>BSBN01000580.1:5000000-10000000 GCA_027924645.1 Cunninghamia lanceolata | reverse complement strand
GGACATTTTGGCATTGATAAGATAGTGGATTTGGTGAGCGAAAACTACTTTTGGCCTCAGATACACAAGGATGTTAGGAGATTTGTATAGAGTTGTAGAGTTTGTCAAGTTGCAAAAGGGAGTAGTTAGAATACTAGATTATATACATCTTTGACAGTACTGGAGAGACCTTGGGAAGACATAAGAATGGATTTTGTGTTGAGATTGCCTAATACGGAGAAAGGACATGATTCAAAATTTGTAGTGGTGGATATATTTTCAAAGATTCCTCATTTCATACCTTGCAAGAAGATAACTGATGCAGTGCATGTAGCTAACCTATTTTCCAAGGAGATTGTGAGATTACATGGATTACCTAGGAGTATAGTTTCAGACAGAGACACAAAGTTTGTTGGATATTTTTGGAGGACACTTTGAAAGAAGATGAAGATAGATTTGAAGTTTAGTTCAAATTTTCATCCACAGACCAATGGATAGATAGAGGTAGTGAATATGAGCTTGAGAAATTTGTTGAGATGTTTGGTTGGAGAAAAGACAGGAATTTGGGATTTGATTCTTTCACAAGCAGAGTTACAATACAATAATTCAGTGAATAGGAGTACCGGAAGAACACCTTTTGAGACTGTTATTAGAGTAAACCCTAGAGGAGTAGCAAAATTGAGAGATATCAGTACAGAGGAAAAGAGAAGTGTAGAAGCAGAAGAATTTGTAGATCACATAAAGACAGTGCATAATCAGGTGAAGAAGTATTTGGAGAATATGAATAGTAAGTACAAAGAGAAGGCTAATATGAAGAGAACACATAAGGAATTTGAAGTTGGAGATGAAGTGATGGTGTACTTGAGAAAAGAAAGATTTCTAGTTGGGACATATAACAAGTTGAAGATGAAGAAGTTTGGACCTTGCAGGATACTCAAAAAATTTGATTCAAGGAATACGTATGAAGTGGGATTACCAAAGACATTGGGTATATCACCTACTTTCAACATTGTAGACCTTTATCAATATCATGAAGCAGAGTTTAGTGATAGCATGGAAGAAGACTTGAAGAAAAAGTTACCACAACAAGCATCAGAGCAGATTGAAGACATTTTGGACAGCAGAGTTGGATGCAACACTAGAGGAAGACAATACAAAGAATATCTTGTGAAGTGGAAAGGTATACCAGAAGAAGATTCATCATGGATTTGTTAGACTGAGGTGGACTGTCTTGGTTCTCCCCTAGCCCCAGTAAAGTGAGGGACTCACTTTTTTAATAACCCTAGACGTCTGATGCAGGAGCATCCCTGGTTCAAGAGAAATCTTGCATCAACCAAAAACATTTGTATTTCAGTTTGTTTGCAATTTAGTTTGTTTCTTTTCCAATTCAGTTCAGGCAGTTCAGTCAGAAGTAGATTATGTATTTTGGTCCAGTGGCATTTTTAGATCTTGTTGAGCTAGATTTAACATCTACATTCATTCATCTATATCATATCCAGAATTTAGTGATCCGTACTTTAATACTAAAAAGATATCACTATCAGAAGATGACTGTTTCTTAGAGCAGAGCATCTGGTTAATCATAGACAATTAGCTAAAGGAGAAACTTGTGGAAGCATTTCCTGATCTATGGAGCCTAATGACACATCATTCAATGATCTTTGTTTCATGGCCAACCTTCCTTGAAGATTTGCACATCATTCCATTCATTTTCTGGAAGAGTTATATGCATTTAGGTCTGACCTATCTGTGTACACATGTTACATCTCTTCTTTGGAATTTTTTATCTTCCTTGGCTGACGCAGAGGAATCTATTGATCTGGACTTGATATATATTGATGTAATAAATCCTTTGGAAAGCAGTGAAGATAGTTCTCATGATTTAGAAGATAGATAGTTGGCTCCTTCATGATAGGACTTCAAAGCCTTATCTTGTGCATGTATATAATTAGGCCTGTGAGCCCTAATTGTAAGCCCGCAAGTTGCAGGCTGATCTCTCTTTGAATTATATGATATACTAAATGACTGAATCTACATTTGTCTATTTCTTTGAGATGTTTCCATTGTGTTTACTCTTGCGGCATGGTTTGGATAGTTTATTTTGTGAACTCTCCTATCATGACTGCACCAATAGTAATCTCCCCTGTTGGTAGAAGGAAGGAACACATCTCAGGTCCCCACCTCTCTACAATAGTTGTCATCATCACCCTGTGTACTCATAGGATGGGCATATTTGCTACTGTCAACAAACCCAATCTCACTAGTTGAGCCTGTGTGGCTTCATCAAACCCATCTAATAACTGAATCACGATGGGAACATGTCACTTTTGTGACCCCACGATCCCTCTTGGGACCTGCATCCACCAAATGTGAGTTAAAAAACTTACATTTTCTCCCAAATCAGCTATTTACCACTAATTTTTTCCTCTTTCTGAAGCCAAATTCCATTTGGCACTAATTTTCTTCACCATTGTGCCAATCCTCAAGATGGTGCTACTATTCCCATAGATGGCTTCATTCCAGAGAATGGCACCACTCCCTCTCAAGAAGGTGCTACTATTCCCATAGATGGCTTCATTCCAGAGAATGGCACCACTCCCTCTCAAGAAGGTGCCATTCCAGAGAATGACATCGCTTCTCTTTCATTTGGTGTCATTTCGGTGCACACCCTGGATTTAGCAAGTTTTGGGTGCCATTCTAGTGAATGGTGCCACGCTCCCATATGGTGCCAATCAGCACGATGGCACCACATCCCTAGGCAATGCCAGTCGAGAGAATGGTGCCATAAAATTCTCATTTAGCGATAATGTGTGCACAAAACCCTAGGGCACGAGTTAGCACCAATCCACAACATCACACCAAATCTTTTAGCTTTGGTTCCAAACCCTCCCAATTTCCTCTATGCGGATGGCACCATTCTAGACAATGTTGCCAATCCGGGCCCATTTAGTGCAAATTAGTCTCTCGATGGTGCCAAACCCTAATGCACACTTCTTGAGGTAATAAATACGACAAAGCAAAAAATGACAAAGCTAGGGTGATCGGCCTACCTGGTCACCAACCTTTGCTGATCTCTTGTAGGAATAGACTCGCTCGGATAAGTGCTCAAAGTACGGGAAGAGTGGGTTTGGGTTTGCCATTGTGTCTCTTCTTCTCCTTCATCCAAGTGGCTCAATGAGTGCAAATGTGGCACTTTAGGGCCCACATTTTCTATTTATAGTAGGCCATGTCATCCTCCCACACACTTTTTCCTCCCCAGGGTGCAGATCATAACCTTTTTCACCCATTTTTCTTCCTATCAACTTGTTTTTGCGTCTGCTATTCATTTTGTCCCTAAATTTTTTGTTTTTCACCTGACCTCTTGAGGGGGCATCCCTCATCCATTGCATGTCTTCCCAAGGTAGCTGGGGCATTTTTCTTTGACTTGACACCATTCCCCTGCTAGGTCATGACACGACGTCAAAGAGGGGCAAATGTAGACACCTAAAAATGTCTTCACCATTTAACCAACCTTTTACATCACTAATATCACCAATTCCCTCTCTAATTAATTAATTAAATTTTTATTTAATTAATTATTCATTTCAACACCTGATTGTTCATCATTTCACCCCTAAAATTGAGTTAGTTTAATTAATTCAATGGCTCCCTTTACTAACATTAGCCAAATTAATTAAATAAATATGCAAATATTTATTTTATTAATTGACTTATTTCATTAAACCCAATTAAATAGGTAAATTATATTTATCTAGTTAATTTAACCTATTAATCAGCCTATCCCTACCCTAGTTAATTAAAAACCTATTATTTAATTAGTTAGTCTAACCTACATGACCATAGACCTAGGATTAATTAAATTAAACACCATTTAATTAATCCTAACCCCTATTTAACCCACTCCCTAATTTTTTCTAGGAATATTAATTAAACTAATCACCTTGATTAGTTTGGTCAAACCTCGTTTAACACTCCTCCCCACATCCTCTAAATAAAAAATTAATTTTTATGCCACAAAACAATTTTTTATACACATTTATCATAAACTCCATAAATGACCTCTAACACCACCCACTTTCATTAATCACCACTCTTCCCAAAATGAATTAAAAATTCATTTTTAATCCTCACCTCTTCTCCATGTGAATTTAAAATTCACATCTAATCCACCTCATCTACCCTCATTTAATCCTCTCCTCTTCCCAAGATGAATTAAAAATCCATCTTTATTCTCATCCCTCCATTTTTTATGATTGAATCTAAGCCCTCCACCTCACATGCATCCTCATCCATTGATCTCAACTTCAAATCTCAACCCTTGGATCAAATCTCCCTCCAAAAAGCCTATAAATACACCTTCATCCAAGCCATTTCATCATCCACAATTTGAGCAAAGTTATCATGCCAAAATATCTCCATCTATCCATCATCTTGATCTAGGCTTAGTGGTTTGTTGCATTTCACATTTAGTAAGCCATGGGTGAAGCAAGAATGTTTGGGTGCAACATTCTCAACCTTCTCTAGGAGGTGGAGGTCATCTTGAAGGTATAAAATAGTGTTTTTTATGCATTTATTCACAATTTTTATCTTCACTTGATTTTTCAAACCTCAAGTAATATAAGTAGTATTGGGGTGAGAATTAGGGTTAGAGATAAAATCAAGATTAGAATTATAATTGGATTTAGGTTTATGGTTACAATTAGGGTTAGGATTACCATTATAATTAGTGTTAGAATTAGGGCTAGGGTTAGGGGTTAGGTTAGAATTAGCATTAAAACTATGATTAGAATTAGAGTGAACGTTAGGGTTAGGGTTATAGTTACAATAAAACAACAAATGTCATTTGCATTTATATCTATATATTAACTATGGTTAGAATTAGGGTTGGGATTAGGTTAGAACTAGGAATAGAATTAGGGTTAAGTAGATCTAGGGGTAAAATTAGAGTTAGAATTATTGTTAGGATAACGTTAGGGTTAGGGTTATAGTTACAATTTGGGTTCAAATTAGAAGTTAGGCCTACAATTAGGGTTAGGGTTAGAGTTCATGTTCAAGTTAGAATTAGGGTTATAAATATGGTTACTATTAGGGTTGGGGATAGAATTAGGATTAGGGCGAGAATTATTGTCAGGATTAATGTTAGGGTTAGGGTTATATTATATATAATTCTAGCATACCTATTATATTATATAGGGTCAGATATAAGGGCAAAATTAGGGTTAGGGTTATAATTAGGGTTAGGGTTATAATTAGATTTAGGGTTAGAATTATTATCAGGATTAAGGTTAGGGTTAGGGTTATAATTGTAATTTGGGTTTGAATTAGTATTGGGGTAAGATTAGGGTTAGGGATAAAATCAAGATTAGAATTATGGTTAGAATTAGGGTTAGGGTTTAGGTTAGAACTAGGGTTAAAACTATGATTAGAATTAGAATTAGGGTTAGGGTTACAATTAGGGTTAGTATTGCCCTAAATGTTAGGGTTAGGGTTATAGTTACAATAAAACACCAAAAGTCATTTGCATTTATATCTATATATAGAACTACGATTAGAATTAATGTTGGGATAAGGGTTTGAATTAAAAATAGAATTAGGTTTAAGTGGATCTAAGGGTACAATTAGGGTTAGAATTACTATCAAGATTAACATTAGGGTTAGGTTTATATTATATATAATATATTATAATAATATATGTAACCTATATTATAATATAATATTATATAATTATAATAATTCTTAAGATATATAATATAGTTAGAATTAAGCTTGCCGCTCAGGATGCTACTAGCATATCTATATTTAAAATATATATCTAAAGCATGCCAAGAGATATCCTTCTTGAGGCGCCTATTTTTTTAATCAATTTACCACACATAGGTGGAATAGGCACCTCAAGAAGGATATCTCTCATCGTACTTTAGATATATTTTTAAAATACAGATATGATAGTTTAGAAATAATCCATATGTATTTCTAAAAAAATGATTACATATTTATACATTGAATGGTGTAACAAAATTTGGTTAGAAAAACCAAACAAGTGTCACACAGTGACTAGTCCTTGCAGTTGCAACATGTTACAAATTATAGTTGATAAGAACCAATTAAAAGTACTAATAGATATTAATTGTTATCGTTATCATATTACAAATGTATGTTGTGTTTGTTCATAAAATTTTCCAAGACTTTAGTTTTGATAATTATCAAATTACCCAAATGTATATTGAATATTAGCCTTATCCACAACAACAATAAAGTATTATCTAATTAAATAACATTTATATTAATTTGATAGATTTATAAACAAAATATTATTAATATATATTTAACTTATTATGAAATATAAATACTAGATTATAGTTATTAGTATAATATTTATAATATATAATTAATGAAGGATGTAGACATGACATAAGACTTTATATCAATTTAGAAAAATAGAAAATGGGTTAATACTAAATGTTTTAGCACTTGTCATTCATAATAAATAAGCTATAATAGCAGATAGTGTAATATTTAAATGATGATGTGACTTCTTATGAGTCATATCACCATGACATTGATAATAAATGTTTGAGACACTTATTATTTTTGTATTGCATAGTAAAAAAATATTATTAATATTTTTAATCTATGTATAGGTTGTAATAAGAAGTTAATATTCAATAGTTTTTGAGATAAATGATATTTTGATCATTTTTCACTAAAAATTACATTTTTTACTTTATCAACAACAAGACAATTTAAAAAATTAATATTTTAATTAGTTAGAAAGTACTAATAATAATTAGTTAAAAATTATCCATGACTATAGTTACCTTGCTAGGCACAAACTAATAAGAGTTAATGGACTATTTCTTCAAACACTCTTTTCTACATGAGTTAAGCAAATAACAATCTAATTTAAAATAGTAAAGTGACTGACAAACTCTAACAACCTATGTAAGAAATGAATTAACCTATAATGTAATAATTTAATTACCATCTCAACTATATAGACTATGCTTGTTTTAATTTGATGAGGCCCTGTTCTTGCTCATCAAGCATCTTCAATATTAACCCATTGCAACCTAATAATGGATTTGTATGGAATTCACTATAATGGTCATTTCATTAAGACACTAGGTGTACAAGATGGAGGTGGTAGTTGGCAAAATGATGGGAAGAGTACATATTACATTAGTGCCATAATTTTTCAACAATGGTGAGAGATATATTTGGATTCCACACACTAATCATTATGAAGGTTGGTATGATGTGTGCAAGGGGAGGTGCCAATGTACTTGGACATAATTGGAGTGAATTTAGATTTATTCTCATAGTTGTCTTTGAAGATGAAAGGTGGATTATATTTTTTTTTGGATTGGAGAAGACATGCTAATGGAGTTTGGTTTTGGTATTGGTGGTTCAAATGATGCAGTTGGGAAGAGGTTGTGAGTGAAAGTTGAGTTTGAATCATTTTTGCATTGTACTATAAAGTCTATTATTAATATTTTTTAATCTGTACATAGGTTTTAATAAGAACTTATTTTTTGATTCAATAGTCTTTGAGATAAATGATATTTTGATCATTATTCATTAAATATTACATGTTTTACTTTGTCAACAACAAGAAAATCTAAATTGCTGAGGAGTGCAGTGAGTCTTTCCAAGAGGAAGAGGTGGAAATTCAGAAGGTGGTTCTTACCCCAGAGGTGGAGGATATTCAAGAGGGGGCTAGTCTATTTGAGGAATTGAATACTTCTTTTTATGAGTTTGATGATGCTGAGATTGAGAAAGAACCTGAAGAAGTAGAGCTGGTGAAGGAGATTGTTCTTGATCAAAATGAGTGTTTGAAATGTGATCAGGTTGTAGTTGAGGTTGCTGAGCTGAGGTCAAAGGTGGTATCTTTGGAAGGAAATCTGAAGGTGATGGCTATGTATAGGTCTACCACTACGTTTTCGGTGTTGCATGACCTTTAACTTAAAAGACATGGTTTAGATGAAAACACATTTGTTAACTATGAGGAAATATATAAATTCCTCAATGATGACTGGAGTCAACTTTTCTCCTAGGTTTTCTTTCTGTTCTGTTGCTCATTTCTAGTTATGGTTTATGCTTAAAACTCTGGACTATAGAATAGTTTACTATTGTTAGTGTGTTGTTTTTCTTCTATTCGTGGCCTATTAGTGGCCTATTTTTCTTTGCCTTGGTGGCTTTTTTTAAAGGGATCAACACCCTGGTTTGCTTCTTACTATAATAAAAAATAAGAAAATTTAGAAAATAAAGTTTTTAATTAGTTAAAAAGTACCATTAATAATTAGTTAAAATTGTCCATCACCATAGTTACCCTGCTAGGCATAGACTAATAAGCGTTAATTGACTATTTCTTCAACAACTCTTTTATACATGACTTATGCAAAAGACAATCTAATTTAAAATAGTTTAAAGTGACTGACAAATTCTAACAACCTATGTAAGAAATGAATTAACCTATAATGTAATAATTTAATTATCATCTTGACAATATTGATTATACTTGTTTTAATTTGATGAAACCTTGTTCTTTCTCATTAAGGATCTTCAATATTAACCCATTGAAACTTGGTAATGGGAGTGTATAATAATCATTTCATTAAGCCACTAGGTGTATGGGATGGATGTGGTAGTTGAAAAATGACGAGAAGGGTACATTACATTAGCGTCATAAATTTTTAACAAAGGTCAGAGATATGTTTGGATTCCACAACACTTCAATCATTATGAAGGTTGGTAGGATGTGTGCAAGGGGAGACATTGCTAATATACTTGGACATAAATGGAGTGGATTTACATTTATTCTCTCATAGTGGTCTTGGAAGATCAAAGGTGGCTTATATTTTTATTTGAACTGGCAAAGACATGATAATGGTGTTTGGTTCTAGTATTAGTGGTCAAAATGATGCAAGTGGGAAGCAGCTATGGGTGGAAGTTGAGATTGAATCAGAATTTGTCCTTGACATAGATAGTTTGAGTCTGGGCAAGGTATCAAAGTCTTTTGTGAACTATATCTCAAGGGAGTTGATGAATCCCAAATTGTAGGATTGGATGCTTAGTCTCTGGGGTCTAGCTAAGGAGGTTGATAGGGATGACTTCATGGTGATTTGTGAAGCCATGTTAAGGATGATATTAAAGCTAGGGCACTCTATTGGAAGGACGAATGTCTTTGACATTACATAATCCCTCTCCTATGCTACTATGTTTTTTTTGGTAGTTGGCACTTATTTGTTGCATGATGATTCCAATGGACTTAAGGACTAGGTAGAGGTTCAAATGGATTGTCTAGTGGAGCATCTACACACAATCATAAAGAATCCTGGGGTAAACTTTTTAGGTGTCTAGTTATGGTGGGCAATATTTTTCATGAGGAATTTTTGGATGAATTAAAGGTTGCAGATTTCCATTATTGTGATGAAATTAACTTCAATGATGAGCCCTAGTTTGTAGTATAACTTTACTCTATTTATTGTTTTTCTATATTATATGAATGATGTATTTTCATTCATATATGGTACACTAAATAGGTCTCTCTATATGGATCAGTACCTGGAAAGTTATCACTATCAAAACACTGACTATTCTCTTAGAACTGAGCATCCTGACAGTCTTAGACATTCAGCTAAAGGAGAAGGCTTGTAGTGCATTCCTTGACTTGTGGAGCTTAATTGCACATCATTCAATGATCTTTGGTTCATGGCTGACCTTCCCTTTGATCTGCACATCATTCCATTCATTTGTCAAGGTGGGTAAATGCAAGGAGATGGGGGACCAAAAAGTCACCACCATCTCCAAAATTAAAGAAAAATGCTAGCGCGTTATAACCCCTCGCATTTTGCTTTACATAAAAGTAAAAAAAAATCTTTTCTGCTCATTCTCCCACGACTATTTCTCCTCATAGTAGCAAAGAAGAAAGGCAAAGCATGATTACGTTGAAGAAAAGGTTGTTTAACCAAGTGCAATAGAGAAAACAACAAATTCAAAATGCCACCTTGCTGCCAAAGACATTGTCGTGCAAATTTGGAGGCTCTAGCATAGGAAGAAGGTAGGGTTTGACTCTCTTTTGTTAGTTTGAGAACAATTTTTGAGTTTTGTAATGTTTGATTTATTTTTGTATTGCATTTACAATTATTGGAGAAAGAGAAAACCTAAATCTAGCTGAGGAGGGTGAAAACAATCCCCAAAACCCTCCAAACCCTCAAAACCCACCTTCACCTCCTTTTCATGAAAGGGATAATCAAGAACACTACCTAGGGATAATAGAAGAAAACAAGAAACATCTTGAAACTATTATTCAAACCATAAACAATCCAAGTGGAACCACTAATCGTAGGAGGGCACTTGCACAATCAATACAGGAGATTATTTCCCACACGGATTTGGTGACAAAACAAATCACCAAATTCCAAGACTATAGGGAGAGGAGTCGCCAATATTATGTCGACAAGTTGTCATACGAACAAGTCAAGAATGAGAAAATTACAAAATCTCAATTATGTACGCACTTTATTAATTCCAAAACCGGCCAAAGATTAGAAGAAAGTTGTAAATAGTTTCCTATACATTGGTGTAGGAATGAAGAAATATCTTGAAACTTTTGGGATAGATGGTACATGGTCTTTGATGAGCACCCATGCAACAATGATGAGGTACCACAATATTTCTTGAGGAAACTCTATTGCGAGTTCGTCCTCAACAAGATTCTAAATTATTTTGACATTCGTGAGTTCCAGGGTAGAGGTAGTGGCTCTGCCCAAGATAGACCTGGGGCTCAGTGAGATGAAGACCATGTGCCTAGACCTTGAGTGAGGCCAGAACGTAGGTCACTCCCTTTGGTTTTGAAGGAGAGTGTTGAGCTAGAGACTTTACATTGATTGACTACTCTCACCCAAACTCTATCACAGCATGCTGATGATTTTATTGAGGCTGATGAGGGTGAGAGTAGTAGGCGTCATGTGTCCCCACATTTGTGTAGTACATGTGGGAACCTATGTGATTATGGGATGTAGGAGGCATGACAGGACTCTGTGACACAGGGGCAGGACATATTGGATGATCCTATTCTTAGTGACGATTGCTTATAGCATACATTTGGTATTGACTCTTAGGTAATTTGTTACAAGTTTCATCTTGATTTAGTATATTGTTATTTGAAATTTGTAATTAATTTTATATGATTATCTATATTATAAGTCAAAAATAATGTATGTAATTGTTTGCGCAATAAAATTTCAGGGTTAGAGTCTTCATCCCACCTTTGTTAGCCGTCCATTGGCAGGTTATGAGAGGAGGTCAAGTTAGCAGGTATGTAATTTATCACATAATCATAATTATTGTAGATATGTCAATGGTAATATTATTTTGTGATAATTTGATGATTTCAACAATCATCGGCACCTCCACGGTTTCCTTGGTCCCCTGGACGCCAAACCACCACTTTTATGGAGGTAAATTTAACCATTTCTAATCATTATGCATTTTTAAAATAATGTTATGTATTTATTTTATTTGAATAATCTTGAACTTGATTTTCAGATGCTGAATATAGTGGAGACTCCTCTTGATCTTCGTGAGTTAGCGCAGATAGGCATTGCTACAACCATGATGTCTGTAAATCCTTTGACTGAGGTATGAGCCAATAACATGAAAATATCATAATTTTGTATTTCTTGTTTTATCCCATGTCATTTGATGTACATAAATGATTTTTATGTTTAATCAATTTTGCTTCTTGATGCTTCTCGTAGGAGGTCACAACTCTAGTCCATCCAAGTACGGATGAAGAGAGAGACAAGACGATGGAGAGTGATCATCGGTTGGTGGAGAGTGATCATCGGTTGGTGGAGAGTGATCAATTACATATGTGATGTTATATATTTAATACATTTTCTATACTAATGTGCATATATTAATAGGTGCGGCTAGATGAACTTTATTCAAAGAGGTCTACTCGACAGCAGAGAGAGCATGTGTCACTGACTGGCTCTCCATCTTCATAGTCAAAGAAGGGCCACCGATTATTTCCTAGAAGTCCATAGGAAACTAGTTTTTGGGATATTTTTTGTATGCTTAGATGGCTTTGTATACATACTTTTGTATGTTAATCCAATGTATATTTTTGTATATTTGCCTGTATGGCTTTGTTTGGACATGCCTATATGGATTTTTATATAAAATAGATGTTATGTTCATGACATTATGTATATCACAATTTATATTAAATATTTAATATGATAATCAATTATTGTTACAAGAATTTGGTTTTACAAGTACCAATTGCATTTGCTTGAAAGTTTATAAATCATTTTCAAATAATCCATTTCGTGCATATCTTGCAATCATTGAATTTTGTGGGACTGTGTATTTCTTTGAGGCATCATTTCAAATAGTTCACGTGCCTTGTCTATGCTTCCATACTTTCCATACATGTCTACAAGGGTAACTTTGCAAATACAATACATGTGACAAAATTCCTATATCATTTATGCTTTGATGGTTGTCCACACCATGTTCTCTAGATCCCATTATAGCATGGGCAAGGAGGAAGTTGGTTAAGGTTGTGCAATTTGGTTTTAGATGTGCCAAAATTTGCATAAATGGTTGAAATTTATTTTTGTGCATTTGCTTGAGACTTTTTAAAGCCTTATGAAAAATCCATTTCGTGCATATCTTGCAATCATTACATTCCATGAGACAACATTTCTTTGAGGCATAGTGTCAAACAGTTCATGTTTGTTGTATATGCTTCCACACAAGTTGCATACATGTCTTGTAGGGTACTTACAACTATGACATTTGACAAAATTCCTATATCCTTTATGCTTTGATGGATCTCTATACCGTGCTCCAAACATACCATTTCTAAGGTTTTGGAATTTGGCTTTACACTTGCCAATTGCATTTTCTTGGAACTTTCTAAAGGCTTATTAGAATATCTATTTTTTTCATATCTTGCAATCATTGTATTCCATGAGGCGACATTTCTTTGAGGCATCATGCCATACAGTTCACATGCCTTGTCTATGCTTCCACACTTTGCATACATGTCTCTGAGGGTAGTAGCAACTACAACATCTAACAAAATTCCCATAGGTTTTATCCTTTTAATGGATGTCCATTTTGGCATAGGCAAGGAGGATACTGGCTAAGGTTGTAGAATTTTGTTTTACACCCACCAATCTTATTTTCTTGAAAGTTTCTAATGCCTTATCAAAAAATCCATTTTGCTCATATCTTGCAATCATTGCATGTAATGAGGTGACATTTCTTTGGGGCATCATGCCAAACAATTCATGTGCCTTGTCTATGCTTCCACACTTTGCATACATGTCTACAAGGGCAGTTGCAATTACAACATGCAACAAATTTCCTATATCCTTTATGCTTTGATGGATGTTGATAAGTCATTCCAAACATTCTATATTGGTGTATAGATAAGGAGGATGTTAGCAAAGATTTTGGAATTTGGCTTACACATGCCATCTGCATTTACTTGAAAGTTTCTAAAGTCTTTTCAACAAATCCATTTTGTCTATATCTTGCAATCATTGCATTCCATGAGATAACATTTCTTTGAGGCATCATGTCAAACAGTTCATGTTTGTCAAGTATATGCTTCCACACTTTGCATACATGTCTTGCAGGGTACTTACAACTACAACATTTGATAAATTCCTATATGCTTTATGCTTTGATGGATGTCTATATCCTCTTCCAAATGTAACATCCATGTTCTAAAAACATAGTAAAATCAATAATTTACTGTAGAGTAATTCAACAAGGTAAAAAATGAGAGAATTTTTTTCCTTTATTTAACATATAATCAAGTAACAACAAATTGCAAGATTTGGGGGATGACCCTTTGGTGAAATGGTGGGGCTTCATGCCTATAGTGCCAACAACCAAGGTTCAAATATCGCGGGGTCACCCTCTACTACATCAAAAATTGAGCTTGCTTATCCTCCAAGAGGGGAGAATTTGTGGTGAAATAGTGGGGCTTCAGCCTATAGAGCTATCAACCAAGATTCAAACCTCCTAGTAAATTAAAACCTCTTGGTAAATTTTTTAATATGCATGGAGTATAGAAAAAAAATTGAGGGCTTTCAATCTGCTTTCTATGGCTTTCTAGGGTTTTTTTTGGGTTTCTACTTTCTTTGTCCTTTGTTGATGGAGGTTACTGCTGTAGGTAGTACCTCTAGGACCCAACCATTGGTGGGTGAGGATTGTTCTAAGGGATGGAAAGGGGTTTTGATAGGAAAGGAGAATCTTTCTCCTAAAGGCACTTCTGGGGTTCTAGTTCAAAATGAATCAGTGAAAGGTATGGCGTTGGACATACTTGATGATCTGGTCAAGGAAATCATGGCAGCCATGGCCTTGGCTCTGGTTGGTAAGTTTTTTTTCTCTTCGACCTAATATTGAGATGGTGTGGAAGTGGGTGTCTAATCAGTGGAAGGTCAAAGGCAGTGTATCTGTCATAGCTATGGTGAGAGGATTGTTTCTCTTTAAATTTAGTAGTAGAGAGGATATGTTAGCCATTTTGGTGGGAGGGCTGTGGCTATATGGCTCTCATTCTCTAGCTCTGTGTACTTGGAGACCTGGGTTTGATCCTAGCACTAATTTGAACTGAACTGCCCCAGTTTGGGTGAGGCTCCCGGGGTTTCCTTTGGAATATTGGGATGAAAAGATCTTTTCTACTATTGGTAATACTTTTGGCCAGTAGGTGACTTTGGATAACACCACTTGGTCTAAATCTTGGTGTGTGTATGCTAGATTCTGTATTAATGTGGAGATTCACAAAACCCTCCCCATGACTATAGAGCTAAACTCTAAATATGGGATCTGGACTCAGCCAATCCTTTATGAAAATGCTACTACATTTTTTTAGATATGTAAGAAGGGTCATTTAATGACCCATTGTAAGCTTAAGAAAGTGGGGGAGAATGCTGATCTTAATAAAGAGAGAGATGATAACTCATCCAAAGAAGAAATCCCTGACAATTAGGGAATGGGGGGAAATGAGGAAAATGTAACCTATCTTGTAGAAGAGACTATTGAGAGGAATATGGAGTTGGGTACTCAGAAGGATGACCGTGTCAATTGCCAGAACCTTGATCAATAGGATACAAAGAATCCCCTGGTGCTCAAAGATGGTGAGATTCAATCCCAATTAGTTGAGGCTGCTAATGATGGTGAAGGGTCCCCTGTAACTAAGGTGATGAATGTCCAAATCCTAGAATTTGATTACAATAATAGTGTTGAGATTGTTCCACCTTCTTCCAAGCAGAGGTCTTCTCCTGCCATAGACAGGACCACTATTGGGACTCTGAAGGAGGGGTTTTCTAAGAATCAGTCTGCTATTCCTTCCCCAACCACTAGAATCAGACCTAGTGGTAATTGTAATGACCAAGATGAGTGGATTATCCCTAAGAAAAAGAATCACAAGACTAAAAAGTCTGTTGATGTTGGAATAGACTCTAGGCAAGGAAGATCGACCCTTAAAGAAACAAGGCAATGAGAGATTGCTAGGGAGATTGCCAGTGGTAAACAAAAAACACTGGAGATTCAATCTTAAAAACTTCCTAAATGAGAATTCTTTCTTGGAATATGAGGGGTTTTAATAGCCCCACCAAACAATTCAGAGTTAAGAATTGTATTCTAGATCATAAAATAGATATTCTTTTACTTCAGGAAGTTAAAATGACTGAGGAGAACTTTAAGATGATAGCTAATAGAATCTGGCCCAATGCTACTTTTTGCATTAGCCCTGCTACGGGTGCTTTTGGAGGGATCATTACTACGTGGAATAATGCTAAAATTCATGGTACTCTTATTGTTTCCAATAAGTATTTTTTGATTGTCAACTTCTCTTTGCCTTCTTTTAATTGGTCTCTAATCAATATTTATGCCCCAAACACAAGGGCCCTGTGAAAAACCTTATAGATAGATTTGTCTAATCTCCTTTCCATTTCCCCTCGTTCTCTTTGGATGTTGGCTAGAGACTTTAATACTCCTTTATATCCTTTAGAGAAAATTGGGGGTATTCTTGAGTATTTTGATAGTATGTTTGATTTTGCTGAGTTTATCAATACCTTTGGGTTGTTGGATGTGGAGCTTCAGAATCAGAATTTTACTTAGTGTAATAGAAGAAGAGGGGATCAAATGATACAAGTTAAGTTGGATAGATTCCTTATATCAAACAACTGGGATAATCACCCTAATATGAGTTTGGTGGCTTTACTAAGAACCATTTCTGATCATAATCCTATTCTCTTTAATTGGATGGCCTAGCATAGACGTGGTCCCTTCCCTTTCAGATTTGAAGATACGTGGATTAAACATAAAGATTTTAGGAGTCCTTTGACTCATTGGTGGCAAATTCTGGTTCAGGGTACTCCTACGTTTAGGCTGGTCAAGAAGCTCCTACATATTAAACATGAGGTTCGTGGCTGGAACAAATATAGTTTTGGTAATGTGTTTGTTCAGAAGAAAACTATCTCTAGTAAATTAGCAGACCTTCAAAATTTAATGGCTCAAGGAGTTATTATAGAAGACATTGCCCAGGAAGAAAGTAATCTGATTGCTGACTGGAAGAACCTTATGAGTAAAGAAGAAATTTTCTGGAAACAAAAGTCCAGAGTTCAGTAGCTTAAAGAAGGGGATCGAAATACTTCTTTTTTTCATCTTTCAGATATGAAGCATAGGAAAGTTAATTCTATTTCTAAATTATGTTTGGAGGATGGCAATACTATCATAGAGGACAATGAGATTGGGAATCAGGCTGCTTTGTTTTTTTAGAATTTGCTATCAGAACAAGTTGATAATGCTGTCAATGGGTAGATTATGGATCAATTCCTTGATACAATCCCCTCGTTGATTACGAAGGAGGACAACATTGAAATGTTAACACTGATTTCTAAGGAAGAGGTTCATGCTGTCTTATTCTCCATGGGTCCTTTCAAAGCTCCAAGCCCTGATGGCTTTCCTTTGATATTTTTCAAGAATATTGGGATATTGTGGGCTTTGATGTAACTGCTACTATTAGGGATTTCTTCAGAACTGGTGAACTTCTTAAGCAGATCAACAATACTTTTATTGTTCTTGTTCCTAAGAAGCCTAATCCTATGCACCTCTCTAATTTCAGACCTATTAGCTTGTGTAATACCATCTATAAGCTATGTACTAAATTGCTTGTTTTGAGATTCCAACCTTTTCTAGATAAAATTATTTCCACTTCTCAGAAAGGCTTTGTCCTTGGTTGTTAAATTTTAGATGCTGTTAGATCCACTCATGAAACTATCCATTCTATGGAAAAGAGCAGGATCCCTAGTATGGTTCTAAAGCTAGACATCTCTAAGGCTTATGATAGAGTTTCATGGAAGTTTCTTTTTAAGGTTATCCAAAAATTTGGTTTTAATGATAAACTCTCCCTTCTCATTCAGGAAGTTATCTCCACTGCTAAATTCTCAGTCTTGGTTAATGGGGTACCCAGAGGCTTTTTCTCTTCCACAAGGGGGATTAGACAGAGAGATCTTCTCTCTCCATATTTGTTTATCATGATGGCTGAGACCCTTGGGAGATATGTTCACTCTAAGATTACCTCTAAGGAAATAGTGAGCATTAAACTTGCTTCTTCTTTACCTCCTATGTCTGTGCAACAGTTTGTGGATGATACCATCCTCTTTGGTATCTCATCTATGGTTGAAGCTAGAAGTTGGAAGAATATTCTCAATGACTATGCCAAAGCTTCTGGTCAATTCATAAATTTTCAAAAAAGTAATGTGTATTTTTTTAACACTTAGGGTGAAATCAGGAGAAAAATTATTAATATCATTGGCTGTGCTAAGGCTGATCTTCCTACTGTCTATCTTGGCCTTCCTCTCACTGTTAAAGACGTCTCTCAGGGATTTTGGAATGAACCCAAAAGAATTTGATTGGCTGGAAGGGGAAACTCTTGAGTAGTGCTAGTAAATTACAGCTCTTACGAGCTTCTCTTCAAGGTATTCCTACTTGTTTCCTATCTCTTTTTAAAATGCCTAGGTTTATTGCTAACAAATTGGAGTAGATCCAAAGAAATTTTCTATGGACAGGTGTGGAAGATAAAAAGAGAATGTCTCTGGTTAGTTGGGAGAAAGTCTGCCTTCCCAAATCCCATGGGGATCTTAATATTAGAACTATAAGAAATTTGAATAAAGCCCTCCTTACCAAAATTAACTGGAATTTGGTCCATAGCCATAAAGAATGGGTGGCCATTATGCAAGCTAAATATTTACATAGAACTGACAATCTTACTTTCCTTTATCAAGAGGGGCTTCCTCAGGGCTCTGTTATTTGGAAAAAAATGCTAAAGTCTAGAAGCTTACTCAAACAAGGGCTTAGGTGGAAATTGGGGAATGGTAATTCTATAAATTTCTGGGAGGACATTTGGGTTGATGACAAGGCCCTTGATGCCCAAGGAGATTATGGGATTGTTGCTGGTATTGCTAAACAGTTCTTTGGGTCAAAAGTTTGCCATTATATCCATAGTGAGAATGGTATTAGACAGTGGAAAAATCTTCTTGATTGTTGTGCTCATCACCCTGAGTTTATCCCTAGGATGAGTTCTATTCAACAAATGTTGATGGGTGTCAGAATCCCTCTCTTTCCTAGGAAAGATGAGTTGTATTGGTGGCCTGATAAGAGAGGTCTTTTTTTGGTTAACTCTGCTTACCATCTATTGATCCTTGATGTTCATAAAAATGAGCTTTGGAGGAAATTTTGGAATTATGAGCTTATTCCTAAAGTTAATATGTTTTGGTGGGCTGCTATTCATAATAAAATTTTAACCCAAGACAATTTGTAGAGGAGGGGATTCACTCTGGTGAATAGGTGCTTCCTTTGCCTTGAGAAGGAGGAAATTGTTTCTCATTTAATTCTTCACTGTGATTTTGCCATGGAAATTTGGAGTACAATTTTAAAGAACTTTGGCATTCAATGGGTTTGTAATCCTGATATTAGGGAAGTCGTTGCTAATTGGTGTCCTACTTTCTCACATCCTTGGCTGGTGGAGCTTTGGAACCAAACTCTTCCCTTCCTTGGTTGGACTTTATGGAAGGAATAGAATAACAGAATATTTAGGGAAGTTATCAGGGATTCCTCTCAAATCTTCCAATCTTTTTCTAAGATCCTCAATGAAAGTGTTGTTAGCTCCCACATCAAAACTGCTGACAAACCACTTACACAAGAGGAAGAACAAATTGCAGTCAATTGGAGAATTTTAAACCAAATTCTGGCATATGATAACACTAAATAGATTCAGAGATTAAATACTAGATGGATTCCTCTGAGACCCCACTGGTTCAAACTTAACTTTGATGGAGCTTCTAAGTCTAATGGTAAGGCTAGTGGGGGTGGGATTATCAAGGATGACAAAGGGAAGTTGGTTGCTACATATGCTAGTGGGATAGGTATTCAAAGTAATAATTATCCTGAAGCCTCTGCTCTCTTATGGGGGGTGAAATTGGCTATTTTGCTTGACATTCCGCATTTGCATATCCAGGGGGATTCAAAACTGATCATTGATGCAGTTACTAAGGTGTCAACATGTGGGTGGAAACTCAAGGACATTATTGTAAATATCCAAATCCTTGTGCAGAGGATCTCTAGAGTGGAATTCTCTCACATTTATAGAGAGGGGAACGGGGTTACTAATGCCCTTGCTGATTATGGTCAGCAATTTTTGAATTGGTAATGTTGGAGCCAATTTAAAAATATTCCTACGAATATAAGGGAATTGATTCAAAAAGAGATGATGTGTCAAGGATGACTCATCATACTAAGGGTGCTAGCCTATTCAGTCAACTTTTTTGGGTGTTGCTAATGTGTATTTTGAAGTACGAGCTCTATTGTACTTCTTTGTTTAATGTCATTTTAGCATTATTTATCACTCGCGTTAAGGCGAGTTGGTTATAAGGTAATCATAGGAAATTTATGATTATCATTCTTGAGCATGGGAAGGGCTGGCATCAGTTGGTTTTTGGGAAGGCACTCCTAAATAATGATGACCCATGTAGCTTCATTTTCATTATTCCTGCCCAAGCTGTTACAATTACCTTTCAAAAACACTGTGAATTCTTGGCTTTGTGTTTTCTATGTCTTTGAGAGAAAGGAGAGAATAGAGGGAGATATAATTTGCACAAAGCCAATTTCCTAGTGCAAATTCAAGGATAATGTTGTGGTTTGGCATTATTGCAAGGAAGGTGGAATCAACCCTTTTCTAGGACGCCTTAATGGGTTTGATGAAAATTTGTCTGTACAATTTGCCAAGTCCTGGAAAAATCACAGAGTTACTGTAGGAAGAATTGGTTTTGAGATCTTTGAGCAAGTCATTACCATGGCGACTAGTTTGTCTACTAAGGGGACTAAGTTGCAAAGGAAGATGAAGGTAGCTAATCATTCGAACCAGAAGTTGTTTTTGGGGGAAGGAGAGGAACTTGTTCTCTACTAGGGAGGGTTTGAACGGGCCAAGCTACCAGATCCATGGGATGAAATGTGCTTCCTTCTCATGAAATACTTCAAATTGGAGGGTCAATTTACCAGGTTTTATAGTTACCACCTCCATTTGCTTAATCATTTCAGGCATAATGCCCTTATCGGTTTCCCTTTCTATTTATTGTCGTCCCTTGAACACTCTATTTTTAGGGCTAAAGCTAAGATGGATAAGAAACCCTCTAAGAAGCCTATCCCTTTGCACCAAGGTCTTATCCTGTGTTTATATAATTTTCATCTTGCTTTGGAGCCACCTAAGCCAATTTAGACTCCTAGTGGTGAGGTTTCTGCCAACCCTAACCCCCTTGATCTTGTCGTTTCTGAGGAACCTTGTCCTTCCCCTGCTTCACACCAAATGAAAGGGGTCTCTTTCTCTATGACCACTGAGGACACCACCATGGTGAAGCTTACTCATACTCCAGCTTCTAAAGGGAGTGTGAAAAGCAAGAAGAGAAAAATTAGGGAGTTGGAGGAGAATATTGTGGGGGACTCTATGGGGACCCATAAGAATCTAAGTAGTGACCCTGTGGGAGCTAGCAATAAACATAAAGCTAATTTGTCCACTAAAGATAAGAAGGAGGGACTCTTTGCTGGGGTAAGGAGGTTGGGTAGGATTGTTGGTAAGCCTGTGCTAGAAGCTAAACTAATTGACTACACTAAAAGTGCTTCTAATGCCTCCATGCAGGGGGATGATCAACTAAATTTTAAAGATTTTGATGTTCAAGAGATCTCTAAAGATGATGCGGGTAAGAATGAAAGGAAATAGGTTGATGATTCAGGAGGTGCTGATAGTGATCCTGTGGACAATGTTGGCAAAGGGGAGAGGATGATCATGGAGGAGGTTGGTGACGAGACTAAGGAAGGGGATGACCACAGGCATGATCTTTCTATCCTGAGGGGTCATGTGGAGGATCTGGAATAGAAGGTTTCTTCTATGGGAGAGCTCATAAGAAGCATGCTCAGTCGTATGGTGATGCTTAACCTCTCTCTATTACAAGATCTTGGGACTCATGCTAATGAAGAGGAGGAGAAATTCAAAAAACTTGATGAATTTTTTAAATTTCAGGCTAAAGGATGGGAGAATGTATCTTCTTAGTTCTGTTTCTTTTTATGTTGTCCATCATCTGCTACTTACTATTTGTTGTCTATAGGATGTTTATGTTGTTTATGCTATTTATGTTGTAGTGGTCTTGTGGCTCTTTTTGTGTTTGAGCCTCTGCGGTCTCTTTTTGTCTTAATGTAAGGGTTCGGCCCCTGGTTTTTGCCGACTTATATAATCAAAAAAAATTACAAGATTTAGATATCCTGAAATAAGGAACATAATATAATGTACAAAGATGACATTTTGTCTTTACAATTACAAATATCTACAATAGATAATGTTTTACATAGTATCAATAAACACAAGTCTCAAAGATATACTGCATCCAAAAATTTGATATCTTTATCACAAGCCTCAGCATGTCTTCTACTAGAGAGAGAGAGCATCTTTCCAGTGATTTACCTCCAACCATAGACCGATGGTCTCCCACACATCTTTCAAATAGGAAGTGGCCCTACCCTTCATGAGGAATATAGACCAAAGGTGACCAATGGTAATTTACCATTCTGAGAAAATAGTGTTGTATCTTACACAACTCTATCAACCATACAACCCTAGACACCCTCTAGCTAAGTATGATTTCTGATAGCTTATGCAATCTAGATATAGTGAACCGACAATGCATGCAGTGACATATGCATTACTATGGCCATAGTTTCAATATAAATTGAAATTCACAATGAACATTGTTGTAATGTTCACCCACCCCAACTTGACTTGGATACTATCATATTCTGATAGTTTGACTTGGTCAATTACGTTTAACTTATGAAGTCCTAACAATTTCAAAATTATAGTCTTCCCAACCTAGACACGTTTACATTCACTATCTATACTCCATAGACCTTATCGACTACCTTTCTTTATGAGGATTCTCATTCCATCATTGCAATACCTGAGATCTAAAACTTATCAATTCATAAGAATTTTAAATCAATTAATAACGACTAAGATGGTTACCTTACCTAGGTTAAGCATCATAGTCTAGGAAATTATTTCCTTTCATACAAGTAAGAATAAATATACATAGTTAGGGTACTTGTCCCTTCATTCATGATACTATATAATGTTCCCAATGATTTAATATAAATAATTACCTTATTTGGTTGAGTTAAGGTTTAAATAAAGAGTTTTATCTAACTCAAACCTAGTCTTTCTGACTTAGGTAGATTCACAAGACACTGTCATTGCTCCATAGACCTTCTAGAATGACTATCTATTCTTGGGTATCTCTATGCATCTTTGCAACATTTGAGATTCATCACTTATCAACAAGTAATAGCTTAGAGAAGTTGTGACTAAAAAGGTATCATAAACTTTGTGTTTGACTAATCATTTAATGGTACCTCTTACATGCTTGCAAAACCTGAGGCTTATGACTTATATCTCAAGTCGATTTGTAACCAAACAAACAGGTTTCTCTACCTAAGGTTAAACATTATCGACTAACAACAAATCTCTTTTCCATAAGATAGATGAAATATTTATTGCTTAGGGTTCTCAACCCTTTAATGTCTACCCCCATATAATAACTAAAATAGGTTATAACCATAAATGCATCATCAAATAATCTTTAACCCTTCTAGGTTAAACTAGGGTTTTATTTTAACCTTGAAAAATCAAAATAACCCATCTCATAACTTCAAGACCGAGGTTTATAAACGACCTTTGGTTTAACTCAACCAAGATTAAGAATACTATGGTTAGATAATAACTCCTATACAAAAGGGATATGAATACATTCAATTCACTTCTACGTGATGTCATTACCATCACTTCTTTTACAATCATATACGATTCTATATAAGGTTAGAGACATAGTCTTTTTCAACATAATGGTGTACTATAAAACTATACTCACCAAGATTACTTGTATAGACAATATAGAAGATCTTACGACATTTATTCATTTTTCCAAACTATCTTTAGTTAATCTATAATTCAATAGGTTACCATAGTTGTCATAGATTACCAAGAATCTAAATCTTTTGGTAAGGGAATCATTCTTGACCAATGTATTTAACCAATAATCGTTTCAAAATGATAATATCTTCTACCTGATACTTTATGCCACTCTACTCACAGTTTGGTAAGTTTTTCTCTATCAAGTAGCCTCTACTAATTCATTAGAATTATTTTTCAAGACTAACTTACATCTATATAGTCGGTTGTCTTCAAAGGGAAACTCAATCAAATATGTGACTGGTTAACTAGTTTCATGATAACTACATTATCCTTTGTGAAATATATAATAATAAAATCATTTGGTTCTTGTACTCATATTATGACAAGTATCATAGTTTTGTACTAAGGCAAAGGGTCGGCCTAGTTAAATCATGAGACAGATTTTATTATCAATCCTAAGAATTAGCCTTACCAGGCTACATCTACTCTCAAGCTTAAAACTAAAATAAAATATCAGTCTTACAATGACTCTATACCCTCTATATTTAGTCTACTTAATTAATCAGGTTAAATCGATACTATGAAGAGAGACACAGTTGGCTCATCTTCATTGAAAAAGTTACAGTATAAACTTAAAGATTATCAAAATGAAAATGGAAAAATGTCCTAGACAAGGCACTATACAATCTTTCATTGTCTTCTAAGATCATAAAATGCAGAGGCGATTACTTGAAGCGGTAGTTTACACAGCAAAGATGGCAAACATAATACACTGTATTCTTCCTAAGATTCATTCTTAGCCCAGGCCCAGTCTCTCCTCTATTCTCAACTACATGACTTATCACCTAAAAGAATGCCTATCAACTATCAAGTCGTGGTTTCTTAAGAGCCTCAAACTGACTCATCAATGAGTCATCCCACTAAGCACTCCACTTATTGCAGTTAAAAACTCATTCAATAACAATGGTTTTTGGTCTCCAGTTCTAACTTAATTGCTAGCTACAAAGGTGCAATTGAAACCATATGTCGATTATGCAAAATTTATTGAGAGGAAATAGTGAGTGTGGCTAGTTATCTACCACTCCTCATCAATGAGGCCGCCAACTCAATAACATAAATAGAGCAATCGATTACTCATAAAGAGTAGTTCAATCCATTATTCTTTAATATTGAAGGTACTCCTTAATAGATGCCTAAGGCTACTCAATCATAAACCATAATAACCTATCATGAGGTATTACCTCATTCGACAGATAAGAATATTCTTAATGATTATATCAAATATAATTCACATAACATTGCCTCTATTAGATAGTTATGGTTTAATCAATAAAATGATGATATTAACACAAAGGATTGAGGAAAATTTGATAGGGTTGAGTTAGTCTCCCCATCACAATCCGTTGACAAAAACACATCTTAACTTGAAGATAATGTCTTACTTTAAGAATCATTTATAACACCTCAAGTGACTTAATAAAATAAGAGAACCATTTTATGACAATGACATCGTAACTTTTACGTTTAACGTAAATAGTCACAATTCATACTCAAACGATGTCATTAACGTTATTAACGACTATGATGACTTACTATGACTTAAAAAGATTTATAAAGTATCGACTACCTATCGATTAGGTTCAAAAGTAAACTGACAAGACAAGACTTACCTCTTATGACACATTGGTTCATGATTACGTTATACACTCATACTCATTTTGGCAAATAAACCACTCATAACCCAAGGTCTATATTTCTCTCCTCGAAAGATACTCTCTCTCTCTTTCCTCCAAGAGTCATCTAAAAACCTATAATTCCTGTATCAATCTTGTAATCAAACAAATTATGATCAGTGCATCATTATTCAAACAATAAATCAAATCTCATAATCCAATATTAAAATGATAATAACATAATCATTTTCATAACTTTGTAAATGACATTCAATATAATTCCATGTCTTTCCTTGACATTAATCTAAACATCATAATAGATTTACTTATATCCAAGTAAAAGTAAAAAGCATAGCAAGACAAAAATTAGGGATGTAACATATCCTTCCCCTAAAGATTCATCATCCTTGATGATATAAAGTATCAAAATGCAAATAAAAAGCAAGTTCATTGTTTTCAACTAGTAACAACATTAAATAAGTGAGGAAACTTTTGGTTAAATTCATGGTAATCCTCCCATGAAGAACTATCCTTTGCATATTGGTCCCATTGGACCTAGCACTACATATCCTCTACGTTACACAAGCAGTGCTTGCGAACTTCAAGCATTTAAGAAGCTCGATCATAACAATTTCTGGGTTCTGTACTTGTAAAACATTCTTAGAATATAATATTCATATATTAGATAAATATATTTTTCATATATAAATTACAAAAAGCATTATGCCTCCTGGCAATAACTGGTAATAGATTGATTCTTGAAATCAATAGAATTTATAACCTTGAAAATTTAGAAGAGTCCTTTATACTTAGGAACTAGTTTGGAATACATTCCATACTTTATGAAATTTTTTTGGGGGTTTGACCCTCAAAAGAACTTTTCTTCTCTAACCGAGAATTTTTTTAGTGTACACTTAACATCCACATAACTTTTCTATTTATTATCAATTTCCACTGATCTTTTCTGATTAGCTACATCTTTTCATCCATTTCTAATAACATTTCCAGACTAATGTTAATCCTATCTTCTAGCTTACTTAGCGTATAGGAATTTGACATCTTTTCTATCTAATGTTTCAATTCAAGCCATCTTAATAGCAAAAAGTTAGGTATTCTTAAAAATTTCACAAGTGATAAGTAGTCTCCCCACTTATATTGTTGATCCATGCAATACGTTTATAACAAATCTTCTAAAACCTGGTTAACTCTCTTAGTTTAACCATCTATTCTCAAAATGATAAGTTGTACTCACATTGAGTTTAGTCCTTAGTGCAGAACACAAAGTTTGCCAAATCCTTGATGTTACACGCGCATCTATATCCAAGATAATCTTTTCAGGGAAGCCATGCAATCTAAACACCTCTTGCACAAATTTGTTAGCTAACACTAGTGCTTCATCAGTCAAATTCCCCGGTATGAAATGTGCTACCTTCGTGAGTTCTATCAACAACAACTAAAATGGCATCATGTCTATCCCTAGCCTTTGGAAGATTCTAAACGAAGTTCATACTTATGACTTGTCACTTCCATTTTGGTATATCATGTGGGTACAACAATCCTATAGGTATTGATGTTCTTCTTTTTACCATTTGGCACTCTAGACAACTTGCTACAAATCTTGCAGCATCGTTCTTCATTCTTTTCATGAAATTAAGAGGTTTAACATCTGCTAGAATTTTGTTTACTCTAGAATGTCTAAAGTATGGTGTGGTAAGAACTTCTTTCCATACTAGATTCCTTAATTCAGAAGAATTAGAAACACATATTCTTCCTCCAAAACTCAATAGTCTGTCAGACTCAAAATGAAATCTATCATACCTTGAATCTTTAGGAATTACCATAAGAGCTTTCTTGAGTTGCTCATAATACTCATCACCTTATAAATTGTGCAACACTTAATCTTTAAAGTTTGCATGAATAAAGACAATTGAAGACATATATCCCCTTTGACTCAGAGCATCAGATACTCTATTCTCTTAATAAACCAATTGCCTATTGACATTTTTTTGTCCACTAAAAACCGCTTCCGTTAACCATTGCAGAACCACTTGCAAATGTTGATAATGTTCTCCTTCATTCTTAGAGTAAATAATTATATCCTCCAGAAAGACTAGAACAAAAATGTCTAAACAATCTCTAAACACACTATTCATGAGATTTATGAATACGACTGAGGTATTTGTAAGTCCAAAAGACAACACTACAAACTCACAGTGCCCATTTCTTGTCCAAAGGTTGTTTTATGGGTAACCTCATCCTTCAATATTGACTGATGATATATTGATCACCAATCAATCTTTGAAAACACTGCAGCTCCATGCATCTAATCAAAGAGGTCATCAACACGTGGTGAAAGATATTTGTTCTTTATCATTGCTTTAATGAGCATACGATACTAATACACAATTGTAGAGTTATGTCCTTTTTCTTGACAATGATAACTAGTGCACCCCATGGTGAAATATTAGATCTAATCAAACCTTTAGCCAATAATTCTTGTTATGGGGCTTTTGATTCCATTAATTTTGTAGTTGTCATATAGCAATGTACTTTTCTAGGTAACTCATCCCAAAACTCTAGGAGGAATAAAAGTTTTTAGTTTCTTCAATCACATGTTCCATCAAACTTTGGTGGAATGATTTTCTTCATATCTAGGAAAGTTCTGAGGCAATCCTATCCTTTGCTTCCTTTTAGGGTCCATAGTTTTAGGATTTCCATTACACACACTATATTCTTGGTGATTTTCCTTTATCTCTTACTCTCTTTTCCAAAATACCAGGTCTCTCTTTGTTTTTTACAAACATAGTTAGGATTGCTCCAATTTGTCCAAGAGATTAACTGATGGTTTATTTTCTTGTAAACTCTCACCCTTGTTTGTTATTGTATGAAACATGTCATTTTTCTCATGCCAGATAAATAAGTTATCTAATAGTTTTTTGAATCTAAAGTGACTCAAAACATCAAACATATTTATCTCATAACAATCAATAGATTGATACAAAACATTCTCATCTTTATTATAATTTATTCAGGAGTAACTACATCCTTATTTATATAGTTGATATGACAAGACTACATGTCACTGCTGATTAAAGGATCCTCCAATTAAACAAACTTAGAGGATGGATGTACACACAAGTACTCCTCCAACACCTTTTTCCTAAAATAGAAGTATCACAACAACCCCCAAGTGACATGTCGTGACTGGCTACAATTTATTAGGTTTAACTACAAAAGTAGAAATAGTAGGATTCTTGGCCAATTCAAAATGTTGTTTTCTTTCTAGCTGATCTGCTTAAGTGCATCAGCAAAAGTCCCTAAATCCTCCAACCATGCACCCTCAAAGTAAATAATATGCTCTTTAAGTTTCACTTCCTCAATAGGTCCTTCTTAACTACTAATTCAGGCAAATGCTGGGGAACAGATTTCCCTGTAGTTTTCTTAGTTCTTCTCCATGCCAATCTGACATAAGAAATTCAAACATTATCTATCCACATAATGTTGACTATAGGTTAGCATAGTGGACTCATAAGCCCTAGTGTCAAACCTGGTGCGTCTGATACCATATGTAACATCCATGTTCTGAAAACATAGTAAAATCGATAATTTACCATAGAGTAATTCAACAAGGTAAAAAATGAGAGAATTTTTTTTTTTTATTTAACATATAATCAAGTAACAACAAATTGCAAGATTTCTATCCTGAAATAAACAACATAATATAATATACAAAGATGACATTTTGTCTTTACAATTACAAATATCTGCAATAGATAATGTTTTACATAGTCTCAATAAACACAAGTCTCAAAGATATACTGCATCTTGAAATTTGATATCTTTATCACAAGCCTCGGCATCTCCAACCACAGACTGGTGGTCTCCCATACATCTTCCACATAAGAAGTGGCCCCACCCTTCATCAGGAATATAGACCAAAGGTGACCAGTGGTAATTTGCCTTTCCTAGTACATAGTGTTGTATCTTACACAACTCTATCAACCATACAACCCTAGATATCATCTAGCTAAGTATGATTTCCAATAGTTTGAATATAAATTGATGTTCACAATGAACATTGTCGTAATGTTCACCCACCCCAACTCAAATTGGATACTATCATATTCCTATAGTTTTACTTGGTCAACTACATTTTACTTATGAAGTCCTAACAATTTCAAAATTATAGTCTTCTCGACCTAGACAAGTTTACATTCATTGTCTATATTCCATAGACCTTATCGACTACCTTTCTTTACAAGGATTCTCATTGCATCATTGCAATACCTAAGATCTAAAACTTATCAATTCATAAGAATTTTAAATCGATTAATAATGACTAAGATGGTTACCTTACCCAGGTTAAGCATCATAGTATTGGAAATTATTTCCTTTCATACAAGTAAGAATAAATATACATACTTAGGGTACTTTTCCCTTCATTCACGATTCTATATAATGTTCCCAATGATTTAATATAAATGATTACCTTATTTGGTCGCGTTAGGGTATAACTAAAGAGTTTTATCTAACTCAAACCTAGTCTTTCTGACTTAGGTGGATTCACAAGACACTATCATTGCTCCATAGACCTTATGGAATGACTATCTATTCTAGGGTATCTCTATGCATCTTTGCAACATTTGAGATTCATCACTTATTGACAAGTAATACCTAAGAGAAGTTGTGACTAAAAAGGTATAATAAACTTTGTGTTTGACTAACCACTTAATGGTACCTCTTGCATGCTTGTGAAACCTGAGGCTTATGACTTATATCTCAAGTTGACTTGTAACCAAATGAATAGGTTTCTCTACCTAAGTTTAAACATTATTGACTAACAACAAATCTCTTTTTCATAAGATAGATGAAACATTTATTACTTAGGGTTCTCGACCCTTTAATGTCTACCCCCATAAAATAACTAAAATAGGTTATTGTTAAAAGTATGGGCCTAACCGGTGTTGTCATTGATGTCAACATACTCCTATAGCATTAATGATAAGGATTGAATGAGCTGTGTGTTGAGGATATTGAGAAAATTAGTCTTAATCAGAAATAGAGAAGAACATGGATGGCAGTAAGGTAAAAGTCCAAGATAAGATGAGGATAAGAGGATACAGTTTAAAGGGTTTGTAGATATGTGTCCTAAGGTGGTCCAGTAGAGATTTCAGAGGTTTGCATGAAGATTTGAAGAAGTTGTGACTATTCAAGTAAAACCGGTTCTGACAGGTGTTCAGTGGTGACAGAGTAAGACAGATAGGTCCGGTGAGATCCAGAATTGCATTATAAAGTTCTATGGATTTGAGGGAATTCTGAGGACATCTTTGTGGAATATCAACTAGATTGGTTTGTGGTTTGAAGTTCCGCAAGCATCTATTCCTTTGTGACAGTGATGACAGACTGTGTTCTTGAGGTTCCAGATGAAGCAGAGAAGGATTTAAGTAAGTAGATGAAATATGGATGTTCTTGGTGATTCAAGAAAGCTTGTGGTGGTCTTTGGGTCATGTTTAGTTCATGTTGGTGGTCTGCATTGAAGTTGGAGTTTGCTTTTGAAGAACAACTTCCAGATAATGGTGTTCTTCCTAAAACAGGCCGACCGGATGAGTTATACATCTTGCGAATGTTATTGTGAATGTTTGCCGACTTAGATGATCATTCCTAAGTTGATGTCTTGTATAAATAAGGGATTGCAAAGTCATTTGAAAGGTGTCTTTAGAGATGAGTGTGTGGTAGCAAGGAGGAGAGTGAAAGGTAGAGCAGAAGTATTGGGCTTAATGGAACTGATTCAAGCATGGTGAAGATGCTATTTTCCAGTTCAAGTAGGTGATACTTATTTCTTTGTAGATAGTGTGTCTCTTGTAGGTAGTGAGCCTCTTGTGAGTAGTGTGCTTGGGCAGTGAGCCCTAATTGGCAAGTGCCATTTTATTCCTTCTATTCTTCTAACAGAGAATACTTTCTTGGGTTAATCACCCCGTGGTTTTTCCCTTAACTGGGTTTTCCACATCAAAATCTTGGTATCTTATGTGTTGATGTGTTTCTGCTTTTGATTTGAATGCATTATGTTTCATGATTAATATACTGCTAATAATTAAGAGGATTTAAGTTTGTAATCAGAGAAAGTTTTGCACAACTGATTCACCCCCCTCTCAGTTGTGTGCCCTAAGTCTAATAATTGGTATCAGAGCTAAGTTCCTCTAAAAGGAGCTTAACCACTTGAGGAGATCCAGGATGTCGTCTTACAAGAAGGATAGTCTGAAGTTTGACGGAACCAACTTTACTCTCTAGAAAGGTCACATGAAATGTCACTTGCAGTGTATGGGAATAGCGTACTGGTCCATGGTTACAAAATAATATGTACCTCCACAGGGTGGTCCAACAACCCTAAATGAAATCATAGATGCTGAAAATAATCTGTGGACCGTAGAGGCTCTTCTAAGCACATTATCTGATTCAGAGCTCTCAAATGTTATTGACCTACCAACTGCTTTTGAGATTTGGAAAAAATTGGAACTTTTGCATGAAGGAGACCAGTATGTTAAATGTGCAAGGTTACAGAGTCTAAAAGAGAAATTTGAAAAACTGAAGATGAGAGATGATGAAAATATTACTACTTTGATGCCAAGAGTGAATGAGCTGGTTTGAGGAATTAGAAATGCTGGTGGAGTCTTGGATGAAAATGAGATTGTTGGCAAAATTCTTAGATCTCTACCTGAATCTTACAAAATCAAGGTTACTGCCATTGAAGAATTCAGAGCCCATACAACTGTCACAAGAGATCAATTGGCTGGGAAACTGGCTGCATTTGAAATGACAGAGTTTAGAGATGACCCCCCCAAGACTGAACCTACATTCAAAGTCAGTGCCTCTGTAAAAGGTAAACAAAGGTTTGATCCAGGAGAGAACTCTTCAAAGAAACTTTCATGGTATGAAAAAACAAGAAAAGACGTGGAAGAAGAAGAAGCTGAAACTGCTCACCTTGAAGCTCTTATTGCAAAAAGACTGCCAAGAGGATCTAGTAAGTATGAAGGAAAACTACCTTTTAAGTGTTTTAACTACAATAAGATTGGTCATTTTGACTCAAAGTGTCCGGAAAGATTTTCAAGGCCAAACCCTAACAGATCAAGGTTCTAAAAGAATTGTTACTATGTTCATGAAGAAGATGACAATGAAGGAGTAACAGATGGTGAATTAGAGACAGGAAACAAATCCAGAAGTGAATGGGTGTTTATTGCTATCAAGGAAGAAGAACCAATATCCTCTGAATCTGTCAATCATAAAATTATAGAAAGAGCTTTGGCTACCCAAGTTGAAGAAAAGGATGATTGTGTCATTGACAATGGATGCTCTCACCATATGATAGGTGACAAAAATAAGTTTGTAGATTTGGGAAGGTATGAAGGAGGAGTGGTAAAGTTTGGTGACAATTCTGCTGGTAGAATTAGAGGTAGAGGAACTATTTCTTTTGATGGAAAGAACAAAATTGGAAATGTACTGTATGTTGAAGGATTGAAGCACAATCTTCTCAGTGTTGGACAGTTGGTGGACAAAGACTATGATCTTAGATTCAAGAATGGAAAATGCAATATCTTTGAGAGTTCCAGAATAGAGATTGCATCTAGTACCCAAACAAAACGTAATATCTTCCATTTAGTTGGTACTGGTAAAAGTTGTCTATTTGTGCAAGTTGATCAGAGTTGGTTATGGCATAGGAGAATGTGTCATGTGAATTTTGATAATATCATCAAGATAAGTAATACTCAGGCTGTAAGACATCTTCCAAAATTAGTGAAACCCACTAATAGTTTATGCAAAGAATGTCAATTGGGTAAACAAAGTAGAGTCTCATTTAAAAGCAAGGAACAATCTTCTACCAATTTATTGGACCTAGTTCATACCGATCTTTGTGGTCTGGCAAGAATCAGAAGTGTGCAAAGTGATAGATACTTCATGTTGCTAATTGATGACTATTCTCAGATGGTGTGGGTAACCTTTCTGAAAGAGAAATTAGAAGCTCTTGAGAAATTCAAAATATTCAAGGATGTGGTAGAAAATGAAACCAGATTAAAATTGAAATGTTTGAGGTCTAACAGAGGTGGAGAATTCATATCCGGAGAGTTCATAGAAGTCTGTGAGAAACATGGAATAAAAAGGTAGTTGTCTGCTCCCAGGACTCCTCAGTAGAATGGAGTAGTTGAGAGAATGAACCGGACCATCCAGGAAGCATCCAGGACCATGATGATGGAAGCAAATGTTCCTCAGATCTATTGGAGAGAAGCTGTCAGTACTGTAATCTATACCCTCAATCGAGTTCAAATCAGAAGCAATACTGGTAAGACTCCTTATGAACTCTAGTTTGGCATCACTCCTATTATGAGGTATTTTAGATTTTTTGGTAGCAAATGTTACATTAAAAGAGATGAAGATCTAGGAAAGTTTGATGCTAGAAGTGATGAAGGAATATTCTTGGGCTACTCTACTCAAAGCAAAGCATACCGGTGTTATAACAAGAGACTAGGAAAGATTATAGAAAGTACAAATGTGAAGGTTGATGAAGAAATTGAAAAACCCTCAAGGTTTTATGAATATGATGAAGATGATTAGGATGGTGTCATGTTTCAAAGAGCCCAAGCCCCTTCTGAAATTTAGATTCAAATTGATCTGGCTAATCAGGAAGAAGAGTTGAGCTTCAATGAGCCTAGCCAAGAATCAGAAGTGCAAGAAACTCCCAAAGTTCCCAGGTATGTAAGATTGAACCACTCTAAAGATCAGATCATAGGTGATAAAAGCAAAGGAGTACAAACAAGAAGAAGAATTGCTCAAGATTCAGAAGAGTGCTATCTGATTTCAAAGATTGAACCTAAGACAGTGAATGAAGCTTGTAATGATGAAAATTGGTCAAAAGCCATGGAGGAAGAACTAATGCAAATTGAGAAAAATCACACCTAGGATCTTGTTCCCAGACCTAGAAACAAGAATGTGATTGGAACCAAATGGGTCTTCTGGAACAAACTGAATGAAGTTGGTGAAGTAATCAGAAACAAAGCCAGATTGGTCTGCAAAGGCTATTCTCAAATAGAAGGAGTTGATTTTGAAGAAACTTTTACTCCGGTGGCAAGAATTGAAGTAGTCAGATTATTTCTTGCATTTGCTACCTTCAAATATTTCAAAGTGTATCAGATGGATGTCAAGTCTACCTTCCTGAATGGTGACTTGGAAGAAGAAGTGTACATTGAACAACTGGATGGTTTTCAATTGTCTGATCATGGTGATATGGTCTACAAATTGAAGAAAGCTCTATATGGACTGAAGCAAGCCCGAAGAGTCTGGTATGAAATATTAGATAAGCATCTTTTGAAGATTGGTTTCAACAAAGGTACTGCTGATAGTAACTTGTATTTCAAAATTGATTATGAAAACATCTTGATTGTTGAAGTGTTTGTTGATGATATCATTTTTGGAGGAAGAGATAGTATGTGTAAAACTTTTGCAAATCAAATGAAAAGTGAGTTTGAGATGTCCATGCTTGGTGAAATAAATTTCTTCTTGGGTCTACAAATCACTCAAACAAAGAAAGGAATCTTTATTTCTCAGACCAAATATGTGAAAGAATTATTGAAGAAATTTGGGATGGAAGACTCAAAGCCAATGAACACTCCCATGGCAACCAGATGTAAGTTGAGCAAAGATGATGACTCTCCCAAGGTTGATCAGACAAAGTACAGGTCAATGATTGGAGGATTGTTGTATCTCACTCAAACTAGACCAGACATTATGCAGGTTGTTGGTCTTGTTGCTAGATTCCAAGCTGATCCTAGAGAATCTCATGTCATGGCAATCAAGAGGATTTTTAGATATCTGAAAGGAACAATTGAGTATGGTTTATGGTATCCTAGAGATCATGATTTCTCTCTCCATGCCTATACAGATGCAGATTGGGCAGGAGATGTGGATGACTGGAAGAGTACCAGTGGTGGAGCATTCTTTTTGGGGAAGAGATTAGTTTCTTAGCTAAGCAAGAAATAAGAGGCAATATCTCTGTCTACAATTGAAGCAGAATATATTGCAGTAGTAGGTAGTTGCACTCAAATTTTGTGGATGAAGCAGATGCTAAGAGATATCAAAGTAGAGTATGAGGGACCTATCACAATCTTCTATGATAATTCAAGTGCAATAAATATATCTAAGAATCTGATGTTGCATTCAAAGACTAAGCATATATCCATCAAGTTTCACTTTTTGAGAGAGCAAGTGAACAAGAATGAAGTCAGATTAGAGTTTGTGCCTTCCAAGGATCAGATTGTAGACATATTTACTAAACCTCTATCTAAGGATTCTTTTGAGTATCTCAGGGAGAAGCTAGGGGTCATTGCCCCTCTGGTAATGAACTAAGGTGCACTGAGGTGCATCAGTCCAGTGGTTATCACGGTCATATTTTGTGATCTGGATTGATGATAGAAGTTGCTACTCAGGGGGAGCAGCAGGTATGATTCTGAGGTGTTAGAATTGCAAGCATGTGCCCTTTGCCATTGATGTCAAAGGGGGAGAGAAGACATGTGAAAAACAAGTGGTTGCTGATCAAAGGGAGGGCAGTTAAGGGAGAGAAGACATGTGAATGGTTGTTGCTGATAGGGAGAGTTGTGATAGTGAGGAGTTCTTGTCCTGATAGTTAAAACAATATTTCATATCATATGTTGCCATCAATGACAAAGGGGGAGATTGTTGCAAGTATGGGCCTAACTGATGTTGTCATTGATGTCAACATACTCTTGTTGCATTAATGATAAGGATTGGATGAGCTGTGTGTTGAGGATATTGAGAAAATTAGTCTCAATCAGAAATAGAGAAGAACAGGGATGGCAGTAAGGTAAAAGTCCAAGATAGGATGAGGATAAGAGGATGCAGTTTAAAGGATTTGTAGATATGTTTCCTAAGGTGGTCCAGTAGATATTTCAGAGGTCCACATGAAGATCTAAAGAAGTTGTGACTGTTCAAGTAAAACGGGTTCTGGCAGGTGTTTAGTGGTGATAGAGTAAGATAGATAGGTCGGGTGAGATCTAAAATTGCATTATAAAGTTCTACAGATTTGAGGGAGTTCTGAGGATGTCTTTGTGGAATGTCAACTAGATTGGTTCATGGTTTGAAGGTCCGCAGGCATCTATTCCTTTATGACAGTGATGATAGACTGTGTTCTTAAGGTTCTGGATGAAGCAGAGAAGGATTTAAGTAAGCATATGAAATATGGATGTTCTTTGTGATTCAGGCAAGCTTGTGGTGGAATTTGGATCATGTTCAGTTCATGTTGGTGGTCCACATTGAAGTTGGAGTTCGCTTTTGAAGAACAACTTCTAGATAAAGGTGTTCTTCCTAAAACAGGCCAACCGAATGAGTTATACATCTTGCGGATGTTATTGTGGATGTTTTCTGACTTAGATGATCATTCCTAAGTTGATGTCTTGTATAAATAAGAGATTGCGAAGTCATTTAAAAGGTGTCTTTAGAGATGAGTGTGTGGTAGCAAGGAGGAGAGCGAAAGGCAGAGCAGAAGTATTGGGCTTAATGGAACTGATTCAAGCATGGTGAAGATGCTATTTTCCAGTTCAAGTAGGTGATACTTATTTCTTTGTAGATAGTGTGTCTCTTATAGGCAGTGAGCCTCTTGTGAGCAGTGTGATCAGGCAGTGAGCCCTAATTGGCAAGTGCCATTTTGTTCCTTCTATTCTTCTAACAGAGAATACTTTCTTGGGTTAATCACCCTGTGGTTTTTCCCTTAACCAGGTTTTCCACTTTAAAATCTTGGTATCTTATGTGTTGATGTGTTTTTGCTTTTGATTTGAATGCATTATGTTTCATGATTAATATACTGCTAATAATTAAGAGGATTTAAGTTTGTAATCAGAGAAAGTTTTGCACAACTGATTCACCCCCCTCTCAGTTGTGTGCCCTAAGTCTAACAGTTATAACCATAAAGGCATCATCAAATAATCTTTAACCCTTCTAGGTTAAACTAGGGTTTTATTTTAACCTTGAATAATCAAAATAAACCTATCTCATAACTTGAAGACCGAGGTTTATAAACGACCTTTGGTTTAACTCAATCAAGGTTAAGAATACTATGGTTGGATAATAACTCCTATACAAAAGGGATATGAATACTTTCAATTCACTTCTATGTGATGTCATTACCATCACTTCTTTTACACTCATATATGATTCTATATAAGGTTATACACATGGTCTTTTTTGACATAATGGTGTATTATAAATCTATACTCACCAAGATTACTTGTATAGACAATATAGAAGGTCTTACGACATTTATTCATTTTTCCAAACTATCTTTAGTTAATCTATAATTCAATAGGTTACCATAGTTGTCATAGATTACCAAGAATCTGAATCTTTTGGTAAGAGAATCGTTCTTGACCAATGTATTTAACCAATAATGGTTTCAAAATGATAATATCTTCTACTTGATACTTTATGCCACTCTACTCACAGTTTGGTAAGTTTTTATCTATCAAGTAGCCTCTACTAATTCATTAGAATTATTTTTCAAGACTAACTTACATCTATATAGTCAGGCGTCCTCAAAAGGAAACTCAATCAAATATTTGACTGGTTAACTAGTTTCATGATAACTACATTATCCTTTGTGAAATATATAATAATAAAATCATTTAGTTCCTGTACTCATATTATGACAAGTATCATAGTTTTGTACTAAGGCATAGGGTCGGCCTAGTTAAATCATGAGACAAATTTCTTTAGCAATCCTAAGAATCAGCCTTACCAGGCTACATCAACTCTCAAGCTTAAAACTAAAATAAAATATTAGTCATACAATGACTCTCTATACCCTCCTTATTTAGTCGACTCAATTAATCAGGTTAAATCGATACTATGAAGAGAGACACAGTTGGCTCATCTTCATTAAAATAGTTACAGTATAAGCTTAAAGATTATCAAAATGAAAATGGATGAATGTCCTAGACAAGGCACTATACAATCTTTCATTGTCTTCTAAGATCATAAAATGCAGAGGTGATTACCTGAAGCAGCGGTTTACACAACAGAGATGGAAAATAGAATACACTATATTTTTCCTAAGATTCATTCTCATCCTAGGTACAGTCTCTCCTCTATTCTCAGCTACAGGACTTATCACCTAAAAGAATTCCTATCGACTATCAAGTCATGGTTTCTTAAGAGCCTCAAACCAACTCATCAATGAGTCGTCCCACTAAGCGCTCCACTTATTGCAGTTATAAACTCATTCAATACCAATGGTTTTTGGTCTCCAGTTCTAACTCAACCACTAGCTACAAAGGTACAATTGACACCATATGTCGATTATGCAAAAACTATTGAGAGGAAATAGTGAGTGTGGCTGGTTATCCACCACTCCTCATCAATGAGGCCGCCAACTCAATAACATAAATAGAGCAATCAATTACTCATAAATAGTAGTTTGATCCATTATTCTTTAATATCAAAGGTACTCCTTAATAGATGCCTAAGGTTTCTCAATCATAAACCATAATAACCTATCATGAGGTATTACCTCATTCGACACATAAGCATATTCTTAATGATTATATCAAATATAATTCACATAACATTGCCTCTATTAGATAGTTATGGTTTAATCAATAAAATGATGATATTAAAACAAAAGATTATGGAAAATTTGATAGGGTTGAGCTAGTCTCCCCATCACAATCTGTCGACAAAAACACATCATCTTAACTTGACGATAACATCTTAATGTTAAGAATCGTTTATAACACCTCAAGTGACTTAATAAAATAAGAGAACCATTTTACAACAATGACGTCGTAACTTTTACGTTTAATGTAAATAGTCACAATTCATACTCAAATGATCTCGTTAATGTTATTAACGACCATGACGACTTACTATGACTTAAAAAGATTTGTAAAATATCAACTACCTATCGATTAGGTTTAGAAGTAAACTAACAAGACAAGACTTACCTGTTATGACACATTTGTTCACAATTATGTTATACACTCATACTCATTTTGGCAAATAAACCACTTGTAACCCAAGGTCTATATCTCTCTCCTTGAAAGATACTCTTTTCTCTGAGAGTCATCTAAAAACCTGTAATTCCTCTATCAAGTATGTAATCAAACAAATTATGATCAGTGCATCATTATTCAAACAATAAATCAAATCTCATAATCCAATATTAAAATGATAATAACATAATCATTTTCATAAATTTGTAAATGACATTCAATATAATTCCATGTCTTTCCTTAACATTAATCTAAACATCATAATAGATTTACTTATATCCAAGTAAAAGTAAAAAGTATAGCAAGACAAAAATTAGGGATGTAACATATCCTTCCCCTAAAGATTCATCATCCTTGATGATATAAAATGTCAAAATTTAACTAAAAAGCAAGTTCATTGTTTTCAACTAGTAACAACATTAAATAAGTGAGGAAACTTTTGGTTAAATTCATGGTAATCCTCCCATGAAGAACTATTTTTTGCATATTGGTCCCACTAGACCTAGCACTACATATCCTCTACGTTACACAAGCAGTGCTTGTGAACTTCAAGAATTTAAGAAGCTCGATCATAACCATTTCTGGGTTCCATACTTGTAAAACATTCTTAGAATATAATATTCATATATTACATAAATATATTTTTCATATGTAAATTACCAAAAGCATTATGCCTCCTGGAAATAACTGGTAATAGATTGATTCTTGAAATCAATAGAATTTATAACCTTGAAAATTTAGAAGAGTTATTTATACAGTTTAGGAACTGGTTTGGAATACATTCCATACTTTATGAAACTTTTTTGGGGGTTTGACCCTCAAAAGAGCTTTTCTTCTCTAACTGAGAACTATTTTAGTGTACGCTTAACATCCACGTAACTTTTCTATTTATTATCAATTTCCACATATCTTTTCTAATCAGCTAAATCTTTTCACGCATTTCTGATAACATTTCTAGACTAATGTTAATCCTATCTTCTAGCTTACTCAGCTTATAGGAATTTGGCATCTTTTATGTCCAATGTTTCAATTCAAGCCATCTTAATAGTGAAAAGTTAGGTATTGTTAAAAATTTCACAAGTGGTAAGTAGTCTCCCCACTTATATTGCTGATCCATGCAATACATTTGTAACAAATCTTCTAAAACCTGGTTAACTCTCTCAGTTTAACCATATGTTCTTAGGATGATAAGTTGTACTCACATTGAGTTTAGTCCTTAGTGTAGAAAACAAAGTTTGCCAAAACCTTGATGTTACACGCACATTTCTATCCAAGATAATCTTTTTAGGGAAGCCATGCAATCTAAACACCTCTTGCTCAAATTTGTGAGCTAACACTGGTGCTCCATCAGTCAAATTCCATGGTATGAAATGTGTTGACTTCGTGAGTTTAATCAACCACAACTAAAATGGCATCATGTCTATCCCTAGACTTTGGAATATTCTGAACAAAGTTCATACTTATGACTTGTCACTTCCATTCTAGTATATCATGTGGGTACAACAATCCTACAGCTGTTGATGTTCTACTTTTTACCCTTTGGCACTCCAGACAACTTGTTACAAATCTTGCAGCATCATTCTTCATTCTTTTCATGAATTAAGAGGTTTAATATTTGCTAGAAGTTTGGTTACTCTAGGATGTCTGGAGTATGGTGCGATAAGAACTTCTTTCCATACTAGATTCCTTAATTCAGCAGAATTAGAAACACATATTCTTATTCTAAAACTCAATAGTCCATCAGACTCAAAATGAAATCTATCATATCTTGAATCTTTAGGAATTACCATAAGAGCTTGCATGACTTACTCATAATACTCATCACCTAATAAATTTTGCAACACTTAATCTTTAAAGTTTGCATGAATAAAGACAATTGAAGACATATATCCCCTCTGACTCAGAGCATCAGCTACTCTGTTCTCTTAATAAATCAATTGCCTATTGACATTTATCTGTCCACTAAAAATTTCTTCCCTTAACAATTGCAGAACCACTTGCAAATGTTGATAATGTTCTCCTTCATTCTTAGAATAAATAATTATATCCTCTAGAAAGACTAGAACAAACATGTCTAAATAATCTCTAAACACACTATTCATGAGATTTATGAATATGACTGAGGTATTTGTAAGTCCAAAAGACAACATTGCAAACTCATAGTGCCCATTTCTTGTCCAAAAGTTGTTTTATGGGTAATCTCATCCTTCAATCTTAACTGATGATTTATTGATCGCCAATCAATCTTTGAAATCGCTGCAGCTCCAGGCATCTAATCAAAGAGGTCATCAACACATGGTGAAAGATATTTATTCTTTATCATTGCTTTAATGAACACACGATACTAATACACAATTGTAGAGTTATGTCCTTTTTCTTGACAATGATAACTAGTGCACCCCATGGTGATATACTAGATCTAATCAAACCTTTAGCCAATAATTCTTGTTATGGGGCTTTTGATTCCATTAATTTTGTAGTTGTCATATAGCAAGGTACTTTTCTAGGTAACTCATCCCAAAACTCTAGGAGGAATAAAAATTTTCAATTGCTCCAATCACATGTTCCATCAAACTTTGGTGGAATCACTTTTTTCATATCTAGGAAAGTTCTAAGGCAAGCCTATCCTTTGCTTCCTTTTAGGGTCCATAGTTTCAGGATTTTCATTACTCACACTATATTCTTAATGATTTTCCTTGATCTCTTACTTTCTTTTCCACAATACCAGGTCTCTCTTTGGTTTTTACAAACATGGTTAGGATTGCTCTAATTTGTCCAAGAGATTAACTGATGGTTTATTTTCTTCTAAACTCGCACCCTTGTTTGTTCTTGTATGAAACATGTCATTTTTCTCATGCCAGATAAATAAGTTATCTAATAGTTTTTTGAATCTAAAGTGATTCAAAACATCAAACATATTTATCTCATAACAATCAATAGATTGATACAAAACATGCCCATCTTTATTATAATTTATTTAGGAGTAACTACATCTTTATTTATATAGTTGATACAACAAGACTACATGTCACTATTGATTAAAGGATCCTCTAATTAAACAAAATTAGAGGATGGATGTACACACAAGTACTCCTCCAACACCTTTTTCCTAAAATAGAAGTATCGTAACCCCCAAGTGACATGTCGTGACTGGATACAATTTACTAGGTTTAACTACACAACTAGAAATAGTAGGATTCTTGGCTAGTTCACAATATTTTATTCTTTCTAGCTATATCCGCTTAAGTTTATGAACAAAAGTCTCTGAATCCTCCAGCCATGTACCCTCAAAGTAAATAATATGCTCTTTAAGTTTCACTTCCTCAATAGGTTCCTTCTTAACTACTAATTCAAGCAAATACTAGGGAACATATTTCCCAACAGTTTTCTTGGTTCTTCTCCACGCCATTCTGACATAAGAAATTCAAACATTAGCTATCTGCATAATGTTGACTACAAGTTAGCATAGTGGACTCATAAGCCTAGTGTTAAACCTGGTAGCTCTAATACCATATGTAACATCCACATTCTAGAAACATAGTAAAATTGATAATTTACTAGAGTAATTCAACAAGGTAAAAAATGAGAGTAGTTTTTTATTGTATTTAACATATAATCAAGTAACAACAAATTGCAAGATTTCTATCCTGAAATAAGAAACATAATATAATATACAAAGATGACATTTTGTCTTTACAATTACAAATATCTGCAATAGATAATGTTTTGCATAGTCTCAATAAACATAAGTCTCAAAGATATACTGCATCTAGAAATCCAATATCTTTATCGCAAGCCTTGGCATGTCTTCTGCTAGAGAGAGAGAGAATCTTTATAGTGATTTACCTCTAACCACAGACCGGTGGTCTCCCACACATCTTCCACATAGGAAGTGGCCCTACCCTTTATGAGGAATATAGACCAAAGGTGACCAGTGGTAATTTGCCTTTCTGAGTACATAGTGTTGTATCTTACACAACTCTATCAACCATACAACCCTAGATACCCTCTAGCTAAGTGTGATTTCTGATAGGTTATGCAATCCAGATATAGTGAACTGACAATGCATGCAGAAACATATGCATTACTATGGCCATAGTTTCAATATAAATTGACGTTCACAATGAACGTTGTCGTAATGTTCACCCACCCCAACTCGACATGCATACTATCATATTCCTATAGTTTGACTTGGTCAACTACATTTAACTTATGAAGTCTTGACAATTTCAAAATTATAGTCTTCCCGACCTAGACAAGTTTACATTCACTGTCTATATTCTATAGACTTTATCGACTACCTTTCTTTACAAGGATTCTCATTACATGAAATTATTTCCTTTCATACAAGTAAGAATAAATATACATAGTTAGGGTACTTTTCCCTTCATTCATGATTCTATATAATGTTCCCAATGATTTAATATAAATAATTACCTTATTTGGTCGAGTTAAGGTTTAACTAAAGAGTTTTATCTAACTCAAACCTAGTCTTTCTGACTTAGGTGATTCACAAGACATTGTCATTGCTCCATAGACCTTATGGAATGACTATCTATTCTTGGGTATCTCTATGCATCTTTGCAACATTTGAGATTCATCACTTATCGACAAGTAATAGCTAAGAGAAGTTGTGACTAAAAAGGTATAATAAACTTTGTGTTTGACTAACCATTTAATGGTACCTCTTGCATGCTTGCAAAACCAGTGGCTTACGACTTATATCTCAAGTCAACTTGTAACCAAACAAAGAGGTTTCTCTACCTAAGGTTAAAAAATATTGACTAACAACAAATCTCTTTTCCATAAGATAGATGAATATTTATTGCTTAGGGTTCTCGACCCTTTGATGTCTACCCCCATAAAATAACTAAAATAGGTTATAACCATAAATGTGTCATCAAATAATATTTAACCCTTCTACATTAAACTAGGGTTTTATTTTACCCTTGAATAATCAAAATAACCCTATCTCATAACTTCAAGACTAAGGGTTATAAACAACCTTTGGTTTAACTCAACCAAGGTTAAGAATACTATGGTTAGATAATAACTCCTATACAAAAGGGATATGAATACTTTCAATTCACTTCTACATGATGTCATTACCATCACTTCTTTTACACTCATATATGATTCTATATAAGGTTATAGACATAGTCTTTTTTGACATAATGGTGTACTATAAAACTATACTCACCAAGATTACTTGTACAGACAATATAGAAGGTCTTACGACATTTATTCATTTTTCCAAACTATCTTTAGTTAATCTATAATTCAATAGGTTACCATAGTTGTCATAGATTACCAAGAATCTGAATCTTTTGGTAAGGGAATCATTCTTGGCCAATGTATTTAACCAAGAATGGTTTCAAAATGATAATATCTTCTACTTGATACTTTATGCCACTCTACTCACAGTTTGGTAAGTTTTTTTCTATCAAGTAGCATCTACTAATTCATTAGAATTATTTTTCAAGACTAACTTACATCTATATAGTTCGCTGTCCTCAAAAGGAAACTCAATCAAATATGTGATTGGTTAACTAGTTTCTTGATAACTACGTTATCCTTCGTGAAATATATAATAATAAAATCATTTGGTTCCTCTACTCATATTATGACAAGTATCATAGTTTTGTACTAAGGCATAGGGTAGGCCTAGTTAAATCATGAGACATATTTCATTATCAATCCTAAGAATCGGCCTTACCGGGCTACATCGACTCTCAAGCTTAAAACAAAAATAAAATATCAGTCATACAATGACTCTCTATACCATCCATATTGAATTGACTCAATTAATTAGGTTAAATCGATGCTATGAAGAGAGACACAATTGGTTCATCTTCATTGAAATAGTTACAATATAAACTTAAAGATTATCAAAATGAAAATGGACAAATGTTCTAGACAAGGCACTATACAATATTTCATTGTCTTCTAATATCATAAAATGCAGAGGCGATTACCTTAAGCGACAGTTTACATAGCAAAGATGGCAAATAGAATACACTATATTCTTCCTAAGATTCATTCTCATCCCAGGCATAGTCTCTCCTCTATTCTCAGCTATAGGACTTATCACCTAAAAGAATTCCTATTGACTATCAAGTCATGGTTTCTTAAGAGCCTCAAACTGACTCATCAATGAGTTGTCCCACTAAGCGCTCCAATTATTGCAGTTAAAAACTCATTCAATACCAACAGTTTTTGGTCTCCAGTTCTAACTCAACCGCCAGCTACAAATGTGCAATCGACACCATATGTCGATTATGCAAAAATTGTTGAGAGGAAATAGTGAGTGTGGTTGGTTATCCGCCACACCTCATCAATGAGGCTGCCAACTCAATAATAGAAATTGAGCAATCGATTACTCATAAAGAGTAGTTCAATCCATTATGTTTTAATATCGAAGGTACTTCTTAATAGATGCCTAAGGCTACTCAGTCATAAACCATAATAACCTATAATGAAGTATTACCTCATTCGACACATAAGCATATTCTTAATGATTATATCAAATATAATTCACATAACATTGTCTCTATTAGATAGTTATGGTTTAATCAATAAAATGATGATATTAACACAAAGGATTATGAAAAATGTGATCAGGTTGAGCTAATCTCCCCATCACAATCTGTTGACAAAAACACGTCATCTTAACTTGATGATAATGTCTTAATGTTAAGAATCGTTTATAACACCTCAAGTGACTTAATAAAATAAGAGAACCATTTTATGACAATGATGTCGTAACTTTTACGTTTAACGTGAATAGTGCAATTCATACTCAAATGATGTTGTTAACGTTATTAAAGACTATGATGACTTACTATGAGATAAAAAGATTTGTAAAGTATCGACTACCTGTTGATTAGGTTCAGAAGTAAACTAACAAGACAAGACTTACCTCTTATGACACATTGTTTGACGATTACGTTATACACTCATACTTGTTTTGACAAATAAACCACTCGTAACCCAAGGTCTATATCTCTCTCTTTTCTCCAAGAGTCATCTAAAAATCTGTAATTCCTATATCAATCTTGTAATCAAACAAATTATGATCAGTGCATCATTATTCAAACGATAAATCAAATCTCATAATGCAATATTAAAATGATAATAACATAATCATTTTCATAATTTTGTAAATGACATTCAATATAATTCTAGGTCTTCCCTTGACATTAATCTAAACATCATAATAGATTTACTTATATCCAAGTAAAATTAAAAAGTATAGCAAGACAAAAGTTAGGGATGTAACACCAAAGATACCATTTCGAAGGTTTTGGAATTTGGTTTTACACCTACTAATTTGGTGTAGGGGCACCAAATTCATTTTTTTTGCAAGTTTGGTCAAATGAAGTCTAATGATAGGTTTTTTTGGGGTGTTTTTAGTATATTTGGTTTAATAAGGTCATAATAGACCATGTGCAAGGTCAATAGAGTCATTTTGAGTTCATTTTGAGTGAAAAGTGATGCTTTCAAGTAGGATTTTGATGAAAGAGCATTGTTCAAGTGTGGATGATGTTTTATTTAGTATGTGCAGACTTGTAGTGAAGTGTTTGAGTGGGTCTGAACTAGATTTGGGTAGAGGAGTGATGAGAACCAATAAACCCTCTCTATACAAGCACTAGATTGGCCTAGAATGAGGGTTTATTAATTGGATGACTCTATGATCCTTTTGTCTAACAAAAGTTGTGGATTTGGTCTATTTGAAACCTAACTAGAACTTTGGAGTTGGGTTTTGAGTTTGAGAGAGACATTGATTTGGGGTTGCTTTGTAAAACAAGGCTAATTGCCCCTTAAAACAACGTAATAGTCAATTTTAGGAGGTGAAAGTCTGAAACAACCATAGGTACAAATGAGATATGTTGAAGAGAACCAAAAAGGGTATATGAAATGCTAAACCATTTGTGGGTTTGATGAGTTTTCTGGATGTTATGCCCAAAAGTCACCGTTTGGAGGGCTACTAGGCTTAAAGGGTTGATTGTGAAGGCACTTAATCAAAATTACAAAGTCTAACTTCTTGATGACCATGTATGGTCTTGTCATGGCACATTCATCATTTTAATGGTGTTCCATGTGATAGTTTGCAGGGGTTGGGGTTTTGAAACAAGTTTTGGGTTTGTAGTCCTTGAAGAGTTCATGTCAAGTTGAAGAAGAGTTTAACATCATAGCCCATTGTTGTGAAATATGGTATCAATGGTTTTTTTTTGGTTTTTTTAGTTTATTTTATCTAATAAGGTCATAATAGACCATGTACAAGGTTAATAGAGTCATTTTGAGTTCATTTTACAAAAGTTGTCAACATGTAAAATTGAAAAATGTAAGTTTAAGGAAGTTAAATGGTTAAATCCTTTCAAAATTCTATTGGACAGTTGGTAGGTAGTTGAAACATGATCAAATTTTCTTGAAAGTTTCCAAAGCCTTATCAAAAAATCCATTTTGTTCATATCTTGCAATCATTGCATTCAATGAGGCGACATTTCTTTGGGGCATCATGCCAAACAGTTCATGTGCCTTGTCTATGCTTCCACACTTTGCATACATGTCTACAAGGGCAGCTGCAATTACAAAAGTCCTTATAAATGATGATGATGAGCCTCATCATGATTATTGTATTTCTTCACATCCAAATGCACAAATATCATGCACATCCCCATGTGGTGAAAGACTAGCTTGATTTATACCCATTTTCTCAACCAAATCTGCAACTTGTTCTTCATGTTCATGGCTATTGTAGGTTTGATAAAACTCATTTTTAGGATGCCCATGTTGTCCTAGACATGCATAAGATTCATCACTTCTGAAAAATCAATCTGTAGTTCATTTTCTTGACCCATGGAAAAAGTTATAACCGTTGTCCCAAAGTCTAGAGGAAGACATGTGAAGACAACAATCATGACTTGAATGAAGCCCTTTGTGAGTAGTTTCAAATTTAGCATGGATTTTACCTTCTTGGACCATGGTAGATGTTGTGATGACTATTTTTAAGCTTCAAACCCCCATGATGACAATCCCCCATATAGTTGATTAAGGTAACCACCATCATGTAGTAACAAAGGACAATTAGGAAATTTTGAAATATTGTTGTATCATGCATACAAATCATCATGAATTGGTGCATAAGGAATGTCCTAGCCCAAAACATTAAAGAGGACTATTAAAATGATGAAAGACCATGTTGAGACAGTGATGATGTCAAGGCATGAAGAGATGAAACAAGGTGGAAACATGATGAATTTGGAGTCTCTTTGACTAAACTAATTGATATACCTACACATGCATGGGTACAATGGTCAATGATGATAAAAAAATATGTTAAAACTAAAAATAGATGATCACATGGATCTTTTACCTGATTTCTTAGCCTTATATGTTACTGGTACACCATTTTCAAGGTCCTGGTTGGCTGGATTAGTAAGAGGAAACCATGGAAAGGCCTTGAAAATATTTGAGTGATGCAAGAAATAGAAGCTATGATGTAGAATAATGGATGTACAAATCTCTCCCAACTGAACACCATCCTTGTTACAACATCATATTATTGTTTTATTCATGAGGAAGGATAAAATGGGTGTAGCCCTTAAGATCCCTAAGACAAAAATTGTCAAACTTTGACAGAGGTTTTATCAGAATTTGTGGTAGCTGGGAACATTCTATTTGGACCTGCAGGTGCACGTGGGGTCTATCCACAATAACCTCTCTCGGTTTCATTCAACTACAGTCCATTTGACCGTGCCGAAATCAAACGCATTCTTGCAAAATGCTTCAGTTTCATGTAGTGGAAAGGTCCTAGGAGTGACATTTTGTATTCCATAGCTCGTGGGGCCGAATGAACTTTGTCAATGCATTGGGGTGGGCAAGTAAATGCTAGTGGAGGTCTCATTTCATATGCCAAGCGTCGCAATCATTCGGGGTAGTAGGCTACCAGTAAAGTCCCTTAAGATCCCTAAGACAAAAAAACTGCCGAACTTTGACGGAGCAATTCTTGGAATTTGTGGCAGCTGGGAATGTTCTGTTTGAACCTACAGGTGTAGGTGGGGTCCATCCACAAAAATTTCTCTTAGGTTTTTTCAACTCTAGTATATTTGACTGTGTCAGAATCAAACACATTCTTGCAAAATGCTTCAGTTTCAAGTAGTGGAAAGGTGCTAGGAGTGGCATTTTGCATTCCATAGCTTGTGGGGCTGAATGGACTTTGCCAATGCATTGAGGTGGGTGGGTAAATGCCAAGGGAGGTCTCATTTTGTGTGCCAAGTGCCCCAGTCATTCAGGGAAGCAGGCTACCGACAAAGTCGCGTAAGATCCCTAAGATGAAAAAACTACCAAACTGTGACAGAGTAGTTCTTGGAATTCGTGGCATTTGGGAACATTTTGTTTGGACCTACAGGTGCACGTGGGGTCTGTCCACAATAACATCTCTCAGTTTTGGTCAACTCCAGTCCATTTGACCATGCCGAAATCAAACACATTCTTGCAAAATGGTTCAGTTTCATGCAGTGGAAAGGTGCTAGGAGTGAGATTTTGCATTCCATAGCTCATGGGGCTGAATGGACTTTGCCAATGCATTAGGGTGGTTGAGTAAATGCTAAGGGAGGTCTCATTTCATATGCCAAGTGCCCTAGTCATTCAGGGCAGCAGTCTACCGGCAAAGTCACTTAAGATTCCTAAGATGAAAAAACTACCAAACTTTGATAGAGCAGTTCTTAGAATTCATGGCATTTGGGAACATTTTGTTTGGACCTACAGGTGCATGTGGGGTCCGTCCACAATAACCTCTCTCAGTTTTGGTCAACTCCAGTCTGTTTGACCATGCCGAATTCAAACATATTCTTGCAAAATGCTTCAGTTTCATGCATCGGAAAGGTGCTAGGAGTGACATTTTGCATTCCATAGTTCATGGGGTTAAACGGACTTCACTAACGCATCAGGGTGGGTGGGTAAATGCCATGGGAGGTCTCATTTCATGTGCCAAGCGTCGTAGTCATTCGGGATAGCAGGCTACCGGCAAAGTCCCTTAAGATCCCTAAGACGAAAAAACTACCAAACTTTGACAAGGCAATTCTTAGAATTCGTGGCAGTTGGGAACATTTTGTTTGGACTTATAGGTGCATGTGGGGTCCTTCTACAATAACCTCTCTCAATTTCATTCAACTCCTGTCCATTTGGCCGTATCGGAATCAAACGCATTCTTGTAAAATGCTTCAGTTTCATGCAATGGAAATGTTGCCAGGTGCCATATTTTTTGTTCTTCTCATCGTGGCACCAAATGGACTACGCCAACACATTGGGGTGGGTGGGTAAATGGTAGGGAAGGTCTCATTTCATGTGCCAAGTGTCCCAGTCATTCTGTCCTGCAAGGTATCGACACCTAGCACCTTTCAAGTTTACCAGTAGCTTGCAGCCTGGAATGACTGAGACACTTGGCGCATGAAATGAGACCTCCCCTAGCATTTACCCACCCACCCTGATGTGTTGGCATAGTTGGTTCACCCCCATGATGAGAAGATCAAAAAATATGGCACCTGGCAACCTTTCCACTGCATGAAACTGAAGCATTTTCCAAGAATGTGTTTGATTCTAGCATGGTCAAACAGATAGGAGTTGAATGAAATTAAGAGAGGTTATTGTAGATAGACCCCACATGCACCTGTAGGTCCAAACAGAATGTTCCCAACTGCCATGAATTTCAAGAACTGCCCCATCAAAGTTTGGCAATTTTTTCATCTTAGGGATCTTAAGGGACTTTACCGGTAGCGTGCTACCCTGAACAACTGCAACACTTGGCACATGAAACAAGACCTCCTCTAGCATTTACCCACCCACCCCGATGCATTGGCAAAGTCTGTTAAACTCCACGAGCTATGGAATGCAAAATGTCACACCTAGCACCTTTCGAGTTTGTCGATAGCTTGCAACCCGAAACGACTGAGACACTTGGCGCATGAAACGAGACCTCTCGTAGCATTTACCCACCCACCCAGACATGTTGGCATAGTCATTTTTCCCCCAAGACCTATGGAATGCAAAATTTTAGTGTTAGCAACTTTCTACTTTGTCGGTATCTTACAGCCCCCAAACGACTGGGACGCTTGGCACATGAAACAAGACCTTCCCTACATTTACCCACCCACCCCAACATGTTGGCATAGTTTGTTTGGCCCCATGATGAGCAGAACAAAAATATGGCACCTGACAACCTTTCGATTGCATGAAACTGAAGCATTTTGCAAGAATGTGTTTGATTCTGGTACGGTCAAATGGATAGGAATTGAACGAAATTGAGAGAGGTTATTGTAGATAGACCCCACATGCACCTGTAGGTCTAAATAGAAAATTCCCAACTTCCACAAATTTTGACAACAGCTCCATCAAAGTTTGGCATTTTTTTGTCTTAGGGATCTTAAGGGACTTTGTCGGTAGCCTGTTGGCCTGAACGACTGCGGTGATTGGCACATGAAATGAGACCTCCCCTAGCATTTACCATCCAACTCCGACACGTTGGTGAAGTCCGTTCAGCCCCACGAGCTATGGAATGCAAAATGTCACTCCTAGCACCTTTCCACTGCTTGAAACTGAAGCATTTTGCAAGAATGCGTTTGATTTCAGCACAGTCAAAGGGACTGGAGTTGAATGAACTGAGAGAGGTTATTGTGGACGGACCCCACATGCACTTGTAGGTCCAAACAGAATGTTCCCATCTACCATGAATTCCAAGAACTGCTCCGTCAAAGTTTGGCAATTTTTTCATCTTAGGGATCTTAAGGGACTTTGCTAGTAGCCTGTTGCCCCGAATGACTGCGGCATTTGGCACACAAAATGAGACCTCCCCTGGCATTTACCCACCCACCTTGATGTGTTGGCAAAGTCCATTCAACCCCATGAGCTATGGAATGCAAAATGTCACTCCTAGCACCTTTCCACTGCATGAAACTGAAGCATTTTGCAAGAATGCATTTGATTTCAGTACGGTCAAATGGACTGGAGAATGAAACTAAGAGAGGTTATTGTGGATGGACCCCATGTGCACCTACAAGTCCAAATAGAATGTTCCCAAATGCCATGAATTCTGAGAAAACCTCTGTCAAAGTTTGGTAGTTTTTCTGTCTTAGGGATCTTAAGGGCTACACCCATTTTATCCTTCCTCATGCATAAAACAATAATATGATGTTGTAACAAGGCTGATCTTGAGTTGGGAGAGATTTGTACATCTATTATTCTACATCATAGCTTCTATTTCTTACATCACTCAAATATTTTCAAGGCCTTTCCATGCTTTCCTCTTACTAATACACCATATTTTGTGATCAACATCAACATCATGAGGACACTGAAGAAATCCTTGACACATGAAGACACTGAGAACATTAAAGACATGGAGGACAAAGAAGCATGAAGACATGAACAAACTCCTGTCATGAGAAAAAACCACAACCCAATCCAACTCTTGAAAGTATGACATGTTATGATGAAGAACCATAACCAAATCCAATGATCCAATGGCATGAACCAATGATATAAGCAACTATCTCCTACTATTGTTACATGATAAACATGAATGTTATGAAATGACATCCAAACCCTGTGACATCAATCTTGATATGACATGAGTGAAACACGAGTGAACAGGATTAAGACCAATTAGGATCAACTTCGTCCATTGCTTAGATCTAACCCCATGAAGCATAACATGATGATAATGCAAACATCAAATGTATACCATAGAAAACAAATCAAACGAAACATGAGGCCTTCACTGCCCACAGTTCATACCACTGCTCAAGGATAATTTATCATCATATTAAATATTTAATATAAATTGTCGTATACATAATGTCATGAACATAACATATAGTTTACATACAAAGCCATATAGGCATGTTCAAACAAAGCCATACAGGCATATATACAAAAATATACATTGGTAACATACAAAAGTATGTACATACATCAGTAACATACAAAAATATGTACATACATCGGTAATATACAAAAGTATGTCCCAAAACTAGTTTCCTATGGACTGTTATGAAATAATTGGTAGCCCTTGCTTGACCGTGAAGATTGAGAGCCAATTCATGACTCATCCTCTCTTTGCCGTCGAGTAGACCTCTTCGACAGTTCAAGCTCATGCAGCTCCACCTGTTAATACAATCAAACAATATGAACATTACTATAACAAAATGTATATGAAATATATAACATCAAATATGTAATTGATCACTTACCGTCATTTGATGATCACTCTCCATCATCTTTTCTCAAGCTTCTTTATCCATAGTTGGATGGACTGGAGTTGTGACCTCCTATGAGAAGCATCAAAAAGAAAAATTGACTAAACATAAATATATTGGAGGGAAGCAATTCATACTACTGTTTATATACAAAACAAAGTACAAGTAACCATCTAGGAAAGTTTTGTACATACTTACAAATCAATCCAACAAACTATCTGGGTCTTCTCTACTCTTTATTGTGTCAAGTATTACCTCATGGTTAGAGTCACGCACCTTCCACAAGGTCTACCTCGGTATTGTATCAAATAAACATTGGTTGCCATGGCAAGGTTGGAGTAATGAAGAATCTTCCAATGCATGTCAAAGTCCTCAAACAGCCAAACATTAACACTTTTATGTGGGTACCTTCTAAGCCATGTTCCAATAACAACCATTGAGCTTGTAGGGTATTCAATGTTTTTTGATGTTTTCTCCATTTGTAACTAGGGCCTCCAATTTGTTTTTGGCCTCAACACAACGACACAAGTAATAATCTATTCCCTCTTCGTTATCTTCATCTGTAATAACTGCATAAACATGCCCTACAATGATATCACATATTCACACCTCTTTTCTTCTTTACCATCTTTTGTATTGTATGCCACTATTTTATACTTGTTGAACTCTACTAGTTTGTTTCCAACCGCATGTGTTCTTTCCATATGTTCACATATTTGCATACGTTGCAAGCCACCGCAATTCTGACATGTACCATCCAAGCATAATTTCCTGTAGAATATTTGACCTTCCTCTCTATCGCATAAAATTATTGATATGAAGTCTCTTGAAGTAGTTGGTGGGGTACGTATGCCACAATCTTGCAGAACATTGTTAGTATGGAAATCTAAACATATAGACTAATAAACATCAAAATGGTTAGAAAATTCAATATGTAATCTACAACAACAAGTAGTGCGTGTGTGATTTATTTTGAAAAAGAAAGGTTTTAGCATTTCAAAATATCTTTGACAAATTTTAATTTGAGGATACTTCTCTAGAAATTTACCAAAAAACTATGTTTGAGTCATATCCAAAAAATGCTTTGGATGTGGCTCACAGTTTCGACTACTGATTCTCCTTCTTACCACATCCCTTTGATTCGAAGATACCCTTGTGTAATTCTTCCAAAAGTTTTCAATTAGTGGTCTCAAATCTTTGACAACAACTTTGTCTTTCCGTGGGAGTGTCCTAGAGAATACCCACAATTCATTAGTGTTTGGATCCTCAACTCTTTGATGTCTTCCAATGGCTCTCATTAGAGTTTTTCTATTTATTTTCAATGTTTGACTTGTCTTTCTAATGAGACAAGCTTTTTGTTGTTTGTTGGCTTACAATTGTCGATGTAATTACATGTCGTGTGCATTACTATCCTTGGTGCATGAGGTGGAACCCACTCTCTCATGCGCACTCATTATATTCTTGACAATTAATTTTTCACTTGAGGCATTCGATGTTCTTATGCCAAGAATCTTCATAGTGGGCCTAAATTATAGATTTCTCATCAGTTCAACAAAGAGTTGACATCTTCTGATTTCATTTAAATTTTCAAAGAATAATTTCCATATCTTATTCACATATCTTTGGCAAGTGTGCATGGGAATCTTATCCTGCATGGGCTCCAATACATTCTCATCAATATCAACAAGAAACTTAGGCTTCCTATGCAAAATTCTAGGAGGTGTTTTAATTGGTAAAGTAGACTAAACATTAGGAATTTCTTCAATATTTACTTAAGATGGGATAGATGGCATACCTTAGATTGGAGGTGAAAAGGTTGAAAATGACATACCTTTAACTTGAGGTGTGAATGATGGCATTCCACCAACTTGAGAAGAAAATGCCGATGTACCTTCCACTTCACCTGTTAAAGATGGAGTGTCTCCAATTCGAGAAGATAATGATGGTGTTCCTTTAACTTGACCTATGGACGATGGAGTGCCTCCAACTTGGAGATTCACTTTCCTCATTGCACGGAGGTTTTGTATTCATTCCCTTTGTGTCACCAATTCTATCTCTCTCTTAGCTTCATTAGATGTGTTGCGTTCCTCTTCAATTGGCAATGGTGGAATGTCTTCTTGTATGGTTGACAATTTACTACTTTTCTGAATTCACCTCATTCTTTCTCTTTTCCTCTCATTCTTAGCTTCATGCTCTTCTAGTGTTAGACTCTTTGCTCATTTCCTTGGCATGATGATGATTTCTACAAGCATGATGAATAAAACAATGATAACTAGAAATTTTATAATGACAATGAATAGCACAGTAAGAATCAATAATAAGGTTCTACAAACTTCTGAATAAGACACCTCATATCAAGATAACTTGAACATACATAAGTCATGGAGTATGCATTGAACACACATATAAGTCATGTAGTATACACTTGAACATACAAAGTCATGGAGTATACACTCAAATACATGAAGTCATAAATGATGCACAAACAACACTTTTAGACTTAGATTTGATGAACTTCCAATTGCTGCCCCAACACTGTCATGTACAATCATTTAGGACAATCATCACACTTTGTCAAATAATGGCTAAGAAAGCTTCAAAACTCCTTGAGCAGGTCTAAAAGATCTTCATATAGATTCTTCACACTTTTTTCCCAATCACAAAACGCACCAAGTATACAATGGAATACACAAAGTCATGGAGTATACACTTGAACATACAAAGTCATGGACTATACACTCAAATACACGAAGTCATAAATGATGCAAAGGAAGGGTAGAGTTCATGAAAATAGACCTAAAAGTGATGCAATGCAGGGGTTCAACACAATTCAAAGGAGGCATATTTCACAACAATGGGCTCATGACTGGCTCCATGACTCAATGGCAACATGACAAACATACCATCAAATGAAGAACCAACAACTTATTGCTTTGTTTATCACTTGGAAGACCTTTTCCAAGTTAATGTAGACTAATTCAATTTATCAACACCCCTCATGCAACTTAAATGCTTCTACCATAGGTCCTTCTTTCTTTGACTGTCCTAATGCTAATAGCCCTCCAAGATGGACTATCAGAACTTTTCTCTCAAGGTAGGCACTAAAACCCAAAATTGTTGACACTTTTGGATACCCTTTAATCTCATCTAAAACATATCCTAAAATGGGTATAGGTCACTTTGTAACACAAGCCCCAAAAAATGACTGTTTTATTTCCTAGAAAGGGGCAATTAGCCCTATTTTCCAAAGCAACTCCAAAAAATCCTTCTACCAAACTTTGAAACTAAATTCCAATGTTCAATATAGACCTCAAATGGTCCAAATCCACCACTTTTGTCAATGGGAAACACTACAAAACCCCTAAAAAACAAAACCCTTGTTAATGCCAATTCCATGCTTGTATCATGAGGGTTAATAGAAAGTCTATGTTCCCAAGCCTATTTTACTTTTTGGATGCATCAAACACATTCAATTATGTCTGCACATGCTTAATCAAATACTTGGAATGATCCTCTAACTATTTTTCCATCAAACCCTATCTTTGTACCTCCAGTTTGCTCAAAACAATAGCTTTGCTAGCTTAGGGTATCATCACACATACAACAAATTCACACCCCTACATTTTGGAAACTTGTAAACAAGAAATACATCCTTTCTAAATCCAATCCACAAATTGTCAAGTGTTCACATTGGTGGAAAAGAGTCACAAACCACTTTCTTGCATTTAAACCCTCAAAATAGGGTTTGTAGGTAGTCAAAAGGAATATACTTCAAACTACCTCAAACTTTAATGAAATTCAATGTAGGTTTTGTGTTCATGTGATCTCAAGAGAAAGGGAGGCGTTATATTAAAATTGGGGTGATGCCTAGTTAGAAATTGCATTGTTTCCAAGCAAGAAAGGAGGTGTAAGTTGAGTTTTGGTCAAAACTGAATGTGGGTGGCCATATTATAGTTTATTAAGCATGTACAGACCTTATGCAAGGTGACTGAGTGGTCTTTGAAGTGATTTGAGGTTTAGGTGTAGGATTTTCAATAACCCCCCCGCCCCCCCATACAAGCATAGAATGAGGGTTTTGAGGTTAGGGTACTTGGTGGAGTCTTCTATTGCCAAAGGTTGGTGATTTAGGCCTTTTGAAGTCTACCTAGTGGATTGGGATTGGTTTTGTGAGTTGGGAGAAAGATTTGAGAGGTGTTGCTTTGTAAAAGTGGCCTAATTAGGCCTAGGAAAAACATAGGATAGTTAGTTTTTGAGCCTTTTGTTCAAAGTAACCTATGCTGAGTTTGAGATATGTTTTAAAACTCCTTAATGGGTATCCAAAAATACATTCATAGTCTTGAGTTGAGGTCTATAGCAGAAGATATGCTTTGATAGTCCATTTTGGAGGGCTACTAGCAATTAAGGGACAGTTTGTGGGAAAGGACCATGTTGGCTGCAAGAAGGTTTTTGTGAGAAGTTGGTGGAGTGATTTAGAGTCAGTAAGATGAATAAAGAATGTATGGAACATTGTTTGAGCTTGTGGACCTGAGGAACCAAGAAAATGTGCCTTGTGAAGTAAGTTGCCATGAAATTGTTTGCCTTCGAAAGTTTAGGAATTTGTCTTTGAGCCCATTGTTGTGAAATATGCCTCTATATGAGTGAAGTGAAACCTTAGCATTGCATCATTCCAATAGGTATTAAACACCTAGACTCAAAAGCAAACCCTAACTTGCTTGGGTGCCAACACTTACTCAATGATTGTAAAACTAGTTCTCCTTTTGTGTATGTCTCCATTTGTGTATGTTATACTATTCGAAGTCTTGATAAGTTCTCCTTCATTTATAATTGCTAGATGACATAATGTGTATGTCTTGTTAATTATCCTAGACTTTGTAAACTTCTAAGAATTTTTTCTCAGGGATGCCTTTCATCACATTATGGGAAGTGTTGTTGTTTACATGAGGATCATTAAAGAAGATTCAATTAGGCATACTCTATTTTATTTGTTTGATTCCTTGATGTGTACTTGTAGTATAGCTTATGTGTATGCATGTAAGGTCTTATTACAAAATTCTTAATTTTTTGTGAGTAAATATCCTATTTGTTCTTTCTTGTATCTTCCTATCTTAAATAAATTGTGTATCCCGAATTGGATGAAGACACCAGTCTCTTTGCCTCCTACTCTTACACCACCACCAAAATCATAAAATACAAATTATAATCTATTTTATAATAACAATATAAACATTTGTTTACTTATTCTTACAAACCTAGTTATACTTAAAAGATCATATCTCGAGAACTTGAAACTTAAAATATATTTGTGGGTTGTGTTTTGTTTGTCACATTGACTACCAAACATGAATTATGTCATTTAAATGCAACAAAAGAAATCTTTAGGAAAATAATAATTCTGATTAAATTAGTTTCTTGAATGGAAATCTTATTGTACTTGAAGGAGGTTCTAAATTTGAGTTAGCAAACTTGTAGAATTGGGGCTAGTAACACCTTTTCAAGAGCTCTATCTACATAAGGTGAGTTTTCCCTCAAATTTGGTTTTATTTTCCTTGTCTTTGATTAATTTTTCCATATGGACATCAAGGATCACCCTCCCAAACTTAGTGCAGTCTAAAGTGACGAAGGCTAACCCTGTCTTAACACATTGGCACCTTTACCATCTTGTGTTTGATCATGAGCCCTTTCCTTCTATCCTATTTTTACATCCCCAGTCTCAAGAGTTCTTGTACTTTAGAGTGTAAGATTTATTGTGAAGAGTACCAACAGATCCCTTATATGTATTTAATTGGTGGTGGCATATGATATCACTATGTCCCTTTCATAATTATGACTATAATGAAAATTTCATAGCTTATGATGAATCTTATTCAACACAACATATATTAATTTATTTATACAAACTACTTCGTAGTCATATCACTCATTTTGTTATAGTCTCCTTAGTAGCCTATTATGCTCTTTTTACTTTTCCTTTTTGTATGTTAACATTATCAAGTAGTTGTTGTTCATGCCTATTTTATTTTTGATTAGATGCTATTCATGGAAGTTTGTACTTGTAGGTTTCAATACGAAGTGATAATTAGAAGGAGGACACATAGAGTCTTTATCCATATCCATATCATCTTTATATGTAATTTTCATTTACTCCATCTTGGCTACTTATTTACTTTGACATACATGATTCATAGTAGTTCATATGTAAGTTAAAATGGAAGTGAAATGTAATGGTGAAATCTATAACTACATATTTCATCCCCAGAATTTTGAATTCAAATTTAACTATGGTCCCAAGCTAACCTTGATCTAATATGTGTCTAAGATTAGAGGAAAACTTTGCATGTAGGAAAAGTTATATATCTTAGAACATAAAGAACATAAAAAACATAAAGACATAAAGACATTTAAAGACATAAAGAACATAAGAACATATATATGTGAATTAAAATGGACATAAATTGAACATACCTTAGAATTTGATATTACAGTTGACCAATTCTCCAAAAGATGGCTTCAAAATCCTCAAATTCTTGTTTTTCACAAGTTTGATTATGAATTCTATATAATTCTAGAATAGGATTAGTGAAATTAATGGAAAAACAAATATATATCATCAAATTCAATCTATATATCAATGGTAATTAGCTTTGAAACAATATCACACATGAAACATGAAACTTTTAGTTTAAATAATGAAATTTTCTCCAAAAACATGCAAAATCAGTTCTTCTACATTGAAAAAACAAAAAAAGGTGGTGGATTGATATAAAAATGATTCTTAATTAGTTAAACAACATGAAAAGTATTTTCTTGTCCGATATACTCGTGAAAAGCAGGAATAACAGTCATGTGGGGTCTGAAACACGGATCCCACATGCTTTTTTACCATTTTCCATGCTTTCAAAAATGTGCTCACTTTATAACATGAGCACATTCTGGAAAGCATGAAAACATAAAGGTTCATGCATGCAAAGATCATAACCTTCTAAATGTTGGTGCCAAAATCATGGTCTAGGATGTCATGCTCTCACATAAAATATATTGTAACTATGCATGTAGTGAATCAAATAGGTAATCAAGTGACGGTCCAAGAGTATCCCTAGACTCAAATATCCATGTAGTTCATGAAATAGAACTTTTTAAAACAAGGAGGGACAAATGTAACCTTGTATCTACATGGGAGAGTCTCTCTCTCTCTCTCTCTTCATTTCTCTATCCTATATATAGAGAGGGATCAAGAGACATGGAGAGATAGAGAGGACATGGAGATATAGAGGATAGGTGGAGATAGAGATGGCGAGAGGGAGAGATGGGGATTAAAATAGAGAAAGGGGTCTATATAGGGAGAAAGATAGAGATACATATATAGAGAGAGGGGAGATGTAGGGAGATAGATCTAGCAAGAGAGAGATAGATAGGGAAATATAGAGAGAGATGTAGAGAGGGGTATATTAAGAGATGGGGTTATGAGGATAGATAGCTCGATAGGGAAAGAGATCAAGAGATGTCTAGATATGTATAGGGAGAGAGATATTTTAAGAGCTAGAGGGATGGGGAGAGAGATAGGGAGTAGGAGAGAGAGGTAGTGAGTGATAGATTAAGAGATAGGGATCCATATATCTAGAGAGATAGAGATAGGGATCACTATTCTCCCCTTTACCTAAACCTCTAAACCATAAACCCTAAACCCTAACCCCTAAACCCTAAACCCTAAAATCAAGCAACCCTAAACCCCTAACCCCTAAACCATAAAAACCTAGAAGCAACCCTAAACCTCTATCTCCCTATCTCTCCCAATCTCTATTGGTCCCTTTGCTCTATCTCTCTCTAAACCCTAAACCCTAACTCCTAAACTCAAGCAACCCTAAACCCCTAACCCCTAAACCCTAAACCCTAAAATTGAGCATCCCTAAACCCCTAAACCCTATTTACTTGAGCAACCCTAAACTCATGTAAACCTCAAATGGTGAGGGAGGGAGAGATAGAAAGGTAGAGTTAGAGAGAGGGGATCGAAGGAGATCTAGCAAGATAGAGAGAGAGAGAGAGAGAGAGAGAGAGAGAGAGAGAGAGAGAGAGAGAGAGAGAGATTTCTCTCCCAGGCTCGGTCTCTATATCTCCCTATTCACCTCTCTAGCTAAACCATAAACCTAAACCTCTGAACCTTAACCCCTAAACCATAAATAATGCCCCTAAACCCTAAAAATGAGCAATCCTAAACTTCTAAACCCCTAAACCATAAAACTTGGAAGCAACCCTAAACCTCTATCTCCCTATCTCTCTTAATCTCTATTGGTCCCCTCACCCCTAAACTCAAGAAACCCTAAACCCCTAAACCCTAAACCCTAAACTCAAGCATCCCTAAACCTCTAAAGCCTAAATAATTCCCCTAGAACCTTACCCTAAATCCTAAACCCTATTTACATGAGCAACCTTAAACTCATGTAAACCTCAAATAGTGAGGGAGGGAGAGATAGAAAGGTAGATTTAGAGAGAGGGGATCGAAAGAGATCTAGCAAGATAGAGAAATAGGGAGAGAGAGAGATAGAGAGGTAGGTATAGTTAGAGAGAGGGATAGAGGAGATAGAGATATCTCTCCCAGGCTCGGTCTCCTCTATATCTTCCTATTCACCTCTCTACCTAAACCATAAACCTAAACCTCTAAACCTTAACCCCTAACCCCTAAACCATAAAACATGGAAGCAACCCTAAACCTCTATCTCCCTATCTCTCCCAATCTCTATTGGTCCCCTCACTCTATCTCTCTCTAAACCCTAAACCCTAACCCCTAAACTCAAGAAACCCTAAACCCCTAACCCCTAACCCCAAAACCCTAAACCCTAAACTCAAGCATCCCTAAACCCCTAAAGCCTAAATAATTCCCCTAAACCCTTACCATAAACCCTAAACCCTATTTACTTGAGCAACCCTAAACTCATGTAAACCTCAAATAGTGAGGGAGGGAGAGATAGAAAGGTAGAGTTAGAGAGAGGGGATCGAAAGAGATCTAGCAAGATAGAGAGATAGGGAGAGAGAGAGAGATATCTCTCCCAGGCTCGGTCTCATCTATATCTCCCTATTCACCTCTCTACCTAAACCTCTAAACCTCAACCCTTAACCTCTAAACCATAAATAATGCCCCTAACCCCTAACCCTGAACCCTAGAAATGAGCAACCCTAAACCCCTAAACCCCTAACCCCTAAACCATAAAACCTAGAAGCAACCCTAAACTTGGAAGATATTTTTTTGAGTGCCTATGTTTTCTTGGGGACCAAGTGTCTCATCATGGGATATTGATGGATAATGACTAGGACTAGCATGGGATGATGGATAGGGCTAATGGGATGATGGATAGGAGTGATGTGGGAACTTACCTGCTCATGGATAAGATCTCAAGATCATAGATAATATCTTGATCACAAGGAGGATAAGCATGGATAGAACGATATTAGATATGGATAGGATAAGTGGGGATGCATTGATATTCATTGGATTGGGGAGTAAGAGGTGGTGATGGGGGTTCACTAGGAGATGTTGGAGGATTAATGATGGGATCAATGTATAGAGGGGTTGACCATGAGATGGTAAGGGAACTAAGATGATATTAGATGGGATGTTTGGATTTAGATTAGGATAGGTGGTTGGTGTTTCCACATTCTTTGGACTAGGCTAGATTAAAGTATAGCTGTTGGGTATCTTAGATGGATGTGATGGGTTCTTGGATCCAGGATCAATAATCTTTGGATGTTTGACAACATGGCTACATGATTGGGTTTGACTTGGACTTATGGTAGGAGACTCTTCAATGAAATGGATAGACATAGGAGTGGATGATGGTGTTGGAGAGGTATACATGTTATTAGGAGGTTCTTTGTTGGGCTCAAGGATAGGAATTTGAGTACATGATGTTCTTAGATTCCTTACTAATAGTCCTTGGGTCACATCCTTCATGGCTTCATGGGTTGATGGACTAGGATATGCATATATTTGATGGATAATGATGGAAGATGTTGTGGGGTTACGATTAGGATTGAGTGAATTGATATAGGAGGCCCAGATGGATTAGGATTGGGAGTGTTAGAGGGGGATGAAATTGGATCAGTGGATTTGGATGGCTCCATATCATTGATTTAATTTTTGGATTTTGTGAAAGACTCTTCAAGGAGAAAAATTTTCAAGCATTCATGGGTTGATGGATTAGAGCTTAGAATGTTTGATGGTGGATTAGATAGTGATTTATATGGCGGATGGATGATAGGGATTGATGGATTAGGAGATGGGTGGACTAATGAATTAGTATTAGGAGGATTGGAGGGAAATTATAAAATAATTCCCCTTTAACAATAACCCCTAAACCCTAAACTTGAGCAACCCTAGAAACTCATAAACACTAAATAATATACCCCTAAAGGTGTGAGCAACCCTAAACTCATAAACCCTAAATATGCCCCTAAACCTGAGCAACCCTAAACCTCTCTCTCTCCCAAAACCCATAAACCCTAAATAATACCCCTAAAATCTAACCCCTAAACCATAAACCCAAGCAACCCTAAACCCCTAAACCATAAATAATTCCACTAAACCCTAAACTTAAGCAACTATAAACTCATAAACCTGACCAACCCTCTCTCTCTCCAAAACAAGAAAACTAGGACTCTCTCTCCCCTTATCACCCTATCTATCCCCTCTCTCTCCCATCCATCTCCATCCTCTCTCCCTCTTCCTCTCTCTCCTCTCACATGTCGATAAAGAATATGGAAACAATAAAACTAGGACATGCAAAGAGGGACGAGGATATAAATTGGGATGATGAAATCAAAACAAGATAATTTATGAAATTTCATTGGATGGGAAGAATGACAAGGAGAGGTAGAGAGGGGAGGGAAGTAGAGAGTGAGAGAGAGGATAGGAGGTAGAGATGGGAGGGAAGTAGAGAGTGGGAGAGGACTGTAGGAGGTAGACAGGGGAAGGAAGAAGAGAGAGAGGGTAGGAGGTAGATAGGGGAGGGAAATAGAAAGTGAGAGAGAGGGTAAGAGGTAGAGAGGGAGGGGGGAGAAGAGAGTGAGAGAGAAGGTAGGAGGTAGAGAGGTGAAGGGAACAAAGACTCAAAAAGAGGGTAGGAGGTAGATAGGGGAGGGAAGTAGAGAGTGAGAGAGAGGTAGAAGGTAGATAGGGGAGGGAAGAAGAGAGTGAGAGAGAAGGTAGGAGGTAGAGAGGAGAGGGAAGCAGAGACTTAGAGAAAGGGTAGGACATTGAGAGGGGAGAGAAGTAGAGAGTGAGAGAGATGATAGGAAGTGCAGCTGCCCTTGTATACATGTATGTAAAGTGTGGAAACATAGACATGGCATGTCAATTGTATGACGTAACACCTCAAAGAGATGTTCTATAATGAAATGCAATGATTGCAAGATATGCAAAAATTAGATTTGTTGAAAAGGCTTTAAAAACTTTCAAGCAAATGCAATTGGCATGTGTATTTCTAGTTATGCTCATCATAATGTGAGCGCGTTATAAAGCGCTTGCGTTATGCTCATCTTTGTTTGACATGTTTTTATCAGTTTTTAGCAAAATCTAGAGATAATCTAGAGCGTGCTTCCCATCAAGATGGCACTCTTTTCAATTAAAACTAAAAAAAAATACCACCATAATCTTAAGCTCTCTGTTAGCTATCTAACCATATAATGTTTTTCACATTTTGAGTATGTTTAGTGTTTCATCTTGAATTTCTTTTGTTAGTGTGTCCAATTTTTATCAAAAACCAGTGTCTAGTATTTTTGACTTTTTTTTAACCGTTCATAAAAAATTGAAATAAGTTATATTTTTAGAAACCAGACTCCATTATACATGAATTCAAAAAAAATCAATTTTTGATTAGTTTTCAAACATTTTAGGGGGGAGCATGCTCAAATTTCTATTTTTCAGGATCTGTCCACTTTAAAAATTACTAAAAAATTAATTATTCATTAAAAAATTATCAGAAAAATTAGGGATAAACTACATGGTGTTACCTAATTTCTCACTGGAGCGATTATTGAAATACTAAAAAAAATTTAACATTTTAGGGGGAGCACACCAGACACTATGTTATGTTTTTTTGAGAAAAATAGGACCAATTTGTGTGCTCCCCCTTTTTGAACCCCTTAATCTCAATCATTTTTTAAAAAAATTAGTAGTTTAGAAACTAGATTTGGAGCACTACAATTTTTGTTTTCATTCCATCTTCAAATTTTGAGTGTAGCTATCTTCAATTTCTCATTCAACATCAATGTTTCCTTATTTTAGAAAAAAAGTGGCAACTTAAGACCCCATTTAGTCCCTCATCTTTGTGCACTTACCCAGGTGATCTATGCATTTAGGTCGGATCTATCCATGTACACATGTTATAACTCTTCCTTGGAATTTGTGATTTTCCTTGGCTGACACGGAGGAATCTATTGTTCTGGAGATGATATATATTGATGTAATAGATCCTTAGAAAAGCAGATGTCGATAGTTAGTGATTGATTCATAATCCTTAGTTTAGATTTTGTGCAAAGGAGCTTCAAAGATATATCTTATGTATATTCTAAAATTAGTCCTGTGAGCCCTAATTGTAAGCTCACATGTTGCTGACCAATTTGTATTTGAATTCTATGATTTATTGAATGACTGAAACTGCATTTGTTTCATTCCTTTGAGTTATTTTTGTTGTCTTTACTCTTATTGCATGGTCTGGACAGTTCATTCTATGAACCCTCCTGCTGTGACTGCACCAAGTGATATCAGAGCGAAAGTTCAAATCTTTGGGAGTGAATTGAGTGAAATTGGCGAGGGAATTCTGTAAGATCTTGTTGTGGATAGACTGCTAAATTGAGGCAAATTACTTGTGTCACAACTGGTCATTGATTGTGAGGCAGTTGTCACCTTGTAGCCCAATCACCAAACTTGAGGTAGTTTGTACTTGATCCTAGGAAGAATGCTGCCGAGGAGAGTTGCTGCTATTGGAACAATGGCTGGTAGAATGGATGAGATGATGGAAATGATGAAAACAATGAGAATTCATTTGGATGCCATTGAGGAAGATAGGCGAAGATGATTGACACTGAGACCTAATGTTGAAAGTGATGATGAAGAAGAATTTCAATATGTTGAACAAATTGGTGAAACCCTAGGAGGTGAAGAAGAAGAAAAATCAGATCAAGTCAAGATGTGAGCTATTTTAATTATTGGAAAGAGACCTAGAGTTGATGTGTCGAATTATACTGGTAATTTGAACCATAAAGAGTTGATTGACTGGATAAATGACATGGAAGAATACTTTGAGTATGAAGAAGTTGAAGATCCAGAGAAGGTGAAATTTGCAAAGACAAAGTTGAAAGGACATGCTGCTATATGGTGGAAAGAAGTTCAGTTGGATAGAAATAGAAGAGGAAAAGAAAATATTACAAAATGGGATAGAATGGTGACAAAATTGAAGAATCAGTTCATGCCTACTGACTATGAGCTAGAACTGTTGAAAAGATTACAGAACCTGAGACAAAAGGAGAAATCTGTGAAGGAGTATATTGAAGAATTTCATAAGATGATTATAAGGATAGGACATAGTGAAGCAAGCAAGGAGAAAGTGGCTGGATACATCAATGGAGTAAGATTGAACATTCAAGAGGAACTAAGCTTGGTAAGGATGACATCTTTTGAGGAAGCATATCAATTTGCCCTAAAAGTTGAAGAAAAGCTGAATAAGAGACATGATCAGAGACAGAGAGGCAGAGGAGGTAAATTTTAGAGAGGTAGAACATTTTCTGGAGGAGATAGATCATTTGCGGAGTAGAAAAAGCCTGATATCCCATTCAAGAAGGAGGACAGAGATAATAGTACACACCAGAGAGATGACAGAAACTTTTACCAGAGAGGAAATCCTAGTGCATATTGGAATGAAGGATACAGAAGAGAAGAAAGAGGATTTGATAAGAGAACATTTAGAGGCACCTATTTCAAGTGTGGAGGTGAAATGGAAGAGCAGCTTATGTTGAAGAAGCATCCGATGGATCACCTAGTTCAATTGGTAAACCGGAGAAAAGGAGAATCACTTGTGAAGATGAGAGACCTATTTCAAGCAGAGACAAATGAGGAACCACTACAGAGGAAGAGTTTGTTCAAAAACTAGATGCAAATAAAGAGGTAAGTGTTGTAAAGTTGTAATTGATAATGGTAGTTCTGATAACCTAGTTTTAAAGGAGATGCTAACTAAGCTAAAGTTGGAAAGATTGAAACACCCTAAGCCCTATTAGATAGCATGGATTCAAGATGATCATAAGGTATTGGTGAGTGAACAATGTTTGGTGAAATTACATATTGGATCATATCATGATGAAGTCTTATGTGATATTATGCCTATGGATGTTTGTCAAATTTTATTAGGTAGACCTTGGCAGTATGATAAAAAAGCTATACATGAAGGGAGAAAGAATACATACACTATAACATCAAATGGGAAGAGAATTACTTTAACTCCTTTGGAAGATGATCCTAAGAGTGAAGTACATGGAAATGCTTGAATCTATTTGGTAGATGGAAGAAAATTTTTGGATGGTTTGAGACATGAGAATATGTGTTATGCTTTGATTCCTAAGAAGCCTGAAACATTGAAGGGGACTGAATAATCACAACCGGAAGAGATAAAAGAGTTGTTGATAGAGTATCAAGACATCATATCAGATAATGTACTTGAAGGATTGCCACCTATAAGGAGTATCAATCATCACATGGATATTATACCGGGAGCTAGCTTGCCTAGCAAAGAAGCACATAGAATGACACTGATAGAGAATGAAGAATTGAATAGACAGATACAAGAGTTGTTGAGGAAAGGTTTGATTAGAGAAAGTTTGAGTCCTTGTGTAGTACCTATAGTGTTAGCACCTAAGAAGGATGGAGAATGGAGAATGTGTACTGACTCTAGAGCAATAAAAAAGATCATAGTTAAGTATAGATTTCCTTTACCTAGGATAGATAATATCATGGATTGTTTGAGTGGAGCAAGATATTTCACAAAGATAGACTTGAAGAGTGGATACCATTAGATTAGAGTTAGAGAAGGAGATGAATCAAAGACTACTTTTAAGACAAATGAAGGACTATATGAATGGTCAATGATGCCTTTTTGAATGATAAATGCACCGAGTACTTTCATGAGGTTGATGAATGAAGTCTTGAATAAATTCTTGGGTAAATTTGTTATTGTGTACTTGGATAATATTATGATTTTTAGTAAGACAAAAGAAGAACATTTGTGGCATATTAGACAAGTTTTGCAGAGGTTGAGAGAGGAGAAATTGTTCATCAACATCAAGAAGTGTAGTTTCATGCAGGAAGAATTGGTATATTTGGGATTTGTGATTTTTGTAGAAGGATTGAAGATGGACCTTGAGAAAGTAAGAGCAATTGTTAAATGGCCTACACCGAAGAGCATTGGAGAGATTAGATCATTTTATGAATTGGCTAGTTTCTACCAAAAGTTCATTAGAAATTTTAGTTTAGTATGTAATCCTATGACAGAGACAATGAGAGATGATAGACAAGATTTCAAGTGGACATCAGGAGCAAATAAGAGTTTTGAGTTGTTGAAGCAGAAAGTGATAGAGCAACTTGTTTTGGCATTACTGGATTTTAATAAGGTATTTCAAGTTGATTGTGATGCAAGTGGAAATGCAATTGGACTAGTATTGAGTCAAGAAGGTAGACCTGTAGCATATTTTAGTGAAAAGTTGAATGATGCAAGGAGAAGATATTCAATTTATGATCATGAGTTTTATGCTATAATTCAAGCCTTGAAGAAGTGGAGACATTATTGGCTACCTAAGGAGTTTGTGTTGTATACAGATCATCAAGCTTTGCAATATTTGAACAGTCAAGGTAAGTTGAATCAAAGGCATATGAGATGGGTTGAGTTCATGTAGAGTTATACTTTTGTGTTGAAGCATAGGAGTGGAAAATCAAACAAAGTAGCTGATGCATTGAGTAGAAGAAGGAACGTGTTGATAGAGATGAGGGTTGAAGTGTTGGGATTTGATGAATTGAAGAACATGTATGAGGGAGACACTAATTTTGATGAACCTTGGAAAGCATGTAAGGAAGATGTTGCAACAGATAGGAGCAAGTGGTTGGATTATTTCATTCAAGAAGATATGTTGTTAAGAGGAAATCAGTTATGCATACCTAAAAGTTCACTGAGAGATAATTTGATCAAGGAGAAACACAATGGAGGATTGGCAGGACATTTTGGCATTGATAAAACAGTGGTTTTGGTGAGTGAAAACTACTATTGGCCTTAGATACATAAGGATGTTAGGAAGTTTGTGCAGAATTGTAGAGTTTCTCAAGTTGTAAAAGGGAGTAGTCAGAATACTGGATTGTATAAACCTTTAACAATACTGGAGAGACCTTGGGAAGACATTGAGACCATGAAAATCAAAATAAAGGAAAAACATAAGAAATGCAAACAAACCAAATCAAGTATACCTTCAAGCCAACCCACAATCCATTGATTAGGTTGAGAATGCTGCACCCATGAACATTCTAGCTATACCCACAAGATTGATATGTTGATTACTCACGATTCAGCAGCATAACATGAAGATAGATGATTGCTAGATGAAAAGATGAATGATAATAGATAGATCGATGAAAGATAGATAGACAGACAAATGATGCAAAGGTTCTATGGATATTTCGACAGCATAAGGGTACTTAAACTCAATGCATTCAAAAATGGCTTGGGAGCGGGTTGATTTATAGAATATGGATGATTTGATTGAACAGACAAGATTTATTAGAGTTTGGAAGACATGGATGGCTAGGATTAATTATGTTTCCTTGCACATCAATAAATCATAGTCATGTGACAAGTGTGTGAAGGAGAATGAAAGGAATCTAATTCAAATATTTTATTTGAATTAGCTTACACATGTGACTTGTCTTAAATGCAAGATGTACTACCCCACATGAGACAAAAGGAAAGTGGACAAGTGTTCAATTTGTGGTGAGAGGAATCTAATTTAAATAAAAGATATTTTAAATTAGTTTGACATGTGAAGGGTTTAAGTGGATGATGTAGCATGTGACACTTGTTTGAATGAGACGAAAGGTGAGGGATTAATTCAAATATTTAATTTGAATTATGTGAGACATGTGAGTAGGGAATTAATTAAATAAAGTATGTTTATTTAATTAATTAGGAATGTGATTAAGTTGGAATTATAAGTGGGAATACCTAGGAGCTAGGGCAAAACATTACAAGGTCATGTTGACTAGGTGATGGGCAAATTTATGTGTCTACATTTTGCCCCTCTTTGAGATGATGTTGTGAGATGATAAGATTTATGTCGAATAACATCATTTCAAAGAAGCTAAGGAAATGGATAGAAGAAAAGGATAGGGTGATGATGCCCCCTCGAGAGGATAGGTGGGTTAGACAAACACGGGTAGGCTCTCGAAAAGAAATAGATTGGTCAAGGAAGAAAGGTAAGGGAATGGATAGAAGAAAGGGAAGGATGCATTATGATGCAATGAAAGTGAGCAACCAGGATGTTTGATATAGCACGAGATGTTATGCACCAACGTATAAGGACCAAGGTGACGATGTGTCTCATGCCCCAGCATAATACAACCTTGTCTAGATACAAGATATGAAATTTAGCTAGGTTGGATGTGATACAAATGCAAGATAAAAATGATGACACACATAAGCAAGCAAGCAAGCATGCATAAATGATACAAAAACAAACAAGGTATTACCCCTGTCAAGCTATAAACCAATGATCGATTTATTGATTTGATTGATGATAATGATGATAGTGTTGTCATTGCGGGGAATCATATATCCCTAGATCAACACAAGGATGATCGATTAATTGATTGATTGATTGATTTGGCTTACGACAAGATTAGGATCAATACCATTGATGTGATTGGATAATTTGACAAGATTGATTAACTTGATTGGTATGGATTAAGGATAACTTGCATTTGGATCATTGTTTGGATTCTTTGGATTGATTTGATTGGATGAAAGGATTGATTAGAAGAAGGATGGAAGATGGAAATGGACTATCGCCCATGCCTGAATCTAGGTACTTCCTTCGTATCCCAGATTGCCTACATACCCTGTATCCATGAGATCAAGGCACTTAACAATATAGGTAAGATGTAGTTCTGATTTGTGTTTTATTGAAGGGATGATATAGATTGGATTGATCAAGTTATGGATTGATTGGTTTGATTGTGATTGATGATGATGATGTGGATTGGATTGATGTGATTTGTTTGATTGATAGATTGCTTGATTTGATGATTTAATTGGATTTGTTTTGATGGATTTGATGTGATGGATTGCTTTGATATGATGGATCATTTGATTTGATTTTGATGATTTGATTTTGATGATTTGATTGATTGATTGGATTTGTTTTGATGGATTGTTTTGATTTTTGTTGAATATTTGATTTTTTTCTAGTTTTTTGGGAATGTTTGATTTTTTTGTATTTTTGAAATATTTTGATTTTTTTGGATTTTTGAAATAGTTTGATTTTTTTGGATTTTTGAAATAGTTTTATTTTTTTGGATTTTTTTATTTATTTTTAATCTTTTTGGATTTTTTTTTTGTGTTGTGTATTTTTGAACATTAATGGATTTACAATTTGAGTAGCTTGTATGCTAGATACCAATGACAAGGGGAACCAAGTCTAGGTGCAAGGGAATGAATGGGATTAGACAAAAGGATGGATGATAGTGGATGGATGAAAGGATAATGATAAATAGATAGGATAAAATGATAGGCTATGGAATGGAATGGATGTATGTGTAAGAGAGTGAGGATGTGATCTCCAAGGACTATGTCGCATAGGAATAACATGACCCAGTCTAGGTAGTAGACTTAGGATTTTTCAGGACAATGCTTAAGGCAATAGGATGATAGGATTTGACATGACAAAGCTTATGACTTAGAGGATAGGGTTCATTTGGAAAGGATGAGGTATGTCAAGGGATATCCAAAACACTTGTCAATAGTTGCCCCCAATCTTTGTCAATATCAAAAGAGGAAGGGAGGATGAATGGATGCAATGTGATAGGTATGTATATGGAAATGGTATAATAGTTTGGAAAAGGATGAGACAAGGTGCCCCCAAGTGTAAGTAACATAGAAGATTGACCTACACATGATGCCCATTTACCAAGTTTTCATCATGGTACTTATCCAAGGTGCCTGTTTACCAGGTTTTCACCATTGGACGAAAGGATTTCTCTTTACTTTTTTTTATTGTTGAATGGGAAAGGGAGGGATATGGATGGGTGGGACTCAAGTGTCTAGTTCCATGTAATGTTATAGTCCCATTAGAGAAGGATGTCATCACAAATGGACCATGTCAAGTCATTATGCTCAAGATGTTGGTAGGGTGATTGCATGAAAGTGAGATGGATAAGGTAGATAGTGGATTATGATGTGGATTATGGAGGGATCGAAAGTGGATTATGATGTGGATTATGTAGGAGTGAAATTGGATTATGATGTGGATTATAATGGACTAATGCAAAAACATGGACCATAGGAAGGTGATGGGGGAGATATGTAGGATAATGAGTGAATGATGGAGTGATGGAGGTATGGAAAGGAATCATGACCAATGGTTGCACACACCGTGTTGAACATGGAAGATTTTGATTGGATGGTGGTGTAGGAAGCAATGGTGATGTTTGCTTAGGAGATGGATGATTTAGGACTTTTGGAACCCACATGGACTTAGTATTATTCTAATTTTTTCTTTTCATGTAGGATGTTTGAAATGTTTGAATGGAATGACATTTTTTAATGGAGGAGCATGGTTGGGATTTTTGAGAGGTGGATGCCTCATTTGACTTGATTGATTTTTGTTTAGGGACCCATATCATTTTAGTTTTTGACTTTGCTTTTGGAGGTATGGGCTTGGATGGATTTTTTAATGTACCTTGTTTTTAATTTTTGGATTGATTTCCTAAGACATTAGGACCCTTAGGATTTGTGGCTTTTTGAATAGAGGCATCCAAATGTTTATTTTTGAATCCCATGTGGCAGATGAAATGAGTGGAAGCTTCTTGTTTATACAATGCGTGCATTTGTTGGTCATGATTAGGGTATTTAGGGTATTTATGAATGATTGGGTAAGGGGGTGTTGGTAGAAATGGTGGCAAAGTGGATGGAGGGATATTAGGAGTTGGAAGGAGTGGAGGTAAAGTGGATGGTGGAAGGTGAATGGTCACATGTTTTTGACATTTGTAGGATGAGGGAGGTGGAATTGCAACATATGTTTTGAGAATATCACAAGGTTTATGATGGAAGGAAGTGGATTTAGGAAGTGTGGAGAAAGTACCAACATCATTAGATTATTGATCTTGGGGTGTGTATCCAAGGCCAAATGAGCGAGGAGGGACCTTGACATGGATTGGTTCCAAAATGCCTTGTTCATGTAGGCCTAAACCTTTGCCTTGGTAGTTAATGATTTGGAGCATTCGATTGACTATAGGACTAGGTGTAGTTTGGACACTAGACTTGAGTTGATTATTGGATGGAGGAGGTAAAGTGGATAATGGTTGTTGGTGTTTTAAGGAGGAACACTCATGAATGAAGGTAGTAAGGCCAAGTGGATATAATGGTGGATTTGAAATGGAGTTGGTGGTGGATGTGGAAGGATGATTAGGATCATGTTCATTTAGATCCAAGTTATTTGTTTGATCTTCTATGTTGGCTTGGGGGACAAATGTCTCATCATGACAAGTGGATATTGTGGGATCATGGCTAGGTGGAGAAGTCTCTTTTCTTTAAATGAAGGCCATGAAACATGGTGAATGCTCAAGTAGGTCAACAAGACTTCCATTAGATGGAGCATGTAGGTCTTGGATGTCTTGTTCATGGATAGTTGTGGGGGTATGACTAGGATCAAGTTGTTCATGGATAGGTTCTTCATAGGTATCATCATGATCATAAAGAAGGTACATGTTATGGATAGATTGGATGGGGATGATTTGATCTTGATTAGATTTAGGGGCTATTGTTTCTTCATGCTTAGGATTGTGCTCTTGACATAACTCTTAGTTTTCTTGAGTGGAAGTGGAAGGCTCTTTAATAAGCTTGATGGCTTGTAGTTCACATGATGGGGTTAGAAGACTAGACAAAGTGTTTAAGGACTCGTGGGGAGGCTCAATAATAGGTGTTTTATGACATGACAATGTTTTATTCCTTGCTAGTAGCTAATGGATCACATCCTTTGCAAGGGTATGGGTGAATGGGCAATAGAGTGGATGGATGATAATAGTGGAAGTTGAAGGCTTAAGATTAGGATTTTCTGGATGGATAATGGGATTAGATGGATTGGGACTTGGGATAGATGGAAAGATAATGGAATTAGAGGGATTGGTTTTATCCAAGACAATCTTACCACAATCTTCTAGGTTCTTGACCAATCTTTGAAATCAGACACAAGTGGATATGGTATGGCCCATATACCTATGGTATGCACAATATGCATCATCTTTATACCAACTAGGTTTAAACATAGATGGAGAATATGCTCTGAACAAGTATAGCTCAATCAAATTTGCTTGGACCAATTTCTCTAAAAGTAACTCCATGGAATCTTTTAATGAAGGATTAGTGGAACACAAGGATGAAGGTGATGAAGGGCTTGATAAAGGTGTTGGGATAGGAATAGTTGGCTTATGTGTTGGCATATGATTGGATGGTGAAGGTGACTCAAAGGAGGTACTTGCTAGGTTGGTTTCTCCCTTGTCAAATGATTTTAGGTCTTGCATAAGATGACTTGGACTTTCATGATTTATGTACAAAGGGCCATTTGGACTTGCATGTTGTTCTTGTAAGGACATTTGATTTCCATGTGGATAGGTTTGGTGATGAGGTGGCATGATAGGATTTGTAGGTGAAAGATTTTGTGAGGTGGATTGTTGTGGACATTGGTCGATGTTGAAAGAAGTAGGGTATGGTGATGTGGCATGAATGTGATAAGTGTGTGGATTAGATTGGTATGAAGTAAGATAAGTTGATGTGTGGATGAATTGGGTTTTGGACTTGTCTCATCCTCATAAGTAAAGAGATGAACTCCTTGAAGTATAAACTTGGTCTTAAGATGAGAGGCTCCTTTGATTGTGATCTTTGGTCTTGGATTGTCTTCATGACTTGGATTAGGAGGATAGACACCTTTAATTGTGACCTTGGGTCTTGCATTGTCTTCATGACTTGGATTAGGAGGATAGCCACCTTTAATGATTACGACCATCTTGACAAGTGTTGATTAGGATTAGGTTGATGATGTTGTGGAGATGATTTGGAATGAGAATTTTATGATTGGATGATGTGTAATGCTTAGGATGATGTTAATGTGATGGGATGATAACTTGGATATGATTAGGGTTTTCTTTAGGATGGAAGGTGAGTTAAAATGAATTGATGAATTAGGTGATTAGGATTGGATGATGTGGATGAGGTGGTCTAAGATATGTATTATTGGAAAGTCAGATGAAGATGATGTGGCAAGTGTTTATTGGAAGCTTGCTTTAGGGCAATATCAAACACAATATTTCACAAGAAAATGGATGAACACACACACCAAACAAGATGATGAATTTGCCTTTCAAGGTTTAAATGTTACAATTAAACACACACTTGAAGACACCACAACAAGCCTAATGTCTAGTTTGAAATAGGGCATGGCCAATTAGGTTTTGGGCTATGCTTACACAAGGTTGACTAGGAATTTGAAAGTGAGATCCTACCACATAGACAGGAGAAAGGGGTAACCCACCCTTCACCTTCACTTCCCAAAGGTATAAAGTTCTTTGGGGCTTAGCCAAGAGTGACAAGATTCCAACTCCCAATGAGGGTGTCTTTTGATTCATCCTCAATTGAGGTCATCCCTTAGAGTGGTGTGTCTCTAAGAAGGCCTCCTACGAAGGGTAAAAAAAAGTGAACCAAGTGAGATGTTTATGATCTGCAAGATCACCTTGTGGTGCAAGGAGAGAGCATACACACGCACACTTGATTCACACTCACACTTGGTTAATTGACCCTTATAAATGAAATGTGTGATCAAACAATTCAAGCACTGGTTCTTTTTAGATCCCAAGTCCAAATATGATTGAAGACAATGGTTCGTCTTAACCCAATTTGATGTGATTGCAAGCAAGTTGTTCGTTTAAGCCCAAAGTCCAAATTTGTGATCAAAAAAGTTTAAGAGATGAAAGATAAAATAAGTGCACCTGATTAATTTGCTATCCAAGATGTTGTGTATGTTGATCCTATGTTGTTCCAGCCCCGTAAGGTCACCTGGAAGCCAAAAAATTTGAGAAAGAAGCAAGTAGACTAGCTAAGAAGACCACTATGCAAAAATCAAGAATCTGATAAAATCTAATGAAAAAAGAACTGATATAAAAAATGAAGTGCATAAACAGATTCTAGATGAAATTCTATGCAATTTAAAAAAAAATCATGAAAATTTGATAAAAAATGCAAAAGTTATAAGCATTTGAAGTTTAAATGCAAGTTTGACTTTGACTAATAAAAAACCCTAAAAATGGTACAGTCTAATGGTGACTGATTGTCATTGATGTCAAAAAGGTGTTAAGTTGATGATGATGTGGATATGGTAGGATATCTCATTTGATCAGGATATAATTTTGTCACATGTTTAGACATGATGCTCTATGTTATGATGGTGCAAGATTGTTTTAACAAAGTGTTGTTTCTTGCAGTCATGTTGTTTACAGGTTGTCCACATGGGTCCAATGCATAGATCATTTTGGGTTCATCAGGACATTAATAATGAGGGTTCATGATCTTGTTTAAGGTTATCATTATCATCAGGGATCTTCATCAGGAGGATAGATGTTGTGCATTGCATATGATAGTGGTATTAAGGTTTGATCATGGCAGATGGCAGAGTTAAGGTTTGTATTACAGATGGCAGATGGCAGAGCACTTCATATGACTGTGTTAGAGTTTGATTTATAAAAAGTCCAAAACAATAATCTAAATCTCTCAAAGTTTTCACAAGGTTCAAAGTGTTCACAAGGTGCTCTAAATGCCTATCACACTCTATATGCACTTTTGTTATAAAAAGATGTTGACTTGTTATTGCAAGTAAGTCACTTAAGAGTGACTTGTTAAAGGGTTTGTTTTACATATAAATGACCGGTCTCCACAAAAGCCTTCAAAGTCTTCATGATTTGAATGGAGATAAATGTTTTGTTTACCTTTTTCATCTCTCATTTTTGGCGGCCACTTGTGAGGCATTTAATATATTCTTTCTGAGCTATTTTAAAGGCTATCTTTTAGCCTTCCAAAGGTGGAGTTTTATATTTTTGTGGGAAGATTTTATTCTTTTTTTAAAAAAACTCTCCATCATGGAAATTGAAGGAGGTAGTGGGTATGCCTTTTTAAAAGGCTATTATTAGAAGTTTTTTTGATAAGGCAGATTTTGTGAAGTTTTAAGGAAATTTCTTTATGAAGATTTTTTTGTTTCCTTTCTTATCTTTATATAGAAGGTTTTTGAGCTGCAAGTTAGACAAGGAAAATAATTTTTCAGTGGCAGATGATTTAAAGATTATTGATATGAGATGGAAGTTTTATTGTGAAGTAAATTTTTTTTGACATTATTTTATTATGGAAGATAAAGTTTTTTTTTTAGATTGAAGATATTTGCAAGGAAGATAGAAAAGATGGATATAATCTTTTATGAGGGCATATTATCTTTCAAATGGAAGAAGATAAACAAATTGAAGATATTTGTAGAGTGAAGAAGAAGAATTTGAAGGGTTATTGAAGTATTGAATATGCACAAAGAATATGAAAAGATTTTATTGTAGGAGATGATTTTCTTGAAGAAGAATATGAAAGGATTTTTGCAGATGAACAGAGACTTTATTTGTACAAAAATAAAATGTCATTTTTCTAACTCTTATTTTTGTAGATTAAGGAAGATGAAATGATGTGTTTTTTGTTTCAGATGCAAGGACAAATTATCTTGAAGAAAATATTTATACAGAGGAAAAAAAATTCTTCATAGATGAAAATGATTATGCAAAGTAGATGAATATGAAAGGTCATTTCATATTTAATGGTATTGAAGGTGGATTGATGGTTAAGTTGAGGTGCAGATGAACATAAAATGAGGAAGATAATTTGATGATACAGTTGTAATGGATGTGAGCCAATATGAAGACAACTTGTATGACACAGATTGAAAAAAATCAAGTATGAAGACAATATGCAATTGAATGTGCAGAGATAACTTAAATTAGGTGAATTGATTGAGCATCAGATGCAGGTTGAAGACATACACATGGAGAAATTACAAATGGATTTTGTATTATGCAGAGATGGGATAATGAATTGAATGGAAATAAAGTAACCCTCTGATTTTGTTTATATTTTCTAATGGTGATTGTGTTTGCCAGTGAGGCACAATATGCCAGTGAGGCTTATAGGTCAGTGAGACCTTACATTTGTCAGTGAGACACATATTGTAGCCAGTGAGGCAAATTCAGCCAGTGAAGCATCTTGTAGCGAGTGAGGCTTGTATGGTTAGTGAGACCTATTTGTATGTATTAGGGGTTGGTGCTACTTGAAGTTGGTGCTTCTAAACATTGTAACCAGTGAGGTTTTTGCTTAAGCCAGTGAGGCAATTTTGAGAGGTTTTTCTAGCCCAGGAGGGTTTTCCACTCATATAATCCTTCAACATTATAATTGTGCATATGTATGTCAATGTCTTTCTCTCTCTTTATCATGTAAGTCAAAAGGTGTAAAAATTGTAAAATTCATACAACATTGATTCACCCCCCTCTCAATGTTGTCCTAGACTCCAACATAGTCACCTGGTAAAAGTTACACCATTACAAAGCTCTCTGAATCCTCTTTCTAACGAGTCCTCGTTTGTGCAATTTTGCCTCCGTATGACCAAGTTGTGAGCAAAAGAAAAAAATATAGCCTCCTTTGGCATGTAGGAAGCACAAGATAACCCTAGCAGTTTAGTTGACCGCTTAGCAGTTGGCAATTAGCTGGTCACATGAGATTGTTATCGACGATTAAGGTTATGTTTTGATAGTTTAAATCAAGGCAGAGATCTTGGTCACTCATATGACCAGGGCTCGAATGCTAGAAAAAAAATAAAAAAAGATTTATATAAGACTCTCCTCTCCACGGCCCAGCGAATGAGAGGTAAAAGTAGGCCAAAGATAATAGAATAATATTAAAGATCAAGCTGACTAGGACGTTGGAATAATATTAAAGAACAACATTAAAGACTAAGGATTTTTAAACACCAACAACAAAAAGAACAACATTAAAGATCAAGCTAATTTTTACAATGCCGATCAGAACAACCAGCAATTTCAGAGACCTTCCCGGGGGCGTGAGGCCGGCACTGTGTTCATCCTTTAAGCGACTGAGTTTAAAGAATTTTCTGGCATGAACTTATCTAGTATATGACAATCTTGAGCACTTTAATACTCACATATTGAAAGCTTGTCGACTATTTAAAGCTCAGGCTGTCGCAATGTGGATGTAAACTAAAGACCACTTGAAATTGTTGGCGGATCTGCTAACTGTAACCAGTGGTTACATATACTTGTTTGAATGTTTAAGAAGTTAGATAGAGGCAAATTTGCAATGGAATGGAGGTGGCGACAAGTGTTCTTGGAGGCAACAAGAGTTAAAAATGGACTGCAAGTGATGGATCTCAATAGAGGAGGATATAAAGCAAGATCGATGGGTTTATTTTTTTGAGAGGCGTCAACATGACTAAGGGTGGCAATAATGAAATGCAGGAGGCAATTATACCAAAATGGTGGTGACCGCAAGTGTTGAGGAGCGTGAAAATGGTGGAGAGGGTTTTGACTAGCACCAAGAAGGTGTGCACAGAGGTGTTAGGAGCTAGCAAGGAGTTTGAGTTAGATCGGTGATGGGATCTTATGGTTGATGGTAAAAGTCGAAGCAACATGCAGTGACTGCAGTCTCGAAATGATGGCAACAAGGCATAAAAGGTGGCAACAAGTTTAAGAATGGCAATGACTAGTCTCATATGCAGTGGAGATAAGGTGGTCTATGGGTGGTTTTAGAAGGAGATGTCCATAAAAGATGACGAGGTCAGCGGTGGAAAGCGATAGAACAAAGCTTACCGTCAAAATCTCAAAAGCTTATTCGGGAGGGGTGGATCTGCAGTAGCTAGTGGAGATTAAGGTTGACAGTTAGTAATGGTGGTAGAATATTGGAAATGACCTTGGTGAAGACTAAAAGGTGTCAGTAGTAAGCAGAGACGAAGATGTGATAACAATGACAAAGATTTGAGTGGGGCAATTTAATAGATGGCAACAAAAGTTTGGCAGGGTGGTTTACCAAGCAGATAAATAATAGACAGTGGTGGTGTAGGGTTCAATTGCAGTTCTCAGGCGGTGACAATGGTGGTTGTCAGTGCAGAGCAGTGGTGGTGACAGTGGGCTCAAGCGAAGATCAGGATATCACAGTGGGTGGTGACAACCTAAGAGCAATGATTAGGGTTTATTTGGTTGAAAGAGACAAGTATGCAAAATCTATGTCTAGGGTTTAAACATTTTGAATCTGCAACCACAACACAGGCCTTCAACTAAATGATATGAGACCTTCAACCATGTAAACCATAGCTTTTAAAAACTATAACCCAATAGATAAAATTGCATGCTAGAAGGTTAAACCTACAACAATGAAATCAGATGAAAATTGTAGACCGTACGGTAGATCCATATAGTACGGTTTGCAAACTAAAAAAAATTCAAAAAATTTACAGTCACAAAATATAGTCAAATTTATAGTCAAAAAACATGAAAACGATCTCTTGATCACAACAGTGAGGTTATTTTCTTCCCAAGACACAACTTGCAAAACTTGACCACCAAATCTAGACAAAAATGATGTTAAAATTACAAATTTGAACACACAAACCTGCAAGAGTGAGGGTTAGTCCCACCGAGAGTGCCAAATGAGATCATGAAAATTGAAATGAAGGAAAAACATAAGAAATGCAAACAAACCAAATCAAGTATACCTTCAAGCTGACCCACAACCCATTGATTGGGTTGAGAATGTCACACCCATGAACATTCTAGCTATACCCACAAGATTGATATGTTGATTACTCACGATTCAACAGCATAACATGAAGATAGATGATTGATAGATGAAAAGATGAATGATAATAGATAGATGGATGAAATATAGATAGATAGAAGAATGATGCAAAGGTTCTATGGATATTTTGACAGCATAAGTGTACTTAAACTTAATGCATTCAAAAATAGCTTGGGAGTGGATTGATTTATAGAATATGGATGATTTGATTAAACAGACAAGATTGATTAGGGTTTGGAAGACATGGATGGCTAGGATTAATTAGGTTTCCTTGCACATCAAGAAATCATAGTCATGTGACAAGTGTGTGAAGGAGAATGAAAGGAATCTAATTCAAATATTTTATTTGAATTAGCTTGCACATGTGACTTGTATTAAATGCAAGATGTACTACCCCACATGAGACAAAAGGAAAGTGGACACGTGTTCGGTTTGTGGTGAGAGGAATCTAAGTTAAATAAAAGATATTTTAAATTAGTTTGACATGTGAAGGGATTAAGTGGATGATGTAGCATGTGACACTTGTTTGAATGAGACAAAAGGTGAGGGATTAATTCAAATATTTAATTTGAATTATGTGAGACATATGATTAGGGAATTAATTAAATAAAGTGTGTTTATTTAATTAATTAGGAATGTGATTAAGTTGGAATTATGAGTGGGAAGACCTAGGACCTAGGGCAAAACATTACAAGGTCGTGTCGACTAGGTGATGGACAAATTTATGTGTCTACAGACATAAGTATGGATTTTGTGATGGGATTGCCTAAGACATAGAGAGGACATGATTCAATATTTGTAGTAGTAGACAAATTTTTAAAGATGGCACATTTCATACCTTGTAAGAAGATAATTGATGCAGTGCATGTAGCTGACCTATTTTTCAAGGAGGTTGTGAGATTGCATGGATTACCTAAGAGTATAGTTTCAGACAGAGACACTAGATTCCTTGGATACTTTTGGAAGATGCTTTGGAAGAAGATGAAGACCAATTTGAAATTCAGTTTAGCTTTTCATCCATAGATTGATGGACAGACAGAGGTAGTGAATATGAGTTTGGGAAACTTGTTGAGATGTTTGGTTGGAGAGAAGACATGAAATTGGGATTTGATTCTTTCATAAGCAAAGTATTGTGTACAATAAATTAGTAAACAAGAGTACCACAAGAACACCTTTTGAGATTGTTACCGGAGTGAATCCTAGAGGAGTTGTAGAATTGAGAGATATTAGTATAGAGGAAAAGAGAAGTGCAGAAGTCAAAGAATTTGTATTACATATGGAGACAGTGCATAATCAGGTGAAGAAGCATTTGGAAGATATGAACAACAAATATAAGGAGTAAGTAGATGAGAAGAGAAGACATAAAGAATTTGTAGTGGGAGATGAAGTGATGGTATACTTGAGAAAAGAAAGATTTCTAGTTGGAACATATAACAAGTTGAATATGAAGAAGTTTGGACCTTGTAGGATACTCAAAAAATTTGATTCAGGAAATGCATATGAAGTGGAGCTACCAGAGACTTTGGGCATATCACCTATTTTCAATATTACAGACCTATACCAGTATCATGAAGCAGAGTTCAGTGACAAAATGGCAGAGGACTTGAAGAAATAGTTACCAGAACAAGCACCATAGTAGATTGAGGGCATTTTGGACAACAGAATTGAACACAGCACCAAATGAAGACAATACAAAGAATACCTTGTGAAGTGGAAAGGCAGACCCGAGGAAGATTCAACATGGATTTCTTAGGCTAAGGTGGACCCTCTTGGTTTTCCTCTAGCCCCAACAAAGTGAGGGACTCACTTTTTCTATAACCCCGGATGTCTGATGCAGGAGCATCCCTGGTTCAAGGGCAATCTTGCATCAATCAAAAACATTTGCATTTTAGTTTGTTTGCAGTTGAGTTTGTTTCTTTTAATTTTTGATTTCAGTTCAGGTAGTTCAGTCAGTAGATGTTTCTGTATTTTGGTTCACATTCTACCACAGTTGCATTTCAGATCTTGCAGAGCAGGACTTAGCATCTAGATTCATTCATCTACATCATATCTAGAATTCAAAGCATTTGGATCAGTTACTGGAAAGTTATCGCTATCAGAAGACTGACCATTTTCAAGGAATAGAGCATCCTGACAGTCTCAAAATTTCATCTAAAGGAGAAGGCTTGTAGAGCATTCCTTGACTTGTGGAGCTTAATTGCACATCATTCAATGATCTTTGGTTTGTGGCCGATCTTCCTTATGATTCGCACGTCATTCCATTCATTTAAGGAGGTGATCTATGTATTTAGGTCCAATCTATCCATGCACACACATTACAACTCTTCCTTGGAGTTTGTGATCTTCCTTGGCCAATGCAGAGGAATCAATTGTTCCAAAGATGATATATATTGATGTAATAGATCTTTAGGAAAGCAGGTTTCAATAGTTAGCAATTGATTCATAATCCTTAGTTTAGATTTTGCATGAAGGAGCTTCAAAGCTATATCTTGTGTATATTCTAAAATCAGGCCTATGAGCCCTAATTGTAAGCCCGCATGTTGCCAGCTGATTTGTATTTGAATTCTATGATTTACTGAATGACTGAATTTGCATTAGTTTCATACCTTTGAGTTGTTTTCGTTGTGTTTACTCTTGTTGTATGGTTTGTACAGTTCATTTTGTGAACCCTCCTGCCATGACTACACCACACCTTCATCTTCTTGGTATTTGAATTTGTTAAGGTGGTGTATAAGGAAACTGTTGGAAGATTGTTGAATTGATAGGTGAGTGTGTTCTCCTAGTTCAATCCCCTTGGTCGGTCAAATTAATGGTGATGAGGAATATCAAAGATAACATTTACCAACACAAATATTTCTTATGAAGATGTGATTCTTTTGTCCCATTAGAAATTGAAGTGTGCTCTAATTGTTCTTTTTATCCTCATTGATTTTTGATTCCTAAATGATGAATTAATTGTACATTTAATGTCTTTCAATACTATGATATAACAATATGTCGCACAAATGTTTGCAAGTCAGTTCAAAATGACTAGTAGAATGGATCGAGAAAGTTGAAATTTGAATTTGACAATTTAAATTTTGGGATTCATTCTAACACTCCTTGGGATTGAACCAAGTTGATCTCATGTCACTTAGAAATGAACCAGAGGGATAAGGAGGTAATCTCAAGGTAGGTGGAAAATGTATGTAAATAATTGCTAATAGGGATGAAATAGGGATAAGTAGATAGTGAATACATGAGAACAAGTGCAATAGGGTGAAATGAAGATAGATAGGAATCAAACCATGAACCAAACTAAGCACAATAGTACACCACTTGTTGATATGTTATTGAATTAAGATATTCCACCAAACTGAACAAAAACTAAATGAAAAAGAGCATGGGGATAAGTGCAGGAAGATGCGGGGCCAAAAAGGGGTCTTAAGTGGCCACTTTTTTTTTAAAATCAGGAAATACTGGCCTTGGATGAGAAATTGAGCATAGTTACACTCAAAATTTGGAGATGCAACCAAAACAATGTTCGTAGTGCTTTGAGTCTACTTTCTAAACCACTATTTTGTTTTGAAAATGGCATAGATTAAGGGGTTCAAAAGAGGGAGCCACAGAAATTGGTGTTGTTTCTGTCAAAAAAACATAACATAGCATGTTTTGTGGCTCCCTCAAAAGGTCAACTTTTTTTTGGTATTTTTAAAATTGCTTTGGTGAGAAATTAGCTAATAGCATGTAGTTTATGCCTAATTTTTTTGATAATTTTTTGATGAATATTTGATTTTTTACTAATTTTCAAAGTGGACACATCCTAAAAAACAGAATTTTGGCCGTGCTACCCCTATAAATTTTGAAAACTAATTGAAAATCATTTTTTTATTTTTTTAATATTTGTAGAATGGAGTCTAGTTTCTAAATATGTAATTTTTTTGAAATTTGAATGAATAGTTATTTTACAATGAAAAAAAGACCAAACAGTGGTTTTTGCCTAAAAACGGACACACAAACAAAAGAAATTAAAGATGAAAGGCTTAACATTGTTAAAATGTGAAAAAAATCACATCGTCAAATAGCTAAGAGAAAGCCTAACATTACCCATGTGTTTGATTTGTTTAACCTTGAAACACGTGCAAATCTGAGGGTTAGCACGAACAAAATTATGTGAAATTTTGAAGAATATAGAAAAACACGTCTGTGACTGTTCATAAGGCACTCCAAGCCTTTGGGTTGGAAAGCCAAAGCAAATCCCAAGCCCAAGGATTGGGATTCCCAAAGCAAGAAAGAACGCGAGCACATTATAACGCGCTCGCGTTATGTTTTGCCTTACATTTTTCTTTCCCACAAGTCTGTTGTTTGTCATGTTTGACATAACGCGCTCGCGTTATGTTCCCCTCAAATTTTTTTACGTTCAAGGATATTAATCATGAGGGTTAAGGGATAAGGGATAGAGTTGGAGGGTTTAGGGATAAGGGATTAGCGTTTAAGGTATAGTATCGAGCCCGTTTAGGGTCTAGGAATAGGGATAGCGTTTAGGGTTTAGGGATGAGGGATGACAGATTAGGGTTGAGGGTTTAGGGTTTAGGGATAGGGTTGAGGGATTAGGGTTTGACATTGAGGGTTGAGGGTTGAGGTTCAAGGGTCAAGGGTTTAGGGATAGGGTTTAGGGTCGAGGGATTAGGGTTAAAGTAGAGTGTGGAGGGTGTAAGGATTAGGGATAGGGTTGGAGGGTTTAGGGATAAGGGATTATGGTTTAAGGTATAGTATCAGAGTCTGTTGAGGGTTTAGGAATAGAGATAGCATTTAGGGTTTAGGGATGAGGGATTATAGTTGAGGGATGATGGATTAGGGTTGAGGGTTGAGGGATTAGGGTTTAGGGATAAGGTTTAGGGTTGAGGGTTGAGGGATTACGGTTTAAGGTATAGTGTTGAGGGTTAAGGGTTGAGGGTTGAGGGTTGAGGGTTTAGGATTAGGGTTTAGGGTTGACGGATTAGCATTTAATGTCAAGGTTAGGGTTAGAGTGTCGAGGGTAGAGGGATTAGGGATAGGGTTTAGGGTTGAAGGTTTAAGGATTGAGGGTTGAGGCTTTAGGGATGAGGGTTTAAGGCTTAAGATATAGTGTCAAGTGTTGAGGGTGTAGGGATAGGGTTTAAGTTTTAAGGGTTAAGGGTTGAGGGATAGGGATTAGGGTTTAAGGTATAGTGTTGAGGGTCGAGGGATCAGAGTTAAGGGTTGAGGGATTAGGGTTTGACGTTGAGGGTTGAGGGTTGACGTTCGCGGGTCAAGGGTTTAGGGATAGGGTTGAGGGTCGAGGAATTAGGGTTAAACTAGAGTGTGGAGGGTATAAGGATTAGGGATAGGGTTGGAGGGTTTAGGGATAAGGGATTAGGGTTTAAGGTATAGTATCGATTCTGTTGAGGGTGTAGGAATAGAGATAGCATTTAGGGTTTAGGGATGAGGGATTAGAGTTGAGGGATGACGGATTAGGGTTGAGGGTTGAGGGATTAGGGTTTAGGGATAAGGTTTAGGGTTGAGGGCTGAGGGATTAGGGTTTAAGGTATAGTGTTGAGGGTTTAGGGATAGGGTTTAGGGTTGAGGGATTAGAGTGAAGGGTTGAGGGATTAGGATTTAACATTGAGGGTTGAGGGTTTAGGGTTAGGGTTGAGAGATGAGGGATCAGAGTTAAGGGTTGAGGGATTAGGGTTTGACGTCGAGGGTTGAGGGTTGAGGTTCGAGGGTCAAGGGTTTAGGGATAGGGTTGAGGTTGAAGGGATTAGGGTTAAAGTAGAGTGTGGAGGGTGTAAGGATTAGGGATAGGGTTGGAGGGTTTAGGGATAAGGGATTAGAGTTTAAGGTATAGTATCGAGTCTGTTGAGGGTTTAGGAATAGGGATAGCATTTAGGGTTTAGGGATGAGGGATTAGAGTTGAGGGATGAGGGATTAGGGTTGAGGGTTGAGGGATTAGGGTTTAGGGATAAGGTTTAGGGTTGAGGGTTGAGGGATTAGGGTTTAAGGTATAATGTTGAGGGTTGATGGTTTAGGGATAGGGTTTAGGTTTGAGGGATTAGGGTTTAGGGTTGATGAATTAGGGTTTAATGTTGAGAGTTGAGGGTTGAGGGTTGAGGGATAGGGTTAATGGTCAAGGGATTAGGGTTAAATAAGAGTGTCAAGGGTAGAGGGATTAGGGTTTAAGGTATAGTATCAAGCCTGTTGAGGGTCTAGGAATAGGGATAGCGTTTAGGGTTTAGGAATGAGGGATTAGAGTTGAGGGATGACGGATGACAGATTAGGGTTAAGGGTTGAGGGATTAGGGTTCAGGGACAAGGTTTAGGGTTAGGGTTGAGGGATTAGGGTTTAAGGTATAGTGTTGAGGGTTTAGGGATAGGGTTTAGGGTTGAGGGATTTGAGTGAAGGGTTGAGGTATTAGAATTTGACGTTGAGGGTTGAGGGTTTAGGGATAGGGTTGAAGGTCGAGGGATCAGAGTTAAGGGTTGAGGGATTAGGGTTTGATGTTGATGGTTGAGGGTTGAGGTTCGAGGGTCAAGGGTTTAGGGATAGGGTTGAGGGTTGAGGAATTAGGGTTAAAGTAGAGTGTGGAGGGTATAAGGATTAGGGATAGGGTTGGAGGGTTTAGGGATAAGGGATTAGAGTTTAAGGTATAGTATCAAGTCTGTTGAGGGTTTAGGAATAGGGATAACATTTAGGGTTTAGGGATGAGGGATTAGAGTTGAGGGATGAGGGATTAGGGTTGAGGGTTGAGGGATTAGGGTTTAGGGATAAGGTTTAGGGTTGAGGGTTGAGGGATTAGGGTTTAAGGTATAGTGTTGAGGGTTGATGGTTTAGGGATAGGGTTTAGGTTTGAGGGATTAGGGTTTAGGGTTGATGAATTAGGGTTTAATGTTGAGAGTTGAGGGTTGAGGGTTGAGGGTTGAGAGATAGGGTTAATGGTCAAGGGATTAGGGTTAAATAAGAGTGTCGAGGGTAGAGGGATTAGGGTTTAAGGTATAGTATCGAGCCTGTTGAGGGTCTAGGAATAGGGATAGCGTTTAGGGTTTAGGGATGAGAGATTAGAGTTGAGGGATGACGGATGATAGATTAGGGTTGAGGGTTGAGGGATTAGGGTTTAGGGATAAGGTTTAGGGTTAGGGTTGAGGGATTAGGGTTTAAGGTATAGTGTTGAGGGTTTAGGGATAGGGTTTAGGGTTGAGGGATTATAGTGAAGGGTTGAGGGATTAGAATTTGACGTTGAGGGTTGAGGGTTTAGGGTTGAGGGATTAGAGTGAAGGGTTGAGGGATTAGAATTTGACGTTGAGGGTTGAGGGTTTAGGGATAGGGTTGAGGGTCGAGGGATCAGAGTTAAGGGTTGAGGGATTAGGGTTTGACGTTGAGGGTTGAGGTTCGAGGGTCAAGGGTTTAGGGATAGGGTTGAGGTTCAAGGGATTAGGGTTAAAGTAGAGTGTGGAGGGTGTAAGGATTAGGGATAGGGTTGGAGGGTTTAAGGATAAGGGATTAGAGTTTAAGGTATAGTATTGAGTCTGTTGAGGGTGTAGGATTGAGGGTTGAGGGTTGAGGGTTGAGGGTTGAGGGTTTAGGATTAGGGTTTAGGGTTGACGGATTAGCATTTAATGTCGAGGTTAGGGTCAGAGTGTCAAGGGTAGAGGGATTAGGGATAGGGTTTAGGGTTGAAGGTTTAAGGATTGAGGGTTGAGGCTTTAGGGATGAGGGTTTAAGGCTTAAGATATAGTGTCAAGTGTTGAGGGTGTAGGGATAGTGTCAAGTGTTGAGGGTGTAGGGATAGGGTTTAAGTTTTAAGGGTTAAGGGTTGAGGGATAGGGATTAGGTTTTAAGGTATAGTGTTAAGGGTTGAGGGATCAGAGTTAAGGGTTGAGGGATTAGGGTTTGACGTTGAGGGTTGAGGGTTGAGGTTCGAGGGTCAAGGGTTTAAGGATAGGGTTGAGGTTCAAGGGATTAGGGTTAAAGTAGAGTGTGGAGGGTGCAAGGATTAGGGATAGGGTTGGAGGGTTTAGGGATAAGGGATTAGAGTTTAAGGTATAGTATCGAGTCTGTTGAGGGTGTAGGATTGAGGATTGAGGGTTGAGGGTTGAGGGTTTAGGATTAGGGTTTAGCGTTGATAGATTAGCATTTAATGTCGAGGTTAGGGTCAGAGTGTCAAGGGTAGAGGGATTATGGATAGGGTTTAGCGTTGAAGGTTTAAGGATTAAGGGTTGAGGCTTTAGGGATGAGGGTTTAAGGCTTAAGATATAGTGTCAAGTGTTGAGGGTGTAGGGATAGTGTCAAGTGTTGAGGGTGTAGGGATAGGGTTTAAGTTTTAAGGGTTAAGGGTTGAGGGATAGGGATTAGGGTTTAAGGTATAGTGTTAAGGGTTGAGGGATCAGAGTTAAGGGTTGAGGGATTAGAGTTTGATGTTGAGGGTTGAGGGTTGAGGTTCGAGGGTCAAGGGTTTAGGGATAGGGTTGAGGTTCAAGGGATTAGGGTTAAAGTAGAGTGTGGAGGGTGTAAGGATTAGGGATAGGGTTGGAGGGTTTAGGGATAAGGGATTAGAGTTTAAGGTATAGTTGATGAGTGTCAAATTGTACTCATAAAATACACCCTTTTTGCCTCTCTTTTCCTCTATTCAGTTCATCTTCCTTGTCTGCACTCAAATTAGTTAAGCAAGATTGTTCTAATTAGTGATTAATTAAGATAGATTACATGAGATTAGAATTTCTGATTAAGTGGCTAATGTGCGTGGGATTAATGAAAAAATGTAGAATTTCTCTTTCTTTTTGAATCAACAGGTGTACATATCAGAAACAACAGTTTTGTGCATCTCCGGAGATCGCCTTCAATGATCTTCAAAGACCATAACAAAGAACAGTGACACCTGGGTTTTGAAGATTTGGGGAATATCTTTGGAGCTTTGCGAGTGTCTGGAATATCTCTAGAGCTCTGCGAGTGTCTGGAATATCTCTAGAGCTCTGCAATATCTCCAGAGCTGCAGACAGGAACAGCTATCCTTGGATCCTCCTGAGAACAGGGCATGTTCCAGTCAGAGCCGCCAATCAGACACTTTAGAAGCAATCCTAACACCCCCTTTACTTCACTCAAATCATCACTTGAGTGGTGAAGGGTCAACTATTAGTTAAACTACTGAAGTTTTATCTTTCCAAAGATTTTGCATAAGTTACGAATTGAACTAATTCAATATTCTTATTTTCAGGGCTTTGATGCCCAAGTGTATTAAGATCTAAACTTAGACCTCTGAGTGGACTTCTGTTCCACTCAAGTCTACCCCTTTTGCATGATGATCTTTGATAAGTTAGATAGTTAAGTACAAATAAGAGATGGTGTCATCTCCTAGAAAGAGTGATAGATAAGTTCAGTGATATATCATCACTCTTTTTATATATACTTTCAGAAATAGTAATGAAACAACAATGATAAGATTATTCTAATTTTTGGAGATTTCAGTTCTGTTATAGCCATACATTTCTCATGAACATAAAAATGAATGAATTGGATTGAATTTAGTTAGATCATCTTTAGTGCTGATTTCCTGCAATAGCCTTCAGCCTCAAAGGTGCGGAGCAAGGGTCCACTCTCACCAATCAGGCAGGAGGCTAGTATCTCTGTTTTACTGTTTCAAGTTTTCTTTTATAAAATTATTTCCTGTTTTAGTAGATAGATGCATGTTATCATTCTTTTCTTTGAGTACATTTCCTGTTTTATTTTGTTTTACAGCATTCATTACATTTATTCAACAAGCAGGTAGATTAGTCATTCTTTTAAGCTTTAGGATTAGCTATAAACTGGTCACTTAGAATCCCTAGTTGCAGATAGCCATGGACACAGCCCTAGTTCTTTGACATCTGAAAACAAATTAAATGATGAGGTACAGCGACAACCCGTCATTTTTGGCGCCGTTGCCGGGGATTAGTTTGTGTTAATTAGAGACACTGAGTTAAAAATAGTTTTTAGAATAGATCTGTATGGTTAGAGCTAGAGATCTTAAAGGAAGATATATTAAGCAGACACCCCAACAACACACCATAGGGGAAAGCAGTGAGGTGGTACAAAATCTTGTTGAAGAAGGAAACCTAGATCTTAATTTGGAACCTGCACTTCAAAACAACAATTCCTTAGATCCTATAGATATTCCACTTGCCAATTATATCCAGGAATTATAACAAAAAGTTGAGGTAGATCCTGAGGTAGAACCTAATTTCCTAGAACCTCAGGAAGAAGAACTAGTATTAAACATGGAAAATGATAATCATGAGGAAGAGGAAAATCAGGCCCCAAGAACCTTCTCATATCCTATTGTTTTGGCTGCTGGAGACAATGCTCCCATGAAGAATATCTCACCAGCACATCTGCCAAATTTCAGAGGACTCTCCTCTGAGGATCCAGATTAGTTCTTGTTTGAATTCAAAGTAGTCTGCCAAACTTATGATTATGGATCAGATAACCAGAAACTCAAACTGTTCCCTTCCACCCTGAAAGATTCTGCGATGAGATGGTTTATGGGTTTACCCCAAGGTTCTATCCATTCTTGGGATCAAATGGAAACAGAGTTTTTAGAAAAATACCAAGATTATTGCAGATCCAGTAATAAAAATGAAGAACTGTTTAAAATTAGGCAGGGGGAGGAAGAATCCTTAGAAGACTATGTGGATAGGTTTAATTTTGCCTTGAGAAGGTATGGCAATCCGGTAAACCACTCCTTGGCCAGAACCCTGTTTATAAAAGGATTGGATAAAGAATCAAAATAGGCACTGGACCTAATGGGAAAAGGGAACATTAACAAAATGGAAATACCTGACATAGAGGAACTCTGTAGGAATTATTCTAGAACTCAAGATGGAGTAAGGTCATCCAAAACTTTTAAGGGGAAGAATGAGATAGGACAGTTGATGGAGGAAATTGCAAATCTAAAAATAGATATTCTGGTCTAACTAAATACCACATTGGATGGGATCCAAGCAAAAACTAGGACAACTGATCAAAACAGAGCAACTGAACTGCTTTCCATTTATTGTCCTAGGTGTAGAAACAAACACCTGTTGAGAGAATGTCCCTTGGACAAATCAGAGATCTGTCAAATCTGTGATAGGGATCATCCTACCAGTCAGTGTAGTCAGCTTCCAGCCTTGAAAAGATTGAGTAAAAAGAATGCTGTGATAGAGGAGGAGTTGAACTATGTGGGACAAAAACAAGCTAGAAATTTCCCTTATAATAAGTACCCAAGCCAGTCTTCTTACAGGGGTCCTACTAATTGGGGAAATAATCAGTGGAACCCAGCTTGGTATGGCCCTCAAAATAATCCTCCTTGGGGACAGCAGGATTGGCAAAACCAAAATTGGCAAAACTAAAATTGGCAAAACCAAAACTGGCAAAATCAGCCTTGGGGAAATCAACAATGGCCACCACAGTTTGGGTCACAAGGCATGCAACCACAATGGGGTCCTCAACAGGGATATCATCAACAATACTAGGGACAACCTAGACGTTTCCAACCTCAACAGTAGGCTTTACTAACTGGATCCTCCAACACACAGGGTCAAACACAGAATGAACCAGTTAGTCAACCACCTTTACCAGCTCAGCCTATACCAAACCCACGAAATAAATAGGGAGCAGCTATCTATATGACAGAGCAAGAAAATCTAGCTGGAATTAATGCTATATATTTAAATAATCTCCAGCTGCGTTCTGGGAAAGCATTCCCAAGACCTCCTCCAACTATAGTTGAAATAACCAATGATGAGGAACCTGAAAATCCATCCAATCAACCCCCAGAGGAGATTACTAACGAAAAGGTGCTAGAAAAATCAACCACAGACAACTCCGGAATTACTCCTAAAAAGCCAGCTCCGGAGAACAGTCTAGAACACAATTCTGATAAGAGCTCTGGAGATGCTCCAGAGATGGAAAAACTAGCACCCTACCCAGAACGACTTAAACAAAATGCTCCCCAGAGAAAGGTTTTACAAAAATAAATCCAACCCAATTAGGAATCATAACTTTTACAAGAACTCAAGCAGCTAAACATTGAAATTCCTCTCATTCAGGCCATTAGAGATGTACCAGAACTAAATCAATTCATCAAATAGTATTGCATCAAAACACAGGGCAGAAAGAAAAGTTTTCCCTCCACAATACAGGTGGAAGGAAAGGTAATGGATCTATTGATGGGAGAAATTCTCCTCCCAAAATATGGAGACCCTGGGAACCCTGTCATAACTGTTTTCATCTCGGGGGTAGAAATTTTAAATGTTCTGGTGACTTAGGAGCAGTAATTAATGTGATGACAGTTCATACAATGGATAAGTTAGCTCTGTCAGGTATCCAATCCACAACTACAATTCTTCAACTTGCTGATCAATCAGTAGCTGTTCCAAATGGAGTGATCACTGATGTACCTGTTGTAATAGAATCATGGCAATTTCTAGTGGATTTCTTAATACTGGAACCTAGAAACCAAAGAAATGCTTATCCGCTAATTTTAGGAAGGCCATGGCTGGCTACTGCAGCAGCATCTATTGATTGTCAAACTAGAGATATGGTCATTTCTAATGGGATAGATTTAAAGAAAATATCTTTGTATCCTCCAGCTAAACCATCGGTGCATTACACAGGAAGAGTATGGGAGGATGAACCAGATAAGATGAACAACAGTGCCTCATTAGCTATGGTAACCATTAAGGAACATCTGGGAGAATTAGGAGAAGAAGTATACTATGATACAATGGAAGACTTCACTCACATCCTAATCAACAAAGATGTGATGGAACTCGCCCAAGACCCTCAGAGAAAACTTCTCGTTTCTTCTCATTGTACCCTTGCCAACATTATTCCTTGTGGGGAAACCTTTTATAGGGACTTAGCCACTTTCCACATGTTACTCCCACATTCTTGTCCTCTCAATGCCATGACACCAATGTATGGACCCACCACATCTATGGATCAAATTACAAAACAGGTCATGATTCTGCCAGGGAAAACACTTAATAGAAATACTTAGTTAACAGCAAGTCAGGAAGAAAAACTTATTCAGCTTTTGGTTTCCCACTCAGCATCTTTTGCCTGGGAATACCAAGATATGAAAGGCATACCTCCTGAAATCTATACCCATCATATTTACACTGAGGATATTAAACCTGTCAGACAACCACAAAGAAAATTGAATCCTGCCTTAAAGGACATTGTCAAAACTGAAATAGAAAAATTACTCCAGGCAGGGTTCATATATCCAATCTCAGATAGTCAATGGGTCTCACCCCTTGTCATTGTGCTTAAAAAGAATGGGAAATGGAGGGTGTGTATTCATTATAGAGAACTCAACAAGGCCACAAAAAAGGACTACTTTCCCTTACCATTTATTGACCAAGTTCTGGACAACCTTGCTGGGAGAAAGTATTTTTCTTTTTTAGATGGATTCAGTGGGTATAATCAAATTCAAGTAGCACCTGAGGACCAAGACAAAACAACCTTCACATGCTCTTGGGGAACCTTTGCTTACAAAGTTTTTTCTTTTGGGCTGTGCAATGCCCTAGCTACATTTCAGAGACTGGTTCTAGCTATTTTTGCTGAACTGGCTAATGAATGAATGGAAGTCTACATGGATGACTTTACTGTGTATGGGAATAACTTCGAGGAAGCTCTCACAAACCTTGGAAAAGTACTAAAATGTTGTAATAAAAATCAACTGTCCCTTAGCCATGAGAAATGTTTTATGATGGTGGAGGAAGGAATTGTTTTGGGACACCATATTTCAGAAAAAGGGATTAGAGTGGATCAGAACAAGATAGAAGTAATCACATAGTTGCCTTCACCCAAAAATCAGACTGATGTCAGAAGTTTTCTAGGTCATGCAGGCTACTATAGGAGGTTCGTAGAAAACTTTAGCAGAATAGCTGCCCCCCTGTTTACCCTGCTTAACAAGGAGACAGAATTTCTCTGGACAACAGACTGTCAATTAGCATTTGAAACTTTAAAAGAGAAGCTTACTATGACACCAGTTTTAAGGGGACCTAATTGGACTTTACCATTCCACATACAAACTGATGCTTCAAATGAATCCATTGGGGTTGTTTTAGGACAAAAAGAGGAAGGAGAAAGTATGCATGCCATTTATTACATCAGCAAGAACCTTACCTCTGCAGAAAGAAATTATACAACAACTGAGAAGGAATTCTTGGCAATTATCTATGCTATAAACAAATTCAGACATTATATTACCGGATATAAAATATTTGTGCACACTGATCATGTAGCCATCAAGTACCTAATGAATAAACCAGTAGTAGGTGCAAGGATCATCAGGTGGTTATTGCTCTTGCAAGAATTTGATATTACCATAGTTGATAATCCAAGAAAGTTTAATTTGGTTGCTGATTTTCTGTCAAGATTGCATACAGGAGGAGAAGATCAACCAGTGGAGGACAAATTTCCAGATGAACATCTTTTTGCCATATCCACTACTGCACCATGGTTTGCTGACATAGCTAATTTGTTAGCTACAGGCTTGTATCCATCCCATTTTACTTCAAAACAAAGAAAATGTTTGCTTAAAGAAAGCTTATCCTACAAATGGTTGAATGGTTTACTATTTAAGTGTGGTCCTGATTTCATTCTACGCAGGTGCTTGAAGGCTGACGAGACTTTTGATGTGTTGAGAGCATGTCATGATGAGCCATCTGGTGGCCACTACTCTTTTCACAGGACAGTCCACAAGATCCTTGGAGCTGGTTACTACTGGCCTTCTCTTCATAAAGACACAAAGAAGTATGTGCAGCACTGTGACCAGTGCCAAAGGATGGGGCAGCCCACCTTTACCCAGGAAATGCTGCTACATCCTCAAGTCATGATGGAACCCTTTGAGCAATGGGGTCTATACTTTGTAGGACCAATCTCACTGCCATCATCAGGCAAGGAGTATATTCTAGTATGCACAGACTATGTTACTAAGTGGGTTGAGGTTCAAGCATTACAGTTTGCAAGAGAAGAAAAAGTTGTTGATTTCATTTACAATAGAATTTTCTTGAGATTTGGAGCCCCAAAATCAATAGTTTTAGACAGAGGACCTCAATTTACTTCACAGGTAATCAAGGCATTCACAGATTTGTACCAAGTCAAGCACAGAAAAGTTTCACCTTACCATCCTCAAGCAAATGGGCAGGTAGAAGTAACCAACAAAGAACTTGAGAATATCCTAACAAGGACAGTGGCAATGAACAGGAAGGATTGGGCTAATAGACTACTTGAAGCAGTTTGGGCTTACAACACAACTTGGAAGTCCACAACAAGGTTTTCACCATATGAACTAGTTTATGGGAAAAAGCCTATACTATCTATAGAATTTGAACTCCAGACACTTAAAACTGTATTGGATGTTGGGCTGCCACTATCTACAATTTAGTAGAACATAATTCTTTAGCTCAACGAGTTGGATGAGATTCGGACAGAAGCCATTCAGCAAACAGAACTGGTTCAGTACCAATCGAAACAATGGCATGACCAACATATCAAGAGGAGGACATTTCAACAAGGAGATTGGGTTCTTCTCTATGATTCTAAATTCAAAAAATTCAAAGGGAAATTACAGACTCACTGGCTGGGTCCTTATCAAATAAAGGAAGTGTTTGAAAATGGAACTGTATTATTGCAACCAATTGATGGGAGTACAAACACATTTCTAGTAAATGGTCACCAGATAAATCTCTACAAAAGACCGTCTACTAAAGAAGAGTTTCTTGATAATCTGAGTTTTGATACAGGGGATGCCACCTCTGTCACAGTGTTGGAATAATTTAAAAAAAAAAGGTTGAAAACCAGCAATGGCTGCCTTCTGAAAAAAAAAAAAAAAACAAAAGAAGGTTGAAAACCAGCAATGGCTGCCTTCTGAAAAAAAAAAAATTAGAGAAAGATGGAAAACTAGCAAATGGCTGTCTTCTCAACCAAGGGAGTTGAAAACCAGTAAAATGGCGGTTCCCTTATCCAGGACAGTTGTAATAATTGAGCTCCGGATATGATCAGTTGCCAAAAATTGGCCCAATGCATCTCCGGCGCTTTCCAATACATCTCTGGCGCTTTCTAATAAGGAGCACCTCCGGCGCTTTCCAAAAAAAAAAAACACCTCCGACGCTCTGTTAATAATGCCGGCAGTGTCCATAATAAAGGCGGGACCTACCTCGCCAGGTGGTAAAGTAGACAACTCACATGCTGAGGTCATTAAGACTCATCTTCTACTTTATTGCACAGCATAAATAAATTAAGATACTAATAATTGCAGGAGTGACCACAAGTCGGCGCTGACATCACTGTGGGCGTGCATCTTAGTGCCACTCAATGCAATGATTGCAGGTCGTGTGCAAGTAGGAAGCAGATGTCATTTCGGCCACCGTTTAAATGCCACGACGTGTGCAGTTTTCAAAACAGCGTAGCATTTCTCTTGCGTACGTTGCCTCATCATTAAAACTGATCCAGGTAAATCTATTTTTCATTAATCATTAATTAGTAAATTGTCATGTCTTTCTATTTTGAGTGCTGCTGTGATGACATGTCCCTCCGCCGTCATTTCCTTTTTCACATCCAAGCATGCCGCCATCTGTGCCCTAATGCCACCTTACCTTCGGAGCGCCCTGTCAGTCCGTTACAATTATGGCTGCTTTGGTCCCTTAACCCATCTGCATAAACCCAGCCTGAAAACAATAGCCTCCCTCATTCAAACCTCCAGAATAGACTGAAGCATACGATAAACCAAACAACTCTCCAAAGCCTATAGAGTAATTTGAACAACACTCCGGCGCCTACAGAGTAATTTGAACAGCACTCTGGAGCCCATAGAGATCAGAGGGACAGATAGACTGCAGATCGCAGAAGAAAAGAATAAAACACAGAAACTGCCATCAATTCAGGTATGGGGGTCAAGAAAAAGTTTGAGCCAGAAAGTACTGTGGGTCTTCTAAAGGATGCAGCTGCAGTAAATATTTTAAGGACTGCTGGATGGCTTGATTTCCTAAACAAGTTCGAGGGGTTTCAAGAGGACATTGTGGACGAATTCCTTAGGAATTTAAGAGACGACCAGACCACTGTGAGAGGGAACCAAATCAGTCTCTCCTCCACAATTATCAGCCACATCTCTGGACTCCCCGAACAAGGTGAGAGGTTCCACCACTTGAAAACCTTGTATACAGAGTTAATTAAAAAAATTTCTATTTGTGGTGAGCCTACCATTCAATTGCATATGAATAAAAATGAGGTCAAAGGAATTTTGAGATCCACTCTCCCAAACCCTTGGGCAACTGTTGCCACCTGGTTAATGAAATATTTTATCTGTGATGGCCAATTCTCCATAGTCTTAGGGCCCATAATGAAAATGCTCATTTTTCTCAGACATGGAAATAGGCACCCCAAATATAACATAAATATCCCCAATTTCCTCTATTCTGCCATCAGGGCAACTGCAAAAAAATACCAGCAGGGTAAGGGACCCATGAAACATCATGGCCTCATCTTCTTGATAGTCAAGCACCATTTCTTATCTCAGGCCAATGGGGACGAACTATTACAGAACTTTCTTGAGCATAACCCTCAGGTTAGAGCACCAGAGATCACACAAACAGAGGATGAGAGTTCTCCCTCTCACCATGGTGAAGAAACTGAGCCTATAGCCTCCTCCACAGCTTCTCACAAAAGAACATCACCCTCACAGGAGGCTACATTATCTGCAGCCCCTATTCCTAACAAGAAAAGAAAAGGCAAACAAATTGCAGAGCCTGCTCCTACACGGCCTCTATATATGACTCGGTCAGTCAGGCGACAAATGACTTCACCTGAGGGATCTAGGCCTAGGGAATTCACAGAGGAAACAACAGGGCAGGGAATTGAAGGGAGATGGTGGGTTGAAAAACCATCCCATGACTCCGATGAGGTACCTCTGGTCCGAAAGAGGAAACAAAGTGAAACTTCTCTAGCACCTTCTGTTCAGTTGGAGTCAAGTCCAGTCTCAACACCACAATGTGCTCCGGAGACAGGAAGCTTACCAACTGTTACTATCTCCTCAGATTCTGAGGAAGGAAATCCTGCTCCGGAGGCACTAGTTCCACCTATGCTCCAGAGAAGCAAAAGAAAGAAGCAGCTCTCGCAGGCTGAGAAGGATACTGCCCTGCTCGCTGAGGCACTCCTGGAATTGAGCACATATGAGGACAAAACAGGACCTTCAGTTGTGCCAGCAGCAACAGAGGATCCTCATAACAAGGGCATTGCAGAAGAAGAAACAGGGCACACAGATACATTGGGAGAAGTAGAGCAGGTGGCCATGGATAATCTTAATAATCAGCCACCAGCCACATAAGTAGAGGCAGAAACTCTATCACATCCCTCTGACCAAGAAGATATAGAGATCTCAACAGAGCAACAACTAATGGAAGAAATTGAGAATTTAAAAAGGATGCTTTGGGGAAAGAATTTAATTATTACTGACCTCAAGAAGGTCATGGTAGAAATGGAGATGGAACTAAAGCAAACTATTGCAGAAATCAAAACAGACCTCCAAAACAAGGACATAATCATCCAAGAGAAGGAGGTAGAGTTGGAAACACAGAAAAGTGAGGCAGCAAAGGTGATGGAAGAAAAAAAAAGAAGCAGCACAAAAGGTTTCTGAGCTCACTATGGCCAGAGACAATGGCCTCACAGTAATGGCAGCACTGATTAAGAAAGTACAGAGCCAGGATAAATAATTAACTTGGGCCAACAACAGACTGGATGACCAAGAAGAATACATTCAAGAACTGTCTGGCCCAAGGGCAACCAATGAACAGGAGATTCAAACAGATGCTTATGTGGGACCAATCCCCATTGACATTCCTAAAGCCTTGTTTCATTGGGAGGAAAGGTGTAGAGAATTTGAAGCCTCCAAGCCAATGTTGCAACTACAAAGGGCAGTCACTGCTAGGGTAGAGAGAATAGCAACTTTGGAGAGCAAAATCATTCAAATGGCCTCCCTCTCCTCAGAAATTCTATCTTGCAGACCTCCCAGTGCCAGCTATTCAATGTTCCTACAAGAAAGGATACTACAAAGGAAGTTTTTCTTAGTCTTATCTGACATGAATGAGGATACAGAAACAGCAGAAGGTTTCATGACAGCTTACACCAGAAGCAATGATGAAGACAAAAACTTCCTCTATGAATTGTACTTACATGGGTTCTGCATTAATGATATAGCTTTCATGATTAATCACTTTGTGGGAGAATGCCAGCTTAAGGCATTCATGTCCCTCATGAGAAACCACCAGATTTGGGACGAGAGGATGGAAGATCATCTTCAAAAGGATTCAAAAACAGATCTCCTCCTCAAAAAAGAATGTCCCAATCCTTTTACCTTTCAGACCCAATTCAGGTCCATCATCTATCATCCTACAAGTGCAACCAGCATCTTTCCATTATATTTGAAAAATTTGTAGGAGTGCTCCATTGACTTTGGTCTCTTTATGATTAATTCAGCAAATCCTGTCCTTGCTATAGCAAAGAAGAGATGGAGTATTTTAACACCAGAGCAAAAACTTAGAGAAGTGGTCACCCCTGCAAACCTGAGGCTATTCATGAGGAAAGCAAAGATGATATCCAAATTGATGGATAAACATAAACAAGAATGGATAGGAGGGCAGTTCAGACCTCCTCTGATAATTAAACCACTCCCTATGTGGACAGAGCAGCTGGAAGATGAGAAATTGCAAGATTGGATGAAGCAAGTTGACAAGTACAGGGGGAATGGTAACACCAATAAAACTACTTGGACAACCTATCTCCAGGAGTATAGTCTGACTGAGAGATTGCTTCGTCAAAACAAATCCAGAATGTGAAAAGCAGGAGGACCTGCCAAGCCTTAGGTATGGGGGGGACGATGAGTGTCAAATTGCACTCATAAAATACACCCTTTTTGCCTCTCTTTTCCTCTATTCATGACATCTTCCTTGTGTCTGCACTCAAATTAGTTAAGCAAGATTGTTCTAATTAGTGATTAATTAAGATAGATTACTTGAGATTAGAATTTCTGATTAAGTGGCTAATGTGCGTGGGATTAATGGAAAAATGCAAAATTTCTCTTTCTTTTTGAATTAGCAGGTGTACATATCAGAAACAATGGTTTTGTGCATCTCCGGAGATCACCTTCAATGATCTCTGGAGACCATAACAAAGAACAGTGACACCTGGGTTTTGAAGATTTGGGGAATATCTCTGGAGCTCTGCGAGTGTCTGGAATATCTCTGGAGCTCTGCGAGTGACTGGAATATCTCTGGAGCTGTGCAATATCTCCGGAGCTGCAGACAGGAACAGTTATCCTCGGAACCTCTTGAGAACAGGGCATGTTCCAGTCAGAGCCGCCAATCAGACACTTCAGTAGCAATCCTAACACCCCCTTTACTTCACTCAAATCATCACCTAAGTGATGAAGGGTCAACTATCAGTTAAACTGCTGAAGTTTAATCTTTCTAAAGATTTTGCATAAGTTACGAATTGAACTAATTCAATATTCTTATTTTTAGGGCTTTGATGCCCAAGTGTATTAAGATCTAAACTTAGACCTCTGAGTGGACTTCTGTTCCACTCAAGTCTACCCCTTTTACATGATGATCTTTCATAAGTTAGACAGTTAAATACAAATAAGAGATGGTGTCATCTCCTAGAAAGACTGATAGATAAGTTCAGTGATATATCATCACTCTTTTTATATATACTTTCAGAAATAGTAATGAAACAACAATGATAAGATTATTCTAATTTTCAGAGATTTCAGTTCTGTTATAGCCATACATTTCTCATGAACATAAAAATGAATGAATTGGACTGAATTTAGTTAGATCATCTTTAGTGCTAATTTCCTGCAATAGCCTTCAGCCTCAAAGGTGTGGAGCAAGGGCCCACTCTCACCAATCAGGCAGGAGGCTAGTATCTCTATTTTACTGTTTTAAGTTTTCTTTTATAAAAGTATTTCCTATTTTAGTAGATAGATGCATGTTATCATTCTTTGCTTTGAGTACATTTCCTGTTTTATTTTGTTTTACAGCATTCATTACATTTATTCAACAAGCAGGTAGATTAGTCATTCTTTTAAGCTTTAGGATTAGCTATAAACTGGTCACTTAGAATCCCTAGTTGCAGACAGCCATGGACACAGCCCTGGTTCTTTGACATCTGAAAACAGATTAAATGATGAGGTACAGCGACAACCCATCAATAGTATCGAGTCTGTTGAGGGTGTAGGATTGAGGGTTGAGGGTTGAGGGTTGAGGGTTTAGGATTAGGGTTTAGGGTTGACGGATTAGTATTTAATGTCGAGGTTAGGGTTAGAGTGTCAAGGGTAGAGGGATTAGGGATAGGGTTTAGGGTTGAAGGTTTAAGGATTGAGGGTTGAGGCTTTAGGGATGAGGGTTTAAGGCTTAAGATATAGTGTCAAGTGTTGATGGTGTAGGGATAGTGTCAAGTGTTGAGGGTGTAGGGATAGGGTTTAAGTTTTAAGGGTTAAGGGTTGAGGGATAAAGATTAGGGTTTAAGGTATAGTGTTAAGGGTCGAGGGATCAGAGTTAAGGGTTGAGGGATTAGGGTTTGACATTGAGGGTTGAGGGTTGAGGTTCGAGGGTCAAGGGTTTAGGGATAGGGTCGAGGGTCGAGGAATTAGGGTTAAAGTAGAGTGTGGAGGGTATAAGGATTAGGTATAGGGTTGGAGGGTTTAGGGATAAGGGATTAGGGTTTAAGGTATAGTATCGATTATGTTGAGGGTGTAGGAATAGGGATAGCATTTAGGGTTTAGGGATGAGGGATTAGAGTTGAGGGATGACGGATTAGGGTTGAGGGTTGAGGGATTAGGGTTTAGGGATAAGGTTTAGGGTTGAGGGCTGAGGGATTAGGGTTTAAGGTATAGTGTTGAGGATTTAGGGATAGGGTTTAGGGTTGAGGGATTAGAGTGAAGGGTTGAGGGATTATGATTTGATGTTGAGGGTTGAGGGTTTAGGGTTTAGGGTTTAGGGTTAGGGTTGAGAGATGAGGGATCAGAGTTAAGGGTTGAGGGATTAGGGTTTGACGTCGAGGGTTAAGGGTTGAGGTTCGAGGGTCAAGGGTTTAGGGATAGGGTTGAGGTTGAAGGGATTAGGGTTTAAGGTATAGTGTTGAGGGTTGATGGATCAGAGTTAAGGGTTAAGGGATTAGGGTTTGACATTGAGGGTTGAGGGTTGAGGTTCGAGGGTCAAGGGTTTAGGGATAGGGTTGAGGTTCAAGGGATTAGTGTTAAAGTAGAGTGTGGAGGGTGTAAGGATTAGGGATAGGGTTGGAGGGTTTAGGGATAAGGGATTAGAGTTTAAGGTATAGTATCGAGTCTGTTGAGGGTGTAGGATTATGGATAGCATTTAGGGTTTAGGGATGAGGGATTAGAGTTAAGGGATGATGGATTAGGTTTGAGGGATTAGGATTTGACGTTGAGGGTTGAGGGTTTAGGGATAAGGTTGAGGGTTGAGGGATTAGGATTTGACGTTGAGGGTTGACGGTTTAGGGATAGGGTTGAGGGTTGAGGGATTAGGATTTGACATTGAGGGTTGAGGGTCGAGGGTCGAGGGATCAAAGTTAAGGGTTGAGGGATTAGGGTTTGACGTTGAGGGTTGAGGGCATTTTCTATCAAGAACTTGATTATGAGGGCTTGCCCCTTCATTGTTATGCCTATCATATGGCGGAGCATCTGGCAAGCCCTTGCAGGAAAAAGATGTGATCAATGCAAAGGATGTGATGAATCTATAGCAAGACAAAACATGAGCGTGTTATAGTGCGAGCGCGTTATAACGCGCTCGTGTTTTGTATTTCTATTGAAATGGTAGAAAAGTGGTTACCCTCGTGATCTAGGCCCACATGCTCTGTTTTCTTACTGATTTTGTGCATGCTCCAACAAAAAAGAAGTGCTTTCATGCTATTGGGAAGTTCACATGCACATTTGACACATTGTACCACCTTTGCATGATCTTTCCACCACCTTTTCTGCTTTGCCAACTTGAGAAGGAGGAAATAACATAGTTTTCACACCAAGTTTGATATATATCTATTCAAGTTTCAATTTTTGTAGTGTTGCAATGTTAATTGTGATTCAATTTTAGGAATTTAACATTGAAAAGGAAGCAAGTGGTGGAAAACTCAAATTGTTGAGGAGTTTGATGCAAGAAGATAAAAACACTACATAATTGGGTACTCTCTCCATTCAAATCTTCATTTTTTAGGTATGTCAAATCTTTACATGCATGTTCTTTACATTTTCCTTATTTCGGATTGAATTACTTTATCATGCTTTATCATACATGTTTAAAATAGACACATTCCCAATCAAGAAAGAAGCCTACAATCTCACATGATGCCATGTATATTTTCTACAGTTGGGCTCTTTAATAATTATGTGTAATAAATAAACCTTAACATACCATGATGTCAAACTATACAAGAATAAATCCTTACAACATAAAAAAAATACAATCCCACTATTATCTTGTCTTCATTTCTTAGGAACTAATATTGGTCTCTTTATCATGCTACAGACAAATTCTCCGTCATGCTGAGGAAACGATCAAGAATTAAACCAACACAGGAAGAGATAGAAGCTAAGAATGCAAAGAAAGTAGTGGCTATGAGGGAACTTCGTGAGAAGAGGAAATTGGCCACGATAAATGAAGACATACCAATTGAAGAGGAACCACAACCATCACAAAGAGATATGGTATTGGTGGCACAAAGAGAATGAATGCAAAAACTTCGTGGTACAAGAGATTTGAATACCATAGTTGGAGACATGTCCTTTACCGCAAGTCAACATGTAGGGACACCATCTACCACATCTCACGTTGAGAGTACATCATCACTCACATGTGATGAAGGAGGTACGCCATCATTCCCACCTCAACCTCAAGGTATGTCATCTATTCCATCTTCGATTGAAGGTATGCCATCTAACCCATCTCATTTAAATATTGATGAAATTTCTAATGTTGAGATGAATTTACCTAAATTGACACCACCTAGAATTTTGCATAGAAAACCAAAGTATTTGATTGATATTGATGAGAATATTTTGTAGCCAATGGAAGGTAAGATTCCAAAACGCATTTGTAGAAGATATGCTAATAAGATTTGGAGATTGTTCTTTGAAAAGTTAAAGGAGACTGCAAGATGTCAACTATTCGTTGAAATGATGCGAAGTATAAAGTATAGGTCTATCATGTAGATTCTTGGGTTGAGAACATCAGAGGCTTCAAGTGAAAAATCTATTGTCAAGAATCTAATGAGTGTATATGAGAGTGTGGGTAACACCTCATGCACAAAAGATAGTAATGCAACACGGCATGTGATTACATCGACTATAGTAAGTAGTCAAACGAGGAAAGCTCACCTCATTAGAAAGACAAGTCAAGAATTGAGAATTAATAGGAAAACTTTATCAAGAGCTGTTGGAAGACGCCAAAGAATTGAGGACACTAATGCCAATGAATTATGGGCATTCTCGGGGAGACTACCACGAAAAGATAAACCAATTGTTGAAGCATTGAGATCACTAATTGAAGACTTTTGGAAGACTTACACAAGGGTATCTCCGAATCAAAGGGATGTGGTAAGAAGGAGAATCGGTAGTCAGAACCGCAAGCCACATCCAAAGCATTTTTTGGATGAGACTCAAACACAGTTTTATGGTAAATTTTTAGAGAAGTATCCTCAAATTAAAATTTGTCAAAGATATTTTGAATTGCTAAAACCTTTCTATGTTAAGATAAATCACACACGCACTACTTGTTGTTGTAGATTACATATTGAATTTTCTAACCATTTTGATGCTTATAGGTCTATATGTTTAGATATGCATACTAACAATGATTTGTAGGGTTGTGCCTGTTGGGTGAATATTTTGTCGTTAACTCACTAATGGCAAAATGGGTATATCAGCCACAGCTATGATGAGACACAGTCTCTCCTCTCAGCAAGGGGAGGTTCCCTCTAATTACTTGATGTTTGTAAATCAAACAACTTATAAAATTTATGTATACTAAAAACTATGTTTGTGGTGGTTCCATCTCATCCCATTCTCTTTTTTCAGAATAGATGTTTATACTTCAAACTCTTGATAGAAGACTTATAATTTATTATAGAATCACAGAAACACAAAGTTTTCTATTACCTCACTTACTAATTGCAAATAGAACTGTTTGAAGTTGAATGCAGCCCAAAGTCTTCACTCCTCTTCAAGATGATAAAAGTAAATCGAATATAATAACTTGCAGCACAAAGTCTCCAAAATATTGTATTCTCACAAACATGGACATATAACTCACAAATGATTTGATAACACAAAGTTTATCAGAATCAAATTAAGAGTGCTCTTCAATCACTTGAAACAAACTCCACACTTCAATTATTATCAAATAAGATTATGATAGCAAGACGTAAAAACAAAACTATCACAACACAAATAATCCCAAGACAAAGATTGGAATTGAACTTGCTTTCTTGTATTGATAAATATTTGAATATTAATTTTCACAAAAAGCACAAAGTCTTGATTTGCTTCTCAATTCGCCAGAGTTTTCTTGCAATAGAAAAAAGATAAAATTTACAAAAGAGGCCCCCTTTATTTATAGGAAAAGGCCTTGAGAAAATTTAGGAAATCTACAACTAATTTGACTTATTCAACAAGAGAGTCCTATTTGACTTAGGACTTCTCTTGTTTCACATGTAATTACATTTTGGAAAATTAAATGTGTGGATGTCTAAAACAAAATTTAATTTACATAACATCTAAGAAAAACAAGCTAAGGCACTTGCTTCCTCCATCTTTTTGTTATGCACCACAATCAGTTGTCTGCAAAGCTCCATAAGAACAATGCGATCACTGGGATACCATGGCAACATGTAGGGGTAACCAAGATAGTATCCTACCTGAAGATATGTGAAGGTGGGAAATTGCAAGCACAAGCAACCAAAAGAATTTACAACCTGCCAAGCTTCATCAGAAACTCTTCTTTGAATTAGTTCACCATCCCATAAGTGCATGAAAACTGAGAAGAAAGCATCATTGACTCTTCTGAAATGATGAATTGACCCCTTCAGAGTGATTTGGGGGTAATATTCATACACTAGGACCAATCTCATGTCTCCTACTTGGGTTAAACCTGGAAAGTTCCTCATGCTTGCAGCAGCATAGACAAGATAAGAGGTCATGTAAAATTTGAAGGTAGTATTGACCCTTATCAGTTTCTCGTGCAAAGCATTGCTGATCTGTTCACCCCAGAATATCTTCTGATTACCCCCTAGAATCACCTTGATGTAAGTGTACATCTAGTCCTGAAATTTGGAAGCAGAAGGGAGTCCTTTGATGTGACTCAAGAGAGTAATCAAATCACACACTTCCTCCACAAAATCACTCCTGTGAAGGTCTTTTGGCCATCTGGTCAAAGTTGCCCTAGGAATCTTTAACCATTTACTATTTATATGCCTCCTAGTAGATTTCACGTCATTATCATAGTCTTGTTGACCCTGAGCAAAATTAATCTGCCCAATGTTTTCAATTGGTGGACACATGAAGATTTTGTCCATGAATTCTGCATCTAATCTCATGATTACATTCCCCTGTGAGTCTATCACAGCTCTAGTATCCCTGTTATAATGATTGGCCACTTGTAGAACAAATTCAGGATTGTGTGCACTGACTGGAAATGATGCAACCAAATGAATACTGTTGTCAATGATTTTCTGCATAGGCTTGGAGGGATTTGCTTGTTTAGTTCTATCTACAAACTTGGCCAAGTCCAAATGCCCAATCTCTGTGTCTTTGATTTCATCAATGTTTGACTGCATTGCCGTTACCGGGAAGACACCCTGGTACTTGTACTTCATGGCTCTGGACTTTGACGGAGATGATTCTGACATGAGCTCTGGAGAAAACTGTGAATTTGAACACCACGAACGCTGATTGAGAACTGCAAAAGGCCATGATCTCGCAGTTAGGGGAAAAATTGGATAAACTGGGTCAACTGTGTTTTGACGATCATGGACAGGAAAGCATGTGTTTAAAGGGCTTGAGTGCGCAAATCAAGGCGAAGGCGAAAGCGGGCTTCTAGCTTTGAAAGGAAAATTTTCTAGTGTTGGGAAAAATTAGGAAAATATGCTTGAGCGGGTGATTTGGCCGCCATTGCAGGTTGGGAGAGTTATCAGGTGTAAGAGCGGTGGAAAACACCGCTTCTGCATGTATTTTGGAAGTTTCATTTTTTGATATGCACGAGCGGTTAATATTACCGCTATTACATGTAATGAGTGAAAATCCCAAGTGTTTGGGCGGTAGTATCGGCCGCTTATGCATATAATGGGTTTCGTTGCCAACAAATGCTCAGGCGGGTGTATCGGCCGCTCGGGCAGGGGAATGAACATGCGAGTTTTAATGTAAGGGCGGCAGAAATTACCTCCGTTACATGTAGAACAAATTTGATGTTGAAGGTACTTGAGCGGCGACTCCAATCGATAATGCATATGATATGAACACTTGAGTCTTTATAGTGTTTGGTCGGCAATAATAGCCGACATTGCATATGGCATGAACAAGTCTTCTGTCGGCATTTTTACCGACTAGAATTTGGTTTGTGTTTGTGGTAAAGACTTCACTCATCAATCCTAAAACCTAGGGCATGAACAAACCATGGAAAATCTAGGACTCGACACAAAAAACCAAATCAAAAATGACAATTTTAAATAGAAATGCAACAAAATAAATGATAAATTTGAAACGACAAGACTACTGATAATCATTTAGAGAAACCCTAGAAAGATATTTAACAAACTCACCTGTTAAGGAAGGAAAAACCCTATACGCGAAGATGGCCACTTGAAATCCATTTGAATCCAGCTGTTGGCGCAATCAACGGTTCGAGGAAGGGATCGATAATCAACTGGGAAGGTTTTGAATAGAGAAAATGACGAGAGACAATGAGTTAAACATCATATTTAAAAGATCAAAGTCGAATCATTAATACCTTTCACGAGCGATCATTAATGTCACTCCAGTTGAAAGATCCAGAGATCTTGTTGGAGCAGGTGTTTCAGCCGTTCTGGCAGAAAAAGTTAACACTCATATGTAACGACGGGTGATTGGGCCGCCATTACACAACAAACAAAAACTCAACATATGTAATAGCAGCTAAAAATGCCGCTATTACATATTAAAACAAACTTCAAAATATGTAATAGCAGTTGAAAACACCGCTTCTACATGATAAAACAAAAATTTGGCTAACACAAAAAAAAATGACTAAGATTTGACATTTTTCATCGATTTACAACTTACGATCTTCGCGCATATCGAAAAACTAATTTCAAAGGAACGTCATAAATCCGTCTAGAATGTCAAACAACTTCACATGAGATCAAGGGAATCTTGTCTCGATTTGCGAGCTTAGAGTGTAGATTCATGAAATGGACAAGTTTTTTGGGGGGTTGTCTACAAAAATGAGCATCGCTGATTTTGAGAACAACAATACCATATGTGCCCCACCAACATCTTCAAGAGACTTCATATCAATAATTTTATGTGAAAGAGAGGAAGGTCAAATATTCTACAAGAAATTATGCTTGGATGGCACATGTCATCGTTGCGGTGGCTTGCAACATTTGCCAATATGTGAACATATGGAAATAACACATGCGGTTGGAAACAAACTAGTAGAGTTTGGCAAGTATAAAATAGTGGCATACAATACAAAAGATGGTAAAGAAGCAAAGAGGTGTGAATTAGTTATTGAAAAGATTCCAGTGTATCAGTTTATGCCTATATTTCATGACAGCATAGTGTATGAGTATGCAAGACATGCCCATAGAGCTCGATGGTTGGACTTGCAATTCAAGTTATGCAAGGACACATTTTTGGTTGGTAGCATTGTTTTAGTCGTCGACTTTACAGAGAACTACAGTCTACAGCCACAGCGTGAGGTGCAATCACAATATTACAACTCCACACAGGTTTCTATATTTGTGCACATCGCATTCATTCATGCAAATGATAGTATAGAGGATGATAGAAAGATCATAAGGGAGTATAATTTCTATATTAGTGATGATCGCACGCATTCTACAGAGTTCGTGCAAGGTTGCTTTTAGGTGTTCTATAATGATTTGGCTAGAAGGGGCATATCGTTCAGTCAGCATATCATATGGTCAGATAACTGTGCGTCACAATTCAAGAACTCGCGAAATTTCTATTGGCTGAGTAGGAGGCATAATTTTACAGGTATTCAACATATGTGGAACTTTTGTGAGGCCGGGCATGGAAAGGGGGAGCATGATGGTGCAGGAGCATGTATCAAAAGAGCCATAGCACGAGAAGAGTTAAAGTATAAAGACAATGCAAAGTTGACAGATGCAAAATCGATTGTCGAGTGGTGTAATGCTTCCATGGGTCCAGGTAATGAAGGTAAGTCTTTAGTTCGTAGATTTTTTTGGTTGATAGATGATACTAACATTGCACCATATGAGGATTGTTGTACACTGATAGGATCAAATGAGATGCACTCTTTCAGAAGCTCAATTGCAAGTTCATGGAGTATCCATACACGAAAGATGTCATACTTTTGTTCTTCCTATACAATTCAAGTCTGGAATGAGTGCGAGTCAAAGGAGTGGGTTGACGAATGGCAGTTAAGTTATCTTAGCCCACTTGACATATATCGACCCTTGACGGCACTAGAACTAACACAGATGGAATCGTCAGTTGACTTTGACCACATATCAGATTTAGTTCAACCAGGTAATATAGGGCACATATATGCATCTTACTTTGTAGTGTTTTTGTAATGTTGACTAATTTCATCTAATTTGCTACACATATCAATGTAGGGCACGTATATGCAGTTATTGCAGATGAAGATAATGAAGAGGGAACAGATTATTACTTATGTCATTGTGTTGAGGCCAAAAAGAAATTGGAGGCCCTTGTTACAGATGGAGAAAACATCAAATACCCTACAGGATCAGAGGTTATTACTGGAACATGGCTTAGAAGGTACCACATAAGAGTGTTAATATTTGGCTATTTCAGGACTTTGACATGCATCGGAAGATTCTTCATTACTCAAACCTTGTTGTGGCATCCAATGTTCATTTGATAAAGTATCGGGGTAGACCTTTGAACAAAATATTATGGAAGGTGCGTGAGTCTGACCATGAAGCAATACTTGACACAATAAAGAGTAGAGCAGACCCAGATGGTTCATTGGATTAATTTGTAAGTATTCACATTGATTTTGTAAAGTTATGTTACATTGAGTTGTAAGTATGCACATTAATTTGTAAGGTTTGTCTTTTTTTATTTCCTCCTGCATTTTTACACATATGTACACATTTTTACATCATCATGTTATGCATTTTTGGTGTCCTGCTCCTGATGCGACCAAACTCATAACTCACCCTACTTCCTCTAGACACCATTTGATGATCTCTCCAACACTCTAGATCCAGGGCACCCAATCATGATGATGACCTATATACCATTCTCCCAAGGCGCTCATAATGAATGAAAAGAAGACCAAGGGCGCCCAAGCTTAATAGACTTATTTCTTTCAATTTTGATGATCCAAACTCTTGCAATATGACATCCACTTTCATGCCTTTAGATCTTCCTTCACATATAGGGTGCCAAATCAAGTTGAAAAATCTACATAAGGGTGCTAAGGTTTGAGCCATTAAAGTCTCTTGATATTAGGCGCTCATGATGATGAAACTTAGAGCTTTTTCCTTTCCTATGTGCTCATCTAAGATGTTTGAATGATAAGGAGTGCCTCGACCTCTATAATGTACATTGGGCACCAAAATCAAGGTGATTTTAAGTCACTTTGAGTCATTTGGGGTCAGTTTGAGTCTTTGAGTCATGTTGCAAAAAAGTGTCAATGTTGTCAAGTTGCACAAAGCAACTTTTGCATTTTTGGTGTCCTGCTCGTGATGTGACCAAACTGACTATTCCAACGCATCCGGATGGGTACATTTACACTAGGTATGGTCCTATTTTTCACCCAAACATGTCGAAACAGTCTGAGCTATATTGTACAGACGATATCCTTGAACAGTCCAAAGTGCAAAAAGGCTGCAATCTTTGACGAGATGTTACTCAAAAAATGTGTCACTTAGAAACATTCCGTCTGAGGCAACGTGATCATGTAAAGTGCCTCTACAATAACCTCTCTCAGTTTTTTATATCTCTGAGGCATTTGCCCGTGGTGAAAGGTTTTTAGCTGCCCCAAAAATCATCAGAAGGAGGCAGTGTAAAGTTACAAAGGGGTGTAACTTTTGTCCTGCTCCTGATGCAACCAAAATGACTATTCCAACACATCTGAATGGGTGCATTTACGCTAGGCATGGTCCTTTTTTTCACCCAAACATGTCGAAACAGTCCGAGCTACATTGTACCCACGATATCCCTAAAGAGTCCAAAGTGCAAAAAGGCTGCAATCTTTGACGAGATGTTACTCGAAAACCATGTCACTTAGAAATATTCCATCTGAGGCAACACGATCATGTAGAGTGCCTCTACAATAACCTCTCTTTATTTTTTATAGCTCTGAGGCATTTGCTCGTGGTGAAAGGTTTTCTGCTACCCCAAAAATCGTCAGAAGGAGGCAGTGTAAAGTTGCAAAGGGGTGTAACTTTTGTCTTGCTCCTGATGCAACCAAACTAACTATTCCAACGCGTTTGAATGGGTACATTTACGCTAGGCATGGTCCTATTTTTCACCCAAACATGTCGAAACAATCGGAGCTACATTGTACTGACGATATCCCTGAAGAGTCCAAAGTGCAAAAAGGTAGCAATCTTTGACGAGATGTTACTCAAAAACTGTGTCACTTAGAAACATTCTGTCTGAGGCAACGCGGTCATGTAGAGTGCCTCTACAATAACCTCTCTCGATTTTTTATAGCTCTGAGGCATTTGCCCGTGGTGAAAGGTTTTCTGCTGCCCCAAAAATCGTTAGAAGGAGGCAGTGTAAAGTTGCAAAGGGGTGTAACTTTCGTCCTGCTCTTGATGCGACCAAACTAACTATTCCAACACGTCTGAATGGGTACATTTACACTAGGCATGGTCCTATTTTTCACCCAAACATGTCGAAATAGTCAGAGCTACATTGTACCGACGATATCCCTGAAGAGTCCAAAGTGCAAAAAGGCATCAATCGTTGACGAGATGTTACTCAAAAATTGTGTCACTTAGAAACATTCTGTCTAAGGCAATGCGATCATGTAGAGTGCCTCTACAATAACCTCTCTTAGTTTTTTATAGCTCTGAGGCATTTGCCCGTGGTGAAAGGTTTTCTGCTGCCCCAAAAATCGTCAGGAGGCAGTGTAAAGTTGCAAAGGGGTGTAACTTTCATCCTGCTCCTGATGCGACCAAACTGACTGTTCCAACGCGTCTGAATGGGTAAATTTACGCTAGGCATGGTCCTATTTTTCACCCAAACATGTCGAAATAGTCAGAGCTACATTGTACCGATGATATCCCTAAAGAGTCTGAAGTGCAAAAAGGCAGCAATCTTTGACGAGATGTTACTCAAAAATCGTGTCACTTAGAAACATTCCGTCTAAGGCAACACGATCACGTAGAGTGCCTCTACAATACCTCTCTTAGTTTTTTATAGCTCTAAGGCATTTTCCCGTGGTGAAAGGTTTTCTGTTGCCCCAAAAATCATTAGAAGGAGGCAGTGTAAAGTTGCAAAGGGGTGTAACTTTTGTCCTGCACCTGATGCGACCAAACTAACTATTCCAATGCATCTGAATGGGTACATTTACATTAGGTATGGTCCTATTTTTCACCCAAACATGTCGAAACAGTCGGAGCTACATTGTATCGACGATATCCCTGAAGAGTCCAAAGTGCAAAAAGGCAGCAATCTTTGACGAGATGTTACTCAAAAACCATGTCACTTAGAAATATTTCGTCTGAGGCAACGTGATCACGTAGAGTGCCTCTACAATAACCTCTCTCGGGTTTTTATAGCTCTGAGACATTTGCCCGTGGTGAAAGGTTTTCTGCTGCCCCAAAAATTGTCAGAAGGAGGCAGTGTAAAGTTGTAAAGGGGTGTAACTTTCATCCTGCTCCTGATGCAACCAAACTAACTGTTCCAATGCATCTGAATGGGTATATTTACGCTAGGCATGGTCCTATTTTTCACCCAAACATGTCGAAACAGTCGGAGCTACATTGTACCGACGATACCCCTGAAGAGTCCAAAGTGCAAAAAGGCAGCAATCTTTGACGAGATGTTACTCAAAAATTGTTTCACTTAGAAACATTCCATCTGAGGTAATGTGATCACATAGAGTGCCTCTACAATAACCTCTCTTGGTTTTTTATAGCTTTGAGACATTTGCCCGTGGTGAAAGGTTTTCTGCTGCCCCAAAAATCGTCAGAAGGAGGCAGTGTAAAGTTGCAAAGGGGTGTAACTTTCATCCTGCTCCTGATGTGACCAAACTAACTATTCCAATGCGTCTGAATGGGTATATTTATGCTAGGCATGGTTCTGTTTTTCACCCAAACATGTCGAAACAGTCGGAGCTACATTGTATCGACGATATCCCTGAAGAGTCCAAAGTGCAAAAAGGTAGCAATCTTTGACAAGATGTTACTTGAAAACCATGTCACTTAGAAACATTCTGTCTAAGGCAACGTGATCACGTAGAGTGCCTCTACAATAACCTCTCTCAGTTTTTTATAGCTCTAAGGCATTTACCCGTGGTGAAAGGTTTTCTGCTGCCCCAAAAATCGTCAGAAGGAGGCAGTGTATTAAGTCAGGATGAAAGCCTATTCACTCTAGGCGCCTATTTTTCACCAAATCACACATGCGCCTTGAACAAGTGATGCTACAAGTGGTGAACAAAATGGGCGCCTTGAAGAATTGAGCCCCCCAAGATATCTTGCAATTGCCTAAAACTCCAAAATTTACATAAGTGAGTTAAGACGCCATTTTCCATCTCCAGAGCCTCCTTTGAGCGCCTTAACATGGAGTGAATGTTTTAGTCTATGAACTTCATTGAGGGAGGTGCACTTGTGTCTTCCTGCTAAAACCTCTAAAGGGTAACCATCTCAACAAGTGTCTCTAATCCCAAGATAACTCTAGCCTCACCCAAGTCTCGAAGTATGTATGAGAACCTACAACCAATCAATCCATGTTAAGCTCCAAATGCAACACCACATTATCATGAAGCTCCCAAGCACATGACCAATGTACTCAATACCAAGAGAACCAACAAGACCACTGTCAAAACTCCAACTACAAAATTAGGTATCCAAACATGACATCATGATCTAACATCTCCTCCTAGAAGATCACATGCACCAATACAGACATCCTAGTCTCAAGAGAACTTGTATCATGCTAATACTCTAATCTAGAATCAAGAGTCCACCAAGACACACTACCAAACACCTCTAAACCCAGGATCAACATCTACAACCACATGAAGATAACCATCTCCTAAAATTAGTAGCCAAGATGTCAAAGCACTCTCACTACAAATAATAATCATAATCCAAGAGTTTTTCCATTACACCCAACTACTATATAAGATCATCCATCACTAGGTGACGAATACACATCACTATCAAAGCAACATCCATCCTCTCATCCCAATGCAACATACCAATGTGCAAATGAGCATAGACAAGGAAAAATAACAAAGTCATCCCATGGATATAGGCAATATGCATTCAAGTCATCCCACTACAATCAATGAGGTGTGCATCCCAAAAAAATGCATAACTTGTAGATCCCAACCATTGAAAACATGCAAAATCATCATCACATTAGTAATCATCATCACATTAGTAAACATCATCACATTAGTAAACTAGTAAACATTATTTGCATCCATACCAATCTTATTGTTGTGTTTGATGTGTCCTCTTTCAAACAACCATTTAACAAAATTTGAGTCCAAACAATAAACATTTACAACCATAAACATCTCAAAGTCCAAAATCCAAACATTCTATCATCCTTAATCATTTCCATCATGGACCCTTGGTTTGAAAAAATCATTATGCAAGATAAAAACCCTATGCCTGTTACCTTGTCCGAGGCTCATGCAAAACCCAAAATGATTAGCCTAGTACCATGTGTCATGTCCCCGTTCCCGGCTTGATCATCAAGTGTATAATGGATTAGCCTATTCCTCATTCCTGGAGGCTAATTCCAAATGATGAGGGAATGCATTGGTTTCGGACTAACTCTATCTATTTGTTTTGTAGGAACAAGGTCAGAACCCTAAAATTTGACTAAGTATGGAAGCTTGGGAGCCTAGGTGCCCATTTCACTCCAGTTTTCCTTACTAAGCGCCTAGCACAAGGATCATCCAAATTAAGCGCCTAAGAACCTCAAGGCGCATATACATGTTTCTAGGGATCCTCCAATTGAGCGCCTAGCATAGATGGATGAAGATTGAAAGTTTTCAAGTTAAAGATGTCCTTTGGGTGAACTCACAGCACTAGGTGCATGTGTTGGTTGGAACTCCTTGGATCTGGTGCCTAGGATTGAAAGCCTTTGATGAGGAGAGAAGTCTCAAGGCCTGGTTTGGCACCCTCACTTGCCTACCCCACCCTTAGAATGTGCCTAACCTTCATAAGGCGTTAACACTCTATTTTGAGCGCCTAGTAGGGGGTAATGGATAGATTGAAGGCTTGGGAGATAAGGAAAGTCACTTAGATAAATAATCAAGATTGAAATGAGAAACTCCTAGCCAAGGCGCAAAATTCCTCAATTCTGGCATCTAGAAATCAAATCTAAGTAAGGTGCTCTTTCCATTTGCCAAAGGCTCTATTAGCGCCCTTGGTTGATGATCTCTCCAGACACCTGAAATGGCGCCCAGTGGATCTTTCAACTTGTATCAGGAAGAAGGGAAGCATTCTCAGTGTTGTTTAGATAATCTAAGTTGTAAAGTTAACAAGGAATAGAGCCAGAGGACAAGGCGCACTTATTGGTCTCCATCACCTCAGAAATGTGCCTAATACAGTTGGTGTCAACTTCCCTCTTTCTAGCCTCCAAATGGCACCTAGAGTCAAAAAAAGATTTCACTGAATAATGTTAATGTTTTGAGCATCAAACTCTGCTAGGCGCATACCTATGCTCTTGCAACCTCAAATTGGCGCCTAGGGTTCAGTCATCCTCCTAAGGCGTGGTTCTGCTCCTCCATAACCCTATTTTGGCGCCTAAACTTGGAAGTACCTTGAAGACTTGGATTAAGATGGAATTCACCTCCAGAATGTTAGGTGCTTGATAGAAGATAAAGGCGCTAGGGTAAAAGAGCTTCAAAAGTTTGATGTCAAGTGTGAATTGAGATAATAGGCACTGATACCAGTTGACATTACTCCAAACATGCGCCTAAGAGAGATGCAAGTCCCCAAGACCAATTTTGGAACAAGGCGCTCCATCAGAGGGTAAGATGATAATCCTTGGAAGTCAAGTGTTTCAAAGATTCTTTGAGAAATTGACAAGTTGTAACCTAGGTGCCAAAACCCCTGAGAATCCTCCTATCTGGCGCCTAGTCAGAAGAACACTAATGTTGCACCTAAGTGAATTTGAGTGTCAATATAGAGTCATCAAACCCCACCAGACGTTCATCCATGTCTCTGCCACCTCAAGGAAGCGCCCAGCTTAGGATGGTGCCTAGTTTGGTCTCTACTACCTTCAGTTGGCGCCTAACCCTAAGAGTCTTGCAACTATGACATCATATTGGTGCCTAGAACTCATGATGCATGAAATCAACACCTGGGTTCCAGAGAACTCATTTGGGTGCCTACTCTTGGAAACAATCTAGAGCATCCATAAACTCTAATAGGCACCTAATGTTGGCAAGGGGCAACTTCAGGAGAGGATCACCTCAACTTGGTGCCCAAGTCAGAAATCTGCGCCTAAGGATCTCTAGGAGTTAAGGTTGTTACAATTACCTAAATGCTCATTGGTTAGAAGGGTAGCATTTGGATCCGTGTCAGGGCCCCTGGATAAGTTTGCCAGCTTAGAATGAGTCATCAGATGGAATAGTCCCTTGTATATGCTTCTTGGGAAATGTGCCTTGGTTCCTCTTTGTGCATTGAAAAATGTGCCTTCATTGCCTTTGGAAGGCCTATAAAAGGAGAAGCCCTCTCATTCATTTGTTATCTAATCATTTTGACAGAATTCTCTCTACAAAGCTATTTAGCTTGTGATCTTGAGGCCTGCGAGTTTCAAGTGTTGGGGTGATGCTCCCTCAACAAGCAAGGTGATGCTCCCTTGTGATATTGTGAGGTGTTGACATTCAGTTGACATCATTGAGTTTGATTGAGTTGATCAAGTGTAGACGCCATTGTAAACATCAAGGCTTCAAGGCCTTTCTTTTGTATCTCCATTGAATAAGTTGTAACTTCATGCTATTGAAAGCATTATCCATGTAATAAGACATTGCAAGTTGATTGAGTCAAATAACTAGACAAGTACCCGACTCTAAGGTTGATTCATTCAAGTAGTTATCTTTGATGTATATCTTTATGTTGTTGAAGTAGTTGATGAATTGATAGCAAGTAAAATTGTTTAAGTAAGGAAAAATTTCCGTAGAACTAGTTGGGTATCTTACACCATGCCTATCCATCAAACACCACAATGCAATCAAAATCCTAACAACATGCCCATGATCCAAGATCAAGTGCAATCATGCAAAGATATTATCAATCACAAGCCTATTAAGAATGAACTAGAGTCTTCTAGTACCATACTTTTCCATCAAACACCATCATGTAATCCATGGCCTATCAAGCCTATCAAAGAAAATGCAAACATCCTATGTAATACAATCAGACTTTAAATATTTGAAGTAGCCATCTACAAATATCCATTCAAAAGTGGATTTATAATGCCAGTATGGATGCCATCAATAAAAAAGATTTGTATTAACCAAATATCCATATAGGCATACATCAATATCTGTCGATATAAGTATAACATATATACAAAATAGCCATATAGGCTTACAAGAATTCCATATAGGCATACAATGTCAACTATGTACAATACAAAATATATGTCCACAAATGCCATATAGGCATACAACAAAGGAACACAATAAAAAGTCATTCCCCTCTGGCTGGTGAAGAGAATAAATCACGAGCAGCCTTTGATCTTCTAGGGGATGGAGACATGCATGTGGGTGGTCTACTACGAACCCGAGGGCTATTCCTCCTATTTAGTTCTTCCTGCACCTTTACCTATTACAATAAAAAGTATAGACATTAATATATAGAAATTACATGTTATAAAAAAATGAAACATTTAACAAAATAATCACTTACCGCTAACATATAATCTGTCTCCTTGCTTGCCTCAGTAGCAGGAATAGGCCCTGGTGATGTCATGTCCTATAGAAACCATCCAGATAGAAATTAAACTTCAAATCAATAATCTTTTAATTTTTCAAAAATAGACAACTATAACAATGAATGTAAATTGAAATTTACTAATCTGCCTCATACCCCTGTCAATGTCATGGAGCTATGAATCGTAGAGGCCACACCCTACTCCATTGCCCTATGAACATGGGGAGGTGTCTCCACAGCCTACATCATCTAGAAATAAAACAACATTATTCAATTACGAAAACTATAATAGTGATGCAAATCATGGCTCCTAACATACACACACGTTCATCTAAACATGAAAGTACACACAATAAAACACACAAATCACATACAAAAATTTAGTAAGTACAATTCATTCATTAAACTATTTATTTTATAACCTTCGTAAGGCTTTGAAGTCCACCACCGCTGGCAGGTGTTGCCATGAAATCTACAGTATTAACCTATTCAACATCCAAAATCAGAAATTAGAATACCATTCGTATAATGATGCTATTCACATGTAATATTTATAATTGTTTACTAGTTACATACCTTGACAGTAGATGATCTAGTGAAAAATGCAGGTGGAGAACCACTGAAAACTGCATCGACGCTATGAACCTGAAATTTTATTAAAATCATCAATTTAAATTAGTTAATCTTGTATTTCAAAAATAAAATTTAATAAATTAAATTCAATAAACTTGCTAATATTTACCTGAGTATCAAGGCCGAAAGTCTCACTCAGGAGGGTATCTTTCATCACCATCTGCTCAGCTGCAGATGTAGCCTGTGCACCTGCATCCTGATTGTCCATGGGGTCATAACCATAGGCTGACCTGCAAGCCTGGAAAGTATGCGGTGGGACCCTACTCCTCGTACTATCTCCCAACCCACTCTGTGTTGCAGGACCGGCATGCTCTATGATGCTCTGGGTCAAAGCACTAATCGACCTCAGTGTATCGACCTCAACACTCTCCTTCACAATGGAAGGGATAGAAACATGCTCGTGGGCTGGTCTGCTGATTACTCATCTCACTACCCGCTGTGGGTCAAGATGTGCCCCTGGTCTATCCTGTGTTGAGCCCCCACCTCTACCCTGGAAGTCCCGCATATCAAAATAGTTTGGCACTTTATTGAGGACAAACTCGTAGTAGAGTTTCCTCAAAAAGTATTGCGGGACCTCATTATTATTGCATGGAGGATGGTCAAAAACTATCCACCACCTCTGCTCGAAATTGTCCCTTATCGCTTGGTTGTTGCACCAATGGATAGGGAACCTCTTGCATGTAATGGGTGGAGGTTGATTTGTTTGTGGGTTTGTGAAAATTGAACACAAGTCTAATTTTGTAATTTGTAATTTTTTGACATCTTGGTATGACAACTTGTCTACATAGTAATCTCTAAACTCTCTCTTTTTATCGGTCCAACTAGTTATTTGCTTGCTAATTGAATTTACATTTGATAACATAGACTCAAGAGATTCGGCAAGCGTGGACCTATGCAAGGTTGAAGTGGAAGGATCTTTCAACCTTGCAATTATATCTTCAATTTATTTTTTGTTGTTTTCAATTTGCCCCATTATATTATCTTGTGTTCCAAGGGCATGTCGAGGAATGAATGGAGGAGGTTGTTGTTCTGCAGGCATTTCCTCCTCAGGATTTTGTGGATTTTGAGGAGGAGAAGGAGGAGGAGGAGGAGGAGGAGGTGCATTAACATTTCTTGACAATTAGCGAAATATACATAAAAAATCAACAAAAACCTACCTATTTAGAAAGAAATTCAAACAAAAAAACAAAGATAACTCACCCCTTTGGCGTGCTCAATGTCGCGGTGGCATTTTGGCGATGAATTGATAAGATTTTTGTGTTGATTGGTGTTTTGCAGAACGCGAGCACGTTTTTGAGGGTTTGGAAGCCGCAGGCAGAGGAGAAAATCAGAATGAAATGAAATTCGATTGCTTTTTTTTATTTATGCTAGGTCATAACACGAGCGCATTATAACGCGCTCGCGTTATGGCTCGGTAATGACGAGCCTAAGGCTTGTCATTACCAAGCCATAACATGAGCGCGTTATGGCTTAAATTTTTTTGAAATTATTTTGGTCACTTTTTGGCCCCCCATCTTCTTGCACTTACCCATGGGTATGCTAATTTCACCATTACAACTCTCAACTATATTAATTTTAAATATAAATATACATAATACTTATCATTTAAATTAAATCTAAATCATAATATAAAATATAATTGTTATCCTAAATTAAAAATTTTAAGGTCAACAATTTATTTTCTCTAAAATTTTAAAAATGATTTATTTCCTCTACACTTACCAAACCATAAGCATTTATCCACATATATCCTAACACCTCACTACAACCATAGAAGCATATAAATGATATCATCATAAAAGGATATAACTAAGGTATACTTAAACTTAATCACTTCGTTTGAATTTTATGACTTCCTTCTCTCAAAAACTTATACCTTTTTATATTAAATAATGAATTATAATAAAATAAACAGATACGAAACCTACAAAAACTAAAATATTGATTAAGACAAAACAAATATAAACATACAAAATATTTTTTTTAAAAACAAACACACTTATAAATTATGACAATACACCCTTCCTTCATGTACGTCCATGTGTATTCTTTTTTTTATTCTCAACCTTCCACTTCCCATATATATTTTTACTGAATTTTGAATTCTTTAATTTTTAAGTAATACTAGTAGTTGTACGAATGAATGCACAATGGTTTGCTGATAGGCATTTGCAAATTAAATGTTTTTTGAGAAGTGTTTGTGTTTCATGACTTGTTGGCATTGCATTGTTTGAGAAAGGTAGTGTAATTTATGATATATAGGCATTGTAAGGGAGTATATGTTTGTAAAGTAAATGTTTTTTGAGAAGTGATTGTGTTTCATGACTTGTTGGCATTGTATTGTTCGAGGAAGGTAGTATAATTGTGATTTATAAGCATTGCAAGGGAGTATCAATTCTCATAATATAGTGGCTCCTCTTGTGTACATTTATATAGTTAGTTTTTTGTTGCATCCTTCTTGAAATTGTCTATGGCATTAGCTGTCATGCTATGTTTTGCAATTTAGAAATATAGTTTTTTAATTACATTCTATTGTGTAATAAATAGCTATGTAATATTTTGAGTGACTACATACTACTACTATGACAAACCTTGACACAAAATTGGACGCACCGAGCAGATTGTTGAATAGATTTTGTACGTATATCTTTAAGAGAAGGGAATTTGTACATTTCATTTGGATTCATATGTTTTGGAGTATATTTTAGCCCCATGTTTGTCAGAGTGGAAAGCACTATTGAAACTTTAATTGTATAGTGAAATCATTATTCTTCTCTAAGTAGTGTCATTTTGAAAAGTGTTAGGAAGGTGGAGACCACATTGCATTATATGGTTGACCATGCTTGTTTTCTATTGTATCAATCTAGTTGCCTCCATTGTTTTGAGAGTGTATTAAAACATAATTGATAGCCTCTAAGTAATTTTAGTGTGCAGGAAAAATATTTATGCAAACAATATTGACTCATCTTTATTCTAATATTTGGAGATTTAATACTATAGAGCTACTTCAACTTTGAAGAGACCAGTTTAACAATGAGAAAGCTTAAGGAAAAAATAAATGCAAGCACAAATGGGAAGCAACGCCAGCTGGTTCCCAGCTGTAGCTACTCTTAAAAATAATAATAAGAAAACCATGCCTTTATAGTTAATTAAAGAAGAATTTCTTCTATAGAATGTGTGTTCATAGTTGAAAATAATATTCACCTAACCAAAGAAGAATGTGCGGAATAAGGTGTGACAAGCAGAAAATAGAATGTGTGGAATCAGGTGTGACAAGCAGAAAATACAAACTTCTTAGAATTGAACAAAAATTGGCTGACAGGCTCAAAATGATGTCCCAAGGTCCTTTGCAAAATTATTTCACTCCTACTTACAAGAATTGTGAATTTTTAAACTTTCTGCAAACCCATCAACACAATGGCATTAAATTCTTTCAAATGGTGAGGAATTTAGCACCGATTCCTTTTGAAAATTAGGTGAAATGCTTTCAAAAATCTTCCCCTGAAATGGTTTTTGATCATCTCTTACAGAACTCTGGAAACAATTGTTTATGTAAAACTACCCTACAGAGCCCAACACGATGATTCAACAAAAACTCCAAAAATGCAATTTTAACATGGATAGTAGAGTGTTTTCGACATAGATAGATTCCAACCGAAACCTAAAACATGCCCTAAATAAGCCAACAATATTTTTGATTGATGTAAGGTGTACTACCCTAATTGGAAACTATGTGGTTTATTGAAAGAAGTTATTCTCATTTGTAAAAAAAAATGAGTTTGTTTCCTTCTCTCATTATTTTTGTGAATGGAATGAAGTGGTGTATTTGCTTGTGAACAAAGGAATGGACTAACATATTTTTCTGCTTTAGTCAACTAAAGGGTGGTAGAGTAAGAAGGATTAGATGAAATTAAAATTAAAGAGGAGATCCATCATGATCAATATTATAGGTGCCTTGTAGTACACTTTTTTGGTTGGCTTCCCAAGTGGGGTGACTTGGTAATGATAGTTCCTAAGTCCCATAGATCATATTAATTTTGATATTAAATGTGGCAAGGTTAGTGCATGTGTTGTGGTTTTGGCTATGGCATTTCTTGAATCCTCACTCTCCTTGCAGTAGTTTGATAGGTGTCTTTTTTGGTTTATCTTGTTATGGGTTTGGATATTTGGGTGGTGGTGTGAGAATGGTCTTGGCAAGGTCTTTGGTTTTTTTGAAGTGGTATTACTTGGAATTATGGAAAGTGGTAGTAAGGTCCCCCTCAAGCATGGTTGGCTTTTCAACCATCATATGAGTAAGATCTTTTGATGCCCTAATTTAATGTTGTTGAATCTAGTGAAGCACATTTTAAGGGAGGAGGGAATTGCTAATAATAGGTCCTTAATTTTTGAGGCCACCATTGTTGTTTTTTGGAAGACGCTTGAGTAGGTGGTTTAGTCAGAGGATGTTCATGGTTGGTTGGAACTTCTACTCCTCCACTCTAAGAATGCAATGGTGGTAGATGATGATTTGGAGGAGGAGAGGTTGTCATGGCTAATTCAAAAAAATTAGTTGACACTAACATGGATAGTGTTGAACTTAAAGTGATTAAGGAAGAGTTGTGTGCAATGAATAATGGAGTTTAGACCCTTACAATGTTTGTCGAAATTTATGTTTGGTTGTCAAATTCCTATTGGTTTCTCATAATAAAGGCACTCTTGAAGTTACCAATGTATATACTTTGCCTCATCTTTATGGGTTGGGTGCTTTATGAATCCCTACTACTATGATCTAAAAAAACTAATTACTTGATCCATTGAAGTTAACATAAATAACAATATATATTTCCAAATAGCAACTCTAACGAGATTTTAAAGCCAAATTATGATGTCATTTATTTAAGTTATATAGTTATGTTGACATTTTTTAATAATTTATAAATTAGCCAAATTAGATATATTGTAACATGAGATACATGTTCCCTTGAAATATTTTGTATCTTTGAAATGTCATTTGCAAAATCTGTGTAAGGTTTAATACTAATTGAGTTACAAAATATATGGAGAATTTATATAATAGTCACTCTTACATTAAAGAAATGATTGTATTAGTGTTGATTTTAAAAGACAAGATTAAAAGGTAAGGGATTTTACCTATATAAAAGATCATTTATTTTTTATTGTATTTTTTGATTTATATTTTAAGTTGAAAGCTTTTTATATCATAGATACTAATATAGTAAAGAATTAATGATGTTATTGAGAATGTAAATCATATGTCTTATGAGTGGACATTTAAGGTATTTAAGATAGCTCAAAATGTAAAGAAAAATGTGGAAACTAGTCATAACACTTTTTAGAAGTTTAAATACTTTCCTAAGATTTTTTATCATTTCACAATCTTCTTTTCTAGCAATTATAAAAATCTAAATATATGTTAAAATTGTGTTGTTTGTGTCACTCTATATTTTCACATTGTCCATTTCACATTTAATTATATAGTTACATCATTATTTTAAAAAAACACTTTAAAAGTCCACACTATCATTTTCACATTTAATTATGCAGTGACTACAAAAATTAAATATTAAAAAAAGTAACAACAAATAAGAATATTTATTTAGAAATTAAAAAAAACAACAATCAATAAAAATTTAGATAAAATTTTTTTATAAAATTTTAAAATTGTGAAAAATGTTGAAAATAATATTTAAAAAAAATTAAATATATCATTGCTCAATTTCTGTGACATTCTATTAAGGGTGGTGAAACTAATCCTCCATGGGGGTTTCCATCTCATAGAATGTTAGTTGAATTCTCATTTGTAGGGTTCAACCATTCGTCACCGTGATTAATATAAAGTAATAAAAAACTAAAGACTTTTGGCCAATAGGAGAGTGAAGCAAAGACCGTAAGCGTACAATACACCAGAAAATAGTCGGCATCGACTAGACACATACTAGGAATTAATACGTCTCCTTTTGATTAGTAATTTCCCCGGCCTGAGAACGACCGACGAGTTTAGAATTTCCTTGACAACTTTCCCGCGAGACAATTTTCCTTGATTATTCAGTCTTTCTCAATGTCATTTCATTTCACCTTTAAACTTTTACTCCACAAACGCGTCCATGTGAGTAGTAGGTATCGTGTGTATAAAGGAATGGAATATAATCTTTGTTTCACATGACTTTGTAGATACCTCCTAATAACTTTTTACTGTGTAGATTCCTGTTTTGCTTTCGCCTGCACTCTTGTCTACGCAACGAAGGGTTTATTTCAACACATTGTCGGTCAGTTTTCTCATGCCTCTACACTATTTTTGTTTTTAAGTGTGACCGGACCAGTATTTGTAGGTGACTTTGATAGACTTGACCCTTGATAGTTTAGTCAAGGAATGATTTTTTTTGAGGTTTATGGTCCCTTGTAATGTTGTAATCTATTGAATAAAATCCAAAAAAAATTTACAGTTCATTTATTTATCGTACTTTTTTATGGTCTCATGCCCATCACATACGTTTTTGTCTTCAGTTTCAAATGTAAGAAAAGTAACTAAAATCTTTACAAATTGTTTTCAGATTGTGTTTCTCTCTTTTGTTTTGTATTTTTTTGGGATGTCCCACCCTTGTCCTCTCTATATTATATCTCTTTTAGTTTCATGGACCAATTTTAGTCTTCTATGGACATTAAAATGTATTAATTAAATTAAATTAAATTTCCTTTTTTTTTAAATATATTTATTTGAAAAATATGAAATGTTATTATTGAGCTGCCTATCTTTCAATGTGACTAGTCTAAGATATGTGCCTCCAAAATAATATTTCCTTAGCCTATTTATTTAAGAGGCACTTACATTTTAATTTAACAAATTCAAGATACACATTAAAAATTAATAGCATTTTTTGAATAGGTATATTTGATAGGAGCCACCTAAAATCTTTTCATACAAGTTGATTAAGGAGTGCCTACCAACAATAGTTCGTGTAATAATGTTAAAGATCATTCTCATGGCTTGTGGTAATTGTGCAACACCTCCATGGCCCATGGTACTTGTAGAAAACATCTAGATGCTTGCAGTAATGCTAAGATCATCCATTTGTCAAGGCTAATTCACATTGCTTATTATTGCATTGTTTTAAGTGTTACACTTCTAATATTGGATAGTGTAGTTGTCATAGTAACCCAGGTGTTGCATCTTGTGCAGCACACCCAATTTTCCTCCAAAAATTGGGCCCCCCTTTTGACCACATTATTCTTGGAGTGTTTTCATGTCCCCTTAATCTTTAGTGTTGAGAAATTTTAAAAATTTTAAGCCTTGGGTTGATATTTTGGCTTGGGTAGACAATTGGACTTTTAGAGCAATCTTGCAAACTTGCTTGGACCTTTTGAAACTCCTTGCCCTTAGTCTATTATGTACCTAGGGATATGATATATATATAGGTTGATGGAGATGATGACATGTGACACACATCCCTTAAGTTAGTTATATTAGGTCGTGTGGATAACTTGTGTAATTAATCATGTTAGGTAATGATTAGGCCTACATAAGTTTAGTGGTGTACCTCTCCATTATGTTATTAGGAGGAGGTTTATATAAAGAAGGTGAATATCAATGTAAGGACATGTGAAGAGTATGATATGTGTTTGGGATCTCTTAGATATATAGCATGGAGTGGCTTCTTCCATAAGAAGTATTATATGATGTTACCCTACCTTAAGAGTATATTATATTTCTACATATATTAGATATTAGGACATCTTGGCCCATGAACATCTCTTCTGGTGTGTGTCATCTATCTTCTACATTGTCTTATTTCAATTATTATATGTGTGAATCTTTTCATAGTCCTTGGTAGAGAATCACACTCTCTACAATTATGCAATTGTTGCAAGTCAAACTTGCACTCTCGACTTGAAATCCCATGCCCCTAGTATATGGTAGAGTTTTCTTGTCCCTATGCATTCATTGGATTTCAAATTTACTTCTTTGCCACCAAGTTCCACATTCTTAGTCATCATCAAACCTTCAATCCCTTTCTAAAATTTCACAACTACATGATCACCTTGCTCTGTCCTCTACTTTGTATTTTGAAAACCTAGAACCTCTACACAAGCATGAAATTTTACAAATTGCACCTTCACTTCTTCCCACCCTACACTTCAAACTTCCCATACCCTCATGTAATTGCACAAATACCTTGCTTCTGCATCACTCTACTCTGCGGACTTCGCACACCCTTGTGTAACTATGTATGCTTCTTGCCTCTCTGCTGTGAGACTCTACATAGTCTTTTAGTTACATAATTAGACTTGCTTCATAATACTGTAATTTTTGCATGATTGCCCCATCTTTTGTATCTCCACGAAGGCTCAAAGTAAGGCATTTCTTGTCTACACACAAACCATTGCTTGAACTACAATCTCATGATAAATCTTTTCCAGTTTATCCTAGTTAGACTTTTGAGTCCTCTTTGTAATCGTGAGCCTATGTCCAAAACTTGGATCCCTGCCCCTCTTATGCTGAGTTTCCATAATCTCATGCAATTGCTACAAATTGCGATCCAACCTCCATTTTCTACCAATTTATAACAAACTTTCTTGTTCCCTCTACAATTACAAATAATGTACCCATCTCCATGTTGTATGGTTATCTCACATTCTCGCCTCCAAAGCCTACCTTTGCTACATGTTGACACACTATTTACCTATAGCTCCCCTTTAACTTAATGACTCCTATGCGGGCTTCCACATGTACAATAACACAAGTTAGACTAATAGATTAAGGCCATGTGGACATGAGATCAAATTCAAAGTTTGACCACATATCATCAAGACTTCCCTTCAACCCACCTTGTCATGTTTTATGGGCTGTCACATGAAACCAATCCCCAACAACTAATTTAAAAGTCTATGTCTATCACTTTTCTTGATGGCATGCTCTCATCATCAATCTTAGCCTACTCATGTGTTGGTAGGTGGCGACTAATTAGGAAAGTACTATACACTAGCCATGTATCCTCGCCATGGTTCGGGGCTGGGCCGAGTTGGGACTCGAGCGGGGGTTCGGGGGCGCAGCCCCCGAATTTTTTTTTGGACCAACATAAAAAAACCCTATTTTGTAACTGACATAAAGCTTGATAAAAGCGGCTAAGGGTTAGGGTTTTTTGATATATTGTATTGTAGCATTTGCAATGGTATTGAGTTGCAAGGATTGCTGGTTGTAATCGGTTTGATTTACTAGATAATAATATTGGACTCTTTGTTGGTGGATGTAGCCCGAGTCTGGGTGAACCACGTTAAAACTTGTCTCTCGCTGTTATTATTTCTGTGTATTTTTCATTCCTCTGTTTAATCTTTATTTGCATTTAATTGATATCTTCTGTTGGCTAACCCTAACATCATGCACTAGCAGTATGATTATTCCTAACTTGCCGACCTTTAACCACTTAGGGCATGCCTATTGCAATCGATCATGATAAACTTTGACATTCTATTTTATTCACTGATGATAATCCTGTTCCCATCATGGGCATTGCTGAAGGCAATTTTGCTCATCCAAGTGCCCATCAAACTCTATTTGCATGTGATATCCCATATGTGTAAAGTACACATTCCAATAACAAGAATTATTGAAGTAAATAAACCACTTAATTACATCAACTCAAGTAAAAATATAGATCTTTAAATATCAACAATAATGACATACATTTTACAAATCCACGTGCCATAATTAGGTGTTAGCACTATAAAGAATATACAATATACATCTTAGGCTCTCATGCCATAAGTCATCATAATGAATAATAAGGTACAATAGTCAAGTACAAGTAATGAACAAGAACTGAATCACTGTCTCTAGCCGCCACTGACCTACATGGTCATCCGCAAGCCAAGAGACAGGAACATGGCTTAGGTGCTTTTCTGCCCAACCATGAAGCAATTACACTCCCCTAGAATCCTTCATGACATGAAGGATACCTAACCCTACATGAAATGCCTAGCAACCTAGAAACAACTAGTAGGAGGGAACACCCAATGCAACCTAATGTCTAAATGCAAATCTAAATGATGATGTGCAATATCTCACAATAGGATGTGACAGAGAAATATATAAATAAAGGTTTTCTAGACAATCTTTCATCTATTTCAATGAACATGGCTTGACCCAAGCACTTATTGTTGGCAAAATGTGTTGTCATTAATGTCAACTCTATATGTGTCAACTTGAGGTCAGAAATAATGAAGCTAATGGACATTAGAAAATTTGAGAGATGGTTTGACACAAGGTCAGCATGTTTGACATAATAGAAGACTTGAGAGAGATGATTTGATATAGTTGAAGACATGGGGCTAGCATGATTAAGACAAGTTAGTCTGAAAGTTCTAGAAAATGATGAAAAACTGTCTAAGTGTGATGTCGTGATTAGTCTGGTGTCTAAGTATGATGCAGAGGAAGGTACACCCATTCTAATATATTTTCTATATGTCTACATTGATATCCTATCAATTTAAGGTACCGCACTTAGAGATAAGTTACAGAAGGTTGACTAAGGCATTCACAATGTATAACCTAAGGCAGAGTCACAATATTTTGGTCCACAATTCTCTGCAAAGCAAGATTTAGTCTTGCGGTTCATAATACAAGTTAATTGAGATATGAAGGTATGTTATTCAAGATATTAGCTCATTACACCTTTAGCAAATAAAGTTATCAGTGATAGAGTTCCAATTAGTGCCCAGACAGAGTAAAGCAATGGTGGAGACCTGTTGGAATGGCTCACATTCCTTTTGAAAAGAAGTTGTGCCTATGTGGTTTTGAGAACATGATCAAAGATAAGTGATACATGCTTCCTTCCTATATCAAGTGTCTTGATGGTCCGCAAGGTCAGTTTTCAAATGATTGAAATAATACAAACAATTTCATATGTCTAAGTTGTTCCCTGTGCACATGGTTGAGTACCTACGGAAGATGGAGAGTATATAGATCGACAATATGAGTGTATGTAGAGACTCTACATATCCCAGTACATCTCAGGTTTGAAGTACACGCAATTCCTTCTTGTTCCTAGTATTGCACAAGGTGTTCAAGTCACCTTGAGTTATGTATACATATGAATGCTGATCATAGTGCAATTGAGTTAAATGTCTCTGCATTCCTCCAGAAATGATAGATATGGTTGTGCGGTTCTAAGGATATCATCAAAATGATGAATGATCTCATACATAAGAATTTCAATTGACTTGGTGGTCCGCAATTCAATATCCTAAGTTTTGATGTGTCACAGTCAGTCCGGAGTGCCCTATTTTCATCAATTCAATATGTTTCATGTCTTACGGATGCATAGAATGATCTGATACTTTAGGAGAAGGATGTATGGATAGTGTTGACAAGGTAAATTGCTCATATCTTGGTCCACATCATGTTTTTGGTGTCTCCCCGGTGGTGTAAAGATGGACAGTTAGCAGTGATAGTGTTGTTTGGCCCGACAGTCTAGTTTCTTCTTATGTGGTGGATCCTGATCACTTGTTTTGACATTGAAAGAGGTGATGTTACATGTTTTGGATCCTATTGTGATGTGTTGAGATCCACAACCTATTTTATTTTCATAATGTATATGTTTGAAGCTGACCCATGGAGAATTACACGTTTCATCTAAAAGTCTTTGTGTTGCCATAAATTTGAGGTTTTGAGTGGTTGCAAAGGATATATATAGAAGAACAAAGTTAGTTGTGAAAGGTGTGAATGTTATAGAGCAAAATGAGAAGGATGAAGTGTGCGAAGTTAGTATGATGAAGTGATTGTGTAGAAAAGAGGACTGCAACATCAGCATAAGTTAGATGCTTCTTTCATAGTAGTTCATAGTTATGTTATCATTGTAATCTTGTATAGCAGTGAGCTTTCTTCAAGGAATTATAGCTTCCTTGGGTTGTATCCCTAAAACAAAGTTAGCAGGGAGTAGTAGCTTCCTTGGGTTGTAGCCTTAAAACAATGTTGTAAACTTTTATAATAGTGAACTTTATATATTGTGAGCTAACACTCACCATGGTTTTTCCCAATTTTGGGTTTTCCATGTAAAAATTCTGGTGTCATTGTGTTGATTATTGTGGTGCATGCTTTACTTTTTGTTCTCTAAGTAATTTGATTTGATCTGCAAATGAAGTAGTTAAATTTTTGTATATGCTGATTCACCCCCCCTCTTAGCATCCCAGTATGTTCAACAATTAGTATTAGAGCTAAATGCCTTTGAGAAGATTAACATATGAGGTAGATCCTGCATTTGAATACATGGAATATGAAGCTATATTTGATGATGTGTTTACTCTGAAACTAGCTCTAGAAGCAATTGAACCTGAAGGTTGGGACCTCAATTTAGATGAAGTAGACCTTGAAGAAGAACTTTGGTCTGTGCTTGAAGATCTGGATGAAGCAAGAGAACTAAACCAAGAATATGAGGCCATGCTTGAAAAATCAAAGGAGACAATTGTGAAATTTAAGACAAGAGCTAAAGAATCAAAGGAAGAAATTGGCAAACTGAAAGCTCAAATAGAAGGAGATAAAGGATGTGACATTAAACTCAAGGAGGCATAAGATATGATCTCTAATTTGAAAGTCATGGTTGAAGAAGGCAAGAGGATTGAAGATTACTTAAATATCAAGCTCAATGATTGGTGGTCCACAATGCAATATCCTAAGTTTTGATGTGTCACAGTTAGTTCAGAGTGCCCTGTTTTCATCAGTTCAATATGTTTCATGTCTTGCGGATGCATAGGATTATTAGATAATTCAGGAGAAGGGTGTATGGATAGTGTTGACAAGGTAAATTGCTCATATCTTGGTCCACATCATGTATTTGGTGTCTCCCCAGTGGTACAAAGATGGTCAGTTAGCAGTGATAGTGTTGTTTGGGCTGACAGTCTAGTTTCTTTGTATGTGGTGGATCTTGATCACTTGTTTCAACATTGAAAGAGGTGTTGTGACATGTTTTGGGTCCTATTGTGATGTGTTGAGATCCACAACCTATTTTATTTTCATAATGTATATGTTTGAAGCTAAACCATGGAGAATTACACGTTTCATCTAAAAGTCTTTGTGTTGCCATAAATTTGAGCTTTTGAGTGGTTGTGAAGGATATATATAGAAGAACAAAGTCAGTTGTGAAAGGTGTGAATGTGATAGAGCATAATGAGAAGGATGAAGTGTGTGAAGTCAGTATGATGGAGTGATTGCATAGAAAAGAGGACTGCAGTTACATCAACATAAGTTAGATGCTTCTTTCATAGTAGTTCATAGTTATGTTATCATTGTAATCTTATATAGCAGTGAGCTTTCTTTAGGGAGTTGTAGCTTCCTTGGATTGTAGCCCTAAAACAAAGTCAGCAGGGAGTAGTAGCTTCCTTGGGTTGTAGCCCTAAAATAATGTTGTAAACTTTTATAATAGTGAGCATTATATATTGTGAGCTAACACTCACCATGGTTTTTCCCAATTTTGGGTTTTCCATGTAAAAAGCCTGGTGTCATTGTGTTGATTATTTTGGTGCATGCTTTACTCTTTGTTCTCTATGTAATTTGATTTGATATGCAAATGAAGTAGTTAAATTTTTGTATATGCTGATTCACCCCCCTCTCAGCATCCTAGTATATTCAACAATTGGTATTAGAGATAAGTGCCTTTGAGAAGCTTAGCATATGAGGTAGATTCTGCATTTGAACACATGGAATATGAAGCTATATTTGATGATGTGTTTACTCCAGAACTAGCTCTAGAAGCAATGGAACCTAAAGGTTGGGACCTTAATTTAGATGAAGTAGACGTTGAAGGAGAACTTTGGTTTGCCCTTGAAGATTTGGTTGAAGCAAGAGAACTAAACCAGGAATATGTGGCCATGCTTGAAAAATCAAAGGAGACAATTGTGAAATTGAAGACAAGAGCTAAAGAATCAAAGGAAGAAATTGGCAAACTAAAAGCTCAAATAGTAGGAGATAAAGGATCTGACATTAAACTTAAGGAGGTAGAAGATATGATCTCTAATTTGAAAGTAGTGGTTGAAGATGGCAAGAGAATTGAAGATTGATTAAATATAAAGCTGAATGAGAAAGCTATTGAATGTTCAAAGCTTGAGGAAGAAGTTGTCACTCTAAGAAAAGAACTAGAAAAAACAAAAGAACAAATTAACAAGGGGTTAAAACTGAAAGAAGTTTTTGAAATTCTTGATAAGTTGATTAATTCTCAAAATCCATCAAAAGAAAAATCTAGCCTTAGATTTGAAAAGGGGAAAAGTTCTATAATTAGTGTATTTGCAAACTTGTATTATAACTTCAAAGCAAAAGGAAAGTCTGAAACTAAGGAACAAAAGCCTGCACTTAAGATCCTAAGAAAAATACCTCCAGAGATACAGAAGAAGATGAATTCATTCCTATCTGGAGACAAAGAAAGAATAAGAAGAAGAATTTCAAAAAGCCTACTCCTAAGCAAACTATTTCTACCAGGTATCCTCAAGCTTTCAGTGGTAATTGCTATGCTTGTAATTAGTTTGGTCACAAGGATATTGAATGTAGAAGCAAGATGAATCAAAATTCATTTAGACCTCCTAGTTACAATGTTGTGAACTCTCATGGTTAGTGTCATGCTTGCAACAAAGTTAGTCATAAGGCTAATGGATACAAAAGTAAAATGATGAGGAATGGTTTCATGAACAAGAACAATAATAAGACTTCTTAATTTTTCTATGGTTACAACTACACATGCAACAAGCTTGTTCATAAGGTTGCTAATTGTAGATCTAATGTGAGAAAATTAGGTCAAGAAGAAAAAGGATGCATTTAATGCGGAGAAGAAAGGATAGATATGAAGCCTATTTAGTCGATACTTGGTCAAATTTGATCTTATTTGAATGAATTCAAGTGTGTGAAAGAGCAAAGAAGAGAAGAAGATCCTTAGCAAAGCTTGTGTGCAAACCCTAATGACAACATTATCAGGTATTCTTTAAATTTTCTAGTTAAACCCTAGTTTTCTGAAAGAATTATCATGGCAACACCTATAGTAATTGATCCTGTGGAGAAGCTGTGGCCTAAGTTCAAGAAATATCCTTACAAATCTGATAAACATGGAGCATTTTCCTGCATCCCCACCAATGTGCTACATACAGAGGATGTCTGGATATACATTCACTTCTAGCTAGATGAGTATGATCACTTGAAGTTGGAACAGTTTAGGAATGATCATCTTCTATGAGATGATTTTCAACTTAAGCCAGAGTTTGCAAATGTTAAGGCAAAATGGATAGACATATGGAAGGGTTTCCCCAACTTCTGCTATGAAGAAGATTGGGTTAGGATTGCATTAAACCAAATCCATGAGGATTTCTTTTTCCTTGACCAACCTCACATGATCACAAAGGAAGAAATCAGAGCTGTGACTAGATTGTGCTCCTTTGGACATGTGCCTACATTAAAATCTATGAAGAATGAGGAGGTAATGAAGCTTACCATAGCAAAGTTTGACAAGAGAACCCTCACAGTGGATGATATCACTAATCTAGGAGTCTAGTATGCCACAATGGGCATTGATTACAAACTTTATTACACAAACATAGAAGGATTAGCTACTATAACTTCCATCTACACTACTTATCAAATGGTGAAAGAAAGGACTATGACCCTTGTGAGCTCCTGTGGCAGTAATTGGTGGATAAATTGAAAAGAACAAAGGAGACAAGGTACAAATTATGGTATGGATCTTTAATCATTTGTCTTATGTTCTATTTCCTAAGGGAATTGCCTGACATGAAGGGTATGGTCTAGAAAAGAGACACCCCTGTTGCTCAGGTGTTCTTCAAATTTACTAGTTAAACCCTAGTTTTCTGAAAGAATTATCATGGCAACACCTATAGTAATTTATGTTGTGGAGAAGCTAAGGCCTAAGTTTAAGAAACATCCTTACAAATCCATTGAGACTGATAAAGATGGAGCATTTTCCCGCATCCCCACCAATGTGCTACATACAGAGGATGTCTAGATATATATTCACTTGCAGTTGGATGAGTATGATCACTTGAAGTTGGAATAGTTTAGGAATGATCATCTTCTAGGAGATGATTTTCAACTTAAGTTGGAGTTTGCAAATGTTGAGGCAAAATGGTTAGACATATGGAAGGGTTTCCCAACTTCCGCTATGAAGGAGATTGGGTCAGGATTGCATTAAGCTGAATCCATGAGGAATTCTTTTTCCTTAACCAGCCTCACATGATCACAAAGGTAGAAATCAGAGCTGTGACCAGATTGTGCTCCTTTGGACCTATGCCTACATTAAAATCTATGAAGAATGAGTAGGTAATGAAGCTTATCAAAGTAAATTTTGACAAGATAACCCTCATAGTGAATGATATCACTAATCTAGGGGTCTGATATACCACAATGGGCATTGATTACAAAGTGTATTACACAAATAGAGAAGGATTAGCTACCGCAACTTCCATCTACATTGCTTATCAAATGGTGAAGGAAGGAAAGGACTATGACCTTTGTGAGCTCTTGCGGAAACAATTGATGGACAACCTAAAAAGAACAAAGGAAACAAGGTACAAATTTTGGTATGGATCTTTAATCATTTGTCTTATGTTCTATTTCCTAAGGGAATTGCCTACCATGAAGGGTATGGTCTAAAAAGAGACACCCCTATTGCTCATCAAATTAAGGACTACATGCGTAGTTTCATGATCATAAAAAATGTGATACAATGTTTTGGGGATTTCTCAAAACATTTCAAAATGAAATGCAAATGAGGGAGAGGATACCTGCAAAAGTTGTAGAGAAATACAAAAATGATATAACCTTTATGGTGGATAAAGATAATTGCTATATGCAAGCAGTAGAACCAAGGACCTTCTAGAAAACCACCTTGCCTTATGAGGTGTCTAAACATGATTTGATTGGATATGATGATATGTTGCTCAACAAACCAAAGGATCCTGCATCTAAGAGATTTGGAACTTATGATGAAATTACCAACAAAACAATCAAGAAGGATGTGAAAGAAAAAGTAGAAAAGATTAAGTTAAAATTGGAAGAAATGCTTGACACTCCTGAGGGTCCTGTAGGAGAAGCTTAGACCACTTCTTCTACACAAACTCCAAGAAGGACAAGTAGATATGTCCCTACTGTAGCTACTTCTTCCAACCTTTTTGGATCAACTCAAAATCTTCCTAGCAAGAGAAGAGCTGTTGAAGTCTCTATACAGACAAAGATTGTAGAGACAAAGAAACATAGACCTAAGGTACAAGAAAAGAGAGGAAAGATCAATCTGGTAAATGTAGAAGATGATGAAGAGGATGAAGAAGAAGAAGAGAAATCTTGCATGTTGGAGAGAAGAAAGAAAAGAACAAGAGAGAAGAAGAAACCTCCAAAGGAAAGGGAAAAGGAAAAGCAAAGAAAACAAAAAGTGCTCCTCAAGAAAAAATAGAATATAGGCCTCTACAGCTTGAGGCCATAGTCAATGCTATTGTACAACATGGTGCTCTAAAAGAAGTTGCAGAGCTTTATGATGAGATGCTTGACAATGATAAAGCTACAATTGAGGAGGCTATAATCAGGTACATGATGGCCTTTAATGTGGCCCTAATTGAGTTCATTGATCAGCTTCCTATAACCTTGTAGACCTACTCACCAAAAAGAGAAATGAAGCCATGACGAAAGAGGCTAACATGAGAAAACATGTAGTTGAAAAGGTTGGTCCATCCACCAATGATGAAGAAAAGATCAAGACATCTCAAAAACAAGAAAAGGAATTTAGAACAAAAAGAAGAATAAATATTTTGATGGGAAAGGACAGGGAATGAATAGAAAGATTGGAGAAGAAAACATTTGAGACAATTGCCAAATTACTTGAAGAGATGAAGAATGCTAATGTAATTATTGAGGATATATCTAATGATGTAGATCTGTCAGCATGACTGAGAAAGATAATGAGATTGCTCCTCCAAAAAATATTGAAGCACAAAATACAGAGGGTCAAGATAAAGTATGTACACCCCCTCCAAATAACACAAATCCAGGTACAAAACATGACAATCCTCCTCCAGAGAATATAGGGAAAGATGAGCAAAGGAAAGAGGATAAACCTGAGGAGAAGCAAGAAGAGAAAGTTCAAGAGAAGAGTGAGGAGAACCAAGATGAAACAGATCAGGGTGAAACAAAGAAGAAGCAAGATGAGAAAGCTGAAGATATAGGTCAGAGTTCTTTAGAGTCAGACTCATTCAAAGACCTATTAGATTTGCAGATGTAGTTTCAACAAGTGATAACAACTCAACTTCTACAGATCCCTACTCATGAAGGGTAAGTAGATTTGTCAAACATTTCACCCCTTCACAAACTTCAACTTGGTGATATATTGCATGCTTCAACAAGAAAAGAATTCCTGCAAGAGAACTTGAAGAAGACCAGCTTAGTTGAAGATGCAGTTAAGCTAATTCAGGAAGGCCTACTAAAAGTAAGTAATGATCCCTCTCTACCTTTGGAGAAAAAGATAAAGTTGTTGATGGATTCTTTTAAGGATGATTCTTCTCATGTTGAGCAAAAAGTAGAACAAGAGGCATTAAGGAAGATAAGTGATAAAAAGTTAGCTAAGATATCTGATAAGTGTGCCAATGCACACAATAAACTACAAGAAAATTTGAAGATGTTTAAGGGATGCATTGATGAAGCCATTGCTTTATACTTGTTTTTTTTGAAATGGCCTAATTCCCCCAAGAACATCAAAGCTTAGATTGACTCCATTGAGTCATAGATCTCCAAATTGGCTGAAGTATATGACTTGTCAAAAGACAAGAATGGAGCAACTAGGGCACAAGTTGAAAACCTTCATGCACAAATGTCATAGCTATAGGACCAAAGAGAACAGATTAAGAAGTAGTTTGGTCAGCCGAGGAAAGTAGTCAATTTGAGACTTGCTTCCTTGTCAAGATTGCTAGGTGAGGCTGAAAAGATTGAGGAGAAGATGAAGACACCAAGCAACATAGATGAGGCTGAGGACTTATGTATGCAATTTGAATGTCAAAATCACATTAGTGCCTTAGAGAAAGAAAATTAGGTATCCACTCTTACGCAACTCAAGGTAATCTACAAATCCATTCTACCTTCTAAGTGAGATGCAAGAGTATTGTAGATAAGAAAATTTTGGATGTTTATAGACTTGCGGAGGCCAGTATTGTCATACTATGTACATAGTGTTAGGGTTAGCTGATAGAAGATATCAATTAAATGCAAATAAAGATTAAACAGAAGAATGGAAATACACAGAAAGAATAACAGCGAGAGACAAGTTTTAATGTGGTTCACCCAAACTTGGGCTACATCCACCAAACAAAGAGTCCAATATTATTATCTAGTAAATCAAACCAATTACAATCAGCAATCCCTGCAACTCAATACAGTTGCAAAATTCTACAATACAATATATCAAAACCCTAACCCTTAGCTGCTTTTATAAAGCCTTTTTGTCAGTTACAAAATAGGGTTTTTTTATGTCGGTCAATGAAAAAATAACTCCCGGTGCCTTTATTGACCTCCTTTCTTATTTCTAGTTGCACCCACATTGGCATGCTCAGTAGCACCCTTCTTGGTGCATTCCCCACATTTCTTTAAGATTTCCTCTGCCATTTTTCCTGCTTGTTCTATTTCCTTTCTTTCTCTCTCCATATAACAACACATAGCACAAATTTTTGAGGTATTTCCATCTCAGGGGGAGTACTGTTTGTAGAAATCATATAATAAGGGGGAGTCTATATAGCTTAGGGATGATAAAATATGTTAGGCCCTTTGTCCTTGATGTCAAAGGGGGAGAGAGAGAAATATGCATCTAAGGGGGAATTTTTGTACACATTTTGTTGCCATCAATGACAAAAGGGGAGATTGTTAGTAATGTGTGTTGTCATTGATGTCAACTCTATATGTGTCAACCTAAGGTCAGAAATAATGAAGTTGATGGACAGTGGAAGATTTGAGAGAGATGGTGTGAGCAGGTTAGGTACTAGAACATGGATACCAAAAGATATCGGAGAAAGACTTCACTTCTGGAAAAGGCATGAGACAAAGAGGAAAAGTCATGACACTTCAAAGAATACATGTATATAAACCTATGAAATAGAATATGAAGAATATAAATAAGAATATAATGAATTAACTAGAGTAGAGACTAGACCTACCCAATTAGTATTCTGAATATACATACATACATATATATATATATAAAGATGCCTAAGATAATAGCTGGGTTCTATAGTTTATGTAAGGATATGACTATCTTCTTTTAATATGAATGACGTATGGTTGTTCACCTTTGATAATCAGACTTATTCTTGTACCGTGTCTTTTGGGGTATAAATAAGACTACACATGAAGTATCGGGATACAGGTCTCTAGACTGTACAGGTCCCAGTTTCTCTTGCTAACATTGGTTCTGTTGCCGAGATCCTAGAAAGAATAGTAAAAGAAAATAGAATTCTGGAAGAGAGGAGAGATTGACAGAATAAAGCCTTCATCATATCCTAAAGCCACCTTTGTGAGAGGTAGGTAGGCCATTAGGGGACGACGAATGGAAAGGGGGGAGGACCTTAGAGGTCCTTGTAAAGACGTCACTGTTTAGAAAATTCTTTTTGAAAGATGATATAGGAAGAAAAGAAATTTAGAACAAATGCATATATGGGGGTAAGGAAATCCAAAGTAGGAATAGAGATATCATAAATCATTCAAGTAGGAATAGAAATGAATATGGAGGAAAGGAGACTAAAGCAAACCTAGGAAATGGAAGAAAGATACCGAAAAAGGGAGAGAGAAAGAAAGGAAACATAACAAGAAGGAAAAATGGCAGAGGAAATCTTAAAGAAATGTGGGGAGTGCACCAAGAAGGGTGCTACTAAGCATGCCAATGTGGGTGCAACTAGAAACAAGAAAGGAGGACAAAAACTAGAAGCTAATAGCACCACAACAATACAGAAGGAAGAATCACTGGAACTAGACCCTAAGGATCTGTTAAATAAACTAAACATCATTAGTAATGAAGAGACACAATTAAGATGAAAAGAGTATAAAGAAAAGATGTCACCCCTAGACCAAAAGTCACCCCTTGAGCTAGTCATATCATATATAGGAACTGACGAAGAGATAGAAGGAAGCAAGAAAAGGGAATTTTGCACAACTTATACAGTCAATTGGGATATTTTAAATAGTGATCATTCAGTCGAGTGGGAGATAGGAGGGAGAAGTGAAAATGAAAGAACAATAGGTGAAGTTGAATATAGTCATATATCAGGAGACAAAGGTAGTGATACTACAAGCCTGACAGAAGATTCATCAGACGAAGATGATATGGCCACATCAAAGAAAATGTCAGTCTTTGAAAGAGACACCAACAATGCTGCAAAACATGTCTTTCTATAAGAGACCATTTGGCAAAGCTGAAATGAGCAAAGAGACAACATAAACTTATTTGATTTTATTATCTCATTAAGGGAAGAACCACTGAAGCGGTACCAAAAGACGTACCCCATAACAATAAAACTTGGGATGAAGTAAAAGCAACATTCCTAGAAAACATCGACAACCCAAAACTTCTGATAGAAGGAGTAAGAAAATTAAGGGAATTGTCTTAGAGAGATGACGAGTCTATCTTAGAATTTGATAAAAGATTTAAGGAAGTGGTTAGGCAATTAGATTAACCACTAAATGATAAACAAAAGAGAGAATGGTTCCTATTAGCCATAGTCCTAGAATTAAGGATGGCTCTAGATGGTAGAAGTTTCAATTCATATTTAGACCTGGTTGCACTAGCATGTTAGATAGAGGGACAATCCTAGAGAAAAATAGAAAGAGAAAAGGAAAATAGTAAAATGGAGAGATTCCAACTAGAAATGGACCAGCTGCAGTTGAGGCAAGAACTAATGAAAAGGGAGATTGACCCACAAAGGCCCAGTATTTGGTGCTCCTATTGTGGTAGAGAAGGCCACCTCTAGAATGAGTGTCCAATGGAAATAGGAGAAAAGAGAGAAAATTCCCTAAGGGTGGACCTCCACATTGTTAAAAAACCAAATTCAATATATTATGGGGTATGTGGAGAATGGGATAGTCATGAAACCTCAGAATGTCCATCTAGTAAGTTTTGAATAAATGAAGAACTAGATCATGACTGGGAGATGGCCTATGTAAATGGATTGGTTGAAAGGCTATTGTATCCGTTGGATCATGGATACCAGGTCTCGTTGTGGCAAAGAAGTGCTAATGCTATTCAAGGACCAATAAGCTATAATGACAATGGAACCTTCTGAGGAGGAAGAGGCCATGTAAGAGGAAGAGGTAGGTGAGTGGATGCAACTTGCTTTAATTGTAGAAAACTGGGACACTTCACCATAGAATGTTAGGGAGAAAAGAGGAAATAGCGCAGATTTTGTGGTGAAGAAGACCATGATGCATTTAATTGTGAGAAGGTCTGACAGCACTATAGTGCATAGAACCAAAAATATAAATAAATCGATTCTAGATCTACAAGAGGGGCTAGGCTCCTTTGAAAGACACCCAAGGAGTTAGAAGAAGGAAGGAAAAAATGTCAAAAATTTGGGAAAAATGATAGATACATGACAGAAGAAGATACTACCAGAAGTGAATATGATACTAACTCAAGAACTAAGAATTAGAGTAAGGCTACAATAGTGACCCAGAAGGGCACAGATATGGGGAAACCAAATTGGGAAACCTCAGAATAAAAGAGTAGTTCTGAGGAGGAGGATGAATTTTATCCTACCAAGGAATAACATGATCAGATTGTTGAATAAACCAAGCAGATTCTGGAACAAGAAAAGGAAAGGGAGAAGCTAGAACAAATCTACTTTATAGAACAAGAAGTAAAAATCCTCAAACAATTTGCAAAAGTAGCAGGACAACAAGATCTTCTCACTAAATTAACCTAACTTAGTAAATATTGGAATAAAAGAACTCTACCTCAAGTAAGGATAGTAGGGAGACATTGGAAGTTAAGACCAATTGATCATTATTGAACTCTAGATCCTACAAAAGAAAATCCCCAAGGTTGTGATTAACTTAGGGTCAGATGTCAATCTGATTCCCAAAAGAATCTAGGAGTATATGGGAAAGCCGAACCAACTCCTTATAGTATTAGTCTGGTAGATGGTACCAGAATGAAGACTCTGGGAACATGGAAAAATGTGGAGGTAAATGTGAAAGGAGTAAAACAATTTGTTGACTTTGATGTAGTAACTTTGAAAGAAACCTTTGATTTATTTGATGCCCTCCTAGGGCTAAGATAGTTTGTGGACTCTAAAGGGGTCATTGATACCAGGAAGGAGAAGATTTCATTTGCCAATAATAAAAGGATAGTCCATATACCCCATGGGAGGAAGTCGAGAGAAGCCTATGTGGAAGAAGTTAATATGGAGGATTATGAAGATAAGGACCAAATAATTAACACCATCACTATACCAGGAGATGAAATCCCAGAAGAATCCAACTTAGAAGGGGAATTGGAAATAGAGAGTACTAATGATAGTACAGACAACGAGGTGATATTAGAAGCCTAGATACAAAACAATCAAGAAATGTACTCCCATAAACTTTTTGGAATAAGACTAGAACAGTGTAGGACAAGACATGTGCGGTACAACAAAAACAAAGTAGGAAAGTAACATAAAGGACTGACGAATAGTCTGTCTAGTTTCTCAAAATTCCCAGACCAAACTACCAAAATATTCTAGAATAGGGGAGTTATAGCAATATCTAAATCAAATTGAGGAAACCATTTTGGATAAAGTAGGACGAATGATTAGAATACCGCATACCCTTACCTACACTGCAGCATGCTCATATAACACCCATAAATGAACTATAAGAAATTGGGAAACCTTCAAAACTCTGATATCAACAAGATTCTTACCGGAAGTAGGAGAATACGAAGACATTCCCCCTTACGAAGGTGATATCCCACTCGAGAGACACTTGGAGATATGTTGATACTATTGGGAGGAGAACTATGAATATGATGACCGATTGTATATCCAAGTATTATATTGGACCTTATGGCCAATAGATGGAACTTGGTACATAGATCAAGAAAAGTGAGTAGAAAATAGCACATGGGAAGAACTAACTGAGGATTTCATCCATACTTTCACATTCTTCAGTAAGAATTTATAAATACAAATTACATTGGGAAGAATAAAACAAATCATTTTTAGTCCCATTGAAGAACAAGAAATACTAGCACTAAAATCCCATTCCACACCACCAAAAGAAGAGGATGTATATATATTTAAGGATTTGATGGAATGGGAAGATTCCAGACTAAAGAAACAATGCTACAAAATACAAGATGGGTGTAATGTCAAAAAATGTTCCCTTGGAGGCTTTTCCCTCATATGGTTTAGCTCTCGGGTCTTTTAGCTGCATTTAGGACATCTTGCATCATATTTTGACATCCCGATGAGATGAGCCCTAAGTTTCATGACAAATGGGACCTAGGGGGATCCCTTGAACCTAACCCTGACCAAAATAGGGGGAGGACTTGGGCACCCATGCCCTATTCCTACCCTATTTTGGGTCAGTCCCAAATTTTGGGTGTCAGCTTGTGACCGTTATTTGGGTCCTATACCGACACGGTAAGTTTGAATTATAAAATTCTTGGTGGGAGTGTTTGTAGTTGCATATAAAAGCATGTTTAGGCATTCATTTGTAAACTAGAGGATTACTAGCTAGCAATTTGGATTCTCAAGTTTATGTGAAGGTGATTCAAGGCATTCATTGTGTAGCAAGAGTAGATTTGTGTTGTCTATGTGTTTGTATTTGCAGATTTGAGCAATCATCTCCTCATAGCAAGAGCTTCTTCCTCCCATGAGATCTTCACTACAAGGTGACATCATTTGTGTTTTTGAGAATTTATCATTTGGTTTTTTCCTCTGCCCCACAAGGGCACACACTCTCTATCTGAAAATGGTGTTCAGAAGACTTGAATGTCTCTCTGGGGCTTGACTGAAGCAAGCCTCTAAACACCACAACCCCCTCCCAAAGTTTCTGTGATTGCAAGTTACAGATTGAAGATACAGGAAGAGTGGAGTTACAGGAGGATATTGTAGAGTTTTGGATTCATAGATCAGAGTTAAAAATAGCACCCTGGACTTGGGTGCCTGCTACCAAGTCCTCTGGATTCCATGATGGGAAAATCTCTGACGCAACAAGAACAGGTTACAAATCAAGTTTCCAGATCTGGACAAAAACCTAGGCATTGGACTTGGGTGCCCGCTACTTAGTCCCCGACTATTTTGCTTTCTAAACTTCAAAAATAGGTGCGCATTTATTTGTCATTTTACATCTTCTTGTAGTAGCATTTTGAGTAATTTGTCCATTTTCTTTTGTAATTACATAATTAGGGTTTTGATGTATAATTGAGCATAAGTGAGCATAATTGACAATCAAATTATACAAATCCAATCTTCCCTACATCATATAGTGACATAGGGTATGATAGTGCATTACCACTCGACCCTAAGTCCTTGAATGAAAGGGTGAAAGGAGGATACACACACAAAACTACCAAAAACCAATTATCCAAATTCTACTCTTTACATGAGGAAGAAGAACCAATACTAAAAATTGAGATTAGTCAAGGAGAAAGACAAATAAAATAAATTAAGGAACCAAAAGAAAAATACATAATGAATCTCTCAAAATCAAAGAAACCAAAATTACACCCTGTTGGACAAAACTATGGATTAAAGTTGAGGAAAATTATCCTTGTAATTATTTCAAATGGGCTTAACACAATTGAATCAATTTTTGAAGAATTTTGTTTTGATTTTCTCAGTTTGTTCCTAAATGTCAATCTGGGAGTTTTTAAGCTTTAGAAAGGTGTTGGGGCAGTCTGTCGAAGGGCTAAGAACAATGAGTGAAGTGAAAATGCAATGCAACTAATTATATACCTTTAGGAACAAGAAACTGAATTAATTATTCTAATTTCTATCTTACTATCACAATTGTGCCAGGATTTGTGATAGGAACTGTCATAGACTGGTAATAATAATAGTTGATTACTAAAATTATCTTTCAATTGCAAACGTTAAGAAAACAACTGAATGAATCCAATTTCTCTTACTGTAATAATTGAAGCTAAGAACAGGTTTGATTAAGGAAACTAAATTTAAATATTGATAACAAACACACTGCTAAATCACACAATTTAAATCATACATAACTTAAATCAGAATAATCAAACACAACTTAAATTGCGCATACCACACAACTAATGTAAAAGGTCACCAGGTAACCTCACAGTGGGCCCTACCTCCTCGGTTTCTAGGTGATAGACTATGAACTTCTTCCTTAGTTTAGATTAACCATGCACATAAACATTCCTTAGACTGATTCTTGAAACAACATCACATTCATCTGTTATACCCAAGTCTATCATATACATACACTTATATACTAATTAATTATGCACTAATAATAGGTCTGAATTTGTTTTGGCTTACAACCACTAAAACAAAATGTCTAATGGAAATCACTTACAGGCCACAGGCCATTACAACTGTAAAACAACTTAAAACTATTCTTAAACAAAATGATCAGTTGCTTGATGCCTTTCTAATAGCTTTGTTTCCATCCTTCTTCCATGATCCATGTGTCCAATGGCTACAATTGTTCCTACTATTAGGAATTGCATGCAGAAGATATCAATTAAATGCAAATAAAGATTAAACAGAGGAATGAAAAATACACAGAAATAATAACATCGAGAGACAATTTTAACGTGGTTCACCCAAACTCAGGCTACATCCACCAACAAAGCTCGTCAAGTATTATTATCTAGCAAATCAAACTGATTACAACCAACAATCCTTGCAACTCAATACCACTACAAATGCTACAATACAATATCAATAGAAACCCTAACCCTTAGCCATTTTTATCAAGACTTATGTTGGTTACAAAATAGGATTTTTTATGTTGACCAATAGAAAAATAATTCCTGACAGCTTTATAAAATAATAAAAATCATTTGAGGTTTCAGAGCCCCTTGACCTCGTCTTGGGGGTGCTTCCCCGAAACCCTCGTTAAATAATTTGGAGGGAAACCATGCCAATAACAACACCTACTTTCACCTTCCACGTATTCACAACAGCTGAACTCGTGCCCTCAATTATCCCTGTCAATTAATCATGACATGATTAATATTTCTTCGAATAATTAGCATTATGGATAGTTTTAATTCTTTTTACAACTTATTAAATATATCTCTATTTTCCTTCAACAAATGGTGACAAGAAGTATAGAAAAGATAATGTAAACATGGGTAAAAAGGAAATAAAGGATGAAATAGTAAGGCCTCATTTTTTCCCATCATTTCCCCCTAGCTGAAGGTCTTGCATGTCCTCATGCAAGGAACAAAAATTACAAACCAAGATAACCTTGTCAGTCTTTGATCGCAATGCCTCCATTTTCTCCTCATGATCCTTGATGGGAATATGTTGTTCCTTGAAAACCATTGCTTGACCTAACTCTATTTTAAATCTTTGAATTTTAGTTTCTTGTAGTTGAGAGACAAAGTTAGCCTGCTGAAGCTGACTCTATAATTCTTGATTTTCCTCTTTCAACTTTTTAATTGAGCCTTGTAGGTTTTTGATTTGTGTTAAAAGGATTTCTTTCTCTTCAAACTCTTCTTCAACCTCTTGATCATCTCTACTAAGAAATTTATTGTCATTGTTTTGTTCCTCTTTTAAATTAACCATCAATCAATTCATCCAATCTTTTAGTTTCTGTGCTAGTGATAATATAACTTACAGGTACGCCTACCCCTTGTTCAGCCTCTTGAATATCATCAACCCATTGATTATCAAGATTTGTACAATCTCCCATTGTTTCCAAGTGTTCAAACGATGTTTGTGTCTGACACACCCATTCCCATTTCAATGCCAGTGTCCTTTATCTCACCTAGTGTTGGGTAGTCAAGGCTTCCCTGTTCTAGTATATCACCTCCTGTCCTGTGAGGTGAAGTAACTTTCCCTGATTCATCAAGTTTAATGGTATCAGACATAGGGGTAGTGTTGGGGATAAGATCATTACCAGATGGTGGAGCAATCTTAAGGTTTTTAGATTCAGAGGCTCCCCCATCAGAACTAGTTTTTCCCTATTGATCTTGCTTCTTTCTTCTCTTGGACCGTCTATGCTCCCGGGTAGCTTTCCCTTTTTTTTTAAAGACTTCAGCTGGAACTTTTAGGTTAGAGTTAGGGTCTTTTTGGTTGTTTGATTCCATAATATCACTTGCTACTTGAGCTAGCCCTTTCAATTTATCCATAGGCCCCTTTTCATTTTTGTGTTTTGGAGAAGCTTTTTCAACAATTGGGGGTTTAAACTTTGTCTGGTTAAGAGTCTCTTGCTAAACCTATGTTTAGGGCTTGAGTTGGAGGCAACATGGGTTTCCTTATTGAGCTTATATTTCTAGCTTGAGCTAGAGGAAGGATGTTTTTCAGGGGTCTCTTCCTCAGTGAGTAGGGTCTGGAGATTTAGGGCTCCCTTCTTCCTCAGGATTCCCTTCTTCCTCAGGATTCCCTTTTTCCTCAGGATTCCATTCTTCCTCATGATTCCCTTCTTCCTTAGAATTCCCTTCTTCTAAAGTTTCCTAGTCTAAATTCTCCCCTATATTGACAAAAATCTCCTAGTCACTGGGAAGAGACATCAGTCTCAATTCTCAAATAACTAGTAACTGGATTAACCCGTGATGTGCCAAGGAATACTTTTTCCCATCTTGAATGGCTTTACTCATTTTTTGCAAAGAACAAAGAGGGAAATATGGAACATTCACAAGAAGTCCTCTTCACAAATGTAATAGAAGGCAGAAATGTTGTGCATAGACATAGACGTACCTTTCTTCACAGGTGATGTATTGTATGAAAAATTTGGCGACATCTCTCCATGGTTGAGGAAGTGAGCACAACTTAGTCCCCTATCCTTGAACCATTTCAATGGACTCACCCCTCTACATGAATTATTTTCTTATGGGTCATAAATCTGTGACTTTTGAGGAACTGTTAGGAATGTATTTTTTGCCAGATAATGGTAACCCCGTCACATCTATAATTGCATTGATTGTGACAGAAAACTCTAATCCCCTGAGAGAGACTTGATTCTAGTGGAAACCATGTGCAAATTATTTAGCTACATCACTGTCATACCCACGTAATTATCTAAAATATACATCCCAATGGGCCTACTTAAAGATTTTGTAGGCTTCCTCTTAGGGTAAAATAGGATCAACAATGAATATGCAATAAACAACATCAAATACCCATAACTCAATAGAATAGTGAAACTAAGAAGATTGAACAAAATGAAGCAATGAATAAAACAATGCAAACCTTCCTTGAATCGAAGCTTCTATTGTTGCCTATCAAGATGGTCCTTGTTTGTATGAAGTAGGCACTCAGAGGGTGCACTCCTTTTTTGTTTTCAAGAATGTCGATAGTGAATGGCTGTGGTGGTAACGTGCAATGAAGATGAGCTTCAAGAGCTTTGGGTGATCTCAAGCAAATTGTATTGGGGTGCCAAAGGTGCGTTGGTGAATTTTTGCAGAGTAACAATACGAATAACCTGGATGAATAGAATGGGAGGACGAGGTTTCTTTTATAGACTCAGAAGAATGAGAATCAACGGTTGAGAAGAAGTGTGATGATCAATGGCTGAGAATGGTTGAGGAATGTGCAACCAGTAGAAATATGACAAGTGTCTCATCTCCATCATGAAAGAGGGGATTTGACAACATTGATTGGAGAGTTAACTCCTTTAACTGATTAGTTAACAGACTTGATTAGTCAGTTGGAAGAATGGATTATGGAATTGACTGAATTAATTGAGGAATTAACTCAATTGACTAGTTAGTTAACACTTTTGATTGATTAGTTAACTAACTTTGATTAGAGAAGAAATAGGACATGTGGGTGAGGGAATATTAGGTAATTAAATATTTAAAATATTTAATTACATGTGCAATAGGGTGAGGTGGAAAAGTGAGGTGTAAAGGTGAGGTGGATTTTTGAAATTAGAACTTAGGATAGGGGGATTTATGAACAATTAAATAATTGATGATTATTTAATTGTGTGAGACATTTAGAAGAATTTAGGGAATTTAATTAAATAAATTGATTTTATTTAATTACGGACTAGTGAACCGATTAAATAAATTTAGAATATTTAATTGATAGAAGAATGGAATAAATATTTAGAATATTTATTTAGAATGAATCGTGTCATTTTTAGGCGTATACATTTTGCCCCTCTTTGATGAAATGCAGTTTACAGCGTTGCTTCAAAGAATAAATAGTCTGATAGTGATACATACCCCAGTTTGCCCCTAGTACAAGTTTGATGACGATAGGATGCCCCCTCGGGAGATTGGATGGGAAAAGGGTGAAAGATTTGAGACGGACAATATCACGAAGACGAAGGGGTGTGGGTTAGGTTTGAAGAGAAAGGATGCATTTTAGGGAAACAGGAAGAAAACTGGAGGAAGAATGGGCACGGGAAGTAGTCACAGTCATCACCTAGCCAAATTAGGGTTTGTAAGCTATAAGTATGAGTTGGGTCCACAAGATAAGTCATTTGTACACTTGCTTGATCTGGATTGGAGTTGCAGAGCTTAGAGCAAACTTGGAGCAGCATGGCAACCAGAGCAGCAGATATTCTGCACGAGGAGCATCGATTCGAGTGAGTCCGTCGATTCGAGCGGCCAGCAGAGGCAGGACCCCCGGTATGTACTTCAAAATTTTTTCTCTAGGGTCGAATTAGGATGTCATAAATGCTTGCAAAAAATAGGTTAAATAGATGTGCCAAACTGTAGAACGACGCATATGCAGCGTGAAACAGTGCATTTGTTGTTCTGCAGCACATATGTGTAGTTTGGTGGCCCATCTACTAAAGCTGCACATATGTGTAGTTTGGAGGCGCTTCTATGATTAGGTGGCGCATATGCGGAATGTTACGGCACATACATTGGAGTTGCGCATATGTGTATTTTAACGGCGCATATGTGGTTTGGTGGCACTTTTGTCGATTGTAGCGGTGCATATACCAGAAGTGACGCATCTGTAAAGAAATGGCACTTTTACCACATGTAGTGGCGCATTTGCTTTAGATAGCAAATTACTTAGCAAAATTGACTCGATGAGCATCTTGTTTGATGCGGCAATCGATGAGCTATTTCCAAGATTGCCAGAATCTAGTCAAGAGATGTAGTGTGTTATTGTGATCAATTTGAAATGCTAAGTTTTAGTTGATATAGTTCAGTAGATATGTTGAGTATGGTATATGTGGCTTTAGATTGACACCTTGCTTTGCGTGCTTGCAGGAGGAGATACGAGACACATTGCAGTCTAGGGAGACAATTCCCATGCCCCTATTGCAGAGATATATGCTGACAGAGATTGATAGAGAGGCACTTGGTGCCATGGGCTTAGACTATGTATGCTTCATGCCCGAGGTACGGGTGAACCGGGGACTGTTGACTGCTGCTATGGAGAGGTTCCATAGTGAGGATGGGACCTTCCACTTTCCTACCAGAGAGATGACTGTTACCCTAGAGGATGTATACAAGATACTGCACTTGCCCATTCAGGGTGAGCTGGTGGAGTATGACGTACAACGAGATGCGGGACTTGCCGGGTGTAGGCAAGTATTCGATGATCTTGAGCTGGTTGGATAGGTCATCCCCTGGCATGATATATATGACTGCTATGACTACTTCCCTGGGATTGTGGCAGGATTGATCAGAGGCGTTGTATGCCCCGACAGGAGATCGCACGGGTTCCCCATTGGATGGGGCAGGATCATGGAGTGGATGCTGACAGAGGGCACCCGATATGCATGGGGTGTCTGTGTATTGGCCACCTGTACCATGACATGCACCAAGTGGTGTACCATCGCAGCACGAGTCTATCGGCTGGAGTACTACTGCTACACTTTTGGCTGTGGGAGCACATAGCGGTGACTAGGCCGATATGTGTGTTTGTGAGGCAGTGAGGGGAGCCATACAGTTATGGCTATGCAAGAGTGATTTCCTAGCACAGGTTGGGGAAGCTAGAGTACTGGAGACACACTCTAGATGGTGTAGATGTGGTCGTCTGGCGACCATATCTAGATTGTGAGCCTTGGGACGATGAGGGAGATGAGCTTCCCTATTACTTTCAGACGAGGTGGCTGATAGGGTGGACATGACACATTTAGAGAGGCAGATGGTGGGCTGGGTACTGAGGCAGTTTGGCAGGAGGTAGGGTATGCTGTAGGGATAGGCACTGTTCGCACGGACACATGTAAAGAGGGTCCAATGGGGGCTGATGGCTTCATATGAGGAGGCCCTGGTGGAGTTCCGACAGACTCCATATGTGGCTTGGGACATGAGGACAGAGATAGCTGACACAAGGATTACACAGGATTACGAGGATTGGATGACTGCACATCCTTTCCTGAGATACTCAGGGCCTGGTATGCTGGTGCCGCGTATTGACGAGGAAGATTCAGAGGAGGAGGGTCAGGTTGGCCGGGGGCATAGGGGAGGTAGAGGAGGACGGGGTGGTGGAGATGGAGAGAGGCCAAGACAGTGGAGGAGGGTAGCTCAGGCTGAGCAGGTAGTGCTAGTACAGGCTGCACAGTAGCAGATACCACAGCAAGCACAGATGCCGCCACCCTAGCAGGTGGCACAACAACAGGTGCCCCAGCCACAGGGACCAGGACAGGCAGAGGCCTCACAAGGGCTGGTGCAGGTAGAGGTATATGAGAGGGCCATAGCCAGCCTGAGGGGATAGGTATGAGAGCTATAGGCACAGCTTAGGAGGGTCAACGGCCAGTGAGAGACAGATGCAGCGTCATCGCAGGGCTGACCCACGAGAGAGATATGGCAGATGCGTGGGTACGCGTGATCCATGTAGAATGGGACACTGTAGTGGCAGCTATGGGGATAGACGCAACCAGTTCCTTCTTGGTTGGGCAGGTGCAGTAGGCATAGGCACAGGTAGGCCAGTTGTAGATGCAGTTAGCACAGGTGCAGGTAGAGCTTGCCAAAGCATAGGCACAGGCACAGTACTACTGGGGTCTATACCATGGGACAGGGCCAGTGAGCTAGAGGGCTTCAAGTTTCAGGAGTTTGTCTGGGGCTTCGCAGAGAGTAGGTCCATCACGGTCAGGGGCTTCTATGATGGGTCCCCAGCAGTTAGGGGCCGGCAGTGGTGGTCCACAGCAGCAGGGGTAGACTTGGATCATATTTTGTAATTTTTGAGACATGTATCACCATCCTTTTGGATGGATTTTGTATATGACACTGATTTAGAGATAGACATTATGATATTGTACATTTGGAGTTACTCTTTATGATGCATATATAATGATGCAGCTTTATGATTTGTGCTATGTGTTTATGAAACTTATGATGATTCACTTCTATTGTATGATACGATGCATGTGCAGATTTAGATGTTCTATCTGATGTTAGATGAGATGCTTTTGATATGATGCTATGTGATGTCTATATGATATAAGGCTTATGTGATATGAGTGTTTGATCTGATATGTTCCGAATGTATGCAAATGCAATATGATTTCTATGTGATTATGCAACTTTGGTATGTGGTTCACTGAGCTATGTTTTTGAGTTTTTTGCTGTTTGATACTATATGATGATGATATATGGATGACCTAATGCATGTTATATATGTATGCAATTGATTTAATCATGTTCATGACTAACTAAAAATGTAATATGATATGCATCTATATGCTTTGTTTTTTTGTGATGTCCAAATGCACTCTATCGACACAAGAATGACAGGATAATGGATAGAAGAATTGACGTGATTTAGAAACACTTAGAAGCTTCATTTGATATTGTTACTCTGCATAGTTCAAGTAATGTTTATTGTATGGGATATGGATGCATGGATGTGTGTATGGATATAGGATGGATGCTTTTCTTTTGGAGTGCTTTATTTCATCATTGGGCGATTTATTTTTGGTACTTTTCTGAAATGTTGTAAGTTAATACAAGCATCTAGGTATAATTGAACCGAGATGACCTGAGTAATGCTCACATGGGTGTTGATATAGCAAGTTAATACAAGCTTCTAGTCAAAATTGAATCTAGACGACCTGAGTATTTCTTGCGTTTTAACAAACAAGGATTGCTCTCGTTCATGTTAGACCTTTAATGTCCTCGATGATCTTTTGCCGATCATGTTCTTAGACAAGGTGTCACATTGCTAAAGCGTAATCCACAGATAGCAAACAAAGAAAATGATCATGCCCCCATCATAGCATTTCTAGCTTTTGGCATCCTTGAGTAGCATAGAAAGACATGATAAGAAAAATCAAGACTCTATAACTTAACTATGATTGAAAATCACAAAACATTCTTGCATTTAGATGTGTTTATTTCTTGCTATAATTTGAGTAAAATCATTTTAGGAGGCCTTGGGTAATGCGTTTTATGTTTGAATGGGTTAAACTGCATGGAGTCGAGATTCTTTCTTGGAGCGTGGGTTCTGCTTGCACCTGCTTGCTTGGTGAGTAGATTTTCTTGCAATCCTTATTGGTGAGATGGACCCTAAGGGACTGACCTAGTGCCTCGGGGGTGCATTGCTAAATGGCCTTGCCTACGTGACAACACAGAGGCAACGTAGTTTGGGGTAAACCCTAATGGACCTAAGACCTAGGTGAAAGAAAGTGGAGGTGGACTCAGCTGGATAGAATGACAAGATATGGAACAGATGGGACAATAGGAAGGGGCCTCGGGGCGCATTAGAGTAATGGCCTTGCCTATGTGACGATGCAGAGGCAACGTAGTTCATGGACCTAGATGATGGACACTGACGAGAGACACTATGCCAGGCTCACACTGAGGAGACAATATGGGATAGAACCTTGGTTGACAAGGCCACAAAGAGGGAGAGTTATCAAGCCATGATAGGTAACTGCCAAGTGTTTATTATGGGACAGATATGGGTCGAATGGGATGCGAGCGAAGGAAGAAGTGGGCTCAAAGTGATTGGATTCCCAGAGATGGAGAAGGTGGTTTATCACAAGTAACGCCTATTTACTAGGTTTTCATCACTTGCGTTTATTTGCACAAGAAGCTAGAAAGTAAACATGACGCATATTTGCCAGGTTTTCATCATGATACCTATCCAAGGTGCCTATTTGCCAGGTTTTCACCAAAGGACCATTTTTTTGTCATTTTCTATTTTTCTAATTTTTTTTTTGCATTTTCTCCTTTTCAACTTTTTTGATTTTTTGCATTTTTGCGCCCCCTTGCATTGGGGTTCTCCTAGGTATAGAACTGGTGAAGGTGCATGCTGTTGATTGGATCATTGAATAGCTCACCCTCTGATGTTGCCAACTGATATGCCCTTGATCCGTAAGTTGCTACAATCACATAAGGCCCAAGCCAGTTAGGTTTGAACTTGCCTTTCTTTTCTTTGTCTTGTTGATTGCGAGGATTTTCTTTGAGAACGAGGTCCCCAACCTTAAAGATTCTTGGGCAAACCTTGTGGTTATAGCTTTTTGACATCATCTGTTGATAAGCTTTGAGATGATTGAAGGCTTTCTATCGCCTTTCTTCTAGTAACTCTAGTTCTTGTAACTTGGAGACCCTATATTCTTCATCTGATATGAGACCCTTTAGCGACACCCTGAGGGATGGTAATTCGACTTCAATGGGAAGGATGACTTCTAAACCATAGATGAGGGCGTATGGTGTAGCACCTGTGGGAGTGCGTATACTGGTTCTGTAGGCCCACAGAGTGGGATTGAGTTGGACATGCCAATCACGGCCAACATCATTGACTGTCTTCTTGAGAAGTTTCAAGATAGTCTTGTTGGATGCTTCAGCTTGGCCGTTACCTTGGGGGTAGTATGGAGTAGAAAAATGGTGTTGCATTTTGAAACATTCACAAAGTTCTTGGACATCATGGGTTTTGAATGGTCTTCCGTTATCTATGATAATAGATGAAGGAATGCCATATCTACAGATAATGTAATTCAGGATGAAGGAGGAAATTTGCTTACCTGTGACGGTGGTGAGGGGAACGGCTTCTATCCACTTTGTGAAATATTCATTGGCAGTGATGATGAATTTGTGGCCGTTGGACGAGGGTGGATGAATCTTTCCCACAAGGTCAAGTCCCCACTGGCAAAAGGGCCAGGGTGTCGTTAAAAGTCTCAACTCTTGAGCCGGTGCATGGATTAGGTACCCGTGTATTTGGCACTATTTGCACCTTTTGACAAATTGATACGAATCCACTTCCATGTTTGGACAGTAGTAACCCAAACGCATGAGTTTCTTGGCTAAGGAAGGACCGCTAGATTGTGTTCCGCAGATCCCCTCGTGTACGTCCTACAAGGCAGTTATGGATTCTTCTTGTTCTAAACAACGGAGCAAAGTACCATCGAGACCACGTCAGTAGAGGGTATCGGCTATGATGGTGTAGCGAGAGGTTTGTCGTATAAAAGTTCATTTTTGGTTGGAAGAGAGGTCAGGTGGGAGAATGTTGTCCTTGAGGTAAGCGTAAGTCTTACTGTACCAAGGTGAATCAAATCCAACTAGAAGGCATATGGAATGGGTCTCAAGAAGATCATAAGCTGGTTGCTAGATAGTTTCCACTAAGAAGTCGTACCGTGACTCATTTTCAGGTATTTCTAGAAGGGAGGCAATGGTGGCCATTGCATCTGCTACTTTATTCTTAATCCTGGGTATTTGCTCGAAAGAGATGGTCCCAAAGTGTTCTTTGAAGTCGTTAACCATCCTTTTGTATGGGATGAGCTTTTCATTTTTTGTTTGGTACTCATCGTTGACCTGATTGATTATAAGCTGAGAATCACCGTAGACATGCAGTTCTTGGATTTTCCATTCATTTGCCATCTTGCCAATTACCAAGGCTTCATATTCTGCTATGTTGTTTGTGCATGGAAATAACAATCGGTACGACTTCAGGATTGTGTTGCCTTAAGGAGTTATGAACAGGATGCCTGCCCCCGATCCATGGTTTGCGTAAGACCCATCGAAGTATAGTTTCCAGGAAGATGTTGACACATTGAATAGGGATTAGTCTGGAAACTCAAACTACATTGGTTTGGTGTCTTGTAATGGTACATCTGCTAGTTGATCAGCTATGATTTGTCCCTTGATAGCTTTTCTGTCTACATATTCGATGTCATACTCACTTAGAAGCATTACCCACTTTGCTAGGTGGCCTGTGAGAGCTGCTTTGCTGAGGAGATACTTTAGTGGGTCTATTTTTGTAATGAGTTTAACTGGATGTGCAAGCATGTAATGTCAGAGTTTTTGTGAAGCAAAAACTACCATGAGACAGGATCTTTCTACTTGTGAGTATTGCAACTCATAGCTCACTAAGGTTCGGCTGATGTAGTAGACGGCTCTTTCTTTGTTCTCATAATCATGCTGTGCTAGAAGTGCCCCCAGAGTAGTAGGTGTAGTAGATATATAGAGAATTAGCAGTTTCCCTTGGATCGGAGGCATGAGAATGGGTGGATTCATAAGGTATTCTCTTAGCTTGTTGAATGCTTCTTCACATCACTCATCCCATCAAAATGGAATATTCTTGTGCAGGAGATGGCTGAATGGTTGGCACTTATCTACCAGCTATGATATGAATCTGTGGATTGCCTGCAGCTTGCCTTGTAGCGATCTCAATTGAGTTAGAGTCTTGGGCGGTGGCATGTCCATTATAGCTTTGACCTTGGCAGGGTCCACCTCTATTCCATTTGCTGACATGATGAAACCTAGTAGGTTACCTGAAGTTACCCCAAACACACATTTCTTTGGGTTCAGCTTGACTTGGAATTGGTCCAATCTTTGAAAGACTTTTTCTAGTACATCCAGGTGTGAATCCCTTGTGAGAGACTTGGCTAGAATATCGTCGACATAGTCCTCCATAGTTACATGCATCATGTCATGAAATATAGTAGTCATAGCTCTTTGATATGTGGCACCAGCATTTTTTAGCCGAAATGGCATGACATTCTAGCAGAAGGTACCCCATGGGCAAGTAAAAGCTATCTTGTGTTGGTCCTCTGGTGCTATTTTGATTTGATTATACCCTGAGAATCCGTCCATGAGAGATAGCATTGTATGTCCTGCAGTTAGGTCGACTATGATATCGATGTTTGGCAGTGGAAAATCATCCTTACGGCATGCTTTGTTTAAGTCTCAAAAATCATTGCATAGTCAAACTTGGCCATCTAGTTTGGACACTGGCACAATGTTGGATATCCATTCTGGGTAATCTATAGCCCTGATGAACCCCACATCCAGCAATTTCTTGAGTTCTTCTTTGACCAAAAGTGCAATGTGAGGATGCATCTTTCTCAGCTTCTACTTTACTGGTTTTACTCCTGGATCTAATGGCAGATAATGTAGAATTAAGTTTGGATCTAAACCTGGCATGTTTGCATATGACCAAGCAAAGCTGCCTCTCTTCTTCTTGAAGAACGGTACAAACCTGGTTTTCTCTGGTGGTGTAAGAGATTTGGCAAAGTGGATGATCTTGGGTTGTTCTTTTGTTCCAATATTCACGGGCTCTAGCGGTTCCACAACAATCTGTGACCTTTCCTGGTACATATCACTAGGGAGAGTGTCAAGCTTTCCATCATCAGGTGCCACAGTTGGGTTTTCACCTTCGGATGCATCCTTTCTTTTTACTGTTTTGGGATCTAACACTGCCGCAAGGCAGTTTTCACTGTCAGATCCATTTTTGATCTTGATATTTTTGTGACTGGAAGGCTTGGCACCCTCCCCAAAGTAAGCCACGGTATTTAGTTCAATAGCAAAACCAGCTTTATGATCTCCCCTGGGTAAGTGGTCCCTAAGTTCCATATAATCAATGTAAGCATAGTCATTTTGGAGCATATCTAGTTGAGGAGTTCCTCACAGATCCCAATCAATAAGCTCAGGGTGCACGAGGGGGAGGGAGTCGGGTGATAGACCTGATTCATTGATGGTGTGAATGGAAATGTTAGAAGCATTGGTGGGGGTAGTGGTCAGGATGGTACTTTCTTCCAAGTTGTTTATTGCAATGAAATTCAAACTTTCCTTGAAAGCCATAATCTCAGGGATGGGCAAATCAAACTCTAGTGGTCTGTTCGAAAGCGTTTATCCCTCATGGTAGGGGCTAAGAGTTTGGATGGTGTCGACCTCTTTGTTGTCGTAGGAGTGCTCTGTTAGCTCGTCCCACTCATACTCATTTGAATCTGTGTCGCTGTCCACTTGGAGTGTTTGGATCGTTTCCATAAGGCAAGTATTTTCCTTGGCTTTGCCTTTGCCTTTGTACCCTAGGCCACTTGTGTTTCTAGCCAATGAGGATGAAGAAGGTTGAATAGGTTCAACAATTCCTTCTTTTCTGAGGCCGATGGGGCCTTGTCCTTCATACCCCATTCTGTGTAGAATAGTCTCACCTCACCCATAGAGTTCTGTTGGGAGTCTAGGTGGATCTTGGGGGGTGTTTTCTTCTTTAGCCTAAAGCCATTGCAGGAGGTCTCTTTCTTCTGTTTCATCGGATAAGGTCCCCATTTTACAAAGGGAGTTGCGAGAGTTATAGGAGGAGCAGATGGCTTTGGAAAATGTTTGGGTTGGCCAAAAGATCTAGGGGACAAGGGCAATTTGGCAAGATTGAGACTATGCTCAATTGAGTATTCTCCCACTCCAGTTTCTTTTATGGTAACTTTCTATTCTTTGGGCCTTGAGGAGGAGGCTTCAGCAGTATGGTCAAGCGGCGGGATCGAGGATATATACGCTCTGTTATTTGGGATGATGCATTCTAGTTTTGCAAGGAAAGAGTTGCAATGCTGATAGGGGTCAGGGTCACCTTGAATGGTGACTTGCTTGCGATTGTGCGGGAATTTAATGCATTAATGATAGGTTGAGGGGACAGCCTTCACGGTGTGAATCCATGGTCTCCCTAGTAAGATATTATAAGCGAGCTCTCGATCAAGGACTTGATAGACAACATCTTTTATCACTTGTCCCACTTGAATGGGTAGGACTACTATTCCCTTTGTGGTTCTCTCTTCCTCATCATATGCTTTGATGGTAATTCTTCTCCTTGGATCAACTACCTGTTCAGAGAACCCCAATGCAAGGACTAGCTTTAATGTGCAAATATTTAGACTGGCACCTCCATCAATGAGAACTCTCTTGATGCAGTGTTTGTGGATGAAGGTGACAATATGGAGAGGGGTGTTATGGGGTTGAGATACAAAGAGGTCATCTTGTTCAGTAAATGATATGGTGTTGGAGGAAGTCAGATTGCCTACCATGGTCTGGAATTTCTCTTGGGCCAAGTTAGTGGGGATAGTGGTTTCCACTAAGGCTTTCTCAAGGATCTCCTTATGAGAAGGAGATAGACGCAGTAACTCCAAGATAGAAATGTGAGCCGGGGTTTTTTGTAATTGGTCGATGACATTGTATTGACGAAAGTTGGATGGAGAAGGGGACGACTTGGGAGGGGCGGTATTGAGCGTGACTTTACCACTACAGGTAATTATACTACAACCAGTTCTGTTAGGTCCTGATTGTTGGTTGGGTGAGATGACATTGACCTGTGGGACTTGCTTAGAAATGCAATTTATGGTATAATCAAATGGCACACTTGCATAGTTAGCATTACTAGTCCCGCTGTTCTGATTTGGCTTGTTGCAATTGTTGTTGTTGTCATTATTGTTATTGCCATTGTAGTTGTTGCCATTGTGGTTATTGTTGTTGTATGGCCTGTTGTGATTCAGAAGTGGATCCTGGTGGGCCACATGAGTTTCATTGGTGGTATGCTGTTGGGTTCCTCCCTGGTTCTAATCTAGCACATCTTGTATGACATTTTTGAGGTGGATGCAGTTGTTTGTAGTATGCCCCCTTCCTTGATGATATTCACAATAGTCTATATCCTTCTAGTAGGGAGGTTTGACTATAGGCTCGTAATCACTTGTCGGTGGTAGAGAGATTTCATTGTTAGCCAACAACTTCCTTAGTGCGGACTCTTGAGACTCACCCAACGGTGTGAATTTTCTCCTTGGATTTGAACTGAACCAAGGTTTTGGCTCCCGAGAGGGTGGTTTGTTGAGCGTACTATTGTTTGTTTCTCCTTTAAGAGTGAATATGGGTTGTTTCTTGGGAGCTACTACCTTGGCATCCACTACCCCATCATTGACCACATTCTTATTTTTGGTCCAAAACTTTGATTTATCCATGGAGTAAATTGAGGTAGGTGTGTCCTTATGTAATTTGATTTGCCCCTTGGCGATCATAGCTTTTTCAATGAACAATCCCATTTCAATGACTTTGGAGAATGATGTAGCGCATTGTATTAGTATTTGATAGCTAAGATCATTATTGAGGTTATGGACAAACATCTCCATTAGTTGTTTCTCAGGTATATCATAGGAGCACTTACTTGCTAGTTGTCTCCATCGTTGCAAGAAAGTGGCGAATGATTCACCACTCTTTTGTTTGGTGTTGCATAAATCTAGCATAGATACGTCGTGCTCGATATTGTAAGAGAAATGCATGATAAATTTGTTGACAAGTTCATCAAAAGATTTGATGCCCGGTGGGAGGCGTGAAAACCACTCCATAGCTTGACTACCCAAAGATCTAGGGAAAAGTCGCATTAAGTAGGTCTCATCGTGAGCTACTTCCATGCATGCTACGTTGAATTCCCTAATATGATCTCTAGGGTCCCCTTTCCCTTTGTACTTATCTAATTTTAGAATTTTGAATCGGAAGGGAAAGGGTGTCATGTTTAAGCTTTTGTCAAAGGGTACGGTGCGATATCCTCCAAGGAGTAAGTTTTTGTGTTCGTACCCATTTTGAGATTTGACATTTCTTGTTTGAGACACTCAAGCTGTTTCCTCATGTCTTCCATGGGGGTGTTTTGGTCCATGGTTTTCTTTCCTCTATCCTCTGCGTTTGAGTCGAGAGTGTTCTTTCCTTTTTCAGGAGCATTTTCTGCATTTTCTTGGATTGTGCGCACGTCAAAATCTACGGGGAGTTTAATTCCAAGATTAGCGAGGTAATATAAATACTTATGAGGGTCCTCATGGAGCACCTTTTCTAACATGCGTTGGAATTTTCTACTTTGGATGTGTTCTTGGTAATCTTCGTGAGAAAATTTGTCATCACTATCGTGAGGGGTGATGATGCGATCGGATGAGCCGGCCATTTCAAGTTGCTTATTATGCTGAGATCTGGTAAGAACCATGCAAGGTGACATGAGATGAAGTGGACTGGGACTAAAAATTTTGGCAAGGTGCCAACTGAGACTGTTGTGAATAGGATATCTAGGAAGAGACTTGGACAAAGGACTTTTTCACTCAATGACTTCAAGCAAGATGGTTGACACAAGATGGTAGCCACTAGTAAGGGTACTCGATACCTGTCTTACTGTGTAGGGACTAGTTATGCAACGAGACTACTAGCAAGGTTTTGTGACCTACTAGGCCTACGTGAATTCACAAAAGATACGAAAAAGGGACCTATGTCGAACTGATATGGAATAAATTAACTTTGGGACAAGAGAGGTTTTGACAGACAGTGAATGGGATGATTGACAAAAGAGAGGTATTTGGGTGAAATAGACGAAGACTAATTGCAAGGTTGAATCTGATCTCTGAATGTGAAGCTAGGCTCAAATGGGTACTCAAAATAGGCAAAATTGTTTCCTCAAAAATAGTGCAAGTACTTACTGTCGTGGATGCGCTGAAACAGATGCGCAGTAGGAATGCACATATGTGTAGGAAGTCGACACAAATGCACCACTCTGGTAAAGTATAAAAGTGTAGTAACAGTACGTATATGCGTAGCAAGTCTAAATGCATGCGCAACAAGTTGACATAAATGCACAGGAAGAAAGAATGGATGCGTAACTCTAGCTTTTTTGCAAATTTTTGGAGTTTTTCTGCTATTTTTGGTATTTTTGGGCTAGAAAAGGTCTTCCTGATCTAATTTTATGAATTAACAGCAAGAAAACACAGCAAGCACAAAGAATATTTTATAGTTTTTCATTATTTTTGTGGTTTTTTTTTTACTCTATTTTGGACTAATAGGAACAAAAGCAAGCACAAAGATCTTAGGCTAGAAATGGATTATAAGGGTTTTTGGCCACTAGAACAAGGGGTTCTTAATGCGGGCAACCATTCAAGTGGTTACACATGCGGTGGCACTACTCTCCATTGTGGAGTCTCCCAGCCTCAAAGGGTTGTGCCTTAGAGGGTTTTGGGGGAGGTTGGCCGTTGGTGTAACATAGCAGCACTTGTTGCAGGAGGTTTTCACCTCAAGCACTTTTATTTTAAGTGGATTGGTAGGGCTTGGTGTCTACCCTGTTTCCACTCAGGGTCATTCCCACTTGGACAAGTGTGCATCCAAGGGCAGCCCCTCTTAAAGGTTAAACAAATGGAATAACAAGTCTGGCACTCTGATCACCCAGTAAAGGGGAGAGCATAAGCCTATTGTCATTCGTCAAGCATAGAAGACACTAATTAATCCAGCCTATTTAAAAGTAGAAAAATTGAATGGGCTAATCTACTTGGGCAAGCACAGAACTTTGAAGTGATTTTAGCAAGATAGCATTGGTTCAGTTTTAATCCTAGAAAGCAATGGTGAGTTCAATTTTAATCCATGTAGCGCGAGTAGTTAACTTTGAAATTTTGGTCAATGAGATAGCAGTAGTTCAATTTTTTAACCCATAAATCAGTGATGAGTTCATTTTTAATCCACATTGCATGAATAGTTAACTTTGAAATTTTGGTCAAACGAGATAGCAGTAGTTCAATTTTAACCCAGAAATCAGTGATGAGTTTAGTTTTAATATCAGATAGCAATAACTTGGAAAATGTTGTAATGCAAGAAAATAAATGATCTGGTTGCTTCTTTCCTAATTAGAGCTATGTGAGGATTTGAATGAATATTGGTTTTACTATCCCTTTAGAAAATGAAGTGTGAACTATTTAAATGCAACTATATGGAACTAATCCCGAACCTATCCTGCAAAACAACTCCAGAAAACACCTGCGAAGACGTTAGCATTAGCAAACTTTCTCAAAAGGGTACTGAAATCATTGCCTATTACAGAAGCGCAGCTTCAGTGACTAAATGCGCAGAAGTGGTCAACAGAAGCGCAGCAAGAATAAATGCACCGTAGAAATGGGTATATGCGTAGCAATAAAGAACAAAAGCACAGTAATGATGAATGCACTGCAACAGTGAGTAAAAGTGCAGCAGGAAAGAACAGATGTGCAGGAATAATAAAAGTGCCGTAACAGTGCTCAAAAGCACAGCAAGAAAGCACAGATGCGCAAGAATAACAAAAGCACCGTAACAGTGTGCAAAAGCGCAGCAAGAAAGCACAGATGCACAAGAATAATAGAAGCGCTGCAGAAATGGGTATATGCACCGCTGAAATGTTCAAATGCACCGAAGTAGCCTGTGCGTGACCTGTACAGAACTTGTCTACAAAAAAGCTCAAATTTTGATGAGATAAAGGGGCAAAGGCCCCATGGTGGGCGCCAAAAATGTTAGGGTAAAATAGGATCAACAATGAATATGCAATAAACAACATCAAATACCCATAACTCAATAGAATAGTGAAACTAAGAAGATTGAACAAAATGAAGCAATGAATAAAACAATGCAAACCTTCCTTGAATCGAAGCTTCTATTGTTGCCTATCAAGATTGTCCTTGTTTGTATGAAGTAGGCCCTCAGAGGGTACACTCCTTTTCTGTTTTCAAGAATGTTGATAGTGAATGGCTATGGTGGTAACGTGCAATGAAGATGAGCTTCAAAAGATTTGGGTGATCTGAAGCAAATTGTATTGGGGTGCCAAAGGCGCGCTGGTGAATTTTTGCAGAGTAACAATACGAATTACCTAGATGAATAGAATGGGAGGATGAGGTTTCTTTAATAGACTCAGAAGAACGAGAATCAACGGTTGAGAAGAAGTGTGATGATCAATGGCTGAGAATGGTTGAGGAATGTGCAACCAGTAGAAATATGACAAGTGTCTCATCTCCATCATGAAAGAGGGGATTTGACAACATTGATTGGAGAGTTAACTCCTTTAACTGATTAGTTAACAGACTTGATTAGTCAGTTGGAAGAATAGATTATGGAATTGACTGAATTGATTGAGGAATTAACTCAATTGACTAGTTAGTTAACATTTTTGATTGATTAGTTAACTAACTTTGATTAGAGAAGAAATAGGACATGTGGGTGAGGGAATATTAGGTAATTAATATTTAAAATATTTAATTACATGTGCAACATGGTGAGGTGGACAAGGTGAGGTGGAAAAGAGAGGTGTAAAGGTGAGGTGGATTTTTGAAATTAGAACTTAGGATAGGGGGATTTATGAACAATTAAATAATTTATGATTATTTAATTGTGTGAGACATTTAGAAGAATTTAGGGAATTTAATTAAATAAATTGATTTTATTTAATTACGGACTAGTGAACTGATTAAATAAATTTAGAATATTTAATTGATAGAAGAATGGAATAAATATTTAGAATATTTTTTTAGAATGAATCGTGTCATTTTTAGGTGTATACACTTCCTATGCAGCTTTTAGATGTACCATGGAAGTGGGCTTATAATGGTGTTGACGTTCTTGTGCCATGATTGTGGCAGGAAGTCGACACTGTATGAAAACTAGAAAACCAAAACTACTAACACAGACAGCAAGACTGGGAAAGTATAAACAATAAAAGGTGAAACGGTAAAATGAGGGTGAAATAATGAAGTTTTAATGGTAAAATGACATATGATCGGGAAATGATAAGTGAAAATGGAAAATGGACTACAAAGGATGATTAGTGTATTGGAAATGACAACTAAATACTCCCTTCCCATGTAATAATATCGTGGATAACCATAGGGAATATACTAAATATGTCTTCCCCCAGCTAAGCAGTTGACCCGTCCATGGGGCAAGTCACCATTAGTTGCAAAAAACAATACAAATAATAAATTGAAAAATAATATAAAGCCTACCATATTACCAATTACTAAAGGATAGTTGGAGATTAGTTGGCACAAGAATGCCAACGCTAGAGAGGCGGCGAGCCAACCATCATAAATGTGCAATCACCAACGATCCAAACAACATGGACAAAAAAGATGTCATAAGGATGGTAGGACATAGAGATGGAAATGGAAGGAAAAACATGATGTGGACATGATGTCAGAATAAGGCTAGATATGGGTGACAAGGTGGATGGGACGTAGAAATGATGACCTAGAGAGATACCAGCAATTGAAGAGTACGACGAATCCGTTGCATGGCAGAAAATTCATAAAGGCACGAGAAATATCAGCCTTGTCAGTCAAAGTAATAAAACTAATTCCAATGAAGCCCCTAGATGTGACAAGAAAAACATCGTGGCAATTGTGATATCTACTTGGCAGCACTAGAATTTCTACGATGACCATAGGGATAGAAATGATGACATTGATAGAGCTGCAGTAGGTCAATACCACAAACCCATGATCTGTCCAATCAAAGCAGTAGAAATTGATGTAGCATGGATGCTAAAGAAGCTAATGATAAAAGGTCTCATGTAGTGTGAGGCATCTATGCAATCTACTTGGTGGCACCAAAACATATACAGGGCTAAAAGTGACACACTGAGCATGTATGGCAGCCACCGTAGAAAAATAAAATGCCAGTGAAGAGACAATGAAAGAGCTAAGTACATGTCCCAAGAGGGACAGGAAGGTTCCTGACATGAAAATTAGGTAGAGAGCAATTGTGAAAAATAGAAACTAGAAGACAACCGACCAAACTAGGGAGGAGCTGAGAAAAGTCATTGCAGAATGCTAGCAATGGTAAATCGATTCCTGTCGCACCATAGAATGGGTAGCAATAGGAAAAATCCTAGCAACCATACCAAGTACATAAGTTCCTAGTACCCTGGTGACAGGAAGAACATATTACAATTTTTTTTTCCAGTTTTGATAATGACACCAGATCATTGATAGTTTGATTTTCAATCTGATGCCACCTGGAGATGCTGAAAAACCAGTTTCATATCTAGGATTATTAAGTAGTTAGTACCTATTGGTAACCTAGTTTTCAAGTACTAACTAGCCAACAATGCCCAAGGTTTTCATTGTTGGATCTTTTATTGATTTTTTTTGAAAAGTACCTAGGGGGTACTAGGAAAGGCAACATGAACTCTGTCAATACCATGGAGTTCCTTCGTCAAACTTGATACAAAATTTTTACGGTGCGAATCTTGACTACATCGTTGTCATAGACAACCTCAATATTATAAGGCCCTAACCAACAAGTGTGGAAGTTCCCTTTGAAATCTTGGAACCTGGAATCATACAGTACTGCCCAGTCACATGGCTGAAATGACCACTGTCTGATGAAGCGATCATGCCATAGTGCACGTTGTTTCTGAACCACTTCTATATGAAAAAGAGCTTGCTGTCAAAGTTCATCCAGAGAATGGAGTTGAGCAATCCGATCTTTTTGTGCAGCAGTGAGACTCATTCCTAATTGCAAAGTGGTTCAGAGAGTCTTTATCTCAAACTCGATGGGAAGAACCGCTTTCTTACCATAAACCAGCTCATATGAGGTAAGGCTAGTGGTGGTCTTCCACATGGTGTGATATACCCATATTGCTTCTGGAAGTCTTGTTGCCCAATCTTTCTTTTGAAGGGCCATAGTCTTTGTCAGAATATTCTCCAATTCTCGATTGGTCACCTCAACCTATCCATTGGCCTGTGGGTCATATGGTGAGGATTTGTAGTGCCAGATTTCATATTCATGAAGTAGAGTAGCAATCAACTTAGACATGAACTAAGGGCCTTGATCAGTAACAATCTCACGAGGGATGCCAAACCTGGTAAAAAATTTAAAATAGAAAAAGTCAGCAACTTTAGTATCTCTTGCATGTTTCAATGCCACAATCTCTACTCATTTAGTAACATAATCAGTACAAACTAATATACATTCCTTATTCTTTGATGGGGAGTTAATTAGCCCCACAAAATCTAAACCCCAATTTTTGAAGGCTTCAAGAGACAATTGGGGTTGTAGAGGCATCTCACCAGAACGTGTGGGTCGCCCCATACGCTGGCATTTATCACAGTGTTGCACATACTTCTTGTAGTCTTTATGAAGTGTAGGTTAATAGTACCCAGCAGTTAGGACTTTATTGGTAGTCCTCTGATCAACAAAATCACCTCTGCATGACTCTGTATGACATGCTCAAAGTATATCAAAGATATTGTCTTCAGCTACACATCAACACATGGTGTTGTTAATACCAATGCAGAACAAGAGTCCATTAATCCATGTATATTGACCAGTTAGCCCCACAAGTTTTTGACAATCTCGAGGAGAGAAGTGTGGGGGAAACTTGCAAGTGACCAAGTAGTTTACAATGTGCGCAAACCATGGACTCTTAACTGAAATGGTAAAAAGGTGCTCATCAACGAAAGCATCATCAATAGGCACTGGCTCACTCTCGCATTGCAACCTAGAGAGAAAGTCTGCAACCACATTTTCCTGACCAGGTTTATCAAGTATTGTTATATCAAATTCTTGCAATAAAAGTAACCATCTAATTACTCTTCCTGTAACTACTAGTTTATTCATTAAAGACCTTATTGCAAAGTGATCTGTATGGACAAAGACTTTATAACCAGTTATGTAATGCCAAAATTTATTAATGGCATAAACAACAACAAGAAATTCCTTTTTAGTAACTTTGTAGTTCATTTTTACACTTGTAAAATTCTTACTAATATAATAAATGGAATAAAATAACGTGTCCTCCTTTTGACCAAGGATAGATCACATTGAAAAATCAGAAGCATTAGTATGGATATGGAAAGGAAGCTCCCAATTAGGTCCTCGTAATATCGGTGTGGTCACAATCTTCTCCTTTATGGTTTCAAAAGCTTGTTGACATTCCCGCGTCCAAGAAAATGTGTTATCTTTACTTAATGAAACAAAAAGAGGTGCAACAATCTTACTAAAGTTTTGAATAAAACACCTATAATATCCTGCATGTCCTAAAAAGCTACGAACATGTATTTGACAAATAGGAATAGGCAAATCTTAAATTATCTGCACCTTCTTTGGATCAACTTGAATTCCTATAGCAGAAATATAGTGTCTGAGTACTATACCTTCTGTCATCAAAATGTGACACTTTTCATGACTCAAGGACAAGTTTGTATCTTCACACCACTGTAGAACTTTCTCAAGATTATATTTGGCTTCCTCATAAGTATCACCATACATAGTAAAATCATCCATATATACTTCAACACAATCATGAATCAAATCATTAAAAATACTTAACACCACCCTTTGAAAAGTAGCAGGGGGATTACATAGACCAAAAGGTAACAGAAAATGATCCTTTTTAGTAGCCTTGTTAAGGGCTCTATAATCAACACATATTCTACATTTACCATTTTTCTTGGGAACTACTACCAAAGGGGAAACCCACTGACTATCAGAAACTGGATATATAAATCCTACACAATAATGGGTTACAGTTTTTGGCCAAACTTGACATTGAAATCAATATTTTGAACTAAATCTTCACGTTCTAACACCTATAGTTGCTAAACCATTAGGAATTTGAAGATGATGCGAACTAGTGATTTGTGAGATTTTGTTTGTAGATTCTAAATATATATTTTTTTAAAAAATTGGAGTTAAATTGTAAATTTTTTTTACATCTCCTTTGATAACTAGTTTTTAATAGTAAACAACATTTTTTTAAAGTGATGTGTACTTCATAGCACATAACTTGTGATGTGTACTCCGTAGCACATAACTTTTTTTCTACAAAGGATAAAATTCTGATTCATTTTAATTTAGATTGGTAACACCGATATATAGTGTATGCATTTGGTTTCATAATGTTTTGTTGAATATATATTTTTTAATTAATTTTGAAGTCAAACCAATTAAAATTTAGACATAGGTGTATTCCGTAAAACATAACTTTTTCTGTATGCATCAAAATTCAATTTTTTTTCTTTTGTTGAAACAAGGACATCAAGAACTAGTGCATAGATATTTTTTAGAATTTTTTTTCACTAATTTACTAATTTTCCATGTGTGTAGAATAAAGAACTTGATGTTCGGTGAAAAACATACATTCACAAGAAATAAAAAATGAATATAATAATCAAATTAAATATATTTAAAATTATATTTTTTGGGAACCTTATAATAAGGAATACATACTTACAAAGCATAAATTTTAAATGAATTCATTTGATCCCTCAAAAGATAAATCAAAATTGGTTTTTTATCAACATTTTGATAGGTGTAGAGAAGACTCCATTATAAGTATGGTTTAAAACTAGCGGGGTTCTATCCAAGGGGGTTTGAATCTAAGGGGGTTTGATCAAACCCTCTTCAATTAAAATCCTTTAAATGGAACCTTTCAAGGCTTAAATCATTATATTTTCTAAAAATATGTGATTTCAGAAAAAAATTAGGATGTCCCACAAAAGTGTAATCCATTATTCTTTTGTAATTCTTCTTTCACAATTTCTCGTAAGATTGGGTTTAACCTTCTTTGGGGTTGCCTAACAGGATGACTACCTTCTTCTATGTAAATGTGGTGTGTGCATGTTTCTAGATGAATTCCACACATATCTTGATATTCCCATGCAAATGTAGTTTTGTGATTTCTTAACATGGAAATTAAATCTTGAATTTGTGCATCACTTAAATTTGGATTAATATTTAAAGTATGTCCTGGTAAAATTTCCATAGCTTGATATTTTGCAGGTAAGTCTATAGCATGTGCTTGTGAAGTGGATGGTGAAGAAGTGTCTAAAAGAATGAATGGACTATATACACAGTTATGTAGAAGCAACTGATGTAAAGTAATAAAATATTGCAGTAATTGTGAATCATTTAACAATGGAAAGTTCCCAAATGGACAATTATCTATATAAGAATGAAAAACAAATTTTTCTAAAACATCATCAGACACATATCAATTTTGAAGAAAATTGGAAAGAACAATATCTCTGATAGTTCCTCAATATCAAGTGCTTGATCAATTGTCAACACAGGCAAAGACTTCTAAATCACTGTCATTCTATAAGGGATCTTCAGTCTCCAAGAATGGTTGAATAGGTGGGTACAAGGTCAATTGTTTCTTCTGTTTTCCATTAGAAATAACCATATTACCTGACCTACAATTGATATAAGCATCTGCGGCATCCAACCATGGTCTTCCTAGGATTAGGGGTACCCCCTAGCTTTATTTTGGGTTGCAAGATCATGAAATTAATAGGGTATTCCCAAGAGTCAATAGACATAACAACATCCTCTATCATACCTTTAGGTTTGACTAAGGAGCAATCTACAATCTGTAAGGCTGTAGGTGTAGGCTTATATCCTTGAAGGCACAACTTTTCCTTAGTCTCATTGGTCATGACATTAATTGCAATATTTCCCAACATAAGATCAACAAGTTGCCCAAACTTGCACTGTCTTTGAGTCTTGTTTCTTTGTTTACTTTCAGGTACACAAATATTGAATTGTCTTTGTGTACATAGGGACATCCTTAATGGCTTGTAAAAGAGGGATCTTAATTTTACATTTCTCAATTCATTTACAAAATCAAATTTTGGCTCAACCACTTCCTTCTGTTTTGGCTGAGATTGGAACCTATCAGGGTATGGAGACAACCTAGATGGTTCATCTAGTTTGTCTAATTGTTCTTCAAGTTCATCATTGATTTCAGTAATAGCTAGCCCTTAAAGGGCTTTACTTGATCGTAATTAAACTCCATTAATGTCCAGTGTGTTGATAGGATAGGTCGGATAACCTGCCACCTCATTATTGTAAACTGGTTGTGCCACCTTGTTATTTGGGTTTGGAGCTAACTATGTAGGCATGGGTGTTGCCTTAGGTGGCTGTGATGGGTTGGATAATGGACTAGTGGATGAGGGTGGTAGAAGTTGCTGTTGTGATTGTTGATATGGAGTAATAGTGGGTGGTATGGGATATGATGGATATTGTGGATAAGGTGGTGGTGCTTCTCTCCATGGTTGTTGCCATGGTTGTGGGGAGGGCTGATGTTGTGGGTATTGATTTGGCAATGGAGGATAGGATGGAGGTTGTTGCCAACCTCTGTATCATCCAGGTGAATTATGATATGCAAAAGGAGCAGGCTGACCACTTGATTGTCCCATAGAACTATAGGGTGCATGATAATAATTAATCATATTGGGTGGCATAGCCCTCGGTTGCTAGGGTCTCCTCTAGGCCATGTAATAAATAGGTTCTTCTGGATACTCTACTTCTACCATATCCATAGGTAATGGTTGCAAGGAAGTGGTTTTTCTAACCTCCTCTAAGGATGAGATTTTTGTCCTATTGTAAGGGCATTCTTCACTAGTATGTTTCTTGAGACATGTTGGCCAAAAGATGTCTAGGGCTTTTTCAGCTTCTTCTTTCTTTTTTACATGTATACAAAGTGTTTATCTATTTAACCATATGATTTAAAAGATCATTTTTAGGTCATCAAGTAATGTACCTAACTCACATTTGGTGATACCTGATGTGCCACTTTGAGAAACTTGTCTTCCTGAGCATCCTTGAACCAACCAATGAGATCTTGAATAATTCTTATAAATTTCACAAATATCATCAAAGGATAATTTAGAAATATCTCCTGCACCTATAAGATTTAAATTATCCATGCAATCATCATGAATTCCTCTTAAGAAAAACATTTTAATAGGCCTATTTGTCATGATCTTTGAAGACTGAACACGAATTTCTCGAGAAAGTCTTCAAGCGTTTCATCTTTTCATTGAGACATCCTCAAATTTTCATCTCAAACTTCTTTTGTCTTACAATAATCCTGATACTTTGTCAAAAATCATTCCTTCATGTTATCCCACATGCAAATTGTCTATCGTCTGAGTCTTTTAGTGTAGTTGGAAATAGCTTGAGTTTCTGTGCATCACTCTAATAATCATAACTATGACGCAACACATCAAATTCAAATAAGAACATGTCAAGATCTTCAATATAGAGACCTCTAAAAATTGGTAAGGTTGAGTGAGGTATATTTTTCATAGGTGCCTCTTCACCAGGATTCACAATGGGAAACTCAAAAGTTATTGGTTCATTATTGACTAAAGCTCAGTCATTGTTGATTCGGTCATTGTTGATTCAGTAATTGTTGATTTGGTAACCCTCATGATTGTCACCCATGTTGTCTAATGGCCAAGGTACCCAATGAACAAGGAATGATGAAGAACATGGTTGGTATTTTCTTGGTATTTCCTTTCTACCACTTCTTAATGCATAGGAAGCTTTGTATTGTTCAATAAAATCAGGAGGAATAGGACTAAGAGGTCTTCTTAGTGGTACTACTGGTGACTCAAGTTTATCTAGATTTTCAGATGTAGGAGGGATGGTCGAGGATGAGCCAATGTCTACTTCAGTTTGTTCACTTGTAGTTTCTAGAGGTATAGTAGTTGACTCAAGGACACACCTTTCTAAATTAGGCTCAACTTGCTTCTTTTTCACTTGTTTCTTCACTGGTTGTGGCTTGATCACATGTGTAGGATTCTTCTATTTTGATGAACTACTCATAGCAGGCTGTTTGACAAATCTACCTTTATCATCTCTAGCTCGACTCATGCATCTATATGATCTACAACAGAGCAAACCAAGGTTAATCACCTAGGCAAGGTCGACACTTGCATGGATTTTCACCTTGACACATTGGTCCTAACTCAACTCACTATGATTTGAAGGCTTTAACACCTTTCCCTGGAAATAGAGCCAAAAAATGTTGGAAAAAATTGTGGATTAAAGTTGGGGAAAATTATCCTTTTAAACAGGGGTAAAAAAGAAAATAAAGGATGAAATAGTAAGACCTCATTTTTTGCCCATCACAACCAAGGGTGATACGAAGTTAGCAAAGATAGGAGATTACTAGGATGATATAGTAGTAGCACAAATGATTGAAAATCTAACAAATTTCCAAGACTTATTTCCCTGAAGTTTTACAAAAATGAAAGGAATTAAAGAAGAAGTAGGCGTAATGAAAATACAACTGAAGGAGGGTACCAAACCAGTCTGGAAAAGGCCATACAAATTAAACCCAAACATGAAAAAGAAAGTGAAAACAAAAATAGAAAAAATGTTGGCTACAGGGATCATCAAATCAGTAGAAGACACAAAATGGATAAGCTCCATGGTGGTATAGAATAAGAAAATAGGAGAAATCCAGGTGTGTGTTCACTTTAGGGAACTAAATAAAGCATGTATACATGACCCATTTCCCACCCCATTTACAAAAGAAATATTGGAATCAGTGGTAGGAAGAGAAATCTATTCATTCATAGATGGGTTCTCTGGATACCATCAGGTAAAGAGTTGTGAAGAAGACCAACCCAAAACTACTTTTGCAACCAAGTGGGGATCATACATGTAACAATTATGCCATTTGGGTTAAAGAATACACCAGCAGTATTCAACTGGACAATGATTAACACATTTAAATATTTCATCCATGATTTCCTAGAGATACAAATCAAACAAGCCGATGATGACATCCGAGAGGTTGGGACAATCTATCACTTTTGTCTACAATGGCCAAATACTAGAAAATAGCTCCACAACCAAATCAATAAGATAGAAAATCAAATAGCACAAACTAGTTATGACCCATTACAGGATCATACCAAAACAAAAAGGGAAGATATAAAACACCTACACATTCAATTCCAACATTTCTATACTCAGTGAGAATTAGTCAAGGAGCAGCTTCAACTCTTCGGGAGGCAATAGACAATGAATTAAGGTTCCTCCAACTCACTCTGAAAGAAGCAAAGAAAGAAATTGACAGCATAACCATCCCTACCTCTTTCCCAGAAGCAGAAGGCACATTAGCACAAATGCAGACTTAGATAAGCATGCTTCTCCAAGCAAAGGCACACTGGGCCACTACATTTGCCTGACTGAAAATTGCCTATCACAACATGCTACCAAAATAAGTCTGATGTCTTGAGGACAAGACATCATTTAAAAAAAGGGGGATGATGTTAGTAGGTCAGGTACTAGAAAAAGGATATTAGAAGATACCAGATAAAGGCTTCACTTCTAGAAAAGGCATGAGACAAATAGGAAAAGTCATGACACTTCAAAGAATACATTCTATAAACCTATGAAATACAATATGAAGAATATGAATAAGAATGTAATGAAGTAACTAGAGTAGAGACTAGACTTGCCCAATTAGTATTTTGAATATATATATGAATGAAGTATGGTTGTTCATCTTTAGAAATCAGACTTAGTCTCATATTGTGTCTTCTAAGGTATAAATAAGACTACACAAGAAGTATCAGGATATAGGTCTCCAGACTGTACAAGTCCCAATTTTTCTTGCTAATAGATGGTTTGACACAAGATCAGCATGTTTGACATAATAGAAGATTTGAGAGAGATTGTTTGACATAGTTGAAGACATGGGGTTAGTATGATTAAGGGAAGTTAGTCCAAAAGTTCTAGTAGATGGAGAAAAGTTGTCTAAGTGTGATGCGATGATCAATCTAGTGTCTAAGTATGATGCAGAGGAAGGTACACTTGTTCTAATATATTTTCTATACGTCTACATTGATATCCTATTAGTTTAAGGTACCGTACTTAGAGATAAGTTACAGAAGGTTGACTAAGGCATTCACAATGTATACCCTAAGGTAGAGTCACAATATTTTGGTCTGCATTTCTTTGCAAAGAAATTTTTAGTCTTGTGGTTTAGAATACATGTTAATTGAGATATGAAGGTATGTTATCCAATATTTCATCTCATTACACCTTTAGCAGAGAAAGTTTTCAATGAAAGAGTTCTGGTTAGTGTTCAGATAGAGTAAAGCAATGGTGGAGACCTGTTGGAATGCTCTGCATTCCTCCAGAAGAGAAGTTGTGCCCATACAATTTTCAGAACATGATTAGAGATAATTAATACATGCTTCCTTCTTGTATCAAGTGTCTTGATGGTCTGTAAGGTTAGTTTTCAAATGATTGAAATAATATAGATAGTTCTGGATGTCTAAGTTGTTCCCTGTGTACATGGTTGAGTACTTGCGGAAGATGGAAAGTATATAGATCGACAATATGAGTGTATGCAGAGACTCTACATATCCCAATACATCTCAGGTTTGAAGCACAAATAATTCCTTCTTGTTCCTAGTACTGCATAAGGTGTTCAAGTCACCTTGAGTTATGTATACATATGAATGCTGATCATAGTGCAATTGAGTTAAATGTCTCTGCATTCCTCCAGAAATGATAGATATGGTTGTGCAGTTCTAAGGATATGATCAAAATGATGAATGATCTCATACATAAGAATTTCAATTGACTTGGTGGTTCTCAATGCAATATCCTAAGTTTTGATGTGTCACAGTTAGTTCAGAGTGCCTTGTTTACATCAGTTCAATATGTTTCATGTCTTGCAGATGCATAGAATGATCAGATACTTTAGGAGAAGGGTGTATGGATAGTGTTGACAAGGTACATTGCTCATGTCTTAGTCCACATCATGTTTTTGGTGTCTCCCTAGTGGTGCAAAGATGGATAGTTAGTAGTGATAGTGTTTTTTGGGTCGACAGTCTAGTTTCTTTATATATGATGGATCCTGATAACTTGTTTTGACATTGAAAGAGGTGTTGTGACATGTTTTGGGTCTTGTTGTGATGTGTTGAGATCTGTAACCTATTTTATTTTCATAATGTCTATGTTTGAAGTTGACCCATGGAGAATTACACATTTCATCTAAAAGTCTTTGTGTTGTCATAAATTTGAGGTTTTGAGTGGTTGCGGAAGATATATATCGAAGAACAAAGTTAGTTGTGAAAGGTGTGAATGTGATAGAGAAAAATGAGAAGGATGAAGTGTGCAAAGTCAATATGATGGAGTGATTGTGCAGAAAATAGGACTACAACATCAACATAAGCCAGATGCTTCTTTTGTTGTAGTTCATAGTTATGTTATCATTGTAATCTTGTATAGTAGTGAGCTTTCTTCAGGGAGTTGTAGTTTCCTTGAATTGTAGCCCTAAAACAAAGTCAGCAGGGAGTAGTAGCTTCCTTGGGTTGTAGCCCTAAAATAATGTTATAAACTTTTATAGAAATGAGCATTCTATATTGTGAGCTAACACTCACTGTGGTTTATCCCAGTTTTGGGTTTTCCACATAAAAATCCTGGTGTTATTGTGTTGATTATTGTGGTACATGATTTACTTTCTATTCTCTAAGTAATTTGATTTGATCTACAAATGAAGTAGATAAATTTTTACACAGTCTGAATATTTAAATTCAGGCAATAAATCTAAACATTCGATAAGATCATGATAAACCTCATTAAGGCCGACAAGGTGAGGGATGCAGGCAGAGTAAAGAAGGGCAACAACATGCTGATTCAAACAATAAAGATTCCTTTAACAAACTCTTTGGATAAAGGCCGGAAAAAGTTTTGAGATAAAGAACAAAAAAGGCCAAAGATTAGACTAAGGAGGCCATTGACAGGCTCAAGAAGGCTGACTAACAACCAAAGGTACATACGATGGTCGATTGGAAAATTAAGAAGCCATTCACATGCTATAGGAGGATGATTTATAGCTGATTCTATATACAAAAGACCATAACAATGAAGCAAAATCTATAATTTAACCAGGAAAAATCAGCTACCATAGTATTGGTGGGATGAGTCAAAGAGATCAAGGTTGAATTAAACTCTAATCTTGAACGAAGAGTTTTATAAGGGCCACTCCAAGAATGAAGAGGCCGCTAAAACATGTAGTAGGCCAATATCCTTAGAGCACAGGTCGATTGCAAGTATGCAAAGGCTTCAAAAGAACTAGAGCCAATAACTAAATCAAGAGTGAATAATATAAAGGTAGTAATACTAGTAAGGTGGGTCAAAACAAGTTTGAAATGTTGTAGGAACTGTAGAGGAAAACTAATGCATTGTAAACATAACATAATTAAGGGGAAAAACTATCTGAACAGTCCACTCTATCATTGTACTTCCTATTGGCAAGAGACACTGTAAGGCCTGTCATGTGTTGTCATTGATGGAAACTAAGTTCATTCCACACATCCACAGTACAGTATCAGATCATACCAAAAGTCAGTTCCAAGATTGTCCAGTCCGAATAGACAGGAATAGGGTATATGACAGATTTCAGTATTTTGGTCAACAGATCTCTCCATCTAATCATTAGGTGTTGCGAATCTAAGGGAGTGTAGAGGAATGTCAGGAAAATATAAATCTAGGATTTCAACCTCCGGTGACAAAGGGATTAAAATTTATGAGCATCTGAGTATTGGGTCCTAATATGACAAGAATAGTTCAGTGAGGAATAGGTTGACTTGTGTTAGATCCTTGTGTGGATCTAGTAGAAGTGTTTTGGTGAGTTGCATATGTGATATAATGTTAATGGATGACATGTATGATGATCTGTAAGTGTTATTTTTGGTACACATCAATATTGATGTATGGATTCAGTTGACAAAATAGAGCACTTGTATTGTTTGTTAAGTTCTTCATAAGGCTGACAGAAAGGTGATTAAATTTCTTGAGGTAGATATATATAACTGATGGATTCAAGTGTATTGGAGGTATGTGGTGTGCGATGAGGGAGTAAGTATGAAAAATGAGATTAAGGTGCAGAAGAGAAGAGATTTGAGATCTAGATTATGGAAGAGTAGTAAATAGGATAGAATAAAGATGAAGTGTGTAAGATCAGTATTTTGTGCTTAACTGGAATTGAATTCTTGCATTGGTAGATGCTATTCATCAGTTCAAACAATCTGTAATCCTTTTGTAATCATTCTTGTAGGCAGTGAGCCTCTCTTGAGCAATGAGCCCAAAGGCATGTACCTTCCCCTTTTGTAATACCTTTAACAGAGTATAATCCTTGTGGGTTAACCCCAACCATGGTTTTTCCCTTAACCGGGTTTCCATGTTAAAAATCTTGGTATCAATTGTGTTATTTGTGTTTCTTCTCATGAGTTATTGATTCTTGCTTTTCATGATTATATCATTAATCTTTTAAGAAGTTATAAAGAAGAAATTAACTGTAGTAAGCTTTAAAGTTTTATGACAATTGATTCACTCCCCCTCTCAATTGTCAGCCCTAATTCTAACAATTGGTATCAGAGCAAGGTTCCTTTGAAAAAGTTTAATAGCTTGAGGAAGATCTAGGAAGGTAGTAAAATGGATGAATACAACCTCCAAAGACAACTTAAAATTGCTTTAGAAGATCTTGATCAATCCAGAGTAGAAGTCAAAGAACTGCAAGAGAACCTTATAAATGCAAAAGACTACATAGAGACTTTAAAAGAAAAATTGAGCAAATCCAATGAAAAGAGGAAGGAGCAACCTCTTCAACTAGGAAATCATTATGAAGATAACAACAAGGATAAGGCTGTTGGCAAGAGACACTGCTTCAAATGACAAGTGTTGTCATTGATGGCAACTAAGACTATTCCACTCATCCGCATAACATAATTTGTTCATACTGGAAGTCAGAATCAGAATTTATCTAAGTCCGGGTAGCTAGAAATAGAGCATGTGACAGGGTCCGGTATCTTAGTCTAGATCTCTCCAGTGGTAAATTGGAGTATGCTGTGGATTTGAAGGAGTCATAAGGATTGTCAAGGCAATCTAAATCTAGAATTTTAACCTCCGGTAATAAAGGATTCAAAAGTTATTTGCATCTGAGTATAAGGTTATAGTTTGATAGTGCAGACAGTAGAAGAACAGGCCAACCTTGTAATTGATCTTGGTTCCAAATAAATGGAAGTTGTCAATTGGACAATTTGTGATAATCAGTGATAATGGCTGACATGATTGATGATTTGTAAATGCAATTTTTGATCCACATTACAAGTTATGAATGGATTTAGCCAATAGAGCAGAGTCTTCAACAAAGTTCTAAGTGTTCTTGAAGCCGACTGAAAAGTGATTCAATATCATGATGTGGATATATATAACCAATGGATTTAAGTGATTTTGGTGTGTGTGTGATGTGACTATGGCGAAAGTGTGAAATGGGCAGAGATCTAAGGTTTGGATGATAGCAGAGCAGTAAATAGGGCAGAGTGAAGATGAAATGTGTAAGATCAGTATTTTGTACTTAACTGGAACTGAATTCTTGCATTACTAGATGCTATTCATCAGTTCAAACTTCTTGTTATCCTCTTGTAATCATCTCTATAGGCAGTGAGCCTGAATGCATGTGCATTCCCATTTGTAAAATACTTTTAACATAGTATTAATCTTTGTGGGTTAACCCCTACCGTGGTTTTTCCCTTAATCGGGTTTCCACATTAAAATCTTGGCGTTAAGTGTGTTATTGTGATGCTGCTCATATGTCTATGATTCTTGTTTTTTCATGGTTAAATTATTGATTTATTGTTAGGTGGTAAAAGGAAGAATTAGTTGCAGAAAGTATTAAAGTTTTGAGACAACTGATTCACCCCCCTCTCAGTTGTCTGCCCTAATTCCAACAATTAGTATTAGAGCAAGGTTCCTTGAAAGAAGCCTAACATCTTGAGCAAAGATCTTGGAAGGAGTTTTAATGGGTTCACTCAAACATCAACTTCAGTTGGCCCTAGAAGATCTTGATCAGTCTAAAGCAGAAGTAACTAATCTAAAAGATGAGCTTAAAGATACTGATAATACCATTGAAATGTTAAAAGATAAATTGCAGAAATCTATGGAAAAGAGAAAGGAGCTACTTTTGCAGTTATCCAGTTTAACTGAAGAAAATGGCATGAATGAAGCTTTGGAAGAAAAGACAAAGGAGTGTGAGAAGCTGTCAAAAGAAATTGCTGTTCTAAAAGTTGAGATGGAATCTGGGGTAATGAGGCTAACCAAAGAAATTGAGCAAAGGAAGAAGACTGAAGAAGACCTAAATCAAACTCTAAAATATAGAACTGAAGAATGCTGTAGATTAGATAGAATAGAAGGCAATCTAGAGTCTGATCCACAAGAAAGTAGAGATAATGAGAGAGAACTTGAAAGGCAAATTGTCATTCTTAGACATGACCTAGAAGTTGCAAATGAATACAAGGAGAAGTTCAAGATAAGCTCAGCTAAACTTGAAGCACTGCTTGAAGGATAGAAAAAGGCTGATGACAAGCATGGTCTTGGTTATGAGAAAAGTGAAAGCTCCGAATCCGGACAAAGAAATTTTCAACCAAGGAATGGGAGAAACAGACCTAGAAGACCTCCAGTAAGACAACCTAATGCTCAAAGATATCCATCCTTCAATGGTAAATGTTTCAACTACAATAAATTTGGTCATAGAGCTATGCAGTGCAGAAGCAAAGTAAATCAAAATGGTTCATCCTTCTCCGGTCAATGCTTCAAGTGTAAGAGGTATGGTCATAGATCAAATGAATGCAGAAGTATGATAATGAATAACTCTAACAATAGAGGAAATGACAACTCCTTCAATGGTTACTTCTTTACTTGCAATGGATTTGGACCCATGGCTAATTAGTGCATATCAAGAGGAAATCAAGCACATAAGCAAAGAAATGTTGAGTTCTTTAATTGCAATAGATTTGGTCATATTGCAAGATTCTGCAGAAGTAGAAATAATGAAAGAAGAGGTTTGATAAACAAAAAACTAGATGAGAAAAGAGAAGACAAAGGCAAGGGTAAAATTGATGTGAATGAAATCTAGAATGAAATGAGCAAGACATGGGTCAAGAAAAGTGTTGTGAATAATAGTAATGGGTCCGCACCAGAATCTGGTACTGATAATTCCATCGGGAATTAAATTTGGAGCTCTGGCTCAGGGGGAGCTACATTAAAAATCAAATTCCCCCAGCTAGTAAGTAGGTGCCTAGATCTGGAAAAATGAGAAGATATTTTGAATTGTTTCAAAATTTTTGGAAGGATATCCAGAAGAAAAGATGTTGATATGAAAATTTATGGAGTGATTCATGAAGAATTGTTCAAGAAACAAAGTAACCAGATGAAGTTAGGGAAACACATTTATTACAATGTCAAATTAGGTTTTCTAGAGGATAAAAGGTCACTTAGTCATGCATTTGAATCACTTTGCATTTGAAGGAAACAAGAAGAAGAGCATCTGAGCTGCACATCTAGAGATTGAAGCATGAAGAGCGAATTCAACCGGCAAGTAATCAACCCTAACCCCATGATAGAAAAAGGTACTTCTCTATAAAGCTTTGAATCTAAAATCTGTTGAGATGGCTACTCCTCCTGTTGTTGACATTATTAAAAGGCTGTTGGCAAGAGACACTATGTGGCTTCATGAGTGGTGTCATTGATGGCAACAAAGTCCATTCCACACATCTGCAGCACATGGTATGTCTATACCAGAAGTTAGATTGAAGAGTATTTTGGTCCAGTTAGCAAGAATAGAGCATGTAGCAAGGTCTGACAATCAGGTTCGGATCTCTCAGAGGAAGTATCTCAGCAAAGTGTGGACTTGGGGAAGTCAAGAGGAGTACCATGACTCCTACATTCTAGAGATTGAGCCTCTGGTGATGAAAGAGTGAAAAGATATGAGCACCTAAGTGTTGGGTTCCTATTTGGCAGAGTAGACTGAGGAAGAACTGACTGGCAGAGCATCAGACCTTAATCCAGATGAGGAATTGATGGCGATCAAGCTTCTTGAGGGTCATTCATGGTTGGTTGACATGATTGATGACTTCTATAACTATCTCTTCGATACACATCACTTAATAAGCAAGGATTCAGCCGACAGACCAGAGTTTGAGAAAATCTTGAGTATTCTGGATGCTGACTAGAAAGATGTTGAAATTCTTGGTGCGGATATATATACCATATGGATATCGATGTGAAGGTGTATGTGGTGTGATAAAGTGTGCGAAGAAAAGTAGAGAGCAGTGTGGAAGCAGCTATACAAATCTGGTATGTGACAGAACAGTAGCACCAAGAAGAGGAAGAATGAAGTGTATCAGATCAATATATTGAGCCTAACTAGAACTAAACCTTAGCATATGTGGATGCCTTTGATCAGTTCAAATACCTGGTTACTTTCTATATACCTTATAGACAGTGAGTCTCTTGTAGGTAGTGAACCTCTTGTGAGCAGTGTGCTCGAGCAATGAGCCCTAATTGGCAAGTGCCATTTTGTACTTCTTATTCTATTAACAGAGAATACAATCTTGGGTTAGTCACCCTGTGGTTTTTCCCTTAATAGGGTTTTCCATGTAAAAATCCTTGTGTTATGTGTGTTGATTTCATTTCTGCTTTCATGTTCATTTATGCTTATATGTTTTGATACTACACTATTGTTAAAGAAGAAAAGAAAGTTAAGAAGTTTAAGATAACTGATTCACCCCCCTTCTTAGTTATCTGTCTTGTTTCCAACAATTGGTATCATAGATAAGTTCCTCTAGATAGAGCCTAATAGCTTGAGGAAGATCTAGGAATCTCAATGGATATGTATGGTATGAGGGAACAACTTCAGTCTGCCATAGATGATCTTGAGCAATCTCACTCTGAAGTCAATAACCTGAGGGAAAGACTCAAACAAGCTGATGATTTCATAAATGAACTCAAAGAAAAAATAGGTATCTCAATGAAGAAAAGAAAGGAACTACTTCAACAATTAGCAAGTCAAAGTGAAGCCAATGATACTAATGAAGATCTGAATGAGAAAAATAAGTTATGTGAGAAGATATCAAAAGAGGTCATTATGGTAAGACATGAAATGGAATTAGGGGTTATGAAATTCACCCAAGAAATTGAAGAGAAAAGAAAAATTGAAGATAATCTAAAACAATCTCTCAAGCAGAAGTCAGAAGACTGCCACAAAATGGATATAATAATCAGGCATTTGGAATTTGATCTTGAAGAAACTAGAGATAATGAAGAACAACTTGAAAATCAGATAGATTCTCTTAAAGGGGATCTTCAAACTGCAAATGAATACAAAGAGAAATTCAAGATAAGCTCTGATCAACTTGAAGTTCTTCTTGAAATCCAAAAGAGGGTAGATGACAAATATGGCTTGGGGTATGAGAAAGGTGAAAGCTTTGGATCCGGTCAAAGGAACTTTGGATTAGGAAATCCAAGGAACAAACCTAGAAGACCTTCAGTAAGGCAACCAAATGCTCAAAGATATCCATCCTTCAATGGATACTGCTATAATTGCAATAACTTTGGTCATAAAGAAAATCAGTGCAGAAGAAGAATGAATCAGGCTAATTCATCCTTCTCTGGATAGTGTTTTAACTACAAAACGTATGGTCACAAATCTCATGAATGTAGAAATATACAAATAAACAATTCATTCAATGGTAGATGCTTTGCATGCAATAGAATGGGACATATGGCTAATCAATGTAGATCAAGAGGATACCAGTCAAATATGAAAAGAAATGTTGTTTGCTACAATTGCAATAGATCTGGTCATATTGCCAAATTCTGTAGAAGTAAGAATTAGGACAAAAAGGGTCCGGTGCATCATAACCAAAATAAAGACAAAGGAAAAGGAAAAGTGAATGCAGATGAAATTCAAAGGGAAATGAACAAGATTTGGGTGAAGAGAAGTACATAAAATGTTGAGGATGGATCCGCACCATAATCTGGTGTTGATATTCCTTCCGGAAACTAAATAGATGAGCTCTGGCTCAGGGGGAGTCACAAAAGAAAACAATTTCCCCCAGCCAGTCAATTGGTGCCTAAAATTGGCACATGGAGTGTTGCAGATTAAAAGGACTCTCAGAGAAACATCTAAATAACCCTTGGTCAAAATATGAAAGATCTGCAAGGAGTTTGAAAAGGTTAATCATCCCAGATTAATCCAGTTTGACAGTCATCCGGCAAAAGTAGGATTTTCACAGTTAGATCCGGTATGATTCAAAAATTGAAAATATCTTGATCTGCGGATAAATGGAATGATTAGAGAAAGGAAGATAGATTGTCATAATCACCGAGAATAACTCTAAGTGCATCTTAGTGATCCGGAAAGATCTCTCTCATAACAAGAAGAACAAGGCAACTAAAATGACTTAAGTTGTGCATTTATTGCAAAATGGAATTAGGGTTTGCACATAAATAAAAGGGTTATTTTGTTCATCATTTGCACATTTGCATTTGAGAAAAAGAAAGAAGGATCTTTGCAACAAGATTGCTTCAACCCTCTCAAGGATCAACCGCAGAATTTGGTTCATCCAGCGATCATTTCGGCTCTTATGGTGAGCCCTAGAAGCGTAAAAAGGTATTTCTGCTCTTGAATATCTCTCTTTAAATCTTTTGAAAGATGGCTACTCTGAATGTTGTTAAGATCACTGATAGGCCATGCCCTAAGTTCAAGAAACATCCTTACAAATCCCTAGAAGTTGATCCCCTAGGCGCATTCTCTAGCATTCTACATGGGGTTCTGCACATAGAAGATGTTAGGGTATACATTCACGCCAACATTGAGGAATTTGGGGAATCCAAGCTAATGGACATTTATCACAAGGAATTAATAGATGAAACATTTGAACTTAAACCCCAATACAAGGCCATCCGGGATAAGCATTTTGGATATTGCATCCATTTCCCCTATTTTGTAGAAGATGAATGGGTCCGATATGTTCTAAGAAGAATGCATGACAACTTCATGTGGTTGATGAGGCCATTTAAGATCACAAAAGATGCCATTAGGGCGGTAACCAGATTGCACTCATCCGGCGGGTTGCTTGCTCTCAAAGTAGTCAAAAACCAAACTGTAAGTGAGGCTACCGGATCAAAATTTGATAAAAGAGCAATGACAATAGAGGATATCACAAATTTGGATATCAAATTTGCCTCTATGATTATTGGCTACAAAATATATCACTCCAGCAGGGAGAATTCTATATCCAGAACAACTATATACACTGCTTATCAGATGCTAAGGGAAAATGTTGATTATGATCTTTGTGAGCTTCTCCTGAACCAACTATTAGAGAATTTGCAGAAAATATAGAAGGATAAGAAGAATTCCTTTAAGTACAGTGGCTTGATACTATGTCTATTCTTCTACTATATGAATGAGCTACCCAAAACTAGTGGCTGGATATGGCAAAATCACAGACCTGTTACCATACAAATTAGGGATTATATGCATGGACTTGGTGATGCCAAGGCTCAAAGCACAACTCTCTAGGGATATTTCAAGAATTTCCAAAGTATGATGCAAGCTAGAGAAAGAATTCCACAAACATTATTTGAAAAATACAAAGACACAGTGTGTTTCATGGTAGACATTGATCAATGCCTAATGGAGGCAGTGGAGCCTAGGACAGTCTGGATCATGCCAATGGGATATGAGGTAGATGAGAAAATCCTAGAGTTGCATATCCAACACCTACTGAGTCAGCCCAAGGACCCTGAGGCAGAAAGGTTTGGAACCTTTCAAGAATTGAGTGTGAAAATTCATGTTGAACAAAGACAACTAGAAATGAAGAGAAAAGTGAGAAGGGAAGTAGAGGAAGTTGCCAAAAGATATGACATCTCAAAAGAAACAGTTGATGCAAACAAAGAAAAAATAGAAAGAGCTGAGAAGGAGAGACAAGAAACAGAGAAAGAAAGTAATCCAGTGCAAGTCCCCTCCTAGACCAGATCCTCCAAAATCTCTGCACCTACCACCTCTAAGAGCCAAAAAGCCTACAAACCAGAAGCCAAGACATCCAATAAGGGAGAATAGAGAACAAAAACCAAGGCCACAAGGACCTATACAAGTTAGAAGGATGATGAAGAGACAGAAATAGATGAGGAGATTAAGAAAATGAAGATGAAGAAGTAAACATCTCTCTTTCGGATCCCCTAGTAGAATCTGAAACTGAAGGAGAAGAAAGAAAAGAAGAGAGAATTAGTCAAGAAGAAGAGGTAAAGGGAAGAGCAGAAGATCAAACAGAGAAGACCCCAGGTGACAGTCTGAGGCTGCAAAAGGAAAGAAGACCTTGTCTCCAACAAGAGACACTGTAGAAATAGTTAAAGACTTCTTGACCAAATAAATGATGGAATTAGATGAATCAGAGCTATTTCAAGGACCAATCAATTTTGACTCCCTCTCTCCAGTCCAAACAATGAAGGTAGCATCTTTTGCTCAAGCCAAAGCAAAAGAAAATCTTCTGAAGTCTCACATGGAAGACTATGAGCTGATAGAGATTACATCTAGTGTGTTGGAGAAGATCATGCCATCCTTCCAGAATGATCTTTCAGCCTCTTCATCTAATAATCTGAAATCTCTTGTTAATTTTGTTAGCACACATTTTGATTCTTTGGAGAAATCAACAGAAGAGAAAGTCTGGAAAGAGTTTTTGGGTAAGAGATTCTCTAAAGTACAGGGGCTAATAGTAAATGATAGGAAAAATCTAAATATTGGAATAAAGAGCCTAGAAAATGCTCTTAAAGATGGTAGAGAATTATACAAATTTTATTTATTTTGGTCCACAATAATAGCAGACATTGCAAAGAAGGTGGAAGAACAAGAGGGCAAACTATCAAGTTTATCCCAAAGTTTTGATCCTCTCACCTCATCCATAATGAATCAAGAGTGCGAGACTATTGCCACTATAAATGAGATAAAGAGGCTCGAGAAGGAGAAGAAAAATAGAATAAGCAGAATGAGTGAACTAAGAGGGATAATTATCCCCAAGTTAGAGGCAATGCATAAAGCCCTAACTGATGCTCAATCTACAGCCTGGACCAGTGATCCAGCAGACTTAAAGAGGGCGGAAGCCTTTGTATTTTTGTTAAGTGCTCACATCTCAATTTTGGACAAGATGAAGTAGAGTTGGGCAACAAAATTTGACCAGTTGAAAACCACTTTTGCGGATATGCTTAAGTATATGTAAGTATAAATTGTATCTATACTTATGTGGCTATGTATAGGTTACTTTTTACAAATTTTGGTGTGCAGGTTTCACCCTTTTCCATTGATGTCAAAGGGGGAGTGAGGAACAGTGAAAAATGTGGAATCTAGCTAAGGGGAAGCTCCAAAAAAGTGTACATAAGAACAGAGCATCAGCCAAGGGGGAGTGTAGTGTGACACTCAGTCATTTTTCACTAAGTGTTGCCATCAATGCCAAAGGAGGAGATTGTTGGCAAGAGACACTGTGTGGCTTCATGATTGTTATCATTGATGGCAACAAAGTCCATTCCACACATCCACAACACATGGTATGTCTATACCAGAAGTCAGAAAGAAGAGTATTTTGGTCCGGTGAGCAAGAACAGAGCATGCAGCAAGGTCTGACAATCAGGTCTAGATCTCTCAGAGGGAGTATCTCAACAAAGTGCAGACTTGGGGAAGTCAAGAGGAGTAGCAGGACTGCTACATTCCAGAGATTGAGCCTCTAGTGATGAAAGAGTGAAAAGATATGAGCACCTAAGTGTTGGGTTCCTATTTGGCAGAGTAGACTGAGGAAGAAATGACTGACAGAGCATCAGACCTTAATCTAGATGAGGAATTGATGGTGATCAAGCTTCTTAAGGGATCATTCGTGGTTGGATAATATGATTGATGACTTCTATAACTATCTCTTTGATACACATCACTTAATAAGCAAGAATTCAGCTGACAGACCAAAGTTTGGGAAAATCTTGAGTATTCCGGATGTTGACTAGAAAGATGTTGAAATCCTTGGTGCGGATATATATACTAGATGGATTTCTATGTGAAAGTGTGTGTGGTGTGATAAAGTGTGTGAAGAAAAGCAGAGAGCAGTGTGGAAGTAGCTATACAAATCTGGTATGTGACAGAACAATAACACCAAGTAGAGGAAGAATGGAGTGCAGCAGATCAATATATTGAACCTAGCCAGAACTGAACTTCAGCATATGTGGATGCCTTTGATCAGTTCAAATACCTGGTTACTTTCTATATACCTTGTAGATAGTGAGTCTCTTGCAGGCAGTGAGCCTCTTGTGAGTAGTGTGCTCGAGCAGTGAGCCCTAATTGGCAAGTGCCATTTTGTACTTCTTATTCTTTTAACAGAGAATACAATCTTGGGTTAGTCACCCTGTGGTTTTTCCCTTAACAAGGTTTTCCACGCAAAAATCCTTGTGTTATGTGTGTTAATTTTATTTTTGCTTTCATGTTCATTTATGCTTATATGTTTTGATACTGCACTATTGTTAAAGAAGAAAAGAAAGTTAAAAAGTTTAAGATAATTGATTCACCCCCCCTCTTAGTTATTTGCCTTGTTTCCAACAAAGGCCCCATCCAAAATTTAAGAAGCATCCTTACAAGTCAGTTGAAATCAAACCATTAGGTGCATTCTCTAGTGTCCCATATGGAGTATTGCATGTTGAAGATATTAGGGCATACATCCACTACAATGTAGAAGAATTTGGGAATCTAAAGTTTCTTGAATTGTTTAAGATTCATCTAAAGGATGATAACTATCAACTAAAACTAGAATTTGAAACCCTAGAGAGCAAATATTTTCTTCAAGTGATTGAATTTCTGACGTTTGATGAAAGTGAATGGGTTAGATATGTGTTGAGCTAGATACATGATGAATTTATATGGCTATTAAAACCATTCAAGATTACCAAGGATATTATCAAAATTCTGATTGGGTTAAACTCAACCAATGGATTACCTATGTTAAAATATGTGAAAAACCAAATTGTTATTGATGCAACTGCTGCAAAGTTTGATAAGCGGTCTATGACCATAAATGACATTATAGAACTGGATGTGAAGTTTTCTTCCATGGTGATTGGCTACAAGATCTATCACTATAGCAGAGATAATTTAGTCTCCAGAACTGCTATATATGCAACATATTAAATGTTGAAGGAAAATCCAAATTATGACTTATGTGAACTACTATAGAACCAACTAGTTGAAAATCTAAGTAAAATCAAGAAGGCTAAGAAAAACACCTTCAAGTATGGTTCCTTAATTATATGCTTATTCTTCTATTTCATGAATGAAGTACCTGGAGTGCAAGGTGTGCACTAGACGTATGACAGGCATTTGCAATTCAAATAAGGGATCATTTACATAGCATTGGAGACTCAAGTGGACAAAAGACTGCAATCTAGGGGTACTTTAAAAATTTTTAGAGTATGATGCACTCAAGGGAAAGAATCCCCAAATCAATAGTTGAGAAGTATGAGAATGAAATATGCTTTATGGTAGACACTGATCAGTGCCTAATGGAGGATGTGGAACCTAGAACTATATTGATTATGCTGATGGGCTATGAGGTTGATGAAAAGGTCGTAGACATGTATGCTCAACATCTCCTAAGAAAATCAAAAGACACCTCTATTGAAAGGTTTGGAACGTATAAGGAGCCGAGTTTAAAATTGCATGTTGAGCTCAGGCAACCAGAGATCAAGAGAAAAGTTCAGAGGCAAGTTGAAAGGTATGTTGAAAGCATTGGCCTAACCAAGGAGGCAATGAAGAAAAATAGAGAAAAAATTGAAAAGGCTAAAAAGAAAAAGTAGGATAAGAAACAAAAAGATGCTCCAATGGAACCATCCTCCACTTCAAGGATAACTAGGAGCTCTGTTGCTACTTTTGTTCCCCCTAAACCTGTAAAACCAGAAGACAGACCATCTGGTGAAGGAAGTAAGAGAAAGAAAACAAAGGCCACAAGAATGTATGTGAGCACAAAAGATGATGAGGAGACGAAGATAGATGAAGAAGTTAAAGAGATAAGATCTAAGAGAGCCAAGACTTCAAGGGTTCCTGAGGACCAACCTTCTAGAATAAAAAAGGCAAGTAAAAAGCAAGAGACTAGTAAGGTTGATATGAATGTTGATGAAATTGTATAAATAATTACTGCTCATGGAAATTTAAGGCCTATCATAAAATATTATGATAGTTTTGATGAAGCAAATAAGAAAATCTTGGAGGATGCCACTATCCTGTACTTGAATAAATTCAATAGAGATCTACTAGAAATTTTGCAAGAAATTCCTAAAAGTTTAAGGAAAATCCTAGAGATGAGGAAGGAAGCAACCAAGAATAAAGACATAGAACTTAGAGAATATGTCCTCTCCACCCTGTGTCGAGCAATGACTAGAAGAGAAGCAGATAAAATCTTCAAGGAAGTTAAGGACAAATTCAAAAGCAAGATCCAGACGAACAAGCTAATGCTTGGTGAAACTGAGGAAGTTGTAAAAGAAACAGAGGAAATTTTGAAGAAGGCCCTAGATAAAGATAAATATTATATTATTTCAGAAAAACAAGTTGAGAATGACAATCCTATAGTTCTAGAACTTGAAACCTCAAAAGAAGAAAATAGAAAAGGAAATGACGACCTAGATCCTCCGGAGAAAACCTATGAGGAGACAGATGATGGGATTGATTCATCAATTCTAGATGTTGAAAAAGTAAACATTAGTGAGCAACAAACTAAAGTTGATGACTCCTCTATTTTGAAAGAGGAGAAAATAAACAAAAAAGACAGAGATGGTGGACAAAATGGATGATGCAGGAGATTGTCTAACTCTAATTGGTCAATTTAGAAAAGAAGATAATATTGCTACTACACAAAGCCCTCTGGAATAGGTAGCAAGTTGTGTTGGCAAGAGACACTATATGGATTCATGATTGTTGTCATTGATGGCAACAAAGTTCATCCCACACATCCGCAGGACATGGTATGTCTCTACCGGAAGTCAGAGTGAAGAATGTTGTGGTCCGGTAAACAAGAACAAAGCATGTGACAAGGTCCGACAGACAGGTCCAGATCTCTTAGAGGAAGTATCTTAGTGAAGTGTGGATTTGAGGAAGTCAAGAGGACTACCTTGAGTGATAGATTCCAAGGATTTAGCCTCCGATGATAGATGAAGAAAAATATATGATCACTTGAGTATCGGGTTCCTGATTGGTAGTGTGAGAGAGGAAGAACTGACTGATAGAGCATCAGACATTATTCTGGATGTGTTACTGATGATGGAAAAGGTTCTTAAGGCATAAGTTATGTTTGGACGACATAATTGATGACTTCTACAAGTATATGCTTGATCCACATTACTTGATGTGCAAGGATTCAGCCAATAGATTAGAGTTTGTGAAAAGTTTGACTATTCCGGGTGCCGACTAGAAAGGTGATGAAATCACTTGTGCGGATATATATACAAGATGGATTTAGTTGTGAGATGTTTTGTTGTCATTGGTTATGTGCGAATAAAAGCAGAAAAGCAGAGCAGAAGTAGTAAGGAAGGTCCAATATGTGAAAGGAAAGCAGCATAAGAGAAGAGGAAAGATGAAGTGCAGTAGATTAGTATACTGAGCCTAACCGGAACTGAACTCCAGCATATGTAGATGCTCCCAATTAGTTCAAGTATTGTATAACACTCTTTTTGTAGATAGTGAGTCTCTTGTAGGCAGTGTGGCTCTTGTGAGTAGTGTGCTCAGGTAGTGAGCCCTAATTGGCAAGTGCCATTTTATATTTCCATTCTTCTAACAGAGAATACAATCTTGGGTTAATCACCCTATGGTTTTCTCCCTTAACAGGGTTTCCACGTCAAAAATATTGTGTCATGTGTATTTCCATTTCATGGTTATGTTTGCTTATTTGAATTAATGTTGCATTGTTATTAAGAAAGATTAGAAAAAAGAAATAATTAGGATAACTGATTCACCCCCCCTCTCAGTTATCAACAATTGGTATCAGAGCTAAGTTCCTCCTAACAGAGTCTAACAGCCTGAGGAAGATCTGGGAATCCAAATGGATGCATATGGTTTAAGGGAGCAACTCAAGACTGCCCTTGATGATCTTGAACAATCAAACTCTGAAGTCAATGAATTAAAGGAAAGACTCAAGCAGGCTGGTGATTTCATGAGAGAACTAAAAGACAAATTAAGTCTCTCTATGAAAAAGAGAAAGGAGCTACTTCAGCAATTAGCAAGACAAGGTGAAGCAAATGATGCAAATGAAGAGCTGAATAAGAAAACCAAGTTATGTGAAAAGTTATCAAAAGAAATCATTATGGTAAGACATGAAATGGAATCAGGAGTTATGAAGTTTACTCAAGAAGTTGAAGAGAAAAGAAAAACTGAAGATAATCTAAGACAATCTCTCAAGGAGAAATTAGAAGATTGCCACCAGATGGATAGAATTATCAAACATCTTGAATCTGATCTTGAAGATGCTAAAATAATGAAGAAAAACTTGAGGATCAAATTGTCTCTCTCAAAAGGGATCTTCAAACAACAAATGAATATAAAGAGAAATTCAAGATAAGTTCTGCTCAACTTGAAGTTCTTCTTGAAAGTCAAAAGAAGGTAGATGATAAGTGTGGTTTGGGATATGAGAAAGGAGAAAGCTTTGGATCCAGTTAGAAGAATTTTGGATCAAAAAATCCAAGGAACAAGCCTAGAAGACCTCCGGTAAGACAACCTAATGCTCAAAGATATCCATCATTCAATGGATACTGCCACAACTGCAATAACTTTGGTCATAAAGCTAATTAGTATAGAAAGAGAATGAGTCAGACTAATTCATCCTTCTCCAGACAATGCTTTAACTACAAAAGGTATCATCACAAATCTCATGAATGCAGAAATATGTAAATGAACAAATCATTCAATGGTAGATGCTTTGCATGCAATAGAATAGGTCATATGGCTAATTAATGCAAATCAAGAGGATATTAGTCAAATATGCAAAGAAATGTTGTTTTCCAAATCTGCAATAGATCCAGTCATAGTGAAAAATTCTATAGAAGCAAGAATTAGGACAAAAAGGGTCCCGTATATCATAATCAGAATCAAGATAAGGGTAAACAAAAGGTGAATGCAGATGAAGTCAAAAGAGAGATGAACAAGATTTGGGTGAAGAAAAGTATAGAGAATGTAGAGGATGGATCCGCACCAGACTCTGGTGCTGATATTCCCTCCAGAAATTAAAAGATGAGCTTTGGATTAGGGGGAGACACAAAGAAAACCTTGTTCCCCCAGCTAGTCAATTGGTGCCGAAACTGGCACAAGAAGAGTTGCGGATTGAAGGGTTCACAAGGGAAACATCCAAACAAACTATGGTGAAGATTTGGAAGATCCACATGATGTTTAAAGATCAGGATTGATCCGGTTCTTCAAGTCACGTGAATAAGGCAAACCAGAATAACTTAGGTCGAGCATTTATTGTAACTTGACATTAGGGTTTGCAGAGCAATACAAGGGTTTTCTCATTAATCACTTGTTCATTCTACATTCAAGAAGAAATGAAAAGTGAAGCTCTGCAACAAATCTCCTCAAAGATCATCTAAGATCATTTGTAGAAGCCATTTCATCTAGAAATCATCAGGCCAACTCTGTGAAACCGAAAGGTGCAAAAGGTATTTCCCGTTTTCAATATCTCTCTGCAAATCTTTTGAAAGATGGCTACTCCAAATATAGTAAAGATTTCTGATAGACCTCACCCCACATTTAAGAAACATCCATACAAGTCCTTGGAGGTAGATCCCCTAGGAGCCTTTTCCAGTGTTCCGCATGGCATATTGCATACAAAAGACATTAGGGTTTACATACATGCAAGTATTGAAGAGTTTGGGGAATTCAAACTAAGAGACATCTATCACAAACAATTAATAGATGATGCTTTTGAGCTTAAACCAGAATATAAGGGCATCCAAAAGAAGCATTTTGATTAGTTCATTCATTTCCCCTGCTTTGAAGAAGATGAATGGGTCCGGTATGTATTGAGTAGAGTGCATGATAACTTCCTTTGGTTAAACAGACCTTGCAAGATCACAAAGGAGGCAATTAGGGTAGTAACTGGTTTATACTCCTCCAGAGGGTTACTTGTCCTCAAATATGTCAAAAACAACATTGTGACTAAGGCCACCGAATCAAAATTTGATAAGAGGGCAATGACCATTGAAGATATTACTGACCTGAATATCAAGTTTGCTTCTATGATAATAGGATATAAGATATATCACTCCAGTAGGGAGAATTTAGTTTCTAGAACTGTAATATATACTGCCTATGAGATGCTGAGAAAGAATGAAGAATATGATCTCTGTGAACTTCTTTTTAGCCAATTAATGGAAAACATATAGAAGATCAAAAAGGACAAAAAGAACTCCTTTAAATATGGAGGACTGATACTATGTTTATTTTTCTACTTCATGAATGAGCTTCCCGGATCAAGTGGATGGGTATGGGAAAATGACAAACCGGTAGCAATCCAGATTAGAGATTACTTGCATGAACTTGGAGATGCTAAGGCAAGGAATACAGCTCTGTGGGGTTACTTCAAGCAATTCCAAAATACAATGCAAATCAGAGAAAGAATCCCCAAATCAGTAGTTGAGAAATACAAGGATACAGTGTGCTTCATGGTAGACACTGATCAATGTCTAATGGAGGTAGTAGAGCCAAGGACAGTCTGGATCATGCCCATGGGGTATGAAGTCGATGAGAAAATTGTTGAGTTGCATATTGAACACATGCTAAAACAACCAAAAGATCCCAAGGCATAAAGGTTTGGCACCTTTGAGGACCTGAGTGTAAAGATTCATATGGAACTCAGACAACTAGAAATCAAGAGAAAGGTGAGAAAAGAAGTTGAAGATGTTGCCAAAGGCTTTGGAATCTCAAAGGAGGCACTTGATGCCAATAGGGAAAAGAGGCAAAGGGCAGAGAAAGAGATGAAAGAGGCAGAAAAGAGAAGTAAGGAAAGTGCTCTGGTAGAATCTTCCACCCGGACCAGATCTTCAAAGAGATCAGCACCTGTTACTGCTAAAAGCTCAAAAGTGGAAGTCCAGGCATCTAAAAAAGGAGAAAAGAGAACAAAGAAAAAGGCAACAAGGTCCTATGCTAGCCTAAGGGAAGATGAGGAAACTGAAATAGATGAGGAGATAAGGAAACTGAAGAAGAAGAAGAAATCATCCAGTGAACACTCTACCGGTCAAGGAGAAGAAGAGAAGGAAGAGGAATTTGTTGAAAAACCCACTCTCTCCTTAGATGTTGTAGTGAAAGCAGTCACTGTGGATGGGAACCTGCAACCCTTAACCGAATTCTATGATGATTACAATGAGGCTGACCAAAAGATCTTGCAAGAAGCTACAATCAAGTATCTAAACATATACAATAAGGCTTTCATTGAAATTATATCTCTTATTCCTAAGAGCCTAGAAAAGGAGTTAGAAATGAGAAAAACCAATGCCATGGCAAAAAACCTTGAGATCCAAGAACAATAGCTATTCAGCTATATCCTTCAATCGATCCCAAGACAATGAATATGGTATTCAAGGATTGCAAGGATGAGTTTAGGAGCAAAGCAAGGATGAATCAGCTCATGCTTGGTGAGACTTGTTAGCACTCATTTTGACCTGGAGGTTGATCTTTCATGTTTAGGGGGTTGCTTCATTTGAACCCTATATCTTCTTGCCCATTTTCCTAAGTGTTGGACCTCCTCGGCATTTTTCAGCTGCAGCATCATTTTTTCTTCGAGGAGGAGATCATCATCATCATATTGTCTTCGATGATGGTCCGCATCATCATGTTTTCTGTCGACTTGTTTTTCATCAGGATCATCATATTTCAATATCAGGTGATGTTTGGATATCATCCCGATCCTGCTGACGAGCTACAATGTGCCTTGATTTTCTTGCGGGGGGTGATTTTGCAAGCATCCGGTGATCTTGGTTATGATCATCCTGATGGTGTTGTTGAAGAGTTCTAAGTATGACCCGATATTCACCATGGTCATCATATTTGGACGTCAGGATGATCTTAGTCAATATCATCCTGACGTTGTTGTATCACTTCAGGATTCGTTGTTTTATCATCCTGATGATGCTGGTATTAAGGAGGTAACCGCCTGTCGGCTTTGTGCATTATCTAGTGGGGGGTGATCTTTTCAAATATCGGGCATATTCATCTATCACCCCGATCTTATGGTGGAGCTACAGTACAGCATGATATTTGTGCATCAGGATGATATTTCCAAATATCCGACTATCTTCCGAATATCATCCTGATGCCGACATGTGGTGGTGATGTCATCAAGGTCCGGGGGGTCATATTTCTAACATTACTCATCTTATGAAGATCCCCCAATGTTGCGAATATGATGATGACGTCATCCAGATATGAGGAGGTGCGCAGTAGGCAGAGATGCTGATGATGTCAGCAGGATATGATGATGACGTCATCAGGATGTTCGTCGGCCAAACTTTTGGTATCGGCTAAGCAGGAGGATCTTCCTCCGATGGATCAGGTTGTGCCGATGAAGGCGATTATCATGCAGGTGATAGTGCGATGATGATGCTGACGTCAGGGTGATTTTTCAAGCAATAGGATATCATGCTGCTGGAGGATGATGATGAAGTCTTATACTAGTGTCGTCAGGAGCAAAAGCATCGACATCATATATGCTCGTGACCTAGTATATAAGGTGATGAGAAGGTTGCTGCGGGGTGCATGTGGGATAATTTGACCCTGCATATTTGAAATATCATGACGATGTATCTTGGCGGGAAATTGTTGCGATCGACTGTTTGATGTTTTTTCCCAAGGCCGCGGGTTGGTGCGCCATTAATGGCGATTGTTGCAGAGGTATGGGCGATGGCGTGGACGGATCTAGTACCCGATTGAAGATCTGGATCCCTAGGCGGCGGCGCAAGGCTCGAGATTTCTTCCTGTCTCCTCTCCCACCTGCTGCATTGAATGTTTGAGCGCCATTTTTCTGATACTGTGTATCTGGCGGGATTTTTGGTCAACCATGTAATTAATTGCTGTGGTACACTACCTGGCTGTTATAAGCAGGAAGTGTTACTCATTTGTTGTTGTTGAAAGTTGAAGATTTTTGGCTCTGTAACTCAAAACAAGCTGATCTGGTTGCTCTGTACAGTTAAACCTGTGAGTCTATGTATCTCTTGTTGCATGTTTTGGCATGAACCCACTGACTTCATGATTAATCTTATATGAGAAATGCTGTCTTAGCATGTGTTTTTGTTAATTCTGTCTCCAGTATTGCATGTATTCTTCTTCTGAATCTGGATGTTTGGGTAATGTTTAGATTCTAGAGCATAGAATTCCTATGTTGAATGTCTGATCTTTTAACTTCTGCTCAAGGGGTAGATTAAACTGTTTTCAGGTTGAACATTGGGAAGGGTATACTGCAGTAGGGATGCCATAAGTAGAGATAACTTAACACTCTTTATTGGGAGATATCTGTAAGGCAGGTATCACATATATCCCCCTGAAATCTAGTTTTAGCTGTTCATGCTGGTCATTCACAGGTGTATGTCTACTGACTCCAGGCCCTGGATAGGCACCAATCTTGCTTTGTGTTTGTGTTACAACCATATCCAGCTTTGCATCCAAACTATAAGTCAAAATCTAAATCCAAAACAATCTTTAGGACATTAGAATTAGTTTTAGGATCCTCAGTCCTCTGTCTACAACTGCAAATAGGCCCAAAGCTAGCCCCTTTTCTCTTATCTTTCAGTTTTGGTCTACTTACAGGAGGACTTATCTGCTTTCTGTCAGCATCCCAGCCTTGTATGCATATCCTCATGGATGTTGAGTAGGGAATACCCCCCTAGGTCTTGCAGAGCCTGAAGAAGAAGAGGAGATAAAATATAGAGTCTATCTCCTATACTGTTGGCCCCTGGCCCAGAGATCCTGTTGATCACTGATGGCTACCTTGTAGGGAAATCTGGGAATAAGCATCCAGTCTGGGAAAAAACCAACAAGACTGACAAGAGATTCTCCAAAAAGCCTTCAAAAGATTTAATCTTCCTATTATAGAGGACTTGGGTACTGACCCCTCGACCACAAGTGTTGCAGGAGAGTCTTCTGAGAAAATAACAAAAGAAGTTTTGGATACTGGTGTAGAAATAGCTAAGGACTTGGAACCCTCTGCTCCGAAATAGACTAACATCCCTCCTCCAGTTTCCCCTACTGACTCCGAATCTAAAGGAGAAGAAAGAGCAAAGGAGACAGAAGCAGAGGTGAAGGAAGAAGAAGATATCAGTGCAAAGGTTGTGGAAGCTCCCAAAGATAGCTCTGTGACTGTAGAAGAAAAGAAAAATCTGTCTCCGACAAGAGACACTACAGAATCAGTCAAGGACTTTTTGACTAAAGCAACTATGGAGATTGATGAACCGAATCTATTAAAAGGGCCTCTAGACTTTGACTCTCTATCTCTGGTGCAAACAATGAAGATAGATTCATTTGCAAATGCGAAGGCCAAAGAGAAGCTACTGAAATCTCACATGGAAGACTATGAGCTTATAGAGGTAGCATCCAGAGTTTTGGAAAAGATCATGCCATCTTTTCAAAAGGATCCCACAGCCTCCTCTTTTGGTAATCTCAAAACTCTAGTCAGTAGTGTTAGTACACATTTTGATTCCCTAGAGAAGTCAACTTAAGAAAAGGTCTGGAAGGAGTTTTTGGATAAGAGATTCTCAGAGATACAAGGGCTGATCATTAATGATAGGAGAAATATGAATATTGGGATAAAGAGCTTAGAAAATGCTCTTAAAGATGGCGGAGAAGTGTACAAATTTTTTATTTCCTGGTCCAAAGCAATAGTGGAGATTGAGAAGAAAATAAAAGAGCAAGAGGATAAACTACTAAGCTTGTCTCAAAATTTTGATCCTCTTTCATCCTCCATAATAAATCAAGAGTGTCATACCATTGCAATCACAAATGCAATAAATAATTTTGAAAAGGAAAGGAAGAATATAATTAGCCGGATGAGTGAACTTAGAAGGATCATTATCCCTAAGTTAGAGGCCATGCATGAGGCCATAAGTGATGCTTAGACTACCGCCTGGACAAATGATCTGACAGATCTTAAGAGGGCAAAAGCTTTTGCATTCCTGTTGAGTGGTCACATCTCCATTTTGGATCGAATGAAGCAAAGATGGGCTGTAGAACTCGTCCAATTGAAGACATCCTTTGCAGACATTCTTCAGTTTATGTGAGTATGTAATATGTAGCTAAGTATAGTAAAATTTTTGAAAATTTTGGTATGCGGACCCTACCCTTTGCCATTGATGTCAAAGGGGGAGTGAGGAGCAGTGAAAAATGAGGAATCCAACTAAGGAGGAGCTCCAAAAAATGTATATATAAATAGAGCATCAGCCAAGGGGGAGCATAGTGTAAACACTTAGTCATTTTTCACTAAGTGTTGCCATCAATGCCAAAGGGGGAGATTGTTGGAAAGAGACACTATATGAACTCATGATTGTTGTCATTGATGGCAACAAAGTTTATCCCACACATCTGCAGGACATGGTATGTCTCTACCGGAAGTCAGAGTGAAGAATGTTGTGGTCCGGTAAACAAGAACAGAGCATGTGACAAGGTCTGACAGACAGGTCCAGATCTCTCAGAGGAAGTATCTTGGTGAAGTGAGGATTTGAGGAAGTCAAGAGGACTACCTTGAGTGATAGATTCCAAGGATTTAGCCTCTGATGATAGATGAAGAAAAAGATATGATCACTTGAGTATCAGTTTCCTGATTGGAAATGTGATAGAGGAAGAACTGACTGATAGAGCATCAGACATTATTCCAGATGTGTTACTGATGATGGAAAAGGTTCTTAAGGCATAAGTTATGTTTGGCTGACATGATTGATGACTTCTACAAGTATATGCTTGATCCGCATTACTTGATGTGCAAGGATTCAGCCGACAGATCAGAGTTTGTGAAAAGTTTGACTATTCTGGGTGCCGACTAGAAAGGTGATGAAATCACTTGTGCGGATATATATATACAAGATGGATTTAGTTGTGAGATGTTTTGTTGTCATTGGTTATGTGTGAATAAAAGTAGAAGAGTAGAGCAGAAGTAGTAAGGAAGGTCCGGTATGTGAAAGGAAAGCAGCATAAGAGAAGAGGAAAGATGAAGTGCAGCAGATCAGTATACTGAGCCTAACCGGAACTGAACTCTAGCATATGTAGATGCTCCCAATCAGTTCAAGTATTGTATAACACTCTTTTTGTAGACAGTGAGTCTCTTGTAGGTAGTGTGCCTTTTGTGAGCAGTGTGCTCAGGCAGTGAGCCCTAATTGGCAAGTGCCATTTTATATTTCCATTCTTCTAACAGAGAATACAATCTTGGGTTAATCACCCCGTGGTTTTCTCCCTTAACAGAGTTTCCACATCAAAAATATTGTGTCATGTGTATTTCCATTTAATGGTTATGTTTGCTTATTTGAATTAATGCTGCATTGTTATTAAGAAAGATCAGAAAGAAGAAATAATTAGGATAACTGATTCACCCCCCTCTCAGTTATCAACAAGTTGTGAAGACAAAGAAAAGATTCCTCCTGCAAGTTACAGAAAAAGGTGAAGTAGAGGAAGAGAAAGAAGAGGGTAAAAAAGACAAGGCAGAAGAAGATGGTGCAAATGTCAATGCACCCACACAAAAAAATTTGATGCTTAGAAATCTCAAGGAAAGGAAGGTGGTTCAGGAATTGTGGCAAGAGACACTACAGATGCAACAAAAAGTCTCTTGAATAAAGAAATGCTTGAGTTTGATGAACCAGAGTTGTTTCAAGGACTGATCGGTCTAGATGCTCTCTCTCCGGTTCAAGTAATAAAGATAACATCTTTCACACAATCCAAGGCAAGATAAAAGATGTTGAAATCTCACATTGAGGACAGTGAGCTGCTAGGCCTTACAACTAGAGTATTGGAGAAGATAATGCCAATGTTCTAGAAGAATCCATCTGACTCTCCCTTTGGACATTTGAAGAATCTTGTAAATTCTATAAGTACACATTTTGAGTCTTTTGAGAAGTCTGTAGAGATTAAAGTTAGGAATGAATTTTTGGATAAGAAATTTAGTGAAATAAAGAGCCTAATAGGGAATGATAGGATGATACTTGGTATTAGTATAAAGAGCATTCAAAATGCTCTAAGTGATGGAGGTGATATATACAAATTTTGTTATCCTAGCCCAAAGTCAGTGAGGATATTGAGAAGAAGATAAACAAGCAAGAACAAAAATTGTCAAATCTATCTCAAAATTTTGATCCTCTAATAATTTCTCCTATAAGTCAAGAATGTCAAGTAATCAGCTTGAATGATGAAGTAAAGAAGCTTGTTAAAGAAAAAAGCAATATTTTGAAGAGAATGTGTGAGCTCTGGGGATTGATGGCCCCCAAGTTAGAAATAATGTTTAATGCATTATCAGAAGCTCAAACTGCAGTTCAGACAAGTGATCCTTCAGATCTGACAAAGGCAGAAGCATATGCATTTCTACTAAGTGGACACATCTCAATTCTGGATGGCATGAAAAGAAGTTGGGCCGCTAAACTTGAGCAAATGAGAATTAGTTTTGCAAATATTATCAAGTTCATGTAAATATAACTTAATGATTGGGTGTACATATGCAACACTGTATACAAAATTTTTGAGAATTTTGGCTTGCGAACCCCATCCTTTGCCATTGATGTCAAAGGGGGAGTAAAGAATAGTGAAAAATGATGAATCCAGCAAAGGGGGAGCTCCGAAATCAGTGGAGAGCATAAGAGTATAGAGTAAGGGGGAGTAACACTTAGTCATTTTTCACTAAGTGTTAGTAACACTTAGTCAATTTTCACTTAGTGTTGCCATCAATGCCAAAGGGGGAGATTGTTGGAAAGAGACACTACTTCGCATGACAGGTGTTGTCATTGATGGCAACTAAGACTATTCCACTCATCCGCATAACATAATTTGTTCATACCGGAAGTTAAAATCAGAATTTATCTTAGTTCAGGTAGCCAGAAACAGAGCATGTGATAAGGTCTAATATCTTGGTCCAGATCTCTTCGGTGGTAAATTAGAGTATGCTATGGATTTGAAAGAGTCATAAGGATTGTTAGGGCAATATAAATCCAAAATTTTAAGGTCCAGTAATAAATGATTCAAAAGTTATTTGCATTTGATTATAAGGTTACAATTTGATAGTACAGACAACAGAAGAATATGCCAACCTTGTAATTGATCTTGGTTCTAGATAAATAGAAGTTGTCAGCTGGATGATTTATGATGATCAGTGATAATTGCTAACATGATTGATGATTTGTAAATGCAAGTTTTGATCTACGTTACAAGTTATGCATGGATTTAGCCGACAGAGTAGAGTCTTCAATAAAGTTCTAAGTGTTCTTGAAGCTGACTGAAAAGTGATTGAATATCATGATGCAAATATATATAGCCGATGGATTTAAGTGATTTTGGTGTGTGTGTGATGCAACTATGGGGAAAGTGTGAAATGGGTAGAGATCTAAGGTTTGGATGATAGCAGAGTAGTAAACAAGGAAGAGTGAAGATGAAATGTGTAAGATCAGTATTTTATACTTAATCACAACTAAATTCTTGCATTAGTAGATGCTATTCATCAGTTCAAACTTCTTGTTATCATCTTGTAATCATCTCTATAGGCTATGAGCCTCTATTAAGCAGTGAGCTCTGGGCAGTGAGCCCAAATGCATGTGCATTCCCATATGTAAAATACTTTTAACAGAGTATTAATCTTTGTGGGTTAACCCCCACCATGGTTTTTTGCTTAACCAGGTTTCCATGTTAAAATCTTGGTGTTAAGTGTGTTATTGTGATGCTTCTCATATGTCTATGATTCTTGTTTTTTCATGGTTAAATTATTGATCTATTGTTAAGTGGTAAAAGGAAGAATTAACTATAGAAAGTATTAAAGTTTTGAATCAATTGATTCACCCTCCCCCCCCTTAGTTGTCTTCCCTAATTCCAACAAAGGCCCTAAAAGAGAAGACAAAGGAATGTGAGAATCTAGCTAAAGAAGTTGTCCTTAAACATGAGATGGAATCTAGGGTGATGAAGCTAACCAAGGAAATTGAAGATAGGAAGAAAACTAAAGAAGACTTGAATCAAAATCTAAAAGAAAGAACTAAAGAATGTTGTAGATTGGACGAAATAGCTAGCCTTCTAGAGTCTAAGCTACAAGAAAGCAGAGACAATGAGAGAGAACTTGAGAGGCAAATTGTCATTCTCAAACATGACCTAGAAGTTGCAAATGAATACAAGGAGAAGTTCAAGATAAGTTTAGCTAAACTTGAAGCACTGCTTGAAAGTTAGAAAAAGGCTAATGACAAGCATGGTCTTGTCTATGAGAAAGGTGAAAGCTCTGGATCTAGACAAAGAAATTTTCAACCAAGGAATGGGAGAAATAGACCTAGAAGACATCTGGTAAGATAGCCCAATGCTCAAAGATATCCATCCTTCAATGGCTATTATTTCAATTGCAATAAATTTGGTCATAGAGCTACTCAGTGTAGAAGTAGAGTAAATTAAAATGGTCCATCCCTCTCCGGTTAATGCTTCAAATGTAAGAGGTATGGTCATAGATCAAATGAATACAGGAGTATGATAATAAATAACTCTAACAATAGAGGAAATGGCAACTCTTTCAATGGCTACTGTTTTGCTTGCAATGGATTTGGACACATGGCTAATCAGTGCAGATCAAGAGGAAATCAAGTATATAACAAAAAGAAATGTTGTGTGCTTTAATTGCAATAGATCTAGTCATATTGCAAGATTCTACAAAAGTAGGAAAAATGAAAGAAGAGGTCCGGTAAATAGAAAATCGGATGAGCAAAAACATGACAAAGGTAAGGGAAAAATTGATGTAAACAAGATCCAAAATGAGATAAATAAAACATGGGTAAAGAAAAGTGAAATGAATGTTGACAATGGGTCCACACCGGAATCCAGTGCTAACAATTCCTCTGGGAATTAAATCAGGAACTCTGGCTCAGGGGGAGCTACATTGAAGATCAAATTTCCCTAGCTAGTAAGTAAGTGCCTGAATTTGGCATAATGAATGAAGCTTGAGAATCTTATTACATAAATTTCAAAGAAACTTCTGGAAGAAATAAAGCAAATGTGACTAATTGCAGAGGAATTGAGGATTGACTGCATGCAGAAACAATGTAACCAGATGTGTTAGGGAAGAGCATTTATTACAAAGGAAAATTAGGTTTTACGGAGCATAAAAAGGTGTTCACTCCTCATTTGAATAACTTTGCATTCAAAGAAAGCAAGAAGAAATAGTTTCTAAGCTAAGATTACAAGGAATTGAAGTGCGACCGACGAATTTATTCGTCAACCCTAATTTTGTGAAAAACTTATTTATCTGGGAAGCTTTGAACTTGTAATCTTTTTGCAATGGCTACAACTTTGGTTATTGATATTATTGAAAGGCCTCGACAAAAATTTAAGAAGCATCCACACAAATCAATAGAAGTGGACCCATTAGGTGCATTTTCAAGTGTTCCATATGGTGTGCTACATATTGAAGATATTAGGGTTTATATTCATGCAAACATAGATGAATTAGGGGACTCAAGGTATGTGGATTTGTTTGAGAGTCATTTGAGGGATGAAAATCATGATCTTAAACCTGAATATAAGGCACTGTATGATAAACATTTCATTCAGATTATGGGGTTTCCAACATTCGATGAAGATGAATGGGTCTGATACATTTTAAGCTGAATGCATGATGAGTTTTTGTGGCTGATGAAACCATTCAAAATTACAAAGGATGCTATCAGGATTGTGACTAGGTTGAATTCAATCGGTGGTTTATCCATGCTAAAATCTATGAAAAACTAGACTATTACTGATGCATGGTGCTAAGTTTGATAGAAGGGCAATGACCATTTACAAAATTATTGAACCAGATGTTAAGTTTGCCTCTATGGTAATTGGTTACAAGATTTATCACTCTAGAAGGGAAAACTCTATCTCTAGAACTGCCATATATGCATCATACAAAATGTTAAAAGAAAATATAGATTATGACCTGTGTGAATTATTGCAAAACCAACTAATTGAGAACTTGAACAAAATCAAGAAGGATAAGAAAAACACTTTTAAATATGGCACATTGGTTCTATGTTTGTTTTTCTACTTTATGAATGAGGTACTTGGAGTAAAGGGTGTGCACTGGAGTAATGATGAGCCAGTTGCTATTCAGATCAGAGATCACCTACACAACATTGGTGACTATAAAACATAGAAAATTGAAATCTAGGGATACTTCAAGAACTTTCAGAGTATGATGCATTCAAGGGAAAGAATCCCTAAATCAATTGTTGAGAAGTACAAGAATGAAATATGTTTCATGGTGGACACTGATCAATGCTTAATGGAAGCAATAAAATCTAGAACTATTTGGATCATGCCTTTGGGGTATGAAGTAGATGAGAAAATATTGAATATGTATGCTCAACACCTTTTGAGCAAGACAAAAGACACAATAGTTGAAAGATTTGGGTCATATGAGGAACTAAGTGTAAAACTACATGATGAGCTCAAAGAACCTGAAACCAAAAGGAAAGTAAGAAAAGAAGTTGAGTAGTTGGCTGAGAATCTAGGCCTCACAACGGAAGCTGTGAGACAATTCAACGAAAGAACTGAAAAGGCAAAGAAGGAGAAATAAGATAAGAAACAAGGAAGTGCTCTAGTAGAATCCTCCTCCATTCTAAGGACTACTAGGAGCTTTGCTGCTATCCTTGTTCCCCTAAAGTCTGCCAATCTTGAGAAACCAGAAGACATATCATCCAGCAAAGGAACAAAAAGAAAGAAAACAAAGGCCACAAGAATGTATATGAGCACAAAAGATGATGAGGAGATAGAGATAGATGAAGAGGTTAAAGAAATAAGATCTAAGAGAGACAAGACTTCAAAGGCTTCTAAGGACCAGCCTTTCGGAAGCAAAAAAGCTAAGTAAAAAGCAAGAAATTGGTAAGGTTGCTATGATAGTTGATGAAATTGTAAAAATAACTACTGTTCATGGAAATCTAAGGCCTATTAGAGAATATTATGATAATTTTGATAAAGAAAATAAGAAAATCTTGGAGGATTCCACCATCCTGTACTTGAATAAATTCAATAGAGCTCTACTAGAAATTTTGCAAGAAATTCCTAAAAGTTTAAGGAATATACTAGAGATGAGGAAGGAAGCCACCAATGCTAAAGACCTAGAACTTAGAGAACATGTCCTCTCCACCTTATGTTTAGTAATAACTAGAATGGAAGTAAACAAAATCCTCAAGGAATTAAAGGAGAAATTCAGAAGCAAGACCCAGATGAACAAGCTAATGCTTGGTAAAACTGAGGAAGTTGTAAAGGAAACAGAGGAAATTTTGAGGAAGGCCCTAGAAAAAATAAATATTTTGTTGTTTCAGAGGAACAAGTTGAGGAAGGCAATCCTTCAGTTCTAGAACAAGAAACTTCAATAGAATAGACCGGAAAGGGAAATGATCCTCTGGAGCAAACATATATGGAGACACTAAGTCCTACTCCAGATAAATCTAAGAAGAACAAGGGTCAAAAGTTAGAAGAGGCTGAAGGCAAAAAGGATACCCAGGATCAAATAGATGGAGTTAACATAGAAGTAAACATGGAAAAAAAATTTCCCACTGAAGTTGGCTCAAAGAAAAAGGAAGAAGAAGAAGTCAAGGGTAAGGAAGATAAAGCAGAAGAAGATGGTGCAAATATTGATGCCCCAAACAAAATAGTCCTGATACTAAAACTGAGAAAACTCAAGGAAAGGAAGATGGCCCTAATATTATGGAAAGAGACACTGCAGATGCTATGAAGAGTTTCCTAAGTAAAGAAATAATAGAGTTTGATGAACCAGAATTGATTCAAGGATCACTCAACCTAGATATTCTCTCTCTGGTCCAAATGATGAAGATAGCATCTTTCACACAAGCTAAGGCAAGTGAAAAGATATTGAAATCCCACATAGAGGACAGTGAGCTATTAGGCCTTGCATATAGTATATTGGAGAAGATAATGCCAACTTTCTAGAAGAATCCATCTGATTCTCCCTTCGGTAATCTGAAGAGCCTTGTAAATTCTGTAAGTACACACTTTGAGTCCTTTGAGAAGTTTGTAGAGATTAAAATCTGGAATGAATTTTTGGATAAGAGATTTAGTGAGCTAAAGAGCCTAATAGGGAATGATAGAAAGATACTTGATATTAGTATAAATAGTATTCAAAATGCTCTTAATGATGGAGGTGATGTATACAAATTTTTTCTATATTGGCCCAAAGTTATTGAGGATATTGAGAAAAAGATAAAGGAGTGAGAACAAAATTTGTTGAATCTATCTCAAAATTTTGATCCTCTAACAGTTTCTTCGGTAAGTTAGGAGTGTCAAGAAATTAGCTTGACTGATGAAATAAATAAACTTGTTAAAGAAAAGAGCAATATTATGGAGAGAATGTGTGAGCTCTGGAGATTGCTTTCCCCCAAGTTAGAAACAATGTTTACTGCTTTATCAGAAGCTCAAGTTGTAGTCTAGACAGGTGATCCAGCAGATCTGAAGAAAGAAGAAACACAGGCATTCCTACTTAATGAACACATCTCAATTTTGGATGGCATGAAAAGTAGTTGGGCCTCTAAACTTGTGCAATTGAAAAATAGTTTTGCAGATATCCTCAAGTTCACGCAAGGATTATTTGTACATATGTGACCTTATATACAGATTTCTTATTAGAATTTTGGTTTGAGGATCCCACCCTTTGCCATTGACGTCAAAGGGGGAGTGAGAGATAGTGAAAAATGAAAGAAAATGAAGAATCCATCAAAGGGGGAGCAGTGGAAGAATATATAAGTGTACACAATAGGGGGAGTCAGCCATGACACTTAGTCATTTTTCACAAAGTGTTGCCATCAATGCCAAAGGGGGAGATTGTTGGCAAGAGACACTGCAAGGCATGTCATGTGTTGTCATTGATGACAACTAAGTTCATTCCACACATCCACAGTACACTATCAGATCATACCGGAAGTCAGTTCCAAGATTTGTCCAGTCCAAATAGATAGGAATATGGTATATGGTTGAGTTCAGTATTTTGGTCAGCGGATCTCTCTAGTTAATCATTATGTATTGAGAATCTGAGGGAGTGTAGAGGAATGTTAGGAAAATCTAAATCCAATATTTTAGCCTCCAGTGACAAAGGGATTAAAATTTATGAGCATCTGAGTACTAGGTCCTAATATGACATGAACATTTTAGTGAAGAATAGGCCAACTTGTGTTAGATCCTTGTGCAGATCTAGTAGAAGTGTTTTGGTGAGTTGCATATGGGATATAATGTTAATGGCTGACATGTATGATGATCTACAAGTGTTATTTTTGGTATGCATCAATATTGATGTATGTATTCAGTGGACAAAACAGAGTACTTGTATTGTTTGTTAAGTTCTTCATAAGGCCGAAAAAAAGGTGATTGAATTTCTTGAGGAAGATATATATAATCAATGGATTCAAGTGTATTGGAGGTATGTGGTGTGCAATGAGCAAGTATGTGTGAAAAAGGAGATTAAGGTGTGGAGGAGAAGAGATTTTAGATCTGGATTATGGAAGAGCAGTAAATAGGGCAGAATAAAGATAAAGTGTGTAAGATCAGTATTCTGTGCTTAACCAGAACTGAATTCTTGCATTGGCAGATGCTATTCATCAGTTCAAACAATCTATAATCCTTTTGTAATCATTCTTGTAGGCAGTGAGCCTCTCTTGAGCAGTGAGCTCTGGGCAGTGAGCTTGAAGGCATGTGCCTTCCCCTTTTGTAATACTTTTAACAGAGTATAATCCTTGTGGGTTAACCCCCACCATGGTTTTTCCCTTAACCAGGTTTCCACATTAAAAATCTTGGTGTCAAGTGTGTTATTTGTGTTTCTACTCATGAGTTATTCATTCTTTCTTTTCATGATTATATCATTAATCTGTTAAGAAGTTGTAAAGAAGAAATTAACTATAGCAAGCTTTAAAATTTTATGACAATTGATTCACCCCCCTCTTAGTTGTTAGCCCTAATTTCAACACTTCCTACATTAAATCATCAACCAAGGAGCATAAGCTTATGATGGTACTGCACTCTCTGTGCCTTTATGGATTCAAATCCTCTTAAGTATCCCATTCAAACCTATTCTGATTAGCCTAGTCTGCTGAAATTCACAGAACTATAAGAACAACAAAAACCATTTAAAATCTAGTTGCTATGGGTACCTTCAGCATAAGCTGTAAATGACTATTAATAACATGAAATTACAAAATTGACTCAGAACATTCTAAATGATAAAAGAACTAATGCTAACCTCCGGAGGACTTCAAATAGACACAACATGCATTTGCTCATAGATTATACTACTATATTTTAACAATTAACATATTCTAATGAACTCACATTGCATTTATACATAAATGAAAAACTGATTGAAAAGAATGCATAAAAGAAATGAGGAAATAAATGAAGTGAGGATCACTACCTCGAGTGGCCAACTCAGGGGACTGACTCACTTAACTTGAAATCAAATCAAATCAATTACAGATACTCATGCATCTTTGTAACATGTAGTTCTATTCATTCCATATTATAAACAAAATCTTCTTCAAATTTTATTCAAATCAAAACATGTTTGGATAATTGATATTGAGAAACAGAGTAATGGCTAAGTAATTAGAAAGTAAAAGCAACTAACTTAACAACGAACTCATCCCTCTAACTTATACAAAAACAAGAGAGTTTTATGCAACTACTAACTAATCCTCAATCAATCCAACCCTAGATACTAGGATATAGGTTTCATGATTGATTTATTAATCTAACTAATCAAAAGAAGAAAAGTTCTATTTAAACAAGAACTCTCATGAAATAGTTTGTATGAAAAGCCACTTATAGACTACATTTAGAACAAGTCTTCTTTTCTACATTTATTCCAATATGTGATGGTACAAATTCATCCTCCATATGTCTTCACTTTTGGTGTTCAGACCACACTTCACTTAATTCCCCTATCCTACAACTCACTGCAATTGCTCTTTCCTTGATGCCATGTCCTTGCTGCATAGGGTTAATTCTCCAAACATATGCACACAAAATAACTTTCATATTTAAACCATAAGCTTCTATCTATATTGCATGCATACTTATATTTTAAGTCATTCACTTGATAATATCACCACCATATTCCATATTAACAATATAGGTTTAAAATCTTTAAAAAGTATACATGACAAACATCATATAGTAATGGTGATGTTTGTAAAGTATCTATAGGATCATATGAAAAGGTTTTAAAAACATGTAAAAACAACATAAAAAGAAGTCAATAATTCAACCCATCACCTCCCCCCAACTACTCTTTTTCTTGCCCTCAAGCAAAATAAAGGAACTAAACATCTAGGGGAGAATATTATAATGTAGAATGATTTGTCTGAGGTCCATGACTTCTCTGACTCCTTGTCCCTGGTTGAGATAAAAACCATTGTAGAAGGCAAGCCTATTCATCCTAACCTATTCTGCATTCCTACATTTATCACACTTTTCTCATGTCTAGTATGGTACTGGGTAAAGAAGAATAGGAGGGTGAAATGTGAGTGGTAGCCATGCCACTCCTATTTGCTTTGAAATCTTGCTATACCTGCGTAGCTTCTCAAACATGTTCATGAAATTGTGGAAGGAGTGGGGCTCTTTCCTCTACAATTTTTGAGTCAGACTATCCCATCTGTTCTACACATACCTCTGGCAGTTTTGAATGATAGACACTGCTAACCACTATATCCTTCTATAATCCCTGAGTCTTAAATCCATAATTACCTTACTTGGACCCTTATGAGAGAGGAGTGATAACCATTGGGTCAGGATCACATCAGGATTTAAGGATTCTTGCCTAATTTGTAGTGGCACCTTCTTTTCTTGTTCCTCATACTTATCCATTAGCTCCCCTCTAAGCTGCTCATTTCTAAAGTAAGACATCAATGCTCTAACTTGAAAATCACTAGCATAGATTAAGGGGTTCCACTCTGTATCTTCTTCCATCAAATAATTGTGCAAATAATATTCTCACAACTGATCTTGTTCTTCCAAAATGACTTCTTGAAATAACTAGAAAAAATCATGCATTGAATAAATAGAAATAGACAGATCATTGATGAATCTATTAAATTGAAAATTGAGAAACTTTTCCTTGAGAAATAATGCATAAACTCTTGGTGGAGGTCTGCATTCAATGGTTTGAATTGCTTTATCAATTACCTCTGTCATCTTCCCTTCCAACCTTTTGATTACCAAATCATTTTCCTCAACTGATGCATTAAGACTTTGTTTCTCTTTTTCCCAATTCTCCTTTTCCTACTTGGTTTTATGAGTTAATTTCATTAATTCAAAAGAGTGGTATGGTACCCTGGGGTTTTTATCACAAGAGGTTGGAGAGTGAGCACTTCATCCTCTTTAATTTTTGTTTTACTTACAACCAATTGTGCTAATAAATCTAAATTGGAACCATGGCCATACATCTAAATTTTCTCTTCCAACTCTTGAATCCTTTTCTCTTTTTCTTTATCTTTCTCCTCGTACCCCTTCACCTATTCTTCTAGCTATCTTATTCTATCCAAAGCTTCTTGAAGTTCTTTTCTAATATTTCTATCCTCCAACAATTCTTTTTCTTTTTCAAAATTTAGATTTTCATCATCACCTTCTCCAGGAATATCAAAAACTTCATAAGTAGAATTATTAGGGATAGACTTCCCCATTTTCTTTGCAGTAAACAAATCCTCCAACTAAGAATTACAAGAAGAAAAATAAATTCTTTTCTTGGCAGACACATTGACATTATCACAGGCATCAGCAAAGACATCCTCATGAGGAATTTCTCCTCTGTCTGAATCTAAATTCAACAGAATTGGATCACTGTCTTACTAGCCTTTATATTTTTCCTCTAATTTCTGTTCTACAATAACTTTTTCCTTGGCACTTTGCCTCTTTAGCCTACCTAAGCATCTAGGAGTGATAGTCTGTGGCTTATCTTCCTTTTTCTTCCTCTTCTTGTCCCTCTTCTTACTCCTTTCCCCTATATTTTCTTCTTTTGTTGTGCCCTTGTGCTTCTTCACACCCTTCCTATTCTTCTTTTCTTTACCAGATGTTGAAGGAGTGCTTCTTTTATCTTTAGGGGTGGATGATGAGGGTTCTTCTACTGCTACAAGCCTAAATTCTAGAGGATTTTCATCTTGTGGCTCTTCATGCTCAGTTTCATATGGAGGCTCAGGTTTATATGGAGGCTCATCTTTTGGTTCTGGTGCCTCTAATAGTGTTGAAATATCCACACATTGCTTAAAAGCTTCCCAATAAACCTATGGGTACTAAATTCTCAAACTTCTCTTTATTAATAGGGTTGTTAAATAATGATGGGATAGAGTGGTGTCTGTCTATTATTTTTTGTATTCAGAAGACATTCTTTTCAACATACTATATAGAAAATTTGGAACATTGACCAGTTTTTCATGCTGTAGATGATTGAGCAATTTGAAATGTAAAGTATATAACATGTTATATCGACCATCATAGGTAATATATCTGATGATGTATGAAGCATATTTCCCTCAAAAGAAGGGAAGAGATAATCACTTCATACCTTGTGTGGTGGAGTCCAAGTGTTCACCTCTCTCATAGAATTCCTCCCTCACCGCGACTGCATCAGCTCTAGCTGGGTACTTGGACCCTATTCGTGGCAACCCTATGACTTGAGCAATAGCTGTTTCGAAAGCATCTATAGTCAATCCTTTCACCATTGCTCCATCATACTATAATGTGAATGCAAATTCCTTTGCCATCTCATCATCATATTATGTCAGTTTCAGAAAGTAATCTAACCACCCCACTCTTGTAAAGAGTGGAAGAACCATTACATCTTCTAGTATTTCTTTATGTGCAGAGGGTTCTCTTCTGATTGCATCCCCTCCCATGATTTCTATAAATTGTAATCTCTACAATGTTAATTTCTACTTAACAATGTCAATTTCTGCTGCTTCAATCCACCACCTCAAAAAGAACCAACTTACAATTTCTACCTCTCCTTTCTTTTCCACTACAACTTCCATTGGGTAATAGGTTCACTCATTGGCAAAACAGAGTAAGTTCATGGCATAGGAGGTTTTATCTGGTTTTTCTTGAAAGGCAAAAGATGGTGAATGGCAAAAATTAAAAAATAAACCCCTTCCCCCAACTTAAGTTTGAAGTGGCCTCACTTCATATGTTAATTAATATGGAATGAGGAGTATTGATTAAATGGAATGGTGGATAATATTATCGCATGCACAAAATAAACTACAAGTAATTATGAATATAAAAAGAAAGCTAGTTTTAATGATTGAAAGTTACAGAATGTACATATGGAATGGAAAGAAATAATTAACACACCTTGGAATTTGTGAACATATACTGATGATTTGAGTTGATATGCATGTGGCGAATGGTAAAGTGGCGGCTACTATGGTGATGGTACATAAATGCGAAGAAAAATAAACAACTCATGAATGTGAGTTGACACTTGTGGCAAAAGAGTGGAGTTATTTTGAAATGAATGTGGACATGTGGAATGGACGGGAAAAATTGGGTATTGTTCACCAAATTGTGGAAGAAAGTTGCATACATGAGTTGCTACGGGTGCCGCCAGCATAGGTCCTAACTATGTAATTACAGATGCAATATATTAGGTCCCAGCTAAGTCAGGTCCTTATATGAAAGTGATAAATAGGTCCCCATGGAAGCAACTGTGGTAACCATGGATATTGTGTCATGTGTGCATGTGATTTTAAAGTGTAGACACCCAAAATTGATTCATTATCATTAACATTCAAATATCACATTATCACATCATCTGCATTTGTCTAACACACTTGATCAATATCCTTAAAACATATATTTCTTCTATCAATTAAATAAATTCTAATTTATTTAATTAATTCATTAGCTATTTCCTCTAAGCTATAATTAAACAATCTTTAATTATTTAATTATCTTCATTCTATCTATTTTTAATTAAATAAATCTTATTTATTTAATTAAAAATTCCCTTCATAAACCCACTTTCCAATTAATTAAATAAATTGTATTTATTTAATTAATTTATTTTATCATTTATCTCATGAGCCAACATGTGTGCCTCTTTCATTTAAAAAGATAAGTGGTACTACATCCCTTTATCTAATATCTTTCATATGTAGTACTTTTTATGTACACAAGCACACATGAGCCCTATCTTCCTGCCACTTGTCATCTTCACATTCACCTATGTTTATCTTTCAATCTTAGCCATTCACATAGCCACCGAATCTCCATCGTTGATTGATTTTGGTTGAGTTTTATATAAACACCCTCTCATTCTATACTAAATCTATCCAACATTATCATAGCGTCTACATTATCATCTTGAGCATATTGAGTACTTGAGCATTCATAGCATCCATTGAGCTTTCATCATTATCATTTATCCATCATGGCAGCTTTTATCTTCATAATTGTTCATTGTTGAAGAAGCAATCCACATCATAAACAAGGAATCACACAATCTAGGTGATGTGCTTGAATTGCATTGCTTTTGGTTTCATTTAGATTAGATTCTTTGATGATGGTAGGGTTAAGTTTTTCATGGCTATGTTTGATCTTATTAACCTGATTTTTTACCTATCACATTTTGGCATGCCTGGTGGGACTCACGTCCTTGATTAACTTTGCTGTTTGAAGTTGTTTTTATGAAGATCAGATTTTCTAAGCTCTTACAGCAAGTTCCAGTCACTTTTGAGCAAAAAACTGTCACTGTCTGCATATCTGCATCACTTCTGTGTCAAAATTTACTGCCTGTAGCATTTTCTGGATCACTTTTATACTAACAGTGATCACTTTGTGTTTGTTCTACATCACTTTTATCCTAACAGTGGTCACTTTTGCATTTAATTGAATCACCTTTGATCTGACAGTGATTGCTTTCAGCTAACCGCGTCGCTTATGGTAGAACTAGGGTTTTTGTTGTGTATTGCTTCTTTTGCAGATCTAGATCGCTTATGAGATGAAACCAACTACTTCATGCTTTTTCGCATCACTTCTAAGCTTAAACAATTTGCATCTGGTGCTCTCTGCATCGCTTGTGATCTGTAAGGTTTTTCCTGTGATAGAAACATAGATCACTTTTGACAGATAGTGAATCACCTCTGGTAAACTATGCACTTTCAGTCTGTATAATTTGTAGTTTGTTTTCTTGGCTACTAATTGGGTATTTGTTCAACATCTTATCGATTTGTCCAAGAAAAGGAGGTTATCAAACTACTAACATATCTGTTGCAGCTCTGATCAGTCCAAGACTTGTGGTTTTTCACTAAATTAGGAACATTTGGGCTTGGTGCTTAAAATGAATCATTGCTTGCATGTGATTGATTGTAACCCAAATTTAATAACAAAAGTATCCTTTCCCCTTGCCTATCAAATGGATCTTGGGTGTATGAGAACTTGTTATTATCTTTAGAGGGCGTACCTTCCCGGTGTGAGAAGGTATATGACCCAAGCGGTAATAGGCTAAAGCCAAGTCCTTCTGAGCTGCTATATAAGAAAAGTGTTTGTGTCAAAAGCCACAAACAATGGGGGTTGTTGCATTATATCGACAACCAACCTCCCCCAAAAGCCTCCAAGGCGTAACCCTTGAAGGCTAGGAGACTCCATAATGGAGAGTAGCGCTGCTGCATGTATAGCCACCTGAACAGATGCCCTTATTAGTAACTTTGTGTAGTAGCAAAAAAACCCTCTATTTGTTGATGCAAAAGGTGGAACCTCTGAAGCTTCCCCAATTCACGTGGTTCTTAGAAGAGATAGCAAGGACAATCCTAAGGTATGGTGAGGGACAGGCCTTATAGGAAACTTGGATCTTGGTATGCATCAGAAGTGGGTGCCATGGAGGGGAGCCAGTGCTACCAAGATCTTGAAGCTATCCGCTTTGAATAAGAACGGCCAGAGGATTCAACAAATACAATCCTTTCCTAGCCTAGGTTGTACAAGTTTGTGATTGTTGTGAGTGTGATTGACTATAATTACTATTTTCTTGTCAAAAATCACAAATCAGACATCTTTCCTGATAGACACAATCACTTTTAAGCCTAAACTGCACGCATATAGACAACAGAATTGCTTTTAAACCACAGTTAGTCACTTTTTGCTTGAACCCAATCACCTTTGAACAGTAGTTGATCACTTTTTGCATAAACAAAGTCACACCTAAACAACAGTCTGTTGCCTTTTATCTAAATCAAGTCACCTTTAAACAACAGTTTGTCACCTTTAGCCTAACCTAAATCACTTCCAATCAGCAGTAAATCACTTTTGAGCCAATAGTTATCACCTGTGAACAATCAGATCACCTTTGTTTAACACTGTAACTTGCTTCAGAACCTAAACCAGTCTGCATTTGAGCTATTACCAGTCACCTTTAGCATTTTCTGAGTCACATATGAGCTATCACTTGTCGCCTGTAGTCTAATACCAACAAATCCTAGTGATTCAGCCGAATTAGCTACAAATCTAGCTTACTCAGCTTCAACATTAGCTTTCAGACCTGTCTCTAATCATTAGCAGATACCTGGACTTTGTCTCTTGTTTTGAGTTTACCAATCAATCACATTTCATGAGCTTTTCATATTTGTGAGATCCTAAACCAGCAAACCAAACATCAAATCAATCATTTTGATCCATCAACAAAACATCAGCTTTAGCTTCAGCAAACATCAACAACAAAGCAACCTTTAGCAAATAGCTTTTCCCTTGAGTGTGTGAGCTATTCTCTAGGGAAAACTAGCCAATAGAAAATCAACCAACCAAGCAAAACAACACATCAACCAAAGAAAATCAGCAACCAAGCAAACCAACAAACTAAAGCAACCAATCAACAAACTATCATCTTTTGGGTCTCAAAACATTGAAAAGCTAAACTTCAATTTTCAACATCAACATCATGCCTCAAACTAGAAGTCAATATGGAGCTGAAATGGAAGCCAAATACAGAGCTAAAATGAAAACCAAATTGGAAGCTGAGATGCAACAACTTAGATCGACACCTCTTAAGGACACAACTCAATTCATGACCGGTATGCCTCCTCATATGTTTACGCCTCATGGGTATATCGTTGGAGAGTCATCTTCACAACAAGTGCAACTTCCAACAGCTTTTGAGACTTTTGAAGAACAATCCCAAGAAGACTTATTAGAATTTCAGGACACCCATGTGTGGGATCAAGTTGAGAGACTTATTCTATTTGAGCCTAATCACTACTTCTTACAACTTGCTCGCATGGGTGCTAAATTACCAAGAGATTTTGACATGTTTGCTATTAGAGAACATGATCCAAACACTCCCGCTATTGTTGCAAAGGGACCATCCACTATAGTAACACCATCCCCCACCATATCACAAGCTCTATCTTCCACCACATCTCTTTCATTGCCTATTGTTACTTCATTTGATCTACCACGCTTGGAGCACACTTTAGAACCTTTGATCATACCAACCAATGTGCTCCCTCTCATGTCACAGAATCCAAACCTTCCACCTTTCCATGTTCCTCAACATACTCCTCCTCCTACCATGACCATTTCCATGCCTCAAGTAACACAAGCTATCCATGTGTCCCAAGCGCAAATGCTCCAAACATCACAAGCTATCCCCATATCCCATAGTGTGCAAGCCTCCCAAACTATTCCAACAACACCCATAGTCCAAGCTTCACGACCATCACAACCTACCATATCCCATATATCAACTGCTAATACGCTTTCCACCATCTCTACTAATCCTTCCACTACACCATATAATCCCAATGTTAGTCTTATTGATATGAGTGAGCCTCCTCTCATGTCTCAAGCTAATCCTAGTTCTACAGTCACATATGTTGAGAAACTTACATCCATTCCATCATACTCTTCCAATCCTTAACACACCATCAATCCTTCTTATGCTACCCAAGGCTTGCCTATTATCACCCAACATATGACACATACCAATCCTCATGTTATCCAAAATACAAACCCAAATGTTCATCCTTCCTTCGCATCCACCAATACTTCCATCACTTACCATGTCACAAATCCAACTCCAACTTCCCAACCATTAACTAATGTCAATCCATCTTCCACTTCACATGTGATACAAAATCTTGGTGCCCATTCATCCCAATATACCCAACTACCACTTGTGCCTCAAGGACAGCAATCCTCAACCACATATGGGTCATATTCCAATCCTTTGACATATATTTTGAGTACGCAACCTCAACAAACATCCATGGCTTCATATATCTCACAACATCAACCTCAATATACACCATACCATGTTTCACCCCCTTTACAACAACAACAATTATCTTCAGCGGATGTTCAACAAATGATTAACCAAGCGGTAGGACAAGGCAAGAAGACATTTTCTCTAGACAACATATGTGCTTATCCATTTGACAAGTCTCTTCATATGATACCTTTTCCATCACACTTTGAAATTCCACAATTTGACAAGTACAAAGGAAAAGGAAATCTAGAAGACCACCTTAGAGCATTCTTTGTGGCATGTCTCGATGTTGCTTATGATGATACATATCTTTTGAGACCATTTCCTCGTAGCTTAGCAGGACAAGCCCTTGAATGGTTCTCTCATTTACCTCTAGGAATTAAGTCTTTTTTGGAGTTAGCCAATAAGTTTCCATCACACTTCACTTTTAACATTGACCATGAGATAAACATGAATGACCTTGTCAACAATAAACAATGCAATGGTGAAGCCTTTTCTTCATTTACTCAACGATGGCATAATATGGCTAGCAAATTATCATGGGAAATACCTGTAAAACAACAGCTTGATATCTTTGTTCAAAATCTTCATCCTAAGCTGTCATTCCAACTACAATTGCAAAGTGCTAGCACCTTTGATGAACTTGTTTCCAAAGGAACCATCATTGAACGAGCTTTAATTGCTAAAGGAACTATCAAGATCTTTCACAATAACAAAGACTATCCTCAAAACTCCAATGATAAGTCTTTCTTTTGGAACAAAAATAAGAATATTGCCAATGATGGTGTTGTAGATGTAAAGAACATCCAAACTATGAAAGCTCCTATCAACATCCAAGCTGCTTCTACAACAACGCAACCTTTTCAATGAATGCGACAACGCCAAACTCCCAATCTGTGTCAACAATTTACACCATTAGTGGAACCCATGGAAGTTATCTTTCAGAAGCTTCTCCAAGTGGGCGATATTATCTTACCGGATGCACCACCTAATGATGAACCACTCTTCAAAGCTCCTTGGTACAAATAAAATGAGTATTACAATTTCCATAGAGTTAAAGGACACAAAACAAATGGTTGTATGCGCTTAAAACATGTCATCCAAGATTGCATTGATCAAGGTTTAATCAAAGTTATGCCTTCAACAACTCAACTTGCACAACAATCAACATCGAACTATGATCTAGAGACTTTCAAGAATCCACTTCCATCTCATGACAAAACAAGTAACCCTCATGCTGGGAATGCCATTCAGTATACCTATGAATCGTCTACCATTGGCCGCATTGATCATGCTCGCATTTCTACCATTACTATCCAAGGTAAACCACCTGATTGCACTGGAACCACTCGCAGAGGTCGAGTCACTATTCAAGGAGTACCTATTCATCCTCCTCAACCATTTCCTAACTGTAATATCTTGGATCACCTTGGCAAAACACCCGCACACATATCCATTCTTGAGTTGCTTTGCATATCCCTAGCTCACAAAGATATCCTTGACAAATCTCTACAAGAATCTTTGGTGCCCAACAATATTGATATCTCACAATTCCAATCTATGGTTGCTAGTATTGTAGCTCCTTGTCATTTAACCTTTTATGACAAAGATCTTCAGCCCTCCATCCATCCTTCCCATAACGAAGCCCTCCACATTGAAGTATTTGTTAAACAACACCATATCAAATGAATCTTGGTAGATGGTGGAGCTGGTCTTAATATATGTTCTATGAAATTAATAAAACAACTAGGATATTCTAAGAAAGATGTTGACACCTCCAAGGTTATTACTATCAGAGCATATGATAATGCTGAGAGAGATACTGAAGGAATTATTTTCTTGCCTATCCAAGTTAAACCACTCACCATAGAAACCCATTGTTAGGTCCTTGATATTGACCTTCCTTATAACATCATCCTTGGTTGTCCTTGGATACATGCCCTGAAGGTAGTTCCTTCCACATACCATCAATGCCTTAAATTTCCACACAATGGTGTTGAAGTTACTATCCAAGCTGATCCCAATCCATTTGAATTTTGTCGTGCTTTTCAAGCTAAATATCAGAGTCCAAACCACATTCCTATCAACATCGAGGCATATCCATCTTCATCCTATGTAGACCCCTCCGATCTACTCAAGCCCTCATCTAGCAAAACCCCTTCCAACCTCCGTATCAAGTACACCAAACATGGCCCTGGTGAATGCACTCTGCAAGATTCTTATTGTGTGGGCACCCTTCCATTATCTCCTAAATCCTATGGTGAACCTTCTACATCCAAACCAACTTCAGCCCCCATTGTCATCAAAGCTCCACCTACCGTATTCCTTAAAGGTAGATTCCTGGATGATGAAGACATTGATGAAATAGACTCTTGGATATTGTTTGATGAAAATGACCAAGTCCAACTGGAAGTAGAGATACAACAATGGGTTTCGTATCATAAAGAACATGGGCTATAAAGGACATGGTGGATTGGGATCACAGGAACAAGGACCTATTGAACCCATTATTGTGTCTAAGAAGTTTAATAAGCAAGGCCTTGGTTATCATCCTGAGGTATTGCGACTCAAGGATATTAAGTGTATTTCTGATACTGACACTGAACCTTCCTTGATAGGAGAGACTTCTAATTCAGATACTATCAATGACTCCCCCTTTCACATTACCGACCTTTTCCAAGAACACTCCATCTTCATGATTTTCGTAGCCTCTTCTAGCCATAACAATTCCTCCATTAATCTTTCACTCATATATCTTGACCTTGTCAATTGGGACCAATAGGGGGCACCGATATTAGATACATTTTAAGATGATGAAGCTATTGTAGAATTCATGGGCTTGTGACAAGGCATTCCATTGGGTGATCACAAAGCAGGCTTCATGATGGACTTACCTAAACTAGAATATTTTGATGGAAGTATCAAATCCTTCAGTCGCAAAAGTGAAATAAACAAAATCAAACAAAATAGGTCACTAGGTGAAAACCGAAAGGCACCTCTTGACCGTGAAAAAGTAAAAATAAAGGATGTATCCGAAGGTGAAAACCTCTCTGAGGCACCTGAGGATGGGGGATTTAATCTTCCTGATGCCACTAATTATCATGAGAAATCAATAGTGCTAGTTGAACAATCACAAGACATGAACTTAGGTACAGAGAAGAATCCAAAGACCACTTTTTTGGAAGCATCACTATCAGAGCAAGAAAGAAGAAACTTCACAGCATTTTTTTTGAGAAGAGCTATAAATTTTGCATGGACTTATGCTGACATGCTAGGTCTAGATCCATCACTTGTGGTACATCATCTAGCAGTATCTCCTAATGCAAAACTTGTCAAGCCAAAATTGCGCAAAATACATAAATTGGTCAAGATAGAGATTCATAAATTGTTAGAAGCAAAGTTCATAAAGCTGATTGATTATCCAGAATGGGTTTCAAATTTGGTACCTATAGCAAATCCTGATGGACGAGTTCACTGTTGCATAGACTTTAGAGATCTTAACAAAGCATGTCCTAAGGATGACTTTCCATTACCAAGGATAGATAACAATGTAGATCTTACAGCCGAACATGAAATGCTATCTTTGATGGATGGATTTTCAGGGTACAATCAAACCAAAATAGAAGAGGAAGATCAAGATAAAACATCTTTTATTTGTCCTTTGGGTACATATTGCTGGGTGGAAATGCCTTTTGGTCTCAATAATGCTGAACTTACCAATGAGCCATGACAGTCATTTTTCATGACCTTTTTCATACTATCATGGAAGACTATGTTGATGACATCTTGGGAAAATCTAAGACAAGAGAAGGACATCTACAGGTATTAGCACAAATCTTTGATCGATTAGAAAAGTATCAAGTCAGATTGAACCCAAAGAAATGTGTATTTGGTGTAACATCTGGAAAACTGTTGGGGTACATTGTGTCTCAACGAGGGATAGAAGTGGACCCAGCTAAAGTAAAAGCTATCATGGAAATGCCTCCGCCAACAAATCTCAAGCAGCTCCGCAGTCTACAAGGTAGGTTACAATCTATCCACAGATTTATCTCACAACTAGTAGATAAATGTCACCCTTTTCAGCATCTTCTTCATAAAGGTAAACCTTTCAAGTGGGATGAAAAGTGTCAACAGGCCTTTGATATAATAAAGGAATATCTGGAAACACCTCCTGTACTAGTACCTCCTGTGCTTGATTGCCCATTATTGCTGTACATATCATCAACAACAGTAGCATTGGGTGCCCTTCTAGCTCAACATGATGATTTAGGAAAAGAACAAGCCATCTATTACATCAGCAGAACTCTTGTGGGATATGAACTCAATTACTTATCTATGGAAAAAACATGTTTAGCATTAGTGTTTGCTTCCCAAAAGTTGTGACACTATATGCTAAATCAAACAACCAAGCTCATATCAAATGTTGATCCACTCAAATATCTTCTTTCTAAAGTAATTCTCACAGGAAGATTAGAAAAATGGGTCATGATCTTAAGTGAATTTGACATACAATATGTGGATCAAAAATCCATTAAAGGATAAGTCATCACTGATCAATTAGCTGCAGCACCCCTCACAGATATCCATCCAATATATCCATAATTCCCTGATGAAGGATTGTTCAATTTAACTTCTCCAACATAGTGACAGCTATATTTTGATGGATCTTATACACAACATGGATCAGGAGCAGGCATCTTGTTTGTTACCCCTCAAGGAGATTGTATACCCAAGTCATACATAATTGCATTTCCATGTACCAATAACATAGCAGAGTATGAAGCTTTAATCATAGGATTGTGCATGGAAGTACAATGGGCTATCAAACAGTTACAAGTATTTGGTGATTCTCAGCTGGTTATCAAATAGGTCTTAGATGAATATCAAACAAAAGATGAGAAGCTTCTTCTAAAAAAGATAATGGTTGATGATTTTAAAAGGTACTTTGACAATATCACTTTTGAACAAATCCCAAGATTATAGAACAGAGCAGCAGATGCTATGGCTATGATTGGGTCTCTCCTAGACATGCCATCTAATACGCATAAATGTGAGCTTTTGGTTGAATAGCTTTTGATTCCAGCATTTGAAGTTCTGCAATCTAAACTTATATGTGACATTGTTGGTCCCAATTCGTTGTGGTATGAGGATTTATATGAGTATCACTGTAATCAAACCTTTCCACTCCCACTATCTAACAAACAATGCAAAACCTTTATCCGTCAAGCCTCTCGTTACACTATTTTGGGAGACACCCTTTATCATAGGAGTCTTGATGGTATCCTTCTTAGGTGTCTCAATTTTGAGGAAACAAAAGTGGCCTTACATGATGTACATGAAGGTGTCTGCGGCTCGCATTCCGCTGGCCCTAGCTTTGTTAAGAAACTTCTATGGGTAGGATACTATTGGCCAACCATGGAAAAAGATGCACAACAATTTACAAAGAGATGTCTACAATGTCAAAAACATGGATATTTAATACATGCACCAGCAAATGAGCTTCAGCCTATCACTACTCCATGGCCTTTTTCGCAGTGGGGACTTGATCTCATAGGTAAAATCCATCCTACTTCATCAAATGGTCATAAGTTCATTATCACCGCCACTGAATATTTCACAAAGTGGGTGAAAGCCATACCAATGACTTATATCACAGGCAAACAAATATCTAAGTTTATTCTACACTATATCATTTGCCGTTATGAAGTTCCTCAAGCTATTGTCACAAATAATGGTCATCCCTTCAAGAATCAAGAAGTCAGAGATCTTTGCAACAAGTTTCATATCCAACATTGATTCTCTAATTTGTACTATCCTCAGAGCAATGGCCAAGCTAAAGCTTCTAATAAAACAATCATCAAAATTCTCAAAAAGACGATCAATGAAGCTGGTTGGGATTGGCCTCTACAACTCCATCTTGCATTATGGGCACATAGAACAAGTATTAGAACTCCCACTAGAGCCATGCCTTATTCTCTTGTGTATGGCATTGAAGCTATTTTACCTATTGAGGTTGAGATCCCCTCACTGTGAGTATCCTTACAACATACCATATTAGAGGAAGAATATTGAGTATCCAGACTCCATGATCTTGAGCTTCTAGATGAATGACATCTTACAACACTTAACCATCTCCAAGTCTATCAAAACTGTCTATGCCGCAGCTACAACAAAAAAATCAGAGAACACCAATTTCAAGTTGGAGATCTTGTCCTTAAAGAAAATCAAAAGAATTAGAAACACCATGAGAAACAGGACAAGTTTGAACCAAATTGGCTTGGTCCTTTCATCATCACAATAGTTTATGGTTCAGGTGCATACACTCTCTCAACACTTGAAGGTATTCCCTTGGATGAAACAGTCAACAGCGTTCATCTCAAGAAGTTTTATCCTTAAATCTCAGCTATCCCCCAAAAAAAACAATCCAATACTGAAAACCACTTTGTGGTGCTTTGGATAACAAAAAAATAATAGTCTAAGATAAATAATCCGTCCTCTAGTGAAAACCTAGTAAACAGGTGCCTTGGATAAGTACCATAGTGAAAACTTGGCAAACATGCGCTATGTGTAGTGACCAACTTCCATCGTCTACTTGGTTTGTTTGATCATCATTCTTCCTACCATATTTCACCATCCTATCCTACATAATCCATGTCCTAATCCATATGTCATTGCCATAACCAGCTTTTCCACCTTCACCTTTGTCAATGCTAGCTATTATATTTGAGACATTGTTGCAATAACTCTATCTTTTGGCACCCTAGCATCTTGACCACATGCTGTCCTCATTGTCGCTCCCTTATAATAAACCTCATCCCGTACTGGGGGCATTTTGTTGAGTCTTATTTGGAAGTGGATACGACTATCTTTAGCTCATAACACATCAAACACTTTAGCTCACAACATAGCAAGCTTTTAGCTTCAACCATAGCGTTCATCCAACAACAAATGTGGTAAAACATTTTGCAATTAGGCTTCATATTTTTGCAATCAATTTGTGCTCATCTGACATCCAACAATCACAAGACATCGCCAACATAAACATTCAAGAAATCATGTCAGTCTTTCAACATCACTCGTCCAGTGTAATAAGAAAGAACTACATCTCAGCTCTATTGTTAAAGCCTTGATCCTGTGGATACAGGGTATGTAGGCAATCTGAGATGTGAAGGAAGCACTCTGATTCAGGCTAAGATGATAGCCCCTTCTCTCATCATCCATCTTTCATCTTTCTTCTAATCATCCTCCAATCTTTCATCACACATTCTTCTATCTTTCATCACTTACATCATTAATAAAACCCAGAACTACATATTCATCATGTCTCATCTTCATCGTAAATGTGCTTTGATCCTGTGGATACAGGGTATGTAGGTAGTCTAGAATACAAAGGAAGTTTCCAATACTCAAGCACAGATGATCCACCCCATCTTCATCTTCTCTCATCTTAAATCTTCTGCTCTTTGATCAGCTCAAGCAGGAAGCAAACTATGCATATACTGAAAGCTCAAGCACTTTAACCAATCAAGAATGAGCCAGAAGTTATTTTGTCTGCATGCCTTAAGCCAACATTTGCTATAGCATTTTATCAACATCTTTAGCCTTCAACAGGATGCAGCTTTCCTCTCAACAAGGCGCCAGCTTAAATCCATCTAAGAGCACCTAAATTGATGCAGGAGCATCCAGTGGTGTAAGGGCAATCTTGCATCACCCAAAAATCATTGTAGTTGTTTTCATTTCTTTCCATAATTAGTGTTTCTAGTTTCATAATATCTAGAATAATGATGTAGGACTTTCAGTTTTTCCAAAACTACTAAAAATAGCAACCTACCTATTTTGGAAAGTCTACCTGCTATTTTTGGAAAGTTTGTAGTTAGGCACGGATTGAAGTGAAAACTTGCAAAAGGTTACTAAATGGAAATATAAGACCTTTGGCGAAGGAATCAGGCAAAGATCATTTGTGAGCTGAAAGATATTAAAGTTTTTGTTTTCTGAAAAGCCCCTAAATTTTTTTGAAACGAGATATGAGGCACTAAAACTTCCCTAAACATCCTGAAAAGTTGACTGAAATCCATTTACGGATTTCTAGCATGATAGTTCACATCGTGAGCTTTCCGACGCCTCAAACGGTTCGTCATTCAGACACCCGGATCAAAAGTTATGCTTCCTGGAAGTTTACCTACTTTTATAGTTGTAAATTTTGAAATTTAGCTAGAGGCCACCAAAAAGTGTTATTTATGGCTATTTTGGGGACCCTGGGCAGTAATAGAGTGAAGGGGGCAAGTGTAGAGTCAAGAATAGATGGGAAAACAGAAACCCTAGTTGATTTGGGGGTTACAGAAGGTGAAAGATTCCAGAGCCTGGTGATGGTAGCTGTAGTGTGTTGCAGCCTAGGGAGGACTGATTCCTCTTATTGTAATTAAGCTTCTGTAATGTAATGAGTTGCCCAGATCAATAAAAGAAAGTTCTATTCTCTGTGTTCAATTTCTGTTATTGTGTGTTTTATGATTTGCCCCCTTCATCAAGTGGTATTAGAGCAAGGGTTCTTGAGTGTGTAGACAGATCGGAAAGAGGCCCAGGATCGAGGTTTCTACATATTCTAGGGATTTGAACCCAGAACAACTTATTGATTGGATCAATGACATGGAGGAGTATTTTGACTATGAAGATGTGGAGGACCCAGATCGGGTCAAGTTTACAAAAACAAAGTTGAAGGGCCATGCCAATATTTGGTGGAAGGAGGTCCAACTAGAGAGGAATAGAAGAGGAAAAGGAAAGATCACCAGATGGGATCAGATGGTGGAGAAACTAAAGAAGCACTTCATTCCTGTGGATTATGAGATGGAGTTACTGAAGAAGTTGCAAGGACTGAAGCAAGGTAACAAGTCTGTTAAGGAGTATACAGAAGATTTTTATAAGATCACTATCAGGATAGGCCATGGAGAGGCCAACAAGGAGAAGGTGGCCCATTACATTAATGGGTTGAGGCCGAGTATTCAAGAGGAGCTAAGCCTAGTTAGAATGACCACCGTAGAAGATGCATACCAGTTTTCCCTGAAGGTGGAAGAGAAGGTGAATAAAAGATTTGACAGCAAGTAAAGGGGAAGAGGTCAAGGTGGAAGGACTAGTGGGAGGCCCTATGGAGGTCGTAATGAATATCAAAAGAAAAGTGAAGAAGCTAGCACTAGTCGAAATCAAAGAGGGGATAATGCCTACCGCCCTCGTGACCAAAACAATGGTGAGCAAAGAGGAAGAGGAAGAGGTAGACCTGGGCAAGGACCCAGAAGAGGAGGTTTCAGAGGAACCTGTTTCCAATGTGGGGAAGAAGGGCATCGAGCATACGAGTGTCCGCAACATCAAGGAAGGACAAATAGAAGACTTGAAGGCAATGCACGAGTTGCACATGTAGATGAAGATGCACATTTTGAGCATTCTGAAGATGCTAAAAGGGGAGAAACCCTAGTTGTTAGAAGAACCTTGCTGAATGAGGAGAAAGAACCCAATCAGAGGAAGAGTTTATTCCGCACAAGGTGCAAATGTGAAGGTAAGTGTTGTGATATTATTATTGACAGTGGAAGCACTGATAATCTTGTTTCAGAGGAAATGGTTGACAAGTTGAAGTTGACAAGAAGAAAGCATCCGCATCCATATCAGATTGCATGGTTGTAGAAGGACCATAGAGCTTTGGTCAATGAGCAGTGTTTAGTGAAGTTCAAGATTGGTGATTACCATGATGAGGTGTTGTGTGATATCATACCGATGGATGCATGTCATATGTTGTTGGGGAGGCCGTGGCAGTATGATAGGAGTGCTGTCCATGATGGCTGTGCAAACACATATTCCCTGACAAAGGATGGAGTTCGTCATAAGTTGAAGCCCTTGAAGGAGGTGGAAGAAAAGGTATGTAGTACTACCAGAATTTGCCTGGTAGATCGCAGGAAATTTTTGGAGGGTATGAAGCATGAGCATCATTGCTTTACATTGATTCCTAAGATTAGTGAAGAGAACTATGAAGATGTACCAGCAGAAGTTTCAGATATGTTGGAAGAGTTCCAGGACATTATCTTTGATAATGTACTAGAAGGTTTGCCACCAGTAAGGAAGATAAGTCATCAAATGGATTTGATACTAGGAGCCAGTTTGCCAAACAAGGCAGCCCACAGAATGACCCCTTTAGAGAATGAAGAGCTGAATAGACAAGTTCAGGAGTTGTTAAGGAAGGGACTGATAAGGGAGAGCCTAAGTCCATGTGTGGTACCTGCAGTACTAGTACCAAAGAAGGATGGAGAATGAAGGATGTGTACAGACTCTCGAGCCATCAATAAGATAACTATCAAGTATAGATTTCCATTGCCAAAAATGGATGACATTATGGATTGTTTGAGTGGAGCCAAGTACTTCACGAAAATTGACCTAAAAAGTGGGTATCACCAGATCCGTATCAGAGAAGGAGATGAATGGAAGATAGCCTTCAAGACAAAGGAAGGTTTGTATGAGTGGTTAGTCATGCCATTTGGGCTAACCAATGCACCGAGCACATTCATGCGACTCATGAACGAGGTATTGGAAGAATTTTTGGGAAGTTTTGTTATTGTTTATTTGGATGATATTTTAATTTTTAGTAAGACTTGGGATGAGCATCTGATGCATATCAGAAGAGTTCTAGAGAAGCTTAGGGAGGAGAAGTTGCTGATTAATCTAAAGAAATGTAGTTTTGCAAAGAAGGAGTTGGTATACTTGGGATTTGTAGTCTCAGAAGAAGGTCTTAAGATTGACCAAGAAAAAGTAAGGGCTATCATTGAATGGCCTATGCCAAGGAGTACAACGGAGGTAAGATCCTTTCATGGTTTGGCAAGTTTTTACAGAAAGTTTATCAGGAATTTTAGTAGCATTTGTGCACCCCTAACTGAGACAATGAGAGGGGATAGAAAAGAGTTTTGATAGACTAAAGGAGCAGACAAGAGCTTTGATACATTGAAGCAGAAAGTTGTAGAGCAACCTGTTTTGGCACTTCTAGATTTCAATAAGGTATTTCAGGTAGATTGTGATGCTAGTGGTAGTGGTATAGGAGCTGTTTTGAGCCAAGAAGGTAAGCCCATTGCTTATTTTAGTGAGAAGCTTAATGATGCCAAGAAAAAGTATTCTGTTTATGATCATGAGTTTTATGCAATAGTTCAGGCTTTGAAGAAATGAAGACATTATTTGTTGCCAAAGGAGTTTGTTTTATATACTGATCATCAGGCTTTGCAATATCTTAATAATCAAGGAAAGTTGAACCAAAGGCACTTAAAATGGGTTGAGTTTTTGCAGAGCTATACTTTTGTTTTGAAGCACAGGAGTGGGAAGTCCAACAGAGTTGCAGATGCCTTGAGCAGAAGGCAAAATTTGTTGACAGAAATGAAGATAGAGGTTGTTGGGTTCGATGAGCTCAAAAGTTTGTATCTTGAGGATCCAGATTTTGTAGAGGTCTGGAAAGCTTGTTTGGACCCTGTTACTTTGGACAGGACAAGATGGTTGGATTTCATAATCCAAGATGGCATGTTGTTTAGAGGAAGCCAGTTGTGCATTCCAAGGAGTTCCATGAGAGGGAACCTGATTAAGGAGAAGCATAGTGGAGGATTGGCCAGACACTTTGGTCGAGATAAGACCATTGCAATTGTTGGTGAAAATTATTATTGGCCATAGCTGCAGCAAGATGTGAGGAAGTTTGTGCAGAGTTGCAGAGTATGTCAGATGGCAAAAGGAACAAGTCAGAATACAGGGTTGTATCAACCATTACCTGTACCAAAGAAGCCATGGGATGATATCAGTATGGATTTTGTTCTTGGTTTACCAAGGACACAAAGAGGACATGATTCCATTTTTGTGGTGGTGGATAGATTCTCGAAGATGGCGCATTTTATTCCTTGCAAGAAGACTAATGATGCTGTTCATATTGCTGAATTATTTTTCAGAGAGGTGAGACTACATGGTCTACCAAAGAGCATAGTTTCAGATTGAGATACCAAGTTCGTTGGTTATTTCTGGAGGACATTATGGAAGAAGTTGAAGACATATTTGAAGTTTAGTTCTACACACCATCCACAGATTGATGGATAGACCAAAGTGGTGAATAGGAGTTTGGGTAACCTACTACGGTGCTTAGTAGGAGATAAACCCAAGGGATGGGATTTGATTTTACCACAGGCAGAATTTGCTTACAACAATTCTGTCAATAGGAGTACTGGTAAATCACCATTCCAGATTGTATATGGAAATAGTCTAAGAAATGCTTCAGAGTTAAGGAATTTGGATAAGGGAGAAAAGACAGGTGCTGAGGCTGAAGACTTTGCAGAACTTTTGAAGAATTTGCATGAAGAGGTGAGAAAGCACATCAATAAGATGAATACTCAGTATAAGGCTAAAGCAGATCAGAAGAGGAGGTATAAGGAGTTCCAGGTAGGAGATGAAGTCATGGTTCACTTGAGAAAAGAAAGGTTCCCAATTGGAACATACAATAAGTTGAAAATGAAGAAATTTGGACCATGCAGAATCTTGAAGAAGCATGATTCAAGCAATGCATATGAGGTAGAGTTGCCGAATGGGATCAATATTTCCCCTATTTTCAACATTGCTGATTTATCAAAATATCATGAAAGTGGAGCAGAGGATGGACCAATAGAAGTGCAGTGGAGTATTCCAGCATCTACTTCAATGGACGAGATAGAAGAGATCTTGGACAGCCGTGTGGGAAGAAGTACTTGGAACAAGCAATATGAAGAATATCTAGTAAAATGGAAAGGAAGGCCTATTGAAGATTCCTCTTGGTTATCTAAGGCAGAGGTTGACCATTTGGGTTTCCCTCACATAAACCTCTGAGATGTGACTTGGTCATTTCTCAAATTACCCTGGGTGTCTGATGCAGGAGCATCCAGTGGTGTAAGGGCAATCTTGCATCACCCAAAAATCATTGTAGTTGTTTTCATTTCTTTCCATAATTAGTGTTTCTGGTTCCATAATATCCAGAATAATGATGTAGGACTTTTAGTTTTTCCAAAACTACTAAAAATAGCAACCTGCCTGTTTTGGAAAGTCTACCTGCTATTTTTGGAAAGTTTGTAGTTGGGCATAGATTGAAGTGAAAACTTGCAAAAAGTTACTAAATGGAAATATAAGACCTTTGGCGAAGGAATCAGGCAAAGATCATTTGTGAGCTGAAAGATATTAAAGTTTTTGTTTTCTGAAAAGCCCCTAAAAATTTCTGAAATGAGATATAAAACTTCGCTAAACATCTTGAAAAGTTGATAGAAATCTATTTATGAATTTCTGGCATGATAGTTCACATCGTGAGCTTTCTGACACCTAAAATGGTTCGTCAATCAAACATCTGGATCAAAAGTTATGCTTCCCAGAAGTTTACCTACTTTTATAGGAGTTGTAAATTTTAAAATTTAGCTGGAGGCCACCAAAAAGTGTTATTTATGGCTATTTTGGGGACCCTGGGCAGTAATAGAGTGAAGGGGGCAAGTGTAGAGTCAAGAATAAGTGGGAAAACAAAAACCCTATCTGATTTGGGGGTTACAGAAGGCGGAAGATTCCAGAGCCTGGTGATGGTAGCTGTAGTGTGTTACAGCCTATGGAGGACTGATTCCTCTTATTGTAATTAAGCTTCTGTAATGTAATGAGTTGCCCAGATCAATAAAAGAAAGTTCTATTCTCTATGTTCAATTTCTGTTATTGTGTGTTTTATGATTTACCCCCTTCATCATAAATTTGGCAAGAGAACGTGATGAGAGTATCTTTTGTCCCTTTTCTATGCCTAATCAAGACTGTCTTGATCTATCTATATCTTGGTAGGTTGCGATGAAGGGCTAGGGCATGGTCATATTGCTTTCGTGTGCCGTGTCTGTGGGATGATCTTTTTCTCTTCCTATGCGTCTTGGTATCTTGTACGTGTTGGGATTAGAATCTTACATATCAATATCTCCAGCATCTGAGAAGCTAAATAGTGTCTTATGCACTTGAGACTATTCTATGTTAAGACTAGCTCCATACATATAACTAGCAAGCTATCACTATGTGTAGTGGAGATAAGCTCAAACCATTGCTTGTAGCGTCAAAGTCCATCTCACAACACTAGCTGTTATTCATATCTTATGCATGTTGGCTCAACATCTTGACCTCATGTGTTCAGACAAGATTGTAGCATGCTAGTTCGACATTGGATATCTTGACACCTTGGTCTTCTGTACCCTGGTGCATAACATCCACATGCTATATCAAACATAAGGATTGCATTTCTTTTTTATTTTTGAGAAATTACATAAAAAGTTGCCCATCACATCATCTATCCATTCTATTATTCACCTACATAGTTCTCAGCCAAGATTAATCTTTTCCATCATCTTTCATCCACATCTTGTATCCTGCAAAACAAGTGTGTTAGACATACATAAGTCCATCATATATCATCTCATTACCATATATCTATATGCATAAGTTCATTCATATCATTATCATTTACATATTTGCATTATCATACCATTTCCATTCATAGCATTTACATAAACATCCATACATAATCCATGAAAATACAAATACAACATGCATGACCATCATAATACCAACAGTGAATCCATTACACCATTATATAGATCACCAATACATCATCATCATATATATATATATGTGTCAATATACAAGTGTATACATGATGAGCTATAAAGAATGTATGTACAATTAGCTCTAGGCCTCATCATGATAAAATATACACAAGGTATCCCTAGTGACTACTGGCAGCTCCCTCATCCTGACCACCACCACTAGGTCCTATACCTGGCCCCCTATCTCTCGATGGCCCCATCACTGAGGCTACTGATCGAGATCCACCTGACCTCTGTGAACCTGAAGCCCCTGACCTACTCCTGAAGCTAGGTTACCTCTGCTTTGCCGGCACAACCCCATAATATAAGCCTCTATAGTACTCTGCCTCACCCTGTACTCTCCGTAGCTCTACATGTACCTGTGTCAACTATGTGGCCAAGTACATCATAGCTCCATCTATCCCTAGTGTATTCATAGCTCTATCTTGCTCACTAGTCATCCCCTGTAACTAGTGCACGACTGTATCTCTCTCTGTTCACAGATCATCTCTCTTTGCTCTAATAGCTTGCACCTACTGCAACATTGTATCTTGCTCTAATCTCATCATTTTCTCTCTCTATCTAGCTATATCTCTCTCCTCGGTCACCCTCGCAAGTGCAGCATCATCCTGTCCATCACCAGCCTGTGCTCTCAACTGTAACTGAGCCTGGTATGTCTGAGCCTGAGCTCTCACATGGCAGAAGCCAATCACTACCTAGTGTCTATCTATCTCCACCCTCCTCAATCTCATCTATGCTCACTACCTCCATCTCCTCTTCTCTCTAATCTGCCTCTGTAGCTTTTGAATCCCAACATCATCACCCACCAATATCTGTCCCTAAGGTTGTGCAAGTATCTAAGGCTGTCCCGACATCTGTCCCTGCATTTGTATCCCTGGCACTGTTGGTACAATAGCCTGTGCTGGTGGAACCCATCATCGTCTCCTCCTGACCAGTCTCTTCATCCCTATCTCTCCAATCTCTCCAACCTGCATTAGCCAAGTCAGTCTAGCTGTCACCTAGTATGTATCATAGACTGGTAGACTCCTTGGATCTGCAGGACCCTGTCCCCACTACCATACAACTGGCTGTACCTCATCTCTCTTTGCCAAAGTCATCTCAACCACAACCTCTGGGCCCCAATCAAAAACCTCCCACCGAGTCCTCCCAAAAATGGCATCACCAACTAGTACTGCTTGTGGCAACCTAAACTGTCTCAAAACCCTCTGGAAAATAGCACTCTATAATATATATGCGACAGTCAAAAATATATCTCACCTGCCTAGCATAGACAAGCTTTGCATCTTCCTCATCCCATCTCTCACATCCAAGCCATGGCCTCCATACAAATCTATCCACCTCATCTAATCTCCTCCGCTAGTACACCACTCCTTGACGCTGTCAGTATGTCAGAGCTCCTCTATACATCCTAGCATAATGCTCTCCTATAGCTCTAGCCACCCATCCCCCTGGTCTCGTCACTAGGATATGCTCATATGCCCATACATGTAAAACTGTAACCCCTTCTGACATACTAGCTCCGAACATATATGCACAATCATGCATGTAATGATAGAGCTGTCCCAGTACACACTTTACCTATGCATATCTTGTACCATAGGAGAACATCCCCTCCATCAATGTCCCCTATCTTACTGGAAAGCCTCTCGCTTGCCTATCTCCCACTAGCCATATGATGATAGCCACTACCACTTGCTACAACCTATCACATAGCTCCTCCATCCTCACCATCAGGATCTCTGAGCCCTCTACTCCAATGTTTGGTGTCGCAAATAATCTCCTGAACGTAGTTGGACCCATATTAGGATCATAATCAACTTGGTTCCCATCTATAGGAATCCACAGAATCTGAAACACATCCTCTAGCATGATCGTAGCCTCTCCTGACGGCAACAAGAAGGAACTATGTTTGCTCATCCATTGCTCCACCATCACCGTCATTAGTCCTCGATGTGCTTGCACCGACTCCAATCTTGACACATTCTCTAATTTGAGGATCTCTAACACTAGCTACTCCTTTGCATCTAGTAATCGTACCAATTGCAAATCCCTAGGATGTGGCTCCCATGATAACAAAGGTAGTAGTATATCCTGCATCATGTCATTAATCATGCTAGTCCCCTGCGCTACTTAAATGTTATCAAAATTTGACCATTTATTGCTCTCCTAGCTTCTATCTACCATAAGTGCTTCATTTTTCCATACGTGCCTATCTATTGATCAAAAGTGACCTCTTTTACCATATGCGCTTCTATCTCAATCATATATGATCTCTTTTGCATATGCAATCATTGCTTGACTACATGCGAGCTACACTTCTACATGTGCCTAATTTTTGCCCATAAGCGAGCTGTATACCCTAAGCAAGCACTTATGCTTTTTAAGTGAGCTAAACTTCTATATGCGCCTACTGTTTGACCAAAAGTGACCTGTTTCTATCTATATGCACATTTTGCTTCTCCTATTGCTTAGCTGACTAAAAGTGACCTAGTTTTTCTAAAAGCGACCAAGCCGCACCTAAAAATGATCTAAACTACCATAAGTGACCTATTTTCCTACGCATGCAACCTAAACTACCTATCCTAAGACCTAGTCGCTTTCGGTGAAGTGTGTGCATTTATGACACTTCTAGCCTATCAAAATCACACTTTTAACAAAATTTTTGATACATACCAGTACATCTGATCCCTCTGATCGCCCATGTGTCCTCACTTGCTCGGCACAATGATCTTTGTGTGGAATCACCATCCTGATAGCTCTCCAACTCTCGTCGCACACCACCTCTAAGGAGCTCTAGATCTCTATAGTTTTCTGAGCACAAATGAGCCTATTTGCCATTGTCAAACCTACTTATAGCCTATCCAAACCCTAATTCTTCTATGACAAAGCCTAGTTTCCTTTGCATCATCCCATTTGTTCCCTCCTAACCCCTATTTTCTTCGTGTCAACCTTGCATCCTAGCTTTTCTTCTATCGTGAGTTAACCCAACCCTTGCTAGTTAGCCTAGCTTACCTCTCGATGGGGCATCACCTGCTAGTTACTTTAGGGCATAACCTTATTTTTTGAAGGCATATCGTATCTTCTTTGACACAATGCTTTATCGAACATTGTATCAAAGAGGGGCAAAATGTAGACACCCAAAATTGACTCATTATCATTAACATTCAAATATCACATTATCACATCATCTGCATTTGTCTAACACACTTGATCAATATCCTTAAGACATATATTTCTTCTATTAATTAAATAAACTCTAATTTATTTAATTAATTCATTAGCTATTTCCTCTAACCTATAATTAAACAATCTTTAATTATTTAATTATCTTCATTCTATCTATTTTTAATTAAATAAATCTTATTTATTTAATTAAAAATTCCCTTCATAAACCCACTTTCCAATTAATTAAATAAATTGTATTTATTTGATTAATTTATCTTATCATTTATCTCATGAGCCAACATGTGTGCCTTTTTCATTTAAAAAGATAAGTAGTACTGCATCCCCTTATTTAATATCTTTCATATGTAGTACTTTTTATGTACACAAGCACACATGAGCCCTATCTTCCTACCACTTGTCATCTTCACATTCACCTGTGTTTATTTTTCAATCTTATCCATTCACATAGCCACTGAATCTCCACCGTTGATTGATTTTGGTTGAGTTCTATATAAACACCCTCTCATTCCATACTACATCTATCCAACATTATCATAGCGTCTACATTATCATCTTGAGCATATTGAGTACTTGAGCATTCATAGTATCCATTGAGCTTTCATTATTATCATTTATCTATCATGGCAGCTTTTAAATTCATAATTGCTCATTGTTGAAGAAGCAATCCACATCATAAACAAGGAATCACACAATCTAGGTGATGTTGTGCTTGAATTGCATTGCTTTTGGTTTCATTTAGATTAGATTCTTTGATGATGGTAGGGTTAGGTTTTTCATGGCTATGCTTGATCTTATTAACCTAATTTTTTACCTATCACATAAAGCAAGGAAAATTAGGTCTCATTGATAGGGGTTGAGTCGTGTAACTCAACCTCTACATCACTAGACTCATTGGGTGGATCATATTTGGTCATTGGCTCAGTGTGTGTTGCAGATCCTTCATTAAGAGCATCTTGAGGACGATATTGAGTGGCTAGAGAGATGAGAAAATCATCTTTTTGAAGTGGTTTCTTATACAGTTTCAACTTGTGTCCATTCACTAGCAATGAAAATATTACCTCATCAATGGTTTGCAATTGTACTGCACTATTAGGGAATACTTGTTGAATCTCATATGGGTCAAACCATCTTAACTGAAGCTTGCCTTTGAAATCTTTGTATCATGAGTCATACAGAAGTGCCCAATCACCAGCAGTGAATTCTTTGGTCTTGATGTACTTGTCATGCCATTTAATCCTTTGTTTTTGTTGACTTCTATGTGGTGGATGGCTTCTAATCTGATCTCATCAAGAGCATTCAAATATTGTAATCTATCCCTTTGTGCTTATGTCAAATCCATACCTAATTTTGTTGTTGTCCTCAGGGTTTTGTATTCAAATTCTATAGGTAGGACTGCTGTCTTGCCATAAACCAATTCATAAGGGGTGAACCCTGTAGTTGTCTTCCATGTGGTTCTATATGCCCAAATAGCTTATGATAACCTAGAAACCCAATCTCTTCTATGAAGCTGTACTGTTTTGGTCAATAAGTTCTCAAGCTCCCTATTTGTAACTTCAACCTGATCATTTGCCTGGGGATGGTAGGGAGTGGACTTTTTATGTCTAATCTGATACTCTTCTACCAGTTTTGTGATTAAATATGATATTATCTCCCTTGGTACACCATATCTAGTGAAGATTTCCTCATACAAAAATTTTTCCACATTGCCATCTCTAGCAAACTGCAAAGCTTTAACTTTCACCCATTTGGTTAAGTAATCAGTACATACAGTATATATTCCTTGTTTGAAGTAGGAGAAATAGGACCAACAAAATCCAGTACCCACTTATCAAAAGGTACCAATGTTATTTGTGGTTGTAAGGGCATTTCATCACTTCTTGTAGGTCTGCCCATCCTTTAACATATATCACAACTTCTAGTGTACTTGACAACATCTTTGTTAAGTGTTGGCCGATAATATCCTGTTAATATTTTGAAGGCTGTCCTCTTGGCAGCAAAATGTCCACCACGGGGTTCATCATGACATGCCTTCATTATATCAAACACTTCATCCTCTCTGATACATCTTCTCATAATATTATCTAGGCCAGTGTAAAATTAGAATCTAGAAATCCAAGAGTAAGGGAAACGTTCGTGAACTAGCCGCCTCTTCTCCCTTGGATAGAAGTAACCTGGAATCTACCCTGTAACCGAATAATTGGCTATATCTGCATACCATGGATGTGTATAGTTAGAGAAAATAGATGTTCATCAGGAAAAGAACCATCAACAACTCCTTTTGAGGACTATGTAGGTAGTCTATACAGAAACTCAACAACTACATTAGCCTTGCCTAGTTTGTTAACAATTGTTATATCAAATTCCTGTAACAACAATAACCATCTTACACATCTTCCACCCACTATTGGATTATTCATCAAATATCTGATGGTTGCATGATCTATATGTATGAATACTTTGTAACCAGTTATGTAGTGCCTGAATTTGTTAATTGCATAAACAACATCTAATATTTCTTTTTCTACCACAGTATAGTTCAACTCAGCTCCCTATAGGTTTTTACTTACATAGTATATTGCATGCTCTTTGTTTCCTTCTTGTTGGCCTAGGACTACCCCAATGGAAAAATCTAATGCATCTATATGGATATGAAAAGACAGTGTCTAATTTAGACCTCTAAGAACTGGTGCTTGTGTCAATGATGCTTTCAGCTTTTCAAATGAGTTTTGACAGTCTGTATTCCACTCAAATTCAATGTCTTTTGTCAATAGAGTGAATAGAGGTGCATCAATCTTGCTAAAATCTTGGATAAACTACTTGTAGTATCCTGCATGTCCAAGGAAACTCCTTACATCCTTTTGTCTTTGCGGAATAGGTAGGGTTGATATGATTTCAATCTTCTTTGGGTCAACTTGGATTCCTGCACTTGAGATGAAATGTCCCAAGACTACTCCCTGTGTCATCATCATAAAACATTTTTCATTACTCAGAGATAGAGTGTGCTCTATACCTCTCTTTAAAACTTTCTCCAAGTTGTGTAAAGCTTCATCATATGTTTCACCATATGTGGTGAAGTCATCCATGTAAATCTCCATGCTGTCATGGGCAAAATCAGAGAAAATACTAAGGACTACTCTCTGAAAAGTTGATGGAGTGTTGCACAAACCAAAAAGCAAGATAAAATATGTGTAGGTCCCCCAAGGACAGGTAAATGTTGTCTTATCTTGATCCTCTAGTGCAATCCTAATTTAGTTATAGCCACTAAAACCATCAACAAATGAGAAATATTTCTTCCTTGCCAAAGAGTCAAGAACTTGATCAATAAAGGGCAATGGAAAGTGATCTTTTCTGGTTGCAGCATTTAGTTCTCTATAATCCACACAAAACCTCCATTTGCTACCTTTTATGGGAACTATTACCAATGATGAAACCCATTCACTATCTGAAATGGGGTATATGAATCCTACATCTAACAACTCTTGGAGTTCAGCTTTCACTATTTTTCTTAGAGTAGGGTTCATCTGTCTTTGTTGCTGCCTGATAGGTCTATGGCCATCATCAATGTAAATCTTATGCATGCATAAGGCAGGATCAATGCCTTTCATATCACTGTAGTTCCATGCAAAGGCTGCTACATGTGTTTGCAATATTGTGTGCAAGGATTGTTGTTTCTCATCAGTCAATACCTTATTAATAGTCAACATCTTCCCTGGTTTGATTTCCAACTGTTTAGACATCTCTTGCACACATGACAGGTCAAGGTTAGGTATTACTAGCAAGCATTATTGGGGTAACAAAGTATGAAATATGTGAGATACCTCCTCTAAGGAACTGTTGGGTGATATGCTTCTTAAGGGGTCTTGTAAGCAAGATAAACAATCCTGCTACTAAGGATGCCTCCCATAATCATTTTGGATGATATGAGCAATCAACTCATCTTCATCTCGAATATCCAATAAGGGGCTACGTTCAATAGTTATCAAGGTTTGTAGGGAATAGCTATCCTCATCTTCTAGGGTAGGCCAAATGGTCTGCTCAAGCTCATGATATGGTTGGGCTGGTGGATATAAAACCAATTTCTTGGTGACAATCCCATTAGATATGATCATATTACCTAACCTACAACCTATAAATGCATCTGCTATGGCAAGCCATGGTCTACCTAGTATGAGAGGATAACCAACAAGGTTAACTTTTGGATGGAGTACTACAAAATCAGTAGGATATTCCTAGGAATCTAATGCAATGACCAAGTCCTCAATGACTTCTTTAGGCTTGACTGTGGACCTATCAACTAATTGTAAGACTATTTGAGTAGGTCTGAGGTTAATCAACTAGAGTGTCTGCATTGTCTCCTTAGCCATTACATTAATTGCAACACTTAAATCTATCAAAGTATTCTTAATCACGGTCCCATTGATTTTAACATCCACTACTGGACTACCAGGATCTGTATATTTGGGAACAGTTATATTACCCAACATGATATCATCAAGATTACCCAAAACATGGATTGTCTGAGGGCCTATTGTCTTCTTTCTTGGCTTCTTTATGCAAAGATCCCTAATAGTCTTAGTGTAGATAGGAATATCCTTGATGGATTGGATTAAGGGAATCTTTATGCTTATATCTTTTAACTGGCTAAGAAGGACAATATTAGTTTGGGCTATTTGTTTTTACATGGGCAAGCACTTAGGGAAAGGAGGAGGCTTTTGATGTAAGGTAGTCTAGGCATCTTGGGTTGATTCAAGTGCTAAAGTTGGTTTATCTGAGGCTTCCTCTGTGGGTTCTTCATCATTAAGTTCTGTGATTGTGAAGATGAAGGCCTTGCAAGTTGTTTCCCTGATCTAAGGTGAACATTACTCACCTCCAGCCCATAAGTGGGGTACTGCATTACCTTGTTAGTATAAGCTTGTTGGACAGGCTTGTTGTTAGGGTTAGTTGCAGGTTGGGTAGGGATTTGGGTAGGTCTAGGAGGTGGAACTTGAGGAGTGGAAGGAGGTGACATTATTGCTGGCTGCTAGGGCTGAGGTGGAAGCATAGTTTGCTGGTAATTTGGCCCTTATTCGATTGGGGTTGCCATTGATGCTGCTATGTGGACCACTGAGGGTTATAGTTGGTACCTTGGAAACTTTGTTGGGGCCATGAGTTTGGCTGCTATTGGTTCCAACCTAGTTGTGGAGCAGGCCATTGTGGGGTTTGCCATTGATTTTGAGTATTAGGCCATTGTTGGTTCCATGTAGAAAATTTTTGGTTTGGAGCAGAAAAAGCTGAAATTTAATTGAGTGGATCAGATGGCTTACCATGTCTTTGTTGCCAAGGTCTCCTTTGAGAAATGAAGAACAACTGTCCATCGTCTCCTTCAAATGGTTGGAATTCTAGCCTTTCAATCTTTTCTTGTTAGATACTAGCCACCCTCTTGCATTTACAGTTAGCCTTCCTTTAGAAGGCATGAGTTTTCTATAGTCCATAATAGTAATATGCAAGTGCTTCTAGAATCAACTATGTATGTTTTTGTATCAATGTTTCAGATTATGCTCAATGATCCATCATCAAGAAGAGGATGATGGATCATTGAGCATGATCTAAAATCTTGATACAAAAACATACACAGTTGATTCCAGAAGCACTTGCATATAGCCTTCCTTTGTCTACAACTAGGGCAATATTTAGTGAGCATGGTTTCTACCTCCTATTTCTTCTTAATGTGTAGAGTGTCCAACTATGTAGCCATATGACTAATGATATCTTCCTTCATGTTGGATAGCAAGTTGCTGATTTCAACTCGAGAAACTCCACTAGTTGCCTTGTTTGTGATGGATGTTCTTTCTCCCCTTGGTCTTTTGGCAAAAATTCATGAATAGTTTCTGTAAATTTTGTAGATTTCTTCAAAAGGTAGCTAAGAGATATCACCTTGCCCAATGAGATTTAGGGCATCCATATAGTCATTTTTAACTCCTCTCAAAAATACCAGTTTCAATGATTCTTAAGACAATCTATTTTGAGGGTTCTTTTTCAAGGCAAACTGAAACCTTTCAACATAATCCTCTAGTGGTTCTTCCTCTTTTTGTGACATCCTAAAGATGTCATCTCTCCTCCTATCATGTCCTCAGTAATAATCTTGATATTTTTCCAAGAATCTCTCCTTCATTGTATCCCAATCTGGGATAACATCTTTTCCTAGACCCATAAACCATCTCAGGGCTGCATCCTTGAGAGCCGTGTGAAAGAGTTTAAGCCTGTGAGCATCTGTAGTGTAGTCATAGCTTCTGCATAGGATATCAAACTCAAACAGAAACATGTCTGGGTCCTCTGTCACTAAGCCATAGAAAATTGGTAATGTTGAAGGTGGAATGTTTTTCAGAGCTACAAGCTTCTCCTAATCAATGATGGGGAACTCAAATGTTGCTTGCTCTGGTGGTGGATCATCCACCGCTACTTCTTCCATGGTTCTAAAGGTCCCTTCTATAGCTGTAGAAGAAGCTGATGAAGATGGTGAGGATGTTGATGAAGATGGAGGAACAAATCCCTCATCTACAGCTAGTACCAATTGATAATTGGTAAGATTAGTAAGATCTTCTGGAGCCTAATAAGTTGAAGGGCGAAATCTACCTTGATTGTCTCTCTGCCTCTGCATATAGAAGTTTTTATCTTTTGTATACTGATAGTCCTGCACAATGTTAGTTTGATTTTAGGTGTTTGTTGTAGAGTGAAGTTATCAATCTTAATACTAAAATTAAAACTTAAACTATAGAAATTTGACAATTGAGCCTATAAAGGTAGCACCATCCTTGGCAACAACACCAAAAATATAGAGGAAAACTAATGCCTTGTAGACTTAACATAATTCAGGGGAAAACCTATCTGAACAATCCACTCTATCATTGTACTTCCTACATTAAATCATCAACCAAGGAGCATAAGATTATGATGATACTGCACTCTTTGTGCCTTTACGGACTAAAATCCTCTTAGCTATCCCATTCAAACCTATTCTGATTAGCCTAGTCTGCTGAAATTCACAAAACTGTAAGAACAACAAAAACTGTTTAAAATCTAGTTGCTACAGGTACCTTTAGCATAAGTTGTAAATTACTATTAATAATAGGAAATTATAGAATCAACTCAGAACATTCTAAATGATAAAAGAACTAATGCTAACCTTTGGAGGACTTCAAATAGACACAGCATGCTTCACTCATAGACCATACTACTATATTTTAACAATTAACATATTCTAATGAACTCACACTGCATTTGTACATAAATGAAAAATTGACTGACAAGAATGCATAAAAGAAATGAGGAAATAATGAAGTGAGGATCAATACCTTGAGTGGCCGACCCAGGGGACTGACTCACTTAACTTGAAATCAAATCAAATCAATTATAGATATTCATGCATCTTCGTAACATGTAGTTCTATTCATTCCATATTATAAACAAAATCTTCTTCATATTTTTTTCAAATCAAAACATGTTTGGATAATTGATATTGAGAAATAGAGTAATGGCTAAGTAACTAGAAACTAAAAGCAACTAACTTAACAATGAACTCATCCCTCTAACTTATACAAAAATGGGAGAGTTTTATGCAACTACTAACTAATCCTCAATCAATCCAACCCTAGATACTAGGATACATGTTTCAAGATTGATTTATTTATCTAACTGATCAAAAGAAGAAAAGTCCTATTCAAACAAGAACTCTCATGAAATGGTTTGTATGAAAAACCACTCATAGACTACATTTAGAACAAGTCTTCTTTTCTACATTTATTCCAATCCATGATGGTATAGATTCATCCTCCATTTGTCTTCACTTTTGGAATTCAAACTGCACTTCACTTAATTCCCCTGTCCTGCAACTTGCTGCAATTACTCTTTCCTTGCTATCATGTCCTTGCTGCATGTATGGTTAATTCTCCAAACATATGCATACTTATATTTTAAGTCATTCACTTGATAATATCACCACCATATTCCATATTAACAATATAGGTTTAAAGTCTTTGAAAATTATATGAGAAACAACATATAGTAATGGTGATGTTTGTAAAGTATCTATAGGATCATATGAAAAGGTTTAAAAACATATAGAAACAACATAAAAATAAGTCAATAATTCAACCCATCAGGAACAATAGGAGACTACAGAGAATTTGAGGCTGAGTAATAAAGCCTAATCTAATAACTATAACTGGTAGATCACAAAACATCAAAGGTTGATCCTCTAAAAGGATGATGGTATAGTCAATACAAATCCAAAGAAATAACAACCCAAGAAATTGATTTAAGGAAATATGAGGCTATTTTATTGGTAGTAAGAGGAGTAGAGAAGTTACAAATAAAGAACACAAAAGGCCTTCAAATCCTAGAGTAGGCCGCTTAAGAAGAACTTAGGTCACATTCACTGCATTTAGAGGCCAATTTCTTGTAGGCTTAGGTATGGAGAATAAACACTTAGGTGGATTTAAACATGGACACCTATCTCACAGACTGTAAGTTTCAGCAACATAGGCAATAAAATTCTACATTAAAATAAATGATATTCATGTCACATAGAGGCTGATTTCATATAAACTACAAGAAATTATAATTGGTAAAAACAAAGTACCCAATTGCTCGTGCTTGGTGACCTCCTAACACCTTGCTTTGTCCTCCTCTTTCTTCTATTCAAAGCTCTATTCCCTATTTCTTTCCCTCTGTGTTTTTCCTACTTTTTCTATGTGTGTATGTGTGTCTTTCTTCCCTTCCTTCTTTATGTCTTACTTATTATGTGTGAGTGTGTATTCTCTTCTGCGTGCCTATACCTTATTTTTATCTCCAAAAACCACCTCTAAAAAGGGTGCTCTCCAAAAAATAGAACTCAAAGTTGGCTCTTACTCAAATTGCATGGCGCATGGCACCTCATTATTTGCATGCCTTTAATCAATATATATTTTTATATAATTTAAGTATGTATTCATTTACAAAAACAATAATATATATATAGGTACTTATTTTTAGTCAAACAAATATCTTTTTATGTAGTATATATATTATTTATTAATACATGATATATATCATGTATTAATAAATAATATATATATTGCATAAAAAGATAAAAGTACTTTAAATATTTTCAAGTAAAAATGATTTGAAATCAAAACAATAGTTTTGCAAGAATAAAACATGTAAACACATAAATATAAGTCATATATAGTCATTATAATAATAAACACTTTCTATCATTATTACTATTCTTATTAGAATCTACCAATAATGTTCTATTTGTAGACAAAAAATCAAAATAAGTATGCATATATACATGACATTATTTTGCAATTCAACCAAATATTCCAAAGCAAGGGAAATTACATGACTATTTACTCAACAAACTTCCAATCACACAAACATTCTATGACATGAGCTCAATAGGACTATGTTACAAAACTTCCAAATGAAACTAATCCAAAATCCAAAACAACATAATGCATTATGAACTGTGTGTGTGTGTGTGTGTGTGTGTGTGTGTGTGTGCAGGTATCAGGGTTCCATCTTGTCAGTTCTTGTTGGGTGGCTAGGGCATTTCTACCTAAGCCATGTTCTCATCTTTGACATTTCCTGCATTCAGTCGCACTCGATTTCACATCAATAGGTTAGTCCCAAAATCATAGCCGAAGCTTGAGAAGGAATGATCCATAATTATAAATATTTCAATTCATCATCATAACTATGCTTAATGTATGCATTCCTAAATTACTTCAATTCACTTGTTATGCTTATGTAATTTGATCACACAGTAAAACAATCAAGGTAATAACCAATAGTTTGACATGTAAAAAGAGTCTAAAAGGGTCAAGATGTGACATCCTTCCCCACTAGGAAGAGACATCATCCTAATGTCGTATTACACAAAACTTAAATAATAATGTATTTGTCTACTACTATCAATGTACCATAAAGTATCATAAAATCAAATAACAATAGCTTAATTATGCATGAATAAAAGAACTATGCTAAGTCCTCAAATGAGGAAAATATCTAACTCCTCTACATCCTCCCATGTGGTACTATCCATAGAATATTGGTTCCACTAGACCTTATACTACACAATATCCTTGTTATGCAACTTAACATTGCACCTCTCCAAAATTCGTGTGGGATCCACCAGAACCATTCCTAGATCTTGTTCCTATAAAGCATGCCAATCAAGAATGTGTGAAGCATCAGGATGATAAAGCTTAAGTAAAGACACATAAAAACCATTATGGATTATGGCAAGAGTAGGTGGTAGAGCAATTCTATAAGAAATAGGATTAATCACTTCCAACACATCAAAGGGTCCTACGAATCTAGGAGAAAGTTTGAACGCTTTGCCAAATGAAACTAAACTCTTCTGAGGCTTGACCCTCAAGAAGACCTTGTCACCTACTGAAAGCTATCTAAACATACTATTCCTATAGGCATAAGTCTTTTGTTGATCTAAATCTTGCTTCAATTTCTCTTTGATCAACCTCATCTGATCATCTATTTCCCTAAGCATATCAAGTCCAATCATAATTTTGTCTTCTACCTTGTCCCAACTAATATGTGTTTGACACCTACACCCATAAAGAGCTTTAAACGATGCCATCCCCAATGATGCATGGTATGAATTATTGTAAGAGAACTCCACCAATAGAAGATACTCCTCCCATTTATACTATTGATCCATACAATACATAATAAGGTCTTCTACTACCTAATTGACTATTTCCATCTGACTATCCATTTAAAGATGATATGATGAACTGAAATTCAATTTAGTTCCCAAAGCTATATTCAAAGTTTTCCAAAACCTGGAAGTCATGTGAGTGTCTTGATCTGAAACAATCGTCTCTAGCACTCCATGCAATTGAAAGATTTCCTTGACAAGTTTTTTAGCTAAAACCAATGATCCATTTGAAAGATTCCCTAGGATGAAATGTACTACTTTTGTCAACTTGTCCACAACTACCAAGCTGACATCATGTTGATTCTTGGACATTGGAAATCCCTGGATGAAATCCATACTAATCAGTTACCACTTATGTTTTGGAACACTATGCATGTACAACAACCCCATTGGATGCACATGCTCAGCCTTGACTCAATCACACTCTAAGCATTGAGCCACAAATTTTGTTACATCTTTCTTAAGTGTAGGCCAAGAGTATAAAGGTCTCAATCCTTCTACCATTTTTGTCACTCTAGGGTGCCCTAAATATGGTGCATTGTGCATCTCTTCAAGAGCTAACTTTCTCAACTGCTCTGAGTTTCGAATGCAAATCCTTCCTTGATATTGTAAATTCCATTCGACTCAATCACATAACCATCAAATCGATGATCCAAGGGATCTTCTTCTAAAGATTATTTCACTCTATCATAATGTTCATCCCCTTGTAGGTTTTGAATTACTTGTCTCAAATTTGATCTTGTAGTAACCATGGCTACTAGATGTCTTCTTCTGCTAAGAGCATCTACCACTCTATTATCTTTTACTCTAATATACTCAATCCCAAAGTTGTACTCACTAAGAAACTCTAACCACCTTCTCTAACATGCATTAAGATTAGGTTGAGTAAAAATGTGCTTAAGCCCTAAATGATCTATCTTAAACTCAAAGGGCTTTCCTAGAAGATAATGCCTCCACATCTGAAGTGCATGAACTATGGTGACTAATTCAAGGTCATGAGGTGCATATTCTAACTCATATTGCTTCAATTTCCTCGACTCATATGCAACCACTTTCTCATACTGCATCAACACTCCTACACCTTCTCTTGAAGCATCAATTATAACTATAAAATGACCATTAGGATCAGGTATGGTCAAAATAAGAGCTGTAGTGAGATTTTCCTTCAAAACATGGAAATCTTGCTCACACCTTTCTGTCCTTTCAAAATTTTTACCTTTCTTCTAAGGTGAGGTAATTGATGCTGCTATTGTTGAGAACCCTTCCACAAACTTTCTGTAATATCCTACAAGTCCCATGAAACTTTTGACTTTTGTCACATTCTAAGGTGTAGGCCATTTCATTATAGCTTTAATCCTCTCTGGATCAACGGCAATCCCTTATGCTGAAATTACATGACCTAGATAATGCACCTTGTACTGATAGAATGTACACTTGGATAGCTTACCAAAGAGTTTTCTATCTCTTAGGCACCGTAATATTATCCTCAAATGCTTTTCATTCTCTTCAACTAATTTAGAATAAATCAGGATATCATCAAGAAAGATCAACACAAAATCATCTAAGTAATCACTGAATACACTATTCATTAAATTCATGAAGGCTGTTGGAGAATTAGTCAACCTAAATGGCACCACAGTGAACTTGTAGTGACCATAGCGAGTTCTAAAAGTAGTCTTCAAGATGTCTTCATCCTTAATCCGCAATTGGTGATAACTGGTCTAAGGTCTATCTTTTAGAACATAGTAGCTCCCTTCATTTGATCGAAGAGCTCATATATTCTTGGAAGTTGGTACTTGTTATTTATGGTTGCCTTATTAAGCATTCTATAATCAATACATAAGTGCAAAGTCCCATCCTTCATCTTCACGAAGATGACCGGTGCACCCCTTGGTGACACACTAGGTCTTATGAACCCTTGGTTCAATAGCTCCTGCAATTGTGCTTTTAGCTCATATAGTTCTGTAGTGGTCATCCTATAGGGTGCCTTATATTGAGGCTTAGTCCTTGGTAGCAAATCAATTGAGAAATCAAATTCCCTCTTTGGTGGCAACTCTGTTAACTCCATAGGAAACACATCTTGGAATTCCCTTAAGATAGGGTAGTCGTTAAATGCTAGTTCCACATTATCAAGATATTTTACTTGCATAGCATATATGGAACATCCTTTCCTTTTGGATTTCTTTAACTACATAGCCAAAATTTTCCTAAGTTCCAGGAGTCTCTTAGAACCATGAATCTCTACATGATTCCCTAGGCCATCCAAACATCTAACAACCTTGTCTTCACAGTTTACAATAGACTTATGTGAAACTAACCAATTGATTCCCATTATCACATCATAAGACCCTAAAGGTGCTATGTAAATATTGACTTGAGTTTGGAAACTCAAAAGTTCTAACTCACTGCATGCAAGACATGAATCTACCCTCTTTTTTGCCTTATTGCCATACTATACCATCCATGAGTTTGCCATATGTCTAGGTCGAATAGATAACTTTGAAACTGCTCTTGGATTTGCAAAGCATTCACTTGGTCCAATATCAATCAAAATAGAAATAGGTTGTCCATAGAGCTTACCTGAAAATTGAATAGGTGCTTCTTGGAAGTGATCTTGTCGATTGTCCATAGCTACATGAATCTAGTGTTGAGGTGCTCCTTGCTAGTTCTTGTCTCTTTGCCCTACTAACTTTGAGGACAAGTGTTTGTGCAATGCTCTCCTCCATACATAATATAGCATTTGGCATGAAGTGCTCTTGGTCCCTTTGACCTTTCCCTTTGGTTATTGTTGTGGTTGTTATTATTATGGTTGTAGTTACCTCTTTTGTTACCTCCATTTTGATTTCAACCATTCCTATCCTAAGATTTTTTACCTCTCTTCAAGTTCTGGATCCATTGGTTGTTTGTTGAACAAACCAAGATACTGAGAGGGGGGTGAATCAATATCTAAACAATCTTCAATTCTAACAACTTCAACTTATCTAGAGCAGATTAAAACTTTAAGCATCACAACATTAACATGAACATGAAAGATTAACACAATGCACATCAACACATAACACCATATATATGTGGAAAACCCTAGAAGGGAAAAACCATAGTGAGGATTAACTCACAATATATGAAGTTCAAATAACAAATTTATTTTAGGGCTACAACCTAAGGAAGCTACTACCCACTGAAGAACTTTGATTTAGGGTCACTCCCAAGGAAGCTACTACTCCTTGAAGAATTTTTTTATGGTCACTCCCAAGGAAGCTACTACTCCCTGAAATGAGAACCCACTTAGAAAAGATTATAGTATGATAGTCTTTCTACTGTCTGGAAACTGACATTGAAACTCACACTTTTGATGATTGCACTTCTGCCTCTTCACACTTTCTTCTAAAGATCTGATTAGTTAGGCACACTCTATACTTGATCACTATCACAAATATGTCTTCAAGATGAATCTAGATAGCATCAACAACTTCTGCTCTTTCTCCTTTGGTTGCACATCAATAATGCATTTATTCCACCTTGTATCTTCTTGCAAACTTTTCAATCAACTTGCAATCACACTTCTCCTCACTCAATTTGATTCACTATTTATACATGATATTACATTGATTACATTGCTTGTTGGCAAGATACAACATGAAAAATATATTTACTTGAGTTGACCAGACAACACATAATATGAAACATGTAGAAGGTAGGTCCTAAGTGAAGCCACACATTATACCAGCAGAAGATCCATGCCTTGTAGACACCCAAACTTACTTAATTAGGTCCAAAACATCCTTGATAGCTTCGAACACCAAGGAATTACTTCCACACACCCCGCTCATTTGGAAATAGGACAAATTTAAGGAAAACACATGAAGACTTGAAGTATAATGGCCACATCAACTTGAAAACCTTGTGTGGTATTGGAAGCAAAAAAGATTTTTGTGAAAGTTTTCCAGATGAGTCCACATGACTCATACAACATACCCAAATAGTCCTTTTCCACCACACATCAAAGAATTGTGCCATACAAATTCAATCATTAATTCTAAGAACAATCTATCATCCGGAACACACTGCAACATGCTGTTATTTGAAAAACTGAGCTGCGAACCACCAAGAGCCTTAAAAGTGCAAGGAAGCATGTAATACACATCCATAAACATGTTCTCAAAACCATAAGGGAAATCATTCATTTGAGGAGGAGTGTGGAGCATCCCAACGGGCCTTCATCACTACCTTACTCTACTAGAACACATGCTGGTACTCTATCATGCATAACTTTCACAGCGGAACAACAAATGATCTAAAAACTTGGAATTAGCACCTTCACTACATACTAAACATAATTCCAAACTGCATGGCCATATCTACAAATGTGGAGGAATGTGGAGCATTCCATTGTCCTGTACACAACATCTTCATATAAGTGACACTGTCTTCAAACAATCAACAACAAACCACTCTTCTGATAATCCAATCATCATGTATCTTGGATCATACATACTATAGGCCATCAATAGAATCAACAACACATTTTATCATCTTTGTGCTTCTAATTCCCATCTTAATATGGACTATATCTTCTCTTTTCTTGCTTGATGGGACATGACATCCAACCATGAATTGTATCTTCTTCTCTTGTTGGATGACACCCAACTATTAACACCATCATACCACCATGATAGTGTTGATATCAATGACAACCTAGTGATAGTGTTGACATCAATGACAAGCCTATGAGCCATATGTGTAACAATATCTCCCTTTAACATTGATGGCAACACATCTTTGCATCTCTCCCCCTTTGACATCAAGGAAAAAGGGAAATCACTGCCTCAGACCACATACCTGCACATTCTTTCTTAGGCCATGACTTCTTCTTGTAGAAAACAAGCTCCTCCTAACATTAGCAACCACTACCTGCTCCCCCTGAGAGGTAGCCACCATTAGTCTAGGAATAAGATATAAAACAAACTCCTCCTTGAAAGATGCACCATTATGTATCTAGCAAGAAGGAGGGGCAATTACCCCTAACCTCTGTTGGAGATCCTCAAAAGTGATAACCGATTGCTATATGTTTGGTTGATCTAGAATGCATCACTAGATTCATGGAAATATTGATAGCATTTGAATTGTCACACAAGATAGGAATAGACTCATCATACAATACCTTGATGTCCTTAAGGGTTTTCTTCATCCATAACACTTGTGTACAATAGGATGCTATTGCAATGTACTCTACCTCTATAGTAGATGGGGATATTGAATCTTGCTTTGCCATGAAACTAATTTACTTCCTAAAAATAAAACACTACCACTTGCACTTCTTCTATCATTAACACAACCACCCCAGTCAACATCAGTGTAAGCACTTAAATCAAAGTCATTACCTCTTGGATACCATAAGCCATAGTTTAGATTTCCTTTCAAGTATCTGAATATCCTTTTCACTACTTTCTCATGTGTTTGCTTTGGATTGGCTTGATATCTAGCAACCACACATATTGCATGCATATATCAAGTCTTGAAGCAGTCAAGTATATCAGTGCTCCAATCATAGACCTATAGACAGTCTGATCCACCTCTGGAGACTCATCATCTTTGCTCAAGTGATATCTAGTGACCATGGGAGTACTCACTGGTTTTGAATCTCCATACCAAACTTCTTCAAAAACTCTTTGACATACTTAGCTTGAGAAATAAAGATACCACCATCTAGTTGAGAAATTTGAGGTACAAGGAAGAAAGACATTTCACCAATTATAGACATATCAAAATCTTTTTGCATCTCCTCTACAAACCTCTTACACATCATCATCTCCACCAAAGATGATGCCATCAACATATACTGCAACTATCAATATCATGTCTCCTTCTTCATTGATGTAAAGATTGCTATCTGTGGTACCTTTATTGAAGCCCTGCTGAAGTAAGTACTTGTCCAATCTAGCATACCAGGCTCTAGGTGCTTGCTTAAGGCCATATAGAGCCTTCTTGAGTCTACACACCATATCCAGATCTTCTGATATCTAGAAACCATCTAGTTGTTCAATGCAAACCTCTTCCTTTAGGTCACCATTTAGAAATACCGACTTAACATCCATCTAATATACCTTGAAGTTCTTATGAGCAGCAAGAGCAAGGAACATTTTGATTGCCTCCATTCTTGCTACTAGAGAAAAAGTCTCCTCAAAAATCATTACCTTCTACTTGTGTGTATCCTTTTCATACCAGTCTTGACTTGTTCCTTACAACTTCACCTTCTTCATTTAGTTTGTTTTGGAATACCCATTTTGTTCTTATAACATTCTTGCTTACTAGTCTGGGAACCAATTCCCATGTTTGATTCTTCTCATTCTGATCCAATTCTTCTTCCATGGGTTCCACTCTTGATAACAAACACAAGTTTACTTGCTCATGTGTCTTAGCAAGCCTTCTCCTTGTCTGCACACCTTCATTCTTATCTCGAATGATCTGATCTGTTAAGTGGTTCTTCTGAACATACTTTGCTAGAGTCTTAGGCATCTTCTCTAGTTCTTGTACCTTTTCTTCTTTTACTTCTTCATCTACAATGCATGGAAAGATATCAGTTTTAGAGTCCTCTAATTCATGTGAGATCTAATATAGGTCTTCATCTACCTTGACATTTGTGCTTTCAATCATCTTTCCCAACCTTTTGTCATAGACTCTATAAGCCTTGATTCTGGTTGAGTAGCTAAGAAAGATTCCTTCATCACTTCTTGAATCAAACTTTCCTAGGTCTTCTTCATATCTTCTGATATAGCATTTGCTTCTAAAGATCCTAAAGTATTTGACTATGGGAGGTCTTCCATACCATAGCTCATGAGGGGTCTTAGTGTTGTTGACCCTCAGTTGTACTTTGTTAATTAGATAAACAACAATATGAACTGCATTCTTCTAGTACATATCAGGCAGATCTGCATCTTTCAACATTACGCTAGACATCTCTTGCATAGTCCTATTCTTTCTTTCCACTACCCCATTTTGCTCAGGGGTCCTAGGAGCTGACAGATGTCTCCTAATACCATTATCTTCACAAAAAATTTCAAATTTGTTTGAAGTAAACTCACCTCTTCTATCAGACCTCAAACATTTAATCTTGGCATCTACTTCATTATGAACTAGCTTTGAACACTTTAAATTTATCAAGGGCATCTGATTTTTCTCTTAAGAAAGTAACCCAAGTCATTCTAGAATAATCATCAATAAGCAACATGAAATACCTCTCACCTTATTGACTCTTTACTCTTGTAGGGCAACATAGATCAGTGTGAATCAACTCCAATAGATTTGAAGAAGAATACTCCTTTCTTTTGAAGTTTTTATTTATTTGCTTTCCCATTTGACATTCCCTACATACTGCATTTGCAAGCTTGATTATCTTAGACATATCTCTCACTGGATGAGTAGAACTGATCTTTACCATATTGTTAAAATTGTTGTGTCCCATTTTCTCATGCCATCGCCAACATTCACTAGACTAAGCCAATAAACATATTCTTCTATTTACCTCCTATTGGTGCCTACATGATTAGTTAGGTTTCAAGCATCTAAATCTACAGGCACCCTCCCAAAAAATCCAAAATATGCTAAGTCTTTGGGCCCCCTCAGCATATTTCAGCCTAACTTGATATTCTTGGGGGGTGATATGTACTTGTCCATCACCCTAATATTTTTGCGGGGGGGTGATATTTCAAATGTCAGGTGATCTTACGAATATCACCCCGATGTTGGAACATGATGGTGACATCATCAGGATTGGTGGGGTGCATTATGAGGTCTTCAACATGACAGTTACTATCGACAGCTTTGTTGAGGATCCCCCCGATCACCGATGAGGATACGAACATGAGGATGACATGAATATGTACAGGATGGTTCATCAGTGAGGTGTATGGTTCGAATATGCAAGAGGATTTTTCTCTGATGCATCAAGATGTGCCGATGAGGTTGGTCATCAGGATGATATTGAATATTAGGTGATGCAGTCAGGTGATTTTTCTTATCGGGGTGATTTTCTGATAAGGGTGATATTTCGCATCAGGGTGATGCAAAATATTGGGGTGATGTTTCATATCAGGTGATGTAGTCATCTAGGCGATGTGAAATATCAGGGTGATATTTCATATCAAGATTATCATGCAAGAGGATCATGATGAGGTATATGCTGGCGTCGTCAGGAGAAAAATCGTCGACATCATATATGCTCACGACCTAGCTTATAAAGTGTCGAGGAGGTTGCTATAGGGTGAATGTGGGATAATTTGTTCTCACATAATTTTAATAATCAGGGTCATATTTCTTGGCGGGAAAAGTTGCAAAACACACAGTCCACTACATTCCCAAGGACGCAGGTTGGTATGTCATTAATGGCAGATGTTACAGGGTATGGGTGAAGGCATGAACAGATCAAGTACCTAATTGAAGATGTGAATCCCCAGGCAACGGCATAGGGCTCGAGGCCTCCCTGTCTCCTTCCTCTCCCTCTGCCTACTGCATTCAATGTTCGAGTGCCATTTTTCATGATGCACTGTATCTGGCAAATTTTGAATTGCCCAGTGATTAATGTTGAGTACCTTCCTAATGTATATAGCAGGTTGTGTGACTCATTTGTAAGGTGGTTGAAGACTTGGGCAATTTTTTTGTGTGAATAATGAAATACAGAGCATTTCCTGTCTGTTGTATCTCTGTGGAGTTTATGAGTTGCATCTAAAGTGTATCTTGTACATTTTTAGTTTCTTGTCATTGTATATGAAAAATGCATTATTGCATGTGTTTATCTATCTGTCTCCATTTGTTGTATGCATTTTCTTCTTCTGAATTTGGTTGCTAAGGGTTTCTTAGATTCTAGGGTATAGTCTTACTGTACCACATGCTTAACCTGTAACTTCCATTCAAGGAGTGGATTAAATCATTTTAGGTTGAGTGTGGAGGAGATTGTATGTCAGCTAGGATATCCATAAGAAGAGACAGTTAAATACCCATTCTTGGGCGATGTTTGTAAGGCAAGCATCAATCTAACCCCTTGAAACTCAAATGCTAGTTGCAAGCCATTCTTATGTATACGTCTAGTTGACTCCTTGCCCTGAGATAGGCACCGGTCTGCCCTTGTGAAGTAGTTATGATCCAAAACCCCTGTCTTGCATTCAAACCATCAAACCAACCATTCCATAATTTCAACATGTTAGTTGTAGGAGTAGAATTAGGAATCCCTTGCATGCTCTTAGCCTGAACCAGACAAAATGTCCAAGAATGTTGCTAACCTTGTGATTTGTCATACAAATCTTGGTCCACACATGAGAGTATTCTGCTTGTTCTAAAAAGGTAAATCTTTCTGTCATTGGGTGAGTCAAAGTGTCAAATCTTTAGCTAATAGGGATACCCCCTTGGTGTGGTAGAACTAGAAGTGAAGGGGAGGCAGCTTACACAACCTCCTGTATTAATTAGCCGAATCTGCCTGTGCATTGGAACTGGCAAACCCATATGCTGATTTAGAGGAAAAACCAACAGCTGGCGACTCTGCTGGGGAGGAGTTTGATTCCCACCGATGCATCCATGCCTTCATGCACACAAGGTACACCTAGCATTCTGTGCCTGCCCAAGTGCTTATCACTAGGTAGGTACGGACTGGTGGGGCTTGTTGGTGCTTAGGTGTGCGACCCTCAATTCCTCCCTTCCCGAGCCCGCGCGGTCTCTAGGTAACACTGCCGGGGCACCATTCACTGACAGTTTGAGCTTTTGGTGTAGTGGTAGCCAGGTTAGTGCTAATAGCTGGTGTATGACCCTCAATTCCTCCCTTCCTAGTCCCGGGCGGTCTTTGGGTAACACTGTCGGGGCACCATTCACTGATAGTTCAAGCTTTTGGTGTAGTGGTAGACAGGTTAGCGCTAACAGCTGGTGACTCTACTAGGGACCTAATTTGAAGGTATTATCCTGCAATCTCTGGTGAAGTTTTGCCCATCCGAGTCACCAAAAAAATGGTGACTCTGCTAGGGAGTCTTTCATGTGAATATGGTGCTTTGCTGGTGGAATGAACTCAGAAAAATATATGATGAGCTTTCAATGGTTTGAAAATTTTATCCTCTCTGGGGAGGTGGTGACTCTATTTTCAATGCACATGAAAGGTTGATTTATGTTGTTGAGATAAAAGAATGTTATGTTCAAGATTTCAGCATCTGGATGAGAAAAGGTAGCTAGCTCCTTCCCATTTATATTTGTTGTTTTATTGCATAAGTTAGATGCCAAGGGGAAGCCTTAGGTCTTAGGCAGACATAGGATGTCTAAGAGTGAAGTTTATATGAATCCAAATATGTATTCACCCATACTCAGTCAAGAGGGGGGTGAAATGTTGTGTAAAAGAATGGAAGAGATAAAAAATAGGTTGATATCCTTAGAGGCTTGGTAAGCTCAGTTAAATAGTAATAACCCTATAGTGTTTGCCAGTCAGAATGCTAAACCTCTTGTGAGCCCTTTTGATCCTTTGTATGACCAACTAGATTTGTCATGGGTTGATTATGAAGTTGAATGTATGGCTACTCAGATCTACAATCAGATGCCTAGATTTAGTGGACATAGTGTGTGTGATGGGGGTACACATATCCAAAATTTTCATAGCTTCATGGAGAAACATTCATTTAGAGATGAGGATATGTGGATGAGGTTTTTTGTTAGATCCTTGGGGGAAAAAGCTAGGGATTGGTATTTGAGCTTCCCAAAGAGATCCTTTGCCTGTTGGGATGAACTTGTTGACTGTTTTAGAGAGGAATTTGCAAGAAAACCTGTTGATCTTGTTACAAGATTAATGGAAATCAGAAAACAAGATGAAAAGCCTTGTACTGAATTCAGTCATAGATTTGCAGTAGCCCTTTCACAAATCCCTGAAGACTTCAGACATGATTCTTCAGCCTGCATTGGCATATATTTTGAAGGTTTTGAGGAGGGCTCTAGTGCATTGTTGAGGGAATTCAAGATAACAAGTATGCAGATGGCATACAAGTTTCTAGAAAGTATAGAAAAAATGAGAAATGAGCACATGCTGAATTTCCTGTCCACAGGCTTTGGTGTGAATAACAGTTGTGTAGCTGCAAATGACCAAGTGATCATGGCATCATGTGAAGATGAAAATGAAAATATACCAGTTGAGGATGCCAATGGAAGGATCAATGATGACTCCCATTTCAATGTTCAGGTATTTGGTTCTTAAAGCAATGATGTGGTTATGGACATCAATGAATACTTGTTTGAGTGGATTTGTGGAGATAATTATGAGCATTGTGCACAAGATAGAGAAGAAATAAGCAAACAGAGGAGCAGATCCATGTTTGAATCATTGCCTTTTATTCAGACACATGGAGATGATGAAGAGCAATCAGAGATTGAAACAAGTGCTAGTGATGAGCATGATTGTTCTTTGTTTGATTTTGGTTTTGCTTATGGTACATAGGTTGATACTCCTCCACACAAGGAATTCATTGGTAATGAAAATACATGTTCTACTGCCCATGAACCAGTGGCATACCATAATGAAGCTGAAACAATTGGATCAATCCTTTTTGACACATATAGTGATGAGGGTCCGTTTGAGTATGGTGAGAATCTAAGCACTGTTGTTGATATGGATTCTATTTTTCATCCTGATGAAAGAGAAGCCAACATACATCATGAAGGTTATTGTAGAGAGGTGCCAGAGCCTGGTCTTTTCTAGTTTGGTGCTGCTGATGGTTGTGTGCACGATGTGCACAAATATAAATTTGAAAGCTTTTTCTTTGATATGCCAGCTTATGATAAGATGAGCCCTAATGTTCTTAGCTGCATGGTGGACTTTGAGTGTTTTCAATTTTTAGTCTAGATAGGAGGTCATTTTACAATACATATTGCTGATATAGATGATGATAAGTGCTATATGCCATATGAATATGCATTGCTTGATAAATGTGACATTCACATGTTGCCTGATGCTAAAGGTTGTTTGCATAAGGATGACAGTGACAAGCTAAATAAAAGGGTTGAATATACAAATGACAAGGATTGTTTGTGGATAAATCATGGTAGCATCTTCAGGCTTGATCTAGTGATATCAGATGAAAACATGGTATTTGACAAAGGGAGGTATAGGTTTTTTCTTTCTTGATGGCCTTAGGCCGCCAAGTGTGATTGGTAATGCAGATAAGTATTTGACTCTGTGCCCAATGGATAAGGGACTGGTCTACATCCCAGAGATCTATGGTTCTTGCCATGCCTGCAAGAGGCATGCATCCCCAGACAGAGCCACTATTGGTGCCTACATGATCAGTCAGGTTTCAAGCATCTAAATCTGCAGGCAACCTCCCAAAAAATCCAAAAAATTCTAAGTCTTTGGGCCCCCTTAGCATATTTCAACCTGACCTGATAATCTTGGCGGGTGATATCTACTTGTCCATCACCCTGATATTTTTGCGGGGGGGTGATATTTCAAATGTCAAGTGATCTTACTGTTGGTGATTGTTTTGATGCAATCATAACAATAAGTTAAAATTCACATATAATGAACTGAAACTATACTTGAAAGATAAAAAGGAATCATTTAAGATTCAATTAATCCCAAGTCTACAATGGTTTAGTTGGTCAAATTCAGTTGGTCAATGTGAAGCTGTAATGTTCAAGGGGCCTTACGTAGTTTAGGGTTGTTTGTGGTTTACTGGACTAAGATTATGCAAAAGGTCATAGATATCAACAAGTATTTTGTTCATTTGCATACAAGTGTTACTGTGCTGCACATTTTAGATGGTTTTCTTGGATTATTGTAGCTTTCTCCTTTATACATTTATGAAAGCTGTCTAACTTAAACTCTATTATGCATGCTTCTTCAAATTTGAGACAACTTCCTTTAGATTTCTACGTTTTTAGCTAAATATTTTAGATGGGTTGGGAAAAGTTAGAAAGATCTAATCTACACCTCATTTACTGTACTGAAGGATCTAATTGTTCTGTTATGCACTATATAAATGCTACAGTAATTTGATCAAATCTAGAGTAAAAACCTTAAATGTAAGTTCTGAGCATTTTCACAAACATACATTTAAAATTGCAAGCTCTCAAAGAAAATATTTCAAAACACAAAGAAGAGCAGGAGAACACTCAAAAGATAGATGCAGAACTCCAGATTCTATTGTATTAGAAACAAATAGTCATACATGATTTACAATGTTGGAATGACTCTTAGTTTCATTGATCAAATTACAGAGAACTTACAAGCTTTACAGATACAGTAAGGAAGCCAGACATTCCACGTACACCTTACTGCAGACACAGGTGACCTCCTTCTTCTACTTCTAAACTAAAAGGTTCCTCTATTCTAAATGTTACTTCTACAAATTCCTGCTGCTACAAATCTCTATGTAACCCCTGTGTAAAATATTACAGTGCAGAGAGGCACAATATAAAGACTTCCTGATTATCCTCACTATAGCAAAAAACCTAACTAAACCCCTGGTTCAAACCCCTGGTTACGACAGTAAATGTAGGTGAACCAGTTCTCCAAAATATCTCTGAGCAGTGTCAAATCTGGGTGAAATATTGCCCCTTCTGAGAAGCTTTAGCAGCTCAGCAATAACTTCTGTTTGTCTGCTGTAGTAATACTTCAGCTGCATTTTGTCCTTGTCATTTGAATGGCCTTGACTTCTTCGCATTTCATCTTTATCTTCTTGCTCCTGAGATTGGATTTTCTTCCTCCATGATGTCACTGTGATCAAGTTCCAGCTACTTCCTCAACTGCAAGCCTGCAAAACAAGACAAGCAATAAGTACCATATTTATCAAATAAACAGCAGGAAACTAAAATATCTATTTAAATCAAGGTGACTGTGCAAAAAATGTGGAAATCGGGTCCAAAAAACCCCTAAAAATGTGCTCAAAATGCAAATAGATTGCTCAAAACCATCGGGTCAACTATCGTTGACCAGAAAAATGCCACGGGCACCAAAAAAGTGTTTAAAATTCCATCGCTTTGTTCCTTTCCCGCCCATCGGTGTGATAATCGCCATCAGTGTGTGTGAAAAATTCCTTGGCCGATGTCCAAAGTTATGGCAATGGCTCCTTATGTTTCCCCTCCATCGGCGTGTCTCATACTATCGGCGTGATGCAAAACTTCTCTGCCGATTTCCATTGTTTGGCCGATGGCCTTTTATTTCATTCCATCGGCGTGACTCTCGCCGAAGTAGCCCTTGTGGCTTGTATTTTCTTCCTATCGGGATGACACTATACAATCGGTGAGTCCCGAACCTCCTCCGCCGATGACCTTTGTCTCATCGATGCCACCACTATCGGCGTGACTCCTGCTAATCTCCCCTTTCATTGATCGCCTTATCGGCGAAGGCTTGAATTCCCCGGCCAATCACTTTCGTTACACCGATAGCCTTATATCAGCGTGATAATCGCCATCGGCGAAGACCTAATGACACTTGGCCGATGGTTTATGTTATGTCGATGACTAACCATCGGCGAGAGACACCCCCCTCAGTGAGAAAATTTCAACCACTGCCGACTGCAACTGCTATGCTGATGACCTTTTCGCCATCCTCCCATCTTTCCCGCCCATCACCAAAGCCTTGAACTTGAACCATTAAACCCCGCCATAGAGTACGAGCGGATGGTTCAATGTGGCGGTTCAATGATACATCCCCTATGCAAGGTAACTGCATGACGTGACTTGTTAGAAGAAAAAAAAACATTGAACCTTTTGAACCTTGAACCATTGAACCTTTGAGAAAAGGGTTCAAGCGGATGGTTCAATGCGGCGGTTCAAAGACGATATTCAAAACAACAGTTTGCTTTTTTTGAGACACTTTGGATATATCGAACCATTGAACCCTGAACCATTGAACCATTGAGAAAAAGGTTCAAGTGAATGGTTCAACGCGTAGGTTCAAACCTTAAAAACTTTGCCAATGAATAAATAATGGCGACTCAAAAAGGTAACAAAGTGCGCCGATGCACTTTTTGCCAAACAAACAATTGTGAGATACAGAGTGGAACCCAGACAAAATTTCCTTTAACCTGAAACCACCAAGTACGTATATTTCAAAATTTTAAATGAATGCAATCAAGGAAAAAGGCAAACAACTGACTGTTTATCATGCAAAACCTGATAGTACATTTTACCAAATTGATCATAACTTGCAAAATATGATGAATTTTAAGACAGTTCAAAAGGCAACCCTGGCTCATTTTTCACAAGGAATCCAACCACATCATGCATTGGTACTAAAAATGTAATTTTCTCTATTTTCAACAAGGTTTGCAAATTTGACTCCCCTTTTCCCTTACCACCAAACAGAACAACACAAGTAGAAGCAAAAAAGCAAAGCAACAGTAGGGGTCCTCATTTTGCTAAGGAGCAAAATGGGGTGTGTTGTGAACATCACAACAACTAGCAGCCAAACAAAACAATTAAATTCAAAGTGGTCAAGTAAACTAGGTGAAATAAATCCATAACTTCTGACTATCCTTCCTGCAAATTACTATTCAGCTTGAGACTTAAGGTGTTCAATAAGGGTGCATGAATTTCCATTTTCAATTTAATTGTGTGCACGTGATAAATTATCCTCATCTTGAAGATCGGTTGAACAAACCAATGACTAACATTAGCCTACGTAGGTGAGGATATTCCCTCATAGCCGACCGGATAGAGCCTTGCTGCCATCGAGCGTTCATAGCCCCGGCAAGGTTATCGTTACAATTCTCCTAAGTAGAGCCCCACTGCCAGCGAGCGTCTATAGCCCCGGTAGAGTTACTTAGATGGCTTAATCTAGATCTTCAGTATAATCCACTTTATTTATTTATTTATTTTTATATATTTTATATTTTCTAATTTTGAAAGATTTCACAAGATATAGCAATTTGTAACTTCATGATGCAAGGAGTGGACACTTGCTGAAATTAAGCTAAGAATTGTAATGGTAGCAAGGGTAACCTTGGATTTTTCACCTAATATCTACACTGGTAAGTTCAATAAACCCAAGGTTTTTAGGTGTGTCATCGTGAGAAACTTGCTTCGAATTCTCAATCACATTTATTGAATACAAAACTTCAGAAGATAAATAACTCTCTACATTCATGACAGTAACAAGTTATGTGTAAATTGTAAATGATTAACTTGAATATCCTAAATTCTATATTATTTTGAATGGTTGCTAGTTTGTTCCTTAATACTCTAAAGTAAAATAAAGATCCCTGCTGAGGAGACAACAAACCAACCAGACAAACAAGCTGTACAAAAAGAAAAAAAGTAGAAAAACTGTACAAACAAAAAGAAACAAAAAACAGAAACAAATAGAAGACAAACTGTACAAACAACCAACCCAAAAAAGAAAACAACAAATGAAGAACTGTACATTACTTACAACACTTTACACCAAAATGGACTGCCCTTTACCTCAGGCCTGGAAGTAGTGTTTCAAATGTTGGTCGTTAACTGGTAATGGCACATCTTCTCCAGTCAAGGTCTTAAGTCTGAATGTGTTATCTCCTATTATTTCTGAGACTTGTAATGGACCCAGCCATAATTTATCGAATTTTCCATGGCTCCCTTTCTTTTCATGTGCTTTGTCCCAGCACAGCACTAAGTCTGGTATCCTAAATGTTTTGACTCTTGCCCTTTTATCAAACCACCTCTTAACAACCACTTGGTGTTTGGCAAACTTCTCGATGGCTTGACCTCTTTTCTCATCTAGTTGTAGCATTTGCACTATTCTGGCTTCCCTATGGTTATCAAAGCCTAGATACTCATTGGCAAACTTCCAGGTTGGTATTCTCAGATTTATTGGAAGTATGGGATCAATCCCATAAACTAAATGATAAGGTGTGCTACCTAAAGTTGTTTTAAACTTGGTCCTATCTACCCATAATGCATATCTTAATAGGGTATTCCACTCTCTAGGACTCTTTGCAATTAACCTCTTGATTATGTCTAATAAAATTTTGTTCATTGATTCAACCAGTCCATTACCTTGAGGGTAATAATTCGAAGAAAACCTTAAAATGATCCTGTATTCAAATGCCCATTTAGAAAACTTTAAAGAAGAGAAAGCAGGGTCATTATCACATACCAATGAATAGGGAGTTCCAAACCTGGTGATGATGTTTTCTTCAAGAAACTTGATAACTACCTCAGTTGTGGAAAATTTGTAGCAGTGGCCTTAGTCCACCTTGTACAATAGTCTGTTACCGTTAGTATAAATTTGTGTCCTGCAGAAGATGGGGGATTGATGACTCCAATAAAATCCAAGCCCCACTGTGCAAACGGTCTTGATTCAATCACAGGTTGTAGTGGATTGGCCTGATTTCTCCCTTTATCTACTGCAGTCTGACAGGTGTGGCAACTTCTGATGTGACTCTTAGTGTCTTTGAACATCATGGGCTAGTAATAGCCCGCCCTCAGTATTTTGTGTGTTGTAGCTAGATGGGAACCATGGCCGGTTCCGTACTTGTAATGTAGTTATGTCAACACTTTATCAGCTTCAGTTCTGTTTATGCATCTCAGATAAATTCCATCATGGTTCTTCCTGAATAGAAGACCTCCTTGCACCATATAATTTTATGCTTTAATCTTCAAAGCTCTCCTCTGAGAAGCCTTCATCCTATTTGGGTACTTTCCAACTATCAAGAAGGTGCTTAAATCATCATACCAACCTGATGCGCTCTGGGAATTCAATACGTACTATTGTTTTATCAAATCAGGATCCATATTTGCTATTGTTTGCACCAACGCTTGCCCTCTGACCAGCTTCATGGGAATGATTTCCACGTTAAACTCCTGCAGCGTGGTGATCCACTTGGCTCTTTTTTCTCCAGGTTTGTTTTGCATTAGCAACATTTTTACTGCTGCGTCTAGTACTATGGCTTTGATCTGGCTGCGCAGAATGTAGTGTCTAATTTTTTTCATAGCCTTTACTAATGCAAATGACTGCCTCTCGATGTCTAGATACCTCAGTTGTGCATCCTTCAGAGGCACGCTCATAAATGCTATGGGCCTCTCTTCATTGTTTTCACCTTTCTGTGTCAAGGCAGCCACGACTGAATGAGAAGATGCAAAGGAGTAGATGTAAAACGGGCTTGTGTAGTCTGGGCTTGCCAATACAGGGGCATTAGAAATTGCCTCCTTGATATCTTCAAATGCGGCTCTAGCCACTGGCGTCCATTCTATCTGTGCATCTTTCTTTAACATGGCATTTAATGGCTGGACGATCCCTGCAAAACCCGTGATAAACTTCTGAACAAAGTTAATTTTACCAAAAAATGATTTCAACTCTTTCCTACTATTTGGTATTTGCAAATTTTTTATGGATTCTATCCTATCTGGATCAATTGAAATTCCATTTTCAGAAATAACATGGCCTAATAATTTACCTTCAGTTACACCAAATATACATTTCTTAGGATTAAGGGAAATCCCATACCTTTCACATCACTTGAGTGTTTTCCTGAGATCTTCAGCGTGAGTGGATGCATCCTTGGAATACACAGTCAAATCATCCATATACACAACAATGCACTTGCCTGATAATCCACAAAATGCAATGTCCATGGCTCTCTGAAAAGTGGCACCTGCATTGATCAGACCAAAAGGCATTCTTCTATACGCATAATTTCCCCATTTGCAAGTGAAGGTGGTTTTTAGTCTATCTTCTCTATCAATTAAGACCTGGTTATAACCTGAAAAATCATCTAAAAAAGACATCATCTTTGCCCCGCTTACTGCTTGCAACACTTCATCTATAGGAGACAGAGGATAATTATCCTTTTCAGATGCTTTGTTTAAATTTCTGAAGTCTACGCATAACCTGATGTCTCCGTTTTTCTTCCTCACTGGTACTAAGTTAGCTACCCAGACAAAATGTCTGACTGGGAAAATTATTCCAGCAGACAGCAATTTTTTAACTTCTTCAAAGATTAAAGGCTCTAGAATGGCGTTCACAGGCCTTTGTTTCTGCCTAAATGGTTTAACCTCTTTTCTTAAAGGTATTACATGAGTTATGATGGACTCATCAAATGTTTTCAAGTCTTCATACGTCCATGCTATTACATGTTTATAATCTTTCAGAGTGTCTAAAACCTCTTTTCTAATTTTCTCAGAGCAAGCTTTCCTAATTAGTACATTTTGTGGATTTTGCTCTGTCCCTAAGTTATGTAAATCACACTTACCCCCTTCTGTTTTGGGCAAGTCCTTCCATCTCATTACTCCATCGAAGTCAAAGATATGTTCTAATTCAATTACTCCTTTGGGTAAGAAGTTGCTCTTCAAGTTGATTATATCCTCTTCGTCCCATGTTACTTCAGGCCTTTCTTGTTCATCAATGATTTGAGCCTCAAATGCCTCATCACAAGTCAAAAAATCAATAATTTGTTGATCCTCTCCAAATACCTGAAAGTGTGTAACATTGTCTGGTATACTGGGCATGTTAACTAGCTCAACAACAAATCATCTCAATCCTGACAGTGTCAATGGTTCTAATGTACTAGCAGCCACTTCTAGCGCATCCGGCCTGTGGTTCAGCTCCTTGGGGATGTGCTCTATGTTAAAAGCATCAAACGAATCTATTAAACCCCATACTCTATGTCTGTAACTAATCATTTTCTTGTAATTGCAGGCATATAGTTTCCTCACTTGTCTGACTACTAATTCAGAGTCTGAAAATACTCTGATTGTTTTCACCCTTTTCTTGATGGCCATGACAAGTCCTAAAATTAGGGCCTCATATTCAACAATATTGTTAGTACAGGAGAATTGTAATCTATATACTGCCAGATGTGATTTACCTTGAGGATCTATGAGTTCAACACCTGCACCTGTGCCCTATTTTGATTTGGACCCATCACATTTTAACGTCCACATGCCATCTTTACTTTTCTGACCTTTTATCTTAGCATGCTTTGTCTCTTTTAATGCCTGTGGGGTGTCGTCTTGTTTATTCATGTTTTTTTTGTTTGGTTAACTTGCATATGTGTATTTCCATCTGTTAAATCAGAAAGACAACCATCCTTGTCCTTTATTTCTTCTCCTAAATCTGGAATCAAGGCATCTATATCATCCTAAGCATATTTCTGTGTTGGACCAGGATTCTCATTTTCCTCTTGTAACTCTACCCTCCCTATGCATTTTTTGTATTCATATTCAATGATGTCTTTGCATATTTCACAACTCTCCTCAGAATGTTGCCTATCATGGACTCCACACCTATTTTTATATAATTTACATTCGACCGGCAGATTGTGTTTAACGCACTCTTCCACCTCTTGTCTAATGGCATGACCAAATTTGCCTATTGCATTGTTTTCTTCATCTGAAGAATTTCCATCAGACTCAATGAATAATGTTGTCCTATTGCTGACACATTTTTTTCTAATGTTTAACATCATGATCTCTTCAATCTGCACCCCATTGTTGGTAATTCTATACACACCAGGTTCAACAGCAGCATATAATATTTCATTAGTTCGATTATACTCTGTTATCATATGTTTCATTCTGGGCTCTACCTCTATTCTGATTTGGTTTGGGACACCTCTCCAAGGTAGCCACATATGTGAAAAGTTAGTGGCCATATATCCGTTTAATGTCTTGGGCCAATCCCTACTCAGCAACATTCCATAATTTACGGGTATATCCACTACTTGAATATCAATGATTTGCCTTACCCTAGGGTCTGAGGCTAATTGCATTTGAATGTTCATGAGTTCTCCTATCATGCTAACCTCAGTCTTATCTAATTGTGCGAAAACCTTGGCAGATTTGGTGGGAGTCAGCCCGAGAGTTTTACATATTCCTAAGGGCATCACGTTGGATGAGGCACTAGAATCTACCATGCAATTGTGTATATTCTTCCCACACAATCTAATAGTTAACAAGAAAGGGGGAGTATCCCTCTTATCTGTATGTATTACTACATTTGTACTGGAAGGCTGCTCAACTTTCTTATTTTTCTCTTTAGACAGTGAATCTCTATTAGGAACAGTTATATCAGCAGACACCTCGTCTGTCATGGATGTATCCAAAGATTTTATAAAAGCATTTATGATCCCTAGGGTCTTCAGTAATTCATTTAGAGGTATACTGACCTTAATTTTCTTTATTTCCTTTGACAAGTAACTCATTAACCTTGTTGTTTCTATTGTTTCAGTCTTACTTGTTTGATCCTCTTGTACTGCTGTTCCATTATTTGTGTGTTGATTAGCTTTAAGTATGGCAGGATTGTTGCTAGCATTCTGATCTGGGGGTGTATTGAAGTTATTCGGAGGAATGGAAGTGGTAAAAGTCCTCCTGGCCTAGGGTTGTTCCTCAAATTGTAGGTGTGGTTTTTATTTGTCTGTTGAAAGGCTTGCACCTCTTCTGTTTCATTTAATATCTCGTTTTCAGATTCAAAGGGAAACTGAAAAGCATTTAACACAAAGGCTGATTCAGGATAAAGATTTTCACAACAGTATGGTCCATCTTCTAGCAATTCATCCTCTTTCTCTTCTGCAGTTGCAAAGGTAAACGTTTCTAAGACTAATGCTGTGTCATATCCTGAGGGTACTACCTCATTACCCTTGGGAATGAGAAATTCAGAGGTAGGAGGCTGCACATCTATATTAAAAATGCTGGCTGCTAAGTGGAACTGTGGACAGTCGTGCTCAGCATGGGCATTGGTATTGTGAAATCTGCACCAATTTTTGGGTGATGTACTGGCCATTTGTATGCCAGTCATTTGTTTTGCATCATGATTATCTATATTCTCAAAAGGAGAAGCTAGAGTACCATTGTTGGGCCCAGTGTTCCATGTCTTGGGTGGTCTAGGTTGATTCTAATTTTTGTTATTATTGCCCCAGGCCCTATTATCTATCACTGGCCCTCTATTTTGCATTGGCTGCCCCTGGTTGGGGCCTTGATGCTGATTATAGTTTTGGTTCTGATTGTACTGCTGATTTTGATTGAAACTATAGTTCTGATTTTGGCCTTGGTTGTGATTTTGATGTTGACTGCAGTTTGGGTTGCCTCTTCCATAGAGGTTCTCGTTTCTTAGTTGTGTCACTTCAGTGGTTAACCTTTTCAAATGTGCAGTGATCTCTTTGATTTCTTCCCTATCCTCTTGTGCTTTTGCCACAGTTGTATCCCTAGGAGGTTGGAAGAAAGGCTAACCATTATTTTGACTGTTATTGGAAGTGCTAGCCGTGTAAGGAGTTATAGCTTGGATTGGGGTAGGACTATACACAGGTGTGTAAGGAGGAACCAGATTTAATAGTGGAGTGTGCTGCATAGGGGCTCCATTCCATGGTTGTGCTTGATTCTGCACCCCAAAATTTCCTCCATTAGCAAATGGGCTATAAGTTGTATGCCTCATCTCTTGGTTCATTGAGGCTGCCTCTTTATAGGCTTTGGATATTGAATCTATGTCAGGTTTTCTTTTGACAAACATGGCGGTTAAAGGATCCAAGGCAGCATAGTACATAGCCAACAAGGGATCATCATCTATGGTATAAGGGGCTACCAGCCTAGAATAGGCCTTTTGAAATCTGTCATTGAAATTATCAATCAGCTCTCACTCACCTCATTTTATAGCATCCAATTTATGATACAAAGCGCAAGGGTCAATGGGTCCTCTAAATCTTGACAGAAATGCTTCTTCCATAAGTGACCAGGAAGAAATGTAACCATTGGGTAAGTTTACATACCAGCTAGAGGCTTGTTCATTACAGGTGTAGGGAAACAATCTACACACAACATCCTCGTGTTCTAACATAGCCCTAAAACATGCTTCCTTAAATATTCTAATATGATCTTCTGGATCCTGATGCAACTGGTACTTGGGACATATCTTTTCTGGATTTTTGGGCATCTCATGATAATCATTGAAGAATATGGGAGAATTGACATTGAAATAAGCCATTGCAGGTGTTTGGGCTTGACCTAAACTTGTAGGAATACCTGGATTGATTGGTGGATTAGGATTTACAGGAGGATTAAGACCTCCAGGAGTGCCTGAACCAAGATTTAAAGATCTGAACAGTCATCTCTCAGGACTCACAATACTACAGATGTTAGAAGGTGACCCAGGAGGTGTTCCAGATGAACTTCCTGCTTGCAATATTTTTGGATTCCAAATTAAAGGTTTTTTACTTCACCTTATATCAGGTAGTTGCACAAATATATCTCCTGAACCAGATTTAGACCTAGTCACTCTATTACTGTTATTAGCCAGTTTGACACAAACTCTAACTCAGGAGGCCCTCCTTCTAGCGCCAGGAAACTGTTGGTGATTATTTTGATGCAATCATAACAATAAGTTAAAATTCACATATAATGAACTGAAACTATACTTGAAAGATAAGAAGGAATCATTTAAGATTCAATTAATCCCAAGTCTACAATGGTTCGGTTGGTCAAATTTAGTTGGTCAATGTGAAGCTATAATGTTCAAGGGGCCTTACGTAGTTTAGGGTTGTTTGTGGTTTACTGGACTAAGATTATACAAAAGGTCATAGATATCAACAAGTATTTTGTTCATTTACATACAAGTGTTACTGTGTTGCACATTTTAGATTGGTTTCTTGGATTATTGCAGCTTTCTCCTTTATACATTTATGAAAGCTGTCTACCTTAAACTCTGTTATGCATGCTTCTTCAAATTTGAGACAACTTCCTTTAGATTTCTACGTTTTCAGCTAAATATTTTAGATGGGTTGGGAAAAGTTAGAAAGATCTAATCTACACCTCATTTACTCTACTGAAGGATCTAATTGTTCTGTTATGCACTATATAAATGCTACAGTAATTTGATCAAATCCAGAGTAAAAACCTTAAATTTAAGTTCTGAGCATTTTCACAAACATACATTTAAAATTGCAAGCTCTCAAAGAAAATATTTCAAAACACAGAGAAGAGCAGGAGAACACTCAGAAGATAGATGCAGAACTTCAGATTCTATTGTATTAGAAACAAACAGTCATACATGATTTACAATGTTGGAATGACTCTTAGTTTCATTGATCAAATTACAGGGAACTTACAAGCTTTACAGATACAGTAAGGAAGCCAGACATTCCATGCACACCTTACTGCAGACACAGGCAACCTCCTTCTTCTACTTCTAAACTAAAAGGTTCCTCTATTCTAAATGTTACTTCTACAAATTCCTGCTGCTACAAATCTCTATGTAGCCCCTGTGTAAAATATTACAGTGCAGAGAGGCACAATATAAAGACTTCCTGATTGTCGTCACTACAGCAAAAAACCTAACTAAACCCCTAGTTCAAACCCTTGGTTACAACAGTAAATGCAGGTGAACCAGTTCTCCAAAATATCTCTGAGCAGTGTCAAATTTGGGTGAAATATTGCCCCTTCTGAGAAGCTTTAGCAGCTCAGCAATAACTTCTGTTTGTCTGCTGTAGTAATACTTCAGCTGCATTTTGTCCTTGTCATTTGAATGGCCTTGACTTCTTCACATTTCATCTTTATCTTCCTGCTCCTAAGATCGGATTTTCTTCCTCCATGATGTCATTGTGATCAAGTTCCAGCTACTTCCTTAACTGTAAGCTTGCAAAACAAGACAAGCAATAAGTACCATATTTATCAAATGAACAGCAGGAAACTAAAATATCTGTTTAAATCAAGGTGACTGTGCAAAAAATGTGGAAATTGGGTCCAAAAAACCCCTAAAAATGCGCTCAAAATGCAAATAGATTGCTCAAAACCATCGGGTCAACTATCGCTGACCAGAAAAATGCCACGGGCACCAAAAAAGTGTTTAAAATTCCATCACTTTGTTCCTTTCCAGCCCATCGGCGTGATAATCGCCATCGGTGTGTGCAAAAAATTCCTTGGCCGATGTCCAAAGTTATGGCGATGGCTCCTTATGTTTCCCCTCCATCGGCGTGTCTCATACTATCGGCGTGATGCAAAACTTCTCCGCTGATTTCCATTGTTTGGCTGATGGCCTTTTATTTCGTTCCATCGGCATGACTCTCGCCAAAGTAGCCCTTGCGGCTTGTATTTTCTTCCTATCGGGCTGACACTATACTATCGGCGAGTCTCGAACCTCCTCCGTCGATGACCTTTGTCTCATCGATGCCGCCACTATCGGTGTGACTCTTGCCGATCTCCCCTTTCATTGATTGCCTTATCGGTGAGATCTCCCATATCGGCGAAGGCTTGAATTCCTCAGCCGATCACTTTCGTTACACCGATAGCCTTATATCGTTGTGATAATCACCATCAGCGAAGACCTAACCACACTCGGCTGATGGTTTATGTTATGCCGATGACTAACCATCGGCGAGAGACACCCCCCTCGGTGAGAAAATTTCAACCACCGCTGACTCCAACTGCTATGCGGATGACCTTTTCGCCATCCTCCCATCTTTCCTGCCCATCACCAAAGCCTTGAACTTGAACCATTGAACCCCGCCATAGAGTACGAGCGGATGGTTCAATGCGGCGGTTCAACGATACATCCCCTACGCAAGGTAACTGCATGACGTGACTTGTTAGAAGAAAAAAAAACATTGAACCTTTTGAACCTTGAACCATTGAACCTTTGAGAAAAGGGTTCAAGCAGATGGTTCAACGCAGCGGTTCAAAGACGATATTCAAAACAATAGTTTTCTTTTTTTGAGACACTTTGGATATATCGAACCATTGAACCCCAAACCATTGAACCATTGAGAAAAAGGTTCAAGCGGATGGTTCAACGCGCAGGTTCAAACCTTAAAAACTTTGTCAATGAATAAATAATGGCGACTCAAAAAGGTAACAAAGTGCGCCGATGCACTTTCTGCCAAACAGACAATTGTGAGATACAGAGTGGAACCCAGACAAAATTCCCTTTAACCTGAAACCACCAAGTACGTATATTTCAAAATTTTAAACGAATGCAATCAAGGAAAAAGGCAAATAACTGACTGTTTATCATGCAAAACCTGATAGTACATTTTACCAAATTGATCATAACTTGCAAAATATGGTGAATTTTAAGACGGTTCAAAAGGCAACCCTGGCTCATTTTTCACAAGGAATCCAACCAAATCATGCATTGGTACTAAAAATGCAATTTTCTCTATTTTCAACAAGGTTTGCAAATTTGACTCCCCTTTTCGCTTACCACCAAATAGAACAACACAAGCAGAAGCAAAAAAGCAAAGCAACAGCAGGGGTCCTCATTTTGCTAAGGAGCAAAATGGGGCGTGTTGTGAACATCACAACACTTACGAATATCACCCTGATGTTGGAACATGATGGCGACATCATCAAGATCGGTGGAGTGTATTATGAGGTCTTCGGCATGATAGTTACTATCGACAGCTTTGCTGAGGATCCCCCCGATCGCCAATGAGGATACGAACATGATGATGACATGAATATGTATAGGATGGTTCATCGGTGAGGTGTATGGTTTGAATATGTAGGAGGATTTTTCTCTGATGCATCAAGATACACCGATGAGGTTGGTCATTAGGATGATATTAAATATCAGATGATGCAGTTAGGTGATTTTTCTTATCGGGGTGTTTTTCTGATAAGGGTGATATTTCACATCAGGGTGATGTGAAATATCGAGGTGATGTTTCATATTGGGTGATGCAGTCATCTGGGCGATGTGAAATATCGGGGTGATATGAAATATTGGGGTGATATTTCATATCAAGATTATCATGCAGGAGGATCATGATGAGGTATATGTTGGTGTCATTGGGAGAAAAATCACTAACATCATATATGCTCATGGCCTAGCTTATAAAGTGTTGAGGAGGTCGCTATGGGGTGAATGTAGGATAATTTGTTCTCACATAATTTGAATAATCAGGGTCATATTTCTTCATGGGAAAAGTTACAAAACTCATAGTCCACTGCATTCCCAAGGTCGCGGGTTGGTATGCCATTAATGGCGGATGTTACAGGGTATGGGCGAAGGCATGAACGGATTAGGTACCTGATTGAAGATGTGAATCCCAGAGCAGTGGCACAAGGCTCGAGGCCTCCCTGTCTCCTTCCTCTTCCTCTGCCTGCTGCATTCAATGTTCGAGCGCCATTTTTCATGATGCACTGTATTTGGAAAATTTTGAATCACCTAGTGATTAATGCTGAATACCTTCCTAATGTATATAGCAGGCTGTGTGACTCATTTGTAAGGTGGTTGAAGACTTGGGCAATTTTTTTGGTGTGAATAACGAAATACAGAGCATTTCCTGTCTGTTGTATCTTTGTGGAGTTTATGAGTTGCATCTGAAGTGTATCTTATACATTTTTGGTTTCTTGTCATTGTATATGAAAAATGCATTATTGCATGTGTTTATCTGTCTGTCTCCATTTGTTGTATGCATTTTCTTCTTTTGAATCTGGTTGCTAAGGGTTTCTTAGATTCTAGGGTATAGTCTTGCTGTACCACATGCTTAATCTATAACTTCCATTCAAGGAGTGGATTAAATCATTTTAAGTTGAGTGTGGAGGAGATTGTATGTCAGCTGGGATATCCATAAGCAGAGATAGTTAAATACCCATTCTTGGGTGATGTTTGTAAGGCAAGCATCAATCTAACCCCTTGAAACTTGAATGCTAGTTGCAAGCCATTCTTATGTATACATCTAGTTGACTCCTTGCCCTGAGATAGGCACCGGTCTGCCCTTGTGAAGTAGTTATGATCTAAAACCCCTGTCTTGCATCCAAACCATCAAACCAACCATTCCATAATTTCAACCTGTTAGTTGTAGGAGTAGAATTGGGAACCCCCTGCATGCTCTCAGCCTGAACCAGACAGATATGTCCAAGAATGTTGCTAACCTTGTGATTTGTCATACAAATCTTGGTCCACACATGAGAGTATTCTACCTGTTCTGAAAAGGTAAATCTTTCTGTCATTGGGTGAGTCAAAGTGTCAAATCTTTAGCTAATAGGGATACCCCCCTTGGTGTGGTAAAACCAGAAGTGAAGGGGAGGCAGCTCACACAACCTCCTATATTTGTTGGCTAAATCTACCTGTGCATTGGAATTGGCAAACCCATATGCTGATTCAGAGGAAAAACCAACACCTCCTTCAGGTGATAGATATCACCATATGTCTTGATACCTTCTGCCACTAATTTTTTAGATCCTACCTTCCTGATCTCAGAACCTTTGGCATGAAAAGTGAGATTATAACCTTTATTGCACATCTGACCGACACTGAGAAGATTGTGTTTTATCCCTTTGACATAGAGGATGTCCTTAGTCCCATTCTTCCCATCAATAGTTATAACACCTTTTCTACAGATCTGTGCTGACTCATCACTACCAAACTGGACAACACCGCCATCCCAATTCTCCTTGTCGCCATTCATATTATTTGAGCATCCAATGTCAATCACCCATGTCTTGGATTCTTCTTTTGTACGAAAGGGAGTCCATACAACCATTGCTCTTTCATTGTTTTGATTTGTTTGCAAGGTATCAATCTTCTCACAAGTTCTAGCATCATCCTTTTTGTTACCAACATTTAGGACCATGAAAAGTGTTTCATCATTTGAATCATCATGATCCTTATCTTCTGAAGAATAATTGTAGACACCAAAAAATGACCCTTCACATTGCATCACTTGCATACATCATTTCTTCCTAAATCACTTGTATTCAAAATTAATTAAATAATCTAATTATTTAATTAAATTCATTAATTTCATCTAAATCACCTAATTCCAACATTAATTGAATAATCTAATAATTTAATTAATTTCAACAAATTCATCTATTTCCTCTATTTTCCCTAATTTCCACATTAATTGAATAAATTCTATATATTTAATTAATTTCATTATTACCCTCTTCCAATCTTCAAATTCACTTTAATTGAATAAATTCTATTTATTTAATTAATTTAATTAATTTCCTCTTTATCTTCAAATCCACATTAATTAAATAATTCTAATTATTTAATTAAATAATTTCCCATTCAATTTCCTCTTATCCACAATTAAATAATTTTTAATTATTTAATTAATCAATTAGTCCTCTAAATTTAAATAAATTATTGCAATTTATTTAAGTGGATTTTATCTTCTAAAAATAAATAAAATTAATGTTTTGTTTATATTCTTCCATCATGCAAAATAAATTAAATGAATTTATTTGTTTAATTTATGTAAATCTTTATATCTTATCTTTTCTTCAATCATGCATAATTGATTAAATAAATTTATTTATTTAATTCTCAATTATCCTCACATCTTCTAAAAATAGTCTCTTCCTCTATGTGTACAATCAGTGTTATTTTAAGAACTTCATAAAGCAAATATAAAGTTGAGTTAATTGGCTTTAATCTTATTGTTTTTATCATCAACTCATAAATTGCAAAAAGTATTCTAAATTTATGAAATCAAATCCTATCTTTATCCTAGCAAGTAGTTAACTCAACAAAGCAACTTTAAAATATTCTTTAAACATGACACATGTCATGTGCATGTTCATCATGTCTCCTCAACTTATCTTAATCATCCATTTCATTGAATTATCTCAATTGTTGATCGATCTTTCCCTGAAACCTATATATACCACCTTCACTTCTTCACAAATCCTCTTCGATCATTTATTCTCAGGCATCCCTATGGTGCATTGAGCATACATCTCATCGTTGAGCACATTGAGCACATTGAGCACTTTGAGCAATCCACAAAGAACCAAGAGATCAATATAATCTAGATGATAGCTTCATTGTTCTTAATTAGTATTATTCATTGATTTGGTTATCATTTAGATCAATCTTTCAAAGGTTATAGGATTGAGTTATTGTTCATTGTTTGATCTTTTATAATCTCAATTTTACCTATACACAATAATTATTTTCTATGGAATATAGACTTCTCTTAAACTTGTCTCTCTTGTTATTATGGTTGATTCTTTGAAGGGACATTTAGAAGCAAAATGACCAACCTTTCCACAATTAAAACATTTGAAGGGTAACTTACCTTTGTATTTGCTAGTACCTTTTTTAAATCTTCTTAAAAAATTTGCTTCAACTTCATCAGAGCTCTCATCTTCATCAGCAACTTCTTCTTTGGTCTTCATACTAGTTTTGAAAGCAGCTTCTTTCTTTGGAGCATCACTGCCAAACTCTCTCATTTCAAAGGCAGTAAGGGTACCAAACAATTTGTCTATAGTGTAAGTATCCAAGTATGCATTCTCCTCAATGACAGATACCTTATGACTGTATGATTTGGGAAGAGATCTCATAGCCTTTTTCACAACCTCATCTTCTTTCACTTCTCCACCAAGACCTTTAATGCCATTGACCAATTCATTCACCTAAAGCATGTATCTAGCAATGTCTTCATCCTCTAACATTTTTAGGTTCTCAAATTTGCTCTTGAAGATCTGCATCTTGGCTTGCTTTACTTTCTTATCTCTGTAATAAATAGTTTTAAGTTTATCCCAAACTTCTTGAGTAGAATTGAAACTCATTACCTTTCAAAGTTTTGAATCAGCTAACCCACTAATGATAGCAAACTTTGCCTTGGAATTATTATCATGCTTCTTAACTTCATCTACACCTATAGGAATAGTAGCAGAAATAATGTAACCTAGCTTGGTAGATTCCCAAACACCACACCCTAGAGAATTGATATAAGCTTCCATCCTTAGCTTCCAAAAAGCATAATTTGTTCCATCAAACCTAGGAATCTTCCCGGATGCATTCTATGCCATCCTAAACCTTCCTCAAGTGGTTAATCTTCCCTCAGAGGAACTTAGCTCTAATACCAATTGTTGAACAAGCCAGGATACTGAGAGGGGGGTGAATCAATATCTAAACAATCTTCAATTCTAACAACTTCAACTTATCCAGAGAAAATTAAAACTTTAAGAATCACAATATTAACATGAACATGAAATATTAACATAATGAACATCAACACATAATGTTAGATATATGTGGAAAACCCTAGAAGGGAAAAACCATAGTGAGGATTAACTCACAATATATGAAGCTCAAATAACAACTTTGTTTTAGGGCTACAACCCAAGGAAGCTACTACTCCTTGAAGAACTTTGATTTAGGGTCACTCCCAAGGAATCTACTACTCCCTAAATAATTTGTGTTAGGGTCACTCCCAAGGAAGCTACTACTCCTTGAAATGAGAACACACTTACAAAAGATTACAATATGACAGTCTTTCTATTGTCTAAAAACTAACATTGAAACTCACACTTTTGATGATTGCACTTATACCTCTTCACACTTTCTTCTAAAGATCTGATCAGTTAGGCACATTCTATACTTAATCACTATCACAAATATGTCTTCAAGATGAATCCAGACTACATCAACAACTTATGCTCTTTCTCCTTTAGTCGCACATCAATAATGCGTTTATTTTTCCTTTTATTTGCTTGCAAACTTTTCAATAAACTTCTCCTCACACAATTTGATTCAAAATTTATACATGATATTACATTGATTACATTACTTGTCAGCCAGATACAACATGAAAAATACATTTACAAGTCAGCTAGACAACACACAATATTAAACATGTAGAAGATAGGTCCTAAGTGAAGCCACATGTTACACCAGTAGAAGATCCATGCCTTGCAGACACCAACACTTGCTTAATGACGTAAAAAACATCCTTCATAGCTTCAAACACCAAGGAATTACATCTACACAATCCACTTATTTGGAAATAGGACAATTTTAAGGAAAACACATGAAGACTTGAATTATAACAACCACATCAACTTGAAAACCTTGTGCAGTACCAGAACCAAGAAATATTTTTGTGAAACTTTTCTAGATGATTCCACATGACTCATACAATATCCCCAAACACTCCTTTTCCACCGCACATCAAAGAATTGTGCCACATGGCTTCAATCATTAATTCTAAGCACAATCTATCATCTAGAACACACTGTAACAGGCTGTCATTTGAAAAACTGAGCTGCAGGCCACCAAGAACCTTGAAAGTACAAGGAAGCATGTAATACACATCTATAAACATGTTCTCAAAACCACAAGGGCAATCATTCATTTGTGGAGGATAGTAGAGAATCCCAACAGGCCTTCATCACTAGATTACTTTGCTAGAACACATGTTGGTACTCTATCATGCATAAATTTCATAGTAGAATGACAAATGGTCTAAAAACTTGGAATTATCACCTTCACTACATCTTAAACACAATCCCTAAATTGCATGGCCATATCTACAAATGTGGAGGAATGTGGAGCATTCCATTGTCCTGTACAGAACATCTTCATAGAAGTGACACTATCTTCAAACAATCAACAGCAAAACACTCTTTGAGTAATGCAATCATTATGTAACTTGGATCATAAATACTATAGGCCATCAATAGCATTAGCAACACATTTGATCATCTTTATGCTTCTAATTCCCATCTTAATATGGACTATATCTTCTCTCTTTTCTTTCTAGATGGAACATGACATCCAACCATGAACTATATCTTCTTCTCTTGTTGGATGATATCCAATCATGAACACCATCATACCACAATGATAGTGTTGACATCAATGACAACCTAGTGATAGTGTTGACATCAATCACAACCTAGTGATAGTGTTGACATCAATGACAACCCTATGAACCATATGTGTAACACTATTGTTGCTTTGATTGTTGTTATTCTGATTGTTGTTCTTATTGTTGTTATTTTGGGATCTCTTGTTCCCAAACTTTGCATACCTAAACTTGCAATAATTAGCTGCTTGTTGCAACTTTTGTTCCTACTTAATAGCTTTTTCAAAAACTACATCCTATTGGAAAGAGACACTTCTTTGCATTGTAGGTGTTGTCATTGATGGCAACTAAGATCATCCCAATCATCTTCTTAACACAATTTGTTCATACTAGAAGTTAGATTCAGAATTTGTCTAAGTCTGGGTAGTCAGGAACAAAGCAGTAACAGGGTTCAATATTTTGCTTTGGATCTCTCCAGTGGTAAGTCATGATTAGCTAGGGATCTAGAGGAGTCATATGCATTGTAAAGACAGTCTAAATCCATATTTTTGCCCTTTGGTGATGAAGGTTTCAAAAGATACTAGCCCCTGAGTATCAGGTTCCAGTCTGTCAGAGCAGATAGAAAGAGAATAGGCTGACCTTGTAGAAGGTTTTGATTCTGGATGTATGGAAGTTGTTTGATGGAAAAATAGTGATGATCAGTGAATGTGGCTAACATGAGTAATGATTTTCAAGAGCAAGTTTTGGTCCACACCTTAAGTTATGCATAGATCTAGCTGACAGAGCAGAGCATTCATTAAAATTCTAAGTGTTGTCAAAGCTGACTGATAGAATGATTGTAGATCATGTTGTGGATATATATAGCCAATAAAATTGGATGATTTAGTGTGTGTGAAAAATAAAAATAAGGTGTATGTGAGAAGAGCAGAAATCCAAAGTGCGAATGAAGGAAGAACAGTAAGAAGAGCAGAGTAAAGATGAAATGTGTAAGATCATTTTTTGTACTTAACTAGAACTAAATTTTTTGCATAAGTAGATGCTATTAATTAGTTCAAATCTCTATCATTCACTTGTAACATCTCCATAGGTAGTGAGCCTCCATTTGAATAGTGAGCTTTGGGCAGTGAGCCCGAATGCATGTGCATTCTATTTGCAAGAGACACTATGTGGCTTCATTATTGTTGTCATTGATGGCAACAAAGTTTATCCCACACATACCTAGCACATAATAGGTCTTTACCGAAAGTCAGATTGAAGAGTGTTTGGTTCAGTGAGCAAGAACAGAGCATGCAACAAGGTCTGACAATCAGGTTCAGATCTCTCAGAGGATGTATCTCAGCAAAGTGCGGACTTGAGGAAGTCAAGAGGAGTACCATGACTGCTACATTCCAGAGATTGAGCCTCCAATGATGAATGAGTGAAAAGATATGAGCATCTAAGTGTTAGGTTCCTGACAGGCAGTGTAGACTAAGGAAGAACTAACTGACAGAGTATCAGACCTTAATCTGGATGAGAAATTGATGGTGATCAAGCTTCTTGAAGGATTATTCATGGTTGGCCAACATTATTGATGACTTCTATAACTCTCTTTGATACACATCACTTAGTAAGCATGGATTCAGCTGACAGACCAGAGTTTAGGAAAATCTTGAGTATTCTGGATGCCGACTAGAAAATGTTGAAATCCTTGGTGCGGATATATATACTAGATGGATTTTGATGTGAAGGTGTGTGGATTGTGATGTAGTGTGCGAGAGAAGGCAGAGATAAGTGTGGAAGCGGAAATACAGTTCCGGTATGTGACAAAACAACAACACCAAAATAGAGGAAGAATGAAGTGTAGTAGATCAGTATATTGAACCTAACCAGAACTGGACCTCAGCATATGTGGATGCTTCTCATTAGTTCAAATACCTAGTTGCTTTCTATAAACCATTGTAGGTAGTGTGCTCGGGCAGTGAACCCTAATTGGCAAGTGCCATTTTGTACTTCTTATTCTTTTAACAGAGAATACAATCTTGGGTTAGTCACCTCGTGGTTTTTCCCTTAATAGGGTTTTCCATGTAAAAATCCTTGTGTTATGTGTGTTGATTTCATTTCTACTCTCATATTCATTTATGCTTATATGTTTTGATACTGCACAATTGTTAAAGAAGAAAAGAAAGTAAAGAAATTTAAGATAACTAATTCACCCCCCCTCTCAGTTATCTACATTGTTTTTGACAATTGGTATCAAAGCTAAGTTCCTCCAAACAAGAGCCTAATAGCTTGAGGAAGATCTGGGAATCTCAATGGATATGTATGGTATGAGGGAACAACTTTAGTCTACCCTAGATGATCTTGAGCAATCTCACTCTGAAGTCAACAACTTGAGGGAAAGACTCAAACAAGATGATGATTTCATAAATGAACTCAGAAAAACTGAGTATCTCTATGAAAAAGAGAAAGGAACTACTTCAGTAATTAGCAAGTCAAAGTGAAGCCAATGATACAAATGAAGATCTAAATGAGAAAAACAAGTTATGTGAGAAGCTATCAAAAGAGGTCTTTATGGTAAGACATGAAATGAATCAGAGGTTATGAAATTCACCCAAGAAATTGAAGAGAAAAGAAAAATTGTAGGTAATCTAAAACAATCTCTCAACGAGAAGTTAGAAGACTACCACAAAATGGAGAGAATAATCAGACATCTAGAATCTGATCTCGAAGAAGTTAGAGATAATGAAGAACAACTTAAAAATTAGATAAACACTCTTGAAAGGGATCTTCAAACAACAAATGAATACAAAGAAAAATTCAAGATAAGCTCCGCTCAACTTGAAGTTCTTCTTGAAAGCCAAAAGAGGGTAGATGACAAGCATGGCTTGGGATATGAGAAAGGTGAAAGCTCTGGATCTGGTCAGGAGAACTCTGGATCAGGAAATCCAAGGTACAGGCCTAGAAGATGTTTGGTAAGACAACCAAATGCTCAAAGATATCCATCCTTCAATGGATACTGTAACAATTGCAATAACTTCGGTCATAAAGGAAATTAGTACAGAAAAAGAATGAATCAGACTAATTCATCTTTCTCCAGACAGTGTTTTAACTACAAAAGGTATGGTCACAAATCTCATGCATGTAGAAATATGTAAATAAACAATTCATTCAATGGTAGATGCTTTGCATGCAATAGAATGGGACATATGGCTAATCAATGCAGATCAAGAGGATATCAATCAAATATACAAATAAATATAGCTTGCTACAATTGCAATAGATTCGGTCATATTGCCAAATTCTATAGAAGTAAGAATTAGGATAAAAGGGGTTTGGTGCATCATAATCAAAATCAAGACAAAGGAAAAGGAAAAGTGAATGCGGATGAAGTTCAAAGGGAGATGAACAAGATTTGGGTGAAGAGAAGTACATAAAATGTTGGGGATGGATCCGCACCAGAATTTGGTGCTGATATTCCTTTCAAAAACTAAATAGATGAGCTCTAGCTTAGGGGGAGTCTCAAAGGAAAATAAATTTCCCCAGCCAGTCAGTTGGTGCCTGTAATTGGCACATGGAAAGTTGCGGATTAAAGGGTTCTCAAAGAAACATCTAAATAACCCTTGGTAAAAATATGAAAGATCCAAAAGGAGTTTGAAAAGGTTAATCATCCAAGATTAATCCAGTTTGACAGTCATCTGGCAAAAGTAAGATTTTCACAGTTAGATCCGGTATGATTCAAAATTGAAATATTTGGATTTGTGGATAGATGGAATGATTGAAGAAAGGGAGATATATTATCAATTATCACCAAGAATAATTCTAAGTACATCACAGTGACTTGGAAGGATCTCTCTTAGAGCAAGGGAACCGGAATGACTTAAGGTATGCATTTATTGCAATAAGAAATTAGGGTTTGCGTAGAGATATAAGGGTTCTTTTATTCATCATTTGCACATTTGCACTTGAAAAGAAGAAAGAATAGGCTCTACAAACAAGATTGTTTCAACCCTCTCAAAGATCAATCACAGAATCTGACTCAACCAGTGATCTCTTCAGGTCATATCGTGAACCCTAGAAGTGTAAAAAGGTATTTCCATTCTTGAATATCTCTCGCTGAATCTTTTTCAAGATGGCTACTCCAAATGTTATTAAGATCACTGATAGGCTGCACCCTAAGTTCAAGAAACATCCTTACAAATCCCTAGAAGTTGATCCCTTAGGCACATTCTCTAGCATTCTGCATGGGGTTCTACATGTAGAAGATGTTAGGATATACATATACGCCAATATTTAGGAATTTGGGGAATCCAAACTGATGGATATCTATCACAAGAAATTAATAGATGAAACATTTGAACTTAAACCTCAATACAAGGCCATCCGGGATAAGTATTTTGGACATTGCATCCATTTTCTCTATTTTGTAGAGGATGAATGGGTCCAGTATGTTCTGAGTAGAATACATGGCAACTTCATGTGGCTGATGAGGCCATTTAAGATAACAAAAGATGCCATTAGGGTTGTAACCGGATTGCACTCATCCGGTGGGTTGTCTGCTCTCATATCAGTCAAAAACCAAACTATAAGCGAGGCTACTAGATCAAAATTTGATAAAAGAGCAATGACAATAGAAGATATTATTGATCCAGATATCAAAATTGCCTCTATGATAATTGGCTAAAAAATATATCATTCCAGCAGGGAAAACTCTGTATTCAAAACTGTAATATACACTGCATATCAGATGCTAAGGGAAAATGCAGACTATGATCTATGTGATCTTATCCTAAGCCAATTGTTAGAAAACCTGCAAAAGATCAAAAAGGACAAGAAGAACTCATTCAAGTATGGTGGGCTAATACTATGTTTATTCTTTTACTATATGAATGAGCTACCAGGATCAAGTGGTTGGGTATGGCAAAATGATAGACTAGTTGCCATACAAATCAAAGATTATATGTATGGGCTTGGTGATGCCAAGGCACAAAGTATAGCACTCTGGGGATACTTCAAAAACTTCCAAGGCATAATGCATGCCAGAGAGAATCCCCCAATCTCTAGTTAAAAAATACAAGGGTACAATGTGCTTCATTGTAGACACTGATCAATGCCTAATGGAGGTAGTGGAACCCAGAATAGTCTGGATCATGCCAATGGGCTATGAGGTAGATGAGAAAATTCTAGAGCTACATGTTCAACACCTGCTAAGTCAACCAAAGGACCTTGAGGTAGAAAGGTTTGGAACCTTTCAAGAATTAAGTGTGAAAATACATGTTGAATTGAGACAACTAGAGATAAAAAGGAAAGTGAGAAGGCAAGTGGAGGAAATTGCTAAGAAATATGGCATATCAAAGGAGGCAGTTGATGCCAATAGAGAGAAGGTAGAAAAAGCAGAGAACGAAATACAAGAAGCAGAAAAAGAAAGTGTTCCGGTGCAAGCCCCCTCATGGACTAGATCCTCAAAGAGCTCTGCACCTGCCACTTCTAAGAGCTCAAAAGCCTCAAAACTAGAAGCAAAGACATCCAGAAAGGAGAAAAGAGAACAAAGACAAAGCCCAAAATCCTCTGCCAGTGAAAACAAGGAAGTAGAAGTAGAAGAATTTGTTGAAAGGCCTACTCTTTTTGTTGATGATGTCTTCAAGGCAGTCACTGTAGATGGGAATTTGCAACCCATAACAAATTTTTATGATGAGTATAATGACACTGACAAAAGAATTTTGGTGGAAGCCACAATCAAGTATTTAAATATCTATAATAAAGCATTCATTGAAATCATCTCACTAATTCCCAAAAGCCTAGAGAAAGTACTTGAAATGAGAAAAGAAAATGCTAAGGCAAAGGACATTGAGATTCAGGAACAGATAGCTATTTAGCTCTATCCTTCCATCACTCCAAAACAAATGAACATGATCTTCAAGGATTACAAGGATGAGTTTCAGAGTAAAGCCAAAATGAACAAGCTTATGCTCGGAGAGACTGATCAGGTGGAAAAAGAGACTGAAGCCATCCTCCAGAATGCATATAAAAGATTCAATCTTCCTATTATAGAGGACATAAGTGATGAACCTTCTGCCATGGATGTCGAAGGATCAAGTGCATCAAATGAAGATTCTACTAAGAAAATTGCAGAAGAGTCAAAGGAGATAGGTGAGGAGAGGACTAAGGGCTTGGATTCCTCTGTTTTAGTAGAGGAAGTCCCTGAAGAAGTAAACATCTCTCTTCCAGATCCCCCTGCTAACTCTAAAATTGAAGGAGAAGAAAGAAAAGAAGAGAAAATCAGTCAAGAAGAAGAGGTAAAGAGAAGAGAAGAAGATCAAACAGAGAAGACCCCAGATGACAGTTCTGAGGCTGTAGAAGGAAAGAAGACTCTGTCTCTAGCAAGAGACACTGCAAAAGCTGTTAAAGACTTTTTGACAAAAGAAATGATGGAATTAGATGAACTAGAACTATTTCAAGGACCACTCAATTTTGACTCTCTCTCTCCAGTCCAGACAATGAAGGTAGCATCTTTTGCTCAAGCCAAAGAAAAAGAAAAGCTTCTAAAGTCTCACATGGAAGACTGTGAGCTGATAGAGATTGCATCTGGTGTGTTGGAGAAGATCATGCCATCCTTCCAGAAGGATCTTTTGACCTCTTCATCTGGTAATCTGAAATATCTTGTTAATTCTGTTAGCACACATTTTGATTCTTTGGAGAAATCAGCAGAAGAGAAAGTGAGGAAAGAGTTTTTGGGTAAGAGATTCTCTGAAGTACAGGGGCTCATAGCAAATGATAGGAGAAATCTAAATATTGGAGTAAAGAGCCTAGAAAATGCTCTTAAAGATGGCGGAAAATTATACAAATTTTGTTTATCTTGGTCCACAGTGACAACAGACATTGCAAAGAAGGTGGAAGAAAAAGAGGGTAAACTATCAAGTTTATCCCAGAGTTTTGATCCTCTCACCTCATCCATAATGAATCAAGAGTGCCAGGCTATTGCCACTATAAATGAGATAAAGAGGCTTGAGAAGGAGAAGAAGAATAGAATAAGCAGAACGAGTGAACTAAGAGGGATAATTATCCCTAAGTTAGAGGTAATGCATGAAGCCCTAACTGATGCTCAGACTACAGCCCGGACCAGTGATTCGACAGACTTACAGAGGGAAGAAGATTTTGCATTTTTGTTAAGTGGTCACATCTCAATTTTGGATAGAATGAAGCAGAGTTGGGCAACAGAATTTATCCAGTTGAAAACCACTTTTACAGATATACTTAAATATATGTAAGTATAACTTGTATATATACTTATGTGGCTATGTATAGGTTACTTTTGCAAATTTTGGTGTGCAAATTTCACCCTTTGCCATTGATGTCAAAGGGGGAGTGAAAAACATGGACTCTAGCTAAGGGGGAGTGTGCTATGACACTTAGTCATTTTTCACTAAGTGTTGCCATCAATGCCAAAGGGGGAGATTGTTGGCAAGAGACATTGTGTGGCTTCATTATTGTTGTCATTGATGGCAACAAAGTTTATCCCACACATTCACAACACATAATAGGTCTTTACCGGAAGTCAGATTGAAGAGTGTTTTGGTCTGGTGAGCAAGAACAGATCATGCAACAAGGTCCAACAATCAGGTCCAGATCTCTCAGAGGATGTATCTCAGTAAAGTGTGGACTTGAGGAAGTCAAGAGTGTTGGCAAGAGACACTGTGTGGCTTCATCATTGTTGTCATTGATGGAAACAAAGTTTATCCCACACATCTGCAGCACATAATAGGTCTTTACCATAAGTCAAATTGAAGAGTGTTTTGGTCCGGTGAGCAAGAACAGAGCATGCAATAAGGTCTAACAATTAGGTCTGGATCTCTCAGAGGAAGTATCTCAACAAAGTACAGACTTGGGAAAGTCAAGAGGAGTACCATGACTACTTTATTCTAGAGATTGAGCCTCTAGTGATGAAAGAGTGAAAAGATATGAGCACCTAAGTGTTGGGTTCCTATTTGGCAGAGTAGACTAAGGAAGAATTGACCAACAGAGCATCAGACCTTAATCCAGATGAGAAAGTGATGGTGATCAAGTTTCTTGAGGGATCATTCATGGTTGGACGACATGATTGATGACTCCTATAACTATCTTTTTGATACACATCACTTAGTAAGCATGGATTCAGCCGACAGACTAGAGTTTGGGAAAATCTTGGAGTATTCCAATCCTTTTTGTGGATATATATACCAGATGGATTTTGATGTGAAGGTGAGTGGTGTGACAAAGTGTGAAGAACAACAAAGAGCAGTGTGGAAGCAGCTATACAAATTTGGTATGTGACAGAACAACACTAAGTAGAGGAAGAATGAAGTACAGTAGATCAATATATTGAGCTTAATCAGAACTAAACCTCAGCATATGTGGATGCCCCTGATCAATTCAAATACTTGATTACTTTCTATATACCTTGTAGACAGTAAGTCTCTTGTAGGCAGTGAGCCTCTTGTGAGCAGTGTGCTCAGGCAATGAGACCTAATTGGCAAGTGCCATTTTGTACTTCTATTCTTTTAATAGAGAATACAATCTTGGGTTAGTCACCCCGTAGTTTTTCCCTTAACAGGGTTTTCCACGTAAAAATCCTTATGTTACATGTGTTGATTTCATTTCTACTCTCATGTTCATTTATGCTTATATGTTTTGATACTGCACTATTGTTAAAGAAGAAAAGAAAGTTAAGAAATTTAACATAACTAATTCACCCCCCCTCTCAGTTATCTGCATTGTTTCCAACAATTGGTATCAGAGCCAAGTTCCTCCAAACAAAGGCTAACAGCTTGAGGAAGATCTGGGATTCTCTATGGATATGTATGGTATGAGGGAACAACTTCAGTCTACTCTAGATGATCTTGAGTAATCTCACTCTGAAGTCAATAACCTGAGGGAAAGACTCAAACAAGCTAATGAGTTCATAAATGAACTCAAAGAAAAACTAAGTATCTCAGTGAAGAAAAGAAAGGAACTACTTCAACAATTAGCAAGTCAAAGTGAAGCCAATGATACTAATAAAGATCTGAATGAGAAAAACAAGTTATGTGACAAGCTATTAAGAGAGGTCATTATGGTAAGATATGAAATGGAATCAAGGGTTATGAAATTCACCCAAGAAATTGAAGAGAAAAGAAAAATTGAAGATAATCTAAAACAATCTCTCAAGGAGAAGTTAGAAGACTGCCACAAAATGGATAGAATAAACAAGCATCTGGAATCTGATCTTGAAGAAGCTAGAGATAATGAAGAACAACTTGAGAATTAGATAGACACTCTTAAAAGGGATCTTCAAACTGCAAATGAATACAAAGAGAAATTCAAGATAAGCTCTGCTCAACTTGAAGTTCTTATTGAAAGCCAAAAGAGGGTAGATGACAAGCATGGCTTGGGGTATGAGAAAGGTGAAATCTCCAGATTCGGTTAGAAGAACTCTAGATCAGGAAATCCAAGGAATGGACCTAGAAGACCTCCGGTAAGGCAACCAAATTCTCAAAGATATCCATCCTTTAATGGATACTGCTACAATTGCAACAACTTCGGTCATAAAGCAACTTAGTGCAGAAGAAGAATGAATTAGACTAATTCATCCTTCTTCGGACAGTGTTTTAACTGCAAAAGGTATGGTCACAAATCTCATGAATGCAGAAATAGGCAAATAAACAATTCATTTTATGGTAGATGCTTTGCATGCAATAAAATAGGATATATGGCTAATCAATGCAAATCAAGAGGATATCAGCCAAATATGCAAAGAAATGTTATTTGCTACAACTGCAATAGATCTAGTCATATTACCAAATTCTGTAGAAGTAAGAATCAGGCTAAAAGGGGTCCGGTGCATCATAATCAAAATCAAGACAAAGGAAAAGGAAAAGTAAATGCAGATGAAGTTCAAAGGGAGATGAACAAGATTTGGGTGAAGAGAAGTACATAAAATGTGGGGATGGATCCGTACCAGAATCTGGTGTTGATATTTCTTCCATAAATTGAATAGATGAGCTCTGGCTCAGGGGGAGTCACAAAGGAAAATAAATTCCCCCAGCCAGTCAATTGGTGCCTGAAATTGGCACATGGAAAGTTGCGGATAAAAGGGTTCTCAAAGAAATATCTAATTAACCCTTGGTAAAAATATGAAAGATCCACAAGAAGCTTGAAGAGGTGAATCATGCAAAATTGATCCAATTTGATAGTCATCCGGTAAAAGCAGGATGCTCACAGTTAGATTCGGTATGATTTAAAATTGAAATATCTTGATCTATGGATAAATGGAATGATTGGACAAAGGGAGATAGATTGTTAATTATCACCAAGAATAATTCTAAATGCATCTCAGTGATTCGGAAGGATCTCCCTTACAACAAGGTTAGAATAAGGGAACCAGAATGACTTAAGGTGTGCATTTATTGCATTATGAATTTATGGTTTGTGCATAAATATAAGGGTTTTTTTTGTTCATCATTTACACATTTGTATTCAAGAAGAAGAAAGAAAGATCTCTGCAACAAGATTGCTTCAACCCTCTTAAAGATCAATCGTAGAATTTGATTCAACCAACAATCTTTTTGGCTCATATCGTGAACCCTAGAAGCATAAAAAGGTATTTTCGCTCTTGAAGATCTCTCTCTGAATATGGCTACTCTAGATGTTGTTAAGATCACTGATAGGCCGCACCCTAAGTTCAAGAAACATCCTTACAAATCCCTAGAAGTCGATCCCCTACGCACATTCTCTAGCATTCCGCATGGGGTTCTACATGTTGAATATGTTAGGGTATACATTCACACCAACATTGAGGAATTTGGGGAATCCAAGCTGATGGATATCTATCACAAGGAATTAATAGATGAAACATTTAAACTTAAACCCCAATACAAAGCCATCTAGGATAAGCATTTTGGACATTGCATCCATTTCCCCTATTTTGTAGAAGATGAATGGGTTCAGTATGTTCTTAGTAGAATACATGATAACTTCATGTGGTTGTTGAAGCCCTTCAAGATAACCAAGGATGCAATCAGGGCAGTAACGAGTTTGTACTCATCCAGTGGGTTGCCTACTCTCAAATTAGTCAAAAACTGAACTGTAAGCGAGGCTACCAGATCAAAATTTGATAAAAGAGCAATGACAATTGAGGATATCATAGATCCGGATATCAAATTTGCCTCTATGATAATTGGTTATAAAATATATCACTCCAGCAGGGAGAATTCTATATTCAGAACAGTAATATACACTACCTATCAGATGCTAAGGGAAAATATTGATTATGATCTTTGTGAGCTTCTCCTAAACCAACTGTTAGAGAATTTGCAGAAAATAAAGAAGGATAAGAAGAATTCTTTTAAGTACGGTGGCTTGATACTATGTCTATTCTTTTACTATATGAATGAACTGCCTAGATCCAGTGGTTGGATATGGTAAAATGACAGACTGGTTGCCATACAAATCAGAGATTATATGTATGGGTTTGGTGATGCCAAGGCTCAAAGCACATCTCTCTGGGGATATTTCAAGAATTTCTAAGGTATGATGTAGGCCAGAGAAAGAATTCCTCAGACATTAGTTGAAAAATATAAAGATACAATGTGTTTTATGGTGGACACTGATCAATGCCTAATGGAGGTAGTAGAGCCCAGAATAGTTTGGATTATGCCAATGGGCTATGAGGTGGATGAGAAAATTCTAGAACTGCATGTCCAACACCTACTAAGTTAGCCTAAGGACCCTAAGGCAGAAAGGTTTGGAACCTTTCAAGAATTGAGTGTGAAAATTCATGTTGAACAAAGACAACCAGAGATGAAAAGAAAGGTGAGAAGGGAAGTAAAAGTTGCCAAGAGATATGGGATATCAAAGGAGACAGTTGATGCTAACAGAGAGAAAATAGAAAGACCAAAGAAAGAGAGATAAGAAACAGAAAAAGAAAGTGATCCAGTGCAAGTCCCATCCTGGACCAGATCCTCCAAAAGCTCTGCACCTACCACCTCTAAGATTCAAAAGGCCTCAAAACTGAAAGCCAAGACATCTAGAAAGGGAGAAAAGAGAACAAAGACAAAGGCCACAAGGTAATACACAAGCCAAAAAAATGATGACAAAATAGAGACTGATGAGGAGATTAAGAAAATGTGGAATAAGAAGAAATCATTAGGTGAATCCTCTACCGGTGTAAACAAAGAAGAAGAGGTAGAATAATTTGTTGAAAGGCCTACTCTCTCCATTGATGATGTCATCAAGGCAATTACTGTGGATGGGAATTTGCAACCAATGACAAAATTCTATGATGACTATAGTGACACTAACAAAAGAATATTAGAGGAAGCCACAGTCAAGTACTTGAATATCTATAATAAAGCATTCATTGAAATCATCTCTCTAATCCCCAAGAGTTTAGAGAAAGTACTTGAACTTAGAAAAGACAATGCTAAGAAAAAGGATATGGAGATCTGAGAACAGATAGCTATTTAGCTCTATCCTTCTATCACTTTGAAAAAAATGAACATGATCTTCAAGGATTGCAAGGATGAGTTCTGAAGCAAAGCTAGAATGAACAAACTGATGCCCAAAGAGACTGAAGACATCCTCTGAAATGCATATAAAAGATTCAATCTTCCTATTATTGGACATAAGTGATGAACCTTCTGCCATGGATGTCAAAGGATCTGTTGGTACTCATTTTGACCTGGAGGTTGATTTTTCATGTTTAGGGGGTTTCTTCATTTGAACCCTATATCTTCTTGCCCATTTTCCTAAGTGTTGGACCTCCTCAGCATTTTTCAGCTACAGCATCATATTTTCTTAAGGAGAGAAGATCATCATCATCATGATATTCTAAGGGAGGGGGTCATCATCATTATCATTTTCTATTGACCGGATGTTTCATCAGGGTCATCATGTTTCAATATCGGGTGATGTTTGGATATCATCCCGATCCTGTAGTGAAGCTACAGTGCAGCATGATATTTGCGCGTCAGGATGATATTCCCAAATATCTGGTTAATTTTCTGAATATCATCCTGATGCCGATATGGGAGTGACGTCATCAAGGTCTGGAGGGTCACATTGCTAACACTAAGTCATTTTATGGAGATCCCCTGATGTTGCGAATATGACAATGACGTCATCCTGAAACGTATAAGGGTGGCGAACATGCTTCTGCTACAGTGCGATGTACAAGTGGCCTTGTATATCGAGCTACATACAAAGCCGCCAACATGCATTTCAAACATACAAAGAAAAGATACATAGCGGGTATATTCTCGGGAATATTCCCGCTTTGTATATCGGGTCATGCACAAGCGAAATGTACAAAGGAGGTGCGCATATACAATTGCTACAGTGGCCAGCGGAAGATACATTCATCGAATATTCTGTTGAAGATGCTGCAGTTGTATATTGAAGGTTTGTATATTCGTGGATATGCAAAGGAACAAAATATACAATGGCCGATATACAAGTGATAGGGCCCTCCAGTTGTATATACATGCAAAGGTATATAGGTCAAGATACAAGCCGGACCCGAGTATGCTTCCAATCTGCTTCATAAAGGTTTGGGGTCCGCCTTGTATATCAAACAGTTGTATATGCATAGGTGTAGGATTTCTCAGTTGGGCCGACAGAGATGTTTGGCTGATGGAACTGTATCAGCGTAACATGTGATGTCGGCGAATGAGATTGTTGTTCTACCGATGGTGTTGGTCTTGCCGACCGGGGTAGGTCATGTATTCATCGACAGGAGTGGGAGCTATCGGGTGAGCGGTCAGATGTTGGGCCGACAGTGTAGTGTCTGGCCGATAAGATTCATCAGCGTGTGTCTTACCAAGGAAAGTGGGGTTGATGTTTGGCATCGGTAAGACTACTGTGATCGGCCAATGTGTTTTGTGGTTCGCCGATAGAAGGAAGTCACCCCGATGGGGAATGCCATCGGGATGACTTTGTGTTCAGTTTGACCGATGGTGGAGTATGTAGGATTTGGCATCGGGAAGACTTTTGAGATCGGCAGGAGAATTATGGGTTGAGCCGATGGCATATGTCTTAGCGATAAGCTTTTGGTGAGGGCTTGTGTGTCGAGTGTGGCAAAAGCGCTCGCCACTTGATATGTATGCGATCAAGCTTATAAGGTAATGGAAGGCTCTCGGCACCGTGCATGTGGGATTAATCCCCTTGCATTATTTTTGAACCTGCGAAGAAGCATGTTTTGGCGGGAAATCCTTTTTGAATGCAGCGATGGTCTCCAAGTGAAATGTGGGTGGTTGAGCCATCAATGACGGTCATGCAGGGGTATGGGCGAGTTGTTGCACAGTCAGGTACCAGATTTTTGACATGAAGACTTCCAGATAGTGGCGCGTGGCTCGAAGCTCCCCTTTGTCTGCTGCATTAATATTTTCTGAGCGCCATTCCTTCTGAGGACTGTATCTGGCAGATTTTTTGTAATAACCATGTAATTAATTGTTGTAGTACACTTTCTGGCTGTTATAAGCAGGAAGTGTTACTCATTTCTAGGTTGTTGAAAGTTGAACATTTTGGCTCTGTAACACAATACAGTTTGTTTTGGTTGCTCTGTACAGCTAAACCTGTGAGTTTATGTATCTCTTGTTGTACGTTTTGGCATGAATCCACTGATTTCATGGTTAATCTTGTATGAATAATGCTATGTTTTCATGTGTTTTGTTAATTCTATCTCCAGTATTGCATGTATCTTTCTTCTGAGTCTGGATATTTAAGCAATATTTGAGACTCTAGAACATAGAATTCCTATGTTGAATGTCTGATCTTTTAACTTCTACTCAAGGGGTAGATTAAACTATTTTCAGGTTGAACATTGGGAAGGGTATACTGCAGTAGGGATGCCATAAGTAGAGATAACTTAACACTCTGTATTGGGAGATATCTGTAAGGCAGGTATCATATATATCCCCTTGAAATCCAGTTTTAGCTGTTCATGTTGATCATTCACAGGTGTATGTCTATTGACTCCAGGCCTTGGATAGGCACCAATCTTGCTTTGTGTTTGTGTTATAACCATGTCCAGCTTTGCGTCCAAACTCAAAATCATAATCAAACTCTAATACAACCATTAGTACATTAGAATTAGTTTTAGGATCCTCAGTCCTCTGTCTACAACTGCAAATAGGCCCAAAGCTAGCCCCTTTGCTCTTATCTTTCAGTTTTGTTCTACTTACAGGAGGACTTATCTGCTTTCTGACAGCATCCCAATCCTTGTATGCGTATCTCATGGATGTTGAGTATGGAATACCCCCCTAGGTGTTGCAAAGCCTGAAGAAGAAGAGGAGATAAAATATAGAGTCTATCTCCTACACTGTTGGCCCCTGGCCCAGAGATCCTGTTGATCACTAATGGCTACCTTGTAGGGAAATCTGGGAGTAAGCATCCAGTCTGGGAAAAAACCAACAGGATCAAGTGCATCAAAGGAAGATTCTACTGAGAAAATTGCAAAAGAGTCAAAGAAGATAGGTGAGGAGAAGACTAAGGACTTGCATTCCTCTGTTCTGGAAGAGGAAGTCCATGAAGAAGTAAACATCTCTCTTTCGGATCCCCCAATAGACTCTGAAATTGAAGGAGAAGTAATAAAAGAGGAGAAAGCAAGTCAAGAAGAGGAGAAAAAGGGAAGAGAAGAAGAACTAACAGAGAAGATCTCTGATGACAGCTCTAAGGCTACAAAAGGAAAGAAGTCTCTGGCAAGAGACACTGCAGAAGTAGTGAAGAATTTATTGACCAAGGAATTAATGGAGATAGATGAACCAGATCTATTTCATGGACCTCTTAATTTTGACTCCCTCTCCCCAGTTCAGATAATGAAGGTAGCATCTTTTGCTCAAGCTAAAGCAAAAGAAAATCTTCTAAAGTCTCACATGGAAGACTATGAGCTAATAGAGATTACATCCAGTATGCTAGAGAAAATCATGCCATCCTTCCAAAAGGATCTTTCGGCCTCCTCATTTGGTAATCTAAAATCTCTTGTTAATTATGTTAGCACACATTTTGATTCTTTGGAGAAATCAGCAGAAGAGAAAGTCCAGAAAGAGTTTTTGGGTAAGAGATTCTTTGAAGTTCAGGGGCTTATATAAAATGATAGGAGAAATCTAAATATTGGAATGAAGAGCCTAGAAAATGCTCTTAAAGATGGTAGAAAATTATACAAATTTTGTTTATCCTGGTCCACAGTGACAATAGACATTGCCAAGAAGGTGGAAGAACAAGAGGGCAAACTATCAAGTTTATCCCAGAGTTTTGATCCTCTCACCTCATCCATAATGAATCAAGAGTGCCAGACTATTGCCAATATAAATGAGATAAAGAGGCTTGAGAAGGAGAAGAAAAATAGAATAAGCAGAATGAGTGAATTAAGAGGGATAATTATCTCTTAGTTAGAGGCAATTCAGGAAGCCCTAACTGATACTCAGACTACAGCCTGGACCAGTGATTCGATAGACTTAAAGAGGGCAGAAGCCTTTGCATTTTTGTTAAGTGGTCACATCTCAATTTTGGACAGGATGAAGTAGAGTTGGGCAATAGAATTTGTCCAGTTGAAAACCACTTTTGCGGATATACTTAAGTATATGTAAGTATAACTTTTATATATATACTTATATGGCTATGTATAGGTTACTTTTTACAAATTTTGGTGTGCGGATTTCACCCTTTTCCATTGATGTCAAAGGGGGACTGAGGAGCAGTGAAAAATGTGGAATCTAGCTAAGGGGGAGCTCCGGTAAAAAGTGTACATAAGATAGAGCATCAACCAAGGGGGAGTGTGCTATGACACTTAGTCATTTTTCACTAAGTGTTACCATCAATGCCAAAGGGGGAGATTGTTGGCAAGAGACACTGTGTGGCTTCATCATTGTTGTCATTGATGGCAACAAAGTTTATCCCACACATCCGTAGCACATAATAGGTCTTTAACTGAAGTCAAATTGAAGAGTGTTTTGGTCCGGTGAGCAAGAACATAGCATGCAGCAAGGTCCAACAATCAGGTCCAGATCTCTCAGAGGAAGTATTTCAGCAAAGTATGGACTTGGAGAAGTCAAGAGGAGTACCATGACTACTACATTCCAGAGATTGAGCCTCTGGTGATGAAAGAGTGAAAAGATATGAGCACCTAAGTGTTGGATTCCTATTTGGCAGAGTAGATTGAGGAAGAACTAACCGACAGAGTATCATACCTTAATCCAGATGAGAAATTGATGGTGATCAAGTTTCTTAAGGGATCATTCATGGTTGGATGACATGATTGATGACTCCTATAACTATTTTTTTGATACGCATCACTTAGTAAGCATGGATTCATTCGACAGACCAGAGTTTGGGAAAATCTTGAGTGTTCCAGATGCTGACTAGAAAGATGTTGAAATCCTTTGTAAAGATATATATACCAGATGGATTTAGATGTGAAGGTGAGTGGTGTGACAAAGTGTGTGAAGAAAAGTAGAGAGCAGTGTGGAAGCAGCTATACAAATCCAGTATGTGACAGAACAACAACACTAAGTAGAGGAAGAATGAAGTGCAGCAGATCATTATATTGAGCCTAACCAGAACTGAACCTTAGCATATGTGGATGCTCCTGATCAGTTCAAATACTTGATTACTTTCTATATACCTTGTAGACAGTGAGTCTCTTGTAGGTAGTGAGTCTCTTGTGAGCAGTGTGCTCAAGCAGTGAGCCCTAATTGGCAAGTGCCATTTTGTACTTCTATTCTTTTAACAAAGAATACAATCTTGGGTTAGTCACCCCATGGTTTTTCCCTTAACAGGGTTTTCCACATAAAAATCCTTGTGTTATGTGTGTTGATTTTATTTCTACTCTCATGTTCATTTGTGCTTATATGTTTTAATACTGCACTATTGTTAAAGAAGAAAAGAAAGTTAAGAAATTAAAGATAACTGATTCACCCCCCTCTTAGTTATCTGCATTGTTTCCAACAAGCCGGAGTACCATGACTACTACATTCTAGATATTGAGCCTCCAGTGATGAAAGAGTGAAAATATATGAGCATCTAAGTGTTGGGTTCCTGACAGGCAGTGTAGACTAAGAACTAACCGGTAGAGTATCAAACCTTAATCCGGATGAGAAATTGATGGTGATCAAGCTTCTTGAGGGATCATTCATGGTTGGCTGGCATGATTGATGACTTCTATAACTATCTCTTTGATACGCATCACTTAGTAAGCATGGATTTAGCCGACAGACCAGAGTTTGGGAAAATCTTGAGTATTCCAGATGTAGACTAGAAAGATGTTGAAATCCTTGGTGTGGATATATATACCAAATGGATTTTGATGTGAAGGTGTGTGGATTGTGATGTAGTGTGCGAGCAAAGGAAGAGATAAGTGTGGAAGCGGCAATACAGGTCTGGTATGTGACAAAACAACAGCACCAAAATAGAGAAAGAATGAAGTGCAGTAGATTAGTATATTGAGCCTAATCAGAACTGAACCTCATCATATGTGGATGCTTCTCATCAGTTTAAATACCTGGTTACTTTCTATAAACCATTGTAGGTAGTGAGTGTCTTGTGAGCAGTGTGCTCAGGTAGTTAGCCCTAATTGGCAAGTGCCATTTTATACTTCTTATTCTTTTAACAAGAATACAATCTTGGGTTAGTCACCCTGTGGTTTTTCCCTTAACAAGGTTTTCCACATAAAAATCCTTGTGTTATGTGTGTTGATTTCATTTCTACTCTTATGTTCATTTATGCTTATATGTTTTGATACTACACTATTGTTAAAGAAGAAAAGAAAGTAAAGAAATTTAAGAACTGATTCACCCCCCATCTCAGTTATCTGCATTGTTTCCAACACATTCTATTTGTAAAAATACTTTTAATAGGGTATTAATATTTGTTGGTTAACCCCTATCGTGTTTTTTCCTTTAACTAGGTTTCCACATCAAAATCCAAGTGTTGAATGTGTTATTTATGTTTTCTGTTCATATGTTATTGATTGATGCTTAAATGTTCATATCATTAAATTGATTATAAGTGGTAAAGGAAGATTAAAAGTAAAAAGGATTGAAAATGTGTCACAACTGATTCCCCCCCTCTTAGTTTTCTAAACCCAATCTAGCAATTGGTATCAGAGCAAGGTTCCTCTGGAAAAGTTTAACAGCTTAAGGAAGATCTGGGAAGGTAGTAAAAATGGATGAATATAATCTTCAAGGACAACTTAATCTCACCTTAGATGATCTTGAGCAGTCCAAGGCAGAAGTTCAATAACTACAAGAAAATCTCAAAACGGCTAAAGGCTTGATTGAGATCTTAAAAGAAAAGTTGAGCAAATCCAATGTAAAAGGAAAGGAGCAACTTCTTCAACTAGAAGACAAGGCCCTCAACGAAAAGACAAAAGAATGTGAAAACTTAACTAAAGAAGTTGTTGTCCTAAAACATGAGATGGAAACTGGGGGTGATGAGACTAACAAAGGAAAGTGAAGATAGGAAGAAAACTAAAGAAGAGATGAAGTAAAATTTAAAAGAAAGTAACGAAGAATGCTACAGATTGGATGGAATAGCTAGTCTCCTAGAATCTAATCTACAAAGAAGAAAAAATAATGAGAGAGAACTTGAGAGACAGATTATCACTCTTAGACATGACCTAGAAATTACAACTGAGTATAAGGAGAAATCCAAAATAAGCTCAGCTAAACTTGAAGCACTAATTGAAGAATAGAAAAAGGACAATGACAAGCATAATCTTAAAAATGAGAAAGGTGAAAGCTTCAGATCTGGACAAAGAAATTTCCAACCAAGAAGTAAAAGGAACAGAACTAGAAAACCTTTGTTAAGATAGCCTAATGCTCAAAGATATCCATCATTTAATGGAAATTGTTTCAATTGCAATAAATTTGGTCATGAAGCTACTCAGTGCAGAAGTAGAGCAAATCAAAAGGGTCCATCCTTCTTTGGTCAATGCTTCAAATGCAAGAGGTATGGTCACAAATCTAATGAATGTAGAAGTATGTTAATGAATAACTCAAATGGAAATTCTTTCAATGGCTATTGTTTTTCTTGCAATGGATTTGGACACATGGCTAATTAGTGCAGATCAAGAGGAAATCAAGTGTGCTTTAACTACAATAAATCTAGTCATATTACAAGATTCTCCAGAAATAGGAACAATGGAAGAAGAGGTCTGGTAAACAAAAAACCAGATGAACAAAAACAAGATAGAGACAAAAGAAAAATAGATGTGAATGAGATATAGAGTGAAATGAAGAAGATTTGGATAAAGAAAGATATAATAAACAATAGCTATGGGTCCGGACCGAAATCTGGTGCTAATAATTCCTCCAGGAATTAAGTCAAAAGCTTTGGCTTAGGGGGAGATGCATAGAACATCAAATTCCCCTGATCAGTAAGTGGGTGCTTGATTCTGGTATAATAAAAGAGAACATTTTGAATTGGTCCAAAACCTTTGAAAGAATTTTTGGAAGAAAAGATGTTGATATGAAATCTTACAGAGTGATTCATGAAGAACTATAAAAAATAATGTAACCGGATATAATTAGGGCATCACATTTATTACAATGCCAAATTAGGTTTTGCAAAAGATAAAAGGTCACTTGGTCACTCATTTGAATCACCTTGTATTTGAAGAAAACAAGAAGAAGAGCATTTGAGCTGTAAATCCAAAGATTGAGGCAAAGAGCAAATTCAACCGACAAATTGATCAACCCTAACACCATGAAAGAAAAAGGTACCTCTCTGTAAGACTTTGAATCTAAAATCTGTTGAGATGGCTACTCCTCATGTTGTTGACATTACTAAAAGACCTCAACCCAAATTTAAGAAGCATCCTCACAAATCAATTGATGTCGACCCATTAGGTGCTTTTTCAAGTGTTTCGTATGATGTGCTGCATGTAGAAGGCATTAGTGTTTATATTCATGCAAATAGAGATGAGTTTGGAGATTCAAGGTATGTAGACTTGTTTGAGAAACAACTCAAGGATGAAAATGATGAACTTAACCTGAGTATAAGGTTCTACAGGATAACCACTTCCTTCAGATTATGGGGCTTCCAACATTTGATGAGGATGAATGGGTCTGATACATCTTGAGTCAGATGCATGATGAATTCATTTGGCTATTAAAACCATTCTAGATTACCAAGGATGCTATTGGAAATGTAACTAGTTTAAACTCAACTGGAGGATTGCCTGTGTTGAAAGCCATGAAAAATTAGACAGTGACTGATGCTATCGGTGCTAAGTTTGACAAAAGGGTAATGACCATTAATGACATTATTGAAATGGATGTTAAATTCACCTCCATGGTGATTGGGTATAAGATTTACCACTCGAGCAGAGAAAATTCTATTTCTAGAACAACCATATATGATGCTTACAAGATGCTAAAAGAAAATATTGATTATGACTTGTGTGAACTACTATACAATCAATTGATTGAAAATTTGAACAAAATCAAGAAAGATAAGAAAAACACATTCAAGTTTGGTACACTGATTCTATGTCTATTCTTTTACTTTATGAATGAAGTACTTGGGGTAAAAGGTGTGAACTAGACTAAGGATGAGCCGATTGACATTCAGATCAGAAATCATCTTCGCAGCATTGGTGATTTCAAAGCTCAAAAAATTGCAATATGGGGTTACTTTAAGAATTTTCAGAGTATGATGCACTCAAGGGAAAGAATCCCTAATTCAATTGTTGACAAGTACAAAAATAAAATATGCTTCATGGTTGATACCGATTAATGTTTGATGGAAGTAGTGGAACCCAGAACTATTTGGATCATGCACATGGGGTATGAAGTAGATGAAAAGATCCTGGACATATATGCTCAACATCTTCTAAGCAATCCCAAAGACACAATGGTTGAAAGATTTGGAACTTATGAAGAGATGAGTTTAAAGTTGTATACTGAGCTTAGACAATGTGAAACTAATAGGAGAGTTAGAAAAGAAGTTGTGCAGCTAGCCAAAAATCTGGTCCTAACTAAGGAAGCTGTGAAAAAATTTAGAGAAAGAACATAGAAGGATGAGAAAGAAAAACAAGATAAGAAACAAACAAGTGATCCGGTGGAAATCTCTTCCACTTCAAGAACTACTAGAAGCTTTGCTACTAACTTTGAAACTACAAAACTAGAAGCAAAATCATCTGGAAGATGGGAGAAAAGGAAGAAAACTAAAGCATCCTGGACCTATGTAAGCATAAGAGAAGAAGAAGAAAGATACATGCTCAGACATTGAAATCAAGGAACTAAAAGTCACTGGAACAAAAGCTACAAAACTAACCAAAGAAAAGTCCTACAGAAGCAAAAGGACTAGTAAAAAGCAAAAGATAGAAGATTATGAGGAATATGTTGAGAAGCCCACACTCTCCCTAGAAGATGTGATAAAATTAGTCACTGTGGATGGTAATCTAAAACCCATGATTGAATTCTACGATGAATACAATGACATGGATAAAAGGGTGTTGGAGGAAGCAATTGTCAGATATCTCAACATCTACAATAGGGTACTGATTGAGATAACTTTTGAGTTACCTCAAAGTCTGGCAAATATCTTGGAGTTAAGAAAAGAAAATGCCAAGTGCAAGGACATAGAGATCAGGGAACATGAGATAATAAATTTGTGTCCTCAAATTTCTCTTGATCAAATAGATATGATATTCAAAGAAGTCAAAGATGACTTTAAAAGCAAAAGGAGAATGAACAAACTCATGCTTTGAGAAAGAAGTGAAATTGTTAAAGAAACTCAAGAGATTCTTTTGAAAGCCTTGAGAAAACACAATTTTCCTATAGTCACAAAAGAAGTTTCAGATTGTGAAGAAGAGAACATTTTTGAGCAGCAATCTGAGTTGGGTGAAGCCTCTATTCTGGAAGTAGAACAAGCAAATTAGGAGGATACAAAAATGTTGGTTAAAGTAGTTGGTGTAGGAAATACTCCCAATCCACCTAATATGTCAAGAAAAGAGGATAATATTACCACTTCTCAGAGTCCTCTGGATCAGGTAGAAAATTATGAACAAATAGGAAAGAGTCCTTTTGCAGAGAACACATAGAAAGATAAAGTAGAAGAAGATGGCGCAAATGTTAAAACACATAAAGTAGATACTAAAAAATCTGATGAACAAAAGGATGGTTCAGTAAATGTTTCAAGAGACACTGCAGGTGTAGTAAAAAGTCTTCTTGAAAAGGAGTCGAGTGAGCTTGATGAACTAGAACTACTCCAAGGTCTAGCCAATCCAGATGCTCTCTCTCCAATTCAACTGATGAAAATAGCATCATTCACCCAAGTAAAGGCCAGAGAAAAGATGTTAAAATTCCAAATTGAGGACAATGAAATACTGGGGCTTGTATCTGGGATCTTGAAAAAGTTAATACCTACCTACCAGAAGAATCCATCTGATTCCCCCTCTGAAAATTTGAGAAATCTTGTAAGTTCCATGAATACTTATTTTGAGTCCTTTGAGAAGTCTGTGGAGGCCAAAGTTCAAAAAAAATTCCTAGATAAGAAATTTTGTGAAATAAAGAATCTGATAGGAAATGATAGAAGAATACTTGGTATTAGCATAAAAAGTATTCAGAATGGTCTAAATGATGGAAGTGATATGTACAAATTCTGTCTATCATGGCCCAAAGTTAATGAGGATATTGAGATAAAGATAAAAGAGCAAGAACATAAATTGTTAGATCTCTCTCAAAATTGTGATCCTCTAACAGTTTCACCTATAAGTCAAGAATGTCAAGTAATTAGCCTGACAGATGAGGTAAAGAGGCTTGTCAAAGAAAAAGGTAACATTATGAAGAGAATGTTTGAGCTCTAGGGATTAATTATTCCTAAGTTAGAGACAATGTACAATGCCCTATCTGAAGCTCAGAGTGCAGCTCAGACTAGTGATCCAGTAGATCTATTGAAGGCAGAAGCATATTCATTCTTGTTAAGTGGGAACATCTCCATTTTGGATGGAATGAAGAGCACTTGGGCATCTGAACTTGTGCAAATAAAAACCAGCTTTGCAGACATTCTCAAGTTCATGTAAATAAGGCTCAATGATTATTTGTACATATGTGGCAGTATATATAGAATTTTTGGGAAATTTTGGCTTGTGGACCCCACTCTTTTCCATTGATGTCAAAGGGGGGATGAAGGGAAGTGAAAAATAAGGTATTCAAAAAAGGGGGAGCACTGGAATAAGTAAAGTACACGAGTGTATAGACAAAGGGGGAGTTACACTAGACACTTAGTTATTTTTCACTAAGTGTTGCCATCAATGCCAAAGGGGGAGATTGTTGGTAAGAGACACTACTTTGCATTGTAGGTGTTGTCACTGATGGAAACTAAGATCATCCCAATCATCCGCTTAACACAATTTGTTCATATCAAAAGTTAGATTCATAATTTGTGTAAGTCTGGGTAGTCAGGAACAAAGCAGTAATAGGGTCTGGTATTTTTCTCTGGATCTCTCCGGTGGTAAGTCATGATTAGCTTCAGATCTAGATTTTTGTCTTTTGGTGATGAAGGATTCAAAAGATACTAGCCCCTGAGTACCGCATTCCATTTTGTCAGAGAAGACAAAAGGAGAACAGGCTGACCTTGTAGAAGGTTTTGATTCTGGATGTATAGAAGTTGTTTGTTGGACAAATAGTGATGATCAGTGAGTGTGGCTGACATGACTAATGATTTTCAAGAGCAAGTTTTGGTCCGCACCTTAAGTTATGAATAGATCTAGCCAACAGAGCAGAGCGTTCATTAAAATTCTAAGTGTTGTCAAAGCTGATTGATAGAATGATTGTAGATCATGTTGTAGATATATATAGCCAATAAAAATGGATGATTCACTGTGTATGAAAATGAAAAGGTGTATGTGAGAAGAAAAGAAATCCAAAGTGCTAATGAAGGTAGAACAGTAAGAAGAGCAGAGTAAAGATGAAATGTGTAAGATCAATTTTTGTACTTAACCAGAACTAAAATTCTTACATAAGTAGATGCTATTAATTAGTTCAAATCTCTGTCATTCTCTTGTAACATATCCACAGGTAGTGAGCCTCCATTGAGTAGTGAGCTCTAGGCAGTGAGCCCAAATGCATGTGCATTCCATTTGTAAAAATACTTTTAATAGGGTATTAATATTTGTGGGTTAAACCCCACCGTGGTTTTTCCCTTAACAAGGTTTCCACGTCAAAATCCTAGTGTCAAATGTGTTATTTATGTTTTCTATTCATATGTTATTGATTGATGCTGAAATGTTTATATCATTAAATTGATTATAAGTGGTAAAGGAAGATTAAAAGTAAAAAGGATTGAAAATGGGTGACAACTGATTCAACCCCCCTCTCAGTTGTCCAAACCCAATCCAACACATCCATTGTCAATGGATTGTGGATGTCCACATCCACTCCAATCTGTGGCTTTAAGCCCATGGTAAACTTCCTAAGACCTAAATCTCTCATCCATCTGATATTGTAGAACATAGTTAAGTAAGTGAGAGAACCTTTCTCGATACTGGGTTACCAACATACCTCCTTGTGTCAAATTTTGGAACTCCATCATCTTCTTATCAAAGAAGAGTTGTGGTAACCACATTTTCTTCAAGAGTTGCAGGAAAATTTCCCAAGTGATTTCTCCTAGTAACAATATTTTATCTGCCTTCTCATTATCCCACCATGTAGTCACTTCTCTAGTAAGCTGATAGGAACCCCACATTGCCTTCATCTCATCAGAAAGATTACAGAGCTCAAAGTACTTTTCTATTTTGATAATCCACACTTCAGCTCCATAGCTGATGGTCCTACAATCAAACTTGGGTGGTGAGACCTTGAGATCTTTTCCCAACTCCTCTGCAATCCTACTGCGATTGTTTGTGATCCCTTCATTCTCGAGGTTCCACACCTCATCCCTCTGGTTCTCATTGCCTTGATTTAGATTTGCATTTCCTTGATTTTCATTTTGATTTTTCCCTCCATGGTTTACTCTGATCTCCTATTCAAGATTATCCATCATAGTACCATGCTAGGTTAGGAGAGCAAGGATTTGATCCAACCTTCCATTTTGATCATTGTTTGCTTCACCATAGTTCCTTTCATTTTGTTCATTGTTTGATTCTCCACTAGGGTTGGTGTTTCTTGTATCCATGATGACTGATCTACATCAAATTCACATCTTAGCATAATAGACCAAAGGCCCTAGTGTTAAACCTAGAGCTCTGATACCAAATGTAAAGTACGCATTCCATAACAAGAATTACTAAATTGAATAAACCACTTAATTACATCAACTCAAGTAAAAAGATAGATCTCTAAATATCAACAATAATGACATTACATTTTACAAATCCACATGCCATAACCAAGTCTTAGTACTATAAAGAATATACAATATACATATTAGGCTCTCATGCCATAAGTCATCATAATGAATAATAAGGTACAATAGTCAAGTACAAGTAATGAACAAGAACTGAATCACTATCTCTAGCTGCCACTAATCCACATGGTCATCCACAAGTCAAGAGACAGGAACATGGCTTAGGTTCTTTTTTGCTTAACCATGAAGCAATTACAGTCTCCCAAAATCCTTCATGACACGAAGGATACCCATCCTTGCATGAAACACCTAGGAACTTGGAAACAACTAGCAGGAGGGAACACACAATGCAACCTAAAGTCTAAATGCAAATCTAAATGATGATGTGAAATATCTCACAACAGGATGTGGCAGAGAAATATATAAATAAAGTTTTGCTAGACAATCTTTCATCTATTTCAATGAACATGGCTTGGCCCAAGCACTTATGATAGTTATAGTCAAATCCTAAAAAAGAGAAAAAACCTTCTTTGTTTGCACACATTCAACATCCTATCTTGAAACTAACCCAATAACACACATAGAGAAATAAAGTAAATCCAAGCAAACACAACCATAAATCCATTTGCATTCTACAATTTACTATTCTCAAGTATTTAAAGGAAATATAATTCTCCAATAAGCATTGAAAGAGGGAGCCTATGTTTGATTACTAGAGAACACACAATGTGATAAGATAAGCCAATGTGTACATAAATGTATGAATAGGTGTGTTTTATTTTTCAACATATATACATTCCAAGTAATATCCACACACAAGAGTAATATTTTCCAACAACTTAGTTCATGAAATTATAGTAGACAAGATTTAATTTATTCATATTCTTTAAAAGTTCTATTTATCTACTTTTATAACCATTGTTTTTTTTTTTTTTTCTAAAAAGCAGCCCATACACTAAGATAAATATACACCAAAGCACAATGCTTCATTCCAAAACATCTACATAGTCCAAATATTTGCTTTCAGGCAATAAGACTAAACTTTGGAGAAGATCACAATAAACCTCGTTAGGGCCGACAAGGTGAGGGATGCAGGCTAAATAAAGAAGGGCAACAACATGCAGATCCAAACAATAAAGATTCCTTTAACAAACTCACTAGATAAAGATTGAATTTTTTTTTTAGATTAAGAACAAAAAAAGGCCAAAGATTAGACTAAGGAGGCTATTGATAGGCTCAAGAAGGATGACTAACAACCAAAGGTATATGTTGGTCAATTGGAAAAATAAGAAGCTATTCACATGCTATAGGAGGCTGATTTATAGCTGATTCAATATAGATAAGACCATAACAACATAGTAGAATCTATAATTTAACCAGAAAAAAGCCGCTACCAGAATATTGGTGGGTTGAGTCAAAGAGATCAAGATCAAATTAAATTCTAATCTTGAATAAAGAGTTTTATAAGGGCCACTCCAAGAATGAAGAGGCTACTGAAACATGTAGCAGGCCAATATCCTTAGAGAACAGGATGATTGCAAATATGCGCATGTTTTAAAGGAACTAGAGATAATAACTAAATCAAGAGTGAATAATATAAAGGCAATAATACTAGTAAGACATGCCAAAACAAATTTGAAATGCTATAGGAACAATAGGAGACTATAGAGAATTTGAGGCCAAATAATAAAGACCGATCTCATAACTATAACTAGTAGATCACAAAACATCAAAGGCCGATCCTCTAAAAAGGATGATGGTATAGTCAATACAAATCCAAAGAATTAACAACCCAAGAAATCAATTTAAGGTAGTATGAGGCTATTTTACTGGTAGTAAGAGGAGTAGAGAAATTAAAAATAAAGAACACAAAAGGCCTTAGAAGCTGAGAGCAGGCTACTTAAGAAGTATTTAGGCCACATTCATTGAGTTTAGAGGCCAATGTATTGTAGGCCTAGGAATGGAGAGTAAACACTTAGTTGGATTTAAAGATGGATGCCTATCTCACAGACCGTAATTTTCAGCAATAGAGGCAATAAAAACATACAATAAAACATAGGATATTCATGTCACATAGAGGTTGATTTCATATAAACTACAAGTATTTATAACTAGTAAAAACAAAGTACCTGATTGATCATTCCTAGTGAGCTCCTAATGCCTTTCTCTGTCCTCCTCTTTCTTCTATTTGAAGCTCCATTCCCCGTTTCTTTCCCTCTGTGCTTTTTCTGCTTTTTCTATGTGTGTACGTGTGTCTTTCTTACCTTCCTTATTCATGTATTACTAGTTCTATGTGAGTCTGTATCCTCTTCTATGTGCCTATACCTTATTTTTATCTCCAAAAACCACCTCTAAAAAGGGCACTCTCCAAAAAATGGAACTCAAAGTTGGCTCTTACTCAAATTGCATGGTGCATGGCACCTCCTTATTTGCATGCCTTTAATCAATATATATTTTTATATAATTTAAGTATGTATTCATTTACAAAAACAATAATATTAAACTCATATATATATATATATATATATATATATATATATATAAGTTTTAGTCAAGCGAATACCTTTTTATGCAGTATATATATTATTTATTAATACATGATATATATATATATATATATATATATAACAATAGTTTTACAAGAATAAAACATGTAAACATATATAAATATAAGTCATATATAGTCATTGTATTAATAAACACTTTCTATCATTATTACTATTCTTATTAGAATCTACCAATAATGTTTTATTTGAAGACAAAAATTGAAAGAAGTATGCATATATACATGATGTTATTTTGCAATTCAATCAGATATTTCGAAACAAGGGAAATTACATGACTATTTACTCAACAAACTTCCAATCACACAAACATTCCATGATATGAGCTTAATAGGACTATGTTACAGAACTTCCAAATGAAACTAATCTAGAATCTAAAACAACATGATGCAATATGAACTACTGTGTGGGTGCAAGTATTAGGGTTCCATCTTGGTAGTCTTTACTGAGAGGCTAGTGCATTTCTACCTTAGCCATGTTCTCATCTTCAACATTTACTACATTCAGTCGCACTCGATTTTGCATCAGTAGGTTAGTCCCAAAATCATAGCCAAAGCTTGAGAAGGCATGATCCATAATTATAAACATTTTGATTCATCATCATAACCGTGCTCAGTGTGTGCATTCCTAAATTACATCAATTCACATGTTATGCTTATGCAATTTAATCACATAGTAAAACAATCAAGGCAATAACCAATAGTTTGACTTGTAAAAAGACTCTAAAAGGGTCAAGACATGACAATATGACCATGTGGTTTACTATGGATTAAGTTTTAAACCATGGATATTCTTAAAGAACCTATTTAAATGGTGATTTAATTGATAAATTGATAGGGAAATAACCATTAATTTTGATGAATGTGCAAGCTATTTTGGATGATGACATGGAAATTCCTAGACTTGTGGGAAAACACATAACCAAGTAGGCAAGAGATCTAATGTGGGCACAACCAATTTCCTCCTGAATTTTTCAAATTCATCCAAGGGGTTGCAAAATTAAAGTTATGATTGATCTAAGATAAATGTTATAGGTGCATATCCAGGGAGAATATTTGACAAATTAGATTTGATTGGTACTTCCCTTGACATGGGTGAGGGGTTAATTCTATATTGGCTCTTTCTTACTAGATCTCATGCCAAATTGGAAGGATGTACTCCCCATGTCCTCTTCATATTATCTCTTTTAGTCCAGGATGGACCAATTTAAGGCGTATATCAACATTAAAATACATTAATTAAATTAAATTTATTTTTTTAAAATATATTTATTTGAAAAACATGAAATTTTATTATTGAGCTTCCTGTATTTAATGTGATTAGTCTAAGATATGTGCCTCTAAATGAATATTTCCTTAGCATATTATTTTTGTGGCATTTACATTTTAGTTTAACAAACTCATGATACACACTTCAAAAATAGTTAGTGCTTTTGAATAGATATATTTGATAGGAGCCACCTAAAATATTTTTTGAATACAAGTTGATTCAAAAGGATCTACCAACAAGAGTTCACATAATAATGCCAAAGACCATTCTCATGGCTTGCGGTAACTTTGTAATACTTCCATGGCCTATGGTACCTACTAAACACTTCCATATGCTACTTGGGAGTACCCATAATTTTTCTAAACCTTCTATAATAACTACCATGGATTTAATAGGGTCTAACACACCTCTAGGCCAAATCACAAAGGCTAATTCACATTGCTCATTATCACATTATTCTAAATGTTACAATTCTAATATTAGCTATTGCATTCATGAAAATAACCCAGGTGCTACCTCTTGTACAACACACCTATTTTTCCTCCAAAAATTGGGGTCCTCTTTGACCTCTTTTTAGTGTTGAAAAAAATTAAAATTTTAAGCCTTGGGTTGATATTTTGGCTTGGGCATACAATTAGACTCTTAAAGCAATTATGTTGTTTTGTAAACTTGCTTAGAGCTTTCAAAACTTTGCACCCTTAGTTTGTTATGTACATAGGGATATTATATTATAATATATAGGTTGATGGAGATGCTGACATGTGACACACATCCCTTAAGTTAGTTATATTGAGTCATGTGGATAACTTATGTAATTAATTATATTAGGTAATGAGTAAACCTAAATGGGTTTAGTGGATTACCCCTCCATTATGTTATTAGGGTTAGGTCTATATAAAGAAGGTGAACATCATTGCAAGGGCACGTGAAGAGTATGATATGTGTTTGGGATCTCTTGGAGATATAGCATGGAGTTGATCCTTTCATAAGGAGTATTATATGGTATTACCCTACCTTAAGGGTGTATTCTATTTCTATATATATTGGATATTATGACATCTTGGCCTAGGAATATCTCTTGTGGTGTGTGTGAGATATATCTTCAACATTGTCTTCTTTCAATTACTAAATGTGTGGATCTTTTCATAATCCTTAGTAGAGAATCAAATGCTCTGTAGTTGTTCACTTGTTGTAAGTCAAACTTGAACTCTTTCTTCAAAATATTGTGCCCTTAGTAGATGGTAGACTTTTCTTGTCCTTGTGGAGTCATTGCATTTTGATTTTTCTTGTCCACCACCAAGTTTTGTGTATCTACAATCCCTTCCCAAAATTTTTCATGGTCACCCTGTTCCTCAAAGCTACACCCTTTTCTTTGTATTTTGAAAATATAGAACCTCTATGCAATCATGCAATTTTTACAACTTGTATCTATTGCAAGTATGTGCCTAATTGGTGTTGTCATTGATGTCAACATATCTGTGTTGTCATTGGTATCAACTGTGCTCCTATCTTGTTGTTTTCTTGTAATGAGTAAGATGCTTTGTATTTAGTTATGTAAGTAATTTTGATGTTGAGATTATTGAGAAAACTAGCTTCTCTGGTAGAAACAATGAGTTGTAGTGAAAACAATGTATTGCATATAGAAGAATAGTCCAAAAGAATGCTCCACATTTTCCATAGAATGAATATCTTTGTCTACGGATTGGAAGTTATTTAGAAGTCCATCTGAAGATGCCTTGTTCCAAGTTTGAGCCACCGGTATGAAGAATTGACTGAGTTATGTTCACCAGAGTGGAAACAACTTTTTCTGTATGTTTGACAAAGACAGGGAGAAAGAGTTATGCTCTTCATTCCTCCGCATTGAAGTATTTTGATCTATGGTTCTAGAGATAAGTCTAATATAATGTTAAGTGCCTTCAACTCCAATGGTTTGTTATTTGACAGTCTACAAGATATCCTTTTTTTATGACAGTAGCTGACAGTGTTGTTCTTGTGCTCTGGTTTGAAGAATCCTCTTGACATAGTGGTTAGAGATTGTGTGGTTGTTCTTGGTGATTACAATGTGCTTGTGGACATCTCTTGATCATGTTCCTACCTTTGGATTGGCCCATAAAGAGAAGTCTGGATCGTGAAAGAAGAATGTTCCTAGAAAACCTAGTGTTAACTCCAGTCCTGGCTGACTTCTAGGTTGATTTCACTATTTGTGGAGATGCATTGAAGATTGTAGAAGTGTGCTGTGGCGTGGAGGATTACATTTGAGTCCTAGCTAAGGCGTGGCATGTTCATCATACTTCTCTACATCTTTCCTTAGCTAAATTTTGTAATAGGTCTAGGCCTATTTCTATGAATGTTTTGTAATGCCGACCTTGGAGAATGTTCCAATGGTTGATGAATGTAATGCCAATCTTGATGTACATTCCAAGGTTGATGAATTGGATAAAAGCATGTAATAGAGTTGCAAAAAAAGTGTGTGTGTGAGTATGAAGAGATAAGTGCAAAGGTGTGCAAGAGTAGACCAGAGAAGTTATATTGTGCTGCAATGGAACTGAATCCTGGCATGGAATAGATGCTACTTAATCAGTTCACCCTCTTGGCAGTGAGCCATTCTTTGGCAATGAGCAATTTGGGCAGTAAGCCTCTATTTTTTGGTATTGTTATAACTCATATATTTTTGTGGGTTAACACCCATCGTGGTTTTTTCCTTTTAGGGTTTTCCACGTAAAAATCTGGTGTCTATTATGTTGGATGTTTGTTTGTGATTAAGTTTATGGTTTCATGCTTTCATGGTTAAATCTAATTATAAGAAATTAAGTTGTTGATGGTTTGATGTTCATATGAAGTTAAGTTTTTGTGACAACTAATTCACCCCACCCTCTCAGTTGTCTAGTGTATTTCAACAATTAGTATCAGCACAAGGTTCCTCGGTGGTAAGCCTAATAGCTTGAGGTAGATCCAGGATGTCTTACAAGAAGGAAGCTCCACAACTTGGTAGGACGAATTATACAACTTGGAAGATTCACATGAAAATCCATCTACTTTGTATTGGTTATAAAGTATGGAAAACAACATAGACTGAATATACCATGCTAGAGAATAGTTTGACAACTGAAGATGACATCAAAGAATATCAGGTAAATATAAAAGTTAGAGATGCTCTGTTGAGTGCACTGACTGACTCTAAGTTAATAAAGGTCATGGATTTTGAGTATGCTAAAGAAGTATGGGATAAGATGAGTAATCTGTATGAAGGAGACAATTCTCTAAAGAGTGCCAAATTATAGGGACTGAAAGCCAAATATGAAGGTCTTAAAATGGGAGAAGATGAAAACATAACATCCTTCATGCAAAAGGTTGATGAACTTGTTATTGGAATCAAAGGTATGGGAGGAACTATTGATGAAACTAAAGTTGTGATAAAAATTCTTAGGTCATTACCTAAATCCTATGCACACAAAGTAGCTACAATTGAAGAAATAATGACTGAAAAAGATTAATAAGGATTAGTTGCTTGGTAAGATTACTGCTTTTGAAATGAGAGAGTTTGGTGATGCTCTGCCAAAAGTAGAAACTACTTTCAAAGCCAGTACTTCAGAAAAGATCTCCAGAGCAGAAAAATACAAGGTAGAACCTGATGATGAGCTTGATGAAATTGAAGCCAAGTTTGTTGATAGGTTCCAATAAGTTCAAAGGCAAATTACCCTTTAAATGTTTCTCTTGTGGTAAAGTAGGTCATTATGCTTCTAGATGTCCTAAAATAATTGAAAGGAATAGAAAAAGATTTGAGAACAAGCCTAGAGCTCCAAAGAAATGTTGCTATGTTAGAGATTTTGATGATGAAGGTGTGATAGATGATGAATCTAATAATGCTAGTACTAGTGCAAATGAATGCTTGTTTATTGCTATTAAAGAAGAACCCGTGTCTACTAATCCTACTAGCTGTGTGAAGGAAGAAAAACCAGTGAAAGAAAGTGCTTTGGTTTTTCAAGTTGAGAAAGATAAGGACAAATGGATTATTGATAGTGGATGCTCATATCACATGACTGGTGACAAAAGTAAGTTTGTAAGTTTGGAAAAATATGATGGAGGACTGGTTAGGTTTGGAGACAATGTAGATGGTAAGATTTGTGGAAAATGATCTATTTCATTTGATGGAAAGCATAACACGGACAATATTCTCTATATGAAGGATTTAAAGCATAATCTTTTGAGTGTTGGTCAGATGTGTGATAAAGGTTATGATCTAAGTTTCAAAGACAATGGATACAAGATAATGGAAAGATCTAGAACTGTGATTGCTACTTGTAAGAAGACCAGAGGTAACATCTATCAATTAAGACGAACTAATGATTACTATTTATTAGCCCAAGCAGATGAAAGTTGGTTGTGTCATATAAATTTTGATAATCTGGTACAGATAAGTTTAGGATAGACTGTAAGAGATCTACCAAAACTTGTGAAACCCTCCAATACTATTTGCAAGGAATGTCAGTTAGGGAAGCAGACAAGAACAAGTTTCAAGAGTAAAGAGAAATTCTCTACTGGTTTGCTAGATCTAGATCATATAGATCTATGTGGTTCTACAAGGATAAGAAGTCTGTAAGGTGATAGCTACTTCATGTTGCTTATTGATGATTATTCTAGAATGACTTGGGTTACTTTTCTAAGAGACAAATCAAAAGCCCTAGAGAAGTTCAAATCCTTCAAAGAAATGGTTGAAAATGAAATAGAACTAAAAATCAAATGCTTGAAGTCTGATAGAGGAGGTGAGTTCACATCAAATGAATTCAACATTTTCTATGAAGAGCAAGGAATAAAAAGATAGTTGTCTGCACCTAGAAATCCTTAGCAAAATAGAGTTGTGGAAAGGAAGAACAGGATAGTTCAAGAAGCTGCCAGAACAATGATGAAGGAAGGAGGCCTGCCGGAAGTCTTTTGGAAAGAAGCTATACATACTACTGTCTACATTCAAAATAGAGTTCAAGTGAAAGGTAATGGCACTAAAACCCCCTATGAATTGTGGTATGGAAGAATTCCAATAGTAAGTTACTTCAAAGTCTTTGGAAGCAAATGCTATATCAGAAGAGATGAAGACCTAGGGAAATTTGATGCAAAATGTGATGAAGGAATCGTCCTTGGCTACTTGACCAAGAGTAAGGCCTACTAGTGATACAACAAAATGTTGAAGAAGATTGTGGAGAGTGCAAATGTGAAAGAAGATGAAGGCAAAGGAAAAACATCAGTGTAGAGTGGATATGAGTCAAATGAACCTGTTGATATAACTCATGATGAAAAAGTTGAACAAGAAGACAATCAAAGTGAAGAAGAAAAGGCTCCAAAAATTTCTAAAACTCCCAGGTATGTAAGAATCAATCACTTTGAAGATCAAATTATTGGAGACAAAGAGAAAGGAGTGCTGACAAGGAAAAGAGCTATAGAAGAACAAGTGAATTAATGTCTGCTCTCTACAGTTGAACCAAAAATTGTGAATGAAGCCTGCAATGATGAAAATTGGGTTAAGGCAATGGAAGAAGAACTAATGTAGATAGAGAAGAATGAAACTTGGGAATTAGTTCATAGACCTACTAAAAAAAATATCATTGGAACCAAATGGGTCTTCAAGAATAAGCTGAATGAAAATGGAGAAGTTGTAAGGAATAAAGTAAGGCTTGTATGCAAAGGATATTCTCAAATTGAAGGGATAGATTTTGAAGAGACTTTTGCTCCAGTAGCTTGGATTGAAACAATCAGAATGTTTCTGGCATTTGCAACTCAAAGATTTCAAAGTGTATCAAAAGGATGTGAAGTCTGCATTCCTAAATGGGGAGTTAGAAGAGGAAGTATACATTGGGCAACCAGAAGGATTCCAACTATCAAATCAAAGTGATATGGTATGGAGGTTGAAGAAAGCATTATATGGACTCAAGCAAGCTCCCAGGGCATGGTATGCAAGGTTGGATAAGTACTTATTGCAGTTAGGATTTAATAAAGGCACTGCTAATATTAATCTTTATTTCAAGATTAATGGTGATCAAATTTTGATTGTTGAAGTCTTTGTTGATGATATCATCTTTAGTGGAAATAAAGTTATGTGTATGAAATTTATTGGTAAAATGTAGAAAGAGTTTGAGATGTCTATGTTTGGTGATATGAATTACTTTCTAGGTTTGCAAATCAATCAATCAGATAAAAGAATTTTCATATCTCAGTCTAATTATGTAAAAGAGTTGTTAAATAAGTTTGGGATGGAAGATTCTAAACCGATATGTACTCTCATGGTGACTGGCTATAAATTGAGCAAAACTAATGAATCACCCAAGACTGATTAGAAAAAAATACAAATCCATGATTGGAGGATTAATTTATCTAACTCAAAATAGACCTGATATTATGCAAGGCAGTTTGTCTTATTGCAAGACTTCAAGATGACCCAAGAGAATCACATGTGATGGCAGCAAAGAGAATCCTGGGGTATTTAAAAGGCACTCTAGTTCATGGCTTATGGATCCAAAGGATAATGATTTTACTCTAAGTTCTTATACAGATGCTGATTGGATAGGAGATGTTGATGACTGAAAAAGTACAAGTGGAGGTGCTTTCTTCTTGGGAAATAGATTGATTTCATGGCTGAGCAAGAAATGAGATTCAATCTCATTATCAACTACAGAAGTAGAGTATATTGTAGCAGCATGTAGTTGTACTCAAGTGTTATGGATGAAGTAGATTTTGAAGGATATAAGAGTTGTTTATGAAGATCTAATTGCAATCTTGTGTGACAATACAAGTGCCATAAATATTTCCAAGAATCTAGTGATGCACTCAAGAACAAAGCATATATCTATAATGTATAACTTTTTGAGGGAAAAGGTGACAGAGAATGAAGTTAAGTTGGAATATGTGCCCACAAAGGATCAGATTGTAGATATTTTTACTAAGCCTCTGCCTAAAGATACTTTTGAGTATCTCAGGGAAAAATTAGGGGTCATTACACATTCAACTCTGAACTAAGATGTAAAGAAATGCATCAGTCCAGTGGTTCCCAAAGATTCATTCTTTGATATGGATCAATGTTCTGCCTCTCAGGGGGAGTAGCTGAATGATGACTATATACACCTAAAAATGACATGACTCTACTTAAATAAATATTTTAAAAATTTATTTCATCTTCATAGTCCGCTATCAATAAATAAATAAATTTATTTATTTATTTGATTCACTTCCTCCCATTTAATTAAATAAATTTTGTTTATTTGATTAATTTCATCCACATTAACCTTATTCTTCTAAAAAAATTAAATAATTTTAATTATTTAATTAAATCATCCATTCTTCTAAATTTAAATAAAATGTAATTTTATTTAAATTAGATCTCCACAAAATAAAATATATTTAAATATTTTATTTATTCTTCCAAAATCATGTGCAAATAAATTAAATAAATTCATTTATTTAATTTGTTTTCTTATCTTCTAATTCTTCTAAAAATAAATTAAATAAATTTATTTATTTAATTTGCTTTCTTATCTTCTAAATCTTCTACAAATAAATTAAATAAATTTATTTATTTAATTTGCTTTCTTATCTTCTAAATCTTCTAAAAATAAATTAAATTTATTTATTTATTTAATTTACTTTCTTATCTTCTAAATCTTCTAAAAATAAATTAAATAAATTTATTTATTTAATTTGCTTTCTTATCTTCCAAATCTTCTAAAAATGAATTATATAAATTTATTTATTTAATTTACTTTCTTTTCTTTTAAATTATCCACAAGTAATTAAATAAATTTATTTATTTAATTATGCTTTCTTATCTTCTAAAAAATCTTCATATCTTCTAAAAATAAATTCTTCTTGTCATACAAAAGTAAAAGCTGAGTTAAAGCAACTTTAAAGCAACTTTGCTCTTAAATTAGAAAAATAAATTCTAATTTAAAGAAAATGAAAACTCATGCTCATCAAGAAAGTTTTTAACTCAACAAAGTTTCTTTTCAAATGACACATGTCTTTCTTCCATTTGCTGCATGTTCCTCAACAATCCTCCTCCATTGATCTTCTTCTACACATCTCTATAAATACAACCCTCTCCTTCTTCATTTGATAAATATCCATCGTTTGAGCAAACTTATGTTGTAGAGATACAGGCACACCTTTGGCACTTCATAGCACTTCATATTCATCCTCTCACGTTTATGTTTGAAGCTCATCTTCAAATACAAACAAGTATCCTAGCCATTCTACTCTTGTCATCTTCAACAAGCAAGGGAGCACACGCTTCTGAGGGCTTCACATTTATCAAGATCAAGAGCTGATAGGCGAACTATGGAAGAAGATAGGTAAAAGGTTGTAAGTATTGTTCTTAGTTTTATTTTAATCAATCTTTCACTTTCACGTTTCATAGATGTATTGGGTTGTTTATTCATTGATTTGATTAATCTGATTTTCCCTTCACATTTTGGCACCCACCATGGGGCCCTTGCCCCTTTTCTAATCAAAATCTGAGTTTTATTGTAGACAAGTTCTGTACAGGTGTCATACAGGTTTTTGATAGAGTTGTTTGGTGCATATACCCTGTCTTTCGGTGCATTTACTCTGTAAAACGCTGCATCTGTCAATATTGCGCATATACCTCTCCAGTCAGTGCTTTCACTCTGTTTTACAACGCATTTACCATTTAACGCATTTGCATCATTTTCTGGTGCATTTACCTTCTATCTTTGCGCATATGTAAAATGCCACATGCACTATCTGTTTCTACACATTTAGACTGCACTACGGCGCATCTGATTCTGCTTTATGTTTTTGGGTTTTCTAATTTTGGGTGTTTGAGCTAACAGTCATTTTTGTAGGGTTAGTGGCTGGATTAGATCATTTAGATGCTTTTCCTAGCTCACTTAGATTAATTAAGGGAAAAGTAACCAAGTGCATCGCATACAACTTCCACATAGCTCATAACTAGGGAGAAAGTAATTAGACCCATTTGCTATCTTTGCATTGTTGATTATTTTCCTAGTTAGATCACTGCTATCTTTACAAATGGGAAAATGAACACTGCTATGTCTTAATCACTTCCAAGTTAACAATTATGTGAGTGCACAAGTAGAGTAGCCCATTTAGTTTTTCTACTTTTAACTAGGTTGGATAAATCAGTGTATTCTATGTTTGTGAATGACAATAGGCTTATGCTCTCCCCTAAACTGGGTGATCAAAGTGCCAGACTTGTCATTCTATTTGTTAAACCTTTAGGGGGACCTACCCTTGGATGCATGCATGTCCAAGTGGGAACGACCCTGAGTGGTAATGGGCTAAAGCCAAGCCCTACCAAGCCACTTAAAATAAATTGTGCTTAAGGTGAAAACCTGAAGTAACGAGTGCTGCTGTGTTACACCAACGACCAACCTCCCCCAAAACCCTCTAAGGTGTAACCATTTGAGGCTGGGAGACTCCATAACAGAGAGTAGTGTCGCCGCACGTGTAACCACTCGAATAGTTGCCTTGACTAAGAACCAATTGTGTAGCAAGCCAATAACCCCTATTTGTTGATGCAAAGGGCGGAGCCCTTGAAGCAGCCTTGATTCAAGTGACTCTTAGTAGAGGTAGCAGGGACAATCCTAAAGTTTGATGGCGGTATGAGCTTAAGGAAACTCGGATCTGGTATGCATGAGAAGTGAGTGCTGTAGAGGGGATCTGGTGCTACCAGATGCTGTAGAGTGGCACAACTAGAGGATTCAATGAATATTGTCATATCCAGCCTAGGGCGTACTTGTTTTTGAGTCAAAATAGTCCAAAAATACCAACAAAATAAAATAACAAAAGATAAAAATCATGAAAACTTTTGTGTTTGCTGTGTCGTTTGCCATAATTAAACATCAGAATTCTCAAAAACACTAAGTTTCAAACCAAAAAAATAGAAAAATCTTGAAAAACGTTCCAAAATTCTACAAATTCAAACCAAAAGCTAGAATTGCACATTTGTCACGACTTGTAGCACATTCGATCTAACTTTCAACACATTTAAGCTCTGTTGTGGTGCATTTGAAGCATCACCAGTGTTGCGTATTTGATCCGACTTGTAGCGCATTTGCACTCTGTTCTGGTGCATTTGTTTTTGCGCGTCCAAACCAGTAAGCTTTTCCAGTCTTATGTCAATGGCAAACCAATTAGAATATATTCGTCAAAAACTCCAATACCTGTAATTGCAAATAAGCTTAGATCCCTCGCCCCAAAATTGTATAGCAATTTCTCAACAAGTCCAAGTCTTACAACAAGAAATGGCAATCTTGCAAGCTGAACATACCAGTACCAGCTACGCCTCACCCCAAAATCGTATATCCTTTTCCCATACTCATGACAAGGTGAGCACCACCTCAAGTCAGAAATGATATACCACCCCGTCTAATAGTCCTCCTTCGCCACCTTCTAAGACACATATTCCAAAACATATCGATTCTACACCAACACCACCATCTAGTTCCTCAAACTCTAAATGGATGACTAAAAAAGAATCAGATGAGTGGTGGGAAAGAGTTTTGCCAAATTTATACAACCAAAGAAAAGCTAGGGAGAAAGCTAAATCCCCTCATTCACCTATCCATACACCTACCAATGATGTGATCCAAGGGCTACTAGCAGAGAGTCAACCATGTCCCCAAATTCCGGTCCTTGACCTTACCAAAGATTCTTCCAATCCCATGTCAAATCCTACAACACCTTCATGTCATCTGCAAACCCTTGAGCTTATCGAAGAACCTCCTACCATGAACCAAAGTCAAAGTCCATTGAACATCCATGTTGTCAACCAAGAAGCTATCCAAGAGCTATCCATTTCCATTCAAGAAGACCAAGAGCTATGTCAAGAGCACACCTTAGAGCATGTGGAAACATCCACCCTTTGTCTAAATCAAGATCAAAACACCCCCATCCAATTTCAAACCATTCATAACCTTTATCTCTTCCATGATCAAGATAATACCTATGAAGAAGCTATCAATGAGCAACTTGATCCTATACATGGGAAAGAGATCCAATTCCAACCCATTCATAATCTATACCTTCTCTATGATCCAGATACTACCTTTTATGAAGAAGATGTCCATGAACAACTTGATCCCATACCCCTTCATGAGAAAGAAACCTCCATTACTCATATCCATCTTCCATCTAGTCCTATCCATGATCCAACAACTTCCACTTCCTCTGATGAGACACTTGCCTCCCAAGTGCACACGAATGATCAACCTAATAATTTAGATCCTAAAGAGCATAATGATGATCAAGATTCTAGTGATCCTTCACCATTCATTATTGACCAAGCTGCAAATCTGTTATCCTATATCCTTGGTCTCACTACCTTCATGCATGAATGTTCTTCCTTAGAACACCAACAACCATTATCTGCTATCTCGTCTTCCTCATCCTATAAGGAACTCACTACTAGTGCACCTATACATAATCCCATGGTCCACCGCATACTCCAGAATATGAACTATCAAGGTAAAGGCTTAGGCCTTCATGAACAAGGTATTTTGGAGCCCGTCCATGTCAATGTTCCTACACACTCATATGGCCTTGGATACACACCCCAAGGAGAGCAATCTCAAGATGTTGGTACTTCCTCCACTCCTCCTAAGTCTACTATTTTCCATCGCAAACCCTATCATATCCCCAAAACATATGTCGCCATTCCACCTCCATCATCCTACATTTGTCAAAAGCATGTGACCATACACCTTCCACCATCCAATCTACCTTCGCTACTTCAAACTCCTAATATCCTTCCGTGCATCCTACCTCCACTTCTTCCAAAACCTTATCCATCCATCTATAAATCATCTAAATATCCCAATCATGGACAACAAATGTACATGTTGTCTAAACAACGAGCTTCCACCAACCTCACTTCTGCCATCCCCAGAGGATTCAAAAGCACAAACCTAGATGCCCCTACCTATAAAGTCAAAAATCCTAAGCATCCTCATGACCTAGGATACAAAAGCTGAGAATTAAAGAATTATCCATATCAAAAGCTGCATACACCCATACACCTCAATGCTAAACTGAAAAAGGTGTGGGTCCCCAAGCAACAACTAATTACCTTTGAAGCTTCACAAAAGCTGCATACACCCAATCCCATACCTTCATAAGAGAAGTCTAAAAGTGAAATGGTTTGGGTACATAAGCAAAAATCCCTCAAGTCAAATGAGGCATCCACCTCTTGTGAATCCCAACCATCCACTTTCTCCTCTGTTATCCACAAATATCCAATCTTTTCATCCCACAAGACAAGCAAAAATTAGAAAAATACTAAGTCTATGTGGGTCCCTAAAGGCCTATATCATTCATCTACCAAGCAAAAGTCTTCATTGCTTCCTACACCACCTACCTATCATCAGCTTCAATGTTTATCACGATATGTGCAACCGTTGGTCATGGTTCCCTTCCATTCCACAACACTTCCATATAACTCCATCTCCCCTCCCTTCCACTACTATCCTACATATCTTCCTCATCCTATGGTCCATGCTTTTGCATAAACTTTCCTTCAATCCTTGCATAAGTCCTTTTGTATTCTGCATCATCATCTACTATCGTACCTTCCATAATCCACTATCTACCTACTTCATCTCACTTCCATTCAATCCCCTACCAACATCTATGAGCACACTTGACATGGTCCATGTGACGACATCTTTCTAGCGGGACTATCACCTTTCAAGGAACTAGATACCGGAGTCCCTCTCTTCCAGATTCCACCTTCTCCAAATATTCAAAAAAAAGAAAAAAGAAAAGAAAAAATGAAAAAAGTAAAGAAAAATCCCTTCATCCAACAGTGAAAATCTAGAAAACAGATGCCTTGGATAAGTACCATGATGAAAACCTGGCAAATAGGCATCATGTGTAAGTTGATCTCCTATGTCACCTACACTTGGGGGCACCTTGTCTCATCAGCATATCACTTTTCTCCTACCAGTTTCCTTTCATACCATTTCCTATCCTATTCCTCTATCCATTACATACCTATCTTGTCGTGTCCATCCATCCTGATCTTCCTTTCCTCTATTTTTTGATCTTGATAAAGATTGGGGGCACAATGTTGACAAATGTTCTAGATGTCTCTTGACATACCTTATCCCTCCAAAACCACACAAATCCTTCATTATCCTCTCATCCTCTTGTCGTCATAAACATTGTCATGAAAAATCCTACGTATTCTACCTACAATGGGGCATGTTTTTCTTATGCAACATGGTCCTTGGAGATCACATCCTTGTTTTCTTCTACCTACCCTACCATTGATCCCCTATCGCCCATCCATCTACCTATCCGTGGTGTTTCCCTTGTCATCAGTATCTAGCATTAAGGCTATCCAAAATTCTTGTCTAGTATCCTGTCCACAGTGTCAGCCTAGCATGGCCTCTATCATCAATGTTATCTATTCCATAATTGATCCATATCTGGTCCATATCATGTCTCATCCGATCCATATCTTAGGTCCATTAGGGTTCACCCTGAACTATGTTGCCTCTGCATCATCACGTAGTCAAGGCCATTTCTTCAAATGCACCCCCAAGGCTCCGCTTCCCATCTGTTCCATATTTTGTCATCTATCCTTCTCTCTATCCGCATCTGCACCCTTTCACCAGGCAAGCAAGTGTAGTACAACATGTTTCCAAACAAAACCTTGGCAAAAACATCAACCTGTCCAAAGCAGAGCACCATATCGAAACACTCAAACCAATTCTATATCAATTATGGCAAAAAGACACATCTAATGCAAGAATGCTTTTGTGAACAGGTTAACTTAACAAAGTCTTGGATTTTTGTCATTATGTCTTTCTATGCTAGTCAAGGATGCCAAAAGATAGAGATGCTATGATGGGGGCATAATCTTTTTCTTTGTTTGTTGCTTGGGGATTAAACTTTAGTAATGTGACTACTTTCTGTCTAACGACATGATCAGCAAAAGATCATCGAGGACTTTGAAGTCTGAACATGAAAAGGGGCAATCCTTGTCTATTGAAATGCAAGAAGTACTTAGGTAATCTAGATTCAAGTTTGACTAGATGCTTGTATCAACTTGCTATATCAAAATCCATGTAAGGAATACTCAGGTCATCTCGGTTTAATTATACCTAGGTGCTTGTATTTTCTTACAACATTATAAAGCCCAATGATGAAATAAACACTTCAAAATACTTGCTATATTAAGATGACAAATATCCATATCCATATCCATACCGTATCCAATTGCAATTCATATCCATATCCATATCCATATCCAATTGCATTTCTCCATATCCCATCCAATAAAGATCCAAAATGCAGCGAATCAATGTTTACAAAAGCTTATAATTTCTTCTATCGAGTCATTCTTCTATTCAATCAAATTTCTATTTGTCTTCATATCTCTCGTTAATAGTTCTAGCTATCAAATCTGAGCAGTGATTAAAATGCAAGTCTATCCTTAATCCATACCAATCGAGTCAAGTGAATCTTGTCAAATTATCCAATTGCAATCAGTGGTCTTGATCCTAATCTTGTCGTAAACCATATCAATCAGTCATAACTATCCTTCATGTTGCTCTAGGGATATATCATTCCCCGCCATGACAACACTGTCGTATATTGGTTATCATATCAAATGTCTTAGACAGGATGTTACATTGTCGAAACCAGACCCAGAGACTTATACGACATGTTTCATTCCTAACACCAGACATCATTGATCTATATCGTTGGTTTACCGCTTGACCGGGGCAATACCTTGCTTGTTCTTGTATCATTTGTGCATTCTTGCTTGCTTTCTTGTGTATGTCATAATTTTATCTTGCATCACATATCATTCACCATCTTTCTTCTGCATCCAACCATTTCTTCTACATCCAACCATTTCTTCTGCATCCAACCATTTCTTCTCCTGTCAACCTATCTCATCATGAGATTGTCTGTCTCACACCTTCTACCTTCTTCCCGTCCAATCTCCTGAGGGGGCATCCTATTGTTAAACTTGTACTAGGGGCAAACTGGGGCATGTATCATTTTCAGACAATCTTATTCTTTGAAACAACGTGATAAAACACATTGCATCAAAGAGGGGCAAAATGTATACACCTAAAAATGACATGACTCTACTTAAATAAATATTTTAAATATTTATTTTATCTTCATAGTCCTCTATCAATAAATAAATAAATTTATTTATTTATTTGATTCACTTCCTCCCATTTAATTAAATAAATTTTGTTTATTTAATTAATTTCATCTACATGCCGATGACGGTGTGGTTCGGTGGTTAAGTCGCTCGGTTGTAGTGGCGGCCACTAGAGTTCAAACCCCTGCTGGGCCAACGAGCTTGCAAGGCTTTACGCCTTCGCTGGGCCAACGAGCTCGCGGGTTTGAAGTGTTCTTTCTAGGGGATGAGGTCCCCCATGTTGTGGCCTCATCGGTTCATTGCTTCGGGCAAAAGCATCCGTGTGGAGCCGGAGGGTGTGTCGCACCAGCGTCGCCGGTCACATTAAAAAGTTTACCAGGCACATTAAAAAAAAAAAATTTAATTTCATCTACATTAACCTTATTATTCTAAAAAAATTAAATAATTTTAATTATTTAACTAAATCATCCATTCTTCTAAATTTAAATAAAATGCAAATTTATTTAAATTAAATCTCCACAAAATAAAATATATTTAAATATTTTATTTATTCTTCCAAAATCATGTGCAAGTAAATTAAATAAATTTTTTTATTTAATTTGTTTTCTTATCTTCTAATTCTTCTAAAAATAAATTATATAAATTTATTTATTTAATTTGCTTTTTCATCTTCTAAATCTTCTAAAAATAAATTAAATAAATTTATTTATTTAATTTGCTTTCTTATCTTCTAAATCTTCTAAAAATAAATTAAATAAATTTATTTATTTAATTTACTTTCTTATCTTCTAAATCTTCTAAAAATAAATTAAATAAATTTATTTATTTAATTTGCTTTCTTATCTTCCAAATCTTCTAAAAATGAATTAAATAAATTTATTTATTTAATTTGCTTTCTTTAATTCCAAATTATCCACAAGTAATTAAATAAATTTATTTATTTATTTATGCTTTCTTATCTTTTGAAAAATCTTCATATCTTCTAAAAATAAATTCTTCTTGTCATACAAAAGTAAAAGCTGAGTTAAAGCAACTTTAAAGCAACTTTGCTCTTAAATTAGAAAAATAAATTCTAATTTAAAGAAAATAAAAACTCATGCTCATCAAGAAAGCTTTTAACTCAACAAAGCTTCTTTTCGAATGACACATGCCTTTCTTCCATTTGTTGCACGTTTCTCAACAATCCTCCTCCGTTGATCTTCCCTTTTATCCCCAACCATTGATCTTCTTCTACACATCTCTATAAATACAACCCTCTCCTTCTTCATTTGATAAATATCCATCATTTGAGCAAACTTATGCTGCAGAGATACAGGCGTGCCTTTGGCACTTCATAGCACTTCATAGCACTTCATATTCATCCTCTCACGTTTATGTTTGAAGCTCATCTTCAAATACAAACAAGTATCCTAGCCATTCTACTCTTGTCATCTTCAACAAGCAAGGGAGCACATGCTTCTGAGGGCTTCACATTTATCAAGATCAAGAGTTGATAGGCGAACTATGGAAAGAGATAGGTAAAAGGTTGTAAGTATTGTTCTTTGTTTTATTTTAATCAATCTTTCACTTTCACATTTCATAGATGTATTGGGTTGTTTATTCATTGATTTGATTAATTCGATTTCCCCTTCACAATGACAAAAGAGTTAGTTGCAGAAGTTCAAATTTGTTTAGATTGGCAGAGTGCAAGTACATGCCCTTTGCCATTGATGTCAAAGGGCAAGAGAAATCATGTGAAAAGAAGTGCAAGAAGTGCAAATATGTAAAAAGAAAGGGGGAGAATCGTGTCTTGATGATCTTTACAGTTTTTCACATCATATGTTGTCATCAATGACAAAGGGGGAGATTGTTGCAAGTATGTGCCTAATCAGTGTTGCCATTGATGTCAACACATCTGTGTTGTCATTGGTGTCAACTATACTCCTATCTTGTTGTTTTCTTGTAATGAGTAATAGGCTTTGTATTTACTTATGTAAGTAATCTTGATGTTGAGAATATTGAGAAAATTAGCTTCTCCAGTAGAAACAGTGAGTTGTAGTGGAAAGAGTGTATTGCATATAGAAGAACAGTCCAGAAGAATGCTCTGCATTTTTTGTAGAATGAATATCTTTGTTTACAGATTGGAAGTTATTTAGAAGTGCATCTGAAGATGCCTTGTTCTGAGTTTGAGCCTCTGGTATGAAGAATTGACTGAGTTATGTTCACCAGAGTGAAAACAACTTTTTCTATATGTTTGACAAAGACAGGGAGAAAGTGTTATGCTCTGCATTCCTCTGCATTGAAGTATTTTGATATATAGTTCTAGAGATAAGTCTGAGATAATGTTAAGTGCCTTCAATTGCAGTGGTTTGTGATTTGGAGGTCCGCAAGCTATCCTTTCTTTATGACAGTGTTGTTCTTGTGCTCTAGTTTGAAGAATCTTCTTGACAGAGTGGTTAGAGATTGTACGATTGTTCTTGGTGATTACAATGTTCTTGTGGATGTCTCTTGATCGTGTTCCTACCTTTGGATTGGTCCATAAAGAGAAGTGTGGATTGTGAAAGAAGAATGTTCCTAGAAAACCTAGTGTTAACTCCAGTCTTGGCTGACTTCCAGGTTGATTTCAATATTTGCAGAGATGCATTGAATATTGTAGAAGCATGTTGTGGCATAAAGGATTGCATTTGAGTCCCAACTAAGGTGTGGTGTCTTCATCATACTTCTCTACATCTTTCCTTAGCTAAATTTTGTAATAGGTCTAGTCCTATTTCTATGTATGTTTTGTAATGCCAACCTTGGAGAATGTTCCAACGGTTGATGAATGTAATGCCGACCTTGATGTCCATTTCAAGGTTGATGAATTGTATAAAAGACTATAATAGAGTTGCAAAAAATGTGTGTGTGTGTGTGTGAATATGAAGAGATAAGTGCAAAGGTGTGCAAGAGTAGAGCAGAGAAGTTATATTGTGCTTTAATGGAACTAAATCCTGGCATGGAGTCAATGCTACTTAATTAGTTCACCCTCTTGGTAGTGTGCCAGCTCTTGGTAGTGATCCACCCTTTGGCAGTGAGCCGTTCTTTGCAGTGAGCAATTTAGGTAGTGATCCTCTATTTTTTGGTATTGTTATAAGTCATATATGTCTGTGGGCTAACACCCACCATGGTTTTTCCCTTTTAGGGTTTTCTAAGTAAAAATCTGGTGTCTACTATGTTGGATGTTTGTTTGTGGTTAAGTTTATGGTTTCATGGTTAAATCTGATTATAAGTAATTAAGTTGTTGATGGTTTGATGTTAATATGAAGCTAAGTTTTTGTGACAACTAATTCACCCCCTCTCAGTTGTCTAGTGTATTTCAACAATTGGTATCAAAGCAAGGCTCCTCAGTGGTAAGCCTAATAGCTTGAGGTCAATCCAGGATGTCTTACAAGAAGGAAGCTCCACAGTTTGATGGGATGAATTATACAGCTTGGAAGATTCACATGAAAAGCCATCTACTTTGTATTGTTTATAAAGTATGGTAAACAACACAGACTAAATATACCATGCTAGAGAATGGTCTGACAACTGAAAGTGAAGTCAAAGAATATGAGGTAAATATAAAAGCTAGAGATGCTCTATTGAGTGCATTGACTAACTCTAATTTAATAAAGGTCATGGATTATGAGTATGCAAAAGAAGTATGGGATAAGCTGAGTAATCTATATGAAGGAGGTGATTCTGTAAAGAGTGCCAAATTGCAAGGACTAAAATCCAAATATGAAGGTCTTAAAATGGGAGAAGATGAAAACATGACATCCTTCATGCAAAAGGTTGATGAACTTGTTACTAGAATCAAAGGTATGGGAGGAACTATTGATGAAATGGAAGTTGTGATGAAAATTCTTAGGTGGGTAAGTGCAAAAAGTTGGGGAGCCAAAAAGAAGCCAATTTTTTTTCAAGAAAAGTTAAGACATAATGCGAGCACATTATAATGCACTCACGCTATGGTTTGGTAATGATGAGCCTAGGCTTGGAAAAACCAAACCATAATACGTTCGCATTATAATGCGAGCACGTTATGTTTATATATATAAAGAATTATGTTCATTTGATTTCTGTTTTATTCTCTACACCCATGGCCTGCAAACCCTAAGTAGCGCACTTGCACTTTTGAAGACCCAATTCGTTAGTAAAATCTCACTGATTCATTGCCAAAATGCCACGATGACGTCGAGCAGGCCAAAGGAGTGAGTTTTATTTTTTTTTTGTTTGAATTTGTTTCTAAATAGGTAGGTTTGAGTTCATTTTTGATGTAAATTTCCTTAATTTTTAGGAAATGTTAATGCACCTCCTCCTCCTCCTCCTCCTCAAAATCCACAAAATCTTGAAGAGGAAATACCTACTGAAGAGCAAACCGAACAACAAACTCCTCCATCCATTCCTTGACATGCCCCTGGAACACAACAAAATCTAATGGGGCAAATTGAAAATAATAAAAAAGAAATTGAAGACATAATTGTAAGGTTGAAAGAACTTGCAACTTTAACCTTGCATAGATCTACGCTTGCTCAATCCCTTGAATCTATGTTTGATATCGCCAAAATGCTGCCACGACATTGAGCAGGCTAAAGGAGTGAGTTTTTATTTGTTTTTTTGTTTGAATTTGTTTCTAAATAGGTAGGTTTGAGTTGATTTTTGATATAAATTTTCATAATTGTCAGGAAATGTTAATGCACCTCCTCCTCCTCCTCCTCAAAATCCACAAAATCTTGAAGAGGAAATACCTGTCAAAGAGCAACCCAAACAACAAACTCCTCCATCCATTCCTTGACATGCCCCTAGAACACAAGAAAATCTAATGGGGCAAATTTAAAATAATAAAAAAGAAATTGAAGACATAATTGCAAGGTTGAAAGAACCTGCAACTTCAACCTTGCATAGATCTACGCTTGCTCAATCCCTTGAATCTATGTTATCAAATGTAGATTCAATAAGCAAGAAAATCACTAGTTGGATAGAAAAGAGGAGAGAATTTAAAGAGTATTATGCTAACAAGTTGTCATATGGACAAGTTAAAAAAGAACAAATTACAAAACTTGACTTGTGTTCTATTTTCACAAACCCACGAACAAATGAACCTCTACCCCTTACATGCAAGAGGTTCCCTATCCATTGGTGTAACAACCAAGCAATAAGGGGTAATTTTGCGCAAAGGTGGTGGATGGTTTTTGACCACCCTCCATGCAACAATAATGAGGTCCCACAATATTTTTTGAGGAAACTCTACTGTGAGTTTGTCAAAAATAAAGAGCTAAATTATTTGATATGTGGGAGTTCTAGGGTAGAGGTAGGGGTCAGGATAAGATAGACTAGGGGCATGTGTTGACCCACAACGGCCAGTGAGATGAGCACTCACCAGACTAGCCCATGAGCATGTTTCTATCCCTTCCATTGTGAAGGAGAGTGTTGAGGTCAAGGCACTTCAATCCATTAGTGCCTTGACCCAGAGCATCTTACAGCATGCTAGTCCTGCAGCACAACGTGGGCTAGGGGAGAGTTCAAGTACGGTTCCACCCCATACTTGTTGGACTTGCAGGTCAGCATGTGGTTATGACCCCATGGATAGCCATGATGTAGGTGCGCAGGCTACATCTATAGCTGAGAAGATGGTGATGAAAGATGCCCTCCTAAGTGAGACTTTTAGGCTTGATACTCAAGTCAATCTTAGCAAGTTCATTGAATTTAATTTATTAAATTTTATTTTTGAAATGCAAGATTAACTAATTTAGTTTGATGATTTTAATGAAATTTCAGGGTCATAGAGTTGATGCAGTTCAGTGGTTCTTCACCTGCATATTACACTACATCATCTACTGTCAGGGTATGTAACTAGTAAACAATTATAAATATTACATGTGAATAACGTTGTTATATGAATGGTATTCTAGTACCTGATTTTGGATATTGAATAGGTTAATATTGGAGATTTCACGGCGACACCTGCCAGCGGTGGTGGACTTCAAAGCTTCACAGAGGTAATAAAATAAATAGTTTAATGAATGAATTGTACTTACTAAATTTTTGTATGTGACTTCTGTTCTTTATTATGTGTACTTCCATGTTTAGGTGAACGTGTGTATGTTAGGAGCCATGATTTGCATCACTATTATAGTTTTCATAATTGAATAATATTGTTTTATTTCTAGATGATGCAGGCTATGGAGACACCTCCCAATGTTCATAGGGCAATAGAGCATGGTGTGTCCTCTGCGATTCATAGCTCCATACCATTGACGGGGGTATGAAGTAGATTAGTAAATTTCAATTTACATTCATTTTTATAGTTGTTTATTTTTGAAAAATTAAAAGATTATTGATTTGAAGTTTAATTTCTATCTGGATGGTTTATATAGGACATGACATCACCATAGCCTAATCCTGCTACTAAGGCAAGTGAGGAGACAGATTATATGGTAGTGGCAAGTGATTATTTTGTTAAATGTTTCATTTTTTATAACATGTAATTTCTATATATTAATGTCTATACTTTTTATTGTAACAACTATAGATGCACGAACAACTAAATAGGAGGAGTAGCCCTCGAGTTCGTAGTAGACCACCCACATATGCATTTCCATCCCCTAGAAGATCAAAGGCTACCCGTGATCTATTTTCTTCACCAGCTAGAGGGTAATGACTTTTTATTGTGTTCCTTTGTTGTATGCCTATATGGAATTTATGGACATATATTTTGTATTGCATATAGTTGACATTGTATGCCTATATGGCATTCTTGTAGGCCTATATGGCTATTTTATATATATGTTATACTTATATCAACAAATATTGATGTATGCTGATATGGATATTTGGTTAATACAAATCTTTTTAATTGATGTCATCCATACTTGCATTATAAATCTGCATTTGAATAGATATTTGTAGATGGCTACTTCAAATATTTAAAGTCCAATTGTATTACATAGGATGTTTGTTGATCCAATAAGCCAATAATTGTTATTCAAGTATCATCTAAACCTCATTTTGGAACTAAAAGATAAAAGTTGTATTTAAAATAAAAATGAATCATCATGTTGAACATAAAATATTCATATTCTTTATGAGTTGGTCAATTGAAAATATTTCTTAATTTCTTGTTATTACCATATTGGGATGCAAAGAGTATGTTTGTTGTTTTGAATAAGATAGTCAAAATCATATGCTTATGAGCACTTGCTGACCATTGTGGTTATTAAATGTAATTCCTCTTGCATATAAGGCGAGGTTATGAGATTACATTGAGTCTTACCCAATTTTCATATGCAACATAACATTGGGGCTATAGGCTTCCATAAGTAATCAACAATTAAGGTTCAACTTTGTCATTGAAGTCAAAGGGTCAAGGTTGTTTTTCATTGATGTCAAGGTTGATGCCATGATGTTGATAAGGTGATACAGTGATTCAAGGTAGGTGATGGTCATGAGGTGCATGATGTTGTGAATATGGTTTTCATGATAAGGTCTCTCAATTCATGTTGATGTTGCATAAGACAAACATGGTTCATTTGATGCAAGGTTCATGTTCATGGTGGATGTAGTTTTGTTGTTAATATAGTTTTCATGATAAGGTCTATCTTGGAAGGTTGATATGATGTAAGGTTCATATTCATTGTGGTTGTGGTTTTGTTCATGCAATAAGAAATTAGAGAAGACACAAACCTTCATAATCATAATCTTATTGATAGTTAGGGTTTGCATATTGGGCATTAAAGCCTAAAAAAAATCTACTTTTCTTAAGACTTTAAAACCCTTAATTGCTTGTCATGTGTAAAGTGCACTTCTATTTTAATTTAATATTGACTTATAATTAGAAGTTACTATCACTTAAATCAACCTACTAAAGGGTCTTTAAGTCATTAGTTCACCGACCCTTCAACCTAACTCAACCAGCATCTCTGGTAAACTCTCATAATCTTGAGTGCCATATCATAGTGGAAGGTCATATTTAATTGATATGAGGGTGGGAAAAAGGATTGGAAGGTTAGTATTTAAAAGGAATTTGGAATACAAACAATCATCTCTATGTGGTTGAATTTGATGGGCATGCCTTTATAAAAGTCTAAAAGATAGCTTTATGCAGGATATCATGGTATTTGTATTGTTTGAAGATTGAAGACTAGTTAGTGTTTATAGCTCAGACTGTTTCAACATGTTTGGGTATGAAACATGACCATACCTAGCTAAAACATACCCATCCAAATGTGTTGGAATTGTTGGTTTGGCCACACGAGGAGAAGAACAAAAGTTACACCCCTTTGCAACTTTACACTACCTCCTTTTTATGATTTTTGGGGTAGCAGAAAACCCTTCACCATGGGAAAATGACTTAGAGATATAAAATACTAAGAGAGATTATTGTAGAGGGACCCTACATGATCGCATTGCCTCAGACATAATGTATCTAAGTGACACATTTTCTGAGTAACACCTCATCAAAGATTGCTACCTTTTTGCACGTTGGACTCTTCAGGGATATTGCTGATATAATGTAGCTCATACTGTTTCGGCATGTTTGGGTGCAAAAAGGACCATACCTAGCCTAAACATACCCATCTTGATGTGTTGGAATTGTCAGTTTGGTCACATCAGGAGAAGGACAAAAGTTACACCCCTTTGCAACTTTACACTGCCTTCTTTTGACGATTTTTGGGGTAGCAGAAAACTTTTCACCATGGACAAATGCCTCAGAGATATAAAAAACTGAGAGAAGTTATTGTAGAGGGACTCTACAAAAATTGTGTTGCCTCAAAAGGAATGTTTCTTAGTGACATGGTTTTCAAGCAACATATCATCAAAGATTGCTGCCTTTTTACACTTTGGACTCTTCAAGGATATCGTCAGTACAATGTAGCTCAGACTATTTTGGCATGTTTGCATATAAAACATGACCACACCTAGCCTAAACGTACCCATCCAGATGCACTGGAATTGTCAGTTTGGTCGCACAAGGAGAACAAAAGTTACACCCCTTTGTAACTTTACACTGCCTCCTTTTGACGATTTTTGGGGTAGCAGAAAACCTTTCACCACAGGCAAATACCTTAAAGATATAAAAAACTGAGAGAGGTTATTGTAGAGGGACTCTACTTGATCATGTTTTCTTAGATAGAATGTTTCTAAGTGACACAATTTTGAATTAACATCTTATCAAAGATTGTTGCCTTTTTACACTTTGGACTCTTCAGGGATATCGTTGGTACAATGTAGCTCAAACTGTTTCGTCATGTTTAGGTGAAAAATAGGACCATGCCTAGTGTAAATGTACCCATACGGATACGTTGGAATAGTCAGTTTGGTCGCATCAGGAGCAGGACGAAAGTTACACCCCTTTGCAACTTTACACTACCTCCTTCTGACGATTTTTGGGGCAGCAGAAAACCTTTCACCACAGGTAAATGCCTCAGAGATATAAAAAAATGAGAGAGGTTATTGTAGAGGAACCCTACATGATCATGTTTCCTTAGATAGAATGTTTCTAAGTGACATGGTTTTTAAGTAACATCTCATCAAAGATTGCTGCCTTTTTGCACTTTGGACTCTTCAGGGATATCGTCGGTACAATGTAGCTTGGACTGTTTTGACATGTTTGGGTGAAGAAAAAGACCATCCCTACCATAAATGTACCCATCTAGATGTGTTGGAATAGTTAGTTTGGTCACATTAGGAGAAAGATGAAAGTTACACCCCTTTGCAACTTTACACTACCTCCTTTTGACAATTTTTGGGGCAGCAGAAAACCTTTTACCACAGGAAAACACTTCAGAGATATAAAAAACTAAGAGAGTTTATTGTAGATGAACCCTATGTGATCACATTTCCTTAGACAGAATGTTTCTAAGTGACAGTTTCTAAGTAACAGCTCCTCAAAAATTGTTATCTTTTTGCACTTTAAACTCTTCATGGATATCATTGGTACAATGTAGCTTGGACTGTTTTGGCATGTTTGGGTGAAAAATAGGACCATGCCTAGCCTAAATGTACCCATCTAGATATGTTGGAACTGTTGGTTTGGTCGCATCAGGAGCAGGACACCAAAAATGCAAAAGTTGCTTTGTGCAACTTGACAACATTGACACTTTTTTGTAACAAGACTCAAAGACTCAAACTGACCCCAAATGACTCAAACTGACTAAAAAACATATGAAATGGTCTTATAAGACCTTATTACATACAATTGACTCAATCAAAACAAATTTTTATTTTTTGACCCCTCTTGGAGGCATGACAACCTGGGTGCCCCTGCACCATTAGTGCAATTGAAGTCGATAAAGTTTTCCTATTAAGAAAAAGAGCTTCCCTTAGCTTCAAGAAATATAAATATTCTATACTGACAAGGCCAACTACGTGAAGGTGGAAGCTCATGTGGCCTCACCTAAGACCTAAGACACATGTATTCTAGTAGACGTAGGACACCTAAGACACCTATTATATAGTATGTATCTAGATTTTATAGACATAGTAGACCTACGACACCTAGTCTTTATACCTTATTGTAGTCTAGACCTAAGTCAACTAGACACCTAGATTATAGTTCTACCTAAGACACCTATTAAGGTGACCTAGATTAAATTATAGAAGACACCTAGATCATTCTAGATTATACCTTATTCTAGTCTCTAGACAAGTCGTTGATATATAGTATCTACCTAAGACACCTAGATTAGATTAAATACTTTTTTTCTAGTCTCTATCTACCTAGTTGACATATCGTATATACCTAAGACACAATTAGAGACACCTATTATCTAGTTAGAAACCAAGACACCTAGAGATACCTATATTTTATACATTATTCTTAGGATCAACTTCATCCATCACTTAGGTCTAACCCCATGAAGCATAACATGATGATGTAAAAATGTGTATATGTGTAAAAATGTAGCAGCAAATAAAAAAAGACAAACCTTACAAATTAATGTGCATACTTACAACTCAATGTAACATGACTTTACAAAATCAATGTGAATACTTACAAATTAATCCAATGAACCATCTGGGTCTGCTCTACTCTTTATTGTGTCAAGTATTGCTTCATGGTTAGACTCACACACCTTCCACAAGGACTTGTTCAAAAGTCTACCCTGATATTGTATCAAATAAATATTGGATGCCATGACAAGGTTCAAGTAATGAAGAATCTTTCGATGCGTGTCAAAGTCCTAAAATAACCAAACATTAACACTCTTATGTGGGTACCTTCTAAGCCATGTTCCAGTTATAACCACTGAGCCTGTAGGGTATTCGATGTTTTCTCCATTTGTAACTAGGGCCTCCAATTTCTTTTTAGCCTCAACACAACGACACAAGTAATATTCAATTCCCTCTTCACTATCTCCATATGCAATAACTACATATACATGCCCTACATTGATATGTGTAGAAAATTAGATGAAATTAGTCAACATTACAAAAAAACTACAAAGTAAAGATGACATTAGGAATTTCAAAAACTATGCAAATAGATATATTACCTGGTTGAACTAGATCTGATAGGTGGTCAAAGTCAACTGATGATTCCATCCGTGTTAGCTTCAATGTCATCGGGGGTCGATATGTGTCAATTGGGCTAAGATAACTTAACTTCCATTCATCAACCCACTCCTTTGACTCACACTCATCCTAGACTTGAATTGCATGGGAAGAACTAAAGCATGACATCTTTCGTGTATGGATACTCCATGAACCTACAATTGAGCTTCTGAAAGAGTGCATCTCACTTGATCTTGTTAGTGTAGAACAGTCCTCATATGGTGCAATGTTAGTATCATCTATCAACCAAAAAAATATACAAACTAAAGACTTACTTTCATTACTTGGACCCATGGAAGGATTACACCAATTGATGATCAATTTTCATCTGTCAACTTTGCATTATCTTTATACTTTAACTCTTCTCATGCTATGGCTCTTTTGATACATGCTCCTGCACCATCATGCTCCCCCTTTCCATGCCTGACCTCACAAAAGTTCCACATATGCTGAATACCTATAAAATTATGCCTCCTTCTTATCCAATAGAAATTCTGAGTTCTTGAATTGTGATGCACAGTTATCTAACCATATGATATATTGACTGAATGATATGCCCCTTCTAGCCAAATCATTGTAGGACACTTGAAAGTAACCTTGCACAAACTTTGTAGAATGCGTGCGATCATCACTGATATAGAAATGATACTCCCTTATGATCTTTTTGTCATCCTCTGTACTATCATTCACATGAATGAATGTGATGTGCACAAATATAGAAACCTGTGTGGAGTTGTAATATTGTGATTGCACCTCATGTTGTGGCTGTAGACTATAGTTCTCGGCAAAGTTGATGACTGAAACAATGCTACCAACTGGAAATGTGTCCTTACATAACTTGAATTGCAATTCCAACCATTGAGCTCTAGGGACATGTCTTGCATACTCATACACTATGCTATCACAAAATATAGGCATAAATTGATACACTTGAATCTTTTCAATAACCAATTCACACCTCTCTACTTCTTTACCATCTTTTGTATTGTATGCCACTATTTTATACTTGCCAAACTCTACTAGTTCATTTCCAAATGCATGTGTTATTTCCATATGTTCACATATTGGCAAACATTGCAAGCCACCACAATGATGACATGTGCCATCCAAGCATAATTTCTTGTAGAATATTTGACCTTCCTCTCTTTCACATAAAATTCTTGATATGAAGTTTCTTGAAGATGTTGGTGGGGCACGTATGCCACAACCCTACAAAACATTGTTACTATGCAAATCTAGACATATAGACCTATAAACATCAAAATGGTTATAAAATTCAATATGTAATCTACAACAACAAGTAGTGCATGTGTGATTTATCTTGACATAGAAAGGTTTTAGCATTTCAAAATATCTTTGACAAATTTTAATTTGAGGATACTTCTCTAGAAATTTACTATAAAACTGTGTTTGAGTCTCATCCAAAAAATGCTTTGGATGTGGCTCACGGTTCTGACTACCAATTCTCCTTCTTACCACATCCCTTTGATTCAGAGATACCCTTGTGTAATTCTTCTAAAAGTCTTCAATTAGTGATCTCAATGCTTCAACAATTAGTTTATCTTTTCATGGTAGTCTCCCCAAGGATGCCCATAATTCATTGGCATTAGTGTCCTCAATTCTTTGGCGTCTTCCAATGGCTCGTGATAAAGTTTTCCTATTAATTCTTAATTCTTGACTTGTCTTTCTAATGAGATGAGCTTTCCTCATTTGACTACTTACTATAGTCGATGTAATCACATGCCATGTTGCATTACTATCTTTTGTGGGTGAGGTGCTATCCACACTGTCATATGCACTCATTAGATTCTTGACAAAAGATTTTTCACTTGAAGCCTCTAATGTTCTCAACCCAAAAATTTTCATGATGGACCTATACTTTATACTTTGCATCATTTCAATGAATAGTTGACATCTTGTAGTCTGATTTAACTTTTCAAAGAACAATCTCTAAATCTTATGAGCATATCTTCTACAAGTGTGTTTTGGAATCTTACCTTCCATTGGCTGCAAAATATTCTCATCAGTATCAATCAAATACTTTGTCTTTCTATGAAAAAATCTAGGTGGTGTTAAGTTACGGAAATTCATCTCAATAGTAGAAATTTTATCAACATTTAAATGAGATGGGCTAGATGGCATACCTTCAATCAAAAATGGAATAGATGACATACCTTGAGGTTGAGGTGGGAACGATGGCATACCTCCTTCATCACATGTGAGTGATGATGTACTCTCAACTTGAGATGCGGTAGATGGTGTACCTACATGTTGACTTGCGGTAGAGGACATGTCTCCAACTATGGTATTCAAATCTCTCATAGCACGAAGGTTTTGCATTCATTCTCTTTGTGCTGCCAATACCATATCTCTTTGTGATGGTTGCAGTTTCTCTTCAATTGGCATGTATTCATTTATCGTGTCCAATTTCCTCTTCTCACAAAGTTCTCTCATAGCCTTTTCTTTCTTTGCATTCTTAGCTTCTATCTCTTCCTATGTTGGTTTAATTCTTGATCATTTCCTCGGCATGACTGAGAATTTGTCTGTAGCATTATTCCAAAATGTTATTGCAGCCATACAAAGCATTATGGTACAAAGTTCACATCAGTCCTAGATGAGGATAAGGTCAAAGGAAAGTATTTTGGTGGGATTGTATTTTTATTATGTTGCAAGGATTTATTCTTGTATAGTTTGACATCATGGTATGTTAAGGTCTGTTTATTACACATAATTATTAAAGAGCCCAAGTGTAGAAAATATACATGGCATTATGTGAGATTGTAGGTTGCTTGATTGGGAATGTGTCTATTTTAATTAATGTTGACCTTTGAGATATCTTTTATTATGCATACCATGAACTAATTTAAAACATAGTCTATTATATAAACACAAGATATGTATACATAGTCTTTTATTATGCATATTGGATACAAGTGATATAAACATGTATGATAAAGGATAATAAAGTAATTCAAATAGAATTAAGGAAAATGTAAAGAACATGCATGTAAAGACTTGACATACCTAAAAAATAGAGATTCGAATGGAGAGAGTATGCAATTATGTAGTGTTTTTTTCTTCTTGCATCAAACTCCTCAACAATTTGAGTTTTTCACCACTTTCTTCCTTTTCAATGTTAAATTCAATAACACTTAAATATAATTAGTAACAACAATACTATTCACCAATCTATAATGTTAAAATCCTAAAATTGAATCACAATTAACATTGCAACACTACAAAAATTGAAACTTGAATAGATATATATCAAATTTGATGTGAAAACTATGTTATTTCTTCCTTCTCAAGTTGGCAAAGTAGAAAAGGTGGTGGAAAGATCATGTAGAGGTGGTAGAATGTGTAAAATGTGCATGTGAACTTCCCAACAACATGAAAGCACTTCTTTTTTGTCAAAACATGTGCATAATTAGCATGAAAATAGAGCATGTGGGCCTGGATCATGGGGGTCTAGGATTTTTTATCGTTTCTATAGTAGGACAAATGCGGGCACGTTATAACATGCTCACATTTTATCCTACTATAGACTGATCCATAAATATTTGTGCCTATCTCACCTTTAATAGCACCTTTACAATATATCACCTCTAGTTATATTAGCTCATGTTCTATCTCTCACCTCTCTATATCTCACTTATCTATCCCCCTCACCTCTCTACCTCTCCCCTCTCTATGTCTTCAATCGCTCCTTGTCTACCTCTCCATCCATCCTTAGCCATCTAGGTCTCACTTAATCCTAAACCCTAAAGCATCAACCCTTAAACCTTAAATCCTAAACCCTAAATGCTATCCCTATTCTTATACCCTCAATGGGTTCGATCCCTCAACCCTCAACCCTAATCCCTCAACCCTCAATCCTGATCCCTCATCCCTAAACCCTAAATGTTATCCCTATTCCTAAACCCTCAACAGGCTTGATACTATACCTTAAACCCTAATCCCTTATCTGTAAACCCTCCAACCCTATCCCTAATCCTTATACCCTTGACACTCTACTTTAACCCTAATCCCTTAACCCTTAACCCTATCCCTAAACCCTCAACCCTTGAACCTCAACCCTAAACGTCAAACCCTAATTTATCAACCCTTAACTCTAATCCCTTGACCCTCAACCTCTCAAACCTCAACCCTCAACCCTCAATGTCAAACCCTAATCCCTCAACCCTTAACTATAATCCCTCAACCCTAAACCCTATCCCTAAAGCCTTAACACTATACCTTAAACCCTAATCCATCAACCCAAAACCCTATCCCTAAACCCTAACCCCTTAACCCTCAACCCTAATCCCTCTACCCTCAACCATAATCCCTCATCCCTAAACCCTAAATGCCATCCCTAATCCTAAACCCTCAGTGAGCTTGATACTATACCTTAAACCCTAATCCCTTATCCCTAAACCCTCCAACCCTATCCCTAATCCTTATACCCTCGACACTTTACTTTAACCCTAATCCCTCGACCCTCAACCCTATCCCTAAACCCTCAACCCTCGAACCTCAACCCTCAACCCTCAACCCTCAACGTCAAACCCTAATCCCTCAACCCTTAACTCTAATCCCTCAACTGTCAACCCTATCCCTAAACCTTCAACTCTAAAACCTTAACCCTCAACCCTTAACTCTAATCCCTCAACCCTAAACCCTATCCATAAACCCTCAACATTATACTTTAAACCCTAATCCCTCAACCCTAAACCCTAAACTCTATCTGTAAACCCTAATCCTTCAACCCTGAACCCTAATCTCTCATCCCTAAACCCTAAATTCTATCCCTAATCCTAAACCCTTAATGGTTTAATACTATACCTTAAACCCTAATCCCTTATCCCTAAACCCTCCAACCCTATCCCTAATCCTTATACCCTCGACACTCTACTTTAACCCTAATCCCTTGACCCTCAACCCTATCCCTAAACCCTCAACACTATAGCTTAAACCCTAATCCCTCAACACTAAACCCTAAACCCTATCCCTAAACCCTAATCGCTCAACCCTCAACCCTAATCCCTCATCCCTAAACCCTAAATACTATCCCTAATCCTAAGCCCTCAATGGGCTTGATACTATACCTTAAACCCTAATCCCTTATCCATAAACCCTCCAACCCTATCCCTAATCCTTATACCCTTGACACTCTACTTTAACCCTAATCCCTTGACCCTCAACCCTATCCCTAAACCCTCAACCCTCGAACCTCAACCCTTAACCGTCAACATCAAACCCTATACTTTATACTTAAACCCTAAAACCTATCCCTACACCCTCGACACTCAACACTATATCTTAAACCGTCATCCCTAAAGCCTCAACCCTAAATCCTTAAACCTTAAACCTTCAACCCTATCCCTAATCCCTCTACCCTCGACACTCTACTTTAACCCTAATCCCTCTACCGTCAACCCTATCCCTAAACCCAAAACCCTCAATGTCAAATCCTAATCCCTCAACCCTTAACTCTAATCCCTCGACCCTTAACCCTATCCCTAAACCCTCAACCCTAAAACTTCAACCCTCAATCCTCAACTTCAAACCCTAATCCCTCAACACTTAACTCCAATCCCTCAACCCTAAACCCTATCCCTAAACCCTTAACACTATACCTTAAACCCTAATCCCTCAACCATAAACCCTAAACCCTAAACCTTATCCCTAAACCCTAATCCCTTAACCCACAACCGTAATCCCTCATCCCTAAACCCTAAATGCTATCCCTATTCCTAACCCCTCAACGGGCTTGATACTATATCTTAAACCCTAATCCCTTATCCCTAAACCCTCCAACCCTATCCCTAATCCTTATACCCTCAAAACTCTACTTTAACCCTAATCCCTCAACCCTCAACTCTATCCCTAAACCCTTAACCCTCGAACCTCAACCCTCAACTTTCAACGTCAAACCCTATACTTTATACTTAAACCCTAAAACCTATCCTTACACCCTCAACACTCGACACTATATCTTAAACCCTAATCCCTCCACCCACATCCCTAAAGCCTCAACCCTAAATCCTTAAACCTTAAACCTTCAACCCTATCCCTAATCCCTCTACCCTCAACACTCTACTTTAACCCTAATCCTTCGACCCTCAACCCTATCCCTAAACCCTCAACCCTCAAACCTCAACCCTCAACCCTCAATGTCAAATCCTAATCCTTAACCCTTAACTCTAATCCCTTGACCCTCAACCCTATCCCTAAACCCTCAACCCTAAAACCTCAACGCTCAACCCTCAACATCAAACCCTAATCCCTCAACCCTTAACTCTAATCCTGCAACCCTAAACCCTATCCCTAAACCCTCAACACTATACCTTAAACCCTAATCCGTCAACCCTAAACCCTAAACCTTATCCCTAAACCCTAATCCGTCAACCCTCAACCCTAATCCCTCATCCTTAAACCCTAAATGCTATCCCTATTCTTAAACCCTCAATAGTCTCAATACTATACCTTAAACCCTAATCCCTTATCCCTAAATCCTCCAACCCTATCCCTAATCCTTATACCCTCGACACTCTACTTTAACCCTAATCACTCGATCCTCAACCCTATCCTGAAACCCTCAACCCTCAAACCTCAACCCTCAACCCTCAACGTCAAACCCTAATCCCTCAACGCTTAATTCTAATCCCTTGACCATCAACCCTATCCCTAAACCCTCAACCCTAAAACCTCAACCCTTAACCCTCAACTCTCAACATTAAATCCTAATCCGTCAACCCTAAACCCTAATCCCTCAACCCTAAACCCTATTCATAAACCCTCAACCCTCAGCACTATTCCTTAAACCCTAATCCATCAACCCTAAACCCTAATCCCTAAACACTCAACCCTCAACACTATTCCTTAAACCCTAATCCCTTAACCCTAAACCCTAAACCATATCCCTAAACACTCAACCCTCAGCAAGTTATACCTTAAACCTTAATCCCTCAACCTTCAACCCTCAACCCTAATCCCTCATCCCGAAACCCTAAATGATATCGCTATTCCTAAACCCTCAACCCAAGACACTATACCTTAAACCCTAATCCCTTACCCCTAAACCCTATCCCTCAACCCTCAACCCTTAAACCTTAAACCCTAAAACCTATCCCTAAACCCTCAACAATATACTTAAGCCCTAATCCCTGAATCATCAACCCTATACCTTAAACCCTGAAGCCTACACCCTCAAACCCTCATCCCTAAACCATATAACCTCACCCTTATATCCTAAACCTTGAATATTATGCCTCAACCCTATACTTAAATTAAACCTAAACCATACATGCTCTGAACCCAAGTCACCCTATGCCTTATATACCCTCAATCCATATCGTAAACCCTAAACCCAATATCCTAAACCCTAATCCCCATGCCTTACACACTTAATCTTATACACTCAACAACTTGAATATTAACCCTCAACTGTAATCCTCAACCCTCTAATCTCTACCCATTATCCTCTACCTATTACTTAAGCCCTAATCCCTCAACCCTCAAAACTATACAGGCTTAGGTCCTTATATACCCTAAACCCAAAACACATACATACATACATACATACATACATGTACATACATACAAGCATGCATACATGTACATGCATACATACCTACAAGCATAGATATAAACATACTTATGAAAGTTGAACATAACTCATTCAAAGGAAGACATAACGCGAGCGCGTTATGATGCACTCGCATTATGTCAAACTAGGAAAACACTGGCAAACATGCAAAAAGGAAAAAAGACATAACATAATGTGAGTGCGTTATAATGCACTCGCATTATAATGCACTTTGGGAATCCCAAGACTTAGGCTTGGAATTTGCTTTGGATTTCCAACCCAAAGGCTTGGAGTGCCTTTTCAACATCCACAGACATGTTTTTGCAAATTCTATAAGATTTCACATAATTTTGTTCTTGCTAACCCTTACATTTGCATGTGTTTCAAGGTCAAACAAATCAAACACCTACGTAATGTTAGGCTTTCTCTTAGCTATTTAACGATGTAGTTTTTTTCACATTTTGACAATGTTAAGCCTTTCATCTTTAATTTCTTTTGTTTGTGTGTCTGGTTTTGGGCAAAAACCACTATTTGGTCTTTTTTTCATTGTAAATTAACCATTCATTGAAATTTCAAAAAAATTACATATTTAGAAACTAGACTTCATTCTACACATATTAAAAAAAATGATTTTCAATTAGTTTTCAAAATTTATAGGGGTAGCACGACCAAAATTCTATTTTTTAGGATGTGTCCACTTTGAAAATTAGTAAAAAATCAAATATTCATCAAAAAATTATCAGAAAAATTAGGCATTTAAACTAAATGTTGTTACCTAATTTCTAACTGAAGCGATTTGAAAAATACCAAAAAAAAGTTAACCTTTTGAGGGAGCCACAAAACATGCTATGTTATGTTTTTTTGACAAAAACAACACCAATTTCTGTGGCTCCCTCTTTTGAACCCCTTAATCTATACCATTTTAAAAAAAATTAGTAGTTTACCAAGTAATCTCAGAGCACTATGAACATTGTTTTGGTTGCATCTCCTAATTTTAAGTGTAACTATGCTCAATTTCTCATCCAAGGCTAGCGTTTCTTGATTTCAGAAAAAAAGTGCCCACTTAAGACCCCTTTTTGGCCCCCATCTTCTTGCACTTACCCAAGTCATTACCTAAATCCTATGCACACAAAGTAGCTGCAATAGAAAAAATAATTACTATGAAAAAGATTAATAAGGATGATTTTCTTGGTAAGATTACTTCTTTTGAAATGAGAGAGTTTTGTGATGTTCTCCCAAAAGTAGAAACTGCTTTCAAAGCTAGTACTTCAGAAAATATCTCCAGAGCAGAAAAGTACAAGGTAGAACCTGATGATGAGCTTGATGAAGTTGAGGCCAACTTTGTTGATAGATTGCAAGGAGGTTCTAGTAAGTTCAAAGGCAAATTACCTTTCAAATGTTTCTCTTGTGGTAAAGTAGGTCATTATGCTTCCAAACGTCCTAAAGGAATTGAAAGGAATAGAAAAAGATTTGAGAACAAGCCTAGAGCTCCAAAGAAATGTTACTATGTTAGAGATTTTGACGATGAAGGTGTGATGGATGATGAATCTGACGATGCTAGTACTAGTGCAAATGAATTCTTGTTTATTGCTATTAAAGAAGAACTCGTGTCTACTAATCCTACTAGTTGTGTGAAGGAAGAAAAACCAGTGGAAGAAAGTGCTTTGGCTCTTCAAGTTGAGAAAGATAAGGAAAAATGGATTATTGATAGTGGATGCTCATATCACATGACCAGTGACAAAAGTAAGTTTGTAAGTTTGGAAAAATATGATGGAGGACTGGTTAGGTTTGGAGATAATGGAGTTGGTAAGATTTGTGAACAAGGATCTATTTCATTTGATGGAAAGCATAACACTGACAATGTTCTCTATGTGAAGGGTTTAAAGCATAATCTTTTAAGTGTTGGTCAAATGTGTGACAAAGGTTATGATCCGAGTTTCAACTATAATGGATGCAAGATAATGGAAAGCTTTGGAACTATGATTGCTATTGGTAAGAAGACTAGAGGTAACATCTATTAATTAAGAGGAACTAATGATTACTGTTTATTAACCCAAGCCTGGATAAAAGTTGGTTGTGGTATAGAAGGTTGTGTCATATAAATTTTGATAATCTGGTAAAGATAAGTTCAAGATAGACTGTAAGAGATATACCAAAAGTTGTGAAACCCTCCAATACTATTTGCAAGGAATGTTAGTTGGGGAAGTAGACAAGAACAAGTTTCAAGAGTAAAGAGCAATTATTTGCTAGTTTGCTGGATCTAGTTCATATAGATCTATATGGTTCTACAAGGATAAGAAGTTTGCAAGGTGATAGGTACTTCATGTTGCTTATTGATGATTATTCTAGAATGACTTGGGTTACTTTTCTAAGAGACAAATCAAAATCCCTTGAGAAGTTCAAATCCTTCAAAGCAATGGTTGAAAATGAAATAGAACTGAAAATCAAATGCTTGAGGTCTGATAGAGGAGATGAGTTCACATCAAATGAATTCAACATTTTCTATGAAGAGCAAGGAATATAAATATAGTTGTCTGCACCTAGAACTCCTCAACAAAATAGAGTTGTGGAAAGGAAGAACATGACAGTTGAAGAAGCTACCAGAACAATGATGAAGGAAGGAGGCCTACCGGAAGTCTTCTAGAAAGAATCTATACATACTAGTATCTACATTAAAAATAAAGTACAAGTGGAGGTGCTTTCTTCTTGGGAAATAGATTGGTTTCATGGCTGAGCAAGAAACAAGATTCAATCTCATTGTCAATTGTAGAAACAAAGTATATTGCAGCAGCATGTTGTTGTACTCAAGTGTTATGGATGAAGCATACTTTGAAGGATATAAGTGTTATTTATGAAGATCCAATTGCAATCTTGTGTGATAATACAAGTGCCATAAATATTTCCAAGAATCTAGTGATGCATTCAAGAACAAAGCATATATATATAAAGTATCACTTTTTGAGGGAAAAGGTGACAAAGAATGAAGTTAAGTTGGAATATGTGCCCACAAAGGATCAAATTGTAGATATTTTCACTAAACCTCTGCCTAAAGATACTTTTGAGTATCTCAGGGAAAAATTAGAGGTCATTACCCGTCTAACTCTAAACTAAGATGCAAAGGAATGCAATAGTCCAATGGTGCCCAAATATTCATTCTTTGATATGGATTGATGTTCTAAGAGCTACCTCTAAAGGGGAGTAGCTGAATGATGACAAAAGAGTTGGTTGCAGAAGTTCAAATTTGTTCAGAGCAGCAGAGTGCATGTATGTGCACTTTGCCATTGATGCCAGAGGGGGAGAGAAATCATGTGAAAAGAAGTGCAAGAAGTCCAGATGTGTAACGAGAAAGGGGGATCTAATCCTATCTTGATGGTCTTTACATTTTTCACATCATATGTTGCCATCAATGACAAAGGGGGAGATTGTTGCAAGTATGTGCCTAATCGGTGTTGCCATTGATGCCAACATATTTGTGTTGTCATTGGTGTCAACTATCCTACTATCTTGTTGTTTTCTTGTAATGAGTAATATGCTTTGGATTTACTTATGTAAGTAATCTTGATGTTGAGAATATTGAGAAAATTAGCTTCTCTGGTGGAAACAGTGAGTTGTAGTGGAAATAGTGTATTGCATATAGAAGAATAGTCCAGAAGAATGCTCTACATTTTTTGTAGAATGAATATCTTTGTCTTTAGATTGGAATTTATTTAGAAGTCCATCTGGAGATGCCTTGTTCCGAGTTTGAGCCTCTGGTATAAAGAATTGACTGAGTTATGTTCACCAGAGTGAAAACAACTTTTTCTATATGTTTGACAAAGACAAGGAGAAAGTGTTTGAAAGGAAAGCATAGGTGCAGAATACAGCTTCCCTAATGTCAATTCAAAGGGGATAATGTAGATAGGTAAAATTTAATTCAAATACAAAGATGAACACACCAGAAAATATAGAATAAACATACAAGATAATAGAGAACAACACCAGATGTACGTGGGAAAACCCTTTCGGGTGAAAAACCCACCACCACAAGAGAGACAATCTTTATTTACAGTAAGCTTAGAAAGTTTACAATAAAGATCCCAGCCTTCTTGCTCAGGTATCAATTCTCAAATCATACACATAGTTCACTTCCTCTGTACATCTACAGAATGAACAATTTGATCAAATCTCATCATCAATTCTAGACGACCTCACCAAATCTATATATAACACAGTCTTCAAGAGCAAAACCATTTTGAACTTCTACCCTAACTATTCATTCCAACTAACCTAGCATTGCTATCTTCCAACCGTTGCATAATTGTTCATATTCATGTGAGAACTTTAGTTCCACATTCACCAGTTCGAGTTTGATATCCCGGTTTACATACAAGAACACTCAGTAAGACTATCGTCAGTAATTTTGTTGCCGATGATGCTAGTCTAAGCCTCATTGGAATAGCCCAAGCCATTGGAGACCACTCCACCATTCACACCGATGGTTCCTTGTCCCATCGATGCCCAAGCCTTCATCCTTCATCGAAGTAACAAAAGACTATCGGAGTACCTGCCACAGGCTCAGCTGATGGCCAACCTTATGCCGATAGACATATCACATCGGTATGACACATATCGATCGGAGAAGAAACACCAATCCAAATTTATAGAGCATGTCAACCTAATATCTAGCCCTTCATCGGTGAACCCTTCCAAATTGTCCAAAGACTCCTCACTCCCATCGATACAGAAAGTCTACCTGATAGCTCACTACCATCTATGTAGCAAAACATATCACATATCAGTTGAACCTGTTGAACCGTTGAACTTGACGAGCAAAGTTCAAGCCTTCATCGAAGTAACCAATGCACATCGGAGAAGAAACCCAAGACCATGCTGATAGTGAAATTTAACCAATGGCCAAACCACCATCGGTGAGAGCAAAGTGATCAGTGTAGCATTAACAAAGTCTGTCGAAGCTCCAGTGTGGCCGATGACCAAGCAACTATCAGAGAGACACTATCCATTGGTAGAACAAGTCAAGAGTTCACCGACAGTTCAAACCTTGCCGATGAATGATGAATGATGAACATGTACTTGCTATGAACAAAACCAATGAATGAATGAGGTTCCAAGCAGTAACTTGAGACATTAGGTCTCTTCAATCTCCCACTTGTCGAACAGATTACTATCACCTCTTAATCCTCATACGATTATTGAGAATTATGGGCCCGAAGACCCATTTCATCTGAACACCATTTGAACTTGGTCATGCTCATTGGTTTAGTCAAGGCATCTGTAACATTATCCAAAGTATCAACCTTTTCCAGCTTTACCTTTTTGTCTTCCACCATATCATGAACAAAGTGATATTGGACATCAATATGTTTTGTCCTAGCATGAAAACTAGGATTTTTCGCCAAACAGATAGCACTTTGACTGTCACAATGAATTTGTATCTACCCTGCATCAAAACTGACATCAGAACACAACCTCTTCAACCAAATGGCTTCTTAGCATGCATGAGTAGCTGCCATGTAATCTGCCTCTATTGTGGACAAAGCGACTATAGCCTGTCGCTTGCTCATCCAACTGATAGCACCACCATTTAACATGAATACATATCCGCTGGTAGATCATCTACTGTCAATGTCCCCTGCCCAATCAGAATCAACATATCCCTGAATGCTGATAGATTTCTGAGATTCAACTGAGTTTCCATGATAGCAAATAGCATAGTCAGAAGTTCCCTTCAAATACCTCATAACTTTCTTCACAACATCCCAATGTGATCTGCCTGGATTTGCCATAAATCAGATCAAAACACCCACTGCCTAGTCAATGTCTGGTCTGGTACAGACCATTGTGTACATTAAACTGCCAACAACACTTACATAAGGCACTTTTTCATGTCGTTAATTTCATTCGAATATTCTGGACAATCTTTAACAGATAGTTTCATTCCCTGCAAAACTGGAACAACTAACTATTTGCAATCAGACATATCAAATTTATTAAGAACATTGGTAATATACTTGCTCTGGCTGAGCCAAAGCTTTCTACTAGATTTGTCCCTTTTGATTTCCATTCCCAGAATGTACTTCGCTGCCCCCAGATTCTTCATTTCAAATTTCAAGGACAATTGAGATTTTAAATCTGAGATCATCCCCTTACCATTGCCAATGCATAACATGTCATCCACATATAGTGCAATTATAAGAATCCGATCACCATCAGTTTTATAATAGACACAATGATCAGATTTAGATCTCACAAATCCCAAAGATAAAACATATGTATCAAATTTTTGATACCACATTCTGGGAGATTGCTTCAAGCCATAAAGAGACTTTTTAAGTTTACATACCAAATGTTCTTTACCTTTTACCACAAAATGCTCTGGCTGGGACATATAAATTTCTTCTTCAATGTCCCCATGAAGAAATGCTGTCGTCACATCCATCTGCTCAATTTCAAAGTCATACGCTGCTGCAAGTGACAACAGAAATCTAATGGATGTCAGCTTAGCTATAGGAGAAAAGATTTCTCCATAATCTATGCCTTCTTTTTGAGAATACCCCTTAGCAACCAGTCTTGCCTTGTACTTTTCAATACTACCATCTAGACCATATTTCTTTTTAAATACCCACTTACAGCCCACATGCTTTCTACCTTCAGGAAAGGGTACCAGATCCCAGGCTCCATTTTTTTCCAACGATGACATTTCGTTATCCATGACTTCCAACCAAGAATCTGAATCAGGTAAACTAATAGCTTCCTTCACAGTCCTAGGTTCATCAGTATCAGTAAGCAAAGCATAGGCACAACTTGAATCAAGTACTGAAAATCCATACCTATTTGGTTGTCTTCTTTCACGTGTAGACTGCCTCAACAGCTGAGGTGCAGGTTCAGGTTCTTGCTCTGGATCTGAATCTTTAGACCTACTTGAACTCATTTATGAATCACCTACACTTGGTGCTTGTTTTTCCTCTTTTACAGGGGTTAGAGGAATATTAATAACTCTTTTCTTTCTTCTCTTCTGTCTTCTCCGGCTGAGCATCAATAACCAAAGGTTTTAGCTCTCTGAAAATTACATTTCTACTGTAAATTACTTTTTCAGTTTCAGGATTCCAAAGCTTGTACCCTTTAACACCGACTCCATAGCCAATAAAGATACATTTGACTGCCTTGTAATCTAGCTTAGATCTTTTTACCTTAGGAATATGAGCATATGCCTCATAGCCAAAGACATGAAGATGTCTTAAAGAGGGCTTCTTTCTAGACCATGCTTCCATAGGCATCTTATCAACCAATGCCAAAGTAGGAGAACGATTCAACAAATAACAAGATGTAGCAACTGCCTTAGCCCATAACCTTTGTTCAAGACCAGCATAACTCAACATACTTCTTGCTATCTCCATCAATGATCGATTCAACCTTTTAGCAACTCCATTTTGTTGTGGAGTATAAGGTGTAGTCTTATGCCTTTTTATTCCATGATCAATACAATATTTATGAAAATTTGCATTGCAATATTCACCACCATTATCCATTCTCAAATATTTTATTTTTCTACTAGTCTAATTTTCCACAAGATTTTTAAATTCTTTAAACCAACTGAACACTTCTGATTTATTTTTTAAAAAATATACAAATGCCCTCCTTGAGTAATCATTAATAAACGATACGTAGTATATTGATTTAGACAGAGAAGGAACATCAACTGGACCAAAAACATTAGAATGTACATAGTCCACAACACCAGAAGATTTATGAGAACTAGAGTAAAAAGAAACACAGTTCTATTTTCTATATATGCAATGTTCACAGAAATCAAACTCCAGATTACAATCAATCAACCTATCTACCAGGTTTTTTGTTTTTCAAGGTTTTTAAACCCTTTTCACCTATGTGACCAAGTCTATGATGCCAGAGCATTATTTTCTCTGCAAGAAGTTTAACTTCCATAGAGTTTGCATCATTTGTTATTGTTGATAGCTGAGGGGGGGGGTGAATCAGTTATCCTAATTGTTTCTTCTTTTGAACTTTCTTATTAATCAAAGTAGCATTGAATTAAACAAACAAACATTATCATGAAATGAGAAACACATGACACAGTATTTTTGACGTGGAAACCCAGTTAAGGGAGAAAACACGGGGTGATTAACCCAAAGATTATTCTCTGTTAGAAGAATAAGGAGTTACAAAAATGGCACTTGCCAATTAGGGCTCACTGCCCGAGCACACTGCTCATAAAGAGGCCCACTGTCTACAAGGAGACACACTGTCTACAAAGAATGTTATATAATACTTGAACTGATTTGAAGCACCTACATATGCTGGGGTTCAGTTCCGGTTAGGCTCAGTACACTGATCTGCTGCACTTCATCTTTCCTCTGTTCTTTATTCTGCTATCTTTTCACATACCGGATCTTTCTTACTACTTCTGCTCTACTCTGTACTTATTTGCATACTCCATCACACAATCACTCTTTTCACAACTAAATCCATCCTCTATATATATCTGCACAAGTAATTTCATCACCTTTCTAGTCGGCATCCGGAACAGTCTAGTTTCTTACAAACTCTGTTCTGTCGGCTGAATCCTTGCTCACCAAGCAATGCGGATCAAGCATATACTTGTAGATATCATTAATCATGGCCAAACATGATTCATGCCTTCACAACCTTTACCATCAACAGTAACATATCCGGAAAATATTCTGATGCTCTGTCAGTCAGTTCTTCCTTCTGTTCTCATTGTCTTTCAGGAATCCGGTACTCAGCTATTCATATCTTTTTCTTTGTCCATCACCGGAGGCTAAATCCTTGGAATATACTACTCAAGGTAGTCCTCTTGACTTCCCCAAATCCGTACTGCACCAAGACACTTCCTCTGAGAGGTCCGGACCAATCTGTCGGACCTTGCCACATGCTCTGTTCTTGTTCACCGGACCACAACAGTTCTTCATCCTGACTTCCGGTAGAGGCACACCATGACTTGCAGATATGTGGGATGACCTTTGTTGCCATCAATGACAACAACCATGAATCCATATAGTGTCTCTTGCCAACAATCTCCCCCTTTGGCATTGATGGCAATACTTAGTGAAAAATGACTAAGTGTTTACACTATGCTCCCCCTTTGCTGATGCTCTATCTTTATATACAATTTCCGGAACTCCCCCTTAGTTGGATTCCTCATTTTTCACTGCTCCTCACTCCCCCTTTGACATCAATGGCAAAGGGTAGGGTCCGCACACCAAAATTTTCAAAAATTTTCTATACATAGCCGCATATTTACATACTCACATAAACTGAAGAATGTCTGTAAAAGATGTCTTCAGTTGGATCAGTTCTATAGCCCAACTTTGCTTCATTCTATCCAAAATTGAAATGTGACCACTCAATAGAAATGCAAAAGCTTCTGCCCTCTTGAGATCTGTTGGATCATTTGTTTGGGCGGTAGTCTGAGCATCACTGATGGCCTCATGCATAGTTTCTAACTTAGGGATTATAATCCTTCTAAGTTCTCCCATCCGGTTAGTGATATTCTTCCTTTCCTTCTCAAAGTTCTTTATTGCATTTGTGATTGCAATAGTTTGACATTCTTGATTTACTATGGATGAAGAGAGAGGATCAAAACTTTGAGACAAACTTTGTAGTTTGTCATGTTCCGCTTTTATTTTCTTATCAATTTCTACTGTTGCCTTTGACCAGGAGATACAAAATTTGTAAATATCACCGCCATCCTTAAGAGCATTTTCTAAGCTCTTTATTCCAATACTCATATTTCTCCTATCATTAGAGATTAATCCTAATACTTCTGAAAATATTTTATCCAAAAATTCCTTCTAGACCTTTTCTTCAGCCGATTTTTCTAGAGAATCAAAATGTGTATCAACACTGTTGACTAAGGTTTTGAGATTACCGGAAGAGGAGGCTATCGGATCTATCTGGATTGATGGCATAATATTTTCAAGCACTCCGGAAGCAGCCTCTATCAACTCACAGTCTTCCATATGAGACTTTAGGAGTTTTTCATTTGCCTTAGCATTTGCAAATGAAGCTATCTTCATTGTCTGTACCGGAGAGAGAGAGTCAAAGTCGAATGGGCCTTTTAGAAGCTCCGGTTCATCAATCTCCAAAGTTTCTTGGCTTAGAAACTTTTGAACAGTTTGTGCAGTGTCTCTTGCCGGAGATAGATGTTTCTTTTCTTCTGCAGTTTTGTCCTTAGGAGTCTTATCTCCTTCCACACTCTTACCACTTACAGTTGTGGTTTTCTCTGTTTGATTTTTCTCTTTCTCTGCATCCTTGGTACTGTCAGCCTCTTTTTCTTTTTCTGCTGCTTCTTTCTCCTGTAATTTCTCTTCTTCTTGGGATCCGGAGACTGTAGGAGAAGCCGGAGAAGAGATGTTAGTCTGTTCTAGTGGCACTTCTTCCAGAGCAGATGATTCCAAGTCCGCAGCTGTTTCTACACCTAAGTCCTCTGTAATAGGAATATTGAACCTTTTGTATGTATTCCGGAGGATCTCTTCAGTATCCTTGGCTACTTTGTCGGTCTCACCAAGCATAAGCTGATTCATCCTTTCTTTGCTTCTAAATTCATCCTTGCAGTCCTTGAATATCATGTTCATGGTTTTGTGATCAATTGAGGGATATAGCTGAATAGTTATCTATTCCCTGATCTCAAGGTCTTTTGCCATGGCATTGTTTTTTCTTATTTCTAGTTCCATCTCTAGACTCTTTGAAATTTTAGAGATAATCTCAATAAAAGCTTTATTTTAGATGTTCAAGTACCTAATTATAGCTTCCTGCAGGATCTTTTGATCTGCCTCATTGTAGTCATCATAGAATTCAGCCACCGGTTGAAGGTTCCCATCCACAGTGACTGATTTGACTACACTGTCTAGAGACAGGGTGGGCTTTTCAGCAAATTCTTCTGTCATTTCTTCCTTATCTCGGCCTGAAGAGGGTTTACCGGATCCTTTCTTCTTCTGTTTCTTTATTTCTTTCACTCCCTCATCTGACTCAGTTTCTTCTTCATCCTTTTGGCTTTGATAAGCTCTTGAGGCTTTTGTCTTAGATCTCTTACCAGATCCCTGGACTTCCGGTTTTGAGCTTTTGGTTTTGATAGGTGTAGATCCTTTTGATGATCTGGTCCGGGTTGAGGATTCCACCGGAGCACTTTTCTTGCTTTTCTTTTCTACCTCTTTCTTTTCTTCCTCAGATTTTCTTCTCTTTTCCCAGTTGGCATCAAGTGCCTCTTTTGGGATGCCTAGGCCTTGAGCAATATGCTCTACTTCTTTTCTCACCTTCCTCTTTATCTTAGGTTCCCTGAGTTCTACATGGATCTTTACACTCAGCTCCTCAAAGGTTCCAAACCTTTCTGCCTTTGGATCTTTGGGCTGACTTAGCATGTGTTGAACATGCAGCTCCACTACCTGTTCATCCACTTCATACCCCATGGGCATGATCCAGACAGTCCTTGGCTCCACTGCCTCCATTAGGCACTGATCAGTGTCCACCATAAAGCACACTGAGTCTTTGTATTTTTCAACAAGAGACTGGGGAATTCTTTCTCTTGCTTGCATCATGCTTTGGAAGTTTTTGAAGTATCCCCATAGGGCTGTATTTCTTGCTTTGGCATCCCCAAGCCCATGTAAATAGTCTCTTATCTGGACTGCAACAGGTTTGTCATTCTGCCATGCCCATCCACTTGATATGGGCAGCTCATTCATGAAGTAGAAAAATAGACATAATATAAGAGTACCATACTTAAAGGAATTCTTTTTGTCCTTCTTGATTTTCTGTATATTTTCCATTAATTGGCTTAAGAGCAGTTCGCAGAGATCATATTCTGCATTCTTCCTTAGCATTTCATAGGCAGTATACACTACAGTTTCGGATACAGAATTCTCCCTGCTGGAGTGATAGATCTTGTATCCTATTATCATGGATGCATACTTGATATCCGGATCCGAAATATCTTCAATGGTCATTGCCCTCTTATCAAATTTTGATCCGGTGGCCTCAGTTACAATGTTGTTCCTGACAGATTTGAGGATAGGTATCCCTCCGGAAGAGTATAGACCAGTTACTGCCCTAATTGCCTCTTTTGTGATCTTGCAAGGTCTATCCAGCCATAGGAAGTTGTCATGCATTCTGCTCAATACATATCGGACCCATTCTTCTTCTTCAAAGCAGGGGAAATGAATGAATTGATCAAACTGTTTCTTCTGGATACCCTTGTACTCTGGTTTAAGCTCAAAAGCATTGTCTATCAGTTGTTTGTGATAGAGATCTCTCAATTTGAATTCCCCAAATTTCTCAATGCTTGCATGTATGTAAACCCTAATGTCTTCTGTGTGTAAGACTCCATGAGGAACACTGGAAAATGCTCCTAAGGGATCTACCTCCAATGACTTGTATGGATGTTTCTTAAATTCAGTTCGGGGCCTATCTAAGATTTTTACTATATTTGGAGTAGCCATTTCTTCAAAAGATTTGTAGCAAGATATCGAAAGTGGAAAATACCTTTTGCGTCTTTGGTTACACGGAGTGGCTAGATTGATTTCTGTATGTAATGACTTCGGCAGGAGATCTTTGGTGAACTTGATGAATTTTGTTGCAGAGCTCCGCTTTTCGCTTCTTCTTGGATGTGGAATGATCAAGTGATTGTTGAGAAATCCCTTATATCATTTCGCAAACCCTAATATCTGTTTGTAATAAATGCTCCACCTACATTATTCCGGTTTGCCTTATCCGGATAGCTTGGAGTATCCCGGATCAGTCCTGATCTATGAACATCATGCGGATCTTTCAATCGTGAATAAATCGAGATGACACATTACAAGAACATCCCAAACATTCTGTCCAGTCCGCAGAGTAAAATAATGTACTTCCGGATCTCTCCGGACCCTTTTGTAGTCCTCTGTCATTTCGGAGCATCTCCCGGAACAGGTCTTACTTGATCGATCACAACTTCTTTACATCTTCATGCGGACCTCTAAAATCTTGTCTGGATCATCTCAGGACTTATATCTTCAAACCCTTTACTCCGCATCTTGTGTCACATCAAGCACCACTTGATTGGCTAGGGGAACAGGATTTTCTTTGAGTCTCCCCTGAGCCAGAGCTCACTTTTTAATTTCTGGAAGGAATATCAGCACCAGAATCTGGTGCGGATCTAGTTTCTGTATTCTCTAAACTTTTCTTTACCCAAATCTTGCTCATCTGATTCCTAACTTCATCCGCATTCATCTTTTGTTTACCCTTGTCTTGATTCTGATTATACACTAGACCTCTTTTGTCCTGATTCTTGCTTCTGCAGACTTTAGCATTATGACCGGACCTATTACAGATTTGGCAAATAACATTTCTTTGCATATTTGACTGATAACCTCTTGATCTACATTGATTAGCCATATGACCTACTCTATTGCATGTAAAGCATCTACCATTGAATGATTTGTTTACTTGCATATTTCTGCATTCATGAGACTTGTGTCCATACCTTTTGTAGTTAAAGCACTGTCCGAAGAAGGATGGATTAGTTTGATTCATTCTTTTTCTGCACTGATTAGCTTTGTGACCAAAGTGATTGCAGCTGTGGCAGTATCCATTGAAAGATGGATATCTTTGAGCATTGGGCTGTCTTACCGGAGGTCTTCTAGGCCTATTCCTTGGATTTTCTGATCCAAAATTCTTTTGACCGGATCCGGAGCTTTCTCCTTTCTCATATCCCAAACCATACTTGTCATCTATCTTCTTTTGACTTCCAAGAAGTACTTCAAGTTGGGCAGAACTTATCTTGAATTTTTCTTTATATTCATTTGCTATTTGAAGATCTCTTTTGAGAGAGACAATTTGATCCTCAAGTTTTTCTTCATTATCTTTGGCATCTTCAAGATCAGATTCAAGATGTCTGATAATCCTGTCCATCTGGTGGCATTCTTCTGATTTTTCTTTAAGAGATTGTCTTAGATTGTCTTCAGCTTTTCTTTTTTCTTTAATCTCTTGAGTAAACTTTATAGTTCCTGATTCCATTTCATGTCTTAACATAATGACTTCTTTTGATAACTTTTCACATAACTTGGTTTTCTCAGTCAATTCTTCATTTGTATTGCTTTCTTTAGTTTGGCTTGCCAATTGTTGGAGCAGCTCCTTTCTCTTTTTCATAGAGAGACTTAATTTGTCTTTTAGTTCTCTCATGAATTCATCAGCCTGTTTGAGTCTTTCCTTTAATTCATTGACTTCAGAATTTGACTGTTCAAGATCCTCAAGGGCAGTCTTGAGTTGCTCCCTTAAACCATATGCATCCATTTGAACTCCCAGATCTTCCTCAAGCTGTTAGGCTCTATTAGGAGGAACCTTGCTCTGATACCAATTGTTGATAACTGAGAGGGGGGGGTGAATCAGTTATCCTAATTGTTTCTTCTTTTGAACTTTCTTATTAATCAAAGCAGCATTGAATTAAACAAACAAACATTATCATGAAATGAGAAACACATGACACAGTATTTTTGATGTGGAAACCCGGTTAAGGGAGAAAACCACGGGGTGATTAACCCAAAGATTATTCTCTGTTAGAAGAATAAGGAGTTACAAAAATGGCACTTCCCAATTAGGGCTCACTGCCCGAGCACACTGCTCACAAAGAGGCCCACTGCCTACAAGGAGACACACTGTCTACAAAGAATGTTATATAATACTTGAACTGATTGGAAGCACCTACATATGCTGGGGTTCAGTTCCGGTTAGGCTCAGTACACTGATCTGCTGCACTTCATCTTTCCTCTGTTCTTTATTCTGCTATCTTTTCACATACCAGATCTTTCTTACTACTTCTGCTCTGCTCTGTACTTATTCGCATACTCCATCACACAATCACTCTTTTCACAACTAAATCCATCCTCTATATATATCCGCACAAGTAATTTCATCACCTTTCTAGTCAGCATCCGGAACAGTCTAGTTTCTTACAAACTCTGTTCTGTCGGCTGAATCCTTGCTCACCAAGTAATGCGGATCAAGCATATACTTGTAGATATCATTAATCATGTTGGCCAAACATGATTCATGCCTTCACAACCTTTACCATCAACAGTAACATATCCAGAAAATATTCTGATGCTCTGTCAGTCAATTCTTCCTTCTGTTCTCATTGTCTTTCAGGAATCCGGTACTCAGCTATTCATATCTTTTTCTTTGTCCATCACTGGAGGCTAAATCCTTGGAATATACTACTCAAGGTAGTCCTCTTGACTTCCCCAAATCTGCACTGCACCAAGACACTTCCTCTAAGAGGTCCGGACCAATCTGTCAGACCTTGCCACATGCTCTGTTCTTGTTCACCGGACCACAACAGTTCTTCATCCTGACTTCCGGTAGAGGCACACCATGACTTGCGAATATGTGGGATGACCTTTGTTGCCATCAATGACAACAACCATGAATCCATATAGTGTCTCTTGCCAACAGTTACAATAGTAGCTTTTTTAGAATTTACAGAGACATTATTACAACACACTGGTTTAGCATCTAACCTAAACAAAGTTCCAATGCATTCACCCTTTGCTAGTACAATAGAACCTCTAGTCATCTTACAACCACCATTCACAAAAGTAACTTGCACTCCAACATCATTAAGCTTACTAACAGAAAGTAAATTTTGAGCCAAACCTGGTATGTGTAATACTACATTCATTCCCTTTATTCTGGCATCCAGGAATTAGATTCTGACTCTTCCTTGGCCAACAATTTCTAGTGTCGAATCACTTGCCAAGAACACCTTCCGACTGGCATACGATTCATACTTAGTGAACCATTCTTTGTGAGATGTCATATGAAAAGATGCTTCTGAATCCACCATCCATACATCTTCAGATGCAAGCTTTGCCAAGGCAACAATGAAGGCATCAGTATCACTCTGAGAAGAATCGGTGTCAGAGAAGTTCTTCTTTTTCTCCTCTTTGCAATCTTTTCTGATGTGTCCTTTCTGCCCACAATTCTAGCACTTCACCTTGGACTTTTTTTCAAGAGATTTCGATCTCCCCTCTGATTTTGACTTAGACTTCTTGTCTTTCTTCTTGCCTCTTTCCTTTGATCTACCTCGAACGGACAGGGCCTCTTTGGCCATCTTAGAAGATTTCCTCCGCATCTCTTCAAATAATAGTGAGGCAACAACTTCTTTAGTTTTAAACATGGTTGTTGTACTTCCAATAGCCATCACAAGATGATCCCCTGAGTTAGGTAAGGAACACAACAGAAGCATACATCGGTCCTCCTCTTCTATTTTTACACCTATAGAATTCAACTGTGCAACAATCATATTAAATGAGTTCAGATGGTCCACTACAGATGCTCCTTCATCCATCTTCAGAGAGTACAACTTTTTCATGAGGAAAAGTTTATTCACCAAGGACTTGCCCTGATAAATATCTCCCAACTTCTTCCACAAAGCGTTTGCAGTCTTCTCCTCATGGACATTCAATAGAACAGAATCTGCTAAACTTAATCTTATCAGTCCTCTAGCTTTCCTATCTGCCAGGTTCCAGTCTTCTTGCTTTATGCTTGAAGGTTTAATCCCAGACATAGCAACCCAAAGATCTCTGTCAACCAGCAAATCTTCAACCTTAAGCTTCCACAACTCAAAGTTTGTGCCATCCAACTTTTCAATGTCTACTTTTTTTGATGCACTTACCATCTTATTTAACAAAATAGACCTCTACAGAACTCCCACTCACAGAACTAACACAAAAAACCCAACCTACCAACAAGGATAACACAATTGGCCAAGCTTTGATACCACTTGAAAGGAAAGCACAGGTGCGGAATACAGCTTCCCTAATGTCAATTCAAAGAGGATAATGTAGACAGGTAATGTTTAATTCAAATACAAAGATGAACACACCAGAAAATACAGAATAAACATACAAGATAACAGAGAACAACACCAGATGTATGTGAGAAAACCCTTTCAGGTAAAAAACCCACCACCACAAGAGAGACAATCTTTATTTACAGTAACTTTAGAAAGGTTACAATAAAGATCCCAGCCTTCTTGCTCAGGTATCTATTCTCAAATCATACACACAGTTCACTTCCTTTGTACATTTTTAGAAAGAACAATTTGATTGAATCTCATCATCAATCCCAGACGACCTCACCAAATCTGTATATAACACAGTCTTCAAGAGCAAAACCATTTTGAACTTCTTCCCTAACTGTTCGTTCCAACTGACCTAGCATCGCTATCTACCAACCGTCGCATAACTGTTTGTATTCATGTGAGACCTTTAGTCCCAAATTCACCAGTTTGAGTTTGATATCCCGTTTTACATACACGAACACTCAGTAAGACTATCATCGGCAATTTTGTTGCCGACGATGCCAGTCTAAGCCTCATCGGAATAGCCCAAGCCATCGGAGACCACTCCACCATTCACATCGATGGTTCCTTGTCCCACTGATGCCCAAGCCTTCATCCTTCATCAGAGTAATAGAAGACCGTTAGAGTACCTACCACAGGCTCAGTCGATGTCCAACCTTATGCCGATAGACATATCACATCGGTATGACACATATCGATCGAAGAAGCAACACCAATCCAAACCGATAGAGCATGTCAACTCGATAGCTAGCCCTTCATCAGTGAAACCTTACAGGTCACCCAAAGACTCCTCACTCCCACCAATACAGAAAGTCTACTCGATAGCTCACTACCATCGGTGTAGCAGAACATATCACATATCGGTTGAATCTATTGAACCATTGAACCTGACGAGCGAAGTTCAAGCCTTCATCAGAGTAACCAATGCACATCAGAGAAGAAACCCAAGACCATGCCGATAGTGAAAGTCTGTCGAAGCTCTAGTGTGGCCAATGACCAAGCAACTATTGGAGAAACACTATCCATCGGTAGAACAAATCAAGAGTTTTCCGACAATTCAAACCTTGCCGATGAATGATGAACATGTACTTGCTATGAACAAAACCAATGAATGAATGAGGTTCCAAGCAGTAACTTGAGACATTAGGTCTCTTCAGTGTTACGCTACGCATTCCTCTACATTAAAGTATTTTGATCTTCGGTTCTAGAGATAAGTCTGAGATAATGTTAAGTGTTGTCAACTCCAATGGTTTGTGATTTGGTGGTCTGCATGCTATCCTTTCTTTATGACAGTAGCTGACAATGTTGTTCTTGTGCTATGGTTTGAAGAATCTTCTTGACATAGTGGTTAGAGATTGTGTGGATGTTCTTGGTGATTACAATGTGCTTGTGGACATCTCCTGATTGTGTTCCTACCTTTGGATTGGTCCTCAAAGAGAAGTGTGGATCATGAAGGAAGAATGTTCCTAGAAAACTTAGTGTTAACTCCAGTCTTAGCCAACTTCCAGGTTGATGTCACTATTTGTAGAGATGCATTGAAGATTGTAGAAGCATGTTGTGGCATGGAGGATTGCATTTGAGTCCCAGCTAAGGCGTGGTGTGTTCATCATACTTCTCTACATCTTTCCTTAGCTAAATTTTGTAATAGGTCTAGACCTATTTCTACGAATGTTTTGTAATGCTGACCTTGGAGAATGTTCCAATGGTTGATGAATGTAATGCCGACCTTGATGTACATTCCAAGGTTGATGAATTTATAAAAGCATGTGATAGAGTTGCGAAAAAAGTGTGTGTGCATGAATATGAAGAGATAAGTGCGAAGGTGTGAAAGAATAGAGAAGAGAAGTTATATTGTTCTTTAATAGAACTGAATCCTGGCATGGAGTAGATGCTACTTAATTAGTTCACCCTCTTGGCAGTGAGCCACCTCTTGGTAGTGAACCACCCTTTGGTAGTGAGATGTTCTTTGCAGTGAGCCCTGTAGGCAGTGAGCCTCTATTTTTTGGTATTGTAATAACTCATATTTCTGTGGGCTAACACCCACCGTGGTTTTTCCCTTTTAGGGGTTTCCACGTAAAGATCTGGTGTCTAGTGTGTTGGTGTTTATTTGTGATTAAGTTTATGGTTTCATGGTTAAATCTGATTATAAGCATTTAAGTTGTTGATGGTTTGATGTTCATATGAAGCTATGTTTTTGTGACAACTAATTCACCCCCCACTCTTAGTTGTCCGGTGTATTTCAATAGTACCTCCACTTATGCTTTTGACCCCACACTTAAAAATTTCCATACCCTCATGCAATTGGGTGAATACTTGCTTCTTCATCAAGTTCTACTCTATAGACTTCACACATTCCTATACAACTATGAATGCTTCTTGCCCCTCTACCCTGAGACTTCACTTTGTCTTTAGTCAGACAATCATATTTCCTTTGCAATCATATAATTTTTGCATGATTACCCCAATCTTTAGGATCTCCATGGGGACTCAAAGGAGGGCATTTCTTATCCATACACAACCCCTTGCCTAAATTGCAAGCTCATGATGAATCTTTGCTAGTCTATCCTATTTAGACTTTTGAGTCCTCTTTACAATTGCAAGTTTATGTCCAAAATATAGATCCCCACTCCTCGTCATTTTATAGATTTTTCATGATCTCATGCAATTCAATTGCAAATTGAGGATTTGCCTCCATTTTCTACCAATTTATAATGATAGACTTTCTCTCTTCCTCTATAATTGCAAATTGTGTGCCCATCTCCATGTTTCATGGTCATCTTGCACTCCCACCTCCATAGCCTTCCTTCGCTACATGTTGACACACTATTTGCCAATGGATCCCCTTTGAATTAATGACTCCCATGCGAGCTTCCATGTGGCATGTACAATGACATTTAGACTAATAAGTTGAGGCTATGTGGACATGAGAGAAATTTCAAAGGTTGACTACATATCATCAAGACTTACCTATAACCAACCCTTGAACACGGGTCATGTTTTTATGGGTTATCACATGAAACCAAGCCCCAAAAACTAATTTAAAAGTATGTGCCCATAAATTTTCCCAATGGCCTACTCCCATTGTCGATCTTAGCCTACCCATGCACTAGCCACGTGATGACGTGTACTTTCTCAACCCTTTAACCACTTAGGGCACACCTATTGCAATTAATCATGATAAAAAATGATCTATTTTCTTCATTGATGACAATCCCACACCCATCATGGGCATTGCCAAAAGAAATTTTGCTCATACAAGTTCTTGTTTATACCTTGTTTACATGTGATCTCCTATATGACCCTCTGGCTTACTATAGATTAAGTTTTAAAATATATAGATATGCTTAAAGAACCTATTTAATGGTTATATTTAATTGATAAATAGATATTGAAATAACCTTGATTTTGATGAATGTGCAAGGCATTTTGGATGATGACATGGACATTCTTGGAATTGTGGGAAATACATATCCAAATAGTTGGGAGATTTAATGAGGGAACACCCAATTTCCCCCTAAAAATTTCAAATTCATGCAAGGGGTTGTAGCATTGAAGCTATCATTGATATAAGATCACTATTAGGGGTATAGATCTAGGGAGAATATCTAACAAGTTGGATTTTATTGGTATTATCCTTGACACAGGTGAAGGGTTCATTCTCTCAAGGATCTTTATTGCTAAATCTATTATACCAAATTAGAAGGATGTACATGTGGATCAAGTCCCATTTTGTTTCAAATCTATAATGACCCATGAATACAATATTCAAAGTATGTTCTAATGTAGCCCCCATGTACTTAATGAGAGGAACTCCCTAGAAGGGATGTAATGTAATTTGATATATAAAATTGAGATTGTTCATCATTTGAAGGGACCTTTTTTTAGATAGGGAAGATATTTTAGGGTTTTCTTGGGTTAGGAGTGTGACCAGAGCTATGGAACTAGAAACTAGACCTCTTCTATGCATGTGATATGGTGAAGGGTCTCTTTAACTTCTATCTCTTTGGTTGTAATCATTAAATTTTGTTGAGCTTTCTTCTTTCAAACATCATTTATAAGCCTAATGTATGACAATTTATGAGTTCACTAGTTATAATTTATGCAAGCAATTTGATGATTATCTCCTTTGTTATTCTCATCAATAGATATAATGATGTGTTTAACTTATCTCCTCATAATCTTGCACAATTTATGTTTCATGTTGAGCACAAGATGATTGTTGCATGGGTGGTTTCCCTCTGTGTTTGTAGGTGAAATGTGGTAGGTTTATAATTGTTTCCAGATCTAAAAGCCCATTTTTCACTCTTCTAGGTCTCCTTTTAGTCTTCTCACCCATTTTATTTCTTCTTGTCTCCCTCCCACTATTTTTATTTTATTTCTCCTAATTAGATTAGGAGTATTTTATGATTTAAATTGGTTTTCTCTATGCTTCAATGCTACATATTGCTATTAGGGCATGTGTTTGTAGTTAGATTCAAGACATTCATTTGATAAGTATAGATATCTTTCATAAGGGATAAACATTCTATGTGTAGCCACCCCCTAAGACACCAAACAATCTAGAGTGCTCATAAGTCCATTGTTGAAAATAGAATCTCACTTTCCAATATGTTGTCTTCGTACATCCAAGACTTTTCAACCTTGAAACTTTGGGAAGGCTTGTAGTCTCCTTTCAAGAGAGGAGGTGGTCTTTAACCTTCTGAGTTGGTGGACACCTTGATCCATGTCATTTTGAGCCATTAATATATTGGCACTAGGAGGGATATTTTTTAGGGTTACGAGTGTTGCTTAGATATGTGGTTGATTGCCTAATTTTAATAAGTTAAACTAGGGGAAGATTTAGTCTAATGGGTATACCTCTATCTTTTCAAGGAGAGTTCCCTAAGCTTCATGAGGACTTAATTTGATGGAACCCTTTTGTTTACCCTAGTAAACAAAATGCATGAGATCATCTAAAAACATCTAAAAACTTGATTGTTCAAAATCATAATGAAGAAGTTGTTTGCATCTTACTTTATTATACTTTAGAGAAGGAGGCCAATGAGTGGTATATACACCTTCCACCACATTCAATACACTCTTGGGCTTAGCTTGAAACTATAATTTTGAGATAATTTGGAGAATATTTAGACCCATGAGAAGCATGGAGATAACTCTTGTGAATAAGGAAAGAACTCAATGAAATAATTACCATGTTTTCTTTCAGATTTGTAAGATAGTTGAATCCTTGATTGATTCTTATGTTCCTAAGGATAATAAAATCTTAGAATCATACTTGCAAACCTTAGAACCCTATTATGAAATATTGATTAGACAAACATCAAGGATAAAAAATATGAAAGATGTTGAATAGTGTTAGAATTAAGGTGCCATCAACCTTGGAAATTCTATGTAATTAATTACTCCTAATATTGTTTGTAAATTTCCATAAGGGAAGGAGTATTCACCAAGTAGCGATCTTGTTTTAGCTGCATGTTTGATCCCAATACTTGATGGACGTAAGTTATTCAGGGCTATAGGGGGGTACACCCCATGTGGGCTCCAGAAGGCTTATCCCCTCGGTAGAGGTCTGGGGGCCGCATGCCCCGATGGGGGCCCAGGGGCAACGCCCTCAGAAGCCACATTTTATATATAAATTACCATTGTAAATCTTGACCATTCATCATTAGGTTACAGATCTAATGGTAGAGATTATGTTGGCTTTTATTACCCTAGAAGGCAACCCCTTTATGAGGATATTGTATTATGACTATGTTGTAGCAGAGAGTTGAGATTGGAAAAACAAGCGCTGCTAGATTGAACATAAAAGAAGAGATTGATAGTGTTGTATTGTAAACTCTATTGAAGTTAATATAGATTGGTGCATCTCTTCTTGTGTGAAGTTTTTTCCTGAAAGGGTTTCTCCATGTAAACACTATGTTATGTGTTTGATCTTCTGTTCCATTATTTCATTGTGGTGATTTCCTACTATCTCCATTTTGGTTTTGCATAGTTATAATTGTAATAAGTTTTTCATTGATAGTTGTTTACCTTCATTTCTAACACTTGGTATCAGAGCCTAGCCAGTTATGTGTTTTGGGTGGTGTTGTGCTCTACACACATGCCCCACATTTTGCATCAGAATAATGGGGACCCCATTTTCTTGGCACTAGTTTCAATGATCTCCTTGCTTCTTTCAATCTTGTAGCTCGTTCTGAGGGCTGTAGGTCTTAATTGAGTAACTTGGATTGATTGTAAAAAGTCATGATCCATTCGTCTTGGTTTGACATATCTAGCTAATTTGAGGGTCCTATTTTCTCAACATGGTTACAAGGTGCACTCAATTGTTCTTGGAATTTATCATTATTCGATTAAGTGGTTTTGATTTCAAGAGGTCTTGGTTTGATTTGTTTTGACTAAACTTGATTTACCTCATTTGTACCCACTTGATTTGGTCTGGCAGAATTTCTCTAGCATTCGATATCTAGGTGTTTAGAGGTTCAATGATTATTTGGAGGTTTGAATTGTTTCACCAATTGAGATCTTTTATTTCTTGGAGAAGTTGGTTGAAATGGAGTTTTTCATTCTTTGCGGGTGTTTTCACTCTTACTGCATATTGTGGAGGTTTTACTGTTCATCTGGATCTATCCTGATGAGCTAAAATGTACCACATCCTTTCTAAGCTCGGCCAAGCGGAGTTTTTTTAGTCTAGTGGATTTTGCAGAAATTTGGCAAATGATGGGATATATCCTGATGAGCCCATATTTCTCACTTGCCGGAATCACTTATACACTTAGCAAAAGGCAGAGTTTTGAGTACCTGCTGGTATTATAGACGACTAACTGGATAATGGATATTATCCACTTGACTCTCGTTTTACCGCTTATCTAGATGACACTTAAAAACCTGCATCTTTTAGAAACTCATATCTCCGCAAAGTGATTTCTTAGCAAATGGAAATGAATCCTGATGCTGATGGGAATGAACAAACAAGGATTAGCACATTCAAGATGGTTTGAAGAAAACTCATTTTGAGCATCTCAAAAGGCAGTTATGCTGTTATATATCAAAGGTGTGGTATGGATGATCGTGGAAGGAGAGAGATTGTCAAGTAACCCACTGTGAAGCTCCACTTGACACTAAACCTGCACAAGAGCAATCTCTCTATGTTTGGCGGGACTTTACAATGTCTCTGGATATATCCACTAAACTTCTATATTCCCACGTTACCTCATTTGCGCTCGGCTTCAATAAACAGAGATCAACATTTGTATCACAGGCAACAAAAGTTTAATATGAGGTCTCATTCACCCGTTTATCCTACACTGACCAGAACCATCGCGAACTCTAAAATAGATGATCTTTTGCCACTTTGCGGAAGTATGTGATGCATATGGATTTTACCCATCAGATGACCTTAGGCCCACAATCCATTAGACTTGCATTTCCCCACATGTCCACTTACCGGCTCAAGCTTCGCATTTCTTGACGAATTTTCTTTAGCGGAGGTTTTACATGATGCTGGATATTATCTACTAAGCATGAAATTCTCTACGTATCTGGTAGATAGTATTTTTCCCACTTTTAGGCTAAGTCATATCTAGATGACGTCATATCCACTTGAAGCTTAATTTCCTGCATTCTCCCGTGGAACTCCATTTTCCCACAAATATCCCTCACCAGTGCAAACTCCCTCCCTCCCCATTTCATGCGTCCATTGCCTGATTCGGATATCTTGATTTAAATGTCAAAGCGTCGGTTGATTCATATGTTATAAGGATTTGAAAATAGGAATATAAAGCATGTTTAGAAAAGAATGGTTTAAAGTGCAGATATGGGCCATGGAGTTATTGGTGTTTAGACATCTGCAAAGCGTAAAGCAAGAACGCGGATAAAGAAATTTCGTCATATGTTGTAGTTGCAACTATCCTGATAAACGTCTATGCAAAATGTGGGATCAGTGTTTAACTTGATGATTTCCTCTTAGTTTAAAATCCATGGAGCTACACTGCTATTTCATCTTCAGTTGAAACATATATTAGCGGTATGTGCTTCTTTAAAATCTTTTGGAGTTTATGGTTGCATAGAAGTGTATACCTTTAATTTTTTATTCTCTCGAATCTTTTATTGCTGTCTCTATTGATAAATCACTAAAATCTTGTGAGAAAGATTTGGTTTATCTGAGACTTTGAGGTGGAGACTATAGGAGTGAAGGAGATTGGGTGACGTTGTTCTGATCTAAATTGCAACGCAAACTCAAGGGCACAGTTCTTGATTGGGAGGACATTGATGGAGTACATATGAGATCTTGTATACTAAGAGTGTAGAAGCTTGCTGAGTTACATGGGAACTTTTTAAGGGAGATTCACTCCTCATGTGGTAAAGAGTGTGTTTCTGATTCTAAACATAGACTATGCACGTGAACTATTGGACAAAATACCTTAAAGAAATGTGGTATTATGAGACATAATGCAAAACGCACAACAAGAAACCATTTGAAAGCAAAAGATTCAGGCGCACATATCAAATTGCAAGATTAGAGGTAAGATGATGAAAGCGCAAATAGAGAACAACAAATTCCCACAGAATCTAGCAAACTCTGAAGTTTCTATTCTCCTTTGCGTCTGATTAAACATGATTGAGTAGTTGCCAATCCTGATTTCTGCATTCAACGCTGGACTGGTTCTATTTTTCTATGGGCTCTCCAGTATCCAATTTCAACCATCATTTGCATGACTTGCTAGAAGAGGCTGACACAATGGCAATTAAACCTGTTGAAAGTAAGGTTCACACTGATTTGGAGTAAGAATGAAAATGGAGTCGTAGGAGATTGACGACAAAAACTAAAAGGTGAGAGTAAGAAAATGAATGAAGAGGTGTCAACTCCAATTGAAATATCGTCATCAAATCATGAGAGGAACTGTCAAAAGGATGATTTTTATAACCAGTCTTGAGATCATTTTGTCATTTTATTAAAGATTTGAGACTTTATCATACGCAATAATCATTATCTGATTGATGATATGCACTTGGAAGGTGATAAAAAAAATATGCAAGGTATGCAGATGAGTTAAGAGAGAGAGGATTATGTGAAACAATGCCAACATAATTGGAAGCGCTTGGAATATATGCTTGGATTGAGTTTTATTAAAATCGACATCTGCCGAGCATAAATTTGGTATGCTGCCAAATGGTGATCATCCCATTTCTTCCGCATTGTTGTTTGCTTTGCGAGATTTTATGACAAGATACATCCAGATAGAGCCCAAATATCCGCTTATCCTGTAGAAGACCGAATCCCCATAAATATCCTAAGAGATCCTTAACTCGTGCGAATGTTGCTTGATTGACGATATCCTATTAAATCATTGGTGATCAAGTATTGAAGATACACATTGCACAAATGCATTTATTTTAAGTTCAAATATCCCAATGAGTGCAGTTCCCGCCAACTTGGATATAAGATTCACTTTCATTTTGCAGCACTGCGTATGGGCAGTGGATATATTCCACGAACCCACTAATCTCCATAAACTTTATATAGGGATTGGAAATGACCATGAAACTGAAAGAGTTTATTTGGAATGCCCAGAAAACATTCAAAATTGTTCCAAGAAAACAATCAGATATGCATCTGAGGGAGACTAAAGAAATGATTGGCAAACTATAGGAAGTGATTTAAATTGTCAATTTTAATAAACTCTTGACATAATTGTCCTGATTTTGAATGTTGAAATCTTGTTAAAATTCCTTATTTTCTATAAAAGTTGTTTATTATGCTTTTTCTTTTCTTGCAGATTAAATAGGATAGTTAGACAATATGAGGTATTAGGGGTCTAAATGCTCCAGGAAGTTCCCCAAATTGGAAAAAAATCAGCTTATTCGATGCTGGAAGGAACGCAGAAAGGCTGGAGATCAGATTGCTATTGGAGGCAGAGGATGTACTCAGTTCTGGCCCAGTTTCCACATATTCTAGTCAACAAATTAGCCTGGGAAGCTTCCAGTTGGATGTGTCCCTTCATAAAAACATAGGTCACATGCTCTTTTTATCTTGTCAACTCAGCAAAAATGAGATTTGTCTCATTAGATATATCAAGAAGGTGTTATTTAATCTTATTTGAACAAGCTAAAAGTTGTAATTTTGTCTTTTTCCTAAAGGATAAAAACAAAACCAAGTTTGTAATTGTTCAGTTATTCAAATTAAATGTTGTTAGATTTGAGCCCTTGGTGTTGGTTTGATCCTCAACATTCATTGTAAAAGTAACTATGCTTGCCTCCCTATATAAAGGCAACCTCTCTCTCATTGTAAAGGTTAAGAGTTGAAACTATACCATTTTTATGAATCAATACAAATAGAATTTGATTTGCTGCTGCCATATGAGTTCATTTTATTGATTGAATTTGGTGTTCATGGTAACTTTTCACCTTCTAAGTAGTTATCCAGTTGCAATTGTGGTTGATTATTAAGATATTTGATAGATTTCTTGTTCATACCATTGGTGGTCTACTGATTGTAGATTGTTTTGCATGGTTATTCTAGACATATTTATCTGAGCTGAGTTTGATTGTGTGTGTTTGTTGAATTGCACTAGAAATTGGGTGTCGAATGGAACCTTCACAGTTTGAAAATACTTCGTTTCCTTAGAAGATTGCACAATCTCTGTAGTGTTGTGGGCTTCCTAGCTAAGTAGAGATTTGTTTATTTTGGGAATCTGTCTATCTGTCTATTGATCATGACTATGGCTATCTATAGGATCTCTCTATCCTTACTCTCTTCCCTCTTTCTTTTACATTTTATTTATCAGATCCTATTAGAGTAGGTTTCATAAACTTGCACATTGCTATCACAGAATTCTTATCTAATGAATGCAAGTTAGTAGATTGCTTGTTGCAAGCTGATATAACATATTTTATAGCAATCTAAGTATATATCAGTTCACTTATACATTGTAAAATTAGAAAACTGATTAAGTTCATGTGTAATTAAACCACAATGCACTAAGTTTGTCCATATTTCATGTAAGTCCCTGTGTTGTAACAACAAAAACACATTCACTACTAAGTTGTCTCACAAGTGAAGACCTGACATTATAAAACTTGGGTAGTCTTTTTTTGGGTTTTCTGGGATTAGATTCCTTTCAAGAGAGGTGGAATACTTTGTATTTCATCTAATTTGTTGCGTGCAAAAACACCCATCAACAGGTGGAAGTGTGAGGATTTTTTGAGTTGTAGTGTAAGTTCTGGTTGAATTTGTTTTGTAGATTTTGTGTAGGAACCATGGCTATATCCACACCCTAGTTGGACATCAAAAAATTTAATGGAACGGGTTATGGGTTGTGGAAGTTAAAAATGGAGGATCTCTTTAAGGAGAGAGATCAATGGTTGGCGACATCAAGAGAAAATAAACCTGATGATGTTAGTCAAGATGAGTGGGATAGATTAAAAACTCAAGGGTACAATCTGGTTGTGTCTTGCAAATTCTATCCTACTATTCATGTCACTGATGAAAAGACCACATATGCTTTATGGAAATGGTTGGGTGAAATCTATCAAGCCAAAAGTCTGGTAAACAAACTTTATTTAAAGAGAAAGTTATTTTCTATAAAAATGAAGGAAGGTGAATTTATTGTAGACCATTTAAATTCATTTAATTTGATTGTGAGTCAACTAGCCTCTATGTTAAGGTTGAGGAAGAAGATAAATGCATCATGCTTCTTTGTTCGTTACTTGAGTCTTTGTTACATCTCCAACTTATGATTTAGCTTAATCTTGTTTTTGTATGGTACCTAATCAGTAGGATTAACCATAGTTTAATAATTAGATGTTGTGGAAATATCTGATTTAATCATTGATTAGGTGAATACAGACTAATTATAGTTAGATATGAAATTACATGTTCATATGAATATTTAATTATTATGAATTGAGAATCACATGATGATGCACTGATCATAGTTTTATGATAGTGAGTGTGAACAAGAAATGAATCTTCCTTTGAAGACGAAAGGAGAGTATCATCTGGGAGGAAAAGATAGATGTTGAGAAATGGGTCCAATTGCCATCTGAGTATCAGATTTTACATCCTTATGAACCCTTGTAAGTTGGTGTGAGTCACGTCTTTTCTTTGCTACTCGATTTCATTTTTGTGTCATCATGTCGATTGAGTTATCTCGACAATGTTTACGTTGACTTGACTAAATGATGTTCCTAGAATGTCAATGTGAGTTGAGGATAGTCTCACCAAGTGGCAGAGTACTTTCTTGTTTCTCTATTTATTCCCGAACTAGGATTTTGAATCTATTAGTCTTGGTTTAATATGCTTTGGGTTTATAGAGAAGAAGGGGGAGCGGTGCTCGATGTCTAAATCACATTTTGATTGTGTCACCATGTTGGTGGACCTCTTGGTTGTTATGAGTATCCTTATACATCATGAAGATGTATGAAAACTTTATTAAGATATAACTATTTAAACTTTGTATTGAACCCATGTTAATATTAATATGTATATGTGTTTTGTGTGTTGGCTGACATCATCCATGATTAGTGGAGTGACAAGGTGCCTTATCGGACCACTAAGACCATTATCCTTGTTGTCCACTTTCTTATAGCAAGTAATGGACAAAGTGACTCCAAGGAAGCCGTGGGTTGGTGGAGTGGAGTAACCATCCTCAACTTTGTGGCCTCATGTGGCAATTTCACCATATGCTCGACATACAAAGAAGATCAAAACATAGTTGTAAGTCTTTTCTTTCATTCATTATCATTTCTATTCATAACACTTGGGAGATAGAGCAAGAACATGATAATTTGTAGTTTGTTGGAAGTCTTTGTCGAAGGCTACAGGAAGTTGGCACAAAAGTCCTTTGCTAAGAGCCAATGATAGACTGCATCATAAACACTCAAATGAACTTTCTTAGGTAAGATTCAAATCCTTTAAAGACTCACATTTCTTTGAATGTTAAACAGTATTAAAACCATGTTGAATAGGGTCGACTGTGCCGATAGTCAAGTGCATTGTTTGTTGTGGTTATCGTTTGAGGCCCTCGGGCCATAGCTATTGATATAATAATTTTTATTTCTCAGACCCTCGAGGTCTATGTTACAGTTGTTTAATCTTGTTAATGCATTTACTTGGAGATATACTCCAGGCCCTCAAGGCCATCAATGAACTATATTACAAATTAGTGTTGACTATATTTCTTAACTGTTGCTCGAGGCCTTCAAGGCCAAGCCAATACTCACTATAGCAATTACAAACACCATGTTGAGTGCCGATATGGCATAGCATGATAACAGTATAATCATAACACACAAAAGCTTCTATGATGAGCTCGAGACGATAGTGCTTATGAGATATAGTGTTTAAAACTATTTTGTTTAGATATATGTTTGGAGGATTCAGCTTGCATGTGGTTGATGCACCATCCTCGAACTATAATGATAATCTTTTTGAAAGCTTTAACCTTTGAACATGCTAAGAGCACTTAAATACATTCATGTGAACTTTATGCATAGAACTTGACTACTATTGATGGGTTATTAGGATAACCATAATGTAGTATATATCGACCCCTCGATAAAGGAGGATTGCAATATGAAAGTTAATAGTGTATACACCTAAAAATGGCTAAGTTGAATTAAATATATATTTTAATATTTATTTTAATTCCCATTCTCCTATCAATTAAATAAATATCCTAATTTATTTAAGTGATTCACATCCCTCCAATAATTAAATAAAATTAATTTATTTAATTAAATTCCCTAACTCTTCTAATGTCTCACATAATTAAATAGTTCTAAATTATCTAATTAAACCCAAATTCCTCTATCTTTAAGTCCTAATTCCATAAATCCACCTCATCTTTTTGCCCCACCTTGTTGCACATGTAATTAAATATTTTAACATTTAATTAGCTAATATCCCCTCACCCACATGTCCTATTTCTCCTCTAGTCAAATTAGTTAACTTATCAATCAAATCTGTTAACTAATTAGTCAATTGAGTTCACTACTCAATCTATTCTATTGACTCCCCAATCAATCCAATGAACTAATCAATCATCTTGGTTGGCTCCTCAATCTGTTCTATTAACTCCCATAACTCATGAAAGGAGCTTGGACACTTGTCCTCTCCTGATTCACGCACATTCCCTCAAACTTCCTCAACCGTACACCTCACAAGTAATTCCTCTAGTCATGGATCTATTGACACTTGGATTTGGTCTTCCCCCAACCTACATAAGCAAGGTCTTCACACCCATTTTACATACACTCAAGCTTAAGAAATCTTACTCTGCAAGAATCATTATAGCATGCCTTTGGCAAAGTTATCATCCATTTGAATTCACTTAACCTCATTATCACAACTCTCATCCAATCATGTCTCCATCAATCCATATCCATTAGTATTGCATTTGTAGTGTAATCTCCATTGCATTATCCACCTACAACCATTCTACTCTTGTCATCTTCAATAGCAAGGAAGTACACACTTTTGAGAGCTCCATTACCTTCAAGATCAAGAGTAGATAGGTGAACATTGGAAGTATAGAGGTAAAATGGTCTCTGAAGGTATATTCTTTGTTTACTTGTATTTATATCATTTTCCATTGAGTTATTGGATGATTAGTTGCTTTAAACTGTTATTCATATTTTTCACTAATATTTATGGCGCCCACTGTGGGGCTTTGCCTCATTTTTAACATCAATTTGAGTGTTTTGTGAAGTTTATGTCACGACAGGTCGTTCCTATACATACAACTTCTAGTTCTACGCATTCAACCTTTCCTACACTGCATTCAATCTTTCTGCGCATACAAGGCATAGTCTTGTGCATTTAATCACTATTGTTGCACTTTTGTAAATCTGCGCATATGAATCGTAGTGTTGCACATATGATCTGCAGATCTATGCATATGATTTGTCAGAGAAAGTTGTAATGTTTTTATCAGATCTTCCATACTACCTCTCATTTGTAGGTGTTAGGAGCTAGATTTAGTCATTTTAGCTGCATTATTAAGCCACTTAGAACTAATTAGGAGAGAGTAACTTAATATGTTCATGTAAATCATCACATAGACATAACTAGGAGGAAAGTAAATCATTTTGTTGCATCACAACTTGCATCTAGTCCTAACCTAGGGTTAAAACTGAACAATTTCTTTATGTTTTTACTATCTTGCACTACAATCTATCACATAGCTTAATAGGGGAAAGTAACACTTGTTTATTTTTTCAAGCAACAATCTACACCTAGATTTATTAGAAGGTTAAAATAAACAATCTTTTCCAAGTTATTGCTATCTTGTTACAAATTTTTGTGCTTGGTAGAGTTAACACATTTAGTTATTTTTCTTTTATCTAGGAAGATAAAGAACCATTGTTCTCCATTCTTGGAAATGATAATAGGCCCATGCTCTCCTCTTTCTTGGGTGACTAGTATGCCAAACTTATCATTTTACATGTGTAACCTTTAGATAGGCCTGCCCTTGGAATTCCTTCCTTCCAAGTGGGATGACCTTAAGTGATAATGGGCTAAAGCCAAGCCACCTCCAAGTCACTATAAATAAATTGTGTTTGTGATGAAAGTTACAAGCAATGGGTGTTGTTATATTACACCAACCAATGTTTCCCCCAAAACCCTATGGAACGTAACCTCTGCAGGCTAAGAAGCCTCCTTATTGAAGCAAATGGTTGCATGTGTAACAACCTAAACAAATGCCTTGACTAAAATCCTTTTGTTCTAGCAAGCCAAAATCCCCTATTTGGTGACACAGGAGGAGGAACCTCTAGAGCCATCCAACGTCATACACTCATTTAGTGTGGAGATAGAAAATTTCAACTCTTCAGAGGAACTGTAACTTGGTATGTGTGAGAAGTGAGTGTCATGGAGGGGATTCGGTGCTACCAAGTTACTAGCTGTCTGCCTTTATGTAAGTGGCTGGGGTAAAACCCAAGTTGGAACTCATCAAATATTGTCCTTGCCAACCTTAGGATTGTGCTTGCTTTTTGGTCAAAAATTTGTAAAAACAACATGGAATCTTCTTGTTTGATGTGTTTTCTTGCAACTAATTGATACAAATAATCAACAAAAATACCAGACTTGCTTCAAGAAACATTTTGAAAACAAGCCCAAATTGAAAAATTGAAACAAAAGGACAACACTACCTGCAGTTCTGTGCATTTAAACCATTCTGCTCTGCATATGACAAATTCTACTACACATTTAATCCTACTATGCAATTGACCCATTCTGCTATGCATATGATAAGTTTTGTTACACATTTAATCCTGTTGTACAATTGACCCATTCTGCTACGCATTTGAGAAATTTTGTTGCGCATACAATACTTCTGTGCATTTGACGCACAGAGTGGCACATGCAAACCACAGTACTACACATTCAAAAATTAGAGCATTTCAACTAGACCTACGCATTTGACCTACATAGAACTGCACATTTGACCATTTTTCCTGCGCATCTGAAGTTGCACATGTAAAAGAAAGACCTATTCCATACACTTTTGAGAAAAAATTAAACTAGTTCGGGGTTCCCATTATTGCATATACCTTGTTTATGATCTTAGGAAAACCATACAAATCCATTTCACATCCTTTTAAAAAAAAAACATTTCCATTTGCCATATCATCCAAAGCAAAAACATCAAACAAAACAAACCAAATTTTCTACCAAGGTGTCATTAAAATCTTCCAAAACTCAAAACAAAAATCTAGTTGGTTTCATAATAGGATATATCATCCTTCATCTCAGAACTACACTAGTGTAATCTTGATAAAATTAGTCCATATCAATAGCGGTGATCAACTCTCCCTACTTTGACTATCTTTTACCTCAAGAGTACATTTGCTTGAGCAAATAGTAGATCAAAATTCAAACCTTAGGAAAAATCTTGTCATCTCAACCACACCAAAAAATGTCCATTCACAAGCATTTTCATTCAACATTCACCCCCATCAAATGGTTTTTATGGTTACAACTAGATCAAAATCCAAAGAAAAGGAAGTTATGGATCTTTTGAACAAAGATATACCATCTCAATCTCATAGTGATGGAGAGGAAGAAATCCCATATGAGGAAGTACTTGGTGCTTTACAAGACTCAAAATTTCAAAAGTGATGGACAAGGTCCTAAACATGGACCCTCAAAAGTATTTCCTTATGCTAGCACAACAAGGGACCAAACTTCCATCAGACTTTGACACCTCCACCTTAAAAGACACCACCTCTATGAATGACATGGAAACTCCCAAGATCACACAAGAGGTTCCCAAAATAAAAAAGGCTAAGGATACAATCAATCCCTTGGATTTATTAACAACACAAATCCAAGCCTTACAACAACAGCTCGCAGATATTCAAACCAAAGCATCAACAAAACACTACTCTTTAGAGGATATTTCATCGTATCCTTTTGACAAGACCTTGATCATGATACCTTTCCCCTCAAAATTTGAGGTCTCGACATTTGACAAATATCGAGGGAAAGGTGATCCAAGGGATCATATCAGAGAGTTTAGTGCAACATGTCTCGAAGTCACACACAATGAAACGTATCTCATGTGACTATTCCTAAGGAGCTTGGGAGGACAAACCATGTAATGGTTCTCTCACCTACCTCCCAGCATTCGAACCTTCAACGAACTAGTGGATAAGTTTGTCACTGACTTCTACAATATTGAGAATAAAATCTCAATGTTAGATCTTTGTAACACTAAACAAAAGGGTGGAGAATCCTTTGCCTCTTTCTTACAAAGATGGAGACAACTAGCTAGCGAATGTCCATATCATATGCAAAAAAAACAAATTCTTGAAATGTTTGTACACAATGTAAACGCTGATCTAAGCTATCAAATATCAATCCAATGTCCTACTTCTTTTAGTAAGGTCATTGAGATGGGTTTACTCATTGAATAAGCTTTGATAGAAAATGGGAAAATAAAACTTTACAAGTACATCCCTAGTGCAAATGTTCACACAGATAAGCCATGATTTTAGACCAAAAATAAGAACATCATGAATGATGAGGTGGTTGATGCTAAAAATATGATGCCAAAGCAACCAATTTTCAACTTATCAAACCCACAAAACAACCCCCAACAAAACAAACTACAAAACATTGAATCATGGTCTACAAACTTTCCTCCTCATAGAAAGTTCACACCTCTAAGGGAAACACTAGAATCCACCCTACGGAAGCTAATATCCAACAATCTCATAACTCTTCCAATGGCATGGGAATATGAACCAAAAGTTAAACCTCCTTGGTGGAAAGACACAGACTTCTGCAAATACCATGGAAGCAAAGGCCACAAGACCAATGATTGCCAAACGATTAAACACACCATTCAAGACTTGTTGGATCAAAAATGGTTATCACTTGATGGACATGCTTCTAATGATAATGATGATCATATAGCATTCAAGAATCAACTCCCCAACTATGAGAAGGGAGATTCTTCAAATCAAAACAAAAGTGGGGCTAACAATGCCAACTATACAAACGTGTCTTATGACTACATGTTGTTAACCACATTTCTAAAAGTGATTCACATATCAATGTGATCACTATAAATAAAAGCCCTAATTGTAATGTGACCACTTGTAGTGGAAAGGTTACTCTTAAAGGAGCTCCGTCCAAACCATCCTCTACATCCAACTAGTACAATATCCTGGATCAACTTTACAAGACACCCGCACACATTTCCATTTTAGAACTTTTACGTCTATCCCCATCCCACAAAGCCATACTCAAATAGGCTCTTTCAGAAACCACCATCCCAACCAACCTTGCTGAAGAGTAGTTTGAGACCATGGTAGGTCATCTTACCACACCTCATTTCCTATCATTCACGGAAAAGGATGACATGTCGATCATCCAACCACACAATGTGTCTCTCCACATAGAAGCCTTCATCCATCAGCATAAAATAAAAAGAGTTCTAATTGATGGAGGAGCAGGTTTAAATATTTGTACCTTAAAGCTAATCCTTGAATTGGGGTTTTGGGAGAATGCTATCGATCCTAAAAAGAAAATCACCATCAATGTTTACGATGAAGAGGATGGAACTTCAAAGGGAACCATTGTTTTACCAATCAGAGTGGGACCTGTAGTAAAGGATGTGGTGTTTCAAGTGCTTGAAATGGAACTTGTATATAATATTCTCCTTGGAAGACCTTGGATACATGTAATGAAGGTGGTGCCATCCACCTATCAACAATGTATCAAATTTCCCCATGATAGCCAAGAGATCACCATCCAAGGTGATCCCATTCCATTTCAATATTGCAACTCCATATAATCCAAACCTGACATTGTAATTCCCAATAATCGTGCCTCTACTTCATCATCATCCAATGTTGACCCAACTTCACTCCCTTCCACATCCAAGGAACCCAAAATCAACCTCAAGCTCAAAGACAAGGGAGTTGGTGAATATATAATCGCACAATCCTTTTTCTTAGCGCAGCTACCTATATCCCCCAAATCCTATGGAAAGCCATCCATGAGCAAACCCAAGGCATTAGAAACTCTTAAAGGTCTGTTTGTAAAATGGGGAAGCCTCGAAGATAAGAACGATGAGAAAGACATCCTACAATGGTTATATAAGGATGAAGTTAGCTTATCCAAGCCACAAGACCATCAATCCACATTGCAAAATGAACAGTATGGTCAAGGATTCTCAATACTATAAAGAATGGGATATGAAGGTCATGAGCCCATAGGATTGAGGAAAGAAGGTATCACTGAACCTATCCAACCTCCTTCATTAATAGCCCAGGACATTACAGGGCTAGGTTACATCGGCAAAGCAAAGACCAAGGGAAAAGACAAGCATAAAGGCAAACAACTAGAAACATCTACTACTAACCTAGTAGAGCAGATTCATCAACTATAAGGATGGAGTGAGATAGACTCCAATGAGTATGAATGGGTAGTCTCTCTAAACTATCTTGTGATGAAAAAGATTTTGATGTGGTCCATGAGTATGACCCTACCCATGCAACTCATGAGAGATAAAGATCATGGTTTAGACCTCTAGAGTTCAATCCACATAATAACAATAGTGAGATTCGTGAGGAAAGAATGATAGCACACTTGATAGATCAACTTGTGGAGAGTACCATCGCATGCATTGTCAATTCTTACAATAACCACATTAACTCCTCCATATTGACCATCACTACCCTCGAACCAGACCAATCCGATGACCCATTACCACTATTGCATCTAGAACTTAGATTGGGATTTGCAAGACTCTACCCCTGAGCTAGATACCTTTCAGAATGATGAGGCCATCAACAATTTTCTAGAACTTAGAGACCATATACCTGTAGGGACTCACAGAGCTGGCTATGCCATAGAACTCAATGACAAGGATTATTTTGGAAAGAGTGCCAAGCCTTTTAGTCTCAAAAATGTAAAAATGAAAGATAGATCTAATGGTGAAAACCACTTTGCGGTAGTGTTAGATCGTGAAAATAGTAAAAATATAAAAGATGTATCCAATAGTGAAAACCTCTTTGACGCACCGAAGGATGAAAGGCTTGACCCTCTTCCCAATCTAACACATTAGGAGAGATCCTCAATCTTAATGGAACTAGTAGAATAGATCAACTTCAGCACAAGTGAAAATCTAAAGATGATCCATATGGCACAATCTTTAACTACACAAGAGAACCCAGAGTTCATCGAATTCTTCAAAAAGAAACAAATCAACTTTGCTTGGTCATATGCAGATATGCCAGGTCTCAATCCAAACCTTATAATGCATCAATTATCACTAGCTCTAGGAGCTAAGCTAGTTAAACAAAAACTCAAGAAGTTGCTAGATGTTGGGTTTATCAAACCAATAGACTATCCAAAGTGGATTTCAAATATAGTGCCTATCACCAAGCCAGATGGAAGAGTTCGACTGTGTAATGACTTCAAGGATCTAAATGAGGCTTGTCCCAAAGATGACTTCCCTCTGCCTAACATTGACATCATTGTAGATCTTACAGTAGGGCACACCATGTTGTCATTAATGGATGGATTCTTTGGCTATAACCAAATCAAGATAACACTTGAGGATTAGCATAAAATAGCATTCACATGTCCATGGGGTACCTATTGTTGGTGCATCATGCCATTTGGCCTAAAGAATGCGGGAGCAACATATCAGTAGGCAATGACAACAATCTTTCATGACATGATGCATACCATCATGGAAGATTACATAGATGACATTCTAGCCAAATCAGAAACTAGAGAAGGACATCTACATGTTCTAGACAAGATCTTCACAAGACTAGAGCAATTTAATGTATGGTTAAATCCAAAAATGTGTGTTTTTGGAGTCACATCTGGTAAACTCCTTAGATATATCGTATCAGCTAATGGAATAGAGGTGGACCCCTCCAAGGTCAAAGCAATCATGGAAATGCCACCACCTAAGAATTTGAGTCAATTGTGATCTCTACAAGGAAAGTTGCAGTCCATCAAAAGGTTCATCTCTCAATTGGCAAACAAGTGTCACCCATTAATGCATCTCCTACACAAAAACATTCCTTTCAAATGGGATGATATGTGTGAGCAAGCATTTCAACATCTAAAGGAGTATTTGATGAACCCACCTATCTTAATGCCTCCAATTCAGGGAAAGCCATTACTACTCTACATTTCAGCCACACCAACAGCTCTTGGAGCTCTGCTAGCACAATAGAACCATGAAGAAAAATAATAACCAATCTACTACATTAGCCAAACACTGGTAGGCTACGAGCTACATTATACACCAATTGAAAGAGCATGTCTCATTGTGGTCTTTGCTTCACAAAAATGGAGACATTACATGCTATCACATTCCATCAAGCTAGTAGCTAAGATCAATCCATTGAAATACTTGCTCAACAAAGCTACCCTAATAGGTAGAATATCAAAATGGGTCATGATACTCAGTGAATTTGACATCGAGTATGTCGATAGAAGAGCAATAAAGGGGCAAGTAATTGCAGATCAACTAGTAGATGCACCTTCAATGGATGACAACCCATTATGTTTTGAATATCTATATGAGTCTATCTTTCACATAACAATAACAATCTAGAAACTCTACTTCGACAGATTATTTACTCAGCATGGGTCCGGAGCAGGTATCTTGTTGATTACACCTAATGGAGACACCATTCCCAAGTCATACAGACTACTCTTTCCATGCACTAACAATGTGGAGTACGAATCCTTAGCCATTGGCATCAAGCTAGAAGTAGAATGGAAAATCATAGAACTTGATGTGTATGGTGACTCGCAACTTGTCATCAACCAAGTGAATGCCAACTATAAAACAAAGGATGAAAAGTTAATACCATATAAATGTATGGTAGATGACTTCAAAGAATACTTTGTTGTGATCTATATTGAGTAGATACCCAGGTTGGAGAACAAAGCAATAGATGCCATGGAAATGATTGCATCTCTCTTGGATATCCCTGAAAACCAATCACGTTATGAGTTCTTGGTAGAGCCAGTGTCCCATCCTATGTGTTGACATTTCTTCTGAATCAGCATTAGGGTTTGCCACTTCTAATGCACAGGCAGATTCAGGCCAACTGAATACAGGAGGTTGCGTGAGCTCCTCCCCTTCACTTCTGTTTCTGCCGCACCAAGGGGGGGATCCCTATAACTTAAGATGTAACCTTGACTAGCTCAAAGATAGAAAGATCTAACTTGACAACAACAGGCAGAATACTCTCATGTATGGACCAAGATCTGCATGATAGATCACAAGGCTGGCAACATTCTTGGACATGATGTCTGGTTGAGTATGAGAGTATGCAGGGGGTTCCTAATCCTACTCCTACAACTAACAGGTGGAAGTATGAAATGTTTTGATATGAATTTGGATGCAAAGCTGGACATGGTGTATAACACAAGAACACAGCATGATTGGTGCCTATCCAGGGCTTGGAGTCGGTAGACATACACCTGTGAATGATCAGCATGAATAGCTAAAACTGGATTTCAGGGGGATACACATGATATCTGCCTTACAGATATCTCCCAATATAGAGTGTTGAGCTATCTCTACTTATGGCATCCCTACTGCAGTATACCCTTCCCAATGTTCAACCTGAAAACAGTTTAATCTGCCCCTTGAGCAGAGGTTAAAAGATCAGACATTCAACATAGGAATTCTATGCTCTAGAATCTAAACATAAGCAAACATCCAGATCCAGAAGAAGGATACATGCAATACTGGAGACAGAATTAACACAACACATGCTAAGATAGCATTACTCATACAAGATCAACCATGAAACCAGTGGATTCATGCCAAATCCTACAACAGGAGATACATAAACTCACAAGATAGACTGTACAGAGCAACCAGATCAGCTGGTTTTGGATTACAGAGCCAAAAATCCTCAACTTTCAACAACAACCCTTCAAATGAGCAACATCACCTGCTTATAACAGCCAGGTAGGTGCTCAGCAATTAATTACAATGTTGACCAAAAATCCCGCCAGACACAGTATCATGGAAATGGCGCTCAAACACAACCAGATTGGCGCCCAAACTTGAATGCAGCAGGTAGGGGAGGAGACAGGAAGATTTCTCGAGCCCTGCGCCTCTGTCCACTGATGTACACCTTCAGTCGGGTACCAGATCCGCCCACACCATCGCCCATACCTCTGCAACAATCGCCATTGATGGCGCACCAACCCGCGGCCTCGGGAAGAACATCAAACAGTCGATCGCAACCACTTCCCGCCGAGGTTCATCATCACGATATTTTGAAAATGCAGGATAACATTATCCCACATGCACCCCGCAGCAACCTCCTTAACACTTTATATACTAGGTCATGAGCATATATCATGTCGGTGCTTTTGCTCCTGACGACACTAGTATAAGACTTCATCATCATCATCCTCCAGCAGCATGATATCCTGTTGCCTGAAATATCACCCTGACGTCATCATCATATCGCAATGTAGCCTGCATGATAATCGCCTTCATCGGCACAACCTGATCCATCGGAGAAACATCCTCCTGCTGAGCCTATACCAAAAGTCTGGCCGATGAACATCCTGATGATGTCATCATCATATCCTGCTGACGTCATCATCATATCTGCCTACTGCGCACCTCCTCATATCCGGATGACATCATCATCATGTTTGCAAATGTCGGGAGATCTCCTCAAGATGATCAGTGTTAGAAACATGACCCCCCCCGGGACCTCGATGACGTCATCATCATATTAACATCAGGATGATATTCGGAAGACAACCGGATATTTGGAAATATCATCCTGATGTGCAAATATCATGTTGCACTGTAGCTCCTCTGTAAGATCGGGGCGATAGATGAATATGATGATGCTCGAAAAGATCACCCCCTCTAGATAGCGCACGAATCCGGCAGGCGGATATCTCCTCATATCAGCATCATCATGATGCTGGAACAAACACACCCGAGTGATATGAAAATATCACCCCCTCCTTCGGAAATATTATGATGCAGATAGGCAGAAAGAACCGGATATCACCCTGATATATGGATGACGTCAGCATCATCAGGATGAGAAACAAAGAACAAGGTGATACAACATCATCAGGATGATATTGACTAAGATCATCCTGACGTTCAAAATATGATGACCCTAGTGAATATCGGGTCGCACTTGGATCTCTTCAACAACATCATCAGGATGATCATAACCAAGATCACCCGATGATAGAAATATCACCCCGGTGAAATATCATGATGCAGATAATATGATGACCCTCGCAAGCAACACGGTGATAAAAGGAAATATGATGATGATGACGACGACCCTTAGGAAAAAGCAAGTTAGGTCGAGCAACTCAAAGAATAACCCCTTCAGAATAACGGGGCAACATCATCATCACGTTTGCGCAAGGTGATAAATGGAAGATCACCGGATACTTTGAAAAATCACCCTCGCAAGCAGATCAGGGCGCACTGTAGCTCATCAGCATCATCAGGATGAAAACCAAAGATCACCCGATATTTCAATATGATGATGACGATGAGAAATGGTCGACGGAGAACATGATGATGCTGACCTTCATCGAAACAAACATGATGATGATGACCTCCTCCTCAAGAAAATATGATGATGCAGCTGAAAAATGCTGAGGAGGTCCATCACTTAGAACATTTTTTGGATACTCAGGGAGAGTGCCTGAATGAAAATTGCTCAAAAAACTACCAGTCAATTCAGGCGCTAACAGTGGCTCTGTCTGGGGACGTGCAGGTGAAAACCTGCAGCGAGAACCCCAGATCTCTGGGATGCAGACCAGTCCCTTATCCATTGGGCACAGAGTCAAATACTGCACTGACCTGCATCACCAAACACACTTGATGGCCTAAGGCCACCAAGAAAAGAAAAACATGTATCTCCCTTTGTCAAATATCTTGTTTTCATCTGCATGCACTGGGTCAAGCTTGGAGATACTACAGACATCCACCCACAAACAAATCTTGTCATCTGCATATTCAACCCTCTGATTTGGCTTGTCATTATCACCCTTGTGCAGATAACCCTCAGCATCATGTGACATGTGGGTGCAGAATATATCAAACAATGCATATTCATATGGCATATAGCACTTATCACCTATATCATCATCATGCATTGCAACATGATCTCCCAGCTGGACTGCAAATAGGAAACACTTGGAGTCCACCACAAAACTAGGAAGATCAAGGCTCATTGTATTATATGCTGGCTCATCAAAAGAAAAGCTTTCAAAATCACAATTGTGTACATCATGTACACAACCATCTGGTACACCAGGCTGGAAAAGATCAGGCTCTGGCATCTGTTTTAAGTCAGGCACATTTTCACAGTCACTTACCTGATGTATGTTGTTTCCTCTTTCATCAAGATGAGAAACAGAATCCAAGTCAAAAATAATGTCTAGATCTTCACCATACTCAGACAGATCCTCATCACCACATGTGTCATAAATGGGTGGCCCAGGTGCATCAGTTTCATCATAGTATGCCATTTGTTCATGGGCAGCAGAGCACACCTCTTCATCATCAATGGATTCACTCTGTGGAGGAGTATCAGCCTGTGTGTCATAAGCAAAACAGCCATCAAATGAAAAACAATCATGCTCTAAACTAGCACTTATTTCAATTTCTGACTGCTCTTCATGATCTCCATGTGTTTGAAAGGTAAGCAATGGGTCACACATAGGACTGCTTCTCTGTTTGCTTATATCTTCTCTGTCTTGAGTACAATACTCACAATTGTCTCCACAGGTCCATTCTAAAAATTGCTCATTGCTGTCCACAACCTCGTTATTGTCTTCATGGTCAGCTGCCTCATCATTGCAATGGGAATCCTCATTAGTCCTTTCACTGGCATCCTCAACTGGTGAACAATCCAGTTGAGCAATATTGTTAGCATTGTGTTCAAATACAGCAGTCTCAACCTCTATGCTTTTATTTTCATTTTTATCTGCACATGATGCCATAATCATTTGGTCATTTGCAGCTTCACAACAATTATTCACACCAAGGCCTGGGGACAGGGGTTTCAGCAGGTGCACATTTCTCATTTCTTCTACATTTTCTAAAAATTTGTATGCCATCTGCATACTTGTCACCTTGAAATCCCTCAGTAATGCACTAGAGCCCTCCTCAAAAGCTTCAAAGAATATGCCAACACAGGCTGAAATATCAGGTCTGAAACTTTCAGGGACATGTGAAAGGGCTACTGCAAACCTATGACTGAAATCAACACATGGCTCTTCATCTTGTTTTCTGATTCTCATCAATTCTGCAACAAGATCAGCCGGTTCTTTTGCAAATTCTTCCTTAAAACAGTCAGCAAGCTCATCCCAACAGGCAAAAAATTTCTTTGGAAAGCTCAAATACCAGTCTTTTGCTTTTGCATCAAAGGACCTAACAAGAAACCTCATCCACATATCCTCATCTCTGAATGAATATTTTCCCATAAAACTTTGAAAATTTTGGATATGTGCATTCCCATCACATACATTGTGACCACTAAATCTAGGCATCTGACAGTATATCCTAGCAGGCATAGTTTCTACTTTATAATCCACCCATGACAAATCCAGTTGGTCATACAAAGGATCAAAAGGGCTGACAGGAGGTTTAGCTTTCTGACTGGCAGACACAACAGGGTTACTGCTTCTTAACTGGGCCTGCTCAGCCTCTAAGAATATCAACCTATTTCTTATCTCCTCTATTCCTTTATCCAACATTTCACCACTGAGTGTGGGATAACTCATACTTGGATTCATAAAAATCTTACTCTTAGACATCCTTTGTCTGTCTAAGACCTAAGGCTTCCCCTGGCATCTAACCTATGCAGTAAAATAGTAAATAAAAGGGGAAGGAACAAGGTACCTTTTCTCATACACATGCAGAAAAATGTACATCTTATTTTTGTCACATCACATACATCCATCTTTCATGTGCATTTGGATCTTTTTTGCAGAGTCGCCACCTCTCCAGAGAGGACAAAATTTTCAATAGCTGAAAGCTACTTTTCCAGGTTCATTCCACCAGCAGAGCAAAACTTCACCAGAGACTACATGATATTACTTTACATCAACGTTCCCCAGCGGAGTCGCCAATCTGTTGACATTTCTTCTGAATCAGCATTAGGGTTTGCCACTTCTAATGCACAGGCAGATTCAGGCCAACTGAATACAGGAGGTTGCGTGAGCTCCTCCCCTTCACTTCTGGTTCTGCCGCACCAAGGGGGGGATCCCTATAACTTAAGATGTAACCTTGACTAGCTCAAAGATAGAAAGATCTAACTTGACAACAACAGGCAGAATACTCTCATGTATGGACCAAGATCTGCATGATAGATCACAAGGCTGGCAACATTCTTGGACATGATGTCTGGTTGAGTATGAGAGTATGCAGGGGGTTCCTAATCCTACTCCTACAACTAACAGGTGGAAGTATGAAATGTTTTGATATGAATTTGGATGCAAAGCTGGACATGGTGTATAACACAAGAACACAGCATGATTGGTGCCTATCCAGGGCTTGGAGTCGGTAGACATACACCTGTGAATGATCAGCATGAATAGCTAAAACTGGATTTCAGGGGGATACACATGATATCTGCCTTACAGATATCTCCCAATATAGAGTGTTGAGCTATCTCTACTTATGGCATCCCTACTGCAGTATACCCTTCCCAATGTTCAACCTGAAAACAGTTTAATCTGCCCCTTGAGCAGAGGTTAAAAGATCAGACATTCAACATAGGAATTCTATGCTCTAGAATCTAAACATAAGCAAACATCCAGATCCAGAAGAAGGATACATGCAATACTGGAGACAGAATTAACACAACACATGCTAAGATAGCATTACTCATACAAGATCAACCATGAAACCAGTGGATTCATGCCAAATCCTACAACAGGAGATACATAAACTCACAAGATAGACTGTACAGAGCAACCAGATCAGCTGGTTTTGGATTACAGAGCCAAAAATCCTCAACTTTCAACAACAACCCTTCAAATGAGCAACATCACCTGCTTATAACAGCCAGGTAGGTGCTCAGCAATTAATTACAATGTTGACCAAAAATCCCGCCAGATACAGTATCATGGAAATGGCGCTCAAACACAACCAGATTGGCGCCCAAACTTGAATGCAGCAGGTAGGGGAGGAGACAGGAAGATTTCTCGAGCCCTGCGCCTCTGTCCACTGATGTACACCTTCAGTCGGGTACCAGATCTGCCCACGCCATCGCCCATACCTCTGCAACAATCGCCATTGATGGCGCACCAACCCGCGGCCTCGGGAAGAACATCAAACAGTCGATCGCAACCACTTCTCGCCGAGGTTCATCATCACGATATTTTGAAAATGCAGGATAACATTATCCCACATGCACCCCGCAGCAACCTCCTTAACACTTTATATACTAGGTCATGAGCATATATCATGTCGGTGCTTTTGCTCCTGACGACACTAGTATAAGACTTCATCATCATCATCCTCCAGCAGCATGATATCCTGTTGCCCGAAATATCACCCTGACGTCATCATCATATCGCAATGTAGCCTGCATGATAATCGCCTTCATCGGCACAACCTGATCCATCGGAGAAACATCCTCCTGCTGAGCCTATACCAAAAGTCTGGCCGATGAACATCCTGATGATGTCATCATCATATCCTGCTGACGTCATCATCATATCTGCCTACTGCGCACCTCCTCATATCCGGATGACGTCATCATCATGTTTGCAAATGTCGGGAGATCTCCTCAAGATGATCAGTGTTAGAAACATGACCCCCCCCGGGACCTCGATGACGTCATCATCATATTAACATCAGGATGATATTCGGAAGACAACCAGATATTTGGAAATATCATCCTGATGTGCAAATATCATGTTGCACTGTAGCTCCTCTGTAAGATCGGGGCGATAGATGAATATGATGATGCTCGAAAAGATCACCCCCTCTAGATAGCGCACGAAGCCGGCAGGCGGATATCTCCTCATATCAGCATCATCATGATGCTGGAACAAACACACCTGAGTGATATGAAAATATCACCCCCTCCTTCAGAAATATTATGATGCAGATAGGCAGAAAGAACCGGATATCACCCTGATATATGGATGACGTCAGCATCATCAGGATGAGAAACAAAGAACAAGGTGATACAACATCATCAGGATGATATTGACTAAGATCATCCTGACGTTCAAAATATGATGACCCTAGTGAATATCGGGTCGCACTTGGATCTCTTCAACAACATCATCAGGATGATCATAACCAAGATCACCCGATGATAGAAATATCACCCCGGCGAAATATCATGATGCAGATAATATGATGACCCTCGCAAGCAACACGGTGATAAAAGGAAATATGATGATGATGACGACGACCCTTAGGAAAAAGCAAGTTAGGTCGAGCAACTCAAAGAATAACCCCTTCAGAATAACGGGGCAACATCATCATGACGTTTGCGCAAGGTGATAAATGGAAGATCACCGGATACTTTGAAAAATCACCCTCGCAAGCAGATCAGGGCGCACTGTAGCTCATCAGCATCATCAGGATGAAAACCAAAGATCACCCGATATTTCAATATGATGATGACGATGAGAAACGGTCGACGGAGAACATGATGATGCTGACCTTCATCGAAACAAACATGATGATGATGACCTCCTCCTCAAGAAAATATGATGATGCAGCTGAAAAATGCTGAGGAGGTCCATCACTTAGAACATTTTTTGGATACTCAGGGGGAGTGCCTGAATGAAAATTGCTCAAAAAACTACCAGTCAATTTAGGCGCTAACACTATGTACGACACCCCTGAATCCCACATCATTTGCCATATCATAGGATCTGATTCTCCCCTATATAGAAAAGTATTTGCCTATCTAAAAGAAAATACCCTACCCCTTGATCTATTAAGTAACCAAAAGAGAACCTTCATCTGCCAAGCATCCCGTTGTACCATAATCTCCAATACCCTGTATTGACAAGGACTCGATGGTACTCTCCTTAGGTGCCTTGACAGTGAGGAATATCAAACTTCCCTAAGCAAAGTTCCTGATGGTATATGCTGGACCCACTCTAGTGGTCCTACCCTAGCTAAGAAACTCATACATATGGGATACTACTGGCCACCTATGGAAAAAGACTCCTATCATTTTGTGAAGAGGTGCAAGAAATGCCAAATCTACGAGAACCTAATACATGCACCGGCACAAGAGCTATAGCCTTTAATGACTCCTTGGCCTTTATGTCAATGGGGACTCGACTTAGTGGGAAAGATACACCCTCTATTATCCAGTAGCCATACATTCATAATCACTACCACTGAGTACTTTATGAAGTGGATTGAAGCTGTACCCCTCACCAATGTCATAGACAAACAAATTGCTTCTTTCATCCTGAATTACATCATTTTTTGCTATGGCATCCCTGTATCCATTATCACTGATAATGGAAGACCATTTAAAAACTAAGATGTCAAAGAACTATGTAACAAATTTTGCATCTAACACCACTTTTCCACCCCATATTAGCCCCAAGGAAATGGCCAGGTAGAGGCATCAAATAAAACCATCTTAGAAATCCTAAAAAAGACTGTCAATGATGCCACTGGCAATTGGAACATCCAATTGAATCCCATACTATGGGCTTACCACACAAGTATCCACACACCCATAGGTTCAATGCCATACTCCCTAGTCTATGGATCTGAAGCCATCTTGCCCATTGAAGTTGAGATTCCATCCTTGAGAGTATCGTTAAAAGGCCTCATATCTGATGAAGAATATAAAGTTTTGACTTCAAGAGTTAGAGCTGCTCGAAGAAAGAAGACAACATGCCTTTAACCATCTCAAGGCTTACCAACAAAGGATGTCTAGGAGTTACAATCATAGAGTCAAACCTCAGGTATTTCAAGTTGGTGACCTAGTCCTTAGAGCGAATCCAAGGAATCAACAAGAGAGAGAGAGATGAAAGGTAAGTTTGAATCCAACTAGCTAGGTCTGTATGTCATCATTGCTACCTATGGATCAGGTGCTTATCAATTGGCTACATCAGAAGGTGAACTACTCAATGATCCCATCAACAACATGCATCTTTGCAAGTTCTACACCTAAACCCCAATGCAAGGGAGTCAAAAATAGCAAAAAAATCAAAAAAATGGAAAAATGGAAAAGCAACAAAAAAGTCATCCTTTGGTGAAAACCTGGTAAACATGCACCTTGGATAGATACCATGATGAAAACCTAGCAAATAGGTGTCATGCATATTTTAGCTTTTGTGCAAATAAAAGCAAGTGGTGAAAACTTGGTAAACAGGCTCTACTTGTGATAAACCACCTCCTCCATCTTTTCAGACCTTGTTCCTCATCCTTCCCTCCTATCCGCATCCACCCAATCACATCAAGATACCTACCATGGCTTGCTGTTTTCTTGTCCTTATCGCCTTCTTCCACTAGACGGCCAATCCAAACTTGCATCCATCTTGTCATCCATCCTCAACCAATCCATTAAACCGTTGTCAAACTATGTTGCCTTTGAGCTGTCACGTAGGCAAGGCCATCATTGATGTGCCCCTAAGGCTCCTTTCTCATCCATTCCATCCCATGTCAACGATCCTCTTGACCATCCGATTCCACTCAATTTCCAATCGCCTAGGTCTTAGGTCCACAAAGTCCACACCCCAAACTACCTTGCTTCTACGTCATCACGTAGGCAAGGCCATTTATCAATGAGCCCTCGAGGCACTAGGTCAGTCCCTTAGGGCCCATTTCTTCATGTCTATTGTCAGTTCTTCCGCAACGAATCAATCCTTTACTTGACTGGGGGCAAATCCCCGACCTAGTTAGAGAGATGGATTCTTGAATGTCCCACACCACAGAGGATAACAATAAGGATCATGATACCATCACCAGATAAAATGCAACATTACAAAAACACTCTTTCAACAAAAATGCTTGATACAAGAACTAGACCTATAAACAAGACACAATGGAACTCAACCACCATGATGATTGTATCTGTTTTCATTGCAAGAAAAAATAACTGTGGCAAGAAAATTGTGCTTATTAAAAAGGTTTAAGTCACAGAGTCTTGATTTTTGTTATTATGTTTTTTTATGCTACTCGAGTATGTCAAAAACTAGAGGAGCTATGATGGGGGCATAATTATCTTATTTGTTTGTTGTTTGTGGATTAATCTTTAGTAATGTGATGACTTTGTCTAACAACATGTAGGCAAAAGACCATTGAGGACGTTCTAGGTCTGACCATGAAACAGGGAAATCCCTGTCTATTGACATACGCAAGCAATACTCAGGTCATCTAGTTTCAATTTTGACTAGATGCTTGTATTAACTTGGTAAATCAAAATCCATGTAAGAGATACTTAGATCATCTCAGTTTAATTATACCTAGATGCTTGTATTTTCTTACAACATTTTAAAATCTCAATCATGAAACAAAGTACTTCAAAAACTTGTATCGAAGATGACAAAATCCACATCCATACATATCAAATTGCATTTCATTATAAGTATTTTCATCCTTGATTTGTCTCAAGATCCATTTACCCATTTTCCCAAATCATTTCATCCATTAACCATTTTATTCTCCAAGGTTTTCTTTCATTATCCAAATCATTTTATGAATCTTTCAAATCAAACCTCTAATCAATTCTTCATTCATCCAAACCAATCTAGTCAATCCAAGAAAAGATCCAAATGCAAGTCCATCCTTATTCTATACCAATCGAGTAAATCACTCTTGTCAAATTATCCAATCACAATCAATGGCCTTGATCCTAATCTTGTCATAAACAAAATCAATCAATCATCATTGACGGTGGGATATAGGTTTCCCACATCTTTGTGTTGATCTAGGGATATATCGTTCCCTGCAATGACAAGACTATCATCAATCATTATCAATTAATCATTGGTTTACAACTTGATAGGGGCAATACCTTGTTTGTTCCTATATCATTTGTGCATACTTGCTTACTTGCTTGTGTGTGTTATCATTTTATCTTGCATAGCGGGTCATTCAGCTCTTTGATCCATCTCTTATCTTGCATCTTCCATTTTTTTAGCCATCCTTTGTCATTCTGTCTCATCGTGAGATCATCCGTCATCTTGTCATCACATTCTTCCCATCCAATCTCCCGAGGGGGTATCCTATTGTTATTAACCTATACTAGGGGAAAACTGGGGCATGTATCAATCGCAAAAAAAATTATTCTTTGAAACAACGTGATAAAACACATTGCATCAAAGAGGGGTAAAATGTATACACCTAAAAATGGCTAAGTCAAATTAAATAAATATTTTAAAATATTTATTTTAATTCCCATTCTCCTATCAATTAAATAAATATCCTAATTTATTTAAGTGATTCACATCCCTCCAATAATTAAATAAAATTTATTTATTTAATTAAATTCCCTAATTCTTCTAATGTCTCACATAATTAAATAATTCTAAATTATTTAATTAATCCCAAATTCCTCTATCACTAAGTCCTAATTCCATAAATCGACCTTACCAATCCACCTCACCTTGTTGCACATGTAATTAAATATTTTAATATTTAATTAGCTAATATCCTCTCACCCACATGTCCTATTTCTCCTCCAGTCAAATTAGTTAACTCATCAATCAAATCTGTTAACTAATTAGTCAATTAAGTTCACTACTCAATCTATTCTGTTAACTCCCCAATCAATCTAGTTAACTGATCAATCATCTCAGTTGACTCCTCAATCTATTCTGTTAACTCCCATAACTCATGAAAGGAGCTTGGACACTTGTCCTCTTCTAATTTGTGCACATTCCCTCAAGCTTCCTCAACCATACACCTCATAGGTAATTCCTCCAGTCATGGATCTATTGACACTTGGATTCAGTCTTCCCTCAGCCTATATAAGCAGGGTCTTCACACCCATTTTGCATACACTCAAGCTTAAGCAATCTTACTCTGTAGGAATCATTACAGCATGCCTTTGGTAAAGTTATCATCCATTTGCATTCACACAACTTCATTATCATAATTCTCATCCAATCATGTCTCCATCAATCCATATCCATTAGTATTGCATTTGTAGTGTCATCTCTATTGCATTATCCACCTACAATCGTTCTACTCTTGTCATCTTCAACAAAAAGGAAGTACAAATGTTTGAGAACTCCATTACCATAAAGATCAAGAGCAGATAGGTGAACAATGGAAGCATAGAGGTAAAATGGTCTTCGAATGTATATTCTTTGTTTACTTGTATTTACATCATTTTCCATTGAATTATTGGATGATTAGTTGCTTTAAACTGTTATTCATATTTTCCACTAACAAATAGTATTACTCAAAGGCAGCTTTGCATGCATACTGGGTTAATAGAGAGGATTCTTCTCTTGATGCTTATAACATTATGAGATGGAAAGCTTAATCAATCTAAGTCTTATATATTATAATGTAAATCAAGGATATTTATTTACTTGTGGCCGAACTGTTGGCAAAAAAGTTAGCATCCCTCTTTGAGATTAGTGACATGGCTTAATCACCTCCCATTGGTTCTTATCTAGGATGGTAGTGGTTTCTTGACAAGTGCGTCTTTTGGGAGAAATGGCCAACTCAACTCCCTACAAGTGGTATCAGAGCCGGGTCATGGGTTTGAATCCTCTCGGGAAATGCTAAGGGGGATTGTTGGAAAAAAAGTTAGCGTCCCTCTTCGAGATTCATGACATGGCTTAACCACCTCCTGTTGGTCCTTATCTAGGATGGTAGTAGTTTCCTAACAGGTGTACCTTTTGGGAGAAACGGTCAGCTCAACTCCCTCCACAAACTCCATGAAGGTAGTATTTAACATTACAAACTCACGTGGGTATACGAGTTGATGTCTATTATTGAGACCATCTTAATTGGCTAAGGCATTATAAGCCTATGTTATTATGATCTTGAATTTAACCCATATGGTAGATCACTTTGAAGTTGTGAACCATGGGAAGACCTAGTTGGAAAACTTGGTTTGACTATTGTCATGTTGAAAAATGGAACAAAGTGACAAGGAGTCATAGGTTCCTTGTTGCGAAAGTAACCTATTATATTTGATGTACTCCTAATAAAGGAGTTGATTGTCCTAGAATTAGACTATGAATCAAATTGAACTCACTTTTACTAGACCTAGAGAGGTTGAATTAAGCATACTATATGATGAGATAGCTTCTAAGTCGAGTAAGGGTGGTGGACATACGATGATGTTCATTGCGTCACATACATGTATGTAAATCTTTGGCCAAAGTAATGTATTCATCTCTACATGCATTGTCGGTCTAGAGTGCTCCAGATGGCATAATATCTCCAGTAGTGTCAAGCATAGTTAGAGTAGATCTATAGTTATGTGACCATGAGGCATTATGAAGGACACAACACCAGATACTCAGATGGCAAACCTAATGGTTCCTTGTATCTATACCTTCTGTGAAGGGTAGGGCCGCTTCCAGGCAGGAAGTTGTACAAAGGACCGCTAGTTTGTGGTTGGAGGAAAATCACTCGGATGATGCTATCCTTCCCAAGCATGAGACAAGCTGAGGCTTATGAAGACAGATGTCAAGATTTCCAGATGTAGTGTTTTTTTTCATTATATGACTTGATAGTTAGTTATTATGTATAATTTGATATTTGGTGCCTTATGCATAGCTTTTCACATGCATAGTGAATGTTATTCACTAATGAGATGTAATTGGATATTGTAATTCTAAGTTTTGTTATATTCTGGTAAAGAATAACATGCTTAATTATTGTAATGATAATGATTCATCCTTGTTTAACTATGATTTGGATAATCATGATGTATTCTAATTCTTAGTTAAGATGAATACTTATGTTAATTTATCAGCATTATGGAATGTGATATTACATATGGTATTAGAGATACTAGGTTCAATACATGGACCTATGAGATCACTACTTGATGATTATTTGTATCCAACATTAACTGATGCAAATGTTTGGATGTTTTATGCTAGAATAGTAAGAATTAGAACAACATCTAGAAAGAAGGTAATGGAAAATGGATGTTACCTACGTTGTCAAAAGGTCTTGAGGGAGCGAACCTCAATAATGAAATGACTTGAACATACTGGTTGCTTAGTAGGAGCATGGTTGACTGATAAGGAGACCTTCGTTGATGCCATAAAATGCATCAAAAAGGAGTTGAGGAAAGTAGTTAGTAATGCTTCTCCTAGCCCTAATGATGCATCAGCAAAACCCTCTGCACCTAAAGCACTAGATGTGGAAAGAAATCTTAAGGTATCTAATGTAACTAAGGAGTTTGTGGAAGAGTACCTACATGTATGTCCACCTCCTAAAACTGAAATGATAAATCTCAAAGTTGAGAAATGAACATGGGAAGTTATCCCAAACTAAAAATGACTTGCAATAGCAAGATGTAATTTTTTTTTAATAATTTTGAGAAGGATTAAATATGTAATCCATGGAAAATTATGATGCAATTGAGAACAAAATTTTGACAAATATTTCCTTTCTTTTTAAAGATTACATGAATGAGAATAGATTTATGTTAAGAATGGATTCCGTGATATAGAAAACTAATCCATAATTAATCTGCAAACTTCAGGAAGTAGATCGCAACAAGGTTCAGATAAGAACTAGGATGGAAGATAGCCAGGATGAAGGGCAACCTTCATAGCAGTCTGAATCTAAACTTGAATGGATCATTGCCTTGCTTCAAGACACAAGAGCGAGAGTAGGAACTCTCGAATAGGAGGTCAGAGGTCAGTAAGGACCCATGCAAGATGCTATTATGGGGGATATGATGAGGCACATCATAATGACACTAGCCAAAGTGAGCACAGAGAAAATAACTCTGAGGACAGACAAGAAGAGGATAGGCGAAGCCATATGGCTTTGGAATTGTCATGAGACATGAAAAAAGTCATGCCTCCCAAATTTGATGGATCTGTAAGCAGAGATGCTACGAAGGTATGGATTATAGAAAAGGAAAAGTATTTCCAAATTAGAAACTATAATGAGATCACTAAAGCAGTGTGGGGAGCATTCCAACTAGCAGGTGAAGCATCCACATGGGGAATGAACAAAAAGATGGAACTAGGCTTGAGGTCTACAAGCCTTACATAGGACAGGTTCATGGAACTCTTTAGGAAAAGATGGTTTCCTCAGTTGTTCTATGACCAGAAGCTTATAGATTTTCAAATATGAAACAGGTTGATTTATCTGTAAATGAATATTGGGAAAAGTTCACCCGCTTGCTTAAGTATGTGCCACAGTACCAACATGATGAGAGATTCTACATCCAGAAGTTTTTAATGGGGTTGAACACCTAGATTGGGGGTGAGGTTGATGTTGATGATCCTACTACAATGGACTAGGTCTATGAAAAGGCCATCAAACATGAACAAAAACTAAAAGCTATGTTAGATTACAGAGAAAGGAATCGAAAGAGGTATAATTGGTCCCAATTTTCTCAATCTTCTAAGAAAAAGGGGAAAAAGTAGGATTTTACTGAGAAAAATGATAAAGGGGCCAAGAATAAACAAACCAAGTCCAAGGGGGAGAAGAAGGGCAATAACTACTCTAAGAAGAATGGAGACAATTTTGGAAAACCTCAGGAGAGGTGAGGACCCGTGGGAGGGTGCTACACATGTAGCAGAGATCATTACACCAACTAGTGTCCTAACAAGACACAAGGAGCACAACCAAGAGGAAACTCTCTACCCTCTTAGCAAGCGGTGTTCTAGCAATGCATTCATGCAACCTTGGACAACAAGCAAGCCAAATACCAAATAACTCCCATTGAAACTATAGGCATTTTATTTGGTATTTCAGTTTTAGTTTTGATTGATACTGGTGCTACCGAATGTTTTGTTTCCACTAAAATTGTAAGTAAAATTCTTAGAAAAGATGGATTCATGGAAAACACATGGTCAGTAGAATATGATATTCAAACCAAGGCTCAAGTAGAGCAATGCATGTTTAAGGCTAGAGTTGAACTTCCAAATTTCTCCATGGAAGTAAATCTTTATGTAGCCCCACTAGGCTCATATGATGTTATCCTAGGAATAAACTGGCTATGGAGACATTGAGCCAAAGTGGATTGTTATGCCAAAATAATAGAATGTTTTGATGACTTAGGAAACAAAGTCTATCTTCAAGGGAACCCTAGGGAAATCAAATTAAGACAAATTTCTCCCTACAAATGAAAAGAGCTCAAAGAAAAAGATGCCAACTTTTTGTTGTCAAGATGGAAAAACTTAATGAAATTGGGATGGAGTCCATAGATCAAGAAAGATCAGATATGGATAGATATCCTTTTCTTAGAGATTTCAAGGATGTATTTCTAGATGATCTACCAGGATTGCCTCCTAAAAGCATCTTTGACTTCTCTATAAATATAATTCTAGGGGAAAAACCTATCTCTAAAGCCCCCTACATAATGACCACTATAGAGTTAATGGAGCTAAAGGCTCAATTATTGGAATTGTTGGATAAAGGGATGATTCAACCTAGTGTGTCACCCTAGGGAGCACTAGTTATATTTGTAAAAAAGAAAGATGGCACATTGCAGTTATGCATAAATTACTGCATGTTGAATAAAGCAACAATTAAGAACAAATACATGTTGCCTCACATCGATGATCTTTTCAATCAAATGAAAGGTGCAACTGTGTTTTCCAAGATCAATCTTCAGTCTGGATATCACCCATTAAGGTTAAAGGATGAGTATATCCATAAAATAGCCTTCAGAACAAGGTATGTGCATTATGAGTTTAATTTCCTACCTTTTGGATTAACAAACACATCGGCGACATTTATGAATCTAATGAACATTGTGTTTAGGGATTGTTTGGACAAATTTGTCCTAGTATTTCTTAATGACATTCTAATCTATTCTAAGAATGAGGAAGAGCATCTTCAACATCTAAGGATAGTTCTTCAGAGGTTGAGAGAGCATAAATTATGTGGCAAACTCTCTAAGTGTACTTTCTTTCAAAAGGAAGTGCAGTATTTGGGCCACATAATTTTAGCTAAGGGAATAGTTGTGGACCTAGCTAAAATTAAGGCTATTTTGGAATGGCTGATACTAAGAAATGTTCATGAGCTCCAAATTTTCATGGGCCTTGTAGGTTACTACAGGAAGTTTGTGAAAAACATTTTAAAAAATTGCATATCCTATAACTTCCTTGCAGAGAAAAGGCAAGAGATTTGAGTGGTCAAAAAAGTGCTAGGAGGCCTTTGACCTACTGAAGGAAATATTGACTTCAACACCAATTTTGAAGGTACCTAACCTAGACCTAGTCAATTTGTAGTCATTACCGATGCCTCAGGGGAAGGCTTAGGTGGTGTACTAGTCCAAGATGAACAAGTCATTACGTATGAATCCTAAAAACTGAAAACTTATGAATGAAACTATTCCCTGCATGATTTGGAACTAGCAGCAGTCATTCATGCATTGCAAATGTGGAGACACTACTTGATTGGAAAACCCTTTGAGCTAAAAACAAACCATCAAGGGCTCAAATATGTATCTACTCAACTACATCTTAATGCTCATCAAAGAACATGGTTGGAATTCATCTCAAATTATGATTTTGAGATTAAATATATTTAAGGAAAGGAAAATAGAGTGGCAGATGCCCTAAGCAGGAGAAGACACATCTCCTCAATGATCTCCGCACATTCTAATTTTATGAATCAGATACTACAGAAAATTAAGGGAGATGAGTTTTATGAGTAGGTAAAATAGGCCCTTGTGGAAAATCCCCAAAATCTAAGATATGAAGGATTTAACCTTGAACTAGATGGCTTATTAAGGTTTAAAGGAAGAATGTATGTACCTAACTCTATAGAGTTAAGGAATATGGCGTGGAAGGAGGTTCATTCCACACTATATTCTAGACATCCTGGAGTAACAAAGTTACTTGCTGATGTGAAACCCCTATATTTCTGGAAAGGAATGAAGAGGGATGCTCCAAATTTTGTAGCTACATGTATAAAATGCTAGAGGGTGAAGGCAGAACACCATCACCGGATAAGGCTCTTATACCCTCATGAAATTCCTGAGTGGAAATGGCAAATTATAAGCATGGACTTTATGCAAGGGCTTCCTATGTCAAGGAATAGGAACAACACTATTTTGGTTGTGGTGGACAGACTCACCAAAGCTACTCATTTTTCACCTGGGAACTTGACGGATGAGGCACCTGTCATTGCCTGTAAATTTGTTCAAGAGATTTTTAGATTGCATGGCATTCCTAAGAAGATTATTTCAGATAGGGATGCACGAATGACATCAAGGTTTTGGCAAACCTTGTTCTCTTCACTTGGAACTCGGTTGAAAATAAGCTCTACTTATCATCCTAGAATAGATGGCCAAACTAAGAGGGTAAACCAAATGTTGGAGGATTTATTAAGAATGTATTGCATTTATCAGTAATACAAATGGGAAGATTATCTCCCTCTAATAGAATTTGCCTATACCAATTCCTATCATTTTGCTATTAAGATGGCTCCATTTGAAGCATTTTATGGAAGGAAGTAGAGAACCCCTATAATCTGGGACAAGCTAGAAGATAGGGTTAGCCTTTGTCGAAAAATGCTATCAAAGATGGAAGAGCAAGTCCATCTGATTAAGAAGAGGCTAGCAAAGACCAATGACATGTAAAAGAGTCATGCAGATGCTAAGCACATCGAAAGGCATTTCTCAGTGGGAGAGAAAGTCCTTTTAAGGGTAAAACCTTAGAAGAGTTCCATTAAATTTGGAAAGACATCCAAACTAGAACCTAGATATGTGGGTCCCTTCAAAGTTCTGGAAGAAGTCAACCTAGTTGCATACATAATTGCTCTACCACTAGTTCTTGCCATGATGCATAATGTTTTTCATGTTTCCTATTTGAAAAGGTTTAATATTGTAGATAATCAAATTCCTATTCTTGATTGGAATGCTATACAGGTGAAGGACCTAGGGATGGTCCTGATCGAGCCCATCAAAGTGCTAGAAACATGTAAGGTACGCTTATGTAACAAAGAGATAACACAATGCAAGGTCCAGTGGGACCAATATGCAGAGGAAAATGCCACCTGGGAAAACTATGATGACATTTATGAGAGATTTCCTCATCTTTTCTAAAAAACTTTTTATTATGCTCTCAAAACATTTTCTTATTATGTTGGTTAACTTTTAAGACAATTAATCATTACAGATGATGATTCGTATGGGGGGAGATATGTTACATCCCCAACTTATGATTTAGCTTAATCTTGTTTTTGTATGGTAATCAGGAGGATTAACCATAGTTTAATAATTAGATGTGGAAATATTTGATTTAATCATTGATTATGTGAATACTGACTAATGATAGTTAGTTATGAAATTACATGTTCATATGAATATTTAATTATTATAAATTGAGAATCAGATGATGATGCACTGATCATGGTTTTATGATGGTGAGTGTGAATAGGAAATTAATCTTCCTTCAAAGATGAAAGGAGAGTATCATCTAAGAGGAAGAGATAGATGTCAGGAAATGGGTCCAATTGCCATTTGAGTATCATACTTTACATCCTTATGAACCATTTTAAGTTGGCATGAGTCACGTCTTTTCTTTGTGAGTCAATTTCATTTTTGTGTCGTCATGTCGATTGATTTATCTTGACAATGTTTATGTTGACTCGACTAAACGACGTTCTTAGAATGCTAATGTGAGTTGAGAGATAGTCTCACCAAGTGGTAGAGTACTTTCTTGTTTCTCTATTTATTACCAAATTGAGATTTTGAATCTATTATTCTTGGTATAATATGCTTTGGGTTTATAACCAAGAAGGGGGAGATATGCTCGACACCTAAATTGCATTTTGATAATGCCACCATGTTGGTGATGATGTCGTATGATGACATCTTGGTTGTTATAAGTATCCTTATACATCATGAAGATGTATGGAAAGTTTATTAAGATATAACTATTTAAACTTTCTATTGAACCCCATGTTAATATTAATATGTAAATGTGTTTTGGGCGGGTGCAAAAAGATGGGGTCCAAAAGTGGCTAAAATTCTTAAAACTTTTTAAAAGCCATAACGCAAGTACGTTATGTTTTTCTTTGCATTTTATTCTTTTTTCTAAACATTTGCTCGATGTTTGTCAAGTTTGGCATAATGCAAGTGCATTATAATGCACTCACATTATGTCTCACTTGGAATGCTTTATGTTCAAGTTTGTTAAGTATGTTTGATTTATGTAGGTATGTGTAACATTGTAAAATGTCCCCTTGGGGACTTTTCCCTCATAAGGTTTAGCTCCTGGGTCTTTAGCATGCATTTAGGACATCTTAGTTCATATTTTGGCATCCCGATGGAATGAGGCCTAGGTTTCATGGAAAATTAGACCTAGGTGGACCCCTTGAGCTGTACCCTACCCAAAATAGGGGGAGGACTTGGGTGCCCATGCCCTAGTCCTGCCCTATTTTGGGTCAACCCTAATTTTTGGGTGTCAATTTCTGACCATTATTTGGTCATTTTGCCAACTCGGTAAGTTTTAAGTTTTGAAATCTTGGCAGGAGTGATTGTAGTTGCATATAAAAGCATTCTTAAGCATTCATTTGTAAACTAGATTTCAATTAGATGATTACTAGCAAGCTATTGTGATCTCAAGGTGATTCAAGGCTTTCATTATGTTGCAAGAGAAGACTTGTGTGTTGATATTTGTAGATTTGAGCATCAATTTCCTCATGGAATGAAGAGCATTTTCCTCCCATGAGAGATTCACTACAAGGTGACATTATATTGTGTTTTCATCATTGATTCCTTTGGTTTTTGCCTCTACCTCACAAGGGTATGCACTTTCTATTTGACAACAGTGTTCAAAGACTTAAGTGTCCTCCAGGGCTTGACTGAGGCAAGCCTCTAAACACCACAACCCCCAAACCAAATCTTGTGATTGCAGGTTATAGGTGTCACATTTGGGAAAAGTGAAGTTGTAGGAAGGATTGGTAGGCATCAAGGATTTAGGATCTGAAGAGAAGCAGGACACCAGAGCATTTCCAGGACTTGGGCACTCACTCTAGTGTCCTCCGCAGAAAAATTTCTAGAAATAGAAGTTACAGGGTTGATTAGTGTCAGAAGGAGGTATGAATCTTGTGAAGAAACTGGTACCTTGGACTAGGGCACCCACTCTAGTGTCCCTGACTATTCTCCTTCAGAGCCTCAAAAATAGGTACTCTGTGATTTGGTATTTTACTCCTATCTGTAAGAGCTTTTTCTGTTATTCATTAATTTGTTGTCATATTTGGATAATTAGGGTTTTAATGGTCAATTGAGCATAGGAGAAGGAAAATTGATAATTAAATTCCCTAATCCAAGTTTCCTTGCATGTCACAAGTGATCTAGGGTATGATAGTTCTCGCCACTTGACCCTAGATCCTTGAATGTATAGTGGAGAGGAGTATTTAAACATCAAAACACAAACAATTACAAATCCAATTTTCCCCTAAACATTTTGGTGAACCCATCTTTTTAGACTTAAATTGCAACTTTTTGAGTGTGTGTCTTCAGATTTGGATTGATTTCATTCATTCATATAGTCTTTTATTTTATGGCATAGAGAAAAATTTAAAAAAATAAAAAATTGGAAAAATTAAAACAATTTGCATTGTTTGGCTTACTAAATTTCATCAATTCTTTCTAAAATTTCCTAACTCATGATTTTTGCATTAGATCAGATATAAACTACAGAAAAAATCCAAAAATTTAGAAATTTGCATTGTATTTTCATTATTGATTTGCTAGGTTTTTGTAGAAATTTTGACAATTTTCATATACCCTAGTAATTCCAAAATCTAGGGTTAGTAGGCAAAAAAAATTTTCAAAAATTTCTACTGATTTTATAGGCTCATTCAAATTAACATTTTTCTATAGTCTTACATTTTAGTGTAAATTTGCATTTAGACTTGAAATATTTGCATTTTTGCTTAGAAAATTTCAACAAAAACTAGCAATTTTGATGCATTTTCATTAAATTTACATGGGTATTTTGCATGTTCAAGCTTGAATTTTTTTTTAGATCTAAGATAATTTAATTCCCATCATAAATCAGACTTCAAAAAATTCACATAGCACTTTGTCCCAAGATCTCAAACCTAGGGTTTCAAAAACAACGATTTTCACTAAATTTGGCCTTATTGACTCTATAAACTTGCACCATAGGCATGTTGTGAAAAGTATTTTTGCATTAATTTTCTATTATCAGGGTAATAATTTTCTTCCCCTCATAAATATCTTCACAACACCCTTTTGTCGAGCTCTTGTAGTGAAAATTTTGTAAAAAACTACACATTTTGGCTATTTTTGCCCTAGGGTTTGACCTAGTTTGCACTCCAAGTGTGTTGTGATCAATTTTATGGATTGAGATGACTGATATAATTGATATTATTTTCTTTGCCTCCTGATATTCATTACAACACCCCTTTTGCTAGGTCTTGGAATTGAAAAACTGTGAAAAATAGCCTATTTTTCCTATATTTTCACTAGAGTTTTACCTTAAGTGGCTAAAAATGTGTTATGTTGGTTATTTTTGCATCAAGTGGCTGTTATTACTAATATTATTTTATTTCCATAATCATTTTCCTCACAACCCCCTTTGTTATGCCCTTTTGCATTGAGTTTTGGTGAAAAAGTGTCCATTTTGACATATTTTCACTATATTTTGACTTGGCATTAACTTAAAATCATAGAAAGAGTGCGTTGATAAGGATACTTTTTCTATTTTGGACTAATATCAGACATATAACTTGCTTCCCTTGACTTAAATCCTTACAACACCCTTTGGGTCATTCATTTACATTGAAAAAGTATCAAAAAATCAAGCATTCTGGGCTATTTTTGCTCTTGTCTTTTGCACCAATTTTGAAAAGATTTCAAAATATGATTTGGCATTGGTTTGAGCATAAAAACATGGCCTCTAATCACAAAATAAATAATAGGTTTCCTCCTAGACCTTACATGAAAAGAAACGCTCCTGAACCTGAAATTGTTTTCACACCTCATGATAGAATAATCGGTGATTCAGAAGGACCTCTTTACATCACTGTGAAAATAATGGAAAACAACATGGATGGAACTCTTATTGATCCTAATTGCATGACTAATGTTGCCACTAAAAAATTCCTCTTTTTGAATCAATTAATACAAGGTCCTTATAACCCTTCGAACTTGATGATTAAGACACATGTGGGAACCTTAAAGAAACCATTGGGTAAGATATCATTGTTAGTAACTATATTTGAGAAACATGTTGAACAATGGTTTGATATTACCCCCAATTTTGATAACTTTGACACAAAACTTGGAATCCCTTGGTTAAAGGTTATGAAAGCATTCCCTTCAACTATTTATAAATGTGTTAAATTTCCTTTGAATGGACAAGTGCATGTCATTCATTGAAATACATATAAACCTTCAAATACACAACAACACTTCACATTGGAATACTTTTGCAACAAAAATAATGACAAATTAGAGCTATGAACAGACTTTACATTTTTGAGCTATAGAAATTACAAAGCAAAACTGTTACATCTAGCACCTAGCTCTTCTATACATGAAATGACAAAAGATAAAAACCTGCATGTGAAGAGAACTTTAGACTGAAAGGACAAGGTCCCTATGCTGAGGTTCCTCCCTTGAAATCCTTACAAGTATCGGGAGGTCATTGCCAACAACAAGATGTTCCACTGTGACAAATGAGGTTTGATCCCGATGCTTCATCTTCTAACTTACAAAAACCTATGAAAGAGCAAGGCCCTATCTTACAAGAGATAAGTGGTCAAAGAAAGACAAATAGAAAAGCAAGAGAAAGAAGAAAAAGAAGACAAGAATATGCTATAAACCTTGCCTCTCAACAAGAAAACATTGATCCCAACATTCAACCAAATAACAATGATCCGAACGATGAACAACATGATGAGAAAGATATAAATTTGGCTATGGTACCGTATGTCCCACTATACTCCAACATTAGGGAGTGGGAAGATGACAATGATGATTTTCTTATAGACAACTTCTAGCCTTGCAGGGGACCTATAGGTAAGTGTCTATAATTCTTTATCTCTCTCCTAATGTGCTTCCCCCGTGATGTGTTATATGTTTTTCAGGCCTCTTGGGATGACCTCAGATTCTCTCTTAAGCTCTGGGATACCAGGAGACCGTCTCTGTTGTGATTCTCTTCTATTTGTGTCATCATTCTTCTAAATTGCTCTCTCTAATTTCATTGTTGAGTGTTGTGTCTTCTGGACATAGCATCATGGTTGGTGACCTTGGGGCACCCTCCTACGTGACTATCCCTAAGACACTTGTTTCTCCTCTCTTATTTATTGTTTATATTCCTCTAGTGTTTCCATCTAGCGGGTGGATGATGACAAACATTTATACTGATGCAGACCTAGTGTCCCTTTCGAGAGCAATAAAAAAATGGACTTAGTTCCTAATATGACAATGGGGTTGTATATCTTATATGATGATTGGCTAGTGGAAGCACTCATGCTTTCTGCATAGTGAATTTCATGATGTTTCTATCGCATTTACAAACCTTAACAATACTGCTACTCTATGCACCTTTATTCATCTTTGAATATGGCCTTAGCAGTACTCGATTTAGAGAGCTTCATGATAGAGCCCTATAGTTATCCTCAAACTCTGGATTCATTGTATAACCTTGGCTCTTTGTGTGGCTAATCATATGTATTGATGTTGTCGTTTATCATGATGTTGTAGACACTAAAATGTTTCTTGCAAGGATGTGTCTGTGGGAACATTTGGCAATTGTAAAGTACATGTCACCTCTGGGGGGCATGGGCCTTGTGAAAGTTGATGTTCCCTTGTGTGTTTTCTTCCGACCTTAACATACTTGATATCAATAACTGATATCAACCACCTTAAGGTGGGGGCATATATAAGGTAAGCTATCTATTATAGATGTTAGCAATGTGTTTGACCTCAGATGCAAAGACTTGAGACCCAAAGTAGTGCATCATGCATATTGAGTTTGTTTGCAATCAATCAATCAATCATGTAAGCCCTCTGCGAAGGTAGGATATTGTGTATATCCTTTTTTATCTTAAGCCTTCTACGAAGGTGGGGATGGTGTATTTCTTGGAGCAGATTGCATCATCCTATCATTTTCAAAAAGTCCTCTGTGGAGGTGGGGAGCGGTTCTGTGATTAACTCAACCCTTAAGCATGTTTTTAGTGATTTTTGTGGTGAAGTCCAATCGTCGGTGTGTGCTTGTAATATGCCTGAGATGGTGTTGGACCTAGAAATAGGTACACTCTATCGCTTGTCTACTATGTTTTCTCTGTGTCTTCAAGTGTGTGTGTTTTGGCATGCTTCTTTTGTGTGGCGTGTTTGTTGCCCTATATGTAGAGACCAACGCCCTCAAGTAGTGCTTCCTACATTTTGGAAGGTTTTGCATGTCTTGCATGTGTGTTGCCCCATACATACAAAGACCTACACCCTAAGGTAGTGCATCCTGCATTATGGGAGGTTTGTTTACTTTCTAGTACTTGCATTTGCATTTCATGTATATGAGAAAAAGAAAAGAAAAGATATCATTCATGTATTCCATGCATTAATGTGTCTTCTATGCAGTGACTGTATTCTCCATGTTCTGCATGATTGTAAGTGTCTTCTCCACGTTTTGTGTGCCTATTACTGTCTCCTATGTGATTAGCGTGTCTTCTATGTGCTTGGCATGTTTGTTGTGTTTGTGACCTTACGTTAATGCATGTATTGGCCTTGCGTTTATACATACAATAAAGTGGGGGCTAAATGTAACATCAAAAAATGTCCCCTTGGGGGCTTTTCCCTCATAAGGTTTAGCTCCCAAGTCTTTAGCATGAATTTAGGACATCTTAGTTCATATTTTAGCATCCTGATGGAATGAGGCCTAGGTTTCATGGCAAATTAGACCTAGGTGGACCCCTTGAGCTGTACCCTACCCAAAATAGGGGGGAGGACTTGGGTGCTCGCGCCCTAGTCCTACCCTATTTTGGGGCAGCCCTAATTTCTGGGTGTCAATTTGTGACCATTATTTGGTCCCTTTGCCGACATGATAAGTTTTGTTTTTTGAAATCTTGGTGAGAGTGCTTGTAGTTGCATATAAAAGCATGCTTAGGCATTCATTTGTAAACTAGATTTGAATTAGATGATTACTAGCAAGCTATTGTGTTTCAAGGTGATTCAAGGCTTTCATTGTGTTGCAAGATCAGACTTGGGTGTTTTGTGCATTGATATTTGTAGATTTGAGCAACAATTTCCTCATGGAATGAAGAGCATCTTCCTCCCATGAGAGCTTCACTACAACGTGACATTATATTGTGTTTTCATGATTGATTCCTTTGGTTTTTGCCTCTGCCTCACAGGGATACGCACTCTCTATCTAACAACAGTGTTTAGATAATTAAGTGTCCTCTAGGGTTTGACTGAGGCAAGCCTCTAAACACCACAACCTCCAAACCAAATCTTGTGATTGCACGTTATGGGTGTCACATTTGGGAAAAGTGAAGTTGCAAGAAGGATTGGTAGGCATCAAGGATTCAGGATCTAAAGAGAAGCAGGACCCTGGAGCATTTCCAGGACTTGGGTACTCAGTCTAGTGTCCTCCGCAGACAAATTTTTGGAAACAGAAGTTACAGGGCTAATCAGTGTCAAAAGGAGGTCCAGATCCCGCGAAGAAATTGGTACCTTGGACTAGGGCGCTCGTTTGAGTGTCCCCGACTGTTCCACTTCAGAGCCCTGAAAATAGATACTCTGTGATTTGGTATTTTACTCCTATCTGCAAGAGCTTTTTTCGTTATTCGTCAATTTGTTGCCATATTTGCATAATTAGGGTTTTAATGGTCAATTGAGCATAGGAGAAGGAAAATTGATAATTAAATTCCCTAATCCAAGTTTTCCTACATCTCACAAGCGATCTAGGGTATGATAGTGCTCGCCACTTGACCCTAGATCCTTGAATGCATAGTTGAGAGGAGGATTTAAACATCAAAACACTAAAACATTTACAAATCCAATTTTCCTCTAAACAGTATGTATGTATGCCAAATTGTATGTATGCTTGTATGTATTTATGTATGTATGTATGCCTATATGTATGAATGTATGTATGCATGCTTTTATGTATGTATGTATGTATGTATATATGCCTATATGTATGTATGTATGCTTATATGTATGTATGTATGCATGCATGCTTGCATGTATGTATGTATGTATGTATGTATGTATGCTTGTATGTATGTACATGTATGCTTGTATGTATGTATGTAAGGGTTTTGGGTTTAAAGTATATAAGGACCCAATCTCGTATAGTTTTTAGGGTTGAGGGTTGAGGTTTTTGGGTTTAGGGTTTAAGGTATAGAGTTGAGGGTTGAGGGATTAGGGCTTAAGTAATAGGTTGAGGGTAGAGGGTAGAGGGTAGAGGGTAGAGGGTTACAATTGAGGGATAATATTTATATTGTTGAGTGTATAATATTAAGTGTGTAAGGTATGTGGATTAGGGTTTAGGATATTGGGTTTAGGGTTTACGATATGGATTGAGGGTATATAAGGCATAGGGTGACTTTGGTTGAAAGTGTATGGTTTAGGTTTTAAGTATAGGGTTGAGGCACAATATTTAGGGTTTAGGGTATAAGGGTGAGGTTATAGTGTATAGGGATGAGGGTTTGTGGGTGTAGGTTTCAAGGTTTAAGGTATAGGATTGAGGATCGAGGGATTAGGGCTTAAGTATATGGTTGAGCGTATAGTGTAGAGGGTTGAGAGTTTATAGTTGAGGGATAATGTTCAAGGTTAAGTTTCTAAGATATAGGGTTTAGGGTTTAAGGTTGAGGATATAAGGCATATGGATGAGGTTTGAGGGTTTAGGGCATAAGTATATGGTTGAGGGTATAGGGTATATGGTAGAGGTTTGAAGGTTGAGGGATAATGTTTAAGGTTGAGTGTCCAAGGTTAAGTGTATAGGGTATAGGGTTTAAGGGTTTAAGGGTATCTAGGGGTTGAGTGTTAAGGGTTTAAGGTTTAATGGATTAAGGGTTGAGGATTTAGGGTTTAAGGAATAGTATCGAGGGTAGAGAGTTTAGGGATAGGGTTTAGGGTTGAAGGTTTAAGGATTGAGGGTTGAGGCTTTAGGGTTGAGGGTTGAGGCTTTAGGGTTGAGGGTTAAGGGATTAGGGTTTAAGGTATAATGTCGAGGGTAGAGGGTTTAGGGATAGGGTTTAAGGTTTAAGGTTTAAGCATTGAGGGCTGAGGCTTTAGGGATATGGTTTAGGGTTTAGGGTTAAGGGATTCAAGTTTAAGGTATAGTGTTGAGGGTTGAGGTTCTAGGGATAGGATTTAGGATTTAAAGTTTAAGGGTTGAGGGTTGAGGCTTTAAGGATATGGTTTAGGGTTTAGGGTTAAGTGAGAGACCTAGATGGCTAAGGATGGATGGAGAGGTTGACAAGGAGTGACTAAGAGACATAGAGAGGGTAGAGGTAGAGAGGTGAGGGGGAGACAATATCATTACTTCAAGATTCAATTTCCTTGTTGAACAAAGGTTTTACATTCATTGCCTTTATGCCACTAATCCATCTCTCTCATAGCTTGATTAGATAATTCATGATCCTCTTGAATTGGCAATGATGGCATGTCTTCTTCTGTGGTTGACAATTTCATACTTTCATGAAGTTGCCTCATTCCTTCTCTTTTCTTCGTATTCTTAGCTTCACACTCTTCTGGTGTTAGAGTCTTTGCTTGTTTCCTTGGCATGATGATGATTTCTAGATATGCATCATGAATAAGACAGAGATAAATTAGTCCATCTTGGTACAATAGTGTAGAGTAATCTCATACACAAATCTCAAAATAATAATATAATTAATCTAAATAAACGATTATAAATCTGAAAATTTATAGTTTCCTAGGGTGGTCCAACCGAAAACATATAGATCAAAAACATGTCATATACTAGTAATATTTTACAAATAAGATCAAGCTAGGATAAAATTCATATTACAATTCAAGATGACATATCATACCATTCTTGAACTTCATGGAGTAACTAACATTCATCATTCAGATGATATTTAAGAATGTATCATAGCAATACATAGGAACTTTTCCAACACTTACAATGTCTTTTAGCTCTCACTATATATAGAAATCAGCTTTTCCATACTAAATGTTATCAAAAAATGTGAACAATAGTATTAAAGAACTAATCATCCAATAACTCAATGGAAAGTGATGTAAACACAAGTAAATCTAGATTTTACCTTCGAAGACCATTTTACCTCTATGCTTCCATTGTTCGCCTATCTCCTCTTGATTTTGGTTGTAATGAAGCTCTTAGAAGTGTGTACTTCCTTGCTGTTGAAGATGACAAGAACATAACGACTGAGATATGGAATGTGCAATGGAGACTAAACTACAATGCAACTATAATGAAGATGGATTGATGGATAATGGAGACATGGTGATGATAATGGATTTGTAATGCAAATGCAATGATAACTTTGCCAAAGGCACGCTATAATGATTCCTTCAAAGTAAGTTTGTTTAAGCTTAGATGGATATGAAATGGGTGTGAGGACCTTGTTTATATAGGCTGAGGGAAGACCAAATCCAAGTGTCAATAGATCCATGACTAGAGGAATTACTTGTGAGGTGTACGGTTGAGAAGACTTGAGGGAATGTACATGAATCAGGAGAGGACAAGTGACCAAGCCTTCTTCATGAGTTACAAGAGATAACATAATAGATTAAGGAGTTAATTGAGATGATTGATCAGTTAACTGAGTTTATTGGGGAGTCAATAGAATAGATTGAGCAGTGAACTCAATTGACTAATTACTTAATAGATTTGATTGATTAGTTAACTAATCTAACTAGAGGAGAAATAGGACATGTGGGTGAGGGAATATTAGCTAATTAAAATTATAATTACATGTGCAACAAGGTGAGGTGGTTTTATGGAATTAGGACTTAGGATAAAGGAATTTAGGATTAGCTAAATAATTTAGAATTATTTAATTATGTGAGACATTAGAAGAATTAGGGGTTTTAATTGAATAAATTAGTTTTTATTTAATTTTGGGATAATGAATCAATCAAATAAACTAGAATATTTATTTAATTTGATAGAAGAATAAGAATTAAGATAAATATTAAAATATTTATTTAATTTGACTTAGCCATTTTTAGGTGTATACATTTTGCCCCTCTTTGATGCAATGTGTTTTATCACGTTGTTTCAAAGAATTAAATTTTTTTTTGTGATTGATACATTTCCCAGCTTGCCTCTGGTATAGGTTATGATGTTAGGATGAACCCTCAGGAGATTGGATGGGAAGAAGATGGCAATAGGATGACGGGCAATCTCACGATGAGATAGGTATGAATGACAAGTTAGGGTGAAGAAATTGGTTGACATAAGATAAGTGATGGAATGAAAGAGATGAATGACATGCTATGCAAGGTAAAATAATAACACACACAAGAAAGAAAGCAAGTATGCACAAATTCTACAAGAACAAACAAGGTATTGCCCCTATCCAGCTGTAAACCAATGATTAATCGATAACGATCAATGATAGTGTTTTTCATTGCTGGGAACGATATATCCCTAGATCAACACAAACATGCGAGAAAGATATTGTTGCAAGTATGGGCCTAACCAGTGTTGTCATTGATGTCAACATACTCCTGTTACATTGAAGTCAAGGATTGGATGAGTTGTGTGCTAAGGATATTGAGAAAATTAGCCCTATCAGAGACAGAGAAGAACAATAAAAATAGTGAAGTTCTACGAAGTAAATATTCTAGTCAGTTGAAGATCTGAGTATGTACATCAAAGGGTTTGTAGATATGTGTCTGAAGGTTCTCCAATCACAATTTTAGAGGTCCACATGAAGATTAGAATAAGTTATGGCCATATGAGTAAATTTGGTTCTGGCAGCCATTCAGTAGTGACATAGTGGCTCAAATAGGTCTGATGAGAACCGGTAATGCAATATCATGCTCTATGGATCTGGTGGCATGCTTGGGATGCTAATTTGAATTGACAACTTGATTGGCTCATAGTTTGGAGGTTCGCAAGTGATTCTTCTAGTGTGACAGTGATGACTGGCTGTGTTCTTAAGGTTCTAGATGAAGATGCAAATGTTTGCAATAAGCAGAAGTGGTGCGGATGTTCTTGGTGATTCAAGAAAGCTTTTGGAGGTCTCTAGATTGTGTCCAATTCATTCTGTTGGTCTGCATTGAAGATTAAGCTCGTAATTCTTTGAGTGATGGTGTTCTTCCCAATCCTGGTCGACTAGATGATTTGCACATATTGTGGATGTTATTGAAGGTGTTTTGCGAAGCTTGGCATGTTCCTTGAAGAAGATTGAAGTCCCAGATATGTGTAGCTAACAGGGTAGTGAAGCGCATGAAGTTTTTATAATAAGTCAAGTTGTATTTTTGTAATTGCTCTGTAATAAAATAAATCTATGTTGTGCCGACTTTGATGATCATTCCAAAGTTGATGTCATGTATAAATAAGAGTTGTGAAGTCATTCAAAAGCATCCAGGGGTCATGATGAGAAAGTGATAGAGAGGAGGGGAGCAAAAAGCAAAGAAGAAGTGTTGAGCTTAAATGGAACTATCTCAAGCATAATGGTGATGCTATTCTTTAGTTCAAGTATGTAATATTTATATTATTCTGTAGATAGTGTGTCTCCTGTAGGTAGTGGGCCTCTTGTGAGGAGTGTGCTCGGGCAGTAAGCCCTAATTGGCAAGTGCCATTTTTGTTCTTCTTATTCTTTTAACAGAGAATACAATCTTGGGTTAGTCACCTTGTGGTATTTCCCTTAACTGGGTTTTCCACGTTAAAATCTTGGTGTCATATGTGTTAAATATGTTTCTGCTCTTGAGCTATTGCATTTTACTTTCATGATTGAATAATTATTATATAAGAAGGCTTTAAGGATTTAAAGATTAAAAGGTTTAGTGACAACTGATTCACCCCCCCTCTTAGTTGTTTGTCCTAAAATCAATAATTGGAATCAGAGCTAAGTTCCTCGAAAAGAGCTTAACTACTTGAGGAGATCCAGGATGTCTTGCTACAAGAAGGATAGTCTGAGGTTTGATGGAACGAACTACACTCTTTGGAAAAGCCGCATGGAATGTCACTTGCAATGTATGGGATTTCAATATTGGAACATGACTATAAAAGAGTATATTCCTCCAAAGAATGGTCTGATAACTCTAGATGAAATTAGAAATGTTGAAGCTAATCTTTGAGCTAGATAAGCCTTACTAAGTGCCTTATTTGATACAGAGCTGACAAACGTTATGGATTTAAAAACTGCATATGAAATTTGGTCAAAGCTAGAAATTCTGCATGAAGGAGACAAATATGTTAAAAGTGCCAAGCTACAAAGTCTGAAAGGAAAATTTGAAAACCTAAAGATGAATGAAGATGAGAATATTACTACATTTATGCCAAAAGTAAATGATCTTTTTTGTGGTATTAGATGTGCTAGTGGAACTTTGGATTAAGATGAGATTGTTGCCAAAGTCCTCAGATCCTTACCTCCTACGTATAAACACAAGGTTGATGCTATTGAGGAATTCAAATCTTTATCAAATATTACAAGGGATCAATTGGTTGGGAAGTTAGTTGCATTTTAATTGGCTAAGTTTGGAGATGCTCCTCCCAAGACTGAATCTACATTCAAAGCTAGTGCCTCTACAAAAGGTAAACAAAGGTATGATCCAAGAGAAAGTTCCTCAAAGAAATTATCATGGTATGAAAAAGAAAGAAAAGATCTAGAAGAATATGAGGTAGAAGCTACTCAACTTGAAGCCCTTATTGCAAAAAGGCTACCAAGAGGATCTTGTAAGTATGAAGGAAAATTACCCTTCAAATATTTTAACTCCAACAAGATTGGTCATTTTGCCTCAAGATGTCTAGAAAGATTTTCAAGGCCTAACCCTAAGAGATAAAGATCTCAAAAGAAGTGTTACTATGTTCAAGAAGATGATGATGAAGGAGAATAGATGATGAATCTGAGATAGGAACCAAATTCAGAAGTGACTAGGTGTTTATTGCCATCAAGGAAGAAGATCCAATGGCTATTGAATCTACCAATCTTAAGATAGAAAGGGCTCTGGCTGCCCAGGTTGAAGAAAAGGATGGATGGGTCATTGATAGTGGATGCTTCCATCATATGACTGGTGATAAGAACAAGTTCATAAATCTAGAAAGATATGAAGGAGGAGTTGTAAAATTTGGTGATAATTTTGCTGGCAGAATCAGAGGTAGAGGAACCATTTCCTTTGATAGAAAGAACAAAACCAATGATGTTCTGTATGTTGAAGGTCTGAAGCATAATCTTCTCAGTGTTGGATAGTTGGTGGACAAAGGGTATGATCTCCATTTCAAAAATGGAAAATACAAGATCTTTGAAATCTCTGGAACTGAGATTGCATCCAGTACTTAGACAAAAGGTAACATCTTCCACTTGGTTGGTACTGACAAAAATTATTTATTTGTTCAAATTGATTAGAGTTGGTTGTGGCATAGAAGAATGTGTCATGTAAATTTTGATCTTCATATCATAGACCAAATATGTGAAAGAAATGTTGAAGAAATTTGGGATGGAAGATTCAAAGCCAATGAATACTCCCATGGCAACCGGGTGTAAACTGAGCAAAGATGATGAATCTCCTAAGGCTGACCAGAAAAAGTATAGGTCAATGATTGGAGGACTATTTTACCTTACTCAAACTAGACCTGACATTATGAATGTTGTTGGTATTGTTGCCAGATTTCAAGTTGATCCTCGAGAGTCTCATGTCATGGCAATCAAGAGAATTCTCAAAGATCTGAAGGGAACAGTTGAGTATGGTTTATGGTATCCTAGGGATCATGATTTCTCTCTTCATGCATATATAGATACTGATTGGGTAGGAGATGTGGATGACTGGAAGAGTACCAGTGGTGGTGCATTCTTTTTGGGAGAAAGATTAGTTTCTTGGCTGAGCAAGAAACAAGAGGCAATATCTCTGTCCACTGCAAAAGCAGAGTATATTGTAGCAGCAAGTAGTTGTACTCAAGTATTATGGATGAAGCAAATGCTAAGAGATATCAGAGTGGAGTATGAAGAACCTATCCCAATCTTCTATGACAATTCAAGTGCAATAAATATATCAAAAAATCTAGTATTGCATTCAAAGACAAAACATATTACCATCAAGTTTCACTTTTTGAGAGAGCAGGTGAACAAGAATGAAGTTAGATTGGAGTTTGTGCCCTCAAAGGATTAGATTGCAGACATCTTTACTAAACCTCTACATAAGGACTCTTTTGAGTATCTCAGGGAAAAGTTAGGGGTTATTACCCCTCCTATTTTGAATTAAGGTGCATTGATGTGCATCAGTCCGGTGGATCTCATAGTCATATCTTGTAGTCCATATTGATGATAGGAAGCTACTACTCAAGGGAGCAGTCTATATGATTCTAAAGTATTGATGTAAGTATGTGCCCTTTTCCATTGATGTCAAAGGGGGAGAGAAGACATGTAAAAAACAAAAGAGATTGCAGATCAAAGGGGGTGAAATGAAGAAAGAAAAGATATGTGAAAAAAATTTGTTAGGGGGAGCTAGTGAGCAGAAGTTCTTATCTTGATGGTCAAAATAGTTTTTCACATCATATGTTGCCATCAATGAAAAAGGGGGAGATTGTTGCAAGTATGGGCCTAACCAGTGTTGTCATTGATGTCAACATACTCCTATTATATTGATGTCAAGGATTGGATGAGTTCTGTGCTGAGGATATTGAGAAAATTAGCCCTATCAGAGATAGAGAAGAACAATAAAAATAGTGAAGTTCTATGAAGTCAAGATTCTAGTCAATTGAAGATCTAAGTACGTGCATCAAAGGGTTTGTAGATATGTGTTTGAAGGTTCTCTAATCAAGATTTCAGAGGTCCGCATGAAGATTAGAAGTTATGGCCATATGAGTAAAATTGGTTCTGGCAGCTATTCAATAGTGACAGAGTGGATCAAATAGGTCTGGTGAGAACTAGTAATGCAATATCATGCTCTGCGGATCTGGTGGCATGCTTGGGAAGTTAATTTGAATTGACAACTCGATTGGCTCGTAGTTTGGAGGTCCACAAGTGATTCTTCTAGTGTGACAGTGATGATCAGCTATGTTCTTAAGGTTTCAGATAAAGATACAAATGTTTGCAGTAAGTAGAAGGGGTGTGGATGTTCTTGGTGATTCGAGCAAGCTTGTGGAAGTCTCTAGATTATGTCCAGTTCATGTTGTTGGTCCACATTGAAGATTGAGCTTGTAATTCTTTGAGTGATGGTGTTCTTCCCAGTCCTGGCCAACCGGATGATTTGTACATATTGCAGATGTTCTTGAAGGTGTTTTGCGAAGCCTGGTGTGTTCCTCGAAGAAGATTGAAGTCCCAGATATGTGTAGCCAACAGGGTAGTGAAGTACATGAAGTTTTTATAATAAGTCAAGTTGTATTTTTGTAATTGCTCTATAATAAAATAAATGTATGTTGTGCTGACTTTGATAATCATTCCAAAGTCAATGTCATGTATAAATAGGAGTTGCAAAGTCATTCAAAAGCATCCAGGGGTCATGATGAGAAAGTGATAGAGAGGAGGGGAGCAAAAATTATAGCAAAAGTGTTAAGCTTAAATGGAACTGTCTCAAGCATAATGGAGATGCTATTCTCCAGTTCAAGTATGTAATATTTATATTATTCTATAGATAGTGTGTCTCCTGTAGGCAGTGGGCCTCTTGTGAGCAATGTGCTCAGGTAGTGAGCCCTAATTAGCAAGTGCCATTTTTGTTCTTATTCTTTTAATAGAGAATACAATCTTGGGTTAGTCACCCCATGGTTTTTCCCTTAACTGGGTTTTCCATGTTAAAATCTTGGTGTCATATGTGTTGAATATGTTTCTGCTCTTGAGCTATTGCATTTTTCTTTCATGATTGAATAATTATTATATAAGAAGGCTTTAAGGATTTAAAGATAAGAAGGTTTAGTGACAACTGATTCACCCCCCCTCTTAGTTGTCTATCCTAAAATCAACAGATATATCCCATTGATGATGACGATTGATTGATTTGGTTCATGACTAGATTAGGATCAAGACCACTGATTGCGATTGGGTATGAACTTATATTTGGATCATTTCTTTGATTTGATTTACAGAAGGATGAATGAATCACATGGATAACTAGAAGATATAATTGGATAAACTGTCAGAAAGGATTCAGATCTTAAGACACTTGGACAAAGTTTATTATGGAATGAAATGCAATTTGATATGTATGGATGTGGATTGTCATCTTCTTATATGCAAGTATTTAAAGTACTTTGTTTCATCATTGAGCTTTTAAAATGTTGTAAGAAAATACAAGCATCTAGGTATAATTAAGTCGAGATGACTTGAGTACTACTTACATGGATTTTGATATAGCAAGTTAATACAAGCATCTATTCAAAATTGAATCTAGATGACCTGAGTATGCCTTATGTGTGTCAATAGACAAGGATTGACTTGTTTCATGTTTAGACCTAGAGTGTCCTCAATGATCTTTTGCCGATCATGTCGTTAGACAAAGTTGTCACATTACTAAAGATTGATCCACAAACAACAAACAAATAAGATAATTATGCCCCCATCATAGCTCCTCTAGATTTTTGACATCCTTGAGTAGCATAAAAGGACATAATAACAAAAATCAAGACTCTTTGACTTAAACCTTTTTAATAAGCACAAATTTTCTTGCCATAGTTATGTTTTCTTGCAACGAAAATAGATACAATCATCATGGTGGTTGAGGTCCATTGTGCCTTGTTTATGGGTCTAGTTCTTGTGTCAAGTGTTTTGTTGAAAAAGTGTGTATGTAATGTTACCTGCTATCTGGTGATGGTATCGCTATCCTTATTGTTATCCTCTGAGGGGTGTGACATTCAAGAATCCACTTCTCCAACTAGGTCAAGGAGTTGCCCCCTAGTCAAGTAAAGGATTGATTTATTGTGGAAGAACTAACAATAGACATGAAGAGATGGGCCCTAAGGGACTGATCTAGTGCCTCGGGGGATCATCGATGATAGTCTTACCTATGTGACAATGCAAAGGCAACATAGTTTGGGGTGTGGACTTGGTGGACCTAAGACCTAAGTGATGGGAAATGGTGGAATCAGATGGACCAAAGGATGGGTGACATGGGATGGAATGGATGGGAAAGAAGACTTGGGGGTGCATCAATGATGGCCTTGCATATGTGATAGCTCAAAGGCGACGTAGTTTGACAATGGTACCAATGATGGGGTTGTAGATGATTTTGTTTTTTTGGGATTTTCTAGATTTTGCTAATGTTTTGACATTTTTGGGATTTTTAGATGGTAATTTGGATAGTCTAAATGCTAGATACTGAAGACAAGGGAACACCATGGATAGGTAAATGGATGGGTAGGTAGAAGGAAACAAGGATGTGATCTCCAAGGACTATGTCGCATAGGAATAACTCAGGATTTGACATGACAAAGCTTCTTGTAACATCATAAAATGTCCCCTTGGGGGATTTTCCCTCATAAGGTCTAGCTCTCAGGTCTTTAGCATACATTTAGGACATCTTAGTTCATATTTTGGCATCCCAATGGAATGAGGCCTAGGTTTCATGGCAAAGTGGACCTAGGAGGACCCCTTGACCTTAACCCTACCCAAAATAGGGGGGAAGACTTGGGTGCCTGTGGCCTAGTCCTACCCTATTTTAGGTTAGGTCCAAAATTTAAGTGTTGGTTTATGATCGTTATTTGGTCCTTTTACTGACACGGTAAGTTTTGATTTTTGAAATCTTGGCAAGAGTGCTTGTAGTTGAATATAAAAGCATGTTTAGGCATTCGTTTGTAAACTAGATTTCAATTATATGATCATTGTGAACTCTAGGCATTCTCAAGGTGATTCAAGGCTTTCATTGTGTTGCAAGAGTAGACTTGTGTGTTTTATCTATTGATATTTGTAGATTTGAGCATTAATTTCCTAATAGAATGAAGAGCATCTTCCTCCCATGAGAGCTTCACTACAAGGTGACCTAATATTGTGTTTTCATCATTGATTCCTTTAGTTTTTGCCTCTGCCTCACAAGGGCATGCATTCTTTTATTTGAAAACGGTGTTCAAAGACTTAAGTGTCCTCCGAGGCTTGATTGAGGCAAGCCTCTAAACACCACAACCCCTAAACCAAGTCTCATGATTGCAAGTTACAGGTGTCGCATTTGGGAAAAGTGGAGTTGCAAGAAGGATGGCAGGCATCAAGGATTTGGGATTTGAAGAAAATAAGGACACAAGAGCACTTCCAAGACTTGGGCACTCTCTCTAGTGTCCTCTGCATCTGAGTTTCAAGAAACAAAAGTTACAGGGTTGATCAGTGTCGGAAAGAGGTCTAGATTCTGTGAAGAAATAGGTACCTTGGACTTGGGTGCTTGCTCTAGTGTCCCTGATTATTCCACTTCAAAACCCCAAAAATAGGTACTCTGTGATTTGGTATTTTACTCCTGTCTGCAAGAGCTTTTTTCATCATTCGTTAATTTGTTGCCATATTTGTATAATTAGGGTTTTAATGGTCAATTGGGCATAAGAGAAGAAAAATTTATAATAAAATTCTCTAATCCAAGTTTCCCTACATTTCCAAGTGACCTAGGCCATGATAGTGCTCGTCACTCAACCCTAGATCCTTGAATGTATAGTGGAGAGGCAGATTTAAACATCTAAAATTTAGAACATTAATAAATCCAATTTTCCCCTAAACATTTTGGTTAACCCATGTTTTTAGAATTAAATTGCAACTTGCTGAGTGTTTTTTTTCAGATTTATATTGATTTCATTCATTCATATAGTCATTCATTTTATTGCATTGAGAAAAATTCAAAAAAATTGAAAAATTGGAAAAATTCAAAAAAATTGCATTGTTTAACTTACTAAATTACATCAATTCTTCCTAAATTTTCCTAATTCATGATTTTTGAATTATATCTAATATAAACTACAGAAAAATCCAAAAATTTAGAAATTTGCATTGCATTTTTATCATTTAATTGCTAAGGTTTTGTAGAAATTTTGACAATTTTGATATAACCTAGTAATTCCAAAATCTAGGGTTAGTAGGCAAAATATTTTGTTAGATTTTTCTACTAATTTTAGAGTCTCATTCAAATTTTCATTTGTCTATAATCTTGGATTTTAGTGTAAATTTGCATTTATATTTAAAATATTTGCATTTTTGCATAGAAAATTTCAACAAAAACTAGCAGTTTTCATGCATTTTCATTAGATTTGCATTGGCATTTTGCATGTTCAATATTTAAAATCATTTTCAGATCTAAGAGTAAGTCATTTTAATCATAAATAAGACTTAAAAACATTCACATAGCATTTTGTCCCAAGATCTCAAACCTATGGCTTCAAAAACAAAGATTTTCACCAAATTTTGCCTTATCGACTATATAAACTTGCACCAGACGTGTGTTGTGAAAGGTATTTTGGCACTATTTTATTTTTATCAGGGTAATAATTTTCTTCCCCTCATAAAAAGATTCACAACACCCTTTTAACAGGCTCTTCTAGTGAAAATTTGGTGAAGAACTACATATTTTGGCTATTTTTGCCCTAGGGTTTGACCTAGTTTGCACTCCAAGCATGTTGTGATTAATTTTATGGATTCAAGTGACTGATATTATTGATATTATTTTCTCTACCTCCTGAAATTAATTACAACACCCCTCTTGCTAGGTCTTGGAGTTGAAAAACTGTGAAAAATAGCCTATTTTTGCTATATTTTCACTAGGGTTTTACCTTAAGTGGCACTAAAAGCATGCTGTGTTGGATATTTTGGCACTAAGGGGCTGTTATTACTGATATTATCTCCTTTCCATCATAATTTTCCTCACAACACCCTTTGTTATGTTTTTTTTGCATTGAGTTTTGGTGAAAAAAGTGCTTATTTTGACATATTTTCACTATATTTCGACTTGGCATTAACTTAAAACTACATCAAAGGTGTGTTGAGAAGGATAATTTTGCTATTTTAGACTGATATTAGACATATAACTTACTTTCCTTGACTTAAATCCTTACACTACCCTTTGGTTTATTCATTTGCATTAAAAAAGTACAAAATTCCAAGCATTTTTTACCATCAATCATATCCTTCTCCTAGGATTTGTGCTCTTAGTTTGTGCATTCTGTGTTGTATGATTTTATAAAATTTATGACATGCTATCCTAAAAACAATATCCCTTTGAGAAGAAATAAAAGATTAATGGGATCTAGTGCTCTTGAAGAAGTTGGTACTTTGGACACTTTCTTTACAAAGGGAGAAACTCAAATTGTGCAAGATATTATACATCCTCCAACCACAATAGAAGAACAAAATTTTCATGATGCTGATAATACTATTGAGGCAACAGGATATGTATCTGATGACCAAATATAAAAATTGGATAAGGAGCTAGCTGAATATCAATCATTTATGGAAAATGAGAGAATAGCTGAAGAAGTTGTCCCTACAATTCACAATATAAGAGAATTCATAAAAGAGGGACAAGATGGTGTAAATGACATTTTTGGTCAGCACATATTGTACAAACCAACATTATTCTAGTAATCGAATGTGTACAAGTGATAAATAACACTCTATCACCATCTCATTCTCAAGTTTCGGCACCTATACTGACTATGGGAATATCTACTTTTACGTCAACGATCTTAACAACTAATGTGAATGCTTGTAGTAATGCTACCACTGGTATTGGAGTATCTAATGACACTAATTACAAAGATGTGGGATTTGATTATCAAAATTTGGTTCCTAAAGGGATCTCCTCTATGCATAATTGTTCTCAACCTCCTATCTATTCCACTCATTTCCAACCACCTATTACATACTCACAACCATCTTCCACCTATCATTATGGCCAACTACCATTAACATATTCTTAGCCTTGACCTATCATATATCAAGCTCATTCACCTCCTTAGTTTGGTTCTAATTCCTCACAACAAACCGCATCTCCCAATGATACCATCCTAAACCAAATTTTATAGGGCATGACTGCTTTGCAACAAAACGTAACAAATTTGACAAATTCTTCGTAGCCTAGTCTACCAACTTATCATACCTGTAATCCCCTTTCCTATGAAATATTGAGAACTCCAATGCCTGAGAGGTTTGAGATACCCTGCTTTGAAAAATATGGTGGAAAATGAGATCTCAATAGTCATGTGGCAACATTTACAACTATGTGTAGTGATTTTTATTTTGAAGAGGATTTGTTAGCAAAACATTTCTTGCAATCTCTCAAAGATACTACTTTAGAATGGTTTTTCTTGTTGCCTCTAAATTTAATACACTCCTTTTCGTAGTTGATTGATCAATTTTTACAACATTTTCAAGCAAATATTGGACCCTAAGTCACCCTTATTGACTTGGTTCAATGTAAACAAGGTCCGAAAGAAAAGTTGACTGAATTCATTAGTCAGTATCAAGGACTTTATGTACAGATTCAATATCAGATGAAAGATGAAGATGTTCAAAAGATATTTATTATAAACCTACAACCTAATATTCATGATAAGATCCTCTTGATGAAATATAACTCCTTTCAACATTTATGCACTGCCCTTCATGATTATCAACTTTCATCTAGTTAGTATGAAAACCAAAACCCATCGGCTCAAGTTGGTCAATCCATGGGTTGATCATCACAAAACAATTTTAAGAGGAACAATAATAGGAGTTTCATCAAGATCAATGGACCAAATACGAATGTGTCTACTATAAATAATCCAAACAAAGCATCGTATCAACCAAGAAAGTTTACTCTGATATCTAAGTCCTATCACTCTATCATGAATCAAGCTATGAGTAATAATATTCTGAACCTTCCCCTGATCAAGCCTATTGATCCTAGTAAACAAGGACCTTACTTTGATGCTAATGCTTTTTGTCATTATCATCGAATGCAAGGACATGACACTGAATGATGTATGCATCTTAAATATGAAATATAGGACATTATTGATTCAAATGTCATCTAGGTATTGGGTGTGAATGATAATGGAAATAAGTCAGTTTCTCTACCGAATCAAAATTTACAAATCTTCACTAATCCTTTCCCTAATCATACTGAAAATAATATGGTGGAATAGGGTTTAATGGAAGTAGACAAGGATGATTACTTGGACTATGATACTATCATCAGAATGATTGAAGTGTATAAGAAACAAGTGGATAATTCACCTTGTCCATGAAGAAATAGAATTTATGCTGAGGTTTCTCCTCTGTTATCCTTATATGGATTAGGAGATAATCAAAATGAATCAGAAAAGCAAGCACAACAACCGATACAAATGAGTAAGATGGTACAGGATGATTCCCATACTGTTCTAGAAAGATTCAACAACAGAAACTTGCTAAAAATTAGAAAAGAGCAAGACGAAAATCAATAGTCAGAAATAATAGTGGTTCTCCCCCTCATAAGCACCAAAAATCTCATTTAAACAAGGATTTAAGGAACAAGCATCATATGTTAACAAATAAGACTTTCATAAGAACCACTCAAATTTTGCATTAAATATGATCGAATACCTCTCTAAGAGGTTTGCAAGTTCCAAGATCTAATACAAAGGCCCTATAGGTAAGTATCTCTAACCCTTTATTTCTCTCATGATGTGCTTCCCCCGTGATGTGTTATGTGTTGTTTAGGCCTCCTAGGATGACCTCTGATTCTCCCATAAGGTCTAGGATACTAGAAGACTGCTTCTATTGTGACCTTCTTCTATTTGTATCATCATTCTTCTAAATTGCCTCTCTCTGATTTCATCGTTGTGTGTTGTGTCTTACAGACATAGTGTCATGGTTAGTGACCTAGGGATACCCTCCTATGTGACTATCCCTAAGACACTTGTTTTCCCTCTCTTATTTATTGTTTCCCTTCCTCTAGTGTTTCCACCTAGCGGGTAGATGCCAAAAATATTTATACTGATGTGGACCTAGTGTCCCTTTCGAGAGCAATCAAAAAATAGACTTAGTTCCTAATATGACGATGGGGTTGTATATCTTATCCGACGCTTGGCTAGTGGAAGAACTCATGCTTTCCACCTAGTGAATTTTATGATGTTTCTATTGCATTTACAAACCTTAACAATATTACTGCTCTATGCACCTTTGTTTGCCTTTGAATATGACCTTGGTGGTACTTGATTCAGAGAGCTTTGTGATATAGCCCCATGGTTATCCTTGAACTTTGAATTCGTTGTATAACCTTGGCTCTTTGTGTGGTTAATCATATGCATTGATGTTGTTTTTTATCATGATTTTGTAGACACTAACATGTTTCTTGCAGGGATGTGTTTGTGGGAATATTTGGCGATTACAAAGTACATGTCACCTCCGGGGGGCATGGGCTTTGTGAAAGTTGGTGTTCCCTTGTGTGTTTTCTTCCTACCTTAACGTGGTTGATATCAATAACTGATAACAACCACCTTAAGGTAGGGGCATATATAAGGTACGCTATCTATTATAGATGTTAGCAATGTGTTTGACCTTAGATGCAAAGACTTGCACCCCAAAGTAGTGCATCATGCATCCTCAGTTTGTTTGCAATCAATTAATCAATCATGTAAGCCCTCTATGGAGGTAGGGATGGTGTGTTTCTTGGAGCAGATTGCATCATCCTGTCATTTTCAAAAGTCCTCTGTGGAGGTGGGGAGCGATTCTGTGACTAACTCAACCCTTAAGTGTGTTTTCAATGATTGTTGTGGTGAAGCCCAATCATCGGTGTGTGCCTGTAATGTTCCTGAGATGGTGTTGGACCCAGAAATAGGTACACTCCATCGCTTGTCTGCCATGTTTTCTCCGTGTCTTCAAGTGTGTGTGTTTTGGTGTGCTTATTTTGTGTGGCATGTTTGTTGCCCCATATGCAGAGACCAGTGCTCTCAAGTAGTGCTTCGTGCATTTTGGGAGGTTTTGCATGTCTTGCATGTGTGTTGTCCCATATATACAGAGACCTGCACCCTATGGTAGTGCATCCTGTATTATGGGAGGTTTGTTTACTTTCTAGTACTTGCATTTGCATTTCATATATATGAGAAAAAGAAAAGAAAAGAAAATCATGCCTGTCTTCCATGCATTAATGTGTCTTCTATGCATTGAATGTTTTCTCCATGTTTTGCATGACTGTAACTATCTTCTTCATGTTTTGCATGCCTGTTATTGTCTTCTATGTGATTGGCATGTCTTCTCTGTGCTTGGTGTGTTTGTTGTGTTTGTAACCTTACTTTAATGCATGTATTGACCTCGCGTTTATACATACATTAAAGTGGGGGCTAAATGTAATGTCAGAATATGTCCCCTTGGGGCTTTTCCCTCATAAGGTTTAGCTCCCGGGTCTTTAGCATGAATTTAGGACATCTTAGTTCATATTTTGGCATCCCAATGGAATGAGGCCTAGGTTTCATGGCAAAGTGGACCTAGGAGGACCCCTTGACCTTAACCCTACCCAAAATAGGGGGGAGGATTTGGGCATCCGTACCTTAGTCCTACCCTATTTTAGGTCAGGCCCAAAATTTAAATGTCAGTTTATGATCATTATTTGGTCCTTTTGCCGACATGGTAAGTTTTGATTTTTGAAATCTTGGCAAGAGTGCTTGTAGTTGCATATAAAAGCATGTTTAGACATTCATTTGTAAACTAGATTTCAATTAGATGATTATTGTGAACTCTAGGCATTCTCAAGGTGATTCAAGGCTTTCATTGTGTTGCAGGAGCAAACTTGTGTGTTTTGTGTGTTGATATTTGTAGATTTGACCATAAATTTCCTCATGGAATGAAAAGCATCTTCCTCCCATGAAAGCTTCACTACAAGGTGACATAATATTGTGTTTTCATCATTGATTCCTTTGGTTTTTGCCTCTACCTCACAAGGGCACGCACTCTTTTATCTGACAACAGTGTTCAAAGACTCAAGTGTCCTTTGGAGCTTAACTGAGGCAAGCCTCTAAACACCACAACCCCAAACCAAATCTTGTGATTGCAGGTTACAGGTGTTACATTTGGAAAAAGTGGAGTTGTAGGAAGGATTGGAAGGCATCAAGGATTCAGGATTTGAAGAAAAGTAGGACACAAGAGCACTTCCAGGACTTGGGTGCTTGCTCTAGTGTTCTCTTCCTCTGTGTTTCAGAAAATAGAAGTTACAGGGATGATCAGTATCGAAAGGAGGTCTGAATTTTTTGAAGAAACAAGTACCTTGGACTTGGGTACCCGCTCCAGTGTCCCCAACTGTTCTGCTTTGGAACCCTAAAAATAGGTACTATGTGATTTGGTATTTTACTCCTGTCTACAAGAGCTTTATCTGTCATTCATCAATTTGTTTCTGTATTTGAATAATTAGGGTTTTAATGGTCAATTGGGCATAAGAGAAGGAAAATTGATAATTAAATTCCCTAATCCAAGTTTCCCTACATTTGCAAGTGACCTAGGGTATGATAGTGCTTGTCACTCGACCCTAGATCCTTGAATGTATAGTGGAGACGTAGATTTAAACATCTAAAATCTAGAACATTAATAAATCCAATTTTCCTCTAAACATTTATGACGAAGGAGGATGAGAGGATTGGATTGTTTTGAAAAAGATAAGGTATATCAAGAGTTTTTCCAAAGCATGTTTTGACATTTTGCCCCCATATCTCTATCAAGATCAAAAGAGGAATGGAGGATGAATGGACTCAATATGATAAGTATATGTAGGATAAGGATGATAGGATGGAAAATGATAGGGTTGATGAGACAAAGTGCTCCCAAGGGTAAATGACATAGAGGATCAACCTACACATGACGTCTATTTGCTAGGCTTTCATCATGGTACTTATCTGATGTGCCTGTTTACCAGGTTTTCACCATTGGACAAAGGGATATCTCTTTACTTTTTCTAATTTTTCTTTTTCTTTTTCTTTTTTTTTCTTTTTTTTTATATACTTGGATGAAAAAGGTGGATATGGACAATAAAGACTCAAGCATCTAGTTCCAAGGAAGGTGATAGTTCCATTAAAAGATGAATGACGCACATGGACTATGTCAAACATTATTTTGCTCAAAGATATTGGTAAGGGATTGCATGAAAGGGATATCAAGAAGGTAGATAGCAGATTATGGAAGGTGTGATAGTGGATTATGAAGCAAATTATGTAAGACTTATGCAAGGATGGAGGGAAGGCTTATGCAAAAGCATGGACCATAGGAATAGGATGGGGAAGATATGTAGGATAATAGTGGAAGGAAGGGGAGATGGAGGTATGTGGAAGTGTCGTGGGATGGAAGGGAACCCTGACCAACAGTTGCACATACTGTGATAAACATTGAAGCTTAGGATGGGAAGGTGGTTTAGGAAGCAATGGAGATTTTTGCTTAGTGGATGAGTGATTTAGGCATTTAGGGACCTGTTGATGATTGTTTTTAGACAAGTCAACAATTAGAGTGAAATACAAAGTATCTGACTCCCTCTTGAGCAAAGCCTCTCGAATGCTGAACGAAGTGATCAAACAAGATGACTCCAAGGTTCCTTTCTGATGATTTTGTAAGAGACAGCTCAGTGACTAAGTATGATTTTGCTGTTAAACACAAAGGGACTTACGTAGATTCTTCTCCTTTCATTCAGCTTATTCCTCCTTTCAGTGTGGATGATGTATATACAAGGTCTCAATCATAAAGAAATAGAAAAAGATCAAGGTTTAGAAAACTAATCTAAGGTCAATGAAGCAATGATGAGGGATTGAACAGACAAACTCCTTGATAAACCTAACTTCACTTCGCCAAGGATGCCTACAACTACATGAAGTTGGTGCAATCTCCTAAGGTTACGCGAATGGTTTTCAAATCATGATGGTTCATATGAGCACCCATTGAATGGCGCAGCTCAAACAAGCATCCACAATCGAACTTAAACAAATGATAGCTCAGACTAGCTTTACACAACACTTCACCAGCGATGAATGTTAAAAGCATGAGCTAGGAGTTGATCAAATATTCAATACAACATGCATTACAACAAAGAACTTCTAATCTATTTCTAATCTACTTGAAACATCTCTCCATTCAATTCAAGATACCAGAAATCATGTTACTCCACAAGATAACACTTAACACCAAACAAGTAGCTCCAATGTCTTTGCATTAACCTTGAGAAATATTTACAACAATTTCAAGTCCTCTCAGAGAATTTTGAGAGTCTCTTTTATTTTACTCCTAAAATCTAATCTCTAGTCTATATCTTACAAATGAGACAACAAGGCCTTTATATAGTGCTCCAGATTACAATGAATGGCTAAGATTAATTCAATAGCCAAGGGTCTAGATCGTGCCACCTCAGAGGTAGTTACAACAATTTGCTATTTTTAGCATAAAAGAGAGCGGCAATGAAGGCACGTTTTCCAATGTGATAAGGTAAGGCGAAAGCATTTAAAATATTCCTCCACATAGGAATCCCTTTGACTTCTTTCATTAAATGATACATTTAATGCATTTAAAATGAGGTGGTTGATATAATTAAATGATAATAGGTACACGCCACATCAGCAAACTCAAATTGTATCAACTTGTAGTGATGTATTCAATGCGATTGCTTGAACTTGTATGTTTAGGAATACATCTTGTAGATCTCGCCTTGTTCATTCTTCTTGTTGACTGGATATATGATACTTGTTGCTTCACTTGACTAACTTTGCAATGTTTCATCTTCTTGTAGGATGTAGATATGAATGATCTTCTTTGGATGCATCCTCTTGAAGAGAGTAGAGTAGAGATATGATGATGATGACGCTTCCTTCATGTAAGAGTAGGAGACTCTCTTGGACTTGAAGTTGTAAAGTCTTGAAGTTTAGATGGATGAATGCCTTCACTTGATGTAGAAGTTGATGAAGTGATCTTGCATGATGATCTTCGAAGTGACCCTTCAGAGTTTAGATGACAACACCTTCTTTGAATGTGGAGTAGATGACCTCTCAAGGATACTTGAAACTTGATGAATCTTTGAAGATTGGGAAAACTTTACTTGAAATTTGGATGAGTGAATGCCTTGTCTTTGAACATGATGCCACTTGATGAAGTATACTTGAACTTGATGTGATCTAACATGATATCATTGATGTAGAGACTTGAGGTATGATCCTTTGGAGTGGTGTTGAAGCTCGAAGGAACTTGAAGTAGATTGGATGTCTTAGAAAGTCTTGATGAAGATGATGTCCTTTGGATGGATGTCTTCTAGACAATCTCAACTTGATGCCACTTGATGAAGAAAGGTTCCTTTGAAGCAGCTACATGATGTTTGAAGTGATCACTTTGAGCAGCTTATGATGCCTTCTTCTTGAAGACTGCTTCCTGACTTTCCTTCTTACATGAAAGTGTTTCCAGCCTTTAGCTCCTGCAACACAAAGAAAGAAATAATATCAACCTTCTCGATAATACTTGATAATACTTGATTTATAACATATAAGAATCACTTCATGCATTTCCAAGCCAATCGCAAATTAAATCTTTACTTAAAATTTCACTCTAAAGCACTATTTTTACTCGTTCTAGGTGCATTGGATGAAGTATTCAAAGTCTTCCTAAAAGAAATGAAATGCATACACCTTAGATCAAATTTGCACATCCTCCAAAGCTAGCGCACCGGTTGAGATATTTGATATCTTCTCTCACTAAATTAAGCACTTTGGTTAAGGATTTCGAAATCTTCTAAAAACTTAGCATTTTAAAACCATCCTCATAGTGGCGCGTTGGTTCAAGGTTTTAGTTTCCTCTGGAAATTTCATAAAATTTTGCACTTCAACACTCAAAACATGCCCTTCCACCATAGTGCATTGGTTGAAACATTTGATTTCTCTTGAATTTTGCCTTTTCTGCCTTGTGCGCTTTGGTTCAGCAATTTAATTTCCCCTAAATGTGGCGGATTAGATGGCACTTTGAAATCCTCTAGATCTTTACCTCTTGGCACTTTAGATTTTGTTTCTTCTAGCATCTCCCTTAGCGCATTGGTTTAACACTTGGGTTTCCTCTAGATCTAGCTTCGTATGATGTAGCCTTTTTCCAAAACTCCTCTTCAAGAACGGCGCATTGGTTGACCCACTTGAAATCTTCTAAGAACCTGCAAAATTCTCATGAATCTCACCTTTTCCCTTGTCGCGCCGGTTAGGGGAATCAAATTCCTCTTGTTATCTTTGCTTTGGCAGTCGAGCCTTTTAATCGCTTCTAATTCTCCCTTTGATTTGCCTCTAAAATCTTGAACTAGACCACCCTATCTAGTGGCGCATTGGTTCAAGTCTTCAAGATCCTCTAGAAACAATATGAAATTTGCACTTTTACACTTCCAAACTGCTTATCATCCATCTTGGCGGATTGGATTGAGGGTCTAGAGTCTTCCTTGATGTTTAACCTTTTCATCTCACTTACCCTCCATCAAGCGCATTAGATCTGATTTCTGAGTCTTCTATATGGCTGGTGCATTGGATGGAGTATTTAGATTCCTCTTGAAATCAGCCTTGAAACTTATGATGTAGCACTTCCAGTGAAACTCCTCCTTCTCTTGGATGACGCATTGGATCAAGGGTGTGATTTCCTCTTGAAATTGATTTAGATTTTATGACGAACCTTCCTTCCAAGTGGCTTAGATCAACAACTTGAGTTCTCTAGAATTTATCTCCATAATGGCGCATTGGTTGAAGGATTATAGATCCTCTAAAGACCCTTAATGTGCAACAATCCCAACCAAAATTCCTCCTTCACCTTAGGTCGCATTGGATGAAGGGTGTGATTTCCTCTGAAATTTTCCTTTCAAAACTCAACTTTCACTCTCCTCTACAAGGTCGCATTGGTTGAGGAATTAGAAATCCTCTTGATTTTCGCATTAGATAAGGGTTTGAAATCCTTTGGACACATCAAAAACTTTACACTTTGACACTTAGAATTTTCCCTTCCTTCTTGGCACAATGGATGGGGTGCAAGAGATCTTCCTCTAGACCTTGTTAAAAACCTTCCTCAAATCGCATTGGACCTTGATGTTGAATCCTCTTAGAAGGGGCGCATTGATTCACACCTTTTGAATCTTCCTCATGTTTGGCGCTTTAGATGAAAAGTCTTTCGAATCATAAAAATTTCTGCTTTGGGCGCATCACTTCAAGGGGTTGATATCCTCTGAAATTTCGCATTAGTTGAAGTCTTGAAATCCTCTGGAATTTCCTTTCACATGTGGCAGGTTGGTTAAGGTATTCTAAATCCTCTAGAATTGGCGCATCACTTGAGGTGTTTGAAATCATCTAAAAAATCGCAATGGATGAAGTCTTGTCATCACTTAACTTTTCGTCTCACTTTATGGCGCATTGGTTCAAGAATTGGAAATCCTCATCTTATTTTGTAATTGAAAGCGCCCTTTTCATCATGATTTTGCGCCACTTAGATGCCCCGTCGCACTAGATGAGCTTTTTGAATCCTCTGGAAGAGTCAGGTGTTTTTCAGGGTCGTGAGGGTAAAGGTATATTGAAAAATATATTAAAGTATAAGTTGAGAGATTGAATTTCTTATACTTTAAATATTTTTCAATATACCTTTCAGGATGTTTGAGATAGGTCCCGAATCCACCGGATTTAACATGCAAAATTTAGAATTTGGAGGATTCACCAGATTTCAGACTTAGCCATTTTTTAGGATTTTCAGGATTTCAGGCTATCAGACTTAGTCTTTTCAGGGTCTCAAACATACTTCAGGATTGATCTTAATGTTCATTATCTGGACGGGGTTTGATCAAGACTCTTCATCACTGCAAGTTCATCCTCCAAATAAGACCTCCAGTTAAAAAGCAAAATCTTCTAGGAGAGAGACTTATTGGATTGGCAGAGGAAATGAACCTAAGGCATCATCTAAGATCTCATGCAAAGCATCGGAGCTCAAAAAAAAGGGGGTCCCCATTTGCAATGGGGCGATGTGTGATTTAGTCACAACATCTAGCGTGAACCCGACTAAATGTTCCTGAACATTTCAAAGACAAAGACACAATCCAGACTCAAAAACTTCAAACACTCTTCTTCTACCTATCAACCAGCTAGACAATGAAATCGAAAAGGAAAAGAAGCATAGATTGGATCGAGACACTACATCTCTGACGTGTGATTAAAGATTGATTTCAATTAAAACAACTTCTTAAATGTTCCAAAGATAAACAAATGTTAAGTTTCAACATCTCCATGTACACCCACACACCAGATCAAATAAACAAAACTACCCAATCAAAGAATCAGAACCAATTGCCAGTGCGACTATCTGTATTTGAAGTTTGAAGTGCAAGCACTTGAGTTCATTCCCATCCCTTAGAAACCAGGATTATCTAAGCTAACCTGTCTCAAGCTAGGTAGATTCATGAAAGCGAATGAATGACGGATACATGTACATATATATGCAGATGAAATGGATAGTGGCAATACATGATGATATGTAAATGATGTTTAGACGGAGAGAGGATGGAATGAAAGTGGAAATGCAATGAGATAGTGTGTCTCTATCATGACGCCTGTTTACCAGGTTTTCGCCAAGATACTTATCCATGGCGCCCGTTTGCCAGGTTTTCACCAGTGGATGAAATTTTTCTCTTTACTATTTTTTCATTTTTTTCATTTTTTCTTTTTCTTCTCTTTTTTTTTTCTTTTTTTTTTTTAAAATTTTTTATAGCTCCAATACATATTACACACGGTCCCTGTTTGTCAGGTTTTCACCGAGGTAACGAATTGACATAATTCCAGAGTCTGATTCTGTAGAGGACTCAGTGGTCCAAAAAAAACCATGTCAAGTTATGATACTTACAAATGTTGGCAGGAAACGATGAATATGATACGGTAAATGAAAATAGTGGATTATGATGTGGATTATATAAAACGGATGGGTGAAAGTGTATTCAGTCACAAACCAGATAAATGATGGGATATGCTGAATGGTAGAAAGTTAAAATGGATGGAATGGAATGGAATCACAATCAACGTTTGTTTGTATCAACCTAAACTTCGAAGCCTACAAGTGGAAGGGAGGTGAGTAACGGGAACAGGAACGGGAACGATGATTAGTGAACGGGTGAAATGGTAACTTCATGTCCCACAAGAACTTAAAATTTCTTGTTTTGATTGTACTTTGCGAGATGAAGTAATTTGGAATGAAAAATAGAATGGAATGAATGGATGATTGGATGCGAAAGCCTCTTGGATTCAGCTTCAAGTACCCAGAGCTTGATTTTTTAAGCAGTTTTTTCATTTTGGAATGGAATAGCTTTTGATCATGCCTGGCTTTAGGATTTTAGCATTTATGCTAAGGCATGAGGACTCTTTAGAATTTTCAGGAATTTCTTTGCTCAATGGGTATGGGCATCCAAAAAAAAATTATTTTTATTTTATAGAAATATGGGGGATGGGCGAAAGGGATTCCAAGCTTCTAATTCAGACGATACTCACATTTGTTGACCAGGATAAGGAAATGGGCAAAATGGATAAAAGATATGATGATGGGATTTGGGGATAAACGAAGGAGGTGAAATGGATGCTGAAAAATATAGATAGTTACCTGCTTTGAGAGATTTGCATAGTAACGAAGGCGAGGTGAACATGTAATAGATGGAATGGAAAACGATAGATTTTAGATGGAACGGAGTGGGAATACCAACATCTTGACCTTGACTTGTATACAGTGGATAAGGTCATTTAAGAAAGAATATTGACATGGAAATACCCCAGTAATTCATAGGGAATTCAACTTATCCTTCTGCAACGAACAACAGGACCATATAGATGATTCAGACATCAGACTCGAATTCATTACTCAATGGAAAAATGCAATGTGGATGGAGATCTTTATTGTATATATGAGGTGGAGGTGATAAGCGGAATGATGGATGGAAGTATACAGAATGCTTATTATGGAGCGAAATGGAAACATGAATTACCTTGAGATGTTCACTTGATTCAGGCTCACAAAGACTTTCCTAGCAACTTCGGGATCATTAAGATGTGTAAGATATAAAACCTCAAAATATTTCAGTCAATACTGAACAACTGACTCATCTCCTAGGAGCAAGCAATAATGCTATCTGACACTAGCGATGGAATCCAAAATCCATCAATCATGACCTAAGTTTCTCAAAGGAACACATAAGAATTCATAAAATTTATATTTGGCATTTTAAAATATTATAGTCAGAAGATAATAGTGTCAAGATACAATAGATGGTTAGTGTCCCAATCAAGTTCAAAGTCTAACAAGATGATAAATTGAAAGAAAAATGTCTTCGGAATCTAAGACTTTCATGAATGAATGTCTAAGAAATGAACTAACATGCTATCCTGAATTGAAACTAGAGTGTGTGTTTAAGATAACATCACCTCCTTACAAATAGGAAACCCGACACGACAAAACAACAGACAACTAACCAACTAATCTACGAAAGAAAAACTAAGCTAAGGAAAAGACAACAACAAGCAAGCAACACGAAAGCAAAACTAAGCTAAGGACAAACCGACACTCGAGTCAAATGACATCAAGGAGCAAATTTATTCTAAGACGCGACATGAAAATAAATTAAAAAAAAAAAAAACTACTCTAACCTAGCTATGTACAAGCAACAAAGATGCAACCCAGGACACCGAGTATATACATGCCCTGACATGATTATTCAGTATGTACAACAGAAGCAATGCAGCAGTGACAGTTCTCAACCGGGCAAATTCATCCTTGAATTTAGACCATTGACCCCTCAGGTGACAGATCTCAAATGTAGGAAAGATTTCTGGAGGTATTATGATCAACTGAGGGTTCTCATTAGGGCCATGATTTATCCAAATGCAAGTTGTCCTACCCAAACCTCCGTAATCAAAATCATATTCAACATGTGCAATGTGTTCAAGATGTTCAGAATTATCAATACTGTCACTGCTATCAATACTATCAACTAGAAGTTCATGATGTTCAAATTCAAAATTCTTCGAATCAATAGAAGGGAAAGATACAACTTGATGCTCGCTGTTTTCAATGAGACATGGCCTACCAACAATTTGGTCATATTCTATGCACCCATCAGGAGGTCGCCATTGATGGTAGATGGATTTCTCGTTTTCTTCATATTGCATGATCTCCTCATACAGCTCCTTTGTGATCTCTAGCAGTGGTGTAAACAACTTCTTGATCTCAGCATCCATCGCAGCAGCATGTTCTTCAATTGTTATTCTCTTCTTCGGCTTGATATCTTCTTGTATAATGATGGCAGTGTCGAGCGTCGACCCGAATTGCTCTTGTCTACTCATAGTTTCTTCATCTGCATCCTCTTGAATGATAACTTCTAGGTTCCTTTGCAGCCTTTTCAATTCATGATCTTCTAGCAACGTTTTCTGTACTTCTTGCAGTTCATTCTCAAGGATCTCTTGATGCAAAGTAGATGTATACTCTTCAAGAAATTTATCTTCATCAAATTCAGGTTCCTGCCACAAGCTTGAACTTCTTTCTTCCTCAATTGCCGCTTCAAGTGCTCTAACATCTGTTAAGCCCTGTTTACAATCCTTTATTGCTTTTGATAACTTTTGTCTAAATGCTTCTACCTCTTCAGGATTGATAAACTCATATTCATATTCCTTCTCACTGGTACATTGCTTATCAAAGTTCTTTATAGTGACTTCTTCCTCAACAGGTACACCAGCTTCTACTTCCTGCATGGCTTGATGAATTGCTTCCCAGCATTTCTCACAAGTGTATTCAAAATGATCTGTATCATGCACCCGACACCAATTTCTAGAAAGCAATATGTTGTCAACACTTAAATCCTTAGCATTCTTCAATTCCGTCTTAATTTTCTCTTTCAACTTCTTGAATGCTTCACCACTAACAGGAGTATCTGGATCTATCTTTGAAAACACTACCGGCTCATGTACTTGTAAGAATGAAATTTTCCTCTACATTGTTAGATCCATCCTTGATAAGAATGTTATACATTCTGCTTCTCTATGATTACTTGTATTATGAATACGACATCCATATTCGCACTCGAAATCTTTCAAGCTCTTGCCACCAAGACACTCACTCAATGACCACCATAGCTGGAGAACAATTGGTGTTTAACTTGCAGGATCATACCCAACAACTTGCCGCATATCCACTTCTGAATTCATGATTGAGAACTCCATTTTCCGATTTTTTGTATTTTTTGATTTTTTGCTTTTTTTGGATTTTTTAACCTTTCTACTTTTTTTTTATTTTTTCTAAAATTTTTTACCTTTTTTTTTTGTATTTTCTGGAATATCAATCCACCACCTTAGAATATCTTGTTGCTCTACTTGAAATGAAGAATATCTAGGCTCGGGCCCTCCTTCTAGCGCCAAAAATGTTGAGCGTTGGAAGAGAGGGGCATGCAACAAATGGAGCAATGTCTTTGAATGGAGAAGTATCTGGATCAGCCCTCCTTCTAGCGCTAAAAATGTTGATGATTGTTTTTAGACAAGTCAATAATTAGAGTGAAATACAAAGTATCTGACTCCCTCTTGAGAAAAGCCTCTCGAATGCTGAACGAAGTGATCAAACAAGATGACTCCGAGGTTCCTTTCTGATGATTTTGTAAGAGACAACTCAGTGACTAAGTATGATTTTGCTGTTAAGCACAAAGGGACTTATGCAGATTCTTCTCCTTTCATTCAGCTTATTTCTCCTTTCAGTGTGGATGATGTATATACAAGGTCTCAATCATAAAGAAATAGAAAAAGATCAAGGTTTAGAAAACTAATCTAAGGTCAATGAAGCAATGACAAGGGATTGAACAGACAAACTCCTTGATAAACCTAACTTCACTTCGCCAAGGATGCCTACAACTACATGAAGTTGGTGCAATCTCCTAAGGTTACGCGAATGGTTTTCAAATCATGATGGTTCATATGAGCACCCATTGAACGGTGCAGCTCAAACAAGCATCCACAATCGAACTTAAACAAATGATAGCTCAGACTAGCTTTACACAACACTTCACCAGCGATGAATGTTAAAAGCATGAGCTAGGAGTTGATCAAATATTCAATACAACATGCATTACAACAAAGAACTTCTAATCTATTTCTAATCTACTTGAAACATCTCTCCATTCAATTCAAGATACCAGAAATCATGTTACTCCACAAGATAACACTTAACACCAAACAAGTAGCTCCAATGTCTTTGCATTAACCTTGAGAAATATTTACAACAATTTCAAGTCCTCTCAGAGAATTTTGAGAGTCTCTTTTATTTTACTCCTAAAATCTAATCTCTAGTCTATATCTTACAAATGAGACAACAAGGCCTTTATATAGTGCTCCAGATTACAATGAATGGCTAAGATTAATTCAATAGCCAAGGGTCTAGATCGTGCCACCTCAGAGGTAGTTACAACAATTTGCTATTTTTAGCATAAAAGAGAGGGGCAATGAAGGCACGTTTTCCAATGTGATAAGGTAAGGCGAAAGCATTTAAAATATTCCTCCACATAGGAATCCCTTTGACTTCTTTCATTAAATGATACATTTAATGCATTTAAAATGAGGTGGCTGATATAATTAAATGATAATAGGTACACGCCACATCAGCAAACTCAAATTGTATGAACTTGTAGTGATGTATTCAATGCGATTGTTTGAACTTGTATGTTTAGGAATACATCTTGTAGATCTCGCCTTGTTCATTCTTCTTGTTGACTGGATATATGATACTTGTTGCTTCACTTGACTAACTTTGCAATGTTTCATCTTCTTGTAGGATGTAGATATGAATGATCTTCTTTGGATGCATCCTCTTGAAGAGAGTAGAGTAGAGATATGATGATGATGACGCTTCCTTCATGTAAGAGTAGGAGACTCTCTTGGACTTGAAGTTGTAAAGTCTTGGAGTTTAGATGGATGAATGCCTTCGCTTGATGTAGAAGTTGATGAAGTGATCTTGCATGATGATCTTCGAAGTGACCCTTCGGAGTTTAGATGACAACACCTTCTTTGAATGTGGAGTAGATGACCTCTCAAGGATACTTGAAACTTGATGAATCTTTGAAGATTGGGAAAACTTTACTTAAAATTTGGATGAGTGAATGCCTTGTCTTTGAACATGATGCCACTTGATGAAGTATACTTGAACTTGATGTGATCTAACATGATATCATTGATGTAGAGACTTGAGGTATGATCCTTTGGAGTGGTGTTGAAGCTCGAAGGAACTTGAAGTAGATTGGATGTCTTAGAAAGTCTTGATGAAGATGATGTCCTTCGGATGGATGTCTTCTAGACAATCTCAACTTGATGCCACTTGATGAAGAAAGTTTCCTTTGAAGCAGCTACATGATGTTTGAAGTGATCACTTTGAGCAGCTTATGATGCCTTCTTCTTGAAGATTGCTTCCTGACTATCCTTCCTACATGAAAGTGTTTCCAGCCTTTAGCTCCTGCAACACAAAGAAAGAAATAATATCAACCTTCTCGATAATACTTGATAATACTTGATTTATAACATATAAGAATCACTTCATGCATTTCCAAGCCAATCGCAAATTAAATCTTTACTTAAAATTTCACTCTAAAGCACTATTTTTACTCGTTCTAGGTGCATTGGATGAAGTATTCAAAGTCTTCCTAAAAGAAATGAAATGCATACACCTTAGATCAAATTTGCACATCCTCCAAAGCTAGCGCACCGGTTGAGATATTTGATATCTTCTCTCACTAAATTAAGCGCTTTGGTTAAGGATTTCGAAATCTTCTAAAAACTTAGCATTTTAAAACCATCCTCATAGTGGCGCGTTGGTTCAAGGTTTTAGTTTCCTCTGGAAATTTCATAAAATTTTGCACTTCAACACTCAAAACTTGCCCTTCCACCATAGTGCATTGGTTGAAACATTTGATTTCTCCTGAATTTTGCCTTTTCTGCCTTGGGCGCTTTGGTTCAGCAATTCAATTTCCCCTAAATGTGGTAGATTAGATGGCACTTTGAAATCCTCTAGATCTTTACCTCTTGGCGCTTTAGATTTTATTTCTTCTAGCATCTCCCTTAGCGCATTGGTTTAACACTTGGGTTTCCTCTAGATCTAGCTTCGTATGATGTAGCCTTTTTCACAAACTCCTCTTCAAGAATGGCGCATTGGTTGACCCACTTGAAATCTTCTAAGAACCTGCAAAATTCTCATGAATCTCACCTTTTCCCTTGTCGCGCCAGTTAGGGGAATCAAATTCCTCTTGTTATCTTTGCTTTGGTGGTCGAGCCTTTTAATCGCTTCTAATTCTCCCTTTGATTTGCCTCTAAAATCTTGAACTAGACCACCCTATCTAGTGGCTCATTGGTTCAAGTCTTCAAGATCCTCTAGAAACAATATGAAATTTGTACTTTTACACTTCCAAACTGCTTATCATCCATCTTGGCGGATTGGATTGAGGGTCTAGAGTCTTCCTTGATGTTTAACCTTTTCATCTCACTTACCCTCCATCAAGCGCATTAGATCTGATTTCTGAGTCTTCTATATGGCTGGTGCATTGGATGGAGTATTTAGATTCCTCTTGAAATCAGCCTTGAAACTTATGATGTAGCACTTCCAGTGAAACTCCTCCTTCTCTTGGACGACACATTGGATCAAGGGTGTGATTTCCTCTTGAAATTGATTTAGATTTTATGACGAACCTTCCTTCCAAGCGGCTTAGATCAACAACTTGAGTTCTCTAGAATTTATCTCCATAATGGCACATTGGTTGAAGGATTATAGATCCTCTAAAGACCCTTAATGTGCAACAATCCCAACCAAAATTCCTCCTTCACCTTAGGTCGCATTGGATGAAGGGTGTGATTTCCTCTGAAATTTTCCTTTCAAAACTCAACTTTCACTCTCCTCTACAAGGTCGCATTGGTTGAGGAATTAGAAATCCTCTTGATTTTCGCATTAGATAAGGGTTTGAAATCCTTTGGACACATCAAAAACTTTACACTTTGACACTTAGAATTTTCCCTTCCTTCTTGGCGCAATGGATGGGGTGCAAGAGATCTTCCTCTAGACCTTGTTAAAAACCTTCCTCAAATCGCATTGGACCTTGATGTTGAATCCTCTTAGAAGGGGCGCATTGATTCACACCTTTTGAATCTTCCTCATGTTTGGCGCTTTAGATGAAAAGTCTTTCGAATCATAAACATTTCTGCTTTGGGCGCATCACTTCAAGGGGTTGATATCCTCTGAAATTTCGCATTAGTTGAAGTCTTGAAATCCTCTGGAATTTCCTTTCACATGTGGCGGGTTGGTTAAGGTATTCTAAATCCTCTAGAATTGGCACATCACTTGAGGTGTTTGAAATCATCTAAAAAATCGCAATGGATGAAGTCTTGTCATCACTTAACTTTTCGTCTCCCTTTATGGCGCATTGGTTCAAGAATTGGAAATCCTCATCTTATTTTGTAATTGAAAGCGCCCTTTTCATCGCGATTTTGCGCCACTTAGATGCCCCGTCGCACTAGATGAGCTTTTTGAATCCTCTGGAAGAGTCAAGCGTTTTTCAGGGTCGTGAGGGTAAAGGTATATTGAAAAATATATTAAAGTATAAGTTGAGAGATTGAATTTCTTATACTTTAAATATTTTTCAATATACCTTTCAGGATGTTTGAGATAGGTCCCGAATCCACCGGATTTAACATGCAAAATCTAGAATTTGGAGGATTCACCAGATTTCAGACTTAGCCATTTTTTAGGATTTTTAGGATTTCAGGCTATCAGACTTAGTCTTTTCAGGGTCTCAAACATACTTCAGGATTGATCTCAATGTTCATTATCTGGACGGGGTTTGATTAAGATTCTTCATCACTGCAAGTTCATCCTCCAAATAAGACCTCCAGTTACAAAGAAAAATCTTCTAGGAGAGAGACTTATTGGATTGGCAGAGGAAATGAACCTAAGGCATCATCTAAGATCTCATGCAAAGCATCGGAGCTCAAAAAAAAGGGGGTCCCCATTTGCAATGGGGCGATGTGTGATTTAGTCACAACATCTAGCGTGAACCCGACTAAATGTTCCTGAACATTTCAAAGACAAAGACTCAATCCAGACTCAAAATCTTCAAACACTCTTCTTCTACCTATCAACCAGCTAGACAATGAAATCGAAAAGGAAAAGAAGCATAGATTGGATCGAGACACTACATCTCTGACGTGTGATTAAAGATTGATTTCAATTAAAACAACTTCTTAAATGTTCCAAAGATAAACAAATGTCAAGTTTCAACATCTCCATGTACACCCACACACCAGATCAAATAAACAAAACTACCCAATCAAAAAATCAGAACCAATTGCCAGCGCGACTATCCGTATTTGAAGTTTGAAGTGCAAGCACTTGAGTTCATTCCCATCCCTTAGAAACCAGGATTATCTAAGCTAACCTGTCTCAAGCTAGGTAGATTCATGAAAGCGAAAGAATGACGGATACATGTACATAAATATGCAAATGAAATGGATAGTGGCAATACATGATGATATGTAAATGATGTTTAGACGGAGAGAGGATGGAATGAAAGTGGAAATGCAATGAGACAGTGTGTCTCTATCATGATGCCTGTTTGCCAGGTTTTCATCAAGATACTTATCCATGGCGCCCGTTTGCCAGGTTTTCACCAGTGGATGAAATTTTTCTCTTTACTATTTTTTCATTTTTTTCATTTTTTCTTTTTCTTCTCTTTTTTTTTTCTTTTTTTTTTAAATTTTTTTATAGCTCCAATACATATTACACATGGTCCCTGTTTGTCAAGTTTTCACCGAGGTAACGAATTGACAGAATTCCAGAGTCTGATTCTGTAGACGACTCAGTGGTCCAAACAAAACCATGTCAAGTTATGATACTTACAAATGTTGGCAGGAAACGATGAATATGATATGGTAAATGAAAACAGTGGATTATGATGTGGATTATATAAAACAGATGGGTGAAAGTGTATTCAGTCACAAACCAGATAAATGATGGGATATGCTGAATGGTAGAAAGTGAAAACGGATGGAATGGAATGGAATCACAATCAACGTTTGTTTGTATCAACCTAAACTTCGAAGCCTACAAGTGGAAGGGAGGTGAGTAACGGGAACAGGAACGGGAACGATGATTAGTGAACGGGTGAAATGGTAGCTTCATGTCCCACAAGAACTTAAAATTTCTTGTTTTGATTGTACTTTGCGAGATGAAGTAATTTGGAATGAAAAATAGAATGGAATGAATGGATGATTGGATGCGAAAGCCTCTTGGATTCAGCTTCAAGTACCCATAGCTTGATTTTTTAAGCAGTTTTTTCATTTTGGAATGGAATAGCTTTTGATCATGCCTGGCTTTAGGATTTTAGCATTTATGCTAAGGCATGAGGACTCTTTAGAATTTTCAGGAATTTCTTTGCTCAATGGGTATGGGCATCCAAAAAAAAATTATTTTTATTTTATAGAAATATGGGGGATGGGCGAAAGGGATTGCAAGCTTCTAATTCAGACGATACTCACATTTGTTGACCAGGATAAGGAAATGGGTGAAATGGATAAAAGATATGATGATGGGATTTGGGGATAAACGAAGGAGGTGAAATGGATGCTGAAAAATATAGATAGTTACCTGCTTTGAGAGATTTGCATAGTAATGAAGGCGAGGTGAACATGTAATAGATGGAATGGAAAATGATAGATTTTAGATGGAACGGAGTGGGAATACCAACATCTTGACCTTGACTTGTATACAGTGGATAAGGTCATTTAAGAAAGAATATTGACATGGAAATACCCCAGTAATTCATAGGGAATTCAACTTATCCTTCTGCAACGAACAACAGGACCATATAGATGATTCAGACATCAGACTCGAATTCATTACTCAATGGAAAAATGCAATGTGGATGGAGATCTTTATTGTATATATGAGGTGGAGGTGATAAGCGGCATGATGGATGGAAGTATACAGAATGCTTATTATGGAGCGAAATGGAAACATGAATTACGTTGAGATGTTCACTTGATTCAGGCTCACAAAGACTTTCCTAGCAACTTCGGGATCATTAAGATGTGTAAGATATAAAACCTCAAAATATTTCAGTCAATACCGAACAACCGACTCATCTCCTAGGAGCAAGCAATAATGCTATCTGACACTAGCGATGGAATCCACAGGAAATCCATCAATCATGACCTAAGTTTCTCAAAGGAACACATAAGAATTCATAAAATTTATATTTGGCATTTTAAAATATTATAGTCAGAAGATAATAGTTTCAAGATACAATAGATGGTTAGTGTCCCAATCAAGTTCAAAGTCTAACAAGATGATAAATTGAAAGAAAAACGTCTTCGGAATCTAAGACTTTCATGAATGAATGTCTAAGAAATGAACTAACATGCTATCCTGAATTGAAACTAGAGTGTGTGTTTAAGATAACATCACCTCCTTACAAATAGGAAACCCGACACGACAAAACAACAGACAACTAAACAACTAATCTACGAAAGCAAAACTAAGCTAAGGAAAAGACAACAACAAGCAAGAAACATGAAAGCAAAACTAAGCTAAGGACAAACCGACACTCGAGTCAAATGACATCAAGGAGCAAATTTATTCTAAGACGCGACATGAAAATAAATTTTAAAAAAAAAAAAAACTACTCTAACCTAGCTATGTACAAGCAACAAAGATGCAACCCAGGACACCGAGTATATACATGCCCTGACATGATTATTCAGTATGTACAACAGAAGCAATGTAGCAGTGACAATTCTCAACCGGGCAAATTCATCCTTGAATTCAGACCATTGACCCCTCAGGTGACAGATCTCAAATGTAGGAAAGATTTCTGGAGGTATTATGATCAACTGAGGGTTCTCATTAGGGCCATGATTTATCCAAATGCAAGTTGTCCTACCCAAACCTCCGTAATCAAAATCATATTCAACATGTGCAATGTGTTCAAGATGTTCAGAATTATCAATACTATCACTGCTATCAATACTATCAACTAGAAGTTCATGATGTTCAAATTCAAAATTCTTCGAATCAATAGAAGGGAAAGATACAACCTGATGCTCGCTATTTTCAATGAGACATGGCCTACCAAGCATTTGGTCATATTCTATGTACCCGTCAGGAGGTCGCCATTGATGGTAGATGGATTTCTCGTCTTCTTCATATTGCATGATCTCCTCATACAGCTCCTTTGTGATCTCTAGCAGTGGTGTAAACAGCTTCTTGATCTCAGCATCCATCGCAGCAGCATGTTCTTCAATTGTTATTCTCTTCTTCGGCTTGATATCTTCTTGTATATTGATGGCAGCGTCGAGCGTCGACCCGAATTGCTCTTGTCTACTCATAGGTTCTTCATCTGCATACTCTTGAATGATAACTTCCAGGTTCCTTTGCAGCCTTTTCAATTCATGATCTTCTAGCAACGTTTTATGTACTTCTTGCAGTTCATTCTCAAGGATCTCTTGATGCAAAGTAGATGTATACTCTTCAATAAATTTATCTTCATCAAATTCAGGTTCCTGCCACAAGCTTGAACTTCTTTCTTCCTCAATTGCCGCTTCAAGTGCTCTAACATCTGTTAAGCCCTGTTTACAATCCTTTATTGCTTTTGATAACTTCTGTCTAAATGCTTCTACCTCTTCAGGATTGATAAACTCATATTCATATTCCTTCTCACTGGTACATTGCTTATCAAAGTTCTTTGTAGTGACTTCTTCCTCAACAGGTACACCAGCTTCTACTTCCTGCATGGCTTGATGAATTGCTTCCCAGCATTTCTCACAAGTGTATTCAAAATGATCTATATCATGCACCCGACACCAATTTCTAGAAAGCAATATGTTGTCAATGCTTAAATCCTTAGCATTCTTCAATTCCTTCTTAATTTTCTCTTTCAACTTCTTGAATGCTTCACCACTAACAGGAGTATCTGGATCTATCTTTGAAAACACTACCGGCTCATGTACTTGTAAGAATGAAATTTTCCTCTGCATTGTTAGATCCATCCTTGATAAGAATGTTATACAATCTGCTTCTCTATGATTACTTGTATTATGAATACGACATCCATATTCGCACTCGAAATCTTTCAAGCTCTTGCCACCAAGACGCTCACTCAATGACCACCATAGCTGGAGAACAATTGGAGTTGAACTTACAGGATCATACCCAACAACTTGCCGCATATCCACTTCTGAATTCATGATTGAGAACTCCATCTTCTGATTTTTTGTATTTTTTGATTTTTTGCTTTTTTTGGATTTTTTAACCTTTCTACTTTTTTTTATTTTTTCTAAAATTTTTTACTTTTTTTTTTTGTATTTTCTGGAATATCAATCCACCACCTTAGAGTATCTTGTTGCTCTACTTGAAATGAAGAATATCTAGGCTCGGGCCCTCCTTCTAGCGCCAAAAATGTTGAGCGTTGGAAGAGAGGGGCATGCAACAAATGGAGCAATGTCTTTGAATGGAGAAGTATCTGGATCAGCCCTCCTTCTAGTGCCAAAAATGTTGATGATTATTTTTAGACAAGTCAACAATTAGAGTGAAATACAAAGTATCTGACTCCCTCTTGAGAAAAGCCTCTCGAATGCTGAACGAAGTGATCAAACAAGATGACTCCAAGGTTCCTTTCTGATGATTTTGTAAGAGACAACTCAGTGACTAAGTATGATTTTGCTGTTAAACACAAAGGGACTTATGCAGATTCTTCTCCTTTCATTCAGCTTATTTCTCCTTTCAGTGTGGATGATGTATATACAAGGTCTCAATCATAAAGAAATAGAAAAAGATCAAGGTTTAGAAAACTAATCTAAGGTCAATGAAGCAATGATGAGGGATTGAACAGACAAACTCCTTGATAAACCTAACTTCACTTCACCAAGGATGCCTACAACTACATGAAGTTGGTGCAGTCTCCTAAGGTTACGCGAATGGTTTTCAAATCATGATGGTTCATATGAGCACCCATTGAACGGCGCAGCTCAAACAAGCATCCACAATCGAACTTAAACAAATGATAGCTCAGACTAGCTTTACACAACACTTCACCAGCGATGAATGTTAAAAGCATGAGCTAGGAGTTGATCAAATATTCAATACAACATGCATTACAACAAAAAACTTCTAATCTATTTCTAATCTACTTGAAACATCTCTCCATTCAATTCAAGATACCAGAAATCATGTTACTCCACAAGATAACACTTAACACCAAACAAGTAGCTCCAATGTCTTTGCATTAACCTTGAGAAATATTTACAACAATTTCAAGTCCTCTCAGAGAATTTTGAGAGTCTCTTTTATTTTACTCCTAAAATCTAATCTCTAGTCTATATCTTACAAATGAGACAACAAGGCCTTTATATAGTGCTCCAGATTACAATGAATGGCTAAAATTAATTCAATAGCCAAGGGTCTAGATCGTGCCACCTCAGAGGTAGTTACAACAATTTGCTATTTTTAGCATAAAAGAGAGAGGCAATGAAGGCACGTTTTCCAATGTGATAAGGTAAGGCGAAAGCATTTAAAATATTCCTCCACATAGGAATCCCTTTGACTTCTTTCATTAAATGATACATTTAATGCATTTAAAATGAGGTGGTTGATATAATTAAATGATAATAGGTACACGCCACATCAGCAAACTCAAATTGTATCAACTTGTAGTGATGTATTCAATGTGATTGCTTGAACTTGTATGTTGTGGAATACATCTTGTAGATCTCGCCTTGTTCATTCTTCTTGTTGACTGGATATATGATACTTGTTGCTTCATGTGACTAACTTTGCAATATTTCATCTTCTTGTAGGATGTAGATATGAATGATCTTCTTTGGATGCATCCTCTTGAAGAGAGTAGAGTAGAGATATGATGATGATGACGCTTCCTTCATGTAAGAGTAGGAGACTCTCTTGGACTTGAAGTTGTAAAGTCTTGGAGTTTAGATGGATGAATGCCTTCGCTTGATGTAGAAGTTGATGAAGTGATCTTGCATGATGATCTTTGAAGTGACCCTTCGGAGTTTAGATGACAAGACCTTCTTTGAATGTGGAGTAGATGACCTCTCAAGGATACTTGAAACTTGATGAATCTTTGAAGATTGGGAAAACTTTACTTGAAATTTGGATGAGTGAATGCCTTGTCTTTGAACATGATGCCACTTGATGAAGTATACTTGAACTTGATGTGATCTAACATGATATCATTGATGTAGAGACTTGAGGTATGATCCTTTGGAGTGGTGTTGAAGCTCGAAGGAACTTGAAGTAGATTGGATGTCTTAGAAAGTCTTGATGAAGATGATGTCCTTCGGATGGATGTCTTCTAGACAATCTCAACTTGATGCCACTTGATGAAGAAAGGTTCCTTTGAAGCAGCTACATGATGTTTGAAGTGATCACTTTGAGCAGCTTATGATGCCTTCTTCTTGAAGACTGCTTCCTGACTTTCCTTCCTACATGAAAGTGTTTCCAGCCTTTAGCTCCTGCAACACAAAGAAAGAAATAATATCAACCTTCTCAATAATACTTGATAATACTTGATTTATAACATATAAGAATCACTTCATGCATTTCCAAGCCAATCGCAAATTAAATCTTTACTTAAAATTTCACTCTAAAGCACTATTTTTACTCGTTCTAGGTGCATTGGATGAAGTATTCAAAGTCTTCCTAAAAGAAATGAAATGCATACACCTTAGATCAAATTTGCACATCCTCCAAAGCTAGCACACCGGTTGAGATATTTGATATCTTCTCTCACTAAATTAAGCGCCTTGGTTAAGGATTTCGAAATCTTCTAAAAACTTAGCATTTTAAAACCATCCTCATAGTGGCGTGTTGGTTCAAGGTTTTAGTTTCCTCTGGAAATTTCATAAATTTTGCACTTCAACACTCAAAACTTGCCCTTCCACCATAGTGCGTTGGTTGAAACATTTGATTTCTCCTGAATTTTGCCTTTTCTACCTTGGGCGCTTTGGTTCAGCAATTCAGTTTCCCCTAAATGTGGCAGATTAGATGGCACTTTGAAATCCTCTAGATCTTTACCTCTTAGCGCTTTAGATTTTATTTCTTCTAGCATCTCCCTTAGCGCATTGGTTTAACACTTGGGTTTCCTCTAGATCTAGCTTCGTATGATGTAGCCTTTTTCACAAACTCCTCTTCAAGAACGGCGCATTGGTTGACCCACTTGAAATCTTCTAAGAACCTGCAAAATTCTCATGAATCTCACCTTTTCCCTTGTCGCGCCGGTTAGGGGAATCAAATTCCTCTTGTTATCTTTGCTTTGGCGGTCGAGCCTTTTAATCGCTTCTAATTCTCCCTTTGATTTGCCTCTAAAATCTTGAACTAGACCACCCTATCTAGTGGCACATTGGTTCAAGTCTTCAAGATCCTCTAGAAACAATATGAAATTTGTACTTTTACACTTCCAAACTGCTTATCATCGGGTTGGATTGAGGGTCTAGAGTCTTCCTTGATGTTTAACCTTTTCATCTCACTTACCCTCCATCAAGCGCATTAGATCTGATTTATGAGTCTTCTATATGGCTGGTGCATTGGATGGAGTATTTAGATTCCTCTTGAAATCAGCCTTGAAACTTATGATGTAGCACTTCCAGTGAAACCCCCCCTTCTCTTGGACGACGCATTGGATCAAGGGTGTGATTTCCTCTTGAAATTGATTTAGATTTTATGACGAACCTTCCTTCCAAGCGGCTTAGATCAACAACTTGAGTTCTCTAGAATTTATCTCCATAATGGCGCATTGGTTGAAGGATTATAGATCCTCTAAAGACCCTTAATGTGCAACAATCCCAACCAAAATTCCTCCTTCACCTTAGGTCACATTGGATGAAGGGTGTGATTTCCTCTAAAATTTTCCTTTCAAAACTCAACTTTCACTCTCCTCTACAAGGTTGCATTGGTTGAGGAATTAGAAATCCTCTTGATTTTCGCATTAGATAAGGGTTTGAAATCCTTTGGACACATCAAAAACTTTACACTTTGACACTTAGAATTTTCCCTTCCTTCTTGGCGCAATGGATGGGGTGCAAGAGATCTTCCTCTAGACCTTGTTAAAAACCTTCCTCAAATCGCATTGGACCTTGATGTTGAATCCTCTTAGAAGGGGTGCATTGATTCACACCTTTTGAATCTTCCTCATGTTTGGCGCTTTAGATGAAAAGTCTTTCGAATCATAAACATTTCTGCTTTGGGCGCATCACTTCAAGGGGTTGATATCCTCTGAAATTTTGCATTAGTTGAAGTCTTGAAATCCTCTGGAATTTCCTTTCACATGTGGCGGGTTGGTTAAGGTATTCTAAATCCTCTAGAATTGGCGCATCACTTGAGGTGTTTGAAATCATCTAAAAAATCGCATTGGATGAAGTCTTGTCATCACTTAACTTTTCGTCTCCCTTTATGGCGCATTGGTTCAAGAATTGGAAATCCTCATCTTATTTTGTAATTGAAAGCGCCCTTTTCATCTCGATTTTGCGCCACTTAGATGCCCCGTCGCACTAGATGAGCTTTTTGAATCCTCTGGAAGAGTCAGGTGTTTTTGAGGGTCGTGAGGGTAAAGGTATATTGAAAAATATATTAAAGTATAAGTTGAGAGATTGAATTTCTTATACTTTAAATATTTTTCAATATACCTTTCAGGATGTTTGAGATAGGTCCCGAATCCACCGGATTTAACATGCAAAATCTAGAATTTGGAGGATTCACCAGATTTCAGACTTAGCCATTTTTTAGGATTTTCAGGATTTCAGGCTATCAGACTTAGTCTTTTCAGGGTCTCAAACATACTTCAGGATTGATCTCAATGTTCATTATCTGGACGGGGTTTGATCAAGATTCTTCATCACTGCAAGTTCATCCTCCAAATAAAACCTCCAGTTACAAAGCAAAATCTTCTAGGAGAGAGACTTATTGGATTGGCAGAGGAAATGAACCTAAGGCATCATCTAAGATCTCATGCAAAGCATCGGAGCTCAAAAAAAAAGGGGGTCCCCATTTGCAATGGGGTGATGTGTGATTTAGTCACAATAGGACCGACATAGACTTAGTATTTTTCTGATTTTTTCTTATCATGTGGAATGGAAGAATTTGAGACTTTTGGATGGAATGGGACTTTTGGATGGAAGAGGAGAAAGTGGATGGCTGGGATTCTTGAGAGGTGGATGCCTCATTTAACTTGATTGGTTTTTGCTTAGCTACCTAAACCATTTTTGTTTTAAACTTTACTTGTGAAGCTATGGCCTTGGGTACATGTAGCTTTTGTGCATCTTCCGAGGTAATTACTTGTTGCTTGAGGACCTACACCTTTTTTAGTTTTGCTTTCAGGTGTGTGGGTGTATGCAGCTTTTGAGATGGGTTTTTCTTTGATTCTTTGGATTGATTTCCTAAGGTATTAGGACCCTTAGGATTTTTGACTTTATGAAAGGATGCATCCCAATGTTTATTTTTTAATCCCATAGGTTTGGTTGAATGAGTGGAAGCTTCATGTTTAGACAATATGTGTCTTTATCAGTCGTGATTTGAAATGTGAGGGAATGTGTAGATGGGTGAAGTTGGCATTGGGAGAAGTGATGGTAAAATGGATGGAGGGATGTTAGGAGTTGGAAGTAGTGGAGGTAGATTTGATGGTGGAAGGTGTATGGTCACATGCTTTTGGGATTTGTATGATAAGGGAGGTGGAATGGCAACATATGTTTTGGGGATATGAGAATATGTGCAATGGGAATGGGTAGATTTTGAAGGCATGGAGGAAGTACCAACATCATGAGATTAATTTTTTTGGGAAGTATAACCAAGGCCATAAGAGGGTGGAGGGACTTCAACATGGATAGGCTCCAAAATACCTTGTTCATGAAGGCCTAAGCCTTTACCTTGATAGTTCATATTTTGGAGTATGCGGTGGACAATGGGATTATGGGTGATTTGGACACTAGATGCGAGCTCATTATTTGATGGGGAAGGTGAAGTGGTAGATAGCGGTTGTGGCTCTCCTAAGGAAGAACATTCATGGATGAAGGTAGTGAGACCAAGGGGATAGGATAATGGATTCACAACATGGTCGATAATGGATGGTGGTGGATCATGTGGATCTTGATTATCCTTATGCTCACTAAGATCCAAGTTATTGGTTTGATCAATTATGTGCACTTGGGAGGCAAATGTCTCATCAAGGAAAGTGTGTGTTGTTGGATCATGGATAGGGCTATGTCGAAGATGGATAGGAGTAATGGAGGTTTCTTTCTCATGGATGGTTATGGGGTTATGGATAGATGGGGTAATAAGCTCATGACCATGGAATGCATAAAGTTGGCTAAGAGGATCATCATGGTTCGCTTGATCATAGATAGGACCTTGATCATAGACAGGATCTTGATCATAGATAGGATTAAGTGTGATATGGATGAGATCAATTTGCTCATGTATAGGTTCTTCATCAATCATAATATCTTGATCATAGAAAAAATATTGGGTATGGATGGGTTGGATTTGGTTTTATTTCTCATGTATGGGTATAGGATCAAGTTGTTCGTGGATATCTTCTTTATAGGTAATATCTTGATCATGGAAAAGATAAATGTTATGGATGGGTGGAATGAAAGTAATTTGATCTTGATTAGGACTAGGACTTGATGTTTTCACATGATTAGGATTAGGTTCTTGAAATACCTCTTGGGTTACTTGAATAGAAGTGATAGGATCTTGGATAGGATTGACATGCTCTTGAGGGTTAGCAACATGAGGGGATGATGGATCTTGACTTGGATTCATTGGTGGTGATTTTTCAATAGGCTCAAGGTGTTATGGACTATATGATGGGGTTGAAGCAATGGACGTGTTTGAAGGATCTTTGATAGGCTCTTGGCAAGGTGTTTTATGACATACAGATGGTTGGTTCCTTGCCAATAGGCATTGGATCATCCTTCATGAGTGTATGGGTGGATGGGCAATATAACAGATGGAGAATAATGGTAGAAGGTGTAGGCTTATGATTAAGGTTAGCATTGCTTGTGCTAGATGGGGATGACATTGGATGAGTGGATTTTGATTTCTCCATAGCTTTTCTTTTGCTGTAATATTTTGGAAAAAGTCTTTGGAGAAGATTGTTCAAGGATTATTTGGTTGGTGGATTAGAGCTTGGGGAACTCGATGGCGGTATTGGTGTAGGACTAGTAGGCTTTGGGATATGCATTCTAGGGGACGGTGATGGAGGACTAGTAGATGGAATGGTATATGATTCTAAACTTAAGGTGGTATTTCCCTTGTCAATAGTATCATTAAGACGAGTTAAGGATGCGTGATCTTGGTGTCTAGAGGGGAAAGGTGTCGTAACAAATCTTTTATCAAATGGATAAGGGGATATGTCCTTTAATGAATATCATTTTATGGAAGATCCAATTTGTAAATCCCCAACTTGTTGTTGTAAAGCTTAGATTTGTTGTGTGAGTGCTTCTAATGGATTTGTCACATCCTTATCTTTCTTATTTTTGGGAGCTTCAATTTCATTTGTTTGCCTTGTTTCTCTCAAATTTTCTATGTCAAAATTGGAAGGTAACTTTGCTCCTTGTTGTGCTAGCATAAGGAAGTACTTTGTTGGATCTGTGGCAATGACCCTATCCATCATCTTTAGGAATTTTAGATCTTGAAGTTGTTTAAGGAGTTCCTCTTGAGTAATCTCCTCATTATCAAAATTATGCCCATTATTGTTTAGGGCACCCATTTTTTGCTTTTGTTTAGATTGGGACCTAGTCTGAACCATGCAAGTTTGTGGATGTGAAAGAAGTTGGATGCAAGACTTGGCGGATTTGGTTTGTGAGGGTGAACTTGGTGTGGTTGAGATGACAAGATTTTTCCTAAGGTTTGAATTTTTGATCTACTATTTGCTCAAAAAAATGTGCTCTTGAGGTAAAAGATAGTCAAAGTAGGGAGAGTTGATCACCGCTATTGATATGGACTACTTTTATCCAGATTACACTAGTGTAGTTTTGAGATGAAGGATGATATATCTTATTATGAAACCAACTAGATTTTTGATTTGAGTTTTGGAAGATCTTAATGACAACTTAGTAGGAAACTTGTTTGCTTTGTTTGATGTTTTTGCTTTGGATGATATGGAAAATGGAAATGTTTTGGAAAAAAGGATGCGAAATTGATTTGTATGGTTTTCCTGAGATTAGAAACGAGGTATATGCAATAAATGGGTATCCTAAAATGAATTTCTTTTCTCCTCAAAATGTGTGGAAGTGCTCTCTATTTTCTGAGTTCTACAGAAGGTTTGCCTTTTTGTTTCAGTTTTTTGATCTTGGCTTATTTTCAAAATGTTTGCCGAAGCAAGTCTGGTACTTTTGTTGATGATTTGTATCAATTAGTTGCAAGAAAAAATGTCAAACAGGAATATCCCATGTTGTTTTTACAAGTTTTTGACCAAAAAGCAAGCACAATCCTAAGGTTGGCATGGACAATATTTGATGAGTTCCAACTTGGTTTTTACACCAGCGACTTGCATAAAGGTGGACAACTAGTAACTTGGTAGCACCGACTCCCCTCCATGGCACTCACTTCTCACACATACCAAGTTACAGTTCCTCTAAAGAGTTGAATTTTTCTATCTCCACACTAAATGAGTGTATGACGTTGGACAACTCTAGAGGTTCCTCCTCCTATGTCACCAAATAGGGGATTTTGGCTTACTAGAACAAGTGGGGTTTAGTCAAGGCATCCATTCAGGTGGTTATACATGTGGCCATTTGCTCCGATAAGGAGGCTTCCCAGCCTGCAGAGGTTATGCTCCATAGGGTTTTGGGGGAAACTTTGGTTGGTGTAACACAACAACACTCGTTGCTTGTAACTTTTGTCACAAACATAATTTATTTATAGTGACTTGGAGGTGGCTTAGCTTTATCCCGTTATCACTTAAGGTCATCTCACTTGGAAGGAAGGAATTCCAAGGGCAGGGCTCTCTAAAGGTTACACATGTAAAATGATAAGTTTGGCATTCTGGTCACCCAAGAAAGGGGAGAGCATAGGCCTATTATCATTCCCAAGCATGAAGAATAGTGGTTCTTTATCTTCCTAGTTAAAAGAAAAATAACTAAATGTGTTAACTCTACCAAGCACATAAATTTATAACAAGATAGAAATAACTTGGAAAAGATTGTTTATGTTAACCTTCTAACAAATCTAGGTGTAGATTGTTGCTTGAAGAAATAAACAAGTATTACTTTCCCCTATTAAGCTATGTGATATATTGTAGTGCAAGATAGTAAAAACATAAAGAATTTGTTTAGTTTTAACCTCTAGGTTGGGACTAGATGAAAGTTGTGATGCAACAAAATGATTTACTTCCCTCCTAGTTAAAAACTAAGAGAATATTGTATGCAAATTGTATGATAATGCCCAAACCAAGCCTATTCAACACTTAGTGTAAAAATGATTGTCTTCAGTGAACATTCTACACCAAAACTAGATTAGTAGTCTCAATTGTTTATTTTTTTCTTTGTCACACAATATGCAAAGGGTCTTGGTGTCCACCTATAGTCCACGAAAACAAAAAAAAAGAATCAAGAAGCTTGCAAATCAAATGTTTAGGTGAAAAATATAATCTAGAAAATTTCATGGAAATATGATTTTTGATAGCAAAATAGATTTGAAAATCAGAATCTACATGAAATTTTATGTTGTTTCAAAAAAAAAATCATGAAAATTTGTTAAAAATGCAAAATTTATAGCTGTTTGAAGTTCCCAAGGTAAGGTTGACTTTGACTAATTATACCTGATGAACTTGACCCAAAGGGTTGAAGATACTTATACCACTGAAAAGTAGAGTGAATCATCTTTCCAACGACTATAAATTTGCAAAAATCTGATGTACCTGCAAAAAGTTATACTAAAAAGAAAACAAATAGCCTATTTGAGCACATAGGAGCAAGCCAGGCAATCAACAAATAGCTAGTGGTTAAAGCACATTTTGGTCACATGGTGTATTTTAATCTTGGCAGGTAAATTTAATGTTAGGGGTTATTAAACAGGCCCCTAGTCCTCCATATGACCAGGGGCTGAGAATTAAAAATTAAGAATGAAAAATCTAAACCTAACACCCAAAGTTGAACTTTACTGTTTTAGTGGTTTATTTATTTGTTTTGTTTGAGGTTTTTGTTTTAATAATTTTTTTTTTAATTCTTTAGGTTGTGATTATTTGTGTTTTGCAGGGATGTATGTAGGGGCGGTGGTGGAGCAATGGTGGATGGGAGGAAAAGCAGTGGCGGTGGTCGCAGGGTGGTGGCGTGCAGGGCGGTTGTGGTGGCTGTAGGGTGGTGGTGAGGGAGGGGGGCATGGGTGGCAGGGAGCAGTGGGGACAGGGGGTCGAGGGTTAGGGGGGAGTGGGAGGGAGGGGATTAGAGGTGGGGGGATCAGGGGGGTAGGATGGGCAGGAAGAGCACAGAGGGGATGGGGATGGGGGGAGGGTAGGGTTAGGGTTTTAGCAGGGGGCGGGGGATATGAGTAGGGCACGGGTGGCGCGCAAGTGGTAGGGGCTGAGGGGAGGTGGGGAGGGGTTGCGGAGGGAGTGGGGGAGGGACAGGGAATGGGGTGCTGGGGTGGGTCACAGGCAAGAGTTTCGGCCCCTGCTTGCTACCTTTTTTTTAATTGTTGTTTATAATTTTTGCTTAACAAAAATAAAATAAAATATTTAAAAAAAAGGTACTATAATAATTGTTTTGTTTTTTCTTTTTTTTCTATGATTGTATTTTGTTTTTCTTTCTAGTTTTTCTAGTTTTTTTAAATTTTTTTTATTTTTTGCAAAAATAGTGCAAAAACTAAAAAAAGTTTCAAAAATTTTCAACTAACGAAAATTAGGGGTATTATATGTCGTTTCTTACCTTCGAGGCCTTCCGGACTCAATGGTGTGCTCAATTTGTGTGTAGGAGGCTGTTTGTAAAATTCACTTGCCAAATTTATAACAAAATAGACCTAAATCTGTGACAAAATAAACTCAACAAATGCTCACAAACAAGATGGGCCAGATCACGATGGGTGCCAGAAATGTTATCAAAAAATGTGAACAATAGTATTAAAGAACTAATCATCCAATAACTCAATGGAAAGTGGTGTAAACACAAGTAAATCTAGATTTTACCTTCAAAGATTGTTTTACCTCTATGCTTCCATTGTTCGCCTATCTCCTCTTGATCTTGATTATAATGGAGCTCTTAGAAGTGTGCACTTCCATGCTGTTGAAGATGACAAGAACAAAACAACTGAGATATGGAATATGCAATCGAGACTAAACTACAATGAAACTATAATGGAGATGGATTGATGGATAATGGAGACATGGTGATGATAATGGATTTGTAATGCAAATGCAATGATAACTTTGCCAAAGGCATGCTATAATAATTCATGCAGAGTAAGTTTGCTTAAGCTTAGATGGATATGAAATGGGTGTGAGGACCTTGTTTATATAGGCTAAGAGAAGACCAAATCCAAGTGTCAATAGATCCATGACTGGAAGAATTACCTATGAGGTGTACGGCTGAGAATACTTAGTGTCCAAGCCTTCTTCATGAGTTATGGGAGATAACAGAATAGATTGAGGAGTTAATGAGATGATTGATCAGTTAATTGGGTTGATTGGGGAGTCAACATAATAGATTGACCAGTGAACTCAATTTACTAATTAGTTAACAAATTTGATTGATGAGTTAACTAATCTAATTGGAGGAGAAATAGGACATGTGGGTGAGGGAATATTAGCTAATTAAATATTAAAATATTTAATTACATGTGCAACAAGGTGAGGTGGATAGGTGAGGTGGAAAGGTGGGGTGGATTTATGGAATTAGGACTTGGGATAAAGGAATTTAGGATTAATTAAATAATTTAGAATTATTTAATTATGTGATACATTAGAAGAATTAGGGGATTTAATTACATAAATTGGTTTTTATTTAATTTTGGGATAAAGAATCAATCAAATAAATCAGAATATTTATTTAATTTGATAGAAGAATAAGAATTAAGATAAATATGAAATTATTTATTTAATTTGACTTAGCCATTTTTAGGTGTATACACTAAGTTTTTAGCATTACATCAATGGCCAAGATTAATTTGATCCTAAGGCTTAGATTTAGTCCTATGATCTCACATCAAGCTCATTTCATTTTGCCTACAAGAGTTCTCCATCATTGGAATAAGGATCTCTTAGGATATGGTCAACATTTACAAATGGTGGTAGGCACAATCTCTAGATTAATTTCACATTTTCTTAACATATCTTTTCAAATATGCTTTTCTCCTTCACCTAGGTGAATTGGGAATGCGATTTCCAAGGTAACAACTTTAGTTGACAAGCATAAATTATTCTATAAGGATCTTCAAATCATGTAGTATTCCTTCTTTTATCATAAATCTTCAATATAACTTAGGCAACTTCCTTATAGCAATAGAATAATTCTCTACCTTTTTGACCTTCTTTTATTCTCATATTTATAGATAAAATTTTATGGAGCTTGGTTTTTTCGAAACAACAACACATCAAGTCATCAAATCAGTAATTTGTCCTTTGTTCATCTCATTCTCTTAGCCAACATTTTTCTTGATCTTGTCTTAGGTTCTCTTTTAGTACTTTCTTCCTTATCATATTCTTGTTAAAATAGTGTATGTAGAGCAACCTCCTACTAGTTAGCAAAACATTGAGATAAATAAAAAATGAAACACAGATTTTAATCAAGATCAATGAAAGATCTGAAAACATGACAAGTTAGATTAAAGATGCAACATATTCATTCCTATTTAAGACAAATCTCTTCTCTAATCCTTCTCCCATTCCTAGTCAAATTGCTTGTGAAATTATAATCAAGCATCAAATTTAGTTTCTTTTTGCAACTTCACCAAATCTGGTGTCCTTTTGATCTTGATTGTTACTTCATGATGCATGACTCTTTCATTTCATGAAAAGGCTATCCACCCACCAATATCAATACTCTATCTTCCTTAACTATCTAATAACTCCCTAACAAGTCACTATCTATTCAAGACAACCTCATTGTGTTTATAATTATCCTAATAACTATGCCAATGACATGTATTGTTATCTTTTAGTTGACCTATTTGGCCATCTAGTGTCTACGACAATCTTCCCTACCATATGAATATCCTTTCAACACCACCTCTATGTTTATATAGTATCATGGATACCTTTTTGCATGGATTTGAGATTAATTGACTTATCATTTAGTCTTGATTGTCATCTTGTGTATCAGTTGCTATCCTACCCATGGTTGAGAGGTTATAACTATTCCTAGGGTTGCATGATAGTTATTGTAGTATAATAGTCTTTAGGCTGATATGATAGTTATTGCAAGTGAGTATGCTCAAGTGACAATCCTTAGATTGATTTTAGCAAGATTATAATTCTTTGACTAACATGATTTCCCTTAGTATCCTTCTAATTGTTTAGGTTATTGTTTGAATCAAGATAATAGCCACATGATTGCACATCTACTCCATAATGAAAGTGTTTCCATGGTCTTGCTCTAGTTTAGGATTATCCTTGAATGTTGATAAGACTCCCTTCATAAATGTATACCAATTTACTATCTCGATGGTTTTCTTCCCATGGTGAAATGGCTTGTTGTCATAGATTGTTATATCAAATAAATATAAATTTTCACTTTGTCATGATAATTTAACTTGTCAAAATGATAATACTCTCACTTCCCTCATGACTATACTATAACATGAGATTTCACACTTTAACATTATCATAAAGTGAAGTAAACGAATGCATAAAGAACATACCTTAGATTTTGAGATTCGAGTTTCCCAATCCTAAAAAATTTGGCTTCAAAATCCTCAAAAAATTGAGTTTTTTGGCAAGTTCCTTCGTATTCAATGTTGAATTCTATATAACTCTAATAGGATTAGTTAAATTTATGAAAAACTAAATATATATCATCAAATTCAATCTAAATACATGAAAATTAGCATTCAAACAATATGAAACATGAAAATTTTAGTTTAAATAATCAAGTTCTATCTAAAAACATCCAATTTACTTCTTCTATGTTGAAAAACCAAAAAAAGGTGGTGGATTAAGTAAACAATGATTGTCAAAATGTCAACACCATGAAAAAGTGTTTTCTTGTCTGAAAATGCATGAAAAGTAGGGAATAACAGAGCATGTGGGTCTGAATCATGGATCCCACATGTTTTTTGTCTTTTTTTTTTGGTTCACCAAAACACACTCGCATTATAACATGAGCACGTTTTGTCATGCATGGAAAGTTTTAAGTGTTGTGATGCATGGAAAGTTATAAGTGTTTTAAGTGCATGGAAAGTGGGGAGGGAGGTAGAGAGGTGAGAGAGGGTAGGAGGTAAAGAGGGTAGAGAGAGAGAGAGAAGATTTTATTTCACAATAGTGTGAGTGCATTATAACGCACTCATGTTATTCTTTACTTTGGTAATTTTCAAGCCTTTATTTTGGATTTTTCATGGGCTTCCAACTCAAAGGATTGGACTAAGTTTTGAACATCCAAAGACGTGTTTTTGCATATTGTAAAAAAATTACATAATTTGGAGCATGCTCCCCATTAGGTTTGCACTTGTTTCAATGACAAGTCAAAAAAATACCACAATAATCTTAAGCTCTCTCTTATCTTTATAACCATATATTTTTTTCATATTTTGAGTATGTTAAGGTTTTCATATTTAATATCTTTTGTTAGTGTATCCATTTTTTTCAAAAACCAGTGTGTAGTATTTTTTTTTAACCATTAATTGAAATTTCAAATAAATTACATTTTTTAAACTAGACTCCATTCTACACGTATTAAAAAAAAATGGATTTTCAATTAGTTTTCAAAAAATTTAGGGGGAAGCATGCTCAATTTTCTATTTTTCAAGATGTGTCCAATTTAAAAATTTGTAAAAACTCAATTATTCATGAAAAAATTGTCATAAAAATTAGGAATAAACTATATCATGGTGTTAGTTAATTTCTCACCAAAGTGATTTTTGAAATACTAAAAAAATGTTAACATTTTGGGGGGCACACCAGACGCTATGTTATTTAAAAAAAAAAACATGACGAATTTGTGTGGCCCCCTTTTTGAACCCCTTAATCTCAACTAGATTTGGAGCACTACAACTCTTGTTTTTGTTGCAACTTCAAATTTTGAGTGTAACTATCTTCAATTTTTCATCCAACATCAGTCTTTCCTGATTTCAAAAAAAAAGTGGCATCTTAAGACCCCCTTTTGATCCCCCATCTTTGTGCACTTACTCTAGTATTATTTGTAAATCACACATAAGGGATATACAAGTTTCACTTGCAGTGATAAAAATTAATTATCGGGGACAGTAATTATAGAGTTACTACATCGGTAAGTTCCAGAGTTACCGGCAATAGTTATGGAATAACATTTACTGATGGTAATTGTAAATATCAAGAGTAATTGAGGGTAGGCACCACCTTGGAGGAATCACCTATATTTGGCTTGTATGACACATGTTATAAAGTTGGAAAGTGGTTGTAAGAGAATCTATGACAGCTGTAAGTTGTCATAAGATTCTATGACAATATGACAACTTATGACGTATATTTATGATTTGTAATTTGCTATTCTTGGCTCTAGGCATTCATATTGGGAAGATGCTATTCGAGGGGTGTTATGACATAATCTATGATAGTTATGACAACATTTATTACCCAGTAAGTGCCCATTCTTTTCCATGGGTGCCCAAGTTTGCATGCTTGACTATTGACAAGTGTCATGAGCTTGTAAGAGGTCATTTAATGTTGCATTTTGGAGTATCCAAGGTGAGATAAAGTGGATGCCTAGTTTGGGGAGTGAAAAATCTCTATAAATATAGTGCATTATATGTATTGTTTATCATAGTTTTCTTGTACATAGGTTTTGTCGAATTGAAGGTTGGAGAGACAGAGGAAGTGCATGTATTATGTATTTCAAATTTTGAAGATAATACAACTTGAACCTCTTTTCTTGGTGGAGTGTTTTACCCAAAAGGGTTTTGTCCACGTTATATCTGGTATTGATATGGTTTATTCTTCTATGGTGTTTATTCCTGTGGTGTAATTTCATTTCCGTATGCAATCTCTATTCATATTACACTACTTGAAGATCATAAACATATTGTAGTTAGATAATTTCCATTTGAGTAGTTGGTGCCTTCATTTCTAACATAAAAGATGCATATTGTGGCTTGGATGTGGATCAATTTATAGATTCTTGAAAACAAGAATCAATGGTGGAGGATGGATTACAAGATCAATGGTTGAAATTAGTTTAGGAGAATTGATGAGGGAGTCAACAAAAATTGATTGATTAGTTAACTCATGTGCATCATTTAGGTACGTCATTTGCTAAATCAATTGAGAGAAATTAGTGGAGAGAATAATGGGAATTAAATAAAATAATTTAATTAATTCACGTGGGAATGAAAATTGTGGAAAATTAATAAAATATAAATTTTATTTATTTGTAGGAAAGGGAATAAGAATTAGTGTGATTAATTAAATAAAATGTATAAATTTATTTAATTAACACATAGAAGAAGTGTTAGTATATTAATTAAATAATTAAAAAATACTTAATTAATATGAATAGAAGAAATATAATAATTAATGGATGACGAAGATGGAGTGTGATGAGATGGAGAAAATGCATTAGTTATTTCACGGTGTCTACAAGTCTAGCTCAAGCTTGCCCACAAGTTAAAGTGGAACTGATGGAAGAAACTCAAAAATTTGTTCTTATAGATTTTATCAAAGTGAGCAAAAGACTTGAGAAGGAGCTAGAGCTATCACACACAAAGGATACAATGAATCAACTGTGGGTAGAGGTGAAAACCTAGGAACAAGAAGTGAAGAGACTGACCTTAGAGCTGTAGACTCGAGTCACCCTAGAAAGCTATAAATTCAAACAATCCAAATAGGTGGTGTTGCAATCAAAGCTGAACATAGCAAATCTAACCATAGAGGGTTACAGACAAAAGATCAAGAAGGAAAAAGAGCAAAAGAAGAAGAGATTCAAAGAGTTAACGTAAATTCATACTACTTTGATAGAGTTGAGGAGTATGACTAAATTACTCAAGGCTCAACTCAATGCCAAGGAGCTACAACTTCAACAATTATAGAAATAAGTAAAAATAGTGAGCCATGCATTAGAAGTGATTTAATTGGTGAAGGATCTATATGCATCTCCTTGGGCTCGAATAAAGACTGGTGGTAGAAAAACCATATAGTTTGCTTGATGAGGCCCTCTTATCTACTCAGATTGATAATATATATATTACAACTACCAAGGTCAATGAGGTGAGGAGTAGTTCAATAAATCCACTCTAAAGTGCAAGACACAATTAGTCACATTAGAGCAAGTTGTGAAGGATATGAGAGATCACATAAAATTCCCTGGTGCAATAGGGACTGTCCCCTCCTTTTAGAATTGATAATGCTATGATTGAAGAAGAAAATTAGGAGGCGATGCTCACAAGAAAACAAGTAGACTAGACATCATTTTAGGTTTGGGAACAAACACCAAGCATTGTAGAAGTGGAAATAATCCTTCAACCTTTTGCCCAACTAAAACATCAGGTGAAGGCTATGGTAGAGAAATTATAAAGCATCTCCTAAAATGAGACAATAGAGTTGGATAGAGCATTTGAAGTCTTGAAGAAGAAGGGACAACCTTCAGAAGGAGAATGGGCATCTTTATAGACTGCCTTGGGGAAGCTTTGATTTTGAGTTGTCATCTTCAAGTTTTTGAAATTTTACTTTTTATATTCCTAGATTTTTGTAGCTAGATTCTTCTTTATAGGAAAAGATCCCCTAAAAGTCACTAAGAACTGTAGAGCTCCACTCTTCATTTTGTTTTGGATCAGGTGTCAAGCATTGGGCTATCATTTTAATTCATTTTTGTGACAGGTGCAAGTAGTCAATTTTGAAGAAGGGCATCACCACACATAGACATTTCACAACATTTTAACATTATTAGTTTTGACAAATTTAAGCATTGTGCTATTCACTGATTCATCCATATCAATATTTGGTGGGATCCATTTTGCTAAAGACTTAGTAAGAGATAAGGAGACAATGGGGTTGTTGATTTATTGATTCAATGTTTCCATGCAACTCCGCAGTGTAAAAGTTTGAGAGCAGCAGTACTGACAACTTTTAAATGTTGTGCCATTAATTCAAGCAAATGAGTGATCACCAAAGCGGGCCCCCTTTTCCTTCTATATGAATTAATAAATGAAGCGATCGCTGGTGGCTTCCCTATGCTACGTGTTTTCTTGGCACACATTTTTGAAAGTGGCAGGTCTGACACATTTTCTTCATTACACTATTGGCTAAGAGACATGAGTTAGCCTACTGTGGGCCTGACTTTATTCACATAACAGTGTAGAGGAAAGTGTATTGTAGGGGACACATGGCAACACCGCGCAACATTTTGGAGTAAGTAGCGCTGACACATTTTCTTCATTGCACTATTTGTTGGATGTTGTTAAGTTGGAAGTAGTGGGTCCCATTTTTCTCATTAGGATATGATGGGTTTTCAAACCATCGATTATAGCAAAGATCATCTAGCAGTTCGTACATCATATAAACATTGTCAGAGTTGACAAGTGCTAGGGATTGCGCTATTAGATAAAATGAATGAATCAACTCATCAGTGTGCCCAATAAAAGAATCATGAAGATTTTTTGAAAGGACACTTGGCAGCTTAGCGTTCCCTCGAAATACTTTAGTTTTGTCATAGTCTTTCGATGACGCCATTGGATGGATCATAGCAGCCCAACTCATGCAACATAAAAGGATCATTGGGTATTCAGATCCTTAGAAATTTTGTATTTTTAAGTAATGCAGATCTATAGAAAATAAGAGTTTCCATTGCCATGCAATAATTCATACATTATTGTAACTTTAGTTAAAATCATGCAAGCTATTGGGCTATATATATAAGCAATGTATTAAAAAAGGGGGAGAGACTATATTAGACACATGTGCCTTTGTGGGTATTTCTTAGAACTGATTGAATATTTGAGAACTATGCATATCACCTTTTGTAATTTGTTTTCGGTTCACCAATGACGAGAAAGTGACATTTTGTGCCAAAACATTTGTCTTTTAAGGTTTCTTTCTAATAGTTACATGTTGATACTTCGCCTATGTTTATCTGATTCAATGAATGATATTTGTGAATGTTTTGAAATCATGCATTTTTATGCTTTATGCTGCCATAATACGTGATCTAAATAGTGAATGTTGTGCAAATCTAGTATTAGTATAACTTTTAATTATTTGGCATATCACCCTAGGATAGTTTTATTTTCTAGAAGTTTCTCTCCTCTTTTCTCCGCAAAGTTAAAATAATTCTTTGAAAATCATACAAAGAGTCAGCTTCTCAAATCTCGGAGGTTATCTTGCAAGTCAAATCTCACACTTGTAGGATTTTCCATTGTTGGTGTTGGTCTGTAAGTGGGTGTAGTTTTCAGATACAAATAAAAACATCAACAGATCCAATTTGCAAGTGTGATATTGATCATGGTCATTTTCGTAGTTGTTGATTCGAACATTGAATGTTTAAATTTACATTTTAAATTTGGACCTTGAACATTGTCAACTCCCTACTACTAACCATTGTGAGTTGACCTAGCACACACTTGCATTGATTTGTATGATATGTTGTATGTAAAAATATTCATTATATGCTATTTTGAAATCATGCCTATATGTTGCATGCCTTAATCCACTTGCACATCATCATAGCAACATCATTGAGGAATTTAATTACATTTTCAATATACATCAACATACATCATCCTAGGATTCCCTAGATGCTTGGTTTTTGTCCTCAATCATTGTTTGAAAGTCATTAAATTGGTCTACCTAGGGCTTGACTAAGGAGACCATGATTGTTACTTAGCAAGTTCCCAAATGGTGTTTATATACACCACTTCATTTCAGACACACACACAATGAGATGAGGTGAATCTACAACAATTGCCCATTCCTTGCTATAAGTTCACTTTTGCAGGCTCAAGTTCAATTCCATGCTTTAGATCATTTTTTTACTTGGGGAGATTAGTCTTACAAGTTTGGATTGGAACTAGAATAAAGTAAAACCAATTTGCAAATTTAGAAATATTCATCTAACAAAATCCTAAAATTCCCACACACTAACAAATCAATTGCTAATATCTTCAACATCATTTCCCTTCCTCAAAAATCTAACTAAATACCTTATTTTATTTATTTAAATTTCATATTTAATTTAAGTATCAATCCTAATTGCGAATTTGAAGCTACCCTATAATGACTCAAAAAAGTTATTTTTACATACGATCTTGGAGCTAAATTTCCGGCTAAGAGTCTAAAAACAAGAATTGAAGGGGCCATTTAACATAGAATAATCAACTTAAACAGTTGATGGGGACAATAACTGACCAGAAGGGATGTTTTCTGTAATCGCAGGGGCCATTTAACATAGAATAATGAACTTAAACAGTTGATGGGGACAATAACTCACCAGAAGGGATGTTTTCTGTAATCGCAGGGGCCATTTAACATAGAATAATGAACTTAAACAGTTGATGGGGACAATAACTGACCAGAAGGGATGTTTTCTGTAATCGCACGGAAGTTGAGTAGTTCATGATGTGGTCTGATTGCCAGACTTTTGTGTTGGCCTTGTTTAATTTGCTCTTTTAATATGTGGTTGGTAATTCTTAGAAAGTCCATAGTTTTACTATTCTATAAATTGACGATTGGACCAAGCCTTCACATTTCCCCCGCGCTTTTGGTCGACACAGGCACAGTATGGCTCAACAGCTCATTCCCCTGATCACGCCCTACCAAATGGGTCCATTCGCCTTATCTCACAGGTCTATTCTTCGTCTCTGAACACCTCTGTTTTATCTCTTTCTTTTTTTGTTCTTTCTATGTTTTGTTTTTCTTAGCAATTTGAGTTGCGTTGCAGAGTGGTTTTAGCCCCCTTAACAAGGCAAAGATCATACGATTATATGCCTCAACCACATGCCATCCTTTATTACACTCAGAGAACAACTCCAGGTGGCCTCTTGATCTCAGAAGCAGCTTTTATTTCTGAAACTGGCAAAGGGTGGGTCAGAAGATCCTTTATTTTTATTCTTAGAAAATAAGCTCTCAGTATGTCAGGGTTTCAGGACTTAATGGCAATTGAAGTTCTCTTTTTTATACCAGGTATGGACGGATGCCAGGAATATGGACAAAGGAGCATGTTGAAGCGTGGAAGCCCATCGTCGATGCCGTCCATGATAAGGGAGGCATTTTCTTCTGTCAAATATTTCATTGCGGAAGATATTCCCATGTTGGTCTGTGTTTATTTATATTCTCGTTTTTTTATTTCTACTTATATTTTTGATCCCATACAAGAAGGGTAACCATAATTTATAGTTGTATTGGGGATACAGATTATCAGCCTAATGGCCAGCCTCCAATTTCACCCTCAAGCAAAACAATGTCCGGCGAAATTGTTTTGGCAAATGGTAAAGACGTCGCAAAGGTATCGGTGCCTCGTGCCTTGAAAACAGAGGAAATTCCGCATATTATTGCAGATTTCCGCAATGCTGCAAGAAATGCTATAGACGCAGGTCAGTTTTACTTTTGCGATTGAGTTATTCTTAAATATCAAACGGTTTAAAGATAATAAATATCCAATCAATAAACTTTTGTCTGTGTAATGTAAACACTCTACTTAACTAGCACTTGCCCTCATAAGAGGTTCAAGGAATATGTCAATAGGGAGACTCTAGAAAATTTTCCTGTCTGAATTTTTTTTTACAGTATGAGACAATTCAGAGCACTATTGTAGATTCTAAACTCAAACCTAATTCTTACACCCACAAGTTATAAGAAAAAACAACAGACTAAACAAAGAAAATAACTCAGGAAAACAGAGCACACAGAAATCCTTTTTGGCAGGCTTAAAAATCTATTCTTTATTCATGCTTTTATAGAAAAGAACTGTGCTAATACAAAGGTTGCTGTAACTAATTGTTGTAACTAAATATAGAAAGAAAACATAAAACAGAGCATGCATTTGACATGCATTATTTGTTTCACTAGAACACTGCCGCTAGACGGAGAAAACAATGTTTGTTAACTGCTCTCTAGACTAAATAAAGAACCTAACTAAAACAACGAATTGCATGAAAGTTAAACTCCAGCTGCATGTGAAGAGAGTGATTTGCATGTTGCGTTGCATACTCCTGCATCACTTTTCAACATACTCCCCCTTGATGCTGAGAGAGCTAACAATCTGATCTCTGAGTGTAAAAAACTGATCCTTTGTAACTGCCTTGGTGAAGATATCCGCTAGTTGTTCTTTAGTGTTGATGTATTTCAATTCTACTGCCTTCTTCTGCACCAAATCTCTGATAAAATGATGTTTGAAATCAAAATGTTTTGTCTTGCTGTGATGGACTGGATTCTTGGCCAATTTAATAGTACTAATGTTATCACAAAAAATTATTGTGGGCTGAATTTGTATCTCTCCAATTTCTTCAAGAAGTTTTCTAAGCCATAATGCTTGTGTACCTGCTGAAGTGACTGCAACATACTCTGCTTCTGTAGAAGAAAGGGCAACTATACTTTGTTTCTTTGAGCTCCACATAATCAAACCAGAACAAAAGAAAAACAATTACCAGATGTAGACTTTCGGTCATCCAAACTACCTCCCCAATCTGAATCACTAAATCCAACAAGATTGAAACTTTTAGAAGTGTAGTAATGAATACCAAAATTTAGAGTGCCTCCCACATACCTCAAAATTCTCTTGGCTGCCTTCATATGTATTTCAGATGGCTCTGTCATGTACCTTGAAACAAGTGAAACTGAATAAGCAATATCAGGTCTTGTGTGAGTTAAAAACATCAAACTACCAATAATGCTCCTATAAGCCATCTCATCAACTATTTCAGCACCATCATCTCTACACAACACAACTCCATGAGCAACTAGAGTGGAGACTGGTTTACAATCAACCATATCAAATTTCTTCAACATATCTTTGGCATACTTTGTTTGACAAATGAAAATTTCATTCTCACTTTGATAAACCTCCAATCCTAGAAAATATTTCATGAGGCCTAAATCTTTCATCTCAAATTCATTCATTATAGAAACTTTGAATTCATCCTTCCTCTTAGAACTGCTACCCATATACAACAAATCATCAACATACAAACTTACAATAAGAATATCATCACCTTCTTGTTTGTAGTAAAGGGTAGGTTCACTCTTACTTCTCTTGAAGCCATTATCCTGAAAGTATCCATCAATCTTGGCATACCATGCTCTTGGTGCTTGCTTGAGGCCATACAAAGCCTTCTTCAACTTGTAAACATGATTTTCTTTTCCTTCCACTTCATAACCTTGTGGCTGTTCCACATATACTTCCTCTTCTAAGTACCCATTCAAGAAGGCACTTTTCACGTCCATATGATGTATGCTCCATTTCTTTTGAGCTACTAATGAAATCAACATTCTGATGGTCTCTTGTTGTGCAACTGGTGCAAATGTCTCTTCATAATCAAGCCCATACCTCTGTGTGAAGCCTTTGGCAACTAATCTTGCCTTATGCCTTTCAATACTCCCATCACTGTTAAACTTGGTCTTGTAGACCCATTTGGTGCCAATCTTCTTCTTGTCATGTGTAAGCTCTATAAACTCCCAAGTATCATTCCTGTGAATAGAATCTATCTGTTCTTGCATTGCTTGCATCCAAACCTCATTAGTACATGCTTCTTCAAAACATGATGGTTCAAAATCAGCCTTGGTAAATAAAGCAAAATTAACTGTCTCACCTATTGGATCTTCTTCATGTGCCTGATCTGCACTCCTTTGATAAATATCACTTAATCTTCTTACCTTCCTTATAGAACTTGGACTTGAAATTGGACTTGAGCTTGGAATTGATGAGGGGCTACTTGGTGGACTTGTAGCTCTTGAAACTGAAATGTTAGTGGGCTGCTCATGATCAATACCATCAATAATAGTATCATTTAAAATAGATTTTGACTTCACCATATGGCCTTTTTGATGACCATAAACTCCCCCTTCATCAAAAATCACATCTCTTGACACAATAAGCCTATTAGTGAGAGGATTATATAACTTGTAAGCTTTACTTTCCTCACTATATCCCACAAAAATACATGACTCACTTTTGGGATCTAACTTTTGTCTCTTTTGATCAGGAACATGAACATAGACTAAACAACCAAAAACTTTGAAATGATTAACATTTGGTTTTTTCTCATACCAAGCTTCATACGAAGTCATCTTCTCAAGTGCACTAGTGGGACTTCGATTGAGAATATACACTGTTGTAGCTACTGTATCTCCCCAAAAAGAATTGCTTAATCCCTTTGTTTGTAGCATACTCCGTGCCATCTCCACCACTGTACGATTCTTCCTTTCAGCTACACCATTTTGTTGAGGTGTGTAGGCAGTGGTGAGTTGCCTTCTGATGCCATACATATCACAATAATCTTGAAAGGCTTTTGAACAAAATTCTCCTCCGCAATCTGTCCTCAAGCACTTGATACTACACCCCTTTTCTTTTTCCACAAGGGCTCTAAACCTCTTGAATGTCTCAAGGGCTTCATCCTTAGTCTTCAAAAAATAAACCCAACACATTCGTGAGTAATCATCAATAAAAGTAATGAAATATGATGACTTACCCAAACTCTTTGTTTGCATAGGACCACAAATATCTAAATGAATAAGCTGAAGTGGGTAATGGGCCCTCCATGCATTGCCCCTTGAAAACTTTTCCCTTGCATGCTTGCCTTTAGCACATCCTTCACAAATCTCCTTGTGCTCTTCAACCTTGGGCAAACTAGAAACTAATGCTTGTGATGTTAGAATCTTCAAACTATGAAAATTTAAATGCCCATACCTGAGATGCCACAACCAACTTGTATCCTCATATGCCATATTTGCAAGGCTACTGTTATGTTCACCAAACTTCAATGGGAACATCCTATTCTTTGTCATAGGCACAACTGTAACCACTCTATTGCCCTGATTCTTATCATAAATTATACATTGCTGATTTTCAAACACAACTTTATAATTCTTCTCACACAATTGTCCAACACTCAACAAATTATGCTTTAACTATGGAGTGTAATAAATGTCTTTAACACTCTTCATACCTTCTTTTGTATGGACTTCCATAGCTCCTTTTGCATCAACCTTCAATGATTTGTCATCACTAAGCTGGATCTTGGATTTGAAACTTTCATCCAGTGTTGAAAACAATTTCTCATTCCCTGACATATGGTTAGAACATCCAGAATCTAAATACCAAACATTTTTGCTATTATTTTCAGCTTTGGCATAGGATAAAAATAAATGATCTGGAGGATTCTCACTACCTTCTTGAGCATAATTAACACTTTCACCTTCTTTTAATCTGCAATCCCTTTCAAAGTGGCCATACCTGTTACAATGGTAACATTGGACATTCCTTTTATCAAATCTGCCTCTACCTCTTCCTCTGGAGCTACCTCTTCCTCTTGAGCCACCTCTGCCTCTATTTCCTCTTGACTGATTCTGATATTGACCTCTACCTTGGCCTTGATTATTGTTGTTGCTACTGCCGACATCTTCATTCTTTATGATTTGCAATTTGGATGAAAAAGCTTTCACATCACCTTCAAATGAATCTCTTAATCTCTCTTCATGAGACATAAGAGAGCCAACTAGTTGATCAAACTGAAGAGTTGTCAAATCTTTGCTTTCTTCTATGATTATGGCAACATGATTCCATCTTGGTGTGAGAGTTCTCAACACTTTTTTGATCAAAGGCTCATTGGTCACAATTTCTCTAAGTGTAGCCATCTTATTGACCACATCTTTAACTCTGACACAATATTCACTCACACTTTCAGCTTCTTGCATCTTCAAATTCTCGAAGTCTCTTTTCAACGTTTGCAACTTGACAACCTTGACTTGGTCACTACCCTAGTAAGCTTCCTGTAGAGTCTTCCAGTTATCTTTAGCTGACTTTGCACTTGAAATTCTTGGAAATAAGCTCTTATCAAGAGCTATTTGAATGTGAAACAAGGCTTGAGCATTCTTCTTCTTGTTCTCCTTCTTGGCTGTTTTTTCATTGGCTGTGAGGGCATTCCAATCAGCTGGCTCTGTATAACCTGATTCAACAATCTCCCACAATTCTTTTCCTATCAAAAATGTCATCATTTTGATACACCAATATTCATACTCATTTCCATCAAATTCTGGAATCGGCAAGGAGTTAGAATTCGACATGATAAAGTTTTGGCGAAATTCCAACTACTAAATCTTTAACCCAAAAGAAAAAAACTAGCTCTGATACCAAATGTAGATTCTAAACTCAAACCTAATTCTTACACCCGCAAGTTATAAGAAAAAACAACAGACTAAACAAAGAAAATAACTCAGGAAAACAGAGCACACAGAAATCCTTTTTGGTAGGCTTAAAAATCTATTCTTTATTCATGCTTTTATAGAAAAGAACTGCGCTAATACAAAGGTTGCTGTAACTAATCGTTGTAACTAAATATAGAAAGAAAACATAAAACAGAGCATGCATTTAACATGCATTATTTGTTTCACTAGAACACTGCCGCTAGACAGAGAAAACAATGTTTGTTAACTGCTCTCTAGACTAAATAAAGAACCTAACTAAAACAACGAATTGCATGAAAGTTAAACTCCAGCTGCATGTGAAGAGAGTGATTTGCATGTTGCATTGCATACTCCTGCATCACTTTTCAACAACTATAATGTTCATATATAAAAGTCTATCGGCTAAATATCATCCACTAGAATGGTCAAACACTCAATAACAATTTTACACCTTGTGCACAATAAAAAGTGGTAAATAGTTGCCTTATTTTAATCCATGATATTTAAGAATAACCGTGAACTAATCTTGAAGATTTTGAAACTCACACTGCAGAAAAAACACTCGCATTTAATATTCAGCAAAATAAGTAACTTACAGCACACTGCAGGAAACAATAAATAAATCAATACCATACAGCACTCGTGAAGATGCTTAGCAGAAGAAATAATCTCTGTTGACTGTTTATTAATTCTGAATGTTCTCTCTGTTTTTTCAAATAGCGATGTAGTGACTTAATCTTAAAAAACATAGGAAAAGAAAAACTAAATATAACTGCCTCAATGTATCTTTTATGCTGCGTTAAATAGGGCATTAAAGTCACCAAAATATGATGTTAAACAACTAAATTATATATAAAAATTCCTAAAGAAGCCTTTAAAAATTTGACAAAAAAAAAACTCCTAAATACAAAATTTCAAAATTAAAACACTTCTAAATTTAGTCTTGAATTGTTGAAAGACGATGCATGGTCAGCAAATTGTAGAATATTAGGATCAATTATCCAATATGCTTCTCCTTGATTTTGGGTAGATTGACTGGCTGATTTAGGAGCTTCAAAAATTGAGCTTTTACAACTGCTTTAGAAAAATATCTGTAAATTGTGCTTGAGTATTTATTATTTTAATTTCACCTTTTTTTTTTAACTAAAAATCAAATAAAATGATATTTCAAATCAAAATGTTTTGACCTGCTGTGATAGACTAGATTTATGGCCAACTTGATAGTACTCATGTTATCACAAAAAATCATTATAGGTTGAATGCGTTTCTCCTTAATTTCATCTAGAACTCTTTGAAACCATAATGCATCTGTACCTCCAAAACTGACTGCAATATACTTTACTTTTGGACTTTACTTCTTTGAGCTACATGTAACCAAAGCTGAACCAAGTGAAAAACAATTACCAGATGTAGACTTCTGGTCATTTAAACTACCTCCCGAATTAGAATCACTCTATATGGAGCCCTTTGCAACTAATCGTGCCTTGTGACTTTCAACACTACAATCACTGTTATACTTAGTCTCGTAGACCCACTTAGTACCAATACATTTCTTATCATGTAGAATTTATGTAAGCTTCCAAGTATCATTCCTATTTATGAAATCCATTTTTTCTGGCATTGTTTATATCCACAAACTATGAGTACATGCATCTTCAAAGTCAAGTGTGCATAGTTCACTAATGTGAGTAGTGTAACCCTTATTATCTAAGTGTTGTAAACAAAAAAAAAATTAGTTGCATTGTGTTTATGCCTATTTGTACATGTATATATCGGTGGGCATGACAGTACCAATATATTTCTTGACATGTGGAAGTTCTATTAGCTTCCAAGTCATTCTTATGAATAAAACCCATTTTTTCTAGCATTGGTTGCACTCACACACTATGAGTACATGCATCTTCAAAACATGATGGTTCAAAATTAGCTTATGAAAGTAAAGAAAAATTTACTATCTCATCACTCAGATCCTTTTCATGTGCTTCTCTTGTACTTCTCTGGTAAATCTCAGTTAGTTTTCTTATCTTCCTTGAAGAACTAGGACATGAAGCTAGACTTGCACTTGGAATACAAGAGTTAGATGGAGGGTCACTTGGTGGACTTGTAGTACTTGGAACACAAATACTAGTGGGATGCTCATTAATAATATCATCAATAATACCACCATTACAAATATATTTTGACTTGTCAACATGATCCTTTTGGTGACCATACACTCCCTCTTCATAAAAAATATCTCTAGACACAACAATGCTATTAGTAAGATGATTATACAACTATAAGCTTTAATTTGTTCATGGTGCCAAAAAAATGAATGATTTTATTTTTGGGTTTAACTTTTATCTCTTTTGACCAACTACATGAATATAGGTTAAACAACCAAAATTTTTGAAATGATTAAGATTAGGCTTTTTTATACTATGCTTCATAATGAGTCATCTTGTCAAGTGCATTGGTAGAACTTTGATTGAGAATATACACTATAGTAGAAACTACATAACACAAAAAGAGTTTCTCAATCCCTTGTTTTGTAACATACTCCTTGCCATTTCAACTACTATGAGTTTCTAGGGCAGTTTTAGGTACACCATTTGTTGAGTTGTGTAAGAAGATGTAAGTCACCTTTTGATGCTACTCATATCATAGTAACCAATAAAATCTCTTAAACAAAATCATCCTCCACAATCAATCCTTAAGCACTTTATTTTGCAACCACTTTCATTTTCCATGAGGGCTTTAAACCTCTTGAATGTAGCAAATTCTTTATCTTTGTTCTTCAAAAAATAAACCCAACACTTTTGTGAGTAATTATACAACTAGAATTAACGAAATATGATGACTTACCCAAATATTATATTTGCATAAGACCACAAATATTAGAATGCATTAGCTAAAGTAGTTAATGGGCCCTCCTACATTGTCTTTTAGAAATTTTTCTCTTGCATGTTTGCTTTTAGCACATCCTTCAAAAACCTCCTCATGAACTCTGCAATCTTAGGAAAACCATACATTAATTCTTCTGATGTTAGCAACTCCAATCTATGAAAATTCAAGTTTCCATACCTAAGATGCCACAACCAACTTTTGTCTTCATATGCCATATTGGTAAGATTGCTATCTTGGTCTTCAAACTTCAATGTGAACATCCTATTCCTTGACATAGGCACAACTATAACAAACCTATTTTCTTGATTTTTATCATATATTGTATATTGCTTATTTTCAAACACCATTTTGTAATTCTTTTCACATAATTGTTTAATACTTAATAAATTATGTTTTACATTAATGTTTTTCTTACCTTCTTTAATATGCACCTCCATAGCTCCTTTATCTGTAACCTCCAAGGATTTGTTATCACCAAGTTTGATCTTGGTCTTGAAGCTTTCATCATATTGTATCTTGCACACATGCCTCATTTTGCTCTGACAAAATGTGGACCCCCTTCTCTCTTTTTCTTTAGACTTAGTTTTGTTTTATAGTTTCAAATCCTTATGGACTTCTGTCCTAGTACTGGATGTAGAATTCTTTCTTGTTACCGCACATTACCTGTCCTCTACATGGTTGTTTTAGCCTACTTGTTAGTTTACAGGTTCCACAATATTATAGGATATATGGAGTCATTCATCAAAGTTTTCATCCAATTCTATTTTCTTGTAGTCTTTTACCTCTTATGGTCTTTGCGAAAGCCTGTGTGGGAACTGCACATTACAAAATTATATCTCACATTCGGATCCATGTAGTTTCTGTACCAAAGCCACATCCACTTTGTTTCCTCGCAAATAAGTTGATGTCCTCTATTGATGTTGTTTTACAAAATCCTACTTGCCTTTTGGACATCGCTTATTTCCCGCATCCTAACCAAGCTTAAGTTCTCACTCCTATGAAGAGCTAATGACCTCAAAATTGCATTAGCATCTACCTACCTCCTTCGCATGCATCAATGGTGATTGAATTTGAAATTCTAAATGGTTTAAATTCAATTTCTTGCATTCATTTTGACACTTTGTGAACTAAAGCATTCGAACTCTTTGTGCATTCGACTTCTCTGCAATCAAGCAATATTCACTACCACATTCAGAGCTTAGCTTCACCTACATTTAAGAACCAATATGGACACTCTACAACAAAATTTACCAAATACCAATTCGAGCTTGATTCTGTGAAGAATTTTTCACTATCAAACGATAAAAGTTTGAAACCAAATGTTATTTCTACCATTTGTTTGAAGTTTTCTCCTTTCTACGAGTTTGAAAATGTCACCATGATAAAACATGGAGAAAGATAACATTCTTGTTCAAGCTATTGATTTAAGCCAACGTGCTTTTAAATTTGAATTGTAACTATTGAACCTGTATTAGGACACAATAAACCTCATTTTAGTATTTAAACCCTAGTTTAATCCCACGATTTGTAAAATTAGGGCCCAGTCCTTAAATGTAGACAATAAATGGATACCTTAAAAGTCTTCCCCTAAACTAAGATCTTGAAACTATGACCTCGATCATTTAAAATTGTCAATACTATTTATCTGGTCCATCCATAATATCCTATTCTAGGATCTTTTCAAATGAACCTTCAAGTTTGTAGGAATTCTAGATCAAATAGGTGTTTAAAATCACTAATGTCAAAATCTAGAATTTCAAAAAAATTGCCGCGATCTTTCAAAACTTGGTCAGAGTATACTTTGAGTCGTGGAAGTGTGGAATTAGACCTTCAATAAGTTATTTCTAGGAGTGGGTAGATCTCTTGCAAATCTATGCCATTGTGAGAAAGTTAAAGTTTATGGAATCTCCCATAGGAAGTGAATTCCAACATCTATTTCCCTTGTCTTCCTCCACAAATCCCAAGACATTTGGCTTTCCTACAAAATGCATAACTAAGCTTGCAGAAATCTTCTTTTGAAGTGAAGCCTAAAACATTTGGGACACATGAGTTTCCCTGCATCTAGTACTACTTTATTTTCCCACATCTGGATTGAATCTAGATTTCCGCAAGGAGTTTTGTGGAACTTTGCAAAAGGTTGTGGGATACTTTTAAAGGCATGCAATCTAGCCCTAAAAGCTCACAAAATTCTCATAGTGTGAAATTAAGGTGAAAATATTGGATTTTGTCTAGTTATTTGATAGAGTCTTATGCGCTACATGCACGCATACTCCTGCATTTTAACCAGAACTATTATGATTTAGATCTTTATCTTGTGATATTGGAGAATGGTCTTAGTTAATGCATTTTATCAATTCATGTTGTGATTTGTATTAGATGGAGAGCGATAAAAAATTCTTTCATAAATATATGATGTCCTATTCTATACAAAAACTCTACAAAGATTTATAGAAAGTAGAAATGTATATTTCTTGATATCTCAAGAGGAATTCATTATGCTTTCTCCTATAGGGTGATGTCTTGAGCAAAAAACATGAGGTACAAAATCAAAGGAGTCACCTCAGCTTCAAAGATCAGTTCCACATGGGGGGAGATCACAAACATTGACCTTGGCCATGTTGACCTCAAAGAATTCAAGAAAATGATGTATGGACCCAATCCTACTAACAGAACAAAAAGAATAGTAAAGAATTCCATTGCTAAGGAAATAGGGTTTCCAACTTCTGTTCAATGTCTAGAATTTGTAATGGAATGTGCTAAGCACTATCACCTAGGTTCAAGGGTGGTAATTGCAGATGACAACAATGTGTTTGTTCACCTCTCCACCTAGGCAATACCAGAGGCCTTCTTCATTCCTATTAATCTAGTTATGCCGGATCTTAATGAGAATGCAGGGTTGACCTTCTACAACCAAGGACATGAAGACTACAAAAGAACCATCAATTCTAGGTGGATGAAAACATACAAGGTTGTTATCTCAAATCTTCCAAAGAAACTCTTTAGGAGTGATTTTTAAGCAAAGATTAGTGATATGGCGACCCTACTAAGTAGAATAATGGGTTATCCATCAACTTCCACCTTCCACCCATCGATGTTCAAGTTTATACATGAAGTATTAGAAATAATGAGATGATCCATTGGGCCAAGATCATTAGTGACAAGTTGCATACTCAACTAACAAGGGTAGGAGTAACAAGGAAATTCTTTATGACTTCCTACCTATTCTACATTCTCGCAAGGTATGCATTCTACCCTAGATTGACAACAGGAAGAGTCATGGGAAATGGGTGAGGATATTCAAAGTTTATGATTGTTACCCTCAGCTGCAAACGGAGAATGCTCTTAACCATTACATAAGGTTCAATGATGCATTTACCATGTATATCACTAGGCATTTGGAGGGCCATTTGAATAAGAGGATCTCAATTCTTGTTGTTGAATTGATCAAGAAGTATGGAAATTGGTTGATGTCTAGTTTCCCAAGTTTTTGTACATCATGATTGATAGTTTTACTAGTCTAGCATACAAGCTTCCTAAATATACCATCGATAAGATCATATTGATAGAGCTGACCAAACAAATATTTGAGTCTCAATAGCTTTTAACAAGTACACAGAAGGAGTTCAATTCCCTTTGATTTTAGGTGATTGGAAGTATGCTTGTCTTACATTCCCCTTAGCCAAAGAATCAGATGTAGAGATTCATATAACCACAACCTTTATTTCTATAATGCTAGACCAAGTTTTGACCTGCATGGCAAGATGGAGTAGTTGGTAGGGAAGGAATATCAACATGTACCTCATTTGGAGGATTTTTACGCTAATTGTGTAGATGAGCATGTAGGGAGAAGAAGATATTTTAAGTTATCTACATTTTATATGAAGATGTTCAACATATACCCAGTTCCTGGCCAAGTGTCGAATGATGGAAAAGGGCTTCAAGAAAGCGAGTCAACAAATTATTCAATGACCCCATCCCTATTCCAAATTGGTTTGAAGAGGAAGTCGCTTACCTAGAAGAAATCACATGAGGGAAGTAATTAGATATAACAAAGCATGGGTTGATAGAAAATTAGTTGAGTTGGTTGAATAGGGGGTCCAACTAACCTTCACTAAGGATAAGCCTAAAAGGAAAAAGAGGAAAAAGGATGTAGAAACAATAGCTCTTGAGGAGAATGAAAAAGAAGAGAAGATTCTAAGGAAAAAGAAATGGAATTTTCCAAGGATGATGAAAGCATTGAAAAAGATGAGCAACTTCCTCCACCAAATAGCAAAGGTAAAGAAAAGAGGCTTGCCTCTATAGATCCTTGAATGAGAGGTAGTAGGGAACCTCCTCTTAAATATCAAGTGTATAAAAGAAAGAAAGATACAAGAGGTAGTGATCCTAAAGAAGATTAAAAACCTCAACTAGTGAGAAAGAAGAATAAGAAGGAAGATGTTCTTGAGAAAGTTCCTATCTCAGCAGTCCATTTTGTATTTCCTTCACCCCATAAACCACCATCTCATGTATCTCCAAAACTTCCTCCATCCAATCAACCATTCCTATTTCCATAGTTCACCCTTCTTCCACCATTCCTCCTTCCATTCCTCAATCATCTTCTTCACTGCCATAGAAAACTTCTATGCCATTTTCATCTCCTTCACTACAGAAGGTGGAAATTCCCATTCCTATCCCCACACTAGTTGCGTCACCTACCTTACCTATAGTCACTTCTTTCACCTCCACTCCTACTATCCTATCCACTCTTCCCATTCCTTCCATTTTAGAAGCTCTTCCTCTCTCTTCCATTCCACAAGTTCTCCTCACTCCATCTACCTCTCAAATTTCTTCCATTTCACAATTTCCACTTACTTCCACTACTCTTGTACCCATCATTGCTACTAGATTTTATTTCTACCTCCTTCATTCTTTTTCCAAGATAAATTTAAGGTTGTCCTAGAATAAGATGGTACCTATTTATTTGGTCACTCCTCCTGGCTCACCAAGAGAACCTCTACAACCATCTTCCTTGGAGAATATTGATAGAGTTATTAAGTAGTTGGATGAACAAAAGGCTCTATAGAATACATAAAAATTACAAGAAGTCTTAATTGAGAAAACCCAAATAGGAGATAGAGAAGAGGGAGGATATCCAAGAAAGTAAAGAGACACTCCCCAAAAGTAGACAAGGTGCGCAAAGAGATGATGAATAGTTTAATAAGGACCAAATTCCAAATATGGAGCAGCAAGATGGTGTGAATATTGATGCACTATTAATTGTTGTAACCATTGTTTCTATGGAGGGGACTAATAAGGATGATTAGAAAGCCATGGAAGAGGTAAATATGTCCATTGAGAGACAAATTGACCAAATTTCATAACAACAATTACAATCTTCCTCATAATAGAAACAAGTAGCAGAGATAATAAATGATGATTCTTTGGTGCCTCAATGGTTGAAGGTAAATATTTAGAAAAGGAAACTAGTGATAAAACCTTCCTTCCTGGACTTCTCATGTGTAATGTCCAAAATTTATAATCCTAGGGGGAAAAAGAAGCCAAGAGTGTTGCCTACCATAACAAAAGATGCCACAAGATCAAGTATTACACAAATTGCAACTCCAATGGTGAATAAGGATGACAATGATCTAAAATTAGAAGATTATCAAATAACTACTACCAACCTTGGACAAGGCACTAGGGCTCAGGAAATTGAAGATGTACAAATCCAGTCTCCTCTATTGTCATGAGGATGCAAAAAGATGAAAAGACTAGGAGGGATTTGAAGGAGAAAATAATTGAGTTGTAGGCATACATCAAACATCTAATAGCTCCACCTCAACAAGAAGATGGTACAATTGCCCCTCCAGTGGTCTTATCACAACAAGATATTATAGAAGTGGAGAAAATGAAACATGTATCTCTAGGGCCAACTAGGATTGGATTGAAGAAATCTATGATCAAGATTGTTGAACAATTGATAAAGTTGTCCAAGCCTTGGGAGATTTTAGTAAATTGAAGGAGAAGGTAGACACCTTGCATGATGTATGCACAAAAGATGAGGAGAATCATTTAAAAGTCTTCCCTAGGGTTGAGATGATATGTAAACTATCTTTTGAAGTCTTGCTTAAAGAAAAAAATCTTATTGACATCTCCCCGAAGTTACCATTCTTGTGGTTAGAGCTACTGAAGTTCAGAAAAGAAACTAATGACAAATGTGTTGCAAAAATAGAGCACCTCATCGCCCAAATTTTAGATATATAAAATGATATCTTTGATATGTTGCATGAATTAATAGGGTTGTATATTAATGCTTCTATAGAGTTGCAAGTTATTCATTTTAAGGGTCAACTAAAGCAAATCTTAATGTCAGGAATGCATAAGCAACTCTATTCTTTCATCCCAAAACATATGAATGAATTGATGTAGATAAAAGGGTCCATTAATTCATTCTTTGAAGGGACACATAAGAGGAAGGCATCATTCAATGTGTTTTTCAAAATTTATTATTCATAAAGGTTCAAGTTCAATTTTTCTAGTGAGCCAATTCTAGGTGCTCTGAATTTAGCACTTAATACCCTAATGGACTACATAAGGAAAGAGAAAGTGAAGGCCTAGATCATAGTAGAAGAGGACTTTTCAGATTAAGAAATCTTGATGATGAACCTATTCACACAAGATGTTTGAGTGAACCTATGCAATTTCCACAAGTTGAGTGCTACCTCCTTGAACCTTGTGTCACTTTTTTATTTTGTGATCAATCTGCTTTTAAAAGTTGATTTTTGTATTTTGTAAAAGAAAAAAAGGAAATATCACGAAGTGGGAAAACTTACGTAAGGGAAAAAGTTGTATTTTGTCTCATGTAAGAGTGAAAAAACAAAATAGATTTATAACCATTGGATCTAGGCAAGATAAAGATGGGTGTCCAGGATGAATCTAACCCCACACATTTAATTTTAAATTAATTTGGACCATTGGTGAATGATGAATCCTAGCCATTCATTGTATATTAAGTGCTCTTGCATTCTCTATAAAAGTCAATCACTCTTTATTGTACAACTGATCTAGAATTGTTGAGACTAGTCATACTTTTGAAGTCAATACAAATAGCTTACTTTGAAGGGTTTTTGGCAAATCAATTGTTAGAGATTGTTAATATTTGTTAATCTTTCTTTTTATTGTTTGATGAGTTTGCTTCAAGGTTCCTTTTTATTTAGATAAGATACTATGTAATTATGAATAAATAATGATAAGTATTTGATGGATCTCATGTTCATACTACTTATGATTTGTTGATAGTAAGTTACTCTATGTAGTTAGTCCGAACACACTTTTAGTTTTAAGTTCAAAAATTTTATGAATATATTTCATTGAGATGCATTAATAGTGGGTGTTTGGTGAAATTACTTCATAATATGAAAATCATATTTGTTACCTTTAAAGATCACACTATCTTTGTGGCATTGTGGGTTACTTAGTTAAGCAAAGATTAGTTTATTTTGGGATTTGTTTACAAATGTTTTATTTCATGGTTGTAAGAATATCATAAGATCCTTTTTAAAACCCTTTGCTTCCTCATCCATCTTTTGATTTTCTTATCCAAAGTGATTAGACTTATTTAGGTTTAGGATCCAACATCAATACATTGCAAATCTGATGAAAAGGTTGTTTCTAGTGTTTAAATCATATTTTGATCACAGATCTAGGAACTATTTAGGGTTTGTGAGTATATTTAAGTTCCATATTTAAATCTAACCTATCCATCTTGATTCCAGTGAACATTTGTGTAAGGATCATTGTTGAAACATCAAAGAACACCAAATAACTGAGTTATCTTGTAAGACCAAGACTTGACTGGTAAGGACCTTGCAATAGTCATTTTTTGATTCATTGGGATTTGATTCTTTTTAAGAGAGATAAGATACTTAGTATAAATTATCTAAGTTGTTGTGTGCAAAAACACCCATAAACACATCCATAGTAGAAAATAGCTTGTTATTGCTTGACATATGATTAAAACAACTTAAATCAAAATAACTATGCCTCTTTAGGATTGTTTTGAACTTTGTCATATGATAACTCCTCATCTTTATGACCATAATTAACACTTCTACTTTCATTACCTACTTATGATAAGATCAAATTGCTTGGAGAAGTCTCCTCATCCTCATAAGCATAATTAACACTTCTACTTTCATTATCTTCTTTTAACCTATATTCCCTTTGAAGATAACATACCTATTGCAATGATAAAATTGAATATTTCTCTTTTCAAATCTATTTTTACATTTTGAATAATTCTAATTCCTTTCTTTGCTCTATCCTTGATTTCTCTTACTAGTAGTGTTAGCACCTTCATTCATTGTGATCTACAATTTTGAAGCAAAATCTTTCTTATTACTTTCTATAAATGTGTCTCTTAGTCTTTCTTCATGAGACATAGGAGATCCAACTAAGTGATCAAACTCAAGATTAGTTAAGTCTTTTCTTTGTTCAATAATTATTACAACATGATTCTACTTGGGTGTTGCAGACCTTAACACTAAATTTTTCACCATAACCTCTTTGTTCACAATTTCTCTAAAAGTAGTCATCTTATTGACCACATCGTTTATTTTTATGCAGTAATTAGTCACACGTTCAACTTCTTGCATCTTCAAAATTTCAATTTGAAGAGCACTTTCAGTTTTTTGCATATTCAAATTCTCAAATTCTCTCTTCAATGTCTATAGCTTGACCACTTTGACTTGATCGCTATATTTAAGCTTCTTGTAGAGTCTTCCAAGCATCTATGGTTGTCTTTCCACTTGCAACTCTAGGAAACAAGCTCTTATCTAGAGCTATGAGAATAAGAAATAAGGTTTGAGAGTTCATTTTAGTACTGGTTAAGTTGCTCTATCATTGGCTACAATAGTGGTCCAAGCAGCCAACTATTGATAACCAGTTTTTACAATTTCCCATAAGTTATTTCTTATTAAAAAAAAGGCATTATTTTGATGCTCCAATAATCATAATCATTTCCATTAAATTTTGGAATGGGCAAATAGTTGGCATTCAACGTAATTAATTGTCAGAAAGATCTCAAATAAAAAAACTTTGCTATGATACCAAATAAAGGTTTCAAAACTCACTCACTGTTCTATCAACCAATGGAAAAAGATTTCAAAACTCACTCACTGTTCTATCAACCAATGGAAAGAGCAGACAAACATTTAAAAGACATTTAATATTCAGCAAAATAAATTAAAATCAATAGTAACACCATACAGCGCTCATGAAGGTGCTTAGCAGAAAAAACAATCTCTACTCACTGTTCGTTAATTCTGAATATTCTCTCTGTCTTTTTAAACAGTGATACAGTGACTGTTAATTAAGCCTTGTCTTAATTTAAAAATAACAGAAAAAAAAACAAACCTATATATAACCGCCCTACGTGCGTCTTTCATGCTGCTGTAAATAGGGCGTTAAACTCACGAAACATGCTGTTAAACAACTACTAATTCATATATAAAAATTCCTCAAGAAGACTTTAAACACTGTGCTTTAAATCTGACAAAAAAGAACTCTTTAATATAAAATTCCAAAATTAAAACTCTTCTAAATTTAGTCTTAAGTGTTGAAAGATGATGCGTGGTCAGCGAACCGTAGAATATGAGCATTAATTATCTAACAGTCTCTCCTGTAACAGGCTTTGACGGCATTGAAATCCATGGAGCTCATGGATACCTTGTCGACCAGTTCTTGAAAGACAGTGTAAACGACAGGACGGATCGCTATGGCGGAAATTTGGAGAATCGTTGCAGATTTGCTCTTGAAGTCGTGGAAGCAGTGGTGGATGAAATTGGAGCTGAACGTGTCGGGCTGAGGCTTTCTCCTTATTCAGACTATTTAGACGCCTATGACTCAAATCCCGAGGCCCTGGGGATTTACATGGCGGAGGCCTTGAATAAATACAATATTGTCTATGCCCACTTTGTAGAGGCCAGGCATGAAAAAGGAGTTGGACTGGACAGGAGCCTCTTTTCCATGAGGAAAGCTTTCAAGAATACTTTCATGGTAGCAGGAGGTTATGATGGTGAGGAAGGGAATACAGCTATTTCAAGTGGCAAGGCAGATCTGGTAGCTTATGGAAGATATTTTATATCTAATCCAGACCTTCCAAAGAGATTTGAGTTGAATGTGCCCCTCAATGACTATGACAGAAGTACATTCTATACTTCTGATCCGGTGGTTGGCTACATAGACTATCCATTCCTGGAATTATGAGTCCATTTAAGTAAAGCAAATTCTTTTTTTGTGATTATTAACTTGTTGCTTCATTACGCTGAGCTAGACAAAACACATACTGGCATTGTGTAGTTATGTGGATAAGATATATATGTGGACGAAGTTCTTTGTAGTCCTGGAATGACAGGGAATAAGATATTTGACATTTTGGGAAGCTGCTTAGTGATTTAAATTTTATTTTAGAAATGTTGATGCTTTTCCTTTATTCTTGGTCTTTTTGGTACCGCCCAGATCGGTTTCACATTAGTGTGTTCTGCGATATCTTTGCCCGTTTACGTCTGTGAGTTGAATGTTTTATAATTCCGCTCAAGCATTCTTTATATTATGAGAGTATCGTGTGAGCTTGAAGGTTTGGCTTATGTACAGTTCAATGCTTTTCATGTTGGTTTGTTCCCCAGTGGAATATTGTATGGTTTCTTGCATTAATTTTAATTTTTTATATGTTTTAGAGGGGCATTTTAAGGTTTTCAAATTTTTTTTTTTTCTTTTATAATCCTGCCTTTACGTTGGATTAAGGCTGTAAATATGGTTTTTGTTCAGCCTTCTACAACTATAGTTGAAAACAACGTAGAGAATGGAGTCCAAAAAAATGACGAGGTAATGACCGTTGACAATGTAGATGTTTGTTTATCTATTCACATTGTTGATTTTGTGTGTCAATGATATGAGAATTGTAGTTTAATCGCTTATTATGTTGGTCAGGGGTTGGTCATACCCTTTTAGAACAATCTCTTACTACCTACGTTAGACATGGTTGTAAGCCCCATGGTATCAAGCTTGCAAGGGTTTGAAACCTTACCGAGGGTCTTCTTTTTCTATTTTCATTTAAAGAACTATAAGAAATTAATGTGCTCTTGAATCATTCTAGTTGTTGATTCATGTGCAACACTCTTTTAGTGCTATTTTGGTTTGTTGGAATAGCCGCTTAGGATATTCTTCAACACTTGAATCACTCTCACAATATGGAAATCAATAATATGAGATAAGGAATCAATGATACTGATGAACCTAATTGAGCATAAACTTATATTGATCTCACTTACAAATTTATATGAGAATGCCTCATTATATAGGTATGGAAGAGGCAAGCCATCTTGCACATGGATTGACAAGTGCCCCATGGTGTGGCACAAACAAGTAGACAAGTGTCCTATAAGGTGTCAACATTTAGATCACTTGGAATGTGCAACCCAACAACCTTGTGTGACAAGTGTCGGATGACTACAAAGTGCCTTTTGAGGTGAGATGGAAATTCTTCCAACCTCAAAAGGTATGCACATAAGGTTTACCAAATAACTTGGTAACCTCTAACTTCTAAAAGGTTGCACATTTAGTTAGACAAGATGTTGTTTAACCTCATCAACCTAAGCACACTAAAGCTATAGTGAATAGATAAATTATTCACTCTAACACCACCCACCCCCCCCCTTAAGTGATACTTGGGGAGATCACCAAAGTGCAATAGATACAAAGATATGGGTCTCGGCTACTAGGCCATGTTAGGTACCCATGTACAAAGTTTCTCATAAAGTGGAGTAAAGGAGAAAACCTAGTGGGAACAAAACTCCTCTCCAAAAGGAGAAACAAAATGCATGAAAAAGAAAACAGGTGAAAAAGGAGGACTTATATCATGATCCCCCCTAGGACAACTTTTTTCACATGTGTACAATAAATTTCTCCAAAATAGGAGATACAAAGAGAGACTTAGAAGCCCCCCATAAGATATGTTGCAGTGCTCATAGATGCTCGATGAAGTATGCTGAAGATGCTCCGTGAATGTCAAGAAATATTTCTCCCCTAGGAAGAAAGAGAACTACAAATATGTGTAATGAATCTTCCCATAGAAAAACAAGATGATAAGTCTTTGGATGTTGCACAAAATCCAAATATAAGTATGAAGCCTTCACAAAGTGATGATGGGCCTCTATGATAGTACTAAAATCCTCTAAAACCTACTCCATAAGAACTAATGCCAAGGATGAAGATGGATGGACAATAACATCGAGATGGTTGTTGTAGACACCCAAAATTGACCTAATTATCATTAGCATTCAAATATCGCATTAGCTATCATATGCATTTGTCTAACACACTTAAACAATATCCATATCACTTATTTCTTCTATTAATTAAATAAATTTATATTTATTTAATTAATTCATTAGCTATTTCTTCTATTTTCTCTAATCTATAATTAAGTAATCTTTAATTATTTATTTATCTCCATTTCTATCTATTTTAATTAAATAAATTTTATTTATGTAAATAAAATTCCATTCACAAACCTACTTTCCAATTAATTAAATAAATTTTATTTATTTAATTAATTCCTCTTATCATTTATCTCAAATAAGCCGACATGTGTACCTCTTTCATTTAAAAAGATAAGTGTTACTACATCTTTTATTTAATATCTTTCACGCGTAGTACTTTTTATGTACATGGTCAGACATAAGCCGTATCTTCCCTCCACTTGTCATCTACACATTCACCTATGTCTATTATTCAATCCTAGCCATTCACATAGCCACTGAATCTTCACCATTGATTGATTTTGGTTGAAAGTCTATATAAACACCCTCTCATTCCATACTACGTCTATCTAGTACTCATATAGTGTCTACATTATCATCTTGAGCATATTGAGCATTTGAGCATTCATCTAACATATTAGTATTATCATCTATCTATCATGGCAGTTTTTATCTTCATAATTGTTTATTATTAAAGAAGTAATCCACATCATAAACAAGAAATCATACAATCTAGGTGATATTATTCTTAAATTTCATGCTCTTGATTTCATTTAGATTAGATTCTTTGATGATGGTAGGGTTAGGTTTTCATGGCTATACTTGATCTTATTAACCTAATTTTTACCTATCACATTTTGGCACGGCCAGTGGGACCCACATCCTTGATTAACTTTGCTATTTGAAGTTGTTTTTGCGAAGATTAGAATTTTTGAGCACTTAAGGTAAGTTTTAGTCGCTTTTAAGTGAAAATCAATTGCTGTCTAAGTATATGCATTGCTTTTGAGCCAAAACTTGCCACTTTTAGCATTCTTGGGATCGCTTCTGAGCAAACAGTAGTTGCTTAGTGCCTATTTGGCATCACTTACAAGATAACAGTGGTCACTTATGCCTTTATTTGAATTGCTTTTAACCTAATAGTGATTGCCTTTAGCTATCTGGATCACTTTCTGCAAAATAGGATTTTTTGTTATATTCTATTTTTTTTGCAGATCTGAGTCGCTTATGACCCATAACCAGTCGCCTGTTGCTTTTTCGCATCACTTATGAGCTTTATCATTCTGCATCTGGTATTACGAGCATCGCTTCTAATCTATAACATTTTACTTGCAGTAAAATACAGTTCGCTTATGATCAACAGACGATTGCCTATGGTAAACTGTGTTGTTTTTAGTCTTTATCATTTGTAGTTTGATTTTCTTGGCTACTAATTGGGTATTTGTGCAGCATCTTATCGATTGTCCAAGAAAATGAGGTTATCAAACTACTAACATATCTGTTGTAGCTTCGATCAGTCCAAGACTTGTGGTTTTTCACTAATTTAGGAACATTTGGGCTTGGTGCTTAAAAAGAATCATTGCTTGCTCCATGCTTGATTTATCTTTTTTGATTGCTTGCATGTGCTTGATTATAACCCAAATTTAATAGCAAAAGTATCCTCTCCCTTTGCCTATCAAATGGATATTGGGTGTATGAGAACTTGTTATTATCTTTAGAGGGCTTGCCTTCCCGGTGTGAGAAGGAGTATGACCCAAGTGGTAACAGGCTAAAGCCAAGTCCTTCCGAACCGCTATATAAGAAAAGTATTTGTGTCAAAAGCCACAAATAACAGGTGTTGTTGTGTTATACCAATAGCCAACCTCCCCCAAAACCCTCCAAGGCAACCCTTGAAGGTTGGGTGACTCCATAATGGAGAGTAGCGCTACCACATGTATAGCCACCCAAACATATGCCCTTATTAGCAACTTTGTGTAGTAGCCAAAAAACTTCTATTTATTGACACAAAAGGTGGGACCTTTGAAGCCACCTTGATTCACGTGGTTCTTAGAAGAGATAGCAGGGACAATCCTAAGGTTTGGTGGGGGGACAAGCCTTGGGAAACTCAGATCTTGGTATGAGTGAGAACTGTGTGCCATGGAGGGGACCTAGTGCTACCAAGATGCTGAAGGTATCCGCTTTGAATAAGCATGGTCAGGGGACTCACCAAATACAGTCCTTTCCTAGCCTAGGTTGTACAAGTTTGTGATTGTTGTGAGTGTGAGTGACTAAAATTACTATTTTCTTGCCAAAAACACAATTAAGACATATTCCCTAACAAACACAGTCACCTTTGAGCTTAAACTGCCCGCATACAGACAACAGATCACTACAGTCAATCACATTTTGCCTAAACTAGATCACTTTTAAACAATAGTCAGTCACCTTTTGCCTAAACTGGATCGCTTTTAAACAACAGTCAGTCGCCTCTAGTCTAAACTGTATCACCTTTGATTAACAGTAAATCACTTCTGAGTCAATACTGATCACCTATGGCAAAGTGGCTCACCTCTAGTTAATACTATAGCCTATTACCCGAACCAAAACTAGATCACATTTAAGCTATTACTAGTCGCTTTTGGTCTTTTCTGAGTTGCATCTAAGCTATTACCTGTCACTTTTGGTCAATTACCAACAAATCTTAGTGACTCAACCGAATTAGCTACACTTCCAACTTGCTTAGCCTCAACATTAGCTTTCAGACCTATCTCTGATCATTAGCAAATACTTGGACTTTGTCTCCTGCTTTGTGCTTACTAACCAATTGGACTTTGTGAACTTTTCATCTTTTTGAGATCCCAAACCAACAAATTAAACATCAATCAATCGGTCAACTTGATCAATCAACAAAATATAATCTTTTGGCTTTAGCTTTAGCAACATCAGCAAAATAGCAATCTTAGCAAACAACCTTTCCCTTAAGTGTGTGAGCTATTCTCTAGGGAAGTCTAACCAACAACAAAACAACCAAGCAACCCAACAACAAAGAAAACAACAAACCAACAACAAAGCAAACAACAAACCAACAACAAAGAAACTGGTAACCAAACAATCAGCAAACCATCATCTTGGGTCTCAAAACCTTGACAAGCTAAAGTTCAATTTTCAACATCAACAATCATGCCTCAAACTAGGTGTCAATATAGAGCTGAAATGGAAGCTAAATTGCGAGCTGAGATGGAAGCCAAGATGCAACAATCTAGATCAACACCTCTTAGAGATGTGACTCAATTCATGACCATGGGTACACCATTGGAGAGTCATCCTCACAACAAGTGCAACCTCAAACATTTTCAGAGACTTATGAAGAACAATCCCAAGAAGACTTATCAGAATTTAGAGATACACATGTATGGGATCAATTCAAGAGACTTGTTTTATCTGATCCTAACCGCTACTTCTTGCAACTTGCCCACATGGGAGCTAAATTACCAAGAGATTTTGACATATCCGCTATTAGAGAGCACGATCCAAACACTCGCTATTGTTGCAAAGGGAGCATCCACTATAGTCACACCATCCCATACCATATTACAAACTCCACATTCCAACCCATCTCTTTCATTGCCTATTGTTACTTCATTTGATCTACCATGCTCAGAGTACACTTTAGAACCTTTGATAACTCCAACCAATGTACTCCCTTTCGTTTCGCAAAATCTGAACATTCCACCTTTCTATGTTTCCCAACATACTCCTTCTCCCACCATGACTGTTTCTATGCCCCAAGTAATGCAAGCTATCCATGTTACCCAAGTGCACGCTCCTCAAACATTACAAGCTATCCCCATATCCCATATTTCGCAAGGTTGCCAAGCTATCCAAACAACACCAACGGTCCAAGCTTCACAACCGTCACAATCCGCTACCCCCATTACGTCACATGTGGACACCACATCCCATATTCCTACTATTGCTAATATGATCTCCACTATCTCCACTAATCCATTCAATACATCATACAATCCCAATGTTAGTCTTATTAACATGAGTTACCCACCTATTGTTTCTCAAGCTAATCCTAGCATTACAGTCTCTTATGTTGATTAACTTACATCCATTCCACCATCTTCTTATAATCCTTCACAAACAATCAATCCATCTTATACTACCCAAGGTTTGCCTATCATCACCCAACACATGACATATACCAATCCCCATGTTGTCCAAAATACAAACCCAAATGTCCATCCTTCTTTTGCATCCACTAATCCTTCCATCACTTACCATGTCACAAATCCAACTCTAAATTCACAACCATTGACCAATGCCAATCCATATTCCACTTCCCATGTGATGTAAAACCTTAGTGCTAATTCATCACAATATACCCAACCATCGCTTGTGTCTCAAGGATAGCAATATTCAACCACATATGTGTCGCATACCAATCCTTTGACATACATTGTGAGTACGCAACCTCAACAAACGGTCATGGCTTCATATATTCCACAACAGTAATCTTATTATACATCATACCACACTTCACTTCCCAACCAACCACCCCCTTTGCAACAACAATAATTATCTCCAGCGGATGTTCAAAAAATGATTAACCAAGCAGTGGGACAAAGCAAGAAGACATTTTCCTTAGAAAACATATGCGCTTATCCATTTGACAAGTCACTTCATATGACACCTTTTTCCACCACACTTTGAAATTCCACAGTTTGACAAATACAAAGGAAAAGAAAATCTGGAAGACCATCTTAGATCATTCTTTGTGGCATGTCTCGGTGTTGCTCACAACGATACATATCTTCTGAGACTATTTCCCCGAAGCTTAGCAGGACAAGCTCTTGAATGGTTCTCTCATTTACCTCTAGGAATTAAGTCTTTTGCAGAGTTAGCAAATAAAATTTGATCACATTTTGCTTTTAACACCAAACATGAATGACCTTGTCAACAATAAACAATGCAATGGTGAAGCCTTCTCTTCATTTACTCAACAATGGCGTAACATGGCTAGAAAACTATCATGGGAAATACCTAAAAAGAAATAGCTTGAGATCTTTGTTCAAAATCTCCATCCTGAGTTGTCATTCCAACTACAATTGCAAAGTGCTAGCACCTTTGATGAACTTGTTTCCAAAGGAACCATCATTGAGTGAGCTTTAATTGCTAAAGGCACTATCAAGATTTTTTGCGATAACAAAGACTATCCTCAAAATTCCAATGATAAATCTCACTTTTGGAACAAAAACAAGAATGTTGTTAACAAAGGTGTTGTAGACGCAAAGAACATACAAACTATGAAAGCTCCTATCAACATTCAAGCTGCATCTACAACAACTCAACCTTTTCAACAAACTCAACAACGAAAAACTTCAAATCCTTGCCGACAATTTACACCATTAGCAGAACCTATGGAAGTTGTCTTTTGAAAGCTTCTCCAAGCAAGTGATATCATGTTACCGGATGCACCACCCAATGGTGAACTACTCTTCAAAGCTCCTTGGTATAAAGAAAATGAGTATTGCGATTACCATAGAGTTAAAGGACACAAAACAAATGGTTGTATGCACTTAAAGCATGTTATCCAAGATTGCATCGATCAAGGTTTAATCAAAATTACACCTCCAACAACTCAACCTGCACAGCAACCAACATCGAATTATGATCTAGATGCTTTCAAGAATCCACTTCCATCTCATGACAAACCAAGTAACCCTCATGCTGGGAATACCATTCAGTACAATCATCTACTATTGGTCGTATTGACCATGCTCACATTTCTACCATTATCATCTAAGGCAAAGCACTCGACTGCACTGTAACTACTCGAAGAGGTCGTGTTACCATCCAAGGAGCACCTGTCCATCCTCCTCAACCATCCTCTAGCTATAATATCCTTGATCACCTTGGCAAAACACCTGTGCACATTTCCATTCTTGAGTTGCTTCACATATCCTTTACTCAAAAAGCTATCCTTGACAAAGCCTTACAAGAATCTTCAGTACCCAATGATATTGATATCACACAATTCCAATCTATGGTTGCTAGCATTGTAGGCCCTTGTCATTTAACCTTTTCTGACAAATATCTTTAGCCCTCCATTCATCCTTCACACAACAATGCCCTCCACATCGAAGTATTTGTCAAACAACGCCGTATCAAACAAATCTTAGTGGATGGCAGAGCTGGTCTTAATATACGTTCCTTGAAATTAATAAAACAATTGGGATATTCTGAGAAAGATGTTGACACTTCCAAGGTCATTTTTATCAGAGAATATGATGATGTCGAGAGAGATACGGAAGGGATTATTTACTTGCCTATCCAAGTTAAGTTGGTCACTACTGAAACCTGTTGTCAAGTCCTTGATATTGAGCTTCCTTATAACATCATCCTTGGCCATCCATGGATCCATGCCCTCAAAGTAGTTCCTTCTACATACCATCAATGTCTTAAATTTCCACATAATGGTGTTGAGATCACTATCCATGATGATCCCAATCCATTTGAATTTTGTCATGCCTTTCAAGCTAAATACCAGAATCCAAACCACATTCCTATAAACACCGAAGCATACCCATCTTCATCATATGTAGATCCATCTGTCCTACTCAATCCATCATCTAGTAAAGTCGCTTCCAATCTCTGTATCAAGTACATCGAACACGGCCCTGGTGAATACACATTGCAAGAATCTTGTTGTGTGCGCATCCTTCCCCTGTCTCCCAAATCTCATGGCAAACCTTCTACATCCAAACCACCTTCATCCGTAGCTATCTTCAGAGCCCCACCCATAGTATTCATTAAAGGTGGATTCCTGGATGATGAAGACATTGATGATATCAACTCTTGGATATTCTTTGATGAGAATGACCAAGTCCAACTTGAAGTGGAGAGATATAACAATGGGTTTTGCATCATAAAGAACATGGGCTACAAAGGACATGGTGGATTGGGATCGTAGGAACAAGGACCTACTGAACCCATTATTATGTCTAAGAAGTTTAATAAGCAAGGCCTTAGCTATCAGTTGGAGGTACTGCATTGCAAAGACATTAAGTGTATTTTGATATGGATACTGGACCTTCCTCGGTAGGAGAGACTTCAAGTTCAGATACCATCGACGACTCCTCCCTTCATATTACCGACCTTTTTCAAGAAAACTCCATCTTCATGATTTCCACAACCTCCTCTAGCCATAATCATTCGTCCGTTACCCTTTCACTCGTATATCCTGACCTCATCGATTGGGACCAATAGGGGGCACTGATATCAGATACATTTGAGAATGATGAAGCTATTGTAGAATTCATGGGCTTATGACAATGCATTCCATTTGGTGATCACAAAGCAGGTTTCATGATGGATCTACCTAAACTAGCATATTTTGGTGGAAGTATCAAATCCTTCAGTTGCAAAAGTGAAATAAACAAAATCAAACAAAATAGGTCACTAGGTGAAAACTGAAAGGTGCCTCTTGACCATGAAAAAGTAAAAATAAAGGATGTATCTGAAGGTGAAAACCTCTCTAAAGCGCTTGAGGATGGGGGATTTGATCTTCCTATTGCCACTAACTATCATGAGAAATCGATAGTGCTAGTTGAACAATCACAAGATATGAACTTGGGTACAGAGAAGAATCCAAAGATCACTTTTTTGGGAGCATCACTATTAGAGCAAGAAAGAAGAGACTTCACAGCATTTTTCATAAAAAGAGTTATAAATTTTGCATGGATTTATGCTGACATGTCAGGTCTAGATCCATCACTTATGGTACATCATCTAGCAGTATCTCCTAATGAAAAACTTGTTAAACAAAAATTGCGTAAAATACATCTGCAAGTAGCTCTATTGGTTAAGGTAGAGATTCAGAAGCTATTAGAAGCAAAGTTCATAAAGCCTATTGATTATCCAAAATGGGTTTCAAACTTGGTACTTGTAGTAAAACCTAATGGATGAGTTCACTATTGCACAGATTTTAGAGATCTTAACAAAGCATGTCCTAAGGATGACTTTCCACTACCAAGCATAGATAATATCGTAGATCTCACAACTGGACATGAAATGTTATCTTTGATGGATGGATTCTTAGGATATAACCAAATCAGAATAGCATAGGAAGATTAAGATAAATCAGTATTCATTTGTCCATGGGGCACATACTATTGGGTTGTAATGCCTTTTGGTCTCAAGAATGCTGGAGCTACTTATCAACGAGCCATGACAGTTATTTTCCATGACCTTTTTCACACTATCATGGAAGACAATGTTGATGATATCCTAGGGAAATCCAAGATAAGAGAAGGACATCTATAGGTATTAGCACAAATCTTTGATTGACTAGAGAAATATCAAGTTAAATTGAACCCAAAGAATTGTGTATTTGGTGTAACATCTAGAAAACTGTTGGGATACATTGTGTCTTGATGAGGGATAGAAGTGGACCTAGCTAAAGTAAAAGCTATTATGGAAATGCCTCCGCTAGCAAATCTCAAGCGGCTTCGTAGTCTACAAGGAAGGTTACAGTCCATCTGCAAATTTATCTCACAACTAGCAGACAAATGTCATCCTTTCCAACATCTTCTTCGCAAGGGTGGACTTTTTAAGTGGGATGAAAATTGTCAACATGCCTTTGACAAAATAAAGGAATATCTGGCAACACCTCCTATGTTAGTACTTCATATACTTGATCACCCATTATTGCTCTACATATCTTCAACAACAATAGCATTGGGTGCCCTTCTAGCTCAACATGATGATTCAAGGAAAGAACAAGCCATCTACTACATCAACATAACTCTTGTGGAATATGAACTTAATTATTCATCTATGGAAAAAGAATGTTTAGCATTAGTGTTTGCTTCCTAAAAGTTGTGACATTATATGTTGAACCAAACAACAAATCTCATATCTAATGTTGATCACCTCAAATATCTTCTCTCCAAAGCAATCCTCATGGGAAGATTAGCAAAATAGGTTATGATCCTAAGTGAATTTGACATACAATATGTGGATCGAAAAGCCATAAAAGGACAAGTCATCGCTGATCAATTAGCTGCAGCACCCATCACAGATATTCATCCAATACATCCAGAATTCCTTGATGAAGGATTGTTCAATTTAACTTCACCAACATGGTGGCAGCTATATTTTGATGGATCTTACACACAACATGGATTAGGAGCAGGGATATTGTTTGTTATCCCTCAAGGAGATTGTATACCCAAATCATACATAATTGCATTTCCATGTACCAACGACATAGCAAAGTGTGAAGCTTTAATGACAGGATTATGCATGGAAGTAAAATGGGCTATCAAACAGTTACAAGTCTTTGGTGACTCTCAACTAGTTATCAAACAAGTCTTAGATGATATCAAACAAAAGATGAGAAGCTTCTTCCATACAAGGTAATGGTTGATGATTTTAAAAAGTACTTTGACAATATCACTTTTGAGAAAATTCCAAGGCTATAGAACAAAGCAGCAGATGCCATGGCTATGATTGGATCCCTTCTAGACATGCCATCTAATACACATAAATGTGAGTTTCTAGTTGAACAGCTTCTGATTCCAGCATTTGAAGTACCGCAGTCTGAGCTTATATGTGAAATTGTTGATCCCAATCCACCGTGGTATGAGGACTTATATGAGTATCTCCATAATCAAACCTTTCCATTCCAACTATCTAAAACCCAATGCAAAACCTTTATCCATCAAGCCTCTCGTTATACTATCTTAGGAGACACCCTTTATCACCAAAGTCTTGATGGTATTCTTCTTAGATGTCTTGATTCTGAGGAATCGAAATTGGCCTTACGTGATGTACATGAAGGTGTTTGCAGCTCGCATTCCGCTGGCCCTGGTCTTGTTAAGAAACTTCTACGATCTAGATACTATTGGCCAACTATGAAAAAAGATGCACAACAATTTGCAAAGAGATGTCTACAATGTCAAAAAATGGAGATTTAATACATGCACCAACACATGAACTTCAACCTATCACTACTCCATGGCCCTTCTCGCAGTGGGGACTTGATCCCATAGGTAAAATCCATCCTACTTCATCAAATGGTCATAAGTTCATTATCATCGCTACTGAATATTTTACAAAGTGGGTGGAAGCCATACGAATGACTTATATTACTGGCAAGCAAATATCCAAGTTCATCCTACACTATATCATTTGCCGCTATGGAGTTCCTCAAGCTATTGTCACTGATAATGGTCATCCTTTCAAAACCAAGAGGTTAGAGATCTTTGCAAGAAGTTCCATATCCAACATCGATTCTCTACTCATTATCCTCAGAGCAATGGCCAATCTAAGGCTTCTAACAAAACAATCATCAAGATTCTCAAAAAGACAGTCAATGAAGCTGGTCATGATTGGCATTTACAACTCCATCCTACATTATGGGCATATAGAACAAGTGTCAAAACTCCCATTGGAGCTACACCTTATGCTCATGTACGACACTGAAGTTATCCTACCTATTGAGGTCGAGATCCCCTCACTGCAAGTATCTCTACAACATACCATCTTAGAGGAAGAATATCGCGTATCTAGACTCCATGATCTTGAGGTACTAGATGAATGACATCTTACAGCACTCAACCATCTCCAAGTCTATCAAAATCATCTACGCCGCAGCTACAACAAAAAAATCAAAGAATGCAAATTTCAAGTTGGAGATCTTGTCCTTAAAGAGAATCAAAGGAATCAACAACATTGTGAGAAATAGAGCAAGTTTGAACCAAATTGGCTTAGTCCTATTATCATCACAACAGTTTATGGATTAGGTGCATACACTCTCTCAACACTTGAAGGCATTCCCTTGGATGAACTAGTCAACAGCATCCATCTCAAGAAGTTTTATCCATGAATCTCAGTTATCCCACAAAAAAAATAAAAAAATCCATCCAATAATGAAAACTGTTGGCAAGAGACACTGTGTGGCTTCATAAGTGTTGTCATTGATGGCAACAAAGTCTATCCCACACATCCACAACACACAGTATGCCTATACCAGAAGTCAAAGTGAAGATTGTTTTGGTCTGGTGAATAAGAACAGAGCATACAACAAGGTCCAACAATCATGTTTGGATCTCTCAGATGGTGTAACTCAACAAGTTGTGGACTTGGACAAGTCAAGAGGAGTATCATGACTACTATATTCCAAAGTTTGAGCCTCCGGTGATAAAACATGGAAAAGATATATGAGCATCTAAGTGTTGGGTTCCAGACAGGAAGATCAGACTAAGGAAGAACTGACCGACAGAGTATCAAACTTCAATCTAAATGAGTAATTGATGTTGATGAAGCAATTTGAGGGATCATACATTGTTGGCCGACATGATTGATGACTTCAATGCCTATGTTTTTGATACGCATCACAAATCAAGCATGGATTCAGTTGACATATCAGTAATTTATAAATATCTTGAGTATTCTGGTTGCCAACTAGAAAGTTGTTGAAATCCTTGGTGTGGATATGTATACTAGATGGATTCCAGTATGAAAGTGTGTGTGTGTGTGTACAGATATGATGATATAAAGTGCAAAGAAAGGAAGACATAAGTGTGGAAGCAGCAATACAAGTCCGGTATGTGATAGAGCAGTAGCACTAGAGCAGAGGAAGAATGAAGTGCATCAGATCAGTATATTGTACCTAACTAGAACTGAACTCTAGCATTTGTAGATGCCTCTCATTAGTTCAAACACCTGATTACCTTATGTAAGTTTTGTAGATAGTGAGTCTCTTGTAGGCAGTATGCCTCTTGTGAGCAGTGTGCTCGGGGAGTGAGCCCTAATGGGCAAGTGTCATTTTGTACTTCTTATTCTTTTAATAGAGAATACATTCTTGGGTTAGTCACCCCATGGTTTTTCCCTTAACAAGGTTTTCCACGTAAAAATCTTTGTGTTGTGTGTGTTGACTTTATTTCTGTTCTCATGATTATATAAGCTTATATGTTTTGATGTTGCATAAATTATAAAAGAAGAAAAGAAAGTTAAGATAATAGAGATAATTGATTCACCCCCCCTCTCAGTTATCTGCCTTGTTTCCAACAATTGGTATCAGAGCCAAGTTTCTCTAAACAGAGCCTAACAGCTTGAGGAAGATCTGGGAATCTCAATGGATATGTATGGTATGAAGGAACAACTTTAGTCTACCCTAGATGATCTTGAACAATCTCACTCTGAAGTCAATAACTTGAGAGAAAGACTCAAACAAGCTAATGATTTCATAAATGAGCTAAAAGAAAAAATGAGTATCTCTATGAAAAGAGAAAGGAACTACTTCAAAAATTAGCAAGTTAGAGTGAAGCCAATGATACTAATGAAGATATGAATGAGAAAAACAAGCTATGTGAGAAGCTATCAAAAGAATTCATTATGGTAAGGCACGAGATGGAATCAGGGGTTATGAGATTCACCTAAGAAATTGAAGAGAAAAGGAAAATTGAAGATAATCTAAAACAATCCCTCAAGGAGAAGACAGAGGACTGCCACAAAATAGATAGAATAATCAGCCATCTTGAATCTAATCTTGAAGAAGCTAGAGATAATGAAGAACAACTTGAGACTCAGATAGACACTCTTAAACAAGATCTTCAAACATCAAATGAATACAAAGAGAAATTCAAGATAAGCTCATCTCAACTTGAAGTTCTTCTTGAAAGCCAAAAGAGGGTAGATGACAAGCGTGGCTTGGGATATGAGAAAGGTGAAAGTTTCAAATCCAGTCAGAAGAACTTTGGATTAGAAAATCAAAGAAACATGCCTAGAAGACCTCTGGTAAGGTAACCAAATGCTCAAAGATATCCATCCTTCAATGGATACTACTTCAATTGCAACAACTTCGGTCATAAAGCAACTGTGTAGAAGGAGAATGAATCAGACTAATCCATCCTTCTCCTGACAATGTTTCAACTATAAAAAGGTATGTTCACAAATCTCATGAATGCAAAAATATGCAAATAAACAATTCATTCAATGGTAGATGCTTTGCATGCAATAGAATGGGACATATGGCTAATCAATGCAGATCAAGAGGATATCAGTCAAATATGCAAAGAAATATTGTTTGTTACAATTGTAATAGATCTGGTCATATTGCCAAATTCTACAGAAGTTAAAATTAGGATAAAAAGGGTCTGGTGCATCATAATTAGAAACAAGATAAGGGAAAAGGAAAAGTGAATGTAGATGAAGTTCAAAGGGAGATGGGCAAGATTTGGATGAAGAAGAGTACAGAAAATGTTGGGGATGGATCCGCACTGGAATCTAGTGTTGATATTCCTTCTGGAAACTAAACAGATGAGCTATGGCTCAGGAGGAGTCACAAAGAAAAATAAATTCCCCCAGCCAGTCAATTAGTGTCTAAATTTGGCACATGGAATGTTGCAGATTAAAGGGTTCTTAGAAAAATATCTAAATAACCCTCGGTAAAAATATGAAAGATCTACATGGAGTTTTGCAAGAGTTTAAGCATCCAAGATTGATCCGGTTTGACAGCCATCCAGTAAAGCAGGATTTTCGTAGATAGATCCGGTATGATTCAAAATTGAAATAATCTGATCTGCAGATCCATGGCATGATTGGAGAAAAGAAGATACATTGTCAATCCTCACTGAAAATGATTCTAAGTGCAACACAGTGATTCGAAAAAGATCTCTCTTAGAACAGGGCAACCAGATAACTTAAGTTGTGCATTTATTGCAAAAGGAAATTAGGGTTTGCACAAGAATAAAAGGGTTCTTTCACTCATCATTTGCACATTTGTGTTCGAGAAGAAGAAAAGAAGAGCTCCGCATCAAGTTTCTACAACTCTCTCAAAGATCGACTGTAAAATCCAATTCACCCAACGATTTGTTCTAGCTCTTATTTCGAACCCTAAAGGGTGAAAAGGTACTTCCATTCTAAAAATCTCTCTCTAAATCTTTTTTAAAATGGCTAAGATCACTGATAGGCCGCACCCAAAATTCAAGAAACACCCCTACAAATCCCTAGAAGTTGATCCTTTAGGTGCTTTTTCTAGCATTCTACATGGGGTATTGCATGTAGAAGATGTTAGGGTCTACATCCATGCTAACATTGAGGAATTTGGAGAATCTAAGTTGATGGACATCTATCATAAATAGTTAATAGATGAAAGTTAGGAACTCAAACCTCAATACAAGGCTCTCCAGGATAAGCACTTCGGACATTGCACCCACTTTCCCTGTTTCGCAGAAGATTAGGTCTGGTATGTCCTTAGTAGAATGCATGATAATTTCATGTGGTTAATGAAGCCCTTCAAGATAACAAAAGATGCCATTAGGGCAGTAATTGGACTGTACTCATCTGGTGGGTTACCGGCACTCAAATCTATCAAGAACCAGACAATAACTGAAGCTACCAGATCTAGGTTTGACAAAAGAGCAATGACCATAGATGACATCACAGATCTGGATGTCAAATTTTTCTCAATGATAATTGGGTATAAGATCTATCACTCTAGCGGGGAGAATTCTGTGTTTGGGACTGCAATATATGCAACATATTAGATGTTGAGGGAAAATGCAGATTATGACCTATGTGATCTTCTTTTAAACCAACTGTTAGAAAACCTACAAAAGATCAAGAAGGATAAGAACTCCTTCAAGTATGGTTGTTTAATACTATGTCTATTCTTCTACTACATGAATGAGCTGCTCGGATCAAGTGGTTGGGTTTGGCAAAATGACAAACCGGTTGCAATATAGATTAGAGACTATATGTATGGACTTGGTGATGCTAAAGCTCAAAGCACAACACTCTGGGGTTACTTTAAGAACTTCCAAAGCATGATGCAAGCTAGAGACATGATACCTCAATCCATAGTTGAGAAATACAAGGATACATTATGTTTTATAGTAGATACTGATCAATGCCTAATGGAGGCAGTTGAGCCCAGAATAGTTTGGATAATGCCAATGGGATATGAGGTCAATGAGAAAATCTTGGAGCTACATATTCAACACCTATTAAGTCAGCCTAAGGACCTTGAGGTAGAAAGGTTTGGAACCTTTCAAGAACTAAGTGTAAAAATACATGTTGAACTAAGACAACCAGAGATAAAGAGGAAAGTTAGAAGGGAAATTGAGGAAATTGCCAAAAGATATGACATATCAAAAGAGGTAGTAGATGCAAACAAAGAGAAAGTTGAAAGACCTGAGAAAGAGAAGCAAGAAGTAGAGAAAGGAAGTGTTCCAGCACAAGCCTCCTCCCAGACTAGATTCTCCAAGAGCTCTGTACTTGCCACTCCTAAGAGTTCAAGAGCCACCAAACCGAAAGTCAAGACATCCAGAAAGGGAGAAAAGAGAATGAAAACAAAAGCCACAAGGTCTTACACAAGTCACAAGGATGATGAAGAAATAGAGTCTGATGAGGAAATTAAGAAAATGAAGAAGAAGAAGAAAACATCCAAGGAATTCTCTGCCAGTAAAAACAAAGAAGAAAAGGCAAAAGAATTTGTTGAAAAGCCCACTCTTTCCATTGATGATATCATCAAGGCAGCAACTGTGGATGGGAACCTGCAACCAGTAACAAAATTCTATGATGAATATAGTGATACTGACAAGAGGATCTTGGAAGAAGCTACAGTTAGGTACCTAAATATTTATAATAAAGCATTCATTGAAATTATTTCATTGATTCCCAAAAGTCTAGAGAAGCTACTTGAACTAAGAAAGGAGAATGCAAAAGAAAAAGACCTAGAGATTAGGGAATAGATAGAAATTTAGCTCTATCCTTCTATTACTCCAAAGCAAATGGACATGATCTTTAAGGACTGCAAGGATAAGTTTCAGAGTAAAGCAAGAATGAATAAACTTATGCTTGGAGAAACTGACCAAGTAGCAAGAGAAACAAAAGACATCCTCTGGAATGCCTTCAAAAGATTCAATCTTCCTATTGTAGAGGAAACAGATGAAGAACCTTCCACCATGGATGTTGAAGGATTAAATGCAACCAATGAAGAATCTTCTGACAAAAATTTAGAAGGGTCAAAAGAGATAGATGAAGAGAAGTCTAAGGACTTGGATTCCTCTGTTCTAGAAGAGGAAGTTCATGAAGTAGTTAACATCTCTCCTCAGAATCCCACTGCAGACATTCCAGATTCAGGAGCTGAAGGAGAAGGAAGAAAAGAGGAGAAAGTGAGTCAAGAAGAGGAGGTAAAAGGAAAAGAAGAAGAACAAATAGAGAAGATCTTTGATGATAGTTCTAATATCCCAAAAGAAAAGAAGATTCAGTCACCATAAAGAGACACTGCAGAGGCAATAAATAACTTCTTGAACAAAGAAATGATGGAGATAGATGAGCACGAACTATTTCAAGGGCCACTAAATTTTGACTCTCTCTCTCTGGTCCAGACAATAAAAATAGCATCTTTTGCTCAAGACAAAGCAAAATAAAAACTTCTAAAATCTCACATGGAAGATTGTGAGCTATTAGAGATTGCATCCGGGATGTTGGAGAAGATCATGCCATCTTTTCAAAAGGATCCTTTGGCCTCTCCATCTGGTAACTTGAAATCTCTGGTAAACTCTGTTAGCACTCATTTTGATTCTTTAGAGAAATCGGCAGAAGAAAATGTCTACAAAGAGTTTTTGGGAAAAAGATTCACTGAAGTACAGGGACTCATTGCTAATGATTGGAGGACCCTAGGTAATGGGATAAAGAGCCTTGAAAATGCTCTTAAAGATGGTGGGGACATTTACAAATTTTGTCTATCTTGGCCCAAAGTGACAGAGGATATTGAAAGGAAGGTGAAAGAGCAAGAAGGTAAACTATCAAGTTTATCGTAGAATTTTGATCCCCTCACTACATTCTTAATGAATCAAGAATACCAGGCCATTGTCATTATAAATGAAATAAAGAGGCTGGACAAAGAAAAGAAGAATATAATAAACAAGATGAGTGAACTTAGAGGGATAATTATCCCTAAGTTAGAGGCAATACATAAGGCCTTAACAGATGCTCAGACCACAGCTCGGACCAATGATCCAGCAGATCTAAGAAGGGCAGAAGCATATGCATTTTTTTTGAGTGGTCACATCTCCATTTTGGATAGGATGAAGCAGAGCTGGGCCACAGAGTTTGTACAGTTGAATGCCACTTTTGCGGATGTACTTAAGTACATGTAAGTATAATATGTATATATACTTATGCGGCCATGTATAGGTTAATTTTTGCAAATTTTGGTGTACGGATTCCTCCCTTTGCCATTGATGTCAAAGGGGAAGTGAGAAGTAGTGAAAAATGTGGAATCCAGCTAAGGGGGAGCTCCGGTAAAACAATGCCTAAGACAGAACATCAGCCAAGGGGGGGTTTGCTACGACACTTAGTCATTTTTCACTAAGTGTTGCCATGAATGCCAAAGGGGGAGATTGTTGTAAAGAGACACTATGTGGATTCATAAGTGTTGTCATTGATGGCAACAAAGTCTATCCCACATATCTGCAACACATAGTATGCCTATATCGGAAGTCAGAGTGAAGATTGTTTTAGTCCGATGAACAAGAACAGAGCATGCAACAAGGTCCAACAATCAGGTCTGGATCTCTCAGATGGTGTAACTCAGTAAGTTGTGGACTTGGACAAGTCAAGAGAAGTATCATGACTACTATATTCTAGAGTTTGAGCCTCCAGTTATAAAACATGGAAAAGATATGAGCATCTGAGTGTTGGGTTCAAGACAAGCAAAGCAGATTAAGGAAGAACTGACCGACAGAGTATCAGACTTCAATTCAGATGAGTAATTGATGTTGATCAAGCTATTTGAGGGATCATACATTGTTGGACGACATGATTGATGACTTCAATGCCTATGTTTTTGATACGCATCACAAATCAAGCATGGATTTAGCCGACAGATCAGTAATTTGTAAATATCTTAAGTATTTTGGTTGCCGATTAGAAAGTTGTTGAAATCCTTGGTACGGATATATATTACAGATGGATTCTAGTATGAAGGTGTGTGTGTATACAGATATGATAATATAAAGTGCAAATAAAGGTAGAGATAAGTGTAGAAGCAGCAATACAAGTCTGGTATGTGACAGAGCAGCAGCACTAGAGCAGAGGAAGAATGAAGTGCATCAAATCAGTATATTGTGCCTAACCAAAGCTGATCTCTAGCATTTGTAGATGCCTCTCATTAGTTCAAACACCTAATTACCTTCTGTAAGTTCTATAGACAGTGAGTCTCTTGTAGGCAGTTTACCTCTTGTGAGCAGTGTGCTCGGGCAGTGAGCCCTAATTGGCAAGTGCCATTTTGTACTTCTTATTCTTTTAATAGAGAATACAATCTTGGGTTAGTCACCTTGTGGTTTTTCTCGTAATAGGGTTTTCCACATAAAAATCTTTGTGTTATATGTGTTGACTTTATTTCTATTCTCATGATTATATAAGCTTATATGTTTTGATGCTGCACAAATTATAAAAGAAGAAAAGAAAGTTAAGATAATAGAGATAATTGATTCACCCCCCCTCTCAGTTATTTGCCTTGTTTCTAACAATAACCACTTTGTGGCACTTTGGATAGCAAAAAAATAGTACAAGATAAATAATTCATCCTCTGGTGAAAACCTGGTAAACAGGTGCCTTGGATAAGTACCATAGTGAAAACTTGGCAAACAGGTGCTATGTGTAGTGACCAGCTCCCATCATCTGCTTAGTTTATTTGATCACCATTCTTCCTATCATACTTCACCATCTTATCCTCCATAATCCATATCATAATCCAAATTTCACCTTGTACAAATATCATAATTCATTTCTCCATAATAAAAGCCTTTCCATCTTCTCCTTTGTCAATGCTAGCTATCATACTTTGGACATTATTGTGATAACTATATCATTTGGCACCTTAGTATCTTGTCTGCGCACATCCTCCATTGCCGCTTCTCCACAATAAACCTCATCCCACACTGGGGGCACTTGTTAAGCCTTATTTGGAAGTGGATACTGCCAGCTCTTGCTCATAACACAGCGAACACCTAAGCTCATAACACAACAAACTTTCACCTTCAACCATAGCATTCATCCAACCTCAAACATGGCAAACATTTGCAACCAGGATTCATATCTTCATTTTCAAGCTCACACATCATCAAAAAACATCAAAACATCGCAAAAAAAATCCATGCAATAAAGTTGATTCTTTCAACATCCACCATTAGTGTAATAAGCAAGAACTACATCGCTAGCTCTATCGTTAAAGCCTTGATTACGTGGATACAGAGTATGTAGGCAATCTGAGATGCGAAGGAAGCACTTTGATTCAAGCAAAGAGGATAGCCTCTCTTTCATCATCCATCATCCATCTTTCTTCTAATCATCTTTTGATCTTTCATCTCCCTTTCCTCTATCTTTCATTGCTTATATCATCAATAAACCCAGAACTACATATTCATCATGTCTCATCATTATCGTAAATGTGCTTTGATCATGTGGATACAGGGTATGTAGGTAGTCTGGAATACGAAGGAAGTATCCAGTACACAAGCATAGATGATCCACCCCATCTTCTTCTCTTTGATTAGCTCAAGTAGGAAGCAGACTATGTGTATACTGAAAGCTCATGCATTTTAACCAATTAGGGATAAGCCAGAAGTTATTTGTCTGCATGCCTTAAGCCAACATTTTCTATAGTATTTTATCAACTTTCAGCCTTCAACAGGATGTAGCTTTCCTCTCAACAAGGTGCTAGCTTAAATCCATCCAAGAGCACCTAAATTTGGCAAGAGAACGTGATGACAATATCTTTTGTTTTATCTTTTGACCCTTTTCTATGCCTAATGAAGACTGCCTTGATCTATCATACCTTGGTACGTTGCGATGAAGTAAGGAATGGGGCATGGTCATATTGCTTTCATATGCCATGTTTGTAGGATGATCTTATTCTCTTCCTATGCATATTGATATCTTATACGTGTTGGGATTAGCATCTTACATATCAATATCTCTAGCATCTGAGAAGCTAAACAATCTCTTATGTACATGAGACTATTTTATGTCAAGACTAGCTACATACATATAACCAACAAGGTATCACTATGTGGAGTGGATATAAGCTCAAACCATTGCTTGTAGCATCAAAGTCCATCTTGAAACATTAGCTGCTATTCATATCTTGTGTATGTTGGCTCAACATCTTGACCTCATGTGTTTCGACAAGATTGTAATATGCTAATTTTGCATTGGATATCTTGACACCTTGGTCTTCTATACCTTGGTGCATAACATCCATGTGCTATATCAAACATAAGGATTGCATTTCTTTTCATTTTTGAGAAATTACTTTTAAAGCTGCCCCTCACACCATCTATTCATCTCATTATCCACCTATATAGTTCTCAACGAAGATCAATCATTTCCATCATCCTTCTTCCACCTCTCTTATCCTACAAAACAAGTGTGTTAGGCATACATAGGTCCATCACATATCATATCGTTACGATCTATCTATATGCATAAGTCCATCACATGTCATATCATTACCATTTACATATTTGCATTATCATACATTTCCATTCATTCCATTTGCATAAACATCCATACATAATCCATGAAAATATAAATACAACATGCATAATCATCATAATACCAACAGTGCATCCATTACAACACCATGTAGATAACCAACATGCCATCACACTCACACACACACACACATGTGTCAATATACAAGTGTCTACATATACAAGCTAAGCCATCAAAATTGTATGATACAATTGGCTCTAGACCTCATCATGATACAACATACTATACATAAACAATATAGCCCTAGTGACTACTATTAGCTCCCTCATCCTGACCACCACCATTGGGTCCTGTACCTATCCCCCTATCTCTCTATGGCCCCATCACTGATGCTACAAATCGAGACCCACCTATCCTCCGTGAACCCGAAGCTCCTGAAGCTAGGCTACCTCTGCTCTGCTGGCACAAGCCCATAGTACAAGCCTCTATAATACTTCACCTCACCCTGTACTCTCCGCAACTCTCCCTGTACCTATGTCAACTATGTGACCAAATACGTCGTAGCCCCATCTGTACCCAATGCAGCCACTTCTCTATCCCACTTGCTAGTAATCCCCTGTAACTATTAGACAACTGTATCTCTCTCTATCCGTAGACCATCTCTCAGCCCTCGTCGCCTACATCTACTGTATAGCCATGTCTCGATCTAATCTCATCATCTTCTCACCTTGTCTCACTGCATCTCTCTCTCCTATCACCCTGGCAAGTGAACCATCATCTTGCCCATCCCCAACCTGCACTCTAGCCTGTAACTATGCCTGGTATGTCTGAGCCTAAGCTCTAGCATGTCGTAACCCAATCACTGCCTGATACCTGTCTAGCTCCACTCTCCTCAACCTCATCTGAACTCATTGCCTCCATCTCCTCTCCTCTCTAATCCTCCTCCACAGCTACTGAATCCCAACATCATCACCTCCTAATATCTAACCCTGAGGCTGTGCAAGTATCTGAGGCTACCCCTGCACCTATCCCTGAACTTGTATCCTTGGAGCTGCTAGCACAATAGCCTGTACTAGTGGAGCCTGTCGTCGCCTCCTCCTGACTGGTCTCTCCATCCCTATTTCTACTATCTCTCCAACCCGCATCAGCTGTGTCAGTCTCGCTGTCACCAAGTATGCATCATAATCTGGTAGCATGCCTGGATCTACAGGACCTTATCCCCACTAGCATACAACTGGCTGTAGCCCCTCTCTCTCCGCTAAAGCTATGTCAATGACTACCTTTGGCCCCCAATCAAACACCTCCTATCGAGTCCTCCTAAAAATGGCATCACCAACTGGTACTACTTGTGGCAACCCAAATTGTCACCCTCTTGGGCCAATAGTTCTCTATAATGTATATCCTGCATCCAAAAATATATCTCGCTTGCCTCGTATAGACAAGCTCCGCATCCTCCTCATCCCATCTCTCGCATCCTAGCCATGGCCTCCATATAAATCTATCCACCTAATCTAATATCCTTCGCTAGTACACGAGTCCTCTGCACTGTCAATATGTCAAAGCTCCTCTATACATCCTAGCATAAAGTTCTCTTGCTGCTCTAACCACCCATCCATTTGGCTTCATCACTAGAATATGCTCATATGCCCATACATGCAAAACTGTGACTCCTGCAAACATACTAACCCCAAACATATATGGATAAATCATGTAGGAAATGGTAAATTTGTCCAAGCACACACTCCACCACTCATCCCATAGGAGAACATCCCCTCCATCACTGTCCCCCATCCCACTAGAAATCCTCTCGCTCATTTGTCTCCAACTAGCCATCTGATAATAGCTACTACCACTCGCTGCAGTCTATCGCATAGCTCCTCCATCCTCACCATCAGAATTTCTGAGCCCTCCACTCCAATGTCTAGTGTCCCAAACAACCTCCTGAACATAGCTAGACCCATATCAGGATCATAATCTACTCAGTCCCCATCAATAGGAACACGCAAAATCTAGAATACAACCTCTAGTGTGATCATAGCCTCTCCTGTCAGTCATCAATCCTCACTGTACCTGCACTGGCTCTAATCTAGACACATGCTCTAATCCGATGATCTCTAACACTAGCCGTTCCTCTGCATCCAGCAATCTCACCAACCACAAATCCCTAGGATGTGGCTCTCATGATAACAAAGGCGGTAGTACATCCTACATCATTCCACTTATCCTATTAGTGCCTTGTGCTACACACACCTGATACAAAAATGGACTATTTCTTGCTCTACCTACTTCTATCTACTGCAAGAAACTCATTTTTCTATATGCGCTTATTTGTTGCTTGCAAGCGAACCATTTTCCTACATGAGCTTATTTCTCGCCTACATGCAACCTCATTTTCCTATGCGACTTCTTATTGACCAAGTGCAAGCTAAATCTCTATATGCCTATACTTTTTGCCCCTAAGCGATCTCTATTCTATAAGCGAGCATTTGTTCTTTCTGAGTGAGCTATATATCTATATGCGCCTACTTTTAGCCCATAATCAACTTGCTTTTGTCCATATGAGCATTTTGCCTATCTATTTGTCTAGCCGACTGGAAGTGAAATGCTTTCCCATATGCGACTAAGCCACGCCTATAAGTGACCTCAACTGCCCTAAGTGACCTATTTTTCTTCCTAAGAAACCTAAACTACCTATCCTAAAACCTAGTCGCTTATGGTGACATGTGTGCATTTATGACGCTTCTAGCCTATCAAAATCATTCTTTTAGCAATAGTTTTGATACATACTGGTGTGCCTGCTCCCTTTGGCCATCCATGTGTCCTCATTCACTCGACACGATGATGTCTGCATGGAATTACCATCCTGATAGCTCTCCAACTCTCGTTGACCAACAACTCTAAGGAGCTCTAGATTTCTCTAGATTTCTGCACACAAATGAGCACAAATGACCCTATTTGCCCTTGAGAGACCTACTTATAGCCCCTATCCAAACCCTAATTCTTCTATGCCAAAGCCTATTTTCTTCTAAATCATCCCATTCATCTGGCCCAACCCCTATTTTCTTTGTATCAGCCTTGTTTCTAGCCTTTCATCCTATCGCGAGCCAACCCAACCTTTCCTAGTTAGCCTGGTTTACCTCTCGAGGTGGTGTCACCTGCCAGTTACACTGGGGCATCACTTTGTTTATCAAGTGAATTATCGTATCTTCTTTGACACAACACTCTATCGAACATTGTATCAAAGAGGGGCAAAATGTAGACACCTAAAATTGACCTAATTATCATTAGCATTCAAATATTGCATTAGCTATCATATGCATTTGTCTAACACACTTGAGCAATATCCATATCACTTATTTCTTCTATTAATAAATAAATTTATATTTATTTAATTAATTCATTAGCTATTTCTTCTATTTTCTCTAATCTATAATTAAGTAATCTTTAATTATTTAATTATCTCTATTTCTATCTATTTTAATTAAATAAATCTTATTTATTTAATTAAAATTCCATTCACAAACCTACTTTCCAATTAATTAATTAAATAATTTTATTTATTTAATTAATTCCTCTTATCATTTATCTCAAATAAGCTGACATGCATACCTCTTTCATTTAAAAAAGATAAGTGGTACTACATCTTTTATTTAATATCTTTCACATACAGTACTTTTTATGTACACAGTCACACATAAGCCTTACCTTCCCTCCACTTGTCATCTACACATTCACCTATGTCTATCATTCAATCCTAGCCATTCACAGCCACCAAATCTTCACCGTTGATTGATTTTGATTGAAAGTCTATAAACACCCTCTCATTCCATACTACATCTCTCCAACACTCATATATTGTCTTCATTATCATCCTGAGCATATTGAGCATTTGAGTATCCATCTAGCATATTAGTATTATCATCCATCCATCATGGCAGCTTTTATCTTCATAATTGTTCATTATTGAAGAAGCAATCCACATCATAAAGAAGGAATCATACAATCTAGGTGATAGTGTTCTTGAATTTCATGCTTTTGATTTCATTTGGATTAGATTCTTTGATGATGGTAGGGTTAGGTTTTCATGGCTATGCTTGATCTTATTAACCTTATTTTTACCTATCAGAGTTGTCATCAAAAGTGTCTACCAAATATGCATAGTGAGAATCATCAAACAAACATGCATTGTCTATCAAGTACTCATCCCAAAAAATTGGTGTTGGAAGACTCATGGAAGTAGCTTGTTGATGGAAGTTTGTGTGAACCAAAGATGTAGATTCACAAGGAGATGTGATCTCAGGAAGAACCAATGTGGAGGAAACAATTCCAATGTTCAAATATCCATATTGAATCTCCTTATCCAAGTGTAATGCATGAAGATCATCATGAAAGTCAACAATATGTGAAGAACCAAAGAAATAGAAAGAATATAAGCGAGACCCATGATCTACTTGTCCCATTGCAACAATGTCTCTACTTTGTAATTCCCTTATGATCACTGAATTAGGCATGAATTCAACTATTCTCCCTGTCCCACTATGAGTAATTTGGTAAATGAAAAGGAGATTATTGGATAAAGAAGGGACATACAAAATATCATTGATTGTGCCTTCACCAATTTATATAGTGCCTTTTCCAAATGTTGTCATGTAGGCGTTATTTCCCATGAGAATAGGTGGATATGAACCTGGTTCATAGGTGGAAAACATATCTTTTGAATTTTCCATGTGATGTGAAGCCCCTAAATCTAGAAGCCACATAGATGATGCATTATTAGTAGAGGCAACCAATGTCATTCCTTTGTTCTTATTCACATTTGAAGATGATGGAGAGGAAGAGCCACCTAAGGAGTTGATTTGATTCTTCTTAGTAAGAAGTTCTAACTCATCTATTTGGAGGTTGAGGTTATCTCTTTCTTTTTCAAAACAATGGTGCTCTTCATGCCCAAGTTTGTTACAATAACTACAAGTGGGCATTTCCTTAGAATTTTTCTCTTTGGAAGGGGTAGTTTCTTCAATTTGAGGTTTTGATTTTGATCCTTTACATAGGTTCTTGTTTTCTTTCTTGACCTTAGGAGTTGATTTGTTTTCACCACTAGCAACTAGAGCATGACTTGATGAAGACTTGAGTGTGCCCATTTGAATTAAATTATCTTACTCTTGTGTTAGAGAAACAACAAACTCAACAAGTGAAGAAATAGTAAAATGACTTCCTAATGAGTGTTGTGTGGCATAAAAAGTTGAAACAAACACTAAAAAATCTAGACCTAGATTTGATAAGACACTTAGGATCAATTGATCATCATCTTTTTCAATCTTACATACTTTCAATTGTGACCTCAATGAGTTTAACTTGGTGAAGTAATCTTGAATTGTCGCAGAATCTCAAGGATTGAAACTTATTAATTCATTCTCCAAATGATGACCCCTCATTATATCTTGCTTGCCAAACAATGTTTCTAATGTTGTTAAGACGTCATTAGGTGTTTTCACATCATTGACATGAAATAATAGGTCTGGAGAAATGGCCATACAAATAGTGTCATAGGCTTCATCAAGTCGATTAAACCACTTCCTCTTTTCAGAAGTCGCATTAGGTTCAGGTTCCAATCCTATAGCTGCTCTATGCAAAACCTTTTTCTTAAGTTGTAAATCCATTGAATGTTTCCATGAATGCTAATTAAAAGGAGTTAATAGGTTATCCATTGCAAGAAAGAAGACAAAGAAGACCCCCCTAAAACTATGAACTTTGTCCCCCCTAAAATGTGGCACTTTAGCAAGTTAGTGCTTTAAACTAGCCCAATTGGCACATAAAATAACACTTTATAATTTTAGTGTAGAAATGTGACCAATGGATTCGTGGCAAAAAATTAAGCACTTTTGCAAAAAATAGCACTCGAATCCGAGTTACCGAGCAAAAGTTATGGTGCTTTTGAAATTTTCAGCCTTGCTAAAAAAACATGCAAAAAATTGCCTTTCAAAATTTTTTTTAATAGATTGCTAGAATTTTTTTTGAATAATTTTAGAGATATTGAGGGGCTTAACTTTTAGAATCCCATCTAGCTTCTGTCGCAATAGAGTTCCTATCGTGGGTTCTGACGGGCTGTCGCTGTACCTCATCATTTAATCTGTTTTCAGATGTCAAAGAACCAGGGTTGTGTCCATGGCTATCTGCAACTAGGGATTCTAAGTGACCAGTTTATAGCTAATCCTAAAGCTTAAAAGAATGACTAATCTATCTACTTGTTGAATAAATGTAATGAATGCTGTAAAACAGAATAAAACAGGAAATGTACTCAAAGCAAAGAACAATAATATGCATCTATCTACTAAAATAGGAAATACTTTCATAAAAGAAAACTTGAAACAATAAAATAGAGATACTAGCCTCCTGCCTAATTGGTGAGAGTGGGCTCTTGCTCCGCACCTTTGAGGCTAAAGACTATTGCAGGAAATCAGCACAAGAGATGATCTAAGCTAAATTCAGTCCAATTCATTCACTTCTATATTCATGAAAATGTATGGCTATAACAGAACTGAAATCTCTGAAAATCAGAATAATTTTATCATTGTTGTCCTATTACTGTTTCTAAAAGTATATATAAAAAGAGTGATGATATATCACTGAACTTATCTATTAGTCTTTCTAGGAGATGACACCATCTCTTATTTGTACTTAACTGTCAAATTTATGAAAGATCATCATGCAAGAAAAGTAGACTTGAGTGGAACAGAAGTCCACTCAGAGGTCTAAGTTTAGATCTTAATACACTTGGGCATCAAAGCCCTAAAAATTAGTTTAATTCATAACTCATGCAAAATCTTTGGAAAGATAAAACTTCAGTAGTTTAACTGATAGTTGACCCTCCACCACTCAGGTGATGATTTGAGTGAAGTGCGGGGGTATTAGGATTGCTGCTGAAGTGTCTGATTGGCGGCTCTGACTGGAACATGCTCTGTTCTCAGGAGGCTCCGGAGATCGCTATTCCTGTCTGCAGCTCCGGAGATATTTCAGACACTCGCAGAGCTCCGGAGATATTCCAGACACTCGCAGAGCTCCAGAGATATTCCCCGAATCTTCAAAACTCCAGGTGTCGCTGTTCTTTGTTATGGTCTCCGGAGATCACTGAAGACGATCTCTGGAGATGCACAAAACTGCTGTTTCTGATATTTACACCTGCGGGTTCAAAAAGAAAGAGAAATTCTGCATTTTTTCCATTAATCCCACGTACATTAGTCACCTAATCAGAAATTCTAATCTCAAGTAATCTATCTTAATTAATCACAAAATAGAAGAATCTTGCTTAACTAATGTGAGTGCAGACACAAGGAAGATGAACTGAATAGGGGAAAAAGAGAGGCAAAAAGGGTGTATTTTATGAGTGCAATTTGACACTCATCATCCCCCCCATACCTAAGGGTTGGTAGGTCCTCTGCCTTTCACATTCTGGATTTGTTTAGATGAAGCAATCTGTCAGTCAGACTATACTCCTAGAGATAGGTTGTCCAAGTAGTTCTATTGGTGTTACCATTCCCTCTGTACTTGTCAACTTGCTTCATCCAATCTTGGAGTTTTTCATCTTCCAGCTGTTCTGTCCACATGGGGAGTGGTTCAATTATCAGAGGAGGTCTGAACTGCCCACCTAGCCATTCCTGTTTATGCTTATCCATCAGTTTGGATATCATCTTTGCCTTCCTCATGAATAGTCTCAGGTTTGTAGGGGTGACCACCTCTCTGAGTTTTTGCTCTGAGGTTAAAATACTCCATCTTTTCTTTGCTACAGCAAGGACAGGATTTGCTGAATTAATCATAAAAAGCCCAAAGTCAATGGAGCATTCCTGTAAATTCTTCAAGTATAGTGGCAGTATGCTGGTTGCACTTGCAGGATGATAGATGATGGATCTAAATTGGGTCTAGAAAGCAAAAGGATTGGGACATTCTTTTCTGAGGAGGAGCTCTATTTTTGAATCCTTTTGAAGATGAGCTTCCATCCTTTCGTCCCAAATCTGGTGGTTTCTCATGAGGGACATGAATGCCTTAAGCTGGCATTCTCCCACAAAGTGATTAATCATGAAGGCTATATCATTAATGCAGAACCCATGTAAGTACAATTCACATAGGAAGTTTTTGTCTTCATCGTTGCTTCTGGTGTAAGCAGTCATAAAACCTTCTGCTGTTTCTGTATCCTCATTCATGTCAGATAAGACTAAGGAAAGTTTCCTTTGCAGTATCCTTTCTTCTAGGAACATTGCATAGCTGGCACTTGGAGGTCTGTAAGATAGAATTTCTGAGGAGAGGGAGGCCATTTGAATGATTTTGCTCTCTAAAGTTGCTATCCTTTCTGCTCTGGCAGTAACTGCCCTTTGTAATTGCAACATTGGCTTGGAGGCTTCAAATTCTCTACACCTTTCCTCCCAATGAAACAGGGCTTTAGGAATGTCTATGGGGATTGGACCCACATAGGCATCTGTTTGAACTTCCTGTTCATTGGTTGTCCTTGGGCCAGACAGTTCTTGGATATATTCTTCTTGGTCATCCAGTCTATTATTGGCCCAAGTTAATTGTTTGTCCTGGCTCTGTACCTTTTCAATTAGTGCTGCTATTACTGTGAGGCCATTGTCTCTAGCCATGGTGAGCTCAGAAACCTTTTGTGCTGCTTCCTTTTCTTTTTCTTCCATCACTTTTGCTGCCTCACCTTTCTGTGTTTCCAACTCTACCTCCTTCTCCTAGATGATTCTATCCTTGTTTGGGAGGTCTGTTTGGATTTCTGCAATATTTTTCTTCAGTTCCATCTCCATTTCTACCCTGACCTTCTTGAGGTCAATAATGATTAAATTCTTTCCCTAGAGCATCCTTTTCAAATTCTCAATTTCTTCCATTAATTGTTGCTCTGTTGAGACCTCTATATCTTCTTGGTCAAAGGGATGTGATAGAGTTTCTGCCTCTGTTTCTGTGGCTGGTGGCTGATTATCAAGATTATCCATGGCCACCTGCCCTGCTTCTCCCAATGTATCTGTGTGCCCTGTTTCTCCTTCTGTATCTGTGTGCCCTGTTTCTTCTTCTGCAATGCCCTTGTCCTGAGGGTTCTCTGCTGTTGCTGGCACAACTGAAGGTCCTACTTTGTCTTCATATGTGCTCAATTCTAGGAGTGCCTCAGTGAGCAGGGCAGTATCTTTCTCAACCTATGAGAGCTGCCTTTTTCTTTTGCTTCTTCGGAGCACAGGTGGAACTGGTGCCTCCGGAGCAGGATTTCCTTCCTCAGAATCTGAGGAGATAGTAACAGTTGGTAAGCTTCCTGTCTCCGGAGCACATGGTGGTGTTGAGACTGGACTTGACTCCATATGAACAGATGGTGCAGGAGAATGTTCCTTTTGTTTCCTCTTCCGGACCAGAGGTACCTCATCAAAGTCATGGGATGGTTCTTCAACCCACCATCTCCCTTCAATTCCCTGCCCTGCTTTTTCCTCTGTTAATTCCCTAGGCCTAGATCCCTCAGGTGAAGTCATTTGTCGCTTGACTGATCGAGTCATATATAGAGGCCGTGTAGGAGCAGGCTCTGCAATTTGTTTGCCTTTTCTTTTCTTGTTAGGAATAGGGGCTGTAGATGGTGTAGCTTCCTGTGAGGGTGATGTCCTTTTGTGAGAAGCTGTGGAGGAGGCTGTAGGCTCAGTTTTTTCATCATGGTGAGAGGAAGAACTCTCATCCTCTGTTTGTGGTATCTCTGGTGCTTTGACTTGAGGGTTATGCTCAAGAAAGTTTTGTAATAGTTCGTCCCCATTGGCCTGAGATAAGAAATGATGCTTGACTATCAAGAAGATGAGGCCATGATGTTTCATGGGTCCCTTACCCTACTGGTATTTTTCTGCAGTTGCCCTGATGGCAGAATAGAGGAAATTGGGGATATTTATGTTATATTCGGGGTGCCTATTTCCATGTCTAAGAAAGATGAGCATTTTCATTATGGGCCCTAAGACTATGGAGAATTGGCCATCACAGGTAAAGTATTTCATTAGCCAGGTAGCAACAGTTGCCCAAGGGTTTGGGAGAGTGGACCTCAAAATTCCTTTGACCTCATTCTTATTCATATACAATTGAATGGCAGGCTCACCATGAACAGAAAAATTTCTAATTAAATCTGTATACAAGGTTTTCAGGTGGTGGAACCTCTCACCTTGTTCGGGGAGTCTGGAGATGTGGCTGATAATTGTGGAGGAGAGACTGATTTGGTTCCCTCTCACAGTGGTCTGGTCGTCTCTTAAATTCCTAAGGAATTCATCCACAATGTCCTCCTGAAACCCCTCGAACTTGTCTAGGAAATCAAACCATCTAGCAGTCCTTAAAATATTTGCTGCAGCTGCATCCTTTAGAAGACTCGCAGTACTTTCTAGCTCAGACTTTTTCTTGATCCCCATTGCTGAATTGATGGCAGTTTCTGCGATTTGCAGTCTATCTGTCCCTCTGATCTCTATGGGCTCCGGAGTACTGTTCAAATTACTCTGTAGGCTCCGGAGAGTTGTTCAACTTATTCTGTAGGCTCCGGAGAGTTGTTCAATTTATCTTATGCTTCAGTCTATTCCGGAGTTTTGAATGAGGGATGCAATTATTTTCAGGCTGGGTTTATGCAGATGGGTTAAGGAACCAAAGCAGCCATAATTGTAATGGACTGACAGGGCGCTCCAAAGGTAAGGTGGCATTAATGCACAGATGGTAGCATGCGTGGAGGTGAGAAAGGAAATGACAGCAGAGGGGCGTGTCATCACGGCAGCACTCAAATTAGAAAGACAGGACAGTTACTAATTAATGACTAATTAAAAACAGATTTACCTAGATCAGTTTTAATGATGAGGCAATCGTACGCAGGAGAAATGCTGCACCGCCTTGAAAACTGCACGCGTTGTGGCATTTAAGCGGCGGCCGATATGACATCCGCTTCCTACTTGCACGCGACCTGCAATCATTGCACTGAGTGGCACTAAAATCCACGCCCATGGGTGATGTCAGCGCTGGCTTGTGGATACTCCTGGTGAGGTAGGTCCCGCCCTTATTATGGAAACTGTTGGTGTTATTAATAGAGCGCCAGAGGTGCTCCTAATTAGGGAGCGCCGGAGGTGCTCCTTATTGGAAAGCGCCGGAGATGCTCCTTATTGGAAAGTGCCAGAGATGCATTGGCCAATTTCTGGCAACCGATCATGTCCGGAGCTTGATTATTACAACTGTCCTGGAGAAGGGAACCGCCATTTTACTAGTTTTCAACTCCCTTGGTCGAGAAAGACAGCCATTTGCTGGTTTTCCATCTTTCTCAAAAAAAAAAATTTTGTTTTGTTTTTTTTTTTTTTTTAAGGCCGCCATTGCTGGTTTTCAACCTTCTCTTTTTTTTTCATTTTTTTTGGAAGGCCGCCATTGCTGGTTTTCAACCTTTTTTTTTTTTTTTTTAATTCCAACACCGTGACAGAGGAGGTATCCCCTGTATCAAAACACAGATCATCAAGAAACTCTTCTTTAGTAGACGGTCTTTTGTAGAGCTTTATCCGGTGACCATTTACTAAAAATGTGTTTGTACTTCCATCAATTGGTTGCAATGATACAGTTCCATTTTCAAACACTTTCTTTATTTGATAAGGACCCAGCCAGTGAGTCTGTAATTTTCCTTTGAATTCTTTGAATTTAGAATCATAGAGAAGAACCTAATCTCCTTGTTGAAATGTCCTCCTCTTGATATGTTGATCATGCCATTGTTTCCTTTGGTACTGAATCAGTTCTGTTTACTGAATGGCCTCTGTCTGAATCTCATCCAACTCATTGAGCTGAAGAATTCTGTTCTGCTGAATTGTAGACAGCGGCAGCCCAACATCCAATACAGTTTTAAGTGTCTGGAGTTCAAATTCAATAGATAGTATAGGCTTTTTCCCATAAACCAATTCATATGGTGAAAACTTTGTTGTGGACTTCCAAGTGGTGTTGTAAGCCCAAACTGCTTCAGGTAGTCTATTAGCCCAATCCTTTCTGTTCATTGCCACTGTCCTTGTTAGGATATTCTCAAGTTCTCTGTTAGTTACTTCTACCTGCCCATTTGCTTGAGGATGGTAAGGTGAAGTTTTTCTGTGCTTGACTTGGTACAAATCTGTGAATGACTTGATTACCCGTGAAGTAAATTGAGGTCCTCTGTTTGAAACTATTGATTTTGGGGCTCCAAATCTCAAGAAAATCCTATTGTAAAGGAAATCAACAACTTTTTCTTCTCTTGCAAACTGCAATGCTTGAACCTCAGCCCACTTAGTAACATTGTCTGTGCATACTAGGATATACTCCTTCCCTTTTGATGGCGGTGAAATTAGTCCCACAAAGTCTAGACCCCATTGCTCAAATGGTTCCATCATGACTTGAGGATGTAGCAGCATTTCCTGGGTAAAGGTGGGCTGCCCCATCCTTTGGCACTGGTCACAGTACTACACATACCTCTTTGTGTCTTTATGAAGAGAAGGCTAGTAGTAACTAGCTCCAAGGATCTTGTGGACTATCCTGTGGAAAGAGTAGTGGCCACCAGATGGCTCATCATGACATGCTCTCAACACATCAAAAGTCTCCTCAGCCTTCAAACACCTGCGTAGAATGAAATCAGGACCACATTTAAATAGTAAACCATTCAACCATTTGTAGGATAAACTTTCTTTAAGCAAACGTTTTCTTTGTTTGGAAGTAAAATGGGATGGATACAAGCCTGTAGCTAACAAATTAGCTATATCAGCAAACCAAGGTGCAGTAGTGGATATGGCAGAAAGATGTTCATCTAGAAATTTGTCCTCCACTGGCTGATCTTCTCCTCCTGTATGCAATCTTGACAGAAAATTAGCAACCAAATTAAACTTTCCTGGATTATCAACTATGGTAATATCAAATTCTTGTAATAGCAATAACCACCTGATGATCCTTGCACCTACTACTGGTTTATTCATTAGGTACTTGATGGCTGCATGATCAGTGTGCACAAATATTTTATATCCGGTAATATAATGTCTGAATTTGTTTATAGCATAGATAACTGCCAAGAATTCTTTCTTAGTTGTTGTATAGTTTCTTTCTGCAGAGGTAAGGTTTTTGCTGATGTAATAAATGGCATGCATACTTTCTCCTTCCTTTTTTTGTCCTAAAACAGCCCCAATGGATTCATTTGAAGCATCAGTTTGTATGTGGAATGGTAAAGTCCAATTAGGTCCCCTTAAAACTGATGTCACAGTAAGCTTCTCCTTCAATGTTTCAAATGCTGATTGACAGTCTGTTGTCTAGAGAAATTCTGCTTCCTTGTTGAATAGGGTAAACAGGGGGGCAGCTATTCTGCTAAAATTTTCTATGAACCTCCTATAGTAGCCTGCATGACCTAGAAAACTCCTGACATCAGTCTGATTTTTGGGTGAAGGCAACTGTGTGATTACTTCTATCTTGTTCTGATCCACTCTAATCCCTTTTTCTGAAATATGGTGTCCCAAAACAATTCCTTCTTCCACCATCATAAAACATTTCTCATGGCTAAGGGACAACCGATTTTTATCACAACATTTTAGTACTTTTCCAAGGTTTGTGAGAGCTTCCTCGAAGTTATTCCCATACATAGTAAAGTCATCCATGTAGACTTCCATGCAATCATTAGCCAATTCAGCAAAAATAGCTAGAACAAGTCTCTGAAATGTAGCTGGGGCATTGCACAGCCCAAAAGGAAGAACTTTGTAAGCGAAGGTTCCCCAAGAGCATGTGAAGGTGGTTTTGTCTTGGTCTTCAGGTGCTACTTGAATTTGATTATACCCACTGAATCCATCTAAAAAAGAAAAATACTTTCTCCCAGCAAGGTTGTCCAGAACTTGGTCAATAAATGGTAAGGGAAAGTAGTCCTTTTTTGTGGCCTTGTTGAGTTCTCTATAATCAATACACACCCTCCATTTCCCATTCTTTTTAGGCACAATGACAAGGGGTGAAACCCATTGACTATCCGAGATTGGATATATGAACCCTGCCTGGAGTAATTTTTCTATTTCAGTTTTGACAATGTCCTTTAAGGCAGGATTCAATATTCTTTGTGGTTGTCTGACAGGTTTAGTATCCTCAGTGTAGATGTGATGGGTACAGATTTCAGAAGGTATGCCTTTCATATCTTGGTATTCCCAGGCAAAAGATACTGAGTGGGAAACCAAAAGCTGAATGAGTTTTTCTTCCTGATTTGCTGTTAACTGAGTATTTATATTAAGTGTTTTCCCTGGCAGAATCATGACCTGTTTTGTAATTTGATCCATAGATGTGGTGGGTCCATACATTGGTGTCATGGCATTGAGAGGACAAGAATGTGGGAGTAACCCCACAAGGAATAATGTTGGCAAGGGTACAATGAGAAGAAACAAGAAGTTCTCTTTGAGGATCTTGGGTGAGTTCCATCATATCTTTATTGATTAGGATGTGAGTAAGTCTTCCATTGTATCATAGTATACCTCTTCTCCTAATTCTCCCAAATGTTCCCTAATGGTTACCATAGCTAATGAGGCACTGTTGTCCATGTTACCCGGTTCATCCACCCATACTCTTCCTGTGTAATGCACTGATGGTTTAGCTGGAGGATACAGAGATATTTTCTTTAAATCTATCCCATTAGAAATGACCATATCTCCAGTTCGACAATCAATAGATGCTGCTGCAGTAGCCAGCCATGGCCTTCCTAAAATCAGAGGATAAGCATTTCTCTGGTTTCTAGGTTCCAGTATTAAGAAATCCACTGGGAATTCCCATGAATCTATCACAACAAGTACATCAGTGATCACTCTCTTTGGAATAGCTACTGACTGATCATCAAGTTGAAGAATTGTAGTCGTGGATTGGATACCTGACAGAGCTAACTTGTCCATTGTATGAAGTGTCATCACATTAATTGCTGCTCCTAAGTCAACCAGAACATTTGAAATTTCTACTCCCGAGATGAAAATAGTTATGACAGGGTTCCCAGGGTCTCCATATTTTGGGAGGAGAATTTCTCCCATCAATAAATCCATTACTTTTCCTTCCACCTGTATTGTTGAGGGAAAACTTTTCTTTCTGCCCTGAGTTTTGATGCAATACTGTTTGATGAATTGATTTAGTTCCGGTACATCTCTGATGGCTTGGAGGAGAGGAATTTCAATGTTTAGCTGCTTGAGTTCTTGTAAAAGTTCTGATTCCTGATTGGGTTGGATTTGTTTTTGTAAAACCTTTTTCTGGGGAGCATTTTGTTTAAGTTGTTCTGGGTAGGGTGCTAGTTTTTCCATCTCTGCAGCATCTCCAGGGCTCTTATCAGAATTGTGTTCTAGACTGTTCTCCGGAGCTGGCTTTTTAGGAGTAACTCCAGAGTTGTCTGTGGTTGATTTTTCTAGCACTTTTTCATTAGTAATCTCCTCAGGGGGTTGATTGGATGAATTTTCAGGTTCCTCATCATTGGTTATTTCAACTATAGTTGGAGGAGAAGGTCTTGGGAATGCTTTCCCAGAACGCAACTGGAGATTATTTGAATATATAGCATTAATTCCAGCTAGATTTTCTTGCTTTGTCATATAGATAGCTGCTCCCTGTTTATTCCGTGGGTTTGGTATAGGCTGAGCTGGTAAAGGTGGTTGACTAACTAGTTCATTTTGTGTTTGACCCTGTGTGTTGGAGGGTCCAATTAGTAAAGCCTGCTGTTGAGGTTGGAAACGTCTAGGTTGTCCTTGGTATTGTTGATGGTATCCCTGTTGAGGACCCCATTGAGGTTGCATGCCTTATGACCCAAACTGTGGTGGCCATTGTTGATTTCCCCAAGGCTGGTTTTGCCAGTTTTGGTTTTGCCAATTTTGGTTTTGCCAATCCTGCTGTCCCCAAGGAGGATTATTTTGAGGGCCATACCAAGCTGGATTCCACTGATTATTTCCCCAATTAGTAGGACCCCTGTAAGAAGACTGGCTTGGGTACTGATTATAAGGGAAATTTCCACCTTGTTTTTGTCCCACATAGTTCAACTCCTCCTCTATCACAGCATTCTTTTTACTCAATCTTTTCAAGGCTGGAAGTTGACTACACTGACTGGTAGGATGTTCCCTGTCACAGATTTGGCAGATCTCTGATTTGTCCAAGGGGCATTCTCTCAACAGGTGTTTGTTTCTACACCTAGGACAATAAATGGAAAGTTGTTCAGTTGCTCTACTTTGATCAGTTGTCCTAGTTTTTGCTTGAAGCCCATCCAAAGTGGTATTTAGTTGGACCAGAATATCTGTTTTTAGATTTGCAATTTCCTCCATGAACTGTCCTATCTCGTTCTTCCCTTTAAAAGTTTTGGATGACCTTACTCCATCTTGAGTTCTGGAATAATTCCTGCAGAGTTCCTCTATGTTAGGTATTTCCATTTTGTTAATGTTCCCTTTTCCCATTAAGTCCAGAGCCTGTTTTGACTCTTTATCCAATCCTTTTATAAACAGGGTTCTGGCCAAGGAATGATCCACCGGATTGCCATACCTTCTCCAGGCAAAATTAAACCTATCCACATAGTCTTCTAAGGATTCTTCCTCCCCCTGCCTAATTTTAAACAGTTCTTCATTTTTATTACTGGCTCTGCAATAATCTTGGTATTTTTCCAAAAAATATGTTTCCATTTGATCCCAAGAACAGATAGAACCCTGGGGTAAACCCATAAACCATCTCATCGCAGAATCTTTCAGGGTTGAAGGGAACAGTTTAAGTTTTTGGTTATCTGATCCATAATCATAGGTTTGGCAGACTACTTTGAATTCAAATAAGAACTGATCTGGATCCTCAGAGGAAAGTCCTCTGAAATTTGGCAGATGTGCTGGTGAGATATTCTTCATGGGAGCATTGTCTCCAGCAGCCAAAACAATAGGATAAGAGAAGGTTCTTGGGGCCTGATTTTCCTCTTCCTCATGATTATCATTTTCCATGTTTAATACTAGTTCTTCTTCCTGAGGTTCTAGGAAAATAGGTTCTACCAAAGGATCTGCCTCAACTTTTTATTGTAATCCCTGGATATAATTGGCAAGTGGAATATCTGTAGGATCTAAGGGACTGTTGTTTTGAAGTGTAGGTTCCAAATTAGGATCTAGGTTTCTTTCTTCAACAAGATTTTGTACCACCTCACTGCTTTCCCCTATGGTGTGTTGTTGGGGTGTCTGTTTAATATATCTTCCTTTAAGATCTCTAGCTCTAACCATACAGATCTATTCTAAAAACTATTTTTAATTCAGTGTCCCTAATTAACACAACTTCATCCTTGGCAACGGTGCCAAAAATGATGGGCTGTCGCTGTACCTCATCATTTAATCTGTTTTCAGATGTCAAAGAACCAGGGCTGTGTCCATGGCTATCTGCAACTAGGGATTCTAAGTGACCAGTTTATAGCTAATCCTAAAGCTTAAAAGAATGACTAATCTATCTGCTTGTTGAATAAATGTAATGAATGCTGTAAAACAGAATAAAACAGGAAATGTACTCAAAGAAAAGAACAATAACATGCATCTATCTACTAAAACAGGAAATACTTTCATAAAAGAAAACTTGAAACAATAAAACAGAGATACTAGCCTCCTGCCTAATTGGTGAGAGTGGGCCCTTGCTCCGCACCTTTGAGGCTGAAGGCTATTGCAGGAAATCAGCACAAAAGATGATCTAAGCTAAATTCAGTCCAATTCATTCACTTCTATATTCATGAAAATGTATGGCTATAACAGAACTGAAATCTCCGAAAATCAGAATAATTTTATCATTGTTGTCCTATTACTGTTTTTGAAAGTATATATAAAAAGAGTGATGATATATCACTGAACTTATCTATCAGTCTTTCTAGGAGATGACACCATCTCTTATTTGTACTTAATTGTCAAACTTATGAAAGATCATCATGCAAGAAAAGTAGACTTGAGTGGAACAGAAGTCCACTCAGAGGTCTAAGTTTAGATCTTAATACACTTGGGCATCAAAGCCCTAAAAATTAGTTTAATTCATAACTCATGCAAAATCTTTGGAAAGATAAAACTTCAGCAGTTTAACTGATAGTTGACCCTCCACCACTTAGGTGATGATTTGAGTGAAGTGCGGGGGTATTAGGATTACTGCTGAAGTGTCTGATTGGCGGCTCTGACTGGAACATGCTCTGTTCTCAGGAGGCTCCAGAGATCGCTATTCCTGTCTGCAGCTCCGGAGATATTTCAGACACTCGCAGAGCTCCGGAGATATTCCAGACACTCGCAGAGCTCCGGAGATATTCCAGACACTCGCAGAGCTCCAGAGATATTCCCCAAATCTTCAAAACTCCAGGTGTCACTGTTCTTTGTTATGGTCTCCGGAGATCACTAAAGACAATCTTCGGAGATGCACAAAACTGCTGTTTCTGATATTTACACCTGCGGGTTCAAAAAGAAAGAAAAATTCTACATTTTTTCCATTAATACCACGTACATTAGTCACCTAATCAGAAATTCTAATCTCAAGTAATCTATCTTAATTAATCACAAAATAGAACAATCTTACTTAACTAATGTGAGTGCAGACACAAGGAAGATGAACTGAATAGGGGAAAAAGAGAGGCAAAAAGAGTGTATTTTATGAGTGCAATTTGACACTCATCAGGTTCCTATCACTGAACAGAGTTCCTGTCATGGAACAAAGATCCTATCGCTGAACAGAGTTCCTATCACTTGAACAAAGATCTTGTCACTAGTTTCTATTGTGGAATAGATTGTCATGGGTTTCTGTCGTAGAACAAAGATCCTATCTCTGAATAGAGTTCCTATCACCTAGATAGAGTTCCTGTTGTGGGTTTTTGTCACTGAACAGAGTTCATGTTGCGGGTTTCTATTGTCGAATAGAGATCTTGTTGCTGAACATAATTCATGTCACCTGAATAGAGTTCATGTCATGGGTTTCTGTCATTGAAAAGAAATAGCCAATCCTTCAAATGCTTGCAAATCTTCAATTTACAAATTGAAACAAAAAGATTTCACAAAATTACACAACAAAACAATTTTTCTAAAAAGAAATTTGCTTTCTCAAATTTTCTCGTGAGATTGGTTTCTCTCTAGGACACATTGATTTTTGCCAACCACCTCTTGATCCTCTCAAAACAAAGAGCGTGTCTACAACATGGCTTTAATACCATGTTGGAATAGCCAAGGATATTCTGCAACACTTGAATCACTCTCACAATATGGAAATCAATAATACGAGATAAGAAATTGATGATATTCATGAACCTAATTGAGCATAAACTTATATTGATCTTACTTAACATGAGAATGCCTCATTATAAAAGCATGTAAGAGGCAATCCACCTTGCACATGGATTGACAAGTACCCCGTGATGTGGCACAAACAAGTAGACAATTGTCAAACCAACAACCTTATGTGACAAGTGTTGGATGACTACAAAGTGCCTTTTGAGGTGAGATGGAAAGTCTTCCAACCTCAAAAGGTATGCACATGAGGTTTACCAAACAACTTGGTAACTTCTAACCTCTAAAAGGTTGCACATTCAGTTAGACAAGATGTTGTCTAACCTCATCAACCTAAGTACACTTAATCTATAGTGAATAGATAAATTATTCACTCTAATAGGTTGATCTATAACTTTAAGGATTCAAAACAAAACCTTTCTTAAGATCTCCAACACACAATTTTTATGAACATAATGCTCCAACTCATCATGTGGGTTTCCAACCATTTCTACACATGTCTCTTTCTTTTAGTTGGATTGCATGGTGGAATAGAACAATTTCATGCACAACCATCTTTCCAAGACACTATGGGTTCAAACAAATGGCAAAAAATCATAAATGGGCCAACAATATAGTTACCAAAGAATTTTAGTGGATCTCCTCTCAACTTGAGGGAAACCCCTTTGATATCTAGTTTCATTCCCTAGCTACATAGATTAAACATAAATTCAAGCTCATTGATAGACATCATGCTAGGGGTGCTCAAATCCAAGATCACCTACACTAACTTAAGTTTGGTAACAAAGTTTCCAAAAAAAATTTCAAATACCTACACCTCAAACATGCCTTAAAGTGTGGGTCAAAGATATTAGTTTTTCCCATGAGTGGCTCATAAAGTTTACTAATATTTCTAAGGATATTCTAGACCATTACAAGCTTTTGCTTCTATCCCAAGAGGATTCTTAAGAGTGGACAAGTTCTTTACAAGTATGGCTTGATGTTTTTACTAAGCTTGGCCCTATAGCTCAAAACCTTTGTGTTGGTTTCTCACTCTCAAGGAACTTCAATGGATGCTTATGTAGACAACCAATAATAAATATCTTAGCCTTGATGGTTTCCCTTGTAAATTAGACAAGGCCACTTAAAAGTTTGTGGGTCTTGATCCCCTTTAGGAGTACAAACAATCCATTCAAAATAAGCCTGTAGACAACACCATCTACATAGGAAACACTAGATTCATACCCATCTTGGTGATCTAGAGATAATAAGGACCATCACCTAATTGAATATGTCTTATAAAATCCTAGTTAAAGTGTTGTACTTTCATCTAGCAACCTTCTTTCCATAATTGTGAGGCTAGAGAAAACTAGGTTTGTCAAGAGCTATTATATTCTTGACAATTTCATTATTGTCTTATAGGGAAGCAAGAGCGCTAGGACCTCTTGGTAGCACATTCTAATTCTTGAAGTTAATTTTGAGAAAGTTTATTATTTCAATGAGTGGCCTTTCATTTTGGCGATGATTAAAGTGTTAATGTTTAGATAATTCTTCATTTCCATTGTTCAAACCCATTTTACTAATATGTCTTCTTGTTTCTCCATTAATGACATAAAATTAGATATTTTGTAACTATTTCAGTCTATTGGGCAAGGCATTTGTCATAGGGGATTCACTCAATAAAATTATTTCATATCACCTTCATTAATAGGGTTATAAGTAATACCCTTATTTCCATTTCTACCTTCTAATTTTGTGATTTAAAATCCCATCCTACTATACCTTTTCTATATAATATCCCCTATTTTCATTATACATTCTAGCTACCCATTTTGTACACATTTTTAGATCCCCTTTTTTTATGCCTCTCATAATTTATTTGATATAACATGACCACCACTCTTATATCAATTTTTGGACCATTAAATGGTAAATATTGAATCAATAAATGACAACCCATGCCAAATTCTAATATATCTAGTACTGTAGGGAGTAAATTCACTTAAAGTGAACTAGCTATTAAAAAATTAAGAAATATATATCATGTGTGATTTTGTGCTTGTGATATGCTTGATTTTCACACCCATAAGTCCCAACATCATGAATGAAAGTAATGTTATGTTGAAGTCTAGCGTTAATAAATTTGAATATCATAAATTGAAATCTAAGATTGAGAACTATACTAAATAATTTATATTTTCAAGATATTTATATAAGTTGGATGTTTGTGAAAACATCTAGTAAATAATTATTTAATCTTGAGTTTCAAAAATGTTAGAAAATTATGGCATAATATAATTTTTATAATTTTTTGTAAAAGGAATATTTTAAATACATGGTGAAAAGATATTTGTCATGCAAATAGTACCCTTTTATGATCATATTTGTGATGTAGAAATATCTATAAATTCATGTCCTTAGTTACTAAATTTGATATTTTTCTTGCACAAGTTAATGGGACAATTACTATTTTGTAGAAAGGTTGTCTTTGGAGGGAGAAATTTGGATTTGAATGAGTAGGAGTAAGTCATGCCATGTGACTTAGTCTCAAGTGGGAAAAGACTAGGAACGTGGATTAGTTTGGACCAGGGGTTCTTAAATGATGATTGGATGAAACATTATGGGATAAGAGTTAGAAAGTCTACCAAATAAGTCAAATTAAGTTCTATAACAATATACTTATGTTTTGTTCTCGTATTTGTTTACAATGAAGATGTAAAAGTGCAAAGTACACACTTTATACCTTATAGTATGTGTATTGAATATAATCTTTTGTGGTCTTAATTTGTCAAATAGATGGTGGATTAATGTATTCTCTTGTATTTAGCTATTTACAAGTTATTACATTTTGTGCACCTAGGATAGGATGCGTTTTGTTAGGTAGGTATCTACTTGGGCAGGTGTTAACTCCTTTGCACATAAATAGACATCTACTTAGGAAGGTAATATGCATTCATGCATTGAATAATTATGTCACACCCCATTTTTGGATAACTTTAATTACGATATTTTAATTAGTTATTAGTCAGATACTTTGATATACTTTTTAATTATGTTTATTGAGCTATAATTAAAGGATAATTTTGACGAAGTAAATCTATCTTTACTCATATTAAGTAGAAATAGTTATGATTTCTAAATGTGGATAAAGGTTTATCTTCATGTTTATTGTTTATTAAAGTATTCTTATTATGTGGAAATTATTTTGAGTAATTGACTAACTACCTTACAAGCTATTGAGGTGGATGTAGGAGACTAGTATCCCTCTTGAATGAGGAGGAAGAGCATCACTGGAGAGAGGGAAACAAATTGGGGTGAATGGGCGGGATGTCGTGACTTCGAGAACTCACACACATAGTATTGTGTTGAAATTTGCATATATGTGGATACTTTTTTGATGTCATATTTTGACATACTCCTTGTTGTAGCATTGACTTGGTATGTTCTTGTGATCATTCTTAATCTATCAAGTTGGGATAAAGAATATGATGTCAACTCCTTGCCTAGAATTGACTCTTTTGTCAATTTGGTTGATCTTGTCTTTCGTTGCATTGTTTATCCTTTATCTATTTGTTGGATAACTTGAGGTTTATGCTGGATAGTTGATATATCTTAGTTGATATAGCTCTCAATGCAAGTGATTTAAAAGTTTATTCATAGAGGTTTAAGTTTAATACCTATATTAGAATAGTTTGTATTTATATCTATGTATATATGCGTATAATTATGATTACATATGTATGTAATTTTTTGTATCTCTATATTGAAAAGATTTTAATTTCAAATCTTCATGATTTTGAGTTAAACTCCACATCATGGAGATAGAGATGCATTTAATGTGTGGGTATTGTGGAGTGGAGTGGAGTGGAGTTAAACTCCATCAAATTTTCTTGAATGGAAACAACTTTAGCTTTGTGGATGAAGTGGCAAAATTAATGTGTAAAGTATCTAGAGTTTTCATTGAGAAAACTTAGGGATTTTTTTCGAATCCCTCAATGGGTAAAGTAAGAAACAATGTGATGAGAAAGAATGGGGAAACTAGAAGATAGGAGAAGTTTGAGCTCTGCATAGTAGAGAGTTATCCATCTGAAGCATTCAGTATGTAACATACCACTATTTTAATTGTTTATAGAGTTTCATTCTCCATTGAATCTTCTACCATACTTTGAATATGTTTGTCCATAAGAATGCAAGTTTTTGAATGGAATTATTTGAGGATTCATAGAGAATAGGTTATACTCTATTTTCATGCTAAATACTTTCTTATTGGTGTTACCAAAACTAGTTTTGTTTGAATAAAATAACTTTTCTTGTAGCTAGTTTATTTTAGATATTAAGAAGAGACCATATTAGGTCTATGATAGTATATATTGTTTATTATGAGGCAAAATTTTTAGAATTGTGTTTTGTTAAACATGTTTCTATTGCTAAACTGATTCAGGTACATCTATAGAGGAATGGGGTTTGGCATTACTTTGCCTTTGGGTAAGTTATGTTTAGTTATTAACATTTACTTTTTTTCAAGACCATGATGGGTTTGTTTATCCATAACCATTGTTTTAATCTAAAGGAATGACTCGGCCTTGTGAAAGCTTGTCTTCACCATAGATATGAGTAAGTTTATTTTGAGTTATTTTGCATTTAGTTATTGATGGGTTTCCAAAACCTTGTTTGATCCTATACTAGTTAACTCTATAAGCATTTTTAGTTTTATAAGATATATTATTTTTCATTATGTCATCCACTATTTTAGGTTTTCTTAATCTCTCAAAGTTTCTGAGTTTGAAGATAAGGAACCAAGTTATATGATAAGCTCAACCATCACAGATCTAACAGATATTTAGGTTTATGAAACTTCTTTGTTTTAACTCTTTTTGAAGATTCTCAAGAAGGAGTAGTTATTATGTGTATGAGTTATTAATTCTAGTGATATTGTTCAATACATCATACTTGGTATAACAAGCATTCTTGTTCGAGCATAGTTTGATTTATTATTCTCTACAAGAAACAAACGGAAGGGTTTGAACTCATTATATATTAGTAGTTTACTATATGAGTATCACTTTATTAGAATACTATGATCTTATGAGATCAGGACATATTAGGAAAACAATTGCTAAACATTTGTGATATTTGTGATCAAGAAAAATGTCATTGAAAAAGGTATAATGTGTCAATCTACAAACCTAGATTAGTTTTGTATCTATTGAAGAATATTATACTTATAGATACTATTGTTATTCTATTTTTACATTTATGGATATGTATACATATATAGATATACATATGTGAGTAGTATTATTATATCTTGATATTCCTTGCAAACTATAAGATACTCAGTGATGAGCAGATATAGTTGGAAGTATAGTAAGAGAATATTATATATATTATTATCGTTACATGAATGAAGAAATTTAATGAGTTTTCCAAAGGACTATAAAGTCTTTATTGAAAGATAAAACCTTGAAAAATATCTAAACTTAGTTTTATACTCAATTTATTGCCATCTTGACTTATGCAAATTTGTCAAACTATAAAATTGACTGTCAAAGTGAATTAGAGCAACAAAGGGAACAAACTGAATTGTCCATATTTTTATTTTAGTTAGAATTAGAATCTCCTAGATTATGTGAAACCTATTTGTTTATCTATGGTTGATGTTTGATATCTAAAAGTATTGTGAACAGTTGGTTCATGGATTATGTATAGCTGAGAATGCAAGGATGCATAGCAGAACTATAGTATAAATCTGTAATTTATCATTTTTCTACCCTATACTTGACTAGTTGAGAATATAGATGGAATAAATTCTCTAAGTCATCTAGCCAAGTCTAGGATAGAACTTTTGTTTAAGTTGTTATGGTAGTATTTGAGTATTATGTAGTTTTAAGTATATTTGAGTACGAAATAATGATTTTTGTTAACAAGTTTCAGAAAGAGCTGTTTGAACATATGACACACATCTTTGTTTTGGAATGTGTAATTTTTATTATTAGAACTTTGGCCAAAGTAATTCAAAATCACTACTTGTATTGTCGGTTCATAGTGTCCTTTATTATGCAAAATAGTCGGTATATTTCATACTTAGTTAGAGGGGTTCTAGAAGTCATATGCTTGATTGTTTATGTTTGGACACAACACTAGTTCTCAGATGGCATCATGGATCTTGTTGATTCCCTTTATCTATTACCCTCAAGAAGAGTAGGGCCACTTCCAGTTGGAAGGTGTGTGGGGGACCGCTGGTCTGTGGTTGGAGGAAAAGCACTCGAGTGATTCTCTCCCTCTTGCAGTTGAAGATTGCCGAAGACTTGGTTATTTAGTGATATCATTTATGTTCCACTTGATATATGTATTAATGTAAATTTGTAAATTTGGAAAAATGGCATCGAGATGAGGATGCAACATTGTAATATTTAAGTTATGAACAATGACATTCAATTATAGTAAATGGCTTAAGATTTATTTATGATATTTAATTGTAAACATGATTTGATTATGTTTTAGTTAAGAAAATGTATGTGATTGGTTTAATTTTAGAAAAAAATTAGTATGTTATAGATGCAAAAATGAAAACATAAATCAAAATTTATGTGTGTCTTCATACAATGCATATATCCCATCTCATGAAATAGACATTCTTAGTAATCCAAACAAAATTGCAAATACCCACATGGAATAGAAAGAAAGAGCATCACAAATCATTGCAATATATTAAAGTACTATCACATACTTCTCTAACATCTGTTACATTCATACTTGCAAATGTGGCAAGAGAGGATGAGTAATTAGGTTCAAACATCCATTACATTCATCTATATTTGGATCACCTTTCTATGCTTTACACAATGCATATTACCCCTTTACAAATTGGACTATATTAGTGATGCCCTCGAACACTATAGGGGCATTTACAATCATGAAATTAGTTTAGCAACAAACCCTAAATACAGCTTACAAACATGCAGATATAGCATTACATTCCTTGTTTCATCTTGGATGTGGGTGTTTGATTGGTCAACATGTTTGGTAGGGTGACCCTGTTGCTTGCATCACATCCATGAATGTTGTGCCTAGAAAACTTGCAAATAGAACATTGGCTCATGCCCTTATACATTGACTTCCTTAGAAAATGACCTACAACTATCTTTGGGCACTGTAAACTCATCTACCAAGCCATACCCCCTCATTACTTCTTCAATCTACCACCAACCAACACATTTAGGGCATTAATTATGCCCTCTAGTAGGTGGAGGCACGTTTTACAATCAAACATGAGTGAAAATAGGTCCATGTAGCTTCTACAACACTTTAAAATCTTTAATTTTTGCATTTTCACATTTTTTAGTGTTTCAGGGTTATTCTTGTGCTTTATCAGTGGGTTTCTGGTCACTAGGAATTGGCCAATTTCCTTTATGTTACTTTTTATATCTTCTTCCATTTGGTCGACGATTTTCTATCTACCAAGAACTACCTGATTTTTCCATGTCTTCTATTCTTCTTTCCTTTCTTACTTAGCCTTTCATGCCTTAGTCGATTTTCAATTTCCATTTCCTGGGCTTTGTCAGAGTTATAACTGGGAACAAGAACTTCATTGGTGATTTCCAATGTTCCTAGAATACCCCAACTCACTGATGGGCTGCTAGATCTCCTCGTCCTTCCTTCTCTTCTTTCTTCTAGCTCATGCCCTTCCCCCATCAAAATTTTAAGGAGAACTAGGAATAGTTTCTCCCGGTCGGGGATTTCCACCTAACTGAGAACTCCTTGATATACACTGCCTTGGCCACATTTACAAATCTGGTCAGAAATTTCCTAAGAACTAGGAATTCATCGGCGATTTCCTAGTTCCTAGTAACACTTCGAAGTACAACTACCTAGCTTTTCATTCCATTCACACTCATCGACGATTTCGATTGAAACATGAACTATTCCCTCCCGTCGAGTATTTCCTCCTAAATAGGAACTACCCGATGACCTCTTTCTTCAACCTCTTTCCATGTCGATCAGACTTTTGGCATGAACATGGACTAAACCAGACATTTGGAGAGCAATGGGAACAATTCCACTTGGTCGGGCACTTCCACCCAACCACTTTTCTTTCTTTCTGACTAAGTCCTTGGTCGACAATTTGACAAGGAACACGAACAAATCAGTGATTTCCAATCGACCAGGAACAAACCGATTTTGTTCCTCGTAGGCCCGAAATATCCGATGGGTCCTAACTCGGGCATTTCTTGAAAATTTCAAAGGCAAAGTGGCACTATAAAACATAAGGAACAACTTAAGAACATCATTGATGGATTTTAACATGATTTTATAGGGTTTTGGATTTTAATGGATTGGGCACCAATAGAGGTTGAGGGACCATGTTTGGGGCTCGACTATTTTGGCAGGCTCCCAAGTATTCAACCCTTTCTCCTCTATCCTAAGTACATGTGTTCTTGGTGGCTCTCTCACATGAAGGTTTCACATTCTCAATATTGCCTTTATCATTTTATCATTTGATTTGAATAAATCTAGTTAAAATCATATTACTATTATTCTACATTTTAATATTTATTTCCTATATTCTATATTGTTTGTTTCCATTTCCCTTGTGTGCAGATACCACAAGTATGACCCAATCCTTTAATTTTTTGGTTATCCTTGGATGCCAACATAACTATTGGGCAATAACACAATCGTGATAGTGTTTGGTAAGTGCATTTTCATATCTTCTAAATTGCCAATCTAAATTCATAATTTCTATTCTATAATTTTACTTTTAGTAATAGCTATTTTAACACCCAATTAGTAATTAATTCATTAGATTTCACATTATTTTTCTTAGTCAATAGTATTTTTCTTTCTTAAATATGAAAGTAATATCAATTTCAACTCCATCTATTCTAACTAGGATAGATTATTAGTCTCATTAGAACACTAGCATAATGTATAGATTAATTTGATTTAGTATTTTAGTAGTTTAATTTACAAATTACATTTTCAATATAATTCCATTTCATTTCTTACAAATTTAAAGAAAAAAAATAAGATAAATACCTCAAATGAATAATGGAAGATAAGGAAAATTTATTTCCCTTCAATCCAAACTGAGCATGCCAAGATATCTTTTCTCAAAACTTCGAAGATTTCCTTTCACAATCAGCTCTTAAGGATTTAATGCAAAAATTCCCCAAATCTCCTTTTTTCCTTCTTCTCACAATTTTCTTGCAACAATGCATAATCAAAAGATGTCTCCAATTTTTTTCCCTTTTTCCTTATATCAAAAAACCTATTTCTCAATTAGCACTTTCCTATTTCCCAGTAATAAGTTGTTTAAAAAAAATGTTATTATTCATTCTTCTAATGAAATATATTTTAAACACAACTTTATATCATGATAATTAGTGAATTTTACCTTTCTAACTATCTAGAAACATACCCAAACAAATCTTCTTTTTATTCTTACATCTAATGATTCCATGTTATGATCTTTATTATGCTCAAATCTATCGCTTTTTATTAAGAGTAAAAGAGGGGATTTTGAAAGGGCCCCAACCCTTTTACATCATAGAACCCAAAAAGGAACAAAACATCTTTGTAACAACAAAGCTATAGTAAAACAATAGTGAAACTACAACCTAGATATAACAATAGTAGAACAACACATAACAACAACAAAACTAGAATGAGATAAACAACATATGGACAACAAACCAGACCATTTAAGGTGATGGTGGTCTCTCATTCATCTTGGAGGGCCTACATGTGCACACTAATGTCTTCAGTTCTCATCCTATCTGCAACCTGATTTCCTCCCCTGGTGCATGTTGAAGGGCCATTTGAAGACTACCCACCTTGGAAAATTTTAAATGTTTCATTAAGTGCTCTTATGTTGTTTAGAGAGTTTGTTATTGTGGCTTCACTAAAGTTAATTTTTTTTTTGTATATTCCCTTTTATCTCTTCAATATCCTTCTCCAACTTTCAGAGTTTCTCCTCCCTAAGGGTTAGCTACTCTATGTAAATGATCTCCTCCCTATTGTTCCATTCTTCATATAGAGAGTGGTTTGGATCCTATTCTTGTTCAGCTTAATGATGAACCACTTCAAAATTTTGTGATGGTTAAGTAGTTCCTTGTGAATTTCATTAGTTTCATCCACTTGGAGTGTCAATCATTGAAGTAACATCATGCAAAGTAGAAGAGGGACAATGAGTCACATTTGACTAGTCTTGGCACCCCTAGCATGAGCCTTCAACCATAGGAATTCTATTTTCCACATCAATATTATCCTATTCAAACATCATCTTTTTTCCTTTGGCCTCATTATTAACATTTTCTACTCCCCCATAATGGATGGTTGCCCCCTATGGGTTACCCCTAGCCCTCTTTGAGCTATGGACTAGAGAAACATCCCACTATCTCTAAAAACATAATCACCATAGTCAAGGTTGAAAGACTCAAGGGTGCTTTCAAAATAAAGGGTCACATGGTTAGGGGAGAGTGAAGAGGGGGTAAGGGAGGGGGAAATGACCTTTCTTTTAGGTTTGTGGGGGGGGGGGGGGGGAGGAGGGGGTCTCTTCCAAAATGGGTAGTCACTATAGGATTGGATTTTAGATTCAATGCCTATTTACAAAGTAGTAGAATAAACTATTGATGTAGTAGGGAACTTTATTTAATCTTTTTTACTTCCAAAATAGAGTACTCTAATGATGAAAGAAATAAAAATGGGAAGCTAACCTTCATTTTATGCCTAAAATGACTAAGGAGGACAAAATGGTATAAGTATAGATGGCATTGTACCTACCTTCCAAGGTAATATAGAACATGATTTAGAGAGAAACCTCTAGCCAAAGCCTAGGAAGGGAAACCCTGGCATATCTAGATTAGGCCCTATCGACATCTATATTACTTATTATTTTTAGTACACATTATTTGTGCTTACATGATCCTTATCTATCATTTATGGATATCATCATCTTGTTACTTACCTTCACCGAGGGGCTGGGGGATTTACTTAATAAACTTATTGTATATCACCTTCAATCATGGAATCTTAAATAATACACCTAATTTTCATTTTAATCTCTGTATCTTGAACTTTTTATATCTTCTTCTAGTACACAATTGATATTAAAATATTCCATCTTTTTACCATATATCTTAGACACCTATTTTTTAATGATATTTTTATACCCCTCAGACATTCAACCAAATATTTTATTTTCACCATTGTCACACCCAACTCTAAATAAAAGTTGAATGAATTTTTATAGGAGATTATGAAGATAAAATACATTAAAAATATTTTTATGTTATAATAATTTAACATTGATCCATAATGCAAAGTATAATTGAAATTTTTAATGGTATCTATTTGATGTGAATATGTGGTCATTATTGACTTCCAATGAATAATTAATACTTGTGCATAGGGTATACTAGAAGAAACTAGAAATATAATTGTTCATCCATATCATATCTACGGGCATCAAAATTGAAAAGTTTCTCTTTAACATTATCGTGTTACAATCCTTTAAATAAGGTATCTATTAACCTATAGAAAAATGATATTTAAAAATAGTTTAAAAAACTAAATATTTTTCTTATCATTGCTAAGTGAGACACTAATTTGATGTATGAGACCCTCTTGGTAGGTTCCCACAAGGAGATTCCTTTCCCATTGACCTTATATATTGTCCTACAAGGTTTATATAGGTTAAATCTTTCTTTTTGAATCAATGTTGTATCTCCTCTATGGTGTACAAACACCTTCATCATTTCACCCACTTAGCAATGAACAAATATATATGCAATCCATACATAAATAACATAATTGTTTCCTCTTTGTGACATCATGATTTAGATAAAAGTAAAGAGATATAAATTTATATTTATACTTTTTCTAGCTTCCTATCTCTTAGACATAATCCCCAACCCATTTCACTCTAGATTACTTCCAAGACCTAAGAAAAATATTAATATAATTACCCTCTAAACCCTTAATACCTAGTGATATATCTATCCATCTTTTTTCTCAATATTAAATACCTTATTATGAGCTAATTTGCTATGAATATTGCCTATCTAGTGAGGCCTTTGAGGCTAGGGCCAACACTAGGAGATGTACGGTCTTTTCCTTGGTCATATGTAATTTCATGACTATTTATTCCTTATGTCCTTACATGCTTATCACATGATGGTATCTTGTAATGTGTTTGTATACTTTATCATGGTTATATATTTTATTCCTTGCCTCCAATTCCTTGCATATTTTATATGCAACCAATTGGAGGGGGCATATATGTGACTAACATTTCTTTCATGAGTTATGTTTTGGTAGTGATAAGCTCATATTCATTCTTGTGTTGAAGAGAGCTTTATCATTTTTTTTATATTGTTAGAATCATGCACTTCATCAAAGCCCTACCATTTTTTCACTTAATTAGAACCTTGCCACTTTTGACTTAGATGTAATCTCTTACCATTCTCTTCTTTACTTTTATAGTTTTTTAAGATAGTTTTCAAGCAAAAATTGTAGTTAGTCCCTAATTTAAATGTGTGATAGATGGTACTCATGTTGTATGGTTTATTTTTATTTTTTTAAGGTTTCTAATGGAGTGCTCAATGTGAGGACAATTCAATAATGGTTAACCATATCCATATCCTTAGATGTTTAAAAATTATTTAATTTCCATGTTGACTATTTGTTTTACTTTGACATGCATCCTCATAGTAGTTCGTATGCACATCAAAGTGGGGGAAAAATATAAAGGTGAAAATACATTCATGTGCCTTTTTACCTTATGTTTTGATCCCACTTCAATTAGAGTGTCTTTCATGTAATAACAAGTCTACAGTGGCATATTCTTACATAAAGTTGGCTCATGGTATTATCATTATCTTGATCACACTACCACTCATTCCTAGAAAATGGTTTTAATCCATAAATTTTCTATTTCCCACCTTAGATCAAATTTACAAGTGTGATATTGACTGAGGCCATTTTCATAGTTGCTAATCCAAACCTTGAACTTTTAAATTTAAATTTGGAATTTGGACCTTGGACCTTGTCAACTCCCTCCTACTAGCCATTGTGAGCTGACCTAGCACACACTTGTGTTGATTTGTATGCTATGTTGTATGTAAAGATATTCATTATGCAATTATGCTTAGATGTTGCATGCTCTAATCCACTTGCACATCATCATAGCAACATCATTGATGAATTTAATTACATTTTCAATATTCATCAGCATACATCATTCTAGGATCACCTATATGCTTTCTTGTTGTCCTCAATCATTGTTCCAAAGCCACTAAATCAGTTTTCCTAGGGCTTGACTAAGGAGAACACAATTGTTACTTAGAAGGTTCCCAAACGGTGTCTATATGCACTTCTCTTTAGACACTTGCACAATGAGATGAGATGAATCTACAACAGTTGTCCATTCTATGCTAGTTCACTTTTGTAGGTTCAAGTTCAATTCCATGCTTTAGTTCATTTTTGTACTTGGGGAGATCAGTCTCGCAAGTGCGGATTTGAACTAGAATAAAGTACAACGAATTTGTAAATTTAAAAATGTTCATCTAACAAAATGTTAAAATTCCCACACAGTAACAAATCAATTACCAATATCTTCAACATCATTTCCTATCCTTTAATATCTAACTAAATACCTTATTTTATTTATTTATTTAAAATTCATATTTAATTTAAACATCACCTAACTAAATACCTTATTTTATTTATTTAAATTTCATATTTAATTCAAGTATCGATCCTAATTGGGAATTTGTAAATACCATCTAATGACTCAAAAAAGTTCTTGTTACATACGATCTTGGAGCTAAAATTCGGGCTAAGAGTTTAACAGCATGAATTAATGGGGCTATTTAACAAAGAATAAGGAACTTAAACAGTTGATCGGACAATAACTGACCAGAAGGGATGTTTTCACTCATCACACGGAAGTATCTCATATGGTCCATGCCTCGTATTGTGTGGGCTTTGTTTAATTTACTCTTTTAACATGTGGTTGGGAATTCTTAGAAAGTCCATGGTTTTACTCGCATACTGTAAACAGCCTGCATATTGTCGTGCCAACTGTTTAGATTTTCGAATCCTTGATTTTTGTTGCTGACCATTTCAATGGACTTTTCTCCTCATCTTCGATCCTGTTCTTTGTCATTGATGGAATTGATTGTCAAAAACTATCTGTCGATTGAATTTCAACCAACAGACTGCTTTACAATGTGCCAGCTGGTCAAACTTTACAGGTTTTACTATTCTATACATTGACTACTGAACCAAGCTTTTACATTTCCCCAGCGCTTTTGGTCGACACAGGCACAGTATGGCTCAACAGCTCATTTCCCTGATGACGCCCTATCAAATGGGTCCTTTCACCTTATCTCACAGGTGTCTTCTTCGTCTCTGCATATCTCTGTTTCATCTTTTTCTTTTTTGTCTCTCTATGTTTTGTTTTACTTAGCAATTTGATTTGCGTTGCAGAGTGGTTTTAGCCCCCTTAACCAGGCAAAGATCATACGATTACATGCCTCAACCACATGCCATCCTTTATTACACTCAGAGAACAACTCCAGGTGGCCTCTTGATCTCAGAAGCAGCTGTTATTTCTGAAACTGGCAAAGGGTGGGTGAGAAGATCCTTTATTTTTATTCTGAGGTAATAAGCTCTGGGTATGTCAGGGTTCCAGGACATAAATGGCAATTGAAGTTCTCTGTTTTATACCAGGTTTCCACGGACGCCTGGAATATGGACGAAGGAGCATGTTGAAGCGTGGAAGCCCATCGTCGATGCCGTCCATGATGAGGAAGGCATTTTCTTCTGTCAAATAGGGCATTGCGGAAGATATTCCCATGTTGGTCTGTGTTTATTTATATTCTGGTTTTTTGATTTCTACTTATATTTTTGATTCTATACAAGAGGGGGTTATCATAAGTTATAATTATATTGGGGATACAGATTATCAGCCTAATGGCCAGCCTCCAATTTCTCCCTCTAGCAAATCAATGTCCGGCGAAATTGTTTTAGCAAATGGTAAAGATGTGGCAGAGGTATCGGTTCCTCGGGCCTTAAAAACAGAGGAAATTCCGCATATTATTGCAGATTTCCGCAATGCTGCAAGAAATGCCATAGACGCAGGTCAGTTTTACTTTTCGGATTGAGTTATTCTTAAATATCAAACGGTTTAAAGGTAAAATATCCAATCAATAAACTTTTGCCTGTGTAACTTAATGCTGGGTGTCTCTCCTGTAATAGGCTTTGATGGCATTGAAATCCGTGGAGGCCAAGGATACCTTGTCGACCAGTTCTTGAAAGACAGTGTAAACGACAGGATGGATCGCTATGGCGGAAATTTGGAGAATCGTTGTAGATTTGCTCTTGAAGTCGTGGAAGCAGTGGCGGATGAAATTGGAGCTGAACGTGTGGGGTTAAGGCTTTCCCCCTATTCAAACAATTTATACGCCTACGACTCAAATCCCGAGGCCCTGGGGCTTTACATGGCGGAGTCCTTGAATAAGTACAATATTGTCTATGTCCACTTTGAAAAGGGAGTTGGAACGGACAGGAGCCTCTTTTCCATGAGGAAAGCTTTCAAGAATACTTTCATGGTAGCAGGAGTTATGATGGTGTCGAAGGGAATAAAGCTATTTCAAGTGGCATGGCAGATCTGGTAGCTTATGGAAGATATTTTATATCTAATCCAGACCTTCCAAAGAGATTAGAGTTGAATGTGCCCCTCAATGACTATGACGGAAGCACATTCTATACTCCTGATCCGGTGGTTGGCTACACAGACTATCCATTCCTGGAATTATGAGTTCATTTGAGTAAAGCAAATTCTTCTTTTCTGATTGTTAACTTGTTGCTTCGTCACGCTGAGCTAGACAAAATACATACTAGAATTCTGATTGTAGTTTAGGAATGACAGGTTATAAGATTCTTGAGTGCTTCAGGATTAAACTGTGTGAGAGTTTTTCATCAACGTTTCGGATCACACTCCATGATCCATTATCAGGAAGAAGAGACCCAAAGAAGTATGAAACAAAACGTTGATAAAAAAACTCTCACAGTTTAAATCCTGAAACACTCAAGAATAATTTCATGAACTGTGGAAACTGGAAGGCTATAAGATATTTGACATTTTTGGAGGCTGCTCAGTGATTTTTAAATTATATTGAAGAAATGTTGATGCTTTTCCTTTGATTCTTGGTCTTTTTGGTACCGCGCATTTCACATTAGTGTGTTCTGCAATATCTTAGCCATTTACATATCTGTACGTTGAATGTTTTGTAATTCCGCTCAAGCATCCTTTATGTTATGAGAGTATCGTGTGAACTTGAAGGACACAGTTTAAATGTTTTCAAGTTGATTTTTTTCAGTGGGATATTGTAGGGTTTTTTCCATTAGTTTTTATTAGTCCATAGGATATAAACTTATATCATTGTTAGTCTTCATTTTATTTAAATATCATCCATTTCAATGGTCAAACAGTCAATAGTAATTTTACACCTCATTCACAACAAAAAGTGGTAAATATTTGTCCTTTTTTTATTGGTCACAATTAACATTTGACTATTGAAGTGGATGATATTTAAGAATAGCTGTTAGTCTTCGGCCATCAAATTGTCTCACTCATGAAGACAATGTTTGACTACCTTTAAATAATTTTCAACTGGCAGTTTTCAGGTTGCTGGTTTGTATTTCCATTTAGTTTTGTTGTATGGATAGGATACACAAAACACGGGCTAGCCATCCATGGCATGGGGATTTTGGTTGATAGGGATGATCAAGCAGATTTTCACAAAACCCCTTGGAGATAGATATGTAAACTATTTATTTATATTTTCAATTTTTTAATTTAGTTTAATATCCTTCACATTATGTTATACTACTGTCAAAATTTTATAATTCTCACTCATATTTTGGGAAATTTCTTTAAACAATTATGTGGATAATTTCTTTCTAGAACAAACCTAAAATTTTTTGATTGGGCAAAATATTTCTCTTAGCCCCCCAACATTTAATGTTTCTATTGTACATCTCATGCCACTTTTTCTATTTAAGATATGTGCCTTCGAATTATTTTAGAACTCTCTACAAATATTTTTTTAATTTTACTTTTGTTCCTTTGTATCCAATGTCATTCTCCTACAAAGTACCAAATAATATTCTTTTATCTTACATTCTATTTTCTTCAATCCATATGCCATTGGAATATAAGACCACGTTGTTCTTAATTTTTTGGTTTTCAAAACTAAATAAAACTTCCTTTCTATACAATATTCAAGTTAGATGTTGCGAGCAACAAGTGTACATAACTCTCTTTCTTTTTGTATTTCATAAATTTCTCATGGTAGTAAATTTCAACTTGTGTACATATGGTAGTAGACAAAAATGAAACAATGTTAAGATGCTAAAACAGTAGTAGCAGGAGGTGGACCTTGATCATTAGGATTGTTCCCCCATACATCAGTGGGGGTAGAATCATTGATCAACTCCCAACCATCGAGAGCACCTGCATATGGATTTTCCTCCTCCAGATGGGCACGAAAAATAGATATAACTAACTAGAGCCACAGGAATTTATCTAAACTAGGCCAACCAGCACCTCCATGCCCATGTGAGAAGTTGAAGGTGGCCTAGAGGGTTGAGACCATCCACAAGAAGTAGGGTCGTGCAGTGGCTGAGACTGAGCCCTATGGGAGTGAGAGCTACGATCCTACTTGGCAGACTGGGTGTGCCCATGCCTTCAGCCTCTAGGAGGAGAATTGGAATCTTGCGGAACCTTGGCCACAATGCAGGGGCATTTCCCCAATGATCCAACAACTCCTATAAATGAGCAACCTCAAGTGCAACTTTATGAGCTTGCACTTGAATCTACATTAACACATTAGAGAAAATAAAAAATTTAGTGTATAGAGAGAAATGAACATCTGCAGTGCAATTGGAAAACAAGGCAGCATTTCTGCCTTTCCCAATACTAAGTAAAGTCTCCACCTTGAAAGCATGCTAAATTTGGGTGTACTTGTATGGGAGGTTAAGCCAGTTACCTAACAGAACCATATGCCAAGAGAAATGGGTAGGCCTAAATAGCTAGAAAAAATCATGGATCCAATTCCAGGCCTCTTAAGCTTAGGGGCAAAACCAAAACAAATGCTTGATGGTTTCAAGTTGTCCACAAAAAGGAAAGTGAGGGCATGCAAACCCCATATGAATAAGCTGAGTCCCCATTAGGAGCCCTTGATAAGGAATACACCAAGCAAAATGAGCAAGCTTGGGTTCCAGCATAGCCAACCAAATATCCTGGAATTGGTGGTGTGAAATTCCAATAGAGGATTGAAGCTACCAACGATGATTGAGTTGTTCAACCATGGGAAGATGTGGCAAAATCCATAAATAACCTTTACGAGGCCTATAATTTTTGAAAGGGGTATCTAGGTACCATTGTTAATCCTTCCACCAAGGTTTAAGCGATCAAACCCTGATCTTGTGAATCAATTTATGGGGGATAAAGTCAATAATAGCCTGAAAGTCTCTTGGTCTTGATTGTTAAGCTTGAATTTGAGCTTAAACTTTGGCCAAGGAAAAGAATTCTTGGTGGTTCTATGAATAAAGCCGGGTAGCACCTGCACTCCAGATTTGAAAAATGTAAAGCATGAATCCAAGGCATCTTAGCCAAAGGCTGACCTTGAGAACTAAGAATAGCAGACCACTAAATAGACTATTGGTTAATGGATAAACAATTACGAAAGTCATCACTTGCCCACCGAAGCTAGGGTTTTAGGGTCTCCCAGGCCTACCAAATACTTTTGATGACAAAAGTACCATGGATAGTGATGGGCTCCCACATAGTAAGAAGCATGCCCATGTCCAATCCTTTCCATGCAAGATGACTTAAAGGGACTCCTTTGTTAATGCAATGTCAGACAAGAATTTCTAGGCTTCATTACCCTTAAGGGCTCTAATGACCCATTGGCACAAAGTGTAATGCCTTAGCGATGAATAGAAATGATGCCAAGGCCCACAGCTTCAAAAGGAAGGTAGCAAAATTCCCAAGCTACACTATGGAAATCCTAGTGTCCATCGTAGGAATCCCAAAGGAAGTCTCTTAGGAGCTTCTCAATCTTAGAGTAGGAATCCTTAGAAGGGACCCAACATGAAGAGTAGTAAACATGCATGGCCGCAAGCACTTTAGAATAGATATGAAATTTACCAGCTAAAGAAAGAGGCTTGATAATCCAATATTAAAGCTTCTTCTCAATTCTAGCAACCACAACTTGCCAAAGATTGGTTGAAGAAGCTTGAAAAGTAAAATGGATCCCCAGGAATATAAAAATTTTGCCATGATCAATCCATTTCCACCCAAATAAATGAAGCTAGGTAGGCATAGGAAGGAAGGATTGTAGATAACATTGGGGTTTTTGCCATTGGATGCTAGAGCCTGAAGCCTAGCAAAAGATGTCTAAGCATTGGAGAGATTGCTTAATGTTATTCTCCTCTTCACGAAGAGTGAGGAAAAAATCATCGACAAAGTTCCTATTAACAACTTCTTGAGAAGAGTTGGGGAGATAAATCCTTTTGGCTCAAGATTGGGAAACCGCCTGAGCAAGTAAATATAACCAAATCCTTCCATAGATAGAACATATAGAGTAGGAACAAGGGGACATCCTTGCCTAATGGATCTATGAAGCCCAAAGGAGGTAGACTGTTGTCCATCCATGGTGATGTAAGCTGAAGCATTAGTGAAAAGCATTTGAACCATTTGAATAAAGAGTAACCTAAATCCAAGGGCTTGCAGCATGGCAAGGATGAATGGCCATTTGATGTGATCATAGGCTTTAGCAAAGTCAATTTTGAGGAAGAGGGTTAGCTGCTAAGAGTGGCGCACCCATTCCATCCCTTCCCAAACAAAAATAATGTTGTCTAATATAAAACGGGATTTGATGAATCTTGTTTGTTTGGGTTGCACAATGAAAGGAAGCAAGGAACAAAGATTGAGTGCAAGAGCTTTGGCAATGATCTTGTACGAGACATTGAGCAACGTGATGGGCTGCCAATTCTTTAATTTTGATCTTTAAAGGTTTTTAAATTTTTACCTTGAAGGATTGGATGTACGAACAATGACTTTTTTACACATTTTATATTTGGAAAAATTCTCTTGCTAAGCAACATCAAGTTTAGATGTTGAGTGAGATGTTGTGTAAGAAATATTTAAGCTTTTATGTTTTTCTAAGGTAAGATTTGGTAGCTAGGTAACATTAGGCTTAGATGCCAAAGATAATGATTTTATATTTTTATGGAAATGTTTTCTTTTGAAGTAAATTGTAGGTTTCATGTGATCACCAATGACAATTTTTTATTTTTTTAGGGTAGATCTTGCTTGCAAGGTAATAGTAGGCTTAGATGCCATCCATTTTTTGGGCCTCAACAATTCAAATTGCAAGTATTATCCTTTACTTGCATGTGTTGACCTTCCCTTTGCAATCTTGTGCCTAGCTTATTGTTTAGTCTTGAAATAAACTAAGATAAATATATTCATCTATTATATCAATGCATTTGAGTAGAAAGAGTCCTTATTCAAATCGCAAACCAAATTCCTTTATATATATATATACATATTCAAATCGAGAACCAAATTCCTTATATATATATATAGGTCACATAAATTTTTCTAGGTCATATTAAACCATGTTCTCTAATGAATTGGTAAATGACACAAATCATTAGTTCACACACACACACACACACACACACACACACACACACACACACACACACACACACACACACACACACACACACACACACCCACACACACACACACACACACACACACACACACATATATATATATTCAAATCGAGAACCAAATTCCTTATATATATATATATATATATATATATATATATATATATATATATATATATATAGGTCACATAAATTTTTCTAGGTCATATTAAACCATGTTCTCTAATGAATTAGTAAATGACGCAAATCATTAGTTCACATGGTCTTTAAATTCTCAAGAGTTTGTTTAATATAATTGACAAAATGTGTTGAATGATGAAAAATGTTGATTTTGTTGGCCTAATAAGGGTGAAAAGTGGGATACACTATTGTTCTTTCACCTTAAAGTATTGAAAAATTGGTGAATGTCTATTTGACTATGCAAAATTATTCTGCATTGCTTCATGATTATAGTGAGTTATTTGCATGGTCATGTCAAGCTATGCTAGCAATTTCCATTGATATATTTATGCACAATATTGATCTTGATCTAGGTGTTAAGCCAAAAAAATAGAATATTAGAAAGATGCATACTAAAATTCCTTTATTGGTTAAATAAAAAAACTAAAATGTTGTTAAAACTTGGATCCATTATACCACTACTCTCCATGGATCTCTAATACATGCATTTGCATATACACAAATTTTAGGGATCTAAATAAACCATCACCTAAGGATGACTTTTCATTACCAAATATTGATATTAATGTAGATTCTACTATTCCCTCGTTAAAGGGGAAGGCCAAGTTAATTAGGGCTTAAAAGAGAGAAAGCTGGTAAGATGGATCCCACTGGATGCAAGATGGATAAAACTAAACTTTGATGAGGTGTCACATTGCAATCTAGGGCAGGCAAGTATAGGTTGTGTCATAAAAAATGTTGAAGGGAAGCTTCTAGGGCTTGGAGCAAAGTAAATTGGTTTTCAATCAAATTATTGAAGTAGAATTTCAAGATCTAATAATGGGACTCCAGCGGGGTCTTTCCATAGGCTTGAGAAGAATTCATAGTGAAGGTGACTCATTGATTACGATCAACGCCTTGCGATGTAAGAAGACTCAAAATTGGAAGTTCAACAATATTCTATTAAGAACAATGGAGTTATTGACAAAATTTTGGGACTATAGAATCAACCACTCCTATAGAGAACATAATAAGATTGTTGATAGACTAGATAACATAGCTTTTGACCTTGAAGAGGATCTCAAAATTAGTAATTTAAGGTCAAAGATTAGATTGAGAGGATCTCAGATTTTGAAGTTACACTCCTAAATCTAAAGAAGGGGAAATTTAAGTAGGATCGTCCATGGTGGCAAGGGAGTCTACATAGCATTCAAGTGGGAGGGATGACTTTGGAGTAAGGGGAATGACGTTAGCTAATCATTGTTCAGTAAGGATGGAAAGCCAAAGATATTTTTCACTCATATCACTTTATGGAGGACAAGCTTCAAGCATGGGATCAGTAGAGAAGAGATGAGAAACATTTAATTCCCATGAAGTTTTGAGGTGGCAGATGATGGAAGCAAGAGATGAGGTGACTGGCTTGGCATTTTAAAAGAAAAATTAATATCTATGGAAGCCACATTCACTCTCAATGGGCGTAAGAGGTAGATGGCTTTCAAAGACATTATTTTAGAGCAAAGGTTAAGGAAAGTCTTTAAAGTACAATCTTAAATTGGCCTATTCACCATTGAGATGGTTTTGGGAGACACATTCATAAACCAAAAGCATAAATACAACGTTAATGTAGACATAGCCACCATGTTCGTGGGTGTCTGTTAAGACTTGGGTGAATCCAAGGACACCATAAGAGTATTGGCTAGAGCTCCCATTCGCTCGGTCTAGAGTGGGGGTCTGGATGAGAAGTTGAATGCAACAGTGCCTGGGATTAATTTTCATTAGGAAGGTGAGAATTGGCTGCTAATCTTGCCAACTCATAATGGATCATGGGTCCCATTTGTTATCCCAACCGTATGTGTTTGCGAGGATGGTAGGAGGAATGAAGCTGGTTGGGGAATCAACTTCCTCAAAATGTTGGCAGGGTTAGCAGTAGGAGAAGGACATGACTGGGTGGAGGAAGTTGAAATGGAGGAGTCCGAGAAACTAGGAGATGACTGAGTTGACATGAGTAATGGAGAACTAGTAACAACATATGATAATAGTTAGTATGTATGTAGTTTTAAATATGTAATCAAATAATAGGTAGTAATCCTTTTGCTATGTAATACAACTAGTTAAAATGACTTATAGAAATGAAAAACAAAATTCTTTATGTATGGTAGCCCTCCTTTATGAGTAGTTGGTCTCAATTTTTATCTTTAAGTTTAGGGGATATGGCTCCCTAAAGGCTAACTCAAACATAAAAAAAAATGTAGATTCTACTATTGTCCAAATAATGTTATCCCTTATAGACATATTTTAAAGTTATAATCAAATACTCATAAATCCCCACAACACAAAACTACTTTTACCAAAAATGCTACCATTATTTGCCAACGACAAATGACATTGATTTTCATGAATTAATGCATAGTATATTATAGGATTGTGTCGATGAAATGTTATGGAATCTAAGAAATGGATAGATCGTATCAAAGACTTATCAACTATTTTTGAGTGGCTACATTAGTATCAAGTTTGAATAAACCCTAAGAATGACATATTTGTTGTCGATAGTGGTTGAATGTTGGGGTTAATCATATCAAGAAGAGGTATAGAGGTTGATGTGAAAATATTGATGCTATAATTAATATGCCTCCACCTTGTAATCTTACATATTTGCACACTTTAGAAGGAAAAAATTAGCATATATTTGATGTTTTATTGCACAATTAGTGGATCATACATTACCTTTTACTAATTTTTTAAAAAATCTTGCTAAAATTAAATGCAAGAAAGATTACTAGAAAGCATTTGACCATATCAAGTAATATCTAATGAATCTACCAATTCTTCTATTAGTTCTACATGGTCACCCATTACTATTATATGTATCTTAGTTACTAAGTCAGTATCATTGGGATATTGTTAGCACAAAATGATGAAAATAGAAAGATGTACATGAAATTTAAATTATATTAATTTCATGCTACTTGACTAGATATGAGACTTGATATAGTCATATGGAAAAACTATTCTTGGCAATAGTCTATTCTTGTGAAAAATTTGACAATATATGCTACATTAAAGCCCTGTGTGATTCTTAAAGTTGATCCTTTAAAATATATGTCTTCCAAAGCTAATATTTTAAGCTACATAGCATGATAGGTCATACAAATTATGGAATTTGATCTCAGATATGTCTCAAAAATATACCAAAGTTCTTGCTATATGACTAGTTCCAACGTATGAGTCGTTCTTATCTAACCTACTTGGGATCTTATTGTTGAACACCTAGAATACTAAGAGGGGGTTGAATCAGTATTCTATTAAACCATTTACAAATCAACCTTTTAAACTAATCAATATACTTAAATGCAATGAAGGAGATTAAGCATAGAATAAACAACCACAACTCATAACACACGAACACCAGATTTACATGCAAAAACCCAAGGGAAAACCATGGTGAGGATTAGCTCACAATATATATCAATGAGGCAACTGGTTAAGGTTGATAAAATTAGTGGACTCACTGTCCAAGAATGCTCACTACATGTGGCTCACTACCAAAGGACTCACTATCCTAAAAGAAAGATATAGAAGAGATGGCTAACTGCCAGGGTTAAATTGTTATGATTGCATCTAACATATGCATGAACTACAGTTCCAATGAAGCTCAAAATACTGAAACAATATTTGTCACACTATTCTGTAATACTAGATTTTGTTGCCCTGTATTTAATTTTTTTTCCACAGGTACTTGTTGCATCACACATTCACTTATACTGCTATCCATTTCACACTTGCATCACTTCAACAATTATGAACTCTTGACTCTCATTTATACTATCTTCAACCTTGAGAACATTTTCCAAGGTCTGTATTACACCTTAACATAGAGAATTCAAATTAGGTCAGGACCTAAACATTCTTGCGGTGGAATGGAATTAAGGAAGACCACAAGACACCTTAGCTTGGACCTAAATTCATCTAGGCATGCTACTCCACACTTTCACAATCACCAATGTAGCCTTGCAATCAGAGTAAACACCCAAGGTCGGCAAAACTTGTGTTAACACAATGAATTCTTAAGTACATGCTTCCTCAAACCCAAAACCAACACACAAACCACATACAATGCTTTGACACAATCTACAGTATTCCACAAGCATCCTGAAACATCCTGAAAACCAACAGATTCTTCCACAACAACTTCCACCTAAATAAAGTTCACACCAAAGCACTCAACTGACTCTCTCATATACTACCACTCAAGAAATCAACTTTCAAACCACTAAACCACAAACAACTTCAACTAGAGAAAGATGTGAACCTTATAAGCACAATTCCAGAACCACAAAACATAAAACCTCTTTGCGGAGAAATGTGGAGCAATGACATTTCTCCTAGACACCTCTACAACACTCAAAAAATAGTCCACACACTAGCTAACACAACTTCCTCTACACATCGAACCAAAGCACCAAATTTGGAATATACCAGCTCTTCACACCTCTAAACAACATATCCAAACCGCAAAGGTAGATCTTCAACAAGGAAGAAATGTAGACAAAAACAAGAATGCTACTTTATAAGCCAAGAAACCACTTCAACACATAGTTTCCTTTCATAATCAAATTTTCTCAAAAGCACTTGGAGGCTAACAAACAAAAATATATTCCTAACATCTTCAGTACCTCTTCAAGGCAACCACATTATCTTCATCAAAGCAACTTGACCAAATAACCCATACCTATTGCAATAACTTCATAGTAGAGACAATATCCACTCAACACAAACTACTCATACTCTTGCACCAAAGGCAGCTTTTACAAATGACACAGTTGACACTAATGACAACACAAGCTTGTTGGCATCAATGAAAACACCGATTATACATACTTGTAACAATCTCCCCCTTTGTCATTGATGGAAACACATAATGTGAAAAACCATCAAGGCACAACTCTACACCAAGCTTCTTTTCTTTCTCACTCTCCCCATTTCTTTCTTTCTTTTACAACTCTTACTCTCTCTCTCTCTGATCACTGACTCTTTACTTTTTCACATTGCTCTTTCCGGTGCAGGGGCACCCATAGTTCCAAGAGGCCTATCTTGAGTTTCTTGCTATGTTTTTGGTTTGAGTTGTAATAAGGTCTTGAACACCATCTTGTTGGATTGTAATAAGGTCCCGTGACCACCTTGAAACTTGTTGAAGTCATTTTCAATCACATTGTATGACCTTGATGCCAATTGTTGTATGTAGACAGTCAAGACTTAGTTGGTCAATTGTAGTCAATTCCTCCACACGTGTGAAGATGGAGTGGAATTCATGTTTTTTATGACATGTGGTCATCACCTTAGAGGAGTTTGAAGTGGTTTGATAAGACAATGTCCAAGTTACACTAATGTGCATTAGTGTTAAGGTAACAAATGGACAGTTTGGAGGTTGTAGTGGTAGTTTCTTGTTTTCTACCGACCCCAAACTACCTACAACTGATTTCATGGTGTACAAGATACCTCCCACTCATCAGGGAAGGAATGAAGATTGAAGAGCTTCAAAGAAGCAATACAATTATATTCTATGTTCTGCATTTTCTAGTGTTTTCTTACTGTCACAGGCTGTACACTGTCTTGGTATGGGATTGTCATAGGTTCCTATTGTATTGTATTGATAGAGTAGGGTGTTAAGATTTTTTTGAACTTGATTGAGCCCTTGACATTGATCTAGAGTGGAGATATTGTTGTTCTTCTGCAAACTAGCTGATAAAACCCTGATTTAGGGTTCTGAGCAAAATGATGAATAAATGACCATTCCACTGTTCTTCATCACCAAATGATTAGTGGAATGGGTCTGTGTTTTTGTCTATTTGATGTTTGTGACAATTGTAAGATGGAAGGTCAAGTTTTGGGTCGAGTTTTGGGCCGAGTTTTGATTGTTTTGGCTTGATAAAACCATGTGTCAAGCCACTAGAAGAAACACATGAGTTCAAATCCTATTCAGTCAACTGTAGAGGTCTAAAACCCATTGAATCTTGTGTTTTTCCATGCAATTGACATGTCCAAGTGGGTCTGCAAGTTTCGTGAGGGAAGTCAAGGGTAGTTCCTTTGTAAAACAAGCCTAATTAGGGCTGTGTCAGTAATACCAGTCTAGTTTTGAGGCATTTTTCCCAAAGGACCCACTAGTCATTGGGTGATATGTTGTGAGTCTTGTGTAAATACACCTTGTAATGGTCAAGGTCTATCAGAATAAGGTCATTGTGAAGAGTTATTGCCACTGTCCCCTAAAACAGAGCTATAAGGAGTGTGATAGGCTTGTGAAGCAAGTACTAACCCTATACATGCAAGACCCTAACCATTGGGTTGGGAATGGTTATGTATGTTGTCTTGGAACCCCTGACATGTCTTCCATCAAGAAATTGAGTCAATTGATGTCATACTTATGAAGGGTGCTCTTGGTTCAAGAGTTCAATGCCTAGGAAGATTGATTTTGATGAAGAGAAATTCCCCAAACATGTCTCAAGGTTTGAGTGACCTATTGGTGAATCACCCATCCACCTAGTGTCTCTACATCATAGTGGTATTAGAGCAAGTATGATTTGGGAAAGTTGTTAAGAGAATTTGTGAGTGAGGTGTGTGTCAATGCCTCCAAAAGGTGGATCTGTAGTTGCAAGGGAGTTGAAGGCCTTGAGAGATAAGGTAGAGGCCTTAGAGAAAAGGAGAATGACCACTGAGGAAGAAAGTACCTTAGTAGAGGAGGAAGTGGACGGAGAGGAAGACCATCCTGAAGAATAGATTCCTCCTAAAGAGAGAAGGTTCATTGGAGCCTTGAAAACCATAAAAGAAGAAGCCATTGAAGTGAAGATAGACATCCCAATGTATGGGGGAAAAATGAATGTTGAGGCATTACTAGAGTGGGTGGATGCCATGAATAACTACTTTGAATATAAGGAGATGGAAAATAACAAAAAAGTTAAGTTTGCCAAGACCAAATTGAATGGGGGTAAGTGCAAGAAGATGGGGGGCCAAAAAGGGGTCTTAAGTGGCCACTTTTTTTCTGAAATCAAGAAATACTAGCCTTGGATGAGAAATTGAGCATAGTTACACTCAAAATTTGGAGATGTAACCAAAACAATGTTCATAATGCTTCGAGTCTACTTTCTAAACTACTATTTTGTTTTGAAAATGGCATAGATTAAGGGTTCAAAAGAGGGAGCCACAGAAATTGGTGTTGTTTCTATCAAAAAAACATAACATAGCATGTTTTGTGGCTCCCTCAAAAGGTCAACTTTTTTTTGGTATTTTTAAAATCGCTTCAGTGAGAAATTAGCTAACAGCATGTAGTTTATGCCCAATTTTTCTAATAATTTTTTGATGAATATTTGATTTTTTACTAATTTTTAAAGTGGACACATCCTAAAAAACATAATTTTGGCCGTGCTACCCCTATAAATTTTGAAAACTAATTGAAAATCATTTTTTTATTTCTTTAATATTTGTAGAATGGAGTCTAGTTTCTAAATATGTAATTTTTTTGAAATTTGAATGAATAGTTATTTTACAATGAAAAAAAGACCAAACAGTGGTTTTTGCCTAAAAACGGACACATAAACAAAAGAAATTAAAGATGAAAGGCTTAACATTGTTAAAATGTGAAAAAAATCACATCATCAAATAGCTAAGAGAAATCCTAATATTACCCATGTGTTTGATTTGTTCAACCTTGAAACACGTGCAAATCTGAGGGTTAGCACGAACGAAATTATGTGAAATTTTGAAGAATATAGAAAAACACGTCTGTGACTGTTCATAAGGCACTCCAAGCCTTTGGGTTGGAAATCCAAAGCAAATCCCAAGCCCAAGGCTTGGGATTCCCAAAGCAAGAAATAACGCACTCATGTTATGTTTTGCCTTGCATTTTTCTTTCCCGCAAGTCTGTCTTTTGTCATGTTTGACATAACGCGAGCGCGTTATAACGCGCTCGCGTTATGTCCCACTCAAATTTTTTTACGTTCAAGGCTATTAATCATGAGGGTTAAGGGATAAGGGATTAGCGTTTAAGGTATAGTATTGAGCCCGTTGAGGGTCTAGGAATAGGGATAGCGTTTAAGGTTTAGGGATGAGGGATGACAGATTACGGTTTAGGGTTTAGGGATAAGGGATTAGGGTTTAAGGTATAGTATCGAGTCTGTTGAGGGTTTAGGAATAGGGATAGCATTTAGGGATTAGGGATGAGGGATTATAGTTGAGGGATGATGGATTAGGGTTGAGGGTTGAGGGATTAGGGTTTAGGGATAAGGTTTGGGGTTGAGGGTTGAGGGATTAGGGTTTAAGGTATAGTGTTGAGGGTTGAGGGTTGAGGGTTTAGGATTAGGGTTTAGGGTTGACAGATTAGCATTTAATGTCGAGGGTAGAGGGATTAGGGATAGGGTTTAGGGTTGAAGGTTTAAGGATTGAGGGTTGAGGCTTTAGGGATGAGGGTTTAAGGCTTAAGATATTGTGTCAAGTGTTGAGGGTGTAGGCATAGGGTTTAAGTTTTAAGGGTTAAGGGTTGAGGGATAGGGATTAGGGTTTAAGGTATAGTGTTGAGGGTCGAGGGATCAGAGTTAAGGGTTGAGGGATTAGGGTTTGACATTGAGGGTTGAGGGTTGAGGTTCGAGGGTCAAGGGTTTAGGGATAGGGTTGAGGGTCGAGGAATTAGGGTTAAAGTAGAGTGTGGAGGGTATAAGGATTAGGGATAGGGTTTGAGGGTTTAGGAATAAGGGATTAGGGTTTAAGGTATAGTATCGATTCTGTTGAGGGTGTAGGAATAGGGATAGCATTTAGGGTTTAGGGATGAGGGATTAGAGTTGAGGGATGACAGATTAGGGTTGAGGGTTGAGGGATTAGGGTTTAGGGATAAGGTTTAGGGTTGAGGGCTGAGGGATTAGGGTTTAAGGTATAGTGTTGAGGGTTTAGGGATAGGGTTTAGGGTTGAGGGATTAGGATTTGACGTTGAGGGTTGAGGGTTTAGGGTTTAGGGTTTAGGGTTAGGGTTGAGAGATGAGGGATCAGAGTTAAGGGTTGAGGGAATAGGGTTTGACGTTAAGGGTTGAGGGTTGAGGTTCGAGGGTCAAGGGTTTAGGGATAGGGTTGAGGTTGAAGGGATTAGGGTTAAAGTAGAGTGTGGAGGGTGTAAGGATTAGGGATAGGGTTGGAGGGTTTAGGGATAAGGGATTAGAGTTTAAGGTATAGTATCAAGTTTGTTGAGGGTTTATGAATAGGGATAGCATTTAGGGTTTAGGGATGAGGGATTAGAGTTGAGGGATGAGGGATTAGGGTTGAGGGTTGAGGGATTAGGGTTTAGGGTTGAGGGTTGAGGGATTAGGGTTTAAGGTATAGTGTTGAGGGTTGATGGTTTAGGGATAGGGTTTAGGTTTGAGGGATTAGGGTTTAGGGTTGATGAATTAGGGTTTAATGTTGAGAGTTGAGGGTTAAGGGTTGAGGGTTGAGGTTGAGGGATAGGGTTAATGGTCGAGGGTAGAGGGATTAGGGTTTAAGGTATAGTATCGAGCCTGTTGAGGGTCTAGGAATAGGGATAGCGTTTAGGATTTAGGAATGAGGGATTAGAGTTGAGGGATGACGGATGATAGATTAGGGTTGAGGGTTGAGGCATTAGGGTTTAGGGACAAGGTTTAGGGTTAGGGTTGAGGGATTAGGGTTTAAGGTATAGTGTTGAGGGTTTAGGGATATGGTTTAGGGTTGAGGGATTAGAGTGAAGGGTTGAGGGATTAGAATTTGACATTGAGGGTTTAGGGTTTAGGGTTAGGGTTGAAGGTCGAGGGATTAGAGTTAAGGGTTGAGGGATTAGGGTTTGATGTTGAGGGTTGAGGGTTGAGGTTCGAGGGTCAAGGATTTAGGGATAGGGTTGAGGGTCGAGGAATTAGGGTTAAAGTTGAGTGTGGAGGGTGTAAGGATTAGGGATAGGGTTGGAGGGTTTAGGGATAAGGGATTAGAGTTTAAGGTATAGTATTGAGTCTGTTGAGGGTTTAGGAATAGGGATAGCATTTAGGGTTTAGGGATGAGGGATTAGAGTTGAGGGATGATGGATTAGGGTTGGGGGTTGAGGGATTAGGGTTTAAGGATAAGGTTTAGGGTTGAGGGTTGAGGGATTAGGGTTTAAGGTATAGTGTTGAGGGTTGATGGTTTAGGGATAGGGTTTAGGTTTGAGGGATTAGGGTTTAGGGTTATTGAATTAGGGTTTAATGTTGAGAGTTGAGGGTTGAGGGTTGAGGGTTGAGGTTGAGGGACAGGGTTAATGGTCAAGGGATTAGGGTTAAATAAGAGTGTCTAGGGTAGAGGGATTAGGGTTTAAGGTATAGTATCGAGCCTATTGAGGGTCTAGGAATAGGGATAGCGTTTAGGATTTAGAAATGAGGGATTAGAGTTGAGGGATGACGGATGACAGATTAGGGTTGAGGGTTGAGGCATTAGGGTTTAGGGACAAGGTTTAGGGTTAGGGTTGAGGGATTAGGGTTTAAGGTATAGTGTTAAGGGTTTAGGGTTGAGGGATTAGAGTGAAGGGTTGAGGGATTAGAATTTGACGTTGAGGGTTTAGGGTTTAGGGTTAGGGTTGAAGGTCAAGGGATCAGAGTTAAGGGTTGAGGGATTAGGGTTTGATGTTGAGGGTTGAGGGTTGAGGTTCGAGGATCAAGGGTTTATGGATAGGGTTGAGGGTCGAGGAATTAGGGTTAAAGTTGAGTGTGGAGGGTATAAGGATTAGGGATAGGGTTGGAGGGTTTAGGGATAAGGGATTAGAGTTTAAGGTATAGTATCGAGTCTGTTGAGGGTCTAGGAATAGGGATAGCATTTAGGGTTTAGGGATGAGGGATTAGAGTTGAGGGATGATGGATTAGGGTTGAGGGTTGAGGGATTAGGGTTTAAGGATAAGGTTTAGGGTTGAGGGTTGAGGGATTAGGGTTTAAGGTATAGTGTTGAGGGTTGATGGTTTAGGGATAGGGTTTAGGTTTGAGGGATTAGGGTTTAGGGTTGATGAATTAGGGTTTAATGTTGAGAGTTGAGGGTTGAGGGTTGAGGTTGAGGGATAGGGTTAATGGTCAAGGGATTAGGGTTAAATAAGAGTGTCGAGGGTAGAGGGATTAGGGTTTAAGGTATAGTATCGAGCCTGTTGAGGGTCCAGGAATAGGGATAGCGTTTAGGGTTTAGGAATGAGGGATTAGAGTTGAGGGATGACGGATGACAGATTAGGGTTAAGGGTTGAGGGATTAGGGTTTAGGGACAAGGTTTAGGGTTAGGGTTGAGGGATTAGGGTTTAAGGTATAGTGTTGAGGGTTTAGGGATAGGGTTTAGGGTTGAGGGATTAGAGTGAAGGGTTGAGGGATTAGAATTTGACGTTGAGGGTTTAGGGTTTAGGATTAGGGTTGAAGGTCGAGGGATCAGAGTTAAGGGTTGAGGGATTAAGATTTAAGGTATAGTATCGATTCTGTTAAGGGTGTAGGAATAGGGATAGCATTTAGGGTTTAGGGATGAGGGATTAGAGTTGAGGGATGACAGATTAGGGTTGAGGGTTGAGGGATTAGGGTTTAGGGATAAGGTTTAGGGTTGAGGGCTGAGGGATTAGGGTTTAAGGTATGGTGTTGAGGGTTTAGGGATAGGGTTTAGGGTTGAGGGATTAGAGTGAAGGGTTGAGGGATTAGGATTTGATGTTGAGGGTTGAGGGTTTAGGGTTAGGGTTGAGAGATGAGGGATCAGAGTTAAGGGTTGAGGGATTAGGGTTTAACGTCGAGGGTTGAGGGTTGAGGTTCGAGGGTCAAGGGTTTAGGGATAGGGTTGAGGTTGAAGGGATTAGGGTTTAAGGTATAGTGTTGAGGGTTGATGGATCAGAGTTAAGGGTTGAGGGATTAGGGTTGAGGGTTGTAAGGATTAGGGATAGGGTTGGAGGGTTTAGGGATAAGGGATTAGAGTTTAAGGTATAGTATCAAGTCTGTTAAGGGTGTAGGATTAGGGATAGCATTTAGGGTTTAGGGATGAGGGATTAGAGTTGAGGGATGATGGATTAGGGTTGAGGGATTAGGATTTGATGTTGAGGGATGACAGATTAGGGTTGAGGGATTAGGATTTGACGTTGAGGGTTTAGGGATAGGGTTGAGGGTTGAGGGATTAGGATTTGACGTTGAGGGTTTAGGGATAGGGTTGAGGGATTAGGATTTGACATTGAGGGTTGAGGGTCGAGGGATCAGAGTTGAGGGTTTAGGGATTAGGGTTTGACGTTGAGGGTTGAGGGCATTTTCTATCACAAACTTGATTATGAGGGCTTGCCCCTTCATTGTTATGCCTATCATATGGCGGAGCATCTAGCAAGCCCTTGCAAGAAAAAGATGTGATCAATGCAAAGGATGTGATGAATCTATAGCAGGATAAAATGCGAGCACGTTATAGCGCGAGCGCGTTATAATGCACTCGCGTTATAACGTGCTCACATTTTGTATTTCTATTGAAATGGTAAAAAAGTGGTTACCCTCGTGATCCAGGCCCACATGCTCTATTTTCTTACTGATTCTGTGCGTGCTCTGACAAAAAAGAAGTGCTTTCATGCTATTAGGAAGTTCACATGCACATTTGACACATTGTACCACCTTTGCATGATCTTTCCACCACCTTTTTTGCTTTTCCAACTTGAGAAGGAGGAAATAACATAGTTTTCACACCAAGTTTGATATATATCTATTCAAGTTTCAATTTTTGTAGTGTTGCAATGTTAATTGTGATTCAATTTTAAGAATTTAACATTGAAAAGGAAGCAAGTGGTGAAAAACTCAAATTGTTGAGGAGTTTGATGCAAGAAGATAAAAACACTACATAATTGGGTACTCTCTCCATTCAAATCTTCATTTTTTAGGTATGTCAAGTCTTTACATGCATGCTCTTTACATTTTCCTTATTTCAGATTGAATTATTTTATCATGCTTTATCATACATGTTTAAAATAGACACATTCCCAATCAAGAAAGCAACCTACAATCTCACATGATGCCATGTATATTTTCTACACTTGGGCTCTTTAATAATTATGTGTAATAAACAAACCTTAGTTCATACTATGATGTCAAACTATACAAGAATAAATCCTTACAACATAAAAAAAATACAATCCCACTATTATCATGTATTCATTTCTTAGGAACTAATATTGGTCTCTTTATCATGCTACAGAAAAATTCTCCATCATGCTAAGGAAACGATCAAGAATTAAACCAACACAGGAAGAGATAGAAGCTAAGAATGCAAAGAAAGCAATGGCTATGAGGGAACTTCGTGAGAAGAGGAAATTGGACATGATAAATGAAGACATACCAATTAAAGAGGAACCATAACCATCACAAAGAGATATGGTATTGGCGGCACAAAGAGAACGAATGCAAAAACTTTGTGGTACGAGAGATTTGAATACCATAGTTGGAGACACATCCTTTACCGCAAGTCAACATGTAGGGACACCATCTACCACATCTCAAGTTGAGAGTACATCATCACTCACATGTGATGAAGGAGGTACACCATCGTTCCCACCTCAACCTCAAGGTATGTCATCTATTCCATCTTCGATCGAAGGTATGCCATCTAACCCATCTCATTTAAATATTGATGAAAATTCCTAATGTTGAGATGAATTTACCTAACTTGACACCACCTAGAATTTTGCATAGAAAGCCAAAGTATTTGATTGATATTGATGAGAATATTTTGTAGCCAATGGAAGGTAAGATTCCAAAACGCACTTGTAGAAGATATGCTAATAAGATTTGGAGATTGTTCTTTGAAAAGTTAAATGAGACTGCAAGATGTCAACTATTCATTGAAATGATGTGAAGTATAAAGTATAGGTCTATCATGAAGACTCTTGGGTTGAGAACATCAGAGGCTTCAAGTGAAAAATCTATTGTCAAGAATCTAATGAGTGCGTATGAGAGTGTGGGTAACACCTCACACACAAAAGATAGTAATGCAACATGGCATGTGATTACATCGACTATAGTAAGTAGTGAAATGAGGAAAGCTCGTCTCATTAGAAAGACAAGTCAAGAATTGAGAATTAATAGGAAAACTTTATCAAGAGCTATTGGAAGACGCCAAAGAATTGAGGACACTAATGCCAATGAATTATGGGCGTTCTCGGGGAGACTACCACGAAAAGATAAACCAATTGTTGAAGCATTGAGATCACTAATTGAAGACTTTTGGAAGAATTACACAAGGGTATCTCTGAATCAAAGGGATGTGGTAAGAAGGAGAATTGGTTCTTAGAACCGCAAGCCACATCCAAAGCATTTTTTGGATGAGACTCATACACAATTTTATGGTAAATTTCTAGAGAAGTATCCTCAAATTAAAATTTGTCAAAGATATTTTGAAATGATAAAACCTTTTTATGTTAAGATAAATCACACACGCACTACTTGTTGTAGATTACATATTGAATTTTCTAACCATTTTGATGCTTATAAGTCTATATGTTTAGATATGTATACTAACAATGATTTGCAGGGTTGTGCCATATGTGCCCCACCAACATCTTCAAGAGACTTCATATCAAGAATTTTATGTGAAAGAGAGGAAGGTCAAATATTCTACAAGAAATTATGCTTGGATGGCACATGTCATCGTTGCGGTGGCTTGCAACATTTGCCAATATGTGAACATATGGAAATAACACATGCGGTTGGAAACGAACTAGTAGAGTTTGGCAAATATAAAACAATGGCATACAATAAAAAAGATGGTAAAGAAGCAAAGAGGAGTGAATTAGTTATTGAAAAGATTCCAGTGTATCAGTTTATGCCTATATTTCGTGACAGCATAGTGTATGAGTATGCAAGACATGCCCATAGAGCTAGATGGTTGGACTTGCAATTCAAGTTATGCAAGGACACATTTCTGGTTGGTAGCATTGTTTTAGTCATTGACTTTGTAGAGAACTACAGTCTACAGCCACATCGTGAGGTGCAATCACAATATTACAGCTCCACACAGGTTTCTATATTTGTGCACATCACATTCATTGATGTGAATGATAGTACAAAGGATGACAGAAAGATCATAAGGGAGTATAATTTCTATATTAGTGATGATCGTACGCATTCTACGGAGTTCGTGCAAGGTTGCTTTCAGGTGTTCTACAATGATTTGGCTAGAAGGGGCATATCGTTCAGTCAGCATATCATATGGTCGGATAATTGTGCATCACAATTCAAGAACTCGCAAAATTTCTATTGGCTAAGTAGGAGGCATAATTTTACAGGTATTCAACATATGTCGAACTTTTGTGATTCCAGGCATGGAAAGGGGGAGCATGATGGTGCAGGAGCATGTATCAAAAGAGCCATAGCACGAGAAGAGTTAAAGTATAAAGACAATGCAAAGTTGATAGATGCAAAATTGATTGTCGAGTGGTGTAATGCTTCCATGGGTCTAGGTAATGAAGGTAAGTCTTTAGTTCGTAGATTTTTTTGGTTGATAGATGATACTAACATTGCACCATATGAGGATTGTTGTACACTGACAGGATTAAATGAGATGCACTCTTTCAAAAGCTCAATTGTAGGTTCATGGAGTATCCATACACGAAAGATGTCATGCTTTTGTTCTTCCTGTACAATTCAAGTCTGGGATGAGTGCGAGTCAAAGTAGTGGGTTGACAAATGGCAGTTAAGTTATCTTAGCCCACTTGACACATATCGACCCTCGACGACACTGGAACTAACACAGATGGAATCGTCAGTTGACTTTGACCACATATCAGATTTAGTTCAACCAGGTAATATAGGGCATGTATATGCATCTAATTTCATCTAGTTCAACCAAGTAATGTCATCTTACTTTGTAGTATTTTTGTAATGTTGACTAATTTCATCTAATTTGCTACACATATCAATGTAGGGCACATATATGTAGTTATTGCAGATGAAGATAATGAAGAGGGAACAAATTATTACTTATGTCGTTGTGTTGAGGCCAAAAAAAATTGGAGGCCCCTGTTATAGATGGAGAAAACATCGAATACCCTACAGGATTAGTGGTTATTACTGGAACATGGCTTAGAAGGTACCCACATAAGAGTGTTAATATTTGGCTATTTCAGGACTTTGACATGCATCGGAAGATTATGTTGGCAAGAGACACTATATGGATTCATGGTTGTTGTCATTGATGGCAACAAAGGTCATCCCACATATCCGCAAGTCATGGTGTGTCTCTACCGGAAGTCAGAATGAAGATTGTTGTGGTCCGGTGAACAAGAACAAAGCATATGGCAAGGTCCGACAGATTGGTCTGGATCTCTCAGAGGAAGTATCTTGGTGCAGTGCAGATTTGGGGAAGTCAAAAGGACTACCTTGAGTGGTATATTCCAAGGATTTAGCTTCCGGTAATGGACAAGGAAAAAGATATGAGTAGTTGAGTACCGGATCCCTGAGTGACAGTGAGAACAGAGGAAGAACTGACTGACAGAACATCAGATTGCTTTCCGGATGTGTTACTATTGATGGAAAAGGTTGTGAAGGCATGAATCATGTTTGGCTGACATGATTAATGATATCTACAAGTATATGCTTGATCCGCATTGCTTGGTGAGTAAGGATTCAGTCGACAGAATAGAGTTTGTGAGAAAATAGACTGTTCTGGATGCTGACTAGAAAGGTGATGAAATTACTTGTGCGGATATATATGCACGATGGATTTAGTTGTGAGAAGTGTTGTTGTGTGTTGTTATTGTGCGAATAAGTGCAGAACAGAGCAGAAACAGCTAGAGAGATCTGGCATGTGAAAGGAAAGCAAAATAAAGAAAAGAGGAAAGATGAAGTGCAGCAGATCAGTGTACTGAGCCTAACTGGAACTGAACTCCAGCATATGTGGATACTTCCAATCAGTTCAAGTATTGTATAACATTCTTTTGTAGACAGTGTGTCTCTTTGTAGGCAGTGTGCCTCTTTGTGAGCAGTGTGCTCGGGCAGTGAGCCCTAATTGGCAAGTGCCATTTTGTAATACCTTATTCTTCTAACAGAGAATAATCTTTGGGTCAATCACCCCATGGTTTTCTCCCTTAACAGGGTTTCCACATCAAAAATACTGTGTCATGTGTTTCTCATTTCATGGTAATGTTTTTATGTTTGATTCAATGCTGCATTGATTAATAAGAAAGTTCAAAAGAAATAAATAATTAGACATCTGATTCACCCCCCCTCTCAGTTATCAACAATTGGTATCAGAGCTAAGTTCCTCCTAATAGAGCCTAACAGCTTGAGGAAGATCTAGGAATTCAAATGGATGCATATGGTTTAAGGGAGCAACTCATGACTGCCCTTGAGGATCTTGAACAGTCAAACTCTGAAGTCAATGAATTAAAGGAAAGACTCAAACAGGCTAATGAATTCATGAGAGAATTAAAGGACAAATTAAGTCTCTCTATGAAAAAGAAAAAGGAGCTGCTCCAATAATTGGCAAGACAAAGTGAAGAAAGTAATACAAATGAAGAATTGATTGAGAAAACCAAGTTATGTGAAAAGTTATCAAAAGAAGTCATTATGGTAAGACATGAAATAGAATCAGGAGTTATAAAGTTTACTCAAGAGATTGAAGAGAAAAGAAAAATTGAAGACAATCTAAGACAATCTCTTAAAGAGAAATCAGAAGATTGCCACCAGATGGACAGGATCATCAGACATCTTGAATCTGATCTTGAAGATGCCAAAGATAATGAAGAAAAACTTGAGGATCAAATTGTCTCTCTCAAAAGAGATCTTCAAATAGCAAATGAATACAAAGAAAAATTCAAGATAAGTTCTGCTCAACTTGAAGTTCTTCTTGGAAGTCAAAAGAGGGCAGATGACAAGTATGGTTTGGGATATGAGAAAAGAGAAAGCTTCGGATCCGGTCAAAAGAATTTTGGATCAGAAAATCCAAGGAATAGGCCTAGAAGACCTCCAATAAGACAGCCCAATGCTCAAAGATATCCATCCTTCCATGGATACTGCCACAGCTGCAATCACTTTGGTCACAAAGCTAATCAGTGCAGAAAGAGAATGAATCAGACTAACTCATCCTTCTCTGGATAGTGCTTTAACTGCAAAAGGTATGGACACAAGTCCCATGAATGCAGAAATATGCAAATAAACAAATCATTCAATGTTAGATGCTTTGCATGCAATAGAGTAGGTCATATGGCTAATCAATGCAGATCAAGAGGTTATCAGTCAAATATGTAAGGAAATGTTATTTGCCAAATCTGTAATAGGTCTAGTCATAATGCAAAAGTCTATAGAAGCAAGAATCAGGACAAAAGAGGTCCGGTGTATAATCAGAATCAAGACAAGGGTAAACAAAAGATGAATGTGGATGAAGTTAGGAATCAGATGAACAAGATTTGGGTGAAGAAAAGTTTAGAGAATGTAGAGGTTGGATCCGCACCAGACTCTGGTGCTAATATTCCTTCCAGAAATTAAAAGGTGAGCTCTGGCTCAGGGGTAGACTCAAAGAAAATCCTATTCCCCCAGCCAATCAAGTGATGCTGGATGTGGCACAAGATGCGGAGCAAAGGGTTTGTAGATATAAGTCTTGAGATGATCCAGATAAGATTTCAGAGGTCCGCATGAAGATGTGAAGAAGTTGTGATCAATCAAGTAAGACCTGTTTCGGGAGATGCTCCGGAATGACAGAGGAGTACAAAAAGGGTCCGGAGAAATCTGGAAGTGCATTGTCTTATTCTGCGGATTGAACAGAGTGTTTGGGATGTCCTTGTGAAGTGTCATCTTGATTTGTTTATGGTTGGAAGATCCGCATGATGTTCATAGATCAGGACTGATCCAGTTCTTCAAGTTATCTGAATAAGGCAAACCGAAATAATGTAGGTCGAGCATTTATTGCAAACAGATATTAGGGTTTACGAAACAATATAAGGGATTTCTTAATAATCACTTGTTCATTTCACACCCAAGAAGAAGCGAAAAGTGGAGCTCTGCAACAAAATTCATCAAGTTCACCGAAGATCACTTATAGAAGTTATTACACTCAGAAATCAATTCAGAAATCAATTCAAGCACTCCGTATAACCAAAGGCGCATAAGGTATTTTTCGTTTTCAATATCTCACTGTAAATCTTTGAAAAAATGGCTACTCTAAATATAGTTAAGATCTCTGATAGACCTCGCCCCACATTCAAGAAACATCCATACAAATCTTTGGAGGTAGATCCCCTAAGAGCCTTCTCTAGTGTTCCGCATGGTGTATTACATACGAAGGACATTAGGGTTTACATACATGCAAATTTTGAAGATTTTGGGGATTCAAAATTGATGCATATCTATCACAAACAGTTGATAGACGACTCCTTTGAGATTAAACCTCAGTACAAAGCCATCCGGGACAAGCACTTTGCACAGTGCATCCATTTCCCCTGTTTTGAAGAAGATGAATGGGTCTGGTATGTACTAAGTAGAGTGCATGACAATTTCCTATGGTTGAACAAGCCCTTCAAGATCACCAAAGATGCAATTAGGGTTGTAATCGGTCTGCACTCATCCGATGGATTACCTATTCTCAAGTCTGTCAAAAATTAGACAGTTAGTGATGCAACCGGATCTAAGTTTGACAAGAGAAGCTATGACAGTTGAAGACATCACTGAACTGGATGTCAAATTTGCATCTATGATAATTGGTTATAAGATCTATCACTCTAGTAGGGAAAATTCAGTACCAGGAACTGTAATTTACACAGCTTATCAAATGCTAAAGGAGAATGCAGACTATGACTTGTGTGAGCTTCTTGTAAACCAACTTTTGGAAAACCTGCAGAAGATCAAGAAGGACAAGAAGAACTCCTTCAAGTATGGCAGTTTGATCCTTTGTCTATTCTTTTATTACATGAATGAGCTTCCCGGATCTAGTGGATGGATATGGCAAAATGACAAACCAGTTGCCATTCAAATCAAAGATTATTTGCATGGACTTGGGGATGCTAAAGCAAGAAAAATAGCCCTATGGGGATACTTCAAAAACTTCCAGAGCATGATGCAAGCAAGAGAAAGAATTCCCCAGTCTATTGTTGAAAAATACAAAGACTCATTCTACTTCATGGTTGATACTGATTAGTGCCTAATGGAGGCAGTGGAGCCAAGGACAGTCTGGATCATGCCCATGGGGTATGAGGTTGATGAACAGATTGTGGAACTACATGTTTAACACATGCTTAGTCAGCCCAAAGATCCAAAGGCAGAAAGGTTTGGAACCTTTGAGGAGCTGAGTGTGAAGATCCATGTGGAACTCAGAGAACCTGAGATAAAGAGTAAGGTGAGAAAAGAAGTAGAGCATATTGCTCAAGGCCTAGGCATCCCAAAGGAGGCACTTGATGTCAACCGGGAAAAGAGGCGAAAGGCTGAGGAAGAGAAGAAAGAGGTAGAAAAGAAAAGCAAGAAAAGTACTCCGGTGGAAACCTCAACCTAGACCAGATCATCTAAGGGATCTACACCTATCACAACCAAAGGCTCAAAAATGTCAAAATTGGAAGGTCAGACATTCGGTAAAGGAGAGAAAAGATCTAAAATAAAAGCCACAAGGGCTTACACAAGTCAAAAAGATGAAGAGGAAACTGAGTCAGATGAGGGAATAAAGGAAATAAAGAAGCAAAAGAAGAAAGGATCCGGTAAACCCTCCACAGGCCAAGACAAGGAAGAAATGGCAGAGAAATTTGTTGAAAAGCCCACCCTGTCTCTAGACAGTGTAATCAAATCAGTCACTGTGGATGGAAACCTTCAACCAATGGCTGAATTCTATGATGACTACAATGAGGCTGACCAAAAGATCCTGCAGGAAGCCACAATCAGGTATCTAAACATCTACAACAAAGTTTTCATTGAAATTATCTCCCTTATTCCGAAGAGTTTAGAGAAGGAGCTAGAAATGAGAAAGGCCAATGCCATGGCAAAAGATCTTGAGATCAGAGAATAGATAGCTATTCAGCTATATCCCTCAGTTGATCACAAAACAATGAACATGGTATTCAAAGACTGCAAGGATGAATTCAGAAGCAAAGCAAGAATGAATCAGCTTATGCTTGGTGAGACTGACAAGGTAGCCAAGGACACTGAAGAGATCCTCCAGAATACATTCAAAAGGTTTAACATTCCTATCATAGAGGACCTAGGTACAGAAACAGCTGTGGACTTGGAATCCTCTGCTCTGGAAGAAGTGGCCCTTGAACAGACTAGCATCTCTCCTCCGGTTTCCCCTACAGTCTCCGGATCCAAAGAAGAAGAGAAATTACAGGAGAAAGAAGCAGCGGTAAAAGAAAAGGAAGTTGACAGTACCAAGGATGCAGAGAAAGAGAGGATTCCAATAGAGAAAACCACAACTGAAAGTGGTAAGAATGTGGAAGGAGAGAAAATTCCAAAGGACAAGACTGTAGAAGAGAAGAAACATCTGTCTCCAGCAAGAGACACTACACAAACTGTTCAAAAATTTCTAAGCTAAGAAACAATAGAGATTGATGAACCGGAGCTTCTAAAAGGTCCATTCAACTTTGACTCCCTCTCTCCAGTACAGACAATGAAGATAGCTTCATTTGCAAATGCTAAGGCAAATGAAAAACTCCTAAAGTCTCATATGGAAGACTGTGAGTTGATAGAGGCTGCTTCTGGAGTGCCTGAGAAGATTATGCCATCAGTCCAGATAGATCTGGCAGCCTCCTCTTCTGGTAATCTCAAAACCTTAGTCAGTAGTGTTGATACACATTTTGATTCTCTAGAAAAATTAGCTGAGGAAAAGGTCCAGAAGGAGTTTTTGGATAAGAGACTTTCAGAAGTACTAGGATTAATCTCTAATGATAGGAGAAATATGAGTATGGAATAAAGAGCTTAGAAAATGCTCTTAAGGATGGCGGTGACATTTACAAATTTTGTATCTCCTGGTCAAAAGCAACAGTAGAAATTGAGAAGAAAATAAAAGAGGAACAGGACAAACTATTGAGTTTGTCTCAAAGCTTTGATCCTCTCTCTTCCTCCATAGTAACTCAAGAATGTCAAACTATTGCAATCACAAATGCAATAAAGAACTTTGAGAAGGAAAGGAAGAATGTAATTAACCGGATGGGAGAACTTAGAAGGATTATAATCCCTAAGTTAGAAACTATGCATGAGGCCATAAGTGATGCTCAGACTACCGCCCAAACCAATGATCCGACAGATCTCAAGAGGGCAGAAGCTTTTGCATTTTTGTTGAGTGGTCACATTTCAATTTTGGATAGAATGAAGCAAAGTTGGGCTACAGAATTGGTCCAATTGAAGACATCCTTTGCCGACATTCTTCAGTTTATGTGAGTATGAAATATGCGGCTAAGTATAGAAAATTTCTAAAAATTTTGGTGTGCGGACCCTACCCTTTGCCATTGATGTCAAAGGGGGAGTGAGGAGCAGTGAAAAATGAGGAATCCAATGAAGGGGGAGTTCCAAAAATTGTATATAAAGATAGAGCATCAGCCAAGGGGGAGCACAGTGTAAACACTTAGTCATTTTTCACTAAGTGTTGCCATCAATGCCAAAGGGGGAGATTGTTGGCAAGAGACACTATATGGATTCATGGTTGTTGTCATTGATGGCAACAAAGGTCATCCCACATATCCGCAAGTCATGGTGTGTCTCTACCGGAAGTCAGAATGAAGATTGTTGTGGTCCGGTGAACAAGAACAGAGCATATGGCAAGGTCTGACAGATTGGTCCGGATCTCTCAAAGGAAGTATCTTGGCACAGTGCGGATTTGGGGAAGTCAAAAGGACTACCTTGAGTGGTATATTCCAAGGATTTAGCCTCCGGTGATGGACAAGAAAAAAGATATGAGTAGTTGAGTACCAGATCCCTGAGTGACAGTGAGAACAGAGGAAGAACTGACTGACAGAACATCAGATTGCTTTCCGGATGTGTTATTATTGATGGAAAAGGTTGTGAAGGCATAAATCATGTTTGGCCGACATGATTAATGATATCTACAAGTATATGCTTGATTCGCATTGCTTGGTGAGCAAGGATTCAGCCGACAGAACAAAGTTTGTGAGAAAATAGACTGTTCCAGATGCCGACTAGAAAGGTGATGAAATTACTTGTGCGGATATATATGCACGATGGATTTAGTTGTGAGAAGTGTTGTTGTGTGTTGTTATTGTGCGAATAAGTGCAGAACAGAGCAGAAATAGCTAGAGAGATCCGGCATGTGAAAGGAAAGCAGAATAAAGAAAAGAGGAAAGATGAAGTGCAGCAGATCAGTGTACTGAGCCTAACCGGAACTGAACTCCAGCATATGTGGATGCTTCCAATCAGTTCAAGTATTGTATAACATTCTTTTGTAGACAGTGTGTCTCCTTGTAGGCAGTGTGCCTCTTTGTGAGCAGTGTGCTCGGGCAGTGAGCCCTAATTGGCAAGTGCCATTTTGTAATACCTTATTCTTCTAACAGAGAATAATCCTTGGGTTAATCACCCCGTGGTTTTCTCCCTTAACAGGTTTTCCACGTCAAAAATACTGTGTCATGTGTTTCTCATTTCATGGTAATGTTTTTATGTTTGATTCAATGCTGCATTGATTAATAAGAAAGTTCAAAAGAAAGAAATAATTAGATAACTAATTCACCCCCCCTCTCAGTTATCAACAGATTCTTCATTACTCGAACCTTGTCATGGCATCCAATGTTCATTTGATAAAGTATCGGGGTAGACCTTTGAACAAAATATTGTGGAAGATGCGTGAGTCTAACCATGAAGCAATACTTGACACAATAAAGAGTAGAGCAGACCCGAATGGTTCATTGGATTAATTTGTAAGTATTCACATTGATTTTGTAAAGTTATGTTACATTGAGTTGTAAGTATGCACATTAATTTGTAAGGTTTGTCTTTTTTTATTTCCTCCTGCATTTTTACACATATGTACACATTTTTACATCATCATGTTATGCATTTTTGGTGTCCTGCTCCTGATGCGACCAAACTCATAACTCACCCTACTAGACACCATTTGATGATCTCTCCAACACTCTGGATCCAAGGTGCCCAATCATGATGATGACCTATATACCATTCTCCCAAGGCGCTCATAATCAATGAAAAGAAGACCAAGGGCGCCCAAGCTTAATAGACTTATTTCTTTCAATTTTGATGATCCAAACTCTTGCAATATGACATCCACTTTCATTCCTTTAGATCTTCCTTCACATATAGGGCACCAAACTGGATGAAAGGAGACATGAAATGCACCTTAGGACTCCATGCTAAGGTTTGAGCCATTAAAGTCTCTTGATATTAGGTGCTCGTGATGATGAAACTTAGAGCTTTTTCCTTTCCTATGCGCTCATCTAATATGTTTGAATGATAAGGAGTGCCTCGACCTCTATAATGTACATTGGGCACCAAATCAAGGTGTTTTTAAGTCACTTTGAGTCATTTGGGGTCAGTTTGAGTCTTTGAGTCATGTTGCAAAAAAGTGTTAATGTTGTCAAGTTACACAAAGCAACTTTTATATTTTTGGTGTCCTGCTCATGATGTGACTAAACTGACTATTCCAACGTGTCCGAATGGGTACATTTACACTAGGCATGGTCCTATTTTTCACCCAAACATGTCGAAATAGTCGGAGCTACATTGTACCGACGATATCCCTGAAGAGTCCAAAGTGCAAAAAGGCAGCAATCTTTGACGAGATGTTACTCAAAAATTGTGTCACTTAGAAACATTCCGTCTGAGGCAACACTATCATGTAGAGTGCCTCTACAATAACCTCTCTTGGTTTTTTATAGTTTTGAGGCATTTTCCCGTGGTGAAAGGTTTTCTGCTACCCCAAAAATTGTCAGAAGGAGGCAGTGTAAAGTTGCAAAGGGGTGTAACTTTCGTCTTGCTCCTGATGCGACCAAACTGACTATTCCAACGTGTCTGAATGGGTACATTTATGCTAGGCATGGTCCTATTTTTCACCCAAACATGTCGAAACAGTCGAAGCTACATTGTACCGACGATATCCCTGAAGAGTCCAAAGTGCAAAAAGGCAGCAATCTTTGACGAGATGTTACTCAAAAACTATGTCACTTAGAAATATTTCATCTAAGGCAACGCGATCACATAGAGTGCCTCTACAATAACTTCTCTCAGGTTTTTATAGCTCTGAGGCATTTGCCCGTGGTGAAAGGTTTTCTGCTGCCCCAAAAATCATCAGAAGGAGGCAGTGTAAAGTTGCAAAGGGGTGTAACTTTCATCCTGCTCCTAATGCGACCAAACTGACTATTCCAACATGTCTGAATGGGTACATTTACGCTAGGCATGGTCCTATTTTTCACCTAAACGTGTCAAAACAGTCAGAGCTACATTGTACTGACGATATCCCTGAAGAGTCCAAAGTGCAAAAAGGCAGCAATTTTTGACGAGATGTTACTCAAAAACCATGTCACTTAGAAATATTTTGTCTGAGGCAACGCAATCATGTAGAGTGCCTCTACAATAACCTCTCTCAATTTTTTATAGCTCTGAGGCATTTGCCCATGGTGAAAGGTTTTCTGCTGCCCCAAAAATCATCAGAAGGAGGCAGTGTAAAGTTGTAAAGGGGTGTAACTTTCGTCCTGCTCCTGATGCAACCAAACTGACTATTCCAACGCATCCGAATGGGTACATTTACGCTAGGCATGGTCCTATTTTTCCCCCAAACATGTCAAAACAGTCAGAGCTACATTGTACCGACGATATCCCTGAAGAGTCCAAAGTGCAAAAAGGTAGCAATCTTTGACGAGATGTTACTCAAAAACTGTGTCACTTAGAAACATTCTGTCTAAGGCAATGTGATCATGTAGAGTGCCTCTACAATAACCTCTCTCAGTTTTTTATAGCTCTGAGGCATTTGCCTGTGGTGAAAGGTTTTCTGCTGCCCCAAAAATCATCAGAAGGAGGCAGTGTAAAGTTGCAAAGGGGTGTAACTTTCGTCCTACTCCTGATGCGACCAAACTAACTATTCCAATGCATCTGAATGGGTACATTTACACTAGGCATGGTCCTATTTTTCACCCAAACATGTCAAAATAGTCGGAGCTACATTGTACCGACGATATCCCTGAAGAGTCCAAAGTGCAAAAAGGTAGCAATCTTTGACGAGATGTTACTCAAAAACTGTGTCACTTAGAAACATTCTATCTGAGGAAACATGATCATGTAGAGTGCCTCTACAATAACCTCTCTCAATTTTTTATAGCTCTGAGGCATTTGCCCGTGGTGAAAGGTTTTCTGCTGCCCCAAAAATTATCAGAAGGAGGTAGTGTATTAAGTCAGGATGAAAGCCTATTCACTCTAGGTGCCTGTTTTTGACCAAATCACACATGTGCCTTGAACAAGTGATGCTACAAGTGGTGAACAAAATGGGTGCCTTGAAGAATTGAGCCCTCCAAGACATCTTGCAATTGCCTGAAAGTCCAAAATTTACATAAGTGAGTTAAGGCACCATTTTCCATGTCTAGAGCCTCCTTTGAGAACCTTAACATGGAGTGAATGTTTTAGTCTATGAAAGATTGCGCCTAAAGAATATAACAACCCCTTCAGTCACTAGGATGAACTAAGTTAACAAAAGGAACTTCATTGAGGGAGGTGCACTTGTGCATCTAGACAACTCCAGTTTAGCGCCTGAGAAAAAACATGTTTAGAGACACCCCTCGAATGAACCCTCTAGAACCAATAAGAATCTTCTCTAGGTCCATAATTAACTCACGCCCATATCCAAGTGAAAGTCTCCTTGGTCTTCCTGCTAAAACCTCTAAAGGGTAACCATCTCAACAAGTGTCTCTAATCCCAAGAGAACTCTAGCCTCACCCAAGTCTCGAAGTATGTATGAGAACCTACAACCAATCAATCCATGTTAAGCTCCAAATGCAACACCACATTATCATGAAGCTCCCAAGCACATGACCAATGTACTCAATACCAAGAGAACCAACAAGACCACTGTCAAAAATCCAACTACAAAATTAGGTATCCAAACATGACATCATGATCTAACATCTCCTCCTAGAAGATCACATGCACCAATACAGACATCCTAGTCTCAAGAGAACTTTTATCATGCTAATACTCTAATCTAGAATCAAGAGTCCACCAAGACACACTACCAAACACCTCTAAATGAAGGATCAACATCTACAACCACATGAAGATAACCATTACACCCAACCACTATATAAGATCATCCATCACTAGGTGACGAATACACATCACTATCAAAGCAACATCCATCCTCTCATCCCAATGCAACATACCAATGCGTAAATGAGCATAGACAAGGAAAAATAACAAAGTCATCCCGTGGATATAGGCAATATGCATTCAAGTCATCCCACTACCTTGTCCGAGGCTCATGCAAAACCCAAAATGATTAGCCTAGTACCATGTGTCATGTCCCCATTCCCAGCTTGATCATCAAGTGTATAATGGATTAGCCTATTCCTCATTCCCGGAGGCTAATTCCAAATGATGAGGGAATGAATTGGTTTTGGACTAACTCTATCTGTTTGTTTTGCAGGAACAAGGTCAGAACCCTAAAATTTGACTAAGTATGGAAGCTTGGGAGCCTAGGCGCCCATTTCACTCCAGTTTTCCTTACTAAGCACCTAGCACAAGGATCATCCAAATTAAGCACCTAAGAACCTCAAGGCACCTATACATGTTTCTAGGGATCCTCCAATTAAGCGCCTAGCATAGATGGATGAAGATTGAAAGTTTTCAAGTTAAAGATTTCCTTTGGGTGAACTCACAGCACTAGGCGCATGTGTTGGTTGGAACTCCTTGGATCTGGCGCCTAGGATTGAAAGCCTTTAATGAGGAGAGAAGTCTCAAGGCCTGGTCTGGCACCCTCACTTGCCTACCCCACCCTCAGAATGCGCCTAACCTTCATAAGGCATTAACACTCTATTTTGAGCACCTAGCAGGGGGTAATGGATAGATTGAAGGCTTGGGAGCTAAGGAAAGTCACTTAGATGAATAATCAAGATTGAAATGAGAAACTCCTAGCCAAGGCACAAAATTCCTCAATTCTGGCATCCAGAAATCAAATCTAAGTAAGGCGCTCTTTCCATTTGCCAAAGGCTCTATTAGCACCCTTGGTTGATGATCTCTCCAGACACCTGAAATGGCGCCCAGTGGATCTTTCAACTTGTATTAGGAAGAAGGGAAGCATTCTCAGTGTTGTTCAGATAATCTAAGTTGTAAAGTTAACAAGGAATAGAGCCAGAGGACAAGGCACACTTATTGGTCTCCATCACCTCAGAAATGTGCCTAATGCAGTTGGTGTCAACTTCCCTCTTTCTAGCCTCCAAATGGCGCCTAGAGTCAAAAAAGGATTTCACTGAATAATGTTAATGTTTTGAGCATCAAACTCTACTTGGCGCATACCTATGCTCTTGCAACCTCAAATTGGTGCCTAGGGTTTAGTCATCCTCCTAAGGCATGGTTCTGCTCCTCCATAACCTTGTTTTGGTGCCTAAACTTGGAAGTACCTTGAAGACTTGGATTAAGATGGAATTCACCTCCAGAATGTTAGGCGCTTGATAGAAGATAAAGGCGCTAGGGTAAAAGAGCTTCAAAAGTTTGATGTCAAGTGTGAATTGAGATAATAGGTGCTGATACTAGTTGACATTACTCCAAACATGTACCTAAGAGAGATGCAAGTCCCCAAGACCAATTTTGGAACAAGGCGCTCCATTAGAGGGTAAGATGATAATCCTTGGAAGTCAAGTGTTTCAAAGATTCTTTAAGAAATTGACAAGTTGTAACCTAGGCACCAAAACCCCTGAGAATCCTCCTATCTGGCGCCTAGTTAGAAGAACACTAATATTGCACCTAAGTGAATTTGAGTGTCAATATAGAGTCATCAAACCCCACCAGACGTTCATCCATGTCTCTACCACCTCAAAAAAGTGCCCAGCTTAGGATGGCGCCTAGTCTGGTCTCTACTACCTTCAGTTGGTGCCTAACCCTAAGAGTCGTGCAACTATGACGTTCATCCATGCAACAAGCAAGGCGATGCTCCCTTGTGATATTGTGAGGTGTTGACATTCAGTTGACATCATTGAGTTTGATTGAGTTGATCAAGTGTAGACGCCATTGTAAACATCAAGGCTTCAAGGCCTTTCTTTTGTATCTCCATTGAATAAGTTGTAACTTCATGCTATTGAAAGCATTATCCATGTAATAAGACATTGCAAGTTTATTGAGTCAAATAACTAGACAAGTACCCAACTCTAAGGTTGATTCATTCAAGTAGTTATCTTTGATGTATATCTTTGTGTTGTTGAAGTAGTTGATGAATTGATAGCAAGTAAAATTGTTTAAGGAAAAATTTTCATAGAACTAGTTGGGAATCTTACACCATGCCTATCCATCAAACATCACAATGTAATCAAAATCCTAACAACATGCCCATGATCCAAGATCAAGTGCAATCATGCAAAGATATTATCAATCACAAGCCTATTAAGAATGAACTAGAGTCTTCTAGTACCATACTTTTCCATCAAACACCATCATGTAATCCATGGCCTATCAAGCCTATCAAAGAAAATGCAAACATCCTATGTAATACAATCAGACTTTAAATATTTGAAGTAGCCATCTACAAATATCCATTCAAAAGTGGATTTATAATGCAAGTATGGACGCCATCAATAAAAAAGATTTGTATTAACCAAATATCCATATAGGCATACATCAATATCTGTCGATATAAGTATAACATATATACAAAATAGCCATATAAGCTTACAAGAATGCCATATAGGCATACAATGTCAACTATGTACAATACAAAATATATGTCCACAAATGCCATATAGGCATACAACAGAGGAACACAATAAAAAGTCATTCCCCTCTGGCTAGTGAAGAGAATAAATCACGAGCAGCCTTTGATCTTCTAGGGGATGGAGACATGCATGTGGGTGGTCTACTATGAACCCGAGGGCTACTCCTCCTATTTAGTTCTTCCTGCACCTTTGCCTGTTACAAAATAAAGTATAGACATTAATATATAGAAATTACATGTTATAAAAAAATGAAACATTTAACAAAATAATCACTTACCGCTAACGTATAATCTGTCTCCTCGCTTGCCTCAGTAGCAGGAATAGGCCTTGGTGATGTCATGTCCTATAAAAACCATCCAGATAGAAATTAAACTTCAAATCAATAATCTTTTGATTTTTCAAAAATAGAAAACTATAACAATGAATGTAAATTGAAATTTACTAATCTACCTCATACCCCTATCAATGCCATAGAGCTATGAATCACAGAGGCCACACCCTGCTCCATTGCCCTATGAACATGGGGAGGTGTATCCGCAGCCTGCATCATCTGGAAATAAAACAACATTATTCAATTACGAAAACTATAATAGTGATGCAAATCATGGCTCCTAACATACACACACATTCATCTAAACATGGAAGTACACACAATAAAACACACAAATCACATACAAAAATTTAGTAAGTACAATTCATTCATTAAACTATTTATTTTATTACCTCCATAAAGCTTTGAAGTCCACCACCGCTGGCAGGTGTTGCCATGAAATCTACAGTGTTAACCTATTCAACATCCAAAATCAGAAATTAGAATACCATTCATATAACCATGCTATTCACATGTAATATTTATAATTGTTTACTAGTTACATACCTCGATAGTAGATGATCTAGTGAAAAATGTAGGTGGAGAACCACTGAAAACTGCATCGACGCTATGACCTTGAAATTTCATTAAAATCATCAATTTAAATTAGTTAATCTTGTATTTCAAAAATGAAATTTAATAAATTAAATTCAATAAACTTGCTAATATTTACTTGAGTATCAAGGCCGAAAGTCTCACTCAGGAGGGTATCTATCATCACCATCTGCTCAGCTGCAGATGTAGCCTGTGCACCTGCGTCCTAACTGTCCATGGGGTCATAACCACAGGCTGACCCGCAAGCCTGGCAAGTATGCGGTGGGACCCTACTCCTCGCACTATCTCCCAACCCACTCTATGTTGCAGGATCAGCATGCTCTATGATGCTCTGGGTCAAGGCACTAATCGACCTCAGTGTATCGACCTCAACACTCTTCTTCACAATGGAAGGGATAGAAACATGCTCGTGGGCTGGTCTGCTAATTACTCGTCTCACTACCCGCTGTGGGTCAAGACATGCCCCTGGTCTATCCTGTGCTGAGCCCCCACCTCTACCTTGGAAGTCTCGCATATCAAAATAGTTTGGCACTTTATTGAGGACAAACTCGCAGTAGAGTTTCCTCAAAAAGTATTGCGGGACCTCATTATTATTGCATGGAGGATGGTCAAAAACCATCCACCACCTCTGCCTGAAATTGTCCCTTATCACTTGGTTGTTGCACCAATGGATAGGGAACCTCTTGCATGTAATGGGTGGAGGTTGATTTGTTTGTGGGTTTGTGAAAATTGAACACAAGTCTAATTTTGTAATTTGTAATTTTTTGACATCTTGGTATGACAAGTTATCTGCATAGTAATCTCTAAACTCTCTCCTTTTATCAGTCCAACTAGTTATTTGCTTGCTAATTGAATTTACATTTGATAACATAGACTCAAGAGATTCGGCAAGCGTGGACCTATGCAAAGTTGAAGTGGAAGGATCTTTTAACATTGCAATTATATCTTCAATTTGTTTTTTGTTGTTTTCAATTTCCCCCATTATATTATCTTGTGTTCCAGGGGCATGTCGAGGAATGAATGGAGGAGGTTGTTATTCTGCAGGTATTTCCTCCTCAGGATTTTGTGGATTTTGAGGAGGAGGAGGAGGAGGAGGTGCATTAACATTTCCTACAATTAACAAAATATACATCAAAAATCAACAAAAACCTACCTATTTAGGAAGAAATTCAAACAAAAAAACAAAGATAACTCACCCCTTTGGCATGCTTGACGTCGCGGCGGCATTTTGGTGATGAATCGACAAGCTTTTTGTGTTGATTGGCATTTTGTAGAACGCGAGCGTGTTTTTGAGGGTTTTGAAGCCGCGGGCAGAGGAGAAAATCATAATGAAATGAAATGACATTGCTTTTTTTTAATTTATAATAGGTTATAACGCGCTCGCGTTATGGCTCGGTAATGACGAGCCTGAGGCTTGTCATTACCAAGCCATAATGTACTTGCGTTATGACTTAAATTTTTTTAAAAAAATTTTGGCCACTTTTTGGCCCCCCATCTTCTTGCACTTACCCTTGGGCCTGCTTTGACTTGGTGGAATTACTACCAAGGAGAGAGAGTGAAAGAAGGTAAGAACATGGTGACTTCATGGGAAAGAATGGTAATCAAGTTGAAGACACAATTTCTTCCTATAGATCATGAGGTGCAAGTGTTTAGAAGGCTGCAGAACTTGAAGCAAACGGAAATGGACATAGCGGGTAACTGCAAGAAGATGGGGGCCCAAAAAGGGGTCTTAAGTGGCCACTTTTTTTCTGAAAGCAGGAAATAGTGGCCTTGGATGAGAAATTGAGCATAGTTACACTCAAAATTTAGAGATGCAACCAAAACAATGTTCATAGTGCTCTGAGTCTACTTTCTAAACTACTATTTTTTTTTGAAAATGGCATAGATTAAGGGGTTCAAAAGAGGGAGCCACAGAAATTGGTGTTGTTTCTGTCAAAAAAACATAACATAGCATGTTTTGTGGCTCACTCAAAAGGTCAACTTTTTTTTGGTATTTTTAAAATTGATGTGGTGAGAAATTAGCTAATAGCATGTAGTTTATGCTTGATTTTTCTGATAATTTTTTGATGAATATTTGATTTTTTACTAATTTTCAAAGTGGACACATCCTAAAAAATAGAATTTTAGCCATGCTACCTCTATAAATTTTGAAAACTAATTAAAAATCATTTTTTTATTTTTTTAATATTTGTAGAATGGAATCTAGTTTCTAAATATGTATTTTTTTTAAAATTTCAATGAATAGTTAATTTACAATGAAAAAAAGACCAAACAGTGTTTTTTGCCCAAAAACAAACACACAAACAAAAGAAATTAAAGATGAAAGGCTTAACATTGTTAAAATGTGAAAAAAATCACATCATCAAATAGCTAAGAGAAAGCCTAACATTACCCAGGTGTTCGATTTGTTTGACCTTGAAACACGTGCAAATTTGAGGGTTAGCACGAACAAAGTTATGTGAAATCTTGAAGAATATGGAAAAACACGTCTACAGATGTTGAAAAGGCACTCCAAGCCTTTGGGTTGGAAATCCAAAGTAAATCCCAAGCCCAAGGCTTGGGATTCCCAAAGCAAAACATATCGCAAGTGCGTTATAACGCGCTCACGTTATAATGTGCTCGCATTAGTTTTTGCTTTGCATTTTTCCTTTTCCACAAAATTTTGTGCTGTTTGTCATGTTTGAAATAACTTGAGCACATTATAACGCGCTCGCGTTATGTTCCCCTTAAATTTGTTTATGTTCAAGGATATTAATCATGTATGTATGTATGTATGCCTATATGTATGTATGTATGTATGTATGTATGTATGTATGTATGTATGTATGTATGCCTATATGTATGTATGTATAGTGTCGAGGGTAGAGGAGGGTAGAGATGGGAGTGAGCCAGAAAGCGGAGGAGAGGGGTGGATAAGGATTGAGTGATTAAGGTTTAAGGTTGAGGGTTGAGCGTTTAGGGATAGGATTTAGAGTTTAGGGATAAGGGATTAGAGTTTAGGACCTTGAGGGATTAGGGTTTAGGGTTGAGGCTTTAGGGATAGCATTTAGGGTTAAGGGTCGAGGGATTAGGGTTAAGGTAGAGTGTTGAGGGTAGAGGGATTAGGGATAGGGTTTAGGGTTGAGGGATTAGGGTTTAAGGTATAGTTTAGTAGTTCTTGTGGATAGAGCTAGTAAACAATGGGAGATTATTTGCCTATTTCATAACAATATACCTCCCCTAAGTGCGGGGTAGACAGCAAGAAACATAGATGTACCCCAATGCAAATATTTTCTCATAATGATCATCCTTTTGATTTTAACTGTTAATTACTCACTGTGGATGTACCATACGTAAAGCTTTTCTCATAGTGTGTAAACCTATTGGCATAATGAACCCCAAATGGGCCAGAAAAATATGCCATATAACATTACTAACATTAAAAAAGTTCATAGCCATTTTTCTAACATATTCTTGCAACTCAAATATCTTTAAGAGAAGAGTGTCAAAAATGATGGGTTTAACAACCCAACATAAGGCAAAGCAGTTTTGTTGGGTTTAGGGATAGGGTTTAGGGTTGAGGGATTATGGTTTAAGGTATAGTGTTGAGGGTTGAGGGTTTAGGGATAGGGTTTAGGGTTGAGGGATTAGGGTTTAGGGTTGAGGGATTAGGGTTTAGGGTTGACGGATTAGGGTTTAATGTTGAGAGTTGAGGGTTAGGGTTGATGGTCAAGGGATTAGAGTTAAAGTAGAGTGTTGAGGGAAGAGGGATTAGGGATAGGGTTTAGGGTTGAAGGTTTAACGATTGAGGGTTGAGGCTTTAGGGCTGAGGGTTAAGGGATTGGGGTTTAAAATATAGTGTTGAGCATCGAGGGTTTATGGATAGGTTTTAGGGTTTAGTTTTCAAGGGTTAAGGGTTGAGGGATAGGTTTTAGGGTTTAGTGATAAGGGATTAGGATTTAAGGTATAGTGTCGATGGTTGAGGGTTTAGGAATAGGGATAGCATTTAGGGTTTAGGGATGAGCGATTAGGGTTGAGGGTTGAGGGATTAGGGTTGAGGGTTGAGGGATTAGGTTTTAGGATTGATGGATTAGAGTTTAAGGTATAATGTTGAGAGTTGAGGGTTTAGGGATAGGGTATAGGGTTGACAGATTAGGGTTTAGGGTTGACAGATTAGCATTTAATGTCGAGGTTAGGGTTAGAGTGTCAAAGGTAGAGGGATTAGGGATAGGGTTTAGGGTTGAAGGTTTAAGGATTGAGAGTTGAGGCTTTAGGGATGAGGGTTTAAGGCTTAAGATATAGTGTCAAGTGTTGAGGGTGTAGGGATAGGGTTTAAGTTTTAAGTTTTAAGGGTTGAGGGATAGGGATTAGGGTTTAAGGTATAGTGTTGAGGGTTGATGGTTTAGGGATAGGGTTTAGGTTTGAGGGATTAGGGTTTATGGTTGATGAATTAGGGTTTAATGTTGAGAGTTGAGGGTTGAGGGTTGAGGGTTGAGGTTGAGGGATAGGGTTAATGGTCAAGGGATTAGGGTTAAATAAGAGTGTCGAGGGTAGAGGGACTAGGGATAGGGTTTAGGGTTGAAGGTTTAAGGATTTAGGGTTGAGGCTTTAGGGTTCAAGTTTTAAGGGTTAAGGGTCGAGGGATCAGAGTTAAGGGTTGAGGGATTAGGGTTTGACATTGAGGGTTGAAGACATTGAGGTTCAAGGGTTAAGGGTCGAGGGATAGGGTTGAGGGTCGAGGGATTAGGGCTAAAGTAGAGTGTCAAGGGTATAAGGATTAGGGATAGGGTTGGAGGGTTTAGGGATAAGGGATTAGGGTTTAAGGTATAGTATCGAGACCATTGAGGGTCTAGGAATAGGGATATCATTTAGGGTTTAGGGATGAGGGATTAGAGTTGAGGGATGACAGATTAGGGTTGAGGGTTGAGGGATTAGGGTTTAGGGATAAGGTTTAGGGTTGAGGGTTGAGGGATTAGAGTGAAGGGTTGAGGGATTAGGATTTGATGTTGAGAGTTGAGGCTTTAGGGTTTAGGGTTTAGGGATAGCGTTGAGGGTCGAGGGATCAGAGTTAATGGTTGAGGGATTAGGGTTTGACGTTGAGGGTTGAGTACATTGAAGTTCGAGGGTTAAGGGTTTCGTGATAGGGTTGAGGGTCGAGGGATTAGGGTTAAAGTAGAGTGTCAAGGGTATAAGGATTAGGGATAGGGTTGGAGGGTTTAGAGATAAGGGATTAGGGTTTAAGGTATAGTATTGAGCCCATTGAGGGTTTAGGAGTAGGGATAGAATTTAGGGTTTAGGGATGAGGAATTAGAGTTGAGGGATGATGGATTAGGGTTGAGGGTTGAGGGATTAGGGTTTAGGGATAAGGTTGAGGGTTGAGGGTTGAGGGATTAGGGCTTAAGGTATAGTGTTGAGGGTTTAGGGATAGGGTTTATGGTTGAGGGATTAGAGTGAAGGGTTGAGGGATTAGGATTTGATGTTGAGGGTTGAGGCTTTAGGGTTTAGGGTTTAGGGATAGGGTTGAAGGTCGAGGGATCAGAGTTAAGGGTTGAGGGATTGGGGTTTGATGTTGAGGGTTGAGTACATTGAGGTTTGAGGGTTAGGGGTTTAGGGATAGGGTTGAGGGTCAAGGGATTAGGGTTAAAGTAGAGTGTGGAGGGTTGGAGGGTTTAGGGATACAGGATTAGGGTTTAAGGTATAGTATCAAGCCTGTTGAGGGTCTAGGAATAGGGATAGCATTTAGGGTTTAGGGATGAGGGATTAGAGTTGAGGGATGACAAATTAGGGTTGAGAGTTGAAGGATTAGGGTTTAGGGATAAGGTTTAGGGTTGAGGGTTTAGGGATTAGGGTTTAAGGTATAGTGTTGAGGGTTTAGGGATAGGGTTTAGGGTTGAGGGATTAGAGTGAAGGGTTGAGGGATTAGGATTTGACGTTAAGGGTTGAGGGTTGAGGCTTTAGGCTTTAGGGTTTAGGGATAGGGTTGAGGGTCGAGGGATCAGAGTTAAGGGTTGAGGGATTAGGGTTTACTGTTGAGGGTTGAGTACATTAAAGTTCAAGGGTTAAGGCTCGAGGGATAGGGTTGAGGGTCGAGGGATTAGGGTTAAAGTAGAGTGTCAAGGGTATAAGGATTAGGGATAGGGTTGGAGGGTTTAGGGTTTAAGATATAGTATCGAGCCCGTTGAGGATTTAGGAATAGGGATGGCATTTAGGGTTTAGGGATGAGGGATTAGAGTTGAGGGATGACAGATTAGGGTTGAGGGATTAGGGTTTAGGGATAAGGTTTAGGGTTGAGGGATTAGGGTTTAAGGTATAGTGTTGAGGGTTTAGGGATAGGGTTTAGGGTTGAGGGATTAGAGTGAAGGGTTGAGGGATTAGGATTTGACGTTGAGGGTTGAGGCTTTAAGGTTTAGGGTTTAGAGCTATGGTTGAGGGTCGAGGGACCAGAGTTAAGTGTTGAGGGATTAGGGTTTGACGTTGAGGATTGAGTACATTAAGGTTTGACGGTTAAGGGTTTCAGGATAGGGTTGAGGGTCAAGGGATTAGGGTTAAAGTAGAGTGTTGAGGGTATAAGGATTAGGGATAGGGTTGGAGGGTTTAGTGATAAGAGATTAGGGTTTAAGGTATAGTATCAAGCCCATTGAGGGTTTAGGAATAGGGATAGCATTTAGGGTTTAGGGATGACAGATTAGAGTTGAGGGATGATGGATTAGGGTTGAGGGATTAGGGTTTAGAGATAGGGTTTAGGGTTGAGGGTTGAGGGATTAGGGTTTAAGGTATAGTGTTGAGGGTTTAGGGTTAGGGTTTAGGGTTGATGGATTAGAGTGAAGGGTTGAGGGATTAGGATTTGACATTGAGGGTTGAGGGTTGAGGCTTTAGGGTTTAGGGTTTAGGGATAGGGTTGAGGGTCGAGGGATCAAAGTTAAGGGTTGAGGGATTAGGGTTTGACGTTGAGGGTTGAGGGTTGAGGTTCGAGGGTCAAGGGTTTAGGGATAGGGTTGAGGGTCGAGGGATTAGGGTTAAAGTAGAGTGTGGAGGGTATAAGGATTAGGGATAGGGTTGGAGGGTTTAGGGATAAGGGATTAGGGTTTAAGGTATAGTATCGAGCCTGTTGAGGGTTTACAAAGAGGGATAGCATTTAGGGTTTAGGAATGAGGGATTAGAGTTGAGGGATGACAGATTAGGGTTTAGGGATTAGTGTTTAGGGATAAGGTTTAGGGTTGAGGGTGGAGGGATTAGGGTTTAAGGTATAGTGTTGAGGGTTTAGGGATAGGGTTTCTGGGTTGATGGATTAGAGTGAAGGGTCAAGGGATTAGGATTTGACGTTGAGGGTTGAGGGTTGAGGCTTTAGGGTTTAGGGTTTCGGGATAGGGTAGAGGGTCAAGAGATCAGAGTTAAGGGTTGAGGGATTAGGGTTTGACGTTGAGGGTTGAGTACATTGAGGTTTGAGGGTTAAGTGTTTCGGGATAGGGTTGAGGGTCAAGGGATTAGGGTTAAAGTATAGTGTTGAGGGTATAAGGATTAGGGATAGGGTTGGAGGGTTTAGGGATAAGAGATTAGAGTTTAAGGTATATTATTGAGCCTATTAAGGGTTTAGGAATAGGGATAGCATTTAGGGTTTAGGGATGAGGGATTAGAGTTGAGGGATGACATATTAGGGTTGAGGGTTGAGGGATTAGGGTTATTTTGTAGAAATGTTATGTTCTAAACATAGGCAAACATAGATTTTGTAATTAGGTTATTTAGATGTTGATGGGTTTAGACTTGAGCTGAAATGCTGAACTCTTAATCTATCCTGAAGAGAGTTTTTGTTGTCAAATGCAGATTTATGGGTTTGATTATATTGATTGCCTCTCTAGTTTTGGGGTGTGGATGTTTTGGAATCAATTAGGAAGTCTTCAGGAGACTTTGTGGAAGTGGATTGGCAATCGCTTGACAGAACCCCTGCTATTTATGCTTAGATAAGGATTTGTCACAAACTAGAACTTTTGCTTCCAAAGAAGATCTGTCTTTCTTCCTCAATGGGCATTTTCTATCAAGAAATTGATTATGAGGGCTTGCCCCTTCATTGTTATGCCTATCATATGGCGGAGCATCTGGCAAGCTCTTGTAGGAAACAGGAAAAGTTCTCCCTCAAAAACCTTGTGGTCATTCAAGTCTGAAGGGGAAAGTTTGGAAAGAGAAATGGATCACCAAAGAGATGAAGAATTTCTTATTTCTCAGACACCATAAGTGGTTTTTCTCTGATGCAGAGGACCTACCAAGATGGAAAGCATTTAAAGATTATATGATCTCCAAAGGAAAATCTCTTAATTCTCCTAGAATGTCATCCTTCAGCAAGGCGGGACCAAGTGGCTTGGCTCTTCAAGTCATGGATCCTCCCATATTTAAGAGGAATTGTAAGGCTTGGAAGTGTTAGTTGATGAAGCACATGATGTGGTCATCCCTGCTTGTGTTAAGGAAGATAATGCCTCCTTTCACCATCTTACCCGGAAAATATTTTAGGATCGCCAAAATTATGCTTTCCATATTTTCCTGCTTGTGATCATCTAGCCACAATTATTCTGGGGCACCCAAATCCTTTGGAGGATGGTTTACTGGAGATTGGGTCAGATGAGGTGGAAGAGATTCTAGCTAGCTCTGGTGGTTAGGTAAATCAAGTTTGGACCTATGTTTAGCAGGTCAATTAGTGTGAAAGATTATTGCTTAACCGACTTTAAATAACTTCCTCAAGGTCCAAATGATACCAAACTACACACACATTCTTCATTATCGGTGAGACTGAACATTGTTGGCACATTTGAAAACTCTTCTGCCAATCTCACTTCTCTCATTGATAGCTCAACACTATGCTCCAACTGTTGGTATGACCTTTACCATCGGCGAGCTTGAGAACCACTCCGCCGATACACACTGATCACTCTAATATACCTTCGAACCATACTTGTCACCGAGACTCCTTTCATCGGTGAATGCCTATGAACTCAGGCCGATGCACCGATGGACACACTCCAGCATCAACCTTGATTTTCTTTGTCAGCAACACAATCACTATCGGCCATACTAGCATTAACTTTGCCGATACACCGATACCAATCGCCTTTGGTGGGACTTTTGTCATCGGTAGACATTTATACGCTTGGGTCGATGCGCCGATGCTCCTTCTCTTCTTCGGTGTGACGAATGCTATCGGTGGGACTCACTTTAGAGTCGCCGATACACCATTTCCTTTCGATGGATCGGTGTAAGATACCCCTTGTCTCTCTGATACATTTGATCCTTCGGCAAGATCTCCTTTCCCTTTTCCTCGATATGCCTCTGATCAGCCTAACACCATTGATCGGTGTAGGTTTTAAAAGGTCCTCTAAGAGGCTTGTTACACTGATGACACTAGAGGTGAGATATAGAACATGAGCTAATGGAACTAGAGGTGAGATATTGTAAAGGTGCTATCGAAGGTGAGATAGGTAAAATATTTATGGATCAATCTATAGCAGGACAAAATGCGAGTGCATTATAATGCGCTTGCATTTTTTCCTGCTATAGAAATGGTAAAAAAGTGTTGACCCCCATGATCCAAGCCCACATGCTCTGTTTTCATACTGATTATGTGTGTGCTCTGACAAAAAAGAAGTGTTTTCATGCTGTTGGGAAGTTCACATGCACATTTTAGACATTCTACCACCTTTGCACAATCTTTCCACCACCTTTTCTACTTTGCCAACTTGAGAAGGAGGAAATAACATAGTTTTCACACCAAGTTTGATATATATCTATTCAAGTTTCAATTTTTGTAGTGTTGCAATGTTAATTGTGATTCAATTTTAGGAATTCAACATTATAGATTGGTTAATAGTATTGTTGTTAGTAATTATATTTGAGTGTTATTTAATTTAACATTGAAAAGGAAGCAAGTGGTGAAAAACTCAAATTGTTGAGGAGTTTGATGCAAGAATTAAAAAAACACTACATAATTGGGTATTCTCTCCATTCAATCTTCATTTTTTAGGTATGTCAAGTCTTTACATGCATGTTCTTTATATTTTCCTTAATTCTATTTGAATTACTTTATCATGCTTTATCATACATGTTTAAAATAGACACATTCCCAATCAAGAAAGCAGCCTATAATCTCACATGATGCCATGTATATTTTCTACACTTGGGCTCTTTAATAATTATGTGTAATAAACAGACCTTAACATACCATGATGTTAAACTATACAAGATTAAATCCTTACAACATAATAAAAATACAATCTCACTATTATTTTGTATTCATTTCTTAGGAACTAATATTTGTCTCTTTATCGTGCTACAAACAAATTCTCTATCATGCTGAGGAAATGATCAAGAATTAAACCAACACAGGAAGAGATAGAAGCTAAGAATGCAAAGAAAGCAGTGGCTATGAGGGAACTTCATGAGAAGAGGAAATTAGACACGATAAATGAAGACATGCCAATTCAAGAGGAACCACAACCATCACAAAGAGATATGGTATTGGCGTCACAAAGAGAACGAATGCAAAAACTTCGTGCTACGAGAGATTTGAATACCATAGTTGGAGACACGTCCTCTACCGCAAGTCAACATGTAGGGACACCATCTACCACATCTCAAGTTGAGAGCACATCATCACTCACATGTGATGAAGGAGGTATGCCATCATTCCCACCTCAACCTCAAGGTATGTCATCTATTCCATCTTCGATCGAAGGTACGCCATCTAGCCCATCTCATTTAAATATTGATGAAATTCCTAATGTTGAGATGAATTTACCTAACTTAACACCACCTAGAATTTTGCATAGAAATCCAAAGTATTTGATTGATATTGATGAGAATATTTTGCAGCCAATGGAAGGTAAGATTCCAAAACACACTTGTAGAAGATAAGCTCATAAGATTTGGAGATTGTTCTTTGAAAAGTTAAATGAGACTGCAAGATGTCAACTATTCATTGAAATGATGTGAAGTATAAAGTATAGGTTCATCATGAAGATTCTTGGGTTGAGAACATAAGAGGCTTCAAGTGAAAAATCTACTATCAAGAATCTAATGAGTGCGTATGAGAGTGTGGATAACACCTCACACACAAAAGATAGTAATGCGACACAGCTTGTGATTACATCGACTATAGTAAGTAGTCAAATGAGGAAATCTCATCTCATTAGAAAGATGAGTCAAGAATTGAGAATTAATAGGAAAACTTTATCAAGAGCCATTGGAAGATGCCAAAGAATTGAGGACACTAATGCCAATGAATTATGGGCGTTCTCGGGGAGACTACCATGAAAAGATAAACCAATTGTTGAAGCATTGAGATCACTAATTGAAGACTTTTGGAAAAATTACACAAGGGTATATCTGAATCAAAGGGATGTGGTAAGAAGGAGAATCGGTAGTCAGAACCATGAGCCACATCCAAAGCATTTTTTGGATGAGACTCAAACATAGTTTTATAGTAAATTTCTAGAGAAGTGTCCTCAAATTAAAATTTGTCAAAGATATTTTGAAATGCTAAAACCTTTCTATGTCAAGATAAATCACACATGCACTACTTGTTGTAGATTACATATTGAATTTTCTAACCATTTTGATGTTTATAGGTCTATATATTTAGATATGCATACTAACAATGTTTTGTAGGGTTGTGCCATATGTGCCCCACCAACATCTTCAAGAGACTTCATATCAAGAATTTTATGTGAAAGAGAGGAAGGTCAAATATTCTACAAGAAATTATGCTTGGATGGCACATGTCATCGTTGCGGTGGCTTGCAACATTTGCTAATATGTGAACATATGGAAAGAACACATGCAGTTGGAAATGAACTAGTAGAGTTTGGAAAGTATAAAATAGTGGCATACAATACAAGAGATGGTAAAGAAGCTAAGAGGTGTGAATTAGTTATTGAAAAGATTCCAGTGTATTAGTTTATGCCTATATTTCGTGACAACATAGTGTATGAGTATGCAAGACATGCCCATAGAGCTCGATGGTTGGGCTTGCAATTCAAGTTATGCAAGGACACATTTCTGGTTGGTAGCATTGTTTCAGTTGTCAACTTTGTAGAGAACTACAGTCTATAGCCACAACGTGAGTTGCAATCACAATATTATAACTCCACACATGTTTCTATATTTGTGCACATTGCATTCATTCATGCAATTGATAGTACAAAGGATGACAAAAAGATCATAAGGGAGTATAATTTCTATATTAGTGATGATCGCACACATTCTATGGAGTTCGTGCAAGGTTACTTTCAGGTGTTCTACAATGATTTGGCTAGAAGGGGCATATCGTTCAGTCAGCATATCATATGGTTGGATAACTGTGCATCACAATTCAAGAACTCATGAAATTTCTATTAGCTGAGTAGGAGGCATAATTTTACAGGTATTCAACATATGTGGAACTTTTGTGAGGCTGGGCATGGAAAGGAAGAGCATGATGGTGCGGGAGCATGTATCAAAAGAGCCATAGCACAAGAAGAGTTAAAGTATAAAGATAATGCAAAGTTAACAGATGCAAAATCAATTGTCAAGTGGTGTAATGCTTCCATGGGTCTAGGTAGTGAAGGTAAGTCTTCAATTCATAGATTTTTTTGGTTGATAGATGATACTAACATTGCACCATATGAGGACTATTGTACACTGATAGGATCAAATGAGATTCACTCTTTCAGAAGCTCAATTGTAGGTTCATGGAGTATCCATAAATGAAAGATGTCATGCTTTTGTTCTTCCTATACAATTCAAGTCTGGGATGAGTGCGAGTCAAAGGAGTGGGTTGATGAATGGCAGTTAAGTTATCTTAGCCCACTTGACACGTATCGACCCTCGACAGCATTAGAACTAACACAGATGAAATCACCAGTTGACTTTGACCACATATCAGATTTAGTTCAACCAGGTAATATTGGGCATGTATAAGCATCTAATTTCATCTAGTTCAACCAGGTAATGTCATCTTACTTTGTAGTGTTTTTGTAATGTTGACTAATTTCATCTAATTTGCTACACATTAATGTAGGGCACGTATATGCAGTTATTACAGATGAAGATAATGAAGAGGGAACAGATTATTACTTATGTCGTTGTGTTGAGGCCAAAAAGAAATTGGAGGCCCCTATTACAGATGGAGAAAACATCGAATACCCTACAGGCTCAGTGGTTATTACTGGAACATGGCTTAGAAGGTACCCAGATAAGAGTGTTAATGTTTGGCTACTTCAGGACTTTGACATGTATCGGAAGATTATTCATTACTCGAACCTTGCCGTGGCATCCAATGTTCATTTGATAAAGTATCAGGGTATACCTTTGAACAAAATCTTGTGGAAGGTGCGTGACTCTAACCATCAAGCAATACTTGACATAATAAAGACTAGAGCAAACCTAGATGGTTCATTGTATTAATTTGTAAGTATTCACATTGATTTTGTAAAGTCATGTTACATTGAGTTGTAAGTATGCACATTAATTTGTAAGGTTTGTCTTTTTTTATTTCCTACTGCATTTTTACACATATACACATTTTTACATCATCATGTTATGCATTTTTGGTGTCCTGCTCCGGATGCGACCAAACTGATAGTTCCAACACGTCTAGATGGGTACGTTTAGGCTAGGCATTATTCTATTTTTCACCCAAACATGTTGAAACAGTCTAAGCTACATTGTACTGAAGATATCCCCAAAGAGTCCAAAGTGCAAAAAGGTAGCAATCTTTGACAAGATGTTACTCAAAAAATGTGTCACTTAGAAACATTCCTGTTGATAACTGAGAGGGGGGGGGTGAATCAGTTATCCTAATTATTTCCCTTTTTGAACTTTCTTATTAGTTAATGCAGCATTGAATCAAACACAAAAACATTACCATGAAATAAGAAACACATGACACAGTATTTTTGACATGGAAACCCTATTAAGGGAGAAAACCACGGGGTGATTAACCCAAAATTATTCTCTGTTAGAAGAATAGGAAATTACAAAATGGCACTTGCCAATTAGGGCTCACTGCCCGAGCACACTGCTCACAAGAGGCCCACTGCCTACAAGAAGACACACTGTCTACAAAGTGATAAGAATCACAGTCTTGAACTGATTGGAAGCATCTGCATATGCTGGAGTTCAGTTCCGGTTAGGCTCAGTACACTGATCTGCTGCACTTCATCTTTTCTCTGTTCTTTGTTCTGCTATCCTTTCACATACCGGATCTGTCTTGGTACTTCTGCTCTGTTCTGTTCTTCTTCGCATATATCTTGACATCGTCACACCCTTCACAACTAAATCCATCCTCTATATATATCCGCAAGTAATTTCATCACCTTTCTAGTCGGCATCCGGAACAGTCTAGTTTCTTACAAACTCTGTTCTGTCGGCTGAATCCTTGCTCACCAAGCAATGCAGATCAAGCATATACTTGTAGATATCATTAATCATGTCGGCCAAACATGATTCATGCCTTCACAACCTTTATCATCAACAGTAACACATCCGGAAAGTAGTCTGATACTCTATCAGTCAGTTCTTCCTCTTTTTTCACTGTCTCTCAGGAATCTGGTACTCAACTATTCATATCTTTTTCCTTGTCCATCACCGGAGGCTAAATCCTTGGAATATACCACTCAAGGTAGTCCTCTTGACTTCCCCAAATCCGCACTGCACCAAGACACTTCCTCTGAGAGATCCGGACCAATCTATCAGACTTTGCCACATGCTCTGTTCTTGTTCACCGGACCACAACAATCTTTATTCTGACTTCCGGTAGAGACACACCATGACTTGTGGATATGTGGGATGACCTTTGTTGCCATCAATGACAACAACCATGAATCCATATAGTGTCTCTTGCCAACAATCTCCCCCTTTGGCATTGATGGCAACACTTAGTGAAAAATGACTAAGTGTTTACACTATGCTCCCCCTTGGCTGATGCTCTATCTTTATATACAATTTCCGGAACTCCCCCTTAGTTGGATTCCTCATTTTTCACTGCTCCTCACTCCCCCTTTGACATCAATGGCAAAGGGTAGGGTCCGCACACCAAAATTTTCAAAAATTTTCTATACATAGCCGCATATTTACATACTCACATATACTGAAGAATGTCTGCAAAGGATGTCTGCAATTGGATCATTTCTGTAGCCCAACTTTGCTTCATTCTATCCAAAATTGAAATGTGACCACTCAACAAAAATGCAAAAGCTTCTGCCCGCTTGAGATCTGTCGGATCATTTGTTTGGGCGGTGGTCTGATCATCACTGATGGCCTCATGCATAGTTTCCAACTTAGGGATTATAATCCTTCTAAGTTCTCCCATCCAGTTAGTGATATTCTTCCTTTCCTTCTCAAGATTCTTTATTTCATTCAAGACTGCAATAGTCTGACATTCTTGATTTATTATGGAGGAAGAGAGAGGATCAAAACTTTGAGATAAGCTTTGTAGCTTGTCCTGTTCCTCTTTTATTTTCTTATCAATTGCTACTGTTGCCTTTGACCAGGATATACAAAATTTGTAAATGTCACCGCCATCCTTAAGAGCATTCTCTAAGCTCTTTATTCCAATACTCACAATCTTCCTATCTTTAGAGATTAATTCTAATACTTCTGAAAATCTTTTATCCAAAAATTCCTTCCGGACCTTTTCTTCAGCAGATTTTTCTAGAGATTCAAAATGTGTACTAACACTGCTGACTAAGGTTTTGATATTACCGGAAGAGGAGGCTGTGGGATCCTTTTGAAAGGATGGCATGATCTTTTCTAGCACTCTAGATGCTACCTCCATAAGCTCACAGTCTTCCATGTGAGATTTTAGCAGCTTCTCTTTGACTTTCTCATTTGCAAATGAGGCTATTTTCATTGTTTGCACCGGTGACAAAGAGTCAAAATCTAATGGTCCTTTTAGCAGGTCCGGTTCATCAATTTCTATAGTGGCTTTGCTCAAAAATTGTTGAACAGTTTGTGCAGTGTCTCTTGCCGGAGACAGATGTTTCTTTTCTTCTGCAGTCTTGGAACTGTCAACCTCTTTATCTTTCACCCCTGCTTCCTTCTCCTGTAATTTCTCTTCTTCTTTGGATCCGGAGACTGTAGGGGAAACCGGAGGAGAGATGTTTGTCTGTTCAGGGCCCACTTCTTCCGGAACAGATGATTCCAAATCCGCAGCTATTTCTGCACCTAAGTCCTCTACAACAGGAAGATTGAACCTTTTGAAGGCCTTCCGGAGGATCTCTTCTGTCTCTTGAGCCACTTTGTCAGTCTCACCAAGCATGAGTTGATTCATCCTGGCTTTACTTCTGAACTCATCTTTGCAGTCTTTGAAGATTATGTTCATTGTCTTGGGATCAATTTGAGGATATAGCTGAATAGCTATCTGCTCCCGGATCTCAAGATCTTTTGCATGAGCATTATTCTTTCTTATTTCTAATTCCTTTTCTAGGCTTTTAGGAATAAGAGATATGATCTCAATGAAAGCCTTATTGTATATGTTCAGATATTTGACTGTGGCTTCCTGCAGAATCTTTTGGTCAGCCTCACTGTAGTCATCATAAAATTCAGTCATTGGTTGAAGGTTTCCATCCACCGTGACTGACTTGATTACACTCTCTAGAGACAGAGTGGGCTTTTCAACAGATACCTCTGCCATTTCATCCTTGTCTTGGCCTGTGGAGGGTTTACTGGATCCTTTCTTCTTCTGCTTCTTTATTTCTTTTACTCCCTCATCTGACTCTGTTTCCTCTTCATCCTTTTGGCTTTCATAAGCCCTTGTGGCTTTTGTCTTGGATCTTTTACCGGATGCCTGGACTTCCAGTTTTGAACTTTTGGTTGTGGGAGGTGCAGATCTTTTTAATGATCTGGTCCGGGTGGGAGTTTCAACTGGAACACTTTCTTTACTTTTCTCTTCTTCCTCAGCCTTCCTCCTCTTTTCCCGACTGGCATCAAGTGCCTCTTTTGAGATGCCTAGGCCTTGAGCAATATGCTCAACTTCTTTTCTTACCTTCCTCTTTATCTCCGGTTCCCTGAGTTCTACATGTATCTTTACACTCAGTTCCTCAAAGGTTCCAAACCTTTTTGCCTTAGGATCTTTGGGCTGGCTTAGCATGTGTTGAACATGCAGCTCTACTATCTGTTCATCCACTTCATACCCCATGGGCATGATCCAAACAGTCCTTGGCTCCACTGCCTCCATTAAACACTGATCTGTTTCTACCATGAAGCATACTGTGTCTTTGTACTTTTCAACAAGGGATTGGGGTATTCTTTCTCTTGCATGCATCATGCTTTGGAAGTTCTTGAAGTAACCCCATAGAGATGTATTTCTTGCTTTAGCATCCCCAAGTCCATGCAAATAGTCTCTGATTTGGATGGCAACCGGTCTGTCATTCTGCCATATCCATCCACTGGATCCGGGAAGCTCATTCATGTAGTAAAAGAAGAGACAAAGGATCAGATTGCCATACTTGAAGGAGTTTTTCTTGTCCTTCTTGATCTTCTGCAGATTTTCAAAGAGTTGGTTCACAAGAAGCTCACACAAGTCATAGTCTGCATTCTCCTTTAACATTTGATAAGCTGTGTAGATTGCAGTTCCCGGTACTAAATTTTCCCTACTGGAATGATAGATTTTGTAACCAATTATCATAGTTGCAAATTTGACATCTGGTTCAGTGATGTCATCAACTGTCATAGCTCTCTTGTCAAACTTGGATCCGGTTGCATCACTAACTGTCTGATTTTTGACAGACTTGAGAACAGGTAATCCACCGGATGAGTGCAGACCGGTTACAGCCCTAATTGCATCTTTGGTGATCTTGAAGGGCTGGTTCAACCATAGGAAGTTGTCATGTACTCTACTTAGTACATACCGGACCCATTCATCTTCTTCAAAACAGCGGAAATGAATGCACTGTGCAAAGTGTTTGTCCCGGATGGCTTTGTACTGAGGTTTGATCTCAAAGGAGTCATCTATCAATTGTTTGTGATAGATATCCATCAGCTTTGATTCTCCAAAGTCTTCAAGATTCGCATGGATGTAAACCCTAATATCTTCCGTATGCAATACACCATGAGGAACACTAGAGAAGGCTCCTAGTGGATCTACCTCCAATGATTTGTAAGGATGTTTCTTGAATGTGGGGCGAGGTCTATCAGAGATCTTAACTATATTTGGAGTAGCCATTCTTCAAAGATTTGCAGTGAGATAATGAAAAACGGAGAATACCTTATGCGCCTTCGGTTTGCACGGAGTGGTGGGATTGATTTCTTTATGCAATGACTTCGGCAGGAGATCTTTGGTGTGCTTGATGAATCTTGTTGCAGAGCTCCACTTTTCGCTTCTTCTTGAGTGCAGAATGAGCAAATGATTTTTGAGAAATCCCTTATATTGCTCCGCAAACCCTAATATCTGTTTGCAATAAATGCTTCACCTATATTATTCCGGTTTGCCTTGGCCGGATAGCTTGGAGTATCCTGGATCAGTCCTGATCTGTGAACATCATCCGGATCTTTCAATCATGAATAAATCAAGGTGACACATTACAAGAACATCCCAAACACTCTATCCAATCCGCATAATAAGATAGTGCACTTCCGGATCTCTCCGGACCCTTTTGTAATCATCTGTCATACCGGAGCATCTCCCGGAACAGGTCTTACTTGATTGATCACAGCTTCTTCATAACTCCATGCGGACCTCTGAAATCTTATTTGGATCGTCTCAAGACTTATATCTTTAAACCTTTTACTCCGCATCTTGTGCCACATCAGGCACCACTTGATTGGCTGGGGGAACAGGATTTTATTTGAGTCTCCCCCTGAGCCAGAGCTAACTTTTTAATTTCCGGAAGAAATATCAGCACCAGAGTCTGGTGCGGATCCAACCTCTACATTCTCTAAACTTTTCTTCACCCAAATCTTGCTCATCTGATTCCTAACTTCATCCGCATTCATCTTTTGTTTACCCTTGTCTTGATTCTGATTATACACCGGACCTCTTTTGTCCTGATTCTTGCTTTTGAAGACTTTAGCATTATGACCGGACCTATTACAGATTTGGCAAATAACATTTCTTTGCATAATTGACTAATATCCTCTTGATCTGCATTGATTAGCCATATGACCTACTCTATTGCATGTAAAGCATCTACCTTTGAATGATTTGTTTACTTGCATATTTCTGCATTCATGGGATTTGTGTCCATACCTTTTGCAGTTGAAGCACTGTCGGGAGAAGGATGAAATAATCTGATTCATTCTCTTCCTGCACTGATTAGCTTTGTGACCAAAGTGGTTGCAGCTGTGGCAGTATCCATTGAAAGATGAATATCTTTGAGCATTGGGCTGTCTTACCGGAGGTCTTCTAGGCCTGTTTCTTGGATTTTCTGATGCAAAGTTCTTTTGACCGGATCCGGAGCTTTCTCCTTTCTCATATCCCAAACCATACTTGTCATCTGTCCTTTTTTGACTTCCAAGAAGAACTTCAAGTTGAGCAGAACTTATCTTGAATTTCTCTTTATATTCATTTGCTGTTTGAAGGTCTCTTTTGAGAGAGGCAATTTGATCCTCAAGTTTTTCTTCATTATCTTTGGCATCTTCAAGATCAGATTCAAGATGTCTGACAATCCTGTCCATCTGGTGGCATTCTTCTGATTTTTCTTTAAGAGATTGTTTTAGATTGTCTTCATCCTTTCTTTTTTCTTCAATCTCTTGAGTAAACTTTATAGTTCCTGATTCCATTTCATGTCTTAACATAATGACTTCTTTTGATAACTTTTCACATAACTTGGTTTGCTCAGTCAATTCTTCATTTGTATTGCTTTCTTCACTTTGTCTTGCCAACTGTTGGAGCAGCTCCTTTCTCTTTTTCATAGAGAGACTTAATTTGTCTTTTAATTCTCTCATGAATTCATCAGCCTGTTTGAGTCTTTCCTTTAATTCATTGACTTCAAAATTTGATTGTTCAAGATCCTCAAGGGCAGTCTTGAGTTGCTCCCTTAAACCATATGCATCCATTTGAACTCCCAGATCTTCCTCAAGCTGTTAGGCTCTATTAGGAGGAACTTAGCTCTGATACCAATTGTTGATAACTGAGAGGGGGGGTGAATCAGTTATCCTAATTATTTCCCTTTTTGAACTTTCTTATTAGTTAATGCAGCATTGAATCAAACACAAAAACATTACCATGAAATAAGAAACACATGACACAGTATTTTTGACGTGGAAACCCTATTAAGGGAGAAAACCATGGGGTGATTAACCCAAAATTATTCTCTGTTAGAAGAATAGGAAATTACAAAATGGCACTTGCCAATTAGGGCTCACTGCCCGAGCACACTGCTCACAAGAGGCCCACTGCCTACAAGAAGACACACTGTCTACAAAGTGATAAGAATCACAGTCTTGAACTGATTGGAAGCATCTGCATATGCTAGAGTTCAGTTCCGGTTAGGCTCAGTACACTGATCTGCTGCACTTCATCTTTTCTCTGTTCTTTATTCTGCTATCCTTTCACATACCAGATCTGTCTTGGTACTTCTGCTCTGTTCTGTTCTTCTTCGCATATATCTTGACATCGTCACACCCTTCACAACTAAATCCATCCTCTATATATATCCGCACAAGTAATTTCATCACCTTTCTAGTTGGCATCCGGAACAGTCTAGTTTCTTACAAACTCTGTTCTGTCGGCTGAATCCTTGCTCACCAAGCAATGCGGATCAAGCATATACTTGTAGATATCATTAATCATGTCGACCAAACATGATTCATGCCTTCACAACCTTTATCATCAACAGTAACACATCCGGAAAGTAGTCTGATACTCTGTCAGTCAGTTCTTCCTCTATTTTCACTGTCTCTCAGGAATCTGGTACTCAACTATTCATATCTTTTTCCTTGTCCATCACCGGAGGCTAAATCCTTGGAATATACCACTCAAGGTAGTCCTCTTGACTTCCCCAAATCCGCACTACACCAAGACACTTCCTCTTAGAGATCCGGACCAATCTGTCAGACTTTGCCACATGCTCTGTTCTTGTTCACCGGACCACAACAATCTTTATTCTGACTTCCGGTAGAGACACACCATGACTTGCGGATATGTGGGATGACCTTTGTTGCCATCAATGACAACAACCATGAATCCATATAGTGTCTCTTGCCAACAATTCCATCTAAGGGAACGCGATCATGTAGAGTGCCTATACAATAACCTCTCTCACTTTTTTATATCTCTGAGGCATTTGCCCCTGGCGAAAGGTTTTTCGCTGCCCCAAAAATCATCAGAAGGAGGCAGTGTAAAGTTGCAAAGGGGTGTAACTTTCATCTTGCTCCTGATGTGACCAAACTGACTATTCCAATGAGTCTAGATGGGTACATTTACAATGAGTCTGGATGGGTACATTTACACTAGGTGTGGTCCTATTTTTCACCCAAACATGTCGAAACAGTCTGAGCTACATTGTACCGACGATATCCCTGAAGAGTCCAAAGTGTAAAAAGGCAGAAATCTTTGACGAGATGTTACTCCAAAACTGTGTCACTTAGAAACATTCCGTCTAAGGTAATACGATCATGTAGAGTGACTCTACAGTAACATCTCTCAGTTTTTTATATCTCTAAGGTGTTTTCCCGTGGTGAAAGGTTTTCTGCTACCCCAAAAATCATCAGAAGGAGGCAGTGTAAAGTTGCAAAGGGGTGTAACTTTCATCCTACTCCTAATGTGACCAAACTGACTATTCCAACGCGTTTGGATGGGTACATTTACGCTAGGCATGGTCCTTTTTTTCACCCAAACATGTCGAAACAGTCCGAGCTACATTGTACCGACGATATCCCTAAAGAGTCCAAAGTGCAAAAAGGCAGCAATTTTGACAAGATGTTACTTGAAAACCATGTCACTTAGAAACATTTCGTCTAAGGAAATGCGATCACATAAAGTACCTCTACAATAACCTCTCTCAGTTTTTTATATCTCTGAGGTGTTTTCCCATGGTGAAAGGTTTTCTGCTGCCCCAAAAATTGTCAGAAGGAGGCAGTGTAAAGTTGCAAAGCATTGCTAAGAAATCCTCAATACTCAAACACTCCAATGAACTGAAGCAACTTCTTCTTAGGCACAAATGTAAGGGTACACAATGGGAAAATGGCACCTAGATGACTTAGTGCATTTCTATGACTTCATTCACATGTTTAAATGTTTGAGAAACTCTCCTTTACTAAGCGCTTGTCCTCATGTCAATGTTAAGCTTTATACCTCCTATGCGCTCAATTAGGTGATGTCATTAGATATAACTTACCCTTAGGTGCCAATGTAGCTTCTTCAATCCATCACACTTCTAGGTGCTCAAATTTGAGGTCTTGGACTTGTATCTTATTCCTAGGCGCAATTGGATGATCTTCCTAGATCTAGGCACTCATGATAGTGGGAAATTACATGAAGGGGTGCCTAAGTCCAATTTGACTTTGTATCTGATATTTTATGACTCTAATTGACAAGGAATGGCTCAATTTCTAAAGTGCTAACTCAATAATGTATGTTTAAGGTCTTTTCCTCCTAGGCACCAATTAATGAGTTCACTAGATGCAATTTCTCCTTAGGCGCCAAAACTAGATAGTAGAGACAAGAGGAGGCATCTAGCACTAATTTATGCTCTATTCATTATTTGTAAGACCTTGAATGATTAAACATGCTTGAAGTAAGCCTTTCTCTCTTGGAACTTACTCAATGATATAGATTTGTGATATTTTATCTAAGGCACCAATCTAGATCTATATGGAGATGAAAGAGCGCCCAACATCATGAAGCTTTATACTTGGCATTTTTATTCTTTAAATAATTATGAAGGTCTTAGGATGACTTTTCCCCTCTAGATGCCTACTCTTAGATGTCCTTGGATGCAATTTCAATCTAGGCACTCATGGAGGTATTGAATGACAAGCAAAGGCACCTTAGCTTACTTGGCCCATTTCTTTGGATTTTGATGATCTTGACTCTTAAATGCCATCTAGTCTCATGCTCTTAAGCTCTCCTCTTACAAGGCACTATATTGAATGGATTTAAATTCTCTTGTTATGCTTAGGTTCCAATTCAAGGTCATTCTGAAGGCAAAGAGCGCCTAGAATCCATTTGAGTTAGCTTTTAACATTTCAACAAGTTTAAGCAATGGGAGAGATCTCATCAAGGAGTCCACTCAAAGGATTGTTTCATTTCAACTCTTCCTAGGTGCCAATGTGTGATTAGATGACAAGGAAAGTGCACCTAAACTCCAAACATTCAATCAATCTTCATATACATGCTTCTCTCCTTCAAGTCACTCAAAGTGGTTAAATCATTCTTCAATTCCTTATTCTAGTTGGTTCTAAGACCTTTAGGCACTATCATTCACCAATTTAAACCTTCAAACACTTTTAAGGCGCTCAAAGTGATGTCCATCACCAATCCACTCCTTAGGTGCTCAAATTTGATTGTAGAAGCAAGAAATTGCGCCTAAGGTTTATGTTGCTCAAGACCTCCTTTGCAAGGTGCCTTAGATCATGATTAAGGTGTGAAAATGTGCCTTACTTGAATTTGGATTATTCCTTGATATTTTAATGCTTTTAACACTTGTTTGCACCCTTGTATGACTACATCACCCTTAGGTGCTCATTTTGAGGTGTTATTCATCTACTATGTTGCCAAGGCGCCAAAATTGGTGATATGAAGCATGAAGGGCACCTAAACTCATAATGTATTTTCCTTGTCAAGTTTTCAATGCTTAAGGTCATTTGTATCAATTCCATTCAAGGTGCCATAACTTGGGATGATCAAAGGTTTGTTTTCTTCTCTAGGCGCACTTTGAGGTCTCAATCTTAGGCACTGATTTGAGTCTGTAGAGGTGGGAAAGCACGCCTAACTCCCTAGAGCAATTTTGTACCTAGAAGTGTAAGTCCCAGAGGATAAGGTATATTAAATATACTTTAAATATTTTTCAATATACCTTTCAGGATGTTTGAGATAGGTCTCGAATCCATTGGATTTAACATGTAGATTATAGAATTTGGAGGATCCACCAGATTTCAGACTTAGTCAATTTTTAGTGTTTTAGGATATCAGGCCACCAAACTTAGTCATTTTTAGGATCTCAAACATAAAGAATAACATGATAATTCATTTTTTTGTATTGCATATAGTTGACATTATATGCTACTCATAAAGAATATTAATATTCTATGTTCAACATGATGATTCATTTTTTTTAAATACAACTTTTATCTTTTAGTTCCAAAATGAGGTTTAGGTGATACTTGAATAACAATAGCTAGCTTATTGGATCAACAAACATCCTATGTAATACAATTAGACTTTAAATATTCGAAGTAGCCATTGATAAATATCCATTCAAACGTGGATTTATAATGCAAGTATGGACGCCATCAATAAAAAAGATTTGTATTAACCAAATATCCATAGAGGCATACATCAATATCTGTCGATATAAGTATAACATATATACAAAATAGCCATATAGGCTTACAAGAATGTCATATAGGCATACAATGTCAACTATATGCAATACAAAATATATGTCCACAAATGCCATATAGGCATACAACAAAGGAACACAATAAAAAGTCATTCCCCTCTGGCTAGTGAAGAGAATAGATCATGGGTAGCCTTTGATCTTCTAGGGGATGGAGACGCACATGTGGGTGGTCTACTACGAACCCGAGGGTTGCTCCTCCTATTTAGTTCTTCCTACATCTTTAGCAGTTACAATAAAAAGTATAGACATTAATATATAGAAATTACATGTTATAAAAAATTAAATATTTAATAAAATAATCACTTACCGCTACCATATAATTTGTCTCCTCACTTGCCTCAGTAGCAGGAATAGGCCGTGGTGATGTCATGTCCTATAGAAACCATCCAGATAGATATTAAACTTCAAATCAATAATCTTTTGATTTTTCAAATATAAACAACTATAACAATGAATGTAAATTAAAATTTACTAATCTACCTCATACCCCTATCAATGCCATGGAGCTATGAATCACAGAGGTTACACCATGCTCCATTGCCCTATGAACATCGGGAGGTGTCTCCGTAGCCTGCATCATCTGGAAATCAAACAACATTATTCAATTACGAAAACTATAATAGTGATGCAAATTATGGCTCATAACATACACACACGTTCATCTAAACATGGAAGTACACACAATAAAGCACACAAGTCACATACAAAAATCTAGTAAGTACAATTCATTCATTAAACTATTTATTTGGTTACCTCCGTGAAGCTTTGAAGTCCACCACCGCTGGCAGGTGTTGCCGTGAAATCTTCAATATTAACCTATTCAACATCCAAAATCAGCTATTAGAATACCATTCATATAATGATGCTATTCACATGTAATATTTATAATTGTTTACTAGTTACATACCTCGACAGTAGATGATCTAGTGTAATATGGAAGTGGAGAACCACTGAAAACTGCATCAATGCTATGACCCTGAAATTTCATTAAAATCAACAAACTAAATTAGTTAATCTTGCATTTCAAAAATGAAATTTAATAAATTAAATTCAATAAACTTGCTAATATTTACCTGAGTATCAAGGCCGAAAGTCTCACTCAGGAGGGTATCTGTCATCACCATCTGCTCAGCTACAGATGTAGCATGTGCACCTACGTCCTAACTATCCATGGGGTCATAACCACAGGCTGACTCGCAAGTTTGAAAAGCATGGGGTGGGACCCTACTCCTCACACTATCTCCCAACCCACTCTGTGCTGCAAGACTTGCATGCTCTATGATGCTCTGGGTCAAGGCACTAATGGACTAAAGTGTATCGACCTCAACACTCTCCTTCATAATGGAAGGGATAGAAACATGCTCATGGGCTGGTCTACTGATTACTCATCTCACTGCTCACTGTGGGTCAACACATGCCCTTGGTCTATCTTGTGTTGGCCCGCCACCTTTACCCTAGAAGTCCCGCATATCAAAACAGTTCGGCACTTTATTGAGGTCAAAGTCGCAGTAGAGTTTCCTCAAAAAGTATTGTGGGACCTCATTATTATTGCATGGAGGATGGTCAAAAACCATCCACCACCTCTTCCCAAAATTGTCCCTTATCGCTTGGTTGTTGCACCAATGGATAGGGAACCTCTTGCATGTTATGGGTGGAGGTTGATTTGTTTGTGGGTTTGTGAAAATCGAACACAAGTCTAATTTTGTAATTTGTAATTTTTTCACATCTTGGTATGATAGCTTGTCTATATAATAGTCTCTAAACTCTCTCCTCTTATCCCTCCAGCTAGATATTTGCTTGCTAATTGAATCTACATTTGATAACATAGATTCAAGAGATTCAGCAAGCATGGACCTATGCAAGGTTGAAGTGGAAGGATCTTTCAACCTTGAAATTATATCTTCAATTTCTTTTTTGTTATTTTTAATTTGCCCCATTATATTTTCTTGTGTTCCAGGGGCATGTTGAGGAATGGATGGAGGAGGTTGTTTTTCCACAGGATTTTGTGGATTTTGAGGAGGAGGCGGAGGAGGGGGAGGTGAATTAACATTTCCTGACAATTAACAAAATTTACATCAAAAATTCAACTCAAACCTACCTATTTAGAAACAAATTCAAACAAAAAAACAAATAAAACTCACTCCTTTGGCATGCTAAATGTTGTGGTGGCATTTTGGTGATGAATTGTAAAATTTTTGTGTTGAATTGAGTTTTCCAAAATGCGAGTGCACTTCCTAGGGTTTGCAGGCTATAGGTATATAGGAGAAAAAAGAAATGAAATGAAGTGAAAAGATTTTTTTTTAATTTATAAGAAGTAATAATGTGCTCACGTTATGGTTTGGTTTTGATGAGCCTTAGGCTCGTCATACCAAACCATAATGTTATGCATTATTTTTTTTAAAAAACAATGTGGCCACTTTTTGGCCCCCCATATTTTTGCACTTACCCTAGCCACCTATACTAAGGAGTTTCACAAGCTTAGTATGAGGTGTGACCATGTGGAGAATGAGAAGGAGAGAGTGGCTAGGTATTTGAATGGCCTAAGGTTCACAATCCAAGATGAGATGAGCCTAGTGACACCTAGGATAGTAGAGGAGTGCTTCCAAGTGGCATGTAAGGTAGAAGAGAAGTTGAAGAGAAGGTAGGAGTAGCAAGGAAGAGGTAGAGGCAGAAATTTTAGAGGAAGAGGTAGTTTTGGGGGTAGAAATAAGTCCCAAAAGTAGCAAGGGGAGTCTAGTTCCAACGAACAAAGTGCAGATTCAAGTAGTAGAGGAAGTTTTAGAGGAAGAAGGCCAAATGGGAGAGGCAGATTTGGTGGCCTAGGAAGAGGTTCAAACACCTTCATAGGAAGATGTTATAATTGCAATCAAGTGGGACACCCAGCCTTCAAATGTCTAAAGAAGCAAGGCTCTAGTTCTCATGGAGGAGAAAGAAGAACTTAGTTGGTACAAGAAGAGGATTGTCAAAGTGTCAACACACCACCTAATCCTGTAGATCTAGAGTATGAAGAAAACCTAATGGTAAGGAGAACTCTCTTGAAGATGCCAAGTGCCAAGGAGCCACCATAGAGGAAGTCACTTTTTAGAACTTCTTGCAAATCTGGTGGAAAGGTATGTAAAGTTATAGTTGATTCAGGATCTACAGACAATTTGGTATCATTAGAAATGGTTGAGAAGTTAGGATTGAAAAGAATATCTTATTCTACCCCTTATAAGGTGTCTTGGTTAAATAAGGGTCATCAAGTACTTGTAAATGAGCAATCTTGGGTAGATTTTCAAATTGGGGGGTATAGGGATAGAGTCCTATGTGATGTGATCCCCATGGATGCTTGCCATCTACTTCTAGGATGTCCATGGTAGTATGATCTTAATGCACAACATGATGGGCAAAAGAATACCTATACTATTACAAAGAATGGTGAGTCTTTTACCTTGAATCCTTTTTCGGATGAAGGCCTAGATAAATAAGTGGGTTCTAGTGTCATGGTGGTTGGGGAAAAAGAATTTTTGCAGACCTTGAAAGAAGAAGGGGGTCTAGGATTTGTTTTGATTGTTAAACCAAAGTGCAGGTCTGTTTTGTCCACAAACAAGAGAGAACCTATTCCTAGTGAAGTTCAAAATTTATTGGAGAAGTATAGAGACATTGTAATGGATGATATGCCTAATTCCTTGCCTCCAATAAGAGATGTAAGTCACCACATAGATCTGATTCCAGGAGCCACACTACCTAATAAGGCAGCCTACAAAATGACCCCAGCCCAAAATGAGGAGATTGCAAAACAAGTGCAAGAATTGTTAGATAAAGGCCTAGTGAGAAAAAGTTTTAGCCCATGTACTGTGCCTACTATCTTAGTACCCAAGAAGGATGGGAAATGGAGGCTTTGTACTGATTATAGAGCCATCAACAAGATAACAATCAGGTATAGATTCCCTATGCATAGGATAGAAGATCTCATGGACTGTTTGGGAGGAGCATGTTACTTCTCAAAGATTGATTTGAAAAATGGGTACCATCAAATAAGGATCAGAGAGGGGGATGAGTGGAAGACAACTTTTAAGACCAATGAGGGCCTCTATGAATGGTTGGTGATGCCCTTTGGACTGTCCAATGCACCTAATACTTTCATGCGCCTTATGAATGAGGTATTGAAACCTTTCATTGGAAAGTTTGTTGTGGTTTATCTAGATGACATTCTTATTTTTGGCAGGTCCAAAGAAGAACATTTGAGTCACCTTGACATGGTACTAAAGAGGCTACATGAGGAGAAATTGATGATAAACTTTGATGAGTGTGATTTCATGAAAGAAGAGTTGGTGTACCTTGGCTTTGTCATTTCCAAAGGAAGTTTGAAGATGGATCCTTCCAAGGTAGATGCTATTCTCAGTTGGCCAACTCCAAAATCCAAGGGATATGTGAGGAGTTTTCATGGACTTGCAAGCTTTTATAGAAAATTCATAAAGAACTTCAGCCACATATGTGCACCAATCCTTGACAACATCAAAGGAGGTAATAAGGGTAATTTTTCTTGGACTAATGAAGCTGATAAAGGGTTTGAATATTTGAAGAAAAGAGTAGCCCAAAAACCTATACTTGTGCTTCCTAATTTTGATAAGGTTTTTACCATTGAGTGTGATGCTAGTAACCAAGCAATAGGGGTTGTTTTAAGCCAAGAGGGTAGAACAGTTGCATTTTTTAGTGAAAGTTTGAATGAGGCAAAGAAAAAGTATTCATCATATGATCTAGAGTTATATTATATGGTTCAAGCACTTAAGAAATGGAGGCACTACTTATTGCCCAAAGAATTTGTTGTTTTTACTAACAATCAGGCTCTATGTTTCTTGAATGGGTAGGACAAACTCAGTCATAGACATATGAAATGGGTGGAGTATCTACAAGCCTATACCTTCACCATAAAGCATAAGAAAGGCCAAGCCAATAAGGTGGCAGATGCACTTAGTAGGAGGGCACTTATGGTGCAAGAAATGCAATTTCAAAGCATGGGGATAGATGCACTCAAGGACATGTATCGTGATGATGCTGATTTCAAAGAAATTTATGCAGTTTGCACTCAATTTTTGAATACATTTCATAGTAAATATTCTGATTTTTTACTTCAGAATGGTTTTCTTTTCAAAGGGAGTCAATTATGTGTTCCTAGATGTTCAATGAGGGAGAATATTATAAAGGAGAAGCATAGTGGGAGTCTTGGAGGTCATTTTGGACTTGACAAGACTTTGGAAAAGGTTAGGAGGTTCTACTATTGACCAAAAATGTAGGTGGATATCAAAAAATATGTTGAGGGATGCACTATATGTCAAAGACTTCCCATTCCCAATAGGCCTTGGGAGAGTGTAAGTATGGATTTTGTGATGGGACTACCTAGAACACAAAGAGGTTTTGATAGTGTCTTTGTGGTTGTTGACCGGTTTAGTAAAATGGCACATTTTCTTCCTTGCAAAACTACCAATGATGCATCACATATTGCAGGTCTATTCTTTAAGGAAATAGTAAGAATACATGGTTTGCCTTTGAATATTGTCTCTGACAGGGATCCTATTGGTCACTTCTAGAGGACCTTATGGAAGAAACTAGGCACAAAAGTCTCATATAGCTCTGCATACCATCCTCAAATGGATGGACAAACTAAAGTGGTAAATAGGTCATTGGGAAACCTTCTAAGGTGTTTAACAAAGGAGCATGGGTAGGCTTGGGATTTGATTTTACCCTAGGCAGAGTTTGCATATAATGACTCCATGAATAGGAGTATTAGGAAGAGCCCTTTTGAAGTGGTTTATGGAATGCATCCTAGGGGTGTATATGAGTTGAGAGATCTACAAGGAATGGATAGGAGAAGTGCTCAAGGGGGTGATTTTACTTTTACAATCAGAGGCATACACTAGCAAGTGAAAGAAACTCTTCAAAAGAATGTAGACAAGTACAAGGAGAGAGCAGATTTGACAAAGAGAGACCTTCAATTCAAGGTTGGTGACTTGTTGTTGGCACATCTAAAGAAAGAGAGGCTTCCTAAAGGCAAGTACACCAAAATCATGATGAAGAAGATAGGACCTTGTAGGGTGGTCCATAAATTTGGGTAGAATGCCTATGGAATTGAGTTGCCTCCTGGTGTAGCAATCTCTCCAATCTTTAATGTTTCTGATTTGTATCCATTCAAAGGGTCTATGATTGGTGATTCTAATGAAGGTATAGCAATAGATGAGGATGATGATTGGGTGAAGGAGTTGCCACCTAGCCAACCCATGAAGCTTGAATGCATCTTAGATACAAAGGAGGTGAAGAAGACTAGGAGGAAGACATATAAAGAGTACCTAATCAAATGGCAAGATCTCCCTCTAGAAGATGCTACCTAGATGTCTAAGAATGACATCAAATAGCATGGGGTTTCTCTGGAAGACCTCATCTCAAAAGGGACTTGAGATTTTTCTCTCCCTGGGAGCATGGTGCAGGGGCACCCATAGGTCCAAGAGACCTATCTTGTGTTTCTTTCTATAATTTTGGTTTGAGTTGTAATGAAGACCATCTTTTTGGATTGTAATAAGGTCCTGTGACCACCTTGAAACTTGTTGAAGTCATTTGCAATCACATTGTATGACCTTGATGCCAATTGTTGTATGTAGACAGTCAAGACCTAGTTGCTCAATTGTAGTCAATTCCTCAACACATGTGAAGATGGAGTGGAATTCATGTTTGGGAGTCATTTATGACATGTGGTCATCACCTTAGAGGATTTTGAAGTGGTTTGACAGGACAATGTCCAAGTTACACTAATGTGCATTAGTGTTAAGGTAATAAATGGACAGTTTGGAGGTTGTAGTGGTAGTTTCCTATTTTCTACTAACCCCAAACTACCTACAACTGATGTCAAGGTGTACAAGATGCCTCCCACTCATTAGGGAAGGAATGAAGATTGAAGAGTTTTAAAGAAGCAATACAATTATATTCTCTGTTCTGTATTTTCTAGTGTTTTCTTGCTGTCATAGGCCGTACTCTATCTTGGTACGGGACTATCATAGGTTCCTATGGTATTGGATTGATAGAGTAGGGTGTTAAGATTGTTTTAAACTTGATTGAGCCCTTGACATTGATCTGGAGTGGAGATATTGTTGTTCTTCTACAAACTGGCCGATAAAACCCTGATTTAGGGCTCTGAGCAAAATGATGAATAAATGACCATTCCACTACTCTTCATCACCAAATGATCAATGGAATGGGTCTATGTTTTTGTCTATTTGATGTTTGTAATGATTACAGGATGGAAGGTTGAGTTTTTGGCTGAGTTTTGATGGTTTTGGCTTGACAAAACCATGTGTCAAGCCACTAGAAGAGACCCATGAGTTCAAATCCCATGCAGTTGACCATAGGGGTCTAAAAACCATTAAATCCTATGTTTTTCCATACAATTGACATGTCCAAGTGGGTCTGTAAGTTCTATGAGGGAAGTCAAGGGTAGTTCCTTTGTAAAATAGGCCTAATTGGGGCTTTGTTAGTAATACCAGTCCAGTTTTGAGGCATTTTCCCCAAAGGACCCACTAGTCATTGGGTGATATGTTGTGAGTCTTGTGTAAATACACCTTGTAATGGTTAAGGTCTGTTAGAAGAATGTCATTGTGAAGAGTTATTTCCATTGTCCCCTAAAACAAGGCTACAAGGAGTGTGATAGGCTTGTGAAGCAAGTACTAACCCTATACATGCAAGACCCTAACCATTGGTTGGGAATGGTTATGTATGTTGTCCTAGAACCCCTGACATGTCTTCCATCAAGAAAGTGAGTCAATTGATGTCATACTTATGAAGGGTGCTCTTGTTTCAAGAGTTCAATGTCTAGGAAGATTGATTTTGATGAAGTGAAATTCCCCAAACATGTCTCAAGGTTTGAGTGACCTATTGGTGAATCACCCATCCACCTAGTGTCTCTACATCACTCTCACCCTTTGACATAAATGGAAAAGGGCTGCACATATCTCTTTCAATCTTACTCTTAGACAATTTCTTAAACTTGTATCTGCTTACTACTGATCTGCAACATCATTTCTTTTACTACTCTACATGCTTGCTCCCTAACATTAGAAGCACATACCAAACCATAGCAACTCTTAAGTACTCTCATTTCAGAGGACTTTAGTACATTCACAAACTAACACTCTGGAGGAACATATCTTGTCTTCTCAAGACTTCAATCTTGACTTTACGCTGGTTAGGGCATGACATCTAACTATGAACTCTCCTTCCCTTTTAGAACATCTCATCTTTTATCAACCTTCATGATAGTGTATGACATCAATACATATTAAGACAACATATCAATGAAAACACATATAGCCAACAATCTCCTTAGATCAACACTCACTTGTCTACAACTTTTCTCCTGTAGGATCCCCCTTATCATCAGCCATTACTACTTGCTCCCCCTGAGAGATAGCCATCATTAGTCCAGATAAACCAATGTTTGTTGGAGCCACTATCACTATCACTTCCATCCTCAGAGTCTGAATCTGATGAATCATAATCTGATGAACCTAATAAACTGGAAAATTCATCATTAGAGGTTGATAGACTTATGTTGTTGCATTATAGACCTTGGCATATTCTTCAAATACTCACATAAACTTGAAGAAATCATAAAGTTTGAGATTGTCCTTGTCAGATCATTTAACCTCTCATTAAGCAACAATATGCTTAATTTCTCTTCCAGTTCTTGCAAGAGAACCTTTATAAATGTCTGAGAAGAGACAATAGTATCCTCCTAGAATCTTTTGTGACCAGCGTCCTCCAAAAATTAACACTTGACATGATTGTTAAGTAAATTGTGCGCCTTAAATTAACCAAGTTTGTCTCTATCTCAACCTGTATTCTTAGAACCTCCTTAACTTCTTCTTTTTCAACATCATCTCTTCTAATTCATTCCCCCTTTTTGCTTCATCTGAAGACACATATTCAAAGATGTCTTTCTATAATTTTCATAGGCTGTCTCAAGCTCTAAGCACTCAGAAACTAGATTAAAAATATCAAAATAACTTCTTGATAAAGTTCATTCTCTGGGAAAATCTCATGTGTTAATTGATCTTCTTGCATGAATAGCTCTAAATCATTCAAAAGTGCCATAAATACCTTTTGGTGAAAGGTTTTACAAACCCAATTAGCAACCTCTACACTATCATTTGTAGGATTCTGTAACAAAAGGGTTAGAACTTCCAAGGCAATGATTTCAGGAGAAACTTGTTGATTCACTAAATGAGCTCTGAATTTTGCTACAGTGATTCAAACTCCCTTTCCTAAACCTGTTTACCAGATGATTGTCTTCTGCCATGCTTTCACTAGTTCTTATACTTTAGGTTTTAGTTTGAATAGCTTGTATAAGAAGAACCTGAATTAGATACTTGAAGATTACTCATGCATTGAGATTCCACACTACTCTTGTTTTGCACATTAGACACCTTTACTTCTTCCAAAAACTTTCTCAATTCATCTTACAACTCCTTCAGCATTCCCATTCTATGATGAATCAGAAATATTCGCTTCCACTACTTCTCAATTACTCTTGTTTTCAGAAATCCCTTTTTCACTCATTTCAATTTTATGTCTGTCACCCAACTTCCTTACATATTTCAAATGCTTCAGGCTTTTGATAATGTGTACCAATGAAGAATTGATGATGAGTTTCCAGAAAAGACTCATTTTTACCTTACCTTAATTTGCCATAAATGCTTCATCTAATAAAGTTGTCAAACCTTTCACTGTATATCTAGTCATCTTCAAATTCTCCACAAACTTATACATTAGGAGATTTTCTACTGTAGACTTCACCAAAAGATTCAGCATGTCAACCTTCATCTCACATCTTCATGTTGAGGCATCAACACCATTCCTTTGTTTGGGGATAAAGGATTTTCAATGAATCCCCCCCCTAAGCCAAAGCTCTAATCTTAGTTCCTGGAGGGAACATCTACATCAGATGTCGATACAACCTCATTCTTAACTTTTCTTTCATTCTTCTTTCTCCAGATCTTATCCATTTACTGCTTTGGTGGAGTAACATCAATGGGTTTCTTGTACCTCTGAGAGTATCGTGTTTCATTGCACTCAGGACAGTTGTACATGTCTTGCTAAGCATTTCCACTCCTTCTTGCCTTTGATCTGCAATTAGCTACTTTGTGGCCAAACTTATTACATGTATGACAGTATCCATCAAATGATTGGCCATTGTTCTTGTTATACCTTGGTATTCTACTTCTGCACCAAGACATCTAATAGAGTTTTGACTTATTTTACTTCTGCATTCAATAGCTCTATGACCAACTTTATTGCATGTAAACCATTGACCAAAGAAAGTTGTAACATTTTGATTTCTTCTACTTCTACATTCTATTACTTTGTGTCCATACTTATTGTAAGATTGACAAAAACCATTGAAAGATGGATACCTTTGAGCATTTGGTTGTTTGAACGAAGGTCTTCTATCTTTATTCCTTTGATTTTGGACCTACTTGTTATTGTTCTTCCTATTTTCAATGTTTGATATCTATTTTGATTTTGAGCTTTTATCCTTTTCAAATCCTAAGCCTTCTTTATCATTTGGACCTTTCCGAATTGCAATTATTTCATCAAGCTTTGAAGTTCTCAACTTGAATTCTTCTTCATGAATTCTTGCCTTTTCCAAATTTGATTTTAGTGTCACAACTTCTTCTTCAAGCCTTGTACATTCTTCAGATTTACTTTTCACAACTATATTAAGACATTCCTCAATTCTATTATTTTCTTCAACTTCCACTTTCAAACCTGTGATGGTTCCATTTGCTTACTCCAATTATTCACAAACTTCCTTATGCTTGTCTCTAAGCTTCTTGATATGCTCTTTTAAATTTTTGACTTTTTCTTTCAAATCTCTGTTTTCTCCTCCAGTTCTTTCAAGATCTTCAAGGGAAGCATTGAGTTCTCCTATTTGGTCAAGCATTTCATTTTCATCAATGAGACTAACAGCAGGTATCTCTTCCAGAGGAATACGAAACTTTCTAGCAGCCATGTGTTCAATCTCCAAGATCTTCCTTGAGCAGATAAGCTTCCTCCAAAGGACTTGGCTCTGATACCAATTGTTGAACACCTAGAATACTGAGAGGGGGGTTGAATCAATATTTTGTTAAAGCATTTACAAATCAAATTTTTAAACCAATCAATATAATTAAATGCAATGAAGGAGATTAAGTATAGAACAAACAACGACAACTTTTAACACATGAACACTAGATTTACGTGGAAAACCCAAGAAGGGAAAAACCACAGTGAGGATTAACTAACAATATATATATATATATATATGTATATATATATATATATATATGTATATATATGTATGTATATATATATGTATGTATGTATATATATATGTATGTATATACATATATATGTATGTATATACATATGTATATACATATATACATATACATATATATGTATAGATATATGTACATATATATGTACATATATCTATACATATATATGTATATGTATATATGTATATACATATGTATATACATACATATATATGTATATACATACATATATATATACATACATATATATATACATATGTACATATATATATATATAAGGCAATCGATTAAGGTTGATACAATTGGTGGACTCACTGTCCAAGAATGCTCACTGCATATGGCTCACTGCTAAAGGACTCACTATCCTGAAAGAAAGAGAGAAGAGATGGCTCACTGCCAGGGTTGAATTGTTATGATTGCATCTAACATATGCATGAAGTATAGTTCCAATGAAGCTCAAAATACTGAAACAATATTTGTCACACTATTCTACAATACCAGATTCTAGTGCCCTATATTTAATTTCTTTCCATAGGTACTTGTCACATCACACATTCACTTATACTTCTATCCATTTCATACTTGTATCACTTCCATGATCATGATCTCTTGACTCTCATTTATATTGTCTTCAACCTTGAGAACATTCTCCAAGGTCGACATTACACCTTAACATAGAGAATTCAAATTAGGTCAGGACCTAAACATTCCCGTGGTGGAATGGAATGATGGCAGACCACAACACACCTTAGCTTGGACCTAAATTCATCCATGTACACTACTCCACACTTTCACAATCACCAATGCAACTCCGCAATCAGTGTAAACACCCAAGGTCGGCCAAACCTGTGTTAACACAATGAACTCTTAAATACATGCTTCCTCAAAACCAAAACCAACTCGCAGACCAGATACAAGGCTTTAACACAATCTAGAGTATTCCATAAGCATCTTGAAACATCTTGGAAACCAACAAATTCTTCTGCAATAGCTTCCACCTAAAGAAAGTTCACACTGGAGCACTCAACTGACTCTGTCATATACTGCCACTCAAGAAATCAACTGTTGGACCACCAAACCATGAACAAATTCAACTAGAGAAAGATGTGAAGCTTATAAGCATAATTCCAGAACTGCAAGACCTAAAACCTCTTTGTAGAGAAATACAGAGCAATGACATTTCTCTTAGACACCTCTGCAACACTCAAAAACACAATCTACACACTGGTGAACACAACTTCCTCTGCACATCGAACTAGAGCACCAAATTTGGAATATAGTAGCTCTTCACACCTTTGGACAACATATCCAAACTGCAAAGACATATCTTCAACAAGGAGGAAATGCGTTGAAAAACCAGAACACTAGTTTATAAGCCAAGAAACCACTTCAACACACAGTTTCTTTTCATAATCAAATTTTCTCAAAAGCACTTGGAGGCTAACCAACAAAAATATATTCCTAACATCTTCAACACCTCTTTAAGGCAACCATATTATCTTCATCAAAGCAACTTGACCAAAGAACTCATACCATTGCAATAACCTCATATTAGAGACAAAATCCACTTAACACAAACTACTCATACTCTTGCACCAAAGGTAGCTCATACAAATGACATAGTTGACACCAATGACAACATAGATTACACATACTTGTAAAACTTATAATCCTATTTTTTTTTCTAGAATTCTCATGCACTAATAATATTGCAAAGTATTAGGAATTGATTCTAAGATTATGAGTACATATTTATTTATAGGTTAAGTCCATTGATATTCATAGTGATGCATAGTTGGTAGCTCAATCAATTATATGCACTTAAATTGGACAAATGATACTAGATTTACATAGTATAATGAAATTTCCATTACAATTGTTATAAGCTTCTGATTCATGTACTATTATAGCTATCTCATGTAAAGATAATCAACATGCATATGCTATGGATAATGTCACATCACTAATATGATAGAAAAGGGATTTAGTTCCTTTCAAAATATTGTAAGGAATGGAAAGTATGATCATGTTTTGTTAGAAGGTTATAAAGTGACACTTCCAAATTCCCTTGTCCTCGAGAGAAGATTGGGTAATAGATTCTTTGAAGGAATAGACAGGATTGCCAAGCCGTTTAAGCTTTGGAATCCAAAAATCAACATTAATGAAGGAATTGAAGTAAATGTATGGTTGAGTGGATTAAGAACTAGATTTAGACAAGATAGCTTAGTAGAGTAAGAGATGGAATTCATAAATCCTTATTAATGAAGGAATTATTGGACATTAAACGACTATTATGAGGAGTCTCTTTATGATTGTATGCCACTAGTAAGTTCATCAAAGGGCCATTAAAAATGAAGGAATTTCTAAGTGTGTGAGTGGTTGGAGAGAATAATGGCATCGTGTGGAGCAATTAGGATGGGCCTGGGCTGTATGCTCTATTGAGAGGGTTTTTCATAGACTTCAAGACTGACCGGCATACACCAAATCTCCATTAACAGCCAACATGAGTGTATTCAGAGTTAGTGTAGAAAATCAAGATCATATAATAGACTAAAAAGCACATGAATTGCAATGGAATCGACTAGTTTGTATTAGCCAATAAGGTGAGTATAAATATAGTTGTCAGGTACCCAAATCTCCATGAAAAGAGGATAGAACTCCTTTACATGGAGTTGTGGCGAGTAACCTCCCACAAAAATAGCACGAGGTGTTGATGCAAGTCGACACCTCTCAAAACAACTCCAACTAATTTGACAAGTTCAAATGAACATGTGCCAATAGACCTAAGTAATCTTAAATACAAATGTGTATGCCTATAGATTAAAGGTATACACTAACACCCACCTTAAGCATAGTGTAGGTGAGTATTATGAAAAATGGGTCTTGACTATAAGACCTAGTGAGGTACCCATGTACAAATGCAAAAGAAAAATGAGTCCTAACCATGAAGCCTGATAAGGTACTCATGTACAATGAAAACTCTTAAAAAATAGAGTAAGATAGAAAACCCAATGGGAGAAAACAATCCTCCAAAAAGAGAGATTGTACAGGTGAAGAAGTACTACTTCTTTCACTAAGTACAATATAAGATTCCCCCTATAGGAGAGAAAATGATAGAAGGTCTATGAGACCCCCCCACAATACTGTTAGAATCTGAAAAGATTATTAACCCAGAAAACTAGTGCAAAGAATAGATATCTAAACTATGAATGCAAATGATATGAAATCAAAATAGCAACGCAGAGTTAGTCTCCAAGAGAGTAATGTAAATGCTAGAAGCAAAATAGCATTAAGAGGATGCAAAATCAAGAGATACAATATATAAGCCAGGTAGCATGCTTATATAACTAGGGAGAGGGATGAGGTGGCAACACCGACCAATGAGGAGCAACCATCTATCAGACTAAAGATAGCAAAGTATCTTCCCAAGATAGCTAATGGATGCTCACATGTAGGAAGGTGACACCTCGCAACCACTCACCTAATAAGACATGCTTTATTAACCTAAGTGAGATTAATAGAAGTGTAGGAAAAACCTAGGAATATAGGGAAAAAATAAATAACCCACTAGGAAATAAAAACCTACACTAAAACCCCCCCATAAGTGAAGCTTAGGTGGATATAGAAATGGGTCCCGACAAATCAAGCCTGATGAGGTACCCATGTACATAAAATTCCCCCCCAAAGAGAGAGAAAATCCCCCCCCCAAAATAGAGAGAGAAGAGACCCCCCCAAAGTAGAGAGAGTCAGGACTCCAAGTGAGAGGAAGCCCCCCCGAAGATGAAGCATCCCGCACTCCTAGCAAAGCTCACAAATGAAGGAACTTACTCTCAGTGAAGGGTTTGGTGAAGATATCAGCAACCTACTTGGAAGTCAGAAAGTAGCGAAGGTCGATGACGTGGCCATGGATGAGCTCCTAGATGTAGTGCATGTGGACCTCTATGTGTTTGGTCCGCTGATGATGGGCCAGATTTTGTGAGATCTGAATGACACTCTGGCTATCACAAAATATGACTGATGGCCATCTGATCTGGATACCAAACTCAGTGAGAAGATTTTGAAGCCAAATGGCTTTAGTGGCGGCATTCATAGCCCCCCAATACTCAGCCTCAGTAGAAGATAGAGCAATAGCAGACTGCTTCTTGCTCAACCAACAAACAAGACCTAAACCAAGTGAGAAGTTGTAACTTGAAGTAGACTTGCAATCCTGAGAATTGCTCGCCTAATCTGAATCTATGTAGCCCACCAAGTCAAGCTCAATGCCCGCTACATAGTGAATCCCAAAACTATGAGTACCCTGAATGTAGTGAAGGATCCGCTTGGTTGCTTTCCAGTGTAGCTCATGAGGCTCCTGCATGAATCAAGAGACCATGCCTACAGCATATGAAACGTTAGGTCTCATATGAGTCAGATAAATGAGACTCCCAACAAGCTGTCGGTACAAAGTGCCATCAAAAAGTGGAGAAGAACACTGAGCCTCAAGTTTGACTCCAAAAAGAAAGGGAGTCAGAGTAGGCTTACAGTCAGCCATATGAAACCTCAAGAGCAAATCTAGAGCATACTTGGACTATGTGATGGTGATCCTAGAAGAAGACTGAAAGATCTCAATCCCAAGAAAGTAATGCAACAAGCCCAAGTCAGTCATCAAAACCCTCTCATGAAGGGTAGTTTTGACAGCCCTAATGGTGGATGAAGAACTCCTTGTGATCAGCAAGTCATCAACATACAAAACCAAAAATAAAAGTGAATCATCCTGCTGTAGAATGTAGACATTGGGATCAGAATGGCACTGAGTGAACCCAACTGATAGAAGGAAGGAGTCCATCTTGGCATACTAGGCTTGAGGAGCCTATTTGAGGCCATAGAGAGACTTTTGAAGTCGGCACACAAGTGAAGAATCCTGAAGGAACCCCTAAGGCTGCTCCATGTAGATCTCCTCCTAAAGGTCACCATGAAGAAAAGTACTCACATCCATCTGGTGTACTTCCCAACGATTAGCTACAGCAATGGCAAGAACAAGTCAGATCGAATTCATTCAGGCAACTGGCGCAAAAGTCTCAGAGTAGTCAATCCCAGGAACCTGGGAGAATCCCTTAGCAACCAAGCTAGCCTTATGCTTGTCAACCGACCCATCTGCTACAAATTTTGTCTGATAGATCCACTTACATCGAACAAGTTTTCTTCCCTTAGGAAGAGGGACAAGATCCCAAGTGTGGTTCCTTATCAAGGAACTATACTCCTCATGCATAGTTGTATCCCATTCAGGAATACCAGAAGCCTCATGAAAAGACTATGGATCTGAGGCAGTAGCAATGAAGACATGTGGAGCATCCTGAAACTATGAATGAGTCCGCCTGGTGTCTGATGGATCTCCAACCCAATCACCTGCAGACTGTAAAGTCTGTCTAGCCCAAAGTGGACTGGAAGATGGAGAATCTAGAGGTGAATCATCAACCTCTAAATGATGACTAGGAGAGGAAGGAGGTGAGTCCTTTGAATCACTCTCTGCATCAGAAGTGGAGGTAGAAGACTGCTCAGGAGAATCTGACTCATCAAAAGATCTATCATGTATCCCAAGTGACTCCACTGTCAAAGTAGAAGGAGTTGGAGAAGTGATAGAAAGTGAGCTCGAAGAGCCCTCCTCAAACTGAACACTCCTCTCAATGAACAACTCATGTGTAGTAGGGTGGAGCAACCGATAACCCTTCACACCATCAGGATAACCTACAAATAAGCAAGGTCTGCTCTGCGGATCCAAGGCCTTGCATTTCTCTGTAGGAATGTGGGCCCATGCAGGAGAACCAAAAACTTGAAAGTGCTTAACTGATGGTTTCCAACCGCTCCAATCTTCAAAAGGAGTGACTCCCTTCAAGGCTCGATGAGGAACATGGTTCTGGATATAACAAGCACAATTAATGGCCTCTGCCCAATACTGTGGTGCAAGAGATCTGGAGTGAATCATGCAGTTCACCATTTCCTTCAAGGACCCATTCTTCCATTCTGCAACACCATTCTACTGAGGATTGTATGGAACTGAATGCTGCAAATCAATCCCCTCTGAAGTGCAAAACCTCTCAAACCAATGGTTGACATACTCACCACCATTTTTAGTGCGCAAAACATTAATGGCTTTCCCAAATTGCTTCTCTACAAAAGTTTGAAGTCCTAAAAATGATCAAATACCTCTGACTTCTATTTGAGAAAGTACACCCAAGTATATTGAGAAAAGTCATCAATGAATGTGAGGACATATCTAGCCCTATTGAAAGAAGGATGCTGAAATGGACCAGCCAAATTACTATGAACTAACTCCAGTATCTGTGAATCTCTCCATGCCTTGCCTTTGTCAAACTTTTCCTTAGGATTCTTACCAAGAATGCAACCTTGGCATACACCACCTGAAAACTAAACTGAAGGCAACCCTATGACCATGCTCTGCTGGTTGAGCTGCTGCAAGTAGCGGTAGTTAAGATGACCAAACCGCTCATGCCATAATCTACTCACATCATCAGAATGAGTGATTAAAATAGTCGAAGGAGGATCAAGAACAAAGTGAGAAAATAGATAGAGCTGTGACTGATGATCTGCTCTCCCAACTACAACTGTAGAACCACTGTGCAACTCACAAATCTCCACTGAATCAGGAGTGAACTCAACCCGCTTGCCTGAACCTGTGTGAGTGATTTGGTATACTGATAGGAGACTAGTTGATAATGAGGGCACACAAAGAACATCATGGAATGTGCCATCCCCCACATCAAAAGACCCTCTCCCACACACCTCAACAGGAGTGTCATCACCCATCAAAATAGAAGGCATAGTACATGGCTTCAAAGATGCAAGTTCTTCCTTAGATGAAGCCATGTGGTGTGAAGCACCCGAATCAAGAACCCAAGTGGATGGTGAAGAAGCAACTGCAACAAGGGCCTTGCCCTTTCCTTTCCCCTTGCTGTTTTCTTTTGCCTTATTAGACCCCTCATTAGAACTCTGTTTGATAGACTCAAGAACACTGATATTATTCTTCTCAAGAATGTGTGTCAAGTGATCAATTTGTTTCTTCAGACATTTATGTTCATCATGACTGGGTCATTTACAATAGGCACATTGGACCCTCTCCTTCTTAGGCTTGTCACCCTTGGAAGATTGGGTCTCATTAGTTGCTTTTGAAGCAACCGGTATCTGATCCTTCTTCTCTTTGCTATTCTTTTGTTTCTTATCCTTACTATTGTTGCTACTACTTTGTCCTTTTTGTTCTTTTGTACCTTGGTTGGTAGCCAAGGCATGTGACTTAGAGGACTTAACAGTGCCCATCTAGATTAGCTTGTCCTGTTCCCGAGTGAGACTGACAGCAAAATCATCTAAAGATGGCCTGGTGAATTGAGTACTAAGTGCACCCTTAGTAGCATAGAAAGTAGAAACAAACATAGAATATTCTGAACTTAGCTTAGAGAGAATACTAAGAATCAGTTGTTCATCTTTCTTTTCAATTCCACATTGTTTTAACTATAGCCTTAGTGATTTCAATTTAGTGAAGAAATCCTGGATTGTGTTGAAATTCCCTGGACTTAAACTAATTAGTTCATTTTCCAACATATGATCCCTCATTGAATCTTGTGTGCCAAATAGTTTTTCTAGCTTTGTCCAGATTTCATTTGGTGTATTCAAAGACTCAATGTGAAAGACCAAATAAGGAGAAACAAACAAACACAATGTTCCATATGCTTCATCACATTTGTTAAACCACTTAGGCTTATCTTCATCTTTAGCAGGTTCAGTTTCAAGTCCCATAGTTATCCTATTTAGTCCAGCTTTCCTTAAGTAAATTATCATGCTTGATTTCCACTCAAAGTAATTGTATGGAGTTAAGATGGGCAGATTTGTTTGATCCATGATGAAGAAATGCAGAGAAGAAGTGCAAACACTGAATCAGCTACCTAAGACAAGCAAAGGCATGTTGAAACCTGCAATATTGATTGAAAACACCAAATATGCAAGTTGGTTGTCAGATTTGAGCTTGAAAACCCCAGTTCCACAACTGTGTATGACGATCTCCAATTTCGGTGAAATGAAAGCTAAATCTAACTTTCTCAAGCCTCCTGGACACATTGGAATAGCCAGAAATGCTGCAATCACCTAGATTTCATAAAACACATGTACAAACTCTAGAGATTAAAAAAGTTTCCGTCAAACTTTTCTGATTCTCAAGATCATCTGAAGATGCAAGAGAAGAGCTTACTGGGTTTTTTAAAAAACTGTAATAAGATTTATTACCCCCCCAAATCTCTCAAATAAGGAAACTAAAATCTATTCTTGCACATAGCAAGGCTCTGATACCATGTTAGAATCTGAAAAGATTATTAACCCAGAAAACTAGTGCAAAGAATAGATATCTAAACTATGAATGCAAATGATATGAAATCAAAATAGCAACACAGAGTTAGTCTCCAAGAGAGTAATGCAAATGCTAGAAGCAAAATAGCATTAAGAGGATGCAAAAGCAAGAGATACAAAATACAAGCTAGGTAGCATGCTTATATAGACCAAAGAGAGGGATGAGGTGGCAACACCGACCAATGAGGAGCAACCATCTATTGGACTAAAGATAGCAAAGTATCTTCCCAAGATAGCTAATGGATGCTCACATGTAGGAAGGTGACACCTCGCAACCACTCACCTAATAAGACATGCTTTATTAACCTAAGCAAGATTAATAGAAGTGTAGGAAAAACCTAGGAATATAGGGAAAAAATAAATAACCCACTAGGAAATAAAAACCTACACTAACAAATACATGTCTTGCTGCAGTGATGCTAAATTATCGACAAATGATGCAGATGTAGATCCATAAATGCCGAACAATGTTCCTTCCCTTGAGAAGGAAATAAACCACCTGAAGATGCATGATATCTTCCCATGCAAGAAGATGTATGTATGATCTTGAATCATGCTGAAGTTGATCCAAGGATGATGACGCCCATGTTGATGTCTTCGAAGAGTGATCAGGTGTCCCCATGTCAATGCCAAAGGATGCCATAATTGAATCAGGTGCATGCGCAATAGATGAGGATGATGACGATCCAGAACCATGTGTAGGACAATGTAGAGCATGAATATCCAAAGTGGACAATGTTGATGCAGCTTCATCAAAACTATCATCGAAGAGAAAACTGATGTCCTCAATGTGTGCTTCCATGTCAGCAATGCGGGACTCTACAAACAAATAAGTGATGTCGAGTAGAAATCTATCCCAATCAACAATGCTAGGAAGATTGATACCCTGTTGTAAAGAACACCAGAAGATTTTGAGGAAGCAACTCTAGAATTTGATGAAGCAATAGTAGAAGTGATGAATTATTCTGTCACTGAAACATTCTATTTTTGTATCATGTTTAGGGATGTGAGTTGTGATCAAGACATGATCATGTGGGAATGAAGAAACATTCAAGTCTCCATATATCTACCAAATTTTGATCCATAATGTATGTGGACAGTCAATATCCATGATGGCATACAAAGCAGCATATAGAATATGTAAACTGATTAATCCAATAATGTGATCATGATGATTAAACCACTTAGGCTTCTGAGATTGTTTACTAGGTTCAGGGACAAGTCCATACAGATGGGGTATGAGATTATGGAACCTGAGGTGTTTCAGGATGCCTTCACACCATGACTTATAGTTTCCCTTGTTTAGGTTTATTACAGAAGAGTGAGTTTCATATCCCATGATTAGAACAAGTTAATTCCTCTAGACAATAGAAATCAACACATTAGGCAACCCATATTAGGTGACCCCTAATTGAACTTTACGTAAAGTGGCACTTTATAAGTAGAGTGTGTGATTACTCTTTGCTTAATTTCCCCCTTAAAGTGATGCTTTATAAAGTTAGTGCCTTGTGAAAAATGAACACACAAGACCCTCCCTTAATTATGTGTCCCCCCCCCCCCCAAATTTGACACTTTATAGGAGTGCTTTAGGTCACCCAAAAAAACATAAACATGCACTTTATAATTTTAGTGTGATTTTATGCTAGTTGGATTCGTGATGAAAAATCACACTTTTGCAAAAAGAAGCACTCAATTTCGAGTTGATTTGCAAAAGTTATTGAAGTTGCAAGATGTATGCAATTACAAAAAAAATCCTTCTTGAGGAAAAAAAATTTGCGTGCACAAATTGTGAGAGAAAAAAAATTGGAGGAAATTTAAGCCCCCCTAGGCTATGCATGACCAGGGGCTACAAATTTCAATTAGTTTCCCCCTGCTCTACTAACATCACCCCCTCCCCCCCAAGTTTCATACCTCATCATTTTTGACAATTTCAAACATGAATAGTAGCACTATGTGCTCAAAAAAACTTGACACCCATCACTATTTGTTTGCAGTTGCAAATAGGCCAGATTGGGGCAAATCAGGACATTTTTATGACACTGAAGACCATTGAAAACAAGGCCCAATTAGGGCAAGTAGATGTGTTGTGAATGCACCTTCCTTCAGGCAGGTGAAGGCACCAAATGGCAAGTGCCTACCACAATGAAAGGGGACACCGAACTGCCATGTGTGGGAGCTATGAAACAACTCGTTGTGAGAGTTGTATGGTGCGATGTGGGAGCTCTGTGGTGTGGTGTTGAATGCCAAACATTATATGTCCACAAAATCTCAATGAGAGTCGACAAATCTAAGCTGATCAAATGTTGAGAAAGGGCCGCGGGTCGACCTTTTGTAGACCTCGATGCAAAAATAGGCACTGTGCCTCCTTTCACAAACACAGAGCACTATTTCGAAGCCAACAACAAAAAAAACATAGTTAAACCCAAAATAAATGAAACAATAAAAAATGCCTCACAGTATGGAGCTCAACATGAATGGGGGCGAGTAGCACAACAAGCAAATGACAGCTCAAAACTACTCCAAGAAGCTCTGATGCCATGTAGAAGACTGAAATCATGGAATAGACTAACAAGCACATGAATTGCAATGGAATCAACCAATTTGTATTAGCCAATAAGGTGAGTATAAATAGAGTTTTTAGGTACCTGAATCTCCATGAAAAAAGGATAGGACTCCTCTACATGGAGTTGTGGTGAGTAACATCCCACAAACATAACGCGACATGTCAATGCAAGTCGACACCTCTCAAAACAACTCCAACTACTTTGAGAAGTTCAAATGAACATATGTCAATATGCCTAAGTAAGCTTAAATACAAATGTGTATGCCTATTGATTAAAGGTATACACTAATAGTTAGAATGGTAAATTCACGATTGATACCTCAAGCTTTAACACTAAGATATTGGCCGGTTTGTGAAAGCCACGTCAGGTGTAGGATAGGATATTAAAGGTGATGGGATGCATACAAAAAAGATTTCTAAATGGCTTTTCTTGGCAAATCTAGAAAAGATCCATGGTTCTTATGGCTCTTAATAGTAGGTACCATTAGTGATGTTATATCTAGATTGATAGGATAGCAGTGGTAAAGGAGAGTAATTGTTAGCTGCAACCCTTATTTGTAGCAGCTTCCCCAACTTAATCTCTACTCATTTTGATATCCTTAGTTCACAAGCACCAATTTTCTCTCTACTTTTCTTTCCTTGTGTTTTCCTTGTAGGTTTATCAATGGAGAATGATAAAATGAACCAATGTCTCTTCTTGCCAGTACTACCATGGGAACCAAAGATTAGAGGGGGAGTTTAGATCACGGATCTTAACTAGTTTTTTTATTCATACTGCATGATGGTGCACTTCGCCATTAGAAACATTTGTGGCCATAAATGGCTTCAAGGCATGGAAGATAAGGTTCTGCATTGGTCTGACCTAGTATCCATGCTCCTCTCAAACATAATGGACATTGTGCAAGATATCCATTACGTGCATGCAATTGCCATGGGATTGGTCATTGACTACCTCTACAACTTGGAGAGATGGAAGCAGGTGTTGTAAGGATATGATTTGAATAAGGAAGAAGCTATGGTGGGAGGTCTTTTCCAAATTAGTACCTTGAGAACCTTAACAGTTGTGAAATGTGTATAAAACGCTATGCAAAAGGGACTGGCTTGTGGATGTATAGGAGGATTGGACAAGGCCCTTCATGGGCATAGTCATAATTTTTCAAGGCAAATGTTAGCAAAGTGCAAGGACATTTTTACCTCTATCCAATTTCTTAGGGTACATGCCTTAGACTGGGCAGCTCATTTCCCTTTAACAATTACAAACTAGTATACTGCAACACTGGTGGAGGAGGAGAAGGAGGTCAAGACCTCATGTGTACTAGCAATGACAGCCATGAGCACCATGGAGCCAACAAATCCACTAGAGGGGATATAGTCATCAAAGGGGGGAGAGAAGAATGACTAGTAACAAGAGGTCTCTCTCCTCCCCCTCCATGATTGACATGTATGGATGTTAGTATATGTCCTATTTTCCTCTTTTGGTCATATGTGTATGTCAAACTCTTAATTTTTTCTATTATGTTGTTGGTTTTTAGTTTAAGGCCATACTAGGGCCCAATTTGTAAGCTTTTTGAGCTCTGGTAGTGCTATTACAGAGCCTTTTTTGGATGTTTCTTGTACTCAACTTATGTAATCATGAATTTTGATTAATATAAGTCTAGGTGGTCGCCACCTTTTTCTAAAAACAAGAAGATAATGTCACATCACTCATAGGAATTGAAGTTAATAATCATTATTTTACATTTCTTATTCATTAGTTACAATAGTCAAACATATAGGATAGTGATATGTAGATGTGTGCTACAATGACTAGAGAGTACTTTCACCATATTTACAATTATTTAGAACAAGAAGCTTTTTCCCCTAATTTATCTAAGTATTTTTTCATCCATATTGATAAATTCACTATTAAGTAATTAGTAATTGTGAGTGTGCTTTATAGATATGTATATAAGGGTTTACTACTAAGATACTTGGATAATAATAATAATGATAATAATAAATTGTTCTTAAACAGGCCTGTAGTATTGTATACTACATTTTGATATTTCGTAATTGTTGATGTTTAGATTTACACTTGAATATTGCACCTGCATACAAACCTACATCAACGTGGATGTTTTTTGCAAATGTGGAATATAGCTTGCAAAACGACCTCCAGGATTTTAGAAGCTGACTCTAAGTTGTAAGTTTTTCAATAAATTTGATTCAAATTTTTGAAAGGAAAAGGAAGAAAGAAGTTAAAAATGAAACCTATCTAATAGACAATACACCAAATTAAACCCTCCTATTCGCATATGACTTAATTTGCACAAGATTTGTAATCATGAAACAAAATGAACACAAATGTAATAATGAAAGGCAAAATTACAGTCATTAATTTCCAAGAGATTTGATAGTTTTAGAGATGCAAATAAAGGTTGCATATGCAAAAATAAGAAGCCAAGATTAATCTACAAGAAAAACTAAATGATGCACAATCAAGCAAAACATTTCATTCCATTTACAAAAATAAATTAACAAAAAAGTGAGGCCAAATGCACAATCATAAGATTGTTTTTCATGAGCTCAAATATTTACAAAATCTGTCTAAAAGGCCTGATTACCAAAGAGGCAAAGCTTCACTAGTAGAAATCTCCTCTCTTTTATTCAAATGAACAATACAATATATATAGAAGAAAATGATCTAGAAGAGAAAGAAATCTCGTCTTTTGTTTGAATAAACAATACAATATATATAGAAGAAAATAATAGAAGAAGAGGATTTAGAAGAGAAGGAGAAATTAAAACCTTGATTTGCCTTCCTATTGTATGGTGAACACCTCTTCTTATTCACTCAACCTCCCACCTTTATTTTTACTTTTGATTCAATTTTCTGCATGCAAAAACTCTTCTTTACTGCATGGCAACTAAGGCCTAAATTTGATGGTTGACCCTACCTATCAAGAAAATTGTTTATGCCATTTATCCATTCATTCAAAAGTGCCTTTAAAATACTATAACATATCTTAATATAAGGAAAATTATATATGAACCAAATATATATATCATTATAATCTTATATAAATTTTAACAGTCTATCAAAAATCTCTTCTTTCATGTGACACAATCTTTTTAAAATTATGAATGTATTTTATGACAAAAGTTAAGTATTATAAATTTAGGCTTTCATGGCTACCACCTCTCTAAGTTAAGTATTCCTGCTTGCCTCCCTAAGCTTTTGCTTAATTTTGGATAGCTCTCCATCTTATCTCTCTTTTATAATAAAGCTTTTACTTTATTATATCGTACTCCACTCTACTTTAATACCATCTATTTCAATGGTCAAACAATCAATAGCAATTTTATACCTCATTCACAATAAAAAAGTGTTAAATATTTGTCCTATTTTTATTGGCCAAAATTAACCTTTGACTATTGAAGTGGATGATATTTAAGAACAACCATCAAACTCGTGCCTACCATTGGACTTAGGAGAGGATCGATGGTGCGAAAGCTCCCGTAGCTTGGTGGATCTACCTGCCATGTCACCCTTATGCAGAAACAATGGTGCACTGTCCCCCAACTGACATCTCTGATCTTCTTCGAAAGATTGTGTATGGTTGGATTATTTTTAATCCAATGGTTCCTGTTATGCTGGGTATTTAGTGATCCCTTTGTGAGTTGTGTGTAGATGGTATGGAGGACTCTATGTTGATCTGTCCTTGCTTATTGGCCACAATGAATTGTGCCATGATTGCCTGAACATTTCACTGGAATTCATAGTGAATGCTAGCGCCTTTCTTAGTGATTGCACAATGATTTTTGGATATGCGTGACACTTTAGAGCTTGTGATGAACTTGAAGTTGTACGCCATGTCTTTGGCTTCATTTCATACAAATTTTTTGGTATTTTTGATGTTATATAAATGATTACCTTGCTGCGTTGGATTTCTAAGCTAGATTTAAAACTTTGGTGCGCTAAATTTTGATAGAGTCGCGCCTGATGAATTTTTGAATCCTAGACACAAATAAAATGTGGAAAAACAAAAATAGAAAGCAAAGGAGACACACACAGCTAGACTTGCAAACTTTTGTTTATTCTGTTGAATCAGAAAAATAGTATTTACAAATGATTTCTAAACTTAAAACAACAAACTACTAAGAATACACTTGATTTGCAGCAATTTGAAGCTACACACAAACTTCCTATTTGTCTAGAGCTATTTGCTGCTCTCTGCACACACACTGAAAAATGCTCAGAACTGTTGTTCATGCACACAAAAAACATTCTCTATTGCTACTGCTTTTGCAACTTTTTCTATTGTTCACTAACTACACTACATACTCTCCTTTTGTCTTATCCTTCACCAGAATTCTACCACTCAAAAATTGCCGCTCAAAATTCAAATTCACCAAATGTAGTAAATGGAGACTGACTAGCAATAATGAATATCTAATGGGCCAGCAAAAGGAATTAATTGTTTTGTAGGGCGTAGTAGGAGGGAGATCACCGGAGGATCTCAAACGGGTAGGTGGAGTTAATGAACACGCTCCAGATTTGAATTTCCAACACTCCCCCTAAATCTGGAGCCACATACCTCTTTCATTCTGTCTTGAAAGCTGTCTATAGTTGTCCAGAGCTACCTGAATTTTTCTTTCCAAAACTAAAACTGGAGTTGTCCACAACACCTAAGCTATCTCTGAGACGTTTAAAGTTCCCCTTGCTTAATGGTTTGGTAAAATTTTTTGCAAGATGCTACTCAAACCTACAAACTTTCATTTTGATTTCACCATTCTCAACTAATTCTCTTATGAAATGATACCTAATTTCAATGTGCTTGCTTCTTCCATGAAAAACTAGATTCTTTGTCAAAGCAATTGTTGAAGTATTGTCACAAAATATAGTTGTTCCATCCTTTTGTTCTTACTTCAAATATACTAAGATCCTCCTTAGCCAAATAGCTTGGCATGTTGCTGCATTAACTGCTATATACTCAACCTCAGCAGTAGATAGGAAAACTATGGATTGTTTCTTGGAAGCCCACGAGATGACTCCTGATTCCAAGTGAAACACATATCCAGATGTGCTCTTCCTGTCATCTACACTCTCTGCCCAATCACTATCCATGTAACCAACTAGCCCAAAAATATTTGTTACACTATACAAAATGTCATATCCTTTGGTTCCATTCACATATCTCAGGATTCTTTTACCCACTTGCCAATGTGACTCTTTTGGAGTCTCCATAAATCTAGAAATTAGACTTACACTATGCATTATATCAAGCCTAGTAGTAGTCAAATACATCAAACTTCCAACCATACTCTTGTAGAGGGTTGGGTTCACTTTATTTTTGATGTCCTCCTTGCTCAACTTCAGACCTGCAGATGCTGGTATGGGGGCAAGCTTTCTATCTTGCATCCTAAACCTTTTCAAAATCTCTGCTGCATACTTTGATTGAGAGATAAATATACCATCATGCATTTGTTTTACTCCTATGCCTAGAAAATACCTCAAAAGACCTAAGTCTATCATTTCAAATTCTCTTTTCATGGCCTCTTTAAGATCTGCAATGAGAAAATCATCATCTCCAGTAAAAACTAAATCATCAACATACAAGACAACAATTAAAATCTTACCATCAGTTGTCTTGATGTAAAGAGTGGGCTCACCATCACTTTTGCTAAAGCTATTATTCAACAAATATGAGTCAATCCTATTGTACCATGCCCATGGTGCTTGCTTCAGCCCATAAAGAGCTTTCTTCAGCCTATATACCTTGTTTTCTTGACCCAGAACTTCATAACCAGGTGGCTGCTCTACATAAACTTCCTCTTTCAACACTCCATTCAAGAAGGCAGACTTCACATCCATTTGATACATCTTCCATTTATGTTGGGCTGCAATTGCTATAACTACCCACATGGTTTCCACCCTTGAAACTGGAGCATATGTCTCATCATAATCTTTTCCAAATTGTTGTTTGTGCCCCTTGACAACTAATCTTGCCTTATGCCTTTCTATTCTTCCATCGGCATTGCTCTTGGTCTTATAGACCCATTTCACTCCAATGACTTGTTTGTTGGGAGGCAACTTAGTTAGCTCCCATGTTCTATTCCTCTATATTGCATCTATTTCCTCATCCATGGCTTCACAGCACTTGCTTTCTTTCATAGCGTCCTCAAGATAAATTGGATCACTATGAGAAAATAATACAAAATTCACACTTTCATCAAACTCTTCGTCATACCTTTCATTTTGGTAGATCTCCCTTAGACTCTTGGTCTTTCTTGGCATTAGGGAGACAAGAGTGGGGTCTGAATGCTCACTACTACTGCTGCTATGCTATGTAGACCCTATCTGGAGTTGTCTAGAGCTCTCTGGAGTTCTGTGTATAGAACTCTGCACTTGTCTATAGTCTATGTCAAGAACTCTCTAGAGTTGTCTATGAGGCTCCATAACATCATCTTGTTGTACTTCATACTTCTTTTCTTCATCAATCAGTGTTGTCAGGAGCTGTCTGGAGCTGTCAATATCTATGAAGCCATCCCATGACTCATTCTCTAAGAACTCCACATCTCTGCTAATAACTATTTTCTTGGTGACTGGGTTATACAACCTATAGGCTTTGGACTCTTCACTATAGCCCATGAAGATACACTTCTCACCCTTGTCATCTAACTTTTGCTTCTTCTCTTTTGGCATGAGTATGTATGCCACACACCTGAACACTCTCAAGTGATCAACTATCCACTTATATTTCATCCATGCCTCTTGTGGAATCTTGTCACAAACTGCCTTTGTAGGACTTCTATTTATCAAATATACCATTGTTACTATAGTTTCACCCCAATATTCATTTGAGAGTCTCTTGGCTTTATGTATACTTCTTTCCATCTCCACAATGGTTCTATTTTTCCTCTCAGCCACTTCATTTTGCTGCGGAATATAGGTTGTTGTTAGCTCCTTCTTAATGCCATGTTGCTTGCAAAAATTCACAAACTGATTGGAGGTATACTCTCCCCCTCTGTCTAACCTTAGGACCTTGATGAAATGTCCACTCTCCTTTTTAGCCTGGGCCTTAAACACTTTAAACTTGTCAAATGCTTCAGATTTATGTTATAGGAAATAGACCCATGTCTTACGGCTATAGTCATCTATGAAGGTCATAAAATATTGGCTCTTACCAATAGTAATTGTTTGCATAGAACCACACAAGTTAGTGTGCACCAGCTCCAATGGTGCACTTGCCCTTCTAGAATGCCCTAATTGAAAGGGTAGCTTGTGCTACTTTCCTAAAATGCAAACTTCACATTTACCACTAGGCTCTATAATGGTTGGCAAACCTCTAACTGTACCCTTCTTTGACAAAAGATTCAAAATAGTATAACCTAAGTGTTCATACCTGAGATGCCAAATATTTGAGGGGTCTTGAATGACTTTATTGAAGGCTAACTATTGAGCCACTACTTTAGACACCATCTGGTTGACTCTAGAGTCGTCTGGAGCCATCTAGAACTTGACAAGTATAGTTGTGGACTGAGCTGAGAAACACGTTTCTAACCTCAAGGGAAACATTCTATTCTTTGACATTGGCATTGCTGCAAGTATTTTCTTGCTTCCATCCTTCTCATAAATGATGCATTCACCCTTTTCCATCAACACTTTGTAGCCTTTTTGGATCAGTTGTCCAATACTCATGAGATTGTTCTTTATACTAGGGACAAAATATATATTTTCAATCTCCTTCTTCTCACCTTGACTAGTATGAAACATAATAGACCCCTTTCCCACAATTGGAACTATTTTATTGTTGCCCATTTTATCTCAGACTTGACATTTTTATCAATGAAAGAAAATAAACTCATTATCACTCATGTGATTACTACATCCACTATCTAAAAACCATACTTCATCACTGCCTTGCTAAAAAATGTTGCACATGATAAAGGCCTTTGACTTATTACCTTCAGCCACATTTGCACTTTGCTTGGATTGATCATGTTGCTTTTTCCAGCACTCACTTGCATAATGACCAAACTTATGGAAATAATAACATTTAACACTGCTCTAGTCAAACTTTTGACTCAAGTTGTTGTTCTTCTTGACTTTTCCGGAGCTGGACTGAGAACTACTTGCTCCCTCTTAGTTGTGTGCTCATCTTGAGCTATCTTCTCTAGCACTTCCACGTCCACATCTTCCTCTACCTCTGCCTCTTGAGCTTCATCTAGAGTTGTTTCTACCTCTCCCCCTGCCTCTTGAGTTGGCTTGAGCTTTAAAGCTTTCTCATGGGAAGAATTTACAGACCTATTTAGGCGTTGCTCATGGGTTAGAAGGGAACCCATTAGCTCATCAAGTACCCATTTTGAGAGGTCTTTGGTCTCTTCTATAGTAATGACTATTGGGTCAAATCTAGGAGGTAAACTTCTAAGGATTTTCTCTATAATTCTTTGCTCATCCATGGTTTCTCCATTTATCCTCAATTGATTAACCAAGATGGAAACCCTTGTGTGAAAATCTGAAGTGGACTCACTGTCCTTCATCTGCAGGGTCTCAAAATCTCTCCTAAACAGTTGGAGTTTCACTGACCTCACCTTGTTAGTTCCCTTGTAACTGTTTTGCAATATTTCGTGTTAGCTGCTGCTATTCTAGGGAAAATAGCCTCTATCAAGGCTACCTAAATCAAACTGGGGGATTTTGCAGCTTTCCTCATTGTCTCCTTCAGCTGGGTCTTCTGGTTGTTTGTGAGGGCTGCATATGCAGCTGGGTCAGTCACATCATTGAACCCGTTAAACACACGCTCCCATAAATCATTTGTAACCATTATGGTCTTCATTTTCTTTGCCCAAACATCATAGTTTTGTCCATTAAATTGTGGTGGTTTCTACCAAATTTTACTTTCTTCTCCAGCCATGTCTCCTATCAAACAAACTTTAAACACCCAAAAAACAAATGCCCAACTCACTCAAGACTTAGGACCTTCTGGCTCTGATACAAATCTGATGGATTTTTGAATCCCAAACACAAATAAAATGTGGAAAAACAAAAATAGAAAGCAAAGGAGACACACATAGCTAGACTTGCAAACTTTTGCTTGTTCTATTGAATCAGAAAAATAGTATTTATAAATGATTTCTAAACTTGAAACAACAAACTACTAAGAATACACTTGATTTACAGCAATATAAAGCTACACACAAACTTCCTATTCATCTAGAGCTATCTGCTGCTCTCTGCACACACACTGAAAAATGCTCAGAACTGTTGTTCATGCACACAAAGAACATTCTTTATTGCTGTTGATTTTGCAACTTTTTCTGATGTTCACTAACTACACTGCATTCCCTCCTTTTGCTTATCCTTCACCAAAATTTTGCCACTCAAAAATTGCTGCTCAAAATTCAAATTCACCAAACACAGTAAATGGAGACTGACCAGCAATAATGGATATCTAATGGGCTAGCAAAAGGAATTAATTTTTTTGCAGGGTGCGGTAGGAGGGAGATCACTGGAGGACCTCAAACGGGTAGGTGGAGTTAATGCACACGCTCTAGATTTGAATTTCCAACAGCGCCTTCTTCTTTTATGACCGCTCCTCATTTCTATTGAAAGTTGTGCATTGATACTTTGAGATGACGTTGGATGTTTTACCTTTTAACTTTGAGCTGTGCCAAACTTTCATCTGCTATGCTGAAAATGGAAGCTTGGTGTTATAATTTCACAGTGTTGTGCCTTGATCTGGAGAAATTGCGCCATTTTTAACAAAGCTGGAGCTACACTTATGTAATGTTGTGCTTGGATCTGAATACAACTTGGAAACCTTTGCATAATGATTTATAACAGGATAGAGAGATGGAGAATTCTTTTATACTAGTCACATCATCTTTGACCCCTCTACGTCTCAATCTTGGAGGACTGTGGTTGTGCTTTATCATGGAGCATTAAAGCTTGAATTTGGTGAAGACTAGGTGCCTTGAATGGAGATTGGGATAATTGAACTTTTAATGCTGGGTCTGTTGGTAAATGAGGTGTCTCAACCTTGCTAGATAATTCCCATAATAGTTATTTTTATTTAATATTTTCCTATAGTTGTTACGCATTGTTAATGCTTTAAAAATTAGTTTATTAGGTGTCAAAAGATGCCCACATAGTAGTATATTATGGAAGGCCTATTTTTAGGCATATTATGACAGATTCTATGACATCTATAAGGGTCAAAAATAGGGGATTTCATTTTGGACGTGAGAGTTATTTTTAGACTGGAATTTTGGCTGAGAAGCTTTGCACATGGTTTTGTAAAACCACAGATGGTTTCTTGTATAGCTAGAAGTCTATTGAGGAGTAGTTTGTATGTGTGAGTTTGCAGGTACTGTTATGCTGCTAAAATGCTACCAGAAATCTTCCAAAGTTGATTATTGGTGATACTCCTGTAATAAACTTGCTCTGCAAGTGTATGTAATCTTGTTGTTTGATTTGGAATACATTGAGCAGGCTTTTGGAGTGTGGGATTTTTCACCTAAAAGGGTTTCCCCACGTATATCTAGTGTTTTTGTATTTCATTGTTTATTTCATGTTTTGAATGTGCTTCTAGATTTTTTGTAATTGTTATATCAGTTTTTAAAAAGTTTTGCATAATGTTTCTCCTCAAGATTGGTGTAGGAAGTTGTTTCTGCTACTTTAACTTCCTTACAAGTGGTATTAGAGCTTGATCACCTTTGGTTTCAGTTGTGGGTTGTTGGGTTTTTTGTGCTAATCAAGGTTTGAGTGGGAGCTTTTGTAGAGGATACTTTGTGATCTTGTTGCAGGTATTTTTTTCAGATGGTGAGCACATCTAGGAGAATTGAGGTAGAGAATTTTTTTGGCATGAACTTTGAAATGTGGAAGCTGAAGATGGAAGATCTGTTGATTGATCAGGATCTATGGGATGTAGTGGATGAAAATGTCCATAGGCCTGTGGATCCAAATTTAGCTACAAAATATGATTTAATGGATAGAAAAACTAAAAGTCTCATAAGATTGTGCCTTGGATATTTGATTCTGATAAATGTCCACGAAGAACCCACTTCGAAGAAGCTTTGGAAGAAGTTGGGTGAGATATATCAAGCTAAATCTCTAGTAAATAAGATTTTCTTGAGGAAGAAGTTGTATTGCTTGAGAATGGAAGAAGGTGGACGGATTTCTGAGCATCTAGAAAATTTCAATATGTTGGTGACTCAGTTGACCTCAGTTGGGGTGAAAATGGACAAAGAACAAAAGGTGCCAAATTTTGTTGTGTTTGCTACTAGACTCATGGGACAACCTAGTAATGGCTATTGGGAGCATTGTAGTCATCTTGATGATAGAGGATGTTGTTGGTTCTCTACTCTCTAAAGATATCATAAGGAAGGTCTCTCTAAATACCAAAAAGGATTTGAGTGTTCAAGACAAAAAGAACGAGGCAAAGATGAGAAGCAGTGTGGCCATTCCAAGTCTAAGAATAAGGGGAGATCAAAATCTCCTGCTAAGTTTAAGGCAATATGCTGGAACTATGGCAAATCTGAACACTTCTGAAAGGAATGTAAAGAAGAGAAGAAAAAGAAGAAGAAGAAGAAGTAAGATTTTGATTCCAAGTCTGAGAAAGAAGATGGAGATGCCTTTATTGTAGCCTTGGCCACTCATGCAGGTGATAATGCATGGTTGATAGACTTAGGTGCATCTTTCCACATGACTCTGAACAAAAACTGGTTTAGTAAGTATGAAAACTATGATGGTGGGAAGGTGTATTTGGGTGATAATTCTTTCCTTGACATTGTTGGTTGTGGTAGTATTCATGTGAAATTTTTTGATGGCAGAGTTAGAGGATTTGATGGTGTCTTGCATATCCTAGGACTAGCAAGAAATTTATTATCTATTAGCAAGCTAATAGATGCGGGTGTGCATGTACAGTTTTCTGAAGCAGGTGTGAAAATGGTGAGAGGTTCTATGGTGATAGCAAGAGGAATCAGATTGGGTACATTGTACCAGCTCGATGCATGCATGGTTGAGTGTAATAGCACTTCTGATAAAATAAAGCTAGAAACTAATTCATTGAAAAAAGAGATGGTTTCCTCTTCTACAGATGGTCATGGCTTCTAGGTACCCAAGGGTGCTATGTCTACCAAATCAAAGTTGCCTACAGAGAAGATCATGTTATGGCACCAGAGACTTGGCCACATTGGAGAGAAGGGTTTGAAAGCCCTAAAAAATAAGAACCTTTTTTAAGGTTTGAATGATTGCAATCTAGAGTTTGATTTCTGTGAACATTGTATTTATGGCAAACAGAACCACGTTTAGTTTTACTCATCTTCTCATAATTCTTCATGTATTTTGGATCTAATCCATTCAGATGTATTTGGTCTTGTTGATGTTTCTTCTATTGGTAAATCAGTTTATTATGTTACTTTCATTGATGATTTCAGTAGGAGAACATGGGTATATTTTTTAAAGAGTAAATCTGAAGTTTTCAGTCATTTTAAGGAGTTTAAGGCTATGGTAGAAACTCAGATTGGAAAGAAAATTAAATGTTTGAGGACTGAAAATGGCGGTGAGTACTGTTTTGCAGATTTTGACATATTCTGTACAGATTGTGGGATTAAAAGGCAAAAGACAATTTTGTATTCTCCTCAATAGAATGGAGTTGCATAAAGAATAAACAGAATGTTGATAGAGATAGCTAGGATCATGTTGAGTGGAGCTAGTCTAGAACAAAAGTTTTGGGTTGAAGTTGTTGCCACTGCTTGTTATTTGATAAATAGATCTACATCAACACTTGTTGATAAAATACCAATGGAGATGTGGTTGGGGAAAACGCCTTCATTTAGACATCTGAGATTTTTTGGTTGTTAGGCATATGCACATGTGCCTAAGGAGAAGAGAACAAAGTTGGATTCTAAGGCTATCAAATGTATCTTCATCAGCTACGACTATGGTGTGAAAGGATACAAGCTTTGGGACCCTGATGCACATAAGGTAATTTATTCCAGAAGTGTTATTTTCAGAGAGACTAAATCTTGTCTTGTTACTTTTCAGCCAAAACAACATAAAGAAATTGAACAGAAAAGGATGTGATTTAACTTCCTTCTATGCCTGATAAAGTTGAATCGAGACCACAAGATAGACCAGAAGTTGATGAGAGCTCATCAAGATCTGAATCTTTAGAAGAGGGAGCAAAGGAGGAAGTAATGGAAGAACCTCCACCTTAGGTTGTTCGAAGGTCTACAAGGCATGGGCAACCACCTGAAAGGTATGGGTATTCACCTAATGATTGGAAGTGTATATTTGCTTTGAGTACTAACATTGATGAACTAAGATCTATGCAAGAGGCTTTGGGTATGAATGATGCAGATTCCTAGAAAATAGCCACGGATGCAGAGATGGCAACCCTTGAAAGAAATGATACATGGGACCTAGTACCATTTCCTGAAGGATGAAAACCTGTTGGATGTAAATGGGTGTTTAAGAAAAAGATTGGTTCAGATGGAAATGTTGAAAAGTATAAGGCATGGTTGGTTGTGAAGGGATACTCTCAAGTTGAGGGTATTGATTATGATGAGATCTTTTCTCTTGCTAAAATCACATTCATTCAATTTTTATTATCTATTGTAGTAGCTTATGACCTAGAGGTTGAACAAATGGATGTGAAAACTACTTTTGTTCATGGTGATTTGGAGGAAGAAATTTATATGACACAGCCAAAGCACTACGTGGTGAAAGGTAAAAGCAAATTGGTTTGTAAGTTAAAGAAATCTTTGTATGGCCTTAAACAAAGTCCTAGGATGTGGTACCAGAAGTTTGATACTTATGTGTTGAGTTTGGGATTTGTGCGGTCTAAATCTAATCACTATGTATATTTTAAATCTGATGGTGATTGTTTCCTAGTAATTGCTTTATATGTTGATGACATGATGCTTATTGGGAAAGGCAAAGGTTTGATTATAGAATTGAAATCTTAGCTCTCTATGAAATTTGAAATGAGAGATCTTGGTATAGAAAAACACATACTTGGGATGGAGATCAGAAGAGATCGTTAGAACAGAAAGCTATGGCTTGGCTAGAGTAAGTATGTTTGTTTAGTTTTGCAAAGGTTTAACATGCAGGATTGTAAACCACTTTGTGTTTCTGTTACATTGGGAACAAAGCTCTCTATTTCACAATGTCCTACATCCCCATCGGAGATAGAAGACATGAGCAGAGTGCCTTACCAAATTGCAGTTGGAAGCTTAATGTATGCTATGGTTTGTACAAGACCAGACATTGCCCAAGTAGTGGGAGTTCTTTCTCGTTATATGTCTAATCTTGGAAGAGTGCATTGGGATGCAGTTAAGAGGGTCTTCAGATATTTGTGGGGTACAACAGAGTACTCTATTTGTTTTCATGGTACAGGAGATCAACATTCCCTGAGTATTTGTGGTTTTATGGATTCAGACTAGGCTGGTGATGTCGATAGGAGAAGGTCCACCAATGCATATGTATTTACTCTTAATGGTGGTGTAATCAGTTGGATGAGCAAGCAACAGGCTGTGGTCACTTTGTCCACTACTGAGGCAAAGTACATGGTAGCTACTCATGCCTATAAAGAAGCCATGTGGCTGAAGCTTTTATGTTTAGATATTGGATTGAAACAGGGTGCAGTTACAATTTATTGTGACAGTTAGAGTGCAATATGCCTTGCGAATAACCTAAATTTTCATGCTAGGACCAAACACATTGATGTTCTATATCACTTCATGAGAGATATGGTCGAGGATGGCAGGGTGAAGCTAGAAAAGGTAGATAGTGTGGAGAATGTTGTAGATGCATTAACTAAGCCCATGAGTATAGAAAAAATTAGGTGGTGTTCCAAGTCTATGGGCCTTTTGGCCCCTAGTAGTTGATCCATGATGGTGTTATTCCCCTGGCTCTTGCAAGGTATTTGACAAGTGGGAGAATGTTGGGAAATGAGGTGTCTCAACCTTGCTGGATATTTCCCGTAATAGTTATTTTTATTTAATATTTTCCTACAATTGTTATGCATTGTCGGTGCTTTGAATATTGGTTTATTAGGTGTCAAAAGATGCCCACATAGTGGTCTATTATGGAAGGCCTATTTTTAAGCATATTATGACATATTCTGTGACATCTGTAAAGGTCAAAAATAGGGGATTTCATTTTGGACGTGAGAGCTTATTTTTAGACTGGAATCTTGGCTGAGAAGCTTCGCACATGGTTTTGTAAAACCATAGATGGTTTCTTGTATAGCCAGAAGTCTATAAATTGGAGGCTTGAGGAGTAGTTTGTATGTGCGAGTTTGCAGGTACTATTATGCTACTGGAATGCTGCCAAAAATCTTCCAGAGTTGATAATTGGTGATACTCCTGTAATAAACTTGCTCTGCAAGTGTATGTAATCTTGTTGTTGGATTTGGAATACATTGAGAAGGCTTTTGGAGTGTGGGTTTTTTCACCCAAAAGGGTTTTCCCCATGTATATTTGGTGTTTTGTGCTTCACTATTTATTTCATGTTTTGAACGTGCTTCTAAATTTCTGTAATTGTTAATTTAGTTTTTAAAAAGTTTTGCATAATGTTTCTCCTCAAGATTGGCGTAGGAAGTTATTTCTACTACTTTAAGTTCCTTACAGGGTCTAGATGGGAAAGTTGTTCTAGATTGGGATTATGTCATCAAAGATTATAAGCCACCAAATCATCGAGTGAGTTGGAAGATCTGAAGGCCCTTGAGTATTTATGGAGAACATTAAAAATGTGTAAGGTAAAAAACTCAACATTGATTGGTGTCCACTAGGCCATTATGTGGTAGGTCCTCTCCTTTGTTGGCTTATGAACGTATGATTTGTGTGAGCACAATGTTCTCATCGGATATAATGACTCAGTGGTGAGCCTATGAATTTTTATTTTCATTGTGTGCAAGATGATATCATGAACAATACGAGCCATGAAATTACTAAGTGAGTTGAATACTCCAAAGGCTCTCAAAATTTGAGAAGAATTTTGTAAATTGTCAAAGAAAAGTCTTCAGAGCCATCAAATGGATATGATCAATGACCAGGACATGAAATCTTGAGAAGTATGGATGTTTGAAGGTCGCTCCTAGTGAATGGAAATGTTGCATCTAGAATGGAAGTCAAAGAGGCCCATATTTATATTAAAGGGGCCACACCTAATAAGAGATATTAAGTGCCAGAATAGAGATTTAGATGGCATGGCACGTTAGTCTACAAATCTAGTGGCATGTGATGACCTACATAAAAACATGAACACTTATGTGGAGTGTAAGATGTCTTACATGGTAATGTATTAGTGGATCCAATGTGGAATGTATGAAAAGCCTATATCAAGATCATAGATGCTAGTGCCATAAATGTAAGAGATACTAGCATGCAAAGAAGAATGGTGTAAATATGAGATTATAGATGCTTGCATTGCAATTAGAATACATAGCACATGGTCTTACAAATAACCTAGAGAAACCTATATAATAGCTTAAATGGAGCTAGCATGGCATGTACGACAGACTAGGTGCATATGTCATCCACTTCAATAATCAAAAGTCAATTTTGGACAATAAAATTACAACAAATATTTAACACTTTTTGTTATGAATGAGATATAAAATTGCTACTGAATCTTTGACCATTGAAGTGGATGATGTTTAAGTAGAACCAGTGCATATGTTATATTTTGTTTGTCTAAACAAGTGTGACAAAGATTGTTAACTACCAACAATTTAAATTAATTGGATGGCTCTTGGAGCTCTAGAAAATCATTTTGCATTGTGTCAAAAACTCTTCTAAGTGCCTTTGATCAAAATCCATCAATAATTCTCATGAGACAAAAAGGAAATATAAGAAATAATGCTATTGGATAAAAAGGGCTAAGGTGGTCAATGGTGGAGTCCATGTTTTATGAAGGCCCATGGAACTCATGGATTTTATAAAGAAAAATAATAATATCAAAATAAGCTCATGATTTTATGAGAGCGTGAGCTTTTTAAAACATTTTTTTAAAAGTAAAATGAAAACATTAAAGATGGGCCTAATTTAATAAGAAATTGGTGTCAAATAAAAAAGAATAGAGCCCAAATGAGAATAATCAAAGAGGATCCTACTATTAAAGTTTCCCTACAACAATAGCATTACCATTTTAAATAGGTAAATATCACTCACTTACTGCTTCATAATTTTAGGGTTTTGTTATAGCAGTTCAAGTTTGAGTAGGAGTTAAAAATCTTCTCCTTTCATCAAATTTCCTCTCTTTTGTCCTTCATCCTCACCTATAAATGTAATAGAGCTTTGACAAAAAGGAAGTTGGTACTAAGTAAATTCATTTTCTAAAGCTTTCTATAATTAATATTTTCTTTTAGTTGTATGACTTTTAAACCCTAGATAGCCTATATTTGTGTCCAAAGATATTTTATGGTTTTTCATGAGCATGTGACTATACTAAGTTTGGAATGTGCAATAAATTGAAGCTATGATTATATCTATCCTACCTTTGTTATTGTTTATGAATGGATTGTCTATTGCTTATTACAATCATTCTTATTACGATCATTCTTAACATTGTAGATTTATAGACAGTCAAATATTGAGTATATTCTATGCAAATTAGTAGTAGAAATCTACTCCCATAGATCACTTAGTTTGTTTTCAATCATTTATTTTAGCATTTTTAGCAATCCTTCTCTCTTTTATCTATTAAATTTAGAATAGGCTAGATAAGGAGATGGCCTTTTAATCCCATAGATTGTCTTACAATAGTCCCATTGTTGTAAGCTTTCCATGATTGATGTTTTGTGCGGCACAAATTAGTGTAAAAAGTAAATATTGACATCAATATTTTTTAGCATGCTTAGTGGGACATGAGTCCAAGGCTGAATTCAATCTTCATTATGATTCCACAAATTTTGTTCTAAATTTTATGATTATAGTGGAGATTCATCGAAATATCTACTTTGAGATGGCATGAATCATCCACCTAGTGACTAATTGTAAAGCCACATTCCTTTATTTTAGCAAACCATGCATAACCCTCAATTTTTTTGTTCATCTATTTATACGTCAAAATGTGATGGCTAACCCTAGGATTTAGCCCTTTGTTTGTTCAAATTATAGAGGATCATTGTAGCAAAAATAATGGAATCCTATTTCAAAATTAGCTTTAAAAGTATTACCTATTTTTATGAAGATGTCTTTGTGTCTCTTTCTAATCATATTCACTATGTAGCAAATCTTTGCACTATTAACTATGTTACATCTCAAGATTTTGCTCTCAAGCTACTTTCTTTTCTCTCAAGGGAAAATTATTAGATTGGTTTAGATGATTGGCACCTACTTCTATCACAAGCTAGGATCAGCTAGGAGTTTTGTTGTTTAATCAGTTTAGAGAGAGGGTACAGACCACTTATTGATTCAACATCTCACCACAATAAGGAGAGTTCCTATGGAGGTTACGCATGGGTTAAACTCCAAATTTAAAAAGACATGGAAGAGTATCCTTGTTGATGTTCATCCTCCACCAAGTTTTTCCTTTACATACTATTTGAAGGCTTTAAATTTAAAAATCATAGTAATGATTTGAGTATTAGGCTGTGAATATCTTCATAAATGATATGATCTAGTTATTAAAGTTGAGTGAAACATCATACAACTTGGAAAATACCTACAAATCCATTATTTTCTCTAATAACTAACCTTCCTCAAGCCATTCAATGTAATCAATTGCAAAATTTCAACCTACTCTACTCCCCTCTCACTAAGTCTTTTGATCCTAATGAGATGAAAAAGTAAAGAGGTTAATAGTTGAGTTTGACCATGATTGCATGTCATTGAAAAGATATTTTGCAAACCAAAATAGTCATTAGCATATGAAAATTTAGCATGTTCAAGAATAATCTGCAGCATCAACTTACCTCACACTATACCAAGATAGAAATCACATCTTTGAATCTAAAAACTTGCAATAGTGCTCCTCCTTTCAGCTAATTAGAATTCTATCCCACCATGCTCAAAATGAAATTCCTTTCAATAATTTTAATAATTATTCCTCTCAAATTCCAAGAATTAGAAAGCCAAAATGTGAACAAAATAGAGATACAAAGCCACGTTTTTTTTGTCAACCTAAAGTGGAGGACTATGGTGCAGCATCATACCTAATTGTTTCATTTCAAGCAAGATCAGTGGACCTAGATAATCAAGGACTTGTTGTCGAAACAAAGTGCTTACAAACAAACAAGAGGTTAAGCATCAATAATCAACATCACGTGAAAGAAAATAAGGATTGCAAGTGATCATGGTATTTTTCAACATGAAAATTGAAAAGAGGTTATTCTGGTATGTAATGCTGTTGTAGCAAATTATAAGGATCATTTCTATAAAAAAACGTGAGATTACTTATGTTTATGAGCCCTCCTATTTAGCCGATAGGCTATTTAGCCGAGAATAGCTTCAGCCGGAATTCAGCCAGCCGGAATTAAGATAATCCGGCACGGAAGTCAGATCACCGTTTTACTGCGAAATATTCTACGGCTGCTCGCGCCTACCATCGACAAAAGAATTATATGTAAAGCTAATTCAATATCATATGATCTTGGTAATGGTTCAAAAGCCGATCTTTCCTTATCTAGATTCTAGCCATTCCGCCAGGGTGAACATAAAAACAATAGAGACGGCTTCCGAAAATTCATTAATTTTAAAGGACTGCAGAAATAGTTGAAGAAAGATAATCCAAGCAAAACACCGGAAGCCACTGTGTAGGGACTGGGCCATTTTCTACCGATCTTCATACGTCCAGACACTTGAATGCTTGCATCTAACCTTTCTTGGTTCAGAGCATTAGCTGTCCACAGCACCATGGAAACTATTAATCATGATGGGTTACACAAGCTGGTCATAAACAGATTTATATTTTCCTTTCTACATACCTATCTGTGCTGAAGATATGTGGAGAACTGACTGTTTTTGAAGGAACATTTACAGACACCCGTTCTATTCCCTCCAGAGGGTTGGGAACTTTTTCGATCAAGGGCAAAATGACGGAGGAGATTCCCCTGAGCTACAGAAGAGTACTTTCGACTTTTTAGGCGGGACGGAAAAACGGGAAACTTATAACCAGCAGTAGCACCATTCTGCTATGCTGCTTGGCTTTTAGATGTGTTCATTTAACCTCCTTCCAAATCTAAACTGATGGCCACATCACTTCAACTGGTTGTTTAGTGGAAGTATGCTGAAAGATGCAACACCTTGGTGAAGATTGCAATGTTTGCGATTAATAAATAGAGCACTCCTACAAGGTAAAATGGAGGGCTGAAGTTGCCAAATGATTTTTCCATCATCGCATGGCACACATTGTGTCTATCTCTCAAGAAAAAAGCTTCTGTACTCTCTAAATATTATACAACAGGCTTGCCAAAAGTACAAAACATTTATGGAGATCACTACTAAAATCGAGTGCAGTTGGCTTCATTTTAATTAAGGCTCTTCTAAATTCTAAATTCAAGAAGGTTCCGTAACCTTAAAGTCTTTCCAATCCAAAGATTTATTTGAAGCACTGCAAGATTAATTTTGAAAAAGTCTTTCCAATCCAAAGACTTATTTGAAGCACTGCAAGATTAATTTTGAAAAATGGAAATCAAATAGAAGTTTATTTCTAGACACAGGATGGTATAAAGGGCTTAAAGCCTTCCTCATTTCATTCTGTATATTTTAGTGTTATGTTTTCCTACATCAGAATTCTTATGTTTTCTTACATTAGAAGCAGCTAATAGTGAACGTTCAAGATCGTCAGTTAGTTAAATCGGTAGCAGATTCAATTAATTTGGAAAACTCTTTTCCTAAACAATTTTCATTGAAAAATTCATGTGATGGTCTGGCCAACTATCATTTTGGTCTTTATTTGGAAAAATACTTTGTTACACAGAATTTGTTGTATCATTAATCATTTGACATGCCTCTTGTTTACACTGTACAGTAACAGTTATTTTGTTTCATAAAATCCAAACAGGTTGAAAATTGTTTGATTTAAATCATCAACTTAGCATGTTCATTACGATGCTCATTATCCTACATTAATTATCATTTATTTTTATTCGTTCAGATAGATATTTTAAAATTAATTGATAATTGAGATTTATAAATTAATTAATTATGGGACAATTCTGTTAGTCATCTGGTATGATTATTAATGATGTGATCATTGTTTTAATTGGCATGTTATTTAATTTGAATGTATGAATTATCCTTATAATAAGGACTACTCATTTTACTTGTATGCTTGCAACAAGAAAGAATAGAACACCCGTGAAAAAAAAAAATGGGACATAACACTGCAAACAAAGAATAAGAAAAAGACACAAAAAACTAAAAAGACAAAACATTGGGTTATGCAATAGATTACAAAATAATGGTTGACTTACAGATGATGGGGAAAATCACAAGAAATATGTATAATCCAAGACTGGCTGGAGTGGAGACAAAGAAATGAGCAATTGGGTGAACAAAGACAATGACAGTGGCTTTGGTTTATTCGGTTGAACTATTTCATGCAATTGAAAAAAAAAATGTTCGGTTAATTTGAATGTATTCGTATTTTTTCTTCAAAATATTTCAACTAATGGTGAATTCGTTGCACAAATTTTGTGCAGCTGCTAGTTTTATATCATTTGAGAGTTTGTTACATGCATTTTTTAAAAAAAAGTAAGAGGCAAAAGGATTATGTCGTACCACAAACATTCATTTGTAGATTTTTTCTTATGCATTTTTTTTTTGTTGGAAAGTAAGAGGGAAAATCATTATATCATAGATATTCATTTGCAATAGAGACAAATAGAGCCATGTTCTCTAGTTAGAGATCAAGTCTTGAAGAATTCATTTGAGCTAATGACATCGAAGGGTTCTTAACTACTATAAAGGATGATACAGTATATTTATCTTAAAAAGATCATACTCTCTCCTTTTGAAAAAAGTAAATATGGCAAGAGATTCTTGACGAATCCTTGGAGAATAATAATGTTGATTTATTTAAAGAACTACTTGTTTCATAGAGGACGGTCTGTATTTATGTGAAAAGAAGCACTTGTACATTGAAGGACAAAAAGAGGTTGCTAAATGAAAATCTTATGGATCCATTTTGGAGTCTCTTTGGAGGGTTCTAACAAAGATCAAATTTTTGTTTCATCATTTGATGAGCTCCTAGATAGTGAATATTAGTATGAGGATGCACCTTGTGATGAATATTTTAGAGGAGCCTGAAATTTTCAATAAATGTTTTATCTAGGGGGATATATGTGTGAAAATATTGAGGTTCCTAACTATTTGAGGTAGTATAACTCACTTCAAATTTCCAATAAATGTTTTATCTAGTGGAATACATGTGTGCACACATTGAGGTTCCTAACTATTTTAGGCTTGAATCATCAGCACTCAAAACAAGAATTTCAAAGATTAAGATAATAGAGCACCAGAAAGCTAAAAGGTACATGTTTCTTTTCCTCTTAAATATAGTTCATGTATGGTCAATTTTTGTGTCAAAGTTAATCTCATGGAAAATTACGTTCAAGAGGGGCATTTACTTCTTAATGCTGTTGAATGGATTTGTTTGGTTAGTTTTAGTTTTAGGTTTAAGTTTCTACAAATAAGTTTCCTAGCAACAGAGTATTTATGCTTTTTAAAATAATGTCGCAAAATGGATAGTGGACCGCTTCTAGTCTTCATGATTCATGCAGTTTATTCACAGAGGTAAGTGGAATGCAAACACAAATAATGTTGTTTTACATCTTTTTAGGTCTTCCTTCAATTTAAGGGAGTGTGCAGATATTTCATTTTCAGATTAGAATAGTGTTGTAGACAAGGGGGGCAATGAGTTGCATGTTTCCATTCAGTTTTAGCTAGTGTTTCAAGCATTATTTTTTAGTTTGGACTTAATGGATTGGCTTTACTTTTTTGTCTTCATCTAACTCTATATCGCAATGGATACAAGCAAAACAAATTTTTAGGTTTAACACATAGCAGGCATGCTTTGCCTACATGCCGCAAAGAGCTGTAGTAATTTATACTACAGTTTGATATTTTGTAATTCTCACAAATGATCATTTGATTCTTTAATATAGATAAAAGTTTTATAAATGGTCATTTTGATCTTTAATCTTTGATCCTTAATAATGATTATTTGCTAAGCTTAGCAGTGACCTTTATTTTATCCTGCACAATGGTTATGTCATAGAGATTAAAAGTAATTAGATCATCGTGTGCGTTGGAAGATCTAATGGCCCTTGAGCTTTTATGGAGAACAATGAGAATGTGTAAGGAGAAAACCTCGACATTGGTTGGAGTCCGCAGAGTTATTGTTAAATTAAATGGAATAGCAAAAGCAAAGTGAAATAGAACAGACAATAATGATCACACACACGAGACAACAAATTTAACATGGTTCACCATAAATTGGCTACATCCACAAGAGGAGCAGGGGAACAATTTTATTATCTCTACATGAAGTGTGAATACAATACATGATAGCAGCAATACATCTCTCTTATAAAGCAATATCCACAATGGATAAGGAAGACCAAGAGGCAAGAGATTTGGCGGGAGAAATAACGTGTCTTTTGGACTTCACAATCCAACAATCTCCCACTTGAAGTCCACTGATTACTGCTCACTCCCCTACTCTAGTCTCAATGTCACATCTTGACAATGCCGAGAGAAGCCCGACAGAATTTGAACTTCTCTCAAGATACAACCTTGGTCAATGCATCAGCCAAATTGATCTTGGTGTCGATCTTTTGAATTTGCAACTTGCTTTCTTCAATCATGCTACAGATGAAATGATACCTCAGCTTAATGTGTTTGGTTCTATTGTGTAATGCTGCATTTTTTATCAAATGAATAGCATTGTTACTGTCACAAAAGAGTGTGAAAGCTTGTTGTTTGGAACCCAATTCAGTAAACAAACGCTACAACCGAACCATTTCTTTTGCTCCTTCAGTGAGGGCAATGTACTTAGCCTTAGTAGTGAAAAGAGAAACTACTTGTTGCAATCTTGAGACCCAGCTAATAGCTGCCCCGGTAAAAGTGAAAACATAGCCTGATATAGACCTTCTTTTATCCAAGTCACCTGCCATATTAGAGTCAATGAAGCGTTGTAGCTATGCAACTTTCCCACCAAAGCATAAGGCATAATCTGAAGTGCCTTTTAGATACCTCAATATCCACTTCACAAGTTCCCAATGAGTTTTTCCAGGATTGCTCATGAACCGGCTAACAACTCCCACTGCTTGGGAAATATCAGGATGGGTGCATATCATTGCATACATAAGATTTCCCATGGTTGAAGAATATGGAATGTTCTTCATGTAATCTTGTTCTTCTTGTGTCTTGGGGCACAATGCGGAAGACAAGCGAAAATGATCGGCAAGTGAAGTGCTAACTGGCTTAGCACTTCTCATATTGAATCTGTCTAAAACTTTTTCAATATATTTTTGCTAAGTCAATCTGATTTCTTTCTTCTTTCTATCCCAAATGATGGTCATGCCAAGAATCTTCTTTGCTGCCGTGAGGTCCTTCATTGCAAATTTGTTTCCCAAGAGTTGCTTCAAATCAGTAATGACTCTCATGTTGGTGCCGATGATGAGCATGTCATCAACATAGAGTAGCAACAAAACAAATTCACCACTAGGCAGCACCTTGTAGTATAAACATGGATCAGATTCACAACGTATAAACTGATTCTCCATCATGAAGTTATCGAACTTGATGTACCACTGCCTTGGGGTTTGTTTCAGCCCATACAAGCTCCTCCTTAATCTGCAAAACAAATTTTCATGCCCTTGCTTGACAAAACATTCTGGCTGATGCATGTACAATTCCTCTCTTATATCACCGTGGAGAAATGCAGTTTTGACATCGAGTTGCCCAAGCTCAAGGTCATATACTACTACCAAACCCAAAATGGCTCGAATTGTGTTCATTCTCATGATTGGTGAGAAAATATCATTGAAGTCTACTCCCTTTTGTTGATCATATCCTCTCACAACAAGTCTGGCCCTGTAGCATTTTGTGTTGCCTTCTTCCTGTTTGATTCTATAGACCCACCAATTTTTCAAAGGTTTGCGATCAGGTGGAAGCCAGACTAGATCCCATTTATGGTTTGCCATTAGTGACTCCATTTCATCCTTCATTGTAGCCATCCACTTCTCACTGTCTTTTGCATTGCAGGCCTCTCAAAAAGTATTTGGTTCTGATTGATCAGAAATAAGCAACTGATAATCATCAAACTTTGAAGGAGGTTTCCTCTCCTTGGTAGACCTCCTCAATGGAGGAATTTGCAAAATGCCCTATTCAGTGTCGTGTTCAATGCTCTATGCCTATTTAGTGTTTAAATTCTACTCCCTTGATTCTACTAACTATCTTATTAAATGTTGTTCTGGCAGCGATTGCACATAGAGTGGTTGCATTGGACTTTCTATAGGCTGTGTGGCATTAAAATTGTGCAAAGAAAGTGTATTAGAAAGTAGCTGCATGGGAGTCAAATGACTTGAGCTTAGACTTTGTAATGGATATGTGACATGCTGTGTTGAGATTTCTTCCACATCTTACTGAGGTCATTGTCCATATGACAATGAATTATAATGTGAAGAAATGTCTTCCACATTCTTATGAAACTATCGACCTCCTTCCTAATGCCACAGGTGAGGGAAGCCAGGTGGTTGCTGACCATGGGATGGTAATGGCAAGATTTTTTGAGGTGTGTTTGACCTCTATGGTCCATCCTCAGCCTGCATGGTAATATTTCCAACTGGCTATGTTGGACTATGTGAAGGCTGCGAACCTTTTTGTGGGGCCATATTAGACACAGGGCACGATAGTTTAGAAGCATCTTGTGGTGTGTTTAGCACTTGCTGAGACATGTCATTCTTGGCTGGCATGGGATAAACTCCTACTAAATTTTTTAAATAGGTAATGGGTGGCAGATATGAGCCTAAGTGCTCACCGATTTCACCATTTCCAAATTGTGAGCCAAAATTAAGTGGTGGCAGAATAATTTGTCTACCTTGTGCTAAGCTTCCTTCTAGGTAAGACTATGAATTCATCACTAAAGGATTTCCCTATGCATCTCTGTTCAAACTGATTGACTAAGTAGGTGCCAATGCTAGATTTGAATTTCCATCTATATCTGATGCCACTTTTGGATGTGAAAACTACATATCACACCCAATATCATCAACTGATATATACTCTTGTTCTTGTGTTTTTTGTGCTTACAGGGATGGGAACACTTTTTCATTGAATACCACATCACAGCTGTAAATGTTTTCCTTTGCAACAGGATCCCACAACCTGAATCCATATTGTTCTTCCCCATAATTGACGAAGATACATCATTTGGATTTGAAATCCAATTTTGTTCAGTTTTCCTTTGGAATGTGAGCAAATGCCTCATAGCCAAAGACTTGAAGGTGATTGTAGGAGATCTTCCTTTCAAACCACTCTTGTTCTAGAATGTCAAAGTCTAGTTTAGTAGAACAACTTCGGTTGATCAAATAAACTGTCATGTTAACTACCTCAGCTCAGAATTCTTTACTCAAACCAGCATTAGAGAGCATGCTACGTGCCCTCTCTAGAATCATGCAATTCATCCTTTTAGCTACACCATTTTCTTGAGGTGTAAATGGTACAACCTTGATGTGCTGAATGCCGTTATCTAGACAATAAGTATCAAAATCTAAAGAGAAAAACTCCCCCCCATTGTCAGTTTTAAGACATTTAATTTTTCTCCCAATTTGATTTTTAGCAATAGCCTTAAAAATTTTGAATCTTGCAAACACTTATCATTTTCTATTGAGAATATAGACCCAAAGTTTATGGGTGCAATCATCTAAAAAAGTTACAAAATAGTTTTCTCCTCCAATGGAGGTTACCTATATGGGACCAAAGACATCCAAATGTACAAGTTCCAAGAGTCTTGACTTCTTTTCGTGTCTGGTTTTGGAGAAGCTAGCCCGCCTTTGTTTCTCGTAAATACAATGCTCACATAGCTCTAAATCTGCTGATTGTAAACCAGAAAGTTGGCCTCTTTTGAGAAAAACTTCCATTCCCTTCTTGCTCATATGGCCAAGTCTCCTATGCCAAAGTTATGTCCCGCTATCAACTACGGCCATCACAGCTCCCACTTTAGTGGTACATTCGAGCACATAAAGAGATCTTGATTTGCTACCTTTCGCAACAACTAAAGCTCCTTTGGTTACTTTCCAAATGTTGGAAGAGAAATTGATGCTGCAGCCTTGAGCATCAAGTTGTCTAGCTGAAATCAAGTTCCTCTTAAGTTTAGGAACATGTCTTACATCATTTAGTAGCCACTTACTTCCATTCTTTAGTTGTAGCAATATGTCACCTTTGCCGACTATCTCACATGGCTCATTATCACTGAGATAAACTTTGCCAAATTTTCCTTCTTGATATGTTTTGAAGGCATCTCAGTTTGAATTTGCATGAAAGGAGGCACCAGAGTCTAAAATCCATGAGTCAGCTTCAGCTTCACTTGTTGCCAAGATAAGAGCTCCTCCATCATCTTTAAGAGTTGTGTTAATCTCATTTTTTTTCAGCTATTTTTGGGCTTTCTTGTAACACCAACAATCCTTCTTGACATGTCCATCTTTTCTGCAAAACCAGCAACCTTCTTTCCGTCCTTTTGACTTTGATCTCTTCACTGATTTAGATCTTCTCCTATTTTGTTTTCCTTGATCTTGGGTTCTTCCCTTATTGCCTAAAACCAAGGCTTCACCAGATTTTTTATTTTGTCCTCTCCTCATGTCTTCGTTGAGAAGGGTGGCAGCAACATCGTCAAATCTTCACCGGATTTTTTATTTTGTCCTCTCCTCATGTCTTCGTTGAGAAGGGTGGCAGCAACATTGTCAAATCTTAACATTGCTTTCTTTTCCTTGTCTTCAGATCCTCTTCTCCTAGGTGTTGAAATGTTGATCGTCATCATGACATTATCCCAACTATCAGGAAGCGAGCGCAGGAGTAGCATAGCCCTCATTTCATCATCAAAATTGATTTCTACAAAAACTAGTTGGCTGATTGCAATGTTAAATTCGTTCAAGTGATTTAAAATACTTTTCCATCTTTCATTTTCAGATTGAATAAATTCTTTAACAAGAATACCCTATTGGTTATAGATGCCATCTCATACATGTCACAAAGCTTGTCCCAAATTTGTTTTGTCGAAGTTTCTGTTGCAACATTAAATAAGATGTTGCTGGACAATGAGAGGATAATTGTAGCAGCTACTTTTTGATCCATCACATCCCATTCGTCATCTGTCATCTTCTTCAGTTTTGTTGTTTTTCCTTTCAGCGTGATAGCTAGGTCTTTTTGAATTAGTAGGGCATGAATTTGCAGCTTCCAAAGTCCAAAATTTTGCCTTGAAAATTTCTCTATTCTCCACTTGTCCACTTCTTCCATTTCTTTGAAATTTGTTATGAATTTCTCAACCAGCTCCTTGACCGAGCTCTGATACCAATTGTTAAATTAAATGGAACAATGAAAGCAAAGTGAAATAGAACTGGATCACACACACAAGACAACAAATTTAAGATGGTTCACCATAAACTGGCTACATCCACAGGAGCAGGGGAAAAATTTTATTATCTCTATATGAAGTGTGAATACAATACATGATAGAAGCAATACATCTCTCTTATAAAGCAATATCCACAATGGATAAGGAAGACCAAGAGGCAAGAGATTTGGCGAGAGAAATAACATGTCTTTTGGACTTCACAATCCAACAGTTATCATGTGATGGGCACTCTCCTTTATTGGTTCGTGCACATATGGTTTATGTTAGCACAATGTTTTCATTTGATATAATCAATAAGTGGCAGGCCTGTGAATTTGTGTTGTTATTGTGTGCATAATGATATCGTCAACAATATCAACCATGAGATTGTTAAGTGAGCTAGATAATCCAAGGGCTCTCAAAATTTTGAGAAGCATTTTGTAAAATGTTAGAGAAAACTCTTTAAGAGCCATCAGATGCACATGATCAACCACCAAGATATGAAGTCTTGAGCAACTTGGATGTTTAAATGCCAGACTTGGTGCTTGAAAATGTTGCAACTAGCATGGGAGTCAAAGAAAAGGGTGAAGGAAGCTGAACTAGATGTAACTTGGATGATGGGTGAAGATTCTGAATCTAATTTATTGTTCTTTACCCAATCTGAAAAACATAATTATAATAGTAGACAAAGCAATTCTACTTGCAACATATAAGAAAGCTTACTATAACCTTAAACATTTAGAAAGAAAATAATCTTACTATCATAACAGTGAACAACATATTCAGAAAAAAACACTATATGTATTGCTCTCTAAAAAAACTACAGACAATGAACAATTGTTGTCTTCTTCTTACTTACAACTCTGTTCAAATTGAGTGACCAACACATTCACATTGAATTTTTCTGGGCTTATTACAAACAACACAGGGCATCCTTTTTAAAGAGTTCACAGCCTCCAAAATAGACCAGCAATAAAAATAGAAGTCTAAAACCAAACTAAACTAATCTATGCATGATCACCATTCTTCAAACTAAAAAACCTACATTAAAAATATAGTTTGTCATGCATGTTTTTTATGTATAAATTACTAACAGTCTTCTAAATATAAATCTTGCGCTTGCATGTAGCGAGTATCACTTATCAACACACTCCTGGGTAAAAGTAAGAAGTTGAGTCCATTTCTCGTGGAAATTTCAGACTTAGCCAAAAATGTGAAATTGGGCAAAACAAAATGGGATCCCGTTATGCTTCGGGATCCTGAGCCTAAATTTAAAACGGGATCCCATTTCATGGTGGGATCCCCAGCTAAGGATCACAAAATGGGATCCCATTCATAAAAGTATTTATTTTTTTTAAAATGGCCTACAAGCTCATTTTCACCAGTAGCCAGAGTAGAGAGAGAATGAGATCCCAAGTCTAAGAGAGCAATTTCCATCCATCAAATAGTCTAGGTGAGTTATTTTTTCCTTTATTTCATTTTTCTGGTATTTGTATATTTTGTAAATTAGGTTTTTATATTTGGTTTGAATCTTCCTCCGAAACATATAAACCCTACATTGAATTGAAACTAAAAAATTTTCCCTACACACAAAAAAATTACCCTAAACTGAATTGAAACAAAAATGTTTACCCTTCAAACAAAAATATGAACCCTAAACTAAGATTCAATCATGCCTACAAACCACTATTGAGTCATCGGAAAACAAGTTTTAGTTGTCGTTCAATGGTAAACTGACTGCCATTTAATAGTAAAAGCCTCTGAAATCTCATCTGTCACGTAAAAGCCAGATAAATATTAATTTTCCAACTGGATGAGAACATAGAACTATTTCCATTTGCAATGTCTTCTGTCAATTTGATGGCAACTTTATTTTTTCATTTTCATTACTTTATGTTTTAAATCTGTATGCAAATATTTCAAAATCAAATAATACTTCATTTCTTTAGGAAAAAATCTAGATTTGCTTATGTTTATTTCATTCCATTATTTAGTACTTATTATTAATTGTTTAATCTAGCCACATACAACTAGAATTTGCAGCACATGGCATCCATATGTACCCATGCACAAACACCTACTCTCAAACATATTAACATACATATAGTTTTCTATCGACGTAATCCTTAAACCTCCTTTAGGTGCAAGTGCTAGTATATATTTCTTTTTTATAATCATAATCCCTATGAGGTTTCTAGATATGTTGAATTATGAATAAGATAGAAACTAGTCAAACCTATAGACTAATTACTTAGTTTCACATTAAAATATAAAATTAGAATCACACATTTCCATAATCTTTTCATTCCCTACATATACCTAGTCCATATCATTAGGATCACACATTAAATCCAAGATAGAAGAATAAAATTGATAGAAACCATGATTTTGGAATATGTTAGCATGATCATATTGATAATGGAGCATCTAATACTCCCTCCTAAAATATATGATTGTTCATTGAGGTTATCATCCTCAAATGGCTTAAGGGGATTAAATTTACCTAGAAATTTACATATAATGTTCATGTGAGATGTTTTATTCCATGTCATTAATGCAATATATCCATGTGGTTCAATTGGAATTATAGGAATAAAATGTCAATCCATGGCTAACCAAATTTCATCCTAAATGAGCAACTATAATGTATTTATAAAAGTTGTATCCACTCTAGGAATCATATCTTTTTAGACTTGAATATTTCTATCTATAATTGTAACTACTAGATAAGGAAACATTCATTCTAAATATGCAACAACCAACAAAATAATACTAGATATTAATAACTTTGACTAAGAGCGAACATTCAAAAAATAGCTATCCTCAAAGAAATAAATGACTTTGACTAAGTACAAACATTCAAAATATAGCTATCCTCTTTGCAAAAACCAATTTGATTTGATAGATTTATGGGCAAAAACAATGGAAGGACATGAGATAAGTAAGAAATACTAGTTTAACCTTAATTTATATCTTCTGTCATCAAATAATTTCATGTTTAAAGAGTTTCTTAGGGCATATATCTATAAATTTAATTCTCATCATATAATTTATCTACTAGATATCTTCCCTAGTGTGTCTAATCCCCACCACCCAATCTATAAATTTAATTCTCATACTTGTGAGGACCTTGAGAGTTTGGAGGATTCAAATGAGCTTGTAAAATTAATCCATTCTAATATAGATTATTATTTTTAAGCCTCAATGGTTCAAACTAATTGATAAAATGCTATTTCATTGAGAGTAATAGGATAAATGTGAAATTTTATATTTTAATGGCAATCAACCCCTTAATGATGGTCATATGCTTAAGGAGGCAGATGAAGGAATGTTTTAGATATGGTAATGATTCTAGATATGAATAGTTAGATTATGGGGGGAATTGAAATAAAGGATAAAATCAATAGCATTAAAGGGTCACCTGTATGTGGCAAGGTATGCTAGAGTATAGGGAAAGAATTGAGAAACTTGAGTAGGAGTATAAAAGGATACTAAGGAGGATTTAAATTTGGTAGTGCATACATAAGTAGAGAATCATTTAGAATAGTTCTTTATGGCTATAGAGATTAAGGAAGAAGTATCATTTTTTTTTAAATCTTTCTATAAAATTTATCAATAGGAGTCCATACACAAGTATCAATAGAGATCAATAATTTATCTCATCAAAATGGTAAGTTTATAGTTGTTCATTAATAATAGGATGCCATCATATCTTATTAATTAAACCTCCTAAATACATTTTAAAAAATAGGATATGTAAAATGAAAAGTGTACTATCAATTAATTATTGGTAGGGGGTTGAAACAACCAATAATTAACCTAGAACAATAGTTCATCAAAATGTGGCTACAAAACTAGATTTCACATCACATTAACAATTATTTATTTTTTCAAAGGTAGACAAACCACATCTCATTCTCAAGGGATGATCATAAAATCCAAATCATCATCTCATACCACATTTTTTCTTTACACACTTAGGTCACAGAAGAGGGCTACACAAATATAGTCCACATTATTCACAATACACACCAAGTATGTATAGTAACTTTTATTTCATCAATTGGTTTGAGTGAGATTTCACATAAGTATTTTACTTGAAACCATTCTCCATCTAAAAACCACAAAATAAATTTCATTATCATCATAACCACAAGCATAGTTTTATATAGTCATAGTTTTACCATCCAATATGAGCATTGTGAAGATGGTTGAGGGGTGTTAAATTTTACACTAACATTGATGATGGAGTGTAAAATAAATAATAATAACTTTCAAATTTTGTCCTTACACATGGATCTGTATACTTATTTTCCCCTTATTCATGGATCCATACAAATGTAGCCTCTTCGTACCATAGATTAAGAGGATTTAAGAAAATGGCTTAGGACTAAATCATTCCATTAACATGATTTTTGAACCTAGGAAAGATGACATGGATTAAGGGGATTTAAGAAAATGGCTTAGGACTAAATCATTCCATTAACATGATTTTTGAACCTAGGAAAGATGACATGGATTAAGGGGATTTAAGAAAATTTCTTAAGGCCCGTCCTAAGAGGATGTAGATGATACAACTTGAAATCTACTCATTAGTTCCCTTAAGCCACTAATAATAGTCGAATTGATAATTCACATTTGATCAATTTGTATAATGTTAGATGCTTGAAGTTTGTACAAGTTCTTATTAAGTATCTATATATTAAACTTGGTCAACTTAGGAAAAAATCATTCCATTAGCATGCTTTATGGACCTAGGAAAGATGACATGTAGATTAAGGGGATATAATAAAATAGGATTTAAGGGGAAACTTCACTATTCCTTGTAAACACTTTAAAGTAAATCAAGCCACAAAATTTTACATGCCTTAGACATAAATGAGCCTTACACATTTTTTCATTTGTGTCATTAGGTCATTTATATCATGGATTAAGGTGATTTTTAAGAAAATGGCTTAAGGGGATTAAATTTACCTAGAAATTTACCTTTTTTTGTGTATGTTTTCAGTTTAATTTTTAGTATGTTCATGTATTAAAATTACATAGTTAGATCTTAAATTTTGAAATTTGTATGTATGCTCAAGTTGAATGATGTATGTATGTGTATGTATCCTAATTTTTCTTTTAAACAATCATGTACATTTAATTTAAATATTTATTGTAATTTCTCAACATGTATAATATTTAGTTTTTAATATGTTTATTTATAATTTATATGTAGATTCTTGAAAGTTAATTTTGTACTTGTTTGTATATATATATGCAAGTTCACTTTTATATCATGGATTATAACTTTGAAATTGAGGATTTGCTCAATCCCCCACCTCCTAGACCCCCTTCACCTCAACACCCTCCACCTCCACCCCCTCCACCACAAAACCCCCCACCTCCACCCCCAAGATCTGATTCAGCTTGCTTGCGAGATCGAATCAATGACAACACTAGATCCATTGAAGAAAAAATTAATGCAATTCAAAATGAAGCATTCATGCCACCCCACCTAATGCATTTTGCATCTTCGATGCAAAATGTTGTAGATGTTGTCAGGTCCATTAATGTGGACTTAGAACTTTATCGAGCATGGAGAGAGAAGAGGTGACATTTTTATTCCGATGGACTCTCTTATAGGGAGATCCTTGACCTTAAAATTACAAAATCCAAGTTAGCTCCATATTTTTACCACCCCATCAGCAATCAACCAATTCCTGTAAACAAAAAAGAATATCAATCAGTTGGTGTAGACATCAACAGATGACCACCAATTTTTGGGATCGATGGTGGATGATATTTGATTATCCACCACATGCTAATTGTGAGGTTCCTCTCTATTTTTTGAGAAAATTATATGCAGAGTTTGTGTTGGGTAGGAAACTGAATTATTTTGATTTCAAACCATTCCAAGGTGTTGGTGGCGGCATGCCACAACAAAGGTTAGGGGCATGAGTTGATCCCCAATGACCCATGCTTGCTCAACCTCTTGTCAACCCATCCAACATCGTGCAGTGGTATCTACACTAGGATTATTGAGTGGGCTCTTGGGTAACCTTGATGAGCAAACTTCTGAGATGGTAGTTGGGGTTAGTGGGTGAGACCGTGGAGGAGCTGATGGTGGCGCTGGTCCTAGTACCACTCCACTTGCATCGATGCCTCATTTGAGTATGAGTTGTAATCAATTATGTTATGGACCTGATCAGGCTCCATCCACTTTAGCTTCACATGGAGCATATGATGATATTGATAGTTCATTTGTTGATTTTCTATGTTCTGATGATCACCCTATAGATCATCTGACACAAGTATATATACGTACATGTTGAGTTTATAAAAAATTTAAGCACATGTTTTAGTGAACATATATCAAAAAAATGTAATATTTTAACAATCAAATTGTTTGGTGTAGATGATGGCCATAGGGACATCAACATTTTTTGATTGATTTTGTTTTGCATTAACACCTGCGCAAGTCGACCACCCATTTGGGGTATTTTGATTAATTTTTTAAATATATATTAAATAATTTTAACTTGATTTTAATTTGTAATTCAGTCTTGAACATGTGTTAAATATGTATGTTAGTTCAAGGAAGTCATCCGACTTCCATGTCAAATCCACCACAGGGTGTGTTGAGCACTCCTCCATTGTTAGGCATCTCGCACGAGCCACTCATATGTATATTGTTTTGATAAACTATACTTATAATTTTGTATTTTGAATTCACTATATCAAATGTCCATGTACTTATATTAAAATATATGTCTATGTACGTTGACATGACCATGAGGATGGGTACTACACACTCAATTGTTCCAAGCCAATTTTAGGTTGTTTAATTTTATTTTTTTGTGTGTGCACAATGTGTAGGCCTTTTAAATAGATTAAAACAAAAATTGGGTACACAAGTGAATATATATGTTTTTTACCTAATTTGTACACATGTGGTTTATTTGACCTTATGGGTAAGTGCAAAAAGATGGGGGGCCAAAAAGTGGCCAAATTAATTTCAAAAAAAATTAAGTCATAACACGAGCGGGTTATGGCTTGGTAATGATGAGCCTAAGGCTCGTCAAAACCAAGCCATAATGCAAGTGTGTTATAATGCACTCGCGTTATGACTTGCTATAAATAAATAAAAAAAGTTTTCTAATCTCATTTCATTTCTTTCTTCTCCTCTATGCCTGTGGCCTGCAAACCCTAGAAAGCACGCTCGCATTTTGCAAAACTCTATTCAACACAAAAATCTTATCGATTCATCGCCAAAATGCCGCCACGACATCGAGCATGCCAAAGGAGTGAGTTATATTTGTTTTTTTGTTTGAATTTGTTTCTAGATAGGTAGGTTTTAGTTGATTTTTTATGTATATTTTGTTAATTGTCAAGAAATGTTAATGCACCTCCTCCTCCTCCTCAAAATCCATAAAATCCTGAGGAGGAAATACCTGTAGAACAACAACCTCCTCCATCCATTCCTCGACATTCCCCTGGAACACAAGAAAATATAATGGGGAAAATTGAAAACAACAAAAAAGAAATTGAAGATATAATTGCAAGGTTGAAAGATCCTTCCACTTCAACCTTGCATAGGTCCACGCTTGCTGAATCTCTTGAATCTATGTTATCAAATGTAGATTCAATTAGCAAGCAAATAACTAGTTGGACGGATAAGAGGAGAGAGTTTAGAGATTATTATGCAGACAAGCTGCCATACCAAGATGTGAACAAATTACAAATCACAAAAGTAGACTTGTGTTCCATTTTCACAAACCCACAAACAAATCAACCTCCACCCATTACGTGCAAGAGGTTCCCTATCCATTGGTGCAACAACCAAGCAATAAGGGACAATTTTGGGCAGAGGTGGTGGATGGTTTTTGACCATCCTCCATGCAATAATAATGAGGTCCCACAATACTTTTTGAGGAAACTCTACTGCGAGTTTGTCCTCAATAAAGTGCCAAACTATTTTGATATGTAGGACTTCCAGGGTAGAGGTGGGGGGTCAGCACAAGATAGACCAGGGGCACGTCTTGACCCACAGCAGGTAGTGAGACGAGTAATCAGCAGACCAGCCCACAAGCATGTTTCTATCCCTTCCATTGTGAAGGAGAGTGTTGAGGTAGATACACTTCAGTCCATTAGTGCCTTGACCTAGAGCATCATAGAGCATGCCGGTCCTGCAACACAGAGTGGGTTGGGAGATAGTACGAGGAGCAGGGTCCCACCCCATACTTGTCAGACTTGCGGGTCAGCGTGTGGTTATGACCCCATAGATAGTCAGGACACAGGTGCACAGGCTACATCTGCAACTAAGCAGATGGTGATGACAGATACCCTCCTGAGTGAGACTTTCGGCCTTGATACTTAGGTAAATATTAGCAAGTTTATTGAATTTAATTTATTAAATTTCATTTTTAAAATGCAAGATTAACTAATTTAAATTGATGATTTTAATGAAATTTCAGGGTCATAGTGTCGATGCAGTTTTCAGTGGTTCTCCACCTGCATTTTACACTAGATCATCTACTGTTGAGGTATGTAACTAGTAAACAATTATAAATATTATATGTGAATAGCATCATTATATGAATGGTATTCTAATATCTGATTTTGGATGTTGAATAGGTTAATACTGTAGATTTCATGGAAACACCTGCCAGCGGTGGTGGACTTCAAAGCTTTACAGAGGTAATAAAATAAATAGTTTAATGAATGAACTGTACTTACTAGATTTTTGTATGTGACTTGTGTGCTTTATTATGTGTACTTCCATGTTTAGATGAATGTGTGTGTATGTTAGGAGCTATGATTTGCATCACTATTATAGTTTTCGTAATTGAATAATGTTGTTTTATTTTCAGATGATGCAGGCTGCGGAGACACCTCCCCATGTTCATAGGGCAATGGAGCAGGGTGTGGCCTCTATAATTCATAGCTCCATGGCATTGATAGGGGTATGAAGCAGATTAGTAAATTTCAATTTACATTCATTGTTATAGTTGTCTATTTGTGAAAAGTCAAAAGATTATTGATTTGAAGTTTAATTTCTATCTGGATGGTTTCTATAGGACATGACATCACCACAGCCTATTCCTGCTACTGAGGCAAGTGAGGAGATAGATTATATGTTAGCGGTAAGTGATTATTTTGTTAAATGTTTCATTTTTTATAACATGTAATTTCTATATATTAATGTCTATACTTTTTATTGTAACAGGTAAAGATGCAGGAAGAACTAAATAGGAGGAGCAGCCCTCTGGTTCATAGTAGACCACCCACATGCGCGTCTCCATCCCCTAGAAGATCAAAGGCTACCCGTGATCTATTCTCTTCACCAGCCAGAGGGGAATGACTTTTTATTATGTTCCTTTGTTGTATGCCTATATGGCATTTGTGGACATATATTTTGTATTGTATATAGTTGACATTGTATGCCTATATGGCATTCTTGTAAGCCTATATGGCTATTTTGTATATATGTTATACTTATATCAACAGATATTGATGTATGCCTATATGGATATTTGGTTAATACAAATCTTTTTTATTGATGGCGTCCATACTTGCATTATAAATCCACATTTGAATGGATATTTGTAGATGGCTACTTCAAATATTTAAAGTCCAATTGTATTACATAGGATGTTTGTTGATCCAATAAGCTAGCTATTGTTATTCAAGTATCACCTAAACCTCATTTTGGAACTAAAAGATAAAAGTTGTATTTAAAAAAAAATGAATCATCATGTTGAACAGAAAATATTAATATTCTTTATGAGTAGCATAGAATGTCAACTATATGCAATACAAAAAAATGAATCATCATGTTATTCTTTATGTTTGAGATCCTAAAAATGACTAAGTCTGGTAGCCTAATATCTTGAAACACTAGGATGAATATCCAAGTCATTAGGATGATTGCACCTTGAAAAAAAGTCATTAAGATAAGCGCCTAAAGGAGACTTTCTTAAACATTCAAACATTGAGCAACAAGCATGAAGGGTTAAGGTGCAATTTACAACTCATAAAGCCTCAAAAGGGTGCCCAACTTAGAGAGAGCATTCATTTAAGACAAGGTGCCCATTGACACCTGTTCCACCATAAAAGTGCACCTAAGGTGGAAGGAGAACAAGCCTCTAGTAAGTGAAGCACACCTATTGTCTAAACCACTTCATTATGGCACCCTAGCATGAGGAGGAGTATATAAGTCAATAGGAAATGTCTCCTATAATGCAAATGAAGGACTAAGTGGCATTTTCAATAAGCATCAATTCACCTTGAGCTTTCAATAAATACATCAAATTGAGCCCCATAAGCCTAGGCGCCCTTTGCCTGCAAAAGAACCTTGTATCAACGTCAAGAGTTGGTCGTATCAGCATATCAGCAGACTTTGGTTAGGCTTTGCCGATACTAGTCTGTCTTGCCGACGAGTGTGGTTCAAAGTCGAAGACATTGGTGTATTAGAAGATAATCCCATCTACGCATCAGAAGAGCAGTTGAGAGATTCACCGATGAAGGGGGTCACATCGATAGTCAAAATCCATCAGTGTATTAGGCCAACGAGATTAGAGTTCACTGATGTTTGGAGTCTCACCGACGGGTGTGGTCCGAAGGTTGTCATTTGTGAGATTGGTGTGTCGGCAGAAGAGTTTTTGAGTGTGTTGATGGTATTAAGTCCTACCAATAGGCGAGGGACTTAGAGTCTCGTATCAGAGTGACAAAGACATCGGTGTGAAAGGATATAAAGTCACCGATAGTGGTCTATCTGATTGATAAGAGTCAATGATGGGATGTTTGTCAGAAGTGAAATCAAACAGAGTCATGGTGGCATCGGCCTATCGGCCGATGAAATTTTAAGCTCGCTGATGGTATGTTGTCTCGCCAATAGTGTGTTCGAAGGTTTAAAAGTTGATAATTCTATGCTCCCACTATGTGCTCTACATCAGACACTCATCCCTACTACAGTCTAGCATTCTCTAGTTGTGTTCTCCCCTTTGTTTTTATGACCACCTCTAGAAGTAATGTTGAGTTACTTGTGATGTCCTTATTGACTAGTGTTGTTTTGGATTCATGTTGAATAGAAAATATTAATATTCTTTATGAGTAGCATAGAATGTCAACTATATGCAATACAAAAAAATGAATCATCATGTTATTCTTTATGTTTGAGTTCCTGAAAATGACTAAGTCTAGTAGCCTGCTATCCTAAAACACTGGGATGAATATACAAGTCATTAGGATGATTGCGCCTTGAGAAAAATTCATTAAGATGAGAACCTAAAGGATACTTTCTTAAACATTCAAACATTAAGCAACAAGCATGAAGGGTTAAGGCACAATTTGCAACTCATAAAGCCTCAAAAGGGCGCCCAACTTAGAGAGAGCATTCATTTAAGACAAGGCGCCCATTGACACCTATTCCACCATAAAAGTGTGCCTAAGGTGGAAGGAGAACAAGCCTCTAGTAAGTGAAGTGCACCTATTGTCTAAACCACTTCATTATGGCACCCTAGCATGAGGAGGAGTATATAAGTCAATAGGAAATGGCACCTACAATGCAAATGAAGGACTAAGTGGAATTTTCAATAAGCATCAATTCACCTTGAACTTTCGATAAATACATCAAATTGAGCCCCATAAGCCTAGGCACCCTTTTCCTGCAAAAGAACCTTGTATCAACGTCAAGAGTTGGTCGTATCAGTGTGTCGGTAGAAGAGTTTTTGAGTGTGCCGATGGTATTAAGTCCTACCGATAGGCGAGGGACTTAGAGTCTTGTATCGGAGTGACAAAGACATTGGTGTGAAAGGATATAAAGTCACCGATAGTGGTCTGTCTGACTGATAAGAGTCAATGATGGGATGTTTGTCAGAAGTGAAATCAAACGGAGTCATGGAGGCATCGACCTATCGGCCAATGAAATTTTAAGCTCGCCGATGGTATGTTGCCTCGCCAATAGTGAGTTTGAAGGTTCAAAAGTTGATAATTCTATGCTTCCACTGTGTGCTCTACATCAGACACTCATCCCTACTACAGTCTAGCATTCTCTAGTTGTGTTCTCCCCTTTGTTTTTGTGAACGCCTCTGGAAGTAATGTTGAGTTACTTGTGATGTCCTTATTGACTGGTGTTGTTTTGGATTCATGTGTAGTCCTTGTTCCTTATAGTCTATTGCCTACTTGACTGTTTGTTGTAACTTATTGAACCACTATGATTTTGAATATTTAGATTTAGAGGGCATTAGACACCAAAACTTCTTGACCTTTAACAACCCAACCTAGAATCAATAGATTTTTGTCCATCCCAACTATTCTAGTCAAGACAAAGCATGTTGATTCTCATTCAATCTAAAGTTCATTAACAGGATTATCTTATCATAATATTTAGGGAAATGACCACCTAGATGGACAATGATGTGATCTATCTATAAAGAAACTTGCAAGAAGTATAGGAGGCATGAGAATCCCTCCATATTGTTTATCAAGTTGAATGATCTATGACACATCATGTATCATTAGAAAATATTCTCGAAGAGAAAGCAAGTGAAAATACTCAAAACAACCCATAACAAGGTGGAGAAGTTTAAAGGATGGAGGTTGCAACACTTTCCAACCTCATAGCCACACTAGTCCAATGGATCAGGATAATACTATCAAGCATCCACATAATAGTAGATAATCTTATCAAAAGTCACAGAGAAATTTCTAAGGACCAAAGTGTTATCCCTATGACTTGAAACATACTACTTGTTTCATAAAGCAAAGGGACATGATATAAATATTGTTGTTATATGGAGCCTAATCAGACTTGGAGGTTAAATTTACCCAACTTTTATTAGCGTGGTTTCTCCCCAAATATTTTCCTACTAGTTTTGGCGCCTTGAAGTCTAAGTGTTTTTCTTTAGGATCTAGGCGCCAGTTGAAGGTTGTAGTTGCCAAGAAGAGTGCCTAGCAAGAGGAAGTCTTTTGGAGTCTCCAAAACACATCAAACACTTGACTAATAACAAGATAACTTTTTCCCAAGTTAGGCGCTTCAAGAGGGAAGTTAAAACATGAATAAGTGCCAACTTGTCTAGGCGTAAACTCAAGCTTGTTGAGGATACACATGGTGCCCAACATTCCTTGGTGATTTCATGAACTTCAAAAGCTCAGAATTGTTCAAGGAGTGCCCAATGCTCCTTCTTGATGATAGGCACCAAAGTGAGGGTGGAATTGCACCTTGATGGCATTAGGCGCTATCTAGAGTATGCTACTCCATGGAAATGCACCTTCCTGCTTAGAGTAATTCAAACACTCCAAGGTCTTTAGTGATCAATTCCCCAACTTATGAAATGTCCTTCATTTTAAAACACATTGTAATGCTCCAGAGAGATGACTATACCTAGGCGTCAATCTGGGTTAGAAATGCCTCCAAAGTGCACCTTCTCTTTCAGAATGCAAAACAAGGTCCAAAGGAGCTAATAAATTGAAGCGCTTCTTTGGAAAAGTCCCGGAGGTTAAGATGTGCCTTGTCTTAATGAGGTGCAACTCTTGGGTAAGAAAGTTTGTAAAGTGCACCTAACTTAGTGAAGAGGTTGATAACTTCTAAACCCTTCCTGGAACTTAGATTGCTTCAACTGAAGATCATCTCGCACCAATACATCACCAAACTTTCAATCATAAGATCAATTCAAACTTAGGTATTCATTAAGAGTCTTTCCAATGTTGGCGCATCTGAGAGGTTGAACTAGCAAGAGATGGAACCTAGCTTCCTAGACCTTGTTTCAATATGTTTGAGTTTCAAAGTTGACTCAATGGTATCAAGATGGCGCCATAGAGTCTTTGGACTAGTTCCTTAGAGTTTCAGTCTGGCTCCTTCAAAATTCCTCCTACATGCTTAGGCACCATTTCAAGGTCCTGGAACCATGATGTAGTGCCTTATTGCTCTAGGTGCCCATTCATGATTGTACAACTTGAGATTGGCACCTAGAGTGAATAGGCTTTCATCCTGACTTAATACACTACCTCCTTTTGACTATTTTTGGGGCAGCAAAAAATATTTCACCACAGGCAAATGTCTCAGAGATATAAAAAATTGAGAGAGATTATTGTAGAGGCACTCTACATGATCGCGTTGCCTCAGACGGAATGTTTCTAAGTGACACAGTTTTCGAGTAACATCTCATCAAAGATTGCTGCCTTTTTGCACTTTGGACTCTTCAGGGATATCGTCAGTACAATGTAGCTCAGACTGTTTTGACATGTTTGGGTGAAAAATAGGACCATCCCTAGCGTAAATGTACTCATCTGGATGCGTTAGAACAGTCAGTTTGGTCACATCAGGAGCAGGATGAAAGTTACACCCCTTTGCAACTTTACACTGCCTCCTGACGATTTTTGGGGCAGCAGAAAACCTTTCACCATAGGTAAATACCTCAGAGATATAAAAAACTGAGAGAGCTTATTGTAGAGGCACTCTACGTGATCGCGTTACCTTAGACGGAATGTTTTTAAGTGACGGTTTTTGAGAAACATCTCGTCAAAGATTGTTGCATTTTTGCACTTTGGACTCTTTAGGGATATCGTGGGTACAATGTAGCTTGGACTGTTTCGACATGTTTGAGTGAAAAATAGGACCATGCCTAGCATAAATGTACCCATCCGAATGCATTGGAATAGTTATTTTGGTCGCATCAGGAGTAGGACAAAAGTTACACCCCTTTGCAACTTTACACTGCCTCCTTCTGACAATTTTTGGGGCAGCAGAAAACCTTTCACCACAAGAAAATATCTCAAAGATATAAAAAACTAAGAGAGGTTATTCTAGAGGCACTCTATGTGATCATATTGCCTTAGATGGAATGTTTCTAAGTGACATGGTTTTTGAGTAACATCTCGTCAAAGATTGCTATCTTTTTGCACTTTGAACTTTTTAGGGATATCGTGGGTATAATGTAGCTCGGACTGTTTCGACATGTTTGGATGAAAAATAGAACCATGCCTAGTGTAAATGTACCCATCCGGATGTGTTGGAATAGTTAGTTTGGTCACATCAGGAGCAGGATGAAAGTTACACCCCTTTGCAACTTTACACTACCTCCTTTTGATGATTTTTGGGGTAGCAAAAAATATTTCACCACGGGCAAATATCTCAAAGATATAAAAAATTGAGAGAGGTTATTGTAGAGGCACTCTATGTAATCGTGTTTCCTTAAACAGAATGTTTCTAAGTGACACAGTTTTCGAGTAACATCTCGTCAAAGATTGCTACCTTTTTGCACTTTAGACTCTTCAGGGATATCGTCAGTACAATGTAGCTCAGACTGTTTTGACATGTTTGGGTGAAAAATAGGACCATACCTAGTGTAAATGTACCCATCTAGATGCGTTGGAATAGTCAGTTTGGTCGCAACAGGAGCATGATGAAAGTTACACCCCTTTGCAACTTTACACTACCTCCTTCTGACGATTTTTGGGGCAGCAGAAAACCTTTCACCATGGGCAAATATCTCAGAGATATAAAAAACTAAGAGAGGTTATTGTAGAGGCACTCTACATGATCACATTTCTTCAGATGAAATGTTTCTAAGTGAGACGATTTTCGAGTAACATCTCATCAAAGATTGCTACCTTTTTGCAATTTGGACTCTTTAGGGATATCATTGGTACAATGTAGCTCGGACTGTTTCGACATGTTTAGCTAAAAAATAGGATCATGCCTAGCATAAATGTACCAATCCAGACGCGTTGGAATAGTCAGTTTGGTTGCATCATGAGCAGGACACCAAAAATGCAAAAGTTGCTTTGTGTAACTTGACAACATTGACACTTTTTATCAACATGACTCAAAGACTCAAACTGACCCCAAATGAATCAAAGTGACTTAAAATCACCTTGATTTTGGTGCCCAATGTACATTATAGAGGTCGAGGTGCTCCTTATCATTCAAACATCTTAGATGAGCGCATAGGAAAGGAAAAATCTCTAAGTTTCATCATCATGAGCGCCTAATATCAAGAGACTTTAATGGCTCAAACCTTAGCATGGAGTCCTAAGGTGCATTTCATGTCTCTTTTCATCCATTTTGGTGCCCTTATGTAGATTTTTTAACTTGATTTGGTGCACTATATGTGAAGGAATATCTAAAGGCATGAAAGTGGATATCATTTTGCAAGAGTTTGGATCATCAAAATTGAAAGAAATAAGTCTATTAAGCTTGGGTGCCCTTGGGCTTCTTTTCATTCATTATGAGTGCCTTGGGAGAATGGTATATAGGTCATCATCATGATTGGGCACCCTGGATCCAGACTGTTGGAGAGATCATCAAATGGTGTCTAGAGGAAGTAGGGTGAGTTATGAGTTTGGTCGCATCAGGAGCAGGACACCAAAAATGCATAACATGATGATGTAAAAATGTGTATATGTGTAAAAATGCAGGAGGAAATAAAAAAAAGAAAAACCTTACAAATTAATGTGCATACTTACAACTCAATGTAACATGACTTTACAAAATCAATGTGAATACTTACAAATTAATCCAATGAACCATCCGGGTCTACTCTACTCTTTATTGTGTCAAGTATTACTTCATAGTCAGACTCACGCACCTTCCACAAGATTTTGTTCAAAGGTCTACCCCAATACTATATCAAAAGAACATTGGATGCCACGACAAGGTTTGAGTAATGAAGAATCTTCCGATGCATGTCAAAGTCCTAAAATAGCCAAATATTAACACTCTTATGTGGGTACCTTCTAAGCCATGTTCCAGTGATAACCACTGAGCCTATAGGGTATTCGATGTTTTTTCCATCTGTAACAAGGGCCTCCAATTTTTTTTTGGCCTCAACACAACAACATAAGTAATAATTTGTTCCCTCTTCATTATCTTCATCTGCAATAATTGCATATACGTGCCCTACATTGATATGTGTAGCAAATTAGATGAAATTAGTCAACATTACAAAAACACTACAAAGTAAGATGGCATTACCTGGTTGAACTAGATGAAATTAGATGCATATATGTGCCCTATATTACCTAGTTGAACTAAATTTGATATGTGGTCAAAGTCAACTGATGATTCCATCTGTGTTAGTTCCAGTGTCGTTGGAGGTCGATACATGTCATGTGGGTTAAGATAACTTAACTGCCATTCGTCAACCCACTCCTTTGACTCGCACTCATCCCAGAGTTGAATTGTATAGGAAGAACAAAACCATGACATCTTTCGTGTATGGATACTCCATGAACCTGCAATTGAGCTATTGAAAGAGTGCATCTCATTTGATCCTGTCAGTGTACAACAGTCCTCATATGGTGCAATGTTAGTATCATCTATCAAATAAAAAAATCTATGAACTGAAGACTTACCTTCATTACCTGGACCCATGGAAGCATTACATCACTCGACAATTGATTTTGCATCTGTCAACTTTGCATTGTCTTTATACTTTAACTCTTCTCGTGCTATGGCTCTTTTGATACATGCTCCTGCACCATCATGATCCCCTTTTCCATGTCTGGCCTCACAAAAGTTCCACATATTTTGAATACCTGTAAAATTATGCCTCCTACTTAGCTAATAGAAATTTTGTGAGTTCTTGAATTGTGACACATAATTATCCGACCATATGATATGTTGACTGATCGATATGCCCCTTCTAGCCAAATCATTGTAGAACACCTGAAAGAAACCTTGCACGAACTCCGTAGAATGCGTGTGATCATCACTAATATAGAAATTATACTCCCTTATGATCTTTCTGTCATCCTCTATACTATCATTCACATAAATGAATGCAATGTGCACAAATATAGAAACCTGCGTGGACTTGTAATATTGTGATTGCACCTCACGCTGTGGCTATAGACTGTAGTTCTCTGCAAAGTTGATGACTAAAACAATGCTACCAACTGGAAAGGTGTCCTTGTATAACTTGAATTGCAAGTCCAACCATCGAGCTCTATGGGTATGTCTTGCATACTCATACACTATGCTGTCATGAAATATAGGTATAAACTGATACACTGGAATCTTTTCAATAACCAATTCACACCTCTTTGCTTCTTTACCATCTTTTGTATTGTATGCCATTGTTTTATACTTGCCAAACTCTACTAATTCGTTTCCAACCACATGTGTTCTTTCCATATGTTCACATATTGGAAAATGTTGCAAGCCACCGCAACGATGACATGTGCCATCCAAGCATAATTTGTTGTAGAATATTTGACTTTCCTCTCTTTCACATAAAATTCTTGATATGAAGTCTCTTGAAGATGTTGGTGGGACACATATGGCACAACCCTGTAAATCATTGTTAGTATGCATATCTAAGCATATAGACCTATAAGCATCAAAATGGTTAGAAAATTCAATATGTAATCTACAACAAGAAGTAGTGCATGTGTGATTTATCTTAACATAGAAAGGTTTTAGCATTTCAAAATATCTTTGAGAAATTTTAATTTGAGGATACTTCTCTAGAAATTTACCATAAAATTGTGTTTGAGTCTCATCCAAAAAATGCTTTGGATGTGGCTCGCGGTTCTGACTACCGATTCTCCTTCTTACCACATCCCTTTGATTCAGAGATACCCTTGTGTAATTCTTCCAAAAGTATTCAATTAGTGATCTCATTGCTTCAACAATTGGTTTATCTTTTCATGGTAGTCTCCTCAAGAATGCCCATAATTCATTGGCATTAGTGTCCTCAATTCTTTGGCGTCTTCCAATGGCTCTTGATAAAGTTTTCCTATTAATTCTCAATTCTTGACTTGTCTTTCTAATGAGATGAGCTTTCCTTGTTTGACTACTTACTATAGTCAATGTAATCACACACCGTGTTGTATTACTATCTTTTGTGCGTGAGGTGTTTCCCACACTCTCATACACACTCACTAGATTCTTGACAATAGATTTTTCACTTGAAGCCTCTGATGTTCTCAACCCAAGAATCTCCATGATAGACCTATACTTTATACCTCGCATCATTTCAATGAATAGTTGACATCTTGCAGTCTCATTTTACTTTTCAAAGAACAATCTCCAAATCTTATTAGCATATCTTCTACAAGTGCATTTTGGAATCTTACCTTCCATTGGCTGCAAAATATTCTCATCAATAGCAATCAAATACTTTGGCTTTCTACACAAAATTCTAGGTGCTGTTAAGTTAGGTAAATTCATCTCAACATTAGGAATTTCATTAATATTTAAATGAGATGGGTTAGGTGGCATACCTTTGATCGAAGATGGAATAGATGACATACCTTGAGGTTGAGGTGGGAATGATGGCATACCTCCTTCATCACATGTGAGTGATGATGCACTCTCAACTTGAGATGTGGTAGATGGTGTCTCTACATGTTGACTTGTGGTAGAGGACATGTCTCCAACTATGTTATTCAAATCTCTCGTACCACAAAGTTTTTGCATTCATTCTCTTTGTGCCGCCAATACCATATCTTTTTGTGATGGTTGTGGTTCCTCTTCAATTGGTATGTCTTCATTTATCGTGTCCAATTTCCTCTTCTAACGAAATTCCCTCATAGCCACTGCTTTCTTTGCATTCTTAGCTTCTATCTCTTCCTGTGTTGGTTTAATTCTTGATCATTTCCTCGTCATGATGGAGAATTTGTCTGTAGCATGATAAAGAGACCAATATTAGTTCCTAAGAAATGAATACAAGATAATAGTGGGATTGTATGTTTTTTATGTTGTAAGGATTTATTCTTGTATAGTTTGACATCATGGTATGTTAAGGTTTGTTTATTACACATAATTATTAAAGAGCCCAAGTGTAGAAAATATACATGGCATCATGTGAGATTGTAGGCTGCTTTCTTGATTGGGAATGTGTCTATTTTAAACATGTATGATAAAGCATGATAAAGTAATTCAATCTGAAATAAGGAAAATGTAAAGAACATGCATGTAAAGACTTGACATACCTAAAAAATAAAGGTTTGAATGGAGCGAGTACCCAATTATGTAGTGTTTTTATCTTCTTGCATCAAACTCCTCAACAATTTGAATTTTTCACCACTTTCTTCCTTTTCAATGTTAAATTGAATAACACTCAAATATAATTACTAACAACAATACTATTAACCAATCTATAATGTTAAATTCTTAAAATTGAATCACAATTAACATTGCAACACTACAAAAATTGAAACTTGAATAGATATATATCAAACTTGGTGTGAAAACTATGTTATTTCCTCCTTCTCAAGTTGGCAAAGAAGAAAAGGTGGTACAATGTGTCAAATGTACATGTGAACTTCCCAACAACATGAAAGCACTTCTTTTTTGTCGAAGCACGTGCATAATCAGTAAGAAAATAGAGCATGTGGGCCTGGATCATAGGGATCAACACTTTTTTACCATTTCAATAGCAAGAAAAAATGTGAGCACATTATAATGCACTCGCGTTATGTCCTGCTATAGATTGATCACATCCTTTGCATTGATCACATCTCTTTCCAAACCTTCCCCTTCAAACTTGAATGACCACAAGGTTTTTGAGGGAAAACTTTTCCTGTTTCCTACAAGAGCTTGCCAGATGCTCTGCCATATGATAGGCATAACAATGAAGGGGCAAGCCCTCATAATCAAGTTCTTGATAGAAAATGCCCATCGAGGAAGAAAGATAGATCTTCTTGTTATCCGTCATCTGTCATCCCTCAACTCTAATCCCTCATCCCTAAACCCTAAATGCTATCCCTATTCCTAATCCCTCAACATACTCGATACTATACCTTAAAACCTAATCCCTTATCCCTAAACCCTCCAACCCTATCCCTAATCCTTATACCCTCCACACTCTACTTTAACCCTAATCCCTTGACCCTCAATCCTATCCCTAAACCCTTGACCCTCGAACCTCAACCCTCAACCCTTAATGTCAAACCCTAATCCCTCAAACCTTAACTCTGATCTCTCGACCCTCAACCCTATCCCTAAACCCTAAACCCTAAACCCTCAATGTCAAATCCATCATCCCTCAACTCTAATCCCTCATCCCTAAACCCACAATGCTATCCCTATTCCTAGACCCTCAACAGGCTCGATACTATACCTTAAACCCTAATCCCTCTACCCTCGACACTCTTATTTAACTCTAATCCCTTGACCATTAACCCTATCCCTCAACCTCAACCATCAAGCCTGAACCCTCAACCCTCAACCCTAATCTGTCATCCCTCAACTCTAATCCCTCATCCCTAAACCCTAAATGCTATCCCTGTTCCTAGACCCTCAACGGGCTCGATACTATACCTTAAACCCTAATCCCTCTACCCCTGACACTCTTATTTAACCCTAATCCCTTGACCATTAACCCTATCCCTCAACCTCAACCCTCAACCCTAAACCCTCAACCCTCAACTCTCAACATTAAACCCTAATCCCTCAACCCTCAACCCTAATATGTCATCCCTCAAATCTAATCCCTCATCCTTAAACCCTAAATGCTATCCCTATTCCTAGACCCTCAACGGGATTGATACTATACCTTAAACTCTAATCCCTCTACCCTCGACACTCTTATTTAACCCTAATCCCTTGACCATTAACCCTATCCCTCAACCTCAACCCTCAACCCTCAACTCTCAACATTAAACCCTAATTCATCAACCCTAAACCCTAATCCCTCAAACCTAAACCCTATCCCTAAACCATCAACCCTTAACACTATACCTTAAACCCTAATCCCTATCCCTCAACCCTTAACCCTTAAAACTTAAACCCTATCCCTACACCCTCAACACTTGACACTATATCTTAAGCCTTAAACCCTCATCCCTAAACCCTCAACCCTCAATCCTTAAACCTTCAACCCTAAACCCTATCCCTAATCCCTCTACCCTCGACACTCTAACCCTAACCTCGACATTAAATGCTAATCCGTCAACACTAAACCCTAATCCATTAACCCTAAACCCTATCCCTAAACCCTCAACCCTCAACACTATACCTTAAACCCTAATCCCTCAACCCTCAACCCTAAACCTTATCCCTAAACCCTAATCCATCAACCCTTAACCCTAATCCATCATCCCTCAACTCTAATCCCTCATCCCTAAACCCTAAATGATATCCCTATTCCTAAACCCTCAACAGACTCGATACTATACCTTAAATCCTAAACCCTTATCCTCGACACTCTTATTTAACCCTAATCCCTTGACCATTAACCCTAGCCCTCGACCTCAACCCTCAACCCTCAACTCTCAACATTAAACCCTGATCCCTCAACCCTCAACACTATCCCAAACCCTAAACCCTCAACCCTCAACATCAAATCCTAATCCCTCAACCCTTCACTCTAATCCCTCAACCCTAAACCCTATACCTAAACCCTCAACACTATACCTTAAATCCTAATCCCTCAACCCTAAACCTTATCCTTAAACCCTAATCCCTCACCCCTCAACCCTAATCCATCATCCCTCAACTCTAATCCCTCATCCCTAAACCCTAAATGCTATCCCTATTCCTAAACCCTCAACAGACTCGATACTATACCTTAATCCCTAATCCCTCTACCCTCAACACTCTTATTTAACCCTAATCCCTTGACCATTAACCCTATCCCTCAACCTCAAGCCTCAAGCCTCAACCCTCAACGCTCAACTCTCAACATTAAACCCTAATTCATCAACCCTAAACCCTAATCCCTCAAACCTAAACCCTATCCCTAAACCATCAACCCTCAACACTATACCTTAAACCTTAATCCCTATCCCTCAACCCTTAACCCTTAAAACTTAAACCCTATCCCTACACACTCAACACTTGACACTATATCTTAAGCCTTTAACCCTCATCCCTAAAGCCTCAACCCTCAATCCTTAAACCTTCAACCCTAAACCCTATCCCTAATCCCTCTACCCTTGACACTCTAACCCTAACCTCAACATTAAATGCTAATCCGTCAACCCTAAACCCTAATCCATCAACCATAAACCCTATCCCTAAACCCTCAACCCTCAACACTATACCTTAAACCCTAATCCCTCAACCCTCAACCCTAAACCTTATCCCTAAACCCTAATCCCTCAACCCTCAACCCTAATCCATCATCCCTTAACTCTAATCGTTGATCTCTAAACCCTAAATGTTATCCCTATTCCTAAACCCTCAATAGACTCGATACTATACCTTAAACCCTAATCCCTTATCCTCGACACTCTTATTTAACCCTAATCCCTTGACCATTAACCCTATCCCTCAACCTCAACCCTCAACCCTCAACCCTTAACCCTCAACTCTCAACATTAAACCCTTAACTCTAATCCCTCGACCCTCAACCCTATCCCTAAACCCTCAACCCTTAATGTCAAATCCTAATCCCTCAACCCTTCACTCTAATCCCTGAACCCTAAACCCTATCCCTAAACCCTCAACACTATACCTTAAACCCTAATCCCTCAACCCTAAACCTTATCCCTAAACCCTAATCCCTCAACCCTCAACCCTAATCCGTCATCCCTCAACTCTAATCCCCCATCCCTAAACCCTAAATGCTATCCCTATTCCTAAAGCCTCAACAGATTCGATACAATACCTTAGACCCTAACCCCTCTACCCTCGACACTCTTATTTAACCCTAACCCCTTGACCATTAACCCTATCCCTCAACCTCAACCCTCATCCCTCAACCCTCAACCCTCAACTCTAACATTAAACCCTTAACTCTAATCCCTCGACCCTCAACCCTATCCCTAAACCCTAAACCCTCAACCCTCAACATCAAATCCTAATCCCTCAACCCTTCACTCTAATCCCTCAACCCTAAACCCTATCCCTAAACCCTCAACAGTATACCTTAAACCCTAATCCCTCAACCCTAACCCTAAACCTTATCCCTAAACCCAAATCCCTCAACCCTAATCCATCATCCGTCATCCCTCAACTCTAATCCCTCATCCCTAAACCCTAAATTCTATCCCTATTCCTAGACCCTCAACGGGCTCGATACTATACCTTAAACCCTGATCCCTTATCCCTAAACCCTCCAACCCTATCACTTAACGCTAATCCCTTGACCCTCAACCCTATCCCGAAACCCTTAACCCTCGAACCTCAATGTACTCAACCCTTAATGTCAAACCCTAATCCCTCAACCCTTAACTTTGATCCCTCGACCCTTAACCCTTAAAACTTGAACCCTAAAACCTATCCCTACATGCTCGACACTTGACACTATGTCTTAAACCCTAATCCCTTAACCCTCATCCCTAAATCTTCAACCCTAAATAATTAAACCTTCAACCCTAAACCCTATCCCTAATCCCTCTACCCTCGACACTCTACCTTAAACCTAATCCCTTGACCCTTAACCCTAAATGCTATCCCTAAATCCTTAACCCTAAACCCTAATCCCTAATCCCTCTACCCTCAACACTCTACCTTAAACCTAATCCCTCGACCCTTAACCCTAAACGCTATCCCTAAAGCCTCAACCCTAAACCCTAATCCCTCAAGTTCTTAAACTCTAATCCCTTATCCCTAAACTCTAAATCCTATCCCTAAATGCTCAACCCTCAACCTTAAACCTTAATCACTCAATCCTTATCCACCCCTCTCCTCCCCTATCTAGCTCACTCCCATCTCTACCCTCCTCTGTCCTTGACACTATACATAAATACATATAGGCATACATTGATACATACATACATACATATTGGCATACATAGATACATACATACATACATATATGCATACATAGATACATACATACATACATATAGGCATACATACATACATATAGGCATATTAATCGCATTATGTTCACCTTAAAAATTTTTATGTTCAAGGCTATTAATCATGTATGCCTATATGTATGTATGTATGTATCTATGTATGCCAATATGTATGTATGTATGTATCTATGTATGCCAATATGTATGTATGTATGTATCTATGTATGCATATATGTATGTATCTATGTATCTATGTATGCCAATATGTATGTATGTATGTATCTATGTATGCCTATATGTATGTATGTATAGTGTCAAGGGCAGAGGAGGGTAGAGATGGGAGTGAGCCAGATAGGGGAGGAGAGGGGTGGATAAGGATTGAGTGATTAAGGTTTAAGGTTGAGGGTTGAGCATTTAGAGATAGGATTTAGAGTTTAGGTATAAGGGATTAGAGTTTAGGACCTTGAGGGATTAGGGTTTAGGGTTGAGGCTTAGGGATAGCGTTTAGGGTTAAGGGTCGAGGGATAAGGTTTAAGGTAGAGTGTTGAGGGTAGAGGGATTAGGGATTAGGGTTTAGGGTTTAGGGTTGAGGCTTTAGGGATAGCGTTTAGGGTTAAGAGTCGAGGCATTAGGTTTAAGGTAGAGTGTCAAGGGTAGAGGGATTAGGGATAGCGTGTAGGGTTGAAGGTTTAATGATTTAGGGTTGAGGCTTTAGGGATGAGGGTTAAGGGATTAGGGTTTAAGATATAGTGTCGAGTGTCGAGCGTGTAGGGATAGGTCTTAGGGTTCAAGTTTTCAGGGTTAAGGGCCAAGGGATCAAAGTTAAGGGTTGAGGGATTAGGGTTTGACATTGAGGGTTGGTGCATTGGGGGTCTAATGGATAAAGGTGGTGTGGGGTTCCTCACGGTGTAAGGTTGGTTGGGGGATGGTTTCTGTTGGTTGTGGGGTGAGAATGTTGTCTATTGGTTGTGGGTGTTGGTGGGTGGAGGGCATTTTGTGGGTGTTGGGTGGTAGTGATTGTAATGGATCCAAACCTTCCTTCCAGTTGTTGGATGTTGGGAGGACCTTAAAGGTAGGAGGGTTGGTTGGAGGGCATTGGAGGGCATTTTTACCTTCCTTCCAGTTGTTGGATGTTGGGAGGACCTTAAAAGTTGGAGGGTTGGTTAGAGGGAATTTTGATTAAATCTTTTGATTTGCCCCTCTCTAGTGCAATGAAATCTGCATAAAATCTTTTGATTGTAACTGGCCTACTGGATTGATCCCATGGAATCCCGCTTGGTGGGGGCTGGTAAAATGACCTCAGTAAAGAGGGGCAAATCATTTCCAATTTGTACCCATAAAATGACCTCAGTAGAGAGGGGCAAGTCATTTCCAATTTGTACTGATAAGATCTGCATAAAATGACCTGGTGGACCTACCTTAACACCACCTACACTTACTCCTACACTTGCACCTACACAACTCTTTCTATTGAAGCAACTCATAACTCACTCACTCTGATATAGTACATTGAGGTTCGAGGTCTAAGGGTTTCAGGATAGGGTTGAGGGTCAAGGGATTAGGGTTAAGGGATAGGGTTGGAGGGTTTAGGGATAAGGAATTAGGGTTTAAGGTATAGTATCAAGCCCATTGAGGGTCTAGGAATAGGGATAGTGTTTAGGGTTTAGGGATGAGGGATTAGAGTTGAGGGATGATAGATGACAGATTACGGTTGAGGGATTAGGGTTTAACATATAGTGTTGAGGGTTTAGGGTTGAGGGATTAGAGTGAAGGGTTGAGGGATTAGGATTTGACGTTGAGGGTTGAGGGTTTAGGGTTTAGGGTTTAGGGATAGGGTTGAGGGTCAAGGGATCGGAATTAAGGGTTGAGGGATTAGGGTTTGACATTGAGGGTTGAGGTTCAAGGGTCAAGGGTTTAGGGATAGGGTTGAGGGTCGAGGGATTAGGGTTAAATTAGAGTGTGGAGGGTGTAAGGATTAGCGATAGGGTTGGAGGGTTTAGGGATAAGGGATTAGGGTTTAAGGTATAGTATCGAGTCTGTTGAGGGTTTAGAAATAGGGATAGCATTTAGGGTTTAGGGATGAGGGATTAGAGTTGAGGGATGATGGATTAGGGTTGAGGGTTAAGGGATTAGGGTTTAGGGATAAGGTTTAAGGTTGAGGGTTGAGGGATTAGGGTTTATGGTATAGTGTTGAGGGTTGAGGGTTTAGGGATAGGATTTAGGGTTGATGAATTAGGGTTTAGGGTTGACAAATTAGGGTTTAGGGTTGACGGATTAGCATTTAATGTCAAGGTTAGGGTTAGAGTGTCGAGGGTAGAGGGATTAGGGATAGGGTTTAGGGTTGAAGGTTTAAGCATTGAGGGTTGAGGCTTTAGGGATGAGGGTTAAAGGCTTAAGATATAGTGTCAAGTGTTGAGGGTGTAGGGATAGAGTTTAAGTTTTAAGGGTTAAGGGTTGAGGGATAGGGATTAGGGTTTAAGGTATAGTGTTGAGGGTTGATGGTTTAGGGATAGGGTTTATATTTGAGGGATTAGGGTTTAGGGTTGATGAATTAGGGTTTAATGTTGAGAGTTGAGGGTTGAGGGTTTAGGGTTGAGGTTGAGGGATAGGGTTAATGGTCAAGGGATTGGGGTTAAATAAGAGTGTCGAGGGTAGAGGGATTATGGTTTAAGGTATAGTATCGAGCCTGTTGAGGGTCTAGGAATAGGGATAGCATTTAGGGTTTAGGGATGAGGGATTAGAGTTGAGGGATTAGGGTTTAGGGATGAGGGATTAGAGTGAAGGGTTAAGGGATTAGGATTTAACGTTAAGGGTTAAGGGTTTAGGGATAGGGATGAGGGTCGAAGGATCAAAGTTAAGGGTTGAGGGATTAGGGTTTGACATTGAGCGTTGATGGTTGAGGTTCAAGGGTCAAGGGTTTAGGGATAGGGTTGAGGGATTAGGGTTAAAGTAGAGTGTGGAGGGTATAAGGATTAGGGATAGGGTTGGAGGGTTTAGGGATAAGGGATTAGGGTTTAAGGTATAGTATCGAGTCTGTTGAGGGTTTAGGAATAGGGATAGCATTTAGGGTTTAGGGATGAGGGATTAGAGTTGAGGGATGGCAGATTAGAGTTGAGGGTTGAGGGATTAGGGTTTGGGGATAAGGTTTAGGGTTGAGGGTTGAGGGATTAGGGTTTAAGGTATAGTGTTGAGGGTTTAGGGATCAGCTTTAGGGTTGAGGGATTAGAGTGAAGGGTTGAGGGATTAGGATTTGACGTTGAGGGTTGAGGGTTTAGGGATAGGGTTAAGGATCAAGGGATTAGAGTTAAGGGTTGAGGTATTTGGGTTTGACGTTGAGGGTTGAGGGTTGAGGTTCGAGGGTCAAGGGTTTAGGGATAGGGTTGAGGGTCGAGGGATTAGGGTTAAAGTAGAGTGTGGAGGGTATAAGGATTAGGGATAGGGTTGGAGGGTTTAGGGATAAGAGATTAGGGTTTAAGGTATAGTATCGAGTCTGTTGAGGGTTTAGGAATAGGGATAGCATTTAGGGTTTAGGGATGAGGGATTAGAGTTGAGGGATGACAGATTAGGGTCGAGGGTTGAGGGATTAGGGTTTAGGGTTTAGGGATAAGGTTTAGGGTTGAGGGCTGAGGGATTAGGGTTTAAGGTATAGTGTTGAGAGTTTAGGGATAGGGTTTAGGGTTGAGGGATTAGAGTGAAGGGTTGAGGGATTAGGATTTGACATTGAGGGTTTAGGGTTTAGGGATAGGGTTGAGGGTCGAGGGATCAGAGTTAAGGGTTGAGGGATTAGGGTTTGACATTGAGGGTTGAGGGTTGAGGTTTGAGGGTCAAGGTTTTAGGGATAGGGTTGAGGGTCAAGGGATTAGGGTTAAAGTAGAGTGTGGAGGGTATAAGGATTAGGGTAGGGTTGGAGGGTTTAGGGATAAGGGATTAGGGTTTAAGGTATAGTATCGAGTCTGTTGAGGGTTTAGGAATAGGGATAGCATTTAGGGTTTAGGGATGAGGGATTAGAGTTGAGGGATGATGGATTAGGGTTGAGGGTTGAGGGATTAGGGTTTATGGATAAGGTTTAGGGTTGAGGGTTGAGGGATTAGGGTTTAAGGTATAGTGTTAAGGGTTGAGGGTTTAGGGATAGGGTTTAGGGTTGACAGATTAGGGTTTAGGGTTGACAGATTAGCATTTAATGTTAAAGTTAGGGTTAGAGTGTCGAGGGTAGAGGGATTAGGGATAGGGTTTAGGGTTGAAGGTTTAAGGATTGAGGGTTGAGGCTTTAGGGATGAGGGTTTAAGGCTTAAGATATAGTGTCAAGTGTTGAGGGTCTAGGGATAGGGTTTAAGTTTTAAGGGTTAAGGGTTGAGGGATAGGGATTAGGGTTTAAGGTATAGTGTTCAGGGTTGATGGTTTAGGGATAGGGTTTAGATTTGAGGGATTAGGGTTTAAGGTTGATGAATTAGGGTTTAATGTTGAGAGTTGAGGCTTAAGGCTTGAGGCTTGAGGCTTGAGGTTGAGGGATAGGGTTCAATAAGAGTGTCGAGGGTAGAGGGATTAGGGTTTAAGGTATAGTATCAAGTTTGATTAGAGTGGTTTAGGAATAGGGATAGCATTTAGGGTTTAGGGATGAGGGATTAGAGTTGAGGGATGGCGGATTAGGGTTGAGGGTTGAGGGATTAGGGTTTAAGGTATAGTGTTGAGGGTTTCTTTCATCAAATGTAGATTTATGGGTTCGATTTCATTGATTGCCTCTCCAGTTTTGGGGTGTGGATGTTTTGGAATCAGTCGGGAAGTCTTCAGGAGACTTTGTGGAAGTGGATTGGAAATCACTTGACAGAACCCCTACTATTTATGCTTGGATAAGGATTTGTCACAAACTAGAACTTATGCTTCCAAAGAAGATATGTCTTTCTTCCTCGATGGGAATTTTCTATCAAGAAATTGATTATGAGGGCTTGCCCCTTCATTGTTCTTCCTATCATATGGTGGAGCATCTGGCAAGCTCTTACAGGAAACAGGAAAAGTTCTCCCTCAAAAACCTTGTGGTCATTCAAGTTTGAAGGGGAAGATTTGGAAAGAGATGTGATCAATGCAAAGGATGTGATCAATCTATAGCAGGACAAAATGCAAGTGCGTTATAACGCGAGTGCGCTCGCATTTTGTCTTGCTATTGAAATAGTAAAAAAGTGTTGACCCCCGTGATCCAGGCCCACATGCTCTGTTTTCTTACTAATTCTGCACATGCTCCGACAAAAAAGAAATGCTTTCATACTGTTGGGAAGTTCACATGCACATTTGACACATTATACCACCTTTGCATGATCTTTCCACCGCCTTTTCTACTTTGCCAACTTGAGAAGGAGGACATAACATAATTTTCACACCAAGTTTGATATATATCTATTCAAGTTTAAATTTTTGTAGTGTTGCAATGTTAATTGTGATTCAATTTTAGGAATTTAACATTATAGATTGGTTAATAGTATTGTTGTTAGTAATTATATTTGAGTGTTATTCAATTTAACATTGAAAAGGAAGCAAGTGGTGAAAAACTCAAATTATTGAAGAGTTTGATGCAAGAAGAAAAAAACACTACATAATTGGGTACTCTCTCCATTCGAATCTTCATTTTTTAGGTATGTCAAGTCTTTACATGCATGTTCTTTACATTTTCCTTATTTCAGATTGAATTACTTTATCATGCTTTATCATACATGTTTAAAATAGACACATTCCCAATCAAGAAAGCAACCTACAATCTCACTTGATGCCATGTATATTTTCTACACTTGGGCTCTTTAATAATTATGTGTAATAAACAGACCTTAACATACCATGATGTTAAACTATACAAGAATAAATCCTTACAACATAATAAAAATACAATCCCACTATTATCTTGTATGATCATTTCTTAGGAACTAATATTGGTCTCTTTATCATGCTATAGACAAATTCTCCGTCATGCCAAGGAAACGATCAAGAATTAAACCAACACAGGAAGAGATAGAAGCTAAGAATGCAAAGAAAGTAGTGGCTATGAGGGAACTTCATGAGAAGAGGAAATTGGACACGATAAATGAAGACATACCAATTGAAGAGGAACCACAATGATCACAAAGAGATATGGTATTTGTGCCACAAAGAGAATGAATGCAAAAACTTCGTGGTACGAGAGATTTGAATACCATAGTTGGAGACACGTCCTCTACTGCAAGTCAACATGTAGGGACACCATCTACCACATCTCAAGTTGAGAGTACATCATCACTCACATGTGATGAAGGAGGTACGCCATCATTCCCACCTCAACCTCAAGGTATGTCATCTATTCCATCTTCGATCGAAGGTATGCCATGTAACCCATCTCATTTAAATATTGATGAAATTCATAATGTTGAGATGAATTTACCTAACTTAACAGCACCTAGAATTTTGCATAGAAAGCCAAAGTATTTGATTGATATTGATGAGAATATTTTTCAGCCAATGGAAGGTAAGATTCCAAAACGCACTTGTAGAAGATATGCTAATAAGATTTGGAGATTGTTCTTTGAAAAGTTAAATGAGACTACAAGATGTCAACTATTTGTTGAAATGATGCGAAGTATAAAGTATAGGTCTATCATGAAGATTCTTGGGTTGAGAACATCAGAGGCTTCAAGTGAAAAATCTATTGTCAAGAATCTAATGAGTGCATATGAGAGTGTGGGTAACACCTCACACACAAAAGATAGTAATACAACATGGCATGTGATTACATCGACTATAGTAAGTAGTCAAATGAAGAAAGATCATCTCATTATAAAGATGAGTCAACAATTGAGAATTAATAGGAAAACTTTATCAAGAGCTGTTGGAGATGCCAAAGAATTAAGGACACTAATGCCAATGAATTATGGGCATTCTCGGGGAGACTACCACAAAAAGATAAACCAATTGTTGAAGCATTGAGATCACTAATTGAAGACTTTTGGAAGAATTACACAAGGGTATCTCTGAATCAAAGGGATGTGGTAAGAAGGAGAATCAGTAGTCAAAACCGCGAGCCACATCCAAAGCATTTTTTGGATGAGACTCAAACATAGTTTTATGGTAAATTTCTAGAAAAGTATCCTCAAATTAAAATTTGTCAAAGATATTTTGAAATGCTAAAACCTTTCTATGTTAAGATAAATCACACATGCACTACTTGTTATTGTAGATTACATATCGAATTTTCTAACCATTTTGATGCTTATAGGTCTATATGTTTAGATATGCATACTAACAATGATTTGCAGGGTTGTGCCATATGTGTCCCACTAACATCTTCAAGAGACTTCATATCAAGAATTTTATGTGAAAGAGAGGAAGGTCAAATATTCTACAAGAAATTATGCTTGGATGACACATGTCATCATTGCAGTGGGTTGCAACATTTGCCAATATGTGAACATATGGAAATAACACATGCAGTTGGAAATGAACTAGTAGAGTTTGGCAAGTATAAAACAGTGGCATACAATAAAAATGATGGTAAAGAAGCAAAGAGGAGTGAATTGTTTATTGAAAAGATTCCAGTGTATCAGTTTATGCCTATATTTCATGACAACATAGTGTATGAGTATGCAAGACATGCCCATAGAGCTCGATGGTTGGACTTGCAATTCAAGTTATGCAAGGACACATTTTTGGTTAGTAGCATTGTTTCAGTCATCAACTTTGTAGAGAATTACAGTCTACAGCCACAGAGTGAGGTGCAATCACAATATTACAACTCCACACAGGTTTCTATATTTTTGCACATCGCATTCATTCATGTGAATGATAGTACAAAGGATGACAGGAAGATCATAAGGGAGTATAATTTCTATATTAGTGATGATCGCACACATTCTACGGAGTTCGTGCAAGGTTGCTTTCAGGTGTTCTACAATGGTTTGGCTAGAAGGGGCATATTGTTCAGTGAGCATATCATATGGTCTGATAACTGTGCATCACAATTCAAGAACTCGAAGAATTTCTATTGGCTGAGTAGGAGGCATAATTTTACAGGTATTCAGCATATGTGGAACTTTTGTGAGGTCGGGCATGGAAAGGGGGAGCATGATGGTGCAGGAGCATGTATCAAAAGAGCCATAGCACGAGAAGAGTTAAAGTATAAAGACAATGCAAAGTTGACAGATGCAAAATCGATTGTCGAGTGGTGTAACGCTTCCATGGGTCTAGATAATGAAGGTAAGTCTTCAGTTTGTAGATTTTTTTGGTTGATAGATGATACTAACATTGCACCATGAGGACTGTTGTACACTGACAGGATCAAATGAGATGCACTCTTTCAGAAGCTCAATTACAGGTTCATGGAGTATCCATACATGAAAGATGTCATGGTTTTGTTCTTCTTGTACAATTCAAGTCTGGGATGAGTGCGAGTCAAAGGAGTGGGTTGATGAATGGCAGTTAAGTTATCTTAGCCCACTTCACACGTATCGACCCCCGACGACACTGGAACTAACATAGATGGAATCATCAGCTGACTTTGACCACATATCAGATTTAGTTCAACCAGGTAATATAGGGCACGTATATGCATCTAAAATCATCTAGTTCAACCAGGTAATGTCATCTTACTTTGTAGTGTTTTTGTAATGTTGACTAATTTCATCTAATTTGCTACACATATCAATGTAGGGCACGTATATGCAGTTATTGTAGATGAAGATAATGAAGCGGGAACAAATTATTACTTATGTCGTTGTGTTGAGGCCAAAAAGAAATTGGAGGCCCCTGTTACAGATGGAGAAATCATCAAATACCCTATAGGCTCAGTGGTTATTACTGGAACATGTCTTAGAAGGTACCCACATAAGAGTGTTAATATTTGGCTATTTCAGGACTTTGACACGCATCAGAAGATTCTTCATTACTCGAACCTTGTCATGGCATCCAATGTTCATTTGATAAAGTATCAGGGTAGACCTTTGAACAAAATCTTGTGGAAGGTGCGTGAGTCTGACCATGAAGCAATACTTGACACAATAAAGAGTAGAGCAAACCCAGATGGTTCATTGGATTAATTTGTAAGTATTCACATTGATTTTGTAAAGTCATGTTACATTGAGTTGTAACCATGCACATTAATTTGTAAGGTTTATCTTTTTTTATTTCCTCCTACATTTTTACACATATACACATTTTTACATCATCATGTTATGCATTTTTTGTGTCCTCCTGATGCGACTAAACTCATAACTCACCCTACTTCCTCTAGACACCATTTGATGATCTCTCCAACACTCTGGATCCAAAGCGCCCAATCATGATGATGACCTATATACCATTCTCCCAAGGTGCTCATAATGAATGAAAAGAAGACCAAGGGCGCCCAATCTTAAGAGACTTATTTCTTTCAATTTTGATGATCCAAACTCTTGCAAAACGACATCCACTTTCATGCCTTTAGATGTTCCTTCACATACAGGGTGCCAAAATGGATGAAAGAAGACATGAAATGTGCCTTAGGACTCCATGCTAAGGTTTAAGCAATTAAAGTCTCTTGATATTAGGCGCTCATGATGATGAAACTTAGAGCTTTTTCCTTTCCTAGGCACTCATCTAAGATGTTTGAATGATAAGGAGCACCGTGACCTCTATAATGTACATTGAGTGCCAAAATCAAGGTGATTTTAAGTCACTTTGAGCCATTTGGGGTCAGTTTGAGTCTTTGAGTCATGTTGCCAAAAAGTGTCAATGTTGTCAAGTTACACAAAGCAACTTTTGCATTTTTAGTGTCCTACTCCTGATGCGACCAAACTGACTATTCCAACACATCTGAGTGGCTACATTTAAGCTAGGCATGGTCCTGTTTTTCACCCAAACATGTCGAAACAGTTTGAGCTACATTGTACCGACGATATCCCTGAAGAGTCCAAAGTGCAAAAAGGCAAAAATCTTTGATGAGATGTTACTCAAAAACTGTGTCACTTAAAAACATTCCATCTAAGGCAACATGATCATGTAGAGTGCCTCTACAATAACCTCTCTCGGTTTTTTATATCTCTGAGGCATTTGCCCGTGGTGAAAGGTTTTCTATTGCCCCAAAAATCGTCAAAAGGAGGCAGTGTAAAGTTGCAAAGGGGTGTAACTTTTGTCCTGCTCCTGATGTGACCAAACTCACTATTCCAATGCATCTGGATGGGTACATTTAGGCTAGGCATGGTCCTGTTTTTCACCCAAACATGTTGAAATAGTCTGAGATACATTGTACCGATGATATCCCTGAAGAGTCCAAAGTGCAAAAAGGTAGCAATCTTTGACGAGATGTTACTAAAAAACTGTGTCACTTAGAAACATTCCATCTAAGGCAACATGATCATGTAGAGTGCCTCTATAATAACCTCTCTCAGTTTTTTATATCTCTGAGGCATTTGCCTGTGGTGAAAGGTTTTCTGCTGCCCCAAAAATCATTAGAAAGAGGCAGTGTAAAGTTGCAAAGGGGTGTAACTTTCCTCCTGCTCTTGATACGACCAAACTGACTATTCCAATGCATCTAGATGGGTACATTTACGCTAGGCATGGTCCTATTTTTCACCCAAACATGTCGAAACAGTCTGAGCTGCATTGTACCGACGATATCCCTGAAGAGTCCAAAGTGCAAAAAGGCAGCAATCTTTGACAAGATGTTACTCAAAAATAGTGTCACTTAGAAACATTTCGTCTGAGGAAATGTGATCATGTAGAGTGCCTCTACAATAACCTCTCTCAGTTTTTTATATCTTTGAGACATTTGCCCATGGTGAAAGGTTTTCTGCTGCCCCAAAAATCATCAGAAGGAGGCAGTGTATTAAGTCAGGATGAAAGCCTATTCATGCTAGGTGCCAATCTCAAGTTGCACAATCATGAATGGGTACCTAGAGCAATAAGGCACTACATCATGGTTCCATGACCTTGAAATGGTGCCCAAGCATGTAGGAGGAATTTTCAAGGAGCCAGAATGTTTTTAAAACTCTAAGGAACTAGTCCAAAGACTCTATGGCACCATCTTGATACCATTGAGTCAACTTTGGAACTCAAACATATTGAAACAAGATCTAGGAAGCTAGGCACCATCTCTTGCCAGTTCAACCTCTCATATGCGCCAACATTGGAAAGACTCTTAATGAGCGCCTAAGTTTGAATTGATCTTGTGATTGAAAGTTTGGTGACGTATTAGTGCGAGATGATCTTCAGTTGAAGCAATCTAAGTTCTAGGAAGGGTTTAGAAGTTATCAACCTCTTCACTAAGTTAGGCGCACTTTACAAGATTTCTTACCCAAGAGTTGCACCTCATTAAGACAAGGTGCATCTTAACCTTTGGGACTTTTCCAAAGAAGTGCTTCAGTTTATTAGCACCTTTGGACCTTGTTTTGCATTCTGAAAGAGAAGGCGCACTTTGGAGGCACTTCTAACCCAGAGTGACGCCTAGGTATAGTCATCTCTCTGGAGCATTACAATGTGTTTTAAAATGAAGGACATTTTATAAGTTGGGGAATTGATGACTGAAGACCTTGTAGTGTTTGAATTACTCTAAGAAAGAAGGCGCATTTCCATGGAGTAGCATACTCTAGATAGCGCCTAATGCCATCAAGGCACAATTCCACCCTCACTTTGGTGCCTATCATCAAGAAGGGGCATTGGGCATTCCTTGAACAGTTCTGAGCATTTAAAGTTTGTCAAATCACCAAGCAATGTTGGGTAACATGTGTATCCTCAATGTTGGGTGCCATCTCTTGCTAGTTCAACCTCTCAGATGCGCCAACATTGGAAAGACTCTTAATGAGTGCCTAAGTTTGAATTGATCTTGTGATTGAAAGTTTGGTGATGTATTGGTGCGAGATGATCTTTAGTTGAAGTAATCTAAGTTCCAGGAAGGGTTTAGAAGTTATCAACCTCTTCACTAAGTTAGGTGCACTTTACAAACTTTCTTACCCAAGAGCTGCACCTCATTAAGACAAGGCACATCTTAACCTCCGGGACTTTTCCAAAGAAGCGCTTCAATTTATTAGCTCCTTTGGACCTTGTTTTGCATTCTGAAAGAGAAGGCGCACTTTGGAGGCATTTCTAACCTAGATTGACGCCTAGGTATAGTCATCTCTCTGGAGCATTACAATGTGTTTTAAAATGAAGGACATTTCATAAGTTGGGGAATTGATCACTGAAGACCTTGGAGTGTTTGAATTACTCTAAGCAGGAAGGTGCATTTCCATGGAGTAGCATACTCTAGATAGCGCCTAATGCCATCAAGGTGCAATTCCACCCTCACTTTGGTGCCTATCATCAAGAAAGAGCATTGGGCACTCCTTGAACAATTCTGAGCTTTTGAAGTTCGTGAAATCACCAAGGAATGTTGGGCACCATGTGTATCCTCAACAAGCTTGAGTTTGTGCCTAGACAAGTTGGCACTTATTCATGTTTTAACTTCCCTCATGAAGCACCTAACTTGGGAAAAAGTTATCTTGTTGTTAATCAAGTGTTTGAGGTGTTTTGGAGACTCCAAAAGACTTCCTCTTGCTAGGCGCTCTTCTTGGCAACTACAACCTTCAACTAGTGCCTAGATCTTGAAGAAAAACACTTAGACTTCAATTTTCATGCACTTAGACTTCAAGGTGCCAAAACTAGTAGGAACATATTTGGGGAGAAACCACGCTGATAAAAGTTGGGTAAATTTAACCTCCGAGTCTGATTAGGCTCCATATAACAACAATATTTATATCATGTCCCTTTGCTTTATGAAACAAGCAGTATGTGTCAAGTCATAGGGATAACACTTTGGTCCTTAGAAATTTCTCTATGACTTTTGATAAGATTATCTACTATTATGTGGATGCTTGATAGTATTATCCTGATCCATTGGACTAGTGTGGCTATGAGGTTGGAAAGTGTTGCAACCTCCATCCTTTAAACTTCTCCACCTTGTTATGGGTTGTTTTGAGTATTTTCACTTACTTTCTCTTCGAGAATATTTTCTAATGATACATGATGTGTCATAGATCATTCAACTTGATAAACAACATGGAGGGATTCTCATGCCTCCTATACTTCTTACAAGTTTCCTTATATATAGATCACATCATTGTCCATCTAGGTGGTCATTCCCCTAAATATTATGATAAGATAATCCTATTAATGAACTTTGGATTGAATGAAAATCAACATGCTTTGTCTTGACTAGAATAGTTGGGATGGACAAAAATCTATTGATTCTAGGTTGGGTTGTTAAAGATCAAGAAGTTTTGGTATCTAATGCCCTCTAAATATAAATATTCAAAATCATAGTGGTTCAATAAGTTACAACAAATAGTCAAGTAGATAATAGACTATAAGGAACAAGGACTAGACATGAATCTAAAACAACACCAGTCAATAAGGACATCACAGGTAACTCAACATTACTTCCAGAGGTGGTCACAAAAACAAAGGGGAGAACACAACTAGAGAATGCTAGACTATAGTAGGGATGAGTTTCTGATGTAGAGAACATAGTGGAAGCATAGAATTATCAACTTTTGAACCTTTTAAACTCACTATTGGTGAGACAACATACCATCGGCAAGCTTAAAATTTCATTGGCCGATAGGCTGATGCCACCATGACTCTATTTGATTTCACTTCTGACAAACATCCCATCATTGACTCTTATCAGCTAGACAGACCACTATCGGTGACTTTATATCCTTTCACACCAATGTCTTTGTCACTCCGATACGAGACTCTAAGTCCCTCGCCTATCGGTAGGACTTAATACCATCGGCACACTCAAAAACTCTTCTGCTGACACACCGATACGACCAACTCTTGACGTTGATACAAGGTTCTTTTGCAGGCAAAGGGCACCTAGGTTTATGGGGCTCAATTTGATGTATTTATTGAAAGTTCAAGGTGAATTGATGCTTATTGAAAATTCCACTTAGTCCTTCATTTGCATTATAGGTGCCATTTCCTATTGACTTATATACTCCTCCTCATGCTAGGGTGCCATAATGAAGTGGTTTAGACAATAGGTGCGCTTCACTTACTAGAGGCTTGTTCTCCTTCCACCTTAGGCACAATTTTATGGTGGAACAAGTGTCAATGGGTGCCTTGTCTTAAATGAATGCTCTCTCTAAGTTGGGCGCCTTTTTGAGGCTTTATGAGTTGCAAATTGTGCCTTAACCCTTCATGCTTGTTGCTCAATGTTTGAATGTTTAAGAAAGTCTCCTTTAGGTGCTCATCTTAAAGACTTTTTCTCAAGGTGCAATCATCCTAATGACTTGGATATTCATCCTAGTGTTTCAGGATATCAGGCTACCAGACTTAGTCATTTTCAGGATCTCAAACATAAAGAATAATATGATGATTCATTTTTTTGTATTGCATATAGTTGACTTTCTATGCTACTCATAAAGAATATTAATATTTTCTGTTCAACATGATGATTCATTTTTTTTAAATACAACTTTTATCTTTTAGTTCTAAAATGAGGTTTAGGTGATACTTGAATAACAATAGCTAGCTTATTGGATCAACAAACATCCTATGTAATACAATTGGACTTTAAATATTTGAAGTAGCCATCTACAAACATCCATTCAAATGTGGATTTATAATGCAAGTATGGATGCCATCAATAAAAAAGATTTGTATTAACCAAATATCCATATAGGCATGCATCAATATCTGTCGATATAAGTATAACATATATACAAAATAGCCATATAGGCTTACAAGAATGCCATATAGGCATACAATGTCAACTATATACAATACAAAATATATGTCCACAAATGCCATATAGGCATACAACAAAGGAACACAATAAAAAGTCATTCCCCTCTGGCTAGTTAAGAGAATAGATCATGGGCAGCCTTTGATCTTCTAGGGGATGGAGACGCACATGTGGGTGGTCTACTATGAACCTGAGGGCTGCTCCTCCTATTTAGTTCTTTCTGCATCTTTACCTGTTACAATAAAAAGTATAGACATTAATTTATAGAAATTACATGTTATAAAAAATGAAACATTTAACAAAATAATCACTTACCGCTAACATATAATCTATCTCCTCACTTGTCTCAGTAGCAGGAATAGGCCATGGGGATGTCATGTCCTATAGAAACCATCCAGATAGAAATTAAACTTCAAATCAATAATCTTTTGATTTTTCAAAAATAGACAACTATAACAATGAATGTAAATTGAAATTTACTAATCTACCTCATACCCCTGTCAATGCCATGGAGCTATAAATCACAGAGGCCACACCCTGCTCCATTGCCCTATGAACATGGGGAGGTGCCTCCGCAGCTTACATAATCTAGAAATAAAACAACATTATTTAGTTATAAAAACTATAATAGTGATGCAAATCATGGCTCCTAACATACACACACGTTCATCTAAACATGGAGGTACACACAATAAAACACACAAGTCACATACAAAAATCTAGTAAATACAATTCATTCATTAAACTATTTATTTTATTACCTCTGTAAAGCTTTGAAGTCCACCACTATTGGCAGGTGTTACCGTGAAATGTACAGTATTAACCTATTCAACATCCAAAGTTAGATATTAGAATACCATTCATATAACGATGCTATTCATATGTAATATTTATAATTATTTACTAGTTACATACCTCGACAGTTGATGATCTAGTGTAAAATGCAAGTGGAGAACCACTGAAAACTGCATCAACACTATGACCCTGAAATTTCATTAAAATCATCAATTTAAATTAGGTAATCTTGCATTTCAAAAATAAAATTTAATAAATTAAATTCAATAAACTTGCTAATATTTACCTGAGTATCAAGGCCGAAAGTCTCACTCATGAGGGTATCTGTCATCACCATCTGCTCAGCTACAGATGTAGCCTGTACACCTGTGTCCTGACTATCCATGGGGTCATAACCATAGGCTGACTCGCAAGTCTGACAAGTATGGGGTGGGACCCTACACCTTGCACTATCTCCAACCCACTTTGTGTTACAGGACTGGCATGCTCTATGATGCTCTGGGTCAAGGCACTAATGGACTAAAGTGTATCGACCTCAACACTCTCCTTCACAATGGAAGGGATAGAAACATGCTCATGGGATGGTCTGCTGATTACTCATCTCACTACCCGTCGTGGGTCAAGACGTGCCCCTGGTCTATCTTGTGCTGACTCCCCACCTCTACCCTGGAAGTCCCGCATATCAAAATAGTTTGGCACTTTATTAAGGACAAACTCGTAGTAGAGTTTCCTCAAAAAGTATTGCGGGACCTCATTATTATTGCATGGAGGATGGTCAAAAACCATCCACCACCTCTGCCTAAAATTGTCCCTTATCACTTGGTTGTTGCACCAATGGATAGGGAACCTCTTGCATGTAATGCGTGGAGGTTGATTTGTTTGTGGGTTTGTGGAAATGGAACACAATTCTAATTTTGTGATTTGTAATTTTTTCACATCTTGGTATGACAGCTTGTCTGCATAATAATCTCTAAACTCTCTCCTCTTATCCGTCCAACTAGTTATTTGCTTGCTAATTGAATCTACATTTGATAACATAGATTCAAGAGATTCAGCAAGTGTGGACCTATGCAACGTTGAAGTGGAAGGATCTTTCAACCTTGCAATTATATCTTCAATTTATTTTTTGTTGTTTTCAATTTGCCCCATTATATTTTCTTGTGTTCCAGGGACATGTCGAGGAATGGATGGAGGAGGTTTTTGTTCTGCAGGTATTTCCTCCTCAAGATTTTGTGGATTTTGAGGAGGAGGAGGAGGAGGTCCATTAACATTTCCTGACAATTAATGAAATATACATCAAAAATCAACTAAAACCTACCTATTTAGAAACAAATTCAAACAAAAAAACAAATATAACTCACTCCTTTGGTGTGCTCGACGTCGTGGCGGCATTTTGGAGACAAATCGATATAGTTTTTGTGTTGAATGGAGTTTTACAAAATGCAAGTGCGCTTTCTAGGGTTTGCAGGCCGCAGGCATAGAGGAGAAGAAAGAAATGAAATGACATTAGAAACCTTTTTTTTATTTATAGCAAGCCATAACGTGAGCGTGTTATAATGCGCTCGCGTTATGACTTAATTTTTTTTTAAATTAATTTGGCCACTTTTTGGCCCCCCATCTTTTTGCACTTACCCTGGTATTTAAAATTAGATTCATTTATAGATGAGAAAAATTTTAATAGATGTGAATCTGATCATTGTGTGTATTATAAGACTTTGGAGAATGGTGAATTTGTGTTATCGTTATTATATGTTAATGATATGCTAGTAATAGGAACTAGCATGGTTGTAGTTTGCCAACTAAAACAACATTTGGCTAAGAAATTTTCAATGAAGGATTTGGGTGTTGCAAACAAAATCCTTTGAATGAAAATTATAAGAGATATGAATAAAAAGGAAATAAAATTGTCACAGGAAAATATATTGAAAATGTGCTGAATAAGTTTAATATAAAGAATGCTAAGGTTGTGACTAGGCCTCTCACTGATCACTTCAAATTATCTTCTAAGATGTGTCCTAAGACACTGGAAGAAAAAGAATACATGGAAAGAGTGCCTTACTCCTCTATTGTTTGGAGCCTTATGTATGCAATGGTCTACACAAGACCCAACATTGGTCATGCAGTGGGAGTAGTTAGCAAGTATATGAGTAATCCAGGAAAAAATCATTGGCAAGTAGTAAAGTGGATATTGAGATATTTGAAGGGCACATCAAATCATGTATTGTGGTTTAGAGGAGAAGATACGCATATGCAAGGATATGTTGACTCCAACATGGATGGTGACTTGGATAAGAGGAAATCTACCACACGGTATGTGTTCACTTTTGCAGGGGTAGCAATCAACAAGATTTCTAGGTTGTAGAAAGTGGTGGCTCTTTCCACTACAAAAGAAAAATATATTGCAATCACAGAAGGAGCTAAGGAGATGTTGGGGTTGCAGGTGTTACTATTTGAATTCGGTAGTAGAAAACAAGATTTTATTTCGTATAGTGACAACAAAAATGCAATTCATTTGGCAAAAAATCCATCTTTTCATTCACGAATGAAGCACATAGAGCTTCAATATTATTTTATTCGAAGTGTCCTTGAACAAGGTAAGCTAAAGTTGGAGAAGATTCATACTAGCCTTAATCCTACAAATGTATTTACTAAGGTTATTTCAAAAGAGAAGCTGGAGTTCTGCAGAACTTTTCTTGGTTTGGTAAACATGTGACAATAAGCTTGGAATAGCGGCTGCAATCTCTGTGCATGGTTATTCGCAACATGGATTGGACTTGAAGTTGGAGATTGTTCAGATGTGTGAAGTCTAATAGTCACATAGTCAAATGTGGAGTCAATCAAACCTTTTTATCTCCCCTATTTTGGACTCATCTGCCCTGAAGAGTTCAATATATATTTGGGGATTGAAACATTTGTATGATTGATGAAAAACTTCTTTGTATTTGCTACAATAAATAAAGAGATGAATACCTTGCTTTCATATGGATGTAACTATATTAGTGAACCATATAATTTGTTGTGTCTCTGTGCAATCATTGTTTTTAATATCTATGTTTTATTTATTGTTTTGTGATATATATATTCTTCTTCTGCTCTATTTACTTAACAATTACAAACAACACAGTGCATCCTTTTTAAAGAGTTTATAGCCCCTAAAATACACTAGTGACAAAAACAAAAATATAAAAATAAACTGAACTAATCAATGCATGATCACCATTCTTCAAACTAAAAAACCTACGCTAAAAATATAGTTTGTCATCCATGTTTTTTATGACTAAATTACTAACAATCTTCTAAATATGTTGGGTGAATATTTTGTCTTCAATTAATTGAAGGAAAAATGGTTATATCAACCACAGTGTAATGAGATAAATCTCTCCTCTCAGCAAGGGGAGGTTCCCTATTAACTATTACAAACTTATTTAAACTAAATACTAACTTAAGGGTGAGACCATATCACCCATTTCTCTTTTTTCACAAATGATGTTTACAAAATGAAAGAGCACTTTCTCGATGCAAATTTGAATAACCAAGAAAACCACAAGAGTACAAAGTCTATCGTTGCTTCTTTTACTGATTTATAACTTAGAACCAAGTAGGATAAGGTGCAGCTCAAAGTCTTCACTGAATGCTATGATAAAACATATGATAACAAAAGATAATAGTAGTTCAAAGCCTTTCCAATATCTTTTACTTCAAAACACAAAATCATAAACTAAATATAATTGTTGTAGCACAAAGTCTCCACAACCAACTTTAGAACATCTCCCAGATTATTCACACTCACACTATAATTTGATCAAGCAGATAAGTAGTATTAGGAAAAGGACATAAGAACAATTTCCAATATGCCACAAGTTATTTCAACACAAAGATTGAACGCTCACTTGCTTTTCTATTCACTTGATAAAATTTGATTTACAATTTGAACACAAAGTCTCAAAATGCTCTTCAAATTGGCAGAGTTTTGCTTCAATAACTAAAAGATAGCTATTTAGAATGGGGGTCCTCTTTATTTATAAGAGGAACTGAGAGAAAAAATAGGAAAAAAAAAACTAACTATGACTTATTCAACAAAGGAGTCCTTTTTGATTTGGGACTTCCTATGTTTTTACATGTAATTACATATGAGAAAAGTACACATAAATATGTCCAAATTTATTTCCAAAGTACATCTGAAAAGTGGAAAATAAACTAAGTAATGGAAAAGATGCTTTAGCTTGTATTGCCTTCTTTCTTCATATGGCAATCATACATGGTGAATGTTGCTTGCATCCCAAGACTATCCAGACTAATCATGTTCTTGAAAATCATCCAAGCTCTAACTATTGCATCTCTGACCGTGGTGACTGATTTTGCATGACTAGTTAACTTAGCCTTCAGATTATCCAAAGTTAACTGATTGTCAAGAATATTATCCACAGAGGCCATTGAAAATGTTTTGTCCTCGAACTCTTTCCAGAACATATTTTCATTTCCTAAGTCATCTCTTCTACAGAAAGAAATTGGTTATCCTGTGACACTAGATTGCATGGCAGCTCCTCCAATTTACATAAAAGAATAACATCACTTTGATCACTTAGTTTCCTTTCATTTTCCAGGTCACTGATCAAATCTTTCAGCACACGACTCTGATATGTCAATGCCTCTTTGGTTTTAGTATAAGAATCCCTGTTTGGAATGACACCAATTGATATTAGAGCGCTTATTTTTAGATTTCTCATTTCCATCCACTTATCATGATTATGTTCTAGGCGCTCGATGTCTTGAGAAATAACATCAATCAAGTCATCAAGTTCTACCCTTATTTTCTCCATTTTATCTATTTTCTCAGATAGCTCTATAAGTAGAGATATTCCTTGGGTGCGCATCCTTTCCAAGTATTCTTCAAGTACTCTTCCCTTAAGATGGGTCTTTTCTCTTTTCTAGATGATAGGGTCTTCTACAGAAATAGCCTTGGGAGTTACTGATTCTGAATTCAAAGTGATTTTCCTCACCACCGCAGTCAACTATTCAACCATTGCTTTGTAATGATCCTTCATTTCTTTCTCTTTGTCAAACTTCTGAATTAGAATATCCATTGTTGATTGCATGTCAGTCTTTGCACTTTCATGAGTTATTTTGCCTAGATCAACCCTAGAAATAGAGTAATCATTCATACTAAATTTTTTTGTGGTTGCATCCTGCTGAGGTCTTGCAATCTCCAAAAATTTGTGTCCCTTGTCTCTAAGAATTCTCAAAAGAATCTTTGGCTTCTTCAGGGTCTTAGTTTTTGCAGGCACCAGCTTACTAAAATCAAAGTCATTTGGAGAGATGGCTTGTTTCTTCCTTTTTGGTGTATATGCTGACAACCATGGTGGAAGCACAAAAGTACTCACATTAGGATCTATTCCCATTGTTGGTGTTACTAGAACTACACTTGCACTGGCAGTAGAAACAATAGGTGGAGTATTAGTAAAAACTACACCTAACGCATTCACATTAGAGACCTACTCAGAATTCATTACAAAGTGATCAAAGATAGAAGTATCCCCAATATCAAAAGATGAGGAGGACGAAGGAACTGAAACAAGTGTATCAGACAAAGGAGAAGAGACTCTCGTTTCTTGTTATACATTCTCTTGTGGAGACAAAACTTCCTCTCCTTGTTGTTTTGTAGGTCTATCTTCAACTACCATTTCCTCAGTGGCTGGCTCTTCAGTATTATGTTTCTCAATTTCCATATCTTCTATCTCAGACTCTTTCTCCATAGCCTTTGACTTCTTCATCAAAAATTTGATCCTGGGCTTATATGGCTTAGAAGAAGAGGGAACATCACTCTTGTTCTTCATCCTATTCTCCACCTTTTTACTTGTTTGTTCTTGAATTTTAGTCTTTGATCCTATAAGGAATTCTTTCAAAGCAATTCCCTTATCTGCTAACCACTTATTGGTATTAGCCAATATACGTTCAAACCTTTTCCTCAGTGAGGTCAATTCTTTCTGAGACCATTGAATAGGAAGAAGAGGAGAACCAACAACCTATTCAGTGTTATATCTATCATTAGTCAATTTTTCCTCATCCACTAGGTCTTCAAGAATATCATCCAATCCTAGTTATTCAATCTGCTCCAGAGATAACTAGCTATAATCTAACTTTCTGACATCTTCTTATGTTCTCAAATCTGCCCAGACATCCTCAACCATAGGTTCATGAAATTGGGTCCTTCTCTTGATCTTGTCTTTCACACCCCTATAATCAAACTTTGGTCTTTGTTTGAATTGTTTCATGGTTACAAGCTACATTTCAGTTTCCATGGCTCTAGCCTTTGCAGAAGTTGATACTAAAAACCTACCAATTTCAACTGGAAACCTGAAACCTAGTTTCTTGAGCTCCATTTGCTTGTTATGCACGACAACCATTTGTCTACATAATTCCATTAAATCTAGTTTGTCTGAAGGAAACCCTAGTAACATATAAGGATGACCTTGGAAAAAGCCAACCCTTAAATATGAGAAAGAAGGAAATTGTAAGAACATGCATCCATAATCATTCACCACTGACCAAGCTTCATCTGAAACTCTTTTTTGCTCCAACTAAGGGTCAAAAAGACATAAGAACACTGCGAAGAAAGCATCATTTACCCTTTTGAAGTGATGAATAGAACCCTTCAATGTCAATTGAAAATAGTACTAATACACAGGAATTAGTCTCCTATCTCCTTTTGATGTCAGACCTGGAAAGATTCTCATGGAGGCTGCTATATACACCAGGTAAGAAGTCATATAGAATTTCAAGGTAGTGGATACCTTAGTCAATTGCTCGTGCAGAGCATTTATGATTTGCTCCCCCTAGAAGATGGCTTGTTTATCTTGAAGTATTACCTTGATGAAAGGGTACATCCATTCATGAAAAAGTGAGGAAGAGGCCAATCCCCTTATCCTGCTAAGAAGAGTTATAAGATCAGCAACTTCTTCTATAAAATCACTTCTAGGAAAACTCCTCAACCACCTAAACAAGTTTGACCTTGAAGTCCTGAGCCATTTAGTATTGATTATCTTATTAGGTTTCTCAGGATTTTTGTCATACTCTTTTTGTGCTTCAGCAAAATCTAGTGCTATAACTTCTGTAACAACAGGGCACATGAAAACTTTATCAATGAATTCAAGATCTAATCTGATTATCACATTGCCAGTTGCATCCATCACTGCCCTAGTATCTCTATTTAAAACTGAGCACACTGAAGAACAAACTCTGTATTATGGGCTGCCACCAAGAAAGATGACACCAAATGAATGTTACTATCAATAATCTTCTTCATTGTAGAACTAGGATTATTGGACTTGGTTTTTTCCACAAATTCAGCCATGTCCACATGGCCAATCTCTGTATCCCGAATGTCATCGACATTGGAAGTAACCGAGGTGATTGGAAAAACACCTTGATACTTATACTTCATCACTTTCAACTTCTTTGGAGACAACTCAGTCATCTGAAAAAGCTATCACCAGAAGGATGTTGGTGAAGAGAGAAAATCTATAAAAGAAATTATAACAAAAAGCCATGATCATGCAATTAGGGGAAATATTGGTAATTTGGAAAAATTGCATGGCGATGATCACAACTATGGAGATATGCTTGAAATGGCTAGAGTATGAGCAGGTCAAAAAATGGAGGAAAGCAAGTTTGGAAAAGCAAAATTGAAAATCTCTCAGAGTTAGAAAAAATTGAGAGTGAATGCACGGGCGGCAAAATTTGCTGCCCTTGCATTAGAGGGACATATTGAAAGTGTTAAGGTGGCCATTTTTACCGACCCGACAGGTAAGGTGAAAAGCAAATGTATCGGTAGTAGAAATTACTGCTTTTGCATGTTGGAGTAAGTTTTATGTTTGGGCGGTGAATTTCATTGACATCGCATGAGGTATGCCTTGCAAGTGTTTGAGTGATAAATTTTGCTGACATCGCAGGTTGATGTTTCAAGGTTTTCTTTGTGTAAGGGCGGCGAAATTCGCTGCGCATACACCTTGTGATATAACTTCAAATTCTTAAGCAACAATTTCTGCTGATTTAGCATTTATCCACAAATTTATGGAAGGACTTCGATTGGCAAATATCGCTGACATCACATAACACCTAAACATAACAAAACATGTTGGAGTGGCAATTATCACCAACTCAACATGTGCGATGATAGTTTTTAATGAACATGTTTTAAGGGGTAAAATTTTCCATTTAGGCATGTAGAGATTAACTCTTCTCATGAGACGAATATCAACAAACCCTTCCGAAAAAACATCAGGCAGAGAAAAACTAAGGAGAGACTAGGGTTTTACAAATGACTCAAAAAGAAAGAAGATGCAAAATGAAGGACGATTTTCTTTGAACAACATTCAAACAATATAATTCCTATAGGACATGAATAATCACTTCAATGAACAAGAAAAAGAAAACCCTAGAAGGAAACAATAACACAAACAATGGTTTAAAGACTTACCTGTTAAAAAGATCGAAACCCTAAGTGCGACCGTGGTGACTCAAAATCCATTCAAATCCATGATCAACGCAATTGAGCAGCCTAATGAAGGTTTTGAGAATTGACTGGGAGGCTTAGAGAAAAAGAAATAACAAAATAGAATGAGTTTACCCATTAAAAAGTTTAAAAATCAAGCTCTTAATGTTGACACGAGTGGCCATAAATGCCACTGAAGTTTGAGATCTTCATGATCTTACTCGAGCGATGAAAATTGCTGACTCGACATGTGTTAACTAAAAGGAAATGACAGCAAAAAGAACCACCTATACACATTTACATTTTAGTGAAGAACATGTAATGGTGGCAAAATTCACTGCTTGGACATGTTAAAAGACTATGTAAAAGCGGCAAATTTCGCTGACACAACACAATTTTAAAAAAAAGGATGCAAGAGCGGTGGATTCTGCCGACTTTGCACATAATGTTTCAAAATTTTACTAACACCCCAAAATGATCAAAATTGAGATTTTGATCAATTTGCACAAACTTTAAGGAATCAATTTGAGGAAATGTCACAAACTAGTTTAGGATGTCATACGACTTCGCACGAGGCCAAGAGAATCTTGTCTTAATTTGTGAACTTAGAGTGTAGACTACGAAATAGACAAGTTTCATAGGGGTTGTCTACAAAAATGAGCGTAGCTGATTTTGAGAACAACAGTTGGCTCTAACTGGGTAACTTTCATTGATCAAACATTGAAATGATCAAAGGGAGAAGAATCTAGTCTCTAAGTTCCTTCATCCATGCCATTGGGCCATAGAATGAAGCTACCAAAAAGAAAAAAGACACAAAAGACTAAACAAAAACACAAAACTATACAAATGTACAAATGAACTCATCTGATACTTCAAGGATTGAAGTGCTTCAGATGTTTTCCACTATGAGGTAGCAAGAATGGTGTTCCATCCAGATACTGCAGCAAGAAGCTATTTTCACCACAAGGTTGATGAATGATGAACAGGCCTCTCCATAGGGAATCAAACTTCCCATGCATTCCTTTTGGTTCTCTCCGCTTGTCCCATAACAAGACTTTATCTCCAATTTGAAACTCATGAGCCCTTGCTTTCTTGTCAAAGAGTTTCTTCACCTGACTTTGATGTTCAACGATATGATCTGCTACCATAGTTCACTGCTCCTCAAGTTCAGTTAGGTTCATGATCCTTTTGTCAATAGAACTTTCAAAAGTTCTATCTTTCACTGCCTTTGCCAACTTCAGTGCTGGCAACTCTAAAGTAATAGGTATCTCTGCATTCAGACCATACAGAAGCTGAAACGATGACACACCTATCACCCTTTTAGGGGTAATCATGTCTGCCCATAAAGCATCAAACAACACTTTATGCCAACTTCTCTGATTTTCTTCCACCAGTTTCCTGATAATAGTAACCAGATTTTTGTTACTTGATTCTGGCTGACCATTTCCTTCTGGATAATAGTTCGAAGAGTGGGAAAGAATGATCCCATTCTCATAACAAAAGCCAATAATCTCATTGGAAGAGAAACAAGTAGCATTCTCTGCTAACCTTGTTTGGGACTCCAAACCGAGAAATAATATTTTCCTTAAGAAAATTACATACCACTTCAAAAGTAGCATCCTTTACTGGGATGGATTCCACCCACTTGGTAAAGTAATCTGTTGTGGTGAGAACAAAGTTATGTCCAACACTTGATGGTGGGTTCACAGCGCCAATGAAGTCGATGCCCCATTGCTGAAAAGGTTCTTCAATCACCATTGGCTTAAGAGGTAATGCAACCAACTTAGGTTTTCCAACAAACTGTTGACACAACTCACACCTACGTACCCAATTGTATGCATCTTGAAATAGTGTGGGCCAATAGTACCTAGCCCATATAATCTTATGAGCCATCACAGGTGCAAAAAAATGTCCTCCACATGCCAGATTGTGGAAAGACTCCAAGAGTCTACTTTTTTGCACTTTATCCACACAACGGAGAAATACTCCATAAAGGCTTCTTTTGTACAAACCATTGTCCCATAGGACATAGTTAGCCACCTTCAATTTAATAGTTCTTCTCTCCTTATAAGACAGATGGGTAGGACACTCACCATAGGTAAGAAAATGAGCAATATTTGAATACCACTCATCTGTAGTAGTGACAGTTTGCATATCCTCAACTTCTTCATAACCTGTCTCTTTTGGTACATTATCAGCAATCAACTAACACAAACCTCTACCATGCACAAGCTTGGTAGGTTTGATATCAAGATCAAACTCTTGGATCTTAGCAATCCAATTGCCTCTTTTGGTTCTGAACTCCTGTTGAGTTAGAATCGACTTTATTGTTGTATCAGGCACCAAAACAATAGTATGTGAATTCAGAATATAGAACTGGAAATGCTTTACTACCTTGACCACTGCATAAGCATGTTTCTCCATATTTGAATATTTCAATTCATGAGCCTTCAGAGGACAACTCATAAATGAAATGGGAGATTCCACACCTTCTTCATTCTGCTGAACAAGAATAGCTGAAAGTGTATGCTCATAAGCATAGTTATATACTATGAAATCTTTGGTATAGTCAGGAAAAACAAGGACTGGAGCATGAGCTATAGCCCTCTTGATATCCTCAAATGCCGCTTTACCTTCCACACTCCAATGGATAGTAGCCTTACCCTTCATCATGTTAACAATATGACGGGTTTTCTCTACGAATTCCAGAATGAACCTTCACAGAAAATTCACCTTTTTGAAGAAAAAGTGAACTACAGTCCTAATAGCAGGAAAAGTAAGACTTTGAATGGATTTGACTCTTTTTGAGTCAATTTTAGTGCCTTCTTAGGATACAATGTGGCTGAGAAGTTTACCTTCTATAACCCCGAAAACTAATTTCTTGGAGTTGAAAGAGATACCATTTTTCTGACATCTTTCTAGTACTTGTCGTAAATGATACGCATGATCATGACGCTATTTGGAGAAAATAGTCAAGTCATCAAGATACACCACAATGAATTTCCCCATCTCATCTCTGAAGGCAAGGTCCATTACTCTCTAGAACATGGTTCCAGCATTGATCAAACCAAAAGGCATCCTGCGATACGCAAATGTGCTCCAAGGTGTTGTGAAAGCAGTCTTGTATTGATCTGCTTCATTGACCTCTACTTGATTATACCCCAAAAAATTGTCTAACATAGACAACATTTCCAAACCAGTTATTGTTTGCAACACTTGGTCCATGATGGGTTGGAGTAGTTATCCTTTAGAGAAGACTGGCTGAGATTCCTGAAATCAACACAGATACTGATTTCCCCGTTCTTCTTTCTTACAGGAACTATATTTGTGATCCAGGTGGAATGATGAATAGGAAAGATTATTCTTGCATTCAACATTTTCTGAATCTCAGAAAGGATAGTACCTGATATTTTGGTATTGTATTGCCTTTGTTTCTACTTGTGAGGTAATGGCCCAGCTTTGAGAGGAATTTCATGTTGAATATCTTTAGGCCTGAAGGACTTTAGATCATCATAAGAATATGCCAAAACATCAATGTAATGATGGAGTGTAATGAATTTGAACTTCTCGTCGGCAGTGCAACACTTCCCAATGTTGACCATTTGGGATCTGCCTCAGAACTCAAATTTACTTGCTCAAATTCCATAGAGGAACATGAATCTAGTTGTTGTTGCTATTTAATGTATCTTTCATGCTTATCAAATAGCTTTTCTAGGGAAACCAAACCTTTTAGAATCTTATTCCCTTTTAGTTAAAGAAACTCTTCACCAGTTTGTGAATCTATTTCAGAAATGTATTCCCGTGGTGGAGATTCACTACCTTTAAAATAGAGCTCATCAAAGCTATCCATCTTTTCCAGGAAAGCTATGATTTGGCTATCACCATTGAACACCTGTCAATGGTCAGCATTATCAGGTACACTTGGTTGGAAGACCAACTCAATTGTGTACTTGTTACCTTTGAAATATTTATGAGGAACCATGAGGGTGGTGGAGATAGCTAATGAATCTGCACGATCATTAAACTCTCTAAGCACTGCAGAAATGTTGAAAGCATAAAAAATTTTAATGCAATCCCATACGCGATTGCGATAATGTCTCAATCTTTCATTTTTGGTCTGATATAAATTTCTCACTTGATAAACCACTAATTCGTCATCTCCTTGAGCATGAAGATTTTTTAACACCTTTAGCATGAGCAACCTCTAATCTGAGCAACAATGACTCGTCTTCAGCGGTGTTATTGGTATTGTCGAATTACAACTTGTATGAGAAAGGGAAGATATCACTTTGTGGAGATATCAAAATAACTCTAACTCCAGAATTGGTAGAGGAACAACTGCCATCAAATTCTAAAACCCAAACCTCATTAGAATTTGATTTTTTGGAATTTCTTTGACTAGAAGATTCTTCTTCATCAGTGAGGGAAGAATTTGGCATCACTATACCTTCATCTACACTTTCATCTGAGTACTCTTCTGATTCTCCATCTGAATTGTCTGAATTCTCATCTAATGAACTAGAGGTGTCTTCAGTAGACAAGAAATAATTACCCATTCTTGAGGACTCAAACAAAATTTGGGCTTTGGGATTTGTCGTTTGGGTAACAATGTATTTTGCCTCTTTCTTAGGAAGCAACTTTTGCATGACACCTTTAATAGGTATCCTTGCTTTGGATAGATCCATGTTTAGTTCTCCACCCACATCTTTACAAAAATTATGCCTAAGCAGAATGCCATAAGAAGCTGGAACATCAGCTACTAGGACTGTCATCTTAATCCTTTTGTTTGGAAAGGCTACAAATGCGAATTGGGCATCTTTGATTTGACCCAATAGTAGTACTTGCTTATTTTCCATGGAGAAACATCTCCCAAAGGTCTTAGTTAAGGTGAGGCCAAGGGCGTCTACTACTTTAGCCAGCATGACATTATCGGAGGCCCCAGAATCTATTATGCAATTGCTCAACTTATGACCATTTACCAATAGAGAAACATAGAAAGGTTCTATTTTATTGGAGGCAACAAGGGGAGTAGTGACAAGATTATTTTGGGTAGATTTGTTCTTTGAGGAATCATGAGCAACTTTTGGAAACTCTTTTCCTATAGGGATAGTCTTGTTTTTGATGTATTTTGCTAACCTATCAAACTTATCGGGATTAGCTTGTAAATACTCATCCTTAGACATTTGGATTTTAGTCTTCCTAGCATGATCTATTATATCAAATAACTGAAATGAACTAGAGACAGAGGAAGGAAATCCATCATTCTAAGTTTTATTAGGGGTAGTATTGGTCTGAGGGACAGAAGTAGAAGATACATGATTATTAGATGTACTTACTTGCTTATTGCCCACTGGGTCCTTCGACTGAAAAGGTACCGGAGTTCCCTGTTTGGCAATTGAGATCACTGGTTGAGATTCCTCTCTTACCTTTCCTTTATCAGCTTGTTGAGTTGACTGATTTTGGGACCTAGTAAAAATAACATATGCTCCATCATACACTTCTCCTTCTTTTTCGGCTTCATCTTGGTAATTCAGAAAGCCAATGGTAGAGTCGCCAACTAATTCTTCTTCTCCTTCTGCAAAAAGATTAGCATCATTCTCCTGGTCCAACTTGGATTGGAAAGAATGATCATGTTCTGCTTCATAATAGCCAACTGCTGAGTTGACCAGTGCTGCTTCAATGGCGAGCTTCCCTTGTGTGGGTGGAAGATGATTATGTTGCCCTTGATTTTTAGCAGCATTTCCTTGATATGAATTGTTGGGAAATGTCCTCCTTGGTATATCCCAATAAGATGGAGGGGTAGACATACCTTGTGACATTTGCCTTTTTAGAGCTAGCAATTCATTTGTTAACTTTTGCACCATAGGATCCGTGGTGCTTTTAGAAGAATTATCAGCAGAAGAGGGACCTCTATTTCTGTTAGAATCTCTTCTTATCTTACCCGCAAGGATAAGATCATCTTCAACTTTAGTAGCTAAAATTTGTGCTATAGGAAGATTTGCAGGGCCAACCCATCTTAATAGAAAGCTCACCTCAGGAAGTTGAGTATTGATAAAGAAACACTTAAGATTTTCCATTGTTGGCTAAGCGGTGGTAGGAATCCTTTTCTCAGCTTATTAAACTTAGCGATGAAATCTCGTATGGGTTCGTGAGGTTTTTTCTTTATTTGTGTGAGCTGAGCCAATAAGGCATGTGCATCTTCTTCAGGTTTGAACCTAGCCTCAAACTTGGTCTTGAGAGTATTCTAATTGGTTATAGTCTGAGCTTGAAGATGATAAAACTAGTCTACATCAACACCTTGCAATGTTTCCACAAAAAGTCTTACTGCTACATCTTCATGCTCAACACCTATTACACCACAAGCTATGCAGAAAGTTGTACTGTGTTCATCTGGGTGAACTTTCCATCACCATATAACTTAGGAAAATTATTCCTCGAACTACGAGGTAGTTCATGCAATGGTGGATTTAAATTCAAAGGACCAAAAGTATTACCCCAAGGGCCTTGAGCTGCCATGGTGCGCTAATTAAAGGGTGGGATAACAAACTTCTATGGAGTATGAACAAATAAAACTCTTCTAGTACTAGAACTAGAAGCTTCACCTGGTATTGGAGACCTGGTGTTGGTAGGAGGAAAACTCCTAGTTCGATGAAGTCGAGGTCGTGGAGGCAAAAGACCAAAATTATTTTGCTGCATCAACTCAAATACAAGATCAATGATACCTTGAGCTCGTTTGCTTCTTGTATACCATGAATCTACCAGAATGTAGTGTACTCAACAAAATTTTGAAACATCACGAAACAATGGAAAAGAACTGCAATGCTTCAACTCGGAGCATGAGGCTTCAAGTTGCGTGTTCCTTCCCCGGTAGAGTTGCCAAAAACTATTGGGTGAATATTTTGTCTTCAACTAACTGAAGGCAAAATGGTTATATCAACCATAGTGTAATGAGATAAATCTCTCCTCTTAGCAAGGGGAGGTTCCATATTAACTATTATAAACTTATTTAAACTAAATACTAACTTAGGGGTGAGACCATATCACCCATTTCTCTTTTTGTAGAAATGATGTTTACAAAATGAAAGAGCACTTTCTCGATACAAATTTGAATAACCAACAAACCCATGAGAGCACAAAGTCTATCGTTGCTTCTTTTATTGATTTATAACTTAGAACCAAGTAGGATAAGGTGCAGCTCAAAGTCTTCACCAAATGCTATGATAAAACAAATGATAACAAAAGATAATAGTAGTTCAAAGCCTTTCCAATATCGTTTACTTCAAAACACAATATCACAAACTAAAGATAATTGTTGTAGCACAAAGTCTCCACAACCAACTTTAGAACATCTCCTAGATTATTCACACTCACACTACAATTTGATCAAGTAGATAAGATAGTATTAGGAAAAGGACATAAGAACAATTTCCAATACGCCACAAGTTATTTCAATACAAACATTGAGCGATCACTTGCTTTTCTATTCACTCGATAAAATTTGATTTACAATTTGAACACAAAGTCTCAAAATGCTCTTCAATTTGGTAGAGTTTCGCTTCAATAACTAAAAGATAGCTATTTACAATGGGGGTCCTCTTTATTTATAAGAGGAACCGAGACAAAAAATAGGAAAAGAAAAACTAACTATGACTTATTCAACAAAGGAGTCCTTTTTGATTTGGGACTTCCTATGTTTTTACATGTAATTACATATGAGAAAAGTACACATAAATATGTCCAAATTTATTTCAAAAGTACATCTAAAAAGTGGAAAATAAACTAAGTAATGGAAAAGCTACTTCAGCTTGTATTGCCTTCTTTATTCATATGGCAATCATACATGGTGAATGCTTCTTGCATCCCACGACTATCTAGACTAACTGTGTTCTTGAAAATCATCTGGGCTCTAACTATTACATCTCTAACCATGGTGACTGATTTTGCATGACTAGTTAACTTGGCCTTCAGATTATCCAAAGTTAACTGATTGTCAAGAATATTATCCACATAGGCCATTGAAAATGTTTTGTCCTCAAACTCTTTCTGGAACATATTTTTAAATTCCTGAATCATCTCTTTTGTAGAAAGAAATTGGTTATCCTATGACACTAGATTGCACGACAGCTCCTCCAATTTATGTAGAAGACTAATATCACTTTGATCACTTAGTTTCCTTGCATTTTCTAGTTCATTGATCATATCTTTCAGCACACAACTCTGATATGTCAATGCCTCTTTGGTTTCAGTATAAGAATCCCTATTTGGAATGACACCAATTGATATCAGAGTGCTTATTTTCAGCTTTCTCATCTCCACCCACTTATCATGATTTTATTCTAGGTGCTCAATGTCTTGAGAAATAACATCAATCAAGTCATCAAGTTTTGCCCTTATTTTCTCCATTTTATCTATTTTCTCAGATAGCTCTGTAAGTAGAGATATTCCCTAGGTATGCATCCTTTCCAAGTATTCTTCAAGTACTCTTCCCTTAAGATGAGTCTTTTCTTCTTTTTAGATGATAGGGTCTTCTACAGAAACGGCCTTGGGAGTTACTGATTCTGAATTCAAAGTGATTTTCTTCACCACCGTAGTCAGTTGTTCAACCATTGCTTTGTAATGATCCTTCATTTCTTTCTATTTGTCAAACTTTTGAATTAGAATGTCCATTGTTGATTGCATGTCATTTGTTGCACTTTCATGAGTTATTTTGCCTAGCTCAACCTAAGAAATAGAGTAATCATTCATACTAAAATTTTCTATGGTTGCATCCTGCGGAGGTCTTGCAATCTCCAAAACTTTGTGTCCCTTGTCTCAAAGAATTCTTGAAAGAATCTTTGACTTCTTCGAGGTCTTAGCTTTCATAGGCACCATCTTACTAAAATCAAAGTCATCTGGAGAGATGGCTTGTTTCTTCCTTTTTGGTGTATATACTGGCAACCATGGTGGAAGCACAAAAGTACTCACATTAGGATCGGTTCCCATTGTTGATGTTACTGGAACTACACTTGCACTAGCAATAGAAATAATAGGTGGAGTATTAGTAAAAATTGCACCTAACACATTCACATTAGAGACCTGCTTAGAATTCATTACAATGTGATCAAAGATAGAAGTATCCCCAATATAAAAAGATGAGGAGGACAAGCTAGGGATAGTCTTTAAGGAACGAAGAACATCTTGAAAAGTATTTTGAGGATTGTCAAAAATGGTTTTTGAAGGTGATGGAGATTCAGAAGAGGGGATATCAATGGGTGAAATAGACAGAGGAACTGAAATAGGTGTGTCAGACAAAGGAGAAGAGACTCTTGTTTCTTGTTGTACATTCTCTTGTGGAGACAAAACTTCCTCTCCTTGTTATTCTGTAGGTCTATATTTAACTTCCATTTCCTTGGTGGCTGGCTCTTCAGTATTCTATTTCTCAATTTCCATATCTTCTATCTGAGACTCTTTCTCCACAACCTTTGACTTCTTCGTCACAAATTTGATCTTGGGCTTATGTGGCTTGGAAGAAGAGGGAACATCACTCTTGTTCTTCATCCTATTCTCCACCTTTTTACCTATTTGTTCTTGAATTTCAATCTCTGATCCTATAAGGAATTCTTTCAAAGTAATTCCCTTATCTACTAACCACTTATTGGTATTAGCCAGTATAGGTTCAAACTTTTTTCTCAGAGAGGTCAATTCTTTCAGAGACCATTGAATAGGAGGAAGAGGAGAACCAGCAACCTGTTCAGCATTATTTCTATCATTTGTCAATTCTTCCTCATCGACTAGGTCTTTAGGAATATTAGCCAATCCCAGATATTCAATCTGTTCCAGAGATAACCGGCTATAATCTAATTTTCTGACATCTTCTTCTATTCTCAAATCCACCCAGACATCCTCAACCATAGGTTCATGAAATTGGGTCTTTCTCTTGATCTTGTCTTTCACACCCCTATAATCAAACTTTGGCCTTCGTTTGAATTGTTTCATGGTTATAAGCTACATTTCAGTTTCCATGGCTCTAGCCTTTGCAGCAGTTGATATTGAAAACTTGCCCATTTCAATTGGAAACCTGAAACCTAGTTTCTTGAGCTCCATTGGCTTGTTATGTACGACAATCATTTGTCTACATAATTCCATTAAAACAATTTTATCTGAAGGAAACCTTGGTAACATATAAGGATGACCTTGGAAAAAGCCAACCCTTAAATATGAGAAAGAACGAAATTGTAAGAACATGCATCCATAATCATTCACCACTGACCAAGCTTTGTCTGAAACTCTTCTTTGCTCCAATAGGGGGTCAAAAAGACATAAGAACACTGTGAAGAAAGCATCATTTACCCTCCTGAAGTGATGAATAGAACCCTTCAATGTCAATTGAGAATAGTACTGATACACAGGAATTACTCTCTTATCTCCTTCTGATGTCAGGCCTAGAAAGATTCTCATGGAGGCTGCTATATACACCAAGTAAGAAGTCATATAGAATTTGAAGGTAGTGGATACCTTAGTCAATTGCTCGTGCAGAGCATTACTGATTTATTCCCCCCTGAAAATAGCTTGTTTACCTTGAAGTATTACATTGATGAAAGGGTACATCCATTCACGAAAAAGTGAGGAAGAGGCCAATCCCCTTATCCTACTAAGAAGAGTTATAAGATCACCAACATATTCTACAAAATCACTTCTAGGAAAACTCCTTGGCCACCTAGACAAGTTTAACCTTGAAGTCTTGAGCCATTTAGTATTGATTATCTTCTTAGCTTTCTCAGGATTTTTGTCATACTCTTTTTGTGCTTCAGCAAAATCTAGTTTTATAACTTCTATAACAGTAGGGCACATGAAAACTTTATCAATGAATTCATGATTTAATTTGATTATCACATTGCCATTTGCATCCATCACTGCCCTAGTATCCCTGTTATAAAATGGAGCACACTGAAGAACAAACTCTGTATTATGGGCTGCCACCAGGAAAGACGACACCAAATGAATGTTACTATCAATAATCTTCTTCATTCTAGAACTACGATTATTAGACTTGGTTCTTTCCACAAGTTCAACCATGTGCACATGGCCAATCTCTGTATCCCGAATGTCATCGACATTGGAAGTAACCGAGGTGATTGGAAAAACACCTTGATACTTATACTTCATCGCTTTCGACTTCTTCGAAGACAACTCAGTCATCTGAAAAAGCTATCACCAGAAGGATGTTGGTGAAGAGAGAAAATCTGTAGAAGAAACTACAACAAAAAGCCATGATCATGAAAATAGGGGAAATACTGGTAATCTGGGAAAATTACATATTGATGATCATGACTATGGAGATACACTTGAAATGACTAGAGTGCGAGTAGGTTGAAAAATGGAGGAAAGTAGGTTTGGAAAAGCAAAATTGAAAATCTCTCAGAGTTAGGAAAAATTGAGAGTGAATGCACGGGTGGAAAAATTTGCCGCCCTTCCATTAGAGGGACATATTGCAAGTGTTAGGGTGGCCATTTTTACCAACCCTACAGGTAAGCTGAAAAGCAAATGTATCGGTGGTAGAAATTACCGCTTTTGCATGTTGGAGTAAGTTTTATGTTCGAGCAGCGAATTTTGCTAACATCGCATGAGGTATGCCTTGCAAGTGTTTGAGAGGTAAGTTTTGCCGACATTGCAAGTTGATGTTTCAAGGTTTTCTTCGTGTAAGGGCGAAGAAATTCATCACCCATACACCTTGTGATATAACTTCAAATGCTTAAGCAGTAATTTCTGCCGACTTAGCATTTATCCACAAATTTATGGAAGGACTTCGATCGGCAAATATCGCCGACATTGCATAATACCTAAACATAACAAAACATATTATTATCGCCGACTCAACATGTGCGATGACAGTTTTCAATGAACATGTTTTAAGAGGTAAAATTTGCCATTTAGGCATATGGAGATTAACTCTTCTCATGAGACGAATATCGACAAACCCTTCCGACAAAATGTCGGGCAGAGAAAAACTAAGCAGAGACTAGGGTTTTACAAATGACTCAAAAAGAAAGAAGATGCAAAATGAAGGACAATTTACTTTGAACAACATTCAAACAATATAATTCCTAAAGGACATGAACAATCACTTAAATAAACAAGAAAAAGAAAACCCTAGAAGGAAACAATAACAAAAACAATGGTTTAAAGACTTACCTGTTAAAAAGACTGAAACCCTAAGTGCAACCGTGGTGACTCAAAATCTATTCGAATCCGTGATCAATGCAATCGAGAAGTGCAATGAAGGTTTCAAGAATCAACTGGGAGGCTTAGAGAAAAAGAAAAAATGAAATAGAATGAGTTTACCCATTAAAAAGGTTAAAAATCAAGCTCTTAATGTTAACACGAGTGGCCATAAATGCCACTAAAGTTTGAGATCTTCATGATCTTACTCAGGTGGTGAAAATCGTCGACCTGACATGTGTTAACTGAAACACAACAGTGGCAAAAAGTATCACCTATACACATTTACATTTTAGTGAAGAACATGTAATGGTGGAAAAATTTGCCACTCGGACATGTTAAACAAAAGACTATGTAAAAGCAGCAAATTTCGCCGACACAACACAATTTTTTAAAAAAGGATGCAAGAGCGGTAGATTCTGCCAACTTTGCACATAATGTTTCAAAATTTTACTAACACCCCAAAATGATCAAAATTGATATTTTGATCAGTTTGCAATCTAATTGATTTGCACAAACTTCAAGGAATCAATTTAAGGGAATGTTACAAACTAGTTTAGGATGTCATATGACTTCGCACGAGGCCAAGAGAATCTTGTCTCGATTTGTGAACTTAGAGTGTAGACTAAGAAATAGACAAGTTTCGTAGGGGTTGTCTACAAAAATGAGCGTATCTAATTTTGAGAACAACAAAATATAAATCTTGCACTTGCATGTAGCGAGCATTACTTATCAAAAATGGGAACTATATATCCTTTATGTTGATTGCATTATTACTATGCCACTCTTTATCATTTCTTGTGCCAGCTCCTATTCTTTCATGCAGAGCATGTGAATGTCTACGCAAGACATTAAAGCTTGCATATTTTCCATTGTAATGTGTCCTACCATGTTGAATATACCTGTATAGGTTTTTGGGGTATTTGTTTTTACTTCCATGCTACTAAGAATGGATTGCACCTATTTGATTTGCCACATTGGGTTGGCAATTTGCAATTATTTACCATATATATATGCACTTTTCAAAATTCAAACTAGATATTACTATGCCATTCAACTTAAATCTCTGTGCAAGCATGATATTATTGCACCATTCAACTTTAATCTTCTATGTTGTTGCTCTCATTTTTCATAGGTTGCCCTAGACTTATTATAGTCCTGAGATTACAAAGATATTTCCCATGTTGTATTTGTTCAGCTTGGACTCAACTTTGATGTTGGGTGAGTAATTTAATATTCAATGCATGTGGTATTACCCCCCATTCTATTGTGCCTTGCTCTTATGTGATGGTGGTGGATGTTACATCCACAAGACTCTCAAATAGAGAAACATGAAATACACAAGATACACAAACATACTCAAATGTGTGCTTCTACACAATATTCATTAACTCTCAACATGATTACAAACCAATACATCAAATGATGTTGCATTCTCACACACCTTGACTTGATTCTTTGATACATTGCAAATGCCTCATTATATAATCAATCTTGTCCTTCTGGACTCTTCCTATTCTTATTGACTTATCTAGAAACCTTGACCTCTAGAAGGTCTCATCTAGGACTCTCCTCTTTCTAGAAACCTCCTAGATTCTTCTGTCTTTTTACCTTTTTTTCTTTTCCCAATATCACCGATGGGATAAATTACATACTCCAACACTCTCCCTTAATTTTAACCTCATATTTATCAATCCAAAATTTTGTTTTCCATATCTTCTCTTCCAAGTCTGCTAACTCAATCCTTTTCTTGCTTGATACATTCAAACTATTTTCAAGATCTGTTGATCTCCAACTCTCACCCAGTGCTGTAGCAGTCCTTCAAATTTTGATCTTCAATCTTTAGAAATTTAAACTGGAACTCCTCTCATTATCTGTAGCTTTCCACTTTGCATGATGTCTCAAACCTTCAAACTTTGCTTGATTGCCATCCTTTACAAATGAATATCTATACTTGTACAACATTTTTAACATACCTCTAATCTTATGCCAATTTGATCCAAAAACAAATCCACAATTCATTTTCATGCATCCTGTCATATTTTTCAAATCTCTATTCCAACACATCTTTTCACTATGATTTCTCAATCCACAAATGCTACATGGATGTAAATCCCAACACTTGTCCTTTGTATGTCCTTTCCTGTTACAATGAAAAAAAATGTATTCCTTTAGATGTAAAGCTTCTGGATACACTGTGTTGCTTTTTTTTTTTGCATCGATGTTTTGGATCACACTCCGTGATCCATCCTCAGGAAAAAAATGAGAATGCAAGTAAAATTGCAAAGTTCACTGTCCTTAAAAAGAGAGGGGGGGAGTTACTGTGGCACGGTATGCTAGGTTGACTAGAGCTAAAGAAACCACAAGAAGAAAAGCAGGGAAAGAAACAAATAAAAAATAACCCAATAAAATTATAAATAAAGAAGAGTGGGAAATTAAGTAATAAAATAAATATGTATGTGTGTGTGTGAAACTAAACCTCAGATAATAAGAAAAAACCACTAAGAGGCTAAGGGGGTTCCTCCAAAGGCAGAGCTATACAAATAAAACCAAAATTAAGGATAAAGAGAATGAAAGGAGAGAAGAAAGAAATAGAAGGGAAAGATAAAAATGAAACACAAGAGGGAAATTGTAAATCAACATAAAAGTTAAAATAAAAATAAACATCAACAGAAGAATATAGGTGACAAAAGAAAGTAAAGAGAAAAAAGAAAAAAGAAAAAAAAAAGAGCTTAGGCATAATGAAAGGAAAGAGAGAAAAAAAAAACAACAATGAAAAGCTAGAGGACTCAAGAATGAATGAAAGGCACAAAAAGGAAATTATATGAGGAAACAAAGGAGAAACAAAGAATCAGGGGGGAGAGAGAGAGAGAGAGAGAGAGAGAGAGAGAGAGAGAGAGAGAGAGAGAGAGAGAGAGAGAGAGAGAGAGAGAGAGAGAGAGAGAGAGAGAGAGAGAGGCAACATTGTGTGTGTGTGCGATGGAAATATAAGGGAAATAAATGACAAAAAATTAAACCCAAAAAACTAGGAATAAAAAGGACACAAGATAAGGAAAGGGGATAAAAGAGAATAAAAGAAAAAAAGGAAAGAGAATAGGCATAAGTGAAGCAAGAGGCCTGAAGATAGAGAGGGACAAAGATTGAAGGATTAAAGGTGTGGGAGAAAAGATGAAACAAAGAATTGGAGGCCACAAGAGGTAAAAAATGAAAATATAAATATACAGAAAAGGAGGAAGAGAAGGACTCATGAAGGAAAGGAGGAGGGTAGACCAAAAGGAGAACCAAGAACCCAAAGGCAAAGCATGGGGGGGAATGGGAGAAAGGTTGGGATCAAGGGAGGCTGAGAAGTGGAATGAGAAGGAGACGAGGAAAGCAACGAGAACAGGAGAAGGGGGGAAGCACTGGCAAAGACAATAATGTGGTGGGTGGGAACAAATGGAAAGGAGAGAACTAAGATGAGGGGATTAGTTATTGAGGGAGTTTAAGAGAGGATTCCATGTGTGGCTTAAGTTCCACCCGTCATCATGATTAAGGTTAGAGGGGTTGCTTTTGATGAAGATAGCCTCCTTAAGTTTTCTTTTAAAGTAGTTATCTTCTTTGGCTAAGACTAGGGTATCCTCGATGCGGATGTAATGCTTGGTGTGAGGGGAGTGTTCTACAAGGGTCGATTTGGTGACCCTTTCATGTTTGATATCAGCAATATGTTCTTTGATTCTCGTGCAGATAGATCTACCTGTTTCACCAATGTAAGGGGTGCCACAGGAGTAATCTATTTTATAGACACCAGAGTTCGAAAGGATGTTTTGGGGGTCTTTGGTGTATGGAACAAGATTTCTGATGGTGGAAAATAGTTTGAAGGCACATGAAATTGCTTTCTTGCAGAGAATTTTGGCAATTTTATTAGAGATCTTCAATAAAGGGAAGGGTGACCCCAAAAACAACTTCAGAGTTTTGCTTGTCAGCTTTAGATTGGAGGTGAGCTGGGCTAGTTTGAAGGTTTTGTTTATGTATTTGGAGTGGTGCCCATTAAGTTTGAAGACTTTGGTAAGGTGGGATAGCTCCAAGTTTAAGTGATTGTCATCACAAATGTGGAGGGCCCTAGTAGTTAGGGTTTTGAGGACACTAGACTTTTGGGTCGAGTGGTGGTGCGAGGAAGCTAGAAGATAAAGGTCAGTGTGGGTGGCTTTTCTAAAGACACAGTGGCCAAGAGAACCATCATCTTTTCTAATGAGAAGAATGTCAAAGAAGGGGAGTTGATGGTTAGATTCGAGTTCTTTGGTGAACTGGATACAAGGAGCAATGTTGTTGAGGTGATGGTGGAAAGCCTCAAGTTGATCAAGTCCATGTGGCCAACAAATGTTGGTGTCAACCACATAACATTTCCACCAGGAAGGTTTGAGATGGAAAGAGTTTAAGGCCAGCTCTTCGAAATGCTCCATGTAAAGGTTAGCAATGATGAGGGATAAAGGAGAACCCATAGCCACCCCATCAGATTGCTCATAAACAATGTCTTGGAAGGTGAAGAGAGTGGAGGTTAAGCATAGTTCAATAAGTGAAGCAATTTCTTCATTAGTTTTTTGTTTAACAAGTGCAATGGAGTCTTGAAGGGGGACTTTGGTGAAGAGGGAGATGACATCAAAACTTACCAGAATGTCGGTATCATTGACTTTTTTTATCTTTGATGAAGTCAAAAAAATGGGATGAGTCTTTGATGAAGGACGAGGACTGCTCGAAAAGAGGAGAAATAACCTTGGCCAAGTGGGCGGCAAGGTTATACATGGGGGAGTGGGTGGTTTCGACAATAGGACGCAGAGGAATGTCAGGCTTGTGAATCTTAGGTACACCATAGATGCGTGGTGTAATTTCTTTGTTGGGCAAGAGATGTTTTTTGGTGAAATCATCAAAGGTGGAATTAGAGATAGCATGCTTAATGAGCTTGAAGACTTTGGAAATGGAATTGCGGGGAAGGGGTTTGTAACTACCACTATTGTTGAGGTGGTCAAGCATTTTAGTAACATAGTCATGTTTGCCCATAATAATGGTGGCATTTCCCTTATCAGCTTTCATGATAACCACATCTTGATTGATGAGTCTCTTGAACGTGTGAAACTCATCTTTGGGATGTTTCATTTAGGGGGCTTGGCATGTCTAAGAGCTACGGCACAATCTTGACGGACTTCGTCAGCGACGTCAATGGGTAAAGAATGGATAGCTCTTTCAATTTCGATGAGAAAATCCACTTTGGGGATATGCGTCGGGGTGATGGCAAAGCCAAAGCCTCTCCTTAAGAAATTGAGGGCAAGGGGTTCGATGCAAAGGTTGGATAGGTTGACCACCAGTTTATCTTCTCAGTCTTGTAAGCCATCCAATGACTTGGGAGAATGAGAAGGGGCATTTAAGTGATGGACAACATCATTTATTGAAGTGGGGACACCTTGACAAAGACAAGGAGGAGATGGCCTGGTCGAGTGAGTGGTTGGAGGTTTAAAAGTCATGGTGTTGGCCGAGATAAGGGGTACCTCGGCGAGGCAACGTGGAGAACTAGACGAGAGGGGATTGGAGGGGCAGCATGAAACTGCAGGAGTAAAAACAAGGTTGGAAGAAGTGAAAAAGGGTGAGTTGGCCTCCTTGGGAGAGTACGAAGAGAAAGAGATGGGTGAGAGTGAAGTGTCACAGCATTCATTAAATGCCATGAGTTGAGTATTATCTAAGACAAGACTAACAACAGGAGACGGGCCAAGGTTTGTGGATGGTTCGGGGCTCGAGGAGGAGGAGGGATGACTGCCTGGAGATAGCATGTTGGAGGGAAGAAGGGATGTAATTACATCACTAATATTTCTAGAACGAGATGACAAGAGAGGAGGGGAGGACTTACTTGGATTCAGACGTTGGAGGGAGGACCGTTACCAGAGAGTCATTGTGAGAACCGTAGGAGCATTACATGGGTGGCACCAAGAGTTGGTTCAAGATACCTTAGACCGGAGACCGAACTGCTATGCATTGAGTTGATGCTGAATGATAGCCAAGCTAGTTGACAGAGATGATCGTGACTAGAGAGAAGAGGGGTCTTGATCCCCCAGGGGTGTGAGCGACTTAGAATCATGTGAAGATACAAGCGAACTGAGAGATGTAGGTGGTGGGGGTCATGAAGAAAGAAAGGGGGAGTGATCCGGGTTGAAATCTTTGCAATATGACCATGTAGCATGTAGACTAGTCTGTTGGGTGTCGTGTTGCCGCTAAGAGAGGACCAAGCTGGTAGATGGAGATCGTGGCTTGAAAGAGGAAGGATTTTGAGACCCCAATGGTGTTAGCATCTCAGAAACTCTTGAAGACAATTCAGTGCAGCTGTGAGAAGTAGGAGGTTGGGGTCGCACTGCATGAAGGGGGCACTGTTCTGGCTTGAGATGTTCTTGAGCTGCCTTATGAATCTAGTGCTAATGATGGGTTTTATTGAAGAGACAAGACAATTTTCTTTTTTGCCTGATGGTGCTGTCCTGTTTAAGACCATCAACTCTATCTTGCAAAGAGATGTTGAACATGGTCCAGAGATCCGAACGCAAGGTTGAGGAAAGTTCCAGATGGAGAAAATAGAGATAAGCTGAGAGGTGACTGATCTGAGCTCTGGTGGATTTGATAACAGATCTGAGAAGAGACAAACCAACTTTGTGGGAGATGTGCTCAGTGAATGGGCTAAGTAGGGAGTGAGAGACCTGCACGAAGGAGGGAATTAGATGGAAGTCTCTATACCTTTTTAAGAATGCTAAATCTGCAATTTTCTTTGCAACCTTGATTCTCAATTTTTCAAAAAGCTTCATTTTGAAACCAATCTCCCTCCCATGAAGGGTCCAAATAGTAGACATGATATTTGCACAGCTAACTTTACAATTTTATTCTCATTCTCATTTTTTTCCTGATGATGGATCATGGAGTGTGATCCAAAATGTTGATGCAAAAAAAAAAGCAACATAGTGTATCCAGAAGCTTTACATCTGATTATCATGGACTATGGAAATATCATGTCTACTAATGTATTCTTTGATCAAATTTTCTTGAACCTATATCATTTCCTTTACTTGTGTATCCAAGACCTTCATACTTTGGCCTCACTATTGGCTCAATTGGCTCTTTGATTCCTTGTCCATACTTACCTAGTCCTTTTCCTGTATATCCCATCTTCTTCATCATCTTGAAACCAACATTTTCTTTATTATAATTAACATGATTTTTAGATTCAAACAACTTGTCATCTTCTTCTTTACATTCTTCATCAATATTATCACAACATGCAAATTTTTGATCCAACCTCTTCAACCTTGGATTCTTTAGCTTCAGCTACATCACATAAATCACTTGTATCACACGAAACATCATAAACTAATGGATTTGTCCTCAAACATTCATTTTCTTTTCTTAACTTCGATGTTTCTTCTTTCTATAAATCATTTTCCTCTTCTAATCTCTTTATCTTTTCTTTCATTTCATCAAATAACTTCAATCTTTCTTCTAACTCTTCATTCCTCTTTTTAACACCATCAAACAGTTTCAAGTTTTCTTCTAATTCTTCATTCTTTCTTTCAACTTTACTCAATTCAATATCAAAATGATACATTTTACTTTCGTAGTCCAGTATATCTATTAATAATTCCTTTCTTTCTTTTTCCAAATCACTTTTCTCTTTTTGCCAATCTTTTTCTGTCTTCTCTCTTTTAACTAAATCCTCATTGAAAATAAACTATTTGCTTACCTTGATCTACTGCGGCACTTTCCTTGATTGTCGATTTCCCTTAGTTCGGCAGCTTCATGTGCCTCACTCCTCCTTCAATGTCTTCCGACTTTCCTTCTTGTTTACTTTTGAGCAACCTTTGATGTCTTCAAAGTGATTCCTTCCTTCTTACAATCCTCTACTGCAATCCAACTCCAAAGCTTTTGATTTTGACAATGAACTGTCGTTTCTATCGATTTGACTGATATGTGGCCTTGAGACACAGACAATAAATCTCAACAGTGTTCTCTGGAAATTAAAACTTTTTGTACGATAGAGGTGATCTCCTCTTTTTAACTATCACTAGCTACGATTTCAAATTAGACCTGGATGATTCTTTTTTAGCCATCAATCTCTTGAGAATTGATGTAACCCAGAGATCCTTTTTGACCTCTGATTTCCTAAATCTACTTCTATTAATAGCGGCTTCATAAGGAAACAACAATCTAATTTTTTTTCAGCTCCAGTGATCCTCAAATCGACCTCTTTCTGTGTCTTTATAGATGTGACTTCCATGATTTCTATGATCTCTCTTCCTCATGAAATGATCCTCGTTGTGATTTCACTTTTTGTAGTGCTTAATACCTGTAATTTTCTTGATAGTGATGATCTACTTATCCCTTCTTTTGGCGGTGGTTCAAGCAATTTTTTTAAACTTGTGATTTCCTTTAACACCTAAAACTCCTTTATTCTATCGGCTACCGATATCTGCTTTGGCATAGGATTTCGCTGCACCTCGTTTTTCCTTTCTAGCGATCATTCGTTAAACAACGACTTCTTTCCTTCTTTTATCTCTCCCAATGATCCTTTTGCTTTTATCTACTTTTTTTTCTCCAAGCTACAATCCTTTTGTCACAAACCCTAAGTCTTTGATAATGGTGGCTTAGCAATCAGTGATAAATTTTTGTAAACCCTTGATTTTCTTTAGCAGCTGTAGCTTCTTTAATTGACTGGAACTCTTTTATGAACACACGATCTCCTTTGATTTTATATACAACTTCTAGCAATCTGCATCAAACAAGAAACAAAAAATCTGCGACGACTTCAAACTCCAAATCAGTTTCCTTCAACAGCGACGTCTTAGATTCTTCCCTCAAACACTTGATCTTCAGAATAGCCAACAATTTCCTTTTGATTGACAATCTCCTCACAACCAACTTGCTAGTGGCAACAACTGCAAATTTTGTAATCTTCCAAAAAAACATCAGTAGCTTCCTCCCATTCGGGAACCTATTTCAATGACCCTTTTACAAAATCTATGGCCTCTTACAAAAAACTTCCAATGATTTAACCATAAATCTGGCAAATTCCTTAGATTTATCAACTGCGCCTTCTCCTTCTAATTCATCCTCCCTTCTAAAAACTTACAACCTCCTTGGATTTTAGCATCGTATATGATATTTGCGACCTCCTTTATGACTTTTACATCAGCTTTAACACTCAGTGATTAAATTCATTGCGGCTTTAATTCTTTCAACGGCTCTGGTGTGACCTTCCTCTAGTGGTGGCATCAAAGATCCTCTAACAATTTTATTAGTGCCTTTATTATTTCCTTCCAGGAAGCTTTCTTCAACAATGCTTTAATTTTCCAGATCACCCTTTTCTTATCTAACAAACCCTCGATCTCTTTTCTTGGCCACTACAAAAGCATAAGCCTTCAATCTCCTTCTTGATTGACTCTCTTCACAAGATCAACCTGAAAAACACAACACAATCCAGCTTATCTTCAATAACCCTAGCTTTGATCTTTCGATGCATAGCTTCAACCCTGGGATGATCTGACCTGCATACATAATCCAACATGTATCCCTAGCTCTAATACCACTATGATGGTGGTGGATATTACATCCACAAGACTCTCAAATAGAAAAACATGAAATACACAGGATACACAAACATACTCAAATGTCTGCTACTGCACAATATTCATTAACTCTCAACGTGATTGCAAACCAATACATAGAATGTTGTTGCATTCTCACACACCTTGACTTGATTCTTTGATACATTGCAAATGCCTCATTATATAATCATGCTTGTCCTTTTAGACTCTTCCTATTCTTATTGACTTATCTAGAAACCTTGACCTTTAGAAGCTCTCATCTAGGACTCTCCTATTTCTAGAAACCTCCTAGATTCTTTTGTTTTTTTACCTTTTTTTTTCTTTTCCCAATATCACCGATGAGAGAAATTACATAATCCAAAATTATGTTCTTGTTGGTTGTAATGTCCCCTTTTTTTGGGACATCACTAATTTTTCCAAATTATCAATTTCCAAGTAAACAAAGGTTTATAGAGTACCTTGTCCTGACTTAATCCATGCTTATTTCATATATCTCTCTCTCTCTATATATAATTCCACTTCCTTCTTGTTATGCTCAGATATGTATCAAAAATCAGAAATATATATTTTTCCTTGCTTGTTGTTCCAATGCCTCCCTAGGACTGTTTATTCAATGTGCTTGATATGGATATGATTTATGATTGATATTTTTAAATGTTTCCTCTATATTCCAATCTGCGTATTCATATATGTGTATCTGCTGTTTATATATGTGTGTGTGTGTGTGTGTGTGTGTGGCTGATTTATATTTTTGTATGCTCCTTCAAACTCAAAATACATATATTATTCTTCTTGATACTCCTCACAATGAATAGCAATCTCTAACAATGCCTTCATTCTTGTGGATGATGTGCTCTTCATAAATTGAACAATCTTTCCTCTTTTTTGATCTGCATGCATAGCTTCTTAGGTATGCATATAACTCTGTTAGATCTGTGCTGGTGTGATTGTTTTGTGTACAACTTTTCCACACACAAAGTGTAGTCACTGCACTCTTGCTGATGTTCAAAGCACTCTTTACGATCATTGTCCTTCAATGATAATGATTACTATTCTTCACAAATAGTCACTGCTAATCTTTACAAATGATCGCTGCTGTTCTTCACAAAGGATAATTGTTGTTATTCATTCTTAATCACTATTCTCCACATGATGATAATTGATGTTCTTCATCTCAATATATAAGATATATATTTTATTACTCCTCACATATTTATTCTGCTCAAATGATATTAATTGTATTTCTTCACACTTCCACTTGATACATCTTTATCTCTCCATACAAGATCTATTCTGAAATCTGCTATGAATTGAATGATACCCCTTAACCTATGAAGTTGCTGCACATTCTTTTATTGAATATCTCAATGATTTTCCCATTTTTGAATCCCCCCTCTCCACAGTACTAAGGGATCGTACTTAAATACTATATTTTCTCATTTAGATGAATCCCCATCTTAATCGTTGCACCTTATGTTTCATATCCCATTCATAGCCTTTGAGACTTGAACGTTGTCTTTGTATGAACCACTGCTTTCTTTTAATCACTTGCAAGGAATATCAGTAATTGCTGCTTATTATATATATTATAATCATCGTTGACTACAGCCATTCATAATTGATTCAATTTTAGGGACATGACAGCCCTTCCCACTCAAGATTGCTTGTCCTCAAGCAATCACAATGATTTCTTTTTTCACATTTTTTATGTCCGCTTGTTGAGATGAAATCATGGTTTAGATTGAACATGCTTTAGTGAAGAGAGATTGATTATGATTCCATGAAAGAGAAAAAGAGATTTTGTTTGATGTTTGAATAATAACGAAGGGATGCAAGTATTATAGATTAAGAAGATTTGAGAGTATTGAGATTCCAAGATGCATCTTGATCTTTGGGCACGAGGTGCGGTCTCATATGTTATTGACCTCAAAATTGAGAATGGTTAGGTTCTTTGAGGAGTAACTGATTATATGATGTCATGATCAAAGAAGATTTGATTTGATTTTGAATTGCAATATGATTGAGGAAATTTAGTTAATCAAATGAATGCCAGAAGGAAGAATTTTTCATTATTTAAAGAAAACTTTGGGAGTATTGATATTCCAAGATTGGAGATTTGAAATGAAATAATATTGATGAAAATCCCAAAAGATGAATCTAATGATGTTGGAAGTAAGACTTTGATTGCTTAAGCAAGTTGATAATAAGATAACGTATAGCATGATCCTGGGGGTTGATGATGAGATAATGTCCCCTAAACTAAAGCCTTCTCCTTAGGTTTTACCCTAAGGCCTTCATTAATCTTTAGGTTTTACCCTAAAGCCTTCTCCTTAGGTTTTACCCCAAAGCCTTCATTAATCTTTAGGTGTATCCTAGTGATCCAATTCTTCTAGGCCCAAAGGCAGAACCCTTCAACTAAAAGACAGAACCCCTTTCGCCCAAGTGAACATTTCAGTTCCATCATCAGTGGCATATCTAGACAAGCATATTTCTCTCTAGACCCAAAGGCAGAACCCTTCACTAAAAGGCAAAACCCCTTTGGCTCATGTGGACTTATCATTTCTCATCATGAGTGGCGTATCTAGAAAAACACATCTCTCCTAGACCCAAAGGCAGAACCCTTTAACTAAAAGGTAGAACCCCCTTGGCTCATGTGATCTTATTAATTCCATCATAAGTAGCGTATCTAGAAGAGCACATTTCTCTCTAGACCCAAAGGCAGAACCCTTCATTAGAAGGTAGAACACCTTTGGCTTATGTGGACTTATCATTCCTCATCATGAGTGGCATATCTAGAAGAGCACTTCTCTCCTAGACCCAAAGGCAGAACCCTTCACTAGAAGGCAAAACCCCTTCGGCTCATGTGAACTTATTACTTCCATCATAAGTGGCATATCTAGAAGAGAACATTTCTCTCTAGACCCAAAGGCAGAACCCTTCATTAGAAGGAAGAACCCCTTTGGCTTATGTGGACTTATCATTTCTCATCATGAGTGGTGTATCTAGAAGAGCACTTCTCTCCTAGACCCAAAGGCAGAACCCTTCACTAGAAGGCAGAACCCCTTCGGCCCATGTGAACTTATTACTTCCATCATAAGTGGCGTGTCTAGAAGAGCACATTTCTCTCTAGACCCAAAGGCAGAACCCTTCACTAGAAGGCATAACCCCTTTGGTTTATGTGGACTTATCATTTCTCATCATGAGTGGCATATCTAGAAGAGCACTTCTCTCCCAAACCCAAAGGTAGAACCCTTCACTAGAAGGCAGAACCCCTTCGGCCCATGTGAACTTATTACTTCCATCATAAGTGGCGTGTCTAGAAGAGCACATTTCTCTCTAGACCCAAAGGTAGAACCCCTTACTAGAAGGCAGAACCCCTTTGGCTTATGTGGACTTATTATTTCTCATCATGAGTGGTGTATCTAGAAGAGCACTTCTCTCCTAGACCCAAAGGCAGAACCCTTCACTAGAAGGTAGAACCCCTTCGGCCCATGTGAACTTATTACTTCCATCATAAGTGGCATGTCTAGAAGAGCACATTTCTCTCTAGACCCAAAGGCAGAACCCTTCGTTAGAAGGCAGAACCCCTTTGGCTTATGTGGACTAATTATTTCTCATCATGAGTGATGTATCTAGAAGAGCACATCTCTCTCTAGACCCAAAGGCAGAACCCTTCATTAGAAGGTAGAACCCCTTTGGCTCATGTGAGTTCCTTGTCCATTTGGTTGTTGTTGTTATGTGTGTTGTACCTTCTTGAGTAAGATTGCATCAAATTTCCTCATAGGATGGCAGGTCGAATGCTCTGATACCACTTGTAATGTCCCCTTTTTTTGGGACATCACTAATTTTTCCAAATTATCAATTTCCAAGTAAACAAAGGTTTATAGAGTACCTTGTCCTAACTTAATCCATGCTTATTTCATATATCTATCTCTCTATATATAATTCTACTTCCTTCTTGTTATGCTCAGATATGTATCAAAAATTAGAAATATATATTTTTCCTTGCTTGTTGTTCCAATGCCTCCCTAGGACTGTTTATTCAATGTGCTTGATATGGATATGATTTATTATTGATATTTTTAAATGTTTCCTCTATATTCCAATCTGCGTATTCATATATGTGTATATGTTGTTTATATATGTGTGTGTGTGTGTGTGTGTGTGTGTGTGTGTGTGTGTGTGGCTGATTTATATTTTTGTATGCTCCTTCAAACTCAAAATACATATATTATTCTTCTTGATACTCCTCACAATGAATAGCAATCTCTAACAATGCCTTCACTTCTTGTGGATGATGTGCTCTTCATAAATTGAACAATCTTTCCTCTTTTTTGATCTGCATGCATAACTTCTTAGGTATGCATATAACTCTGTTAGATCTGTGCTGGTGTGATTGTTTTGTGTACAACTTTTCCACACACAAAGTGTAGTCACTGCACTCTTGTTGATGTTCAAAGCACTCTTTACGATCATTGTCCTTCAATGATAATGATTACTATTCTTCACAAATAGTCACTGCTAATCTTTACAAACGATCGCTGCTGTTCTTCACAAAGGATAATTGTTGTTATTCATTCTTAATCACTATTCTCCACATGATGATAATCGTTGTTCTTCATCTCAATATATAAGATATATATTTTATTACTCCTCACATATTTATTCTGCTCAAATGATATTAATTGTATTTCTTCACACTTCCACTTGATACATCTTTATCTCTCCATACAAGATCTGTTCTGAAATCTGCTATGAATCGAATGATACCCCTTAACCTATGAAGTTGCTGCACATTCTTTTATTGAATATCTCAATGATTTTACCATTTTTGATTCCCCCCTCTCCACACTACTAAGGGATCGTACTTAAATACTATATTTGCTCATTTAGATGAATCCCCATCTTAATCGTTGCACCTTATGTTTCATATCCCATTCATAGCCTTTGAGACTTGAACGTTGTCTTTGTATGAACCGTTGCTTTCTTTTAATCACTTGCAAGGAATATCAGTAATTGTTGCTTATTATATATATTATAATCATCATTGACTACAACCATTCATAATTGATTCAATTTTAGGGACATGACATTGGTAATTAGCAATACTTGTGCCAAATATCTATTGTTGTCTCCTTTTGTTATGCTGCACCATGTTATGTATGCTTGTACTGGGGTTGAAAAGGCACGATGGAGTTTATAATAGGCTGCACAATATTTGATTTTGATATTGTTTACACAATATTTATATGGCCTACACCATTTTTTCTTAGTTACTACCTTTTATTAAAAATTCTTGTGCAATATATAATATTGTCAATTGCAGTGCCATTTTGCTGAGGTGGAGGCTTGCCCTACATAATATCTTTTGGCTAAGGTAGAAGCTGATGGACACATATTATTGTGCTGGAGGTGATTGCTAATGCCAAGATGACATGCACCATATCTTTGTATTGTGTAATAATTTAATTCAACATTAAAATATTTAAAACCTTTTACAAGTTCATCTGGCCCACACTTGCTGCCTTGGAGCTTACTTGGATACATCAAGCCATATTTGGGCTATGTGCAATGTTTATAGTGCTCGATTGTTGATTAGGCAATGTTTAGATGATTTGTGTCAAGTCAATATGGCAGTTCTATGATGAGATGGTAGTCATAACTCACGACCTTTAAAGGCATGATTTTACCTCCCAACAGTTTCTTGTCTTGATGACTCTCTCTTTTGATTTGTCATCTTTTGTCGCCATTGATTTGCTTCTTTTTCAACCTCTTTCACCTTTTGTGTTGCGTAGCTGACCCCCCTTCTACCTGTTTAGGGTCATCCCTGGTGTTTTTAGGGTCACCCCTAGTGTCCCTGGGTTGCCTAGGTGACCCTATGATTTTTGAATCAGCACGTCATTTCATCTTTTTGAATTTTTGACTTGATTTTTAGCTTATTTTAACTCACATTTTTGTGCCAACTGACTCCTTGTCTCACTTTCTTTCCATCATAAATTTATGATTGAATTTTATCTCTTCAATATGTTGAATTATCTCTTTAATTTATCATTTATCTCTTTGGCTATTCTTAGACTGTTTCCTTTTTTCTTTTTGAGTTGCACTTTCTTTTTTATCTATCTCTTCTCCCATTCCCTCCCATGTTTACCTATAGATACTTCTATTCTCCTCATTGTTTGACATGCCTTCACTTGCTTTCGAGTACTCTCACAAAGTTTTTAATTTATTCAAGCTTCTATAGAGGCCTTAAGCCTTTTTCTTATTGTTCTTAGATTAGATAGCTTTTAGTATAGATGTCTCTAAAAGGATTAGGCCAACCAAGCTTCTCATATTGGCCTTGAACTTTTTGTTTGGTTTTCAACCTCACAAGCCACAAAGCTTCTTTCCATACAAGCCATAGAGCTTCTTGTTATTTTGATTTCTTTCATTTTTCTTCTTCTTCCTATCATCAAGTAGAGTACCCCACTATTGTGGAACAGAACATTTGGATAAAAGTTGGACCTCTGAGGACAATAAGCCTAGCATTGGCTCGATCGAGTATAGGTTCATTTTGTATTTCATTAGTAATTAGAGAATATCTCACATGTGGGAAAAAGAATTGCATATTCATTAAAAATCTTCAAAAGTTCTTAGCATAGATAATTTCTTCTTCCCCTTTCACATTTTGAGGTTAGTCACATTTCTTCTTCTTTAGATCATCTTGTATTTAGCGAAGAAATTTGCATTTCATTACAAAAATCTTTAGAAAAAGAAAATTCTTAGCATAGATTAAAAAATACTTCTTCTTGCATTCATAAATCAAATTGCACTTAGAAAAGTAGATTTACATTTTATAATAATATTGTTAAGAAAGATTATTTCTTCCCTCTGCATTCATAGATCAATTTAAAATAAATACACCAAACATCTAATTCTAATTCCCTACATTATACCATTTGATGAAATCTTGAACCATGGTGTCTTTACTCTTTTAAATGTGCACTTGTGTTGGGTACTACCTCCTATTTTTGTGGCACAACCTAATTGGTAGCACACTAAATGGACTCACTAGCTAATTTAATGAGTGTAATTTTTTATTTGAGTCCCACTCCTTCCAATCGTTGATCCCAATTGGTCTTTATGCTCACTATTAAATTGGCTTCTCAGACCTCACAGACTCTTCCCCTCCTTTCATGGTCAAATTTGACATTCTCACTATGAAAGGAGTGATGGGAATAGGCCCATCACAACTTGATTTCTATTGTTTCCTCGCCCATCGCACCCATCATATGTCTATGGACATCAAAATTCTATTCATTTCTATTTTTCTTCAAGGTTATATAAATCATTTTACGCCATGCCAATGCAAGTGATGCATCCAACAATCTTGAATAAGACACAATATATGCTTATTTTGAAGGATGATTTAACTTAATCTTTGTATGTAAAATATTGTTTATAATCAAATGGAAAGGGAGTTTCATTAAGTTCTCAAGAGTTATAAGATAGAGTATTTGGGGCTTGAATGTACACTATAATTGAATAGGGATACATTAGTATTAATTTATTATCTAAGTAGAGTGTGTGGGATTGGATTGAGCAATTCAAGGAGCTTTATATTTTAAATTCATGAGTATGTATTAATTAAGCATGAGCAATGTTAGGGTTTACAATATGAATGAAGGGTTATTTAGGACATGAAAATTATGTGTGGGGATGTTTAGGCATAATATGCACATGGAAGGTGTTTTGATTGCTCATTTCTGCAAGTTTTATATTACATTTATGAACATGGACCTAAGTTTGGTGTTGAGAAATAATAAATAAATCTTGTAACCTTGGTTACATATTTGCATTACGATGAGATTAGATTCAAATATTAGTCAAATAGCATAGTTTCCTAACTCATAAACATGTGTATATTTAGTCAATGTATGAAATAATATAAAATTCACTTAATAGTTATTCATCTTGATATTTACAAATTTATTGTGTAGTATGAATTTACTAGTAAAAGTGTGAATTGGTTCCAAGCAAGAGTCAATCTTGTCTAAGGGGAAATTTGATCCTCCTTTTTTTCATTTGTAGGGGTGTATGAAATAGCTATAGGACACTGTTATGGAGTAAAAAGTGGACACATGCCTTTTTACCTCCTTGTTTAGCTCCTAGGTCCCTGTGAATACATTATACATTCTAAATGTCCATCCTGATGCAAAACCCCTAAAACCAATGCAAATTGGGAACTAAGGGCCCATATTCTTCCTTACCCCAGAAAAAAAAAGTGCCTTGGGACTTGGGCACCCTCCCTGATTGGTTAGGGCAAATTTCATTGTATGTCGACATAGGACCTTTAAAAGGGTATCTCCTTGTCGACTAGATTTTGGTTAATTTCATGAATGTTAGCAGGAAAGCATATATAAATGCGTTTTGAAATTCATTGTAAACCTAGATGAACAAGATAGAGACAACAAACTTGAAGCATTGAAGTTACGAGCTTTCAAAGCATTCATTATGATTCTAGAGTAGATTTGTATTGTCATTGTGTGTTGTTGCAGGTTTTTGAAGTTATCATCTATCTCTCCTTATGAGTTGAAGAGTAGTCATCCTCCTAAGGATTTCATCACATAGGTGATATCATTTGTGTTCACCATCATTTGATTTCATCATATTGATTTGTGTTTAGCCTCTAACCTGCTTGGGCATGCACTCTCTGTTGGTGTATAAACAATTAACCTAAGTTGTTTATACAAACTTAATCATAGTTAGGTGAATTCCACACATGCTCTTTGACTATGTCAAAGTAGTTAGTTGTTTAGGAGATATGTCAACTCAACGGACACCTCTCGCTATTCTCATGGATGGTTACTCGTTACCTATCCCTGTATTGTGGAGAATTGGGTATCCAATTTCTCCTATTTATACTTCGTCTATTTAAGAATACAATGGCTCCAATTTAGTAATTAGCATTGGCTTATGAATTTATGGGTTCTCACATGGTATCAGAGCGTGTTTAAGCTAATTGCTAGTTCTGTAGTTAACATTGTTGGTTTTATTTTTCTGGTTGCTTCAAGCCATTTCCTTACTGAGAGAGGTTGGTTAAATGCTCTGTGAAAGAGCCTACGAAGCATCATGTTGAAATCCCTTTGAAGGGCAATTGATGAAGTGTATAGAGGCGGGGAGGGACCAGACCATGGCCTGCTCCATACAAGCCCGAACCTTTGCTAATGATGCCTCATTTAAGGCGTCTCTGCTCATGGCCCACACTCACGCCATGAAAGGCATCTCTACTCACATAACCCACAGCTTGAAAGGCGTCTCTGCTAATGCAGTCACCCAAGGAAGGTTGCCACCTCCCATTTGTCATCTCAAGTGACACTGTGACCGCGAAACACCTCAAAGGCATCCTTCTACAGGTGTTGGAAATTGCCTAGATTGCCCTCATTTCACACTCAAATGGGCCCCTGACGACCCTGCCATCAAAGACGGCCTCAATCGGTCTGTTTGCCCTACTCAAGAGGCGTGAATATACGATTTTTTTGGCACGTTTAGTAATGGCCGAGACACTAAGGGTGACGTCCAATCCATGATGCCAAGGGCGAGGCTTCTCTATCAAATGCAGAGTAGTTAGAGAGGGTGATGAACCGTCCATGAGCCCCTGACGCAGACCATGCTCAGAGCGAAGGAGAGGCCAATATTTTTGCAAAGAATCACACTCTTCCTCACATGTTTTGGAAGGTGTCTCACGCTAGGCAAAATTCATCACCATGATTTGAGTTATGCTTTCTGGCGTTTGAAGCCCTACAGCATGGAAGAGGTCAATCTGTATCCAGCATCCAGTGCAGGGCAAGGTGCGGAAAAGCAACATCATGAAAGTATGGTTTGAGGAGAAACACAGACTAAAAAATGGAAGGCATCCTCCACCATGGGTCGTTTCAGCCTCAAATACCTCTGTTCACTCCATTCCTCATGTCTGGTAGCCATTTCTTGGTCACCCCTACACAAATTTGCTTCCACGACAGAAGAATTTGGCGGCCATGCCCTAATTCGCCCATGCTTCAATTTGGGGATTTCTACCCTAATTTTTTTCTAATTTGTCCCTTTTCTCTTATTTTCTCTAATTTGGGCTTCAAAATTTTGCCCAGTTTTTATTTTTGAAAGCATTTAAAATTATGTTTTTCAACTGTTACAAAATAGGGCATTTTATTTCCAAAAGTATTAAAAATATGCTTAGTTAGTGTTAGACATTTCACATTATGCTCCTAGCACTAAGGAAATAAAATACAATTTTGGGGGGTCTTCACAATTTGGGGGCAAATTTAGACTTTGGATAGGTTCCTTTGAACCTTTGAACTTTGTAAAGTGCAATTTTTTGGTTCCAAAATTGGTAGAGCATGTATATGCACTAAATTATAAAGGGTCGCAAAGTAGGGGGAACAAAGTAAGGGGGGTATCATCAAGTTAGTTTCTCTATTTTTTCTTTCCATACTTCGAAGTTTGCAATTACAACTCATCTAGATAGTTTTATATGTGTAATCAACTTCAACAAAATCCTTGTTCATTGTGACCTTGTAAACACCCAAGGGTAGGTCATCGAACAAAAGAAGTCACCTCATAAGAGGATTATGTCACCTAAATTAACTTAATGAGGTTGCAACTAAAAGAAAGTGGATTGAATGATTCTTCATTGAGAAATAGGTGGATCAAATGATCCTTTAAACATTTTTTGAGAGCCTATGGTAAATGATCCATAATCTTGGCACAGATTCTCATTGGTTCATATCTCACATCAAGAACCTATGGTAAATGAATCTGAATCTTGCATCAAATCACATCTCAAATTTAACTAATGTTCCTGAATACTCATGATACTAGGATTTATAGGTCATCAGTCGCAGTTCAACATTGACATCGATACATAAACAACTTCTAGATTAATGTATCTTTTTTGACCTCAGTAGAAAATAAAGTTTGTAAATGCACTCACATAAAGTGTCGTGAAACTGAAATGTGTGTTCCACATGGAGGGAATTTGAGAAATTATTGTACATACACCAAATTATAAAGTGTATTGGGGGATATAACATCACAACATAGATTTGTGATTCTCACCTCATGTGAGTGTCTCTTAGAGCACGCCTTGTACATCTCTACATTCTTTGCACACTCTTGATCTCAGTTTGTCTGCTCATTTTCTCTTAGCATTAAGGGGGGACTATGATGTTATGCTAATGCTTCTTTCAATGAAGCGGAATCTTCTTTTCGGAAGGCCTCATGACCCTCCTTCTAATCTTGATCTCTTGTATAGGGGATCAATTTAGTGGATCATAGTTTGAGGTTATAGTACTCCTAACCACAGTACTATTTGCATTATCAACTTCACAGAGTTTGGTTGACTTTGTGTACACTAGTTGAGCAGTGTTCATATGTTCACTCATGCAATATTTTGTATCACAAATCTTGATCCACATAACATGAACATTCGTTGATTCCAACAGACATTAGTCCATCATTAGCAGAGTTTACAACTTTGACATGCTTCAGAGTTCTTCATCATGATGTTCTAATCATCAAGGGACATCTTTTTAGAAGGTATTAAAACCTTCTCTTTTCTCTTTTGGAGGGTAGTTTTTTTCCACTGGGTTTTCTATCTTTCTCTGCTTTTTGAGAGATACATTTGTAAATGGTTAGCTCATTAGGCTCATAGCTAGGACCCATGTTTCATAAAACTCACCTAAACTATGCTTAAGGGGGGGGTGTTGGTGTATAAACACTTATCCTAAGTTGTTTATACTAACTTAATCATAGTTAGGTGAATTCCACACATGCTCTTTGACTATGTCAAAGTGGTTAGTCATTTAGGAGATGTGTCAACTCAATGGACATCTTGCACTATTCTCATGGATAGTTGCATTATTCTCATGGATGGTTACTCGCCACCTATCCTTGTATTGTGTAGAATTGGGTATCAAATTTCTCCTATTTATACTTCATCTATTTGTGAATACAATTGCTCCAATTCAGTAATTAGCATTTGCTTATGAATTTATGAGTTTAAAGTTCAATTAGGGATCTAACTAATCTGGGTTACGTAAATTGTGTTGATTTCTATTGTCTAGTCGAACTAACTTGTTCTAATCATGGGATATGAAACTCACTCTTTTGTAATCAACCTAAATAAGGGAAACTATAAGTCCTAGTGTGAAGGCATCCTAAAACATCTCAGAATCTATAATCTCATACCCCATCTATATGGACTTGTCCCTGAACCTAGTAAACAATCTTAGAAGGCTAATTGGTTTAATCATCATGATCATATTATTGGATTGATCGGTTTACATATTCCATATGCTACTTTGTATGCCATCATGGATATTGACTGTCCACATGCATTATGGATCAAAATTTGGGAGATGTATGGAGACTTGAATGTTTCTCCATTCCCACATGATCCTGCTTTGATCCCAACTCACATCCCTAATCATGATACAGAAATAGAATGTTCCAGTGACATAGAAGAAGTCATCACTCCTACTGTTGCTTCATCTAATTCTAGAGTCACTTCATCGAAAGCTTCCAGTGCTTCTTTGCAATAGGATATCAGTCTTCCTAGCATTGTTGATTCGGACATATTTCTACCTGACATCATTTGTCTATTTGTAGAGTCCCACATTGCTGACATGGAAGCACACATTGAGGACATATGTCTTCTCTTTAATGACAGTTTCAATGAAGCTGCATCAACATTTTCCACTTCATATATTCATGCTCTAAATTGTCCTACACATGGTTTTGGATTGTCCTCATCCTCATCTATTGCACATGCACCTGATTTGATTATGGCATCCTTCGGCATCGACATGGGGACACCTGAGCACTCTTCGAAGGCATCGACATGGACATCATCATCCTTGGATCAGCTTTAGCATGATTCAAGATTATACATACATCTTCTCGTATGGGATGATATCCTGCATCTTTAGGTGGTTTCTTTTCTTCCAAATGGAAGGAACATTATCATTTTCTCTCCTATGGGGGGAATCTTTTGGGGGGGCTATCTAAGACTTTCCTTCTTCTCTATTTTTAGAGGATAGTTTTTTCACACTAGGTTTTCTATCTCACTCTAATTTTAGAGAGTTTGCATTGTAATTGAGTACCTTATCAGGCTTCATGGCCAGGACTCATTTTCTTTTGCTTTGTACATTAGTACCTCACCAGGCTAATAGCTAGGACCCATCATTCATAAACTCACCTAAGCTATATTTTAGGGGGTGTTCGTGTATAAACACTTAACCTAAGTCATTTATAATAACTTAATCTTAGTTAGGTGAATTCCACACATGCTCTTTAACTATCTCAAAGTGGTTAGTCATTTAGGAGATCTGTCAACTCAATGGACACCTCTTGTTATTCTCATAGATGGTTACTTGCCACCTATCCTTGTATTGTGAAGAATCAAGTATCCAATTTCTCCTATTTATATTTCATCTATTTGTGAATACAATGGTTCCAATTCAGTAATTAGCATTGGCTTATGAATTTATGGGTTCTCACACTCTCTATCAAACAACGGTGCTAGGAAGCTTGAATACTATCTCAGGATTTGACTAAGGCAAGTCCCTAAACAACATAACCCTCAAACCCCTTTTCTTCTTGTGTGTAGGTTACAAATGCGAGATCTAGAAAAGTGAAGGCATAGGAAGACTAAGCAAGGAAAAGGGTTTTGGGATCTGACAACATTTTAGGAATATTCTTTTGTGGAATACTTGGGCACTTTTGAAACTATCCTTCTACCTTAGCTAACATCAGATCTGGAATTAGGATAGTTTGTAGATCATTTCTCCAGTTTACAATTTCTAGAAATTCCACAGTTGAGGACTTGGACACCTTTGAAATAGTCCTTCGACATTCTAGCTTTTGGGAGACAGGTTATAATATCTCTTTGATCACTCTTGTGATGTTAGTTTCTGATTATCTACTGTACATCTCCTATTATGATCAGATCTTTGCAAATATGGGGTTTAGTGAATTGATTGACCTAGGGTTTGATTAAATCAAATCTTTCCATAGCACTCTTGAGTACAAAATATATAGCTAAGTCCACCTCCATTTGGCAGTGATTTGGCTTGGTTTTGTCCTTGAATGTTATTATGGAAGAGGGTTTGATCTAGTGTGCATGCTAGTCTTCATCATTCATCTTTTTCACACTTAACATTTTGGTGAACCTGTAACATTGAGCATTTGCATCTTGTTGAGTGTTAAATTCAAATATTGCATTGATTCATAGCATACTCATCAATAATCCATTTAAAAATCTTCAATGATCTTGGAAAAGTACATATCTAGGCCTTAAAAAGCTTGCATTTTGATCAAATTTTGCATTAGGGTTTCATAAATTCTCTTGGATTTTCATATTGGCCGAATTAAAAAGTTATCAAATCTGACTTGGTTTGACATTCTTGCATCATTACATATCATATACTTCAAAATTCTTATATTTGTAATTACACATTGTGTATTTCAAATGTAATGTCAGAAAATGTCCCCTTGGGGACTTTTCCCTCAAAAGGTTTAACTCCTAGGTCTCTTAGCTGCATTTAGGACATCTTACATCATAATTCCATCCCAATGGAATGAACCCTAGGTATCATGACAAATGGGACCTAGGGGGGCCCCTTGAGGTTAACCCTACCAAAAATACGGGGGAGGACTTGGGTGCCCACACCCTAGTCCTGCCCTATTTTGGGTTAGGCCCAAATTTGAAATGTCAGTTTATGACTGTTATTTGGTCCCTAGGCCAACATGGTAAGTTTTATTTTACAAAATCTTGGTGGGAATGTTTGTAGTTGCATATAAAAGCATGTTTAGGCATTCATTTGTAGACTAGATTATGTTCATGTGATTTTGGCATCCTAAAGGTGATTCAAGGATTTCATTGTGTTGCAAGAGCAGATTTGTGTTGTCTATGTGTTTTTGTTTGTAGATTTGAACATCCATCTCCTCATGGAATGAATAGCTTCTTCCTCCCATGAGATATTCACTACAAGTTGATATCTATTGTGATTGTTGAGCATTTATCATTTGGTTTTTGCCTCTGCCTCCCTAGGCCCACACTCTCTATCTGACAATGATGTTCGGAAGAGTTAAATGTCTCTTCGGGGCTTGACACTAAGGCAATCCTCTAAACACCACAACCCCCTCCCAAAGTCTTATGATTGTAAGTTATAGGTATCGTATCTGGAGAAAGTGGAGTTGTAGGAAAGATTAGCAGACATCAAAGATTCAGGATCTAAAGAGAAGGAGGACACCAGAGCCTTTTTAGGACTTGGGCACTAGTCCATGTGTCCTCCGCAGTTGAATTTCTGGAAACAAAAGTTACAGTACAAATCAATGTCAGAAGGAGGTCAGGATCCGACAAAGAAACTAGTACCTTGGACTTAGGTGCCCGCTCCTTAGTCCCTAGCTTTTTTGTCTCTAAACCTCAAAAATAGATATGCAATGATTTGTTATTTTACATCTTCCTGTAGCCGCATTTTCTATTATTCATCTGTTTGTTGTTTTATTTGCATAATTAGGGTTTCAAGGTATAATTGAGCATAAGAGAAAGAAATTGACAATCAAATCATAAAAATCCAAGTTTCCCTACATCTCAATAGTGACCTAGGGTATGATAGTACATTGCAACTTGACCCTAGGTCCTTGAATGTAAGGGTGAAAGGAGGATATACACCAAAACTATCAAAACCAACTATCCAAATTTTACCCTTTACATTTTAGTGAACCCATGTTATTGGACTTGTTTGCACCTTGCTGAGTGTTTTGCTTCATATTTACAGTGATTTCAGTCATTCATATAGTCATTCATCTTATTACATTGGAAAACTTACAAAAAAATTGAAAATTTGGAAAAATTGGAGAAAAAATTGGCATTTTAGGGTTTGCATGTTGCATGAATTAATTTGAATTTTATCAAAATTTTTTTTTTTTCATTAGATTTGATTTAAATTACAGAAAATTACAAAAAATCATTAATTTGCATGGCATTTTCATCATAGAATTGCTAGGGTTTTGTTGAAAGTTGTGAATTTTGCATATAACCTAGTAATTCCAAAATCTAGGGTTTGTAGGTAAAATCTTGTTTCAAATTTTTATACTAATTTTAGAGACTCATTCAAATGTGCATTTGCCTATAGTCTTTCATTTTGGAACAAATTTGTATTTAGATTTTTAAAATTTGCATTTTGGCATAGAAAAAGTCAACAAAAACTAGCATTTTCATTAATTTTTCACTAGATTTGCATTAGTACTTTGCATGTTAGAGCTTGAAAATTATTTTCAGATCTGAGTATATTTCATTATCATCATAAATCATATTTAAAAACATTCATATAGCATTTTGTGTCAAGCTCTCAAACCTAGGGCTTAAAAAACATTGATTTTCACTAGATTTGGCCTTATTGACTCTCCAAATTTGCACCATAGGTGTGTTGTGAAGGATATTTTTATACTAATTGGTTGTTACTAGGGTAATAATTTTCTTACCCTCCTAAAAATCTTCACAACACCTTTTTAATGGGCTCTTGTATCAAAATTTGGTGAAAAACTAGACATTTTTGTTATTTTTGCCCTAAGGTTTGGCCTAGTTTGCCCTCCAAGTGTGTTGTAAAAAATTTTATGGATTGAGGTGACTAATATAATTAGTATTATATTCTGCACCACCTAAACTTCATTACAACACCCCTTTTTCTAGGTCTTGGAATTGAAAAATCGCGAAAAATTGCCTATTTTGCTACATTTTCACTAGGGTTTGACCTTAGGAAACACTAAAAGCATGTTGTGATGGATATTTTGGCATTAAGAGGCTGTTATTACTGCTATAATTTTATTTCCATCATCATTTTCCTCACAACACCCTTTGTCATGCTCTTTTGCATTGATATTTGGTGAAAAATCGCATGTTTTAGTGTATTTTCACTATATTTTGACTTGTCATCATCCTAGATTTGCATGAGTCTAATAACTCACTGCCCTAAGAGAAACATTACTTTAAGAAGAAGCATAAGACACATGGGATCTAGTGCTCTTGTAGAAGTTGGAACATTAAACACTTTCTTTACAAAAGGAGAGACACAAATGTTACAAGATATTACACCTATCACAAGTACAATCGAAGAGCAAACTTTTCACGATGTTGATGATACTATTGAAGCAACGGGATATGTATCTAATGATAGAATAGAAAAACTTGATAAAGACCTAGCTCAATTTCAAGACTATGTGCAAATTGAGAGGATAGCTGAAGAAGCTGTACCTGTGATTCACCATGTAAGAAAATTGATAAAAGAAGGACAAGATGGTGTTAATGCAATCCGTGGTTTAGCACATATTGGACAAACTAATATCATTCTAGTGACTGAATGTGTAAAAGTGATAAATAACACTTTGTCGTTGTCTCATACATAAGTATCACCACCTATACCGACTATGGGAATATCCACTTTTACATCCATAATCTTAACAACTAATGTGAATGCTTGTAGTAATGCTACCACTGGTATTAGAGTATCTAATGGCACTAATTACAAAGATGTGGGATTTGATTATCAGAATTTGGTTTCTAAGAGGACCTCCTCTATGCATAATTGTTCTCAACCACCTATCTATTCCACTCATTTTTAGCCACCTATTACCTACTCGCAACCATCATCCACCTATCAATATGTCCAACCATTGTTGACATATCCTTAGCCTTCGCCTATCACATCTCAAGCTCATTCAACTCCTCACTTTGGTTATAATTCCTCACAACAAACCACATCTCTCAATGATGCCTTCCTAACCCAACTTTTCCAGGGCATGACTGCTTTACAACAAAAGGTAACAAACTTGACAAACTCTTTGCAACCTAATCTACCAACATATCATGCCCGTAATCCCCTTTCCTATGCAATTTTAAGAACTCCTATGCCCATGAGGTTTGAGACTCCTCACTTTGAATTTAAATATGGTGGAAAAGGTGATCCTAATAGTCATGTGGCAACATTCACAACTATGTGTAGTGATTTCTATTTTGAAGATGATTTGTTAGCAAAACTTTTCCCGCAATCTTTCAAAGATACTGCTTTAGAATGGTTTTGCTCTTTGCCTTTGAATTCAATACACTCCTTTTCACAATTGATTGATCAATTTCTATAACATTTTCAAGAAAATATCAGACCCCAAGTCTCCTTAATTGACTTGGTTCACTGTAAGCAAGGTCTGAAAGAGAAGTTAACTGAGTTTATTAGTCGGTGTCAAGCTTTGTATACACAAATTCAATATCAGATAAAAGATGAGAATGTTCAGAAGGTGTTTATAACAAATTTACAACCTAATATCCGTGATAAGATCCTCTTGATGAAGTATAACTCTTTGAATCAACATTTGTGCATTGCCCTTTGTGATTACAAACTTTCATCTAGTCAGTATAAAAACCAAAACTCATCGGCTCAAGTTAGTCAATCCATGGGTAGATCATCACAAAATAACTTTAAGAGGAAAAACAATAATAGGAGTTTCATCAAGATTAATGGACTGAATACAAACAATTTTTCTAATGTGTCTGCTATCACAAATCTGAAAAAAAAATCATATCAACCAAGAAAGTTTACTCTGGTATCTGAGTCTTATCATTCTATCATGAATCAAGATGAGTAATAACATTCTGAAGCTTCCCCCGATTAAGCCTATTGATCCTAGTAAAGCACAAGGACCTTACTTCGATGCTAATGCCTTTTGTCATTTTCATCAAACACAAGGACATGATACTGAAAGGTGTATGCATCTTAAACATGAGATACACGACCTTATTGATTTGAATATCATCTAGGTATTAGGTGTGAATGATAACGGAAATAAATTGGTTGCTCCACCGAATCAAAATTTACAAATCTTTACTAATTCATTCCCTAAACATATTGATACCAATATGATGGAACAAGGTTTAGTGGAAATAGATGATGATGATTATTTAGACTATGATAATATCGTGGGTATGATTGAAGTGGAGAAGAAGCAAGTGGATAACCCACCTCACCTATGAAGAAAGGAAATTTATGCTGAGGTTCCTCCTCTGTTATCCTTATATGGATTAGGAAATAATCAAAATGCACCAGAAAAATAAGTAGAACAATTGATACAGACAAGTTATAAGGTACAAGATAATTTCTGTTACTATTGTAGAAAGATTCAACAACAAAAACTCACTAAAAATCACAAAAGAGTAAGACGACTATCAACAGTTGAAAATAACAGTGGTTCTCCCCCTCATAAGAAAAAAAAGTCTCACTTCAACAAGGAATTACAAAACAAGCATCATATGATAATAAACAAGACTTTCATAAAAACAACTCAAACTTTGCAATCAACATGATCGAGTACCTCTCCAAGAGGTTTACGAGTTCCAAAATCTGATATAAAGATCCTACAGGTAAGTATCTCTAACCCTTTATCTCTCTCATGATGTGCTTCCCTCGTGATGTGTTATGTATTGTTTAGGCCTCCTGGGATGACCCTTGATTCTCTTGTAAGGTTTGGGATACCAGGAGACCGCCTCTATTGTGACCTTCTTCTATTTGTATCATTATTCTTCTATATTGCCTCTCTCTTTGATTTCATTGTTGTGTTTTGTGTCTTGCGGACATAATGTTGTAGTTGGTGACCTAGGGGCACCCTCCTACGTGACTGTCCCTAAGACACTTGTTTCTCCTCTCTTATTTATTGTTTCCCTTCCTCTAGTGTTTCCATCTAGCGGGTGGACGACAAAAGACATTTATACTGATGTAGACCTAGCGTCCCTCTGAAGAGCAATAAAAAAATGGATTTAGTTCCTAATATGACCATGGGGTTGTATATCTTATCCAATGCTTGGCTAGTGGAAGCACTCGTGGTTTCTGTGTAGTGAATTTGATGGTGTTCTATCTCATTTACAAATCATAACAATACGGCTCCTCCATGCACTTTGTCTATCTTGAATCTTGCATGCCTCAAATTTCATATGCATTGATGTTGTTGTTTTTATGTAGACACTAAAATGTTTCTTACAAGGATGTGTTTGTGGGAACATTTGGCAATCGTAAAGTACATGTCACCTCCGAGGGGCATGGGCTTTGTGAAAGTCTGTGTTTCCTTGTGTTTTTTCTTCCTACCTTAACGTGCTTGATATTGATGTAGATATCAACCACCTTAAGGTGGGGGCATATAAGGTAAGCTATCTATTGTAGATGTTAGCAATGTGCTTGTCCTTAGGTGTAGTTTAAAGACTTGTGCAATGAGTACATCCTACATGCTGAGTCTGTTTGCAATCAATCAATCAATCATGTAATCCCTCTATGGAGGTGGGATATCAAGCATATCCTTTTTCTTAAGCCCTCTATGGGGGCATGGATGGTGTATTTCTCATAGCAGATTACATCATCCTGTCATTTTCAAAAGTCCTCTACAAAGGTGGGGAGCGGTTCTGTGACTAACTCAACCCTTAAGCATGTCTTTGGTGATTGTTGTGGCGAAGCCAAATCATCGGTGTGTGCCTATAATGTGCCTGAGATGGTGTTGGACCTAGAAATAGGAACACTCCATCACTTGTCTACTGTGTTTTCTCTGTGTCTTCAAAGTGTGTGTTTTTGGCGTGCTTGCTTTGTTTGGAATGTTTGTTGCCCCATATGCAGTTTAAAGACCTATCCAATGAGTACATCATTTATTTTGGGAGGTTTGCATGTCTTGTGTGTGTGTTGCCCCATATGCAGTTTAAAGACCTATGCGATGAGTACATCTTGCATTATGGGAGGTTTGTTTACTTTCCTATACTTGCATCTGCATTTCATATTGTGATCAATGAGAACAAAATGAAGATTAATATGAATCAAATGCAAATACAAATGATTATACCTTTCTTTTGACTCACAAATCCAAGAGAGGGAAGGAGTTGCACCCAAGAGCTCCTCAGATTTTATCCCATTTGATGTAGATGTGGATTGCTCAATGCTTTTCAACACAATAGGATGAGAGACAAGCGGATTTAGATAGAGATGGAGATGGAGATGAGGGATAATTTTGACATTATGATGGTATGATAAGAGGATTTTGGAGAGATTTTGGTAGAGGTTTGATGCATGAAGAAGTCCCCCTCAATGGCTTAGAGAGGGGTCTCATTTATAGAGTTTTGGAAATGAGGATGGAGGGTGAGGATCAAAAGATGAGATCAAGGGCTAGGAATAAAAGTAAATCTTTTATTCATTTTGGGGAAAGGGGTGATTAAATGAGCATGGGTGTGAAGGAATAGTTATGAATTAAAGATTCATATGGGGAATGGAAAATGACTTTAAAATTCATTTGGGGATAAGAGGTGATAAATGAGGTATGGGGGTGGTAAGGGGTTTGTAAGAGAAGTAAATGTGATGTGTGATATGTTTCAATTTTTTATTTGGAGGATGTGGGGAAGGGTGTTAAACTAGGTTTGACCACCCAAATGAGAGGTTAGGATTAATTAACATAGGTTTTGTTTAACTAATCCTAGGGCTAGGATGAGGTAGGCTAGGGTAGGTTAGGGTAGGTCAATTAGTAGGCTAGATTAATTAGATAAGAATGATTTATCTAATTAATAGGGATTAGGGAGATGGACAAAATAGCTAAATAAATATTAGAAATATTTATTTAATAGATGAGGATAGTGTTGTAAGGTCTAGTGATAAATTAAATGAATTAATTGATCACAAGGGATAGACAGATGGTTAGGGATTAATTGAATTTATTCAATTAACAGGAGGGATAAATTGGTTTGCAGAGAAAGTCAGTTTTAGATGTCTACATTTGCCCCTCTTTGAGATGGTGTTGCGGCTAAGTAACATCATTTCAAAGAAGTTAAAACATAGAGTTGGATTGGATAGAAAAAATATTTTGGCTTAGAAGAATAGGGTAAGGTTTGGGGATAATTGGTAAGGGTGATGCCCCCTCGAGAGGATAGGCGGGTTGCGAGAACACAGTTGTGCTCTCAAAATGGATGGAACAGATTGGTAGAAGTGGTTGGAGGATAAGGGGCGAGATGAAAGTGTGATAATGTTGGGAGATTGATTGGTGGATGATCATTGTGTTGAAAATGATTTAGAGCAATCCTAGGTTTGATATAGCAAAGTGGATATGTTCACCAAGGTATAGAAGACTAGAGTGATGATGTTTATCCAACATTTGCATGGACTAGACACACAGACAAAGGGATGATCTCATGCATGCCCAAGATAGTACAACCTTGTCCAAATGAGGGAAGGGGACTCATAGCATAAGCCCTTAGTACACAAAAGGTATGATGAACCTTAGATGGACAAGGAGATCAATATGCTAGAACCGACCCTACGATCCACAAGATATGATTACTAGCTTGGAGAAATGAAATCAAATCACAAGCACACAATACAAAGCAAGACTATGCCCCATTCTAGATGTTTTTGCCACATACCATGTTATAGTGAGATCAAGGTAGCTTTGATGTGATCTTCGAATAGGACAAAAGATAAAAATCAAAAACGAAAAGACCAACGAACCAAACAAGTAACCATTGTATCTCTTGCCAAGATGGATAATGATTTGATAGATTCTGCCTATTGTAGGAAAGATATATCCTAAGGCAGGAATTGATAGATGATTGGATCATGCTTAGTTGATGTTGTAAGATTGGCTCAAGATATGATGGTGACAAGTTGTGGTTGATGCTGATTTGATAGTTGATGATTTTTGTTAAGGGATGATGCTTTGATAGGTGATGTGATTCTTGGATCTAGTTTAAGCTCAATGGGTTGGATGGGTGCATCCTAGGTACCTGAGTACTGGAAACTTCCTGCACATTCCAAACTGCCTACATACCCTGTATCCACAGGATCAAGGCATATTAAGATGCAGGTGGTTATGATATGTAGTTATGATTTGTGATGATGATGTGGGATGGTGATAGATGTGATGATGTTGGAAGATGAAATGTGTTGGATGATTTGTGTGATTGTGATGATGATTGTTTTTTGGATTTTTAGATTTTGTATTATTTTTGGTGTTTTTGGATTTTCTGATTTTTTTGGATTTTTGTATTGTTTTTTGGAAAAGGAATGGTTTATTATGAGATGGTTGCATTATGATTTTGTGTGGATAAGCTTTATGCTAGATACCAATGACAAGGGAACACCAAGTCTAGAGGTGAAAGTGATGAAGTTGGATAGAGGGATTGGCGATGAAAGATGATGGATAGTTGATTCATGATAGATGAATGGACAAGCAATAGGGATGCATGTCAGATAGATGGAAGATAGGGATGAGGGATAGGATAGGTATGCATGATATACGGGTGGGGGGTTTTTAGGATTTTCTCCAAGGGCTAGGTTGCAAGGAATCATATGCCCCAATGCTTAGAATTTTGCATGATGGGTTCATGTTTGAATGGATGGACTTTGCAGTAGATGAATGGAGAATATACTTGGAAAGGAAGTATGCCAAGAGGTCTCCAAAGCATGTTGTTGATATTTTTCCCCTTGTCTTTATCAAGATCTAAGGAGGGGGATATAGTGGATAGAATGGATGGGGAATGATAGGATAAATAGGGGATGGTGGATAGGAATATGATAGGATAAGGATACATGCATAGGATATGCAAAAGGATGTTATGGATGTGGATGATTAGATGGTTTTGCCCCCAAGTGTAGGGATGCAAAATGGATGGAGAAGGGATTACGCATGATGCCCACAAGGGGTTTTCATCAAGGTACTTGCCCAAGGCACCATAGGGAGTGGTTTTCACCATTGGACGGATTTTTCTCTTTACTATTTTCTTGATTTTTTGATTTCTTTTGCTTTTTTGATGGAAGGGGGACTCTAGCGTCTGTTTCCATAGCACGGAGAAGATGGTCCCATGTTGGATAGCATTTTGGATGATGATTGCATGGATTGTTGGTATATAGGAGAAGATGGAATGGATGGTGGATAATGGATTATAATGTGGATTATGTGGATTATGATGTGGATTATGCAAAAGCATGGACAATAGGAATGTGATGGGGAAGATATGTAGGATAGTGAACAAAAGATGGAGAGATGGGGGTATGTGGGAATTTCAAGTGGTGTAGGGGAACCAAGACCAATGGTTGCACACACCGTGATGTATTTGGAAGCTTGTACTTTGGATGTGGAGTTGGGAGTAATGGGGATCGGGATGGGGGATTTTTGGATGGTCGATTTGGGGTTTTATGGATCCAAATAGACTTAGGATTTATGGGATTTTTAGATGGGGAGTGAGATATTTGGGAGTTTGGAGTGGATTGGGATGTGGATGCCTCATTAGAGTTTGGTGCTTTTTGTTTAGGGACCCACACCATTTTTGTTTTTTGCTTTTTCTTATGATGGTGGGGGTTTTGGTAGCCTTTTGGATTTTTGATTTTGCTTGGAAAGAATAACATCTTTAGGCTTTTGTACTTTATGAGTCAAGGCATTCAAATTTTTGAATCCCATGGATTTGGGAAAAGCTTCATGTTTGAAAGATGTGTGCTTTTGTTGGTCTTGATTGGGAAATTTAGGGGGTTTATGGGTGGAGGGGTAAAAAGTGGATTTTTGGAAAAATGGATGAGGAGATTTGAGGATGGGGATATTATGAGTTGGTAGGATAGGAGGTAAAGTGGATTTAATAGGAATATTTAGAGTTGGAAGTAGTGGAGGTAAATTTGATGGAGGAAGATGGATGGTCACATGCTTTTGCAAATGATAGGATGATGGAGGGGGGATGGCGGCATATGTTTTTGGAGTGCGGTGAGATGCACCATGTTTGGGATTGGATGAATGGATTTTGGAAGGTGGGTGGATGGTATCAACATGTTTAGATTGTTTTTCTTGGGGTGTATAGCCAAGGCCATGTGAGGATGGATGGAATGTGGTGTGGATGGGCTCCAAGATGCCTTGTTCATGAAGGCCTAAGCCTTTTCCTTGATAGTTCATGTGTTGGAGCATGCGACATGCGATGGGATGTTTGGTGCTTTGGAAACAAGATGCGAGTCCATTATTTGTTGGGGATAGATAGGTGGTGGATGGAAGTTGTTCACCTCCTACAAGGGCTTCACCACAATTGAAAGTGCTTTTTCCAAGTGAATAGGAGGATGGATTTGGGATGGGATTGGTAGATGGAGGTAAAGGATTCATGGGGGATGGTAAAGGGGTGGTAGAAGATGATGTGAGATCAATAAGTTGATCAATAGATGGGAGGGGATCGGGGATGGGATTAGATGGGATGGTTAGATCTTGATTAGGAGAAGGGGTTGATGTTTCAACATGCTTTAGATTTGATTCTTGACATAGCTCATGTGCTTGGATAGAAGTGGGAGTGACTTGGATAGATGTGGTAGGTGCTTGACTTATAGATTCTTGAACATGGCTGCATGACAGTTCTTAAGTTATGATAGGAGATTGTTTAAGAGGTTTGGTATATATTGGATTGCATGAGAGTGTTTGATTCCTTTCTAATAGCCAATGGATGGCATCCTTCATGAGTGTATGGGTTGATGAACAATATAATGGATGGATAATTATGGTGGTTGGTGTGGGATTAGGATTGGGATTGGATAGGTGGGTGATGGGATTAGGTAATGATGGTTCTTGGATGGGTTCAAGGATAGGTGTTGGACTAGATGGTGGTGTTGGAGGGGTGGAGGATTTGGGGGATTCCTTTGCTTTGTTTGATGGTGGATTAGAAGGTGTATGTGTGATAGGGGTTGGTGGATTGGGAGATACATAGGGTGATGGATTAAGATTGGAGGAACATTGTGTTGAGGGGGTTGGGATTGATGGATTGTAAGGTAGGTAGGGTGATGGATTAAGGTTGATAAGGTTGGGGGGATATTTTGATGGGAGGGTTGGAGGATGGGGATTAGGGGATGGGGGATTTGTATGGGAAAATGGTGGTTGATATAAGGTTTGGATTTCAGAGATAAGGTGTGATAGATTGGTGTTCCCTTGATCAAAGTAAGTATGACAAAGGTTGGGGGATGGATAAGTTGGATGTATTGATTGGTTGGATAGGTATGATGGCATGGATGTGTAAGGGGATGAAGATTGATATGAGGGTAAAGGTTGATGTGATGAAGGTTGATATAATGGAAGTTGGTATGAGGTTGAAGGTTGATATGAGGTTGATGGTGTGGATATGTAGGGTGTTGAAGGTTGATAAGATGGAAGTTGAAAGAATGAAGATTGATATGATGTGGATGGGGATGATATGTAGGATGTTTGTTGATATGATGGTTGAAAGAATGAAGATTGATATGATGTGGATGAGGATGATGTGTAGGGTGTTTGTTGATATGATGAAGGTTGGGTAGGGGCTTGGGATTCTCCAATGATGAGGTGTGCTAAGGGTATATCCTTAATGCCATTTTTGCATTTTTTCTTAGCATTAGGATCCATGTTCTCATAGACTTTTCTAAGTCTTTGTAAGTGTTGCATTTCTTCATAAGGATCCATTTTGTGGGAGAGATATGAGATGAAATGGGGGATAATGGATGATTGTGATGTTGGGAATCAAAATTTCAAGACCTTAGGATGATTTGATTTTCTTCAAAGGATGGATGATTGTCTATACTTAAGGTGGACTAATGACATTTAAGTAATAGAATTGATTTGGTTGATTTGGATTTGGATAATGATTGGGATCAATGTTGATATGATGTGATGATGACTTGGATATGATTAGAGTTTGATATGGAATGATTAGGATAATGATTAGGATGATGTTGATAGGATGAGGATGAAGGATGGAGATGTGACTAGGATGTGCTTAGGGATGATTTAGATTGAGGTTGATTTGACAAGAATGGGGATAATGATGTTGAATGGATAATGATTTAGATAGAATGATGATGATTGATGATGTAGAGTGACAAGGATATGATTAGGATTTATTTAGGATGACTTGGATGTGATTAGGAATGAAGTGATAGAAAATGAGTGATTAGGATGAATGTGATTGGATTTTGAATGTGTTGAAAGAATGAGTTGAATGACTTGTCTTATGTGTTTGGTGTTTAGCTTGATTTGGCAATGTTTAATGAAATGATCACACATGTACAATAATGAATCACTCACACAAGACACACGCAATTTTGAATTTTGAATTGGAAGAATATGATGATGATTAAACAAGTACATGTGCAAGACACATCAACATGCCCTAATGTCTAGTTTGATGGGGTATGGCTAGTTAGGTTTGGGCAATGTTTACACGAGGTTGACTAGGAATTGAAATTGAAATCCTGTCACACAGCTGGGAGAAGAGGGTAACCCACCCTTCACCTTCATTTCCCAAAAGTAGAAAGTTCTTTGGGGCTTAGCCAAGAGTGACAAGATTCTGATTTCAATGAGGGTGTCTTTCGATTTAGCCTCGAATGAGGTCGTCCCTAGGGGTGATGAAATCCCCTAGTAGGCCTCCTAGGAAATGGTAAACAAAAGCAGATCAAGTGAGGTGTTTTTGATCTCTAAGGTCACCTTGCGGTGAGAGGAGAGAGCATACACACACACACCTGACTCACACTCGCACTTGTAAATTATCCCTTAGAAATTAAAATGTGAGGAAGACACTTCAAGAATAGGTTCTTTTTAGCCCAATTTCAAATATGTGATGAAGATACCTGTTGATTTTATGCCCAATTTCAATGATATGTGATCAAACAATATTCATTTTAGAAGCCCAAATCGCAGTGTGTGATGAAAACAAGATTGAAGATGAAAGATTAAAATGGATGTACCCAGATTGTTTTCACTATCCAAACTACTGTATATGTTGTTCCTGATGTTGTTCCAGCCTCGTATAATCACCTGCAAGTCACAAAATTGAAAACGAAGCAAGTAGACTAGCATAGGAGATTGTTATGTGAAAATTGATAATCTGATAAAATCTGATGAAAAAGAACTAATACAGAAAAACTAAGTGCATGAACAGATTCTTCAAGAAATTCTATGTGATTTTAAAAAAAAATTGCGAAAATTTGATCAAAAAAGCAAAAGATATGAGCATTTGATCTTTTGAAGCATCTTTGACTTTGACTGCAAAAAAGGCTGGAAAAGGGTACAGTCACCTAAAAATTTCCTCACAACTACGTAGTTCATCCTTCCAACTTTTTGACGCCACTAGTTTTGTGTGATTTCGACCTCGTATACGAAAGTTGTGTAAGTTTGAAAAAAAAGCCGATTTTGGTATGTGGAGGCACAAGATGCTAACTCTGACTGTTTATTAGCCACTAACAATTTGTGATTTTTTGGTCACATGTTGCTGTTTTCTCACCGGCGGTTTGGGTTAGGTTGGGCGAAATAGGCCCTTGGTCGCTGATATGACTAGGGGCTCAAAATGTTGAAAAAAAAAAATATGTAAAGGGACTTTTAATGGCCCCCAACCCCTGATTGATAATGAGACACCTAAAAGATTTTAGGGGTTTTTTTAGTTAGGGTTTTCTGGCGGTTTAGAGCAAATGGCTAGTGGTCGCGAGGGATATGGAGGCAGTGGTTTGGGGGATATAATGTGGCGATGTGGTGGCGGTAGAAAGGCAGAGCGGAGAGAGGGTTGGGTGTAGGCAGCATCAAGGAGTGTATGGCTACAGAGGTTGAGAGATGGTGGGAGATGCAGTTGGTGGTGTTCGGGTGGGGAGTAGGCGGAGCTAGGGTTTTTAGAGGCGGTGACGGGGATGGAGCTCGGGGTGGAGTTTGGAGGGTCAGTGAGCGGAGGGGACGTTTCGACATTAGGGTTTGAAGCGAGTGGAGAGGAGTGGAGTAGGTGGTGGGAATATAGCAGGCGGGAAGAGTTGCAGGGTGTCGAGAGGTGGTCAACAAAAGTGGTGGCAGTGGGTGTGGTTTCGACAACGACAGGGGCAATGTGTGGTTGGAGGGTTCAGAAGGTGGCGAGAGATGGAGCTTGGGTGGCGGTGGTTGGCGTTAGGATTAGCAGGGGATGACAGGGCCAATGCGGGTGGTGGTTGAAGGTTACGAAGTGGTTGTTAGGGCTTATGCTGGGCGGTGGTGGAAGCAACAAACGCCAAATGGTGGCGACTGGTCAAGGAGGTATAAGGGTTTCTGCATGGGCGGATGTATGTTTTGAAACCAGTGGTAGTTTCAATTGTGTAGGAAATGGTGGTGACGACCAGGCGGGCAGAGATCCACCAGAGCGATGGTTGGGAGGTGAAGCGATGGCTAGTTTAAACCAGACCTGCAAACACCATAAAAAATAGTATATTCTGCAAACCAAAAACTAGAGATTTAGACAGAGACTCTACATAGGGATGGTACAGACAATTCGTATGGTACGGACTGTACCCTAAAAAAAATTTCAAAAATTTTCAAAAAATTTTGTCACACAATATAGTTGACTTTACTGTCAAAAAACTCAAAAACAACATCCTGATCGCAACGGTGCAGTCCGTTTCTACCCAAGATGCAACCTGCAACACTTTACCTCCAAATTTTGCAAAACTTCAAAAAAATGAGGGTTAGAAAATGAAGATTTTGACAACAAAACCTGCACAAACTGACGATTAGATCCAAGACCAGGCATGCCAATGTGATCTATGAGAACAAAATGAAGATTAATATGAATCAAATGCAAATACAAATGATTATACCTTCCTTTTGACTCACAAATCCAAGAGAGGGAAGGAGTTGCACCCAAGGGCTCCTCAAATTTTACCCCATTTGATGTAGATGTGGATTGCTCAATGCTTTTCAACACAATAGGATGAGAGACAAGTGGATTAAGATATAGATTGAGATGGAGATGAGGGATAATTTTGACATTATGATGGTATGATAAGAGGATATTGGAGAGATTTTGGCAGAGGTTTGATACATGAAGAAGTCCCCCTCAATGGCTTAGAGAGGGGTCTCATTTATAGAGTTTTAGAAATGAGGATGGAGGGTGAGGATCAAAAGATGAGATCAAGGGCTAGGAATAAAAGTAAATCTTTTATTCATTTTGGGGAAAGGGGTGATTAAATGAGCATGGGTGTGAAGGAATATTTATGAATTAAAAATTCATATGGGGAATGGCAAATGAATTAAGAGGTATGGGGGTGGTAAGGGGTTTGTAAGAGAAGTAAATGTGATGTGTGATATGTTTCAATTTTTTATTTGGAGGATGTGGGGAAGGGTGTTAAACTAGGCTTGACCACCCAAATGAGAGGTTAGGATTAATTAACATAGGTTTTGTTTAATTAATCCTAAGGCTAGGATGTGGGGATAAGAGGTGATAAATGAGGTATGGGGGTGGTAAGGGGTTTGTAAGAGAAGTAAATGTGATGTGTGATATGTTTCAATTTTTTATTTGGAGGATGTGGGGAAGGGTGTTAAACTAGGCTTGACCACCCAAATGAGAGGTTAGGATTAATTAACATAGGTTTTGTTTAATTAATCCTAGGGCTAGGATGAGGTAGGCTAGGGTAGGGTAGGGTAGGTCAATTAGTAGGCTAGATTAATTAGATAAGAATGATTTATCTAGTTACTAGGGATTAGGGAGATGGACAAAATAGCCAAATAAATATTAGAAATATTTATTTAATAGATGAGGATAGTGTTGTAAGGTCTAGTGATAAATTAAATGAAGTAATTGATCACAAGGGATAGACAAATGGTTAGGGATTAATTGAATTTATTCAATTAACAGGAGGGATAAATTGGTTTGCAGAGCAAGTCAATTTTAGGTGTCTACACATATATATAAGAAAAAGAAAAGAAAACAAATCTTTCTTGTCTTGTATGCATTAACGTGTCTTTTATGCATTCAATGTATTCTCTGTGTTTTGTGTGACTGTAACTATCTTCTCCATGTTTTGCATGCCTGTCATTGTCTTCAGTGTGCTTAGCGTGTCTTCTCTGTGCTTGGTATGTTTGTTGTGTTTGTTGACCGTACTTTAATGCATGTATTGGCCTCGTGTTTATACATACATGAAAGTGGGGGCTAAATGTAATGTCAGAAAATGTCCCCTTGAGGGCTTTTCCCTAAAAAAGTTTCACTCCTGGGTCTCTTAGCTGAATTTAAGACATCTTACATCATAATTCAACATCTTAATGGAATGAACCCTAGGTATCATGACAAATAGGGCCTAGGGGGACCCCTTGAGCTTAACCCTACCCAAAATAAGGGGGAGGACTTGGGCACCCACACCCTAGTCCCGCCCTATTTTGGGTCATGTCCAAATTTCAAGTGTCAGTTTATGACTATTATTTGGTCCCTAGGCCGACACGGTAAGTTTGAATTTACAAAATCTTGGCAGGAATGTTTGTAGTTGCATGTAAAAGCATGTTTAGGCATTCATTTGTAGACTAGATTATGTTCATGTGATTTGGGCATCCTAAAGGTGATTCAAGGCTTTCATTATGTTGCAATAACAGATTTGTGTTGTCTATGTGTTTGTGTTTGAAGATTTGAACATCCATCTCCTCATGGAATGAAGAGCTTCTTCCTCCCATGAGATCTTCACTACAAGGTGATATCTATTGTGATTGTTGAGCACTTATCATTTAGTTTTTACCTCTGCCTCCCTAGGCATGCACTCTCTATCTAACAACGATGTTTGGAAGACTTAAATGTCTCTCCAAGGATTGACTAAGACAAGCCTCTAAACACCACAACCCCCTCCCAAAGTTTTATGATTGTAGATTATAGGTATTAGATTTGGAGAAAGTGGAGTTCTAGGAAAGATCAACAGACATCAAGGATTTGGGATCTAAAGAGAAGCAGGACACCAGAGCCTTTTTAGGACTTGGGCACTAGTCCTTGTTTCCTCCGTAGTTGAATTTCTAGAAATAGAAGTTATAGTGCAGATCAGTGTCAAAAGGAGGTTAGGATCCCGCAAAGAAACTGGTACCTTGGACTTGGATGCCTGCTCCTTAGTCCCTGACCTTTCCATCTCTGAACCTTGAAAACATGTATGTAGTGATTTGTTATTTTACATCTTCTTGTAGTAGTATTTTTTGTCATTCATCTGCTTGCTGTCGTATTTGCATAATTAGGGTTTCAAATTATAATTGAGCATAACATATGGAAGTTGACAATCAAATCATAAAAATCCAAGTTTCCCTACATCTCAATAGTGACCTAGGGTATGATAGTACATTGCAACTCGACCCTAGGTCCTTGAATGTAAGGGTGATAGGAGGATATACACCAAAACTATCAAAACCAACTATCCAAATTTTACCCTTTACATAAACATAAGAATATAACATTTCTTTAACATTTTGGAAAATAATCTTAAAGAAACCTATACTTGCCTTTGTGTGCAACACTTTAACATTGGGATTACTTGGTTCATAGTGACACTTGAGTGTTCTTAATCTTTTCAAAAAGATTCAACAACCTTGTTTCCTCAAGCTAGTGCCTTGTTGTTCAAAAGTCTCACATACATGGTATCTAATCAAAACAAGGGTGGTGTGGTTCCTCCCTGATTTAATAAGAAAAGGAAGGTACTTGAACCCATCATATCATTTACACCACATGATGTCACAATTAGAGATGTTGATGGCCCTCTTTACATTACAACAAGAATAAGTGGGAATCCTACAAGAGGAGTCCTTATCGATCCTAATTGTATGATGAATGCGATAACCAAAGAATTCTTATATATGCATGAGCTAGTACAAGATACCTATGATTCTACACATGTAATGATCAAAGAACATAATGGTTATTTCTTCTCAGCTATTGGAAAAATAACACTTTTGATCAAGGTGGTGGACAAAACCCTAGAACAACCATTTGTCATCATTGCTACCTCAGACAGGTCTATTTCGTGTGAAGTTAGGGCATCCTTGGTTCAAGTCCATGAAAGTGGTCCCTTCTACCATTCATAAATTCTTAAAACTCTCTAATCAAGGAAAAGTGCATGTTGTCCACCATAGTAGATGGAAACCTTTGGTCAATCATGGAAACTTCGATGTGGACTACTTCTGGCCACAACCTACTGAACCAAATCAATCAAGAGAAGATCATTTTTTCTTGGCATATCAAAAATGTAAGGCAAAGATAATAGCTCAACTATCACATGGAAAGAACTCTCCTAGACCCTCTCAGTCCTTTGAGGCTATATTTCCTCCTGCTAAATAAATAGAGAGTGAAAAGAAGCTTGAGCTAAAAGAATCCCCTTGACCAAGAGGTAAAGGAATTTTTACCAAGGTTCCTCCCCTGTCATCCTTACAGGGATCAAGAGACAACATTAAAGAGAGAAGCATTTCATCACAAAAGATCAATATTGTACATGCTTCCTCCTCTGAAATGTCAAAGAATGTGGAGATTAATGAACTCTTAGTGGTAGACAAAGAAGCTCCCTTGGGTAATATCACTAACAATACAAGAAGGAATAGGAATGCAAGAGAAAGAATGACAAAATGAAAAGCATTAGCCAAATAGATGTCTTTGCATGAACAAAACTTTCCACTAAATGAAATGGATACAAAAGAAAACTTAAAGGACGCAATTTCAAGTTGGGCCATAATACCCTATGTACCTATTTCTTCTCACATTCGAGATTGGGAAGAAGATGATTTGCTCATACAAAACTGCTAGTGTGGTTGCATCTTCTAGCAGGTAAGTAATTATCACCCATTTAGCCACCTTTGAAGTAGCACCTCTTTGAGTTGCTCTCACAGGTGGCCTCCTCTAATGTGTTGTGTTGTGTTCCCTTGTACCATGTTAAATGTTGTTTAGGTCTCCTTCGATGACCCCTGATACTCTTGTAAGGTCAAGGGTACAAGGAGACCACCTCTGCTGTGACACTTCTATATGTTTCTCTATTATTCTACTCTCCTCTCTCTTCTTGTAATTATTGTGTGCAGTGCCTTGGGAGCATAATGTTGTGGAGGATGTCTTGGGAGAATTTTCCCATGTTGTGAACTTAAGTAACCTCTATCTCCTCTCTCATTTTCATGTTTTCATTCTTTAGTGGCTCTACTGATGAAATACACTAGACAACTGAGAGGGGGGTGAATTAGTTGTCTCCAAAACTTTGACCACTTATGAACATTAACACATTAGACACTTGTTCACTATTATTCAGATTTAATCATGAAGGCATGAAATAAGAAATTCAACACAATAACATAATCAACACATGAGACACCAAATGTTTTATGTGGAAAACCCTATAAGGGAAAAACAACGATGGGTGTTAGCCCACAAAAATAAATATGTTATAGCAATACCAAAAAATAGAGGCTCACTGCCGAAATGCTCACTGTAAAAGTTAGGGCTCATTACGAAGATCATCTCATTGCTAAAGGGTGGCTCACTGCCAAGGGTTGGTGAATTGATTTGATAACATCTACTCCATGTCTGAGTTCAATTCCATTAAAGCATAGTATAATTCCTTTGCTCTTCTCTTCTTACACCTTTTCACTTATCTTCAGATTTTCGCACAAGGACATCTTTTTCACAACTACATTACATGTTTTTATACAATTCGTCAACCTTGGAATGTACATCAAGGTTGACATTACATTCATCAACCATTGGAACAATTAGCAAGGGCAACATTACAAACATACATAGAAATAGGTCTGGACCTAAACTAAATTTGCTAAGGTAAAGATGTATGTGGATCATGTTATGCCTTAGCTGGGACTCAAATGAAAATTTTCCACGCCACGATATGGTTCCACAATGTTTGATGTATCTCCACAAATAGTGAAAACAACCAAGTCGACCAAGACTAGTGTTAGTACTAAGTCTTCTAGGAACATTCTTCCTCTACGATCCAAATTACTCTTCATAGACCAATCACAAGATAGGAACATGATCATGAGACATCCACAAGCACATTATAATCATCAGGAACTTCCACACCACCTCTGATCACTTTGTTCATAAGATTCTTTAAACTAGAGCACATTAACATAATTGTCATCCACTATCATAAGAAAAAAATCACTTGCAGACCACCAAATCATGAACCATTAGAGTTGAAGGAACATAACAACATTACAAACTTAATTCTAGAACCATAAACCAAAAAACTTAAATGCAGATGAATGCAGAGAAGAATACATTCTCCTTGTTGTCACCAAATGTATAGAAAAAACAATTTTCACTCTGGTGAACATAACTCACTGAAATCTTCATATCGGAGGCTCAAACTTGGAACAAAGCATCTTCAGACGTGCCTCTAAATAACTTCCAATCTGTAGACAAAGATATTTAATCTGCAAGAAATGTAGAGCAATCTACAAGATTGTTCTTTAGTAAACAGAGATACTATTCAACACACTATTTCCACTAGAGGGGCAAATTTCCTAAAAGAACTTGGAAATTTAGTATCAAGAATACTTATTCATTATCTTTAGCATCTAACTCATTATATACAAGCATCAAAACAAGAGCATAGTTGACACCAATGACAACACAGATATGTTGACATTAATGACAACACTGGTTAGGCACATACTTGCAACACTCTCCGCCTTTGTCATTGATGGAAACATATGATGTGAAAAACTATAAAGACCATCAAGACAAAGATTCTCCCCCTTTCTTTTTACACATCTACACTCTTTCTCTCCCTAAGTTTTTCACATGATTTCTCTCCCCCTTTGACATCAATGGCAAAGGGCACATACTTGGACTCTACTGCTCTGATCAAACTAAAATTTCTCTGTTATCAATACTTACTTCTTATTATTAGGAACTCATGGCATAACATCTAGCTACTCCCCCTAAGATGTAGCTCTCAAAACATCAATCCAAATCAATGAATATATAATATGAAGCATGTAGCTCTTATCAATTTGTATGATTTTAGCGAGCAATGAATAAACACAATATTTTGTGATCCTAGATTAAAGATTGTCTTGAACATCAATTTGTTTTTCTACCATATTCTGCCTTGTAGGTGTTGTTTAAAATCAGGTATCAGAGCCCAAATAAGCTTAATCTTTGTTGTATTCTTGGTTAAATTTTTTGGATAACTGTAACCATTCATAAGTAATGAATCTATTTCTATATGTATCTTGTACAGCTCTTATAGTCAGACACTCTATTGTAAATCCTCTCTTGTAAGTACCGTTTGTTGCCGTGGTTTGCCATTGCAGTGAGAGGCAATAATCTTGTAATGCGAGCATAGGTTTGAGTGTAAATTTGAGTGTAGTATGGATATGGCTTCATCTTCTAGATCGGCTATGGCGCCTAAAGATCACACCAAGGCACTCAATGAAGAGGTTAGCTTTACCAACTTCTTTGCCTAGAATGAAACTACTTTTAGTATGCCAGAGCATAGTAGTAATGCTATAGATGAAAGCTTGTCACAAAATAGGTTTCTGAATGAAGAGTTTAAAGTTCCCAAAATCAAACCCTCTGAGATCTATAGTGATATTCCTAGTAGTCTTACTGATATGTTTAATAAGTCTAAAGGTCTAAAAAATTGGTTTGGGTACAAGTCATTACAAAAGTGTCATATCACAGAACTCCAACATACTGTGACTGGAGGATCTGAAGGCAAGTTAAAATTATTTTTAGAAACTAAAATAGGGGATTTGCAGAAAAAAGCTAGGGCAGATCCAAAGAATCCTCAATTCATGCATCTTTCTTATGTCAAAATAGGTATCACTGGACACTACCGTAAAGGTCTACCTATTATTATTTTAATGATGCTAAAAGATGCACAATTCTATAAGTTATCTCATGCCCTCCTAGATTGTGCTTGTGATTCCATGTCCGAAGGATCATTGTATATTGATTATTTATTAGATTTTATTGTCAGTCTAAAAGATGGTAATCTAAATGATGTTTTGGTCTATCAGTTTAAAACCATGAATCTCTTCATGAAAGATATGTCCATATACCACTCCCTAGTGTTTTTAGTACACTATAGGATTTAAAATAAAAAATTCCATTAATGATGAATCCTTGAAAAGCCTTAGGAGTTGAGGGTCTATCCACCATCTAGAAATCAACTAGTGAACATACACAATAGACAACCCCAAAAATTGTTAGACACAAGGATATACAGTTGCCACAAGAAAGGGCAGTAGAATTGTGGGATAAAGATTGCCAGCCACCTCCTCAAAAACCTCCACAACTTCATGGAGTGTCTATTCAAGAAATAGATGATCAGGTAGTTATTAGGTTCTATTCTGGTCAGAATACGTCGTCCATGAGAATGGAAAGAACATTTAATTATAATAACCCTATTCCATCTGTGTTACCCAAATCTCAAAGTGTCAGGTTACAACCTTCTAAAGGTTTTGATGAATTGTTTAAGATTCCTTTTGTTGCCAGTTCCTCACATGTTCCTACACATTGTCTACACACACAATACTCTGAATTGGACAATGGATTGCTTAAATGTGAAAAGTGTTCTTTTGTGTTCAATCGCCCTACTGGTCATTGTAGAATGATGTCCAGGAAACCTGTAACCTTCCCAGAATAGGATATTAAAGAATCCAATGAGAAGGCAATATCTACACCTATAGGTCCCTATGTAATCCTTGGAACCATTTTGTCTTTCAGAGACTTTATGATGTATGACCTGTCTAAGAAATATCAAATAGAGTTTTGGCCTTTGCATGTCACTCCCACTGGAGAGTTCCAAGGTTCCAGTCAGAGTAAGATACTTAACTGGACTAATCTATGTCTCCACAAAAGTTTGTTGTTAGCTCAAGATAAGAAAGTCCAATGCGATCTTGAAAATATTAAGAATGAGAAATTTTAGATTGGCATTCAAGATAATCTCCATTCTATGATTGAAACCCTTGAGTGACTTGAAAAAAGGATTAATGATGCATGGACCACTCAAGTTCAAAAGGTCATCCATGAACTTTGTGTTGCTTATGATCAATTTAAGAAGCATGCTGAAGCGTGGTGGGTCTGACAACAACAATCTGCTAAACAGCATCGAGAACTCTTACAAAAGGTCTGTAGTGAAACCAAATTGGATAATGATGTGTTAGGCATACAGCTTACCAATAACAATCTGCACATCAAGAACATTGAAACACAGTTAGACACTGTAAGAAAGGAAGTAAATACTGTATCTGAATCACAGTTACTGTTAAGAGATTCTATCACTAGAGAATCCCCAACTATTCAATCCACTATCCTAACAATTAGACAACAAAAATAGTCTGTTAAGCAGTTGAACTTCTTCTCTAGTGCCAACAGTTATTTATAGGCTCAGTATGAAGGATCTAAGTTGCTAATCAATCCCAAATAGCCTGTCATAGAAAGAGTCTATGATCCTAGCACCAGAAAAATATAGATGCCACTAAAGAAGAACAAGCTCAAGGAAAGTTCCAAATGGCTCGTGGTAATGGAACCAATCCCAATGGTTCTAATCCAGTTGATCCCTTTAAGAACATCCAAACTTATAAGGCAGATACTCTGCCTTTAGTTAATTTTGATCATTTTCAAGATGTAGGAAACATGAGAAGCATAGATTGCATGAAGGCATGGATAACCAATTACATGTCTACAAATATTGGAGATGATGAGGCTCAGGTTATCAAACAAGCTCTCAATTCCATGACTGGAGTAGCTAAAAATGTATGGGATCGCTTGGAAGATACTTTCTCAGAAATTTTGATAAACAGAGGTATAGATCAAGTCAAACCTTAGTTGACTTGTTTGTTCGTAGGAAGAAAAGATACTAGAGAAAAGTTGGCTTATTATAAGTTCATTTGTGGGAAGTGTAAAGACATAAAGTTTTTTCAGGAGTACTGTGAAGAACAGTACAAGAATTTCTATCAGTTTGGACATGAGAAAAATCATGAATTTATGTTCACAACCTTTTTGAAAAGTTTTGGTGATGTGGTAGGAGAGTACTACCATAAAAGAGTGTTAGAAAATTTGGTTGCACAAAGTATTGAAATGAAAGAATTGACCTTTACATAGCTTGTGCAGTTCTTTACTGAAATAAATGAGGAGATATCTCAAGAATCAAGGAAAAGAAAGGAGCTAAAGAAAGTAAAGCCATTGATATCATCTTTAGCTTGCTATCAAATCATGCCCAACAACCAATTTCTTGAAAAAGGAAAATCTTCTTCTAAATTCTATTCATGTGATAAATCCTATTCAAAGGATAAGAAGAAGAAAAAGAAATATTCTAAATATCCCAAAAAGAAAGGATATTTTAGGAAAAAGAAATCAGGATCTAAGAAAAAGTGGGAACCCACTTGTTATATTTGTAAAGGTAATCATTATGCTAACAAATGCCCTGAATGGAATAAAAAGAAAAATAAGGGCAAGGTTCATGCCGCTAAAGTAGTAGGACTTGATGAAAATGATGAATATGAATTCATTAATGATTATCCTACAGATCCTAAAGAGATTGTGTTGTCTGAATCAGAAGAAGAGACAGAATCTGAAGAAGAAGAATATAAGTTTGCTATTGAGCAAGCAAAAGAGAAAGAACAATCATCTGATAGTTCAGATGATTCTGAACAATCCTTCTTCTGTAGAATGCTTTGCAGAGATACTAGAGCTGAACTAGATAAAGTAATTAAAGAAATACTTCAGATTGAAGCTCGCCTGCAAAAAATTGATATGGGACAAGAAACATGGAAAAAGCTGACCAACAAGCTTGATCAGCTTATAGCAAAGAAACATTTCTTATTGAAAGAACCAGAAGTGCCTTCCTCCTCTAGAAGACCTAAATTCCCTATTCATAAACCACCAGTCCTAAATATGTCACAACCAATAGGACAAAGGAGTTTTGAGGAAGCTCCTTCTGAGGGAAGCATGGCTTGATGCCTTTGGTGCCGACAAAGGAAAGCATTCCTGGAAATGGTAATTGAACAGGCACATGTTGAAATTGCAGAGATTGATGATGAATAAAATATTGAGCTTGTGGAAGAAATGGAGAAGTCCAAAGAATTGGACAAATATATAAATCAATTCAATTCAATTGGTCCCATTCAACTGCCTCAACAAACCACAATGAGAGAAGAATTCCTCTATTGTGAAGAAAAACCTTTCAGTCCACCAGTTGACTGTGCTCTCAAGTCAGAAGGTTTTGACACAGAAAGTCCTATGCTAGACCTAGTAGGAAAGACAACCCCCTATCTTGGAGAGACAATACATGAAGCAGAAAGTAGTAGCCAGCATCAGATTTGAGTGTATCAACATTCTAAGGCTACCAATACCTATCTTGGAGTCATTTTTACCATCCATTTCCCAAGAATCAAAATATATCCACTTGCATTCTTATGGGATACAAGTGCTGATGTTAACATTGCCAGGTATAATTGTTTGCCTGCAGATCAATGGATAGAAGGATCTACAGAACTTGTTTTTGGCAAAGGTAAATTTGAATCAAAACTTATATGCAAAGTTACCATTCAACTAAGTAATGGATTTCTTGAAGAACTTACTTTTGTTCATTATGAAGTTGATGGATATGATGCAGTAATTAGAAGTAGGTCCATGAGACAATGGGAACCAATCACCATTGATAAAGATTTCATTACTCTTCATAATCAGTTTCAAGTTCCTAGACTCCACCAGGATTTAGCTTTTACTTCAAAGAATGAAAAGGTTAAACCTGCAAAACAAAATACAGTATGGATTACTAGACAAATAGTGGCCTTGCAGGATCCTTTAGAACAATTTAAGGGTAACTTTGTAGCAACTGTTCTGACAAAGGATTTGAAGAAACACAAGAGGAAGCTGTTTTGCAGTCTTCCTCTTAAAAGGGATTCTGAAGGTAAGGAAATCATTCCTAAAGTAAAAGCTAATTATTTCGTTATAAGCCCCAAAGAAACTGAATTATGCAGAAAAGAATTGATGATTTATTTCTACTGAATCTTATTCAGGTATCTAGTACACCATTTTCTTGCCATGCAATGTATGTACCAAAGTGTGATGAAAATGGAAAGGAACTCACTTAAAAAAGGTTAGTAGTCAATTACAAGCCTTTAAATGAATGTCTGCAAGATAATAGACATCCTCTTCCTAGTAAAGATCACATCTAGCAGAGTATATAGAGCAGTCATATTTATTCTAAATTTGATCTAACAAAGGGATTTTGGCAAATAGCACTAAAGCTTGAAGATTATTATAAGACAACTTTTTCTATCCCTCAAGGATTGTTTGAATGGAAGGTTCTACCTTTTAGCATTAAAACAACCCCTTCTATTTTTCAACAGCAAATGGATTTAATCTTTAGACCATATGCCAAATTTACTTTTCCCTATATTGATGACATTCTTGTTTTCATCCAGGTTATGAAACATCTGAATCATCTTCAATAGTTTCTGACCATTTGTCAACCACATGGTCTTGCAGTTAATCCCTCTAAGAGCCACTTTGTGCAGGAATCAATTGTTTTTATTGGCATCAAGATTCTCCCGGGGGGAAAATGGAAGCGCAACCTCATATTCTTAGCCACATTCAGGCCTTAAAGGTAAATAATTTTAAGGAACTTCAATGGTTTTTAGGATTAGTTAATTATATTGTCAGCTTCTACAGTAAGCTTACTAAAGATAGACTAGAGTTAAATAAGTTGTTTGGAAAACATCCATGACCATGGACAGCAGAGCATGATGCCCATATCACCCGCATTAAAAGAAAGTGTGCCAATCTACTAGCACTTAAATGACTAGGTGATGGTTTCAAAATCATTGAAATAGATGCTAGCGAAGCTGCTTGGGTAGGAATATTAAAAGAAAAAACTCCACAAGGTAAAGAAGAAATAGTCAAGTATGTTTCTGGAAGCTTTAAAAATAGTGAGCTCAATTATCACAGCACACACAAGGGAATCTTAGCTGTGATCAATACATTAAAAGCTTTTTAGATGTTTGTTACTGATAAGAAGTTTTTCATAAGGAGTGATATGCAAAACTTGTGTGGATTTTTCAAGAAAGAATCAAAAGATAAAGTCATCCATGGTAGGTTACTCAGATAGGCATAGTTTCTCAATACCGATATGGTCCACCTACCAGGTCAAGAAAATGTCTTTGCAAATTTTCTTTCCAAAGGACATACTATTGAAGAACCCTCTCAGGGTCAAGTCTAAGTTATTCAGGTTCGAGAGCATCATTGGTATGAAAGAAGTTTTCCTAAATCGAGCACCAATCCATTTTCTAGATGAGATCGTCACAAGTTTCAAATGGCAAATGATTTCTTATATGACAGATATAAAATGATAACTACAAAATTGCAACTCAGTCAAGGAAATCTATAGACTAAACAACCCTTCTTCCAATTCTCAGCAGAAGCCAAGCCCATAGATCTAGATGTTGGTCATGTACTACAAAATTGGTGTGGTGACTTTGCCCTTCCAATCAAATTAATTAATCCTTTTGTACATAGACCTGATCGATGGCTAAATGAAGAAAAGGGTAAAGAATTAATCAGGGACATGTTTCAGGGTCCCTATCCACCTGCTGAAGGTTTGTAGTTTCATAACTCATCTACTTATACTAGTTGTATTTTTAAATTAACATTTGGATCTCCTGTTGAAAATTTGATAAGTAGGCATGTCTATCAAATGTATGGACCTCAAGGTGCAGGAAATTTTTATGAGTTTTGGGGAGTTGGTAATAAGTTGCGACATTTCCATTCACAACAAACTCCCATATGGATTCATACCAAAACGTATTGTATGGAGATGACTGACCGTTGCACTATGGAACAAGGCATTTATGGTCCCTATAAATTAAAGACAATGAGTATAATTTGGAAGGAACCATATCCCCAAGCTGATGTCGTCACTCCAAATTGAGCTCGATGCTATCCACATCCACCCACTATGGAATGTGCCAACTACTCGTATGATCCATTGGAAGACCCAAGGGTCATGAACCTTGATGATTCTGGGCCTAGTACTAGTTAGTGGATGGCCTTGTCATCCACCAAAGGAATCTGTCCCTTCGTGTCAATAGACAGATGAGGCCCACACTTTAGTAAAAGGAGAAAGTTTATGTGCCATACAGTAAGCATGGGTTAGCCTTGCCATGATCAAAAAGTGGCTTTGTAAAAGTAGATTCTCTTAGGGTCATGTCTATCCCTTTCTTTCTTGTTCATGAGTTATTGGGATCCACCATGAGGAATCTTATCCTCAACTTGGATAACCCTTCAGAAAGAAGTTGTTACGTGTCAAATTTCTATGGTCAGATTTCAACTCTGGATTTATGACCATGAGGTAAAAGATCCACCTCATCTACTATATAAGGTCATGAGGCTACCTCATTTGATCATTGAGTTCTAAGAGACTGAAGTCTCCTACAGAGTACTTAGGAAAGCTTGAAGGATTAGAGAAGTATGCTCTTCCAGTAATACTGGAATCAGAAACTTAGAAGTCCAACAAGATAGGTGTGATATAATATGAAGCATGTATCTCTTAACAAGTTGTATGATTTCAATGAGCAATGAATGAACAGAATATTTTGTGATCCTAGATTAAAGATTGTCTTGAACATCAATTTGTTTTTCTTCCATATTCTATCTTGCAGCTGAATCCTGGTGGAGTCTAGGAACTTGAAACTAATTATGAAGAGTAATGAAATCTTTATCAATGGTGATTGGTTCCCATTGTCTCATGTACCTACTTCTAATTACTCCATCATATCCATCAACTTCATAATGAACAAAAGTAAGTTCTTCAAGAAATCCATTACTTAGCTCAATGGGAACTTTGCATATAAGTTTTGATTCAAATTTACCTTTGCCAAAAACAAGTACTATAGATCCTTCTATCCATTGATCTGCAGGAAAACAATTATACCTGGCAATGTTCACATTAGCACCTGTATCCCATAAGAATGTAAGTGGATATATTTTGATTCCTAGGAAATGGATGGTAAAAATGACTCCAAGATAGGTAGTGGTAGCCTTGGAATGTTGATACACTCAAATATGACGCTAGCTACTACTTTCTGCTTCATGTATTGTCTCTCCAAGATAGGGGGCTATCTTTCCTACTAGTTTCAGCACAGGACTTTCTGTGTCAAAACCTTCTGACTTGAGAACATGGTCAACTACTGGACTGAAAGGTTAATAGAGGAATTATTCTCTCATTGTAGTTTGTTGAGGTAGTTGAATGGGACCAATTGAATTGAATTGATTTATATATTTGTCCAATTCTTTGGACTTATCCATTTCTTCCACAAGTTGAATAGTTTCTTCATCATCAATCTCTGCAATTTCATCATGCGCTTGCTCAATTACCTTTTCCAAGAATGCTTTCCTCTGTCAGTGCCAAAGGTGTCGAGCCATGCTTCCCACAGAAGGAGCTTCCTCAAAACTCCTTTGTCCTACTAGTTGTGACATATTTAGGACTAGTGGTTTATGAATAGGGAATTTAAGTCTTCTAGAGGAGGAAGGCACTTCTAGATCTTTCAATAAGAAATGTTTCTTTTCTATAAGTTCATCAAGCTTGTTGATCAGCTTTTTCCATGTTTCTTGTCCCATATCCATTTTCTGCAGGTGAGCTTCAATCTGAAGTATTTCTTCAATTACTTTATCTAGTTCAGCTCTAGTACCTCTGTGAAGCATTTTACAGAAGAAGGATTGTTAAAAATCATCTAAACTATCAGATGATTATTCTTTCTCTTGTGCTTTCTCATTAGTAGACTTATATTCTTCTTCTTCAGATTTTATCTCTTCTTCTGATTCAAACAACACAATATCTTCAAGATCTATAGGATAATCATTAATGAATTCATATTCATCATTTTCATCAAGTCCTACTACTTTAGCAGCATGAACCTTGCCCTTATTTTTCTTTTTATTCCGTTCAAGGTATTTGTTAGCATAATGATTACCTTTACAAATATAACAAGTGGGTTCCCACTTTTTCTTAGATCCCAATTTCTTTTTCCTAAAATATCCTTTCTTTTTGGGATATTTAGAATATTTCTTTTTCTTCTTCTTATCCTTTGAATAGGATTTATCACATGAATAGCATTTAGAAGAAGATTTTCCTTTTTTAGGAAATTGGTTGCTGAGCATGATTTGATAGCAAGCTAAAGATGATATCAATGGCTTTACTTTCTTCAGCTCCTTTCTTTTCCTTGATTCTTGATATATCTCCTCATTTATTTCAGTAAAGAACTACACAAGCTGTGGAAAGGTTAATTCTTTCATTTAAATACTTTCTACAACCAAATTTTATAACACTCTTTTATGGTAGTACTCTCCTACCACATCACAAAAACTTTTCAAAAAGGTTGTGAACATAAATTCATGATTCTACTCACATCTAGACTGATAGAAATTCTTGTATTGTTCTTCACAGTACTCCTTAAAAAACTTTGTCTTTACACTTTCCACGAATGAACTTATTATAAGCCAATTTTTCTCTAGTATCTATTCTTCCTACGAACAGACAAGTCAACTGAGCACATACTTGATATGTACCTCTATTTATCAATTTTTTGTAGAAAGTACCTTCTAGGCGATCCCATACATTTCTAGCTACTCCAGTCATGGAATTGAGAGCTTGTTTGATAACCGGAGCCTCATCATCTCTAGCCTTTGTAGACATGTAATTGGTTATCTATGCCTTCATGACATCTATGCTTATCATGTTTTCTACATCTTAAAAATGATCAAAATTAACTAAAGGTGGAGTATCTGCCTTATAAGTTTGGATGTTCTTAAAGGGATCAACTGGATTAGAACCATTGGGATTGGTTCCATTACCATGAGCCATTTGGAACTTGCCTTGAGCATGTTCTTCTTTAGTGGTATCTCTCATTTTTTTGGTGCAAGGATCATAGACTCTTTCTATGACAGGTTGTTTGGGACTTTCCTATCTTGAGCTAACAATAAACTTTTGTAGAGACATAGATTAGTCCAGTTAAGTATCTTACTCTGACTAGAACCTTGGAACTCTCCTGCTAGAGTGACATGGAAAGGACAAAACTCTATTTGATATTTCCCAGATAGGTCATATATCATAAAGTCTCTAAAAGACATAATGGTTCCAGGGATTACACAGGGACGTGTAGGTGTAGATATCGCCTTCTCATTGGATTCTTTAATATCCTGTTCTGGGAGGGTTACAAGTTTCCCAAACATCATTCTACAATGACCAATAGGGGGATTGAACACAAAAGAACACTTTTCACATTTAAGAAAACCATTGTCCAATTTAGAGTATTGTGTGTGCGAACAATGTGTAGGAACTTGTGAGGAACTAGCAACAGCAGGAATCTTAAACAATTTATCAAAACCTTTAGAAGGTTGTAACTTGACACTTTGAGATCTGGGTAACACAGATGAAACATGGTTATTATAATTAAATGTTCTTTCCGTTCTCATGGACAACGTACGCTAACTAGAAGAGAACCTAATAACTATCTGATCATCTATTTCTTGAATAGACACTCCATAAAGTTGTGGAGGTTTTTGAGGAGGTGGCTAGCAATCTTTATCCCACAATTATAATGCCCATTCTTGTGGCAACTGTATATCCTTGTGTCTGACAATTTTTGGGGTTGTCAGTTGTGTATGTTCATTGGTTGATTTCTAGATGGTGGATAGACCCTCAACTCCTAAGGCTTTTCATCATTAATGGAATTATTTTATTGTAAAGCATGTAGTGTGCTAAAAACACTAGGGAGTGGTCTATGGACATATATTTTATGAAGAGATTCATGGTTTTAAATTGATAGACCAAAATATCATCCAGATTACCATCTTTTAGACTGACAGTAAAATTTAACAAACAATCAATTTACAGTGATCCTTCAGACATGGAATCACAAGCATAGCCTAGGAGGGCATGAGATAAATTATGGAATCGTGCATCTTTTAGCATCATTAACATAATAATAGGTAGACCTTTGCAGTAGTGTCCAGTGATACCTATTCTGACATAAGAAAGATGCATGAATTGAGGATTCTTTGGATCTGCTCTAGCTTTTTTCTGCAAATCTCCAATTTCATTTTTTGAAAACAATTTAAACTTGCCTTTAGATCCTCTAGTCATAGTATCTTGGAGTTCTGTGACATGACACTTTTGTAATGACTTGTACCCAAACCAATTTTTTAGACCTTTAGACTTATTAAACATATCAGTAAGACTACTAGGAATATCACTATAGATCTCAGAGGGTTTGATTTTTGGAACTTTAAACTCTTCATTTAGAAATCTATTTTGTGAAAAAATTTCATCTATAACATTACTACTACCCTCTGGCATACTAAAAGTAGTTTCATTCTGGGCAAAGAAGTTGGTAAAGCTAACCTCTTCATTGTGTGCCTTGGTGTGATCTTCAGGCACCATAGTCGATCCAGAAGATGAAGCCATATCCATATTGCACTCAAATTAGTGCTTGAACCTGCACTCGCATTACAAGATTACTGCCTCTCACTACCCTAACAATGCCAAACCACGGCAACAAATGGGACTTACAAGTGAGGACTTACAATAGAGTGTTTGATTGTAAGAGCTTTACAGGGAGCATATACAAAGAGAAATACAGATAGAAATAGATTCATTACTTATGAATGGTTACAGTTACCCAAAAATGTTAACCAAGAATACAACAAAGATTAAGCTTATTTGGGCTCTGATACCAGATTTTAAACAATAGCTGCAAGATAGAATATGGCGGAAAAACAAATTAATGTTCAAGACAATCTTTAATCTAGGATCACAAAATATTCTTTTCATTCATTGCTCACTGAAATCATACAACTTGATAAGAGATACATGCTTCATATTATATCACACCTATCTTTTTGGACTTTTGAGTTTCTGATTACTTCTCTGATCCTCCAAGCTTTCTTAAGGACTCAGACACAACTTTCTCTAAAGACCAGGACTTACTGACTCACACAAGACTCTCTAGGAAACTTCACTCTCTTAGAACTTGATGATCAAATGAGGCGGCCTCATGACCTTCTATAGTAGACGAGGTAGATCTTTTACCTCATGGTCATAAATCTAGAGTTGAAATCCGACCATAGAAAGTTGACACATAACAACTTCTTTCCAAAGGGTTATCCAAGTTGAGGATAAGATTCCTCATGGTGGATCCCAATAACTCGTGAACAAGAAAGAAAGGGACTGACATGACCCTAAGAGAATCTACTTTTACAAAGCCACTTTTTGATCATGGGAAGGCTAACTTGTGCTTACTGTATGGCACGTAAGCTTTCCCCTTTTACCGAGGTGTGGGCCTCATCTGTCTGTTGACATGAAGGGATAGATTCCTTCGGTGGATGACAAGCCCAACCACTAACTAGTACTAGGCCCAGAATCATCAAGGTTCGTGACCCTTGGGTCTTCCATTGGATCATAGGAGCAGTTGGTACATTCCATAGAGGGTGGATGTGGATAGCATCCTGCTCGATTTGGAGTGACAACATCAGCTTGGGGATCTGGTTCCTTCCTTATTATACTCATTATCTTTAATTTATAGGGGCCGTAAATGCCTTGTTCCATAGCACCACAGTCGGTCATCTCCATACAATACATTTTGGTATGAATCCATATGGGAGTTGGTTGTGAATGGAAATGTTGCAACTTATTACCAACTTACCAAAACTCATAAAAAGTTCCTACACCTTGAGGTCCATACATTTGATAGACATGCCTGCTTATCAAATTTTCAATAGGAGATCCAAATGTTAATTTAAAAATACAACCAGTATAAGCAGATGAGTTATGAAACTGCAAACCTTCAGCAAGTGGATAGAGACCCTAAAACATGTCCTTGATTAATTCTTTATCCTTTTCTTCATTTAGCCATCGATCAGGTCTATGTACAAAAGGATTAATTAATTTGATTGGAAGGGCAAAGTCACCAGACCAATTTTGTAGTACATGACCAACATCTGGATCTATGGGCTCAGCTTCTACTGAGAATTGGAAGAAGGGTTGTTCAGTCCATAGATTTCCTTGACTGAGTTGCAATTTTGTAGTTATCATTTTATATCTGTCATATAAGAAATCATTTGCCATTTGAAAATTGTGACTATCTTGTCTAGAAAATGGATTGGTGCTCCATTCAGGACAACTTATTTCATACCAACGATGCTCTCGAACCTAAATAACTCAGACTTGACCCTAAGAGGGTTCTTCAGTGGTATGTCCTTCTCTGGAAAGAAAATCTGCAAAGACATTTTCTTGACCTGGTAGGTGGACCATATCAAATTCAAAGGTATTGAGAAACTATGCCCATCTGAGTATCCTACCATGAATGACTTTATCTTTTGACTCTTTCTTGAAGAATCCGCGCAAGTTTTGCAGATCACTCCTTATGAGAAACTTCTTATCAACAACAAACATCTGAAAAGATTTTAATGTATTGATCATAGCTAAGATTTCTTTGTGTGTGCTATGATAGTTGAGCTCACTATTTTTGAAGCTTCCAGAAACATACCTAACTATTTCTTCTTTACCTTGTGGAGTTTTTTCTTTTAATATTCCTGCCCAAGAAGCTTCGCTGGCATCTGTTTCAATGATTTTGAAACCATCACTTGGTAACTTAAGTGCTGGTAGATTGGCACACTTTCTTTTAATGTGGGTGATTCAGGCATCATGCTCTGCTCTCCATGGTGGTGGATGTTTTCCAAGAAACTTATTTAACTCTAGTCTGTCTTCAGCAAGCTTACTGTAGAAGCTGGCAATATAATTAACTAATCCTAAAAACCGTTGAAGTTCCTTAAGATTATTTACCTTTAAGGCCTGAATGCAACTGAGAATATGAGGTTGTGCTTCCATTCCCCCTTGGGAGAAGCATGATGCCAATAAAAATAATTGATTCCTGTGCAAAGTGGCTCTTAGAGGGATTGACTACAAGACCATGTTTTTGACAAATGGTCAAAAACTGTTGAAGATGATTCAGATGTTGTTTCATATCCTGGCTGAAAACAAGAATGTCATCAATAGAGGGCAAAATAAATTTGGCATATGGTCTGAAGATTAAATCCATTTGCTGCTAAAAAATAGAAGGGGTTGTTTTAATGCCAAAAGGCAGAACCTTCCATTCAAATAATCCCTGAGGGACAGAAAAAGTTGTCTTATAATAATCTTCAGGCTTTAGTGCTATTTTCCAAAATCCCTTTGTTAGATCAAATTTAGAATAAATATGAATGCTTTGTATACTCTGCCAGATGTGATCTTTACTAGGCAGAGGATGTCTATTATCTTGCAGACATTCATTTAAAGGCTTGTAATTGACTACTAACCTTTTTTTAGTGAGTTCCTTTCCATTTTCATCATACTTTGGTACATACATTGCATGGCAAGAAAATGGTCAACTAGATACCCGAAAAAGATTCAGCAGGAATATATCATCAATTTCTTTTCTACATAATTCAGTTTCTTTGGGGCTCATAAGCAAATAATTAGCTTTTGCTTTAGGAATGATTTCCTTACCTTCGGAATCCCTTTTAAGAGGAAGACTGCAAAATAGCTTCTTGTTGTGTTTCTTCCAATCCTTTGTTAGAATAGTTGTTGCAAAGTCAGCCTTAATTTGTTCTAAAGGATCTTGGAAAGCCACTATTTGTCTAGCAATCCATATTGTATTCTTTTTTGCAAGTTTAACCTTTTTATTCTTTGAAGTAAAAGCTAAATCTTGGTGCAGTCTAGGAACTTGAAATTGATTATGAAGAGTAATTAAATCTTTATCAATGGTGATTGGTTCCCATTGTCTCATGGACCTACTTCCAATTACTCCATCATATCCATCAACTTCATAATGAAAAAAAGTAAGTTCTTCAAGAAATCCATTACTTAGCTAAATGGGAACTTTGCATATAAGTTTTGATTCAAATTTATCTTTGCCAAAAACAAGTTCTGCAGATCCTTCTATCCATTGATTTGTAGGAAAACAATTATACTTGAGAATGTTGACATCAGCAACTATATCCCATAAGAATGCAAGTGGATATATTTTGATTCCTTGGAAATGGATGGTAAAAATGACTCCAGGACAGGTAGTGGTAGCCTTGGAACATTGATACGCTCAAATATGACACTGGATACTACTTTTTACTTCATGTATTGTCTCTCCAAGATAGGGGGTTGTCTTTCCTACTAGGTTTAGCATAGAACTTTCTATGTCAAAACCTTCTGACTTGAGAGCACGATCAACTACTGGACTAAAAGGCTTTTCCTCAAAATAGAGGAATTCTTCTCTCATTGTGGTTTATTGAGGCAGGTGAATGGGACCAATTGAATTGAATTGATTTATATATTTGTCCGATTCTTTGGACTTCTCCATTTCTTCCACAAATTGAATATTTTTTTCATCATCAATCTCTACAATTTCTTCATGTGCTTGTTCAATTACCTTTTCCAAGAATACTTTCCTTTGTCGATGCCAAAGGCATCGAGCCATGCTTCCCGCAGAAGGAGCTTCCCCAAAACTCCTTTGTCCTATTGGTTGTGACATATTTAGGACTAGTGGTTTATGAATAGGGAATTTAGGTCTTCTAGAGGAGGAAGGCACTTCTAGTTCTTTCAGTAAGAAATGTTTCTTTGTTATAAGTTGATCAAGCTTGTTGGTCAGCTTTTTCCATGTTTCTTGTCCCATATCCATTTTCTACAGGCGAGCTTCAATCTAAAGTATTTCTTCCAGTACTTTATCTAGTTCAGCTCTAGTATCTCTTGGAAGCATTCTGCAGAAGAAGGATTGTTTAGAATCATTTGAACTATCAGATGATTGTTCTTTCTCTTGTGCTTGCTCATTAGTAGACTTATACTCTTCTTCTTTAGATTCTATCTCTTCTTTTGATTCAGACAGCACAATATCTTCAGGATCTATAGGATAATCATTAATTAATTCATATTCATCATTTTCATCAAATCCTACTGCTTTAGCGGCTTGAACCTGGCCCTTATTTTTCTTTTTATTCCATTTGGGGCATTTGTTAGCATAATGATTACCTTTAAAAATATAACAAGTGGGTTCCCACTTTTTCTTAGATCCTGATTTCTTTTTCCTAAAATATCCTTTCTTTCTGAGATATTTCGAATATTTCTTTTTCTTCTTCTTATCCTTTGAATAGGATTTATCACATGAATAACATTTAGAAGAAAATTTTCCTTTTTTAGGAAATTGGTTCCTAGGCGTGATTTGATAGCAAGCTGAAGATGATATCAATGGCTTTACTTTCTTCAGTTCCTTTCTTTTCCTTGATTCTTGACATATCTCCTCATTTATTTCAGTAAAGAACTACACAAGCTATGGAAAGGTTAATTCTTTCAACATCACCAAAACTTTTCAAATTTTTTGAGAAAGTATCTTCCAGGCAATCCCATACATTTCTAGCTACTCTAGTCATGGAATTGAGAGCTTGTTTGATAACCTGAGCCTCATCAGCTCCAACATTTATAGACATGTAATTGGTTATCCATGCCTTCATGGCATCTATGCTTCTCATGATTTCTACATCTTGAAAATGATCAAATTTAACTAAAAGCGGAGTATATGCCTTATAAGTTTGGATGTTCTTAAAGGGATCAACTAGATTAGAACCATTGGGATTGGTTCCATTACCATGAGCCATTTGGAACTTGCCTTGAACCTTTTCTTCTTTAGTGGTATCTCTCATTTTTCCAGTGCTAGGATCATAGACTCTTTCTATGATAGGCTGTTTGGGATTGATTAGCAACTTAGATCCTTCATACTGAGCTTGTAAATAACTATTGGCACTAGAGGGGATGTTCAACTATTTAACATACTATTGTTGTTTTCTAATTATTAGGATAATGGATTGAACAGTTTGGGATTCTCTAATGATAGAATCTCCTAACAGTAACTATGATTTAGATACAGTCTGCACTTCCTTTCTTATAGTGTCTAACTATGTTTCAATGTTCTTGATGTGCAAATTGTTATTAGTTAGTTGTATGCCTAATACATCATTATCCAATTTGGTTTCACTATGGACCTTTTGCAAAAGTTCTCGGTGTTGTTCAGCAGATTGTTGTTGCCGGACCCACCACACTTCAACATGCTGCTTAAATTGATCATAAGAAACACAAAGTTCATGGATGTCCTTTTGAACCACTCCTTAGGTAGAGGCTTAGTGAAAATATCTACAATCTAATCCTTTGTAGACAAATATTCCATATTTACTTCATTCTCTATCACCTTTTCTCTAAAAAGGTGATACCTTATAGATATATGCTTTCTTCTTGAGTGTATCACTGGGTTCTTTGAAATGTTTATAGCACTTATATTGTCACAAAAGATTGCAATTGGAACTTCATATACAACTCTTATGTCCTTCAAATTCTGGTTCATCCATAACACTTGAGTGCAACAACATGCTTCTGCAATATCATTAAATCTTGCTTCTTACTCAACCATGAAACCAATCTATTACCCAAGAAGAAAGCACCTCCACTTGTACTTTTCCTACATCAACATCTTTGGCCCAATTTGCATCTATATAAGCACTGAGAGTGAAGTCATTATCTTTTGGATACCATAAGCCATGATTTGATGTACCTTTCAAGAACCTTAAGATTCTCTTGACTACCATCACATGTGATTCTCTAGGATCTTCTTGAAATCTTTCCACAAGACAAACTACATGCATTGTATCAGGTTTGGTTTGAGTTAGATAAAGTAGTCCTCTAATCATGAATTTGTAGCTTTTCTAATCAGTCTTAGGTGATTCATCATTTTTGTTTAACTTGCAACCAGTCACCAGGGGAATACATACTTGTTTAGAGTCCTCTATCCAAAATTTCTTCAACAACTCTCTCACATACTTAGACTAAGAAATGAAGATTCCTTTATCTAATTGAGTAATTTGAAGACCCAGAAAGAAATTCATTTCACCAAACATAGACATCTCAAAATCATTTTGCATTTCTCCTACAAACTTCATTCACATACCTTCATTTCCTCCAAAGATAATGTTATCAACAAAGACTACAACAATCAAGATTTGATTATCATTGATTTTGAAATAGAGATTGCTGTCAGTAGTGCCTTTACTGAACCCTAACTGCAACAAATACTTGTCTAACCTTGCATACCAGGCTTTGGGGGCTTGCATTAGTCCATACATGGCTTTCTTCAATCTGCATACCATGTCTCCTTGATTTGATAATTGAAATCATTCTGGTTGCTCAATGTAAACTTCCTCTTCCAACTCACCATTCAAGAATGTAGACTTCACATCCATCTGATGTACTTTGAAATCTTTGTGAGTTGCAAATGCCAGAAATATTCTGATTGCTTCAATCCTAGCCACTCGAGCAAAAGTCTCTTCAAAATCTATTCCTTCAATTTTAGAATATCCTTTACAGACAAGCCTTGCTTTGTTTCTTACAACTTCTTCATTTTCATTCAACTTGTTCCTGAAAACCCATTTAGTTCCAATGACATTCCTATTAGTAGGTCTAGGAACCAATTACCAAGTTTGATTCTTCTCTATCTATATTAGCTCTTCTTCCATGGCCTTTACCCAATTTTCATCATTGCAAGCTTCATTCATAGTTTTTGGTTCAACTTTTGAAAGCAAATACTAATTCACTTGTTCTTCTGCAGCTCTTTTCCTTGTCAATACTCCTTTGCTTTTGTCTCCAATAATTTTACCTTCAAAATGATTGATCCTTACATGCCTGGGAGTCTTAATTGCATTTTCTCGAGCCTTTTCTTCATCTTGACTATCTTCTTGTTCATCTTTCTTCTCATTTACTATGACAACAAGTTCATCTAATTCATACCCACTCAAATATGATGTTCTTTCTTTGTCTTCATCCACCTTCACATTAGCACTCTCAACAATCTTTTTCATCCTTTTGTTGTAGCATCGGTAGGCCTTACTCTTGGTAGAGTATCCAAGGAAGATTCCTTCATCACACCTAGCATCAAACTTGCCTAGATCTTCTTCCCTACTAATATAACATTTGCTTCCAAAAACTTTGAAATATTTTACTGTAGGAATTCTTCCATACCACAACTCATAAGGAGTTTTAGTACCATTACCTTTGACTTGAACTCTATTTTGAATGTAGACAATAGTATGCATAGCTTCTTTTTAGTAAACTTCTAGTAGATTAGCTTCATTCATCATGGTCCTAGCAGCCTCTTGAACTGTCTTGTTCTTTCTTTCAACAACTCCATTTTTCTGAGGAGTCCTAGGTGCAGACAACTATCTCTTTATCCCTTGTTCTTCATAGAAAATGTTGAATTCACTTGATGTGAACTCACCTCCTCTATTAGACCTCAAGCATTTAATTTCCATTTCTATCTCATTCTCAGCCATTGCCTTGAAGGATTTGAACTTTTCTAGGGCTTTTGATTTGTCTATTAGAAAAGTGACCCAAGCCATTCTAGAATAATCATCAATAAGCAACACGAAGTACCCATCTCCTTGTAGACATTTCACCCTTGTAGGACCACACAAATTTGTATGCACTAGATCCAGTAAACCGGTAGAAAATTACTCTTTGCTCTTAAAAGTTGTTCTTTTCTACTTCCTCAATTGACATTCCTTACAAATGGCATTGCCAGGTTTCACAAGCTTTGGTAAATCTCTCACAGCCTATCCTGAACTTATCTTCACCAAAATATCAAAGTTGATATGACACATCCTTCTATGCCACAACCAATTCTCATCTATCTGATCCAATAAACAATAATCATTAGTTCCTCTTAATTGGTAAATGTTACCTCTGGTCTTCTTATTGGTAGCAATCACTGTTCCAGAGCTTTCCATGATCTTGCACCCATTATCTTTGAATCTTAGATTATAACCTTTGTAACACATCTTACCAACACTCAAAAGATTGTACTTTAAACCCTTCACATATAGGACATCATCAGTGTTGTGCTTTCCATAAAAAGAAATAGATCCTTTTCCACAAATCTTACCAGTTGCATTATCTCCAAACCTAACGAGACCTCCATCATACTTTTCCAAGCTCACAAACTTACTTTTGTCACCGGTCATGTGATGTGAGCATCCACTATCAATAATCCATTCATTCTTATCTTTCTCAACCTGCACAACCAAAGCACTTTCTTCCACTTATTTTTCTTCCTTCACATAGCTAGAAGGATTAGTAGACACATGTTCTTCTTTAATGGTAATAAACAAGCACTCATTTGCACTAGTACTAGCATCATCAAATTCATCATCTATCACACCTTCATCATCAAGATCTCTAACATAGTAGCATTTCTTTGGAATCCTAGGTCAATTCTCAAATCTTTTTCTATTCCTTTCAATTCTCTCAAGACACCTAGAAGCATAGTGACCAAACTTACCACATGTAAAAAATTTGAAAGGTAATTTGCCTTTGAACTTACTGAAACCTCTTTACAGTCTATCAACAAATTTGGCTTCAATTTCATCAAGCTCATCATCAGGTTCCACATTGTACTTCTCAGCTCTAGAAATCTTTTCTAAAGTGCTATCTTTGAAGGCAAATTTAATCTTTGGAAAAGCATCACCAAAATCTCTCATTTCAAATGTGGTAAGTTTTCCAAGCAATTGATCCTTAGTGATCTTTTTCATAGTCATCACTTCTTCAATTGCAGCTACCTTGTGACTGTAGGATTTAGGCAATGACCTAAGAATTTTCATCACAACTTCATTCTCATCAATATTTCCTCTCATACCTTTGATTCCATTGACAATTTCATCAACCTTTTGCATGTAGGCTATTATGTTTTCATCTTCATCTATTTAAGTGAAACCCTCATATTTCGCTTTCAGGCCCTGCAATTTTACACTTCTTACAGATTCATCTCCATATAGATTTTTTAACTTTTCCCAGACTTCATGAACAGTATCTAGATCCATGACTTTTACCAACTCAATGTCAGGCAAGGCACTTAGGAGAGCATCTCTAGCTTTTATATTTATGTCATATTCTTTGATCTCATCTTTAGTTGTTAAACCATTCTAAGGCATGGTGTACTTTGTCTCTGTTTCTTTCCATACTCTATAACTAAGACAAAGAAGATGGATTTTCATTCATACCTTCCATAAAGCATAATTCATCCCATCAAACTATGGAGCTTCCTTCTTGGAAGACATCCTAGAACAACCCCAAGCTGTTAGGCTTACTTCTGAGGAAAGTTGCTCTGATACCAATTGAGGAAATGCACCAAACAATAGAGAGGGGGGGATGAATCAGTTGTCTCTAAAACTTTGACCACTTATGAACATTAACACATTAAACACTTGTTCACTATTATTTATATTTAATCATGAAGTCATGAAATAAGAAATTCAACACAATAACATAATCAACACATGAGACACCAGATTTTTTACGTGGAAAATCCTATAAGGGAAAAACCATGGTGGGTGTTAGCCCACAAAACTAAATATGTTAGAGCAATACAAAAAATAGAGGCTCACTGCCAAGGGTTGGTGAACTGATTTGATAGCATCTACTCCATGCTTGAGTTCGGTTCCATTGATGCACAGTATAATAACTCTGCTCTTCTCTTCTTACACCTTTTCACTTATCTTCACATTTTTCACACAAGGACATATTTTTTGCAACTACATTACATGTTTTTTTACAATTCATCAACCTTGGAATGCACATCAAGGTCGGCATTACATTCATCAACCATTGGAACAATCTCCAAGGTCGGCATTACAAACATACATAGAAATAGGTTTTGACCTAAACTAAATTTGCTAAGGTAAATATATATGCGGATCATTTTATGCCTTAGGTAGGACTCAAATGCAACCTTCCACACCATGACATGCTTCCACAATCTTTGATGTATCTCCACAAATACTGAAAACAACCAAGTTGGCCAAGACTAGTGTTAGCACTAAGTCTTCTAGGAACAGTCTTCCTCTACGATTCAAATTACTCTTCATGAACCAATCACAAGATAGGAACATGATCAGGAGACATCCACAAGCACATTATAATCATTAGGAACTTCCACACCACCTCTGATCACTTTATTCATAAGATTCATCAAATCAGAGCACATTAACATAACTGTCAACCACTGTCATAAGAAAAAGATTGCTTGCGGACCACCAAATCATGAACCATCAGAGTTGAAGGCACATTGCAACATTACAAACTTAATTATAGAACCACAAACCAAAAGACTTATGCGGAGGAATGTGAAGTAGAATACATTCTCCCTATCATCACTAAATTTACAGAAAAAGTAGTTTTCACTCTAGTGAACATAACTCACTCAAATCTTCATACCAGAGGCTCAAACTTGGAATATAGCATCTTTAGACATGCCTCTAAATAACTTCCAATCCACAGATAAAGATATTTAATCTCCAAGAAATGCAGAGCAATCTACTGGACTGTTCTTCAGTAAATAGAGATACTCTTCAACACATTGTTTCCACTGGAGGGGCAAATTTCCTCAAAAGCACATGGAATTTTAGTATCAAGAATACTTATTCATTATCTTCAACATCTAACTCATTACAAGAAAGCATCAAAAAAAGAGCACAGTTGACACCAATGACAACACAGATATGTTTACATCAATGACAACACCGGTTGGGCACATACTTGCAACATCTACTAGTCGGCAGATCACGAAAACAAATAAGTACTAATATGGACCATGCATCTCTACAACAAGAATAAAAATTGCCCCAATCCATATATGAAGATGGGTTTAATATGTTACTAACATTTGACTAGTAGAATCACCTTGTGTTGTGATCATGTATCATGTTGCGAAGATTCTTGTAACAATCCTTTGCAATACTCTAAATCTGCTTCTAGACACTTTGATATGTTTTGTGTCTCACCTTGTACTAAACTCAATTTTGAAATACCTGAAGTATAACCTCACAACTATACTTGGTTTTGAACCCACAAGTATAGCCTTGGTTTGTTTATGTGGTATGTTACCTTATTTTTATGCATGAATATTGTTGATGATTAGAATTTGATACTAACATGTGTGTTTGATGGGAACATTCAATGATCGTAAGCACATGTCACCATTGGGACATGGGCTTTGTGAAAGCTCTTGTTCCTTTGCATGTTTTGAACTTTACTTTAAATGTGATTGATACAGAAAAGAGGGATCAACCACTTTAAGGTGGGGGCATATATTGTGTTATTATGCTTGGATATTTTAGATATTGTTGATAAAGTGTGTTTGTGTATGCTTTCTTTTCACTGTAAGGCATCTGTGGATACAAGTGGGGTCGTGTACTTTATTTTTTTGTGTATACCTCCTTTCAACTGTAAGGTGTCTATATGGTGCATGTGGGGTTGTATACTTTGTGCATATGCTTCCTTTTCACCATAAGGCATTTGTAGATCCAGGTGGGGTTGCATTTTGAAAGCCCTTCAATGGAAGGTGGGATTGTGTCTTCCTTTGAAAGATTTAAAAGTCCTCTACGGAGGTGGGGTTGGATCTTGAGTTATTCTCCCTTAAGCGTGTCTTTCATAATTGTGGCAGCATAGCTCAACTGTCAGGTGTGTTTGGCATGTCTTAGATAGTGGAGTGTAGCAATGAGCTCCTCCCTATCACCTGTGTTTGTTGTGTATAAGATGTATGGTATGTCGACGACATACTCTATGGTGCTTATGTATTCCATGTGTCTTCCATGTGTTTTCCTTGCGTGTTTTGCATGTTTTAGTGGTGGTGCGTACCAATGAGCTCCCCCACTCCATGTGTTTTGCGTGTTTTAGTGGTTTAAAGGCACATAGTGGTGAGCTCCCCCCACACTATGTGTTATGTGTAGCTTTGATGGTGGTGCGTAGCTATGATTTCCCCCATCACCTAGTTAAGGTTATTTATATAATTATTTATTCATCTCTTCTTTGTGTATTGTGTGACTATATTCATGTCTTCTCTATGTATTGCATGCTTCTTTATCTTCTCTGTGTATTGTGTGCTTCCTTACTATATTCATTGTATCTTATGTGACTGTTAAGTGTTTTCCTATGTTTGCCTAAGATTGGGGGCTATAAATGGTCCTTCAAACTTAGGGTGTGTCTTTGCTCTAATGTTTGATGTGTTTGATATGCTTCGACAGTACTTTAATGCATGTACTGATCATAAGATCATATACACATTAAAGTGGGGGCTAAATGTTATGCAGTAAAAATTGGACACATGCCTTTTTATCCCCTTGTTTAACTCTTAGCTCCCAATGAATACATTATACATTCTAAATATTCATCCCGATGCAAAATCCCCCAAAACCAATGCAAATTGGAAACTAGGGGCCCATATTCTTCCTTACCTCAAACCAAAAATGTATCTTGGAACTTGGGCACCTGCACCCAACTCCTCCCTAATTGGTCAGGGCAAATTTCAATGTATATCGGCATAGGACCTTTAAAAGGGTCCCTGCTTGTCAGCTCTTTTGGTTAATTTCATGAATGTTAGCAGGAAAGCATATATAATTGTGTTTTTGAATTCAAGTTGAACATAGATGAACAAGATAGAGATAGCCAACTTGAAGCATTGGAGTTAGGAGCATTCATTGTGATTCTAGAGTAGATTTGTATTGTCATTGTGTGTTGCTATAGGTTTTTGAAGTTATCATCTATCTCTTCTTATGAGTTGAAGACCATTCATTCTCCTAAGGATTACATCACATAGGTGATATCATTTGTGTTCATCATCATTTGATTTCATCATATTGATTTGTGTTTAGCCTTTGTGTAGTGCCCCTCTGTTCTCACCTTGGATGTACAGGTGAACTGATCAAGGCGCATGAGGATGAAGGTAAAATAACAGGAATAATTATTGGTAAGGTATACAATTGATGTTGTACAATATAGATAGATGTTTCATCCATGTGAGGTTTCATATGATAGTTAATGTGTTTTATTGACAACCTCTATTGCGACACTGATAATGCAGGCTTTGACATTATTTTGCATTCCAATGATCAAGATGTCGATCTTACTACAATTGTTATATGTTAGAATGGATCTCATGGACTGATTCTATTTGATTTATTTGTTATGACGATGCTTCTGGGACTTATTCAATGTCATGCACCTATATGTTTAGTGTATGGTTCTGTTCAGATAATGAGGTAGATTCGAGTGGTTATGATCACGTGTTATCTAATCTAGATTGATATGATGTGGAGAGGACGATGTCACATCACTTGCTTGCGAGTGCCCTGTGATATTGTGATTCCTTTTTCACCTAGTGATAGCTTTGTGCATTTATATATATGCTTAACTGTGTCATTTGCTACAGGATGCAGGTATCTGGCATCGACTCCACCTGAAATAACAGGTCTGAGCGTGCCTTGAACCCAATGGATAAGTTGTTCCGGAGATAACTTAAGGTCCCACATCCCAAGTCATCATCCTCAATCAGGATGCATGACATGTCTAGTTAAATTGTCAGTTCTGCCAGTATGTCAGGTCTTGCAATTGAGGTATATTTGATGGAGCTTGTTTGGTTAAGTGTGTTTTGGCCTGGCTTGTGAACATGTTTGATTCGGCTTTTTACGGCTGTCCTACTCAGTGGGTTATGTTGTATGCCTAGATTGCGTTTTATAGTCATGCTATTATTTGATCCACTATAATACTTAATAGGATTACATCAATTATCATTATTAATATTAAATAAGGTTAAAATGATAACTGATAATTACCTAGCTCAAGGTAATTATCCTAAGTCGTTTGAATGTGAATTACTGTTAGTAAATTGAGTTATTTGGGGGTAATTATAGATGTAAATAAGTTTTAGTATCTTAATATTTTATTATGATTTCGCAATATTTATTTTAGTTTAGGGAACAATATTTCTCATAGTTATGTTTGTAAAAAGGTTTAGATTATTACTCAGGTTATACTAAATAAAATACATAAATTAATATGTGTCTTGGTTCAAAGGTTATACAAATAAGGTATAAATAATTATAACATATATGATAAATATATATCTATAGTATAATATTAAAATAAAACATTATAGTGTTTAGTTGAAAATTAAACTATGAGCTGTAAGGAGATAAAATTTAATTAATAGTTGTTATAGCTGGCATTGGATCATGTGCCAAGCCTTCTACAAAGGTGGGAAAAATCTGGAAATAAGGGGAGATCTCTCTCTCTCGCTCTCGGGGGGAAAGGGGGAGGAATGGAGGAGAAGGAACAATAAGCAGGGGAGATTGGTTTAGGTTGCAGCCGGAGAGGTTTCGGCATCAAATCCAGGTTGCATCTTTTCTATTTTGGCCGCAGCAAAGGAAGCACATTTTCCTCATTGTTTGCAAGCAAATCAGCGATCTTATAAATTCAAACGCCAGTGTTCGCTTCACATCGATCGCTATTTCTGTGTGATTATTTCAGAGGGTTTGGGCAATCGCAGGAAGAGGAATAATATCAAACCAGGTATGCGTTCTGATTATTTATTGCAGTAGAATACAGATTTATATTTATTTGCTCCCGATTTTGCTCTTGTTTTGGTTTTGTGATAACTATTTTTAGAGCTCTTGACATTGCAACCATGCGATTAAAATATGATTTGATCGCCCGTGTTCCCAAGATTTTGAAGATTTATTTACATCGAATTCGATAAGGGCAAGGGCGCGGGGTTTTCATTATGCTTATGTGTGTGCGCAACCTAGTTATTGGATTCGTAGGTCAAGATGGAATTGTTATAATGAAAAATTTTGATAAAGAGTCGGAAGGTCTAGTTCAGAAAACAATTTATTTAAATCTGTTATTGTAGAAATGAAAATTTATTTTAATTTTGATTAGCTGAGTAAATCGCTTGGTTTGTTTAAACCCGGGTCAGTCGGGATCTGAGGAAGATCTTTTACGGAAAGGCAAAGGTTGTGATTTTTTTGTTATGTATACAAATAAGATCTTAGCTCCCTTTATGCAGCTCAAGGCTTTTTAATTGATCCCACCTAGTAGGGTTTGGGATCAGTAACATAATTGTTACGGCCTAGGTTAGGTTACGGCCAAGTTAAATGCCATATTTGCATGCGAGACATTAACTTCATTTGTGAAGCATGGGATTAGATTTGTCTCCTATCAGATCTGGCAGGAACTGCTTAGTTTCATATAAAGGTGAAATCGAAGGCTGAGATGTTTTGTTTGTAGCCGTCAATTTACATGGGGAAACCTTATTTGCTGGTGAGGGAGAATACAAAAGGTTGCGATTTTAGTTTATTGTCAAGGTTGTGATTATAGACTAAGAAGATCCCTGCACACAGTCCTGAACCTCCTCGACCAAGTTCTTAATAAATCATAGGAAAACTACCAAATCCCAGGGTTTAAAGATCAAGCCTTGGATCTATTTTTCGCATTATCATGACTGTAGGTATTATTCTACCAAAATAGAGTACCTTATGAGCGGCAGGAACCTAGATTTCATAGTAAGAAATGGCAAACTGTATAGCTTCATTTATATCATACCGTTTGACCCTGCATGGTAAATAATATATCTTTTCCTGTCATCAGTGTGGTGGATAATGGTAGACAGTTCTAGGGTTCCAAAATTAGCGAAGGAAGGCGGTTAAATATGAAGTTCATCGTATGAAATTAAAATAGCATCTAATATGTATTCGAGTGTTTAATAGTAGATAATTCACACGATTTCAACTGCATTGGAATCATATGTTTCCTAGTCCCATCTGGCTGAGCTTAACAAACGATTTGTCAACATCGTAGTTCAGTGTATAATCATTTTACATACCTGCTGTAAAAGTTGACAGGTGGCTTTCAACCGTAGGTTTGTTTTAAACATTCGTATTAGCTGCAATTATAGACCTTGACATTTTTAGTTGTAGTAGAAATGCCTATAAATGATGCACTAAAAGCTGTTCTAACAATTATCACACAGCTTATCTAAATGCCTGTAAATGATGAACAAAAAACTGTTCTAACAATTATCGCTCGGCTTATCTTTTTATACTAAAGTATCTCCATGTAACCATCACAGGTGTAGTTGGCCTCTTAATAATTAAGTTTAGTGTGTTCCCATAATAGCCTCCAGTGTTATGAATGTTAACCATGTACTCATATGAATCGGTTAAAGCTGAAGTGCAATAGGGATGCTCATGTGAATGTCCAGCTCTTTTTGTCTGTAAACCATCTTCCTTTACCCCCTCGGTGGATGTCCATACGATGTTCCAAAGCTCCCATTTTGATGCATGTGGAATGGACGCAGGCATGGGGCAGGGAATATGATTCACCTTGCCCATTTCAAAAGCTTTCAAAATCTTTTTTCTTTTCTCAGCATAGTTTTCGGGTGCCTAGATATTTGTAAGTCTGCCATAAAAGACGCTTAGGGCAGGCCAAGCTGGAAATTGATCTTCATTAAAATTTAGGGTTGCATCTTCCCATAAATTAGAATTAGATTTGCATATATTTCTATGTCTGTCATATATTGGCAATAGGTATATATATATATATCTTAACGCTTATGTCTGCTATATATTGGCGATAGATATTCCTGTATCCTTGAGCTAATGCATGCCATATAATGGCGATATTTATTCTCAAACCCTAAGTTTTGTCAGCCATAAATCGGCATTAGTTATTCACATAACTAAATGTTTGTGTCTACCATATTTATATTAAATTCTATTTGCCTTTGATAAGTATTATACCCTAAGATGCCAGAAACTATAACCTCTTTTCTGATTAATTTATCTCAACATGTTAGTTTGAGTATATCGAGTTTTGCATGAGTAATTCTTTAATCTATATCTAGATTTAGAATAGTTTGATGTATATAAGTTTAATATTTTTTTTTATGATTGTATCATAGTCATTGGAGAATTGACCTCAAGGCATAGCCATATGGTTACATTGTGGATCTGAAGTCTATTACGTAATGTGCATATTTAATTCATTTAGGAAGAATGAAAATTGCCTTAGGTTATACTGTGATACGTGAGGAAGAGAAGTAGGTTGCTGAAGGGACATCATTGATGATCATTAGTATCTTCAAACACATTTCAATAGTCAATTTTTCTGCTAAATCATTCACGACTTACAGTTCAAATCTGTGCACCAAGTTCAGTGTCACACTGTGGGAAATTAGTTCTGCATGCATGTAGGTATGCCAAAACCATGTGTCCCATCAGTTTAGGGTTTGATATCATGATCTTTCCAATTAAAGAGCTATATAATGATTGTTTTTATTACATTGGAATAATTTATTAAGTTAAATGCATATGCTCAAGATAGATAAATTATGTATGATGCATGTAATATTCAGTTGTTAATAAATTTAATATTGTAATTGAATTTATTATGATTTCTTGATAATGGTTTGTTAAGATTGGGAATTGGATTGGTAGGTTGGAATTAGAGGTATAATCATTGTAAGAAGTAATTGATTTATAAGAATTTTGTAACTAATATTACCTATGCATTTGTTTAGCTTGAAGGTTATGTTTATATGTAATTGATGACTGATTTATATCAAATAGAATTAATATTTATTAAACTAGATCGAAGATATATGAATTCTTGTGGAGATATTACTTGTATTTGGTTGTTAATATGATTAAATCTAAATTGATATGATTAAATAATTAGTGTGGATGAAATTTAATCTAGGTTGATTGGTTTGGTAAAGATCTTTTCATAAGGCTTTTGTTAAGTTGAAGTTGGATTGAAAGCTTGGAGTTAGGTGAAACAACAAGGTACTTGAAAATTTTAGCCTTATAAGTGAAACCTATAGGTAACTGAATAACTAAGAGATTGAATTGCTTTTGTAATAAAAATTTATGTTGTCAATGAGTTGATTAGTTGAAATCTCTTATTGCAAACAAAATTTTCATGAGAGTGGGTCTATGTGAAAATTGTCAAGTTTAGGTTCCAGAGGCATAAGGTAATAGGATTTGTTCGTATGTATTCTATTCATAGTTGTCTTGAAATGAAGATGTTGTAAGAACATGATGTCTCTTGTCTATGTATGTGGGTCTTGGTAAACAATAATGTAAGATGATGTACATATTGTGTCATGAATTTATTTCAATGGGTTTAATTTTCCTTCATGTATGTGTTGATATCAAGCTTATGATTAGTATGGAAATGGGGAGATCTTGTAATTGTAATGAGAAACTATTTTGGTTCATAGCTGTGATTGGAAAAGCAAGATGACCCATACCTTGCTCTGGATATGTGTTATGGTTATTGCGATTGATGACTGGAAGTTTTTGGACAATGATCTAAAGGTTGATTATCGTGACTATGTTTTGTATGCAAGAAGGGAAATGCCTTGCATTGTTTATGTATACTTATCAGTATGAAAGTGATTGTCTTGCTTGATGGTTCAGGTTTCTAGATGCAGGTAGGGGAGTGGCTTTCAATGTGGGGTCGGCGCCCAAAGTGGCTGTCAGGATAACCCATTGAAAGTTGTTAATTAAGTGAAAACCTAAAAATAAACTGGGGGGGAAAAAGGGTAAAATACACATTAACAAGATAATTGGATTTCCTCTCCCATGCCTGTAGTGCTCATTTAGACTAAGGATGGGTAGAGAAGGCCTGGTCGGCAAGATCAACTTCCTTGTCCTCACGAAAGGAAGGTTGATACCGCATGAGTCACCCTATGGGGCCGGCGCCTAGTGAGAGGCTGTCAGGATAACCCATGTTAGGACCGTGCGATGACACTCTCCCTACTGCAGCCTAGCATTCCCTAGTTGTATTCTCCCCATTTGTCGTGTGTTGCCTCTGGAAGTGTTATTGAGATGTTTGTGATGTGGTCATGTGTTGTGATGGTGTTAGGCTTAGTCCTTGTTCCTGTTAGGCACTTGCCTACCTAACTGTATGATGTTGTGGGACCTTATGTTATCTCCTAGCACGGGGGGTGGACCTCAAGGTTCCACATGGTCAAGTGGATGTGCTTTATCTCCATTGGTTTTTTTTCCTTGCCATTATTCGTGTGCAAGAAGGTTGTAACTCCTGTAGTAGATTCAGATCATGTACCAGTTTATGAAGACAGTTATTTATGCTCATGTACCATCCTGTGTATCAGGTTATTAATAATGTTTGTAATCCAATGTAAATGAAAGTTGGTGATATAAACTATATTATGTTGTATCCTCATATGTATGAAAAAACTGTAGTTGTATTTGTTATGGATGATTATTTATTTGATGTCATGGAAATGTATAAGGTTATTCAATTAATGTAATAAATTTAGAATGAATTATTGTTGTCAAGTTAATGTGTGATGTGTGAGAGAACATGATAGTAGTTTCGTTAGTAATGCAGCCATGGAACCTTGGGAGAATGTTACTTAGTATAGGTAAGTTAAATGTTACCTTGTTATTCCTTGTATTTAAAAAAAAAATTGTCCGATTTGTTTAGTGTAATTGTGTTGTTCTCTAGTGTTTCATGGTGGGGCGTTACACTTTGCCCTACTAGGGCACACACTCTCTATCAAAAAATGGGGTTGGAAAGATTGAATGCTATCCCAAGATTCAACTGAAGCAAGGCCCTAAACACCATAACCCTCAAACCCATTTTCTTCTTGGGTGTAGGTTACAGGTGTGAGATTTGGAAAAGTGAAGACACAAGAAGACTGAGCAAGGAAAAAGGTTTTGGGATTTGACAACATTTTGGGAATATTCCTCTACAGAAGACTTGGGTACTTTTGAAACTATCCTTCCACCTTAGCTAACATCAGATATGGAATCAGGATAGTCTGTACATCATTTCTCTAGTTTATAGTTTCTAAAAATTCCATAGTTGAGGACTTGGGCACCTTTGAAATAGTCCTCTGACAATCTAGCTACTAGGACACAGATTCTGATATCTCTCTGATCAATCTTGTGAAGTTAGTTACTGATTATCTATTGTACATCTCCTGCTTTGCAAACCTAGGGTTTTGTGCATTGATTGATGTAGGATTTGATAAAAGGTTTGATCAAATTAGATATTGCCATAGCACTCTTGAGTACAAAATTGGTATCTAAGTCTTCCTCCATTTGGTAGTGATTTAGCTTAGTTTTGTCCTTGAATTTGTTATTGTGGAAGAGGGTTTGATCTAGTGTGCATGCTAGTCTTCATCATTCATCTATTTCACACTTAATAGAGACCAATATTAAGGAATTAAAGCTAAATAGATATATAAAGATTAAAGACAAAGAAAATCTCTCATTACTCAAAGAAGCCATTTAATGTTTTTTATGAATAATATCACCTCAAGACAATTGAAACTTAAGGGACTTTTTCTTGATACAAGAATGCTAAAGGATTTCTTGTGCTAATGGATATTATTCAAATGGATTGAAAGAAGTTTCTTATTGCCTATGAGTGACTAGAATTGAGGACATTGATTAGAAGATGCTTCAACCCAATTTCTTAATTGAGTTATGGCATAGGAGAATTTTCAAGATTACTTGTTACTAGTGAAAAACAAAAGAGCATTACAATGTTATCTTTTTTGAAGTCATTCATCAACCAATATTTGTATTGAGAAAATGCTCTTTGTCAATTATATTACCTAAATTTGTCTCATATTCTAAGCTTAGAGATAAAACTCTTCATATTCCATACCCAAGAAAAGATATAAATATGTACAAACTTAACTTCTACATGGATTGTAAACATTTGGAAACTTCACTATGACTAACTAAGTATAGTTCTTTTCCTAGTCTTCTTATTTATTCTTGGTTTTCTAGTCACACACTTGTAGTTTTCTTCTTTTAATTGTTAAGTTCTTGAACGTTTGATGAACCTAAATTATTTTTCACACTACTAGTATCTTACTAATGGAAAGATACTTTGTGTGATCAACTTGAACACCTTCATGTAGCCCAAAAAAAAAAAACTTCTATACAATGACTGTGTGATTTGTACCTTCAATCAATGCCTAGAATAAGGTGGTTAAGGATTACACCTTTCACTATATTCTATTTCCTTAGATGATTGCATCTTCTTCTATGTTGATTGTGAATACTTAGGTCAAGCAAAGAATGGTTAAATTTGGATTTTACTACTCATAGAGTGCTATTGGAATGAGACTTCCTAGGCTCATCCTCAACTCTCTCTCTTGCCTTATTTTGTACCTTTTTTATCATCAGTTATAATAGTTTATTATAGGATTAGTTTAGGATTAAATTCAATATTTTTGTATTATTTTTGCAAATTGATAAATCAATAGGAGATTACAGATTTGACATTTGATGACCATATGGTAATAAAAAGGGAAAAATCTATCAAACTATATTTTTATATGGACAACCTATAAATAATTCACGAAACCAAAACAAAAAAATAGTAACTTTACATTAAGATTTCAATAGAGCCCCTTAAATGGAACAAATGAACTACCTACCTACTACATCATTTGAGTACCTTTTGAACCCATGAACTCACATAGAACACTCTTGGTCTTAACAACCTTTCAAGCAGGAGGACAAAATTGTTCCAACATGTTGTTGTGTCAAAACACACATCAATAGAACTTAGGAGGGCATGGAAGAGGAATATTGGAATATTATCATAAACTTAAAATGTTCAAACCTCACTTAGATTTATGTAACCTCACTAGAATCTATAAAAAATTTTAAAAAAAAAAAAAATCTAGAACCATACACAAAAATATTTTGTCCTTCAACTGATAATTTGATATAGGAGGTTTGTCTTGAGGTGCAAAGTAGGTGGCTATACAAAGTATTTTGGGGAGCTTGTACAAGTTGCCTTGGAATTTTTATGGGTGGATACCTTCTTTAGATCTAGGTGAGGTCATCAAACTACATCTGAATACATAGACTCTTTCAAAAATTTAATTATACAACACCATGTCATGCACAAAGATGTTGCATGCACAATCTTTACCTACTCCTTCAAATTTGATTGATATGACTAGTATAGACACCTTTCCTCAAACTCAATAAAGGCAACCTTTTTTAGGGAATTCAAGGACTATGTGAACTCAAAGAGATTTAAAGACAATTATAAATCGTGAGATATTAGCCCAAAGAATCTATTAATAATTTTACTTGCATGTTTTACTAAACCTTGGAAAGACTATCCAACTTATATTCATCAATAAACAAAAAATATTTATAATCTTACATACAATCACTCATCCTATGAACTCAACTAGCTATCATATGAACACCCAAATTTTGGATTAGGGAAGATTCTTGTAAGAGAGATTTGGATTATAGAAAATGAATTGTCATTCTAAACTAATGCCTTATAACAACTAGTTGATGCAACCTTGTCCTCCTGTGGTGTATCTATGAAATCTAAATAAGTGAGGAGCTTCGAACAACACCAAATGGGATATTATCCTCAACAAAATTAGATAGTTTACATCTCTCAACAAAATTAAAACTTCAAGAAACAAATGATCTTAAACTAAAGATATCATACCAATGAATTTATGCAAGCCCACACATCACCTATGCAAGGTCAAATCATTGGATGTCTCAACTGAATCAATTGACATAACATCAAAACCTATATGCAACTTCCTACATATCAAATACATTGTTTATAGAACTTATGTTTTTTAAATTATCCATGGTGAGAGTAGAAGAGCTTATTCATTTGAAATTGATGGTGACTCTAATTGTGAGATTATAAATGTAACTATAAAGCTAGTCCAAAAGTGATTGAAAATGAATAAAAACAATTGGGATAAGTAGTCATGAAGACATTTAAGAGGAACAAGGTGGAATGATGAAAACTTTTGCACCCATGATTAAGGTACACAAAAAATTAGACATGCCTACACCTTGTGTAAATGAAATGAATACTTATAAGGAGAATAATGACACCTTGCTTAATGTTGAAATGAATGAAAATTTACAAACAAATAATAATATAAAAGCATGTCATAGGGGCTCCAATGTAATACCCATGCCTTTTGAACCTTTAATGTCAAGTTATGAATTGGATAAACCAAAAATGGTGAACAATATAGAATTTTATGTGTCAATTTTAGGATGTATGGTTACATTGAAAGGCATGAGTTTACATGATAGATGTTACCTCCATGATACAATTGGTCATGGAGAACTTTCTTGGTATGACTTCCTTATAATTTTAGACTTATTATTTAAAGAAATGGTAAATTATGTTATTGATAAGTCAAAAGATCAAGACCTTGAAAACTGAGACAATAATGGTACTTCACTTGAAAAATAAAGTCATGAGCATACCCAAACAAAAGAAATAAAAGAATGACATGAGGACATCAACTCCTTGAATAATAATGATGACTCAATAGAGCTCAAATGGAAGGTACAACTTATGATGTTGATCTACACTAATCTAAAGTTGAAAATGAAATTGGGAGTGCAATAGACCTTGACTACATGAGCTTAAGAAGGATTGTATATCCAATAGTACGATTGTCTCTAAAGGTGAAAGTTTGGTTTGACAACCTTCTAGGTAAGAAATGTAGACAAATAGCCCTAGCATATTTAATAATGAAATCTATGATAGTCATATAGAAAATTTTGAAATTGATATGGTAGATGCTTGTGAGCTTGAGTATTTAGAATTACCATGCTTACCTAGAAGGAAAGAGAGTGCTAACATTAAATTTGAAAGTGAGAACATCGATGTCTTCTTCAATGATGGTACATGCTAAACTATTGAAAAAGAGGAAAGGAATGTTGATTCTAAAAAATATGATTCAACAAACAAAGATGATATCCCATTTGTTTAAGCCAAAAGTATGAGTGCATTCAAGACAACCCTAATCTTATCATAGGTAAATTTTTTAGTTCGTTACATCCAAATGGGATGGATTAGCTTTATATTCCTAAGACCAAGTCCTTTGAGATTTTGCATTACATAAAGAGTACTAATGACATTAAGGAAATTTGCACACAACTTTCAGAGCAAGGTGACCTAAGTTATGAGAGTCACATAACTTGGGATAATAATGAAATGGATAAAACCCTTAGATTTGTTGAAGTTAGGAAGACCAATGTTTATAATGACAAGCCTTATTAAATGGTAAAAGAAATGAATAATTGAAATCAAAATTAAATGATGCATGTTTCTACAAAGAAAATTTAGATTTAAGTTGCAATCATGTGATTGGCATTGATAGAAATATTGTGACCAATGTAGATATGACAAATACACCACTGACTAATGGATTCGTGTGTGATCATGTACCTAAGGAGCATGTTAATTTGGATGGAGGGAAATTGTTAATTATGGCATGGTTTGAGGTCACAAATACACTCCTTTAGTAGATGACATGACAATTCAAGATGTTTCTTTTCCTTCATTCATGTGTTATCCTACTTATCTTTCAAATCTTGATGGTAAAGATGATGATAGTTTTATTATTTTGCCTAATAATAGGATTGAGTGATATTAGCAAACATATGTCATTGGTGCTCAAAATGATAATTTGGATTTAATTAATGCAAAGAACAAATGGTCAGGGCTTGATCAAGAAGGTTTTTTGTACTCTACTTGTATTTAACTAGCAATTGTAAATGTAGACAGCCTAAAGGTTTTAAATGACTTGATATATGGAAATTGTTGGAGTAAATGGGTTTTTACCATTTATCTTGCTTAAGTTTTACTTAGGCATCCAACATAATACATTATTGGATATTAGTTTATTAGTTGGTAGTTATTGTCAGTTATCTCATTACTATCTTTTTCCTTACCTTTATAAGCAAGGCCAATGTACATTATTTGCATCTCATTCATATTTTTCATCATTCTAGTGAAATAGCTTTTCTTCTGTCATATTGTGGAGCTTTTATCCTATAGGTTCTCCTCCTAGGAGGTGGCCCTTATCATAGTGTGAGTAGAGGCTCATGTTACCCATGGATGGACCTTGCCTGTACATGCACTCTACACTTGAGCTTGTGCTTTGTGATCATGACTTGGTGATTTGGCATTGAGACTTGGTGACTTGGGGATTACGTGGCATGGGAACCAGCCACTTATTCAAATATCTAGATCCAGTTAGCCCTAGGAAGCCCAAATTTTTACCTCCATTGAAGAATGTGGTCACATGGACAACCAGAATTGAGCCCTCAGGTACTTGTTGCTACCTCCAAAGTCCCTTTATAGGCCTTTTTTTCATTCTTACATATATTTTGCATACAAATGCCAATCTTTGCAAACCACATATCAATAGAAAGGTATTTTCATCACCTTCATAGTGGTTGAGGAATTTATCTCATATTTTGTTGTTTGATGGTGCTTTTAATCCATTGAAGTTTGATACTGGTTTTTCTTAATTCTTGTGAACAAAGGAGTTGGTTGATTATATTGTGAAGGATATTTGTTGCATTCTCTTGTTTCATCATGGATTTTTCTATAGTAGAACTTCTAAATACAACAAATTATATTAAGTGGAAATCCAATATGGAGATTTTGTTGTTAAAGTTAAAGTTTCAAAGGATTACTTTTGACCAAGATCCTGAACCCTCAAGTGCTATAGAAAAAAGGAAATGGTTTGATCGAAGAGATGAAGCTCTTGGTACTCTCATTATGTCCATTTCTCCTTATTTGAGATATCATGTGTTATCTTGTAAGCATCCTAATGATATTTGGACTACATTAGAGAATATTTTTGGTAAGCTAGATAAGATGAGGAAATTTCATTTGGAAAATGAATTAATGAATCTTGCTCCTAGACATTTTGACATTATTTTAAGACTTTTTCACCAAGCTTAATTCTCTCAAATTGTATTTGTTTGAATGTGGTGTTAAAAAAGATGATGAGCAGTTGATTCTATCTACTCTCTCTAAGTTAGGTCTTGATTATTCTGTATTTGTTTTTGCATTTTATTCTACCATGGATGCTCTAGGTAGTGCACACAAATACCTTCTCTTGATGGTTTTGCAGTTCAACTCACAAGGGAGCAAGCAAAGTTGGCACAAATGGGCACATTGACACTTACAAAGGCTCAAGCACTTCTTGCAAAAGTTCCTAAGGATTCAAGTGACAAGGACAAGAAGTAGAATAAGGATTCCAAGTCTAAAAAGAAAGTTAAGGATCCTCCTTCACAACCTACTCCTGAGAGCAAGGCCTCTTCTAAAGAGGAACCATCACAATATAAGAAGATCAAATGTGCTTATTGTAAGAAATCTAGACATTATAAGCATAGGTGTTATACTAAAAAGATTGATGAGATTAGTCACATTCTTCAAAAGAACAACATCTCACTGCCCTCATCAGAGTCTTCTTCTCCTTCTACTCATGCATCATACTTAGTAGAATCTTTATCTAGATAGTTAGGGAATGCAGGATTTGCTAATGGGATGAAAGGTAAAGCACTCTTGGCTTCCACTATTCTTGAAAATGGGAGATGTCTTCTTGATTCAGGAGCATCTCATCATATGGCATCTTCTTTGGATATGTTCTCTTCTTTTGAGCCTTGTAGTTCATCTAATATTTTGATGGGTAGCAATACATACATAAAGGTTTGTGGGAAATGTTCTATTGATACATCGGTGAAGGATATTTTAATGATGTTCTTTGTGTACCCTCCTTGATGACTAATCTCCTTTTAGTTTATCAAATTACTCATGGTGCACAAGGTAAGATAGTTGAGTTCACTCCTGATCATGCTTACATTTGAGACATGGAGGCTAGAGGAATTATTGCTACAGGTGTTGTGGATCATGCATCTCGCTTGTATTCTTTTTCTCATTTTGCTCCTGATGATGATATTCCTTTGGCTGATGTTCATACCCTTCCATCAAGGGTGAATCATGTTTGTGAAGAGAAGTTTGGTCATTTGAATCTTGGTGTTCTTGAGACTAGTGTTGAACTTCCTCCTCCTTCACCACCTACTTCTTCATATTTGAGTCCTACTCTTGAGCAATTTGATCATAGTTTTTTAGATCTTGCTTTATTAGATGAGTATTTGGAAGGTATTTTAGACTTGTTTGTAGAGTCTCATCTTACAGATTTTGGGAGACATATTTGAGGGGATTTCTCTTCTCTTTGATGATAGTTCCAGCATGGTTGTTGGTATATCTACATCTTCTTTGGAGATTGACATTGATGATTTTTCTCCTTCACTTGATTTATCACATTTCTTAATTGTTTTTCATCTTCTTTGGAGATTGACATTGATGAGTTTTCTCCTTCACTTGATTTATCACATTTCTTAGTTGTTTTTTATCATGATTATGTAGTGGATTATTCATTCTTGGAGACTCTTTCTCACTCTTTAGAGATTTCTATTTGGAGACTTCCTTACTCCATCCTTCAGTTGGACATGGATTGGCTTCTTCATCATTTGGTGGACTTGTTTTGTAACATTGTATTCCATAATGCTCAATAATTAACATAAGTATTCATCTTAATTAAGAATTAGAATACATCATGATTATCCAAATCAAAGTTAAAGCAGAAGGAATCATTATCATTTTAGTAATTAAGCATTTTATTCTAAACGAGAATATAACAAAACTTACAATTACAATATCCAATAACATCTCATTAGTGAATAACCTTCACTATGCATATACTAATCTATGCTCATGGCATCAAATATCAAATTATACATAATAATTGACTATCAACTCATATCACTAGTAGAAAAATAGGAAAAAATGACTAAAAAAACTACCAAAAATTGGTCATGTGATTAGTAGTTTGGTCACGTGACCATTGGTAGTTTATTGCTGGTCATTTATCTCGTGACCAAATTTATGACCAAAAAAATTTTAGTCATTAATTTGGTAGTATATTTAGTCATAAATTTGGTAGTATGTTTAGTCATAAATTTGGTAGTATATTTAGTCATTAATTTGGTGGTATATTTATTCATAAATTTGGTAGTATATTTAGTTATCAATTTGGTAGTATATTTAGTCATCAATTTGGTAGTATATTTAGTCACGTGACCATTGGTAGTTTATTGCCAGTCATTTATCTCATGACCAAATTTATGACTAAATAGATTTTAGTCATTAATTTGGTAGTATATTTAGTCAACAATTTGGTAGTATATTTGGTAATTTGGTAGTATATTTAGTCATCAATTTGGTAGTACGCATATTTAGTCATTATAATCATTTAGTCATTGATTGTTGTTAACTAGTCATTTATTTAGTCATGGTAGTCATTTTTATTTACTAGTTTCCATTAATTGGTAGTAAATTTAGTCATGATATGAATAATTTATTAAATACCATAAATGTTATAATGCAGAAAAAACATATTAAATTTGAATTTAAAACATTAAGGAAATAAATTTGGAAAACTATATATTTTATAATGCTACCAAGTAAAGATTGATAAATTTGAGCCAACAGTTTCTATTTGAGAATCAACCAATAAGAAAATGAAACAAGACAAAGCAAAGTGGCAATAAATATTTTTTTTATTGGAACAATGCAGGAAAAGAATTACAAATAATAAAAAAGTAGCACAAGTCTGCCATAACTAGAAAAAACCAGTTCAGCTCTATCATGTACAACAAACTACAAGGACTGGCTGAAGAAAAAACCAGTTCCGTAGCCACATTAGATACAATAGCCAAACAATGGAAAGGCAAGTAAGATCGATGAAGCCCTTCACATCTTTTGACACTTAGAAAAGAGATGTTGCCAAGATGTTGCCACTAAGCATTCCAGGAGACATCATTTCTTTTGGCATTATGTTAACTAGTTCAGGTGCTTTGACTGCAGCCTTGGTGCATTCCATATTCTCCTTCACACAAGTCATTGAGTTGTTACCTATGTATTCAAATAACCTTGAACTACTATGAACAATATCTAAATAACAACCTGAGAATGCTACTTAGAGGCCCCTATAGCAGTGACCCTGCAGCAACAAGAAAACACACCATTCCTTGTAACCTTCTGTAACATGGTCCCAAACAGCTAAAGCAAAAGTGACACTTGAAACAGTGAAATCCAGCCAATCAACAACATGCTGAAGATGACAACATGGAAATGTTTTTGGTTTTGTACAATTGTAGTAAAATACGAATTTGTTTAAAATAATGTTTTCATGATATTTTCTTCATTACCTCAAGAAATCATAAAATATATCATTACACAAAATCTCTACTCTTGGAATCAATCTCTTCCCTTTCTCACATGGAAATACTGCACTTGCCTATTCAAACTATTAAATTCTAGAAAACAAGCTAAATAGCAGACATTCAAATGACCTCCTACATAGATAGGATCTGAAGTTCACTAATGTCTTATTGTAGCTAGAGGTACAGCACGTACACCACATAGCAAAACATATAGAAGAAGCTTATGATGTAGACGCTATTGTTCTGGTATCAACAAAGTTCCCCATTTGTTATCCTGATTGTGGTGTTTGTAATGTTGCAGGGTGCATTTCCCATTGTCATCAGAAGGTTTTGCTCCAATCCAAAGTTCCATTGCATAATGCATCATTAGTAGTAGCTCAAGGAATTTTTAACATCTTTTTCAATTTCACCACAAGTTTCCAATCATCATTGGACAAATGCTCCTAAAAAAATAAGAAGAATATTCCATTTTAGACATGAAAAAGTTGTTTTATCAGCCAAAAATGAAAAGCACAAATGTTCAATTAGTATAAAATGCATAATAGTAAATACACTATAAAATTACATAATGTGGATATCAAATAGACTTACCCTATAGTTTTCTTTCAATATATCTATGGATCTTCTGGTGAGATGACTCACAAATTCATCCTCCATTTCAAAATGCCTACCGAACATTTTCTGTGCTTCATCAGCGTTGCTCCCAACAATCTGTAAAGTTCGTATGATAATTCATTAACAAAAACATTTCAAAAAATAGCATCCAAAATCATATAAAACTATTAACAATAAGGACAGCTTCTCAAAATACTTTCATGGCCACTTTTTCACCCTTCTTAGCCATTTCAACATATTTATGATTGATCTCAATTGAGGCTATTTTGCCAATATCTATGAAATCTTTTGTGGGAACACAGAATGGCATGCCAATTTGTAAATGCAATCACCGCATATGGCTTTATACAAACCAAAAATGATACAATAATCTTTTACATGCATAATTCATAACACCAAAAAGACTAGGTTTAGATACTGACCCTTGCAATGCCTTCAAGAATATCAACACCAACAATTATAGGATCCTTCTTGTTAAAAATATAATTTGGCAAAATACTCAGTACACATGGGAAAACAACATCTTCTATAGCCTCCTTTTTCCTTTCTTCCTTAAGATTGTCCATATATGCTTTAAACTGGTCAAATAGATGATAAATAATGTCCACTGCAAATATCTTGACACCAACTTCATCTGTAAGCTCCCGAGCTTCAAGAGTAATTTCGAAATCAAATGCCAAAATTGTAGCATACTCTTTCTTCTTTTTCTCAAGCATTACACTCACACACATGACATCTTTTTTATGCACAAGCCCAATACCAATTGCACTAACTTGGATGCTTACAGTTGGGGTCTTCAAGAACTCAAGTAAAGCCTCCAAAGATCCAAGAGTTGAAGCTTGAACATAAACTCCTTCCCCACTCTCACCATGTATATCGTGGTCCCTTGGAGGTCTCACCACTTGGTTGCGGTTTGGTGGTAGTAAGTGTCCAAGTAACCGGGCTCTCACAATGGCTTTCAAAGAATGTTTGTGGCAAGGCAGTAAGCAATAAAAGTTGGCAACATAATCTCACCATGATAATGAGAACAAGCACTTGCAGGTTGATGGTAATGGAAGAAAATGGAATAAATGGGGCTATAAGCCCCATGATCTCGTGACCAGTTTAAACAAGCTCTATGGTAGTGCGGTAATGATAATAAATGAAGTCATTGAAGCTTATCGCCATCCCATGACCAATTTAAACAAGATTCGTGGTAGTGAGGTAATGATAATAAATGAAGACATTGAAGCTTATTGCCATCCTATGACTAGTTTAAACAAGCTCCGCGGTAGTGTAGTAATGATAATAAATGAAGGCATCAAAGCTTATCACCATCTTGTGACCAGTTTAAACAAGCTCTGTGGTAGTACAGTAATGATAATAGATGAAGGCATTGAATCTTATTGCCATCCTATGACCGGTTTAAAAAAGCTCCACGGTAGTGTGGTAATGATAATAAATGAGTAAACATACTCAGTGCGAGTGTGCGATTACCAAGAAATTTGAAAGATCTTGTCATTTCATCTAATCGTTGGATCAAATTTGATCAAGGGATTATATTTGAAATGAATTGAATGCAGAGATTTTATAATTTTGTGGCATGAACCAAAAATAATGGTTGAATGTTGAACATTGTGGCTCGATAAAATCTAGAAATCTCTCAGCATTTGCTCAATTTAGAGATTGTAGATTGGCTCTAAGAAGGCACCTAGTTCAGTATGTTCTTAGAAAGCTTTGAATTGTTCAAGTAAGTCAATCTCTACATTCTCTACAAGAAAGTTTGAAGAATCATTGCTCTGTTTCAATTCTCTGTCCATTTGCTTGAGTTGCGAAACCCTACTTTGTATAATGGCACCAAAGAAGTCTAAATCCACAAGTAAGACCAGTAACCCTAATCTTGCCCCTAAGAAAATATCACTGCAACAATCTTTGCTAGATGTTTTACCCAATTCAATTGACAAAGGTCGAAAGAAAGTATTTAGGGATGTTGTTGAGGGTTGTAGGGATGCCATAATTCCCATTTCTAGCTAGAAACTATTTTGGTACTTTTGTCAAAAGAAGGATGGTCAAGGACCGGTGGGCAATCCATGGAAGCTGTATTTGGCCAAGCTAATTGTTTCAAATGTATTTGTGGATGTGGAACTGATTCGTACTCTGGCACTACACTACCACCCAGCTACTAAAATAGTAAGGTTGCCAAATGGATCTTGTCTTTTGAGAATTGACATAAATGCTATAATTGAGTGTTTTATGTTGAACAAAAAGCTCTCACCGAAATTGACCTACAAAAGATTGAACAAGAATACAAAAGTTTCAGAAGAACACTCAGAAGTGATGAGCTGCCGATATTTATGAGAAGAGGTGCAAACAACAGGATGGTTGATATTCCTTCCAATGCAATTGAACCATTCCCTGTGGAAGATTTTGCAGTCTATTTCAAATGGACCTATTATGCATTGTGTCAAGTATTAGGAATTGATGATGGTTAGAGGATGCCAGTTAGTTTGATGATGATGGATATGAAGATACAAAATTCAGAGGTGAACATTGAGTATGATTTTACCTCATATCTTGAAAAGAAAATACATGATGGATTCATTAGTGTGAAGGAAGATAAGAAACCCATTAACTTCAAGTTTTATTCTTTGGTTTGCCATCTGATCCTATATCAAAATAGGAGTAAATGGTCAAGTAAAATGCACATCAACATGATTGACAGGACAAGGCAAAGAATGCCTACTCAATGTTGGTGTTGCATGTGGGATTCTCATTGCCAGAATGGTAACTGTAATGTATTTCATAATGAATTTTTTGTGAGAATAATGAATTCTTTTGGTATTGGGATCCCTAGATTGTCACCAAAAATGAGGGTAATTCTAAGACCTCTTGTACATAAACTAGATCAAGGTCATACTTTCAATTATGTTGATTGGTTCTTCCTAGTAGAGTACATAATAGTTAGGGTATATGATTGCCCACAACCACCTCACAAATTGCCAAAGTTTGTTTCTGACAGAATTACATTCTTGGAATTCATGTGGTAAATGATGTGGAGGGAAAAGGAAGTGATGAAAAAGGCAAAGAAAGGCACCTTTTTTCCTGATATCACTATCTTTGGAGATTGGTCAATTGGTTCAGACACTCTTGAGGAGCTGCAGGCCTATTTGAAGGCCAAGTACTCTTTGGAATCTGGTGTTGAAAGAGTTTGTGACCTTGAAGGTCATATGAACTTGGTGAGACAAGTGATCTTGATTAAGATGGGCATCTCCCATAAAAAAATCTATGATGAGGATGTGATAAGGAACCTAGTTACTTTTAATGAAGTGTATGACAGGAAGAGAAAATGGGAGATCCTCAAGAAAATTGAAGATGACAAAAAGGAAAAGAATCCAATTTTTGAAGGATTTTTTTACTGAAGAGAAAGATCCTCTAAGGAGGATTAATACAATGATTGAAAATTTTAAAAGTATTTATGCTAAATCTGAAGTATAGCCTACCAAGGCTACCAAACTTCCAGTGAAGAGGACTGTAGGAATTGAGATTCATGAGCCTACCCCTGATGTCATATCAGTTCAAGATCCGTAGATCCATGAATCACCACCACATAAAAGGCAAAGAATTGAAGGTATGTCTCCTCTAGTCCCATATGAGATGTCTGAGGGTGTGGGGGATACTGATGAAGTTGCCAATATTTTGACACATTTTCATGATAGAGAGGAAGTTGATCAACCATTGGTTGGTCAAGAAACTGATGCACATAAGCCTAAGGCTAGGATAGAAGAACAAGCCCAAATTTACCTAGAGCTACAGGAAGATGAAAGGGTGGTGGCATCATTGAGATTTATTCAAGATGATGATTTCATCAAGACTCCAGAGTTTCAAGATTTCTGGTTAAAAATGAAGATGAAGGAATTTGATGAAAGGGTGGAAATCAATAAGATGGGTGCTGATGAGTCTCAGTGTGATCAAATAACCACCCAAACAATCCAAGAACTAAAAGTTGATGAAATCAATGTGACTCCTGAGGAAGCAAGACAAATGGTCTTGAAGAGTAACATGTTGATCATCCCAGGTCTTGAATTGAAAAAGGTATTCTTGCTTGACCAAGTTAGGAGTCAAGATGACCCTAATCTTGTGTCTGAATTTGATTATGAGGAGGAAATTAGTGGATGTGGTTTGAACCCAAAGGCATAGACTCTTGGCAGATGGAGAAAATAGAAGAACACTAGTAAACCAAGGTTGCTAGATGTTGTTCAAGAAATGAGGGGATCTATTGTGGTGAAAACATTATGAGATACTTCAGGAACTGAGGCCTCTGCTCTTACAGTCCATTCTTCCATGTTGACCCATGTAGTTGTAAAAAAGTTGGAAAAAATTTTGCAAGATTATGAGAAAACACAAGAAGACATGAATGATGAAGTGAATAGGTTGTTCATTGAAAATAGGCAATTGGAAAAGCAACTGCAAGATGTGGGTTCTTCCCAGAGTCTGTCAATAGTTCCATATCAACCTTCTGTGGCACCAACAACTAGTGATGTCACAATGACGGTACAAGAGTTTAATGGTTTGAGAACAAAATTTGAAAAAGAAGTTGAGGACCTCAAGAAGCAAAATGAGGAAACAAAAAATGAGACAAGGATCAAGGTCCTTGAAGTCTTTGAGAAAATTCTAGAATACAGGATAAAGCTGGTTGTGGATAAACTTGGGGATGTCCATGATTGCTACTCCATGTTATCTCAGGCCATTAAACAATTGCAAGAAAACTTTTCTGTTTTGGAGCCACTGTACAAGAAATGGCAGCCTTCCTTGCACAATTTAGGCTTGCTTTGCAAGATACTTCAAAGAAATCTTGATGCTCCTTCTGATTTGAAGCCCATAGAGCAGATGGTGACTATGATCATTGAAGAGCATCAATATGCCAAAAGTGAAGACAAAAGGATGCAGGCCAAACTTGAATCTTTTTCTACTTTCAAGCATCAATTTATCCCCCCTATTCTGACAGAGGAAAATAAATAAGTTAAAGGCCTTGATACTTGGAAGGTAGAATTCAGAATAACAGTGTCTATGGTTATGGAATTCTTGAAAAAGGAGCAGGATATAGATACTTTGAGCTTTAACATGATTTTGGATAGGGTCATAGCCCTAGATGCAGGATATGGAAAATTTGAAATTGATGTTAAGGCTATGTTGGATAAAAGATGGAAGGACCATCAGACCAATCTATTCTGAATTTAGGAATTCAAATGGCCCAGTGACCTTACATTTGATACGTGGGAGCATACATACTTGAAAAGTTGATGTACAGCTACAGGTTCAAGTGCAAAAGGAGCAACAAGTAGTTTTGCTGGCGTCAACATTGAGAACAAGGACAAAATTTTGACACTTTTTTGTGATAATAGACAGGGGCACAACACAATTAATAGATATTGCAACATGGAGATGAGTACCTTGTTAGGCCTAAGGTCAAGGGTGCTCGATGATGATTAACAGATTCATTAATTTCTCTTTATTAAACATGTTTAGTTATAAGAGGCCTGAAGCTTGTTGCTTCCCATATTTATAAGGGAAACCAAGGCCTAGATAATCATCATCTTTATGCAAGACAATTTATATATTCCAATATTATCTATCCAATCATATTTCAGATTCAAGAGATTTCACTTCTATGACAATTTAGTATTATAATGGGCAAGGATGGTTAACTTTGTGGATATGTATGCTGTTCTAATTTTCTATTAATATTCAAGTTCATAAGTTGTTTGATTGTCTCCATATTGGCTATTTCTAGTTATTCAAATCAATAGATTTATAAAGGCACATTTGTTGTCATTGTGTGGATGCTTTTAATTGGTTTCTATTAGAAGTTGATATAATTCCCTTTAAGTGACTTACATTTATTGGTCTCTCTTTAGAGTTAAATCCTTTAAAGTAAATCATACTGGTGGGTTTTCCTCCAAATAGAATTAAAACAACTTACTTGAATAGTACTTACTTGCATGTGTGTGTTAAAACAACAATGACTACCATGAAAGACATAAAAAACAATAAATAGCACTCATCTCAATTCCAGCACCACTACTACTACTCTGAATATCATGTAGATTCTCATCAAGACATTCAACATAATCACTATCATCATTGTCCTCAAGTTGTGTAGCTTTGTAGAGAGCTCTATTGATAGGGCCTCTTCCTTTTCGTTATGCTCTCATATAATTTCTCTACATGTGGTTTAATCATCATGCAAAAATTAATATAAGTCAAGTAAAGAATGCAAAAACTATAATTTTTTGTTCAAAATAACATTTTTCTTCCACTCTTAAATGACTAAGTCAAGGTATGTTGTGAGATTCTTCCTTTATTGTAAGCAATAGATTCTAGTTTATAGGAGGATTCTTATAGTCATGAGCATATGATTTTCAACAAGAAGGTACAGTCCCAGTCCTTCATATGATAAGGAAGACAGTAAAAGTTGTAAGATGGCAGTCTATATCTCTTTCTTAGGATAGTCCATAGCATGGAAGGTATAGGAGAAGATAAAGAGATGCAACAGCTAGTAGGGTTTCATCAAACAAAGAGAAGAGATAAAGGCACTATCAAAACCATTAGACAATGACCAAGAACCATTGGAATGACAACAACAAAGCAGATATGATAGCCTTGACTTTAGGATCCGTGATTAAGAGCTTTACTAAGACATACTCAAAGTGACTATCTAGAATGGTTAAATGTCATAATGTAGCATAGGAGCATGTCATAAACATGACAAGGACACCAATAATGATTTGAATACAAAAACAAAATGGTTTGAAGTAGAACCTGGTAAATTGTAGTATTGCATGTTTCTTTTGGTTTTGTAAGTAGAACAGTGAGACAATTTGTGATAATGCATTTATGTAAAGCATCAATGCTAGGGTTATAATGGCTAGAATTGTAGTAGTGCACATCGAGGGTAGGTTCATTCTTTGTTTACAGTATCCAAGAGCTATGATAACTATTGAAGTATCCAAAAAATGCAATCACATGGAAGTATAACAAAAACATGGTACAAGTTTACCCAATAACAAGCACACAAAATGAAAGGATAGTGTAATAGAGCCTCTTACCTCATCTGCATCCATAATATAATGCTCATTCCATGCAAAAACTATAGGCTTAACAAAGGAAGCCAACTGCAACAATTTCTCAGTGAGACTATGTAAGAAACTCATTATATGTTGGTACCCTTCATTTGAGTTGACATGATCTGCAGAGGCTCTTACTGGGCATCTAACAGATGGCTCTGAAATCTCTATTGCCGAACTTGATTTCTACTTCATACTACTGTTAGATTTACTAGGATCTAGTACTGCCATATAATCGAGCATATCTTCCACATCTGCTTCTCTATTACTATTTTCCACCTAAAATACAATGTCAATATCAACATATAGTCAGTTTAATAAAAAATCAAAATGAATAACGAATGTAAATTAAACCAGAAAGCCATACCCTTACTCCAAGTTTGTCCATTTTGGCCTGCAACCCACCTCAGCGAAATGTATATCTAGCTGCCACATTATCTCTTGCCCTCTTTCCTTTATAACTCTTTGTCAAATATTCTTCAGAATACATATTTTCTTTCAATGCCTACCACTATTTGGGAGATAGAGGGGATTCTAACATCTCTTTTCCCTCCAAGATTGTTTTTCTACAATTGTATCTATAATTGTTCATCAAAAGTCTCATCTTTTGCTTGTAATATCTTTTAGAGATTTGTCCACCAGTAATCTCAAAAGCATTTTCCATTTTTTGTATAACATTTTCCACACTTCGTGGATCTTGCTCTACAAAATTTGATTTGCAAATATCCAAATGGGCCCTACATCTCACATCTAACTCAGACCTTGCAACATTTTTCCCAATGGGCTCACCATCTCTCGATACCTCAACCAAGAATGGCTTCTTGCCTTCTAATCTTATTTTTTTTGCATTCCTCTCTGTAGATCTGTATAAATCTTGACTCAATCTTTTTCTTTTGAAAAAATTAAGCACATCTTCTATTAAACCACTAGCAATATTTTTGGTTGATCCACTAGTTCCATAAAAGTTGTAGCAGACACATTAGATGCAAGTGATCTCTCTTAATGACTTTCATTAACCAGAACTTCATCATCCTTGGCCACATCAAGTGTGTCATGAGTAGGTAGATCAGTACCGATCTCTATAGATTTCACTTCAAACACATCCTTTAATCTTGAGTAAATCATCTGCAACTCACTTACTGTTCCTTTCTATTGGCAAGAGACATTATGTGGTTTCATGAGTGTTGTCATTGATGGAAATAAAGTCCATCCCACTCATCCATAGCACATAGTATGTCTATACTAGAAGTCTGATTGAAAAGTGTTTTGGTCTAGTGAACAAGAACAAAGCATGCAACAAGGTCCGACAATCAAGTCCGGATCTCTCAGAGGATATATCTCAACAAACTGTGGACTTGGGGAAGTCAAGAGGAGTATCATGACTACCACATTCCAAAGATTGAGCCTCCGGTGATGAAAGAATGAAAAGAGATGAGCACCTAAGTGTTGGGTTCCTGATAGGCAAAGCAGACTAAGCAAGAACTAACCGACAGAGCATCAAACCTTAATCTAGATGAGAAATTGATGGTGATCAAGCTTCTTGAGGGATCATTCATGGTTAGCCAACATGATTGATGACTTCTATAACTATCTCTTTGATACACATCACTTAGTAAGCATGGATTCAGCCGACAAACCAAACTTTGGGAAAATCTTGAGTATTCCGAATCCCGACTAGAAAGATGTTGAAAGCCTTGGTCTAGATATATATACCAGATGGATTTCGATGTGAAGGTGTGTGAGTTTTGATATAGTGTGTGACCAAAGGTAGAGATAAGTGTGGAAGCAGCAATACAGGTCTGGTATGTGACAGAATAATAGGATCAAAATAGAGGAAGAATGAAGTGCAGTAGATCAGTATATTGAGCCTAACTGGAACTAAACCTCAGCATATGTGGATGCTTCTCATTAGTTCAAATACCTGGTTACTTTCTATAAACTATTGTAGGTAGTGAGCCCTAATTGGCAAGTGTCATTTTGTACTTCTTATTCTTTTAACAGAGAATACAATCTTGGGTTAGTCACCCCATGGTTTTTCCCTTAATAGGGTTTTCCACATCAAAATCATTGTGTTATGTGTATTGATTTTGTTTCTTCTCCCATGGTTATGCATGCTTATATGCTTTGATGATGCACTAATTATTAAAGAAGAATAGAAAGTTAAATTGTTTAAGATAACTTATTCACCCCCCTCTCAGTTATCTACCTTGTTTCCAACAATTGGTATCAGAGCTAAGTTCCTCTAAACAGAGCCTAATAGCTTGAGGAAGATCTAGGAATTTCAATGGATATGTATGGTATGAGGGAACAACTTTAGTCTGCCCTAGATGATCTTGAGCAATCTCACTCTGAAGTCAATAACCTGAGGGAAAGACTCAAACAGGCTGATGATTTCATAAATGAACTCAAAGAAAAACTAAGTATCTTTGTGAAAAAGAGAAAAGAACTACTTCAACAATTAGCAAGTCAAAGTGAAGCCAATGATACAAATGAAGATCTAAATGAGAAAAACAAGTTATGTGAGAAATTGTCAAAAGAGGTCATTATGGTAAGACATGAAATGGAATCATGGGTTATGAAATTCACCCAAGAAATTGAAGAGAAAAGAAAAATTGAAGATAATCTAAAACAATCTCTCAAGGAGAAGTTAGAAGACTGTCACAAAATGGATAGAATCATCAGCCATCTAGAATCTAATCTTGAAGAAGCTAGAGATAATGAAGAACAACTTGAGAATTAGATAGACACTCTTAAAAGGGATCTCCAAACATCAAATGAATACAAAGAGAAATTCAAGATAAGCTCTGCTCAACTTGAAGTTCTTCTTGAAAGCCAAAAGAGGGTAGATGACAAGCATGGCTTGGAGTGTGAGAAAGGTGAAAGCTCTGGATCCGGTCAGAAGAACTCTAGATCAGGAAATCCAAGGAACAAACCTAGAAGACCTCCAGTAAGGCAACCAAATGCTCAAAGATATCCATCCTTCAAAGGATACTGCTACAATTGCAATAACTTCAGGCATAAAGCAAATTAGTGCAAAAGAAGAATGAATCAGATTAATTCATCCTTCTTCGAACAATATTTTAACTGCAAAAGGTATGGTCACAAATCTCATGAATGTAGAAATATGCAAATAAACAATTCATTCAATGGTAGATGCTTTGCATGCAATAGAATGGGACATATGGCTAATCAATGTAGATCAAGAGGATATTAGTAAAATATGCAAAGAAATATAGCTTGCTACAATTGCAATAGATCTGGTCACATTGCCAAATTCTATAGAAATAAGAATCACGATAAAAGGGGTCTGGTGCGTCATAATCAAAATCAAGACAAAGGAAAAGGAAAAGTGAATGCGGATGAAGTTCAAAGGGAGATGAACAAGATTTGGGTGAAGAGAAGTATAGAAAATATTGGGAATGGATCTGCACCAGAATCTGGTGCTGATATTCCTTCCAAAAACTAAATAGATGAGCTATGGCTCAGGGGGAGTCACAAAGGAAAACAATTTCCCCCAGCTGGTCATTTGGTGCCTAAAATTGGCACATGGAGTGTAGCAGATTGAAGAGTTCTCAAAGATATATCTAAATAACCCTTGGTAAAAAAAATATAAAAGATCTGCAAGAAGTTTGTAGAGGCTAATCATCCAAAATTGATCTGGTTTGACAGACATCTGGTAAAAGTAGGATTTTCACAGTTAGATCTAGTATGATTCAAAATTGAAATACCTTGATCTGTGGATAAATAGGATGATTCAAGGAAGGGAGATACATTGTAAGTTATCATTCTAAGTGCATCTCAGTGATCTGGAAAGATCTCTCTCAGTACAAGGAGAACAAGGCAACCAGAATGACTTAAGTTGTGCATTTATTACAATATGGAATTAGGGTTTGCACATAAATAAAAGGGTTCTTTTGTTCATCATTTGTACATTTGCATTCAAGAAGAAGAAAGAAAGATCTCTACAACAAGATTGCTTCAACCCTCTCAAGGATCAACCACAGAATTCAATTCAACTAGCGATCTTTTCGGCTCTTATTGTGAACCCTAGAAGTGTAAAAAGGTATTTCCGCTCTTGAATATCTCTCTCTGAATCTTTTGAAAGATGTCTACTCCAAATGTTATTAAGATCACTGATAGGCCACACCCTAAGTTTAAGAAACATCCTTACAAATCCCTAGAAGTTGATCCCCTAGGCGCATTCTCTAGCATTTCGCATGGGGTTCTGTACGTTGAAGATGTTAGGATATACATTCAAGCCAAGATTGAGGAATTTGGGGAATCCAAGCTGATGGATATCTATCACAAGGAATTAATAGATGAAACACTTGAACTTAAACCCCAATACAAGGCCATCCAAGATAAGCATTTTGGACATTGCATCCATTTCCCCTATTTTGTCGAAGATGAATGGGTCTAGTATATTCTAAGCAGAATGCATGACAACTTTATGTGGTTGACGAGGCCATTTAAGATCACAAAAGATGCCATTAGGGTGGTAACTGGACTGCACTCATCTGGTGGGTTACCTACTCTCAAATCAATCAAAAACCAAACTGTAAGTGAGGCTACCAGATCAAAATTTGACAAAAGAGCAATGACAATAGAGGATATCATAGATCTAGATATTAAATTTTCTTCTATAATAATCGGTTATAAAATATATCACTCCAGTAGGGAGAATTCTATATCTGGAACAACAATATACACTGCTTATCAGATGCTAAGGGAAAATGTTGATTGTGATCTTTGTGACCTTCTCCTGAACCAACTGTTAGAGAATTTGTAGAAAATAAAGAAGGATAAGAAGAATTCATTTAAGTACGGTGGCTTGATACTATGTCTATTCTTCTACTATATGAATGAGCTACCCAGAACTAGTGGCTAGATATGGGAAAATGACAGACCTATTGCCATACAAATAAGAGATTATATGTATGGGCTTGGTGTTGCCAAGGCTCAAATCACAGCTCTCTAGGGATATCTCAAGAATTTCCAAGGTATGATGTAGGCCAGAGAAAGAATTGCTCAGACATTAGTTGAAAAATATAAAGATACAGTGTGTTTTATGGTAGACACTGATCAATGTCTAATGGAGGTAGTAGAGCCCAGAATAGTCTGGATTATGCCAATGGGCTATGAGGTGGATGAAAAAATTCTAGAACTGCCAGTCCAACACCTACTAAGTTAGCCTAAGGACCCTGAGGTAGAAAGGTTTGGAACCTTTCAAGAATTGAGTGTGAAAATTCATGTTGAACAAAGACAACCAGAGATGAAGAGAAAAGTGAGAAGGGAAGTAGAGAAAGTTGCCAAAAGATATGGCATCTCAAAAGAGCCAGTTGATGCTAACAGAGAGAAGGTAGAAAGAGCAGAGAAAGAAAGACAAGAAGCAGAAAAATAAAGTGTTCAAGTGCAAGCCCCCTCCTGGACTAGATCCTCAAAGAGCTTTGCACCTGCCACTTCTAAGGGCTCAAAAGCCTCAAAACCAGAAGCAAAGACATCCAGAAAAGGAGAAAAGAGAACAAAGACAAAGGCCAAAAGATCATACCTAAGTCAAAAGGATGATGAAGAGACAGAGACTGATGAAGAAGTTAAGAAAATGAGGAAGAAGAAGAAAACTTTAGGTGAATCCTTTGCTGGTACAAACAAAGAAGAAGAGGCAGAAGAATTTGTTGAAAAGCCTACTCTCTCTATTGATGATATCATCAAGGCAGTCATAGTGGATGGGAATCTGCAACCAATGATAGAATTCTATGATGGGTATAGTGACACAGACAAAAGGATCCTAGAAGAAGCTACAGTTAAGTACTTAAACATATATAATAAAGCATTCATTGAAATCATCTCTCTAATCCCCAAGAGTTTAGAAAAAGTATTTGAACTAAAAAAAGACAATGCCAAGGAAAAGGATATGGAGATCTGAGAACAGATAGCTATTCAGCTCTATCCTTCCATCACTTCAAAACAAATGAACATGATCTTCAAGGATTGCAAGGATGAGTTCCGGAGCAAAGCTAGAATGAACAAGCTTATGTTCAGAGAGACTGATTAGGTGGCAGAAGAGACTGAAGACATCCTCTAGAATGCATATAAAAGATTCAATATTCCTATTATAGAGGACATAAGTGATGAACCTTCTGCCATGGATGTCAAAGGATTAAGTGCATCAAAGGAAGATTCTACTAAGAAAATTGCAGAAGAATCAAAGGAGATATGTGAGGAGAAGACTAAGGACTTGGATTCCTCTATTCTGGAAGAGGAAGTCCATGAAGAAGTAAACATCTCTCTTCCAAATCCCCCTGCAGACTCCAGAACTGAAGGAGAAGCAAGAAAAGAAGAGAAAGCAAGTCAAGAAGAGGAGAAAAAAGGAAGAGAAGAAGAACAAACAGAGAAGATCTTGATGACAGGTCTGAGGCTACAAAAGGAAAGAAGTCTCCGACAGGAGACACTGTAGAAGTAGTGAAGAGTTTCTTAACCAAGGAATTGATGGAGATAGATGAACTAGAACTATTTCAGGGACCACTCAATTTTGACTCCTTCTCTCTGGTCCAGACAATGAAGGTAGCATCTTTTGCTCAAACTAAAGCAAAAGAAAAGCTTCTAAAGTCTCACATGGAAGATTGTGAGCTAACAGAGATTGCATCTAGTGTGCTAGAGAAAATCATGCCATCCTTTCAAAAGGATCTTTCGGCCTCCTCATCCAGTAATCTGAAATCTCTTGTTAATTCTATTAGCACACATTTTGATTCTTTGGAGAAATCAGCAGAAGAGAAAGTCTGGAAAGAGTTTTTGGGTAAGAGATTCTCTGAAGTACAGGGGCTCATATCAAATGATAGGAGAAATCTGAATATTGGAATAAAGAGCCTAGAAAATGCTCTAAAAGATGGCGGAGATTTGTACAAATTTTGTCTATCTTGGTCAACAGTGACAATAGACATTGCCAAGAAGGTGGAAGAACAAGAGAGTAAACTATCAAGTTTATCTCAAAAGTTTGATCCTCTCACCTCATCCATAATGAATCAAGAGTGTCAGACTATTGCCACTATTAATGAAATAAAGAGGCTTGAAAAGGAGAAGAAGAATAGAATAAGCAGGCTAAGTGAACTAAGAGGGTTAATTATCCCTAAGTTAGAGGCAATGCATGAGGCCCTAACTGATGCTCAGACCACAGCCCGGACCAGTGATCCAGTAGACTTAAAGAGGGCAGAAGGCTTTGCATTTTTGTTAAGTTGTCACATCTCAATTTTGGACAAGATGAAGTAGAGTTGGGCAACAGAATTTGTCCAGTTGAAAACAACTTTTGTAGATATACTTAAGTATATGTAAGTATAACAAATATATATATATATATACTTATGCAGCTATGTATAGGTTGATTTTTGCAAATTTTGGTGTGTGGATTTCACCCTTTGCCATTGATGTCAAAGGGGGAGTGAGGAGTAGTGAAAAATGTGGAATCCAGGTCAGGGGAGCTCTGGTAAAAGTGTACATAAGATAGAGCATCAGCAAAGGGGGAGTTTGTTATAACACTTAGTCATTTTTCACTAAGTGTTGCCATCAATGCCAAAGGGGGAGATTGTTGGGAAGAGACACTATGTGGCTTCATGAGTGTTGTCATTGATGGAAACAAAGTCCATCCCACTCATCTGTAGCACATTGTATGTCTATACCGGAAGTCTGATTGAAGAGTGTTTTGGTTCGGTGAACAAGAACAGAGCATGCAGCAAGGTCTGACAATCAGGCCTGGATCTCTCAGAGGATATATCTTAGCAAAGTACAGACTTGGAAAAGTCAAGAGGAGTATCATGACTACCACATTCCAGAGATTGAGCCTCTGGTGATGAAAGAATGAAAAGATATGAGCACCTAAGTGTTGGGTTCCTAACAGGCAGAGCAGACTGAGCAAGAACTAACTGACAGAGCATCAGACCTTAATCTAGATGAGAAATTGATGGTGATCAAGCTTCTTGAGAGATCATTCATGGTTGTCTGACATGATTGATGATGTTTATAACTATCTCTTTGATATGCATCACTTAGTAAGCATGGATTCAGCCGACGGACTAGAGTTTTTGGAAAATCTTGAGTATTCCAGATGCTGACTAGAAAGATGTTGAAATCCTTGGTGCGAATATATATACCAGATGGATTTTGATGTGAAGGTGTGTGATTTTTGATATAGTGTGCGAGAAAAGGTAGAGATAAGTGTGGAAGACGCAATACAGGTCCAGTATGTGACAGAACAACAAGATCAAAATAGAGGAAGAATGAAGTGCAGTAGATCAGTATATTGAGCCTAACCAGAACTAAACCTCAACATATGTGGATGCTTCTCATCAGTTCAAATACCTGGTTACTTTCTATAAACTATTGTAGGCAGTGAACCTCTTGTGAGCAGTGTGCTCGGACAGTGAGCCCTAATTGGCAAGTGCCATTTTGTACTTCTTATTCTTTTAACAGAGAATACAATCTTGGGTTAGTCACCCCGTGGTTTTTCCCTTAACAGGGTTTTCCACGTCAAAATCATTGTGTTATGTGTATTGATTTTATTTCTTCTCTCATGGTTATGCATGCTTATGTGCTTGGATGATGCACTAATTATTAAAGAAGAACAAAAAGTTAAATTGTTTAAGATACCTGATTTACCCCCCCCTCGGTTATCTACCTTGTTTCCAACACTTTCTTCTCATTGTTTTCAATAATCTCTCTTAGACTCTATGCTAAGAGATCATCACAATGTTGCACATCACCATGTGCTATATCAGGCTACACATCACCATGTGCTATATCAGGCTGCACATCACCATGTGTTATATCAAGCTGCACATCACTATGTGTTATATTAGGTTGCACATCATCACAACTATTCTTTTCACCAACTGCATTCATACTTGAATCCCAAATGCATTGGCTTCTACGAGTTGGTAGCATTGTATCTTTACTTTCCTTTTGTTTTCTCTCTGCATTTTCTTTGCACTCTTTTTCTTTCCTATAAAATAAAAAAATATCATATTATGTCTTATATACATAAACCTCTTGCCTATAAAATTTCATAAACACAATTAAACAAATAATATACTACTTAGTGGATTTACAACTTGCATGTTTGTCAAACCAAGATGTGATAAATATTCACTATTCTTTGCCACATGTTCTTTATGAAAGTGCTCATAATCTGTCAGTGGAACTTCAGCAACATGATCACTATCATCTAAATTGTGCCTCATAGTCTTTTTCCTCATTTCCTGAAGTCCAAATAAACAATAATATATAAATCGGCAACTTGAATTAGTAGAACAATAGTGGAATATAAACAAAGCTATTACTTTCAATCAACTAGAGCATACAAACAAATGTAGTCATAGTATATAAGGATTTCATTTCCATTTGAATGATACAGTATATAAGGATAGTCCCCATATGAAATACATTCACAGAGCATATAAGATGCATTCTTAGAAATTAGAGGATATAGTCTATGACAAGTTACATGACATAGGATGATAGCATATATGATGCATTATATGGAGGAGCAAAAATTTAGTGAATAAATGTGGCACACAGATTGAAACCCAAAGGAAGCTCTATTTGTTTATCCTTCTATTTGAGAAGAAACTAATTTCCTTTCTGATAGTGTGAATCATCATTATTTCTACTTATATAATCCTCATTATTTCTACTTATAAAATCCTCATTATTTCTACTTATATAATTCTGTAGAAATTCTGAACACACAAATGTAAGTAAAGAAAAATAGTCAATATGTGCTTTAAAAATGAGTAATTTATTTTTGGAATAAATATAGATAGTTTTATGCATGACCTATAACAAGACAAGAACTAGAGAAACAACAAAAAGTAGAGCTCAACAAATCAGATTACCCTGAAAAACCCAAAGTGGAAGAAATTGATGTACACTAATGCCCTTTCTTATCTTGTTGCTTCTCTACTACATTTTACATGCTCACTATTTTCTTGATGCCTTCACTAATCATCTACATTGCCAAAAAGATCAAAATCCTGATCACTCATGTCTACATCTACTTGATTTTCTTCCTCATCCTCATCTGTGTCATGCAATACATTCTCTCTCCCAATCTCTTCATTGGTAATCAAAATATCTTCTCCAAACACTCCATTATCATCTTCATCCACTACTTTGAATGTTTCTTGTAAATTAACATATTTCCTATCAAGCATTATATCAACAGCTTCCATGAATTTTCATTTTGAATGAGACTCTGTTTGAATGACATATGACCATCCTATGCTTCTTACATCATCAATTAGAAATGATTGGTTAATTTGAAAAGGGAAAACATAGGGCTCATCCCTCTCTAATAAAAATTATCCTATATTTGTACGTACAAATCCATACTCATCAACATGTACTGCGAATGATCGGATCCACTTACATTTTAATAATATAGGACTATTTTCACCAAAATCTAGTTGAATAATTTCTTGGATGAATCAACATAAAATTTCTTCTTAGTTTCGTGAAGAAATTCAACACTTACAACACAATCACAATTTGTCTTTTCTTTGTCTTTTTCCTCCACTCTTAAATGGCTACCATAGGCCCACATTCCACTAAAATGCATAGCCCATAAATGTGGAGGTTGTGAAAGCTTACTTTCCTCTGTTGTTATATCTTGACCTTCTTCTTTTGCATCACTAACTACATTAGCAATCCATTCTTCAAATTTTGGAAAAGAATCACCTCCAACCAAATCATGACGTCTGCAATTTCGAGGTCAATGTTGCATCCAACTTTGATTCTCTTCATATTTTCTACATAGAATATTAATGTGCAAATAGTAAGATTAATAATATAAATATGTAAATGCAATTGAGTAAGATTAATAATATAAATGTATAAATAAATAATTGTGTAATTTTTTTTAACCTGTGTCACTTATCGAATGAAGATGTGTTTTGAAGAATAAAGACATGTATCACACTTCTTTCTTGATGTGATAGCTTGAAGTGACATCCATTGCCTTCTAATACTTCACCTGCAACTCTCTTATCTTCATCATCATCTCACACATGTCGATTAACATTTTTAAAATCCATCCTATATTCTGTGCAAAATCCAATGGCCTCTTGCATTGAATATCCCTCAGACATGTTGCCTTCTAGTTTTTCCCTAGTACGAACAAATTTTTTAAAAACCTTCATATATTGTTCTATAGGATACATCCATCTAGTTCTTATTGGACCACAATGCTCTAGTTCATATTCTAGATGTATCAAAAGATGCATAGAAATGTTAAATATTGTTTTTGGAAATTCCCGTTTCAATAGACAAAGGACTTCAACAACCTCCTCCCTCAAACTATCAAAGTTCAAAGGATCTAATACATGTGAACTCATTCTCTTTAATATTAGGCCCAACCTTATAATTTCCAATCTTGGCCTCTTTGCCAAACCTGATATATTTACCACAATAGGTAAAATATTTTTGATTATAACATGATAGTCGTTGATCTTTAGGCCTCTTAAGCTATTAATGTTAGTTTGGCTTCTGATAGTACTAATTACCTATCTAGTGGGAAAGCGAGTCTAAGACATCAACTGTAAGAATTGTGCATGTTCCTTTGTCCAGACATAAGGAGCACTAGGTTTTCTATATTTTATATCATCATATTTTTCAACCCAAAGATTTCGATGAATCTTTAGTTCTCGAAAGTCTTCAGTGATGAAATAGTATCAAAAGCACCAAAAAGATTTTCTATAATAGCATAGGCTATACTTTTCTTAATATGCATAAAGTCAATAGTATGCCTAATGGCTATATCCTTAAAGTATGGCAACTTATAGAATATGCACAACTGTTTTACACCACTTTAATTATGTGGATCATATCCACTACCAGTAACCCCACCATTTTTAATAATTAACATTCTTTTTTGGTCATTCTCAATAATGTAATCACCTGTTATTAGCAAAGGTGCTTCACGATTCTCTTCTTGACCATTGAAACGTGTTTTTTGTCAATGATATTGATGATCCACTTTAAGGTAAGCACGATGTCCACAATAAATACACTTATGCAAACTTCTTGAGTGCCTCGTAAAATCCTTAAAGTTGCAAGCAGGACAGCCATAGTATCCATGAACAGTGAGACCAGACAATGTACCATATGCAGGAAGATCATGAATCATAACCAATATGGAAGCTCTTAAAGTGAATTTTATTGAATGACCATCACTTCAAGATTGAATTACTTCAATTCCTTTCCACAATTCCATTAGCTCATCATATAATAGCTCTAGATAGGCATCTATTGTATCTGAAGTCACACTTTTCTTTCCTAGTATAATCAATGATAGCATTAAGAAAAATGGTTTAGTTTCTAACCATGGAGGCAAGTTATAATTTATTAAAAACACTGGCCAAGTTGACCATTTAGTACTTTTATCTGAGAATGGGTTCACCCCATCTAGAGCCAAACCCAACCTTATATTATGAGGATCTTGAGAAAAATTAGGCCATCTGTTATCAAATTCCATCCACATCTTAGAATCAGGAACATGTCATTGTTTTCCATCAATGCTCTTATTTTGGGCATGCCATTGCATAAGTTTAGCAATGTCTCTGCACCTATACATTCAGAGTAATCATGGGATTATTGGAAAGTGGAGAACTTTTCTAGGAACCATAGCTAATTTCAACCCTTGTCTATACCTTGCTTCATGACATTTCGGACATTCACTCTCACTTGCAAGATTTTTGTGAAATAATACACAACCATTAACACATGTGTGGATGTTTTCATACCCCAAGCCGAGCTTACTAATTTTCTTTTTACATTGACTTTGTTTTGTTGGCAATGTGGAGTTAGCTAGTAACAACGAACTTAATAATGCCAATAACTGATCTACACTCTCATTTGTCCAACCATGCACCACTTGCAAGTTAAGAATTTGACGGATTGTTGTCAAATGTCTTAACTTGCAATTAACATACATAGGCTTTAAAGCATCCTCCATTGACTTGGCCCAGTCATTGTTTAAACCCTCATTCAACATTCTTTCAACTTCAAACCCTTCGTCTAACATTTCTGCCTCTTCATCTATGTTCAGTGCCACTTCATCTATGTTTGTTGCCTCTTCATCTCTCACAGTTTGTAATTCTATCATATCTTCATAATAATTGTAAGCCCAAGGGCTTATACCACTATGCCCATATCTTATCATATGTTGATAAATCACATTTCTTTTTCTCACCCTTCCACCAAGACAGTCATTACATGGACATGGATATTTTTCCATTTCCCTCTCTTTGGCTACTCTCTCATCATATGCATGATATTGATCTGTAGTCAACCTTCAATGCTGATCCATCTGTAATAATTTGCATTCTAGTATTAATTTAGTATAATAAGCTATCCTACACCTAGAAGGCCTTTAAATATAATATCTTAAAAGGTAACCTTCAATCATGCATATGGTCAAGCTAGGATAACCTTTCCTTCAGTTTGGGCTAGTCATCATGTAGGGAGATCATGCAGAGTAGAGGTGTGGTTTTATTTGAGTTCAAGGATCAGTTAAGGATCAACTTCAAAAATACTGAAGATAACATTTTCTTTTGAGTTTTCAAGCTTCAATCATGAAAATATCTCCTAGGGGTGCCCACAAGCAACTTCCTCAAATATCATGAAAATATCAGTTCACTTTTGGCAATCAGGGTTTTGAATTACCTTTGAATTTGTTGTAGAGTGCATCCCCAAATTTGACTTGCTGTAGAGGGCCTCACCAACTTCAAATTCATGACAGCAAACTCTAAATTCCTTACTCAACTTTTCAAAAGTCTCCAAGTCCTCTCCAAACAAGCTTTTATCACCCATGCAAGTAGCTACTACACTTATATGCACCTTAAACATTTTTTTAGGTACATGCATTAGATAGAATAAGTGCTTCAATATGTGTCCATGAGAATAACAAACATCAATAGCAATTCAATTTCATTCCCATGTCGACAATTATACATTTTACAAGTTGTCTGACTTAGAAATATAGACAAGCTATGTAAACCAATAGATAAATAGCATTTAGAAGAAATAATAAACAATTTATCAAGATTACACTTTAAAACCCCAATTAAATAACTATTGTGATGAAGTATTCATAGCAGCAAATCACTTGCCAAAATCATATGCACAGTCACCAAATAAAGGACTCAAGATGTCAACCATTTTAAATGACATCATGACAATAGGAAAAACAACATAGAGAATATAGTCATGTCTTTGATTGCAAAGGAGGGGGTAGATATTACAGTCTATAGTAGCATTGAAAAAATGAAAATATAAAATCCATGAAGCCAAACACTTTTGTCAAAATACAAACCCTTACCTAATTAGTTAACTGATCCTTGAATATTTTATCAGGCAAAGATAGTCATTATATAGATGCTAAAATAGTGACACAAGTGCCTTTGAAAGTGATGACAGTCATGTCATCAAACTGACAGTGAAATTAGTCATAAAAAAGAGTAATGTACAACACCATAGAAGAAAACAGGAGATCACTATCCATTCAAAGAGATGCCCTATTCACAGTCACCAAAGTGGGCTACAACAGCAGAGAAAAGACAGTGGAATATTGACAGTCTTTTTGCATCCAAATGTGAATTATGTGAAAACTAAGTCATATATCAATAACAAAAGTAATAGAGAGGATTTTTTTACAGTCAAAAGTCTATGAATAGAATCTTCAAGTTTATCAAAATCAAGCTAATAAGTTATATGATAGTAATAGCAGCAGATGGGCAAAGGGAATGTGACTGTGACATATTTTTGCATACAAAGGATAGTCATCATCAATGATATCTTTGTATTAAAGAATTTGTAGGTAAGTTCGTGATAGGACAACAAAGATCAGTTCATGTATGAAGCAATGAACAAGGTTTTCATGACAAATGTTACTGTCAAGATAGCAGTAAGAGATAGTAAAGACAGTGAAGAGCATATTTAAGGAATGAAACAAATTATGGAATAGTCTTGCATTCTCAACAACAAGTTTTCATTCTCTGTTTTGTGATAGTCATTTTAAAAATACAATCATCTTTCAAAGGTCAAATCACACACATAGGGACAGTGTCTAAGTCACAGGTTGAAGACCATCAAATTTCTTCATGCCAAGGTATTCTAAGTATAAATCATGAATGGAAAAAGTAGAAATTTATCAATAAAGAACCATGAGACCTCTTCATACAGTCATTAAAAGAGATAGAACAGTCACTAATGATAGAGCACCAAGCTTTCAAAGATACAAAACTTTAGAGGAGGCTAAGAGAAGAATAGAGGTATGTGGAAAACCCTACCTCTGCTTCATAAAACCATTTGTTATTTGTCATCTATCTATTGTTTATCTGCTCCTTTGATATCTACCGTCTATAGCTGGAAATCCCAAAATTCCCTTCTTTCTTCATTCACATGATGATCTCAAAACTATTTCCAAACTCAAAGAACTACGACCGTGAACAATCTTCTCTTGTTTGACTACTCATACCCTATTCTCGGCAGCCATGAACAATATTCTTCTGTTTGACTACTCATACCCTATTTTTGGCAGCCATATATAATCTTCTCCTGTTCGACTACTCTGCATCCCTATTCTTGGCGGCCATGAACAATCTTCTCATGCTAAATGCACAATCTTTGCTTCTTCACAGGTTTCACTTTTATTCAAAATTCATAAATGCACAATCCCTCCATTAATTCCCTCCAAAACTAAAGTGAAAGAAAAAAGAATAGAGGAATTTATTTAGTACTTTATTTAGTCAATTTTATTTTAGTTGTGTTTTTTTGCCCCATGACTAAAGTAGTCATTTATTTAGTCATTTCAATAGTCATTTCAACTGATGACCAAATTAGTCATTTATTTAGTCATTTATAATTGTGTTGCAAAAAGTTTTAGTCATGTGATTAAAAGTTTAGTCACGTGACTAAAAGTTTTAGTCACCTAGTCATTTATTTGCCATATTTCTACTAGTGTATAATGAAAATCATTGCATCTGGAACATATGACATATGTCTTCATAAGCCTTATCTTGTCTCATGCTTGGGAAGGAGAGCATCATCCATGTGCTTTTCCTCCAACAATAGACCGACGGTCCCTGCACAACTTCCTACCTGTAAGTGGTCCTACCCTTCATGGAAGGTATAGATAAGGAACTGTTAGATTAGCCATCTGAGTATCTTGTGTTGTGTCCTTCATAATGCCTCTCAGTCACACAACTATAGATCCACTCTAACTATGTATGACACCACTGGACACATTATGCCATCTGGAGCACTATGGACCGACAATGCATGCAAAGACAGATTCATTACTTTGGCCAAAGATTTACATACATAAACATTATGCAATGAATGTTGTCATATGTCCACCACCTCGACTCGACTTATAGTAAACATATTTTGACCCTCCTTGGTCTAGAATAGTTAAGTTCAAAACATCTATCCATTCCTTGGACATTCGACTCCTATCTTGAAAACCCATTCTTAAGGTTCTCATTGCTTAAACAACCGGGAACGAGTGACTCCACATCACTTTGTCCTACACTTGTATGCAGAAAAAGGTTCAATCATGTTCTCAACACTTAACCATCCTAGCTTGGTGTTTATTTTATTTACCTCATTACAAGGTTTACATTTAGGTCATAATGTCAATGGGTGAACTTGTAGTGACTCATAAAGTTGATTCCCTATAACAAGGTTCTATCTCAATAGACCTTCCTGATTCCAACTTATTAAAAAAAAAGAATTTTAGCCATTTGAACAGAAGGAATTCATTTATTATTGCATAACAAGATATATGGTGACAAGGTTCTAATCTTGTAAAAGAACATTTCAAGAATAACTTTCCCTTAAGGAGATATGGCACAAACCCATAGGAGTCAAAAGACAATAACATGTCCACAAGAACCTTCTTGTTACCATGAGAAATCATATAGTATCAAAATACATTACATGCACAAAGGTATCATTACATGCAGTCGAAGATTTACATCTTTCACTTTAAGGTGATAAGTTTTAATGTTAAGAGCAACGGCTCAATAAGGTGTTTTCTACCAAGATTGGAATAGTCTTCAACATAATATGAATTGGCCTTAGTTATCATAAGTATATAACCTAGTATGTTTTGGCCTTTCTTGCCACCATATGCAAGACTCTAGTTATTGAGAGCATAAGTTGATGCTCTCGGCTATCACAGTCATTAAAACATAGTCACCCTATCAAGCTTTTAATATAAAACAAACTTTGAGCCTTTGTGGTTGTCAATCAATCATTAAGAACATCATAACAGAGTTTCATGGCTCAAAAGCTGCCAACCATAAGTTGATAACCCTATATGGGTTAAACACAGGTATGAAATGATATTGTCTACTTATTAAACATAGTCATCATAACGATGACATGAAATTATAGAAGTTTAATAGGGTTCGAAACCCTACCATATAGTGCACAGTAAGGTTCATATAAGCACAACACACTTGTTGCAGCTCCAAGTTGGCCAAGGATTTACTACATACACAGTAAGTTATATGTGGCATCAACAATATAATACAATTAACACAATGACAATACATAGTATTAAACTTTGAGTTTAAAATGGCTTTGTAAGCCATTGAACCACAGTGCATACTATACATGGGTCAACACCCATTATAAACAATCAAAGACTCATATCTAAATATGATTATCAATTTTTAATCGATGAGTTATAGCTCATACCTATAGACTATGTGTATTTGAAAGTAGCTACTGCAACTAGGCACCAAATAAACTCTAGTTCCAAGCTCAAATCCTCCAAGCTTTCACTGTAGCAATGATATCTCTATGTTGAATACTCTATCTCTCCAACCTGTGAGTCATCCGAAGACATAAAATAACATAATACAAGCCAATGACAAAACCAAGACTCTCAATCCAAATCAGTATTAACCGATTCTTTGCATGCATGCCAAACAAGAACCATTCGCAACAGAGCTTAAATCTTGCCACCTTTTCTATCTTCAATAGGTTAGCTGAGATAATGGCTTGAGATTAGGGTATACTTAGCCGCCACTTTCCTTCCCACTCCTCAGGGGTGGTGACTAGCCGAGTGCCTCCACCAAAACATGAACAACATTTGAATAAAAGAATAATGTAGTTATTATATTCTGCCTCTTGAAGAGTTTAGACCAATATAATTTATGTAATTATACATATATACTCCCTTATATAAGGTTTAAGGGTTATCAAATATAATCATCATCATAAGATAAGGATGCATTCTTACAATGTGACTACGAGGTCGAGCATTGCACCCCCTGAAAGCATTTTTTACCAAAAGACATAAATATCTAGATAAATTAGTCACAAAACATATTGTGGAAAATAAACATGGAACCAAAGGGTTCTCGACAATTTTGCCGAAATTGGCAAACAACTCAAAAAAGATGTTCTTGTGAACATCATCATTTTGACAAATTGACATTAAATATGTCAAGAAGAGTCCAGTTGATCAATCAATAAGAGAAAATAAAAGACTAACATGGGAGACGTAGCTCACCCTAATTGCAAGGATTCAAAATATAAAGTTTGATACTCAGATGGTTGTTTAACCCCTTTTCCCAACATCTATCTCTTCCTCCTGGATGATACCCTCCTTCCATCTTCAAGGGATGACTACTTTCCTAATCAAACTTACCACCATAAAATCATGACTAGTGTATCATCATATGATTGGTAAATCATGATAATTAAATAATTATTTCAACTTGAAATTTCATATCTAACTAACACTATTCAATTTCCTCATAAACAATGATTAATCTGATAATTTCCACAAACATCTAATCATTCAACTCTAGTTAATCATCTTGATTATCATGAAAAAGTAATATTAAGCTAAATCATAAGTTGGGGATGTAACATGTTTCTTCCTAAGGGGAGAGGTGTCGCTTGTAGGCATTGGATCATATTTTGTTTCCAGGCATACTTCATTGGCATTGGAGCTTCTTCATTATGGGGGGGATATCATGTTTCTCTTTTTCCTTCCCATGGGGAGATCACTGATTGTATATACATGATGTATGCAATCCTTGGGGGTATTAGTGAGTCCTCCATACATCATCTTGTTTTCTTTTCTCTCTTTTGGAATGGAGTTTTGTCCCACAAGGTTTTCTCCTTTTCTCCACTTGTGAGGGATTGCATTACATTGTATTTTGCATTGTAAATTGGTACCTAACATGGTTGTGTAGCCGGGACCCATATTGCATCTTTCTCATATTGAATAATAATCTCCCTAAGTTGCACTTAAGGGGGGCTGCAGGAGTAAATGGGTTTTTACCATTTACCTTGCTTAAGTTTTACTTAGGCATCCAACATAATACATTATTATATATTAGTTTATTAGTTGGTAGTTGTTATTGGTTATCTCTTTACTGACTTTTTCATTGCCTTTATAAGCAAGTCCAATGTACATTATTTGCATCTCATTCATATATTTTCATCATTATGGTGAAATAACTTTGCTTCTCTCATATTGTGAAGGTTTATCCTATAGTTTGTGCTCTTGGGAGGTGGTTGACACCAATAGAAACACTTCTCTAGATGATAAACATGAAAAACACAAGCCTTCATATTACTTTGACATCAAAGAACCAATTAGAACATGATTGTTGATAGAGCATGATAATGTGGAATTAACCCAATGCTTGATTCTACATTACAAATACCTAAAGTATGAACCAAAATTGTATAAACCTTTTATCTCCAAGTTTAAAGATAAACCTGTTAGGTTTAGGAAATTGATCGTCAATATTTTTCTCTTAAATACAATGAGAAAATGAAGTAGAGGGAGCTTCTTTAACTATTGTCTTGAGCCTTTATGCCTATACAAAACAAGTAGTTTATAAATTTTCATGTGCATGCATTTTGTTTTGATTTTGTGTGTTTCAATTTTATTGTACTTTATCTATTTGCTACATGTGTGATTTGTTTTAGAGTCTTTATTTTTAGTTTTGGTGTAGTTGGTTATGAGGTTTCCATTTGGTGGTTTATCATTCTACTATAGGTCAATTTTGTAGTGATTTGTAATTATCCCTATTAAATATTTGGGTCCATTTGTTTCTCTTTATGAACTATATTCAGATCTGCAATGTCATGTCCAGTTGACTTGTGGCACTTTGGTGGTTCATTCCATGCATTGTCACATTTTGTTCAACTTTAAAATGAGCTAATTGCTTGTAGAAAAGTTCCATTAACTAGTACAACTATGCACATAGTGGTATTTTCATGGTCTAGCAAGCATAGGTATTCCTTAAAAAAACCCTATGTTATTTTCCTACACCTCACTATGCTCAGATTAATTATTTCTATGTCTATTTGTATAAGGTTGTCAGAATTCAATTTATTATGTGAAAAATTATTCACTATCATTTTAGTGGTCCCTATCTAAGTGATAGGATTTAGTTCTTTTAAGTTGAGAGCAAATAAAAAAGAGAAGTAGAAAATCCAAAATCAAAAGAAAAAAATGAAAAGAAATGAAATGAGATCATGCATGCATACTTATAACTCAACTCAAACTAAGCAATTCTGGCAACTCTTGTCATAGTGATGAGATATTCTAGCATAATGTTGATACCAAGTCCAGCCACGAAAGGCAAGTTGTCACATGCTCAGGTGCAAGTTACGAAAAATAGAAAATATGCAACCCAAGAAAAATACATGAATATGGAATAAATGTAATGAATTAACCCATAAAAAAAATGTACATATATAGGAGAGAGGGAAGATGAACTCCCACCTAGAATAGTGGAGAAGAATAGGTAGTTGACTCACACTAACTAAAATAGGTAGTGACTTAACTTCCTCAAGGTTGGCAAGAGGTGGTGAGCTAACTCAATGAGATTCACCAGATAACTAGAAAGTGTCTCCAATAATTAGAAAACCTAAGTAGGCTTAATGCCATGTAGTATTATCCATGTGCATGAAAATAATATCTACACTAACACCCCACCTTAAGCATAGCTTAGGTGGGTATAAAGAAATTGGGTCTTGGCAACTAGGCCTGATGAGATACCCAAGTACAATGCAATCTCTCATAAGGTGAAGAAAGGAAGAAAACCTAGTGGAAATAAACTCCCCCCCAAAAGAGAGAAAGAAAGAGGAGAGGACTAGAAATCCCCTCATGAAGATGATGTTGTTACTGAAGTAGACCACCCCCCAAAAAGAGCTTGTAGATGAATAAGCTTGCTCCTAGTAAAAGGCTTGGTGAAGATATTAGCAACCTTCTCTGAAGACTGGGAAAAAACTAAGTCAATGATCTGACCATGAATAATCTCCCAAATAAAATGCATGTGAATCTCTATGTGTTTGGTTCACTAGTGTTGGACCTAGTTATCACAATAGATGATTGTGGGCTTCCTGAATGGAATGCCAAACTCAATAAGAATCCCCTTAAGCCAAATAGCCTCAACAACTATGTTGACAGCTCCCCTATACTCTGCCTCTATGGATGATCAAGCAATAGCATTTTTATTTTTGCTATACCAATTGATAGGACCAAAACCTAGTGAAAAACTATACAACTTGAAGTGGACTTGTGATTCTAAGTATCACCAACCCATTCTGAATCTATGTATCTACCCAAGTCAACTTCTATGCTGGTTCTATAATGAATCTTGAATCTGAGAGTTCCTTGAAGGTAGTGAAGGATCCTCTTAGCTACTTTCTAGTGTATCTCATGAGACTCTTGCATGAATCTTAAAACCATTCTTACAACATATAAAATATTGGGTCTCATATGGGTCAAGTAGATGAGATCGCCAACAAGTTTTTGATACAAGGTTGCATCAACTAGTGGGGTAGTACAATCAGTCTCAAGCTTGACTCTAGATAGAAAGGGAGTAAAAGATGGCTTACAATTAGTCATGTGAAACCAAGCAAATTAATCAAGAGTGTACTTGGGTTGTACAAGAGTGATCACTAAGTTAGACTGTGAAATTGCAATACCAAGGTAGTAATGCAATAAACCCAATTTGTCATGTCAAATCTATCTTATAGAGTTGAATTCATAGCTTTAATAGTAAATGAAGATCTCCTAGTGATCAAAAGATTATAAATGTAAAGTACCTGCATCAACAATGAATCATGCTACCATAAGCAATATACATTAGGATTTGAAGGGCACTGAGTGAAAATTGAAGTTAGGAGGACGGAATCTATCTTTACCCGAGGGGCTTGCTTAAGGCCATAGACGGATTTCCTAAATCTACAAACTAAGGATGAATCATGAATAAACCCTAGTGGTTGCTCCATGTAGATATCCTCCTCAAGGTCTCTATGAAGAAAAGCACTCTTCACATCCATCTGGTGCACATCCCAACCATGTGTGACGACAATGGAATGAGTGAGTTAAATTGAAGTCATTTTAGCCATGGGTGAAAAGGTCTATGAGTAGTTAATACCAGTAACTTGTGAAAAACCCTTGGAAACCAAAAATGCCTTGTACTTGTAAACTGACCCATCTGTAGGAAAATTGGTCCAATGTATCCACCTACATCAAAGCATCTTCCTTCCCTTAGGAAGTCAAGTCAAGTCCCAAGTGTGATTTCTGATTAAGGAATCATATTCCTCATGCATAACATTATCACACTTAGGTATGTCTAATGCCTCTCAGAATGTCTATGGATTGGAGGCTGAGGCATAAAAAGCATGTGGCCCACTATGATAGTTTGATTGAGTACATATGTAATCTATTGGATTCCCTACCCAAGTGATTAAACTCTAAAGTATATGTCTAGCTCAAAGAGGTTGAGATGTGGGTGAGTTAGGTGTTGAAATATCAACCTCCAAAACAAGTCTAGAAGTGGATGAGGATGACTCCACATCATTATCCTCACTATCAGAACTAGAAGAAGAAGAAGACTCTACTTGAGGAATCTTTTATGGATGGTATGTTAGAAGAATCATCAAAGTCAAGTGAGTCCACAATCGAAGGAGAAATGTTAAGTATAGAGTTGGAAGGACTCTCTTGAAACTTAACAATCCTCTCAATGAACAACTCTTGTGTGGTCAGGTGGAGTAGGCAATAACCTTTTACACCATTTGGATAATCTACTAAGATGCAAGGTTTGGATTTAGGTTCCATTGTCTTGCTGCTTTGCTTCAGCATGTGTGGCATGGATAAAGATTTGAAAACCTTGAAGTGATCAACTAATGGTTTCCTACTTGTCCAATCTTCAAAAGGAGTGATTCCCTTCAAGGATTTATGAGGAACTTAGTTCTAGATATAACCAGAACAGTTGATCACTTCTACCCAGTATTGTGGTCCAAGGCCCTTGGAGTGTATCATGCAATTATTCATCTCTTTTAAGGATCTATTCTTACATTTTGCAACACCATTCTACTAGGAAGTATAAGGAATTGTGCAGTGCAAGTCTATCCCCTCTACAATATAAAACTTCTCAAACCAGATGTTGACATACTCACCCCCATTTTCAGTTTGAAGAACCTTGATAAATTTTATTGACTATTTTTTAGCAAGAGCCTTGAAGTCTCGAAAGTTATCGAAGACTTCAGATTTCTACCAAAAGAAGTAGACCCATGTGTATCTGGAGAAGTCATCTATGAAGTTGAGAACATACTTTTCCTTAGTTAAATATGGATGGGGAAATGCCCCCACTACATTACTATGAACAAGCTCCAAAGCCTATGTAGCCCTCCAATATTTGCCTTTGTCAAATTTCTCTTTGGGAGGCTTCCCAAGAGTGCAACCCTCACAAAGACCCTTAGAAAATCTAATTCTAGGAAACCCTATGACCATATATTTCTAACTAAGTTGCTCGAGGTAGTAGTAGTTAAGGTGGTTGAACTATGTATTCCATAATTTGCTAACTCCATCTGAATGAGTAATAAATGCTATAGGAGAAACATCAGGTACAAAGTGAAAGAAGGTGTACAACCTAGCTTGGTGATATTCCCTTCCCAAAGCTATCAAAATGTTGTTATGCAGCTCTGAGAGGAACCTCCTACAACAATATGATGAAAAATGCATGAAATAACAAAAATATATAAATAGCAAAAACACAAAAGGAATTTATTGATCACAGGCCACTTTGAGGGGGCAACCTCCTTTGAGAAAGCTCAATACAATAAATTTGTGGATGCCTTCATTGGCCTCAACACATACTTATATACTAAGTCTAATCTAAACAATCATTACTTCCCATGAATGTGGGATAATACAATATACTCACAGGACAACTTACAAAGCACATGAGTCCAAAAGTAATATACTAACAAAGTAAAGATAAGGGTTAAACATGGGTTCCTAGTATATGTAAATTGTTGTTGAATCTAAAGGAGTGGTTCCCATGTAGCATCCTCTAGTTGCATTCCATTCCACTAAATTAATACCTCTGTGATGGATCGGGAGCAAAGTTGATGAGTGCACCTGTCGAGGATGGCCTCCGGCTCCAAAATAATGGACCCTTCATTATCCAGTTCTAGTAAAATAGTTTGTTCTCTGATGTTGGTGCCAAGAACTTTATTTAGACAAGAGACATTAAATACTAGATGAACGCGGGAAGAAGCAGGAAGCTCCAATTTATAAGCAACTGGCCCAATCTTATAAAGAACCTTATATGGCCCATAGAACTTCAAAGCTAGCTTATGATGCCCTTTGAGTTTCAAATATGATTGTTTGTATGGCTGTAGATGAAGAAAAACCATATCACCTACTTGAAAAGTGCACTCAAAATGGTGTTGATCAGCTTGTTGTTTCATTTGATTTCTTGCCATGTGAAGATTGTCTTGCAAGATACAAAGAATCTGATCCTGGTTTCGGAGAACCATGTCGACTACCTGAACTAGTGAACTGATGGGGGTGTATGGAGTAGTGGTGGTGCCTGACCATAGACTGCTTCATATGGAGTCATTTTAGATGCAATGTGGCAGGAGGTATTGTACCACCATTCAGTGAGAGGGAGCCACTTTGCCCACTAATGTTGTTGTTCTGAGGTGAAGTAACAAAGATAAGTTTCCAAACATTTAGTGATAATTTCAGTTTGACAATCTATTTGTGGGTGACACCCAAAACTTGTCTTTAGTTTGGTGCCAGTGTGTCAAAATAGTTTTATCCAAAAATTACTGGTAAAAGTTGCATCATGATCTAAGATAATGGAAGAAGGGATGCCATTAAGACAAAAGATCTGGTCCATAAAAATTTGTGTTACTGAGGAGGTGGTATAGGGATGGCTGAGGGCACAAAAATGACTATATTTGCAGAGGCGATCAACCACAACCAAGATCATTGTCTTCCCTTCAGATTTAAGGAGCCCCTTAATGAAATCCATAGAAATATCTATCCAAATCCATGTAGGGATGGGCAAGGGTTTGAGAAAACTAGGAAGGAGTGTCATTTCACCCTTGTTGCATTGGCAGGTATCACATTCAGCCACCATATGTTGAATTATCCTTTTCATTCCCTTCCAAAAGAAGTTACGTCATGCCCACTCATAAGTTTTGAGGAACCCATAGTGCCCTACCGATGGACGAGCATGGAGTTCATAGAAGATAGCCTGCTGAAGATCTGTGCTTTGGGGAAGCACTAGATGACCCTTGTACCATAGAGAAGAACCATCCCAAGAGTAATGTGGTATAGTAGAGGGTTATTGGCCAACTATTGAATGATTTGAAATAATGAAGAGTCATTGACATAGCCCTACTGGACAGATTCCAACCAATTTGGAATAGGTAGAGAAATAGTTGAAAGGGAAGCTTGGTAATCAAATGTACGAGAAAGAGTATCTGCCACAATATTGTCCTTACCCTTCTTGTAAGTGATCTCATAGTCATAACCCATGAGTTTGCTAACCCATGAGTTTGCTAACCCATTTCTATTGTGTTGGGGAGGAGACCCATTGCTCTAGGAAATATTTTAGACTCTGGTGATTAGTCTTGATGCAAAAATGATTCCCGAGTAGGTATGGCCACTACTTTTGTACTGCATGCAAAATAGCCATCATTTCCTTCTCATATGTAGAGAGTACTAAATTCTTGCCAAAAAGGGCTTTGCTGGTGAATGCAATGGGATGGTCTTCTTGAAGGAGAACAATAGCAAGTCCATTGCCACAAGCATCACTCTAAATAGTGAAGGTCTTGGAAAAATATGTCATAGCTAGAACAGGTGTAGTACACATAGCATGTTTCAGTTTTTCAAATGCACACTCAACAACATATGTCTAGGTAAAAGCATCCTTTTTTAACATAGCTATTAATGGAGCTGCAATCTTCCCGTAATCCTTGACAAACTTGCGATAGTAGCCAATCAATCCCAAAAAACCACGGAGGCTCTTGAGTGTCTAAGGATGTAGCCAATTTTTCATGGCATCTATTTTTATAGGATCCACTCAAACACCTTGGGCTGAAACAATATGCCCGAGATACTCCACTTCCTCTTGGCCAAAAACACATTTAGAATATTTTTCACAGAGTTAATGATTAGAGAGAAGTTGTAGTACAAGATCTAGATGGTGGAGATTCTCAACCCATGTTTTACTATAGATGAGGATACCATCGAAGAAGACCAGAATGAATTTCTGTAGGTAGGGCCGGAATATTTTATTCATCAATGCTTGGAATATTGAAGGAGCATTAGTGAGGCCAAAGGGCATGACCAAAAACTTATAGTGGCCATCATGCATGCGGAAAGCCATTTTAGGGATATCATCCTCATGAACTTGAATTTGGTGATACCTAGAATGAAGATCTAAGTTGGAGAAAAAATGAGCACCATGAAGCTTGTCAACAATAGGAATCAAAAACTTATCCTTGATTGTGATGTGATTAAGTTCTTAGAAGTCAATGCAGAGGCACCATGACCCATCTTTTTTCCAGATAAGAAGAATTGGTGAAAAAAAGCAACTGGTACTAGGGTGAATTATGCCTTGCTTCAAGAAGTCTCAAACGAGCATCTCAATCTCTATCTTTTGGTGAAATGGGTAGCGGTAGGGCCTGGTGTTGGGAGGAATGCTTCTAGGAAGTAGTTGAATATGGTGGTCCTCTAGTCATGAAGGTGGCAATCCCACTAGTTCGGCAAAGACACCTGTATACCTATCCAAAATTTGTTGTAGATTTGACGCAGTAGTGGAGACTGCTAATGGTTGCATCTAAATGGAATGGAGCTAAGCAATGACACCATGTGATTTCTTCTTACGAAGATTTTCCTTGCGATGTGAACTTATGATGCTAAGAGACCCCAGTTGTAATTCCTTTAATGTGTGTTTTTGCCCATTGTCTAAAAACTGCATCCAAAGTTTGGCAAAATCCCATAAGATGGGTCCAAGTGTGCATAACCATTGGCCGCCCAAAACCACATCACATCCGCCTAAGGGCAAGGCAGACATGTCAGAGTGTAGGTTATAATCTCCAATAGAGATACGCACATTGCAACACTTCCCTTTGCAAGGTAATGTGCCCCCATTGGCAATCATGACTTCAAAGATGGAGGAAGGATGGACAAAACAATCAGCCTGTTTAGCGATCTGGGGGTCAATGAAGTTATGAGTATTTTAAGAGGGAGCTTCTTGAAGTAACCCTTGATCCACATGGTTTGTGGGGTGGTGACTCCTACTAAAGCATGGAGAGAGATCTCTGGGTGGTCTTCCTAAGAAGTAGGGTCAACAAGCAACTACTAAGTTTCAACCTGATCATCTACTATATTCTGAGCATCTACATAAACTTTAGTTTCAGATGGAGAATCCACATTCAAGAGATAGAACTTTTGCTCAACACATATATGTCCCCGAGTGAATTTCTCATCACAATTATAATAAAGCCCTATTTCTCTACGTGCTCGCATCTCTGCTTCAGTTAAATGCTTGATAGGAGTTGTTCTAGGAGCTTGCGTGATTTGAGGTCTTTGGGAAACCATATTTCTAAATGGAACAAATTTGGATTTGGATCGTTGTTGAGCTGTGATCTTGTCCTCTGCTAACTTAGCCAACCCTAGGGCTTCCATAATTGTGTTGGGATGGAACATTTTAATAGTAGATCAGATTGTATCCTTTAGACCACTGACAAAACAACTCTTGAAGAATTCATCAGACAATCCCTCTGTCTTTGGCCAGTTTTTCAAATTCTGTCTGATATTCTCTTACAGTGCCTATTTGGTGATGTTTAGTGAGTGCTCCTGTGAAGTCATCAAAATCACTAGGGACAAATCATTGCAAAATGAGTTTGCAAAAATCTATCCATTTTGGCTCTTCATGAGCCTTGATGTACCAACGGAACCATTGAAGGGCTTCATGTTCCAAATGAAAGGATGCAGGTAGGATTTTTTTGACATCAAAAGTATTATGCAGACTAAAATATTGTTTTACCCAGTATATCCATCCAGTTAGATCATCACCACTGAAGCGAGGAAAATCAAGCTTTGGCCCATGCAAATTGCTGGAAGAAGAGAACCCAATGTTTGCAAAAGACTTTGGCTACCATCTATTGTTCATGGCTGAATACTGAAGATTAAGGCAAAGAATTTTTTCATCTAGATGGAGTTTGGTCTTGAGGGCTGCAAGTTCATCCTCCATATTTTTTTGCTCTTGTGCGGGTGACAACCATAGCTAGGAGATTTTTTTTTGGGGGGGGGTTTGGGTAGAAAAGCAAAAATGGAAACTTTTTTAGTAAAAGAAAATTTGAATTTGGGAAAAACTCCAATGGGTAATTGGGTTTGACTAGGTTGTGGACACATTCTTAGGGAAAGGGAAGTATAAAATGAGGATTTCAGAAGCAGGGTGAAAGAATGGGAAAATTTGTCCAAGAGGGACAAAGGAGTAGAAATATGAAATGAACACTATGGTAAAATTTGAAGGCTATTGGGTGAGAATTGAAGAAGTTATGGCAAACCCTAAAAATAGACAAATGTGGGATTTTTAGCTCCGATAAGTGGAATTTGGGATAGGGTCCTCAAGAAAGGAAATATGTAGAATGAAATTTCAGGGGTTCCAGTTAATTTTGAGAGGAAACGGAACTAAAGCAAGGAAGATATTGAGTGAGTTTTTTTCTAGAAACGATCTGCCAACTGCTCTAGATGGATTCAATCTACGATTTTCTAGTTGTTAATAGATATGGGCCCCAAGCATGTCTGGCTTCCTAAAGGTTTAGGGGAGTCACTCGGCCACCAATGTTGTCTAACGGCTTGCGTATTAGGGTAGTACCCCTCACTCCATGGCTCAAGTAAAAATGATAATCGCTTTGCTACAAACGATAGCTCTTGGTTTACCTCATGGATGGGAACTAGTCAATCAGGTAGGGGTCATTGCCCTTTTCGCTGGTAGGTCCTCTCAATGGGCTAGCTAGTTCATGGTTCAGGACTATGGTACTCCTCACAATGAGTTTTAGGGCTATATACCTAGGTACTTCCCACAGTTAAGTGGATAAGGATATTCCCTGATCTGAACTTGCAATTGAAATAAATAATAGAGATGCAAAAAAGAAAGAACTACTACAATAATCACAGTGCCTGGAGGCCACTATAGAAAAAAAATGGCAAAAATTCCACCTAGTGAGCCCAAGAAAGCGCTCTGATACAGATGAGAGGAACTTCCTACAACAATATGATGAAAAATGAACGAAATAACAGAAATATATAAATATTAGAAACACAGAAGGAATTTATTGATCATAGGACACTTCGAGGGGGCAACCTCCTTTGAGCAAGCTCAATACAATAAATTTGTGGATGCCTTCATTGGCCTCAATATGTACTTATATACTAAGTCTAATCTAATCAACTATTACTTCTCGTGAATGTGGGATAATACAATATACTCATGGGACAACTTACAAAGCATATGCATCCAAAAGTAATATTCTAACAAACTAAAGAGAAGGGTTAAACATGGGTTCCTAACAAACTCTCTAATCTCAAGTAAGTCTAGAGAAAAGTGAACTCTCATGCCCATCCCTATGTGGGTAATATGATACACTGATAGGATATTTGATGAAGGCGGGGATAGCTCATAAAACACACAATAATAGAAATTGCACACAGAAAATAGAATGATATTTTATTAATATGGGCAAAACATTACATTACAAAAGCTCAAATAAAATCAGAGGATGAATCCCCTACAGGCTGCAACACATTATAGTTCCCTCTCTCAAGACTCTGGAATCTTCAGCGTTCTACAACCCCAAATCAACTAGGGTTTCTATTTTCCTGCCTTTTCTTGACTCTACACCTTCCCCCTTAACTCTACTACCCCGAGGGTTCCCAAAAATGGTCATATATAGCCCTTTTCGGTGGCCACTAGCTTAATTTCAAAATTTGCACCTCCCTCCAAAAATAGGTCAACTTTGCGGGGCCATAACTTTCAATCCGACCGTTGGATTTTCAATTATAATACCTTTCCGAAAAGATCTCGAAAAGATGATGGTGCACAAGCAATACTAAAACATAGATTACTTGGATTTCTTGCCAAATTTTGGGACCATCCAGAGCCTCTAAGTGCCTCAAATTTGACTTTGAATATTTCAATAGGATTTTTGGAATTTGAAATTTTAATAGCTCACAAATGACAAATGATATTGAAGTGATTTCTTCACCATTAGCTTCAATTCACCATTCTAGAGGTCTGTGTAAGATTTTGTATTCAACTGTGCACAAATGTAAACTTACTAAAAATAGTAACCCTGCCAAATTTAGCCCTTATTGAAAAGAAACAACATTTTTTTTTGGTTGATGCAAGATTGCTCTTACACCCTAGATGCTCCTGCATCAGACACCCGGGGTAATTTGAAAAGTGACCCTGTCACTTCTCATGAGTTAGAGGGAAACCAAAATAGTTAACCTTAGTCTCAGATAACCATGATGAATCTTCAATAGGCGTTCCTTTCCATTTCACCAAGTATTCTATATACTACCTATTTCTTGTACTCTTACCCACACGGCTATCCAAAATGCCCTCTATCTCCTCCTTCTCTGAAGTAGATGCTGGAATGTCCCACTGTGTTCCTTTATCAAGTCCATCATCATGATACTCTGTCAAATCTGAAATGTTAAACACTAGTGAAATATTGATATCATTAGGCAAATCTACCTCAAATGCATTTCCTTAATCATGCTTTGTCAAGAGTCTACATGGTCCAAATTTATTCATTTTCAACTTATTGTATGTTCCAATTGGGAACCTTTTTTTTTTCTCAAGTGAACCATGACTTCATCTCCTACCTGGAACTCCTTATATCTCCTCTTCTGATCTGCCTTAGCCTTGTACTAAATATTCATCTTATTAATGTGCTTTCTCACTTCTTCATGCAAATTCTTTAGGTGTTCTGCAAAGTCTTTAGCCTCGGCACTTGTCTTTTCTCTTTTGTCTAGCTATCTTAACTCTGAAGCATTTCTTGGACTATTGCCATATAAATCTAGAATGGTGATTTACCATTACTCCTATTGATAGAATTGTTGTAAGCAAATTCCACCTGTGGCAAAATCAAATCCCATCCCTTGGACTTATCTCCTACTAAGCATCATAGCAGGTTACCCAAACCCCTGTTCACCACTTCTGTCTGTCCATCAGTCTATGAATGGTGTGCATAACTGAACTTTAAATTTGTTTTCAACTTCTTCCACAATGTCCTCCAAAAATAACCAACAAACTTGGTATCTCAGTCTGAAACTATGCTCTTAGGTAGACCATGTAGTCTCACCACTTCCCTAAAAAATAACTCTGCAATGTGAATAGTATCATTAGTCTTCTTACAAGGAATAAAATGGGTCATCTTTGAGAATTTGTCCACCACCACAAAAATAAAATCATGTCCTCTCTGTGTCCTTGGTAAACCAAGAACAAAATCCATACTAATATCATCCCATGGCTTCTCTGGTTTAGGTAATGGCTGATATAGCCCTGTATTCTAACTTGTTCCTTTTGCCATCTGACACACTCTGCAACTCTACACAAATTTCCTCACATCTTGCTACAATTGTGGCTAGTAATAATGTTCACCAACAATAGCAATAGTCTTATCTCGACCAAAGTGTCCAGCTAATCCTCCACTATGCTTCTCCTTAATCAGGTTCTCTCTCCTGGAACTCCTTGGAATGCACAACTAGCTTCCTCTAAACAACATGCCACCTTGGATTATGAAATCCAATCATTTTGTCATATCCAAAGTAATAGGTTCCAGACAAGCTTTCCAGGCCTCTGCAAAATCTGGATCTTCAGGATACAAACTTTTGAGCTCATCAAACCCAACAACCTCTATCGTCATTTCTGTCAATAAATTTTGCCTTCTGCTCAAGGCATCTGCAACTTTGTTGGACTTTTGACTCCTGTGCTTCAAAACAAAAGTATAACTCTGGAAAAACTCAACCTATTTTAAGTGCCTTTGATTTAATTTTCCTTGACTATTCAGATACTGCAAAGCCTGATGATCAGTATATAAAACAAACTCTTTTGGCAACAAATGATGTCTCCATTTCTTTAAAGCCTGAACTATTGCATGAAACTCTTGATCATAAATAGAATACTTTTTCTTGGCATCATTAAGCTTCTCACTAAAATAGGCAATGGGATTACCTTCTTGACTCAAAAAAACTCGTATACCACTACCACTAGCATCACAATCTACCTGAAATACCTTATTGAAATCTGGAAGTGCCAAAACAGGTTGTTGTACAAATTTTTGCTTAAATGTATCAAACCTCTTGTTTGCTCCTTTAGTCCATCTAAATTCTTTTCTATCCCCTCTCATTGTCTCAGTTAGGGGTGCACAAATGCTACTGAAATTCGTAATAAACTTTCTGTAAAAACTTGCCAAACCATGAAAAGATCTTACCTCGAAAGAACTCCTTGGCATAGGCCACTCAATGATAGCCCTCACCTTCTTTGGGTCCATCTTAAGACCTTCCTTTGAGACAACAAATCCCAGGTATACCAACTCCTTATTTGCAAAACTACATTTCTTGAGATTGATCAACAACTTCTCCTCCCTCAGCTTCTCTAAAACTCTTCTGATATGGATCAAATGCTCATCCCAAGTCTTACTAAAAATCAAAATGTCATCTAAATAAACAATACCAAAACTTCCCAAAAATTCTTTCAATACCTCGTTCATGAGCCACATGAATGTGTTCGGTGCATTGGTTAGCCCAAATGGCACGACTAACCACTCATACAAACCCTCCTTTGTCTTGAAGGCTATCTTCCATTCATCTTCTTCTCTGATTCGAATCTGGTGATTCCCACTCTTCGAATCAATCTTCATGAAGTACTTGGCTCCACTCAAACAATCCATTATGTCATCCATTCAGGGCAATGGAAATTTGTACTTGATTATGATCTTGTTGATGGCTCGGGAATCTATACACATCCTCCACTCTCCATCTTTCTTTGGTGCTAGTAATGCAAGTACTGCACATGGACTTAGGCTCTCCCTTATTAGTCCCTTCCTTAACAGGTCATGAATTTGTTTGTTCAACTCTTCATTCTCTGCTGGAGTCATTCTGTTGGCTGCCTTATTTGGCAAACTAGCTCCTAGTATCAAATCCATTTGATGATTTATCTTCCTCACTGGTGGTAAACCTTCTGGTACATTATCAAAGACAATATCTTGAAATTCTTCCAACATTTCTGAGACTTCTACTAGTACATCTTCACATTTCTCTTGACTAATCTTAGGAATCAATGCAAAGTAATGACACTCATGCTTCATACCCTCCAAAAACTTTCTACCATCTACCAAGCAAACTCTGGTTGTACTACATACCTTTTCTTCCACCTCCTTCAAGGGCTTCAACTTATGACAGACTCCATCCTTTGTTAGGGAGTATGTGTTTGCATGGCCATCATGGACAACACTCCTATCATACTGCCACGGCCTCCCCAATAACATATGACTTGCATCCATCGGTATGATGTCACACAGCACCTCATCATGGTAGTTACCAATCTTGAACTTCACTAAACACTACTCATTGACCAAAGCTCTATGGTCCTTCTGCAACCATGCAATCTGGTATGGATGTGGATGCTTTCTTCTTGTCAACCATCTCCTCTGAAACAAGATTATCAGTGCTTCCACCATCAATAATAATATCACAACACTTACCTTCACATTTGCACCTTGTGCGGAATAAACTCTTCCTCTGATTGGGTTCTTTCTTCTCATTCAACAAAGTTCTTCTGACAACTAGGGTTTCTCCCCTTTCTGCATCTTTGGAGTGCTCAGACTGTGCATCTTCATCCACATGTGCAACTCATGCATTACCTTCAGGTCTTCTATTCATCCTTCCTTGATGTTGTGGACACTCATATGCTCGATGCCCTTCTTCTCCACATTGGAAACATGTTCCCCTGAAACCTCCTCTTCCATGTCCTTGCCTAGGTCTACCTTGTCCTCTTCTTCTTTGCTCACCATTATTCTGGTCATGAGGGCGGTAGGTATTATCTCCTCTCTGATTTTGACTGGTTCCAGCTTCTTCACTTTTCTTTGGATCTTCATTTTAGCCTCCATAGGGTCTTCCACCAGTCCTTCTGCCTTGACCTCTTCCCCTTGGCTTGCTTTCAAATCTCTTATTCAGCTTCTCTTCCACCTTTAGGAAAAACTAGTATGCATCTTCTATGGTTGTCATTCTGACTAGGCTCAACTCTTCTTGAATACTTGGCCTCAACCCATTAATGTAATAGGCTACCTTCTCCTTGTTGACCTCTCCATGGCCTGTCCTGATAGTGATCTTATAAAAATCTTCTGTCTACTCTGTAATAGACTTGTTACCTTGCTTCAATCCTTGCAGCTTCTTCAGCAACTCCATCTCATAGTCCACAGGAATGAATTGCTTCTTCAATTTCTCCACCATCTAATCCCATCTGGTAATCTTTGCTTTTCCTCTTCTATTTCTCGTCAACCATCTCCTTTGAAACAAGATTATCAGTGCTTCCACCATCAATAATAATATCACAACACTTACCTTCACATTTGCACCTTGTGTGGAATAAACTCTTCCTCTGATTGGGTTCTTTCTTCTCATTCAACAAAGTTCTTCTGACAACTAGGGTTTCTCCCCTTTCTGCATCTTTGGAGTGCTTAGACTGTGCATCTTCATCCACATGTGCAACTCGTGCATTACCTTCAGGTCTTCTATTCATCCTTCCTTGATGTTGTGGACACTCATATGCTCGATGCCCTTCTTCTCCACATTGGAAACATGTTCCCCTGAAACCTCCTCTTCCATGTCCTTGCCTAGGTCTACCTCTTCCTCTTCTTCTTTGCTCACCATTATTCTGGTCATGAGGGTGGTAGGTATTATCTCCTCTCTGATTTTGACTGGTTCCAGCTTCTTCACTTTTCTTTGGATCTTCATTTTAGCCTCCATAGGGTCTTCCACCAGTCCTTCTGCCTTGACCTCTTCCCCTTGGCTTGCTTTCAAATCTCTTATTCAGCTTCTCTTCCACCTTTAGGAAAAACTAGTATGCATCTTCTATGGTTGTCATTCTGACTAGGCTCAACTCTTCTTGAATACTTGGCCTCAACCCATTAATGTAATAGGCTACCTTCTCCTTGTTGACCTCTCCATGGCCTGTCCTGATAGTGATCTTATAAAAATCTTCTGTCTACTCTGTAATAGACTTGTTACCTTGCTTCAATCCTTGCAGCTTCTTCAGCAACTCCATCTCATAGTCCACAGGAATGAATTGCTTCTTCAATTTCTCCACCATCTGATCCCATCTGGTAATCTTTGCTTTTCCTCTTCTATTTCTCTCTAACTGGACCTCCTTCCACCAAATACTGGCATGACCCTTCAACTTTGTCTTTGCAAACTTCACCCATTTAGGGTCTTCCACATCTTCATACTTGAAATACTCCTCGATATCATTGATCCAATCAATAAGTTGTTATGGATTCAAATCTCCAGAATGGGTAGAAACTTCAATCCTGGGCCTCTTTCTGATCTTTGAAATGGCCCTCAACAACCTAACTTCTGCAGGATCTCCCGCAGCTTCTTGTTCTTCCTCAGATAGCTCTTCTTCAGCTTCATCTTCACTTTCCTCTCTCCTTCTCAACTCGAACCCTCATCGCAGCTCCTCTTGCAATGCATCAATTTGTCTTTGCAGGGCTCTAAAACCCTCTTCCATCAAAGCATTCCTCCCACCATGGTTTCTTTGTGGAGGCATCTTGATCTCTACAACAAACCCACAACCTCAAGTCTTGGTGTAAACTGCCTCATGGTCAGTGATCTGTCTACACACTTAGGAACCCTTGCTTTGATACCACTTGATGAAGGGGGTAGCTCATAAAACACATAATAACAGAAATTGCACATAGAAAATAGAATGATATTTTATTAATATGGGCAAAACATTACATTACAGAAGCTCAAATACAATCAGAGAATGAATCCCCTACATGCTACAACACATTATAGTTCCCTCTCTCAAGACTCTGGAATCTTCAGCCTTCTGTAACCCCAAATCAACTAGGGTTTCTATTTTCTCACCTTTTCCTGACTCTACACCTTCCCCCTTAACTCTACTACCCCAAGGGTTCCCAAAAATGGTCATATATAGCCCTTTTTGGTAGCCACCAGCTTAATTTTGAAATTTGCACCTCCCTCCAAAAATAGGTCAACTTCGTGAGGCCATAACTTTCGATCCGACTGTTGGATTTTCAATTATAATACCTTCCCGGAAAGCTCTTAAAAAGATGATGGTGCACAAGAAGTACTAAAAGGTAGACTGCTTGGTTTTCCTACCAAATTTCAGGCCCATCCAAAGCCTCTAAGTGCCTCAAATTTGACTTTGAATATTTCAATAGGATTTTTGGAATTTGAAATTTTAATATCTCACAAATGACAAATGATGTTGAAGTGATTTCTTCACCATTAGCTTCAATTCACCATTCTAGAGGTCTGTGTAAGATTTTGTATCTAGTCGTGCACAAATGCAAACTTACTAAAATAGTAACCCTGTCAAATTTAGCCCTTATTGAAAAGAAGCAACATTTTTTTTTGGTTGATGCAAGATTGCTCTTACACCCTGGATGCTCCTTCATCAATATTAGATAAAAGAGAATGTACACTTAGAATATTTGTGAATGTTCCACCTTCAACTTCAAAAAATCCTCTCCCTATAACCAATGTTGCAGAGTTATCACCCAAAGTGATAGTAGACATGCTATAAGGCTCTAAGGAAGAAAATTTGACCTGTGAAGAACCCATGTGGTGCAAGGTACCTGAGTCAATGATCCAAGAAGGAGTTGATAAAGATGCAATTGCAACTAGAGCCTTCCACTTAGATTTCTCTTTTTTTTTTCCTTAGAAGATTTATGGGTTGATGAGGATTCTTTGATAGATTTAGCGGCCCCTATGTTGTTTTTCTTAAGAAGATGTGTGAGGTGATCAATTTGCTTCTTCATACTATTGGAAACTTGCTAGTGTTGTTATTGATGTCAACCCCTAGAATTGGAAATTGAGTATAGTTGGAGATTGCTAATAATGTTGGAGATATCATGGTCAACCTCTAGTAGATGGTTCACTTGGTTTCCAAGTTCTTTTGAGAAAATTTGAATAAAAAAGGTGTGCAGTGTGACAGAGGTATGTTTAGTGTTGTGCTTCACATTTCTTCATGGTTGAAGATATTCTTTTGCAATTTGGAAGGGATGATCAAATATGTTTAGAGGTGTTATATCTAGAGCTTTAGGTTTTGGATCATGCTGTAGTAGAAGATTTGTTTGATAGAGTTTTTTCCTATGAAGAAGATTGTCTGGGAGAAATGAGATTGATCTGCATTTATCTACATTGAGGTTTCTTGTCTTGCAAATTTGGGGACATTCTTGTATTGTCTGTATCTATTTTCCCTTGAAGTTTCTAGTGTTGGTTTGCTCTATAAGTTTAGTTCTTGTGTTGGAGTTTAGTAGCAGTGCATCCTGATGTGCAGAATGAAGGCATTCTTTGTTCCATGTGGTTGTGGCAATGTTGAAGAAGATTCTAATGATGTTAGAATATTTTGGAAAGATGTGTGGATGTTGTGGAGTATTTCTTTGTGTTGTACATGATGCTTTTGGACTTGAAGAGGTGTGTATGTGGTTGCTTGAAGTGTTAGTTTAGGTTTGGCCAACCTGACTTGCTAGTGCTATTTGCGGAGGTACCTCATGGATTGCAGATGTAATGAGCAGCATGGTGATATAGATTTGGGTCCTAGTTAACCCTTGGTGTGGTCCACCTTTACTTCTTTCCACTATGGAAGTGTTTGGTGCCAACCTATTTTGGTGTTGCATGTTTTAGGTGCACACGTTTCATTAAGGCTGACCTAATTGAGATTATTTTAGGTCGCCAATGGTGTAAATGCAAGGTGAAGTTTGAGTTAAGTGGTGTAGAGAAGAAGATGTGAATGTGATGAAGGGTGGTGAATTGAGTGCAAGCTTAAATTCTTATGACTCTCAAATGCAGTGAGCAGAAGGTGTCTACATTTTAGTTTGCTTGAAGTTACTGGAGGTAGTGAGCTGAAGGTTGTGGATGGCATGAAGTTTTAGTGGTGGATTTCTCCTGTTGCCTTGATATAGTGAATCTCTCTATAATAGTCCTCTTCTATTCTTCTTTCTTCTGGGCAGTGAGCCTACTTGTATTCGGTGTTGCTATTCATATATATGTGAGCTAATCCTCACTATGGTTTTTCCCTTCTTGGGTTTTCCATGTAAATATGGTGTTCATATGTGTTTGATTGCGCTTGCATTGATGTCTCATATGTTTACATTATCCTAATGCATAATAAGAGTTTGAAGGCTAATAAGGATTGGAATAGCATTGAGGGTTTAATGTTTTAATGGACAACAGATTCACCCCCCTCCCAGTTGTCATGTGCATATAACAATTGGTATCAGAGCAAAGTTCCTTGAAGAAGCTTAACTTCTTGAGGGTAGATCCAGATGGTGCACAATAAAGGTATTGAGGTTCCCTTGTTTGATGGAACAAATTATGCTTTTTGGAAAATTGGGATGGAAAGTTTTCTTCTCTCATTAGGGTATGGTGTATAGAATTTAGTTGAAAAAGTATATACTATACCTACTGGTGGTCCAAAATATAATGATGAGATTAAAGACTATGAGAACAATGGCAACGCAAGGAGTGCTCTTTTGAATAGTCTTTCTAATTCAGAATTAATGAAAGTAATGAGCTGCAAAACTGCTAATGAGATCTGGAAGAAACTGGAAGGTATCTATCAAGGAGATGACAAGGTCAAGCAAGCAAAGATGTAAAATTTGAAGACCAATTTTAAAGCCCTAAAGATGTTAGATGATGAAAATATTGCAAGCTACATGCAGAGAGTGGATGAAGTTGTCAACTCCATGAATGGTGTTGGTGGAAAGTTGGAGGAAGATGAAGTGGTAAAGAAGGTACTAAGAACTCTTCCAAAATCTTATAGTGCTAAAGTTTATGCTATTGAAGAAGTTCAAAATTTGGATAATTATACTAGGGATCAATTGTTTGGTACTTTAACTACTTTGGAATTAAGAGAGTTTGGTCAAGATGATTCAAGAAAAGAGACTTCCTTTAAGGTTAGCAAGACAGAAAAGAATGATGAGTCAAAACCAAATGATTTTGATGAAGTGGAAGCAAATTTTGTGAGTAGATTGAAAAAGGGCTCTAAAGAATATAGATGTAAGTTACCCTTCAAATGTTTCAACTGTGGAAAGATAGGTCATTATGCTTCAAAATGTCTAGTCAAAATTTCAAATAACAAATATAGGGATAACAAAGGTAAATCAATCAAGAGGAGTTATTATGTTAAAGGGGATGCTAGCATATCTGATGATGAGTCTAACTATTCGGATGATGAAAGTGATGAATGCTTGTTCATGGCTTTGAATTTTGGAACTAATTTTACCAAATCTGAAAGACGTATGAAGGAAATTTCTTTGGAAATAGGGCACAATATCAAAGGAGCTTTGGTAACTACTTTTCATGTGAGAGAAGAGGAAAACTACTGGATAATTGATAGTGGATGTTCAAATCATATGACAGGTGATAAGAATAACTTTGTTAAACTTGAAAAGTTTGATGGAGGTTTTGTTAAGTTTGGAGATGATGCATCTGCTAAGATCTGTGGAAAAGGTTCAATCAGTTTTGAAGGCAAGCACAAAATAGATGATGTTCTCTATGTTAAGGGTCTCCAACATAATCTTCTAAGTGTAGGAGAAATGTGTATTAGAGGATATAAATCTGTGTTTCAGGAATATACCTTTGATGAAGGACAAAAGGAAATGTATATCATCTCAAAGGTGCTAACGATATGTGCTATATGAATCAAATCAATGAAAGTTGGCTATGGCATAGAATAATGTGTCACATCAATTTTGATATCCTAGTGAGGATCAACTCTGCTCAAGCTATAAGAGATCTGCCAAGAATTACAAAGCCTACCAATGCAATTTGCAAGGAATGTTAGATTGGGAAGAAAACAAGAAAGAATTTCAAAATCAAAGAATATTCTACCACAGGACCTTTAGAGTTGGTACATATAGATCTGTGTGGACCTACAAGAATAGGAAGATTTCAAGATGATAGGTATTTCATGTTGTTAATTGATTATTACTCTAGAATGACTTGGGTAACCTTTCTCAAAGAAAAATCAGAAGCTCTAGATAAGTTTAAAGCATTTAAAGTTATGGCTGAAAATGAAATAGATATGAAAATCAAGTTCTTGAGGTCTGACAAAGGTGGTGAGTTCCCCTCCAATGAGTTTAACTATTTTTGTGAAGATCATGGAATAAAAAGGCATTTGTCAGCCCCTAGGACTCCTCAGCAGAATGGAGTTGTGGAAAGAAAGAATAGGACAATTCAAGAAGTAGCAAGGATAATGTTGAAAGAAGAAAATCTACTAGATATCTATTGGAGAGAAGCCATTCATACTGTAGTCTACATAAAAAATAGGGTACAAGCAAGGGTCAATAGTTCAAAGACTCCATATGAACTATGGTATGGAAAAAAAGCCTACTGTAAAATATTTTAGAGTGTTTGGAAGCAAGTGCTACATTAGGAGAGATGAAGAAAACTTAGGAAATTTTGATACAAGATCAGATGAAGGAATCTTCCTTGGACATTCTACAAAGAGCAAGGGTTATAGGTACTACAATAAGAGGCTAAAGAAGTTAGTTGAAAGTGCAAATGTCAAAGTGGATGAAGAACCACACCAAACCTCAATGTTGATAAAAGGATATGAATATAATGAGCTCCCTTACAGAGAAGAAGAAAAGGAAAAGTAGATGCAAGTTGATGAAGAAGATGCTCTGGTAAGGTTTCCCAAGACTCCTAGGTATGTGTAGAAGAATCATTTTGAGGATTAGATCATTGGAGATACAAGGCTGGAGCCCTCCACATCATGCTAGGCGTGATGAGGTAGTACGAGTAGAGCACATTGTTCACAGGCCTTATGATTACTACATAGATGAGCCTATCAAAGGGCATAGAGACAGAGGAGATCTCATTAGGGATTTGTTGAGGTTGAACCCTCCTACTTTCATCAGGACCATACAGAGAGCTGAGGTAGAGGCCTAGCTCATTAGCTTAGACAGATGCTTCGTGTTGTGTCCTTACGAGGACAACACGAAGGCTCATGTGGCAGTACACCTATTACAAGATGCAGCAACTACCTGGTGGCGCACTAAGTGCAAGCATCACCTATCATTGGACACTCTCACATGGGAGACCTTCATTGAGTGCTTCAATGTGTGATACTTATCAGATCATTACAAGTAGCATTGCATAGATGTCTTTCATGACCTTCAGTAGAGGGGAATTACTGTGGCACAGTATGAGGGTAGATTTATTGGGTTGTCCCAATATGCAGAGTATCTCCATGACGAGAAACTCTTGGTTCATAAGTTTATCCAAGGATTGAACCACAACATAGCATGGCCTGTTTGCATGGCAGACCCCCAGACTTTGAGTGATGCTGCCAAGAAGGCATATATCACTAAGGAGATACAGGGACGAGGGCAGAGTTCACATCCTTAGTTTCAGGATCGTGGGTAGTAGCAACATCAGTAGAGTTTCTGTAGACCATCACAACCACCTCATAGGGGAGGATTTAGCTCCGCACCCTTACCTCCTAGGCCCCCATAGCAGCAATAGCAGAGACCCAGGACATAGCAGAGGGCACATGGGGGGTGAAGAGAACTTGTGTCTCAATTTTACTGCTTGAACCTCATGTTTCAAAGTTGTTCTTCATTGAACCTTTCATGAGTTTATTGGGTTCAATGGTTCGATGAACTGTTCAAGTTTTGAGTGTTCGATGAACTGTTCAAGAGTTGAGTTCAATGGTTCATTGAACCATTCGTGAGTTCGATAGGTTCAAGGTTCATCGCTATGACTCAGCTCTATCGGCGGGATTTCGAACATCTGTGAGTTCAATGGGTTCAAGGTTCAACGGGTTCAAGGTTCATCGCTAACTGTATCGGCAAGAAATTGTTCATTGTAATAATGGAAAGCTTTTGGACTGATGGCGAAGATCTTTCCGATGAAGAATGGAGGATTTGGGCATCGTGGAGACATTGAACTATCGGTATAGAAAGTGAAGTGCTCACCGATGGAGCAGGTTAGGCCGATGAGTTTTTTGGTTTGGCATCGTCGGCAACAAAATTGCCGACGATAGTATGACCGAGTGTTTGGCAATATAAACTGCAGAGCTATTTGCGACCCGATACATGTGGGATTAAACATCTCACAGGAATGTGAACAGTCACGACTGTTGAACAGAAGTGATGGTGGGAAGTGAGATCAATCAGTTAGGGCAACAGTTGAGTAACTGTCTTTGCTCTTGCAGACTGGAGATATAAAACCAATCTTCTGGCATCATTATAGGATGGATGAAACAATTTGATTTGTACTGTTTTTATTTTCTGTAGAATGTGCAGATGATATAAACTGCTTTGTACAATTGTAAATAGGATTGATACCTGAACATTAGAGCTGGGAATCTTTATTGTAATCTTTCAGTTTGCTGTAATAAAAATAGCTTCTATTGTGGTTGTGGGTTTTTTACCTGAAAGGGTTTTCCCACGTAAACCTGGTGTCATCCTGTCTTGTTTAATTTGTTTATTTTGTTTTTCTGCTATATTCATCTGTGGTATTTTGAATAGAAAGCCACTTGTCTTCATTATACTCTCTGAATTAACATTAGGGAAGTTGTATTCCGCACCTGTGCTTTCCTAACAAGTGGTATCAGAGCCTAGCCAATTGTGTTATCCTTGTTGGTAGGTTGGGTTTTTTGTGTTAGTTCTGTGAGTGGGAGTTCTGTAGAGGTTTATTTTATTAAATCAGATGGCAAGTACATCAGGAAAAATAGACATTGATAAGTTCAATGGTACAAACTTTGAGTTGTGGAAACTTAAGGTTGAAGATGTGCTAGTTGACAGAGATCTTTGGGTTGCTGTGTCAGGGGTTAAACCTTCAGGCATGAAGCAAGAAGATTTGGATCTGGCAGATAGGAAAGCAAGAGGACTGATAAGATTGAGTCTAGCAGATTCTGTTCTATTGAATGTTCATGAAGGGAAGACTGCAAAGGATCTGTGGAAGAAGTTAGGAGATATTTATCAAGGCAAGTCCTTGGTAAATAAACTGTTCCTCAAAAAGAAGTTGTACTCTTTGAAGATGGATGAAGGAGCATCTGTAGCAGATCATCTGAACACATTTAATACAATTGTTGCACAGTTGACTTCTATAGGTGTAAAAATAGAAGAAGAGGACCGTTGTATGCTTCTGTTATGTTCCTTACCTAACTCATGGGATCATCTTGTGATGGCTATTGGAAGTACAACAACCACGTTTTCAACTGAAGCGGTTGTTGCCTTGCTGTTATCTAAAGAGATGTGAAGCAAATCTTCTGAGATGACCAAAGAGGCCCTATCTGTTTGAGGTAGATCAAAGGAAAGAGGCAAGAAGAAGGACAAGAAGTCTAAGTCTAAATCAGAGGGGAGATTGAAATCTCCTGGCACAAAGTCCAAGGTGAAGTACTGGAACTGTGGGCAGAAAGGACACATCAGGAAAGACTGCAAAGAGGAGAAAAAGAAGAAGAAGAACTTCTCTGACACTGATTCTTCTCAAAGTGATGTTGATGCCTTCATTGCTACCTTGGTAACGTCTGCATCTGAAGATGTATGGCTGGTGGATTCAGGAGCATCTTTCCATATGACATCTCATAGAGAGTGGTTCACAAAGTATGAGCCATATGTTGGTGGGAAGGTGTTCCTGGCAAGTGATTCAACACTAGAAATAGTTGGCCGAGGAAGAGTAAGAATCCAGTTCCTGGATGGCAGGATAAAGGGAATGAATGGAGTTCTCCACATACCAGGTCTGGCTCGAAATTTACTTTCTGTTAGTAAGCTTAATGATTTTGGAGTGCAAGTTACTTTTGTGAATGGTGGCTGTAAGATGATTAGAGGTTCTATTGTTTTGCCTAAGGGTGAACGCATTAGAACTTTGTATAGATTAGATGCTAAACCAGTGTGCTGTAATAATGTCTCTGTAAAATTTGAAAAAGCTACTATTGTAACACATGATGCAAACTCTATGGAAGTTAAACCTCCTGCAGAGAAAACAATGCTCTAGCATCATAGACTTGGTCAAATAGATGAAAAAGGTTTAAAAACTTTGAAGAACAAAAACCTGGTAGATGGGCTGACTGATTGTAATCTGGAATTTGATTTCTGCGAACATTGCATATATGGAAAATAGAACCGTGTTTCATTTTACTCTAATTCTCATAAATCTTCTGGAGTTCTGGAATATGTACATTCTGATGTTTTTGGTCCAATTGATGTTCCTTCTCTATCTAAATCAAGATACTATGTGTCATTTATTGATGATTATTCGAGGAGGGTATTTGTATATTTTTTGAAAAATAAATCATACGTGTTCAGTTGGTTTAAAGAATTTAAAAATCTTGTGGAAAATTAGACTGGTAGAAAAATAAAATGTTTGAGAACGGATAATGGTGGTGAATATTGCAATGCAGATTTTGAAAATTTTTGTCTTGATCATGGAATAAAAAGGCATAAGACTACACCTTATACTCCACAGCAAAATGGAGTTGCTAAAAGGTTAAATCGATCGTTGATGGAGAAAGCAAGAAGTATGTTGAGTTATACTGGTCTTGAACAAAGGTTCTGAGCTAAGGCAGTTGCTACAGCCTATTACTTGCTGAATCGTTCTCCTACTTCAGCATTGGTTGATAAGACGCCTATGGAAGCATGGTTTTGTAAGAAGCCCTCTCTAAGACATATTCATGTCTTTGGCTGTGAGGCATATGCTCATATTCCTAAGGTAAAAAGATCTAAGTTGGATAACAAGGCAGTCAAATGTATCTTTATTGGCTATGGAGTCAGTGTTAAAGGGTACAAACTTTGGAATCCTGAAACTGAAAAGGTAATTTATAGCAGGAATGCAATTTTCAGAGAGCTGAAACCTTTGGTTATTAACTCTCAACTGGAGAAGACAAAAGAGAATAAAGAAAAGAGTGTTGTGAATAGTCCTCTGACCCCTGTAAAAGAGGAACAACAAGCACCAAGTGTAGATGGTTCATATGAGAGTTCAAGTAGCTCTGAAGATTCAAATCCAAAGCAAGAACCTGAACCTGCACCTCATCCATTAAGGAGATCTACACGTGAAAGAAGACAACCAGATAGGTATGGATTTTCAGTACTTGATTCAAGTTATGCCTATGCTTTGCTTACTGATACTGATGAACCTTGGACTGTGAAAGAAGCTATTAGTTTACCTGATTTAGATTCTAGTTGGAAGCCATGGATAGTGAAATGTCATCGTTGGAGAAAAATGGAACCTGGGATCTGGTGCCCTTGCCTGAAGGTAGAAAACCTGTGGGCTGTAAGTGGGTATTTAAAAAGAAATATGGTCTAGATGGTAGTGTTGATAAGTACAAGGCAAGAATGATTGCTAAGGGTTATTCCCAAAAGGAAGGTATTGATTATGGAGAAATATTATCTCCTATAGCTAAGTTGACATCCATTAGATTTCTTTTGTCACTTGCAGCAGCGTATGATTTTGAAATTGAGCAGATGGATGTGACAACAACATTTCTTCATGGGACCTTGAAGAAAAAATTTTATATGTCTCAGCCAAAGCATTTTGTGGTAAAAGGTAAAGAACATCTGGTATGTAAACTTAAAAAGTCTCTTTATGGTTTGAAATAATCTCCCAGAATGTGGTATTAGAAATTCGATACATATGTTTTATCTTTGGGATATATGAGATCTAAATCTGATCATTGTGTCTATTATAAAACTAATGGTGATCAGATTCTTATAATTGCACTGTATGTGGATGACATGTTGTTCATTGGCAATGGTAAGGGGATGATCTCAGAATTAAAATCTCAGTTGTCCTTGAAATTTGAAATGAAGAATTTGGGGGCAGCGAAGTACATTCTGGGAATGGAAATCAAAAGGGACAAATCGAAGAGAAAGCTTTGGCTTAGCCAGAGCAAATATGTTACCAATGTTCTTGATAAGTTTAACATGTCAGATTCTAAACAGTTAGTTGTTCCAGTTTTGTAGGGAACAAAACTGTTTGTTGAAGATTGTCCAGACTCCTCGAATGAAATTGACGACATGGAAAAAGTGCCTTATGCAAGTGTTGTTGGCAGTTTGATGTATGCAATGGTCTGTACCAGACCAGACATTGCACAAGCAGTGGGATTTTTGAGCCGGTTTATGGCGAACCCAGGTAGGTCACATTGGGATGCTGTGAAAAGAGTTATGAGGTATTTGAAGGGAACTTATGACTATGCTATTTGCTATCATGGAAACTCAGTTGGATCTCAGAGATCTATCAGCATTCATGGATATATTGATTCTGATTGGGCAGGGGATATTGACAGTAGAAGATCCACCAGTGGATATGTGTTCACATTAAATGGTGGTGCTATCAGTTGGATGAGCAAGTAGCAGGCTGTAGTCACTTTGTCCACAACAGAGGCAGAGTACATGGCAGCTACTCGTGCATGTCAAGAAGCCATTTGGTTGAAGAGGTTATGTTCTAATGTTGGTTTTAATGCAGGGCAGATACAAATTCATTGTGACAGTCAAAGTGCTATCTGTTTGGCGAAGAACCCTACTTTCCATGCTAGGACAAAACATATTGATGTCTAATATCACTTTGTTCGTGATATGGTGGAAGACAGGAAGGTGAAGCTAGAAAAAGTTGACACTTTGAAAAATGTTGCTGATGCCTTAACTAAACCAGTGAGCACAACCAAGTTCAAATGGTGTATAGATGAAATGGGTCTACGGGCTCATAGTTCTCAATAATCAAAAGAAGACTAAGATGTAGCAGTAATATCTTCGACAAGTGGGAGATTGAAGAGAACTTGTGTCTCAATTTTACTGCTTGAACCTCATGTTTCAAAGTTGTTCTTCGTTGAACCTTTCATGAGTTTATTGGGTTCAATGGTTCGATGAACTGTTCAAGTTTTGAGTGTTTGATGAACTGTTCAAGAGTTGAGTTCAATGGTTCATTGAACCATTCATGAGTTCAATAGGTTCAAGGTTCAATGGGTTTGAGGTTCATCGCTATGACTCAGCTCTATCGGTGGGATTTCGAAGACGTTGAACCATCCATGAGTTCAATGGGTTCAAGGTTCAACGGGTTCAAGGTTCATCGCTAACTGTATCGGCAAGAAATTGTTCATTGGAACAATGGAAAGCTTTTGGACTGATGGCGAAGATCTTTCTGATGAAGAATGGAGGATTTGGGCATCGTGGAGACATTGAACTATTGGTATAGAAAGTGAAGCGCTCACCGATGGAGCAGGTTAGGCCGATGAGTTTTTTGGTTTGGCATCGTCGGCAACAAAATTGCCGACGATAGTATGACCGAGTGTTTGGCAATATAAACTGTAGAGCTGTCTACGACCCGGTACATGTGGGATTAAACATCTCATAGGAATGTGAACAGTCACGACTGTTGAACAGAAGCAATGGTGGGAAGTTAGATCGATCAGTTAGGGCAACCGTTGAGTAACTATCTTTGCTCTTGCAAACTGGAGATATAAAACCAATCTTCTGGCATCATTATAGGATGGATGAAACAATTCGATTTGTACTATTTTTATTTTCTATAGAATGTGCAAATGATATAAACTGCTTTGTACAATTGTAAATAGGATTGATACCTGAACATTAGAGCTAGGAATCTTTATTGTAATCTTTCAGTTTGCTATAATAAAAATAGCTTTTATTGTGGTGGTGGGTTTTTTACCCAAAAGGGTTTTCCCACATAAAACTGGTGTCATTCTACCTTGTTTAATTTGTTTAATTTGTTTTTCTGTTGTATTCATCTGTGGTATTTTGAATAGAAAGCTACTTGTCTACATCATCCTCTCTGAATTAACATTAGGGAAGCTATATTTTGCACCTGTGCTTTCCTAATAGGGGCATAATAGAGGTTCACAGCAGCAAGGTCCACACAAAGATCAGAGGCAGTAGGGACCACCTGCAAGACCCGTGAGGTCGCAACAGTCATATAGGGGCTCACAGGGGTCCACTGGTAGATCAGGACAACAACAGTCGAGTAGGACTCAGACTGGACAAGTACAGTATAGGGACCCATGTTATGTGTGTGGTGGAGCAGGACACTTAGCTAGGGAGTGTCCACATGGCTTTACAGCAGGGGGCAGCCGTGTGTAGGAGGATCTGAGCAGACTGTTGGAGATGTGGGTAGGTCACACCGTATGTTTGCAACGATTGATAACCGCTGGCTGATTTTTAGGCATTAGTGATTGAGATGTTAGGTATGATAGGGGTATCCCCATTTCTATTCTATTTGATTTTGGTTCTACTGACTCTTTCATATCTCCATCGTTCGTGGATCATTGCAGGCTGGTAGCCTCTAGGCAGGGTGATAGGTGGGTGGTTGAGTTGGCCTCAGGGGCCAAGATGACAGTAGATGCCTTAGTCCAGGATTGTGACATTTCTTTGGGACCCTTTGCCACAGTATGTTACCTTAGAGTTATGACATTAGGATCCTACGATGTGGTGTTGGGTATGGACTAGCTTGTGGCTCATCGAGCCAAGCTAGATTGTCGTCAAAAGGCGATCAACTACTTAAATGATCATGGTACATCAGTTGAGATAGTAGGCATTCATAAGCCCACAATAATACATACGATATCCTCTCAGCAACTTAAGTGTTGCATGCGAAAGGGATGCCAAATGTTCGCCATCACAGTGAGTGATAGATCAGATGACGAGCCTAAGACATCTTTGGATGATCATCCCATCCTTAAAGAATTTGCCGATGTGTTTCAAGCAGAATTACTCGGGATGCCACCTCGTCGTGAGGTAGACTTTCACATTGACTTAGTGCCAAGTGTCGAGCTAGTGTCTCATGCACCTTACAGGATGACCACACATGAACTCACTGAGCTGAAGTTATAGCTGGAGGACTTGCTTGAGAAGAGGCACATCTGACCGAGCATTTCACCTTGGGGTGCTCCTGTCATCTTCTTGAAGAAGAAGGATGGGTCTCTTTGATTGTGCATGGACTATAGGCAGTTGAATAAGGTGATGGTGAAGAACCGTTATCCTCTACCCAGGATTGACGATCTTTTCGATCAGATGCAGGGAGCCAAGGTGTTCTCTAAGATTGACCTGAAGTCTGGTTATCATCAGTTATGTATCACAGAGGTGGACATCCATCAGATTGCCTTCAGGGCTCGATATGGCCACTATGAGTTCATTGTGGTCCCCTTCATCTTGAGAAATGCCCCTATAGTGTTCATGAGTCTCATGAATGGGGTGTTTCGTACCTACTTGGATCAGTTCGTGATCATTTTTCTCGATGACATTTTGATCTATTCATGGAGCGAGGAGGAGCATGAGGAGCACCTACGTCAGGTTCTACAGTGTTTGAGGGATCAAAATCTTTATGGGAACTTGGCAAAGTGTGCATTTTTCAGGACAAAGGTACAATATTTGGGGCATATCCTATCTAGCGATGGAATCTCAATAGATCCATCAAAGATCAGGGCTATCAGGGATTGGCCAGCACCCACCAGTGTGACAGAGGTCAGGAGTTTTATGGGGTTAGCTGGTTATTACCGTCACTTTGTTGAGGTTTTTTCTCAGATAGCACACCCCATCACTTCCCTTCAGTGAAAAGGGAAGATTTTTCTATAGAATGAGCAGTGTGAGAGGGCCTTCGGGGTCCTCAAGGAGCATCTTACCAGTGCTCCCATTTTAGCGGTTCCTAATCCTACAAAAAATTTTATGATTTGCATAGATGCATCACTTGAGGGATTGGGAGCCGTACTTATGTAGGGTGGTAGAACGATCACGTATGAGTTGCGAAAGCTCATTACCCATGAGCTAAACTACCCCATGCATGACTTGGAGTTAGCAGTAGTGGTTCATGCTCTAGTTCATTGGAGACATTTCTTATTCGTTCATTGCTTTGAGCTCCATTCAGATCACCACAGTCTTTAGTATATCTTTACACAGCTAAATCTAAATACCCGTCAGAGGCATTGGATGGAGTTTCTTTATGAGTATGAGTTTGATGTCCACTACATCAAAGGAAAGGAGAACGTGGTTGCTGACGCATTGAGTCAGAGGCGCCACGAGCTCTTGACCTTGACTCTGAGTGTGGACTTGAGAGGACACATTATTCAGCATCTGCCAAAGGATGAGTGGTTTCTTAAGGTGTAGCAGGAGATCAGTTCACAGAGGGCCCTTGTGGACAAGTATGCAAGGTATTCACTTGAGGCAGATGGGTTACTTCGTCATTGATAACGCATCTATGTACCCCGCGCAGGTGACCTACGCACTGTAGTGTTATCAGAGACTCATAGAGCACCATATGCAGCACATCTGGGCGTGAAGAAGATGCATGCCGACCTACGACAGTTGTACCATTGGGCGGGTATGAGATGGGATATTGTAGAGTTTGTTGCTTGATGCCTTGAGTTCCAGAGGGTCAAGGTTGAGCATTAGCATCCAGCGAGTCTTTTATACCCACATTAGATACCTAAGTGGAAATGGGACACCATTTCCAAGGATTTTATTGTTGGTCTTCCTATGTCTTCACGTTGCCATGATGCCATCATGGTGATAGTCGACAAGTTGACCAAGGTGACACATTTCTCACCTGTATGCATGACGTACAATGTGCCAGCAGTGGCAAGAGTATTCTTAGATGATATTGTGAGATTACATGGAGTACCTCACCGCATCATTTCTGATAGAGATCTAGTATTTACTTAAGCATTCTAGAGAGCCTTGTAGCAGGCATTTGGCACACAGCTCAACTTTAGCTCCATTTATCATCCTGAGATAGATGGATAGACAGAGTGGGTGAATTAGGTGTTGGAGGATAGGCTTCATATGTATGTTATGGAACATCAGTCTAGATGGGAGGAATATCTGTATCTGGTTGAGTTTGCCTAAAATAATGGGCATCACAGCTCATTGGGTATGCCTCCTTTTCAGGATTTATACAGCAGACCATGCAGGACACCATTGAGTTGGGATCAGATAGAGGACAGGGTTGCCGTCGATCCAGAGTTAGTTCAGGATATGGAGCAGCAGGTCACACTGATTAGGCAGAGACTTCAGGAGGCACAAGATAGGCAGAAGAAGTATGCTGATGCTAAGAGGACTGATCGGAGCTTCTCAGTGGGTGATAGGGTATTCCTTAGAGTGTGGCAACACAAGAGTCCAATCCATTATAGAAAGAGCTCTAAGCTCGCACCATGGTTTGTAGGACCCTTTGAGATCTTGGAGTGGATAGGACCTGTTGTCTATTGTCTAGCATTGCCACCTAGCCTATCACGTATCCATGATGTCTTTCATATTTCTGTATTGAGGCGATATATATTTGATTTATCTCACGTATTGGACTGGAGTGCTCTACAAGTAGAGGCAGATGGGCAGTTAGCTTTGGAGCCAATTCGCATATTGGCTCGTCAGACACTGGACCTTTGACGTCGAGTGCTGGACTAGGTTAGGGTCCAGTGGGATAGTTATGATGAGGTCATAGCGACTTCAGAGGATACAACTAGTTTGAGGGCACTCTATTCTCACCTTTTTGATGACTTCCAGGAGGAAGTTTAGTCTTAGGGGGGAGGATGTGAGGCTGATTATTTTTCCTTCCTTATTTTGATCATTATGCATTTTAGTTGATGACATTATCAGACTTTTATAGCCTAAGGTTTCATTATGCAGATTTGATTATATCTCCTGATTTTTGTTATGACATTGATTAGACATATGGTGATTCGATTTGGTCATATTTTGATGCTATTTTGTGATTAGACATACGAGATATATTAGATGATGTTTTGTGATGTGATTTCTAGTTATTTATGTGATGATGATTATTTGACATTGATAGAAAAATACAGTTTAATTCAAAATTATGTTATAGATGATTATTGTTGTATTCAATGGCATGAATTTAATTCCAGTTGCTTTGGCTATGACTATTGATGATATGATTGACACTTGGTCGAGATGTGTAGGATTACATTCCCAGGCCACGAGAAATTAGAGTTTGAATTCACACATATGTTATTCCCTGTGAAACCAATCCATTCCCAAGAGGGATGAGGATCACGTTTGAATTGAGTGTTGATTTAAGTACTTGTTTTAATTTTATCATTTTGGCCTAGTACCCCTTGGTTTAATTTAATCATATCATGTGTTGTATAATTTTTATTGATTTATACCACTTGGTATTGTTTTTATTTTTGAGGCCATTTAAAGTGGATTTATGACCCCCTAGGTGAACCTTAGTGTCCCAAATTCACCCTAGGTGGTTATCCATGGGTCTAGGGTCAATTTTGACTAACTAAACCTTGGGATAACTCACTTTTGGTCACTCTAAACTGAGGTTTAGTTAAAGTGATGAAATTTGAATTAGATGAGGGTGGGAGATGAGTCATGCTTTGGGAAATACTCATCTCCCTTCCCAAAGTTTGGGAATCTTTTCCCTAGGAAGACTTGGGAGGTCTACAAGACTCACAAGTGTGTGGGATCTTCCTCCAAGGCTCTCACACATGTGTGAGAGCATCTTGGAGGGAGATGGCTCTCTTAGAGAATAAGAGGATGCCATAGGGCATCCCTTATCATCATGGAGGCTTGGTGGGGAATGCCACCTCACCACTTGTTCTCTCACACATGTGTGAGAGCACAAGTGGATAAGGTGAGGATTGAGATTGAATTGGAGGATGACACTTGTCACCCTCACACTTCCTCTCCCTTGCAAGTGGCATAGGTGGAAGAAGGAGAAGGTGACAAGTGTCACCTTTTCTTTCCTCAAGGCCAAATTTGATGGCCTATATTACCTCCTCTTGTGGAGGAGTGCGGGGTTCTTGCATTTTGGAGATTTCTTTCTATTTTGAGCAATTTTTGGGGAGGTTAGAGAGATTTTGGAGATTGGAAGGTTTGGAGAAGCTTGGATCTCATCACCAAATGTGCTTCCATTATAGGGCTTTTGAAGGTAAGCCTCATGACTATGTTCTTTACCCTTGCATTTATTTTATTGTGATGTGTTTGTAGTTTTGTTGTTTGTTGTTTCATTATTTTTATGTGGGATGGAAGTTTGGTGAGAGCACCTCCATTTGGAGGTAAGGCTCAACTTGTTTGGGGTAGGGGAAAGGAACCTCTTTGAGGTCACTCCCATATTTGTGTTATTTATGGCCTTGAGAGCTTTTTACTTGTGGAGATTATTTGAATGACAAGAGTGCCATGGAAGTTTATTTTGAGATATTTGAGGAGTTGTGGTTTTGGAGATTTTGGCTTGAGGCCATGAGACTTGGTATTTTGGTATTTTGGTGTGGCCTTTGAAGTAGAGGGGTCCATTCCATACCCCCATCAAACTCATTTTCATGAGTTGTGCTATGTGTTTATCCTTGGGGTTGATTTTTGTGTTGTTGTTGCTTTGATGCTTGTTGTGGTGTGTTTGCAACCGTGTGAATCCCTACCTCCCTAGCTCGGGGGTGACCCACTTGCAAGTCTACAGTAGGGAGGAGGGCATTTCAAAGTGGCTGAGTTTTCCTCCTGGTTGTGTAATTATTGCAGGTGCTTAAATGAAGAAATGGAGCTTGGTGAGGAGTCCATTTTTGTGTAGCTTGGTCCTTGTTGTTGGCTATTTTAGCCATGGCCTTTGTGGCCTTATTGTATTTATTTTGTCTAGTTATTATGCCCTTGGAGTAGGCTATAAAAAAATGTTGAAATGTAAACATTCTTTTTTTTATATTTATGAGCTGTTTATTTCCTATGTTGTGGAGTTGGGTATTTTGAGAAGTGCAAGTGAAGTTATATGTATTTTCTGTCATTGTTCTTTACAAAAAAAAATGCATCAGTAGTTGTATATAATTTATTGCATACAAAAGAAAGAGAGAGAAATGTTAAATTAGTTTCCTATTTTGTTGCATTAAAAGTTTATTTTATTAGTTGTTGTTTAGGAAGTTAAGCTATTGGAAAATTTGGATGAAAATGCATATTCTACTTTGTAAGATCCTTTAAAAAAAAAAGAAGATAGAAATCTAAGTGAAATATTTTCTATTATGTTGTTGGAAATTTCATGTTAATGGGTGTTGTTTAGGAATATAGTTTACATAATATTTAAATGAAATGGTAATATTTATCTTACATGCTCAAAAAAAGGGGGGGGGAATATCTCTGGTTATTTATGTTTAAAAAAAAAGTGCTATCTGAATTTTACCTATAAGGTTAGACAGAAAATTTGTATTCTAAGTTAAACAACAAATATGTTTTGGTGAAAGTTAGAAATATGTATATATATATATATATACACACACATCCTTATCAGCTGTAATCCAACTTGCTGTTTTTTTTTTTAAGTCACTGTTTATATAAAGAAAAAAAAGAAGAGAACTAATGCTATGTATTTTTTGTATATATTAAAATATATATAAGCACATATATATGTGTGTGTGTGTGTGCATATATATAAGTATATATACAGTAATAGAAAAAAATATTTTTTTTACTGTGATATTTTGAGCTAACTGTTGATATGAATCTGAGTATATATATACACACATATATATACATATATTTATGTATGTATATATATAAATATATATATAAAGAAATATTTTTAAATCTGAAATGTGTATACAAGAGACTATTGTGAAAGAAGAAAAAAAAATATCATTGACGGACTGTATGCAGAACAATTTTAAGTTTGTGAATAAAAAAACTATTATGTGGGACTGTGGGCGGCAACGCCCACAGCCCCACCTTTCCTTAGTAACAAGGGGTGTGGGGAGGAGGCGGTGCCTCCACCCACACCCACGGGTGTGGGTGGAGGCACCGCCTCCTCCCCACACCCCCAAACCTCCAAACCACCTTACGCAGCGGCCTTCCCATGAACTCTGACTCCCTTATCCCCCATGCTCCAAACAAACTCTACCACTGTGGACACACTCCCCCTTCGGCCCTTCACTCTTTTCACCACAGTCCTCCTCTGTGGCGGCAGCGGCGCTATATATTTCTTAGACAACCCTGCAACAAAAACATAAATTATAACATTTGCATTGTGTATATATAGATATATCACTCTAATCTTTTTAAAAAAGAAGTATAACAATATCTCTGTTGTGTATACCTTTGTGAGAGGTAGCCTCCATTCATGGCTTCCATTTTTGCATTTCAAACCCTAACCTGCATAAGGCAAGGAAGAAAACAAAATTAAACAAAGAAGTAAACAAGGAAAGGATGAGATAGGGAATTAGGGCAACAAAATGGAGAAAACAATAAAATACAAATTGGGGCTCCTCAAATTTAGAAAATGATATTTTTATGAGAGGAGGTTGTGAGGGTGTTTATTTTATTTCTTATTTTTTTTATTCTCTATTTTTGCCCTTGCCTTTTTATTCTTGTGTTTCATTTTATTTGTTAATATTTAAATGGGTTTTTGCATTTGTTTTAATGGCTTGTGGTTTATATTTTAAAAGGGAGGGATTAATTTTGTTTAATTTGGGAAGAGTTTTCCCTTTGTATTTAATTCATTTTAGTTGGGATATTTATTTTATTTTTTCCCTTGCATAATTTTATCATTTTATTTGTTTATCAATTTTACTATTATTTTACAAGAAAGAGTAATTTAATCTCTTCCCTTCTCTATTATTCCGAGTTCGTTAATAAATGTAATGCTGAAATTATATTTATTAACAGACTCAAATTAGAAATCCAATTTGGCATCTTGTTATTATTTTATTATTTTATTTCAAATTTTTAATCTTTTTATGCAAGGTCCATTTATTTGACCTTGGTAGGGTATTTATTTTGTTATTATAAATTGTTTTAAATTTGTTCTTAAGTTTAAATCTTATTCTTAAATTTTGTTTAATTCCTTATTGGGTTTTATTTTTAAATTTTTAAGTCGATTATTGAAAACGCGTTATGCTGTCAAATTTTTCCTAGATTTCTAGGGTTTTAATTTTATGATATTTTATTAATTTTTATCTTACCATTCCACTTTATCATGCGTCCATCATGCCATTATTTCTTAATCATTATTTCAATTTTCATTTTGATCTGAGTTAGGGTTGGGTTTTGAATCTGGCGGGAACACCTTCCCACCTAGGAAACTTAGGGTTCAGATTGCAATCATTCTAACCCTAAAAGTGACACACTTCGTGCCGCATAGCCCCTAGACGGCTATCATCATGTAGGGGACTGCGAGGGACAATGCACCTCCCTAAACTTATGTTCTCATGTTTACGCCTTATGCGTATTGTCACCGAGCACGCAAACACGTGCGAGGGGGTTCCTAGGGATAGGTAGAAAAGTTTTTCAAAATTTGTGTCATGACCACATGGTAAATGTGGACATGACACGTGTGTTGTGTCGTGACCACATGGGAAATGTGGGCACGACAAGCAGTAGTCAGAAATAAGGCTAGTCTTGTGTGGAAAGGCTACTCAAAAGTGGAAGGAATAGATTTTGAGAAAACATATGCACTGGTGGCAAGAATGGAGGCTATTAGAATGTTGTTGGCCTTTGCAACTCATAAAGACTTCAAAGTCTATTAGATGGATGTGAAATTTGCATTCTTGTATGGAGAGTTGGAAGAAGAGGTATACATTGAACAACCAAAAAGATTTCAATTATCAAATGATCCAAATATGGTCTACAAAGTGAAGAAGGCATTATATGGACTCAAACATGCTCCTAGATCTTGGTAAACAAGATTGGATAGATACCTGCTATAGTGAGGATTCAAAAACGACACTGCACATAGCAATTTGTACTTCAAGGTTGAAGAAGATCAAATCCTGATTGTGGAGGTATATGTTGATGATATAATCTTTGGAGGAAACAAAGGTATGCACAAGAGATTTGCAGAAGAGATGCAAAAAGAAATTGAAATGTGAATGTGTGGGGAAATGAATTTCTTTCTTGGATTACAAATTAATCAATCAAAAAAAGGTATTTTCATTTCACAGTCAAAGTCTATTAAGGAAATGTTAAAGAATTTTGGAATGGAGGATTCCAAACTGGTATGTACTCTTATGGTTATTGGTTGTAAGTTAAGCAAAAAAGATGAATCTACTAAGGCTGATCAAAGAAAGTACAAATCAATGATTGGTGGACTGTTGTACCTAACTACTACTAGACTAGATATCTTGAATTCAATGTCTTGTGGCTAGATTTCAAGCAGATCCTAGAGAAACACATATTACAATAGTAAAAAGGATATTTAGATACTTGAAAGGCACTCTGGATTATGGCTTATGGTATCCTAAGGATGCTAATTTCTCTTTTAGTGCATATATAGATGCAGATTGGGTGGGATGTATAGATGATAGAAGAAGTACAAGTGGTGGTGCTTTCTTTCTTGGAAGCAGACTGGTTTCATCGTTGAGTAAGAAGTAGGATTCAGTATCATAATCTGCTGTAGAGGCAAAGTACATTGTAGCAGCATCTTGTTATACACAAGTGTTATGGATGAAGCAGACATTAAAATATATTAAAGTGTCATATGATGAACCTATTCCTATTTTGTGTGATAATATAAGTGATATCAATATCACAAGGAATCTGGTAATGCATTCAAGAACAAAGCATATTTCAATCTGGTATCACTTTCTAAGAGAGAAGGTTGCAGAAAATGAGGTGAAATTGGAGTATGTGCCTATCAAGGATCAAGTTGTAGATATTTTTATTCTCTTCCTAAAGATACTTTTGTGTATCTCTGAAAGAAGTTAGGGGTTATTGCCTCTCCTTTTATTTATATGCATAAGGGTGCGCATCTGTCTGGGAAGCATTTCAAGATACATTTTTGGTCCTAAACTGATGTTGAAAGCTAACTCTTAGGGGGAGTAGGTAGTGGTTCTATTGGTTGGTGCAATTATATGGAGCATATTTTATGCCCCTAAGGGGGAGAATGTAGAAACATGAGAGTAGTGGAGATAAAGCAAGTGCTTTCTGGTGTTGCAAGTGTTTCCCTTTGCCATTGATGTCAAAGGGGGAATGAGGTAGAGTGGCTGAAAAATGATAGTGCAGGAAAGTGTGTTTATAAGAGAGTAAAGAACTCCTCAAGTAGGGGGAGAAGAAGTCTATGAAGCAGAGGTAAAGAGTATAAAGAGTAAGCATTACTCCTAACTACTATTGGTTGCAAAGTTGTTGTTGATGGATTTCAGAGAGTTGGTGTTGCCATCAATGACAAAGGGGGAGATTATTGGAAACTTGTTGGTGTTGTCATTGATGTCAACCCTTAGAATTGGAAATTAATTATAGTTGGAGCTTTTTGATAATGTTGGATGTATCATTGTCAACCTCTAGCAGACGGTTCACTTGGTTTCCAAGTGCTTTTGAGAAAATTTGAATAAAAATGTGTCTAGTGTGACAGAGGTATGTTCAGTGTTGTGCTTCGCATTTCTTCATGGTTGAAGATATGCTTGTGTGGTTTAGAAGTGATGATCAGAGATGTTCAAAGGTGTTATATCTAGAGTTTCAAGTTCTAGATCATGCAGCAATCGAAGATGTGTTTGACAGAGTGTTTTCCTGTGAAGAAAGTTGTTTGGGAGAAATGAGATTGCTCCACATTTCTCTGCATTGAAGTTTCTTGTCTTGCAGATTTAGGAACATTCTTATATTGTTTGTATCTACTTTCCTTTGAAGTTTCTATTGTTGGGTTTCTTCGTAAGTTTAGTTCTTGTGTTGGAGTTCAGTAATAGTGTATCTTGATGTGCAAAATGAAGGCATTCTTTGTTTTAGGTGGTTGCGGCAGTGTTGTAGAAGATTCTGATAATGCTAGAATATTATGGAAAGATGTGTGGATGTTGTGGAGTATTTCATTATAGTTTGTATGATTCTTTTGGACTTAAAGAGGCATGTATGTGGTCACTTGAAGTGTTAGTTCAGGTTTGGCAAACTTGACATGCTAGTGCTATTTGCAGAGGTACCTCATGGATTGCGAATGTGATGAGTAGCATGGTGATACAGATTTGGGTCCCAGTTAACCCTTGGTATGGTCCACCTTCACTTCTTTCCACTGTGGAAGTGTTTGGTGCTGACCTATGTCGGTGTTGCACATTTGAGGTGCACACATTTCATTATGTTTGACCTAATTGACATTGTTTTAGGTTACAGATGGTATAAATGCAAGGTGAAGTTTGAGTGAAGTGTAGAGAAGAAGATGCGAATGTGATCAAGCATGGTGAATTGAGTGCAAGCTTAAATGCTTATGAATCCTGGATGTAGTGAGCAGAAGGTGTCTACATTTCAGTTTGATTGAAGTTACTAGAGGCAGTGAGCCAAAGGTTACGGATGGCATAAAGTTGCAGTGGTGGATTTCTCTTCTTGCCTTGAGATAGTGAATCTCTCTATAACAACCCTCTTCTATTCTTCTTTATTTTGGACAGTGAGCCCTTGGCAATGAGCCTACTTGTATTTGGTGTTTCTATTCATATATATGTGAGCTAATCCTCACCATGGTTTTTCCCTTCTTGGGTTTTCAACGTAAATCTGGTGTTCTTATGTGTTTGATTGTGTTTGTTGATGTCTCATATGTTTACATTCTGCTAATGCATAATAAGAGTTTGAATACTAATAAGGATTGGAATAGCATTAAGGGTTTAATGTTTTAATGTACAATTGATTCACCCCCCCTTAGTTGTCTTGTGCATCTAACACATACATTGGTGCTTATCACATCCATGTTTATTGCAATAGGAACACTTAACTTATTCTTTTTTAGGTTTCCCTTTATTTGAAATGTTTTTAGTGTTAGTTTTGGAGGACTCATATTTATGTTCTTTCTTAGTCTCTTTGTCCTTCTGAGTGTTTTGCTTCTTCCCTTTGTTGTTTGAAGCTTATGGTTTCCCATTCCTAGCAATGAGGGTTTGAGGTTTTGAAGACTTCAATATGCTCATCTATATTAACTTATCCTACTCCCTAGTCAAGTAAAAAATAAAGTCATATAGAGAAGACATTTTCCATGAGGTTCCAAGAGCCCTTTTGGTGGAGTATAAGGTAGATGTACAAACACAAAATACTCAAGACCTAATTTGGAGAGTATAGAAAGAACTAGTTGATCTTCCTTTTTATCTATGCCACACTCTTTCAACTATAATCTTAGTGACTTGAACTTAGTGAAGAAGTCCTCTAGGGTGTCAAAGGAACTAAGTCCCAAACTTACGAGCTCATTCTCCAACTCATGACTTCTCATTTCATCTATCTTCCCAAAGAGTTCTTCTAATGCGAATAAAACTTCATTAGGTGTATTCAATACTTCTACATGAAAAAGAAGTTTGGGAGATAGAGTAAGACACAAAAAAATTGAAGGCTTGATCACATTTGTTAAACCACTTTACTTTAGCAGCATCATCAGTTGGTTCAATCTCAGTGCCCATTGTTATCCTATACAAACCTTTGTTCTTTAGCACAAGTTGTACCTTAAGTTTCCAATCATGATAATTAAAGGGTGTCAGAGGCATGACAAATTGATTTGAATCCTTGTTTAAAGTAAGTTTGTTGTAGAAATTATAAGTGTGGAAAGGAAATGTGGAAGTGCACAAGACACAACACAAAACACCCCCTACTTGATTCAATATTTGAGACCCCCCTAAATTTTGGCACTTTATATATTTAGTGCATAGGCGTATGCATTTGGTGGGCCTCCTTACCTCGCTAATGTAACACTAGGGGTGAGTTGAGACTAGCATGGAAGGTGGATTGGATGTGATGTGGTATCCTTTGCACAGGCTAGGTTTTGACCTTCTTCTACCATGTGCAATATTTCTTAGACATGGGCCATTCAACTTTTCCCATAGACTAATGATGCAGGGGCATCGTGCTTCTAACAAATTTTGATTTTGATGTCATTTGCAGTTTTGGTTTTGTTGGTTTTTTTTTGGAATAAGTTTGTTACCTTATGGTTTCTCCTGTCCCAATAATAAGTTCCTATCACCAGCCAGTGTGTAAATTTAGCTAAGAAGTCTCCTGTCATTTATTCTTCTTGTCGCTAGTTACAGTTTTGAGGAAGAGGAGTGGTCAAACATGGTGGCTAAATGCATGATGATTGGAAGGAACCCAAACACTCTACGGCAGTTACAGAATAGTTAGCAGGTGGTGGAGTGGTAGCATTTTGGTAATGATTGCAAATAGGAGAATAAGTTGTAATAAAAGATTCCCTCTACAAAGAGAAGTGGCAGTTATGAGGAGAGGTAGTTGTTAAGAGGCAAGTGGTAGTGGAAGTGTGGAAGAGGCTAAACATATGGTAGGGGCGATGATAAAAGAGAGGCCTAGCAATACAATCGGGGGAGGCTTATCTGGAGTTATGGAAAGGTTGTAAAGAGAGAAGGGAGACCGCTCAAAGAAGGCTGAAGGCCAAACTATCAAGGGCCATCAAAAAGGGGGAGATCGAAGAGAGGCCAAAATTAGGGAGAGGCATTAAGGGAGGTCGAAGCAAGTTAAGAAGACCGCAAGCCCAAAAGAGAAAAGCCAAGGTAGTTGTGGGTAGGCTGAATGGTGGTTGACTCAAGAAGGAGACCAAATAGAGAAAAGAGAAGCCGCAAAGAGAAGATGAAGGAATGCTGAGAATGAACGATCTCGAGGGTGGACAGAGAATGCAGAACTAAGGAGAAAGAGAAGGGAAACCATTAACAGAATGATTGGTATGTAGAAACGATAGGACAAGCATTGTAGTAGGCAATTGGTAATCCAATGCTAGCCCATCCATCTAGGAAATGTATGTAATAGAAGATATTTGTATTCTGATATTTCACAATATAAGTTGGTGTCATGTTTAAGCTATGGATCTGTGATATGGAATACTATCTATTTTGTCTTCATTAACCCAACCCATTATGATGAAATCTGAATGCATTATGTGAAGGTTAGTTGCAAATTCCTGTCACCCAACTGAGATTGATTTTTTATCTACCTTTATGTGTAAATATTTATTGTTCCTGCCTAGTTCATGTCACCCTCATGACAACAGGTTTATAGAAAACTGTTAGTGGTTGCAAGACTAGATAATCGGTAATGGAATGTATAGGGAAGTAGAGCACGTTCATAAAATCATGCTATCAGATTGGTATCAGAGCAAGGTTGGTTCTAAGTACTGAGTAGATCGTCGAAGTGAGGCAACTTAGCCAGGACCTATGGAAAAGCAAAGGAAGGAAAAGGTGAGTGTTGTAGTATTGTGGCAGATTGATAAGTTGTGGAGAACAAGAAGAAGGAAAACATGAAGAAGAAAAATATAGAATTTGAAAGAGAACTGGCAGTATTGAGATGAGACTTAAAAGAATACATGATTGTAAGGCATAAATGGCTAGAGAAAAGTAGCCAGGAATATTTTTGGGTATGGCCAATGGAAAAGAAAGCAAAGTGGCCTGTGAAGTTGATTATGTAGAAAAGAAAAAGGCAAAAGATGAATACCTTGAGAATAGTAGAGAAGGATGGAAAGAGTACCCACAGAGATTGGGACATCAAGGAGTTGCCTCTAAAGCAACATGGACCTAATGAGGGTCAAAGAAGTTCTCATAATAAAGGACTTAAAGGAAAGAAGAGAAGAGAAACTGCAAAAAGTAGCACTTAAAGGAAGATGTAACGAAGAGAGGAGAGTGTCCTTAAAGAAGACACTTATGGAGACACGGTCTCTTATTTTATTGTCTAATGTTGTCTTTAACTATGTGTATACAAGCATGAAGAGCATGACAAGAAAGGTCTAGAATGAGACCTTGAAATGGATAAGAGAAGGGTCTAGCAGAGCACCCTTGAGTGGAGATGAAGATGAGAGAAGAGCAAGACAAATTGCAGCAGTACAACGAGAAGAGGTACAATATAAGGAATTTATATGTGAAGAAGAGAATAGTATTATATCAATGTCAAATGATATTGTAGATGTTGTAGATGTTTTTGAATTTCAAGATGCTTTAAAGATGTTGCAGCTGAAGATAAATAAGCCCTTGTGGGTGAAGTATTGATAAACAAAGAGGAAAGTAAACATGTGAATGCGAGTAATAGTTTGGGCCATGAAGAAAGAAACCATGATGTTGGTTTGCAAAAGAAAAGAGAGATGAAGTTTTCCAAAGACCATGGATATAGGGTGCCTAGTTGGCAAAGGAAAACTACATATATGGGGCAGAAAATAAAGGTTCCAAATAATGATGAAGAGAAGAAAGTTATGAAGAAACTAAAGGGAACATTTGGAGGTTGGCAAGGAAAATAGGTTGTTGAGGGGAAGCCACTTAAATACAGTAAAGAAGTTGTTTCTAAAGATTATTGTAACAAATAAAAGGTACCAAGAGAGAGGAGGATGTTGAGAAACAAGTGGACTCCAGATTTAGGGAAAGGTTGGCCCGTAAGAAGGTCTAGAGAAAATGATTTGAGGATGAAGATTGAGCAAGGAGTGAAGAGCACAAGTGCAATAGTAAATGGACAACAGTCCAACAATAAAGTCTATGTGGTAAAACAAACAGAAACAACAAATAGTTGCATTGATGAGAAGACAAAGTTCAAGAGTTGGAGTCAGGAAGAGGAAAACCAGCCTCAAAGACAATAAGTCATGATACAAGATGAGAAAGAGAATGAGGACCAAAGGCCTACATCAGTGTTAGAGAAGAAGAAGCATAGTTCAAGTAAGGTGAAAGGTCAGTTAGCTAATTTTGATGATGATTTTGAGGCTTTGAGTGAAATTTATGAATATGATTTAGATATGTGGAGAATGATGGATGAAAAGAATAGGAGAAGAGATAAACATTAGAAGAGGAAAGAAAGCAAATACAGGAAGATTGGAAAAAATAGGAGCAAAAGCAAATTTAATTTATCTATGTATAAGGAATTGGAGATGAGCCTCCAAAGAAAAGAGTACGGCAAATTTAATAGCGAGAAAGGATAATGCAGATGTAAAAATGGGAAGAAATATTGAAACAAATGTAGAAGGCAATAACCTTCATGAAGAAGAGGACACAAGGAGGAAATTGAATGAGAATATAGCAGAAAATGGAACTGTATATATTGGAATGGCCAAAGTCCAAAGTGGAGAAGATAAACAAGAGTGTGAAGGGGAAAACATAGAAGAAAAGAACATGGATAAAGGAATCACAGCCGACTACAAAGAAGAGGATTTATGAGCAGAATATGCAGCTATCAAAAAGGAATGGAATGATAAGCTTAAAAGAATACAAACAAGTGTAACAATGGCCAATGGCTAGATGGAAATTATGGATGAGGATCAAGGGAATGTTGCTGAGGAAGAGGTAGATTTAGCAAAAGATTTAGTGTGTTGGGGTATAAATAATGAAGCTAAGAATGGTCTACTGTTGCAGCAGTTGGCAATGGATGATAATTGGCTGGAAAATGTGTTAAGTGATGTGGTATGAAGTGAAAATGTGATGAAGTGTGTAGCCGAATTAGGTGTTGTTATGTAGGGATGTGGAATGAGTAACCTACAAGGCATTAAAATCTTTGAAGACTAGTTATAAAAGAATAGAAGGAGAATGATGAATGGGGGAAATGTTGTCATGAGTGGAGAACTGAATAATCAACCATAGAGTTAGAGGAATGTGGTAGCAGTAGCATTAAGATGCTGGAAGAAGTAGAAGAAAAGATTAATTAAGTAGGGAAGAACCACATGTGCAGGAGCACATGATCTTGTCCCCTGGGGAGTTTGATGCAGGGCTTTGTGCTTCTAACAAATTTTGATTTTTATGTCATTTACAATTTTTGTTTTGTTGGTTTTCTTTTTGGAATAAGTTTATTACCTTAGGGTTTCTCCTGTCATGATACTGAGTTCATGTTGCCATCTAGTGTATAAATTTAGCTAAGAAGTCTCCTGTCATTTATTCTTCCTGTTGCCAGTTACAATTTTGAGGAAGAAGAGTGGTCAAACATGCTGGCTAAATGCATGATGACTGGAAGGAGCCCAGACACTTCATGGCAGTTACAGAGTAGTTAGCAGGTGGTGGAGTGGCAGCATTTTGGTAACGATTGTAGAAAGGAGAATAAGTGGTAATAAAAGATTCCCTCTACAAAGAGAAGTGGCAATTATGAGGAGAGGCAGCCATTAAGAGGCATGTGGTGGTCAAAGTGTGGAAGAGGATGCACATATGGTAGGGGTGACAATAAAAGAGAGGCCCAACAATACAATTGGGGGAGGTCAATCTGGAGTTATGAAAAGGTTGTAACAAGGGAAGGGAGACCGATCAAAGAAGGCCAAAGGCCAAACTATCAAGGGCTGTCAGAAAGGGGGAGATCAGAGAGAGGCTAAAATTAGGGAGAGGCATTAAGGGAGGTCAAGGAAAGTGAAGAAGGCTACAATCCCAAAAGAGAAAAGCCAGGGTGGTTGCGGGCAGGCCAAAAGGTGGTCGACTCAAGAAGGAGACCAAATATAGAAAAGAGAAGCTATAAAGGGAAGATGAAGGAATGTTGAGAATGAACGATCTCGAGGGTGAACAAATAATGTAGAACTAAGGAGAAAGAGAACAAAAACCATTGATAGAATAGTTGGTATGTAGAAATGATAGGATGAGCATTGTAGTAGGTGACTGGTAATCCAATGCTGGCCCATCCATCTAGGAAATGTATGTAATCGAAGATATTTGTATTCTGATATTTCATGATATAATTTGGTGTCATGTTTAAGTTATGAATCTGTGATATGGAATATTGTCTATTCTATCTTGATTGACCTAGTCCCTTATGATGAAATCTAAATGCATTGTGTAAAGGTTAGATGCAAATTCCTGTCGCTCAACTGAGATTGATTTTTTATCTACCTTTATGTGTATATCTTTATTGGTCCTGCTTGGTTCCTGTCACCCTCGTGACAATAGGTTTATTAAAAACTATTAGTGGTTGCAAGACTAGATAATCAGTAATGGAATGTCTAGGGAAGTAGAGCACATTCATAAAATTGTGCTACCAACTGACCTTTCCCATAGACTAAGAGTTAGCCTTACCTCCTATGCATCTCATTCAGCCTTCATAGAGGTCATGGAATTGGCCTTAACCTCTATGTTGGTTATTCCTCCTTCTTTTGTCATGGATCATGGTTCATGGATGTTGTCCCTAGCATAGACTAGACTCAATCAACCTCTATAGACAAGTTGACCTCCACTAAAAATGGACTTGCAAATCAGACTTCCATAGAGATGGAACAACAAAAAAATTTTCATTTTAATGTAAGATTGTTTTCAAATTAAACTATGCGATTTACCAAAATAAAAATCACGAACCAGATTTGCTCGAATACCATGTCGCAGTGTTGAGATCTTCTAGCAGAATGTTGATATTGGGTCAAGCAATAAAAGATAAGTTGTTACATGCTCCTGCAAGTTACCAAAAATAGAAAATATGCAGCCCAAGGAAAATACATGAATATGGAATAATCGATGATCTATTAACCCAAGAATAAGATATACACATATAGGAGAGAGGGAAGATGAACTACCACCTAGAATAGTGGAGAAGAATAGCCAATCAACTCACACTAACTAAAACAAGTGGCAAGTTAACTTCCTCAAAAATGGCAAGAGGTAGCGACCTAACTCAATGAGACTCGTTATATAACTAGCAAGTGTTTCCAATAACTTAAACACCTAAGTAGGCTTAATGCCATGTGGAATTATCCATGCACATGAAAATAATATCTACACTAACAACTTTATCGAGGGCTATAGATGCTCACTGATAGCAGAGCTATGCTAGAGTGGGGTAACTAATGTAGAAATGTGAAATAATTTGAATTTTTTTTCATGGTGAAATGTACTAACATAACGTGATGCTTGGGGCCTTGGGCTATACTGAATGTTCCCTATGGGTTTAGGAAGGAAAATAATAGATGTGTACACACTATGGCAAAAATGAAGCTAAGTTGCATTTATGGTTCATCTATGCTCATTGGCATGGTTGTAACTTGTGTGTCTAAGTTATGCCTTTTTGTTAGTTCTCAACTTTTCTAGGTGGTCATCCTATTTTGGAGATGATTGAAACTAGTAGTTCATGGAGTCTCCATCCAATTTGTTGTAGGTTTATCTTCCAAGACACCATGGTTTTTATATCATTCATAAAGTATAAATTTTTTATTGCATTTGGTAGAGTCCTTGAATTGATTTGTTTTCATTTCCTTATCTTCAATGTAGCATACCCACAATGTGCATTCAAAATGTGTTTTCAAGGGGGGTATTTATTGTGGCCTCTATAACACCCCAATTCTTCAAAAATTAGGGGCCCTCATGTTTAATTTGTGGTTAATATTTAGACCCAAGTGTGTTCTTGGTTTAAGTTTTTTGTCACTTGCTGACTCTTTGCATAGTGTCCCACCCATTGATGTATGGGTTATTTTCTTAAGAGTACAAGTAGTGCTAGTCACACTTTGGTGTCATTCATATGATGTTATCATGATAGAATGAAGATGTGTGTTGGAGTTTGGTCACTATGTTGAAGATTTCCTCTTGTGTGTTTAAGGTCATTAAAATTTCCTTCCACAATGGTGATCATACTCATCATCATGTAATGACCATGTTTCCTATTCTGATATACATGATCACTAATCATAACACTGTAATCTCATAAGATCATGTTGTTGTATTTAAAACCCTTTATGAAATCTACCTTTTATTTCTTTATATATTTTTTTCATATAAATAATACATCTCGTAATTTAAAAACTACACAGCTTTGATTCATCCATACAAGATTAAACCTTGAAATAATGCATTTGGTTATTTTAAATAGGTCTTGGTGCTTAGAATATTAACTATGCCTTTTGTTTTAAACCCACAATAATAGTATCACATAAACTCCACATGCTCTTACATGGTGTTTGTGTGTTACTTGGACTAGTAGTCTTTTGCCACCCATGCCTACATACTATTTATGTCAAACCTTGTGACCTCTTTCACTCGTTGCATGAGTAAATTTGATGTTCTTACCATGAAAGGTGTAACAGGCATCAGCTAGTAACGACGTGATTTCTATCATTTTCTCACCTGTCACACCTGTCCTAAGCTTGTGGACATAGAAATTCCATATTTTTGTCTTATTTTCTATGGTTATATAAATCCTTTTATGTCATGTCCATGTAGGTGATGCTTCCAACAATCTCGAATAAGACACAATTGGTTTGGCTTAGTCCCCATATGCAAAAAAAAATTATAATCAAATGGCAAGGGTGATTCATTAAGTTCTTAAAAGTGATAACGCATAGGATTTGGGGATTGAATGTATAATATAATTTAATAGGGAGTCACAAATATTAATTGATTATATGACCAGAGATTGTAGGATTGGATTGAACAATTTGAAGAGGTTAATATTTAAAATTCATGAGTATGTATTATAGAAATGAGCCAAGATTGATGAAATGACTGCAAGTATCAAATTTGGAGTGGATTGATAGTCGAAATGACAAGTACATATAGGTGAGTAGAGGTAGTTATTAGTTGAGGAAAAGATTCCTCAACTAAGAGTGGTCATCAAGTTGCCTCCCTATAAACTAGTGTGAGTGGCTAGTTAGTAGGCAACTTGATGACACATATCCTAACCACCCAACAACCTTGACACCTCAATGAGACATGTGTCAAGGTTGTATAAAGGCACACCTAAGTAGGCTTATGCCTAAGTGTATAATATATATGAAATATATATAGACTAACACCCCCCTTAAGCATAGCTTGTGGACACAAATGGAATGGGTCCTAGCTACAAATCCTAGTGAGGTACCCATGTACAAAGTAAATATAAAATTGGGTCCCGAAAACTAGGCCTAATGAGGTACCCAAGAACAATGCAATCTCTCATAAATAAAGAAAAGTAGAAAACCCTGTGGGAAAAAACTACCCTCCAAAAGAGAGAAATTATAAAGGTGAAGAAGTACTACTTTTTTGACTAAGTACAATATAGGATTCCCACCATAGAAGGTCTATGAGACCCCCCCCCATAATACATGTCTTGTTGTAGTGAGGTTGGATAGTCGACAAAGGATACAGATGTAGATCCAAGAACATTAAACAATTTTCCTTCCCTTGGGAAGAAATGAAACCACTTGAAGATGCAAACAATCTTCCCATGTGAGAAGATGTATGTATGATCTTGAATCATGTGAATGCTGATCCAAGGATGATGGTACCCATTGTGATGTCTTTGAAGAGTGCTCAGGTGTCCCCATGTCAATGCCAAATGATGTCATAATCAAATTAGGTGGATGCCTAATAGATGAGGATGATGACAATCTAAAAACATGTGTAGGACTATGTAGAGAATGAATATCCAAAGAGGATAAAGGAGATGCAAATTCATCAAAACTATCATTGAAGATAACACTGATGTCCTTAATGTGTGCTTCCATGTCAGCATTGCAAGACTCTACAAATAGACAAGTGATATTAGGTAGAAATCTGTCCCAATCATCAATGCTAGGAAGACTAATATCTTGTTGAAAAGAAGCACAGAAAGCTTTCAAAGAAGTGACTCTGGAATCTAATGAAGCAACAGTAGGAATGATGACTTCTTCTATGTCAATGGAACAATCTATTTATGTATCATGATTAAGGATGTGATTTGTAATCAAAGAAGGATCATTTGGGAATGGAGAAATATGTGAGTCTCCATATATCTCTCAAATTTTGATCCATACTACATGTGGACAGTAAATATCCATGATGGCATACAAAGAATCATCTAGAATATGTAAACTAATCAATCCAACAATGTGATCATGATGATTGAACCACTTATCCTTCTGAGATTGTTTACTAGGTTCAGGGACAAGTCCATATAGATAGGGTACATGAGATTATGGAACCTGAGATGTTTCAAGATGCCTTCACACCAGGACTTATAGTTTCCCATTTTTAGGTTGATTACAGAAGAGTGAGTTTGATATCACATGATTTAGAACAGGTTAATTCCTTTGGACAAAAAAAATTCAACACATTAGGCAACCCCCTAGATTAGGTGACCCCCTAGTTTTGGCACTTTATAACTTAGTACATTTTACAATGCAAGTAGGTCCAATAGATGAGAAATGTCAAAAAATAAACTTCTGCCAAAAACGGTGCTCAATTTCGAGCTACTGATCAAAAGCTATGATACAAACAAGTTTCCCATAAATCACCTAATTTAATACATCTACATTAGAAAATTAAAAAAAAATGCCTATAACCCTGAGTGAATCTAGCCTTCCAACTACTCGTTGGAATCAACAAAGAGAGTACAATACAATGGATTTTACTATGAGGGGGTATTGGCCTCCTACCAAACCAGACCTTGCCCTTCGTCTGCATTAGGCAAAAATACAAAGGTTTTTGAAAACTATTATTTCCTCAAAGAAATTTTCCCCTAATTTTAAATCCCCTACCCCAAATTTGCATTTGTATTTTCCTAATACATTATATGCTTGAGCATTTAACAAAAAATAAACATTAAAAATTTTGAAATGCCTTTGGACAAAAAGACATAGGGGGAAATGAGCAAAAATTGACCCCCTGAAGGTTTTGAATGCCCTCCCTCTCTTTTGAATGCCCTGCCTCTATGTTGGATGTTTGTGAGAGATGCCTTCCAAATTATGGATAAAGAAAATCACTCCAAAGGATTAAAAACTATGTTAGATGCAACCATATTAGACAAAAATGGGCAGGTTGTAGGCTTGAAGGCATTTTTGAAAATGTAGAGCCTTAGTAAGAAAGTCACAACCTTTAAAAAGTGTCTAGCTTCTTAAGAGAAGGCTGCAACTTTATACACATGTCATGGGCCTTGTGTAGAGGTCGCAATCTTCATACATAGGCTGCGGACTATTGATGGTGATTTTAAGACACAATAGCGCAGGTGTGATTGTTGGTTTCATACCTCTCTTGAAAAGTATCCTACCCTAGGTAAGACTACTCCAAGGATAATATAGCTAGGTCTTAACTTGCTTGGAATCTCTCAATTGGTAGGTTCTAGCTATGGCTACAAGGGGTCTTTACATGCAATCTACAGATTTTCAAGTGGGGACAAAAAACACACATAAACCCTTTTATGGTTTTCAACTGATAAAACAATGTAAAATGTTGCTCAAATTCCTAATCTAACGATAGTTTTTAAAGAAAATGCAAAAGGTTTTAGAAGAATCCTAAGTGACATTGACAATGTATGGGTTACTTTCAGTAGACAAATACCCTAGAACTTAACTAGTTTTCTAAGTTACCAAACTGAAATGGGTGTTAAAGTACTACAAAAAATGGTGCTATCTTCAATGGAAGTCAACAGATTTTTAGATTACATTCATTTGTTAAATACCCAATAAACAGTGCAACTTAACTTGTGAAATGTAATTGAACTTTAGCACAAGTGATTAGCCCAGACTAACTTTGCACATCTATCTACCATCAGCAAATAACTAAAAGTGTGGACTTAGAGTATTCATTAGATACTTCACAAAACCATGAACATTATAAAAGCACAACTAACTAACTACGGGAGAACAAGAAGTAAACCATGAAAACCAAATAAGGAACACAATACACAAATTCTTAGAAACACTACAGAAACTTGCTTTGTATTACTTCAAATGGTAGAACGTCAACAATGCGGCATCAAATTCTCTCTTACAAAAATTAGAAATGGCAGCTCTTTATATAAAAAAGTAGCATATTGAGTTTTCAAATGAACGGTGGAGATTAACTCGACACTGATGGTCCAAATTACATCAATAAATGAAATTATAATAGCTTATATCAATTCTTGGATTACATTTTGTCTTCTATGAAAAAGATGAAAAATAGCCTCCAGATACACTAAATCTAGTCAATTTGACTAGCCAACTCAATATATTAATAGAAAAGAACATTTTAAAAGCACAGAAAAGACAAATAGAGTCACATGCTGCCCTAAATATAGCAATTTACAATTATGATGGGATTACATCCTTAAAATATTCAAAATAATATCAGGACTCTTCATCTAAATCAATTTTGTCTTTGCTAGCCAGCTTGTTGCGGTAAGTCAGCCATGCATCAAGTGTAGGGTTAATCTCTAACAGATCTGGATCCTTCAAGTGATTGATCTGATAGTCAAACATCTCCATTTCCTAACTAAATCTATTGTATATCTTCTCTATCTCTGCACCAGCCTTGTGGAATGCTTTGAATTCAGCTTGGAGGTCACTTACCTTATCCAACCTATCTTCCATACTGAGCTCGGTATCTTCAAAAATTACCTTATGTAATTTTCCTTTACACTTCTCTATATCATAAGGGGCGTAGTCATCATAGGAAGCTTTCAAGAAATCCTTTAAAGAATCATTGATATCATACATAATTGACCATAGCTCCTCATCGGCTAGCTTATATGCTTCCTTTATGTTTTCAAAAGTTTCTTTTCTCAAAAGTAGCTGTTGGTACCATTCAATGGCCTTGGGCAGCTAGTTCCCAGTTAGAAAATTTTTGACAACCAGAGTCTGGGTTGGCAAAACCCCGATGCTCTTTATCTGTGGATACATATGTGAATAATACTCATCAAAGGATTCACATTCCTTGCGTAGATCTTTCCATTTTGTATGTAGTTCCACCAGCTTCTTGTGCGCTTGAGCAGAGGCATTGATGGTCTCGCATTCCATCTCAAAAACTCTACATAACCATTTTTCTATATCTTGGGATTTGGACCTTACCTCGCCTAGCCTAGCCATTTCATCAAAAGACAGGAAAGTGGGCACTATCCTTATATCTCCTCTTGCATCTACTGGCTTAACCAAAAATTGTAGGCAAGTGCAGAGTTCTTCATTTTGTTGTTTTAAATCCTTCTTGGACATCTCATCCTTGTCTAACTATTCCAAAATTGATGTAACTAATTCTTTAAAATCATCCACTCTTTGAGAACAAGTGGCGGGTCCCAAATCAACCATGGAGATCACATAATCCTCTACTCTGATTTGTTCTTTTGTTGTATTAGTTGGCGGGACTTCTATCTCTGTAATTCTGGATCCTGATTCATCTTTATAGATCCTAGATTGTATCTTTGACTTCTTTTGTTTCTTAGGCTTCTGAGCTTGTGACAAAATTGTACTCCAATCTAGTTGCATTATTTCCACTTGTGGCTTAGGATATGCTACTCTTATTTGCAACCATTCAGGTGCTGAAGATTTATTCAATTCAGTGGCTTCTTCATTATCAAATACAACCAGTTCTTCAAGTGGCTCTTGTTCTTGCTCTGGTTCTCCATCTTTATTTGTATTCATTTCTTCTTCTTTCTCTTCTTCTTGTGCCAAGTTTTCTAGATTTATCACTATGCTTTCTTGGGCTGACTTGAAAACTTCCTCCATTTGACCTTTCTTTGGAGGACTGTTAGATATATCAACAACTTCAACATTAGTCAGAGGTTCATTGGAGTCTTCATTACTCACTTTTGTCAATACATCTTTCTCCTCCCTGAATGCTACTTCAAGCTCCTGCAAACCCAACTCTGCACAAACTTTGTCAATTCTGGGCAGCAGAGGTATAGCCAAAGAATCTATAAGCATTTGTGAAATAGGAACTGCAGAGGATATGGATAGTCAAGGCACATTGATCTGCGTTAGGTTAGCTAATACAGCCGAGAAGGAAGAAGAGATGACAAGAGGTGAAGGAATAGGTAGTGAAGGTAGAGGAAGAGGAGGTGAAAAGATGGTGAAAATAGGAGGTAATGTTGTGGGAGTGGATAATTGAGAGGAAGAAGTAGAAGGCGCAAGTGTAGTAATAGTGGAAGGGCATGAAGTAGTAACAATGGAGGAAATAGGGCTGCTAGGGGCATTGGAAGAAATTGCCAATGAGCAGGAAGTAGCTGAAATGGTAGAGGTAAGAGAAGCGGCAATAGGGGATGTTTCTCGGATAACGGTAGCTGAAGTCGCAAGTGAAGTGGATACATCAGTAGTGGAAGAGGTGACAGTAGAAGCTACAGGGGTTGTCACAGCCATGCTTACACTTTGAGTAGCATGAGATAGGGAAGTTGGAGGATTAGTATCTTTTTGTGTTGCAACATCCTCCTTGGTGACCTCTTTTACCCTTGCTTTCCCAGTCTTAAAACCTTCTCGAAGGCCACTTAGCATATCTCTTTTCTTGGAGGCCCTTGTCTTGGTGGAGGGAGGTTGGTCTTTCTTTGGAGGAGGCCCTATAGATGGATTCTTAATTTTCTTTGTTTTCCCTGGCAGAGATGTATGTTCTTCACTATCTGATTTCTACTTCTCAGATGGCTCTACCTCATCTATAACATTTATTGGTTCATCCTCCTCACCTCCGAAGTCCTTATCTGATTCCAATGCGGTATAAATGAGCTGTATTCCTTGCCCTTCAAAAGAAGCCACCTGACCCCTTACTTAGGCCTTGCATAATCTGATGGGCTCTCTCATGATGGTATCCAAAGAGGTTTCTTCTGCATTTGTCCAATTTGGCAGTGGGATGGGTTGATGGTATTGAGCTTCCCAAGGTCCTCTGACCATAACATTTTCATCATCCTCTAACTGATCTAGCACTGCAATAATGTGGAACTTCTTGATGAAGGCTAGAGGTAGCCTCAAGTGTGCCTTCTTCATAACTTCATAATCATCTAGGTAGTTGGCCCAAAAGTCTTCAATATGTATCTTGTTAAACAACTTCTTACTTACGAACCTTTCCATCACCATATTTGGATCGAAATGATCCCTTGCATTGTAGTAATGTAAATTGAGGAGTTAAAGCTCTTTTTCAAAATGTTCTACCAAAGCTAAAGAAGGACATGCATAGTTCCCCTTGCCAAACCTAATAGGAAACTAAACATTGGTTCTGTGAAAGTGCTTGAGTTTCTCAGCACAGGCTATCAACTATCTAGACAATTCTAGAATCACTGTCTTGTCATCAAGATATCTGGGAAGTCTATAAGCCATCCCAGTGAAACCTTGTACTCTTAGGTATGTGAATTTATCAAATTGGATATACCACCTGCCATATTTAGTTATTTCATTCATTGCTTCAGTGGAAATCCTCAAGGTTGTATTACCTTGCAGCAATCTGGCTATATACATTGTGAAACCATCATTTACCCTTTTAAAATATATTAAAGATTGAGATGAGGTTAGCTATGGGTAACATTCATATATGTTAATTTCGGTTTGCTCATCATTTCCAACTTCTCCAATCTTGGATAACCCAACATAGTGTTTTCTCCTTGCTAATGCATAGCTAACATAAGATGTCCATCTGAAGTACCTCTTCTCTTTGAAGTTGTTGAAGGCCTCATGAATGTTGTCACCAAGGATTTGGGCCCAATGGAACTTAGTCCCTTTCAATATCTCAATTATGATAACAAACATCCACCCCTCAAAAGTGGAGGTTGTGGGTAATCCATATATTCTGCTCAGAAAAATTATCAAATCTCTAATTTCATCATGGAAATCACTCCTATATAGCACTTGGGGAAATTTATTGAGGGCAGACCTTCTATTTTTGGCCCAATTGTCATTCATGTGTTTCCTGCATCCCTCCACATCTTTGTTGTAAGTCCCCTTTGATCCTTGTTTGTTTGGCATGGTCATGACTTTGTGCCATGGAATATCAAAGGTCTCAGCTAGAGAGGGTGGGCTTAAATCAGCCAAGATATCCCCATTAGTAGTTTGAATTGTCCTTGTCATGACATCATACCTATTTGCATAGGTCACCATCAATTCTACACATTGTACTTAGGTGAGAAAGGCAGCAGCTTGTGATATACCACTGTCTCTGAGTGTTTTGGCCCTAGGAGTTGGGTTTGGGCCAAAGATCCTCAATTTGAAGTCATCTAAGTCTATGTGACCCAGACCTGTGTCTCCTACATCACTCCATCCAGTGTGAATCTTGGTCTCTAGGGAGATTACCTTGAATTCGTACTTCATAGCTTGGGCTCAGGCAATCATTTAATCTGCAGGACCAGACCTTATAAGTTTGACACCTTGAGAATTTTTTCACACACTCCTAAGTTTTAGATGAACTTTAATGAATTTTCTAATACTACTGATATGCCCTTTTTAAAGAATCATGAATCTAACAGTTATTACCATTATACCTACTTAGCAATTCACCATTAATGCATGCAAAAAATATTTAATGTTGCAAGACATATAATTGAAAGCATGAAAATCATCATTATCTATGTATCACAACATTAACTTCATCATTCCTGGTGTTTTCCCTTTGAAAATTTCTTAAAACACAGTCATTTTGCATCATTTGCACTAGTTTTAGGGTCAACCGACTTATAGGTAGAAAAGAACTAAAATTGAGGTCTACCGACCTCAGCGAGAAGAATGGGCTTGTCTGACTCAAGGTTTTATTACTATTCATTCTCTTCTGGCTTTTGCACGGGTTTTGAATGTTACTGACTTGTGCAACTTTTGAAGGTCACCGACCTTTCATTGGTTGTTTAGTTAGTTGGTCAGGTTTTAGTGCAAGTCTCTTGAGTTCTCTTTCACTACTCTTGTGTGGGATTTGGCTTTGTTCGACTTGCACGAGTTTTAAGGTCAAATGACTAAATCAGTGAAGGAGTGTTTTAGCGCAGGGTCAGATGTGACTAATTTTAGCACAGAGTCATTTCCTTATTTTCAGCGGGACTTTGGATGTCACCGATATGCAGAGATATATCCACTGATATGCAGAGATATTTGAGGTGTCCAACCAAGTCAGAGATGGAGTCATTTAGTGCAAGGTCGACACGAGAGGTTTTTAGTACTAAAATAATTTTTCAAAGCTTGTGGGATTTTGAGGTCCCTCTAATCTAACTGGTTAATCACAACATGGCTATGTAGGTTGGAAGTTAATGTTTTTAGTGCCAAAAGGATTTCAAAGTGCGGCGAGGGTTTTAACGACCACCAATCGACTCAAGGAGTTTGCAATGTTTACAGGTCAGTCAAACTCTAGTTTAGCGCTAAGACCAAATGTCTTCCTAGTTTATGAAAACTTCAGCCAGTCTGGTTAAGTTGTTCTTTTTAACTCATAACAGTCCATCTATGTTTTCAAAGGGAAATCCAAACTAGGTTTCAAAGGAAAAACAAATAGTTCATGCACAAAACCCTGGCTAAAACCCTAAATGTGTTGCTTGGAAGAAAATGTACTTTGAAATCAAACCCTAACCGCATACTGTGAAAGCTCAAAAGAGGAGGTTTGGAAACCCCACCTGGTTAGTTTGCAAAAAATATGTCTAGATTGCACAGGTGAGAAGTGGTTGCAGGATCGAACTCTGGAAATGGAGGAGAAAATGCTCAATCAAGCAGCAAAGATTGCAAAGGGGCTCTGAAATCTCTATCAAATGCAAAACTATTTTAAACAAAGGATGTTATCCCTCTTATTACCCCGACCAAATCACCATTAATGAGCGACGTACAGTCGACAGATTAGGGTTTTCATGCGATTTTTCATTTGCTCAGACTTGGTGGGGAAATCAGACACGACCGACCTAGTCGATGAGAGATTTTTATAGTGTTGCGACCATAGGCTCTAAGTTATGCAATTTGTGGGACTTTATGGTCCTTCAGACTTGCAGGAATTTTGGCTTCATCTGACTTAGTCAGCGATTGAACGATATAGTGCAAGTTGGAGACGATTGATTTTAGTGTAAAAGTCTATCGGGAGGAAAACTAACACCAGAGTCAGTGATAAAGGACTTTAATGCAAAGTCAGTTGGGAGGAAAATCAGCGCAAAGGTTGGTTGGAAAGAAGTTCAATGCAAAATTTAGTTGGAGAGCAATTTAGCACAAAAGGGCTATTCAAGGTCATCAAAAGGGATATGAAAATCCAACTTAGCACATTCCTGAAGTGATTTTTTAATATCATCATGCAATCATGGCCAAAATGCACTTTGACCACTTGACCACTTAAGAGGTGAAAATCCACTTGACATCCTAGACCAAAATTTGAAAGAGGGGTCCCTATTTTTAAATCAAGTGTGTGTGCAAGGCACAACAAATGGCGACTCTGCTAGGAAATGCTCCTGAGCATTTTGATGATAAGCTTTCAGTTTGAACCTAGAATCTCTATGTTCCCCACATATTAAATGAAAAAGTAAGATACCCTATCAAAGTGTCCAAGATCACCAACTAGTGCAACCATCCACATCCTAAAAACCTAAGTGTGTGTGATTGTATTCATTCCCATCCTTTCGGCAATGAAGTTCATCCAAGACCCTCCGCAACAAGCTAGGAAGTTGAGACCATTCTACCACCAAGAAATGCTCAAATATTTGAGATATGATGAGCCTTGAGAAAAATAAATGGTAGATAATACTTCTGGCACAATGGTAATCGATGATAATTATTTCTGGATAATACCTCTTGTGAGAATTTTCAATTGGTAGTCCCTTTTTAATTGCACTATAACGGGTCTGGTGTTGAAAAACACCTTTTATTTTCATCCAATATAGGCTAGCAACACTTAGTGTCACTTGCTTTCTTTCTTGGTTGATAGTGCATGTGGTAGAATAAGGAGTCAACCTTTTCACTTGACACAAGATCACTCAGACTCACCTAGCTACTTTAGGATCGTTTAAAGTGAGAGATATATGGTTAGAAAATACTTCAGGTGCACCAACTAATGACTCATTTTCTATGAACATACATCATACCTCTTAGCCTAATAGCAGAAACCATGGCAGGATTTAGGTTGAACCTTGGATTCTCAAAGAAAACTCAATATTATTCGCCCATCAAAGAAGCACTTGCAGGTCCACACAACTCCCACCACTTCCTAAAACAAAGACCCTATGCAAAAGCAAGCGCAACAAGTAAAAGCAAAACCAAAAGGACAACTAAGCTACAAAAGGAAAGACTAAACTAAAGGCAACCTAAGCTAACCAAAGCAAACAAACCCCTAACTATGTACACTAGAATGAGGCATGACTGCCTCTTAGGCCTGGAAGTAGTGCTTTAGTAACTGGCCATTGAAAGGCAATGGGAGCTCCTCACCAATAAGGCTCTTGAGTCGATACATGCTATCTCCAAGGATCTCATGGATCTGATAAGGACCCAACCAAAGTTTATCAAAATTACTATGTTCTCATTTCTTTTCATGTGCTTTATCCCAATATAGGACCAAATTAGAAATGCAAAAAGACTTGACCTTGGCTCTTTTGTTGAACCATCATTTTACTACTCCCAATGTTTAGCAAAGTTTTCTATAGCAACATCACTTTTCTCTTCAAGGTGCAACAATTGGGCTAACCTGGAGGACAATTGATTATCAGTTTCAAGGTAGTCTTGCATGAATTGCAGTACAAGAATCCTCAAATGGATGGGAAAGATGGGTTCAATTCCATAGACTAGGTGGTAAGGCGATGTGCCCAAAGCCACTTTGTATCAAATTCTATCAGCCCATAAGGCAAATTTAAGTTGAGTATGCCAGTCTCTAGGGTATTTGTCTAATAGTTTCTTAATGACTTCAAGTAGATTTTTATTCGTTGATTCAGCTACCCCATTCCCTTGTGGATAGTAATTAGATGAGAACTTGAGAGTGATCCCATAATCAAATGCCCAGTTAGAAAAATGTAATGGTGAAAAGGCAGGGCCATTAACGCAAACTAAAGAAAATGGACAATTGAATCTAGTGATAATATGCTTTTCAACAAATTCAACAACTACCTCTGTGGTGCATTGTTTACAAGCTATTGCCTTAGACCATCGGGTGCAGTAATCAGTAGCGGTCAAAATATACTTGTGGCCTGCAGAGGAAGGTGGATTGATCATACTGATAAAGTCAAGGTCCCCACTGAGCAAATGGTCGTACCTCCACTAGTGGTTGCAAGGGCATGTCAGTGTGTCACTTTCTGTGTGTAGCAGTTTGGGATATATGACAAGTTCTTACATGTGAGTATGCATCTTTGAACAAAGTTGGCCAATAATATCTAGCATGAAGAACCTGATTAGCTATTGAGTGGGTTGATCCGTGACCTATCCCAAATTTCTTATGAAAACTGGTCAATACTTGATTTACTTTTGACTTATCCAAATGCCTCAGATAGATGCCCTTGTGATTCTTCTTATAAAGGACTGATCCTTTTACTATATAACTGCTACTTTTTAGTGTGAGTGCTCTTCTTTGAACTGAATTCAGCTGTGGTGGACAGCATTGATTAAGTAAATAAAATATGATATCTTCATACCATTCATCTTTTGAAACGTCCTCTAACAGGTACTGCTGGGATACCAAACCTGGTCCTACTTTAGCCATTGTTCTAGTTAGAGCCTGACCTCTTACCAATTTCATAGGTTGAATATCTATATCGAACTCTTATAGGATGGTGACCCATTTCCCCTTTCTTTCTAATTCATTTTGCATCAGTAATTCTTTGACTATTGCATCTAGGACTATAGCAATCACTTGCCTTCTTAAGATGTAGTGACAAAACTTCTTGACTACTTTTACCAGAGCGTATGCTTATTTTTCCATGTTTGGATACCTTAGTTCTACGTCTTTTAATGGAGTACTCATGAAAGTGATGGACCTTTCATCATCAACTGATCTTTTCTACATTAACATTGTAACACAAGTATGCTCGGAAGCAAATGAGTAAATCTGAAATGGCAAACTGTAATGAGGACTTACCAAGATGTGTGCATTGGCTAGATCTTGTTTAATTTTTGCAAAGGCAGCCTTGGCTTCTGGAGTCCAATCCATTTTGGTGTCCTTTTTCAACATGGCATTAAGACATCGAACAATCTTAGCAAAACCTACGATAAATTTACGCAGAAAGTTGATCTTACCAAAATATGACTTAAGCTCCTTGTTGCTGGCTGGGGGAGGTATCTTGAGTATTGCTTAGATTCAGTCTAGGTCTATAGATATTCCTTGCTCATATATCACATGTCCCAGCAACTTCCCCTTAGTTACTCCAAAGATACACTTCTTGGGATTGAGTGATAGACCATAATCTTTACATTGCTGCAACACCTTTCTTAAATGTGCTACATGATCTTCTCACCTTTTTGAGAATACCATGAGGTTGTCCATGTAAATGATAATATATTTCCCAACTAATCCTTTGAAAGCAACATCCATTGCACATTGAAAAGTTGCACCAGTGTTTATTAAACCAAATGGCATTCGAGAATATGCATAGATGCCCCATTTGCAAGTAAAAGATGTCTTCAATCTGTCTTCATATTCCACCATCCCCTAGTTATAACCAGAATACCCCTCCAAGAATGACATCATCTGGGACCTGTTAACAATCTGTAATACTTTGTCCAATGAAGGCAGTGGGTAATTATCCTTTTTAGATGCTCTGTTTAAGTTACAGAAGTCAACACAAAGCCTGATTTCTCTATTTTTCTTTTAGACTGGAACTAAATTTGCTACCCATGCGGAATGTCTGACTAGAAATATTATCCTTCCTGATAACAACTTCTGAACTTCTTTGAAAATCAGTGGTTCCAGTAAGGCATTCACCAGCCGCTATTTTTGTCTAAATGGCTTTTCTCCTAGCTTCAAAGGGATGGTGTGCGTGATGATCGAGGTATCGTATGTCTTTAAATCTTCATAACTCCAAGCAATAACCTCATGGTAATCTCTTAATGCATGTATGATTCCTATCTTTCCTTCTTCAGTACTAACTTTCCCAATGAACACATTCTTAACATTTTCTTCTATTCCCAAGTTAAACGGATCACACTTGCCCCGTGGAGATTCTCCTTCTTTCCTTTAGGTTCCTAAATTGTTCGTATCAAACAATCTTTCCAATTCTACCATTCCCTATGGAATCATATTTGTTTTCAAGTTCAGTACCCCTTCTAATCCATTTCAGCGGGTTCCATTTCTTCTTCATCTATTATTTGAGCAGTGAAAACATCAGATGAATTAAGGAAGTTAATTATGTGCTGGTCATCTTCAAAAAATTAAAAATTTGTAACATTATTAGGTACAGACGGGGTAGCGACAAATTCAATAGAATTTTTTTTAATCCTATCATGGACATTGGCTCTAATGTACTTGCTGTCTAAGCTAGAGCATTCATGACATGGTTCTATCTCCTCTAGATCAATTGGATGTTAAAACCATCAAAGCATTCTATCAGATCCCAGACTCTATTCCTATACTGATTTAGCCTCTTATCATTACATGAGTATTGCTTTCTTACTTGTTCTACCACTAACTCAGAATCATCCAACATCTAGATAATTCTGACCTTCTTCTGTAGTGCTAGTAGCAACCCTTGCACCAATGCTTCATACTCAGTTACATTGCTTGTGCATGGAAATTGTAGCCTTTTCGATGCCTAATACGAGCTCCCAATAGGGCTGATTAATTTGACCCCTACTCCAGACCCTTGTCTACATCTTGAGGCATCAAATCTTAAGTTCCATAGGTGAAAGTATTTGCTATTATCATTTTGTTTCATTGATTTCTTCTTATCAAGAAGAGGCTCTGGTTCTTCCTTCTTTTCAACAACCGGTGCCTTCTTCAAAATTATGGGGATTTTCAATTGCCTTTCTACTTGTTTGACTGCCTCTTGACACAGTTGGCAAGTAAATTTAGAATGTGATGTATCATGTATGTGGCACAAGTTGGGCAGTAATAACTCCTCCATTTGAACCTACTTTCCAACAACAATTTGGTCCTCCATGAATTTGGATACAAAATCACAGAATCCTTCAAATATCCCTGGTTCATCTTCTTCTGAAGAGTCTATTGAATCTGATTGAACATATTCTTCTGTACTTTCCAATTTTTCCATAAGTGGAGGGTTAGGGGATCTTAGGCAAATTAGCATAAGGATTTCCTCCATCTGAATGACATGTGGAAGGTAAACTCCCAAATCAACTTCTGAGAATAAAATCCCGTTGGGTTGATTATACTCCATACTCATATGATTCATCTTGGGTTCTCTTTCAATACATATCTGGTTGGCCAATCCTTTCCATGGCAGCCACATATGAGAAAAGTCAGTTGCCATGTAACCATTCAAAGTTCTAGACCAGTCTCTACTCAAAAGTATGCCATATTGATCTGGAATGTCCAATACTTGAATATCTATCTATTGTTGCACCCTTGGATCAGAAGCCAACTGTATGTGTATCCTATTCAACTCACCTAGTACATTCACTTCAGTCTTATCTAGTTGTGTCACCTTTCTAGAAGACTTGGCTAGAGTGAGCCCAAGTGCTTTATAGACTAATAAAGGCATTACATTCGTGGAAGCACTAGAATCTACTAAATAGTTATGAAGGTTTCTATTGAATATCTTGAGTGTTAAGACTAAAGGAGGAATATCCCTCTTGTCTTTATACAATGTTATCTTTTGTTCTACATCAGTCACATGTACTCTTTCTTTCCCTTTGTCAACATTATCTTTGGTGACACTTTATTTTTGTACATAATCAATTTTGGTTCCAGCATCCATATCTTGGAAGAAAGATGTCCTAACCTTAGGTATTTTAAGTAGCTCATATATAGAAAGACTAACCTTCATTTTCTTGAGTTCCTCAGCTACATACTACCCCATTTTCACTATGTCAGACTGTTGAGAACCTTCAGCAGTAACCCTCAGATATACTGGTTGATGGGTGACTTTTGGGGGTTCAAGGTTATTAGAAGCTTTTAGTTCTGGTGGAATCTAATAGCTATTTGGAGGAATGGAGGTGGTGAAAGGACCTTTAGGCTTGCTACTTCTTACATTGTAAGGAGTCTTATTATACTGTTGATAAGCATTGACTTCCTCAGACTCTTCTTCCTCAGGCTGATTATCATCTTGGAATGGAAATGTATAACTATCAAGAACTAGGGTAGCGTCATACCTCTGAGAAGGAACAATTTCGTACCCTATTGGCGGGGTCTCCTGAGTTTCAACATTTTGAATTTCCATCTAGAAGATACTGGATGCGATCTAAAATTCTAGACAGTCTAGTTCAGAGTGGGCATTTGTGTTATGCAGTCTGCACCAAGCAGACAAAGCTGCTTCACCTAACTTCACACGACCGAGGGGCCTGGTATCATTATTCTAGTTCTCCAAGGGTGATGTCACCCCTCCATTGTTCGGTTTGGTGTTCTAGGATTGGTTTGACTGCTGTTGAAAATTTTGGTTTTGGTACTGACTCTAATTTTGACACTAATTCTGATTTTGGAACTAATTTTGATTTTGATTCTGGAAATGTTACTGATTCTGTCCCTTTTGCTATAGATAAGCATTCTGGTTTTTGAGGTGGGTAACTTCGGTAGTAAGCTTCTTCATTTGCTCAACCAGTTCTTTGATATCATCTCTATCCTCTTTTGCTTTTGCTGCTTTTGAAGACTGTAAGAAGGGCATTTGTGCTGGTGGCATTTCAGCTACTGGGTTGCCTGGGTGGATCACTAAAACGTGCATTGCAGATGGGTTTGGAATCAGATTCATTACAAGAGTATGATTGGCCAAGGCTTGATTTATCAAAGGTATTTGGTTAGGAATGGCTATAGACCCCATATGGTTTAGTGGACTAGAGGCCATCTATCCTAATTGGGTACTTACAGTGATAGCTACAAAATATGCTTGAGCCAAAGTAGTAGGGATTGGATCTGCTATCCTTGCGAACATGGAGGTAAGTTTATCTAGGGAAACATAGTAAATAGGCAAGGCAGCGGCCTGTCCTATAGTGTAAGGATCTTGCAGATGACTGAAAGCTTTCTAAAATCTATTGTTGAAGGAACTTATCATCTCTCCTTTTCCTTAATAGATTTCTACAAAAGACCAATAAAGACCAGCTGGAGTGGTAGGCATTTGAAACCTATCCAAAAATGCATTCTTCAGGTTCAGCCTTGAATTTATGGATGTTGCAGGGAGGTTAGCAAACCAATAATAAGCTTCATCCTACAAAGAATAAGGGAACAACCTACATATCACATCCTCATACTGTACTTGCAACATGAACATGTTAGCCTCAGATTTTGATATGCTCATTTGCAGTCCTGTCTGGATCGTTTACTCTAAATTTTGAATAGAAATTATCTAGGTTCTTTGGCATATCATGGTAGGCATTGAATAGAAAAGGATACTATTTATTTACTACAAAGAAAGCCATGATAGGAGGATTAAAAGGAGATGTAGCCGTGTTCCTTGGGGTTGACTGAGCTCTTGGGGTTCTTGGTATCCCTTGATCCCTTCTTGTTCATCTAAACTCTATCAGAGACAACAACTCTTCTCCAACCGAGCTAGTTCTAGTATGCCTCTGTCTAGTCCCCAGACTTGCTAATTTTTAAGTAGAGCGAAATAGTTCTTGCCCTCTTCCTAGTGCCAATTCTATTGATGGTGGTTTTAGCACACAACAACGCAGGTGTGATTGTTGGTTTCACACCTCTCTTGAAAAGTATCCTACCCTAGGTAAAACTACTCCAAGCATAATACAATTAGGTCTTAGCTTGCTTGGAATCTCTCAGTTGGTATGTTCTAGATGTGCTTACAATGGGTCTTTACATGCAATCTACAGATTTTCAAGTGGGGACAACAAACACACATAAACCCTTTTATGGTTTTCAGCAGATAAAACAATGTAAAATGCTACTAAAATTCCTAATCTAATGATAGTTTTTAAAGAAAATGTAAAAGGTTTTAGGAGAATCCTAAGTGACATTCACAATGTATAGGTTACTTTTAGTAGACAAATACCCTAGAAATTAACCAGTTTTCTGAGTTACCAAACTGAAATGGGTGTTATAGTACTGCAGAAAACGGTGCTATCTTCAATGGAAGTCAATAGATTTTTAGATTACCTTCATTTGTTAAATACCCAATAAATGGCACAACGCAACTTGTGAAATGTAATTGAACTTTAGGACAAGTGATCAGCCTAGACTAACTTTGCATAGCTATCTATCATCAACAAATAACTAAAAGTGTGGACTTAGAGTATTCATCAGATACTTCAGCAAACCATGAACATTATAAAAGCACAACTAACTAACTACGGGAGAGCAAGAAGTGAACCATGAAAACCAATAAGGAACATAATACACAAATTCTCAGAAACATTACAAAAACTTGCTTTGTATTACTTCAAATGGTAGAATTTCAACAATTCAGCATCAAATTCTATCTTGCAAAAAGCAGAAATGGCAGCCCTTTATATAGAAAAGCAGCATACTGAGTTTTCAAATGAACGGTGGAGATTAACTCGACACTGACAGTCTAGATTACATCAATAAATGCAATTATAACAACTTATATCAATTCTCAGATTACGTTTTGTCTTCTATGAAAAAGATGAAAAACAGCCTCCAGATACATTGAATCTAGAGAATTTGACTAGCCAACTCAATATATTAATATAAAATAACATTTTAAAAGCATAGAAAAGACAAATAGAGTCACATGCTTCCCTGAATATAGCAATTTACAATTATGACAGGATTACATCCTCAAAATATTCAAAATAATATCAAGACTCTTCATCTAAATCAATTTTTTCTTCGCTAGCCAACTTGTTGCGGTAAGTCAGTCATGCGTCAAGTGCAGGGTTAATCTTCGACAGATCTGGATCCTTCAAATGATTGATCTGATAGTCAAAAATCTCCAGTTCCTGACTAAATCTATTGTATATCTTCTCTATCTCTGCACCAGCCTTGTGGAATGCTTTGAATTTGGCTCCGAGGTCGCTTACCTTATCCAACCTGTCTTCCATATTGAGCTCAGTATCTTCAAAAATTACCTTATGTAATTTGCCTTTACACTTCTCAATATCATAAGAGGCATTCTTATCATAGGAAGCTTTCAAGAAATCCTTCAAAGAATCATTCATATCATATATAATTGACCGTAGCTCCTCATCTGCTGGCTTATATGCTTCCTTTATGTTTTCAAAAGTTACTTTTCTCAAAAGTAGCTGTTGGTACCATTCAATGGACTTGGGCAGCTGGTTCCCAGTTAGAATATTTTCTACAACCAGAGTTTGGGTGCGAAAATCCCTGATGCTCTTTAACCGTGGATACATATGTGAGTGATACTCGTGAAAGGAGTCACATTCCTCGCGTAGATCTTTCCATTTCTTATGTAGTTCCACCAACTTCTTGTGTGCTTGAGCAGAGGCATTGATGGTCTCACATCCCATCTCAAAAACTCTAAATAACCATTTTTCTTTACCTTGGTATTGGACCTTACCTCGTCTAGCCTAGCCATTTCATTAGTAGACAGGAAACTGGGCACTGTCCTTATATCTCCTCCTGCATCTACTGGCTTAACCAAAAATTGTAGGCAAGTGCGAAGTTCTTCATTTTTCTATTTTAAATCCTTCTTAGACATCTTGTCCTTGTCTAACTGTCCCAAAATTGATGTAACTGATTCTTTAAAATCATCCACTCTTTGAGCATGAGTGGCAGGTCCCAATTCAACCGTGGAGATCACATAATCCTTCGCTTTGATTTGTTCTTTTTTTGTATCAGTTGGCGGGACTGCTATCTCTATAATTCTAGATCCTGATTCATCTTTATAGATCCTAGATTGTATCTTTGCCTTCTTTTGTTTCTTAGGCTTCTGAGCTTGTGACAAAATTATACTCGAATCTAGCTACATTATTTCCACTTATGGCTCAGGATATGCCACTCTTATTTGCAACCATTCAGGTGTTGAAGATTTATTCAATTTAGTGGCTTCATCATTATTAATTAAAGCTAGTTCTTCAAGTGGCTCTTGTTCTTGCTCTGGTTCTCCATCTTTATTTGTATTCATCTCTTCTTCTTTCTCTTCTTTTTGGGTGAGGTTTTCAAGATTTATCACTATGCTTTCTAGGGCTGACTTGAAAACTTCCTCCATTTGACCTTTGTCTGGAGGACTATTAGATATATCAACAACTTCAACATTAGTCAGAGGTTCATTGGAGTCTTCATTACTCACTTCTATCAATACATCTTTCTCTTCCCCGAATGCTGCTTCAGGCTCCTGCAAACCCAACTCTACACAAACTTTCTCAATTCCGGGCAGCAGAGGTATAGCTAAGAAATCTACAGGCATTTGTGAAATAGGAACTGCAGAGGATATGGGTAGTGAAGGCACATTGATCTGCGTTAGGTTAGCTAATACATCTGACAAAGAAGAAGAGATGACAAGAGGTGAAGGAAAAGGTAGTGAAGGTAGAGAAAGAGGAGGCGAAAGGAAAGTGGAAATCAGAGGTAATGTTGCTAGAGCAGATAATTGAGAGGATGAAGTAGAAGGTGCAAGTGTAGTAATAGTGGAAGGGCATGATGTGGTAATAGTTGAGGAAATAGGGCTGCTAGGGGCATTGGAAGAAATTGCCAATGAGTAGGAAGTAGCTGAAATGGTAGAGGTACGAGAGGTGGCAGCATGGGATGTTTCTTGGATAACGGCAGCTGAAATCACAGATGAAGTGGGTACAGTAGTAGTGGAAGAGGTGGCAATAGAAGCTACAGGGGTTGTGGCATCCATGCTTACACTTTGAGTAGCATGAGATAGGTAAGTTGGAGGAATCTTTTTGTGTTGCAGCATCCTCCTTGGTGACATCTTTTAACCTTGATTTCTTGGTCTTAGAACCTTCTCCAGGGCCACTTGGCATATCTCTTTTCTTGGAGTCCCTTGTCTTGGTGGAGGGAGGTTGGTCTTTCTTTGGAGGAGGCCCTGTAGATGGATTATTATTTTTCTTTGCTTTTTCTGCCAGATATGTATGTTCTTCACTATTTGATTTATGCTTCTCATTTGGCTCTGCCTCATCTGTAACATTTATTGGTTCATCCTCCTCACCTCCAGAGTCCTTATCTGATTCCAATGCAGTATAAGTGAGTTGTATTCCTTGCTCTTCCAAAGCAGCCACCTGACCCCTTACCTAGACCTTGCTCAATTTGATGGGTTAGCTCATGATGGTATCCAAAGATCTTTCTTCTGCATTTGCCAAATTTAGTAGTTGGATGCGTTGATGGTATTGAGCTGCCCAACATCCTCTAACCATAACATTTCCATCATCCTCTAACTGATCTAGCACTGCAATAATGTGGAACTTCTTGATGAAGGCTAGAGGCAGCCTCAAGTGTGCCTTCTCCATAACTTCATAATCATTGGGGCAGTTGGCCCAAAAGTCTTCAATATGTATCTTGTGAAACAAATTCTTACTTACAAACCTTTCCATCACCTTATTTGGATCGAAATGATCCCTTGCATTGTAGTAATGTAAATTGAGGAGTTGAAGCTCTTTGTCAAAATGTTCTGTCGAAGCTAAAGAAGGGCATGCATAGTTCCCCTTGCCAAACCTGATAGGAAACTAAACATTGGTTCTATGTAAGTGCTTGAGTTTCTCAGCACAGGGTATCAACTATCTAGACAATTCTAGAAGCACTGTCTTGTCATCAGGATATTTGGGAAGTCTATAAGCCATCCTAGTGAAACCTTGTACTCTTAGGTATGTGAATTTCTCAAATTGGATATACCACCTACCATACTTAGTTATTTCATTCATTACTTTAGTGGAAATCCTCAAGGATGTATTGCCTTGCAGTAATCTAGCTATATACATTATGAAAGCATAATTTACCCTTTTAAAATGTATCAAAGATTGAGATGAGGTAAGGTGTGGGTAACATTCATATACTTTAATTTGGGTTTTCTCATCATTTCCAACTTCTCTAATCTTGGATAACCCAACATAGTGATTTCTCCTTGCTAATGCATAGATAACATACGATGTCCATTTGAAGTACCTCTTCTCTTTGAAGTTGTTGAAGGCCTGATGAATGTTGTCACTAAGGATTTGGGCCCAATGGAACTTAGTGCCTTTCAATATCTCAATTATGATAACAAACATCCACCCTCAAAAGTGGAGGTTGTGGGTAATCCATACATTCTGCTTAGAAAAGTTATCAAATCTCCAATTTCATCATGGAAATCACTCCTATATAGCACTTGGGGAAATTTACTAAGGGTAGACCTTTTGTTTTTGGCCCAATTGTCATTCATGTGTTTCCTGCATATCTCCACATCTTTTTTGTAAGTCCCCTCTGATCCTTGTTTGTCTGGCATGGTCATGACTTTGTGCCATTGAATATCAAAGGTCTCATCTAGAGAGGTTGGGTTTAAATCAGTCAGGATACCCCCATTAGTAGTTTGAATTGTCCTTGTCATGACATCATACCTATCTACATATCACCATCAATTATGCACATTATATTGAGGTGGGAAAGGCAACAACTTGTGATATACCACTGTCTCTAAGTGTTTTGGCCCTAGGAGTTGGGTTTGGGCCAAAGATCCTCAATCTGAAGTCATCTAAGTCTATGTGACCTAGATCTGTGTCTCCTACATCACTCCATCTAGAGTGAATCTTGGTCTCTGGAGGGATTCCCTTGAATTCCTACTTCATGGCTTGGGCTCAAGCAGTCATTTAATCTGTAGGACTGGACCTTATAAGTTTGACACCTTGATAATTTTTTCACACACTCCTAAGTTTGAGATGAACTTTAATGAATTTGCTAATACTACTGATATGCCCTTTTTGAAGAATCATGAATCTAACAGTTATTACTATTATACCTACTTAGCAATTCACCATTAATGCATGCAAAAAACATTTAATGTTGCAAGACATCTAATTGAAAGCATGAAAATAATCATTATCTATGTATCATAACATTAACTTCATCATTCCTGGCATTTTCCCTTTGAAAAATTATTAAAACATAGTCATTTTACATCATTTGCGTTGGTTTTTGGGTCAACCAACTTGTAGGTAGAAAAGTGCTAAAATTGAGGTCTACCGACCTCAGCTGGAAGAATGGGCTTGTCTGACTCAAGGTTTTATTACTATTCATTCTCTTCTGGCTTTTGCATGGGTTTTAGATGTTACTGACTTGTGCAACTTTTGAAGGTCACGAACCTTTCATTGGTTGTTTAGTTAGTCAGTCAGGTTTTAGTGTAGGTCTCTTGAGATTTCTTTCACTACTCTTGCACGAGATTTGGCTTTGTCTGACTTGCATGAGTTTTAAGGTCAACCAACTAAATTAGTGAAGGAGTGTTTCAGTGCAAGGTCAATGGGATTAATTTTAGCACAGAGTCATTTCCTTATTTTCAGTGGGACTTTGGATGTCACCGATTTGCAGAGATATTTGAGGTGTCCGACCAAGTCAGAGATAGAGTCATTTAGCGCAATGTCGGCATGACAAGTTTTTAGCGCTAAAATGGTTTTTTAAAGATTGCAAGGTTTTAAGGTCCCATCAATCTAACTGGTTAGTCACAACATGGCTATGTAGGTTAGAAGTTATTGTTTTCAGTGCCGAAAGGATTTCAATGTGCACTACGGGTTTTAACGACCACCGACCGACTGGAGGAGTTTGCAATGTTTACAGGTCGGTCAGACTCTAGTTTAGTGCTAAGACCAAATGTCTTCCTAGTTTATGAAAAATTCAGCCGGTCTGGTTAAGTTGTTCTTTTTAACTCATAACAATACATCTATGTTTTCAAAGGGAAATCCAAACTAGGTTTCAAAGGAAAAACAAATAGTTCATGCACAAAACCCTAGCTAAAACCCTAAATGTGTTACTTGGAAGAAAATGTACTTTGAAATCAAACCCTAACCACATACAATGAAAGCTCAAAAGAGGAGGTTTGGAAACCCTATTTGGTTAGTTTGCAAAAAATATGTCTGGATTGCACAGGCGAGAAGCAATCGCGGGATTGAACTTGGGGCAACGAAGGCGAAAATGCTCAATCAGGCAGCAAAGATTGCAAAGGGGCTCCAAAATCTCTATCAAATGTAAAAATGTTTTAAACAAAGGAGGTTATCCTTTTTATTACCCTGACCAAATCACCATTAATACATGACGTACAGTTAACAGATTAGGGTTTTTGCATAGTTTTTCATTTGCTCAGACTTGGCGGGGAAATCAGACATGACGGACCTAATCAGTGAGAGATCTTTTTAGTACTACGACCATAGGATCTAAGTTATGCAGTTTGCTAGACTTTATGGTCCTTCAAACTTGTGGGAATTTTTGCTTCATCTGACTTAGTTGGCGATTGAATGATACAACGCAAGTTGGAGATGATTGATTTTAGCACAAAAGTCTGTCAGGAGGAAAACTAACACCGGAGTCGGTGATAAAAGACTTTAACGCAAAGTCAGTTGGGAGGCAAATCAGTGTAAAAGTTGGTTGGAGAGCAATTTAGCACAAAAGGGCTATTTAAGGCCATCGAAAGGGATATGAAAATCCAACTTAACAGATTCCTGAAAAGGTTTTTTAACATCATCATTCAATTATGGCCAAAATGCACTTTGACCACTTGACCACTTAAGAGGTGAAAATCCACTTGACATCCTAGATCAAAATTTGAAAGAGCGGTCCCTATTTTGAAATGGGGCGTGTGTACGAGGCACAACACAAACCTTTTATAGAGGTCGTGAGCTGATAAAAACCCTCTTGCAATTCCTGCAAGCCAGTTAAAAACAAAATATGTCGTTTGATTTCTTTAAAAAACTATGCAACACTTCATTTATGTGTCTGCTAGGGTTTGATCTACCTGGAATGAGCCTAAAGGCTGAGATCACACGGAATGAAGATCATAGCTTGAGCTCTATGCCCATCAATCTTCAATCACCTTCAAATCATTGGCCAAAAAATGAACTAAAGATTCACCAAACCTTGGGCATTGGTCAGTGGAAGGCCACTAAGGAAGGAGACATGGTTTGTAGCAACCTTGAATGTAGAAAAGGTGATGACCATAGATATTAAGCAAACACAGGTGAGCATTCGAATGCCTCAATGTACCATGCATGTCGTAAACCCTTGAAAAGCCATGAACTAGATCAAAACAATCACCGATAATGAAAATTTTCACCCAGATATGTGCCAAATCTGCTAACAAAAACATGCAAAATGTCAAATTTTAAAAAAATTTGCATTTTTTACAAAAATTTATGTCAAATAGGGGATTTATGCCTCTAAACGAACTAGCAAACAAACTCAGTTTGCTCTGATACCATGTAGAATTGAGCCAAGATCAATGAGATGAATGCAAGTATCAATTTTGGAGTGGATTGATAGTCAAAATGATGAGTACATATAAGTGAGCAGTGGTAGTTATTAGTGTTGTCACGAAGGATTGCGACCTGAATACTAAGCCTTTACAAGCTTAGCAATCCCATGCAACATGGGGACATTCTTAGACTATGGGTTTGTTTGTTTTAAGAATGGACCTCTAGAAGAGCTCACTCCCTTTAAATGCCCCTTTGGATCTATAAATTAATAAGGAAAAGAGATAGAAGAATACCTGCATAAAGTAAAATTGAACTAAAAAATCTATCCTAAGGGGGTGATGCACCAATATTTTAACTTAAAACTACAATATGACACACAAACACTTTCTAATACACATGTTCTTACAATCCAAATTGATCAAAGTCACCACATAAGTAATTCACAGAAAGGCTTGAGGAATCTTGCACAAGCTGTGACCTGTAATAAACTAAAATTTGTACACTTGCATCCAATAAATGAGACAAAGAAATCAAAGATTTTGAAGCAAAACATAGGAAATTCCTGTCAAATCACTCACAAAATAAACAAGATGCCTGGATTCGAATAGATGAACCCCTGATTATATTAGAAAATGGAAGGAATCTCTAAAAAATAACAATAAACTACTGGAAAATAATTTGCTGCTATTGTAAACAATATAAATAGTTGAGTTGCAAGACAATCTCTTCTCTGCAATATGCAAAGGCAAAAAGCATGAGCTTTTTTCCTATAATACAAAATATGTCTCCCAAAAGTGGATGGGAAGTCAACTCTAGCTCAACTGAACTCAAAAATATGCATGAATGAGTCTCAAAAAGTAACTCCAAGTTGCTGGGTGAGCACAAGTAAAAAGCCTAAAATTTAGGCCTCAAAAATCCTCCAAGATGAGCAAAAATAGATCGAAACTGCTCCTCTAAGGATAGTTCACCAAATGAAAGCCAAAATTAGCTCAGTTTGACTCAAAGTAAAAAAAAAACACTCAAAATATCTCTCCCTGCATGAGTCTGTACTTTAGTTCAACTCCTCTCCTATTTTTGCATGATTAAGGGGCAAAAATAACCTATTTTAACAATTATTAAATGCAATCAATGTGATGATTTAATAAGTGTTATGTAATGCATGTTTTTTTTCTCTCTATGGTTAATACATAAGTATTAAGGCAATTTATTTGACATTGTTGCACTTAATAGTTGTTAACATACAATATTTTTGCCAATTATTTATGCAAAAATATGAGGGGTTTTAGATTTATTACAATAGCCTACTTGGGTAAGTGCAGGAAGATGGGGAGCCAAAAAGGGGTCTTAAGTGGCCACTTTTTTTTTTCTGAAATTAGGAAATACTAACCTTGGATGAGAAATTGAGCAGTTACACTCAAAATTTTAAGATGCAAAAAAAACAATGTTCATAGTGCTCCAAGTCTACTTTCTAAACTACTAATTTTTTTTTAATGGTATAGATTAGTGGGTTTAAAAAAGGGAGCCACAGAAATTGGTGATGTTTTTGTCAAAAAAACATAACATAGCGTGTTTTGTGGCTCCCTCAAAAGGTTAACTTTTTTTTAGTATTTTTAAAATTGCTTTGGTGAGAAATTAGCTAACAGCATCTAGTTTATGCCTAATTTTTCTGATAATTTTTTAATAAATATTTGATTTTTTACTAATTTTCAAAGTGAACACATCCTAAAAAATAGAATTTTGACCGTGCTACCTATAGATACCTAAAATTGACTTGCTCTGCAAACCAATTTCCCGCATCTCTACACCACCAATTATCCCTCCTATTAATTAAATAAATTCATTTTATTTAATTAATTTATCCCTAATCATCTACCCTTAACCATTTATCCATCCTTTGTGATCAATTAATTCATTTAATTTATCACTATACCTTACAACACTATCCCTTATTAATTAAATAAATATTCTCAATATTTATTTAGTTAATTTGTCCATCTCCCTAATCCTTATTAATTTGATAAATCATGCTTATTTAATTAATCTACCCTACTAATCAATTTAAACCTAGCTTAGTTGATTAAATAGCAATTATTTAATTAGATACCCTAGCCTACCTATCCCGTAGACCTAAATTAATTAAATAAACCCTTATTTAATTAATTTTAACCTCTCATTAGCCCACTCACTAATTTCCTCCAACCACATTAATTAAGTTAATCCTCTTGATTAGCTTGGTCAAACCTTGCTTAACCCATCCTCCCACACACTTTGAATAAAAATCATTTTTTTATTCAAATGGTCACATCTTCCTCATGTGTAAGAACCCATAATGACACATGTGTCCTTGATTTGCATAGCTACGCATAAAGTGGAATTTTTAATTCCACTTCCTCCAAGGAAATTATTTATTTTGTCTCACCCATCTAATCTCATTTAATACTAACTCTTCCCCAAAATGAATTTTTAATTCATTTTAATTATCTTCACCCTTCCCCATGTGAATTTAAAATTCATATTTAATCCCATCCATCCAATATTGTTGATGAGATCTTAACCCTTGATCTCATCTTCTCATCTCAATCATTGATCTCTACTTTGAATCCTAGCCATTGGATTCAAATCCCCCTCAAATGGCCTATAAATAGAGCCTTCACCCAAACCATTTACACCACTTCTTCATCCTATTATCACTATGCCAAAATTTCTCTCATCTCCTCTTATCATACCCTTACCATGCTAAAATCATTCCTCATCCCATAACCATATTATCTCACATTGATCTCCTTCAAATCCTCTATCAAAAGATTCTATAAATGATCATATTGTGTTGAAATGCATTAAGCAATCCACATTCATACTATTTCAACATTAGGTAAAGCTATGAGATCTTGGGTGCAAGCTCCTCAACCTTATCGAAGGAGGAAGGAATAGCAAGGTATAACTTAGTGTTTTGGTGCATTTTGTTTGTGTTTCTAACCTTGTCCATTTTCTTTGCTCTCATTTGGCATGCCCAGTGGGACCTGCAAGGTCCAAGCTGATCTTTTGTGTGAAGTTTTTGTGTTGAAGGATGTGTTTTTGCAGGTTGTTGTGCCAAAAGCTCTCTATTTGTCACCTTTTCTTCCCGTAATGGTGCCATTTCATCATCTTGTAGCACTATTTCCAACTGTTTCGGTGCCTTTTCGACACGACATCCTCACTAACTTTAGTCTTGTAGTTTAACCTTTGGTGGCTTTTTTGAATGTTTCATGAGACTTTACATTAAGGTGCTCTCTGTTTTGAGAGTAAATACGCAAGAGTAGGGGGTTATTATGTCAAAATTTGTCTAGGGGTATATCTAATGCATTTTCATCTAACCCTAGCTCATTTTGCTTGATTTTAACTTTATTTTTCAACTCTAATCTAGTCTTTTGTGTGTGGCTAAGCAATGAAAAGAGTTTTTATCTTGTTTTGAGTTGAAATTTTTGAATCTAATGTGTTTCTAAGTAGGTCTTTGAACCACTGTCACTCTTTGGCGCTATCCTTGCTCAATTTGGTGCCATCCTCTACTTTAGCACCATCCTCTACTTTGGCACCATTCTTTGTTTTGGTGCCATTTTCCAAATCTTTTTCGCCATCTTCTATTTATGTGCCATTTATCTATGTTTTGGCGCCATTGTTTCTAACAAGTATTTTTCAAACTCTGTGCAGGAATCTAACTCATCTTTGTAGGTATCCAAATGCTTGTCAAAGTCATAAACATCAAACTACTAACATCTCCTTGGAGGATTTCACTTTTTTATGGTTTTTCATTTTGGTGCACCTAAAATGAACTTGTGTGTCCAATCTTAGGAATCTTTCATTTGGGATTTAAAAGGAACTTAGCATTGCTTGGTGTGTTTGGTGCACTTGCACATTCTTGTCAAGTAGAACCCAAGGGGTAGAATCAAAGTATTCTCTCCCCTCGCCTTCATAAGGATCTTGGGTGAAGAGAAATGGTTCTACTCTCTTTTTCTTTTTCTTAGAATGGGCCTGCCCTTGAGACACATTCGCAAGGAGAACTCATCGGTGACCTCAAGTAGTACTTTCATTCAGTCTGCTTTACAAAATACGATAAGGAAAAAGCCAAGTCCAAATCATTATTAGCGCTTATCATTCAGTGCTAGTTCTAAAGAGATTAATGTCTCATATTACTGTTTGGAACCTAATATATTTACATGTTCTTCATCGAGTTAATAGAACACTATTGGCGGGAGAGAGAAGCCATTGGGTGATATGCAAGGTTTCACCGATATGGATATATTAGTGTGAGAACTATTGTTGGCTCAGCATTCAGAAGTTCCTCCGATGCTACCCGTCATCCTGATGGTGTTTGACATTGATGTGAGAACCGCTATCGGTGGGAGTTTGAAATGACCAATGTGCGATGTTTGTGAAGTCCTTCCGATGGTAACGGTTTCACCGATGGTGGTTTCTTCTAATGATCAATGAGAGGACATCTATCAGCGCAGCTTAAAGACTTCAGGCTGATGGACATAGGTCACTCTAATGTAGGCATTGTGTTGGCGTCGGTGGGATGAGGAACCATCAGAGTAAGTGTTGTGCAATTCACCGATCATGAAGGTTATCCTGATGAGCCTTTGACTGTCATCGTCAACAACAAAATTGCCGACGATAGTCTTATAGGTCATTTGTGATTATAAACTGATATGTTGTCTTCAAACTAGTGAATGTGGGACTAAACATCTCACATGAATACAAACAGTCGCGACGATTGACGTCTAGGTGCTGGATCAGTTGGATTGATCGGTTAGGGCAGAAGTTGCAAAACAATTTTCTGCTCTTGGAAATTGTAATATACAGGTTTGAGGAGATCGACTGGAATGAGTAAGGAGTGATTCAATCTAGTAGTTCATTCTGTAAATGTACAGTGAAGGTGAACTGAGTATAATTTGAGAATCGATACCTGAGAAAGATAGTTGTGATCTTTATTGTAAGCATTTTGTTTACTGTAATAAAGATAGTCTTTCTTGTGGTGGTGGGTTTTTTACTCGAAAGGGTTTTCCCACGTAAATCTGGTGTCATTTTTTGTTGTCTTGTATGTTTATTTTGTTCTTCTAGTTTGTTCATCTGTGTATTGAAATTGAAAGTTACCTGTCTACATTATCCCCTCTAAATTGACATTAGGGAAGCTGTATTCTGCACCTCTGCTTTCCTTACAAGTGGTATCAGAGCCTGGCCAGTTGTGTTATCCTTGTTGGTAGGTTGGGTTTTTTGTGTCAGTTCTGGGAGTGGGAGTTTTGTAGAGGTCTATTTTATTAAGTCAGATGGCAAGTACATCAGGAAAAATAGACATTGATAAGTTCAATGGCACAAACTTTGAGTTGTGGAAACATAAGGTTGAAGATATGCTAGTCGACAGAGATCTTTGGGTTGCTATGTCTAGGGTTAAACTTGCAGCCATGAAGCAATAAGACTAGGACTTAGCAGATAGGAAAGCCAGAGGACTGATAAGATTGAGTGTAGCAGATTATGATCTATTGAATGTCCATGAGGAGAAGTCAGCCAAAGATTTGTGGAAGAAGTTGGGAGATATTTACCAGGGCAAGTCCTTGGTAAATAAACTTTTTCTCATAAAGAAGTTGTACTCTCTAAAGATGGATGAAGGAGCATCTGTAGCAGATCATCTGAACACATTTAACATAGTTGTTGCACCGTTGACTTCTATAGGTGTAAAAATAGAAGAAGAGGACCACTGTATGCTTCTGTTATGTTCCTTAACTAACTCATGGGATCATCTTGTGATGGCCATTGGAAGTACAACAACCACATTTACAACTGAAGCGGTTGTTGCCTCGCTATTATCTGAAGAGATGCGGAGGAAATCTTCTGAGACAGCCAAAGAGGCCCTATCTATTCGAGGTAGATCAAAGGAAAGAGATAAGAAGAAGGACAAGAAGTCTAAGTCCAAATCAAAGGGGAGATCAAAATCTCCTAGCAAAAAGTCCAAGGTGAAGTGCTGGAATTGTGGACAGAAAGGACACATCAGAAAAGACTGCAAAGAGGAGAAAAGAAGAAGAAGAAGAACTTCTCTGACACTGATTCTTCTTAGAGTGATGCTGATGCCTTCATTGCTTCCTTGGAAACACCTGCATCTGAAGATGTATGGCTAGTGGATTCAGGAGCATCTTTTCATATGACATCTCACAAAGAGTGGTTCACTAAGTATGAACCGTACGCTGGTAGGAAGGTGTTTCTGGCAAGTGATTCGACACTGGAAATTGTTGGTCGAGGAAGAGTCAGAATCTAGTTCCCAGATGGTAGAATAAAGGGAATGAATGGAGTACTAGACATACTAGGTCTAGCTCAAAATTTACTTTCTGTTAGTAAACTTAACGATGTTGCGGTGCAAGTTACTTTTGTGAATGGTGGCTATAAGATGACTAGAGGTTCTATTGTTCTAGCAAAAGGTGAACACATTGGAACTTTGTATAGGTTAGATGCTAAACCAGTATGCTGTAATAATGTCTTTGTAAAATCTGAAAAAGCTATTGTTGTAACACATGATGAAAACTCTATGGAATTTAAACTTCTTGTAGAGAAAACAATGCTCTGGCATCATAGACTTGGTCACATAGGTGAAAAAGGTTTAAAAACCTTGAAAAACAAAAACTTGGTAGATGGGCTAATTGATTGTAATCTAGAGTTTGATTTCTGTGAACATTGTATATATAGAAAACAAAACCGTGTTTCATTTTACTCTAGTTCTCATAAATCTTCTGGTGTTCTGGACTATGTGCATTCTGATGTTTTTGGTCCAGTTGATGTTCCTTCTTTATCTAAATCAAGATACTATGTGTCATTTATTGATGATTATTCAAGGAGGGCATTTGTATATTTTTTGAAAATTAAATCATAAGTGTTCAGTCAGTTTAAAGAATTTAAAACTCTTGTGGAAAATTAGACTAGTAGAAAATTAAAATGCTTGAGAACAGATAACGGTGGTGAATATTGCAATGTGGATTTTGATAAGTATCTTGTAGATCATGGAATTAAAAGGCATAAAACTACACCTTATACTCCACAGCAAAATGGAGTTGCTAAAAGGTTAAATCGATCATTGATGGAGAAAGCAAGAAGTATGTTGAGTTATGCTAGTCTTGAACAAAGGTTCTGGGCTGAGGCAGTTGCTACAACTTGTTACTTGCTGAATCGTTCTCCTACTTCGGCATTGGTTGATAAGACGCCTATGGAAGCATGGTCCGGTAAGAAGCCCTCTCTAAGACATATTCGAGTCTTTGGCTATGAGGCATATTCTTATATTCCTGAGGCAAAGAGATCTAAGTTGGATAACAAGGCAGTTAAATGTATCTTTATTGGCTATGGTGTCGGTGTTAAAGGGTACAAGCTTTGGAATCCTAAAACTGAAAAGGTAATTTACAGCAGAAATGTAATTTTCAGAGAGCTGAAACCTTTGGTTATTAATCCTCAGCTGGAAAAGACAAAAGAGAAGAAAGAAAAGAGTGTTGTGAATATTCCTCTAACCCCTGTAAAAGAGGAACAACAAGCACCAAGTGTAGATGGTTCAGATGTGAGTTTGAGCAGCTTCGAAGATTCAGATCCAGAGCAAGAACCTGAACCTGCACCTCAGCCTGTGAGGAGGTCTACACATGAAAGAAGACAACTAGATAGGTATGGATTTTTAGTACTTAATTCAAGTTGTGCCTATGCTTTACTTACTCATACTGATGATCCTAGGACTGTGAAAGAAGCTATTAGCCTACCTGATTCAGATTCTTGGTTGGAAGCCATGGATAGTGAAATGAAATCATTGGAGAAGAATGGAACCTGGGATCTGGTGCCCTTGCCTGAAGGTAGAAAACTTGTGGGCTGTAAGTGGGTACTTAAAAAGAAATATGGTCCAGATAGTAGTGTTGATAAGTACAAGGCAAGACTGGTTGCTAAGGGGTATTCCCAAAAGGAAGGTATTGATTATGGAGAAATCTTTTCTTCTCTAGCTAAGCTGACATCCATTAGATTTCTTTTGTCACTTGCAGTAGTGTATGACTTTGAAATTGAGTAGATGGATGTGACGACAGCATTTCTTCATGGGGATCTTGAAGAAGAAATTTATATGTCCCAGCTAGAGCATTTTGTGGAAAAAGGTAAAGAACATTTGGTATGTAAACTTAAAAAGTCTCTTTATGGTTTGAAACAATCTCCTAGAATGTGGTATCAAAAATTTGATACGTATGTCTTATCTTTGGGATATGTGAGATCTAAATCTGATCATTGTGTCTATTATAAAACTGATGGTGATTGGATTCTTATAATTGTGTTGTATGTGGATGACATGTTGTTCATTGGCAATGGTAAGGGGATGATCTCAAAATTAAAATCTCGGTTGTCCTTAAAATTAGAAATGAAGAATCTAGGGGCAGCTAAGTGCATTCTGGGAATGGAAATCAAACTATCCATTGAAGATTGTCTAGAATCTTTGAATGAGATTGATGACATGAAAAAAGTGTCGTATGCAAGTGTTGTTGGTAGTTTAATGTACGCAATGGTCTGTACCAAACCAGACATTGCCCAAGTAGTGGGAGTTTTAATCTGGTTTATGGTGAATCCAGGTAGATCACATTGGGATGCTGTGAAAAGAGTTATGAGATATTTGAAGGGAACTTCTGACTATGCTATTGCTATCATGGAAACTCAATTGGATCTAAGAGATCTATAAGCGTTCAGGGATATGTTGATTCTGATTGGGCAGGGGACATTGATAGTAGAAGATCCACCAGTGGATATGTATTCACATTAAATGGTGGTGCTATCAGTTGGATGAGCAACCGACAGGCTGTAGTCATTTTGTTCACAACAGAGGCAGAGTACATGGCAGCTACTCGTACATGCTAAGACGCTGTTTGATTGAAGAGGTTGTGTTCTGATGTTGGTTTTGATGCAGAACAAATACAAATACACTATGACAGTCAAAGTGCTATATGTTTGGTGAAGAACCCTACTTTTCATGCTAGGACAAAACATAATGATGTCCAATATCACTTTGTTCGTGATATGGTGGAAGACAGGAAGGTGAAGCTGGAAAAGATTGACACTTTGGAAAATGTCGTTGATGCCTTAACTAAACCAGTGAGTATGGCCAAGTTCAAATGGTGTTCAGATGCAATGGGTCTTCGGGCCCATAATACTCAATAATTGATTGAGATCTAAGAGGTAGTAGTAATATCTTCGACAAGTGGGAGATTGAAGAGATTAATGTCTCATATTACTGTTTGGAACCTAATATATTCACATGTTCTTCATCGGGTTAACATAACACTATCGGCGGGAGTGAGAAGCCATTGGGTGATATGCAAGGTTTCACTGATATGGATATATCAGTGTGAGAACTATTGTCAGCTCAGCATTCAGAAGTTCCTCCGATGCTACCCGTCATCCCGATGGTGTTTGACATTGATGTGAGAACCGCTATCGGTGGGAGTTTGAAATCATTGACCGATGTGCGATGTTTGATCGATGACATGTGTCTATCAGTGTAAGAACTTCTATCAGTCGAGCTTTGTGAAGTCCTTCCAATGGTAACGGTTTCACCGATGGTGGTTTCTTCTAATGATCGGCAAGAGGACATCTATCAGCACAGCTTAAAGACTTCAGGCTGATGGACATAGGTCACTCCAATGTAGGCATTGTGTTGGCGTCAGTGGGACGAGGAACCGTCGGAGTGAGTGTTGAGCAATTCACCAATGGTGAAGGTTATCCCGATGAGCCTTTGACTGTCATCGTCGGCAACAAAATTACCGACAATAGTCTTACAAGTCGTTTGTGATTATAAACCGATATGTCATCTTCAAACTAGTGAATGTGGGACTAAACATCTCACATGAATACAAATAGTCATGACGGTTGAAGTCTAGGTGCTGGATCAATTGGATTGATCGGTTAGGGTAGAAGTTGCAAAATGGTTTTCTGCTTTTGGAAACTGTAATATACAGGTTTGAGGAAATCGACTGGGAATGAGTAAGGAGTGATTCGATCTAGTAGTTCATTCTATAAATGTATAGTGAAGGTGAACTGAGTATAATTTGAGAATCGATACCTAAGCAAGATAGCTGTGATCTTTACTGTAAGCATTATGTTTATTGTAATAAAGATAGTCTTTCTTGTGGTGGTGGGTTTTTTACTGGAAAGGGTTTTCCCATGTAAATCTGGTGTCATTCTTTGTTGTCATGTATGTTTATTCTATTCTTCTAGTGTGTTCATCTGTGTATTGAAATTGAAAGTTACATGTCTACATTATCCCCTCTAAATTGACATTAGGGAAGCTGTATTCCACACCTCTGCTTTCCTTACAAGTTCGAAAGGAAGTTGTACCTTGTGTATATGATACTCCTAGTAGAACTAGTTAAAACCTTAAGTGGTTTACTGGATGCTCATAATGTACTGATCCCCCAAATTTTCCCCCACTAGAAACCTTTATTTAGTGGCCAAAATCCTTCTATTTGTTGGCACAGGAGGTCAGACCTCTGAAGTCATCCCATGTTCTTGCAATTCAAAGTTGAGATAGCAAATTCCTTGAGATCTTTAGGTCTTTGGAAATTTGAAGTTTTCTTTTCCTGAGAAGTGTGTGCCATGTAAGGGGTAGCCAATGACACCAAACTTATAAGCTATCCACTCTAAATAAGTGTGGCTCAGATTTACCTATAGTGGGAATCTAGCAAATATTGTCTTTTTCTCACCTTAGGTTGTACAAGTGCTTGATGAATGTTCGATTTACCACATGTCATAACAAAACCTTTGGCCATTGTGTTCTCTTGTTTGAAGTGTTTGTATCCTTGTCAAGAAACAACCATTGAAACATTTGACATCTCCAAATCCATCATTTGTCCTTCAAAATCCAAAAATTTGTCAAAATTTGCTAAAAACCTAGACCAAATCCAAGCAACTGTCTCACTTTGGCACCAAAATTTCTTTCTTTGGAACTATTTTCTCTTGTATTGGTGCTATAATCCACTATTTTAGTGCCATATTTCATCCTTTAGCACCATCTATCTATCTCTTAGCATCATTTCCCTCTATTTTAGCACCTTTTGCATCTATTTTGGTGCCATTTTCTTGTCTAAAAATCAATTTTTTTCCATCAAAAACATCAATTTCATAAGTCCATTTTTCAAAAATGTTCCAGTCAAAGTCTACGCCCCTGAACCCCTGTCAGTGGGGGGCTTGCATCCAGCCCCCCGCACCCCCCCACATTGGGCTAGGTTTTCCTCCCAACACCACTAAACCAACCCCCCATTTATCAAACCCCATCAGTTGAGCTTATCCAATCCATTTATTTAAGCTTAATTAAATTCATCCTAATCCACTTCATCCTTAGTCATAGTCTATCTTCATCATCCTAGTCATTCTTATTCACCTCATCTTAACCCAATCACCCATCTATCCTAATCGTCCTTATCCACATCATCATTCAATCAACCTATCACTGTCATCTAAATCATTCAACCCAATCCTATCCCAATCATATCTACCTCATCCTTAATAAACCACATCTATCTCCAAAATCAAATATCCCAACTCTAATCCTTAATCAACAAACCATCCTTTTTGTTTAGGGTAAAATTTGATTTTGTTGATCTTTTGGGGTTTAGATGTTAAAATCCTCCTTTTACCCTAACATTGAAGGATCTAGGGTTGAGTGGCGAGCACTATCATACCCTAGGCCACTTGCAAACGAGAGGAAGCTTGGATTAGGGAATTAATTATCAATTTTTCCTTCTCCTATGCTCAATTGACCATTAAAACCCTAATTATGCAAATACGACAACAAATTAATGAATTACGGAAAAAGCTCTTGTAGATGGGACTAAAATGCCAAATTATAGAATACCTGTTTACGAGGTTCCAAAGTGGAATAGTCAGGGACACTGGAGTGGGTGCCCAAGTCCAAGATACCTACTTTTTTCAGGGAATCTGGACCTCCTTCAGACATTGATCAGCCCTGTAACTTCTATTTTCCAGAATCTATCTGCGGAGGACACTGGAGCAAGCACCCTAGTCTCAAAAGTGCTCCTTTGTCCATCTTTCCTTTAGATCCTAAATTCCTGATGTCTTCCAAGGTTTCCTACAACTCCACTTTTTCTGGATGCAACACCTGCAACCTGTAATCACAAGACTTGGTTTGGGGGTTGTGGTGTTTAGAGGCTTACCTCAGTCAAACCCCAGAGGACACTTAAGTCTCTAAACACCATTGTTAGATAAAGAGGGCATGCCGTTGTGAGGTAGAGACCAAAAACCAAAGGAATCAATGATAAAAACACAATGATATGTCACCTTGTAGTGAAGCTCTCATGGAGGAAGATGCTCTTCATGCCATGAGGAGATCGATGTTCAAATTTGCAAATATCAACACATAAAACATACAAGTCTGCTCTTGCAACACAATAGAATGCCTTGAATCACCTTAAGATGCCAAAAGTTCACAAATGATTATCTAGTCTAAAAATGAATGCCTAAACATGTTTATATATGCACCTACAAGCATTCCTACCAAGATTTTAAAAATCAAACTTTACCGTGTCAGCAAAATAACCACCTAATAGTCATAAACTGACACCCAAAAATTGGGGTTGTCTTAAAATAGGGTAGAACTAGGGCACAGGTGCCCAAGTCCTTCCCCTCTATTTTAGGCAGGGTACAACTCAATGGCTCCACCTAGGTCCTATTTGCCATGAGACTTAGGTCTCATTCTATCGGGATACTAAAATATGAACTAAAATGTCCTAAATGCACTCTAAAGACCCGGGAGCTAAACCTTATGATAGAAAAGCCCCCAAGAGGACATTTTCTGACATTACATTTAGCCCCCACTTTAATGTATGTATAAACGAAAGGCCAGTACATGCATTAAAGTAAGGTCACATACATAGCAAACACGCCAAGCATGGAGAAGACATGCCAATCACATAGAAGACAGTAAAAGGCACACAAAACATAGAGAAGATAGTTACAATCACACAGAACACATAGCAGACAGTCAATGCATAGAAGACACATTAATGCATGGAGGACAGAAATGATATCTTTTCTTTTCTTTCTCTCATATATATGAAATGTGAATGCAAGTATTGGAAAGTAAAAAAACCTCCCATAATACATGATGCACTCATCTCCCAGGTCTTTGTATATATGGGACAACACACACGCAAGACACACAAAACCTCCCAAAATGCATATTGTAAATGGGGCAACAAACACGCCAAACAAAACAAGCACGCCAAAACACACACACTTGAAGACATAGAGAAAATATGACAGACAAGCGATGGTGTGTTCCCTATTTCTAGGTCCAACACCATCTTAGGCATGTTACAGGCACACACTGACGATTGCGCTTTGCCACAATAATTGCCGAATACACACTTAAGGGTTGAGTTAGTCATAGAACTGCTTCTCGCCTCTACAGTGGACTTTTGAAAATGTAACCCCATTCGCATCACGGAGATGCCTTACAATGAAAAGAAAGCATGGCATACCACCCCACACGCATTACGGAGATGCCTTACAGTGAAAATGAGATATGAGCTCAAAAATATACAACCCCACCTGCATCATGGAGATGCCTTATGGTGAAAAGGAGGTATATGCAATAGATAGATTGATTGATTGCAAACAAACTTAGGATGCAAGAAGTACTCATCGTACTAGCCTACACTTGAGGACAAGCACATTACTAACATCTATAATAGAAAGCTTACCTTATATGCCCCCACCTTAAGGTTTTTGATATCAGTTATCAATATCAAGTATGTTAAGGTAGGAAGAAGACACACAAGGGAACACCGAGTTTTGCAAAGTCCATGCCCCCTACAAGTGACATGTACTTTACAATTGCCAAATATTCCCACAAACACATCATTGCAAGAAACATGTTAGTGTCTACAACATCAATGCATCTAATTAACCACACAAAGAGCCAAGATTATACAACGAATTCGGAGTTCAAGGATAACCAAGGGCTATATCACGAATCTCTCTGAATCAAGTACCACCAAGGCTAGATTTAGAGGCAAACAAAGGTGCATAGAGCAGCAATATTGTTAAGGTTTGTAAATGTGATAGAAACATCATAAAATTCACTATGCAGAAAGCACGAGTGCTTCCACTAGCCAAGCGTCAGATAAAATATACAACCCCATCGTCATATTAGGAACTATAGTCCATTTTTTATTGCTCTCGAAAGGGACACTAGGTCTGCATCAGTATAAATGTTTGTCATCATCTACCCACTAGATGGAAACACTAGAGGAATAGAAAAAATAAATAAGAGAGGAGAAACAAGTGTCTTAGGGACAATCATGTAGGAGGGTGTCCCCAAGTCACCAACCACGACGCTATGTTTGTAAGACACAACACACAGCAATGAAATCAGAGAGAGAGACCATATGGAAGAATGATGATACAAATAGAAGAAGGTCACAACAGAGGCGGTCTCCTGGTATCCCGAACCTTACAAGAGAATCTGAGGTCATCCTAAGAGGCCTAAACAACATATAACACATCACGGGGGATGCATATCACAAGAGAGATAAAGGGTTAGAGATACTTACCTGTAGGGTCTTCATGCTAAGTCTTATCATCAAGTAAATCATTGTCATCCTCCCACTCCTTAATGTTGGGAATTAAGGTGTCTCAACCTTGTAAATTCCTTACATTATTAATGTTTGTATTTATTATTTAATTTCCTATGTTGTAAATATTTTTAAATTCCAATTGTCATATTGTGGGATGTGGCATGGTGATGTGTCAATCCTACATGGAATATGACAACTTGTAATTTTGTCCTCACATGAGGAGATAGGCATCCCACTTTGTGGTAGGAGCATTTTTCCATGTGTTGGCATCCTCCATGTTGTGTAAGGGAATGTTTGACTGAAATAGTTATGTCATATTCCTATGACGAATATATGACATGTAAGAGTCAAAAATAGAAGGTTGTAAGATAGGTGAAGACATGTGTCATGAAGCATCTTTGAAAAAGGCATATTTGGGCACCCCAAGGTGGACTATGACATGTTGTAAGAGAATATGCTATTTATAGCCTGTGTATGACATATTCTCTTACAGCTGTAAGTTGTAACCACTATGATAGATTCTATGACAGTCATAACTATCATAAGAGCGTCTGTCATAGCCCATTTTGGAAATAGGCAACCCCTTTGGGATGGGAGCTGTGGAAAAGTATTAGGCACATTCTACAATGTTGACCAAGTGTCCTTAGGCTTGGGTTTTGGACCATGAGGCCAAGTTGGATGCCCATTCCAAGAAAGGTCCAATATTGCCTTGTATTTTCTATATAAACAAGTGCTTGAAGAGGGAGTTGTATCACAGGTTCTACAGGTACTGTTATGCTACTAGTTTGACTCCAGACATGAGTGTTGAAGACCATTAAAGCTTGCATTGAAAATGTATTGTAAACATAGTTTAGATTTATTAATACATTGTACAGGTTTCTGAGTGTGGGGTTTTTCACCCGATAAGGGTTTTCCCCACCGTAAATCTTTGTCTCTCTTCTTCTGTCTACTTTTTGGTTCTTGTATTTTGCTGCAATATCTCATGTTAATGGTTTAACATTGTTTTAATAGTTAGGATAAAATTGAATTTAGATAGCCCTCTCCTCATTAGATTAGTGTAGGAAGTGATTTCCACACACCTAGCTTCCTTTTAGTTGGTATCAAAGCTTGATCACCTTTGGTCCTAGTTGTTGGGTAGGGGTTTTTTGAGCTGATCTTTGGTTGAGTGGGAGTCTGTGTAGAGTATTCCATATCTTATTGCAGTAAGGAGATGGAAAGCACATCCGGAAGATTTGAAGTGGAGAAATTCAATGGCACTAATTTCAAGCTGTGGAAACTCAAATGGAAGACATGCTTGTAGACTGGGACCTTTGGGAAAGTGTTAATAGAACTAAACTAGCTACAATGTCACAAGATGAGTGGGATCTCAAAGATCGAAAGGCTAAGGGTCTCAAAAGACTTAGTCTTTTTTATTCTATTATGTTAAATGTCCATGAGGAGACTACTACAAGTGCCCAAGTCCTTCCCCCCTATTTTAGGCAGGGTACAACTCAAGGGCTCCACCTAGGTCCTATTTGCCATGAGACTTAGGTCTCATTCTATCGGGATACTAAAATATGAACTAAAATGTCCTAAATGCACTCTAAAGACCCGGGAGCTAAACCTTGTGACAGAAAAGCCCCCCAAGAGGACATTTTCTGACATTACATTTAGCCCCCACTTTAATGTATGTATAAACGCAAGGCCAGTACATGCATTAAAGTAAGGTCACAAACATAGCAAACACGCCAAGCATGGAGAAGACACGCCAATCACATAGAAGACAGTAACAGGCACACAAAACATAGAGAAGATAGTTACAATCACGCAGAACACAGCAGACAGTCAATGCATAGAAGACACATTAATGCATGGAGGACAGAAATGCTATCTTTTCTTTTTTCTTTCTCATATATATGAAATGTGAATGCAAGTACTAGAAAGTAAACAAACCTCCCATAATACATGATGCACTCATCTCCCAGGTCTTTGTATATATGGGACAACACACATGCAAGACACACAAAACCTCCCAAAATGCATATTGTAAATGGGGCAACAAACACGCCAAACAAAACAAGCACGCCAAAACACACACACTTGAAGACACAGAGAAAATATAACAGACAAGCGATGGTATGTTCCCTATTTCTAGGCCCAACACCATCTTAGGCACGTTACAGGCACACACTGACGATTGCACTTTGCCACAATAATTGCCGAATACACGCTTAAGGGTTGAGTTAGTCACAGAACTGCTTCCCGCCTCTGTAGAGGACTTTTGAAAATGTAACCCCATTCGCATCACGGAGATGCCTTACAATGAAAAGAAAGCACGGCATACCACCCCACCCGCGTTACGGAGATACCTTACAGTGAAAATGAGGTATGAGCTCAAAAATATACAACCCCACCCGCATCATGGAGATGCCTTATGGTGAAAAGGAGGTATATGCAATAGATAGATTGATTTATTGCAAACAAACTTAGGATGCAAGAAGTACTCATCATACTAGCCTACACTTGAGGACAAGCACATTACTAACATCTATAATAGAAAGCTTACCTTATATGCCCCCACCTTAAGGTTTTTGATATCAGTTATCAATATCAAGTATGTTAAGGTAGGAAGAAGACACACAAGGGAACACCGACTTTTGCAAAGTCCATGCCCCCTACAGGTGACATGTACTTTACAATTGCCAAATATTCCCACAAACACATCCTTGCAAGAAACATGTTAGTGTCTACAACATCATGATAAACAACAACATCAATGCATCTAATTAACCACACAAAGAGCCAAGGTTATACAATGAATTCAGAGTTTAAGGATAACCAAGGGCTATATCACGAATCTCTCTGAATCAAGTACCACCAAGGCTAGATTCAGAGGCAAACAAAGGTGCATAGAGCAGCAATATTGTTAAGGTTTGTAAATGTGATAGAAACATCATAAAATTCACTATGCAGAAAGCACGAGTGCTTCCACTAGCCAAGCGTCGGATAAAATATACAACCCCATCATCATATTAGGAACTATAGTCCATTTTTTATTGCTCTCGAAAGGGACACTAGGTCCGCATCAGTATAAATATTTGTCATCATCTACCCACTAGATGGAAACACTAGAGGAACAGAAAAAATAAATAAGAGAGGAGAAACAAGTGTCTTAGGGACAATCATGTAGGAGGGTGTCCCCAAGTCACCAACCACGACACTATGTCTGTAAGACACAACACACAGCAATGAAATCAGAGAGAGAGACCATTTGGAAGAATGATGATACAAATAGAAGAAGGTCACAACAGAGGCGATCTCCTGGTATCCCGAACCTTACAAGAGAATCTAAGGTCATCCTAGGAGGCCTAAACAACATATAACACATCACGGGGGATGCATATCACAAGAGAGATAAAGGGTTAGAGATACTTACCTGTAGGGTCTTCATGCTAAGTCTTATCATCAAGTAAATCATTGTCATCCTCCCACTCCTTAATGTTGGGAATTAAGGTGTCTCAACCTTGTAAATTCCTTACATTATTAATGTTTGTATTCATTATTTAATTTCCTATGTTGTAAATATTTTTAAATTCCAATTGTCATATTGTGGGATGTGGCATGGTGATGTGTCAATCCTACAGGGAATATGACAACTTGTAATTTTGTCCTCACATGAGGAGATAGGCATCCCACTTTGTGGTAGGAGCATTTTTCCATGTGTTGGCATCCTCCATGTCATGTAAGGGAATGTTTAACTGAAATAGTTATGTCATATTCCTATGACGAATATATGACATGTAAGAGTCAAAAATAGAAGGTTGTAAGGTAGGTGAAGACGTGTCATGAAGCATCTTTGAAAAAGGCATATTTGGGCACCCCAAGGTGGACTATGACATGTTGTAAGAGAATATGCTATTTATAGCCTGTGTATGACATATTATCTTACAGCTGTAAGTTTTAACCACTATGATAGATTCTATGATAGTCATAACTGTCATAAGAGCATCTGTCATAGCCCATTTTAGAAATAGGCAACCCCTTTGGGATGGGAGCTGTGGAAAAGTATTAGGCACATTCTACAATGTTGACCAAGTGTCCTTAGGCTTGGGTTTTGGACCATGAGGCCAAGTTGGATGCCCATTCCAAGAAAGGTCCAATATTGCCTTGTATTTTCTATATAAACAAGTGCTTGAAGAGGGAGTTGTATCACAGGTTCTATAGGTACTGTTATGCTACTAGTTTGACTCCAAACATGAGTGTCGAAGACCATTAAAGCTTGCATTGAAAATGTATTGTAAATATAGTTTAGATTTATTAATACATTGTACAGGTTTCTGAGTGTGGGGTTTTTCACCTGATAAGGGTTTTCCCCACCGTAAATCTTTGTCTCTCTTCTTCTGTCTACTTTTTGGTTCTTGTATTTTGCTGCAATATCTCATGTTAATGGTTTAACATTGTTTTAATAGTTAGGATAAAATTTAATTTGCATAGCCCTCTCCTCATTAGATTAGTGTAGGAAGTGATTTCCGCACACCTAGCTTCTTTTTAGTTGGTATCAAAGCTTGATCACCTTTGGTCCTAGTTGTTGGGTAGGGGTTTTTTGAGCTGATCTTTGGTTGAGTGGGAGTCTGTGTAGAGTATTCTGTATCTTATTGTAGCAAGGAGATGGCAAGCACATCTTGAAGATTTCAAGTGGAGAAATTCAATGGCACTAATTTCAAGCTGTGGAAACTCAAATGGAAGACATGCTTGTAGACTGAGACCTTTGAGAAAGTGTTAATGGAGCTAAACTAGCTGCAATGTCACAAGATGAGTGGGATCTCAAAGATCAGAAGGCTAAGGGTCCCAAAAGACTTAGTCTTTTTTATTCTATTATGTTAAATGTCCATGAGGAGACTACTACAAAACTACCTTGGAAGAAGTTGGGGGATGTGTATCAAGAGAAATCCCTAGTTAATAAATTTTTCTTGAGAAAGAAGTTGCATTCTCTTCAAATGGAGGATGGAGGATCCGTCGCTGAACATATGAATACCTTTAACATGCTAGTTGCACAATTGACATCTATTGGTGTGAAGATGGAGGAGGAGGATCGGTGTATGACCCTACTTTGTTCTCTACCAGACTCATGGGATCATCTTGTCATGGCTATTGGAAGCACCACATCTAAATTCAAAATGGAAGAAGTGGTTTCTTCATTGTTGTGTGAAGAGATGCAGAGAAAGTCTTCTGAGGCAGCCAAATAGGCCCTTGTAGTTCATGGAAGACCCAAGGAGAAAGGGAAGAAGAAGGACAAGAAAGCTAAGAAGGGTAGATCCAAATCTCCTAGAAAGTCCAAGGCTCTTTGTTGGAACTATTGTATAATTAGGCATTTCTGAAAGAAATGCAAAGAGGAGAAGAAAAAGAAGAAGAAAGCTCTTGATTCAGATTTTGACAAGTCACAAGATGACGATGATGCTTTCATTACAGCCCTAGTAACCCATGCATCTAACGATGTGTGGCTAATCGACTCTGGTGCATCATTCCACATGACCTCGCATGGAGACTAGTTCACTAAGTATGAGGAGTTCAAAGTTGGAAAGGTGTATCTAGGTGATGACTCTCATCTGAAGATTGTTGGTCATGGAAGAGTTTCTATCTGATTCCCTAATGGTTGAGTGAAGGGGATCTCTAGGGTTATGCACATCCTAGGCTTAGAACGGAACCTAATTTCTGTAAGTAGTTTGAATGATGCAGGTGTGCAGGTTGTCTTTTCAAAAGAAGGATGCAAGATGACTAGAGGAGCTATGGTGCTTGCTAAGGGCACTAGGAGAGGTACTCTATTTTAGTTGGAGGCATGCATTTCAAAATGCAATAGTCCTTCTAACTCAAGGAAGAGGGCAGTAGTCACTTCATCCCCACCATTTGAACGAGCAGTGAAGAAATCTGTTGTTTCTAGTCTTGATGGTTGTAATTGTGCATTGGAAGTTAAACTTCTTGTTGAAAAGATAATGTTATGGCATAAGAGATTTGGCCACATTGGTGAGAAGGGTCTGTGTACCCTAAAAAATAAGAACCTTGTTGAGGGGATAGATGATTTTAATCTTGATTTTGACTTTTGTGAACATTGCATTTATGGAAAACAAAATCGTGTTCAATTTTACTTGAGTTCTCATAAGTCTTCTAGTGTATTGGACCTTAATCATTCTGATGTGTTTGGTCTTGTTAATGTTCCTTCATTATCAAAGTCTGTATATTTTGTATCTATTATAGATGATTACAGTAGAAGGACATGGATTTATTTTCTTAGAAGCAAATCTGAAGTCTATAGCAAGTTTAAGGAGTTTAGGACCTTTGTTGAAAATCAGACAGGTAAAAAGATTAAATGTTTGAGAACTAACAATGGTGGTGAGTTCTGTTCTACAGAATTTGATAATTATTGCAAGGAACTTTGGATTGAAAGACATAAGACAACTCCATACAACCCGCAGCAAAATGGAGTTGTAGAGAGGATGAACAGGACACAAATGGAGAAGGCTAGGAGTATGCTTAGTGGAGCTGGCCTAGAACAAAAGTTTTGGGTTGAAGTTGTTGCCACTACCTGCTATCTAGTAAATAGATCTCCTACATCAACTCTTGTTGGTAAGACACCCATGGAGGTGTGGTCTAGTAGAAAGCCTTCAATAAGGCATCTTCATGTTTCTAGTTGTGAGGCATATGCACATGTGCTTAGGGAGAAGTGGTTAAAGTTGGAGAACAAGGCTATTAAGTGTATCTTCATTGGCTATGGTATCGATGTGAAAGGATACAAGCTTTGGGACCCTGTGGCTGAAAAAGTGTTGTATAGCAAAAGTTTTGTCTTCAGAGAGCTTACACCTTCTTCCATTGTTTTACATCCAAAAGAAAAGGTAAAGAAAGAGGATGCTGTTCAGTTTCCTATTACCCCTAAGAAGTCTTGGAAACAAGGCAGATAACTAAGAGGGGGGGGTGAATTAGTTATCTTAAATTTCTTAACTTTCTTTTCTTCTTTAACAACAGTGTAGTATCAAAACATATAAGCATAAATGAACATAAGAGTAGAAATGAAATCAACACACATAACACAAGGATTTTTACGTGGATAACCCTATTAAGGGAAAAACCACGGGGTGACTAACCCAAGATTGTATTCTCTATTAAAAGAATATAAAGTAAAAAATGGCACTTACCAATTAGGGCTCACTGCCCGAGCACACTACTCACAAGAGGCTCACTTCCTACAAGAGACTCACTGTCTACAAGGTATATTGAAGTAACCAAGTGCTTGAACTTATTAGAGGCATCCACATATGCTGAGGTTTAGTTCTGGTTAGGCTCAATATACTGATTTGTTGCACTTCATTCTCCCTCTGCTTAGTGTTGTTGTTCTGTCACATACCAAATTTGTATAGCTACTTCCACACTGCTTTCTGCTTTTCTTCACGCACACTATTACACAACACACATCTTCACATCAAAATTCATCTGCTATATATATCTGCACAAAAGATTTCAACATCTTTCTTGTCAGCATCTGGAATACTCAAGATTTTCCCAAACTTTGGTCTGTCGGCTGAATCCATACTTACTAAGTGATGCATATCAAAAAGATAGTTATAGGAGTCATCAATCATGTCATCCAACCATGAATGATCCCTCAAGAAACTTGATTACCATCAATTTCTCATCCGGATTAAGGTCTGATGCTCTGTCGGTCAGTTCTTCCCCAGTCTACTCTGCCAAACAGGAACCCAACACTTAGGTGCTCATATCTTTTCACTCTTTCATCACTGGAGGTTCAATCTCTAGAATGTAGTAGTCATGGTACTCCTCTTGACTTCCCCAAGTCTGTACTTTGCTGAGATACTTCCTCTGAGAGATCTGGACCTGATTGTTGGACCTTGCTGCATGCTCTATTCTTGCTCACCTGACCAAAACACTCTTCAATCTAACTTCCAGTAAAGACCTTTTATGTGTTGCGGATGTGTGGGATAAACTTTGTTGCATCAATGACAACAATGATGAAGCCACACAGTGTCTCTTGCCAATAATCTCCCCCTTTGGCATTGATGGAAACACTTAGTAAAAAATGACTAAGTGTCATAGCACACTCCCCCTTAGCTGATGCTCTATTCTTATGTACACTTTTCCAGAGCTCCCCCTTAGCTAGATTCCACATTTTTTACTGCTCCTCACTCCCCCTTTGACATCAATGGTAAAGGGTGGAATCCACACACCAAAATTTGCAAAATTTAATCTATAGATAGCTGCATAAGTATATATACAAGTTATACTTACATATACTTAAGTATATCTGCAAAAGTGGTTTTCAACTGGACAAATTCTATTGCCCAACTCTGCTTCATCCTATTCAAAATTGAGATGTGACGACTTAACAGAAATGCAAAATCTTCTGCCCTCTTTAAGTCTGCCAGATCACTGGTCCGAGTTGTGTTCTGGGCATCAGTTAGGGCCTCATGCATTGCCTCTAACTTGGGGATAATTATCCCTCTTAGTTCACTTAGCTTGCTTATTCTATTCTTCTTCTCCTTTTCAAGCCTCTTTATTTCATTTATAGTGACAATAGTCTGACACTCTTGATTCATTATGGAAGAGGTGAGAGGATCAAAATTTTGACATAAACTTGATAGTTTGCTCTCTTGTTCTTCCACCTTCTTGGCAATATCTACTGTCACTGTGGACCAAGATAGACAAAATTTGTATAAATCTCTGCCATCTTTAAGGGCATTTTCTAAGCTCTTTATCCCAATATCCAAATTTCTACTATCATTTGTTATAAGTCCCTACACCTCAAAGAATCTCTTTCCCAAAAATTATTTCTGGACCTTTTCTTATGCCGCCTTTTCTAAGGAATCAAACTAAGTATTGACAGAGTTTATCAGAGATTTAAGATTACCAGATGGAGAGGCTAAAGGATCCTTTTGAAAGGATGGCATGATCTTCTCCAACATTCTAGAAGCAATCTCTATCAGCTCACAATCTTCCATGTGAGACTTTAGAAGTTTTTCTTTTGCCTTTGCTTGGGCAAAGGATGCTATCTTCATTGTCTGAACTGGGGAGAGGGAATCAAAATTGAGTGGTACTTGGAACAGTTTTGGTTCATCAATCTCCATTATTTCCTTGGTCAGGAAATTCTTCACTGCTTCTGCAGTGTCTCTTGCCGGAGACTTCTTTCCTCTTGCAGCCTTAGAGGTGTCAACAGAGATCTTCTTTGTTTGTTCTTCTTCTCTTCCCTTTTTCTCCTCTTCTTGACTTACCTTCTCCTCTTTTCTTCCTTCTCCTTCAGTTTCAGAATCTGTTGGGGGATCCAGAAGAGAGATATTTACTTTTGCAGGGACTTCCTCTTCTGGAGCAGAGGAATCCAAGTCCTTAGTCCTCTCCTCACCTATGTCCTTTGGCCCTTATACATTTTTCACAGTAGGTTCTTCTTTAGATGTACTTAGTCCTTCATCATTCATGGCAGAAGGTTCATAATCTATGTTCTCTATAACAGGAAGATTAAATCTTTTAAATGCATTCCAGAGGATGTCCTCTGTTTCTTTGGCAACTTGATCTGTCTCTCCAAGCATAAGTTTGTTCATCCTTGCTTTACTCCAAAACTCATCCTTGCAGTCTTTGAAGATCATGTTAATTTGTTGAGGAGTGATGGAAGGATAGAACTAAATAGCTATCTATTCCTAGATCTCCATATCTATTTCCTCGACATTGTCTTTTCTGAGTTCAAGTACTTTCTCTAAACTCTTGGGGATTAGAGAGATGATTTCAATGAATGCTTTATTATAGATATTCAAGTACTTGATTGTGGCTTCCTCCAATATTCTTTTGTCAATGTCATTATACTCATCATAAAATTTAGTTATGGGCTGCAGATTCCCATCTACAGTGACTGCTTTGATGACATTATCAAAAGAAAGAGTAGGCCTTTCAACAAATTCTTTTGCTTCTTCTCCTTTGTTCTTGCCGACAGAGAATTCCACAGATGTTTTCTTTTTCTTCTTCATTTTCTTAACCTCCTCATCTATCTCTGTCTCTGCATCATCCTTTTGACTTATATAGGATCTTGTAGCCTTGGTTTTTGTTCTTTTTCTTCTTTTCTAGATGTCTTTGCTTCCAGCTTTGAGGCTTTTTGGCTCTTTGAGGTGGCAGGTGTAGAGATCTTTGAGGATCTAGTATGGGAGGGGGCTTGCACCAGAACACTTTTTTTTTCTGCTTCTTGTCTTTCTTTCTCTACTCTTTCTACCTTCTCTTTGTTGGCATCAACTGCCTCCATTGATATGCCATATTTCTTGGCAATTTCCTCCACTTCCCTTCTCCCTTTCATTTTCATCTCTGGCTATCTCAATTCAACATGTAATTTCACACTTAATTCTTGAAAGGTTCCAAACCTTTCTGCCTCATGGTCCTTTAGTTGACTTAGCAAGTGTTGAACATGTAGCTCTAGAATTTTCTCATCCACCTCATAGCCCATTGGCATAATCCAGACTATTCTGGGCTCTACTGCCTCCATTAGGCATTGATTAGTATCTACCATAAAGCACAGTGTATTTTTATATTTTTCAACTAATGTCTGAGGAATTCTTTCTCTGGCCTGCATCATACCTTGGAAATTCTTAAAATATCCCTAGGGGGCTGTGCTTTGAGCCTTGGCATCACCAAGCCCATACATATAATCTCTGATTTGTATCACAACAGGTCTATCATTTTTCCATATCTAGCCACTAGTTCCGAGTAGCTCATTCATATAGTAGAAGAATACACATAGTATCAAGCCACCGTACTTAAAGGAATTCTTCTTATCCTTCTTTATTTTCTACAAATTCTCTAACAGTTGGTTCAGGAGAAGCTCACAAAGATCATAATCAGCATTTTTCCTTAGCATCTGATAAGAGTCTATATTGTTGTTTTGGATATAGAATTCTCCCTTCTGGAGTGATATTTTGTAGCCAATAATCATAGAGGCAAATTTGATATCAGATCTATGATATCCTCTATTGTCATTGCTCTTTTGTCAAATTTTGATCTGGTAGCCTCACTTACAGTTTGGTTTTTGACTGATTTGAGAGCAGGCAATCCACCGGGTGAGTGCAATCCAGTTACCACCCTAATGGCATCTTTTGTGATCTTAAATGGCCTCATCAACCACATGAAGTTGTCATGCATTCTGCTCAGAACATACTGGACCCATTCATCTTCTACAAAAATAGGGGAAATGGATGCAATGTCCAAAATGCTTATCCCATATGGCCTTATATTGCGGTTTAAGTTCAAATGATTCATCTATTAATTCCTTGTGATAGATATCCATCAGCTTGGATTCCCCAAATCCCTCAATGTTGGCGAGAATGTATACCCTAACATCTTCTACATGCAGAACCCCATGCGGAATGCTAGAGAATGCGCCTAGGGGATCAACTTCTAGGGATTTGTAAGGATGTTTCTTGAACTTAGGGAATGGCCTATCAGTGATCTTAACAACATTTGGATTAGCCATCTTTCAAAATATTTAGAGAGAGATATTCAACAGTGGAAATACTTTTTTACACTTCAAGGGTTCACGATAGGAGCTAAAAAGATTGTTGGTTGAATCAAATTCTGCGGTTGATCCTTGAGAGGGTTGAAGCAATCTTGTTGTAGAGCTTCTTCTTTCTTCTTCTCGAATACAAATGTGCAAATGATGAACAAAAGAACGCTTTTATTTCTGTGCAAACCCTAATTCCATTTTGCAATAAATGTGCAACTTAAGTCATTCTGGTTGCCTTGTTCTCCTTATTCTGAGAGAGATCTTTCTGAATCACTAAGATGCACATAGAATGATAACTTACAATGTATCTCCCTTTCTCCAATCATTCCATCTAACCGCAGATCCAATTATTTGAATTTTGAATCATACTGGATGACTGTCAAACTGGATTAATCTGGGATGATTAACCTTTTCTAACTTCTTGCGGATCTTTCATATTTTGACCAAGGGTTATTTAGATGTTTCTCTGAGAGCCCTTTTAATCCATAACTTTCCATGTGCCAATTTCAGGCACCAATTGACTGGCTGGGGGAATTTATTTTCTTTTGAGACTCCCCCTGAGCTAGAGCTCATCTATTTAGTTTCTGGAAGGAATATCAGCACCAGATTCTGGTGCAGATCTATCCCCAACATTTTTTGTATTTCTCTTCACCCAAATCTTGTTCATGTCCCTTTGAACTTCATACGCATTCGCTTTTCCTTTTCCCTTGTCTTGGTTTTGATTATGATGCACCGGACCCTTTTTATCCTGATTCTTACTTCTGTAGAATTTGGCAATATGACTGGATCTATTGCAATTGTAGCAAACAACATTTATTTGCAAAGTTGACTAATATCCTCTTGATCTACATTGATTAGCCATATGTCCCATTCTATTGCATGCAAAGAATCTACCATTGAATGAATTGTTAATTTGCATATTTCTACATTCATGAGATTTGTGACCATACCTTTTGCAGTTAAAACACTCTCTGAAAAAGGATGAATGAGTCTGATTCATTCTTCTGCACTGATTTGCTTTATGACCGACGTTATTGCAATTGTAGCAGTATCCATTGAAGGATGGATATCTTTGAGCATTTGGTTGCCTTACCAGAGGTCTTCTAGGTCTGTTCCTTGGATTTCCTGATCTAGAGTTCTTCTAACTAGATTTGGAGCTTTCACCTTTCTCATACCCCAAGCCATGCTTGTCATCTACCCTCTTTTGGCTTTCAAGAAGAACTTCAAGTTGAGTAGAGCTTATCTTGAATTTCTCTTTGTATTCATTTGCAGTTTGAAGATCCCTTTTAAGAGTGTCTATATGATTCTCAAGATGTTCTTCATTATCTCTAGCTTCTTCAAGATCAGATTCTAGATGCTTGATTATTCTATCCATTTTGTGGCAGTTTTCTGACTTCTTCTTGACAGATTGTTTTAGATTATCTTCAATTTTTCTTTTCTCTTCAATTTCTTGGGTGAATTTCATAACCCCCGATTCTATTTCATGTCTTACCATAATGACCTCTTTTGATAGCTTCTCACATATCTTGTTTTTCTCATTCAGATCTTCATTAGTATCATTGGCTTCACTTTGACTTGCTAATTCTTGAAGTAATTCCTTTCTTTTCTTCATTGAGATACTTAGCTTTTCTTTGAGTTCATTTATGAAATCATCATCTTGTTTGAGTCTTTCCCTTAGGTTATTGACTTCAGAGTGAGATTGCTCAATATCATCTAGGGCAGACTGAAGTTGTTCCCTCATACCATACATATCGGTTTAGATTCCCAGATCTTCCTGAAGCTGTTAGGCTTTGTTTAGAGGAACTTAGCTCTGATACCAATTGTTGGAAACAAGGTAGATAACTAAGAGGGGGGGTGAATCATTTATCTTAAATTTCTTAACTTTATTTTCTTCTTTAAAAATAGTGCAGTATCAAAACATATAAGCATAAATGAACATGAGAGCAGAAATGAAATCAACACAAATAACACAAAGATTTTTACGTGGAAAACCCTATTAAGGAAAAAACCATGGGGTAACTAACCCAAGATTGTATTCTCTATTAAAAGAATAATAAATACAAAATGACGCTTGCTAATTAGGGCTCACTACTTGAGCACACTGCTCACAAGAGGCTCACTGCCTACAAAAGACTCACTGTCTACAAGGTATATAGAAAGTAACTAGGTGTTTGAATTGATTAGAGGCATCCAGATATGCTGAGGTTCAGTTCTGATTAGGCTCAATATACTGATTTGCTACACTTCATTCTCCCTCTGCTTAGTGCTATTGTTCTGTCACATACCAAATTTGTATAGTTGCTTCCACACCGCTCTCTGCTTTTCTTCACACACACTATTACACAACACACACCTTCACATCAAAATCCATTTGGTATATATATCTACATAAAGGATTTCAACATCTTTCTAGTCAGCATCCGGAATACTCAAGATTTTCCTAAACTCTTGTCTGTCGGCTGAATCCATGCATACTAAGTGATGCGTATCAAAAAGATAGTTATAGGAGTCATCAATCATGTCAGCCAATCATGAATGATCCCTCAAGAAACTTGATTACCATCAATTTCTCATCCAAATTAAGGTTTGATGCTCTGTTGGTCAGTTCTTCCTCAATCTACTCTGCCAAAAAGGAACCCAACACTTAGGTGCTCATATCTTTTCACTCTTTCATCATCAGAGGCTCAATCTCTAGAATGTAGCAATCATGGTACTCCTCTTGACTTCCCCAAGTCCATACTTTCCTGAGATACTTCCTCTGAGAGATCTATACCTGATTGTCAGACCTTGCTGCATGCTCTATTCTTGCTCACCAGACCAAAACACTCTTCAATCTAACTTTTGGTAAAGACCTATTATGTGCTATAGATGTGTGGGATAAACTTTGTTTCCATCAATGAAAACAATGATGAAGCCATACAGTGTCTCTTGCCAACAAGAAGACTAAATAGAAAGACAGTGTTGGACCTGATGATGAGGAGAGCTCTAGAAGCTCTAAAAGCAGAGGTGAAGAAGCTAAACCTCTACCTCAGCCCTTGAGGAGGTCTACACGGATAAGAAAGCAACCTAAAAGGTTTGGTTTTACATTGTTTGATTCTAGTTGTGCTTATTCTTTAATCACTAATAGTGATGAACCTACAACTATATCAGAGGCTTTGGATATGAAATATGTAGGTTCCTAGAAGGAGGCCATGGATGAAGAAATAGCTTCTTTGGAAAAGAATCAAACTTGGGACTTGGTGCCTTTGCCTCCTGGACGGAAGCCTGTTGGATGCAAATGGGTGTTCAAGAAGAAAATTGGTACAGATGGAAATGTTGACAAGTATAAGGTCAGATTGGTTACGAAGGGGCATTCACAATTGGAGGGTATAGATTATGGTGAGATCTTCTCTCCCATTGCAAAGCTGACATCCATTTGATTCCTGTTGTCTCTCGCAGTAGCTTACGACTTGGAGGTAGAACAAATGGATGTGAAGACAGCTTTCCTTCATGGTGATTTGGAGGAAGAAATCTACATGTCACAGCTAGAGCATTACATGGTGAAAGGTAAAGAAAATTTAGTTTGCAAACTTAAGAAGTCTTTGTATGGTTTGAAGCAATCCCCTAGGAGATGGTACTTGAAGTTTGATGCCTTTGTGTTGTCAATTTGATTTGTGAGATCAAAACCAGATCACTGTATGTACTTTAAATTTTATGGTGATCGTATTCTCATTGTTGCAGTGTATGTTAATGATATGTTGCTCATTGGGAAGGGTAAGAATATGATTTCTGTTCAAATCTCAGTTATTAGCACAATTTGAAATGAAAGATTTAGGGGCTTCTAGGTACATTCTAGGAATGGAAATCAGAAGGGATAGAGCTAACAAAAAACTTTGGTTAAGCCAGAGTAAGTATGTGAAGACCGTGTTGGATAGGTTCAGCATGGCAGATTGTAGACCATTGTGTGTTCCTATTTCTTTGGGGACAAAGTTATCTATTGAGGATTGTCCAAAATCTCCTAGTGAGGTGGAGGACATGAGCAGAGTACGTTATGCTAGAGCTATTGGCAATTTGATGTATGCTATGGTCTACACAAGACCAAGCATTGCCCAAGCAGTGGGAGTCCTTAGTCAATTTATGGCTAATCCTGGACGGGTTCATTGGGATGCAATTAAGTGAGTGTTTAGATATTTGAGGGGTACTTCTGATTATTTCATTTGCTATCATGGTAATGTTATAGGACCTCTGCATTCCATTGACATTCGTGGATTTGTGGGTTCAAGTTGGGCAGGTGACATTGACAGCAGGAGATCCACCAATGCTTATGTCTTTACACTATATGGTGGTGCTATTAGTTGGATGAGTAAGTGACAACCTGTTGTTGCTTTGTCCATGACAGAAGCTAAGTATATGGTAGGAACTCATGCTTGTAAGAAAGCCATTTGGCTTAAGAGATTGTGCTCAAATATTGGTGTTGATGCAGGACAGATAACAATCAGTTGTGACAATCAGAGTGCGATTTGCCTTGCAAAGAATCCAACTTTCCATGCTAGAACCAAGCACATTGATGTTCAGTTTCACTTTGTACGAGACATGGTTGAGGATGGAAAGGTAAATTTGGAGAAGGTAGATACTTTGAAGAATGTTGTTGATGCATTGACGAAGCCAGTGAGCATAGAGAAGTTTAGATGGTGTCTGAAGTCTATGGGCCTCTCGACCTATAGCAGTTAAATCTTGTTATTCTATTGGCTCTTACAAGGTGTTTGAAAAGTGCGAGAATGTTGGGAATTAAGGTGTCTCAACCTTGTAAATTCCTTACATTATTAATGTTTGTATTTATTATTTAATTGCCTATGTTGTAAATATTTGTAAATTTCAATTGTCATATTGTGGGATGTGGCATGGTGATGTGTTAATCCTACATGGAATATGACAACTTGTAATTTTGTCCTCACATGAGGAGATAGGCATCCCACTTTGTGGTAGGAGCATTTTTCCATGTGTCGGCATCTTCCATGTTGTGTAAGGGAATGTTTGACCGAAACGATTATGATGGATTCCTATGACGAATCTATGACATGAAAGAGTCAGAAATAGAAGGTTGTAAGATAGGTGAAGACATGTGTCATGAAGCATCTTTGAAAAAGGTATATTTGGGTGCCCCAAGGTGGACTATGACATGTTGTAAGAGAATATTCTATTTATAGCCTATGTATGATAGATTCTCTTACAGCTGTAAGTTGTAACCTCTGTGACAAATTCTATGACAGTCGTAAGTGTCGTAAGAGCATCTGTCATAGCCCATTTTGGAAATAGACGACCTCTTTGGGATGGGAGCTATGTACAAGTGTTAAGTACATTATATAATGTTGATAAAGTGTCCTTAGGCATGGGTTTTGGGCCATGAGGCCAAGTTGGATGCCCATCCCAAGAAAGGTCCAATATTGCCTTGTATTTTTTATATAAACAGGTGCTTGGAGAGGGAGTTGTATCACAGGTTCTAAAGGTATTGTTATCCTATTGGTTTGACTCCAGACATGAGTGTCAAAGACCATTGAAGCTTGCATTGCAAATGTATTGTAAACATATTTCAGATTTGTCAATACATTGTGTAGGTTTCTGAGTGGGGTTTTTCACCTGATAAGGGTTTTCCCCACCATAAATCTTTGTCTCTCTTCTTCTGTCTACTTTCTGCGTCTTGTGTTTTGCTGCAATATCTCATGTTAATGGTTCCACATGGTTGTAATAGTTAGGATAAAATTGAATTTGCATAGCCCTCTCCTCATTAGATTAGTGTAGGAAGTGATTTTCGCACACCTAGCTTCCTTTCATGTAATGTTAGAGTAAGGTGGGATAGAAGGTATCATAGCCATATTCATATCTTGCTCATCATGTTGTTCATCATTAGGATAATTATTGTTTGGTTGAATGTTGAGATTGATGTTTTCTTGTTGAGATCTAAGGTAAGCTCGTCACCTTGCCTTCCTCCTTTTTGCAAGTTGACGTTGATGTATATTACGACTCAATTTTTGTAACATAGGGCTTTGGTTTGTTATGGATTTTTGTGTTGTAGAGGAGGAAGCACCAAGATCAAAGGTCCTTTGTCTAGGTGGAATGTTTTCTTGTTGAAGCTTACTATCATACTTATTCTCTATCCTCTTAAAAATGTCCAAATGACTTGAATATTCAAACAAAGGAGGGACATTAAAGGTCTTCTCTTCCTTAGTGAAATCCAAGGTGTGCGAACAATCTACTAAAGGAAGAATATTGGTGGGAGGATACACAGAGGTAGGAATTTTTTTATTGTTAAATGAATGCTTATTTTCTACCCATGGAACATGCTTTGTTAAAGCGAGCTCTTCATTCACCATTGCTTCATCTTGGCCAGGGAGAGCAGTGGAATTACTAAAGCTATCCCTAGTCTTCTCATGGGAGTATTCAGTTATAGGGGATGTAGGATAACTTATGGGATCATCATCAGCTTTTTCCTTGCTACTCATGGAGAAGAACTCAGTTAAGATTTCTAAAATCGTAGGATATTCACTCATGAGGGTTAAAAATTAGTTAAAATCAAGGTTTTTGATAAATGCATGCAAAGATACCATTGAAAAATGAACATTAAGGTGCCATTTCAATGTAATATCAGATTTTGAGAAGCTTTTCCAACTTTATGCAAAAGTCAAGTGCAAAACTATATGCAAAAATGACCTAGAGATACTTGGTTTTTTGTACTTTTTCAATGCAAATGAATGAAACAAAGGGTATTTTAAGAATTATATGTCTGATATCAATCCAAAATAGCAATATAATAACTCTCAACACACTCTTGATGCAAATCCAAGATAATGCCAAGTCAAAATACAGTGAAAATATGTCAAAATAGGCACTTTTTTCACCAAAACTCAATGCAAAAGAACATGGAAAAGGGTGTTGTAAGGAAAATGATGATGGAAAGAAAATACTATCAGTAATAACATCCACTTGGTGCCAAAATACCCAACACAACACAATTTTAGCGCCACTTAAGGTCAAACCCTAGTGAAAATATAGCAAAATATGCAACTTTTCACAGTTTTTCAATTCCAAGACCTAGCAAAGGAGGTGTTGTAAAGAATTTTAGGAGGTAAAAAAAATAATATCAATAATATCAGTCACCTTAATCCATAAAATTGATCAAAACATGCTTGGACTGCGAACTAGGTCAAACCCTAGGGCAAAAATGATCAAAATGTGTAGTTTTTTTTTGTGTAAAATTTTCACTACAAGGGCCCGATAAAAGGGTGTTGTGAAGATTTTTATGATGGGAAGAAAATTATTACCCTAATAATAGAAAATTAATGCAAAAATATCTTTCACAACACACTTATAGTGCAAGTTTGGAGAGTCGATAAGGCCAAATTTAGCAAAAATTATTGTTTTCAAAGCCCTAGGTTTGAGATTTTGGAACAAAATGTTATGAGAATGGTTTGAAGTCTGATTTTTTGATGAAAATTACATACTCTTATATCTGAAAATGATTTTCAAGCTTAATCATGCAAAATTCCCATGCAAATTTAATGAAAATGCAACAAAATTGCTAGTTTTTTGTTGAAAATTTCAATGTAAAAATGCAAATAATTTAAATTTAAATGCAAATTCACACTAAAATGCAAGACTACAGCCAAATGAAAATTTTAATGAGCCTCTAAAATTAGTATAAAAATTTGATAAAAGATTTTCCCTACAAACCCTAGATTTTGGAATTACTAGGTTATAAAATTGACAAAATTTCCACAAAACCCTAGCAATTAAATGATGAAAATGCAAAGCAAGATTTTAAATTTTTGTATTTTTCTGTAGTTTATATCAGATCTGATGCAAAAATCATGAATTAGGAAAATTTAGGAAGAAATGACACAATTTAGTAAGCCAAACAATGCAATTTTTTTGTATTTTTCCAAATTTTCAAATTTTTTGAAATTTTCTCAATGCAATAAATTAAATGACCAAATGAATGAATGAAATCACACCAAATCTATAGACAAACACTTAGAAATTTGCAATTTAATTTCAAATACATGGGTTCACCAAAATGTTTAGGTGGAAAATTGGATTTTGTTGATCTTTTGTGGTTTAGATGTTAAAATCCTCCTTTCACCCTAACATTGAAGGATCTAGGGTCGAGTGGCGAGCACTATCATACCCTAGGTCACTTGAAAATGAGAGGAATCTTGGATTAGGGAATTAATTATCAATTTTTCCTTCTCCTATGCTCAATTGATCATTAAAACCCTAATTATGCAAATATGACAACAAATTAATTAATTATGGAAAAAACTCTTGCAGACAGGAGTAAAATACCAAATTACAGAATACCTATTTTTAGGGTTTTGAAGTGGAATAGTCGAGGACACTAGAGCGAACACCCAAGTCCAAGGTACCTACTTTTTCTAGGAATCTAGACCTCCTTCAGACACTTATCATCCCTGTAACTTCTTTTTTCTGGAATCTATCTGTGGAGGACACTCGAGTGAGCACCTTAGTCCTGGAAGTGCTCCTTTGTCCATCTTTCCTTCAGATCCTGAATCCCTGATGTCTTCCAAGCTTTCTTGCAACTCCACTTTTTCTGGATGCAACACCTGTAACCTGCAATCACAAGACTTGGTTTGGGGGTTGTGGTGTTTAGAGGTTTGCCTTAGTCAAACCCTGGAGGACACTTAAGTCTCTAAACACCATTCTTAGATAAAGAGGGCGTGCCCTTGTGAGGTAAAGGCCAAAAACCAAAGGAATCAATGATAAAAACACAATGATATGTCACCTTTTAGTGAAGCTCTCATGGAGGAAGATGCTCTTCATGCCATGAGGAGATTGATGCTCAAATCTAAAAATATCAACACATAAAACATACAAGTCTACTCTTGCAACATAGTAGAAAGCCTTGAATCACCTTAAGATGCCAAAAGTTCACAAATGATCATCTAGTCTACAAATGAATGCCTAAACATGCTTATATATGCACCTACAAGCATTTGTGCCAAGATTTTAAAAATCAAACTTTACCATGTCAGAAAAATAACCACCTAATAGTCATAAACCGACACCCAAAATTTGGGGTTGTCCTAAAATAGGGTAGGACTAGGGCACGGGCACCCAAGTCCTCCCCCCTATTTTAGGTAGGGTACAACTCAAGGGGTCCACCTAGGTCCTATTTTCCATGGGACTTAGGTCTCATTCCATCAGGATGCTAAAATATGAACTAAAATGTCCTAAATGCACTCTAAAGACCCAGGAGCTAAACCTTATGAGGGAAAAGCCCCCAAGAGGACATTTTTTGATGTTACACTTTTACAAATAAAACTTTAGATAAGGACTTAGTCTGCTTCATCCTCCATCAACATATCATCCAAAATCCCAATCACAATCATCCACATCATTATCAAAATCTAAATCCAAATCAACCCAATCAAAAATCAAGACCTTAGTTGATCACTATCAACCTTTATCCAAATTTACTTGAGATCATTAGTATATATCAATTAAGTCATCCAATCAAATCAAACCAATCAACTCTATTATTTAAGTGTCACTAGTCTACCTTAAGTATAGAGAATCATCCATCTTTTGAAGAAAAAACAATTCACCCTAAGGTCTTGAAATTTGATCCCTAACATCACAATCATCCATTATCCTCCATTTCATCTCATATCTATCCAAAAATATGGATCCTTATGTAGCAATGCAACAATTACGAAGACTTAGAAAAATCTACGAGAACATGGATCCTAATGCTAAAGAAAAATGCAAAAATGATATTAGAGATATACTCTTAGCACACCTCATCATGGAAGATTCTCAATCTCCTATTTCATCCCCATCAACACCCTACATTTCATCCCCATCAACACCCTACATTTCATCCCCATCCACATCACATCAACCTTCATCATATCAACCTTCACCTTCATATCGATCTCCATCCCCTTATACATCCATGCCATCATACCTATCCAACTAATCAATACCTCCAACTTATCCATCCCTCAACCTTTGTCATGCTAACTTTGATCAAGGGAACACCAATCTAGCACACGTCATGGCCAAAGTTCAAAGCTTACATCAACAACCATTTCCCCATGCTAATCCCCATCCTCCAATCCCCCCATTACAATATCCCTCCAACATTATCAACCTTAATCCATCATCCTATGTCTCTCCCAACCCATCAATCCCTATCACTATGTAACAACTCAACTCTTACTACAACTAAGAGTGACTGAGAAACAAAAAAAGACTAAATTTTATTTTTTGACATAAAAGAATCAAGAAGATTCCAATCCTCTAAAAACATAGTGTGTGAACACAACACAAATAACCCTAATATTTATGACTATTTTTTTATCTAAAAGTTTCAAGCACAAATATAATTGGTTAGTTTGATAGAATCCAACAACAGTGATCGATAAGGGGAAGGAATACTACATGCAGTTAGGATAGGTTGAATTATGTATTTTGTTAGGTATTTATAAAAAAATATAGAGTTCTTTAGTGTTACCTCATAACAATGTAAATTACAAAACCAAGTAACTCCTCGATCTCCTTAGATAAGGTGCAATACTAAACTACTCAAACATAAGGACTATAACCTAACCCCCTTTATGAATGGGGACATACTCACTATAAAATATAGTATCAATTCCAGCATGCAGCTCAATAAGGTGAAATTCACCATTGACATAAATAATTAAAAAAAAAAAGTAAAAGAATACAGCTTGAGACTTTTTGGAACATTATGACGTTCGTATGTAAGATGCCTAAGGATTAAATAACACTTTTAATCATATAGGGTATAATTCCCATCCTAGAGAAATGTGAAGCAATTATAAAATTGTTTTAAAAGAACAAACGAATAATAAGGACCTCAATCTCCAGCGGATGAGGGAATTCCAGAATAACTAAAGTCTATGAATATTATCTTTAAAAAAAAAGCACGGTAAGCTTAAATGCTAAGAGAAATGCCAACCCTAACCCTAACGAGCCCCAATAATACTTTCTTTGCCATTTTCTACCCTAATTTCTATTACTATCGCCTCCCTCATGGCCGCCATAGTTAGAAGAGTCCAGGCCTGAAGGCAATAGTAGCCATGAAAGAGGGTGATGCTCAACAGGCACAACTTTGCAATGAAGATGGTAATAAGGATGGTGGCCTCGCAAACCTTTACAATAGGCATTTGATTTATGATACATAGTTTTGACAATCTATTTGAATAGTCATTCTATGCTATCTTTTCTTGCATCCCTTTTTGCCAGGGGGAAGAGGGTATGCCTTGGTTTTGAAAGTTTTCTTTTGGCAGATTATCCATAGGCAACGGCGACTGGCTAGAAAAAGGTTGCCATGAGCTGTAGAAACCTAGAGATCCCTTCACCTTAATCACTACAGACATTTCTGCAATAGAAGTTTTGTCCCCCCTTTTATTTTCTTTTTGAGGAATGGATGCCCTAAACTTTCCTCTCTATACACGCATGGTCACCCTAATCTAAATCATGTATAGTGAAGTTTTTTTAGAAATATAGAGAACATAGATGTCGTTCTGCTTAGGATTAAGTTTCTTAGTTTTGTTTTGTTTTTATTTCTTATGGCTAACTTCTCTATTTCATAACAGAATAAGGGACAACTTTCTTACATCCATGGTGGCGGCTAGCTAGAATGGCTTACTGGTTGTGACTCATGACTACCCACGAAAGGCACCTCAGCAACCTTTGTCAGTCGCTTGGGGGTTTCAACTAACATGGTTCCCTTGTTCTTTTGTTTTTTTTTGACAAAAAGTGTTTTCTGCCATACACAACAGACGGAATATCATGAAGAAGGTCATGCCATAGAGGAAAAAAGTCTTGCTCAAACAACATATGTCTACAACAGAGAAAAGAAGAAACAAAAGATAGATAAGGTTAGAGTTAAACTTTGATAGATGAACTTGCTTGATGTGCAATCCTTTTGTAACAACCATGTAATCTACATTATCAAGACACACCTTAGTATGAGAAAATTACAACAAAATAGAATTATATTTCATCTAATTCCCACATAAATTTGTCAGTTTGCCCATAATTTCTCCTTTCATTTGATACATTCTCCTTACAAATATGTTTGTATTTTATAGGGTAGGTGCTTAAATACAGCTATACAACTATCCAAATTTGGCCCTGAGTGATATGTGACAGCCAGATGGTTCTCAAACTGAAGTTGTCGTAAAAGGGCCATAAAAATTGCTTTCTTTTTTTTTGTCATGATATCTATTGTTTTGGAGAATAAATTTAATTCTAGTGTGACTCTCTATTTTGGAGGAGATGAATACATCTTCTGTATCAGAAATTTAGAATGAATAAAACCATCTCTTCCATTTTTAATTGTCATCTCTAACTTCTGTTCATATATATATATATATATATATATATATATATATATATATATATATATATATATATATATATATATATATATATATATATATATATGTTTCATAGACAGGTTAGAGGAAAAAGATACATAAACCTTAATAAAATAAATATAACTCATTTCTCATTCAAATTTATAGGTCTGAGCTAGAAAAACAATGCATGCTTGATATAATGTCTACCTTCAGAAATTTTTTTTTCTAATTGCTCCAACCCATATAGAATGCACAAAAAATTATATTTATTACATATATGTAACCAGTTTATGCACAAACAGAAACTTCATAATAAGTGTATTATTCTTCTCCTTTTTTTTCTTGTAAATCCTCACACAAAATTCTATAGTAGTTCACTAGACCAATCTGAATAGGTTTTACAAATTTTCTAAAAATATAGAAGAGCTTACATATAAAATGTTCACATTAGCTTAGAAAAAAAGAACTAAAACTCTCTCTTTCTGTTTATGTATTTTACACATTTTCCTCCAAGGCAGTATTTTCTGGCAACTACAACAATGGTCTCCTATTCCTTCTCTACTTGTAGGAATCCTACAATAGGACACATAAAACAAATCCCTTTGTATAACCAGTGGAGGCTCACCTCCCAACCTAGGGTAGTAACTTCCCACCCCTGAGCTAGGGCAAAACACAAGGAGACCAAGGTACACTACACACACAATTCATTCTTACAAAAAACTCACAAAAAATGGATTGCATACAAGAACATCCAACACATTCATTGGGTATTCACATTTACATAGCCACAAGAAGGCTTTGTGAGAAGACCTTCACAAGGGGTAGAAGATGTAGCATCCTGTAGGACAATTTTACCTTCCATAGATAGAATTTTCTTCATTTTAAGGGTACTCATACCCCTTTTCTTTGTTGTTGGGTACTCTTACCCATTAAAATTGAGCTCTTTTCAATCCAGTCTCTTGGGTACTCTTACCCTTCAGAGAATAGATTTAGAAATATAAAATTGGGTTCTCTTACCCATACATTTGTCCATTTTTAGAAATATATTCACTGGGTACTCTTACCCATTCATTATTCAAATTTTAGTAGTGAGGATTGGGTACTCTTACCCATTCAAGACTCCCATAGGACCTCTTCCTTCTACCCCTACACATAGGATTTGCAACAACAATACATGACAGTTTTGGAAACATTCAACTCTATGACAACAAGCAAGCAGTAAAACAACACTAAGCACATTATGCAAACAGATGTCTCATTGTTTAAGAATACAACAATTTTTTTTAACAACACAATTGTCATTTCAAACTAAATTCAAGGTGAAGTAAGATGTTAAGCCCAACCTGGAATTTACTCCTGCAATGTTCAATTCTACAATTAGCTCATGTTCCTCCAGCTTGCTATGTTGCTATCCTCTCCCTTTCTTTTCTCTCTTCCTTTTTTTATAGTAGACGGTGAAAAACAACACAGTAGAAAAACCTCCTTTTTACTCTTTTTACCCCTCTTTTACCCTCTAATCACACATGTCCCTATAAGCAGCATGTGTCCTTCCAAGTGGACAACATGTATCCTAAGGTGGACAGCATGTTGTCACCTTGAATGGGCAACATGTGTCTTCCTAACAGCTCAAATTAAACCATTATAAATTCCATTCCCATCCAAAATAAAAATGCAGCTAAAAGGGTGCCCAAAATTTATTTTTTTCATAATCTTATTGCATTTATTTGAGGGGTCCACTTAGGTCTAGGAAAAAGTTTAATTTTCCTCTCAATAAAAGGCATAATTTTGGATTAACAACAATTTTAATAGGTTAAATAAATTCCGAATCCCACAACAAAATATCATACAACTCTTAACAATGCAAATGTTAGCATACAATAACTCACATGAAATCACATGCCCCAAGACAATACCATCACAAGATACATTGACAAAATATTTTCACACGACACCCATCCCACAAGATACAAGCATGACAAATAGTAGCCCTATGCCTTCCATATAGGCTAAGTCGTCTTACTAGGAAAATGGGTCTCCGGGTGTTTTCCCTGTTCCACTGGCTCAACCTACACACTCATTGTTACATCATCAGTACAATAATAATAGCCAAAGCGAAAGATAAAATTACCCATTACTACATCAGATACATTTATTCAAAGCATTCTTTCAACATAACAAAATCAATTCAACATCGCATTAGAGAACACGCATATATGTATGTCAATGAAGTCTAAATAATAAAACTATATGGCAGCAATAATCACAACTCTAACTGTAAACTAAATACAACATTAAGAATCATATATAACCGGATCCAACAGCATCACATAAGGTCAAATGAGACTATGTAATATCCAAAATGTATATCATCCATGGATCCAAAACAAAATCAAACAACCAAGTTTGCTAACCATATAATATCTCATCATAGATCTACAACAGTAAAATACATAATCACTTCCCTCCATAATGATGGTACCCAGGAGGGGCCCTACATCCTCCCCTAGGCTTGGACTTCCTCTTGGAAGCCCTCAAAAAGGTGAAGATACAGAGTCCTCATAACAAAAGTGTCCTCCCAAGAGGCTGTGGACTCATCATATCTCTCCCACTAGACCCTAAACTAGTCCAGCTCTATTCCTCGAAGGCCCAACATCTGACGAGCCAAGATACGAGTGGGCTCCAATCTCAGCTGGTCATCCTCCTCTACCTATAGAGCAACCCAATCCAAAACATGAGAAGGATCATGGCTATAACATCTCAAAATAGAAACATAAAATACATCGTGGATGTGTGATAGGCTATGTGGTAAGGCTAAACGATAGGCTACAAGTCCTATCTACTCTAATATCTCAAAGGGACCCACAAAATGAGGTGCTAGCTTAGAGCCCCTTCCATAACAGATTGGATTCTTATGCGGCCGCACTCTCAAGAAGACTCTGTCACCTACTAAAAAAGACTAATCTATCCTCTTAGTGTTTGCATAAATCTTCTGTCGATCCTGGGCCTCCTGTCACTCCATATCCTACAATAGCTCTGGCCCAATAGCAACTTTGTCCTCTAAGTGGTCCCAACTCAACGGAGTCCTACATGGTCTGCCATAGAACACCTCATATGGTGCCATACCCAAAGAACTATGAAAACTATTGTTATAGGAAAACTCAGCTAAATACAAGTAATCCTCCCACCTAGACTGATGATCCATAACATACATCCTCAGCATGTCCTCTAGTACCTGATTAACCCTCTTTGTCTATCCATCTGTCTCAGGATGGTAAGTTGTAATAAAATAGAGCTTGGTGCCCAAAGCTCGTTGAAGTGTTCTCCAAAAAGTAGAAGTAAACATTAGATCCCTGTCTAAAATGATCTTGTGAGGTACTCCATGAAATCTAACAATCTCATCCATGAATACCCATGCCATGGTTGATGTTGTATAAGTGGTGCGAATGGGTGAGAAGTGGGCGACCTTGGTTAACTTTTCAACCATAACCATGATGGCATCATGGCATCGGGCAGACATGGGTAAACCAACTATAAAATGCATGGAAATAGTATCCCACTTCCACTCTAGAATCTCATGGGGATATAACAATCTTGCGGGGTACTGGTTCTCGGCCTTGGCCCTCTAGCACTCAAGGCATCAAGCCTCAAAATATACAATATCTCTACGCATGCCTAGCCAGTAATATAGCTGTCAAAGATCAGAATGCATCTTCCTAACCCCTGGGTGTGTTGTATATGGTGCCTTATGAGCCTTTGAAAGAATCAATCTCCATACCTCCTCACTCTGTGGCACATAGATACATTCCCTGAACCGTAACAAACTATCTACCTCAAGAATAAATCTTGAATACTTGCCCTCAAGGGCCCTTTGAGACTCCATCAAATGCACCATCTAATCCACCATCAAACCTTCCAAATCTTAAGCCAAGAATACCCAATAAATCCTTGAGGGATTTTCTCTGAAGAAAAAGAGAAGCTAGGGAGTTCTCCAAATCCCCCACCCCTCCAACACCACTATCTAATCCAACACCTATCCTTGAACCATCCAAGAATAGCCACTACCTAATCCCATCACCCACCTATCCATTCCCAATCCTAATCCTACATCATCCACCCTTATTATCCATCCATTATATTGTTCTTCAACCCATACACTCATGAAGGACTTCATGCATTGGCTATTAACAAGGAATCAAACACCCTCATGCAATCCAACACCCACCAAACCTCTTGAACAATCTCCTATCATAAGTCAAGAACCATCATGTAGCCATGTTCAAGAACCCATAAGTCAAGCACCTATCACATCCATCCAAGCACCCACCACATCTATTCAAATCACTTCCACCTCAACGCAAACACATGAGCTATGTCAAGAATCCAATCCAAAGAATGTTGAAGCATCAACCCCCCATCCTAATCAAGATATAAGAATCCCATATAATCCCATCCCTGATCCCCTCCTATATAGTGATCAACTTATTGATCCCACACAATCTTCTATCACCCCTTTATCATCCCCCATTAATCCTTTACCTCCATCTATCAACCCTATCCCAAACCCATCCTCCTATCCACTTGGTGAAAGCACCTTCATCCATGGTGGCTCTCTTGTAGGAGGTGAAAAACTTCCACCCACCACTTATCTTTCCCCAACATATAATGGACTCGTGTCTTGTTTCTAAAGCACCAAACATCCCATCCCATGTCGTATACTCCAAAACATGAAATATCAAGGCAAAGGCTTAGGCCTTCATGAACAAGGCATTTTGGAGCACATCCACACCACATTCCATCCATCCTCTCATGGCCTTGGCTATACATCCCAAGGAAAACAATCTAAACATGTTTGTACCACTCACACACCTTCCAAAATCCATTCATCTAATCCCAAACACGATGCACCTCATCACACCTACAAATCATATGTCACCATCCCTCCTCCATCATCATATCATTTGCAAAAGCATGTGACCATCCATCTTTCCCCATCAAATTTACCTCCTATCCTACCAACGCCAAACATTCCTATCCACAAATCCTCTTATCCTCCCATCTTCCCAACTCCTAATATCTCTATCCTCAAATCCCCTCATCCATTTATCTATAAATCCACTTTTAACCCCTCCACCCATAAATCCCCTAAAATCCCCAATCAAGACCAACAAAAGCACACATTATCCAAATTAGAAGCTACCAACACACCCATGGGATTTTAAAATAAAAATTTGGATGCCTCTCTACATAAAGCAAAAAATCCACAAAAGCCTAAAGATGTTATCTCTCCCAAGCAAAATCAAAAATCCAAAAGGCTATCAAAACCCACACCATCAAAAGAAAAAGCAAAAACAAAAATGGTGTGGGTCCTTAAACACAAAGAAAATAATCCAAATGAGGCATCCACATCCAAATCTCAAAAATCCCAAACATCTTGCTCCCCATCTAAAAATCCCATAAGTTCTAAGTCTATTTGTGTCCCTAAAACCCTAAATCGACCATCCACAAATCCCTTATCCCGATCCCCATTACTACCCACCCCTCATCTAAAATATAAGCTTCAAAATCCAAAATGGTGTGTACAACCATATGTCTTGGTTACCCTCCACCACATGGCATTCCCACATACCCCCATCTCTCCATCTTTCATCCACTATCCTACATATCTCCCCCATCACATACCTATTGTCCATGCTTTTTCATAAACCTTATATAATCCACATAATAATCCTCTATCCACCATCCATCCCATCTTCTCATGTCTACCAACATCCATATGCATAACACTATCTCCATCTACCTTACCACTATCCAACATGGGACCATCTTCCACTTGCTATGGAAACAGACGCTAGAGTCCCCCTTCCATCAAAAAAATAAAAATAAATAAATAAATAAATCCATCCAATGGTGAATACCACTCCTTGTGGTGCCTTGGGAAATTACCATGATGAAAACCTCTTGTGGGCATCATGCGTAATCCCTTCTCCATCCATTTTTTATCCCTACACTTGGGGGAAAAATCATATCCTTCACCCACATCCATATAATCCTCTTGCATATCCTATCCATATACCTATCCAATCATATTCCTATCCACCATCTTCTTATTTATCCTATCATTTCCCATCCATTTTATCTACTATATCTTCCTCCTTAGATCTTGATAAAGACAAGGGAAAAAATATCAACAACATGCTTTGGACACCTCTCGACATACGTCCCTTTCCAAGCATATCCTCCATCCATCTATCTACTACAAAGTCCATCCATTCAAACGTGAACCCATCATGCAAAATTCTAAGCATTGGGGCATATGATTCCTTGCAAGCCCTTGGAGAAAATCCTAAAACCCCCCATCTATCTATCAGGCATCCCTATCCTATCCCTCATTCCTATCCCTTATCCTCATGTATCCATCTATCTATCAAAAATCTCCTATCCATTAACCTTTCATTGCCAATCCAATCTAATCCTATCACTTTATCCACCTTCACCTCTAGACTTGGTTTTCCCTTGTCATTGGTATCTAGCACCTAGGCTATCCAAACACAATCCAATGCAACCATCCCATAATAAAACCATACCCCATCTGAAACCATCAAAATCATAAATAAAAAAAATCAAAATATCCCCAAAATCCAAAAACATCGAAAAATAAAAAAATTACAAAAATCCCAAAAACAATCCCACAACATCACAATCACCCAAATCATCCAACACATCATCTTCCAACATCACCACATCTATCTTTAATCATCCCACATCATCATCACAAATCAAAACTACATATTATCACCACCCACATCTTTACGTGCCTTGATCATGTGGATACAGGGTATGTACGCAATATGGAATATGAAGGAAGTTTCCAGTACTCAAGTACATAAGATGCACCCATCAAACCCGCTTGGATGGTCCCTATCCCCTGAGCTTGCACTAGATCCAAACGCAATATTCCAAAAATCACATTACCTATCAAAGCATTGTCCCTTAACAAAAATCATCAACTATCAAATCAGCATCAACCACAACTTGTAACCATCATATCTTGCGCTAATCCAATAACATCAACCATCAATATCATCCATCGATTCTTGCCTTAGGATATATCATTCCTACAATGGGCATGATCTAATTATCAAATCATCATCCACCTTGGCAAGTGATACAATGGCTATTTGTTTGGTTCGTTGATCTTTTTATTCTTGATTTTTATCTTTTATCCTATTCAAAGATCACATCAAAACTACCTTGATCTCACTATATCATGGTATGTGGTGAAAACATCTAGAATGGGGCATAGTCTTTCTTTTGTATGTTGTGCTTGTGGGTTGGTCTCATTACTCCAAGCTAGTATTCCTATCTTGTGGATCATAGGGTCGGTTCTAGCATATTAATCTCCTTGTACATCTAAGGTTCTTCATACCTTTTGTTTATTAAGGGCTTATGCTATGAGTCCCCTTCCCTTATCTAGACAAGGTTGTACTATCTTGGACATCCATGGGATCATCCCTTTGTTTGCGTGTCTAGTCCATGTATATGTCAGATAAACATCATCACCCTGGTCTTCTATACCTTAGTGAAAATATCCACTTTTCTATAACAAACCTAGGATTGCTCTAAATCATTTTTTAGCACAATGACCATCCATCAACCAATCTACCCGAAATCATCAATCTTTCATTTCACTCCTTATCCCCCAACCACTTCTACCAATCTGTTCCATCCATTTAGAGAGCACACCCATGTTCTTGCAACCCTCCTTTCCTTTCGAGGGGGCATCACTCTTACTAATCATCCCTAAACCTTACCCTATTCCTGCAAACTAAAGTCTTTCTCTATCCAATTCAACCCTATATTTTAACTTTTTTGAAATAATGTTACTTAGTTGCAACACCATTTCAAAGAGGGGCAAATGTAGACACCTAAAATTGACTTTCTCCACAAACCAATTTCTCGTATCTCTACACCACCAATTATCCCTCCTATTAATTAAATAAATTCATTTTATTTAATTAATTTATCCCTAATCATCTACCCTTAACCATTTATCCATCCTTTGTGATCAATTAATTCATTTAACTTATCACTATACCTTACAACACTATCCCTCATTAATTAAATAAATATTCTCAATATTTATTTAGTCAATTTGTCCATCTCCTTAATCCTTATTAATTGGATAAATCATGCTTATTTGATTAATCTATCCTACTAATCAACCTAAACCTAGTCTAGTTGATTAAATAACAATTATTTAATTAGCTACCCTAGCCTACCTATCCCCTAAACCTAAATTAATTAAATAAACTCTTATTTAATTAATTTTAACCTCTCATTAGCCCACTCACTAATTTCCTCCAACCACATTAATTAAGATAATCCTCTTGATTAGCTTGGTCAAATCTTGTTTAATCCATCCTCCCACACTTTGAATAAAAATTATTTTTTTATTCAAAAGGTCACATCTTCCTTACATGTGTAAGAACCTATAATTACACGTGTTCTTGATTTGCATATCTACACATAAAGTGGAATTTTAATTCCACTTCCTCCAAGGAAATTATTTATTTTGCCTCACCCATCTAATCTCATTTAATGCTAACTCTTCCCCAAAATAAATTTTTAATTCATTTTAATTCTCTTCACCCTTCCCCATTTGAATTTAAAATTCATATTTAATCCCATCCATCCAATATTGTTGATGAGATCTTAACCCTTGATCTCATATTCTCATCTCAACCACTAATCTCTACTTTGAATCCTAGCCATTGGATTCAAATCCCCCTCAAATGGCCTATAAATAGAGCCCTCACCCAAGCCATTTACACCACTTCTTCATCCTATTATCATTATGCCAAAATTTCTCTCATCTCCGCTCATCATACCCTTACCATGCCAAAATCATTCCTCATCCCATAAGCATATTATCTCACCTTGATCTCCTTCAAATCCTCTATCAAAAGCTTCTATCAATCATCATATTGTGTTGAAATGCATTAAGCAATCCACATTCATACTATTTCGACACTGAGTAATGCTAGGAGCTCTTGGGTGCAAGTTCCTCAACCTTATCAAAGGAGGAAGGAATAGCAAGGTATAACTTAGTGTTTTGGTGCATTTTGTTTATGTTTCTAACCTTGTCCATTTTATTTGCTCTCACTACCCCTATAAATTTTGAAAACTAATTGAATTTTTTTTTAATATTTGTAGAATGGAGTCTAGTTTATAAAAATGTAATTTATTTGAAATTTCAATGAATGGTTAATTTATAATGAAAAAAGACCAAACACTAGTTTTTGCCCAAAAACAAACACACAAGAAAAAGAAATTAAAGATGAAAGGCTTAACATTGTCAAAATGTGAAAAAAATACATCATTAAATAGCTAAGAGAAAGCGTAACATTACCCAGGTGTTCGGTTTGTTTAACCTTGAAACACGTACAAATCTGAGGGTTAGCACGAATGAAATTATGTGAAATCCTATAGAATATGCAAAAAAATGTCTTTGGACATTGGGAAGGCACTCCAAGATTTTGGGTTGGAAATCCAAAGCAAATCCCAAGCCTAAGGCTTGGGATTCCCAAAGCAAAATATAATGCGAGCACATTATAATGTGCTCACGTTATGTTTGGTATTTTTTTCTTTTTTGCAAGTTTGCCCAATGTTTCCCCAGTTCGACATAACATGAGTGTGTTATAACGTGCTCACATTATGTCTCCCTTTGAACGATTTTGTTCAAGTTTCTTAAGTATGTTTGATGTTTGTATATATGTATGCTCGTATGTATGTATGTATGGTGGTATGTATGTATGTACATGTATGCATGCTTGTATGTATGTATATGTGTACGCATGTTTGTATGTATGTATGTATGCCTATATGTATGTATGTACATGTATGTATGTATGCCTGTATGTATGTATGTATGTATGTATGTATGTATGTATGTATGTAAAGGTTTTGGGTTTAAGGTATATAAGGTGTAGACACCCAAAATTGACCTAATTATCATTAGTATCAAATATTGCATTATTTATCATCTGCATTTGTCTAACACACTTAAGCAATTTCTCTATCACTTATTTCTTCTATTAATTAAATAAATTTTTATTTATTTAATTAATTCATTATCTATTTCTTCTATTTCCTCTTATCTATAATTAAATAATCTTTAATTGTTTAATTATCTTTATTTCTATCTATTTTAATTAAATAAATCTTATTTATTTAATTAAAATTCCCTTCATAATTCCACTTTTCAATTAATTAAATAAATTTTATTTATTTAATTAATTTCTCTTAGCATTTATCTTCATGAGCTGACATGTGTGCCTCTAGCATTTAAAAACATGTGTGGTACTACATCTTTCATTTAATATCTTTCACATGTAGTACTTTTTATGTACACGGTCACACATAAGCCTTATCTTCCCTCCACTTGTCATTTCCACATTCACCTATGATTATCAATTCATCCCAATCGTTCACACAGCCACCAAATCTCCACCGTTGATTGATTTTGGTTGAAGTCTATATAAACACCCTCTCATTCCATACTACATCAATCCATCATTTTCATATAGTGTCTACATTATCATCTTGAGGAGATTGAGCATTTTAGCATCCATCTAGCATATTATCGTTATTATGCATCAATCATGGTAGCTTTTATCTTTATAATTGCTCATTATTGAGAAACAATCCACATCATAAAGAAGGAATCATACAATCTAGGTGATTTTGTTCTTGAATTGCATGCTTTTGATTTCACTTGAATTTAATTCTTTGATTGTGGTAGGATTAGGTTTTCAATTATATGCTTGATCTTATTAACCTAATTTTTACCTATCACATTTTGGCACACCCGGTGGGACCCACGTCCTTGATTAACTTTGTTGTATGAAGTTTTTTTGTCAAGATTAGATTTTCTGAGTGTTTACGACAAGTTTCAATCACTTCTACGTGAAAACTAGTTGCTTTCAGAACATACGCATTGCTATTAAGCCAAAATCTATTGCTTTCAGCATTTTCTGGATCGCTTTCAAGTCAACAGTGGTTGCTTCCAGTCTTTTTTGCGTAGCTTCTGAGCAAACAGTGGTCGCGTCTATCATAATTTGCATTGATTTTAAGCCAAAATAGATCACTTCTGGTTGTCTAGATCACTTCCTATAGATTAGTTTTTTTTGTTTACATCTGACTTTTTGTAGGGATTTTTATGCATTTAGCATATTTGGGTTGCTTACGAGCCTTAACAATTCGCACCTTGATTTTTTGCATCGCTTTTGAGTCTTAGCAGCTCGCATCTAGGTCAGTCTATGTCACTTCTAATTAGTAACATTTCACCTTCAACTGAATACAGATCGCTTTTGATCAACAATTGATCGCCTCTGGTAACTGTGTTGCATTCAGTTTTATCATTTACAGGTTGGTTTTCGTGGCTACTAATTAGTTATTTGTGCAGCATCTTATCAATTGTCTAAGAAAAGAAGGTTGTGAAACTACTAACATATCTGTTGCAGCTCCGATTGGTCCAAGACATTACATTTTATCACTAATTTAGGAATATTTGGGCTTGGTGCTTAAAAAGAATCATTGTTTGCTCCGTGCTTGATTCATCTTTTTTTGGATTGCTTATTGTGCATGTTTGTAACTCAAATTTAATAGCAAAAGTATCCTCTCCCCTTGCCTATCAAATGGATCTTGGGTGTATGAGAACTTGTTATTATCTTTAAAGGGCTTGCCTTCTTGGTGTGAGAAGGGGTACGACCCAAGCGATAACAAGCTAAAGCCAAGTCCTTCCGAACCGCTATATAAGAAAAGTGTTTGTATCAAAAGCCATAAACAACGGGTGTTGTGTTATACCAATAGCCAACCTCCCCCAAAACCCTCCAAGGCATAATCCATGAAGGCTAGGAGACTCCATAATAGAGAGTAGTGTTGCCACACGTATAGCCACCCAAACAGATGCCCTTACTAGCAACCTTATGTAGTAGCCAAAAACCCTCTATTTGTTGATGCAAAAGGTGGGACCTTTGAAGCCACCCTGATTCTCGTGGTTCTTAGTAGAGATAACAGGGACAATCCTAAGGTTTGGTAGGGGGACAAGCCTTGGGAAACTTAAATCTTGGTATGCGTGAGAAGTGAGTGTCGTGGAGGGGAGCTAGTGCTACCAAGATCTTGAATCTATCCTCTTTGAATAGGCACAGTAAGAGGACTCAACAAATATAGTCCTTTCCTAGCCTAGGTTGTACAAGCTTGTGTATGTTGTGAGTGTGAGTGACTGCAATCAATGTTTTCTTATCAAAAACATCATTCAAACATATCCTCTATCAGACACATATCACCTTTGAACCTTTACTGCTCACCTTCAGACATCTAGATTTCTTTTAAATAGCAATTGTTCATTTTTTGCAAAAATTAGATCACTTTTAATCAACAACTGCTCGCTTCTAGAAAAACAACGTCGCTTTTAAACAATAGTAAATTACTTTTGACCTGTAACAGATCACCCCTGGTAAAACTAGTCGCCTCTGGTCAACACTACAGTCTGTCATCTGAAACAAAACCAAAATGTTTTTGAGCTATTATCTATTGCTTTTGGTCTCATCTGAGTCACTTCTGAGCTATTACTAGTCGCTTTTGGTCAAATATCACTAATTAGTATCCATCCAGCCCAATCAGTAGCACTTTTAGACATTCTTAGCTCTGTCATCAACTTTTAGATAGTCTTCTGAGCATCCACAATCACCTGAGCATTGTATCCTACCTTGAGCATATCAAACCATTAGACTTTGCAATCTTTCCATCCTTTTGAGCCCAAAATAACAACCAACTAGCAAAACCAGCAACTAAACATCATCCTTTTGGCTTTACTTAGCCTAGCAATACTAGCAAACAACAACAGCAACCAGCCTTTCCCTTGAGTGTGTGAGCTATCCTCTAGGGAATTTTATCCAACAACAACAACAACAACCAACAAAGCAACCAATAACCAACAACCAAGCAACCCTTTAGTAAACCAAGCAACCAACAAACTAGTAAAACAAACCAACACCAAACAATCAGCAAACCATCACCTTTTGGGTCTCAACCTTGACAAGCCAAGTCCAACTTTCAACATCAACCATCATGCCTCAAACTAGGAGCCAATATAGAGCTGAAATGGAAGCAAAATTACAAGCTAAGATGGAAGCCAAGATGCAACAATCCTGATCAAAGCCTCTTAGAGATGCAACCCAATTTACAACTGGCATGCCTTCCTACATGTTTGTACCTGAAGGATACACCGCTGGACAATCGTCTTCACAACAAGTGCAACCTCAAACATTTTTAGAGTCTTATGAAGAGCAATCCCAAGATGACTTATCAAAATTTCAAGACACACACGTATGGGATCAAGTTGAGAAGCTTGTTTTATCTGATCCTAATAGCTACTTCTTGCAATTAGCACGTATGGGAGACAAATTACCAAGTGACTTTGACATATCTACTATTTGAGAACACAATCCAAACACCCCCACTATTGTTGCAAAGGGACCATCCAGTATAACCACACCATCTCATACCTTGTTCATGTTGCAAAATCTACCTTCCAACCCATCTCTTGCATTGCCTATTGCTACCCCATCAAACACACCACACTCAGAGTACATTCTAGAACCTTTGATAACTCCCACGGAGGTACTTCCTTTCCTTTCACAAAATTTGAGTGTTCTACTTTTTCATGTTCCACAATATACGCCTTCTCCTACCATGACCGTGTCTCAACCTCAAGTAACACAAGTTGTCCATGTTGCACAAGTGCCAATTCCCCAAACATCAAAAGCTATCCCAATATCACAAACTTCACAAGTTTCACAAGCTATCCAATCACCACAAACCATACAAGTCTCGCACCCATTACAATCCACTACTCCTATTGCATCACATGTGGAAACCACCTCCCACACTCATATTCCTATCACTTCTAATATGAACTCCACGATTTCCATGAATCCATCCAACACACCATATAATCCCAATGTTAGTCTCATTGACATGAGTGACCCACCTATTGTATCACAAGCCAATCCTAGCACTGTTGTCTCTTATGTTGATCAACTTACATCACTTTCGCCACCCTCATATAATCCTTCACAAACCATCAATCCATCTTATGCAACCCAAGGATTACCCATTGTCACCCAACACATGACATATACCAATCCTCATGTTGTCCAAAACACAAACCCAAATGTCCATCCTTCTTCCACATCCACCAATCCTTCCATCACTTACCATATTACAAATCCAACTCTGAATTCACAACCATTGACCAATGCCAATCCATCTCCTTCTTCCCATGTGATGCAAACCCTTGGCGCTAATCCATCGCAATATACCCAACCACCCCTTATGTCTCAAGGATAGCAATCTGCAAACACATATGTGTCACATACCAATCCTTTGACATATACTATGAGCACACAACCTAAACAAATAGTCATGCCCTCATACATCCCACAACAGCAACCATAATATACACCATATTATATTTCACCTCCAAACCATCAACCCCCCTTGCAAAAACATCGACTATCTCAAGTAGATGTTGAATAAATGATTAGCAAGGCGGTAGGACAAAGCAAGAAGACATTTTCCTTAGGAGATATATGCACTTATCCATTTGACAAGTCACTTCATATGACACCTTTTCTGCCACACTTTGAAATTCCACAATTTGACAAATAGAAAGGGAAAGGAAATCCAGATGACCATCTTAGAACATTTTATGTTGCATGTCTTGATGTTGCTCAAGATGATATATATCTTTTGAGACTATTCCCCCAAAGTTTAGCGGGACAAGCTCTTGAATGGTTCTCTCACTTACCTTGGGGAATTAAGACTTTTGCAGAACTAGCAAACAAATTTTGATCACATTTCACTTTTAACATTGAACATGAAGTGAACATGAATGACCTTGTCAATAACAAACAACGCAATGGTGAAGCTTTCTCCTCATTTACTCAATGATGGCATAACATGGCTAGCAAACTATCATGGAAAATACCTGAGAAACAACTTGATATCTTCGTCAAAAATCTTCATCCCAAGCTTTCATTCCAACTACAATTGCAAAGTGCTAGCACCTTTGACAAACTTGTTTCCAAAGGAACCATCATTGAATGCGCTTTAATTGCTAAGGGCACTATCAAGATTTTTAGAGATAACAAAGACAATCCTCAAAATTCCAATGATAAATCTCGCTTTTGGAACAAGAACAAGAATGTCATTAATGACGATATTGTGGTTGCAAATAGCATACAAACAGTGAAAGCTCCCATTAACATCCAAGCCGCATCTACAACAAATCAACCTTTTCAATGAAATTGACCATGAACAAATCCAACACCTCGATGATAATTTACTCCTTTAGCAAAACCTATGGAGGTAATCTTTCAAAAACTTGTCCAAGCAGGAGATATCACATTACCAGATGCACCACCCAACAGAAAACTGGTCTTCAAAGCTCCTTGGTATAAATAGAATGAGTATTGTGAATACAATAGAGTCAAGGGACATAAAACATATGGTTGTATGTGCTTAAAACAGGTCATTCAAAATTGCATCGATCAAGGTCTAATTAAAATCACACCTCCAACATCACAACCTGTACATCAACCGACATCAAAGGATGATATAGATGCCTTCGAGAATCCACTTCCATCTCATGACAAGCCAAGTAACCCTCATACTGGGAATGCTATCCATTACAATTATGAGTCATCCACGATTGGCCGCATTGACCAAGCCCGCATTTCTACCATTACTATCCAAGGCAAAGCACCTGATTGTGCTATAACTACTAGAAGAGGTTGTGTTACCATCCAAGGAGTGCCTGTCAATCCTCCTCGACTGTCCTCTATCTATAATATCCTTGATCACCTTGGCAAAACACCCGCACATATTTCCATCATTGATTTGCTTCACATATCCCCCACCCATAAAGCTATCCTTGATAAAGCATTGCAAGAATCCTTGGTGCCTAATGATATCGATACTACATAATTCCAATCTATGGTAGCCAGATTGCAGGCCCTTGCCATCTAACTTTCTCTGACAAAGATCTTTGACCATCCATCAACCCATCACATAATGAATCCCTCCACATACAAGTATTTGTAAACCAACGTTGTATCAAATGAATCTTAATGGATGGTGGAGCTGGTCTTAATATATGTCCTTTAAAACTAATAAAACATTTGGGATATTCTGAGAAAGATGTTGACACTTCCAAGGTCATAACTATCAAAGCCTATGATGATACTAAGAGATATACTGAAGGAATTATTCATTTGCCTATTCAAGTTGGTCATGTCACTACTAACACCCATTATCAAGTCCTTGACATTGAGCTTCCTTATAACATCATCCTTGGTCATCCATGGATCCATGCCCTCAAAATAGTTCCTTCTACATACCATCAATGTCTCAAATTTCCACATAACGGTGTTGAAGTTACTATCCATGCTGATCCCAATCCATTTGAGTTTTTTTGTGCCTTTCAAGATAAATATCAAAGCCCTAACTGCATTCCTATCAACACTGAAGCATATCCATCTTCATCCTATGTAGACCCATCCGCTCTACTCAAGCCATCATCTAGCAAAGCCACTCCAAATCTCTGTATCAAGTACACTGAACATGGTCTGAGTGAGTACACATTGCAAGAATCTTGTTGTGTTGGAACTCTTACCTTGTCTCTCAAATCTCATGGCAAACCTTCTACATCCAAGGCATCTTCATTTGTAGCCATTATAAAATCTCCACCACCAGTATTAATCAAAGGTGGATTCCTTGATGATGAAGACATTGATGACATTAACTCTTGGATATTTTATGATGAGAATGACCAAGTACAACTTGAAGTGGAGAGATACAACAATGGGTTCTGCATTATTAGGAACATGGGTTACAAAGGACATGGTGGATTGGGATCACAGGAACAAGGACCTATTGAACCCATTGTTGTGTCTAAGAAGTTTAATAAGCAAGGCCTTGGCTTTCAGCCGAGGGTACCGCCTTCCAAAGACATTAAGTGCTTTTCTGATGTGGAAGCCAGACCTTCTTCGATAGGAGAGACTTCTAATTCAGATACCATTGATGACTCTTCCCTCCATATCACAGACCTTTTTCAAGAAACCTCCATCTTCATGATCTCTACCACTTCCTCTAGCTAAAACCCTTCATTCATTACCCTTTCACTCATATATCCTGACCTCATCGATTGGGACCAATAGGGGGCACCTATATTGGACACATTTGAAAATGACGAACCTATTACTGAATTCATGGGATTACAACAAGGCATTCCATTGGGTGATCATAAAGCAAGTTTCATGATGGATCTCCCTAAACTAGCATATTTTGATGGAAGCATCAAGTCCTTCAGTCGCAAAAGTGAAATAAATAGAATAAAAAAATATGTCACTAGGTGAAAACTAAAAGGCGCCTCTTGACCATGAAAAAGTAAAAATAAAAGATGTATCCAAGGGTGAAAACCTCCCTAAGGCACCCGAGGAAGGGGGATTTGATCTTCCTATCACCACTAATTATCATGAAAAATCAACAGTGCTAGTTGAAAAATCTCAAGACATGAACTTAGGCACAGAGCAGAATCCAAAGGTCACTTTTTTGGTAGCATCACTATCAGAGCAAGAAAGAGGAAATTTCACAGCATTCTTCATAAAAAGAGCTATCAATTTTGCAGGGACTTATGTTGACATGCTAGGTCTAGATCCATCACTTGGGGTACATCTAGTATCTCCTAATGCAAAACTTGTCAAACAAAAACTATGCAAAATGCATCTATAAATAGCTCTTTTGGTCAAGGTAGAGATTCAGAAGCTATTAGAAGCAAAGTTCATAAAGCCTATTGATTATCCAGAATGGGTTTCAAACTTGGTACCTGTAGCAAAGCCTGATGGATGAGTTTGCTATTGCACAGACTTTAGAGATCTTAACAAAGCATGCCCTAAAGATGACTTTCCACTACCAAGCATAGACAACATTGTAGATCTCATAGCTAGACATGAAATGATATCCTTGATGGATGGATTCTCAGGATATAACCAATCAGAATAGCAGAGGAAGATCAAGACAAAACATCATTCATTTGTCCATGGGGTACACACTATTGGGTTGTAATGCCTTTTGGTCTTAAGAATGCTGGAGCTACTTATCAACGAGCCATGACAGTCATTTTCCATTACTTTTTTCACACTATCATGGAAGACTATGTTGATGATATCTTAGGGAAATCCAAGACAAGAGAAGAGAATCTACATTTACTAGCACAGATCTTCGACCGATTAGAGAAATATCAAGTCAGGCTCAACCCAAAGAAATGTGTATCTGGTGTAACATCTGGTAAATTGTTGGGATACATTGTGTCTCAACGAGGAATAGAAGTGGACCTTGATAAAGTAAAATCTATCATGGAAATGCCTCCACCATCAAATCTGAAGTAGCTTTGTAGTCTACAAGGAAGGTTACAATCCATTCGTAGGTTTAACTCACAATTGGTAGACAAGTGTCATCCTTTTCAACATCTCCTTCGCATGGGTGAACCTTTTAAGTGGGATGAAAAATGTCAATAGGCCTTTGACAAAATAAAATAATATCTGGCAACACCTCCTATGTTAGTACCTCCTATACTGGATCGAGCATTACTACTCTACATATCTTCAACAACAGCAGCATTGGGTGCCCTTTTAGCTCAGCATGATGATTCAGAAAAAGAACAAGCCTTTTACTATATCAGCAAAACTCTTTTGTGATATGAACTTAATTATTCATCTGTGGAAAAGGCATGTTTAGCATTGGTGTTTGCTTCTCAGAAGTTGCAACATTATATGTTGAACCAAACAACAAAGCTCATATCTAATGTTGATCCACTCAAATATCTTCTCTCCAAAGCAATCCTTATGGGAAGACTAGCAAAATGGGTTATGCTCTTAAGTGAATTTGACATACAATATGTGGATTGAAAAGCCATAAAAGGACAAATCATCATTGATCAGTTAGCGACAACACCTGTCACAGATATTCATCCAATACATCTAGAGTTCCCTGATGAAGAATTGTTCAATATAAATTCACCAACATTGTGGCAACTATACTTTGATGGATCTTATACACAACATGTATTAGGAGCAAGGATATTGTTTGTGACCCTTCAAGGAGATTGTATCCTAAAGTCATACAGAATTGCATTTCCATGTACCAATAACATAGTAGACTATGAAGCTTTAATCACAGGATTATGTATGGTAGTGCAATGGACTACCAAATAGCTACAAGTCTTTGGTGACTCTTAGTTGGTTATCAAACAGGTCTTAGACAAGTATCAAACAAAAGATTAGAAGCTTCTTCCATACAAGGTAATAGTTGATGATTTCAAGAAATACTTTGACAGTATCAGCTTTGAACAGATCCCAAGAGTACAAAACAAAGCTGCAGATGCCATGGCTATGATTGGATCTTTTCTAGACATGCCATCCAATGTACATAAGTGTGAGTTTCTAGTTGAACAACTTCTAGTCCCAAGATTTGAAGTACCATAGTATGAGCTCATATGTGAGATTGTTGGTCCCAATTTGCCTTGGTATGAGGACATGTACAAGTATCTCCATAATCAAACCTTACCATTTCAACTATCTAATAACCAATGAAAAACCTTTATCCATCAACCCTCGTGCTACACTATCCTAGGAGACACCCTATATCATCGGAGTCTTGATGGTATCCTTCTTAGATGTCTTGATTCTGAGGAAGCAATGGTTGCCTTACATGAAGTACATAAAGGTGTCTGTAGATCACATTCTGCTGGCCTTGGTCTTATTAAGAAACTTCTATGAGTTGGATCCTATTGGCCAACTATGGAGAAAGATGCACAACAATTTGCAAAGAGATGTCTACAATGTCAAAAACATGGGGATCTAATACATGTCTGCATGAGCACATGAACTTCAACCTATCACCACTCCTTGGCCATTCTTGCAGTCGGGACTTGATCTCATAGGTAAAATCCATCCTGCCTCATCAAATGGTCAAAAGTTTATTATCACCACCACTGAATACTTGACAAAGTGGGTGGAAGCAATACCAATGACTTACATTACTGGAAAGTAAATATCCAAGTTTATCTTACATTATATCATCTGTCGTTATGGAGTTCCTTAATCCTTTGTCACTGATAATGGTCGTTCCTTCAAGAACCAAGAGGTTAGAGATCTTTGCAACAAGCTCCATATCCAACATAGATTCTCTACACCTTACTATCCTCAAAGTAATGGCCAGGTTGACGCTTCTAACAAAACAATCATCAATATCCTTAAAAAGACAGTCAATGAAGTTGGTCATGATTGGCATCTACAACTTAATTCTGCATTATAAGCTTATAGAACAAGTATCAAAACTTCCACTGGTGCTACACCTTATCCTCTTGTGTATGGCAGTAAAGCTATCTTACCTATTGAGGTTGAAATCCCCTCACTGCAAGTATCCCTGCATAATACTATCTTAGATGAAGAATATAGAGTATCCAAACTCCATGATCTTGAGCTATTAGATGAACGACATCTTATAGCACTCAATCATCTCCAAGTCTATCAAAATTGGCTATGTCGCAACTACAACAAGAAGGTCAAAGAATGAAGATTTCAAGTTGGAGATCTTGTCCTTAAAGAAAATCAAAGGAATCAGCAACACAGTGAGAAGTAGGGCAAGTTTGAACCTAATTGGCTTGGTACTTTTGTCATCACATCAATCTATGGATAAGGAGCATACACTCTCTCAACACCTGAAGATATTACCTTGGATCAACCAGTCAACAACATTCATCTCAAGAAATTCTACCCATGACTCTCAACATATTCCTATCAAAAAAATTCCAATAGTGAAAACCACTTTGTGGCACTTTGGATGACAAATAATATAGTACAAGATAAATAATTCATCCTCTGGTGAAAACCTGGTAAACAGGCACCTTGGATAAGTACCTTAGTGAAAACCTAGCAAACAGGCGCTATGTGTAGAGAAGAGTTTCCATCATTTACTTCGTTTGTTTGATCACATCTTTCGATAACATCCATCTACTATCTTGCCTCCATAATCCATATCATAATCCACTATTGTCTTATCTAAACACCGCAATCCATTATCTCTTATCCATCCATAATAAAAGCCTTTTCACCCTTACCTCTACCATGTTAGCCCTCGTAGTTTGGACTTCGTTGAGGTAAAGATATCATTTGGCACCTTAGCACACTATTCACATGACCACATTTATCACAGCTTAACAATCTTCATCCCACACTGGGGGCACTTTTTGAACCTTACTTGGAAGTGTATACTCATGGCTCTAACTCATATCATTCCAATAACCATCCAAACTAAAAACATCAAAAACACAACAAACATCCCAAAACACAAAAAAATCAAAACACCAAAAATATAAGCAATAAAGTTGATTCTTTGACATCAACCATCCACGCAATAAACAAGAACTACATCTCACCTCTATCATTCAAAGCCTTGATCCTATGGATACAAGGTATGTAGGCATTCTGAGATGTGAAGGAAGCACTCTGATTTAGGCATAGATGATAGCCCCTCCTTCCTCATCCATCTTTCATCTTTCTTCTAATCATCCTTTGATCTTTCATCTCCCTTTCTTCTATCTTTCATCACTTGCATCATCAATAAATCCAGAACTACATATTCATCATGTCTCATCATCATTTTAAATGTACTTTGATCCTGTGGATATAGGGTATGTAGGCAGTCTGGAATACAAAGGAAGTATCCAGTATGCAAGGATAGACAATCCACCCCATCTTCATCTTCTTTCATCTCCTATCTTCTTCTCTTTGACTAGTTCAAGCAAGAAGCAAACTATATATCAGAGAAAGCTCAAGCACTTTAACCAATCAAGGATAAGCTAGAAGCTATTTATCCATGTGCCTTAAGCCAACATTTGCTATAGCATTTTATCAACATCTTTAGACTTCAATAGGATGCAGCTTTCCTCTAAACAAAGTGCCAGCTTAATCCATCCAAGAGCTCTTCAACTTGGCAAGAGAACATGATGACACTATCTTTTGTCCCTTTTCTATACCTAATCAAGACTACCTTGATCTATCATATCTTGGTATGTTGCGATGAAGTAAGGAATGGGGCATGGTCATATTGCTTCCGTATGCTGTGTCTGTGGGATGATCTTATTCTTTACCTATGTGTATTGTTATCTTATATGTGTTGGGATTAACATCTTACATATCAATATCTCTTGCATCTGAGAAGCTAAACAGTCTCTTATGCATTTGAGACTATTCTATGTTAAGAACTAGCTCCATACATATAACCAACAAGATATCATTATGTGTAGTGGAGATAAGCTCAAACTATTGCTTGTAGCATCAAAGTCCATCTTAGAAGATTAGCTGCTATTCATATCTTGTGTATGGTGGTTCAACATCTTGACCTCATGCATTTAGACAAGATTGTAGTATGCTAGTTATGCATTGGATACCTCAACACCTTGGTCTTTTATACCTTGGTGCACAACATCCATATGCCATATCAAACATAAGGATTGCATTTCTTTACTTTTGAGCAATTACTTAAAAGTTGTCATATCAATTCTCCATTCCATCATCATCTTATATAGTCCTCAACCAAGATCAATCATCTTTCCTTTATCACCCTTTTTGCTTGCATCATTTCCCTTGTCTTCACCCTGCAAAACAAGTGTGTTAGGCATATATAGGTCCATATCATTATCATAACCTCATTATTATCCATTACCATACATTACCATTAGCACAAGACATTTCCATTATTACCATTTGCATATTTATATCATTTGCATAAACATCCATATAGATCATGAAAATACAAAAATGCATAACATCATAACATAAAATGCATCCATAATCATTACAACATCATAGGTAATCAAAGCTATCATATATATATATATATATATATATCACATGTGTCAATATACAAGTTTCTACAAATACAACATGGGCTATCCATGAGCCATCAAAGAATGTATGTACAATCAACTCATAGGCCTCATCATGATACAAAATATACATAACCAAAGGCAGCCCTAGTGACTACTAGTAGCTCGCTCACCCTGTCTGCCACCACTGGGTCCTGCACTAGGCCTGCCATCTCTAGGAGGCCCCATCACCGAAGCTATAGACCGTGATCCTCCTATCCTCCATGAACTAGAAGCCCCTGATCTACTCCTGAAGCTAGGCTATCTCTACTCCATATGCACTGCTCCATAATATAAGACTCTATAATACTCAGCCTCACCCTGTGCTCTCCTCAGATCTCCCTGTGTCTATGTCAATTGGGTGGCTAGATACATAGTGGCTCCATCTGTCCCCAAGGTAGTCACTACCCTATCTCTCTCCATCCTCAGAGCATCTCTCTTCGCTATGATAGCCTACACCTATTGCATGGCTACATCCCTCTTAGCAGTCATAGCCTGAACATCTCTCTTAGTCATCTATGCCTGTACCTACCGCACTGTTGCATCTCTCTCCCTAGTAACTCTCGCTAGTGTCCCATCATCATGTCCGTCTCTTGCATGTGCCCTAGCCTGCAGCTATGCCTGATAAGCCTAAGCTTGAGCTCTAGCATGCCGCAACCCTATCACTGCCTAATGTCTGTCTATCTCCACTCTCCTCAGCATGAACTGAGCCCGTTGCCTCCATCTCTGCACCTCTCTAATCCTCTATCTAAGCTATTATATCCCCACATCATCACCTCCTAGCACCTATACCTGTGGTTGTGCAAGAACCTGTGGTGGCACCTGTCCCTGTACCTAAATAGCTAGAGCTACTGACACTACTACCTGTGCTATTGGAGCTCGTGTCCTCCTCCTAACCAGGCTCTCCATCCCAATCTCTCCTATCTCCCCAAGCCTCATCAGTTGAGTCAGCCTAGCTGTAGCCCAATATGCATCATAATCTGGTAATTCCCTAGATCTGTAAGACCTTGCCTCCACTACCACATAATTGGCTATAGTCCCTCTCTCTTTGCCAATGCTGTATCCACCACTATCTCTGGCCCCTAATCAAAAACCTCTTGTCGAGTCCTCCCAAAAATGGCATCCCTTATTAGTGCTACCTGCAGAATCCTGAACTGTCTCAACACCCTCTCGGGCAAATAGCGCTCTATAATATATATCCTGTGACCAAAAATATATCTAGCTTGCCTAGCATAGACAAGCTCTGCATCCTTCTCATCCCATCTCTCACAACCAAGCCATGGTCTCCATATAAAGCTATCCACCTCATCCAAAGTCTACCTTGAATATACTATACCCCTTTGCTATCAATAGGTAAGAGCTCCCCTATACATCTTCACATATGGCTCTCCTGCTAGCCTAGCCACCCATCCATCTGGCGTTGTCACTGGAATGTGCTCATAAGCCCATATGTGCAACACTGTGACTCTAGCTGACATACTAGCTCCAAACATATATGCGTAGTCATGTAGATAATGATACAACTATCCCAATACACACTCCGCCCATGCATATTTGGTACCATAGGAAAACATCCCCTCCATCACTATCCCCCATCCAACTGAAAAACCTATAGCCCGTCTATCTCCCACCAACCATCTAACGATCACCACAACTACTTGCTGCAATCTATCATATAGGTCCTCCATCCTAGCCATCAAAATCTTCGAGCCCTCAACCCCAATGTCTGGAGTCCCAAACAATCACCTAAATGCAGCTGGACCCATGTCAAGATCATAATCTACTCTATCTCCATCAATCAGAATGTGCAGAATCCAAAACACATCCTCTAAGGTAATCATCGCCTCTCCCTTCAGCAAAAATAATGAACTGTGCTCGCTCCTCCATTGCTCAACTATACATGTCATCAGTCCTCGATGTGCCTGCACTGGCTCTAGTCTTGACACATGCTCCAAACCAATAATATCAAAAAACAACCACTTCTTTGCATCCAATATCTTGACTAATCACAAGTCTCTAGGATGTGGCTCCCGAGACAATAATGGTGGTAGTACCTCCTACATCATTCAGTACACCTTGTTAATTTATTGCATTCACAATTTGCCTTTTGACTCCTAGCAGCTGCTTATTTTTTGTAAAAGCGACTCATTTTTTTCTATGTGCACTAGCCTTTTGACCATAAGCGAGCTATTTTACTGCAAGCACATAGTTTTTGCTCATACGCGATATCTTTACCATACGTGAGCTACTACTAGCTAGAAGGGACCTCAATTCCTCTATGCTATAAATTTTCACTTATAAGAGATTCATTTGCCATATGTGACTCATTGTCGCTCACAAGTGAGCTCTATATCTATATGTAGTCACTTTCTGCCCACAAGTGACTTGAATTGACACTATGCACATTTCACCTATCCCTTTGCCTTAGCCACCCAGAAGCGACCTAGTTTTGCTATAAGCGGTCACTTCGAGCCTATAAGTGACCTATTTTACCCTAAGTGACCCATTTTCCTACACAAGCGACCTGAACTACCAATCCTAAAATTGTTAGGGTTAGCCGGTTGAAGATATCAATTAAATGCAAATAAAGATTAAACAGAGGAATGAAAATACACATAAATAATAATAGCGAGAGACAAGTTTTAACGTGGTTCACCCAAACTTGGGCTACATCCACCAACAGAGAGTCCAATATTATTATCCAGTAAATCAAACCGATTACAATCAGTAATCCCTACAACTTAATACCGTTGCAAATGCTACAATACAATATCTCAAAAAACCCTAACCCTAAGCCACTTTTATCAAGCCTTATGTTGGTTACAAAAATAGGGTTTTTTATGTCAGTTACAAAAATAGGATTTTTTATGTCGGCTCTAAAAAAAATTCGGGGACTACACCCCCGAACCCCAGTGAGGATACATGGCTAGTGTATAGTATTTTCTTGATCAGTCACCACCTACCAACAATCTCCCACTTGGAGACTGATCAGGCTCCACACCAAACAATCTCCCACTTGGAGACTGATCCTGGATGACACCACTACGTGTGCAGCTCCCACTGGAAATAAGCACCCTGGACTCTGTTGTTCTGATTTTATTGTTTCAGTCTTGAAGACCAACCGAAGCTAAAGAGGAGCTCAGCTTCTCCCTTGTCACTACCTTTGTAAACATATCTACTGGATTTTCATCTGTATGTATCTTTTCCAACATTAACTGTCCATTATCTAACATTGACCGAATAAAGTGATACCTCAACTATATGTGTTTGGTCTTTGAATGCAAGGCAGAATTCTTTGCAAGATGTATGGCACTCTGACTGTCTGTATACAAAGAACTGTTAGCCTGTTGTTTGCCCAATTCTTCCATGAAAGATTGCAGCCATATCATCTCCTTGCTCACCTCTGTCACAGCTACATACTCTACCTCTGTGGTGGATAAAGCAACCACCTTTTGCAACTGTGAGATCCAACTCACTGTTGTCCCACCTACAGTAAAGACATAACCTATAGTACTTTGCTTGGTATCAATATCACATACCAAATTTGAGTCTACATAACCTACTAAATCAGTATTAGAGCCCCCAAAACATAAGTGTTTATTGGTTGTACGTCTCAAATATCAGAGAATCCATTTTATCGCATTCCAATGCTCCAATCTGGGATGACTCATATACCTACTGATGACTCCTATAACATGTGCAAAAGCCAGTCTCATGCATACCATGGCATACATTAAACTTCCTACAATTGAAGCATATGGTACCTTGGACATTTTTTTTTCCTCCTTTTGTGTCTTTGGACACGTGTCCTTAGTCAATTTCAAATGACTAGGCAAAGGTGTGCTGACAGCTTTTGCATTCTCCATATGGAATCTCTGCAACACCTTTTCAACATAAGCAGCCTGAAATAGAGTCAATTTTTGTTCTTCCTATCTCTGCAAATTTTCATACCAAGGATTTGTTTTGCTACCCCCAAATCCTTCATATCAAATGACTATGCTAACTACTGTTTTAACTCTCTTATGTGATCCATGTTAGACCCACCTACAAGCATGTCATCAACATATAAACATAAAATAATGTAGCTGTCATTATCCAACCTCTTAAAATAAACACAATGGTCAAAATTACACCGACTATAGCCTTTCTCAGCCATAAAACTATCAAATTTTAGATACCATTGCCGAGGTGCTTGTTTTAGGCCATACAAACTCTTCTTCAATCTGCACACCAGTTTCTCCTTACTTTTGACCTCAAATCCTTGGGGTTGTTCCATGTATATCTCCTCCTCCAAATCACCATAGAGAAAGGCAATTTACACATCTAGCTGTTCCAAATGCAAATCTTCAGTAGCCACAATACTTAAAATAGTATGAATAGAAGTCATATTGACAACAAGAGAAAATATCTCATCAAAATTAATGCCCTTTTTTTGTGCAAATCCTTTTACAACTAACCTAGCTTTAAATATTTTCTTACCTCCATCTTCCTCTTTCAGCCAATAAACCTATTTGTTTGGTAAAGCCTTTTTACCTGCAGGCAACTTACATAATTCCCAAGTCTAATTTTTCAGCAAGGAGTCCATTTCTTCTTTCATTGCAAGCTCCCACTGAACCTGTGTATCCACCTGCAATGCTTCATCATACCCTTCTGGTTCACCAGCATCTGTTAACAAAATAGAATACAAAGAGGGAGAAAACCTTTAAAGAGGTCTACTTAGCCTTGTTGACCGTCTAACATTCACTAGAGTTTGTGGTATTTCTGGTTGTTGTTGCGAAGCATGAGGAACCACTGGAACATCACTATTTAGAGTATCATCTAGCACCACATAATCCTTTTCTTTCTTCTCATGTTGGTACAACTAATCTTTGTACAACACCTTCTTATTGAATAAAACATCCCTACTTCTCAAAATTTTTTGATTTTCAAAATCCTAGAGCCTATAAACAAATTCATCAATGCCATATCCAATGAAGGTACATTTTTTTGATTTTGCATCTAGCTTGGTTCTATTTTCAGAATATACATGTACAAATGCTTCACATCTGAAGGTTTTGAGAAAAGAATAACTCACCTTCTTATCTGTCCATGCTTCCTCTGGAATACCATAGCCCAAAGGAACTGAAGGACCTCTATTAATTAAATATACAGCAGTGTTGATAGCCTCTGCCCACATGTTTAAAGGTAGCCCAACATGCAATCTCATGGTCCTTGCACGCTCCATTATTGTCCTATTCATGCGTTCAGCCACTCCATTTTCCTATGGAGTCCCTGGAACTATTTTCTGCCTATGAATTCCATTAAAGAAACAATAATCTTTAAATTCTTTGCTACAATACTCACCGCCATTATCAGATCCGAGATATTTTAATCTTTTACCCCTCTCATTCTCAACCAAGCTTCTCCATTTCTTAAATGTTTCAAATACATCAGATTTCTGCCTAAGGAAATAAATCCATACCTTCCTAGTTGCATCATCTATGAATGTAACATAATATCGAGAGCCACCGAGAGAAGATACTTGAGCCAGTCCCCATACATCGGTATGCACAAGATCCAACTTTTTATTTTTCTTTTGCTTCCCATCCTTGAGAAAACTGACTCTCTTTTGTTTTGTATACACACAACTTTCACAAAAATCCATATTAATACATTTTAGACCTAGTAAAACTTTCTTAGAATGAAGTACCTTCATAACTTTTTCACTCATATGCCCAAGTCTGTTATGCCACAGTGTTGTCTCAGAACCTGCAACAACTGTTTCAGTCTCTTCCTGCAAACCTGTAGCAACTGTTCCTAAACTTGTTTATTTTTTCTTTGTAACAACTAAAGTAGAAGGAAAGGTATGACCTGTACAAAGATATAAGGTGCCTACTTTTACACCTTTTGCAACTATTAAGGCACCTTTTGAAACCTTCCAATTTTTATTAGTAAATATAACAATGCAACCTTCTTCAGCTAGCTGCCCTGCTGAAATTAAATTCCTACTGAGCCTTGGAACGTGCCTTACCTCTTGTAGCAGCCAATGATTCCCATTCTGCAACTTAATCTTGATTCTTCCCTTTCCAACAATCTGACAAGGTTCATTATCTCCCAAATAAACCAGCCCAAAATCCCCTTGGACATAATCAAGAAAAAAACTTCTATGGGGCATAGCATGAAATGAGGCCCCTGAATCTAAAACCCATGAATCATCAGCATTATCTAGGGAAAGAATCAAAGCATCATCTTCAGATTTATTACTTACCACATTTGCCTCCTTATTGCCTTCTTATTTTTCTCCTTTATTTTTTCGAGACCAGCAATCTTTCTTCAAATGACCTAGTTTCCCACAGTACCAGCAATCCTTTTGTCCTCTGGTTTGGGATCTCTTATCCTTTGATTTTCCCCGTGACTTCCTATGACCTCCAGAACCTTTTCCTCTCTCCTTTGATCTACCCCTACTTTCTACATTCAAAACACTGCCTGATGTGGATCCACCTAAGCTTTTCCTATGAATTTCTTCACTCAGAATAACACCAACAACATCATCAAATTTCAGGGTATTTGAAGCAGAAACAGAGTTACGAACCGCCATTACCAAACTATTCCAGCTTTCTGGCAATGAACATAATATCAAGAGAGCTCTAACTTCTTCATCAAATTTTACATTTACAGAAGTCAATTGACTGACAATCGTATTAAATTCATTTAAATGATCTGTCATAGATCCACCTTCAACCATTTTCAGATTAAACAAATGCTTCATGAGAAATACCTTATTTGAGGCTAAGGGTTTTTCATACAATTTAGCCAAAGCTTTCATTAGATCATCTGTTGTCTTTGCTTCCGTTATATTGAATGCCACTAATGGTGCCAGGCACAACCGAATGGTTCCCAGTGTCTTTCTATCGAGAAGATTCCAATCCTCATCACTTATTATTTCCAGTTTCTTAGCTACTCCTTCCAACGGCATCCATAAATCCTTTTGATAGAGGTAATCCTCCACCTGCATCTTCCATAACTGATAGTTCTCCCCATTAAATTTATCGACCTTTAATTTACCCTTAGCCGCCATTGCTCCCACTCAACCATGAGACCTTCCTACAGATGATAATTGAACACAACCTGGCTCTGATACCACTTGTTAGGGTTAGCTGGTAGAAGATATCAATTAAATGCAAATAAAGATTAAATAGAGGAATGAAAATACACAGAAATAATAACAGCGAGAGACAAGTTTTAACATGGTTCACCCAAACTTGGGCTACATCCACCAATAGAGAGTCCAATATTATTATCCAGTAAATCAAACTAATTACAACCAGCAATCCCTAAAACTCAATACCATTGCAAATTCTACAATACAATATCTCAAGAAATCCTAACCCTTGGATGCTTTTATCAAGCCTTATGTTGGTTACAAAATAGGGTTTTTTTACATCAGTTACAAAAATAAGATTTTTTATGTGCAGTACTTTCCTGATCAGTCGCCACCTACCAACAAAAATCTCATCACTTCTGGTGAAGTGTGTGAATTTATTATGCTTTTAACTTAAGAAAATCATGAATTTAGCAAAAGTTTTGGTACATACCGGTGTGCCTGCTCCTGCTGGTCACCCATGTGTTCTCACTTACTCGGCCTGATGATCACTGTGTGGAATCACTATCCTAATAGATCTCCAACACTCGAAGCACCAACACTCTAGGAGCTCTAGATTTTCTAAAGACAACAAGCACAAATGAGCCTATTTTCCCTTGAGGAACCTACTTATAGCCCCTTTCCATACTCTAATTCTTCTATACCAAAACCTATTTTCTTCTAAACCATCCCAATTCACCCCACCCAACCCCCATTTTCTTCATGTCGACCTTGTATCTAGCCTTTCATCCTATCGCAAGTCAACCCAGCCCTTCCTAGTTACCTTGGTTTACCTCTCGAGGGGGCATCACCTGCCAGTTACACTAGGGCATAACCTTGTTTATCAATAAAATATCATATCTTCTTTGACACAACATTCTAATGAACATTGTATCAAAGAGGGGCAAAATGTAGACACCCAAAATTGACCTAATTATCATTAGTATCAAATATTGCATTATTTATCATTTGCATTTGTCTAACACACTTGAGCAATTTCCCTATCACTTATTTCTTCTATTAATTAAATAAATTTTTATTTATTTAATTAATTCATTATCTATTTCTTCTATTTCCTCTAATCTATAATTAAATAATCTTTAATTGTTTAATTATCTTTATTTCTATCTATTTTAATTAAATAAATCTTATTTATTTAATTAAAATTCCCTTCATAATCTCACTTTTCAATTAATTAAATAAATTTTATTTATTTAATTAATTTCTCTTATCATTTATCTTTATGAGCCGACATGTGTGCCTCTTTCATTTAAAAACATGTGTGGTACTAAATCTTTCATTTAATATCTTTCACATGTAGTACTTTTTATGTACACGGTCACACATAAGCCTTATCTTCCCTCCACTTGTCATTTACACATTCACCTATGATTATCAATTCATCCCAATCGTTCACACATCCACCAAATCTCCACCGTTGATTTATTTAATATCTTTCATTTGTTATCAATTCATCCCAATCGTTCACACATCCACCAATTCCATACTACATCAATCCATCATTTTCATATAGCGTCTACATTATCATCTTGAGGAGATTGAGTATTTTAGCATCCATCTAGCATATTATCGTTATTATGCATCAATCATGGTAGCTTTTATCTTTATAATTGCTCATTGTTGAGGAGCAATCCACATCATAAAGAAGGAATCATACAATCTAGGTGATTTTGTTCTTGAATTGCATGCTTTTGATTTTGCTTGGATTCGATTCTTTGATGGTAGTAGGATTAGGTTTTCAAATATATGCTTGATATTATTAACCCAATTTTTACCCATCACATAAGGACCAAAGCCCATATAGTTTTTAGGGTTGAGGGTTGAGTTTTTTTGGGTTTATAATTTACAGTTTAAGGTATAGGGTTGAGGGTTGAGGGATTAGGGCTTAAGTAATAGGTAGAGGGTAGAGGGTTGAGGGTTACAATTGAGGGATAATATTCAGCTTGTTGAGTGTATAAGATTAAGTGTGTAAGGCATGGGGATTAGGGTTTAGGATATTGGGTTTAGGGTTTATGATATGGATTGAGGGTATATAAGGCATAGGGTGAATTGGGTTGAGAGTGTATGGTTTAGGTTTTAAGTATAGGGTTGAGGCACAATACTCAGGGTTTAGGGTATAAGGGTGAGGTTATAGGGTATAGGGATGAGGGTTTGTGGGTGTAGACTTCAACGTTTAAGGTATAGGGTTGAGGATTGAGGGATTAGGGCTTAAGTATATGGTTGAGGGTATAGGGTAGAGGGTTGAGAGTTTATAGTCGAGGGATAATGTTCAAGGTTGAGTGTCTAAGATATAGGGTTTAGGGTTTAAGGTTGAGGGTATAAGGCATATGGATGAGGGTTGAGGGTTTAGGGTATAAGTATAGGGTTGAGGGTATAGGGTATAGGGTAGAGATTTCAAGGTTAAGAGATAATGTTAAAGGTTAAGTGTAAAGGGTATAGGGTTTAAGTGTTTAAGGTTTAAGGGTTTAAGGGTATCTAGGGGTTGAGAGTTTAGTGTTTAAGGGTTTAAGGTTTGAGGGATTAAGGGTTTAAGGGTTGAGGGGTTAAGGTTTAAGGCACAATGTAGAGGGTAGAGGGATTACAGATAGGGTTTAGGGTTTAAGGTATAAGGATTGAGGGTTGAGGTTTTAAGGCTGAGGGTTAAGGGATTAGGGTTTAAGGTATAGTGTCGAGGGTAGAGGGTTTAGGGATAGGGTTTAGGGTTCAAGGTTTAAGGGTTGAGGGTTGAGGCTTTAGGGATAGGGTTTAAGGTATAGTGTTGAGGGATGAGGGTTTAGAGATATGGTTTAGGATTTAAGATTTAAGGGTTGAGGATTGAGGCTTTAGGGATAAGTGAGAGACCTAGATGGCTAAGGGTTGAGAGATAGGGGAGAGATGGGGTGAGGCAGATAGGGGAGAAGAGGGGTGGATAAGGGTTGATGGTTTAAATCTTTAGGGTTGAAGGGTTAGGGTTTAGGGTTGAGGGATTAGGGTTTAAGGTATAGTGTTGAGGGTTGAGGGTTTAGGGATAGTGTTTAGGATTTAAGGTTTAAGAGATGAGGGTTGAGGCTTTAGGGATAGGGTTTAGGGTTTAGGGATAAGGGATTAGGGTTTAAGGTTAGTGTCTATGGTTGAGGGTTTAGGAATAGGGTTTCAGATTTAAGGTCTAAGGGATGAGGGTTGAGGCTTTAGGGATAGGGTTTAGGGTTTAGGGATAAGGGATTATGGTTTAAGGTATAGGGTTGAGGGTTTAGAGATAACATTTAGGATTTAAGGTTTAAGGGTTGAGGGTTGAGGCTTTAGGGATAAGGGTTTAGGGTTTAGGGATAAGGGATTAGGGTTTAAGGTATAGTGTCAAGGGTTGATGGTTTAGGAATAAGGTTTAGGAATTAAGGTCTAAGGGTCAAGGGTTGAGGCTTTAGGGATAGCGTTTATGATTTATGGCTAAGGGATTAGGGTTTAAGGTATAGTGTCAAGGATTGAGGGTCTAGGCATAGGGTTTATGATTTAATTTTTAAGGGTTGAGGGTTGAGGCTTTAGGGATAGGTTTTAGGGTTTAGGGATAAGGGATTAGGGTTTAAGGTTGAGGAATTAGGGATTAGGGTTAAGAGATTAGGGTTTAGGGTATAGTGTTTAGGGTTGAGGGTTTAGGCATAGGGTTTAGGATTTAAGGTTTAAGGGTTGAAGGTTGAGGGTTTAGGGATACGGTTTAGGGTTTAGGGATAAGGGATTAAGGTTTAGGGTTGAGGGATTAGGGTTTGAGGTATAGTGTTGAGGGTTGAGGGTTTAGGGATAGGGTTTAGGATTTAATGTTTAAGGACCTTCAGGGTTGAGGCTTTAGGGATAGGGTTCAAAGGGTTTAGGGATAAGGGATTAGGGTTTAAGGTATAGTGTCAAGGGTTGAGGCTTTAGGTGTAGGGTTTATGATTAAAGGTTTAAGGGTTGAGGGTTGAGGCTTTATGGATACAGTTTAGGTTTTCAGGATTATGGATTAGGATTTAAGGTTGAGGGATTAGGGTTTAGGGTTGAGGGATTAGGGTTTAGGGTATAGTGTTGACGGTTGAGGGTTTAGGGATAGTGTTTATGATTTAAGGTTTAAGCATTGAGGGTTGAGGCTTTAGGGATAGGGTTTAGGGTTTAGGGTTGATAGATTAGAGTTTAGGGTTGAGGGATTAGGGTTTGAGGTATAGTGTTGAGGGTTGAGGGTTTAGGGAGATTTAAGGTTTAAGGACCTTGAGGGTTGAGGCATTAGGGATAGGGTTTAAAGGCTTTAGAGATAAGGGATTAGGGTTTAAGGTATAGTGTCAAGGGTTGAGGGTTTAGGCATAGGGTTTATGATTTAAGGTTTAAGGGTTGAGGGTTTAGGGTTTAGGGATTAGGGTTTAGGGTTAAGGGATTAGGGTTGAGGGTATAGTGTGGAGGGTTAAGGGTTTAGGGATAGGGCTTACGATTTAAGTTTTAAGGGTTTAGGGTTGAGGGATTAGGGTTTAGGCTTGAGGGATTAGGGTTTTAGGTATAGTGTTGAGGGTTGAGGGTTTATGGATAGGGTTTAGGGTTAACAGATTAGGGTTTGAGGTATAGTGTTGAGGGTTGAGGGTTTAGGGATAGGGTTTAGGGTTGAGGGATTAGGGTTTGAAGTATAATGTTGAAGGTTGAGGGTTTAGGGATAGGGTTTAGGGATAGGGTTTAGGATTTAAGGTTTAAGGGTTGAGGCTTTAGAGATAGGGTTTAAGGTTTAGGGATAAGGGATTAGGGTTTGAGGTATAGTGTTGAGGGTTGAGGGATTAGGGATAGGGTTTAGAATTTAAGGTTTAAGGGTTGAGGGTTGAGGCTTTACGGACACGGTTTAGGGTGTAGGGATAAGGGATTTGTTAGATTTAGGGCAGACAACTAAGAGGGGGGGTGAATTAGTTGTACAAAACTTTCTTCTAATTTAAACACTTAACTCCACATTGTTATTCAGAAGCATAATAGTACATCAATCATGGAAACACAATGCAACAAATCAAAATAGAAGCACATTAACACCAAGATTTTGACGTGGAAAACCTGGTTAAGGGAAATACCACAGGGTGATTAACCCAAGATTGTATTCTTTGTTAGAAGAATAGAATGAACAAAATGGCAATTGCAAATTAGGGCTCACTGCCTGAGCACACTGCTCACAAGAGGCTCACTACCAATAAGAGACACATTGTCTACAAAGAAATAAATATCACCTACTTGAACTAGAAAATAGCATCTTCACCATGCTTGAGTCAGTTCCATTTAAGTCCAATACTTCTACTTTGCCTTTTGCTCTCTTCCTCACTACCACACACTCACCTCCACAAGGACACATTTGAAATGACTTCACAATCCCTTATTTATACAATACATCAACTTAGGAATGATCATCTAAGTTAGCAAACATCAACAAGAACATCTGCAGGATGTGTAACTCATCCAGTCAGCCAATCTCAAGAAGAACACCATCATCCAAAAGTTATTCTTCCTTATGAGCTCCAACTCCAATGCGGACCACCAACATGAATTGGACACGATCCAAAGACCTCCACAAGCTTGCCTAAATCACCAAAAACATCCACACTTCATCTGCTTACTGAAAACCTTCTCTCCTTCATCTGAAACCTCAAGAACACAGTCTATCATGACTGTCACAAAGGAATAGATGCTTGCAGACCTTTGAACCATGAGTCAATCAAGTTGATACTTCATAAAGACTTCCTCAACACTCCCTCAAAGCTGCAGAACAGGATAGTGTATTTCTGGATCTCATCGGAGCTATCTGTATCCCTCTGTCACTACTGAACATCTGTCGGAACCAGTTTTACTTGAGCAACCACAACTTCTTTAGATCTTCATGCAGACCTCTAAAATCTCTACTAGACCACCTTAAGACACATATCTACAAACCCTTTAAACCGCATCCTCTAATCCTCATCCTATCTTAGACTTTTACCTTACTGTCATCACTGATCTTTACTATTCCTGATTGAGACTAATTTTCTCAATATCCTCAGCACACAGCTCATCCAATCCATATCATTAATGCAACAGGAGTATGTTGACATCAATGACAACACTAGTTAGGCCCATACTTGTAACAATCTCCCCCTGGGTCATTGATGGCAACATATGATGTGAAAAACTGTTATAACCAACAAGACAAGAACTTCTCCTTACTGTCACAACTCCCCCTATTAGCAACAACCATTCACATGTATTCTCTCCCTTTACTACTCCCCCTTTGATCAGCAACCTCTTGTTTTTCACATGTCTTCTCTCCCCCTTTGACATCAATGGCAAAGGGCACATACTTGCAATTTCCACCACTTCATAATCATATCTGCTACTCCCCCTGAGTAGCAGCTCCCCATCATCAATCCAGACCACAAGATGTGACTGTGATATCCACTGGACTAATGCACATCAGTGCACCTTAGTTCATCACCAGAGGGGCAATAACCCCTAACCTCTCCCTGAGATACTCAAAAGAACACTTGGGTAGAGGTTTAGTAAAGATGTCTGCAATCTGATCCTTGGAAGGCAAAAACTCCAATCTGACTTCATTCTTGTTGACTTGCTCTCTCAAAAAGTGAAACTTGATGGATATGTGTTTAGTCTTTGAATGCAACACTAGATTCTTAGATATATTTATTGCACTTGAATTATCACAGAAGATTGTGATAGGTTCCTCATACTCCACTTTGATATCTCTTAGCATTTGCTTCATCCACAAAACTTGAGTGCAACTACCTGCTGTTGAAATATATTTTGCTTTAGTTGTAGACAGAGATATTGCCTCTTGTTTCTTGCTTAGCCAAGAAACCAATCTCTTCCCCAAAAAGAATGCTCCACCACTGGTACTCTTCCAGTCATCCACATCTCCTACCCAATCCGCATATGTATATGCATGAAGAGAGAAATCATGATCTCTAAGATACCACAGACCATACTCAACTATCCCTTTTAGATATCTAAAAATCCTCTTGATTGCCATGACATGAGATTCTCTAGGATCAGCCTGGAATCTAGCAACAAGACCAACAACCTACATAATGTCTAGTCTAGTTTGAGTGAGATACAACAGTCCTCCAATCATTGACCTATACTTTGTCTGATCAGCCTTAGGAGATTCATCATCTTTGCTCAATTTACATCCAATTGCCATGGGAGTATTCATTGGTTTTGAGTTTTCCATCACAAATTTCTTTAACAATTCTTTCACATATTTTGACTGAGAAATGAAGATTCCTTTCTTTGTTTGAGTGATTTGCAGACCCAAGAAGAACTTCATTTCACCAAGCATGGACATCTCAAACTCACTTTTCATTTGACTTGCAAAAGGTTTACACATACTATCTCTTCCTCCAAAAATGATATCATCAACAAACACTTCAACAATCAAGATGTTTTTATGATCAATTTTGAAATATAAATTACTGTTAGTAGTACCTTTATTCAAACCAATCTTCAAAAGATGCTTATCCAATCTTTCATACCAGGCTTTTGGGGCTTGGTTCAGTCCATACAGTGCCTTCTTCAACTTGCAGACCATATCACCATCATCAGACAATTGAAATCCATCTGGTTGCTCTATGTACACTTCTTCTTCCAAGTCACCATTTAGGAAGGTAGACTTGACATCCATCTGATATACCTTGAAATCTTTGAAGGCAGTGAAGGCAAGAAATAATCTAACTGCTTCAATTCTTGCCACTGAAGCAAAAGTTTCTTCAAAATCAATTCCTTCTATTCGAGAGTAACCCTTGCAGACCAATCTGGCTTTATTTCTGATTACTTCACCAACTTCATTCAGTTGTTTCTGGAAGAAGCATTTTGTTCTATTCACATTCTTGTTTCTAGGTCTGGGAACAAGATCCCAAGTGTGAGTTTTCTCAATTTGCATTAGTTCTTCATTTACTGTCTTGGGTTCAATCTTTGAAATCAGACAATACTCTTCAGAATCTTGAGCAATTCTCTTTCTTGTTTGTACTCCTTTGCTTTTATCACCTAAGATCTGATCTTCAGAGTGGTTCAGTCTTACATACCAGGGAACTTTGGGAATCTCTTGCACTTCTGATTCTTGATTAGGCTCATTGAAACTCATCTGTTCTTCTTAATTTACCAGATTAGTTTGAATCTAACTTTCAGAGGAGGCTTGGGCTCCTTGAATCAGAGCACCATTCTGATCATCTTCATCATATTCATAAAACCTTGAGGGTTTTTCAATTCCTTCATCAACCTTCACATTTGTACTTTCTATTATTTTTCTGTCTCTTGTTATAACACCAGTAAGCTTTGCTTTGAGTAGAGTAACCCAAGAATATTCCTTCATCACTTCTAGCATCAAACTTTCCTAGATCTTCATCTCTTTTAATGTAACATTTGCTACCAAAAACTCTAAAATACCTCATAGTAGGAGTGATGCCAAACCAATGTTCATAAGGAGTCTTACCGGTATTATTTCTGATTTGAACTTGATTGAGAGTATAGACTGCAGTGCTGACAGTTTCTCTCTAATAGATTTGAGGAACATTTGCTTCCATCATCATGGTCCTAGATGCTTCCTAGATGGTCCAGTTCTTTCTCTCCACTACTCCATTCTATTGTGGAGTCCTAGGAGCAGACAACTGTCTCTTTATTCCATGTTTCTCATAGAACTCTATGAACTCATCAGATGTGAATTCTCCACCTCTATCAGATCTCAGACATTTCAATTTTAATCTGGTTTCATTCTCTACCATAGTCTTGAATATTTTGAATTTCTCAAGAGCTTTTGACTTCTCTTTCAGAAAAGTTACCCACACAATCTGAGAGTACTCATCAATTAGTAACATGAAGTATCTATCACCTTGTACACTCCTAATTCTTGCCGGACCACAAAGATCAGTATGAACTAAGTCCAATAATCCGGTAGAAGATAGTTCCTTACTTTTGAATGTGACTCTGCTCAGCTTACTCAACTGACATTCTTTGTACAAGCTATTAGTAGGTTTCACCAATTTTGGAAGATCTCTTACAGCCTGAGTATTGATTATCTTGATGATATTATCAAAATTCACATGACACATCCTCCTATGCCATAACCAACTCTGATCAACTTCAACAAATAAGCAACTTTTACCAGTACCAACCAAGTGGAAGATATTACCTTTAGTTTGAGTACCAAATGCAATCTCTATTCCAGAACTTTCAAAGATCTTGCATTTTCCATTCTTGAATCAGAGATCATAGCCTTTGTCCACCAACTATCCAACACTGAGAAGATTGTGCTTCAATCCTTGAACATATAGGATATTACCGGTTTTGTTCCTTCCATCAAAAGAAATAGTTCCTCTTCCTCTAATTCTACCAACAGAATTGTCACCAAACATTACCACTCCTCCTTCATACCTTTCCAAATCTATGAATTTGTTTTTGTCACCTATCATATGGTGAGAGCATCCACTATCAATGACCCAGTCATCCTTTTCTTCAACTTGAGCAGCTAAAGCTCTTTCTACAACAAAGGATATTGGTTCTTCTTCCTGGATGGAAATAAACACCCATTCACTTCTAGATTTGTTTCCTGTCTCTAATTCATCATCTGTTACTCCTTAATTATCATCTTCTTCATGAACATAGTACCAATTCTTTTGGAACCTTGATCTGTTAGGATTTGGCCTTGAAAATCTTTTCAGACATCTTGAGGCAAAATGGCCAATCTTATTGCAGTTAAAACACTTAAAAGGCAATTTTCCTTCATACTTACCAGATCCTCTTGGCAGCCTTTTTGCAATAAGGGCTTCAAGTTGAGCAGTTTCAGCTTCTTCTTCTTCCAGGTCTTTTCTTGCTTTTTCATACCATGAAAGTTTTCTTGATGAGTTCTCTCCTGAATCAAACTTTTGTTTACCTTTAATAGAGGCACTAGTTTTGAATGCAGATTCAGTCTTGGGGGGCCATCTCCAAACTTGATCATTTCAAATGCAGCCAATTTGCCAGCTAATTGATCTCTTATGATAGTTGTATGGGCTCTAAATTCTTCAATGGCAGCAACCTTGATTTTATAAGAAGCAGGAAGGGATCTGAGAATTTTTCCAACAATCTCATTTTCATCCAAGACTCCACCAGCATTTCTAATTCCACAAACAAGCTCATTTACTCTTAGCATAAAAGTAGTGATATTTTCATCATCTCTCATTTTCAAATTTTTGAATTTTCCTTTCAGACTTTATAACCTTGCACATTTGACATACTTGTCTCCTTCATGCAAAAGTTCCAGTTTTTCCCAAATCTCAAAAGCAGTTGGTAGGTCAACAACATTTGAAAGCTCTGAATCAGATAATGTGCTTAGAAGAGCTTCTATAGTTCACAGATTATTTTTAGCATCTGTGATTTCACTTTGGGATTTCAAACCACCCTGTGGAGGAGTATACTTCATTGAAGTCATGTTCCAGTACTGCATTCCCATACATTTCAAGTGATATGTCATGCGACTTTTCCAAAGATTAAAATTTGTTCTGTCAAACTTCAGACTATCCTTCTTGTAGGATGACATCCTAGATCTCCTCAAGCAGTTAAGCTCTTGTAGAGGAACATAGCTCTGATACCAATTGTTAGATTTAGGGCAGACAACTGAGAGGGGGGGTGCATTAGTTGTAAAAAACTTTCTTCTAATTTAAACACTTAACTCCATATTGTTATTCAGTAGCATAATAGTAAATCAATCATGGAAACACAATGCAACAAATCAAAATAGAAGCACATTAACACCAAGATTTTGACATGGAAAACCCGGTTAAGGGAAAAACTATGGGGTGATTAACCCAAGATTGTATTCTCTGTTAGAAGAATAGAAAGAACAAAATGGCACATGCCAATTAGGGCTCACTGCCTGAGCACACTGCTCACAAGAGGCTCACTACCTACAAGAGACACACTATCTACAAAGAAATAAGTATCACCTACTTGAATTGGAAAATAGCATCTTCACCATGCTTGAGTCAGTTCCATTTAAGTCCAATACTTTCGCTCTACCTTTCGCTCTCTTCCTCGCTACCACACAATCATCTCCACAAGGACACATTTGAAATGACTTCGCAATCCCTTATTTATACAATACATCAACTTAGGAATGATCATCTAAGTCGGAAAACATCAACAAGAACATTCATAGGATGTGTAACTCATCCGGTTGGCCAATCTCAAGAAGAACACTATCATCCAGAAGTTATTCTTCAATTGTGAACTCCAACTCCAATGTGGACCACCAACACGAACTGGACACAATCCAAAGACGTCCACAAGCTTGCTTGAATCACCAAGAACATCCACACTTCATCTGCTTACTGAAAACCTTTTCTCCTTCATCTGGAACCTCAAGAACACAGTCTGTCATGACTGTCACAAAGGAATAGATGCTTGCAGACCTTCAAACCATGAGCCAATCAAGTTGATACTTCATAAAGACTTCCTCAACACTCCCTCAAATTCGTAGAACATGATAGTGTATTTTCAGATCTCACCGAAGCTATATGTATCACTCTGTCACCACTGAACATCTATCAGAACTAGTTTTACTTGAGCGGCCACAACTTCTTCAGATCTTCATGTGGACCTCTAAATTCTCTAATGGACCACCTTAAGACATATATCTACAAACCCTTTAAACTGCATCCTCTGATCCTCATCCTATCTTGGACTTTTACCTTATTGTCATCACTGTTCTTCACTATCCCTGATTGAGACTAATTTTCTCAATATCCTCAGCACACAGCTCATCCAATCCATATCATTAATGTAATAGGAGTATGTTGACATCAATGACAACACTAGTTAGACCCATACTTGCAACAGGATTAGGGTTTAGGTTTCAAGGATTAGGTTTTAGGGTTTAGGGTTTAGGGTTTGAGGTATAGTATTGAGGGTTGAGGATTGAGGATTTAAAGATAGGGTTTAGGGTTGAGAGATTAGGGTTTGAGGTATAGTGTTGTGGGTTGAGGGATTAGGGATAAGGTTTAGTATTTAAGGTTTAAGTGTTGAGGGTTGAGGCTTTAGGGATAGGGTTTAGGGTTTAGGGGTTAGGCTGAAGGGATTAGGGTTTGGGGTTGAGGGATTAGGGTTTGAGGTATAGTGTTGAGGGTTGAGGGTTTAGGGATAAGGTTTAAGATTTAATGTTTAAGGGTTGAGGATTTAAGGATAGGGTTTAGGGATTAGGGATAAGGTATTGGGGTTTAGGGTTGAGGAATTAGGGTTTAGGGTTAAAAGATTAGGGTTTGAGGTATATTATTGAGGGTTGGGGGTTTAGGGATAGGTTTTAGAATTTAAGGTTTAAGGACCTTGAGGGTTGAGGCTTTAGGGATAGGGTTTAAAGGTTTTAGGGATAAGGAATTAGGGTTTAAGGTATAGTGTCAAGGGTTGAGGGTTTATGCATAAGGTTTATGATTTCACATTTAAGGGTTGAGGGTTGAGGGTTTAAGGATAGGATTTAGGGCTTAGGGTTGAGCGATTAGGGTTTAGGGTTGAGGGATTATGGTTTAGGGTTGATGGATTAGGGTTTAAGGTATAGTGTGGAGGGTTGAGGGTTTAGGGATAGGGTTTAGGATTTAAGGTTTAAGGGTTGATGGTTGAGGCTTTAGGGATAGGGTTTAGGTTTTATGGATAAGGGATTAGGGTTTAGGGTCAAGGGATTAGGGTTTAGGTTTGAGGGATTAGGGTTTTAGGTATAGTGTTGAGGGTTGATGATTTAGGGATAGGATTTTTTTGGCAAGAGACACTACTAGGCATGATAAGTGTTGTCATTGATGGAAAATAAGTCTATACTACACATCTGCATTGCATAATTTGCCCATACTAGAAATTAGATTGAAGATTTGTCTAAGTTTGGGAAGTCAAGAACAGAGTGTGTGACAAGGTCTGGTATCTTGGTCCAGATCTCCCCAGGAGTAGATTAGAGTTTCTTGTGGATCTGAGGAAGTCATAACCATTGTCAGGAAAATCTAAATCTAGAGTTCTAGCCTCTAGTGATAAAGGATTCAATAGTTATTAGCATTTGAGTATTGGGTTAACAGTTTGACAGAGTAGACAGAAGAAGAATAGGCCAACCTTGTAATTGATCTTGGTTTCGGATGTATGGAAGTTGTTGGTTGGATAAGTTGTGATGATCAATGATAGTAGCCAACCTGATGAATGATTTGTGAGTACTAGTTCTGGTCCACTTTACAAGTATACATGGATTTAGATGATAGAGAAGAATTTTCAATAAAGTTCTAAGTGTTCTTGAAGCCAACTGAAAAGTGGTTCAAGATCTAGATGTGGATATATATATATATATATGATGGATTTGAATGATTTGGGTGTGTGTGTGTGATGTGACTATGGAATAAGTGTGAAAAGATCAAAGATCTAAGATTCAGATGTTAGTAGAATAGTGAAAAGGGTAGAGTGAAGATGAAGTGTATAAAGTTAGTATTTTGTGCTTAACTATAACTGAATCCTTGCATTGATAGATGCTAATTATCAGTTCAATCTCATTGTAATCTTCTTTCTATAAGGCAATGAGCCTTCCTTTGAGTAGTGAGCTCTGGGAAGTGAGCCCAAATGCACGTGCATTACCAACTGTAATACTTTTAACAGAGTATAATCTTTGTGGGTTAACCCCCACCGTGGTTTTTCCCTTAACTGGGTTTCCACATCAAAAATCTTGGTGTCAACTATATTTCTTATGTTTCTACTCATGTGTTATTGATTCATACTTTAATGTTCATATCATTAATTTAATTAGAAGTTTTAAAAGAGGATTAAAGGTAGAAAAGTTTAATTTGTGTGACAACTGATTCACCCCCCCTCTTAGTTGTCCAGACCAATTCCAACAATTGGTATCAGAGCAAGGTTCCTATGAAAAAGTTTAACATCTTAAGGAAGATTTGAGAAGGCAGTAAAATGGATGAATATAACCTTCAAGGGCAACTTAATCTTGCCCTATAATATCTTGAGTAGTCTAGAGCAGAAATCCAAGAGCTGCAAGAAAACCTCAAAAAGGCTGAAGACTTCATTTAGATTTTAAAAAGAAAACTAAGCAAATCCAATGAAAAAGGGAAGGAGCAACCTCTTCAACTGAGAAATCATTATGAAGACAAGGCCCTGAAAGAGAAGACAAAGGAATGTGAAAAGTTAGCTAAAGAAGTTGTTGTTCTAAAACATGAGATGGAATCTGGGGTGATGAGACTAACCAAGGAAGTTGAAGATAGGAAGAAAATTGAATAAGAAAGCAGAGACAATGAGATAGCCGGTCTCCTAGAATCTAATCTACAAGAAAGCAGAGACAATGATAGAGAACTTGAGAGACAAATTATCACTCTCAAACATGACCTAGAAGTTTCAAATGAATATAAGGAGAAGTTCAAGATAAGCTCTGGTAAACTTGAAGCACTGATTGAAGGACAGAAAAAGGATGATGACAAGCATGGTCTTGAATATGAGAAAGGTGAAAGCTCTAGACCTAGAAAGAGAAATTTTCAACCAAGGAATGGGAGAAACAAAACTAGAAAACCTCTGGTAAGACAGCCTAATGCTCAAAGATATCCATCATTCAATGGAAATTGTTTAAATTGTAATAAATTTGATCATAGAGCTACCCAGTACAGAAGCAGAGTAAATCAAAATGGCCCATCCTTCTCCAGTCAATGCTTCAAGAGTAAGAGGTATGGTCATAGATCAAATGGATGTAGAAGTATGATAATGAATAATTCTAACAATAGAGGAATTGGAAATTCTTTCAATGGTTACTATTTTGCTTGCAATGGGTTTGGACACATGGCTAATTAGTGCAAATCAATAGGAAATCAAGTTTATAAGAAAGGAAATGTTGTGTGTTTTAATTGCAATAAATCTGGTCATATTACAAGATTCTGTAGAAGCAGGAATAATGGAAGAAGAGGTCCGGTAAACAGAAAAATAGATGAGAAAAGACAAGACAAAGGCAAAAGAAAAATTGATGTGAATGAGATACATAACGAAATGAACGACTTTTGTGAAGAAAGATACAATGAACAATGGTGATGGGTTTGCACCAGAATCCGGTGCTGACAATTCCTTTGGGAATTAAATCAGGAGCTCTGGCTCAGGGGGACCTGCATTGAACATCAAATTCTCCTAGTCAGTAAGTGAGTGCCTAGATATGGCACAATGAGAGAAGATATTTTGATTTGTTTCAAAAATTTTGGAAGGATTTCTAGAAGAAAAGATGTTAATTTGGAAATTTCTGAAGAACAGTTCAAGAAATAGAGTAACTGGATGAAGTTAGGGTAGCACATTTACTACAATGCAAAATTAGGTTTTGTGAAGGATAAAAGGTCACTTAATCATGCATTTGAACCACTTTTCTTTTGAAGGAAACAAGTAGAAGAGCCTATAAGCTATAAACCCAGAGATTGAAGAACGAAGAGCGAATTCAACTAGTAATTGATCAATCCTAACCCCACGGAAGAAAAAGGTACTTCTCTATAAAGCTTTGAATCTAAAATTTGTTAAGATGGCTTCTCCTCATGTTGTTGACATTACTGAAAGGCCTCAACCCAAATTTAAGAAGCACCCTCACAAATCAATAGAAGTCAACCAGTTACGTGCTTTTTCAAGTGTTTTTTATGGTGTGCTACATGTTGAAGATATTAGGGTTTATAGTCATGGCAAACATAGATGAATTTGGTGATTCAAGGTATGTAGACTTGTTTGAGAATCATCTCAAGGGTGAAAATCATGATCTTAAACCTAAGTATAAGGCACTACATGATAAACACTTTATTCAGATTATGGGGTTTCCAACATTTGATGAAGATGAATGGGTCCGTTATGTTTTGAGTCAGATGCATGATGAATTCATTTGGCTATTAAAACTATTCAGGATTACCAATGATGTTATTAGAATTGTGACTAGGTTAAACTCAACCGATGGATTACCCATGTTAAAATATGTGTAAAACCAAATTGTTACTGATGCAACTAGTGCTAAATTCGATAGGAGGGCTATGACTATAAATGACATTATAGAACCGGAAGTTAAGTTTGCTTCCATGGTGATTGGCTACAAGATATATCACTCCAGCAGGGAGAATTATATCTCTGGAACTACCATATATGCAACATATCAAATGTTGAAGGAGAATGTAGATTATGATCTTTGTGAGCTGCTACAGAACCAGCTGATTGAGAACTTGAACAAAATCAAAAGGGATAAGAAAAAACACTTTTAAATATGGTGCATTGGTTCTATGCTTGTTTTTCTACTATATGAATGAAGTACCTAGAGTAAAGGGTGTTCACTGGACTAATGATGAGCTAATTTCCATTCAAATCAGAGATCATCTTCACAACATTAGTGATTTTAAAGCTCAGAAAACTGTAATATGGGGATACTTCAAGAATTTTTAGAGTATGATGCATTTAAGGGAAAGAATCCCTAAATCAATTGTTGAGAAGTGCAAAAATAAAACATGCTTCATGGTTCACACTGATCAGTGCCTAATGGAAGTAGTGGAACCCAGAACTGTTTGGATCATGTCCATGGGGTATGAAGTGGATGGAAAAATCTTGAACATGTATGCTCTATTGCAAGTATAGGCCTAACTAGTGTTGTCATTAATGTCAACATACTCCTATTGCATTAATGATAAGGATTGGATGAGCTGTGTGCTGAGGATATTGAGAAAATTAGTCTCAATCAGGAACAATGAAGAACAGTGATGACAGTAAGGTAAAAGTCCAAGATAGGATGAGGATTAGAGGATACGATTTAAAGGGTTTGTAAATATGTGTCTTAAGGTAGTCTAGTAGAGATTTTAGACGTCCGCATGAAGATATGAAGAAGTTGTGGCCGCTCAAGTAAAATCAGTTCCGGTAGGTGTTCAGAGGTGATAGAGTGATACAAACAGGTCCGGTGAGATCCAGAAATGCATTATCCTATTCTGCAGATTTGAGGGAGTGTTGAGGAAGTCTTTGTGAAGTGTCAATTTGATTGGTTCATGGTTTGAAGGTCTACAAGCATCTATTCCTTTGTGACAGTAATGACAGACTGTGTTCTTGAGGTTCTGGATGAAGGAGAGAAGGATTTCAGTAAGCAGATGAAGTGTGGATGTTCTTGGTGATTTAGGAAAGCTTGTGGAGGTCTTTGGATCATGTCCAGTTTGTGTTGGTGGTTCACATTGGAGTTGGAGCTCTCAATTGAAGAATAACTTCTGAATGATGGTGTTCTTCCTGAGATTGGCCAACCAGATGAGTTACACATTCTGTGGATGTTCTTGTTGATGTTTGCTGACTTAGATGATCATTCCTAAGTTGATGTCTTGTATAAATAAGGGATTGGGAAGTCATTTCAAAGGTGTCCTTGTGGAGATGAGTGTGTGGTAGTGAGGAGGAGAGCGAAAGGCAAAGCAGAAGTATTGGGCTTAAATGGAACTGATTCAAGCATAGTGAAGATGCTATTTTCCAGTTCAAGTAGGTGATACTTATTTCTTTGTAGACAGTGTGTCTCTTGTAGGCAGTGAGCCTCTTGTGAGTAGTGTGCTCAGGTAGTGAGCCCTAATTGGCATGTGCCATTTGTTCTTTCTATTCTTCTAACAGAGAATACAATCTTAGGTTAATCACCCCATGGTTTTTCCCTTAACCGGGTTTTCCACATCAAAATCTTGGCGTCTCATGTGTTAATGTGCTTCTGCTTTTGATTTGTTGAATTGTGTTTCCATGATTGATTTACTATTATATTACTGAATAAGAATGTGGAGTTAAGTGTTTAACTTGGAAGAAAGTTTTGTACAACTGATTCACTCCCCCTCTCAGTTGTCTACCCTAAATCTTACAATTGGTATCATAGCTAAGTTCCTCTACAAGAACTTAACTGCTTGAGGAGATCCAGGATGTCATCCTACAAGAAGGATAATCTGAAGTTTGATGAAACCAATTTTAATCTTTGGAAAAGTCACATGACCTATCACTTGAAATGTATGGGAACACAATACTGGAACATGGCTTCAACGAAGTATACTCCTCCACAGGGTGGTCTGAAATCCCCAACTGAAATCACAGATGTTGAAAACAATCTGTGGACCATAGAAGCTCTTCCAAGTGCATTATCTAATTCAAAGCTTTCAAATGTTGTTGACCTACCAACTTCTTTTGAGATTTGGGAAAAACTGGAACATCTGCATGAAGGAGACAAGTATGTCAAATGTGCAAGGTTACAAAGTCTGAAAGGAAAATTCAAAAATCTAAAGATGATAGAAGATGAAAATATCACTACTTTTATGCCAAGAGTAAATGAGCTTGTTTGTGGAATTAGAAATGCTGGTGGAGTCTTGGATGAAAATGAGATTGTTGGCAAAATTCTCAGATCCCTTCCTTCTTCTTATAAAATCAAGGTTGTTGCCATTGAAGAATTCAGAGCCCATACAACTGTCATAAGAGATCAATTGGCTGGCAAATTGGCTGCATTTGAAATGACCGAGTTTAGAGATGACCCCCCCAAGACTGAATCTACATTCAAAACTAGTGCCTCTGTTAAAGGTAAACAAAGGTTTGATCCAGAAGAGAACTTATCAAGGAAACTTTCATGGTATGAAAAATCAAGAAAAGACCTGGAAGAAGAAGAAGCTAAAACTGCTCAACTTGAAGCCCTTATTGTAAAAAGGCTGCCAAGAGGATCCAGTAAGTATGAAGGAAAATTGCCTTTTAAGTGTTTCAACAGCAATAAGATTGGTCATTTTGCCTCAAGATGTCCGGAAAGATTTTGAAGGCAAAATCCTAATAGATCAAGGTTCCAAAAGAATTGTTACTATGTTCATGAAGAAGATGATAATGAAGGAGTAACAGATGATGAATTAGAGACAGGAAACAAATCTGGAAGTGAATGGGTGTTTATTGCCATCAAGGAAGAAGAACCAATATCCTCTGTATTTGTCAATCATAAAGTTGTAGAAAGAGCTCTAGCTGCCCAAGTTGAAGAAAAGGATGACTGGGTCATTGACAGTGGATGCTCTCACCAAATGACAGGTGACAAAAACAAATTCATAGATTTGGAAAGGTATGAAGGAAGAGTGGTAAAGTTTTGTGATAATTCTGCTGGTAGAATCAGAGGAAGAGGAACTATTTCTTTTGATGGAAGGTGTTAGTTTTTCTTCTGAATCAGCATTAGGGTTTGTCAGTTCTAATGCATAGGCAGATTCAGCCAACTAAATATAGGAGGTTGCATGAGCTCCTCCCCTTCACTTCTAGTTCTGCCGCACCAAGGGGGGTGTCCCTATTTGATAAAAGTATGACCTTGACTGAGTATGGGATAATACATATTTGGATTCATAAAATTTTCCATCTTAGACATCCTATGATCGCCTAAGACCTAAGGTTTCCCCTGGCATCTAACTTATGCAGTAAACAACAAATATAAAGGAGAATGAGTTAGGTACCTTTTCTCATTCAGATGCAGAAATATGTACATCTTTGTCACATCACATACATCTATCTTTCATGTGCATTCAGATCTTTTTGCAGAGTTGCCACCTCTCCAGAGAGGACAAAATTTTTAACAACTGAAAGCTACTTTTCTAGGTTCATTCCACCAGTAGAGCATCATTTTGTTAGTGACTCAGATGGGCCACAAAGGTACTGCTTCTCTTTTTTCTTTTCTAATTCTTCCCCAGTGGAGTCACCATTTTGTTGGTTTTTCTTCTGAATCAACATTAGGGTTTGCCAGTTCTAATGCACAGACAGATTCAGCCAACTGAATACAGGAGGTTGCGTGAGCTCCTCCCCTTCACTTCTGGTTCTGTCGCACCAAGGGGGGTGTCCCTATTTAATAAAAATATGACCTTGACTAGCTCAATGACAAAAGGATTTAACTTGACAGCAACAAGCAGAATACTCTCATGTATGGACCAAGATTTGTGTAACAAATCACAAGGTTGGCAACATTCTTGGACATAATGTCTGGTTAAGGATGAGAGCATGCAGGGGTTTCCTATTTCTAATCCTACAACTAACAGATGGAAGGATGAAATGGTTTGAATTGATATTTGGAGTTATGGGACTTTCCTAGACCCATTGAACAGACAGATTCCCAAACCAGTGCCTTATCTGGGCAGCAGAGTCATATCTAAGAATGTAAATGTCTCCCCATGACAACACTAATTCATATCCAGAGGACCTGAGAAGAATGCTACTGCCTAATAGCAACATGTCCAAGAAAGAGTATTACTTATGATCATACTTAACAGATCCTATGATGCAATCTATTTTCCTTTGTATCTGATCAAAAGCCTATTTAACCACTCCTTGAGTAGATGCAATAAATCAGACACACAGTACACATATACTGAAAAACTTGGAAGCCCTTGACAACCTTGTTTGAAAGGAAAACAAATGACATACAAGAGACAATCAGAAATAATACACACACCAGGTGTTTTTCACTTAAAATCAATCTGCATAGAAAGTCATCATAGAGAAAATTATCATTTACAAGACAAGATAGACTGGTACACCAGACTAAGGACTGAGTCTGTAGCAAAAAATGCCTTTCAAAATGTGAACACCTTATGTTCAGAGTCAGAGTAGAAGGCCCAAAAAACATCTGACCTCTAAAATGAGTAACACTTCCTGCTTAAAAATAGCCAGAGGGAAGCGTACTTAACATTAATTACATAGCCAGAAGTCAAAAATCTGCTAGATACATCCATCAGAAAGAATGGCGCTTAGAAGTCATCAATGCAATAGACAAGGGAGGCCTTGAGCCTTGCACCGCCATCTGGAAGTCCTCATTCACAATCAGGCAGCCTGGTCATACGTACCATCACCCATACCTCTGCACTGTCACCATTGATGGCTCAACCACCTGCGGCCTACTTGAAAATTGTCGCAGCGTTCAAAAAAGAATTTCCCGCCAAAATGTGCTTCACCGCAGGTTCAAATATGCAGGGAAATTAATCCCACATGCATGGTGCGGAGACCCCTTCAGTATTTTAAAAACATGGCCATATGCATAATAGGTGTCAAGCGCTTTTGCCACACTCAACACATGCCTCTCTTTCCAAAAGCCCATCGCCAAGACCACTATCATCGGCCAACCACACAAAACTCCTATCGACCTCAACAGTCACACCGATGCCTATAACACAATCCCCTGTCGGCCAGACTACTACCATCGGCCAACCCAAAAACCTCCTCACCGATAGGCAAAAGTCACACCGAAGACCACCTCCGTCGGTGTGACTTACACCGTCGGAGCAACCAAAATCTCCCTAGCCGATAGACCAACTCTCACCGATAATACTTCATCGGTGAGACCAACGTGAAACTTGCCCGATAGCCACTCTATCCTCCCGTCGGCCAGAGAATACTCCATCGGCGGACCCTTCAATAGCTATCCTGATACACAATCTCACTCCGATGGTATACCACATCCTAGGTCTTTGGCGAGACCATCATCCCTCAGAGCAACAAGAAAATCCTTGGCCGATAGCACAAGTCCTGCCGACGACCACCTTGAACATCCCTCATCGGCCAGACACCCTACATCGGCGGCCCAAAAAATTGCTTCGCCGATGACTAAACACACACCGATGGACATCCATCGGCCAGAGAAAAACAATCAAAGCACTCAAGAAATCTTTCGCTGATGAAGCCGATCACTCCGATAAGACCAAAAACATAAAACTTTGAACCATTGAACCTTGAACCGGTTCAACCCGATGGTTCAAAAGAGAGGTTCAACTCAGAAGTTTGACGCCTAGGTTCAAACATCAAAAATATTCCCATCGGCAAAACACTTGACTGGTGGCCAAGAAACTCGAAGCATCGAACTATTGAACCTTGAACCGTTGAGCAAAGGGTTCAAGTTCAAACCGGAAGTTCGAAGACACAAAAACAAACTCATGCCGATGGAGAAAACATGATGGCCCCTTCCTCAAGAACTAAGATGCAGATGCTGAAAAACACTGAAGGGGTGCCAAAACTTAGATCCTTTTGGATATTTTGGGATGGTGCCTGCATGAAAATTGCTCAGAAATTGACAGTCAATTCAGGCACCAATAGAAGGAACAAAACTAATAATGTACTATATGTTGAAGGATTGAAGCACAATCTTCTCAGTGTTGGACAGTTGGTGGACAAAGGCTATGATCTCCGATTCAAAGATGGAAAATGCAAGATCTTTGAAAGTTCTAGAACAGAGATTGCATCCGGTACTCAAACTAAAGGTAATATCTTCCACTTGGTTGGTACTGGTAAAAGTTGCTTATTTGTTCAAGTTGATCAGAGTTGGTTATGGCATAGGAGGATGTGTCATGTGAATTTTGATAATATCATCAAGATAAGAAACACTCCAGCTGTAAGAGATCTTCCACAATTGGTGAAACCTACTAATAGCTTGTGCAAAGAATGTCAGTTGGGTAAGCTGAGTAGAGTCACATTCAAAAGTAAGGAACTATCTTCTACCAGATTGTTGGACTTAGTTCATACTGATCTTTGTGGTCCAGCAAGAATTAGGAGTGTACAAGGTGATAGATACTTCATGTTACTAATTGATGACTATTCCCGGATGATGTGGGTAACCTTTCTAAAAGAGAAATTAGAAGCTCTTCAGAAATTCAAAATATTCAAGGCTATGGTAGAGAATGAAACCAGATTAAAATTGAAATGTCTGAGGTCTGATAGAGGTGGAGAATTCACATCCGGTGAGTTCATAGAGTTCTGTGAGAAACATGGAATAAAGAGACAGTTGTCTACTCCTAGGATTCCACAGTAGAATGGAGTAGTGGAGAGAAAGAACCGGACCATCCAGGAAGCATCTAGGACCATGATGATGGAAGTAAATGTTCCTCAGATCTATTGGAGAGAAGCTATCAGCACTGCAGTCTATACTCTTAATAGAGTTCAAATCAAAAGCAATACCAGTAAGACTCCTTATGAACTTTGGTTTGGCATCACTCCTACTGTGAGGTATTTCAAAGTTTTTGGTAGCAAATGTTACATTAAAAGATATGACGATCTAGGAAAGTTTGATGCTAGAAGTGATGAAGGAATATTCTTGGGTTACTCTACTCAAAGCAAAGCATACTGGTGTTACAACAAGACACTGAGAAAAATAATAGAAAATACAAATGTGAAGATTTATGAAGGAATTGAAAAACCCTCAAGGTTTTATGAATATGATGAAGATGATCAGAATGGTGCTCTGATTCAAGGAGCCCAAGCCTCCTTTGAAAGTCAGATTCAAACTAATCCGATAAATCAAGAAGAAGAGATGAGTTTCAATGAGCCTGATCAAGAATCAGAAGTGCAAGAAATTCCCAAAATTCCTAGGTATGTAAGACTGAACAACTCTGAAGATCAGATCTTAGGTGATAAAAGCAAAGGAGTACAAACAAGAAAGAGATTTGTTCAAGATTCAGAATAGTATTGTCTAATTTCAAAGATTGAACCTAAGACAGTGAATGAAGCTTGCAATGATGAAAAATAGACTAAAGCAATGGAGGAAGAACTGATGCAAATTGAGAAAAATCACACTTGGGATCTTATTCCTAGACCTAGAAACAAGAATGTGATTGGAACAAAATGGGTCTTCCAGAACAAACTGAATGAAGTTGGTGAAGTAATCAGAAATAAAGCCAGATTGGTCTGCAAGGGTTACTCTCAAATAGAAGGAGTTGATTTTGAAAAAACTTTTTCTCTAGTGGCAAGAATTGAAGCAGTCAGATTATTTCTTACTTTTGCTGCCTTCAATGATTTCAAGGTATATCAGATGGATGTAAATTTTGCCTTCCTGAATGGTGACTTGGAAGAAGAAGTGTACATAGAGCAACTGGATGGATTTCAATTGTTTGATCATGGTAATATGGTCTGCAAGTTGAAGAAGGCACTGTATGGACTTAAGCAAGCCCCAAGAGCCTAGTATGAAAGATTGGATAAGCATCTTTTGAAGATTGATTTCAATAAAGGTACTGCTGACAGTAATTTATATTTCAAAATTGATCATGAAAACATCTTGATTATTGAAGTGTTTGTTGATGATATCATTTTTAGAGGAAGATATAGTATGTGTAAAACTTTTGCAAGTCAAATGAAAAGTGAGTTTGAGATGTCCATGCTTGGTGAAATCAATTTCTTCTTGGGTCAGTAAATCACCCAAACAAAGAAATGAATCTTCATTTCTCATACCAAATATGTGAAAGAATTGTTAAAGAAATTTGGGATGGAAGACTCAAAACCAATGAATACTCCCATGGCAATCGGATGTAAATTGAGCAAAGACGATGACTCTCCTAAGGCTGATCAGACAAAGTATAGGTCAATGATTGGAGGACTATTGTATCTCACTCAAACTAGACCAGACATTATGCAGGCTATTGGTCTTGTTGCTAGATTCCAGGCTGATCCTAGAGAATCTCATGTCATGGCAATCAAGAGGATTTTCAGATATCTAAAAGGGACAGTTGAGTATGGTCTGTGGTATCCTAGAGATCATGATTTCTCTCTTCATTCATATACAGATGCGGAATGGGCAGGAGATGTGGATGACTGGAAGAGTACTAGTGATGGAGCATTCTTTTTGGGGAGAGATTGGTTTCTTGGCTAAGCAAGAAACATGAGGTAATATCTTTGTCTACAACTAAAGTAGAATATATTGTAGCAGCAGGTAGTTGCACTCAAGTTTTCTGGATGAAGCAGATGCTAAGAGATATCAAAGTGGAGTGTTAGACTTAGGGCATACAACTAAGAGGGGGGTGAATCAGTTGTGCGGAACTTTCTCTTTTTAAACACTTGAATCTTCTTTAGTGATTAGCATAATATTAATCATGAACCATAATGCATTCAAATCAAAAGCAGAAACATATCAACACACATGACACCAAGATTTTGATGTGGAAAACCTGGTTAAGGGAAAAACCACAGGGTTATTAACCCAAGAATGTATTCTCTTTTAGAAAAATAGAAAGAACAAAATGGCACATGCCAATTAGCGCTCACTGCCCAAGCACACTGCTCACAAGAGGCTCACTGCCTACAAGAGACACATTGTCTACAAAGAAATAAGTATCACCTTTATGAATTGGAGAATAGCATCTTCAGCATGCTTGAATCAGTTCCATTTAAGCCCAATACTTCTGCTCTGCCTTTCGCACTTCTCTTCGCTACCACACACTCATCACCACAAGAGCCACTTCAAAATGAATTCACAATCCCTTATTTATACAGGGCATCGACTTAGGAACAATCATCTAAGTCAGAAAACACCTACAAGAACATCTGCAAGACGTGTAATACATCCGGTTGGCCAGTCTCAAGAAGAACACCAATATCTGTGGTTATTCTTCAAATGCAAACTCTAAATTCAATGCGAACCACCAACATTAACTAGACATGATCCAACGATCATCATAACCTTCTCTGAATCACCAAAAACATCTGCACTTCATCATCCTACTGGAATTCTTCTCTCCTTCATCCGGAGCTATAAGAACACAGTCTGTCATTACTGTCACAAATGAATAGGCTCTTTCAGACCTTCAACCCATAAACTAATCTAGTTGATACTTCATAGAGACGTCCTCAACACTCCCTCAGATCCACAGAATAGGATAATGAAATACCGGATCTCACTGGACCTATCTGTGGCACTCTGTCACCTCTGAACACCTACTGAAACCGGTTCTACTTGAGCGACCATAACTTCTTCAGATCTTCATGTAGACCTCTAAAATCTTGACTGGAGCATCTCAAGACTTATATCTACAAACCCTTTAAACTGCATCCTCTGATCCTCAACCTATTGAGGACTTTTACCTTCTTGTCATCACTGTTCTTCACTGTTCCTAATTGAGACTTATTTTCTCAATATCCTCAGCACACAGCTCATCTAATCCTTCTCATTAATGCAACATGAGTATGTTGACATCAATGACAACACCGGTTAGGCCCATACTTGTAACAATCTCCCCCTTTGTCATTGATGGCAACATATGATGTGAAAAACCATCAAGACAAGAACTCCTTGTTGTTACAACTCCCCCTAACAGCAACAACTATTCACATGTCTTCTCTTCCTTTATTGCTCCCCCTTTGATCAGAAACCACTTGTTTTTCACATTTCTTCTCTCCCCCTTTGACATCAATGGCAAAGGGCTCACTGCTTCATAACATACCAACTGCTCCCCCTGAGTAGCAGTTCCCTTATCATCAATCTGGATCACAAGATATGACTGTGATATCCACCGGATTGATGCACATCAGTGCATTCTAGTTCATCACCGGAGGGGCAATAACCCCTAACTTCTCCCTGAGATACTCAAAGAGTCCTTGGGAAGAGGTTTAGTAAAAATATCTGCAAGTTGATCCTTGGAGGGCACATACTCCAATCTGACTTCACCTTTGTTCACTTGCTCTCTCAAAAAGTGAAATTTGATAGATATATGCTTAGTCTTAGAATGCAACACTGGATTCTTAGAAATATTTATTGCACTTGAATTATCACAAAAAATTGTGATAGGCTCCTCATATTCTACTTGAATATCTCTTAGCATCTGCTTCATCCACAAAACTTGAGTGTAACTTCCTACTGCTACAATGTATTCTACTTCAGTTGTAGACAGGGATATTGCCTCTTGTTTCTTGCTTAGCCAAGAAACCAACCTTTTTCCCAAAAAGAATGCTCCTCCACTTGTACTCTTCCTATCATCCACATCTCCTACCCAATCTGCATCTGTATATGCATGAAGAGAAAAATTATGATATCTAGGATACCACAGACCATACTCAATTGTTCCTTTTAAGTACCTAAAAATTCTTTTGATTGCCATGACATGAGATTCTCTGGGATCAGCCTAGAATCTTGCCACAAGACCGACAGCCTGCATTATGTCTAGTCTAGTTTGAGTGAGATACAATAATCCTCCAATCATTGATCTGTACTTTGTCTGATCTGTCTTGGGAGAGTCATCATCTTTGCTCAACTTACATCCAGTTGCCATGGGAGTGTTCATTGGCTTTGAATCTTCCATTCCAAATTTCCTCAACAATTCTTTCACATATTTGGTCTGAGAGATAAAGATTCCTTTCTTTGTCTGAGTAATTTGTAGACCCAAGAAGAAATTCATTTCACCGAGCATTGACATTTCAAACTCACTTTTCATTTGATTTGCAAAGGTTTTACACATACTGTCTCTTCCTCCAAAGATGATATCATCAACAAATACTTCAACAATCAAGATGTTTTCATGATCAATTTTGAAATATAGGTTACTATCAGCAGTACCTTTGTTGAAGCCAATCTTCAAAAGATGTGTGTCCAGTCTTTCATACCATGCTCTTGGGGCTTGCTTTAGACTATATAGTGCCTTCTTTAATTTGCAGACCATATCACCATGCTCAGATAACTGAAATCCATCCGGTTGTTCAATGTACACTTCTTCTTCTAAGTCACCATTCAGGAAGGCAGATTTGACATCCATCTGATACACCTTGAAATCCTTGAAGGCAGCAAATGCAAGAAATAATCTGACTGCTTCAATTCTTGCCACCGGAGCAAAGGTTTCTTTAAAATCAGTTCCTTCTATTTGAGAGTAGCCTTTGCAGACCAATCTAGATTTATTTCTAATTACTTCACTAGCTTCATTTAGTTTGTTCCAGAAGACCCATTTGGTTCCAATCACATTCTCATTTCTAGGTCTAGGAACAAGATCCCAAGTGTGATTTTTCTCAATTTACATCAACTCTTCCTCCATTTCTTTGGTCCAATTTCCATCATTGCAGGATTCATTTATTGTCTTAGGTTTAATCTTTGAAATCAAACAATATTCATTTGAATTTTGAGCAATTTTCCTTCTAGTTTGCACACCTTTGCTTTTGTCACCTATGATATGATCTTCAGAGTGGTTCAGTCTTACATACCTTGGAACTTTGGGAGTTTCTTGCACTTCTGCTTCTTGATTTGGCTCATTTAGACCTATCTCTTCTTCCTGATTTACCCGATCAGTCTGAATCTGACTTTCAGGAGAGGATTGAGCTCCTTGAACCAGAACACCATTCTGATCATCTTCATCATACTCATAAAACCTTGAGGGTTTCTCTATTCCCTCATCAACCTTCACATTTGTACTTTCTATCATCTTTCTTAGTCTCTTGTTATAACACCGGTATGCTTTGCTTTGAGTAGAGTAACCCAAGAATATTCCTTCATCACTTCTTGCATCAAACTTGCCTAAATCTTCATCTCTTTTGATGTAACACTTGCTACCAAAGACTCTGAAATATCTTACAGTAGGAGTAATGCCAAACCAAAGTTCATAAGGAGTCTTACCAGTATTGCTTCTGATTTGAACTCGATTCAGAGTATAGACTGCAGTGCTGACAGCTTCTCTCCAATAGATCTGAGGAACATTTGCTTCCATCATCATAGTCCTAGATGCTTCCTGGATGGTCCAGTTCTTTCTCTCCACTACTCCATTTTGTTGTGGAGTCCTCGGAGCAGACAACTGTCTCTTTATTTCATGTTTCTCACAAAATTTTATGAATTCACCAGATGTGAATTCTCCACCTCTATCAGACCTCAGACATTTCAACTTTATTCCTGTTTCATTCTCTACCATAGCCTTGAATATTTTGAATTTCTCAAGAGCTTCTAATTTCTCCTTTAGAAAGGTTACCCACATCATCTGGGAATAGTCATCAATTAACAGCATGAAGTATCTATCACCTTGAATACTCCTAGTTCTTGCCAGACCACAAAGATTAGTGTGAACTAAGTCCAATAATCTGGTAGAAGATAGTTCCTTGCTTTTGAATGTGACTCTGCTCAGCTTACCCAACTGACATTCCTTGCACAAGTTGTTAGTAGGTTTCACCAATTTTAGAAGATCTCTTACAGCCTGAGTATTGCTTATCTTGATGATATTATCAAAATTCACATGACACATTCTCCTATGCCATAACCAACTCTGATCAACTTGAACAAATAAGCATCTTTTACCAGTACCAACCAAGTGGAAGATATTACCTGTAGTTTGAGTACCAGATGCAATCTCTATTCTGGATCTTTCAAAGATTTTGCACTTTCCATCCTTGAATCGAAGATCATAGCCTTTGTCCACCAACTGTCCAACATTGAGAAGATTGTGCTTCAAACCTTCAACATACAGTACATTACCAATTTTGTTTCTTCCATTAAAAGAAATAGTTCCTCTTCCTCTGATTTTACCAACAGAATTATCACCAAACTTCACCACTCCTCCTTCATACCTTTCCAAATATATGAACTTATTTTTGTCACCTGTCATGTGGTGAGAGCAACCACTACCAATGACCCAATTATTCTTTTCTTCAACTTGGGCAGCTAGAGCTCTTTCTACAACTTTATGATTGATAGATACAGAGGATATTGGTTCTTCTTCCTTGATGGCAATAAACACCCATTCACTTCTGGATTTATTTCTTGTCTCTGATTCATCATCTGTTACTCCTTCATTATCATCTTCTTCATGAACATAGTAACAATTCTTTTAGAACCTTGATCTGTTAGGATTTGGCTTTGAAAATCTTTCTGAACATTTTGAGGCAAAATGACCAATCTTATTGTAGTTAAAACACTTAAAAGGCAACTTTCCTTCATACTTACCAGATCCTCTTGGCAGTCTCTTTGCAATGAGGGCTTCAAGTTGAGCAGTTTCTACTTCTTCTTCCAGGTCTTTTCTTGCTTTTTCATACCATGACAATTTCCTTGATGAGTTCTCTCCTGGATCAAATTCTTGTTTACCTTTCACAGAGGCACTGGCTTTGAATGTAGATTTAGTTTTGGGGGGATCATCTCCAAATTCGGTCATTTCAAAAGCAGCCAGGTTGCCAGCCAATTGGTCTCTTGTGACAGTTGTATGGGCCCTGAGTTCATCAATGGCAGCAACCTTGATTTTGTAAGAGGCAGGAAGGGATATGAGAATCTTACCAACAATCTCATTTTCATCCAAGACTCCACCATAATTTCTAATTCCACAAACCAGCTAATTCACTCTTGGTATAAAAGTAGTAATATTTTCATCATCTCTCATCTTCAGTTTTTCAAATTTCCCTTTTAGACTCTGTAACCTTTTACATTTAACATACTCATCTCCTTCATGCAGAAGTTCCAGTTTAGTCCAGATCTCATAGGCAGTTGGCAGGTCAATAACATTTGAGAGCTCTGAGTCAGTTAATGCACTTAGAAGAGCCTCTTTGGTCCGCAGATTGTTTTTAGCATCTATGATTTCATTTAGGGTTGTCGGACCACCCTATGGAGGTACATAAACTTTCGTAACCATGGACTAGTATGCAAATCCCATACACTATAAGTGACATTTCATGCGACCTTTCCAAAGAGTAAAGTTGGTTCCATCAAACTTCAGACTATCCTCCTTGTATGACGATATTCTGGATCTTCTCAAGCAGTTAAGCTTCTTTCAGAGGAACTTGGCTCTAATACCAATTGTTAGACTTAGGGCATACAACTGAGAGGGGGGGTGAATCAGTTGTGCAAAACATTCTCTTTTTAAACACTTGAATCTTCTTTAGTGATTAGCATAATATTAATCATGAACCATAATGCATTCAAATCAAAAGCAAAAACATATCAACACACATGACACCAAGATTTTGACATGGAAAACTCGGTTAAGGGAAAAACCATGGGGTGATTAACCCAAGAATGTATTCTCTATTAGAAGAATAGAAAGAACAAAATGGCACATGCCAATTAGGGCTCACTGCCTGAGCACACTACTCACAAGAGGCTCACTGCCTACAAGAGACACACTGTCTACAAAGAAATAAGTATCACCTTTATGAACTAGAGAATAGCATCTTCAGTATGCTTGAATTAGTTCCATTTAAGCCCAATACTTCTGCTCTACCTTTCGCACTTCTCTTCGCTACCACACACTCATCACCACAAGACCCACTTCAAAATAAATTCACAATCCCTTATTTATACAAGGCATCAGCTTAGGAACAATCATCTAAGTCGGCAAACACCTACAAGAACATCCACAAGATGTGTAATACATCCGGTTGGTCAGTCTCAAGAAGAACACCAATATCTGTGGTTATTCTTCAAATGCAAACTCTAAATTCAATGCGGACCACCAACATTAACTGGACATGATCCAATGATCATCATAACCTTCCCTGAATCACCAAAAACATCTGCACTTCATCATCCTACTGGAATTTTTCTCTCCTTCATCTGGAGCTATAAGAACACAATCTGTCATTACTGTCACAAATGAATAGGCTCTTCCAGACCTTCAACCCATGAGATAATCTAGTTGATACTTCAAAGGGATGTCCTCAACACTCCCTCAGATCTGTAGAACGAGATAATGAAATACCGGATCTCACCGGACCTATCTATGGCACTCTGTCTCCTTGAACACCTGCTGGAACCGGTTCTACTTGAGCGACCATAACTTCTTCAGATCTTCATGCGGACCTCTAAAATCTTGACTGGAGCATCTCAAGACTTATATCTACAAACCCTTTAAACCGCATCCTCTGATCCTCAACCTATTGAGGACTTTTACCTTCTTGTCATCACTATTCTTGATTGAGACTTATTTTCTCAATATCCTCAGCACACAGCTCATCTAATCCTTCTCATTAAAGAAACATGAGTATGTTGACATCAATGACAACACCAGTTAGGCCCATACTTGCAACAAATCTCATGTCATGGCAATCAAGAGGATTTTTAGATATCTAAAAGGGACAGTTGAGTATGGTCTGTGGTATCCTAGAGATCATGATTTCTCTCTTCATTCATATACAGATGCGGATTGGGCAGGAGATGTGGATGACCAGAAGAGTACCAGTGGTGGAACATTCTTTTTGGGGAAGAGATTCTTTTCTTGGCTAAGCAAGAAACAAGAGGCAATATCTTTGTCTACAACTGAAGCAGAATATATTGCAGTAGCAGGTAGTTGCACTCAAGTTTTCTGGCTGAAGCAGATGCTAAGAGATATCAAAGTGGAGTATGAGGAACCTATCACAATCTTCTGTGATAATTCAAGTGCAATAAATATATCTAAGAATCTGGTGTTGCATTCAAAGACTAAACACATATCCATCAAGTTTCACTTTTTGAGAGAGCAAGTCAACAAGAATGAAGTCAGATTAGAGTTTGTGCCTTCCAAGGATCAGATTGTAGACATCTTTACTAAACCTCTACCTAAGGACTCTTTTGAGTATCTCAGGGAGAAGTTAGGGGTTATTGCCCCTTCGGTGATGAACTAAGGTGCACTGATGTGCATCAGTCCAGTGGATATCATAGTCACATCTTGTGGTCCAGTTTGATGATGGGGAGTTGCTACTCAGGGGGAGCAGCAGATATGATTCTGAAGTGGTGGAATTGCAAGTATGTGCCCTTTGCCATTGATGTCAAAGGGGGAGAGAAGACATGTGAAAAACAAGTGGTTGCTGATCAAAGGGGGAGCAGTAAAGGGAGAGAAGATATGTGAATGGTTGTTGCTGATAGGGGGAGTTGTGATAGTAAGGAGAAGTTCTTGTCTTGATGGTCAAAACAGTTTTTCACATCATATGTTGCCATCAATGACAAAGGGGGAGATTGTTGCAAGTATGGGCCTAACTAGTGTTGTCATTGATGTCAACATACTCCTGTTGCATTAATGATAAGGATTGGATGAGCTATGTGCTGAGGATATTGAGAAAATTAGTCTCAATCAGGAACAGTGAAGAACAGTGATGACAGTAAGGTAAAAGTCCAAGATAGGATGAGGATCAGAGGATGCGGTTTAAAGGGTTTGTAGATATGTGTCTTAAGGTGGTCCAGTAGAGATTCCAGAGGTCCATTTGAAGATATGAAGAAGTTGTGACCGCTTAAGTAAAACTAGTTCCGGTAGGTGTTCAGAGGTGACAGAGTGATACAGACAGGTCTGGTGAGATCCAGAAATGCATTATCCTGTTCTGCGGATTTGAGGGAGTGTTGAGGAAGTCTTTGTGAAGTGTAAACTTTATTGGTTCATGGTTTGAAGGTCTGCAAGTATCTATTCCTTTGTGACAGTAATGACAGACTGTGTTCTTGAGGTTTCGGATGAAGGAGAGAAGGATTTTAGTAAGCAGATGAAGTGTGGATGTTCTTGGTGATTCAGGAAAGCTTGTGGAGGTCTTTGGATTGTGTCCAATTTGTGTTGCTGGTCCACATTGGAGTTGAAGCTCACAATTGAAAAATAACTTCTAGATGATGGTGTTCTTCCTAAGATTGGACGATCGGATGAGTTACACATCCTGCAGATGTTCTTGTTGATGTTTGCCAACTTAGATGATCATTCCTAAGTTGATGTCTTGTATAAATAAGGGATTACAAAGTCATTTCAAAGATGTCCTTGTGGAGATGAGTGTGTGGTAGCGAGGAGGAGAGTGAAAGGTAGAGCAGAAGTATTGGGCTTAAATGGAACTGATTCAAGCATAGTGAAGATGTTATTTTCCAGTTTAAGTAGGTGATACTTATTTCTTTGTAGACAGTGTGTCTCTTGTAGGCAGTGAGCCTCTTGTGAGTAGTGTGCTCAGGCAGTGAGCCCTAATTGGCATGCGCCATTTATTCTTTCTATTCTTCTAACAGAGAATACAATCTTGGGTTAATCACCCCGTGGTTTTTCCCTTAACCAGGTTTTCCACGTCGAAATCTTGGCATCTCATGTGTTAATGTGCTTCTGCTTTTGATTTGTTGCATTGTGTTTCCATGATTGATTTACTATTATGCTACTGAATAACAATGTGGAGTTAAGTGTTTAACTTGGAAGAAAGTTTTGTACAACTAATTCACCCCCCCCTTGCAGTTGTCTACCCTAAATCTAACATGCTCAACATCTTCTAAGCAAGCCTAAAGACACAACAGTTGAAAGATTTGGAACATATGAGGAGCTAAGTTTAAAATTGCATACTAAGCTCAGAGAACTTGAAACCAATAGTAAAGTAAGAAAAGAAGTTGACCAGTTGGCTAAAAATCTGGGCCTAACTAAGGAGGCTATGAGGCAATTTAGGGAAAGAACTGAAAATGTTGAGAAAGAAAAACAAGATAAGAAACAAGGAAGTGCTCCATTGGAACCCTCTTCTACATCAAGGACTACTAGGAGCTTTGTTGCTGCCCCTGTTCCTCCTAAGACTACAAAACTAGAAGCAAAATCATCTGGAAAAAGGGAGAAAAGGAAGAAAATAAAAGCATCCTGGACCTATGAAAGCACAAGAGAAGAAGAAGATAGAGATTCTAACATTGAGATCAAAGAACTAAAAGCGACAAGCACAAAAGCAGCCAAGATATCCAAGGAGATGCCCTCTGAAAGAAAAAGGGAAAGCAAGAGGCAAAAGATAGAGGAATATGAAGAGAAGCCTACCCTATCAGTAGATGACATCATTAAATCAGTAACTGTAGATGGAAACTTGGCTCCAATGACAGAATTCTATGATGACTATAGTGATGCTAACAAAAGAGTACTTGAGGAAGCAACGATATTATATTTGAATATCTACAACAAGGCTCTTATTGAGATATGTTCATTTATACCAAAAGGCCTTGAAAAAATTTTGGAACTAAGAAAAGAGAATGCAAAAAGCAAGGATCTTGAGATCCGAGAACAAATATTAATACAATTATGCCCCCAAATTACTCTGAAGCAAATGAATTTGATATTCAAAGAAGCCAAGGATGAGTTCCGAAGTAAAAATTGAATGAATAAGCTTATGCTTGGAGAGACAAACAAGATTTCAAAGGAAACCAAAGAGATTCTTTGGAGTGCCTTGAAAAAGCACAATCTTCCTATTGCAGAGGAGGTAAATGTAGAGATTGAGTCCTCAAACATGAATGTCGAAGGATTAAAGAAGAATAAGCAACAGACTGAAACTCTAGATTCCTCTATTCTGGAAGAGGAAGTGCAAAAAGAAGAAGAGGAAGTATTGATAGAAGAAGCAAGTGTTGGCCATGATCCTCTAGATCCTCCTGCTACTGATGACTCCAGAAAGGACCAAGAAAAAGAAGAAGAAAAAGAGAATGAAAAGGAAGAAGAAAAAGGAAAAGGAAAAGAAGAACTAATAGAAGGAGATGGTGCTAATGCACCGGAGCAAGACAGTCCGGTTACTGCCACTGACAAAGTACAAGGGAAGGAAATTGAAATAGCAAGTGTGGCAAGAGACACTACAGATGCAACGTAGAATTTCTTAGCAAGGAAATGCTAGAGTTAGATGAGCCAGAACTGATACAAGAACCAATCAATTTGGACACTCTCTCTTTGGACCAAATGCTAAAGATATCATCACTTACATAGGCCAAGGCAAGGGAGAAAATGCTCAAGTCTCACATAGAAAATAGTGAGTTGATAGGCCTAGCATCTAGAATACTGGAAAAGCTCATGCCCACATATCAGAAAAATACATCTGATTCTCCTTCTAGTAATTTGAAAAATCTTGTGCATTCTGTAAATACAAATTTTGAGTCTTTTGAGAAGTCAGCCGAAGTAAAGGTCCAGAAAGAATTTTTGGATAAGAGGTTTAGTGAACTAAAAGGCCTTATAGATAATGATAGAAAAACACTCGATATTGGTATAAAGAGTATTGAAAATGCTCTGAAGGATGGTGGTGATCTATATAAGTTTTGTTTATCATGCTCCAAAATAGTAGAGGATAGTGAGAAAAAGATAAAGGAGCTAGAGAAAAAGATGCTAGACCAATCTCAAAGTTTTGATCCTTTAATAGTATCTCCGGTGAGCCAAGAGTGTCAAGCAATTAGCCCAAATGAAATAAAGAAGCTTATCAAAGAAAAGAAGAACATTATGGAAAGAATGGGTGAGCTCCAAGGACTGATTACCCCTAAGTTGGAAACAATGTTTAATAATTTGTCAGATGCCCAAAGTACTACCGAGGCAAGTAATCCCTCAGATCTAAGGAAAGCAAAAGCATATGCATTTCTGCTAAGTGGACACATTTCAATTTTGGATGGTATGAAGAGAGGTTGGGCCACCGAACTTGTATAGTTAAAGAGTACTTTTGTAGATATCCTTAAATATATGTAAATATAACATATGGACTGTTTATACATATGTGGCCTTATATGCAAATTTTTTGCATAATTAGTGATTGCAGATCCCACCCTTTGCCATTGATGTCAAACGGGGAGTAAAGAGTAGTGAGAAATGAAGAATCCAGCAAATGGGGAGCATCAGAAAGCAGTTTGAACAACTGTATGGAGCACAAGCAAAGGGGGAGTTATTCTGACACTTAGTCATTTTTCACTAAGTGTTTCCGTCAATGCCAAAGGGGGAGATTGTTGGCAAGAGACACTACTAGGCATGATAAGTGTTGTCATTGATGGCAACTAAGTCTATACTACACATCCACATTGCATAATTTGCCCATACCAGAAATCAAATTGAAGATTTGTCTAAGTTTGGGAAGTCAAGAACAGAGTGTGTGACAGGATCTGGTATCTTGGTCTGAATCTCCCCGAGAGTAGATCAGAGTTTGCTATGGATTTGAGGAAGTCATAAGCATTGTTAAGATAATCTAAATCTAGAGTTTTGGCCTCCAGTGATGAAGGATTCAATAGTTATTAGCATCTGAGTATCAGGTTAATAGTTTGACAGAGCAGGCAGAAGAAGAATAGGCCAACCTTGTAATTGATCTTAGTTCTGGATGTATGGAAGTTGTTGGTTGGACAAGTTCTGATGATCAGTGATAGTAGCTGACCTGATTAATGATTTGTGAGTGCAAGTTCTGGTCTGCTTTACAAGTATACATGGATTTAGCCGACAGAGTAGAATTTTCAATAAAGTTCTAAGTGTTCTTGAAGCGGACTGAAAAGTGGTTGAAGATCTAGATGCAGATATATATAGCCGGTGGATTTGAATGATTTGGGTATGTGTGTGATGTGACTATGGAATAAGTGTGAAAAGAGTAGAGATCTAACATATAGATGTTAGCAGAATAGTGAAAAGGGCAGAGTGAAGATGAAGTGTATTAAGTCAGTATTTTGTGCTTAACCAGAACTAAATCCTTGCATTGATAGATGCTAATTATCAGTTCAATCTCATTGTAATCTTCTTTATGTAAGGCAGTGAGCCTTCCTTTGAGTAGTGAGCCCTAGGCAGTGAGACTGAATGCATGTGTATTCCCAACTGTAATACTTTTAATAGAGTATAATCTTTGTGGGTTAACCCCCATCATGGTTTTTCCCTTAACCAGGTTTCCACATCAAAAATCTCAGTGTCAAGTGTATTTCTTATGTTTCTGCTCATGTGTTATTGATTCATGCTTTAATGTTCATATCATTAATTTGATTAGAAGTTTTAAAAGAGGATTAAAGGTAGAAAAGTTTAATTTGTGTGACAACTGATTCACCCCCCTCTCAGTTGTCTGGACTAATTCCAACAGGTTTAGGGTTGAGGGATTAGGGTTTGAGGTATAGTGTTGAGGGTTGAGGGTTTAGGGATAGGGTTTAGGATTTAAGGTTTAAGGGTTTAGAGTTGAGGCTCTAGGGATAGGGTTTAGGGTTTAGGGATAAGGGATTAGGGTTTAGGGTTGAGGGATTAGGGTTTAGGGTTGAGGGATTAGGGTTAGAGGTATAGTGTTGAGGTTTGAGGATTTAGAGATAGGGTTGAGGGTTGAGGGTTTAGGGATAGGGTTTAGGATTTAATGTTTAAGGGTTGAGAGTTGAGGGTTTAGGGATACAGTTTAGGGTTTAAGGATAAGGGATTAGGGTTTAGGCTTGAGGGATTAGGGTTTAGGGTTAATGGATTAGGGTTTGAGGTATAGCATTAAGGGTTGAGGATTTAGGGATATGGTTTAGGGTTGAGGGATTAGGGTTTGAAGTATAGTGTTGAGGATTGAGGGTTTAGGGATAGGGTTTAGGATTTTAGTTTTAAGGGTTAAGGGTTGAGGCTTTAGGGATATGGTTTGGGTTTTACGGATAAGGCATTAGGGTTTAGTGTCAAGGGATTAGGGTTTGAGGTATAGTGTTGAGGGTTGAAGATTTAGGGATAGGGGTTAGGGGTTAGGGTTTGAGGTATAGTGTTGAGGGTTGAGGATTTAGCGATAGGGTTTAGGATTTAAGGTTTAAGGGTTGAGGGTTGAGGGTTGAGGCTTTAAGGATAGGGTTTAGGGTTTAGGGATAAGGGATTAGGATTTGAGGTATAGTGTTGAGGGTTGAGGGTTTAGGGATAGGGTTTAGGGTTGAGGGATTAGGGTTTGAGGTATAGTGTTGAGGGTTGAGGGTTTAGAGATAGGGTTTAGGGTTGAGGGATTAGGGTTTGAGGTATAGTGTTGAGGGTTGAGGGTTTAGGGATAAGGTTTAGGATTTAAGGTTTAAGGGTTAAGGGTTGAGGCTCTAGGGATAGGGTTTAGAAATTAGGGTTGAGGGATTAGGGTTTAGGGTTTAGAGATTAGGGTTAAGTGTTGAGGGATTAGGGTTTGAGGTATAGTGATTAGGGTTAAGGCTTTAGGGTTCAGGGTTGAGGGATTAGGATTTAGGGTTGAGGGATTAGGGTTGAGGGATAGGGTTTAGGGTTTTGGGATAAGGGATTAGGGTTGAGGATTAAGGGAGAGATAGAAGAAATAAATGAGAGTGTGAATAATATAGAGTTTTGTATAGAAAGCCATAACACGAGCACATTATAACATGAGCGCATTATAACATGAGCACATTATAACACGAGTGCATTATAACACAAGCACATTATAACACAAGCACATTATAACATGAGCACGTTATAACGCAAGCATGTTATAACATGAGCGTGTTATAACTTGAGCACATTTTTTCTTGCTATTGAAATGTTAAAAAGGCTAAGATACCCATGATCCATGCCCACATGCTCTATTTTCTCCTGGTTATGCTCGTGTTCTGACAAAAAAAAGCTTTTTCATGCTGTTTGGAAGTGCACATGCACATTTTTCACATTCTACCACCTTTGCATGAACTTTACGCCACCCATTTCTTGTTTTCCAACTTAAGGAGGAAATAACATAGTTTTCACATTGAACTTGATATATATCAATTCAAGTTTCAATTTTTGTAGTGTTGCAATGTTAATTGTGATTGAATTATAGGAATTTAACATTATACATTGGTTAATTGTATTGTTGTTAGTAATTCTATTTGAGTTTTATTCAATTAAACTTTGAAAAGGAAGCAAGTGATGAAAAACTCAAATTGTTGAGGAGTTTGATGCAAGAAGGAAAAAATTCTACACAATTGGGTACTCTCCCCATTCGAATCTCCATTTTTTAGGTATGTCAAGTCTTTACACATGTTCTAAGTTACATTTTCCTTAATTCTATTTCAATTACTTTATCACGACTCATTGAAAACATGTTTATATCACTTGTATAGTTTATATATTTTGTGTTTATATCAGTTGTGTTTATATTTTTGTGTTTATAGTTCATGTGTCTTGTCTATGCTTCCACATTTTGCATACATGTCTAATATAAGGAATTTGTAGCCAGAGCTTTGAATTTCTACCCAAACAGCTGTAAATTTCTATTGCTTTGAATTTCTTCTTTATACCTACAGAATTGTAGATTCTCATGAAAGATATCATCAATCCAAAACATGAATTTATAAAAATGATCAATAGGAACATAGTATCCTAGATACAAAACTGCTCATTCCTTTATTCAAATTCAAAAAGTAAAAAAATGGGATTACAATACACTCCTTTCCAACATAAACTAGTCAAGACAACCATAGAACATCTAATAATGATCTGACAACTATTAAACAAACATAGCTACCAACCAAAGAAATAGAAAAACCTAAAAAATTTCCATGCAACCAAAACCAAGTTCTTACTTGTGAAGATATTTTCTAGTGGTGTTGAACACATACCTTCAAAGAGGCTTGGGAGTACAAACTTGAGAAACCTTAACCACCATTTCATTAAAGGGATGAAAGTAGCTAGATTTTCCACAAAATCACTTATAATATATGCTTTAAGTCTCAATGCACTCATCATCCATACCCCTTCCTTCGATAGCTTTAACAAACTTTAATGCAGCTAGAAAGGAGCAGTTAAAAATTAAAGATAGTTTATTGTTTGACATTACACATTTCCTAAAAGATTCGTGAGATCTACCTTCATTAGACTTAAGATACATTACACCTATCCACCTAATAATAATCCACAAGCACCACCCCCAACAACCACTACTCAACTAACCAATTTGAAACCACCATAATGCCTTAATTTTTAGAAAATATCACACTTTAGAATTAATGTCAATACTTACATTACACACACTAACTTAAAGATGAAATGAGAAGTTAAGTTGGCATAGGGAATATTAGTACACTCACCATGATCAACTCTAGGAGCCCCAAAAACATCATCATAATGGAATTGATTTATAGGGCTTCAAAGATAAAAAATGGTCACAATTTGACCATGAATTTGGAAGGGGAATTTATAAGGGCCTTCAAAGATGCATAAAATTAATGAGACATATATCTTAAATGAATATCTATATTCCAACCCAAGAATATTTTTGATAGTTGTAGGGTGCTATATGGGACTCTTTGTCCACCCAAAATTTTACCATAAAATTTACTACTTAGTTGAGTATGCACATGTAATGTTGATATCTTATAGATATAAAATTAGCACCAATCTATAGGGCAGTAGACCTAAAATTTGGAACCATATTCATTTCTTAGGAACTAATATTTGTCTCTTTATAATGATACAAATAAATTCTCCATCATGCTAAGGAAACGATCAAGGATTAAACCAACACAGGAAGAGAAAGAAGCTAAGAATGCAAAGAAAGCAGCGGCTATGAGGGAACTTCATGAGAAGATGAAATTGGACACGATTGTCAAAGATATGCCAATTGAAGAGGAACCTCAACCATCAAAAAGAGATATGGTATTGGTGGAACAAAGGGAACAAATGCAAAATCTTCGTGTTATGAGAGATTTGGATATCGCAATTAGAGACACATCCTCTACCGCAAGTCAAGATGGAGGGACACCATCTACCACATCTCAAGTTAAGAGTACATCATCACTCACATGTGAGGAAGGAGGTACGCCATCGTTCCCACCTCAACCTCAAGGTATGTCATCTATTCCATCTATGATAGAAGGTATGCCATCTATCCCATCTCATTTAAATATTGGTGAAATTCCTACTATTGAGATGAATTTACCTTTCTTAACACCACCTAGAATTTTGCATAGAAAGCCAAAGTATTTGATTGATATTGATGAGAATATTTTGCAGCTAAGGGAAGGTAAGATTCCAAAATGCACTTGTAGAAGATATGCTCAAAAGATTTGGAGAGTGTTCTTTGAAAAGTTAAATGAGACCGCAAGATGTCAACTATTCATTGAAATGATGTGAAATATAAAGTATAGGTCCATCATGAAGATTCTTGGGTTGAGAACATTAGAGGCTTCAAGTGAAAAATCTATTGTCACGAATCAAATGAGTGCATATGAGAGTGTGGGTAACACCTCACACACAAAAGATAGTAATGTCACATGACATGTCATTACATCAACAATAGTAAGTAATAAATTGAGAAAAGATCGTCTCATTAGAAAGATGAGTCAAGCATTGAAAATTAATAGAAAAAATTTATCAAGAGCCGTTGGAAGGCGCCAAAGAATCAAGGACACCGATGCCAATGAATTATGGGCTTTCTCAAGGAGACTACCACAAAAAGATAAACCAATTGTTGAAGAATTGAGAATAATAATTGAAGTCTTTTGGAAGAATTACACAAGGGTATCTCTGAAACAAAGGGATGTGGTAAGAAGGAGAATTGGTAGTTGAAACCATGAGTGCCACATCCAAAGCATTTTTTGGATGTGACTCAAACACAGTTTTTTAGTAAATTTCTAGAGATGTATCCTCAAATTAAAATTTCTCAAAGATATTTTGAAATGCTAAAACCTTTCTATGTCAAAATAAATCACACACACACTACTTGTTGTTGTAGATTACATATTGAATTTTCTAACCATTTTGATGTTTATGAGTCTATATGTTTAGATTTGCATACTAACAATGTTTTGCAGGATTGTGGCATACATGCCCCACCAACATCTTCAAGAGACTTCAAATCAACAATTTTACGTGAAAGAGAGGAAGGTCAAATATTCTACAGGAAATTGTGCTTGGATGGCACATGTTAGCATTGCGGTGGCTTGCAACGTATGCCAATATGTGAACATATGGAAAGAAAACATGCAGTTGGAAATAAACTAGTAGAGTTTGACAAGTATAAAACAATGTCCTACAATACAAAAGATGGTAAAGAAGGAGGTGTGATTTGGTGGTTCAAAAGATTCTAGTTTATCAATTTATGTCTACATTTCATGATAGTATAGTGTATGAGTATGGAAGGCATACCCATAGAGCTCAATGGTTGGACTTGCAATTCAAGTTATGCAAGGACACATTTCCACTTGGTAGCATTGTTTCAGTCATCGACTTTGCAAGGAACTATCATCTATAGCCACAGTGTGAGGTCCAATCACAATATTATAACTCCACATAGGTTTCTATATTTGTGCACATCGCATTCATTCATGTGAATGATAGTACAGAGGATGATAGAAAGATCATAAGGGAGTATCATTTTTATATTAGTGATGATCGCACGCATTCTACGAAGTTCGTGCAAGGTTGATTTTAGGTGTTCTACAATGATTTGGCTAGAAGGGGCATATCATTAAATCAACATATCATATGGTTGGATAACTATGCATCACAATTCAAGAACTTGTAGAATTTCTATTGGCTGAGTAGGAGGCATAATATTACAGGTGTTTAGCATATGTGGAACTTTTGTGAGGTCGGGCATGGAAAGGGGGACCATGATGGTGCAGGAGCATGTATCAAAAGAGCCATAGCATGAGAAGAGTTAAATTATAAAGACAATGTAAAGTTGATAGATGCAAAATCAATCGTCGAGTGGTGTAATGCTTCGATGGGTCTAGGTAATGAAGGTAAGTCTTCATTTTGTAGATTTTTTTGGTTGATAGATGATACTAACATTGCACCATATGAGGACTATTGTACACTGGCATGATCAAGTGAGCTACACTCTTTCAGAAGCTCAATTGTAGGCTCATGGAGTATCCATACGTGGAATATGGCATGCTTTTGTTCTTCATGTACAATTCAAGCCTGGAATGAGTGCGAGTCAAAGGAGTGGGTTGATAAATGGCAGTTAAGTTATCTTAGCCCACTTGACACGTATCGACCCCCGATGGCACTAAAATTGACACAAATGGAATCATCAGTTGACTTTGACCATATATCAGATCTAGTTCAACCAAGTAATATATCTACTTGCATAGTTTTTAAAATTCTTAATGTTATTTTAATTTGTAGTGTTTTTGTCATGTTGACTAATTTCATCTAATTTATTGCACATATTAATGTAGGACATGTTTATGTAGTTATTGCAGATGAAGACAATGAAGAGGGAACAAATTATTACTTGTGTCATTGTGTTGAGGCCAAAAAGAAATTGGAGGCCCCAGTTACAGATGGAGAAAACATCGAATACCCTACAGGCTTGGTGGTTGTTACTGGAACATGGCTAGAAGGTACCCACATAAGAGTGCTAATGTTTGGCTATTTCAGGACTTTGACACACATCGGAAGATTCTTCATTACTCAAACCTTGTTGTGGCATCCAATGTTCATTTGATACAATTTTGGGGTAGACCTTTGAACAAGACCTTGTGGAAGGTGTGTGAGTCTGACCATGAGGCAATACTTGACACAATAAAGAGTAGAGCAGACCCATATGGTTCATTGGATTAATTTGTAAGTATGCAGCAATCTTTGACAAGATGTTACTCAGAAACCATGTCACTTAGAAATATTTTGTCTGAGGCTACGGGATCATGTAGGGTCCCTCTACAATAAGCTCTCTCAATTTTTTATATCTCTGAGGCATTTCCCCATGGTAAAAAATTTTCTACTACTCAAAAAATTGTTAAATGCATGCAATGTAAAGTTGTAAAGGGGTGTAACTTTTGTTTTGCTCCTCATGTAACCAAACTAACAATTCCAACATGTCCGTATGGGTACATTTAGGCTAGGTATGGTCCTGTTTCACACCCAAACATGCCAAAATCGTTAGTGCCAACACATCTAGTTGGGCACATATACGCTACACATGGTGACTACCCTTCATTATAAAAGGGTCATAGTCTTTCCTATTCAAAGGGTCACAACTTTTCACCTTTGAAATGTCATCAGTATTTGTGAGAACATCAAGATAACACTTTCTGCAAATGTTCTCCATGCATTTTCATCATTTTTATTTCTCACCCCAATAAATTGGGTTGCTTTCAACATCAATGCATCAACCATTCATGTAGCACTTCACATAGTAGTAATAGACATTATCCCTCTTAAGGGTCAAGCTCTTTCAACTTATCAAGAAAGCATTATTTCATTTGTTGCTATTTCAACTCAGAAGTGACATGATAGAGCTTTATGGTGGTGAATTTGTATGAATAATAGTGAACATGCACCAACTAGCACCCATAAATGTGAATAAAGTGGCATGTATGCTTGATAGTATTATTTCACCATTCAAACTAGCTAGTCTAATGAGGAGGATGTGGTTCCAAATTCTAGTAAACAAGTCATAAATGGTCATTCAAGCCCTTTGAAAACCCTTACATATTCTAAGTAGAGATTATTCCACATATACCATGGAGAGTGATTGTGACATCATACAATATTGAGATAAGAAATCCCCCATCTATTGTGCATCTAGGATTAAGCTTCCATCTCACTAGTTGTCTATTACATGGGGAGAAATTACCATATTTGTTTGATGCCACTTCCACTATATTAAATTCACCACACACAACCAAAGTTTTTATGACTTTAATATACAATCTCGTATTGATATTCAACATGATGGTTCATTTTTATTTTAAAGGACTCTTTTGTTGGGTGTCTTCAAAGGATTGGCTTTGTGTGCTAAGTGGATTATGAGAACCATATAGATATGATTAAATTTTAAAAAATCCTACTATGTAACACAATTGGACTTTAAATATTTGAAGTAAACCATCTACAAGTATCCATTGAAGCGTTGATTTACAATGTAAATATGGACACCATCAACAAAAATGATTTATATTAACCAAATATCCATATAGGCATACATCAATATCTATCAATATAAGTATAACATATATACAAAATAGCCATATAGGCTTACAAGAATGCCATATAGGCATACAATGTCAACTATATGCAATACAAAATATATGTCCACAAATTCCATATAGGCATACAACAAAGGAACACAATAAAAAGTCATTCCCCTCTATCCGGTAAAGAGAATAGATCATGTGCAACCTTTTATCTTCGAGGGGATGGAGATGTGTATGAGGGTGGTCTACTACAAACCCGAGGGCTACTCCTCCTATTTAGTTGTTCATGGATCTATAGATGTTACAATAAAAAGTATAGACATTAATATATATAAATTATATTATAAAAAATGAAACATTTAACAAAATAATCACTTATCACTACCAAAAAAATTATCTCCTCATTTGCCTCAGTACCAGGATTAGGTTGTGGCGATGTCATGTCCTATAGAAACCATCAAAATTGAAATTAAACTTCAAATCAATAATCATTTGATTTTTCAAAAATAAACAACTATAACAATTAATGTAATTTGAAATTTACTAATTTGCCTCAAACCCCCATCAAAGGCATGGAGATATGAATTATAGAGGACACATGCTCCATTGCCCTATGAACTTTAGGAGGTGTCTCCACAGCCCACATCATGTGAAAATAAAACAACATTATTCAATTACGAAAACTAGAATAGTGATGCAAGTCATGGCTTCTAACATACACACACGTTCACCTAAACATGGAAGTACACACAATAAAGTACACAAGTCATGTATGCATATATACAAATTAGATGAAGATTCATGACTATTGTGTGGTATAAGGGTCAAGAAAGGAGGGACTATAGTACAATCAAATTTCAGGTTTAAGAAGTCAGAGAGGGAGTGAAGGTGTTAGTTTAGGTTTAGGTTGGTGGTAGGGTTGTGGGGTAGCATAACCATGACTTGCTAAGTTGTTTGAAAAAATTAAAAAAATAGTAGGTTGAGAGATTCCACCTATTACTAAAAGTGATAAAAACTCTTACTATTTGGAAAGGACTCCAACCGAGTAGATAAATGTAAAAAGGCTCCATCTAATTACATAACATGATCTAACTCTACAAATAACATGTTAAAGGTATCCAACTATGCAGAATGTACTTTGTCTAGATATTGTAATGACGCTTTGTATTGTACCAAAAAAAGATATTCATTGTCACCAATGCATCAGTATGATACAACTAGACACATAATACACATTCTTCACCATCAATTCCTGTAGTAAAGTCTTCGGTATGGGCATCGAAAACATCACAACCAAGAGTTTAATCAATTGATCTAGCTTCTTGGGTTGAGAACTATGAATGTTGGAGGTAACAATCTGATGCAGAGGCATCCACACTAAAACCTTAACACACAGCATGGATGTCCGCAACCCATCATCATCATCATCATCATCATCATCATCATCATCATATTTGACTTAACACTGTTAGCATCATCATATTTACTGTCGCCGACCGATATCCTCCTGCAGACAAGCCTTCGCACTTTCGCCTGCCAGCAGCATCATCATATTCGGCAGCATCATCATGTTCGGCAAGCGCAAACATCCTCCTGACGTCCACTGTTCATCTCACCGACAACTTCGACCTTCACTATGTTCAACATCATGATGTTCAACATCATGTTAATCAGCAGGATAAAGAACATCCGGTTCCTCCCATATATCCTGATGATGTTACTTTACTTCACGCACCGTCCCTTCGATGCTTACGTCACCCTGATATCCTGATGATGATTATCCTGATGACGATGACGTCACATGCAGCTCCTCTAATATCCTGCTGCTCCGAAATATCCTGATGACGTATATCCTGATGATGATGACGTCATATCCTGCTGTTGGCCAAACTTAACTTTTTTCGGCCTGCGATCAACCTGATCTTCTTCCTTATGCCGATACGCTCCTCCTCGGCACCTCCTGATGATGATCACCCCCGACGCACATTCACTTCATGCAACCAACCGCATCATGCCTATCTCCTCTTACTTGGATGATGATGCCCGAAGCGACTGCAGGATATACACCGAAATATCCTGATGATGTCATTTTGACAAACTTCCAACCTTAGCGAATTTTCACCGTTCTGATCCGCTGACCCTCCTGGGATGACCCGATCCACTCTCAGGGTGATCTTCCACACTCTATCAGCTTGACCTAGCACATACCCATGCTAGGGTTCTCAACATCTCTCGACGGCGATCCTACACACCTGCATGCAAACAAACAAACTAAATCCTACCCTACTGTACATAACCATTCCACCGATCCGACGAATCAACCAGTGGAATGGATCAGTGAATCCATGAAACCACCAAAACAGTAGACCGATTATACAAAGGAGATCAAATAGAAGATGTACACAACAGGATCTCTTTATTTGATTTCAAAAGATACAAATACAATGATCAGTCTCTCTCTCAGTCTCACTCTCTGCAACCTAGCTCGATCGATATATCCAATACCAACCGATCCTCATGCTTAAATAGGTTTTCCTGCGAGTACTACTGACCCAACTCCAAGCGGCTGGGAAATCTCTCCAGGCGGCTGGGAGATCCAACCGGTCCTACAGCATGACAGCTGTTCTAACAAACTAACTAAAAATAGCAAAGCATGATCAGCATGATCTTAGTACGGTCAACATGACCTTATTACATGCATTTAGTCTTATCAGACCTTCTTGAAAACATAAACAAGACTCAAACTAACTAACTGCCTCATGAAGGCCAGCTGTCAGGTAGGTGCTCCTGCACCATACTCCCCAACAGAAAAGAACTCATGTCCCATGAGTTTAGTATGTGGAAGTCATCCACCTGTACACCTTGTCATGTCAGTGTTCTGACCTGTTCCAGCTTTGTCCTCTGCTGGCTCTTGGCTGCTCCAAGACTTCTGAACTGTAACTTGCCTTCCTGCAAGTAAATCCTCATGCCTGTCAATGTAGGCCTTTCTCTCACATACCCTGTGTTTGTTAGGTTGTCTGACCAGCACCTCTGTCTGAACTGCCTCTTGAACTTCTGTAATGTTCAACTCTATCTTTCTGTCAACCTTTATAGGACAAGCAATAGTCCCAACTATGACAACATCCTTGTCATTCCTCTCAACTGGTTGCTATTTGCAAACCTATTTCTGCACCTGCTGCTGACCTCTGTCAGTCACAACTAAAACTTTCTTCAATCTATTGTCCTGAACAACTTCTTGTCCTGCAGTGTCCTCAACTGCCTTTATGCCTGCTCCTATAGGCATCTGCACAAACTCCTTCTTTCCCATTAAAATGATTTTGGCTGCCCCCTGTGCTGCAGCATCTGCCTGCAATGGCATCAACTTCATAGTCTTCCCATCTTTCTTGATGGTGTAGGTATTAGCATACCCATCATACAGTACCCTTCTGTCAAATTGCCATGGTCTACCCAATAGTAGGTGACAACATTCCATGGGCAAAATATCACACAAAACCCTATCATGATATGCTCCAATCTGAAAATCCACATATGCCTATTCATAGACAAAAAGTGATTGACTATCACTCACCCAAGATGCCTTGTAAGGGTGATGGTGTGGAATCATTTCCAAATTTAGTTTATCCACCATTTCCTAAGATACCATGTTGTCTGTTGAACCAGTATCAATGACAACCTTACATATTTTACCTTTGCTCTTGCATATGGTCTTGAAAAGAGCTCTTCTTTGCATCAGATCCTTTGATGTCTGCAAACTAATTCTCCTTAGCATCAATGCTTCTCCCTCCTCAGGATATCCATAAAGTTCAGGCTCCTTATCTCTTTGATAAGTGTTTGAACTCTGCACACTTTGCTCTACTTTCTCTTCTTGTACAAGTTGTATTCTCTTGTCATTTGTTCTATCATTTCTGGATGATGAACCTTTATTTTTTGGACATTTGAAAGATGGATGACCAAACTCACCATAGGTGTAACATTTTCCTGAAAATGTAGTAGAACCTCTACCACCTCCAAATCTGCCTCTATTACCTTTCCATCCACCTCTGAAATCAGACTGTCCCTGTCCTTTACCAGTGTCTTCTTGACCCTCATTGGTTTGCTTTTGTGGAGGGGCTGCTCCTCTTCCCCTCATATTGCTGCCTCTTCCTCTCATGGACTTTTCTTGTCCCCTATTCATCTTTTCTTCAATCCTGATTGCCATTTGATAACAATCTTCCACATTCTTAGGGTTAGCTAAAACTAACTCATCCTGTATGTTCAATCTCAAACCAGCCAAGTACCTAGCCACCTTTTCTACCTCATTCTCATGATGACCAGATCTCATACTCAACTTATAAAACTCCTCAGTATATGCCTTCACATCCATTTCCTTCTGCCTTAAAAATTGTAGCTTCTTAAACATCTGAATTTCATAATCCCTTGGCAAGAATTTACCTTTTATCCTTGCTACCATCTTATCCCATGAAGTGATCTTTGACTTCCCTTGTTTCCTTCTCTCAGATTGTACATAATCCCACCAAACCAAAGCATGACCTCCTAACTTGGTCTTTGCAATCTTTACCTTCTGATCCTCAGCAACATCTTCACATTCAAAGTGATTATCAAGTGCAGCAATCCAATCCAACAACTCATCTTCATTCAAACTTCCATTATACTTGGAAACATCAACCTTTACCTTAGGTTTATCACTCTGTACTACCTTTAACAGTTTTGCAAATTTCTAGTCTTCAGCATCCAGATCTTCAGCTACCTCTTCATACTCTTCAACAGCATCTTCATCTTCTTCAGACTCACTGTCTGCCACTTCCCTCTTTTTGTTCTTTTCCAGGGCTACAAGCCTGGCTTGAAGTGCTTCAGCAAGCTCCTTCATCTTCCTCATCTCTCTGGCATGTTTCTCCTTCATCTCCTGCAATTCCCTTGCAGTACCACTACCTTTAGGAGGCATTTTGTCAACCTCTCAATCAACACACAACACACAATCAACTCTACCTCTGCCCTTTCGGTGACAGAATCAACACACAACAGCCCAGACCTTTTGTTGAGCTCTGATACCACTATGATGCAGAGGCATCCACACTAAAACCTTAACACACAGCATGGATGTCCGCAACCCATCATCATCATCATCATCATCATCATCATCATATTTGACTTAACACTGTCAGCATCATCATATTTACTGTCGCCGACCGATATCCTCCTGCAGACAAGCCTTCGCACTTTCGCCTGCCAGCAGCATCATCATATTCGGCAGCATCATCATGTTCGACAAGCGCGAACATCCTCCTGACGTCCACTGTTCATCTCACCGACAACTTCGACCTTCACTATGTTCAGCATCATGATGTTCAACATCATGTTAATCAGCAGGATAAAGAACATCCGGTTCCTCCCATATATCCTGATGATGTTACTTTACTTCACGCACCGTCCCTTCGATGCTTACGTCACCCTGATATCCTGATGATGATTATCCTGATGACGATGACGTCACATGCAGCTCCTCTAATATCCTGCTGCTCCGAAATATCCTGATGACGTATATCCTGATGATGATGACGTCATATCCTGCTGTTGGCCAAACTTAACTTTTTTCGGCCTGCGATCAACCTGATCTTCTTCCTTATGCCGATACGCTCCTCCTCGGCACCTCCTGATGATGATCACCCCCGACGCACATTCACTTCATGCAACCAACCGCATCATGCCTATCTCCTCTTACTTGGATGATGATGCCCGAAGCGACTGCAGGATATACACCGAAATATCCTGATGATGTCGTTTTGACAAACTTCCAACCTTAGCGAATTTTCACCGTTCTGATCCGCTGACCCTCCTGGGATGACCCGATCCACTCTCAGGGTGATCTTCCACACTCTATCAGCTTGACCTAGCACATACCCATGCTAGGGTTCTCAACATCTCTCGACGGCGATCCTACACACCTGCATGCAAACAAACAAACTAAATCCTACCCTACTATACATAACCATTCCACCGATCCGACGAATCAACCAGTGGAATGGATCAGTGAATCCATGAAACCACCAAAACAGCAGACCGATTATACAAAGGAGATCAAATAGAAGATGTACACAACAGGATCTCTTTATTTGATTTCAAAAGATACAAATACAATGATCAGTCTCTCTCTCAGTCTCACTCTCTGCAACCTAGCTCGATCGATATATCCAATACCAACCGATCCTCATGCTTAAATAGGTTTTCCTGCGAGTACTACTGACCTGACTCCAAGCGGCTGGGAAATCTCTCCAGGCGGCTGGGAGATCCAACCGGTCCTACAGCATGACAGTTGTTCTAACAAACTAACTAAAAATAGCAAAGCATGATCAGCATGATCTTAGTACGGTCAACATGACCTTATTACATGCATTTGGTCTTATCAGACCTTCTTGAAAACATAAACAAGACTCAAACTAACTAACTGCCTCATGAAGGCCAGCTGTCAGGTAGGTGCTCCTACACCACAATCATTGAAATTGTAAATAAGTTCATTCTTATTTTGGATAGGGAAGATATGATCGACTCCCTTATGGATATAAATTAGAACCCTACTAGGCTCCAAGTATGTAGAGTATATCATATGAGGGAACTTTGATCATTTCAAAGGTTAAGGGGTCCGTAGAAAAGGTGGTTGTGTATTTAAAGAGGTGTTTTACTTTTCCCTTAAGAAGAATAAAGGAGCCATGAGCATTTGTATGATATCAACACATTGGAAATATGGTGGTATGTTTAGTTAGGGTAAGGGGTTGTGCTACTTTAACCCTAAGGTTTTATAGAGTCTTGTTCTTTTTGGTCTATTGATATTGATTATTAAGTTGTAGTTATTAATGTTGGTTAGGTTGATTGGTTTAAACATATTGTTATTGATAAAAAAAAATATTAAATTTTAAGCTTTAGTAGGTTGAAAGTTTTTAAAATTTTGAAGTGAGGAGTTTGATAATTTAAGAAAAGTTCATGGTTCCCTTAAGAAGTTAGAAATTAGCAAAAGAAAATACTAGGTTGTAGATGTTGAAATGGTTCTATTTTATTGGAAAATATATTGGTTCATGAAAAATTGTTTAGTTTAGGTGTTGAAATATTCATGGTTTATTGATGTTTAGACATAAATTACATGGACCAATTTTAGAGTGCAAGTTTATAATAGTCATGGTTCATTGGTGAAGTTATCAACTTATTAAGCAATTATTAAATTATAGGCTCGAAGCAATGGTGGTTCATTGGTGAAGATATTTGTGTCAAAATAGTCAAGTTTCATTTATAAACATATCAAATTAATGAAACATTATTAGGTTGTAGGAATGGAAATGGTCATGGTCCATTGTTAGAATATATTACTTAGCTCATGATTCACAATTCCAGTAACACCTCTTTGCAGCTCAGAATGTCTCTATTTTAACTCTATCTCTAGGTTTTCCATCTCATGTGGTGGATTTTTGAATTTCACTTTTGATTCTCATGCATTCTATGGTGAACTCTCTTGGCTCTTCAACTAGTTGTGAACTCTTGTGAAGCTCTGGCTCTCTTGGTGATATATTATAGTTGTTTCTTATGCTTCCTCAAGTCTCCATTGCTGTTGTGCTCTTTTGGTACATGTTTATGTGAGTTCTTGGAGGATTTTGTGCTCTCTTTCATCTCAAAGAATATAGTAGTATTAAAAGAATGGTCCTCATTAGACTTAGGTGCGTTAGATGTAGGATTAGAAGTAGGGATGGAAGAAATAGAGCCAATAGGATTGACATAGTTTGTAGGGGAATAGGTTAGTGTAGATTTGAAGATTTTGGTTAGGGTTGATTTGTTGCCCCCATAATTAATACCTAAAACCTAGATGATGTTGGAGTTAATCATATGCTATATAATATGTCATAGGCTCATGCCTCTCTTTTGTGTCATGTCCTAGGGTCTAATTGGTGGTAATTGGATGAGTTTATTACAGAGAATTTGTCAAAGAATAGTGTGGAGGGGATCAACAAGCTTTGGTAGACATGTATGGAAAATGTAGTAGCATAGACAAGGCAATGATCTGTTTGAAAAGATGCCTCAAAGAAATGTGGTCTCATGGTGATGTGCTTGTCTATGCATCTTCTTGTCATGGCATTCCATGAGACCACATTTCTTTGAGGCATTTTTTCAAATAACTATATTGTAATTGAAATTTTGTCATCTATCAACATCTAGTTATTAGTCATGCAATGTCTAGTAATACTTTGAGTTTGAAAGATGTGCAATGCAATGTAATCAATGATATGAATATAACATACAAAAATCTAGTAGGTACAATTCATTAGTTAAACTATTTATTTTATTACCTGAGTGAAGCCTTGAACTCCACCACCACTGGTAGGTGTTGTCGTGAAATCTCTGAGATTAACCTATTCAACATCCAAAATCAGATATTACAATACCATTCATATAACAATTCTATTCACATGTAGTATTTATAATTGTTTACTAGTTACATACCCCAATAGTAGATGTCGTAGTGTAATATGTAAGTGGAGAATCGCTGAAAACTACATCAACACTATGACCCTGAAATTTCATTAAAATCATCAAACTAAATTAGTTAATCTTGCATTTCAAAAATAAAATTTAATAAATTAAATTTAATGAACTTGCTAACATTTACCTGAGTATCAAGGCTGAAATTCTCACTTAGGAGAACACCTATCATTACCATCTACTTAGCTATAGATGTAGCCTACACACCTATGTCCTAACTATGTGTGGGGTCATAACCAAAGGCTAACCCACAAGCCTAAAAAGTATGGGGTGGAACCCTACTCAAACTCTCCCCTGGCCCACACTGTGCTGCAGGATTGGCATGCTCTATGATGCTCTGGGTCAAGGCACTAATGGACTGAATTGTCTCGATCTCAACACTCTCCTTCACAATGGAAGGGATAGACACATGCTCATGGGCTAGTCTAGCGAGTGCTCGTCTCACTAGCCACTGTGGGTCAACACGTGCCCCTGGTCTATCCTATGCTAACCCTCCACCTCTACCCTAGAAGTCTCGCATATCAAAATAGTTGGCACTTTATTTTTGACAAACTCGCAATACAGTTTCCTCAAAAAGTATTTTGGGACCTCATTATTGTTGCATGGAGGATGATCAAAAACCATCCACCACCTCTTCCCAAAATTGTCCCTTATCGCTTGGTTGTTGCACCAATGGATAGGGAACCTCTTGCATGTAAGAGGTAGAGGTTGATTTGTTCGTGGGTCTGTAAAAATGGAACACAAGTCCAATTTTGTAATTTGTTCATTTTTTACTTGTTTATATCACAACTTGTCTGCATAGTACTCTCTAAATTCTCTCCTCTTTTCTGACCAACTAGATATTTTCTTGCTAATTGAATCTACATTTGATAACATAGATTCAACAGATTGAGCAAGCGTGGATCTATGCGAGGTTAAAGTTACAGGATCTTTCAACCTTGCAATTATGTCTTCAATTTGTTTTTTATTATTTTCAATTTGTCCCATTTGATTATCTTGTGTTCCAGGGGCATGTCAAGGAATGAATGGAGGTGTTTGTTGTTGGGGTTGTTCTTTAGCAGGTATTTGTTGTTCAGGTGATTCAAGATTTTGTGGGTTTTTAGGAGGAGGAGGAGGAGGTGCATTATCAATTCTTGTCAACTAAGGAAATTTACATGAAAAATCAACTTAAACCTACCTATTTAGAAACAAATTCACACAAAAAATAAATACAACTCACTCCTTTGGCCTCCCCGACATTGTGGTGGTATTTTGGCGATGAATCAGTGAGAATTTGGTGTCAAAACTGGTCTCCAATCATGAGAGCGCACTCCTTAGGGTTTCTAGGCCAGGGGTGCAGAGAAAATGAAATGAACAATTGAGCACAAACGCAATTTTTTTAAATACTAAACCACAACGTGAGTGTGTTATGTCTTAGAAGGTTTTAAAAAAAAAATTGGCCACTTTTTGCACCTACCCAAATAAACTGACTTCTATCCTCCATACAGAAAATAATACCTCCAATTTATCCCTTGACTCAAAAAAACAAGTAAATCTACCCTTGGTCAAATAAGGTCAAAAGACCCTCATTGCAATCCATTAACCTTAGTCACATAATTATGTTTTTTTACTTTAAGGTTTCAAAACTTTTAAAAAATCACAATATACCCTTATGACTCCCAAGACCCTCATGGGCTCCTTTTACATGATTAGGTCTTTCAACTTAAAAGTCATAGACCTTGGGTACATTTCATGTGTAATGATTTATTTAAAAGTTAAGTCACATAGGATAAGCCCGCGAGCTAGGGCACAATCATGCAAAGACTAAAACATCTTGAAACCCTAAATCATTTATTTCACCCTTCCTTTTCATTCTTTCCCTTCCTCTGAGTCGCCACCATGCTTGAGGGTTGAAGGATTGGTTCAAGCTTCTGGAGGTCTTTCTTGCATATAGAAGGTCATTTCTATTGTAGTTGTAAGTAAAATGAAGAAAAACCCTCTTTGTTTGCTGCCTTTGCTAAAAACTTCCCTTTATTTCTCTATTTTAGTAACAAAAATGATGAAAAAATGATGATTTATGTGTGTTGGGTTCCTTTCTCTATTGGAGTTTTGAGGAAAAACTGTGAAAACGGCTCCATTCTCTCTTTTTTGGGTTCTGCATATAAAACTCTCAGTGTAGGATTTCATTTTCTAAATCTTTTCCTATATCCTCTTTCTTACTTTGATTTCTTTGTAAAAAAGATACAAGAATGGGGCCTTCTCTGTGTTGGTTTTCATTTTTTGTGGCTTTGCTAGCAAGTTTGAATACCTTTCCCGTTTGTGTTTGCTGCTTCTATAGCTTTTTGCCAAGTCTGCTACTCCTAGAGCTTTTGTTGCTTGCTCCTGTAGCTTAAGAGGCTTGCTCATGTAGCTCCTATATGTGTTCTACAAATGAAAAACTAGTAGAGTAATTATCATCTTCTTAGTTGGCATGTGACGATGAATCTTTTTCTTCTTGTGGTGAATGCACCCTGAGACTTCATTATTTCTGCATTTGAATATGCTTCTGTAGCATGATGTAAAAGAACCTCATTTTGTAACAATATAAAATGGTGACAGTCGTGCATGAACTTCATTATATAGTTATTTCTTTACTTGATATAGATTGCTTTGTCATCTATGACAGCCTAGATGATTATTTTTTCTTTCATTTGTGTTTCTATTGCTTTATAATGTGAAAATAGTGACAAGATTATTTTCTCTGTTGCCCTTTTAGTGGTTGTACTTTGATGAAGATCTCCTCCACTATGAGAGTTTTAGCAAGACCCCTTTATGACTGTCATTAAAAGACTCTTTGTCATTTGTTCTCAATACAAAGCTTGATCTTACTTGACTCCAAATAACTCCTGATAATCTTTCATCTCTGCTATTTTTGGATTAGCATCTGGTACTGTACTTGTTCTTCATATTGTGCCTGAGTGGGCTCCTTAAGGTGACTATACTTGTATACTATGTTGTTCCTATACACTATCCCAGTTTGTTCATGTGAATCCTTTGATCCCCTACCCACTTTGTTTGTACCCTCACAATTGGATGTAGTATAAAACTCATTTGAAACATTGAGGAATAGAATAATGAGTAGCAAAATCCATGATTGATCCTATTGTTACTCTTGTACACGACTCTTGTTCTTGTTCTGCATATTACATGAAGCTCATGTATCTCTTGAAATCCTATTGGATGGCTGTTATTTTGGCATGACTTATGGTACTCTATTGTTCCTTGAGTACTTTGTTGTGTTCATTGAAGTTCATTCATTGCAAATTGATACAGTTTAGAAAGGTACATATAAACTTTGTCAGGTTTTTCATGATTATAAACATTTATCACATGCAATAATATTTAGTTATGTTATGCAATTGATTTACAGGAAAGAGAAAATATACACAAGTCATATTGCATGGAATAACTAATTATATTCAATGAAGAAGTGTTTATATGGTCCCACACAAGCTATGGGAGTAACTGTATGTGATTCAATGCACAATAATAAGTACATCTGATCTAAAGGAAACAATATAAAAGCAAAATGGGACCCGTCATTGCTTGAGTGAATGACGAATCCCGTTGTCCTAGTGATAGCTCTGAGAGAAGACTTGTAGGAGGAAGAGGAAAATGATGTTGGAGCTCAGGGTCTCATCTCTACCCTTATATACAATAATTCAAAATGTACTTGCTTTTCTATACCTGATTAGCAAAGTAGAATAGATAAATTGAACATCAGATGCAAAGGAATGAAACAAAAGGAAGAATATTAGATCAAACAACCAAGACAGAGGCTTCAGCCTCAATGTTTTAACTAACATGTTTGTTCATTGTGCAGATATAAGTTCATCAAGACCATTCATTAATGTCATGTTACTTGTCACAACAACCGTAATGTTATCAAAGTAACTAGGGGCCCATCATCATTTCATGCAACACTCTAGAAGGTAACTAAAGGGTCCATTAAAGACACAAATGAAGAACAAGTCATGCAAACTGAATAGATGGGATAGTTAAGACTTCTCACAATGAGGAATCAAAGTATGAACTAGATCAGAGTGCAGTAGTTTAGTATGCTTGCTTAGAGGAGTAGTAGGTAGAACTAACAAAAAACTGAGAGAAGTGCTTATCAAAAGAGGAACTAATAGTTTTCAAGGTGGCAGTCATGATGAGGTATAACAGTCACACTTAGAGACTATGGTCAAAAGTTACATGTATCAAGGTCTTTTCCATTTCCTCAGAGAAAGAGCACCACATAAACAACAAGCAATGATGAGGAATGGTCCATAAAGTTTTAGAAGAGAGATAGCTACTACATTAAAGTACAAGGAAAGTCTGAGCTAGGGCACAAGGTAAAGGAGAGGTTAGTACATGCATTCACAAAACTTGTCAAACTATAAAGACCTTGTATCTACTATGTGAGATGGTTGTCTTGTTAGAAACATATGTTCTAGAGCACTGCACACATTCATGAGAAGGACAATGAGCTCCTGGCCTTCAAGGAACAATAAATAAGGATGAAAGAACCATTAATCCAATCCTCATGGAGAAGCAGTCATGCTATGTGAGTAGATGCACAAACTATAAAAGGACAGTCATCAACCATTTTGAGAGGAAAGCGACCATCTCCCTTAAATAACAGTCACAAAGACCATTAAAGGTAGCCATGACAAAGTACCCAAGGAACGATAAACTACCATAAGTCATGCCAGCATAATAGCCATCCAATAGGCTTTCAAGAGCTCCATGAGCTTCATGTAATAGGCAAAACAAGAACAAGAGTCATGGACAAGAGTAACATAGGATCAATCATGGATTTTCCTACTCATTATTCTATTCCTCAATGTTCCAAATGAGTTTTATACTACATCCAATTGTGAAGGTACAGACAAAGTGGGTAGGGGTCAAACGATTCACATGATCAAAATGGGATAGTGTATAGGAACAACATAGTATAAAAGTACAGTCACCTTAAGGAGCCCACTCAGGCATAGTATGAAGAACAAGATGTTGAAATGAACCAGACAACTGAGAGGGTGGGGGTGAATCAGTTGTCTCAAAACTTAAACAATTCTGCACCTTAAAACATTAAACACTTGTCCACTATTTGTTATGATTAAGTCATGAAAGCATAAACTTAGAAACATAAACACAATTGCAAGATCATACACAAGTGACACTAGATTTTGTTGATAACTGAGAGGGGGGGTGAATCAGTTATCCTAATTATTTCTTCTTCTAAACTTTCTTATTAATCAATGCAGCATTGAATCAAACAAACAAACATTACCATGAAATGAAAAACACATGACACAGTATTTTTGACGTGGAAACCCTGTTAAGGGAGAAAACCATGGGGTGATTAACCCAAAGATTATTCTCTGTTAGAAGAATAAGGAATTACAAAATGGCACTTGCCAATTAGGGCTCACTGCCCGAGCACACTGCTCACAAGAGGCACACTGCCTACAGAGAGACACACTGTCTACAAAAGAATGTTATATAATACTTGAACTGATTGGAAGCATCTACATATGCTGGAGTTCAGTTCCGGTTAGGCTCAGTACACTGATCTGCTGCACTTCATCTTTCCTCTATTCTTTATTCTGCTATCCTTTCACATACCGGATCTTTCTTACTACTTCTGCTCTGTTCTGCACTTATTCACATACACCATCACACAATTACCCTTTTCACAACTAAATCCATCCTCTATATATATCCGCACAAGTAATTTCATCACCTTTCTAGTCGGCATCCGGAACAGTCTAGTTTCTTACAAACTCTGTTCTGTCGGCTGAATCCTTGCTCACCAAGCAATGCAGATCAAGCATATACTTGTAGATATCATTAATCATGTCGGCCAAACATGATTCATGCCTTCACAACCTTTACCATCAACAGTAACACATCCAGAAAATAGTCTGATGTTCTGTCAGTTAGTTCTTCCTCTGTTCTCATTGTCACTCAGGAATCTGGTACTCAACTATTCATAACTTTTTCCTTGTCCATCACCGGAGGCTATATCCTTGGAATATACCACTCAAGGTAGTCCTCTTGACTTCCCCAAATCCGCACTGCACCAAGACACTTCCTCTGAGAGATCCGGACCAATCTGTCGGACCTTGCCACATGCTCTGTTCTTGTTCACCGGACCACAACAGTCTTCATTCTGGCTTCCGGTAGAGACACACCATGACTTGCGGATATGTGGGATGACCTTTGTTGCCATCAATGACAACAACCATGATTCCATATAGTGTTTCTTGCCAACAATCTCCCCCTTTGGCATTGATGGCAACACTTAGTGAAAAATGACTAAGTGTTTACACTATGCTCCCCCTTGGCTGATGCTCTATCTTTATATACAATTTCTGGAACTCCCCCTTGGTTGGATTCCTCATTTTTCACTGCTCCTCACTCCCCCTTTGACATCAATGGCAAAGGGTAGGGTCCGCACACCAAAATTTTCAAAAATTTTCTATACATAGCCGCATATTTACATACTCACATAAACTGAAGAATGTCTGCAAAAGATGTCTTCAGTTGGATCAGTTCTGTAGCCCAACTTTGCTTCATTCTATCCAAAATTGAAATGTGACCACTCAACAAAAATGCAAATGCATCTGCCCTTTTTAGATCTTTTGGATCACTTGTCTGGGCTGTGATTTGAGCTTCTGCTATGGCCTCATGCATGGCCTCTAGCTTAGGGACAATTAACCCCCTGAGCTCACTCAACCTGCTTATTCTATTTTTCCTTTCCTTCTCCAATTTCTTGATTTCACTCAAGACTGCAATAGTCTGACATTCTTGATTTGTTATAGAGGAAGAAAGAGGATCAAAACTTTGAGACAAGCTTAGTAGTGTGTCCTCTTGCTTTTTTATTTTCTTCTCAATGTCCACTGTTACCTTGGACCAGGAGATACAAAATTTGTATATTTCACCGCCATCCTTAAGAGCATTTTCTAAGCTCTTTATCCCAATGTTCATGTTTCTCCTATCATTAATGATCAAACCCTGAACCTCGGAGAACCTTTTATCCAAAAACTCCTTCCGGACCTTTTCTTCAGCTGATTTTTCTAGAGATTCAAAATGTGTACTAACACTGCTGACTAAGGTTTTGAGATTACCGGAAGAGGAGGCTGTGGGATCCTTCTGAAAAGATGGCATGATCTTTTCCAGCACTCCAGATGCTACCTCCATAAGCTCACAGTCTTCCATGTGAGATTTTAGTAGTTTCTCTTTGACTTTCTCATTTGCAAATGAGGCTATTTTCATTGTTTGCACCGGTGACAAAGAGTCAAAATCTAATGGTCCTTTTAGCAGGTCTGGTTCATCAATTTCTATAGTGGCTTTTGTCAAGAATTCTTGAACAGTTTGTGCAGTGTCTCTTGCCGGAGACAGATGTTTCTTCTCTTCTGCAGTTTTTTCCTTTGGAATCTTTTCTCCTTCCTTACTCTTACCACTTTCAGTTGTGGTTTTCTCTGTTGGGGTCTTCTCTTTCTCTGCATCCTTGGTGCTGTCAACCTCTTTTTCTTTAACTGCTGCTTCTTTCTCCTGTAGTTTCTCTTCTTCTTGGGATCCGGAGACTATAGGGGAAACCGGAGGAGAGATGTTAGTCTATTCAAGGGCCACTTCTTCCAGAGCAGATGATTCCAAGTCCACTGCTGTTTCTGCACCTAAGTCCTCTACAACAGGAAGATTAAACCTTTTGAAGGTTTTCTGGAGAATCTCTTCAGTGTCCTTGGCTACCTTGTCGGTCTCACCAAGCATAAGCTGATTCATCCTTGCTTTGCTCCTGAATTCATCCTTGCAGTCTTTGAATACCATGTTCATTGTTTTGTGATCAATTGAAGGATATAGCTGAATAGCTATCTGTTCTCTGATCTCAAGGTCTTTTGCCATGGCATTGTTCTTTCTTATTTCTAGTTCCTTCTCTAGACTCTTAGGAATTTTGGAGATAATCTCAATAAAAGCTTTATTGTAAATGTTCAAGTACCTGATTGTAGCTTCCTGTAGGATCTTTTGATCTGCCTCATTGTAGGTTGAAGGTTCCCATCCACAGTGACTGATTTGACTACACTGTCTAGGGATAGAGTGGGCTTTTCAGCAAATTCCTCTGCCATTTCTTCCTTGTCTTGGCCTGTGGAGGGTTTCCTGGATCCTTTCTTCTTCTGCTTCTTTATTTCTTTTACTCCCTCATCTGACTCAGTTTCCTCTTCATCCTTTTGGCTTTCATAAGCCCTTGTGGCTTTTGTCTTAGATCTTTTACCAGATGCCTGGACTTCCAGTTTTGAACTTTTGGTTGTGGGAGGTGCAGATCTTTTTGATGATCTGGTCCGGGTGGAAGTTTCAACTGGAACACTTTCTTTACTTTTCTTTTCTACCTCTTTCTTTTCTTCCTCAGCCTTTCTCCTCTTTTCCCGGTTGGCATCAAGTGCCTCCTTTGGAATGCCTAGGCCTTGAGCAATATTCTCTACTTCTTTTCTCACCTTCCTTTTGATTTCCAATTCTCGGAGTTCAACATGAATTTTGATACTTAGTTCCTCAAATGTTTCGAACCTTTCTGCCTTTGGATCTTTGGGCTGACTTAGCATGTGTTGAACATGTAGTTCCACTATCTGTTCATCCACTTCATACCCCATGGGCATGATCCATACAGTTCTTGGTTCTACTGCCTCCATTAGACACTGATCTGTTTCTACCATGAAGCATACTGTGTCTTTGTACTTTTCAACAAGGGATTGGGGTATTCTTTCTCTTGCATGCATCATGCTTTGGAAGTTCTTGAAATATCCCCATAGAGCTGTATTTCTTGCTTTAGCATCCCCAAGTCCATGCAAATAGTCTCTGATTTGGATGGCAACCAGTCTGTCATTCTGCCATATCCATCCACTGGATCTGGGAAGTTCATTCATGTAGTAAAAGAAGAGACAAAGGATCAGATTGCCATACTTGAAGGAGTTTTTCTTGTCCTTCTTAATCTTCTACAGATTTTCAAAAAGTTGGTTTACAAGAAGCTCACACAAGTCATAGTCTGCATTCTCCTTTAACATTTGATAAGCTGTGTAGATTGCAGTTCCCGGTACTGAATTTTCCCTACTGGAGTGATAGATTTTGTAACCAATTATCATAGATGCAAATTTGACATCCGGTTCAGTGATGTCATCAACTGTCATAGCTCTCTTGTCAAACTTGGATCCGGTTGCATCACTAACTGTCTGATTTTTGATAGACTTGAGAACAGGTAATCCACCGGATGAGTGCAGACCGGTTACAACCCTAATTGCATCTTTGGTGATCTTGAAGGGCTTGTTCAACCATAGGAAGTTGTCATGTACTCTACTTAGTACATACCGAACCCATTCATCTTCTTCAAAACAGGGGAAATGAATGCACTGTGCAAAGTGTTTGTCCCAGATGGCTTTGTACTGAGGTTTGATCTCAAAGGAGTCATCTATCAATTGTTTGTGATAGATATCCATCAGTTTTGATTCTCCAAAGTCTTCAAAATTTGCATGGATGTAAACCCTAATGTCCTCCGTATGTAATACACCATGTGGAACACTAGAGAAGGCTCCTAGTGGATCTACCTCCAAAGATTTGTATGGATGTTTCTTGAATGTGGGGCGAGGTCTATCAGAGATCTTAACTATATTCGGAGTAGCCATTCTTCAAAGATTTACAGTGAGATAATGAAAACGGAGAATACCTTATGCGCCTTCGGTTTGCACGGAGTGGTTGGATTGATTTCTTTATGCAATGACTTCGGCAGGAGATCTTTGGTGTGCTTGATGAATCTTGTTGCAGAGCTCCACTTTTCGCTTCTTCTTGAGTGCAGAATGAGCAAATGATTTATGAGAAATCCCTTATATTGCTCCGCAAACCCTAATATCTGATGGCAATAAATGCTCGACCTATATTATTCTAGTTTGCCTTATTCAGATAGCTTGGAGTATCCCAGATCAGTCTTGATCTATGAACATCATGCGGATCTTTCAATCATGAATAAATCGAGATGACACATTACAAGAACATCCCAAACATTCTGTCCAGTCCGCAGAGTAAAATAATGTACTTCCGGATCTCTCTGGACCCTTTTGTAGTCCTCTGTCATTCCAGAGCATCTCCCGGAATAGGTCTTACTTGATCGATCACAACTTCTTTACATCTTCATGCGGACCTCTGAAATCTTGTCTGGATCATCTCAAGACTTATATCTTCAAACCCTTTACTCCGCAACTTGTGTCACATCCAGCACCACTTGATTGGCTAGGGGAACAGGATTTTCTTTGAGTCTCCCCCTGAGCCAGAGCTCACCTTTTAATTTCTGGAAGGAATATCAGCACCAGAATCTGGTGCGGATCCAGTTTTTGTATTCTCTGAACTTTCCTTTACCCAAATCTTGCTCATCTGATTCCTAACCTCATCCGCATTCATCTTTTGTTTACCCTTGTCTTGATTCTGATTATACACCGGACCTCTTTTGTCCTGATTCTTGCTTCTGCAGACTTTAGCATTATGACCGGACCTATTACAGATTTGGCAAATAACATTTCTTTGCATATTTGACTGATAACCTCTTGATCTGCATTGATTAGCCATATGACCTACTCTATTGCATGCAAAGCATCTACCATTGAATGATTTGTTTATTTGCATATTTCTGCATTCATGAGACTTGTGTCCATACCTTTTGCAGTTAAAGCACTGTCCAGAGAAGGATGAATTAATCTGATTCATTCTCTTTCTGCACTGATTAGCTTTGTGACCAAAGTGGTTGCAGCTGTGGCAGTATCCATTGAAGGATGGATATCTTTGAGCATTGGGCTATCTTACCGGAGATCTTCTAGGCCTATTCCTTGGATTTTCTGATCCAAAATTCTTTTGACCGGATCCAGAGCTTTCTCCTTTCTCATATCCCAAACCATACTTGTCATCTGTCCTCTTTTGACTTCCAAGAAGAACTTCAAGTTGAGCAGAACTTATCTTGAATTTCACTTTATATTCATTTGCTGTTTGAAGGTCTCTTTTGAGAGAGACAATTTGATCCTCAAGTTTTTCTTCATTATCTTTGGCATCTTCAAGATCAGATTCAAGATGTCTGATAATTCTGTCCATCTAATGGCATTCTTCTGATTTCTCCTTAAGAGATTGTCTTAGATTATATTCAGCTTTTCTTTTCTCTTCAATCTCTTGAGTAAACTTTATAACTCCTAATTCCATTTCATGTCTTACCATAATGACTTCTTTTGATAATTTTTCACATAACTTGGTTTTCTCAGTCAATTCTTCATTTGTATTGCTTTCTTCACTTTGTCTTGCCAATTGTTGGAGCAACTCCTTTCTCTTTTTCATAGAGAGACTTAATTTGTCCTTTAATTCTCTCATGAATTCATCAGCCTGTTTGAGTCTTTCCTTTAATTCATTGACTTCAGAGTTTGACTGTTCAAGATCCTCAAGGGCAGTCTTGAGTTGCTCCTTTAAACCATATGCATCCATTTGAACTCCCAGATCTTCCTCAAGCTATTAGGCTCTATTAGGAGGAACTTAGCTCTGATACCAATTGTTGATAACTAAGAGGGGGGGTGAATCAGTTATCCTAATTATTTCTTCTTCTGAACTTTCTTATTAATCAATGCAGCATTGAATCAAACAAACAAACATTACCATGAAATGAAAAACACATGACACAGTATTTTTGACGTGGAAACCCTATTAAGGGAGAAAACCACAGGGTGATTAACCCAAAGATTATTCTCTGTTAGAAGAATAAGTAATTACAAAATGGCACTTGCCAATTAGGGCTCACTGCCCAAGCACACTGCTCACAAGAGGCACACTGCCTACAAAGAGACACACTGTCTACAAAAGAATGTTATATAATACTTGAACTGATTGGAAGCATCTACATATGCTGGAGTTCAGTTCCGGTTAGGCTCAGTACACTGATCTGCTGCACTTCATCTTTCCTCTGTTCTTTATTCTGCTATCCTTTAACATACCGGATCTTTCTTACTACTTCTGCTCTGTTCTGCACTTATTTGCATACACCATCACACAATTACCCTTTTCACAACTAAATCCATCCTCTATATATATCCGCACAAGTAATTTCATCACCTTTCTAGTCGGCATCCGGAACAATCTAGTTTCTTACAAACTCTGTTCTGTCGGCTGAATCCTTGCTCACCAAGCAATGCGGATCAAGCATATACTTGTAGATATCATTAATCATGTCGGCCAAACATGATTCATGCCTTCACAACCTTTACCATCAATAGTAACACATCCGGAAAATAGTCTGATGTTCTGTCAGTTAGTTCTTCCTCTGTTCTCATTGTCACTCAGGAATCTGGTACTCAACTATTCATAACTTTTTCCTTGTCCATCACCGGAGGCTATATCCTTGGAATATACCACTCAAGGTAGTCCTCTTGACTTCCCCAAATCCGCACTGCACCAAGACACTTCCTCTGAGAGATCCGGACCAATCTGTCAGACCTTGCCACATGCTCTGTTCTTGTTCACCGGACCACAACAGTCTTCATTCTGGCTTCCAGTAGAGACACACCATGACTTGCAGATATGTGGGATGACCTTTGTTGCCATCAATGACAACAACCATGATTCCATATAGTGTTTCTTGCCAACAGATTTTTATGTGGAAAACCTTGTTAAAGGAAAACCCACAGTGGATGTTAGTCCACAAGATATATAAGTTATAACTGTAGCGTTAGAAAATGTCCCATTGGGGGCTTTTCCCTCATAAGGTTTATCTCTCAGGTCTTTTGCATGCAGTTAGGACATCTTAGTTTATATTTTAGTACCCCAATGGAATGATGCCTAGGTTTCATGCCAAAGTGGGCCTAGGAGGACCCCTTGAGTTGTACCCTAGTCCTACCCTATTTTGGGGTAGCCATAATTTATGGGTGTCAATTTATGACTGTTATTTGGTCCTTTTGCCAACATGATAAGTTTTGATTTTTAAAATCTTGGCGGGTGTGTTTGTAATTGCATATATAAGCATGCTTAGGCATTCATTTGTAAACTAGATGGCAATTGTGATGTTCAAGTGTTCTCAAGGTGATTCAAGGCTTTCATTGTGTTGCAAGAGCAGAATTGTGTGTTTTGTGTGTTGATATTTGCAAATTTGAGCATCCATTTCATCATGGAATGAAGGGCATCTTCCTCCCATAATATCTTCACTACAAGGTGACATTATATTGTGATTTCATCATTGATTCCTTTAGTTTTTGCCTCTACCTCACAAGGGCATGCACTCTTTATCTGACAACGGTGTTCAGAGACTTAAGTGTCCTCCGGGGCTTGACTAAGGTAAGCCTCTAAACACCACAACCCCCAAACCAAGTCTTGTGATTACAGGTTATAGGTGTCGCATTTAGGAGAAGTGGAATTGCAGGAAGGATTGGTAGGCATCAAGGATTCAGAATCTAAAGAAAAGCAGGACACAGGAGCACTTCCAGGACTTGGGCGCTCGCTCTAGTTTCCTCCACATCCGAGTTTTAGGAAATAGAAGTTACAAGGTTGATCAGTGTCGGAAGGAGGTCCAAATCCCATGAAGAAAATGGTACCTTGGACTAGGGTACCCACTCCAGTGTCCCTGACTATTCCACTTCAGAACCCCAAAAATAGGTATTTTGTGATTTGATATTTTACTCCTATCTGCAAGAGCTTTTTTCTGTTATTCATCAATTTGTTGCCGTATTTGCATAATTAGGGTTATAATGGTCAATTGAGCATAGGAGAAGGAAAATTGATAATTAAATTCCCTAATCCAAGTTTCCCTACATTTGTGAGCAATCTAGGGTATGATAGTGTTCATCACTTGACCCTAGAATCCTTGAATGTATAGTGGAAAGGAGGACTTAAACATCAAAACACTAAAACATTAACAAATCTAATTTTCCCCTAAACATTTTGGTGAACCCATGTTTTGGACTTAAATTGCAACTTTCTGAGTGTGTGTCTTCAGATTTGGATTTATTTCATTCATTCATATAGTCATTCATTTTATTGCATTAAGAAAAATTCAAAAACAATGAAAATTTTGGAAAATTAAAAAAAAAATTGGATTGTTTGGCTTACTAAATTGCATCAATTCTTTCTAAAATTTCCTAATTCATGATTTTTGAATCATATCTAATATAAACTATAAAAAAACACAAAAATTCAAAAATTTGCATTACATTTTCATCATTAATTTGCTAGGTTTTTGTGGAAATTTTGCCAATTTTATATAACCTAGTAATTCCAAAATCTAGGGTTTGTAGGAAAAATCTTTTCTCATATTTTTCTACTTATTTTAGAGGATCATTCAAATAAAAATTTGGCTGTAGTCTTTCATCTTAGTGTAAATTTGCATTTAGATTTAAAATATTTGCATTTTTGCATAGAAAATTTCAACAGAAACTAGCAATTTTCATGCATTTTCATTAAATTTGCATGGGCATTTTGCATGTTCAATCATGGAAATCATTTTCAGATCTGAGAGTATTTAATTTTCATGATAAATCAAACTTCAAAACATTCACATAGCATTTTGTCTCAAGATCTCAAGCCTAGGACTTTAAAAACAACGATTTTCACTAAATTTGGCCTTATCGACTCTATAAACTTGCACCATCAGCATGTTGTGAAGGATATTTTCACAATAATTTTCTGTTATCAGGGTAATAATTTGCTTCCCCTCATAAAAATCTTCACAACACCCTTTTAACGGGCTCTTGTAGTGAAAATTCGGTGAAAAACTACACATTTTAGCTATTTTTGCCCTAGGGTTTGACCTAGTTTGCACTCCAAGTGTGTTGTGATCAATTTTATGGATTGAGGTGACTTATATCATTGATATTATTTTCTTTAACTCATGATATTCATTACAACACCCCTTTTGCTAGGCCTTGGAATTGAAAAACCATGAAAAAAAGCCCATTTTTATTATATTTTCACTAGGGTTTTACCTTAAGTGCCACTAAAAGCATGTTGTGTTAGATATTTTGGCACCAAGTGGCTATTATTACTGATATTATTTGCTTTCCATCATAATTTTCCTCACAACACCCTTTGTTATGCTATTTTGCATTGAGTTTTGGTGAAAAAAGTGCCTATTTTGACATATTTTCACTATATTTTGACTTGGCATTATCTTGGATTTGCATCAAGAGTGTGCTGAGAGTGATCTTTTTTCTGTTTTTGACTGATATCATACATATAACTTTCTTCCATTTATCAAAATCCTTACAACATCCTTTATTCTATTCGTTGCATTGAAAAAGGTACAAAAAACCAAGCATTTTGGCCTTTAATCATATCCTTCCCTTAGGATTTGTTATCTTAGTTTGTGCATCGTGTGTTGTATGCTTTTATAAGCTTTATGACATGTTGTACTAAAAACAATATCCCTTTGAGAAGAAGTAAAAGATTAATGGGATCTAGTGCTCTTGAAGAAGTTGGTACTTTTGACACCTTCTTTACAAAGGGAGAAACTCAAATTGTGAAAGATATTATACATCCTCCAACCACAATGGAAGAACAAATTTTTCATGATGCTGATAATACTATTGAGGCAACAAGATATGTATCTGATGAGCAAATAGAAAAATTGGATAAAGAGCTAGCTAAATTTCAATCATTTATGGAAAATGAGAGAATAGATGAGGACGCTGTCCCTACAATTCATAATATAAGAGAATTGATAAAAGAGGGACAAGATGGTGTAAATGCAATTTGTGGTCTAGCACATATTGTACAAACCAATAGTATTCCAGTGACCGAATGTGCACAAGTGATAAATAACACTCTATCACCATCTCATACTCAAATTTCAGCACCTATACTGATTACGGGAATATCTACTTTTAGGTCAATGATCTTAACAACTAATGTGAACACTTGTAGTAATGCTACCACTAATATTGGAGTATCTAATATTGTATATATGCATAATTGTTCTCAACTACCCATCTATTCCACTCATTTCCAACCACCTATTACATACTCGTAACCATCTTCCACCTATCATTATGGCCAACTACCATTAACATATTCTCAGCCTCCACCTATTGTATATCAAGCTCATTCACCTCCTCACTTCGGTTCCAATTCCTCACAACAAATCGCTTCTCCAAATGATGCCATCTTAAACCAACTTTTACAGGGCATGACTGCTTTGCAACAAAAGGTAACAAATTTGACAAATTCTTCACAGCCTAGTCTACCAACATATCATGCTCGTAATCTATTATCCTATGCAATCTTGAGAACCCTTATGCCTAAGAGGTTTGAGACTCCTCACTTTGAAAAATATGGTGGAAAAGGTGATCCTAATATCCATGTGGCAGCATTCACAGCTATGTGTAGTGATTTCTATTTTGAAGAGGATTTGTTGGCAAAACGTTTCCTATGATCTCTCAAAGATACTGCTTTAGAATGGTTTTGCTCTTTGCCTCCGAATTCAATACACTCCTTTTCACAATTGATTAATCAATTTTTACAACATTTTCAAGAAAATATTAGACCCCAAGTCAGTCTTATTGACTTGGTTCAGTGTAAACAAGGTCTGAAAGAAAAGTTGACTAGATTCATTAGTTAGTATCAAGGACTTTATGCACAGATTCAATATCAGATGAAAGATGAAGATGTTCAAAAGATGTTTATTACAAATCTACAACCTAATATTTTTTATAAGATCCTCTTGATGAAATATAACTCCTTCCAACATTTATGCACCTCCCTTCATGATTATCAACTTTTGTCTAGTCAATATGAAAACCAAAACTCATCAGCTCAAGTTGGTCAATCCATAGGCGGATCATCACCAAACAATTTTAAGAGGAACAATAATAGGAGTTTCATCAAGATCAATGGACCAAATATGAATGTGTCTGCTATAAATAATCTAAAGAAAGCATCGTATCAACCAATAAAGTTTACTCCAATATCTGAGTCTTATAACTCTATCATGAATCAAGTTGTGAGTAATAATATTCTGAAGCTTCCCCTGATCAAGCTTGTTGATCCTAATAAACAAGGAACTTATTTCGATGCTAATGCCTTTTGTCATTACCAACGAATGCAAGGACATGACATTGATCGATGTATGCATCTTAAACATGAAATACATGACCTTATTGATTCAAATGTCATCCAGGTATCAGGTGTGAATGACAATGGAAATAAGTCAGTTGCTCCGCCAAATCAGAATTTACAAATCTTCACTAATCCTTTTCCTAAGCATACTAAAAACAATATGGTGGAGTAGGGTTTAATGGAAGTAGACGAGGATGATTTCTTGGACTATGATAGTATCATTGGAATGATTGAAGTGGATAAGAAATAAGTGGATAATCCACCTCATCCACGAAGAAACATAATTTATGTTGAGGTTCCTCCCCAGTTATCCTTGTATGGATCAGGAGATAATCAAAATACATCAGAAAAGCAAGAACAACAACTAATATAGATGAGTAAGATGATACAGGATGATTCCCATTACTATTCTAGAAATATTCAATAACGAAAACTCACTAAAAATTGAAAAAGAGCAAGATGACAATCAATAGTTAGAAATAATAGTGGTTCTCCCCCTCATAAGCAACAAAAAGTCTCATTTACACAAGAATTTAAGGAACAAACATCATACGAATGAAAACAAGACTTTCATAAGAACCACTAAAATTTTGCATTAAATATGATCGAATACCTCTCCAAGAGGTTCGCGAGCTCTACATATAATATGAAGACCCTACAGGTAAGTATCTCTAACCCTTTATCTCTCTCATGATATGCTTCCCCTGTAATGTGTTATATGTTGTTTAGGCCTCTTGGGATGACCTCAGATTCTCCCGTAAAGTTTGGGATACTAGGAGATCGTCTCTATTGTGACTTTCTTTTATTTGTATCATCATTCTTTTAAATTGCTCTCTCTGATTTCATTGTTGAGTGTTGTGTCTTATGGACATAGCATTGTGGTTGGTAACCTAGGGGCACCCTCCTACATGACTATCCCTAAGACACTTGTTTCTCCTCTCTAATTTATTGTTTCCCTTCCTTTAGTGTTTCCATCTACCGGGCGGATGACGACAAATATTTATACTGATGTGGACCTAGTGTCCCTTTCGAGAGCAATCAAAAAATAGACTTAGTTCCTAATATGACAATGGGGTTGTATATCTTATTTGACGCTTGGCTAGTGGAAGCACTCGTGCTTTTCACTTAGTGAATTTTATGATGTTTCTATCACATTTACAAACCTGAACAATACTACTGCTCTATGCACCTTTGTTTGCCTTTGAATCTAGCCTTGGTGATACTCGATTCAGAGAGCTTCGTGATATAGCCCTATGGTTATCCTTGAACTCTGAATTCATTGTATAACCTTGGCTCTTTGTGTGGTTAATCATATGCATTGATGTTGTTGTTTATCATGATGTTGTAGACACTAACATGTTTCTTGCAGGGATGTGTTTGTGGGAACATTTGGCGATTGTAAAGTACATGTCACCTTCGGGGGGCATAGGCTTTGTGAAAGTTGGTGTTCCCTTGTGTGTTTTCTTCCTACCTTAACATGCTTGATATCGATGCTTGATATCAACTACCTTAAGGTGGGGGCATATATAAGGTAAGCTATCTATTATAGATGTTAGCATTGTGTTTGACCTCAGATGCAAAGACTTGTGCCCCAGGGTAGTGCATCGTGCATCCTAAGTTTGTTTGCAATCAATCAATAAATCATGTAAGCCATCTGCGGAGGTAGGATATTGAGCATATCCTTTTTCTTAAGCCCTCTACAGAGGTAGGGATGGAGTATTTCTCAGAGTAGATTGCATGATCCTATCATTTTCAAAAGTCCTCTGCGGAGGCGGGGAGCAGTTCTGTGACTAAATCAACCCTTAAGCGTGTCTTCAACGATTGTTGTGGTGAAGCCCAATCATCAGCTTGTACCTATAATGTGCCTAAGATGGTGTTGGACCTAGAAATAGGTACACTCCATCGCTTGTCTGCCATGTTTTCTCCGTGTCTTCAAGTGTGTGTTTTGGCGTGCTTGTTTTGTGTGGTGTATTTGTTGCCCCATATGCAAAGACTAGTGCCCTTGAGTAGTGCTTCCTACATTTTGGGAGATTTTGTGTGTCTTGCATTTGTGTTGCCCCATATATACAGAGACTTACACCCTAAGGTAGTGTATCATGTATTATGGGAGGTTTGTTTACTTTCCAATACCTGCATCTACATTTCATATATATGAGAAAAAGAAAAGAAAAGAGATCATTTCTATCTTCCATGCATTAATGTGCCTTCTATGCATTGACTGTATTCTCTGTGTTTTGCATGACTATAATTGTCTTCTCTATGTTTTGTGTGCTTGTTACTATCTTCTATATGATTGGTGTGTCTTCTCCGTGCTTGGTGTGTTTGCAATGTTTGTGACCTTACTTTAATGCATGTATTGGCCTTGCATTTATACATACATTAAAGTGGGGACTAAATGTAACATCGAAAAATGTCCCCTTGGGGGCTTTTCCCTCATAAGGTTTAGCTCCCGGGTCTTTTGCATACATTTAGGACATCTTAGTTCATATTTTAGCATCCTGATGGAATGAGGCCTAGGTTTCATGGCAAAGTGGACCTAGGAGGACCCCTTGAGCTGTACCCTGCCCAAAATAGGGGGGAGGACTTGGGCACCTGCGCCCTAGTCCTACCCTATTTTGGGGCAACCCTAATTTCTGAGTGTCAGTTTATGACCGTTATTTGGTCCTTTTGCCGACATGGTAAGTTTTGATTTTTAAAATCTTGGCGGGAGTGTTTGTAGTTTCATAAATAAGCATGCTTAGGCATTCATTTGTAAACTAAATCACAATTGTGATGTTCAAATGTTCTCAAGGTGATTCAAGGCTTTCATTATGTTGCAAGAGCAGACTTGTGTGTTTTGTGTGTTGATATTTGCAGATTTGAGCATCTATTTCATCATGGAATGAAGGGTATCTTCCTCCCATGATATCTTCACTACAAGGTGACATTATATTGTGATTTCATCATTGATTCCTTTAGTTTTTGCCTCTGCCTCACAAGGGCATGCACTCTTTATTTGACAATGGTGTTTAGAGACTTAAGTGTCTCATTTGGGAAAAGTGGACTTGCAGGAAGGATTGGAAGGCATCAAGGATTTGGGATCTGAAGAAAAGAAGGACACAGGAGCACTTCCAAGACTTGGGCGCTCGCTCTAGTGTCCTCTGCATCTGAGTTTTGGGAAACAAAAGTTACAGGGCTGATCAGTGTCAGAAGGAGGTCCAGATCCCGCGAAGAAACTAGTACCTTGGACTAAAGCACCTTCTCCAATGTCCCAGACTGTTCTACTTCGAAACCCCAAAAATAGGTACTCTGTGATTTGATATTTTACTCTTGTCTGCAAAAGCTTTTTTTTGTTATTCGTCAATTTGTTGCTGTATTTGCATAATTAGGGTTTTAATGGTCAATTAAGTACAGGAGAAGGAAAATTGTTAATTAAATTCCCTAATCCAAGTTTCCTTAAATTTGTGAGCAATCTAGGGTATGATAGTGTTCGCCACTCAACCCTAGAATCCTTGAATATATAGTGGAGAGGCAGATTTAAACATTGAAACACTAAAACATTAACAAATCCAATTTTCCCCTAAACAATAACAATACCAAAAATCAAAGGCTCACTGCTAATAGGGCTCACTGCCCAAAAAAAGGTGCACTGCCAAAGGTTTTGAACTAAGATTATAGCATCTACTCCATGCCTGAATTCAGTTCCATTGAAGTGCAATACTCTTCCTCTGCTTTGTTCTGCCTTCTACACCTCTTCAATCAACTTCTCATTATTCACACAAAGACATATCTTCCATGACAAAATTACAAGTATATATATCATTCATCAACCTTGGAATGTACATCAAGGTCGGCATTACACTCATCAACCATTGGAACAATCTCCAAGGTCGGCATTACAAACATTTACAAAATAGGTCTTGACCCAATACAAAAATTATGCTAAGGAAATGTAGTAAAGATGTATGCAGATCACTCTACAACTTAGCTGGGACTCAAACATGATCTTCCACACCATGAAAAGATTCTACAATCTTTAACACATCTCCGCAATCACAGGAATTAACCAAGTCTGCTAAGACTATTACACGCTACGTTATCTAGGAATAAACTTCAAACATGATCTCAATTCCTTAATGCAGACTAATGCGAATGCAGGAACACAATCAGGAGCCATCCATAAGCACGTTGTAATCAACAGGAGCAACCACACAAACTCTAACCACTTTATCCATGAGATTCTTCACACCGGAGCACATGAACTTCACTGTCTTCAACTATCATAAAAGAAAGATAGCTTGTAGACCACCAAATCATGAACCATTGTAGTTGTAAGCACTTATCATCATCCTAGACTTCCCTCTAGAACTGCAAAGCAAAATACTTTAATGCGGAGGAATGCAGAGCAAAATAAGTTTTCTCCTTGTCACCAGTGAATAATCAAAAAAAGCAAGTTTTACTGTGGTGAATGTAACTCACTCAATTCTTCATGCCAGAGGCTCAAACTTAGGAATTAGCATCTTTAGACATGCCTCTAAATAACTTCCAATCCTCAAACCATGATCTTCAATCTACAAGAAATGTGGAGCAGTCATCTAGACTATTCTTCAGTATGTAACTCACTATCTTCACTGTGATTCACTATTTCCTTTCTGATTCTTTTAGAGGGGCTAATTTTCTCAATATCCTCAACATATAAAGCTTCTAAACAAATAACAAAATAGGATACATTTGACACCAATGACAACAAAGATATGTTGACATCGATTAGGCAAAAACTTGCAACAATCTCCCCCTTTGTCATTGATGGCAACATATGATGTGAAAAACCACAATAGTCATCATGACAAGATTCTCCCCCTTTCTCTTTACACATATGCACTCTTTCTCTCTGAGTTTTTCACATGATTTCTCTTCCCCTTTGACATCAATGGCAAAGGGCACATACTTGCACTCTGCTATTTTGATCCAACTCTGGGGGTGGGACTCTAAACACCACAAGACTGATGCACTCTTATGCATCTTAGTCGAGAGAAGGAGGTGTGATAACCCCTAACTTTTCTCTGAGATACTCAAAAGCATCCTTAGGAAGAGGCTTGGTGAAGATGTCTACAATCTGATCTTTTGTAGACACATACTCCAATTTGACTTCATTCTCTATCACCTTTTCTCTTAGAAAGTGATATCTTATGGATATATGTTTTGTCCTTGAATGCATTACTAGATTCTTTGAAATGTTTATGGCACTTGTATTGTCACAAAATATTGTAATTGGATCTTCATACACAACTCTAATGTCCTCCAATGTCTACTTCATCCATAACACCTTAGTCTAGCTACATGCTGCTGCAATGTATTTTGCTTCTGTAGTAGACACAGATATTGAGTCTTGTTTCTTACTTAACCAGGATACCAACCTTTTTCCTAAGAAGAATGAACCTCCACTCTTACTTTTCTTGTCATCCACATCACTGGCCCAATCTACATCAGTGTATGTACTGAGAGTGAAATCATTGTCTTTTTTGGATACCACAAACCATAATCCATTGTGTCTTTCAAATATCTCAGTATTCTCTTGACTGCCATCACATGTGACTCTTTAGGTTCTGCTTGAAATCTTGCCACAAGACAAACTGCATGCATTATGTCAGGTCTAGTTTGAGTCAGATAAAGTAATCCTCAAGACAAACTACATGCATTATGGCAAGATTTCAAGCAGAACCTAAAGAGTCACATGTGATGGCAGTCAAGAGAATACTGAGATATTTGAAAGACACAATGGTTTATGGTTTGTGGTATCCAAAAAAGATAATGATTTCACTCTCAGTGCATACACTGATGCAGATTGGGCTAGTGATGTGGATGACAAGAAAAGTAAGAGTGGAGGTTCATTCTTCTTAGGAAAAAGGCTGGTATCCTGGTTAAGTAAGAAACAAGACTCAATATCTGTGTCTACTACAGAAGCAGAATACATTGCAGCAACATGCAGCTAGACTGAGGTGTTATGGATGAAGTAGACATTGGAGGACATTAGAGTTGTGTATGAAGATCCAATTACAATTTTTTGTGACAATACAAGTGCCATAAACATTTCAAAGAATCTAGTAATGCATTCAAGGACAAAACATATGTCCATAAGATATCACTTTCTAAGAGAAAAGGTGATAGAAAATGAAGTCAAATTGGAGTATGTGTCTACAAAAGATCAGATTGTAGACATCTTCACCAAGCCTCTTCCTCAGGATACTTTTGAGTATCTCAGAGAAAAGTTAGGGGTTATCACCCCTCCTCTCGACTAAGATGCACAAGAGTGCATCAATCTTGTGGTGTTTAGAGTCCCACCCCCAGAGTTGGATTAGAATAGCATAGTGCAAGTATGTGCCCTTTGCCATTGATATCAAGGGAGAAGAGAAATCATGTGAAAAACTTAGAGAGAAAGAGTGCAGATGTGTAAAGAGAAAGGGGAAGAATCTTGTCATGATGACTATTGTGGTTTTTCACATCATATGTTGCCATCAATGACAAAGGGGGAGATTGTTGCAAGTTTTTGCCTAATCGATGTTGTCATTGATGTCAACATATCTTTGTTGTCATTGGTGTCAAATGTATCCTATTTTTTTATTTGTTTAGAAGCTTTATATGTTGAGGATATTGAGAAAATTAGCCCCTCTAAAAGAATCAGAAAGGAAATAGTGAATCACAGTGAAGATAGTGAGTTGCATACTGAAGAACAGTCTAGATGACTACTCCACATTTCTTGTAGATTAAAGATCATGGTTTGAGGATTGGAAGTTATTTAGAGGCATGTCTAAAGATGCTAATTCCTAAGTTTGAGCCTCTGGCATGAAGAATTGAGTGAGTTACATTCACCACAGTAAAACTTGTTTTTTCTGATTATTCACTGGTGACAAGGAGAAAACTTATTTTGCTCTGCATTCCTCTACATTAAAGTATTTTGCTTTGCAGTTTGAGAGGGAAGTCTGGGATGATGATGCTCTGGTATTTCTTCTGTTTTGAAGGAATTGTTCAAGGAGTCTATCCACTCCATCACCGAATCAGGATCCATCTATCCTGTAAACACTGGTAAATCCAGTTTCACATCCATGGTTCTCCTCTCCATGGATTTGAGGGAATTTAATAAGGGTCTCTGGTCTACTAGAACCTCTATCTCTTCCTGCCTAGGGATTTCCTCTTCATCCCTATCATCTTCTCTATCAGAACTTACTCTGTCCCTCAATTTCTCCAACTCATCTTTCAAAGCCTGATTCTGAGCTTTCATTGCTTTGCTCTCTGCAATCTGCTTCTTTACCAGGACAGCCAACTCAGTGTTGGTTATCCTTGCTGGGAGCTCTGATGATCCCTCTCCATCTGACATTCTGTCTTCTTATCTTCCCAGAAGATACTTCTTCACTCTGATACCACTATGACATAGAGCGTGTGGTGGAATATGGTGGAACCAATCTAAAATGCAGCTGTGACTATAGTTGAGCCACTATAGCCCTACACTTAATATTTTATTGTATTAAATGATGTCGGCTCTCATGGTAAACCATCAGCTCACTAAACCTTCAAACCTTGGTGAGTCGTTGAATCGCTAAACTAGCGCCCGTCGTTGAACCATTGAACCATTGAATCAGTTTAATGGGTGGTTCAACGATCGCTATTAATCTTTACCACCTTTGTCATTCCACTGGATCTCTGAACCAACACATGGTTGAACCATTGAACCAGTTCAAAGGTTCAACCAAAAGGTTCTGTCAAACTTATCATGCCGATCACTTAGCTTCAAACGCCGTTGAAGTAGTGAACTCTTGAACTTTCAAAGTCAGTTCAAACAAAAGACTACGGCCTGATTTAAGTCATCGGTGGAGCCGATACTCTTTGCCCAATGATGAACTTCGTATCGACGCTAAACGTTGCTTCTGCTAAACTAGCGAACTGTTGAACCATTAAAAATGGTTAAAACATAGAAACTTAACACTTCGAATTTGACCAGTGGAATCTACCGAAACCCTCACTATTTCGTAGAAGTACTTTTCTCATAAACAAACAACTTTTACACTTCGTCAGCCTAGCACATACGGATGCTAGGGTTTATTCCAGCATGATGTCGATCGATCCTATAACTGCAAAACTCACACAAACAGAAAATGCAAAAAGAAAATCTAATCTAATATGTACAGCCATTCCACCGATTACAGAGTAATCAACCAATGGAATGGAAAAACCCCATATCGACTGTAAATCAGAAATTGACTACACAGATGTAATTCAAATGCAAAATAGGATCTTCTTTATTTCTCTGAGGATGAATACAAATGTCTGTTTCACAGTACAACTCAAATTCACAATCACTGCTCTGTCTAATTTCTTCTTTCTGATCTCTCCCTTTATCTATATCTAATCGATCAGAACTTAGGCTATTTAACAACCCATAGAGAGTAGTATTGATAGGATTCCCAGTGGTTGGGAGACAATTCCAGGCAGCTGGGAGACATAACTAACTAAAAAACTAACAACCTTATCATTGACAAATTGACAAGTGTCCACAAGACAAAAACAACCCAAAAATAGCATGCGTTGGTCAAATAGACCTTATTACCGAGTAAATGCATAACAACCTATTAAGACTTTAGGCTTCTAATTAACTTGATGAAGGGGTGCTCCTGCACCATACTCCCCAAGAGAAGATATCTCAAGCCTACTTGAGATCAAAGTGTGTAAGTTTGCGCCATGTTTCTTGATCTGGTCTTTAGTCATCCAAACTGCCTCTGAATCAGGTTTCCCCTGCCAAGCCACCAAGTATTCTATATATTTGTTGTTCCTGGCCTTCTTTACCATTTTGGAATCTAAAATCTTCTGCAAGTTTGGTGGATCATGTTTAGGAATTGCATCATCTGTTGTATCCTGTAATGTTTCCTGTTCCATATCTGCATTATGTTTGTATGGAGTTAAATCACATACATTAAATATAGGTGACAATCCAAGATCAGAAGGAAGTTGGATCTCATAAGCATTCTGTCCACATTTCTTCAAAATCTGACATGGTCCAATCTTTCTCTGCATTAGCTTAGTATGTTTTCCTTTCGGGAGTCTTTCCTTTTTCAGATAAACCCATACCAAATCTCCAACATCAAATTGTACATCTTTCTTTTTCTTATCAGCATATTCTTTATATTTCATTGTGGTTTGTTGGAGTTGGTTCTTGACTTGATCATGCACCTCTTTTATTGCTGCTACAAAAGCTTCTCCGTCTGCACTAATTAAGTCTCATGTAGGTAGATTTCTTAATTCCAAAATACCTCTTGGATGCATACCATACACCATTTGAAAGGTGATTTCCTTGTACTCCTATTGATGGTATCATTATAGGAAAATTCTGCCTGTGGTAGGGTGCTATCCCACTTCTCTCCATGTTGTTTGGTCAAACATTTGAGTAGATTTCCTAATGAACGGTTAACCACTTCAGTCTGTCCATCTGTCTGAGGATGATATGCTGATGAGAAAGACAAATTTGTGCCAAGATTCTTCCAAAGAGTTCTTCAAAATGACCAATGAATTTCACATCTCTATCTGACACTATACTCAATGGCAATCCATGTATCCACACTATTTCCTTGAAAAACAAATCTGCAACATATGATGCATCACAAGTGGTTTTGCATGGCAAGAAATGTGCCATTTTACTGAATCTGTCTACTACAACAAAGACACCGTCATAACCCTTCCTTGTTGTGGGTAAACCCAACACAAAATCCATGCTTATGCCTTCCCATGGCCTAGAAGGAATGGGCAGTGGCTGATATAAACCTGTATTAGTTGATTTTCCTTTTGCTTTCTGACATATCACACATCTCTCCACAAATTTTCATACATCTGATTGTAATTTAGGCCAATAGTAATGTCTCTTTACCAGTTCCAAAGTCTTATCTAAGCCAAAATGTCCTACCATAGCTCCACAATGCTTTTCCCTAATGATGTTCAGCCTCATAGAACACCTTGGAATACACAATTGTACACCTTTGAACATCAATCCATCCCGGATCAGAAATTCAGAAAATTCAGTATGATATTTGTCTCCAAAAGAAATACATACTTGATATATCTCTCCAAAGTCTTCATCAGCATCATACATAGTCTTCAAGGAATCAATACCAACACTTTCCAATTGAATCTGATTTATGGTTAGAGCTCTCCTACTCAAAGCATCTGCTACCTTGTTCTTTACCCCTTTCTTGTGCTTAAGTGTGAAAGTAAAAGCTTGCAAAGTTTCTACCCATTTCATGTGTTTATGATTGAGCTTCTCTTGACTGTTTATGAAACTAAGAGCCTGATTATCTATGAATACTATGAATCCCTTTGGCATCAAGTAGTGCCTCCACTTTTTGAGTGACTGGACTAGAGCATACATCTCCGAATCATATGATGAATACCTCTTCTTTGCATCATTTAACTTCTCACTGAAAAATGCAATAGGTCTACCTTCTTGACTGAGTACTGCACCAATTGCCATGTGACTTGCATCACATTCTACCTAAAAATTTTTGTTGAAATTAGGAAGTGTAAGGACTGGCTACTATGCCACCTTCTTCTTTAATGTTTCAAATGAATCATCTGCTTCTTTGGTCCAAGTGAATCTACACTTTTGTCCTCCTTTAATGGTGTCAAGCATGGGTGCACAGACATGACTAAACCCTCTTATAAACTTCCTATAGAAGGTTGCTAAACCATGGAAACTTTTGACATCATTCATAGTTCTCAGAGTTGGCCAAGACAATATGGCACTTACCTTCTCCTTATCCATTTTCAGTTTACCCTGTGAAATGACAAAACCCAAATAGGTGATCTCTTCCTACATAAACAAACACTTTTCCAAGTTGATCATTAGCTTCTCTTCATGTAACCTTTTGAGGACCAAGTCTATATGTCTGAGGTGTTCTTCCCTTGTATTACTAAAAATCAGAATGTCATCTAGATATACTATGACAAATTTGCCTATAAATTCTCTCAAGACCTCATTCATCAGTCTCATAAAAGTACTAGGAGCATTAGATAATCCAAAAGGCATAACCTTCCACTCATATAATCCCTCATTTGTTTTAAATGTTGTTTTCTACTCATCTCCTGGCCTAATCCTAATTTGATGATAACCACTCTTCAAATCTATTTTTGTGAAATACTTAGCACCTCCCAAACAATCAAGTAAATCTTCTATCCTAGGTATTGGAAATCTATACCTGATTGTGATCTTGTTAATAGCCCTTGAATCAGTAGAAAGCCTCCAAGTGCCTTCCTTCTTTGGTTCTAGTACAACTGCTACTGCACATGGACTTAAACTCTTGCCAATTAGACCTGTATCCAACAATTCCTTAATTTGTCTGGCAACTTCTGCATTCTGCTCTGGAGTAAGCTTGTATGATGCCTTGTTTGGAAGTGTAGATCCTGGGATCAGATCTATGCAATGACTGATATCCCTTACAGGTGGTAGGGATCTTGGCATTCCATCAGAGATGATGCCTTTGTATTTATCCAACAACTTTTGGACAGTGGGATCTATAAACCTCTGTTGCTTCTCTCCCTTGATTTCTGGCTGCTGTTCTTGATTTACTTTCAGGCATGGAATTAGGGCATATGCAATTGTACCCTCTTCTACTATTTCTTTCATGAATTGTTTACCTTCTACCAGCATTACCTTGGCTTCTTTCCCCTTGGACTCTACCTCATTCTCCATCAATGGTAGTAACTCTATCACCTTACCATCCTTGGTGATTGAATATGTATTTCTAACTCCATCATGCTGTGCTCCTAAGTCATATTGCCATGGTCTTCCAAATAGGAGATGACAAGCGTCCATCTAAGCTATGTCAAACAATAATCTGTCCTTATATGTTCCAATTTGAAATTCTACCCAAGCCTGCTCTTCTACAACTGTTTGTTGACCTTGAGTGAGCCATGAAATCTTATATGGGTAAGGATGTGGCAATCTCCTAAGTTTCATCTTTTCTACCATTTCAAAAGACAAAATTTTTAGTAGATCCAGAGTCAATCAAAACTTTACATACCTTTCCTCCGGCCTTGCAAGTAGTTTTGAAAAGAGATTTTCCTTGTGGGGGTTCTCTGTCAAGTACCTTCATGGTGGTCATTGCCCTTCTAATCATCAAAGATTCTCCTATCTCAGGATATCCATAACTATCAGGAGCTCTTACACTTTGACCAGTCTTTGAGCTTGTCACACTTTAACAGTCAGATTCTTGTATCAAATTTGTTCTTCTTTCTCCCATGGAACTTGATGCTTTCTCTGGACATCTGCTGGCTATATGACCTTCCTAATTACAATTGTAACATCTGATAGATCCTCTGCTCTGGGATCTTCCTCTGAATGGCAATCTTCTACCCCTAAAGTTTCCTTGCTGATTATAACTTCCTTTTTGAATTTGACTGTTGTCTCCTTTGCTACTTTCCTAATTGGATTCACTTTGATATCCAAATCCATGTCCTCTGCCTCTGAAAGGTCTTCTTCCACTCCATTGTTGTCTTCCTCTTCCTCTACTGTTCTGCCCTTGTCTTCTCTTTAACTTCTCTTCCACCTTGAGTGCCAATTGATAGCACTTCTGAACTGTATCTGGACTATGCAGATTTAAATCTTCTTGGATGGCAAGTCTCAACCCATTGAGATATCTTGCTACCCTCTCTTCCTCACTCTCTTTCAACTTTGTCTTGACACAGAGTTTCATGAATTCTTCAGCATATGAGTTGATATCTAACTCTTTCTTCTTCAAGCTTTGCCTCCTCTTATGCAACTAGATGTTGTAATCTAATGGAACATAGGCTTCCTTCACTAAAGCCACCATTTTCTTCCAAGTAGCAACTTTGTTCTTTCCTTCCTTCACTCTGTCATCTTGGATGAAATTCCACCAAGTAAATGTAGCCTCTTTCATTTTGGACTGTGCCATCCTTACCTTTTGATGCTCTGGTATTTCTTCTGTTTCGAAGAAATTGTTCAAGGAGTCTATCCACTCCATCACCGAATAAGGATCCATCTTTCCTGTAAACACTGGTAAATCTAGTTTCACATCCATGGTTCTCCTCTCCATGGATTTGAGGGAATTCAATAAGGGTCTCTAGTCTACAGGAACCTCTATCTCTTCCTGTCTAGGGATTTCCTCTTCATCCCTATCATCTTCTCTACCAGAACTTACTTTGTCCCTCAATTTCTCCAACTCATCGTTCAAAGCCTGATTCTGAGCTTTCACTACTTTGCTCTCTGCAATCTGCTTCTTTACCAAGACAGCCAACTTAGTGTTGGTCATCCTTGCTGGGATCTCTGATTATCCCTCTCCGTCTGACATTCTATCTTCTTATCTTCCCAGAAGATACTCCTTCGCTCTGATACCACTATGACGCAGAGCGCGCGGTGGAATATGGTGGAACCAATCTAAAATACGGTTGTGACTGTAGTTGAGCCACTATAGCCCTACACTTAATATTTTATTGTATTAAATGCTTTCATCTCTCATGGTAAACCATCGGCTCGCTAAACCTTCAAACCTTGGTGAGCCATTGAATCACTGAACTAGCACCCGTCGTTGAACCCATCGGGCTCGTTGAACCATTGAACCGTTGAACTGGTTCAATGGATGGTTCAACGATCGCTATTAATCTTTACCACGTTCGTCGTTCTGCTGGATCTCTGAACCGACACACAGTTGAACCATTGAACTGGTTCAAAGGTTCAACCAAAAGGTTTTCTCAGTCAAACTTATCATGCTGATCACTTAGCTTCAAATGTCGTTGAAGTAGTGAACTCTTGAAGTTTCGAAGTCGGTTCAAACAAAAGACTATGGCCCGATTTAAGTCATCAGCGGAGCTAATACTCTTCACCCAATGATGAACTTCGCACCGACGCTAGATGCTGCTTCTGCTAAACTAGCAAACCATTGAACCATTAAAAATGGTTAAAACACATAAACTTAACACTTCGAATTTCACCAATGGAATCTGCCGAAACCCTTACTATTTCGCAGAACTACTTTTCTCATAAACAAACAACTTTTACACTTCGTCAGCCTAGCACATACGGATGCTAGGGTTTATTCCAGCATGTTGTTGATCAATCCTGTAACTGCAAAACTCACATAAACAGAAAATGTAAAAACAAAATCTAATCTAATATGTACAACCATTCCACCGATTACGGAGTAATCAACTAGTGGAATGGAAAAACCCCATATTGACTGTAAATCAGAAATCGACTACACAGATGTAACTCAAATGCAAAATAGGATCTTCTTTATTTCTCTGAGGATGAATACAAATGTTTATTTCATAGTACAACTCAAATTCACAATCACTGCTCTGTCTAATTTCTTCTTTCTAATCTCTCCCTCTATCTATATCTAATCGATCAGAACTTAGGCTATTTAACAACCCATAGAGAGTAGTACTGATAGGATTCCCAGTGGCTAGGAGACAATTCTAGGCGGCTGGGAGACATAACTAACTAATAAACTAACAACCTTGCCATTAACAGATTGACAAGTGTCCACAAGACAAAAACAACCCAAAAATAGCATGCGTTGGTCAAATAGACCTTATTACATAGTAAATGCATAACAACCTATTAAGACTTTAGGCTTCTAATTAACTTGATGAAGGGGTGCTCCTGCACCAGATCCTAGCATCCTCATGTGCTAGGTTGGTGAAGTCATAGATCTGTGTGATTGTTGGAGAAACGGATCTGCGAAGTTGCAAAGGGTCGAGACCATCAAAGGAGAATCGACAGTTAGGCTAAAGGTGCTTTGTATGATCAGCATAGGAAGTCGAGCGAAGTTGCGTGTTGTTTCGCCAGATGCAAGAGGTGACTGGTAGCAGTGGTGAAGGAAACCAGTGATTGTAAGTCAGGCTATGCACATACAAGATTAGTTGTATCGGAAGATCAGAGGAGGTTCATCGGCAGGAAAGACTTTGGGTCGATCGATAGCGAAGGTCCAGCTGATAGGTGAAAAGTCGAATCTCCATTGGTAAGAGATGTGAGATTGGGGGACAAGGTTAAACTCAGGCCGACGGAAGCATGTGACAATGAAGAAGGGGTTGTGGACACATCAGCATGAAGTATGTATTAGAACATTAATCTATTTGAACTGTGGGTATGATGGGTATTTCACCCATGTTTTGAGAGCTTCCACTGTGTGCTCTGCATCAAATTGGTATCAGACTGGTTAAGATTTGGGCAGCAAATCGAATTGAGAATTTGTAGGAGTGTTGGCGTTTGGGTGTTGTCTGTGAATGTTTATGTCAGACAGAGAAAGCGAGCCAAAGGCGGAGATGATGCCTCCCAAAAGTATGTCACAGGATGCAGTTAAGAAGTTGATTGAGGAGATACTTGCATCCAAGTTTGGAGAGTTCAAGTAGTCCAAAAACAAGGATAAGGAAGTTGAAAGTGACAGTGATGAAGGCGATGCGAAAATTGTTGAAACCGGTAAAAAGACAGAGGAGATACCAATAGACCAGAGGGCATTTTTAAATGCATTATAGTCAGTCAATAGGGACACCATAGGTGGGTTGCCTATGTATAGTGGAATTATGGATGTTGAAGAGGTGATTGATTGGATTGAGGCATTGAACAATCATTTCGAATACAAAGAAACCCCTGATGATAAGAGGGTTAAGTTGGCAAAAGCAAGACTGAAGGGATCTACTCTTGCATGGTGGAATTATGAACAAGGAGAGAGATTCAAGGAGGGGAGGAATATGATAACCTCTGAGGAAAGGATGCAGACTAAAATCAAGGCACAATTTTTACCTCTGGATTATAATGTGCAGATGTATAAGAAGTTGCAGAATCTTAGACAGAGAGATCTTGATGTGAATGCATACACCCAAGAGTTTCATAAACTCAGTCTTAGATCAAAGAGACAAGAAGAAGAGTCAGAGAAGGTGGCCAGGTACTTGAATGGCGTAAGGATGAACATCCAAGATGAGATCAACATCTTAGCACCAGAAACAGTGAACAAGTGTTTCCAATTCGCATTAAGAGATGAAGAGAACCTAAAGACGAAAGGTGAGCAGAACAATAGAGGAAGAGGTAACAGAAATTTTAGAGGTAGTTTTGGAGGAAGAAGTCCTAACTAGAGGCCTAGTGGTGAGTCTAACCAAGAAGAGACTAGAAAAGGATAAGAGCAGTTTGATTTCAGAGGTGGATGGAAAGGTACAAGAGGTAGATTTGGAAGTGGTAGAGGTTCTAATGTTTTCACTGGGAGATGTTATCATTCTAATGAAATTGGTCATATAGCATTCAGATGTCCAAAAAGGTAAGGTTCATCATCAAGAGATGATAGGAAGAATGACAAGAGGGTTCAATTTGTGCAAGAAGAGAAGGTAGATGAAAGAGATAACTCTCCAATGGGAAGTGCAGCCCCAGCTGAAGATGGAGAATCATTGATGCTAAGGAGAACACTTCTAAAGACATCCAAGGACATGATACAAAGGAGAGCACTTTTCAGGACCAATTGCAAAAGAAAAAGTAAAAAATGCAAGGTAGTAATAGATTCTGGTTCAATAGATAATATGGTATCTCAGGAAATGGTGGATACGTTGAAACTAGAAAGGATTCCACATCAAAATCCTTACAAAGCATCTTGGGTAAGTGATAGTCAATCACTTTTAGTATATGAACAAGCATATGTTGATTTTCAGATTGGGGAATATCAAGATAGGGTTTTATGTGATATTTTGCCCATGGAATGTTGTCACCTACTTTTAGGTAGATGTTGGTGATGATGTTAGTCATAAACAAGCATAGAATAAAAGTACACATTAACCTTTATTCATCTTGAAAGATACGATGAATTCAGAGAATTCATGATCCCAAGTCTTCGGTGATTAGGTCTTAATCTTCTGACGTTACTCAGAGGTTGATGTGCATTGCTATTTCCATTTTGGGGCCTTACATAAAGTTCATCATCACTACATTATTTCTGCAAAGATTCTTCACAGAGAGGTCATTTTACACAGTTAATTGATTCAATGATACAATTATACTCAAATATTTGCATGATATTTATCAGTAATGCATGCTTTAGCTTCAAATATGCTAAATATTTCCATTTATATACGAGATGTCCACATATTTGTATTATTTGCTTTAGATGTTTAGTTATTTGCAATTATGATAGTGAAATGCTCCAAAATTTAAAGAAATTGAAAGAAATGCTTCAAATGAAAGATGAATCTTCAGCTATTGAACCACATGTATATCAGATACAGTCATGAGGAGAAGAAAACCAAACCATATGTTCACCAGGACCTAGATATAGTAGGTGCTAACTTCAAAGGAATTGTATGAAAACAATGTATGTAAGTAGACATGCACTCCCAAGGACGTAGCAAATCACCACATAAATCCAGAATTCACACACTGATTACAAAAGATTTACTATGAATTGTAACCAAAACAGTCTTCTCATTCACTAAGTATGCAAAGATATAAATATATACAAAAAGCTTTGAAATGAGCCCTGAATATTTCAGCAGACAAATTTCAATTAAGTTTTGAATGTTCAAAATGAAGCATTCCTGCACTTTTTATACAATAAGGTGAGGAATCCGTTACAAAAAGATCAGCGATCCTGATTCATCTATGCGCATCTACGGTCAATATTTCCTTTGACTACGTCAACCTTTACAAAATGGCACAAGTTGCCAGCTGGCAACTATCTAAAAAACCTATTTTCACTAAGTAACTGATGCTGATATTCACTCTATGATGCATCATCACTTACTTTATCTGATTCATGCTCTTCATCACCAGGTGCATCACTTCCTGAACTTTCATCATGATGATGATGATGAACCCGCATATGAGGTTGCATGGTGCTCCAGACCTGCTCATATAATTGCACAATTTTATCTATTTCCCCGCCATCTTGAGTCTTTGCTTTGATCATGGCGTGCTTGTGTGCCTTGAATTTGTGCCTGCTACTGTCCAGCTTACTCTTCCTGTCTTGCAGCGTCTCATTGTACTTCTCTATCTTGACTTTGATTCTCATCATTTTATCTATGGCTTCTTCTGTCAAGTGAACAAGTGGATCATCTACTATTGATTGGAAGTTGCTGTGTAAAGCATTGATGGCAAACTCCTCATCTTGATTTTCAACTTTCCCTTCCACTTTTCCTTCTAATGTTTCCAATATTTCTGCCTCAACAGACATTAAATCATGCAACTTCATGCTGATATCCCTCAGTTTATTATTGCATCTTCTGAGTACTCCACATTCAAATTGAATGTCTTTATACCATATGTCAACTAACAAGACAGTATTACTATTTAGTACCTGTTTATTGATGAACAGCTGAGGATTTATTCTCCTTATTTCTCCCAGGATACTTAATACTCTTTCCAGTTGGTAAGACCTTTTTCCTGTCTGCATCTGCAATTTGTCTACCTTGGTCCTGGAGTCGCTAAGAGTATTCCACCCCTTTAAAGAGGCCTTTACTACTTCCTCTACATCACCCAATGTGGATGACATCCATCTCCTGAGTACAGATGCCTCACGCTTCATGAGGTCTAATTTATTCACTTCCTCTTGAGAAATAGCAGTCAATGGGATTGCATGTTCAATTGAAGTATCTTCAGTATTGGTTAGCCTTCCTATGTAGGCATGCAACTGAGCAATGTGCTCTTTGTGTTGCTTATTTTTCTCGTTCTCTCTTTTCACCTTTTGAATTAAAGAATCAATAATATCCTTGCCCTCTTGACCTTCTTCATCTTCATTAGCAAATCCTAAGTCCACTGTGCTAATCTGGAACTCATTTAAGGTAATTTTACCTTTTTCTTTCTCCACAGTGGGTACTGCAATCTGTGCGGTCCTCCTCCCAGTTGTTGGATCTCTTTTGATGGCCGAAGTCATTCTAGCCTTCCTCTTAGGTTTCAATATATTTTCAGAAAATAGGGTGGAGACATCAAATTCTTGAATTTCAAATTCTTCTTCTATATTTACCTCTTTCTCCAACCACGGAGGTACCTGATCATGTTTTTCTACATCATCATGATGTTCACCCGTGTCTCCTATTTCCGTCAGTAGATGTGGTGGAGAAGGTGATTTTCTTAATTATTCTTCATGATGCTCACTTTGACGTTGATCCTGTGGCACGTCCTCCTGCTGAGGAACTTTTTTCCCCGGAGGAGCATCTTCTTGAGGTGGAGGATCTTGTGCTACGCCCACATGCTGATCATGATGATCATGATCTTTTTCTGTCATTACTTCATCCTCCTTTGGCTTTTCCTCCTACTAAAGAACATTCTCAGCAATGGATAATTGAGAAGTCTCCTTAGGTGTTGGTGCTCATTCTGTAATCACAATTTGCTCTACACCTGTGCTTATTTCTTGAACCTTGGCAGCAGGATCTTCTACCACATCTTTTTCATCAGCCTTCTTTTCTTGAACCTCCACTAAAATAGGTTCTTCTGATGCATCCTGTGCACTTGGTTGGCAGACTTCTGAAGCATGGCCCTCTGATTCTGCCATCTTCACTTCTTCTAAAGGTTGCCCTTTGTCAGGTGATCCTGCTGGATGTTCAGGACTTGCATCTTGTTTATCTGTTATGTCTATCACTGCAGGATTTGTCACCTCTGCAATCAATGTATCTAGCCCCATTTCTTGGGCTACCTGCTCTAGGCTCTTTTCCTTTTCAGCTTCCACTTGCTTCATCTCCTCCAGTATTGTTTGAACTGTTGGAGTCTTATGAGGGGTCATTTATGTACCTGTAGCAAGGGTTTCCATCTTTTGTGAAGATACCTCCTTCACAACCTCATCATCAGACAAATTTATTGTCTCGTCTAGCGAGATGTGACCCTCTGCTTGTGTCTGAGATGCTTCTTTCACCTGTTCTTCTGCAAGTTCAGTTTTGAACTTGACGATGGTAGGAAGTGGAACATTATGCTGAAGTTCCCTAGGCACTTCACTACCTACCCCTTGTAACAATGTAGGGAGTTGTCTTATTTCACCCCTCATGGAGGTTCTCAGTTTCTTAGGTGGGGTAGACGCCACCACCTGTGGAGCTCTTCTTTTTCTCTTTATTATCAAAGGAGCCTCTTCTTCTTCAGGCTCTTCCTCCATGAGGATATCCTCTTCATCATGTTTCCTTGAGGATTGACCCTCTTCTAGGGTCTCAGTAATTCCAGCCTCTACTGTCTTACTCTTCTAGGCCTTTCCTTTCTTTGTCTTTGGAGGGGATGCTGATCCTGATCCTGATGCTACTGCCTCCTCAGCTACAAATACTGCCCTTTCAATAATAACCCCTTTGGGTTCATTAGCTACTTTCTTGCCCCTTGGGGGTCTTTTGCTCTGTTGTTGTGGTGGAGGGAGTCTATCTCCCTTAGACTTTCTCTTCTCATTCAGGAAGTCATCATACTCCCCATCGAGAACATCCTGCCCCTTCTTCTTGTTGTCCACCGTAATGATAACACCCTTCTTCTTCAATGCCCCTATCTGTTCATCAACCCAGGCTTGGGTTAGTTGTATGGTCCTGGCTATGAAGGGGTCCAAGGATATATCCTCATGTATGGTGAGGTCAGGTGCAGAGATGGTATCATTATATATCTTCTTCTGTTCATATTCATCTACAATTATCCTGCCATCATCTTTCTTCAATTGTTGGGGAATGGGAATGCAATCAAAGGTTCTTATTTGATTCAAAGTCAGCCTTTGATATCTTCTTCTTCTTTCTTCGGCTTCATCTTCACAGTCAGTCCAGAAGTCTTCTAGGTGCCTCTGATGAATAGGTTTTCCTATTATTTTCTGCATCCTACCGTAAGGATCATATGGTCTTGTTAGTGGAAAAAACTGCAGTTTCATTTTATTTAGGGTGACCATCACCTTCTTTATGTTCTCAGAATCATGGCACATGTAACAGCCAATGGTGACTGGAAACAAGATTGGTGGCAGCTTCTTTGCATCCTTGTATGCTTTTATTATTGTGGAGCTCTGCCTGATGAACTCCATCAGTATTACTGCATCAGTGGGATACCTCGGCAGCATGAGGGGACTTCCTTCAAAACCCTCAATCCTTATGTAGGAAAATGTGGCAAACTGAATATACCAGGCTCCATGCCTGTAAATTATCTCTTGAGCCTCCATGCTCAATCTCTTTGTTCTGTCTTCCTCCATGGTCCTCACCAGATGCATAGAGAATGCATCATTGACCAGTTTGTAGTCTTGGAGGTAATTGGCTCTTTGCAGCTAGGGATGATGATCCTGGATATGCACAGCATTGACTGTTCCTGTGACTTTCCCATCTGTAACCAGTGCATCAAATGTGCCTTTATAAGCACAGGAGTAGACGATGTATGATGTCATGTAGAAAGCACAATTTGAACCTCCTAGGTTCATCAGCTGCTCATGCAGAGCATCATTTATTAGCTGGCCCCACAGTGGCTTGATATCTGAATATAAACACATCATTATTATACCATACATCCAGTCTCTAAAACTACCAGCATTAGGCTGACCTGTTACTCTGTTCAGTAGTGCAATCATATACTGATATTCATCAGCAAAATCATATTTGAATAGATGCATAGGAAGTTTGGCTGCTGCAGGATATGTATTGTTTTCAGCCCTCCATTGATACATATTCTTCCTGGCTGATTTCTTATTGTTTTCATATTCTTTCACTGACTTCTTCAGGTCCACACTTTTAACCTTGCTGCCCAATGGCAATCCCAATGTCTTGGAAAGACCCTTGATGGATAGGTCAGCATATATCCTCCCATGTTTCATCACTTGCCTGGCTTCTGGATTATAGTTCCTGGCACACTCGATAACCAGTTCCGGAGATTCCATGGAGTATGGAAAACTTGCAGCATTCCACATCCCGGAAACAAAAACTGCATCTAGCATAGCACTCTTGTTATTCTCATCATTCAACCTGGCTGACCATGCTTCCAAATTGGTACTCCCCTGATGGGTATCCATAATTGCGCCGTACTTAAACAGGACGCCTCTCTGGGAGGGGAACATAGGCCTTTCGAATTCTGCTTGACACTTCACTAACCTTTTGTCTGCCATGGGTGCCTGTAATTAACAAAATCTTGTCTTACAATGGGTATACACATGCATGCCTATTATAATTAACTTTACTAATCACCATGCCTATTGCATATGTTTATCTTTACTTAATCATATGGGTGCATAACTAGAACTTGAGATTAACCACTCATACCTGACCATTACAGAAACAACAGGATGAGGGTTTCATTTACTTACCTGGATATGCAAACTTCCTCTTATACCAGTGGACTTTCTGACAACACTCTTTAATTTAGCTGATGATCACGCACTTCCCTTTGTCTATGAGCTCAATTCGTGCAACTATCGCCTGTATGAGGATATGGAATCTAGTGCTCTATAAAAACAATTTTATCGCAAGGTAACTTTGAAATGACGGTGAATTCATCCTTTTAACAATGCACTTAGGTTAAAATTAGGGCAACCCTAACAAATTAGATTTCACTCATTGATTATCCGCACGAAAACACAGGATCTCACTAGGTGTTTCATCGGGTTTCGTGGTCGGCGGGAACTACCTACCATGTCTGCGTGCATTAAATGTTAATGGCGGCAATGGGAACGGGGTGATATTCGCAAGACAGGATGATATTCAAAAATATCGGGTCGAGTCTAATATGATCATCCTCCTTGAGAGGAAAAACTATCGTGGCAATATCATGTGACGAACGCACCCTATGGTTACGTTTAGCACATCAGGAGGATATCTAGATATATTGGGTGATGTATCAAAGATGATGATGATCAGACAAACTTACATGTCTCTCTTTCGAAATATTAGGATGACATCATCCTGATATTCGCTCAGTGTATCAGGAAGGCATCATGATGTCATTGTCATGTTATGGGAACCGGATCATGTTTATGAAATATCCTGCCGAGAGGTAAATGTGATGATGATGTCATCTTCATGCTTGTTTCTTCATTTATCGGACTTGGATGACGTCATCAGGATATTGGCTTAGGGGGATATTTCACAGTAGGAGGATATTATGAAATATCAGGTTACTTTGAAAGATATGATCCTCGCGAAATGCATAAGGCTATTGACGGGTAGAGGTTACTATCACCTAAAATTAACGTCCAGATATTCGGACCGCATGATTTTATAGGGTGATATACTATATCGGGGTGACCTTTTATAATGTGACTGATGTTTACGAAATATGATCCTCCCCCCCTGAGAATATCAGGTTTGACTCAAACTTTGACCACTCATAACTTTCACATCCTGGCGAATATCAGGGTGATGTAAAAGACAAACCTACATGGAATTTAATGTTCTTTCTAAATATGAGGTTTCAAGAATAAAATATGACATTTGACGAACTGACCTCATGATGATCACTTATCTAGCCTTTTCAATGCATGATGATCTACATGACTTATTTTTACCATACCGCCAGAAAGCATAAAACACAAGCCAACAAGTTGGGTCCCTGTTTTGTCAAGTCAAAATGGGGCGTGTTGTGTAACCACACAACAACTTGCCACCAAAGAAAACAAACAAATTCCAATGATTCAAGTGATGTGATCACATTCATCCATAGTATTCTAATTCTTCCTGAGCATAAGCATCATGATCTTCTGAATAATAAAATTTCATCATGGTAACAATGCTAACAAAGGATCATGTGTGTGCAAATGATTAATTATCCTCATCTTGAAAGCAAGTTGAAAACATAAGTAACTGGTGTTAAACTACATAGTTGGAGATCATCCCTCATAGCCAACCTGGATAGAGCCTTGCTGCCAGCAAGCATCTATAGCCCCGACCAGGTTATCTATACAATCTCCCTAAGTAGAGCCGCACTGCCAGCAGGCGTCTCTAGCCCTGGTAGAGTTACTTATATGGCCTAACTTTATCCCTTTTCTAAATTTTTTGTTAAAATTTGTATCTGATATCATCATATCAGCTCATTTGTACAAGGTATAGTCACTTGCAGCTTTAGGTTGGAGATTGTATTGGTAGCAAGGGAGTCTCTTTAGATTTTTCACTTAACACCTATACTTGTGTGTTCAACAAACCCAAGGCTGTTAGGTGTTTTATTGTGATTGATTCACTCTGATCAAGAAAAGGCACCCTGATGAAAGGATATCACAGACCTGATCATGAATACTTCTCAGGCTGAATTACAACCTATGTCTAAATCTGACCTCATCACTTGAATCTTAACAATTTAGTTATCTTCTGTGGTAATAAGGTGCATCATCTTGACTAACCAAAACAAGGTCTCAACAAACAAAACAGAACAAACAAAACCAAAACAAACTATACAGACAACTATACAAATGTACAATATGATACAAATGACTGTCATGAAGTCACTTAGGCCTGGAAGTAATGTTTGAGGAATTTTCCATTGACTGGCAATAGGACATCCTCACCTATCAAGTTTTTAAGCCTATAAGTGCTATCTCCTAGTATCTCAGAAATTTGAAAGGGACCTATCCATAATCTGTCAAATTTGCCATGGTCACCTTTCCTCTCATGGGCTTTATCCCACATCAGGACTAAATCAGATATCCTGAAGGCTTTAACTCTGGCTCTCTTGTCAAACCAACGTTTGACAACAGCCTGATGTTTTGCAAACTGGTCAATTGCTTGACTTCTTTTCTCTTCCAGGTGCATCAGCTGAAGCAACCTGACTTCTTGTCTATTATCAATGCCTAAGTATTCTTGGGCAAACTGCAGAGTAGGAATTTTCAAGTTTACAGGAAGGATAGGATCCACCCCATATACCAATTGGAAAGGTGACTTTCCTAATGTAGTTTTCATTCTAGTTCTGTCTACCCATAAGGCATATTTCAGAAATGAGTTCCATTCCCTAGGGTTCTTCTCTATTAGTTTTCTTATGATATTCAGTAAATTCTTGTTGGTGGATTCTGCTAATCCATTCCCTTGGGGATAGTAGTTGGATGAAAACTTAAGTATGATCCCATGATCAAAAGCCCAACTTGACAATTTAGTTGAAGTGAAGGCAGAACCATTATCACTTACCAAAGCATAAGGAGTTCCATACCTAGTGACAATGTTGCTCTCCAGAAATTTAATGACATCATCTGCAGTACAAGTCTTGCTGCTGACAGCCTCAGTCCATCTGGTACAATAGTCAGTAATTGTTAGGACATACCTATGGCCTAAGGAGGATGGAGAGTTGATTGGTCCTATAAAGTCCATGCCCCATTGTGCAAATGGGCATTCTTCCATCACTGGCTGCAAGGGTTGTGCAACATATTTTTCTCTGTTGGCAGCAACCTGACATACATGACAACATTTAACATGATCAGCTATATCTTTAAAAACTGTGGGCCAATAATATCCTACTCTGAGGATTGTATGTGTCGTGGCCAAGGCTGATCCATGTGTTGTTCCGAACTTGTCATGTAACTCTGACAGGACTTTATTTGCTTCTGGCTTTTCTAAGCATCTCAGGTATATTCCTTCATAATTCTTCTTGAATAGAGTTCCTCCCTTCATCATATACTTTTGCAACCTTATCTTCAAGGCTCTTCTCTGTGAAGCTTGCAATCTCAAAGGACATCTTCCAGTAATCAGGATGTGCCTGATATCTGCATACCATTCCTTATTGTTCTTATCATTGATAACATACTGTTGACTTGTGATGTTTGGGTCAATTTCAAATATCATTTGGCTTAAAGCCTGTCCTCTTACCAACTTCATTGGTGTAATTTCCATGTCATACTCTTGTAATACAGTAATCCACTTAGCTCTTTTCTCACCAGGCTCACTCTGCATGAGTAGCATCTTCACTGCTGCATTAGGCACTACTGCAATCACCTTGCTTCTCAGTATATAATGCCTGAATTTCTTTACAGCCCTGACTAATGCAAGTGCTTGTCTTTCAACATCCACATATCTTAGTTCAGCATCCTTAAAAGGACAGCTCATGAAGGCTATTGGTTTCTCTTCTTTTTCTTCATTCCTTTGAGTTAACACTGCTGCAGAGGTATGTTCTAAAGCAAATGAATAGATGTAGAAATCCTTTGTGTAATCTGGACTGATGAGTACAAGAGCATCTGATATGGCTTTCTTTATGTCCTCAAAAGCAGCTTTAGCTTCTGCTGTCCACTCAATTTTGGCATCTTTTTTCAGCATAGCATTTAGTGGTCTGACTATTTCTACAAAACCAATGATGAATTTTATTACAAAGTTAATCTTACCAAAGTAAGACTTAAGTTTTTTCTTGCTTCCAGGAAGTTGTATTTTCATGATAGACTCCACCCTGTCAGGATCAATGATGATTCCATCTTCTATGATCAGGTGGCCTAGTAACTTTCCTGTTGTCACCCCAAATATGCATTTCTTGGGGTTCAATGATATTCCATATTCTTCACATTTCTTCAGCACATTTCTAAGATCTGCTACATGATTTCCCCTTTCTTTGGAGAATACTGTCAAGTCATCCATGTAGATGACTATACATTTTCCTATTAAGCCTCTGAAGGCTATGTCCATTGCTCGCTGGAATGTTGCTCCAGCATTTATAAGTCCAAATGGCATACGTCTATACGCAAATATCCCCCACTTGGTGGTGAAGGCAGTTTTCAATCTGTCAATTTTATCAACCATCACTTGGTTGTATCCTGAAAAGCCATCCAGGAAGGACATCATTTTGGCTCCATTTACAATCTGCAGAACTTCATCTAATGAGGGTAAAGGATAATTGTCCTTTTCTGATGCTCTGTTCAGATTCTTGAAATCTACACATAGCCTAATGTCTCCATTCTTCTTCCTAACTGGCACTAGATTTGCCACCCAAGTGGAGTGCCTCACAGGAAAGATTATCCTGGCATTCAACAATTTCTTGACTTCTTCAAATATTATTGGTTCAAGCAAAGCATTGACTGGCCTTTGCTTCTGTCTGAAAGGTTTAGCATCTGGCTTGAGAGGTATAGTATGAGTTATGACAGATGTGTCATATGTCTTCAGCTCATCATAAGTCCATGCAATTACATGGATGTAATCCTTAAGGGCCTGAGTTATTCCTTCTAACTCTTCTGGTGTGCAAACCTTACCTATCAAGACATTTTTCTTGTCATCATCTCGTCTGATATTCACTTGTGAATATTGACCTCCATCAGCTTTGGGAAGATCCTTCTGCTTCAGCATATTATCCAAATCAAAGGTTCTTTCTAATTCAATCATGCCTTTGGGAATTCTGTTGCTAGGCAACTCTAATATTTCATCTTCTTCCCAGACATGATCTTCCATGCTATTCTCATCTATAATCTGAGCATCAAATACATCCCTGTTGGAGATGAAATCAAGAATGTGATGGTCATCATCAAAGACCTAAAGATTGGTAACATTATTAGGTACTGATGGTACAGATACCAGTTCTACTGAAAATCTCTTCAGACCTGATATAGATAGTGGCTCCAATGTACTGGCAGCCTGGGCAAGTGCATCCACCCTGTGATTCTATTCTCTAGGAACATGGGTGATGTTAAATGCATCAAAGTCTTCAATCAAATCCCACACTCTGTGTCTATAATTTGACAATTTTTTATAATTGTAAGAGTAGATTCCTCTTACTTGTCTGACAACTAATTCTGAGTCTCCAAAGACATGTAGAATTTTCACTTTCTTTTTGAGAGCAAACAGTATCCCATGAATTAGAGCTTCATATTCTGCCACATTATTAGTGTAGGGGAACTGTAATCTATATGCAGCTAAGTAGGATTTTCCTGATGGATCAATAAGATCAATCCCTACTCCAGCTCCCTGCTTGGATTTGGATCCATCAAATCTAAGGATCCAAGACTTATCTTCAGCATGAGGTTTAGCTGGACCTTTATTTTTCTTTGCAGCTCTGGCAGCTGCTCCACCTGATATCCATTTTAACTTAGGACTGTCAACTTTCTCAGACTCCATCTTTTCTTCCTTCTGAGAAGTTGATTTTTCTTTTTGTTTTCCATCATCAGGAGGATGATCTTTTGGATCAAGCTCTGTATGTTTCTTCAAAATGTGCAGACACAACGAATAGGTGGTTTCTGAATGAGGTGCCTCATGCAACCTACACCACCCTTCAATTAGTGCATCTTGTGGATGTTTCTTTTGTCTTATCATTTTCTTAATTTCTCCAGACAAGAACTCCTCAAATCTGGTCAGGTTACTACCTTTGTCTTCATCAGACAATTCATAGTCTAACTCCATCAGACAATCACTCTCTAGGGTGATCTTTTCTTTTTTGCTAACATTCATCTGATTGTACACCAAAATTTCTTCTGTTCTCTGTTCGTGACCTTCATCATGATCTATCACCTTTTCCATGGTTCCTGCAGAAGACAAAAATAAATCAGCATCATCATCATCACCAGATGTAGAACTTACCTCGGAATATGGTGATGATGCCTCACTGCATGTCTGCTCCAGCATCATCATGTCTAAGCATGTTTTGCAAGTCTTTTCTGAATGCGCTTCGTTGTGTAATCTACACCATCCATCAATCAAAATATCATTAGCAGGTATATTTAACAATTGACAATGCTTTACCTATTTGGACAGATGCATCTTAAAGTCTCTGAAACGATCTATTTCATTTTCGTTCGCAAAATTACTATCGGTTTCTACAACTGGCACACCCTTGCGATGATCATGATGATGATGATGATGATGAAAATCAAGCATTAGGATCTCTTCTATCATGATAGTCTGTGGTCTAATGGCATAAACTCTATGCTCAATGTCAACATACATGATCTCATTCGTTTTATTGTACTCGGTTATCATGTGCTTCATTCTAGGTTTAGCATCTATTCTTATCTGGTTTGGTATACCTTTCCAAGGTAACCACATGTGACTGAAATTAGTGGACATATATCCATTCAAGGTCTTTGACCAGTCTCTGCTAAGTAGCATCCCATATGTATCAGGTATATCAACTACCTGGATATCAATGTAATATTGGATCCTGGGATCAGATGCTAGCTGCATGTGTATATGAGTCAGTTCTCCTACTACACTCACTTCTGTTTTATCTAGCTGGGTCACCTTTTTCAAGGATTTAGCAGGATGCAGCCCTAAGGCGTTGCATATGGACAAGGGCATCACATTTGTAGATGCACCTGAATCTACCAAATAGTTGTGTAAATTCTTTCCAAACATCCTTATGGTAAGGAGGAAAGGTGGTGACTCACTCTTATCTCTGTATAATGTCATATGTGATGCCTCTATAGCTTGGATAGTAGCTGGCATTTTAGGCTTGATATTACTATCTCTAGCAGCATGATCTTTATTGCTAAGATGACCTGGAGAAGGAATGTCCTCTTTAGGAGTAGGATCATCTAGTGACTTCATGAATGCTTTTTTGATTGCAGGAGTTTTCAATAACTCTGATAAAGACAAGCTAATCTTTATCTTTTTCATCTCATCTGCCAAGTATGTAACAAGTTTATCAGACTCATGAGGCAAGCTAACAACCTTTGATGCTGTATTCTGTGGTGACAGTTACTGGGCATTTACCTTGGGGAACCTAGGATTATTGCTAGCTTTGGGATTAGGACGCATATTGAAATTATTTGGAGGTAGAGATGGCGTCAGTGGACCAGTAGGTCTGTTGGAGCTACTTCTCAAGTTATAGTTATGTTTACCAGGATATTGTTGCTGGTAGGCATGCACCTCCTCATGTTAAATAGAAGGCTCATTCTCATCTTCAAAAGGGAAGACATAATTTGACTCAAAAGCTAAAGCAGATTCTTCATATGCATGAGAATAATTTTGATGATCAGTATAGCTTTCTAGCACTAGTGCTGAATCATATCCACAAGGAACTATTTCATTACATTCTACCTGAGGTGGATGTCCTGTAGTATTAGACACTTCTGTTTGAAAAATGCTGGCAGCAATTTGAAATTGTGGACAGTCTAACTTTGCATGAGCATTTGTGTTGTGAATCCTACACTAGTTTGTGAGGGCTGCTTCAGCAAGATTGACTCTAGTAGTCTGTTTAGCTTCACCAGATGGCTGATTATCTAAGGGTGATGGTAATGAACCATTATTTGGCATGGAATTCCATACTCTAGGCTGTCTCTAAGGATTATTATTATTTCCACCACTATTATTGAAATAACTGTTGTTATTGTACCTCTATCTGGATAATTTGGTCTATCATTGGAGTAGTTTCTGTTCTGATTTGACTAGGAATAGAAACTTTGATTTCTCAAATGTGTCACTTCCGTGGTGAGTTTTCTCAATTGAGCAGAAATTTCTTTAATTTCCTCCTTCTCTTCTTGAGCTTTGGCTACTACATTATCACTTTGAGGCTTGAAGAAAGAGGATCCATGGTTATTGCTAGACAGATCAGCACCCTGATGTGTCTGAATTTGTATAGGATATTGTGAAATCTGGCCATTCCCATTAGGAGGTGGCATGATACTTAATGGAGGCACCTACAAAGGTGCAGGCATGACTGTTGGAGGTATCATTGCACCATTAGGGTATTGTGCAAGATATGATGCAGGATGTTGTGGAGGATATGTTGGATACATGCCAGGCAATGTAGGGAAAGCAATATTTGGAGTAGGAGCTGGGACTAGCTGCTGATTTACTTTGATAGCTTCTTGAAAGGCTCCTGTCAAGGTAGTGATCTCAGGATGTGTTCTCCTGATAAACATGGAAGTCAATGGATCCAGGGCTGAATAATAGATACTCCTAGCAGAAGCGTCTGCTACTACATAAGGAGCAACTAACTTGGATAGCATTTTCTGGAACCTAGCATTAAAGTTGGTAATAGGTTCATTCTCGAATCTTTTGATTGTAGCAAACATGTGGTAATTCATAGATGGATCAATAGGGACCTTGAACCTATCAAGAAAGGCTTTCTCTAGGACAGCCCATGAACCAACAGAGGCTTGACCAAGACTAATAAACCAATTATAAGCCTCTTCCCCTAAGGAAAAAGGAAATAATCTGCATACAACATCTTCATGTTCTATTCTGGCTCTGCAACAAGCTTCTTTAAATGTCCTGACATGATCATCAGCATCCTGATAAGGATGATATTTTGGACAAAATTTGTCCAGATTTTTTGGCAATTCATGATATGCATTGAAGGTTAAAGGTGATTCTGCTACAAAGAAAGACATTGTGAATGGAGGAGGTTGAGTCGGTGGTACAGCTGGCTGAGGTTGGACCTGGGGTTGAGGTTGAACAGGAGGTGCCATAGATATCCCAGAAGGTACTTGCAAACCAACAGGAGTTACAGGAGGAGGCTCTGGTGAAGCTCCTGATGCACTAGACCTGGAAGTATGATGAATGTCTACAGTTCTAGGTTTGAAACCTCTAACAGGCAATTCTTCAAAGATTCCACTAGATCTAGACCTAGTATTTATCCTGTGAGCCAAGATTTCTCAATTTTGAGGCAAATTGGCTGAAACTAACCAGATGATCAAAAATATTGAATGAATTTCACCGGTTGAGACAATATTTGCGGTCGGATGACTAATCAGACTGAATATTTATGAAATATTTGCAAAGATATTGCAAATATGACAGGATATTTGAAGTATAATGACTCTTACCACAGGATATCAAGTTTCTAAGGCCAAAACTCTTCAAAGCTTGAGTGGATTTACTTATCATTGGCTGATATTTGTGAATTCATGATGATCTACTGTAAAGCTTGCAATATTTATGACTAATTTCAGGAACTTTACACAGAATGAACATTTACAAGCTTGTTACAGTAAATATTTGAGCGATATTTGAAATTCACGAATGCACTGGGGTTACCTTACTCTCTGCATCATCAAACCTGAAAATAATGATGACGAGCGTGTTCTTTCAGATAAACACCCTCCTTCTAGTGCCAATTTATGTTGGTCATGATGTTAGTCATAAACAAGCATGAATAAAAGTACACATTAACCTTTATTCATCTTGAAAGATACGATGAATTCAGAGAATTCATGATCCCAAGTCTCTGGTGATTAGGTCTCAATCTTCTGACGTTACTCAGAGGTTGATGTGCGTTGCTGTTTCCATTTTGGGGCCTTACATAAAGTTCATCATCACTACGTTATTTCTACAAAGAGAGGTCATTTTACACAGTTATTTGATTCAATGATACAATTATACTCAAATATTTGCATGATATTTATCAGTAATGCATGCTTTAGCTTCAAATATGCTAAATATTTCCATTTATATACGAGATGTCCACATATTTGTATTATTTTCTTTAGATGTTCAGTTATTTGCAATTATGATAGTGAAATGCTCCAAAATTTAAAGAAATTGAAAGAAATGCTTCAAATGAAAGATGAATCTTCAGCTATTGAACCAGATGTATATCAGATACAGTCATAAGGAGAAGAAAACCAAACCATATGTTCACCAGGACATTCCACAGCTAGATACAGTAGGTGCTAACTTCAAAGGAATTGTATGAAAACAATGTATGTAAGTAGACATGCACTCCCAAGGACGTAGCAAATCACCACATAAATCCAGAATTCACACACTGATTACTCAAGATTTACTATGAATTGTAACCAAAATAGTCTTCTCATTCACTAAGTATGCAAAGATATAAATGTATACAAAAAACTTTGAAATGAGCCCTGAATATTTCAGCAGACAAATTTCAATTAAGTTTCAAATGTTCAAAATGAAGCATTCCTGCACCTTTTATAGAATAAGGTGAGGAATCCATTACAAAAAGATTAGCGATCCTGATTCATCTATGCGCATCTACGGTCAATATTTCCTTTGACTATGTCAACCTTTACAAAATGGCACAAGTTGCCAGCTGGCAACTATCTAAAAAACCTATTTTCACTAAGTAACTGATGCTGATATTCACTCTATGATGCATCATCACTTACTTTATTTGATTCATGCTCTTCATCACCAGGTGCATCACTTCCTGAACTTTCATCATCATGATGATGATGAACCCGCATATGAGGTTGCATGGTGCTCCGGACCTGCTCATATAATTGCACAATTTTATCTATTTCCCCGCCATCTTGAGTCTTTGCTTTGATCATGGCATGCTTGTGTGCCTCGTATTTGTGCCTGCTATTGTCCAGCTTGCTCTTCCTGTCTTGCAGCATCTCATTGTACTTCTCTATCCTGACTTTGATTCTCATCATTTTATCTATGGCTTCTTCTGTCAAGTGAACAAGTGGATCATCTACTATTGATTGGAAGTTGCTGTGTAAAGCGTTGATGGCAAACTCCTCATCTTGATTTTCAGCTTTCCCTTCCACTTTTACTTCTAATGTTTCCAATATTTCTGCCTCAACAGACATTAAATCATGAAACTTCATGTTGATATCCCTCAGTTTATTATTGCATCTTCTGAGTACTCCACATTTAAATTGAATGTCTTTATACCATATGTCAACTAACAAGACAATATTACTATTTAGTACCTATTTATTGATGAGCAGCGGAGGATTTATTCTCCTTATTTCTCCAGGATACTTAATACTCTTTCCAGTTGGTAAGACCTTTTTCCTGTCTGCATCTATAATTTGTCTACCTTGGTCCTGGAGTCGCTGAGAGTATTCCACCTCTTTAAAGAGGCCTTTACTACTTCCTCTGCATCACCCAATGTGGATGACATCCATCTCCTAAGTACATATGCCTCATGCTTCATGAGGTCTAATTTATTCACTTCCTCTTGAGAAATAGCAGTCAATGGGACTGCATGTTTAGTTGAAGTATCTTCAGTATTGGTTAGCCTTCCTATGTAGGCATGCAACTGAGCAATGTGCTCTTTGTGTTGCTTATTTTTCTCTTTCTCTCTTTTCATCTTTTGAATTAAAGAATCAATAATATCCTTGCCGTCTTGACCTTCTTGGTCTTCATTGGCAAATTCTAAGTCCACTGTACTAATCTGGAACTCATTTAAGGTAATTTTACCTTTTTCTTTCTCCACAGTGGGTACTGCAATCTGTACGGTCCTCCTCCTAGTTGTTGGATCTCTTTTGATGGCCGAAGTCATTCTGGCCTTCCTCTTAGGTTTCATTATATTTTCAGAAAATAGGGTGGAGACATCAAATTCTTGAATTTCAAATTCTTCTTCTATATTTACCTCTTTCTCCAACCACGGAGGTACCTGATCATGTTTTTCTGCATCATCATGATGTTCACCCGTGTCTCCTATTTCCGTCAGCAGATGTGGTGGAGAAGATGATTTTCTTAATTCTTCTTCATGATGCTCACTTTGACGTTGATCCTATGGCACATCCTCCTACTGAGGAACTTATTTCTATGGAGGAGCATCTTCTTGAGGTGGAGGATCTTGTGCTACGTCCACATGTTGATCATGATGATCATGATCCTTTTCTGTCATTACTTCATCCTCCTTTGGCTTTTCCTCCTGCTAAAGAACATTCTCAGCAATGGATAATTGAGAAGTCTCCTTAGGTGCTGGTGCTGGTTCTGTAATCACAATTTGCTCTGCACCTGTGCTTATTTCTTGAACCTTGGCAGCAGGATCTTCTACCACATCTTTTTCATCAACCTTCTTTTCTTGAACCTCCACTACAGCAGGTTCTGCTAATGCATCCTGTGCACTTGGTTGGCTGACTTCTGAAGCATGGCCCTCTGATTCTGCCATCTTCACTTCTTCTGCAAGTTGCCCTTTATCAGGTGATCCTGCTGGATGTTCAGGAATTGCATCCTGTTTATCTGTTATGTCTATCACTGTAGGATTTGTCACCTCTGCAATCAATGTATCTAGCCCCATTTCTTGGGCTACTGCTCTGGGCTCTTTTCCTTTTCGGCTTCCACTTGCTTTATCTCCTCCAGTATTGGTTGAACTGTTGGAGTCTCATGAGGGGTCATTTATGTACCTGCAGCAAGGGTTTCCATCTTTTGTGAAGATACCTCCTTCACAACCTCATCATCAGACAAATTTATTGTCTCGTCTTGCAAGATGTGACCCTCTGCTTGTGTCTGAGATGCTTCTTTCACCTGTTCTTCTGCAAGTTCAGTTTTGAACTTGACGATGGTAGGAAGTGGAACATTATGCTGAAGTTCCCTAGGCACTTCACTACCTGCCCCTTGTAATAATGTTGGGGGTTGTCTTATTTCACCCCTCATGGAGGTTCTCAGTTTCTTAGGTGGGGTAGACGCCACCACCTGTGGAGCTCTTCTTTTTCTCTTTATTATCAAAGGAGCCTCTTCTTCTTCAGGCTCTTCCTCCATGAGGATATCCTCTTCATCATGTTTCCTTGAGGATTGACCCTCTTCTAGGGTCTCAGTAATTCCAGCCTTTGTTGTCTTACTCTTCTAGGCCTTTCCTTTCTTTGTCTTTGGAGGGGATGCTGATCCTGATCCTGATGCTGCTACCTCCTCAGCTACAAATACTGCCCTTTCAATAATAACCCCTTTGGGTTCATTAGCTACTTCCTTGCCCCTTGGGGGTCTTTTTCTCTGTTGTTGTGGTGGAGGGAGTCTATCTCCCTTAGACTTTCTCTTCTCATTCAGGAAGTCATCATACTCCCCATCGAGAATATCCTACCCCTTCTTCTTGTTGTCCACCGTAATGACAACACCCTTCTTCTTCAATGCCCGTATCTGTTCATCAACCCAGGCTTGGGTTAGTTGTATGGTCCTGGCTATGAAGGGGTCCAAGGATATATCCTCCTGTATGGTGAGGTCAGGTGCAGAGATGGTATCATTATATATCTTCTTCTGTTCATATTCATCTGCAATTATTCTGCCATCATCTTTCTTCAATTGTTGGGGAATGGGAATGCAATCAAAGGTTCTTATTTGATTCAAAGTCAGCCTTTGATATCTTCTTCTTCTTACTTCTGCTTCATCTTCACAGTCAGCCCAGAAGTCTTCTAGGTGCCTCTAATGAATAGGCTTTCCTATTATTTTCTGCATCCTGCCGTAAGGATCATATGGTCTTGTTAGTGGAAAAAACTACAGTTTCATTTTATTCAGGGTGACCATCACCTTCTTTATGTTCTCAGAATCAGGGCACATGTAACAGCCAATGGTGACTAGAAACAAGATTGGTGGCAGCTTCTTTGCATCCTTGTATGCTTTTATTATTGTGGAGCTCTACCTGATGAACTCCATCAGTATTACTACATCAGTGGGATACCTCGGTAGCATGAGGGGACTTCCTTCAAAACCCTCAATCCTTATGTAGGAAAAGGTGGCAAACTGAATATACCAGGCTCCATGCCTGTAAATTATCTCTTGAGCCTCCATGCTCAATCTCTTTGTTCTGTCTTCCTCCATGGTCCTCACCAGATGCATAGAGAATGCATCATTGACTAGTTTGTAGTCTTGGAGGTAATTGGCTCTTTGCAGCTGGGGATGATGATCCCAGATATGCATAGCATTGACTGTTCCTGTGACTTTCCCATCTGTAACCAGTGCATCAAATGTGCCTTTATAAGCACAGGAGTAGACGATGTATGATATCATGTAGAAAGCATAATTTGAACCTCCTAGGTTCATCTGCTGCTCATGTAGAGCATCACTTATTAGCTGGCCCCACAGTGGCTTGATATCTGAATATAAACACATCATTATTATACCATACATCCAGTCTCTAAAACTACCAGCATCAGGTTGGCCTGTTACTCTGTTCAGTAGTGCAATCATATACTGATATTCATCAGCAAAATCATATTTGAATAGATGCATAGGAAGTTTGGCTGCTGCAGGATATGTACTGTTTTTAGCCCTCCATTGATACATATTCTTCCTGGCTGATTTCTTATTGTTTTCATATTCTTTCTTTGACTTCTTCAGGTCCACACTTTTAACCTTGCTACCCAATGGCAATCCCAATGTCTTGGAAAGACCCTTGATGGAGAGGTCAGCATATATCCTCCCATGTTTCATCACTTGCCTAGTTTCTGGATTATAGTTCCTAGCACACTCGATAACCAGTTCTGGAGATTCCATGGAGTATGAAAAACCTGCGGCATTCCACATCCCGGAAACAAAAACTGCATCTAGCACAGGACTCTTGTTATTCTCATCATTCAACCTGGCTGACCATGCTTCCAAATTGGTACTCCCCTAATGGGTATCCGTAATTGCACCGTACTTAAACAGGATGCCTCTCTGGGAGGAGAACATAGGCCTTTCAAATTCTGCTTGACACTTCACTAACCTTTTATCTGCGATGGGTGCCTGCAATTAACAAAATCTTGTCTTACAATGTGTATACACATGCATGGCTATTATAATTAACTTTACTAATCACCATGCCTACTGCATATGTTTATCATTACTTAATCATATGGGTGCATAACTAGAACTTGAGATTAACCACTCATACCTGACAATTACAGAAACAACAGGATGAGGGTTTCATTTACTTACCTGGATATGCAAACTTCCTCTTATACTAGTGGACTTTCTAACAACGTTCTTTAATTTAGCTGATGATCACGCACTTCCCTCTGTCTGTGAGCTCAATTCATGCAACTATCGCCTGTATGAGGATATGGAAGCTACTGCTCTGTAAAAATAATTTTATCGCAAGGTAACTTTGAAATGACGGTGAATTCATCCTTTTAACGATGCACTTAGGTTAAAATTAGGGTAACCCTAACAAATTAGATTTCACTCATTGATTATCCGCGTGAAAATGTAGGATCTCGCCAGGTGTTTCATCGGGTTTCGTGGTCGGCGGGAACTACCTACCATGTCTGCGCGCATTAAATGTTAATGGTGGCAACGGGAGTGGGGTGATATTCGCAAGACAGGATGATATTCAAAAATATCAGGTCGAGTCTAATATGATCATCCTGGTTGAGAGGAAAACTATCGCGGCAACATCATGTGACAAACGCACCCTATGGTTACGTTTAGCACATCAGGAGGATATCTAGATATATCGGGTGATGTATCAAAGATGATGATCGGACAAACTTACATGTCTCTCTTTCGAAATATCAGGATAATGTCATCCTGATATTCACTCAGTGTATCGGGAAGGCATCATGACGTCATTGTCATGTTATGGGAACCGGATCATGTTTATGAAATATCCTGCCGAGAGGTAAATGTGATGATGATGTCATCATCATGCTTGTTTCTTTGTTTATCAGACTTGGATGATGTCATCAGGATATTGGCTTAGGGGGATATTTCACAGCAAGAGGATATTATGAAATATCAGGTTACTTTGAAAGATATGATCCTCACGAAATGCATAAGGCTATTGACGGGTAGAGGTTACTATCACCTAAAATTGACGTCCAGATATTCAGACCGCATGATTTTATAGGGTGATATACTATATCGGGGTGACCTTTTATAATGTGATTGATGTTTACGAAATATGATCCTCCCCCCTGAGAATATCAGGTTTGACTCAAACTTTGACCACTCATAACTTTCACATCTTGGTGAATATCAGGGTGATGTAAAAGACAAACCTACATGGAATTTAATGTTCTTTCTAAATATGAGGTTTTAGGAATAAAATATGACATTTGACAAACTAACCTCATGATGATCACTTATCCAGCCCTTTCAATGCACGATGATCTGCATGACTTACTTTTACCATACCGCCAGAAAGCATAAAACACAAGCCAACAAGTTGGGTCCCTATTTTGTCAAGTCAAAATGGGGCGTGTTGTGTAACCACACAACAGTAGGCCATGGCAATTTGATAGGAGAGCATTGTATGATGGATATGCTAACACATACACCATCAAGAAGGATGGGAGGACTTTTGTGATGACACCATTACAGGAGGGTGCTGAAGCAAAGAAGGTAGCCAAAATCATTTTGGTAGGAAAGAAAGAGTTTGTGAAGCTCAATGAAGAAGACACAAAGCAGGTTAAGGATATCTCCAAGAGTGGAGATCACAATTTAAAGAAGGTTTTAGTTTTGACTGATGGAGATCAGATGGATCAGCAGAAGGTCAAAGAGCAAGTTTGCAAGCAGCCACAAGTTGATTGGAAAGACAAGGATGCTATCATAGTAGGGACAATTATTTGTCCTCTAGAACCAACAAGAGTTGAAAGACAAACATATTTTGCCATAACAGCAATACAAGAAGCATTAACCATGGTTTCCCATGTAGATGTTTAGATAGAGATGACAGTAAGGAAGAATGGCGAGCAAAGTATGGGTTTGATTGTAATCACTCACTCATGGCAAGGTGTGAGTAGAGCCTACAATGCTAGGCATGAGTTTTTGACTCCATGGAAGCAGGTTGTAGTCTAGAGATCATGGGGAAGACATGAAGCAGCAATGGATACAGGTAGAGCAAAACAAAGACTTAACTCATGTGGCATGAGTTCTTTTCAAGGTGGGGTGTATGGTGCAGGAGCACCTAACACAAGGTGGCCTCCATGAGGCATTCAACTATTTGATGTTTCCAATAAGGTCCTAGAAGACCATTTATGTAATAAGGTCTGTTTGACCAATGCATGTCATTTTAGTTTGTGTCTAGGTTTATTTTGTAAGTCCCAAGTGACATTTGTCAATTGTAATCGCATAATGCTAAAAATAGCAATAGTGCTAAAAATAGGTAGTTGGAGGTTGTTAGATCTCCCAACCGCTTGGAGGTTGTCTCCCAGCCGCTTGGAGCTAATTCAGTACTACTGAGGGTGAATAGATAAATGCCCAAGATCATCGAATGTAATCAGTAGTAGCGAGTAGTTGAGTTGAGTTGAGTTCAGTTCAGTTCAATAGTTGTAATAGGGATCAGAGATCAGTGTGATTTGTAATTGAGAAACAAAGCATCTGTATGCGCATTTTCTGAAAGGCATAATAAACAAAGTTCTATTGTGTATCTTTCTGTCTTCTAGATTCTTTAGGTTTTCTCTATATAAATCAAATTGTTGTTTTTGTGGCCGAGATGGGTTCTTAGCTCATTCCACTGGTTAGATTTCTTCGAAATCGGTGGAATGGCTGTATAGTGTTTTCATTTTGTTCGTTTGGGTTTTATGTTTGTAGGATCATGTACAATGGTGCTGAGAGATCCTAGCATCCTCATGTGCTAGGTTGGTGAAGTCTTAGATCTGTGTGATTGTTGGAGAAATGGATCTACGAAGTTGCAAAGGGTCGAGACCATCAGAGGAGAATCGACAGTTAGGCTGAAGGTGCTTTGTATGATCAGCACAAGAAGTCAGGCGAAGTCTTGTGTTGTTTTTCCAGATGCAAGAGGTGACTAGTAGCAGTGGTCAAGGAAACCAATGATCGTAAGTCAAGCTATGCACATACAAGATTAGTTGTATCGGCAGATCGGAGGAGGTTCATCGGCACATCGGCAGGAAAGACTTTGGGTCGACCGATAGTGAAGGTCCCGCCGGTAGGTGAAAAAGTTGAATCTCCATCGGTAAGAGATGTGAGATCGGGGGACAAGGTTAAACTCAGGCCGATGGAAGCATGTCACAACAAAGAAGAGGTTGTGGACACATCGGCATGAAGTATGTATTAGAACATTAATCTATTTGAACTATGGGTATGATGGGTATTTCACCCATGTTTTGAGAGCTTCCACTATGTGCTATGCATCAATTGCCTCCAAAGATAATGTCATCAACAAAGACTGCAACAATTAGGATTTGTTCATCGTTGATCTTGAAATAGAGATTGTTGTCGGTAGTACCCTTACTGAATTCTAATTGTATCATATATTTATCGAATCTTGCATACCAGGCCCTAGGGGCTTGTTTTAGTCCATACAATGCTTTCTTCAATTTGCACACCATGTCACCCTAATCTGATGATTGGAATCCTTTTGGTTGTTCAATATAGACTTCTTCCTCCAATTCTCCATTCAGGAATGCAGACTTCACATCCATTTGATATACCTTGAAATCCTTGGAGGTTGCAAATGCTAAACACATTCTTATTACTTCAATCCTTGCCACTGGTGCAAATGTCTCCTCAAAATCTATTCCTTCAACTTGAGAGTATCCTTTTCATACCAACCTTTCTTTGTTTCTTACCACTTCACCATTCTCATTCATTTTGTTCCTTAAGCCCCATTTGGTACCAATCACGTTCTTGTCTGCCGGTCTAGGGACTAGATCCCAAGTCTGTTTCTTTTCTAACTGCATCAATTCTTCTTTCATAGCATTTACCCAGTTTTTGTCACTAAAAGCTTCATTTACATTTTTAGGTTCCACTTGAGAATTCAAACAATAATTAACCTATTCATCAGCAACTCTTCTTCTAGTCTAAACTCCTTTACTCTTATCTCCTATGATTTGATCTTCAGAGTGATTTAACTTCACATACCTCGGTGTCTTAGTAATAATTTTTAGAGCTTGATCTTCTTCTTCCTCTAAGTTTTCTTCTTGTTGCACTATTACTTTGCTTGCAAGGACATCCAGTTCAACAGATTCATATCCATTTGACACCTTTTCCTTGCTTTCATCAACTTTTACATTTGTACTCTCAATAATCTTCTTGAGCCTATTATTGTAACACTGGTAGGCCTTGCTCTTGGTAGAGTATCCAAGGAAGATATCTTCATCACATCTTCCATCAAACTTACCTAGATCTTCATCTCTTCTGATATAACACTTACTTCAAAAAACTTTAAAATATTTCACAATAGGAACTTTACCATACCATAATTCATAAGGACTCTTAGAACTATTTCCTTTGACTTCGACTCTGTTTAAGATGTATACAGCTGTGTGACATGCCTCTCTCCAATATACTTCTAATAGATCAACCGAGCCATCATTGTTCTGGCAGCCTCTTAAACTGTCATGTTTTTCTTTTCAACTACTCCATTTTGTTGTGGAGTCCTAGGTGCAGATAATTGTCTCTTTATCCCTTGTTCCTCACAGAAGAAGTTAAACTCATTTGATGTAAACTCTCCACCTCTATTAGACCTTAAGCACTTTATCTTTAAATCTAGCTTATTCTCAACCATTGCCTTGAATGCTTTGAACTTTTCTAGGGCTTCTACTTTTTCTTTTAAGAAGGTAACCCAAGTCATTCTAGAATAATCATCAATCAACAACATGAAATACATGTCTCCTTGTAGACTTCTTATTCTGGTAGGTCCACATAGATCATTATGCAGTAACTTCAGTAGTCCATCAACAGATTAGTCCTTTCTCTTGAAACTTGTTCTTGTCTATTTTCCAAATTGGCACTCCTTGCACAAGGTATCAGTAGGCTTCACAAGCTTGGGTAAATCTCTTACAACCTGAGTGGAACTTATCTTCACAATGTTGTCAAAATTGATATGACACAACCTTATATGCCACAACCAACTTTCATCATTCTGGGCCAACAAGCAATATTCATTAGTTCCTTTGAAATGATAAATGTTACCTCTTGTCTTCTTACTAGTTGCAATCATTGTTCTGGAGCTTTCCAAAATCTTGCATCCATTGTCCTTGAATATGAGATCATAACCTTTGCCACACATCTGACCAACACTTAAGAGGTTGTGCTTTAATCCCTTCACATATAAGACACCATCAATGTTATGCTTGTCATCAAAAGAAATGAATCCTTTTCCACAAATCTTACCAATTGTGTCATCACCAAACCTAACCAATCCTGCATCATATCTTTCCAAACTTATGAACTTACTTTTGTCACCAGTCATGTGATGAGAGCATCCACTATCAATAACCCATTCATCTTTGTCTTCAACACCCTGAGCAGCTAAGGCACTTTCCACTTGTTTTTCTTCCTTCACATAGCTAGCAGGATTAGTAGTCATAGGTTCTTCCTTAATAGAAATAAACAAGCATTCATTACTAGATGTACTAGCATTATCTGGTTCACCATCTAATACTCCTTCATCATCATCAAGATCTTCAACATAATAACATTTCTTTGGGATTCTAGGTCTATCAGGTCTTGGCTTAGGAACTCTTGTGGGGCATTTAGAAGCATAATGACCAACTTTAACACAACTAAAACATTTGAAAGGTAATTTTCCTTTGAACTTACCAATACCTCTGGGCAGACTGTTAACAAAGTTGGCTTCAAGTTCTTCAAGCTCATAATCTAGTTCCACCTTGTACTTGTCAGATCTCGGGGTTCTTTCTAAAGTACTGGCCTTGAAAGCAATCTCTGCCTTTGGAAGTGAATCACCAAGTTCTCTCATTTCAAAGGATGTCAGCTTCCCGAGCAGCTAATCTTTTGTAATCTTTGTCACTATTATTACATCTTCAATTGTAGCCACTTTATGACAATACGATTTAGGAAGAGATCTAAGAATTTTGTTCACAACGTTAATATCCTCAAATTTTCCTCCTATACTTCTAATGCTACTCACAAATTCATCGACCTTTTGCATGAAGGATGTTATGTTGTCATCTTCACTCATCTTCAAACATTCATATTTTTCCTTCAAACTTTGCAACTTGGTGCTCTTCATAGATTCATCTCCTTCATATAGATTCTTTAGCTTTTCCCAGATTTCATAAGCAGTTTCCAGCTCCATGATATTTGTTACTTCGACGTAAGATAAGGCACTTACCAAGGCATCTTTGGCTTTTATGTTCAACTCAAATTCCTTGATCTCATCTTCAGTTTGCAGACCATTCTTTGGTATTTCATAGTTATTTTTAGTTATTTTCCAAACACTATATCCCAAGCAGAGGAGATGGGTTTTCATGTGGATCTTCCAAATGAAGTAGTTTGTTCCATAGAACTACAAACTTTCCTTCTTATATGACATCTTGGATCAGTTTCAAGCGGTTAAACTTTCTTCTGAGGAACCTTGCTCTAATACCAATTGTTGAAATGAACCAAAAAACTGAGAGGGGGTGAATCAGTTGTCTCAAAACTCAAACAATTCTACACCTTGAAACATTAAACACTTGTCCACTATTTGTTATGATTAAGTCATGAAAGCATAAAATTAGAAATATAAACACAATTTCAAAATCATACACAAGTGACACCAGATTTTTACGTGGAAAACCTTGTTAAGAGAAAAATCACGATGGATGTTAGTCCACAAGATATATAAGTTATAACAATACAAAAAATCAGAGGCTCATTACCAATAGGGCTCACTGCCGGAAAAAGGCTCACTGCCAAGGGGTGGCACACTACCAATGGTTTTGAACTGAGATAATAGCATCTACTCCATGCCTGAATTCAGTTCCATTGAAGCGCAGTACTCTTCCTCTACTTTGTTCTACCTTCTACACCTCTTCAATCAACTTCAAATTATTCACACAAGGACACATCTTCCACAACCAAATAATAAGTATATATATCATTCATCAACCTTGGAATGTACATCAAGGTTAGTATTACACTCATCAACCATTGGAACAATCTCCAAGGTCGGCATTACAAACATTTACAAAATAGGTCTTGACCTAATACAAAAGATATGCTACGGAAATGTAGTAAAGATGTATGTGGATCACTCTATGCTTTAGCTGGGACTCAAACATGATCTTTCACACCATGAAAAGCTTCTACAATCTTTAATACATCTTTGTAATCATAGGAATTAACCAAGTCAGCTAAGACTGGTTACACGCTACTTTATCTGGGAATAAACTTCAAACATGATCTCAATTCCTTAACACGGAGCAATGTAAATGCAGGAACACGATCAGGAGGTATCCACAAGCATTTTGTAATTACTAGGAGAAATCGCACAAACTCTAACCACTTTATCCATGAGATTCTTCACACCGGAGCACATGAACTTCACTGTCTTCAATTGTCATAAAATAAAGATAGCTTGTAGACCACCAAATCATGAACCATTGTAGTTATAGGCACTTATCATCATCCCAGACTTCCCTCTAGAAACACAAAACAAAATACTTCAATGTGGAGGAATGCGGAGAAAAATACTTTCTCCTTGTCACCAGTGAATAATCAGAAAAAGCAAGTTTTACTCTGGTGAATGTAACTCACTCAATTCTTCATGCCGGAGGCTCAAACTCAGGATTTAGCATCTTCAGACATGCCTCTAAATAACTTCCAATCTGCAGACCATGATCTTCAATCTACAAGAAATACGAAGCAGTCTTCTGGACTGTTCTTTAGTATGCAACTCACTATCTTCACTGTGATTCACTATTTCCTTTCTGATTCTTCCAGAGGGGCTAATTTTCTCAGCATCCTCAACATATCAAGATTCTAAACAAATAAAAAAATAGGATACAGTTGATACTAGTGACAACAAAGATATGTTGACATCAATGACAACATCGATTAGGCACATACTTGCAACAATCTCCCCCTTTGTCATTGATGGCAACATATGATGTGAAAAAACACAACAACCATCATGACAAGATTCTCCCCCTTTCTCTCTACACATCTGCACTCTTTCTCTCTGATTTTTTCACATTATTTCTCTTCCCCTTTGACATCAATGGCAAAACGCACATACTTGCACTTTGTTGTTCTAATCCAACTCTCCTCTGAACTCTTTGACAACTCACCCTAAGAAGTAGCCTTTAAAGCATCAATCCGGATCTGGGGGTGGGACTCTAAACACCACTAGACTGATGTGCTCTTGTGCATCTTAGTCTAGAGAAAGAGGAGTGATAACCCCTAACTTTTCTCTGAGATACTCAAAAGTATCCTTAGGCAGAGGCTTGGTGAAGATTTCTAAAATCTAATCTTTTGTAGACACATACTCCAACTTCATTCTCTATCACCTTTTCTCTCAAAAAGTGATATCTTATGGATATATGTTTTTTCCTTGAATGCATTACTGGATTCTTTGAAATGTTTATGGCACTTGTATTGTCACAAAAGATTGCAATTGGATCTTCATATACAACTCTGATGTCCTCCAATGTCTGCTTCATCCATAACACATGAGTGTAGTTGCATGCTGCTGCAATGTATTCTGCTTCTATAGTAGACAAAGATATTGAGTCTTTTTTCTTACTTAACAAAGATACCAGCCTTTTTCCTAAGAAGAATGCACCTCCACTTGTACTTTTCCTATAATCCACATCTCTGGCCCAATCTGCATCAGTGTATGCACTAAGAGTGAAATCATTGTCTATTGGATACCACAAACCATAATCCATTGTGACTTTCAAATATCTTAGTACTCTCTTGACTGCCATCACATGTGAGTCTTTAGGTTCTGCTTGAAATCTTGCATGGACAAGACAAACTGCATGCATTATGTTAGGTCTAGTTTGGGTTAGATAAAGTAATCCTCTAATCATAGATCTGTACTTTCTCTGATCTCTCATAGGTGAGTCATCATTTTTGCTCAACTTGCAACCAGTTACCATGGGAGTGCTTACCAGTTTAGAGTCTTCAATCCCAAACTTCTTCAAAAACTCTTTCACATACGTAGACTGAGAAATGAAGATACATTTATCTGATTGATTGATTTGTAGACCTAAAAAGAAATTCATCTCACCAAACATGGACATTTCAAATTCATTTTGTATTTCCCCAGCAAAAACCATGCACATAGCTTCATTGCCTCTAAAGATAATATCATCAACAAAGATTGCAACAATTAAGATTTGTTCATCATTGATATTGAAATAGAGATTGCTATCGGTAGTACCCTTACTGAACACTAATTGTATCAGATATTTATCCAATCTTGCATACCAGGCCCTGGGGGCTTGTTTTAGTCCATATAATGCTTTCTTCAATCTGTACACCATGTCACCCTAATCTGATGACTGGAATTCTTTCAGTTGTTCAATATAGACTTCTTCTTCCAATTCTCCATTCAGGAATGCAGACTTCACATCCATTTGATATACCTTGAAATCCTTGTAGGTTGCAAATGCTAAAAACATTCTTATTGCTTTAATCCTTGCCATTGGTGCAAATGTCTCCTCAAAATCTATTCCTTTAACTTGAGAGTATCCTTTGCATACCAACCTTGCTTTGTTTCTTATCACTTCACCATTCTCATTCATTTTGTTCCTTAAGACCCATTTGGTACCAATCACAGTCTTATCTGTTGGTCTAGGGACTAGATCCCAAGATTGATTCTTTTCTATCTACATCAATTCTTCTTTCATAGCATTTACCCAGTTTTCATCACTACATTCTTCATTTACATTTTTAGGTTCCAATTCAGAAATCAAATAATAATTAACCTATTCATCAACAACTCTTCTTTTGGTCTGAACTCCTTTACTCTTATCTCCTATGATTTGATCGTTAGAGCGATTTAACTTCACATACCCGGGTGTCTTAGTAATGATTTTTGGAGCTTGTTCTTCTTCTTCCTCTAAGTTTTTCTTTTGTTGCACTTTTACTTTGCTTGCAGGGACATTCGGTTCATTAGATTCATATCCATTTGATACCTTTTCCTTGCTTTCATCAACTTTGACATTTGTACTCTCAATAATCTTCTTGAGCCTATTATTGTAACACCAATAGGGCTTGCTCTTTGTAGAGTATCCAAGGAAATACATTCATCACATCTTGCATCAAACTTACCTAGATCTTCATCTCTTCTGATATAACACTTACTTCCAAAAACTTTTTAATATTTCACAGTAGGAACTTTACCATACCACAATTCATAAGGACTCTTAGAACTATTGCCTTTGACTTGGACTATGTTTAAGATGTATACAGCAGTGTGAATTGCCTCTCTCCAATATACTTCCAGCCTCCATCATTGTTCTGGCAGCTTCTTGAACTGTCCTATTTTTCATTTCAACTACTCCATTTTGTTGTGGAGTCCTAGGTGCAGATAATTGTCTCTTTATCCCTTGTTCCTCACAGAAGAGGTTAAACTCATTTGATGTAAACTCTCCACCTCTATTAGACCTTAAGCACTATATCTTTAAATCTAGCTTATTCTCAACCATTGCCTTGAATGCTTTGAACTTTTCTAGGGCTTCTACTTTTTCTTTTAAGAAGGTAACCCAAGTCTTTCTAGAATAATCATCAATCAACAACATGAAATACATGTCTCCTTGTAGACTTCTTAATCTGGTAGCTCCACATAGATCTGTATGCACTAACTTCAGTAGTCCATCAATAGATTGGTGCTTGCTCTTGAAACTTGTTCTTGTCTATTTTCCAAATTGGCACTCCTTTCACAAGGTATCAGTAGGCTTCACAAGCTTGGGCAAATCTCTTACAACCTGAGTGGAACTTATCTTCACAATGTTGTCAAATTTGATATGACACAACCTTCTATGCCACAACCAACTTTCATCATTCTGCCAACAAGCAATATTCATTAGTCCCTTTCAAATGATAAATGTTACCTCTTGTCTTCTTACCAGTTGCAATCATCATCATCAAGATCTTCAACATAATAACATTTATTTGGGATTCTTGGTCTATCAGGTCTTGGCTAAGGAACTCTTGTGGGGCATTTAGAAGCATAATGACCAACTTTACCACAACTGAAACATTTGAAAGGTAATTTTCCTTTGAACTTACCAGTACCTCTAGGTAGATTGTTAACAAAGTTGGCTTCAAGTTCTTCAAGTTCATAATCTAGTTTCACCTTGTGCTTGTTAGATTTGGGGGTTCTTTCTGAAGTGCTAGCCTTGAAAGAAGTCTCTATTTTTGGAAGTGAATCACCAAGTTCTCTCATTTAAAAGGATGTTAGCTTCCTGAGCAACTGATTTTTTGTAATCTTTGTCATTGTCATTACTTCTTCAATTGTGGCCACTTTATGACAATAAGATTTAGGAAGTGATCTAAGAATATTGTTCACAACGTCAATCTACTCAATTTTTCCTCCTACACTTCTAATGTTATTCACAAGTTCGTCGACCTTTTGCATGAAGGATGTTATGTTGTCATCTTCGCTCATCTTCAAACATTCATATTTTGCCTTCAAACTCTGTAAATTGGTGCTCTTCACATATTCATCTGCTTCATATAGATTCTTCATCTTTTCCCATATTTCACAAGAAGTTTCTAGCTCCATGATCTTTGTTACTTTCATGTTAGATAAGGTGCTTACAAAGGCATCCTTTGGATTTTATGTTCAACTCAAATTCCTTGATCTCATCTTCAGTTTGCAGACCATTCTTTAGTTTTTCATACTTATTTTCAGTTATTTTCCAAACACTATAACCCAAGCAAAGGAGATGGGTTTTCATACAGATCTTCTAGACAGAGTAGTTTGTTCCATCGAACCGCTGACTTTCCTTCTTATACGACATCCTGGGTCAACCTCAAACGGTCAAGATTTCTTCTGAGGAACCTTGCTCTGATACCAATTGTTGAAATTATGAACCAGACAACTGAGAGGGGGGGTCAATCAGTTGTCTCAAAACTTAAACAATTCTACACTTTAAAACATTAATGACTTGTCCACTATTTGTTATGATTAACTCATGAAAGCATAAACTTAGAAACATAAACACAATTGCAAGATCATACACAAGTGACACCATATTTTTACGTGGAAAACCTTGTTAAAGGAAAAACCACGGTGGATGTTAGTCTACAAGATATATAAGTTATAACAATACCAAAAATCAAAGGCTCATTGCTAATAGGGCTCACTACCCAGAAAAAGGCTCACTACCAAGTGATGGCTCATTGCCAAGGGGTGGCTCACTACCAAGAGGTGGCTCACTACCAAGAGGTGGCTCACTACCAATGGTTTTGAACTAAGATAATAGCATCTACTCCATGCCTAAATTTAGTTCCACTAAAGCACAATACTCTTTCTCTACTCTGTTCTTCCTTCTACACTTCTGCAATCAACTTTGCATTATTGACACAAGGAGATATCTTCCACAACCAATTTACAAGTATATATATCATTTGTCAACATTGGAATATACATCAAGGTTAGCATTATACTCATCAACCATTGGAATAGTCTCCAATTTCGACATTACAAACATTTACAAAATAGGTCTTGACCTAATACAAAAATTATGCTAAGTAAATGTAGTAAAGATGTATGTGGATCACTCTACACCTTAGTTAGACTCAAACATGATCTTCCACACCACGAAAAACTTCTACAATCTTCAATACATCTCCACAATCACAGGAATTAACTAAGTCAACAAAGACTGGTTACATGCTACGTTATATGGGAATAAACTTCAAACACGATCTCAATTCCTTAATGCAGACCAATGTAAATATAGGAGCATGATCAGGAGGCATCCACAAGCATGTTGTAATAACCAAGAGAAACTACACAAACTCTAACCACTTTATCCATGAGATTCTTCACACCGGAGCACATGAACTTCACTATCTTCAATTCTCATAAAATAAAGATAGCTTGTGGACCACCAAATCATGAACCATTATAGTTGTAGGCACTTATCATTGTCCCATATTTCCCTCTAGAACCACAGAGCAAAATACATTCAATGCAAAGGAATGCAGAGCAAAATACTTTCTCCTTGTCACCAGTGAATAATCAGAAAAAGCAAGTTTTACTCTGGTGAATGTAACTCACTCAATTCTTCATGTTGGAGGCTCAAACTCAAGATTTAGCATCTTCAGACATGCCTCTAAATAACTTCCAATCTGCAGACCAAGATCTTCAATCTACAAGAAATGTGGAGCAGTCTTCTGGACTGTTCTTCAGTATGCAACTTACTGTCTTCACTGTGATTCATTGTTTCCTTTCTGATTCTTCTGGAGGGGCTAATTTTCTCAATATCCTCAACATATAAATCTTCTAAACAAATAACAAAATAGGATACAGTTGACACCAATGACAACAAAGATATGTTGACATCAATGACACCATCGATTAGGCACATACTTGCAACACAAGAGTAGTACCAGACATGCTAATCCAAAAACAACAGAGATGAAAGATTATCAAGAGTTCTTTGGAGTCAAGTAAGATCAATCTTTGCATTGAGAACAAATGACAAAGAGTCTTTTAATGAAAGTCATAAAGGGGTCTTGCTAAAACTCTCACAGTGGAGGAGATCTTGATTAAAATATAGCCATTGAAAGGGCAACAGAGAAAAGAATCTTGTCATTGTTTTCACATTATAAAGTAATAGCAACACAAATGAAAGAAAAGACAATCATCTAGGCTGTCACAAATGACAAATCAGCCTATATCATGTAAAGAAACAACTATATAATGAAGGTCATGCATGGCTGTCACCATTTTATACTGTTACAAAATGAGGTTCTTTTACATCATGCTATAGAAGCATATTCAAATGCAAAAATAATGAAGTCTCAGGGTGCATTCACCAGAAGAGGACATAGCTTCATTGCCACATGCCAACTAAGAAGATGATAATTAATCTACTACTTTTTCATTTGTAGAACACCTACATGATCTAGCGAAGCAAGCGTCTTAAGCTAAAGGAGCAAGCCACAAAAGCTACAACAGCAGTAGACTTGGAAAAAAGCTACAGGAGTAGGAAACACAAATTGGAAAGGTATTCAAACTTGTTAGCAAAGACACAAAAAATGAAAATGAACACAAAGAAGGCCCCATTCTTGTATCTTTTCACAAAGAAATCAAAGTAAGAAAGAGGATACATGAAAAGATACAGAACAACAAATCCTACGCTCAGAGTTTTATATGCAGAACCCAAAAAAGAGAGAATGGAGCCGTTTTCATGGTTTTTCCTCAAAACCCCAATAGAGAAAGGAAGCCAACACATAGAAATAATCATTTATTTATCATTTTTGTTACTAAAACAGAGAAATAAAGGGAAGTTTTTAGCAGAGGCAGCAAACAAAGAGGGTTTTTCTTCATTTTACTTATAGCTGTGATAGAAATGACCTTCTATATGCAAGAAAACCCTCCAGAAGCTTGAACCAATCCTTCAACCCTCAAGCATGGTGGCAACATAGAGGAAGGGCAAGAATGAAAAGGAAGGGTGAAACAAATGATTTAGGGTTTCAAGATGTTTTAGTCTTTGCATGCCTATGCCCTAGCCTATGGGCTTATCCTTTTTTACTTAACTTTTAAATAAATCATTACACATGAAATCTACCTGGGGTCTATGACTTTTAAGTCAAAAGACCTAATCATGTAAAAGGATCCCATGAGGGTCTTGGGAGTCATAAGGGTATATTGTGATTTTTCAAAAGTTTTCAAACCTTAGAGTCAAAAAACATAATTATGTGACTGAGGTTAATGGATTGCAATGAGGGTCTTTTGACCTTATTTGACCAAGGGCAGATTTTCTTGTTTTTCTGAGTCAAGGGACAAATTGAAGGTATTATTTTCCATATAGAGGATGGAATGGGTTTATTTTTTTGCCTTAAGGAGGCTATTGTAATAAATGCAAAACCCCTTATATTTTTGCATAAATAATTGGCAAAAATATTGTATGTTAACAACTATTAAGTGTAATAATGTCAAATAAATTGCATTAATACTTGTTATGTAATAACCATAAAGAGAAAAAAAACATGCATTACATAACACTTATTAAATCAATCACATTGATTGCATTTAGTAATTGTTAAAATATGTTATTTTTGCCCCTTAATCATGCAAAAATAGGAGAGGAGTTGAACTGAAGTACAGGCTCATGTAGGGAGAGATATTTTGAGTTTTTTTTTTTACTTTGAGTCAAACTGAGCTAATTTTGGCTTTCATTTGCTCAACTATCCTTGGAGGAGCAGTTCTGAGCTATTTTTGCTCATCTTGGAGGATTTTTGGGGCCTAAATTTTAGGTTTTTTACTTGTGCCCACCCAGCAACTTGGAGTTGTTTTTTGAGACTCATTCATGCATATTTTTGAGTCCAATTGAGTAGGAGTTGACTTCCCCTCCAATTTTGGGAGACATATTTTGTATTATAGGAAAAAATCTCATGTTTTTTTCTCTAGTTCTTACTTTTTTCCTTTGCATATTGCCAAAAAGAGATTGTCTTGTAACTTAGCCATTTATACAGTTTACAATAGCAGCAGATTATTTTCCAGCAGTTTATTGTTATTTTGTAGAGATTCTGAGCTTCCATTTTCTAATACAATTAGGGGTTCTTCTATCTGAATCCAGGTGTCTTGTTTATTTTGTGAGTGAGTTGATAGGAATTTCCTATGTTTTTCTTCAAAACCTCTAAATTCTTTGTCTCATTTATTGGATGCAAGTATACAAATTCTAGTTTATTACAGGTCACAGCTTGTGTAAGATTTCTCATGCCTTTCTATGAATTACTTATGTGGGACTTTGATCAATTTGGATTGTAAGAATAGGTGTATTGGAAACTATTTGTGCATCATATTGCAGTTTTAAGTTAAAATATTGGTGCATCACCCCCTTTAGGATAGATTTTTCAGTTCAGTTTCAATTTATGCAGGTATTCTTTTATCTCTTTTCCTTATCAATTTATAGATCCAAAGGGGCATTTAAAGGGAGCTGACTCTTCCAGAGGTCCATTCTAGAAATAGACAAACCCACAATCTGAGAATGTTCCCATGTTACACGGGATTGCCAAGCTTGTAAAGGCTTAGTATTCAAGGTGAAATCCTTTATGACAACAATTTTTGGCATGATGGGTCCCATTTGATTTTTATATGCTTTCTTTTCTTGCAATGTACTCATTATTGTGTATCTTATCACCTACAGTTACTCCCACGGCTTGTGTGGGATTATATAAACACTTCTCTTTGAATATAACAGTTATTTCATCTCATGCAATGACTCATGTATAATTTCTCTTTGTAAATCAATTGCATAGCACAAACTAAACATTATTGCATGAAATATGTGTTTATAATCATGACAAATTTGATAAAGTTATAAGTACCTTTCTAAAACTATACCAAACTACAATGAACACATCTAAACATGATCTGCAAAGAACTAGTTTAGCTTCAAGTTCACCAGTCATCCTTTGGATACCTCCTACCTCACTAGGGCACTCCTCATTTTATCTGGATCATGTAACGGCTCTATGTGAGATGTACATAATCTTGGTAGCATGATCATTAAACAATTCTTCATCAAGACAGTAGATATTGACTGGATGGCTCATGAACTTAAGCCTTCTCTTACCCCTTCCTTTTGACTTGTCTACTTCTCCAAAGCAGCAACATAGACTGTTGTTACATCCTAACCAAATTGGCTACAAAGCACAATTTGGTAACAATTAGTTGAGGATAAGACTCCTCAACTAAGAATGGTCATAAAGTTGCCTCCCTACAAACTAGCATGAGTGGCTAGTTAGTAGGCAACTTGATGACACCTATCCTAACTACCCAACAACCTTGACACCTCAATGAGACACCTGTCAAGGTTGTATAAAGGAACACCTAAGTAGGCTTATGCCTAAGTGTATAATACATATGAAATATATATACACTAGCACGTATTAATTAAACATGAGCAATGTCACGGTTTGCAAGGTGAACTAGGCGTTATTTAGGCCATCAAAACTAAGTACATTAGCATGTTTAGGCCAGATATGAACATGGAAGGTGTTTTGATTATTAGTTGGTGCAAGTTTTAGATTATATTTATAAATAGGGACCTAAGTTCAATGTTAAAGAAATTATATAAATCTTGTAATCTTGGTTACATATTTGCATTAGGATGAGCTTAGATTCAAATATTCGTCAACATGTGTATATTCAGCCAAGGTATGAAATGATATAAAATTCACATCATAGTTATTCATCTTGATATTTAGATATTTATTTTGTAGTATGAATTTACTAGTATAAGTGTGAATTCCTTCCAAGAAAGAGTTAGACTTGTCTACGTGGAACCTTGATCCTCTATTTCTACATAATTTGCAATAGTTTATGCAATAGCTACAAGAGAGCCATATTATGGAATTGAAGTTGAAGGGATATAACTCTCTTATTACTCAAAGAAGCCATTTAACGTTGTTTATGAATAACATCACCTCAATATAATTAGATCTTAAAAGGGATTTTTGCTTGCTACAAGAATGCAAAAGGATTGCTTGTGCTAATGAAGATCATTCAAATGGTGCCAAATAAGTTTCTTATTGCTTAAGAGTGGTCTGAATAGCTCAGACACCCATTTAGAAGATGTGTGAACCTAGTTTCTTTACCAAGTTATGCTAGAGTAGAAATTTAAAGACTACTTATTATTAATGAAGACCAAGAGAGTGTTATAGTATAGAAGTTGCTCAAATTGCAAGTCTCAAAAGAATAATTCTATCATTTCTAAAGTTAGTCATCAACCAATATTTATATTTAGAAGATACTCTTTGTCAGTTGTATTACTTTGATTTGCCTCATGCTAATCTTGTAGGGAAAACTCTTTGTATTCTCTAAGTAAAGAGATAAATGTGTACAAAATTGACTTCTACATGGTTTGGAAACAGTTTGAAACTTTGCTATGACTAACTAAATAAAGTACTTTTTCTATTCTTCTTATTATTTATTTTGGATTTTCCATTCATGGGCTTGTAGTTTCCTTCTTTAAACTATTAAACTCTTGATAATTCAATGAACCTAAAGCATGTTCCACATCACAAGTATCTTGTTGATAGAAATATGCTTTGTGTGATCAACCTCAACACATTCATGCAACACAAAAATGAAAAAAAAAATTGTATAATGATTGTGGGATTTGTACCTTCAACCTATGTCTAGAATAGGAGGTTGAGGGTTATACCTTTAATAATTTTATCTTTCCTTAGATGATTTCATCTTCATTTGTGTTGGTTGCAAATCTTTGGGTCAATAAAAGAATGGTAAAAGTTGGCTTTGTCTACTCATATAGTATTGTTGGAGAATGAGACTTCACAAGCTCATCTTCACCCCCTCTCTCACCTTATTTTGTAATTTTTTATATCATTGGTTAGAATAATTTACTATAGGATTCATTTAAGGTTAAATTTAGGATTTCAGCATTATTCATGTAAATTGATAAATCAATAGGAGGATATAAATCTAACATTTGATGTCATATGGTGATCAAAATGGAATTTATCAAACTATATTTGCATATGGGCAAACTTTTAAAAAATCACAAAACCAAAACAACAAATAATTAGTGACTTTCCATTAAGATTCTAATGGAGACGCTTGAACAAAATGACCAAACTACTTACCTACTAGGTCTTTTGAGTAACTTTTGAACCCATAATCTTGCATCTAGAAGACTCTTGGGGTTTACAACCTTTCAATTAGGGCAACAATCATGTTCTAACATCAAAGTCTAGATCAAAGTTTGGGATCAAGAGAGATACAAATCTACATGAGTGATACAAAGAAACACTACTCAAACAACCAAAAATCTAGAGCATGTTCAAGATGCAGATGGCATGAAGACAATACTTTCATAAATGCTTATCAATTCATGTTGGTGTAATCTATAGATAGATATATAGAAAATTTTATATAGCTAAAGAAGACAACTTCATAAATAGGTTCAACCAAGTGAGAATCTTTGATTTAAACAATTTTAGTGAGTGTCTATATGGTATGTGTTCCATCTCACCAGTATGCATGCTTAACCAACTACTACATCTACCTAGTATATGGAAAAAAAGACTAGGTATATAACTCTTACTCAAAACAAAACCAAGCATAATACCATAGTACAACACAAAGTACATGAAATTTAAGATTAAACAAGGTTAAAGTAGTAGATACTTTAGAGAATTAGACACAAACACAATTATAATTACTTAAGTTTTCAACTATAATTATTATTATAGACGATTTCAATTCAAAAGTTTTAAATAAATTTTACTTTTTAGGGTAGATGAAATCAAACTCAAATTTGAGGATAATGTCCTAATTGTCATCATTTTTAAAAAAAGTAGTAATGACAATTAAAATATAATATAAATTGTATTATTAGAATTTTTGCATGATGATCTATAAAAGGGTTTTTTTGGATTTTTCAAAAAAAAAAAAAGTTACACAGGAAGTGGCAAGAACATTAAGTATGTCTAAAAAATTTAATGTTCATAATTTGGCACCAAACTGATGCCATATACACATCTAGAAAATACTTTTGACTAGAAATATTTTTGCTAAATCTATTTTGGCTAGAATGAATCTTTCTCAAACACTTTTTCAGCTAGAAATGACTTTTTAGTCATTAATTCTTAAAGTTGGGTGTGGTATTTAAATCTAGCAAAAAGGTGACATATCGTTTTATTTTCACTATAGTTGTAAACATTTGTATTGCTCTTTTATGTTGTCTTAAATGTGTAGTATAGCCTTTAGTTGGATCAAAATGTTATGTACCAAGGGATATGACATTATAATGTATTTAGGTGGATGGAGATGCTGACATGTGGCACACATGGTCCCTTAAGTTAGTTATATTGGGTTATGTGAATAACTTGTGTAATCAATTATATTAGGTGATGAGTACACCAACTTTGGGTTTAGCCCTCCATTATGTTATTAGGAGGTGGTATATATAGGAGATGCATATCATTGTAAGGATATGTGTGTTGAGCATGATATTATATTTGGGATCTCTTGTTGATATAGCATGGAGTGGCTTCTTCCATAACGAGTATTGTATAGTGTTACCCTACCTCAAGGGTTTATTCTATTTTTTCATATATTAGATATTAGGGAAACTTGGCCCACAAGCATCTCTTGTGTTGTGTGAGATCCATCATTTGCATTATATTATTTCAATTATTATATGTATGGATCTTATCAAGTGGTATCATAGCTGTGATTTGGGAAAATATGGACAAAGCTACAAATTTTTCTGCAATTTTTATATTTAAGGTAGAGGATCATCTAAGGACACTACAGTCCAAAAATTAGGTTTATATCATCAATATTCTGTGAGTTATTGCAATTTTATGATTTTTCATGAATTCACTTTTTAGGCTACAAATCATAGAATTTCTTTGATATTTTTACATTTATGGATAGTGCGTCAAAATTTATCAGGGGTTTATTATTTGTATTTTTATTTTTGAGTATGAAATCATTACAAAATAATGCAGTCAAAATCAAGTATGCTGTAAAAATTTATAAACCCTAGTTTCAATGGGGATTTCAAATTTTGATTGTAGTGGAGATGCATTAGAGTGGTAGAACCAATCCAAAAGGGATTATAGTAGACATAGAGCTTGGAAATTAGAATTAGGTTGTCACTTGAATGGTATGTATTCCAAATGGTATATTGAGTGGTGTAATGACATTTTTTCTTTAGACCAAATGGAACTAGGTTTCTTTGATAGATGGCTTTAAGGAGGAGGAGGAGGAGGAGATTCAAAGAAGAATATAGGTACGTGCACTTTAGCTCCATGGAAGGAATGATCAAAGAAAGGAAGATTAAATAAGTTATAATTCCATGGATGCATTCAAAAGGAAAGAAGGAGGAGGAGGAGGAGGAGGAAAAGAAGAAGACGAAAATGATGATGAATGATATAGGTACAACAATCACAATGTAATAGGAGGCAAGGCATGGTACCCCTAATGTGGGATCAATATATGATCAATGAGATAAATATAGGATCATGTAGGCATGATCTAGGAGAAAGATCAAGATATATGACAATATAATCTCAATAGACAAGAGAGGATAACATAATGCCCCTAATATAGACATGTCCCAGCAAGACAAGATATAGTTGATAAGATAATTTAAGATAATAGACATAAAACATAGTGATATATGATTAACCATGTAGGACATAGCAATACGAGTGTAAGATGCAACAATGTAGGACCAAGTACTGGTAAAGTAAGATATGCTCTAAACAAGAAAAATATATCAATAATGGATCATAAATGCTCACAATATAGTTAGATAAGAAAATGTAAGACATGGATCATAGATAAAGTATTTTATGAAGCTGCATTACTCAATGTACAAAACATAAGATAATTCTCTAAGATATTAGATCACCCATAAAAGGAACATAAGGCAATGCTCTAAGAAGCTAGATCACTCATATTAGGAACATAAGACAAGATTATGTCATTAATTCTTGTCATACAATTTGTATCACAAGGTATATCATCACCAAACATGTACTCATCATTATCACAATCCATATGATTATCATTAAGGTCGGTAGAAAATATAACACATGAATAAGTATAAGCAATATGATTGGAGAAATGTCATCACAAGTAGGTACTATATCATCATCCATAGATAAATCTTGCAAAGAAAATGTGTTGAAAGATAATACTCATTAGAAATATCCACAACACTATCACTCTCCATAAGGGAAGTTTACAACATATGGTAATCATGAAGAAGTAAACTAAGGCTATCTAACAAAGATGGAAACATGACAAGAAAATCCCTAAAGGAAGAGAAAGAAAATAAGTGATCATATAATACTTCCATAAATAATGTGACTCCATCGATATGATAAAATGTCATAAGTGAATCAAGCACAATGGGATATATACAAAATGCATAAACATTTCAAAATTAATCATAGAAGCATGGATAGAGGCCAAGGATAAAGGACCATTATAATCAAAACAAGGATCTATCAAAGTATCTATATTTTTTCAAGATATTAATTCTAAATTAGATCTAAAAATATGCTAAAAATGGAAACCCTAGGTCAAACCAAGGGTGGGTAAGGTGGGCACAAGGATGCTCAATCAATTCAATCACCAAAACCTAGAAAGAAAAGATAAACCAATGAAACTTAGTGACAAATCAAATTAGAAAATAAGAATTAAATTACAGATTTGAAAACATAATTAGGATTGTAATGTTGGGTAAGTTTTGTAGGTTCACCAAAATGAAAAGGAAATAAAAGGTTCCTTTACCGACAATCTAGGTTAATCAATTAAATAAAGTAATTAAATACAAATCAACCTAGATTTAATGAGTTTCTAGAGTGAAGTAGATCAGATCAGACAATATTAAACAAAAACTATAGTCATACCATAAATAGTAATAATTGAAGAGATTGCTTATCCTTTCGACCAAAGAATGTGTGCCAGTTGATGAAGACAGTGAGATTTGTGTGTTTTGGAACATAGAAATATCTTGAATAGTAATGCGTATGAATGAGAATCAAAATATAATTTTTTTCTTTGTATTAAGCTAACTTTGTCATTTTGGACTCAGTTCACAACTATGAACTTGTTTTGTGCTTGCAAACTTGAACTCTAATGATCTCTAGATTCTTCCATGTGAACTCTCAACTATAGACTACTAGACAATTAAATCTTCTCTTACACTCTCGAGATTTTCTGTCATGTTGGTGGTAATTAAATACCTTGACAAATTACAAGGATTTTTTTGTTGCATTAGCAATATTTAAAAATATCTTGATAGATAGCATGCTTCAAACATTCACATGAATTCTAGAATGATTGATAGGTGATTTATATATGCTAGGATGAGATTGTGATCAGATATGGCAAATGCAAATGTGAATGATTATTCTTTAACGTCCTTGTACTTAGAGATTTTATGGACTTCATGTGTTGTGTGTTTCCTTTTTCTATGTAAGTAATGAATGCAAATTGATGTCTCTTTATGCATGAACATAACACTAGACTGTGTATGTTTGTGCATAGTTAGCTTGGGACCAAAGTGTGAAAGGGCACTAATCTGCTCAAATATTTTGATTTTAATTTTGCATTTATGTGGATCAAGATTGTGGCTACAAGGATAACTTTGCAAGTATGTACATGACCTGAGTCAAACAACTAGGTTATATTAGTGTCTGACATGATTGGATTATAGAAAAGGATATGATTAATGATCAAAATGAAATAGATAAGCCAATTGAATTAGGATTGCATGCACATAAGCATAAGGATAAGTGATAATCATAGAGCTAGGTGTAAACAAATAGATAAGCCAATTGAATTAGGATTGCATGCACATAATCATAAGGATAAACAAGTCTAGGTGCTAACAAGTCTAGACAGGCAAACCTAACATTACAGAAAAATAGACCATTTATAGCTAAGTAAATGTACCAAACATTAATTCAGAGTAGACAGAAAACCAAATAGATTCACCATTTGAGGAAATTAACCTAATTATACATAACATAAGAGAATTTTTATAAAGAAGATTTCGAAAGATTGAGTTTAGATTTTATTAGGTTTTATAAAATAGAGTAAAGATATGTCGTGGCGCGGAAAGGGGTTGGGCAAAGGAGGGGCAAAAAGGCACAGGAAGGTGCTGCGAGATAACATTGAGGTTATCACCAAGCCTGCTATTCGCCGCCTGGCAAGGAAGGGAGGCGTCAAGCGCCGAAGAGACCAGAGGTGTACTCAAGATATTTCTTGAGAATGTCATTAGAGATGCTGTTACATACACTGAACATGCGGGCAGGAAGACCGTCACTGCCATGGACGTTGTCTATGCCTTGAAAAGACAGCGCAGGACCCTCTACGGTTTTGGCGGCTAAGCATCTTGATCTTTTTGTTCTAATTCTATGGTGTCTTTTGACACCACCATATGTCGGAATCAGACTCTGCTAAATCCAGCAGCTCCATTTTTTGTAGCTTTTATTCTCACCGTCTTTAACGTCTATGGAGGTTTCAATGTTAGCACCGTGGATCTGGTAATTGTTTTTATAATATGGAGAGTATGTTTTAATGATATAAAGTCTTTTTAGTCCAATAAATTATGCAAAAATGATTTGGTATCCACAGGTTGAATTTCGTTGTGAGAAAACTGTTTATAACATAGTGGCATTTTGATGTTTTGGAGGTAAATTTGATTGAAAAATGTAAATCTAATTGGCTTTGAAGTCGGATTTGTGGATTCATTTAGAGATTGGATCCTCTTTTAATGGCTATGACGATTTTTTCACTTATTAAACCTAATAATTGAGCCACCATCTACGTAGACCACTAGATCTTTCACATCATTAGGTGATAATGCATATCACACAACCTTGGCTAAAATTGATAGCTTGTGATAACCAATTAGCCCTTGATATTTTACGACTAGGAACCTCTTTAGACCTGGATATCATTGCCTGAGATTGTTACTTCTAACCAAACCAAAGGACTCAATGTGTTGAAATAGGGGAAATTCAAAATGAATTACGCAAGGAGATTATTCATTATTAAGGATCACATTCTATAACTACTGATAATATATATAATAAATTAATGTTAGATCCAAAAAACTATCAAAATTTTAGTTAGCCTATAATGGGGTGTTACAGTATAAGAATAGATTGATAATAAATACAGTGTGAGGTAATCATAATCATGTGATAAGTTAATAGATACAATATAAGAATAGATACAAATGATAAGAGAGTAAGCATAGATAATTATTAGAATATAACAACCATACATAGAAGAGAATATTGTGATAAGCGTGGAAATAGAGTGGAGATAGAACAAAGATACGATCATTGCCCTAACATGGGCAAAATAATGGTGATGTCGCTCTTAATGAAAATAAAACTTGTGAAAGTATAACAAAAGGTTAAATGTGGAATCTATGAGAATAAACACACAGAGGATAAGATTATATTAGATGAGACTAGATTGGACTAGCATGAACCAAGGTAAGGGTACATGGCCCAAACATGATCAAGGATAGATAGGAAAAATGGCACAAAGCCCAACAATGGGACAAATCCATAGATATAGCAAGTGAGATAAGTGCTATAGATCTAGATAATCATGTGTGACAATAATGACAATGCAACAAGAGGCAAGGCATGATACCCCTAATGTGGGATCAATGTAGGATCAATGAGATAAATATAGGATCATGTAGGCATGATATAGGAGAAAGATCAAGATATATGACAATATAAGATCAATAGACAAGAGAGGATAACATGATACCCCCTAATATAGACATGTCCTAGGCAAGACATGATATAGTTGAAAAGATAATTTAAGACATGTGAAATATAGTGATATATGATCAACCATGTAGGACATAGCGATATGAGAGTAAGATGCAACAATGTAGGATCAAGTAATGGTAAAGTAAGACATCCTCTAAAGAAGCAAAATATATCAATAATGGATCATAAATGCTCACAATAGCTAGATAAGATAATGTAAGACATGGATCATAGACAAAGTGTTCTATGAATCTACATTACTCAATGTACAAACATAAGATAATGCTCTAAGATATTAGATCACTCATATAAGGAACATGATGCAATGATCTAAAATCTATATCACTCATAGTAGGAACATAAGACAAGATTATGTCATTAATGCTTGTCATACTATCTGTATCACATGGTATATCATCACCAGACATGTACTCATCATTATCACAATCCATATGATTATCATTAAGGTCACTAGAAAATGTAACACATGAATAAGTATAAGCAATATGATTGGAGAAATGTCATCACAAGTAGGCACTATATCATCATCCACAGATAAATCTTGCAAAGGAAATGTGCTCAAGGATAATATCTCATTAGAAATGTGCGCAACACTATCACTTCCCATAGAGAAAGTTTACAACATATGGTAGTCATGAAGAAGTGAACTAAGGCCATCTAACAAAAATGGAAACATGAAAATAAAATCCCTAAAGGAAGAGAAAGAAAATAAGTGATCATACAATACTTCCATAAACAATGTGACTCCATTGATATGATAAAATGTCATAAGTGAATCAAGCACAATGAAATGATACAAAAAATGCATAAACTTATTAATCATAAAAGCATGGATATAGGCCAAGGATATTAATTCTAAATTAGATCTAAAAAAATGTTAAAAATGGAAACCCTAGGCCAAATAAAGGGCACAAGGATGGGCAATAAATTCGATTGACAAACCCTACAAAGAAAAGATAAATCAATGAAACTTAGTGACAAATAAAAATAGAAAATTAGAAAATTAGAATTGAATTATAGATTTGAAAACATAATTAGGATTAGAATGTTGGGTAAGTTTTGTAGGTTCACCAAAATGAAAAGGAAATAAAAGGTTCCTTTATGAAATATCTAGGTTAATTAATTAAATACAAATCAACCTAGATTTAATGAGTTTCTAGAATGAAGCAAATCAGATCAGACAATATCAAATAAAAAGTACAGTCATGCTATAAATAGTAATAATTGAAGAGACTCCTTATCTTACACAAACTAGAGCTAGTTGCAAACAAGTCTACGTAGGCAAACCTAACATTACATAAAAATACACCATTTATAACTATTTAAATGCAGCGAACATTGATTTCCAAACTAGACAGACAACTAAATAGAAAAATACATCAAAGATGCAATTTTCACGATTTAAGAAAAATTTCGAAAGATTGAGTTTAGATTTTATATCGCTTAAACATGTTTAAAGAAGCAAAGTCCATTGATTAGTTTCTCATAGAATTATCGTTTGTGTTTCATTGATAGGAAAGAACCTTTTTTTTCACTAGAACTAGCGTCCAGGCATAGAGGTGCTGCAAAAATCAATTAAGAATGTAGTGATCAATTTTGTTACAGCTCTATATTTCATATCGATCGTTAAGGAGAGTGCTCTCAAACTTCTAATTTTTTAAAAGTTTCCCTTAAAGAAATCATAAATCCAATCAAAGATTATCATTGTCCGAAGATCACACACAATGATAATCAGCAAGAGATTTGCAGCTTTTGGTACGACTGCCAGTAACATAAATTTCAAAAAATGGGCAAGACCTTTTCAGAGAACGTAAAGGGAACATTTTAGATGAAACGTGATATGTTCTCTACTCTTATCTTCATTGCCATTATCCAAAGAATTTATGTAGCGGTTTTAAAATCTGTCCAGAGTTGTGGTGCTGCCGGTTTTCTTGTTAGCATCGGTTATCCATTTAAACTTCCTTTGTAAAAGTCTTTGAATATAATTTTTGGTGGTCTATTCAAAATCTAAAAATTTTGATTGTAGTTTACAGCAAAATACGGCCATACGAGCAGCAAATTTAGGCACGGTGCCTTACTTCAACAATAGAAATGTATAGAAGTATTGCAACAGTGGGCCCTTGCGCGTTCAACAGTTTCTGATAAAAACAAATAGCTTTTGTAAATCTCCGTCATTGATATGTGTGGGATAAATGCAGTCAACATGTCGTATAGTGTATACTGTATGGTGCATGAATGAAGAGGCCCATTGCCCACATCCAACCTAGAAATCATGCCATGTAGTAGTCATTGTGTGTGGATGTGATGGACTTGACAGAATAGAGTAATGATGATCCATATTTATAGATGGACATCATGAGGTTGCGTGATTACTACTTTCCCATACCCTTAATTCCATTTGCAGCATCAAATGTTTTCATTTCTTATCGATCGCACCGCCAATGTGTGTTTCCTTCACACCCAGCGACGGAGATGGAGAAGAAGGCGAAGGCGATCTCTATCCTGCGTTTTGACTCGATTCCGAATAAGGTGAGTGTATCCTATAAACTTGGTCCTTTGTTTCTTCGATCGTAGTAGCCTGTTCATCATTCTACAGATGCCGTGTCTTTTCTTATTTGAGGAATTTTTGACAGGAAAATGGTTTATATTGAAGACAGACATACCTGATCTGGTCTGGAAATTTTTCAATAGGCTGTTGTATCTGTGGTAATAGCCAAGAGATTTGTGCACAGAGCTTGAATCGCTGAACTTTAGTTTGAACCGGTGAGTTTAAACCTTGGGATCCAAAATATATTGTGTTCCAGACCAGAGTTGTAAAATATAAACCTTGAAGCTTATTTGTAGTAGTTTCTTACTATGCGCACTTTAAATTTTATTAGGTTTTATAAGAAACAATGAAAATTTGGGGATGGAGCGTGCTATATAATCAGCAAGTTCATTATGAGGGAAATCTAGAGACTGGATATAACTTTTTTTTATTGGACTGAATACTTTCATAGTGCATGTTCATACCTTTGTAAAATCTGTCCATTCACTTAAATATAGCCATCATCAAATTTTAATCTAACAGGCAAAAATATATTCAAATTCCAGGCCGGGTGGGAATATTTTTGGCTGAGGTGGTTTTTTGTAATAAGATTATAGCGTAGAGTGTGAAGGACTGTATCTGCAGTCTTACATTCAAAAACACAGACATGTAAAAAGTTGTAGGTGTAGTTTTTAATATTAGTATTTTGACTGCTGAACGGTTGCCCATATCTTCTACTGCTTGATATTAGTGCTGTGGTGTTTTGAATAGAAACGTTTGTAAGCTTCTGAAATGGGATAAAAAGGTTGAGGAGTGTAGCAGACCTTGCGAGCAGAAACGCCCAATCTGTCTAGGGGAAAAACATGGGCAGTCTACCTAATTCGCATGTATTTGTGGCTGAAAATGCTTCAGAAGCTTTCAATGCACGCCACAAATCAGATCAGACTTCACAGACATTCAGAAATCCTGATAATCTAGCAAACCGCCTGCCCCGGTTTAATGATGATAAATGCGTTTTGTGCCAAGGTTTCTCCATTCGGTAAGATAATTGTGTAGGTTTATAATTGTATATTACGTTTTGTAAAATATCCTGTAGATGGTGATGATAACCTAGGATCATTTTATTTGCAGTGAATATGTGGGCAAAGTTAGAAGTGTAAACATGAGGGAATCATGGCCTTTCTCGGAGAGTCTGGTTGATGGAAACCAGCACCTGCTTCCGCCTCTTAATAGGCCTAATTACAGATGGTGGGCATGTCAATATTACAAGCACTCTGGAACGACAAGTCATGCAGTGTTGTGTCATGGAGCTCAGCCTGAAAATAATGGCAGCCGCAACATGGAGGGAATAATAGGCCGGGAAATAATAATCTCTATAGAACCATTTTCAAACGTAGATCTGTGCAGTTTTGGGGACTTGCAAGAACAAATCCGGAAACACGGCACAGGCCAACTTTCCGGACTGGAGGACAATACTGGAGAGAGCGAAAAGGGTATTCTTAGAATGGCAAAAAATGATGAAAAACGGGATGTTTATGAGCACTGCCAGAATCTGTTAAGGACGCCATTTTCTGCAGCTTCCGGTTCGAAAAATGGGACATGGGAATTTGCTTCACAGTGTGATTCTGTGCGACTAGGCAAAAATGGAAAGCCTGACGAAAACGTGCACAAAGATAACCAAAACCGGAGCGACCAGAAACAGGGTAGTGCTATTCTCAAAGCTTCCGTAAATCAAAGGCAGGTACAGCAATTAACATTTGATTTGATGGAAACGGAATGCGGAATTTTCAAGAGAGTAGATATCAGCGAGGAAACGGGAAAGGCAAGGAGGGCTAAAATAGTAGCACAATTTCAGATAACAGCAGCAAGGTCAATGTCAATTCAATCTGAGAGAAACAAAAGTAAAAATCAAAATTCTCAAGGAACCAGATCTCAGTCGCTTGACATTAGCAATGGTGATGCTACTGGCCCCAAAGTTTGCCCAGTTTGCAAAACATTTACTTCCACTACTGTAACAACTGTGAATGCGCATATGGACGATTGCCTTGCCCAAACATCTGACGCACAGAAGAAACCAGCTCAAGCGCAAAAACGGAAATCAAGGACACAAAAGAAGCGCTCAATAGCTGATATTTGTGGTACTTCTCCGCCAACTCAGAATCATTCAGATTGCCAGGAAAACTTTTCCTTTGGGATGGATGAATCAGCGGCTAACTGCAAACTAATGACAACCATGGCACCAACACAGGCAAATTTTGGAAATGAAATTTGTCAAGATTTACGAAACTTGAATTGCAAGCGACAGAGGGCAACTCAATCAGATTCAATTATTGAAAATGGGGAAGCTGGAAATAGAAAAGTTGAGTCATTGCAAATGGAAAGAAAACGCCAGCGGCTGCTTGGTAGGACATCCAGTGTTTCACGCTCTGAAGGAGTTAAGGTATGCTGCCTATCCTTTTTTTTAATTGGAATTGAAATATACGAGTGTCATTACTGTTTTATGGATCTTATATCAATTTACAGTAGTGAAATCTTCACTTAAAATAAATAAATTTATTTGAAATCTCCAACTATGTGAATTTCATAAATTACTGAAAATCCAAACAAAATTGACAACCAGTCCACGATATAACTCACATGCAGTCCAAAATATTTATACAGCATCTGTAGGTGAAATACTATACAGTCCAGAATATTTATACAGCATCTCTAGGTGAAATATTTTGATTACTCTTTTGCCTTCGTTTATTAACAAAACATTTTAGAAACTAGTTAAATAAGAGGAGTAGAATTAGATCATAGCACTTACAATTTTTTTAAAAACTAGAATTAAAAAATAAATAAAAAATCAACCAAAATCAATTTCATTACTTACAAGTTACATTGTAGTCCTACTAAAAATATTCCTTTATAAAAATCAAGGTAATAGTGAGGAAGAATGAGCTTTGCTAGGGTTCAGTGATACTATGTCTTTCTTGGCTATCCTTTGGCTATTTCTTTTTGTTTTTATTTTCATGTTCTTTGGTTTCGCCGTTAATGGCTCCTAGTAGAAAGGGTTGCACCTCTTCTTTTTTTTTTTAGAGATATAATCTAGATCCTTGATTAGTGAGAAAGAAGTTGATGTGGCTATAGTAGTAGCTAGAAGGAAGGAGATGGATTTTCTTGGTAAAAGATTTATAGAATGCATGTTTGCATTAGAGGATTCCCCAATTATCAATCTTAGTGTGGACGAATTTAAAAAAAAATGTTTCTACATTTCAAGGTAGAAGCCTAGTATGTAGATTTTTGAATCCCCAACTTTCTAAGGATGACTTGGTTTTTTGGGCTAAGAAGAATTGAAAGACTCGAGGATAATATAGCCTTTGATCCTATGCTAGGGGTATTTCATAGATTTTTTTGCAAATGAGTCAAACAGATATGGAGTCTTTGGAGGAGGCTTATATTTCTTTAGAATGCAAGACTTTTCATTAAGCATTGGCATGTGGGTTTTAACTCTTTGGAAGAAATTACTATGGCAACACCAGTCTAGATACATATATATGCTTTTCCCCAAGAGTTTGGATTGCTCTATGTTTTTGAAATGATTGTTAGCTCTTTGGGATTTTCTATTGATATTTCTAGACCCTATCATGTGATAGGTCAATCAATCTATGCCAAGATGTGTTTAATTAGATCTCTTCTCCTATTCCTGAGAGTATTATTTTGCATGTAGGTGGTTTTGAGTGGTCCCAAGCTACGTATTATGAAAATGTTCCTTTTAGAAGCAGAGGTTGCCATAAATATGGCCATCTCCTTTATGATTGTTCTACTACCCAAAGAATTTCTAAGATTGAGAAGAGGAAAGTAGAAGAAAAAAAGGATGTAAAAGGATTTATCATACAAAAGAAGAGGAAAATAGTTAGAAGCAAAAATCTAAAATCTTCAAACAAAATAAAGAATGTTAGTCTTTCATCTAATTCTAGAAAAGAAATCGTTTCTAAAGAATCTCAATTCCACTTGAATGTGAATCCAAACAATGAAAAATGTTAGAGGACTATTATTTCAAAGGGGGTTTGGAACAACTTTTAGAAGAGCAAGAGGATTCTGTTAAAGCCTAGACCCCTAAGATCAAAGGGAAAGAAAATAATTTGTCCTACTTTAATTTTCTAGGTAAAACAATCAAGAAGTTTGAGAAAAATTATGAATCTCTAGAGGGTTCTAGTTCGAAGAAGAAAAGTTAAGAAAAATTAGTTTCTCCAAGATATCTAGTTAAGAGGAATGCAAATTTTGGGAACATTAAGGTAGGAAGACCTAATAATTATGTTATTCTACAAAATACTACCATGGTAGATGTATGTTATAGTGGGGAACCAATCCCAATTGGAAGTTGTATTGTTAGGGACTAACAAATATAAGGTTGGTCAATGAAAGGTGTAACTTAGAATATAAGGGGACTTAACTCCCCGCCAAATTTTTTTACTTTGGAGACTCTTGGAGAAATATAACTTAGAGATTATTATGTTAGAAGAAACTAAGTTGGCAAATATGGATAGTCATAGCTTCATATCCCTCTTTGTGTGTTTAAGGAAATGGAATATTCAAGGTAACGAGGAAAAAGGCACAATGGGTGGGCTTGCTATCATTTGGAATTGTATGGAGATATCCATTAGGGAGATCTTTTCTTCTAACTCATGATTGGTGGTTCAAGTTAGTGGCTTAATTCTAAGCTTAATTTTTCTCTAATGCCTATGGCCCTTGGCCTACTTAGAAAAAATAACAATCTCGATCTCAAGTCAGTTTTGTTATGAGAATTAATCTTGAGGACAGGTGGATTGTGGCTAGTGATTTTAAATCTATAATTGACTCCTCTAAGAAGAAAGGGGGGTCCCGAAATTAGGAAAATAATCAAAACTTTGTATCCTTTTTAAGAGGTTATGATTATTGGCCTCTCTCTTTGACTTTTGATAAGGATTGCTCCCCAAGATTGGTTCCCTTCGGTTCTAAATATTGTGGTTGGAAAACAAGGAGATGGATAGGCTTAACTCTAATTTCTAGAGAGGTCCTTATCCCTTTTTCATCAAGGGGATCTTCTCTCTCCTTATGTGTTCATTCTCATGGCTAAAACTTTAGGATGATATATTACATCCCTTAAACAATAAGGTTCTCTTCGAGGTTTAAAATCCTCTTAACAAGGGTTTACTTTGACACATCAACAATTTATGGATGGCATGATTTTTGTCATTCCTATTTCCAAAGTTAGAAAAATACTTTTTTTTTTATCTAATTAAGAACATTCTTTGGATAGTTATGAAGAGAGCTAAGTCTAAGTTTTTTTTTTTTTCTAAATATTGGAGGTGCAAATCTCTCTTTCATTAAAGGCATTTTTCCTTGATTACTACCTTGGTTTTCCTCTTTTCTTTGGTAGGAACATTAAAGCTCTATGTAATTCAATTTTTATAGATTTAGTGAGATTTTGGATGGTTGGAAAGGTTGGTGACTTTTTAGTTGGAAGGTTTGTTCTTTTGAAGTTGTTTTTTAAGGCCATTTCAATCTATTTCTTCTCTTTATTACCTGCTCCAAGGTGTATTATTTAAAAACTAACTCAACTATGAGGCATTGTGTTTGGAAAGGTTTTGAGGATCATTTCAAATTCCCCCTTCAGCTTTGAATACTCTTTGGTTTGAATATAAAAGATGTGAGGCTCTTTTGGCAAAAATTGGTTTGGAGATTCTATACTTCTCCTCAACATTCTTGGATTCAGGTTATGAAGAATGATTATGAAGAATAAATATCTTGATGGGGATTTTCCTTATTTTATGCTTGATTTTTTAAACTTACCTAAATGATCTACTATTTGGGAAGGGATGAAATCTACTAAAACTAATATAAAAAAAATTACATATTTTAGAATATACAAGATGGATCTTTTATTTCCCTTTGGGAAGATTGTTGATTGTCTCACTCTCCATTGGGTAGTGTTCCTCATTATAGGGATTTTTCTTTCTAGCTAAAATATCATGTCTAAATTATGCATTACTAGGAAGAAAATATTGAGTTTTATGTTAAAGCAAGTCTCTAGAAATCATGGCCAAAAATCCCTATTGAGTTTTATGTTAAGGGAAGTCTCTATAAATCATTGCCAAAAATCCTCTAGGAAGAAGAGAAATCTCTTTCTAATCTTTCATATTCACTTCAAAATTATAGGCCTATTTGGAGTACTAAAAAAGATTTGATGGTTTGGAATCTTACCAGGAATTGAAGCTATATAGTTAAAGGATAGTTATGAAATATTTAAGGTATCTAGGCTCAATCACATATCTTATTTTCCTTGGGATTCAAGATATGGGAAGCTAGAGCATGGCCTAAAGCTATGGTTTTTTTCTAGTTGGTGTGCCATAAAAAAAATTTGAACTTGGGATAACCTTCGAAAGAAAGGATTTAATAGATTTAATAAACGTCTTATCTACTTCACTTAGGAAGAAAATCGTAACCATGTTTTTCCATGCAATTATGCAAAAAGTTCTTTCTTTAATCTTTTAATAAGGGTTGGGTGTGCTCTACTAAAGCAATTGGTTGCATGGGTTCCTCTTATAAATCTTAATTACCTTCGAGATTTTACAGTAGACGGCCCCTAGTATGATTGCCTATAAGTTATGGTTAGAGTGGGATAATAGAACTTTTAAAGGAGATAGTTCAAGTGCATATGCATGCTCATGTTTTAGTAAGAGCTATTTTAAAGAAACAAACAAATAGGTGAATCTATTAGAGATAGCAATTCTCAAAAAATTGCTAGAAGTTCATTGACTTTTTGAAGAAATCATACCAAGAAAGCAAAACAGATATTAGAGTATTGACTTTGGTCACATCCATTGAAATGATGGATCAAACTTAACTTTGATTGAGCTTCTTAGAATAATCCTATGTTATCTAGAGGTGGTTCCCTTCTTCAAAATCATATAGGTGCAATTATGGGTCTGGGAACTTGCTTTTTGGGTTTCAATACTAATAATATAGTAGAAATGGAGTTAGCCTAATTATTGTTTTAAAATTGGGAGTTAAACAACCTATGTTCAAAATATTTTAATTGAAGGAGATTCCAATCTTATTATTAAATATTGAAGTATTGGAATGTTACATTGGTACTTATATAATCTCTTATTGGAAGTACATGATTTTCTCATCAAGTTCAAATTTTTTATATCGGTCCATATTTGTCATGAAGGTAATAAGGTAGTGATTGTTAACTATCTTGAGCTTGTAAGATATTTACCATGATCTTTTGGTAATGGAATCTTTTCTTATATCGGTCCATATTTGTCATGAAGGTAATAAGGCAGTGGATTGCTAGCTAATTTGAGCTTGTAAGATAATTACCATGATCTTTTGGTAATGGAAACTTTCTCTAGGAAATTTTTTCCTCATAAAGAATTTCAAAAAACCATTTTGTGTAAGAAAGCTAGATTTTTCCTAATGATTGATTTTTCCTTTTGGTTTTTGGCATGTGGAGTGTATGTTTTCATGAGTTGGCTACTTGGATTTTTCAACCTTTTAGTTATTTTTGGAAGTTGGATATTCTCCTTCCTTTCACATCTCCTCCTTTTTTGATCTTAATGGTTATCAACTCTTGAGCTACTAGAAAATCTATTTGATTTGGAAAAATTGCTTTTTTTGCTTCATTTTGGCTTTGTTTGGTTGTTTACTTTAGGATGAGCATCATTTTGGTGCTTTTTCAAGCTACAAAAATCAACAATTAGAAGATTTTGCAAATCATGGTACTTCTAATTTATTCCTTGATTGTGTTGGGTTTCTTTCTCCCTTATATATGGATACAAAGGTGGCATTTATCTTTGATTGGTCTATCTTTTTGAGCAACACCTACAAGTTTTCCTATTTGTTCTATGAGCATGGAAGTCCCTTGGATCTTTCATTCTTAAATTTTAATATGAAATTTGAAGTTTTGTTGCTCATCCTTCTCTCCATAATGATTTCTCATTGCAAAAGTTCCTTCACATACTTTGCCTCTTCCTAGGATGAATAATGTTATGCATCCTCTTCTGGCTAAGTTGAGAGGTGATGGAATTAGTGATGACTTCTACATTAAAGTGGAAGGTAGACCTTCTTGTTCAACTCACCTCGGTGATGTGAATGCTCACTCAACTTCTTTTGGTTTGAAGGGAAAAAAAAAGTGACTTTTAAATATTTGAGCACTTTAAAGAAACTTCATTGTTTTTCCTACACTAATATTGTTAACAAATTCAGTGGTAATCAAAGAGATTAGATGAATCACAATCATGCTAGTTCTTTTTATGATTTGTGTCATATTGTTCAAAATATCCTTGATCTAGGTAACTCCAATGCTTAGGAAACATGGGAAGATAGAAGACAAATGTTTGAGCTTACTACGTCTATACATGATTTGGTAGATAATACTACTTATCTGCTTTTTCAAATTTAGATGGAAGATGAACATCATCACCAAATTTTGGAGGAGCACGATTCTTCTATTAATTCTATCAATGCCCATCTTGGTGCTCTAGAGGACATTCGAAAATATATGCTTACTCTAATCCAAGATTCTTGTAGATTGTCTTGCCAAATTCATGTGAGATTGTTTCCTCATGGACAATGTTCTAATGTCCTCAATTAACCTTCAAATGTGAAACCAAATCAATTGTCCAATGAGAAGTAATAATTCCTCCTTGGCTTGTGTTGTGTGTCATTTTTCTATTGTAAGTGTCATTTGCTATCTTGTAATAATGACATGCTTGGCCATTTTTGAATTTTTTTAATATTATTAGAAAAAAAAATCATTCATTTTTTATTCTTTGTAACTGTAAATTTGTAATGCTCTAGAAAAATACTTAAAAATCAAAAGTAGAAATATAAAATTTAATATTACACTTTAAAAACAAATTTTTAAAATTGATATATTAAACATTAAAAAAGCATTCAAAATAGATATATATTGTAAGAGGTGAAACTATTTTAAGAGAAAAAACCATTCACATTCAATAATAATTTTATATTCTATTTTTTAAAAAATATTCTAAGTTAATATACGTTTCTATTAAAAAAATTATATCTAACTATATATATATATAGAGTGATAGTTTTAAAAATTATTGTAAATACAAATATTTTTTGGGTTAGTTAAAGTAGGTCAATACTATATATTCATTCTTTATCTTTGTAGCAAATATATATTTTTTAAATGGCTAAATCCATAGTGTGATAGTTTTTAAAATTATTGTAAATACAAATATTTCTTGGTCTAGGTAAAATAAGTCAATCTATAAAATATACCTTTTATCCTTGGTATATTTTATCCTTTTTGGGTTATATGGAAGTTTTTTCCTCTTATTCTCAATGAATTAAAATGTTTATGAGAGCCGGTAGAGTTGAATTAGGTCGGTAATTTCAGTTTTAATCGAAATAAATTTAAAAAAAATTCAATTATATATATATATATATATATATATATATATATATATATATATATATATATATATATATATATATATATTGTTAGGTAATAAAATAAATTTTAGTAGTTTATATTTTAAAAATATTTTATTTACATTTTGCATATTGTTGAGTTCATATGAATGATATTTTATATCATTTTATTCAATTTAAAATGCATTTTGAAATATAAGATTGATCATCAATATAATTATAATTATAAGTAAGAAATGATGAATTTGAATTTTGAGAACATTGAACTTCTAACTAAAATAAAGATAGGCCAAATATTGTGAAGTCCATTGAGAAGTGTTCTCTAATTGACTACAAATTTATCTTGTTAAAATTCCAAAAAATTTAAACTAGAAGAAATGAATGTTAAAGTTTATTATCCAAAGTGTATTAGTATCATATTTTGTTAGTACCTATTATTAGTATATAATTAGATGGTTAACAATTAATTATCAAATAGATAAAATATTTGTTAGATAACTACTTAAAAATTTACCAACGAAAATATGTTTATAAGACAAAAACAAAAATATATTATCTTAACACACAAAATAAAGTTAATACAATGAAATATTATTTTTATTTCACTCATAATTTAGTTTTATAGCTACTATGTTCATCAATCTTATAGTTGAATGAGAGCAAGGTTACCATGATGTAAGGCACACGACTTTTGCAAGTAGTTAGTAGCTCGTATTATTGTTGCATAATTTTTTTTATCTATTGGCTACTACATTTAGTAACATGTAGAAGAAGTAATACAACATCAATATGTACCTCGACAAAGTGAATCGTCAATTCCACACTACCCATGACCTTCCTCCCATAGGTTTGTGAATGAATGGTGAAATGGATTGATGAGATCAACGTCTATAATGATACATGGAAACAGACAACTATTGTGGTCATAACATTCCAAAATCATATAGAAACAACCTCTAAAGTTTGGATTCTATGGAGGACTAATTGGAAGGATGGAGGCTCATTCTGATCTCTAGTTATCTTCACTTAGAGTTTGGGTATAGTTCTTGAGAGACAATTTTGGTAGGAGTAGTTTGTTGTTTTCAATTTTTTGTTTGATGTTTTAGTATGGTGTTTAGTGTTGTGTATTTATCGGGTTCTCTTTGTTGAGCTTTGATGAGGACTAGTAGTTTGGTGGAGTAATGTTGTTTTTCTGTCTATCATTATGACTAGTCAATGAGTGGTTTTATAGCTTTGATAGGTGTTGCCTATGTCACAAGAGTAGAGGCAAAATGTGGTTAGTTGATACATGTGTGGTCAAGCAATTGGGAATCAATTAAGGTTACACTTGAGGGTTATGGGTACAAATAATCACAAGGACAATGGTCATTGTAGCTAGGCAATGATGAATAGTGTTCATATTGCATATGGTACAAAGATATGTTGGAAAATGAATTCAACGTGACTATATGAGGTATTAAAAAGATGCAATAGATCTTCAAATTACAAGAGGTAGTGGTACAAGGTACTAGATATTTATGACTAACCGGTATTATTTATAGAGAAATGAAATTAAAAAATTAGACATTAAAAAAATGCATACAATATTTGACACAAGTTAAATAGTAGTAAAAAATAGGAAACTAAATTATTATAATTTATAATAGAAATCTATTAAATCATTAATATTATACTTTGTTAAAATTAATTATATTAATATATAATTAAATGATTACTCGACAATTATATGCTAGTAGGTAAATTAATTGTTGCATAATTACTTTAAAGTCATCCTAAAGAATAACATAATAAGTCAAGACAAAACTGTAATATCTTATCCCTTACCCCATGTCCCCATGCCGCTGCTTAAGTTAATTGTCTGTTTAAATTTAAGCAGTTTTAAGCAGTTGGAGTGGCCCCATGCAAATTTATAATTGTGGGAAAAGGATAATATAGAAATCTTTCTTATTTTTGTGGAGCAGCTACTGCTTAGGAATTTCAAATAAGCTTCGAAAAAAAGGGGCGCTGGGAATAAGCAGCGACTGCATAATGAAAAATATGCCATGTAGCTGCATATAATTCTTCTCTCTTTTTAAAAAAAATTCTTCTATTATTTTTTACTTTTTATATAATAAAAAACTCTAAATTAAGATAATTGCTTAAAATAAACAGAAAAATAAAGTTTCATGAGATCACTGGCTCCACAAATGTTTGCTAAAAAAATTAAGCAGTGACTGCTAGCCAAAATAAGCTAAGCAGCAGCATGGGGACATGCCCTTAAAATTGCATAACATAATAAGTCAAGGCAAAACTGTAATATCTTATCCCTTAAAATTGAATTTAACATAATTTTACAATTTATGTGGTCTTCCATCCTACAATGAAAACTGCGTGGAAAAATTATATATCCACACATTACCAACACGAAGATGCTTGAAAAGCTAGATTCCAGATTAGATTCTGGAAGACTCCAACATGTTGCTAATTCTTTATAAAATATTTGTCTCGATGCTTAAAACTGTTTTCTTTCAAGTCGTGACATAATTACGAGAAGATAGGGGAAAAAAAATCCGAACTGTTAACTTTATCTATTTAAATTAAAATTTAATTGGGTAAAAAAAAATCTATTAAAATATCTATAATGTCAATTTCCTGGTGTCTAGTAACCCTATCACAAAACTTTTTCTCTGTTAATATCCCCAAAACCCTAAATACGTGTCCCTCTGCAACTAAACCCCAAAATCATTATCCTTCCTTAAACAAATTTACACAGAAAATAACGTAAAAGTGAATAAACCCGATGGTACGACAATTCATAATTAAAACGTTTTAATAGTATGCTACCGTAGGATAATGATTCAACCATTTTACGCTTACGAGGTTTGAAATGGGGGACAAGTGAGATTGGTACGTTTGACAAATCGCAATAAAATCAGGCGTCAGAGATTGAACAGTACGTTAGGCCCCCCGTTTTCTCCGCAATAAATATGTAGGTTTCACCAAATTTAGTGTTACTATTATAAATAGACGTGCACGGTGCACTAACCATCCATGTGTCAATGTTCTGGCAGCCGTATGTTTTATCATACGACAAAGCCGATAAAACGTGGTATGCCGTGCGACAATTCACGACTATCCTCTCATCTCATGTCCATTCGTCGAATCTCCTCCGGATGGATTTCTGGCAATATATCTTTTGTAGTGAGCGCTGCCTATTTTAAAAACAATTAAAAAATTGGGTGTCGCTGTCGCGAACGTGATGCAAACGGCATTTCCAGCATCTAATGAGTGCTGGTCGGTCGCACAAGCAAACCTTTCGAGGGCCACATCACGCACGCACTACGTAGTAAATTATATTTAATTGGATGATCAGGAAATGGCCCCAGGCTTGGGCCCCACACAATTATATCTCGAATGGTCATTGCCTCTTGGGACCTCTCACCCAGGCAAACAAAATTTAAATGGGCCTAATAGAATATATTGTCGCCCTGTCACTATGGTTTTATTTGGACAAGCCGGAAGTTGTCTTGTGGGGTCCAAATTAAATCCGGGCAAATTTATGCACGGAAATGGGCCCAAATTTTATGGCTGCAAGGTTGTATTTAAAGATTTTTTAATCTAAAATATAACAAAAAAAAATTAGCATCCCACTCCAAATTGGTAAAACTTAACCAGTAGGTAAAATGGTTGGTTGGTCCAAATCTTTTCGACAAAACCATATTAGACAAACTGATGGACGAAAGAATATTTTTGAACAAGTGGAAAGAATGTGATTGAAGAGGTCGACAACAAACTGGGGTTGAAAATCCGTAAACAGTCGCACGACAACGTGAGGACTGTTTATGGAGCCTCCAAATTCATATTATCTTTATTCTGTAAACGCTGGTAAAAAGTTGTATCTTCTATTAACTGATTATATGAGTGAACAGGTTCGTCCCCTGAGGAGGAATCCATTACAGTCTATAACCCGGCCATTAAATTGTGATCTTACAGCTACTTTAACCGTATGATAATTCGTTTACACACCATGTCGTTCCCTGTCAGATAGAGACGGCGCGGATTACTTAATATTAGGGGAACATAGAGAAAGAGCGGTCAGAGCTGACAATTTCATAGTAGGCTTTGTGATTTGTGATTCGTAAATATTGCAAAAGAAATCAAGATAATTGGGATTTTTCTAATCCAGTAAATAATCACAAAACAAAGAAATTCTCATGCTGAAAGCATTCTCCCATCTGGGTCAACTCTCAAAATCTTGCCCTCGGACAAAATAGGAGGATTCAATTTAGTCTAACACAAGTTTTCTGGGTTTGAGGAGGTCATGTATAACATTTCAAATAAAAAGTCTCTATTGTCTTAAAATATCTATATTTAAATTATATATGCAAAGTATTGCTTAAAAATATTATTAGACGACCTTTAACACACATATATAAAGATATAGTATTGTATACAAATTTTATAAAAAGTTGTATGAAGTAATAATATTATTTTTAATTATAAAAATTAAATTTGAAAACAAACTACTAATACTAGAAAATACTTTAAAAATTAAAAATGTCGTGCCAGGCATATGCATATTTAAAACTCGTCATATAATCTAACATGTTGAAAAATAGTATTTATAAACAAATTTTGAAATAAAACCAACACAACTTATTGAAAAGGAAACAAGGAAACATGTATGCCGCAAAAAGAGAAACATTAAAGTGCTAAATAGTATTAAAAAAACATAGTTACGTACAAAGCCTTTTGCTATTGCTCCATAATTTTATCCAACTCATCTATCACGAAATAACTTTGATGATCACTCGATGACAGATTACCATATGTTCAAACTAAAATCACGAAGAGTTTTGGAACAATGTAAGAAAAAGGGAAAATTTCATATTAGAGAATCATGTTTTGTAAATGACAGTCTTCTATGCAAATAAAAATAGATAACTTTAAATCTATTTTAAATTGTCAATGTGTTTTTCTTTACTTTAGCATTTAAATTTAAATAATAAATACAATCATAAATAAAAACGTGAAGTTAAAATTGAGATTGTGTTAAAGATAAAACACATTTTAAAAAGAAGGAAAAGAAAGTATATTTATTCTTCAATGATTGATGTAGGTTCTGATTAATGAAAAGTGAAGGCATAGGTTATATATTGTTGAACTCAAATTTTGATTTCTACATTCTGAGTCTTTGTCATTAGGGATAGGAGTATAGGGAATGATGTTATGTCTTGTACACTTTCCTATATGGTCAAAGTTACGTCCCTTATGTGTGCTAATGTCTTGTACAACCATGGTCTCATTAATGTGAAGCACTAGTGTCCTACTTTGATGCGACAACATCCTTTGTAACTCCAATTAAAAACTTGTAACCTACTATCTAGGAAAAATTGAGTGGGGATGTGGTACATTATGGGATTTGTCACATTTAGAACCCTAAGATGACTTCATATTAATATTACTATTGGGAAAAGCTCACAGTTTGTGAAACCTAGGTGTCAAAATAGGCGTGTTTGCTACAATATTCAAGGTTAGCTAATGAGGTTATCGGTGGTGTGTGCTTGCTACTCCCACATGTGGTTTGGATGATATTATATAATTCCTCTACGTTATCTTGACCCTAAGTGTGTTCTTATTTTCTTTTCTTAAGTATTAATTTCCTTAATTCCCTTATTATAAACAAATTTTCCCATTTTTACCGTTGGAGATGGATTAGGGTTCTTGGGGTGTGAAAGGGTAAGTGTTTCAAAAGGTGTTTTTGATTTTGGGGGACATTAGTGTGTGTGGTACTATTCAAAGGATAGAAGTGCAATGCATTGGCATAAATGTTTAAAATGAGTGGGTGGAAGCTATTTAGTGTGGCATGGGTTGGATCTCAATATTTGATGTAGATTTAGGTATGAACGATAGCACTTCGAGGGGTCAAAATAGTAAGAAGTTATGCTTACAAATGAGGGCTCTAAAGCATGTGCAAAGTGAGAAGGAAAAGTTCTTAGTGTGCACATTTTGTGACATCTCTATATTTTTCCACACTTTAGCATATGTGTAACTACAACAAATCAAGTATGCTAAAGTAAATAGAAATTCTATAATTTTTTATACCTAATAAAAAAGATATTAGAAAGTTATTGCTTGATTTCAGTTATCTATGTCCCCCAAAGAATCATAGATTTAGATATTAAAAAAATATGTGAGGAGAAATCAATGCATATAATGAAAACATATCTTCAAAAATAAATTTTACATATTTTAAATAGTTCCATTTTATCTCATTAAATCTAGTGAAGGGAAGTCATGGAGTTGGAACTAAGTGGCCTCAATGAAACCCATAAGTAGAGATTGGGTAGGTAGAGGATGTGTAGGATAAAATCATATTATATGCAATAGTCATGGACTTGTTTTTGAGTTGCCTTCCACGAAGGTAAAATTCATGATTAGCACGAGTAGTGCATGATGAATGGAGTATCACTTTAACCAAGATGGTGTAGGACTCATGAGAAGTTGCTCTAACCATTGTGAAATGTGAAGAAGTGAGGAATAGATGTCCCCCTCAAATTGATTACAAAGAGCAAGGTGTGATCAATTTGAGGTAAGAAGGGATAGGTTGGTGTAAGATAAAATGTCTAGTAAATAAGTTTTTTGGCCTAAACTATGTTTGTACATGTAAAATATATGTTCATTTAAGATCAATATAAAAGGGGACAAGAAATTTATATACCCAAATTTCCACCAATATGAAGATGAGCATTGTACAAGATATCACATGAAATTACAACATAAATGAAATCATGAAATGGAAGGTGTTGCATAAGATGCATTCTTTTAGAAACAACAAATAAAGTAAACAAGAGAGACTTTTGGAATTGGAGCATAGAAAGCCCAATGTAAGCATGTCATAAATAATATAAGTAGAATATAATGACATTTAAGAAATGTGGCCCTAGGATTGCATGTTATTCATCTGACTTTCAATAAATAGAAACTATAGTATTATTCCTTTAATGTAAAATCAATTTCAAGAAAGAAATTGAAAGGAAGAGAGTAGTCTATATGTGTAAAATTTATTTCATAAAATCCATAGAATGGAAGTATGTTGTTTAAACCTTGACAGTGGAAATCTGACATATGAGTAGAGGCATCAATATAGAAAGTATTATTGTTTAAGACCAATGGCATGCATAATAAGAAATATGAAAGTAAACAAGGACAATGCAAGAGAAAAGGGATCTTGTAGGCACGAATAGTATAAAAGATGAAGGTATGACAAGGATAATAATATACAAGTATTAGTTGTGAAAATGATAAGGATGATAGACATGTAATCATAATGATGACATGGATCATAAATATGGAACCATGTAATGTAAACATGGCAAAGATCATAGATATCTAATAATAATATGAAAATAGGATAAGGATCATAGACATGGGATCATAAGATATAAAATGATAAGTATTGAATAAATATGTAAAGCATGTGAGCAAAGGATATAATCGTGATAACCATATGGGAAGATGTGAGTGTCATAACATAATATGTAAACATAAAAATCATTAGGATCATGATAAAGGTATGCATAATAAGTATAATGAGTCTATGGCATATAGATAAATTCATAATAATGGAATGTAAGAAGACTATAAATATCATAAAATCATGTAACATAGGATCATAATGAGGAACATGTGATAACTAAGGTGGTAAATGTAGGATATATAAGAAGCATAGGAACCAAGGAAAATTCAAAGTAACAAGGAAACATTTGAAAACATAGATTGAAAACAAGGAGCATAGGAGCTAAACATAGAACGATGAATAGGAAAAATGTTCCCATGTGGGGAAACAAAGTATAAATCATACTATAGAAGGTCAAATAATAATAGAAGATGCATAACTAACACTAGATAAATAAAGGCCAAAGTGTAACGAAACACAAGGTATATGGTAGAATAAATAAGGAGGATCATTACATAAATGGCATATCCAAAATGCCAAAGTATAAATGATACAAAACATAAGGAATATGTGACATGAACAACATAACACATGTTTAGAGTCACTGGTATAAACATACACCAATAAAGGTGTGTTTGTGTCATCTACATGATAACTAGGGACATGGAAACATAAAGCCAAGAAAGAAAAGCAAAACCACAGAATGTGGTAAGTAATAAGGAGGGTAGGTGAGGATAACCAACCAATTAAGCCATCCTATATCATGTTTTTCTATTATATGGTGTGTTATGTTCAACAAAACAAATAGATTGACTAATAGTAGATTGATCCTCATCATGCAAATCAATATGATTATATCTTTAACTTGTATCATTATTTTTATTTTTAAGATCTAGAAATTTGATGTTTGAGTTTGATGCATCTATCTATAGAGTGTCCATGTGTATGATGATAATCACAAAAATGTTTATCCTTATGTGGTGTAAGCTTAGACATATCCATTGGCTTAACTAGAGGTAAAGTAATAAGATTATGTTCCAAAAGTTGTCCAATACAAAATGTGTAGGCTCATATAAAGTAGTGAATTATCTAAATTCATTTGGTTTGATTTGTGCATGATGATCATCTTTGTGCAAATCCTTATTGACGCTATTAGCCATGGCCCAAAATGAAAAACTTATGTTCTTTTATGTGCCTTGTTGTTTTGGTTAACCCTATAGTAATAACATCTCAAAGATTTGTACATTAGGGTTTATGTTTGTCTAGCTAGGGTTTGGGTTTTGTACACCAGTTTAGTCAACATAAATCATTTTTGTGCACACTTTGATTTATAGGTGTTTATGCATTGATTTGACCTCTTTTGCAAAATTCCTTTCAATCCAATGGGCCCCATTAGATTAACTCCCCAAGTCCATGTGGATTATGTGTATTGAGCTCTTGTCTTGACCATCTCATGGCTATACTTGTGTTACAATGTGCCCCATTATTGTACATGTGCATTAATTATATCATGTTTCAATATCTTTGTTTGCTTACATGACAGGTCTATGTCTCTCAGCCCTAAAACCCTAGTTTCTAGCCTTACCCAGTTCATAGTTTCTTTGGCACCTTAGTTCATATTTATGCATGCTTTGTTCTTTTTTCAATGACTAATAATTGCCCACTCCAATATAACTTATGGCATGTGCACTTTTTCATTTCCTTTATGTCAACTAGCTTGGCCTATCATTGTCACCACTTGTCAATTGTTCATATACTAGTGTGTCTACCCCATGTACTACAATGTGTCCACTTCCCATTGTGTTAGGTGGGATAGCCTCATTTGGAAATTAACCATCTCATAGATTTGCTCAACTAACACATGATATGCATTCAATTTGAGGGCCCCTTTATTCACAGCATAGATTATTTGGGAGGTGCATGTGGTTTATGCCTAATGTATTTTGCTTGTGTGGCTATGTAGTATCATGTTATTCTTATGCACCTAGTTAGTGATATGTGGCCTAGTGGGAGTGTGACATGTGGCTCCATGCTAGCATTTGTGGGCTTGATGTTTGTATTTAGTAGGCCTAAATTATCAAAGTCTTAAGTACTTGATTATGTGTGGCAGGTGACGTGGAAGGTTCCTATTTGTTGGCAGATGTACCATACTTGTTGAGCTATTATTCCTTGTGTAGCTTCACCCATCTAACACACAGAAACTGCACAATCTTTGTGCTCCCTCCACTTCGACTGTCAAATATTCATCTAGTTCAAACAAGTTATGTAATGGTTGCACAAAATTCAAATGCATATGCACCATGTATTTAGGGATTTCATCCATATTTCAAGTGTAGTGTTAAAGGTGAGGGTATCAACAAGTAGCTCGGATCAGTGGTGACATGTTATTGCTTGCTAGATGGTTGGTTTCCATGGGTAGTTCCATGTGAAATTATTAGGGCTTATGTATATAATTAGACCATGCCCTAGAGCACTACTCTTTGGGGTTTTCTTATTGTTTGGGGCAATGATAGTGAAAATTCATGCATAGAAGCATCTTATTATTTCTTGGTGGCATGCATGAGCTCATTGGAGATTTGTGGGGCATTGAAAAATGTTGCAAGTGACCACAGGTGCATGTGCAATATTTTCTAAGCTATGTGGCGTCATGTGTAAGCTATGTAGGTCAAAAAACAAGACTCTAAGGATATGACTTGAGATCTTGCCCTTATTCCTTAAAGGCATAAATTTCACAATTTTAGAACCTATAGAATGTTCTCTTCCTTTCTCTATGCTACATGTCATATTTGTGCATGGAAGATGTCCTATGTTTCTAATAGTTCAAATTTCACAAGAGAAGACATGTACATGTGTTCTCTATCCCTACGTTGAATTCAATTTCTATTTGTATGTAAAGAAGATGTTGGGGTTCCATGATTTATGTTGTAAGAAGTACTGAGGGAGGACTATTCTCATGTGAGACATGGAGGTGAGCACAATGGAGCTAGTACAAAGCATCTTTCTTGTATTGAAAGACTACAAATTGAAATTGATGACTTACATGAGTTGATAAATTATTCTCCCTTCATCTAGATATTAAGAACTAATCCAAGAAGGATTTATATCCTTACACTAGTGCTTCTCTTCTACCTATAATTGTGTGATATTTAGACAAGGGCTCTAACTAGATTCACATGTTAAGTCACGTCTCTAGGCTCATAAGATAAGAGAGATAATTGTAATGCTATATATGCATGAATGTAAGATATAAAATATGTTAGTCTTTAGAGCCACCCATGCACAAGGCTGGCTAAATGTAATCTCAGGCGTCAAATGATGCAATCTTTTTTGTAAGGGTTGAGAATGTCTGGTATGAGTGTTAGGCATGTGTAGCCTAGAAAGAGGAATACATGGTTGATGTATCCATGATTGGTAGGGATATTTTAGGGAATTTCATTAGTGTGCCATGAAGTTTCTATGGCCACATTTGCTAGTCTAATTGTATTGGCAGGGTAGTTAATGATACTTGAGATTATAAAACTTTACAAGCCACTTGTAATGGTCACCTGCCTAATACAAGTGAAATATATTTTATTGGGGTATTTGAAGTATATTAACTATGTGCATGACTCTTGAATTTGTGATTTGTATGCATTTTAAGCCCACATCCAGTATTAGATCATATTTGTGCTCTCATTTATCTTTACAGACTTGGCTCTATTACCCATTGGATAAGAACTAGTCTATGGTGTGAGGGATCAAACAATTATCATTTTTAATATCTTTTTCCTTTTCTAGAGTAAGAGTAGTTTAGGTCTTTCTTGTTGTCATGATTCAACAATATAACTTATGCTAAATCCCTAGTATGCTCAAGCTGATAAAATATTAGAGAATCATGTTAGTGTGGTCTACAACTTACATATCATGATGTAAAGCATTATGGGATTCATGTAAAAAGGAAAAAGTTTATTTCTATCATTTGTTGCATGTGCAAGATTGTCTCCATCTACTTAAGTGAGGTCTTGTAGGTCTAGCAGTAGTAACCAGTATATTGTGAACTTAGTGAGAAATCTTAATAGTTTATCATATACTAGGTATGATTGTTGAAGGACTAAATGTTATTAATTATTTCTCTTTAGTTGTCTTGTTTGCAGGCCTCTAGGAACACTCTCCTAGGTTTAGCAGAGACTAAAGTAGGGGATCTACCCAGTCTTGTCAATTAGCCCATTTTTATCTTTTTTTTGGTTGATGAGTACTATCTCTATGGTCAAGTTGACAAGTATCCCTAGTCTTGAGTATTGAGTCTTCTATCTAGGACTTAGAGAACCATAAATTTGAGAGCCAATAGCCCCCATTATTAAAAAGCGACAATGACATTAACTTGTGTTCAACATAAAGGGAAGTGCTAGAAATACACTTTTTATAAAAGAGGATCTTCCAATAAAGCATGCAACTCACATTTGTCCATAGAAATACATTAATCTGAAAACCAAGGATGAGCCCTAAACTACACTTGGATTATTAAAGAGTTGAAGCAAATAATGAATAAATAACACTTGAAATCACAATATGTAATCTCTATTTGGCTCTTATTCTTCTTTCTTGCATTTCATGTGTTTAACAATATGTGTCTTAGGTTCAATATTATAATTAAATTGTTTCATGAAAGCTCTAGCCAAATCCACAAAAGAAGTGATACAAGTATGTGGTAATGAAGAATACCATGTGAATGTGTGACCACTCAAGCTTGTGGGAAACATCTTTGAAAGCAGTTGATCCTCATGAAAATAAGGGAAACACATAGTTTGGATATATTGTAAATATAGTAATGGATCACCTCTACTATTATACTTTATGAAATATGGCACCACAAATTCACTTGATGAAGGACAAAGCAAAATTTCATACACTAAAGGATTGTGCAAGGCAAGAGTTTAGAATTGTGTCAAATGTTTATAAAGGAAATGGCCAACATAAATATAGTTTTTCAACTTGGAGCCCCTGAAAGTGACATGCATCCAACTATATCCAACTAATTTTTTAAAAATTAGCAATTAAATATTCTATTAAATTTATAAAAGAAACTATATCCAACTAGAATATTTAATTTTAATAAAAAATGGTTAGATTTAGTTTTCTTTTATAAATTTAAGAGAATATTTATTTGCTATTTTTTTCAGGAAATGAGGTCAATGGGACATAACTTTTAATATAATATTTTTTTTTCTATGATTTTTTTCCACTTAGCTAACTTGAATATTTACTGCATGAAGAAAAAAAATTGATGAATATTTATTTTTTAAAGTCAAGTTTACTTTTAAAAAGTAATATTTTGAATGGGGCACATCTTTATGTCTAAGCTATTTATCATTTAAATATATATATATATATATATATATATATATATATATATATATATATATATATATATATATATATATATATATATATATATATATATATATATATATATATATATATATATATATACCTTTTGGAGAGGATTCATTCATCTAGTGGACCATACTTTTCTTAAATTTTTAAAATAAATTTTAGCACGCTTTTTTAAATTTCTAATCTACCTTATGTTTGATGATTATAATGACCTAATTGTAGTGAATTAAAAAAAACTAATTAAAATATTAAAAAAGTATATTCTCATGTATTCTAGGCTTTGAGCCCTATCGAAGGGTATTTTTAGATTTTCATGAAAGTATCCTTGGTTGGAGAAATGTGGAGTTGAATATTCACTTCTATTGAACTTGCTCCAAAAGAGGGGTTAGGTTGCCACATGGACTCCAAACTCAATTTGTTTTGGTGGGAAAGTTTCAACTCCGAAAAGTTTCAATCAAAACATTGCTATCCAAATTGATATCAGTTTAAAATTTGATATCAAATTGATATCAATTCAAAGTTTCTGGGGAAAAGAATTTTAGTTGAAACCCTTTGTGCAACATAGTAATTAGGAAAAATTGTTTCTTCTGGAAACCTTTTGGGTGAAATTGTTTGTGCTGAAACTATTTATTGGCATAAAGTGGGACACAACTTTAGACTTTCACCCTACAATATTATATTAGCAGGATCCTTTTGTTTAAAATCATGCTCATAATAATCAATGCACAATTAAGATGTCTAATTTCATTAATGATGTAGAACTTAAAATAAGGTGAAATATCATTCTCAACATGTGCCATATCCATATATGTATGCTTTTCACGAGTAATTTAGTGGGAGAGGATTAAAAAGGTATCATCAACTTGTTGATGGTTTTTTGTGTAGCCAAGGTTCTAGTGAACAAAAGCACTTTGGCAGGTGTGACTGGGAAAATGGAAGAGGGAAACATGCTTAAAGTAAACTATAGAAAGGATGAAACGCCATAAGCCAAGAGTAGGCATCCAACCACTATCTAACTAGAGCTTAGCAACTCATGGTATCATAATCAACAATAATGAAACTAAGAGCACACACAACAATCATAATACTTAATGCACACCAATGATGAGTTAGAACTTTTGGAGTAGCAACCTCATAAATTAATGTATGGTACAACATAGCTCATTAATGGAAATAGATATAAAGGTTCCCTTAGAGCCAAACAATAGATGGATGAAGGAAAGAAAAAGAGAACATTTCTAGATGAAGCAAAAGAATCAGAAAAAACCATATCCTAATCCCCAAAATAAACACACCCAACAACAACACAAGAGGTAAAGGAAAATTACTCTTTTGTATTAACCATATAAGGTTTGAGAGAGAAATACAACTTCCCATAGGCTTAGAGCCACACAAAATAGCCAGCTCTGCCTAAAAAACATTCAATCAATCCTTCTGGAGTGACCATAAATCCACAATAGTAGAGGCTTGTTGTAAAAATCCAACCAATATCCAATAACAACTTACAATTTCAATCTCTAATGTATATATAGAATAAGAGGAAAAAGAAGAGGGTAAAGAAAGAAGGGGAAGTCTACATCAAGTGAGATGTGATTGCAACTTTTAATGCCTTATAGATGTCAGTATCTTATCAATTTTTTGACATTGTTTGTGTGAGAACTCTTCTCCAAATATTTGAGAAATCAAATATTAAAGACCTTTGACAACATAATTAAGACTTAAATTCTCAAATTTATTTCCCTGTGAAATTATATTTGCTAACATTTGAATTATTTACTTGAACATCATCTCCCATGAAAGATTTTTCTTTTATTACTACACATTTCACTTTGTTGCACACTTAAACCTTTTAAATTAAACTATTTATGTGGTAGAAATAAGCATAGCCACTTCCATTTAATATTTCTCCTTGATTTTTCTATGTAGTTAATTTCCCTTCCTTCTCTTGCATGTGCATGAAATTCTTCTACTTGTAGCTTTACATTGCCTTCTATTTACTTTTTTTTTTTTTTACTTCTGACATTTAGAATATTAAAATAATTTTAATATTCATCCCTTCGCTTTTTTGTCACAATATTTCTCCATAAATGATATTGCTTTGCCTTTTACATTTGATTTCCTTTTGCATCATCATTTATATTTTCTTTACCCATTAAGATAGGAAGTCTTAATAATTAAATTACATGTAGTCCACTCATTAATATTTTAATATTAAAATAACATAACTTAACCTAGGCAAACCTTCGAAGAGTATTGGAGTTGCATAGTTGCAGCTTGATTGGGACTAGTTCTAGATTTCGACGATGTTGGTTTTGGTCTGTGAACTGGTTTTCAATTTTTAATTGAATGATTAAAATAGTTTATTTATGCTCTATCACAACCTTCCGATGAATGGTAGGGCTTGGCTCTAACATTTTCCTTTGTTCTGTTTCAGATTCCTGTGGATGATTATTTTAATCAAGATGATTAAAATAATATTAAATTGACTTTAAATACTTGGAGTAGAGTTTGACAACAAAACCTCCACTATTTGCAGGAGTATTAAATAATACATATGTATTATTTAGATGTTGAAAAGTTACTTGGTGGGCCCCAACACTTGATTTGTCACATTAAAAATATGACATGACTTTAATTTCTTTTCCTTTCGATGCCCCTTAATGTTCCAACAACATTTAAATATCACTTCTTTTTTTGCTAAGTTGGAAAGCCTAGTCAATAGCGCTCTTTTAATTTGTATTTTCCTTTGGAAGTCTTGGAAACTCCTGCAAGTTGTTGATCTCTTTAAATCTAATGGTGGCTACACATTTTGGAAATAAAACTCAAACTCTTTTGTAATTAATGAGAAAGACTCTTTATGTTTTAAATATCTACTTTCATCCATTTGTCATTAATCTTGCATATTAGCTGGTGTGCTACACACCATATTGATTATCATTTCCTATAGCTTGAGTTTGATTGGAATTTAATCATTGAGCAGATACTAATTTGGAGGTTGAACTATTTTTTATGGTGACCATAAAATGGTCAACATTTCTGACTACTCAAGGGTTTTCTCACCTACAAGAAAAATGAACCTAGAAAATAAAAGTTGTATCCATTAAACATCATAGTTGGGCCGACAAAATAAAAGAAGGAATAGAGCATGTACATATTGTACCACTTCCTGTAGCTTTGAATAACACAAAAAACTCTCTCTCTACAACAACAAAGTTACAAAACTAGAGACGAACATGCAATGCCACACTGACACAAAACGAAAAATATGCATTGCCCCCTAATTGATACTCTTTAACCACTACTACAAGCATGACCAAAAAAAAGTAGATGCTATATAATGTTTCTTGTAGCAACTTATTAAAAGTTAAGAAAACCAAACTACAAATATACAGAAATGCCCAACTAAATGTAACTATTCACTGTCATTAAAAACTATGATGCACTTTTAATCAACTAGCCCCACAAAACCAGTTTGCAAATGACAATGGATTAGACAAACTTCATAAGGTAATACAAAAAGAATTTGTACCTTTTTGTCTCTCTCTTCTCTACAAGTTGATTACCTAGCAGGGATGACTCCTTTCCATGATGTGGGTATTGACTGGCACTATGTAGAAGATGGGTGGAATCACCATAGTGTTGAAAAATTTGCTCACATTCATATTTCAACATGGTTGATGGATTGTTGCTTCTAGTTTTAAATTCTTCTCGCTGCTCATCATCATGAACAATATCAAAATTTTGCTTGAAGGCAACCATGTTGCCCAACATCACTTTGAATCTTAATTTGATAGGTTCATGGATATAAGAATTCAAAATTGCACAGATCAGAGTGTAACCCTTTGTTCCTGTGAACACTTGGTCCACCATGCATATGTTCATTTTTCTCAATGAGAAAAACATACCCTTCATTCATAATGGAGGGCAAATCCATCTTCTCCATATTTGAGAGCACACTAGAAGCTTGCACATAAGAATTTTTAAATTTGGGATAAAAATTAGTGCAAAGCATTGCCCTCTTTTCATCTTCCTCAACCAAAAGATTACATCCTTCTTTAAGGATTGAAAGTAACTCTTTTTTGTGCTCTTTTCCATTTATACAACCTTCAGCCTCATAACACGACATATTTTGGAGTAACTTGACTGGATCTCCTTACTTTGCATTTCATTGGGAGCTTGTTATTCCTCCATTCCTACGAGGGTTAAAGAAATTTTCTTTCTAATAGTTGACCATTATTCCTCTCTAAATCATGCAATGAATGCATATTTTCAGCCTATATCATGATTCTTGTAGCAACAATTCCTATCTAGCAGCAACCTTTTTTTGCACTTTTATAAGTTGCCCGCAATTGTAGTTTGTAGCTCTTATCAAGGATGCATCATTTTCCTCTAGTATTGTACATCCATTTTCTAAAATAGAAAATATGTCTTCTTTTAATTCTTCTTCTTCAAACACATTGTTGCAATCATTTTCAATAGAACTAGACAACACCTTGAATAACTCAACATCATTTGATTGTCTCAAATACACATTCTACTACAAGATTTGACTGAGTAGTAGCAATATCCTTTTATTTTTCACTTAGACATTGAGCTCTCTCATTTACATATTCTTCATTCATTACAAACACTCAGTCTTGGACTATGTGTTTCTGATTTTGACTTGTAGGAATGAATGAAACTTGGGGGGAATGAGTAATAGGATGATTAGTTTGAGCAAGGGTAGGTTGGAAATGATCATGGCTTTTAAAATTAGGTTCTTTTATCGAAGGAGTGGGTTGCACAAAAAGGTTTTCATCCATAATTTGTTCTTTTGAAACCATTAAGTCATTAGCAAATTTAGCACATTGTCATCTCATAACAAGCACCTCATTTTCATCATAAGATTGAGCTTGAGGGGAGGTGGGTGGAATTTTTTTTGCATGTAAATTTTTGGGACAACTTGAGGATAGACATAAGATGGCTAGATAAAAGAGGTAGCAAGTATGGGAGGAATCTTTCCAACCAGAATGAGATCTTGCCTATCCTGAATAACAATATTGTAGGTCTAAGGGAGAGTTACACCACCTTGCATTTTTATTCATCAAACCTAGATAAGAATCTAATGCTCTTAATAAGATAATAAAATCAAAACCTAGAGTAGGTCGCATGTAAATCAGAAGCCTTTCCTATGTCTTGTTGAATCTAGTGTTGAAATCATCTATAGATTCTTTTGTCCAATTAATATTGGAGTAGTCAAAAATTTCCTTGAACCATTCATGTAACATAGTTCCAAACACTTCCCAACTTGCAATAGATGAGGGTGTTTAGTCTTAAAACCATTCAAGTGGTTTCCCTTTGAGAGAAATGGCCAAGAGCCTAAGAGTAACTTCCTCTTTTATAATACCATGGATCTCACATAGATTAAGCACATCTTGCATGTGATTAGCTAGTAATATTGAACCATCTCCATGAAAGTGAGGCAGGGCCTTCAAAGTTGATTGTGGAATATTATTTCTTTGTTGTGGTGATAGTAAAGGACCATTGGAGTTCCAAGCAGAAAATGGGAGATTCCTTGGGGCTGCCATCACATTTGGTTGTATATTTAATAGAACATAGGTGGACATGGTCTACTTATGTGGAGAAAAGGGTTTGTAGGCATAGTAGAGTTGATGTGTGCTCATTTAGAGCAGAAATTTTTACAACTTACCACCAAAATTGCTATTTTTGCATATTAGAGGCATTTTAGGGCTGTGGTATATAATGGATATATGGGTCTATAAACAACCCAAATTACATGTGTGGTACTATAAAACTTCTTATATGCTACCAACAATGACATGGGAAAGAGATATGCTGAAAATATGGGGAAAAATAAGCCTTCCCCCCATTCATAGGACTTCTAGGTTTAACCAACCACCTTTGCATATGGATCAAATCAAATGGATTCCACCACACAATGGCATGTTCAAAGTAAATTTTGATAGTACCTCGAGGAGTAATCCATGACCTTCAAGTAAATAATATGTATTCAAGGATTCTCGAAAACATGATAAAGTAGCCTACAAGAAATTACAACCCAATAGAAACAATGAAGTAAAAGTTGAATCCTTTTGACTTAGTCTAACTTTGGCCTTCACTAGCCTCTCTATACTTCCTTTTTGTTATCTCTAGAAGTGTACTATATTCTAGATTTGAAATCTCTGTTCTCTTGTCTCCCAAATGTCGATTTGACTTATTTTTGTTTGATATATTATAGATGATTCTTATTCACAAGAACTACATTCCCAATCCCCTGAAGCGCTGTCTTTTTTGGTGCCTTCTCTTCACGCCCATGTTTCTTTCTTTTTCATTTCCTAGGTTATGCCCTCATATACCAAACATCACACTCATCTGCATTGGTGTTTTACCTTCCATGTTGTTCTTCTTCCTATCTGGCTGCCTCTTCCTTCCTTTCTAGCCACGCACTTCACCTCCTCTTGGCCACTGAAGTCCTTCTCACTCAAGTGTTCTTCCTCTTTGGGCAGTGATATCTCATCCTTACGTTGGTCTTAGTTATTAAAAATTGAAATTTGTTCATAATATTCCTCTGGAGGCGAAGAGACATGGTCTTTAAGTGCTTTACGTTTTAAACAAATTTGAAACATACAATCTAGAATTTGCAGCCTTGGCCAAGTCGCTCAAATGTGAAAAATAAATATCACGTGGAACAACGTATGGTTCATCACTGCGTAGAAAAGACTTGTGATAAAATTACCACCTCTCCAAGTGGTCTCCCTTGTAACGCTTTGTTATAGACCTCGACAACTAAATTTGGATATCACTTGTTTTGGAGATTAGCTTGAGTGGAATCGATATTTGTAGACTTCACGAGTATAAAAATACATCTCACATTTGGTTGCACTTGCAGAATTTCCTACAAAAAGAATTTGAGATTCCTTTTCCTCGTCCTCAGGAGATAACATGATTGGCATAAAAGAGACTATAGAATGGAATTTATTGAAAACAACCCTTATTGTGTCAAACTCTACATTCTTTAGAATGTCATCCACAATCATAGAGACCTGTGTAAAGTAATAGGGTTCTTTTGCATTTCAGTTATGGACAAGCTAATATGTTTCCTCGAGTCATGCCACGCCTTTCTTATCTTGATAGACATCGGGTTGATACCACGACAAAGACCTTTCTTCGATGTCACCATAACAAAGACATTCTTCTTCACATCGAAACCCCTTCACAAAGCTACTCAAGCCAACTGAAGAAAAACCCATAGTGAAATAGCGACAATGTGCGAATCGGGATTGAGTGTCAAAGCTGAAAACTGACAACTGCCATAACTTTTTCAAAGGAACTTAGATTCTTCTAAAAACTTGCAGGGGTGAAGATATTAACAATCCCCAACTCTTTGCCAAGAAGTTCTACCTCAAACTTCACAGAACTCAAAATTTTAAAGTTTTGCCAATCTGCTAGCACAAGTCACGAAATAGTTATATCTCCAAAACCAAGAAGAGTTTGGTCACAAACCCTTTGGTATCAATTCTAAAATGAAGTCAACAATCTTCTCGTAAGAGGGTTTGTCCAGAAACTTCACCAATCCACCTAAACAATTATTTTTGTAAAGGCTGTCTGTTGTGCGTTGACACCCAAAATACAACAAAACTGAAACTTGCAAATTTTAACATGCCACACACACCAAAAGCCATGAAATGCCAAAAGAAAACCAAAACACACCAAAACTGATAACCAAACCTCAAATCGTTTTTGGTTGATGCCGAATTGTCTATTCGCCGAGATGCTCCTACATCAGACACGCTGGGTAGAAAGTTTGTGAGCATAGGCTCACAAAGGTGGAGCTGAGTAGTTGAACTACCCTTTTAGGTTGCTACCAACTTACAACAAACTCTATTTCCTTGAAATGTTCACAAGATCATTTCTTCTCTCTTTTTCCAACACTTCGCCGACACATGCATCATCCTCCTCCCACAACTCCATTCACCACTCTTCTCTCCACTCATGGATTCACATCCACCATGTACAATCCTCCTTCGCCAAAGGCTCTCTCTTCTCCTCCAAACACTCACTCCTCTTTTCTCCTCCTTTGTGGGATCCATCCCACCATAGAGCGACCACCTCCACCAAAATCCTGCAACATCCTTTACAATTTCTATGCACAAACTTGTAGGATCTAAACACCAATCTGCAACTACATATAATCTCCTTTTCTATCCACTAAGCCCTTATTCACCTTAGCAAGAAGCAAATCCCTAACTTTCTCATCACAATTTACTGAAAAATTAAGACTTACCTCTTCATTCTTTGCTATTCCAACATCATCCTTCATTGAAATGTTTATCTTCTCACCTTCATCTACTGGAACAAGTTTCTCACCCTCAATCACATAAATCTCCTCTAACCATTCTTCCTCTATAGATGAAATTTGCACCAACAAATCATCATCTTTTCCATTTGCTGCAACCACATCCTCATGCTCCATCGTTGCATCTTCAACCTCTTCATTCTCAACCTTTGCTACACTTGCATCCTCTTGCTTATCCTCATCATGCTTGACCAATTTATTATGCTGCCATGCTTCCAATCTATCCACTCTCGCATTAATGTCAATCATCATTGCCAAAATCTTCCTCCTTTCATATTGCATCCAACCTTCCCATATCACGGGCTTCTTCCTCACCAATATCCCCATCTCACATGCTGCTGCAATCTCACCTCAATTTGCAATCCACATCACACTCTCAATTCTTTGACGATTTCAAGCTCTCTAACTGCTCATGACCTCCCACCTGCAACAACCCTCACACGAGCTTCTTCTCTATTGCCTTCTCACTCATTTGTACTCGTAGGTCTTGGTGAATCCTCTCCACGCTCAAGATCCCCTTCTCTGATACCATCTGATGCAGAGGGTTCCCCCCTCTCTCAATCAAACACTCTCAAACACAAAACAATCACTAGAAATTACTGTACCCAACACAATATCCAATTGCAATGTTAAAAAATGTACTATAATTTTATTTTAAATTAGGAAAACAATATCAGATACAAATTACAAAATGTTTAACTTTGGCCTTCACTAGCCTCTCTATACTTCCTTTTTGTTATCTCTGGCAGCGTACTATATTCTAGTTTTGAAATCTTTGTTTTCTGCTCTTCCGGAGGTCGACTTAACTTATTTCTGTTTGATATATTGCAGATGATTCTTCTTCACAAGAATTGCATTCCCAATCCTCATAAGTGGTGTCTTTTCTGGCACCTTCTCTTCACGCCATGTCTCTTTCTTTTTTATTTCTTAGGCTTTGTCCTCATATATTAAACTCCACACTCATCTGCATTGGCATTTTACCTTCAATGTTGTTTTTCCTATCTGGTTGCCTCTTCCTCCCTTTCTAGCCATGCACTTCACCTCCTCATGGCCATTGAACTCCTCACTCAAGTGTTCTTCCTCTTTGGGCAGCGATATTTCATCCTTATGCTGGTCTCAGCTATTAAAAACTGAAATCTATTCACAATATTCCTTTGGAGGCAAAGAGACACAGTCTCTAAGTGATTTAAGTTTTAAACAAACTTGAAACATACAATCTAGATTCCGCGGCCTTGGCCAAGTCACTCAAATGAGACAAACATGTAATACATGGAACGATGTATGGTTCATCATTGCGTAGAAAAGACTTGTGATAAAATTACCACTTCTCCAAGAGGTTTCCCTTGTAATACTCTATAAAGCCCCAAACAATTGTTTGGATATCACTTGTTTTGGAGTTCAGCTTGAGTGGACTAGACATTTGTAGACTTCACGAGTATAAAATACATCACATTTGGTTGCACTTATAGAATTTCCTACAAAAAGAATTTCAGATTCATTTTCCACATCCTCAGGAGATAACACAGTTAGCATAAATGAGACTATAGACTAGAATTTATTGAAAACAACCCTTATGGCATCAAACTCCACATTCTTTAGGATTTCATCCACAATCATAGAGACCTATGAAAAGTAAGAGGGTTCTTTTGTGTTTTGGTTATGGACAAGTTAATATGTTTCCTTGAGTCACGTTGCACCTTGCTTATCTTGATAGACATCGAGCTGATACCACCACAAAGACCTATGTCAGATGTGAATGTAACAAAGACATTCTTCTTCACATTGATACCCCTTCACAAAGCTACTCAAGCCAACTAAAGAAAAACCCATAGTGAAATGGTGACAATGTGCGAATCGGGATTGAGTGTTAAAGATGAAAAATTGACAACTACCATAACTTTTTCTCAAGAGCTTGGATTATTCTAAAAGATTGCAAAGATGAATATATTAACAATCCCCAACTCTCTGCCAAGTTGTTCTACCTCAAACTTCACAAAACTCAAGATTTTAAAGTTTCACCAATTTGCTAGCGCAAGTTGCGAAACAATTATATCTCCACAACTAGGGAGCGCCTGGTCATGAAACCTTAAGCATCAATTTTGGAATGGATTCAACAATCTTCTTGTAAAAGGGTTTGTCTAGATACTTAGCCAATGCATCTAAAAAATTATTTTTGTGAAGGCTACCTGTTGTGCGTCGACACCCAAAATACGGCAAAACTGAAACTTGCAAATTCCAACATGCCACACACATCAAAAGGCATGAGATGCCAAAAGAAAACCAAAACACACCAAAATTGATAACCAAACCTCAAATCTATTTTTGGTTGATGTTAGATTGCCCATTCCGAATGCTCCTACATCACTCTCTCACATGGGAGCCTTGAGATAAGTTAATCTAGATGGGCACTCTAAAATCCTCTAAGTCACATGCCCTGGCTACAAACCACGGTATAAAAGAACAAGAAGGACAAAGTAGTAATAATAAGGATAAGAAAGAAAATAATAGCAAGGAGAAGAAGGGTCAGAAACAAGTTGCTCCAAAAGCAGCTAATAAGACCCAATCTTCTAATGGCGACAAGCCTAAGAAAGTGAAGGTCAAATGTGCCTATTGTAAAAGACCCGGTCATTATGAACATAAATGTTTGAAGAAACAAATTGATCACTTGACACATTCTTGAGAAGAAGAATATCAGTGTTTATAAATATATAAAACACAGTTCTAATGAGGGGTCTAATAAGGCAAAGGATAACAACAAGGGGAAAGGAAAGGGAAAGGCCTTTGTAGCATTTTCTTCACTACCATCCACTTGGGTTCTTGATTTGGGTGCTTTGCACCACATAGCTTCATCTAAGGAAGAACTTGCATCTTTGAGCCATGTACTATGCCCTCTATTTTGATGGGTGATGAAACTCATTTTGAGGTGTGTGGGAGAGGGTCTGTTGATGCGGGGAATGACACATTCCATAATGTTCTTTGTGTGCCCTCATTATCAACTAAACTCTTGTCAGTATATTAGATCACTCACACGAGTTCAAGCAAGCGGGTTGAGTTCACTTCTTATTCAGTGGAGATTCATGAGTTACACAATGGTTGTATAGTTGCAGTTGGGAAAGTAGATCATCAGTCATGACTATATTTGTTTTCTCTCTTTTTTCCCGAACCTCCTTCGTCTGTTTTGCTCACTCATTTAGATGATGTGAGTAGATTATGGCATGAGTGGTTTGGCCATCTTAACTTCCACTACCTGCAGCAGCTCAACCAACAGAGCATGATCACAGGGTTGCCTTTAGTTCAGTTTTCAAGTGGTGGTTTCCAAGGTTGCATTCTTGGTAAGCATCCTAAGGAAAAATTTGACAAAGTTAAGGCACGGAGAGCTTCATAGATACTAGAGTTAGTTCACAATGATTTAGCTGGTCCATTTCCTTGTCCATCCTTCATCAAGGCTAGATTTGTTCTAAATTTCATTGATGACTTTTCTTGATATACTTGGGTGTACTTTCTCAAATAGAAGTCTGAGGTATTTGATCACTTTTAGGACTTCAAAACTTTTTTAGGGAAGCAATCCAGGAAAGCCATCAAAGTTTCGCGTATTGACAATGGTGGTGAATATGTCAACCATCGTTTTGAGAAGTTTTGCACTTCAGAGGGGATTGAGTTTCAGTATTCTATTCCATTCACTCCTCAGCAAAACAACGTTGCAGAATAGAAGAATAGATCCTTGAAGGAAATGGCGAACTGCATGATACACTCCAGATCTCTTGCACCACAGTATTGGGTAGAGGCAATTAACTGTGCTTATTATATCCAAAACCGTGTTTCTCACCGAGCCTTGAAGGGAGTTACTCCTTTTGAAGCTTGGAATGGTCAGAAACCATCAATTAAGCACTTTCGATTTTTTGGTTCTCCTACATGGGCCCACATTCTTGTAGAGAAATGTTACAAGACCTTGGATCTGCAGAGCATACCTTGCATATTTGTAGGCTATCCTAATGGTGTGAAGGGTTATAGTTTGCTCCACCCTACCACATGAGTTGTTCATTGAGAGGAGTGTTTAGTTTGAGGAGGGCTCTTCGAGCTCAAATCCTATCACTTCTCCACCTCCTACTTTGAAATTGGAGTCACTTGGACTTTATGACAGATCTTCTCATGAGTCAGATTCACTTGAGCAGATTCTTGATGATGAGTCTTCTACCTCCACTTCTGATGTTGAGAGTGATTCAGAGGATTCACCTTCTTCCTCTCCTAGTAATCATTTAGAGGGTGATGATTCTCCTTTAGATTCTCCAACTTCTGGTCCACTTTGGGCTAGACAAACCTTGCAGTCTATAGGCGATTGGGTTGGGGATCCATCAAATAGTAGTGAACATGTTCACAATTCTAGGATGCTCCACATATCTTCAATGCTACTGCCTCTGATCCACAGTCCTTTCGAGAGGCTTCTGGTATTCCTGAGTGGGATACAACTATATAGGAGGAGTATAGTTCCTTGATGAGGAACCATGTACTTGGTATCTTGTTCCTCTTCTTAAGGGAAGAAAACTGTTCGATGTAAGTGGATCTATTGAACAAAATTTGCAACAGATGGGTCAGTTGATAAGCATAAGCATCACCTGGTCGCCAAAGGATTCTCCTAGGTCCTTGGGATTGACTACTCTAAGAATTTTGTGCCAGTTGCGAAAATGAACTCCAACTTATTCTTGCCATTGCTGCAACCAATCGTTGGGAAGTACACCAGATGGATGTGAAGAGTGCTTTTTCTTCACGATGACCTTCAGGAGGAGATCTTCATGGAGCAGCCACAGGAGTTCATTTAGGATTCTTCACTTGTGTGCCTCTTTTAGAAGTCTCTCTATGGCCTCAAACAGGCTCCTTGGGCCGGGTATGCTAAGATGGACTTCTTCCTTATGACAGTTGGGTTCACTCGATGCTATTCTGATCCCAATCTCTACATTTTGCAGCAGGATGATTCACTCCTATTTCCAGTTCTGTATGTTGATGATTTGTTGATCATAGGGAGTTCTTTGTCAACCATTGGGGTAGTCAAAAAAGCCCTTCATGACAGGTTTTTGATGATTAAATTGGGCTTGTTGCATTACTTTCTTAGGATTGAGATCTACCAATCTACTTCTGAGATCACCATCACACAGTCCATGTATGCTCTAGGTTTGCTCTCATAGTTTCATATGGCTGACTATAAGCCTACTCCAACTCCCTTTCTTTCTGGAGTCAAACTTGAGGCTCAGTTTTCTTCACTATTTGTTGATTACACTTTGTACCGAGAGCTTGTTGGGAGTCTCATTTATCTGACTCATATGAGACTCAAAATTTCATATGTTGTAGACATGGTTTCTCGATTCATTCAAGAGCCCCATGCACTGCACTTGAAAGTAGCCAAGCGGATACTTCACTACATTCAGGGTACTCATAGTTTTGGGATTCTGATGCAGAAGCATCCAAGGGTGTAAGAGAAATTTTGCATCACCCAAAAAAATGTTGATTCAAAATCATTGTTGTTTTCATTTCTTTTCAAAATTAGTGTTTCTAGTTCCATAATCACTTGAATAATGATGTAGAACCTTCAGTTTTTCTGAACATCTGAAAATAGCAAATTGCTATTTTTGGAAAGTTTGCATTTGGGCACGGATTGAAGCAAAAATTTACAAGAAGCTTTGAAAATGAAAAATAAGACCTTTGGCAAAAGAATCAGGCAAAGATTATTTGTGCGCTAAAAGATATTAAAGTTTCCATTTCTCGAAAAATGCTAAAAAATTATTCAAGTTTAGGTTTGAGGCACTAAACGGCCCCGTACGGGCCTGAAAATGAGCAGAATCAGTGAAGATGGTTATTAGTATATAGATCCCTTTGCAAGATTTTTGGTCCTGCAAACTGTTTTTCAATCGGACACCCAAATCAAAAATTATGGCTCCTAGAAGTTGACCTATTTTTGGAGGGAGATGCAAAATTTGAAATTTGGCAAGAGGCCACCGAAAAGGCTATTAATAATTATTTTTGGGAACCCTTGGAGTGAGTGGAAATAAGGGGGAAAGTGTAGAGTCAAGAAAAGGCAGGACAACAGAAACCCTAGCTGATTTGGGGTTACAGAAGGCAGAAGATTCTAGAGTCTTCAGACAGGAAGTTGTCATGTGTTGGAGCTTATGGAGGATTCATCCTCTGATTGTATTTGAGCTTCTATAATGTAATGAGTTGTCCAAATCAATAAAAGAACATTATATTTTCTGTGTGCAATTTCTATTTTTGTGTGTTTTATGATTTACCCCCTTTGTCAAGTGGTATCAAAGAAAGGGTTCTTGAGTGTGTAGATAGATCGTTGACCATGAGGCAATTTGCACTAGGACTCAAGGTTGTGGGTTTGCTACAGAGATCAAGATGCCTCCATGAAGAAACCATGTTAGGAGAAATGCTTTGATGGAAGAGGGTTTTAAGCCCTGCAAAGGCAAATTGATGCATTGCAAGAGGAGCTACAAAGAGGGTTTGAGCTGAGAACAAGAGAAGAAAGCGAAGATGAAGCTGAAGAAGATCTATCTAAGGAAGAACAAGAAGTTACAAGAGATCTTGCAGAAGTTAGGTTTTTGAGGGCTATTTCGAAGATTAGATAGAGGCCCAAGATCGAAGTTTCTACGTATTCTGGAGATTTGAATCTAGAACAACTTATTAGTTGGATCAATGACATGGAGGAATATTTCGAGTATGAAGATGTGGAGGACCTAGATCAGGTTAAGTTTGCAAAGACAAAGTTAAAGGGCCATGGCAGTATTTGGTGGAAGGAGGTCTAGTTAGAGAGAAAATGGAGAGGAAAAGAAAAGATTACTAGATGGGATCGGATGGTGGAGAAACTGAAGAAGTAGTTCATTCATGTGGACTATGAGATTGAGTTGTTGAAGAAGCTGTAAGGATTGAAGCAAGGTAACAAGTCTGTTAAGGAGTATACATAAGATTTTTATAAGATTACTATCAGGTCCGGTCATGCAGAGGCCAACAAGGAGAAGGTAGCTCATTACATTAATGGGTTGAGGCCAAGTATTCAAGATGAGCTGAGCCTGGTCAGAATGACCACCATAGAAGATGTGTACCAATTTTCCTTGAAGGTGGAAGAGAAGCTGAATAAAAGATTTGAAAGCAAGCAAAGGGGAAGAGGTCAAGGCAGAAGGATTGGTGGAAGACCCTATGGAGGCCTAAATGAAGATCGATAGAAAAGTGAAGAAGTTGGCACCGGTTGAAATCAGAGAGGAGATAATACCTACCACCAAAATAATGGTGAGCAAAGAGGAAGAGGAAGAGGTAGACCTGGGTAAGGACCTGGAAGAGGATGTTTCAGAGGAACCTATTTCCAATGTGGAGAAGAAGGGCATTGAGCATACGAGTGTTTGCAACATCAAGGAAGGACAAATAGAAGACCTGAAGGTAATGTACGAGTTGCACATGTAGATGAAGATGCGCAGTCTAAGCATGCTATAGATGCTGAAAGGGAAGAAACCCTAGTTGTCAGAAGCACCTTGTTGAATGAGGAGAAAGAACTAGATCAGAGGAAGAGCTTATTCCGCACTAGGTGCAAATGTGAAGGTAAGTGTTGTGATATTATTATTAACACTGGAAGCATTGACAATCTTGTTTCAGAGGAGATGATTAACAAGTTGAAGTTGACAAGAAGAAAAGTATCCACATCCATATCAGATGGTTGCAGAAGGATCATAGAGCTTTGGCCAATGAACAATGTTTGGTCAAGTTCAAGATTGGATACTACCATGATGAGGTGTTGTGACATCATACTGATGGATGCATGTCATATGTTATTGGGAAGGTCATGGCAGTATGATAGGTGCACTCTCCATGATGGCCATGCAAACACATTCCCTGATAAAGGATGGAGTTTGTCATAAGTTGAAGCCCTTAAAGAAGGTGGAAGAAAAGGTATGTAACTACTACCAGAATTTGCTTGGTAGATGGTAGGAAATTTTTGGAGGGTATGAAGCATGAGCGTCATTCCTTTGCATTGATTCCTAAGATCAGTCAAGAGAAATGTGAAGATGTACCAACAGAAGTCTCAAATCTGTTGGAAGAATTTTAGGATAGTGTCTCTAATAATGTACCAGAAGGTTTACCACCGGTGAGGAAGAGAAGTCATCAAATGGATTTGATACCAGGAGCCAGTTTGCCGAATAAGGCAACCCACAGAATGACCCCTGCAGAGAATGAAGAGTTAAATAGACAAGTTCAGGAGTTGTTGAGGAAGGGACTAATAAGGGAGAGCCTATGTCCATGTGCGATACCTGTAGTACTAGCACCAAAGAAAGATGGAGAGTGGAGGATGCGTACATGACTCCCGAGCCATCAACAAGATCACGATCAAGTATAGATTTCCATTGCCTAGAATGGATGACAATGGATTGTTTGAGTGGAGCCAAGTACTTCACAAAAATTGACCTCAAGAGTGGGTATCACCAGATTTGAATCAGAGAAGGAGATGAATGGAAGATAGCTTTCAAGACAAAGGAAGGTTTGTATGAGTGGTTAGTCATGCCATTTGGGCTAACCAATGCACCGAACACATTCATGCGGCTCATGAACGAGGTATTGAAAGAAATTTTGGGAAGTTTTGTTATTGTTTATTGACAATTTTAATTTTAATAAGACTTGGGATGAGCTTCTGATGCATATCAGAAGAGTTTTAGAGAAGTTGAAGGAGGAAAATTTGTTGATTAATCTAAAGAAATGTAGTTTTGCAAAGGAGTTGGGATACCTCAGATTTGCTATGTTAGAGGAAGGTCTTAACATGGACCTGGAAAAAGTAAGGGCTATCATTGAATGGCCTACACTAAGGAGTGCTATAGAGGTAAGATCTTTTCATGGTTTGACAAGTTTTTACAGAAAATTTATCAGGAATTTTAGTAGTATTTATACACCCCTAACTGAGACAATGAGAGGGGATAGAAAAGAGTTTAGATGGACTATAGGAGCTGCCAAGAGTTTCGATACATTGAATCAAAAAGTCACAGAGCAACTTGTTTTGGCATATCCAAATTTCAATAAGGTATTACAGGTAGATTGTGATGCTAGTGGTAGTGCTATAGAAATAGTTTTGAGCCGAGAAGGTAAGCCCATTGCCTATTTCAGTCATAATCTTAATGATGCTGAGAAAACGTATTCTATTTATGAGTAGGAGTATTATGCTATAGTTCAGGCTTTGAAAAAGTGGAGACATTATTTGTTGCCAAAAGAGTTTGTTTTATATATTGATCATCAAGCTTTGCAATATCTTAATAGTTAAGGAAAGTTAAATCAAAGGCACTTAAAATGGGTTGAGTTTTTGCAGATTTATACTTTTGTTTTGAAGCACAGTAGTGGGAAGTCAAACAGAGTTGTAGATTCCTTAAGTAGAAAGTAAAATTTGTTGACAGAAATGAAGATAGAAGTATTTTGGTTTGATGAGCTCAAAAGTTTGTATCCTGAAGACCTAGATTTTGCAGAGTCTTGGAAAGCTTGTTTGGAACCTATTACTTTGGACAGGACAAAATGGTTGGACTTTATAATCCAAGATGGCATGTTGTTTAGAGGAAGCCAATTGTGCATTCCAAGGAGTTCCATGAGAGAGAATCTGATTAAGGAGAAGCATAGTGGGGGAAATTAGCTGGACACTTCGGTTGAGATAAGATAATTGCTATTGTTGGTGAGCATTATTATTGGCCACAATTGTAGTAAGACATGAGGAAATTTGTGCAGATTTGCAGAGTGTATCAGATGGCAAAAGGAACAAGTCAGAATACAGGGCTATATCAGCCACTACCTATACCAAAGAAGCCATGGAATGATATTAGTATGGATTTTGTTTTTGGTTTACCAAGGACACAGAGAGGTCATGATTCCATTTTTGTGGTGGTGGACAGATTCTCGAAGATAGCACATTTTATTCCTTGTAAGAAAACTAATGATGTTGTTCATATTGCATAGTTATTTTTCAAGGAGGTGGTGAGACTACATGGTCTACTTAAGAGCATAGTTCCAAATCGAGATACCAAGTTTGTTGGTTATTTCTGGAGGTCTTTGTGGAAGAAGTTGAAGATAGATTTGAAGTTCAATTTTGCACACCATCCACAAACTGATGGATAGACGGAAGTGGTGAATAGGAGTTTGGGTAACCCGCTACGATGCTTAGTAGGAGATAAGCCCAAGCGATGAGATTTGATTTTACCATAGGTAGAATTTAATTATAACAATTCTGTTAATAGGAGTATTGGTAAATCACCATTCCAGATTATATATGGGAGCAGTCCAAGAAATGCTTCAGAGTTAAGGAATCTGGACAAGGGAGAAAAGACAAGTGCCAAAGCCAAAGACTTTGCAAAACATCTGAAGAATTTGCATGAAGAGGTGAGAAAGCACATTAATAAGATGAATATTCAGTACAAGGCTAAGGCAGATTAGAAGAGGAGATATAAGGAATTTCAGGTAGGAGATGAAGTCATGGTTCACTTGAGAAAAGAGAGGTTTCCAGTTGGAACATATAATAAGTTGAAAATGAAGAAATTTGGACCATGCAAAATCTTGAAAAAGCATGACTTAGGAAATGCATATGAGGTAGAGCTGCTGAGTGGGATCAACATTTCCCCTATGTTCAACATTGCTTATTTAATAGAATATCATGAAGGTGGCACAGAGGATGGACCAACAGAAGAATAGTGGAATATTCTGGCACCTACTTCAGAGGAGGAGATAGAAGAAATCTTGGATAGCCGTGTGGGAAGAAGTACTCAGAATAGACAACATGAAGAATACCTGGTGAAGTGGAAAGGAAGGCTAGATAAAGTTTCTTCCTAGTTATCTAAGGCAGAAGTGGACCATTTAGGGTTTTTCTCAAACACCTAAGATGTGGCAAGGTCATTTGTCAATATTACCCTGGGTGTCTGATGCAGGAGCATTCAGAGATGTAAGAACTTGCATCACCCAAAAAAAGATGTTGATTCAAAATCATTGATGTTGTTTTCATTTATTTTAAAAATTAGTGTTTCTGGTTCCATAATCGCTCAAATAATGATGTAGAACCTTTAGTTTTTCTGAACTGCTAAAAATAACAAACTGCTATTTTTGGAAAGTTTACATTTGGGCACAAATTGAAGCAAAAATTTACAGGAAGCTTCATAAATGAAAAATAAGACCTTTGTTGAAGGAATTAGGAAAATATCATTTGTGGGCTAAAAAATATTAAAGTTTTTGTTTCCCGAAAAATGTCTGAAAATTATTCAAATTCAGGTTTGAGGCACTAAACGGCCCCGTATAGGCCCAAAAATAGGCAGAACCAATAGAGAGGGTTATTAGCACGTAGATCATTTCGTGAGCTTTCTGGTGCTTCTAACGGTTCGTCAATTGGACACCCGGATCAAAAGTTATGGCTCCTGGAAGTTGACCTAATTTTGGAGGGAGATGCAAAATTCAAAATTTAGTTGAAGGCCACCAAAAAGGCTATTAATAATTATTTTTGGGAACCCTTGGAGTAAGTAGAGATAAGGGGGAAAGTGTAGAGTCAAGAAAAACTGGGAAAATAGAAACCCTAGCTGATTTGGGGTTACAGAAGGCAGAAGATTCTAGAGGCTTGAGACATAAAGTTGTCATGTGTTGCAGTCTGTGGAGGATTCATCCTCTGACTGTATTTGAGCTTCTGTAATGTAATGAATTTGAATCAATAAAAGAACATTCTATTTTTTTATGTGCAATTTTTATTGTGTGTTTTATTTCCCCCCTTCGTCAGATTCACTACGCAGTGGGAATTGATCTTGACTGGGTGGGCTACATAGATTCAGATTGAGTAGGTGATTCTGAGGATCGCAAGTCTACTTAAGGTTACAACTTCTCACTTGGTTCCAGTCCTATTTGTTGGTCGAGCAAGAAGTAGATTTTTATTACTCTATCTTCTACTGAGGTCGAGTATAGAGGGGTGTGAATGCTGCCATTGAGGCCATTTGGCTTTAGAATCTTCTCACTGACTTCGGGATCTAGATCAAGTGACCATCAATCATATTTTGTGACAACTAGAGTGCCATTCAAATCTCATAGAACCTGGTCCATCATCAACGAACCAAACACATTGAGGTCCACATGCACTACATCTGGGAGCTCATTCATGGCCACATCATTAACCTTCGCTATTGTCTGACTTTTGAGCAGGTTGCCAATATCTTCACCAAACCCTTTGCAGAAAGCAAGTATATTCATCTACTAGATTTGTTGGGGATGTCAGAGGCTTCATCTTCTAGGGGGGCTTCTTAGTCGTCTCACTCGGAATCCTGACTCTCTCTACTCTAGGGGATCTTTTCTCTCTATTTGGGGGGGGGGGACTTCTTCTCTTTTGGGGGGGATTTTATGTACCTGGGTACCTCATCAGGCTTCATTTGTTGAGTCCCATTTTTTCACCCACTTAAGTTGCGCTTAAGGGAGGGTGTTAGTGTAGGTTTTTATTTTTCTAGTTGGGTTATTTATTTCCCTATATTCAAAATTTTTTCTTACACATGTTATTAAGCTTTCTTAGGGTTAATTGAGTATTAGTGTGTGTGGGTGCAAGGTGTCAGTATCTTCCATGGGAGTTGCACTTGCCTATTTTAGGCTATTGTGGTGGACTCTTCCCATTGGTCATATTTGCCACCTCTCCCCTCTCTTCTAGTCTATTTATATTGACCTTGTAGCTTGCATTTTGCATCTTTTGCTTTTGCATCCTCTTAAAGCTATTTTTATTCTGGAGCATTTGTATTACTCTCATGGAGACTAACTCTATGTTGCTATTTTGATTTCGTATCATTTGCATTCATAGTTTAATATATATTCATTTTGCACTATATATTCTAACAGCTTGGGGATGCTAGCCTGGCTCTGATACCAATTATTGAGCTACTGCTCATATGGACATGCTAGGAATTGAACCTAAGACCTTCCATTTTCTACTAGAGTGCTCTACCAACTAAGCTATTGGCCCCTTGTGGCTAGCCCATCGGCAATCTAGGTGTGGCTTACTTCCAACAAAATATGAAAAATAAGATTAAGAAAGGTGTAGAAAAATCTAGTCAATGGCCATGATTTTTCTCTTTTAGGACTATGGAACATGGTTTAGAACAGTGCCTCAGAAAGGAATTTTGAGGAAAGATTTTTTTAAGTTTATTTTGGGAATAAAATGGAATAAAAAATAAAATGTTTTTGTGTTGAAACAAGTCCACCAAAATCTAGTATAAATTTTAAACTACTAAATTTATCTCACATTAATCAAACAATAGGAAATACTAAAAATACACATGCTAAATATAAAACTAGCTATAGGAATAGGAACCTAGATTAATGGAGAAACTAGAAAGTGATTTGGGAAGCTCTTGGGAAAAAACTCTAGCGCACTTGTACTATCATCCTAGGATGACAGAAAAATCAAGTTCTTGTGTAGAACTTATTCAGTCCACACAAAAGGAAATGGATATACACATCATAAAGTACTAGAGGGGTACAAAAAACATAGAATAAATACAAAGTGGTAATTAATCAAATTTTAAGAACTAACAAATGAAAGGAGAAAGAGGATAGAGATTACAAAACCTTTATGCAGTTAAAATTACTTATTACCTATAGCTAGGGCAAGAAAAATGTTGGCGACTACTTTGGAGCTTGTCAAAAATAGCCAAACCCCTAGTTTGGTCTTTTGGCCTCCACAAGTAGTCAAATGGAACAAGGAGTAGGATTTGTTTTTGTGCTCTTACCCTACATTTATCTAGGACAATAACAACAATATGATAGTAAATTATTGATATTACTAACATTGGTCTATAGAGTTATAATATCCTAGTGTGTATGGTAACAAAAAATAGGAGATGAAGAATCCAAAGATGCCAAGGAAATTTAATATGATGCATATATAACAAACCAAGAGGAGACGAATAGAAAGCCATCCCAAGAGAACTTGGAAAAAGATTCACAATGTCAATGTTGTCAAAAGACGGAATGTTGTAAGAATTTAGAAGAAAAGCTTGTCTACCAACTACTCATGGAAGATGTGTGTGAGCCAAGAGAGATTCAAAACCATCATGCAAAAGATTAAAAACATGGAAAGGAAATCACAAAGATGATTGTTGGAGGCATACAGGTTTTGACCAAGCATTGTTTACAAATAGAGGGAATAAGAAATTACTCGGTCTCATGTAGTAAATGGAGCTCACATGACTATATAGTTGGGGGATGCTAGCATCCTCACACTAACATCCAAGAAGAAATAGATGGAAAACATTATAAAATTGTCACATTTGACATAAAAAATATGAAATACACTTCACAAAACAACACAAAACTTTGCATCTTGATCAAGAACTAGGATAGGAAAGAAGGCTAAAATGGTCCCTAAAACATACTATGAAAATGGACACTAAACAAGTGTTAGGATTAAGGTGCCATCAACCTTGTAAATCTTATTTTATTAATTACTCCTAATGTTGTTTGTAAATTTCCGTAAGAGAAGATGTAGTCACCAAGCAACAATCTTGTTTCAGCTGCATTTAGATCTTAGTACCTAACAAGTGGTGTGAGGGGCTTGCCCCTGTACTAGTGTCACCAAGAGAAATTTTTAGAAAATTGCCTTGTAAAGTATTGTAATTTCATAGTCAATCTAGACCATTCATCATTAGGTCAGGGATTTGACAGTAGAAATTATGTTAAGATTTTTTTCCCTAGAAGGAAACACTCTTTTAATGAAGGCATTGTATTATGACTGTGGAGAGGTAGAGGGTTGAGACTAGAGAAATAGGTGCTGCTGGATTGAAGACTGAAGAGGAGGTTGTTAGTGATGTATTATAAACTCTATTGAAGTTAATACAGTCTGGTGCATCCCTTCTTGTGTGGAGTTTTTTCCAGAAAGTATTTCTCCATGTAAACACTATTTTATGTATTCAATTCTTATGTTTCTTTATTTCTTTGTATTGCTGATTTGATTTCCTATAATCTCCATTTGGTTATGCACTGGACTAATAGTTATAACAGTTTAAATAAGATTTCCATTCTATAGTTGTTCACTTTCATTTCTAACAAAAAGGACAATTTGTAGTGTCAAATTTGTAGGGTATACAATTTTCAAACATACATTACAATATTTTATAATTATTGAATGATTGCAACATTAGGACTTGCAAGGTTTACAACACCTAATCTTACAAATAGCACTCGAATGGATAAAAAATGTTCGCATGCTCACACTAACATCCAAGAATAAATAGATAGAAAAATAACGAAATGGTCATATTTGACATAAAAAAAATTAAAATACACCTCACAAAATTTATGTTCACAAAACTTGGCATCTAAATCAAGAACTAGGATAGGAAAGAGGGCTAAAATGGTCCCTAAAACATACTATGAGATTGGAAACTAAAAAAAGGGTTCAATTTGTAGTGTCAAAATTGTAGGGTATACAATTTTCAAAAATACATTACAATATTTTATATTTATTGAATGACTGCAACAACATTAGGACTTGCAAGGTTTACAACACCTATTCATAGAAATACCACTCAAATACATAAAAAATAAAATTAGTATCTCAACAACAAACCAAATTGGCAATCTAAGCATGCATATCCCAATTCATGTATTATATAATTCGATAGTCTTTGTGATGGGTATATACATGGAAATAGGGGCAAAAAGGGGGTCAAATGTGGCCAATTTTTTCCATCAATCAATAAAATTGGAACTGTGATGAGTAATTTGAGATGTCCATAGTAAAAATATGAAGATGTGATAAGAACTTGAGGGATTCACCTCTAAAGCAATACCTTTTCATGTGCATGCATATTGATAGTTTTTAAATAACCAAAATATGATCCAATGTCTCACTTTAGTTTAAAGGGGAAGGAGATAGTTTAATTAATGTGGTAGGATATGTATTGGGGGTTGGGAAACATGTGTAGAAGGGGTGGGGTCTTTATAAGTGGCATTCCAAATCTTCTTTCTATCTATCACTTTTTATAGTTCAATTGGAGGAAATTCTATTCACTATGTTGGTCTTGCTAGGGTCATGAAACTATGCTCTTTCTATGACACATAGTCTTGTATTATGTTAGATCCTCATATTACAAGGAATGTTTGTTTACTCCAAACTATATTGTAGTTAACAAAGGAAATAATCGTCATACATAGGTCATTCTTGTTCAGTACAATCCTAACCAAGTTTCCTAAAAGTAGTTATTGGACACCTTTTGGTAATGTAATGACCCTACCCAAAAGAATCACTTAATATCCTTAAAACCCTTCCATTATAATCTGGATTAGTATGTATATAATTAAAATTGAGATATCTATAATTAGGGGGATTCATTGTTAGAGTCTGCATGGCAAGGGTTTTGAGGTTGACATATATAAGTGTTTTTAAATCAAAGTTTTTTGCAATATGACATATTTATCATAACTCATCGAGGTTTTCTATTTTGAGGCTTTAATGTATGAGATGACAATCAAAACTAGTTTTGAGTTAGATGTGGGTGTGAGAATTGCCCATAGTTGATAGGGTATAAATAATGAGGGGATATAAAAATGTAACCAAAAAATAAGTACATAGGATACCTAGAGAAAATAGGGAGGTATTTTAAGTATACTAGTGTATATAGGGGGTATCAAAAACATAAAATCAAGGGATGCAAATAAAATTAGGGGTGTTTATTAATATCTTGCAAATGCAAGTGCAATGCTATTGGTTTATTAAGTGAATCCCCCAGGGATAAGAACAAGAATTATAACTTGCTCCAAATATAGTTTCTAGATTACTAAGGCTTTTAAAAAATGGTTAAATTAAGAGGATCAGATGATAAGCCACACAAAAGTGGTAATGTCTTTATAACTTAAATATAAATAATATTGGACATGTGCCCCTCACTCATCCTAACCTTTTTTTGTTTATTTAAGTATTTTGTAAAACTAATTGATGGACAAATGGTTCAAGGCATGTAGTAAAAGTGATATTTTGTAGTCAATAGTTTTTTTTGTGTTTTTTTAAAGTCGACGTATCCTTAAAAACTAACCATTGAGTGTGTAAATTACCTAACTTCCACAAAAAAAATTGAAAATACATTTTTTTCAATGTGTAGAGGATAAAATGTAGAACGATTGTATGACACTTTTCTTTAAAAAATTGGATGAATGAGTCAAAAATATATAAAAAACAACACATATTTGAAGCATATGAAGATATCACTAAAAGTAAACACAAATAAATACCTTAATTTATTTGAACTATAGAAAAAATTATACATATGGTTATTGACATTTTGGTGGTGGTTTCATGCAATCTCATTAAAAAATGTGTAAAGTTAATGAGGATAAAGTTCAAACATGTTATTTGCTACCGCATATGCAACACAACCAAATTTCCATTCAAAATTCAAGGCCCCCTCTTTTTAGACTCTGCACTTGCAACTCTTTAATCAAACCCTATATGGTCCTATATTTTATTCTACTTTAAATTCATGAGTCACAATAATAACCAATCTGAGAAATCTAGTATTGACTCATGAATTATCTCTTTGTTCCTAGTGGTCATTTTTATTTTATTTTTAGTTCATTATATTCATTAGTTTCATGTTTTTCCATTTTCTCGTCGACTAGATATTTTGTCTTCACATTTTCTAGTCATTCTAATCCCAACCTAAGTAGTTTATATTTGAAAATTATCTTAGATCCTCAAGTCCAAGCTTTGTCATGTTTAAATCCCAAGTCTCCCATGGACCCCAAAAACTAGGTATATTTCATTCAAGTGAGCATTTTAAATTTGTAGCCAAGGTGTTTAATCTTGAAATCTTGTGCTTCTATGTCATATCAATGTCTCCAAATATTGTGTTTACATGTGTCTCCATTGAACCTTGTCCACTTGTCTCCATTTGGAACCTTGTGTGTTCTATGGCCTTCAAATGGGTGATAAGTCATAGTTTAGTTGACCTCTCATATTTGAGTTCAATCTTGTTTCATGTCTGAGTTTTCAAACCCAAAGCCCTTCTATATTCTAGTTGACTGAGAATTTCATGTACATGCCTCTTTTTGGACTTGGAGTATTTATTAACTCTACCTTACCAAAGGATTCACATTGTCAATTCTAAGTGTCCCTATCCATGTTGTTAGAGCTCTGTTCCACTAGTCTCAAAAATTGCAAAAATCTTTCGTTGGGCCTCACCCTATGTTCGCAGTTGTCTAGTATAGCCCACCATTTATATTTGATCTGAGAGATTCCAAGTGGGTATACTTTGTCATTTTTGCCTTGATGTTGGTATTTTCCTTCCCCATGCCTTTATTCATGTGGTGGAGTCATCAAAGCGCCAAGAAAATTTCTATGTTTGGCCTTTGTGGGCCCTCTGGTTGTTCCTAGGGACAAGTTATTGGTTCTGATGGTTCCTAGAACCACTGGAACCTTCAATGGGTTCCTTAGTTCCTTATGTGCCTCGAAATCCCAACTTATACTTAGGCAGTGGAAGAAAAAGAAAGTGATAAGAGCTTTCAGTGTTTCCTAGAACCACCAGAACCTCCGACATTGTTCCTTGGTTCCTAGTTGCTTTCAAAGTTTCATTAGGTTTTCAAGAAGGAAAAACAAAGACCTCCTTGGCGAGGAGCTTGTGCAGCTCAATGTACATATACGGGGAGTCATCCTTGGGCAATTTCTTGGCCTCCATGGCTGGGCGGTTCTGGTGGATAAAGACCTTGGTCGTCAGCTTCGCTACCCAAGATACTATGAATCCTATAGGATCATAGAGCCAGTGATCTTCTATGATTCCAAGCCCTAATTCCACTAGTTTCATTGTCATCAGGTGCTCCATGCCTCTCTTTTCACTGTTATCCCTAGTTTTGAGAAGGGGATATCATAGATTGTCCGCTTCTTCTTCCCGACCCCATATAGAGAATCCAGTATGTCTAGCTGACGGATGAATTAAAGTACCAAGATTCAATCTGTGATGATTTTGGGAAGTCTGAAAACCTGCTTGAATCCATGCACTCTAAATCATCATGTAGTGGGTGCCGAAGAACCAGTCGCAAGGAATCTGACTATTGACCATGATGCCCTTTTGTGTCTCACTCAACTAGAAGGTGAGATCCTCCTAGTTGAGGTCAGTGAGGAGTGACGCAAGAAATAACTCAACAAACTCATAGAAGTTAGAGGTTCTTGAAAGAACGTGAGTCCATGCCAAGACGGAGATGACCCTCTAAGCATGGACTGAGTCGTTGCATGTATTAAGACACATATATGACTGGAAGAAGCAAGGATTTTGAAATAGAATCAATTGCAGTAGAAGAGAGGAATACTTGAAAGTCTGCTAATTGTGGAAGTTGGCCAGTTGGAAGTTGAGTCCATTGGCTATGGATTCCAAAAAATCAAGCTTGAAAGCTTGCTTTCTAGTAACGGTCTTTAGCTTGAAAAGGGCTCCCAACTAGTATTTATAGACACTACAGGTGTCATCCAAGCCGAAACAAAGGCCATCATAGAGAAGGCATCCTAAACATCTTGAGTGAATAGAGGTAGTGCTATGGGAAAGGGCGTTAGTACCGTATTGTCTTTGTCAAGGCAGAGCTCTATGTTCAAGAAGCTGAGTTGATTTTGCCTCGTCTCCCAGATGTTTTGCAACTTAAAGAAGTTTCAGAAAAGAGCCATGGGATCATCTTGCATTCTTAGTGCATTTTCCTCACAACATTAGAGAAGACCTCTACCTACAGCATTTTGCCTTGAATCACCCCTATCTTTGAGTTGTAACACTTGGCACAAGCTTCCACAATTTCGTAGCAGGAGTGAACTGTCGGAACCATGTATTGGGCTAAGGTCGAGCTCCAAACTCAGATTCCAAAGGTTTCTACTTGTCTCACCCTTACTTTTTGGCATGATGTGGTTCAATCTAGTAGTGAAAGTGTGAAAAATGAGTTCATACAGGGAGAAAATGTCCAGGCTAGTAGTAGTGGTGTCCTTGAGTCTGAAAGCTACTCAAAGAAATGTAAAGTAGGTGAGTGGGACATGTCAAGAAATTTTCATCTCAAAGAGGATTCTAAATCTCTATTTATAGAACTGTTATAGAATGAAGATCGAGAGGGTGAGCCAAAACTATGTTGCTGTAAGATTTGTAGCTAGAAATATAAGAAAGACAAGATGTTGCAACTAAAATGAGACACTATTGAGAAGCATGCGGGTAATGTTTATGAAAAGGGAAATGTAAATGGAGAGATGAAGTAAATGATGTGTTGGAAATGAAAGACGATTATGCTTATGCTCAAAATTCAATCGATTACGATGAATACATACAATCATAGTCACAACTATCCACTGTTGGAGGTTCCATATCTACTCTATATGGAAAGGTGATGGAAGCAAGTCAATTATCCAAAACTGTACAACTTACAATTATATTCCATTTTATTAAATAGAGGTTGCCTAGTGACAAACTTTTCAGAAGATAAGAATTTAATGTAATTTCTGGCATTGCCCAATTTTTTGATTTCACATTGGTCTATCAATAGTGGTTGGGAATGGGTTTAGTGTTTGGTTATGGTTAAGGAGTAGGATATACATCTTGAGAAATTGAATTAGGCAGCTCTCTTTGCCTTATATTTAGACAAGGTGATGACCATTGACAATACTTCTTAGGTGTGCATGCATGTTTATATTATAGATAATCATTTGTCAGCCTTATCTACTTGTAGTTCATAAAATGAAATAAAATTCTATCTTTGCTAACCTGGATATTGGAGGCCTAGATGATTTGGCAATTGAAAGGAATCTTGTCTGCATTGGTGTGGATGGGGCATTAGTCATGTAGGGTCACAAAATAGGCTAATTGTTAACTTGTGGAAATCATTTTTATTATACATGACCGACATTCATTGCCTAGCCAATGAAATAACTTCGAATTTTAAAATTGTGAGCTAGTTTCAATTTGTTTCAAAAGTTGAAGATCTTGTGCACGAGGTGTACACATATTTTTGTAGAAGCCCAAAACTATTTTTAGAGTATTAAAGATTTGTTGGACTTACTCTAGGTAACAAGCTACTTAATGATGTTTATACTAGGTTGATATTGTTACACATACTGGCAAAGAGATTGTTTCACTTGGAGCACTAGTCATTGATGGGATTGTTCTATGAAAACCAATTAGATTAGGCAAATATGTTGGCACTATATATTATCGTTGAGACGTTATTAAGTCTATTCGGGATTCTTGATTTTTCCCTTGTTGGAAGAAATGAATGTTTTATCAAAGAAGACACAATACTGTTACATAGAAATGTACATTACAGAACACTCATAGTTGTAGATAATGGTATTTCTTATTCTAGACAATCTATATTTCAATGAAACTAAAGCATTTGCAAGGCCAAAGTTTGTAAGTTGGCAAGTAATGATGGACATTAAACACTCATATAACTTTCTAGAGTACAATTATGTAGTTGATTTATGTGCATCAATGTGTGGATATATGATAGAATTACACTACTTTAATAAAGTTGGGCAATACTCTAGGGTAAGACAAAAAAGTGTTAGAAGATAGGATTTTAATGATCTTGTATCTTTTTCCAAGGATACATTACAAGAAATTGCAAGAAGTTTGTTATATGAGATCAAAGAGCACTTTCCTAGGGATGAACTTATAGTACCAATGGCTATAGTTTATCCTCAATATTGGAACACCATTAGCATGTTTTTTGCTAGTTTGCCACAATATTTTGAAAGAAAGGCGAGGTACTTGGTTGATCATTTATATACAACAATAGAAATAAATGGAGTACAAATAGAAGGAATAATAAATAAGACAAGCAGTATAGCAATATGCTCAGTTCACATCAACAATGATTGAATAGTTTATATTCCTCAGCCATCTTTTCAAAGATGGTTCAATAACCAGATTATGGAAATCCTTAAGTTTGAGCAAAATTCTATGATATTCTATTTCATAATATTTCAAACTTGTAGATCTATTTCAAACAATAATTTTGTGTCCACTAGAGGATGAAAGATTTTTTAGCACCTTATCATTTTTGAAGTCAAAGTTAATAAACAACTTGAGAAAAAATTGGAGAATTGTCTGAGGCTCTATACAACTAAATATAATGTTCAAACATTTCCATTTGATGGAGCTATTGCAATTTGGAAGTCTACTTGTGAAAGAAGAGGTGCATGACAAATATTTTGTTTTAGTTAGAAGGGGGCCATCTAGGTATTTGAAAAGGATATTAGAGAAGTTAGTTCAAACACCAGACGAAGAAGGGGAAGATGACCTTGTCAACCAATTTTTAACACAAACATCCGATATATTTGACAAATTACTAGTTTTGATTAATAAATTGAGTTTTTGTCAATTTCTACAAAATTTGAAATCTATATTTACTTTTTATAATTACTTCTACCAAATTATACAAATAGTAAATTCATAGATTACAAGGGTTGATGTTATTTAGTTTCACTTTCTTCACACTTTAAATATTTATGCAACCAACTTATTTTTCCTTACAAAATAATCTAGTGTGAGTATTTGTGTAGGTCTTTATGCTCAAATGTATTAAATTTGAAATAGTTCTTGCAATCATTGTTCTTACAACAATAATTTATGTTGAAATGGTTTAAATGTATTAACTTTCAAATAGTACTTACAATAATTGTGCTTACAACAAAACTTTATAAAAGCTTGTTCCTAACTAGAGAACACTTGATAAAACATAAGAGGAAGAATATCCCCAAAACAACTCTAGTAAACTTGTATTAGACTTCATAAAAGATTGTTCAACTCTTTGAGTTGGGTGGAAAGTACTATGTATTTATGACCCAGTATGTCAAGTTATTGCATTCCATTGACAGTTGCCAAATCCTAACATAGACACCTTACACATACTAGTTTTTGTAATAGGCAGTTATTTAAGAAGAGTCTAATAATAAATAATCATGTAGCTTATTGTGATAGCCATTAATAATAGTAGCCATGTGTGGAAACATATTACATAGGTAGTGTTGTAGAGGGAAAGGGCTTGAACACAATGGATGGTGAACATAATTGAAAAGAGTTGAAGGGTGTTGAGTAGTTGAAGGAAAACTAAATATTTATCATATTTTTAAGGTGGCAGATTGGACAACATTTTTCAAATGATTGCTTGGATTTGACAACCAAGTTGCCCTAGATTTTAGCATGGGATTTCGAGAGGATAAAATTACGATGAAGGGCATTAAATTTAATTTTGATATGGAGTTTCTCATAGTGACTAAAAGGTTGCCTAACACTAGGGAGTAGTATTTTCCCTTTGGTAGACTAAATTTAGAAAGCTTTTGCAAGGAGTTTTTGAAGTTGGGAGAGCAAATCCAACTGGTGGCCAGTCAAGCCATATTGTGGACCTCACTATCAGAGCTATGGTTGGAAGTGGTGTATGCTCTCATCTAGTATGTGTGACTTGTGAGGGAAGGTACTCATTTATCTATAGTTCTCATCTTCAATTAATGGTGCATTTGAGACATCAAAGAATCATGAATGTTTCATATTTTTTATTTACTCAAATCTTTGAGAAGGATGTCTCTAGAAGTGTAAAATGATAAACTCAAAATCCTATCTCATCATGGGTTTAGACACTAAATAACTATTACACATATGGTTCCTATGGTTGTATTGTTTGTCATTGATGTCAACATTGTCACAAGGTTGTAATTGATGTCAACACTATTATGAATGTGTAATAGTGTTCATAGTTGGATGTAATGCTCCTGAAGAAGATCTATTGAGATGAGAATTAGAAGTTGAAGATACATTGATGCATGTCATGCTCCTGAAGAAGATACATTGAGATGGTAATTAGAAATTTGTATCATGCCTTGTTCATTGCAAAATTGAGTATGAAGTTATATTCAGATGGGAATTAGAAGCGTCAAGAAAACACATTAATATGGGAATTAGAAGCACTATAATATGGTATTGATGGACTAAGATATGTTATATGATCTCTTCTATTGTCCCTAAGAATGCATGTGCTAATGCAAAGAAGATTTAGCCTTTGAAAGTTGGTGATAGTCTCTACTTCAGAATTACTACCTTTGAAGACTATCTGGGAAATTGCTTAGTATTTCCATCAGTTTAGTTTTTGCCCTTTACGGATTGGAATATAGCTTAATGTAATAACAAATCTTGCATATTCTGAGTTTTATGATGTGTGGACTATCAGAAGTATGTTTTGCAAAAGATAGAGTGAAGACAATGTTGGTTCTGTGAAGACAGTCACTACATGGAATTAGGATGCTTTGCATTCCTCTACATTTGCAAATTTGGCTATGTGGCTCTGAGGGTATGTTAAGATTGTAGTGAAGATGATAATTGCAGATATTTAGATAATTTACTCTTCCGCTGTGAAAGTTGTCCATGACAGAGTACCGGCATATGTTCTGGCAGAGTAAGCTAGTGCTGAAGGTTTGATGGAATGCTCTGCATTCCTTCGCAAATGAATGATTGCCCTTGCATTTTTTAGGACATGTTGAACTAGATGTGTATTATATGGTTCCTTTCAATTTCAAGGTTCTTGGTGGTCTATAGCTCATTTTTTCAAATGATAGCATGTTGCAGTGTGTTCCAAATGACAGTGTGTTCTCAGAATTAATGATTGAAGTTGTAGGGCACAATTCTTTGGTGTGCGGTGCCAAAGGAGTGTTTGGAGATGTTTTATGAGTCATGTGGACTCATTTGGAAAGTTTCATGAAGATCTTTCCTGTTTCCAGTACCACACAAGGTTTTTCAAGTTGATGTGGCCATTATACTTCAAGTCTTCATGTGTTTTCCTTGGAGTTGTCCTATTTCCAAATGAGCAGAGTGTGCAGATGTAATTCCTTGGTGTTTGAAGTTGTGAAAGATGTTTTGGACCTGGTTAAGCAAGTGTTGGGGTATGCAAGGCTTGGATCTTCTGCTGGTGTAATGTGTGGTTTCACTTAGGACAGGTCTATCTTTTACACGTTTCATATTATGTGTTGTCTAGCTAAGTTGTAAATGTATTTTTCATGTTGTATCTGGTTGACAAACTATGTAATCCATGTAATATCATATATAAATAGTGAATCAAATTGAGTAAGGCGAATGTGATTGGAAGTTGATCGAAAAGGTTCGCAAACAGATAAAAAACAAAGTAAATGCATTATTGATGTGCAACTAAAGGAGAAAGAGAAGAAGTTGTTGATGTTGTTCGGATTCATCTTGAAGACATTTGTGATAGTGATCAAGTATAGAGTGTGCCTAACTGATCAAATCTTCAGAAGAAAGTGTGAAGAGGCAAAAGTACAATCATCAAAAGTGTGAGTTTCAATGTCAGTTTTGACACAATAGAAGGACTGTCATATTGTAATCTTTTGTGAACTTGTGCTAAAGTTAGGAAGTACTTTCTTCCTTGGGAGTGACCCTAAAACAATGTCTTTAGGGAGTTGTAGCTTCCTTGGGTGTGACCCTAAATCAAGGTTTTCAAGGAGTAGTAGCTTCTTTGGGTTGTAGCCCTGAAACAAAGTTAACAGGGAGTAATTGCTTCCTTGGGCTGTAGCCCTAAAACAAAGTTGTTATTTGAGCTTCATATATAGTGAGTTAATCCTCACTGTGGTTTTTGCCTTCTGGGGTTTTCCACATATATCTGGGGTTATGTGTTGATGTGCATTGTATCAATCTTTCATATTTATGTTGTGATGCTTAAGATTTAATCTGCTCTGGATAAGTTGAAGTTGTTGAAATTGAAAATTGTTTAAATACTAATTCACCCCCCCTCTTAGTATTTTCGTGTGTCTAACAATTGGTATCAAAGCCAAGTTCCTCTAAGGGAAGCTTAACCGCTTGAAGAAGGTCTAGGATAGCACAAAGTGGGTCCAGTAAGATACCTAGGTTTGATGGAACAAATTATGCTTTTTGGAAGATAAGGATGGAAGGCTACATCAATTCTCTAGGGTGTGGAGTTTGGGATTCTATCAAGAAAGGTTACACTATTTATGCTACTATTCATACAGATGTAGATGAAATCAAGAAGTATGATAATAATGCCAACGCAAAGTTTGCTATCATGAGTGTATTAACCGATTCAGAACTTTCAAAGGTGATGAGTTGTAGTTCTACTCATGAAGTTTGGGATAAACTTAACTTTTTACGAAGGAGATAAGAAAGTAAAGCATGATAAGATACAAATATTCAAAAGCAGATTTGAAACCCTAAAGATGGTAGAGGATGAAAATATTGTTGGATTTATGCTATGGGTGAATGAAGTGGTCAATGGCATCACAGGACTTGGTGGTATAATAAAAGAGGATGAAATTGTGAATAAGGTTCTGAGATCTCCTCCCAAATCTTATAGTCATAAGGTATCTACTATTGAGAAGACTGCAAAATTGGATACATACACTTTAGACTAAATGTTTGGTACCCTTACTGCTTTTGAAATGAGAGAGTATGACAGTGATGTTCCAAAGAAAGAAGCTATTTTCAAAGTGAGTAAAAAGACAAAGGATGAATCTGTTGATGAAGATGAAAGTCTTGATGATGTTGAAGCAAATTTTATAAGAAGATTGAAGAAAGGATCTAGCAAATATAAAGGTAAGTTACCCTTCAAATGTTTCAATTGTGGAAAGGTTGGCCACTTTGCTTTTAAATGTCCTCTTAAGGAAGTTGAGAGAAGTAACAAAAATGATAAATTTAAAAGGAGTCTATTTTCCATAGAGGACAGTTGTTCTTCAGAAGATGAGGATCATCATTATTCAAATGATGAAACACTTTTCATGGCCTTGAGTGTTGGTGACAAAAAGGATGATTTTGGAAAATGTGGAAAAATTGATACCTTGCAAACAGTCCAAAACAATGAAGATCAACGGTTGTATGGACTGCCTTCCATGCAAAAGAAGAAGCCAAAGATTGGGTTATTGACAGTGGTTGTTCAAATCATATGACTGGTGACAAAGAGAAGTTTATAAGCCTTGAGAAGCGGGATGGTGGAGTTGTCAAGTTTGGAGGTGATGAGTCAACTCAAATATGTGGAAAACGTGTCATAACTATTGATGGAAAGAACATGAATGAGGATATTCTCTATGTCAAAGGATTACAACACAATCTCCTCAGTGTCAGTCAGATGTGTAGAAAAGGTTACAATCTTACCTTTCATGCCAATGGTTGTGAAATTAGGAAGTCACAATCCACAAAGCTAGTTGCAGAATGTATCAAGACATATGGTGATATTTATCACTTGAAAGAGGTAAATAGAAGAGCATGTCTGTTGGCTCAATCCAATGAGTGTTGGTTGTGGCACAAAAGAATGGGACACAACAATTTTCATAATATGGTAAGAATCAGCTCTACTCATGCAGTGAGAGATATGCCTAAGATAATCAAGCCTACAAACACTGTATGCAAGGAATGTCAAATGGGAAAGCAAACAAAGACAAGTTTTAAAAGCAAGGAGTATTCTTCTTCAAAGCCATTGGAGCTGATTCACATATACCTATGTCGACCTATAAGAGTAAAGAGTCAACAAGGTGAAAGGAATTTTATGTTTCTCATTGATTATTATTCTAGAGTGACTCGGGTTACCTTCTTAAGAGAAAAATCTGATGCCCTTGATAAGTTTAAAGTTTTCAAAGCTTTGGTTGAAAATGAAATGAATACTAAGATCAAATGTTTAAGGTCAGATAGAGGAGGTTAGTTTACTTCAAATGAATTTGAAAAGTTTTGTTAAGATCATGGTATTAGGAGGCATTTCTCTACTCCTAGAACCCCTCAACAAAATGGGGTAGTGGAAAGAAAGAATAGGACTGTGCAAGAAAAGTCTAGGGTTGAAAGATGCAGATCTCCCTAATATATACTAGAAGGAAGCAATTCATGTTGTTGTTTATCTAACTAACAGAGTGTAGTTAAGGGTCAACAAAACTAAGACCCCTTATGAGTTATGGTATGGCAGACCTCCCATTGTCAGATACTTCAGGATCTTTGGCAGCAAATGCTATATCAGAAGAGATGAAGAAGACCTAGGAAAGTTTGATTCAAGAAGTGATGAAGGAATCTTTGTTAGTTACTCAACCAAAAGTAAGGCCTATAAATGCTACAACAAAAGGTTGGGAAAGATGATTGAAAGCACAAATGTCAAAGTAATTGACGACTTGTATCAGATCTCACAAGATTTAGAAGACACTGAATTTGATATTTTTCCTTGCGTTGAAGATGAAGAAGTGAAAGAAGAAAAGGAACAAGAACCAGAGAAGATGCCTAAGACCCCAACAAAGTATGTTTGAAGAAGAATTACTCAGCAGAACAAATCATTGGAGACAAGAATGAAGGTGTGCAAACAAGGAGAAGGTTTGCCAAGACACATGAGCAAGTAAACTTGTGTTTGTTATCAGAAGCAGAACCTAAGACCTTTGCTGAAGCCAACAAGGATGATGGATAGATAAAAGCCATGGAAGAAGAATTGGATTAGATTGAGAAGAATCAAACATGGAAATTGGTTCCTAGACTAGCAAACAAGAATATTAAAGGAACAAAATAGGTATTCCAGAACAAATTGAATGAAGAAGGTGAAGTTGTAAGGAACAAAGCAAGACTAGTATGAAGGTATACACTCAAGTAGAAGGCATTGATTTTGAGGAGACTTATTCTCCGGTAGCAAGGATGGAGGCAATCAAAATGTTCTTTGCTCTTTCTGCTCACAAGAACTTCAAAGTATATCAAATGGATGTTGTTGGTGTTCCCAACTGATTATCTGACTGTCCCTAAAAAGTATCCATCTTTTATCAATAGGACCCTCAGGTCAGTGGCCAACGAACAAGAGACTGACTCTATGTCTCTTCTGCACTTCAGGCTCTGCAAGACCTAGGGGGTATTCCCTTATTCAACACCCACATCGTAAATCTTAGTTTCAACTAGGTATTGATACATAAGCAGATAAATCCTCTCTTATGCAGACCAAAACTATGTGATAAATGTAAAGTGGCTAGCTTTGGACATTAATTCATTAGTAGGTTGGAGGACTTGAAACCTAAAACCCTACTCCTGAAATCCTAAAGTTTTCAAATGATGTATTGATTTTGTTTTTTATATTTTTGGTTGTAAGATTAGGGTTTGAATCATAAAATTTGTCCAACTATTGACCGATGGCTATCTTAGGGTTCATAGTCAATCTTCAGCATGCAAACTATTTCTCATGAGCAGAACACACATACAAATTTCAGAGGGTTTAGCTTGCATCTGCCTTACAGATAACACCCAAGAATGAGTATTTCTATTTACTCTTCTTACAAACATCCCTACTATCAAACATTCCTCTCCATATTTGATTTAAAACGTTTAGTCTGTTCCTTAAACAGAAGTAAGAAACCAAATGTGCATTCAAGAACTTAGATACCCTTAGTAACTCAGTTCAAAAGAGAAACATAGATAACACTGGAGACAACAAATAGAAGTACATGTCACAACATTATACATTTAACACAATCTGAAACTGATAAACTGCTCATAGAAAATGCATACAACACACAGAAAATGAAACTTACAACACCATAAAATAAGGCAACCAGTCAAAATTGCACTTGTATTTTACTCTTCAAAAGCTTCCCAATCCTTCAACAACATTCCAATGAAACACCACTCATTCTTTTATAGACTTCAGAATGTGGCACCAAAAATTATTACATTAAGGTGGTTAGGTGAGTTTTTACATTACAAGCAATTGCCAATGAGCATTGGGAACATTAACTCAAATTACATCAGAAGGGGAGAAGACAAAAATTAAATAAATCTTGGAACCATTTGCATCCAAACCACTGCTTATCGCACGGTCGCAATCACATACTAGAGGGCTCCTCATCCTCCTCCAATGCAACAATATGAGGCCACATGGCCTCTCAACGATGCTCCTTCATCACACTCGGCCCTTTAGAAACACAAAGATTAAAATGCAACAACTTCGCAAACCATACTTGTCCAATTCATCTTTTTATTGTTGGGTCATTTTTTGACAATGCTAGGCATTTTTATGGTTGAAGGCACTCAAAATCCATCCCGGATATGAATAAAATCATGTCCCAGGCAATAAGAATGGTCAGCGGATGAATTCAAACCATGAATCATCAATTTTGAGCTCAAATAAACCCCCAAAATCTTGCCGAAAAGCCAAAAACATGAAGACAGCGATTCAACCAAAACTCTCTGCTCAAACCCCACCCAGAAAACTCCATAAACGCCTCCAAAGTGGATAGTAGACCAAATCTGAATGCCTAGGAGCAATTTTGACCAAATAAATGTGTAGGAAGAGGCTTATCACACCGTCGCAGCCATGAGGAGAGAAGGAGGAATGGGTTTTGCGCTCATGCGATAAGCCCCAATATATCTCCATTTTGCCTTTATTAAAACATGAACATTATAAACCAATGTTTATTTTGAAATATTCCCCCATTAAAATATTATGTTTTGCCCATAAATATTTCAAAATTTGCACTTTTCAACTTAGGAGAATGACAATTAATTAATTCCTCCTCCTGGGCAAACGACACATCTCCACTGCGGGCACAGTGGGTATTCAGAGGCCGTGAAAATTTGCATAGGGCCATTATCAATTATTTAGAGCATAACCATTTCCTTAAAACTTGCATCGCTAATAGATTTTTGGGACCTCCTTTGTAAACTGGCCTACGGGACGTGTTTGCCGCAATCAAAACACATTAAAATACTGCATCATATGGATTCCAATTTTGATGAAACTAGAACTGGAGATGTTTTAGACCAAAACGAGAAATGGGTCGCCTTCAGAATTGCAAAATTTACAACTTTCTAGAACACCAAATCTAGCCTGGTCGCAATCAGAAAAGAATTAAATACCTAATCAAAACTCATCCATGGAGCTCGAAAGTGAACAAACATATTACCATATGTAACAAGAAACATTATACCATACGGATTTGCAAGATGATCTCTGAGTTGAAAGGTTTTATTAGGCGAAGGTGGGCTTCGGGGTAGATTGAGCAGCATGCTAACCTAGCCTCTGTCGACACATCGAGAATAGATAGGCACTTAAAATTTGCAAAATTTGGGGGTGCCATCAGATGTCAAGTCTGCATTTCTGAATGGTGACCTAGAAGAAGAAGTGTACATTGAACAACCAGATGGTTTCTAGATATCAGAAGATCCAGACATGGTATGCAGACTCAAAAAGGCTTTGTATGGTCTCAAGCAACCCCTTAGGGCTTGGTATGCAAGATTAGACAAGTACTTACTCTAGCAGGGCTTCAAGAAAGGTACTACAGATAGTAATCTTTATATAAAGGAAGAAGGAGACATGATTTTGATAGTTGTAGTATATGTTGATGACATCATCTTTGGTGGAGATGATGATATGTGTAAAAGGTTTGCAGAGGAGATGCAAAAAGAGTTTGAGATGTCCATGATTGGTGAAATGACTTTCTTCCTTGGGCTTCAAATTTCCCAGCTAGATGGTGGTATCTTTATTTCTCAAGCTAAGTATGTCAAATAATTGTTGAAGAAGTTTGGTATGGAGGATTCAAAACCAGTGAGTACTCACATGGTCACTGGATGTCACTTGAGAAAAGATGATAGAGTCTTCGGAGGTGGATCAGATTGTCTATAGGTCTATGATTGGAGCATTGTTGTACTTGACTGCTTCCAAACCTGACATTATGCACGTAGTATGTTTGGTTGCTAGATATCAAGTCAATCCTAAGAAAACACATGAGAAGGTAGTGAAAAGGATATTCAGATACTTGAAAGGAACTTCCGACTATGGTCTATGGTGTCCAAAAGGTAATGACTTTGATTTGAATGCATAAATTGATGTTGACTGGGCTGGTTGTGTTGATGATAGAATAAGTACAAGTGGTGGTGCTTTCCTTCTAGGAAGCAGATTGGTTTCATGGTAGAGCAAGAAGCACGATTCAGTGTCCTTATCAACTATAGATGTAGAGTATATTGCAGCAGCCTCCTCCTGTACACAAGTGTTGTGGATGAAGAAAACTCTGAAGGATATCAAGGTATTGTATGATGAGCCTATTCCTATTTTGTGAGATAGTACAAGTGCTATCAATATTTCCAGGAATCCAGTGATTCATTCTAGAACCAGCATATAGCAATCAGGTATCACTTTTTGAGAGAGAAGGTTGCAGATAAGGAAGTGAAGTTGGAATATGTTCCAACAAAGGATCAAATTGCAGATAGCTTTTCAAAGGCTCTTACAAATGACACCTTTGAGGATCTCCAATAGAAGTTAGGGGTAATTGCCCCTCCTTCTTGCTAAAGATGCAGAGTACTACATCTGTCCAGGGGGAGTTAATGGTATATCCTTGATTCTTGGACTGATGATGGCTACCTCTCAGGGGGAGTAGGTAGTGGTTGCTGATGATAGGAGGAGTTTGTTGGTTGCAAGAAGTTATAACCAAAAGAAAAATATGCAGATGTATGGTTGTTGATAAGTTGATAGTAGTTTCCCTTTGTCCTTGATGTCAAAGGGGGAGAAATGTGCAGGTATGTGTTGCCATCAATAAAAAAGGGGGAGATTGTTACACATATGGTTCCTATGGTTGTTGTCATTGATGTCAACACTGTCACAAGGTTGTCATTGATGTTAACATTGTTATGAATGTGTAATAGTGTTTATAGTTGGATGTAATTCTCCTGAAGAAGATATATTTAGATGAAAATTAGAAGTTTAAGATACATTGATGCATGGCATGCTCCTGAAGAAGATACATCGAGATGGGAATTAGAAGTTTATATCATGCCTTGTTCATTGCAGAATTGAGTATGAAGTTATATTCAAATGGGAATTAGAAGCATCAAGAAGACACAATAATATGAGAATTAGAAGCACTACGATATAGTACTGATGGACTAAGATATGTTGTATGATCTCTTCTACTATCCCTAAGAATGCATGTGCTAATGCAAAGAAGATTTAGCCTCCGGAAGTTGGTGATAATCTCTATTTCAGAATAACTACCTTTGAAGATTGTTTGGGAAATTGCTCAACATTTCCATTAGTTTTATTTTGGGACTTTACAAATTGGAATATAGCTTAATGTAATGACAAACTACATATTCCAAGTTTTATGATGTGTGGACTACTAGAAGTATGTTTTGCAAAAGATAGAGTGAAGATAGTGTTAGTTCTATGAAGACAGTCACTACATGGAAGTAGGATGCTCCACATTCCTCTGGATTTGTAGATTTGGCTATGTCATTCTAAAGGTATGTTAAGATTGCAGTGAAGATGATAATTCCAAAGATTTAGATCATTTACTCTTCCGCTGTGAAAGTTGTGCATGACAGAGTACCGACATATGTTCTGACAGAGTAAGCCAATGCTGAAGGTTTAATGGAATGCTCCACATTCCTCCAAAAATTAATGATTGCCCTTTCTGTTTTGAGGACATGCTTCTAGATGTGTATTATATGTTTTCTTTCAGTTTCAAGGTTATTTGTGGTCTGCAGCTCAGTTTTTCAAATGATAGCATGTTGCAGTGTGTTTCAGATGATAGAGTGTTCTCAGATTTAATGATTGAAGCTATGCGGCACAATTCATTGGTGTGCAGTGGCAAAGGAGTGTTTGGGGATGTTTTATGAGTCATGTTGACTCATTTGGAAAAGTTTCAGGAAGATCTAAATCTTGTTTCCAGTACCGCACAAGGTTATTCAAGTTGATGTGGTCATTCTATTTCAAGACTTCATTTGTTTTCCTTAAAGCCGTCCTATTTCCAAATGAGCAGAGTGTGTGGATGTAATTCCTTTGTGTTTGAAGCTGTGAAGGATGTTTTGGACCTAGTTAAGCAAGTGTTGGGGTCCGCAAGGCTTGGATCTTCTGCTGGTGTAATGTGTGGTTTCACTTAGGACCTATCTTCTACCCGTTTCATATTGTGTGTTGTCTGGCTGACTTTTAAATGTATTTTTCATGTTGTATCTGGCTAACAAGCTATGTGATAGATGTAATATCATATATAAATAGTGAATCAAATTGAGTAAGGAGAGTGTGATTGCAAGTTGATTGAAAAGGTTTGCAAACAAGTAAAAAGAAGAATAAATGCATTATTGATGTGCGACTAAAGGAGAAAGAGTAGAAGTTGTTGATGCTGTCCGGATTCATCTTGAAGACATATTTGTGATAGTGATCAAGTATAGAGTGTGCCTAACTGATCAGATCTTTAGAAGAAAGTGTGAAGAGGCAGAAGTGCAATCATCAAAAGTGTGAGTTTCAATGCCAGTCTTCAGACAATAGAAGGACTGTCATACTATAATCTTTTTTAAACTTGTGCTAAAGTTAGGGAGTAGTTGCTTCCTTGGGAGTGACCCTAAAACAAATTCTTCAGGGATTTGTAGCTTCCTTGGGTGTGACCCTAAATCAAGGTTTTCAAAGAGTAGTAGCTTCTTTGAGTTGTAGCCTTGAAACAAATTCAGCAGGGAGTAGTTGCTTCCTTGGGTTGTAGCCCTAAAACAAAGTTGTTATTTGAGTTTCATATATAGTGAGTTAATCCTCACCATGGTTTTTCCCTTCTAGGGTTTTCCACGTATATCTTGTGTTATGTGTTGATGTGCATTGTGTCAATCTTTCATATTTATGTTATGATGCTTAAGATTTAATCTACTCCAGATAAGTTGAAGTTGTTGAAATTAAAAAATGTTTAAATATTGATTCGTCCTCCCCCCTCTCAGTATTCTTGTGTGTCTAACAATAACAACATCAAATAAAATGAACAATAATGGAGTGTCTCTTAGGAATGCAAGCCCATCAAGATATGGAGTATTTGCTTGGAATAATAGTGGTATCCATTACTTATTTTATATTGGTCAATTGTTTCAGCTTTAAACATGTCTAAATCTTTGGCAATGAAGCAACAATTACTTTGGGTCATGAAGAATTTGCCATTTTGCTTGAAGAAATAGATTCCAAAGCTAAAATACTTTCAAAAGAAAAAAAGCTACCATCTCAACTAGATCTAGAAGAGAATCTTTCTGTATTATTACTAGGAATTACATTTAATGTATAACGGGTATATTGGTAGGTTCTAACAATAATTTGACTTTTTATTTAAATTGAAGAATAAAAAGAAATACAAACATCTTATGTTGCAATGGTAGTTGTTTTGTACATTGTTCATTACAAGGGGTTGGAGTACATGATTGATGTAATGTCTGGAAATTTGAGATTGATATTGTGCATAGATGATCCTCTTCTTACCTCTTGAGGGACACATATGTGACCATTATTTTGCATGTGTGAATACGTTTGATAAGTTAAGGTTGATGAGATTCATATATCAATAAGACATCACACTTGCAAGACGACAATGGACATGAGGTCTTGGTGATCAATGTTTTTTATGTCAATCAATGCTCTTTCAAATGTTAGACCTTAAGACTTGTGGATTATCAAATCCCACACCATCTTAAAGGGAGTTGGTAGCAACTACTGGACAAGTATCCAAAATAATTGGCATGGGTTGTTGGTCATGTGGATCTGAAGGCAGACCTACATAACATTCAAACTTGACCACATCAAAGAGTGGAAGATCTGGTGGGTTGATCACACTTTTGTACACAATAGAAATAACTTATCCTAGTGCTTCATTCACAAGACCTATTAAAACCCATAAATTTGAATTGACCATAACTTTTTAGCCAATGCACAAGAGCACTGTAGCATCTAGTTGTTCATCCTCAAGATTTGCACACTATTTCCCCCTTGATTTTTTAGCATTAGAATGATCAACTAACACCCCCAATGATCTAATCATATGTTTATTATGTTGTGTGACCAAGTTATTTGTTGCGAAGAAATTTATTGAGGATAGGAACACAACTTGCTTATCATTGGTGAGGAAATTATTGTAGCATGATATATAAGAAGTTCCCAATTTGAAACCATTAGCTATGAACTCTTGATTTTTGGGAGAAGGCAATGAAATATAAGTTGAGATGGATCGATCGTCATCATGTTGATGAAACACTATGTTTAATGTAACAACTATGTTAAAGCTCACATACACTCAAAAAATTCATGATGCTTTTCATTGAAATCTTTCTGACTAGAAACTTAAGTTAAATTGGAAGAAATTTGTCCTTCCCAACTTACAACTATGAATGTTGATTATCTAATCAAATACAATTTATTAAACTTTTATTTGAGAATAGCCATTACAAAACCATGCCACTTAAAACTTTTATAATAACATGAGAGTAATGGAAATTCTTTTATAAAACCATAAAAAGTGTTTCATTAGTATTAGACTTGGAAGACACCCTTGGGTGAAAGTATAGGTTTAACATTTTTACATAATTGATAAGTACTTCAATACAAAAATATCAAATGGATAAATTTAAATCGAAATCATGGCATTGATAACCGAATGACAATGATTAGAAATGACAACAATCACGTATAGTTGCAAGGAATGCCCAACTTTGGCACAAGTAAGGCATATTCACATTTCAAGGCCAACCATTTCAACTTAAGCTGAGCTAGCTGAGGCACCCTTATTCTGTACCAAGTATTCAACAACTCAAAATTATCAAATATAGATTATAGTCGATTTTAGTTTCAATCCGGTCACACGTCTAGAATCTTAGATCCACTTTTCAAACACATGAGAAATAAGAATGATGATCTCCTTAACTTCCCCAGCATCATTTAAGAATCAAACCATTTTGTTAATTAATATAGAGTTTATTTATTTATCCATATAAATATATCGCCAGAAAATTCCCACTTTAACCATCACATGACAATATTACCCATGCGTATTCAGATATTTAATAGTTGTTTATTCATGCGTTTCTATGACTACTTACAAAAAGTCAGGTTAATACTAGTGAAGTCGGCCAACAATTTGTTAACAAATTACAATAGAAGAAGCTGTCATTCTGTATTTATTAAGTTTGGTTTATCTACATATATAGGAGTATATTAAACGTTCATAGTGTTCGGTTGCGAAGTCCAATCGTCCCTTCTGTCGCACTTCTCGTTTTTTGTCTTTTCATCTGTACTGAAGTCTTTGTATATATATTGGAGAATGAAACATTAAATGATTGATGAAACTTCATGTATTTGCTATTGTTTATAATAAAGAGATGAATGCCTTGCTTTTCTCGTGAATGTAGTCAATTGATTGGTGAACCACGTAACTTCATTGTCTCTGTGTGTTGGATATTTTTATCTCTATTTAGTTTGCTATAGAATTATATTGCTCTATTCTCCCTTGTTTTCTTAACAAGTGGTATCAGAGCGCTGAAAAGAACTTGAAAAATCCACTGTCAAAAAAGAAGAGATGGAGGAGGTAGATAAGTGGAGGATTGAAAATTTCTCAAGCCAAAACTTTGGGATGTGCAAGCTGCAATTAGAAGCTCTATTAATTCAAAAAGATCTTTCAATATGCTAGAAGGAAAATTGAAAAACCCTGCTGCAATGTCAGATGAAGACTGAGACAAATTGGATAGGAAGGCGGTGGAAACTATTATTCTCTCCCTATCTAGGAATGTTTTATTCAATGTCTCAATAGAAAAGACAATGAAAAAGATTATGGGATCATTTATTAGACAAGTATGAGATGGCCTTTGCATCAAACAAGGTATTCCTAATGAAAAAATTGTACACTTTGAAAATGAAGGAAGGCGGTAATGTCTCAAATCATTTGAATGAATTTAACACTTTAATTAGTCAGTCCACTTTGATTCTTCAAATGTGGCAAGTCAGGTTCATGTGAAATCAATAAATTTTGAAGAAAATCTTTGTATTTTGTTGGAGGCCTACACTCTCTAGTTGATATGAAAACTTGAGGGATCAATTATTGAGGGATTAATTTTTTTGATTGGTGAATGAGAGTATTTTTAGCTTGGCCCCAAACTAGGTGAGACCACAAACAAGGGACCCCATCCCCACCATGAATGCACTGCATTAACGTGAACAGTCCAAACCCACGAGCTCAATGGCCCAGTAGAGACACAAAGCCCATGACCTCAATGACCTAGTGAGGGTTTGGAACATGAAATCAATAGATTGAATGCTAACCACTTTAATACAAACAGTTCAAAGCTACAAGCACAATGACCCAATGAAGGCACAAGGCCAACGAGCACAATGCCTTAGCGGGGGTTTGAACCTTGGTGGCAACAACCATAAGCCACATTTTAACCAACACACTATGCCATGAATAGTGACATATCTATGATAGAATTAATATGAACATAATTTAGGGATTAATTATTCTAACACTTCCCCTTAGTGAATAACTAAATTTTCATGGACTCCTAGCATATCTCTACATTGTACAAACTTTATCTTGTCTAATGGCTTATTTAAAACATCAACCATGTTATCATTTGTATTACAATACATCAACTGTATCTCTTGTGATTGAATGTTTTCTCTAGCAAAATGATGTTGAGTTTCAATGTGTTTTGATCTTGCATAGTAAATTGGATTGTTTGCCAATTTGATTAAACTTTGATTGTCACACTTGATAGGAGTTAGTCCTTCTCGCTTTTGTCCCATATCTTCAAGAATATGCCTTAGCCAAATATCTTCACAAGTAGTGCTTCACAATGCTATATACTTAGCTTCGGTAGAGGACAAGGAAATAGTTGATTACTTCTAGTTGTTCCAAGACACAATGTCTAATCCTATATTGAATGCATAACCAGTTACAGATTTTCTATCATGTAGATCACCTGCCCAATCAAAATTTGATTAACTTGTCAACCCATCATTCAATTGGTTAGAATATTCAATACCAAAGTTAATTGTTCCCTGTAGCTATCAAATAACTCTCTTTTCTACTTTCCAATGAGTCTCAAGAGGTTTAACCATGAATTAGCTAAGTATGCTAATTGAATATGCAATATCAAGTCAAGTAGTTCAAACTTCCCACCATCTATCTATACAAAGTCCCATTTATTTCTTTTGTACCATCTTCAATAGAAAACTTAACATTTTGTTCTAATCGAGTAGATATTAATTTGTAGTCTTGCATATTAAACCTTTGGATCAATTTGTTTGCATACTTTAAGTAATCATTGTCTTATCATCTTCCTTCCATACTTCAATTTCTAAACAATAATACATTTTTTGAGTATCTTTCATTTTGAGTTCCTATGATAGATCTCTTTTGATTTCATCAATCAAACCTATAACACTTCCTATTAGATGATTAAGTCATCAACATACAATGAAATCAAAACAACATTCCAATGCTCATCTTTCTTTATGTACAAATTTGGATCATTCTTACTTTTGATAAACCCTTGTTGGAAGAAGAAGTTATCAATATTCACATACCATGAACTTGGTGCTTGTTTAAGACTATATAATACTTTTTTTTAACATGCATACAATATGTTCTTGTCCCTTCTTTACAAAACCTTTAGGTTGAACAAGTTAGATTTTTTCTTTTAAATCACTGTTCAAAAATGCTAACTTAACATCTATTTGATGTAGATTCCAATTATACTTAGTAGCAAGTGCAACCATAAGTCTAACGGTATTCATTTTAGCTACAGGTGCAAATATATCTTCATAATTTATTCTTTCCTTTTTGAATAACCTTTTGCAACCAATCTAGCTTTGAATTTGTCAATACTATGATTAACATTAAACTTAAGTATTGAACAACCATTTAGAGCATATAGAAATTTTATTTGTAGGTAATTTAGTTAGTTCCCAAGTTCCATTTTCTATAATTGAATCATATTCTTCTTACATAACATTCATTTAGTCTTTATGATTTTTAGCTTCTTCAAAATTTAGAGGTTCACCTACATTCATTACTTGAGCCATTAAAACATAGTCATTATACTTGATTGGTGCCTTGATTTGTCTCATTGATCTTCATAGTGCTTCACTGCTTGTTGGAGTAGCTTCACTTTGTCTTATTTCAAGCCAACTTTGATCATCATCATGTTGATCTACAATTTTTGTACTCTCAGTGTCTTCTTTAAAAAGTTTTCATAAAGTTGAACTTTCTTTCTCTTGAATATCAAATGCATAATTCATGAAATATAACATCTCTATTAGCAAATACTTTATGAGTAACAAGATTATACATTTTATAGGCATTATGATTAGCACAATAACCAATGAAAATATATTTGATTGACTTTTATTTCCTTTTGGAATATGGGAGAATGCCTTACTTCTAAAAACTCTCAAATGGTTAAAGTTGGTTTAATACCAATGAAAGCCTTATAAGGAGCTTTATTTTATAGGAACTTGGTTGGACTTATATTGTACAAATATATAACTGTACTAACTACTTCAGCCTGAAAATTGTTAGGGAGATTCTTTCCTTTGACCATACTGTTAGCACACTCAACTATTGTTCTATTTTCCCTCTTAGCCACACTATTTTTCTAGTGACTTGAGGAATTATGTATTGTTTGATAATATCAATTTCTTTACAATACTTCACAAAATTTTCTAAAGTGTATTCCTCCTTGATCAATCTATGAATCTTAATATTGTGAGTTGTTTGTTTTTCTACCATAATTCTAAATTCTTTGAAGAATTCAAAAAAATCTCTCTTATTTGTTAAGAAATAGACTCGTGTATCAAGTGTTATCATCAACAAAAATAAGAAAGACATAACCTCCCCTAAGTGACTTGGTTTGCATGGGACCATACATATCTATATGTATTAATTCAAGAATATTTATTTGCCTTTTATTTGTCCATATTAGAAATTCATTCCTATGTTGTTTATTCAATGTACAACCATCACAATTAATATATTTATTATTAAAAACTAGAAGACCTTGCACCATTTCTTTTCTTTGTAGAGAAATAAGATCTCTAAGATTCAAGTGGTGTCATAGTGTTTCTGTTGAGACACATGTAGATGTTATACTTGCTGACTTTTTACAATTACATTAAGTTTCTATGAACCCCTTGTTTTGTTTCCTTCAGCTATCACAGTATAGTGATCTTTCATATTATTCACATGGCAACCCGTCTTCAAGAATTCAACTTTAAAGCCTTGATCAGTAATGGCTGAAACAAATATTATTTTTTTCTTAATTCTTTTGTAAGTTGTCTTACATTTCCATTAGGCAAATATACTCTTGTATCAACATAGTTTTTTATGTCACGAGACTTAGCATCTCCTAAATAAATCTTATTGTTACCATCATTTTTCTCATGGAAGACATTAAACTAATATCTATGACATGACATGTGAATAGATGCCCCTGAGTCTATAAACCAAGCATTGCAATCATTCATTTCAGTAGAAAGGATAGCATTTGAAATAAATAACTTAAAATTATGGAGGTCACTATTTATCTCATTCTCACCATTAACAAAGTTATCTTCATATTTATTATTTTTGGACTCATTAAATTTCTTTTTCTGATATTCATATGCAAAGTGTCTAAATTTACCACAATAATGACAATTTCCATTGTTTTTCACATTGGAATTTGACTTAAATGATGCCCCATCTTTATACCATTATTCATCAGATTTACATCTTTTGTTCTTTGCCCATTGCTTTCCTCTGGATGGCTTCTTATCTTTGGCCATCAACGTTGAATCTACAATTTGAAGTCTACTCTCCACATGCTTCCTCCTTTTCTCTTCTTATAGAAGTATACCTGCTAAATTATCAAAGGAAGGTGCATTTTTCCTTATAGCCAATAGTAATGAACACTTGATATTCACTCAAAATGCCATTCAAAGTAATAGTAACTAAACCTCTAGACAAATAATATGAGAGATGATTGGATCCTTTACGGACATGCACAAGAGAATCTTAGCTTTGCATTCTCATTTCTCCCAAAGCTAAGATTCTCATTTCTCCCAATCTTGAATGATGGCTTGAGGTGTAGCAAGTTTAGCCTCGGTACTGTTGATGTGTTTTTTATGACAGCAACAACATTAGAATAAAATACCGAGTATTCTATCCTCTCTTGAACAAAGTACCTCACATGCTAAACTATGTGATCAAATGAGATTACTCCAAGGTTCCTTGAATGTCAAGTCTTGACGTGCACATGGATAGACTCAGTGGAATGATGTGATTTTGCTGGTAATCACAAATGGACTTACACTAAATCGCTTCTTCTTCGTGTACATGGATAAAATTCATTACTCCTTGGATGTGTGAATGAATGGAACTTCTTCAAACAAAATTAAAAGAAAAGGCAAAAGGGATAGGGTTAGAGAAATCTAATCTAAGGACAATAAGATGATAGATGGTGCTTAGATAGAAAAATTCCTTTAAACCAAGCTTCATTTTGCCATGAGAATAAGAACTACACGAAACTAGTGCAATCTTCAAAGGTAATGAAGGATTTTCATATTGCAAATATGCATTCGAATACCCATAGCTGGTGCAACTTGAACAAATATCCACAATCAAACTATTGCAAAATGGGGTTTAGGCTAACTTTGCATTGTAGCTTACCATCGGCAAACCACAAAAAGTATAAACCAAGGAATTCATCAAATATCTATACATTCATTCACCATATCAATGAACTGCAACTAAAATCTATTTAAACTACCTTGAATCATCTTCAAGAAATTGGAAACCATACTAACATCCCAAAATAACACAATATTCACCAAGCTTCAATGAGTATGTATTGATTTTGGTAGTATCTTTACAACAATTTGCCAAAGTCTCTTCAACTCTTCAAAACCTCCTACTCTAGAAAGAAGATATCTAATCTAAAAACAACCATCCTTACAAATGAAGAGAATGAGCCTTTAGATAGAGCTCAAAATTACAACCAAGGGCCTAGATTGATTCTAGAATCAACGGCCAAGATTAAGACAACACAAACCCTAATGACTTTGACCAATGTGATGTCAACATGATTTTCTAGAAGGGATCCATCCTTATCTCTATCTTGGGTGACCAGGTTCAATGTATCTAGACATATCGATGTGGCATACCTAGATTGGTTGACGATGACTGGATGCCACCTCAGCATGATTATCTCTTGAGTGTTCTTTGAACTTGGAATTTTGTCATTGTGTTGTGTTTCATCTGGAATTCTTGGTATTGGTGTGGATTCTTGGTGTAATCCTAAACTTCATGATGTTGAACTTGATCCTCTTCTCATCCTTGAATTTCCATGGATTGATCTTCTCTTCCGAAACTGGAATCCATGATGTTGGACTTGAATTGTATCTTCTCCTTCTGGTGATGACTTGATGCTAGCTCTCCTTGTGTCACTGAGATGTCTTTGATCTTCCTTGTGGAACTCAAGTGAATTCTTATTGTCATGAGATAGACTTCTTCTCCGGCATTGGAACTCCTTGATGCTCGAGATAGTCTCCTTGATGCTTCTCGAACGGCTTTGATCATCCTTGAGCATCATCTTCATGGAAGTTATCCTTGTCCTCAATTCTTGCAAAACAAAGAAAACCTCAAGTAGTCATGGCGAATAAAATCCTTTAATGTAATACAATACTAAGATGAAACATGAATAAATTTGCATGATTCAAGAAAAATAGATAATTTTGATCAATTTCATTCACAAATTCTCGAATAAATAAAGGATTTTCTTTATTTTTCTTGCATTTTCCAAACTGGGCCGACTTAAGTAAGGAATTTCACAATTTTCCTTAGATTTTCCATTGACTTTTAACTTTTTGTGTTCAAGTCGGCTATGGATCCAAGTCGCACATTTTGGAGGATTATGGAAAATTCCAGGTCACACATTCCTTGTTGTCTTGGATTTTTCCTTATCTTACTTTCCATGCTATGGATATTCCTTAGGCGCGATTTCAAGTTGTGGATTTTTCCTTAGGCGCAATTTCATGTTCATCATGGATTTTCTTAGGCAGAATTTTGACTAGGTTATGGAATTTTCATGTCACATGTTTCACCATGTTGTGGATTCTCGTCTTGATCGCCATTTCCATGTCTATCTAGTTCGATCCCTTGAAATTCCCTGTCGCACATTCCATAGAGTCGTGGATTTTATTCTCCATGTCGCATATTCCAAGATGTCAAGGATTGTTTTCTCCCAGTCACACATTTCATGATGTTTTGGAATTCTTTGTTCATGTCGTACCTTTCATTGGGTTGTGGATTATTCCTGTCACACTTTTCTTGTTGTTTTGGAATTTGCTTCTAGGTGCATGTTTCATAGGATCAAGGATTTCTCAAGTGCAATTTTCACTAAGTCATGGATTTTTTCCCTCTATCCTAGTCGCATTTTGTTGAAGATAAAATGCAGGTAAACAGAAAACTAAAACAGATAAAGAATCACACACACACAGATAAGAATAGAGACACGGATTTAATGTGGTTCACCATCAAAATAGTTACATCCACCAAGGAAAGCAGGACACTATTTCATTAATCAACCCAGAATACATCAGTCATCTTCTCTACCAAAAAGAGAATAAGAAGTGAAATATATAAACTCTTCAGGGAACTGAAGAGACATGGGAAGAGGAAGACGAAAGGGCAGTGACTGTTGGGCTTCATTTCCAACAAAAAGAGGGGGTCCCCATTTGCAATGGGGCGATGTGTGAAAATGTCACAAAGTAGTCCAAACATTGTACCCTTCCATTAGAGTTTGCATCTTAAACTTCCAATTAACATAGTTTGTGTCATCTTTTAACTTATTTGATTCAGTTAGATATGAGTCTGTTAGATTCACCATTTTAAAAAGAAAAAAAAATATCTTTTACTTAACAGCACAATTTTCAGCCAAGCCCCTGATTGCAGAAAACCGCAGTTTCCTTGTACAAATTCGCCCTGGTTACTTTCGATCTCCTCAGAAGACTCACGCCTGGTATTGCCTCCTTCCCCGCTGGCTAGGCTTAGGTCTTTGGACGATGGCTTCTTCCACACTTCGGCTTCGCCACTCTTACACACCAGCAAACAGCAGCGACGGGATTGGCGTTCTCCTCTTATTCACCAGCTTCGGCTTCTTCAGCGCTTCAACTCCGCTGCAACTCTGAGGCGTTCAAGCTCGATCATCAGGTGTTTGACTGCAGCTCCTCTTGATGGCTTTCAATCTTCACCAATCGCAGCTCTCTGATCTCGCTCTCCTTCGAATGCAGCTTCCTGAAGGTAATGACTAGCTCCAGCAATGTGAGAGCTGTCTAGGATGGAACGCTCAACTTAAACTGCCACTCTGCAGAATAGATAGGCTCTGATACCATAACAGAAATAAAGAGAACTGCTCCCAATCACACGTTTATTCAACTAGCGAGATTACATATTTATAGTTGTACACTAGCTCAACAACTTCCTACAATCTTGATGTCTACTTGACACATAACTCAAACTGATGGACATATCTACAACAGTTTGTGACACGATCGCCTGCAGGAAACGTTTAATGGCACCAACACCACATGGAGCAATGGCGGACCTAGAAATGGCATGCTAACAACGAAGCTGTCTTGATAATAGCCTAACGAACTTTGAATGGCATAGTCGAATGATGCTATAATGGTGCCCCCCTCTTTCAATCTTCAAGTACAGTTCAATAAGTTAACTTTTTTCTTCAACGTTTCCCTAAGGCACTATTCATATTACTCGTTTTGGATTCAGCGGCACCATTTTGTTTTCGCATTTTGTTTAAGTATTTCTGTGATAGGTTTGGCCAACCAATCTATTATAATTAGACAAAGAGAAGGTGATAGTGATTCGAACCTACCGGGCTAAGGATATGAATGGCTATAGGAAGCTAATTATGCAGAGAAGCTACAATTAGAATTTGGGTAGCTTATGTGGACGATCACAATTGAAACTATTTATTAATTGTTTTATTTAGTAAAAGGTAATCTCGATAACAATAATTAGAATTACTAGCAGAAAGTAAGCCACACATCTTAAATGTTCAGAACTCATCTTAACTGCTCAGAACTGCACATCTTATGCAGAATAACTAAAATCACTTGCAAAGAGCAAGACAGACATCTTATGGTTAACAATTAAAACTACGTGCAGCAAGTAAACCAGATAATGTTGCAGCGTTTATTGACTACGACAGTGCTTTTGGAGGATGCAAAGCGACAATGAGAAGTTGTAAAGCAGTACAGGAATGCTGATAAATTGTGAAAGACTTATTTCAAGAAAATGGCAAGAATAAATAAAGAGAACAGATACAGAACTTGCGCAGGTAGGCATTAAAAAGACACTCGAAATCAACCCAAGCAATGCGAGACTGCTGTACAAGATATTGAAAGAGAAACCAACAGAATACATGAAGAAAGAAATCACACAGCCTTATTCTTTCCCTAATCTAGCCTTCAAACTTTAAAAAACACAATTCAAATGACGGGGAGTGCAATGGACACTTACAAGTTTACAACACGCGGGAGGAATATTTCTCTATCTGCAAGCCTTTTTATCCACAGACGGAAGTCTACTTTGGAAGAATTTACGCACGGCCATGGATTTATGGTATAAATATTTTACTGTGAACAGGAAGTACGTAGAACTAATTGTTTTACTGCCACATGTTTAAATCTGCAACGAGCAGTGGTAGATGAAGTTTTATAACTTTTGGTGAAAGACATCTATCTTGAACTCAAAATAAGAGATTATTTTATCTTCCTGACACTTAGAAACAATCTATATCCTTACAAGGACATTGGCTTTTTTTATACGACGGTATCAACAAATGCTGATTTAGGTTGGAGCATTCTAAGATTTAAAGAAACGCCCACAAATAATTTTTGATTAGCCGTCTTAAGAAGATGAAAAGATGAAGGCTCTTTGTGATTTATATATGACATACAAAACTTATTTTAACAAGTCAAAGTTACGTGAACTTTTAAATTTATTTTACGTATAATTTTTGATTAGCCCTCTTAAGAAGATGAAGGCTCTTTGTGATTTATATATGACATACAAAACTTATTTTAACAAGTCAAAGTTACGTAAACTTTTAAATTTATTTTACGTATAATTTTGGTTTGTTTTTTAAAAATTAAAAAAAAAAATTATGATTTATTTTTTGAAAAATTAAATATTTAATAAAATTGTTATTCTATAATAAATAAAATGTAATTGATAAAAATATTTAAAAAAACAGTAGAAGAGATACAATAGAATATTATTCAACAGAAGATTGCTGTATATTATTTATTGAAGATGATATATTATTTAAAGTTTAGTGAAGCTTATTTATAAATTTGGAATCTAACATGACACCTAACTGGAGCTGATTGACAACAAACTAAAGATTTTTAACACATTTATATCTCTTATTGACACATCTATAACTCTTGTTGACAGCACTATTACTCCACATGTTAAAAATTCTTCAAAGGCTGCCAGCAACATGCTAATACATTTATTCATTAATTCCAACAATTGTTAATAAATAGTCAAATTTTAAAATAAAAAATAAAAGAACTAATATTTATTTACTTTTAATAACTAAATCATGAAATATAAAAATTAAATTTAAAAATAGAAATATAGTATATTTATTTTACAATCTAATTTTAAATAAAATAAAATTTTACATATAACCTCTGAATTTCATGATTTGTTATTGACTGTAATTAAAAACAATGCAAAAATTTAAGTACTTCTCAATAAATTCGTCGTCACATTATATTTGAAATTAATATGCCTTAAAAGAATTTTAAAAGTTGAACAGTCAAATTCAAATTGAAGTGACAAATCTTCATATAATTGCTATCTGATATACTCGTCACATCCCATCTCCGTCTTTAGGATTGTCAAATTACATTTATGATTCTAACACTCACTAAATTGAACATCAACCAATGCAAGCAAAAGAATTAGCAACAATGATGATAACATGATGCATAGGGATGCAAGTGTTGTGAGAATTTAGCACTTACCATAATGTTTAATGCTTTTCAGGATCTTACAATGCCATCTACTGCCACTCATTCCATGGAGACTGATCATGGCGTAGAACGTCATCTAAAGCACTTGAATATAGAAGAAGATACTAATGTTGACCAATCCCCAAGCATGCGAGAGAAGTCAATGCAAAATTGTGATCTAGCTAACAATCAGCATCAACAGTCTGGTACTCTCATGGACCATATTCACTTTGTGATTACGTTGCCTAAAGAGGATAGAGCCAAGGAAGGTATCACTTGTAATATCACACAAGTAGAAGAAAGTGGAATGCTTGTTGAAGAGAATCCTGGAAGGTCTTCCCCACTTCCCATTACACCAAATGCTACTAGTGATGTTGCCAGCACACATGGGATGAGAGAAACTTTGCCTCCAAGTAATGATATATCTCATTCTCACTATGAGAAGTCTGATCTTTTGGATGGGAAGGAATGCAAACATCACAAGGCATACAGCACTGGTAGTTCCAGATTGCAGGTAGAGGGAACATCCAAACGACGATATCAAAATTTGCTGCACTATCTGGGCGAGAATCCTGTACATGAAAAGGTTACATCCCCCAATCCTAGAAAAACAGGGCAATGCAGTGTCATGAATTCCCTTGAGGAGGAGCACCCTTTGGTACAACCAGGCATTTCTGACCAGTATCCAGGAACGGTTAGATCTGGTGATCAATTTTTTGGTGAAGCAGAAGGCAAGAATGATTCACAAGGTAATGCAACGAATAATTTGATTGACGCCAGCACTAGTTCAGGTATACAGAGTTTTGACTGGGAAAAAGAAAACTCTAAGGGCCTGCATTCTCTGCTAAACAGAAGATTAATTTGGGGAGCGAAAAAGGTAGCAAAGAGGGGTCACCTCAAAAATATCCAATTGGATCTGAACAAGAAGGCATGTGATATTCCTAGAGATTCTAAGTCATGTTTCCTTGGTTCTCAGAGTATGAATGTGGGTAGAGAAGGTGATATCCCTTATCCTCAAGCGCAACAAAATCAGAAGCCACCCAAGAGTTCGCTAAAGACTGGTGCAATGCAGAAGGCAAATAACTATGTGGAAGCACATCCATCTGAAAATGCAACGGGCCTTGTAAAATTAAGCATTCATGGAAAGCGCTATGATTATGGTAACATAGATCTGCCCTTGAATTCACAAGGTGACTTTGTCAAGCACAATCCTAATACCAAACCAAGATTTAATCAACTATACAGGATTTCAAATTGTACGGTTATTAATGAGCCTCAAGTCTCACAAGGTACCAAGCGGCTTCAAGAATTCAATTTGGTTGAAAGCACTAGGCCTTTTTATGATGTTACATCACTTAATCAGCCTCTTCAAGTATGCAGTTTTAAATGCCCACCACAGCAGAAGTCTGACTATTGGCGAGATTACTTAGTATGTAATACTAATCCATTAAATCCTGATAAGAGAAGCTCACAGCATCTTTCTCTGTTTGATCAGAATCGAAGGGACAAAATACACTGTGGAAGTTCACATGTTAGATATGCTGGTTCATCAGTTGGAACACCAGATACATTCCCAAAGTTTTCTATGCAGGAAACTGTTCAATCTGAATACAATTGGAATCAGAGGCCAAAATCTTCAGTGTTGGAGAAGACTAATCCTGAAGTAGATATCACAAATTGGAAGCAGTCTACTACAAAATCAGTCATAAGGTTAATGGGACAAAGTTTTACAACTAGGAGTGAAAATGTGGCCAGAAGTACCCTTAAGGATCCTCAGCAGTGGAACACCACCTCGGAAGCCACTATGTGTGTCTCTTCCACTAAGCAAAGGGTGACAGCTTACATGAATCATTGCACAGAATGCAATAAAGATCAGTTTTATCATGCAGATCCTAGAGGTAATGCTTTGTGCCAAAATTGTAGAAGAAATAATCAGGAAATGAGTCGTAGTGAAACTAGTGCAAGCCATGAAGATAAGACATATAATAACAATGCTCCTAAAATGGTAGATAAGAGGCTGCTCACGAATTATGTATTTCATGGACATCCTCTAAAAGATCAATGTTATTGTGGTCAAGAGTTGACCAGTTTGCCATTCTCTGCTACAATTGGTAACATGCTTATTTCTCCTGCCAGCTATTTGTGCAACACATACTCAAATGGAGACAAAATGGAATACAATGATTCTCATCTAACTAATCAAGGCTGCCCCCTACAGAGACAAACTTACAGTCAACTCCTAAACTCATGTTCAGGCAAGTACACGTTGCAAAAACCAGAGTGTAATGGTTTAACATACATCAGGACTCCATGTTCTCCAATTTATTCTGATGTATTTCAATCAACTACCTGTCCGATTAGCATCTTGGGGCCGTTGTCTGGTTCTCGACATTCTGTTACATGTGCTCTTGCACATTCATCCTCTTTCCCAACTGAAAAGCAGTCTCACTTGCAAACCCCTTCGTTCTATACATCTATTGCAGATTCTGCAACCTTGCTGACGCAACGGAAATGCATCTCTTCCTCAATAAATTTTGCTGAAAGAGAAAAACAGATACAGAATTTGCCAAAAACTATGACCAGAAATAGACATGAAACCAGCCACATGAAAGAGGGAATAATTGGTATTGTTGATACTGACAGAAACTACAGAGCCGATTCAATGACAAGAGATCCTGTTAAAGATACAAAAAGATTGCATCGAAAATGGATTTCTGAAAAGCATGAAGACCGTGTGGCAGGATCAATGCAGAAATCTGATCCATTCTCAAGAACACAGTATCTGCACAAACGACAGAGAACAGTTCATCAGGAAATCAGGCCTTCCAATGTTGCTGCTCAACATCTCAAGAGCAGAGAAATATCACAAAATAACATGTTAGATGTCAGGTGCTCAAATGCAATATCGTCCAACAAAAGGGATGAGCCCATAAAATTGAGTGGAGGGGCAAAGCACATACTGAAACCCTCTCTTCAAAATGGGAATGGAAAGCAATTCTTGCCTATACACTATACCCTACCATTTGTTGAAATAACTGCAGAGGAATGAGAGAGAAATTTGGAAGGTGCAACTGCAGACAGATATGGACATTGGAGACCAACGACCGAGCTAACTTCACAGTTAAAATTTTTAACTTGGTACAGCACAAGCGATTCCCACTGGAAGGGACTATGTATTGGAGAAGACAGATAAGCCCAATGACTATGGCAGTGGACAGAAATCTTATGGAGAAACATAATGCTTGATTCAAAGGCAGACGATGGCTACTAATTGATTATCCTGCAATGGTCTTTTGATGTCTTTTGTGTTATGGATGTCAATTAATCTTCTCAAGTTTCGAAGCTAATGGTTTGATGAGGTACAGATAAAATGGAATTTTAATACCGTGACCAAGAGCTCCTCTGGATGTGGACTACTCTAACGTCCATGAGCTACTTTGAATTTATTCGGCTGTCCATTTTACTTTCCCATAATTATATGCTTTATTCTGAGATTTCAATTTTGTATAACCAGCTATTAAAGCCTACTTAGTCTTCTTAGTTGAAATGTTTAAACTTGTCAATTATATCTCCAATTTGGCTATCTTTATGTTGCGGGAAATCAAAATTTAACTTTTTTACAAAGTTTCACTCTTCTACAAGTTTAGATGGGTGTATCTTCCGAATATTCCTATTGATACTAGTATACAATAACAGTGCACACTTTCACAAAACACCCACGATCTTTGATTAAAACAAAAAAATTCTTAATATTATTGAAAAATTCTACAATACTTCTGCCCACCAAAGTAGACGTTCAAAACCAGTTATCCCCTACTTTGAGACAGATATTCTAGGGAGACTCATCAAGAATAATGCATTGATGTCACAACTCAATGAAATTGTTTGATTAAGTACTATGTTTAGCCCTACTATCACTATAACTGGAATTTTAATGAAGACCGAAATCAGCCGGAGGGAGGGAATGTGTATGATGAGCTTGAGGAAGGACTAAAATCCCCTCCATAACACCAACCATATCAAACAACAACACATCTCTTTCTCAACTTACTCTGCTTCTTAAATGCTTCTTAAATGGTAGACATTTGTAGCATTCTACTTAAATATCATCCACTTTAATGTTTAAACAGTCAATAGTAATTTTACATTTCATTTGCAATAAAAACTGATAAATATTTGTCCTATTTTATTGGTTAAAATTGACTTTTAACCTTAAAATAGATGAAGTTTAAAATAGATGAAGTTTAACAATAACCCATTTGCACACCAAATTCGTCGACCCTGCCACTGTATAAAAATTTCTCAAACGTCCAGCCCATTTTAGCGAGTCTGACTTTATAGTCTCGAAGTGCATTTATTTATAACTGTCGGAGGCTGTTACAGCAAGCCCACACAGTGCATTTCCAGCAATGATTGCAGTCCATAAAACTATTGCTCAGTCATGCAATTTGTCAAACTATATAACTTCCACATTTGGCAATCAAATTTATCAGAACATTCGAACCATAAACCTCTAACAAATATCCCTTCACTGTCAATTTTTATGGGTTTCCATAACCAGCTTCGAGGCTTTCATTTGGTGCACCCTTTGAGAATCTCAATGCTTTCATGTCTTCACAGCAGTGATGCATTCCAAGAATCCAAGGCATTACTTGAAAAAGCCTTAAAACGTCATCGATAGCATCGTTTTGTGCTTTATGCATTTTTTTAAACAATTCACGTTCTTTCTGCATGCTTCCGCATTTTGGGTTTCAAGGAAGTAATAGTGGCAACATCAAACAGAAACCTGGCTTCAATTATGTTTTAGTAGAAGCCATATCCTGTTTTAAATCTCGAAGTATAACAGAAATCTGGCTTCACGTATGTTTTAGTATATATAGATATCCTGTTTTAAATCTTGAATTATGGCACACTTTGGGAGATCGTTGCCCGGGCCAAAGTTGCTGAGACTTTGGCTTTACACATACTTATTGAATTCGAATTAAAATTTACACGGCCATTAAGTTGCTGAGACTTTGGCTCTGCACGTACTGTTGAATTTCAATTAAAATTTACTCAGCCACTAATTCATAGGGATTTTTGAAATCATGCTTAGCAACAGTGTTGAAAAGTGATGCTGAAGAGAACTTCCAGTTCCACCGTGGCTTCCAAATTGGCATTCACTATGCATCGCCATGCTGCATTTCATTAACCACTATGCTCAGTTGTATTTTTAGACTATTACTTTAGATTCAGTTTGTTTTAGTTTTGCTTAGCTGTTGTAGTTGTGGGAATAAACTCCTATTTTTAGTGTAGCAGTTTGAAAGTCAGTTTTAATTGAAATTAGCATGCTTTTGTTTTTGTTCTCTAGTTTCCTTTCATCAATAATACATGTAATGGATGAACTGCTGTTTGCTTGATGCAGCAAACTCTATTTATTTACAGCTAGCGTAGTTTTTTTTAAGCCTCAATAAATTGTTTTGTAACAGTCATTCAGTCAGAGAAATAATACGAGATTTCAATTCTGAGTTGTTCAATGGATTGATCAATGAGAAGCGTTTGTACGGGCTAACCTTGAGAGTGGACATACCTTTACTGTTTTGTAGTCCTTGTGTTTATTGCCTTTATGTAGACTAGGAGGAAGGTCTATCATTTCATGTATTGTGAATATGTTAGTGGGTAGTATGTGAACCTTAACATGTGAGTAGATGAGGCCCGCAAATCTGGGTGTGAAATAGACATGATAGAATTTAGAGAAGACCTTTTTGTTGCTTTGCGTACCTTGAGATGCTTGCATGATAGTAGAGGTAGCTATATATTTCCACACTTGTGTCTTACATTCAAGTATTGTATGGAAATACCTTTGTATCTTATGTTGTGAAATTTCCTCTATTGACGGTTAGGAGAGATGATGCAACTTGAATTTCATATTTCGATTAATTCTCTTATCTATTTGGTTGTATAAGACTTGTGGATAGGGTATTAAATAATCTTATGAGCTAATTATTCTCATGAGTATAGAAAGGCTCTATCTAGACTAAGTTGTCATGCCTTAGCCTACAAAAATTCAATTGTTAATTAATGTACAGTGTCCTTGCAACAGTTTGGGTAGAATTTTTAATATAAATTGATTATATTGTATAGTAAATGGACATTAGTCATCTTGAAAGAGTTTTGTTATGCCTCTTAGATTAATTGATATTGTAATATGATCTATTGAATAATTCTTTGTAAACAAGTACCCATTGCATTATAGAATTGCGTGTAAAAGAAAATGATTTTAATAGCAAATAACTAGGAAAAAGAATTATGTTTTGTACTATGTTGTGAATAACAGAGGTCACCTGAGTAATTTTCCTAAGTGATGTTGTAATGTTATAATGTTATAATGTTATATCTGTGGACTAAGGATATGAGTTGTGACATGTAAATGCCAGTGAATGTTGCAGTCATACCTGAAGTATGTGATGACAGAGGGTATGCCCTTGTGATACTTGTACATGTGTGTGAATAACCCCCTTTGACTTAGTAGAGAAACATTAAAGAAATATGTCTAGAAGTGTTTGTATGGAGATGTGTGGGTCACCTTTTATGTTCTTATATGATGTGATGTTTAGTGTCACCCCTATTTGAGGGCATTCCCTCATAACCACTTTGGAGTACAGTTCCTTTTCTTTTTCGATTAAACCACATTGGTTGGTTCATGTCATAAACCCTTCCTTTTTATTTGTCTGTGGGTTGAAGATGGAACTTAATATGCCCTGAGCTTATACTCAGTTCTAGCTATAGACACTTAGCAGTTATATTGATGTCATCATGGATTTTTAGTATTTGGGAAGCTACCATTAGTGATGAGATACTAATGCTACATTGGATATAGAGTGTTATAACATTTGATTTTGAAAATTGATAACGGTTGCAAACAAAAAGATTGGCAACTTTGAGTAGTGACATTATGTGCTATGAGGATGTTTAGAGAGGTGTATTAGGATAAGTGTGACATGGTATTTGGGATGACAGCATGATGAGATGACAGTTGTGTGTAATGAGATAATAGTGAATGATACCTTGTTACAAGGATGATATGACTTTTGATGTAGCCGTCAATATAAGTATGAGGTGTATTGTTTTCTACTTGGAATAATTATAGATGACCATATACATATGTGATATCTCATACTACTATTACACGATAACCATACAGGCTTGTGGGTTTTTTCTTGTGAGGTGAATGTCAGATCCTATAGACGACTCATTTGTGACATGTCAATGGACCTTGGTATGATGGTAGGATTCTTGGTTGTGTGGAACACACTTATTATGACATGGTAAATTCTTCATTGATTTTCATGTGGTTTGAGAACCACCATATTATACTGTGGTTTGAGAACCACCATAATGTTCTGTGGTTTGAGAACCATCATATTATTTGTGGTTTGAGAACCACCATATTATTTTGTAGTTTGAGACCACCATAATATTCCATACTATTATCTTATGTTGTTTGAGACCACTATACGATTCCCCTCCTCCCCTAAGGTGACCTTGTTGCAAGGTCGCATAATGTTCGTAATGTGCAAATTTCTAAGAGATTGTTGGGATATTTATTTATGTGTTGAATATTTTGCTTGCAAGTCAGTAGTGTTTTGTTTACTTTGGGCTAATTGGCCATTTTTAAGTTTGAGTTAGTCTTTTTGCCCCAAGGACATGTTCTTGGATAAATTTGGGATAATGCAATGATTGTTACTTGATCTTCACTTCTATGATTCATTATATTTATTTTCTTCTATCTTATTGAGGTTTAATTTATGAGTTTGCTTTACTTCCTTAATTTTCTCATTTGAGGCACTTTAATGTTACAACTACTGGTATGTGTGGAGTGTTGTAATTATTGTTTATAGTCATATCCTAGAGGGATCACTGACATGTTGTATGGGGGAGTAGATGGCCTGGGGAATTTCGTTCATACTGAGTTATGTATGGAGGGCTCCTAGAGAGGACCCTGAGACCTTCCTTCATGATCTGTTACTTGGTACAGTGGCATTCTACATGGCATGGTTATTTATTTGTTTTTGGCACTATAGTATGGATGATATTGGGTTCCCTTAGAGGTGAGATTATATGATGTTACACTGCATTAGATATTGGCACAATAGTTACTACACAGCATGGTTATTCACTCATTGATCATTCGGCTCTATGGCACTATGGATTGTTCAGTGGTATATTGGTTTTTGTCCTCCTCATAATACACATTCCTATTAAGCCTTGTGGTGTGAGTCATGTGATGTCTTGTGACAAGTATAGATTGATACATGTGAGTATAGTATTCATCATGTGTTTTACCTAGGAGAGGTATGTAATATGAGAAAAAAAAAACCTTTAGTTTGGATCTTGTGTATATGTGGACTTAAGTCCATATGATATGTGAGTTATTGAGTGTAGTCAGGAATCGAGCATTACAATTTATTCACTTATTAAGTAATCTCCTAAGTTATGATGGTTTGTTCCATTCCCTAGATTGAAATTGATATACTCATGATAGTAGTGATTGTCTAATGACTTTTTTAATTGACTAAGATGAGGTATGTGGGTTAGCATGCATTGATGTGACTTGAGATACTATGATTACTTAGACTTTTGTTTCTTTGTTATATGATATGGTAAAGTAAATATCTTTGTTGATCCTAGTTTTGGTGTGTCCGTACCAAGTGGGTAGTTCACTTCTCTTATAGACTTTTAGGAGGAAGTCTATGCAAGGGGGGAGAATGTAAGGCCCTTATGCAATCCTTAAAATAACACGTTGTCTATATTCTATAACTTGTGGATCTTGGTGTATTCAGGTACTTAACTAAGAAATAGTGATGCTAGTCGTTGCTCTTTTTGTTGATAAAGATTAAAAAAAAAATTTGGGTTCCTTAATGAATTTCTTGTGATGCACATCCCTTTCATATGCATACATTATCTATAATATGTTTCCATAATGATAAATTAGAAAAAAAAAGGTATATATTATCACACATCTTGTCTACTAAAAATGGATGTGAAACCCCCTTGTTTTGACGAGAGGCCTATTATACTATTGTATACGTTGTGTTAATATCTTATTGTAGACTATGGTTTTGATATATTTAGGTTGGTTTTGTGATACTCATGTTTTCAGGAAAGTTGTACATTAGTTATTGTTGTGTTGGTGAATATTCATATTGTCGAGCTCTAATTGGAAATTTCATGTGATACCCATGCATTAGGAGTAATTTTACGTTATAACGGCTATGGTTACTAACATGTGAAAATGATGATTGTAGTCAAGTTACAATTGAATTATTATGATCTTTCATTGTGTAAGGTTGTAAATTGAGAGATATAGATTTTATATAATTAAATGAAGTATTTAAGTGAATTGTGTAAATGATTAGAATGATGAATTATATGCCTTTGTTGTCATTGCTTCGGCGATTGTTGTTTTGATTACAACTGACAACTTGAAAAGAAAGTGTGCAGGATATTGTTGACCAGTGGAACAATGGGGAAAACACCTAGAGACCCGTTATTTACCAGTAAGCTGACCTAGCCTATTTGGAGAGGCTAAGGTCCATTGCATGGTTATGTTTATGTTTTGTGTCAATGTGAAAATGTGTTATTCATACAAATTGTGATGTTGTTAATACGGTGGGTAGAGATGTTGTTAATATGAATCGGGATGTTGTTAATGTAAGTTGTGACATTGTCAATGTGAAAATTGTGTTATGGGCCACGTGTGAGTTATTTCTTGTGTTAGGTTTTTTTTTTTTTTTTTTTTTAAAGAAATCAAACTTTTGGGAGTTAAAGCAATAGGGCTAAGGTTAAACTCCTTTATGAAAAATAATGAATTAAAAAAAGGGGGGATATAATGATTTTGACTTTTCTTGGGGGCATTCAAAAAGTGACAAAAAAACTAGAAAATTAAATGGAAATTATTTAATTGAATGCTTTGTAAGGGGAGATTGTGTGTAGAATAAGGTGAAGGCTAAGTGGAGCAACATGATAGATGGGGCACATGTTGCCTCATGGAAATAGGTGGAAGTATGAGATGAAGGAAGAAAAAATATGGGGAGTACTGGAACTAGGAGGACATATTTTTATTTTTATTTTTTTGGGGGTTCTTTCCTGGGATCACGGTAAAAAAAAAGGGGGTCTCTAAAAAAAACAGAAGGATCTGGTAGCACACACAAACCTAAAATAAAAATAAAACAAGAAACTCTGTAGATTGACAAGCGGCCTGTCCTTGTTGGGTGCTCAGCTCATCTACAGAGGACATAAGCATGGTGGCCAGGCGCTGAAGAGGGGCTTAAAAAAAGAAAACTCTAGACCTTGCTCACCACTTTTTGCTTGCCTTTAGGGTTGATGGGCGGCTTAGGATTTAGGTCAAGACTAATTTTAGCGTTAGCAGTGAATCTCAACCGTTGGAAGTGCTTTATTCTTCTTGTATTATGATTACAAATTTTATTTATTAAGCAGTTTAATATTGATACCTTTAGAAGAAGCACGAATTAGGTAGCCCTCTGGGTTGCATAAAATAATCGAGCTAAGAGTTCTATTTAGCCATAGGGTTTTATATGTGAGCATTAAAGAGCTGGGAATTGTCTCACACCGTATATACAATTCATGTTGGAAATTTTTTCTAAAGTTGTTGTCCTGTCAGTGTATTACTTGAACATCCGTTTGGGTGTAAATGCATAGTTCTAATCCTTTTATCTTAATGGCGTTATATGAGTTTAAATCATTTTCTATAATAATTTATGTGTATGTTACAGGCTTTCTTCTCCTAGTGCAGGTTAGTATAAAGTATGTGTGTTGGCGTTGATTTATTTTTGTGAGTTCAGAATTGGTTAGTTCTAATTATTAAACATTAGATGATATCCATAATCTATACAATGCAACTTGATGTTTTGTTACTTACCACATTTATTGGAATGGTAGCTTTCACTTTTTTTAATTTGTGTGACGTAATGAAGCCCATACCATAATTATTTGGGCATGGCTATTTACGAGAAGTTTTTTTTTTTTTAAAATATAATTATTCTCTTCCATGTTAATTCCTTTATAGGATAATCATTTAAAAAGAAAAACAAATAGATTTTCCTAAACGAGTGAAAAGAAGAAGATAAGACAAAAGAAATGATAGGTTATGATAAGATGAAGTAGAATAGTTGGTAATGTGAAACAAGTATAGGGAAATACATAATAAATAATAGATGATGCAGAATGAGATAATATAATACATAAGATGGAAGAGGGGTTAAAAGAGTAAAAAAATAAAAAAAACATAATGAAGAAAAAGAGAGGGAATGTGAGAAATAGAGTAGGAAATAGAATAAAGAAAAAGATAGGTGAAAATATAGAGAAGTAAATAGTAGAATAATGATTATATATATATATTAAAGTAGTGAATGACTAATAGAGAAAGAGTAAGGGGGAGGTGAGAATTTTAAAGAAGTAGTAAAATAAGATGTGGTGAAAAGAAGATGGAGGAAAAAAAATGAAAATGGAATAAAATGAAGAAATAAAAGAATAAATGATAAAAAGTTATTGATGAAGAGAAAAAAACAAAGTATATAATACAAGTAGAGATTGAAGAGAGAAAGTGAGAATTAATAAGTAAGATTTAAATAAAAGTATAAATAAAATAAGAAATAACTTTATTTATATGTGTAAGACTTTAAAGAACATATATGAGATTAATTAAATTTAAAATGAGTGTATTTTATTGATATGAGTATATTTAGGGATATATATATATATATATATATATATATATATATATATATATATATATATATATATATATATATATATATAGAGAGAGAGAGAGAGAGAGAGAGAGAGAGAGAGAGAGGTGTGAATTTATCATATTTGAGGAGTTGGTATATGAAGTGTTATTTTCTCTAAAAAAAAAGTAGCTTGAGATTTCAATTCTGAGGTGTTCAATGGATTGATCAATGAGTGTTCTGTGGTTTTTTTAAAGTCTATAAGAAATATTTTTTTTTTGGGAGATACCCCAAAAAAAGCCTGACCTACGACGAGCTCATTGGTGCCGTGGGGGTTTGAACCTTGGTGGCTGCCACAACAAGCATGCGACTTGACCAACGAACCATGCCCTTATCGGCAAGTTGTAAACATTATTATTTGTTTCTGTATTTCTTATTTCTAAAAATCTACATTTGGTATCAGAGGAGGTATTTTCTTTTGGGTTAAAGATTTAGTGGTTGGAATTTCACAAAAGGTTTATCATGTCGAATTCTAACTCCTTTCCCATTCCAAAATTTGATGGAAATGAGTATGATTATTGATGCATCAAAATGATGACATTTTTTATAGGAAAAGATTTGTTGGAGATTGTTGAATTAGGTTATGCAGAGCGTGCTGATTCGAATGCCCTCACAACCAATGATAAAATAGATGAGAAGGAGGCTAAGAAGAAGAATGCTCAAGCCTTATTTCATATTCAAATAACTCTAGATAAGAGCCTATTTCTGAGAATTGCAAGAACAAAGACAACTGAGGATGCCTGGAAGAGTCTAAAAGAAGCTTACCAAGGTAGTGATCAAGTCAAAGTTGTCAAGTTACAAACATTGAAGAGAGAATTTGAAGATGCAACAAGCTAAAAGCGTGAGTACCTATTGTGTGAGAGTAAAAGATGTGGTCAATAAGATGGCTACACTTGGAAAAATCGTGAACAACGAGGTTGTGATAAAAAAGGTGTTGAGGTCTATCACACCAAGGTGGAACAATGTTGCCATAACCATAGAAGAAAGCAAGAATTTGTCTACCCTTCAATTTGATCACCTAGTTGGATCTTTTATGTCTCATAAAGAAAGATTGAGAAATTCATTTGGTGACAGTGATGAGAAAGCCTTTTCCTCCAAATTACAAATCACAATGAATGAAGATGCCAACAATAGCACCAAAAGCAATCAAGGCCAAGGTAGAGGTCAATCATTCAAGAGGAAATAGAGGCAAAGGTGGTTCACGAGGAAGAGGTGGTTCTAGAGGAAGAGGTAGAGGCCGATTTGATAAAAGAAATGTCTAATGTTACCATTGTAACAGGTATGGCCACTTTGAAAGGGATTGCAGATTAAAAGAAGGTAAAAGTATTCATTATGCTCAAAAAAGTGATGAGAATCCTCCAAATCATTTATTTTTATCCTATGCCAAAGCTGAAAATAATAGTAAAGATGTTTGGTATTTAGATTCTGGATGTTCTAACCATATGTCAGGAAATGAGAAGTTGTTTTCAACAATGGATGCAAGTTTCAAATCCAAGATCCAGCTTGGTGATGACAAATCATTGGGGGTTGCTGCAAAATGAGCTATGGAAGTCTGTACAAAAGAAGGTATGAATAGTGTTAAAGACATTTATTACACTCTAGAATTAAAGCATAATTTGTTGAGTGTTGGACAATTGTGTGAGAAGAATTATAAAGTTGTATTTGAAAATCAACAATGTATAATTTATGATAAGAATTAGGGCAATAGAGTGGTTACAATTGTGCCTATGACAAAGAATAGGATGTTCCCATTGAAGTTTGGTGAACATAATAGCAGCCTTGCCAATATGGCATAGGAGGATACAAGTTGGTTGTAGAATCTCAGGTATGGGCATTTAAATTTTCATAGTTTGAAGATTCTAACATCAAATGCATTAGTTTCTAGTTTGCCTAAGGTTGAAGAGCACAAGGAAATTTGTGAAGGTTGTACTAATGGAAAGCATGCAAGGGAGAAATTTTCAAAGGGCAATGCATGGAGGACCCATCATCCACTTCAGCTTGTTCACTCAAATATTTGTGGTCCTATGCAAACAAAGAGTTTGGCTAATTTATCATATTTTATCACTTTTTATTGATGATTACTGGTGAAAGTGTAGGGTTTATTTTTTGAAAACAAAGGATGAATCCCTTGATACATTCAAGAGGTTTAAAGCCCTTGTGGAAAATGAAAAAAGGTGCAAAATCAAATGCTTAAGGACTGATTGTGGAGGATAATTTTGTTCAAGAGACTTTCAAGATTATTGTGATATGTATGACATCAAAAAGCAACTCACCACTTCCTACACACCTCAACAAAATGGTATAGCTGAAAGGGAGAATCATACAGTGGTGCAGATGACACAGAGTATGCTACAAACAAAGGGATTAAGCAATTCTTTTTGGGGAGATGCAGTTGCTACAACAAAATATATTCTCAATTGGAGTCCCACTAGTGTACTTGACATGATGACTCCGTATGAAGCCCATTATGAGAAAAAGACTAATGTTAATCATTTCAAAGTTTTTGGCTGTTTAGCCTATGTTCATGTTCCTAATCAAAAGTGACAAAAGTTAGATCCCAAAAGTGAGTCATATATTTTTGTTGGATATAGTGAGGAAAGTAAGGCTTACAGGTAATATAATCCTCTCACTAATAGGCTTATTGTGTCAAGAGATGTGATTTTTGATGAAGGGGGAGTTTATGGTCATAAAAATGCCATATGGAGAAGTCAAAATCTATTTTAAATGATGTTATTATTGATGATATTGATGATGAGAAGCCCACTAATGATTTTGTTGCAAGTGTTATGAATCCACCAAGTAGACCCTCATCTAGTTGTTCAATTCCAAGTGTAAGTCTAGCTTCAAGTCCTAGTTCTACAAGGAAGGTAAGAAGATTGGGTCAAAGGAGTACAAATCAAGCACATGAAGAAAATCCAAGAGGTGAGATAGTGAACTTTTCTTTACTTACCAAGGCTGATTTTGAATCATCATGATTTGAAGATGTATTTTCTAATGAGGTTTGGATGCAAGCAATGCAAGAAGAGATGGATTCTATTCATAGGAATGACACTTGGGAGCTTACAAAGCTTCCACATGATAAGAAGAAGATTGGTACCAAATGGGTCTACAAGAATAAGTATAATAGTGATGTAAGTGTTGAAAGGCATAAGGCAAGATTAGTTGCTAAAGGCTTCACATAGAAGTATGACATTAATTATGAAGAGACATTTGCACTAGTAGAAAGACAAGAGACCATTAGAATCCTGATTTCATTAGTAGCTCAAAAGAATTGGAGCATCCATCATATGGACTTGAAAAGTGCCTTCTTGAATGGGTACTTAGAAGAGAAAGTATATGTGGAGCAACCATAATGTTTTGAAGTGCAAGGAAAAGAAAATCATGTCTACAAGTTGAAAAAGGCTTTGTATGGCCTCAAGCAAGTGGCAAGTGTGTGGTATGCTAGGATTGATGGATATTTCTAGGAGAATGACTTTCAAAGAAGTCAGAGTGAACCTACCCTTTACTACAAACAAGAAGGTAATGATATTCTTATTGTAAGTGTGTATGTTGATGATTTGTTGTATATATGTAGAAGTTCTAAGATGAAGGATGAATTCAAAGTTGCTATGATGAATGAATTTCAGATGAAAGATTTAGGTCTCATGAAATATTATCTAGGAATGGAAGTTTATCAAAGTGAATGAAATTTTCATTTGTCAAACAAAGTATGCCAAAGATATGTTGAAGAAATTTGATATGGTTGATTGTAAACCAGTCTCCACTCTAGTTGCTCATGGAGTTGTGTTGTGTAGACATGTTTCACTTCCTGAAACCATACACTATCAATCATTATCATCATCAATCAATCCAATCGATCATCAATTTTCAGCTTGACAAGGGCAATCACCTTGTTTGTTTTTGAATCATTTGTGCATTCTTTGTGTGTCTTGTTTGCATGTGCTATATCATTGTTGTCTTGCATCTGTATCTATCCTTACAACATACTTTCCACTTTGTCATCATGGTCTTTCATATCATGGTGGATTAGGCATATGTTTTCTAGTGACTTTCTATTTTTTTCACATTTGACACATCGTCACCCTAGTCTTTATACCTTGGTGCATAATGTCTGATACTATATCAAACATTAGGTTGTTCCAATTCAATCAGCTTAACTATATCTCCTTCTCTTCATTTCCTTTTCAAGAGCCTATCCATCTCCTTCATCCTTGCATATCCTCTTGAGGGGGCATCATCTATCAATCCTTCATTTTTATGAGCCCCATCCAATCCAATCCAACTCAACTCATTCTGCCCAATCTTTTATTTTCCCAACCTATGTTTTAATCTTCTTTGAAATGACATTGCATTGCAACATCATCTCAAAGAGGGGCAAAATGTAGACATCTAAAATTGTCCAGTGATCACATCCCTAAATCATCCCTAAATTATCCTTAAATTATCCCCGAATTATCTTTATCGTTAATTAATTCCTAGCTTACTCTTATCCTAATCCTTACCCTTTACATGAGATTTAATTAATTAAATTAATTAAATCTCCACTTTACTCCCTTCCCATAAATAATAAATAAAAATTAACAAATTTAATTTATTATTTACAAACCTAAAAACCTAAACCTAAACTTATGCATAAAATTTTTTTTAAAACCCGTTCTTTTACCTACCTCTCACTGTTCAACTATTCAACCAATTTACAGATTAACTACCTTTGAAACCGCTCTCCCAAAACATTATAAAAACCCTACATTTCCCAATCAAAATTATCACGAGACAAATAGACATACACACTGAGACTTTGGAGTTATGCTAGATTTGAGCAACCACATTTAACATTCGGTAACATTTGCATTTATTGAAATAGTCTTTATATTTGATCTTTATGCTGCACTTCATATAAATTTTTAGGGTTTATAATCAGTTTCAAATCTGTTCAAGAAAATTTATATTTTGCTGCAAACAAGGTCTGAAAGAGAAGCTAACTGCGTTTATTAGCCGGTATCAAGCTCTTTACACACAAATTCAATACTAGATGAATGATGAGGATGTTTAGAAGGTATTTATTACAAATCTATAACTTAACATCCATGATGAGATCCTCTTGATGAAGTATAACTCTTTTCAACATTTATGCACAACCCTTTGTGATTACCAACTTTTGTTTAGTCAGTATGAAAACCAAAACTCATTGGCTTAAGTTGGTCAATCCATGGGTGGACCTTCACAAAACAACTTTAAAAGGAATAATAAGTGTTTCATCAAGGTTAATGGACACAATTCAAACATTTTTTCACAAGTGTCCGCTATCACTAATCTGAAGAGGGCACTATTTCAATATAGACAACAACAAAGACAATTCACTCTAATATCTGACTCCTTACATTCTATCATGAATCAAGAAGTGAGTAATAATCTCTTCAAGCTTCCTCTGATCAAACCATTGGATTGTAGTAGAATGCAAGGACCTCACTTTGATGCTAATGCTTTTTGTCATTATTATTGGTAACAAGGGCATGATACTGAATGATGTATGCATCTTAAACATGAAATTTAAGACCTCATAAACTCTAATGTTATATAAGTAACTAGTGTGAATGACAATGGAAATAAGTCAGTTGCTCCTTCGAATCAGAATTTGTAGATCTTTACTAATCCATTCCCTAGACATAATCAGAACAATATGATGGAAACAAAATACAATAGAAGTGGAAGACGACTATTTGGATTATGATGAAATAGTGGGTATGATAGAAGTGGATAAGGAGAAAATTGTAAATTTACCTCGTCCATGAAGAAATAGTATTTATGCTAAGGTTCCTCTGCCGCTATCCCTTTAGGGATTGGGAACTAATCAAAATGCATTAGAAAGACAAATTGAACAACTGAAACAAGAGATTATGACACAAGAAAATGTTGCTACGGTGGAAGATAGTCCTTTTCACTATGAAAGACTGACTCATTGGAATAAGAAATCAAAGGATTGAAAAAAAACAAGGCGGTTATCATGAGTGGGAAATAGTAATGATTCTCCTCCTCGCAAACAATAGAAGATTTTGAATGTACAATGAAATGACAGACAAACATTATTCGATCATCTTGAAAATACGAATCAAACAAATGTGAACTGTTCACACTTTTTACAAAACTTGATGGAGCACCTTTCTAAGATGCTTACAAGTTTGAGTCTTTCTTAGCAATAGGTAAGTATTTCTAACCCTAGTGGCCACCTATGTCGTAGCATCATTTTCTCGCTTATGTGACCTCCCCTCTTGTGTTTTGTTCCACCCATGATGTGTTATGTGTTGTTTAGGCCTCCTTGGATGACCCTTTATACTCTTGTAAGGTCAAGGATACCAGGAGACCACCTCTATTGTGGCCATTCTTCTATTTGTATCATCATTCCTCTATCTTGCTTCTCCTCTATTTTCATTGTTGTGTGTTGTGTCTTAGGTGCATAACATTGTGGTTGATGACCTAGGGGCATCTTCCTACATGATTGTTCCTATGACACTTGTTCTCCTCTCTTATTCTATTGTTCACCTTCTTTTAGTGATTCTACCTAGTCAACGGATGATGAAAACAAACATATACTGATACTGACCGCGTGTCCCTTCAGCAAGCAAAGTGAAAATGGACTTAGTCCATATATGAAGACGAGGTTGATTTATATATCTGACACTTGGCTAGTAGAATTACTCCGTGTGATATTTGATGTTGTCTTATCTTTGCTAACAAATCATAACAATGCATCTGCTTCGTGCACTTTGATTGGTTTGGGTGTTTTGCCTTGTTGTTACACTCGGTTCTGAGATACCTATAGTATAAGCCCCATAGCTATAGTGGGACTCAAACATATTTGTGTAGCCTTGGCTTCTTTTTTTCATGCATTCATGTTTTCTTAGATTAAGATGTGTTTGTTGGAGCATTCGGCGATCATAAGCACATGTCACCTTTGGGGGCATGGGCTTTGTGAAAGCTCTTATTCCCTTGTGTGTTTTCTCTCTATTGTAACGTGCTTGATATCGGTACATGATATCAACCACCTTAAGGTGGGGGCATATAAGGTAAGTTGTTTGATGGTTTTGGTACTAACAAAGCATGTTTGTAAGCCCTCTGCAGAGGCAGGATGTTGTATCTCTAGTGTGAGTGCACATCTTTATTCTATATTGCAATCAAAAAGCCCTCTATAGAGGCAGGATATCGTGCATATCCTTTATTCAAAAGCTATATGTAGAGGCAGGGGTGGTGTAACTCTTGAGCTAGTGCACATCCTTTTTATTTCAAAAGTCCTCAGAGTAGGTGGAGTTGGATCTGAGACTATCCTCCCTTAAGTGTGTCTTTGGTGGTTGTTGTGGCATAAGCCCAACCATCAGGTGTGCCTGTAGCATGCTTGAGATGGTGGGGGCTTAGCAATAAGTTCCTTCCATCACCTTGTTTGTCATGTTTTAGACATATATTATGTCTTTGACATGCTATACGATGCTCATGTCTTCCATGTGTTTTCCCCCATGTGTAGTTTCAAGGGTGTGATGAAATGCCCCTCCTACACTTAGGAATTGTATGGCGTGTTAAATCTCCCAAGCATAGTCTCAAGGTTATGGTGAAATGCGCCTCCTATGCTTTGGGTTTTGTATGGCATGCTTATTCTCAAGTGTAATCTCAAGGGTGTGGCAAAATGTCCTTGATGTAGAGACAAATTGGATACAAGAAGGAGGACAAACAAGACTAGGTTCTATTCACCTCAAAAGCCCAAAAAATAAGGATCTTCATGGAAAAGTGGGAACAACAGTTAAGACTCTTGAATGCTTCTTGGAAATGGTGTTTAGACATGTATTAGACCCTTTCCCATCCATTGGCTAAGGTGGATCAAACTCTGAATTAGTAGTTCCTTCACAAACCTCAAAAATGGCTTGCAGCCCTAAATACAGAGAACAGTCCTAATATCTTCTTTCCCAAACACCCAAATACAAATCTCAGACAATTGGAAGATACCCTTTATGTTTCCCCACAACATACTCCAAAATGGGTTTGGGTTGTTTTACAAAGTATGCCCTAACCAATAACCCTCTTAGTGGTTTTTAGCCCCAAATAGGCCTATTTTGTGAAGCAAGTGCCCTCAATTGGTGGCATATAACTTCCTTGACCACTCAGACATGTCAATTGCATTCCAAAACCATGGAATCCAACATTTATTTGTTGTTGGAACTGACTGTTCACAAATTCCTTAATACATGGTTTTATTAAGCTCACTCAACAAATCTTGGCCAATTCAGTCCTTCCAGCCCTATAGACAACCAAAACATTCAAAATTCAATCAAATACATCCATCCCATAGGTCTTATGGTTTTGGAAGACTGTGGGATGGTCAATTCCTCATTATGAGAGGCAAAATCCTTGTTTAGGATTCTATGGGGACTATTTTTAAACAAACTCTTATAAATCTCTTATGCTGCAACTTCAAACCACCAAAATATATTCAAATGCAAGTAGATTCAATGCTCTAGCCACTCAAATCCTGAAGAAAAGACAATAGTTCAATGCATTCTCTTTGTACGGCCTGGAACAACAAACTTTACTAGAAAATAGGGTTGTAAAGAGTAGTCCCTCAATGATTTGTTAAAACTTGCTTTATCCCCAATGTCAAGGATTCAAAATGTACTTGAAAGAAAGGTATTTCACTATACTCCACCCCCAAGTAAGTTAGACTTCATGACAGAGCCGTACAATGCATTGGTACGGACTGTTGCAAGTCTTTTCTTTCAATGAACAGCAAATTCAGAAAAATAGTCTTATGGAAAATAACTTCAACTTCTTCCTAACACAAGATCATAGTCTCAAAACACATTAGAATGGAAGGTGACTCAACACTACTCATTTCCCAATGACATAGAAGGCACAACCATTCCATACATTAGAGGCATACGAACTGTTACTTAGGAAATTCAGAAAAACAGTGAGAAAGACAACAAGAACTAACTTGTATTACTTATAAAACTTCTCCCCCCTACACTTGAGATGTTCAATGGCATATATGATTGTGTATTCCTTGAAACTCCTTGTTGAAGTAGTTTTGGTCAATGGGGAGAGACCACAACTATTCAAACTCCCAAAACTGTGTTTTGGACAATTTACAAATTTCAACCAACCATTTGTTTGTTTGCATAATCATTAGTGATTATGAACCTCCAAACATGTTTACAATGTCATTAGGCTTTGAACATGCCTTATACTTCGTTGGACATACCTTAGGTTCTTTGCATATGCCTTAACAAGGTTTAAAACATAAAGATTACATGACTATCCTCTATAGGCTCTTTATGACAACAATAGATTTTGGGACAAAGTCCTTATTACAACATAGCATCATAGTTTTAGTACATCATGAAAATGGTCTCTAGGACCTTATGAAACAAAACAAGATAAATTTCAAAGCAAGATGAGTGGTTTTCCTGGTGCTCCTGCACCATACTCCCCAGGAGGAAAGAGAACTCAAGTCTCTTGAGGAAGTAGATCAGCAAGTGAGACACTATGGTTCAAGATGTCGTCTTAAGTCATCCAAGTGGCATCTTCAATAGGCAAGCCACTCCATTTGACAATAAACTGCTTGTAGGTCTTCTTCCTTGTCTTCTTCAAGACCTTGGTGTCAAGAATGCATTCTAACTTCAATGGCTGATTGGGTGGAAGACCTTGGATCCAATCTTCACCTGCTGTTGTTGTCATATCTGCCTCTGGATCAACATTAGAATCACCTTTGAAAGGGAACAAATCTGAAACATTGAAGATAGGAGACATGGCCAAGCCTTGAGGAAGTTCAATCTCATAGGCATTGGGCCCAAACTTGTGCACAATCCAGCATGGTCCTATCTTCTTCATGAGGAGTTTGGTTGGTTGCCCCTTAGGAAGTCTTTCCTTCTTCAAATGTGCCATGACCAAATCCCCAACCTTGTATTGCACATCTCTCCTTCTTTCATTGGCTTTTCCCTTGTACTTGGCATTGTTATTTTGAATAGTTTCCTTGACATTATCATGAATGTCCTTCATGGCCAATGCAAAGTCTTCACCTTGAGCACTTTTTCTTTCCAATCCATGGAGATCTCTCAATTCAAGAACACCTCTTGGATGGAGACCATAAACAATCTCAAATGGACTCCTTCGTGTGTTTCTATTAGTGGAATCATTATAGGCAAACTCTGCTTGAGGGATGATCATATCCCATGCGTCTCCATGTTTTTTGGTAAGACACCTGAGAAGGTTTCCCAAGGACCTATTCACTACCTCAGTTTGGCCATCAGTCTGAGGGTGATAGGCTGAAGTAAAGGACAATTGAGTGGCTAACTTCTTCCACAAAGTGTGCCAAAAATGGCCTACAAAATTTGGATCCCTGTCAGTCACAATGTTAAGAGGCAAACCATGGATTCTAACAATTTTTTTGAAGAACAAACCAACAATGTGAGAAGCATCATTAGTGCATTTACATGGCAAGAAATGAGCCATCTTACTGAATCTATCCACCACAATAAATATGCTATCAAAGCCTCTTTGAGTCCTAGGAAGACCCAACACAAAATCCATGCTAATACTTTCCCATGGCCTATTAGGGATAGGAAGTGGCTGATATAGACCAGTATTAGATGAAGTACCCTTTGCCCTTTGACAAATACTACAACATTCAACAAATTTTCTGGTATCTGATTGCATTTTAGGCCAAAAATAAAACCTCTTCACCTGATCCAATGTTTTGTTCAATCCAAAATGACCTCCTAGTCCACCACAATGTTTTTCCTTTATGATGCTCTCCCTCATGGAACATTTAGGAACACATAGTTGGCTGCCTTTGAACAACAACACCTGCTGCAACAAAAACTCAAAAAAATCAGAATGATAAGAGTCTGAAAATTGTGAACAAACTTCATATACATCCTTGAAATCTTCATCATCATGGTACATGTGCTTGAGAGCATCAACTCCTACACTTTGCAACTGAATTTCTTGAACCATACACACCCTTCTACTCAATGCATCTACCACTTTGTTAGCCTACCCCTTCTTGTGTTTGATTGAAAAGGTATAGGCTTGGAGTTGCTCAACCCATTTCATATGCCTATGATTGAGTTTCTCCTAAGAATTCAGAAAACTAAGTGCATGGTTGTCAGTATAAACAATAAATTCTTTTGGCAAAAGATAGTGCCTCCATTTTTTCAAAGCTTGTACCATTGCATACAATTCCAAATCATAAGTAGAGTACTTTCTCTTAGCATCATTCAATTTTTCAATAAAGAAAGGAACATGCCTTCCCTCTTGACTTAGGACAGCCCCTATAGCAAGATTACTAGCATCACATTCTACCACAAACAACTTATTAAAGTTGAGAAAAACAAGTATGGGCTGTTGTACTACATTTTGTTTCAGAATTTCAAAAGAATCATTGGCTGCCTTTGTCCACAAAAACTTATATTTCTGCTCCCCTTTGATGGCATCCAAAATTGGTGCACAAATATGACTAAAACCCCTTATAAATTTCCTATAAAATGTTGCCAAACCATGGAAACTTTTCACATCACCTATTGTTTTTGGAGTTGGCCATGACAAAATGGCTTCTACCTTTGTTGGATCCATCTTCAAACTACCCTATGAAGTCACAAAACCAAGATAGGTGAGTTCTTCCTTCATGAAGACACTCTTTTCCATGTTGATCATCAATTGTTCATCATGTAACTTCCTCAAAACCTAATCCAAATGTTGCAAATGCTCCTCCTTCATCTTGCTAAAAACAAGAATGTCATCCAAATATACCACAACAAATTTGCCAATGCAATTCTTCAATACTTCATTCATGAGACACATAAAAGTACTTGGAGCATTAGATAGACCAAATGGCATCACCAACCACTCATAAAGACCCTCATTTGTTTTGAATGCTATCTTCCATTCATCCCCTTGTTTGATTCTAATTTGATGATATCCACTCTTAAGGTCTATCTTGGAAAAGTATCTAGCTCCACCTAAACAGTCCATTAGGTCCTCAATCCTTGGCATAGGGAACCTATATCTTATGGTAATCTTATTAATGGCTCTAGAATCCATGCACAACCTCCATTTGCCATCCTTTTTAGGGGCTAGGACTGTTGGGACAACACATGGGCTAAGACTCTTTCTCACCAATCCCTTATCCAACAATTCCTGTACTTGCTTGGCAATCTCTTCATTTTGTGAAGGTGTCATCTTGTAGGTTGCTTTGTTTGGCAAAGTAGATCTTGGTATGAAGTCAATTTGATGGCTTATGTCCCTAATAGGTGGTAACTCATTAGGCATTTCTTCTACCATAATCCCCTTATACTTTTCTAGCAATTGTTGCACCTCATAGGGAACTTCTTCCTTACTAGGATCATGCAAACTAGGACTGTTTTTAGGCTTCAAAATCAGAGCATACCCTTGGGTTCCTTCCTCTTTAAGGGAATCTAGAAACTCTTTCCCACTCACAATCATGACACTTGTCCCAACATTCTTTTCTACATGCTCATCAGGCAATGGATCCATTTTATACTTTTTACCATTCTTAGTTATGATGAAAGAATTAGTTTTACCATCATGTTGTGATTGAATATCATATTTCCATGGACGTCCTAACAAGAAATGACAAGCATCCATACGAATCACATCACATAAAATTTTGTCCTTATATTCTCCTATCTCAAATTCAACCCATGATTGTTCATCTACCAAAACTTGTTGTCCCTTATTCAACCATGATACTTTATAAGGACTAACATGAGGAAGCCTTTTCAATTTCAATTTGTCTACCATTTCAATGAAAACCAAATTTTTAGTTGAGCCTGAATCAAAAATTACCTTGCAAATCTTACCATAGGCCTTGCATGTTGTCCTGAACAATGTCTTCCTTTGTGGTGGTTCTTGTGTTTGAGGCACCTTCAACATGGTTCTCCTCATCATCAAACTTTCTCCTTCATGGACCGGGGCTACACTTCCAATTGGAGAGTTCACACTTCGACAATCTTCCTCTTGGATCAATTGGTTCCTTCTCTCTCCTCCATGAGAGCTTGAGGCTTGCTTTTCAGGACATTTGAAGGCTAGATGTCCCACTTGGTTGCAATTGTAGCACCTTCCTGTGAAGACATTAGGACCTCTTCTTGGTCCACCAAATCTACCTCTCCCATTAGGCCTTCTTCCTCTAAATCCTCCTCTAGAACCGGATTCTCCACTTTGCTCTTGGGAACTAGATTCCCCTTGGCTTGTTTGGGACTGATTTTTGCCCCCAAAACTGCCCCTACTTTTGAAATTTCTGCCACCTCTTCCTCTGCTTTGCTGCTCACCTTTCCTCTTCAACTTCTTTTCAGCCCTTAGTGCCACTTGAAAGCACTTCTCCATAGTTTCAGGGGTCAACAAACTGATTTCATCTTGGATATTGAATCTCAAATCATTTAGATACCTTGCTACCTTGGCTTTTTCATCCTCCATGTACCCACAATGAAGAGTGTATTTGTGAAACTCCTCGGTGTAAGTAGCCACATCCAAATCTCTTTGCTTGAGATTTTGCACCCTCTTATAGATCTGCACCTCATAATCTAATGGAAAGAATTGGGACTTGATCCTCTCCAACATTCTGCTCCATGAAGAGATCATACTCTTCCCATTCTTTACCCTCTCTCCTTGGGTGTAATTCCACAATGTAAGGGCAACACCTTTGAGTTTAGTTTTTGCAAACTTAACCCTCTTACTTTTAGGAACTTCCTTGTACTCAAAATAGTTGTTTAGAGCCTCAATCCACTCCATGAATTCATCAGCATTCATCTTCCCACTAAACATAGGAATCTCTATCTTAGCCTCCGAGGAATCCTTGCCAACTACCTTGATGGCTTCAAGGAAATGCCTTTGATCAGCTGACACTTCTGCCTCTTCTTTCTCTTCTTCTTCCTCTTTCTCTTCCTCTTCATCTGAACCTTCTTCTATCCTCTTCCCTTTCCTCAATGCCTTCAACTCTGCTTGGAGTGCTTCCTTGATTCCACTCTTGATCTTCTCTTCCATCTCCTTGAACTTCTTGACCACTTCGATGGTCATCCCCTTTGGAGGCATATTTCTAGCCTCTCCTTCACTCTCCTCTACTGACATATACTAGGCCAACAACATAACCTTTTATGGTTCTGATACCACTATGATGTAGAGGCAAATTGGATACAAGGAGGAGGACAAACAAGACTGGGTTCTATTCACCTCAAAAGCCCAAAAACAAGGATCTTCATGGAAAAGTGGGAAAAACAGTTAAGGCTCTTGAATCCTTCTTGGAAATGGTGTTTATACATGTATTAGACCCTTTCCCATCCATTGGCTAAGGTGGATCAAACTCCGAATTAGTAGTTCCTTCACAAACCTCAAAAATGGCTTGTAGCCCTAAATACAGAGAACAATCCTAATATCTTCTTGCCCAGACACCCAAATACAAATCTTAGACAATTGGAAGATATCCTTTATGCTTCCCCACAACATACTCCATAATGGGTTTGGGTTGTTTTGCAAAGTATGCCCTAACCAATAACCCTCCTAGTGGTTTTTAACCCCCAATAGGCCTATTTTGTGAAGCAAGTACCCTCAATTGGTGGCCTATAACTTCCTTGACCACTCAAACATGTCAATTACATTCTAAAACCATGGAATCCAACATTTATTTTCTGTAGGAACTGACCATTCCCAAATTCCCTACTATGGTTTTCTCACAAGTTCCTCCAATGGCTTAATACATGGTTTTATTAAGCCCACTCAACAAATCTTGGCCAAATCAGTCCTTCCAGCCCTGTAGATAACCAAAACATTCAAAATGCAATCAAATACATCCATCCCATAGGTCTTATGGTTTTGGAAGACTGTGGGATGGTCAATTCCTCATTATGAGAGGCAAAATCCTTGTTTAGGATTCTATGGGGATTGTTTTTAAACAAACTCTTATAACTCTCTTATGCTACAACTTCAAACCACCAAAATCTAATCAAATGCAAGTAGATTCAATGCTCTAGCCACTCAAAGCCTGGAGAAAAGACAACAGTTCAATGCATTCTCTTTGTACGGTCTGGAACAACAAACTTTACTAGAAAATAGGGTTGTAAAGAGTAGTTGCTCAATGATTTGTTAAAAATTACTTTATCCCCAGTGTCAAGGCTTCAAAATGTACTTGAAAGAAAGGTATTTCACTATACTCCACCCCCAAGTAAGTTAGACTTCATGATAGAGCCGTACAATGCATTGGTATGGACTGTTGCAAGTCTTTTCTTTCAATGAACAACACATTTAGAAAAATAGGCTTATGGAAAATAACTTCAACTTCTTCCTAACACAAGATCATAGTCTCAAAACACATTAGAATGGAAGCTGAATCAACACTATTCATTTCCCAATGACATAGAAGGCACAACCATTCCATACATCAGAGGGGTACGGACTGTTACTTAGGAAATTAAAAAAACAGTGAGAAAGACAACAAGAGTTGATTTGTATTACTTATAAAACTTCTCTCCCCCTACACTTGAGATGTTCAATGGTATATATGGTTGTGTATTCCTTGAAACTCCTTGTTGAAGTAGTTTTGGTCGATGGGGAGAGACCACAACTACTCAAACTCCCAAAACTGTCTTTTGGACAGTTTACAAATTTCAAGCAACCTTTTGTTTGTTTGCATAATCATTAGTGATTATGAACCTCCAAACATGTTTACAATGTCATTAGGCTTTGAACATGCCTTAGAATTCATTGGACATACCTTAGGTTCTTTGCATATGCCTTAACAAGGTTTAAAACATAAAGATTACATGACTGTCCTCTATAGGCTCTTTATGACAGCAATAGATTTTGGGACAAAGTCCTTATTACAACATAGCATCATAGTTTTACTACATCATGAAAATGGTCTCTAGGACCTTACGAAACAAAACAAGATAAATTTCAAAGCAAGATGAGTGGTTTTCTTAGTGCTCCTGCACCAGCCCCTCCTACACTTTGGGATTTGTATGGTGTGTCTTCTCCCCCATATGTAGTTTCAAGAGTGTGGCAAAATGCCCCTCTACATTTTGGGGTCGTGTATTGCATTTTTACTTTCCATGTATTTGCATTCATATATATATGAATATGAAAAATAAATATCATTGTATTCATCATGTTTTGTATGTCTTCAATACTGTCTTCTCTGTGTCTTTCATGTCTATTATTGTCTTCTCTGTGTTTTGAATGGTTGTTACTGTCTTCACTGTGTTTGGCGTGTCTATGGCATGTTTTCTCTAATGTCTACCCGAGGCTGGGGGTTGGAAATAGTTCCTCAATATTTATACATATGCATTAGCTTCAAGTGCCTAACATGTTTAGTGTGTTTTGACCGTACTTTAATGCATGTATGGGTTCTAAGATCATACATACATTAAACTAGGGGCTAAATGTTATGTTGTAAAATGTCCCCCTAGGAATTTTACCTCGTATGTTTATCTCCTGGGTCCCTTGCTTTTCTTCATGCATGATATAATTAACTCCCGAGACAAAATGGCCTAAAACCCAGTCAAATGGGGCTTGAGGGACATTGTTGAGCCTTAATCCTAACCCAAAATAAATCTTGGAGAAAGGATGCTCGCACCCTTGTTCTACCTTATTTTGGCAGGGTCCCAAATTTAAATGTCAGTTTTGTGACCATTAAAAGGTTTCCTTACCGACATATTAAGTTTGAATTATGAAATTTGTAGCAAGATTTCATATATAAGCATGTTTAGGGTTCCATTTGTAAACTAGAAGATAATTATGATACTTTAGCGAACTTATGATTGTAGAGCATTCAAAGCATGTTCATTGTGGTAGAGTAGACTTGTCTTGTTACTGTGTTTGTTATGTAGATTTGGCTTCATCTTCTCATGTTGTGAAGGATATTTATCTACATGTGAGCTACACCTTTGAGGTGATGGGTATTGGATTGAAAAGAGTGGAGTTGCAAAGGAGTGTTGCAGAGCATAAGGATTCTAGATCTGATAGAAAGAAGTAGAAAAGAGTACAGTCATGGCTTGGATGCTAGTCCCTTTGCCCTCTAGGTTTGCAGATGTAGAAGTCTCCAGAATAGGGATAACCATTGACGGAAGGAGTCTAGAAACCCTTGAAGAAAATCCTACCTTGGGCTTGGACGTGAGTCCCTTTGCTGTCGACATTTTAGGATCCTGAACTTTGAAATCTAGTGTGTATATCTGATCTTCATTTACCATCTCTGTGTGCGAGCATTTGTTAGAATTCATCTGTTTGTTTACAATTTTGCATAATTAGGGTTTGAAGCATAATTGGGCATTAAATTAACACATTAATCATCAATTTCTAAATTTCCCTATCATTACAAGTGACAACCAACCAGTAGGTGAATCCTCTTGCAAAAGTTGTGATTCAACTCAGTTAACTGTCCTTGAATGTGTGTAGTGAAAGGAGGATCTAGGCATATCATTCATCAAACCCTCTTTCCCCCTTTTTCATACATAACAGTTTGAAATGTCAATTCTACATCTCTTACCAATCTTAGAAATAGATTTCAACATCTTTACCTAATCTGACTCTTCTTCTTCTAGGGTTTCTTCATTTTGATCTGCAATTTGAACTCCTAATTCATCATCATCATCTTCATCCTCTTGTATAGGGTTTAGACCTCTCTTCCTATCCTCTTCTATAGCATCCAATCAAACTTTCATTGTTCTCATCATTTCTAACATTTCTTCCATTTTTTCGGTAACATTAGCCATAATAGGAATCTTTCTTGATCGCATCTCTTCCTAAGATCTAGTGTGACTGCCTCAATTTAGTGATTCTACTACAAGGTTATAACTATCTCACAATCGGTGCTCCATTGACAAGCACTTGCAGACTGTCTTAGGTCCGTGATTTATTCATGTTAAGATCTATCAAAATTCCTTCTCTTAAAGGAATCAAAAGATTCTCTTTGATACCACTTGTTGCATTCATAGATGGATGGTCCAGGGATAGGATTGTCCTACCATGCAACCTTAAAGTAAACATAACAGAAAACACAAAGAATGGAACAACAAATGGAAATCTATTGGTTGAATATCATGAACAATTACAACCTTCATATGTTGGTAGTATGCGGAATAAAATTGACTCAAAAGCCTGTCCTCTGTCTTATAATACTTACAAGAAAGGTATAGCTTTGAAATGCTATCCCGCAATCTAACTTTCCAAACTATCCACTAACTACCAACTTCCTGACTAAATCCTAATGCATCTAGTGAATTATTATATAGAAATTCTCAACACAAGTCCGAATGATCCGCATCAACCTTAAGGGGTTTCAAAGTTCAATTCTTGATAAAATGTGTAGGTCAGCCTAATTCCAATGGTGAAACATCCAATGTTGATGGATTATGTTGCAGTTTTGGTTGAAGGCACCTCTGGTCCCATAATGCCTTGTGAGATGTTCCATTAGGTACTACAAGTCACAAGAAGGTGTTGTAGACTTCATATGCTCAAACTAAATGTTGAATTCTCTAAACAATGAATCATGATAAGCTTTTGATAGTGATGACTTCCTTTAGACAAATGAAAATCTCCTAAAATCTAGATATGATGTAGATGAGCCTTTTTAGAATCTTGATCTTTTGCCGCGAGCTATGAAATGATCATGCAGTAAAATGTGGTTCAAAATGCTGAGACTATATTGATTGAAACACAATGCAAGAAAAGAAGAAAAATATTCTTGTTTGATGCAAGATTGCCTTTCCACCTGGGATGCTCCTACATTATCATCTATCACTTTGTACCTCTCCATGTATTTATTGAACTGCCTACTCTTAGGACCAGATTACTCATCTCCATAAATTCACTTGATTGTTGAAGAGATAATGTTATTTGAACATCACTTTCAAACACTTGTCAATGATCCATATTGTCAAGAACTACAAATTCCATAATCAATTTGACATGGCCTTTATTACATAAGAGATCTTTTATTGGGTCAAATTGAGATCAGATGGTAGCCATGTAGTCTACTTCTAAATATTGGGCTCTTAGTATTAATTGAAAGTATAGGCTTCAAAGATTTATAGGAGATCCCATATTCTATGCCAATATGACCTCATCTAGATGTTCTTGGCAGTAGTAAATCCTTTGACTTGGTTAATGACAAGTCCAGAGTCTTCAAACACTTGTAGTTAATTTATACCCATCTTTTTGGCAAGAGTGAGTTCATGTACTAACAACTCATATTTAGCTTCATTATTGGTTCATTTGAACTAGAAGAAAAATGTACAGAGAATTTATGTCCATCCTAGGGAGACCAAGAAAACACCAAATCCTAATTGTTGTTTCTTCAATCACCATCAAAGTATAACTTCCACAAATTTAAGGTACATGTCTTTCTCCTTTTGTGGGGTTAACATTGTGGGACATTCAACTTAGGGATGACCTAGTCTTCTTTGTATATGAGATAAGTCCTAAGGCTATTAGAGTCATAGTTACAATATGGGTCTCATTCTACACTCTCTATTGACAAAGAATTCATCTGATTTGTCACATGCATGGATTGAGGCTCTTCATCTTCTATGATATCTAGATTTAACTTCTTTTCTTTAGAGAATATGGTGTGTGCAAGTTTAAATTTGGATAGCACCTCCATGTTATATGTTCTTTAGATATTGTTCTAATAAGATTTTCATGTTTGAGCCATACTTGTTTCTAAATCTAGGGTTGGGCTAATCTAGAGATTCACATCCTCCTATCTTAGTTGTAAAATCTCTAGATAAACAAAGACCAAAGGTAGGAGGAATGTCCATGAAAATGACATCCTAAGGGATAATGATGCTAGGGTAGGTGTACAAGGTAAGAGGTATATCATTAAGGATTCCTATGGTTTGGACTCTCTTTGCATCTAGTTACAATATCACTTTTCCATTGGTTCATAGATCAATCCTAATGCATCAGTAATGTTTTTAGGCATGATTGTGGTTCTTTCATGTAAAAACTTCTTTCCAAATATCAAATTAAAATAAAATAGTATGGGATTCGGCTTACTTACCTCTATGCCAACATTATGGAAAGCAATGGCTTGACTATTCAAAGTGGATTTAAGTCAATCTACTATGTTCCTTCTAGAATGAATGAATTAGGTTGTCACCTTAGTTGGATTGTTGTGCATCTTGAGAGATTCTTAAACTAAAATCATTTACACATGGATAAAGAAAACATCCCATAGAGAGACATTTGTAGTTTTCTTCTTCAATTTATGTACTACATTAAATAGGATATAGAGCTTTTTTTTTGTTGGATTACTTGGATTCACTACATATCCTGGCCTTTCAACCTAGAATTAGTTATGATCAGTGAAGCCTACTCTTGAGCTACTCTATACTACTTGTTTGTATTTGTAATGTCTTGACCATGTATTGTGGTAACATTGTAGTTCAGAGCAATTGTAACTTTTTAATTCATAGATTCATGCTATAGCTCTTGATTTGAGTCTTCTACTACCTTCCTTTTAGATTTGGTAAAGTATTTAGATTGCACTAGAGGAACTACAAAATTAGAAGAAACATTTGAAAATATTTCTTCCTCTTCCTCTATCTAAGTATATCCCTTGCATTTGGGCCATGATCATTTGTTTGACTGGCCCTTCCCTTTCCAAGTCCTCTTCTTTCATGAAAGAAACACTTGATAAAGAAAACTATGGCAATTAGCACAATAGTGGTATTAGAATATTATTAAGATGTAATTTTTACGTATAATGTTAGAATGTGGTGTAATTTAAGTTCCTATGCTATCCAAGAGAACATTAGTATCCATGTACATGGTATAATTATAATTAGCTAGAAAGGTGGATTACAATGCATATGTGCCTAAGATTTTAATAATAACATTTAAAACAAATAAGATGAGGGGGTCCTATTAGGGTGTCTCTCTGAGACAAAATGATTAGTATACTCAACAATAGAGGATTAACTCCAAAACAAGGGCTTTTTCAAAACTAGGATCAAGAGTTACTATGCTTTAGTATCAAATAAAGGGAATTATTAACATAACACCACTTACTATTCATAGAAGAGTCACTAAAAGGTTACAAATCCTAAAACCATTCAAAAAAGAAATAACAAATAACATAGAATTTAATATGGGAAAACCTTATTGAAAAACACCTAGAAACAATAGCACCAATTAAATTGTGTTAATAGTAAGAATATTAGAATACAATAAGAATCATGCATGTTCTATTAGGAGGTCTTGGACATATAGAAGCTTTAGGTCACAACACGGCCACTAACTTCTTGGTGAAATTCTAGTAGAAATTACCTACACAAAAATTCATCATGTCATATAATATTAACCCCAAACCTAGCATTCGATTTATAGTGAAAATCCAATTTAATTTGATGAAAACAAGAGCACGCTCCCCTCTTGCAAACAAACTTTGACAATACACAAACTTAAACACACAAACAATACTCTGCACAAGATTACAACACAAAATTTGTATTCAATTCAACATTTATAAAAGTCTGTAACAAATTTACATAAATGCCTTCATGGCTTTGCTCATTTACATTTTCTCTCTCTCACAACCATCTTCTATGCCAAGAATAGCATCCGATCTGCCTTCTTTTCTTCTCTTTACCTTCTAAGACACCTTAGCTCACATTCTCCGCAAGTTTCCTCACTCCTTGGCCAAACCTCTCTTTCTTCCTTCATTGGCCATGCCACACTTTTCCTACATAGGCTCTTTATAGATGTCAATGACTATCCCATTTCCTTTGATAGAATGGGATACAAAGAGTCATAGAATTAAAGAAAAAAATGATGATAGTAGGACTTCCCTACACGACCCACACGGTCCCTTTTTCCCTGCAAACTTTATTCTTCTTTTTCGAAGGCCGATCTCATCTCATCCTTTCTATCATCTCTTCTAGCTTTTCTACCCTCTCTTCCTTTTTTTATTCCATATCTTTTTGCAATGCTACCTCCCCTTTCATGTTTTGGCACTTAGCCACTATGAACCGTTTCGTCTCCCATTATGCCTGTGCGGCCTTTCTTTTTCATCGCTTAGAGTTTTTTTTTTTTTTGAGATCCTTTTCTTTTATTTCTTTTTTATTCAAACATTATAACTTTAATGTTTGGTTGAAGCACCTTGACCATCTTTTTCCACACCAAAATTCCCTTTGGTTTCCTTTGTTGTTCGATGCTCTGTCTCTATCAAATTGCCCATGCTAACAATCAGCTTCCCTTGTTATTATCTGTAGATGTCTTCTCATTTGATCACTACATCATAACATATGAGGCATTGCCTCTTATTATTCAATGCATATTTAAATTTTCAATGCAAATTTTGGTACAAAGGAGGTCGCTAGGCTTATACGATGTCTCTAGATAATGAGCTTTGCTAATAACAAAACAAGGTGGTGTGTTTATGGATTTCACTCTCAATGCATCATTACACTAGGCCCATCCTCCCTTGCAACTGATGAAGATGTTAAATACATTCAAAATTAAACCAATGCAAGTTAAACTATAACTTCTTCAATGTTATCAAATTCCTTCTTTATCATTGACTTGAAATCAAGTACCATATAGATATCCATATGAAGTTCATTATTGTAATTGACCAACCCATGAAAACTCAAATACTACCTAGCCATGCAATGTGTGGTGCAGCTCTTTGACAGGTACCAATGCTTTATCCTACCACATTCTAACATCAATAACAAAGAAACATTTGTGATTCTAGTAACCTTTATTAGAAGTTTAAGCCTCCTTTCTTCACACATCATTACTGCCAAGGCCTTCATTTTCTAGTTTGGTTCTTGTGTTTGCAAATGGTGAAATTCTAGTCTTGGTAACCATGAGCTGCTATGGCTATGAGTTGACTTCCTTTGGAACAAAAGCCAAGCTGAAAGGTTCTTCACTAACCTCATAAGTCTGTAAACTTGCTTCAAGATCAACCAAGAAAAAGTCCAAGGTACCAAACACTTCCACTACAACAAGATGTTAATGAAAACCCAAACAAACCAAACAAAACTGAAAATTAAACCTATAATTTTGTTTTTTTTTGGTTGATGCAGATAGCTGATTCACCCGGGATGCTCCTGTATCAGACACGTCGGGTAGAAATTTTGTGAGCATAGGCTCACAAAGCAGAGTTGAGTGATAGAATCACCCTTTCAAGTTGCAATCAAATTGCAGCGAACTCCATCATTGGGATATGTGTGCACAATCAATTCTTCTTCCTCTTCTTCCAGCAACATGCTAGAACAACTATCATCTTCCTCCCACAACTCCATTCACCACTATTATCCCCTCTTGAGGATTCACATCCACCTTGATCCGTCCTCCTCCACCAAATTATCTCTCCTCTCCTCTACTGCATGGGATCTAGCCCACTAGTAACCAACCTCCTCCACCAACCTTGCATGTCACTCATATCACCGCCTGTAGTATACAAATCCTCGTCGAATACCTTATGGAAATTGAAGATTTCCATAGATTCTTCTCCACACTCTTCAACCCTATCCACATTAAATGGAAGTACAAAAGAATCATCCAAATATAGAACAAGGTTTACCACTTCATTTGCTGCTATGAATTTACCATCGACTGCATCATTATCTTCTAGTCTCTTCACTACAATGCTTGTCTACTCATCCTCAATTGCTGCAATCTTCTCCAACTACTCATTATCCGCCACCAAAATATTTGATATAAGTCATCCTCTACCTCATATTTCAATGGAACCTCTTCGTATCCCATCACTACATCTTCATGTTTCTCCTCTTCAACTACCTCTGCTGCATGCTCTTCACTATTCACTCCATCCTCATCCTCTTTTTGTTCACTCAGCTATGCCTCCAATTTATGTAGCTTATCCAATCACTTGATTACATTTTTGATCATCCTACATGTCTTATTTTATTCATACCATCTCAACACTTCCCAAATCACGAGCTTCTTCCTTATGACTATACCCATCCTATTTGCTACTGCAACTTACATCATGCTCACAATCTGCAACTCACTTGCACATAACTATTCACATAAACTTTTTTAGAGCCAACAAAAATCTTAGCAATCACATGTACTCCCTGCAACCAAGCACTTTTTCATACTACTCTCTAACCAAGAAGACTTCTGGAAGATGCTTCCTTAACCTACTTTCTCTCTCTCTCAATGGCAGAACTCAACACATTCTACCCAGTTTTAGTCCTCATTGGAGAATGGCGCACCTCAATCCTGGTGCATACTCTGCACTCTCAGGATCACCTTGCTCTGATACCATCTGATGAAAATAGGAGCATGCTCCCCTCTTGCAAACCAAATTTGACAATACCCAAACTTAAACACATAAACAATACTCTGCACAAGATTGCAACACAAAATTTGCATTCAATTCAACATTTATAAAAGTCTACAACAAATTTACATAAAGGCCTTCATGGCTTTTCTCATTTGCATTTTCTCTCTCTCAAAACAATCTTCTATGCCAGGAATAGCATCCGATTTGCCTTCTTTTCTTCTCTTTGCCTTTTGAGACACCTTAGCTTGCATTCTCCACAAGTTTCCTCACTCCCTGGCCAAGCTTCTCTTTCTTCCTTCATTGGCCATGCCACACTTTTCCTCCATAGGCTCTTTATAAATGTCAATAACTATCCCATTTCCTTTGATATCATGGGATAAAAAGATCCATAGAATTAAAAAAAATGATTATGGTAGGACTTCCCTAGACAGCATGCATGGTCCCTTTTTCTCTGCAAACTTTATTCTTCTTTTCCCAAGGCTGATCTCATCTTAGCCTTTTTGTATTCTCTGCTAGCTTCGCTTCCCTCTCTTCTTCTTTTTTAATTCTATTTTGCAACTCTATCTCCCCTTTCATGTTTTGGCGCTTAGCCACTATGAAGTGTTTCATCTCCCATTATGCCTGTGCGGCCTTTCTTTTTCATTTCTTAGAGTTTTTGTTTTTTTGAGTTTATTTTCTTTTATTTCCTATTTTATTAAAACATTATAACTTTAATGTTTGGTTGAAGTGCCTTGCCCATCTTTTTCCATGCCAAAATTCCCTTTGGTTTCCTTTTCTATTTAATGCTCTCTCTCTCTATCTGATCACCCATGCTAACAATCGACTTCCCTTGTTATTATCTGCAGATGTCTTCTCATTTGATCACCACATCATAACATATGAGGTGTCGCCTCCTATTATTCATTGCATATTTAAATTTTCAACACAGATTTTGGTGCAAAGGAAGTCGCTAGACTTATACGATGTCTCCAGATAATGAGCTTTGCTAATAACAAAACAAGGTGGCTAGTTTATGAATTTCGCTCTCAATGCATCATTATGCTGGGCCCATCCTCCCTTGCAGGTGATGAAGATACTAAATACATTCAAAATTAAACTAATGCAAGGCAATCTATAACTTCTTCAATGCTATCAAATTCCTTCTTTATCATTGACTTGAACTCAAGTGCCATATAGATATCCATCTGAAGTTCAATATTGTAATTGATCAACCCATGACAACTCAAATACTACCTAACCGTGCAATGTGTGGTGCAATTATTTGACAGGTACCAATACTTTATCCTCCCACATTCTAACATCAATAACAGGGAAACATGTGTGATTCTAGTAACCTTTATTAGAAGTTCAAGTCTCCTTTCTTCACGCATCATTACTTACAAGGCATTCATTTTCTGGTTTGGTTCTTGTGTTTGCAAATGGTGAAATTCTAGTCTTGTTAACCATGAGCTACCATGACTATGATTTGACCTCCTTTGTAACAGAAGCCAAGATGAAAGGTTCTTCACTAACTTCATACATCTGTAAACTTGCTTCAAGATCAACAAATAGAAAGTCCATGGTACCAAACACTTCCACTTGAGCAATATGTCAATGAAAACCAAAACAAACCAAACAAGAATGAAAATTAATCCTACAATTTTATTTTTTTGGTTAATGCGGATCATTGATTCACCTAGGGTACTCCTGCATCAGACATGTCAGGTAGAAATTTTATGAACATAGGCTCACAAAGTGGATTTTAGTCATAGAATCACCCTTTCAGGTTGTAATCAACCTACAACAAACTCTATCACTGGGATATCTGTGCACGATCAATTCTTCTTCCTCTTCTTCCAACATCATGCTGGAACAACAATCATCTTCCTCCCACAACTCCATTCACCATTATTCTCCCCTCTCATGGATTCACATCCACCATGTGTCATCCTCCACCAAATTAGCTCTCCTCTCCTCTCCTTCGTGGGATCTAGCCCACTAGTAACTGGCCTCCTCCACCAACCTTGCATGTCACTCATATCATCGCCTATAGTATACAAATCCTCATCGAATACCTTATGGAAATTAAAGATTTCCATAGGTTCTTCTTCACACTCTTCAACCCTATCCACATTAAACTAAAGTACAAAAGCATCATCCAAATATGCAACAAGATTTACCTCTTCATTTACTGCTATGAATTTACCATCCGTTGCATCATTATCTTCTACTCTCTTTTGCTATAATGCTTGTCTTCTCATCCTCAGTCACTGCAATCTTCTCCAACCACTCATTCTCCACTACCAAAATCTTTGACAATAAGTCATCCTCTACCTTGTCTTTCACTACAACCTCTTCGTATCGCATCACTACATCTTCATGTTTCTCCTCTTCAACTACCTCTGCTATAAGCTCTTCACTGTTCACTCCATCTTCAGCCTCTTTTTGTTCACTTAGTTGTGCCTCCAATTTATTTAGCTTATCCAATCACTTGATTACATTTTCGATCATCCTGCATGTCTTGTTTTCCTCATACCATCTCCATGTTTCCCAAATCATGGGCTTCTTCCTTATGACTATACCCATCCTATTCGCTATTGCAACTTACATCATGCTCACAATCTGCAACTCACTTGCGCACAACTATTCACACAAACTTTTTTAGAGCCAACCAAACTCTTAGCAATCATAGGTACTCCCTGCAATGAAGCACTTTTTCATACTACTCTCTAACCAAGAAGACTTCTGGAAGATGCTTCTTTAACCCATTCTCTCTCTCTCTCAGTGGTGGAACTCAACACCCTCTACCCAGCTTTAGTCCTCATTGGAGAATATCCCACCTCAGTCCTGGTGCATACTCTACACTCTCAGGATCACCTTGCTCTGATACCATCTAATGAAAATAGGAGAACGCTCCCCTCTTGCAAACAAACTTCGATGAGACACAAACTTAAACACACAAACAATACTCTGCACAAGATTGCAACACAAAATTTGCATTCAATTCAACATTTATAAAAGTCTACAACAAATTTATATAAAGGCCTTCATGGCTTTTCTCATCTGTATTTTCTCTCTCACAACAATCTTCTATGCCACAAATAGCATCCGATCTACCTTCTTTTCTTGTCTCTACCTTCTGAGACACCTTACCTCACATTCTCCACAAGTTTACTCACTCCCTAGCCAAACCTCTCTTTCTTCTTCATTGGCCACGCCACACTTTTCCTCGATAGGATCTTTATAGACGTCAATAACTATCCCATTTCCTTCAATAGCATGGGATACAAAGAGCCATAGAATTTAAAAAAAGGATGATGGTATGACTTCCCTACATAGCCTGTATGTCCCTTTTTCTCTGCAAACTTTATTCTTCTTTTCCCAAGGCCAATCTCATCTTAGCCTTTTTGTATTCTCTTCTAGCTTTGCTGCCCTCTCTTCTTTTTTTTATACTATTTTGCAATGCTACCTCCCCTTTCATGTTTTGGTTCTTAGCCACTATGAAGCATTTCATCTCCCATTATGCTTGTGCGGCCTTTCTTTTTCATTGCTTAGAGTTTTGGTATTTTTGAGTTCCTTTTCTTTTATTTCCTATTTTATTAAAACATTATAACTTTAATATTTGGTTGAAGCACCTTGACCATCTTTTTCCACATCAAAATTTCGTTTGGTTTCCTCTGCTATTTGATTCTCTCTCTCTCTCTATCTGATCACCCACGCTAACAATCAACTTCACTTGTTATTATCTGCAGACGTCTTCTCATTTGATCACTACATCATAACATATGAGGGTGTATGCACAAAGATGAGTCCACTTAAGGTGGAAGTTTCAGAGTTAGAATTTTTTTTGAAATCGGGTACCTAAAAATGGGATCCCATTATAGATCGAGATCTTGAGCCTAAAATCTAAAATGGGATCCCATTTCTTAGTGGGATCCTGAACCTAGGACCAAAAAATGGGATTCTGTTTCACAAAATGGCATCCCGTTTTATGAAAGTATTAAATTTAAAAAAAACAGCTTGCAACCCCATTTTCCCCAGTGATGGGCAACAAAGAGAATAGGATCCCAAGTGTAAGGAGACCATTTCTGGCCATCAAAAGCTTAGGTAAGTGGATTTTTCCACTTTTTTAATTTCTCAATCATCTGTGATGTATTTTTTATGTGTTTTTCTTTATTTTTTAGTGTAAAATACAATCAAAATATAAAACGTAGATTGTTATTAGGGTTTGAAATTATGAGTTGAATAGATGTATGTAGACATTTTAGTTGTAAAATACAATTGAAATTTTGAAAGACTGTATCATATAAAAGGATATATTTTGAACAATATGTCAAAATTTTGTTTAAATTTGAGAATTGAATAGTTGTATTTAGACATTTTAGTTGTAAAATACAATTGAAAATTTGAAAATACTGTATCATATGAAAGGAGAGATTTTAAACAAACTGTCAAAATTTGATTTCAATTTGAGAGTTGAATAGTTTTATTTAAACATTTTAGCTGTAAAATACAATTGAAATTTTGAAATGACTATATCATATGAAAGGAGAGATTTTGAACAAACAGTCAAAATTTATATAGCATTGGGATGATAGATATATTTGGTTTTTATAAAATTTACTTATACTAATGTATGTCATTGTATTTTAAAGGCATTAAAAAAATTACAACAAACCATAATCAAACCTTTATCAATCCATCTCCATGGTTTCCCAAATCTAAATAGAAAAAAAAGGCTCTTGAAATGTTGTAACAATAATTTCTAAGGATGCAAATTAGGTATCTAATCGAAAATTCCATCTCATTTCAGCTTTAGGACCTCTTTGGACCTTCATTTTTTTTATCATTTTTTGCTTCAAATGTGTCCCTGTACAACTTAAAATCATGATGTTTCCATGGATGGAACAACAACATATCTCCATTCCATCAACTAATATCTTTCTCTAGCTAGACCATCACTACAATCACAAGTTAAACAAAGCATCAAATTCTTCATTTTTTAAATCATGTAAATCATCAAAATATATTCATCATTGAATACTCAAAATAGTCCTAGGCAACTAGTAGTCAATCCTATATGTATTATCAAATTTGGTTGCCATAGGCAACTTCACCAAATTTAGGATTTCATCATGTTGCCATGCATAAGAGATCCACCTCAAGGTAGTTTTCCAAGTCTATTTATAGTCTTGCAGATGTTCATTATGATTCTACGGTGGTATGATAGTCCATTGGTTTCTATGACATCATGATAGCATAGATGCATCTAAACATTCACCCTTCATGGATATATTGATAGTAAAATAGAGTTTTAAATTGTTCTTAAGGTTTGGGACAATCATAGTGATCAATAGTCTATGCGATTTCTCATTAAATTTCATTCATAACTGCCTTCCACCTTATGATAGTATCCTAACGTTCTTACCTCATTAGCTATCTTAAAAGTCATTGATTTAATCATTACCACATGGTTATGTCTCTTCAAGATTATGAAGATAATGCAATTGAATCTCTAGAGAAGTCTTACATCTTAACAAGAATTTCATTGTCCCTTTGTAGTTCATCATGTGAATGTGACAGTCTTCACATGTTTTTCTTGATGGACTCTTGATAACAAGGGAAGATGACAATCTTATGATCAATGACTAATCCTAGAGAAATCATGATGTAACAACCCAACTGAAATCCTCATGACAAGTCTATTATTGGTTTAAGGCTATCTTAAAAGTCCATAACAATCTAGGAATTTAATAACAATTAACATTTCTTAATGGTAATGACAACATTATACAAGATACTAAAGTTTATGCTAAGATGATGATTTCCTCTTTCCTATCAAATGGTAAGGATCAACACAATTGTTCCTATCATATCATGATTAAAATAGGACCAATCAAGAAACCTAGTACTGCACATGGTGCGTAAATGATAATATTCTTATGATTTTCTTGGTATGTATACTGAAACCCACTTAGTTAGGGTTTGATGGATTGCCCTCTAGGAAATCAAATCCTTATCTCTCAGAACTCCATTTAGATTAGGATCATGACATTCAATTCTAAAACCACACTCTAAGAAATGGATGCTTACAAATGAGTTTTGATTCACTCAAATCTTCATATACTCAAACACATATCCAACTAATGATTTCGTGATTGATCCAATGTTCAAACCAATGCAAGCATGACTATTATAATTGTTGATCAAGCATATTGATAGTCATAAAGTTAGAGAAATTCATCCAAAACCATTACAAACTAGATTTCTAGCTTTTCCAGAATGAGTACTTAACATGAAACCAATAGCCAACTCCATAGAAAAATTAACAAAATTGAAACCTTGGACCTAACATATGATGACAAACCTTGACAACAAATTCATTATGGTAGTCCTAATAGCCCTACTGCTATACTCAAACTATTGTGACAATATAATGTTTGGCTAATGATATCTCTCTGAGTCCTTAAGAGGCATCTTTTGATATGACAGTCCTTCATATTGACATTTAACCTTGATACCAAACACCCTATGATAAAATACCATAATGATAGTCGTAGATAACAAAATCAATTATAGGACAGTCCTATTAAGACCTAGTTGTGACAAGATGAATGAGAGGATAACTCATAAGCATAACATGACCTTGATAATATATGCATGCAAATATTTTTTACAAACCTCCAGATAGTCTTGAAACAAAGATACCCTTTTATGCCCATGATTGTCCTAGTATTTGATTGAACCAAACATGATTGTTTGTATAGTCTTAAATTGATCTTTCTTGTCTCCCTCACTACAAGTACTCATGATACATGTACCCTTTCAAATTTATTTTAGCACTGGTAATATAATCTGTATCTTTGACTTGCTATAGACTTAGACAATGGTAACAAAATAATAATCTCTCCCAAAGCCTTTATAATACATTGTGACCACATTTTAGACTTTATACATAAGGTATACAATGAAATAATCTTGAAGGTCATCAAATGGGAAAATGGAAACTAGGACCACATTAGGAGTTATTAACTATAAGACTAAACATATGGCACAGACTCCTGAAACTCCTTTCAAAAGATGAATACTATGTAACCCTCAACTGGACTCAAACCATCAATATATACACACCTAAAATCATTTGTCTAAAACTTCATGCCTACAACTTCATCTAGATCCTCATCTAAATAGTTTTCCACCAAGAATCAAAATTTAGGTCTCAAATGAAAATCCCAACTTCAATTTGAAAATTACATAGTTCACTATAATAGCTCTTACATTTTGAAATTTGTATGCACATGTATAGATGTACGTTTAATTTAAATATTTCAAGTGTAATTTCTTGAAACAAGTATAAGTTATCTAGTTTATTTATAATTTATAATTTTTCAACATGTATATGTTTATTTATAATATATATATATATATATATATATATATATATATATATATATATATATATATATATATATATATATATATATATAGATTCTTGAAAATTAATTTTGTACTCAAATTTGTATGTTTATATGTATATATGCAGGTTCATAGTTTTTATATATATCATCATGGATGATATTCCCTTTGATGATGAGGACTTTCTCAATGCACAAGATGAACAGGCACCGTCTCCAGCCCCACCTCCACATCTAGATGCCCTCCACCCCCACCTCTAGGCATCCCACCTCCACCCCCACTTGGAACTGACCAGGCTTGCTTGCGAGCCATAATTACTGAAAATGTGGATTCCATACAAGAAAAATTGAATTCCATTCGCAGTGAACAATTCATGCCACCTCACATGGTACATTTTGCAACTTTGATGTAAAACATTGTAGATTCTGTAAGGTCTATTGACTGAGACTTCTATGGATTCTGGAAATGGAGAGAGGAGAGGCGCCAATTTTATGCTGATGGCCTCTCCTATAAGGATATTTTGGATCTTAAAATCACTAAAAGTCATTTAGCACAATATTTTAGACACCCCATCACAAATGAACCTATTCCTGCAAATAAGAAAAGAATATCAATCAACTGGTGTAGACATGAAGGAATGTCTACCAATTTTTGGGACAGATGGTTGATGGTGTTTGATTATCCACCTCATGCTAATTGTGAGGTTCCTTTATATTTTTTGAGAAAATTATATGTAGAGTTTGTTATGAATTAGAAACCCAACTATTTTGATTTTAGATCATTCCAGGGTGTTGGTGGCAGCATGCCACAATAGAGGTTGGTGGCATGGGTTGATTCCCAATGACTTGTGCCTATTCAACCTCTTATTGACCCTCCTGTTGCTGCCATTCTTGCACCCTTCCAGCATCGTGCGGTGGTATCCACACTAGGCACATTGAGTGCACTCTCAGGTAGCCTAGATGAGTAGACTACTATGATGGTAGCTCAGGTTAGAGACCATGGAGGAGCTGATGGTGGAAGTGGTCCTAGTACCACTCCACATGTGTCAATGCCTCATACATGTACAAGTTGCAATCAGTTGTGTTATGGACCTTATCAGGCAGTTGCACCCACTTTAGCTACACATGCAACATCTGATAATATGGGTGAATCATTTGTTGATTATCTATTTGCTAAGGATCATCCCACTGATCATTCGACATAGGTATATATATATAGGTTACACACATGTTGAATTTATAACAATTTTAACCACGTGTTTTTAATGAACATATAGAGATCAATTAAATTGTAATATTTTAACAACCAAATTGTTTAGTGTAGATGATGGCAACAGGGACCATTGATCGATTTAAGTTTTTATCAACACCTGTTTATCTTGGGCACCCATTTGGGGTATTTTGAATGATTTATATTTTAAATAATTTTATTTACTTCATTTTAATTTGTAATTCAGTCTAGAACATGTACATTAAATATTTATGTTGGTTCAGGGTTCTTCCACATTGAATCCTCCATCTGAGGGTGTCTTGAGTGCTCCTCCATCATTGGGCATCTCACATGACCCTTTTTGTATGTATATTGTTTTAAAAAACTATACATATATACTTGGATTTTTCTATTTTGAATTCACAATATCTGAAAACATGCATGTACTATTTAATATATATTAAAAAAATATGTCTAGGTAGGTTGAGACAACAATGAGGATGGGCATTGCAGCACACTTGGATGATCCAAGTTTATATCAGGAGTCGACTGCATTTCAGGTTGTTGAAAAATGTATCTATGTCTATGTGCAATATATGTTTTAACCGAATTTGTACACATGTGCTAAGTTATAAATGACCTTGTAGGAGCTTGTCAGTGACACGTTTCATCATGTTCATGCCATTCCACCTACAACACATGCAGAGCAGGAGGATAGAGGAGATGGGCAGCCTGATACAGTATAATTTAAAATTTAGATTATATTTAAAGTCAATTAAAATATATACATTGTGAACATAAAGTAAATTTCAATAGAATATATATGTTGACATGTGTTAAAAATTCTTTTTTCTTTTATAGCTTGAGACATGTCATGTAGCTAAGCTTGTAGAGACAGGTCCTGGAATAGAGGATGCACAACCTCTTACGATATAATAATTTAAATATGATAAATTATAAATTAAATTGAATTAAATCATTTTTAAAATCATCTTACATCTAATTTCAACTTTCTTTCTCTTTTACATGTAGATTGATTCAGAGCATGTAGAGACTATATGTCTAGGTGTACCAGAGCATGCCTCTCAGCCTCACACGACAATTTTAAAATGTTATGATAAATTATTTAAATTAAATTGTCATTTAATCATTTTTTAATCATCTTACATTTGATTTCATCTAAATCTTTCTCTTCTATAGAGTGATTCGGGTCATCTGAGTAGTTCACATGGTGTGAAGAGGTCTCTTGATTACAAAGACAATATGAGTTAGGTTATTTCATGGGCTATATAATTTGACTATTTGATGGACTACATATATACTATTTCTCATGGACTTTATATATATTGTTTCATGGACTTTATATTTTGAACATGGGTTGTATTGTCATGGACTTGATATATTATTAAACATCCAGATTTTATTTCATTTCAATATTTTATGGTCTAGATACAAGACTTTATTTCATTTCAGGATTTTATGTCCATAAACATTTATGTGAAATAGAAATGACACTAGATATCTTATATTTAAATATATATAGAAATTGGGGTTGTAATAAAAAATTACAAAAAACTAATTGGTTTTTATAGCGAGAAAACAATTTAACATCTTCTTATAATTAGTTTTTATGAGAATTTTTTTTACTTCATTTATATTATTGTTGGAAATTATTATATATCATGCCTTTAGAAATTAAATAATGAACATTATCAAAATTTTGTATTAATAGAACGAGCTAACTAATGTATAGATAAAAAGAGAAGTTCCAGCTTTTATCTTAATATCATGTTGTTTTGGTTATGGAAATGTACCACATTTTTTATATTAAATAAGTAATGGTCAATATGAAAGACTTCCACTATTTTAACTTTTTAATAGATTCACAACATTTTACTAGAATGCAAGCTAGTCTTGGAATACATAATTTTAGAATGCTAGTGTGCGAGAAAAAATATTCTCCAATGATCTAACAATGTTTGACAATGTATTAAGCACACAAAATAATTTAAGTTCAATATTATTTCTATTAATTCTAAAGATATAAGTTTATTGAAAACTTTTTTTTTCTTTTATTTTTAACCATAGAGTATTGAATTTTGACACCCTCATCGATAATTTCAATCTATAACCATCAATTTTGCATTAGATACACATATCGATTTATATACACAACATATCTGAATATCATATCATAGGGGAAAGGACCCAATTGTTGAGCATGTTCCAATAGGTGTGATAGTATTTGTGCATTTAAGGCCCATTCTTGGAAGTCTCTCATTACTGAAGATAAATTAGATAAGTTGATGGGTACAATGAAGGAATTTTCATACAAGGTGATAAGGAATGAGAAGGAGTTACCTCATGTAATTTTGCACCATATTTCAATGAAGGATAGTGGTTGCATAATAGGCCTTATAACACTAATTGGTCCAAGAGACCATCGAAAAATGATAGGAAAGTGATTCCTAAGAAAAAAAATCCATTGCAACAAGACAAAGAAACCTTAGATGCTCTAAGAAGAGATCATGTGAATCTCCAAGAAATTTCATTGTGGTGTGAGACTTGCTATCTCCCGTGCATGATCCATTAAAGTAGTAAACAAGAAAAATGTGGCTAAAAATTATGAGCATGATGTACCATAAGATGTTGCAGATACTACTAAATTAGGGAATCTTGAGAATAGAGCCAAGAAAGTTCAATCTAGGCCACTAAAAAAGTAGGGCAGAGACAAAGAAAATAGAAAAGAACCAACAGGTAAGGATGTAACTTCTTTTATTTAAGTTATGTAGTTCATTCTTGATGCAAATTATGTAATCATTCCACAAAATGCCTCTTTTCCCAACTATAACCCTATTGACGTAGCTCAAGTCATGAGACAAGTTACAATTTTAATGCCAATAGGGGAGCTCCTTAAAATTCCCGAGCATCTAGATAGAGAGTGATTTATCTTACATCATTATTGTAAATGAGTCAGACAACCTGCTAATGTTCCCAATGATGCTACAATTGACAAACATACCCAAGATGTAGTTAAATTTTAAGGTTTGGTAGCATCAGAAATAATTTTTGATAGTACTTCCACATATGATTGAATATTAAATATAATTATAGTACTTTTCAATGTAACATAAATATTAACATAATCAGGGTTCATAGAATTATTGAATATTTATGAATAATTAACATAATTAGGGTTCAATAATTAGCATATTTATGAATATTTGAATATTTAATATTTGAAAATTATTGAATATTAAATATTTATGTTACTTTATAGTACGTCCACATATTGAATATTAAATATTTATGTTACTTTATATGTCGTAATATGATGTCTTAAGGGGTCCTAATAGGACTTCTTAAGGGGATTAAAGAATTCATAAAAAAATATAAAATTATTAAGGACTTCTTAAGGCTTCATAAAATTATTGAATATTTATGAATATTTGAAAATTATGTTAATTATTGACTATTATAATTTTCAAATATTCATAAATATAAACATAATTAGGGTTCTTCCACATTGAATCTTATCTAACATTTTGAATGGGTGTCAAACCTTGTCGTAGTCAGGAAGAAAAATGGAGAAATCTAATTGTGTCTAGACATTAGAAATCTACACATTATATCCCTCAACAACAATTACCCACTTCCAAGAATGGACCACTTGCCACATCAGTGCGCCAACAAAATGTGACTTAATGCACACCCAATGGTCCACCCTTTTTTAGGAAACTATTTGACACCTCAACAAAAAGCTGTTTTGATGTGGCATCATATTTGATGATGTGGCCTTGCCAAATAAGCTGCTATAAAAATTTTAGAGTGATTTGAAATTGCCATGTATATGTTAAAATAAATAACTTGATTACTTATTTATTTGTATCATTATATTGAAAGTGGCATAATTTATATGTACTATGAAGAACAATTTTTTAAAATGTTTACACAGGTCCTAAATTAAATAATAGATAAATGTTTCAACTTCCAAACTAGTATATGTTGATAGAATAATGGGGAAACATATGGTGAGAGTAGAATGGGTAGAGATAGCTTAGTGTTGTAACCATTGTTGTCACAACACTATGGTTATTAACCTAAAGGTTTATCTTGATCAAGTAATATAATTTAGGTTTGAATAACTTGAGACTGTCATTTTATAAGCTTATTGGTTTATGTCTAACATGAGATCAAATGAAAATAGGATTCTAGTACCTTTTGAGCCTAAGGTTGAATCAAGGGATTGGCTAAGAAGTGTGAGATATGAAAGAATGGAAATAGAAGAAGATGTAGAAGTAATATTTTGGGAATTATAAGCAAAAGTGGCTAGGATAGCCATGGTTGATGGAAAGTTAGATAGGCTAGAAAGTGTGACACTCACCCTAATAGCAAGAATGGATGGAAATAGGGTGCACCAAGATGGAGGTAAACATGAGTTTGGTGTTCACAAAAAGACACTTCAAAATCTAATAAGGTTTTCAACATGAGGCCAAAACTGATATCTAATCATATGATGGAGAAATTAGTGTAGAGAAATTAGGCCAATGGTTGTCTTACATGGAAGTGTATTTCAATTTGTACTAGGAAAATATATCCAAATGAGGAAAACTAGTGCTCACTTACTATATTAATTCAATTATTGACAATAGAATAATATATTTTACACTTGTTAGTTAATCACTAGTCTATGTGTAAGCATTTATAAACACTAACTTAAAAAACCACTATGTTATATTTCATCCAAATCTTTCCTATGTTAATTTATATGTCATAATATGATGTCTTAAGGGGTCCTAATTGGACTTCTTAAGGGGATCGAAGAATTCAAACTACATGTCTCATATTTAATCATAATTGATGTAATTTAGGATGACTCATCAAAACAATCTGATGTCTTAATTTATGTCATAATGGGATGTCTTAAGGGGAAATAATATGATGTCTTAAGTTCTCAAAATTTGATGAATTTGCCCAAGGCAACCAAATTTAACAATAATACAATCAAATTTAAAGTAAATTCAAAGTAGAAAAACATGCACTTTTAACAAACAAAATATATAGAATAATAATTTTGATGTATTAAAGTGTAGAGAATAATAGTGTACATACACATGTATACAAATTTGTGTAAGAATGTAATTGTGTATGTACATATATGCCAACTCAAAATAATGTTTACAAAATGTGGCTATTCCATCTCAAGAAAATTTGAAACTTGTGGGGAATGTAGCAGGTCTTCACGCCACCTGATATAAAAATAATACAAGCAATATCAATATATCATCAAAACATGTATTTTAATTTATATAAAACTATCTATATACATAACTTGTACCTGTATTTACAAGTGCCTCACACATGTACATATAAGTTTAATCTGCATCCTCTCAAGGTTTTGTTTCAAAGTATGTGACAAATTTGTGATGATGGCCTAAGGATATAAAAGGACAATTTAAATAAATTTCAACTAATAACGCACAAGAAATATCAAAACATGTATTTAATGTATTTAAAAGAACAATATAAAACTATTTAACCATATTTACCTGTATTTACTTATTCCATTGTACCATCTCCATCCTCTCTTTTTTCCAATGGATCGATGATTGTCTCATGGTCTTCCATAGAAATTGACCATAGCTCTTTATTTACATGTTTTCCATGATACCTCTCCAGTTTTATATTTGTTGCTAACACCAAATGTGAGTAGTGTATAATCTTCTGATGTGTTTCATAATATTTGAATGTACGCAAACCATTCTTCCTTATTAGGTATTTTCATAGCCAAGTGCCAACAACCACCACCAAACCTATTGGATAATCATAACTGTCATCAAAGCAATTCTCAAAATTTGCTTAAGGGGATCAAAGAAGTTCTCAAAATTTGCTTAAGGGGATCAAAGACTTGTTATCAAAATTTGCTTAAGGGGATGTCTTAAGGGGAGCATCGAACCTGTTGGATAAGAAAAGCCATCATCATCTTCTTGAGGTGTTGTTAATTTATGTTTAGTGTCCACACAACGAGCCAACCAATATTATGTTTCCTCTTCATTCTCCTTAGGTGCAACAATATCATACACATGTCCTGCAAACAAATTTTTATTCAATAACTTGCCCATGTCCATAAAATTTAACCAATCTACATACATGCATTCATATGTACACATAAATAAATAAAAGCACTACAAAATAGTAATGAAGTGAAATAAAATAAAATAATTTGAATTAAATTACCTTCTTGTACAAGGTCTAAAACACGCTCATAATCATTTGATGCAAACAGTTGATCATTGTCTTTAATTGTTGTTTCATATTGATTGTGTGCTTGTGCAAGTGTCAACGGTCTTTGCTTCCACTCTTCAACCCATTATGTATTCTCACATACTTCCCAATCTCCTGAAATACAAAACTGACAAAAACATGCAAGCTCCCTTGTCTAGATAGTCCATGTACTTGCATTTGAACTCCTAAATGAATGCCTTTTAGTAGATCCACTGATTATCTCGCAATCAAGTCTAGGTAAAATATTTTCTTCTTCAACCAACCAAAAGAATCGACGAATTGTAGAGTACTTGCTTGATCCAGGTGTACATAATCTTGTATTGCACCAATCCACAGTCCCACGTGCATCTTTAAATTTTACTGCTTCCTCAAATTTCAATTGTTGTCTAGCAAGAATTCTTTTAACACATGCACCGGCTCCATCATTTTCTCCTTTACCATGTCCAGCTTCAAAAAAATTCCACATATGTTGGACATTATGTTCCTTGTGAACTCTACTTAACTAATAGAACATTCGAGCATTCTTGAACTGCCCCGTATAATTATCTGACCATATGAGATGTTCTATCATCTGGATTCCTCTTTCTCTTAAATTTGTATAAAATATATTAAAACAATATTGAACAAACTTTGACAAGTGTAACTGGTTGTCACTCAAATATAAATGATACTCCCTCAAAAATTTTCTATCATCCTCTGTGCTATCATCTGCATATCTATAAACGATATGAACAAACATGGCCACCTACACTGAATTGTAATATTGTGATTGGATTTTCTCTTGTGGAGCTAGAGTATAGTTTTTCGCAAAATCAACCATTGATAGAATATTGTTTCTACATGCACGAAACTGTCTATCAAGCCATCGAGCTTGTTGAGAGTGCTTGACATATTTTGGTACAATCTTACTCTTAAACTCTAATATGAATGCATGTAGACTAACCTTTTCTGTAATTAAATCACAATGCTTTCCAACTTTTCCATCTTTTAAAGAATATTCAACATTCTTATATCTTTTAACATCCACTAATTGTTGTCCAAAATTATTTTCAACACTTTCATGCCTACAAACTCTTAAGAAAGAAAGATTGCCACAACTAGTGCATTGTCCAGAAATACATGAACTTATATAAAATAATTTTCCATTAGATCTTTCACAAAACAAACTTGATATAAACTCTTTTATTGTTTTAGGTGGCATATTAATATCACATTCTTGTATAATCATGTTAGTATGTAAAGTACAATGTATATATCGAAACACATCATAATAATAACAAAATTGAACATGTGTTTTACAACAACAAGATATTCGTTACTTATTAAACTTTACATACCATGGTTTGCATTTTTTAAAAGATCTTTGACTTATTCTAATATTACCAGGTAACACTAATTCACTACAAATTTTTTTATAAAATTTAGTTTGCATTGTATCTAATAGGTGTTTTGGATGAGGATCACAAACATTGTACCCCACTCTTAATTTTAAAACATCTCTAGCATTAGATGATACTCTAGTATTATCATGCCAATATTTTTTGATCAAAGATTTGATTTCAACATTCAGTTTCATGTCAGATCTCGGGAGTCGACCAGTAAAACTCTAACATTGGTTGATTAGATCATTTTCTATACTTTCTCTTCTTTTTTCCGCTCTTACCAATGTTTTTGGATGTATTTTTAGAATTCCACTAATATTGCCTACCATTCTTCTATTCAAAGTTGATTTATTAACTATAGTAGTTGTTATAGCTCATCTTGTTGCATTCTTATCTTTAGATCGACTATTCTTTCCAATAGACTCAATGGCACTAGCAATAGTAGACATAACATGTTTGAGTGATTGATCTTTTCTTCTTAGTTTAACAAAAATGCCTAACATTTTCATTACTTTTCTCAATTTCCACATTCTCATTAATTGCATCATTAGTTGACATTGAAATGATAGTTTAGCTTTTTACGATAAAAAAATTCTTTGTATAATCTATTGGCATGTGTCATTATTTGTCTCCAAGAAATCTTACCAGGAAGATCATCCAAAACATCTTTTTCAATTTTTAAAAAAAATCTCATTTTCAACATCACATCATGGATTTTCATTTTCATTTTCAACATCAAAACGATTTTCATTTTCAACAACAAAACAATTTTTATTTTCATTTTCAACAAAAGGATTTTCATTTTCATTTTCAACAACAAAACGGTTTTTATTTTCATTTTCAACAAAAGGATTTTAATTTTCATTTTCAACAACAAAACGCTTTCCATTTTCATTTTCAACATAAAGATTTTTATTTTCATTTTCAACAATAATTTGTCTCAAATCTTGATCTCTACGAATATTATCGATCTCAACATTATTATATCGAACTTCTTTTAAATGTCCTATCAACATCATTTCCATTTCATTCAAAGGTTGATTTGAAGACGTACCTACATTTGTGCCTATTGAAACATTCTCCATAACATTGAAATGGGGATTTGAAGACATACCAAGAGTAGTTTGTATAATCGCATTAGTTTCCACATTCACCTCTTGCAAATTTGTATCATCTACATCCATGGTCTCCTCAATGTTTTTATCTTTAATAGTTGTGGAATTGGATGCTTCAACATTATTCATTGATTGAATCTTTATTCTTCTATCTCTTTCTCTTTTTACCTCCTTCTCTCTCTTTTCTTCAATTTCTTCAGGGGTCAATAGCTTCCTATATTTCCTCTTATTACAAGTTTGTGATCCCATGATTAAAAAATTCTTAAGTATGTACAAATGAATGTCCAAAACTTGAAAGCCTTCCTTCTTTGTTCAAGTCCTTCAAACAAGTAGCAATTCAACAAAATTTAACTTAAACAATGTTTTAATGATGGCTCCTTTCAAAATTCAAACAAAATCCCAAGTTGATGGACCTGCAGAAGACAAAATATGGTAGAGAATGTTGCAAATGTCGTAGTCTGCCGTACAGAACAAGTTGCAGGGTCGACTGTGACAGTCTTATTAAAAAAAATGGTCAAATAGTAAATGGGATCTTATTTTTTCCTGTACCGACGGAGTAAGAAATGAGATCCCGTTATTTAAAATTTAAATTTTAGGCTCCGATTTTACTTTGTAACCCAGTTTAGGAAAAGATTTGGGGACCTAAACCTAACCTCTGGACCTAGTTTGACCTACAACTTGAAGGTCCTATCAATATCACAACAAAATAGTGACTTTGGGCATATGTCTGATGGCCTTTTTTCAGAATTTTTTGACAAAATTAAAACCCATTATAGATGAGACAATGTAGATTCCAAATATGTATTTTATTTACAATTGGATTATTTTTTCTATTTTTCAATTAATTTATGATGAAACAGGTCCATAAACTTGAATTATTAGGGTTTTTGGTATTTTAATAACTTTTTATTAAAATATTTTTTTTGGAAATTTTTTTTTACAAAAACGTACTTTAGGCAATTCTTTTCAATTTAAAAAAAATTTCAAAAAATGTTAAAGTTTAGGTCATCTTATGTGTGATGTACACAATGATTTTTAAAAACACCAAATTTAGAGAATACAAATTTATCAAAAAAAAAATTCAATAAAAAATTACAAAAAAATATGGAAAACGTGCTTTAGTGAGTTATAAATCTTTTCCCAAAAGGATTTAGAAAAATATGATTATTTAGGTCAAATATGGATGACGTACACGTGCATGGTATAGCAAAAAAAAGTGACTTTTAAATAGTGGTTTTTACAAATGCCTATTGAAAATCAATTTCTATCATCTAGGTATTTAAAAAAATTACATATTTGAAAACTAGATTCCGAGTACTACATTTCATATTTAGTGACTTTTTTCAAGATTCCACATTTAATTGCTTCAAATTTTTAGGTTAAATGTGACAAATTCTAAAAATAAGGGAAAACACTTCACTTTTTGGCCAAAAAGTAGACTCAACTTCTTGCACACACCCATGAGGCGTCGCCTCTTATTATTCAATGCATATTTAAATTTTTAACAAGGATTTTGGTACAAAGGAGCTCACTAGAATTATACGATGTTTCCAGATAATGAGCTTTGCTAATAGCAATTTACAATGTGGTGAGTTTATGGATTTCACTCTCAATGCATCATTACGCTGGGCTAATCCTCCCTTACAGGTGATGAAGATACTAAATACATTCAAAATTAAACTAATGCAAGCCAATCTATAAGTTCTTCAATGCTATCAAATTCCTTCTTTATAATTGAATTGAACTCAAGTGCCATACAGATATCCACCTGAAGTTCATTATTGTAATTGATCAACCCATTACAACTCAAATACTACCCAGTCGTGCAATGTGTGGTGCAGTTCTTTAACAGGTGCCAATGCTTTATCCTGCCTCATTTTGACATCAATAATAGAGGAACATTTGTAACTCTATTAACCTTTATTAGAAGTTCAAGTCTCCTTTCTTCACGCATCATTACTTCCAAGGCCTTCATTTTTTGGTTTGGTTCTTGTGTTTGCAAATGGTGAAATTCTAGTCTTGGTAACCATGAGTTGCCATGGCTATGATTTGACCTCCTTTAGAACAAAAGCCAAGATGAAAGGTTTACTAACTTCATAAGTCTGTAAACTTGCTTCAAGATCAACCAACAGAAATTCCAAGGTACCAAACACTTCCACTGCAACAAGATGTCAATGAAAACCCAAACAAACCAAACAAACCTAAAAATTAAACCTGCAATTTTTTTTTGGTTGATGCGGATCGCTGATTCGCCCAGGATGCTCTTGCATTAGACACGTCAGGTAGAAATTTTATTAGCATAGGCTCACAAAGTGGAGTTGAGTGATAGAATCACCCTTTCAAGTTGCAACCAACCTACAATGAACTACATTACTGGGATATGTGTGCATGATCAATTCTTCTTCCTCTTCTTCTTACACCATGCCGGAACAACTGTCATCTTCCTCCCACAACTCCATTCACCACTGTTATCCCTTCTCATGGATTCACATCCACCATGTGCCATCCTCCTCCACCAAATTAGCTCTCCTCTCCTCTCCTTCGTGGGATCTAGCCCACTAGTAACCGGCCTCCTCCACCAACCTTGCATGTCACTCATATCATCGCCTACAGTATACAAATCCTCATCGAATACTTTATGGAAATTAAAGATTTCCATAGGTTCTTCGCCACTCTTCAACCCTATCCACATTAAACGGAAGCACAAAAGCATCATCCAAATATGCAACAAGATTTACCTCTTCATTTGCTGCTGTGAATTTAGCATCGGTTGCATCATTATCTTCTACTCTCTTCACTGCAATGCTTGTTTTCTAATCCTTAATCACTGCAATCTTCTCCAACCATTCATTCTCCACTGCTAAAATATTTGACAATAAGTCATCCTCTACCTCATCTTTCATTGCAACCTCTTCATATCCCATCACTACATCTTCATTTTTCTCCTCTTCAACTACCTTTGTTGCAGGCTCTTCATTGTTCACTCCACTGTGCCTCCAATTTCTCTAGATTATCCTATCACTTGATTACATTTTTGATCATCTTGCATATCTTGTTTTCTTCATACCATCTCTATGCTTCCCAAATCACGGGCTTCTTCCTTATGACTATACCCATCCTGTTCACTACTGCAACTTACATCATGGTAACAATATGCAACTCACTTGCACACAACTATTCACACAAACTTTTTTAGAGCCAACCAAACTCTCAGAAATCATAGGTACTCGCTGCAACCAAACACTTTTTCATACTACTCTCTAACCAAGAAGACTTCTAGAAGATTCTTCCTTAACCCGCTATCTCTCTCTCAGTGGCAGAACTCAACACCTTCTACCCAGTTTTAGTCCTCATTGGAGAATAGATGACCTCGATCCTGGTGCATACTCTGTACTCTCAAGATCACCTTGCTCTGATACCATCTAGTGAAAATAAGAGCACGCTCCACTCTTGCAAACAAACTTTGACAATACACAAACTTAAACACACAAACAATACTCTGCACAAGATTGCAATACAAAATTTCTATTCAATTCAACATTTATAAAAGTCTACAATAGATTTACATAAAGGCCTTCATAGTTTTTCTCATCTAAATTTTCTCTCTCTCACAACAATCTTATATGCCAGAAATAGCATCTAATCTTCCTTCTTTTCTTCTCTCTACCTTCTAAGACACCTTAGCTTGCATTCTCCATAAGTTTCCTCACTGCTTGACCAAACCTCTCTTTCTTCCTTCATTGACCAGGCCACATTTTTCCTCCATAGGATCTTTATAGATGTCAACAACTATCTAATTTCCTTCAATAACATATGATACAAAGAGCCATGGAATTTTGAAAAAATGATGATGGTAGGACTTCCCTACATAGCTCACATCCCTTTTTCTCTGCAAACTTTATTCTTCTTTGCCCAAGGCCAATCTCATCTTAGCCTTTCTATATTCTCTTCCGGCTTTGTTGCCCTATCTTCTTTTTCTTTTTGAATTTTGCAATGCTACCTCCCCTTTCATGTTTTGGTGCTCAGCCACTATGAAGCATTTCATCTCCCATTATGCCTATGCAGCCTTTCTTTTTCATTGCTTAGAGTTTTGGTTTTTTTGATTTCCTTTTCTTTGATTTCTTGTTTTATTAAAACATTATAACTTTAATGTTTGGTTGAAGCACCTTGACCATCTTTTTCCATGCCAAAATTCCCTTTGGTTTCCTTTACTGTTTGATGCTCTCTCTCTCTCTCTCTATTTGATCACCCATGCTAACAATCAACTTCCCTTGTTATTATCTATAGATGTCTTCTCATTTGATCACTACATCATAACATATGAGGCATCACTTCTTATTATTCATTGCATATTTAAATTTTCTATGTAGATTTTGGTACAAAGGAGGTCGCTAGACTTATACAATGTCTCTAGATAATGAGCTTTGCTAATAACAAAACAAGGTGGTGAGTTTCTAGATTTTACTCTCAATGCATCATTATGCTGGGCTCATCCTCTCTTATAGGTGATGAAGATGTTAAATACATTCAAAATTAAACTAATGCAAGGCAATCTATAACTTCTTCAATGCTATCAATTTCCTTCTTTATCATTGAATTGAACTCAAGTGCCATACATAAATCCATCTAAAGTTCATTATTCTAATTGATCAACCCATGACAACTCAAATACTACCCAACCGTGCAATGTGTGGTGCAGTTCTTTGATGGCTACCAATGCTTTATCCTGCCACATTCTAACATCAATTATAGATAAACATTTGTGATTCTAGTAACCTTTATTATAAGTTCAAGCCTCCTTTCTTCATGCATCATTACTTCCAAGGCCTTCATTTTCTGGTTTGGTTCTTGTGTTTGCAAATGGTGAAATTCTAGTCTTGGTAACCATGAGATGCAATAGCTATGATTTGACCTCCTTTGGAATAGAAGCCAAGCTAAAAGGTTCTTCACTAACTTCATAAGTCTATAAACTTGCTTCAAGATCAACCTACGGAAAGTCTAAGGTACCAAACACGTCCACTGCAGCAAGATGTCAATGAAAACCCAAACAAACCAAACAAAAATGAAAATTAAACTTGCAAAATTTTTTTTTTGGTTGATGCAGATCATTGATTCACCCGGGATGCTCCTACATCATAATCATTCATAAAACTTGAACACCTCAAATTATGAAATAAAGTAGGATAAAGATAAAGTTGTCTCTTAAGAATAAAAAGTTTTGAAAGCAAACTTGACTTGTAAATTAAAGTAAAATTGCAATGTAAGCAATCTCAACTCCCACAAACAAGGAATCAAATTATTAGATTATTACAATAATTATCTAGACAAGTGCATCTGACATTAACTAACGTAAATGTGAGTTTTATTGTTTACAAGGGTTGCAACGTGTGTAACAAAAGCGCAAGCTAAGAATTCAAAGTAAAATATAAATGATAGTGAAACTTGAAGGCATTAGATACTAGTGTATGCTGGCTAGATCAAAGTTGTAGCTCCACATTCCTATAGTGAAGACCAATCATCAAGGCTAGGGAAACATGTCATTAAGAGGACAAGGCTAGTACTCATCAACAAAATGTGGAAAACTAAGGGTTAGTTTATGAGAGTTGATAGTCTTTCCTTCATTTTAAGGCTTTGTTAGGCCAATGGGGTGTTCCCTGAGGTATTTCTTAGGAGAATTAGAGAGAAATAAAATATGTAGAATAAGGTGTTAATAGCCATACCCAAGGTGTTGTGAATCTCCAAAATTGGTGACTAGACTCATGACAACACTAACTACAAATGGACATACAAGACCTCCAACAAATAGATAAAACTTACTCTTGCACATGCACAAAAATATAACAACAATATTATTCCCCACAAGTGGATCCACTAAATTATACATTTATACATGCAAGAGAAGGAACACGCCAACACAATTCTCTACCAATTTATTAGCTTGAGCTTGCATAAGATAAGACATAAGTTACATTACTAAATCATGGAAGCATGATGGGATCTGATTTACTTCTACACTATTGATAATGATGTGATTATATATATAAATGTGTTTGGCCTATCATAATTTAGAATGATGCCCAATCCATTGGGCAACTAACTTAAGATTAAGAAGGGATAAGGGAGTAGAACTACAAACCAAAAATGGAACTAGACTTGCATGCATACACAAATTAGAAATAAAGGACATCTATAGTTAAACATGCTTCACACTAACCATCTCAAGAATAGAAACAATCCACATGTAACAAGAAAATATCAATATAAAATAGTTTATAATACATTAGAATGTTGTTACACAATAATCTACTTCTTATTACATTAGACCAACAAATGTAGCCCAAGAGAGAACTGGTAGCTAGGCTTAAAGGCCCCCTACAAGTGTATACTACCATGGGACATTTAATTATAGATGAATCCTTTCTTGAATTAATCTTCCTTTAGTTTACAAAGAACATTCTTCTTCTTACAAGATTTGACTTGCATCACTTGATGTCCTAAACTACATCTTAAGAAATTAAGGCCAAAAAATTGGCTTATAGACCAACCTCAATTACCTTTTACATTTGTGCATATATTACACATTACATCCCAACCACAAACATAGACCTAGGGTCAAAGATATCCATCAACCTAGGCCATATACATCCTGTAGAAGCATAATAGATCAACATTGAACACCTATCATAATCACCATACATTAGCAAGCACAAGATTACAGTTGGAAGAATTGAAAATCTCCCTTGGATTAACAATTATGTACTAAGAACAAGTGATGAGATGACCAAGCCTCATAATCAATCAAATTAAAACTTAAGGAGTACAAATCTGTATGCATACACATTCAATTTAGCCCACACATCCCTTGTAGTCCTATAGTAGGTTACAACATCAATAGCAAATCAATAAATGGAAGTAGCTCAACTCCAAGATATAGTTAATAATCAATGTAATCCCACCTACTAAATAACACATTAGAAATAAGGAGAAATAGAACATAAATGGCAAGAAGGATTCTAGTAGAGAAATTTAGTCCTTAGGAGCATCATATTTGGCATATTGAACTTGCACTTAGGCAAGACAATAGGCCCCAAATAAATTCTCACTTACCTGTAGACCATCCTTGTTAGAGATAGAACCACATATAGAAAATACATAAATCATTAGAGTTACAATACATATATACACATACACACCCACCCTATAAAGAAAACCATGTTCATATGTAGGGAACTAGCACCATAAGGTTGTCATTCATTAGGGCATGGGCCTACATAATCTATAGATAAGGAAATGAGCCTATTCCATAGCTATAGCCAAAGGGATCACCCATGAGTCATAAATGAGCACCCACTAGATAGAAAGGTTGACTTGTATCCTCCTCAAGCCCATCATAAAACAACAAGCCATTGAAATGGTGAATAAGTGTCTTTAAGAAAATATAGCCATTCATATGCATAAGGTGTTTGAATAAAGCATTAGATCAATGGAATAGGGATTGCTAGTGCATAGCAATTAAAAACAACTCTAATTCACCCATGTGGGAAATAGAAACACGAGTTTAAAACCTTAGAGTGGTCAACCAATAAGAACTTGACATGTAGCGTGAGATCTCCAGGTTGGTAGATTCTTATAAGTTGTATGAAGACAAGTCTTGCAACTAAGTAAAAGAGAGGGTCCCACCATCCAAGCCACAAGAATGCCACATGACAATATATGACTTATCACCATAGAAGAGAATGCCACCACATAAATAGAAGCTTGGGCCCATCACCACCAAAGGTGACATGTGGAAGGAAACAACATGAATTGCAGTTGCATGCTAGGAAATATGAATTACAATCATAACCATGGAAAGATGATGATTAAGGCTTGAGAACATATTGTAGGATTCCATGAAAGTATATTTAGGCTCACACCAGAAACACAAACATGACAACTCTAAACACATGAACACACTTGGGACAAAAAGTTAAAACATAGATGATTTAGGAGGACATGATGAACATGTGAAATTGACAATACTAAAAATAGTGCTAACAATGTAAATAATAGAGAAAGACTCAACTAAAATAATATAAAATGAATATGAGAATAGAAGAAATTAGATTTTGAAAATGGATTCCTATAAGGCATGAATTTTTGGTTTCTTTAGCACTAAAAAACTTAAATTCTAATATTTTCTAAAATAAAGATTCATTTAAATGACATTTAGAAAAGCTTAAAATATTAAAATAAATTTAAGACAATAAATTAAGATTAAATGTAATCAAATGGCTCAACTAAATGATCTTCCAAATGCATGGCATCTAAGAGATTATACCTTATGAATGGATAAAATATCATTTAGTGAGATTGATAAAATATAAAGAAGAATTAAATAGATATACCCAACATAAGTGAGAATAAATTAATTTTTAAATGTGACTTTAAATTAAAAGAATTGTTATTTAAATGATAGAAAAATCTAGTGATTTTTATGGCTTTATGTCTATGACTTGTTTTTTGGGGTGTTTTTTTACTGTCAAGAATATTATGTAAGACCTTCACAAATTGTCTTTGGATTATTATTTTTGTTACATTGTTTGCTTTTTGTTTTCTATACTTTTTGTTTTCTATTTGTCTTGGAATATGTCTCTGTACTTTTATTATACTCTCTATATTATATTGTTTGTAGTTTGGCTTTAATCTTTTATAAACATTAATTTGTAAAGTAAATAAAATTAAGAGTTCAGGATTAGTCTTTTTCACCTTTTTAAAAATTTTGTAGCTTGATTTTTCAATCATATAAGAAAATAGTCACAACCAAAACTTGAATTCTAATATTTTTTAAAATAAAGATTCATTTAAATGACATTTAGAAATGCTTAAAAAAATTAAGACAACAAATTAATATTAAAAGTAATCAAATGGCTCAACTAAATGATCTTCCAAATGTGTGGCATCCAAGAGATTATACCTTATGAATGGATAAAATATGGTTTACTGAGATTCATAAAATACAAAGAAGAATGAAATAGATGTGCACAATATAATAGACAATAAATTAATTTTTAAATGTAACTTTAAATTAAAAGAATTGCTCTTGAAATGATAGACAAATTTAATTATTCTTATGGCTTTATATCTCTGTCTTTTTTTTCAGTGTTTTTTAGTGTCAAGAATATTATGTAAGATCTTCACAAATTGTCTTTAGTGTCAAGAATATTATGTAAGATCTTCACAAATTGTCTTTAGTGTCAAGAATATTATGTAAGATCTTCACAAATTGTCCCTCGATTATTATTTTTGTTACATTGTTTGCTTTTCATTTTCTATGCTTTTTGTTTTCTATTTGTCTTGGAATATGTCTTTGTACTTTTCTTATCCTCTTTATATTAAACACCCTATAAACGGATTTTAATATTTTTATAAACATTAATAAAGTAAATAAAATTAAAAGTTTATGCTCTTATAGTGTAAACTTTTTAACTTTTTCTTTTTTCATTTTAGAGTTTGATTTTTTCCATCATATAAGAAAATAGTCTCAACCAAGGAAGAAAAAGAGCACTAGAAATAAGAAAAATCCTATCTATTAATATAATGTGAAAACTGTATGAAAGACAAAATGGGATGGGGTGCAATGTGGTTGGTAGTTAGTGGTAACTAGAGAAGAAAAACTCAAACTATATTATTAAGAAACTTTGTTAAAAGTATATTAAGAAACTTTTTAAAAGGAAAGTGAAGAGGGGTGGTTTGTGTGGAAGGACAATTGCTAATTAGAGATAACTAGTGAGAAGAAAAAACTCCATCTATTGTAAAAACTGTATTAAAAAAAACATTAAAAAGGGAGGTAAGAGGGTGGTTTGTGGGGGAAAGGTGGCCGCTAGTTAGTGGCAAGTAGGCATAAGCAAGTCGTTATCTTTGGATACACATGGAAGATAAAGAAAAGTACTTGAAATTACAAGCGAGGAGGTGTTACGACTGCATGTGCTTCCATGTGACCGGTCGCTCAAATATGGCCCACCTTGTACATTGCACATCCATTTCATCCAGACCTTTCCTCTTTTCTCATAATTGTTGTTTGTCTTAGATGTCTGTCTTCTCATGAAGTGCTGCATTCTGTCACACTCCGTTACTGAAGCAGCAGCCAACGTGGGTAACTAACAAAACACAAACGTTGCGATGTGACGAATGCAACACACAACAAAAAAAAATCGTGTTGTCGACTTTACCATACTCGTCTCTTCCTATCAATAATTCATTGACTCTTCACTCGCTTTTGATAGCCACCACCAACCTTCGTATCATCAGATCCATCATATTATTCCAATACATGTGAATTTCTTTTCCCACTCTTCATTTCTCCGTGTACAATACCTAGGGTTTTTATCTTTTTGTGGGTGTTGGAATGATAGGGTTGTAGATAGAGTCTTTTGATCTTCTCCTTAGAGTAGGTATAATAGTCTTTTCATATTTCACTCTAATCTGGACAGCACTTTCTTGTTTGGAAACCATGAATTCCACCTTCAAGCAGCTCTATCTCAAACGCTTTCTTCGGGCTCTGAAAAGCCTCAGAAATTGCACGGAAAGCGGTCAAGAAAATGGAGATGAAGTTGCAGAGGTTCCGTGTTCGAGTCGCAGTATAAAGTTGGCAGCGGATGTGACCCTTGCCTTCACTGCAAACCGCTCAGCCTGGGGACGTGCCCTGCTTAACAAAATATCCAGCGATGAGAAAAACAGGCCCGTTCTTAGAAATGTTGTGAAGCCAAAGAAATTCCAGGCAATAATGGCACAGAGGGCAAGATACCAATCTTGTTTGATATTGCGGGCAAGGCTAAAACAAGCCCATATGCAGAACCACAAGAATTCTTTTCCTTTCTTCAAGGGTTTAAGACAGAGTAACTTACCATTATATCGATCTTTCTACTCTAAGAGAATCGAACCTGCAACATCCTCAAATGCGAAACTGGTTAACACAAGTACAAGGCAGCTGCAAAGACTGATTCCAGGTGGAAAAACAATGGACATATCCTGTTTGCTGGGAGAAACTGCCGATTACATCAAATGTCTTACAACACAGGTAGAAGTCCTGCAATCTCTAGTAAATTCTGTGAATAATAACAAACACCCAACTTGAATATACGAGAGATCAAAATAATATCCCCATAACTGAATATCAGCTGCAGTACAGTGTTTTTTTTTTTGCTTTTTCTTCTTTTCTTAGAAAAGTAAGTTGTATATATCTTTTTTTGGGACAGTATCCAAAAATGACATACTTTACTGCATCTTATTCCCTTGTAAGGGTTTGAACAACCCTATTCTCTGTGCAAGCAGTAATATATGGCCTTTGTAATGAATGCTTGATTTTCTATACAAATGTTATGTCAAAGCAATATATTTCCCATATTTTTTAACCCCAAATAAAATGCCTGCTGCTTGTTTAATTGTATGGTGGACTTTCCTCTCTAAAATATCCTTCTTTGATTTAGGTTACAAGCATAACGACTACTTATTGTAATTGCTTAGTTGAGATCAACTTTTGAATTGTTCTATCATTTCATGATGGCTAAGTTGGCAGTAAGTTTGAGCTGTTATATTATTTTATAACACATACTTACCCTCACTGATTATTTATACTATTTTTAAATCATTATATTGTTTCTTCTTCTGAACAATTTAATCTGGTTGGACTCTCTTAGGACCATCATCACTGTTGCTGGATTAATCTTTGTTCCTTAAATCATTTTCTTTGTCAACAGGCTTAGCGTTTTGAGTGCCAGATGAATCTTTTAGGACTAAACTACTCAAAGGCATAGTGCTTTATCTTGAAAAGCAAAAGAATCCACATTGGTTGTATAACCATTATACCATCTATTCCAGGACTTTTTCCCACCATTAAAAAAGCAGTAACTTTGTCTTGTTATATTATTTCTTTGTTGACTACCAACCCAAAGTTAACTAGTCTAGCCAGTGTTTAATCATTTTCCCTGTTAATGTTCACATTAGTTGACAGGAATTTATGAACTGTCTTTACTTTCTAAGGTATCCATAGTTTCTATTCATCCAATGACTAATTCCATACGGTCTTTTATTTGAAACAAAACCACCCACATTGAGATAAATGCATTTGAGGTAGTCATCAATTGCAGGTTATTCTGGTACAGCAAAAGAATGGCATTAGGACTAAAAATTAAATAATTTTAAAATGTTAAAAAGTAATGTCCAACTTCTCTTGTGATGAGAAATGGTACATATACCTTACCCTTTCAGATTTGGACCCGCATCTTATGTATAAAAGAATATTTCACCATGAGGCCCATTCACGATATACAAATACTTTTATCATGTGCACACTGAGACCAAGATTATTATGTTTCCTCTCGGACTAGTGCCTAACGGTATAGACTGACAAGATGCCTGCCTGCTCAATATCTTTATCGTACCTCCCATATGAAATTGCATTATACAAATGAGTATATTGAGTTTTATATCATTTATTATATTATAAGCATGTAATTGATCCTCCAAGCTATCATAGGAAAGACTGTATCGTTGGAAATTGGAATTTAATTCAGCTGTGCATGAATATGTAAATGTAAATGAATTTTGGTTCGAAATTGTAAGTGTCAATTCGTTATGATTTAGTGAGTTAGAGTAAACAGAGAATTAGGTCATGGAGATGTTTAGCTTATTTTGGTTAGCAGCTACTGTTCAAGCTTTTTAGGAGATATTTGTGGAGCTAGTGACTCCATGAGATATTTTATGTTCAGTTTCATTGTTAGTTTTTTATTCACTTGCACTTCTGGTATTACTAGCAACAACATTTAAAGGTATTATCAAATGGCTGATATTTATATTGGATCAAATATTACATAGTTTAAATTAATATGTTAACACCTGAAATTTGTTGACAATTTTAATCTATATTTACAATTCATTTTTTTTAAATTGTATAATATGAATTATTATATTATTCCATTTTTATTATAAAATATATAATAATTTAAAATATTATTTTAGTTAAAAAATTATTATAAAAATAAAAACAATTTAAAATATATTTTTTTAAGATAGAAAATTTCTCATACAACTATATATATATAGTTAATCTTAAAATATAAGATTATTTTTAATGATTTATTTTTCTTTTCTAAGTTGCCTATTTAACTAAGTTTGGATATTTTCTTGGTTTGGAAGCTTTAAAGATTTGTTTATATTTCCACTTATTACCTTTTTTTTTAATCTAATTTATAATATAAGTTTTAGTTAAAAGATAACATGTTCATTTTTTCAAAGTATTATTATAGAACATGGCAATTACCATTTATGAATACACTATATGTAAAGATTTTATAGCTCATTACATAATCCATGTTGAAATTCGCATACTGGATGCCAATTCCCATTTTGAGTTGTTTCCATTTTGAGAGAATTGTTCAATAAAAACATATTAATAAGGTGCACTCTTGTACCAAGTTGAGCTCTTTCCCCTAGGCTGTTACTAATTCGTTTAAACACATTCCCACTCATTTTATCCATATTTGCACCCATTCTAATATATTTTCCATATTCAATTGTTTATCATTCCCATACATGCACTTATCTTAGAACATGTGCCTATTTTTCTTGCACCTATAAATCTAACCTCCTTAATTTGAAATTTAAGATTCAAAATTTGGCCAATTACCACCAATTACTTTCATTCCTTAAGCTAATTAAACACACATTTGTGTAATTATTCATATGTGCTTATAGATGAAGGCATTCTATTACATTCATATATATTTTTAGAGCCATTGCATGCATTACTTTTCTACAAGTCTAAACTATATGTGTCTATGGGTTATTCAATAGCACCTTTAGGTACTATTATTAATTTTAAAGAATCTATAGGTGTCATTATTTAAGAGATTTTCAACAATTCCCTAAGAAAAAGAGTTTGAAGGTATTAAGATTTATCAATATTGATGACTATTTCAAAAGACACCCAAAATTGATATAATTTAAAATTTTCTTCAAGGCATGACTCTTCCTAGTATCACTATAGTTGTTTTTCAAAACAATGGATACACATGGAAAAACCTAACCAACGTGGCTGCTTTATTTTTATTTTATGAATGATATATGCATTCATACACCAACACTAACTTATAAACAATATACACAAAAAGGACCAATAATGAATGAAACATTATCATCATTATTATAGATAGATGAAGGGTATTTAGAGAAATACTTCACATCGACATATGGAATATGTACAAAGTGTATATAATATCAATGACATGACCAAAATCTATAGTAGGTGTGAGAACAAACAATGCAACCTACAAACCTTCAAGGAATCTAATCTAGATAACTAAAAAAAATGCAGAAACGTAAAATGAAGCAATATCACCAAGATTGATCAATTCCTTGGTGTGCATGTGGATTGCTTCTCCTAATATGCAACCAAATTGCAAGAAGATGCCATGATTTATTTAAGAAAGTGACATGCAAAGTGATTGAAAAAATGTAGAATTGCTAGAAAATGAGTGCTCAAGTGCTCAAAGGATGAGATGCACGCAAGAGACAATAAGAATGCTAATGGACTCGAACAAAGATAATGCAAAATACTAATGGATTCAAACCCCACAATGGGAGAAGGAGAGTGTTTATAAAGAATGGGAGGATGGAAGATCAATGGTGGAGAGAAAAAGGAGAGATCGACGGATGATAATGAGTGAGAGAGGAGAACAAACAGGCATGCACCAAGTGTCCTTGAAAAAGGCATCTTATTTAGAGATTTTAGGAAAGTTGCTTAGTGGGAATAAGATTGCTTTTTTTGAAATAGAATATTTCCATTTTTTTTGGTGGAGATGACTTGACTTTTCTATTTTTTATATCTCACCATATTTGATTTTTGATTTGTTGCTATTTCAAAGGTGAGTTGCACATTTAGAAAAAATGGAAGGTGGGTAAAATCCATAATAAATTAAACAACTATATTTATTAAATAATTTATTATTTAAATGAGAGGAAATATTAGAGGGAATAAAAATATAAATTAAATAAATTAAATTTATTTAATTTATAATGTGAGATAGGGAATTAAATAAAACATTGGTTTTTATTTGTTTCTTTAGAGGAAAGATAGCATAATTAAATAATTTAAAATTATTTAATTATCTATGGAAAATAGAAGAATGAAGAGAATTAATTAAAAATGAATAAAATTTATTTAATTAATTATGGAAAAGAGAAGAAGATTAGGTTTTTCACTTTCAAGTGTGCTAGACGACATATCATATGCAAATGTGGAAATAAGATTAATGCCTAAATGTGAAATGGGCCAATTTTTGGTGTCTACATTTTTCCCCTCTTTGAGACAATGTCCATTAGGTCGTTGTTTCAAGGAAGATATGATATGTTGGATAAACAGGCTATGCCCTAGTGAAACTGGCGGATGATGCCCCCTCGGGAGGAAAACCAGACTATCAGGAAAAGGTTGGGTTGACTCGTGATAAGATGACAGACGGATGAAAAGCTAGGGTTCATGGGAAGAAAATAGTGATTGGGCCGGTGAAGGAGGGCATGGAACAAAAGAATTAGGGTTTGGTTCAGAAGAAAAATTAGGGTGATGTATGTCTAACACACTTGTTTGACAGGATGAAGATGATGATGATGAAGAGCAAGAGGGTGATGATGAGAGAGAGAATGATGAAACCATTGATCAATTAGGTGAAGAATGAATGGTGAAGGCAACTTCAGATGGTTGCATATGAAACTAGAGATTTGCAATCCTTATTTTTGATATAGCACTAGATATTATGCACCAGGGTATAAAAACCAAGGTGTCGAGTATCCAATGCGCGATAGACTAATAAAATCTTGTCAAGATACGAGATATGAAAATTAGCTATTTTGAGATGGACTTTAACTCTACAAGCAAGGGTTTGAACTTATTTCCACTAAACATAATGAAACCTTGTTGGTTATATGTATAGGAAATAGTCTTAGCATAGAATAGTCTTAATGCATAAGAGACTATTTAGCTTCTCAGATGCAAAAGATATTGATATGCAAGATGCTAGTCCCAACACGTACAAGATACCATTAGGCATAGTAGGAGAATAAGATCATCCCACAAACACAGCATACGAAAGCAAATGACCATGCCCCAGTCCATACTTCATCACAACATACCAAGATATAATAGATCCAGGCAGTCTTGACTAGGTATTAGAAAGGGACAAAAGATAAATCAAAAGAAAACAAAAGACACTGCCATCATGATCTCTTGCCAAATTTAGGGTGCTCTTCGGTGGATTTGATAGTGCCTTGTTAAGAGGAAAGATATATCTTGTTGAAGGCTTTAAATGTTTGGTTGATATAGCAAGTGTTGGCTTAAGGCATGCGGACAAATGTATTTAGCTTACTCCTAGTTTGATAAGGGCTTGAGCTATCAAGACATGCATAGTTCGGTTCTACTTGAGTTAGTCAAAGAGAAGAAGATGGAAGATATGAGAGATGGACGAGGGATGGAAGAATGAATCATCAGTGCTTGTGTATTAGATACTTCCTTCGTATTCCAGACTACCTACATACCCTGTATCCACGGGATCAAAACATCGTAAGAGAATGATGAGACATGATGATATGTAGTTCTGGGTACTTATTAATGATGTGGGAGATAGATGATACAAGATGATGAGATGAATGAAGATGAGAAAGATGACCAGAAGATGGATGGAAGATAGAGGAGGTGTATCATCTAGTGCTTGAATCTAGGTATTTCCTTCATACACCAGACTACCTACATACTCGTATCCACGGGATCAAGGCACTTAACGATAAAGATGGTATGTAGATCTTGTTTGTTTTATTGGTGGTGATGATGAGAGTGGATGGATTGATGGGATTTGGTGCAGTGATGATTTGAATGCATTGGATTTATATAAATGAATGTGATTGAATGGAAAAAGTGATTGGATGGATTGATTTTATTAACTTTGGATTTTTGATTGGTTATTTGACTTTTTTTGGATTTTTTCAGGAGATTTTATGATTTTTTTTTGGTATTTTTTCAAGACATTTTATGATTTTTTGGTATTTTTTCAAGACATTTTATGATTTTTTTGATATTTTTTTAGGACATTTTATGATTTTTTTGGCATTTTTTCAAGATATTTTATGATTTTTTTGGTATTTTTAATGTGTTATTGATGAGATGATATATAGACAATGATGCTTAAAGTATCTACCCCAAAAGTCATTGCACAAGTAAGTGCCCTGAGTATGGGAATAATTTATTACAGGCAAGGTGATAGAGATTGGAATGGGATGGCCATAGCTGACTTAGTGCATGTTAGCCAGTGGCAACAAATGATACATTAACTCCAGCATTTCCTAACCATGATAGAAGTAAAACATCGAGATGGAAAAGAGGAACGATTTGGCCATGGATGTATGAGGTTATTAGGGGATAGATGGAGTGATATGGTGCAATGGGTGCTAAACAGATAACCAAGTAGATGATGAGAGCTGGCTCTACACATAGCACTTGTTTGCTAGGTTTTCACTATGGTATTTATCCAAGGTGATTGTTTGCCAAGTTTTTACCATTAGACGATAACCCAGAGCGCCACCCAAGTGGTTTTCACTATTGAATTTTTATTTTTTTATTTTTTAGGACTTTTTATAATTTTTTGTATTTTTGCAGATAGAGGATGCAAAGATTAAGGATAAAACTTTTTAAGATGAACGTTGTTGAGTGGTTCATCTAGAGGGATGCCTTCAGGCGTGGTAAGAGTGTGAGCTCCAAATCCAAATATTGATGTAATCACAAAGGGCCCCAGCCAATTTGGTTCAAATTTGACTTGTTTCTCTCATTGCTACTGATTTCTTTGATTCTCTTTTAGGACTAGGTCGCCCACCTAGAACCTTCTTTCTTTTACCTTCTTGTTATAGCTATGATGAAGATGATTCTAGTAAACCTACGGATGATTAAGTGCTATGATTTGTCTTGCATCCAATAGCTCTATCTCATTGAGTCAAGCTGCTCTGTACTCTTCATCAGAGATAATGTGTTGGAGTGAGACTCGCAATGAGGGTATCTTGACCTCAATAGGAAGGATGGCATTAGTACCATAGATAAGGGCAGAGGGAGTAGTTCCAATAGGAGTTCTGACACTTGTGTGGTAAGCCCACAATATAGGATTCAGTTGGAGGTGCCAATCACGACTAGCCTCATTGACCATCTTCTTAAGGCTTTTTATGATGGTCTTATTAGAGGCCTCAACTTGGCCATTACTCTGAGGATAGTAGGGTGTGGAAAATTTGTGTTGGATATGATACTTGTTGCACAAATCGTGGACGTCATGATTCTTAAATGGGTGCCCATTGTTAGTGATGATGGTTTGTGGAATGGAATGCCATATAAACAAATGATGTAATGGAGAATAAACTTGGAGATCTATTTGCTAGTGACATAGGTCATTGGTATGGCTTCCACCCATTTGGTAAAGTACTCTGTGGAAGTTATAATAAACTTATGACCATTAGAAGAGGATGGATTTATCTTCCCTATGAGGTCAAGTCCCCATTGCGAAAGTGGCCAGGGAACAATAAGAGGCTGGAGCTCATGTGTTGGGGTGTGTATTAGGTCCCCATGTTTCTGACATTAGATACATCTTCTGGTGAATTATTGAGCATCTTGCTCCATGGTAGGCCAATAGTATCCCACTCTTAGAAGTATCTTGACAAGACTAGGATAGGGGGAATGCGATCCATAGACACCCTCGTGTGCCTCTCGTAAAGCAACATCAGCCTCTCCAGAGTCAAGACACCTAAGGAGGATACCATTGAGACTCTTACGGTAAAGGGTTTTTCTAAGAGCAGTATAGCGGGAGGCTCAGTGAATGAAGGCTTTATGTTGGGTGTTGGAAAGTTGAATAGGGAAAGTACCATTGCTTAGATACTCATAAATGTCTTTGTACCAAGGGGAATTGGAACCAACAATCTCACAGATGAGCTCTGATTGCGATACTTCAAAGGCTGGGATTAGGAGCTGCTCAACCAAGAATTCACACTTTTGTGTGTTGGCAGGCATGTCTAAAAGAGAACTAATGGTTGCATAGCGTCGGCTGCCTTATTGTTAATCCTGGGAATCTGCTCAAATGTCATCTTAGAGAAATATTTCTTAAAGTCATCAACCATTAGTTTATAAGGGAGAATCTTCTCATCTTTTGTCTGATACTCTTGTTGGACTTTCTTGATTACTAGTTGAGAGTCTCCAAATACTTGTAGCTCTTTTCTATCCCATTGAACAACCATATGTAAGCCTGTGATCAAGGCTCCGTACTCTGCTATCTTATTCATGCAAGGAAAGGTAATTTTGTAAGATTTTGGAATACAATCACCCTAAGGGGTGATAAAAAGGATTCCGGCTCTAGATTCATGTTGGGTGTAGGAACCGTCAAAGTATAAATGCCACATTTCGAAAGAAGAGATGCTGAATATTTCTTTATCAGGGAATGTAGAATGAATAGGTTGGGTGTCTATTATCAGTGCTTCTGCTAGTTGATCGGCAATGACTTGTCCTTTGATAGATTTTTGGTCAAGATATTGAATGTCGAACTCATTGAGGATCATCACCCATTTTGCTATCCTTCCTATAAGTGCCGCTTTAGAGAGAAGATATTTAAGTGGATCAAATCTAGATATGAGCTTTGTTGACTGGTTCAGCATGTAGTGTCACAATTTTTGAGAGGCAAACACCACAACCAAGCATGCTTTTTCCATTGTTGTATACTTGATCTCATAACTCACAAGAGTCCTGCTGATGTAATAGATGGCATGTTCTTTTCCTGTGTCATCATCCTGAGCTAATAGAGCACCTAGGGCAACTATTGTTGAGGAAGTATACAAGAACAAAGATTGATCATAAATAGGTGGTACCAATATAGGTGGCATTGCAAGATATTCTTTTATCTATTCAAAGGCTTGCTGACATTTATCATCTCACTTAAAGGTCTCTCCCTTCCGGAGCAAGTGCTGAAAAGGATGGCATTTGTCTGTGAGTTATGCGATGAACCTGTAGATGGATTACAATCAACCTTGAAGGATATGGAGTTGTTTCAGATTTGATGGAGGAGGCATGGTGACTATAGCTTTTACTTTGGTAGGATCAACTTCAATGCCTCTTCGAGAGACTATGTAGCCCAATAATTTCCCAGAAGTTACGCCAAAAATATATTTCTTGGGATTCAATCTTACTTGATATTTTTCTAACATGTCAAAGATTTGTTCCAATACTTGTAGATGGCCTTCTCTTGTTTTTGATTTTCCTAGGATGTCATCAACATAGTCCTCCATTATGGTATGGAAGAGATCATGGAAAATGACAGTCATGGCCCGTTGAGAGGTTGCACCTGCATTCTTGAGACTAAAAGGCATTACCACCCAGCAGTAGGTACCCCATGGATAGATGAAAGGAGTTTTACGTTGGTCCTCTTCTGCCATCCTAATTTGATTATACACAGAGAACCCATCCATCAGTGAGAGCATTTCATGACCCGTTGTAAGGTCAATAATTGTGTCAATGCTTGGTAGTGGAAATTCATCTTTGGGATAGGCCTTATTAAGATCTCTAAAATTATTATAGCAGTGGATTCGTCCATCAGGTTTTGCAACTAGTACTAAATTGCAAACCCACTCAGGATAATCAATGGGCTTGATAAAATTGACATCCAAAAGCTTTTGAATTTCTACCTTGACTAGAAGTGCTATCTGAGGATGCATTTTTTGCAGCTTTCATTTGACCGGTTTGGCATTTGGGGACACTACCAAATGGTGTATTACTAGTGAAGGATCTAAACCAGGCATATCTGCATAGGTCCATGCAAAATTAATTACTCTTTTCATGAAAAATGCTATGAAATTAACACTTTCTTCATTTGATAATGACGCTGCTAGAAATGTGACTTTTGGGTTATGTGTTGTGCCCAAATTGATTTCCTTAGAATTGTCTACCAATAGATATGATCTCTCTTGATGCGTTGTGGCCAAAGGAAGGTCAAATCCTCCATCCTTAGGTGCCTCAAAGAGGTTTTCACCCTTGGATACATCCTTTATTTTTGCTTTTTTCTGGTCAAAAGGTGACTTACAGTTTTCACCTAGTGACCTTTTTTTAATTTTATTTATTTCATTTTTGCAACTAAAGGATTTAACGCTTCCACCAAAATATGCCAATTGAGGGAGGTCAATTGTGAATCCAATTTTGTGGTCCCCCAATGGTAAACCTTTCCTTAATCCCATGAACTCTGCTATGGCCTCGTCATTCTGAAAGATGTCCAAGATAGGTGCTCCTTGTTGGTCCCAATCAATTAGGTTAGGGTGGACAAGTTGAAGGTCGGAGGATGTAGATGGTGAGGTGGATGATAACATAAAAATGGAGGTTTCTTGGAATAATTTGGTGATATGGAAGGAAGAGTCATCAATGGTATCCTGACTAGTGGCCTCTTCTATGGGAAAGGCCTTGGCTACTTCATTAAGGATAAATTGAATATCTAAGGAAGGCGTACCCTCCTTCCGATATCCTAGACCATGTCTATTAAACCTCTTGGTAACAATAATAGGTTCCAGAGGGCCTTGTTCCTGCAACCCTAGTCCTCCTATTCCTTTATAGCCCATGTTCTTGATGATCCTGAATCCGTTGTTATATCATTCCACACCTAGAGAAACTTTATCATTTTCATCATAGAAGATCCAAGTAGAAATGTCACTATCAACATCATCATCAAGTAGTCCTAATTGAACAAACATGGTCGAAGGCATAGTGACAATGGTTCTAGATGAAGTGGTTTTAGAGATAGGTAGTTTACCATATGATTTGGGAGACAATGGCATGGCTCCCACACAAAAATCTTTTTGTAAGTTGTACTCACCAAGTCCTCTTTCTTTGATTTCAATCTTAGGAATAGATTTGCTAGTGGAGGGGGCTTGTTTAGATCAGATGGATCAACATAAGATGTGGAGGGATGAGCCTTAGTATTGCTGGGTATATTATTTGGACATTGATAGGTGGCTTGGAAAGCTCGGCAATATTCAAAGGGATTGGGATCTGCAGGGATTGTAATTTCCACACGATTATATGGGAATTCTAAGTAATGGTGATATGTAGATGGTACTTCCTTTAAAGAATGTATCCATGGATGGTTGAGGATAATATTATAGGGCAACTCAACATCTAGGACTTGGCATCTATTATCTGTAGTGACATGATGAACCCTTGTAGGTAGCAAGATGATCCCTTCTAAATCTCTCTCCATCATCATAAGCCTTGATGGTTATGCTTTTAGAAGTGTCAATACTATCCTCAGAGCATCCCAATAGTTTCACTAACTTCAAAGAACATATATTTAGTCCAGCTCCACCATCTACTAGGATCTATTTAACGCGGCGTTGGTTGATATATACTTCAATGTGGAGGGAATCGTGGTGGGATGGATCAGAGGATGAAAGGTCAAATGATGGGGGGATGCAATGCTTGCCATCATGGCTTGGAATTTTGTCGTATCTATATCATTTGGTACCGTGGACTCCTGCAAGGCTTTATCAAGGAGAGATTTATGAGCAAGAGATATATGCAATAGCTATAGAAAAGAAATATGTGCAAGAGTTTTGCCAAGATGGTCAAGGATATTATAGCTAGGGTTTGGATAGATGACAGGTGGTGGTACTCCCTGGATGGTCACATGGCCCTGATGAGTAGTAACAACACAATCGGGTGCCTTTCCTCTTATAGTAATAGTAGAGATTTGGGATTGCTCAATATGGCAAATGGTGGACTCATAAGTATAATTGATATTCTTCCCTATATTGGGAGCACTTGCTTTATCATGTGAGGGAAAGGGATTCTTATAAGCATCTAGGTCATAATTAGATGTTGGTTGTGGTGATGTGACATTAACAAGTCCTTGATCGATGAGGTTTTGCATCATGTGTTTCAGTTTCATGTAGCTAGCAGTGTTATCTCTCTTAACCCTATGATATTCACAATACTCATTATCTTTATACCAATTGGGTTTAAATTGTGGTTCCTCATTTGGTCTGGCTTTGGGCAATGTAATGTTTCTCGATTGCACTATCTTTCTAAGAATAGATTCAATTGGTTCTCCCAAAGGAGTGAATCTACATCTTGGTGGTGGATTCATTTTCATTTGATCACGGGAAAGAAAAGGTGGGGCACTAGGTGTTGTTTGAATATGGATAGGTGCTTGCACAGTTTGGATATTCTTTGTGTTGACCACACCATCATTTACGACATTTTTATTTTTGTTCCAAAAACATGATTTGTCATTGGAAGATTGTGGATTATCTTTGTTTTCTTTAAAAATTTTGATAAGGCCCTTTGCGATTAGGTCTTTTTCAATGTTTCTCCCCTTAGATATGATTTCATCGAAGGAGCTTGCACTGTGCATTTGTAGTTGGAATGACAACTCAGGATGGAGATTCTGGACAAAGATGCCCACTTGCTATTTCTCAGGCATGTGCCAAGAGAGTTTACTGGCCTTGTTTCTCCATCACTGAATGAAGGATTAAAAAGTCTCACCATTCCGTTGTTTATTATTAACAAGATCATGCGTAGTGAATTTGTTTTCTATGTTAAACGCAAAATGAGACACAAATTTGCTCACCAATTCTTTAAAGGTTTTAATGCCTGGAGGCAAATGAGAGAACCATTCCATGGCCTGTCCCCCTAGGCTTCGAGGGAATAGTCACAAAAGATATGTGTCATTGTAGGCCACATCAAGATAAGCCACATAGAATGTTCGGAGGTGGTCATTTAGATCTCTTTTCCCCTTGTATTTTTCAAATTGTGGGATTTCAAAGTGTGGCGGAAATGGTATCATCTACAATGATTTATTGAAGGGGTATGGACATATCTCCTCAAAAGAAAATGTTTTCTTGGTTTGACTTATTCTCATATCGTCCACTCATTGTTCCACTTGATGGAGTCATTACCAATAATCAAATGTGAATGGTTGTTGTTGCATAGGATTTTGATGACTTGGTGGAGGGATGTGGTACGCTAATTATTTATTCAAATGATATTGTTGTGATGGGATGTATGGTGGAGTGAACATGTTTTGAGTTTGTTCCCCAGGTGGTGGAGGTACATATGAGCCATATGAAGGATTAACAATGTAAGTCTATGTCGTATGATCTCCAAATGAAGGATTGGTTGTGTTTTGATATTGACCACTAGGTGGAGATACATACACACTAGATGACGGATTGACAGTATAAGTTTGTGCCATAGATGGAAGAGGTACACATGAACTAGATGATGGGTTTACAACATAGGTTTGTGTTGTATGATCATCAAATGAGGGATTGGTATAAGTCATGAGTTGAGTGGGGATTAATGGGATGTGAGGGACGAAAGTTGGAGGGACATGGGATGTAGGATTATTGGATAGTTATGGTCTGAGAGACATGAGTTGATCAACATATGAAGTGTTGGATAATAAATTTGATGCAATAGGTTGATCAATAAGAGAAGTATTGGGATTAGCCATGATATGAGAGGTTTGGATGGGGTGAGTGGATAATATGGCAATATGGGATGATGTATTGGATACATGAGATGATTTGACATGTGATACATTAGGATTTATATTTGATGCTTGAGATACATGGGACAATCTGACATATGACACATGGGGATTTAGATTTGATGCTTTGGTGACTTGAGTAGGGATGGCATTCATTGAAGCAGATGGAATAGAAGTTGACCCATGAAAGGGTGGCACACTCATATTAGAGACCACCGAAGTGAGGGCATAAGATGGTGTCAATAATGGATCAATTGTTGTAGTAACATTTGATTGACTTGGTCTCATAGGTGCTGATGATGTTTGGGGTGTATGAGTGTGTTGGTTAGACAAAGTTGATATTGAAGGTATGGTGGACTTGGTAGACATAGTGACAATAGCTGCGGAGTTTTTTGTAGTAACACTAGTAGGGTCCTCTTTACGAATTGTGGACACATCAAAATTACTTGGCAGTTTGACTCCAGCTTGGATTAATTGTAGGAGAATTTGTTTTTGATTGGCCTGTATGATTTTATTGGCATGTCGCAAAGCTTTGGGGTCTTAAAGATCTTCTTGATCATTCGATGTATTCTCATAGGCATATGGAGATGGTGGCATCAATGTAAAAGATGAGGGCTCAAAATGTTGTTGTTGTGTTGAGATTGATGATCATGATGATGGTCTAATAGTATAACCAAGGTACAAAGACACTAGGATGCATACCGGTGGTGAATTGTGAAGCATCCTTAAGGGGAGTGGATTGAAACTATTTGAGCTTGGCTTCAATGGCTACTTTATATTGGCTTCTAGTTTGAGGCAAGAGGTTTTGGACTTATGTAGTAAGATTGAGACTCCTAGATGGATTAATTTTGGATAGATTGATTTGCTGATTTTGTTGATTTGGATTGATTGATTGGGTCTGATTGGTGATTTGATTTTGGCTCAGTTAGAATTAGTTGATTAGCTGATTGATGGATGGATAGACAAAGATAATTGATAATGTTTGGATGACCAAAGCCAAAGGGTAAAGGTTTGATTTGATTTGACTGATAGTGGATGATTGATTTTGAGTCTCAAAAGGATATAGGGCTTAATTGTCCAAAATTGATATGATCAGGGCTAAGTAGGATAGTATTCTGATTGATTTGATGACTGAAGGATAATGGATTGATTAGAAACTAGATTGGTATTCAGATAATTGACATAATTCTATGACTAACCAAAGGCAACTAGGAATGGCCTATAGGTGACTGGTTGTTGTTCAAAGGTAGTTTTTTGTGTGATAGGTTTCATTTTTTGACAATTTTTGTGACAAGAAAACATGATGACAAACACTCATATCCAGAATCATTCACAAACATTAACAACCTAGGCTAGGCAAGGACAATATCTACTGAATTCCCACTTGGATTTTTCCATCCACACTTATTCATAGGGGATAGCCTAGAAGTCTGGTAGCACTGGCTTCCCCTTACTTGGTACTCACGTCTTGGGCATACCAGACTTTGAATTCCCAAAGGGAATTTTCTATCTCTACTATGAACTGTGAGAGTGTGGGATGGCTCCAGAGGTCTATCTTCTGACCTCCTGCTCCAGTAGATAGAGGGTTTTTGGCTGCTACACATGGTTTCTAGTAAGGGCTTCCATTTAGGTGGCCATACATGTGGTGATTCTCTTCGATTAGGAGGCCTCACAACCTGCAGAGGTTACACTCTACAAGTTTTCATGCACCATAAGGTACTAAGGGAGATATTTGTTGGTATGACATAACAACACATGTTGCTCGTGACTTTCATCACAAACACATTATTTTATATAGCAGCTCGGAAGAGCTTGGTTTTAGCTTGTTGTCACTTGGGTCATTCCCTTCTCATAGTGGGAAGGCAAGCCCTCTAGAGTAAACAATGAATTCTCTTACACCCCAGATCCATTGGTTAGGTAGGGGGAGAGGATACTTTCTTTGTTAAATCAGGTTACACTCAAACTCAACAGAAGCAAATGAAAAAAAGAAAATAAACACATAACATGTAGGGTTAATTTTAGGTACCAAGTCAAAATATGCCTAATTTAGTGATAAAAATGAATCCTTCAATGGATTGAACCTGCAGGACACATGTCAATAGTTTTCCCTCCATTCTTTGACAAACGATTTGAACAAGTTGCACGGATAGTTATTAGTTTCCAAGAAAAACCCTAGATTGAAGTTTGGAAAGTAGCTGAACTTTGACTGTAAAAAGAGATGATAAAATGATAAAATTGCTTGATAACACCTACTCCACTATGAAGTTCGTTCTTTTAGATTTCCAACAAGTATTCGTTTGCACGATTTGGCCTCCGTATGCTCCTGTTATGGTAAAAAGAAGAAGATACCCCCTTATGGTGTGAAGATGAAAGATGCAAGGTTGACTTGGTTGATTGCGGTTTAACTTGGACTTTGATGTTTTGCAAAGATTTTTCTTTTGATCACATGTGCCTGTTTGCAAAGTTTTATGTTTGTAGTTTAAATTAAAATCCCAAATCCCTTTTAAAAATTTAGGACCCCAAGCATTAAGACCTAAAAGCTCAAATTACAATGTTAACCATAGTATAAAACCCTAAATGTTGAGTTGACACACATAAAAGGAAAACATTAAAAATTCTAAGTCAAAAGGTTAAGTCTAAAGGTTTTTTGGAGGTCATAGGTCGAAGTCAGGAGCTAGGGTGAAATGCTAAGTCTAAATGCTAAGGCAAAATGCTAAGTCGAAATGCTAGCTCGAACTTAGGAGGACCCATGGGTAGTGGTAATAGGATACAAATGGTGACATGGACTGGTCGGTTGAGAGGTAGGCAGAGGAAGTTTGCAGGAGTCGAATAAAGTGACTAACATTTCACGTGACTGCAACCAAAGACTAAGTGGCGACCCCAGGTAAAATGTGGGAGCGACCTCAAGGTTTCAACAGTGACATTAATGTTATAGAAGTAACGACCGGCGCACATGGAGGTGACTGGGAGGTTTTTAAGGCTTCGAACAGTGGTTTTGAAAGTTTGACTAGTGGATTAGGGCTTGTCGACTAAGAGTGGCTAGGGGATCGTAGGGTAGTCAAAAAGCTTCGGCAACAGTGACAACTAGGTTTAAGTTTCTAGGGCAATAGTGGATAGCTACGGATCTTCGACCAGGGATGCCAAGAATGCCGATGGAGATAAGAAAAGGATGACCAGTGGTTGATATGGGGTGTGTTTACAAGCCGATAGAGAAAACATTTGAAACCAGTGATTTTTTTCCCTGCAAACATAGATTTCTTTACAAGCAAAGTCGAACCCAAATGAAAGAAAACAATAAAATATGCAGTTTAGAACCTAATGGCAAGTCCCTACTGTATGGATTTGTATAGTATGACTGCCAAGTTAAAAAAAAATTCAAATTTTTATAAAAAATTTACAACTGCCAAACATATACAAGTTTATAGTCAGAAAACATGGGTTCGGCCTCCTAAACATGATGGCGTGGTCAGTTTCAGCCCAAGAGGTCACCTATAATAGATTCCTCACAAAACGTGGCAACCGAGGATTAGAAAGCACAATTTTTTATAATAAAAACCTACAAAAATGATCAAGTGAAGTGAGTCCCACTAGCCATGCCATTTTGTATATGTAGGAAAATTCCATTGTTAGCAGAACAAACAATGCAACCTACAAAAACCTTCAAGGAATCTAATCTAGATAACTAAAAGAAAATGCAGAAACATAAAATGAAGCAATATCACCTAGATTGATCAATTCCTTGGTGTGCATCTGGATTGCTTCTCTGAATATGCAACCAAATTGCAAGAAGCTGCCATGATTTATTCAAGAAGGTGACATGCAAAGTGATTAAAAAAATATAGAATTGCTAGAAAATGAGTGCTCAAGTGCTCAAAGGATGAGATGCATGAAAGAGATACTGACAATGCTAATGGACTCGAAAAAAGATAATACAAAATGCTAATGGATTCAAACCCCACAATGGGAGAAGGAGAGGGTTTATAAAGAATGGGAAGATGGAAGATCAACGGTGGAGAGAAAAAGGAGAGATCGACAGATGAGAATGAGTGAGAGAGGAGAACAAACGTGCATGCACCAAGTGTCCTTGAAAAAAGCATCTTATTTAGAGATTTTAGGAAAGTTTCTTAGTGGGAATAAGATTTATTTTTTTGAAATAGAATATTTCCATTTTTTTGGTGGAGATGACTTGACTTTTCTATTTTTTAAATCTCACCATATTTGATTTTTGATTTGTTGCTATTTCAAAGGTGAGTTGCACGTTTAGAGAAAAATGGAAGGTGGGTAAAATCCATAATAAATTAACCAATTATATTTATTTAATTTATTATTTAAATGAGAGGAAATATTAGAGGGAATAAAAATATAAATTAAATAAATTAAATTTATTTAATTTATAATGTGAGATAGGGAATTAAATAAAACATTGGTTTTTATTTATTTCTTTAGAGGAAAGATAGCATAATTAAATAATTTAAAATTATTTAATTATCTATGGAAAATAGAAGAATGAAGAGAATTAATGAAATAAATAAAATTTAATTAATTAATTATGGAAAATAGAAGAGGATTAGGTTTTTCGCTTTCAAGTGTGTTAGACGACATATCATATGCAAATGCGGAAATACGATAAATGTCTAAATGCGAAATGGGCCAATTTTTGGTGTTTATAGTAGGTCATGCCAATCTCTTGCAAAACTAATATGCATTGAATGTTCCCTCAAAGGTCAACTTGGAGATAAATTACAATTGCTACTCTTCATTTTTCTTGTTAGTAACATAACATTTATTTTCTATCTTAGATTATCATTCAAGCAAGAATGGTCAAAATATTCACAATGAGTCAAGAGATTTAACTAAGGAGATAGTAGTAAATGTAATACCTTCCATATATACATCACTAATATATTTTCTAGTATTAGCTCTTGTGACTTGCCTATGGTTAGATCACACACCATTTTGAAGGGGATTTGTATATGATTGTACCTTTTAAATGAAAAATATATAAGTAAAATATCCCTTGTAGAATTACCTCATTTATTTTACCAAGTTCTTCAAGTAAACACTATTAAAATGTATTGTCCTCGAGTGTCTTCAAGAGCTTCTTCCGAAGTGGAGAATGAATCTTTTGACTATGCCAAACTAGATGGAGCAAATAAGGATTAAGGTTAGATGATTAGTTACAAAGAATGCTCATGTTATATTGCTTAACCATATGGCCAATCTTTATATGTAGAATTTGTGGTGATATTTGAGAAACATATGATCAAATAGACAACCAAGGTCAATAGATTGACATAACAATGTCATTACATATTTTTCTATGTAGAAGTTAGGGTGAGCTATGACAAACATATAATTGAAAAAGTCCATAGATGCAATATTTTACACAATTACAAAATTAAACAATCATTTATTTATTTGGCACAGTCATGGTTAGAAGGGTCCTCAAAGAGAACTATCCAGGCCATGCAACTAGAGTAAACACAATGGAAACAACGCAAAGATATGAGGCAAATGCAGATTCAGTCATTTAGTGTATCATAGAATTTAAATACAAATTATCCAGCAACATGTGGGCTTACAATTAGGGCTCACAGGCCTAATTACAAAATATCAAAATATGTACAAGATATAGCTTTGAAACTCCTTCACCAAGAAATCAAATTATCAAGCTTGTAAATTATGCTAACTACTTTCCTAGGCATCTATTACATCAATATATATCATCTCTGGAACCAAAGATTCCTCTGTGTCGGCCAAGGAAGATCACAAACTCCAATGAAGAGTTGTAACATGTGTACACGGATAGGTCAGACCTAAATGAATAGAACTCCTTCACAAATGAATGGAATTGTGTGTGGATCTTGGGGAAGGTTGGCCACGAACAAAACAACATTGGATGAAGTGTAATTTAGCTCGACAAGTCATGAAATGCTTCACAAGTCTTCTCCTTTAGCTTATTATTTGAGACTGTCAGGATGCTCTATTCTGAGAAAATAGTTGGTCTTCTGATAGCGATAACTTTCCAGTACTTGATCCAAATGCTCTAAGTTTTGGATATGGGGTGCATGAATGAATCGACATGTTAAGTCTAGCTCTGCAAGGTCTAAAATGTAGCTACAGTAGAATGCAGACCCAAATACAAAAATTGCTACTGACTAAATTGCCTAAATTGAACTGGGAAATGAAAAGAAACAAACTGAAATGCAAACAAATTGAAATACAAATGTTTTGGTTGTGTGATAAGTGAGAAAGAATGAAGATTAATAACTAATGTAATGCATAAACAAAATGATTATACCTTCATTAAGACCTCATGAATCCATGCGGGAAGGAGATGTGCCATGTAGCTCCTCAGATTGTTCCCATGATCAGAATGACTAAATGTGAAGAATGTGGATTGCTCAATGCATACAACACAAGGTGAATGAGAGAGTGATTTGATGATTGATTTGGATGGAGATAGGGGATGATCAGAGTGATTTTGGTAGAGGTTTGGTAAGATGAGGAGATTGGGGAGTGATTTTGATAGAGTTCTAGTGGATTAAGTGGTCTTAGGATAGAGGGAAATTGAAATAATAAATATTGCATATTTATTGAATCAATTGGCTAAGGTTTTAGACTATTGAATTAATGAAATTAATTCAATTTTGGGGATAATATGATGGAAAATAGGGTAATGAAGGGATAATTAATTAAATAAAAATTTAATTAATTGGTTAGGAGGGAAATTGACATGTTTAGGGATGTCAGGAGTCGGTTCGATGGTAGAAGCCATTTTTAGGTGTCTACATTTGCCCCTCTTTGAGATGGTGTTGCAGCTAAGTAACATCATATCAAAGAAGTTAAAACATAGAATTGGATTGGATAGAAAAAAGATTTTGGCTTAGAAGAATTGGGTAAGGTTTGGCGATAATTGGTAAGGGTGATGCCCCCTCGAGAGGATAGGCGGGTTGCAAGAACACGGGTGTGCTCTCGAAATGGATGAAACAGATTGGTAGATGTGGTCAGAGGATAAGTGGTGGGATGAAAGGATGATGATGTTCGGAGATGATTGGTGGACGATCACTGTGTTGAAATTGATTTAGAGCAATCCTAGGTTTGATATAGCAAAGTGGATATGTTCACCAAGGTATAGAAGACCAGGGTGATGATGTTTATCCAACCTTTGCATGGACTAGACACGCAGACAAAGGGATGATCCCATGCATGCCCAAGATAGTACAACCTTGTCTAGACGAGGGAAGGGGACTCATAGTATAAGCCCTTAGTACATAAAAGGTATGATGAACCTTAGATGCATAAGGAGATCAATATGCTAGAACTGACGCTATGATCAACAAGATATGAATACTAGCTTGGAGTAATGAGACCAACCCACAAGCACACCATACAAGAGAAAGACTATGCCCCATTCTAAATGTTTTCGCCACATACCATGATATAGTAAGATCAAGGTAGCTTTGATGTGATCTTCGAATAGGACAAAAGATAAAAATCAAAAACAAAAAGACCAACGAACCAAAACAAATAGCCATTGTCTCTCTTGCCAAGATGGATGATGATTTGATAGATTTTGCCTATTGTAGGAAAGACATATCTAAGGCAGGAATCGATTGATGATTGGATCATGATTAGTTGATGTTGTAAGATTGGCTCAAGATATGATGGTGACAAGTTATGGTTGATGCTGATTTGATAGTTGATGATTTTGATTAAGGACAATGCTTTGATAGGTGATGCAATGCTTGGATCTAGTGCAAGCTTATTAAGGATAGATGTGATGATGATGCGGGATGATGATAAATGTGATGATGATGACAGTGTGATGGAGCAATGTTGATTTTGTGATGGATAAATTATTTTTGGAATTTTGTGTGTTTTCTATTGTTTTTGTATTTTTTTGATTTTGTGATGTTTTTGGATTTTTTGATTTTGTGATGTTTTTGGATTTTTTGATTTTGTAGAAAGGGCATGATTTATTATGATGGTTGCCTTGGATTTCATGTGGATAGCCTTTGCGCTAGATACCAATGACAAGGGAACACCAAGTCTAGAGGTGAAGGTGATGGGGTTGGATAGAAGATTTGTGGTAGATATATAGATACATGCAGATAAGGGATAGGATGGGAGATAAAGAATTGGGTAGGGATACAGGATAGGTGGATGGGGGGTTTGGTAGTGGAAGGTGATATAGAGGAGATTCATGATAGATGGATTGCAAGATAGATGGATGGGAGATGGGGATAAGGATTTACTCCAAGGGCTAGGTTGCAAGGAATCATATGCCCCAATGATGCCCCCTCGAGAGGAAAGGCGGGTTGCGAGAACACGGTTGTGCTCTCGAAATAGATGGACTTGGGAGTAGATGGATGGAGGATATACTTTGAAAGGGAGTATGCCAAGAGGTTTCCAAAGCATGTTGTTGATATGTCGCCCCTTGTCTTTATCAAGATCTAGGGTGAGAGATGGTTAAAACAAGATATGATGGATGGGGAATGATAGGAGACATAGGAGATGGGGGATAGGAATATGATAGGATAATGATAAGACAGTGGATAAGATGTGTAAGGATATTATGGATGTGGATGAAGGATACGGTTTTGCCCCAAAGTGTAGGGATACAAAACGGATGGAAAAGGGATTACGCATGATGCCCACAAGGGGTTTTCATCATGGTACTTGCCCAAGGTGCCACAAGGAGTGGTTTTCACCAATGGACGAATTTTTTCTCTTTACTATTTTCTTGATTTTTTTGATTTTTTTTGCTTTTTTGCTTTTTTGATAGAATGGGGACTCTAGCATCTATTTCCATAGCAAGGAGAAGATGGTCCCATGTTGGATAGCATTATGGATTTTGATTGCATGGATTGTCGGAAGATAGGAGAAGAAGGAATGGATGGTGGATAATGGATTATGATGTGGATTATGCAAAAGCATGGACCATAGGAATGTGATGGGGAAGATATGTAGGATAGTGGATGAAAGATGGAGAAATGGGGGTATGTGGGAATTGCAAGTGGTGGAATGGAACCAAGACCAACGGCTGCACACACTGTGATGTATTTGGAAGCTTGTATTTTGGATGTGGAGTTGGGAGTAATGGGGATCGGGATGGGAGATCTTTGGATGGTCGATTTGGGGTTTTAGGGACCCAAATAGACTTAGACTTTGGGGGATTTTTAGATGTGGAGCAAGATGTTTGGGAGTTTGGAGTGGATTGGGATGTAGATGCCTCATTTGTTTTGATTGATCTTTTCTGAGGGACCCACACCAGTTTTGTTTTTGCTTTTTCTTGTGATGGTGTGGGCTTTGATAGCCATTTGGATTTTTGATTTTGCTTGGAAGGGATAACATCTTTAAGCTTTTGTGCTTCATGCATTGAGGCATTCAAATTATTACTTTTGAATCCCATGGATTTGGGGGAAGCTTCATGCTTGAAAGATGTGTGCCTTTGTTGGTCTTGATTGGGAAATTTAGGGGGTTGATGGGTGGAGGGTTAAAAAATGGATTTATGGATAAATGAATGAGGAGATTTGAGGATGGGGATATTAGGAGTTGGTAGGATAGGAGGTAAAATGGATGGTAGAAGGTGTATGAACACATGCTTTTGACATTTATAAGATGATGGAGGAGGGATGGCAACATATGTTTTGGGAGTGCAATGAGCTGCACCATGGTTGGGATTGGATGAATGGATTTTGGAAGGTGGGTGGATGGTATCGACATGTTTAGGTTGTTTGCTTTGAGATGGATAGCCAAGGCCATGTGAAGATGGATGAAATGTGGTGTGGATGGGCTCCAAGATGCCTTGCTCATGAAGGCCTAAGCCTTTGCCTTGGTAATTCATATGTTGGAGTATGCGACATGCAATGGGATGTTTGGTGTTTTGGAAACAAGACGCGAATCCATTATTTGTTGGAGATAGATAAGTGGTGGATGGAAGTTGTTCACATCCTACAAGGGGTTTACCATGGATGAAGGTGCTTTTTCCAAGTGGATAAGGGGATGGATTTGGGATGGGATTGGTAGATGGAGGTGAAGGATTAATGGGGGATGGTAAAGGGGTGGTAAAATTTGATGGGGGATCAACAAGGTGATCCATAGATGGGAGGGGATCAGGGATGGGATTAGATGAGATGATTAGATCTTGATTAGGAGAAGGGTTTGATGTTTCAATATGCTTTGGATTTGATTCTTTGCATAGCTCATGTGGTTGGGTAGAAGTGGGATTGACTTGGATAGATGTGGTGGGTTCTTGGATGGATCCTAGATTAGATAACCCTATTTGATTCAAATGTGGATTTCTCAATGCATACAACACAAGGTGAATGAGAGAGTGATTTGATGACTGATTTGGATGGAGATAGGGGATGATCAGAGTGATTTTGGTAGAGGTTTGGTAAGATGAGGAGATTGGGGAGTGATTTTGACAGAGTTCTGGTGGATTAAGTGGTCTTAGGATAGAGGGAAATTAAAATAATAAATATTGCATATTTATTAAATCAATTGGCTAAGTTTTTAAACTATTGAATTAATGAAATTAATTCAATTTTGGGGATAATATGATGGAAAATAGGGTAATGAAGGGATAATTAATTAAATAAAAATTTAATTAATTGGTTAGGAGGGAAATTGACATGTTTAGGGATGTCAAGAGTCGGTTCGATGGTAGAAGCCATTTTTAGGTGTCTACAGGTTGATACAAGATTGCTCTTGAATCAGGGATGCTCTTGCATCAAACATCTAGGGTTATTGAAAAATTGAGTCCCTCACTTTGCTGGGGCTAGAGGAAAACCAAGATGGTCCACCTCATCCTAAGAAATCCATGATGAATCTTCTGTCGGTCTACCTTTCCACTTCACAAGATATTCTTGATATTATCTTACTCTGGTGTTGCATCCAATTTTGCTATCCAAGATGTCCTCAATCTACTCTGGTGCTTGTTGTGGTAACTGCTTCTTCAAGTCTTCTTCAATGCTGTCATTGAACTCTACTTCATGATACCGATATAGGTCTGCAATGTTGAAAATAGGTGATATACCCAATGTCTCCGGTAACTCCACTTCATATGCATTTCCTGAATCAAACTTTCTGATTATCCTGCAAGGTCCAAACTTCTTCATCTTAAACTTGTTATATGTCCCAACTGGAAATCTTTCTTTTCTCAAGTACACCATCGCTTCATCTCCAATTGCCAAGTCTTTATGTCATTTCTTCTTATGTGCCTTCTCCTTGTACTTCTTGTTCATCTCCTCCAAATGCTTTTTTACCTGATCATGAACTGTCTCCATATGTTCTGCAAATTCTTCTGTTTCTACACTCCTTTTGTCCTCCATGTTGATGTCTCTCAACTCTGCTACTCCTCTAGGGTTTACTCCAGCAAAAATCTCAAAAGGTGTTCTTCTAGTACTCCTATTCACTTAATTATTGTATGCAAACTTTTCTTGCGAAAGAATCAAATCCCAACTTCCTACCTTCTCTCCAACCAAACATATCAACAAGTTTCCCAAACTCCTATTCACTACCTCTATCTGTCCATTAGTCTGTGGATGAAATGTTGAATTAAACTTCAAATCTGTCTTCATCTTCTTCCAAAGTGTCTTCCAAAAGTATCCAAGAAATCTTGTGTCTTTGTCTAAAATTATGCTCTTAGGTAATCCATGCAATCTCACAATCTCCTTAAAAAATAGGTCAAGTACATGCACTACATCAGTTGTCTTCTTACAAGGTATGAAATGTGGCATCTTTGAAAATCTATCCACCACTACAAATATTGAATCATGTCCTCTCTATGTCTTAGGCAATCCCATTACAAAATCCATGCTTATGTCTTACTAAGGTCTCTCTGGTACTATCAAAGGTTTATACAATTCAGTATTCTGACTACTCCCTTTTGCAACTTGACAAACTCTACAACTCTACACAAATTTCCTAACATCCTTATGTATCTGAGGCCAAAGGTAGTTTTCACTTACCAAAGCCACTATTTTATCAATGCCAAAATATCCTGCCAATCCACCACTGTGTTTCTCTTTGATCAAATTGTCTCTCATTGAACTTGTAGGTATGCATAACTGATTTCCTTTGAACAACATATCTTCCTGAATGAAATAGTCTAACCACTTACTTCTATCTAACACAACAGGTTCCTTAGATGTTTTCCAAGGTTCTGCAAAGTTAAGATATTCTTCATACACGTTCTTCAACTCATCAAATCCCAACACTTCAACTGTCATCTCTGTCAACAAGTTTCTTCTTCTACTCAATGCATCTGCAACTTTGTTTGATTTTCCACTCCTATGCTTCAACACAAATGTATAACTTTGCATGAACTCTACGCATCTCATATGTCTCTAATTCAACTTTCTTTGATTGTTTAAATATTGCAAAGCTTGATGTTCTGTATACAACATAAACTCCTTAGGCAACAAGTAATGTCTCCACTTCTTCAAGGCTTGAATTATGGCATAGAACTCTTGATCATAAACAAAATATCTTCTCCTTGCATCATTCAACTTCTCACTAAAATATGCTACAGGTCTACCTTCTTGACTTAAAACTGATCCTATTGCATTCCCACTTGCATCACAATCTACTTGAAATACCTTATTGAATTCTGGTAATGCCAAAATAGGTTGCTCTATCACTTTTTGCTTCAACAATTCAAAACTTTTGTCTACTCCTGATGTCCACTTAAAATCTTTTCTGTTAGCTCTCATTGTCTCTATCGTAGGGTTACATACTGAACTAAATTTTTTGATGAACTTTTGGTAGAAACTAGCTAATCCATGAAATAATCTGACTTCTCTAATGCTCTCCGATGTAGGCCATTCAATAATTGCTCTCACTTCTCAGGGTCCATCTTCAATCCCTCCACATAAATCACAAATCCCAGGTATACCAGTTCTTCCTTCATGAAACTACATTTCTTGATGTTTATCAACAATTTCTCTTCTCTCAGTCTCTGCAATACTTGTCTTAGGTGCAACAAATGTTATTCTTTTGTCTTACTAAAAAATCAGAATGTCATCTAAATATACAATAGCAAACATACCCAAGAATTTATTCAAAAATTCATTCATCAATATCATGAAAGTACTTGGTGCATTTGTCAATCCAAAAGGCATCACTAACTACTCATACAATCCTTCATTTGTCTTGAAAGCAATCTTCCATTTATCTCCTCTGATTCTGATATGATAGTATCCACTCTTCAAATCTATCTTTGTGAAATATTTTTCTCTGCTCAAACAATCCATGATATCATCCATCCTAGGTAAAGGAAATCTATACTTAACTATGATCTTGTTTATTTCTCTAGAATCTGTGCACATTCTCCATTCTCCATCCTTCTTAGGTGCTAACATTACAAGTACTACACAAGGACTCAAACTTTCTCTGATCAAACCTTTCGTCAACAACTCCTATATCTATCTATTCAATTCTTCATTCTTTGTCGGTGTCATTATGTGTGCTATTTTGTTAGGCAAACTAGCTCCAACTATAAGATCCATGTGATGATTGATACTCCTGATTGGTGACAAGATCCTTCAGGTACATTATCTAATATGATGTCTTCATACACTGTCAACAGTTTAGTTATCTCCTCTGGTTGTGATTGTTTAGTCTCCTTCAAGGTTTCAGGCTCCTTAGGGATCAAAGCATAACACATATTCTCATCTCTCAAACCATCTAGAAATTTCCTTCCATCTACCAAATAGATTCTAGCATTCCCACATACTTCACTCTTAGGATCATCTTCCAAAGGAATCAAAGTAATTCTCTTTCCATTAGATGTTATAGTGTATGTATTCTTTCTCCCATCATGTATAGCTTTTCTATCATACTGCCAAGGTCTACCCAATAAGATATGACATACATCCATAGGCATAATATCACACAAAAATTCATCATGATAAGATCCAATATGAAATTTTACCAAACATTGTTCACTCACCAATACTTATGATCATCCTGAATCCATGCTATCTGATAAGGCTTAGGGTGTTTCAGTGTTTCCAACTTCAATTTAGTCACCATCTCTTCTGAAACTAGGTTATCAGAACTACCACTATCAATAACAACTTTACAACATTTACCTCCTAATTTACATCTAGTTCTGAAAAAACTCTTCCTCTGCGGTGGTTCTTCATTTGTCTCTGCTTAAAATAGTTCTCTCCTCATCACAAGTGATTCTCCTTTCTTAGGTTTACCAACTGAACTAGGTGATCCAACAGGTTCTTCTTCCACATAGGCTGCTCTTCCACTATTTTTTGTCCTTTTGCTTTTACTCCCTTGATTACATTCAAATTCTGTATGTCCTTCACTTCCACACTTAAAACAGGCTCCTCTAAATGTTCTCCTATCAAATCCTCTTCCTTCTGTTTTGTATCCTTCACCTCGATATGGACTAGGGTTTCCTCTGTAGTAGAAATTTTTGTCATCTCTCTGGTATGCATTTTTATCTCTGTCCTCCTTCTTGAATGTATTTTCTTGTCTTTTCTGCTGTGCATATGATCTTTCTCCTCTGGAAAATGTTCTACCTCCCTGAAATTTACCTCCTTTGCCTCTTTGTTTCTGATCATGCCTCTTGTTCAACTTTTCTTGAACCTTCAGGGCAAACTGATATGCTTCTTCCAATGTTGTCATCCTTACCAAACTCAATTCTTTTTGAATGTTTAATCTCAGTCCATTGATGTAACTAGCCACTTTCTCCTTGATTTCTTCACTATGTCCTATCCTTATGATCATATTATTAAATTCTTCAATATACTCCTTTATATATTTCTCCTTTTGTCTAAGGTTTTGCAATCTCTTCAACAATTCCAACTCATAGTCAGAAGGTATAAACTGGTTCTTCAATTTTGTCACCATCCTGTCCCACTTTGTAATCTTTTCTTTTCCTCTTCTATTTCTATCCAACTAAACTTCTTTCCACCATATAGAAGCATGTCCTTTCAACTTTGTCTTTACAAATTTCACCTTCTCCAGATCTTCAATTTCATCATACTCAAAGTATTCTTCCATGTCATTTATCTAGTCAATCAACTCCTCAGGATTCAAATTGCTAGTATAGTTAGGTACATCAACTTTAGGTCTCTTTCCAATCTTTGAAATAGCTTGCAACATCTTCACTTGATCTAATTCTTCTTCTCCTTCACCTCCTAGGGTTTCTTTAGTTTGATTCATAGATTGAAATTCTTCATCATCACTCTCAATATCAATTCTAGGGCTTAGTCATTTTATTCTATCTTCTTTAACAACATGTAGTCTAATTCACATTATTTTCATCATCTCCATCATTCATCCATTGTTCCAACAATAGGGATTCTCCTCGGCAGCATCTTCATAGGATCAAGTGTAAACTACCTCAATTCAGTGATTGGGCTACAAGGTGACAACTACCTCACAATCGGTGATTGTTTGCGACACAAGTAACCTGCCTCAGCTTTAGTGATCTATCCACAGTAAGATCTTATGGAATTCCTTCACCAACTTCACTCAATTCACTCTCAAAGATTCAAACCCTCACTTTGATACCACTTGGTGCAATCATGGTTAGGAGGGTCCTCAAAGAGAACTATCCAGGCCGTGTAGCTAGAGTAAACACAATAGAAAAAATTCAAATATATGAGGTAAATGCAGATTCAATTATTTGGTATATAATAGAATTCACATACATATTGGTTGGCAACATGCGATCTTACAATTAGGGCTCACAGGCCTGATTACAGAATATCAGAATATGCACAAGATATATCTTTAAAGCTCCTTTACCAAGAAATCAAATTATCAACCTTGTAAATTATGCTAACTAATTTCCTAGGCATCTATTACATCAATATATATCATCTCTAGAACCAAAGATTCCTCTGCGTTAGCCAAGGAAGATCACAACCTCCAATGAAGAGCTGTAACATGTGTACATGGATAGGTCGGACCTAAATGAATAGAACTCCTTCACAAGTGAATGGAATTGCATGCAGATCTTGGGAAAGGTCAGCCATGAACCAAACAACATTGGATGAAGTGTAATTTAGCTCCGCAAGTCGTGAAATGCTCTGTAGGTCTTCTCCTTTAGCTGATTATTTGAGATTGTCAGGATGCTTTATTTTGAGAAAATAGTTGATCTTCTAATAGTGATAACTTTCTGATACTTGATCCAATTACTCTAAGTTTTAGATACACAAGGTTTGAAATGTAACTGCGGTAGAATGCAGACCAACATACAGAAACTGCTACTGACTGAACTACCTGAACTAAACTGGGAAATGAAAAGAAAAAAGATAAAATGTAAACAAACTAAAATGCAAATGTTTTGGTTGATGCAAGATTTCTCTTGAACCAAGAATGCTCCTGCATCATTATTCCTTATTCAAATGATTTTATATTAACCTTACATAATGTTTGATTTCACAATATAACTAAAAATTTTCAAAGAGAATTAAATTACATTTATAATAATTTAACTTTAGAAAAAATATCTCAAGTTAAAATAAATTTTTAGATGAATGCATCTTGTCATCAATTATTGTCCTTTTATCTATTTTTATTAATCTATAGTCATTAGATTAAAAGAGTGCACTTTAAGTATAACCTTTCCAAAATTAAAATTGAGAAACATATTGGCTAACCTTCAACTCTATCTTGTGCTAACTTATATATTGGCTTTTGGGGGCATCATAATCAAGGATAAGAAGTTCACAAAATTAGTCAAACTTATGCAAAATATGGTCTACATGGTGTTTAATCTTCCTCCATCGTCACTCCTAGAAAAAGAGTTAATCAAGTCATGAAGACTAACATTCTCTAATGCTCTTGCACTTGTATGAGAGTAAACCCCTTCAAGAATATGTTTTAGAGAGCCTTTCATGAAGGGATAGACATTGTGAGCCTTGTGGAAACTATTATTATACATTACATTCACTATTCAATGACCTCTTTTCTAGTTTGGAGATGTTCCTTGCCACAATAATCCCATACCCACTGTAATAAAATTTATCCAAGCATGTCAAATTCTATAAGCATTAAGCAATTCATTTTATGATACAATATGATTTTGTAACCACCACAATTAAGGGGATGCATGTATAGATATATATGATTTTAAGAGACAATAAAATATTATTTAAAAATGTTGTATGTATGTAATGCAATGCACAAAAAGTAACAACCAATAGATGGTAAGCTAATTTTTAAATACAAGGGAAATATTTTAACACTTTCAAGGGTGTGATAATTTATAAGATATTTGATGCTTCTATAGAAAAAAAATATTTGACTTTGAAGGTATCATAATATCAATAGTGATGATTATTTCCAAATATAACAATGATACAATAAGTCTTAATAGTGAAAAGGATATTTTAAATAAATAAAGGATTGCATCTTCTCAATGGCACTATATTTGCATCAAAATAATAGATACATAATGACTAAAAATTGATATCATATCCTTATTTTAGTTCATTCGAAAGAACCTAATTTTGCATCAAATCATTTAGGATATTTCCATGCCTAAAGAGTGTTGTCTTTGAACCTTTACATGACTATGAAGATAGACTAATTAAGGGGTCAACCTAGGACAATATGACCCTTTTTACCTAGTGATCTCCTTATGGTATTTTTAAATACCACTAGCCTTTACACTTTAGTAGAGATCAAATACTTAGGTGGAGATCAATTTTTATAGTACGCAATCACCAAGGTTACTCCCATGAGTTTCATATCACTTTCACATGTTGGGTCAATACTATGGAGGGTGGGATCAATCTTCCACAACACAAATTTGATCTGAAAATAATTTCAAAACTATTTTAGTCCAAAGGCATTTTCCAAATTAGGAGCACCTACTTTCTAATACTAAAGAAAGTGAATTCTATGCAATATTAGGTTTTATTGTTTATTAATGTTTGACAAACTAAGTGTCTAATCCCTCCACATTTAATTTTATAAACTAATATTTATTCTTAAATCTATTTACATAGCTCTTCTTTTAGGTTAATTGTGTTTACTAAAAGTCATTTATAAATTAATCTATCCCTTTAACGAAAGTGTATTTTTCTTTACAATTTAGATAATCATTTTTCACATGGCATAAACGTTGTAGTGCCCATGTTCAAGGTTTGGTTGCATAGTTGTTAGTTTTGAAGGTATTTAGAATAGTATTTCATCACCCTTTTCTCTATAATATGAAATGGGTAAAAGGAATGCACTTTAAAGTAACCATAATCGATATATTCCAAGCATAATCAATTGCATATAATTTAAAATCTTGTCTATAATAAAGTGTAGTCCCATTGAAAGTGATTTGTTTGAATTTGGATCCCTGCAACAACACTTAATAGTATACATTTATGGGTCAAGACCAATTAACTAATCATGGTAAAAAAATCAAGGAGATCCATATCATTGTACCATCATCATTTAATATAGAAGTTATATGCATTATTTTTCTTAGAATATGTTGGTTTTGTGGTCTAAATATTTATAAATGCATGGAAGAACCAAAAAATATCATGGGTGTTTACTTATTAGGTTAGGTGCTAAATGAATTCCATTTGGACTCCTAGGTCATTTTTAAATTAATGGTCTTCTAAAATCCTTGGAAGTTGAGATCTAAGATGATAAAGCTCCTAGAGTATGGCTGAAAAATAAAACACACACACACACACACACACACACACACACACACACACACACACACACACACACACACACACACACACACACACACACACACACACACACACACACACACACACACACACACACACATATATATTATAGGTTGAATGACCAAATAGATAAACTTATAACCTAGTTTGGTGTTGATAAGAAGATAGAGGAATACAACTAGTTTACTTAATTCTCATCAGTTATTAGGATTTACTAAACCCCATAAATTGAACTAGGAAAAAAAATTATGAAAAAACTAAATAGAGAAGTAAGTACATTAAATCTTTGGCCAAAGAAGAAGAAATGTAAAGTTGTACAAAACTAAACCCACTAGACCACATGAATCCTAAGATATAGGATTATCTTCAAAAAATTGTAAGATTGAATTACATTTAACCTTCAAAAAGTATTGAATCCTATTGGATGAATTGGTCATACAATTTGCATAAGATGAAGTGTAATTATATGAGGAAATACAAGAAAAGTGTAACCTTTAAGCACTTGAGGTTAAATATAGATTTGATGAGCTATGACATTCACATAGCTTATCTTGTAATGGATGGAGGGTTGAGGGATTGGACTATCCTACCATGCAACCTTAGAGTAAACACAATGGAAAAACACAAAGAATGGAACAACAAATGAAAATCTATTGATTCAATATTAAGAACAATTACTTGACCTTCATATACCGGTAGTATGTGGACTGCAATTGGCTCATAGGCTGTCCTCTGGCTTATTACACTTACAAGAAAGATATAGCTTTGAAGCGCTATCCTACAATCTAACTTTCCAAACTATCCATTAACTACCAACTTCCTCACTAACTGCTAATGCATCTAGTGAATTATTATATAGCAATTCCTAGCTCAAGTAATGATCCATGTCAGCCTTAAAGAGTTTCAAAGTTCAATGATTGATGAAACATGTAGGTCTACTTAATTCCAAGGGTGAAGCCTCCAATGTTCATGGATCATGTTTTGGTTTTGGTTGAAGGTACCTTCAGTCCCATAATTCCTTGTGAGATGTTCCATTAGGTACTGCAAGTCATGGGAAGGTGTCGTAAACTTCATATGCTCAAACTAAATGTTGAATGCTTTGATCAATGAATCTTGAAAAGCTTCTGACATTGATAACTTCCTGTAGACAATTGAAATCTCCTAAAATCTGGATATGATGTAGATGAACCTTTGTAGAATCCTAATCTTGTATTGTGAGCTATGAAATGATCATATGGTAAAATGCGGTGGAAAATGATGAGACTATATTGACTAAAACACAATGCAAGAAAAGAAACAACATGTTTTTGGTTGATGCAAGATTGCCTTTCCACCTAGGATGCTCCTGCATCAGAGACTCGGGGTTGTTTGAAAAATGAGTCTCTCACTTTCTAGGGGCTAGAGGAAAACAAATGTAGTCTATCTTCACCTAAGAAATCAATGATGAGTCTTATTTCGGTCTTCCTTTCCACTTAACCAAGTACTCCTTATACTACTTGTTTCTGGTGTTGTACCCAACTCTGTTGTTCAAAATCTTCTTTATTTGTTCCTATTGTTGATGTGGTATTTGATCCTTCAAATAAACTTTTGTGGTGCTCTCACTTTATTCTCCTTCATGATATTGATATAGATCTACAATATTGAAGATTGGTGATATGCCCAATGCTTCCAGTAATTCCACTTCATATGCATTTCCTAAGTCAAACTTCTTAAGAATCTTACATGGTCTAAACTTCCTCATCTTTAGCTTGTTGTATGTCCCTACTGGAAACCTTTCCTTCTTGAGATATACCAAGACTTCATCGCCAACAAAAAATTCCTTATGTCTCCTCTTCTCATTTTCTTGTCCCTTGTACTTTTTGTTCATCTCTTCCAAATGCTTCTCAACCTGATTGTGTATTGTTTCCATGTATCCTGCAAATTGTTTACCTTCTACACTTCTTTCATTCTCCATATTGATGTCTATGAGTTCCATAACTCCTCTAGGTTGTAATCCAGTCACAATTTCAAATGGTATCTTCCCTATACTTTTGTTCACTGAATTATTGTATGCAAACTCTACTTGCGGTAGAATCATATACCAATTTCCTACTTTATCTCCTACCAAACATCTCAACAAGTTGCCCAAACTCCTATTTACCGCTTTTATTTATCCATTTGTGTGTGGGTGAAATGTTGAACTGAACTTTAAATCTATCTTCATCTTCTTTCACAATGTCCTCTAGAAATAGCCTCTAAAGTTTGTATCCCTATATGAAATTATACTCTTTGGTAATCCATGCAATATCACAATCTCCCTGAAAAATAGGTTTGCAACATGTAGAACATCATTTATCTTCTTACAAGAAATGAAATGCGCCATGTTTAAAAATATGTCCACTACAACAAATATAGAATCATGTCCCATTTGTGTTCTTGGTAACCCTAATATGAAATACATGCTTATATCTTCCCAAGGTCTTCCCAGTATTGTCAAAGGTTTATACAATCCAGTATTTTGACTACTCCCTTTTGTATCTTGACAAATTTTGTAACTTTGAACAAACTTCATTACATCCTTATACATTTGGGGCCAAAAATAATGTTCATTCACCAAATCTACTATTTTATCAATACCAAAATATCTTGCTAATCCACCACTATGTTTCTCCTTGATCAAATTCTCCCTCATTGAGTTTTGCACAATACACAACTGATTCCCTTTGAACAACATATCATCTTGAATGAAGTAATCCAACCACTTTCTTTGGTTTGTCACAATTGGTTCCCTGCATGCTTTCCAGGCTTCCATAAAATCAAGATCATCCTCATACATGTGCTTGAGTTACTCAAAACCTAGTACTTCTACTGTCGTTTATGTCAATAAGTTCCTCCTTCTACTCAGTGCATCTATAACTTTGTTTTATTTTCCACTCCGGTGTTTTAGCATAAATGTATAACTCTTCATGAATTCTATCCACCTCATGTGCCTCTAATTCAACTTACCTTGACTATTCAAATACTGCAAAGCTTGATGGTCAGTGTATAAAACAATTTCCTTAGGCAACAAATAATGTCTTCACTTCTTCAAGGCTTGAATTATGGCATAGAACTCTTGATCATATATTGAATATCTCCTTCTTTCTTCATTCAAATTCTCACTGAAATATGCTACTGATCTCTCTTCTTGACTTAACACTGCTCCTATTGCATTCCCAATAGCATCACAAACAACCTGAAATACTTTGTCAAAATCTGTTAATGCTAACACTAGTTTCTCTGTCACCTTTTTCTTTAGTAATTCAAAACTCCTATGTGCTCCTGATGTCCACATAAAATTTTTCCAGTCTCCTCTCATGGTCTCTGTCATTGGTGTCCATATGGTACTAAAATTTTGAATGGAATTCCTATAGAAACTTACCAATACATGAAAAGATCTTATCTATCCAATATTCACAGGTGTTGGCCAGTCAAAAATTGCTCTTACTTTTTCTAGATCCATCTTCAATCCTTCTGAAGAAATCACAAATCCCAAATATACAAGTTTTGTCTTCATGAAACTACATTTCTTATTATTTATCAACAATTTCTCTTCTATTAGCCTTTGAAATACTTGTCTAATATGCCACAAGTGTTCTTCCTTGGTCCTACTAAAAATCAGAATATCATCCAAGTAGACAATAACAAATTTACCCAAGAATTTCTTTAGTGCCTCTTTCATCAATCTCATGAATGTATTTGGTGCATTAGTTAATCCAAAAGGCATGACAAACCACTCATACAATCCTTCATTTGGCTTTAATGTAGTCTTCCATTCATCTCCTTCTTTGGTTCTAATATGATGGTATCCACTCTTTAGGTCTATCTTTGTGAAATATTTTGCTCCACTTTGTAATGTAGAAAAAGAGGGTTTGTTGATTTGATTGGTACGTAGTTTAGCTAGATCCTCTTTTCATTACACACATTCAAGGACATTTAACTGGGTTGAATCATGAATTTTGCAAGAGTATTCACCTACAGGTTGGTTGTCACTTGTAATGATAGGGAAATGTGGAAATCAATGATTATTGTGTTAATTTAAGCCCAATTATGCTCAAAACCCTAATTATTGCAAAATCGTAAATAAATAGATGAATTCTAACAAATGCTCGCACACAAAGATACTAGATGAAGATTATATTCATACCAGATTTTGAAGTTTGATATTTAGAAATGTCAAGGATAGAGGGACTCCCACCGAAGTCTGATGTAGTATTTTTATCAGGGTTTTCCAGACCTTTTTTTATGTTGATTATCACTATTCCATTAATTTCCAGCTCCACAAACTAGGAGGACATAGGGACTAGTGCCCTTGTCTTGATTATGCTCTTTTCCACTCTTTCCTTTAGATTCAAGATCTATATGCTGTGCAATGCTCCTTTGCAACTCCATTCTATAGAATACGACAGGTGATTGTAAGTGACTCACCTGTCATTTATCAATTTGTTTTTCCTCTGTCCTACAAGGATACACACTCTCTATCTAACAACAGTGTTGGAAGGCTTGAATCACCTGTCGTATTTCATTCCAGGCTTGATCAAGGCAAGCTCCTAAACACCATCATGGGATCACTTAGCCTTGTGACTGTTCCACCTTACCTAGCCAATGGTCAAGTTATCTACCCTGTTTCTTGTGGCATGTTAGTCACCTAAACCTTCCTTTTCAGTTGAGAGTCGAGGGATGTACTGGAGTCCTCCCTATCACCTCTAATTTGAATCATTGTGATTCTAGACCCATGTTGTACATGAAACCCTGTCTCGTGCTTAACTCATAACGTGATGTGTTCCCTGTGTAAGTTTAACGATTTTAGTTATCTTTTCTTCTTTAGTGTTATTCTATGCCTGTAAAGGATCAGTTACCGTTATCCTTTGTGCTTTTGTGTGGGGATTAAATTTGCTTAACAACCTTTGGTGGTATGACCCTTACATTTGACTTTTTATGTTATGGCTCTTCGTGACGTTTGCAAGTTAAGGATAGGTTGAGTTTTGTGAAAATAATAGATTTGCTTAATCTAGAGTTAATATAACTCCATCGTGATTTGCAAGTTGTCATTAATTCTGTAGATGCTCTAAGTATAGCACTTCGATTATAGTTACCCCATTTTAGTCTCACAATTCTTTTATATTAGTTGCCTTATTCAATAATGCATTTATAATACCATGACATATTCTTGTATGAGCAAACTATTTAAAAAGCTATGACACATTTTAGTATGCGAAGACATCGTACTCTTTTGTTAGGACAAATGTATATTATTCTTCAAACATCATTATCCTGGTATTCCCTACCGTAAGATGGTTTATCAACTTTAATAGTGCATGCTTTCTGGTTTGTCAATCAACAATACTTTGCCACCGTCGAACTTTCAACGTTAAGTCAAAATTATATGTAGATGGTTTTTTGTCTTTTACAACTGTGACATTTTGTATAGTGAAATATAAAAATGACCCAGTTTAATTCATATTTTTCAACCAATCTAAATATGCCAAGTGACTAGTATTTTGTTAGACACGTAAACCAAAAGGATTAGCTGGCACTCATAGATGGCCCTCTGGGTTAGTAATGCAATGCAGAGGATCAGCTTTCGAGGGAATTGCAGTTTCTTTTTTTTATGTTTTTGGGTTTGCTGGGCTGCCTTGAGATGATCAGAATTCTTGAAGACTACGGCAAAAAAAAATATTTTAACAATCTGTCGCTGTGGAATTTTTGGGAAAAAGAGGCTATGGATGGTTGGGAAAAGAGGAGGGTGGTAGAGGATTTCAGGGGGAAAAAAGGGAGTGTTTCACAGGATGGGAGGGTGCTGATGGGAGCAGGGATGTGGCTGTGTGTGGGTTTACATCCTCTACCAGCTGCATTTGCCTGTAAGTTCCTAAAACCTGTATAATCGATCCATTTTTGTACATGTTTTGGAATCAATGTATTCGATGAGATAACATCTCTTTTAGACATGTTGTCAAACATTATCTGTGCCTCGTCTATGCTTCCACTTTGTGCATGCTTCTACCCGGCAGACGCAACTACAATATCTGATGAGATTCCACTATCCTTCATGCTTCGATGGGAGTCCATACCCTGTTCCTAGACTCCCATTTTGCATGGGTAACGAGGATATTTGCAAAGGTTGTGGGAATTGGTTTGTACACCCGCCAGCTATCTGTGCCTGAAAATTCCTAAAGCCTTTTAAAAAAATCCGTTTCGTTCGTATTCTGCAATCATTGCAGTCCATGGGTCCATATTTCTGGAGACCTTCTGTTAAACAATTTACGTATCTTGTCTGTGCGTCCGCTTTTTGCTTGTGGTTGCTAGGCTATGAGGGCATTCTACAAAACAGTCATGCCTTGTCTACGTTTTCCCTGTTTGGCATACATGTTTAACCTAGCGCTTGCAATTATATCAGCTGACGGAAACTCCCTTATGGTTATGCTTTGGAGGTTATCCATTCATCATTATCGGAGGTCTGCACTAATCATTATTACAGTGCAAGCCTATTTTGCTTTAGATGTCGCCATTTAACATCACCAATCATCTCCAAAAGAATATTGTCTCTGTTTTAAATCGATTGAATTGGTTCACATCCCACAATGAACTCTCTGGTGAAAATCTTAGGGATACGTTTTGTTGTGGAGTGGCAATCAGCACATACTTGAAGCTTCTTAACATCTCTAATAGTTGTTCCATGGGACGTGTTCAACAAACCAAATGCAAATCGCTAACTTTTCACCCTGGTGGCAGAGAAATAATTCCTTCTTAGGTTTGGAAGCTAGAAAATACCCTACTGCCTTCATCTTCCAAGCCAATGTCTCCATCTTTGCATAGATGTTGAGAGAAGAACATAAGTCGAATAGTATTTTTGTCTTATGACCCAAAGGAAAAAAATGTCGCTATATGTATTCCTAACTCCTAAGCCTTTATCCATAGGTGATCTACAGGCAGCAAGAAAACACATCCACACGATCACCTCAGGTTTAATCGGCTTCTCAATGATAAAGTGTTGGGTGCCGTCAAGATGCCTCAGGCCTTGTGTATGGGGTCATTCCTCTGTTGGAATGTAGTCACCTAGATACTCACACCCACCTATGACAGTTTCTTACTTTATACCCCAGTTTTGAAACAATCGATGTCCTCTTAATGGTTTTAATAGTTGTATTGACATCCTTTCAGGTATGGACTTAATCCTCCAATGGTAGGTAAGTGCGTAACCATGGTTAGTTTTATACACCATCCCTCGCCCTCTAGAGCACCCTAGACTCTCCAGTCTATAAATTTGAGTGTGTTGTTTCTTTAGTCAATAAACCTATTGTGTTGTTCTTCACGTTATTCATATCTTATCAATGCTTAAGCACACATAGGTCGACTATGGGAGTATTAAGCCCCCTAGTCACTTTAATGTTTCGATAGAAGTTATGTTTTATTTTGTTAATTATTCTAAGAGTATGATTCTATAGTTTGGGCAGATTTCATGACCATGATTGTACATATATATATATATATACAAATGAAGACTACCTTGGTTTGTGGTGTGTAGAAATGTTAAATCATACGATTAAGGATTTTGTAAATTTACTTTATATCTCTGAGGTTTTGGTAGGACTTGGGAATTCGTTATATGCGAGATTGTAGTCTTTTTTTTCCTTTCGGGGTGATTATAGGACCTTGTTTTCTTCCATTTTGTTGAGAGACCCTTAGGCATTATTATCTCTTTTGATTGTCTTAGGTAGGTTGGTTCCTTAAGATGAGGTCATATCTTGCTTGCGATGTCATTTTTTTTGGTTAGCGGAACGTTAGCCTTGCATGTGAGATGGGTAGATTGCATTTTGGCTCGGGTGGATCCCTTTCGCTTCTCTTTTTCCTTGGCAAATGATGGGTAAGGTCTTTTAAAAGAATTTGATATGTGTGAACATTATGTTTTTAATGATGCTCTGTTTGTTATCTATATTACTTCTCTTGCTTAATTGGGTCATGAATGTCCTTATGATGGTGTATTCTTGGGTTTTGTTATGTGTATGTTGTTGTGTGAGTGTGCCTTGAGTTCTTTTCATTGTATTGGGTTACTTGTTTATCTGTTCGGTGTGTGCGTGGTCATGTTATACAGTTTCATGCTTAAACTGAGTGTTGTACTTGAGGCCCTCGTTGGGTGAGTCAGCCTTGTTAGTGGTGGTTTCTTGATCTCCTCTCTCCGTAGCTCGGGGGTGCCTAGGGTGAATGGACATCCATTGCGCTCAATGATGGCAATATGGTTGGGTGGTGGGCAGCATCTCCCATTGGTCCGATATCGGCGTCCTTCTAGAGAATCGACGAGATTATTGTGTTGTATCTTTCGATGTACTCCGACCTCGATGGTTAATTACCTTATGGTTGTTGCCTCTATCTATTTGTTTTGAAAAGCAAAAATGATTATCGTTATTATTTTTGGTTATCTGTATATTTCAGAGAAATAATTAATGTATAATTATCTCCTCGATGTACTCCAAAAATTAAATGTTGCTTAATTATTTCAATTGATGTGTAGGATAGTAATGGATGTTTAATTATCTCTCGATGTACTCGACAATTTAAATATTGCTTACTTATTTGCTTTTCGCTGTATAGGAAAGTGACTAATGTTTTCTATCCCCTTGATGTACTCAGAAGGTTAAATATTGTTTATTATTTTCTAAGGGTACATATATAGGAAAAATAAGTAACGTATAATTATCTCTATGGATTTAAAGAAAATTAATTATAGTACTTTTATCTTTATTGATTCATAGGAAAAGTAATTATTGTCAATTATCTTTATGAATGTATCGAAAAATAAATGATGTTTAATTATCCCTAACAATGTGAAGGAGAATAATTATTGCTTATTTATCCCTAGATGTAAAAGAAAATAAATAATGTTTATTTACCTCTTCGGATGTAAATTAATTAATTATTGTCATTTATCTCTAACCATGTAAAATAAAATTAATCATAGTTCTTTATTGCTATGGATGTAAAAGAAAATTTAATTCTTGTTATCTGTCTCTATGGATGTAAAGAAAATTTAATTATTGTTTATTGTCTCTATAGAGGTTAAGGAAAATTGTTGAGGTTTATTTATCTCTATGGGTGCAAAGAAAAATGATTAGGGCTTATTTATCTATATTGATGTAATGGAAAGTAATAAGTGTTTGATTATCTTTTGATGTTGATTGGCATAGACTGGACTTAGGAATCCTCTTCTCTCCCATTATGGTGTCTTGCTATCTTTTTAGAAATGGTTTCCAAAGCTCTTGTCTTCAAAATTCTCTTCTTGCTTGTTGATTAGGGGAGACAAAATAGTATCAACATTACTTATGAATGTGTATTCTACCCTTGGTCATTTGGGAGTTGAATTGCTCTTCTTGCACTAATGATTAGTCTGTCGGCATATTATGTGGTATTTCTTGGTTGTCTCACCTAAGCGAGGTGTCTTGGATGTCTCATCCGCGCTTCCCCTTCCTCCCTCGCATTGTGGGACGGGGTTTTAGGGACATGGGGAAAGTTTTTGTTGGTTCATGTCATGACCACATTGTAAATGTGGGCATGACATGTGGTCTTTTCGTGTCATGACCACTCAGTAAATGTGGGCATGACATTTGGTATCAGAGCACATGTTTCAACATTGGGAGCTCTAGGGTTTGCATGAAGTTTGGACCGACATGTAGTGGGTTGAGAGCATTTTGACCCTTGTCCTACTCCGTGTAGCCACAAGAGAGTGAGGTTGTGGTTTGTCGACTAACCTTCACCTAGGAGGGATGTCCACCCTCTTGTTTTGTCATCGTGATGGCCTTGTCACACGCTTATCGAAGTCTTCCACTTGTGTTTGTGGTGGTTGTGTTCCTCTTGGTTAGTTGTCCTCTCGAGTCAGTTGGTCTAGGTTGTGAGGGGTGTGTTGGACCCTTCCTCGCCCTTGTGTATTTTGTGGAGGGTAGTGACATCTTAATGCCTGTTTGACTTATTCTTACATTGTGGACTTGACACATGTTTATCATGATGTGGAATGGCATAATTTCTTAAACTGTAAGGAAATGAGGACATCTCAAAACGTATTTCTAAGAAAAGTGGTGTCTTCGACAAATTTAAATTCTTTCCAAATGCTTCAAAAACACGCACAACTATGCCTTTAAAGCGGAAACAGACATAGAACATTTCCTATATTGACCCTTAGAGGAAAGCACAAGCGAACAATATCTAGTTTCAACAGCAGAGACATTAAACATGAAAGACAGAACAAGAACATAGATTTACGTGGGGAAAACCCTTACGGGTAAAAAACCCCACACTCCAAAAGCCCAGATGAACAAGAACACAGATTTACGTGGGGAAAACCCTTACAGGTAAAAAACCCCACACTCCAAAAGCCCAGATCACCATTGTATTATTCAGCAATAGAAAAATAGTTACAATACAAAACTGGCAATAAGCCTTTACAGGAGATTTACATCTTGCTCCCTCTGAAGAATAACTGACAGTAACCCTACACAAAGATCTCCAGAATTTGGTTGGCTCTTCATACTGTGATCATGCCACAGACAACACACAGTACAGAACTTCATCTTCTCAGCCAGAACTTCCTTCATCTAAATTCTGTTTTCATCCTCTTCTCAGTCCCTTCACATGCCGTTCACATGTTGCATACAACATACAACATAGGACTTCACAGAAGAAGAAGAACAGAGTTCCATCGGATTGAACTCTCTATCTTACAGACTCTCTCACTCACCAATTAACTCTCACCCAAGAGAGTAATCTGTTCAACTATCATAACCCACCAAACAACATTTTCTGCCATGTTAAAGAGCCACGTCACCACTGTCTCGTAACCGTTTCCATGACTATACAAATTTGTGAGATCTACATTATCCCACATTCATCAGTCAGAGAAACTTTTATTGTGTTATATACAAGACCACAGGGTATATGAGTGTCGAGCAATTTTGTTGCCGACAAGACCATTTATCCACCCTATCGTGGAGACTCTCGCCGAACATCTTCCATCGGAGTAACTTCTGCCGTCGGAGTGACAATTCAAAGCTGAGCTGATAGAAGTTTTCACGCCGATGCCAAACACCAACTTCCATCGGGGTGACAGATGACATCGGAACAACATCCCTAGGATTGGCCGATAGCATTTCTCACGCCGATGCTAACTTCGCCAAATGCCGTCGGGGAGATAATCTACATCGGAGCGACTCCTCCAAGTTTGGCCGATAGCAAAGCTCACGCTGACACCAAAACTCTTACCAACGCCAACTCCCATCGGGGTGACCACCATTCATCGGCCAGAAAACTTAAAGGTATGCCGATAGTAGGTCTCATGCCGATGACAAGTCTCGCCAACAATTCATCGGTATAACATGAAGTATCGGTGATACACCTTCCAGCTGCGCCGATATCAATACTCACTTTGATGATCTTTCATCGGGGTGACTCATGCCGACTAGATCACTTACTCTTCGCTAACCCTGCATCCATCGTCGGTGAGACCAATGCCCATCGGAGAATCTTCCCTAGACCAAGCCGACAGTGAAAGTTAGCCTGATAGCCCTTGGTCGGTGAGACTTCGCAGATCAGCCAAGTGCTCATCACTCCCACCGATACACAAAGTCAAGCCGATGGTCACTACCATCGGTAAGACCAAAGAGATCGGAGTAACAAATCAAAACTAGGCCGACAGAGATCTTCATACCGATGACCATTCCATCGGAGAGACACCTCACATCTTACACCGATAGACCAATGTCACCGCGATGCCAACCTCTGAACCGATGATCAACCAAGGAATCGATGAACCATTTAACCTGTAATTTGAGTCACTAGTACTCAACATTCTCCCACTTGACGAAGGAATTACAGGAAACCATCAATGCTCCAAGTCAACAGAATCAAAGTTAACACTGCCTTCACTCCACTGTACTCACAAGCTCCACAGAAGCTTCAACATAACAAACTTCAAAGCTTCCAGAACACAGCCATGAAACCATTCTCCAGAAACAAGATAAACCATCAGCTAGAACAACAATCAGTAAGCTGACTGTACCCATCCAACTGAACATAAAACCCACATGACTGAAAATAGCACACACAGCCAGTGCTAAAACATCCAATCACTCATACCTTAAAGGTATGAACATCAGTAGACTCATGCCACCTGCATATACACCCATCAACTGCAAATACAAGCTCCATATATCAACTAGTCAAAGTAGACCAAACACATCAAGAACTCCCACTGCATGGATAATGCAGATCTGAAAAAGATCATGGCATACAAAATCTACCAATAGCATTACATAGAAAGTGTAAATATCATGTAGTACCAAGGAAACATCCACCATGATATGCAAATCAATAACCTGCAAGAACAACACCTCACAACCAGTCCAAAGTTCTCCAATTTCTCCACATCCAACAAAAGAAAGAGATAACAGAACAGAACCTTCATGTTGTCACCCAACAACGTAAGTGAAAGCACATGACCACAAACTAGTGATCATCAGCTCCAACCAAATCTCAAAACAATGTAATGTGAAACACACCATCAGAGAAACTAACTGAGACCAAGAGGAACACTGCACATCATATACCTATAGACAATCCTTTTACATACACCTCTGAAAGCCAACTGTGTCAAGTATGATCTCCTTCAAAACACCCCAAAGAAGAACAGCATAACAACATCCAAACAAACATTCAATCTCCAAGATCAAGCGCAACTAACATGGATGTAAGCCTCACAAACCAAAGAAGATCAAACTAATTCATTTCCCATTTCAGGAAATCAGCCCATTAACCATCTCCTAACAGTCCTCATCAATGAATGATATCTCTAAACTCAAATGCACAAGGAGATAATCATGCTATTCATTTCTCACAATGGATCCACCAGAATCATATCTATGAAAGAAAGCATAAAACACCTGAGAGAAACAATGGGCTATACCTCTCAAGTGAAACTTGTCGAGTAGACCAAGAGTGGGGAAAGAGAATGTTCTTCCAAGATACCCAAGTCCCAATGACTTTCTCTAAGAACAATCTCCTCTAGATCTTTTTGTTGAATTCACATTCAACCAAGGTAAAGACTCCTTGAACTTCCAGCTGTAAACTCTGAAAACACAACATATACAGTCTCACCTTATTCTCCATGTATCCATGAGTACCTTTGAACAATCACCTCATGCTAAACTCCAACTGCATCACTACAACACTATGAAGTAATCAAGCAAAAGATAAATGTACCCAAACATAGAGAAGTAACCAGACCACTGTCAAAACTCCAATCATCTGAATCAGGAACTTATCATGACATCATGATCTTACCATCTCCTTTAGGAGATTCCATGCTCCAGGTGAACATAACCATTGTCTCTAGATCAATGTATCATACCAAAATTCAAAAGCAGAAATCATGATATGAAACAAACCAAAATTCTAAACCAACATCACCTGTCAAGCACCACCAACACCTTAGCCAAGAATTTCATGAATCCCCCATGACTCCAAGATGTTACTCATCCTCAAATAGTGCCCCTGCAAATGCGAAAGAACCCTTCTGCAGCAACAGGATCAAAGAGCTCCTCCTAGTAACATCTGCAACACTAAAGAAGATCATTCACCACTAAGTGATGAAACACACAGTCAATGCTAAAGCTCCCACTGAACTGTAACAACAGAGCTTTCCAAGCATCCTGACCAAACATCTCCTAATCTGAAAATCTTCCAGGTCCACACATTAACATGTCCATGTGACTATAAAACCAAGTGACACCAAGATCTCCAAAACAAGGAATTAAACTATCACTGTCAATAGCTTACACAAACCTGTGTATTCAAGCTATACATGACATCATGATACACTTACTACAAGTCTCCATAACCAACTATTCAGATACTCTACAACATCCATCCTCTCATCCCAAAACAGTCACACCAATGCACAAGTGACCATAGACAAGGCCAGTTAACAAATCTGCATAAGCACTGAAACAACCTTGTGGATAAAGACAGTCCACATCCGAGTCATCTCACTGTAGCTTAATAGGTGATCAGCCCACAAAACTACATAACTCGTAGATCCAACCAATGTATCATGCAAACTCACTATCACACTGGAAACTGCAAAACTGAGATTTCAAGGAATAAATAACAATGTAGACAACAAGACTCAAGCATCAGAAAACTTACTTTTCACTGATTCGCCCAACATGTCCACAACCAGAGCACCATAGTCAAGAAACTAGAAGCATTACCATAGAAATGCTGAGTGTCATATCACATACTAGCACTCCCATGCAGAGAACGCATTTCACCTCCTCACACCATGCACAGAGCATGCATGCAAAACTGCAACTATATCATCCAACAACATCCCAAAAGCTGGGGTCTAGAAATAGCTTAACTACAGCTTCACAAAACCACAAGTTTTTCTTTTGACCGTGTAAAACCTACAAAAACCACTTGTGTTTGAAAAACACCCATGCACATCCATACCCACTTCACATCTGGAAAACCCAAAAAGTCTGCAACAAAACTCCAACAGTTAAACCAGAATAATGGATCATCATGAATATGCAAAACCATAGTTTTTAAGGAAAAACTATAAAACCCCTCAAATCCAAAAAACATGAATCTGAGTCATGCAAGTGCAAAATATCCACTTAAGGAAATAGCAGTTCAAGAGCTTTAGGCCCACTTGTAGACCAATCCCTCAACCACCAACATGCACATGCATCCGAGAGAATCAGGCAATTACAGAAGCTCTCAGATCATCCAATGATCAACTCCAAAGCCTGCATGCAATCAGGGTAACAAAAATTATGCCTTCCAATACCAGGAACAAAACACCCAGCATAAGCACAATACTCCATGGCTGAGCAGTAACACAAACTCCTTCATATCATCAGAGAGCCTCTCACACAGACACCCAATATGAAAGTTACTGCAGCAACACAGCCTCAAAGCAAACCCCATGCAACAAGATTAAATACTGTCAATTAAGAGCCTCAGGCCACATCATGACCAGCTCCAGTCTCTTCACCATCCTTCAAGCACTGCTGAAACAAAAACACAAGATCAACTACCAGACTTTCACTCAAACAAGGATCAAACAAACAGACATTTCCTTCAGATTTCCTCAAGCCTGTCACACTAAGAAATCATCATAGAAGGAATACCCAGACCTTATACACCAGGAACTCTTACATGCAAACACATGCAGCACACAAATGTACATATGTGAGCAACAAAGCATATCCCAGAAGAAGGCTCTGATACCACTTGTAAGGAAATGAGGACATCTCAGAATGTATTTCTAAGAAAAGTGGTGTCTTCGACAAATTTAAATTCTTTCCAAATGCTTCAAAAACACGCACAACTATGCCTTTAAAGCGGAAACAGACATAGAACATTTCCTATATTGACCCTTAGAGGAAAGCACAAGTGAACAATATCTAGTTTCAACAGCAGAGACATTAAACATGAAAGACAGAACAAGAACACAGATTTACGTGGGGAAAACCCTTACGGGTAAAAAACCCCACACTCCAAAAGCCCAGATGAACAAGAACACAGATTTACATGGGGAAAACCCTTATGGGTAAAAACCCCCACACTCCAAAAGCCCAGATCACCATTGTATTATTCAGCAACAGAAAAATAGTTACAATAAAAAACTAGCAATAAGCCTTTACAGGAGATTTACATCTTGCTCCCTCTGAAGAATAACTGACAGTAACCCTACACAAAGATCTCCAGAATTTGGTTGGTTCTTCATACTGTGATCATGCCATAGACAGCACACAGTACAGAACTTCATCTTCTCAGCCAGAACTTCCTTCATCTGAATTCTGTTTTCATCCTCTTCTCAGTCCCTTCACATGCCGTTCACATGTTGCATACAACATACAACATAGGACTTCACAGAAGAAGAAGAACAGAGTTCCATCGGATTGAACTCTCTATCTTACAGACTCTCTCACTCACCAGTTAACTCTCACCCAAGAGAGTAATCTGTTCAACTGTCAACCCACCAAACAACATTTTCTGCCACGTTAAAGAGCCACGTCACCACTGTCTCGTAACCGTTTCCATGACTATACAAATTTGTGAGATCTACATTATCCCACATTCATTAGTCAGAGAAACTTTTATTGTGTTATATACAAGACCACAGGGTATATGAGTGTCGAGCAATTTTGTTGCCGACAAGACCATTTATCCACCCTATCGTGGAGACTCTCGCCGAACATCTTCCATCGGAGTAACTTCTGCCGTCAGAGTGACAATTCAAAGCTGAGCCGATAGAAGTTTTCACGCCGATGCCAAACACCAACTTCCATCGGGGTGACAGATGACATCGGAACAACATCCCTAGGATTGGCCGATAGCGTTTCTCACGCCGATGCTAACTTCGCCAAACACCATCGGGGAGACAATCTACATCGGAGCGACTCCTCCAAGTTTGGCCGATAGCAAAGCTCACGCTGACACCAAAACTCTTACCAACGCCAACTCCCATCGGGGTGACCACCATTCATCGGCCAGAAAACTTAAAGGTATGCCGATAGCAAGTCTCATGCCGATGACAAGTCTCGCCAACAATTCATCGGTATAACATGAAGTATCGGTGATACACCTTCCAGCTGCGCCGATATCAATACTCACTCCGATGATCTTTCATCGGGGTGACTCACGCCGACTAGATCACTTACTCTTCGCTAACCCTGCATCCATCATCGGTGAGACCAATGCCCATCGGAGAATCTTCCCTAGACCAAGCCGACAGTGAAAGTCAGCTCGATAGCCCTTGGTCGGTGAGACTTCGCAGATCAGCCAAGTGCTCATCACTCCCACCGATACACAAAGTCAAGCCGATGGTCACTACCATCGGTAAGACCAAAGAGATCGGAGTAACAAATCAAAACTGGGCTGACAGAGATCTTCATACCGATGACCATTCCATCGGAGAGACACCTCACATCTTACACCGATAGACCAATGTCACCGCGATGCTAACCTCTGAACCGATGATCAACCAAGGAACCGATGAACCATTTAACCTGTAATTTGAGTCACTAGTACTCAACATAAACTCCCTAACCCTTGTTATCACTAGAAATTGACATTGTCTCCTTTGGATTAGTAACTAGAAAAGATTGCATGAAGTACATCTTGCTTGGAATTTTATGGGTGCAATGTTCTTGTGTGAATTTGATATCATGTTATGCATACCTTGTGTGGAAAGGGTGTTTGGCTTCATATAAATGTGTGATGGTTTCACAATGCATATATAGTGTTATATGGGTTATCAATAACTCCATGATACATGATGTGATGTGAGACACCATATTGTGAGATGAATTAATGTTACTTTGATTTAATTATGACCTTGTATGCAAATTCTAGTATGTTGGTATACTCATTTGAGGTGTATTGCATTGTCTCTCTATGTGAAGTTACGGTAGATTCTATTTATGCCTTAGAAAGGCTAATTCAAATTACTATTAGATAGATTTATTAGAAAACCTTTATGGTAAATAAATTATGTGACCTTGTGTACGAAAGTTGCTTTTCTTCACTAAGTAATGAATGGTAAAGAAGAATTGTGATATGTGTAACCTTGTGGATGTGCTTGCTATGTGTGTGATCACCCCGTACATGCGTTGTGTACTCATGAGCTTGCAATACTAGGTATCCATCCATGGGTTGAGTGTATAACTACAAGTATGGTGGAGTCATGCTTGTGTGGCTGCTTGTTTGTATACCCTGTAAGGTCCAATCTTGGAGTTGGAGACCTTCCATGTGTGGAGTTAAGTAGTGGAGAGGAAGAACTTAGGAAGCTATGGTGACATGTTGTGGCATTGGTTTGGGATTACCCAACCAGCCATACCTTCCTATGCTAGAGTACCCCCTACTTCTCCTTAGTAAATGGACCTTTGCGAGGCCCATTGTGTTATCCTATCATGCTCCGTTTCCTTGATGGTACTATTGACATCTGACATGGGATCTTGGTTATGTTTTGGTATGGCCATGTGATTTGCTCAAGGCCATGCTACTTGTGCAGGTTTATTCTTACCCTTGGTATCTTATTTGAGTGGATGTGCGGCATCCTAGAGACATTTACATTATGATGATGATGTGTACCTTTGAGAAGGGCACGATGTACTACACTAATGACGTGTTACCTTTGAGAAGGGCACGATTCCACGTAAGAGTACATGAAGGTGCATTGATAATACTTACCTGCATGATGTTATTGCATTGGTTGTGTTTGCATGACACATGTAGTGACCGTGTTTCCCTCCTTCCTTGTTGGTGACTTGATGTTAGCCACATAGTGATGTAATGTGCACTTTCATGGATTGAAATCTTTTCTTTCAGTTGATTGACGACCTTTCTGTATCTTGCCTATGTGGGCCAACCATGTTATTTAACCTTGTCTAAAAGTAGCTTAGCCACAATTATTTGATTTCTCCACTTTTCACGTAACCCTTGTGGTTATGTTTGATTTATTGTTGGAATTGCGCACATTTATCTATTTTATTGTTGGATTTTGAAACTCCTTTCTTTTGGTATATTGTTATTTGTGGTGGCTTAGCTAGATTATTTTTGTTTGCAAGTGTTGGTCTTGTGTTGTGATGTTCTTCTCGCCATGTCGATGGAGTGACCTCTGGTAGAGTGTATATAAGGAAGTAGACGCAGGAAACGTATGAGGATGGGGGTAGGTGTGGACTAGTATGGGCTGGTCATTATCCACCTACCTTCCTAGTGATTTGTGTTGTATGTTGACTATCTCTTGGAGGCTAAACCCCTTATACAAACAAGAGGTAGGTCATTTGTGGGAATGCATGGCGAGGCCCCCAGGCGTGTGGCCTCGAGGCCATCATTACACTTGGTTCTTGGATCATTGGATTACTTGGCATTGGTATTTGGTTACGTGATTCTACGATGAGACTATGACATTCCCCTAAACCTTCCTATGAACCTTGTGAAGTTAATTCCTATAATGTGGATGAATTATAATGTGTGTTTAGTGTAAGCTATGCTTTGATGTATAGGTATATGAGTTAATATTTCCTTATGAACATGCATTATGACGTATGAATTACTCTATACACGTGTGATAATGATTGATGAACATGGGATTCTTCATGTTGAGTTTTGATCTATAGCAGGTGTTTTGTCAAAAAAAATATGGTTTTCATGGCATTTAGTCATAGTGCTTTATATTCCTATGAGTTCTTTATGGCAGATGTTATCCTCCATACTTACCTCATCTGGTGCAAAGAAGTTCAGGAGAGTGTTGTTACTTTCCACTTGATGACTTCCGGGAGTAAGTCATTTCCTAGGGGGTAGTATGTAAGGCCCGCCCTCGTCTGACTAGTGAGTTTTCCATTATTCGCCTAGTTCTAAATTAAAATGACAGATTTTTTTTATATAATATGGTTGTCAGATGGATGTAGGTAGTGGTTGGGTATACATCCTCTTTAATACATTTAAAGCTGCTTCGGCTATGATTACAATGATGGAATTGATACTTTGAATTGAGTGTGCAGGATATACATATGCAGGTGTTGGCCAATGGGAGGATGTGGAGGAGGAGACATGGGATCACTTAGCCTTGTGACAGTTCCACCTTACCTAGCCAATGGTCGAGTTATCTACCCTGTTTCTTGCGGTATGTTGGTCACCTAAACCTTCCTTTTAGGTTGTGAGTCGAGGGATGTACCGGTGTCCTCCCTATCACCTCTAATTTGAATCATTGTGATTCTAGACCCATGTTGTACATGAAACCCTGTCTCATGCTTAACTCGTAACGTGATGTGTTCCCTGCGTAAGTTTAACGATTTTAGTTATCTTTTCTTCTTTAGTGTTATTCTATGCCTGTAAAGGATTAGTTACCATTATCCTTTGTGCTTTTGTGTGGGGATTAAATTTGCTTAACAACCTTTGGTGGTATGACCCTTACATTTGACTTTTTATGTTATGGCTCTTCGTGACGTTTGCAAGTTAAGGATTGGTTGAGTTTTGTGAAAATAATAGATTTGCTTAATCTAGAGTTAATATAACTTCGTCGTGATTTGCGAGTTGTCATTAATTCTGTAGATGCTCTAAGTATTGCACTTCGATTATAGTTACCCCATTTTAGTCTCACAATTCTTTTATATTAGTTGCCTTATTCAATAATGCATTTATAATACCATGACATATTCTTGTATGAGCAAACTATTTAAAAAGCTATGACACATTTTAGTATGCTAAGACATCGTACTCTTTTGTTAGGACAAATGTATATTATTCTTCAAACATCATTATCCTGGTATTCCCTACCGTAAGATGGTTTATCAACTTTAATAGTGCATGCTTTCTAGTTTGTTAATCAACAATACTTTGCCACCGTCGAACTTTCAACGTTAAGTTGAAATTATATGTAGATAGCTGTTTGTCTTTTACAACTGTGACATTTTGTATAGTGAAATATAAAAATGACCTAGTTCAATTCATATTTTTCAACCAATCTGAATATGCCAAGTGACTAGTATTTTGTTAGACACGTAAACCAAAAGGATTAGCCGGCACTCATAGATGGCCCTCTGGGTTAGTAACGCAATGCAGAGGATCAGATTTCGAGGGAATTATAGTTTCATTTTTTTATGTTTTTGGGTTTGCTGGGTTGCCTTGAGATGATCGGAATTCTTGAAGACTACAGCAAAAAAAATTATTTTAACAATATGTCGCTGTGGAATTTTTGTGTAAAAGAGGCTATGGATGGTTGGGAAAAGAGGAGGGTGGCAGAGGATTTCAGGGGGAAAAAAGGGGAGTGTTTCATGGGATGGGAGGGCGCTGATGGGAGCAGGGATGTGGCTGTGTGTGGGTTTGCATCCTCTACTAGCTGCATTTGCCTGTAAGTTCCTAAAACCTGTATAATTGATCCATTTTTGTACATGTTTTGGAATCAATGCATTCGATGAGATAACATCTCCTTTAGACATGTTGTCAAACATTATCTGTGCCTCGTCTATGCTTCCACTTTGTGCATGCTTCTACCCGACAAATGCAACTGCAATATCTGATGAGATTCCACTATCCTTCATGCTTCGATGGGAGTCCATACCCTGTTCCTAGACTCCCATTTTGCACTGGCAAGGAGGCTATTTGCATAGGTTGTGGGAATTGGTTTGTACACCCGCTAGCTACCTGTGCCTGAAAATTCCTAAAGCCTTTTAAACAAATCCATTTCGTTCGTATTCTGCAATCATTGCAGTCCATGGGTCCATATTTCTGGAGACCTTCTGTTAAGCAGTTTACGTATCTTGTCTATGCGTCTGCTTTTTGCCTGTGGCTGCCAGGCCGTGAGGGCATTCTACAAAACAGTCATGCGTTGTCTACGTTTTCCCTATTTGGCATACATGTTTAACCTAGTGCTTGCAATTATATCAGCTAATAGAAACTCCCTTACGGTTATGCTTTGAAGGTTATCCATTCATCATTATCGAAGGTCTGCACTAATCATTATTACAGTGCAAGCCTATTTTTCTTTAGATGTCGCCATTTAACATCACTAATAATCTCCAAAAGAATATTGTCTCTATTTTAAATCGATGGAATTGGTTCACATCCCACAATGAACTCTCTGGGGAAAATCTTAGGGATAAGTTCTGTTGTGGAGTGGCAATCAGCACATACTTGAAGGTTCTTAATAGCTCTAATAGTTGTTCCATGGGACATGTTCAACAAACCAAATGCAAATCGCTAACTTTTCACCCTGGTGGTAGAGAAATAATTCCTTCTTAGGTTTGGAAGCTAGAAAATACCCTACTACCTTCATCTTCCAAGCCAATGTCTCCATCTTTGCATAGATGTTGACAGAAGAACATAAGTCGAACAATATTTTTGTCTTAGGACCCAAAGGAAAACAATGTCGCTATATGTATTCCTAACTCCTAAGCCTTTATCCATAGGTGATCTATGGGCAGCAAGAAAACACATCCACATGATCACCTTAGGTTTGATCGGCTTCTCAATGATAAAGTGTTGGGTGCCCTCAAGATGCCTCAGGCCTTGTGTATGGGGTCGTTCCTCTGTTGGAATGCAGTCACCTAGATACTCACGCCCACCTACAGTAGTTTCTTACTTTATACCCCAGTTTTGAAACAATCGATGTCCTCTTAATGGTTTTAATAGTTGTATTGACATCCTTTCAGGTATGGACTTAATCCTCCAATGGTAGGTAAGTGCGTAACCACGGTTAGTTTTATACACCATCCCTCACCCTCTAGAGCACCGTAGACTCTCCAGTCTATAAATTTGAGTGTGTTGTTTCTTTAGTCAATAAACCTATTATGTTGTTCTTCACGTTATTCATATCTTATCAATGCTTAAGCACACATAGGTCGACTATGGGAGTATTAAGCCCCCTAGTCACTTTCATGTTTCGATAGAAGTTATGTTTTATTTTGTTAATTATTCTAAAAGTATGATTCTATAGTTTGGGCAGATTTCATGACCATGATTGTACATATATATATATATATATACAAATGAAGACTACCTTGGTTTGTGGTGTGTAGAAATTTTAAATCATACGATTAAGGATTTTGTAAATTTACTTTATATCCCCGAGGTTTTCGTAGGACTTGGAAATTCGTTATATGCGAGATTGTAGTCTTTTTTTTTCCTTTCGGGGTGATTATAGGACCTTGTTTTCTTCCATTTTGTTGAGAGACCCTTAGGCATTATTATCTCTTTTGATTGTCTTAGGTAGGTTGGTTCCTTAAGATGAGGTCATATCTTGCTTGCGATGTCATTTTTTTTGGTTAGCGGATTGTTAGCCTTGCATGCGAGATGGGTAGATTGCATTTTGGCTCGGGTGGATCCCTTTCGCTTCTCTTTTTCCTTGGCACATGATGGGTAAGGTCATTTAAAAGAATTCGATATGTGTGAACATTATGTTTTTAATGATGCTCCGTTTGTTATCTATATTACTTCTCTTGCTTAATTGGGTCATGAATGTCCTTATGATGGTGTATTCTTGGGTTTTGTTATGTGTATGTTGTTGTGTGAGTGTGCCTTGAGTTCTTTTCATTATATTGGGTTCCTTGTTTATCAGTTCGGTGTGTGTGTGGTCATGTTATACAGTTTTGTGCTTAAATTGAGTGTTGTACTTGAGGCCCTCGTTGGGTGAGTCAGCCTTGTTAGTGGTGGTTTCCTGATCTCCTCTCTCCATAGCTCGGGGGTGCCTAGGGCGAATGGACATCCATTGCACTCAATGATGGGAATATGGTTGGGTGGTGGGCAGCATCTCCCATTGGTCCTGTATCGGCGTCCTTCCAAAGAATTGACGTGATTATTGTGTGGTATCTTTCGATGTACTCCGACCTCGATGGTTAATTACCTTATGGTTGTTGCCTCTATCTATTTGTTTTGAAAAGCAAAAATGATTATCGTTATTATTTTTGGTTATCTGTATATTTCAGAGAAATAATTAATGTATAAAAATCTCCTCGATGTACTCCGAAAATTAAATGTTGCTTAATTATTTCAATTGATGTGTAGGATAGTAATGGATGTTTAATTATCTCTTGATGTACTCGACAATTTAAATATTGCTTACTTATTTGCTTTTCGCTATACAGGAAAGTGACTAATGTTTTCTATCCCCTTGATGTACTCAGAAGGTTAAATACTGTTTATTATTTTCTAAGGGTACATATATAGGAAAAATAAGTAACGTATAATTATATCTATGGATTTAAAGAAAATTAATTATAGTACTTTTATCTTTATTGATTCATAGGAAAAGTAATTATTGTCAATTATCTTTATGAATGTATTGAAAAATAAATGATGTTTAATTATCCCTAACAATGTGAAGGAGAATAATTATTGCTTATTAATCCCTAGATGTAAAAGAAAATAAATAATGTTTATTTACCTCTTCGGATGTAAATTAATTAATTATTGTCATTTATCTCTAACCATGTAAAATAAAATTAATCATAGTTCTTTATTGCTATGGATGTAAAAGAAAATTTAATTCTTGTTATCTGTCTCTATGGATGTAAAGAAAATTTAATTATTGTTTATTGTCTCTATAGAGGTTAAGGAAAATTGTTGAGGTTTATTTATCTCTATGGGTGCAAAGAAAAATGATTAGGGCTTATTTATCTATATTGATGTAATGGAAAGTAATAAGTGTTTGATTATCTTTTGATGTTGATTGGCATAGACTGGACTTAGGAATCCTCTTTCATCCCATCAAGAAAGATCTAGAAAGGCCTAATAAAAATACTACATTGGACACCACTGGGAGTCCCTCCATCCTTGACATTTCTGAATCTTGAACTTCAAATTTTGGTATGAACCGAATCTTCACCTAGTATCTCTGTGTGTGAGCATTTATCAGAATTCATTTGTTTATTTATAATTTTGTAATAATTAGGGTTTTGATCATAATTGGGCTTAAATTAATGTAATAATCATTAATTTATAAATTTCCCTATCATTACAAGTAACAACCAACCTGTAGGTGAATCCTCTTGCAAACATTGAGATTCAACTCGGTTAAATGTCCTTGAATGTGTGTAGTGAAAGGAGGATCTAGTTAAATCACCTACCAAACCCTGATCCCTCTTTTTCATACATTACATATTGGTGAACCCATGTTTTATTACATTTTGCACCTTGTTGAGTGTTGTACTTTAGATTTGCATTTCATTCATTTTATTTTCATCATATTGCATTCGAAAATCTAAAAAAAAAAATTAAATTAAATTGAAAAATTTGAAAAAAATTGGCATTAGGGCATAGTTTGCATCAATTTCATTGCATTTGATCTAATCTCTAATTTTTACATCATATCTGATATAAATTACAGCAGTACATCATTCTATAATCATTTTCATTGCATTTGCATACTTTATTTGTTAAGATTTTGCTTTAAATTGTGCATTTTTCATATAACCTAGTCTTTGCAATAGTAGGGTTTGTGATTAAAATCTTGTTTCATATTTTACTACTCATTTTTGGCACTCATTCAAATCTAATTTTTTATTGTAGTGTCTCATTATTGTATGTCTTTGCATTTACATCTTAAATTTTGCATTTACACAGTCAATTTCAACAAAAAAAACTAGCATATTCACTCATTTCTCTTTAAAATTGCACTTGCATTGAGAATTATAGGATTTTAACATCATTTTCAGATCTGATCTGAGCTATCTCACATCATAAATCTAATTATATTTCATTCATACATCACTTTGCATAGTTTCATGCCTTAATTTCATAATTAGGGTTTAAAATCCTTGCATTTTCACTAGATTTTGACTTACCTTTCATCTAGATTTGCATGATAGGTGTGTTGTGAAAGATATTGATGCATTATTGGACTGATTATAATAATTTAATTTTCTTCTCCTTTGCAATTTTATCACAAAACTAGATCTTCTAGGCATTTGCATTGAAAAAACCAAAAAAAATCAAGCATTTTAGGTCTTAAAGATACATAGTTTTGCATACATTTCATTGCATATAGATCAAAATATTTTAAAATTAGATCTTGCATCCATTTGAAAACATACATATATAGCTTCTAATCAAAACAATAATTCTAGGTTCCCTCCTAGATCTTATTTAAAAAGAAAGACCCTTGAACCTGAAATAACATTTACACCTCATTATAAGACAATTGCTGATATTGAAGGACCTCTCTATATTACAGTGAATGTAATGGAGATCCCCGTGCATGGAACACTTATAGATCCTAAATGCATGACTAATGTGGTAATTTAAGAGTTCCTTTTCTCACATGATTTGATACAAGATTCTTACAAACCTTTGGATTTAATGATTAAGACAAATACTAGAGCTTTCATGCCTACCTTTGGGAAGATATTATTGCAAGTATGTGCCTAATCGGTGTTGTCATTGATGTCAACATATCCTTGTTGTCATTGGTTTCAATTGTATCTTATTCTATTACTTGTTTAGAAGTCTTGTATGTTGAGGATATTGAGAAAATTAGCCTCTCCAGAAGGAACAAGTGAGTTATAGAGAGCTGTAGTACAAACAGTGAGTTGTATGCAGAAGAACAATCCAGTAAATTGCTCCACATTTATTTATGCTTGAAGATTGTGGTCCGTGGATTGGAACTAAGTTATAGGTATGACTAAGGATGCTACATTATGGGTTTGAGCCCTCTACATGAAGATCTGAGTGAGTTGTGTTCACCAGAGTGAAACCTACTTTTTCTGTAAGTTCAATTGGGACATGAAGAAAGTATTCTGTTCTGCAATAAAGTATTTTACTTTGTGGTTCTAGAAGGAAGTCTGGGATGATGATAAGTGCCTATAGTTGCAATGGTTCATGGTTTGGTGGTCTGCAAGCTCTCTTTCTTTTATGACAGTTGAAGATAGTGAAGTTCATGTGTTCTGGTGAGAAGATTCCTATGGATAAAGTGGTTAAGTTTCGTGTGGTTGCTCCTAATGATTATAAATGTGCTTGTGGATGTCTCCTAATCATGTTCCTATCTAGACTTTGGTCCACGTTAAGAAATTGAGATTGTGTTTGAAGATTGTTCCCAGATAATGTAGCGTGTAACCAGTCTTGGCTGACCTGGTTAATCCCAGTGATTGCAGAGATCTCTGGAAGATTGTGGAAGCATGTTGTGGTGTGGAAGATCGTGTTTGAGTCCCAACTAAGGCATGGCATGATCTACATTTCATTTCCTTTGCATAATGTTGTAATAGGTCAGGACCTATTTTATAAATGTTTGTAATACTGACCTTGGAGATTGTTCCAATGGTTGATGCCAACCTTGATGATCATTCCAAGGTTGGTGAAGTGTATAAATACTTGTAGTTGAGTCGTGGAAAAGGTGTCCTTGAGCAAAAATGGAAAGATATTAAGAAAGGTCCAAAAGGTAGAGCAGAGAAGAGGAAGAGGAAAGAAGAGAAATAGTAGAAGAGAGGCAGAGAAGAGAAGAGAAATTATTGTACTTCAATCATAGACATAAGAAGGTGTTGATCATGGCAGTGAGCCGCTAGTAGGGTTTAACAACCCTTATTGTAATCTTTCTAGGTTTAGGGTTGAGGTAATGAGTCTGCTAGACCTAGTTGTTCTTCATGGCAGTAAGCTAGTATGTTTAGGCCCATGGAGTGACCAAGCTTGAACATCATTTTTGTAAAGATTGCATTATATATTTGAGATCTAATCCTCTCTGTGGTTTTTACCTTTTTGGGTTTTCCACGTAAAATCTTGGTGTTATGTGTCATGCTTTTGTGAATGTTGTTTAGTTGTATATTTTTCTTCTATTGGATTATTCTTTTGAAATGGTTAAAAGTAAAAGTGCAAGAAAAGATTTATGGAACACTAATTCACCCCCCCTCTCATTGTTCTTGACAATCAACAATTGGTATCAGAGTGAGGTTCCTTGGAAAAAGTTTAATAGCTTAAGGAAGATCTGGGATAGTATGATCATGACAGCAAGAAGGTATGGAAATTATGAGAGATACAACCAACTAGAAGTAGTTCTTATGGATCTTGAAAATTCTGAAGCAGAGGTCAGGGATCTGAAAGATAACTTGCAACAAGCTGATGAATGCATCATAAAGCTGAAAGGGAAAGTCAAGAAATTCAAGGACAAATACAAAGAAGTCAGTGACCAATTGTTATCAGCAAATGAAGCCCTAAATAATTTGGAAGCAAAAGTCACAGAAAGAACCAGAGCAGAAGATGATCTAAATTTGATTGTGAAGAATAGATCAGAAGATTGTGCAAAACTTGAAAAAGAAATTATAAGTTTAAAAATAGATCTGGAAAAGGCTAGAAGTTTTGAAGAAAAATTCAAGATAAGTACTACAAAGCTTGATGAAATGATTTCTATCTAGAGCAATGCTGATGACAAATATGGTTTAGGATTTGAGAAAGGAGAAAGTTCAAACTTTGGTCAAATGAGAACTGAATCAAGGGAAAACAAAGGATTCCTGTTCAGAAATCAAAGAAGAAGACCTAGAAGACCTCCGATCAGATAACCAAATGCTCAAAGGTACCCATATTTCAATGGTTATTGTTATTCTTGCAATAGGTATGGTCATAATGCTACTCAGTGTAGGAGTAGAATAAATCAAAAGATTCCATCATTCTCTGGTCAATGTTTCAATTGCAAGAAAATTGGTCATAAAACAAATGAATGTAGAAATCAGATCAGGAAAAGTTTCAACAATGGGAGGAATGAACAATCATTCAAAGGTCATAAAGTTGTTGTATGCAGAAGTAAAGTAAGTTAGAATTCCATTAGGTGAGATACATGCTATAAAATTGGACACAAATCAAATGAATGCAGAAGCTCAGTAAGAACTAACTTTCAAAATATCAGGAACAGTCAATCATTCAGTGGAAAGTGTTTTTCCTATAATAGATTTGGACACATGGCCAATTAATGGAGATCAAATTCAATCGATGGAAGGATTCAAGGTCAAAAGAATGTGGTATGGTTCAATTGCAACAAATTCAGACATATTGCAAGGTTTTGTAGAAGTAGAAATATGAAGAGAAACCACTATTATGAAGAAAGGAAAACAGAGTAGAGAAATGTTAAAGGAAAAGAGAAAGTTGATCCAGTTGAAACCAAGAAAGAAATGAATAGGGTATGGATCAAGAAAGAAGTAACAGAAGTCAGGGATCAATCCGCACCAGTATCTGGTGTAGATACTTCCTCTGGGAAGTAAATCAAGAGATCTGGGTCAGGGGGAGTAGTGTTGAAAATTCAAACCCCTAGCCAGAAAGTGGGTGCCATAATCTGGCACAAAGGTATATGATAAAATCTGATGTGACACATCTCTTAAAGGAAGAAAAACCTGTGGAAAGTGCTTTGGCTTCTCAGGTCATTAAGGAAAAGAATTAATGGGTTATTGATAGTGGTTGCTCTCACCACATGACTAGTGACAAAAGTAAGTTTGTGAGTTTGGAAAGATATGATGGTGGACTGGTTAGGTTTGGAGATGATATAGTTGGTAAGATTTGTGGGAAAGGATCTATTGCTTTTGATGGCAAGCATAATTTTGAAGATGTCTTGTATGTGAATGGATTAAAGCACAATCTTTTGAGAGTGGGCTAGATGTGTGAAAAGGGCTATGATTTAAGCTTCAAGGACAATAGATGCAAGATCAGGGAAAGCTCTGCAATAGTCGTTGCAATTGGTAAGAAGACCAGAGGTAATATCTATCACTTGAAAGGAACTGAGAACTATTGCTTGTTGACTCAAACTAATGGGATTTGGTTATGGCATAGAAGGTTGTGTCACATAAATTTTGATAATATTATGAAGATAAGTACTGCACAGGTTGTTAGAGATTTGCCTAAGCTTGTGAAGCCTTCTAATCCTATTTGCAAAGAATGTCAATTTGGGAAACAAAAAAGAATAAGTTTCTAAAGAAAGGACCAATCAGTTGGAGGACTACTTGAGCTAGTGCATACAAATTTGTGTTGACCTACCAGGGTAAGAAGTTTGCAAGGAGACATGTATTTCATGTTGCTCGTTGATGATTATTCTAAAATGACTTGAGTCACCTTTTTGAAAGAGAAAGTTGAAGCTCTAGATAAATTTAAGGCATTTAAGGAAATGGTTGAAAATCAAATGCTTGAGGTTTGATAGAGGAGGAGAGTTCACATCAAATGAATTTAATTTCTTTTGTGAAGAACATGGAATAAAGAGACATCTATCTGCACCCAGAACTCCACAACAAAATGGAGTTGTTGAAAGGAAAAATAGAACAGTTCAAGAAGTTGCTAAAACCATGATGAAGGAAGCTTATCTTCCAGAAGTATATTGGAGAGAGGAAATTCACACTTATATATATCTTAAATAGAGTTCAAGTAAAAGGTAATAGTTCAAAGTCTCCTTATGAATTGTGGCATGGTAGAGTTCCTACTATGAAATATTTCAAAGTTTTTGGTAGCAAATGTTATATCAAAAGAGAAGAAGATTTAGGCAAGTTTGATGCTAGATGTGATGAAGGAATCTTCCTTGGTTACTCCACCAAGAGAAAGGCCTGTCGGTGCTATAATAAGAGGCTGAATAAGATCATTGAAAGTGCAAATGTTAAAGTTGATGAATGTAAGGAAAGTTCTTTAGAATCAAGTGGATATGAGTCAGATGATCTAGATGTTTCAGAAGTGGGGAAACATGAAGACAACCCAGACAAAGAAGAACAAGCTCCGGTAAGTGCTACCAAAACTCCAAGATAAGTAAGAATCAGTCATTCTGAAGATCAAATCATAGGAAATAAGAGCAAAGGGATCTTAACCAGAAGAAAAGATGTAGAAGAACAAGCAAATTTTTGTTTGATTTCCAAGATTGAACCTAAAATTGTAGACGAGGCTTGCAAAGATGAGAATTGGATAAAGGATATGGAAGAGGAATTGATGTAGATAGAGAAGAATCAGACTTGGGATCTTGTTCCTAGACCAACACACAAGAATGTAATTGGTACAAAGTGGGTCTTTAGAAACAAGATGAATGAGAATGGTGAAGTGGTAAGAAACAAAGCAAGGTTGGTATGCAAAGGATATGCTCAAGTTGAAGGAATAGACTTTGAAGAAATGTTTTCTCCAGTGGCAAGGATTAAAGCAATAAGGATGTTTTTGGCTTTTGCAGCATATAAAGATTTCAGGGTTTATCAAATGGATGTGATGTCTGCTTTCTTAAATGGAGAGTTGGAAGAGGAAGTCTATATAGAACAACTGGAAGGATTTTAGTCATCAGATCAGGATGACATGGTATGCAGATTGTAGAATGCTTTGTATGGATTAAAACAAGCTCCCAGGGCATGGTATGCACGGTTGGACAGGTACCTAATACAGATAGCATTCAGTAAAGGTACTACAAATAGCAATCTCTACTTCAAGATGAATGATGAACAAACCCTGATTGTTGCAGTTTTTGTTGATGATATTGATCAGTTTTTGCTGAAGTAATGAAAAGTGAATTTGAAATGTCTATGTTTGGAGAGATGAACTTCTTTTTAGGTCTACAAATAAGTCAATTAGATAAAGGTATCTTCATTTCTCAGTATAAGTATGTGAAAGAATTGTTAAAGAAATTTGGAATAGAAGACTCTAAACTAGTATGCACACCTATGATAACTAGTTGTAAGTTGAGCAAAGATGATAACTCACCCATGGCAAACCAGAAAAGGTATAGATCTATGATTGGAGGATTACTTTATTTGATTCAAACCAGACCTAACATAATGCATGCAGTATGTCTTTTGGAAAGATTTTAGGCAGAACCCAGGGAATCACATGTGATGGCAGTCAATAGAATTCTGAGATATTTAAAAGGTACAATAAATTATGGTTTGTGGTATCCTAAGGACTGTGGCTTTACTGTCAGTCCATATACTGATGCAGATTGGGCTGGAGATGTGGATGACAGAAAAAGTACAAGTGGAGGTGCATTCTTCTTGGGAAAAAGATTAGTATCTTGTTTGACCAAGATACAAGATTCAATATCCATGTCTACTACAGAAGTAGAATACATTGTAGCAACATGCAGTTGCACTCAAGTGTTATGGATGAAGCAAACTTTGAAGGACATCAAAATTGTGTATGAAGATCCCATTGCAATCTTGTGTGATAACACAAGTTCCATAAACATATCAAAGAATCCAGTGATGCATTGAAGGACAAAGTACATATCCATCAGGTGTCATTTTCTAAGAGAAAAGGTGATAGAGAATGAAGTCAAGTTGGAGTATGTTTCTACCAAGGATCAGATTGTAGACATTTTTACCAAGCCTCTACCTAAGGATACTTTTGAGTATCTCAGAGAAAAGTTAGGGGTTATCACCTCTCTTGCTCTAAACTAAGATGCACAATAGTGCATCAATCTGGAGGTGATCAGAGGTCCGGATTGATGCTTTTTAGGGCAACTTTTCAGGGGGAGTAGTCAGAGAGTTTGGAAGAGAGATTAGATCAGAGCATAAGAGTGCAAGTATGTGCCCTTTGCCTTTGATGTCAAAGGGGGAGAGAAGTCATGTGTGAAACATAGAGTGCACATGTGTAAGAGAAAGGGGGAGAATTTTGGAGAAAGAAAGAGTGCAGGTGTACAAAGAGAAAGGGGGAGAATCTTGTCCTTATGGGTGTTGCATTTTTTCACATCATATGTTGACATCAATGACAAAGGGGGATATTGTTGCAAGTATGTGCCTAATCGGTGTTGTCATTGATGTCAACATATCCTTGTTGTCATTGGTGTCAATTGTATCTTATTCTATTTGTTTAGAAGACTTGTATGTTGAGGATATTGAGAAAATTAGCCTCTCCAGAAGGAACAAGTGAGTTACAGAGAACTGCAGTACAAATAGTGAGTTGTATGCTAAAGAATAGTCTGATAATTTGCTCCACATTTATTTCTTCTTGAAGATTGTGGTCTACAGATTGGAAGTAAGTTAGAGGTATGACTAAGGATGCTACATTCTAGGTTTGAGCCCTCCGCATGAAGATCTGATTGAGTTGTGTTTGCCAGAGTGAAACCTTCTTTTTCTGTAAGTTTAGTTGGGATTGGAAGAAAGTATTCTGCTCTGCATTCCTCCGTAATAAAGTATTTTTCTTTGCGGTTCTAGAAGGAAATCTTGGATGATGATAAGTGCCTACAGTTGCAATGGTTCGTGGTTTGGTGATCCATAAGCTATCTTTCTTTTATGACAGTTGAAGACAGTGAAGTTCATGTGTTTCAGTGAGAAGATTCCTATGGATAAAGTGGTTAAGGTTCATGCGGTTTCTCCTAATGATTATAACGTGCTTGTGGATGTCTCCTAATCATATTCCTATATAGACTTTAGTCTGCATTAAGAAATTAAGATTGTGTTTGAATATTGTTCCCAAATAATGTAGCATGTAACCAGTCTTGGCTGACCTAGTTATTCCCAGTGATTGTGGAGATCTCTGGAATATTGTGGAAGCGTGTTGTGGTGTGGAAGATTGTGTTTGAGTCCCAGCTAAGGCATGGAGTGATCCACATTTCATTTCATTTGTATAATGTTGTAATAGGTCAGGACCTATTTTATAAATGTTTGTAATACCAACCTTGGAGATTGTTCCAATGGTTGATGCCGACCTTGATGATCATTCCAAGGTTGATGATGTGTATAAATACTTGTAGTTGAGTCATGGAAAAGGTGTCCTTGAGCAAAAATGGAAATATATTAAGAAAGGTCCAAAAGGCAGAGCAAAGAAGAGGAAGAGGAAAGAAGAGGAAGAGTAGAAGAGAGGTAAAGTAGAGCAGAGAAATTATTGTACTTCAATCACAGACATAAGAAGGTGTTGATTGTGGTAGAGAGCTTAGCAGTGAGTCGCTAGTAGGGTTTAACAATCCTTATTGTAATCTTGCTAGGTTTAGGGTTGAGGCAGTGAGTCTGCTACACCTAGTTGTTCTTCATGGTAGTAAGCCAGTATGTTTAGGCCCGTGGAGTGACCAATCCTAAACATCATTTTTGTAAAGATTGCAATATATATTTGAGAGCTAATCCTATCCATGGTTTTTCTCTTTTTGGGTTTTTCATGTAAAATCTTGGTGTTATGTGTCATGCTTTTGTGGATTTTGTTTAGTTGTATATTTTGCTTCTATTGGATTATTCTTATGAAATGGTTAAAAGTAAACGTACAAGAAAAGATTTATAGAACACTGATTCACCCCCTCCTCTCAGTGTTCCTGATAATCAATAGATATCCTTAATGGTTATGGTATATGATAAAGCCGTGGATCAATTATTTGACGTCATCCCTTTATCTAACCTCTTCTGCATAAAATTAGGACATCCATGGCTAAAAGCTATGAAGGTTGTCCCCTCAACAATTCATAAATGTGTTAGGTTTCCTTTCCATGGACAAGTGCATACTATTCATCATAATACACGTCAACCCATGGTTATGGAAAGAAACTTTACTCTTGATTACTTTTGACCATTACCTAATAGAGAACCTAAGCCATGAAGAGATCAACTTTTCATAAAATATAGATGATACAAAGAAAAGCTTCTATCTAGAGTGGTTGAACCTTCTATTCAACAAGCAATAAATGAAGAAAAACCCACATTAGAACTTCTTAGAGAAAAAGGTAAAGGACTCTATGCTGAGGTTACTCCTCCATCATCCTTACAAGGATCAAGAGTGACTCATGGAAAACAAAGCACTGCATCAAGACAAATTAGATTTGAACAAGCTTCCTCCTCTTAGATACGAAAACCTATGGAAAAACATGAAACTACCTTTGAAGATATAAGCAATAAGACAAGAAGAGGCCGACAAGAAAGATAAAGGAGGAAGTGAAGACAAGCTTTTGCCCAATGAAATGTGCTTCAACAAGAAAACATTCCACCTAACATTGAACAAAACAAAGAAAACTTAAAGAAAAAGAGATTAAGGATAATGACAAAAGCTAGGCTATTGTACATTATGTACCTCTTTCCTTTAACATTCAAGATTGGGAAGACAATGATTTGCTTGTCGACAACCACTAGTTCAGTTGTACAGCAGGTAAACATTACTAACCCTAGTGGTCACCTATGTCATAGCATTATTTTCTCATTTATGTGACCTCCCCTCTTGTGTTGTGTTCCCTCGTGATGTGTTATTTGTTGTTTAGGCCTCCTTGGATGACCCTTGATTCTCTTGTAAGGTCAAGGATATCGGGAGACCACCTCTATTGTGGCCATTCTTCTATTTGTATCACCATTCTTCTATCTTGCTTCTCCTCTATTTTATTGTTGAGTGTTGTGTCTTGGGGGCATAGCATTGTGGTTGATGACCTAGGGGCATCTTCCTACGTGACGACCCTAAGGCACTTGTTCTCCTCTCTTATTTTATTATTTACCTTCTTCTAGTGATTCTACCTAGTCGGTAGATGATGAAAAACAAACATATACTAATATAGATCGCGTGTCCCGTCAACAAGCAAAACAAAAATGGACCTAGCCATATATGAAGATGGGGTTGATTTATATATATCTGATGCCTAGCTAGTAGAATCACTCTGTGTGATATTTTGATGTTGTCTTAGCATTCTAACAAATCATAACAATACATCTACTCCATGTACTTTGATTATTTTGGGTGTCTCGCCTTGTTGTTACACTCAGTTCTGAGATGCCTACAGTATAAGCCCAAAAGCTATACTTGGACTTGAAGCCATTTGTGTAACCGTGGCTTCTTTGTTTTCATGCATTCATGTTTTGCTTAGATTAAGATGTGTTTGTGGGAACATTCAGGGATTGTGAAGCACATGTCACCTTTGGAGGCATGGGATTTGCAAAAGCTCTTGTTCCCTTTTGTGTTTCCACTCTACCTTAAAGTGCTTGATATCGGTATATGATATCAACCACCTTAAAGTGGGGGCATATAAGGTAAGTTGTCTAATGATTTTGGTACTAACAAAGCATGTTTGTAATCCCTCTGCGGAGGTGGGATGTTGTATCTACAGGGGCTGGATATTATGCATATCCTTTTTATTCAAAAGCCCTATGTGGAGGCAGGGATGGTGTTGGATCTGAGACTATCCTCCCTTAAGCGTGTCTTTGGCAGTTGTTCTGGCATAAGCCCAACCATTAAGTGTGCTTGTAGCATGCTTGAGATTGTGGGGGCTTAGCAGTAAGTTCCTTCCATCACCTTGTTTGTCATGTTTAATACATATAGTATGTCTTTGGCATGCTTACAACACTCATGTTTTTCGTGTGTATTCCGTGTGTTTTCCCCCATGTGTAGTTTCAACGGTGTGGTGAAATACCTCTCCTACACTCAAGATTTGTATGGCATGTTTTCTCCCAAGCATAGTTTCAAGGGTGTGGTGAAATGCCCCTCCTATGCTTTGGGTTTTGTATGGTGTGCTTGTTCTCAAGTATAGTCTTAAGGGTGTGGCAAAATGTCCCTCCTACACTTTAGGATTTGTATGGTGTGTCTTCTCCCCCATATGTTGTCTAAAGGGTGTGACGAAATGCCCCTCCTACATTTTGGGGTTGTGTGTTGCATTTTTACTTTCTATGTATCTGCATTTATATATATATGAAAATGAAAAAGAAATATCATTGTATTCATCATGTTTTGCATGTCTTTAATAGTGTCTTCTCTGTGTTGTGCATGCCTGTTATTGTCTTTACTATGTTTGGCATGTTTGCTATGTGTTTTCTCTAATGTTTACCTAAGACTGGGGGATAGAAATGGTTCCTTAATATTTGTGTATACATTAGCTTCAAGTCCCTGATGTGTTTGTTGTGTTTTGACCGTACTTTAAGACATGTATGGCTCATAAGATCATGCATACATTAAAGTGGGGGCTAAATGTTATGTCGTAAAATGTCCCCCTAGTAATTTTACCTCCTACATTTAGCTCTTGGGTCCCTTGTTTTTAATCATTCATGTTAGAATTAACTCTCGAGATAAATTATGCTTGTTTATGCACCTAAAATGTTCACTTTTTTCACCTTTTCTCAATGCAAGTGCCTAAAATATGTAGTGTTGTGATGAAATTGATGAGGGTTAGAAAATTAAAACCTTATTATTAGTCCAATAATTCAGCAAAATTCTTCACAACACACCTATCATGCAAATCTAGATGAAGGATGAATCAAAATCTAGTGAAAATGCAAGGATTTTAAATCCTAATTGTGAAATTAAAGCATGAAAATATGAAAATTGATGTATGAATGAGTTCTAATCAGATTTATTATGTGAAATATCTTAGATCAGATCTGAAAATGATGTCAAAATCCTAAAATGCACAATGGAAGTTCAATTTTTAGGAGATATGAATGAATATGCTAGTTTTTGTTGAAATTCACTGTGTAAATGCAAAATTTGAAATGTAAATTCAAAGACACACAAGGGTACAACACCAAAATCAAAATCAGATTTGAATGAGTGCAAAAGATGAGTAGTAAAATTTGAAGCAAGATTTTAACTACAAACCCTAGGTTTTGAAATCACTAGGTTATGAGAAAAATCCAAAATTTCAAGCAAACCCTAGCAATTTTAGTGTGAAAATACAATGTGAAGGATTGTAGGATGATGAATTTCTAAAATTTATATCAGATCTGATGTAAAAATAAGAGATTAGATGAAATGCAATGAAATTGATGCAAACTATGCCCTAATACAAGCATAAGATGCAAAGTTTTTCAAAATTTTCAATTTTTTTCAAATTTTTGCAAGATTTGTGAATGTAAAATGATGTAACTAATATATATGAATACAAATCTGATGTATAATAGTTAGAATGATGTAATGTTCAGAAAAATATGGGTTCACCAAAATGTAATGTAGAAAAAGAGGGTTTGTTGATTTGATTGATTGGTAGTTTAGCTAGATCCTCCTTTCACTACACACATTCAAGGACATTTAACCAAGTTGAATCATGACTTCTACAAGAGGATTCACCTATAGGTTGGTTGTAACTTGTAATGATAGGGAAATTTTGTAAATCAATGATTATTGTGTTAATTTAAGCCCAATTATGCTCAAAATTCTAATTATTGCAAAATCATAAATAAACAGATGAATTCTAACAAATGTTCACACATAGAGATACTAGATGAAGATTAGATTCATACCAGATTTTGAAGTTAGAGATTTGGAAATGTTGAGGATAGAGGGACTCCCACCGAAGTCTGATGTAGTATTTTTATCGAGGTTTTCTGGACCTTTTCTGATGCTGATTATTATTGCTCTGTTAATTTCTAGCTCTACAAACCTGGAGGACACATGGACTAGTGCCCTTGTCCTGATTCTTGTCTTTTCCACTCTTTCCTTCAGATCTGGGATCTTTACACTCTACAACACTCCTCTGCAATTCCACTCCATAGAATATGACACCTGTCACCTGCAATCATGAGAGAGGAGTTGCGGGTTGTGGTGTTTAGGAGCTTTCCTTGGTCAATCCCTAGAATGGAATTCAAGCCTTCCAACACCATTGTTAGATAGAGAGTGTGTATCCTTGCAAGAAAGAGGAAAAAACAAATTGATAAATAATTGATTCAAACACAAATAGATATCACCTCAGAGGTGTATCTCGCATGTAGATGAAGATCCTTCAAAACATGAGAAGATGAAGTGAAACTTACAATAACAAATATAACAACAATATTCTGCTCTACAACAATGAATGCCTTGAATGCTCTAAAATCATAAGTTCTCCAAAATATCATAATCATCTTCTAGTTTCCAAATGAAACCCTAAACATGTTTATATATGGATTCCCGCTTTAATTTCATAATTCAAACTTAAGGTGTCGGCAACTAACACTTTTTAATGGTCTCCAACCGATATTCAAATTTGGGACCGCACCAAAATAGGGCAGGACAAGGGCGTAGGTGCCCTTATCCCAGGACCTATTTTGGGTCAAGATTTAGGCTCACAGATGTCCCTCAAGCCCCATTTGACATGGGTTTTAGGCCATTTTGTCTTGGGAGTAAATTCTAACATGCATGATGAAAACTAGGGGACCTGAGAGATAAACATAGGAGTTAAAAATCCTAGGGGGACATTTTATGACATAACTTGCTCAAACAATCCATAATGTCATCCATCCTTGGCAATGGGAATCTATACTTGACTATGATCTTATTGATTGCTCTTGAGTTTGTACACATCCTGCATTCTCCATCTTTGTTTGGTGCTAGTACTATTGGTATCACACATGGGCTTAAGCTTTTTTTGATCATTCCTTTCCTCAATAGCTCCTGTACCTGTCTGTTTATCTCTACATTCTCTACTGGTGTCATCCTATGTACTGCTTTATTTGGCAAAATGGCTCCATGTATGAGGTCCATATAATGACTGACACTTTGGATTAGTGGTAATCCTTTTGGCACATTCTTTGATACAATATCTTGGTATTCTATCAACATTTCTTCTACTTCCTTCTACAGTGGTTCTTCTCCTTTTGTGGTGGTGTTTTCTGCACTTCTTTGGAATCAATGCGAAAGACATGTTCTCATGTCTCAATCTATCCAAGAATTTCCTTCCATCTACCAAATAGATTCTAGCATTATTACTTGTTCTCTTCCAAAGGTATCAAGATATATCCTTTCCCATTTGATGTTATAGTATAGGTATTCTTTCTCCCATCATGAATTGCCTTTCTATCATACTATAATGGTCTTCCCAACAATACGTGACATACTTCCATTGGCATAATATCACACAATACTTTATCATTATAAGATCCTATATGAAATTTCACCAAACATTGTTCACTGACTAGTATCTTACACGTTCATCTTGAATCTACACTATCTTGTAGGGTTTTAGATGTTCTAGCTTCTTCAGATTTAGCTTACTTACCATCTCTTCTAAAACCAAATTTTTGGTACTACCTCTATCAATGATAACTTTACAACACTTACTTCCTGATTTATATCTTGTCCAAAACAAACTTTTCCTTTTCCATGGCCCCTCAGTTGTTTCTACTTGTCACAAAGATCTCTTCATTGCCAATGATTCACCCTTTTTCAGTTTCCCTACTGAACTTGGCAATCCAACTGATTCTTCCTCCGCATATCTTGTCCTTACATTATTCTCTGTCCTTTTGTTAGTACTCCCTTTATGACATTCAAATGCTCGGTGTCCTTCACCTCCACACTTGAAAGAAGTTCCTTTGAATGATCTTTTGTCAAACTCTCTTTCATCTCTCTAGTATCCTTCATTGTGGTAAGAATTATGACTTTAACCTCTATTATTGCGGTAGAAACTTCTATCATCTCTCCCTTGATGATATGAATTGTTGTCTCTTTCTTCTTTGCAGTATGGGCTACTTTCCTTATTATGCTCCACATATGATCTTCCTTCATCGTATTGTGTTCCACCTCTCTGGAATCTTCCTCCTCTACCTCTCTATCTATGCTCAAATCTCTTGTTCAACTTTTCTTTGACTGTCAATGCAAATTGATATGCCTCTTCCACTCTTGTCATCCTTACCAAACTTAATTGTTCTTGAATGTTTGTTCTTAGTCCATTAATGTACCAGGCCACATTCTCTTTGCTTTCTTCACTATGTCCAGTCTTGATAATCATTCTATGGAAATCTTCAGTGTACTCCTTCACTGTTTTTTCCTTTTGCCTTAGGTCTTGCAATCTCTTCAACAGGTCTAGTTCATAATCAGCAGGTATGAATTTATTCTTCAACTTTGTCACCATTTTATCCCACTTTGTGATTTTTTATTTTCCTCTCCTATTTCTATCCAACTGAATTTCTTTCCTCCTAATAGTAGCATGTCCTTTCAACTTATGTTTTGAAAATCACACTCTTTCAAGATATTCAATTTATTCATAATCAAAGTATTCTTCCATGTCATTTATCCAGTCTATCAACCCCTTAGAGTTCAAATTTCCTAGGTAGTTTGAAATCTCAATTCTAGGACTCTTACCAATCTTAGAAATAAATTTCAACATCTTTACCTGATTTGACTCTTCTTCATTTTGTTCCACAATTTTAACTCATGATTCATCATCATCACTTTCATCATCATGTCTAGGGTTTAGACCTCTCTTCCTATCCTCTTCTATAGCATCCAATCAGACTTTCATTGTTCTCATCATTTCTAACATTACTTCGATTCTTTTGATAACATTAGCCATAATAGGCATCCTCCTTGGTGGCATCTCTTCCTCGGATTTGGTATGAATGCCTCAATTTGGTGATCTAACTACAAGGTTGTAACTACCTCACAATCGACACTTTGTTGACAAACACTTGCAAGCTACCTTAGATTGGCAATCTGTTCACCTTAAGATCTATTAGAATGCCTTCTATCCCAAAGGACTCAAAAATGTTTCTCTAATACCACTTGGTGCAATCAGGGATGGAGGGTCTAGGGATAGGACTATCCTACCGTGCAGCCTTAGAGTAAAAATAATGGAAAAGCACAAAGAATGGAACAAAAATTATAAATCTATCGATTCAATATCAGACGAACAATTACAACCTTCATATGTCAGTTATATGCGGACTACAATTGGTTCACAAGCCTGTCCTCTGGCTTATTACACTTACAAGAAAGATATAGCTTTGAAGCACTATCCCACAATCTAACTTTCCAAACTATCCACTAACTACTAACTTCCTAACTAACTCTTAATGCATATATTGAATTATTATATATAAATTCCTATCTCAAGGAATGATCTGTGTCAGCCTTAAAGGGTTTCAAAGTTTAATGCTTGATGAAATGTGTAGGTTGGCCTAATTCTAATGGTGAAACCTCCAATGTTGATGGATTATGTTGCGGTTCTAGTTGAAGGTGCCTCTGGTCCCATAATGCCTTGTGAGATGTTCCATTAGGTACTACAAGTCACAAGAAGGTTTCGTAAACTTCATATGATCAAACTTAATATTGAATGTTCTAAACAATGAATCCTGATAGTCTTCTGATAGTGATAACTCCTTGTAGACAATTGAAAATCTCCTAAAATTTGGATATGATTTATATGAGCCATTTTAGAATCCCAATCTTGTGATGTGGGCTATGAAATGATCATGTGGTAAAATGTGGTGTAAAATGTTGAGACTGTACTGACTGAAACACAATGGAAGAAAAGAAAAAAAATATTTTTGGTTAATGCAAGATTGCCTTTCAACCTGGGATACTCCTGCATCACCATCTATCACTTTGTACCTCTCCATGTAATTATTGAATTGTCTACTTTTAGGATCAAATTGCTTATCTCCATAAATGCACTTGATTGCTGAAGAAATAATGTTATTTGAATATCACTTTCAAACACTTGTCAATGTTTTGTATTGTCAAGAGCTACAAGTTCAATAATCAATTTGACATGGCCTTTATTACATAAGAGATCTTTTATTGGGTCAAATTGAGATTAGATGGTAGTCATGTAGTCTACTTCTATATTCTGGGCTCTCAATATTAATTGAAAGTTTAGGGCTTCAAAGATTTATAGGAGATCCCATATTCTATTCCAATAAGGCCTCATCTGGATATTCTTGGCAATAGTAAATTCTTTGACTTGGTTAATGACAAGTCCAGAGTCTTCAAACACTTGTAGTTGCTTTATACCCATCTTTTTGGCAAGAGTGAGTTCATGTACTAGTAACTCATATTTAGCTTCATCATTGGTGCATCTGAACTAAAAGAAAAATGTACAAAGAATTTATGTTCCTCCTAGTGAGACCAAGAAAATGCCAACTCCCAATCATTGTTTCATCTATCACCATCAAAGTATAACTTCCATAGATTTGAGGTCTCTTTTTCCTTTTGTGGGGTTAACATGGTGGCACATTCACCTCAGGGATGGCCTAGCCTTTCTCGTATATGAGATAAGTCCTAAGGCTACTAGAGTCATAGTTATGATATGTATATCATTCTACACTCTCTATTGACCAAAAATTCATCTGATTTGTCACATGCATGGATTAAGGCTCTTCATCTTCTATGAGATCTAGATTTAACTTCTTTTCTTTAGAGAATATGGTGTGTGCAAGGATAAAGTTGGATAGCACATCCATGTATTATGTTCTTTATGTTGAACACAATGGGGTGCTAAGAGGGAGGGGTGAATCAACACACTTAAAAACTTTAACCAAACATTTACTGATAAAACTGAATAACTTCAAAAACATGAATAAAATCATGAAAATCAAAAGTCAACACATAACACTAGTGTTTTTATGTGGAAAACCCTAAAATAGGGGAAAACCACAGTGAAGATTAGCTCACAATATAATATGTTCACTATAAAAAGGTATTACAACATTGTTTTAGGGCTTCAACCCAAGGAAGCTACTACTCCTTGATTTACAACTTTGATTTAGGGTTACAACCCAAGGAAGCTACTACTCCTTGAATGCTCAGTTCACTGCTATTACAATGACAATATAGATATAAGGACTGTTATGGAGAACACATCTGTTGTATGTTGATGGTGTAATCTGCTATTCTTGCTCAATACATGTCTTCAAACTAATTTTACGCATTTCATATCTTTGTCTTCTTTACTTTATTCACATTCACCTTAATTGCATTTCAAATGAATTATGTCTTCTATATATATCCTTTGCAAGATCTTGAAACATTGATTAGGTTGACATTCAGATCAATATTGAATGTAATGTGTAGCTAGTCACTGGTCAGCCTCAATACATACAAAGTGATAATAAATTTGTTGCGAACCTCAGGGCATTATGAAAAACATTAGGACACACCTTTCCATACCTTTCAGACTTGGATAAACTAGCTAGAATCCTCCACATACATCAGGTACTTAACTAGTTAGGTCATACTACATAACACTGCTATCTATTCATCTTTCACCAGTTGGGGAGAAACCAAATGCAGACCAAGGATTCAATCATACAATAGCTCAATAACAATCCATACATCTCACTGAAGAAGTCTCATACCAAACTATGCATCTGCAAGACAAGAAATATATTAGTCTATAGAGAACAAAGTTTTCTAGACCTTATGTAATGCTTCACAACCCAAAATATGATGTTGCAGTGAAGGGCAGGGCCTAAAACCTTTTGGGATTGATCATAGACATTAATGTATGCAACTTATTAGATCCGCATACCTTTTTCTAGAGTTTCCTGAGGAATTCAAAAATGGCTTATGTACTCACAGTTATGGAAGACAATTATACTTAAACTTTATTTATAGATGCGAAAGCTTGATGCGGTATCAGAGAATGAAGTGTTAGCATGCAGATCTTACCTGATGTATCATGAACCATGTAGTACCTCTGCATAAGCTCTTATGATAGAACTATATGTGTTTCAACTTCTGTAGAGCTTAACATGTGTATTCAGGCTCCAGAATACATTGTGATGCCTCTGTCACTTGAGCATTGTCTTTGCGGACTACTAGAACCCTTGAAACTTCATCATAGGATATAACATACCAATCTTAGTTATTCATCAAAACTGTATGATAAACATCTCTTACAGAGGAATGCAGAGCATTCTATTGTCTCCCCATTACTGCTCTGCTCTATTTGGGTGTTGGCTGATCTACTATCCCTAGTAACTTTTCATGCTAAATAAGTGAGGGAATAAAACTTTGAATATATCATGTCAATACATATAAGAAACTATCATTAGAACTACATGGCCAAATATTTCTTTATGGAGAAGTGTGGACCAATTCAAGTTGATTCCACCTTAGAATTTATGCTGTGAATGTCTTAGTCAATCTTCTACTTCTTACCCTTGAGTACGGTACACTTAACTAATGAGATATGTATGTGTGTATGCAAGAATCATGCAAGGATAGGAGTGTTTACCTCCACATCATTTTCAAGCCCAAAATTGATCCATACTTAGATTATTTTCCCTTCTTCCTAGACTGATTTGTTGTGACCATACTGACTCTTCCTTTGTACAAGTTTGTCTATGCATTTCCATCTGTTATGTTGACATCAATGATAACACATATTGCCAACAATCTCCTTCTTTGTCATGGATGGCAACATATGCTCCCCCTTAGACTCTCTCCCCCTTTGACATCAAGGACAAAGAGATTGATAACCTTTGTATCAATCTAGAAGCTATGTGTACTCCCCCTTTCAAAAAGATATCTAGACTGTGCTCCCCCTGACTGTATGATTTAGTTACAAAATTGTACCCTTGAAAACCAAAATGGTACTACCATTCTACTTATTATCTATACAATACTTTGTACATCAAAATTGTTCTAACAACTCACTTGGATGGGATAATGGATTTGTAATGTAAGGAAGTTAAAGTAGCAGAAAGAACTTCCTACACCAATCTTGAGGAGAAACATTATGCAAAACTTTTAAAAAAAATTGATCTAACAATTACAGAAAATCCAAAAGCACATTCAAAACATAAAATAAATAGTGAAACACAAAACACCAGATATATGTGGGGAAAACCATTTCGGGTGAAAAACCCCACACTCCAAAAATTTTGTTCAATGTATTCCAAATCCAATACCAAGATTACATACAGTTGTAGAGCAAGTTTATTACAAGAGTATCACCTATAAACAACTCTGGAATAATTTCGGCAGTTTTCTGGTAGCATAACAATACCTGCAAACTCATCACATACAAACTACTCCTTAAGCCTCCAATTTATAGACTTTTGGTTATACAAGAAACCATCTATGGTTTTACAAAACCATGTGCGAAGCTTCTCAACCAAGATTCAAGTTTAAAAATCATCTCTCACGTCCAAAATGAAAACCCCTATTTTTGACCCTTATAGATGTCATAGAATCAGTCATAATATGGCTAAAAATAGGCCTTCCATTATATACCACTATGTGGGCATCTTTTGACACCTAATAAACCAATTTTCAAAGCACCGACAATGTGTAACAGATGTAGGAAAATATTAAATGAAAAATAACTATTACAGGAAATATGAAAGGTTGAGACACCTCATTTCCCAACATTCTCCCACTTGTCAAATACCTTGCAAGAGCCAAGGGAATCACATCAACATGGATCAATTGCTAGGGGCCAAAAGGCCCATAGACTCAGAACACCACCTAAATTTTGTTGTGCTCATGGGCTCATTAATGGATCAGCAACATTTGCAACAGTCTCTACCTTTTCCAGCTTCACCCTGCCATCCTCCACCATATCTCTCACGAAGTGATACTAAACATCAATGTGTTTGGTCCCAGCATGAAAAGTCAGGTTCTTTGCAAGGCAGATTGCACTTTGACAGTCACAATAAACTGTAACTGCACCATGTTTCAATCCAATATCTAAACACAAACGCTTCATCCAAGTGGATTCTTTACAGGAATGAGTAGCTACCATGTACTCTGTATTTGTAGTGGATAAAGTGACCATAACCTGTCACTTTTTCATCCAACTGATTGCACCACCATTAAGAGTAAACACATATGCATTGGTGGACCTTCTGCTATCGACATCACCAGCCTAGTCTGAATCCACAGAACCATGAATACTCAGGGAATGTTGATCTCTTGAATCATGAAAACAAATAGAGTACTCTATTTTAGCCCACAAATATATTAAGACCCTCTTAACTGCATCCCAATCCACTCTTCCAGGATTAGACATATAACAAGAAAGAACTCCCACTACTTAGGCAATGTTTGGTCTTATACAAACTATAGCATACATTAAGCTTCCAATTGCACTCTAGTAAGGCACTCTGCTCATGTCTTCCATCTCTGATGGGGATGTAGGACATTGTGAAATAGAGAGCTTCATTCCCAATGTAATAGGAACACAAAGTGGTTTACAATCTTGCATGTTAAACCTCTGAAAAACTGAACTAACATACTTACTCTGGCCAAGCCATAGCTTTGTGTTCTCATGATCTCTTCTTATCTCCATCCCAGGTATGTGTTTTGCTACTCCAAGATCTTTCATTTCAAATTTCACAGAGAGCTGAGATTTCAATTCTGCAATAAAACCTTTGCCTTTCCCAATAAACAACATGTCATCAACATATAAAGCAATTACCAAGAAATAGTCACCATCAGATTTAAAATATACACAATGATTAGATTTAGAATACACAAATCCCAAACTCAACACATAAGTATCAAACTTCTGGTACCACATCCTAGGACTTTGTATAAGGCCATACAAAGATTTCTTTAACTTAAAAACCAACTTGCTTTTACCTTTCACCACGTAGTGCTCTGGCTGTGTCATATAAATTTCATCCTCCAAATCACCATGAAGGAAAGCAATTTTCACATCCATTTGTTCGACCTCTAGGTCATAAGCTACTGCAATAGATAATAAAAATCAAATGGACGTTATTTTAACAACAGGAGAAAAGATCTCACCGTAATCAATACCCTCAACCTGAGAGTATCCCTTTGCAACCAACCGTGCCTTATACTTTCAACATTTCCATCTGAACCAATCTTTTTCTTAAACACCCACTTACATCCAACAGGTTTTCATCCTTCAGGAAATTGTACTAGGTCTCATATATCATTTATTTCAAGGGCTATCATCTCTTCATCCATGGCTATTTTCTAGGACTCTGCATCATTCATACCCAAAGCCTCTTGCATAGATATCAGTTCATCAATGTTAGTACTCAAAGAAAATATACACTTCCAATCATCAGGTGAATACCCATACCTTTTAGGTGGTTGCCTATGCCTTGTAGACCTTCAAACAAGCTGAGGTGGAGATTCTTCCACTTCTTCCTCCTCATCTCCCTCTTCTGAAGATTCAGAGCTTGATGAGCTCTCCTCAACTTTCTCGAGCGTAGAAAGAAGTTGAATCGCATCCTTTTTCTGTTCAATTTCTTTATGCTATTCTAGCTGAAAAGTAACATGAGAAGATTTAGTCTCTCTAAAAATAACACTTCTAGAATAAATTACCATATGTGCAATAGGGTCCCAAAGCTTGTATCGTTTCACACCATAGCTATAGCTGATGAAGATACATTTGACAGCCTTAGAATCCAACTTTGTTCTCTTCTCCTTAGGCACATGTCCATATGCCTCACAACCAAAAACTCTTAGATGTCTAAGTGAAGGTTGTTTCCTCGACCATGCCTCCATTGGCTTTTTATCAACAAATACTGATGTAGGAGATTTATTTATCAAATAACAAGTAGTGGCAATAGCTTCAGCCCAAAACTTTTGTTCTAGACCAGCTCCACTCAACATGCTCCTAGCCTTCTCTATCAATGTTCTATTCATTCTTTTCGCAACTCCATTCAGCTGAGGAGAATATGGAGTTATATTTTGTCTTTTAATCCCGCAATCTATATAGAATCTGTCAAAATCTACAGAACAGTACTCACCGCCATTGTCAATCCTTAGACATTTAATTTTCTTTCTAGTCTGAGTTTCTACCATAGCCTTAAACTCCTTAAAATGACTGAAAACTTTAGATTTACTCTTTAAAAAATATACCCATGTCCTCCTATTGAAATCATCAATGAAAGGAATATAATAAACTGATTTAACAATAGAAGCAACATCAACAGGTAATAAAAGATCTACATTCTTAATTGGATCCCTCCTCTATTCCATCCTTGGTTAGTTGAATTATGGACTCAAACTCTTCCTTTCATTGCTTGGTTCATTTGGAAAGAAATAAATAATAGAATTTTTAGAGAAACTGTTAGAAATTCTTCACAGGTTTTCAATTCTTTTTCTAAGGCTCTCCTGGAAAATGTGTCAAATTCCAACATCAAAATTGCTAATAAACCTCTTACTCAGCATGAAGTCCTTGTGGCTTCCAACTGGGGGATTGTGAATGAAATTCTTGCTTTTGATGATTCTAAACGCATTAAAAGACTTAACACTATTTGGACTTCCCTTGATCAAGTTTGGTCCAAATTAAATTTTGATGGAGCTGCTAAGTCTAATGGTAAGGCTAGTGGTGGAGTTATAAGGAATGACAGAGGAGCTCTTATTGCTGCTTATGCTGGAGGAATTGGTAACCAAACTAATAATTTTGCTAAAGCCTCTGCTCTTTTATGGGGTCTTAAGTTGGCCAATTCTCTTGGCATCAATCAGCTTCATGTTTAGGGTGATTCAAAAATTATTATTGAGGTTGTTTCTAAAGTTTTGGAGTGTGGATGGCAACTTAAGGATATAGTGCTTGATATTCAAACTCTCTCCCAGGCTATTCCTATCATTTCCTTCTCTCACATTTATAGGGAGGGCAACACTGTTGCCGATGGCCTAGCAAATTTAGGTTAGCAATTTCAAAATTGTCAATGTTGGCGCCAACTTCATAATATACCATGTCAGATTCAGGATATCATTCAAAAAGAACAAATTAGTATATGATGACTACTCATCATTTCACCTAGCTTATCTACGTGGCTAGTTCTTTAATTCAGGGCATTCTGATTAGACACGCTAATAATGATGGGAGTGAGCCTAGACAACCTTGCATGAGTGTGAAAGATAGTCGATTAATTTGGGAAGATTATATTAGGATCTCAGGTTATCATTTTAATGATTGCCCTAATTCTAATCATGTCCTCTTTATTGCCGTTTATACTCATTGCATTGTGTTCAAAGTCTCTCAATTTTCTCATAGTATTGATAGAAGTTTCCTGGAATACAATTCTACCTACTCCTTTCCCAGGTTCATTCAGCTTCACTAGTTTTTTATCATGGGTGGCAATAGGATTCGAACTAAACCCAACAACTGCGGAGAATTTAAAGAGAATGCCTTGGTTTGGCATTACTGTAAGGAAGGAGGAGTCACCCCTTTCCTTGAATGTTTGAATGGACACAATGAAAACTTGTCTATTCAATTGCTCAGTCTTGGGATAATCGCAAGGTGCAAATTGGGAATGTCAGTTTTGTGGTCTCTGAGAATGACATTGCTATGGCTACGGGTCTCTCTCCAAAGGGAACGAAGATGCAACAAAAGTCTAGGGTTTCAGATGCTCAGATTCAGAAATTGTTTCTTGGTGAAGGAGAGGAGTTGGTGCCTTACCAATGTGGCTTTGAAAGAGCTCGTCTTCCTGAACTGTGGGCTGACATGTGTTATATGGTGATGAATTATTTCACCCTTGAGGGCCGTTTCACTAGGTTCTATCACTACCATCTCCCTTTATTGAATCATTTTAGAAGGAATGCCACAATTGGTTTCCCTTTCTACTTGATTTCTTCTCTTGAACACTTTGTGCAACATGTTAAGAAGACTTTGCTAAAGAAGCTTGATGAAAAGCCTATTCCTTTACACCAAGGGCTCATTCATCGATTATACTAGTTTCACTTAGCTCTGTCTCCTCCATCTTCTCTTTAGCCTTCTAGTCAGGATACCCCTACTACCTCTATGAAAATGAGTCTTGCTACTCCCAGTCAACTCTCTGCAGGTGATCCTTGTTCTAGTATTTTTAAGTCTTTGACCAAGAGTGTTCAAAACCCTCCTTCTAGATTTAAATTGAAAGCTAAAAGACGTCTCTCAAATGTGGACATGAAGTCTAACCTTTTGAAGGATGATATTGGGGTTTTTGGGACCCAGATTGAACAGAGTCAGGGTAGGGAGGGACCCTTAGGGAACTTCAAAAAAGTTAAAACAGAGGGTAAATTTGTTGTCATTAGGCGGTCTAGTCATATTGCTGGCAAACGGTCTCCCAAATTGAAGTTGATTGACTATTCTGAAAGCAATTCTGAAGCCTCTACCCATGAGGAGGAAGATCTCAAGACTGATGTTTAGGAGATTGCTATTGAAGATTCTAGTGGCGAAGAAGAAATTGATGGGCAGGGCATTCCTATGGAGGTCTTTGAAACTAAAGATAATGTTGGGGTTCATAATCCTATCCCCATTGGTGACTGTGTGGATGTTGACGATATTACTACCCAGGTGAAAATGATTGATATTGATGAGGACATTGGGAAAGATATCTACTCTGTTCCCACTTCTATTCCTATGGATCCCGATAACAATACTCAAGATGGTAGGGAAGAAGACAATACTGAGGAAATTAATGATGTTGATGATCTGTCTCAGCTGAAGAAATGGGTGGAGTTCCTAGAAAATAAGGTCTCTTCTCTTGGCAATTTCATTTCTAACATGCTCTGTAAGACTACTATGGCCAATCTCTCTCTTCTTCGAGAGCAGGAGGTTCTCATTCATGGAGCTGATAATGACAGGGTTAAAGAACTCAACAAATTGCTGGAGTTTCTTTTGAAGGGAGAGGAGGACATCTCTTCCTAGTCTTTCTTTGCTTTTTGTTTGTTGGCTTTTTTCTTGTTAGTATCTTTTTACTATTTATCGGCCGTATGTAAGCTGTCGGTGGTTGTTTTGGCTCTTTTTATTTTCTGAGCCTTTTTTACCCTTCTTAGGTTCTATTTTGTAATATGGGCTCGGCCCCTAGTTTTCTGCCTTATAATATCAAAAACATCAACAGGACCAAATACATCCGAATGGATTAGATCCAAAATACATGAAGACTTATGAGAAGATGAGTAAAATTGAACACAGTTCTATTTTCCATAAATACAATGTTCACAGAAATCAAACTCTAGATTGAAATCTTTCAACCCTTCAACAAGGTTCTTATTTTTCAGGGGTTTTAAACCCTTCTCTCTAATGTGGCCAAGTCTTTGGTGTCATAACATAGTCTTTTCTATAGGAAACTTTGATTTGGTAGACAGAGCACCCTTGGGTACCCAGAAGCCATAACCATCCATAGAAGAGGAAACCATCTCTTTTTCAGCGAAGTAGTTTCTGGCTTAATTTTATCAGAAGTACTATTGCACTCAACCGTGCATGCATCGAGTTGGTACAATGTACCCAATCTACTTCCTCTTTCTATCACCATAGCACCTCTCACTATTTTCACACCTACTTCAAAGAACTATACATACATACCTGCATCTATTAGCTTGCTAACAGATAATAAATTTCTTGTTAGTCCTGGGATATGCAAGATACCATCAAATCGTCTAACTGTGCCATCAAAAAATTTCACATGAATACTACCACGACCAACAATGTCAAGGAAAGAATTATCACCCAAATACACCTTATCACCATCATAGTTTTCATACTTACTAAACTAGTTTATGTTTGGAGTCATGTGGAAAGATGCACCTGAGTCTATCAGCCATGCATTATCACCTGTATGAGTGGCCAAGGATAGAATAAAGGCATCTCCATCTTCCTTTTTAGACTCAGAAAAAGAATCTTGCTTCTTCTTCTTCTTCTTTTTCTTCTCTTCTTTACATTCCTTTCCAAAGTGTCCAGATTTACCACAGTTCCAGCATATTGCCTTGGACTTACCAAGAGACTTTGTGATGCAGAGGCATCCACACTAAAACCTTAACATATAGCATGGATGTCCGCAACCCTTCATCATCATCATCATCATCATCATCATCATCATGTTTTCCTTAACACTGTCAGCATCATCATATTTACTGTCGCCGACCGATATCCTCCTGCAGACAAGCCTTCGCCCTTTCGCCTGTCAGCAGCATCATCATGTTCGGCAAGCGCGAACATCCTCCTGACGTCCACTGTTCACTTCACCGACAACTTCGACCTTCACTATCTTCAGCATCATGATGTTCAACATCATGTTCATCAGCAGGATATGGAACATCCGGTTCCTCCCATATATCCTGATGATGACAAACCTTAACTCCACACACCGTCCCTTCGATGCTTACGTCACCCCGATATCCTGATGACGATTATCCTGATGACGATGACGTCATATGCAGCTCCTCAATATCCTGCTGCTCTGAAATATCCTGATGACGTATATCCTGATGATGATGACGTCATATCCTGCTGTTGGCCAAACTTAACTTTTTTCGGCCCGCGATCAACCTGATCTTCTACCTTATGCCGATACGCTCCTCCTTGGCAACTCCTGATGATGATCACCCCGACGTTCATTCACTTCATGCAATCGAAAGCATCATGCTCATCTCCACTTAGCCAGATGACGATGCCCGAAGCGACTGCAGGATATACACCAAATTATCCTGATGATGCCATTTTGACAAATTTCCAGCCTTAGTAGATTTTCACCGTTCTGATCCGCCGAACCTCGGGGATGACCCAATCCACTTCCAGGGTGATCTTCCAAACTCTAATCTATCAGCTCAACCTAGCACATACCCATGCTAGGGTTCTCAACATCCCTCGACGGCGATCCTGCACACCTGCATGCAAACAGAAAGCAAACTAAAACCTAACCTACTATACATCACCATTCCACCGATCCGACAAATCAACCGGTGGAATGGATCAGCAAATCCATGAAACCACCAAACCAGCAAATCGATCAAACAATGGAATTCAACAGAGGATGAACACAAACAGGATCACTTTATTTGATTTCAAAAGATGTAAATACAATGATCAGTCTCTCTCTCTATATCACTCTCTGTAACCTAGCTCGATCGATATCTGCAATACCAACCGATCCTCATGCTTAAATAGGTTTTCCTGCGAGTACTACTGACCCGACTCCAAGCGGCTGGGAAATCTCTCCAGGTGGCTGGGAGATCCAACCGGACCTACAACATGACAACTGTCTTAACAAACTATCTAAAAATAGTAAAGCAAGGTCAGCATGATCTTAGCATGGTCAGCACGACCTTATTACATGCATTGGTCTTAACAGACCTTCTTGGAAAACATTAACAAGACTCAAAACTAACTAACTGCCTCATGAAGGCCAGCTGTCAGGTAGGTGCCCCTGCACCACTTTGATCTCCCCTTATTCTTGGACATAGAATGGCCACGCTGCTTCTCATCTTTGCCTTATTCTTTTGGTCTTCCTTAAACACTCAAAGACTCTTTGGCATTCAGACAGACCTTCCTTCTCATTTCATCAGAGAGTAGAGAACCAACAACATAATCCATCTTCAAGATGACTAAAGTGCTCCTAATGGCCATGACTAGGCTGTCCCATGAGTCTAGCAGCAAACACAACAAAGTTTGGCACCTTTCTTCTTCATCCATTTTCACCACAACTAAGGTCAACTAAGTCACCAACATATTGAAAGTTTCTAGATGCTCAAAAGTCCATCCACCTTCTTCCATTCTTAAGGAATACAACTTCTTCATCAATAAAATCTTGTTTACTAGATATTTTGCTTGGTATATCTCACTCACCTTCTTCCATAGCTTCTTCGAAGTGGATTCTTCATGGACATTTATTAGAATCAAGTCTGCAAGACATAGTCTTATGAGACCTTTAGCTTTTCTATCCATCACATCATATTGCATAGCCAAAGTTGGATCCATAGGCCTCTTGAATTATTCATCCACCGCATCCCATAGATCCCAATCAATCAACATATCTTCCATCTTCAGCTTCCACATTTTAAAATTTGTGCCCGAAAACATCTCTACCTCAATCCTCTCAGAATGGCTTGCCATCTAAAAAATATCTACAACAAGATCACAAAGTATCTTCTGCACAAGCTCCCACTCAAACCTTGATTAGCACAAAAAACCCAACAACCTACAACTAAAACCAAAGGTGATCAGGCTTTGATACCACTTGTAAGGAAGTTAAAGTAGCGGAAACAACTTCCTATGCCAATCTTGAGGAGAAACATTATGCAAAACTTTTTTTAAAAACTGATCTAACAATTATAGAAAATCCAGAAGCACATTTGAAACATAAAATAAATAGTGAAACACAAAACATTAGATATACGTGGGGAAAACCCTTTCGGGTGAAAAACCCCACACTCTAAAAGCCTACTTAATGTATTCCAAATCCAATACCAAGATTACATACACTTGTAGAGCAAGTTTATTATAGGAGTATCACCAGTAAACAACTCTGGAAGAATTCTGGCAGCATAACAATACTTGCAAACTCAACACATACAAACTACTTCTCAAGCCTCCAATTTATAGACTTCTAGCTATACAAGAAACCATCTTTTGTTTTAAAAAACCATGTGTGAATCTTCTCAACCAAGATTCTAGTCTAAAAATAAGCTCTCACGTCCAAAATGAAAACCCCTATTTTTGACCCTTATAGATGTCATAGAATTTGTCATAATATGCCTAAAAATAGGCCTTCCATAATATACCACTATGTGGTCATCTTTTGACACCTAATAAACCAATTTTCAAAGCACCAACAATGTGTAACAACTGTAGGAAAATATTAAAGTATTTAGGATGGCTTGATTCTTAGTCGAGTATTTAGGATGGCTTGATTCTAAAGACTTATTGTACCTTAACATATGCATAACAATAGCCTTTTCAATGATGGCTTGATTCTTAGTTGAGTATTTAGGATGGAGTGTCATTGTTTCATCAAATAAGCCTTGATAAATGATTGCATTGTAGACATCTTCCAGAGACAAAGGTGGTTCCTGAGAGTCAATTTTCTTTTTCTTCTTGGGAGGAGGAGAAGTTGGCTTCACTTCATCTTCTTCTTGTTCACTTTTCTCTACATCTTGTTTATTATTTCTCTTGGCTTTCACCTTGATCCTTGACCCCTTCTTCTTTTCCCTTTTTTGTTTCTTAGAACTCACTTCCTCCATAGTGATTTCTTTCTTCTTCTCAGATGGTTTTCCCTTAGATCTTGTTTGTGCTTCATCTTCATACTTGTTTGGTGGGAGTCGTCTTTTCAGAGAAGGTAGATTATGGAATGCTGGCAGTGGATTGAGAGGTAGACCTACTAGATCTCCTTGATGTTGGATGTACAGTGGGAAGAGGCTCAACAAATTTAGGAGCATTCTAAGAAAAGAAACCTCCAGGTGGAATACCTACCCTCTTGAACAATTTTTATTTGTTCTTCTCTACCTCTTCCTCTACCCTTTTCTTAATTAATTTGTCATAGATTTCTTCACTGGTTCCAAATCTTTCACTTTTAGGGTCTTTTGGTAGACTTAACAGAATTTTTGTATAGGCTTTAACTTCCTCATCAGGCACTTAATATGGAAGCTTGGGAATCCATGAAGTCCTAGGCTCAACTGCTGTCATATAGCAACAATCTTTGTCCACAAGAAATGTTCTGTCATCCTTGTATTTCCGGATGAAATCAGAAGAGATTCTCTCTTTTATGTATTTCAGTTTGAAAATTTTTAAAGAAGCCCCAGATACACAAGGTTGAGACACCTCATTTCCCAACATGTAAATTACCTTGAGTTGTTGAAATATGCAAGGTTGAGACACCTCATTTCCCAACATGTAAATTACCTTGAGTTGTTGAACAGGTGTGGTCCAGATGACACACTCTAAGGAAAGCATTTGAGTCTGACACTCACACTGTATGTACATTTTGTCAGCTTCCTCTACATTGCTTGGGGTCTTTGATCTATCTTTTCTTCCTCTCCTAACAAGCCAAACATTGAGGCAATTCTCAAATTCACTGCCTCTCCTAATTGACCAAATTGTTTCTTTATGTTTTCTCGTTGGTCTTGAAATTGGGAAAGTTGCACATGTAGATTTTTAATTTGTGCCCTTGTAGCCCCCATCTTGTCCTTTGACAAGTCATATACTTTGGCCACCTTAGGAATTTGTGACTCAATAGAGTCCATCTGAGCTTTGATCTGGTTGGTGTAGTTTGGCCAATTTAGGTAGAATAGGTATAAGGATGTGGCCTTCTCAATACAAGCTTTAAATTTCTTCATATTTTCTTTGAGCTTGTTATGTGTATTAGCACACTTATCAACCATATCTACCATTCTTTTTTCATTAATCCTTTGTGTTGCTTCTTTCTCCACCTTTTTTTCTAACAGGGAGGAATGATCCTTAAAAGAATCCATTAGTAATTTGAGCTTTTGGTCTAGAGGCAATAAGGGGTCAATGGTTATGTCTGGTAACCCTTCTTGTACCAACTTCATAGCATCCTCTATTGTACTAGATTTCTTTAGATTTTCTTGTAAAAATTCTTTCCTTGCAGAGGCATGCAGTAGGTCTCCAAGTTGCAACTTGTGTAAGGGAGACATACTTGTTAGATCAAGTTGTCCTTCATTTGTTGGAACTTACAAAAATTGGGGAGTGACAATTGGTTAAAATTGAATCTGGAAGTTTAGTAGTTCTATAAGAGAGTCAAATGAACATTGATCAGTCTCCTATGTCCTATCTTGACTTCTCTCTGGAGTCTTTTCTTTGTCTGTGATAGGATCTTCATGTTGCCTTAAAGTCTCTGAATCAACCTATGAATCTTACACATTTTCTTAGTCATCCACCTATTCAGTGTTTTCAAAACACTCTATTCATTTTGTAGATTCTTTTGAAGAGTGGGATCAACACTCATGTCTTTTTCCTTTTCAGCCTACATTCTTCTTTCTTCGGAGGTGATGTCATAGCATGATGAGGTGATTGTGGTAGGGAGACATGTGACTATTATGTATTCTTTATTTCTCTCACCTCACCAAGTACCTTTTGAGTAACTTCTTTAGTTTCATTTATGATTTGTTCAATGTCCTCCTTTCTATTTTGCATGAGAGTTTCTATTCTATGCTTAGTCTTGAGATCTTGAGCTTGCCTTTGGATCAAATTTACTTTTTCTTCCTTAGATAGGGAAGCACTTGCTTTATTCAAAGCATCTTGTCTGAGCTTTTCATCAAGTGTCACAGCTTCATCTTTATCCCTTCTTAAGGCATTCTGAAGGATTTATGGGGCTTTGACCAAGATTTCTTCTAAAGACTTATTGTACCTTAACATATGCATAACAATAGCCTTTTCAATGATGTCTTGATTCTTAGGCAAGTATTTAGGATGGAGTGCCATTGTTTCATCAAATAAGCCTTGATAAATGATTGCATTGTAGACATCTTCCAGAGATAGAGGTGGTTCATGAGAGTCGATTTTCTTTTTCTTCTTGGGAGGAGGAGAAGTTGGCTTCACTTCATCTTCTTCTTGTTCACTTTTCTCTACATCTTGTTTCTTATTTCTCTTGGATTTCACCTCGATCCTTGACCCCTTCTTCTTTTCCCTTTTTTTTTTCTTAGAACTCACTTCCTCCACAGTGATTTCTTTCTTCTTCTCAGATGGTTTTCCCTTAGATCTTGTTTGTGTTTCTTCTTCAGAGACTTGTTTGGTGGGAGTTGTCTTTTCAGAGAAGGTAGATTATGGAATGTTGGTAGTGGATTGAGAGGAGGTAGACCTACCAGATCTCCTTGATGTTGGATGTACAGTGGGAAGAGGCTCAACAAATTTAAGAGCATTCTGAGAAAAGAAGCCTCCAGGTGGAATACCTACCCTCTTGAACAATCTTTCTTTGTTCTTCTCTACCTCTTCCTCTACCCTTTTCTTAATTAATTTGTCCTAAATTTCTTCATTGGTTCCAAATCTTTCACTTTTTGGGTCTTTTGGCAAACTTAATAGAATTTTTGCATAGGCTTTAACTTCCTCATCAGGCACTTAATATGGAAGCTTGGGAATCCATGAAGTCCTAGGCTCAACTGTTGCCATATAGCAACAATCTTTGTGCACAAGAGATGTTATGTCATCCTTGTATTTCCGGATGAAATCAGAAGAGATTCTCTCTCTTTTATGTATTTCAGTTTCAAAATTTTTTAAGAAGCCCCAGAAGATGGTCTTGTAACTTTGTGAGTCAAAGCTTCTTATGTATTCCTTTATTTGTGCTTCTACTAACCTGTCTTGTTGCCATATCTTCTCTTTAAACCCTAGTAACTCATTTATGAAATAGAATGTTAAGTAGATGATCATAGATCCATACATGAAATGATATCTTGTCTCCTTAATTTTTCTCAGATTCTCTAGCAGTTATTCCTTCATCACTTCATATAGGTCAAAATCCTTGTCTTCTTTGACCATCTGATAGGCAGTGTATATGGTTGTAGCTATGAGAGATCCATCTCTGTTAGAGTAGTATACTTTGTAGGCAATTCCCATTATTGCATACCTTACACTAGGATCAATTGTGTCATCAATGGTTAAGGCCCTTTTATCAAATTTGGCACTAGTTAATTCAGTGACCTTTTCATTCTTGATTGATTTCAACTATGGTTTGGTTCCAGTGGAACATAACCCTATAATAGCCCTAATAGCTTCTTTAGCTATTTGATGGGGTTTGTCAAGGTATATGAATTCTTCATGAATTATGCTAAGGATATACCTAACCAATCATGCTCATTCTAAAAATCTAAAAAATCTTTCCAAACATCTAAATGTTTTGCTTCAATGTTGGCATATTCAGGCTTGTAGTGTGTATCATCATCATCTAATAGTTCATGCCTTGGGGTTTCAAAATTTCCATGATCAATTTCCTCAAGTTTTGCATGAATGTATATCCTAACATGTTCCATGTATACCACAAAGGTAGGAACATTTGATAATGCTCTGTTGCCATCAACTTCCATTGCCTTATATGGATGTTTCTTGAATTTTGGTTAGGGTTGTTCAGTAATCTTGATCAACTAAGGAGTATAGGATGCAACCATTTTGATAATTTTACTAATCTAGGGTTTTGATTAGAGAGATGAAGAACACTTGGATGTGTGGTGATAATTCTTGCTTAGTTGAATTGTTGAGTGCCTTCAATTCTCTTTTATCTCTTCAAGTCCTTGTCTTCGATCAAAAGTGATAAAAAATGATTAGGCATCGCCTATATAAACATTTCACCAAAAAAATTTCCTATGCATTAATTGTATCCTATGATTTAACCTAATTTTCCCCCTTTTCATGTGCACAACCTCATAAACCTTCGACAATCCTTTGTAGATCATGCAATTGCTCCAAAATTTCTATTAAGTTTATTTACATGTTGGATATTTTCATTATCATGAAGAGGAGATGACCAATTTTTAGAAACAACTCCCCCTGAGTCCATGTGACCCCTTGATAGAAGTCCTTATCACTATAAACCCTAAATTATTTTGCAATCTACTGTAGTTGAAGATTTTTATCTAGAATTTTCATCAGACTCCTTTAATTCCTTATCTTATCATTCTCATGCTAGAACTAATCAATATGTTAAGAATTCAACATCTTGCAAGTTCAAGGGTTTGAAAAGCTTCACTATTGTAACTCCCCCTGACCCAGTATTTTACCTTTTTAATTACTAGAGGATCTACTTGCACTAGGTAGGGATCTGGAAATATCACAAAATTCCTTCTTCCATACTTTGTTCATTTCCACCCTTTTTGGAGCAACATCAATGGGTTTCACATACCTTTCAGAGTACCTTGTTTGATTTAACTCATAACAGGTGCACTTTGTTTGTTGAGTACTTCCATTTCTTCTTGCCCTTGATCTGCAGTTAGCTATTTTGTGGCTAAACTTATTACAAGTATAACAGTATCCATAAAATGATTGAGTATTATCCCTATTATACCTTGGCATTTTACTTCTACACTCATTTGCCCTATGTCCCATCTTATTTCATGCATAACATCTAATAGAGTTCTGGCTCATTTTACTTCTACATTCAGTAGCTCAATGACCAACTTTATTGCAGGTGTAACATCTCAAAGTATTTTGAATCATCTTTTTTCTACAATCCATAGCTTTGTGACCATACTTATTGCAAATAAAACAATTGCCATTGAAACCTTGAAAATACCTAACGTGAGTTGATTGCCTTGTAGAATGAGGATTGTTGAAATTCTTTTTCACATTCTTCCTTTGTCTTTGGACATGAGTGAAGTCATCTTCTCTTGCAACATTGTAAGTTTCTTTCTTATGATCTTCAGTGTAGGGTTCTTCCTTCTTAGTTCCAGACTTTCCACCTAGATGAAAGTTATCATACAAGTTTACAAAGGCATTGATCATAGGACCTTTTCGAGCTTTTTAAAACCTTGAGACCTATTTTTTCTTTTGTTGGATTTTGAGAACTTATTATTTCATCAAGAATATTAGTTCCTCCTTTCATTTTTAGTCCTTTTTTAATCTATTCTTTTACCTTTTCTAGTTATTTCCTTAGAGTTATAACTTCTTTCTCAAGTTTTGAACATTTAGTTGATTCCTCATTGAGCTTGATATTTAAGCAATCTTCAATCCTTTTTTCTTCTTCAACCATGACCTTTAAATTTGAGATCATATCTTTAGCTTCCTTGAGCTTGTCACCTCCTTTGTCTCCTTCTATCAGAGCTTTTAGTTTTCTAATTTCATCCTTTGATTCTTTGGCTTTTGTCTTTGATCTGTCAATTGTCTCCTATTCCCTTTAAAGCATATCTTCATATTCTAAGTTTATATTTTTGCTTCCTCAAGATCATTAAGAACTGACTTGAGTTCTTCTTCAAAATCTATTTCACACTCATTGGACTCAAAGTCCCAACCTTTAGGTTCCATTGCTTCTAGTTATGGTTTAGGTGCAAATATATAATTGTCCATCACTTCAGATTCCATGTGCTCAGGTGGAGTATCTACCACAGTGGTTAGGCTTCTTAAAGGTACTTGGCTCTAATACCAATTGTTAAACACAATGGGCTGCTAAGAGGGGGGTGAATTACCACACTTAAAACTTTAACCAAACATTTACTGATAAAACTTAATAACTTTGAAAACATGAAGAAAAATATGCAAATCAAGAGTCAACACATAACATTAGTGTTTTTATGTGGAAAACCCTCAAATAGGGAAAAACCATGATGAGGATTAGCTCACAATATAATATGCTCACTGGGAAAAGGTATTACAACATTATTTTAGGGATTAAACCCAAGGAAGCTACTACTCCTTGATTAACAACTTTGATTTAGGGTTACAACCCAAGGAAGCTACTACTCCCTGAATGCTCAGCTCACTGCTATTACAATGACAATATAGATATAAGGACTACTATGGAGAACACATATGTTGTATGTTGATGGTGCAGTTTGCTATTCCTGATCAATACATGTCTTCAAATTGATTTTGTGCATTTAATATATTTCTCTACTCTTCTCTATTCGCATTCACCTTAATTTCATTTCAAATGAATTATGTCTTCTATATATATCCTCCACAAGATCTTGAAGCATTGATTAGGTCGACATCCAGATCAATATTGAATGTAACATGTAGCTAGTCATTGGTCATCCTTAATACATACAAAGAGATATCAAAATTATTGTGGACCTTAGGGCATTATGAAAAACATCAGTACACACCTTTCCATAACTTTCAGACTTGGAGAAACTAGTTAGAAGCCTCCACATACATCAGGTAGTTAACCAGTCGTCACATACTACATAGCACTACTATCTATTCATTTTTAATCAGTCAAGGAGAAGCCCAATGTAGACCAAGGATTTGATCATAGAGTAGCTCAATAACATCCTTACATCTCACTGAAGAAGTATCATACCAAATTATGCATCTGCAAAACAAGAAATATATCAGTCTATAGAGAACAAAGTCTTCCAGACCTTATGTAATGCTTCACAACCCAAATATGATGTTGCGGTGAAGGGAAAGACCTGAAACCTTTTGGGAGTGATCATAGACATTAATGTATACAACTTATTAGATCCACACATTTTTGTGGAGTTTCCAGAGGAATTCAAAAATTTCTTAAGTACTCACAATTCTAGAGGATAGTTATATTTATTTATAGATGTTAAAGCTTGATGTGGTACCGAAGAATGAATAGTGTCATCATGCAAATCATACTTGATGTATCATGAACCATGTAGTACCTCTGCATAAGCTTTGATGATAGAACTATATGTGTTTCAACTTTTGTAGAGCTTAACATGTGTATTTAGGCTCTGGAATACATTGTGATGCCTCTGTCACTTGAGTATTGTCTTTGCAGACCACTAGAGCCCTTGAAAATTCATCATAGCATATAACATACTAATCTTAGTCATTTTTCATAACTACATGACAAACAGATCTCTTCTAGAGGAATGCAGAGCATTCCATTATCTCCCCATTACTACTCTGCTCTGTCTGATGTACTCTCCCTTGTAACTTTTCATGCTGAATAAGTGAGGGACTAAAACATTGAATATATCATGTCAATACATGTCAAAAACTATCATTAGAACCACATGGCCAAATCTTTCCTTGCAAAGAAGTGTAGATCAATTCAAGTTGATTCTGCCTTAGGATTTGTGTTGTGAATGCCTTAATCAATCTTCTACTTCTTACCCTTGAGTGCAGTACACTTAACTAATGAGATATGTATGTGTATGTAGGAATCATACAAGGATAGGAGCGTTTACGTCTGTATCATGTTCAAGCCCAAAACTAATCCATACTTAGATTATTTTCCCTTCTTCTCATAATGATTTGTCCTAACCATACTGAGTCATCTTTTGTACAAGTCTATCAATGCATTTCCATCTGTTATGTTGACATCAATGACAATACATATTTCCAACACTTTAGATATGATTCTAATAATATTTTAATCTTTAAGTCATACTTGTTTCTAAATCCACAGTTAGGCTAATCTAAAGATTGATATCTGTCACACATATGGTTCTTAGGGTTGTCATTGATGTCAAAACTTGTTGCAAGTATGTGCCTAATCAAAGTTGAAGATTGTTCCCAGATAACATAGTGTATAACCAGTCTTAGATGACTTGGTTAATTCCAGTGATTGCAGAGAGCTCTTGAAGAGTACAAAAGCGTGTTGTGGCATGGAAGATCATGTTTGAGTTCTAGCTAAGGTGTGGCATGATCTGTATACATCTCTACTACATTTCCTTAGCATAATTTTGTGTTAGGTTAAGACCTATTTTGTAAATGTTTGTAATGTCAACCTTGGAGATTGTTCCAATGGTTGATGATTGTAATGCCGACATTGATGATCATTCCAAGGTTGATGTAATGTATAAATACTTGTAATTGAGTCGTGGAAAACATGTCCTTGGATGAAGATTGCAAAGTTGAGAAAAAAGTGTAAAAGTAGAGTAGAGGAAGATTATTATGCTTCAATGGAATTGAATTCAGGCATGGAGTAGATGCTATTATATCAGTTCAAAACATTTGGCAATGAGCCACCCCTCGGCAGTGAGCCCTATAGGTAGTGAGCTTCTGATTTTAAGTATTGTTCTTTACATATATATCTTGTGGGTTAACCCCCACTGTGGTTTTTCCCTGAACAAGGTTTTCCACTTAAAAATCTGGTGTCTCTTGTGTTTGATCTTGCAACTGTGTTTAAGTTTCTGATTTCATGCTTTCATGGTTTAATCATAATATCAGTGGACAAGTGATTAATATTTTAAAATGTAGAAGTAGTTAAGGTTTTTGGGAAAACTAATTTACCCCCCCTCTCAATTGTCTGGTGCATTTCAACAATTGGTATCAGAGAAAGGTTCCTCAGAAGAAGGCTTGACCACTTGAGGCTGATCCAGAATGTCGTATATGAAGGAAAGTTTGCGATTTGATGGAATGAACTATTCCATATGGAAGATCTGCATGAAGACCCATCTCCTCTACCTGGGTTATAGTGTTTGGAAATTTACCGAAGATGAGTCTGAAATACTAAAGGATGGACTAAAAATTGAAGATGAGATCAAGCAATTTGAGTTGAACATAAAAGCCAAAGATGCCTTGGTAAGCACCCTATCTGATATCGAAGTAACAAGGATTAAGGAACTAGAAACTACTCATGAAATCTAGGATAAGATGAAGAATCTATATGAAGGAGATGAATCTGTGAAGTGTACCAAGTTACAAAGTCTGAAGGAAAAATATGAATGTTTGAAGATGAGCAAAGATGACAACATAACATCCTTCATGCAAAAGATCAATGAACTTGTGAGCAGCATTAAAAGTGTGGGAGGAAAAATTGAGGACATTGAAATTGCAAACAAAATTCTTAGATCACTGCCTAAATCATATAGTCATAAAGTGGCCACAATTGAGGAAATAATGATAGTAACAACTATTACAAAAGATCAGCTACCTGGGAAGCTGACAGTCTTTGAAATGAGAGAACTTGATGATTCCCTTCCAAAGATAGAGACTGCTTTCAAGGCCAGCACTTCAAAAAGAACCCCTAGATCTGACAAGTACAAGGTGGAACTAGATTATGAGCTTGAAGAACTTGAAGCCAACTTTGTTAATAGTCTACCCAAAGGTACTGGTAAGTTTAAAGGAAAATTACCTTGCAAATGTTTCAGTTGTGGTAAAGTTGGTCCTTATGCTTCCAGATGCCCCACAAGAGTTCCTAAGCCAAGACCTGATAGACTGAGGATTCCAAAGAAATGTTATTATGTTGAAGATCTTGATGATGATGAAGGAGTATCAGATGGTGTTCCAGAGAATGCTAGTACTTCTGGTAATGAATGCTTGTTTATTGCTATTAAAGAAGAACCCGTGTCTACTAATCCTACTAGCTATGTGAAGGAATAAAAACCAATGGAAAGTGCATTGGCTGTTCAGGTTGTTGAACATAAAGATGAATGGGTTATTGATAGTGGATGCTCTCATTACATGACCGGTGACAAAAGTAAGTTTGTAACTCTGGAAAGATATGATGGAGGACTGTTTAGGTTTGGAGATGACACAAATGGTAAGATCTATGGAAAATGATCCATTTATTTTGATGGAAAGCATAAGACTCAATATGTTTTGTATGTGAAAGGATTAAAGCACAATCTCTTAAGTGTTGGTCAGATGTGCAATACGGGTTATGATTTGAGATTCAAGGACAATAGATGCAAGATCATGGAAAGCTCTGAAACGGTGATTGCAACTAGTAAAAAGACTAAAGGCAATAGCTATCATCTGAAAGAAAATGATAACTACGACCTGTTGGTTCAGGTTGATGAAAGCTAGCTATGGCACATAAGGATGTGTCACATCAGCTTTGATAACATTATAAAGATAAGTTCCACTCAAGCTATAAGAGATTTGCCCAAGCTTGTAAAGCCTGCTGATACTTTATGCAAGGAATGCCAATTTGGAAAACAGACAAAAACTAGCTTCAAGAGCAAGGACCAATCTATTGGAGGTCTATTGGAATTAGTGCATATAGATCTATGTAGACCTACTAGAATAAGAATTATGCAAGGAGATAGGTATTTCATGTTGTTGCTTGATGATTATTCTAGATTGACTTGGGTTACCTTCTTACAAGAAAAGGAAGAAGCCCTAGAAAAGTTCAAAGCATTCAAGGCAATGGTTGAGAATGAGATAGATTTGAAAATAAAGTGCTTGAGGTCTAATAGAGGTGGAGAGTTTAAATCAAATACGTTCAACTTCTTCTACAAGGATCAAGGGATAAAAAGACAATTATCTGCAGCTAAGACTCCACAACAAAATGGAGTAGTGGAAAGGAAGAACATGATAGTTCAAGAGGTTGCTAGAACAATGATGAACTAGACTGACCTATAGGAAGTTTATTAGAGAGAGGCAATTCACATTGTTGTATACATCCTCAACAGAGTTCAAGTCAAAGGTAATAGTTCAAAGACTCATGAATTGTGGCATGGTAAAGTTCCCATTGTGAAATACTTTAAATTTTTTGGTAGTAAGTGTTACATCAGAAGAGATGAAGATTTAGGTAAGTTTGATGCAAGATGTGATGAAGGTATCTTCCTTGAATACTCCACCAAGAGCAAGGCCTACCGGTGCTACAATAATAGGTTGAAGAATATCATTGAAAGTGTAAATGTCAAAGTTGATGAAAGCAAGGGAAAGGTATCAGGTGGATATGAATCAGATGAACTAGATGCTTCAGAAATTAATGAAATAGTACAACATGAAGATAGTTCAAATGAAGAAGAAAAAGCTCTAGAAATTGTCACCAAGACACTAAGGTATGTAAAACTAAATCATTTTGAAAATCAAATCATAGGAGATAAAAGCAAAGGAATTATTACCAGAAGAAGAGCTGTAGAAGAACAAGTAAATTTTTGTTTGATTTCCAAGATTAAACCTAAGATTGTAAATGAAGCTTGCAATTATGAGAATTGGGTAAAAGATATGAAAGAAGAACTGATGCAAATAGAGAAGAATCAGACTTGGGATCTTGTTCCCAAACTAGCAAATAAAAATGTACTTGGCACAAAATGGGTTTTTAGGAATAAGATGAATGTTAGGAACCCGTGTTTAACCATTCTCTTTACTTTGTTAGTATATTTCATTTGGACGCATATGCTTTGTAAGTCATCTCGTGAGTATATTGTATTATCCCACATTCATGGGAAGTAATAGTTTTTTAGATTAGACTTAGTATATAAGTATGTGTTGAGGCCAATGAAGGCATCCACGAGTTTATTGTCTTGAGCTTGCTCAAAGAAGGTTGCCCCCTCGAAGTGGCTTGTGATTAATAAATTCCTTCTGTGTTCTGCTATTTCTATTATTTTGTGCATTTTTCATTATATTGTTGCAAGAATTTTCTCTCATCTAGTATCAGAGCACTTTCTTGGGCTCCTTGGGTGGAATTTCTGCCAATTTTTTTTTTGCAGTGGCCTCCAGGCGCTGTGATTACTGCAGTAGTTCTTTTTCCTTTACATCTGTATTCTTCATTTCAATTATAGGTTCAGATTAGGGAATACTCCCTATCCACTTAACTATGGGAAGTGCCTAGGCATAGCCCTAAAACTCATTGTAAGGAGTACCACAGGAACCCCGAAGTAGCTGGCCCATTAAGAGGACTTGCTAGTGAAAAGGGAAATGGCCCCTACCTGATTGACTAGTTCCTATCCATGAGGTAAACCAAGAGCTATCATTTGTGGCAAAGCAGTTATTAGTTTTACCTAAGCCATGGAGTGAGGGGTACTTCCCCAATACACAAGTTGTTAGACAACATTGGTAGCCAAGTGAATCCCCTGAACCTTTAGGAAGTTGAACATACCTAGGGTCCATATCTATTGCTAGCAGACAAATCACAGATTAAACTTGTCTAGATCCATTTGCAGATCCCATTGCCGATCGTTTCTAGAAAAAAAAATTCTATTTTTTTGCCATATCTTCCTTGCTTTAGCTCTGTTTCCTCTTAATATCCACTGGAACCCCTGAAATTCCATTCTACATATTTCCTTCCTTGAGGACCCTATCCCAAATTCCACTTATTGAAGCCAGAAATTCCACATTTATCTATTCTTAGGGTTTGCCATAACTTCTTCGATTACCCCCCAATCACCTTCAAATTTTGCCATAGTGTTCATTTCCTATTTCTACTCCTTTGTCCCTCTTGGACAAATTTTCCCATTCTTTCACCCCGCTTCTGAAATCCCCACTTTCTGCTTCCCTGTCCCTCAGAAAGTGTCCAAAATCTAGTCAAACTCTAATTACCCATCAGAGTTTTTCCCAAATCCAAATTTTCCTTTACTAAAAAAGTTTTTGTTTTTGTTTTTCTATCCATTCCAAAAAAAAAAATCTTGGTTATGGTTGTCACCCGCATAGGAGCAAAAATTATGGAGGAACTTGTAGCCATCAAGACAAAACTCCAAGATCTGGATGAAAAAATTCTCGGGCTCAATCTTCAACATTCAACCATGAACACTAGACGACAGCCAGAGTCTTCTGCAGATATAGGGTTTTCTTCTTCCAGCAATTTTCGTGGACCGAAGCTTGATTTTCCTCGCTTCAATGGTGATGATCTGACTAGATGGATATATCAGGCAGAACAATATTTCAATCTGCATAATACTTTTGATGTCAACAAATTCCCACTTGCCTCCTTTCATTTGGAACATGAAGCCCTTCAATGGTTCCGTTGGTACATCAAAGCTCATGAAGAGCCAAAATGGATAGATTTTTGCAAACTCATTTTGCAACGATTTGGCCCTAGTGCTTTTGATGACTTCATAGGAGCACTCACAAAACTGCGCCAAACAGGCACTGTGAGAGAATATTAGACAAAATTTGAAAAACTGGCCAATCACATAGAAGGATTGTCTGATGCATTCTTCAGGAGTTGTTTCGTTAGTGGTTTGCAAGATGCAATTCACTCTGAGGTTAAAATGTTCTGTCCAAGCACAATGATGGAAGCCTTAGGGTTGGCTAAGTTGGCGGAGGACAAGATCACAACTCAACAACACTCCAAATCCAATTTTGTTCCATTCAGAAATATGGATCCCCAAAGCCCTCAAATAATGCCAGCTCCTAGAACAACTCCTATCAAGCATTTGACTGAAGTAGAGATGCGGGCACATAGAGAAAAAGGGCTTTGTTATAATTGTGGTGACAAATTCACTCGGTGACATAGATGTGTTGAGCAAAAGATCTAGCTCTTGGATGTGGATTCTCTGCCTGAAACTGAAGTTTATACAAATGCTCAGGATACAGTAGCTGATCATGTTGAAACTCAGCAGTTGCCTGTTGACTCTACTTCTTAGGAAGACCACCTAGAGATCTCTCTCCATTCCGTAGCAGGAGTCACCACCCCACAAGCCATCTAGGTCAAGGGTTACTTCAAGAAGCTCCCTCTTACAATACTCATTGATTCTGGTAGTACTCATAACTTCATTGACCCTCGAATAGCCAAACAGGATGATTGTTTTGTTCATCCTTGCTCGAACTTTGAAGTCATGATTGCTAATGGGGGCACATTACCTTGCAAAGGGAAGTGTTGCAATGTGCGTATCTCTATTGGAGATTATAACATGCACTTTGACATGTTTGACTTGCCCTTAGGTGGATGTGATGTGGTTTTGGGCGCGCAATGGTTACACACAATTAGACCCATCTTATGGGATTTTGCTAAACTTTGGATGTAGTTTTCAGACAATGGGCACAAACACACATTGAAGGAATTACAACTGGGGTCTCTCAGCATCATAAGTTCACATCACCTAGAAAAGCTTCTTAAGAAGAATTCACATGGTGTCATCGCTCAGCTTCACTCCATTCAGATGCAACCATCCATGGTCTCCACTACTCCTTCGGCTCTATAATGAATGATGGCTATTTTGCATGCAGTACAGAAGTGGCAGCCATACCTACTAGGGTATCATTTTTGCATCAGGGTTGCTCACCAGAGCCTGCAATATTTCCTAGAACAATGGGTCTCCTCCCCAGCACAATAGAAATGGATTAGTAAACTCATGGGTTATGACTATGAGATCACTTACAAGAAGGGTAAGGATAATATTGTGGCAGATTCTCTTTCTCGCACATGTGATGACCAAACTTCTCTTTTAGCTATTTCTATGTCTGTTCCAAATTGGTTGGAATCTGTACCGCAGGCTGTCTTCTATGAACTCTATGTTTCTCCATCGGTAGGGCACTCTGGGTTCCTCAAAACTTATGAGTGGGCATGGCGTCACTCCTTTTGGAAGGGAATGAACAAGGTAATTCAACAAATTGTGGTTGCATGTGATACCTCAGAACAACAGCATCAGTGGGAAAAGTGGCTCCCTCTCACTGAATGGTGGTACAATACCTCCTCCCACACTGCATCTAACATGACTCCATATGAAGTAGTCTATGGTCAGGCACCGCCAATGCTCCTTCCATACTCCCCCAGCAGTTTAGGAGTTCAAGCAATTGACATGGTTCTCTACACCTAAGATCAGATTAGGGATCATAAGTTGGCTCCTTTTTCCCGCATTCATCTAATATTTCATGTCTCTTGTCTAAAGAAATTTCTTGGCACCAATGATAGAGCACAAACTATTTTACCACAACTAGATAATAAAGGATCCATCCTTTTGACACTAGAGGTCATCCTCGATAGGCGTACTCATCCTCTTCACTCCTGATCCATCACAAAGGTATTAATTTAGTGGCATGGAATGCACCTAGAGATTGCTACAGGGGAACCACTCCTTCAGATTCAACAACAATTTCCACATCTTATGCTTTGAGGACAAAGCTTTTCTAAGAGGGAGGGGATGTTAGGAACCCATGTTTAACCCTTCTCTTTACTTTGTTAGTATATTACATTTGGATGCATATGATTTGTAAGTCATCCCGTGAGTATATTGTATTATCCCACATTCATGGGAAGTAATAGTTGTTTAGATTAGACTTAGTATATAAGTATGTGTTGAGGCCAATGAAGGCATCCACGAGTTTATTGTATTGAGCTTGCTCAAAGGAGGTTGCCCCCTTGAAGTGGCCTGCAATCAATAAATTCCTTCTGTGTTATGCTATTTCTATTATTTCATGTATTTTTCATTATATTGTTCCAAGAGGTTCCTCTCAATGAATGAGAATGGTGAAGTGGTAAGAAACAAAGCAAGGTTGGTATGTAAAGGATACTCTCAAGTTGAAGGAATAGATTTTGAGGAAACATTTGCACTTGTGGCAAGGATTGGAGCAATCAAAATGTTCTTAGCATTTGCAACCTACAAAGATTTCAAGGTATATCAAATGGATGTGAAGTCTGCATTCATGAATGGAGAATTGGATGAAGAATTCTATATTGAACAACCGGAAGGATTCCAGTCATCAGATCAGAGTGACATGGTGTGTAGATTGAAGAAAGCTTTGTATGGACTAAAACAAGCTCCTAGGGCCTGGTATGCAAGATTAGATAAATATCTGATATAATTAGGGTTCGGTAAGGGTACTACTGACATCAATCTCTATTTCAAGATCAATGATGAACAAATTGTAATTGTTGCATTCTTTATTGATGACATTATCTTTGGAGGCAATGAAGGTATGTGCATGGTTTTTTCTGGGGAAATGGAAAATGAATTTGAAATGTCAATGTTTGGTGAGATGAATTTCTTTCTGGGTCTACAAATTAATCAATCAGATAAAGGTATATTCATTTCTCAGTCTAATTGTGTGAAAGAGTTGTTAAAGAACTTTGGGATGGAGGACTCTAAACAAGTAAGCACGCACATGGTAACTGGTTGTAAGTTGAACAAAAATGATGACTTGTCTATGGAAGATAAGAAAAGGTATAGATCTATGATTGGAGGATTACTTTATCTGACCCAAACCAGACCTGACATAATGCATGCAGTTTGTCTTGTGGCAAGATTTCAAGTAGAACCTAAAGAGTCACATGTGATGGCAGTCAAGAGAGTACTAAGATATTTGAAAGGCACAATAGATTATGGTTTGTGGTATCCAAAAGATAATGATTTTACTCTTAGTACATACACTGATGCAGATTAGGCCAGAGATGTGTATGATAGGAAAAGTACAAGTGGAGGTACATTCTTCTTGGAAAAAAGGCTAGTATCTTGGTTAAGCAAGAAACAAGACTCAATAGCTTTGTCTACTGCAGAAGCAAAATACATTGCAGCGGCATGTAGCTACACTCAAGTGTTATGGATGAAGTAGACACTAGAGGACATCAGAGTTGTGTATGAAGATCCAATTGCAATCTTTTGTGACAATACAAGTGCCATAAAAATATCAAAGAATCCAATAATGCATTCAAGGACAAAGTATATATCCGTAAGATATCACTTTCTAAGAGAAAAAGTGACAGAGAATGAAGTCAAGTTGGAGTATGTATCTACAAAAGATCAAATTGCAGACATTTTTGCCAAGCCTCTACCTAAGGATACTTTTGAGAATCTCAGAGAAAAGTTAGGGGTTATCACCCCTCCTACTCTCAACTAAGATGCACAAGAGTGCATCAGTCCAGTGGTCCTTAGAGTTCTACCTCCAGATCTGGATTGACGCTTATAAAGGCTACTTCTCAAGGGGAGTATTCAAATAAAGAAAGTTCAAAAGAGAGTTTGGTTCAGAGAAGAAGAGTGCAAGTATGTGTCCTTTACCATTGATGTCAAAGGGGGAAAGAAATCATGTGAAAAACCCAAAGAGAAAGAATGTAGGTGTGTAAAGAGATAGGGGGATAATCTTGTCTTGATGGTTGTTGTAGTTTTTCACATCATATGTTGCCATCAATGACAAAGGGGGAGATTGTTGTAAGTATCTGCCTAATCGGTGCTGTCATTGATGTCAACATATCTTTGTTGTCATTGGTGTCAACTGTATCCTATTTTGTTATTTGTTTAAAAGCCTTATTTGTTGAGGATATTGAGAAAATTTGCCCCTCCATAAGAAACAGGGAGTTGCAGTAAACTACAGTGAAGACAATGTGTTGCATACTAAAGAACAGTCCAGAAGATTGCTCTGCAATTCTTGTAAATTGAAGATCTTGGTCTGCAGATTAGAAGTTATTTAGAGGCATGTATGAAGATGCTAAATCCTAAGTTTGAGCCTTCAGTATGAAGAAGTGAGTTACATTCACTAGAGTAAAACCTACTTTTTTTTATTATTCACTGGTGATAGGGAGAAAGTATTTTTCTCCGCATTCCTCCACATTGAAGTATTTTACTCTATAGTTCTAGAGGGAAGTATGGGATGATGATAAGTGCCTAAAACTCCAATGGTTCATGATTTAGTGGTCCACACGCTATCTTTATTTTATGACAGTTGAAGACAGTGAAGTTCATATGCTCTAGTGTGAAGAATCTCATGGATAAAGTGGTTAGAGTTGTATAGTTGCTCCTGATGATTACAACATGCTTGTGGATACCTCTTGATCATGTTCCTACCTTTACATTGGTTCACACTAAGGAATTGGATCAAAGTTGAAGATTGTTCCTAGATAACATAGTGTATAACCAGTCTTAGCCGACTTGGTTAATTCCAATGATTGCAAAGATCTCTTGAAGAGTGCAGAAGCATGTTGTGGCATGGAAGATCATGTTTGAGTCCCAGCTAAGGCGTGGCATGATCCACATACATCTCTACTACATTTCCTTAGCATAATTTTGTGTTAGGTCAAGACCTATTTTGTAAATGTTTGTAATGCCGACCTTGGAGATTGTTCCAATGGTTGATGATTGTAATGCCGACCTTGATGATCATTCCAAGGCTGATGTAATGTATAAATACTTGTAATTGAGTCATGGAAAACATGTCCTTGGATGGAGATGTGAAGTTGAGAAAAAAGTGTAAAAGCAAAGCAGAGCAGAGGAAGATTATTGTGCTTCAATGGAACTGAATTTAGGCATGGAGTAGATGCTATTATATCAGTTCAAAACATTTTGCAGTGAGCCACCCCTTGGAAGTGAGCCACCCCTCGGCAGTGAGCCCTATTTGCAGCAAACCTCTAATTTTTGGTATTGTTCTTTACATATATATCTTGTGGGTTAACCCCCACCGTGGTTTTTCCCTTAATAGGGTTTTCCACGTAAAATCTAGTGTCTCTTGTGTTTGATCTTGCAACTGTGTTTAAGTTTCTAATTTTATTCTTTCATGGTTTAATCATAATATTAGTGGACAAGTGATTAATATTTTAAAATGTAGAAGTAGTTAAGGTTTTTGGGACAACTGATTCACCCCCCTCTCACTTCTCCAGTGCATTTAAACAAAACTATCACTAGGTTATCATTGATTTCAACACTATCATGGTGGTGTGATGGTGTTCATGGTTGGATGTCATACCACATCTAGTAAGAGAAGAAGATATAGTGAGAAGAAGAGCAAGAGAAGAAGATAGTTTTGAAGAGACCTAATGTCTCAAGTTACTATTTGGAACCTCATTCATTCCTTAGTCATTGGCCACACTGGAGCATCGACAGAACTTGTTAAGGTTACACCGATGAAGGATGAGCTATCGGCATAAGGTTGACCGTCGGCAAAGCTTGTGGTAGTTTCTCCAACAGTTACTGTCACTCCGATGAAGGGTTGGCAAAGAGTTGGCGTCGACGTGAGAACCACTATCGGCCTAGCCTTGAGATGTCGCTCTGATAGTCTTGTGTCTTTCCGATGAAAGCTTGGATCGGCAAGATCATAACTTTCAGTGTAGTTTCAAAATGTCACTCTGACTGTCTTCATTACTTTGATGTATGCATGAGGACTTGGGTATCAGTGGGACAAAGTCTCATCGCTGTGAATGGTGAAGTGGTCACTAATAGTTTAAACTATTTTGATGAAGCTTAGATTGGCATCGTTGGTAACAAAATTGCTGACAATAGTCATACAGTGTGTTTGAGTATTTAAACCTGGATGTCTAACGTGAACTGGTGAATGTGGGACTAAAGATCTCACATGAATGTGAACAGTTACGACGGTTGGAAGGTAGAGATGCTGGGTTAGTTGATACAAACAGTTAGGGCAGAAGTTAAAAATGTTTTTTCTCTTGAAGACTGGAAATATATACAGATCTGGTGATGTCGTTGTAGTTGATGAAGAGATTCGATCATATTGTTCATTTTGTAGATGTACAGTGAAAGTGAACTATTTGTATGATTTGAGAATCGATGCCTGAGCAAGAAGGCTGAGATCTTTATTGTAATCATTTAAGCTTAATATAAATAAAGATTGTCTCTCTTATGGTGGTGGGTTTTTTACCCGAAAGGGTTTTCCCATGTACATCTAGTGTTGATTCTTTGTTATCTTGCATGTTTATTCTATTTTTCTGGTGTGTTCATCTGTGTATTTGAATTAAACGTTACCTGTCTACACTATCCCCTTTGAATTGATATTAGGGAAGCTGTATTTTGCACCTCTGCTTTCCTTACAAGTGGTATCAGATCCTGGCCAGTTGTGTTATCCTTGTTGGTTGGTTGGGTTTTTTGTGTCAGTTTTGTGAGTGGGAGTTCTGTAGAGGTCTATTTTATTAAATAAGATGGCAAGTACATCAGGAAAAATAGACATTGAAAAGTTTAATGGCACAAACTTTGAGTTGTGGAAACTTAAGGTTGAAGATATGTTGGTCGACAAAGATCTTTGGGTTGCTATGTCTGGGGTTCAACCTTCAGGCATGAAGTAAAAAGACTGGAACTTGGCAGATAGAAAAGCCAGAGGACTGATAAGATTAAGTTTAGCGGATTCTATTTTGTTGAACGTCCATGAGGAGAAGACTACAAATGCTTTGTGGAAGAAGTTGGGAGATATTTATCAGGACAAGTCCTTGGTGAATAAATTTTTCCTCAGAAAGAAGTTGTACTCTCTGAAGATGGATGAAAGAGCATATGTAGCAGACCATCTGAACTCATTTAATATGATTGTTGCATAGTTGACGTCTATAGGTGTAAAAATAGAAGAGGAGGACCACTGTATGCTTCTGTTGTGTTCCTTACCTGAATCATGGGATCATCTTATGATAGTTATTGGAAGTACAACAACCACGTTTACAAATGAAGATGTTGTTGCCTCACTGTTATCTGAAGAGATATAGAGGAAATATTCTGAGATGGACAAAGAGGCCCTGTCTATTTGAGGTAGATCAAAGGAAAGAGACAAGAAGAAGGACAAGAAGTCTAAGTCCAAATAAGAGGGGAGATCAAAATCTCCTAGAAAAAATTCCAAGGTAAAGTGTTGGAATTGTGGGCAAAAAGGACACATCAGAAAAGACTGCAAAGAGGAGAAAAAAAGAAGAATAACTTCTCTGACACCGATTCTTCTCAGAGTGATACTGATGCCTTCATTGCTGCCTTGGCAATGCCTACATCTAAAGATGTATGGCTGGTGGATTCAGGAGCATCTTTTCATATGACATCTCATAGAGAATGGTTCACTAAGTATGAACCGTATGCTGGTGGGAAGGTATTCCTGGCAAGTGATTTGACACTGGAAATCATTAGCTGAGGAAGAGTCAGAATCCAGTTCCTACATGGCAGAATAAAGGGAATGAATGGAGTATTGGACATACCAGGTCTGGCTCGAAATTTACTTTCTGTTAGTAAGCTTAATGATGTTGGAGTGCAAGTTACTTTTGTGAATGGTGGCTGTAAGATGACTAGAGGTTCTATTGTATTGGCAAAGGGTGAACGTATTGGAACTTTGTATAGGTTAGATGCTAAAACTGTGTGCTATAATAGTGTTTCTAAAATTTTTGAAAAAGCTACTATTGTAACACATGATTCAAACTCTATGGAAGTTAAACTTCCTATGGAGAAAACAATGCTTTGGCATCATAGACTTGGTCACATAGGTGAAAAAGGTTTAAAAACCTTGAAAAACAAAAACCCGGTAGATGGGCTGATTGATTGTAATCTGGACTTCAATTTCTGTGAACATTGCATATATGGAAAACAAAACCATGTTTCTTTTTACTCTAGTTCTCATAAATCTTCTAGTGTTCTGGACTATGTACATTTTGATGTTTTTGGTCCAGTTGATGTACCTTCTCTGTCTAAATCAAGATACTACGTATTGTTTATTGATAATTATTCAAGGAGGTCATTCATATATTTTTTGAAAAATAAATTAGAAGTGTTTAGTCGGTTCAAAGATTTTAAAAATCTTGTGGAAAATCAGACTAGTAGAAAAATAAAATGTTTGAGAACAGATAATGGTGGTGAATATTGCAATGTAGATTTTGATAAGTTTTGTCTTGATCATGGAATAAAAAGGCATAAGACTGCACCTTATACTCCACAGCAAAATGGAGTTGCTAAAATGTTGAATTGATCATTGATGGAAAAGCAAGAAGAATGTTGAGATATGTTGGTCTTGAATAAAGGTTCTAGGCTGACACAGTTGCTATAGCTTGTTACTTGCTGAATCGTTCTCCTATTTCGGCATTGGTTGATAAGATGCCTATGGAAGCGTGGTCTGGAAAGAAGCCCTCTCTAAGACATCTTTGTGTCTTTGGCTATGAGGTATATGCTCATATTCCTAAGGTAAAAAGATCTAAGTTGGATTACAAGGGAGTCAAATGTATCTTTATTGGCTATGGAGTTGGTGTTAAAGGGTACAAGCTTTGGAATCCTGAAATTGAAAAAGTAATTTATAGTAGAAATGTAATTTTTAGAGAGCTGAAACCTTTGGTTATTGATCCTCAGCCGGAGAAGATAAAAGAAAAGAAAGAAAAGAATGTTGTTAATATTCCTCTGACCCTTGTAAAAGAGGAACAACAAGAACCAAGTGTAGATGATTTAGAAGTGAGTTCAAGTAGCTCCGAATATGCATAGCCAGAGCAAGAACCTGAACCTGTACCTCAGTCGTTGAGGAGGTCTACACATGAAAGAAGAAAACCAGATAGGTATGGATTTTCAGTACTTGATTCAAGTTGTGCCTATGCTTTTCTTACTGATACTGATGAACCTAGGACTGTGAAAGAAGCCATTAGTTTACCAAATTCAAATTCTTGGTTGGAAGCCATGGATAATGAAATGTGATTGTTAGAGAAAAATGGAACCTAGGATCTGGTGCCCTTGCCTGAAGGTAGAAAACCTGTGGGCTGTAAGTAGGTATTTCAAAAGAAATATGGTCTAGATGGTAGTATTGAAAAGTACAAGGCAAGACTGGTTGCTAAGGGGTATTCCCAAAAGGAAGGTATAGATTATGGAGAAATCTTTTCTCCTGTAGCTAAGTTGACATCCATTAGATTTCTGTTGTCACTTGTAGCAACGTATGACTTTGAAATTGAGTAGATGGATGTGACGACAACATTTCTTCATGGGGACCTTGAAGAAGAAATTTATATGTCTCAGCTAGAGCATTTTGTGGAAAAAAGGTAAAGAACATCTGGTATGTAAACTTAAAAAGTCTCTTTATGGCTTGAAGCAATCTCCCAGAATGTGGTATCAGAAATTTGATACGTATGTTTTATCTTTGGGATATGTGAGATTTGAATCTGATCATTGTGTCTATTAAAAAACTGATGGTGATCAGATTCTTATAATTGCATTGTATGTGGATGACATGTTATTCATTGGCAATGGTAAGGGGATGATCTCAGATTTAAAATCTCAATTGTCCTTGAAATTTGAAATGAAGAATCTGGGGGCAACAAAGTACATTCTGGGAATGGAAATCAAAAGGGACAGATCTAAGAGAAAACTTTGGCTTAGCCAGAGCAAGTATATTACCAATGTTCTTAATAAATTTAATATGTCTGATTGCAAAAAGTTAGTTGTTCCAGTGTTGCGGGGAACAAAACTATCTGTTGAAGATTTTCTAGAATCTTCAAATGAAATTGACGACATGAAAAAAGTGCCTTACGCAAGTGTTGTTGGTAGTTTAATGTATGTAATGGTCTGTACAAGACCAGACATTGCCCAGGGAGTGGGAGTTTTGAGCCGGTTTATGGCAAATCCAAGCAAATCACATTGGGATGCTATGAAGAGAGTCATGAGGTATTTGAAGGGAACTTCTGATTATGCTATTTGCTATCATGGAAACTCAGTTAGATCTCAGAAATCTATCAAATTTTAGGGATATGTTGATTTTGATTAGGTAGGGGACATTGACAATAGAAGATCCACCAGTGGATATGTATTCACGTTAAATGGTGGTGCTATTAGTTGGATGAGCAAGTGGCAGGCTATAGTCACTTTGTCCACAATAGAGGCAGAGTACATGGCAGCTACTCATGCATGCCAAGAAGTTGTTTGGTTGAAGAGGTTGTGTTCTGATGTTAGTTTTGATGCAGGGCAGATACAAATTCATTGTGATAGTCAAAGTGCTATCTGTCTAGCGAAAAATCCTACTTTTCACGCTAGGACAAAACATATTGATGTCCAATATCACTTTGTTCGTGATATGGTGGAAGATAAAAAGGTAAAGCTGGAAAAGGTTGATACTTTGGAAAATGTTGCAGATGCCTTGACTAAACCAGTGAGCATGACCAAGTTCAAATGGTGTTCAAATGAAATGGGTCTTCGGGCCCATAATTCTCAGTAACTGTATGAGGATTAAGAGGTAGCAGTAATCTCTTTGACAAGTGGGAGATTGAAGAGACCTAATGTCTCAATTTATTGCTTGGAACCTCATTCATTCCTTGGTCATCAACCACACTGGAGCATCGATAGATCTTGTTAAGGTTACACCGATGAAGGATGAGCTATCGGCATAAGGTTGACTGTTGCCAAAGCTTGTGGTAGTTGCTCTGACAGTTACTGTCACTCTGATGAAGGGTTGGTGAAGAGTTGGCATCGATGCGAGAACCACTATTGGCCCAGCCTTGAGATGTCGCTCTGATAGTCTTGTGTCTTTCTGATGAAAGCTTGGATCGGCAAGATCATAACTTTTGGTGCAGTTTCAAAATGTCACTCTGATGTATGCATGAGGACTTGGGCATCAGCGGGACAAAGTCTCATCGCTGTGAATGGCGAAGTGGTCACCGATAGTTTAAACTATTCCAATGAAGCTTAGATTGGCATCGTCGGTAACAAAATTACTGACGATAGTCATACAGTGTGTTTGAGTATTTAAACCTGGATGTCTAATGTGAACTGGTGAATGTGGGACTAAAGATCTCACATGAATGTGAATAGTTGCGATGGTTGGAAGGCAGCGATGCTGGGTCAGTTGATACAAATAGTTAGGGCAGAAGTTAAAAATGTTTTTACTCATGAAGACTGGAAATATATACAGATCTGGTGATGTCATTGTAGTTGATGAAGAGATTCGATCATATTGTTCATTTTGTAGATTTATAGTGAAAGTGAACTATTTCTATGATTTGAGAATCGATGCTTGAGCAAGAAGCCTGAGATCTTTATTGTAATCATTTAAGCTTACTATAAATAAAGATTGTCTCTCTTGTGGTGGTGATTTTTTACCCAAAATGGTTTTCCCACGTACATCTGGTGTTGATTCTTTGTTATCTTGCATGTTTATTCTATTTTTCTGGTGTGTTCATCTGTGTATTTGAATTAAATGTTACCTATCTGCACTATCCCCTTTGAATTGACATTAGGGAAGCTATATTCCACACCCGTACTTTCCTTACAACTTTATGGTTGGGTGTCATACCCCATCCAACAAGAGAAGAAGGGCAAGAGAAGAAGATATAGTGAGAAGAAGAGCAAGAGAAGAAGATACAGTTCGTAGTTAGATGTCATGCCCCATCCAACAAGAGAAGGGAGAATATATAGTTCATATATTAAGATGGGAATTAGAAGAACAAAGATGATCAAATGTATTGCTGATGCTACTGATGGTCTATAGTATGTGTATTCCAAGTTTCATGATTATTGCATTACCAAAAGAGTGTTTTGCTGATTGATTGTTTAAAGACAGTGTCACTTATATGAAGATGCTATGTGCAGGACAATAGAATGCTCTGCATTCCTCTGCATTTGTAGATATAGCCAGGTGATTTTGGAATTATCTTCAGGATGTAGTTAAGGTGATAATTCCAAGTTTTCATATCATTTGTCATTCCTATGTGAAAGTTATGCATGATAGAGTACCGACATGTGTTCTAGTAGAGTAAGCTAGTGATGAAGGCCTGATGGAATGCTCTACATTCTTCTACAAATGAATGTTTTCCCTTTTGGTTTTGAGGACATGTTTATAGACATGTATTACATTCTTCATTTTAGTTTCAAGGTTCTTGGTGGTCCGCATCTTAGTATTTCAATTGACAATATGTTGCAGTGTGTTTCAGACAACAAATTATTCTTAGTGTTAGTGATTGATGCTATGCAACACAATTATTTTATGTGTGGTGGAAAAGGAGTGTTTGGGGATGTTGTATGAGTCATGTGGACTCATCTAGAAAAGTTTCACAAAGATCTTTCTTGTTTACATTACCACATAAGGTTTTCAAGTCGATGTGGCTATTATAATTCAAGTCTTCATATGTTTTCCTTAAAGCTGTCCTATTTCCAAATGAGCGGAGTGTACAGATGTAATTCCTTGGTGCTTGATGCTATGAAGGATGTTTTGGACCTGGTTAAGAAAGTGTTGATATCCACAAGGTTTGGATCTTATGCTAGTATAATGTGTGGCTTCACCTAGGACCTATCTTCAACATGTTTCATATTGTGTGTTGTTTGGCTAACTTGTGAATTTGTTTTTCATGTTGTATCAGCTAAAAAATAATGTAATCAATGTAATATCATGTACAAATAGTGATTCAAAGTGAGTGAGGTGAGGTGTGATTGCAATCTGCTTAAAAATTTCACAAGAAGATAAAAGGCAAAATAAATGCATTGTTAATGTGCAACTGAAGGAGAAAGGGAAGAAGTTGTTGATGCTATCCAAATCCATCTTGAAGACATATTTGTGATAGTGATCAAGTATAGAGTGTGCCTAACTAATCAAATCCTTAGAAGGAAGTGTGTGGAGACAGAAGTGCAATCATCAAAAGTGTGAGTTTCAATGTCAGTTTTCAGACAGTAGAAAGGCTGTCATACTGTAATCTTTTGTAAGTGTGTTCTCATTTTAGGGAGTAGAAGCTTCCTTGGGAGTGACCCTAAATCAAGGTTAATTAGGGAATATAAACTTCCTTGGGTTAAATCTCCTAAAACAAAGTTATTATTTGAGCTTCATATATTGTGAGTTAATCCTCACCGTGGTTTTTTCCTTCTAGGATTTTCCACGTATATCTGGTGTTATGTGTTGATGTGCATTGTGTTAATCTTTAATATTCATGTTTATGTTGTGATAATAAAGTTTTGATATGCTCTAGATAAGTTGAAGTTGTTAAAAGTGAAAATTTTTTAGATACTAATTCAACCCCCCTCTCAATATCCTGGTGTGTTCAACAATTGGTATCAAAGCTAGGTTCCTCTGAGGAAAGCTTAACTACTTGAGGAAGATCTGAGATGGCACATAATGGATCTAGAAAGATACCTATTTTTCATGGGACAAATTATGCCTTTTGGAAGCTAAGGATGGAAGATTATATCAACTCTCTAGGGTGTGGTGTTTGGGACTCTCTCAAGTCTGGTTATACTCATTCTGCTTCTATTCCTATAGATGCAGATGAGGTTAAGAAGTATGATAACAATGCCAAGGCAAAGTTTTCTATCATGAGTGGGTTAGCTGATTCAGAGATGTCAAAGGTTATGAGCTGTAGTTCTTCTCAAGATGTTTGGGATAAACTTAAAACCATCTATGAAGGAGATAAGAAAGTAAAGCAAGCTAAGATGCAGATCTTCAATATCAAATTTGAGAACCTAAAAATGTTAGAGGAAGAAGACATTGCTCGATACATGCTCTAGGTGAATGAAGTAGTCAATGACTTTAAAGGTCTTGGTGGAGAAGTTGAGGAAGATGAGATTGTGAAAAAGGTTCTAAGATCTCTTCCCAAATCTTATGGTCATAAGGTATCTTCCATTGAGGAGAATGTAGACTTGGATACTTACATTGTAGACAGATTGTTTGGTACCCTTACTGCCTTTGGAATGAGAGAGTTTGGTAGTGATGCTCTGAAGAAAGAAGTTGCTTTCAAAACTAGTATGAAGTCTAAAGAAGAAGTTGCTGATGAAGGTGAGAGCTATGATGAAGTTGAAAATTTTGTAAGAAGACTAAAGAAAGGTACTGACAAATACAAAGGTAAGTTACCCTTCAAATGTTTTAATTGTGTAAAGGTTGGTCATTTTGCTTCTAAATATCCTTTCAAAGAATCAAGGAGCAATAATAGGAGAGACAAGTTCAAGAGAAGTTTGTATTCCACTGAAAGTAATTATTCTTCAGAAGATGAGGATCATGATGATTCAAATGATGAAACACTTTTCATGGCTCTAAATAGTGGTAACAAAAAGGATGATGCTAGAACTTATTATAAGACTGATACCTTGCAAACAAATCAAAACAATGAAAGATCAATGGTTGTATGGACTGCCTTTCATGCAAAAGAAGAATCCAAGGCTTGGGTGATTGACAGTGGATGCTCAAATCATATGACTAGTGACAAGGAGAAGTTTATTAGTCTTGAGAAGTGGGATGGTGGTGTTGTCCAGTTTGGTGGTGATGAGGCAACACAGATCTATGGAAAAGGTGCTATATCTATTAATGGGAAGAATAGGATAGAGGATGTCATCTATGTCAAAGGGCTAAAACACAATCTTCTTAGTGTCAGTCAGACATGCAACAAAGGGTATAATCTCACCTTTCATGCCAAAGGTTGTGAGATCAGGAAGGCATGTTCTAAAAAAATAGTGGTAGAAGGAATCAAGACATATTGGTGCAGTCATGGTAGGAGGGTTCATAGAATGAACTATCTGGACCATACAACAAGAGTAAACACAATGGAAACAACTCAAAGAAATAGAACAAATGTAGATTTAGTCATTTAATATATCATAGAATTCAAATAGAGATCGGTCGTCAACATGTGGGCTTACAATTAGGGCTCATAGGCCTGATTACATACATGCGCAAGATAAAGATTTGAAGCTCCTTCTCTAGAATAATGAATAATCTATCCATCTAGAACTTAATAAATTGTGAACTACTTTCCTAAGGATCTATTACATCAATATATATCTAATCTGAATCAATAGATTCCTCCGCATCGGTCAAGGAAGATCACAAATTCCAAAGAAGAGTTGTAACATGTGTACATAGATAGGTCAGACCTAAATGCATAGCACACTTCCGGTAAATGAATGGAATTAAGTACAGATCTCTTGGGAAGTTTGGCCATGAACCAAAGATCATTGAATGATGTCATTAGGCTCCAAAGATTGGGAAATGCTTTTGCAAGTTTCTCCTTCAACTGGTTGCAAGTGAATATCAGGATGCTCTGCTATGAGAAATAGTTAACTTCTGATGGTGATATCTTTCTGGTATTGACATGTGGATCTTTGAATTCTGGATATGATGTAAATGAATAAATGTAGATGCTAAGTCCAATTCCACGAGATTTGAAATGTAACTGGACCAGAAATACAAAAACTGCTTCTGACTGAACTGCCTGAACTGAACTAGAAAATGAAAGGAAACAAATTGAACTACAAACAAACTAAAATGCATATGTTTTTGGTTGATGCAAGATTGCTCTTGAACCAAGGATGCTCCTGCATCAGGCATTCAGGGTTATTGAAAAAGTGAGTCCCTCACTTTGCTGGGGCTAGGGGAGAACCAAGACTATCCACCTTAGCCTGAGAAATCCAAGATGAATCTTCTTCCAGTCTACCTTTCATCTTCACAAGCTATTCTTTGTATTGTCTTCCTCTAGTGCTGCGTCCAACTCTACTATCCAAAATGTCTTCAATCTGCTCCAGTGCTTGTTGTGGTAATTGCTTCTTCAAGTTTTTTTCCATGTTGTCACTAAACTCTGCTTCATGATACTGATATAAGTCTACAATGTTGAAAATATGTGATATACCCAATGTCTCCGGTAACTCTACTTCATATGCATTTCCTAAATCAAATCTTCTAAGTATCCTACAAGGTCCAAACTTCTTCATCTTCAACTTGTTATATGTTCCAACTGGGAATCTTTCTATTCTCAAGTACACCATCACTTCTCCCACTTCAAATTCCTTATGTCTTCTCTTCTCATCAGCCTTCTCTTTGTACTTACTATTCATATTCTCCAAATGCTTCTTAACCTGATCATGCATTGTCTTCATGTGATCTACAAATTCTTCTGCTTATGCACTTCTCTTTTCCTCTATACTGATATCTCTTAATTCTGCAACTCCTTTAGGGTTTACTCCAGTCACAATCTCAAAAGGTGTTCTTCTAGTACTCCTGTTCACTGAGTTATTATATGCAAACTCTGCTTGTGAAAGAATCAAATCCCAACTTCTAGTTTTTTCTCCAACCAAACATCTCAACAAGTTTCTCAAACTCCTCTTTACTACCTCTGTCTGTCCATCTATATATGGATGAAAGGCTGAACTAAACTTCAAATCTGTCTTCATCTTCTTCCAAAGTGTCATCCAAAAGTATCCAACAAAATTTGTATCTCTGTCTGAAACTATACTCTTAGATAATCCATGCGATCTTACAATCTCCTTGAAAAATAGGTCAGCTACATGCACTACATCAGTTGTCTTCTTACAAGGTATGAAATGAGCCATCTTTGAAAATTTATCAACTACTACAAATATTGAATCATGTCCTCTCTATGTCTTAGGCAATCCCATCACAAAATCCATGCTTATGTCTTCCCAAGGTCTCTCCAGTACTATCAAAGGTTTATACAATCCAGTATTCTAACTACTCCCTTTTGTAACTTGACAAACTCTACAACTCTATACAAATCTCTAAACATACTTATGTATCTGAGACCATAAGTAATTTTCACTTACCAAAGCCACTGTCTTATCAATGACAAAATGTCCCGCCAATCCACCACTATGCTTCTCTTTGATCAAATTATCTCTCTTCGAACTCTTAGGTATGCACAATTGATTTCCTCTAAACAACATATCTTCTTGAATTAAATAGTCCAATTGCTTACTCCTATCTATCACAACAGGTTCCTTGCATGCTTTCCACGGTTCTGCAAAATTAGTGTCTCCCTCATACATGTTCTTCAATTCATCAAAACCCAACACTTCAACTCTCATTTATGTCAACAAGTTTCCTCTCCTACTTAATGTATCAGAAACTTTATTTGATTTTCCACTCCTATGCTTCAATACAAATGTATAACTCTGCATGAACTCTACCCACCTCATATGTCTCTGATTCAATTTACCTTGATTGTTCAAATATTGCAAAGCTTGATGATCTGTATACAACACAAACTCCTTAGGCAACAAATAATGTCTCCACTTCTTCAAGGCTTGAATTATGGCATAGAACTCTTGATCATAAATTGAATATCTCCTCCTTGCATCATTCAACTTCTGACTAAAATATGCTATAGGTCTACCTTCTAGACTTAATACTGCTCCAATCGCATTTCCACTTGCGTCACAATCAACTTGAAATACGTTATTGAAATCCGGTAATGCCAAAATAGGTTGCTCTATCACCTTCTTCATCAACAACTCAAAACTTTTATTTGGTCTAGATGTCCACTTAAAATCCTTTTTGTCTTCTCTCATTGTTTCTATCATAGGATTACAAACTTAACTAAAATTTCTGATGAACTTCCAGTAGAAACTAGCCAATCCATGAAATGATCTGACTTCACCAATGCTCTCTGGTGTAGGCCATTCAATAATTGCTCTCACTTTCTTAGGGTCCATCTTCAATCCTTCCGCAAAAATCACAAATCCCAAATATACCAACTCTTCTTTCATGAAACTACACTTCTTGATGTTTATCGGTAATTTCTCTTCTCTCAGTCTCTGCAAAACTTGTCTAATATGCCACAAATGTTCCTCCTTTGTCTTTCTGAAAATCAAAATATCGTCCAAGTATACAATAAAAAATTCATGCAATAATTTCTTCAAGTCTTCATTCATCAACCTCATGAAAGTACTCGATGCATTTGTCAATCCAAAAGGCATCACTAACCACTCATACAATCCTTCATTTGTCTTAAAAGCAATCTTCCATTCATCTCCTTCTTTGATTCTGATCTGGTGGTACCCACTCTTCAAGTCTATCTTTGTGAAATATTTTGCTCCACTCAAACAATCCATGATATCATCCATCCTAGGTAAAGGAAATCTATACTTAACTATGATCTTGTTTATTGCTTTAAAGTTAGTACACATTCTCCATTCTCCATCCTTCTTTGGTGCTAACATAACAGGTACTGCACAAGGACTCAAGCTTTCTCTAATCAAACCTTTCCTTAATAGCTCTTGTATTTGTCTATTCAATTCTTCATTCTCTACCAGTGTCATCTGGTGTGCTGCTTTGTTAGGCAAACTTGCTCCTGGTATAAGATCCATGTGATGACTGATACTCCTTATAGGTGGCAATCCTTCAGGTACATTATCTAATATGATGTCTTCATACTCTGTCAGCAACTCCTTTATCTCCTCTGATTGTAATTCTTTAGTTTCTTTCCTCAATGTTTCAGGCTTCTTAGAAATCAAGGCATAACACATATTCTCATGTCTCAAACCATCCAGAAATTTTCTTCCATCTACCAAACAAATTCTAGCATTTCCACATACCACATCTCTAGGGTCATCCTCCAAAGGAATCAAAGTAATTCTCTTTCCATTTACTATTATAGTATATGTATTGTTTCTCCCATCATGTATAGCTTTTCTATCATACTGCCAAGGTCTACCCAACAAGATATGACATACATCCATAGGCATAATATCACACAAGACTTCATCATGATAAAATCTAATATGAAATTTCACCAAACATTCTTCACTCACCAATACCTTATGATCATCCTAAATCCATGCTATCTGATACGGCTTAGGGTGTTTCAATCTTTCCAACTTCACCTTAGTCACCATCTCCTCTAAAACTAGGTTGTCTGAACTACCACTATCAATTACAACTTTACAACACTTACCTCCTGATTTGCATCTTGTCCTGAACAAACTTTTTCTCTGTGGTGGTTTCTCATTTGTCTCTTTTTGAAATAGTTCTCTCCTCATTACCAATGATTCTCCTTTCTCTAGTTTACCAACAAAACAGGGGTCATCTAGTTCAATAGGTTCTTCTTCAACATAGGCTGCTCTTCCACTATTCTCTATCCTCTTACTTGTATTGCCCTAACTACATTCAAATGCTCTATGTCCTTCACCTCCACATTTGAAACAAGTACCTCTGAATGTCTTCTTATCAAATCCTCTTCCTACTCTCATGTATCCTTCATTCTGGTATGAACTATAGTTGCCTCTGGGATAAATTTTTTTGTCATTTCTCTGATAAGCATTGTTATCTTTGTCATCCTTCTTAAATGGGTTGTCAAACTTGTTCTAGTCCAGAAATTATCTGTCTCCTCTGGAATAAGTCCTACCTCTCTAAAATTTACCTCCTCTACTTCTCTATCTCTGATCATGTCTTTTATTCATCTTTTCTTCAACTTTCAGGGCAAACTGATATGCTTCCTCCAAAGATGTCATCCTCACCAAACTTAGTTCCTCTTGAATGTTCATTCTCAGTCCATTGATGTATCTAGCCACTTTCTCCTTGCTTGCTTCACTATGTCCTGTTCTTATGATCATCTTGTGAAATTCTTTAGTGTACTTCATGGATTTCTCCTTTTGTCTCAGGTTTTGCAATCTTTTCAATAGTTCCAACTCATAGTCAACAGGTATAAACTGATTCTTCAACTTTGTCACCATTCTATCCCATATTGAAATCTTTTCTTTCCCTCTTCTATTTCTTTCCAACTAAACTTCTTTCCACCATATAGCAGCATGTCCTTTCAACTTTGTCTTTGCAAATTTCACCTTTTTTGGATTTTCAATTTCCTCATATTCAAAGTATTCTTCCATATCATTTATCCAGTCAATCAATTCTTCAGGGTTCAAATTACCAGTATAGTTTATCACATCAACTCTACGTCTCTTTCCAATCTTTGAAATAGCTCACAACATCTTTACTTGATCTGATTCTTCTTCTTCATCGCCTCCTAGGGTTTCACTAGTTTGTTCAACTGATTGAAGTTCCTCTTCATCATTGCTTTCAACATTAGCTCTCGGTGTCAATCCTCTTTGCCTATCTTCTTCAATAGCATCCAACCAAATTCGTATTGTTTTCATTATCTCCATCATCTCATCTATTCTACTATCCATTGTTCCAACAACAACTCTCCTCGACGGCATTCTTCCTGGGATCAAGTGTAAACTGCCTCAGGTTCAACGATTGGTAGCAACACAAGTAACCTATCTTAATTTGACGATCTGTCCATAGCGAGATCTTACTGAATTCCTTCACCAATTTCACTCAATTCACTCCCAAAAATTTGAACTTTCGCTCTGATACCACTTGGTGCTATCACGGTAGGAGGGTTCATAGAATGAACTATCTAAACCATGCAGCAAAAGTAAACACAATGGAAACAAATCAAAGAAAATGTAGATTTAGTCATTCAATATATCATAGAATTCAAATATAGATTGACCGAAAACATGCGGGCTTACAATTAGGGCTTACAGGTTTGATTACATACATGCGCAAGATAAAGTTTTGAAGCTCCTTTGCTAGAATAATGAATAATCTATCTATCTAGAACTTAATAACTTGTGAACGTTGCTTTCCTAAGGATCCATTACATCAATATATATCTAATTTGGATCAATAGATTCCTTCGTGTTGGCCAAGGAAGATCACAAATTCTAAAGAAGAGTTGTAACATGTGTACACAGATAGGTCAAACCTCAATGCATAGAACACTTCCAGTAAATGAATGGAATGAAGTGCGGATCTCCTGGGAAGGTCAGCCATGAACTAAAGATCATTGAATGATGTGTCATTAGGCTCCAAAGATTGGGAAATGCTTCTGTAAATTTCTCCTTCAGCTGGTTTCTAGTGAATATCAAGATGCTCTACTCTGAGAAACAGTCAACTTCTAATGGCGATATCTTTCCGGTAATGACATGCAGATCTCTAAATTCTAGATATGATGTAAATGGATGAATGTAGATACTAAGTCCAACTCCATGAGATCTGAAATGTAACTGGACCAGAAATATAGAAACTGCTTATGACTGAACTACCTAAACTAAACTGGAAAATGAAAAGAAACAAACTGAAATGCAAATGTTTTTGGTTGATGCAAGATTTCTCTTGAACCAAGGATGCTCCTGCATCACATATGGTGATATCTATCACCTTAAGGAGGTAAATGGAAGAACATGTTTGTTGGCTCAGTCCAATGGCTATGGCATAAGAGAATGGGACACAACAATTTTGATAATATGGTAAAGATCAGTTCTACTCATGCAGTGAGATATATGCCAAAGATAATCAAGACTACAAATGCAGAATACAGATAGTATCAAATGGAAGAGCAAACAAAGACTAACTTCAAAAGCAAGGAGTATTCTTCTTCAAAGCAATTGGAGCTGATTCACATTGATCTATGTGGCCCTACAAAAGTAAGGAGTCAACAAGGTGAGAGGTATTTCATGTTGGTTATTGATGATTATTCTAGAATGACTTGGGTTACTTGTTGGCAAGAGACACTGCTCTAATGAATGGTTGAATATTGTCATTAATGGCATCAAGACAAAGGGATTCCACAAACAAGGCAAAGAGACTTTACTCTGGTAGATTAATTTGGTTTGATAAAGGATTTTGGTCCGGGAGACTCAAATGGCTAATATGGGTAGTATACAGAGTAAGTGACAGAGACTGGGTCAGTACACCTCTGCAGTTGAAGATAATTATATGTGGTTCATGTATGTTATTCATAGATACTCATTGATCACATGATCCAGTGTTCAATTTCTGACTTCCTCTGGAAGTCATATGGTGAAGTATCTAAATCTGAGTGAATAGAGTAAAGATAGGAACAATGCATGATACGAGAGTAAAAGGGTCCACATTCCTCCACTATTACATATTTTGTCCTGCGGTTTTGAAGGTATAATAAAAAGTCCAAAATTAATATTGGTTATGAATCTTTGAGTCTTATATGGTATGTAGTAAGAGTTATGATGTGATAGATGATTTTGTCAAGCATGTTCTTAAGAGACAAGCCATCAGGCATATTAGATCTTTATGCAAAGAAGATATATTGTTTGAACAATCAATCTAAGTGGTTGAATGATTGGTGTTGACCTGTATGAAGACTATTGAATGATTGTCTAGGTCCACATTGCAGATTGTGTACAAGTTCAAGCTAACAAGATATAACATTTGTATACATGATTCATGTTTAGCTTACCGACCTAATTATGAGATAAATCTTGTAGAAAATATATATAATCAATGGATTTCGGTGTTGGGTGTGTATAAGGAAGTGTGGATAATGTGCAAATTTGATATGTGTATAATCTAAGGAATTTTGCAGAGCAGAAAAGGATACCAAGGGAAGAAAAACATGAGTATATGCAAAGTAGAGTAGAAAATTAGAGAAGACATTATGAAGTCCTTCGAATCTATATATTGAGCATATTGGTATTGCATTTCATCATTTTGTAGATGCACCTATAGCAGTCCTCTTTTGGCAGTGAGCCAATCCTCCTTCTATCTTTTCTTATATCTTTCTGGTAGTGAGCCTTTTTGCAGTGAGCACTTCTTAGACAGTGAGTCCTTGGGCAGTGAATCTTCATGTAATTCAACCTATTGTTATCATAATATATTGTGAGATAACACTCACCATGGTTTTTCCCTTTTTGGGTTTTCCACGTAAAAACCTTGGTGTGTATGTGTTATGTCTTTATGGTTTCTATTCTTATGTTTATTCTTCTTTCATGTTATTGAATTTGGTAATTGGATTAAGGAACAACAAATTAAGCAGTTTTGCAAAATACTGATTCACCCCCCACCCCTCCCAGTATTCTTTGCACTCAACAATTGGTATCAAAGTAAGGTTCCTTGGAAGAAGCTTAACAACTTAAGGAAGATCTAGGAAGGTGTACACATGGTAGCTAGAAGATATTTTACTTCTCCTGAAGCCTCATATGAAAGAAATGAAAAATTACAAGCTACTCTTCAAGATCTTGAAAAATTTGAAGCTCAAATCAAGGATCTGAAGGATAACATACAAGAAGCTAATGAATGCATTCTAAAGCTAAAAGAACAAGTCAAGAAGTTCAAAGAAAAATATAAAGAGGTTACTAAACAATTGATATCAGCAAATGAAACCCTAGATGATTTGAAAGTGGAAGTTGTAGAAAGAGATAAAGTAGAAGAAGATCTAAATATATTGGTAAAAAGAAAATTAGAAGAATGTGATAAACTTGAAAAAGAAGTTCTAAGCCTGAAATTAGATTTGGAGAAAGCTAAAAGCTATGAAGAAAAGTTCAAGATAAGCTCTGCAAAGCTTGATGAGATGATTGCTAGTCAAAAGAGTTCAGATGACAAGAAAGGGTTAGGTTTTGAAAAAGGAGAAAGTTTTAAATCAAGTCAAGAAAACATTGAAATGAAGAAAAACAAAGGCAACTAGTTCTGGAATCAAAGAAGAAGACCTAGGAGACCTCCGGTTAGGTAGCCAAATGCTCAACGGTACCCATCTTTTAATGGCTATTGTTTTTATTGCAATAAGTTTGGTCCTAAGGCTACTCAATGTAGAAGTAGAATAAATCAACATGCTCCATCATTTTCCAGTTAATGTTTCAATTGAAATAAAATTGGTCATTAATCAAATGAGTGTAGAAGTCTGGTAAGGAATAGTTTTAACTATACAAGGAATACTGAATCCTTCAATGGGAAGTGTTTTGCATGCAATAGATTTGGGCATACGGCTAACCAATGCAGATCAAGAATGAATTCAATCAATAGAAGGAATCAAGGATAGAGGAATGTGATATGTTATAATTGCAATAAGTTCAGACCTATTGCAAGATTTTGCATATACAACAATGAGAAAAGAAACTATTCTGCAGAAAAGAGGAAAACAAAGCAAAGAAGAGATAAAGGAAAGAACAAGGTTGATCTGATAGAAATAAAAAATGAAATGAATAAGGTCTAGATTAAAAAAGAGGTGAATGAGATCAAAGATGGATTCACACTAGTCTCTAGTGCAGATACTTCCTTCGGGAAGTAAATTGCGAGCTCTGGCTCAGGGGGAGCTGTATTGAAAATCCAAATCCCCTTGCTAGAAAGTAAGTGCTAGAATCCGGCACAAAGATATGATATGAAGAATTATATGGCAGATCTTGTGAAAGAAATTTTGGTAGAAAAGGATCAACTATGGAATATTATGGATCAATTTGGATCGACTGTGCTTGACAGAGAAGTATTTGACAAGATTTTTAGAAGATAGCATTTATGGCGATTAGGTCAAGACAGATGAAGGATTAAAAAGGGGCTCATCAATGGAAAATTCATTTTACATTCAAACTTGAAAGTGTCTAAGACGAACTGAAATGAAATTCCAAGCGACTCAGTGATTTCCAAAGCAAATCAAGACAAGATCAAGGAAAACCCTAATTCAGTGAGAAGAGGTATTTTTCATATTCAAAACCCTATTGTGAAATTATTTGAGTCTTTGTAAAAGATGGCAACTCAACATGTGATTGATATAACTGAAAGAGCCCAGCCAAAATTCAAGAAGCATCCATTCAAATCAACAAAGGTCAATCCAAATGGTGCATTTTCAAAAATTTTGTTCGGTATGATGCATGTAGAGGATGTTAAGGCATATATTCATGTTGCCCTAGAAGAACATGGTGACAACAAATTCTTAGATCTATACCTAAAACATTTAAGTGGTGACCAATTTGAGTTGAAAGAAGAATACAAGGCTTTAGAAGTGAAGAAATTCATTGAGTACAAAGACTTCCCTACATTTGCAAAAGATGATTAGGTCCAGTATGTGTTGAGTAGGATCCATGATGAGTTCATGTGTCTTGAAAAGCCCTTTAAGATCACTAAGGATGTGATTAGAGCTGTGTTAGGATTAAACTCTACCAGTAATGTGCCCCTATTAAAAGCTGTGAAGAATAACATTGTGACAGAAGCAACTGGAGTCCAATTTAACAAGAGGGCATTAACAGTCAATTATATTACAAACCAGGTAGTGGTGCTAGGATAAATAGTAATTGGATATAAGATCTGTTTGTCCAACTGAGAGAACTCTGTCTCTGGTACTACTATTTACACTACTTATCAGATGATTAAGGAAAATACAGACTATGATCTCTATGAATTGTTATGACAATGCTAATGGAAAACCTGAAGAAATCAAAGGAGAAGAAATACCCCTTCAAATTTGGTAAGTTGATCATCCATTTATTGTTCTACTTCATGCAATAATTACCAGGGATGAAAAACTTGTTCTGGTTAAACAATCAACCAGTTGTAATACAAGTTAGAGATCATTTAAGTTGTATAGGAAACTACGAGAAACAAACCACAACTCTATGGGGCTACTTCAAAAAATATTAGAGAATTATGTAATCTAGAGAGAGGATTCCCAAGGGAATTGTTGACAAATAAAAAAATGACATATGCTTTATTGTGACAAAAGACCAATGCTTGATGGAGGCCGTTGAGCCTAGAATAGTATGGGTTATGCCAATGGGCTATGAAGTAGATGGAGAAATACTAGAAAATTATGCCCAACATATGCTAAGCAAACCGAAAGATCCCAAAGAAGAAAGATTTGGGACTTATGAGGAGCTATCAACAAAAATCCATGTTGAAGTGAGGAAATCAGAAATCTCAAAGAAGGCATAGAAAATGGCAGAAGAATGTGCAAAAAGCAAAGGTTTCACCAAAGAACAAATATTAGCTACAAGAGCTAGAGATGAGGCAGAAAAAGTAACTAAATAAAAGGAGGAGCAAGAAAAATATGAAAATAAAGCTCCAAAAGTTCAAAAGACCCAACAAGAGGCACCTACTACACCTAAAAGAAGAACAAGAAGTGCTAGTTCCTCTGAAACAACACCTAAATCCTCTGGTGTTCCCTCCACAACAACAACAGAAGAGACAACAATCAAGAAGAAGAAGACCAAAGGTCAGAGAGTGTACATGTCAGTGTTAATCTAGTTGATGATGAGGAAAATGAGACCGATGAAGAAATGAAGAAGATGAAGGCACATAGTGCACCTCCCTTTAGTTCTCAATAAGGCAAACCCTCTGGTACAACAAAAGGGAAGACATCTGGTAAGAGTTGTTTAGGGTAAAATTAGATTTGTTGATCTTTTGTTGTTTAGATGTTAAAATCCTCCTTTCACCCTAACATTGAAGGATCTAGGGTCGAGTGACAAGAACTATCATACCCTAGGACACTTGCAGATGTAGGGAAACTTGGATTAGGGAATTTAATTATTAATTTTCCTTCTCTTGTGTCCAATTAACCATTAAAACCCTAATTATGCAAATACGGCAACAAATTGATGAAAGATAGAAAAAACTCTTGCAGACTAGAGTAAAATAACAAATCATAGAATACCTATTTTCAGGGTTCCGAGGCAGACCAGTCAGGGACACTGGTACAGGCGCCGAAGTCCTAGGTACCTACATTTTTGGGTAATCTGGACCTCCTTCTGATACTGATCAGCCTTGTAACTTCTGTTTCCTGAGATCTATTTATGGAGGACACTATTATGGGTGCCCTAGTCCTGGAAGTGCTCTTTTGTCCAACTTTTCTTTAGATCCTGAATCCTTGATGCTTGCCACTCCTTCCTACAACTCCACTTTTCCCAAATGCAACACCTGTAAACTGCAATCACAAGACTTTGTTTGGGGGTTGTGGTGTTTAGAGTCTTGCCTTAGTCAATTCCTGGAGGACACTTAAGTCTTCGAACACCGTTGTCAGATAAAGAGTGCATGCCCTTGTGAGGCAGAGGCAAAAACCAAAGGAATCAATGATAAAAGCACAATGATATGTCACATAGTAGTGAAGCTCTCATGGAAGAAGATTCTCTTCATGCCATGAGGAGATTGATGCTCAAATATGCAAATATCAATACATAAAACATACAAGTTTGCTCTTGCAACACAATAGAAAGCCTTGAATCACCTTGAGAATGCCTAGAGTTTACAAATGATCATCTAGTTTACAAATGAATGCCTACACATGCTTATATATGCACCTACAAGCATTCCCGCTAAGATTTTAAAAATCAAACTTTACCGTGTCGGAAAAATAACCAACTAACGGTCACTAACCGACACCTGGAAATTGGGGCTACCCCAAAATAGGGCAGGACTAGGGCATGTGTATCCAAGTCCTCCCCCCTATTTTAGGTAGGGCATAGCTCAAGGGGTCCTCCTAGGTCCCATTTTCCATGAAACCTAGGTCTCATTCCATCGAGATGCCAAAATATGAACTAAAATGTCCTAAATGCATACTAAACACCCAGGAGCTGAACCTTATGAAGGAAAAGCCCCCAAGGGGACATTTTCTGCCATTACATTTAGCCCCCACTTTAATGTATGTATAAATGTGAGGCCAATACATGCATTAAAGTAAGGTCACAAACACAACAAACACACCAAGCACGGAGAATACATGCCAATCACATAGAAAATAGTAATAGACATGCAAAACACGGAGAAGAAAGTTACAGTCACGCAGAACACGGCAAAGATAGTCAATGCATAGAAGACACGTTAATGCATGGAAGACATAAATCATATCTTTTCTTTTCTTTTTCTCATATATATGAAATGAAAATGCAAGTACTGGAAAGTAAACAAACCTCCCATAATACCGGATGCACTACCTTAAGGGGCAGGTCTTAGTATATATGGGGCAACACACACGCAAGACACACAAAACCTCCCAAAAATGTAGGAAGCACTACGTAAGGACACTAGTCTCTACATATGGGGCAATAAACACACCACACAAAACAAGCATGCCAAAACACACACACTTGAAGACATGGAGAAAACATGGTAGACAAGCGATGGAGTGTACCTATTTCTAGGTCTAACACCATCTTAGGCATATTACAGGCACACACCAATGATTGCACTTCACCACAACAATCGCCGAAGAAACGCTTAAGGGTTGAGTTAGTCATAGAGCTGCTCCCTGCCTTCACAGAGGACTTTTGAAAATGACAGGATGATGCAATCTACTCTGAGAAATACACCATCACTTCCTCCATAGAGGGCTTAAGAAAAAGGATATGCACGATATCCCACCTCCACAGAGGGCTTACATGATTGATTTGATTGATTGCGAACAAACTTAGGATGCACGATGCACTACCCTGGGGTGCAAGTCTTTGCATCTGAGGTCAGACACATTGCTAACATCTATGATAGACAGATTACCTTATATATGCCCCAAAATGTTTAGGGTAAAATTAGATTTGTTGATCTTTTGTTGTTTAGATGTTAAAATACTCCTTTCACCCTAACATTGAAGGATCTAGGGTGGAGTGGCGAGCACTATCATACCCTAGGTCACTTGTAGATGTAGGGAAACTTGGATTAGGGAATTTAAGTATTAATTTTCCATCTCTTATGTCCAATCAACCATTAAAACCGTAATTATGCAAATACAACAACAAATTGATGAAAAATGGAAAAAGCTCTTGCAGACGGGAGTAAAATAACAAATCACAGAATACCTATTTTCAGGGTTCCGAGGCAGAATAGTCAGGGACACTAGTGTGGGTACCCAAGTCCTAGGTAACTACTTTTCAGGGAATCTAGACCTCCTTCCGATACTGATCAGCCTTGTAACTTCTATTTCCCTAGAGGGGAAAATTGGATTTGTTGATCTTTTGTTGTTTAGATGTTAAAATCCTCCTTTCACCCTAACATTGAAGGATCTAGGGTCGAGTGACAAGCACTACCATACCCTAGGTCACTTGTAGATGTAGGGAAACTTGGATTAGTGAATTTAATTATTAATTTTCCTTCTCTTGTGTCTAGTTAATCATTAAAACCCTAATTATGGAAATACGGCAAAAAATTGAAGAAAGACGGAAAAAATTCTTGCAGACAGGAGTAAAATAAAAAATCACAGAATACCTATTTTTGGGGTTCCGAGGTGGAATAGTTAGGGACACTGGTATGGGCACCCAAGTCCTAGGTACCTACTTTTTCAGGGAATCTGGACCTCCTTCCGATACTGATCAGCCCTGTAACTTCTGTTTCCCGAGATCTATTTGTGGAGGACACTATTGCGGGTGCTCTAGTCCTAGAAGTGCTCTTTTGTCCAACTTTTCTTCAGATGCTGAATCCTTGATGCCTGCCACTCCTTCCTGCAACTCCACTTTTCCCAAATGTGTCACCCGTAACCTGCAATCACAAGACTTGGTTTGGGGGTTGTGGTGTTTATAGGCTTGCCTCAGTCAAGCCCCAGAGGACACTTAAATCTTTGAGCACTGTTGTCAGACAAAGAGTGCATGCCCTTGTGAGGTAGAGGCAAAAACCAAAGGAATCAATGATAAAAATACAATGATATGTCACCTTGTAGTGAAGCTCTCATGGAGGAAGATGCTCTTCATGCCATGAGGAGATTGATGCTCAAATATGCAAATATCAATACATAAAACATACAAGTCTGCTCTTGCAACACAATAGAAAGCCTTGAATCACCTTGAGAATACCTAGAGTTCACAAATGATCATCTAGTTTACAAATTAATGCCTACACATGCTTATATATGCACCTACAAGCATTCTCGCCAAGATTTTAAAAATCAAACTTTATCGTGTCGGCAAAATAACCAACTAAAGGTCACTAACCGACACCCAGAAATTGGGGCTGCCCCAAAATAGGGCAGGACTAGGGCGTGGGTACCCAAGTCCTCCCCCCCCTATTTTAGGTAGGGTATAGCTCAAGGGGTCCTCCTATGTCCCATTTGCCATGAAACCTAGGTCTCATTCCATTGGGATGCCAAAATATAAACTAAAATGTCCTAAATGCATAATAAAGACCTGGGAGCTAAACCTTATGAGGGAAAATCCCCCAAGGGGACATTTTTTGACATTACATTTAGCCCCCACTTTAATGTATGTATAAACGTGAGGCCAATACATGCATTAAAGTAAGGTCACAAACACAGCAAACACACCAAGCATGGAGAAGATGCACCAATCACATAGAAAACAGTAACAGGCATGCAAAACACGGAGAAGATAATTATAGTCACGTAGAACACGGTGAAGATAGTCAATGCATAGAAGACACATTAATGCATGGAAGACATAAATGATATCTTTTCTTTTCTTTTTCTCATATATATGAAATGCAAATGCAAGTACTTGAAAGTAAACAAACCTCCCATAATACGAGATGCACTACCTTAAGGCACAGGTCTTAGTATATAATGGGCAACACACATGCAAGACACACAAAACCTCCTAAAAATGTAGGAAGCACTACCCGAGGGTACTGGTCTCTGCATATCGGGCAACAAACACACACACAAAACAAGCACGCCAAAACACACACACTTGAAGACACGGAGAAAACACAACAGACAAGCAATGGAGTGTACCTATTTCTAGGTCCAAGACCATCTCAGGCACATTACAGGCGCACACTGATAATTGTACTTCACCACAACAATTGCCGAAGACATGCTTAAGGGTTGAGTTAGTCATAGAACCACTCCCCACCTCCACAGAGGACTTTTGAAAATGACAAGATGATGCAATCTTCTCCAAGAAATACACCATCCCTACCTCCACAGAGGGCTTAAGAAAAAGGATATGCGTGATATCTCACCTCTATAGAGGGCTTACATGATTGATTTGATTGATTGCAAACAAACTCAGGATGCATGATGCACTACCCTAGGGTGCAAGTCTTTGCATCTGAGGTCAAACACATTGCTAGCATCTATGATAGACAACTTACCTTATATATGTCCCCACCTTAAGGTGGTTGATATCAGTTGTTGATCTCAAGCACGTTAAGGTAGGAAGAAAACACACAAGGGAACATTGACTTTCGCAAAGCCCATGCCCCCCGGAGGTGACATGTACTTTATGATCACCAAATGTTCCCACAAACATATCCCTGCAAGAAACATGTTATTGTCTACAAGATCATGATAAACAACAACATCAATGCATATGATTAACCACACAAAGAGCCAAGGTTATACAATGAATTTGGAGTTTGAGGATAACCATGAGGCTATACCACGAAGCTCTCCAAATCAAGTACCGCCAAGGCTAGATTCAAAGGCAAACAAAGGTGCATGGAGCAATAGTATTGTTAAGGTTTATAAATGCGAAATAAACATCATCAAATTCACATGATGGAAAGAACGAGTGCTTCCCCTAGCTGAGTGTCAGATAAGATACACAACCCCATCATCATATTAGGAACTAAGTCCATTTGTTGATTGCTCTCGAAAGGGACACTAGGTCCGCATCAGTGTAAATGTTTGTCGTCATCTGCCTACTCGATGGAAACACTAGAGGAAGGGAAACAATAAATAAGAGAGGAGAGACAAGTGTCTTAGGGACAGTCACATAGGAGGGTGCCCCCAAGTCACCAACCACGATGCTATGTCCGTAAGACACAACACACAACAATGAAATTAGAGAGAGAGGCAATATAGAAGAATGATGATACAAATAGAAGAAGGTCACAACAGAGGTGGTCTCTTGGTATCCTGAACCTTACAGGAGAATTTGAGGTCATCCCAGGAGGCCTAAACAACATATAACACATCACGGGGGAAGCACATCATGAGAGAGATAAAGGGTTAGAGATACTTACTTGTAGGGTCTTCATATTATATCTTGGAGCTCTCAAACATCTTGGAGAGGTACTTGGTCATGTTTAATGAAAACTTGAGTGGTTCTTATGAAAGTCTTGTTTGTTATCATATGATGCTTGTTCCATAAATCCTTGTTTAAATGAGACTTTTTGTTGTTTGTGAGGGGGAGAACCACTATTATTTCCAACTACTGATTCTTGTCTTGCTCTTTTCCAAATTTTAGCAAGTTTTCATTGTTGAATCTTTCTAGGATAGTAATGGGAGTCATCCTGTACCATCTCACTCATCTGTATCAGTTGTTCTTTCTTTGCTGATGTATTTGATTTTCTCCTAATCCATATAAGGATAACAGAGGAGGAACCTCAGCATAAATTCTATTTCTTCGTAGACGAGGTGGATTATCCATTTGTTTCTTATCGACATCAATCATACCCACGATACTATCATAGTCCAAGTAATCATCCTCGTCTACTTCCACTAAATCTTGTTCCACCATATTATTTTTGGTATGCTTAGGAAAAGGATTGGTGAAGATTTGTAAATTCGGATTCGGCAGAGCAACCAACTTATTTCCATTATCATTCACACCCAATACCTAGATGACATTTGAATCAATAAGGTCATATATCTCATGTTTAAGATGCATGCATCATTCAGTGTCATGTCCTTGCATCCGATGATAATGACAAAAGACATTAGCATCAAAGTAAGGTCCTTGTTTACTAGGATCAACAAGCTTGATCGAGGGAAGCTTGAAAATGTTATTACTCATAGCTTGATTCATGATAGAATGATAGGACTAAGATATTGGAGTAAACTTTCTTGGTTGATATGATGGTTTCTTTGGATTATTTATAGCAGACATATTCATATTTTGTCCATTGATCTTGACGAAACCCCTATTATTGTTTCTTTTAAAGTTGTTTTGTAATGGTCTGCCCATGGATTGACCAACTTGAGCCGATGAGTTTTGGTTTTCATACTGACTAGACAAAAGTTGATAATCGCGAAGAGCGGTGCATAAATGTTGAAAGGAGTTATATTTCATCAAGAGGATCTTATCATGAATATTAGATTGCAGATTTGTAATGAATATCTTTTGAACATCCTCATCTTTCATCTGATACTGAATTTGTGCATAAAGTCCTTGATATCGAGTAATGAATTTAGTCAACTTTTCTTTGGGACCTTGTTTGCATTGAACCAAGTCAATAAGAGTGACTTGGGGTCTGATGTTTGCTTGAAACTATTGTAAGAATTGATCAATCAACTATGAAAAGGAGTGTATTGAATTTGGAGGCAATGAGAAAAACCATTCTAAAGCAGTATCTTTGAGAGATCATGGGAAAAGTTTTGCTAACAAATCCTCTTCAAAATAAAAATTGCTACACATAGCTGTGAATGCCACCACATGAATATTAGGATCACCTTTTCCACCATATTTTTCAAAGCGAGGAGTCTCAAACCTCTCATGTATAGGAGTTCTCAAGATTGCATAGGATAAAGGATTATGGGCATGATATGTTGGTAGACTAGGCTGTGAAGAATTTGTCAAGTTTGTTACCTTTTGTTGTAAAGCAGTCATGCCCTATAAAAGTTGATTTAGGATGGCAGGATTTGGAGATGCGGTTTGTTGTGAGGAATTAGAACCAAGGTGAGGAGGTGATTGGGCTTGAGATACAATAGGCAGAGGCTGAGAATATGTTAATGGTGGTTGGCCATACTGATAGGTGGAAGATGGTTGTGAATATGTAATAGGTAGCTGGAAATGAGTGGAATAGATAGGAGGTTGAGAACAATTATTCATAGAAGATGTCCCTTTAGGAATCAAATTCTGATAATTAAATCCCACAAATTTGTAATTAGTGCCATTAGATACTCCAATACTAGTGGTAGGATTACTACAAGTGTTCACATTAGTTGTTAAGATCGTTGATGTAAAAGTGGATACTCATGTATTTGGTATAGGTATGGAAACTTGAGTATGAGATGGTGATAAAGTGTTATTAATCATTTGTGCACATTCGGTTATCAACATGATATTGGTTTGTACAATATGTGCTAGACCATAAAGTGCATTAACACCATCTTGTCCTTCTTTTATCAATTCTCTTATATTATGAATTGTAGGAATGGCTTCTTCAGCTATTCTCTCATTTTCCATAAATGTTCAAAATTCAGATAAGACTTTATCCAACTTTTCTATTTTCTCATTAGATACATATCATGTTGCCTCAATAGTGTTATCAACATCATGAAAATTTTGTTCTTCCATTGAGGTTGGAGGATGTATAGTATCTTGCACAATTTGATTTTCTCCCTTTGTAAAGAAGGTGTCCAAAGTACCAACTTCTTTAAGAGCACTGAATCCCATTAATCTTTTACTTCTTCTCAAAGGGATATTGTTTTTAGGACAGCATGTCATAAAGGTTATACAAAAGCATACAACACACACTGCATGAACTAAGAGAACAAATCCTAGGAGAAGGATATGATTGATGGCCAAAATGCTTGATTTTTTGTACTCTTTTCAATGCAAATGAATGAAAGAAAGGATGTTGTAAGGATTTCAGTCAAGGGAAGCCAGTTATATGTCTAATATCAGTCCAAAAAAGAAATAGAATCAATCTCAACACACTCTTGATGCAAATCCAAGATAATGCCACATCAAAATATAGTGAAAATATGTCGAAATAGGCACTTTTTTCACCAAAATTCAATGCAAAAGAGCACAACAAAGGGTGTTGTGAGGAAAATTATTATGGAAAGAAAATAATATCAGTAATAAAAGCCACTTGGTGCCAAAATACCCAACACAACATGATTTTAGTGCCACTTAAGGTAAAACCCTAGTGAAAATATAGCAAAATATGCAAATTTTCACAGTTTTTCAACTCCAGGACCTAGCAAAAGGGGTTTTGTAAATAATTTTAGGAGGTAAAGAAAAGAATATAAATAATATTAGTCACCTCAATCCATAAAATTGATCACAACATGCTTGGAGTGCAAACTAGGTCAAACCCTAGGGCAAAAAATGGTCAAAATGTGTAGTTTTTCACCAAATTTTCACTACAAGAGCCCGTTAAAAGGGTGTTGTGAATATTTTTATTAGGGGAAGAAAATGAATACCCTGATAAAAGAAAATTAATTCAAAAATATCCTTCACAATACACCTATAGTGCAAGTTTAGAGAGTCAATAAGGCCAAATTTAGCAAAAATCGTTGGTTTGGAAGCCTCAGGTTTGAGATTTTGAAACAAAATTCTATGTGAATGCTTTGAAGCCTGATTTATGATGAAATTGACTTACTCTTAGATCTTAAAATTATTTTCAAGCCTTAACATCCAAAATGTTCATGCAAATTTAATGAAAATACATCAAAATTGCTAGTTTTTGTTGAAATTTTCTATGTAAAAATGCAAATATTTTAAATCTAAATGCAAATTCACACTACAATGAAAGACTACAGCCAAATGAAAATTTGAATGAGCCTCTAAAATCAGTAGAAAAATATGATGAAAGATTTTTCCTACAAACCCTAGATTTTGGAACTACTAGGTTATATAAAATTGTCAAAATTTCCACAAAACCCTAGCAATTAAATGATGAAAATGCAAGGTAAATTTCTGATTTTTTTGATTTTTCTATAGTTTATATCCAATTGGATGCAAAAATCATGAATTAGGAAAATTTAAGAAGAATTGATGCAATTTAGTAAGCCAAACAATGCAAGTTTTTTGTATTTTCCAATTTTTTAATTTTTTTGAATTTTTCTCAATGCAATAAAATAAATGACCAAATAAATAAATGAAATTACACAAAATTTGAAGGAAAACACTCAGAAAGTTGTAATTTAAGTCTAAAAACATGGGTTCACCAAAATGTTTATGGGAAAATTGGATTTGTTGATCTTTTGTTGTTTAGATGTTAAAATCCTCCTTTCACCCTAACATTGAAGGATCTAGTGTCGAGTGGCGAGCACTATCATACCCTAGGTCACTTCCAGAAGTAGGGAAACTTGGATTAGGGAATTTAATTATTAATTTTCCTTCTCTTGTGTCTAATTAACCATTAAAACCCTAATTATACAAATACGGCAACAAATTGACGGAAGACGGAAAAAACTCTTGCAGACGGGAGTAAAATAACAAATCACAGAATACCTATTTTTAGGGTTCCAAGGCAGAATAGTTGGGGACACTAGTGTGGCTGCCCAAGTCCTAGGCACCTACTTTTTCAGGGAATCTAGACCTCCTTCTAATATTGATCAACCCTGTAACTTCTGTTTCTTGAGATCTATTTGCGGAGGACACTGTTGCGGGAACCCTAGTCCTGGAAGTGCTCTTTTGTCCAACTTTTCTTCAGATGTTGAATCCTTGATGCCTACCACTCCTTCCTACAACTCCACTTTTCCCAAATGTGACACATGTAACCTACAATCACAAGACTTGGTTTGGGGGTTGTGGTGTTTAGAGGCTTGCCTCAGTCAAGCCTCAGAGGACACTTAAGTCTCCAAACACTGTTATTAGACAAAGAGTGCATGCCCTTGTGAGGCAGAGGCAAAAAACCAAAGGAATCAATAATAAAAACACAATGAAATGTCACCTTGTAGTGAAGCTCTCATGGAGGAAGATGCTCTTCATGCCATGAGGAGATTGATGCTCAAATATGCAAATATCAACACATAAAACATACAAGTCTGCTCTTGCAACACAATAGAAAGCCTTGAATCACCTTGAGAATGCCTAGAGTTCACAAATGATCATCTAGTTTACAAATGAATGCTTACACCTACTTATATATGCACCTACAAGCATTCCCACCAAGATTTTAAAAATCAAACTATACCATGTCAGCAAAATAACCAACTAACAGTCACTAACTGACACTCAAAAATTGGGGCTACCCCAAAATAGGGTAGGAGTAGGGCACAGGTGCCCAAGTCCTCCCCCTATTTTAGGTAGGGCATATCTCAAGGGGTCCTCCTAGGTCCCATTTTCCATGAAACCCAGGTCTCATTCCATCACGATGCCAAAATATGAACTAAAATGTCCTAAATGCATACTAAACACACAGGAGCTAAACCTTATGAGGGAAAGGGCCCCAAGTGGACATTTTTTGACATTACAAGAGTAAAGAAAGAAAGAAAGCTAAGACTATAGTACCTGCAGAAGACCAGGCTACAATGAGCTTAGAAGAAGTTTTAAGGGCTATTAAAATTGATGGCAATCTAACACCCATTGCCAAATTCTATGATGAATACAATGATGTAGATAAAAGAATCATTGAAGATGCTATTGTCAAATACTTTTGCATTTACAATAAGGCCCTCATTGAGATCATTACTGATCTCCCTAACACCTTGGGCAATATCATGTCTGCAAGGAAAGAAGTTGCTATGAAAAAGGATATCGAACTTAGAGAACACATACTGATAACGTTATGTCCGGAGATCACTCTTGAAGACAAATCAAAAATTTCAAAAGTGCTTAGAAAGGAGTTCAGAACAAAGAAAAGAATGAATTTTCTTATGTTATATGACATTAAAAAAGTAGTAAAGGAAACTGATGAAATCACTTTGAGAGTATTAAAGGAACATCATCTTCCAACTATACATGATAGAGAAGAAACAAATATTGGAGATGATACATCTATTCCTGATGTACACATGGATCAAGGTGGTGAAGAGCCAAAGGAGAAAGAAGATTCAGTTCCTATTACTGGTCTAAAGACTGCCATTAAGGATAAATCTAAGACTGAGGAACAGAGCAAAGCAGATGAACAAGCTAAGATGAGCCCTACTTCAGAGAAAAAAGATGATGAAAATAAAGATATGGATTTAGATCCTTTAGAACAAAACCAAGATGAAGTTTTTGGTATAGCAAGAGACACTGTAGAGTCTATCAAGGAATTCCTAGAAAGAGAAAAACAAGTCCTGGATGAGCTTGAGTTTTTGTAGGGACCAATAAACTTGGACTCAATGTTCCTTGTACAAAAATTTAAATTGGTATCAATTGTACAAGCAAAGGCATAGGAAGAAATTTTGAAGTCACACATATAGGACAATGAACTGATTGGTGAGGCATTTAGCATTTTGGAGAAGCTAATGTCATCATATCAAAAAGACACTTCAATGTCTTCAATAAATCAACTCAAGGGACTCATAAACTTTGTAAGTATGCATTTTGAATCTTTTGAAAAGTCTGCAGAAATAAAAGTGAAGAAAGAGTTTGATGAGAAAAGATTTGAAGTCCATGTTAGCAAATGATAAAACTTTGTTGGACATTGGAATACAAAATTTACAAAGTGCCATCAAAGAAGCCTATGACTTATACAAATTTTGTGTATCATGGCTAGAAGCCATAGAGGAGTTAAAAGAAAAGATCAAGGATCTGGAACTGCAATTAATAAATATCTCTCAGTCATTGACCTAGCAGTTGAATCAATAAGTTGCAAAGAGATACAAGTTATCAAAATTCACAATGATTTAAGTGATTTAATGATTAAGAGGGACCAAATAAAAAATAGAATGTGTCAATTGAGAGGATTAATAAGTCCCCAAATAGATTCAATGAATAATCTTGTAAAAGAATCCTTGAAAGCAAAAGCATTAATTGATACACCTCCAAATGTGCAAAAGGCAGAAAAATTAGTCTTTCTGATAAATGGTCACATTCAAATTTTGAAAAGAGCCAAGAAATGATGGGATGAAGAGATCACACAATTAAATATTGTGTACAAGAATATTCTTTCACCTACAACTAATTATGTTGAAGATTGTATGTGTACATATGCGACAGAGTATGACAGTTTTGCAGTTTTGACAAAATTTTGACCCTTGTACATACACCTTTGCCATTGATGTCAAAGGGGGAGAAGAAGACCAATGAAAAATGGGTGAACATCTAAGGGGGAGAAGAAAAACAAAGTATATTTAGAAAGGGGGAGCAGACAAGTATTTTTCACTAAGTGTTGCCATCAATGCCAAAGGGGGAGACTGTTGGCAAGAGACACTGCTCTAATGAATAGTTGAATGTTGTCATTGATGGCAACAAGACAAAGGGATTCTACCAACAAGGCAAAGAGACTTTACTCCAGTAGATCAATTTGGTCTGACAAAGGATTTTGGTTTTGGTGACTCAAATGGCTAAGTATGGGCAATATATAGAGTAAGTGACAGAGACTGGGTCAGTACGCCTCCGTAGTTAAAGATAATTATATGTAGTTTAGGTATGTTATTAATAGATACTTGGTGATCACATGCTCCAATGTTCAAGTTCTAACTTCCTCCAAAATTCATATGGTGAAGTATCTAAATCTGGGTGAACAGAGTAAAGATAGGAATAGTATACAGTACTAGAGTAAAAGGGTTTGCATTCCTTTGTTGTTGCATATTTTGTCCTGCAATTCTGAAGGTATACTAAGAAGTCTAGAATGAATGTTGGTTATGAATCTTTGAGTCTCATATGGTCTGTAGTAAGTGTTATGATGTGATAGATGATTTTTTCAAGCATGTTCTTAAGGGACAAGCTGGCAGGCGTATTAAATCTTTATGCAAAGAAGATATATTGTTTGAACAATCAATCTAAGTGGTTGAATGATTGGTGCCAACCTATATGAAGACTATTGAATAATTGTATGGGTCCGCATTGCAGATTGTGTACAAGTTCAAGATGCCAAGATATAACATTTGTATACATGATTCATGTTTGGCTTTCTGACCTAATTATGAGATAAATCTTGTAGAGAATATATATACTCGATGGATTTTGGTGTTGGGTGTGTATAAGGAAGTGTGGATAATGTGTGAATTCGATATGTGTATAATTTAAGGAATTTTGTAGAGCAGAAAAGGATAACAAGGGTAGAAAAATAGGAGTATATATAAAGCAGAGTAGAAAAGTAGGGCAAATAGTATGAAGTCCTATGAATTTGTATATTGAGCATATTGGTACTGCATTTCAGCATTTCGTAGGTGCACTTGTAGTAGTCCTCTTTTGGCAGTGACCCAATCCTTCTTCTATCTTTTCTTCTATCTTTATGGCAGTGAGGCTTTTTGTAGTGAGCACATCTTGGATAGTGAGTCCTAAGGCATCGATCCTTCATGTAATTTAGTATTGTTATCATAATATATTGTGAGCTAACACTCATCGTAGTTTTTCCCTTTTTGGGTTTTCCAAGTAAAAATCTTGGTGTCTATGTGTTATGTCTTTATGTTTGTTGTTCTTATGTTTATTCTGCTTTCATGTTATTGAATTTGGTAGTTAGATTAAGGAACAAGAAATTAAGTGGTTTTGTAGAATACTGATTCACCCCCCTCTCAATATTCTTTGCACTCAACATTACGTTATTAAGAGAAAAATTAGATGCCCTTGATAAATTTAAAGTGTTCAAAGCTATGGTTGAGAATGAAGTGGATGCCAAGATTAAATTTTTGAGGTCTGATAGAGGAGGTGAGTTTACTTCAAATGAATTTAAAAACTTTTGTGAAGATAATGGTATTAGTAGACATCTGTCAGCTCCTAGGACCCCTCTTCATACTGCTATCTATCTAATTAATAGAGTGTAATTGAGGGTCAACATCACTAAGATTCTTTATGAGCTATGGTATGGAAGGCCTCCCATAGTTAGATACTTCAGGATCTTTGGCAGAAAATGGACAACTATATCAGAAGAGATGAAGAAGACCTAGGAAAGTTTGATTCAAGAAATAATGAAGGAATCTTTCTTGGCTACTCAACTAGAAGCAAGGCCTATAGATGCCACAACAAAAGGTTGGGAAAGATAATTGAAAGCACAAATGTCAAGGTAGATGAAGATCTATATCAAATCTCACATGAATTAGAGGAATTTAAATTTGATATCTTTCCATGCATATAGATGAAGAGGAAGTGAAAGAAGAAAAGGAACCAAAACAAGAACCAGAGAAGATGCCTAAGACTCCAACAAAGTATGTTTACAAAAATCACTCAGAAGATCAAATCATTGGAGACAAGAATAAGGGTGTGCTAACTAGGAGAAGTTTTACAAAAGTATCTAAGCAAGTAAACTTGTGTTTGTTATCAAAAGTGGAACCCAAAAACTTTGTTGATGTGAGCAAGGATGATGGATGGATAAAAGCCATGGAAGAAGAATTAGATCAGATTGAGAAGAATCAGACACGGGAATTGGTTCCCAGACTAGAAAACAAGGATGTTATAGGAACAAAATGGGTGTTCTGAAACAAAATGAATGAAGAAGGTGAAGTTGTAATAAGGCAAGACTAGTATGCAAAGGATACACACAAGTAGAAGGTATTGATTTTGAGGAGACTTATGCTCTGGTAGAAAGGATGGAGGGAATCAAAATGTTCCTTGCTCTTGTTGCTCATAAGAACTTCAAGGTATATCAGCTGGATGTTAAGTCAACATTTCTAAATGGTGACATAGAAGAAGAAGTTTATATTGAACAATCAGATGGTTTCTAGAAATCAGAAAATCCAAACATGGTGTTGAGACTCAAGAAGTCTATGTATGGTCTTATGCAAGCACCTAGAGCTTGGTATGCTAGGTTGGACAAGTACTTACTTCAGCAGGGCTTCAAGAAAGGTACTACAGATAGCAATCTTTACATCAAGGATGAAGGAGACATGATATTGATAGTTGTAGTATATGTTGATGACACCATCTTTGGTGGAGATGATGATATGTGTAAGAGGTTTGCAGAGGAGATGCAAAAAGAGTTTGAGATCTCTATGATTGGTGAAATGTCTTTCTTCCTTGGACTTCAATTTTTTCAACTAGATGGTGGTATCTTTATTTCTCAAGCTAAGTATGTCAATGATGCAAGAGCATCCCTAGTTCAAGAGCAATCTTGCATCAACCAAAAACATTTGAATTTTAGTTTGTTTCTTTTTATTTTCTAGTTTAGTTCAGTCAATAACAGTTTTTGTATTTTGGTCCGCATTCTACCACAGTTTCATTTTAGACCTTGTGGAGCTAGACTTACCATCTAGACACATTCATGCACATCATATCCAAATTTTAGATCATTTGGATCAAGTATTGAAAAGATATCACTATCAAAATATCAACTATTTTCTTAGAACAAAGCATTTTGACAATCTCAGATAAACATCTAAAGGAGAAGACTTGCTGAGCATTTCATGACTTGTAGAGATAAATGACACACCATTCAATGTTTTTTGGATCGTGACCAACCTTTCTTGAGAGCTGCATGCTATTCCATTCATTTACGGAGGAGTTCTAGAAGATTAGGTCTGACCTTTCTGTCTACACATGTTACAACTCTTCATTGAAGTTTGTGATCTTCATTGGCTAATGCAGAGGAATCTTATGTTTTGGAGATGATATATAATCATGTAATAGATGCATAGGAAAGTAGTGATGGATAGTGATCGATAGTTCTAAGTTTGATAGATTGAATTTATTGCGAAGGAGCTTCAAAGCTATATCTTTAGCATATTCTACAATTCTATAATCAGGCCTATGAGCCCTAATTGTAAGCCTGCATGATGCTGACCAGTTTGTATTTTGAATGTATAATATACTGAATGACTGAATCTACATTTTCCTTATATCTTTGAGTTATTTATATTGTGTTTAATCTACCTGCACAGCCTGGACTGTTCACTCCATGGACCCTCCTGACCGTGACTGCACCAAGTGGTATCGGAGCGAAGATTGAATCTTTTGTGAGAGAATTGAGAGAATTTGGTGAAGGAATTGTTCCAAGTATGTACTAATTGGTGTTTCCATTGATGTCAACATGTTTGTGCTATCATTTGTGTCAACTATATCTTCTGGCATTGATGTTTGTTGATTGATTTAAGAACACTATCTGAGCATTTTGCTCTGCATTTTCTCTATAGTAAAGACCAAAGTATGAGCTTTGGATATGTTTTACAGAAGTGTTTGAAGATGTTAAATCTAGAATTTGGTGGTCCATATCACTATATAGGAAAAGTTCTATTCACTAGTGGGAAGACTGTGCCTGGCAAGGTTTGTAGAGTGACAATGAGAAAGTGTTTTTCCGCATTTCTCTGTAGATTGGAGTTTGGTTTTACAGTTTTGAACTTAATATTATAAGGTCCATATTCATATTCATTCTAAAGGATATGTGATTTGAAGCTCTGGAAAGAAAGTTTCTAATTAGTAGCGTTTGATAGTGTCTGATTGAGAACAATCTATGATCCATCTTCAAGTGAAGTAAGTTAAGATCTATTGTGGCTAGATTTGTTGGTTTCCAAATGATTCTATGGTGTTCATGGATGTCCCTTGAATACATTGAAGGTGTGTGTTTGATCTGTAAGCTGTAATGAAGATCTTGAAAGTGTGTGCTCAATTGTTCTTGATGATTGTACCAGTCTAGCCGACCTAGATGATTAACATTCTTGACAGATAGATTTCTTGAATTATAGAAGCATGTGGTAGCATGTGAATATGTAAATGAGTCTATCCTAAGGCGTGAATTGTTCCTCCTTTATTCATTTATTCCACAAGTTTGTTTAGGTCTAGTCCTAATTTGATGTATGTATGTATGCTAACCTTAGAGATTGTTCCAATGGTTGATGATTGTAATGCCAAACTTGATGTACATTCCAAGGTTGATGAATTGTATAAATACATGTAATGAATTCATGTTTGAGGGTGATATTACAAAGATGAAAAGATAAGTGTGAAGTGTAAGAGTAGAATAGAGCAAAGAAGATAATTTGTGCTTCAATGGAACTGGATATAGGCATGGTGTAGATGCTACTAAATTAGGTTAACCCTTGGCAGTGAGCCACCTTTTGATATTCAGTATTGTTACTACATTTATATTGTGAGCTAACACTCACCATGGTTTTTCCCTATTTAGGGTTTTCCACATAAAAAATCTAGTGTTCATGTGTATGTGGTGTTGATGTGTTCATATTTTGATTCTTCTATTCATGTTTAATGCTCATAATAGAATAAGGAAATAAGTTAAGTGATTGTGAAATTGATTGTGGTTTAAAGAAGTTAAAGTTTTGATACAACTAATTCATCCCCCTCTTAGTTGTCTTGTGCCATTCAACAATTGGTATCAGAGTTGGTTCCTTTGAAGAAAGCTTAACAAATTAAGGTAGATCTGGGATGGCACATAGGAAAGATATTCCTCAATTCGATGGATCTGACTATGCCGACTGGAAGGTATAAATGCAAAGTTATCTTATTTCTCTTGGTTACAATGTTTGGGCAATGGTTAAAGATAAATACATAGTTCCTAAGGATCTAGATTCTGAAGAGAAAGTTGAAATGTTTGAGGATAATCATAAACCTAAAAATGCTCTATTAAATGTCCTATCTAACACTAAAATGGCAAAATTTGTGAATCTAGAAACTGCTTATGAGATTTGGGACAAATTGAATAAAGTGTATGAAGGTGATGCATCTATGAAGAAGGCCAAGTTGTAGAATTTAAAGACCACATATGAAACCATGTGAATGGGTGAAGATGAGAACATAACAATTTACTTACAAAAGATTGATGAAGTTGTCAGTAGCATCAAGGGTCTTGGTGGAGAATTAAAGGATGAAGATGTCATAGCTAAGATACTCAAAACTCTTCCCTCTTATAGTCATAAGGTATCTTCCATTGAAGAGTTGTTGGAATTGGGCAAGCTTACAAAAGATCAATTACTTGGTAAACTAACCACTTTTGAAATTAGAGAGTTTGGTACTATGGATGGCCCTGTGAAAACTGAGATTGCTTTCAAGGCCAAGGAAGTAACTAAGATTGCTAGATTAGAGAAATATGCTGTGGAATCAGATGATGAAGACTTTATATAGCTAGAAGCCAAATATGCAAGTAGAATAAAGAGGGGCAGCAAAGGAAAATAAAAAGGTAAGTTACCTTTCAAATGCTTCAGTTGTGGTAAAATTGGTCATTATGTTTCAATATGTCCTGACAGAGCATTGAAGATCAATGAAAGCAAAGGAAAGATGATAAGAAAGAGTTATTATGTTAGAGATCATGAAGGTGTAACTAATGATGAATCTAATTTTGATGATGGTAATAGTAGTGAATGCTTGTTTATTGCACTTAGAGAAGAACCTGTTTCTACTAATCTTGCAAGCTGTGTGAAGGAAGAAAATGTATGAGAGTTGTCTGCATTCCATGCTGAAAGGGAAGATGAATGGATTATTGACAGAGGATACTCAAACCACATGACATGAGCCAAGAGTAAGTTTGTTAAGTTTGAAAAGTATGATGGAGGACTTGTTAGGTTTGGTGATGATACAGCTGGTAAGATTTGTGGAAAAAGACCTATTACTTTTGATGGAAAGCATAATACAAATGACGTTCTTTATGTCAATGGTCTGAAGCATAATCTACTAAGTGTTGGACAAATATGTGACAAAGGTTATAACCTTGTGTTCAAGGACAATGGCCCATGCAAGATACATAACAACTTTGGAACCTTAATTGTTGCTGGTAAGAAGACTCATGGTAATGTTTATCATTTGAAAGGTGCTGAAAATTATTGTTTGTTGGCTAAATCATATGAAAGTTGGCTATGGTATAGAAGAATGTGTCACATTAACTTCAATAATCTAGTGAGAATAAGCACTATTCAAGCTGTAAGATTGTGAAGCCTGCCAATGTTATATGCAAAGAATGCCAGTCTAGGAAGATGACAAAGACCATTTTCAAAAGCAAAGAACAATCCTCTACTGGTTTGCTGGAGGTGGTGCATACAGACCTGTGTGGTCCCAAAAGAACAAGAAGTTTGCAAGGTGAAAGGTATATCATGCTCCTTATTGATGATTTTTCAAGAATGACTTGGGTTACCTTCCTTAGAGAAAAAGAAAAATCTTTAGATAAGTTCAATGCATTCAAAGCTATGGTTGAAAATGAATTGGATTTGAGAATGAAATGCTTAAGGCCTGATAGAGGTGGTGAGTTCACTTCAAATGAATTTAATTTTTTTTGTGAAGAACATGGAATAAAAAGATATTTGTCTGCTCCCCAGACTCCTCAACAAAATGGAGTGGTTGAAAGGAAGAATAGAACTGTTCAAGAAGTTGCCAGAGCAATGATCAAGGAAGCTGACCTACCAGAAGTGTACTGGAAAGAAGCAATACATATTGCTGTCTACATTCAAAATAGAGTGCAAGTAAGAGAAGAAGAAATAAAGACACCTTATGAACTATCGTATGGTAGAGCGCCTACTGTCAAATACTTCAAAGTTTTTGGAAGCAAGTGTTACATCAGAAGAGATGAAGAATTAGGGAAGTTTGATGCTAGATGTGATGAAGGCATATTCCTTGGTTACTCCACTAAGAGCAAGGCTTACCAGTGCTATAACAAAAGACTAAGAAAGATCATTGAAAGTGCAAGTGTGAAGGTAGATGAAGACATTCAACCAGATGGATATGAGTCATATGAACTTGCTGATACATAAAGGATTGGAAAAAGCAAAGAAAAGGAAGTTCAGACTAAAGAACAAGCTCTGAAAGAAGAAGAAGAAACTCAAACTGAGGCTCTAGTAAGAACTACTAAAAATCCAAGGTATGTGCAAAAAGATCATTTTGAAGATCAGATTATTAGTGACAAAAGGAAAGGTGTGATGACAAGAAGAAGGATTGCAGAGGAATAAGTAAATCTCTATCTGCTTTCAATAATAGAACCTAAAATAGTAAATGAAGCTTGAAATGATGAGCATTGGGTCAAGGCAATGAAAGAATAACTACAATAGATTGAGAGGAACAAGACTTGGGAACTTGTCCCTAGGCCTACAAACAAGAATGTGATTGGAACAAAGTGGGTTTTCTAGAACAAACTGAATGAAGTTAGAGAAGTTGTGAGAAACAAGGCAAGACTTGTGTGTAAAGGCTACTCTCAAGTTGAAGTTATTGATTATGAAGAGACCTATGCTCTGGTGGCAAGAATGAAGGCTACCAGACTATTTTTGGCATTTACAGTACACAAAGATTTCAAATTATATCAGACGGATGTGAAATCTACCTTCTTGAATGGTGAGTTAGAAGAAGAAGTTTACATAGAGCAACGAGATGGGTTCCAACTATCAAACAAACCTGACATGGTGTGCAAGTTGAAGAAGGCCTTGTATGGACTAAAGAAAGCTCCCAGATCCTAGTATGCAAGACTAGATAAGTATCTGCTATAGTAGGGTTTCAGTAAAGGGTCCGCAGATAGCAATTTGTATATCAAGGTAAGTAAAGATCAAATTCTAATTATTGAAGTCTATGTAGATGATATCATATTTGGTGGAAATGAAGAGATGTGCAAAAAATTTGTAAATGAAATGTAAAACAAGTTTGAGATGTCTAGGTGTGGTGAGATGAATTTCTTCCTTAGACTACAAATCAATCAGACAGAAAAAGGTATTTTCATTTCTCAGTCAAAATATGTCAGGGAATTGTTGAAGAAGTTTGGAATGGAGGACTCAAAACTAGTATGCGCTCCTATGGTTACTTGTTATAGAATGAACAAAAATGATGAATCTCCCATGGATGATCAAAGCAAGTATAGATCAATGATTGGAGGACTACTTTACCTAACCAAGACCAGATATTATGCATGCAGTTTGTCTTATGGCCAAATTTTAATCAGATCCTAGAGAATCACATGTGATGGTAGTTAAAAATATATTCAAGTACTTGAAGGGAACTCCTGATCATGGACTGTGGTATCCTAAGAACAATGATTTTTCTTTGAGTGCCTACACAGATGTAGATTGGGCTAGATGTGTTGATGATAGGAAAAGCACATGTGGAGGTGCATTCTTCCTCGGAGATAAAGCAGTGTCTTGACATAGCAAGAAACAAGAATCATTTTCCTTGTCTACTGTAGAAGCAAAATATATTGTTGTAGTATCATGCTGCACTCAGGTGCTTTGGATGAAGCAGACATTGAAGGATATCAAAGTTGAGTTTGATGGACCAATTCCTATTCTTTGTGACAATAGAAGTGCCATAAACATTTCAAAGAATCTAGTGATGCACTCAAAGACAAAGAATATTTCAATTAAGTATCACTTATTGAGGGAGAAAGTTGCAAAAAATGAGGTAAATCTTGAGTATGTGCCTACAAAAGATCAAGTTGCTGATATATGAAAGGAAGCAAGGTGTACAGAAATCACTTCCTACACTAATCTAATGAGGAGAGATGGGTGCAAATTCATTTTAACCTTTACAATTATAGAATGTTTAATACAACAACAGAGATATTGTAGCAATGCACATACACATAGAATGTAGATAGAAGAGAGAGACAAGATATAACGTGGGGAAAACCCTTTCAGATAAAAAACCCCACACTCCAAAACTTGCACAGTGTATTATCAAAACAACAATGTTTACAACACACTTGCAATGCATGTCTTCTCAGGAGTCTTCGACACTCGTATCTGGAGATAAATTGGTAGCATAACAACACATGTTAATCACATCTTACATCTCATCTCCAAGCAACTGTATATGAAGAGAAGTAGTATGAATGGAGGTAGCTTCTAGAGCAAGTCACACAAGGAACTCGTCCAAATCCATGTGGCCCAATTTCCAAGGCCATAAAACATGCGTATAACACTTGTAAGTGATTCTCTTTCATCCCTTACAACCCCCCAACTTGGGCACCCCAAATTTACCCAATTAAGGTATGATAGATGCTCTTACAATGTCATAAAATTCGTCATATATGACAACTCTTACAGTTGTAAGAGAATTTGTCGTAACTGTCTATTAATAGCAGATTCTCTTACAACCTTGTCATAGTCAAACTTGGGTGACTACTTCCCCATGCAAGATGCTTTCAGACACTTGTCTTCACCTATCATATAATCTTCCATTTCTATCCCTTACACGTCATAGATTCTATCATAGAAATCTGTCATAACTCTTACGTGTCATAAACCTTTTACAACACTCGAAAGATGCCGACACATGGCAAAACTCTTCTACCACAAGGTGGAATGCCTATCTCCTCATATGAGGACAAAAAATACATGTGGTCACCTTCAATGTAGGATGACACATCACTGTGGTAACTCCCACAAAGTGATGAAATAGGATTTACATCCAAATTACAATAATAGGCAAAAAATAAATACAATTAAATAATAAATGCTAGAAACTTGCAAAGGTTGAGACACCTTAATTCCCAACATTCCCCCACTTGTCAAACATCTTTCAAAAGCCAATGGAAATAACAAGGTTTAACTGCTATAGGCCGAGGAGCCCATAGACTTTGAACACCATCTGAACTTCTTTGTGCCCACTATTTTCGTTAATGCATATGCAACATCGCACTTTGACTGTTACAATAGATAGTAAACTGTCTTGCACCAACACCAATATCTGAAAACAATTTCTTAAGCCAAATGGCTTCCTTGCAAGCATGAGTAGCTGCCAAATAATCAGCTCAAATGAACTCCACTATGCTCACTAGTTTTATAGAAGCACCTGTAACATCTTCCAAGTGATCATCATCATGACAAAAAGATTAGAATGCCAAAAAATATGATGAAACACTAAATGCCACATAGACACACCAATGTATCCAACTTCAAAATAGTTAGTAGAACATAATTTTCAAGTCCAAACATCTTCAAAACAAGATCGAGCACGTAAGCTCCAAAAATAGTTAGAACAACAACCACAGCTAGTTGTTTACATCCAACTAAATAATCACCATTGATAGAACTTTTGCACATGACATATTCAGCTTATACTGCAATTCTCATCCCTGTATAATCCACTATCTTGCACGAAGTTACCATCTCCCATGATAACAAACATACCAATAACCATTGATGTGCAAAAAATCTGAAGACCTTTGATACTGCAGTCCAATGAAAAACCATCTACCAAAGATATACATTCATCTTAGGAATCAAATTGTATGAGCAATGCCAACTGAAGTAACTCAAAGTCTACCAATCAGCACTTACATAAAAGTGTGGCTTATAATCAAAACATATAATACAAAGAACAACACAATGATATGCAAACTACAACCAACTACTGCAAAATAGAGCATACTTCCACAAATAGTTTTCTGCTCACTTTCTCACCTCTGATCTCCTCCACTTCTCCCAAGTCCACATCAAAAAGAACACATACTGTTGCCAAAAAACAATAAAGTACAACAACAGTAGATGACCACAAACCTAGTGATCATACTAGATGAATAAAAACCTCTAGGAAGAAATATGAGATGATAAAGAGAAATTGCAAACCATATCATGTCCTTCTGCCAACACCACCAAGTGCTAAGTTGTGCCAAGTATGATCTCCTTCACAAAACCCCAACTGAAAAGCTTTAACAACACCCAACCATTCAATCTCATAATATAAAATAAACATCATCATGGATGTAAGCCTCTCTAATCAATGTAGATCAAACTCATAATCATTCCATGACAAGGAATAAACCCAATCACATCTCCTAAACTACTCATAAATGAACATCATAAACTAAACCATATGAATCAAGAAGATAACCATGCTGACATCCCTAAAATGAAACCTCAAGAACCAATAACGTAGGTCAAGATTCATATCTATGAGAAATAAAAGAATAAAACAAATGAATCTAAAATAACCTAGGCAATACCTATCAGAACATTTTCTGCCAAGTGAACTGAGAGTGGGGAATGAGAATGATCCACTAAGATACACTGAGTCTCGTATACTCTCTCCAAGAACAATCTCCTCTCAAGTTCAAATATGAACTCATGTCCATAACAAGTGAAGGATTCTCGGTCTTTCTGCTGAAAAATTTCACCATTCCAACACATGATCCCTTCAACAAGAGATCTCAAGCCTCACCTCAAGTCTCTCTAGTATCCATGAACATCCATCAACCAATACATGCCAACTTCAAATGCATCCTACAAAATCATGAAGCTTCAAGAAAATGATTAATACTCAAAACCAAAGAGAACAAACAAGATCACTGTCAAAACTCCAACTGCACATCTGCATGATCAAGAAGCTCATCATGATATCATGATCTAACCATCTCCTCATAACAAGATCACATACAACAAAGCATACAATGATGTATACATCATGTCTCAAGAGAATCTGTATCATGCCAAAACTTTTGAAAGGAAGCTAGGTGTGCGGAAATGCTTCCTACACTAATCTAGTGAGGAGAGGGCTATGCACAATTAACTTTATCCTAACTATTATAGTGATGTTAAACCATTAACATAAGATATAGCAGAAAAACACAAGAACCAGAAAGTAGACAGAAGAAGAGAGACAAAGATTTATGGTGGGGAAAACCCTTATCAGGTGAAAAACCCCACACTCAGAAACCTACACAATGTATTAACAAATCTGAAAGAATGTTTATAATACACTTGCAATGCAATCTTCAATGGTCTTTGACACTTGTGTCTAGAGTCAATCCGGAAGCATAACAGTACCTGTAAACCTATGATACAAACTCCATCTCCAAGCACCTGTTTAAATAGAACATATAAAGCAATTTGGAACCTTTCTTGGAATGGGCGTCTAATATGGCATGTTGGACCAAAACCCACACCTAGGAAGACTTGGTCAACATTGTAGAATGTGTCTGACACTTGTCCATAGCTCCCATCCCAAAGAGGTCACCTATTTCCAAAATGGGCTATGACAGATGCTCTTACGACACTTACGACCATCATAGAATCTGTCATAGCAGTTACAACTTACAGCTATAAGAGAATCTGTCATACACATGCTATAAATAGAATATTCTCTTACAACACATCATATTCCACCTTGGGGTGCCCAAATATGCCTCATTCAAAGATGCTACATGACACATGTCATTACCTGTCTTACAACCTTCTATTCTTGACTCTTACATGTCATAGATTCATCATAAAAATCCGTCATAACCGTTTCGGTCAAACATTCCTTACACAACATAGAAGATGCCGACACATGGTAGGATATTCCTACCACTAAGTGGGATGCCTATCTCCTCATGTGAGGACAAAATAACAAGTTGTCATAATCCATTTAGGATTGACACATTATTGTGCCACATCCCACAATATGACAAAGTGGAATTTCCAATTATTTACAACATAGGCAATTGAATAATAAATACAAACATTACAAATGCAGAGAATTACCAAGGTTGAGAAACATTAATTCCCAACATTCTCCCACTTTTTGAACACCTTGTAAGAGCCAATAGAAAAAATAGGATTTAACTACTATAGGCCGAGAGGCCCATAGACTCCGAACACCATCTGAACTTCTCTGTGCCCACTGGTTTTGTCAACGCATCTCCAACATTCTTCAAAGTATCTACCTTCTCCAAATTTACCTTTCCATCCTCAACCATGTCCCTCACGAAGTGAAACTAAACATCAATGTGCTTGGTTCTAGGATGGAAAGTTGGATTCTTTGCAAGGCAAATTGCGCTCTGACTGTCACAACTGATCGTGATCTGACCTGCATCAACACCAATATGGGAACACAATCTCTTAAGCCAAATGGATTCCTTACAAGCATGAGTTGCTACCATATACTCAACTTCTATCATGGACAAAGCAACAACAGGTTGTTGTTTACTCATCCAACTAATAACACCACCAAACAGTGTAAAAACATAAGCACTGTTGGATCTCCTGCTGTCAATGTCACCTGCCCAATCTGAATCCACAAATCCATGAATATCAATAGAATGTGGAGGTCCTGAAACATTACAATGATAGCAAATGGAATACTCGGAAGTACCCCTCAAATATCTGAACATTCGCTTAACTACATCCCAATGAACTCATCCAGGATTAGCCATAAATCGACTAGGACTCCCACTGCTTGGGCAATGCCTAGTCTTGTGCATACCATAGCATACATTAGACTGCCAACAACACTAGCATAAGGTACTCTGCCCAGGTCCTCCACCTCACTAGGAGATTTTGGACAATCCTCAACAAATAACTTTGTCCCCAAAGAAACAGGAACACACAACGGTCTACAATCTGCCATGCTGAATCTGTCCAACATGGACTTCACATACTTACTCTGGCTTAACTAAAGTTTTCTGTTAGTTCTATCTCTTCTGATTTCCATTCCTAGAATGTACCTGGCTGCCCCTAAATCTTTCATTTCAAACTGAGCTGACAACTGAGATTTAAAATCAGAAATCATATTCTTACCCTTCCCAATGAGCAACATATCATCAACATATAGTGCAATAATGAGAATACGATCACCATCAAACTTATGATAAACACAGTGATCTGATTTTGATCTCACAAATCCAATTGACAACACAAAGACATCAAACTTCAAGTACCATCTCCTAGGGGATTGCTTCAAACCATACAAAGACTTCTTAAGTTTGCAAACCAAATTTTCTTTACCTTTTACCATGTAATGCTCTGGCTATGACATGTAGATCTCTTCTTCCAAGTCACCATGAAGAAAAGTTGTCTTCACATCCATCTGTTCTACCTCCAAGTCATAAGCTATTGTGAGTGACAATAGAAATTGAATGGATGTCAACTTTGCAATGGGAGAGAAGATCTCACCATAATCTATACCCTCCACCTGTGAATACCCATTCGCAACCAATTTGTCCTTATACTTCTCAATACTGCCATCTGTACCAATCTTCTTCTTGAACACCCATTTGCATCCAACAGGTTTCTATCTAGGAGGCAAAGGCACCAAGTCCCAAGTTTGATTCTTTTCCAAAGAAGCCATTTCTTCCTCCATGGCCTCCTTCCAGGAACCTGCATCCTTCATATCCAAAGCCTCTAATACAGTTCTAGGTTCATCATTATTAGTGATTAAAGCATAAGTACAACTAGAATCAAGCAATGTAAAACCAAACCTTTTAGGTTTATTTCTTATCCATGTAGACCTCCTCAAAAGTTGAGGTTGAGGTTCAGCTTCTTCCTCTAAGCTTTCAGAGCTACTAGAGCTCTCCTCATCATCAGGTCCAACATTATCTTTCTGTTCAATCTTCTCAGGGGTGAGAGGAAACTAAACAACATCCTCTTTCTTTTCTTTTTCTTCTAGTTGCAAAATAGTGGAAGAAGGTGTAAGCTCTCTAAAGATGACACTTCTGCTATACAACACTTTTTCAGCCACGGGGTCCCAAAGCTTGTATCCTTTCACACCAACACCATAGCCGATGAAGATTCACTTAACAGCTTTGTTCTCTAACTTTGACCGCTTCTCCCTAGGCACATGTGCATATGCCTCACAACCAAAAACACAAAGATGCCTTACTGAAGGCTTTCTACCAGACCACACGTCCATGGGTGTCTTTCCAACAAGAGCTGATGTAGGAGATCTGTTTACCAGATAGCAAGCAGAGGCAACAACTTCAACCCAAAACTTTTGTTCTAGACCAACTCCACTAAGCATACTCCTAGCCTTCTCCATCAGTGTCATGTTCATCCTCTCTGCAACTCCATTTTGTTGCAGTGTGTATGGAGTTGTCTTATGTCTTTCAATCCCAAGTTCCTTACAATACTTATCAAATTCTGTAGAACAGAACTCACCACCGTTGTCAGTTCTCAAACATTTAATCTTTTTACCAGTCTGATTTTCAGCAAAAATAAACTCCTTAAACTTGCTATAGACTTTAGATTTTCTTCTGAGAAAATAAATCCATGTCCTTCTACTGTAATCATCTATAAAAGATACAAAGTATATAGATTTTGATAATGAAGGAACATTAACAGGACCAAACACATCAGAATGAATAAGGTCCAACACACCAAAAGACTAATGAGAACTGAACTAAAACTGAACACGGTTTTGTTTTCCATAAATGCAATGTTCACAAAAGTCAAACTCAAGATTACAATCATCTAACCCCTCAACGAGGTTCTTATTTTTTAGGGTATGCAGACCCTTCTCACCAATGTGGCCAAATCTCTTATGCCATAACATTGTCTTTTCTGCAAGAAGCTTAACTTCTAATGCACAATTACAACCATCAAGACTAGAAACAACATATTTCTTCATTGTTCATTCAGATGGTGGGGATGAAATGACTACTGCCCTCTTCCTTGAGTCAGAAGAACTATTGCATTGTGCAATGCATACTTCCAGCTGAAACAGAGTACCTCTCTGAGTACCCTTAGCAAGCACCATAGATCCTCTAGTCATCTTGCATCCTTCTTTCAAAAAGACAACCTGCACACCTGCATCATTCAAACTACTTACAGAAAGCAGGTTCTGTGCTAAGCTTGGGATGTGCATAACCCCAGAGATCCCCTTCACTTGACCATCAGGGAATTAGATAGAGACTCTTCCATGACCAACGATCTTCAGATGAGAGTCGTCACCCAGATACACCTTTCCACCATCGAACTTCTCATACTTAGTGAATGAGTCTCAATGCGAGGTCATGTGGAATGATGCACTAGAGTTGATTAGCCACACATCATCAGATGCATGGGTTGCCAGGGTTGTGATGAAAGCATTACCATCATCTTGTGATTTGTTAGAATATGAATCAGGAGCTTTTTTCTTTTTCTTCTTCTCCTCTTTGCATTCCTTTCAGAAATGCCTGGTCTTGCCACAATTCCAACAAAGAGCCTTGGACTTTCCAGGAGATTTGGATCTCCCACAAGATTTGGATCTACCCTTCTCAGCTTTCTTGTCCTTCTTCTTCCCTTTCTCCTTGGGTCTTCCATGAACTACAAGGGCTTCTTTAGCTGTCTCAGAAGACTTTCTCTGCATCTCTTCAGACAACAGCGAAGAAACCACTTCTTCCATTTTGAATTTGGATGTGGTGCTTCTGATTGCCATGACAAGATGATCCCATGAGTCTGGTAGAGAACAAAGCAGGGTCATACATCGATCCTCCTCCTCCATGTTTACACCAGTAGATGTTAATTGTGCAACCAACATATTAAAGTCATTCATATGCTCAGCCACGAATCCTCCGTCCTCCATTCTAAGAGAATATAACTTCTTTCTGAGGAAAATTTTATTGACTAGGAATTTAGCTTGATACACATCCCCCAACTTCTTCCAAAGGAGTTTTGCAGTAGCCTCCTCATGGACATTTAACAACACAGAATCGACAAGACTAAGTCTTATGAGACCCTTAGCCTTCCGATCCTTGAGATCCCACTCATCTTGAGTCATTGTAGCTGGTTTAGTTCCGTTCACACTTTCCCAAAGGTCTCAGTCAACTAACATGTCTTCCATTTTGAGCTTCCACAGCTCGAAATTATTGCCATTGAACTTCTCTACTTTAAACCTTCCTGATGTGCTTGCCATCTCCTTGCTGCAATAAGATACAAAATGCTCTACATAGACTCCCACTTAACCTAAGATTAGCTTAAAAAACACCTACCCTACAAGTAGGACCAAAGATGATCAAGCTCTAATACCAACTGAAAGGAAGCTAGGTGTGCAGAAACGCTTCCTACACTAATCTAGTGAGGAGAGGGCTATGCAAAATCAACTTTATCCTAACTATTACAGTGATGTTAAACCATTAACATGAGATATAGTAGAAAAACACAAGAATCGGAGTGTAGATAGAAGAAGAGAGACAAAGATTTACGGTGGGGAAAACCCTTATCGGGTGAAAAACCCCACACTCAGAAACCTACACAATGTACTAATAAATCTAGAAGAATGTTTACAATACACTTGCAATGAAAGCTTCAATGGTCTTCGACACTCATGTTTGGAGTCAATCTAGTAGCATAATAGTACCTGTAAATCTGTGATACAAACTCCATCTCCAAGCACCTGTTTAAATAGAACATACAAGGCAATTTGGGACCTTTCTTGGAATGGGCGTCCAATATGGCATCTTGGACCAAAACCCACACCTATGGACACTTGGTCAACATTGTAGAATGTGTCTGACACTTTTCCACAGCTCCCATCCCAAAGAGGTCACCTATTTCCAAAATGGGCTATGACAGATGCTCTTACAACACTTATGATCGTCATAAAATCTGTCATAGCGGTTACAACTTACAGTTGTAAGAGAATCTGTCATACACATGCTATAAATAGCATATTCTCTTACAACACATCATATTCCACCTTGGGGCACCCAAATATGCCTCATTCAAAGATGCTACATGACACATGTCATTACTTGTCTTACAACCTTCTATTCTCAACTCTTTCATGTCATAGATTCATCATAGGAATCAGTCATAACTGTTTCGGTCAAACATTCCTTACACAAAATAGAAGATGCTAACACATGGCAGAATATTTCTACCACTAAGTGGGACACCTATCTCCTCATGTGAGGAGAAAATAACAAGTTGTCATAATCCATGTAGAATTGACACATCACCGTGCTACATCCTATAATATGACAAAGTGGAATTTCCAATTATTTACAACATAGGCAATTGTATAATAAATACAAACATTAAAAATGCAGAGAATTACCAAGGTTGAGACACGTCAATTCTGAACAACTTAAGTTAGCATCAAGAGTAAACCATGGCATAATAAAAACATCTCTAAACAAAGGATAAATATGTCATATTGAAAAATCATAAACCTGACACCTCAATCAAGATGTCAACATATCAAAACATATGAAGATAACCATCTCCTGACAATAAAACTAAAAATGTCAAAGAACTCTCAAAACCAAGAGCTCCTCCATGACACCAATATCCACTGCAGAAGATCATTCATCACTTATGATGAATCCAACATCACTGCCGAAGCTTCCACTAAAACTGTGATACCAATCTTATCAAGGCATCATGATAACCATCCTCTCAATGAAGATCATCCATGGCTCTAACACAATAAAATAATTGTCTTGTGCAATCTCAGAAACACAAAAGAATAAAGTAGAACCAAGATCTCAAAGTCAAGAAGATAAAACCATCACTATCAAAAGCTTACACTAAACTGTGTAACCAAGCTATCCATGACATCGAGATAAACATGCTATAAGTCCCAATAACCGACTATCCATGCACTCAAAATTATCCATCCTCCTATCTCATAGGAACATACCAAATACACAAATGACCACAGAAAAGGCCAACTAACAAAGTCTACATAAACACTTAATCAATCTTGTGGATATAGACAGTCCACGTCTGAGTCATCCCACTGTAATCAAATAGGTGATCAGCCCACAAAACTGCATAACTCGTAGATCCCAAACATGAAACATGCAAACTCATCATCACATTAGTAACTTGCAAACTTAGATACCAAAGAAGACAATCTGTAGACTTCAAGACTCAACCATCAAATCAATTCTAGATTCAATTTGCCAACAAGTCCACAAACGAGTGATCGTAGTCAAGGAACTAATCAAGCATATGCTGTAGAAATGATGAGTGATAAATCGCATACCAACATCTCCAAATTGAGAAAGATACAAACCTCCTCACATTGTGCATGAAGCATACATACAAATCTGTAATTATCTTACATCCAAAAAACACTTCCAAGGAATCATAATCTGAAAAATAGTTTGTCTACAGATTTACAAAACCACAAGTTTTGATTAACCATGTAAAACCTGTAAAAAACCACCATGTCACTGACATACATGCAAATCCATATCCCCTTATCATCTGAAAACACACAATTCTGAAAATCACCAATATAGTTAAACCAGAATAGTGGAATAACAAAGCTAAGCATAACCATAGATTTTTGAAACGAAACATCTACAAAACCCTCAGATCAAATCAATATGAAACTGAGACATGCAAGTACAACCAACTAAATGAAATAGAGGTCCAGGAACTTCAGGCCCACTTGTAGGCCAACTCCACAACCATCACCATGTACAAGCATACAGAGAAGCTAGGTTGTTCCAGAAGCTTTCAAATCATTCAATGATCAACTCCACAACCTACATGCATTCAAAGTTAACAAGACAATGTCTTCCAATGCTAAGGACTAAAACCAAGCACCCAACATAAGCACCTCAAACCATAGTCATAACAACCCAAGTTTCTCCATGTGATTACGGAGTCAAGAACAAACACCCAACATGAATACTTTGCTACAAACAACCATAGAATGATAGAACATAACCACCATGCATGAGGGTTATTGCATACTATCAAATAGGAGCTCCAGATCAATATCATACTAAATGTAACCACATGATCAACTCCATAACACTCTATCTTAAGTTTTCGTAACTCAAAATTTGTGCCGTTAAACATCCCCATCTCTATTCTTCCGAATGTGCCTGCCATCTCATTCCTGTAACAAGATTTTAGAATACTCTGCATGGACTCCCACTCAACCTAAGATTAGTACAAAAAACCCCTATCCAATAACTAGGACCAAAGAGAATAGCTCTGATACCAACTGAAAGGAAGCAAGGTGTATGGAAATCACTTCCTACACTAATCTAATGAGGAGAGATGGGTGCAAATTCATTTTAACCTTTACAATTATAGAATGTTTAATACAATAGAGATATTACAGCAATGCACATACACATAGAATGCAGACAGAAGAGAGAGACAAGATATAACGTGGGGAAAACCCTTTCGGGTAAAAAACCCCACACTCCAAAACTTGCACAATGTATTATCAAAACAACAATGTTTACAACACACTTGCAATGCAAGTCTTCTCAGGAGTCTTCAACACTCATATCTGGAGATAACCTAACAGCATAACAATACCTATTAATCACATTTTACATCCCCTCTCCAAGCACCTGTATATGAAGAGAAGTAGTACGAATGGAGGTAGCTTCTAGAGCAAGTCACACAAGGAACTCGTCCAAATCCATGTGGCCTAATTTCCAAAGCTATAAAACATGCGTATGACACTTGTAAGTGATTCTCTTTCATCCCTTACAACCCCCCAACTTGGGCACCCCAAATTTACCCAATTAAGGTATGACAGATGCTCTTACAATGTCATAAAATCTATCATATATGACAACTCTTACAGTTGTAAGAGAATTTGTCATAACTGTCTATTAATAGCAGATTCTCTTACAACCTTGTCATAGTCAAACTTGGATGCCTACTTCGCCATGCAAGATGCTTTCAGACACTTGTCTTCACCTGTCATATAATCTTCCATTTCTGGCCCTTACACGTCATAAATTTTGTCATAGAAATCTGTCATAACTCTTACGCGTCATAAACCTCTTACAACACTTGAAAGATGCCGACACATGGCAAAACTCTTCTACAACAAGATGGAATGCCTATCTCCTCATATGAAGACAAAAAATGCATGTGGTCACCTTCCATGTAGGATGACACATCACCATGTCAACTCCCACAAAGTGAGGAAATAGGATTTGCATACAAATTACAATAATAGGCAAAAAATAAATACAATTAAATAATAAATGCTAGAAACTTGCAAAGGTTGAGACACCTTAATTCCCAACAATATATTCACTAAGGCTCTTCCAAAAGACAAGTTTGAGTATCTCTAGGAGAAATTAGGGGTCATTGCCCCTCCTTCCTTGAGCTAGATGCGTAGGAAGGTGCATCAGTCCAGTGTGCTTCAAAGTACATTTTTCATTTTTGGATTGATGTTGAAGGATACATCTCAGTGGGAGCAGGTATTGGTTTAAGAAGATTGTAACATTTAGGGCGAGTAAAGAATGATTTATGATAGATCATACCAATATTGTGCAACTAAGTGTAGTAGAAGAGATGTAATTACCTTTGCCATTAATGTCAAAGGGGGAGAGAAATCATGTGAAAAACTCAGGGGGAGTAAGAATGCAGAGGTATAAAAAGAAAGGGGGAGTTCTGATGCAAAATTGTGTATTGATGGTAGAACATGTTTTTCACATCATATGTTGCCATCAATGACAAAGGGGGAGATTGTTGCAAGTATGTGCTAATTGGTGTTGTCATTGATGTCAACATGTTTGTGTTGTCATTTGTGTCAACTATATCTTTTGGCATTGATGTTTATTGATTGATTGAAGAACATTGTCTGAGTATTTTGCTCCGCATTTTATCTATAGTAAAGATTGGAGTATGAGATTTAGATATGTTTTAGAGAAGTATTTGAAGATGCTAAATCTAGAGTTTTGTGATCTAGACCACTATACAGGAAAAGTTCTATTCACCAGTGGGAAGACTGTGTATGACAAGGTTTACAGAGTGAAACAGAAAGTGTTTTGCTCTGCATTTCTTTGCAGATTGGAGTTTGGCTTTGCAGTTTTAGAATTAAGATTATAAGGTCCTTATTCATCCTCATTCAAAAGGACATGTGATTTGAATCTCTAAAAATCAAGTTGAACTAATTAGTAGAGTTTGACAGTGTCTGATTGAGAACAGTCTGTGATCCATCTTCAAGTGAAGTAAGTTGAGATCTGTTGCAGCTAGATTTGTTGGTTTCCAAATGATTCTGTGATGTTCATGGATGTCCCCTGAATACATTGAAGTCTTGTGTTTGATCCACAAACTTTAATGAAGATCTTGAAAGTGTGTGTTCAAGTGTTCTTCATGATTGTACTAGTATGGCTGACCTGGATGATTAACATTCTTTACAGATGAATTTCCTAAATTATAGAAGCTTTTGGTAGTGTATGAAGATGTAATTGATTCCTTCATAAGGTGTGAAGTGTTCCTCCTTTATTCATTTAGTCCACAAGTTTGTTTAGGTCTAGTCCTAATTTGATGTATGTATGTATGCTGACCTTGGAGATTGTTCCAATGGTTGATGATTGGAATACTGACCTTGATGTACATTCCAAGTTTGATGAATTGTATAAATACATTTATTTAATTCATGTTTGAGGGTGATAGTGTGAAGATGAAAAGATAAGTGTGAAGTGTAAAAGCGGAGCAGAGTAGAGGAGATAATTTGTGCTTCAATGGAATTAAACTGAGGCATGGTGTAGATGCTACTTAATTAGTTCAACCCTTGGCAGTGAGCCACCCCCTATAGTGAGCCAACCCTAGTAGTAAGCCAACCCTCAGCAATGAGCCATCCTTTTGGGCAGTGAGCCACCCCCTATAGTGAGCCAGCCCTGGTAGTAAGCTAACCCTCTGTAGTGAGCCATCCTTTTGGGTAGTGAGCCACCTTTTGATATTTGGTATTGTTACTACATTTATATTGTGAGATAACATTCACCATGGTTTTTCCTTGTTTAGGGTTTTCCACATAAAAAATCTAGTGTTCATGTGTATGTGGTGTTGATGTGTTCATATTTTGATTCTTCTATTCATGTTTAATACTCATAACAGAATAAGGAAATAAGTTAAATGATTGTGAAATTGATTGTGGTTTAAAGAAGTTAAAGTTTTGATACAACTGATTTGCCCCCCTCTCAGTTGTCTTGTGCCATTCAGTAGGAATTCCTTAAGATCTTGCTATGAATAGATTTTTGAATCCGAGGCAAACTACTTGTATTTGTGAACCGATCACCAATTGTGAGGCAGTTGTCACCTTGTAGCCTGATCACCAAATTTGAGGCAGTTACACTTGATCCGAGGAAGAAATGCCACTGAGGAGAATACTGTTAGAAATAAGGTGGATAACTAAGAGGGGGGGTGAATCAACTATCTTATTTATTTAACTTTCTTTTCTTCTTTAACAATTAGTGCAGTACCAAAGCATATAAGCATACATAATCATGAGAGAAGAAAAGAAATTAACACACATAACACAAGGATTTTTACGTGGAAAACCCTGTTAAGGGAAAAACTATGGGGTGACTAACCCAAGATTGTATTCTCTATTCAAAGAATAGAAGTACAAAATGGCACTTGCCAATTAGTGCTCACTACTCAAGCACACTGTTCACAAGAGGCTCACTGCCTACAAGAGACTCACTATCTACAAGGTATATAGAAACTAACCAGGTGTTTGAACTAATCAAGGGCATCCACATATGCTGAGGTTCAGTTCCGGTTGGGCTCAATATACTGATCTGCTGCACTTCATACTTCCTCTGCTTAGTGTTGTTGTTCTGTCACATACTGTACTTGTATAGCTACTTCTACACTACTCTCTACTTTTCTTCACTCATAATATCACCACACACACTCCCTCATACTGAAATCCATTTGGTATATATATCCGCACCAAGGATTTCAACATCTTTCTAGTCAGCATCCAGAATACTTAAGATTTTTACTAAATACTGGTCTATCGGCTGAATCCATACTTAATATGTGATGCGTATCAAAATTAGAGACATGTAAGTCATCAATCATGTCCTCCAACCATGAATGATCCCTCAAGAAGCTTGATCACCCTCAATTTCTCATCCGGATTAAGGTTTGATGATCTACCAGTTAGTTCTTGCTTAGTCTGCTTTGCCTGTCAGGAACCCAACACTTAGGTGCTCATATCTTTTCACTCTTTCATTATCGTAGGTTCAATCTCTAGAATGTGGTAGTCATGGTACTCCTCTTGACTTCCCCAAGTCCATACTTTGCTGAGATACATCCTCTGATAGATCTGGACCTGATTGTCAGACCTTGGTGCATGCTCTGTTCTTGCTCACCGGACCAAGATACGTTTCAATCTGACTTCCGGTATAGACATACTATGTGTTGCGGATGTGTGGGATAAACTTTATTGCAATCAATGACAACAATCAAGAAGCCACACACTGTCTCTTGCAAACAATCTCCCCCTTTGGCATTGATGGCAACACTTAGTGAAAAATGACTAAGTGTCATAGCAAACTCCCCCTTGGATGATGCTTTGTCTTATGTACACTTTTATTAGAGCTCCCCCTTAGTTGGATTCCACATTTTTCACTACTCCTCACTCCCTCTTTGACATCAATGGAAAAGGGTGAAATCTGGACACCAAAATTTGCAAAAATCAACCTATACATAGTCGCATAAGTATATACATGTTATAATTACATATACTTAAGTATATTCGCAAAAGTGGTTTTCAACTGGACAAATTCTATTTCCTAACTCTGCTTCATTTTGTCCAAAATTGAGATGTGACCACTTAATAAGAATGCAAAATCTTCTGCCCTCTTTAGGTCTATGAGATCACTGGTTCGGGCTATGGTTTGAGCATCAGTTAGGGCCTCATGCATTGCCTCTAACTTAGGGATAATTATCCCTCTTAGTTCACTCATTCTTCTTATTCTATTCTTCTTCTCCTTCTCAAGCCTCTTTGTCTCATTTATAGTGGCAATAGCCTGACATTATTGATTCATTATGGATGAGGTGAGAGGATCAAAACTTTGAGATAAACTTGATAGTTTACCCTCTTGTTCTTCCACCTTCTTTACAATGTCTGCTACTACTATGGACCAAGATAAACAAAATTTGTATAATTCTCTGCCATCTTTAAGAGCATTTTCTAGGCTCTTTATTCTAATATTTAGATTTCTTCTATCATTTGCTATGAGCCCCTATACTTCAGAGAATCTCTTACCCAAAAACTCTTTCCAGAGTTTCTCTTCTGCTGATTTCTCTAAAGAATCAAAATGTGTGCTAACAGAATTGACAAGAGATTTCAGATTACTGGATGAGGAGGCCGAAAGATCCTTTTGAAAGGATGGCATGATTTTCTCTAGCACACCAGATGCAATCTCTATTAATACACAATCTTCCATGTGAGACTTCAGAAGCTTTTATTTTACTTTAGCTTGAGCAAAAGATGCTACTTTCATTGTCTGGACCGAAGAGAGGGAGTCAAAATTGAGTGGTCCATGAAACAATTCTGGTTCATCTATCTCCATTAATTCCTTGGTCAAGAAATTCTTCACTACTTCTGCAGTGTCTCTTGCTAGAGACTTCTTTCCTTTTGCAACATCAGAGCTATCATCAGAGATCTTCTTTGTTTGTTCTTCTTCTCTTCCCTTTTTATCCTCTTCTTGGCTTGCTTTCTCCTCTTTTCTTGCTTCTCCTTTAGTTCTGGAGTCTGCTGGGGGATCCAGAAGAGAGATGTTTACTTCTTCATGGACTTCCTCTTTTGGAACAGAGGAATCCAAGTCCTTAGTCTTCTCCTCACCTATCTCCTTTGACTCTTCTGCAATTTCCTCAATAGAATCTTCATTTGATGCACTTAATCCTTCGACATCCATGGCATAAGGTTCATCACTTATGTCCTCTATAATAGGAAGATTGAATCTTTTATATGCATTTTAGAGGATGTCTTCAGTCTCTTTTGCCACCTGATCAGTCTCTTCGAGCATAAGCTTGTTCATTCTGGCTTTGCTTCGGAACTCATCCTTACAATCCTTGAAGATCATGTTCATTTGTTTTGGAGTGATGGAAGGATAGAGTTGAATAGCTATCTATTCTCAGATCTCCAAATCCTTTTCCTTGGCATTGTCTTTTCTGAGTTCAAGTACTTTCTTTATACTCTTGGGGATTAGAGAGATGATTTCAATGAATGCTTTATTATATATGTTTAAGTACTTGACTATAGCTTCTTCTAAGATCCTTTTGTCTGTGTCACTATACTCAACATAGTATTCTATCATTGGTTGCATATTCCCATCCACAGTAACTACCTTGATGACATCATCAATGGAGAGAGTAGGCCTTTCAACAAATTCTTCTGCCGCTTCTTGCTTGTTTTGATCGGTAGAGGATTCCCTAGATGTTTTCTTCTTCTTCCTCATTTTCTTAACTTCTTCATTAGATTTTGTTTCTTCATCATCCTTTTGGCTTAAGTATGATCTTGTGGCCTTTGTCTTCATTCTCTTCTCTCCCTTTTTAGATGTCTTGGCTTTTGGTTTTGAGGCTTTTGGGCTCTTGGAGGTGGCAAGTGTAGAGCTCTTGGAGGATCTGGTCTAGGAGGGGGCTTGTACCGGATTACTTTCTTTTTCTGCTTCTTGTCACTCCTTCTCAACTCTTTCTAATTTTTCTCTGTTTGCATCAACTGCCTCTTTTGAGATGCTATATCTTTTGGCAACTTCCACTACTTCCCTTCTCACTTTTCTCTTCATCTCTAGTTGTCTTTATTCAACATGAATTTTCAAACTCAATTCTTGAAAGGTTCCAAACCTTTCTACCTTAGGGTCCTTAGGCTGACTCAGTAGGTGTTGGATATGTAGCTCTAGGATTTTCTCATCTACCTCATAGCCCATTGGCATAATCCATACTATCCTGGGCTCCACTGCCTCCATTATGCATTGATCAGTGTCTACCATGAAACACACTATATCTTTGTATTTTCCAACTAATGTTTGTGGAATTCTTTCTCTGGCCTGCATCATACTTTGGAAGTTTTTGAAGTAACCCCAGAGTGTTGTACTTTGAGCCTTGGCATCACCAAGCCCATACATATAATCTCTTATTTGTATGGCAACCGGTCTGTCATTTTGCCATACCCAACCACTAGATCTGGGTAGCTCATTCATATAGTAAAAGAAGAGACATAGTATCAAGCCACCGTACTTAAATGAATTCTTCTTATCATTCTTTATTTTCTGCAAATTCTCTAATAGTTGGTTTAGGAGAAGTTCACAAAGATCATAATCAACATTTTCCCTTAGCATCTAATAAGCAGTGTATATTGTTGTTCCAGATACAGAATTCTCCCTGCTGGAGTGATATATTTTATAACCAATTATCATAGAAGTAAATTTGATATTTGGATCTGTGATACCTCTATTGTCATTGCTCTTTTGTCAAATTTTGATCCAGTACCCTCATAGTTTGATTCTTGACTGATTTGAGAGCAGACAACCCACGGAATGAGTGCAAGCTAGTTACTGCCCTAATTGCATCCTTTGTTATTTTGAAGGGCTTCAACAACCACATGAAGTTATCATGTATTCTACTGAGAACATACCGGACCCATTCATCTTCTGCAAAATAGGGGAAGTGGATGCAATGTCCAAAATGCTTATCCCAGATGGCCTTGTATTGGGGTTTAAGCTCAAATGTTTCATCTATTAATTGCTTGTGATAGATATCCTTCAGCTTGGATTCCCCAAATTCCTCAATGTTGGCGTGAATGTATACCCTAACATCTTCTACGTGTAGAACCCTATGCGGAATGCTAGAGAATATGCCTAGGGGATCAACTTCTAGGGATTCATAAGGATGTTTCTTGAACTTAGGGCGTGGCCTATCAATGATCTTAACAAGATTTGGAGTAGCCATCTTTCAAAAGATTTAGAGAGCGATATTCAAGAGTGAAAATACCTTTTTATGCTTCTAGGGTTCACGATAAGAGCCAAAAAGATCGCTGGTTGAATCGAATTCTGTGATTGATCTTTGAGAGGGTTGAAGCAATATTGTTGCAGAGCTCTTTCTTTCTTCTTCTCGAATGCAAATGTGCAAATGATGAACAAAATAACCCTTATATTTCTGTGCAAACCCTAAATTCATATTGCAATAAATGCACACCTTAAGTCATTTTGGTTCCCTTGTTCTGACTTTGTTCTAAGAGAGATCCTTCCGAATCATTGAGATGCACTTAGAATTATTCTTGGTAATAATTGACAATCTATCTTCCTTTCTTCAATCATTCCATTTATCCGTAGATCAAGATATTTCAATTTTGAATTGTACAGGATCTAACTGCTAAAATCCTGCTTTTACCAAATGACTATTAAACCAAATCAATCTTGGATGATTAACCTCTTCAAAACTCCTTACAGATCGTTTCTATATTTTTACCAATAGTTATTTAGATATCTCTTTGAGAACTCTTCAATTTGCAACACTCCATGTGCCAATTTTAGGCACCAATTGACTAGCTAGGGGAAATTGTTTTCTTTTGTGACTCCCCCTGAGCCAGAGCTCATCTATTTAGTTTCCAGAAGGAATATTAGCACCAGATTCTGGTGCGGATCCATCCCCAACATTTTTTGTACTTCTCTTCACCCAAATCTTGTTCATTTCCCTTTGAACTTCATCTACATTCACTTTTCCTTTTCCTTTGTCTTGATTTTGATTATGATGCACTAGACCCCTTTTACACTGATTCTTACTTCTATAGAATTTGGCATTATGACCGGATCTATTGCAATTGTAGCAAGCTATATTTCTTTGCATATTTGATTGATATCCACTTGATCTGCATTGATTAGCCATATGTCCCATTATATTGCATGCAAAACATCTACCATTGAATGAATTATTTATTTGCATATTTCTACATTCATGAGATTTGTGACCATACGTTTTGTAGTTAAAACATTGTCCGCAGAAGGGTGAATTGGTCTGATTCATTCTTCTTCTGCACTGATTTGCTTTATGACCAAAGTTATTGCAATTGTAGCAGTATCCATTGAAGGATGGATATCTTTGAACATTTGGTTGCCTTACTGAAGGTCTTCTGGGCCTGTACCTTGGATTTCCTGAACCAAAGTTCTTCTGACCGGATCTGGAGCTTTCACCTTTCTGATATCCCAAGCCATGCTTGTCATCTACCCTCTTTTGGCTTTCAAGAAGAACTTCAAGTTGAGCAGAGCTTATCATGAATTTTTCTTTGTATTCATTTGTTGTTTGAAGATCCCTTTTAAGAGTGTCTATCTAATTTTCAAGTTGTTCTTCATTATCTCTAGCTTCTTCAAGATCAGATTCCAGATGCCTGATTATTCTATCCATTTTTTGGCAGTCTTCTGACTTCTCCTTGAGAGATTGTTTTAGATTATCTTCAATTTTTCTTTTCTCTTCAATTTCTTGGGTGAATTTCATAACCCCTAATTCCATTTCATGTCTTACCATAATGACCTCTTTTTTTAGCTTCTCACATAGCTTGTTTTTCTCATTCAGATCTTCATTAGTATCATTGGCTTCACTTTGACTTGCTAATTGTTGAAGAAGTTCCTTTCTCTTTTTCACAGAGATACTCAGTTTTTCTTTTAGTTCATTTATGAAGTAATCATCTTGTTTGAGTCTTTCCCTCAGGTTATTGACTTTAGAGTGAGATTGCTCAAGATCATCTAGGGTAGACTAAAGTTGTTCCCTCATAACATACCCATCCATTGAGATTCCCAGATCTTCCTCAAGCTTTCTTTTCTTCTTTAACAATTAGTGCAATACCAAAGCATATAAGCATACATGATCATGAGAGCAAAAAAGAAATTAACACACATAACACAAGGATTTTTACATGGAAAACCTTGTTAAGGGAAAAACCACAGGGTGACTAACCTAAGATTGTATTCTCTATTAAAAGAATAGAAGTACAAAATGGCACTTGCCAATTAGGGCTCACTATCCAAGCACACTACTCATAAGAGGCTCACTACCTACAAGATACTCACTGTCTACAAGGTATATAAAAAGTAACCAGGTGTTTGAACTGATTAGAGGCATCCGCATATGCTGAGGTTTAGTTTCAGTTGGGCTCAATATACTGATCTGCTACACTTCATTCTTCCTCTGCTTAGTGCTGTTATTCTGTCACATATTGTACCTGTATAGCTGCTTCTACACTACTCTCTACTTTTCTTTGCTAACAATATCACCACACACACTCTTTCATACCAAAATCCATCTAGTATATATATCTGCACCAAGGATTTCAACATCTTTCTAGTCAGCATCCAGAATACTTAAGATTTTTACTAAATACTGGTCTGTCAGTTGAATCCATACTTAATATGTGATGCGTATAAAAAATAGAGACATGTAAGTCATCAATCATGTCATTCAACCATGAGTGATCTCTCAAGAAGCTTGATCACCATCAATTTCTCATCCGGATTAAGGTCTAATGCTCTGCTTGTCAAGAACCCAACACTTAGGTGCTCATATCTTTTCACTCTTTCATCACCAGAGGCTCAATCTCTAGAATGTGGAAGTCATGGTACTCCTCTTGACTTCCCCAAGTCTGTACTTTTCTGAGATACATCCTTTGATAGATCCAGACCTGATTGTCAGACCTTGCTGCATGCTCTGTTCTTGCTCACCGGACCAAGATACTTTTCAATCTGACTTCCGATATAGACATACTATGTGTTGTAGATGCGTGGGATAAACTTTGTTTCCATCAATGACAACAATCAAGAAGCCACACAATGTCTCTTGCCAACAAATACCTACTATTAGTACTATGGCTGGAAAAATGGATGAGATGATGGAAATGATGAAAATAATACAAGTTTGCTTGGATGTTGTTGAAGAAGATTGGAGAAGAGGACTTACACCCAACCTAATGTTGAAAGTGATAATGATGAAGAATTTCAATTTGTTGATCAAAATAGTGAAATCCTAGGAGATGAGGAAGACGAATAAGATCAAGTTTAGATGTTGTGAGATATTTCAAAGATTGGGAAAATACCTAGAGTTGATGTACCAAATTATACTTGCAATTTGAATCCTGAGGAGCTGATAGACTAGATAAATGACCTAGAAGAATACTTTGAGTATGATGAAATTGAAGATCTAGAGAAGGTAAAATTTGTAAAGACAAAGTTGAAAGGACATGATGCTATATGGTGGAAATAAGTTTAGTTGGATACAAATAGAAGAAGAAAAGAGAAGATTACAAAGTGGGACATAATGGTGACAAAGTTGAAGAATTAGTTTATACCTATTGACTATGAGTTGGACCTATTGAAGAGATTGCAAAACCTGAGACAAAAGGAGAAATATGTGAAGGAGTACACTAAAGAATTTCATAATATGATCATAAGAATAGGACATAGTGAAGAAAGCAAGGAGAAAGTAGCTAGATACATCAATGGACTGAGATTGAACATTCAAGAAGAACTGTTTGGTAAAAATGACAACATTGGAAGAAGCATATCAGTTTACCCTAAAGGTCGAAGAAAAGTTGAACAAGAGGCATGATCAGAGACAAAGAGGTAGAGGAGGTAAATTTCAGAGAGGTAGAACATTTTACAAAGGAGAGAGATCATATGCAGAGCAGAACAAACTAGATAGCACATTCAAGGATGATAGAGATGACAATGCATACCAGAAAAATGACAGAACTTTCTACCATAGAGGAAACCCTAGTCCATATCAAAGTGAAGGATATAGAAGAGAAGGAAGAGGATCTGATAGGAGAACATTCAAAGGAACTTGTTTTAAATTAGGAGGTGAAGGACATAGAGCATTTGAATGCAATCAAGGGAGTACAAGAAAGAAGATAGAGAACAGTCTAAGAGTAGCCTATGAGGAAGAAAAACCTGTTGGATCACCTAGTTCAGTTGGTAAACCTAAGAAAGGAGAATCATTAGTCATGAGGAGAGAACTATTTCAAGTACAGACAAATGAGGAACCACCATAGAGGAAGAGCTTGTTCAGAACCATATGCAAATCATGAGGTAAATGTTGTAAGTTTGTAATTGATAGTAATAGTATAGAAAATTTAGTTTTAGAGGAGATGGTGACTAAGCTGAAGTTGGAAAGATTGAAACACCCTAAGCCATATCAGATAGCATGGATTCAAGATGATAATAAGGTACTAGTGAGTGAACAATGTTTGGTGAAATTTCATATTAGATTTAATCATGATGAAGTACTGTGTGATATTATGCCTATGGATGTATGTCATCTATTGTTGGGTAGACCATGGCATTACAATAGGAAAGATATACATGATGGGAGAAATAATACATACACTATAACATCAAATGGAAAGAGAATTACTTTGATTCCTTTGGAAGATGATCCTAAGAGTGAAGTGTGTGGGAATGCTAGAATTTGTTTGGTAGATGGAAGAAAATTTTTGGATGGTTTGAGACATGAGAATATGTGTTATGCTTTGATTCCTAAAAAGCCTGAAAATCTAAAGACTAAAGAATCACACTTGGAGGAGATAACTAAGTTGTTGACAAAATATGAAGACATCATATCAGATAATGTACCTGAAGGATTGCCACCAATCAAGAGTATCAGTCATCACATGAACCTTATACCTTGAGCTAGTTTACCTACCAAAGCAACACACAGAATGACACTGGCAGAGAATCAAGAATTGAATAGAAAGATACATGAGTTGTTGAGGAAAGGTTTGATCAAAGAAAGCTTGAGTCCTTGTGCAGCACCTACATTGTTAGCACCGAAGAAGGATTGAGAATGTGTATAGACTCTAGAGAAATCAACAAGATCATAGTTAAGTATAGATTTCCTTTACCTAGGATGGATGACATCATGGATTGTTTAAGTGGAGCCAAATATTTTACAAAGATAGACTTGAAGAGTGGATACCATCAGATTAGAATCAGAGAAGGAGATGAATGGAAGACTACTTTTAAGACAAATGAAGGATTATATGAATCATTAGTGATTCCTTTTGGATTGACAAATGCACTGAGTACTTTCATGAGGTTGATTAATGTCTTGAAGAAATTCTTGAGTAAGTTTTTTATTGTATATTTGGATGATATTCTAATTTTTAGTAAGACAAAAGAACATTTGTGGCACCTGAGACAAGTATTGTATAGATTGAGAGAAGAGAAATTGCTGATAAACATCAAGAAGTGTAGTTTCATGAAGGAAGAATTGGTATATTTGGGATTAGTGATTTCTGCAGAAGGATTGAAGATGAACCCTGAGAAAGTAAGAGCAATTGTTGAATGGCCTACACCAGAGAGCATTGGAGAAATCAAATAATTTCATGGATTAGCTAGTTTCTACTAGAAGTTCATCAAAAATTTCAATTCGGTATGTAACCCTATGACAGAGACAATAAGAAGTGACAAAAAAGACTTCAAGTGGACATTAGGAGCAAATGAAAGTTTTGAAATGTTGAAGCCGAAAGTGACAGGGCAACTTGTGTTGGCATTACCTAATTTTAATAAGGTATTGGAAGTAGATTCTAATGCAAGTGGAAATGCAATTGGAGTAGTGTTAATTCAAGAAGGTAGACCTGTAGCATATTTCAGTGAGAAGTTGAATGATGCAAGGAGAAGATATTCAGTTTATGATCAGGAGTTCTATGCCATAATTCAAGCCTTGATGAAGTGGAGGCATTACTTGTTGCCTAAGGAGTTTGTGTTGCATATAGATCATCAAGCTTTGCAGTATTTGAATAGTCAAGGAAAGTTGAATCAGAGACATATGATATGGGTAGAGTTCATGCAGAATTACACTTTTGTGTTAAAGCATAGGAGTGGAAAATCAAGCAAAGTTGCAGATGCACTGAGTAGATGGAACTTGCTAACAAAGATGAGAGTTGAAGTCTTGGGATTTGAAGAATTGAAGAACATGTATGAAGAAGATCTTGATTTTGCAGAACCTTGGAAAGCATGTAAGGAACCTATTGTGACAGATAGGAGTAAGTGGTTGGATTATTTCATTTAGGAAGATATATTGTTCAAAGAAAACCAGTTATGCATACCTAGGGGTTCAATGAGAGATAATTTGATCAAGGAGAAGCATAGTGGTGGATTGGTAGGACATTTGGGCATTGATAAGACAGTAGCTTTGGTAAGTGAAAATTACTTTTTTCCTTAGATACATAAGGATGTTAGGAAATTTGTGTAGAGTTGTAGAGTTTTTCAAGTTACAAAAGGGAGTAGTCAGAATAATGGATTATACAAATCTTTGGCAATACCAGAGAGACCTTGGGAAGACATAAGCATGGATTTCATAATGGGATTGTTGAAGACATAGAGAGGACATGATTCTATATTTGTAGTGGTGGAAAGATTTTCAAAGATGGCCCATTACGTACCTTTTAAGAAGATAACTAATGAAGTTCATGTAGCTGACCTATTTTTCAAGTAGATTGTGAGATTGCATGGATTACCTAAGAGCATAATTTCAGACAGAGATACAAGATTTCTTGGATTCTTTTGGAAGACACTTTGGAAGAAGATGAAGATAGATTTGAAGTTTAGTTTAGCATTTCATCCATAGACTGATGGACAGATAGAGGTAGTAAATAGGAGTTTGGGAAACTTGTTGAGATGTTTGGTTGGAGAGATGACAGGAAGTTGGGACTTGATTCTTTCACAAGCAGAGTTTGCCTATAATAGTTCAGTGAATAGGAGTACTGGAAGAACACCATTTGAGATTGTGATAGGAACTAACCCTAGAGGAGTAGAAGAGTTGAGAGACATCATTATGGAAGATAAGAGAAGTGCAAAAGTAGAAGAATTTGTAGGACACATAGAGATAGTGCAAAATTAGGTTAAGAAGCTTTTGGAGGTGATGAATAGTAAGTATAAGGAGCAAGCAAATGGGAAGAGAACACACAAAGAATTTTTAGTTGGAGATGAAATGATGGTATATTTGAGAAAAGAGAGATTTCCAATTGGGACATATAACAAGTTGAAGATGAAGAAGTTTGGACCATGTAGGATACTCAAAAATTTTGATTTAGGAAATGCATATGAAGTGGAGCTCCCAGAGACATTGGGCATATCACCTATTTTCAATATTGCAAACCTATATTAGTATCATGAAGTAGATTTGAAGAAGTAGTTACCAAAATAAGTACCAAAGCAAATTGAAGACATCTTGGATAGCAGAGTTGGATGCAGCACCAGAGGAAGACAATACAAATAATATCTTGTGAAGTAGAAAGGCAGACCGAAAAAAGTCTCATCTTGGATTTCTCAGGTTGAGGCAGATCGTCTTGGTTTTCCTCTAGCCCCAGCAAAGTGAGGGACTCACTTTTTCAACAACCCTAGATGTCTAATGTAGGAGCATCCATGGTTCAAGAGAAATATTGCATAAACCAAAAACATTTGCATTTTAGTTTATTTCTTTTCATTTTCCAGTTTAGTTTTGTTAGTTCAATTAGTAGCAGTTTTTGTATTTTGGTCTGCACTCTACCATAGTTTCATTTTAGACCTTACGAAGCTAGACTTAGCAAGATACATTCATGCACACCATATCCAAAATTTAGATCATTTGGATCAATTACTAGAAACATATCTCTATCAGAAGATCAACTATTTTCTCATAATAGAGCATTCTTATAGTCTTAGATAATCACCTAAAGGAGAAGACTTGCGGAGCTAAATGACACACCATTAAATGTTTTTGGATCATGGATGACCTTCCCTAAGATTAACATGCTATTCCATTCATTTGTGGAGGAGTTCTATATGATTAGGTCTGACCTATCCATGTACACAGATTACAATTCTTCATTGGAGTTTGTGATCTTCCTTGGCCAATGTGGAGGAATCTTATGTTTCAGAGATGATATATAATCATGTAATAGATGCATAGGAAAGAAGTGATTGATAGTGATTGATAGTTCTAAGCTTGATAGTTTAAATTTATTGCAAAGGATCTTCAAAGCTATATCTTGTGCATATTCAACAATTATGTAAGCAGGCATGTGAGCCCTAATTGTAAGCCCACATGATGCCAGCTAGTTTGTATTTTGAATCTATGATATACTAAATGATTGAATCTACATTTGCCTTATATCTTTGAGTTCTTTTCATTGTGTTTACTCTAGCTACACGGTCTAGACTGTTCACTCCATGGACCCTCCTAACCGTGACTGCACCAGTCAAAGAGTTATTAAAGATGTAGTGAAGGTGATAAATCAAAATTTTTAGATCATTTGTCCTTTTGCTGTGAAAGTTATACATGATAAAGTATTGACATGTGTTCTAGTAGAGTAAGCTAGTGATGAAGGCCTAATGGAATGTTGAAATTAGGGCAGACAACTAAGAGGAGGGGGGGTGAATCAGTTGTCACAAAAAATTTAACTTTTTCTGCAATTAATCTTCTATACAACTCATAAACAGATTAAAGATATAACCATGAAAGCAAGAGTTAACAACACAAGAGCAGAAACATAATCAACACATATAGCACCAAGATTTTTACGTGGAAACCCAGTTAAGGGAAAAATCACGATGGGGGTTAACCCACAAGATTTATTCTCTGTTAAAAGAATATAAAATGATAAGGAACTTGCCTTCAGGTGCACTGCCCAGAGTTCACTACTCAAAGAGGCTCACTGCCTACAGAAACATTCACAAGTTTAACATAGAAAGACTGAACTTGGAAACATCTTCTTCATGCCAAAGTCAGTTCCATTGAAGTACATAACACCTTTGCTCTGCCCCCTTTACACTTCCTCACTAACTTCACATCTTCACTCACCTCCACACATTTCTATGACTTCAAAACACTTATTTATACATGTCATCGACTTTGGAATGAACATCAAAGTCGGCCAAACAATCATCTACCTGGAACTTTCTCCAAGATAGGTATTACAAGTAATTACAATCACAAGACTTAAAATGCTTCATATGAACCATCGCACTATCGGCCAAACATATCTAGGACTCAAATCTTCCTTGAACAACATGCCACACTTCATAGAACCTCTCTTAGATCATCCGCAACATGCACAAAGCATCTGGTTAGCCAAAATTGTAAAGAATAGTAACACCCAGGGACAAATCTTCAACCACAAGCTCAATCCTCAATGCAGACCACCAACACAATAGGCACCTGATTCAGAGACCACCACAAGCATAATGAAATTAGTATGAACAACCGCACTACCTCAGATCACCAGAACCACTTGCACCTTCATCTAGGAACTCAAGAACACCAACTGTCATGACTGTCACACTAGAAAGATTGCTTGCAGACCTCCAAACCATGAACCACTTAAGTTAAGGATAAACACCGACATTCCAAACACACCTCTAGATCTACAGATCATAATATTCCAATGCAGATCAATCAAGACCAGATTTTTGTCACTTTATCACCTCTAAACAACTGCAAAACCTAGTTCTACTCAGATGGCCATAACTTTGCCAATTCTCCATGCGGACCTCTAAAATCTTGACTAGAACAACTTCAGACAATCCTCTACAAACCCTTTAATCTGCAGACTCTGATCTTCATCCTACTAGGAATACGGAGTAATCTACTTCACTGTCTCTGACAGAGAGATACGTAACTCACTTGTTTCTTCCAGAGAGGCTAATTTTCTCAATATCCTCAACATACAAGTCTTCTAAACAATCAATAGAATGAGATACAGTTGACACTAATGACAACAAGGATATGTTGAAATCAATGACAACACCGATTACGCACATATTTGCAACAATCTCCCCCTTTGTCATTGATGGCAACATATGATGTGAAAAATTGTTTCAACCATCAAGACAAGAACTTCTCTCCCTTTCTCTTATCACATCTACAATCAATTTCTTTGCTACTCCCTCTTTCACCAGCAACTACTTTCAAGTTTTTAACATGACTTCTCTCCCCCTTTGACATCAATGGAAAAGGGCACATATTTGCAATCATCTCTCCCTCTTTAGACAAGGCCAAATTGAACTCAGAACATGATGACTACTCTCCCTAAGTAGCGTCCCCTTACCATTAATCCGGATCACAAGATATGACTATGAGTTCCACCAGACTGATGCACATTAGTGCATCTTAGTTTTGAATGGGAGGGGTAATCACCCCTATCTTTCCTCTGAGATACTCAAAAGTGTCCTTAGGTAGAGGCTTAGTGAAGATGTCTGCAATCTAATCTTTTGATCAAACAAAATTTAGTCTGACTTCATTCTCATTTACCTTTTCTCTCAAAAAGTGAAACTTGATGGATATGTGCTTTGTCTTTGAATGTAACACCAGATTCTTTGAGATGTTTATTGCACTTGAATTATCATAAAAGATTGTAACAGGCTCTTCAAACACAACTCTGATATTCTTCAACATTTGTTTCATCCAAAAAACTTATGTACAATTACTTGTTGTTACTATGTACTCTGCCTCTGCAGTAGATAGAGATATTGCCTCCTACTTTTTTCTCAACCAAGAAAACAAACTCTTTCCCAAGAAAAATGCACCTCCACTAGTACTCTTTATGTCGTCCACATCTCCTACCCAATCAACATTTGTATATGCATGAAGAGTGAAATCATCACCCTTAGGATACCATAAGCCATAATTAGATGTTCCATTAAGATATCTGATGATTCTTTTGACTGCTACAACATGAGATTCTCTAGGATCAGCTTGAAATCTAGCAACAAGGCCAACTGCAATCATAATATCAGGTCTGGTATGAGTTAGATAAAGCAGTCCTCCAATCATTGATCTACACCTTTTCTGATCTGCCTTAAGGTAATCATCATCCTTACTCAACTTGCATCTGGTTATCATAGGAGTACTAATTGGTTTTGAATCCTCCATTCCAAACTTTTTCAACAACTCCTTTAAATAGACTTAGATATGAAGATGCCCTTATCTGATTGAATGATTTGTAGACCCAAGAAGAAATTAATTTCACCAAACATGGACATCTCAAATTCACTTTGCACCTGATCAGAATTTTTTTTACACATGCTCTCATTTCCACCAAAGATGATATCATCAACAAATACCTCAACAATCAAGATGGGTTCATGATCAATTTTGTAATAAAGATTACTGTTAGTTGTGCCTTTGCTAAATCCTAGCTTTAGCAGATACTTATCTAGTCTTGCATACCAAGCTCTTGGGGCTTGTTTAAGTCCATATAATATTTTCTTCAACCTACAGATCATATCTCCTTGAGCAGACAACTGGAATCCTTCAGGTTTCTCAATGTAGACTTCTTCCAAATCTCCATTTAGAAAAGATGACTTGACATCCATCTGGTAAACTTTGAAATCTTTGTAACCAACAAAGGCAAGAAATAATCTCACTACATCAATTCTTCCCACTAGAGCAAAAGTTTCTTCAAAATCAATTCCTTCTACCTGAAAATATCCTTTGCACACCAATCTTGCTTTGTTTCTCACAACATCACCATTTTCATTCAACTTATTCTAGAAGACCCATTTAGTTCCAATTACATTTTTGTTTTCAGGTCTAGGAACAAGATCCCAAGTATGATTCTTTTCAATTTGCATTAATTCTTCTTCCATTGCTTTTACCCAACTTTCATCATTACAAGCTTCATTCACTTATTTTGGTTCAATCTTTGAAATCAAACAATACTCCTCTTGTTCTTCAGCAATTTTTCTTCTAGTTTGAACACCTTTATTTTTGTTTCCTATGATCTGATCTTCAGAATGATTCAACCTTACATACCTAGGAGTTTTAGGAATTTCTTGAACTTCTGATTCTTGAACTTGTTCCTCAGCATTTGTACTAATTTCTTGAGTCACTGGATTCTCTGAAGCAATATGAGTTTGAGGACTTTCATTCTAAGCATCTGATTCATATCCACCAAACTTGGAAGGTCTCTCCTTTTTTTTATCAAGCTTGACATTAGCACTGGTATGCCTTGATTTGGTTAGAATAACCCAGAAATATTCCTTCATCACACCTTGCATCAAACTTGCCTAGATCTTCATCTCTTTTGATATAACATTTACTACCAAAAACTTTGAAGTATTTCATAGTAGGAGTATTACCAAACCACAGTTCATAAGGAGTTTTACTCGTATTACCTTTAATCTGTACCCAGTTAAGAGTGTAGACATCAGTACTCATAGCCTCTCTCCAATAGACATGTGGAACATTTTCTTCCATCATCATGGTTCTAGAAGCTTCTTGAATAGTCTAGTTCTTCCTTTCGACAACTCCATTTTGTTGAGGAGTCCTAGGAGCAGATAAATGTCTTCTTATTCCATGCTTTTAACAAAATGTATTAAACTCACCAGAGGTGAACTTTCCACCTCTGTCAGATCTCAGACACTTTATCTTCACACCAATCTCATTGTCCACCCTAGCCTTGAACATCTTGAATTTATCAAGAACCTCTAATTTCTCTCTCAAGAAAGTAACCCAAATCATCCAGGAGTAATCATTAATCAGTAACATGAAGTATCTATCTCCTTGCAAACTCATAACTCTGGTAGGACCACATAAATTAGTGTGCACAAGTTCCAATAGTCCACTTGAAAATTGTTCTTTACTTTTGAATGTAGTTTTGCTCTGTTTGCCCAACTGACATTCCTTACACATGCTATTAGTAGGTTTTACAAGCTTTGGAAGATATCTCACAGCTTGAGTAGTACTTATCTTGACAATGCTATCAAATTTTACATGACACATTCTCCTATGCCATAACCAACTCTGATCAATCTAAGAAATCAAACAACTTTTACCAGTACCACTTAAGTGAAAGATATTACATCTAGTCTGCCTACCAGATGCAATCTCAGTTCTGGAGCTTTCTAAGATTCTGTATTTTCTATCCTTGAATCGGAGATCATAACCTTTGTCAACCAATTGTCCAACACTGAGAAGATTAGTCTTTAACCCTTCTACACACAAGACATCATTTGTGTTCTTCTTACCATCAAAAGAGATGGATCCTCTGCCATGGATTCTACCAACTAAATTGTCTCCAAACTTCACAATTCCACCTTCATACCTTTCCATACTTACAAACTTTCTCTTGTCACCTATCATATGATGAGAACATCCACTATCAATCACCCATTCATCCTTTTCTAAAACCTAAGCAGCCAAGGCACTTTCCACATTCACACAACTAGCAGATTCAGTAGGCACCAGATCTTCTTCTTTGATAGCAATGAACACCCATTCATTTCTAGAGGTACTTCCCTTATCAGATTCATCATCTGTAACTCCTTCCTCAGCAGCTTCTTAGACATAGTAGCATTTCTTCTGAAACCTAGGTTTGATAGGGTTTGGCTTTGAAACCCTCTCCGGACATCTTGAAGCAAAATGACCAATCTTATTGCAAGAAAAACATTTGAAAGGCAACTTTCCTTCATACTTATTGGATCCTCTTGGTAACCTTTTGGCAAAAAGGGCTTCAAGTTCTTCAAGCTCTGTTTCACCTTCTTCAAGTTCCTTCCTTTCCTTCTCAAAACTGGTTAATCTTCTTGAAGAGCTTTCACTCGAATCAAATCTTTGCTTCCCGAAAACACTAGCCTTAAAAGCAGATTCAGATTTAGGAAGGGAATCACCAAACTCACTCATTTCAAATGTTGAAAGCTTGCCAACCAACTGATCCCTTGTAACAGTTGTCATAGTCCCAATCTCCTCAATAGCAGCAACTCTATGATTATATGAAGCAAGTAAGGATCTGAACATTTTGCCAACAATATCTAATTCTTCCAGTTTTCCACTAGCACACCTGATACTAAACACAAGTTCATTCACCTTCTGCATGTATGAAGTAATGTTTTCATCTTCATTCATCCTCAAATTTTCATATCTACCCTTCAGGCTCTACAACTTACATTTGACATATTCATTACCTTCATATAGAGTTTCCAGCTTCTTCTAGATTTGATGAGCAGTTTTCAATTCTAGGACATTTGTCATTTCTATATCAGTTAGGGCACTCAACAATGCTTCTTTAGCCCTAATGTTGTTTTCAACATCTTTGAGTTCATTTGGAGTTGAAGGACCTTTTCTAGAGGCTTATACTCATCCTTAGTTATCAACCAATAAGCATCACCCATGCATTGCAAATGGCACTCCATGCGACTCTTCCAAAGAGAGTAATTTGTTCCATCAAGTCTTGGACTATCCTTCTTGTAATTCAACATCTTAGATCTCCTTAAGCGGTCAAGCTTCTTTTAGAGGAACCGGCTCTCATACCAATTGTTGAAATTAGGGCAGACAACTAAGGGGGGTGAATTAGTTATCACAAAAATTTTAACTTTTGCTATAATTAATCTTCTATATAACTCATAAATAGATTAAAGATATAACCATGAAAGCATGAGTCGACAACACAAGAGCAAAAACATAATCAACACATATAACAACAGGTTTTTTATGTGGAAACCCGATTAAGGGAAAAACCATAGTGGGGGTTAACCCACAAGATTTATTCTCTATTAAAAGAATATAAAATGGGAAGGCACTTGCCTTTGGGTGCACTACCTAGAGCTCACTGGTCAAAGAGGCTCACTTCCTACAGAAACATTCACAAGTTTAACATAGAAAGATTGAACTAGGAAACAACATCTTCTTCATGCAAAAGTCAGTTCCATTGAAGCACATAACACCTCTTCTTTGCCCCCTTTACACTTCTTCACTACCTTCACATCTTTTCTCACCTCCACACATTTCCACAACTTCACAACACTTATTTATACATGTCATCAACTTTGGAATGAACATCAAAGTCGGCCAAATAATCATCTACCTGGAACATTCTCTAAGATAGGTATTACAAGAAATTACAATCACAAGACTTAAAATGCTTCATATGAACCATCACACTGTCAGCCAAACATAGTTGGGGCTCAAATCTTCCTTGAACAACATGCCACACTTCATAGAACCTCTCTTAGATCATCCATAACATGTACAAAGCATCTAGTCGGCCAAGACTAGAAAGAACAAGAACACCAAGGGACAAATCTTCAACCATGAGCTCAATCCTCAATGTGGACCACCAACACAATATGCACCTAATTCAGAGACCACCACAAGCATAATGAATTTAGTAGGAACAACCGCACTACCTCAAATCACCAGAACCACTTGCACCTTCATCTGGGAACTCAAGAACACCAACTGTCATGATTGTCACACTAGAAAGATTGCTTGCAGACCTCCAAACACTGAACCACTTGAGTTGAGGATACATACCGACATCTCAAACACACCTCTAGATCTGTAGATCATAATATTCCAATGCGGATCAATCCGGACCAGATTTCTGTCACTGTCACCTCTGAACAACTGCAAAACCTAGTTCTACTCAAATGGTTATAACTTCTCCAATTCTCCATGCAGACCTCTCAAATCTTGACTGGAGCAACTTTAGACAATCCTCTACAAACCCTATAATCCACAGACTCTGATCTTTGTCCTACTGGGAATGTGAACCAATCTACTTCACTGAATTACATTGTCTTCACTGTCTCTGATAGAGAGATATGTAACTCACTTGTTTCTTCTAGAGAGGCTAGTTTTCTCAATATCCTCAACATACAAGTCTTCTAAACAATCAATAGAATGAGATACAGTTGATACTAATGAAAACAAGCATATGTTGACATCAATGACAACACCGATTAGGCACATATTTTCAACATGGAATGCTCTGCATTCCTCCGCAAATGAATGTTTTCCATTGGGGTTTTGAGGATGTGTTTATGGATGTGTATTACATGCTTCCTTTCAGTTTCAAGGTTCTTGGTGGTCCGTAGCTCAATATTTCAAATTACTGTATGTTGCAGTGTGTTCTGGATGATAGATTGTTCTTAGAGTTAATGATTGAAGCTATGCGACATAATTCTTTGATGTGTAGTGGAAAAGGAGTGTTTAAGGATGTTGTATGAGTTATGTGGACTCATCTGGAAAAATTTCTCAAAGATTTTTCTTGTTTCCAGTACCACATAAGGTTTTCAAGTTGATGTGGCCATTATACTTCAAATCTTCATGTGTTTTCCTTAAAGTTGTCCTATTTCCAAATGAGAGGAGTGTGCAAATGTAATTCCTTGGTGCTTGGTGCTTGATGCTATGAAGGAATTTTTGGACCTGGTTAAACAAGTTTTGATGTCCACAAGGCTTAGATCTTCTGCTGGTGTAACGTGTGGCTTCACCTAGGACCTATCTTCAACACGTTTCATATTGTGTGTTGTTTGGCTGACTTGTAAATGTATTTTTTATATTGTTTCATTGACAAAGAATGTAATCAATTTAATATCATGTATAAATAGTGAATCAAAGTGAGTGAGGTGAGGTGTGATTGCAATGTGATAAAAAAGTTTGCAAGTAGATAAAAGGCAGAATAAATGCATTGTTGATGTGCGATAGAAGGAGAAAGAGAAGAAGTTGTTGATGCTATCTAGATCCATTGTGAAGGCATATTTGTGATAGTGATCAAGTATAGAGTGTGCCTAACTGATCAAATTCTCAGAAGGAAGTGTGTGGAAATGAAAGTGCAATCATCAAAAGTGTGAGTTTCAATGTCAATTTTCAGATAGTAGGACAGTCATACTGTAATCTTTTGTAAGTGTGTTCTCATTTCAGGGAGTAGAAGCTTACTTGGGAGTGATCCTAAATCAAAGTTACTTAGGGAGTAGTAGCTTCCTTGGGTTAAAGCCCCTAAAACAAAGTTATTATTTGAGCTTCATATATTGTGAGTTAATCCTCACCATGGTTTTTCCCTTCTAGGGTTTTCCAAGTATATCTAGTGTTATGTGTTGATGTGCATTGTGTTAATCTTTCATATTCATGTTTATGCTGTGATAATTAAGTATTGATCTGCTCCAGTTAAGTTGAAGTTGTTAAAAGTGAAAATTGTTTAGATATTGATTCACCCCCCCTCTTAGTATCCTGGTGTGTTCAACAGTATCCTCCTATCTTAGTTGTAAAATCTCTAGATAGAAAAAGACCAAAGGTAGGAGGAATGTCATTGAAAATGACATCCTAAGGGATAATGATGCTAGGGTAGGTATACAAGGTAAGATGTATATCCTTAAGGATTCCTATGGTTTGGACTCTTTTTCCTTCCAGTTACAAAATCACCTTTTCCATTCGTTCATAGATCAATCCTAATGCATCAATAATTCTCTTAGGCATTATTGTGTTTCTTTCATGCAAGAATTTGTTTCCAAATATCAAATTAAAATAAAATAGTATGGGATTGGGCTTACTTACCTCTATGCCAAAATTATGGAAAGCAATGGCTTGATTATTCAAAGTTGCTTTAAGTCAATCTACTATGTTCCTTATAGCATGACTGACTTAGGTTGTTACCTTAGTTGGATTCTTGTGCATCTTGAGAGATTCTTAAACTAAAATCCTTTACACAGGGATATTAAATAGAACATCTCATAGAGATACATTTGTAGTTGTCCTTTTCAACTTCTCTACTACATTGAATAGGATAGAGAGTTGTGTCTTTTTTTGGATTACTTGGATTCACTTGATATTTTGGCCTTTCAACCTAGAATTAGTTATTATTAGTAAACCCTACTCTTGAGATACTCCATACTACTTGTTTACATTTGTAATGCCTTGACCATCTGTTTTGGTAACATTGTAGTTCAAAGCAATTGTAACTTTTTGATTCATAGATTCATGTCATAGCTTTTGATTTGAGCCTTCTACCATCTTCCTTTTAGATTTGGTAAAGTATTTAGATTGCACTAGAGGAACTACAAAAGTAGAAGCAACATTTGAAAATATTATTTCCTCTTCCTCTATCTAAGTTGTAGACACCCAAAATTGTCCCAAATTTGTCCATGTCTTGCAACACCTAGTCAAAAACATTATTAAGACATCATGTACCATTTTGTCCTAATCCCACTCTTAATCCATCCCTAATCTATTAGCCAATTAATTAAATAAATCTTATTTATTTAATTAATTTCACATTCATAATCCCACTTAGCTAATTAATTAAATAAATTTTATTTATTTAATTAATTTCACATTCATAATCCCACTTTCCAATTAATTAAATAAATTTTATTTATTTAATTAATTTCTCATTCATATCCCAATCATATCCTAATCATCTTCCCAATTAATTAAATAAATTTTATTTATTTAATTAATTTCTCATTCATATCCCAATCATATCCTAATCATCTTCCCAATTAATTAAATAAATTTATTTATTTAATTAATTTCTCTCACATATTCCAACTAATTCAAATAAAATATTTGAATTAGGTTCTCACCTCTCACCACATTCCAACACTTGTCCACCTCTCAATTAAATCATGTGTGGTAGTATAACTTTCATTTAAAATCCTTCACATGTACAACTAATGGGACCTAATTTTAGTATTTGTGTACACGGTCAAATATGAGGCTTATCCTACCTTGTACACTTGTCACATGACTACAATTCCCTTAAGGAGTGGGATAACTAAATCAATCATAGCCGTCCACATCAATCATTTATCCTTTCAATCTCAACCATCCATTTGAACTAAGCCTTTCCTATAAATCAACCCCCTCATAAGCTATTTGTAAGATGCATTGAGTTGGAGTATCCTTATGTTGTTGAAATCACATCAGAGCCTTTGCATCTATCATCATCATCTTCCATCTATCAATCTTCCATCTATCATCTCAATCCTATACAAATGTTATGCTACTGAATTGTGAGAAACCAACATATCAAATCAATCAAACAATTCATCTTGCATCTTTGAAGTATTGAATGATTTGGGTTTAGGTTATGCATTTCATTGTTTGATCATTTCCATTTACAAATCGAAATTTTTTGATATACATTTTTGCACGCTCAGTGGGAATCACTTCGATTGATCATTTTTGTAGGTTTTTGTAGTAAAAATATGCATTCACCTAACCCCCATTGTCGAGTTTCACAGGTTTAATTAACTTTTTGTTGAGATTCGCTATTTTTTGGACAAAACCCTAGGTTTTAAAGATTTCATCATATCTTCCAAATGGCTATGAATTTTTGTACAATATTTTTACAGATGTTTATCCATGATATAAGGAAGATACAATAGAAAAATTGTGGGTTTATCACCATTTTTGTGGGAGTTATCATGTTTTTATGTTTTTTCATAAAATCACAATTCTAGGCGTAAATCAGCAAATTTTTTAGAGATTTTTACATTTCTAAAAATATATTGAAATTATAATTGGGGTCTATGTTTTACAAACTTAATTTTGAAGTCATATATAGTGCAAAAAAATTAGATCTTTTCCAACTATAGATATTCTATAAATCCACATTTCTGGGTGCAAAATAGGGAATTTTTCTAATTTATTTACATATTTAGGAAGATTTTAGAAAATTAATATGGGTCTCTTCTTTGATTTTTTAATTTTCAAACCAAAAATGTCTCGAAATAATCAAATCTAATTCAGCTATGTATCTAAAATTACAATTTTCCTTGCCTGATGAGCTTATTTTTTATGTCTGCATTATAATATCATTTTTTGATGTTGTAGGTGATCATAAGTAGATTTAGTAGCAGAAATATCAATCATATACAATAGCTTGGAAAGTGAAAATAATCCAGGTGCATTCATTTCTATCTTTTCTCTTTTCATTTCAATCAATCTTGTTTGCAAACACATTTCGATTTGGACATAAAATGAACAACTTGTTTGCTATCACATCAAAAATTGGGCTAAAACGAACCATTGTCTTTCATCACATTTGGATTTGGGCTTTAAAACAAACAAGTGCTTGCATTGTCTTCCACACATTGAATTTCTAAGGTTAATGAACCCCATGTGAGTGTGACCAAGTAAATGCGTATGCTCTCTCCTCCCGTCCTAACACGAACTTGGAGATCAAAAACATTTACTTGTGTTGCTTTTGTTTAGCCTTAGAGAGGCCTACCTTGGTAGGAAAAGAGGTACTCACCACAAGGGAACGACCTCAAGTGGTACTTTCATCTGGTCCGCTATAAAAATTAGAGGATAAGGCAAAAGCCAAGTCTAACCGGTATTAGCACTCACCATACAGTGCTAGCTCAAAAGGAGGCATACCTTGTGTATATTAAACTCCTTGTAGGGTTAGTTAAAGCCTTAAGTGGCTTGCTAGATGCTCGTGGGGTGCCGGTCCCTAGGATTTTCACTAGAACCTCCTTGTGATAGTGGCCTTGCCTTGACTAGGACTTGTTGAAGTGTCTTCATGTGCTTGCTTAACCATCATCACATTCTTCCAAACTAAAAACTTGCTTATGTGTCTTGCGTGAGTGATTCATGTGTGTATATGCATGATCATTTGTTTGAATATTGCCACATCAAGCCTTAAAAACCAAAACACATAAAGACAAGTTATCTTACACATTCCTCCAATAACATTCAAACCCAATCACTTCCATCCTAATCATATCCAATCACATCCTAATTCAAGCCTCAACCATTCCACATCATCTTCATCCTAGTCATCTTCCTAATCACCCTACACTTATCCTAGTCATCACCCTAACCATCCTAGTCATCATCCAACCCTTCATAGCCAAGTCATTCAAACCATCCTAAACCTATTCTAGCCATCCCTATTCCATCCAAGTCATTTCCACATCATCATCCAAATCCCTAAATGAGCACTTGCTAAAAGGACTTAATACAAACACTTGGGTGACAACATGTTTACACCAAAAGACCCAAAAATCAAATTCCAAAGATTCCTCCAAAATCTTTATCAAGGATCACAACCCCTCAACCAAGACACCATTAAAACATTACAATTCTTCATCCAAAAAAGCTCAACCCCAAGAAAGCCAATCACCTCAACTGCAATACTTTATAACCCAAGTCCAACACCTTTTAGCCACTGGTCAAGCCCGACAAGTACATCAATCCTTAGCCATTCACTCCCAACCTAATCCATCTTGCCACATGTCATACCCATCCACTTCCTATCAGCCTAATCTACCTATCCACCAAGTCAATGCCACATTAACCTATGAATATCCACCTCAAGCTTATCCAATCCCTCATGCTGACATTCCAATGCACTACCAAGCCCATCCACAAGGCAATCAAGTGATTTCAAAAGAACAACATGCAAGTCCAAATGGCCTTTTGTATATAAATCAAGTGAGCACAAGTCAACCTTGCCAACAAGATCAAATGCCCGTATCTTTGAGTCCACCTCAAGATCTTTTGTCTACATATCCTATTATTACACCTAGCTACCAAGGCTATCAATGGCCTCCACAACAAGCACAAGTGAGCCCAAGTCCACCTTTACAACAAGAAGCATATGCAACTCTAGGTGGACCTTTGTATATAAACCATGTGAGCCTAATACAACAAGACTTAATTACCTTTGACAAGGGATATACCAATCTAGCCAATGCATCCTATGAGTGGCCTTCATCATCCAATCACATGACAACACATGAGCCTACTAGCCCTATCATAACACCACCATATGATCCTACCCCTAGTCCATTGGTCCACCAACCTTCATCACCTTCATCCCCATGTTCTACTAATCCTCCACCACAAGATCCCTTGGACATAACTGTACAACAATTGGTTCAAGAAAATTTGATTGAGCTACCACCAACAGCACCTTTTGAACCAATCTTTAAACCCCCTTAGTATAATGAAAACCATTATTGTGCATACCATAGGTATAAGGGCCATTCAACAACCAATTGTGTCAAACTTAAGAGATTGATCACAAACCTCATAAATTGTGGTAAGATTATCCCTTCATCCAATCCAAATCTTAATCCATCCAATCCAATTAGCTCCCAACCTAATCCTAGTCCTAAGCCTACAAAATCATCCACTATTATTGCTCATCCATTATATTTCCCATCCACTCATACCCTTACGAAGGATGTGATCCATTGGTTACTAGCTAGGAATAGAACACCCCCATGTCAAACACCCATTCATGAGCCTACCAATAAACTTCCAAAGGTCATGTCCAATCCTATAATCTCATCATGTGGTTTGTCTATCCTTGAGCCTCTTCAAGAGCCTTCCATTAACATACCTAGCCCTTCAAGCCCATCATGTGACCTACAAACCACAAGCCTAAGTCAAGAGCCATCATGCCCTCATGTCGATAACCCTCAAGAGTGTATCAAGTCCACTCTAGAGCCTTCCAATTTCATCCAAAGTCAAGAGATATGTCAAGAGCATAATCTTAAACATGTGGAAATATTAAACCCTAATCTTAATCAAGATCAAAGCACCTCTAAGTTCCACCTATCCATGACCTACATATGGTTTGCCCTCAAGCTATCAGCCATGATCATGACCCTATTCATGAGCAAATGTATCCCATTCATATCCAAATTAATCCTATTTATTCAAACATTTATCATCAAGGTTCTATCTATGATCATGAAAACCATGATTGTCTCCTTAGCCAAACTTTATGCAATCCATGATCAAGATGATGAAGAAGCTATCCATGAGCACCTTGATCCTATCCCTACTCCCATAACTATCCATGAGCAAGATATCCACATTGCTCCTAGTCATCTGCCATCTAGCCCTATCCATAATAAGAAAACATCCACTTGTCATGATGAGACACTTGTCCCCCAAGTAAGCATAAAAGATCAAACAAATAACTTGGACCTTAGTGAGCACAATGTTAATTGAGATCCTAATGATCCATCCCCATCAACCATCGATCCTATTTCACGTCCACCACCATATCCTATTTCTTTATCCACCTTCATTTATGAATGTTCTTCCCTAGAACAACATCAACCTGTGTCCTCCACTTCACCTTCTTCATCCAATAAAGAGCTCAAGTCTAGTTCCCTAAGCGAACCTAGTCCCATTGTCCATCATAGCCTCTGAAACATGAACTATCATAGTAAAGGCTTAGGCCTTCATGAACAAGGTATTTTGGAGCCCATCCATGTCAAAGTCCCTTCATGCTCATTTGGCCTTAGATATACACCCCAAGGTAAACAATCTAAAGATGTTGGCAATTCCTCCATGCATCCTAAGCCCACCACTTTCCATCATAAACCCTATCATGTTCCTAAAACATATGTATCCATTTCACCTCCATCATCCTATAAACCCCAAAAGCATGTGACTGTACACCTTCCTCCATCCACCTTGCCTCCACTTTTACCAACTCCAAATATCCCTCCATCCTCCTTGCCACCATTGCTTCCAACACCTAATATACCTATCTTTCATAAGTATTCTTACATTCCTAATCATGACCAAAAAAAGCACACATCATTTAAGCACAAAGCTTCCAAACATTCCATCCACTCCACCCACCCCATGGGATTCAAAAGCAAAAATTTTGATGCCTCTACATATAAAGCTAAAAATCCTACGAAAAATCCTAAAGGTCTTCATACCTTAGGACATAAAGAATCAAACTCAAAGCAAAGTTCATATAAGAAGCCATCTAAACCCTTACCTTCAAAAGGAAAGTCCAAAAGCAAAATGGTTTGGGTTCCTAAGCAAACAACTAGCAAAGTGAATGAGGCATCCACCTCTCAAGAATCCCCACCACCTATATCCATCCAAAAGCCTACTTCCATCCAAAAATTCCATTCCCTTCAAAAATCCCACAAGCAAAACAAAAGAACTAAAAATACTAAATCTATGTGGGTTCCTAAATCACTTCATCACCCATCTCCCAAGCAAACATTGCCATTGCTTCCTACACCACCATCCAATCAAAAGCTTCAATGTTTATCACGGTGTATGCAGCTATTGGTCATGGTTCCCTTCCATTCTGCAACACTTCCACATACCTCAATCTCCCCACCTTTCATCCATTATCCTACATATCTCCCCAATCAATTCCCTATGGTCCATGCTTTTGCATAAACCTTTCATCCTAAGTCCGATATAATCCACATCATAATCCACTATCCCCATCCATCTATCCTTTCATGAACCTTTCATAATCCACCATCTACCTAATCCATCACCCTTTCATGCAATCATCACCCTTACCAACATCTATGAGCACACTTGGCATGGTCCATGCAATGACATTCATCTCTAGTGGGACTATCACCTCTCATAGCACTAGACACTTGAGTCCCTCTTATCCATTACTATGGTGAAAACCTGGAAAATAGGTGCCATGTGTAATTGTCATCCCATCCAAAAAAAAAAAAGAAAAAAAAAGAAAAATCAACATAGTAAAGAGAAATCCCTTCATCCAATGGTGAAAACCTGGTAAACATGTGCCTTGGATAAGTACCGTGATGAAAACTTGGCAAATAGGCATCATGTGTAGGTTGATCTTCTATGTCACTTACACTTGGGGGCACATTGTCTCATCCATCTTATCAAATCCAACCTATCATTTCCCATCTTATCATGTCATATCTTGTCACATCCTATCCTACCATCCTTAGCCATTAAATAAACATGCCTATCCTACTGACCCCATTTATCCATCCTTCCACCTTTTGATTTTGATGAAGACATAGGGGAAAAATGTTGAAACATGTTTGGATATCTCTTGGCATACCTTTTTTCCAAAACAAGTCCTATCCATTGACTATTTATCCATCTTATCCAAACCAATCTATCATGTCATCCCTTGGTCATGAACTTTGTCAAGCACAAAAATCCTAAGCATTACTACCTAGAATGGGGTAAGTTCTTCCTATGCGACATAGTCTTTGGAGATCACATCCTAGCTCCAATATGAGGCATACATCCATCCGCTATAGTCTATCCTTTTATCCATCCATATATCATGAGCTTTCCATTCCACCATGGCCTATCCTCTTATCTACCCATCTATCATGAGTCTTCCATCCCATCCATCTATCATGAGCCTTCCATCCCATTTACTATCATCCATCCTTTTGTCCAAACCCATCTAGCTCCATGCACCTAGACTTGGTTTTCTCCCTTGTCATTGGTATCTAGCACAAAGGATACCCAAATTGTAAATCTATTGACATCTCAAAACATTCAAAAACACAAAAAAAAATCAAAATATCACAAAAAACACAAAAAAAATCAAAATATCTCAAAAAAACACAAAAAAAAATCAAAATATGTCAAAAAAATACAAAAAATTAAATATCCAATGAAAAATTCAAGCAATAAAACCAATCTCTCATCCAAAACAATCCACTCCATCAACATCAGATCAAAATCAAATCATCATCATCATCATCAATTCTTCCTATCAATAACATTCATTCATCCATTTCAATCAATCACTTCTTCCAATTCATCAAATCAATCTAAGCAATGATCTTAAATCCAAGTCACACTAATTCATATCAAGCAAGCTAATCTATCAAGGAGCATTATCTAATCAAATCAATAGGTTTTGATCCTAATCTTGTCATAAATTGAATCAATCATCATCAATGGGATATAGCGTTCCCACATCCTTGTGTTGATCTAGGGATATAGCTTTCCCCGCAATGACAACACTATCTATCATCATCAATCAAACAATCAATCATTGGTTTATGACTTGACAAGGGCAATACCCTGTTTGTTTTACATCCTTTGAGCACACCAAGAACACTTGCTTATGCTTAGATTGAGTGGACACTCTAATCATCACACCATCACTATCATCATTCAAAGCAATCCAATCATCAAAACAATCAACCCAGCAACAACAAACATCAGAACCAAAGCACATCAAGCCAACCATCAAAACAAATCCAATCACTTCAGCAAATCAAAAGTAGACCAATCCACCACATATCATGCCATCATCAACATTTCATCAATCCATGACTTGACCAATTCAATCCATTTTCATCATCATCAATAAAGATCAAAAATACATCTCATTTCCATCGTTAAGTGCCTTGATCCCATGGATACAAGGTACGTAGGTAGTCTGGAGTACGAAGGAAGTGCCCAGATTCAGGCATAGGTGATTTTCCTCTTTCTCCTCTCATCATTTCTTCTATCATCTATCTTCTACATCATCAATAAACAACTTCTAATCAATCCATTTCCTTCAATCCAATCATCCATTCATATCAATTCAATTTACTCCAATTCATTTTCATCAATCCTTCATCATTTCATCATCCTTAAATCATTCCAAACAATGATCCTAGTTTAAGCCCATCCTTAAGCTATACCAATCAAGTTAATCAATCAAACCAAGTTATCCAAATGCAATCCATGGTCTTGATCCTAGCCTTGTTGTACGCCAAATCAATCAACCAACTAGCCAACCAATCAGCAAACAACCTTGTGTTGATCTAGGGATATAGCTTTTCCTGCCATGACAACACTCTCAACTATCATTATCAATCAACAATTAATCATTGGTTTATAGCTTGACAGGGGCAATACCTTGTTTGTTTGTGAATCATTTGTGCATGCTTGCTTGCTTGCTTGTGTGTGTTGTGATTTTATCTTGCATTTGTATCACATCAATATCATTCTAGCTAATATTCATATCTTGTATCTAGATAAGGTTGTATTACGCTAGGGCACAAGACACATCGTCACCTTGGTCCTTATACCTTGGTGCATAACATCTAGTGCTATATCAAACATCATGGTTTCTCACCTTCATTGTAGCATAACGCATCATTCATTTCTTCTATCCGTTCCCCTATCTTTCTTCTTGACCAATTCATTTTCTTTCAAGAGCCTACCCATGTTTGTCCAACCTGCCTATCTTCTTGAGGGGGCATCCTCATCCTATCCGATCATCATCATTTTCCTCTATCCATACCTTAACTTCTTTGAAATGGTGTTACTCAACACAAATCTTATCATCTTGAACATCATCCCAAAGAGGGGCAAAATGTAGACACCCAAAATTGTCCCAAATTTGTCCATGTCTTGCAACACCTAATCAAAAACATTATTAAGACATCATGTAGCATTTGTTTCTAATCCCACTCTTAATCCATCCCTAATCCATTAGCCAATTAATTAAATAAATTTAAATTATTTAATTAAAATCCCATCTTAATCCCATTCTTATCCCACTTAGCCAATTAATTAAATAAATCTTATTTATTTAATTGATTTCACATTCATAATCCCACTTAGCTAATTAATTAAATAAATTTTATTTATTTAATTAATTTCACATTCATAATCCCACTTTCCAATTAATTAAATCAATTTTATTTATTTAATTAATTTCTCATTCATATCCCAATCCTATCCTAATCATCTTCCCAATTAATTAATTAAATTTTATTTATTTAATTAATTTCCCTCACATATTCCAACTAATATCCCAACTAATTCAAATAAAATATTTGAATTAGGTTTTCACCTCTCACCACATTCCAACACTTGTCCACCTCTCAATTAAATCATCTGTGGTAGTACAAATTTCATTTAAAATCCTTCACATGTACAACTAATGGGACCTAATTTTAGTATTTGTGTACATGGTCACATATGAGCCTTATCCTCCCTTGTACACTTGTCACATGACTACAATTCCCTTAAGGAGTTGGATAACTGAATGATGAAGGGGGTAAATCATAAAACACACAATAACAAAAATTGAATATAGAGAATAGAACTTTCTTTTATTGATTTGGGCAACTTATTACATTATAGAAGCTTAATTACAATCAGAGGAATCAGTCCTCCACAGGCTGCAACACACTACAACTACCATCACCAGGCTCTCGAATCTTTCACCTTATGTAACCCCCAAATCAGCTAGGGTTTATGTTTTCCCCCCTATTCTTGACTCTACACTTGCCCCCCTTCACTCTCCCACTACCCAGGGTCCCCAAAATAGCCATAAATAACACTTTTTGGTGGCATCCAGCTAAATTTCGAAATTTACAACTCCCTATAAAAGTAGGTAAACTTCCGGGAAGCATAACTTTTGATACGGGTGTCCGATTGACGAACCGTTTTATGCGTCATAAAGCTCGCGATGTGAACTATCATGCCAAAAATCCATAAACAGATTTTCATCAACTTTTTGGGACGTTAAGGGAAGTTTTAGTGCCTCATATCTCATTTCAAAAAAATTTAGGGGCTTTTCAGAAAACAAAACTTTAATATCTTTCAGCTCACAAATGATCTTTCCCTGATTCCTTTGCCAAAGGTCTTATATTTGTATTTAGTAACTTTCTGCAAGTTCTCGCTTCAATCTGTGCCCAACTGCAAACTTTCTAAAAATAGCAGGTAGACGTTCCAAAATAGGCAGGTTGCTATTTTTAGTAGTTTTGGAAAAACTGAAAGTCCTACATCATTATTTTGGATATTATGGAACTATGAACACTAATTATGGAAAGAAATGAAAACAACTACAATGATTTTGAATTAATTTTTTTTTGGGTGATGCAAGATTGCCCTTACACCACTGGATGCTCCTGCATTAGACACCCAGGGTAATTTGAGAAGTGACCTTGTCACGTCTCAGATGTTTGTGTGAGGAAAACCCAAATGGTCAACCTCTGCCTTAGACAACCAAGAAGAATCTTCAACAAGCATTCCTTTCCATTTTACCAGGTATTCTTCATATTGCTTGTTCCGAGTACTTCTTCCCACATGGCTATCCAAGATCTCTTCTATCTCCTCCATTGAAGTAGATGCCGAAATACTCCACTAGACTTCTGTTGGTCCATCCTCTATTCCACCTTCATGATATTCTGCTAAATCAGCAATGTTGAAAACAGGAGAAATATTGATCCCACTCGGCGGCTCTACCTCATATGCATTTCCTAAATCATGCTTCTTTAGGATTCTACATGGTCCAAATTTCTTCATTTTCAACTTATTGTATGTTCCAATTGGGAACCTTTCTTTTCTCAAGTGAACCATGACTTCATCTCCTACCTAGAATTCCTTATATCTCCTCTTCTGATCTGCCTTAGCCTTGTACTGAATATTCATTTTATTAATGTGCTTTCTCACCTCTTTATACAAATTCTTCAGATGTTCTGCAAAGTCTTCAGCTTTGGCACTTGTCTTTTCTCTATTGTCCAACTTCCTTAACTCAGAAGCATTTTTTGGGCTATTGCCATATACAATTTGGAATGGTGATTTACCAGTACTCCTATTGATAGAATTGTTGTAAGCAAATTCTGCCTATGGTAAAATCAAATCCCATTCCTTGGGCTTATCTCCTACTAAGCATCGTAGCAGGTTACCCAAACTCCTATTCACCACTTCAGTTTATCCATCAGTCTATGGATGGTGTGCAGAACTAAACTTCAAATCTGTCTTTAACTTCTTCCATAGTGTCCTCCAGAAATAACCAACAAACTTGGTATCTCGATCTGAAACTATGCTCTTTGGTAGACCATGTAGTCTCACCACTTCCCTGAAAAATAACTCTGCAATATGAATAGCATCATTAGTCCTCTTACAAGGAATAAAATGTGCCATCTTTGAGAATCTGTCCACTACCACAAAAATAGAATCGTGCCCTCTCTATGTCCTTGGTAAACCAAGAACGAAATCCATACTAATATCATCCCATGGCTTCTCTGGTATAGGTAATGGTTGATACAATCCTATATTTTGACTTGTTCCTTTTGCCATTTGACATACTCTGCAACTCTGCACAAACTTCCTCACATCTTGCTGTAGCTGTGGCCAATAATAATTTTCACCAACAATAGAAATGGTCTTATCTTGACCAAAGTGTCCAGCTAATCCTCCACTATGCTTCTCCTTAATCAGGTTCTCTCTCATGGAACTCCTCGGAATGCACAACTGGCTTCCTCTAAACAACATGTCGTCTTGGATTATGAAATCCAACCATTTTGTCCTGTCCAAAGTAACAAGCTCCAGACAAGCTTTCCAAGCCTCTGCAAAATTTGGATCTTCAGAATACAAACTTTTTAGCTCATCAAACCCAACAACCTCTATCTTCATTTCTATCAACAAATTTTGCCTTCTGCTTAAGGCATCTGCAACTCTGTTGGACTTCCCACTCTTGTGCTTCAAAACAATGGTATAACTGCAAAAACTCAACCCATTTTAAGTGCCTTTGGTTCAACTTCCCTTGACTATTAATATACTGCAAAGCCTGATGATCAATATATAAAACAAACTCTTTTGGCAACAAATAATGTCTCCATTTCTTCAAAGCCTGAACTATTGCATAAAATTCCTGATCATAAACATAATACTTTTTCTTGGCATCATTAAGCTTCTCACTAAAATAGGCAATGGGCTTACCTTCTTGGCTCAAAACAGCTCCTATACCACTACCACTAGCATCACAATTTACCTGAAATACCTTATTGAAATCTGGAAGTGCCAAAATAGGTTGTTCTACAACTTTCTGTTTCAATGGATCAAAGCTCTTGTCGGCTCCTTTAGTCCATCTAAACTCTTTTCTATCCCCTCTCATTGTTTCAGTTAGGGGTGCACAAATGCTACTGAAATTCCTGATAAACTTTCTGTAAAAACTTGCCAAACCATGAAAAGATCTTACCTCCGTTGCACTCCTTGGTGTAGGCCACTCAATGATAGCCCTTACTTTTTCTGGGTCCATCTTAAGACCTTCCTCTGAGACAACAAATCCCAAGTATACCAACTCCTTCTTTGCAAAACTGCATTTCTTTAGATTAATCAGCAACTTCTCCTCCCTCAGCTTCTCTAGAACTCTTCTGATATGCATCAAATGCTCATCCCAAGTCTTACTAAAAATCAAAATATCATCCAAATAAACAATAACAGAACTTCCCAAAAATTCTTTCAGTACCTCATTCATAAGCTGCATGAATGTGCTCGGTGCATTGGTTAGCCCAAATGGCATGACTAACCACTCATACAAACCTTCCTTTATCTTGAAGGTTGTCTTCCATTCATCCCCTTCTCTGATACGGATTTGGTGATACCCACTCTTCAGGTCAATTTTCGTGAAGTACTTGGCTCCACTCAAACAATCCATGATGTCATCCATTCTTGGCAATGGAAATCTATACTTGATTGTTATCTTATTGATGGCTCGAGAGTCTGTACACATCCTCCATTCTCCATCTTTCTTTGGTGCTAGTACTGTAGGTACCGCACATGGACTTAGGCTCTCCCTTATCAGTCCCTTCCTTAACAACTCCTAAACTTGTCTCTTCAACTCTTCATTCTCTGCAGGGGTCATTCTTTGGGCTACCTTGTTTGGCAAACTGGCTCCTGGTATCAAATCCATTTGATGACTTATCTTCCTTACTGGTGGTAAACCTTCTGGTACATTATCAGAGATAATGTCTTAGAACTCTTCCAACATATCTAAAACTTCTGCTAGTACATCTTCACATTTCTCTTGACTAATCTTAGGAATCAATGCAAAGCAATGACACTCATGCTTCATACCCTCCAAAAATTTCCTACCATCTACCAAACAAATTCTGGCAGTACTACATACCTTTTCTTCCACCTCCTTCAAGGGCTTCAACTTATGACGAACTCCATCCTTTGTAAGGGAATATGTGTTTGCACGGCCATCATGGACAGTGCTCCTATCATATTGCCACGACCTCCCCAACAACATATGACATGCATCCATCGGTATGATATCACACAGCCCCTCATCATGGTAGTCACCAATCTTGAACTTCACTAAACACTGTTCATTGACCAAAGCTCTATGGTCCTTCTGCAACCATGCAATCCGATATGGATGTGGATGCTTTCTTCTTGTCAACTTCAACTTGTCAACCATCTCCTCTGAAACAAGATTATCAGTGCTTCCACTGTCAATAATAATATCACAACACTTACCCTCACATTTGCACCTTGTGCGGAATAAACTCTTCCTCTGATTGGGTTCTTTCTCCTCATTCAGCAAGGTTCTTCTTACAACTAGGGTTTCTCCCCTTTCAACATCTTTAGAATGCTCATAATGTGCATCTTCATCTACATGTGCAACTCGTGCATTACCTTCAGGTCTTCTATTTGTCCTTCCTTGATGTTGCGGACACTCATATGCTCGATGCCCTTCTTCTCCACATTGGAAACAAGTTCCTCTGAAACCTCCTCTTCTAGGTCCTTGCCCAGGTCTGCCTCTTCCTCTTCCTCTTTGCTCACCATTATTCTGGTCACGAGGGCAGTAGGTATTATCCCCTCTTTGATTTTGACTGGTGCCTACTTCTTCACTTTTCTTTTGATCTTCATTACGACCTCCATAGGGTCTTCCACCAATCCTTCCACCTTGACCTCTTCCCCTTTGCTTGCTATCAAATATTTTGTTCAGCTTCTCTTCCACCTTCAGGGAAAATTGGTACGCATCTTCTATGGTGGTCATTCTGACCAGGCTCAACTCCTCTTGAATACTCGGCCTCAACCCATTAATGTAATGGGCTACCTTCTCCTTGTTGGGCTCTGCATGGCCTGTCCTGATAGTAATTTTATAAAACTCTTCTGTATACTCCTTAACAGACTTGTTACCTTGCTTTAGTCCTTGTAGCTTCTTCAGCAACTCCATCTCATAGTCCACAGGAATGAAATGCTTCTTCAATTTCTCCACCATCTGATCCCATCTAGTAATCTTTGCTTTTCCTCTTCTGTTCCTCTCTAATTGGACCTCCTTCCACCAAATATTGGCGTGGCCCTTCAACTTTGTTTTTGCAAACTTAACCCGATTTGGGTCCTCCACATCTTCATACTCAAAATACTCCTCCATGTCATTGATCCAATCAATAAGTTGTTCTGGATTCAAATCTCCAAAATATGTAGAAACTTTGATCTTGGGCCTCTTTCTGATCTTCAAAATGACCCTCAACAACCTTACTTCTGTAGCATCTTCGGTAGCTTCTTGTTCTTCCTTAGATAGCTCTTCTTTAACTTTATCTTCACTTTCTTCTCTTGTCCTTGGCTCAAACCCTCTTCGTAGCTCCTCTTGCAATTCATTGATTTGCCTTTGTAGGGCTCTAAAACCCTCTTCTATCAAAGCATTCCTCCCAACATGATTTCTTTGTGGAGGCATCTTGGTCTCCGTAGCAAACCCACAACCTCAGGTCTTGGTGCAAACTGCCTCATGGTCGGCGATCTATCTACACACTCAGGAACCCTCGCTCTGATACAACTTGATGAAGGGGGTAAATCATAAAACACACAATAACAGAAATTAAATACAGAGAATAGAACTTTCTTTTATTGATCTGGGCAACTTATTACATTACAGAAGCTTAATTACAATCAGAGGAATCAGTCCTCCATAGGCTGCAACACACTACAGCTACCATCACCAGGCTCTCGAATCTTTTGCCTTCTATAACCCCCAAATCAGCTAGGGTTTATGTTTTCCTGCCTATTCTTGACTCTACACTTGCCCCCCTTCACTCTTCCACTGTCCAGGGTCCCCAAAATAGCCATAAATAACACTTTTTGGTGGCATCCAGCTAAATTTCAAAATTTACAACTCCCTATAAAAGTAGGTATACTTCCGGGAAGCATAACTTTTGATCTGGGTGTCCGATTGATGAACCGTTTTATGCATCAGAAAGCTCGCGATGTGAACTGTCATGCTGAAAATCCATAAATGGATTTCCATCAACTTTTTGGGATGTTTAGGGAAGTTTAGTGCCTCATATCTCGTTTCAGAAATTTTTAGGGGCTTTTCAAAAAATAAAAACTTTAATATCTTTCAGCTCACAAATGATCTTTCCCTGATTCCTTCGCCAAAGGTCTTATATTTCCATTTAGTAACTTTATGCAAGTTTTCACTTCAATCCGTGCCCAACTGCAAACTTTCCAAAAATAGCAGGTAGACATTCCAAAATAGGCAGGTTGCTATTTTTAGCAGTTTTGGAAAAACTGAAAGTCCTACATCATTATTTTGGATATTATGGAACTAGAAACACTAATTATGGAAAGAAATGAAAACAACTACAATGATTTTGAATTAACTTTTTTTTGGGTGATGCAAGATTGCCCTTACACCACTGGATGCTCCTGCATCACCGAATCAATCCTAGCCGTCCACATCAATCATTTAGCCTTTCAATCTCAACCATCCATTTGGACTAAGCCTTTCCTATAAATCAACCCCCTCATAAGCTATTTTCAAGATGCATTGAGTTGGAGTATCCTTATGCTGTTGAAATCACATTAGAGCCTTTGCGTCTATCATCATCATCTTCCATCTATCAATCTTCCATCTATCATCTCAAACCTATGCAAATGTTATGACGCTAAATTGTGAGCAACCAACATATCAAATCAATCAAACAATTCATCTTGCATCTTTGAGGTATTGAATGATTTGGGTTTAGGTTATGCATTTCGTTGTTTGATCATTTCCATTTGCAAATCCCTTGCATTTGGGCCATGATAATTGTGATTTGCACTCCTAAGGAATAAAGTGGGACTTGTGATAATGGAACTCCCTACATAATACCAACTTTCCTTTGTGCAACAATATTTTGTTTTAGGTTTCCCCTTGGGCAAGTTTTAAAAGTGTGAGTAGTATTACAAGGAAAACACCACATATTAGCATCCTCTATAAAGTTGTTCTATCCTAGAACAAGATCTCTTACTATATTATGTAGTATTTGTTGTAATGGCATGTCCATAGGGACAATTTACTTTTTTGGCTACATCTAGGAGTGATTTTAAACATGGCCTTAATTCTAAATAGGTTGGTTCTAGTATTTATTTGGCTGATTATAAGGTCTCAAACATCAATTATTCTAATATGTTAGCTTGGGGTATGCATCCTTTTACCTCTTTGCATTGATAATCTCATTTGAAAAGATACTATGTATGCTATTCATGTAATTTATTTATAGGGAATCTTGAGGTGTAGATGCATGATTAGGTGAGTAAACATACATAGGTTAAGGAGCTTAAGTTTTTGGGAATGTAAAACTCAGACTCACAAGATCAATCTATACTGGGAGTGATATTTCAAGGAACATAGGTAGGGGTAGTCTAGATGGTTTCCTTCCTACATCTATCAAATTATTTTTTGCTCAAACCACTAACTCATATGTTGTGGGTAAAGATTGTCCTAGTGACTAGATCATCACTAAATTGTCTAAGCTAAAATCTTTGAGATATAACATCAATTTTGTTTTGGCTAGAAGACATGTAGGAGTAGGTGTCCTTTCCCAAGTCTTAGAAAACCTGCTAGAGAATTTTCATATCTTCCTAAGGTTTTCTTCTTATGGTAATAAGTTGTTAAAAAAATGAGGACTTATCTCCCTTCTTCTTGAATCTTTCAAAGAATGCATCACCTAATTGATGTTAGGGATTCTCAACCTTGTTGTAAGGGACTAACAAATTGAAATAATAAGTTCTTAAGATTATGTGTTTAGTTAAAAATCAACAACATGAATCAAATTTAAACATCAAAACATATGAAAGTAATGGAACAATATGTAGTAATAAGATTACATAAGAAACAAAGGGTTTTATGTGGCCATCTCTTACAAGAAAAACCCACCACCAAAAATGTTCATAATTGCATTATTCAGAATCAATACAAATTCAATAAAATAAGGCCTTTGGACAACCTTATACAAAGTATAAATCTATAACATACCCTTCTATAATCACTCTAGTGTTTAAACACCAATAGTGTACATGAATGTCTTGAGTTTCTATAAAAAAAATCATAACCTTTGGCAACCTTGGATTGACTGCATTGATCAACCTCACACATTGGAGATGTGACAAGGTCACTTCTCAAATTAGCCTAGGTGTTTGATGTAGAAGCATCCAAAGGTGTAGAGAAATCTTACATCACCAAAAAAAATGATTTTCTTTTCTATTTCTTTCAATATTAGTTTTTGCGGATACCCAATTACTTGAATAATAATTTAGAACCTTCAAAGTTTCCAAAAAGGCTAATAATACTAGGACTTACTATTTTTAGTAACCCTATATCGGAGAAGTGAGTGCATTTGAATTTTTCCCCAAATCTTTCAAATAGCAACATAGACATTCTTGGTAAATTTCAGCCCAATATCATGTCTAGATTTCAAGATATTAAACGTTATGTTTTTGAGGTTCATTGAAAATGTTTCAAAATCAATTTTGAGGCACTTAGAGGTTACATAATGACCCAAAAATTGGCTAAAAATCAAAACATCCCTAAACAGGATACATTGTAGAGATTCATTTTTTCGTGAGCTTTCCAACGTATCAAGCAATTCGTCAATCGAATGCTGGTTCAAAAGTTATGGCTCCTGAAAGTTGCGCTACCTAATTTCTCAATTTTAAAATTTGAAAATTCTTTTTTGGGCAAGAAAAAGGATAGATGGGTTAATTTTGGCACCAAAATAGGAGTTACACATCTCAAAGCAAGCTGACATTGGGGTGAATTACACTAAGTGGTGTCGATGTGTATTTATAGCCTATTTTTAATAGTTCCAAGGTAGTGGGATATTGGGAGTTATTGGCTAGTCTTGTTCATGTGAATAAGAAGGTTAGGTAGATATTAGAAGATAGCTCTAGAAGGCTCTGTAAGTCAAATATTTATATTGTAAGACAACCCATCTGGCTATTATAAGAGGGAATATGACCTTGGTGATTTTATTTTAGATTTATAGCCTTTTATAGGCAAGTTTAATGAAAAAATTATGAAACAGTTTGAAGTTTGCTTAACTAATATTTCTTGAGATTTTGTTCGTCTATTTGAAATCTATAAATTGTTGTTGTATGTTTTTTGGGTGGATCATCACAATTGGTGTAATCTGGTATTCTGCTTGTTGATTATCTAGGGCTGCATGAATCATTTGCTAGAAGGTTGTTTGTTGAGAAGGTATAAAATAATTCCTAAATTTGTTTCCTTGCTCCTTATTCGGACATTGACTAGAATAATATTTGCCTCCATAATTAAAGCATCCTCTAAGAGGTCCTTTCTTTTCTATAGAATGATCATTCTTATTCCCATTCTTCTTCTTATCTTCATTGTTTTTCTTTCCATTATGGAATTCCTTCTTATTGACTTTGGATTCCTTTATATTTGACTTGGGATTAACATCTTGGATCCAATTATTTTTCTTGAATGAAGGTGAAGATTTGGACCATCCAAACTTATTTTGAGACTTATCTTGATAAGTTGAAATAGATTTCAATTTCTATTCCTATTTGATTACCTTTTCAAACACTTGCTCCATACTTGTCAGACCATTTACATCCACTTCACAAATTTGTACATTCAATCCCATGATAAATTTCCTTATGCAGAAATGTTCATCTTTCTGATATTGAGGCACATATTTCAATAATCTTGTAAAATTTTCCCAATACACAATTACCGTCATAACACCCTAATGGAGATTCTGAAAATCTATTAACTTCTTATCAGAACATAATCGAGGCAACCATATCTACCTAAATATTTCTACAAATTGATCCCATTTCCATTTTCTTGTTCATTCTCCATGTGGATGCTTCTCCAGCTAACTGATATGCTCCCCACACTGCCTTAGTTATTTCAGAATAATTTCTTATTTCAAAATACTTTTCTGTATATGTTAGCCAAGCTTCTGCCACATTACCCAACATAGTACAATCAAACTTTGGTGGGGTAATTTTCTTCATATCATTAGCTAACTCATGAGTTAATTGATTTATGAAATTTACTTCAATTGGAGGTTCCTCTTGGTTTCTAATGTTTTCTTTATATCCATTATCCCCTTCATGAACACTATTCTCTTGTTCATCTTCCTCACTTTCCTCTAAGTTATCAACCCCTCTAACCTCTTGTTCTAAGAATCCTAACCTCTCCTTAGTTTCATTCAAAAGAGCAAGAATTTGGCCCAATTTAGCTACAAGGTTCTCCCCAACTAGACTAGAACCATCTTGACTACCTCCAAGGTTTGTTCTTGTCCTAACCACTTTGCACCTAGTGAGTCACTAAGGTTCATTAGTTCTGGGTTTGCTTATGTTTGAATGTTGATTTTAAGTTATATAACATAGCATTAATTCTTTCAAAACATACACCAAATCTTAAGAGATTCAAAATATTCTATACATAAAATCATCACACTTTATATACAAAACAAAATGATCTCTTTATTATAATAATAGATTTTATACATCCTTATTTAATAAGTCTAATAGGATTTCTTGTTTACAAATCACTATCAGATAGAGGAATTTCTTCAGGTTCCTCCTCCCCATCTGAGTCTACTAACACAAACTTGGAGTTAGGATGTACATGTAGGTACTCCCCTAATACCTCTTTAATCATACTAGGTTCAATCCATCGACCCAAAAGGCATGTCATGATTCACTAAGGGTTTGCATGGTTTAATCTCAAAGATTATTACCTTAGTAATTAGAACTTTCAAGCATTTCTCTTTCTCCAGTTTAATTCTTTCAAGATTAGTAGCAAGGGTTTTAGAGTCAGAGAGCCAAGTTCCTCCTTCGTAACTCAAGTTTACTTCTATCTTATTCAAGTTTTGAGGTCATTTAACCTTCTTGGTCTTTCTACCCTTTTTCTTTGTTTTTGGCCTTCCCATTTCTACGTTCAAATAATAGAATTACAATGTTAGGTTTGATAAACACAATGCTATCTATATCTATGATAGCTTCTTATGAAGTAGGCTCATAGGCCCAAGTGTTTAAACCATAATCTGATACCATGTGTAACAAACGCCTATTCATCAACTTTAAAAAATGGTATCTTAATCAAAATCACACATTTTTTAATAATCATTTTATAGTAATGAAGGTTTACAATTTTTTTTTCCAATTTTATATCCAAATGTCCAAATGTGTAAAATTACATCCACATAGTACTTATTAAAAAATTGCATCTTCATTCTAATGCATTTACCATTTCCAAATAATAATGTTACATAATCATATAATATATAATGATGTTTCTGAACAACCAAGTCTTTGCCAATCTTCAACTACAAGAGGGAGAGCATCACTCGAGTGATTTTCCTCCAACCACAGACTAGTGGTCCCTTGCACACCTTTTTAAAGGAAGTGGCCCTACCCTTCATGAGAGTCGTGGATTATACGAATCAACAGCTAGTGTTGTGTGTAAATTACAAACAATCAGTCATACAACTCTAGAATCCTTCTAGCTAAGTATGACAAATCTCAATGAATTGCAAATCAAAGACATTGTGAACTAACAAATGCAAGCAATGTTTTTACATTACTTTAGCTAAAGATTTATAATTAATAATATATTTCATAACATTAATGTATGTCGTAAGTTCACACAACTCTTTCTTAAACTGATTTTCAACATTCATTTCATTACATAATATGTATTCTCAAATATAATAATCAATTACAAATTGTTAGCTTCATTTGTTAGTTATATCTATCCTAAACTTGGATAATTGACTTAGATACTTTTGTAATCTCAAAGTCAATTTAAAGGTAGAATAACTAATTGTTTCTTGATAAAATAATAATAATCTGCTATGTAATTATGCAATTCTCAGCTTGTTGCCTTTCTAACAGATATATACTTTTATAAGTTTGAAAATTTTATATTATGAAACTTATTTTCCATAAAATGAGTATTAACTGGATCTATTGGTTCCTCATATCTCTTTTCAATATTTAAAACAAACATGTTTAAAAGTAGTTCAGAGTTAACAAAGATACTTTGCCAAGAATCTTTACCAGTTACTCACTTGCAAAAAAAATTACTTTCACCTAAAGAGAATCTTTTCTATCCTCAATGGAGATACTATATACATTTATATGTATATATGTAAAGATTGTACCTTCATATAAAGTATACTACCACACGCATAATATCTAAGAATATAAACATTACTCTTTCATATCATGTTCTAACATTCATAATTTTGTTTAGGAAAATATTTGACGAAATATCTATAACAACTCTGTTATAATCTTAAGTCATTCAAGATGGTTCTTCAGAATCAAATACACTCTGAAAATAGATTTTCTAGAATTCAGAAGATTCAAGTAATACCTCTCCATTCTAATCTCTATTTTAACCAAGTTGTATAAATATCATTGAAATGCAATTCAAACCTCTTAAGCTCTTCTCAAATGGTATTAATCTTCTGCATTTTGTGCTCTACTCCTCCATAATCACTTTGAGTAATTTGTGCTCTTAATCTAAATTAAAATATGAATCTATAGTTCACAAATAGCTTGCATATCTAGATACCGAACACTAATCTCTACTTATAGCATATATATGTTAGTGAGCTTTAAGCTCTACTCTTAATTAAAATACATTGAGATTTTATCTCTCTTTAGAACAAATGACATTGAGCATTAAGATATGTCATCAATAAAATGATATCGAGCCACGAGCTCTGCTTGTGATATAAATGATATTCAGCTATGAACTTTGTCAATAAAATAAATGACATTGAGCTATAAGCTCAATAACATTGAGCTATAAGCTTTGTCAATAAAATAAATCATCAAACAATATGTTCTACAAAATAAAATAATATCAATCTTGTAAGCTCTACTTACTAAAATATTATTAAACTCATATGCTCTGCTCAACAAAATATTATCGAGTTCCATACTCTGCTTAATAAAAGATTATCGAGCTCATAATCCCGATAGTGATACAAAGTTATTAAAGACCATTTAAAAATGGATCTCACCATGAATTGGTTATGGTCTTGAAAAGGGATTAGAAATAAAACTTATTAATTGGACAACAAAGTACTCTCTGTTTATGTTGAACACAACCCATGAGGGTTACTTGATATATATATATATATATATATATATATATATATATATAACTTTTTTCCTATTGAACACATACCCAAATGGTGTTTATTGACTGATGACATTAATACTTCAACAAAACATTCTTTGCTTGGAGTAACACAAAACTTACAATGGATTTAATTATTGACATTACTAAAACCTCAAACAAACGTTCTTGTTCATGTATAACACAGTCCACATCAGGATGACAATAGGACATAAACAAAATGACCAACAAGTCAATATGGTTGACATAAAATTGATAATGATAAATATTTATTCTCTTTAGAGTCATTGAAGATTATTGTAACCCTTGTTATGTAGGAAAAAGGGGGAAAAGGGTTTGATGAATGATATGCCTAAATCCTCCTTTCACTACACACATTCAAGGACAATTAACTGAGTTGAATCACAACTTCTGCAAGAGGATTCACCTACAGGTTGGCTCACTTCTGATGATAGGGAAATTTGGAAATTGATTATTAATATGTTAATTTAATGCCCAATTATGCAAAATCGTAAACAAATGGACGAATCCTGACAAATGCTCGCACACAGAGATGGTAAATGAAGATCAGATACACAACAAATTTTGAAGTTTAGGATCCTAAAATGTTGAGGGCAAAGGTACTCACATCCAAGCCCAAGGTAGGATTTTTTTCGGGGGTTTTTTGACTCCTTTTGTCACTGATTATCCCTCTTCTGAAGATCTCTACCTTTGCAAACCTAGAGGGTAAAGGGACTATACATAAGATCATCACACTTTATTTACAAAACAAAATTATCTCTTTATTATAGTAACAAATTTTATACATCCTTATTTAATAAGTCTTATAGGATTTTTGATTTTCAACTCGCTATCAGATAGAGTAATTTCATCAGGTTCCTCCTCCCCATCCGAGTCTACTAACACAAACTTGGAGTTAGTATGTACACGTAGGTACTTCCCTAACACCTCCTTACTCATACTAGGTGCAATCCATCCACACCTAATGTGCATTTAATGATTCACTGAGGGTTTGCATTGTTTAATCTCAAAGATTATTATCTCAATAATTAGAACTTTCAAGCATTTCTCTTTCTCTAGTTTAATTCTTTCAAGATTAGTAGCAAGGGTTTCAGAGTCAGAGAGCCAAGTTCCTCCTTGATAACTCAAGTTTACTTATGTCTTATTCAAGTTTTGAGGTCATTTAACCTTCTTGGTGTTGTGCCTTGCACACATGCCCCATTTTACCAAATGGAGACCCCCTTTTTTTTGCTTTGGCTTTAAGTCTCACCCTGTCTTCCTTATGATGATGACAAGGTGGAATTGTGCTTAGAATGTAGTACTTGTTCTAGATTTGAGTATTTTGCATGTTTGGAGTGATTTGATGTCTTTCATAATTGATTTGGAGGTGTCTTGAGTGGGTTTGTGCTTTAGAAGTAGTCATTTGTTGCCTTTTTGCACTGAAATTGGGTGTTACTGTATTCTGCTCCAAAATCTTGTGTCACTAGATATTGCCCATGAAATTGCTTCTGTAGGATGTGTCATGCTGAAATTCCTAGTTTCCAAGTCTTAGAGTTGCAAAATAATGTCAAATTCCACAAGATTTCACTAAGGGGTTCCTATACTTTCATCTTGTCGCATGGTCCTGAAGCCCTGATTTGGCTAAGTTTGAAACTCTGAAAATTTTGAAAAATGGCTAAGTCTGAAATCTTATGGAACCTCAAAAATCTAGAATCTACATATCAAATCCTATGGCTTTGGAACCTATCTCAAACATCCTGATAGTATATTTCAAAATATCTAAACATATAGTTAAATATATTCTGAAATATACTGTCACTTAGGGACTGTCAAAATCTGGCGCTAAAATTGCCTCCTACTACCAAAAGCACTAAAAATAGCTTTCACTTACTTGGTACTAAAAATTGAATTCACTAACTTTGCCCTAAAAATAGTCACCACTAACTTTTGGCACTAAAAACATCGCTCACGGACTTCTGCATGAAAATCGCCTACCAACCTTTGTGCTAAAACAACCTCCGACTGACTTTTAGGCAGTGACTCTCAAAATCCATGCAAGTTGGTGAACCATGAAATCTGCGCTAAAGGTGTTTAGTGCTAGAATTCCACCTCACTGAATTCAGCGCTAAAATCACTTCTGACTGACTTTTAGTCAATGACCTCAAGAATCAGTGCTAAAGTTAGTGACCCCCAGAATCAATGATTTTTTGGTATTTTGGCCTAAAACTTGAGTTTTTCAAGGTACAAATTGGATTTTCTTAGTGGATTTGGATTGCACATCTATTTGTCACCTCATGGACAACATTTTTAGTAGGTTTGTGTGGATTTTGAGCATGTTTGGCATCAATTAATGCCACTGTACATGAAAAGTTAATACCCCCCAAAAATCTCGCTTATTGCAGAAAGGCCATAAAAATGCAAAATAAAAGTTCCCAAATGGATCCTAATGGCTGTAAAAACCTCCCAGATCATCATATTGGCCAAATGGGTACTTGAAAATGGTAAAAAACTCAAAAAATCATGCAAAAATCATTGGATTTGTGAAGAGGACTATAAAGGAGCAATATTGACAATGAGTTGTTCCTGACTGATCCATGGTTGCAAATGAACATATTTTGATTAAAAATGATGGCAAATGATTGTTGAAGATTAAATTGATTCTTGTCCTTGTTTCTTGTATGTCTAAGAGGACAAAAGAGCCAACTGGAGCCGTCTTGGTAGGATGAACACACAGAGGTGCAGTGCTAACCCAAAAATGCAGAATCAACATTTTACCAACCAAATTGTTGTTGAACCTACAAGAGGAAGTCAGTATGATCTCCAAGATGATGGAAATGAGCTATAGGAGCTAAAGACATAAAATATTAAGTCTACTTCATTGTTGTTCCCACATATCCAGTCCAATGTCCAAGACATGCATATAGTTGTTTCAGCAGTCCAGTCATCAAGAATTAGTCCAACAAGTATCTAGTTGGATATACCTTCACTAAAATGTGCCACAAACTCCTCTTGATCCAGTCAGCACTTGGAATCCCATGAATCCACATTAGCTCAAGTTTTAAGTGTCATGTGACTCTATTTTGGCTTTATTAGGCCTTGAAAATTGACTTTTCATCATATACAACTAAATGGGTATCTATTTTGTCTAGATTCAATGTATTTGCAAGCTGTATTTTGTCTTTTTCCTAAAGGAAAAATACAAATTTGAAAATGCAACAAACTAGTGTATCTCATTAAATGCCATGTAATTTGGACCCTTGGTGTTGAGTTAATCTCCACCATCCATTGAAAAACTTGGTATGGTGCCTTGTCTATAAAAGGGCCATCATTTTCTCTCATTGTAAGACAATATTGATGTTGAATTGTTGACACTCTACCAAATTTTCTAGTTAATACAAAAGCAAGTTGCTGCAGTACTTTTTTGAGAATTTTTTTCTTTGTATTATCAATTTGGTTTCATGGTCTGCATCTTGATCTTCATTAGTTAAATCATGCTTTGCAATGTTATTGATTTGTTGAAGGTATTTGATGAACATTTTAGTCCATATTATTAGTTACTCACTGATTGTAAGTAGCTGTGCATAGTTAGCCTGGGCTATTAAATTGGGTTGAGTTCAATTGCATTAAAGTAGTTAAATCACACCAACACTTGGGTATTTAATGAAAGCATGTAATCTAAAAATCTGGAGAATCCATAGAAGGTAGCATTGTTTTCTGCAGCACTGTAGCAAAGTTTTTAGCTTGGTAAAACAAAAAATTGGTTTAATTTCTGAATGTTTGTCTACCTGTAGCAATCTTTACTTTGTGAATTTCTCTTAGGATCTCTCTAAACCCTACATCCTTTTGCATTTTATTATTAATTGGTTGTTAGAGCTAGGTTCCAGCAGCATTTCATATTGCCATATTAGCTGAAACGATATAGGGGTTTGCATGTATTGTTGTCCTAACCTGTCAAATTTGGTATATTGCATGTAACACCCCTTGTAGGAGCAGCTAGAACATTCCACTAAGAAATTCCAAGCAAGCTAAGACCTAGATGTATTATCCTTGGAGTAGTCGTACTTAGGGTAAGATACTTTTCAAGAGAGGTGTGATACCAACAATCACACCTGCGTTGTTATGTGCTAAAAACACCATCAACACTTGGTCTTTCTAACATTTTTCTTTTTTTTTTGACCTTCCCATTTCTACGTTCAAATAATAGAATTACAAGGTTACGTTTGATAAAAACAATGTTATCTATCTATAACAGCTTCTTACGAAGCAGGCTCATAGGCCCGAGTGTTTAAACCATGATCTGATACCATGTGTAACAAACACCTATTCATTAACTTTAAAAAATGGTATCTTTATAAAAATCACACATTTTTTAATAATCATTTTATAGCAATGAAGGTTTACAAAAAAATTTCCAATTTCATATCGATATGTCCAAATGTATAAAATTACATCCATATAGTACTTATTAAAAAATTACATCTTCATTCTTATGCGTTTACCATTTTCAAATAATAATGTTACATAATCATATAATATATAATGATGTTTCTGAACAACCAAGTCTTTGCCAATCTTTAACTACAAGAGAGAGAGCATCACTCGAGTGCTTTTCCTCCAAACATAGACCAGGGGTCCCTTGCACACCTTCTGAAAGGAAGTGGCCCTACCCTTCATGAGAGTAGTGGATTATGCGAATCAACAAGATCCAAAATGCCATCTAAGAACTAGTGTTGTGTCTAAATTACAAACAATCAGTCATACAACTCTAGAATCCTTCTAGCTAAGTGGATGAGTGGAGAATCATGATGGGCCAAATACTATCCCTAAGTGGCATTGTAAATGTAAAAAACAGGCTTAAGTAACTTCATGTCAATAATTAAATGATTTATTTACACAATTTGGAAATAAGGTAGTAATAAAAGTTGTAATAAATCGAATGTATTTTATGGGATACTACTTTTTTTTTAAAATTTTAAAAATAGTTTGGTGAAAATTGGATTTTTCAATGAAGCACTACTAAGACTTTCGGAAAAACATAAAAAGTAGGTGTCATTCCATCCAACCTAAGTATGAGAAAAAGATAATATTTTTCTTCCATAATTTGGATTTAAGTAAATGACACATTAGAGGATGTGACACATATTTTTTTGAATTTTTTAAATAAATAAATAATTATTTATGGATTTTTTACTGTGACTTTTTAAAAATATTAAAAATTAATTTTCCAGCTAGCCTAACTTGGTAAAAAATATATGAAACTCTAAAAATTTAAATTTTACTGTATACCCAATAAATCCTACAATGTGACACATCTTTTGGATTTAAAAAAAGATTCATATGTTGAAAGTTATGAATGTTTTTCAATATGTATATCTATCAAGAAATCAAACATAGCATATGTAAAAAATTAATAATAATTACCTATTAAAATTATTATGAGGTGTATATTATATTTTTAGAATCTTAATAGCTTCCTCTATAAACCCTTTTCTTTTGATTAAATTTAGTTACAAAAAAGTCTATCAACTTCAAGGATGAAATTGTGGAAAATTTCAGAATAACACTAAATGGGTGGTTTTGCAAGTTTCTTTGGCAAGTTTTGGGACTCACACTTGCCTAAATATGACATATTCCTAAGGCATTTTTGGAGGGAACCCATATTTTAGCTATTGAAATATTAACATCCTTTCCATCCAAATCTAAATACTAGTCTAAATGTTAGCACTTTTTCATCCAGCAATGTTTTTCTCCATTGCCATTGTTTGCCCCATCATGATCTCGCACTCACCCAAGTATGACACATCTCAATGAATTCCAAATCAAAGACACTGTGAACCGACAAATGCAAGTAGTGTTTTTGCATTACTTTGGCCAAACATTTATAATTAATAAATACATTTCATAACAGTAATGTATGTTGTAAGTTCACACACCTTTTTCTCAAACTAGTTTTCAACAATCATTTCATTAGATAATATGTATTCTCAAATATAATAATCAATTACAAATTGTTACCTTTATTCGTTAGTTATATCTATCCTAAACTTGGATAATTGACTTAAATCCTTCTATAATCTCAAAAGTCAAGTTTAAGGTAATATAACTAATTGTTTCTTGGTAAAATAATAATAATCTGCTATGCAATTATGCAATTCTCACCTTGTTGCCTTTTTGACATATATATACTTTTATAGGTTTCAAAATTTTATATTAGGAAACTTCTTTTCCATAACATGAGTATTAATTGGATCTATTGGGTCCTCATATCTCTTTTCAATATTTGAAACAAACATGTTTAAAAATAGTTGAGAGTTAACAAAGATACTTTGCCAAGAATCTTTACCAGTTATTCACTTGCAAAAATAATTTACTTTCACCTAAAGAGAATCCTTTCTATCCTCAATGGATATACTATATACATTTATATGTATATATTTAAAGATCATACATTCATATAAAGTATACTACCACACACATAATATCTAACAATATAAACATTACTCTTTCATATCATGTTCTAACAGTCATAATTTTGTTTAGGAAAATATTTGACGAAATATATATAACAACTCTGTTATAATCTCAAGTCATTCAAGGTGCTTCTTCAGAATCAAATACACTCTGAAAATACATTTTCTAGAATTCAGAAGATTCATGTAATACCTCTCCAATCTAATCTCTATTTTAACCAAGTTCTATAAATATCATTGAAATGTAGTTCAAATCTCTTAAGCTCTGCTCAAATGGTATTAATCTTATGCATTTTTTGCTCTGCTCCTCCATAATCAGTTTGAGCATTTTGTGCTCTTAAACAATTTTAAAATATGAATATGTAGTTCACAAATAGCTTGCATATCTAGATACTGAACATTAATATCTACTTATAGCATATATATGTTAGTGAGCTTTAAGATCTTCTCTTAATTAAAGGACATTGATCTTTTATCTCTCTTTAGAATAGATGTCATTGAGAATTAAGCTATGTCATCAATAAAATGATATCGAAGCATGAGCTCTGCCTGTGATATAAATGATATTGAGCTATGAACATTGTCAATAAAATAAATGACATCGAGCTATTAGCTCTGTCAAAAAAATAAATAGCATTTAGCTATAAGCTCTGTCAAAAAAAAAAATCATCAAACAATATGTTTTGCACAATAAAATAATGTCGAGCTCATAAGATATGCTTACTAAAATATTATCAAACTCATGCTCTTCTCAACAAAATATTATCGAGTTTCATAGCCTTCTTAATAAAAGATTATTGAGCTCATAATCTTGATAGGGATACAAAGTTATTAAAGACCATTTAAAAATGTATCTCACCATGAATTGGTTTTGGTTTTGAAAAGGGATTAGAAATAAAACTTATTAATTTTACAACAAAGTACTCTCTATTCATGTTAAACACAACTTGGGTTACCTGATATATATATATATATATATATATATATATATATATATATATATATATATAGTATCAAACTTTTTTCCTATTGAACACATACCCAAATAGAGTTTATAGAATGATGACATTAATACTTCAACAAATCATTCTTTGCTTAGAGTAACACAAAACATATAATGGATTTAATGATTGTCATTACTAAAACCTCAAACAAACATTCTTGTTCATGTTTAACACATTCCACATCAGGATGACAATAGGACAAACAAAATGACCAACAAGTCAATATGGTTGACATAAATTGATAATGATAAATATTTCTTCTCTTCAAAGTCATTAAAGATTATTGTAACCCTTTTTATGTAGGAAAAAGGGGGAAAAGGGTTGGATGAATGATATGCCTAAATCCTCCTTTCACTACACACATTCAAAGAACAGTTAATTGAGTTGAATCACAACTTCTGCAAGAGGAATCACCTACAGGTTGGTTGTCACTTGTAATGATAGGGAAATTTGGAAATTGATTATTAATATGTTAATTTAATGCCCAATTATGCAAAATTGTAAACAAACAGACAAATCCCAACAAATGCTCGCACACAGAGATGGTAAATCAAGATCAGATACACACCAGATTTTAAAGTTCAGGATCCTAAAATGTTGGGGGCAAAGGGACTCGCGTCCAAGCCCAAGGTAGGATTTTCTTTGGGGGTTTCCAGACTCCTATCACTGATTATCCCTCTTCCAAAGATCTCTACTTCTGTAAACCTGGAGGTCAAAGGGTCTAGTGCCCAAGCTCTAACAGTGCTCTTTACCACTTCTTTCTATTAGATCCAGAATCCTTATGCTCTGCAACACTCCTTTGCAACTCCACTCTATGAAACTTGATACATATCACCTGCAATCACAAGGAGAGGTGTTAGGGGTTGTGGTGTTTAGGAGCTTGCTTCAGTCAAGCCCCAGAATGGCAATCAAGCCTTCCAACACCATTGTTTGATAAAGAGTGTATCCTTGCAGGATAGAGGCAAAGACCAATGATAAAATGATTAATTCAAACACAAATAGATATCACCTCAGAGGTGTAGATCTCATGAAGATGAAAACTCTTTCATGCCATGAGGAGATGGATTGATGAAGCCAAATCTGCAATAAACTCACACAATAATAACACAAGTCTTCCATGTAGCACAATGAAAGCCTTGAATATTCTTAGCATAAGATCACAAGTTTGCATTATCCATCTAGTTTACAAATGAAGTCCTAAACATGCTTATATATGCATTCCCGCTACAAATTTTGTAATTCAAACTTAAGATGTCGGCAAGGAAATGATTTAATGGTGACAAAACTGACATTCAAATTTGGGACCCCGTCAAAATAGTGCAGGACAAGGGCATGAGCGCCCTTTCCCTAGGACCTATTTTAGGTCAAGGTTAAGGCTCTACAATGTCCCTCAAGCCCCATTTGACATGGGTTTCGGGCCATTTTGTCTTAGAAGTTAAATCTAACATGCAAGATGAAAAACAAGGGACCTGAGAGCTAAACTTAGGAGGTAAAAGTCCTAGGGGGACATGTAAAGCATGATGAAGATAGTATTGAAGACATGCAAAGCATGATGAATACATTGATATTTCATTTTCATAATATATTCCTAACATCTCATATACATATGCATGAAAATAAAATTACAACACAAAACCCCAAAGGGGAAAACACACTAGACAAACCTCGAGTGTAGGTGGAGCTTGTTGCTACACACACACAAGAAGGGAAAACACACCATACAAAGCCCAAGTGAGGGTTAACCTGCACAAGGGGGAAAACACACGAAAGACATGGAATACATGAGCGCCATATAGCATGCCAAATACATACTATATGTCTTAAACATGGGAAACAAGGTGATGGAAAGAGCTTATTGCTAAGTTCCCACCATCTCAAACATGCTACAGACACACTTGATGGTTGGGCTTATGCCACAACAACCACCAAAGACACACTTAAGGGAGAATATGTTGGCAAGAGACACTGTGTGGCTTCATGAATGTTGTTATTGATGGAAACAAAGTCTATCCCACACATCCACAGAGCCTAGTATGCCTATACTAGAAGTCAGATTGAAGAGTGTTCTGGTCCGGTGAACAAGAACAGAGCATGCAACAAGGTCTGACAATCAGGTCCAAATCTCTAAAAGGGTGTAACTCAGCAAGTTGCGGACTTGGGAAAGTCAAGAGGAGTATCATGACTACTATAGTCCATAGATTGAGCCTCCGGTGATGAATCATGGAAAAGACATGAGCATCTAAGTGTTGGGTTCTAGACAGGCAGAGCAGACTAAGGAAGAACTGATTGACAAAGTATCAGACTTCAATTCAGATGAGTAATTGATGTTGATCAACCTATTTGAGGGATCATACATGGTTGGCCGACATGATTTATGACTTCTATATCTATGTTTTTGATGCAGAGGAAAACACAACAGAAGCTTACAAATGGGAAGGAGGAGTCATTAACACAACCAGCATGTTAAAATCCTATCGGCTTATCATCATCATCATATTTCTTGCTAACACAGACAGTATCATCATATTTCGAAGGGGCATGAAATATCCTCCTGCTGACCATTGTTCACTTCCTTATCGCCTATCGGCGAGAGATGGTTCATCGGCCAAGGGGAAATGTCTTACCCTCGATGACTAATGTCACCCCGACGAATATATCGGTCGTATACCGATCAGCCAGACTTGGCTTATCGGCCGGACTCCAACACTCTATCCCGATGTCCGATATCACCCCGATATCTCTTTTCATCGGTCAGGTTGCCTATCGGCAACACTTCTTCTATCGGCCAGGCCGAAAAAGGTCTCCCCAACGCTATTACTCCTACCGATGTCGAAACACTTAACGTCAGTAGGATAAATCTGCATCGGGTGATATTCGCAATATCCTGATGACGATGACGTCACATGCACCTGATGATGATGTCAATGCACCTGATGATGATGTCAACAGGATATAAGACACTTATATCCTCCGCAACATGATAATGAATATCTGGGTGATCTCTTAATATCCTGATGATGATCTTTCCGGTCCTTAGCCAAAAAATGAACTTTCACTTCCGCATACGATAGCGATATGCGGATGATGGATACACACAAAAGATGATCCTGACGATGATATACATAGTATATATCCAACTTATATCATCCTGATGCACTTGAAACATGCAAACTTCGTCAGCTTCATAACCCGTTCCGGATAGCGATATACTCACAGATGTCAATATGATTCACTCCATCTGGAAAAGCACATGCAGATCCCTGTATATCCGTCAGCTGCATGCAAACTCACAGAACTGCACAATTTTCACAAAGAAAACATGATGGTCAGGCCGGATCACCTTCAGATCAAAACTTAACAGTTTATCTTCCTAAATCCTAGCACATGAGGATGCTAGGTTGATTCACAGCATGCTACCAATCGATCTCCCACACAATGAAATGCATAAACAGAAAACTAAAATACAACCTAAACTAACATGCATGACCATTCCACCGATTCACAGAATCAACTGGTGGAAGGGTTGAAAGTATCCATTAACCTATAATCAGAACAGAAATCAAAACATAAACAGCTGATAAACCAGATAATGCAATTGATGAGATCTTATTTAGATGAAACACAAATGTCCTGTTTCTACAACAAAGTTTCACAATGTTTGGACTGATCCCTGGATCTCACTTAATCACCAGTACAACATAACATAACTACTACTCTCTCTCTGATCTCAAACCCTAATTGATCTGAGTTATTTATAGCAATATCCTACGAGTACTACCAACTCGATTCCCAGCGGCTGGGAGCTTCCAAACGGCTGGGAGAAGACAGCTCAGACAACCTGATCACGAGCTCTAACTGCCTGTACACTCTCCTAGGCTGATCTAATACATATGCATTGGTCCAATGGACCTTATTACATTATGAAGTTAAACATGCTAAAAATAGACTAATGTCCTGTCATGCGGACAATAAACCTATATCCTGTCTTGTAGGGGTGCTCCTGCACCATACTCCCCAGAAGAAGAAATCTCAAGTCCACTTGAGATGAGAGTATGAAGATCTACACCATGTTTCTGGATCTGCTCTTCAGTCATCCATACTGCTTCAGAATTAGGTTTTCCCTTCCAAGAGACTAGATACTCCAAGTACTGTTTGTTCCGGGTCCGTTTGACCACTCTGGTGTCCAAAACCTTCTGCAACTATGGAGGATCATGCTTGGGAATGTCATCATTGACTGTATCCTGTAGGAGTTCCTGATCTACATCTGGATAAGACTTGTATGGAGTTAAATCACATACATTGAATATAGGGGACAAACCAAGATCAGGTGGGAGTTGTATCTCATAAGCATTTGGTCCATGCTTGTGCAAGATCTGACATGGTCCAACTTTTCTTTGCATAAGTTTAGTATATTTCCCCTTAGGAAGTCTGTCCTTCTTCAAATGAACCCATACCAAATCTCCAACATCAAACTGAACATCCTTCTTCTTTTTATCAGCATATTCCTTATACTTCAAGGTGGTTTGCTGTAGTTGGGTCTTGACTTGATCATGAACCTCTTTTATGGCTTCTGCAAAAGCTTCTCCTTCTGCACTAATAGGGTCTACTGTAGGTAGATCTCTCAATTCCAAAATTCCTCTTGGATGCATACCATAAACTATCTGGAAAGGTGATTTCCCTGTGCTCCTATTGACAGTATCATTATAGGAAAATTCAGCTTGAGATAAAATATTATCCCACTTTTCTCCATGTTGTTTTGTCAAACATCTAAGCAAATTTCCTAAGGAATGGTTCACTACTTCAGTCTGTCCATCCGTTTGAGGATGATATGCAGAGGAAAAAGACAAATTTGTTCCAAGTTTCTTCCAAAGAGTTCTCCAGAAGTGACCAATAAACTTCACATCCCTATCTGACACTATGCTCAATGGCAATCCACGGATTCTGACAATCTCCCTGAAAAACAAATCTGCAATGTATGAAGCATCAGCAGTGGTTTTGCATGGCAAGAAATGTGCCATTTTGCTGAATCTATCCACTACAACAAAAACACTGTCAAACCCTTTCTTTGTCCTAGGTAAACCCAAGACAAAATCCATACTTATGCTTTCCCATGGTCTGGAAGGAATGGGTAAGGGCTGATATAAACCTGCATTAGTCGACCTGCCTTTAGCTTTCTGACATATCACACATGTCTCTACAAACTTTCTGACATCTGATTGTAACTTAGGCCAAAAGTAATGTCTTCGGACAAGATCAAGAGTCTTATCTAGACCAAAATGACCTGCCATAGCTCCACAATGTTTCTCCTTAATGATGTTTAACCTCATAGAACACCTTGGAATACATAACTGTCCACCTTTGAACAACAATCCATCCTGAATCAAAAATTTAGAGAATTCAGCATGATATTTCTCTCCAAAAGAAGTACATACATGATATATCTCCCCAAAATCTTCATCAGTCTCATACATGGTCTTTAGTGAATCAATGCCAACACTTTCTAACTAAATCTGGTTGACTGTTAGAACTCTCCTGCTCAAAGCATCTGCAACTTTATTCTTGACTCCTTTCTTATGCTTCAATGTAAAAGTAAATGCTTGTAAGGTTTCTACCCATTTCATGTGTCTGTGGTTCAGCTTTTCCTGGCTGTTTATGAAACTCAGAGCCTGGTTATCTGTGAATACTATGAATTCCTTTGGCATCAAGTAATGCCTCCATTTCTTGAGTGACTGGACTAAAGCATACATTTCCAAATCATATGATGAATACCTCTTCTTAGCATCATTGAGCTTCTCACTGAAAAATGCAATAGGTCTACCTTCTTGGTTGAGTACTGCTCCAATGGCCATGTGACTGGCATCACATTCCACCTGAAAGATTTTGTTAAAGTCTGGAAGTGCAAGGACTGGCTGCTGTGCCACCTTCTTCTTCAATGTTTCAAAAGAATCATCTGCTCTTTGAGTCCAAACAAATCTGCACTTCTGTCCTCCTTTGATGGTATCAAGCATGGGTGCACAAATATGACTAAACCCTCTTATAAACTTCCTGTAGAAGGTTGCTAACACATGGAAACTTCTGACATCATTCATAGTCTGTGGGGTTGGCCAAGACAATATGGCACTTACCTTCTCCTTATCCATTTGTAACTTTCCTTGTGAAATGACAAAACCCAAATATGTGATCTCCTCTTGCATGAACAAACACTTATCTAAATTTATCATCAGCTACTCTTCATGTAACCTCTTAAGAACCAAATCTATGTGTCTGAGATGTTCTTCTTTTGTGTTGCTGAAAATCAGAATGTCATCTAGATATACTATGACAAACTTACCAATGAACTCTTTCAAAACCTCATTCATCAACCTCATAAAAGTACTAGGTGCATTAGATAAACCAAAAGGCATAACCTTCCACTCATATAACCCTTCATTAGTTTTGAATGCTGTTTTCCATTCATCTCCTGGCCTAATCCTGATCTGATGATATCCACTCTTTAGATCTATTTTTGTAAAATACTTAGCACCTCCCAAACAGTCAAGTAAATCCTCTATCCTAGGGATTGGAAACCTATACCTGATTGTGATCTTGTTAATAGCTCTGGAATCTGTGCAAAGCCTCCAAGTACCTTCCTTCTTTGGTGCTAGTACAGCTGGTACTACACATGGACTTAAACTTTTCCCAATCAGACCTGAATCCAATAATTCTTCAATTTGTCTGGCTACTTCTGCATTCTGTTCTGGAGTTAGCTTATAGGCTGCTTTGTTTGGAAGTGTTGACCCTGGAATTAAGTCTATGCAGTGACTAATATCTCTGACAGGTGGTAGGGATCTTGGCATTCCCTCTGAGAGGATACCTTTATACTTATCCAATAGCTCTTGGATAGCTGGGTCTATGAACCTTTGCTTCTTCTCTTCCTTAACTTCTTGCTGCTGTTCTTTACTCACCCTCATACATGGGATTAGGGCATATGCAACTACACCTTCTGCCGTTACTTCTTTCATGAATTGTTTACCTTCCATCAGCATTACCTTCACCTCTTTTCCTTTAGATTTCTCCTCCTTCTCCGTCAATGGTAGTAACTTTATAACCTTACCATCTTTAGTGATTGTATAGATGTTCCTAACACCATCATGTTGTGCCTTCAAATCATACTGCCATGGTCTACCAAATAAAAGATTGCAAGCATCCATCGTGGTAATGTCAAACAACAACTTATCCTTATATGCTCCAATCTGAAATTCTACCCAAGCCTGCTCTTCTACAGTTGTCTGCTGACCTTGGGTAAGCCATGAGACTTTATATGGGGATGGGTGAGGCAATCTCCTAAGCTTAAGCTTTGTCACCATTTCTTCAGACACAAAATTTTCAGTAGAACCAGAATCAATCAAAACTTTACATGCCTTACCTCCTGCTTTGCAAATGGTCCTGAAAAGAGACTTTCTTTGAGGGGATTCTTTGTCAGGTACCTTCATGGTAGTCATTGTTCTTCTCATCATTAGAGACTCTCCACTTTCTGGGTATCCATAATTATCAGGAGCATTCACACTCTGAAAAGCATTAGAGCCTGTCATACTTTGATTATCAGGTTCTTGGATCAGATTTGTTCTCCTTTCTCCTGTTGAGCTTGTGGCCTTTTCTAGACATCTGCTGACTATATGGCCTTCTTTGTTACAGTTATAACATCTGATGGATCCTCTGCCCTGGGATCTTCCTCTGAAAGGTCTTCTACCTCTGAAGTTTCCTTGCTGACTATAATTTTCCCCCTGGTTCTGACTATTGTTTCCCTTACTATTGTCATGACTGGATTCTCCTTGATATCCATGTCCATGTCCTCTACCTCTAAAAGGACCTTTTCCACCCCTTTGTTGTCTTCCTCTTCCTCTATTGTGTTGTTCTTGTTTTCTCTTTAACTTCTCTTCCACTTTCAATGCCAACTGAAAGCATTTCTGAACTGTGTCTGGATTATGCAGACTTAAATCTTCCTGAATGTTGAACCTCAATCCATTGAGGTATCTGGCTACCTTCTCTTCTTCACTTTCCTTTACCTTTGTTTTCATACAAAGTTTCATGAATTCTTCTGTATATGAGCTGACATCTAGCTCCTTCTGCTTCAGGTTTTGCTTCCTCTTGTGTAATTGGATACTGTAATCCAATGGGACATAGGCTTCCTTTACTAACGCCATCATTTTCTTCCATGTAGTGACTCTACGCTTTCCTTCCTGTACTCTATCATCTTGGACGAAATTCCACCATGTCAAGGCAACTTCTTTCATTTTTGACTGGGCTATTTTCACCCTCTGTTGTTCTGGTATCTCCTCTGTTTCAAAGAAATTGTTCAAGGAGTCTATCCACTCCATCACTGAATCAAGTTCCATCTTTCCTGTAAACACTGGCAAATCCAGTTTCACATCCATGGTTCTCCTCTCCATGGCCTTGAGGGCGTTCAACAGTGGTCTCTGGTCTGCAGGAACGACCTCTTCATTCCAACTAGGGATCTCTTCTTCTTCCCTATCTTCTTCTCTACCAGAACCTACTCTGCTCCTCAACTTCGCTAACTCATCCTTCAATTCCTAATTCTGAGCCTTCACGGCCTTGCTCTCTGCAATTTGTTTCTTCACCAGAACTGCCAACTCAACGTTGGTCATCCTTGCCGGCATCTCAGATGTTCCTTCGTCACCTGACATCCTGCTATATCCTCATCTTTTCCAGAAGATCCTTCCTTTGCTCTGATACCACTATGATGCAGAGGAAAACGCAACAGAAGCTTACAAATGGGAAGGAGGAGTCATTAACACAACCAGCATGTTAAAATCCTATCAGCTTATCATTATCATCATATTTCTTGCTAACACAGACAGTATCATCATATTTCGAAGTGGCATGAAATATCCTCCTGCTGACCATTGTTCACTTCCTTATCGCCTATCGGCGAGAGATGGTTCATTGGCCAAGGGGAAATGTCTTACCCCCGATGACTAATGTCACCCCGACGAATATATCGATCATATACTGATCGGCCAGACTTGGCTTATCGGCCGGACTCCAACACTCTGTCCCGATGTCCGATATCACCCCGATATCTCTTTTCATCAGTCAGGTTGCCTATCGGCAACACTTCTTCTATCGGCCAGGCCGAAAAAGGTCTCCCCGACGCTATTACTCCTACCAATGTCGAAACACTTAACGTCAGCAGGATAAATCTGCATCGGGTGATATTTGCAATATCCTGATGACGATGACGTCACATGCACCTGATGATGATGTCAATGCACCTGATGATGATGTCAACAGGATATAAGACACTTATATCCTCCGCAACATGATAATGAATATCCAGGTGATCTCTTAATATCCTGATGATGATCTTTCCGGTCCTTAGCCAAAAAATGAACTTTCACTTCTGCATACGATAGCGATATGCGGATGATGGATACACACGAAAGATGATCCTGACGATGATATACACAGTATATATCCAACTTATACCATCCTGATGCACTTGAAACATGCAAACTTCATCAACTTCATAACCCGTTCCGGATAGCGATATACTCACAGATGTCAATACGATTCACTCCGTCTGGAAAAGCACATGCAGATCCCTGTATATCCGTCAGCTGCATGCAAACTCACAGAACCGCACAATTTTCACAAAGAAAACATGATGGTCAGGCCGGATCACCTTCAGATCAAAACTTAACAGTTTATCTTCCTAAATCCTAGCACATGAGGATGCTAGGTTGATTCACAGCATGCTACCAATCGATCTCCCACACAATGAAATGCATAAACAGAAAACTAAAATACAACCTAAACTAACATGCATGACCATTCCACCGATTCACAGAATCAACTGGTGGAAGGGTTGAAAGTATCCATCAACCTGTAATCAGAACAGAAATCAAAACATAAACAGCTGATAAACCAGATAATGCAATTGATGAGATCTTATTTAGATGAAACACAAATGTCCTGTTTCTACAACAAAGTTTCACAATGTCTGGACTGATCCCTGGATCTCACTCAATCACCAGTACAACATAACATAACTACTACTCTCTCTCTGATATGATATTCTCTGATCTCAAACCCTAACTGATCTGAGTTATTTATAGCAATATCCTACGAGTACTACCAACTCGATTCCTAGCGGCTGGGAGCTTCCAAACGGCTGGGAGAAGACAGCTCAGACAACCTGATCACGAGCTCTAATTGCCTGTACACTCTCCTAGGCTGATCTAATACATATGCATTGGTCCAATGGACCTTATTACATTATGAAGTCAAACATGCTAAAAATAGACTAATGTCCTGTCATGCGGACAATAAACCTATATCCTGTCTTGTAAGGGTGCTCCTGCACCAGTTTTTTATACACATAACATATTAAGCATGGAATTAGTCGACAGATCAGTGTTTTGTAAATATCTTAAATATTCCAGTTGCTGACTAGAAAGATGTTGAAATCCTTGGTGCGGATATATGTACTAGATGGATTTTGGTATGAAGGTGTGTGTAGAAAGATAAAGGGTGCAAAGAAAGGTAGAGATAAGTGTGGAAGAAGCAATACAAGTCCGGTATGTGACAGAACAACAACACAAAAAGCAGAGGAAGAATGAAGTGCATTAGATCAGTATATTGAGCTTAAGCAGAACTGAACCTCAGCATATATGGATGCCTCTCATCAGTTCAAACACGTGGTTACCTTCTCTAAACATTGTAGACTGTGAGTCTCTTGTAGGCAGTGTGCCTCTTATGAGCAGTGTGCTTGGGTAGTGAGCCCTAATTACCAAGTGCCATTTTGTACTTATTCTTTTAACAGAGAATACAATCTTGGGTTAGTCACCTCGTGGTTTTTCCCTTAATAGGGTTTTCCATGTCAAAGTCCTTGTGTTATATGTGTTGATTTCATTTCTACTCTCATGATTATATATACTTATGTGTCTTGATGCTACACAAATTATAAAAAGACAAATAAAGTATAATTATTAGAGATAATTGATTCACCCCCCCTCTCAGTTATCTACCTTGTTTCCAACAATTGGTATTAGAGCTAAGTTTTTCTAAATAGAGCCAAATAGCTTAAGGAAGATCTGGGAATCTCAATGGATATGTATGGTATGAAGGAACAACTTCAATCTACCCTAGATGATCTTGAGAAATCTCACCCTGAAGTCAATAACTTGAGAGAAAGACTCAAACAAGTTGATGATTTCATAAATGAGCTAAAAGAAAAATTGAGTATCTCAGTGAAAAAGAGAAAGGAACTACTTCAACAGTTAGCAAGTCAAAGTGAAGCCAATGATACTAATGAAGATCTAAATGAGAAAAACAAGCTATGTGAGAAGCTATCAAAAGAGGTCATTATGGTAAGACATGAAATGGAATCAGGGGTTATGAGATTCACCCAAGAAATTGAAGAGAAAAGAAAAATTGAAGATAATCTAAAACAATCTCTCAAGGAGAAGTCAGAGGACTGCCACAAAATGGATAGAATAATTAGGCATTTGGAATCTGATCTTGAAGAAGCTAGAGATAATGAAGAACAACTTGAGAATCAGATAGACAGTCTTAAACAAGATCTTCAAACAACAAATGAATACAAAGAGAAATTCAAGATAAGCTCAGCTCAACTTGAAGTTCTTCTTGAAATCCAAAAGAGGGTAGATGACAAGCGTGCCTTGGGATATGAGAAAGGAGAAAGCTTTGGATCCAGTCAGAAGAACTCTGGACCAGGAAATCCAAGGAATAGGCCTAGAAGACCTCTGGTAAGGCAACCAAATGCTCAAAGATATCGATCCTTCAATGAATACTGCTATAGTTGTAACAACTTTAGTCATAAAGCAACTCGGTGTAGAAGAAGAATGAATCAAACTAATTCATCCTTCTCCGAATAGTGTTTCAACTGCAAAAGGTATGGTCACAAATCACACGAGTGTAGAAATATGTAAATAAACAATTCATTCAATGGTAGATGCTTTTCATGCAATAGAATGGGACATATGGCTAATCAATGTAGATCAAGAGGATATCAGTCAAATATGCAATGAAATGTTGTTTGCTACAATTGCAATAGATCCGGTCATATTGCCAAATTTTGTAGAAGTAAGAATCAAGATAAAAAGGGTCTAGTGCATCATAATCAAAATCAAGATAAAGGAAAAAGAAAAATGAATGTAGATAAAGTTTAAAGGGAGATGAACAAGATTTGGGTGAAGAAGAGTACAAAAAATGTTGGGGATGGATCCTCACCAGAATCTGGTGTTGATATTCCTTCCAAAAACTAAGTAGATGAGCTCTGGCTCAGGGGGAGTCACAAAGGAAAATAAATTCCCCCATCCAGTGAATTGGTGCCTAAATTTGGCACATGGAATGTTGTATATTAAAGGGTTCTTAGAGAAATATCTAAATAACCCTTAGTAAAAATATGAAAGATCCGCAAGGAGCTTTGAAGAGTTTAATCAGCCAAGATTGATCTAGTTTGACAACCATCCGGTAAAGCAGGATCTTCATAGATAAATCTAATATGATTCAAAATTGATCTGTGGAGGAAAGAAGATACATTGTCAATTATCATTGAAAATGATTTTAAGTGCATCTCAGTGATTTAGAAATATCTCTCTCAGAAAAAGGCAACTGGATGACTTAAATTGTGCATTTATTGCAAAAGGAAATTAGGGTTTGTGTAGAAATAAAAGGGTTCTTTTAATCATCATTTGCACATTTGCATTCAAGAAGAAGAAAGGAAGAGCTCTACATCAAGTTTTTACAACTTTGTCAAAGATCAACCGCAGAATCTGATTCAACCATCAACCTATTCCAGCTCTTATTGTGAACCCTAAAAGCGTAAAAAGGTATTTCCATTTCTGAATATCTCTCTCTGAATCTTTTGCAAAGATGGCTACTCCAATGGTTGTTAAGATCACTGATAAGATGCACCCAAAGTTCAAGAAACACCCCTACAAGTCCCTAGAAGTTGATCCCTTAGGTGCTTTCTCTAGCATTCCACATGGGGTTCTGCACATAGAAGATGTTAGGGTGTACATCCATGCCAATATTGAGGAATTTGGAGAATCTAAGCTAATGGATATCCACCATAAACAATTAATAGATGAAACTTTTGAACTCAAACCTCAATACAAGGCCCTCTGGGATAAGCATTTTGGACATTGCATCCACTTTCCCTATTTTGCAGAAGATGAATGGGTCCGGTATGTTCTTAGCAGAATACATGACAATTTCATGTGGTTGAAGAAGCCCTTCAAGATAACAAAAGATACAATTAGGGCAGTAACTAGATTACACTCATCCGGTGGGTTGCCTGGACTCAAATCTATCAAGAACCAGACAATGAGGCTACCAGATCTAAGTTTGACAAGAGAGCCATGACAATAGAAGATATCATAGATTTGGATATCAAATTTGCCTCTATGATAATTGGTTATAAAATCTATCATTCCAGTAGGGAGAATTTTGTGTCCAGAACTATAATTTATACAACATATCAGATGCTAAGGGAAAATGTTGATTATGACCTATGTGATCTTCTTCTGAATCAACTTTTAGAAAATTTGCAGAAGATCAAGAAGGATAAGAAGAACTCATTCAAGTATGGTGGCTTAATACTATGTATGATCTTTTATTATATGAATGAGCTACCTGGATTAAGTGGTTGGGTATGGCAAAATGACAGACTGGTTGCCATACAAATCAGAGACTATATGTATGGGCTTGGTGATGCCAAGGCTCAAAGTACATCACTCTGGGGATATCTTAAAAACTTCCAAAGTTTGATGTAGGCCAGAGAAAGAATTCCTCAAACAATAGTTGAAAAATATAAGGATACAGTATGTTTCATGGTAGACACTGATCAATGCCTAATGGAGGCAGTTGAGCCCAGAATAGTTTGGATTATGCCAATGGGATATGAGGTTGATGAGAAAATCCTGGAGCTACATGTCCAACACTTGCTGAGTCAGCCTAAGGACCCTGAGGCAGAACAGTTTGGAACCTCTCAAGAATTAAGTGTAAAGATACATGTTGAACTGAGACAACCAGAGATGAAAAGAAAAGTGAGAAGGGAAGTAGAGGAAATTGCTAAAAGATATGGCATATCAAAGGAGGCAGTTGATGCAAATAGAGAGAAATTAGAAAGAGCTGAGAAAGAGAAACAAGAAGCAAAAAAATAAAGTGTTCCATTACAAGCCTCCTCCCAGACTAGATCCTCTAAGAGCTCTGCACCTGCCACCTCTAAGAGCTCAAGAGCCTCAAAACCGGAAGCCAAGACATCCAGAAAGGGAGAAAAGAGAACGAAAACAAAGGCCACAAGGTCATACATAAGCCAAAAGGATGATGAAGAAACAGAGTCTGATGAGGAAGTAAAGAAAATGAAGAAGAAGAAGAAAACATCTGGCAAATCCTCTCTCAGTAAAAATAAAGAAAAAGAGGTAGAAGAATTTGTTGAAAGGCCTACTCTCTCTATTGATGATGTCATCAAGGCAGTCACTGTGGATGGGAATCTGCAACTAATGATAGAATTTTATGATGAGTATAGTGACACAAACAAAAGGATCTTGAAGAAGCTAGAGTAAAGGACTTAGAGATCCAAGAACAGATTGCTATTTAGCTCTATCCTTACATTACTCCAAAGCAAATGAACATGATCTTTAAGGACTGCAAGGATGAATTCTGGATCAAAGCAAGAACGAACAAACTAATGCTTGGAGAGACTGATCAGGTAGAAAAAGAAATAGAAGACATCCTTTGGAATGCCTTCAAAAGATTCAACCTTCCTATCATAGAGGAAATAGATGAAGAACCTTCTACCATGGATGTCGAAGGATTAAAGGCATCAAAACAAGAATCTACTGAGAAAAATGTAGAAGGGTCTAAAGAGACAGATGAAGGGAAATCTAAAGTCTTGGATTCCTCTGTTCCGGAAGGGGAAGTTCATGAAGAAGTCAACATCTCTCCTCTGGATCCCACTGCAGACATTCCAGACTTAGGAGATGAAGGAGAAGGAAGAAAAGAAGAAAAAGTGAGTCAAGAAGAAGAGGTAAAGGGAAGAGAAGAAGAGCAAATAGAGAAGATCTCTTATGACAGTTCAGAGATTCCAAAAGAAAAGACTCAGTCTCTAGCAAGAGACACTGCAGAGGTAGTGAAGAAATTATTGAACAAAGAGATGATGGAGATAGATGAACTAGAACTCTTTCAAGGACCACTCAATTTTGATTCCCTCTCTCCAGTCCAGACAATAAAGATAGCATCCTTTGCCCAAGCTAAAGCAAAAAAAAAGGTTCTGAGGTCTCACACGGAAGATTGTGAGCTGATAGAGATTACATTAGGAATGCTGGAGAAGATCATGCCATCCTTCGAAAAGGATCCTTGGGCCTCTCCATCTGGTAACCTTAAATCTCTAATAAACTCTGTCAACACTCATTTTGATTCCTTAGAGAAATTGGCAGAAGAAAAGGTCCAGAAAGAATTTTTGGGAAAGAGATTCTCTGAATTATAGGGACTCATAGCTAATGATAGGAGAACCCTGGATATTGGGATAAAGAGCCTAGAAAATGCTCTTAAATATGGTGGATAAATGTATAAATTTTGTCTATCCTGGTCTAAAGTGACATAGGATATTGAAAAGAAGGTGAAAGAACAAGAAGGTAAACTGTCAAGTTTATCTCAGAATTTTGATCCTCTCACCACATCCATAATGAATCAAGAGTGCTAGGCTATTGCCATTATAAATGAAATAAAGAGGCTTGAAAAGGAAAAGAAGAATATAATAAGCAGGATGAGTGAACTTAGAGGATTAATTATCCCTAAGTTAGAGGCAATGCATGAGGCCTTAATTGATGCTTAGACCACAGCCTAGACTAGTGATCTGGTAGACTTAAGAAGGGCAGAAGCTTATGCATTTTTGTTGAGTAGTCACATCTCAATTTTAGACAGGATGAAGCAGAGTTGGGAAATAGAATTTGTACAGTTGAAGACCACTTTTGCAGATATACTTAAGTATATGTAAGCATTTTTGGCAAGAGACACTATATGGATTCATGGTTGTTGTCATTGATGGCAACAAAGGTCATCCCACATATCCGCAAGTCATGGTGTGTCTCTACCGGAAGTCAGAATGAAGATTATTGTGGTCCAGTGAACAAGAACAGAGCATGTGGCAAGGTCTGACAGACAAGTTCAGATCTCTCAGAGGAAGTATCTTGGTGCAGTGTGGATCTGGGGAAGTCAAGAGGACTACCTTGAGTAGTATATTCCAAGGATTTAGCCTCCAGTGATGGACAAAGAAAAAGATATGAATAGTTGAGTACCGAATTCCTGAGTGACAGTGTGAATAGAGGAAGAACTGACTAACAGAACATTAGACTATTTTCTGGATGTGTTACTGTTGATGGTAAAGGTTGTGAAGGAATCATGTTTGGCCGACATGATTAATGGTATCTACAAGTATATGCTTGATCCGTATTACTTGATATGGTAGGATTCAGCCGACAGATCAGAATTAGTGAAAAGATTGACTATTCCGGATGCCGACTAGAAAGGTGATGAAATTACTTGTGTGGATATATATGCATGATGGATTTAGTTGTGAAAGTTGTTGGTGTTGTGTTGTTGTATGTGAATAAGAGTAGTGCAGAGTAGAAGCAGTAAGAAAGATCCGGTATGTGAAAGGAAAGCAGAATAAAGAGAAGAGGAAAGATGAAGTGCTGCAGATCAGTGTACTGAGCCTAATCAGAATTGAACTCCAGCATATGTGGATGCTTCCAATCAGTTCAAGTATTGCATAACTTTCTTTTGTAGATAGTGTGTCTCCTTGTAGGTAGTGTGCCTCTTTGTGAGCAGTGTGCTCAGGCAGTGAGCCCTAATTGGCAAGTGCCATTTTGTAATTCCTTATTCTTCTAACAGAGAATAATCTTTGGGTTAATCACCCCGTGGTTTTCTCCCTTAACAGGGTTTCCACGTCAAAAATACTATGTCATGTGTTTCTCATTTCATGGTAATGTTTGTTTGTTTGATTCAATGCTGCATTAATTAATAAGAAAGTTCAAAGTGAAGAAATAATTAGGATAACTGATTCACCCCCGCTCTCAGTTATCAACAATTGGTATTAGAGCTAAGCTCCTCCTAATAGAGCCTAACAGCTTGAGGAAGATTTGGGAGTTCAAATGGATGCATATGGTTTAATGGAGCAACTCAAGACTGCCCTTGAGGATCTTGAACAGTCAAACTCTGAAGTCAGTGAATTAAAGGAAAGACTCAAACAGGCTGATGAATTCATGAGAGAACTAAAGGACAAATTAAGTCTCTCTATGAAAAAGAGAAAGGAGCTGCTCCAACAATTGGCAAGACAAAGTGAAGAAAGTAATACAAATGAAGAATTGACTGAGAAAACCAAGTTATGTGAAAAATTATCAAAAGAAGTCATTATGGTAAGACATGAAATGGAATCAGGAGTTATAAAGTTTACTCAAGAGATTGAAAAGAAAAGAAAAGCTGAATACAATCTAAGACAATCTCTTAAAGAGAAATCAGAAGATTGCCACCAGATGGACAGGATTATCAGACATCTTGAATCTGATCTTGAAGATGCCAAAGATAATGAAAAAAACTTGAGGATCAAATTGTCTCTCCCAAAAGAGATCTTCAAACAACAAATGAATATAAAAAGAAATTCAAGATAAGTTCTGCTCAACTTGAAGTTCTTCTTGGAAGTCAAAGGAGGGCAGATGACAAGTATGGTTTGGGATATGAGAAAGGAGAAAGCTCCGAATCTGGTCAAAAGAATTTTGGATCAGAAAATCCAAGGAATAGGCCTAGAAGACCTCCGGTAAGATAGCCCAATGCTCAAAGATATCCATCCTTCAATGGATACTGCCACAGCTACAATCACTTTGGTCACAAAGCTAATCAATGCAGAAAGAGAATGAATTAGACTAATTCATCCTTCTCTGGACAGTGCTTTAACTGCAAAAGGTATGGACACAAGTCTCATGAATGTAGAAATATGCAAATAAACAAATCATTCAATGGTAGATGCTTTGCATGTAATAGAGTAGGTCATATGGCTAATCAATGCAGATCAAGAGGTTATCAGTCAAATATGCAAGGAAATGTTATTTGCCAAATCTGTAATAGGTCTGGTCATAATGCAAAAGTCTACAGAAGCAAGAATCAGGGCAAGAGAGGTCCGGTGTATAATCAGAATCAAGACAAGGGTAAACAAAAGATGAATGCGAATGAAGTTAGGAATCAGATGAACAAGATTTGGGTGAAGAAAAGTTCAAAGAATATAGAGGTTGGATCCACACCAGACTCTGGTGCTGATATTCCTTCTGGAAATTGAAAGGTGAGCTCTACCTCAGGGGGAGACTCAAAGAAAACCCTGTTCCCCCAGCCAATCAAGTGGTGCTAGATGTGGTACAAGATGCGGAGTAAAGGGTTTGTAGATATAAGTCTTGAGATGATCTAGATAAGATTTCAGAGGTCCACATGAAGATGTGAAGAAGTTGTGATCGATCAAGCAAGACCTATTTCAGGAGATGCTCTGGAATGACAGAGGATTACAAAAAGGTTTGGAAAGATTCAGAAGTGCATTGTCTTATTCTGCGGATTGGACAGAGTGTTTGGGATATCCTTGTGATGTGTCATCTTGATTTGTTCATGGTTGGAAGATCCGCATGATGTTCATAGATAAGGACTGATCCGGTTCTTCAAGTTATCCGAATAAGGCAAACCAGAATAATGTAGGTCGAGCATTTATTGCCATTAGATATTAGGGTTTGTGGAGCAATATAAGGGATTTCTCATAAATCACTTGCTCATTCTGCACTCAAGAAGAAGTGAAAAGTGGAGCTCTGCAACAAGATTTATCAAGTTCACCAAAGATCTCTTGCAGAATTCATTACATACAGAAATCAATCTAACCACTCCGTGTAACTGAAGGTGCATAAGGTATTTTCCGTTTTCGATATCTTACTACAAATCTTTGAAAAATGGCTACTCTGAATATAGTAAAGATCTCAGATAGGCCCCGACCTGAATTTAAGAAACACCCATACAAGTCATTGGAGGTATATCCCTTAGGAGCATTCTCTAGTGTTCCTCATGGTGTTTTACACACAAAAGACATTAGGGTTTACATACATGCAAGTATTGAGGAATTTGGGGAATTCAAATTGAGAGACTTCTATCACAAACAACTGATAGACAATGCTTTTGAGCTTAAACCAGAGTATAAGGGTATCCAGAAGAAACAGTTTGACCAATTCATTCATTTCCGCTGCTTTGAAGAAGATGAATGGATCCGGTATGTATTGAGTAGGATGCATGACAACTTCCTATGGCTGGATAGACCCTGCAAGATCACAAAAGAGGCAATTAGGGTAGTGACTGGTCTATACTCTTCCGGAGGGATACCTATCCTCAAATCTGTCAAAAATAACATTGTAACTGAGGCCACCGGATCAAAATTTGATAAGAGGGCAATGACCATTGAAGATATCTCTGACCCGGATATCAAGTTTGCATCCATGATAATAGGATACAAGATTTATCATTCTAGTAGGGAGAATTTTGTATCTGGAACTGCAGTATATACTGCCTATGAGATGCTAAGGAAGAATGCATATTATGACCTCTGTGAACTTCTTTTAAGTCAATTAATGGAAAATATACAAAAGATCAAAAGGGAAAAAAAGAATTCTTTCAAGTATGGTACACTTATATTATGTCTATTTTTCTATTTCATGAATGAGCTGCCTAGATCAAGTGGATGGGTATGGCAGAATAACAAACCTGTAGCAGTCCAGATCAGAGATTACTTACATGGACTTAGGGATGCCAAAGCAAGAAATACAACTCTGTGGGGATACTTCAAAAACTTCCAAAGTATGATGCAAGCAAGAGAAAGAATTCTCCAGTCTCTTGTTGAAAAATACAAAGACTCAGTCTGCTTTATGGTTGATACTGATCAGTGCCTAATGGAGGCAGTTGAGCCAAGGACAGTCTGGATCATGCCCATGGGGTATGAGGTTGATGAACATATTGTGGAACTGCATGTTCAACACATGCTTAGTCAACCCAAAGGTCCAAAAGCAGAAAGGTTTGGAACCTTTGAGGAGCTGAGTGTGAAGATCCATGTGGAACTTAGAGAACCTGAGATAAAAAGGAAAGTAAGAAAAGAAGTTGAACATATTTCCCAAGGCCTAGGTATCCCAAAGGAGGCACTTGATGCCAATCGGGAAAAGAGGAGAAAGGTTGAGGAAGAAAAGAAAGAGGCAGAAAAGAAAAGCAAGAAAAGTGCTCTGGTGGAAACCTCAACCTGGACCAGATCATCAAAAGGATCTACACCTGTCAGAACCAAAATCTCAAAAATATCTAAACCGGAAGGTCAGACATCTAGTAAAGGAGAGAAAAGGTCTAAAATAAAAGCCACAAGGGCTTATACAAGTCAGAAAGATGAAGAGGAAATAGAATCAGATGAGGGGGTAAAAGAAATAAAGAAGCAGAAGAAGAAAGGATCCGGTAAACCCTCCACAGGCCAAGACAGGGAAGAAATGGCAGAGGAATTTGTTGAAAAGCCCACCCTGTCTCTAGAGAGTGTAATCAAGTCAGTCACTGTGGATGGAAACCTTCAACCAATGACCAAATTCTATGATGACTACAATGAGGTTGACCAAAAGATCCTGCAGGAAGCCACAATCAAGTATCTGAACATATACAATAAGGCTTTCATTGAGATCATATCTCTAATTCCTAAAAGCCTAGAAAAGGAATTAGAAATAAGAAAGAACAATGCCTAGGCAAAAGATCTTGAGATCCGGAAGCAGATAGCTATTCAACTATATCCTCAAATTGATCCCAAGACAATGAACATAATATTCAAAGACTGCAAAGATGAGTTCAGGAGTAAAGCAAGGATGAATCAACTCATGCTTGGTGAGACTGACAAGGTGGCCATAGATACAGAAGAGATCCTCTGGAATGCCTTCAAAAGGTTTAATCTTCCTGTTGTAGAGGACTTGGGTACTGATCCCTCATCCACAAGTGCTACAGAAGAAACTTCTGAGAAAGCAATAGAAGAGATGGGCCCTGAACAAACCAACATTTCTCCTCCAGTTTCCCCTACAGTCTCTGGATCCAAAGAAGAAGAGAAATTACAGGAGAAAGAAGCAGCGGTAAAAGAAAAAGAAGCTGACAGTACTAAGGGTGCAGAGAAAGAGAAGACTCCAATAGAGAAAACCACAACTAATAGTGGTAAGAATGTGGAGGAAGAGAAAATTCCAAAGGACAGCTCCAAGACTGCATAAGAGAAGAAACATCTGTCTCTGGCAAGAGACACTACACAAACTGTCCAAAAATTTCTGAGCAAAGAAGCAATAGAGATTGATGAACCAGAGCTTCTACAAGGTCCATTCAACTTTGATTCCCTCTTTTCGGTGCAGACAATGAAGATAGCTTCATTTGCAAATGCTAAGGTAAATGAAAAACTCCTAAAGTCTCATATGGAAGATTGTGAGTTGATAGAGGCTGCTTCCGGAGTGCTTGAGAAGATTATGCCATCGGTCCAGAAAGATCCCACAGCCTCCTCTTCCGGTAATCTCAAAACCTTAGTCAGCAGTGTTGGTACACATTTTGAATCCCTAGAAAAATTAGGTGAAGAAAAGGTCCAGAAGGAGTTTTTGGATAAGAGATTCTCAGAGGTACTAGGATTAATCTCTAATGATAGGAGAAATATGAGTATTGGAATAAAGTGCTTAGAAAATTCTCTTAAGGATGGCGGTGACATTTACAAATTTTGTATCTCCTGGTCAAAAGCAACCATAGAAATTGAGAAGAAAATAAAAGAGGAACAGGACAAACTACTGAGTTTGTCTCAAAGTTTTGATCCTGTCTCTTCCTCCATAGTAAATCAAGAATGTCAAACTATTGCAATCACAAATGCAATAAAGAACCTTGAGAAGGAAAGGAAGAATATAATTAACCGGATGGGAGAACTTAGAAGGATTATTATCCCTAAGTTAGAAACCATGCATGAGGCCATAAGTGATGCTCAGACTATCGCCCAAACCAATGATCCGATAGATCTCAAGAGGGCAGAAGCTTTTGCATTTTTGTTGAGTGGTCACATTTCAATTTTGGATAGAATGAAGCAAAGTTGGGATACAGAACTCATCCAGTTGAAGACATCCTTTGCAGATATTCTTCAGTTTATGTGAATATGTAATATATAGCCAAGTATAGTAAAAAAAATTTTTTTTTGAAAATTTTGGTGTGCGGACCCTACCCTTTGCCATTGATGTCAAAGGGGGAGTGAGGAGTAGTGAAAAATGAGGAATCCAACTAAGGGGGAGCTCCAGAAAATATATATAAAGACATAGCATCAGCCAAGGGGGAGCATAGTGTAAACACTTAGTCATTTTTCACTAAGTGTTGCCATCAATGCCAAAGGGGGAGATTGTTGGTAAGAGACACTATATGGATTCATGGTTGTTGTCATTGATGGCAACAAAGGTCATCCCACATATCCGCAAGTCATGGTGTGTCTCTACCGGAAGTCAAAATGAAGATTATTGTGGTCCGGTGAACAAGAACAGAGCATGTGGCAAGGTCTGACAGACAGGTCCGGATCTCTCAAAGGAAGTATCTTGGTGTAGTACAGATCTGGGGAAGTCAAGAGGACTACCTTGAGTAGTATATTCCAAGGATTTAGCCTCCGGTGATGGACAAAGAAAAAGATATGAATAGTTGAGTACTAGATTCCTAAGTGATAGTGTGAACAGAGGAAGAACTGACTGACAGAACATCAGACTATTTTCTGGATGTGTTACTGTTGATGGTAAAGGTTGTGAAGGCATGAATCATGTTTGGCCAACATGATTAATGGTATCTACAAGTATATGCTTGATCCGCATTACTTGATATGGTAGGATTCAGCCGATAGATCAGAATTAGTGAAAAGATTGACTATTCCGGATGCCGACTAGAAAGGTGATGAAATTACTTGTGTGGATATATATGCATGATGGATTTAGTTGTGAAAGTTGTTAGTGTTGTGTTGTTGTTTGTGAATAAGAGTAGTGCAGAGCAGAAGCAGTAAGAAAGATCTAGTATGTGAAAGGAAAGCAGAATAAAGAGAAGAGGAAAGATGAAGTGCAGCAGATCAGTGTACTGAGCCTAACTGGAACTGAACTCTAGCATATGTGGATGCTTCCAATCAGTTCAAGTATTGCATAACTTTCTTTTGTAGATAGTGTGTCTTCTTGTAGGCAGTGTGCCTCTTTTTGAGCAGTGTGCTTGGGCAGTGAGCCCTAATTGGCAAGTGCCATTTTGTAATTCCTTATTCTTCTAACAGAGAATAATCTTTGGGTTAATCACCCCGTGGTTTTCTCCCTTAACAGGGTTTCCATGTCAAAAATATTGTGTCATGTGTTTCTCATTTCATGGTAATGTTTGTTTGTTTGATTCAATGCTGCATTAATTAATAAGAAAGTTCAAAGTGAAGAAATAATTAGGATAACTAATTCACCCCCCTCTTAGTTATCAACAAGTATAACATGTATTTATACTTATGCGGCTATGTATAGGATTGATTTTTACAAATTTTGGTGTGTGGATTCCGCCCTTTTCCATTGATGTCAAAGGGGGAGTGAGGAGTAGTGAAAAATGTGGAATTCAGCTAAGGGGGAGCTCTGGTAAAAGTGTACATAAGATAGAGCATTAGCAAAGAGGGAGTTTTCTATGACACTTAATCATTTTTCACTAAGTGTTGCCATCAATGCCAAAGGGGGAGATTGTTGGCAAGAGACACTGTGTGGCTTCATGATTGTTGTCATTGATGGCAACAAAGTCTATCCCACACATCCACAGAGTATAGTATGCCTATACCGGAAGTTAGATTGAAGAGTGTTCTGGTTCAGTGAACAAGAATAGCGCATGCAGCAAGGTCTGACGATCAAGTCTGGGTCTCTCAGATGGTGTAACTTAGCAAGTTGTGGACTTGGGAAAGTCAAGAGGAGTATCATAACTACTATAGTCCATAGATTGAGCCTCTGGTGATGAATCATGGAAAAGACATGAGCATCTAAGTGTTGGGTTCCAGATAGGTAGAGCAGACTGAGGAAGAACTGACCGACAGAGTATCAGACTTCAATCTGGATGAGTAATTGATGTTGATCAATCTATTTGAGGGATCATACATGGTTGGCCGACATGATTTATGACTTCTATATCTATGTTTTTGATACGCATCACATATTAAGCATGGAATCAACTGACAGATCAGTGTTTTGTAAATATCTTGAATATTCTAGTTGCTGACTAGAAAGATGTTGAAATCCTTGGTGCAGATATTTATACCAGATGGATTTCGGTATGAAGGTGTGTGTAGAAAGATAAAGGGTATGAAGAAAGGCAGAGATAAGTGTGGAAGAAGCAATACAAGTCCAATATGTGACAGAATAGCAGCACTAAAAGTAGAGGAAGCATGAAGTACATTAGATCAGTATATTGAGCTTAACTGGAACTGAACCTCAGCATATATGGATGCCTCTCATTAGTTCAAACACCTGGTTACCTTCTATAAACATTGTAGACAGTGAGTCTCTTGTAGACAGTGTGCCTCTTGTGAGTAGTGTGCTCAGGCAGTGAGCCCTAATTGGCAAGTGCCATTTTGTACTTCTTATTCTTTTAACAGAGAATACAATCTTGGGTTAGTCACCCCGTGGTTTTTCCCTTAACAGGGTTTTCCACATCAAAATCCTTGTGTTATGTGTGTTGATTTCATTTCTACTCTCATGATTATATATGCTTATGTGTTTTGATGCTACACAAATTATAAAAAGAAAAATAAAATAAAATTATTAGAGATAACTGATTCACCCCCCTCTCAATTATATACCTTGTTTCCAACAGGATAGTCTCAGATCCAACCTCGCCTACTCAGAGGACTTTTGAAATAAAAAGGATGTGCACTAGCTCAAGAGATACACCATCCCCACTGCCACAGAGGGATTTTGAATAAAAGGATATGCACAATATCTTACCTCCATAGAGGGCTTCTTGATTGCAATATAGAATAAAGATGTGTATTCGTGCTAGAGATACAACATCCTACCTCTATAGAGGGCTTACAAACATGCTTCATTAGTACCAAAATCATCAGACAACTTACCTTATATGCCCCCATCTTAAGGTGGTTGATATTGTGTACCAATATCAAGCATGTTAAGGTAGAGAGAAAACACACAAGGGAACAAGAGCTTTCGCAAAATTGTAAAAGCCCTCAAAACCATCACAAAAGTAAAACAAAGTAAATAGAGTAAATATTCCATTTAAATTACAACCTCGCAATAAAGAAAATAAAATGAGGTAATTAATCCACTTAATTACAACTTCACAATAATGAAAGTAAAATGATGTAATTAATCTGCTTAATTACAAGTAAAAAGATAAGTCTCATAAATAAGATTCAATAAAGTCGATAAATCTTCACAAAAGAAAAACCTCATAAATAAGAATCCATAAGATTCATTAAATCTTACAAAAGATAATCTCATCAATATAAATCAAATAAAGTCATTAAATCTTACAATTTGCATGCTCATCCTAGGTAAAAGCACTATAAAATCATATACAAAAGTCCATTGGTATTCATGCCATGATACATCCAATACAAGTTACAATGATCATGATCATGTACAACAAGAATAAATAAATCAATACACTCATCAGTCGCATGAACCAAGTGGTTCTCCACCTATGAGATAAGAGATGGGAACATGGTCTAGGTGCTTTTCCACCCAACCATGAAGTAACTACACTTCCTCGGATCCCTTCATGAAACGAAGAAAACCTGGCCCTGTATGGAATGTCTAGCTACCTAGAAAAAAATGGTAGGAGGGAACACCTAATACAACCCTGATGTCTGAATGTGTAATTCTAAATAATTAAAAGCAAATTGTCTCACAAGAGGATGTGACAGAAATATATATAAACAAATTTGCTAGACAAAATAAACATCTCTTTCAATGTCAGCTCGTTTAGATCTAAACCTTTAAACATAGTAACCTGGTTCAATTCCTGAAAAGAGGAAAAGCCATCTCTGATAATCCACATTCGACATCCTAGCCCATAAAATAACCCAAACACATTCCTAGATGAAAATCTACCTTCTTTTCCCAAATAAACAATTAAATAAATAAATAAATAAATCAATAAATAAAATAAATAAATCCAAAATCACCTATGACCATTTCTAATCCCCTTCCCATGCATCAATCATGAAAACACACATTTTAAGCAATAATCCATCATTTGGTCATACAATTGCATCTATAAAACTATTAAATTAGTTTCATTTCCTAGTTCATATTTCATTCTATTTTCATAATATGTAAAGTTTTCTAATCATTCAAATCAAGTATACTAATTCTTTTCAAGAAGTTTTAATAAGATAATGATATTTACATCTTGTAATTTACTCCATAACTCTAACATATAAATAAAGGAGAATTTTAACATATAATCTATTCATTCATTTAGGTAAGTATAATTTGGGTGTTTAAAATCTTATTATACTCCTTAAATGTAATTTGTTATCAAAAAGGTTGAAGAAAAACAATGTTTAACTCTTTCCATTCAATATCGTTTCATGATTTTAATCATTTATAGAGTTTAATTGTAATAGAGGTTTAAACAGGTTTCAGCACTAAATATGCATAAATACTAATCAATAAATAACTATCTATGTTCTATGAAATAACATAGTTGTTTAAAAAATGTTTTAGAGAAGCTACATGAACTAGTTTTCTATGGGAGACAGTCTGCTACAGGAGCAGTTTAACACTGGCGATAGGAACTATTAACACTGGTGATAGGAATTGTTAAAACTGGTGACAAGAATAACAGAAAGCTACACGGACCTAAAAAATGGACGACAGGAACCTAAAACATAGGCTACAGGAACTATGTGGATCCGACAACAATAAAATACATAAAGACAGCTACAGGAGCTGGTAAAAGACTGCTACAGGGTGAAATAAGATGATGAACAATATGATGAAGATTCAACAAGCATGTTTTAATAGATTTCAGCGATCACAAGGGGTAGTTTTTAGTAGTTTATAAACTAATTCTTAAGACAATCAACAACAGACCGTTTACTAAAATTATATCATGGAGGTCTGAATTCTGGCAATAGGAATAAATAAACAGTGACCATGATAAAGTAAGTTAAAAACAAAATAATCACAAACAATGGCTAAAGAAACACAGGTCAACACCCATAGCAAATACAGAGGATAAAGGCAACTAGCAACAGGAAGAAAAATATGTCGATCATAGGACAAAATAGACTAGAAAGTAATAGTTTCACATGCCAAAACAAATCTATGTTTAACAATTTTAATTCACCATATATATTGCAATGAAAAACTAGTGAAATACCCGGATTGCTTTGCCAAAATGGGGTTCTAATCTTTATTGCAGTCGCTGAGAAAACTTCTTTTCTATCACTGCCAAAACAAAACCACATTCTCCCTCTGCTGCTGGATAAAAATGTCCTTCCTTTGCTGCAAATCGTGGTGCTCAGAAAATAATGGTCGTCCATAATAACATAGAAAGCAATTACCTCTGCTACAAAAGTCATTCCTGTTTCTTTGCTGAGACCCTTTTCTTTTTTATTTCCCAAATCACCTCTTATTTTTAGTGTTGGAAAAATTTACGTTTAGCTTTGCTTTTTTTTAATAACTAAAGATTTGTTTTAGTTTGCATGAAATTTGGTTTTTCAAAAGCCATAATTAAATATAATTAAAATAATTTATTTATTCCCTTGGCTTGCATGACTGATTATTATTCTTTTAATTCTTTTATTAGAATTCTAAATATAATTATCATAATGATAAAGTAATTTATCTAATTTAAATAAGTAATAACCATTTCTTTTAATTTTTATATTTAATTTTCTAAACATAATAGTTATTATTAATATAATTTATTTATCTTTAATAACACATAAACACTTTAAATCAATCAAGAAGTATTTAAATAATATTTAAAATAACATTATATATACCTATTGGAATTTAAATATAACTGTTTAAATGTAATTTAGATATTGTCTTCTAAACATCCATACTCATATAAATTGGAATGTTTATTATTTAATATTAATTAAAATAAAATACAACCACATATATATTCACTATTTAATACAATCAAAAGAACTTTTATTATCTATAATTAAATCATGCATTCAAAAAAGATTTTCATAACAATTAAAAACACCATATTTTCTAAGCATCTAAACATCAATCAAATTTATTATCCACACTATTAATGCATAAATAACCATTCAAAAATGCAACATGAGACTACGTGAGTGTGATTGCATCAAGGTTAACCATCCAAAAATGTTCTTGCCAAGTGGCTCAAACACCTCTACCTCGACCATGTTCTCATCTTTGATGAGTACCTGCATTCATTTGCACTCAACTCGACGTCAATAGGTTAGTTCCCAAAAACATAGCCGAAGCAAACATCATAATCATATCGATAATATTTAATATTTAAATCAACTTTCTAATTTATGTGAATTTATAACATCATGATAATTACCTTCACACATGTGGAACTTACTCAAAGTAAAACAATCATGGTAAATGTTCACTAATCTAGAATAATAATATAGTCCATAAAAATGAGACGTGACATCCTTCCCCACTAGGAAGAGACATCGTGTTGATGTCTTATTACACAATAAAATAATAATTTTATTAATCTACCACCAACAATGTATCAAAGTATCTTAAAACAATAACAATAACTCAAAGTATGATTAAGGTGTCATCAATTCTAACAAAGCATACTAATGTCCTTTTTCATCCTCCCATGTGACACCATCCACCAAACTATTGGTCCTACTCGACCTTATACAAAACAATCTCTCAATTTCACATTTAACATTGCGTCCATCAAATAAATCCAAGTATAATCAATCAATCAATTCACATGGCACAATTGCCAATTCAATGTCTAATCCATCACATGGTACAACTACCACTCAACTACATTTATTCTAGCATAAGAGTAACAATCACATCTTTAATAAATACCAAGAAGGCATAAATCAATTCACATAGACTTATAAAGACAAGAATCAATCCTCATAATGCATATACCACCTTATGGTAACACAAATAAATTATCAAAAAATCAGTCTCCAAACAAAGAGGGGTTGAAATTTCCAACAATAAGACAAAACTCCAAAGGTACACCAACTAGGTCATATCCACTTAGTGTGCAACAACTCCTTTGAAACTATACCTCTCATATCATTCCTAACAATGGAATCCATTTCCTCTTTCATTACTTGTAACCAAACTTTATCATCCACCTAATCTACAATTCAATTTTTTTTTAAAACTCTTCCTTGTATTATTTGTGCTTCTACACAATGATAAAACAATTCAATTTCTTCAATTTCTTTCTATTCTATGCACTTGGCTATTCACTATATTCGGTTGTTTTATTTCTGTTGTTCAATTTTTTTCCTTTTTCTTTTGCCAATCAAATACATTTATCCAACCACAACTCATTTTAAACAACTTGTCCTAGATTCATTTTTCAATTTTCTATTCCAACATGTCTTTTCACTATGATTTTTTTTCAAACCACAAATTTTTGCAGCGATGTAAATTCCAACAATATTCTCTTCTATTTCCTTTTCTATCACAATGGGAATAACATAAAATCTCCTTTTCTTGAAATGACTTCTTAGTACTTGCAAAACATTTGTCTTTTCTTTTCCTTTACCTCGATACCTGAGACTTTCATACTTAGTCCCCACAATTGACTCAATGGGCTTTTTGATTCCTTGCCCATGCTTACACAACCTTCTCCTATATAACCAATTTCTTCAAGATTTTCAAACCAACATTATCATCAAAACAACTAGCTATGTTAGTAGATTCATCATTATTTTCATCCTTACATTCTTCAGCAAACTACCAAGTGATTGATCAAAAGAACATAAATCATCTATATCACATGAGACTTCACAAACTAATGGCTTGATTTCCAACATTCATTTCCTTTTTGGCATGCTGTAAACATTTGTTTCAAATCATCATTTTGATCTTTCTATTTGAATTTTCTTCTTCTAGGTTCTTCAATTTTTCTTGCAATTATTCTTTCCTCCAAACAACTTCAACTCTTCTTTCACCAATTCTTTTTCCAAAAGGTCATTTTCACAAAACTTTTCATACTTTTCCTTTCCTAACTCCTTTATTTTTTTCATATATTCCATATTATTGCTTTTAACATTCATTAATTCTTTATTCCAATTCTTCTATCAAAATTTCATTTTCACCCTATAAGCCTTTAACTTCATACAAAATTTCAACTTACTTCAAGTGATCCATAGTGATACCAAAATCCATTTCAGAACTTCCTCAACACTTCAACAATGTTCATATATCTAACAACAATTAATGAAATTAATCTACCAAAGCTCTTAGTAACACACTTGCTATGAAACAATATATTCTTCACATCCTACTCTCTTACACAACTTATCTAAGGCTCGTCATGGACATGATAGAAAACATAACATGATACATGACCAACAGTTTAGAACATTCAAGCATATCCACCAATAATAAGTAAATAAATAAATAAGTAAATAAATTCCGAAGAAAAGAAAATTTCTATAGTAAATCCAACATGACCATCAAGGTTGCAAGATAAGTAAATATAAAATTTTCAATGATGGTCTTTACAACATTTAGAGAAATTATCAAATTCAAAAAGATAAATATCAAATTTAAAAGTTTCACATTACATGTACTATGTGACTAATTCTAGCCACTAAAGAGGGAGTACAATGCTACACTACGCCTAGTACCAAAATTGGAGTGAGTTAAGAGAACACACTCATGTTGCAAGGTGTGGCCCTTGGTCTCCTTGTTTAGCGCTGCACTGCGGTGGTTTGTGACAAGGGCTTAACCACCTCCCGTGCTTGTTAAGTCAAGTGGTTGTATTGGGCATTAAAAGGTCGATCTTTTGGTGCAACAGCAACTAACAGTTGGTATCAAAGCCAGGTTACGGGTTCAAACCCTGCGCTTGCGCTGAGGGGGGAATTATTGCAAGGTGTGTCCCTTGGTCTCCTTGTTCAGTGCTATGCTGCGGTGGTTTGTGACAAGGGCTTAACTGCCTCCCGTGCTTGTTAAGTCAAGTGGTTGTATCGGGCATTAAAAGGTTGATCTTTTGGTGCAATGGCAACTAACAACTCAATCACGCAAAAAACCAAGTCCTCTGAGACTGCAAGCACTTCTATATGTTAAGACCATTTCCACACAACATCACTCAAGATACCTAGCAACAAAGATTACATTTTGATCCAGGAAATCACAATCAAATTGAAGAATGATCGACCCATCCTAGTGCATCCCTGTTAACCTACATGCATCCCTAACTTGAATGCAGCATCTCATAAACAGGATATGACAGGGAATTAAATACATAAAACCAATTAACAGTGTGTAGGTTTTGAAAAGAAAACCTACTTCCCTGTTTCCCCATATTTGGCACCAGTCCTAGAAGACAACTTCCCAAAAGCATAGAAATAAAAATAGCCATTCTCCTTTCAACATAGTTTTACAACAAAATAAAACATCCATACAGTCATATACTTGCAAACATTCAAGAAACAAGATTTAAGTTAGGACAAAATCAGGTTCACAAACCAAGATATCACAACACACCATCCTTTCCTACAAGCAACGGTTATTATTTCTTTCCTTAAACTTCAATGAGGCAATGTAATACTATCTTTCTTATAACCACATAATGAATCCATATTCATGATCATGCTCCCAACAAAACAATACAATATGAATTTCAAGCAAGCATTCACCAGAAGGAAAAATAAAATAAGTCAAACATCCTCTTTCACATACTAATGCATAACCCTAAAAGAAGAAAGAACCTAGTTCATTCATACTCAAGAACAATCATTAGGGTCTATCTAACCCCATAAAAAGAAGGCACATGCTATTCATAGCAGGCCAACACATAAGGACCCACACATGCTCGATCAAACTAAGCAACACACACACCCAGAGCTCCTAATCCTAGAACCGTGCTCTAATACCAAATGTAAAAGCCATCAAAACCATAACAAAAGTAAAATGAAGTAAATAGAGTAAATAATCCATTTAAATTACAACCTCAAAATAAAGAAAATAAAATGAGGTAATTAATCCGCTTAATTACAACTTCACAATATCGAAATTAAAATGATGTAATAAATCTGCTTAATTACAAGTAAAAAGATAAGTCTGATAAATAAGATTCAATAAAGTCGATAAATCTACACAAAATGAAAACCTCATAAATAAGAATCCATAAGATTCATTAATTCTTGCAAAAGATAATCTCATCAATATAAATCAAATAAAGTCATTAAATCTTACAATTCGTGTGCTCATCCTATGTAAAAGCGCTATAAATTTATATACAAAAGTCCATTGGAATTCATGCCATGATACATCCAAATACAGGTTACAATGATCATGTACAACACGAATAAATAAATCAATACATTCATCACTCGCATGAACCAAGTGGTCCTCCACCTGTGAGCCGAGAGATGGGAACATGCCCCAGATGCTTTTCCATCCAACCATGAAGTAATTACACTTCCCCAGATCCCTTCATGAAACGAAGGAAACCCAACCCTGCACGAAATGCCTAGCTACCTAGAAACAACTGGTAGGAGGGAACACCCGATTCAACCATGATGTCTGAATGTGTAATTCTAAATAATGAACAACAGATTGTCTTACAACAAGATGTGGCAGATATATATATATATATATATATATATATATATATATATATATATATATATATATATATATATATATATATATTTATATATATATAAGTTTACTAGACAAAATAAACATCTTTTTCAATATTAGCTCGTTTAGATCTAAACCTTTAAACATAGTAACCTAGTTCAATTCCTGAAAAGAGGAAAAGCCATCTCTGATAATCCACATTCGGCATCCCAGCCCAGAAAATAACCCAAACACATTCCTAGATAAAAATCTACCTTCTTTTCCCAAATAAACAAGTAAATAAATCCAAAATTAACTATGACCATTTCTAATCCCCTTCCCATGCATCAATCATGTAAACACACCTTTCAAGCAATAATCCATCATTTGGTCATAAAATTGTATCTATAAAATTGTTAAATTGGTTTCATTTCCTAGTTCATATTTCATTCTATTTCCATAATATGTAAAGTTTTCTAATCATTCAAATCAAGTATACTAATTCTTCTCAAGAAGTTTTAATAAGATAATGATATTTACATTTTAGAATTTACTCTATAACTCTAACATATAAGGAAAGGATAATTTTAACATATAATCTATTCATTCATTTAGGTAAGTATAATTTGGGTGTCTAAAATCTGATTATACTCCTTAACTGTAATTCATTATCAAAAAGGTTGAAGAAAAACAATGTTTAACTCTTTCCATTCAATATCATTTCATGATTTTAATCATTCATAGAGTTTTATTGTAATAGAGGTTTAAATAGGTTTCAACACTAAATAAGCATAAATACCAATTAGTAAATAAGTGTCTTTGTTCTGTGAAATTGCATAGCTATTTCAAAAATGTTTTAGAGAAGCTACAGGAACCAGTTTGCTACAGGAGATAGTCTGCTATAGGAGCAGTTTAACACTGGCGACAGGAACTGTTAACACTGGCGACATCAACTATTAACACTGGTGACAGCAAAAACAAAAAGCTACATGAACCTAAAAAATAGGCGACAAGAACCTAAAATGCAAGCTACAAGAACTCTGCAGATCTGACAACAATAAAATAAGTAAAGACATCTACAGGAGTTGGTAAAAGACCACTAGAGGGTGAAATAAGATGAAGATTCAACAAGCATGTTTTAATAGATTTCAGCGATCATAAGGGGTAGTTTTTAGCAGTTTATAAACTAATTCTTAAGACAATCAACATCAGGCCATTTACTAAAATCATATCATGGAGGTCTAAATTCTGGTGATAGGAATAAATAAACAGTGACCATGATAAAGTAAGTGAAAAACAAAATAACCACAGGCTAAAGAAACACAGGTCAACACCCATAGCAAATATAGAAGATAAAGGCAACTAGCGGTAGGAAGAAAAATAGGTCGATCATAGGACAAAATAAACTAGAAAGTAATAGTTTCATTGGCCAAAACAAATCTATGTTTAACAATTTTAATCCACCATATATATTGCAATGAAAAACTAGTGAAATACCTGGATCGCTTTGCCAAAATGGGGTTCTATTCTTTGTTGTAGTCATTGAGCAAACTTCTTTCCTATCACTGCCAAAACAACACCACGTTCTCCCTTTGCTACTGCATAAGAGCATCCTTTCTCTACTGCAAATCATGGTTCTCTAAAAATAATGGTCGCCCAGAATAACATAGAAAACAATTACCTCTTCTGCAAAAGTCGTTGTTCCTTTTTCTCTGCTAAGACCCTTTTCTTTTTTATTTCCCAAATCACCTCTTATTTTTAGTGTTGGAAAAATTTAGGTTTAGCTTTTCTTTTTTTTTAATAACTAAAGATTTGTTTTAGTTTGCATGAAATTTGGTTTTTCAAAAGCCATAATAAAATATAATTAAAATAATTTATTTATTCCTTTGGCTTGCATGACTAATTATTATTCTTTTAATTCTTTTATTAGAATTCAAAATATAATATTCATAATGATAAAGCAATTTATCTAATTTAAATAAGTAATAACCATTTCTTTTAATTCCTATATTTAATTTTCTAAACATAATAGTTATTATTAATATAATTTATTTATCTTTAATAACACAAACGCTTTAAATCAATCAAGAAGTATTTAAATAATATTTAAAATAACATTATATATACCTATTGGAATTTAAATATAATTATTTAAATCTAATTTAGATATTGTCTTCCAAACATCCATACTCATATAAATAGGAATGTTTATTATTTAATATTAATTAAAATAAAATACAACCACATATATATTCACTATTTAATATAATCAAAAGAACTTTTATTATCTATAATTAAATCATGCATTTGAAAAGGATTTTCATAACAATTAAAAACACCATATTTTCTAAGCATCTAAACATCAATTAGATTTATTATCCACACTATTAATCATCCCAAACAGTTCTTGCCAAGTGGCTAGAACACCTCTACCTCAACCATGTTCTCATCTTCGATGAGTACCTACATTCATTTGCACTCAACTCGATGTCAATAGGTTAGTTTCCAAAAACATAGCTAAAGCAAACATCATAATCATATTGATAATATTTAATATTTAAATCAACTTTCTAATTTATGTAAATATAACATCATGATAATTACCTTCACACATGTGGAACTTACTCGAAGTAAGACAATCATGGTAAATGTTCATTAATGGTGTAGTCATGGTAGGAGGGTTCATAGAATGAATTGTCTAGACCGTGCAGCAAGAGTAAACACAACGGAAACAACTCAAAGAAATGAAACAAATGCAGATTCAGTCAGTCAATATATCATAGAATTCAAATACAATTTGGCCGGCAACATGTGGGCTTATAATTAGGGCTCATAGCCCTGATTACATACATGCGCAAGGTAAAGCTTTGAAGCTCCTTCACACAAAATCTAAACTATCAATTATCACTATGTTGTGAACTATGTTAACTACTTTCCTAAGGATCTATTACATCAATATATATCATTTCTGGACCAATAGATTCCTCCGTGTCGGCTAAGCAAGGTCACAAACTCTAATGAAGAGCTATAACGTGTTCACAGATAGGTCAAACCTAAATGCATAGAACACTTCCTCAAATGAATGGAACAATGTGCGGACCCTAGGGAAAGGTCGACTATGAACAAAAGAGCATTGAATGATGTGTCATTGAGATCCACAAGTCATGGAATGATCTGCAAGCCTTCTCCTCTAGCTGATTGTCTGAGATTGTCAGGATGCTTTGCTCTGAGAAAATAGTTGATCTTCTGATAGCGATATCTTTATTGTAACTGATCCAAATGCTATGAATTGTTGATATGATGTAGATGAATGAATGTAGGTGCTAAGTCCAGATCCACAAGATGTGAAATGCCAATACCAGACCTCAAGCTAAAACTGCTTCTGATTGAACTGCATGAACTAAACTGGGAAAATGAAAGAACTGAAATGCAAATGTTTTTGGTTGATGCAAGATTGCTCTTGAACTAGGGATGCTCCCGCATCAGACACCTAGGGTTATTGAAAAAGTGAGTCCCTCACTTTGTTGGGGCTAGGGGAGAACCAAGACGATCCACCTCAGCCTGAGAAATCCGTGATGAATCTTCTTTTGGTCTACCTTTCCACTTCACAAGATATTCTTTGTATTGTCTTCCTCTAGTGTTGTGTCCAACTCTATTGTCCAAAATGTCTTCAATCTATTTTAGTGCTTGTTGTGGTAACTTCTTCTTTGAGTCTTCTTCCATGCTTTCATTGAACTCTACTTCATGATACTGATATAGATTTGCAATGTTGAAAATAGGTGATATACCTAATGTCTCTGGTAACTCTACTTCATATACATTTCCTAAATCAAATTTTTTGAGTATCTTGCAAGGTCCAAACTTCTTCATCTTCAACTTGTTATATGTCCCAACTGGAAATCTTTCTTTTCTCAAGTACAGTATTACTTCATCTCCTTCTACAAATTCCTTATGTCATCTCTTCTCATCTGCCTTCTCTTTGAACTTACTATTCATGTTCTCCAAATGCTTCTTTATCTAATTATGTACTATCTTCATGTAATTTGCAAATTCTTCTACTTCTACACTTCTCTTTTCTTTTGTACTGATGTCTCTTAATTCTACAACTCCTCTAGGATTCACTCCAGTCACAATCTCAAAATGTGTTCTTCTGATACTCCTATTACTAAATTATTGTATGCAAACTCTGCTTGTGAAAGAATCAAGTCCCAACTTTTGGTTTTCTCTCCAACCAAACATCTCAACAAATTTTCCAAACTCCTATTCACTACCTCTGTCTATCCATCTATCTGTGGATGAAAAGTTGAACTGAACTTCAAATCTATCTTCATCTTCTTCCAAAGTGTCTTCCAAAAGTATCCAACAAACTTTGTATCTCTGTCTGAAACTATACTCTTAGGTAATCCATGCAATCTCACAATCTGCTTGAAGAATAGGTTAGCTACATGCATTGCATCAGTTGTCTTCTTACAAGGTATGAAATGAACCATCTTTGAAAATCTATCAACCACTACAAATATTGAATCATGTCCTCTCTGTGTCTTAGGTAATCCCATCACAAAATCCATGCTTATGTCTTCCCAAGGTCTCTCCGGTATTGTCAAAGGTTTATACAATCCAGTATTCTGACTACTCCCTTTTGCAACTTGACAAACACTACAACTCTACACAAATTTCCTAACATCCTTATGTATCTGAGGCCAAAAGTAATTTTCACTCACCAAAGACACTGTCTTATCAATGCCAAAGTGTCCTGCCAATCCACCACTATGTTTCTCCTTGATCAAATTATCTCTCATTAAACTTCTAGGTATGCACAATTGACTTCCTTTGAACAACATATCTTCTTGAATGAAATAGTTCAACCACTTACTCCTATCTATCACAACAGGTTCCTTACATACTTTCCAAGGTTTTGTAAAATCAGTGTCTCCCTCATACATGTTCTTCAATTCATCAAAACCCAACACTTCAACTTTCATCTCTATCAACAAGTTTCTTCTTCTACTCAATGCATCAACAACTTTGTTTGATTTACCACTCCTATGCTTCAACATAAAAGTATAACTCTGCATGAACTCTACCCATCTCATATGTCTCTGATTCAACTTACCTTGACTATTCAAATATTACAAAGCTTGATGATCTATATACAACACAAACTCCTTAGGCAACAAATAATGTCTCCACTTCTTTAAGGCTTGAATTATGGCATATAACTCTTGATCATAAACTAGATATCTTCTCCTTGCATCATTCAACTTCTCACTGAAATATGCTACAGGTCTACATTCTTGACTTAATACTGCTCCAATCACATTTCCACTTGCATCACAATCAACTTGAAACACCTTATTGAAATCCGGTAATGCCAAAATAGGTTGCTCTGTCACCTTCTAGTTCAACAATGCAAAACTTTTGTCTACTCTAGATGTCCACTTGAAATCCTTTCTATCACCTTTGATTGTCTCTGTCATAGGGTTACAAACTGAACTAAAATTTCTGATGAACTTTCGGTAGAAACTAGCCAATCCATGAAATGATCTAACCTCTCCAATGCTCTCTGATGTAGGCCATTCAATAATTGCTTTCACTTTCTTAGGGTCCATCTTCAATCCTTCTACATAAATTACAAATCCCAAATATACCAACTCTTCCTTCATGAAACTACACTTCTTGATGTTTATCAGCAATTTCTCTTCACTCAACCTCTGCAAAACTTGTCTAATATGCAACAAATGTTCCTCTTTTGTCCTACTAAAAATTAGAATATCATCTAAGTATACAATCACAAACTTACCCAACAATCTCTTCAAGACTTCATTCATCAATCTCATGAAAGTACTCGATGCATTTTTCAATCCAAAAGGCATCACTAACCACTCATACAATCCTTCATTTGTCTTAAAAGTAGTCTTCCATTCATCCCCTTCTCTGATTCTGATCTGATGGTATCCACTCTTCAAGTCTATCTTTGTGACATATCTTGCTCCACTCAAACAGTGCATGATATCATCCATCCTAGGTAAAGAAAATCTATACTTAACTATGATCTTGTTTATTTATCTGGAATTAGTACACATTCTCCATTCTCCATCCTTCTTCGGTGCTAGTACTATAGGTACTACACAAGGACTCAAACTTTCTCTAATCAAACCTTTCCTCAATAACTCTTGTATCTATCTATTCAATTCTTCATTCTCTATCGGTGTCATCCGGTGTGCTACTTTGTTAGGTAAACTTGCTCCTGCTATAAGATCCATGTGATGACTGATACTCCTTATAGGTGGCAATCCATCTAGCACATTATCTGATATGATGTCTTCATATTCTGTTAGAAACTCTCTTATCTCCTCTAGTTGTCCTTCTTCAGTCTCTGTCTTCAATGTTTTAGGTTTCTTAGGAATCAAGGCATAACACATATTCTCATGTCTCAAACCATCCAGAAATTTTCTTCCATCTACCAAATAGATTCTAGCATTCCCACATACTACATCTTTAGGATCATCGTCCAAAGGAATCAAAGTAATTCTCTCTCCATTTGTTGTTATAGTATATGTATTCTTTCTCCCATCATGTATAGCCTTTCTATCATACTTCCAAGGTCTACCCAACATGACATGACAAACATCCATAGGCATAATATCACACAAGACTTCATCGCGATAAGATCTAATATGAAATTTCACCAAACATTATTCACTCACCAGTACCTTATGATCATCCTGAATCCATGCTATCTGATAGGGCTTGGGGTGTTTCAATCTTTCCAACTTCAGCTTAGTCACCATCTCCTCTGTAACTAGGTTATCTGAACTACCACTATCAATTACAACTTTACGACACTTACCTCGTGATTTACATCTAGTTCTGAACAAGCTCTTCCTCTATGGTGGTTCCTCATCTGTTTCTACTTGAAATAGTTATCTCCTCATCACCAATGATTCTCCTTTCTCAGGTTTTCCAACTGAACTAGGTGATTCAATAGGTTCTTCTTCAACATAGGCTGCTCTTCCACTGTTTTATGTCCTCTTACTTGTACTACCCTGATTACACTCAAATGCTCTATGTCTTTTACCCCCACACTTGGAAACAAGTACCTCTGAATGTTCTCTTATCAAATCCTTTTCCTTCTCTTTTATATCCTTCATTCCGGTATGCACTAGGGTTTCCTCTTTGGTAGAAATTTCTGCCATCTCTTTGGTAAGCATTGTTATCTCTATCATCCTTCTTAACTGGGCTGTCAAACTTGTTATGCTCCGCATATGATCTATCTCCTCTAGAAAATGTTCTACCTCTTTGAGATTTACCTCCTCTACCTCTCTATCTCTCATCATGTCTCTTATTTAGTTTCTCTTCAACCTTTAGGGCAAACTGATATGCTTCTTCCAAAGATGTCATCCTTACCAAGCTTAGCTCTTCTTGAATGTTCAATCTCAGTCCATTGATGTATCTAGCCACTTTCTACTTGTTTGCTTCACTATGTCCTATTCTTATGATCATTTTGTGAAATTCTTCAATGTACTCATTCATAGATTTCTCCTTTTGTCTCGGGTTTTGCAATCTTTTCAACAACTCCAACTCATAGTCAGCAGGTATAAACTAATTCTTCAACTTTGTCACCATCCGGTCCCATTTTATAATCTTTTATTTTCCTTTTCTATTTCTTTCCAACTAAACTTCTTTCCACCATATAGAAGCATGTCCTTTCAACTTTGTCTTTGCAAATTTCACCTTCTCCAGATCTTCAATTTCCTCATATTCAAAGTATTCTTCCATATCATTTATCCAGTCAATCAATTCTTCAGGGTTCAAATTACCAGTATAATTCGGCACATCAACTCTAGGTCTCTTTCTAATCTTTGAAATAGCTCACAACATCTTTATCTGATCTAATTCTTCTTCTCCATCACCTTCTAGGGTTTAGCTAGTTTGTTCAACAGATTGAAATTCCTCTTCATCATCGCTTTCAACATTAGGTCTCAATGTCAATCCTCTTCGCCTATCTTCCTCAATAGAATCCAATCAAATTTGTATTGTTCTCATAAATTCCATCATCTCATCCATTCTATCAGCCATTGTACCAATAGGAGGAACTCTTTGCAGTGGCATCTTCCTAGGATCAAGTGCAAACTACCTCAAATTTGGTGATTGGGCTACAAGTGACAACTGCCTCTCAATCAGCTATCGGTTGTACACAAGTAACTTGCCTCAGATTGGTGATCTTCTTACAAATAGATCTTATGGAATCCCCTTCGCCAATTCACTCCAAAGAATCAAACTTTCACTCTGATACCACTTGGTGTAGTCATGGTAGGAGGGTTCACAGAATGAACTATCTGGACCATGCAGCAAGAGTAAACATAATGGAAACAACTCAAATAAATCGAACAAATCCATATTCAGTCATTCAGTATATCACATAATTCAAATACAATCTGGCAGGCAACATGCGGGCTTACAATTAGGGCTCACAGGCCTGATTCCATACATGCGCAAGGTAAAGCTTTGAAGCTCCTTCACACAAAATCTAAACTATCAACTATCACTATATTGTGAAATATGTTAACTACTTTCCTAAGGATCTATTACATCAATATATATCATTTCTAGACCAATAGATTCCTCTGCGTCAGCTAAGGAAGGTCACAAACTCCAATGAAGAGTTGTAACGTGTTCACAGATAGGTTAGACATAAATGCCTAGAACACTTCCTCAAATGAATGGAACAATGTGCAGACCCTTGGGAAAGGTTGGCAATGAACCAAAGGACATTGAATGATGTGTCATTGAGATCTACAAGTCATAGAATGATCTGCAAGCCTTCTCCTTTAGCTGATTGTCTGAGACTGTCAGGATGCTCTGCTCTGAGAAAATAGTTGATCTTTTAATAGCGATATCTTTCTGGTAACTAATCCAAATGGTCTGAATTCTTGATATGATGTAGATGAATGAATGTAGGTGCTAAGTCTAGATCTGTAAGATGTGAAATGCCAATACCAGACCTCAAGTTGAAATTGCTTTTGACTGAACTGGGAAAATGAAAGAACTAAAATGCAAATAAACTAAAATTCAAATGTTTTTGGTTGATGCAAGATTGCTCTTGAACCAAGGATGCTCCTGCATCAACTAATCTAGAATAATAATATAGTCCATAAAAGATGAGACATGACAAAAACCCATGCCCCCAAAGGTGGCATGTGCTCATGATCGCCAAATGTTCCTACAAACACATATTAATCTAAGAAAAACATGAAAGATATGCATGAAAACAAACAAGCCAAGGCTACACAAATGGGTTTGAGTCCAAGTATAGCCATGGGGCTTATACTACAGGCATCTCAGAACCAAGTGTCACAACAAGACGAGACACTCAAAACAATCAAAGTGCACGGAGCAGATGTATTGTTATGATTTGTTAAAATGATAAGACAACATCAAATATCACACGGAGTGATTCTACTAGCCAAGCATTGGATATATAAATCAACCCCATCTTCATATATGGACTAGGTTCTTTTTTTCTTTGCTTACTGAAGAGACATGCAGTCCGTATTAGTATATGTTTGTTTTTCATCATCTGCTTACTAGGTAGAATCATTAGAAGAAGGTAAACAATAAAATGAGAGAGGAGAACAAGTATCTTAGGAACAATCAAGTAGGAGGATGTGCCCAGGTCATCAACTGCAACACTATGCCCCTAAGATACAACACACAACAATAAAATAGAGGAGAGGCAAGATAGAAGAATGATGATACAAATAGAAGAATGGTCACAATAGAGCCGGTCTCCTGGTATCCTTGACTTTACAAGAGTATCAAGGGTCATCCCAAGAGACCCAACCAACACATAACATGGCATGGTAGAACACAACACATAACTATTTAACATATATATCGAGGGAAAGGCCACCCTTGAGAGAAACTAGAATACGTGCTACAACGAGTGTGGCTTAGGGATGAAGAAATACTTACTTGATTTAATGGGGTACTTCCTGGTAGACAATTCTTGTCTTTTAGCTTAGGATATCTCACATGTCATTTTGGTCTTGTTGATATTGAATTAACATTGCGTTTAGGATGACAAAAGGGTTTGGTGGGCTTCACAAAGAGGTATCCAATACTAGTTGTGTAGTTAATTCCAACAACTTGTAAAGGTACTCTATTTTCTTGTTAATTTATACCACAACCATTACCTACATAGTCGCAGTTGTTATAAAGGATTTTAAATCCTTGACCATAGAGTGATGTCATTTATTTAGAAGATGGTGTAGCATCACAGGTCTCATAATTTGTAGTATAAGTAAGAGTATTGTCTTTATTTTCTACCAAGGAGACTTTAGGTTTACTTAGGTGTTTCAAAAGATTGCTTAAATGAGATCGATGTGACTTTTGATGTGTCAGAGCTACTAAGTTTATATTCCCCTCGCCCAGAAGGAGTAAAATCTAATGAACCCCAATCATCACCAAAAGGTGCATTCGATGGTTTAGAGTCTTGCACAACATTATTTGACACAAGAGGTATTGTTGAATCTACTTGTAAGTTGTTTAGACTTGTATGATTGTTAACTTGTTTTTGTGTTTCAATATGTAAACAACTATCTGGTTAAGGATCGACTTCCATGGTGTAGAGTTTGTCTTGATAAATAAACTTTATTGATCTATGAGGGTAGATGGAACTACCCCCTTGGCATGAATCTACGGTCTACTGAGAACCATATTATATGAAAGAAAACTGGGCATGACATGAAAAATGGTAGATAATGTCATGGGTCCAACCTTTATAGGTAAAGTTATAGTACCTAGGGATTGTCTACCAGCATTATCAAAGGCACGTGAGTTGCTTGCTTACTTTGTTTTGTTATTACGGGTGTTGTATGTGTGTGCAATCACATTGTGGTGTGGTTGTTGTGACACATTTTGAACACCTTGATTTCTTTGAGTGTTTTTTCTTGCATAGTTTAGGATGTAATCAAGGGGTCAAGGTGGTTTTCAATCTCCTTGAATCATAATCACCGGTTTTAAGCAAGAAGGTGAATTAGGTGCCCCCGCACAACCATCTTAGGAATATTAGTATGCATATTCATTATCCCCTTAGTAGGTTAAAGAAGTTTATTAGTGATGATTGAATTAACACTATTTTTACTATGATTAAGCTCAACATCTCTCCCTAAAGGATTTAAAGTGAGAGACCTTTTCTCATCCACTAATGCTTCATCTTGGCTAGAGAGAGCATTGGAATGAAAGGAAGGTAAGGTGTTTTTGAGGGAATTTTTTATGATTGTATCTTTAACAATGCCTAAGGGACCTAAAGTAGAGCTATCCAGAATCTTCTCATCCAAGGTTCTTGAAATTTTGACTATAGGAAGAGTAGGATAATTTATGGAATCATCATCATCATCATCCTCATATATTTTAGCTATTAGTTCCAAAGTATTAAGAGAACTTTCACACTCATCATTCTTAATGTGTTTTGTCAGATCTTCTACTACCAAAAGGGTATGTATTCATGAGAGATGTGAAGTTATCAAAATTAGATACATAGCCAAGGATTTCAAATGAAGAGCATTTAAATATATCCTTATGATACATAGCTTGTATATAAGTGAGAACATGAGGATTCATATTAAGAAATTTATAGAAATTCTCAAAGTTTTTGATATATGCATGTAAATATACCAAAGAGCAATGAGATGAACAAGCCATAATCAAATGTCTTATAACACCTGTAGAGAAAAACTAATGCGTTGTAGACTTAAACAAAATTCAGGGGTAAACCTATCTGAATAGTCCACTCTATCATTGCATTCCTACATTGAATTATCGACCAAGGAGCATAATCTTATGATGATGCTTACACTATATATGCCTTCAAGACTCATTTCTATCCTAAACTAACTCATACATACTTATTCTAATTAACTTAATTTACTGAAGTTCACATAAATGAAAGAACAAAAAAAATAGTTAAAAATCCAGTTGCTACGAGTACCTTAAGCATAAGCTGAAGATAACTATATTCCACAAAGAATTATAGAATTAACTCGAAATACATAGACTGATAAAAGAATCAACACTGACCTTTGGAGGACTTCAAATATATATTCTATTCATGAATCACAACTACCAGAAATAGCAATTAAGATATCTTACTCATTCCACAATGTAACTTTTATAAAATAACATGAAAATAGTTTTAACTAGAAATGCATGAATAAATAAGAAAAATACAAAGTGACGGTTAGTATCTTGAGTGGATAGCTTAGGGAACTATCTCAATTAATCTGGAAACTAAATCTACTTCAGATTCTCATAACACATAGTTGTATTCACTTCATATCAGAAACAAGATCTTTTTAGATTGTATTCAATAAGACATGTCTCGATAAAAATAGAGTAACTATTGAGTAGCTATAAAAACAAAGTAACTTGGAAAGAAAATCTTCTCTAACTTCCCATCAAACTCATCCCTCCTAACTTATACAAAATAGGAGAGTATGATGTAACTACCAACTAACTTGATCATCAATTCATCCCTAGATATCAGGGTATAGGTTTGAGATCAATTTATTATTCTAACTGAAACAAAGGAAGCAGAGTCCTACTCAAATAGAAATTCCTATTCAACAGCTCATGAATGAAAACACATAAGCTGTGATTAGAATCATAGAGCAAGTCTTCTTCTTCACTTGTATTTATTCCCCCATGAAGATCATGTTGAGCTTCAATTGGCGCTTAACTATGACTTCCTTCAATGCTCTATCTTGCAATGTACTGGGAATTCTCCTCTCCTTAATGCTACCAACTTGTTGCTACACAGGATTAATCCATAAAATATATGCATACAAAATAGCCTTCATAATTAATCCACAAAATCAGATTTATATACATACACACTTATGTCTAACTCATGCAATTGGCAAATATTATCACCATGTTTCATATTGGCATATTAAGTTCAAGGTTTGCAAAATATACATAAAAGACAGCATATTATGGTAGTAATGTCTTAGAAAAGTATCTGAAATAGCATAGGTATAAAGTCTGGAAGCATAAGAAATAGCATAAAAGTCAACATTTGGACCCATCATTTCCCCCCAACTTAGACTTTTGCTTGTCCTAAAGAAAAATATTCAATAAACACCTAGGGGAAAAGGTTATAATGCAAAGTTACAGGCCTCAAATCTAGATCTTCTCTAACCCCCTTTCCCTGTTTGAGATAGTATACATTGTAGCATGCAAGCTTCTCCAACCTGATCAATTCAGCACGCCTGCACTCATCACCTCTTCCTCCTGCCCAGTGTGGCATTAGATAAAGAAGAATAGGAGGGTGATAAGTAAGAGGTAGCTATTCCACTCCTTTTTACTTTGAGATATGGATGTACCTGCGCAACCTCTCAAACATATTCATAAAGTTATGAAGAGAATGAGGCTCTTTCTTCTACAACTCTAGGGTCAAACTATCCCATCTATTTTGCACATACCTTTTACAATTCTAAATGATAGATACTGCCAACCACTATATTCTCCTATAATCCCTAAGTCTAAAATCCATAATTACCTTATCTGGACCCTTATGAGAAAGTAGTGTTAGCCATTGGGTCAGGATGACTTTAGGATCTAATGCTTCTTTCCTAATCTACAGAGGCATTTTCTTTTCCTATACCTCATATCTATCCATCAATTCCCCTCTAAGCTGCTCATTTCTGAGATAAGACATTAGTGCTCTCACTTGAAGATCACCATCATAGATCAAGGGGTTCCACGCTATATCTTCATCCATTAAACAATTATGCAGACAGTATTCACAGAGCTGATCTTGTTCTTCCAAACTAACTCCTTCAAATAACTCAAAAAATCATGCCTTAAATAGATGGAAATGGACTGATCATTGATGAATCTATTGAATTGAAAACTAAGAAACTTTTCTTTGAGAAATAAGACATAAACATTTGGTGGAGGTCTGCATTCTATGATTTGAATTGCCATGTCACCTACCTCTGTTATCTTCCCTTCCAACCTTTTCAACTCATCATTCTTACTCTTTAATGATGTATTAAGAGTTTATTTCTCCTTCTCCTTGTTTTATTTTTCTTGTTTAAATTCATCATTAAACTTCATTAATTCAAAACCCATAGATAGAACAGTGAGGCATGTTGGAGGTCTTATTACAGGAGGCTACAGGATTGGAGCTTCTTTTTTCTCATTTTCCATTTTACTCCCAATCACTTGTGCTAAGAGATCCATGTTAGAGCCATGACCATATGTATGAATCTTTGCCTCCAATTCTTTTATTCTTATCTCTTTCTCCCTATCCTTCTCCTCATACTATTTCACTTGTTCTTCTAATTGGTTAATTCTATCAAGGGCTTCCTGAAGTTCTTGCCTCATATTTCTATCTTCTAACAATCTATTGAAACATGGGAAGACCTCTAAAGTTGTGGGTAACTTAAAAAAATAGAGGTCAACCTCTAGAGAAGGCTGGCTTCCTATGGTGTCACCTAAAAACTACTTTTTATCCTACCACTTTGACAAGGAAAAGGGTAAAGAAAAGATTGTATGAAAATGAGACCTACAACTAAGGTGATGCACCAAAACTGACTAGAACCTGCAAACATAGCTTGCATACACAATTTCAACAATGACTGAATTAGGCTTACACAACCTACTTTCATATGTCTTTGCATAAGTACTTTATAAGGACATTAAAATGTTTAAACCTTTAGAAGGAAAGAAGTTTCAAAACTAAAAGTGTTTACATTCTTAACATAGATTATAACCTACAACAACATACCTTTCTGCATAAAGGCGCTTGGCATGAGACAAAATTACAAGGAGATGAACAAAACTTCACAAGTAACTCAATCAATCAATTAGATACACATAATAAAGCACAAAATGAGAAGGCAAAATACTCATAATCATTGATGTCCAAGGTCACCACTGGTATACATGTTGAAAATAGTTACAAAACTATCAAAATCTGAGCAAGGATTGTCAAAATCACAAGTCTCCACAAATTGCATAGTAAGAACTAACTACAAAATGAGTCACATAAGTGACTATATCCACAACTCCAAGTGGTTCCACCAAAAAATGTTCTCCCATTTGTCTGGGGTCAGATGCCTCAAAAAAGTCCAAAATTTAGCAACTAGGTCTCCTCCAAAAGAGCTCACAATGAGAGAAGACAACAAAAGCTCTTATTTGCCCTCCAAAGTTAATAAAACCCAAACAATCTTCTCTTAAATCTCCTCCAAATGTTGGACACTCTCACCACTACCTCCTAAATGCTTGGCATGCGTTTTCCAATCATAAGGACACTCAATGCCACCTATATGCTTCTATAATGTTTTTGCATTTAATAATAACAATAAACTTAAATGATTTATAATGGCATCATTTGAAGTTTAATTGTTTTACATTTTGATACTAATGCAAAGAAAATAGAAAAAACATCTAAGTGTTGATCTAGTAAATAGGGACAAAGCATAAAAAGTCCTAAAAGACTAGTATGCTAGTCGTGGCACTAGGCATAAGACAAAATAGCTTAAAAAATCCTAAAGCCTCAAGTTTTGGGTCACGGGCTTATTAATGAAAAAGATGCAAACATAAAAACAATGACAAAAAACTCATCAGACTTTTTAGGGTTGAAACCCTAAAAGACAAAAGACATTTTTTGCTCATCTCACTTTGCATCTTTTTGGGAATTTTGCAACTTTCTACTTCCTGTGCGCCACCATGGAGTCTTCTATAGAGTTCTATTTGGAGAATTCTCTTGCTAGTTTTGAAGGGTTTACTCTACTAATCTTGATGAATGTCTGGAACCGCTTAGGTGAGTAGAATAAATCCTTTCCTTGAAGCTTAAACTAAATATTCATGTCATTTCTGGTCCACTGTATATGATAAATGTATCATTTTCACCATGGACATGGCTATATTCATGTGTTATAAGCTGCATCTCTCAAAATAGACTATATATATACTTTCTTTGTGTCTTCGCTCCTATATCTGGTTCAACCTGGTATATTTGTATCATTCTAGATATTTGCTCCTATAGTTGGTTTATCACAGAGTTTTTGCTCTTCTTGTAGAGTTATGTGAAGAGCTTCCATCATTGCCATATATTTCTTGTGTTTTTTATTATATGGGTTCTTCATATTCTTGATAAAACTGGTAGGAATGCAAAAGATGGAAAGTTGTATTGTTGTTATGCTTTCAAAAGGGTTTTTTGTGAGCAAATCCTTGTTATCTCCTAATCTTGTTGCTAGCATAGATGATATTTTCATTGATTAGAAACCCTAATGCATTATGTCATTGAAATTGTGGCCTTTTCTTTGACATGGCAATCTATACCACTATGTAACTCCTTTTTAACCAATAAAGACTATGGCTATAGGTTCTCAGGCTTCTCTACTACAGTTTATTGCATTTTTCATGCAAAAGCATTCTAGAGATTTCAAGAAAAATACGTATGTTGGATGCTGGCTTCAAGTATCATATTGGTCCTGGCATGACTGTTCACTATGCTGACTGCTCCACCTTGTGATAGTCCTCTCACCTTAGGTCCTAAAATTTGAGCTTATGCAAGACATGCTTTGGATGGTTATCCGCATCAAACATGCTTTGGATGCTTGTCCACAAAAAAACATTCTTTGGATGGATGTCCATGGCAAACATGCTTTGGCAGGATGTTATTTCTCTGTTAGAACCTCTGCATTCTCTTTCATAAGTGACTGCTACTGTTAGTGTCTTCATGAATGCTGATGTTCTAACATCTCTAGTACCTTATAACAATCATTTGATTGTCCTTCTTAACTATGATGACACTCTTTAAGACTGAGTTGTGTATGATGACTGGAATCATGTAACCTCTTCTCTGTATATAGTTAGGGTATTGATTATCCCTCCTTACTTATTGAATCTTCACATTGTTCTCCATGTAAGGATTTCAATCTTCGTATAATCTAAACCTGATAGGATCTCCTTTTTCTACTTCTCAAAAGGCTACTATATCACTTCTATCTTAACTGTGCTTAGCTTATACTGAGCCTTACTCTGTCAAAATGTAATTACAATTGTAAGTTATTGCAACTGATGTGCAATCTGAATGCAACTCCATTGAGTCCTTTCATGGCAACTACTCCATTTCATCACCCTAATCACTCCATGTTTTACATTGAGCTTGGACATTATAGAGGCATGATTTGAGTGGCAGTGAAGAGCCCAAAGCAAAAAATGGAATTATCAGACAAGATTTGTAAAGGAAATAACTAAGAAATGGTAACAGTGCTGCTAACTATGTATGCATGAGTATCCTTTACCCACTGACAGTCCTCTTGATGCTAAAGCTCTCTTTTCTGAACTGTCTCTTTGTATTATTCTCATGACTATCTTTATTCTTCTAGGTTATCACTATCTTAGGCTACATATGTGCAGTCTTATAAGTGGCAAACAGCTTCACTGTCAAAATATTTTAGACTTTCAAAACTTTCTTACAAGAAATCTAAAACTAGCTGTCATATCTTAGACTGCTGTTTGCTCAGGATTTTCCTTGTTATTATGACTGCCACATAATGATTTGTATAGCCTTTAAGACTCTCTTTTTGTACCATATGCAGTCCTATTCCTTGATGACTATTTTTTTCATAGATATCACTATCAAGGGATTTGTGTGTGAACAATCTGCATGATGTAACCTTTTCACAAGCTTGATGTCTTCAACATCTGATGCATTCCTCTCTGTCACTAAATACTGTCCACATGCTACTGTACTCTTGCTACAGTGTTGAGTCCCTAGAAATTGTTAAGGCTCATGTGAAACTTTCCCTTTTAATCTTCATTTGTTCACTATGTACTCTCATTAATGTAGCTCCTATGAACACTTCTTCAGTCAATTTGATACAAGGCATTTAATTCAACCTTTATGATTACCTTTAGCACATATATATTACTTATGACAGTGACAAATATCCCACTATCACAAATGATGTGTACTTGCTTTAGTGAACCATAAGGAAATGAATTGCTTTTCTATGCCTCACTACAACACAATAAGACAACATGTCGGGCTCAACCCTTGTGGGAGCCACATTTTAACCCACATGCTAAAATCAAATAAACAAGTCAATAACAAAAATTTCTCTAAACCTACACAAGAAACAAACATGTTAGGAAAAATATGTGCGTGTGATTGATGTTCTTGATTATCCTATTGCTTTCTTGAAGGTCCATGTGATACTGACAGGTTTATTACATCTAAAAATTAGACTGTATGTTTGTAGATATATGTCATATGTTATATGATGCCTCGTCATTGCTCTAAGATCAATTTTCAACCTCTAATGCAGATAACTAAAGGAATCAAGGAGATAATAGTTGGGTGCAGGACATGCGGACAACATGGGATGATGCAAGACAAAACAAACAAGACCAAGACTCATCATTCAGGCAATGACGAGTCATCCTACAACATTTGCACATTTATTTCTTTAATTTTCTATAAATGTATAGTCTTTGTTTTTCATTTGCCATGAATCAGTTAGTCTCACAACTTGTGTGAGACCTTATACATTTATTTTTCAATTAAAGATTACTTTTCCTCTAAAAGATTTGTACAATCTTTCAAATAAGTTATGCATCTAGAATGCAAATTGGCACTATAATCTGAATTTGTTTTATTTGTGCACATGGATATAATACAACAATAAAATGTACCTTTCTTTTCTTTAAAACTCCAAAATCTCTACCTGATTGAGCTAGTAGTGAAATTAGGTAACATTTTTTGTGACATCTGCTATATGTTTGCCTACTAAACATCAGACTAGTTGCCTAGACCTTATCCATTGGGTATGGGGTCACTCAGAGACTTCTAAAACACTTGGATAAATAGATTTCTGACTTCTAAAACTTAGCAGAACAAAACATGATACCTTGAAAAACCTACTCTACCTAATAGAACTCGGGTCAAACTGACTAACTGTGCAAAATAACACTTGGAGGAAAAAACTAATCAGTTCCAAACCCTAGTCTACATTAACCAAGATAGACATCAACTCAAATTAAACCATTCACTAGTTGGGTAAAGTAGTTTCCATTTCTACATAATTTACAATGTTTGTCATGCTTGAGGATAGCTAGAAAGAGAAGAAACATGAATCGAAATTCAACAAAGAGCTGCAGTACCTCTTGAAGAACATACACAAGTTCACTAACCTTTTTCATATGGAATGTAAACATTCCTGCCTTGAGGTAGAAAATTGACTTGAATCTGCTCTTCCCTAGCTGTATCTTCATGCTTGGGTGCAAGAAAGATAGGAATACTCTTGTTGGCCTCTAATCTGGCTAGATGCCTAATTGGGCATCCTCTAGAAAGAGTAAATTTAGAGCTCTCCATGCTGATTCCTTGTTGTTCCAAATCATGTTGTTGTTCCTCCTCTTGTTTTTGATCTTCTACTTCAAATGGTGCTAGCTCAATACCCAAAGTTGGGAAAAAAGTGGCCTCCTCATGAGTCAAAACAAACTTTAGATCATCCCAAAATGAAACTACCTCATGAGTCAAAGCTTCATTCTCATATTGACTTTCATGAACTAGCAACTCATTCCACTATTTAACATCTTGTAGCTATCCCAAGACTTGTGTTTTCACAGTCATATCTTCTTCATTTTGTTCAACAAATAAAGGTAGCCCATCATACCAAAACATATCAACCTCTTTTCCTCCAAGTTCCTCATGTTCATTTATCTCCTCTATAGTTTGTTCCTACTCTTGTTCAAACTTGTGAACTTGTTGTCCTGATTTAGCATCATTCACAACTTCTTCTAGCAGGTTTAATCCTTTGTCATCCAGTTTAGAGACAAAAATTTCAATGTCATCCCAAAATGAATCTTCCTCACACTCTTCATGAGATTCTGATGGAGGAGGGTTGTTTTCTACTTCATAATAGTTCTCAGCTAGTTGTGAAGGTTCCAAGAAAGGTTTACTTTCACACTCTTTTACTTGATCTGAGACCCCATTGTCAGATTGCTTAGCTTTAATCAACAACTTCTCATATTTTTGAGCATCTTCTTGCTGGTATGAAATTGCTAGCAAGTTGGGTACCTGAATTCTTTTCTCATCTTGTTCAACAAAAATAGGTAGTTGATCAAACAAAAAGACCAATGCCTCCTCTTCATGTGGTGCCTTCTTCAATGAAACTTGGACATTCTATCATTGCAACTAAGGACCTTTACCTTGCAACCTCTGTACACTACTTTCATTCATTTTATAAAAAGCATTAGAAAACTCTTAAAATGAATGAAAATGTAAGGGATTCAATGACAAGCCTAGTCCTACATCCTCTTCACATGTGTTATGCTCATATTTAGCTGGGGACATGGTACAAACAACCGCAACCGACTGCTCCTCTTGCCATAGAGTTTCATGTTCATACTTACCTCCTGGTAAGAAATTTGATTTCTCATCTTCCTGATCTTGGACTGGTATGGAAGGGGTAGCCTTAACAAGATTTGGCATTTTATAATTAGGATACCTAGTCCAAGTAGGCTGCCATGGTTTTTCAGTACTTTGATGGCTTGATTCAAGTTCTTGATATGACTGAAACTGAGGATTAATGGACTAGTTTGACTAATTTTGTTCATTCATGTGCTCCTATTGTAAAGCATATTTTTTCTACCCCTTTATGTCATTCAGCTGCTTGGTCCAGTCAAGCAATATGTTCTTGATATTTGTAATCTCTAGTATCTCATCATTTTGAAGCTGATTGGGAAAGTAGTATTGTTGGTTTGGCATAAAATGGGATTCTCGAGACTAGTCATGGGCATACACTGGCTGCCATGGAGTTTGTGCATGGATGGGAGGGTGAGTGTGATAGACTTATTGGTTTGGACTAATACTAGCTATGTGACCACTGTGATACGGTTCATAAGATGGTGTATGAACAAGATTTTCATGAAATGGTGGAAAGTAAGACATATTTCTTTGAAATGGAGACATATTACAACATTTATATGAGCTGAAAACTCATTGAAAATTTCATAATAAAAATCAAGTCTAATTTTTAGTAAAATAAGTACATACCAGCACTTGTCTTCTTGAAACCAATAGATATTTCTTTCTAGAGTCACCAGGTGTGTGTTTTCCTTGCCTCTCCAAGGCAGGTTTTGCTAACATACACACCAATATCAGTAATGCATGAACTGTTCTCCACTAGTTTTCACTAAACCAAAGCTTTGGATTCTCCAGGTATGTATTTAAAACACCTCAACAGGTAGAAATCAACTGATGTACACACCAAACAATAGTAATAAAAGTATAAAATGGACTGAGAATTAGTTCACAATCCCAATAGGCATGCCAAAAACCTGTTGTCAATGAGATTTGTACCCTGTTGAACATGAAGTTCAATGATCTATTGAAACATGGGAAGACCTCTAAAGCTGTGGGTAACTTAAAAAAATAGAGGTCAACCTCTGGAGAAGGCTGGCTTCCTATGGTGTCACCAAAAAACTACTTTTTATCCTATTGCTTTGACAAGGAAAAGGGTAAAGAAAAGATTGTATGAAAATGAGACCTACAACTAAGGTGATGCAACAAAACTAGCTAGAACCTGCATACACAACTTGCATACACATTTTCAACAATGACTAAATTAGGCTTACACAACTCACTTTCATATGTCTTTGCATAAGTACTTTATAAGGATGTTAAAATGTTTAAACCTTTAGAAGGAAAGAAGTTTCAAAACTAAAAGTGTTTTCATTCTTGACATAGATTACAACCTACAACAACATACCTTTCTGCATAAAGGTGCTTGGCATGAGACAAAATTACAAGGAGATGAACAAAACTTCAAAAGTAACTCGATCAATCAATTAGATACACACAATAAATCACAAAGTGAGAAGGCAAAATATTTATAATAATTGATGTCCGTGGTCACCACTGGTATACATGTTCAAAAGAGTTACAAAACTGTCAAAATATGAGCAAGGATTGTCAAAATCATAAGTCTCTAGAAACTACATAGTAAGAACTAACTACAAAATGAGTCACATAAGTGACTATTTCCACAACTCCAAGTGGTTCCACCAAAAAAGGTTCTCCCAACTATCTGGAGTTGGATGCCTCCAAAAAGCCCAAAATTTAGCAACTAGATCTCCTCCAAAAGAGCTCACAATGAGAGAAAAAGTCAAACATGACTTAGTCTAACATGATGACACATAAAACTATCCATAAAAAGCTTTTATTTTCCCTCCAAAGTCAATAAAACCCAAACAATCTTCTCCTAAATCTCCTGTAAATATTTGACACTCTCACCACTACCTCCTAAATGCTTGGCATGTGTTTGCCAATCACAAGGACACTCAATGCCACCTATATGCTTCTATAACCTTTTTGCATTTAATAATAACAATAAACTTAAATGATTTATAATGGCATCATTTGAAGTTTAATTGTTTTACATTTTGATACTAATGCAAAGAAAATAGAAAAAGATCTAAGTACTAATCTAGCAAATAGGGACAAAGCATAAAAAGTCCTAAAAGACTAGTATGCTGGTCGTGGCACTAGGCATAAGACAAAATATCTTAAAAAATCCTAAAGCCTCAAGTTTTGGGTCACAGGCTTATTAATGAAAAAGATACAAAAATAAAAACAATGACAAAAAACTCATTAGACTTTTTAGGGTTGAAACCTTAAAAGACAAAAGACATTTTTTTCTCATCTCGCTTTGCATCATTTTTGCAATTTTGCAACTTTCTACTTCCTATGCGCCGCCATGGAGTCTTCTATAGAGTTCTATCTGGAGAATTCTCTTGCTGGCTTTGAAGGGTTTAAGCTACTGATCTTGATGAATGTCTCAAACTGCTCAGGTGAGTAGAATAAATCATTTCCTTGAAGCTTAAACTGAATATTCATGTCATTTTTGCTCCACTATATATTATAAATGTATCATTTTTCACCATGGCCATGGCTATATTCATGTGTTATAAGTTGCATCTCTCGAAATAGACTGTATATATACTTTCTTTGTGTCTTTGCTCCTGTAGCTGGTTCAACCTAGTATATTTGTATCATTTTGAGCATTTGATCCTGTAGCTGGTTTATCGCCAAGTTTTTGCTCTTCCTGTAGAGTTATGTGAAGATCTTCCATCATCGCCATATATTTCATGTGTTTTTTATTATACATGTCCTTCATATTCTTGATAAAAGTGGTAGAAATGTAAGAGATGGAAAGTTGTATTGTTGTTATGCTTTCAAAAGGGATTTTTGCGAGCAAATCCTTGTTATCTCCTAATCTTGTTGCTAGCACAGATGATATTTTCATTGATGAGAAACCCTAAAGCATTATGTCATGGAAACTATAGCCTTTTCTTTGACATGGCAATCTATACCACTATGTAGCTCCTTTTTAAGAAATAAAGACTATGGCTACAGGTTCTCAGGCTTCTCTGCTATAGTTTATTGCATTTTTTCATGGCAAAAGTATTCTAGAGATTTCAAGAAAAATATGTATGTTTAATGCTTACTTGCATTATCATATTGGTCCTGGCATGACTATTCACTATGCTGACTGCTCCACCTTATGACAGTCCTCTCACCTCAGGTCTTGAAATTTGACCTTATGTAAGACATGCTTTGGATGGTTGTCCATAGCAAACATGCTTTGGATGGATGTCCACAACAAACATGCTTTGGTAGGATGTTATTCCTCTGTCAGAACCTCTACATTCTCTCTCATAAGTGACTGTTGATGTTAGTGTCTTCATGAATGGTACTATTCTAACATTTCTAGTACCTTATAATAGTCATTTGATTGTCCTTCTTAACTATTATGACAATCTTTTAGACTGAGTTATGTATGATGACTGGAGTCATGTAACCTCTTCTCTGTATATAGTTAGGGTATTGATTATCCCTCCTTATTGAATCTTCACATTGTTCTCCATGTAAGGATTTCAATCTTCATACAATCTAATCCTGATGGGATCTCCTTTTGCTACTTCATAGGAGATTGCTATATCACTTCTATCTTGACTGTGCTTAGCTTATACTAAGCCTTACTCTATAAAAATGCAATTACAATTGCAAGTTATTGCAATTGATGTGCAATCTAAATGCATCTCCCTTGAGTGTTTTCATGGTAGCTACTCCATTTCATCACTCTAATCACTCCATATTTTACATTGCGCTTGGACATTATAGAGGCATACTTTGAGTGGTAGTGAAGAGCCCAAAGCAAAAAATAGAATTATTAGACAAGATTTGTAAAGGAAATGACTAAGAAATGGTAACAGTGTTGCTGACTATGTATGCATGAGTATCCTTTACCCAAAGACAGTCCTCTTGATGCTAAAGCTTTCTCTTTTCTATACTATCTCTCTATATTTTTCTCATGACTATCTTTATTATTCTAGGTTATCACTATCTTGGGTCACATATGTGCAGTCTTATCAGTGGAAAACAACTTCATTGTCAAAATATTTCAGACTGTCAAAATTTTCTTACAAGAAATCTAAAACTAGCTGCACTTTGCTCAGGGTTTTCCTTGTTATTATGACTACCACATAAAGATTTGTACAGCCTTTAAGACTATCTTTTTGTATTGTATGCTGTCCTATTCCTTGATGATTGTTTATTTCATATATGTCACTATCAAGGGATTTGTGTGTGAACAAATTGTATGATGGAACCTCTTCACAAGCTTGATGTCTTCAACATTTGATGCATTCCTCTATGTCATTGAATACTGTCCACATGCTACTATAGTCTTGCTATAGTGTTGAGTCGCTAGAAACTGTTAAGGCTCATGTGAAACCTTCCCTTTTAATCTACCTTTGTTCACTGTGTACTCTCATGAATGTAGCTCCTATGAACACTTCTTCAATCAGTTTTGATACAAAGCATTTAATTCAACCCTTATGATTACCTTTAGCACATATATATTACTTATGACAGTGACAAATATCCCACTATCACAAATGATGTGTACTTGCTTGAATGAACCATAAGGAAATGAATTACTTTTCTATGCCTCACTACAACACAATAAGACAACATGTCGGGCTTAACCCTTGTGGGAGCCACATTTTAACCCACATGCTAAAATCAAATAAACAAGTCAATAACAAAACATTCTCTAAACCTACATAAGAAACAAACATGTTAGGAAAAATATGTGCGTGTGATTGATGTTCTTGATTATCCTGTTGCTTTCTTGAAGGTCCATGTGATACTGACAGGTTTATTACATCTAAAAATTAGACTGTATGTTTGTAGATATATGTCATATGTTATATGATGCCTCATCATTGCTCTAACATTAGTTTTCAACCTCTAATACAGATAACTAAAGGCAACAAGGAGATAACAGCTGGGTGTAGGACACGTGGACAACATGGGATGATGCAAGACAAAACAAATAGGACCAAGACTCGTCATTCAGGCAATGATGAGTCACCCTATAACATTTGCACATTTATTTCTTTAATTTTCTATGAATGTATAGTATTTTTTTTTCATTTTCCATGAATCAGTTAGTCTCACGGCTTGTGTGAGACCTTATACATTTATTTTTCAATTAAAGATTACTTTTCCTCTAAAAGATTTGTACAATCTTTCAAATAAGTTATGCATCTAGAATGCAAATTGGCACTGTAATCTAAATTTGTTTTATTTGTGCACATGGATATAATACAGCAGCAATAAAATGTACTTTTCTCTTCTTTAAAACTCCAAAATCTCTACCTGATTGAGCTAGTAGTGAAATTAGGTAACACTAACAACTCCTTTTCTTGTTGAAAATCAAAACCTTGATCCTTACTTTCAGTAACATTAAAAACTTCTCCAACAGGGCTACCAAGAACTATTTTTCCCATTTTTCTTGCAATGAAAATGTCCTCTGAATCAAAACTAGAGGATGAAGAAACATACCTTTTGTGTGTTGGTAGGTACACTGGCATCAGTAGGAGTATTACCAGTGACATTTCCTTCCTTCTCTGAAGCTATTGTTGTGCCTTGCACACACACCCCATTTTGCCAAATGGAGACCTCTTTTGCTTTGGCTTGGAGTCTCAACCTTTGTAACTTATGACAATGAGAAGGTGGATTTGTGCTTGGAATGCAGGATTTTCTTCAAATTTTAGTATTTTGCATGTTTGGAGTCATTTGATGCTTTTATGATTGATTTGGAAGTGTCTTGGGTGGTCTTGTGCTTAAGAAATTGCCATTTTCTACTTTCTGCACTAAAATTGGGTGTAACTGCATTTTGCTCCAAAACCCTATGTCACGGGATATTGTCCTTGAAATTACTTCTACTGGATGTGTCAAGTTGAAATTCCTAGTTTCTAGGTCTTAGAGTTGCAAAATCATGCCTAATTTTGCAAGATTTCACTAAGGGGTTCATATACTTTCACCCTGAATCATGTTCCTGATGCCCTGATTTGGCTAAGTCTGAAACCCTGAAAATCTTGAAAAATGGCTAAGTCTAAAATCTGGTGGAACCTCAAAAATCTAGAATTGACATATGAAATCCTATGGATCTAGAACCTATCTCAAACATATTGAAAGTATATTTTAAAAATATTTAAAGTATAAGAAATTCAATATCTAATTTCTTATACTTAATTATATTTTTAAATATACTTTCACCTTGGACATTTCCAAATTTAGTGCTAAAAATGCCTCCTACTGACCTTTGCGCTAAAAATGCCTCCTACCGACTTTTGCACTAAATACGCCTCTGACCGATATCCCTCCAAGTTACCGCTAAGTCAGTCACATCAAAAATCCCTGCCGGTGGCACTAGAAAAATGTGTGCTAAAATCTTAACCCACTGACTTGCACTAAAAAGTACCCTCACCAACTTTGGTTAGTGATCTCTCAAATCCACGCAGGTTCATGCCCTTCAAAAGTAGCGCTAATGCATTTTGCACTAAAAACAAGCCTCTCCAACTTTGCACTAAAAGAAAGCCTCCCCGACTTTACGCTAAAAACAAGCTTCACTGCCTTTTGTCATTCGGACCCATGAAATCTATGTAGGTCGGATGAACCCAAAATCCCCGCTAGGTCAGTTGGAGGTGAAATCCCCACTTTTTGCCCATTTTGGCCTAAAAACACATTTTTTCAATGTGAAGCTTAGATTTTCTTGGTGAATTTGAATTGCACATCTATTTGTCACATCATGATGGATCTTTTTACCAAGTTTGTGTGGATTTTTGGCATGTTTTATGATAATTAATGCTACTACACATGAAAAGTTTGTGACCCCCAAAAATCTTATTTTTTGTAGAAAAGGCTAGAAAAACATGAAATAAAAGTCTCTAAATGCATTCAAATGACCAAAAAAACTTCCTAGATCTATATATTGGCCAAATGGGTACTCAAAAATGATAAAAAAATGCAGAAAATCATGCAAAAATTAGTGGATTTATGAAGTTGTCTATAAGGAAGCAACATTGACAGTCAGTCACTTTTGACTGATCCGTGACTGCAAATGGACATATTTTGGTTCAAATTGATGGAAGATGAATTGTTTAGATGAAATTTATGCTTGGAATTGTTGAATTATAGGTCTTGGAGGACACAGGAGCTTGTCAGAGTCGTCTTGGAAGGATGTACACACAGATATGCAGTGTTGACCCAGAAATGCAGAAACTTCATTCTATCAACCAAATTACTATTGCACCTGCAAAAGGAAGTCATTATGATGTCCAAGATGATGGAGATGAGCTATAGGATCTAGAAGACATTGGAGATCATGCTTCTTTCATGGTAGTTCCTATAGATCTAGTCCAATGTCTAAGACATGTTCACACTTGGTCATAGTTGTCCCAGTAGTCTAGTCATCAAGAATCAGTCCAACAAGCATCTAGTTGGATATACCTTCACTAAAATGTGCCACACACCCCTCTTGATCCAGTCAGTACTTGGAATCCTATTAATCCACATCAGCTCAAGTTTTCAAGTGTCATGTGACTTTATTTTGGCTTTATTAGGCCTTGAAAATTGACTTTTCATCATGTACAACCAAATGGGTATCCATTTTGTCCAGATTTGATGTATTTGCAAGCTATATTTTGTCTTTTTCCTAAAGGACAAATGCAAATCTGAAAATGTAACAAACTGTTGTACTTTATTAAATGCCATGTAATCTAAACCCTTGGTACTGAGTTAATCTCCACCGTCCATTGAAAAAACTCAGTATGGTGCCTTGTCTATAAAAGGGCCATCATTCTCTCATTGTAACAAGTAGGATTTGATACTAAATTGCTAAGACTTTGCCAAATTGTGATCAATACAAAGCAAGTTTTGAAGGTTGTTGGGAATCTGTGTTCTTGTGTTATCCTCTTTGGTTTTCATGGTTCATATCAATCAGAATTTAATTAGTTGTGCTTTTGCAATGATGGGTAAATGTTAAGATATCTGATGAATGCTTTGATCCATACTATTAGTGCTTGCTAATGGTAAACTGCTATGTATAGTTAGCCTGGGCCCTATCATTGAATATAGTTCAGTTGCAGTCCACTAGTTGAGCTGTGCCATTATCAAGTGTTTAATGGATGAAGGCAATTTGAAAATCATAAGGATCCTTTGAAGATTGCATCATTTCTTGCAACATTATGGGTTTCCTATCCTGGTGAAACACGGAATGGTTTATTGAAAGTATTTGTCTATCTGCAGCATTTTACCTAGTTGTGACTATCACTTAGGATCTCTTATCCCTTCTCTCTCTCCTTTTCCTTTTGCATTTTATTTATATCAAGTTTATTAGGTTAGGTTATAAGCAACATCTACATTACAAATCTATTGAAAGTATCATAGGGTTTCTGTAGACATATTGCTACCATCTTTTATAAACCCTATATTTTATGTAAGACCCCTTGTTGGCACAGCTAGACATACCACTAAGTCATTCCAAGAAAGATAAGATCTAGTTGTATTATCCTTGGGGTAGTCCTATCTTGGATAGGATACATTTTTTAAGAGAGGTGTCATACTAGCAATCATACCTACATTGTTGTGTGCTAAAAACACCCATCAACAGCTGTGTCCAACAATGTTGGATCTTGTTGCTGTTGTGCTTCCTCCTTTTCTACTTCCCCTTGTCCCTCATCAACGCCTAGGTGTGATAGTTTCTAGCTTATCCTCTCTTTTCCTCTTTTTCTAACTTCTCCTCTTCTTCCTTTCCCCTGCACCCTTCTTTCTCAATGCCCTTATGCTTCTCTACATTCTTCTTACTCTTCTTCTTCTTAGAAGAATTGGAGGCATCACTTCTCATAGTCCCCCTCATGGGTTTAGGGTTAGGAATTAAGGTTTCTTCTACTATCACTGGCATAGTTTCTGGAGGAATTTCCTCCCATGGCTCTTCTCATTTAGGCTCAACTTCAGGTTCAACCTCTGGTTCTAGCTCTAGTTCAACATTAGGTTCAACTTTTGGTTCTAGCTCCTGTTGAGGCTCATCTACTTCCAGCAATTCATAAATATCCTTGTATTGTTTAAAAGCATCCTAGCTAACCTATGGGTGCTAGATTCTCAAACTTATTTTAACCAGTAGATCTACCAGACAATGATGAGACAATGTAGTCTCTATTTGTCTTTTCTGATACTCAAATGATATTCTCTTCAACATATTGTATAGATAATTGGGAACATTACCCAATTTTTCATGGCACAAGTGATTCAACAATTGAAAGTGTGTAGTATACAATAGGTTATGTCTACCATCACAAGTGATATATTTGATAATATACGAAGCACATTTCCCCCAGAAGAAAGGAAGGGATAATCTTTTTGTACCTTTGTGGTTCACTCTAGGTTCTCACCACGCTTGCAGAATTCCTCCCTCGCTGCTATTGCATCAGCACAAGCTGGATACTCAGACTCTATTCATGGTAATCTGGTGACTTGGGAAATAGCTATTTTAGAGATGTCTATAACTAATCCCCTCACTATCGCTTAGTCATACTACAGAGTTGCTGCAAAATCCCTTGCCATATCATTGTCATACTTTGTTAACTTCATAAAATAGTCTAACCACCCCACTCTAGTGAAGAGTGGGAGAACCAATACATCCTCCAATATCTCCTTATGCACTGATGGTTCTTTTATGATTACATCACCCCCCATTGCACCTATATTCTGCACTCCTATCACTTCTCAATTCTACCTAATTCTGTCTAATTTTAATTTTACCACCTCAGAAAACTACCTGTCAATACTTCCACCCCCCAACTGTAGCTTTAAAGAAAATTGAAATTTAGCTCAGTCATAGGAAAATAACAAGCTCACAATTTAGGGCAAGTCGACTATTGTGGAAAATGGCATAGGAAAACCTCGACAACAACTTAAAAAAAATTTGATTGATGGTAAAAAGTAAAAACTTAAAAACTGACCATATACCCCTCCCCCCAACTAAAAGGTGAAGTGACCACACTTCATGAACGAATGTGTAGGGATGAAAGAGTAATGATTACATGAAAAGGGGTGATATATTGCCACATGCATAAGATAAACACTTAGTAATAATGAATATAAATAGAAACTTTGAAGATAATCATTAAAAGGTTACCTTATGTGTATTGATTATGAAGAGAATAGAGCAGACCGCCTTGGAAAAAGAGATCAGGATGTTGGGATGAGCGGAGTGATATGCATAGAGTAGATGGGAAGGTGGTGGGTATGTCAAAATTTATTCAAGTTGACAGGCTGTAAAAGTTGATGTAGCAACCTGTGAATACAATTTGAACAAACATGCCACAATCGTCGGATTATGGAAGGTGATTGAAGCACGTGGAGCAGTAAGGAAGTGCACGTGAAGAAGAATGAAATGTGTGTCAAATGGTTGAAAATCTCCATAGACACTCATTACTATAGGCACCCGCAACACAGGTCCTGATTGAATATGTTCAGAAATAGGAAACCAGGGCCCAACTGTGATAGGTCCCTCTGAAATTGATAGTGGTCATCATGTACAATGTGTTGTGTATGCATGTGATTTTAAAGCAAAGAAAATTATGTTTCAGCAACAGGGGTTGAGTATTTCAACTCAACCTTCACATCACTAGACAATGTTGGTGGATCAGTATCTGAAGGTGTATCATTTAGTGTCGCATCATCATCATCATCAGGAGTGTCAGGAGGACCATACTGAGCAGCTAGAGAAACAAGAAAGTCGTCCTTCTAAAGTGGCTTTTTATACAGTTTAAGCCTGTGCCCATTTACTAACAGTGAAAATTGAACTGCATCAATAGTCTACAATTGAACTACACCATTAGGAAAGACTTGCTTGATCTCATATGGGCCTAACCAACGTGACTAAATCTTGCCCTTGAAGTCCTTATATCTTGAATCATAAAGGAGTGCCCAGTCACCTGCAGTGAATTCCTTTGTCTTGATGTACTTGTCATGCCATTTTGCTCTTTGTTTCTATATGACCTCTGTGTGATGAATAGCCTCCAATCAGATTTCATCCAAAGCATTCAAATGTTGTAGCCTTTCTTGTTGTGTTGTGGTCAAATCCATTCCTAGTTCCACTACTGTCCTCAGGGTTTTGTGTTCAAATTCTATAGGCAGGACTGTTTATTAAGATATTCTTCTAGAATATCTATTTGTAGTGGATGGTCAGTACCGTGTAAGTGTAACGGTCTTGTAATCATATCTTGGATCATGTGTCAATCCTTGGCAGTTTCTAAATATAGAAACGTGCCTATTCTTGTACATTCTGTAACCTATTTATTGAGCATTCGCTCATTGTTAATATCATCCAACAATTTACCAATTACCTATGTAATATGGTATTAGAGCCAGGTTCACTTTCAAAAATATAATTTCTTTTGAAATTACTGAGTTTGTTTTTTGAAATTCGAAGTTCCTGTAGGTTGCAAATTTCATTTGAAGGGTTTCGCGGGTCGTCTGAGGTCATTTTTTTTGTGTGGTCCGTTGGCCTTCTTCATCTGCATAATCGTGTTTTTTCTGATCGCGATTTCTGGGCGTCTTCACCCTCTTCCGATGTCATTCTCTGTAGCAGATGTTCTGTGGCGCCATTGTTTTTGCATTGTGGATGCATGTTTTCTAGACTGCATGGCGCATTTTTTCCTCCGGCGCGATTTCCTTTTTAAACATCTCTAGTTTCACGCCTATCTGAAGGTCATCTTTCGTCCATAAAATTATGATTTTCTGTTGCATTTTCTGTCCCAACACACGAATTTTTAAGGCCACGATTCTGTGTAAAAAGGTTTTCTGCATTTTTGTTCAAGTTTTTCACAATTTTCTGAGGTTTTAGGGGACACGATTTGCTTTTGTGTGACGGGTTTTGTTGGCATTGTTTGTCTTTGTGTGGGCATCATAGTGGAGGTTGCATTTTGTGGACAGTTGGAATAGAATCGTCATTGGATACACGCTTAGAACGGTCCCTTTACCCTGTCGCAAATCTACAGTTGTGCTCGATGGCAGTTAGAAGAGGTCACGTTTTGTGATCCTGGGTATCTGCTCCTTCATTGGTCTGTGTTTTCATGGCTTCCATGGCCGCCTAGGGCATCTATTTTTTTCAGCTAGGGTTTTGACCCTCCTTTTTTAGTCAATTTTTTTTTCTGATTACAGATTCCTTCTAGGTTTTTCGAGAGCTTTTCTAGGTTGGCTTCAATTTTTTCCAATTCTCTCGAAGTCCGTGCCTCAATTTTTTGTGCTAGCAGATTTGTCTCAAAATCTGTTCTTGTCCCTACCTTTGTGCATTGAAATTTGTGCCTCAGGTTTCATTTTTTTCTACCTCTTCTTAGTACCTCATTTTTCGTACCTTGAAAAGTGTGCAAGATGGCGAGTTTGAACAACATCATGTTGGAAGGCAATCAGTGATTTAATGGAAAAAATTATAGTACCTAGAAGCAGCGAATGATGACCATCTTTGAATATTGCTGCCTTGCTGAGATCATAGACGTCACTACCACTCATCCCGCAACAACGGGTAAAGACCAGGATAAGTTTGACAAACAAACTCGTGAAGCAGTCATGCTCATTAAGTTGTCAGTCATAGATGATTAGCTACATTAGATTCTAGCTGGAAAGACAACAAAGGAGCTTTGGGACCATTTGAAGGGTTTGCATGAAACCTCCGACAAGAGCCGTGCATTCTTGCTGAAAAATGTCCTGTTTTCTATCATGATGGATGAGAAGACATCTCTGCAAATGCACCTAAACAAGATCTAGGAGATCAAAGATCAGCTAGTGGCCATTGGTCAAAAAATGGAGGAAGAAGACCTGGTTGTGATCACTTTGGAAATTCTACCTAAGTCCTATGAACATTTCATTGAGACCCTCAACATTACATCAGCTAATGTTGATCTGAAGTTTCTAGAACTCTATACTATCCTCTTATAGCAGGATCGCTGGAAACAACAGTTTGGTAGTAGTGATTCTTCATCCTCTTCAGAACAGGCTTTTGCAGCCAAGTTTCAGGCTCATAATAAAGGCAAAAGTCTACCTCCATAGCAGAATCAGCAGAAGGGTTCAGCGCCATCCTCTGACAATGGCGAGAAGAAAAATGTGTAGTGTAACTATTGTCACAAGTTTGGACACATCAAGAAAGATTGTTGCCCTCGTATCGCTTCTGAACAGAAGAAACAGGGAGGGTCTCAGCAGAAGGCCAACACAGCGGAGCACACTGAGCAGAGAGAATCTGCCTTTTATGCCTTCATGGCTAAAAGACTAGCAGACCATGTCAAATCCTTAGCTTGGTACATAGATTCTGGTGCCTTGCGTCATTTCACTCACAGACGTGATTGGTTCACCGACCTCTTTCCTTTCCATGATTCTGTCATTTTTGATGGTGGTGAAGAGTACATAGTTGCCGACAAGGGCACTATTTAGATCCAATCTGGTGGGAGGAATCTCATATTCCTCAATGTGTATTACGTTCCTGGCATGGAACTTAATCTACTCTCAGTCAGCCAGATCATGCGACACTCTCCGCACCTTGATGTGGTCTTCAGTACTCATCAGTACTCTATCATTGACCGACTGTCCAATTGCACTGTAGCTATTGGCATTGAGGATCATGGTCTGTACAGACTTGTGTATTCAGGTGGTCCTCCAAAATCAGCCCTAGCAACTCAGAACTCCTCCATCACCAGTCTCTGGCATCAGTGGTATGGGCACCTGAATGTGAACTATCTGTCCCAGCTCTCCTAGCAGCACCTTGTAGATGGGCTTCCTAAGATTCAGTCTCAAAACTTTGGTGTCTGAGGATCCTGTCAAGCTGGCAAACAACACCGCACTCCTTTTCTGACTGGTGACTCCTTGCGTGCATCCAAGGTACTTCAACTTGTCCATGCTGATATTTGTGGACCTATGAATACTCCCTCTGTTACTAGATGCACATATTTTTTACTGTTTGTTGATGATTTCAGTAGGAAAATGTGGGTTTACTTTCTTAAACAGAAATCAGATGTGTTTTCAGTTTTTCAGAAGTTTAAGGCCTTAGTAGAAAAAGAGTCTGGTTGTTCCATTGTAACTCTTAGGTTAGATAATGGGGGGAATTTTGTTCAAATGTGTTCTCCAACTTCTGTGATACACATGGCATCAAACGCCAATTGACCACACCCTACACTCCTCAGTAGAATAGTGTTGTAGAGCGGTGCAACCGCACTATAACTAAGTTATCCCGTTCCATGATGGAGCACAGATGTGTTCCCAAAAGATTTTGGGTAGAAGCAGTTTTTACTGCAGTTTATCTTCTTAACAGGTCTCTAACCTATGCAGTTAAGGATAAAACTCCTGAAGAAGCCTGGACTGGCTGCAAACCGCGGGTCAGTCATTTGAAGGTTTTTGGCTCTCTTGCTTATGTTTGGATTCCCGATGCCAAGTGCTCCAAACTGGATTCCAAGAGTTAGAAACTCATGTTCACAGGGTACAACGATAACCACAAAGCCTACAGGCTAATTGACATTGAGACAGACCGTCTCATCTTCAGTTGTGATGTGGTTTTTGATGAAGAGCAAGGACCTTTCTTCTCTCCCTCTTCTGTGCAGTAGTCCAAGGATTAGCCTTTAAAGGCTTCTGACCTGGGTTTTCATCTTCCATTAGGTCCACCTGATGGGAGGGATGCTGATTATTTCTCAGACTCCGGTTCCGATGAGTCTCAGCCTAAAATTCCTGAGGATGATGCTAAACCTCCCCCTGATGCACCTGTTCCAGAGCCTCCTGTTGAACCTGATAATGAACTTGATGTTGGCCCCTCTACCTGTCATCCCAAATGGTGGTTAAAGATGATTGCCAATCTTCATGATGATGAACTTGTTGAGGGTAGATCTTCTCGGAATAAAAGCAAAAAGTAGCCTACAGTCAATTTTGCTCTCATGGCCAACTTGCACAGTGTCTTTGAACCTCAGACTTATTCAGAGGCTAAAGGTATTCCAGAGTGGGATATGGTGATGGACTTAGAATTCCAGAGTCTTCAGAAGAACCACACCTAGGTCCTTTTAGATCTTCCTCCAGGGAAGAAACCCATTAGCTACAAATGGGTGTATAAAGTTAAGTACAAGGCTGATGGAACCCTGGACAAGTACAAAGCAAGGCTTGTTGCTCGGGGTTTCTCATAGAAAGAAGGCATCGACTACGAGGAGACTTTTGCTCCTACAGCCAAGATGAGCACCATACGGCTTGTCCTTGCCTTAGCAGCCCAGTTTGGATGGAAAGTCTATCAGATGGATGTGAAGAGTGCATTCGTCAATGGTGAGTTGCAGGAAGAAGTCTACATGACGCAGCCTCCTAGTTTCCAGGTTTTCGGTCAAGAACATAGAGTCTGTAGGCTGGTCAAAGCACTTTATGGCCTGAAGCAGGCTCCCAGAGCATGGTACATCAAAATTGACAAGTACCTCATAGAACATGGCTTTAAGAGGAGTCCATCTGACTCCAATCTGTATATCAAACACACTGGTAGTGATATCTTGTCAGTTGTTATCTATGTGGGTGACTTGCTTATTACTGGCAGTTCGGCACACCTGATCGATAAGATCAAACAACACCTGTGCACCACCTTTGATATGATAGATTTGGGACTTTCTCACTATTGTTTAGGTGTTGAGGTTTGGCAAACTCAGAATAGCATCTTCATCTCTCAATCAAAATATGCTCGTAGTCTTCTGGATAAGTTCTGAATGCAGGACTACAAACCAGCCTCCACCCCTATGGAAAAGGGACTTAAGCTGTCAGCTAAGTCTGACTCACCAGTGGTTGATGAGTCTCCATTTAGACAGCTAGTAGGCGGTCTTATCTACTTAACTGCTACTAGACTAGACATCAGTTTTGCAGTCAGCTACATCTCCCGATTCTTGACAGCCCCCAAGGCTGATCATTGGGTAGTGGCTAAGAATGTGCTATGATATGTGAAGGGTACATCTAACTTTGGTATCCTTTACACAAGGAATTCTGATCCCAGCCTTCGTGGCTTCACAGATTCAGATTGGGCAGGTTTAGTTGATGATAGAAAATCAACTTCTGGGTATGTGTTCAGTTTGGGATCCAGTGCCATCAAATGGACTAGTAAGAAACAGTAGGCTGTAGCACTCTCCTCAACAGAAGCTGAATATCGAGGTGCAGTGAAGGCAGCATCTGAGCCAGTTTGGCTTCGCCGGATGCTTGTAGATATGCAACTATCTCAAGCAGGACCGACTCCCCTGTTCTGCGACAATCAGGGAGTTCTCAAACTTGCCAAGAATCTAGTCTTCCATGAGTGAACCAAGCACGTTGAGACACATTGTCACTTCATCCGATCGCTGGTTGAAGACCGCATAGTTCAGTTGCTGTATGTTCCCACTGAGGATCAGACAACAGATATTCTCACCAAGTCCTTGAGTCCTGACAAGTTTGTAAAATTCAGAGGGTCTCTTGGTGTTGTACATAGGTTGACCATTAAGGGAGGGTATTAAGATATTCTTCTAGAATCATCTATTTTTAGTTAATGGTCAGTACCGTGTAAGTGTAACGGTCTTGTAATCATATCTTGGATCATGTGTCGATCCTTGGCAGTTTCTAAATATAGAAACGTGCCTATTCTTGTACATTCTGTAACCTATTTATTAAGCATTCGCTCATTGTTAATATCATCCAACAATTTACCAATTACCTGTGTAATACTGTTGTCTTGCCATAGACCAACTCATAAGGTGTAAACCCTGTAGTTGTCTTCCAGGTTGTTCTATATGCCCAAACAGCTTCAGGGAGCCTAGAAACCCAATCTCTTCTGTGAAGTTGCACTGTCTTTGTCAAGATGTTCTCAATCTCCCTATTTGTGAATTCCACCTGACCATTGGCTTGAGGATGATAGGGAGTAGATTTCTTATGTCTGATTTGATATTCCTCAACCAATTTGGTGATTAAATCAAATGTAAATTGTGGTCCTTGGTTAGTTACTATCTCTCTTGGAACACTGTACCTAGTGAAGATGTCTTCATACAGGAATTTGGCCACATTGCCATCTCTGGCAAACTATAATGCCTTCACTTCAACCCATTTAGTTAAGTAATCAGTACATACTAGGATATATTCTTTGTTGTTGGATGTAGGAGATATAGGACCCACAAAATCCAATCCCCACTTGTCAAAAGGAGCCAATGAGATTTGTGGCTGCAAGGGCATTTCATCACTTCTTGTAGGCCTCCCCATCCTCTGACATCTATCACAGCTCCTAGTGTACTTGACAACATCTTTATGAAGTGTTGGCTAGTAATACCCCATTGTTAATATTTTGAAGGTTGTCCTCTTGGCTGTAAAATGTCCCCCACAAGGCTCATCATGACAAGCCTTCAATATATCAAACACCTCATCTTCTCTAATACATCTATGCATAATATTATCTGGCCCAGTGTAAAATAGAAATCTAGAAATCCATGAATAAGGAAAACATTTGTGAACTAGCTGCCTCTTCTCCCTTGGAGAGAAGTATCCTGGAATCTTCCCTGTAACCAAATAATTGGCTATATCTGCATACCATGGAGTGTGTATAGTGAGAGCAAATAGATGCTCATCAAGAAAAGAATCATCAACCACTCCTTCTGAAGATTGTGTACGTAGTCTAGACAGAAAATCAGCAACTACATTGGCCTTGCCTGGTTTGTCAACAATTGTAATATCAAACTCTTGCAACAACAATAACCATCTTACAAGTCTACCACCCATATTGGTTTATTCATCAAATATCTGATGGCTACATGATCTGTATGTATGAAAACCTTGTAACCATTTATGTAGTGCCTAAATTTATTAATTGCATAAACAACTGCCAACATCTTTTTCTCTGTCACAGTGTAGTTTAACTCAGGTCCTTGCAGATTCTTACTTACATAGTATATGGGATTCTCCTTGTTTCCTTCTTGTTGACCCAGGACTGCCCCAATGGCAAAATTAGATGCATCTGTATGGATGTGAAAAGGTAGTGACCAATTCAAACCTCTAAGAATAGGGGCTTGTGCCAATGATGTTTTTAGCTTTTCAAAAGAAATCTGATAGTCTGACATCCATTCAAATTCACTATCCTTGGTTAGTAGAGTGAATAGAGGGGCAACAATCTTACTAAAATCCTAAATGAACCTCCTGCAGTATCCTACATGGCCCAAGAAACTCCTTACATCCTTCTATCTTTGTGGAATAGGTAGGGTAGATATGATCTCAATCTTCTTTGGGTCAACTTGGATGCCGACACTTGAGATGAAATGTCCCAAGACTATTCCCTATGTCATCATCAAAAAACACTTTTCATTACTCAAAGAGAGGTTGTGCTCTATACATCTCTTCAACACTTTCTCCAAATTGTGTAAGGCTTCATCATATGCATCACCATATGTGGTGAAGTCATCCATATAAATCTCCATGCTATCATAGGCAAAATTAGAGAAAATACTAAGGACTGCTCATTGAAATGTAGATTGAGCATTGCACAAACCAAAGGGTAAGATGACATATGCATATGTCCCCCAAGGGCAAGTAAATGTTGTCTTATCCTGATCCTCTGGAGCAATCTTAATCTGGTTATAACCACTAAAACCATCAAGAAAGGAAAAATATTTCTTGCATGTTAATGAGTCAAGAACTTGGTCAATAAATGGCAATGGAAAGTGATCCTTCTTGGTAGCAGTATTCAATTCCCTATAATCAACACAAACTCTCCATTTACCACCTTTCTTGGGTACTATGACCAAAGGTGAAACCCATTCACTATCTGAAATGGGGTATATAAAACCCACATCGAGTAGCTTTTGAAGCTCAACTTTCACAATCTCTCTGAGGGTGGGGTTCATGCACCTCTACTACTACTTGATGGGTCTATAGCCATCATCAATATATATTTTGTGCATGCATAAGGTAGGATCAATGCCTTTCATGTCACTGTAATCCAAGGCGAATGCAATATTTCATGCAGGGATTGTTGTTGTTCATCAGTCAATGTATTATTAATATTCAACATCTTACATGGCTTGATTTCTACTTGTTTGGATAGTTCTTGCACAGAAGATAAATCAAGGCTGGGTAATACAAGTAAACATTCCTGAGGTTTTGGGAGATTTCTTCTAATGAATTGCTAGGTAGTATGCTACTCAAAGGGTCTTGTAAGCAAGATAGGCAGTCTTGTTGCTGTGGGTGCCTCCCACAATTGTTTTGTATAACATGAGCAATTAATTCATCTTCATCTAGAATATTCAATAAAGGGCTGCGTTCAATAGTCATTAGGGTTTGCAAGGAATAGGTGTCCTCATCCTCTAGGCTAGGCCAAATGGTCTGCTCAAGCTTATGGTATGGCTGGGCTAGTGGATATAAAACCAATTTCTTGGTCACTATCCCATTGGATATGATCATGTTACCAGACCTACAACCTATAAATGCATCAGCAGTGGCAAGCCATGGTTTACCTATTATAAGAGGATAATCAACAAGATTAACCTTAGGCTGCAAAACTATGAAATCAGTAGGGTATTCTGAAGAATTTAATGCAATAACCAAATCTTCTATGACTCCTTCAGGATTGACTGTAGACGTATCAACTAATTGCAAGACTATCTAAGTAGGCCTAAGGTTGTTTAATTGGAGTGTCTACATTGTCTCCTTGGTCATGACATTAATTGCAGCTCATAGATCTATCAAAGTATTCTTCATCAGAGTCCCATTGATCTTACATCCACCACTAGACTACTTGGATCTATGTATTTGGGAATAGTTATATTACCCAACATGATATCAACAAGATTACCTAAAACATGTACTGTCTGAGGGTCTAAATTCTCTTCCTTCCTAGCTTCTTTATGCAAAGATCCCTAATAGTTTTAGGGTAGATAGGAATATCCTTGATGGCTTGGATTAAGTCAGTCTTGATGCTTATATCTTTTAGCTAGCTGAGAAGGATAGTATCAGTTTGGGCTGTTTGCTTTTGCATGGCCAAACACTCAGGGAAAGGAGGAGACTTCTATTGTAAGGTAGTTTGGGCATCTTGGGTTGATTCGGGTTCCAAAGGTGGCTTATTTGAGGCTTCTTCAGTGGGTTCTTCATCTTCAAGCTCTATAATTTGGGGAGATGAAGGCCCTGCAAGTTGCTTCCTTGATCTAAGATGAACATTACTTAGTTCCACCCCATACGTGTGATATTGCATTACCTCGTTAGTATAAGACTGCTAGACAGGCTTGTTGTTAGGGTTAGGTGTAGGTTGGTAGGGATTTGGGTAGGTCTAGGAGGTGGATTTTGAGGTGTTGATGGTGGATTTATGGCTGGCTACTATGGCTAAGATGGAATCATAGGTTGCTGAAATTATGCATTTTTCTGCCATTGTTGGCCCTTGTTCCACTAAGGCTGCTATTGTTGCTACTGAGTAGGCCACTGGGGGTTATAGTTGGGACCTTGGAAATTTTTTTGAGGCCATGAGTTTGGCTATTGTTGGTTCCAACCAGCTTGTGGAGTAGGCCATTAAGGAGTAGGCCATTGTGGGTTTTGCCATGCATTTGGGTTACCAGGCCATTGTTGAGTACTCCAAGCAGAGAAGTTCTGATTTGTAGTAGGAAAGGGAGAATTAAAACTAAGTGGATTAGAGGGCATACCTTGCCTTTTCTGCCAAGGTCTCCTTTGAGCTATAAAGAATAGTTGTCCATCTTCTCCTTCAAATGGTTTCAATTCTGGCCTTTCAATCTTTTCTTGCTGGATACTGGCCACCCTTTTGCATTTACAATTGGCCTTCCTCTATCTACAGTTGGGTCAGTACTCAGTAAGCATTGTGTCTACCTCTTCTTATTTCTTCTTGATATGAAGAGTGTCCAATTGTGTATCCATATGGCTAATAATGTCCTCCTTCATGTCAGTCAATAGGTTACTAATCTCCACTCTTGAAACTCCATTAGTTGCCTTGCCTATGATGGCTACTCTTTCTCCCCTTGGTTTTCTAGAAAATGTTCTAGAATAATTTCTGTAGGCTCTACAGACATCTTCAAAGGGAAGTTGAGATATATCCCCTGTTCCAATGAGATTGAGGGCATCCATGCAGTCATCATTTACTCCTCTAAAAAAGACCAGCTTTAGTGATTCTTCAGACAATCTATTTTGAGGGTTTTTCTTCAAGGCAAACTAGAATCTTTCCACATAGTCTTCTAGTGGTTCATCCTCTTTCTGTGACATTCTGAAGATGTCATCTCTTCTCCTATCATGTCCTCTACAGTAGTCTTTATATTTTGTGAGGAACTTTGTCTTCATGGTATCCCAGTCTGGAATGACATCTTTTCCCAACCCCATAAACCACCTTAAAGCAACATCTTTTAGTGTGGTAGGGAACAACTTGAGTCTATAAGGATCAGTGGTGTAGTCATAACTCCTACACAAGACATAAAATTCAAACAGGAAAGTGTCAGGATCTTCGGTCACCAAGTCGTAGAAAACAGACAATGTAGAAGGTGGTATATTTTTTAGAGTAGCAGCCCATGCTTGGTCTGGGATAGGGAATTCAAATGTTGCTTGTCCTAGAGGATCCTCCACTACAGAATCTACCATGGTTCTAAAAGTCCCTTCTATGGCTGTGGAGGAAGTAGATGGAGATGTAGGAGGTGTTGACAAAGATGTAAGAGGAAACTCTTCTTCAGCACTTTCTATTGTGTAGTTGATAAAATCAGATGTGTCGTCGTTATCCTAAGAAGATGAAGGGAGGAATCTACCTCGATGATCTCTTTGCCTTTGCATACAATAGTTTTAGCTTGATATTTCCATGGTCCTGCATAATGTTAGTATAATGTCTAGTATTTCCTGAAGAAAAATGAATTCATTAATTCTAATGCTGGAATCATAATTTAATCTATGAAAGCACATAAAACTAATGAGACTATGAAGATAGCACCATCCTTAGCAACGACACCAAAAATATAGAGGAAAACTAATGCATTGTAGACTTCAATAAAATTTAGGGGTAAACCTATTTGAACAGTCCACTCTATCATTGCATTCCTACATTGAATTATCGACCAAGGAGCATAAGGTTATGATGATGCCCACACTATATATGCCTTGAAGACTCATTTCTCCCCTAAACTAACTCATACAGACTTATTCTAATTAAATTAATTTACTAAAGTTCACATAAATGAAAGAACATAAAAAATAGTTAATAATTTAGTTGCTATGGGTACCTTTAGCATAAGCTAAAGATAACTATACTCAACAGAGAATTACAGAATTAACTCGAAATACACAGATTGATAAAAGAATCGACACTAACCTCCAAAGGACTTCAAATATATATTCTATTCATGAATCACAACTACCAGAAATAGCAATTAAGATATCTTACTCATTCCACAATGTAACTTTTATAAAATAACATGAAAACAATTTTAACTAGAAATGCATGAATAGATAAGAAAAATACAAAGTGACGGTTAGTACCTTGAGTGGCCAGCTCAAGGAACTATCTCACTTAATTTGGAAACTAAATCTACTTCAGATTCTCATAACACATAGTTGTATTCACTTCATATCAGAAACATGATCTTTTCAGATTGTATTTAATAAGACATGTCTAGATAAAAATAGAGTAACTATTGAGTAGCTGTAAAAACAAAGTAACTTGGAAAGAAAATATTCTCTAACTTCCCATCAAACTCATCCCTCCTAACTTATACAAAAATGGGAGAGTACAATGTAACTACCAACTAACTTGATCATCAATTCATCCCTAGATATCAAGGTATAGGTTTGAGATCAATTTATTATTCTAACTGAAACAAAAGAAGCAAAGTCCTGCTCAAATAGAAATTCCTATTCAATGACTCATGAATGAAAACACATAAGCTGTGATTAGAATCCTAGAGCAAATCTTCTTCTTCACTTGTATTTACTCCTCCATGATGATCACGTTCAGCTTCAGTTGGTGCTTAATTGTGACTTCCTTCAATGCTCTATCTTGCAATGTGTTGCGAATTCGCCTCTCCTTAATGCTACCAACTTGTTGCTGCACATGGTTAATCCATAAAACATATGCATGCAAAATAGCCTTCATAATTAATCCATAAAATCCCATTTATATACATACATACTTATGTCTAACTCATGCAATTGGCCAATATTATCACCATGTTTCATATTGGCATATTAATTTCAAGGTTTGCAGAATATATATAAAAGAAAGCATATTATGGTAGTAATTTCTTAGAAAAGTATCTGAAATAACATAGGTATAAAGTCTGGAAGCATAAGAAATAGCATAAAAGAAGTTAACATTTGGACCCATCAACATCAATGTCCAATAAGATATAGTAATACAAGACATGCAATGTTTTATGATACTTGATACACCATAGATGTGTGACTATTTCACTCCTAAGCACTTGTTTGAGGGAAAGAGATAAAAAGACACATAAAGTCCACAACAAACACAATGGATAGGAGGAAAGAGTACAACACAACAAGGCCCAATTGATGAATTTATGTATTTAGATTGAATGCAATAAAACAATACCAATTTATGCTTGTTTATGCACCTACAATGTTCATTTTTATCATGTTTTCTTAATGCAAATGCCTAAAATATGTAGTGTTGTGATGAAATTAATGAGGGGCAGAAAATTAAAACCTTATTGTTAGTCCAATAATGTAGCAAGATCTTTCACAACACACCTACCATGCAAATCTAGATGAAGGATATGTCAAAATCTAGTGAAAATGCAAGGATTCTAAACCCTAAGTGTGAAAATAAGGCATGAAACTATGCAAAGTGATGTATGAATGAATTTTAATCAGATCTATGATGTCAAATAGCTTAGATTAGATCTGAAAATGATGTCAAAATCCTACAATGCTCAATGAAAGTGCAATTTTAAGGAGAAATGAGTGAATATGCTAGTTTTTGTTGAAATTGACTATGTGTAAATGTAAAGTTTGAGATGTAAATGAAAAGACACACAATAATGAGACACTACTATCAAAAATCAGATTTTAATGAGTGCCAAAGATGAGTAGTAAAATCTGAAACAAGATTTTAACTACAAACCCTCGTTTTTGAAATTACTAGGTTATGAGAAAAATCCAAAATTTCAAGCAAACCCTAGCAATTTTAGTGTGAAACTGCAATGTGAAGCATTGTAGGATAATGAATTTCTGAAATTCATATCAGATCTAATGTAAAAATCAGAGATTAGATGAAATACAATGAAATTTATGCAAACTATGCCCTAATGAAAGCCTAGGATGCCAATTTTTTTTTAATTTTTCATTTTTTTTCAAATTTTTGCAAGATTTATGAATGTAAAATGGTGTAAATGGTATGTATGAATGAAAACCTGAAGTATAACACTCAACAAGGAGCAAAATGTAATAAAAACATGGGTTCACCAAAATGTTATGTAGGAAAAAGGGGGAAAAGGGTTTGATGAATGATATGCCTAAATCCTCCTTTCACTACACACATTCAAGGATAGTTAACCGAGTTGAATCACAAATTTTGCAAGAGGATTCACTTATAGGTTGGTTGTCACTTGTAATGATATGTAAATTTGGAAATTGATTATTAATATGTTAATTTAATGCCCAATTATGCTTAAAACCATAATTATGCAAAATCGTAAACAAACAGATGAATGCCAACAAATGTTCGCACACAAAGATGGTAAATGAAGATCAGATACACACTGTATTTTGATGTTTGGGATCCTAAAATGTCAAGGGAAAAGGGACTTTCTCCCAAGCCCAAGGTAGGATTTTCTTTGAGGGTTTTCAGACTCCTTCTGCCATTGATTATCCCTGTTCCAAAGATCTCTACCTCTGCAAACCTAGAGGGCAAAGGGACTAGCACCCAAGCCTCGACAGTGCTCTTTTCTACTTCTTTTAGTCAAATCTGAAATCATTATGCTCTATAACACTCCTCTGCAACTCCACTCCATGAAAATCAATATCTATCACTTGCAATCACATGGAGAGGGGTTAGGGGTTGTGGTGTTTAGGAGTTTGGCTCAGTCAATCCTCGGAATGGCATTCAATCCTTCCAACACCATTGTTTGATAAAGACTACATATCCTTGTAGGATAGAGACAAAAACCAATGATAAAATGATTGATTCAAACACAAATGGATATCACCTCAGAGGTGTAGCTCTAACGAAGATGAAAACTCTTTCATGCCATGAGGAGATGGATTGATGAAGCTAAATCTGTAATAAACAAACACAATAACAACACAAGTCTACTCTGTAGCACAATGAAATCCTTGACTATCCTTAGCATAAGATGAAAAATTTGCATTATCCATCTAGTTTACAAATGAAGTACTAAACATGCTTATATATGCATTCCCACTACAAATTTCATAATTCAAACTTAAGATGTTAGCAAGGAAACCTTTTAACGGTCACAAAATCAACATTCAAATTTGGGACCTCGCTAAAATAGGGTAGGACAAGGGTGTGAGTGCCCTTACCCTAGGACCTATTTTGGGTTAGGGTTAAGGCTCAACAATGTCCCTCAAGCCCCATTTGACATGGTTTCAGGCCATTTTGTCTCAGGAGTTAATCTAACATGCCAAATGAAAAACAAGGGACTTGAGAGCTAAACTTAGGAGGTAAAAGTCCTAGGAGGACATTTTACGACATAACAACCATGGTATCATTCACCTGAGGTAATAAGAATTTGATATTTAATCTTTAAAACCTATATAATGAAACAATACCGAGTCCATCTACATCTGTAGATCAATCTACTCAGTTTTATAAGAAAATGAAACTCTAGAATTTCAATTCATATAAAGAAATAGGTAATCACATAGATTTAACTTCATATTCAAGATAAACCAAAACATACCGATAAGTTCTAGATAGCTAAAGTTTAATGCCTATGGTGAAGTTCCTCTTTTCTTTCCACAACCACTCAAATGTTTTCTCTCTCCTACTTTCCCTTCTTCCCTTTCTTTTCCTCATACTCTCCCTTCTTACCCTTCTTTTCCTCCCCATCCTCCTATTTCCACCGTGCCACATTTTCTCTAACTTCATGTTCCTTAATTTTTTTAGGTGAGTTCTCTTCACAGAACTACCATTTCCTTACTCACATTCATTCCCCACTATGCCCATATCTCTTCCACTCAAGTCATGGTTTTAATGAGAATTATTAGTGGAATATAACTTCATTAAAGTCATAGAGCTAACACTTTTTATGCATTAATTTCAAGTATACTACTCATTAACTCCACATTGTGGAGCTTAATTTGAGCTCATGCAAAAGAATTCAAATTAATAGAATTTAAAACTCTATATCTTTAAGATATGAAAATGCAATATGAGTACTCATAGATATACATACATGGATGTGTGTATATATATATTTTCCTATATATAGTTATATATAGCATTCATAAATTTAATACAAAACTACATTTGTAACTCAAATATGAACCTATTGTTACACATATGGTTCCTAAGATTGTCATTGATGTCAACACTGTCACAAGGTTGCCATTGATGTCAACGCTATCGTGGATGTGTGATGTTGTTCATGATTGGATGTCATGTTGAATATAATGTGCTTACTAAAGTGCATGGTTGGATGTCATGCCTTGGTAAGTGCACAGTTGAGTATGAAGTTATATTAATATGGGAATTAGAAGCACTAAGATGATTAGATGTGTTGCTAATGTTGGGAAGATGTTATTGGTGGTCTGAAGCATATTGTATGATCTCTCCCATTATTCCTAAGAATGCATGTGTTGATATAAAGAAGGTTTGGCCTCAAGAAGTCGGTACAGTTTCTGCTATAGGATGACTGCCCTTGAAGATTATCTAGGAGATTACTATACATTCTTTTGCATTAGTAGCTATGGCTATGTAGTTCTAGAACTATCTTAAGGGTGCAGTAAACATGATAATTCCAAAGTTTTAGATCATCTATCCTTCCACTGTGAAAGTTATGCATGATAGAGTACCGATATGTGTTCTGATAGAGTAAGGTAGTGTTGAAGGCCTATTGGAATGCTTCACATTCCTTTGGATGTGAATGTTTTCCTTTGTAGTTTTGTGGACATGTTTATGGATGTGTAGTACATGCTCTCTTGTAGTTTCACGATTCTTGGTGATCCACAAGTTTAGTTTTTCAATGACAGTATGTTTTTGATATTATAAGGCTGCAAACCAAGGGTCGATCCCTTACAAAGTAGAACCCAAAAAGGGCAAAAAAGACTCAGAAAACAAAAAGAGCCAGAACCACCATAGACAGCTTACATGTAGCTAATATATAGAAAAAAGATACTAACAGTAAAAAGCCAGCTAACAGAAAGTAGAGAAAGACTAGGAAGGGATGTCATCCTCTCCCTTAGAAAGAACCTCCAGCATTTTGTCAAATTCTTTAACCTTGTCATTATCAGCACCATGAATGAGGACTTCATGTTCCTGCAGTAGAGAGAGATTGGCTATAGCCATCTTGCATAATATGCTAGTAATGAAATTGCCAAGAGAAAAGACCCTCTTTTCCAGGAACTCCACCCGCTCCTTTAAGTGAGACAGATCATCAACATAATTTACTTCCTCAATATTATCTTCCTCCTTGCCATCTTGAGCAATATTACCATCCTCCTAAAATAGATCAAGATCTACAGGAACAACAGTGGGAACAGAGTGGACATCTTTCCCAGTGTTATCATAAGTATCAGTCACCTCCACTTGAGTAGTAGTATCTCCCACATCCACATGATCACCAATTGGGATAGAATTATGAACCCCTATATTATCTTTAGTATCAAAGGCCTCCACAGGAATGTCTTGCCCATTAATTTCTTTGTCACCACTAGAATCTTCAATAGCAATCCCCTGAACATCACTCTTAGGTTTATCCTCCTCCTCATGGGTAGAGGCTTCAGAATTGCTTTTAGAATAGTTGATCAGCTTCAGCTTGGGAACCTGTTTGCTAGTAATACGACTAGACTGCCTAACAATAGCAAATTTACCCTCCAGTTTAACTTTTTTGAAATTCCTTGAGGGTCCCTCCCTACCCTAATTCTACTCATTCTGGGTCCTAGAATCCCCAATATCCTCTTTCAAAAGGTTAGACTCTGTGTCAACATCTGAGAGACATATTTTAGATTTTAATTTGAATCTAGGAGAGTTTTGAACATTTTTAGCTATATACTTAGAAGTCCCAAAACAAGGATCACCTTTGGGAAGCCGTTTAGGAGTAGTAAGACCAATTTTCATAGAGGCAGTAGGGGTATCCTGATTAGAGGGCTGAAGAGAGGAAGGAGACTGAGCTAAGGGAAATTGGTATAATCTATGAATAAGCCCTTGATGTAAGGGAATAGGCTTCTCATCAGGATTTTTTAGCAGAGTCTTCTTAACATGTTGAATAGAGTGCTCAAGAGAAGAAAGAAAGTAGAAAGGGAAGCTAATAGTGGCATTCTTTCTAAAATGATTTAATAAAGGGAGATGATAGTGATAAAACCTGGTAAAATAGCCCTCAAGGGTGAAATACTTCATCACCATATACCACATGTCAGCCCACGGTTTAGGAAGACATGCTCTCTCAAAACCACCCTGGTAAGTCACCAACTCCTCACCTTCACCAAGAAACAGTTTCTGATTTTGAGCATCTGAAACCCTAGACTTTTTTTGCATCTTCATACCCTTTGGAGAAAGACTCGTAGACATAGCAATTTCATTCTCTGAAACCTCAAAACTGATATTTCCAATTTGCATCTTATGATTTTCCCAAGATTGAGAAAATTGAATAGATAGGTTTTCATCATGTCCATTCAAGCATTCAATGAATGGGGTGACTCCTCCTTCTTTACAGTAATGCCAGACCAAGGCATTCTCCTTAAATTCTCTGTAGTTGTTGGGTTTAGTTCTAATCTTGTCACCTCCCATGATGAAAAACTAGTGAAATTGAAGGGGCCTAGAGAAGGAATAAGCAGAGTTGTTTTCTAGAAAACTTCTATCAATACTATGAGAAAATCAAGAGACTTTGATCACAATGCAATGAGTATAAAAGGCAATAAAGAAAACATGATCAGAATTAGGGCAATCATTATGATGATAGCTTGAGGTCCTTATATAATCTTTCCATATTAATCGACTATCTTCCACATGCGTACAAAGTTGTCTAAGCTCACTCTCATCATTAATAGAGTGTCTAATCAGCATGCCCTGATTTAAATAACTAGCCACATAGATAAGCCAAGTGAAATGATGTGTAATCATCATATAGTAACTTGTTCTTTTTGAATGATATCCCCAATCTGACGTGGGATATTATGGATATGGCACCAACAATGCCAGTTTTGAAATTGCTGACCAAAATTTGCCAAGCCGTCAGCAACAGTGTTGTCTTCTCTATAAATATGAGAGAAGGAAATGACAGGAATAGCCTATGAAAGAGTTTGAATATCAAGCACTATATCCTTTAGTTTCCATCCACACTCTGAAGATTTAGAAACAACCTCAATAATAATTTTGGAATCACCCTAAACATGAAGCTGGCGGATACCTAGAGATATAGCCAACTTGAGACCCCATAAAAGAGCAGAAGCTTCAGCAAAGTTATTAGTCTAGTTACGAATTCCTCTAGCATAAGAAGCAATTAAAACACCTCTATTGTTCCTTATAACTCCTCCACCACTAGCCTTGCCATTTGACTTAGCAGCTCCATCAAAATTTAATTTAAACCAACTTGGGTTAGGGGGAGTCCAAATAGTGTTTAATCTTTTAATGCATTTAGAATCATCAAAAGATGGAATTTGATTCAGAATCCCCCAATTGGAAGCCATAAGGACTTCATGCTGAGTAAGAGGTTTATCAGCAATTTTGATGCTAGAATTAGAAACATTTTCCAGGAGAGCCTTAGAAAAAGAATAGAAAACCTGTGAAGAATTTCTAACAATTTCTCTAAAAATTCTATTATTTCTTTCTTTCCAAAGGAACGAAGCAACAAAAGGAAGAGTTTGAGTCCATAATTCCACTAACCAAGGATGGGATAGAGGAGGGATCCAATTAAGAATGAGTTCTTTTATTTCCTTATTGCAGACCCATTGTAAGCCAAAATTCAAAAAGACTTTACTCCATATATCAGTCGCAAATTCACAGTGTAGGATAAGATGAGAGACAGATTCTTCTTCTTTCAAACACATGACACATTTATTAACCAGTTGCATACCCCTTCATTGAAGATTGTCCTGACTCAAAATCTTATTATGAACAATAGTCCACCAGAAAAAGTTAACCTTTGGAAAGAGTTTACAATTCCAAACCTTTCTCTAGACATCATCCATAAGATCCTCCTTGATCAGCAAATGGTACACAGATTTGACTGAAAAAAAACCCTTTTTTGTTAGCAGACCAAAAAAGTTGATCATTTCTAGGGAAAAGAGGAATCCTGGTATAAAGAAGAATTTGCTGTATTTTATTATCCCTATGAAGGAGATTCAGATTATTGGTACAACACTCCAGCAGATTTTTCCAACTTCTAACACCATGATCTTAATGAATGTAATGACTAACTTTGTTGCCAAAAAATTGTTTAGCAAGAACACTAATAGCTTCATTGCCCATCTATTTAGAAAGGGGACCATCACCCAACCAACGATCTTCCCAAAAATTTATAAGAGATTCATCATCAAGTTTCCATTTGATACCCTTATTGACCAGACTTCTAGATTTTATAATTTTATTCCAAATAATAGATCCTTGAGGAAGGCCCTCCTGATTAAGGAAAGAATATCTGTCAGTGTCCCTTAATTATTTAGCCTTTATAATAACTCCCCAGTCAGTATCCCTATTTATGAAGTTCCAAATAATCTTGGATAGCAGAGCCTTATTCATATTTTGAATGGTTCTAATGTTAAGCCCACCCTGAGACTTAGGAAGGCATACTTTATCCCATTTAACTAGAGAGATTCTCTTTTTTTCTTCAGTTCCAGTCCACAAGAAAGTTCTCTGAATTTGCTCCAGTTTATTAGCCAAATATATGGGTCTTTTAAATAAAGATAAAAAGTAGGTAGGTATACCGTGAAGAGAGGCCCTTAGAAGCTGCAATTTTCCTGCACTGCTTAAAAGTTTTCCTTTCCATCCCAACAATTTCTTTTGAGTTCTTTCAAGGAAATTATGCCAAAAACTTAGAGAAACTTCCTTAGTAGTCAAAGGGAGGCCAAGATAGATTGAAGGAAGGTCAACAACCGCACAACCAAGGATATTAATAATTTTTCTTTGAAGATCCCCTGGCATATTGAAAAAGAAAACATTTCTTTTTAAAAAATTAATATGCTGACCAAAAGCCATAGCATAATCATTCAGTAAAGATTTCCATCTGGAGGCTTCTAAAATAGAGGAGATGCCAAAAAGAATGGTATCATCAACAAAATGCTGAATAGGCATAGGAGACTAAGAAGAAGCAGGTTTAATTCCAGTTAGTTCTTTAGAGTTAATCTTGTTGTGAACAAATTTACCAAGAGCTTCAGCTAGCATAATAAAAAGATAGGGGGACAAGGGATCTCCCTGTCTTATTCCCCTAGAAGGAGAAAAGAAACCCCTTGGAACTCCATTAACAAGGACTGAGTATTTAGCAGTAGTAATAGCTTCCTTAATGAGAAGGGAAACCTTATCATTGAACCCAAGCTTCTGAATGATTTTAAATAAAAATTGCCATGACACCCTATCATATGCTTTAGAAATATCAAGTTGGAAAACCATACCTGGGATATGACTCTTATCCATTGAGTGAATAGTTTCATGAGTAGTAATCACAACATCTAAGATCTATCTCCCTCGAACAAAACCCTTTTGTGAAGGAGATATAATTTTATTTAGAAAGGGTTAGATTCTGACCACCAGAAGCTTGGTAAAAATTTTGTAAATAGTATTACAAAGGCTAATAGGCGTAAAGTCAGCAAGCATCTTTGGGTTGAGCTTCTTAGGAACAAGGGCAATTAAGGTATTGTTGAGTTGTTTCAAGAGTTTTCCAGTTCTGAAAAAATATTTGACAGCAGCAGTGACATCATATCCTATAATGTCCTAAAATTCTTGGAAGAAAAAAGGAGAAAACCATCAAGCCCCGGAGCTTTGAAAGGGCCCATAGAAAAGATCACTACATGAACCTCTTCCTTAGAAATAGGATTTAAAATATCAGCATTATCTTTATTAGAAATCAGAGATGGGATATTGTTCAGAAGCTGATTCACAACCTGTGAGTTATCAGTACTCATACCTTGTTCAGACAACAAATTGTGAAAGAAGCTGACAACACGATCTCCAATATCCTCATCATTAGTAATCATACTACCATCCTCCAATCTTATTCTAGAAATAGAGTTGGATTTTCTATGCTTTAGAGAGGAAACATGAAAGAAAGTAGTATTACGGTCACCTTCTATAAGCCATTAAACTCTAGATTTTTTCTTCCAGAATAGCTCTTCTCTATTCATTAAATTCTTCCAATCTCTAATTAAGTCATTCTCTAATTGGAAAGAAATATCAGAAGTATCTCCTTGAGAAATCTTATATTAAATATCTACCAACTTATTGGATAAGATCTTTTTCTGAGAAACAATGTTTCCAAAACTGTATTTGTTCCAACCATAAACTTCTCTCTTGACATGCATCAACTTTTTAAAGAATCTGAACATAGGAGTGCCCACAACCCAAAGTTACCACCATCTAGAAAGAAGATTCCTAAAATCATGATGTTTAATCCACATAGCCTCAAATCTAAAAGGAAAAGGACTTTTTCTCTTCTGATTAGCCCATTCTAGAATGAGAGGATTGTGATCAGAAACAATCATATGCAGAGCAGCCAATTTAAGGGAGGCAATATTTGGCCAATTATTGGAAATAAGAGATTGGTCAAGCTTCACTTGAATCATTTGGTCCCCTTTGCTCCTATTTGTCCAAATAAAATTTTGATTTATCAAATCAATATCAATAAGCCCAAAATTATTAATCAAATCAACAAAGTCCAACATACTATTAGAGTAGTCCAAAATTCCCTGAGACTTTTCAGAAGGATAAAGAGGGGTATTAAAATCACCCACCAGCATCCAATATGAATCAAAATAAGAAGAGAGTTGATTTTCCAAATCCTCCGAAAGATTTTTCCTTAAGACCCTAGTGTTAGGGGCATAAACATTAACCAGACTCCATCAAAAGGAAGGCAAAGAGAAATCAATCACCAAGCAATTTTTGTTAAAGAAAGAAAGTTTACCATGAAATCTGGAAGCATTCCACATAGTCACAATTCCCCCAGAGGCACCAATAGTAAGGCTTATGCAGAAGGAAGCATTAGGCCAAATCTTATCAACAATCAGTTTGAAACCTTCTTCAGACATTTTAACTTCCTGAAGTAAAAGAATATCCACTTTGTGATCAAAAATATAGTTTTTGACCTCAAATTGTTTTGAGGGGTTATTAAGTCCCCTCATATTCCACAAGAGAATTTTCATTTAAATAACTTTCTAGAGTGATTCTCCAGTGTCTTCTACTTTCCACTAACAATCTCCCTAGCTGCTTCTCTTTGTCTGGTTTCGATCAATGAAGGTCTACCCTTCAAAGGATCTAAACCTACATCAGCAATCTTTTTTGGTTTGCGACTCTTTTTCTTTTGGGATGTCCACTCTTCATGGTCACTCAATGAAGAAATAGCTACACCTGGAGAAGCTATACACTAATTAGAATGCTTCTTTGGAGAAGGAGGAAATAACCCTCCTTTGAGAAAACCCAAAGCGAGTTTCCCTAGAGAAGGGTGAGACTTTTTTTGGGCTGAAGACTGCAAAGTCACAAACTTCACCTCATCATCCTAAGTCTCCTCCAATCTGTCAAATCACATCTGGGTCTCCTTAGTTTTGTCAAATCCCATCTATAACTCTACCTCTCTGTCTAAACCCATCTGGGTTTCCTTAACTTTGTCAAATCTCATTTGGGTCTCCTTAACTTTGTCATCTCCCATCTAGGTCTCCTCAATTTTGTCAAATCCCATCTAGGTCTCCTCAACTCTGTCATATCCCATATGGGTCCCCTAAACTCTGTCATATCCCAACTGGGTCTCCTCAACTTTATCATGTCCCATCTATGTCTTCTCAACTCTGTCAAAACCCATCTGGGTCTCCTTAACTTTATCAGTTTCAAACTGGGGCTCTTCAATATTACCAATCTCTAACTAAATATTCTTAACTTGGTTCAAAATCTCACCTTCTTCTAGGGTTGGTTGTGGAATCTCTTGAGAGTGGAGGTTTTAGTCCTTCTCCGGTTCAGAATCCTGTGAAGTATTAAGAGCAAAATCTTCTTTTGAGTGCTCAGCATTAACCAATGTCGCCTCCTTATTCTCCACAGTGATTTCCTTATTAATAATTTCCTCAGCTTTCTTGAACTTACAATGCAAGATGAGATGCCCTTTCCTCTCACATCTCTGATAGTAAATTGTGGAATTCTCATATGAAATAGGCTGCCTCTAGACTCTAATTTTGAGCTAATGTCAATGAACATGGATAGAGTCTTATTGATTTCCACATTAACATAGAATCTTGCATAAACAAAGTGAGATTTGGTGCATGTGGAGTTATCAAGGGTAACAAAATTACCAAAAGTATTAGCAATAGAACTAAAAATAGTTTCATCCTAGTATTCTAAGGGAAAGCCAGGTAGACATACCCAAACTGGGGTAGTTTTATAAAGATCAGTACTAGGGTCAAACCTTGGTTTCCAATTGCTCAAAGAAAGTGAATGTGTACCATAAAGCCATGGTCCTCCAGATAAGATAGCTAGCATGTATTCATTGTTGGTAAAGCAAAAAAGGAATAGCCCTTGTGCCATACCCATGACAGTCACACTGCCTTTAACACGCCAACAATTGGAGACCCATTTGTGGACCATCTCAATGTTGGGATAGAGAAAGAAAAACTTGCCGACTAGGGCAAGATCCATAGAAGTGACAATCGTATCCACCAAATTGTCAGGAACCAAAAGGGAAGACCTTTCAGCTATCTCTTTTTGGTGACAAACCACTGTCTGTCCATTCTCAGGAGATTCCACATGTCCTGTCAAAACTATTTTCCAATTTGCAGGCCTGGCAGTGTCTAAAATGGGTAGGGGAATAGAGGTACTACCGACTGCAGCACCCTCCATCCCCAAGTAGTACATGGAAAGTAGATGAGAAAAACCCTAGAAAATATAAAAACCCTAGTAGAGCGCATTTGAAAATCTCTTCGAGAAGGGGGAGATTAGATGTATGTTAGTGGTATAAAGAATATGTTATTTTTGTAAAGTTCTGACAGTATGTTGCAGTGTGTTCCAGATGACTTATTATTCTTGGAGTTTAGGGTTAAAGATGTACAGGCACAAAATCTTTGATGTGGGGAGATAAAGGAGTGTTTGGAGATGTTGTATGAGTCCTGTAGACTCATCTAGAAGAGTTTCATGAAGATCTTTCTTCTTTCTAGTACTGCACAAGGTTTTCAAGTTGTGATTATTATCCTTTAAGTTTCATATGTCTTTTCTTAAGGCTGTCCTATTTTCAAATGAGAGGAGTGTGTGGATGTAATTCCTTGTTGTTTAATGCTGTAAAGGATGTATTGGACTTAGTTAATCAAGTTTTGATGTCTGCAAGGCATGGGTCTTCTACTAGTATAGTGTGTAGTCTTGTTTAGGACTTGCCCTCTACATGTTTCATGTTGTGTTCTCTGGCTGACTTGTAATTGTATTTTTCACGTTGTCTCTAGCCAACAAGCAATGTAATCAATGTAATATATTGTATAAATTGTAAATCAAGTTGAGTTAGGTGATACATGATTGCAATGTGATTGATAAAGTTCCCAAGCAAAAGAAACAGAATGAATGCATTATGATGTGCAACTGAAGGAGAAATAGTAGAAGTTGTAGATGTTGTTCTAATTCATCTTGCAGACATATCTATGATAGTGATCAAGTGTAGAGTGTTCCTAAATGATCCGATCATCATAAGGAAGTTTGAAGAGGTAGAATTGTAATCATCAAAGGTCTAAACTTCAATGTCAATTTTTAGGTAGTCGAAGGATTGTCAAACTATAATCTTTTCTCAATTTATTCTCAGATCAAGGAGTAGTTGCTTCCTTGGGTTGTGGCCCTAAAACATAGTCTCTGGGAGTTGTATCTTCCTTGGGAGTGACCCTAAAGCAAAGTTTTTAGGGAGTAGTAGCTTCCTTGGGTTGTAGCCCTAAAACAAAGTTGTAATTTTGAGCTTCATATATTGTGAGTTAATCCTTGCTATGGTTTCTACCTTCTTGGGTCTTCCATGTATATATGGTAGTATGTGTTGATGTGTACTGTGTTAATCTTTCATGCTTATGTTAATGTTGTACAATTCTTAAGTTTTAATCTTCTCCAGAGAAGTTGAAGTTTGTTTAGATACTGATTCAGCCCCCTCTCAATATCTTGGTGTGTTCAACAATTGGTATCAGATCCAAGTTCCTTTGAAGGAATCATAAGCTCTTAAGGAAGATCCAAGATGGAACATAATGGATCCAATAAGATACCTAGGTTTGATGGAACAAATTATGGATTTTGGAAGCTAAGGATGGAATCCTGTATCAATTCCCTAGGGTGGGGTGTTTGGGAATTTGTCAAGACTGGTTACACTATTCTTGCTACTATTCCTATAGACTTAGATGAAGTTAAGAAGTATGATAACAATGCCAAGGCAAATTTTTCTATCATGAGTGGGTTAGTTGATTCAGAACTTTCAAAGGCAATGAGTTGTAATTTTTCTCAAGAAGTTTGGAATAAACTTGAAACCATTTATGAAGGAGATAAGAAAGTAAAGCAAGTAAAGATGCAAATCTTCAAAAGAAAATTTGAGACTATAAAGATGACAGAGGATGAAGGCATTTCTAGATATATGCTCTAGGTGAATGAAGTGGTCAATGGAATCACAGGTCTTGGTGGTAAAGTGGAAGAGGATGAAATTGTGAAGAAGGTTGTGAGATCTCTTCCCAAATCTTACATTCATAAGGTATCTGCTATTGAGGAGAATGTGGACTTGGATACATATATTGTAGACAAATTGTTTGGTACCCTTATTGCTTTTGAAATGAGAGAGTTTGGCAGTGATGCTCTAAGAAAGAAACAACTTTCAAAGCTAGTATGAAGACAAAGGATGAAGTTGTTGATGAAGATGAGAACTCTCATGACATTGAAGAAAATTTTGTGAGAAGACTAAAGAAAGGCACCAACAAATACAAAGGTAAGTTACCTTTAAAATATTTCAATTGTAGAAAGGTTGGTCACTTTACTTCTAAATGTCCTTTTAAAGAATCAAGGGGTAGTAACCAGAGAGACAAGTTCAAAATAAGTCTATATTCCATAGAGAGAAGTTGTTCTTCGGAAGATGAGGATCATGATGATTCAAATGATGAAACACTTTTCATGGCCTTGATTGTTGGTGACAAAAAAGATGAGGTTGGAAAATGTGAGAAGATTGAAGCCTTGTAAACAGACCAAAACAATGATAGATCAATGGTTGTATGGACTGCCTTTCATGCAAGAGAAGAACCCAAGGCTTGGGTAAATGACAATGGTTACTCAAATCATGTGACTGGTGACAAGTAGAAGTTTATCAGCCTTGAGAAGTGGGATGGTGGAGCTGTCAAGTTTAGTGGTGATGAGTTAGTACAAATTTGTGGAAAGGGTGCTATAACTATTGATGGGAAGAATAGGATTGAGGATGTCCTCTATGTGAAAGGGCTAAAGCACAAACTTCTCAGTGTCAGTCAAATGTGTAGAAAAGGTTACAATCTCACCTTTCATGCCAAAGGTTTTGAAATCAAGAAGGTAGGGTCCAAAAACTAGTTGCAGAAGGTATCAAGTCATATAGTGATATGCATCATTTGAAGGAGGTGAATGGAAGAACATGTTTGTTGGCTCGATCTAATGAATGTTGGCTATGGTACAAAAGAATGGGACACAAAATCTTTGATAATATGGTAAGGATCAGCTCTACTCATGCAGTGAGAGACATGCTCAAGATAATCAAGCCTACAAATATAGTATGCAAGGAATGTCAAATGGGAAAGTAAACAAAGACAAGTTTGAAAAGTAAGGAGTATTCTTCTTCAATGCCATTGGATCTGATTCACACTAATCTATGTGGCCCTATAAGAGTAAAGAGTCAACAAGGTGAGAAGTATTTTATGTTTCTCATTGATGATTATTATAGAATGCCTTCAGTTACTTTCTTAATAGAAAAATTAGATGCCCTTGATAAATTTAAGGTGTTCAAAGCTATGGCTGAAAATGAAATGGATGCTAAGATCAAATGTTTAAGATCTTATAGAGGAGGTGAGTTTACTTCAAATGAATTTGAAAGTTTTTGTGAAGATAATGGTATTAGGAGACATCTGTCAGCCCCTAGGACCCCTCAGTAAAATGGGGTAGTGGAAAGAAAGAATAGAATTGTGCAAGAGATGGCTAGGACAATGTTGAAAGATGTAGATCTACCTGATATGTATTGGATGGAAGCAGTTCACACTATTGTCTTTCTAATTAACAGAGTGCAACTGAGGGTCAACAACACTAAGACCCCTTATGAGCTATGGTATGGAAGACCTCCCACTGTCAAATACTTTAGGATCTTTGGCAGCAAATGCTATATCAGAAGAGATGAAGAAGACCTAGAGGAAAGTTTGATTCAAGAAGTGATGAAGGGATCTTTCTTGGTTACTCAATCAGAAGCAAGGCCTATAGATGCTACAACAAGAGGTTGGGAAAGATGATTGAAAGCACAAATGTCAAAGTAGATGAAGACTTGTATCAAATCTCATAAGATTCAAGGGACTCTGAATCTGACATCTTTCCATACATTGAATATGAAGAAGAAGTGAAAGAAGAAAAAGAACAAGAACCACAACAAATGCCGAAGACTCCAGTAAAGTATATTCAGAAGAACCACTCAACACATTAGATCATTGGAGATAAGAATGAAGGTGTGTTGACAAGGAGAAGGTTTGCTAAAACACATGAGCAAGTTAACTTGTATTTGTTATCAAAAGTAGCACCTAAAAACTTTGCTGATGATAGCAAAGATGATGGATGGATAAAATAAATGGAAGAAGAATTGGATCTGATTAAGAAGAATCAAACATGGGAATTGGTTCCCAGACCAGCCAATAAGAATTTTATACAAACAAAGTGGGTGTTTCGGAATAAGCAAGGTTGTATGTAAGGGATACTCACAAGTTGAAGGCATTGATTTTGAGGAGAATTTTTCTCTAGTATCCAAGATGGAGGAAATCAAAATGTTCCTTGCCCTTGTTACTCATAGGAACTTCAAGGTATATCAGATGGATGCCAATTCAACATTTTTGAATGGTGATCTAGAGGAAGAAGTCTACATTGAGAAACTAGATGGTTTTCAAATATCATAAGATCTGGACATGGTGTGTAGACTCAAGAAAGATTTTTTATGGTCTCAAGCAAGCATCTAGAGCTTGGTATGCTAGGTTAGATAAGAACTTAATTCAGCAAGGATTCAAGAAAGGTACTACAGATAGCAATCTTTACATCAAGGAAGAAGGAGACATGATATTGATCATTGCAGTATATGTTGATGACATCATCTTTGGTGGAGATGATGATATGTGTAAGAGGTTTGTAGAGGAGATGCAAAAAATGTTTGAGATGTCTATGATTGGTGACATGTATTTCTTCCTTGGACTTCAAATTACTCAGCTAGATGGTTGTATCTTTATTTGTCAAGCTAAGTATGTCAAAGAATTTTTGAAGAAGTTTGGTATGGAGGATTCAAAACCAGTGAGTACTCCAATGGTCACTAGATGTCACTTAAGTAGGGATGATGTATCTCCATAGGTTGATCAGACTTCCTGTAGATATATGATTGGAGGATTGTTGTAGTTGACTTCTTCTAGACTTGATATCATGCATGTAGTATGTAGGAAATGCATATGAAGTGGAATTACTAGAGACATTGGGTATATCACCTATTTTCAACATTGCAAATCTTTATCAGTATCATGAAGCAGAGTTCAATGATAGCATGAAAGAAGAATTGAAGAAGCATTTACCACAACAAGCACCAGAATAGATTGAAGACATTTTGGACAGCAGAGTTGGACGCAACACTAGAGGAAGACAATACAAAGAATATATTGTGAAGTGGAAAGGCAGGCCAGAAGAAGATTCATCATAGATTTCTCAAGCTGAGGTGGACCGTCTTGGTTCTCCCCTACCCCCAACAAAGTGAGGGACTCACTTTTTCAATAACCCCAGATGTATGATGCAGGAGCATCCCTCGTTCAAGAGCAATCTTGCATCAACCAAAAAAAAACATTTACATTTCAATTCTTTCATTTCCTAGTTTAGTTCAGACAGTTTAGTTAGAGAAGATTCTGTATTTCTAGTCCAGTAGATCATGTGGAGCTGGATTTAGCATCTACATTCATTCATGAACATCATATCCTAAATTCAGAGGTCCGTATGTTAATACTAGAAGTATATCACTATCAGAAGATTGTTGTTTCTTAGAGTAGAGCATCTTGATATTCACTGGCAATCAGATGAAGGAGAAACTTGCGGAAGCATATCTCGATCCTTGGAGTGTAATGACACATTAGTCAATGATCTTTGGTTCATGGCCAAACTTCCTTGGAGATCCACACTTCATTCCATTCATTTACCAGAAGTGTTCTATGCATTTAGGTCCAACCTATCTATGTGTACATGTTACTCTCTTCTTTGGAATTTGTGATCTTCCTTGGCTGATGCGGAGGAATCTATTGGTCCAGATTAGATATATATTGATGTAATAGATCCTTAGGAAAGCAGTTAGAAATTGATTAATAATTCTTAGTTTGGATTTTTTGTGAAGGGAGCTTTGAAGCCTTATCTTGCGCATGTATGTAATCAGGCCTATGAGCCCTAATTGTAAGCCCGCATGTTGCCAACCAATCTCTATTTGAATTCTATGATATATTGAATGACTGAATCTGCATATGTTTTGTTTCTTTGAGTTGTTTCCATTGTGTTTACTCTTGCTGCATAGTCCGGACAGTTCATTCTGTGAACCCGCCTACCATGACTGTACCAAGATTGCAGATATTTTTGCAAAGGCTCTTGTGAAGGACACTTTTGATGATCTCCGACATAGGTTAGGAATAATTGCCCCTCCTTACTAGATTCATAATGGTTCATTTGTCCGGGGAGTGGTCCATGTTATATCTTTTTCCTGGATTGACGATGGCTAACTCTCACGGGAGAAGGTAGTGGTTGCTGATGATAGAGGGTCTAGTTATTACAAGAAGAAGATATGCCCTAAGAGTGAAGAAGTTTCCCTTTGTCCTTGATGTCAAAGGGGGAGAATGTATAGGTATGTGTTTCCATCAATGCCAAAGGGGAGATTATTATACATATGGTTCCTAAGGTTGTCATTAACGTCAACACTGTCACAAGGTTGTCATTGATGTCAACACTATCTTGGTGTTGTTATATGGAGCCTAATCAGACTCAGAGGTTAAATTTTCCCCATTTTTATCAATGTGGTTTCCCCCCAAATTATTTAATGGGGGTTTAGCGGTAGTGCCTCCAAGACGGGGTCAAGGGGCAGCGCCCCTTGCAGGGTCTAGGGGCAGCACCCCCATGGGGGCTTAGGGGTAGTGCCCCCAAAACCTACAATGAATTTTATTATTTTATAAAGAAGTTAGGAGTTATTTTTCTATTGGCTAACATAAAAAATCCTATTTTGTAACCAACATAAGTCTTGATAAAAATAGCTAAGGGTTAGGGTTTCTGTTGAGATATTGTATTGTAGCATTTGTAGCAGTATTGAGTTGCAAGCATTACTGGTTGTAATCAGTTCGATTGCTGGATAATAATATTGGACTCTCTATTGGTGGATGTAGCCTGAGTTTGGGTGAACCACGTTAAAAATTGTCTCTAACTATTATTATTTCTGTGTATTTTTCATTCCTCTATTTAATCTTTATTTGCATTTACTTGATATCTTCTGTATGCAATTCCTAACACTTGGATGTGTGATGGTGTTCATGGTTGGATGTCATGTCTTATCTAACAGAGAATACATAGTTCATGGTTGGATGCCATGTTGAATATAATGTGGTTACTAAAGTTCATGGTTGGATGTCATGCTTTGATAAGTGTAGAGTTGAGAATGAAGTTATATTAATATGGGAATTAGAAGCACTAAGATGATTAGATATGTTGCTGATGTTTGGAAGATGTTACTGGTGGCCTAAATCATATTGTATGATCTCTCCAATTGTTCCTAAGAATGCATGTGTTGATACAAAGAAGGTTTGGCCTTTGGAAGTTGGTGATAGTTTCTACTACAGGATGACTGCCCTTGAAGATTGTCTAGGAGATTTCTCTGCATTCCTCTGCATTAGTAGCTATGGATTTGCAATTCTAGAACTATCTTAAGGGTGTAGTGAACATGATAATTCTAAATTTCAAGATCATCAATCATTTTGTTGTGAAAGTTATGCATGATATAGTACCGACATGTGTTTTGATAGAGTAAGGTAGTGTTGAAGTCCTGTTGGAATGATCCACATTCCTTTGGATGTGAATTTTTGCCTTTGAGGTTTTGTGGACATGTTTATGGATGTGCAGTACATGCTCTCTTGCAGTTTTAAGATTCTTGGTGATCCACAAGTTTAGTTTTTCAATGACAGTATGTTGCAATGTGTTTCGGATGACTTGTTTTCTCAGAGTTTATGGTTGAAGATGTATGGCACAAAATCTTTGATGTACATAGATAAAAGGAGTTTTTGGAGATGTACATGAGTCCTATAGACTCATCTAGAAGAGTTTCATGAAGAGATTTCTTGTTTCCAGTACCACACAAGGTTTTCAAGTTGTTGTGGCTATTATGCTTCAAGTTTCATATGTCTTTGCTTAAGGCTGTCCTATTTTCAAATAAGAGTAGTATGCAGATGTAATTCCTTGTTGTTTGATGTTGTGAAGGATGTATTAGACCTAGTTAAGCAAGTTTTGATGTCCACAAGGCATGGGTCTTTTGTTGGTGTAACGTGTAGTCCTGTTTAGGACTTGTCCTCTACACGTTTCATGTTGTGTGTTGTCTAGCTTACTTGTAATTATATTTTTCATGTTGTCTCTAGCTGACAAGTAATGTAATCAATGTAATATCTTGTTTAAATTGTAAATCAAATTGATTTAGGTGATGCGTGATTGCAATGTGATTGATAAGGTTCCCAAGCAAAAGGAGCAGAATGAATGCATTATGATGTGCAATTGAAGGAGAAAGAGGAGAAGTTGTAGATGCTATCCTGATTCATCTTGAAGACATATTTGTGGTAGTGATCAAGTGTAGAGTGTGCCTAACTGATCTGATCATTAAAAGGAAGTGTGAATAGGTAGAATTGCAATCATAAAAGGTCTAAACTTCAATGTCAATTTTCAAGCAGTAGAAGGATTGTCATAGTGTAATCTTTTTTGAGTTTGTTCTCAGATTAGGGAGTAGTTGCTTCCTTGGGTTGTAGCCCTAAAACAAAGTCTGCAGGGAGTTGTAGCTTCCTTGGGAGTGACTCTAAAGAAATTTTTTTAGGGAGTAGTAGCTTCCTTGGGTTGTAGCCCTAGAACAAAGTTGTAATTTTGAGCTTCATATATTGTGAGTTAATCTTCACCATGGTTTTTCCCTTGGGTTTTTCATGTATATCTGGTGTTATGTGTTGATGTGCATTGTGTTAATCTTTCATATTTATGTTAATGTTGTAATGCTTTAGTTTTAATCTACTCTAGAGAAGTTGAAGTTTGTTTAGATACTGGTTCACCCTCCTCTGTTAGTATCTTGGTCTGTCCAACACCTATTGAATTACTTCATTGAGAACAATTGTAGAAAGATATTTTTAGCCAAATTGACAAGATGTAAAGAAAACATATTCATTTACCAACTGTGTAAAACCAACCAATCATTTTATCAAAAATAGTCACAAAGATGCATATATAGAACACTTGTCATTTCAACACAAGAAAAATATTTAAACACATGAAACACGATGAAAAGAATATGTGTGTGTATCCTATGGGCATACTATCTCATCCATTCACCAAAATCCCCTTCTCTCTGGTGATACTCTCCCTCTATACTAGGAGGGTAGGAATTGCTTTTCATGCATCCACCTCATTTCAAAACAAAATAGTTAGTCCATAACCACAAAAATATAATCATGAAACAATTTAATAAGATAAGCCTTTACCTTTATTAAAAATCATTTTATTTTCTGCATTAGACAATTAAAATGGATTCATCTAATCATTTCAATTTCTAGGAACTATTTAATAATCATAGTTTTCTAATGCACATAAAAGCAATTAAACTAATAATTAGTTTACGATAAAAGTGATAAATATGGTCCAAAATTGGGGTGTGACAAAAATTCAATATAAAACTATGGTTATTCATTCCTTCAACATAATTATGCACATATCCAATGGCATAGTAAACCCAAAACTCTAAATTAACCTACCTTTATATCTATTTACCTCATTGAGAAATATGATAGAAAAATATGAATAGAGCACATGTCCAATAAAACACCATGCCCTAATCATGCTCATATGCAAGTGTCATATCCTCCACCACCATTCTTTGGATGAGAAATGGATATTTTTTTTTGTAAAGACTACCATTAAACAAAGTCAAGATGAAGAATCCTTACATGCTCAAGGAGATTATGATCAACAAACTACCCCTATTTCCAAAAAAAAAAACATCTTGCTACCAAGAAAGTTACTCCTATGGTTGAACAACTAAGTTCCACTACTACTCAACCATCAGTGCAAAGATTCTCCCTAGAGTGTGCAACTTTAGAAATACAAACTACTCCACCTAAAGATAATGAACCACTTGAGCTAGTTAAGTTTGAAGCTAGGGGTATTGGAATCATTTTTTCTAACATTGAGAAGGACAAATATTTCCTAATAAAAATTGGTCAAAAAGACCCTGTAAAATAACTCCTCCACTCCAAAGGAGTAAATGTTTCTTAGGGTAAGAGGCACAAGTTCCTACTATTGTTTCAATTCTAGTAACATCTCTTGAAAAGTCTATACCAATGGAGATTAAACCAAGAATAAAGGAAGAACCCATGCTGGGTTCAAAATAATTTCATCTAGTAACTATTCTTTCTTTGGGAAACCCTATTCTACAAGCCTTTGGTTAACCTAAAAATATGGACATCCATATAGTGTCGATTGTTTCTTTAGAAAAATATCCTCAAAAAGATGTCTCACCTTCAAAATTATTTCATGATCAAGAATTGCTACTTAACAAAGGATAATTGATTTAATCTCATAGGAAAAATAAGAATTGCACCTTAAAGCCAACCTAGAGAGTGCACAAATTAAACTTAATTTGGGGTGAAAACAAATAGAAAATGTGTTATAATCTGTGCCAGTTCTATACTATGAAGACCTTGAATCATCTTTGGAGTTAGAACTAATTTCCACTATTAAAGATGTTGCACAAACAACAAATGAACATGAGAAAATTAGTCAAGATGTTACTCCAAATCTAGAGATGCATTCACATGAAAAAAGCATCAACTCTAGAGATAATTCCCTATGGGAAATCCCCCCCTCCATAGAAGGAGATACAAATAGAAAAGAACACATCTTTATATGGCTCCTCCCAACTAGAGGAGCCCATCCAAAGTAAAAGCTCTCATGAATGCCCTAGAGTGAGAGAAAAGAAAAGAAGATAATAAATTTGAGAAACAATAGTTGTAGCATGTAATAGAAATTTCTAGGGTAGAACGTATTATTTATTATCACCATAAGGAAATTGAAATTCTAAAGTTTTTCCTAGTGGATAAAGAGGTAGAAATTATATCTTTGAAAGAACATAATAGAAAACCTATGGAAATTTCCACCTAGACAAAGGAACTAGCTCTAGAGATTACTAATCTCTAGGAAGCAATTGCTCTTAGAGATGAAAAGATTGAAGATCTCTATAAACTTTATAAGATCCATTGTAGAATTTGTAGAAAAATAAAAGAAAACATAAGGAAAACTAATAACATCTATTAGTAAAATTATAGAGTTGAAGAAAGACATGCAAGAACTTTAGGGTAGTCCTCTAATAAAGGACAAGCAAATATAGACTGAACCCACCTCTATAAGGTGAGTCACTGTGTCGATTCCAAAAGTCTTAAGGATATGAATAAATCATTACCATTTCTTAAGGAAGGTAGAGGAAGAAATATCCCAATTAAAAGTTCAAGTGACTACTCTATAGGATAAGAATGAACATTTAGTGAAATTGAAAGAAGCCTGTAGAATAGGAGAATTATTTTTGGCGTGTAGAAACCATCCAAGATGTATAGTATATTTTTGAATGAATAATAACTTCGATGAAAGGTTCTTAGAATTTCATGTGATCTTCCATTTGAACTAGATGATAAGGAATTCCTAGAAGCATTTCAGAACAACACCCCTAAGAAACAAAATTTTATATGTGAATTCTACACACACAATTTTCTATTATGGGATTGTACACAATTCTTTCTAAATATTTTTGTTGGCAAGGTACAAATTAGATCATTTATTTCTACTCTATAGAACCAAGTTGCATGGTAAGATAGAACAAATGAATATAATCAAGCAGAAAAGGCCATAGGCCTAATGACGAGACATCAAAACTCCAAGCCTACAGAGTTTAGAAAGTAGTTTCAAAGAATAGTTAAATAATTCCTAATGATAGAAAAATATGTACAAAGTTGAAGGCTTCATACAAAGCCCTAATAGCGTCAACTAAATTCGTTGACTGGGATTTTGAAGCTTGTTCAAAAATATATAATCCTTTACCATATTTTTTGAAAAAGTGGTAGATCTCCAAGGGATTTAGTTTAATTTGTTAAAATGCTAGGTTCTAATTATGGAGACACAAGTTCAAATCCCCATAGGGACATTTAATGTGGAATTCTATGTTGCGACTCTTGGTCTTCCATAGTTGGCTTCTAATGTGGATGTGGTTTCTAAATAAAGTGGATTTCTTAGTAGTGACTCTTGGTCATCTATAGGTGATTTCTAGTGTTTTTTCTTGTAAGGAGCTTGTATTAGTCTCATGTTGATGCTCGTATGGGAAGAATATTTGTAAATGATATGCAATATTAAAAAAGAAGTGGGAGATCATTTCACCAATTAATTTTATTTGGTTTGGCAGAAGGACATCGATAGTTACATAAATGATATTTGAACATCAAGAATATTTTATTGGCACAAGATTCCAACCCCCACTACTCCTAGGACCTCATACACCTATAAATGTAACTGCTAAACAATTCAAACGGGAATTTAAGAAATGACATAATGAAGTTCAAAGGAATAAAGCGTTTACATAGTATAATAAAGAAAATGGTGTGACATGGTTCAAATAGTATGATTGTAGCCAAATCTTAGAGGATGGTAATAAAATAAAAGATGAAATAAGGTGACAGAATTAGGCATCTTATTCTACACATAGACCTATAGGAGGACTTATAGGATAGTAGGTCTACGAAAGAGTGATGAGGAAAAGACCTAGCCTCATCCATTTTTGCCAAAGTACCCATTTTCCCCTTCTTCTCCATTAATTATTCATGCAAATTGTGTTTAATTAGAAGAATTATTTGTTATTTTGAATATAAAAGGGTTGCATTAATCTAGTTTATTTATTCTAACTAACCATGATGTAAAACTGATAAAATTGCATGAAGAGTTCTATTATTTCCTTTGTAGATTGATATGAAGGCACTTTTGGAGAATAGGGGATGACTCTAGAAGACTTTGGTTTACACAAAGGAGATTTTGAGGACTTTTTCCACCACCTCCAAAGACATTAGACTTAGAGAAGGTGGAAGGTCTTTGAAAGGACTGAGACAACAAACTTCAAAACTCTCGTGTTAAATAAAAGACTCTAGAGACATTCACAACCAGTTTCCTTCAATCTAGTTGTTGTGTTAATGCTACAATAAAGCCAACTCCAATTCTAGAGTAGTTGAGAGGAGTTCTATGTTGAATGCACAAGACAACTGAGAGGGGGGTGAATTAGTTGTACCAAAAATTTCAAACCCTCACAAACATATTCATGTCGACATCAGTTCACTTAAACCCCCTAATCTATTATGATGATTAAACATGAGAAGAAAATTATAGAAACTTAAACACATCAACATCATACACAAGAGAACACCAGATTTTACATGCATAGCACTAAAAGGGAAAAACCACGGTGAGGATTAGCTCATAATATAATGTAGTAAAAATACCGAATTACAAAAGGCTCACTTCCAAAAGAGAGAATGCTCACTGTCCAAGTGGACTCACTACCTATTGATAAAGAAATAAAGAAGAGAAGAATGGCTCACTGCCATGCTTTAAACTGATATAACTACATCTAACCTATGCATGGAGTTCAGTTCCAATGAAGCTCAATATCCGTCACAACACAAACATCATCTTCATAGCATCATTGAAAAATAGTAGACACCTTCTGCTCACTGCATCCAATAGCCTAACACATGAAATCTCTCACTACCCTGATCAAATTTGCATCACAACATCATCTCCCCTTGTGCATACACATCAATGACTCCTTGACACTTATTTATACTAACATCAATCATGAAAACATTCTCCAAGGTCAGCAACACATCATAACTCCTAAAATTCAAATTAGGTCTGGACCTAAACATTCCTGCAGAGGAAGGGAATGAATCTAGAACACATCAAGGATTAGCATAGACCTAAATCCACTCTTACATGCTTCATCATGCTTTCACAATCACCAAAGGATAACCAGAATTAGTGCAAACAACCAAGTCGGCGAAACTTGTGTTAGCACAAAGAACTTTTAAGGACACACTTACTCAAAGATAAACACATCTTGCAAACCTTGCACAATGATTTAACATAATCTAGAAACATCCATGAACAACTTGAAGTCACCTGGAAACCAACAAATTCAGCCACAACAACTTTCACCTGAAGGAAGTTCACAATCTGCTTACAAACAACACTTTCAAACTCTGCTACACAATAAATTGCTTTCCAAAGTACCAAATCACAAACCTTCTGGATAGAAGATATATAAGAACCTTATAAGTGTATATCTAGAACCACAACACCAAAAACCATTCTACAGAGAAATGTGAAGAAAAATATTTGCTCCTAGATACACTACAAACACTATCAGACATTGTTTTCAAACTAGTGAACATAACTTTCACTGCACAACAATCTAGAGTACTAAATTCTAGATTTAGCATCTTCAAACACTTCTCAACAACATATCCAAACTGCACACTTAGATCTCCAACATAGAAGAAATGTGGAGCAAAAACTCAAACAGTATTCTTTAAGCCAGAAGACTCCTTCAACACACTATTTCCAATATTAATAAAATTTTCTCAAAAGCACTTGGAAACTCAGCAAGAGGAACATATTCTTAACACCTTCAACACTTTTTCAAGGTAATCACATCATCATTAATTTAGTAACTTAATCAAATAATAACAGTAACAATAGAGAACACAATTGACACTAATGACAACACAAACATGTTGACATCAATGACAACATCGTTTAGCACATACTTGCAACAATCTCCCCCTTTGTCATTGATGGCAACATATGATGTGAAAAACCATCATGACCCAACTCTGTACTGATCTAATTCTCCCCTTTTATTTTATACATCTTACTCTCTTTTTCTCCTTGTGTTTTTCACGTGAACTCTCTCCCCCTTTGACTTCAATGGCAAAGGGTGACACATCTTTTTCAAGCTCTCTCCTAATTATGATATTGTACATACTTGCACTATTCTCAACTACTCTAAATATTCCCCCTAAGAGTACACACCAACTTGTATCAACTCTTACTCCCCCTATCTGCAATAATCATCAACACCACTACCTACTCCCCCTGAGAGGTAGCCTCCATCATCAATCCAGAGAAGAATGAATCTTGAAGCACACTAGATTGATGCATCTCCTTATGCATCTAGTTCAAAGAAGAAGGGGTAATAACCCCCAACTTCTCCCAGAGATACTCAAATGTATCCTTAGGAAGAGCCTTAGTGAATATGTTAGAAACATGATCCTTTATAGGCACATACTCAACCTTCACTTCATTCTTCGGAACCTTCTCTCTCAGATAGTGATACCTAATTGAAATATGCTTTGTCCTTGAATACATCACTGGATTCTTTGAAATGCTAATGGCACTTGTATTATCACAAAAGATAGGAATTGGCTCATCATACACAACTTTGATATCCTTCAATGATTGTCTCATCCATAACACCTATGTGCAACATGATGCAGCAGCAATATACTCTACCTTTGCAGTAGATAAAGACACTAAATCCTACTTCTTGCTTAGCCAAGATAGAACTCTATCTCCAAGAGACAATACACCACCACTTGTACTTTTCCTATAATCTACACATCTGGCCCAATCTGCATCTGTGTAGGCACTTAGGGTAAAGTCATTATTCTTAGGATACCACAAACCATGATCTAGAGTGCCCTTCAAATATCTAAATATCCTCTTCACTATCATGACATGTGACTCTCTAGGATCTTCTCGAAATATTGCCACAAGACAAACTGCATGGATGATATATGGTCTGGTAGCAGTTAGATATAGCAGTCCTCCAATCATTGATCTATATTTGCTTTGATCAACCTTAGGTGATTCATCATTCTTTCTCAACTTACAACTAGTTGTCATGGGGGTACGAACTAGTTTATAATCTTCCATTCCAAACTTCTCCAATAATTCCTTAACATACTTTGATTGTGAAATGAAAATGCCTTTATCTATTTGATTAACTTACAACCCAAGGAAGAAGTTCATCTCTCCACACATTGACATCTCAAATTCTTGTTGCATCTCATCTGCAAATTTCTTGCACATACCTTCATTTCCACCAAAGATTATGTCATCCACATAGACCTCAACAATCAAGATTTGATCTTTGCTTACCTTGATGTACAAATTATTGTCTGTAGATCCTTTACTAAATTCCTGCTACAACAAATACTTGTCTAACCTTGTATACCAAGCTCTGGGAGCTTGCTTTAGTCCATACAATGCCTTCTTCAATTTGCATACCATATCTGGTTTGTCTGACAACTAGAATCCATGTAGTTTCTCTATGTATACTTCCTCTTCTAACTCACCATTCAGAAAAGTAGACTTCACATCCATTTGATACATATTGAAATCCCTATGTGCTTCATAAGCTAGAAACAATCTAATAGCCTCCATTCTTCCCATCGGAGCATAAGTTTCCTCATAGTCTATTCCTTCCACTTGTGAGTACCCTTTACACACAAGTCTTTCTTTGTTCCTTACCACTTCTTCATTCTCATTCAATTTATTCTTGAATACCCACTTAGTTCCAATCACATTCTTAAATTCTCCGATCTTGAGGCAAATTCCCAAGTCTGATTCTTCTAAATCTGCATTAGTTCTTCTTCCATAGCCTTGACCCAATACTCATCTTTGCATGCCTCCACTACTATTTTAGGTTCAACTTTAAAAATTAAACATAGGTTTACCTATTCTTCAGCAACTCTGCTTCTTATCAATACACCTTTGCTCTTATCACCAATGATTTGATCTTCAGTGTGATGCCTTTGAACATACTTGGGTATTGTAGGGATTCTTTTTGGAGCTTCTTGTTCTTCAACTTGCACTCCTTTTTCTCTAGTTTCTACTTCTTCTCCAATCTATACTACCTTTTCAACAACATTTTGTTCTTCTCCGTAAGAGGACTCATTTGAGTCTGATACATATCCATTAACTTCTAAAATTTTTTGTATATCTTCATCTAGCTTAATATTAGCACTTTAAAAAAAAATTCTTAGTCTCTTGTTATAGCACCGGTAAGCTTTGCTTTTGTTAGAGTACCCAAGGAAAATACCTTCATCACATCTTGTATCAAACTTTCAAGTAGTTCTTTATCTCTTCTTATATAACATTTGCTTCCAAAAACTTTGAAATATTTAGCAGTAAGAATCTTTTCATACCATAGCTCATAGGGAGTCTTTGTGTCATTTGTTTTTACCTGTACTCTATTCTGTATGTAGACAATAGTAAGAATTGCTTCTCTCCAGTAGACTTCTACTAGGTTTGCTTCTTCTATCATTGTCCTTGCAGCTTCTTGAATAGTCCTATTCTTTCTTTCAACCACTCCATTCTACTAAGGGGTTCTAGGGGAAGATAAATGCCTCTTTATCACATGATTCTAACAAAACATGTTAAACTCATTAGAAGTAAATTATCCACCTCTATCAAACCTCAAATATTTGATTTTCATATCCAATTCATTCTCAACCATTACTTTAAAAGCTTTAAACTTATCTAGGGCTTCTGATTTTTCCTTAAGAAAAGTGACCCATGTCATTCTAGAACAATCATCAGTAAATAACATAAAATACTTGTCACCTTGAAAACTCCTTACTTTGGTAGGACCACACAGGTTTGTATGCACCAATTGCAATAGTCAAGTAGATGCATGATCCTTTCTTTTGAATCTTCTTCTTGTTTTTATTCCTAACTGGCATTCCTTACAAATAGCATTGGATAGTTTTGTAATCTTTGGTAGATCTCTCACAGCTCGAATTGAACTTATCCTTACCAAGGTATCAAAACTGATGTGACACAATCTCCTATGCCATAGCCAAATCTCACTGATCTAAGTCATAAGGCAGTAACTAACACCACCTTTGAGATGATAAACATTTCCACATGTCCTCTTTCCAGCAACAATTATTGTTCCAGAGCTTTTCCTGATCTCACATCCATCATCTTGAAACATAAGATTGTAACACTTGCTACACATCTGCCCAATACTGAAGAGATTATGATTTAAACCTTTGCAATAAAGAACATCATCAGTGTTATGCTTTCCATTAAAATTGATCAAACCTTTTCTACAAATCTTAGCAACTTCATTACCACCAAACCTAACTACTCCACCATCAAATTTTTCAAGTTTAAAAAACTTACTCTTATCACCTATCATATGATTTGAGCATCCACTATCAATGACCCAGTTATCCTTTTCACTCTTAGAATGAAAAGAAGACATTACAATGCCTTTGGGGTTAGCACTTACTTCTGAACTCTTTTCCTTTACATAGCTTCCAAGGTTAGTAGAACTAGTTTCATCTCTTAGGACAATAAATAAGCATTCATTATTATCACCTTCATGATTAGATTCATCATTAGAAAGACTTGCATCTTCTTTAACATGGTAATTTTTCTTGACTATCCTTCCTCTATTTTCTCTATTCTTAATTCTTAGAGCTCTATCTGGACATCTTGAAGCATAATGACCTATTTTTCCACAACTGAAACATTTAAAAGGCAACTTACCACTAAATTTTCTAGTACTCTTTTTCATTCTTCTCACAAAGTTAGCTTCCACTTCATAAAAGTCTTTTGGATCTAATTCAACGGTCTTCTCTAATTTGCCAACTTTAAAAGCAGTCTCATCCTTTGTAGTTCCACTAGTTGTGCCAAACTCTCTTATTTCAAAAGCAGTTAGGGTGCCAAGTAACTGATCTTTGGTAAACTGATTGAAATTTTGTAATTTTTCAATAGAAGAAACCTTGTGACTGTAAGCTTTAGGAAGAGTTCTGAGTACCTTCAATATCACTTATTTATCATCCATTGTTCTACCAAGTCCTTTGATGCCATTGGCAACTTCATCCACCTTCTGCAAGTAGCTTGTAATGTTTTCATCTTTAGACATTCACATGGTCTCAAATGTGAGCTTCAAATTCTACATTTTAGCTTGTTTAACCTTATCATCTCCTTCATAAACACTTTCCAACTTTTTCAAAATCACATTAGTAGTTTTCAAAGTCACAACCTTTTATCAATTCAGAATTAGTAAGACCACTAAAGAGAGCATGCTTTTCCTTACCATCAATTTCAATAGCTTTGATTTCATCTTTAGTATTTATACCTGTTGCCCAATTGTGCTTTTTAGCCCAATTAGGTCAGGTTGTAACAACATTTATTTTTTGTTTCTTTGAAGAAGCAGATAAGTTCAAGGGGAAAAGAGAAGAAGGATGAAGATTCTTAGTCAACCCTAGAAGGCCTACTGTCCTATGGAGGGCCATTCCAGTGATCACCATTACCAGAATCATGGAGCACCTCAGTAAGAGCAGCTACATGAGCCAGATAAGATGGGAAGGACACCCCAATAGAGCAGGAGATATCCTAGGACTAGCAGGAGAAAGGAAAGCTAATATATGTGTTGCAGATTGTGTTACAGTTTGTTGTAATTGTTCATTCATTATAGCTAATGCATTATCAAATGATAAAAAGGTACACAAATTTTTCCAAATCTATTCATGAGTATGAACATTTGTATCATGCAATCATTTTTTAGTTTATCTTTATGCAATTGATTGACAAAGAAGAAGCAATAAACAAGAACATTGTATAAAATAGTTGTCCATATTCATAAGGAGAAAGTGTTTATATGCTCCCACACAATCCGTGGGATTAATTGTACAAGATGCAATGAAAGAAAAAAAGTACATCTGAGATAGAAAAGAAACATATAAGAGGGAGAAGGATCTGTCATTGCCTGAATGATGAACCCCCACAATTGGCAATATCATCTTCTGATTCATCATTAGTATCGTCAAGAAGACCTGCAAAAGAGATAAAGGAGGAATGTTAGAGCTAAGGATTCATTTTCACCCCTATATGAAACAATATCAAAATACACTTGCTATCTTACACAAGAATCTAGTCATGAAGATGGAAGAGATAAACATACATCAGATGTAGATATACAATCATAAGAGGAAGCAAGAAAGAATTATATCATCATCAAGAGAGGCTAATTAGCCTCCATGTTTTTTCTAACTTGTTTGTTGATTGTGTAGGTATATGTATTTGAAGACCAATCATTAATGACTATTTTGAAGCTATTATAGCAGTCATAAATGAGTGAGCAGCATGGACAGATTTCAATCTTATCATACAAACAAGTTCAAGGAGCAACAGTGTAATGTTGAGGTACATACAGTGGAAGAACAATTAGAAGGACAACTACTTTAAAGGGATAGTCATGGTAAAAGAGCAAGGAGTAGTCAAAGTTTTAGAGAGCCACAATGTTAACAAAGTAGTGCATAAAGAAGCTTCAAGTAGATGACATCAGAGCAACAACATTCATTGTTCATGAGCAAAGTTCCAATATTCTCCTCTTACCTTTTCTCAAGGAGCAGCATTAGGTACAAAGATAGTCATATACCATAAGTCATGGATAGTCTTGTGATGTCAAAAAGTAAGACCGATGAATAGGTTGAAAAGAGCAGCAATGTAATGTTAGGATGTAGTCTTCATGCCTAAAGGACACTGTAGGTATATAAACTATAGTACAAAATAATCATCATTCACTGTATCCAAGTAGTCATGATTGAAGGAGACCATTGTATTAGGTCTTGATACAAGATTAGAAGCTTAGGTTGGATAGTAGACAGTCCACAAGATAATGGCAACAATCTTCATATACATATAAACAAACAGAGATAGCTAAAAAATTATGATAGGAATAAAGAGAACAATAGTCCACAATGGAAAGAGAATTCATAATTTAGGGGGCAATATTAAAAGTGTATAAACAATCATCAAGTGACCATACATAAGACATTTATGCACATAAAGGAACAATATTGTTTAAAGTTATGCATATTGTAGTGTTGAAGGCATAGCTAGTCCACATGGTGAATAAATTATGTGAAAATTCTTGAAACACTATTCACAATCATGAGTCATGGATAGCTACCCAGTGTTTCCATTATGATTGCAAGATAATAGAGTTATAAGATATGAGGCCTGTAAGCCTAGTTGTCATTTTAGTCAAAGAAGAATGTAGAGAGATCAATGGTACATAGCAGTCCTGAGAAGACTGTCCCATAGAAGGACTATGTTTGCAGTCATAAGAAGTATAAGCTTTTCCTACATTGTTTCCCTCAAAAGAGTACAATGGCTTGAACATGCATAGTAATGACCCAGCACTCAGTATTCATCTTTTGACAAGTATTAAAACAATCATGAAAGTATGAAAAAAGATAGTGTGCCTGCATTCAAGGAAAAGAGGTTACAATAAGAGGACATTCAAAGTAAGGGCATGAAGGAGATGACTGTCTCAAGGGATATTCTCAAATATCGTCCACTCCAATAGTCAAAAGCCAATTTGAGCAATAAAATAGGACAAATATTTACCACTTTCGTTGTGAATTAGGTGTGAAATTGCTAATGAGTATTTGACCATTGAAATAAATGATACAGGTTGGCATCTTGTTGAAAGGTCCTTGTTGATCCTTTGAGGATTGTCACATACCCTATAAACCTGTGAGGTGGTCAAGACAATAATGAAGGTGCATGATCAATCATGGTGCCTGTAGCATATCACTAAAGGTTCAGAGCTCTAATACCACAAAGATGTTAAGCTATCAAGCTCAATATGACTATGAACAATTGAGAAGGTTACAGTCAAACATGGAACTACCTGAATCTACATACTATACATAACTAAGGAACAACACTATCAAATGAGAGACATGACAATATAATATTGAAAAAAATCATAAGCTAACTAGAGTAGACTTTCCAAAGCATAGAGGTGTCAAATGAAGGAGGGAATAGTCATTGGTCAAAGGACTGTTAAGGTAGTCAATTGAAAGTGGAACAGTGGTAGAGTCCTAGTATGAGACTGTCAATGAAATATAGAGACCAAAGGATATCAAGGTCTACCATTGTTTTAGCTGTAGGTTTGCAAAGTTTGGTATAGTTATGTCAAAAGGTTTTTCAATTAGAAACCAATGTCTTTAGGAGAAAAGGTGAGATATAACAGGTGATACAACATGAACAGCTATGAAGATAGCAATGACTTAGGAGCATACATAGAAAGAGTAGAAACCAGAACAACAAAGTATAAAAAGGAGTCATTTAGATAAGTAGCTTATATGTAAGGAAAGAAAAGGCCTCTTTAATAATAGCATCAAATAGAGCTGAGATAGACAGTCTGACAAACAAATCTAGAATAATGAGCAAAGAATTAGTGACAATAAAAGATCAAAAGGATGCTCTCAAGGTGTAGCTTGAGGAGGCAGAAGAGATATTGACAATAATAAGAGAAAAAATGAATATGGTGGTCAAAAAAAGGCAAAGGTTAAGTTTAGCAGCGAGACAACCTAAAACAGTATGTGGATAAAAAAATATCAGAACTTGAGCATTTGAGAGTAGAATTACATGTGTGTGACTCTGCTCTAAATGAGCATGAAGAGAGAATCAGAAACTTGTCTATCAAGCTGAAGTGTTTTTAAAGTTAAAAAATAGTTATCATTTCCTCAAGTGACCAATGTACTGAGCTAGAAAAGTTGTTACTTGACAATAATAATATGATGCAAAGACTAATGAATTCTGTAGAGGCTATTGAATTTCGAGGTGAAGTTTTATCTAAGGATCCAATAAGGAAGATTAAATGACTTGGTAAATCCATCCATTACCTACAATAGAAGATAAGTTTCATGGAAGAAGAAGCTAAGAATTGCAAAGGAGAAGTTGATTTATTTTCTACAAAACTAGATGAGGCCTATGAAACTATTCATACCCTTGAGGAAAAGCAAACAGATAAAATACAAAGTTTTACCATGCAAGAACAACAAAACATGAAGTATGTTCCATATATCAACAAAGAGTAAGAGTAAAGAGTAGAAAATTAAGACTTTTTACTACTGGATTAGTAAGGAAAGCTAGAGAACTTCACAATGCTATTCACATTCAATCCCTAGAAAGATTACATCATAAACAATAGAGAAAAAGCAAGTTATTTTAGCTTCTTCTTCATTAAACCACAGCATAGTCTTCTCAAAAAAGGAGTATCAGTGATATGCAAAAGGAGGAAGTTACTCACTAGAAGAGTCAATGTGAAACAATGAAGCATGAAACCAGAGCCTTCAAAATCCTCCATAGTGGCATGCAACATCAAGACAATGAGGAAGAAAACAAGAAATGAAGACTTTTTAGGGTTTCAAGATCTTCTTGTCTTACAAGCCCGAGCCCTAGAAGTCTTTTTTGACTTTATTTTAAGGAAATCATCACAAAAATAAAAAGGAGGCCCGTGGTCAAGACTTATAAATGTTGAATGCTTAGTGAAGCATGAGGAGCCCGTGGAGTTATAAGGTAATAATGGTTTTTTTTACCTTTTTTGAAGATCTTTTAAACCTTAAACCTTAAGGAGATATGATTTAGGTTTGAAAAGAGGGAAAGCCACGATGGGCTTTTATATTTTGGCTATTGAATTAGGTCAATTTGGGCAAATTTGAAAGTTTTTCATAAGTCAAGGATGAAAAAGGGTATTATTATAGCCTTATGGGTTTTATAAGGGATGTAGATTAAGTGTAATTGTAACATGATTATCTAAACCCCTTTCTTTTGCATGAGATGGAGACAAAAGTATTGTATTTAAAAAATTATTAAGGATAATAGTTCATAAATTACCTTAATATTTGTTTCATAAAACCAATAGGATAATTACAAAGCACTTATTAAGGTAAATCATGTAAAAGAATCATCCTTAATACTTGTCAAAAAAAGCATTTTTTCCCTCAAAGCATGCAAAAGAAAAGAGGAGTTCAAACTAAGGTGGCAAACTCATGTAGGAGGTTACTTCACTTGTATTTTTGACTTTGAGTCAAACAGGCATACTTTTGGAAATGTTTTGGCCAAACACCTTGAGAGGTGGAGTTATGAGATAAAATAGCTCAATTTGGAGTAGTTGTGGGACCTTTTATTTAGGCATTTTCCTCTTGCTCACCCAGCAACCGGAAGTTGACTTTTCCAGCCTACTCATGCATCACTTGGAGTGCAGTTTGACTAGAGTTGATCTTCCCTTTACTTTTGGAGACAAATTTTTGTATTATATGAGAAAAACCTATGCTTTTTTCTAAGTTCTTGCTTTTTCTCTTGCCTTTGCACATTGCAGAGATAGATTTTAAGCATTGTAACTCAACATATTTTACAGGTTTTAATGCAGTAGCAGTTTACTTTTTCAGCAGTTTTCATAGTTATTACATAGTTTTCCTTCTATTCTCTGATAAAATTAGGTGTTCTTCTTGGATTTGGGTGTCTTGTTACCTTTTGAATGATCTGATAAAGATTTACTATGTTTTAAATTAAAACCTTTAAGTTTTATGTCTCATTCTATTGAAGAAAGTATACAATAGTGCAAACTTTACCACATGTTATAGATTGTGTGGGTGATTCTTTTACTTTTTCTAAGTTGTGAGAACTTTGGTTTTCCTTCAACAAGAAGTAGATTGATATCATGCCTTTCTGTAAAATGTTTATGTGATAAGATTGTTCAATTTGAGTTGTAAGAATAGATGTATTGAGAAATAGCTGTGAATCAGGTTGCAAGTTAAGATATAATTATTGGTGCATCACCCCTTTAGATCAAATTCAGTTTATTTAATCATGCTTCTATCTCTTTTCCATGAAAGTATATCAGATCTAAGGGGCATTTAAAGGGAGCTGGCTCTTTCAGAGGTTCATTCTCATCATAGACAACCCACAGTCTGAGAGTGATCCAACGTTTCACAAGATTGTCAAGCTTATTGTTTGACAGGGTGCAATCCTTCATAACAATAGTTTTTGGCATGCCCGGTGGGACAAATCGGTCTATTACAGTCCATAAGTTCTCATCCATTGTTGATATTTAGTGTGTATATCAATAGTACCAGCCTTTGCAGGTAGTATCTCTCACACCTGGTGACTCTACAAGTTCAAATCTACTGATTTCAATAGTCCAAAAGCTTAAAGACTATCAAGGATCATGATTTCGGTGGTATTCTTGATTATAGACATGATATTTCTACAGTCCATGATATTTAAATGTATAGAGCTTCTAGAAGTGACTGTGTGTTGCTTTTTGGATCAATGTTTTGGATCACACTCCATGATCCATCATCATGTATTATTGATTCTTTCCTTCACAAAATCCTTCCAATCACCTAGCAACTCTGCTGGTATGTGTATAATTTTTTGAGTCAAGCATGCTTTTCCTTGTTTCAAAAGGAGATTTTCATGAAATCCTAGCTCATTTTCATGTTATAGCATGACAAAGTATCAAGGAAATTATGTTCCTATCCCTTCATTTTGCCAAAATATAGTCTTTGAGCCTTTTCAATACCCATATCAGACTGAAAATGTTGTTGGTTTCATCCCAAATAGCCATACAATAGCAGTATATCAACATGTTGATCATGCTTACCTCTCACCCACCCCTTCTTAGCCTTCTTGCAGCCTAATAATGCATAGAATCAGCCCAGGAAGGCCATTTTCATCCTCATGAGCTTGTTTACACATATTCCCAACCTTATGGAACTGATCTTGCTATAAACCAGCCCTATAGTTTCCCCTGTCAACCCCGAAATGCTAACAATGTTGACACTGACTGGGATACCATCAAGAACATGATACTAGATTTTCAAAAAAAGGTTTTATGCCATTAGAAGAGAACAAGAGTATGACATGAAATAGGAAGAGCTTGCTTATCAAGCCTATCTCCAATAGTAGGAAATGGAGGCACAAGTAAGGTATGAAGATGAATGTTTTGCTAGACAGGTTGTAGCTAAGGAAGAGCAAATGAAACAATTACTTGTCCGTGCACAAAGGCTAGAAGCCCAATCAAGTTCTTGTATTCCTAGTTTCATACAAACACCTCACACAATCATAGATCAGCCCTTAAAGTGGAGGTTCAGGGCCCAAAATCCCAAGTTTCAATTAGGGAAAGATTTTTTAATCAACAAGTAAGTCCCCTCATTTTAAGATTCCAAGTTTTAGAGGTTTTGATTTTGTTCAAAAGCCAGTTTGTTTTCAAAACTAGTTCATTAGTCCTCAGTTTCAGTTATCTCAAAAGATTGAACCGAGTCATCAAAAGTTTGAACAACCATGGCAGCCTTCTTGGACTAAGTATCCTGATTATAACTTGTCAAACCTTGTTAAATCCACTCCTTGCATACCAATCCAAGATCAAAAAGAAGAAAAGGTTGTAGAATCCAAGCCAATCAAAAATTCCAAGTTTTAGGAGTGCTCCTTCAATCGATAATGCCACATAATGAGCTTAGCAATGAGTATATTTGTCCTACTTTAGCAGCTGAAGGTTCTTGCAATCCTTTTTGTTCCACCAAACTAGGAAAATTAGATGCGAAGTAAGAGGTTGCTATTGTTTATACTATGTTCCCAACTGAATATAAGATAATGAATGTGTAGAGGAGGTTGGTACATGCTTGACACTGAATCTTTTGCATTTGATTCATTTGATGGTTTCTCTAAGGCTTTTCATAAGATGAATGAAAGCAGAATGCAAAGGTGACAAGGTCAGAATCTTTAGTTACAAAGACAACTTGTGCAAGATTCATTGAAGGAAGAATCAAATAAAAAGGAAGAGTTTGTGTTTTTGTTTGATCAGCTACCTAATTTTGTTGAGCATAATGAAGAATGCATGCTCATACCAACAGTGGCAATAGTTTTGGGACAGTAGGAGGATGCAAATAATTATGATAGGATACTGGTATATAGAGAGAAAAATGAGGACACTCTTGTTTTGAAGGATGGAGAGATTGATAGACATTAAGATATTTGGAATTTAGAGCTTGAATCAACTATTCCTAAGAACCTTCAAAGAGCTGATAGCATTGATGAGTTTTTGGTTGTCATAACGGAAGAAGATGATCCATTGACCATGGATGAGGAATTGACATGGAAAGTTATCATGCAAGGTGAAAGTAATGATATTATTACTAATCATTCAAATTGTCTTCTCACTTGTCCAAACTTAGCCATGGAACAAGACAACCGTGAACAAATGGAGGAAATGTTTGAAGAATGCAGCCATGACAATATTATATGAGCCTTCTTGGGTTCTTTGAAGGAAGAAGAGGAAGACCATGAAGTTCCAAATTAGTTGCTTGTCCCACAAGAACAATAGTTCAGCCCAAAGCTTTCAAGGGGATGTCCTATCAAGCATCTAGCTAGGATGGAAGCCAACAATGCATCATAGTTCATTCTTACACCTGAGCATGAGGATTCTATTGAAAGGAGGCATATCTAACTGTTCTATCCACTTCAGAATAGCAACATGAGTGGCCAACATAAGTGGGTAAGTGGATTTTTTCTCTCTCTTCAAGAATCTTTGCAATAACTGGTTGGACATTTGTCACTTTTTCACCTCTTCTTGGCTACTCAGAAGCATGTATAATACTACAAGTTGCAAAGAAAAGGCAACTATTTCATGGAACCAGTTCATGGCTTTATTTAGAAAGATTGTTTCACTTATTTAGTTTAGGTCGGTAGGACATTAGTTTTAGTTCATTTTTTTCCAAGAAGTACTAATGCATAGTTGACTATCCTTGGTTAGAGCTAGTCTAGTTGGCTAACCCTATTTTGAGCCAGCCTTGTTTTGTTTTTAGTTTAATTTTCCTATTGTTCTTTTCTAGCAACTAAGTTTCAATAGGTTTTTTGAGTTGTAAAGGTCAAGGAAATACTCTATTGCCTAATGGATATATCAAGAAACTGGTCATGAGAGTTTTAGCAAGTAAAACTGGCATAGAGGTCACCAAAAATGTTACCCAATCGTGCTTTTCAACCCAATCAGGTCAGGTTGTAACAACATTTATTTTTGCTACTTTGAAGAAGCATATAAGTTCAAGGGGAAAAGAGAAGGTTGAAGATTCTTAGTTAGCCCTAGAAGGCCTACTATCCTGGTGGAGGGCCATTCTAGTGATCACCATTACTAGAATCATGTAGCATCTTAGTAAGAACAGCTACATGAGTTAGAAAAGATGGGAAGGACACTCCAACATAGCAGGAGATATCCTAGGACTGGTAGGAGAAAGGAAAGCTAATCTATGTGTTGTAGATTGTGTTACAGTTTGTTGTTATTGTTCATTCATTACAACTAATGCATTATCAAATGATAAAAAGGTACACAAATTTTGCCAAATCTATTCATGAGTATGAACATCTGTATCATGCAATCATTTTCAATTTATATTTATGCAATTGATTCACAAAGAAGAAGCAATATACAAGAACATTGCATAAAATAGTTGTCCATATTCATAAGGAGAAAGCATTTATATGCTACCACACAAGCCATGGTATTAACTGTACAAGATGCAATGAAAGAAAACAAGTACATCTGAGATAGAAATGAAACATATAGGAGGGAGAAGGATCCATCATTCCCTGAATGATGAACCCCCACAGTTGATAGTATCATCTTCTGATTCATCATCAATATCTTCAAGAAGACCTGCAAAAGAGACAAAGGAGGAATGTTAGAGCTCAAGATTCATTTTCACCTCTACATGAAACAGTATCAAAATGCACCTGCTATCTTACACAAGCATCTAGTCATGATGATGGAAGAGATAAACAGACATAGATGCAGATATACAATCATATAAGGAAGCAAGAAAGAGTTATATCATCATCAAGAGAGGCTAATCAACCTCCATATTTTCTCTAACTTGTTTGCTAATTGTGTAGGTATAGGTATTTGAAGACCAATCATTAATGACTATTTTGAAGTTGTTATAGCATTCATAAATGAGGGAGTAACATGGGAAGATTTCAATCTTATCATACAAACAAGTTCAAGGACCAGTAGCATAACGTTGAGGTACATATAGTGGAAGAACAATGGGTAAGTGTAAGAAGTTGGATCCACATAGAGGGGAAGTCGTGGGCAAAAAAATCTCCTGACAGAAACGGGTACCCATTTTAAAAGAAATGGGTACCTGTTTCTATATAGCAATTTGAATTTGAAGAAAACCCTACATGCTTCTTTTTCCCACACAAAAGGAATGGGTACCTATTTTAGAATGGGTACCCATTCCTAAAAGATTAGGCTCGGGAAAGCCATGGTAATCCAACCCCTTGCCTTGGACCTGCAAGTACAAGTCCATGTTCAGATCAAGAGAAAAGACCAACTTTACCAATATGGCTGACAATGTTTTTTCTAAATTTTTTTACAAAATTAAAACCCATTACAGATGACAATGTGTAGTTTTCAAATATGTATTTTTTTTATTTGACTTGTTTTTCTATTTATTAATTAATTTATGAGAAAACTGGTCCAAAAACTTGAAATGACAAGTGTTTGAATTTTTTAATAACTTTTAATGTTTAAAGTTTTTCAAAAAAAAATTATATGTTATCAATCTAGACATCATTCTCCACACAATGAAAAAAAATTCATTTTATGATTAGTTTTTCTAGAATTATGTTGGCCGTACATGAGGGGTTTTCAAAAACAACAATTATAGCCAATAAAAAATTAATAAAAAAAATATTTGGAAAAAAATTATAAAAAATAATCCTCATCAAACTTCATTGTACTATACATCTTTCTTCAAAAGGATTCAGAAAAGTACTTTTATTTAGGTCAAATTATGTTGGTCATACACGTGCATGGTATGGCAAAAAAAAGTGACTTTTAAACAGTGATTTTTAGACATGCCTATTGAAATTCAATTTCTATCATCTGGGTATTAAAATAAATTACATATTTAGAAACTAGACTCTGAGTACTACATTTCATATTACTAACTTTTTTTAAGATTCAATCTTTAAGTGTTTCAAATTTTTAGGTCAAATGTGACAAATTATGAAAATCACGAAAAACACTTCCACTTTTTGGCCAAAAAGTGGACCCAACTTCTTGCACTGACCCCAATCAAAATGACAACTACTTTAAAGGGACAGTCATGGTAAAAGAGCAAGGAGCAGTCAAAGTTTTATAGAGCCACAGTGTTAACAAAGCAGTGCATAAAAAATCATCAAGTAAATGACAACAGAGCAACATCATTCATTTTTCATGAGAAGAGTTCCAATATTCTCCTCTTACCTTTTCTCAAGGAGAAACAACAGGTATAAAAACAATCATATACCATAAGTCATGGATAGTCTTGTGATGTCAAAAATAAGACCAATGAATAGGTTGAAAAGAGCAGCTTGATGTAATGTTAGGATGTTGTCTTCATGCCTGAAGGACATTGTAGGTATATAAGCTATAGTACAAAACAGTCATCATTGACTATATCCAAGCAGTCATGATTAAAGGAGACCATTGTATTAGGTCCTGATACAAGATTAGAAGATTAGGTTGGACAGTGGACAGTCCACAAAATAATGGCAGCAATCTTCATATACATATAAACAAATAAAGACAACCAAAATATTATGATAGGAATAGAGAGAACAATAGTCCATAGTGGAAAGAGCATTCAAAATTTAGGGGGCAATATTAAAGTGTATAAACAATCATCAAGTGACTATACATAAGATAGTTATGCACATAAATGAACTAAGAGGCCCACCCTTGTGCGACTAGATTAATTGCCCTTTTGACCATGATTGTTTAGTTTCAATATAGCTAAGGGTTTGGTCTATGGAATCATGGCCCTATCTTGAGTCAGTGTGGTGATGTTGTGGATCTTTGTATAAGGTGGTTGTGATAAATTGTGGGTGCATAGACGATGCACATCCTAGTTAGGTTTGATTGAAATATCACATGTTTATGCTTGAAACCGGATTCTTTAGTGTTGTAGTGCAAGGCTAACTTATGCTGCACTTCTTGTTTGGTTCTTGGACTTGTTGTTCAGATTATGTGTGATACGTGGTCGTTTGAGGACTAGTGATTGCTCCTATTTGGACTTTTGTCAGTTTATCTTGTAATACATGAGTTATTGAAGGATGGAGCTATATCATACATGCATGATTACATTATGAATTCCATGATGTTGAATATGTTATTGGTGTAATCAAAATGGTTTAGTTAGATTATTGACTTAATGGAATTGTTATGTGATGATGAACCTAATTATACTTGTGATTTGCGAATGATTTGAGAATCATATAAATGTTAGCATGTGTTTATAATTGAGATATATGTGCTTATGCAAACTTGTGTGTGTGTAATTCATTTCGCTTCGGATATATATATATATATCATGTGCTATTAACGGGTTTGTGTAAGTGTGCAGGTAATCTTCCATGGCCCATAGAAAAATCGAAGGTCAAACGAATAACCCTATGTGTTATCCCTATTAATCTGACCTAATCCCTAAGTTGGACTAAGATCATTTGTGATAAAGAATGATGATTTATGTTGTCTTTCAATTTATGATTATACTGTAAGGTTCACCCTTTTGATTTATTACCTTGATGTGTTGTAAAGTTGTAATGTTTTGGTTTGTACAATTTTGTTGCTAAATGTTTTGAGCCCTTTTTATGTGGATTTATGAGTTCTCTAGTGTTAATTATGGTCAAATAATGACCCTAGGTCATACCCCTAGGGTCTAGGGCCATTATTAGCATGTTTAAACATGGTGTAACCCTTGTATGGTCACCTAAACTTGGCCCTTGAGTCATGTGACGAGTTTGGGAGATGTGAGAGGTGGTTGGCATGTCACTATCTCACCTAACCTAACCTCACTAACCTAGGGTAAGGTTACCCTTGTCTTGAGTGCTTTAGAAGCTTCTAGAGTCTTCTCAAGTGTGTGATACCTCTTCTCTATGTTGGTGTGAACAAGGTTATTGCCTAACCGATTTACCCTTGTGTGGATAATTCATATTATTTAACTATTTATTAGTTAAATAATATTCACACATCACATATAATTCACATGTTAAGTTGACTTAGTGAGTCTTCTAGATGTCACTAATTGTTTCTAGTTATTGATAGTTGTAGTGAGTTGTCTTATCCTACTCATGTACACTAGTTGGCATCCTATCCTCTAGTTGTCACATGTGATAGGAATGTGACACTTGTCACATGACCACAACTCCTTGGTTGTCATCCTTGCCTTTATAAGCAAAGCTATCTATCATTGTATTTCATGATAGTTGATGACAGTTGTATAGATTCTTTGCTCCATTGTTTTAGCATATTCTTCTTTGTTATCTTTGTGTGGAAGGTTGTCTTGATTGCAGGGATCCTGGCTTACTGAGTCACATTGACTCTTACATGGTATAAAAGTCTGATATGCAATTTCCTTCCCTCATTAGAGAGGTTTCACTTAGAGTAGTGTCTTAGGTGCATCCTGGAGTGAAACAGACATCATGGTTGTGATTAGGAGGCTCAAATCTGTATAGATCAGCTATTCATTCACTGAATTCATCATCGGGAAAATTTTGGCAAAATTTTTTTGCCCCTGATTAGGGCTTGATAAAATCCATATGGCTCTGGTTGTATTGCACTAGGGTCATACCGTGTCTGTGCACACGTCATCGTCAGGTGGTTTTCATACATTTAGAAGCCTAGATTGGTAGTTTTTGAGTGGTTTTCTACCCTCAGCAAAGCAGTTTTTACCATCTGGCGGTTGGTTTTGCCACCCAAGATGGTTTTTGCAACAAACTGGTGGTTTTCTGACATCCAGAGAATATTATGGCCTAGACAGAGAATATTCCATTCAGGGGCCTATTTTGCCCCTCAATGTCCTAAAGTAGGGCTTTTTTTTGCTTTTTGAATAACTTTTGACCAAGGTGTCAAAATTGGGCAAATGAGATATCATTGGAAAGATAACAAAGAACACTTCATAGTGGTATCAGTCATTTTCATAGATTTGGCTGTTTGATAGCATTTATTGGAGGTTGAAGAAAGATCTTTCTTTTTGGCTTCTGAGCTCATAACTTGTTGCCATGATCTCTAATTTTCATAATTCTTGCGGCATCAGAAAGGTATTCAGGAGCTCTTTCAATCCATCCACACTTTTCTTAGATTCTACTCCAAGTTTATTTTATTCAATTTGTCAATTTTTTGGCTTTTGAGTGATAACTTGAGCATTTTGATACTTGAGAAGCTGAAATTTATTTTGAGAGGATTTGTTTGTTGTAATACATCATTGTGAGTGATTGTAATTTCACTTGGATCTCTTTTTAAAGAGATTTTTTTGTTTTCCCCATTTTTGGTCCCTTGAGGACAATTGTAAAATGCACTAAGTATAAAGTGCCACAACAAATTGAGGGGGCTCTCTTACATAATAAAGGGGTGTTGTCTTGTTCTCTTTCTTTTTCCATCATGGATGTGCCTCAAATTCTACTTTTAACTCCATATAATTATTATGAATGGAAGAAAAACATGGAGTATGTATTGTATAAACAAAACTTACATAGAATAACTTTAGGCACAGATTGTGAACCCACAAGTGCTATTGAGAGAAGGAAATGGCTAGATAGATGAGATGAGGCTTATGGCACACTTTGTCTTGCTATTTCTCTAGATCTTAGATTTCATGTTGAGTCTTGTATTACACCAAATGAGATATGGACAACATTACACAATCTCTTTGGCAAGCAAGATAAAATAAGAAGGTTCAAATTAGAGAATAAGATAATTGCACTTAATCGTCAAGATTTTGATCAAATCTAAGATTTCTTCACCAAGTTGAAGTCTCTCAAGTTGCAACTCATTACAAGAACAAGAAGCCAAAGTGTTCTTATTACAAGAAATTGGGTCATGATGTGACTAAATGTTATGAGAAAAAAATTGATGAGATGTCACAACTTCTTCAAAAGCATAACATTGAGCATTCTCCATCAATAATAGTTTTACCCAAGTCTTCTTCTTCGCCACCATCATCATCTACATCTACAGGGACAACAGGCATTACTAATGGGTCATATAAAGGAAAAGGACAAGCACTCTTTGCCTCAACAAGTCTACAGCCAGAGAGATGTCTTCTTGGTTTAGGAGCTTCTCATCATATGGCATCTGGCTCACAAGAGATGTTCTCTTCATTTCAATCATGTACTTTGCCACCTATTTTGATGGGTGACAATACATACATGCATGCAGCTAGTAAATGAACTACTGATGTTGGTGAGTGTACATTCAATAATGTGTTGTGTGTACCTTCCTTGACAACCAATCTCCTTTCCATCTACCAGATTACTCATTGTGGTGTAAGGAAGATAGTTGAGTTCACTCCTAATTCTGTGATCATAGGGACTTGGAGAGCAAAGATATCATTGTTGTTGGGATGGCTGATCATGCATCTCGCTTGTATACTTTCTCCCATTTGTTTCTGATGATGATGTAGATCCATTGATTGATATTCACACTCATGCATCAACTGTGAATCATGTTTATAAGGAGAAATTTGGTCACTTGAACCTTGGTGTTTTAACATCTACTTCAGTTCCTGATACTAGTTTTGAGCTTCCTCCTTCTCCTACTTCTACAGATGTTGACATTGGCATAGATTCATCCACTTTAGTTGAGCAGGACATTCTTTGTGTTCCAGATACAAGTTTGTGGGATGAGTACTCGACAGGTATTTCAGACTTGTTTCGTGAGTCCAATCTCGATGACTTGGAGGACATACTTGATGACATTCATCTCCTCTTTGAAAGAGTTGATTCTTCTACTTTGGATGTGGGGGCACCATCTTCTCCTCTTCACTTGTCACAATTTGGCATTGAGTTGGAGCATCTTGAGCATCATTTGGAGGATACATTGTCTTTGGAGATTGATGATCTTGAGTTTTCATCTTGTCTTGGATTGTCACATTCTTTGATTAGGCATGCAACACCTAATTATGTGTCATATTTTGGTTGTGACATGTAGACACTTGAGAAGTTTTCAGAGACATCATCCATCATGAGACTTTTTCTCTCATACCTTGATATGGAGTTTCTTCGACATCAGCCTTTGGACCCATTTCTTCTGAAGGGGAAGAATGTTGTTTGCAGGCTTTGGATTCTCTTCAGCATTCTTCTTCAGGCATCACCATCAGCACATGAGCTACTTCATTATGGGAGAGACCTACAATCTCACATTTGCTCTCCAATGGGGGGTACTTGATTGTACATATGTCTTGGATGTAGTTCTAGGGGGGTCTTGAGTCCTCCTTCCATCACATCTTTTTTTTTTTTCTGCTTCTCACCTTTGGAGAGGAGTTTTGTCCCATGAGGGATACCTAACATGGCCTAGTAGCCGAGACCCATCCATCATTGCATCTTTGTTTTAGTTAGCTACTCCCTAAGTTGCACTTAAGGGGGGGTGTTGGTGTGAACAAGGTTATTGCCTAACTAGTTTACCCTTGTGTGGATAATTCATATTATTTAACTATTTATTAGTTAAATAATATTCATACATCACACATAATTCACATGTTAAGTTGACTTAGTGAGTCTTCTAGATGTCACTAGTTGTTTCTAGTTGTTGATAGTTGTAGTGAGTTGTCTTATCCTACACATGTACTCTAGTTGGCATCCTATCCTCTAGTTGGCACATGTGATAGGAATATGATACTTGTCACATGACTACAACTCCTTGGTTATCATCCTTGCCTTTATAAAAAAGGCTATCTATCATTATATTTCATGATAGTTGATGATAGTTGTATAGATTCTTTGCTCCATTTTTTTAGCATATTCTTCTATGTAATTTTTGTATAGAAGCTTGTCTTGATTGCAGGGATCCTAGCTTGTTGAGTCACATTGACTCTTACATCCTATGCTCTCACACATGTGTGAGAGCATATGTGGGGAAGAGTGTAGAATAGTTGAATGAGAAGGTGACAAGTGTCACCTCCTCATTCATGAGGGGTATCCCATGTGTGATCCCTTCTCTCTATGCTCTCACACATGTGTGAGCATTTGTGGGAGAGTGTGTAGCATGCTTGAATGGGAAGGTGACAAGTGTCACCTCCTCATTCTTGTGAGGTGTAAGAATGATTGTGTGGATGAAGGACAAGGTTGCAAGTGTCACCTTCTCATTCATTAGGGCTTGTGAGAAAACCCTATTTATCTCCCTCTCTGAGAAGAGGGAAGGGTTCTTTCTTTTTACATTTTATTTGTTTATTTGGGAAGGAGAGAAAGACTTGGTGAGACTTGGAAGTATTTTGGGGAAAGGACTCTTGGGAGCTCTTCACCATCACCTTCTACACTTAGAGCTTGAGAGGTATGCTCTCAAGGCTTCAAGCCTTCTTTTATTTGCTTATTGCTTATGTATAAATGCAAGTTTTATGCTATTATGCTCTTGAGTTTCTAGTCTATTGTTGTGTGGGTTTTAAGGGTTGTGTTGGTGGGCTCTCCATGTGAGGGAGCTCACCTTGTCATTGGTGATAGAGGTGTGAACCTCCTCGGGGTACCCTCATCTTTTGGAGGAGTTTTGATGGCCATGGGCCTTGTTATTATGAAGTTTTGGATTTATGATTATGGAAAGAGTGCCTTTGTGTTACTTGGAGTGTGATAAGTTTTAATGGCAAGAGGCCATGAGTTTGAGCATTATTTGAGTTGTTGAGTTTTTGGTTCCCCTTGAGAAGAGATTTGTCCACTCTCTCACCCCTAAAACTCATTGTTAAATGGGTTTGTATGTGAGTATCCTTGGGAAGGGTGTTAATGTGTTTTGTGTGAGTGTATTTGTGTGGTTACAATGCTTGCAGTGTTTTAGCATGGTTATTTGGATGACCTCCTAGCTTGGGGGTGGCCTACTTGTAGGCATAAGGTTGGGAGGTTAGGTTTCCATGGGCTTGGAGAACTTATTTTTGTGTTTTGTAGGTTTTTGGGTGACTCTTGGAGAATATGGGAAGTTTGGAAGAAACTATGAGATTAATGGTTTTTGTGTGCAATATAAAAGTTATGGCAATGTGTTGCCTTTGCCTATTTGGCTTTGTAATAAGTGGTAGTTTTTATGAGAATTAATATCTCTTGAGGGGTTTGGGTTCTAATACTCTCCTTGTAAATATATTGTTCTTATTTTTAATGATATGATGGCATTAAGATTTTCCTCACTTTATTCCTATGAAAGAAAAAAATGCTCATGTATGAAATATAACATCTCTCTCCCTTTTCCTCTCCTTATATTGTTAAAATGAAATGTATGAGTAAATTTGTCCTCTAGAAAAGAGAAAAGAAAATATATATCTTACTTGTTTATGTGAAAGGAAAAAGAATAGGCCTAGTTTATTAAACGAGACATAGACAAGAGTATTTAATAAAGGAAAAAATGGCTTAATGGTTTTATTACAATAATTCTCTCTTTTGCATTAGTGATATATTTATATATATACATATATTTTTATTTAGAAATATATATTTATATACAGATATATATTTTTATATATAAATATACTCATTATGATTAAATAAGAGCTTGCTATTTTTTTTATAAACTGATTGTATTTTTACTTTTACACAGTCAATGAATTTTTTTTGGATATATATTTATATATATATATATATTAACAAACTTATGTCAAAGTTTTAAAGATTAAAAAAAAACTAAAGGATGCCAAATGGCGTTTAGGGCTTTGGCTCGAAAGTGAAGCACAGTAATGTTTTAGGGCAGGTTGCAGGGGCGGCGAAGCCCCCTACGCCTGTAGTGTTTATGTTGCTGGAGGTTTGGAGGGGTACAGGACCCCGTTCCCCCCAATGGAGCTTAAAGCTCTATGGGGGGTGGCGGAGCCTTGCCCCTTGATTTCTTACTTCTATTAGGGCATCACCCTACCTTTTTGGTTGTTTGGCCCATACTATCTTTAAACCCTCTTATAACCCGCCTAAGCCTTTCTTTAATAATTTTGAATGTGGTTATTGTTGTTCATCCCTGCTAAAGCTTAAAACCACTGCCATTCGTTATGGCTGTGACACAGGATTCTCCCTACATTCGCTTGAGCCCTTTATATATCAAACCCTAGTGTATTTATAACAGCATCTTGTAAATCTAAATTCACCCATGTGTGATTTATTATGCCTGTGTTCCTATTAGTTTGACCATTATCATTTCAAACCCTTCAATGCTAGCTTATTCACCCTTGCTATGCAGTCCGTCCTCAATTTTAATTAGGTGCTGTATTATATTTTATATACATTCCTTTATTGCATTATATTTTTATGCAAGTATGATTCTATGACCATATATATATATATATATCTATGTGTATGTGTGTGTGGAAATATGTAAATATATAGGTTAATTTGAAACCTCTATTTTTTTATATATAAAAAACACAGAGAGTTATTTATATAGGTTTGAAATAATATAATCTGCTTGCTTCTTGAAACATAGGAAAATGAGATATTGGCTCTTGAAACATAAACTAGAGATCCATTGGAGACCAAGTAATAGTTAGACCAGAATATTAGAAACCTGTGCTATGATAATAGAGGTAGAAATAAAGGAAATAAATATGTTAGAAAATGTAGATCACCCTATAGAAAGACATGAAACAAAACATATTAGAAAATAATAAACTTGTGTAGAAGATCTTCATTGGGGGAGATACTTTCCACTTGGGAAAGTACCTCACCACTTGTCACTCCACTTGCAACTTGTCAATAGAAATAAATATGTTGTGAGTTAATAGACTCTTAAAAAGGCTTTTATAAATCTTAAGTTAGGGTTTTGGGTGTTGCCCTAGAAAGATTAGTGGCCTAATGCAATCCTTAAGCCTAGATTACTTAACTAAACCCATTTTTGAGTAGGAGGGCCTTTTGGACTCTAGTGAGAGAGTGATTATGTTATTTAATTAACTTCATCTTTTGTGGAAATATATTTATACTTTGAGTTTTAATTTAATTTAGTGCATGAATTAAATGGTTAGAGTTTGAGTTGTTAAACCCCTTAGTTAGTGGATTAATTTACTTAAGTTGGGTATGGGTGTTGGATAATGCCATTTATTTGATTTATTGTTGGTCTATTGAATGCGGATCATTTTAACCCTCGCATTAAATTATTCAAACTCGTAGTCTTTTTATTCAAATTGATTAGTAAATGTTAATGCACTGTAGATTAGTCAATTTATTTTAATTTATTTAGATTTGATTTAATTCCTTTGGGAAAAGAGTAATTAGTGAATATTGTTCAATTAGTTTTGTTTAAACTTTATAAAGGGTATTGTGAAAGTTCTTATTTTAATTTAATTTTCTCTCCTCATATAGCTGAAGAGATGGCGTTATGCTATCAAATTTTTCCTAGGCTAGAGATAGGATTATTTAAATAATTTAATCCTTGTTTTACCTTCCTGTTTTAATTTTTTGTTAGTGCATTGATTAATGGTATAGTTGAAGTATTAGTGTTACTTTAATTTTTATAGATGTTCTAGGGTTAGATTTTGATTCTTATCGAAATCATTTTCCCCACCTAGTAAATCTTAGGGTTGGGTTCTGAAATGGAAACCAACCCTCCTAGCATCACATCTCTCAGGCAATGTACACCCCCTTAGTGACTACCATGTCGTAGGGATTACGAAGTGAGTTTTGCATTATCCCTTTTGTGAATGACTTCCCCACCTTTGGGTGATGTGCCTAATGTTGGTTGTGGATGCAACTACATTACGTGCATGTGTAACTGAGCATGCCTGATGTGCACGAGGGGGTTTTTAGAGTCAGGTAGAAAAGTTTTTGATAATTCATGTCATGACCACATGACAAATGTGGTCATGAAATGTGGTTATTTGAGCATAACCACATGGATAGTGTGACAGTGACTATCATGATCCTTTGAACCAAGGGAATGTCACCACATCCCCACTCTAGAATCTAGAGCTAAATATGTCCTTGCTCTACTTGTGAAACTATGTGACCCAAATAGTACAACTGACTCTCACAAGTATACTCCGTTGTGCGATGTCCCACAACCCTCACTATCTCTCCTCAAATAGGTAGTCATAGGATCCTGTATACATCCTCTAGTGTGATAGTCATCTCGCCTGTAGGTAAGTGGAATGTGGATGTATCTACATTCCACCTCTCCATCAAAGACATCAACATGTTGCAATGAAATTTGATTGTGGGCATATCAAACACCCACCATAAACCCACCACTTGCAAATGCTCTCTCTATGTTAGACATGGTACTAGTACGCTCTCAAAGTAGCACCATCAGGCAACCACCTGTGTGCTCTCGTGTCTCCGGGATGTCCTATAGGTCAAAAAGAAAGCAGTGGTATCAGTTTTTCATCATGAAATAAAAAACTACTATCTGAAATAGTAATGAGTATTTGTGCCTAGGGCCCATGTCCTCTATAGACCCAGGTGCCCTAGGAAGACCTATGTGCCCCAGAAGGACACTGGTGCCCCTGAGGGACTAGGGCACCCCAGTGAGACTCTGGTGCCCTAGGTAGACTCGGGTGCCCTACCAGGTACCCCTGTCTATGAAGCCTCCCTCGACATGGTAAGTGATAAAAACATCTAAAAGAAAATAGAAAGACAATAGAAGCACAATATTAGGACCCTACCTTGGCCTCGAAACACCTCTCTGCCACTCGGGCTCGGAGCATCTCTAGTCGTGGGGGCTAATATGGGTGTCGGCTTAGTATGGTTGTCCTCCTCTTTTCTCTCTTTCTCTCTACAAAGATAAGAAATAAGAATGAGTAAGTGATAAGTGAAAAATCCCTTTACATAAAGTAAGTGGAAGAGAATTCCTATCCCTAATTAGTTGCAATATTGATCTATTTCACTCTTGAGCCTCTATCTTGAGCTATCAAACTTGGATTTTTGTGCCGTTTGATGTGATGGAATCCTGGTTCTGCTCTCTATCTTACCTAATGTGTTGTGTTTGAGTGTTGTTTCTTCAAACAACCCTCACAACACATTTTTCATCAAGTTTCCCTTGAAATTGACACGTGTGGATATCTCCTTGTTTCTCCTTTTCGAAGTAAGCAAGTAGAAACAAGGGGGGCATATATTTCACTTGATTTCCTCCCTCATCATGTATCATCACTCAACCCCCTTAGTGTTTTTGTACTGATTCATTGGTGGTGGTTGCAGGTTGATTTGGTTTTTGATTTTTTGACAAGTGTTTCTTTACAGGTTGCTGTTCCTAACTTTGTGGTCTTGTGGGACTGCAGACTTGGCAGCTCCTTCCTTCTTGGAGACAACACTTTGATTTCCTCTACAATATCCTTTTGGGTATCCTTTTCATGATTGATGCATTTGCTTTCCTTCAGTTGCATATGCACGTAGTGTCATATGGCCACTAAAGTGGGGGCTAATTGTTATGTTAGAAATTGTCCTCCTCTATGGAATGGTACAATTTCCCTTGGTTTAACTCTTCACCTTTGGTGACCTCTCAACCCCTTTGTTTTTGGCCTTCCCGAAACCCTGATTAGCTAATGTCTAGTTGCAAAATGTTCATTTTCTGAGATAACTATTAATGGAACACAAAAAGGGAATTTGGATTATGCGTCCCTGGGACCTCCTAGATGCATATCTAGTTGGAAAATGGGGGACTGGACTCGGGCACCCATGCCTTAGTCTTGTCCCATTTTTTTAGGATTTTGAATCTTGGCAGGGTGTCGGCTCCTGCCGTGCACCTCAGGATTTCATTTTCAAATTTTTTGTTTTCACACAATATCAAGACATTATTTCAAAATTTGAATTTCCCTAAAGTTAGATATAAAAAGACATTTGAAAATCATTTCATCACACACAATTTTTATGCAAGCTTGAAGCCAAAACTCTACTAAAGTTGCCATTGAAGATTAGTGACTTGTTGAAGATTTCGAAAGTGATTTGAATTTGCTATCATGGAGACAATGGATGGAGATTAGGAACTAAGATCTTGAGACTATCTTACTCTTCGTAGGGTTTGTACACCTTTTGCATGATCGGGAGAAGGGTTGAAGCCTCCAACATCAAGCTTGGAGATCCTCTGCGGACATTGTTGATTCACATTATTGTTCATGCAAGTCTTCATTTGTTTTTATCTCCTTGAGTTGAAGTTGTATATGGTTATTGAATCAAAGAAAGTTATTGATCTTTCCTTGATTGAGACATCTAGGGTTTGATATTTCTGCCTACACTTTGTTAGGCTTGCATAGACTTCTGCAAATCTTTATCTCTAGCTATTGTTGAGGTAGGAATATCAAAATAGGGTTTGATTGAGGCAAGCTCCTATATAGCCACAACATCTTTCTCCTCCCTTTCTAGGTGCAGATCATGTTGTGTAGGATACGATGAAAACAAGTCGCAGAAAGATGGATATTGCCAATACAGTCATTACTGAGTTTCAAAATTTTGGATCCTGACACTTTCGGGACTAATGAGCGGGTGCCCTAGTCCAACTAGGGAGATTCTTTGAGATCTGGGAGCTATTAGAGGTCACCAAAAATCTGATGCGGGAGATTTTTGTAGATGGAAAGTTGCATGACTAATGAGTGGGTTCTCTAGTCCCGTTAGCCCTCAATTTATGGGTGCATGATCTCTAGACCTTATTCTCTACATTTCTATAATCTATTTTGTCTACTTCATCTCTGAATTCTGTCAATTTCTGTTACAAGGTATAATAAGGGTTTTCTGGATTGGTGAATAAAGACACTTGATAAAACCTTAGATAGACAACTTAATCAGATCTAAATAGCATTAAGGAATAGACAAGTAATCTGTAGCTTGAGGCCAAGCTCGGTTCTTGTCTTCCCAATGTTTAGTTAGGTGAAAGGATAGGACTTAACCTTGTTTAACAGAAACCTACTTTTTCACCCTAAACATGTATAAATGCAAGTTTTATGCTATTATGCTCTTGAGTTACTAGTCTATTGTTGTGTGGGTTTAAGGGTTGTGTTGGTGGGTTCTCCAAGTAAGGGAGCTCACCTTGTCATGGGTGAGAGAGGTGTGAACCTCCTCGGGGTACCCTCATCTTTTGGAGGAGTTTTTATGGCCATCGGCCTTGTTATTATGAAGTTTGGGATTTATGATTATGGAAAGATTACCTTTTTGTTACTTGGAGTGTGATAAGTTTTAATGTCAAGAAGCCATGAGTTTGAGCATTAGTTGAGTTGTTGAGTTTTTGGTTCCCCTTGAGTAGAGAGTTGTCCAATCTCTCACCCCTAAAACTCATTGTTAAATGGGTTTGTATGTGAGTATCCTTGGGAAGGGTGTTAATGTGTTTTGTGTGAGTGTATTTGTGTGGTTGTAATGCTTGTAGTGTTTGAGCATGGTTATTTGGATGGCCTCCTAGCTTGGGGTGGCCTACTTGTAGGCCTAAGGTTGGGAGGTGAGCTCTCCATGGGCTTGGAGAACTTATTTTTGTGTTTTGTAGGTTTTTAGGTGACTCTTGGAGAATATGGGAAGTTTGGAAGAAACTATGAGATTAATGGTTTTTGTGTGCAATGTAAAAGTTATGGCAATGTGTTGCCCCTTTCTATTTGGATTTGTAATAAGTGGTAGTTGTTATGAGAATTAATCTCTCTTGAGGGGTTTGGGTTGTAATACTCTCCTTGTAAATATATTATTCTTATTTTTAATGATATGATGGCATTAAGATTTTCCTTACTTTATTCCTATGGAAGAAAAAAATGCTCATGTATGAAATATAACATCTCTTTCTCTTTTCCTCTCCTTATATTGTTAAAATGAAATGTATGAGTAAATTTGTCCTATAGAAAAGAGAAAAGAAAATATATATCTTACTTGTTTATGTGAAAGGAAAAAGAATAGGCCTAGTTTATTAAACGAGACATAGACAAGAGTATTTAATAAAGGAAAAAATGGCTTGATGGTTTTATTACAATAATTCTCTCTTTTGTATTAGTGATATATTTATATTTCTTTATATTTAGAAATATATATTTATATATAAATATACTCATTATGATTAAATAAGAGCTTGTTGTTTTTTATAAACTGACTGTATTTTTACTTTTACACAGTTAATGATTTTTTTTTGGTCATATATATATATAATGCAGGAGCATCCCTAGTTCAAGAGAAATCTTGCATCAACCAAAAACATTTGCATTTCAGTTTGTTTGGAGTTCAGTTGTTTCTTTTCATTTTCTAGTTCAGTTCAGGCAGTTCAGTCAGAAGCAGCTTCTACATTTTGATCGAGCATTCTATGACACTTTCATTTCAGATCTTGAGGAGCTAGAATTAGCATCTAAATTCATTCATTTACATCATATTTAGAATTTAGAGATCCACATGTCATTACTAGAAAGATATCACTATCAGAAGTTGACTGTTTCTCAGAGCAGAGCATCTTGATATTCACTGGCAACTAGCTGAAGGAGAAACTTGTAGAAATGACACATCATTCAAAAATCTTTGGTTCATGGCTAACCTTCCCAAGAGATCTGTACATCATTCCATTCATTTACCGAAAGTGTTCTATGCATTTAGGTCTAACCTATTTGTGTACACACATTACAACTCTTCATTGGAATTTGTGATCTTCCTTAGCTGACGCGGAAGAATCTATTGGTCTGGATTTGATATATATAGATGTAATAGATCCTTAAGAATGCAGTTAGCATAATTCTCATGATTTAGAAGATAGATAGTTGTCTCCTTCATGAGAGGCCTTCAAAGATTTATCTTGTGCATGTATGTAATCGGGCCTGTGAGCCCTAATTGTAAGCCCACATGTTGTCGGATGATCTCTGTTTGAATTCTATGATATACTGAATGACTGAATCTGCATTTTCTTTATTCCTTTGAGTTGTTTCTATTATGTTTACTCTTGCTGCATGGTCTAGATGACTTCACCAAGTGGTATTAGAGCGAAGGTTTGAATCTTTTGGGAGTGAATTGAGTGAAGTGGTGAGGAAATTTTGTAAGATCTTGTTATGGATAGATCGTTGAATTGAGGTAGGTTACGTGTGTCACAATTGATCACTGATTAAGAGGCAGTTGTCACCTTGTAGCCTGATCATTGAACCTGAGGTAGTTTACTCTTGATCCTAGGAAGAAGAGGAGAGTTGCTACTGTTGGAACAATGGCTAGTAGATTAGATGAGATGATGGAGATAATGAAAATAATTCCAATTCATTTGGATGTTGTTGAAGAAGATAGGTGAAGAGGGTTAGCACCAAGACCTAATGTTGAAAGTGATGAGGAAGAAGAATTTCAGTCTATTGAACAAATTGGTGAAACCCTAGAAGGTGATGAAGAAGAAGAATTAGATCAAATAAAGATGTTGTGAGCTATTTCAAAGATTGGAAAGAGACCTAGAGTTGATGTGCTAAACTATACTGGTAATCTGAACCCTGAAGAATTGATTGATTGGATAAATGACATGGAAGAATACTTTGAATATGAGGAAATTAAAGATATGAAGAAGGTGAAATTTGCAAAGACAAAGTTGAAAGGACATGCTGCTATATGGTGGAAAGAAGTTCAGTTGGAAAGAAATAGAAGAGGAAAAGAAAAGATTACAAAATGGGATAGGATGGTGACAAAACTGAAGAATCAATTTATACTTGCTAACTATGAGTTGGAGTTGTTGAAAAGATTATAGAACCTGACACAAAAGGAGAAATCTGTGAAGGAATACACTGAAGAATTTCATAAAATTATCATAAGGATAGGACATAGTGAAGCAAACAAGGAGAAAATGGCTAGATACATTAATGGACTGAGATTGAACATTTAAGAGGAACTAAGCTTGGTAAGGACGACATCTTTGGAAGAAGCATATCACTTTTCCTTGAAGGTTGAAGAGAAGTTGAATAAGAGACATGATCAGAGATAGAGAGGAAGAGGAGGTAAATTTTAGAGAGGTAGGACTTATTCTAGGGATAGAGAGGAAGAAGAGGTAAATTTTAGAGAGGTAGGACTTATTCTAGGGGAGATAGATCATATCTAGAGCAGAACAAGTTTGACAACCCGTTCAAGGAGGACAGAGATAACAATGCTTACTAGAGAAGTGACAGGAATTTTTAGTCCAAAGGCAACTATAATTCATACCAGAATGAAGGATATAGAAGAGAAGGAAGAGGATTGGATAAGAGAACATTCAGAGGTACTTGTTTCAAGTGTGGAGGTGAAGGACATAGAGCATTTGAATGTAATCAAGGTAGCACAAGAAAGAGGAGAAAAAATAGTGGAAGAGTAGCTTATGTTGAAGAGGAACCTATTGGATCACCGAGTTCTATTGGTAAAATAGAGAAAGGAGAGTCACTTATGATGAGGAGAGAACTATTTCAAGAAGAAACAAATGAGGAACCACCATAGAGGAAGAGTTTGTTTAGGACAAGATGCAAATTTAGAGGTAAGTGTTGTAAAGTTGTAATTGATAGTGGTAGTTTAGATAACCTAGTTTCAGAGGAGATGGTGACTAAGCTGAAGTTGGAAAGGTTGAAACACCCTAAGCCCTATCAGATAGCATGGATTCAGGATGATCATAAGTACTGTGAGTGAACAATGTTTGGTGAAATTTCATATTGGATCTTATCATGATGAAATCTTGTGTGATATTATGCCTATGGATGTTTGTCATATCTTGTTGGGAAGACCTTGGTAGTATGATAGAAAAGCTATACATGATTCTCAGGACCATTCACACTCTGAAAATCATTAGAACTTGTCCTACTTTGATTATCAGGTTCATTGACCAGATTTGTCCTCCTTTCACCTGCTGAGCTTGTGGCCTTGTCTGGACATCTGCTGGCTATATGGCCTTCTTTGTTACAGTTGTAACACCTGATGGATCCTCTGCCCTGGGATCTTCCTCTGTAAGGTCTTCTACCTCTGAAGTTTCCTTGCTGACTGAAATTCTCTCTCTGACTCTGGCTATTGTTGCCCTTGCTATTGTCTTGACTAGACTCTCCTTGATATCCCTGTCCTTGTCCTCTGCCTCTGAAAGGACTTCTTCCACCTCTTTGTTGTCTTCCTCTTCCCCTGTTGTTCTGATCTTGCTTTCTCTTCAGCTTTTCTTCCACCTTCAGTGCCAACTGAAAACTTTTCTGCACTGTATCTGGGTTATGCAGACTCAGATCTTCCTGAATATTAAACCTCAGTCCATTAAGGTATCTGGCTACCTTTTCTTCTTCACTTTCTTTCACCTTGGTCTTCATACAGAGTTTCATGAACTCTTCTGTATATGAGCTGACATCTAGCTCCTTCTGCTTCAGGTTCTGTTTCCTCTTGTGTAGCTGGATACTGTAGTCCAAAGGAATATAAGCCTCCTTTACCAATTCCATCATCTTTTTCCATGTGGCAACTCTACGTTTGCCCTCCTGCACTCTATCATCCTGAACAAAGTTCCACCATGTCAAGGCAGCTTCTTTCATCTTTGACTGTGCTATCTTCACTCTCTGCTGTTCTGGTATCTCCTCTGTCACAAAGAAATTGTTCAGACAGTCTATCCATTCCATTACTGAATCAGGGTCCATCTTACCTGTAAACGCTGGCAAGTCCAGCTTCACATCCATGGTTCTCCTCTCCATGGCCTTGAGGGCGTTCAACAGCGGTCTCTGGTCTGCAGGAACGACCTCCTCACTCCAATTAGGGACATCCTCTTCTTCCCTATCATCTTCTCTACCAGAACCTACTTTGCTCCTCAACTTTGCTAACTCATCTTTCAACTCCTGATTCTGAGCCTTCACGGCCCTGCTTTCTGCAATCTGCTTCTTCACCAGAACTGCCAACTCAGCGTTGGTCATCTTTGTTGGGAACTCAGATGTTCCTTCTTCGTCTGACATCCTGCTTATCTTTTCCAAAAGATCCTAACCTTAGCTCTGATACCACTATGATGCAGAGTGGAACGCAACGGAGGCAACCTAACAGGAAGGAGCTGCCAACAAAACAAACAGCATGATAAACTTCTCTATCGGCTGAACCTCATCATCATATTTCCTAACAACACCAACTGCATCATCATATTTCAACAGCATCATCATATTTCTGATGATCGCAAATATCCTCCTGTCGATTACTATTCACCTCCTTCGACGGTCGCCTAACATCATCATCATGATAATCCACAGGCGCAAACATCCTCCGGTTGCACTGTTCATCGGGTGCCAAATACAAGCGGCATCATCATGATATTCAACATCATCTTCGTCAGCAGGATATCCAAATATCCGGTTGTCCAAATATCCTGATGACGTTCCACTTCAACAACTTGCCTTCGATGCTTCACTGCCCGACGATACAAGCAACAGCATCATGATATTAAACATCCGGTTCTCCGAAACCTCCTGATGATGCTAATACAACTTCCTGCCTACGCCGATACCTTTCCACTTAGCGACAACAGGATGAACCCGCATAGAGGGATTTCCTAATATCCTGATGACGATGACGTCATATCCTGATGACGATGACGTCATACATCATCCTGATGAACTCTTCAACACTTAGCCAAAAACTCAACTTTCACACCCGCATCCGTTAGCGATATGCGGATGATGACCTTCCCCGAGAGATGATCCTGACTGCGATATATACACTGAGTATATATCCAACTCAAAACATCATGATGCACCTGCAACATGCAAATTTCAACAACTTCATGACCCGATCCTGATGGCGATGGATTCGCAGATGATGTTACGGCTCGTTCCGATTGGAGACGCACATGCAGACTCCTGTGTATCCTTCCACTGCATGAAACACTCACAACCGCATAATTTCACAAAGATCATGTGACGACCGGGCCGGATCACCTCCAAACCAAAATCTAACAGTTTGTCTTCTAGACCTAGCACATGAGGATGCTAGGCTGATTTACAGCATGCTTCTAACAGATCTCCTGAACAATGCAATGCACAAGCAGAAAACACAAATGCAATCTAATCTATGATACAGGACCATTCCACCGATTTGCAGGATCAACCGGTGGAAGGGTTGAAAGTGGTCATTAGCTTGCAAAATGGAAAGGAATTCAACACAGATGCAAACAGATAATGCAAAAGATGAGATCTTATTCAATTGAAATTCAGTGTCCTGAATACAGCTTCACAATGTCTGAACTGCTCTCCTGAATATCTACTCAACACCAGTACATCAATATCAAAACTATAGCAAACTATGTCTAAACCCTACAGATCGAAGGTATATATAACAAATCCTTCGAGTACTACTAACATCACTTCCCAGCGGCTGGGAGCTTCCAAGCGGCTGGGAGAGAGGACAACTCAGACTCTCTTATCCCGATCTCTAACTGACTACACATACTCCTATGCTGAACTATTACATAGCATCGGTCACAGTGGACCTTATTACATGATAAGTCAAACATACTAAAAATAGATTATCCCGTCATCATGATGATAACTATCCTACATCCTGATCATGTATGTCATCATGCGGACCTATATCCTGATCATGCGGACCTATAGCCTGATCATGTGTGGGTGCTCCTGCACCACATGATGGGAGAAAGAATACATACACTATAACAACAAATGAGAAAAGAATTACTTTGATTCCTTTGGAGGATGATCCTAAATATGTGGTATGTGGGAATGCTAGAATCTGTTTGGTAGATGGAAGAAAATTTCTGGATGGTTTGAGACATGAGAATATGTGCTATGCCTTGATTCCTAAGAAGCCTAACATACTAAAGAATCACAACTGGATGAGATAAGAAAAAGTTCTGCTAACAGAGCATGAAGACATCATATCAGATAATGTGCCTGATGGATTGCCACCTATAAGGAGTATTAGTCATCACATGGATCTTATACCGGGAGCAAGTTTGCCTAATAAAGTAGCACACCGGATGACACCGGTAAAGAATGAAGAACTGAATAGACAGATACAAGGGTTGTTAAGAAAAGGTTTGATCAGAGAAAGTTTGAGTCCTTGTGTAATACCTGCAGTGTTAGCACTGAAGAAGGATGGAGAATGGACAATGTGTATTGATTCTAGAGAAATAAACAAGATCACAGTTAAGTATAGATTTCCTTTACCTAGGATAGATGATATCATGGATTGTTTGAGTGGAGCAAAATATTTCACAAAGATAGACTTGAAGAGTAGATACCATCAGATCAGAATCAAAGAAGGAGATGAATGGAAGACTACTTTTAAGAAAAATGAAGGACTGTATGAGTGGTTAGTGATGCCCTTTGGATTGAAAAATGCACCAAGTACTTTCATGAGGTTGATGAATGAAGTTTTGAAGAACTTTTTTGCTAAGCTTGTGATTGTATACTTCGATGATATTCTAATTTCCAGTAAGACAAAAGAGGAACATTTGTGGCATATTTGACAAGTTTTACAAAGACTGAGAGAAGAGAGATTGTTGATAAACATCAAGAAGTGTAGTTTCATGAAAGAGGAGTTGGTATATTTGGGATTTGTGATTTCTGCGGAAGGATTGAAGATGGACCCTAAGAAAGTAAGAGAAATTGTTGAATGACCTACACCGGAGAGCATTGGAGAGGTTAGATCATTTCATGGATTAGCTAGTTTCTACCAGAAGTTCATAAAAAAATTTAGTTCAATTTGTAATCCTATGATAGAGGCAATGAGAGGTGACAGAAAGGATTTCAAGTGGACATCAGGAGCAGATAAAAGTGTTGAGTTGCTAAAGTAGAAAGTGACAGAGCAACCTGTTTTGGCATTATCATATTTCAATAAGGTATTTCAAGTTGATTGTGATGCTAGTGGAAATGCAATTGGAGCAGTATTAAGTCAAGAAGGTAGACCTCTAGCATGTTTCAGTGAGAAGTTGATACAAGGAGAAGATATTCAGTTTATGATCAAGAGTTCTATGCCATAATTCTAGACTTGAAGAAGTGGACATTACTTGTTGCCTAAGGAGTTTGTTTTGTATACAGATCATCAAGCTTTGCAGTATTTGAACAGTCAAGGTAAGTTGAATCAGAGACATATGAGGTGGGTACAGTACATGCAGAGTTATACTTTGATGTTGAAGCATAGGAGTGGAAAATCAAGCAAAGTTGCTAATGCCTTGAGTAGAAGAAGAAACTTGTTGACAGAGATGAGAGTTGAAGTGTTGGGTTTTGATGAATTGAAGAACATGTATGAGGGAGACACTGATTTTGCATAACCTTGGAAAGCATGTAAAGAACTTGTTGTGATAGATAGGAGTGAGTGGTTGGACTATTTCATTCAAGAAGACATGTTATTCAAAGGAAGTCAGTTGTGTATACCTAGAAGTTCAATGAGAGATAATTTGATTAAGGAGAAGCATAGTGGATGATTGGTAGGACATTTTGGCATTGATAAGATAGTGGCTTTGGTGAGTGAAAACTACTTTTGGCCTCAGATACATAAGGATGTTTAGAAATATGTGGAGAATTGTAGAGTTTGTCAAGTTGCAAAAGGGAGTAGTTAGAACACTAGATTGTATAAACCTTTGATAATACCAGAGAGACCTTGGGAAGACATAAGCATGGATTTTGTGTTGGGATTGCCTATGACATAGAGAGGACATGATTCAATATTTGTAGTGGTTGACAGATTTTCAAAGATGACTCATTTCATACCTTGTAAGAAGACAATTGATGCAGTGAATGTAGTTGATCTATTTTTCAAGGAGATTGTGAGATTGCATGGATTACCTAAGAGCATAATTTTAGATAGAGACACAAAGTTTGTTGGATACTTTTGGAGGACACTTTAGAAGAAGATGAAGATATATTTGAAGTTCAGTTCAATTTTCCATCCCTGGACTGATAGATAGACAGAGGTAGTGAATAGGAGTTTGGGAAACTTGTTGAGATGTTTGGTTGGAGGTAAGATAGGAAGTTGGGATTTGACTCTTTCACAAGAAGAGTTTGTATACAATAATTTAGTGAATAGGAGTACCAGAAGAACACCTTTTGAGATTGTTACTAGAGTAAACCCTAGACGACTAGCAGAATTGAGAGATGTTAGTATAGAGGAAAAGAGAAGTGCAGAAGCAGAAGAATTTGTAGATCACATGAAGATAGTGCATGATCAGGTGAAGAAGCATTTGGAAGATATGAAAAATAAGTACAAAGAGAAGGCTAATGAGAGGAGAAGACATAAGGAATTTGGAGTTGGAGATGAAGTAATGGTGTACTTGAGAAAAGAAAGATTTCTAGTTGGGACATATAACAAGTTAAAGATGAAGAAATTTGGACATTGTAGGATACTCAGAAATTTGATTTTAGGAAATGCATATGAAGTGGAGTTACCAGAGACCTTGGGTATTTCACCTATTTTCAACATTGTAGACTTTTATCAGTATCATGAAGCAGAGTTTAGTATGGAAGAAGACTTGAAGAAGTAGTTACCACAACAAGCACCAGAGTAGATTGTAGACATTTTGGACAACAAAGTTGGATGCAACACTAGAGGAAGACAATACAAAGAATATCTTGTGAAGTGGAAAGGCAGACAGAAAGAATATTCATCATGGATTTCTCAAGGTGAGGTGGACCATCTTGGTTCTTCCCTAGCCCCAAAAAAGTGAGGGAATCACTTTTTTAATAACCCTAGATGTCTGATGTAGGAGCATCCTTGGTTCAAGAGAAATCTTACATCAACCAAAAACATTTGTATTTCAATTTGTTTGCAGTTCAGTTGTTTCTTTTCATTTTCCAGTTCAGTTCAGGTAGTTCAGTTAGAAGTAGCTTCTACATTTTGATCTGACATTCTATCACAGTTTCATTTCAGATCGTGAGGAGTTAGACTTAGTATCTACATTCATTCATTTACATTTTATTCAGAATTCAGAGATCCGCATGTCATTACAAGAAAGATATCGATATCAAAAGTTGACTATTTCTCATAGCAGAGCATCCTGATATTCACTGGAAACTAGCTGAAGGAGAAACTTGCGGAAGCATTTCCTAATCTTTGGTTCATGGCTGACCTTCCTAGGAGATCCGTGCATCATTCCATTTATTTACCAGAACTATTCTATGCATTTAGGTCTGACCTACCTGTGTATACATGTTACATCTCTTCTTTGAAATTTGTGATCTTCCTTGGCTGATGTGGAAGAATCTAAAGGTCTGGATTTGATATATATAGATGTAATAGATCCTTAAGAAAGTAGTTACCATAATTCTCATGATTTAGAAGATATATAGTTGGCTCCTTCATGAGAGGACTTCAAAGCTTTATCTTGCGCATGTATGTAATTAGGGTTGTGAGCCCTAATTATAAGCCTGCATGTTGCTGATTGATCTCTATTTGAATTCTATAATATACTGAATGACTGAATTTGCATTTGCTTTATTCCTTTGAGTTGTTTCCATTGTGTTTACTCTTGCTACACAGTCTGGACAGTTCATTTTGTTAACCTCCTACCGTGACTGAACCAATATATATATATATATATATATATTTGTGCTCAACACTCAATCCAAAAAAAAAAAACTTTATGTCAAAGTTTTAAAGCTTAAAAAAAAAACTAAAGGATACCTAATGGCATTTAGAGATTCAGCCCAAAAGTGAAGAGCAGGAATGTTTTAGGGAAGGTCACAGGGGCGGTGAAGCCCCCTGCACATATAGTGTTTATGTCGCGTAGGTTTGGGGAGGGTGTGGGACCCCGTCCCCCCCACAGAGCTTAAAGCTCTATGGGGGGGTGGAGCCTTGCCCTCTGATTTCTTACTTTTGTTAGGGCGTCACCCTAGTTTTTTGGCTATTTAGCCCTTACTATCTTTAAACCCTCTTATAACCCATTAGGGCTTGCACCATACAAAAGAAAAAGCTAAGCCTTTCTTTAATAATTTCACCTATGGTTATTGTTGTTTAGCCCTGCTATAGCTTAAAACCACTGCCATTTGTTACGGCTATGACACAGGATTCACCCTACATTTGCTTGAGCTCTTTATATATCAAACCCTAGTGTATTTATAATAGCAACTTGTAAATCTAAATTCACCCATGTGATTTATTCAGCATATGTTCCTATTGGTTCAACCATTATCATTTCAAACCCTTATGTGTTAGCTTATTCACCCTTGCTATACAATCTGCCCTAAATTTTAATTAGGCTATGTATTATATTTTATATACATTCCTTTATTGTATTATATTTTTTACGCAGGTATGAATCTATGACCATATATGTATGCAGACATATGTAAATATATAGGCTAATTTGAAACCTCTGTGTAAATTGTATTCTCTATTTTTTTATATAAAAAAAAACACAGACAATTATTTGTATAGGTTTGAAATAATATAATTTGCTTGCTTCTTGAAACATAGGAAAATGAGCTATTGGCTCTTGAAACATAAACTAGAGATCCATTGGAGACCAAGTTATAGTTAGACCAGAATATTAGAAACCTATGCTATGATAATAGAGTTGGAAATAAAGGAATTAAATATGTTAGAAAATTTAGATCACCTTGTAGAAAGACATGAAACAAAACATATTAGAAAACAATAAACTTGTGTAGAAGATCTTCATTAGGGGAGATACTTTCCACTTGGGAAAGTACCTCCCCACTTGCCTCTCCACTTGCAACCTGCCAATAGAAATACATATGTTGTGAGTAAATAGGCTCTTAAAAAGGCTTTTATAAATCTTAAGTTAGGGTTTTGGGTGTTGCCCTAGAAAGATTAGTGGTCAAATGTAATCCTTAAGCCTAGATTACTTAACTAAACCCATTTTTGAGTAGGAAGGCCTTTTGGACTCTAGTGAGAGAGTGTTTATGTTATTTAATTAATTTCATCTTTTGTGGAAATATATTTAAACTTTGGGTTTTAATTTAATTTAGTGCATGAATTAAATGGTTAGAGTTTGAGTTGTTAAACCCCTTAGTGGATTAATTTACTTAAGTTGGGTATGGGTGTTGGATAATGCCATTTGTTTAATTTATTATTGATCTATTGAATGTAGATCATTTTAACCCTCGCATTAAATTTTTGGAACTTGTAGTCTTTTTATTCAAATTGATTAGTAAATGTTAATGCACTGTATATTAGTCAATTTATTTTAATTTATTTAGATTTGATTTAATTCCTTTGGGAAAAGAGTAATTAGTGAATATTGTTCAATTAATTTTGTTTAAACTTTATAAGGGGTATTGTTAAAGTTTTTATTTTAATTTAATTTTCACTCCTCACATAGCTGATGAGATGGCGTTATGCTGTCAAATTTTTCCTAGGCTAGAGATATGATTATTTAAATAATTTAATCCTTGTTTTACCTTCCTATTTTAATTTTTTGTTAGTACATTGATTAATGTCATAGTTGAAGTATTAGTGTTACTTTATGTTTTATAGATGTTCTAGGGTTAGATTTTGATTCTTATCAAAATTGTTTTCCCCACCTAGTAAATCTTAGGGTTGGGTTCCAAAATGGAAACCAACCCTCCTAGAGTCGTATCTCTCAGGTGACATACAACCCCTTAGTGGATACCATCTTGTAGGGATTGCGAAGTGAGTTTTGCATTATCTTGTTTGTGAATGACTTCCCTGCCTTTAGGAGACATGCCTAACGTTGGTTGCAGATACAACTACATTACGTGCATGTGTCACTAAGCGTGCCTAATACGCACGAGGGGTTTTTAGAGTCGGGTAGAAATTTTTTTGATAATTCATGTCATGACCACATGACAAATGTTGTCATGATATGTGGTTATGAGGTCATAACCACATGGCAATTGTGGGCATGACAAGAACAATATTTTTTAAAGGTATGTAGATTGCAATGTTGAAGGCATAGCTAGTTAGCATGGTGAGTAAATTATGTGAAAATTCTTGAAACACTGTTCACAATCATGAGTCATGGATAGATACCTAGTGTTTTGATTATGATTGCAAGATTATAGAGTTATGAGATATGAGGCATGTCAGTTCAATTGTCAGTTTAGTCAAAGGAGAATGTAGAGAGATGAATGGTACACAACAGTCTTGAGAAGACTGTCCCATAGCAGGACTATGTTTGTAATCATAAGAAGTATAAGCTTTTCCTACATTGTTTCCCTAAAAAGAGCACCATGGCTTGAACATGCATAGTAATGAACCAACACTCAATATTCCTATTTTGACAAGTATTAAAACAATCATGAAAGTATGAAAGAAGACAATCTACCTGCATTCAAGGAAAAGAGGTCACAATAAGAGGACAGTCAGAGTAAGGGCATGAAGGAGATGATTGTCTCAAGGGATATTCTCAAATATCATCCACTCCAATAGTCAAAAGCCGGTTTGAGAAATAAAACAGGACAAATATTTACCACTTTTGTTGTGAATGAAGTGTGAAATTGCCAATGAGTATTTGACCATTGAAATGAATGATGCAGGTTGGCATCTTGTTGAAAGGTCCTTTTTGATCCTTTGAGGACTGTCGTATACCCTATAAACTTGTGAGGTGGCCAAGACAATAATGAAGGTGCTGGATCAATCATGGTGCGTGTAGCATATCACTAAAGGTGCAGAGCTCTAATTCCATAAAGATTTTAAGTTGTCAAGCTCAATATGACTATGAACAAATGAGAAGGTTATAGTCAAACATGGAACTGCTTAAATCTACATACTATACATAGCTAAGGAACAACCCTATGTCAAATAAGAGAAATGACAGTACAATATTGAAGACAATCATCAGCTAGTTGAAGCAGCCTTTCCAAAGCATAAAGGTGCAAAATGAAGGAGGGAATAGTCATTAGTCAAAGGACTATTAAGGCAGTCAATTGAAGGTGGAATAGTGATAGAGTCCTAGTATGAGACTGTCAAAGAAATACAGAGACCAAAGAATTTCAAGGTCTGCCATTGTTTTAGCTGTAGGTTTGCAAAGTTTGGTATAGTTATGTCAAAATGTTTTTCAACTAGAAACTAGTGTCTTCAAGGGAAAAGGTGAGACATAATAGGTGATACAATATGAACAACTATGAAGACATCAATAGCATAGGAGCATACACAGAAAGGGTAGAAACTAGAACAACAAAGTATAAAAAGGATCTATTTAGACAAGTAGCTTATACGTAAGGCAAGAAAAGGCCTCTTAACCAGTAGTATCAAATAGAGCTTAGATAAACAGTTTGACAGAGGAAAATAGAATAATGAGCAAAGAATTAGTGACAATAAAAGATCAAAAGGATGCTCTAAAGGTGCAGCTTGAGGAGGCAGAAGAGAGATCGACATTAATAAGAGAAAAACTGACTATGACAATCAAAAAAGGCAAAGGTTTAGTTTAGTAGCAAGACAACCTAAAACAGTCTATGTATAAAAAAATATTAGAACTCGAGCATTTGAGAGTGGATTTACAGGTGTGTGACTCAGCTTTAAATGAGCATGAAGAGAGAATCAAAAACTTGTTTATTGAGCTAGAGTGCTTTGAAAGTAAAAAAATAGTTATCATTTCCTCAAGGAACCACTATACTGAGCTAGAAAAGTTGTTACTTGGCAACAATAATATGATGCAAAGACTAATTAATTCTGTAGAGGCTATTGAATTTCCAGGTGAAGTTTTATCTAAGGATCCAATAGGGAAGATTGAATGGCTTGGTAAATCTGTCCATCAACTATAGCAGAAGATACGTTTTACAGAAGAAGAAGCTAAGAATTGCAAAGGAGAAGCTGATTTATTTTCTACAAAACTAGATGAGGCCTCTAACACTATCCGTGCCCATGAGGAAAATCAAAGAGATAAACCACAAAGTTTTACCATACAGGAACATCAAAACATGAAGTATCTTCCATATATCAGCATAGAGTAAGGGTAAAGAGCAGAAAAATAAGACTTCTTGCTACAGGGATTAGTAAGGAAAGCTAGATAACTTCACAATGTTGTTCACATTCAAGGCCTAGAAAGATTACATCATAAATAGTAGAGAAAAAACAAGGGTTTTTAGCTTCTTCTTGATTAAACCATAGCACAGTCTTCTCAAAAGAGGAGTATCAGTGATATGCAAAAGGAGGAAGTTACTCACTAGAAGAATCAATGTGAAACAGTGAAGCATGAAACCATAGCCTTCAAAATCCTCCATGGCAGCACACAACAACAAGATAGTGAGGAAGAAAAGAAGAAATGAAGATTGTTTAAGGTTTCAAGATCTTCTTGTCTTACAAGCTTGAGCCCTAGAAGTCTTTTTTGACTTTATTTTAAGGAAATCATAAAAAAACTTAAAAGGAGGCATGTGGTCAAGACTTGTAAATGTTGAATGCCTAGTGAAGTGTGAGGAGCCCATGGAGTTATAAGGTGATAATGGTTTTTTTGACCTTTTTTGAAGATCTTCTAAACCTTAAACATTAAGGAGACATGATTTAGGTTTAAAAAGAGAAAAAGCCACAATGGGCTTTTATATTTTGTTTGTTGATGTAGGTCAATTTGGGAAAATTTGAAAGTTTTACATAAGTCAAGGATGAAAAAGAGTATTATTATAGCCTTATGGGTTTTATAAGGGATGGAGATTAAGTGTAATTGTAACATGATTATGTAAACCGCTTTCTTTTGCATGAGATGGAGACAAAAACATTGTATTTAAACACTTATTAAGGGTAATAGTTCATAAATTACCTTAATATTTGTTTCATAAAACCAAGGAGATAATTACAAAGCACCTATTAAAGTAAATCATGCAAAATAATTATCCTTAATACTTGTAAAAATAAGCATTTTTTCCCTCAAAGCATGCAGAAGAAAAGAGGAGTTCAAACTAAGGTGGCAAACTCATGCAGGAGGTTACTTCTATTTCTGACTTTGAGTCAAACAAGCCTATTTTTGGCAATCTTTTGGTCAAACACCTTGAGAAGAGGAGTTATGAGCTAAAATAGCTCAATTTGGAGTAGTTGTGGGCCCTTTTATTTAGGCATTTTCCTCTTTCTCACCTAGACAACTGAGAGTTGACTTTTCCAGCCTACTCATGTATCATTTGGATTGTAGTTTGACTAGAGTTGATCTTTCCTTTGCTTTTGGAGATAGATTTTTGTATTATAGGAGAAAAAGCTATGCTTTTTTCTAAGTTCTTGCTTTTTCTCTTGCCTTTGCACATTGTAGAGATAGATTTTTAGTATTGTAACTCAATGTATTTTACAGGTTTTTATACAGTATCAGTTTACCTTTTTAGTAGTTTTCATAGTTATTATAGAGTTTTCCTTCTATTTTCTAATAAAATTAGGTGTTCTTGTTCTTGGATTCAAGTGTCTTGTTACCTTGTGAATGATCTAATAAAGATTTATCATGTTTTAAATTAAAACCTTTAAGTTTTCTATCTCATTCTATTGAAGCAAGTATACAATAGTGCAAACTTTACCACAAATTATAGATTGTGTGGGTGATTCTTTTACTTTTTCTAAGTTGTGAGAACATTAGTTTTCCTTTAGTAAGAAGTAGATTGATTTCATGCCTTTCTATGAAATATTTATGTGATAACATTGTTCAATTTGAGTTGTAAGAATAGATGTATTGAGAAATAGTTGTGAATTGAAGGTTGCGAGTTAGGATATAATTATTGGTACATCACCCCTTTAGATCAATTTCAGTTTATTTAATCATCCTTCTATCTCTTTTCCACAAAAAAGTATATCAAATCTAAGGGGCATTTAAAGGGAGTTGGCTCTTCCAGAGGTTCATTCTCATCATAGACAACCCACAATCTAAGAGTGATCCAATGTTTCACAGGATTGTTGATCTTATTGCTTGACAGGGTGCAATCCTTTGTGACAACAATACCATTCTGAGGTACAATGTAATTAGACTCAAGACACATTTCTAGACATCATAACCAAGAGAAACTAGATAGTCTTCCATCCTTACTTTCTAGAGTGCATAGTCAGATCCATCAAACAAGGGATCTGCTTCTTGTGGGCCATCCTGGATCTACCTCAAGTTGCTAATCTTTCTTCAAAGGAACCCTACTCTGATACCAATTGTTGAATGGACAAAACAACTAGGGGGGGCTGAAATAGTTATATCAAAAATTTCAAACCCTCATAAACATATTTACATCCACATTAGTTCACTTAAACCCTTAATCTGTTATGATGATTAAACATGAGAAATAAATAACAGAAAATTAAACATATCAACATCATACACAAGTGAACACCAGATTTTACGTGGAAAACCCTAAAAGAGAAAAACCAAAGTGAGGATTAGCTCACAATATAATGTAGTAACAATACTGAATTACAAAAGGCTCACTGCTAGAGAGGTCACTGCCAAAAGAGCGAATGCTCATTGTAGGTGGACTCACTACCCAAGTGGACTCACTGCCCACTGAGAAAGAAAGAAAGAAGAGAAAAATGGCTCACTACCATGCTTTGAACTGATATAATTACATCTAACCTATGCATGGAGTTCAGTTCCAATGAAGCTCAATATCCATCACAACACAAACATCGTCTTTGCAGCATCACTAAAAATAGTAGACACCTTCTTCTCACTACATCCAGTAGCCTAACACATGAAAGCTCTCACTTCCCTGATCAAATTCACATCACAACATCATCTCCCCTTGCGCACACACATCCACAACTCCTTGACACTTATTTATACCAACATCAATCATGAAAACATTCTCCAAGCTTCGCAACACATCATAACTCCTAAAATTCAAATTAGACCTGGACCTAAACATTCCTACAAAGGAAAGGAATGAATGTAGACCACATTATGCCTTAACACAGACCTAAATCCACTCTTACATGCTTCATCATGCTTTCACAATCACCAAAGCATAACCAGAATTAGTGCAAACAACCAAGCCGGCCAAACTTGTGCTAACACCAAGAACTTTTAAGCACATGCTTCCTTAAAGATAAATTGATGAAGGGGGTAAATTATAAAACACACAACAACAGAAAAGGCACAAAAAAATAGAATATTTCTTTATTGATTTGGACAAATTATTACATTGCAGAAGCTTAATTACAATCAGAAGAATCAATCCTCCATGGACTGCAACACACTACAACTACAAATCACCACGCTCTGGAATCTTCTACCTTATGTAACCATAAATTAGCTAGGCTTTCTATTTTCCCACCTATTCTTGACTCTACACTTTCCCCCTTTAACTCTACTACTACCCAAGGTTCCCAAAATAGTCATAAATAGTACTTTTTGGCGGCTTCCAACTAAATTTTGAAATTTGCAACTCCCTCCAAAAATAGGTCAACTTCTGGGAAGCATAACTTTTGATCTGGGTGTCTGATTGATGAACCATTTTAAGCATCAGAAAGCTTGCGATGTGATCTATCATGTTGGAAATTTGCAAATGGATTTCCGTCAAATTTTTTAGACATTATGGGATGTTTTAGTGTCTCATATCTCATTTCAAAACATTTTAGGGGCTTTTTAGAAAACAAAAACATATCTTTCAGCTCACAAATGATCTTTGCCTGATTCCTTCGCCAAAGGTCTTATATTTCAGTTATGAATCTTTTTGTAAGTTTTTACTTCAATCCGTGCCCAAATGCAACTTTCCTAAAATGGCAGGTAAACTTTCCACAACTAGCAGTTTGCTATTTTTAACAGTTTTGGGAAAACTGAAAGTCCTACATCATTATTCAGGAGATTATGGAACCATAAATACTAATTATGGAAAGAAATGAAAACAACTATAATAATTTTGAAGTAACAAATTTTTGGGTGATGCAAGATTTCCCTTACACCACTGGATGCTCCTACATCAGACTCTTAGGGTAATTTGAGAAGTGACCCTATCACGTCTCAGGTGTTTGTTCGAGGAAAACCTAAATGGTCAACATCTACCTTAGACAACCAAGAAGAATCTTCAACAGACCTTCCTTTCCATTTCACCAGATATTCTTCATATTGCATGTTCCAGGTACTTCTTCCCACACAGCTATCCAAGATATCTTTTATGTCCTCTGTTGAAGTAGATGCTAGAATACTCCACTATTCTTCTGTTGGTCCATCCTCTGTGCCACCTTCATGATATTCTATTAAATCAGCAATGTTGAACACAGGGGAGATATTGATCCCACTCAGCAGCTCTACCTCATATGCATTTCCTAAATCATGCTTCTTTAGGATTCTGCATGGTCCAAATTTCTTCATTTTCAACTTATTATATGTTCCAATTGGGAACCTTTCTTTTCTCAAGTGAACCACGACTTCATCTCCTACCTGGAACTCCTTATATCTCTTCTTCTGATCTACCTTAGACTTGTACTAAATATTTATCTTATTAATGTTCTTTTTCATGTCTTCATGCAAATTCTTCATGTGTTCTACAAAGTCTTCAGCCTCAGCACTTGTCTTTTCTTCTTTGTCCAAATTCCTTAACTCTGAAGCATTTCTTGGACTATTCCCATATACAATCTATAATGGTGATTTACCAGTACTCCGATTAATAGAATTGTTGTAAGCAAATTCTGCCTGTGGTAAAATCAAATCTGATCCCTTGGGCTTATCTCCTACTAAGCATCGTAGCAGGTTACCCAAACTCCTATTCACCACTTCTGTCTATCCATCAGTCTATGGATGGTGTGTAGAACTGAACTTCAAATCTGTCTTCAACTTCTCCCACAATGTCCTCCAGAAATACCCAACAAACTTGGTATCTCAATCTGAAACTATGCTCTTTGGTAGACCATGTAGTCTCACCACTTCCTTGAAAAATAATTCAACAATATGAACAACACCATTAGTCTTCTTGCAAGGAATGAAATGTGTCATCTTCAATAATCTATCCACCACCACAAAAATGGAATCATGCCCTCTCTGTGTCCTTGGTAAACCAAGAACAAAATCCATACTAATATCATCCCATGGCTTCTCTGGTACAGGTAATGGCTTATATAGACCTATATTTTGACTTGCTCTTTTCGCCATCTAACATACTCTGCAACCCTGTACAAATTTCCTCACATCCTGCTACAATTGTGGCCAATAATAATTTTCACCAACAATAGCAATGGTCTTATCTTGACCAAAGTGTCCAACCAATCCTCCACTATGCTTCTCCTTAATCAAGTTCTCTCTCATGGAACTCCTCAGAATGCACAACTGGCTTCCTTTAAACAACATGCCATCTTGGATTATGAAATCCAAACATTTTGTCCTATCCAAAGTAATAGGTTCTAGACAAGCTTTCCAAGCCTCTAGAAAATCTGGATCTTCAGGATACAAACTTTTGAACTCATCAAACCCAACAACCTCTATCTTCATTTCAGTCAACAAATTATGCCTTCTACTCAAGGCATCTACAACTCTGTTGGACTTCCCACTCCTGTGCTTCAAAACAAAGGTATAACTCTACAAAAAGTCAACCCATTTTAAGTGCCTTTGGTTCAACTTTCCTTGACTATTAAGATACTGCAAACCCTGATGATCAATATATAAAACAAACTCTTTTGGCAACAAATAATGTCTCCATTTCTTCAAAGCCTGAACTATAGCATAAAATTATTGATCATAAACATAATACTTTTTCTTGGAATCATTATGCTTCTCACTAAAATAGGCAATGAGCTTACCTTCTTGACTCAAAATAGCTCCTATAGCACTACCACTAGCATCACAATCTACCTGAAATACCTTATTAAAATCTAGAAGTGCCAAAATAGGTTGCTCTGTAACTTTATGCTTCAATGTGTCAAAACTTTTGTCTACTCCTTTAGTCCATCTAAACTTTTTTATATCCCCTCTCATTGTCTCAGTCAGGGGTGCACAAATGCTACTAAAATTTTTGATAAACTTTTTGTAAAAACTTGCCAAACCATGAAAAGATCGTACCTCTATGGCACTCCTTGGCATAGGCCATTCAAGGATATCTCTCACCTTCTCTGGGTCCATCTTAAGACCTTCCTCTGAGACAACAAATCCCATGTATACCAACTCCTTATTTGCAAAACTACATTTCTTCAGATTAATTAGCAAATTCTCCTCCCTTAGCTTCTCTAAAACTCTTTTGATATGCATCAGATGCTCGTCCCAAGTCTTACTAAAAATTAAAATATCATCTAAATAAACAATAACAAAACTTCCCAAAAATTCTTTTAGTACCTTGTTCATGAGCCGCATGAATGTGCTTGGTGTGTTGGTTAGCCCAAATGGCATGACTAACCACTCATACAAACCCTCCTTTGTCTTGAAGGTTGTCTTCCATTCATCTCCTTCTTTGATTCAGATCTGGTGATACCCACTCTTCAAGTCAATCTTTGTGAAGTACTTGGCTCCACTCAAACAATCCATTATGTCATCCATTCTTGGTAATGGAAACCTGTACTTAATCATGATCTTATTTATGGCTCAAGAATATGTACATACATGGACTCAGGCTCTCTCTTATCAGTCCCTTCCTTAACAACTCATGAACTTGTCTGTTTAACACTTCATTCTCTGCTGGAGTCATTCTATGGGCTGCCTTATTTGGCAAACTAGCTCCTGGTATCAAATCCATTTGATGACTTATCTTCCTCACTGTTGGTAAACCTTTTGGTACATTATCATAGATAATGTCCTAAAATTCTTCCAACATTTTTGAAACTTTTGCTGGTACATCTTCACATTTCTCTTGACTAATCTTAGGAATCAATGCAAAGCAATGATACTTATGCTTCATACCCTCCAAAAATTTCCTACCATCTACCAAGCAAATTTTGGTAGTACTACATACCTTTTCTTCCACCTCCTTTAAGGGCATCAACTTTTGATGAACTCCATCCTTTGTTAGGGAATATGTGTTTGCATGGCCATCATGGACAACACTCCTATCATACTGCCATGGTCTCCCCAATAGCCTATGACATGCATCCAAAGATATGATATCACACAACACCTCATCATGGTAGTCACCAATCTTGAACTTCACTAAACACTGCTCATTGACCAAAGCTCTATGGTCCTTCTGCAACCATGTAATCCGATATGGATGTGGATGCTTTCTTCTTGTCAACTTTAACTTGTCAACCATCTCCTCTGAAAAAAGATTATCAGTTCTCCCACTATCAATAATAATATCACAACACTTACCTTCACATTTGTACCTTGTGCGGAATAAACTCTTCCTCTGATTGGGTTCTTTCTCCTCATTCAAAAAAGTTCTTCTGACAACTAGGGTTTCTCCCCTTTCAACATCTTCAAAGTGCTTAGATTGTGCATCTTCAGCTACATGTGCAACTTGTGCATTACCTTCAGGTCTTCTATTTGTGCTTCCTTGATGTTGCGGACACTCATATGCTCGATGCCCTTCTTCTCCACATTGGAAATAGGTTCCTCTGAAACCTCCTCTTCCAGGTCCTTGTCCAGGTCTACCTCTTTCTCTTCCTCTTTGCTCACCATTGTTCTAGTCATGAGTGTGGTAGGTATTATATCCTCTCTGATTTTGACTAGTGCCGACTTCTTCGCTTTTCTTTGAATATTCATTTCGGCCCCCATAGGGTCTTCCACCTATCCTTCTACCTTGACCTCTTCCCCTTTTCTTGTTGTCAAATCTTTTATTCAACTTCTCTTCCACCTTTAGCGAAAACTGTTGCATCTCTTATGGTGGTCATTTTGACCAGGCTCAATTCCTCTTGAATACTTGGCCTCAACCCATTAATGTAACAGGATACCTTCTCCTTGTTGGCCTCTACATGACTAGTTCTGATAGTAATCTTATAAAACTCTTCTCTATACTCCTTAATAGACTTATTGCCTTGCTTCAATCCTTGCAGCTTCTTCAACAATTCCATCTCATAGTCCATAAGAATGAATTGCTTCTTTAGTTTCTCCACCATTCAATCCCATCTGGTGATCTTTCCTTTTCCTCTTCTGTTCCTCTCTAATTGGACCTCCTTCCACCAAATACTTGTGTGGCCCTTCAACTTTGTTTTTGCAAACTTGACCCGATCTAGGTCCTCCACATATTCATACTTGAAATACTCCTCCATGTCGTTGATCCAATCAATAAGCTGTTCTGGATTCAAATCTCCAGAATAGGTCAAGACTTTGATCTTGGGCCTCTTTCTGATCTTCAAAATGGCCCTCAACAACCTAACTTCTACAGGATCTCCTGTAGCTTCTTGTTCTTCCTCAGATAGCTCTTCTTCAACTTCATCCTCACTTTCTTCTCTTGTTCTCAGATCAAACCCTCTTCGCAGCTCCTCTTGCAATGCATTGATTTGCCTTTGCATGGCTCTAAAACCCTCTTCCATCAAAGCATTCCTCCCAATACGATTTCTTCATGGAGGCATCTTGATCTCCGCAGCAAACCCACAACCTCAGGTCCTGGTGCAAACTGCCTCATGGTCGGTGATCTGTCTACACAATCAGGAACCCTTGCTTTGATACCACTTGATGAAGGGGTAAATCATAAAACACACAACAATAGAAATAGCACATAGGAAATAGAATATTTCTTTATTGATTTGGATAACTTATTACATTACAGAAGCTTAATTACAATAAGAGGAATCAATCCTCCACAGGCTACAACACACTACAGCTACACATCACCAGCCTCTAGAATCTTCTACCTTTTGTAACCCTAAATCAGCTAGGGTTTCTATTTTCCCACCTATTCTTGACTCTACACTTTCCCCCTTTAACTCTACTACTTCCCAGGGTTCCCAAAATAGTCATAAATAGTACTTTTGGCGGCTTCCAGCTAAATTTCAAAATTTACAACTCCTTCCAAAAGTAGGTCAACTTCCAGGAAGCATAACTTTTGATCCAGATGTTCGATTGACGAACCGTTTTAAGTGATGGAAAGCTTGTGATGTGAACTATCACGCTGGAAATTAGTAAATGGATTTTCATCAACCTTTCAGGATGTTATGGGATGTTTTAGTGCCTCATATCTCATTTCAAAAAAATTTATGGGCTTTTCAGAAAACAAAAACTTTAATATCTTTCAGCTCACAAATTATCTTTTCCTAATTCCTTCTCCAAAGGTCTTATATTTTAGTTATGAAGCTTTCTATAAGTTTTTGCTTCAATCCGTGCCCAAATACAAACTTTTCTAAAATGACAGGTAAACTTTCCAAAACTGATAGTTTGTTATTTTTAGCATTTTTGGAAAAACTGAAAGTCCTACATCATTATTTAGGAGATTATAGAACCAGAAATACTAATTATGGAAACAAATGAAAACAATTGTAATGATTTTGAAGCAACATCTTTTTGGGTGATACAAGATTGCCCTTACACCACTAGATGCTCCTGCATCATATACACACCTTGCAGACCTTGCACAAAGCTTTAACATAATATAGAAACATCCATGAACAACTTGAAGTCACTTGGAAACCAAAAAATTGAGCCACAACAACTTTCACCTAAAGAAAGTTCACAATTTGCTTACAAACAACACTGTCAAACTCTGCTACACAATAAATTACTTTCTGAAGCACCAAATCACAAACCTTTTGGATAGAAGATAGATAAGGACCTTATAAGCATATATCCAGAACCACAACACCTGAAACCATTCTACAAAGAAATGTGGAGCAAAATACTTTCTCCTAGACACACTGCAAACACTGTCAGATACTGCCTTCAAACTGGTGAACATAATTTTCACTACACAATGATCCAGAGTACCAAATTCTAGATTTATCATCTTCAAACACTTCTCAACAACATATCCAAACTGCACACTTAGATCTCCAACACAAAAAAAATGCAGAGAAAAAACTTAAACAGTATTCTGTAAGCTATAAGACTCCAACACACTGCTTCCAATATTAATCAAATTTTCTCAAAAGCACTTGGAAATTCAGCAAGAGGAACATATTCTTAACACCTTTGGTACTTCTTCAAGGCAATCATATCATTATTAATTCAGCAACTTAATCAAATAACAACAATAACAGTAGAGAACACAGTTGACACCAATGACAACACAAACATGTTGACATAAATGACAACACCGATTAGCACATAATTGCAACATTCTATTGAAATGATCATTGGAAATATTTATCAAACTTATGCCAAGACATTTTTATGTATAACAAATTTATTTACTACTTTCTATTTCAAATTTCAAATAAAATTCAAGAGCTCGTGCATGTACAAAATGTATCTAACTTTTAGGAATCTAGTTTAAACTTTTCTATTAAAGTATTTAGTTATGTTGGTGTTGGACAATCAATTAATGAATTTATCTTTGAATATTTGCAGAAAAAACATACATAGTTTTCTATTATTTTGAAATAGAAGATGAGATATTACAAACTCTGAAGTATTATTTTCTGATGATGAATGAATGGATGTTAAGTTTTACTAAATCTACAAGTCAAGAATGTTGAGTTAAGGACCATTCATTTCCTCTAAAGAAATGGCTAGTCCTTGAAGAAAATGAAGCTATAGATGTAGCTAAGTATCTCTAAAAATTATTCTATATCTAATGTTTTGACTATTGTACTTGTCTATTTCTAACTTGCAAGTTGTATATTTATGTTTCTGAGTTAATTCAAGTTACACGTTATGCATGTTGTTAAACATTTTTGGTGAATCTATCAAAAATACTATTGTGTGTGAGTTTCTATAGCTCGTTGTGTTAAAATCATTTCTCTTTTAGTTGATAAGTGTGATTGGGAAGTACATTTCTATTTGGAAAGATTTAATTTGATTGATTCCTATAGATGAAGTTTGATTTCAAAAATAAGGAATTTTCTATTCCATAGCTAAGTTTTCCTTGTAGTTTCAACATTAATTTTTTGTAGTTAATCATTTATATTTAGTCAAGAATTTAAATTCCATAGTGAGAAATTTGAATTCTTGGATAATAGATTTAGGATTGTGTGTATTTTCTTTTTAATAGTATAAGGACTTATTAGGAAGGATTTTTATCACCCTTTTATAGATAGCCTTCAGGCACCCCCTAGTTTGACAAGAATTTATTCTACTTAAGTACAAGGGTCAACAATGCCTCATCATGGACCACTTATGATTGACATGGAATTAGTCATAGAGGACTTATACATATTGGTTCTTGAAGGACTTTCTATTACCAAAAATAATGGCATACAAGGGATACAATAATGACAAATGAGGTGATTAAGGATGAACATGGATATTTGTTTTCCAATTACATATGTGAGGGGAATGGATTCTACCCATTTTGTAAAGTAGCTATTGTTGATGATATGTTTGTGACCATTAGATGAAAAAGGGTATATCCTCCCAATGATATAGAGTCCCCAAGTAGAAAAGAGTTAAGGAGTTGTGATTTGTTGCAATTCTTGAGAAGGTACATGAATGAGATCCCCATGTTGCTAACAAGATACATATTTTTGACATATTGAGAAAAATCATTTTCCATGTATCCCAATAGTATCCTATTATAAGGATTTGATTTTCTAGGACCATGCCACTAGTGTACACTTTACAAATGACATTGTAAACTTTTTTGATTGCTAAGTTGGCTTCATTCAAACTTAAAAATCATAACATAGTAGCATCATAGCCCTATGATAGAGGGTATTTCCATGGAGGGTGAAATTTGATGTACATTAGATGAAATTTTTTCATTAGTTGGATGGGAGAGCTTGATAATGGAGGTAAGTGTAAATGCTGTGATACCAAGCGGAATTAGGACTAACAATCTCACACACCATGTAAAATTCTAAGACATCATATGTTGTGATTAGGATTTTCTCAACAAAATATTGACATTTTTAGGTGTCCTTATTTATTGTGAGGAGAGAACCAATTATGGCCATGGCACTTGTAGATTTATTGGTTATACAAGGAACTTGCTCAAATTAGACATTGATAAACTATTACTTAAACTATCAACCATTCTCTTATAAGGGATGAGCTTTTTATTTTTGGTGTGGTATTCATTGATAACATGATTGATTATAAGTTCACAGTCACCAAAAATTGACAAGTTCTACCATATTGCTTGTTTAAGACCTGAGATGAGAGCTTTGTACTCAGCAATGTTGTTAGTTCAAGGAAATCCAATTTTTAATTCTTTAGGGATGAGATATTTTTGTGGTGTAAGTAGCATGATTCCTATCCTTGAACCATGAGTGCTAAAGGAGCCATCAAACTAAATTTTCCATTCAAGTAACTCATCAAGATATAAAATTTACTCATCTAGAAATCTAATGTGTAAATGCTATTTAATTGGTAGTGGTACTTCTACCAACTAATTTACAATGACGTGTCCTTTTATATCCTTTTGATTAAATATTTGATGTCAAACTCATTGAGAAACATGGCCCATTTCACCATTCTTTCTATAAGAGTTGATTTTGATAGTAGATATTTCAGATGATCAACTTTGCCAATGAGTTTTGCCCTATTGTTAAGCATGGAGTGCAATAATTTCTAAGAAGAAAAGATAAAAACTAAACATGCCTTCTCAAGTATTTTATAATTGAGTTCATATGCTACCAAAGTTTCATTGAGGTTTTAAAAAGATCTTTCTTGTCATTGATTTTCATGCTTATCTAGGAGGGATCTTAAGGCAAATTGCATTGTTGAGATGTATAAGAGAAATGGTTTTCCTAGAGTAGGTGAAACTAACATAGGTGGATTTGAAACATATATTATTTAATTTGTTTAAAATCCTATGGATATTTTTCATTCTAATGAAATACTGTATCTTTCTTCAATAGATGTGATAATAGTTGATATTTATTTATGAGCTATCAAATGAATCTTTTGATTGCTTGCATCTTTCCCTCTAAACTGTGAAGTTGTTTGAGATTTCAAGGATGTGGTATTTCTATGATGGCCTTAAATTTTATAGTATTAACTTCAATACTTCATGAAGATATAATGAAACCCAATAATTTACTTGATGGGATGCCAAAGACACATTATTTTGGATTGGGGCAAACTTTGTATTCTCTCAATCTTTCAAAAATCCATCATAAAATGGCAAGATGCTTTTCTCTACTTTTTAATTTACCTAATATTCCATCCATGTAATCCTCGACAATATCAGGAAGCATGTCATGGAAGATAATAGTCGTGTCTCTTTGATTAGATTCACCAACATTCTTTAAGGAAAAAGGCATGACTTGATAACAAACAATTTCCTAGGGTATAGTGAATGTTGTTATATGTTGATCTTCAAGTGTAATTTTAATCTAGTTATATCCTAAGAAACCATCCATAGGAGATAACATTGCATCATGCCTTTTTGTTAGGTCAATGGTCATGTCAATATTGGGTAGAAGAAAATCTTTAGGACATGCCTTATTGATGTCATGAAAATCTATACACACTAAGATACCATTAGGTTTCTTCATAATAATAATGATATTGGAAATCCACTAAGAGTAGTTAATAGGTGAATAAACCCAACCTCCAAAAGTTTATGTAATTATTCTTTGATAAGAAGGGCCATCTTGGGGTGTACATTTCTTAGTTTTTGTTTAATAAACATTTTTCATCTAAATGCACAACAAGATGGTGCACCATAAGAGATTGATCTAACCAAGCATATCAGCATAGGATGATTAAAGATATTTGAAGATTATTTTAGCTAGGAAATACAAATGTCTTTTTCCCCAGCTTCAAGAGTAGCTACAATTTAGTTATCTTAGGATTCTATTCTTTACCAAGGATGGCATCAATATCTTATTCAACAAGTGATGTAGACCCATCCTATACCTAGGCTAGCATAGTGGAACATTGAGTTCCTCATCTATCAATGCCTCAAAAAGGTTTGCATTGATAGACTCATCTTTATTTTCTTAATTTTTATTTATATTCATCCAATAGTGCCTTAGAGAGGTTTTCATTGGGGGATTTCATTTTCTTTTTGTTTCTTTTGATCTTGATTTATTTTGATGAAGGAACTCTTCCTGCTCCCCAAAATACACTGACACAACAAAATTAATTTCAAAGCCCTTTTTATGATCCCCCAATGGGATGTAGTCTTGTAGTATCATGTATTCTATTACAGCTTCATCATTTTGAAACAAGGAAAGTGGTATGTGATCTTGTTGGTCCTAATTAGTTAGTTTAGAATATTTAAGGCCAAGGTCAATGTTCAAGCTAGTGGTGTCTATTAGATAGAAAAGAGAGACTAGCCCAAGAAAACAAACTAGGTCAAACCCTCTTCTATCCAACATTAGAACATAATTCAAGCTTGGCTTCTACCCAAGAAGGAGAGCCAAACTACAAGAGATTTATTCCTTTTTTGTATAGAGGATAATCAACCAAATCCAACTAATCAAACTAGGGAAAAACAAGAAACTCTAATTGAGAAAGAAAGGAGCATAACAGACAATCAGAAATATATACAGACAATCTGAAAGAAGAATAGAGATCAAGGGATAGAGGAGAACCTAGATCCAAAGTTGGGAGGTCAAAGGAACATGGTGCTTGGGTGCCCTAGACCCTAATTAGGGTTTTGCAGAAAGTTAGATATCCTGTGCCTTCACCTTTCTGTGTTACTGCCTCCTATAACTTGATTTTTTGCCAATTCTTCCAGATCTAACCTACACACACAAGAAGGAAAATGGTTGTGTTCTATCTAGGAGCTTGGCTATGTCAATCTCCATGAATGTTGTTTGCACCTCCACAATAAAAATAATGATAGATAAAGAGTGTGTGCCCTAGGAGGGCAAAGACAAATTTGAAGTAGAATGGAATGCTAGGACAAAGCATGAAGGAAAGAAGTCACCATGAGCATTGAAACCCTAGCATGTTGGAATCTCACTAGTGTTTTCATTGATGTCAACCTCCAGTAGATGGTTCACTTGGTTTCCAAGTGCTTTTGAGAAAATTTGAATAAAAAGGTGTGCACTTTTACAGAGGTATGTTAAGTGTTGTGAAATTGCATTTCTTCATGGTTGAAGATATGCTTGTGCAGTTTGGAAGTGATGATCAGAGGTGTTCAAAGGTGTTATATCTAGAGTTTCAAGTTTTGGAATGTGCGGCAGTGGAAGATGTGTTTGACTAAGTGTTTTCCTATGAAGAAGGTTGCCTAGGAGAACTGAGATTTCTTTGCATTTCTCTGCATTGAAGTTTCTCTTTGTAGCATATGCATGATGATGAAAGAGAATGATGAGCATGATAGTGAGTAGTGTTGCCATTGATGGTAACAAAGTGTAGAGACATAGTTGTGTTGGTCTGGATAATGATGTGGAAGAGAATACATCTAAGTGTTGATCCCTAAGTGTAAATCTAGAGAAGTTGTTAAGTGTGATGTGGAGTTTGCTAAGTGTGATGTGGAGGAGAACAACAAATAATAAAGATGTAGTCATGTTGGTCTGGAGAAGACCAATGTACCAATCACTCTACAAATCTGTCTAAGTCCCAGTGTATTATCTTCAATGTTCAGGGAACCAACTTCTTGGTCCGCATTCCTCCACTATGAAGAATCTTTCTATGTGGTTCTAATGTATTGTTGGTGCATAATACTGGAGTCTAAATCCAAAGTTTCAGTTCTTGAAGCCCTCTAGAGTGAAAGGTAGAATTGACAGAGTATTGGACTCTATAATGATAGTGTAATGACAGTACCGATGGCATATTGGAATGCTCCACATTCCACCATAGATAAATGTTTTGCTATGAAAATTTGAGGATAAGTTTATGGATGTTAGAAGTGTGTTGTCTCTAAGTGGTAAGCATTTTTGTGGTCCGCATGTTGAGTTGTGAACTAATAGTTAGTTCATGCTATTGCTACTTAAATAGTTGAGCCGACCTAAAGGTGTTGAGGTTGTGCGGAGTTGATTCATGAATGGAACAAAGTCATGGGAGTAAAAATAGGTTGTTTTGATGTATCTAATTATGCTACATTCTTTGGTTCTCTCCGCAAAGCGTATAGAGTTGAGTTTTGGGCTAATAGGCCAGGAAGTCACACAATATATCTATTCTACAGACCTATTTAATGTTTTGCTTGATTACGATATATAAGCAAGATTGAATTCTTGTGTGGAGGTGTGTGAGTGGACGTGGAAGAGTTAAGTGTGTGTGTATGTGTGAGTGAAATCTGATGTAAAGAAAAATAAGTTGAGATTGTGGTGAAGATGAAATGTGCTAAGTTAGTATTTTGAGCTTTAGGGGAACTGTATCTTTAGCATAAGTTAGATGCATTACTAGAAGTTCATATTTGCCAGTGAGCCACCTCTTCTTCTATCTCTTTCTATTCAAGACAGTGAGTCCTATTGTGTTTCTCACAACATGCCCCATTTTACCCTTTAGCAAAATGAGGACCCCTCCTGTGGATTTTGCTTTTGGTTTGTGTGGTTCTACTTGCTTGGTGGTATAGGTAAAATGTCTTGGATACTTGAAATTTGAGTCACACAATGCTTGGCTATAAGTGGTTGTTATTTTGTATAAAAAATCAGCTAGGATTACCTTTTGAGTAAGTTGAAAATTCTGCATATTTTGAGAGTTATGCGTGTTCTTGTGAAAAGTCAATGCTAGATGAATGGTGGTCAACGTGTATCTCATATACATTATTATTTGCATGTATATGTTATGCTATTGGTCTATTGGGTTACTTTATTCCTCGTGTTTTAAATCATTGAAGGTATATGGTATACATAATACATATACAAGTCCGGACCCAACAACATTTTTGTGGTAAACTATATAAACATTCAATTCCGCAGTTGTATTTCTATATTATCACTCATGTATTAGAAATACAAATGCAAAATGTACATGGGTAGATGTCAAAATAAGTTCAAAGTGGTGTATAAGGTTGGGGACATCTCGTTTGTATGTTAGACACATTATTTTTTGTATGTTAGGTACATTATTTTTTGCATGCTTTTGGTGTAAATACAGAGATGGACCTGAAGGTAAGATTCAATTTAGTTTTAAAAATAAAAGGTGAATGCACATGTTTATATGTATTGTTGTATGTTTAACTGCATGTGTCTTATATACAAATACAAAGTTGGACGCGACTAGGAAAGTTAAACAAAATGAGCTGTAAGTGAGGTCCGCATTTGTATATTCAGATGCATGTATTAGAAATACAAAAGTGAAAGATGCATTCATGGATTTGAAACTAGTATTAAAAGGGGAATAAAGTACATTTATTCATAACAAAAGATAGAGAATCAACATCATGCATATTTGTATATGTGCATGCATATGATATACATGAAGATATACAAAGGAATTATATACAAAACCCAATGTAATTAAAGGTTTAAACATTGTATACTTTAGGTGGGGTCCACATCTGTATGTTTGGTATACATGAGAACTATATAAAAAGGGTGATACAAAAGACTTAGATGCAAAGCCGGACTCAAAAATAATTCCAATTTATTTTATAAATCCACTGGAGTTTGAGTTTGTATATTTTAATGATTGTATAAGATATACATAAGGATATACAAAACTAAGTATGCAAAAAGTAAGAGAGAGAAACTATTAAAGAGCATAAGGACTTATCGTGCATGTATGTGAGATACAAAAGAGAAAAGTGCATGTATATGATATACAAAACTCAAAAGTGTAGAGAACTAATGTATACCAAATTTGAAATATGAATTGAACTTGAAAAGTAAAACACAAATTGAATTGTATGCATTAAATACCACATTTAATGCATAGCTACCAATGAAAACCTAAATTTGAAGAAGTATAAAGGAAATTTGATTATGTTAATCTTCACAATTGCATTCAGAGTTAAGTTACATATCATTTTACAGAGCTAAGGTGAAGGGCAATTCAAAGGCCAATTGAAAGTTGAGAATGGTTGCAGCGAGCTAGAAAGGTAAAGTGATCTTGTCAACGATATAAATTCAACAGTTGTGATTCAGGTATGTACCAAAAAGACTCTTACTGGTGATTCACAGAATACGATTATGGTAATTTTATAGTAGTTATAGTAAGGTAATGAAATAGATTAAAGTTAGTTAATTACTGTAATTTATTATGATTAAATCATAAATTTAAACACAATAATGTAAATATGCATAATTCAAAAGAAAAGAGGCTTAGGGTAAAAGTTAAACAGTAAAAAATATACAGCAAAACCCTAGAAAATATAAAACATGGTTTTTAAAAGGTATTGTATTTGACAAGATGGCACCCAAATGAAAGATCACAATGAAGGCAGTTGGGAAGGGATAAAAAATGGAGGCTAAGAAGAAAGAAGTAGTCAAAGAGACATTTCCACATAAGGGATACAATTCCTAGATTTACCCTACCGGAATGGTGGTTGACACAAAGATTCGGGATTTTGATTCTACCACACTATTGCAGAAGATCAGAGCACCTGGGGCATCCCTTGCGATGAGAAATATACTGGATGTTGGGTTATAAAAAGTTGTTGGGTTCCTATTGGTAATGGAGGCCAGTGATCTAGTGATTGAGTGGATTCAGAAGTATGATATGAATTCAAGAAAGGTAGTACATAAGGGTTTGGTGTATGCGGACTTATTAGTTGAAGGTATTGCTAGAACCTTTGGTTTACTGTTTACCAATGAGACGAGAGAAATTGATCAATATTATATGCAGCGGACTTTAAAAATAATGAAGCCTTGTGTAAAAGTACTATATTTTATGAGTGGTATCTGCCAGACAAGAAGCCAAATGTAGCGGTTCAAATGCCTAAGGTATTATATAGAATGGATTTTTAGGAGGAGATTCACATCATGATTACTCTATTGAGTAGGGTAATGGGACTGACAAATGCTAGTAAGTTTTAAACATGGATGTTCTTAGTAATCCAATTTATCAAGAAGGAGACAAGGGCAATTCATTCGGCCCAGGCTATCAGCAACACCATCTTCAAATAGGACATGAGATGGGGCAAGCACAAAATGTTCTTTATGTCTTCCTATCTTGTATACTCTTGTGCAACAAACATACAAATAAATTGAATACCAAGAGTTGGCATGTTGAGAAATGGCCTAGGGAAAGCATTAGTATATGATCATTACCTTGACCTTCAAGAAGGGAATGTAATGAATAATCATATTAGGGTGAATGATGTTTTCTACATGTATCTAGTAAGAATGTTGATAGGTGATAAGGATAAGAGGTTGTCAGAGCAAGCATGAAATGCCATAAACCTCCACAGTGCTTGGTATATTTCATTTTCTATTTTTACTTACATAAGAACTGAAGGATTTATGGGTGAGCCATTCAAGCTACTAAGATTCCCAATAGATAAGATGATACTATTGGAGTTTACCAGAAATATATTGAATATTCATCAAATGTACAAGAATAAATTTGGCAAAGGAATTGTTAAATTCCCATTTAGTATTGGTAGGTACATTTGTGTAAATGAAGATACAACAAAAGCATCAGAAGTAGAGCTGCAGTATCTTGGTTTCTAGACTTTTGATTTGGCTAGATCTTTTGATCCTTTTGGAAGAATTCATAACTTTGTTAATAAGAAATTCAAACATTAGCCACATATTGAAGACTATTGGGCTAACTGTGATAATGATGCCGAAGCTAAGAAGAGGGCCTATCAAAGATTGGCATTAGATCAAATAAGAACACTGGGAGTATTGGAAGTACCTCAATAAATAAGAAAAGATGATGAAAATGTGTTGCATGAGAGTTATAACATAAACAAGGTGGCTGAAGAGTTCGTTGCAGAGCCAGATCTTACTCAACTCGGGGAAGACTCAATTGATAATATATCACAACCAATAAGGCCTTATCAAATGCATGGATAAAAGACAAGATTATAGAGTTGGAGGCCCATGGAATAACAGTTATCATGTCAAAGAAAGGTAAGAAGAGGAGTTTGGAAACTAAAGCTATTTTTGATGATTTCCTTAAAAATAAAAGGAGAATAGTGGAAGCCAAAATACCAAAGGCAGATGTAGGAGCCACCTTGCTGGATCCCTAGGCATTAGGGGTGACAATGGCTATAACTTTAGAAGTTGCCACATCTATAGAAGCAGAAGCATCAAGTGCAGTCGAGCCAGTAGGGCAGACTTCTGAGCAATCACCTACAAATGTACAACAAGACATAATTGTTCAAACACCACAAGTATCTCAACAAACCCCCTTAGTTACAGAACAAACCCAATAGGAGAAAATACAAGGGTTTATATTGGTCAAATAAGAGAATGACCAAATAAATGATAGAAAAGACATCTAGGGCCCAAGCATCCACTAAGGAAAATGTAAAAGTAGTGGATGTAGATAAAATTGAAGGTGTAGAAGATGATGAAGAGGAAGGTGAAGATGAAGGTAGTGATGACAGCCTTGAGATGAGCAGTGAAGAAGAAGAAGACAAACAAGTACCAAAATCTCATCTCATTCTTGGAGCTTTTGATGTAGGGAAATCACATTAGGCTGCCACACAATTAGTGCAGGATGTGGAAATGGTTGACCCTTTTGATAATTTAGTGCCAAAGAATATCATGGAAGAAGTTAAGGAAGCAGCCAAGGAAATATTGAGAAATTAGGCTGAAGAAGAAGAAAATGTAAACATGGGAAAGTACAGGCTGCTCAAGAAGAGGCTAATCCTAAAAATGTGCCTACAGAGTTGGATAAGGAGGTTCCTAATCCTGAGGTACCCCATGGTGAAGAATATCATGATGCAGAGAATGTCTAACCAGGACAACAACTTCCTTGGTAAATTCCCCCATAGCAACAACATGATCAATAAGAACAAGAACAAGAAGAAGTATTCATAGAAGGAGCTCAAGAGGAGGAGTTAAATGAGAAAGTTGTAGATACAAATTTGAATAAGGAGGTGCCATCTTGGTTAGGATCTGAAGTAAGACAAGATACAACAATCCAAGTGGTACTGATTAATATTAAGAGTTTGTTGACTAGTGAGGCTGTAAAGAGAGGCAAAAGGAAGGCTAGAACCATGTTAGCAATAAAAATAGATCCCTCTGGTGCTAGAATTGTACAAATGGCAATCCCTCAAGCTGATAAAGAAAAAGGTGAAATAAGTGTGGAAGAGTACAATGTTATTAGTGTGAATGTTGGCCATGTCAATAGGGAACAAGACATTGAAGAATTGCAAGAAATGATTGAATTCACTAGCACTAGAATGAAAAGGGATAAGTAGAAAATAAAAGATTTGAAGGGGCAAATTCCCCAATACTATTGTGTGGTTACACAACACACCCCATTTTTCCTTGACAAAACAGGGAGCCAACTTTTCTTTCTCCTTTGGCATGTTTGTTTTCTACTTTGGGTGGTTTGGTAAAATCAATTATGCATGTCACCTTATAAGAGGGTGGATTTGTCACTATGATGAGGTCAAATGCCAAAAGTTAGTAGTTCCCATTGTTAACATCATGGTTGGAAAGTACACGAAATTCCAAGCAGGTTTGCCTTTTAGATCACCCCAAAATTGTCTAAGGGAAGAAAGTTATGTTGAGTCAAAGTTCGGTCAAACCGGATATCCCGCGCAGGGGGGGTCATATTTTTAACATTAGTCATCTTACGAATATCACCCTCTTCGTAAATATCACCCTATGTCAATATGACGGTGACGTCATCTGATTTTAGTGAATTAAGGTGATCACCCTCATGATGACATCATCATTCCATCTAAACCACGAGGGGGGGTATGTATCCGATATTCGTCATATTCTTTAATATGACGATGACGTCAATAAAACATAACAATTAAATGATGTCTCCGACATGATGATGTCACCTCGATATTTACTAAAGGGGGTCATTTTATTTGTGGGGGTCTTATTTGAATATCCCCTGATCTTAATTTCATGACCCGATATATGTATGGTCAAACTTTGACTATATCACCCGATTCTTTACACTTAGTAATCCCATGCAAAAGCAAAAAAAGGGGTCACATTTTGAATATCACCTGATCTTTCTAAGATCACTCCCCCTATTTAACATTAAATGCAATTAAATGCAGTAGATGAATTCTCGTCGATTACAAATGCAAGATTGAACACTTAGCGGCATCTACGGATTCCTTGCAAGTGATCAACGGATTTAATCAGGACAATGTATTTTTACCCTAATTTGTCCTACTGATATGCTTTAAAGGTAAAAATTGAAGGTTATTTTCTTTCACCTTGTGATAAATCAAGAAATTACAGAGCTCCAAAGTCAAACTCTCACCAGCTACCTACTAATGGATTGGATTCTTCAATGTAACAGAATGGGTGATCTCAAGCGTTTATAGTCTTTCTTCGTAATCACTTATCTAATACAAAAGATAGCACTATTAGGTAAGTAACTGTAAAACCCTCCCATTGATGTTTTCTATATTTTTAGGTAGAGTGTTCATTTTTACTGGGGTAAGGCTTTGTGTAATACGTATAACAGTAGAATGAAGAGTAATATATAGAGTATGCATGATAGAAGTACATAATGTTATAGAAATGCATGTGGACACCGTAGGGTAAAGTATATCATGTTTATTGCAGGAATCCATGGCAGATCTCAGGAGAAATAGGTCTGAGGTAGAGTTCCTCAAGCCCATGTTTGTGCAGCCTGAGGGAGTACAGTTCAGGTATGGAGTTATTGGTGATACACATTAAGGGGATACAGATCTGGCAGCATGGTCGACCAAATTGGATCATGATATGGATAATCCCATTTTGGATGGGGTGTTTGTCTCAGGAATGTGGCATGTAGCTGGTTTCCCTTATGCTATGGATGCTCCAGAGTTGGTAGTGGAGTGTGCAAGAAATTATAATCCTGAAACTAGGTAAGTAGAGAAGCATGGGAGGATATACATAGACTTCTCAGTCAAGGGCATTACTGCCACTTTTAATCTACCAGTTGGAAAGAAGATAGTGAGTGTGGACTTGAGCAAGCTGGAAATAGAGTATAATAATAACAAGAAGAATGCAAGGAAGAAGATGTATCAATGGAGGTCAAAGAGTAGCACATACACTGCATCAGCCAAGCTACCTGTAGATTTGTACAAGTTTAATTTTGATGATGAATACCAATATATGATTGCCCTACTGAGCAGGATGACTGGTAGGCCTCATGTTATAAATTTTGAGAATTAGATGTTTGGGATCATCTAAATGGTCTTATATGCAGACAACCAGCCCCTATGGGCAAATATTATCAGTGATGCATTGGATGAAGGAATGAGGAGCCTAGGAGGCTAAACATGTTTGTTTTATATGACATCATATGTCATGTACTCATGTGCATATAAGGGAACTTTTGATGCTTTGAAGACTATGGGCAAGATTGGTGGTGATGCTAATGATGTACACATATGGGATCATTATCCCCAATTGCAAAGAAAGGCATACCTCCTGGACTACAAACTGGTGAATGATGCATTCTCTACGCATCTGGTTAGAACTATGGAGGAGGACATGACTAAAAGGTTGAGCATGCAAGCTCAGGAAATTATTTATCGACATGGAGCATGGTTTATCAAATTTGCCACTTTCTCATACATTAGGATAGAGGGATTTGAGGGACAGCCTCTTATGTTGCCAAGATACCTCACTGATGGAGTCGTCTTGATGGAATTTGCCAGGCAGGTATCCACAATAGTTGAGGCCTACAAGGCACATAATAAGATACCTACAGTTTTATTTCTAGTATCCATGGGCTAGTACATGTGCCCAGATTCAAAAAGTATAAAGCATGTCATTGGGGGTTTGAAATTGATGTATTTATAGCCATTTCCCCTAGCCAGATAATATGATCCTTATGGAAGGAAGCAAAAGATACTAGGAAAACCAATTCATCAAAAGCATCTAGAAGACTTCTGGACCAATTGTAATGATGAGGCTAAGGTAAGAAGAAGGAAGTATCAAAGATTAACTTTGAATCAAATCAAAACCTTTGACTGCATCCCGGTTCCAACACAGCTGCAGAAGGATGATGGGAAAATCATGTCCAATGAATATGAGGACAAGAAGGTATATAATGACACCATATAAACCCTAGATCTTACACAATAGGATGATATATCCTTAGATCAGCTGATAAATGGGGTGATCTAGCTAACCCAGGCTTGCATAGATGAAGAGATATCTAGATTAAAGAAAATGGGTGTTGCCCTTACAGTGGATACCAAGAAGAAAAGGCAGGAGGTGTCTGATGAGGACTATGATGACTTCCTCACTGAGAAGAGAAAATCCAATGGGGAGAGATTACCTATAGAAAAAAAAAAGAGGATTCCCCCTAAGAGCAAGAAAAGTGAGGATGAACTGAAGGGGGTGATAATGGAGAGGGTTCACATTACAACTATAGGTGCATCTACATCAGCTTCGGCATCTACCTCATCCACACAGCCTCTGAAAGAAAACCTAAAGACTAAGAGAATTTTGAGGCCTACTATCTAAATTACAGAGGAGGATGAAGGTCAGACCTTGCAACATTAGGTGCAAGAGGAAGACCCCTTAGAAGAAGAATAGTTGAATAAAGAGCCTGAAGATGATGACTTACAGGTAGAAAGCAAGAAGAGGAGGGGGATGTCGTTGATGTCACCACCCAAGAAACAAAGAACAACCATGAGGGGTGATATCCATGCTGACCCCATCATGTTGAGGGGTACAGGTGGTGAATCTTTTAGGAAGGAATTGCAGCATGATGTTCCTCTTCCCACCATAATTAAATTCAAAACAGAAAAAGTAGAGGAGCAAACTAGAGAAATACTCAGGACAAGGAAGGGGGTTCCTTTCTCCTTAGATGACACAGTGGACTTATCTGATGATGAGGTGGTCCAAGATGTAGCAACTCACCAAATGGAAACTCTAGTTTCTAATACCTGAATGACCCCTCATGGAACCCCATTCGCTCATATGGTGGTGGTGGAAGAGGTGAAACAAACAGAAGGAATGAAACAAGGTAGCCCAAAAAGGGTAGCATAACAAATACGACTCGACAAGTTAGTTGATCAGGTTACTAGTCCTGCAGCCATAGATTTAACATATAGGGGTGATATAAGCCCAAGCAAAGAAGAAGGTACATCTGAGGAGCCAAAGAAGGCTGGAGTGGTAGAAATTAAAGAGAAGGATGGCACTACTCTTGATCAGGCTAAACAACAACACGAGGCACCCATCGAACCCAAAATATCAGAAGTCCAACAGAAGGATGGGGCTGATCAGGATATATTAGATGCTACTATTGCTCAGACTTAGAGAGGTTCCACATCACCTTCGTATAAAGAGGATCAAGAGGTGCTACTCAAAGAGGTCCCAAGAGCAGAGGACAAATCAGGTTAGGAGGACCCCAAGCCACAGGATATCAGTGCGCCAGCTGGAAGTCAGGAGGTGACCCATGATCAGGGTGATCCTCAAAGGCAAAATACATAGACATCCAAAGATGTCAATATGTCACAAGATGAGAAGAATAACAAATAAGTTGAAAATCCAAAGGAGGGAGTACAGGATGAAGCATAGGATCAGAATGTGGAAATTCCACAGGATCCTCCTTTGCAGAAGGCAACCCCTCAACAAGAAGAAGTTCAACAAGATCTGCCTCATGAGGAAATACATGAGGAAGAAATCAAGAAAGTGCCTTCTCCACCAAGGATAGAAGCAAACACTAGAGAACATGGCATACATGATATTACCAAAGGCCACCAAGAATCTGGAGGTGATGTGCCTCATTGGCTAGAGAAGGAAATAGGTATAGAACAAGTCTCATAAATTCAAGAGTTTGATGTCTCCACCTTGTTCGCTGAGAACATGATGAAACCAAGGAGGAAGGTCAGATTAACATCTGCCATAAAAAGAGACCCTACCACAGGTAGAAGAATTGCACAGGTAGAAGAATTGCACAGATAGCCCTTCCTATAGTAGAAAAGGAGAAAGGTAAAATTAGCCTAGAGGAATTCCAAATCACAAATGTTGATCTGGGTTTTTCCAATGAGGATCAGAAAGGCCAAGAAGGGAAAGATATTATTGATTCTTTAACCCAAAGGGTGAAGAGAGAAAAGGAGAAAAATAAAGTACACAAGGAGCACATTGCTTAATTGCATTCTTTCATAAAAGGGTTAATTAACCCTAATAATGCACCAGTTGATCCTGCAGCCCCATTGACTATCATATCACAAGAAGAGGTCACCAAATTGGACCTGATGAAACATGAGGCAATGGTAATGGAATAGTGGATGTTTTCAGCACTGACTGGTGCTGAAGATGTGCTGAGAACCTCTATATAGAGGTGGAATTCTTTGAGCAGTCTAAAGAGGAAGGTAGATAGAATTTAGAATGATACAGGCAAACGGTCATTCGAATTGGAAAAGGACCTGACTGCTCTGAGTGAGATGAATAGAATTGACTCACAAGTTTTGATAAGTAATAAAGTGCTAGATAATAATACTACCCTACTGATAAGTACATGGTATAAAGATATCAGGTTTGAGTGTGATGTCTTGAAGAAGTGCAGCAGTAAACGCCAAGATATTAGTGTTAAACTAAACAGCATGATGGCATATGACACATAAATCCTGGAGGCCTTGGAAGGAAAGATAGAAGCTAAAATTGAAAACCAAGATGTAGATTTTTCTATTAAGGCTCTGCATGATAATTTTAAGCCAGTAGGATGACCCTCTCACCCACTTGACAGAAGAGGTAATGAATAGAATTATGAGAATAAACGTTAAAGTAGAAACATACAATGAGACATTAAATAGCAAAAAAGGTAAACTGGAAGCTCTCAAGGCTAAGTTCTAGTCTCATAAACATGCAATATCAAAAGCAAAAATCTAGGATGGGGGAGAGGTTGATAGAATAGTACAAGCATATGAATAGATCAGGACAACAGTAAAGAACCACATACAAGATGATGTATATCAGAGTGATAGTGAAAGTGATGAAGATGAAGAGAACAAGGAGCAAGAAGAAAATGAAGAAGAACCTGAGAAGTGAATGAAGATGCATTACTAAGTGAACATATACATGAGGTGCTAACAAATGGTGAGTCATATAGATGGTTGCTAGCTGGAAACCTGTGCCATGAGTAAAAGTTGACTAAGTCATAGGAGGATTGTCAACCATTGATCTAAATTGATAAATCTTGACTGTTGGTCAATTGTAATTGTCTTCTCACCTTATTCTGTAAAAGGTGCAGGGGCGTAATCTTTTAGTCATTCAAAACTTAATTGAAATCTGATTGCTGAAGAATTCAAGACTTATTTCAAAGTTATTGTGAATATACATGTTTGCATACTTAATGAAAGAGAAGCTATTTTGATTACAAATCATTGTAAATCTTGAGTAATCTGTGATTGAAATCTGGATATATGCATTGATTAGCTACATCCTTGGGAGTGCTTTTCATCCTGCATATATTGTTTTCATTCCTTGTTGCTTTGAAGTTAGCATCAACCATACCTAGCTGTGGAACATCCTGGTGACTTATGGTTTGATTCCTTCTCTCCATGAATGTATCTTGTGTGTATGTGATTCAATAACTAAAGGTTCACTAAAAGTAGAAGTATTCTTTCAAAATTCTTTGAATTTCATTACAGATCATCTCCATAATTGCAAATAATGCACAATCAAAAGTAGATAAACATGAAATATGCAAATATCTCATAGGTAATTGAAAATACATAGCATATTTTGAGTAGAAGCATGTCAAATTGATGAATATCATGCTAATTCAGATAAATATCCATGAAATGTACATAAATATCCACTTATAGACACATCATTTAAATAAATATACAGTGTAGAAGGAAGAGTAAGTTCATAATGATCAATGGTTAGAAGAATTGATCAAACTTACAAATATCTCAACAATCTTTGAAAATAGAGTAGGATTGACCTCTCTGTGGAGTGAATTTATAGAATACAGTGCAATACTGATCACCTAGATGAATGTAAGACCCCTTGAAATAGAAAATAGCATGTCACATGAACCTCTGAGTAGCGTCAGACGATCATGACTTGATCAACAGAGACTTGGAGTTATCACCTTAGCTTAAGATGATCATACTTTACAAGGTAATAAAGGTTTGTTGTGCAAATTTTTATGCATGTTGTTATGACTAACAATCATCATCAACATAAATTGGCCCTAGAAGGAGGGCCTGATAAATACCTAAGGGTGATTTAGTGACACAGAAGAAAAGTTGATCTTTGTGATCTTTGAAAGATAAGTCCTCTTCTAGGCCTTCTTGCTTGAGCTTTGAGGTAATTTACTTAAGGGACTTGATATCCTATTTCTTGTGTCCAAAAGTCTCACATCACCTCATATTTGCAACATTTCTATAAATATTGCTTATATATCCAGTCAGTTTTAGACTCTAATCATAAATACATCCTTTGCATGAGTATTTTAGTTGAACTTTACAGTAAACAAACCAAATTTTTAAAAAATTGTAGAAATCCTGGCTCTTAGGCCAAATACCAGGTCCAAATCTAGTGGACTCTTTGAGGAATTGCCTATCCAGGGACTCAGACCGAGAACGGTAGATATTCATCATTCTCCTGGTTCTAATGCATCGGGAGCTTCATTAGAACACACTCTGACAACTCCTATCAGGTTGCAAATACCTACCGGACCATTTGTCACACCCCCGATCCAACCTCCACCAATCACAATTCTTTCTTTACTACAGAGTCACCTTTGACTTTCATTGCATATCATCCTTTACCTAAAAATATTGACAAGATTTGTCCTAAATATCATCCATATCAAGATGCTGATGATCATATTAGAACATTTAAAGAAGCCTATTGTAGAGCAAGAATTGAACATCAGGATGTGGTATGTAGATTATTCTCATTTTCCTTAGGTTAGGAGGCATATAATTGGTATATCAGTTTTGGTCAAGGTTCAATCGGTTCATGGGCTACTTTGGAGAAAGCCTTTAAGGATAGATTCAAAATACCTATAGATCCTTCAATGAATTATCATCTCTTTGCCACAATCAAGAGATTTGAGGGAGAACCTATTGCCAATTTCAATGCAAGATTCCAAAAGATGCTTTCAAAGCTAGTTGCTCCCTATACTGTAGCAGATGAAGCTGCTAGGAGTATATACTACTCTGCATTAGATCCCCTGACTTCCATGTTTATCAAGAGAACACATCCTGGTGTCACAACCTTGGCAGAAACTTTTGAGGAAGCCGTCATAGTTAGTCAACAGCTGATTCCTGCTCCAACAGCTAATATTGCATTCCCTACACTTCCTGTTTATCCTACATATCCTATTCAACAACAGACAAATAGAACTATGATATCTCTAGCTATAATGCCAAGCCCTTTGTAGGTACCTCGACTTAGTATCATGCCACCTCCAAATGGACATGGTCAAATGGTGTAGTATCTAGGACATATATCGGTACCTTAGGCGGTAGAATAGACTAATAACAATAACAATGGCTCTTCTTTATTTAAACCCCAAACAGAGAACGTTGTGGCCAAAGTTTAGGAAGAAAAGGAAGAAATTAAAGTGATATCAGCACAATTGAGTCAACTCACCACTAAGATCACTCATCTGAGGAGTCAGAATTTCTATTCTCAACCAAATCAGAATAGAGGATATGCCAATGATAGATCTGGTTATCCTAATAGGGGATATAATAGTAACTACAATAACAACAATAACAACAACAGTAGTAACAGTAATCCCCCTAGACAACCTAGAGTGTGGAACTCTAGGCCGAACAATGGTTCTCTACCATCACCCCTAGATAATCAGCCTTCTAGTGATCCTAAGCAGACCACTAGAGTAAACTTAGCAGAAGCAACCCTTATAAACTGGTGTAGGATACACAATACCAATGCTCATGCAGAGCTGGATTGTCCACAGTTTAGGATAGTTGCTAGTATATTCCAAGCTGAAGTATCTAATCCTACAGGTAATCCACCTTATGTTGAAGGAAATGAAATTGTTCCCTGCAGATATGACTCTACTCTTGTATTAGAAAGTTTTATCAATCATCCTTATCAGCAGACCATGTCACCTCATGAGAATTACACCTTAGCATGTGAGGAATTAGCTATGGCTTTTGAAACTAATTATGTTTTTCCATTTGAGGATGAGAATGAGCCATTGGTTGAACATGAAGAAGTGCATGCTTATCAGTAACAGTATCAAGGTAGACATAAATACAACCTAAGGAATAATTTCAATCAACCTGCTGGTCCTTTGACTACATCCATGCCTCCAAATAATTTCAACACTCCTCCTAATCCTAAGGCAAGTAATAACGCTGGACTTCCTAAAGTTAATGCTCAGTACTTAGCACCACAACACATAGTGCCAAAATCTAGTAATCTGTCCCCTGAATCTGATAAATTAGTCACATACTTAGCAGATGAAATGAAAAAGATCAAGATCAATTTGTCATTATCAGAACTACTCAAAACCCCAGCTATTAAAAAAGCTTTCATGAAATCCTTAGATGATCCTACTCCAAAAGAGGATAATCATACCTCAAGTCAGACTTTGAATAAAGACCACGCCATTAGGGATATTAATGTTAAACACAAAACTCCAGCTACTATTCAGGCTGCAGAAACTCACACATGACTCTTTACAAAGATAAAACTGAGTCACCTCCTTTTCTCCTTACCATAAGGATGTTTAGTAAGAATTTGCACAATTGCTTAGTAGATTTAGGTGCATCTACTAATGTAATGCCTCTATCCATATGTAATGCCTTAGGGTTACATCCTGTCAAGTCATTGAAGAAAGTAACACAAATAGATAAAACAGAGGTGAGTGTCATAGGAGAATTGACTCACATCAATATGCAGTTACAATCAGATCCAAGAATCCAATACTACATTGATATTCAGGTAGTAGATATACTAGATACCTATGGGATGTTACTCAATAGGGATTGGTCAAAAACACTCAATGGATACATTTCCACTAATTTTAGTCACATGTGGTTACCTTGGAAAGGAATACCTAACCAAATAAGGATAGATGCTGAACCTCGCATGAAACATATGATCACCGAGTACAATAAAACCAATGAGATCATGTATGTAGATGTTGAACCTGGAGTCTACTCCATCAGACCCCATACCATCAAGATAGAGGAGATCCTCATGTATGATGTTCATGTTCATAGTGACAATCTTCAGGATGATATAATAATTATAGAATTTGATAGTAGTTCTAAAAATGAGATAGAAGTAGATCACTTCAAGGACTTTGAAATGTACTTGTCCAAAGAGGTGCAACGTTGTCAATTGTTGAAAATGTCTATTAAAGATGTTTTAATTGAAGGATGGTGCAGGTTACATGATGAAGCACATTCTGAAAAGACCTGTGATGCTTGCTTAGATATGATGGAATTGGAACAAGCATGTAGTGAGAGGGCTTCATCATCATCCATGGTGAGTTTTGCAGATAGTGATAGTGATACTGATTCTGGTTTGTCATTTGTAGAAATAGAAGAAAGTACATATCATGATGAAAATCCCATTTAGAGGATGGAAGAGATATTGGTGTGTAACAAGAGTAATGCTAAGAGTAATAAGGATATCACCCCAGGGACTAATTGTTTGGTTGAATCAGATTATGAGGTATCTGATGAAGATAAAGATAGTAATTTGACCAATTTTGAGGAATTTTTATCAAAACAAGTTCAAGAAATGATACAACAACATGCTTCCCCACAAGATGTTCTAATTGAGGGATGGTGCTGGTTACATGAAGCACCACATTTAGAGACTACTTGTTCATTATGTTTGCATATTTTGGAGAAGTAGATGGTGTCTTGTCTAGAAGGTTTTCCTTCTGATGATAAAGAAGAAAAGGGAATGTCAGCTTCACATCAGTCAGATAAGGTGAAGATTGAGGAGATTGAAACACCTAAATTAAGATGGATATCAAGTGGTGTAGCTGCTAGAGATAAAAAGAAAAGAGAAGGCCTAGACAAACCTTTAATTGAAGATAAGCCATGGATCCTTAGGTTTGATGGATCTAAATCAAAACAAGGGGCTGGAGTAGGAATAGATCTTATTGATTTCGCTGGTAAATCCTACTTGGCAACATATAGATTACAATTCCCATGCACAAATAATGTGATAGAGTATGAAGCTTTGATCCATGGGTTATTGTTTGCACTCAGAAAGAAAGTAAAGATTCTTCATGTCTATGGAGACTCAGAATTGGTAGTAAGACAAGTGAGAGGCATATATTCTTGTAATTACAAGAAGTTGTCTAATTATAGACATAGGGTATGGGATCTGATAGAAGATTTTGATGCATTTAACATCACCCATGTGCCTAGAGAGCAAAATCACTGGGTAGATGCCTTTGCCCAAGCCGCAAGTACTTTGGAACCACTATCCATATCTAGTTTGAAGATATTTTTAGTTGAATTAGTGTCAGTACCTTTTGTACCAGATAATGTCATTAACCTTCAAGTGTTTTATGATGACCAACATATTTTAGACTTCACATCCAATAGAAATGTATTTGATACACAAATCATAGATGAAAGAAATATGAAAGATCATACCTGGGAAGAAGAAGAAATCATAGAGTTGCCTAGTAACAAGATTCCCAAAGGAATGATAGAATTAGAAAGAGCATTTGATTTAGATAACATGCTGAAATAGAAAGATCTCCCTAAAGCAGATGGAGGAGAATATTCACTAGTCAACATAGGACATGATGTAGAGAAAAGGAATGTCCTGATTGGAAAAGTGTGTACAGAAGAAGAAATGGTAGGGATAACCCAAGCACTTAAAGATTATATTCATGTTATTGCCTGGACATATGATGAGTTGAAAACTTATGATACTTCAATCATCACTCATACTATACCTTTAAAGCTAGATGTCAAGCCCTTTAGACAAAAACAAAGACCTGTTAATGCTTTGCTGGAGCCCGTCATCTTTGAAGAAGTGAAGAAGTTGCTTAATGCTAGAATCATATTTCTTGTGAGACATTCTACATGGGTGGCTAACTTGGTCCCAGTAAGGAAGAAGAATTATGACATTAGGTTGTGTGTAGACTTCATAAATTTAAATAGAGCTTCTGAAAAGGATAATTATCCTTTGCCTTCACTGGATGAAGTCTTGCAAATAGTAAATGGTGCAAAGATGATGTCATTTTTGGATTGTTTTTCAGGTTACAACCAAGTGATGGTAGACAAGATAGATAGATTAAAGACTGCATTCACCACTAAGTGGGGAATATTTGCCAATGGGTGCATGTCCTTTGGATTGATAAATGATGGAGCCACCTTTCAGTGAGCAATGGATATAGCCTTCAGGGGGTTAATTGGTAAATGCATAGTCATATACATGGATGACTTGACAGTTTTCTCTAAAGAGAGAGGGAATCATGTGGAAGACCTCAGAAAAGTACTAAAGAAGTGTGAACATTATGGAATATCCCTAAACCCTAAGAAATGCATATTTGGGGTAACCACAGGGAAGTTATTAGGTCACCTAATAACATAGAATGGGATCATCATTGATCCTGCATGCATAGAATCAATCATGAAGATACAACTTCCTAGGAGTAAGAAGGAGCTCAAATCTTATTTTGGTAAGATCAATTTTGTTAGAAAATTCATTACTGGTTTTACAGAGATTGTCAGACCATTGAATGTAATGCTCAAGAAGGATGCTAAGATTGAGTGGACACCTGAAGCTAGAACAAATTTTGAAGATATCAAGAAAGCTATATCTAATGCTCCTATTTTGATTAGTCTAGATTATACCAAAGACTTTTATGTTGATAATGAGAGGGGGGGGTGAATCAGTTATCCTAATTATTTCCCTTATTGAACTTTCTTATTAATTAATGCAGCATTGAATCAAACACAAAAACATTACCATGAAATAAGAAACACATAACACAGTATTTTTGACGTGGAAACCCTGTTAAGGGAGAAAACCACGGGGTGATTAACCCAAAATTATTCTCTGTTAGAAGAATAGGAAATTACAAAATGGCACTTGCCAATTAGGGCTCACTGCCCGAGCACACTGCTCACAAGAGGCCCACTGCCTACAAGAAGACACACTGTCTACAAAGTGATAAGAATCACAGTCTTGAACTGATTGGAAGCATCTGCATATGCTGGAGTTCAGTTCCGGTTAGGCTCAGTACACTGATCTGCTGCACTTCATCTTTCCTCTGTTCTTTATTCTGCTATCTTTCACATACCGGATCCTTTTTGCTACTTCTGCTCTGTTCTGGACTTATTCGCATATATCTTCACACCATTACTACCCCCTTCACAACCAAATCCATCCTCTATATATATCCGCACAAGTAATTTCATCACCTTTCTAGTCGGCATCCGGAACAGTCTAGTTTCTTACAAACTCTTGTTCTGTCGGCTGAATCCTTCCTCACCAAGCAATGCGGATCAAGCATATACTTGTAGATATCATTAATCATGTCGGTCAAACATGATTCATGCCTTCACAACCTCTATCATCAATAGTAACACATCCGGAAAGTAGTCTGATACTCTGTCAGTCAGTTCTTCCTCTGTTTTCACTGTCTCTCAGGAATCCGGTACTCAACTATTCATATCTTTCTCCTTGTCCATCATCGGAGGCTAAATCCTTGGAATATACCACTCAAGGTAGTCCTCTTGACTTCCCCAAATCCGCACTGCACCAAGACACTTCCTCTGAGAGATCCGGATCAATCTGTCAGACCTTGCCACATGCTCTGTTCTTGTTCACCGGACCACAACATTCTTTATTCTGACTTCCGGTAGAGACACATCATGACTTGCGGATATGTGGGATGATCTTTGTTGCCATCAATGACAACAACCATGAATCCATATAGTGTCTCTTGCCAACAATCTCCCCCTTTGGCATTGATGGCAACACTTAGTGAAAAATGACTAAGTGTTTACACTATGCTCCCCCTTTGCTGATGCTCTATCTTTATATACAATTTCTGGAACTCCCCCTTAAATGGATTCCTCATTTTTCACTGCTCCTCACTCCCCCTTTGACATCAATGGCAAAGGGTAGGGTCCGCACATCAAAATTTTCAAAAATTTTCTATACATAGCCGCATATTTACATACTCACATATACTGAAGAATGTCTGCAAAGGATGTCTGCAATTAGATCATTTCTGTAGCCCAACTTTGCTTCATTCTATCCAAAATTGAAATGTGACCACTCAACAAAAATGCAAAAGCTTCTGCCCTCTTGAGATCTGTCGGATCATTTGTTTGGGCGGTGGTCTGAGCATCACTGATGGCCTCATGCATAGTTTCCAACTTAGGGATTATAATCCGTCTAAGTTCTCCCATCCGGTTAGTGATGTTCTTCCTTTCCTTCTCAAGATTCTTTATTTCATTCAAGACTGCAATAGTCTGACATTCTTGATTTATTATGGAGGAAGAGAGAGGATCAAAACTTTGAGATAAGCTTTGTAGCTTGTCCTGTTCCTCTTTTATTTTCTTATCAATTGCTGCTGTTGCCTTTGACCAGGATATACAAAATTTGTAGATGTCACCGCCATCCTTAAGAGCATTCTCTAAGCTCTTTATTCCAATGCTCACAATCTTCCTATCTTTAGAGATTAATTCTAATACTTCTGAAAATCTTTTATCCAAAAATTCCTTCCGGACCTTTTCTTCAGCTGATTTTTCTAGAGAATCAAAATGTGTATCAACACTGCTGACTAAGGTTTTTAGATTACCGGAAGAGGAGGCTGTCGGATCTATCTGGATTGATGGCATAATCTTTACAAGTACTCCGGAAGCAGCCTCTATCAACTCATAGTCTTGCATATGAGACTTCAGGAGTTTTTCATTTGCCTTGGCATTTGCAAATGAAGCTATCTTCATTGTTTGTACCGGAGAGAGAGAGTCAAAGTTGAATGGGCCTTTTAGAAGCTCCGGTTCATCAATCTCTAAAGTTTCTTTGCTCAAAAATTGTTGAACAGTTTGTGCAGTGTCTCTTGCCGGAGACAGATGTTTCTTTTCTTCTACAGTCTTGGAACTGTCAACCTCTTTGTCTTTCACCACTGCTTCCTTCTCCTGTAATTTCTCTTCTTCTTTGGATCCGGAGACTGTAGGGGAAACCGGAGGAGAGATGCTAGCTTGTTCATAGGCCACTTCTTCTAGAGCAGAGGGTTCCAAGTCCCCAGCTGTTTCTGTACCTAAGTCCTCTACAACAGGAAGATTGAACCTTTTGAAGGCCTTCCGGAGGATCTCTTCTGTCTCTTGGGCCACTTTGTCAGTCTCACCAAGCATGAGTTGATTCATCCTGGCTTTACTTCTGAACTCATCTTTGTAGTCCTTGAAGATTATGTTCATTGTCTTGGGATCAATTTGAGGATATAGCTGAATAGCTATCTACTCCCGGATCTCAAGATCTTTTGCATGAGCATTGTTCTTTCTTACTTCCAATTCCTTTTCTAGGCTTTTAGGAATAAGAGATATGATCTCAATGAAAGCCTTATTATATATGTTCAGATATTTGACTGTGGCTTCCTGCAGAGTCTTTTGGTCAGCCTCACTGAAGTCATCATAAGATTCAGTCACTGGTTGAAGGTTTCCATCCACCGTGACCGACTTGATTACATTCTCTAGAGACAGAGTGGGCTTTTCAACAGATACCTCTGCCATTTCATCCTTGTCTTGTCCTGAGGAGGGTTTACCGGATCCTTTCTTCTTCTGCTTCTTTATTTCTTTTACTCCCTCATCTGACTCTGTTTCCTCTTCATCCTTTTGGCTTTTATAAGCCCTTGTGGCTTTTGTCTTGGATCTTTTACCGGATGCCTGGACTTCCAGTTTTGAACTTTTGGTTGAGGGAGGTGCAGATCTTTTTGATGATCTGGTCCGGGTGGGAGTTTCAACCGGAACACTTTCTTTACTTTTCTCTTCTTCCTCAGCCTTCCTCCTCTTTTCCCGGCTGGCATCAAGTGCCTCTTTTGAGATGCCTAGGCCTTGAGCAATATGCTCAACTTCTTTTCTTACCTTCCTCTTTATCTCCGGTTCCCTGAGTTCTACATGTATTTTTACACTCAGTTCCTCAAAGGTTCCGAACCTTTCTGCCTTAGGATCTTTGGGCTGGCTTAGCATGTGTTGAACATGCAGCTCTACTATCTGTTCATCCACTTCATACCCCATAGGCATGATCCAGACAGTCCTTGGCTCCACTGCCTCCATCAGACACTGATCTGTTTCTACCATGAAGCATACTGTGTCTTTGTATTTTTCAACAAGGGATTGGAGTATTCTTTCTCTTGCATGCATCATGCTTTGGAAGTTCTTGAAGTAACCCCATAGAGCTGTATTTCTTGCTTTTGCATCCCCAAGTCCATGCAAATAGTCTCTGATTTGAATGGCAACCGGTCTGTCATTCTGCCATATCCATCCACTGGATCCGGGAAGCTCATTCATGTAGTAAAAGAAGAGACAAAGGATCAGATTGCCATATTTGAAGGAGTTTTTCTTGTCCTTCTTAATCTTATGCAGATTTTCAAAGAGTTGGTTTACTAGAAGCTCGCACAAGTCGTAGTCTGCATTCTCCTTTAACATCTGATAGGCTGTGTAGATTGCAGTTCCCGGTACTAAATTTTCCCTAATGGAGTGATAGATTTTGTAACCAATTATTATAGCTGCAAATTTGACATCCGGTTCAATGATATCATCAACTGTCATAGCTCTCTTGTCAAATTTGGATCCGGTTGCATCACTGACTGTCTGATTTTTGACAGATTTGAGAACAAGTAATCCACCGGATGAGTGCAGACCGGTTACAGCCCTAATTGCGTCCTTGGTGATCTTGAAGGGCTTGTTCAACCATAGGAAGTTGTCATGTACTCTACTTAGTACATACCGGACCCATTCATCTTCTTCAAAACAGGGGAAATGAATGCACTGTGCAAAGTGTTTGTCCTGGATGGCTTTATACTGAGGTTTGATCTCAAAGGAGTCATCTATCAATTGTTTGTGATAGATATCCATCAGTTTTGATTCTCCAAAGTCTTCAAGATTCGCATGGATTTAAACCCTAATATCTTCCGTATGCAATACACCATGAGGAACACTAGAGAAGGCTCCTAGTGGATCTACCTCCAATGTTTTGTAAGGATGTTTCTTGAATGAGGGGCGAGGTCTATCAGAGATCTTAACTATATTTGGAGTAGCCATTCTTCAAAGATTTGCAGTGAGGTAATGAAAAACGGAGAGTACCTTATGCGCCTTCGATTTGCACGGAGTGATTGGATTGATTTCTTTCTGTAATGACTTCGGCAGGAGATCCTTGGTGTGCTTGATGAATCTTGTTGCAGAGCTCCACTATTCGCTTCTTCTTGAGTGCAGAATGAGCAAATGACTTTTGAGAAATCCCTTATATTGCTCCGCGAACCCTAATATCTGTCTGCAATAAATGCTTCACCTACATTATTCCGGTTTGCCTTGTCTGGATAGCTTGGAGTATCCCGGATTAGTCCTGATCTGTGAATATCATCCGGATCTTTTAATCATGAATAAATCGAAGTAACATATTACAAGAACATCCCAAACACTCTGTCCAATCCGCAGAACAAGATAGTGTACTTCCGGATCTCTCCGGACCTTTTTGTAATCCTCTGTCATACCGGAGCATCTCCCGGAACAGGTCTTACTTGATCGATCACAGCTTCTTCATAACTCCATGCGGACCTCTGAAATCTTATCTGGATCATCTCAGGACTTATATCTTTAAACCCTTTACTCCGCATCTTGTGCCACATCCGGCACCACTTGTTTGGCTGGGGGAACAGGATTTTCTTTGAGTCTCCCCCTGAGCCTGAGCTCACTTTTTAATTTTCAGAAGAAATATCAGCACCAGAGTTTGGTGCGGATCTAACCTCTACATTCTCTGGACTTTTCTTCACCCAAATCTTGCTCATCTGATTCCTAACTTCATCCACATTCATCTTTTGTTTACCCTTGTCTTGATTCTGATTATACACCGGACCTCTTTTGTCCTGATACTTGTTTCTGCAGACTTTAGCATTATGACCGGACCTATTGCAGATTTGGCAAATAACATTTCTTTGCATATTTGACTGATATCCTCTTGATCTGCATTGATTAACCATATGACCTACTCTATTGCATGTAAAGCATCTACCTTTGAATGATTTGTTTACTTGCATAATTCTGCATTCATGGGATTTGTGTCCATACCTTTTGCAGTTGAAGCACTGTCCGGAGAAGGATGAATTAATCTAATTCATTCTCATTCTGCACTGATTAGCTTTGTGACCAAAGTGGTTGCAGCTGTGGCAGTATCCATTGAAGGATGGATATCTTTGAGCATTTGGCTGTCTAACCGGAGGTCTTCTAGGCCTGCTCCTTGGATTTTCTGATCCAAGATTCTTCTGACCGGATCCGGAGCTTTCTCCTTTCTCATATCCCAAACCATACTTGTCATCTGTCCTCTTTTGACTTCCAAGAAGAACTTCAAGTTGAGCAGAACTTATCTTGAATTTCTCTTTATATTCATTTGCTGTTTGAAGGTCTCTTTTGAGAGAGGCAATTTGATCCTCAAGTTTTTCTTCATTAGCTTTGGCATCTTCAAGATCAGATTCAAGATGTCTGATAATCCTGTCCATCTGGTGGCATTCTTCTGATTTTTCTTTAAGAGATTGTCTTAGATTGTCTTCAGCCTTTCTTTTTTCTTCAATCTCTTGAGTAAACTTTATAGTTCCTAATTCCATTTCATGTCTTAACATAATGACTTCTTTTGATAACTTTTCACATAACTTGGTTTGCTCAGTCAATTCTTCATTTGTATTGCTTTCTTCACTTTGTCTTGCCAACTGTTGGAGCAGCTCCTTTCTCTTTTTCATAGAGAGACTTAATTTGTCTTTTAATTCTCTCATGAATTCATCAGCCTGTTTGAGTCTTTCCTTTAATTCATTGACTTCAGAATTTGACTGTTCAAGATCCTCAAGAGCAGTCTTGAGTTGCTCCCTTAAACCATATGCATCCATTTGAACTCCCAGATCTTCCTCAAGCTGTTAGGCTCTATTAGGAGGAACTTAGCTCTGATACCAATTGTTGATAACTGAGAGGGGGGGTGAATCAGTTATCCTAATTATTTCCCTTATTGAACTTTCTTATTAATTAATGCAGCATTGAATCAAACACAAAAACATTACCATGAAATAAGAAACACATAACACAGTATTTTTGACGTGGAAACCCTGTTAAGGGAGAAAACCACGGGGTGATTAACCCAAAATTATTCTCTGTTAGAAGAATAGGAAATTACAAAATGGCACTTGCCAATTAGGGCTCACTGCCCGAGCACACTGCTCACAAGAGGCCCACTGCCTACAAGAAGACACACTGTCTACAAAGTGATAAGAATCATAGTCTTGAACTGATTGGAAGCATCTGCATATGCTGGAGTTCAGTTCCGGTTAGGCTCAGTACACTGATCTGTTGCACTTCATCTTTCCTCTGTTCTTTATTCTGCTATCTTTCACATACCGGATCCTTTTTGCTACTTCTGCTCTGTTCTGGACTTATTCGCATATATCTTCACACCATTACTACCCCCTTCACAACCAAATCCATCCTCTATATATATCCGCACAAGTAATTTCATCACCTTTCTAGTCGGCATCTGGAACAGTCTAGTTTCTTACAAACTCTTGTTCTGTCGGCTGAATCCTTCCTCACCAAGCAATGCGGATCAAGCATATACTTGTAGATATCATTAATCATGTCGGCCAAACATGATTCATGCCTTCACAACCTCTATCATCAATAGTAACACATCCGGAAAGTAGTCTGATACTCTGTCAGTCAGTTCTTCCTCTATTTTCACTGTCTCTCAGGAATCCGGTACTCAACTATTCATATCTTTCTCCTTGTCCATCACCGGAGGCTAAATCCTTGGAATATACCACTCAAGGTAGTCCTCTTGACTTCCCCAAATCCGCACTGCACCAAGACACTTCCTCTGAGAGATCTGGATCAATCTGTCAGACCTTGCCACATGCTCTGTTCTTGTTCACCGGACCACAACATTCTTTATTCTGACTTCCGGTAGAGACACATCATGACTTGCGGATATGTGGGATGATCTTTGTTGCCATCAATGACAACAACCATGAATCCATATAGTGTCTCTTGCCAACATTTTACACATACTCATTTGCTTTAGAGCATACGTCTGCAACAGTATTAACACAAAGAAATGAGCCTAAAGAAGAAAAGCCTATAGCTTTCATGAGTTGTCCTTTCAGGGATACAAAACTTAGATATATGGATGGTTAAAGACAAGTACTTGCTCTAGTCTGGACAACCAAGAAGTTTAGACATTACATCTTGAGAAGTAAGGTGATCGCTGTAGTACCGGATGCAACAGTAAAGATGCTTTTAATGCAAAGTGAACCTGGTGAAAGGAGAGCCAAATGGATAATTGTCCTCGAAGAGTATGATATGGACATAACACCCATGAAATTAGTAAGAGGACAAGCTTTGAGTTAGATGATATCTGAAATTGATCCTAACATCATGAGCCAACAATATGTCATAAATACTAAGGAAATTGGAGAATGGTATTTAGACATCAGACATATCTTGATTACTAGAAGATGTCCTCCAAGGTTGCAGGCCTCACAAAGGAGAGCCTTGAAGATAAGATCACAAAAGTACATGATAAAAGGAGGAGTTCTTTTCAAGAAGAACCATGAGGGAATATACCTTAGATGCCTAAAAAGGCAAGAAGTAGACAAAGTGTTAATAGAATTACATGACAAGTTTGGAACTGCACATGGATCATACTCGGCTACCACTCATGCTATCCTCAGAGCAGGGTATTACTAGCCCACTATTTTTAAAGATACTACTGAACACATTAAATGTTGTCATATGTGTCAGGTTGCTACAAATAGAGAAAGGTATGCTTCTCAGCCCTTGCAACCAGTGATGGAGATGCACCCATTTGCTCAATGGGGGATGGATTTCATAGGACCTATTAACCCTCCATCATCTTCAGGCCACAAGTATGTGTTGACTATTATGGATTATTGCACCAGGTGGACTGAAGCTGTTAGTAGTAAGACATGTAATACTAAGGATGTGATCAAGTTCTTGGAAAGCAATATAGTAACTAGGTATGGAGTTCCTTATGCTTTAGTATGTGACAATGGATCTACCTTTGTATCGATAAGATTATCAAGTTGGGCTTTTGATCATGGAATTATTTTGAAGTTTTCTTCAAATTACTATCCTCAAGGGAACGGACTAGCAGAGTCTACAAATAAAAACTTGTTAAACATCATAAATAAATTGATAGAGACAAACCCAAGGGAGTGGAACACCTTATTAAAGTACGCATTGTGGGTAGATAGAACTAGGATGAAGGCTGCATTAGGAAATTCTCCTTTTCACCTAGTATATGGGGTGGATCCCATCCTCCCTGTTAACCTAATGTATATGCCTAAAAATGACACGAATCATCCTAAATAAATATTCTAAATATTTATTCCATTCTTCTATTAATTAAATAAATATTCTAAACTTATTTAATCGATTCACTGTTCCATAATTAAATAAATTCTATTTATTTAATTAAAATTCTTCTAATGTCCTACACAATTAAATAATCATAAATTATTTAATTAATCCAAATTCCTCTATCCTAAGTTCTAAATTCAAAAATCCACCTCACCTTTACACCTCACCTTTTCCACCTCACCTTGTCCACATCATCAGGTTGCACATGTAATTAAATATATTAAATATTTAATTACCTATTTTTCTCTCACCCACATGGCCTGTTTCTTCTCAAATCAGAAGTTAGTTAACTAATCAATCAAATCTGTTAACTAATTAGTCATTTGAGTTCACTGGTCAATCTATTCTGTTGACTCCTCAATCAACCGAGTTCACTGGTCAATCAATTCAGTCAATCCCATAATCCACTCTTCTAACTGATCAATCAAGTCTGTTAACTGTTCAGTCAATGGAGTTAACTCTCCAATCAATTTTGTCACATCCCCTCTTTCATGATGGAGCTGGGACACTTGTCACATTTCTATTGGTTGCACATTCCTCAACCATCCTCAGCCGTTGATCTTCATATCTCCTCTCAACCGTTGATTCCCATTCTTCCAAGTCTATAAATGAAGCTTCATTCTTCCATTCTAATCATCCAGGCTTTTGACATCGTTACTCTGCAGAAATACCACCAGCGCGCCTTTGGCACCCTTTTGTCATCCACAAGCTTGAGATCACCATTGTTGCATTGGAGCTCACCTTCATTGCATATCACACCATAGCCGTTCACCATCAACTTCCTCAAACAGCTTTAAAAGATTGCACTCTCTGAGGGCTCATCTCATCTGCAAAAGGACGATTCGTGATAGGCGAACAACAGAAGTTTTGAAACTTCTGTTGTTTGCCTATCACGAATCGTCCTTTTGCAGATGAGATGAGCCCTCAGAGAGTGCAATCTTTTAAAGCTGTTTGAGGAAGTCGATGGTGAACGGCTATGGTGTGATATGCAATGAAGGTGAGCTCCAATGCAACAATGGTGATCTCAAGCTTGTGGATGACAAAAGGGTGCCAAAGGCGCGCTGGTGGTATTTCTGCAGAGTAACGATGTCAAAAGCCTGGATGATTAGAATGGAAGAATGAAGCTTCATTTATAGACTTGGAAGAATGGGAATCAACGGTTGAGAGGAGATATGAAGATCAACGGCTGAGGATGGTTGAGGAATGTGCAACCAATAGAAATGTGACAAGTGTCCCAGCTCCATCATGAAAGAGGGGATGTGACAAAATTGATTGGAGAGTTAACTCCATTGACTGAACAGTTAACAGACTTGATTGATCAGTTAGAAGAGTGGATTATGGGATTGACTGAATTGATTGACCAGTGAACTCGGTTGATTGAGGAGTCAACAGAATAGATTGACCAGTGAACTCAAATGACTAATTAGTTAACAGATTTGATTGATTAGTTAACTAACTTCTGATTTGAGAAGAAACAGGCCATGTGGGTGAGAGAAAAATAGGTAATTAAATATTTAATATATTTAATTACATGTGCAACCCGATGATGTGGACAAGGTGAGGTGGATTTTTGAATTTAGAACTTAGGATAGAGCAATTTGGATTAATTAAATAATTTATGATTATTTAATTGTGTAGGACATTAGAAGAATTTTAATTAAATAAATAGAATTTATTTAATTATGGAACAGTGAATCGATTAAATAAATTTAGAATATTTATTTAATTAATAGAAGAATGGAATAAATATTTAGAATATTTATTTAGGATGATTCGTGTCATTTTTAGGCGTATACATTTTGCCCCTCTTTGACGCAATGCAGTTTACAGCGTTGCTTCAAAGAAATCGATAGTTTGAACTATGATGAAAACCTGGCAAACAGGCATCATGTGTAAGTTGATCTTCTATGTCCCTACACTTGGGGGCCCTTTGTCTCATCGGTATATCACTTTTCTCCTACCAATTTCCTTTAATACCATTTCCTATCCTATCCTCTATCCATTACATACCTATACTGTCCCATCCATCCATCCTAATCCTCCATTTCTCTATTTTTCTTGATCTTGATAAAGATTGGGGGCACAATGTTGACAAATGTTTTCGATATCTCTTGGCATACCTTATCCCTCCAAACCATGCAAATCCTTCATTATCCTCTCATCCTCCTATCATCATTAGCATTGTCATGAAAAATCCTAGGTACTCTACCTACAATGGGGCATGTTTTTCTTATGCGACATAGTCCTTGGAGATCACATCCTTGTTTCCTTCTACCTATCCTGCCATTGATCCCCTATCGCCCATCCATCTGCCTATCCGTGGTGTTTCCCTTGTCATCAGTATCTCGCATTAAGGCTATCCAAAATTCTGGGGTTGTATCCTGTCCATAGTGTCAGCCTAACATAGCCTCTGTCATCAGTGTTATCTGTTCCATATCTGATCTATAGTTGTTCCATATCTGATCCATATCTGTTCTATATCTGATCCATATCCATTTCATATCCGATCTGTAGTTGTTCTATATCTATTCCATATCGTCTCATCTGATCCATATCTTAGGTCCATGGTCCAAGTCCGTGAACTACGTTGTCTCTGTGCCGTCACGTAGGCAAGGCCATTATTCTAATGCGCCCCCGAGGCTTCCATCTCTCCCAAGGTCCCATTCATCTCCTTTCTTGTCTTCATTCTTGTCGTCTTTCTTCTAGTCCATCCATGATCCATTAGGGTTTACCCCGAACTACGTTGCCTCTGTGTCGTCACGTAGGCAAGGCCATTTAGCAATGAGCCCCCGAGGCACTAGGTCAGTCCCTTAGGGTCCGTCTTCTCAATAAGGATTATGCAACCTTCTCATCAAGCAAACAAATGCAAGCAAAACCCGCGCTTCAAGTAGAAACCTTGACTATGAGCATCTTAACCTATGCAATGCAAAGCAAATACCCAAGGTCTTCTAAATGATTTTATGCAAATTAAGGCAAGAAATAAACACATATCAACACAAATATGCTTTGTAGATTTGAACCTAGGGTTAAGTTACAGAGTCTTGATTTTTGCTATCCTACCTTCCTATGCTACTCAAGGATGCCAAAAGCTAGAGATGCTATGATGGGGGCATGATTACTTTCTTTGTTTGTTGTTTGTGGATTAAACTTTAATAATGTGAAGCCTTGTCTAAGGACATGATCGGCAAAAGATCATCGAGGACATCAAAGGTCTTACAGGAACGGGGGCAATCCTTGCTTGTTGAAACGCAAGAAGTACTCAGGTCATCTAGATTCAATTTTGACTAGATGCTTGTATTAACTTGCTAAATCACAATCCATGTAAGCGGTACTCAGGTCATCTCGGTTCAATTATACCTCGATGCTTGTATTCACTTACAACATTTCAGAAAAGTACCACAAAAAAATTCCCAATGATGAAATAAAGCACTCTAAAAGCAAAGCATCCATCCTATATCCATTTATACATCCATACCATACCCCATGCAATACAGATCTGACAATGCAGAGTATCAATAAAAATAAAAGCTTGTGAGCCCTTCTATCGAGTCTTTCTTCTATCAATCAGATTTCTATCTATCATCATATCTTTCATCCTTGTCTAGTTAGTCTGAGCAATGATCCAAATGCAGGTCCATCCTTAATCCATATCAATCATGTCAAGTCAATCTTGCACAAATGATCCAATCACAATCAGTGGTCTTGATCCTTATCTGGTCGTAAACCAACTCGATCAGTTAATCAATCAATTGTCTTATACAGGATGTTGCATTGTCAAAATCAGACCAATACACGCGTCTTACACGACATGCTTCATTTCCTGGACCAGACACTATCCTTCATGTTGCTCTAGGGATCCATCATTCCCCGCCATGACAACACGCCTGCCGTGTTGGTCTAGGGATACATTGTTCCCCGCCATGACAACATTGTTGTATATCGTTATTAGTATATCATTGGTTTACCGCTTGACAGGGGCAGTAACTTGTTTGTTCTTGTGTCATTTGTGCATACTTGCTTGCTTGCTTGTGTGTGTCATCATTCCATCTTGCATCGCGTATCATTCGGCTCTTTCTTCAACCGATTTCTTCATTCTAACCTAGCTTCCCTTCATCTTCGTGAGATTGTCCGTCTCACACCTTCTGCCTCCTCCTCGTCCAATCTCCCCAGGGGGCATCATGTCATCAAACTTGTACCAGGGGCAAACTAGGGCATGTATCATCATTCAAACTATCGATTTCTTTGAAGCAACGCTGTAAACTGCATTACGTCAAAGAGGGGCAAAATGTATACGCCTAAAAATGACATGAATCATCCTAAATAAATATTCTAAATATTTATTCCATTCTTCTATTAATTAATTAAATATTCTAAATTTATTTAATCGATTCATTGTTCCATAATTAAATAAATTCTATTTATTTAATTAAAATTCTTCTAATGTCCTACACAATTAAATAATCATAAATTATTTAATTAATCCAAATTCCTCTATCCTAAGTTCTAAATTCAAAAATCCACCTCACCTTTACACCTCACCTTTTCCACCTCACCTTGTCCACATCATCGGGTTGCACATGTAATTAAATATATTAAATATTTAATTACCTATTTTTCTCTCACCCACATGGCCTATTTCTTCTCAAATCAGAAGTTAGTTAACTAATCAATCAAATCTGTTAACTAATTAGTCATTTGAGTTCACTGGTCAATCTATTCTGTTGACTCCTCAATCAACCGAGTTCACTGGTCAATCAATTCAGTCAATCCCATAATCCACTCTTCTAACTGATCAATCAAGTTTGTTAACTGTTCAGTCAATGGAGTTAACTCTCCAATCAATTTTGTCACATCCCCTCTTTCATGATGGAGCTGGGACACTTGTCACATTTCTATTGCTTGCACATTCCTCAACCATCCTCAGCCGTTGATCTTCATATCTCCTCTCAACAGTTGATTCCCATTCTTCCAAGTCTATAAATGAAGCTTCATTCTTCCATTCTAATCATCCAGGCTTTTGACATCGTTACTCTGTAGAAATACCACCAGCGCGCCTTTGGCACCCTTTTGTCATCCACAAGCTTGAGATCACATACTTGCATTGGAGCTCACCTTCATTGCATATCACACCATAGCCGTTCACCATCGACTTCCTCAAACAGCTTTAAAAGATTGCACTCTCTAAGGGCTCATCTCATCTGCGAAAGGATGATTCGTGATAGGCGAACAACAGAAGTTTCGAAACGGAAGAGGTTTGCTGTGTTTGTTCATTGCTTTGTTTACTTGAATCTTCTTTGTTTCACTATTCTGTTGATGTTTGGGTCATCTATTATTCATTTGATTGATCACCATTTTACCCTCACACCTAAAGATCCCCACATTGCAGTTTGCACAAGAGTATCTAGCTATAGATAACAAACAAGAAGTTAGGTTACTTCAGTTAATGCACCTAGAAGAAAAAAGAAGTAGAGCAATTGATCAATTTGCTAAGCATCAAGCTATTGTCAAACGTTGGTTTGACAAAAGAGCTAGAGTTAAGACTTTCAGAATTTTAGATTTAGTCTGTATGTGGGATAAAGCACATGAAAGGAAAGGGGATCATGGTAAATTTCATAAACTTTGGGTAGGTCCTTTTCAAATTTTGGAAATCCTAGGAGACAGTACCTACAGGCTCAAGACCTTAACCAATGAGGATGTCCCATTACTAGTTAATAGATAGTTCCTCAAACATTATTTTCAAGCCTGAAACAGTGTCATGAAGATCTAATGTATCATAATGTGCATATTGTATAATTGTTTGTATAGTCTTGTTTTGCTTGTTGAGTTTTGTTTTGGTTAGCCAAGATGATGTAACTTGTTACTTTACGAAAATAACCAAATTGTTAGGATTCAAAGTGGTGAGAACAAATTCCTATATAGGTTATGTTGCAAGTATGAGGTAAACTAGTGTTGTCATTGATGTCAACTTACTCATATTGCATTAGTAAGAAGGTTTGGATGAGTTGTGCGCTGTTGTTATTGAGGAAATCAGTCTCCATCTGGAACAGTGAAGAACAGTGATGAGAAGAAGGCAAATGTATTGTATAGGTTAAGAACCAGAGGATGCGGATTAAAGGGTTTGTAGATATGAGTTTTGAGATGCTTCAGCTAAGATTTTAGAGGTCCGTATGAAGATCTGAAGAAGTTGTGGCTGTCTGTGTGGAACCGGTTCCGGCAAGTGTTTAGAGGTGACAGATGATCACAGAAAGGTCGGGTGAGGTCCGGAGTTGTATTATCCTAATCTGCAGATTGGAAGGAGTGTTTGGGATGTCCTTGTGATGTGTCATCTCGAGTTGTGTATGATTTTGGGGTCCGGAAGTACCTTTTGCATTGTGACAGTGGTGATAGACTGTGTTCTTGAAGTACCAGATGATGAAGAGAAGAATTCTGGTAAGCTGATGAAGTGCGGATGTTTTCGATGATTCAGGGAAGGTTATGATGATCATTGGATCAGATCTAAGTTTGTGTTGGTGGTCCGCATTAAAGTTAGAGTTGGATTTGATGTTATGGCTACCAATTGTTGGTGTTCTTGCTGTAACAGGCCGACTAGATGTTCTACACGCCTTGCGAATGTTATTGTGATGTTTGTCGACTTAGATGATTGTTCCTAAGTTGATGTCTTGTATAAATAAGTGTTTGAGAATTCATTTTGAAGTGTGGATTGTGTGGATGAGTGTGGCATAGCAAAGAGAAGTGTGAAAGGTAGAGCAAGGGTTTTTGGGCTTAAATGGAACTGATCCGGACATGGTAGAGATGTCATTCTCCAGTTCAAGATTGTGATTCTTATCACTTTGTAGACAGTGTGTCTCCTTGTAGGTAGTGTGCCTCTTTGTGAGTAGTGTGCTCAGGCAGTGAGCCCTAATTGGCATGTGCCATTCATTTTTTCTTATTCTTCTAACAGAGAATAATCCTTGGGTTAATCACCCCGTGGTTTTTCCCTTAATCGGGTTTTCCACGTCAAAATCTTGGTGTCCAATGTGTTGATGTTTATCTACTCTTGTGTTTATGCATTATGCTTTCATGGATGTTTAATTGATATGCTGTTAACTAACAAAGAAGAATCAAGTGTTTGAAGTAAGAGCAAGTTTTTATACAACTGATTCACCCCCCCCCTAAACAGTTGTATGCCCTAGATCCAACAATTGGTATCAGAGCCAAGTTCCTCTGAAAGGAGCTTAACCACTTGAGGAGATCCAAGATGTCGTCATACAAGAAGGATAGTCTAAAGTTTGATGGAACCAACTTCACTCTCTGGAAAGGTCACATGAAATGTCACTTGGAGTGTATGGGAAAAGCATACTTGGCCATGGTCTCAAAACCATATGTACTTCCACAGGGTGGTCCGACAACTCTGAATGAAATCATAGATGCTGAAAACAATCTGCGGACCAAGGAAGCTCTTCTAAGCGCATTGAATGACTCAGATCTCTCAAATGTTATCGACCTACCAACTACATATGAGATCTTGACTAAACTGGAACTTCTGTATGAAGGAGATGAGTTTGTCAAGGGTGCAAGGTTTCAAAGTCTGGAAGGGAAATTTGAAAGATTAAAGATGAGAGAAGATGAAAACATCACTACCTTTATGCCAAGAGTAAATGAGTTGGTATGTGGAATTAGAAATGCTGGTGGAACTCTAGATGAAAATGAGATTGTTTGCAAAATTCTCAGATCCCTTCCTGCTACCTACAAAATCAAGGTGGTTGCCATTGATGAATTCAGAGCCCACACAACTGTCACAAGAGAACAATTGGCTGGCAAACTAGCTACATTTGAAATGACCGAGTTTGGAGATGATCCTCCCAAGACTAAATCTGCTTTCAAAGCCAGTGCCTATGTGAAAGGCAAACAGAGATTTGATTCGGGAGAAAACTCTTCAAGGAAGATGTCATGGTATGATCAAGCAAGAAGAGACATGGAAGAAGAGGAAGCAGAAACAACTCAACTTGAAGCCCTCGTTGCAAAGAGACTACCAAGAGGATCCAGTAAGTATGAAGGAAAACTACCCTTTAAGTGTTTCTACTATAATAAGATTGGTCATTTTGCTTCAAGATGTCTGGAATGATCTGCAAGGTCTAATACTAATAGACAAAGGTTTCAAAAGAACTGCTATTATGTTCATGAAGAAGATGACAATGAAGGAGTAACAGATGATGAATCAAAACTAGGAAGCAAATCTGGAAATGAATGGGTGTTTATTGCCATCAAGGAAGAAGATTCAATATCCTATGAATCTATCAATCACAAGGTTGTGGAAAGAGCTTTGGTTGCTCAAGTGGAAGAAAAGGATGATTGGGTTATTGACAGTGGATGCTCTCACCATATGACTGGTGACAAGAATAAGTTCTTAGATTTGGAAAGGTATGAAGGAGGAATGGTAAAGTTTGGTGACAATTCTGCTGGCAGAATCAGAGGTAGGGGGACTATTTCCTTTGATGGAAAAAGCAAAATAGGTAATGTACTATATTTTGAAGGATTGAAGCACAATCTTCTCAGTGTTGGTCAGTTAGTGGACAAAGGCTATGATCTCCGGTTCAAGAATGGAAAATGCAGAATCTTTACAAGCTCTGGAACTAAAATTGCATCCGGTGCTCAAACAAAAGGTAATATCTTTCATCTAGTTGGTTCAAATAAAAGTTATCTGTTTGTTCAAGTTGATCAGAGTTGGTTATGGCATAGAAGAATGTGTCATGTAAATTTTAATAACATCATCAAGATAAGCAATATTCAGGCTGTAAGAGATCTTCCATAATTAGTGAAACCTATAAATAGTTTGTGCAAAGAATGTCAGCTAGGTAAACAGAGCAGAGCCTCTTTCAAAAGCAAAGATCAGTCCTCTACGAGATTGTTGGAATTAGTACATACTAATCTTTGTGGTCCGATAAGAATCAAGAGTCTGCAAGGTGATAGATATTTCATGTTGCTAATTGATGACCATTCCTGGATGATGTGGGTTACCTTCCTAAAAGAGAAATCAGAAGCCCTTGATAAGTTCAAAATCTTCAAAGCTATGGTAGAGAATCAAACTGGATTGAAACTGAAATGTCTAAGGTCTGATAGAGGTGGTGAATTTACATCCGGTGAGTTCAATGACTTTTGTGAGAAGCAGGGTATAAAGAGACAGTTGTCTACTCCTAGGACTCCATAGCAGAATGGAGTAGTTGAGAGAAAGAACCGGACCATTCAAGAAGCTGCTAGGACAATGATGTTGGAAGTAAATGTTCCTCAGATGTTTTGGAAAGAAGCTATCAGCACTGCAGTCTACACTCTCAATCGAGTTCAAATCAGAAACAATACTGGTAAGACCCCCTATGAACTTTGGTTTGGCATCACTCCTACTGTGAGATATTTTAGAGTATTTGGTAGCAAGTGTTATATTAAAAGAGATGAAGATCTAGGAAAGTCTGATGCCAAAAGTGATGAAGGAATTTTCTTGGGTTACTCCACTCAAAGCAAAGCATACTGGTGTTACAATAAGAGACTGAGGAAGATGACAAAAAGTACTAATATGAAAGTTGATGAAGGAATTGAGAAGCCCTCAATGTTCTATGAATGTGATGGAGATGATCAAAATGATCCTCTGGTGCAAGAAGCTCCTTCCTCCTCTGAAATTTAGATCCAGATTGATTTGGTAAATCTGCAAGAAGAAGTTTGTCTGAATGAGCCTGATCAAGAATTAGTAGTGCAAGAAACTCCTAAAGTTCCAAGGTATGTAACTCTAAATCACTCTGAAGATCAGATCATAGGTGACAAAAGTAAAGGGGTACAAACAAGAAGAAGAATTGCTCAAGATTCAAATGAATACTGTCTGATTTCAAAGATTGAACCTAAGACAGTAAATGAAGCTTGCAATGATGAAAACTGGACCAAGGCTATGGAGGAAGAATGGATGCAAATTGAGAAAAATCGTACTTGGGATCTTGTTCCTAGACCTAGAGACAGGAATGTGATTGGAACCAAATGGGTCTTCCAGAACAAACTGAATGAAGCTGGTGAAGTAATCAGAAACAAAGCTAGATTGGTCTGCAAAGGCTACTCTCAAATAGAAGGAATTGATTTTGAAGAGACCTTTGCTCCTGTGGCAAGAATTGAAGTAGTCAGATTATTTCTTGCATTTGCTGCCTTCAAAGACTTCAAGGTATATCAGATGGATGTCAAGTCTGCCTTCCTAAATGGTGATCTGGAAGAAGAAGTTTACATTAAACAACCGGATGGATTTCAATTGTCTGATAGTGATGATATGGTCTGCAAGTTGAAGAAAGCATTGTATGGATTGAAGCAAGCCCCAAGAGCATGGTATGAAAGGTTGGATAAGCATCTTATGCAGATTGGATTCAACAAAGGCACTGCTAACAGTAACTTATATTTCAAAATTGATCATGAAAACATTTTGATTGTTGAAGTGTTTGTGGATGATATCATTTTTGGAGGAAGAGATAGTATGTGCAAAACTTTTGCAAATCAGATGAAAGGTGAGTTTGAAATGTCTATGCTTGGTGAAATGAATTTCTTCTTGGGTCTACAAATTACTCAAACAAAGAAAGGGATCTTCATTTCTCAGACCAAATATGTGAAAGAATTGTTGAGGAAATTTGGTATGGAAGATTCAAAGCCAATGAAAACTCCTATGGCAACCGGATGTAAGTTGAGCAAAGATGATGACTCTCCAAAGGCAGATCAGACAAAGTATAGATCAATGATTGGTGGATTGTTGTATCTCACTCAGACTAGACTAGATATAATGTAGGCTATTGGTCTTGTGGCAAGATTCCAGGCTGATCCTAGAGAATCTCATGTTATGGCAATCAAAAGAATTTTTAGGTACTTGAAAGGAACAATTGAGTATGGTCTATGGTACCCTAGAGATCCGGATTTCTCTCTTCATGCATATATAGATGCAGATTGGGTAGGAGATATGGACGACCGGAAGAGCACCAGTGGTGGAGCATTCTTTTTGGGGAAGAGATTGGTTTCTTGGCTAAGCAAGAAACAAGATGCAATATCTCTGTCTACAACTGAAGTAGAATACATTGCAACAGCACGTAGTTGCACTCAAATCTTATGGATGAAGCAGATGCTAAGAGACATTAAAGTTGAATATGAGGAGCCTATCACAATTTTCTGTGATAATTCAAGTGCAATTAATATTTCTAAGAATCTGGTATTGCATTCTAAGACTAAGCACATATCTATCAAGTTTCACTTTTTGAGAGAACAAGTGAACAAGGAAGAAGTCAGATTGGAGTATGGTCCCTCCAAGGATCAGATTGCAGATATCTTTACTAAACCTCTTCCCAAGGACTCTTTCGAATATCTCCGGGAGAAGTTAGGGGTCATGGCCCCTACGGTGATGAACTAGGATGCACTGATGTGCATCAGTCCGGTGGATATCACAGTCATATCTTGTGATCCGGATTGATGATGGGGAGCTGCTACTAAGGGGGAGCAGCTGGTATGATTCCGATGTATTAGAATTGCAAGTATGAGCCCTTTGCCATTGATGTCAAAGGGGGAGAGAAGACATGTGAAAAACAAGTGGTTGATGATCAAAGGGGGAGCAGTAAAGGAAGAGAAGACATGTGATAAGTTGTTGTTGATAGGGGGAGCTGTGACAGAAAGTAGAAGTTCTTGTCTTGATGGTTTTTCACATCATATGTTGCCATCAATGACAAAGGGGGAGATTGTTGCAAGTATGAGGTAAACTAGTGTTGTCATTGATGTCAACTTACTCATATTGCATTAGTAAGAAGGTTTGGATGAGTTGTGTGCTGTTGTTATTGAGGAAATCAGTCTCCATCCGGAACAGTGAAGAACAGTGATGAGAAGAAGGCAAATGTACTGTATAGGTTAAGAACCAGAGGATGCAAATTAAAGGGTTTGTAGATATGAGTCTTGAGATGCTTCAGCTGAGATTTCAGAGGTCTGCATGAAGATCTGAAGAAGTTGTGGCTGTCTGTGTGGAACCGGTTCCAGCAAGTGTTCAGAGGTGACAGAGGATCACAGAAAGGTTCGGTGAGGTCCGGAATTGTATTATCCTAATCTATGGATTGGAAGGAGTGTTTGGGATGTCCTTGTGATGTGTCATCTCGAGTTGTGTATGATTTTGAGGTCTAGAAGTACCTTTTACATTGTGACAATGGCGACAGACTGTGTTCTTGAAGTACCAGATGATGAAGAGAAGAATTCTGGTAAGCTAATGAAGTGCGGATGTTTTTGATGATTCAGGGAAGGTTATGATGATCATTGGATCATATCTAAGTTCATGTTGGTGGTCTGCATTGAAGTTAGAGTTGGATTTGATGTTATGGCTACCAGTTGTTGGTGTTCTTCCTGTAACAGGCCGACCGGATGTTCTACACGCCTTGTGAATGTTATTGTGATGTTTGCTGACTTAGATGATTGTTCCTAAGTCGATGTCTTGTATAAATAAGTGTTTGAGAATTCATTTTGAAGTGTGGATTGTGTGGATGAGTGTGGCATAGCGAAGAGAAGTGTGAAAGGCAGAGCAAGGGTTTTTGGGCGTAAATGGAACTGATCCGGACATGGTAGAGATGTCATTCTCTAGTTCAAGATTGTGATTCTTATCACTTTGTAGATAGTGTGTCTCCTTGTAGGCAGTGTGCCTCTTTGTGAGCAGTGTGCTCAGGCAGTGAGCCCTAATTGGCATGTGCCATTCATTTTTTCTTATTCTTCTAACAGAGAATAATCCTTGGGTTAATCACCCCATGGTTTTTCCCTTAACTGGGTTTTCCATGTCAAAATCTTGGTGTTCAATGTGTTGATGTTTATCTGCTCTTGTGTTTATGCATTATGCTTTCATGGATGTTTAATTGATATGCTGTTAACTAACAAAGAAGAATCAAGTGTTTGAAGTAAGAGCAAGTTTTTATACAACTAATTCACCCCCCCTCTCAGTTGTATGCCCTAGATCCAGTAGGTTATGACTCATTTTGAGGAGTATCCGTGATCAAGTCTGTGATATCTTTTTCATCATGGTGCCTTTTCTTAACCGAAGTGATTCTTCACAATGATCCACCTAACAACCTTAGGTTTGTGGAACACGTAAGTATAGGTGTTAAGTGAAAAATCTAAAGGGACTCCCTTGCTACCAATGTAATCTCCAACCTAAATCAGCAAGTGACCATGCCTTGCACATTGAGCTTGCATGATGACATCATATGAACGAAAGGAATAAATATTGAAATCCAAAAGGAATAAAATTAGGTCATCTAAGTAACTCTACCAGGGCTATAGACACCTGCTGGCAGTAGGGCTCTACTTAGGGGGATTGAATAGATAACCTTGTCGTGGCTATAGACGCCTGCTGGCAGCAACACTCTATCTAGGTTGGCTATGAGGGATGCTCCCAAAATATGTAGCTTAACATCAGTTACTCATGTTTTCAACTTACTTTCAAGATGAGGATAATTAATCATTTGCACACACTTGATCCTTTGCTAGCATTGTTGCAATGATGAAAACCCTATCATCTAGAAAGATCATAATACTTATGCTTAGAAAGAGTTAAAATGCTATGTTAGAATGTGATCACACCACTTGAATCATTGGAATTTGGTTATTTTCTTTGGTGGCAAGTTGTTGTGTGGTTACACAACACGCCTCATTTTGCCTTGACAAAACAAGGACCCAACTTTTCTTTCTGCTTTGGCTTGTTTATTTTCTGTTTTGGGCAGTTTGGTAAAATTAGTTATGCATGTCACCTTACAAGAGCGTGGATTTGTCACTATGATGAGGTTAATTGCCAAAAGTTAGTAGTTCCAATTGTTAACGTCATGGTTGGAAAGTTTCCAAGTAGGTTTGCCTTTTAGATCACCCCAAAATTGTCTAAGGGAAGAAAGTTATGTTGAGTCAAAGTTTGGTCAAACTTGATATCTTGCGCAGGGGAGTCATATTTTTAACATCAGTCATCTTACGAATATCACCCTCTTTGCAAATATCACCCTATGTAAATATGATGGTGACGTCATCTGATTTTAGTGAATTAAGGAGATCACCCTCATGGTGACATCATTGTTCCGTCTAAACCACGAGGGGGGGTATGTATCTGATCTCCGTCATATTCTTTAATATGATGATGACATCAGTAAAACATAACAATTAAATGATGTCACCGACATGACGATGTCACCTCAATATTTTCTGAAGGGGGTCATTTTATCCGCAGGGGTCATATTTTGAATATCCCCTGATCTTAATTTCGTGACCCGATATACGCATGGTCAAACTTTGACTATATCACCCAATTCTTTACACTTAGTAATCCCATGCAAAAGCAAAAGAGGGGGTCACATTATAGGGAGGGGGTCACATTTTGAATATCACCTGATCTTTCTAAGATCACCCCCACCTGTTTAACATTAAATGCAATTAAATGCAGTAGATGAATTCTTGTCGATTACAAATGCAAGATTGAACACTTGGCGGCATCTATGGATTCCTTGTAGGTGATCAATGGATTTAATCAGGACAATGCATTTTTACCCTAATTTGTCCTACTGATCTGCTTTAAAGGTAAAATTTGAAGGTTAGTTTCTTTCACCTTGTGATAAATCAAGAAATTACAGAGCTCTGAAGTCAAACCCTCACCAGCTACCTACTAACAGATTGGATTCTTCAACCTAACAAAATGGGTGATCTCAAGCATTTATAGTCTTTCTCCGTAATCACTTATCTAATACAAAAGAGAGCACTGTAAGGTAAGTAACTCTAAAACCATCCCATTGTCGTTTTCTATATTTTCAGGTAGAGTGCTCATTTTTACTGGGGTATGGCTTTGTGTAATATGTATAATAGTAGAATGAAGAGTAATATATAGAGTATGCATGATAGAAGTACATAATGTTGTAGAAATGCATGTGGACACCACAGGGTAAAGTATATCATGTTTATTGTAGGAATCCATGGCAGATCTTAGGAGAAATAGGTCTAAGGTAGAGTTCCTCAAGCCCATGTTTGTACAGCTTGAGGGAGTGCAATTTAGGTATGGAGTTATTGGTGATACACATCAAGGGGATATAGATCTGGTAGCATGGTCGACCAAATTGGATCATGATAAGGATAATCTCATTTTGGATGGGGTGTTTGTCTCGGGAATGTGGCATGCAGTTGGTAGTGGAGTGCACAAGAAATTATAACCTTGAAACTAGGCAGGTAGAGAAGCATGGGAGGATATACGTAGATTTCTCAGTCAAGGGCATTACTACCACTTTCAATATGCTAGTTGGAAAGAAGATAGTGAGTGTGGACCTGCGCAAGCTAGAAATAGAGTATAATAATAACAAGAATAATGCAAGGAAGAAGATGTATCAATGGAGGTCAAAGAGCAGCACATACACTGCATCAACTAAGCTACCTGTACATTTGTACAAGTTCGATTTTGATGATGAATACCAATATATGATTGCCCTGCTAAGCAGGATGACTCGTAGGCCTCATGCTAGAAATTTTGAGAATTGGATGTTTGGGATCATCCAAATGATCTTATATGCAGACAACCAACCCCTATGGGAAAAGATTATCAGTGATGCATTGGATGAAGGAATGAGGAGCCTGGGAGGCCAAACATGTTTTTTTTTTTATGACTTCATATGTCGTGTACTCATGTACATACAAGGGAACTTTTGATGCTTTGAAGACTATGGGCAAGACTTGTGGTGATGCGGATGATGCACACATATGGGATCATTATCCCCAATTGCAAAGAAAGGCATACCTCCTGGACTACAAACTAGTGAATGATGCATTCTCTATGCATCTGGTTATAACTATGGAGGAGGACAGGACTAAAAGGTTGAGCATGCAAGATCAGGAAATTGTTAATTGACATGGACCGTGGTTCATCCAATTTGCCACTTTCTCATTCATCAGGATAGAGGGATTTGAGGGACAACCTCTTATGTTGCCAAGATACCCCACTGATGGGGTTGTCTTGATGGAATTTGTCAGGAAGGTATCCACAATAGTTGAGGCCTACAAGGTACAGAATAAGATACCTCCAGTTTTATTTTCAATATGTGCCCAGATTCAGAAAGTATAAAGTGTTGGTATGTGGCGACTGATCATGCAAGTACTATATACAAGTTATGTATCTGAGAAATTTTTTTCCCTCTTTTTTGCAGGATCAGAGTTAGTTGTTAATTTTTGTTAACCAACAAAAGAAAAATGACATTGCAAAACCCTAATTCTAGAAGCTTTCGAAAAGCTTGTTATAAATGACTGGGATGTATGGTACAGCGATGTATTCGCAAGATTGTAATTTGTTTTACACTAGATAATAAAATCATAAGATGGTTGAGTTTCTGTGGATGTAGCCCATATTGGGTGAACCACGTTAAATTTCTGTGTTGATCTCTTTTGTGTTATTCCTCATTATTATATTTGGGTTATTTAATCTGCATATAATTGTTAGTGTTTATTGCTTTAATCTTCCCTAACCCTAACATAAAGCATGTCATTGGGGGTTTGAAATTGATGCATTTACAACCATTTCCCCTAGCTAGATCATATGATCCTTATGGTAGGATGCAGAAGATACTAGGAAAACCAATATATCAAAAGCATCTAGAAGACTTTTGGACCAATTGTGATGATCAGGCTGAGGTAAGAAGAAGACAGTATCAAAGATTAACTTTGAATCAAATCAAAACCTTTAACTGCATCCCAGTGCCAACACAGCTACGGAAGGAAGATGGGAAAATCATGTCCAATGAATATGAGGACAAAAAGGTATATAATGACACCATATCAACCCCAGATCTTACACAACAGGAGGATATATCCTTAGATCAACTGACAAATGGGGTGATCCAGCTAACCTAGGCCTGGGTAGATGAAGAGATATCCAGATTAAAGAAAAGGGGTGTTGCCCTTACAGTGGATACCAAGAAGAAAAGGCAGGAGGTGTCTGATGAGGAATATGATAACTTCCTCACTAAGAAGAGAAAATCCAATGGGGAGAGATTACCTATAGAAAAACAAAAGAGGATTCCCCCTAAGAGAAAGAAATGTGAGAATGAACCAAAGGGGGTGATAATCGAGAGGGTTCCCATTACAACTATAGGTGCATCTACATTATCTCAGCAATCTACCTCATCCGAACAGCCTCTAATAGAAAAACTGAAGACTAAGAGAATTTTGAGGCCTACTATCAAAATTAAAGAGGAGGATGAAGGCCAGACCCTGCGACATGAGGTGCAAGAGGAAGACTCCTTAGAAGAAGAACAGTTGAATAAAGAGCCTGAAGATGATGACTTACAGGTAGCAAGCAAGAAGAGGAGGGGGATGCTGCTAATGTCACCACCCAAGAAACAAAGAATAGCCCTGAGGAGCGATATCCGTGCTGACCCCATCATGTTGAGGGGTGCAGGTGGTGAAGCTTTCTAGAAGGAACTGTAGCATGATGTTCCTCTTCCCACCATAATTAAATTCAAAACAGAAAAAGGAGAGGAGCAAACTAGAGAAATACTCTAGATGAGGAAGGGGGTTCCTTTCTCCTTAGATGACACAGTGGACTTATTTGATGATGAGGTGGTCCAAGATGTAGCAGTTCAACAAATGGAAACTCTAGTTTCCAATACCCGAATGACCCCTCATGGAACCCCATTAGCTCAGATGGCAGTGGTGGAAGAGGTGAAACAAACAAAAGGAATAAAATAAGGTAGCTCAGAAAGGGCAGCCCATCAGATAGGGCTCGACAAGTTGGTTGATCAGGTTACTAGTCCTGTAGCCATAGATTTAACATATAGGGGTGATATAAGCCCAAGCAAAGAAGAAGGTGTGCCCTGGGAGCTAAGGAAGGCTGGAGTGGCAGAAATTACAGAGAAGGATGGCACTACTCTTGATCAGGTTCAACAATAGCACGAGGCACCCACCGAACCCAAAATATCATAAGTCCAATAGAAGGATGGGGGTTATCAGGATATATTAGATGCTGCTATTGCTCAGACTCAGGGAGGTTCCACATCAGCTCCAGATAAAGAGCATCAGGAGATGCTACTCAAAGAGGTCCCAAGAGTAGAGGACAAATCAGGTCAGGAGGACCCCAAGCCACAGGATATCAATGTGCCAGCTGGAAGTTAGGAGGTGACCCATGATCAAGGTGATCCTCAAGGGCAAAATACATAGATAACCAAAGATGTCAATATGTCACAAGATGAGAAGAATAATAAAGAAGTTGAAAATTGAAAGGAGGGAGTATAGGATGAAGCACAAGACCAGAATGTGAAAATTCCAAAGGATCCTCCTTGCAGAAGGCAACCCCTCAACAAGAAGAAGTTCAACAAGATCCTCCTCATGAGGAAATACATGAGGAAGAAATCAAGAAAGTGCCTTCTCCATAAAGGATAGAAGCAGACACTAGAGAATAGGGCATACTTGATATTACCAAAGGCCACCAAGAATCTAGAGGTGATGTGCCTCATTAGCTAGAGAAGGAAATAGGTATGGAACAAGTCTTATAAATTCAAGAGTTTGACATCTCCACCTTGTTCGTTGAGAACATGATGAAACCAAGGAGGAAGGCTAGATTAAGATCTACCATAAAAAGAGTCCCTACCACAGGTAGGATAAACGCACACATAGCCCTTCCTACAGTAGAAAAGGATAAAGGCAAAATTAGCCTAGAGGAATTCCAAATCACAAATGTTGATCTGGGTTTTGCCAATGAGGATCAGGAAGGCCAAGAAGGGAAATATATTATTGATTCTTTAACCCGAAGGGTGAAGATAGAAAAGGAGAAAATAAAGTACACAAGGAGCACATTGCTCAATTGCATGCTTTCATAAAAGGGTTAATTAATCTTGATAATGCACCAGTTGATCTTGCAGTCCCATTGACTGTCATATCACAAGAAGAGGTCACCAAATTGGACCTGATGAAACATGAGGCAATGGTAATGGAAAAGTGGATGTTTTCAGCGCTCACTGGGGCTGAAGATGTGTTGAGAACGTCTCTGTAGAGGTGGAATTCTTTGAGTAGTCTAAAGAGGAAGGTAGATAAAATGCAGAATGATACAGGTAAATGGTTATTCCAATTGGAAAAGGACCTGACTTCTCTAAGTGAGATGAATAGAATTGACTCACAAGTTTTGATAAGTAATAAAGTACTAGATAATAATACTGCCCTGCTAATAAGTACATGGTATGAAGATGTCAGGTTTGAGTGTGATGTCTTGAAGAAGTGCAGCGGCAAACTCTGGGATATTAGTGTTAAACTACACAACATGATGGCATATGAGGCAGAAATCTTGGAGCCCTTGGAAGGAAAGATAGAAGGTAAAATTGAGAACCAAGATGTAGATTTTGCTATTAAGACTCTGCATGATAATTTTAAACCAGTAGCAGATGACCCTCTGACCCACTTGATAGAAGAGGTAATGAATAGAATTATGAGAATAAAGGTTAAAGTAGAAACATACAATGAGACATTAAATAGCAAGAAAGGTAAACTGGAAGCTCTCAAGGCTAAGTTCCAGTCTCAGAAACATGCAATATCAAAAGAAAAAATCTAGGATGGGCAAGAGGTTGATAGAATAGTACAAGCATATGAACAGATTAGGACAGTAGTAAAGAACCACATACAAGAGGATGTATATTAGAGTGATAATGATGGTGAAAGTGATGAAGATGAAGAGAATAAGGAGCAATAAGAAAATGAAGAAGAAGAACCTGAGAAGTGAATGAAGATGCATTACTAATTAAACATATGCATGAGGTGCTCACAAATGGTGAGTCATATAGATGGTTGCCATCTGGAAACCTGTGCCATGAGGAAAAATTGACTAAGTCATAGGAGGATTGTCAACCGTTGATTTGAATTGATAAATCTTGACTGTTGTTCAATTGTAACTGCCTCCTCACCTTATTCTATAAAAGGTACAGGGGTGTAATCTTTTAGTTATTCAAAACTTAATTGAAATCTGATTGCTGAAGAATTCAGGACTTATTTCAAAGTTATTGTGAATATACATGTTTTGCATACTTAATGAAAGAGAAGTTATTTTGATTACAAATCATTGTAAATCTTTAGTAATCTATGATTGAAATCTGGATATATGCATTGATTAGCTACGTCCTTGGGAGTGCTTTTCAGCCTGCATATATCATTTTCATTCCTCGTTCCTTTGAAGTTACGATCAACCATACCAAGCTGTGGAACATCCTGGTGACTTATGGTTTGATTCCTTCTCTCCATGAATGTATCTTGTGTGTATGTGATTCAATAACTAAAGGTTCACTAAAAGTAGAAGTATTCTTTCAAATTTCTTTGAATTTCATTAAAGATCATCTCCATAATTGCAAATAACACACAATCAAAAGTAGATAAACATGAAATATGCAGATATCTCGTAGGCAATTGTAAATATAGAGCATATTTTGAGTAAAAACATGTCAAATTGATAAATATCATGCTAATTCAGATAAATATCCATGAAATGTACATAATTATCCACTTATAGACACATCATTTAAATAAATATACAATGTAGAAGGAAGAGTAAGTTCATAATTATCAATGGTCAGAAGAATTGATCAAACTTACAAATATCTTAGCAATCTTTGAAAATAGAGTAGGATTGACCTCTCTATGGAGTGAATTTACAGAATACAATGCAATACTGATCACCTAGATGAATGTAAGACCCCTTGAAATGGAAAACAACATGTCACATCAACCTCTGAGTAACGTCAGGCGATCATGACCTGATCAACAGAGACTTGGAGTCATCAACTTAGGTTAAGTTGATCGTACTTTACAAGATAACAAAGGTTTGTTGTGGAAATTTTTATGCATGTTGTTATGACTAACAATCATCATCAAGAAATACCAACAATTCATTCAGGGAATATTTGATCCCGCACAAAGTTTGTCTAAAGAATAGGTAAATAAAATAGAAAGTAAAAAGCATGAAGCTAGCATGTGGGAAGAATATATTAAAGCATTTATTCAGAAAGGAGACAAAGTAATAAAAATTGTGATTGGTAATTGGAGATTCACATTGACAGAAAAGAACAATTGTGCAAACATTATGCATAGGTGTCAGACAAGAATATTGCAAAATAGAGATGAATTGAAGAAACTTAAGGCTATGGAAGTACATACACAGCCCTTGGTTAATGAAGGTATTATAAATTTACATATTGTGTTTCAAATACCTAACTGGAAGTTGGAGCTGAAGTTTGAAGGAGTTATAATTAGACCTTTCATTGTCAATGTGCAAGAATTAGAAAAGACAACTCAAGGTTTGTTAAAAAAGCATGTGAAGATAGAAGAACATTTGACTAAGGATGAGTGTTCTCAGGCTCAACTGTATGATGTGGATACAACAATAAAGGAGTTCAAGGATAGATTTCAATCATGTATTGATGATCCTATGTACCAATTAGATGAAGATGCAATGGAAAAGATAATAGAGCTTAGTGCAGAGATTAAAAAGTATCATAAAAGAAGGGAGAATAGAGAAAATAGAGGCCAGGAATTGAAGACAAGTGTAGAAATGCAGTAGTATACCTGGGATGCTTCTGAGAGAACTTGTCGTGCATCTATATCCACTATGGTTGAAAGGTATACAAATTACATGAGTAATAAGAAAGGAGATATCCAAGTAGAGGACAACAGGGATAGTGAATAGAATACTTGTTCACTATTTGTTTCATATGGTAATTGTGGTATGTTTTCATGTGTGTGGAACAGTCAAAGATGAAAGTCAGATATAAAAAATATTTTGGTAATTCTAAAAAATTCTAAAGGGGCATCTTTACAATTGAGAGAATATTCTTCTAGGATATTTTGGGGTGATAGTTGGCATTGTTAGACTGTTGGTAATTTTTGTAACCATAGCAGGAAATTTTTAGCCTATATAAGGAAATTTGATTTTTATATTTTAGTACACATGGCTAATATATAAAAGCACTAGAGAATGTGCAATAGAAACTTGATTTGTGGAAAATACTTTGAGCATAGGGAGTCGAGTTAGATTTTTTCTTGTGTCTGTAGTAAGGAATATGTGGAACATCTCGTTTCCTTGTTATAATTGTAAAAATGTCTGTAAGTTCTGGTGATTTTGTTGATATATTCAGAAAGTTCGAGTCATGAAATATTGTTAATGTGAAATGACTATCATATATTAGTGAATACAAATATTGAATTTCTGCATCTATTCCAGAGTGTCATTCAATTATGTGTTCTTTTGATATATTTCCTTAAAGATTGCAATTCTCAATGTTGATTTGTGAAATGATCCAGATTAACATATAAGAGTTTATGTGTTTCTGAATTATCCAAAAGTTATCTAAATCTGTCCATGTGAGTAAAAGAGCATCACATTCATTTGAGATCATGTTTCTAAACCTTTTTTTTTTAATCTTTCTTTTTACGAATAGTTTAAATAAATAGCCAAAACGCAGTCATCTAAAGGAAATTGTTAAAGATTTTGGTAAATATATGGAAATGCTAAAGATATTTAAGGATTGTCATAAAGTTTGAAATATAAAGTCTATTTTTGTAAAGTTCAGGCAAAGTTTGTCTTGAAAGGTATAAATATTGGCAAAGAATCCATTTGTTTAGAAGTATTTTGAGTTTATTTGCATAGAGTGAATGACAATTGCCAGTAATGAACATTTAAATCATGTAAGGCCCCTTGAACAAACAACTTCACATTGAACATTGAGTAATTCCAAACCAACCATGACCTAGTTACCGTAGACTTGGAATTGAGAACTATTTCTAATAATTCTCCATATCCTTCAAGATAAGACAAGATTCTTTGTGAATTTTATCTATTGTTATTTTGAATAAAATCATCATCAATAGTTTTTTGGCACTAGGAGGGCCTGATAAGATTTAAAGTAGGTTTTGTGCCAATTGGCTAATAATACCAGTCGGACGACTAGGTCTAGGTCAAATCCAGGGGATATTTTCTTGCAATTATCTGACAAATGACAAAAAGGTATAAATAATCCCTTAATCTCAAGTCCTAGAGTCTAGTAGGCAGGGAGTTCATCAAATACTCCTCCAAGTCTAGGATCACATTTGGTTATACCTAACATAGTAAGTCCTAATGTTTCTACATGTAGACCATTGAATTTTGGTCTAAATCCACAGAATCAACAAACTTTGGTTGAAATCCACCTGGGGGTCCTGTCATGGCATTCTTCAATGTAGATTCACCTATACACTTTGGTACATATCATGAGATGCCAAAGAATCTGGACAAGATATGTCCTAAGTAACAATTGCATCAGGACACAGAAGATCACGTCAGGATCTTCAAAGAAACCTGCTTCAGGGCAAGGTTAGCACATGAAGATGTGGTATGTAGGTTATTTCCTTTCACTTTCAATGAACAATCTTATAGCTAGTATGTCAATTTGCCCAATAATCACATCACAAGCCGGGTAGTTATGGAAGAAACATTCCTGTCTAGGTTTAGGGGTCCAGCAGAGCAAGCATCTCTTTATCATAAATTAGCAAAAATTAAGAGAAGTGAAGGAGAGTTTATAACTACATTTAATGATCAATTCCCAAAGGCTTATTCAAGATTAGTTTCTCCTTATACTATAACTGATGATGCAATATTAGAAATGTATTATGCTACTTTGGTTCCTTTAACTGCAATGTTTGTCAAGAGACAAGTACCTGCAGTAACGGACTTGTCAAGAGAATACAAGGAAGTAGTGAAAATTAATCAAGAGATAAGACAAACAAGCTATGGTCCTTTAGTAAGTCTAGGAAATGCTACAATTCCCATTCAAATGCAGCAAGTGAATGGTGCTCTGATACATCACACTCCAATGTACAATTCAATGCCTACTCCTACACCAATATACAATCTTGTCCCTACTCATGCTATAGTTCCTTACACGGGCCATGTAGCCAATGATAACCAGTTCAATGGCCAGTCATTTTTCCAAGCTCTCTAGGATACATATGTAGCTAAAACTTAGGAGGATAAAAATGAGTTAAAAGAAATTACTGATCACTTGAGAAGGCTAATCACTAAAGTGACTCAGTTGAGGAATAATAGTTTATAGGGTCAAAATCCTCAAAATAATACTCATCAAAACCAAGGACAAGTATCACAAAATAGAGGCCATAATGGAGATCATAAAGCCTATGGAAATGATAATAGAAATTCTAATCAGCCTAGACCCCGTAGAGTGTGGAACACCAAACCAAATAATGGTACTTTGGCTTGTCCCTTTGAAAATATAGATAACTAGGAGTCTAAACAACCTGCTAGGATATAGGTAGAGGATGTAGCCCTTAAGAACTAGTGTAGAATTCATAATACTAGTGCTCATACTAAACTTGATTGTCCACAGTTTTACTTGGCAGCTAGTATCTTTAAAGTAGAAGTTCATACCCCTACATTTGAATTCTTGATTCCTAAAGGAAATGAGATAGTGCCTTCAGGATACGAGTTAACCATGGTTCTAGAAAGTTTTACATTCTCATCAAAAGAAGAAGAAGATCAAAATTGTGAAAGTCTATATCTTGAATCAGCTCTAGTGTTAGAAACTTTCCAATCTCCCTTTGAAACTGAGAATGAAGTGCAAGGTGAACTAGATTAAGTTCAAGCATTCCAACAATCCCAAAGGAATCATACCTACAAATTAAGAACAATAGCAAAACTCGAGGTCCTTTTACTACTTCCACACCTCCAAATAATCTCAATACACCACCTGTTGTGCATTCAAGCAATAATCCTCTACCTCCTAAAGCAAATTATCCAGGTGCTAATACTTCGGTCTCACAGAAAGTTCGGTAGGTAAATCAAAACCTAATCAAGCTTCTTGTTGGTTTTTCTTCTGAATCAGCATTAGGGTTTGCCACTTCTAATGCACAGGCAGATTCAGCCAACTAATACAGGAGGTTGCGTGAGCTCCTCCCCTTCACTTCTGGTTCTGCCGCACCAAGGGGGGTATCCCTATAACTCAAGATGTAACCTTGACTAGCTCAAAGATAGAAAGATCTAACTTGACAACAACAGGCAGAATACTCTCATGTATGGACCAAGATCTATATGATAGATCACAAGGTGGGCAACATTCTTGGACATATATGTCTGGTTAGGGATGAGAGCATGCAAGGGTTTCCTACTCCTAATCCTACAACTAACAGATGGAAGGGAGAGATGGTTTGAAATGGTGTTTGGATGCAAACCTAGACCTGGTGTATAACCTCAACACAGAGCTAGATTGGTGCCTATCCAGGGCTTGGAGTCGGTAGACATACACCTGTGAATGATCAGCATGAATAGCTAAAACTAGATTTCAGGGGGATACACATGATACCTGCCTTACAGATATCTCCCAATACAGAGTGTTAAGCTGTCGATACTTATGGCATCCCTATTGCAGGAAGAAAGATACATGCAAAACTGGAGACAGAATCAGCATAACACATGCAAACATAGCATTATTCATATAAGATTAACCATGAAATCAGTGGATTCATGCCAAAATGTACAACAGGAGATACATAAACTCACAAGTTTTACTGCACAGAGCAACCAAAACTAGTTGTATCTTATTACAGAGCCAAAATGTCTAGTTTTCAACAACCTTCAAATGAGCAACACAACCTGCTATATACAGCAAGGAAGGTTCCCAACATTAATTACATAGTTGACCAAAAAACCCGCCAGATACACAGTATCAGAAAAATGGCGCTCAACGCATTACCAGATTGGCGCCCAAACATGAATGCAGTAGGTGGGGAGGAGACAGGAAGAAACCTCGAGCCCTGCGCCACTGTTCGTTGATGTACACCTTCAATCGAGTACCAGATCCGTCCATACCTCTGCAACCTTCGCCATTAATGCTCATCTACCTCGCAGCCATCGGGAAAACATCAAACAGTGCACCGCAACCGTTTCCCGCCAAAATACCTCATCGTGATATTTGAAAATATGCAGGATCGAATTATCCCACATGCACCCCGCGGCGACCCTTTCAACACTTTATATACTAGGTCGCGAGCATATATGATGTCGGTGCTTTTGCTCCTGATGACACTAGTATAAGCCTTCATCATCATCCTCCAACAGCATGATATCCTGTTGCTTGAAATATCACCCTGACGTCAGCATCATCATCGCAATATCACCTACATGATAATCGCCTTCATCGGCACAACTTGATGCATCGGAGGAAGATCCTCCTGCTTAGCCGATACCAAATGTCTGGCCGATGAACATCCTAATGACGTCACCGTCATATCCTGCTGACGTCATCAGCATATCTGCCTATCGCGCACCTCCTCATATCCGGATGACGTCATCGTCATGTTTGCAAATATCAGGGGATCTCCACAAGATGATCAGTGTTAGAAATATGACCCCCCTGGACCTTGATGACGTCACCATACATCGGCATCAGGATGATATTCAGAAGATAACCGGATATTTGGAAATATCATCCTGATGCACACATATCATGCTGCACTGTAGCTCCACTATAAGATCGGGGTGATATATGAATATGTGACTGATATTTGAAATGATCACCCCCATTGGACAATGCATGAAGCCGACAGGCGAATATCTCCCTTCGGAAATATCATGATGCAGACAGGTAGAAAAACGGATATAACCCTGACATAAGAATGACGTCAGCATCATCAGGGTGATAAAACAACGAACATGAAGTCATAAAACAACATCAGGATGATCTTGACTAAGATCACCCGATGTTCAAATATGATGACCCCGATGAAGATCAGATCATACTTAGGACTTTGCAGCAACATCATCAGGATGATCTTAAGTAAGATCACCCGATGTTAGAATATCACCCCAGCGAAAGATCATGCTGACAGAAAATATGATGACCCTCATAAGCAACATCAGGGTGATGACTGGAAACATGATGATGATGACCTCCTCCAAAGAAAATATGATGCTGATGTTAAAACATGCTGAGGAGGCCCAAAGACTTAGAACTTTTTTGGATTTTTTGGGAAGGTGCCTGCATGAAAATTGCTAAAATAACCGACAGTGAATTCAGGCACCAACACTTCTAAATTGATAAATTATTTATCTGAAGAGATTAGGAAGATACAAGTTAATGTGCCTTTGTATGAATTATTGAAAAATCTAGGAGTGAGAACTACATTTATGAAATCCTTAGATGAATAAAGTCCTAGAGAAAATTTAGTAGGTCTAGATAACCATAGAAAAGACATACAAACTAAAGATAAGAACAAGAGTATTGAACTTCCAGCAAGTACTAATGTAGTAATGTACACAGAGAAGAAGGAATCTCCTCCTTTCCTATTAACTTTAAGGATTTTTAGAAAGAACTTGCATAACTACATGGTAGACTTTGGAGCTTCTACTAATGTCATGCCGTTAGGAATTTGTAATACTTTAGGACTCACATCTACAAAGTCAGCCAAGGTTGTAACTCAACTGGATAAATCTGAGGTTAATGTGGTACGAGAGTTGATGCATATTCAAATACAATTAGCCTGTGATCCTAGGGTAAACCAATATATTGACATTTAGGTGGTAGACATTCCTGTGAACTATGGTATGTTATTGAGTAGAGATTGGTCTAAAACTCTAAATGGATACATGGTAACTGACTTTTCACACATGTGGTTGCCATGGAGAGGCATTCCTAACCAAATTAGGATTGAAGCAGAACCAAAGATGAAGCATATGATAATTGAGTACAATAGAACAAATGAAGTATTATACACTGTAGTAGAACTAGGTGTGTATAGAGTTTCCAATAGAGGAGTCCAGATAGAAGAAATTCTAGCCTTCAATTTTGAAGAGAAACCTATTAACAAGGGAACCAATGTGCTCGTTGAGTTTGACCATGATTCTTCTGATGAAGAAGAAAATACTATGAGTATGTTCCGCCGAATCATGAATGAGGAAATTTGAAAATGTATTAAACAAGGGACTTGCATTCAGAATGTTTTATGCAAAGGATGGTGCAAAGTTCACAAAATTGCACATTCTGAAGAGGATTGTGGGATATGTAGAGAAATAATTGAGTGTCAATATAGAAAATGCATGAGACAAAGTGAAAATCAAGAGAGTGAACTTGTTGTTGATAGTCATCAGTTATTATTTCATAATAATGCGAGTGCCATACCAAAGGATTTAACTGATCTTACAAGATCGACAATTGATAAACATTTGATCACACATAGGCTCGTAGAAAATATCACAGTACCTATAGGTCAAACAAAAGTGCATTGAAATATACATGCTCCTGCAATACCTAAAGTTCTTCCTTTTAATACAAGAAATCTAGTAAGGAACAAGAATAACATGTGGATTTTAAAATGTGATGGATCAAAATCCAAATAGGGAGCAGGGGTAGGAATAGAGCTTATGATCCTAATGGTAAGTCATTTTTGGTAGCTTTTAGATTACAGTTTCCTTGTACTAACAATGTAGCTGAGTACGAAGCATTAGTGCATGGATTGGTAATGGCCATCAAGAAGAAGGTGAAAGTTCTTTAAGTTTTGTCTGATTCTGAATTGGTAGTCAGGCAAGTTAGAAAATTATATGCCTGTAATTTTTGAAAAATGGTAAGTTATAGGCATAGAGTTTGGGATTTGATCAAGTCTTTTAATGCTTTCAATATTCTACATATTCCCAGAGCATTAGATCAATGTTCAGATGCTTTAGTAGTTGCAGCTAGTACTCTTCAACCATTAACTCTATCAGGACTGAAGAAATTTGTGGTAGAACTAGTGTCTAGTCCAAGTATACCTAATAATGTGACTGATTTTCAAGTGTTCAAAGGTGACCAATAGATCCTTGATTTTATAACAACTCATGATGTCTTGGAAGCACTTATAATAAATGAATAGGATAGACCAGAAGTATCTTGGTATCAAGAAGACATTGTTGACTTGAAAAGTAGTTCTTTACCAAAAGGAGTTATTGAGTTAGAAAAAATCTTTGACTTCGATGGAGTTGTTAGACAAAGAAACCTTCCTAAAATTGATGGAGGTAAGTGTGACCTTTTTAACTTAGGTACTAACAATGATACTCAAAATGTGTTAATTGGTAAGACTTGTTCCCCTGAGTTGAGAGATGATATAATTGTTCTGTTGAAAGCTTATAAACATGTGATTGTGTGGACATATGAGGACCTTAAAACGTATGATACATCCATCATAACCCACATGATTCCCTTGAAACTAGGAGTAAAACCATTTAGATAGAAGAAAAGGCCAGTAAACGCCATACTAGAACCCTTGATCTTTGAAGAGGTCAAGAAGTTGTTATCTGCAAGAATAATTTTTTCTGTAAGGCATTCCACTTGGGTAGCTAATGTAGTGCCTATGAGAAAGAAGAATGGAGACATCAGACTTTGTGTTGACTTTAGGAATCTTAATAAGGCATCATAAAAGGATAATTATCCTTTGCCTCCTTTGGATAAAGTTTTACAGGCAGTTAATGGTGCTAAGATGATGTCCTTCCTTGATGGATTTTTAGGTTATAATCAAGTTTTGGTAGATAAAGAAGATAGGTTGAAGACCACATTCACATGTAAATGGGGTAATTATGCCTATAGAAGAATGTCATTTGGTTTAATTAATGCAGGTGCTATGTTCCAAAGGGCCATGGATATTGCTTTTCGTGGATTAACAGGAAAATGTATAGTGATTTATATGGATGATTTAAAATTTTTTTCTAAGGATAGGTCTAACCATGCAGATGATTTGAGAAAAGTATTGCAGAGATGCAAAAAGTATGGTATATCTCTGAACCCAAAGAAATGTGTCTTTGGGGTGACAGAAGGTAAACTACTAGGGCATATTATTTCTGAGAATGGCATTTCCATTGATCCAGATAGAGTAGAAGGGATTAATAAATTACAGTTGCCTGCTAGTAAGAAGGAATTGAAGTCATTTCTTGGTAAGATAAACTTTGTGAGGAAATTTATCACTAGTTTTGCTGAGATAGTATAGCCTTTGAATGCTATGCTTAAGAAGGATGCCCAAATAGAATGGACACCAGTGACTAGGACAGTGTTCAAAGATATAAAGGAATCTATTGCCAATGCTCCTGTATTAATGAGTCTAGATTATACTAATCCATTCTTTATATATTCTTTTGCATCTAAACACTCATGTGTAGCAGCTTTGACACAAAAGTGTGAGGAGAATCAGGAAAAGCCAATAGTATTTATGAGTGCTCCCCTTAAAGGTGCAGAGTTGACATACTTAGATACTAAAAGGTAGTCTTTTGCCTTAGTGAAGGTAGTAAAGAAGTTCAGGCATTACATTTTAAGGAGTCAAGTTAAAGCTATTGTGCTTGATGCTGTAGTAAAGATGTTACTAATGCAAAACAAGCTAGGAGACAAAAGAGAAAAATAGATCACCGTGTTACAAGAGTTTGATTTGGAAATCATTCTAATGAAATTAGTTTGAGGTCAAGCTCTAGTTCAGACTATAGTGAATACAGACCCCAAGATTGTTCATCAACAATATGTTGTGCACACAAATACTACGAGTGGATGGTATGATGATCTTAATTCATTCTTGATATTAGGAAAATATCCTAGTCACATGAAGTTTTTATAGAGAATAGCACTAGGGTTGAGAGCCTAGAAATATATGATCCAGGGAGGTATATTATTCAAAAATAATCATGAGGAAATATACCTGAGATGTTTGAACAAAGAGAAAGTAGATAAAGTGATGTTAGAATTACATGATAAATATGGGACAACCCATGGGTCCCATTTGGCCACCACATAAGATTTTGAGGGTGGGAGACTACTGGCCTACCATGTTTAAAGATACTGAGGAACACATTAGATGCTATCACATATGTCAAACCACTGCTGATAGGGAAGAAATATGACTCATCCATTGTAACATGTGATAGAAACTAGACCATTTGCACAATGGGGGCTAGATTTCATTGGAGTCATTAACCCTCCATTTTTTGTTGGACATAAGTTCATTCATACAGTGATAGACTATTGCACCAAATGGACAGAGGCAACTTATAAGTTTTCTACCACTGAGGTTGTCATCAAATTTCTAGAGGAAAATATCATAACCAGATTCGAAGTAACCTATTCATTGGTATGTGACAACGACCCTGCATTTTCTTCTTTAAAGTTTTCAAATTGGGCATTTGAATATGGTATTGTTTTAAAACTTTCATCAAACTATTATCCGTAGGGGAATGGTTTAGTAGAATACACTAATAAAATTTTGTTAGATATCATTAAGAAATTGATTGTAAAAAACCCTAGGGAATGGGATACCGTATTAAAATATGCTCTATGGGTTGATAGAACAAAAGTTAAGGTAGCATTGGGAAATTCACCATACCATTTGGTATATGGTATAGATGCAATTTTTCTCATTAATTTGAGGATACCAACCTGGAAGTTTGCTAACAAATACTTAGGTTTTGGTGATAAAAGAGAAGCTAGATTAGTTCAATTGCTACACCTAGATGAGAAAAGGAATCAAGCCATAGATAGGTTTGATAAACATCAAGTAGTAGTAAAAAGATGGTTTGATAAAAGAGCTAGAATCAAAACTTTCAAAATCTCAGACTTGGTCTTATGCTAGGATAAAGCACATGAGAAAAAGGGAAACCATGGGAAATTTGATAAGTTGTGGATGGGTCCACTCCAGATCACTGAAATTATAGGAAACAACACATTTAGGTTGAAGACTTTAATTGGTGAAGATATTCCATTACCTGTTAATGGTTGATATCTTAAACATTACTTTCAGGCCTAAAGGTGTCGAGCTGAGTCTCACTGTGTATTATATTGTGAATATTGTATAGTCTTGTGTTTGTTTGGTTTTCTTTGTGGTTGGTTTGTTTGTCTATTTTGTTTTGTTTTGTTGTTTTGTTGTTTGTTGTTTTGGGGATCTACATTTTGATTTTGGGATAAATAGGAGCAGGCTACAACTTTAGAAAATTATGGAATTTATAAAATTGAGAAAACCATTTGAAATTTATGTATAAGTTGTGACTTTTATAAATTTAGTTTGCTTGTTTGGTCTTTTAAAGATTTTAATAACCGTCAGCAAATTAGAATATTCAAGGAATCATACAAATACCTATCTTAAGATTCTAGGAGTAGGTTCAGGGAATAATGGACACTTGCATTAAATGAAAAATCTTAAGGTTTGCCTTTGCTACCACTATAATCTCCACCCTACATATCATTAATAGGATTCTACTATCTATTAAACATGAGCTTTATTGCAATATCAAAAATATTAATGATGAATACATAACTAATGATCAAAAGAAATCATTTGACAACATATGAGGGCTACCAGATAACTCCACTAGGGCTATCGATGCTTGCTGACAGTGGGGCTCTATTTGTGGAGATTATAGGCGATAACTTTGTTGGGGCTATGGATACTTGACTGGCAACAAGGCTCTATCCAGGTTGTCTTAGAAGGTTAAATCCATCTATGTAGTTTAATACAAATAGTTGTTATTTTCTAAGTTTGATCCAAAGAATGAGAATGAATCAATTGCACACACTTCAATTCCTTTGAAATTTTCATTTGATGTTAGTGAATATAATCCTGTTTGGGATTGAGCAGCATCTTGCACATAAGGAAGTTGGAAATTTATGATTTATTTCATCTTGTTCCCTAAGTTCTGTTGATTTTGGTTTCTAATTGTTGTGATGCTCACAACAAGGCCCATTTGACCCTTTAGCAAAATGAGGACCCCTGTTGTGGCTTTTGCTTTTGGCTTGTGTGGTTTTGCTTGCTTGGTGGTATAGGTAAAATGCCTTGGATAATTGAAATTTGAGTCACACAATGCTGGGGTATAAGTGGTTGTTATCAGCAGAATCTGCATAAAAAATTAGCTAGGGTTGCCTTTTGAGTTAGTTGAAAATTTTGCATATTTTGAGAGTTATGCTTGTTCTTGTGAAAAGTCAATGCTAGATGAATGGTGGTCAACGTGCATCTCATATACATTGTTATTTGCATGTATATGTTATGCTGTTGGTCTGTCAAGTTACTTTATTCCTCGTGTTTTAAATCATTGAAGGTATATGGTATACATTATACATATACAAGTCTGGACCTGGCGACGTTTTTGTGGTGAACTGTATAAATGTTGAAATCCGTAGTTGTATTTGTATATTACCAGTCATGTATTAGAAATACAAATGCAAAAGGTACATTGGCAGATGTCAAAATAAGTTCAAAGTGGTGTATAAGGTCAAGGACATCTCATTTGTATGTTAGATACATTGTTTTTTGTATGTTAGGTACATTGTTTTTACATGCTTTTGATGTAAATACAGAGACGAACCTAAAGGTAAGATTCAATTGAGTTTTGAAAATAAAAGGTGAATGCACATGTTTATATATATTGTTTTATGTATAACTGCATGTGTCTTATATACAAATACAATGCCAGATGTGACTAGGAATGTTAAACAAAATAAGCTGTAAGTGAGGTTCACATTTGTATATTCGGATGCATGTATTAGAAATACAAAAATGAAAGATGCATTCATGACTATGAACCCAGTATTAAAAAGGGAATAAAGTGCATTTATTCATAACAAAAGATAGAGAATCAACATCACAGATATTTGTATATGCGCATGTATATGATATACACGTAGATATACAAAGGAATTATATACAAAACTTGACGTAATTAAAGGTTTGAACATTTTATACTTCAGGTGGGGTCCACATCTATATGTTTGGGATACATGAGCGCTATATAAGAAAGGGTAATACAAAAGACTTAGATGCAAAGCTGGACTCGAAAATAATTCCAATTTGTTTTATAAACCTGCTGGAGTCTGAGTTTTGTATATTTTGATGATGGTATAAGATATGCATAAGGATATACAAAACTAAGTATGCAAAAAATAAGAGAGAAAAACTGTTAAAGAGCATAAGGACTTATTGTGCATGTATGTGTTGGGAATTCAAGTGTCTCAACCTTTGCAAATTCCTAATGTTGTATTTATTTATCCCATGTTGAGTTGGCATAGTCGGCACCCTGTGTACATGCAGTAGGCTAAATTTTGGTGACTTTGGCAGCTGTGGTTTCCCCCTTGAATAATTAACGGGGGTTTTGGGGGCAACGCCCCCAAGACGGGGTGAGAAATGTCGGTGAGTATCTTTGCATGAGAGAACATCATCTTTGGGCAGTTAAGGGAGGTTATGACAAGTTGTAAGAGGAATAAGATATTTTTAGTCAGTGTATGACAGATTCTCTTACAGCTGTAAGTGATGTCCGTTATGACGGATTCTATGACAATTGTAAGGTGCGTAAGAGCATCTGTCATAGCCTATTTTGGGACAAGGCACCCACATTGGGATGGGATGTTCGACAAGTCTCCTTAGGTGTGGGTTTTGGGGCATGAGTCCAAGATGGACTCCCATCTCTAGAAGGTTCCATATTTGCCTTGTAAACTCTATAAAAATAGATGCTTGGATGAGAGATATGTAGCTTTTCTACAGGTACTATTATGCTACTGGGATATCTCTAGATTTGACATTCAAAGACTCCTAAAAGAGCATTGGCTCAGAAACTGTATTGTAATCTATTATTGTTTACTATAATACATTTGATCTGTGTTTTGGACTATGGGATTTTTCACTCGTAAGGGTTGCCCCACGTATATCTTGTCTCTCTCTCTCTTCTGTCTACTTTCTATGTGTATGTGTATTGCTACAATATCTCTGTTAGATGTTCTATGTTGCTATAGTTGTAAGAATTAAAATTGAATTTGCATACATCTCTCCTCATTAGATTAGTGTAGGAAGCAATTTCCACACACCTAGCTTCCTTTCAGTATGTGAGATACAAAAGAGAAAAGTGCATGTATATGATATACAAAACTCAAAAGTGCAGAGAACTAACGTATACGAGATTCAAAATATGAATTGAATGGGAAAAGTAAAACACAAATTGAATTGTATGAATTAAATACCACATTTAATGCATAGCCACCACTAAAAACCTAAATTCAAAGAAGTAAAAAGGAAATTTGATTATGTTAATCATCACGATTGCATTTAGAGTTAAGTTGTAGAGCATTTTAAAGAGCTAAGGTGAAGGGCAATTCAAAGGCGAATTGAAAGTTGAGAATGGTTGCAGTGAGTTGGAAAGGTAAACAGATCTTGTCAATGGTATAAAGTCAACAGTTGCAATTTAGGTATGTACCAAAAAGACTCTTACTGGTGATTTACGAAATACGATTATGGTAATTTTACAATAGTTACAGTAAGGTAACAGAATGGATTAAATTTAGTTGATTACTGTAATTCATTATGATAAAATCATAAATTTAAACATAGAAAGGTAAATATGCATAATTCAAAAGAAAAGAGGCTTAGGGTAAAAGTTAAACAGTAAAAAATATGCAGTAAAACCCTAGAAAATGTAAAACATGGTTGTTAAAAGGTACTGTATTTGACAGGATTGCACCCAAACGAAAGACCACAGTGAAGGCAGCTGGGAAGGAAAAGAAAATGGACCTGCTAAGAAGAAAGAAGTAGTCAAAGAGACATTTCCACATAAGGGATACAATTCCCATAATTACCCTAACGAAATGGCGATTGACACAAAGATTGGGGATTTTGATTCTACCACAATGTTGCAAAAGATTAGAGCACCTGGGGCATCCCTCACAATGAGAAATATATTGGATGTTGGGTTATACAAAGCTTTTAGGTTCCCATTGGCAATGGAGGCTAGGGATCTAGTGATTGAGTACATTTAGAAGTACAATATGATACCAAGAAAGGTAGTACATAAGGGTGTGGTGTATGTGGACTTATCAGTTGAAGGTATTGCTACAACCTTCGGTTTACCACTTACCAATGAGATGAGAGAAATTGATCAAGATCAATATGCAATAGAATTTAAAAATAATGAAATCTTGTGTAAAAGTACTATATTTTATGAGTGGTATCTGCTAGACAAGAAGCCAAAGATAGCAGTTTGAATGCCTAAGGTATTATACAAAATAGGTTTTTAGGAGGAGATTCACATCATGATTACTCTATTCAGCAAGGTAATGGGACTGGAAGATGCCAGTAAGTTTGAAACATGGATGTTCTTAGTAATCCAACTTATCAAGAAGGAGACATGGGTTATTCATTGGGCCTAAGCTATCAACAACACCATTTTCAAATAGGTCATGAGATGGGGCAAGCACAAAGTGTTCTTTATGTCTTCCTATGTTGTATACTCTTGTGCAGTGAACATACAAATAAATGGAATACCAAAAGTTGGAACGTTGGGAAATGGCCTGGGGCAAGCATTAGTATATGATCATTACCCTGACCTTTAGGAAAGGAATGTAATGCATAATCATATTAGGGTGAATGATGTTTTCTACATGTATCTAGTAAGAATGTTGACAGGTGATAAGGATAAGAGGTTGTCAGAGCAAGTACGAAATGCCATAAACCTCCACAGTGCTTGGTATATTCAATTTTCCACTTTTACTTACATAAGAACTAAAGGATTTATGGGTAAGCCATTTAGGCTACCAAGACTCCCAATAGATAAGATGATACTGTTGGATTTTACTAGACGACTATTGAATATTCATCAAATGTACAAGAATAAATTTGGTAGAGGAATTGTTAAATTCTCATTTAGTATTGGTAGGTACATTTGTGTAAACGAAGATACAACAAAAGCATCAAACGCAGAATTGCATTATCCTAGTTTCCAAGCTTTTGATTTGGCTAGATCTTTTGATCCTTTTGGAATAATTCATAACTTTGTTAATAAGAAATTCAAACATCAGCCACATATTGAAGAGGATTGGGCTGACTGTGATAATGAGGGTGAAGTTAAGAAGAGGGCCTATCAAATATTGACAGTAGATCACATAAGAACACTGGGAGTACTGGAAGTACCTCAAGAAATAAGAAAAGATGATGAAAATGTATTGCATGAGTGTTATGACATAAACAAGGTGGCTGAAGAGTTCATTGCAGAGCCAGATCTTACTCAGCCTGGGGAAGACTCAATTGATAATATATTACAACCGATAATGGCCTTATCAAATGCATGGATAAAAGAGAAGATTATAGAGTTGGCTGCCTAGGGAATAACAGTCACCATGTCAAAGAAAGGTAAGAAGAGGAGTTTGGAAACTGAAGCCAGTTTTGATGATTTCCTAAAAAGAAAAGGCAGATGCAAGAGCCACCTTGTTGGATCCCTATACATTAGGGGTGACAATGGCTATAACTTTAGAAGTTGCCACATATACAAAAGGAGAAGCATCAAGTGTAGTCAAGCTAGTAGGGCAAACTTCTAAGCAATCACCTATAAATGTACAACAAGACACAATTGTTCAAACATTGCAGGTATCTTAGCAAACCCCCTTAGTTACAGAACAAACCCAATAGGAGAAAATACAGGGGTTTATATCAGTCAAACAAGAAATGACTGAAGAAATGATGGAAAAGACATCCAGGGCCGAAGAATCCACTAAGGAAAATGTAGAAGTAGTGGATGTAGATAAAATTGAAGATGTAGAAGATGATGAAGAGGAAGGTGAAGATGAAGGTAGTGATGACAGCTTTGAGATGAGCAGTGAAGAAGAAGAAGACAGACATGTACCAAAATCTCATCTCATCCTTGAAGTGTTTGATGTAGGGGAATCACATCAGTCTGCCACATAATCAATGCAGGATGTGGAAATGGTTGACCCTTTTGATAATTTAGTGCCAAATAATATCATTGAAGAAGTTAAGGAAGTAAGAAAGGAAATATTGAGAAATTAGGCCAGAGAAGAAGAAAATGTAAACATGGGAATGGTACAGGCTGCTCAAGAAGAGGCTAATCTAAAAAATGTGCATGTAGAGTTGGATAAGGATGTTCCTAATCCTAAGGTACCCCGTGGTGAAGAATAGCATGATGTAGATAATGTTCAACCAAGACAACAACAACTTCCTTGGCAATTTCCCCCATAGCAGTAGCATGATCAACAACAACAAGAGCAAGGACAAGAAGAAGTATTTATAGAAGGAGATCAAGAGGAGGTGCTAAATGAGAAAGTTGTAGATACAAATCTAAATAAGGAGGTGCCATCTTGGTTAGGATCTGAAGTAAGACAAGATACATCAATCCAAGTGGTACCGATTGATATTAAGAGTTTGTTAACCAGTGAGGCTCTAAAGAGAGATGAAAGTAAGGCTAGAACCATGTCAGCCATAAAAACAAATCCCTCTGGTCCTAGAACTGTACAAATGACAATCCCTCAAGTTGATAAAGAAAAAAGGGAAATCAGTGTGGAAGAGTACAATGTTATTAGTGTGAATATTGGCCATGTCAATAGGGAACAACAGATTGAAGAATTGCAAGAAAAGACTGAATTCACTGCCACTAGAATGAGAAGGGATAATCAGAAAATAAAAGATTTGAAGGGACAAATTGTCCAATACCAACAATTCATTCAAGGAATATTTGATCCCGCAGAAAGTTTACCAGAATTATCTTCAAAATTGACTATTTTGTCTAAAGAACAGGTAAATGAAATAGAAAGTAAAAAGCATAAAGCTAGCATGTGGGAAGAATATATTAAAGCATTTATTCAAAAATGAGAGGAAGTAATAAAAATATGTGATTAGAAATTGGAGCCTCGCATTGATAGAAAAGAACAATTGTGCAAACATTATACAGAGGTGTTAGTCAAGAATATTGCAAAATAGGGATGAATTGAAGAAACTTAAGGCTATGGAATGCCATACATAGTGTTTGGTTAATAAATGTGTTATAACTTTGTAAATTGTGTTTCAAATACCTAACTGGAAGTTGGAGCTGAAGTTTGAAGAAGGTATAATTAGACCCTACATTGTCAATGTGCAAGAATTAGAAAAGATAGCTCAAGGTTTGTTAAAAAAGCAATTGAAGATAGTAGAACATTTGACTGTGTATGATGCGGATACAATGGTAAAGAAGTTCAAGGATAGATTTCAATCATGTATTGATGATCCTGTGAACCAATTAGATGAAGATGCAATGGAAAAGATAATGGAGCTCAGTGCAAAGATTAAAAGGTATCATAAAAGAAGGGAGGATAGAGAAAATAGAGCCCAGGTATTGGAGACAAGTGTAGAAATGTAGCAGTATACCTGGGATGCTTCTCAAAGAACTAGTCATGCATATATATCCACTGTGGCTAAAAGGTATACACATTACATGAGTAAGAAGAAAGGAGATATGCAAGTAGAGGACAACAGGGAGATTGACTAGAATACTTGTTCACTATTTGTTTCATATGGTAATTGTGGTATGTTTTCATGTGTGTGGAATAGTCAAAGATGAAAGTCAGACATAAAAGATATTTTGGTAATTCTAAAAAATTCTAAAGGGGCATCTTTACAATTATGAGAATATTCTTCCAGGATATTTTGGGGTGATAGTTGGCATTGTTAGACTGTTGGTAATTTTTGTAACCATAGCAAGAAATTTTGAGCCTATATAAGGAACTTTGATTTGTATATTTTAATACACACAGATGATATAGAAAAGCACTAGACAATTTGTAATAGAAGTGATTTGTGGAAAATACTTTGAGCATAGGGAGTCAAGTTAGCATTTTGCCTATGTCTGTAGCATGGAATATGTGGAACATCCTATTTTCTTGTTATATCTGTAAATTCTAGTGATTTTGTTGATATATTCAAAAAGTTTGAGTCATGAAATATTGTAAATGTGAAATGACTATCATATATTAGTGAATACAAATATTTAATTTCTACATCTATTCTAGAGTGTCATTCAATTATGTGTTCTTTTGATATATTTCCTTGAAGATTGAAATTCTATATGTTGATTTGTGAAATAATCTAGATTAACGTATAAGAGTTTATGTGTTTCTTAATTGTCCAAAAGTTATCTGAATTTGTCCACGTGAGTAATAGAGCATCACATTTTTTTGAGATCGTGTTTCTAATCGTTTATCTTTTATCTTTCTTTTCACTAATAGTTTAAACAAATAGCCAAAACACATTCATCTAAAGGAAATTGTTAAAGATTCTAGTAAATATATGGAAATGCTCAAGATCTTTAAGGATTTTCATAAAGTTTGAAACATAAAGTCTATTTCTGTAAAGTTCAGGCAAAGTTTGTCTTGAAAGGTATAAATATTGGCAAAGAATCTATTTATTTAGAAGTATTTTGAGTTTATTTGCATAGAGTGAATGACAATGGCCAATAATAAATATTTAAATCACTTAAGGCCCCTTGAACAAACAACTTCACATTGAACATTGAGTAATTCCAACACAACCATGACCTAGTTACTGTAGACTTGGAATTGAGAACTATTTCTAATAATTCTCCATATTCTTCAAGATAAGACAAGATTCTTTGTGAATTTTATCTATTGTTGTTTTGAATAAAATTATCATCAACAAGTCCTTTGGTAGTGAGCCACCTGTAGTGAGGATTCTCTTTTAGAGAGCGAGTCCACCAATTGTACCAACCTTAATTGGTTGCATTATTAATATATTGTGAGCTAATCCTCACTGTGGTTTTTCCTTTTTTGGGTTTTCCACGTAAAATCTAGCGTTCATGTGTTATGTGCTTTAATGGTTGATTCCATGCTTTCCTTTCTTACTACAAATTTAATATGCTATGTGGACTGAATGTTTAAATGATTAAGTGGTTTCAAAAAATACTGATTCACCCCCCTCTCTTCCAGGTGTTCAAGAATTGGTATCAGAGCTTGGTTCCTTGGAAGAAGCTTAATCGCTTGAGGAAGATCTTGAAGTGTGAACACATGGTACCTTGAAGATATCCTATCCTTCCAGAAGAAATCCCTACTGTTAAATTTACTGAAGAAGACTGCATAGTTGACATGAATGGAGAACTTTAATCAACCCTTGAAGATCTAGAAAAAGTTCAATGTAAGAATAGAGATCTAGAAGAAAACATTAAGGAAGCATATGAATGCATCAAGAAGCTGAGAGAGAAAAACAAGAAATTCAAAGAAAGATACAAGGAAGTAAATGAATAGATTATTCAATCAAATGAGACAATCACCAGTCTAAAAATACAAATTGAGGAAGGAAAAAGAATTGAATAATGCCTAAATGAAAAATTGAAAGGCAAATCTGAAGAATGCTCAAGGCTTAAACAAGAAATAGTGGTCTTAAAGACTGAGCTAGAAAAAGAAAATATTCAAGAAAACAAATTCGAGAAAAGCTCCATACTACTTGATGAAATGATTACAAATCAAAAGGCTCCTAAGGATAAAGAAGGATTAGGTTTTGAAAAGGGTGAAATCTCAAAGACAAATCATATTTCAAACAATGCTGAGAAGAAGAACAATAACCAAAAGAAGATTGTAGTCAAGAAGGATAATAATAGATAGGTCTGGAACCAGAAGAAAAACTTCAAGAGGCCACCTATTAGACAACCAGCTACACAAAGGTACTCTATCTACTGTTACTCTTGCAATAAATTTGGACATAAGGCTATGGAATGTAGGAGCAGGATGAATCAAAATGTTCAATCATTCTTTGGTCAATGTTTTACTTATCAAAGAATTAGTCATAGAGGTAGTGAATGTGAAAATAATATGATGAATGGTTACAATAAGGGTATGATGGTTTCATCTTTTAATGGTTACTGTTATACATACATTAGATTTGGGCATAAGGCTAATCAATGCAAATCCAAAATGAATGGAAATAAGCTTGTTCAAAGTGTCAGATGTTATGAATGCAATAAATTAGGTCACATTGCTAAATTTTGTAGAAGTAAGAATGTGAAAGTTAATTCAGTAAAGAAGAGTGATCTAGTGAAGAATGTGGATCTGGTAGAGATAAAGAAAGAAATGGACAAGGTCTAGAAAAAGAAAGAAGAAAATAAAATAAGATGAAGGATGAGGCTATGCTAGTCTCTGGCACAGATGTTCCCTTCGAAAACTAAGTAGAATGCTTTGGCTTAGGGAGAGTTTTAACAGACAAACTTTAAGCCCCTACCAAAGATATGGTGTTGATGCCTACAACACGTGGATATGATGTATAGGTTGACATGCTTGACCTATTGAAGAAATAATCGACAAAAAATATCATGTTACAAAAGTTTGCAGAGCAATTGAAGGTGACTATGTATCACAGTTGAAGATTTGATGACTTTATCAATCTGTGCATTGAATGCAAATTAGGTTTTGCAAAAAGGGGTTTTTAAGCAATCTTGCTTAACAAGAAGATCATTTACAATCAAACTTTGAAGAAAGAATAGTGAAAGAGCAAGGAGAAGCTAAACAAGATTCTTGCATGCAAAACCCTAACCAGAAGCAATCAAATGGTTACAGATTTCTTTCTCTAAGTTCTTCAGTGGTATTTCGAAGATGTTTGCTCCACAAGTTGTAGAGGTAGTGGACCAACCCCATCCTAAATTCAAGAAACATCTTTTCAAATCTATGGAGATAGATCCAGATGGTGCATTTTCAAGTGTTCCATATAGAGTGATGCACAGAGGATTTAAGGATTTACATCCATACAAAGATGGAAGAATGTAATCTTCTTAAAATGGGAGAAGTATGGGTCATTGAGATAACTGATGACAATTTAGACCTAAAACATGAATACAGTGCCTTAACAGAGGAGAAATTGGATGTATGGAACGAGTTTCCTATTCTGTGTTATGAAGATGCTTAGATTAAGTATGTATTGATCCACATTCATGAAAAATTTATGTGGTTGGATCTACCACATATGATAAGCAAGGAAGCCATTAGAGCTGTGACAGGGTTATGTTCCACTGAAATAGTTCCCACATTAAAATCAATGAAAAATGATGTGGTGCTGAAGCTCACCGGAGCAAAGTTTGAAAAGAGAGCCCTAACTATAAATGATATTGAAGACCCTACTATGAAATATGCATCCATGATGATTGGATACAAAATTTACTTCACCAATAGAGAAAAGTCAATCTCTATAACTTCCATCAACACATCATATGAGATGGTCAAGAACAATGCAAACTATGACTTATGTGAACTGCTAAGACAACAATTGCTTAAGAACCTGTGGAAGACAAAATACTAAAAGACCTCTTCAAATTTGGTACTTTAACCATTTTCTTACTATTTTACTTTCTAAGAGAAATCCTTGGAACAAAGAACATTGTATGGTTTGGGCATACTCCAACAGTAGTGCAATTTAGAGATCATCTAAGAAGGTTAGGCAACTTAGAAACCCAAAATTCTACATTATGGGGTTTCTTCAAAAAAATTTAAGCAAACATACAAGCAAGAGAAAGAATCCCTAAGAGTATTGTTCAAAAATACAAGAATGATATCATCTTTATGGTTGGGAAAGATGAATACTATATGGAAGCAGTGGAACCCATAATAGTCTAGATTTTGGAGATGGGATATGAGGTAGCAGGAGATATAGTTATAGGTCTTAAAGACCTAATTCTAAATAAACCAAAAGATACCTCTATAGAAAGATTTGGAACATTTGAAGAAAAATCCATTGAAGTGCATTTGAAGCACAAGGAGAAAGAAATAAAAGCAAATGTTAAGAAATTGAGGACTAAGGTTGAGGTGATGATTTCACCAAAGAGCCCTGTGGAGAAATCCAAAGGCACATCTAATACTCCAAAAGAGTCTCCAAGCATAAGAAGGTCAAGTAGGACCTCTACCTCCTCTGCTGCTACTCCAAAATCCTTTGGAGCCATGCCTGCAACAAGTCTAGAGAAGAACACAGTATCCAGTACTTCTATGCAACAACAACCATTGAAGAAGAGAAGGGTAAAAGAAAAACCTACAAGAGAGAAATACATTAGTCACGATGATGAGGAAGAAGAAGAAGAAGGACCTAAGTTGGTCTAGAAAAAGAAAAGAGTGCCTCAAGTCTCCAAAGAAGAGATCAGTGACAAAAGAGCAAAAATTGACATTGTTATAGAGGAAGAATGTAAAAAAGAAAAGGAAGGCTTCATCTTCAAAAGAAGAGAAGAGAAATCTAGTGAAGGTGTCCAGTCTTCTAAGGGAAAAGGAAAAGGAAAGAAGAAAAGAGAAAGTGAAGTTGCCGGAGAAGGAGAGGTCCCAAAGGAGAAGGGCAGAGAAAAGACAAAGAAGTTAGAGAAATCAAGTCTTCCACCTCTACAACTTGAAGCTATTATCAATGATATAACATAATATGAAAATCTAAAATAAGTAGTAGAGATTTGTGATGAAAGAGTCTTAGATGACCAATCAATCATTGAAACAACAATAATCAGCTACATGATGCATTCAATGTTACTCTAATAGAAATTATTGATAAATTACCTAATAGTCTTGCTAGTGTATTGACAAAGAGAAGAGATGAAGCCATCAGTAAAGATTTTGAGATGAGAAATAAGGCAATTGAGAAAATTTGTCCCTCAATTTTTGTTCAAGAAAAGAATAAGGCTATTCATAGGTTAGCCAAAGAATTTATAACAAAAAGGAGATTGAATACCTTGATGTATAATGATAAAGAGGTTGGAGAAGGACACCTTTAAGACAACTGTAGATGTAGTCAAGGAAATGAAAATTAATACAATTGAAGAATGGTCCTCTTCTGAGGAAAAAGAAAAGGATGATGGTCATCCTGAGAAAAATGAAGAAACCAGAGCATTAATAAAAGATCAAATTATTCAAAATGGGCAAACTATGTCACCTCCTCTAGTAAACATTGATACAACCAATACTAAGGATTAGGATGTTGGACATTTATCTCTTATAGAATAGGTTAATCCTCCTTTGGAGAATGTAGAGAATGTTGTTCTAGAAGAGAAGAAAGATGAACAAAAAGGAGAATAGAGTGAGACAATCTTGAAGGAAAATGAACAATTAGAAAGTACTATGGATAATGCCTCTGTCCCTCCAGAGATAAAATAAGGTGAAGGGACACATGAAGAAAGTTGTCCTCTAGAGATCCCTATCTCACACATGGTCTCTATTTCTAAAGAAGAGAGAAAGAATATAGAAGGTGAGTGTTCTGAAGTCTCTCCAATAGACTCCATCAGAGAGTTCTTGGCCCAATAGAGACAATTTTAGACCATGGCTTCACGACATCTATTTCAATTGTAGTCTATGGATGGAAAAATTAATTTGTCCAATATCACTCCTCTCAAGAAATTGCAACTAGGAACCATTTTTCAAGCCATTGCCCAAGAGGATATACTACAATCACATGTAGAGGGTAATGAGATTCTAGATGAAGCCATAAAAAGATTTTGAAAAGATGCTGCCAGAAACCAAGAGGGGTGCCTCTTTGACTTCTACACAACAAATGAAGCAACTACTGGAGTCTATTGACAGTCATTTTGTGTCTTTAGAGAAGGCAGCTGAAAGGAAAGTAATGGAAGACATCAGCAATAAGAGACTGATAGATTTGTCTTAAAGTGTTCCAAGGCACACAATTTGTTAAGCAATGGTGTAAAAAGTATTCAAAATGCCCTAGGTGATGCCAATGTAATATATCAATTTTGTTTGTCATGGCCTACAACTACAAAATATATAAAAGATAAAATTGATGGCCTAGAAATGCAGATAACAAACATCTTCAGAACTTATGACCCCTTAAAGGACAACAATGGAAATTTGAGAGCTAAATTAGAAAAGACTCATGCTATCATTAAGAAACTATAGAATCAAAGAGAATTAATCAAGGATTAGATGAGTCAGTTGAGAGAGATTATCAGTTTCAAGATGGCTGCACTAACAGGGTTGATAAAGGAAGCTGATAAGGCTGGAAAAATGACTAATGCACCTATATCAATTGAAGAAGTAGAAGACTTACTTTTGCAGATTAATGGGTAGATACAGATACTCAACTCTGCTAAGATGCATTGGGACTCTGTAGTGCTATAGCTAAAGAATATATACAAATATATTCTTCCCACCAAATAGTAATATTTATATTTTGATTTCTTGTACATATGCAGAAGGATAGAAGAAAATAATTTTTGATACTTTGATTTACATATTAAAGTATAGAAGTAAAACTGTAAGGGGGAATATGTACATAGAAAAGTATGACCAATCTTGAGATAGGGGAGAGGTTTTGATTTGTATATATAGAAGTTGTTCCTTTGTCATTGATGACAAAGGGGGAGAAGTTTTGGAGCATGTTGCCATCAACGACAAAGGGGGAGATTGTTGGCAACATATGTATGATTATGAAAGAGACTGATGAGCATAATAGTGAGTAGTGTTGTAATTGATGGCAACAAAGTGTAGAGACATAGTTGTGTTGTCCAAAATGATGTGGAAGAGAATACATCTAAGTGTTTATCCCTAAGTGTTGATCTAGAGAAGTTGCTAAGTGTGATGTGGAGATTGCTAAGTGTTATGTGGAGGAAAACAAAAAAGAATAAATATGTAGTTATATTGGTCCAGAGAAGACCAATGCACCAATCACTCTACAAATCTATCTAAGTCTTGGTGTACTATCCACAATGTTTGAGGAACCAGCTTCTTGGTCTGCATTCCTTCACTATGAAGAATCTTGCTATGCAGTTGTAATGTATTGTTGGTGTATACTAATGGAGTCTAAGTCCAAAGTTTTAGGTCTTGAATCTCTCTAAAGTGAAAGGTAGAATTGACAGAGTATCAAACTTTGTAATGACAGTACAAGTGGCATATTGGAATACTCTGCATTCTACTACGGATGAATGTTTTTATCTATGGATTTGAGGATAAGTTTATGGATGTCAAAAGTGTGTTGTCTCCAAGTGGTAAGCATTTTTGTGGTCTGCATGTTGAGTTGTGAACTAACAGTTAGTTCATGTTATTTCTACTTCACCAATTGAGCCGACCTAAAGGTGTTGAGGTTGTGTGAAGTTGATTCATGAATGGAACAAAGTCATGGGAGTAAAAATAGGTTGTTCCGACCTATCTAATTATGCTACACACTATGGTTCTCTTTGCAAAGCGTATAGAGTTGATTTTTGAGCTGACAGGTCAGGAAGTCCCACAATATATCTATGTTGCTGACCTATTTGATGTTTTGCTTGATTACGGTATATAAACAAGATTGAATTCTTTTGTGGAGGTGTATGAGTGGATGCATAAGAGTTAAGTGTGTGTGTGTGAGCAAAATTTGATGCAGAGAAGAATAAGTTGAGATTGTGGTGAAGATGATCAAGTGTGCTAAGTTAGTATTTTGAGCTTTAGGGGAACTGTATCTTCAACATAAATCAAATGCATTAATAGCATTTCATATTTGGTAATGAGCCACCCCTTCTTCTATCTCTTTCTATTTAGGATAGTGAGTCCTTTGGCAATGAGCCACCTACAGTGAGCATTCTCTTTTGGACAGTGAGTCCACCAATTTTATCAACCTTAACTGGTTGTATTATTAATATATTGTGTGCTAATCCTCACTGTGGTTTTTCCCTTTTGGGGGTTTCCATGTAAAAATGTGGTGTTCATGTGTTATGTGCTTTAATGGTTGATTTCATGCTTTCCTTTCTTACTACAAATTAAATATGCTATATGGAATGAATGTTGAAATGATTAAGTGGTTTTAGAGAATACTGATTCACCCTCCCCTCAGTAATTTAGGTGTTCAACAATTTCTTATCTTGGAGATCTAGAAACATGATTATATTGTCTATATCTACTTTCCCTTGAAGTTTATAGTGGTGGGTTACTCCACAAGTTTAGTTCTTGTGTTGGAGTTTAGTGCTAGTGCGTCTTGATGCATAGGATGAAGGCATTCTTTTCTTTAGATGGTTGAGGTAGTGTTGTAGAAGATTTTTATGATGCTAAATATTCTATAAAGGTATGTGGATGTTGTGTAGTGTTTCTTTGTGGTTTGCATGATGTTTTTGGACTTGGAGAGTCATGTATGTGGTTACTTGTAGTATTAGCTCAGGTTTGGCTGACCTAACTTGCTAGTGCTATTTGTAGAGATACCTTGTGGATTGTAGATGTGATGAGTAGCATGGTGAACTCTTGGCATGGTCTACCTTCACTTCCTTCCACTGCGGAAGTGTTTGGTGCTGACCTATTTTGGTGTTGCACGTTTGTGGTGCACACATTTCATTAAGGCCAACCTAATTTAGATTGTTCTATGTCATGAATTGTATAAATGCAAGATGAAGTTTGAGTAGAGAGAGTAGGAAAGAAAAAAGATGTGAATGTGATCAAATGTGATGAATTGGGTGCAAGCCTTAATGCTTATGACTTCTGGATGTAACAAGTAGAAGGTGTGTACATTTCAGTCTGATTGAAGTTATTGGAGGTAGTGAGTCAAAGGTTGTAGATGGAATAAAGTTGTAGTGGTGGATTTCTCATATTTCCTTGAGATAGTGAATCTCTTTGTAATAGTCCTCTTCAATTCTTCATTCTTCTTGATAGTGAGCCCTTCTGGAAGTGAGCCTTTTCTGGGTAGTGAGCCCTTGGCAATGAGCCTACTTGTATTCGGTGTTGCTATATATATATATATATGTGAGATAATCCTCACCATGATTTTTCCCGTCTTGGGTTTTCCATGTAAATCTGGTGTTCTTATGTGTTTGGATGTGGTTGCATTGATGTTTCACATGTTTACATTCTGCTAATGCATAATAAGAGTTTGAAGGCTAATAAGGATTGGGAATAGTATTGAGGGTTTATTGTTTTAATGTACAACTGATTAACCCCCCTCTCAGTTGTCCTATGCATCTAACAATTGGTATCAGATCTAAGTTCCTTGAAGAAGATTAACCACTTGAGGTTGCTCTAGATGGAGTACAAGAAAGGTATTGAGATTCCATTGTTTGATGGAACAAATTATGTTTTCTAGAAGATTAGGATGGAAATCATTCTTGTCTCTTTAGGGTATGGCATATGGAAGTTAGTTGAGAAAAAATATACTATACCTACTAATGGTCGAAAGGATGATGATGAGATTAAAGACTATGAGAACAATGGCAAAGCAAGGAGTGTTCTTCTAAATAGTCTTTCTAATTCAGAATTAGTGAAGGTAATGAGCTACAAAACTCTTGATGACATCTGGAAAAAGATGGGAAGTATCTATGAAGGAGATGTCATGGTCAAGAAAGCAAAGATAGAGAATTTGAAGACCAAGTTTGTAACCCTAAAGATGTCAAAAGATGAAAATATTACAAGCTACATGTAGAGAGTGGATGAAGTTGTCAATTCCATCAATGGTCTTGGTGGAAAGATAGAGGAAAGTAAAGTGGTAAAGAATGTACTAAGAACTCTTCCAAAATTTTATAATGCTAAAGTTTCTACTATTGAAGAAGTTCAAGATTTGGATAATTATACTAGGGATCAATTATTTGGTACTTTAACTACTTTTGAATTAAGATAATTTGGTCAAGATGATTCAAGAAAAGAGATTGCTTTTAAGGCTAGCAAGATAGAAAATAATGATGAGTCATATCCAAATGATTTTGATGAAGTGGAAACAAATTTTGTAAGTAGATTGAAAAAGGGCTCTAGAAAATACAAAGGTAAGTTACCCTTCAAATGTTTCAGCTATGGAAAGATAGGTCATTATGCATCAAAATGTCTGGTCAAAATCTCAAATGACAAATACAAAGATAACAAAGGTAAATTAATCAAGAGGAGTTATTATGTTAAAGAAGATACTAGCATATCTGATGATGAGTCTAACTATCTAGATAATGAAAGTGATGAATCCTTGTTCATGGCTTTGAATGTTGGAACTAATTCTATGGACCCTGAAATATGTATGAAGGAAATTGGTCCGAAAATAGGGAACAACATCAAAGGAGCTTTGGTAACTAATTTTCATGCAAGAGAAGAGGAAAATTGCTAGATAATTGATAGTGGATGTTCAAATCATATGATAGGTAATAATAATAAGTTTGTTAAGCTTGAGAAGTTTGATGGAGGTTTTGTTAAATTTGAAGATGATGCATCTACTAAAATTTGTGGAAAAGGTTCAATTAGTTTTGATGACAAGCACAATATAGATGATGTTCTCTATGTCAAGGGTCTCCGGCATAATCTTCTAAGTGTACGACAAATGTGTAGAAAAGGATATAACCTTGTGTTTTAGGATGGTGGCCGTGAAACCAGAAAAGAAAACTCTTGAACTCTGGTTGCTAAAGGAACAAGGACAAAAGTAAATGTATATCATCTCAAAGGTGCTAGTGTATATGCTTTATGACTCAAATCAATGAAAGTTGGCTACATCATAGAAGAATATGTCACATCAATTTTGATAGCCTAGTGACGATCAGCTCTACTCAAGTTGTGAGAGATCTGCCAAGAATTACAATGCCTATTAATGCAATTTGCAAGGAATGTCAGATTGGGAAGAAAACAAGAAAGAATTTTTAAATCAAATAATATTCTACCACAGGACCATTGGATTTGGTACATACATATCTGTGTGGACCTACAAGAATCGAAAGCTTTCAAGGTGATAGGTATTTTGTGTTTTTAATTGATTATTACTCTAGAATGACTTGGGTAACCTTTCTCAAAGAAAATCGGAAGATATAGATAAGTTTAAAGAATTAAAGTTATGGTTGAAAATGAAAAAGATTTGAAAATCAAGTGCTTGAGGTTTGATAGAGGTGGTGAGTTCACCTTTAATGAGTTTAATTGTTTTTGTGAAGATCATGGAATAAAAAGGCATTTATCAGCCCCTAGGAGTCCTCAACAAAATGGAGTTGTGGAAAGAAAGTATAAGACAGTTCGAGAAGTAGCAAGGATAATGTTGAAAGAGGTAAATCTGATAAGTAGGAGGTATTTTTCATAGCATGTCAAATTATGATATTTTATTTTAGGGTTTCACTGCATAGTTATTAAGTCAAACACATGACCCATATTTCATGAGTAGTGGTTCACATGAGCCCATCTCTCATTTTAATGAATGGTCCACTTAGCACTCATTGCATCTAGGTTATGTACACAGGGGTGAAGCATCGGGACTTCCCAGGAGGTCACCCATCCCAGTACTTCTCTGACTCAAGCACGCTTAGCCATGGAGTTTCCCCCAAGATGAAGCCCACTTAGCTTGCTACCCCATTTACAAAACCTTTAGCAAGTGTTGTGCCTTATGAACCATTCATTATAGAGCCCCTTTAGCTCATCAATTGATAAGTGGGCACTCCATGGTTAAGCATGCCTGAGTCAGAGTAGTACTAGGATGGGTGACCTCCCGGGAAGTCTCGATGCTTCACCCTTGTGTGCATCACCTAGATGCAATGAGTGCTAAGTGGATCATTCATTAACATGAGAGATGGGTTCATATGAACCACTACTCATGAAATATGGGTCATGTGTTTGACTCAATAACTACGCAGTTTAACCCTGAAATAAAATATCATAATTTGACATGCTATGAAAAATACCTCCTATTTATCAATTGATGAGCTAAAGGGGCTCTATAATGAATGGTTCATAAGGCACAACACTTGCTGAAGGTTTTGCAAATGGGGTAGCAAGCTAAGTGGGCTTGATCTTGGGGGAAACTCCATGGTTAAGCGCGCTTGAGTAGGAGTAGTACTGGGATGGGTGACCTCCTAGGAAGTCCCAATGCTTCACCCCTGTGTGCATCACCTAGATGCAATGAGTTCTAAGTGGACCATTCATTAACATGAGAGATGGGTTCATGTGAACCACTACTCATGAAATATGGGTCATGTGTTTGACTCAGTAACTATGCAGTTAAACCCTAAAATAAAATATCATAATTTGACATGCTGCAAAAAATACCTCCTACTTATCAATTGATGAGCTAAAGGGGCTCTATAATGAATGATTCATAAGGCACAACACTTGTTGAAGGTTTTGCGAATGGGGTAGCAAGCTAAGTGGGATTGATCTTGGGGGAAACTCCATGGTTAAGCGCGCTTGAGTCGAAGTAGTACTGGGATGGGTGACCTTCTAGGAAGTCCCGATGCTTCACCCCTGTGTGCATCACCTAGATGCAATGAGTGATAAGAGGACCATTCATTAACATGAGAGATGGGTTCATGTGTTTGACTCAATAACTACGCAATTAAACCCTAAAATAAAATATCATAAAGAGGCAAATCTACCAGATATCTATTGGGGACATGTTGTTCACACTGCAGTCTACATAAAAAATAGAGTGCAAGCAAGGATCAACATTTGAAAGACTCCATATGAACTATGGTATGGAAGAACTCCTACTGTAAAATATTTTAGAGTGTTTGGAAGCAAGTGCTACATTAAGAGAGATGAAGAAAACTTGGGAATGTTTGATCCGAGATCAGATGAAGGATCTTCCTTGGATATTTTACAAAGAGCAAGGCTTACAGGGGCTACAACAAAAGCCTAAAGAAGTTAGTTGAAAGTGCAAATGTCAAAGTGGATGAAGAGCCACATCAAAGCTTAGTGCATTGATAGAAGGATATGAGTTTGATGAGCTCCCTTACAGAGAAGAAGAAAGAGAAGAAGAAAGAGAAGAAGGAGATTCAAGTTGATGAAGGAGATGCCCCGGAAAGGATTCCGAAGACTCCCAAATAGGTGCAAAAAAATCATTCTAGGGATCAAATCATTGGAGATAAGAACAGATGTGTATTAACAAGAAGAAAAATTGCTATGGTAGATGAATAGGTAAATTTGTGCTTATTGTCTAAAGTAGAACCCAAAATAGTGACTAAAGCAATCAAAGATGAACACTGGATCAAAGCTATGGAAGAAGAATTGATGCAGATTGAGAAGAATCAGACTTGGGAAATTGTCCCAAGACTAGCAGACAAAAATGTGATAGGAACTAAATGGGTGTTCCAGAAAAAATTGAATGAGAATGGAGTAGTAAAAAATAAGGCTGAGCTTGTGTGTAAAGGCTACTCACAAGTGGAAGGAATAGATTTTGAGGAAATATATGCTCTAGTAGCAATAATGGAGGTAATTAGAATATTCTTGGCTCTTGCAGCTCATAAGGACTTTAAAGATTATTAGATGGATGTGAAATCTGCATTCTTGAATGGAGAATTGGAAGAAGAGGTATACATTGAATAACCTGAAGGATTTCAGTTATCAGATGATCTAAATATGGTGTACAAATTAAAGAAGGCATTGTTTGGACTCAAACAGGCTCCTAGAGCTTGGTATGCAATATTAGATAGATACCTACTACAATAGGGATTCAAAAAATGCACTAAAAATAACAATTTGTACTTCAAAGTTGAAGAATATCAAATCCTGATTATGGAGGTATATGTTGATGATATAATCTTTGGACAGAATGAAAGTATGTGCAAGGGATTTTTAGAAGAGATGTAGAAAGAATTTGAAATTTCAATGTGTGGGGAAATAAATTTCTTTCTTGGATTACAAATTAGTCAATCAGAAAAAGGTATTTTCATTTCAGAGTCAAAATATGTTAAGGTCCAAGGAAATGTTGAAGAATTTTGGAATGGAGGATTCCAAACTGGTATGTACTCCCATGGTTACTAGTTGTAAGTTAAGCAAAAATGATGAATCTCCTAAGGTTGATCAGAGCAAGTACAGATCAATGATTGGTGGACTGTTAGACCTAACTACTACTAGACCAAATATAATGCATTCATTCTATCTTGTGGCTATATTTCAAGTAGATCCCAGAGAATCACATGCTACAATAGTAAAAAATATATTTATATACTTGAACAGCACTCCAGATTATGGCTTATGGTACCTTAAGGACACCGATTTCTCCTTCAGTGCATATACAGATGCAGATTGGGTAGGATGTATAGATGATAGAAGAAGTACAAGTGGTGGTTCTTTCTTTCTTGGAAGCAAATTGGTTTCATGGCTTAGTAAGAAGCAGGATTTAGTTTCATTATCTACTACCGAGGCGGAGTACATTACAACATCATATTACTATACACAAGTGTTGTGGATGAAGCATACATTGAAATATATCAAAATATTGTTGGATGAACCTATTCCTATTTTGTTTGATAACACAAGTGCTATCAATATCTCAAAGAATCTAGTAATGCATTCAAGAACAAAGCATATTTCAATCCAGTATCACTTTCTAAGAGAGAAGGTTGCAGAGAATGAGGCAAAATTGGAGTATTTGCCTGCCAAGGATCAAGTTGTAGATATCTTTACAAAGGATCTTCCTGAAGATACTTTTGAGTATCTCCAGCAAAAGTTAGGGGTTATTACCCCTCCTTCCTTTAATTAGATGCATAAGTGTGTGTATCTATCCAGGAAGAATTTCAAGATACATTCTTAGTCTTGGACTGATGCTGAAAGCTACCTCTCAGGGGGAGTAGGTAGTGGTTTTGCTGGCTAGTGCAGTTATATGGAGTATATTTTGTGCCCCTAAGGGGGAGAATGTAGAAATGTGAGAGCAAAGATGCTTTCTGGTGTTGCAAGTGTCACCCTTTTCCATTGATGTCAATGGGGGAGAGAGTTAGAGTCGCTGGAAAAACATAGTGTAGGAAAGTGTGTTTATAAGAGAAAAAAGAACTCCTTAGGTAGGGGGATAAGAAGTCTATGAAGTAGAGGTAAAAAGTGTAAAGAGTAAGAGTTGCTCCAGTCAAGGGGAGTATTGCTAGTTGCAGAGTTATTGTTGGTTTCTTTTGTTATTGATGTTTTTTCAGAGAGTTGGTGTTTCCATCAATGACAAAGGGTGAGATTGTTGGAAGCTTGCTAGTGTTGTCATTGATTTCATTCTCCAGCAGATTATTCACATGGTTTCCAAGTGCTTTTGAGAAAATTTGAATAAAAAGGTGTGCAGTGTGATAGAGGTACATTCATTATTGTGTTCCACATTTCTTCATGGTTGAAGATATGCTTGTGTGGTTTGGAAGTGATGATCAGAGGTGTTTGGAGGTGTTATAGGACATAGTTTTAGGTTCTAGAACACGTGACAGTGGAAGATGTGTTTGATAGAGTGTTTGCCTGTGAAGAAGGTTGCTTGGGAGAAACGAGATTGCTTTGCATTTCTCTGCATTGAGGTTCCTTGTCTTGTAGATTTGGGAGCATGCTTATATTGTCTGTATCTACTTTCCCTTGAATTTTATAGTGTTGGGTTGCTCCGCAAGTTCAGTTCTTGTGTTGGAGTTTAGTGTTAGTGCATCCTAATACATAAGATGAAGACATTCTTTGCTTCAGATGGTTGCAAAAGTGTTGCAGAAGATTCTGATGATGCTAAATATTCTAGAAAGATATGCGGATGTTGTGTAGTGTTTCTTTGTGGTCTGCATGATGTTTTTGGACTTGGAGAGGCATGTATGTAGTCACTTGTAGTATTAGCTCAGGTTTGGCTGACCTAGCTTGCTAGCGCTATTTGCAGAGATACCTCATGGATTGTGGATGTGATGAGTAGCATGGTGAACCCTTGGCATGGTCCACCTTCACTTCCTTCCATCGTCAAAGTGTTTGGTGTTGACCTATTTTAGTGTTGCACTCTTGAGGTGCACACATTTCATTGAGGCTGACCTAATTGAGATTGTTCTAGGTCGCGGATGGTATAAATGCAAGGTGAAGTTTGAGTAGAGAGAGTAAGAAAGAAAAAGATGTGAATCTGATCAAATGTGATGAATTGAGTGCAAGCCGTAATGCTTATGACTTCCATATGTAGTGAGTAGGTGTCTACATTTCAATTTGCTTGAAGTTACTAGAGGCAGTGAGACGAAGGTTGCAAATGGCATAAAGTTGCAGTGGTGGATTTCTCATGTTTTAAGGCTAATAAAGATTGGGAATACTATTGAGGGTTTAATGTTTTAATGTACAATTGATTCACCCCCCACTTCAGTTGTCATGTGCATCTAACATAGCATGCTTCATGTGGCATCACAACTTAGCTCAAGAAGTTTGTGTAGCCCAAAGAAGTAGAAATATCTTCACAAGACCTGCAATAAGTTAGTGTTGGAGAAATAATCCACCATATAGAGCTTTAGAGAAGAGTAGAGAGCATGAGAGAGAAGAAGAGAGAGTGCAAGAGTGCCTAGATTGCTTAGAGAACTTAGAGATGTTCAAATGAATAAACTTTCTTTTATATGCATTCCCACTCACAAGTGATGAATAAAACCAAATGGGGCTGACATGAGCAATGACTTAAGATGTCTTAAGCTTTAGCTGACATACCTTAAAAATAGGATAGGGCTAAATGAGTGGCCAGGGCGCTTGGGCACCCTTTCCCTTTAGCCTCAAAAACTCTAGCATAAGTCCCTTTACGTGTTCTTAGGTTGGTCTCATTGTTATTTTTGTCAGGTTTTATCATTGGGATGAAGAATTTATCATTTAATGTTCAAAAAGGTGTTAAAATAGGTCTTGATTAACAAGTGTAAACATTTTAGGTCCACTTAGGTGCTAAACTAAGTGTAAAATTCTAGTGTACACATTTTACGACATAACATTTAGCCCCCACTTTAGCATGGGTATGAACTTACATTTCTACTCACACTAAAGCATGGAGAAGACAAGTTTCAAACACAACACACATAGAAACCATAGAATCTTACCAAAATTAAGGGGCGATCAAGCCCCCAAGTTTATGATTATAGGAGTCTATGATCATTGGCATACACATAACACATATGACATAATTCACTCATATATGAATCACCTAGAAGACATGTGATAAGACCAGACATGCACAAGGCATACACTTGAGAAATCACAATGTATACATGCAATACACAAAGTATACATGCATGACACGAGGCATACACATAAGGCACAAAGTATACATAGAATACACATGAAACAGACATGGGATACATGAAAAACACTCCAGGAGAATACATAAGAAATACATAGGGAGAATACATGCAAGGCATGCATGTGGCATGAATAATATATAGAGAATAAGAATATATGAGGAGAATACATGCATCATACAACAATCACAAGAAACACATAACGAAAGATCCTAAGTCAGCATGAAAAAGGATACTTCAATCTAAATGTTGTCTCAATCACCATGTATCATTCCCCAAGATGCAATAAGAAGAATTCTAAGGGGTTAGTTAGAAATGAGAAGCACAAGAGGATACAAACACATCATACACACCATTTATCTAAAGAGAAGTGTTTCCACTTAAGGGAATACACCATCTACCTCCTGCATAACGAATTACATGAAGCCTTGTAGAATAAGAAGGTGAATTAGCCTTACTACCAAACTCTAGTTGGTGGTGCAACCCTTCTCCCAAAAACGCAAGAAGCTTCCACCTAGGAGAACAAGATTGACTCAAGATCTTGTTTCCAATCTTTCCATAATCCTTTCCAAGAGAGTGTAGTAAGAAAGATAATCAATAAGTGTTTAGAAAGAATGATGAGAGTAAGGCTCATAGCATGATATATTCCCCCACCTTAAAGTGATTGCTAACTCCATCAAGGAGCAATTGCCTTTAAGGTAGAGTGAGGAAGAAATATAAAACATGCACAAGAGCTTTCTAAAAGCACATGCCCAAATGATATGTGTTCTCAAAAGCTACATCGTGAAAAAGGCTTGCCCCTAGGATGAGAAAACCAAGGTGATGCTTACAGGCATGATACACAATGGCTTGTGTAATCATGGTATGACATCGAGCATTGCAACAAGGTGCCACATACATAAACATCATAACTACGAAGATGACAAAGGAAAGGTCACATGAGAGAAGAGTACACATAAATTGAATCAACATGAAAGGATACTAAATCATCCAAGAAAAATGACAAAATTATACATTACAACATATAGAAGAATGTAGATACATATAAAGGAATGATACAATGTGCTCTTACTCCTTGTACCTTTGTGCTAACAAGGGTGTCAAGAGAGAACTAACAATCAATAAAACATCACAATGTGGGGATAAAAATGCATAAAAGCATAACACAAATGAGAGGGAGGGACCACACTTGTGAGTCAATCTATAACAGATTGTCCTCCCCCAACTTGTTTATGAAAAAAATGGATGGAGGACAAGCTGCTCTAGGGACTACATCAAGCATGGTGAAGAGTGATAGAGCCATACCTTGTTCGAATTTGTTGAATTTTGTCACCCAAGATTCAACATTCCTTAGTGGAATGGCCAAGTGCTTGATGATATGCACAATAATGAGGTGATGAATGATTATTGTGTTGAATATTTTTGTGCATTGGAGTAGGAAGAGTGACTAAGTGGTCTTTGAGTAGACTCAGAAACATACACTCTTGTTGAGATAGAAGTGAAGATATAGGTGTAGTAGGAAGCAACCCTCGTTGTTATGAACATGGTGGAGAGAAAGTAGGAGAAGGTCAGAAACCCAAACCTACTTTAGACAAGTGTGGTGTTGGTTCCATAGGTTCCTTAATTCCTTGTTCTTTGTGTCCTAACCCATTTCCATTGAATCCTTGTTTATAAAGAATTTTGATTCCATGCCCATAATGCATAGATCCAAGTTTGAAGGAGGAGAGGTCATATGGCTAGCTTTGTTGAAAGAAGAAGGAGAAGGTTCATACATTTGATCATTGTAAGGAGGGTCAATTTTTGTTTCAACAAGCCCATGAGGGTTTAAATCTAAAGAGACCTTGTCATTACCAAGACATGTATTAGAATTAGATGATACTTTATCATAGATGGCCACCATTTCTATAGAAGAAGACAAACCTTCATCTATTTTAAAGGTTCCATCATCATTAATCTTGAGTTTAAATTTTGTAGGAGTAGAAATTTGTGTTGAAGAAATTTCATTTACTTTTGAGATTTTTGGGTGTGAGGGTGAAATTCTATATTCACCCGCAAAGAAGGGTGTAAAATCTAATGAACCCCAATCATCACCTCAAAATGTATTTGAAGGACCGACACTATCCTGACCCATACTATTGTTAGTAGCGGAGGGTAGTGTTAAAGAAGGCATCAAACTACTTAAAAAGATTTTTATGTCTCACTTCCATCTGCAAGAAATTTTCTTGAGCTGAATCAACTTTAATTGTATGTATTTTGTTTTCAAATATGAGCTTTATTTAACGATGAAGGGTAGATGGGACTACCCCCCATGTGGCATGAATCCATGGTCCACCAAGAAGAAGATTGTATGCAAGAAAATTAGGCATGACATGGATAAGGGTAGGCAATGTCACAGGTCTAGCCTTAATATCTAAGGCGATTGTACCTAGTGATTACTTATCAACATTATCAAAGCAACGAATGTTGAGTTTATTTGGTTTGATGAAAGATGTATCAACATTGAGTTTGTGTAGAGATTCTATGCCATGAACATTAAGACCTAATCCACCATCAATCAGAGTGCATCTTACCCTCATTTTACTAATAATGATGAATATCATAAGAGGCTCATATTGGTTTTGAACTTCTATGGGAGGTAATTCATGTTGTTGAAATGAAATATCTAATGTTGTTGCATGCATACAACTAAATAAAGATGCTACATCATTTAGTCTAATAGAAGGTGGAATGACTACCTTTTGTAGAGCCTCTTGGAGCATTATGTGGTATGTAGGTGATGTTTGTATTAAATCCCATAGAGAGATCTTAGCCAGAGTAGCATGGAGCTTCTTGACAAGATAATACTCTTTACCAATATGTGGAGGATGATGAGGTGCTTGAGGTATGATAGGTTAAGAAGGTGGAAGATACATGGGCATAATTGGTGCTTGCTTACTTTTTCTATTATTTCAGGTGTTGTATGTGTGAGTAATCGTATGAGGTTACTGCAACACATTTTGAACATCTTGATTCCATTGAGTAATTTGCTTTGAAATATTAAGAAATTAATTAGGAGGTTGAGATGGTTTTGGAACACCTCAAACTATAATCATAGGTTTAGAAAGTGGAAGATAAATGGGCATAATTGGTGCTTGCTTACTTTTTCTATTATTTAAGGTGTTGTATGTGTGAGAAATCATATGAGGTTACTGCAACACATTTTGAACACCTTGATTCCTTTGAGTAATTTGCTTTGCAATATTGAGAAAGTAATCAGGAGGTTGAGATGGTTTTGGAACACCTCGAACTGTAATCATAGGCTTTAGTGAAAGGAGGTAGATTCGCTGCCTCGTGTACAATGATTTTAGGAATAGTTTGAACATTAGTGCACTTATTCACTATCCCTTTAGTAGGTAGAATAAGTCTAGTAATGATGATTGAATTCACATTGTTTTCTTCTTGAGTGAGCTCAACATCCATCCCTAACGGATTCAATGTGAGAAACCACTCTTCATCCACTAATGCTTCATCTTTTGAAGGGAGAGCATTGGAATGGAGGGTAAAGTGTTGTTATGAAAATTTTTGATGATGTTATCCTTGGTGATGTCCAAGGGGTTTGAACATGAAACCAAAGGAGAAATATCAAGGGTCCTCACATTGTTAGTGATATCCATGGTACTTGAACATTCAACCAAAGGCAGAAGATCCATAGGATGAGCCATAGAAACCTCATATACTATGGTAGAAATACAAGATTTAAGATGATGAGATGAATGCCTATTATCTACTCATGGAGGATCCTTTGTGAGAAAAGGCCCCTCATCAACTAATTCTTCATCATCTGAAGAGAGAACATTGGAATGAAGAGAAGGTAGAGTGATGTTAAGAAATGTATCAATGATCTCATCCTCTTGCGCCAAATTATCCTCACAAGTGGGAACAATTTTGGGAGATCCCGATCCAAAACATAGGCTGAAATAGACAAAGCTAGGTCACCATCACATGTATTAGAGAGTAGATCCATGGGAATAGACATGACATTATCATGACTTGTAGTAGAGGTAGAAAAGAACTATCACCATCATCTTTCTCATGACAATTCATGGAGATGAAATTAGTAAAGTCCTCTAATATCAAAGGATACATACCCATGAGAGTTATGAAGCTATCAAAATCAGATATATAACAAGGGATATCATATATGGAACATATAGAAGCATCAATATCATAAATGGATGCTATATGATCTAAAACATATGGATGCATATTAATGAATTTAGAGAAATTTTCAAAATCTATGATATATGAATGCAGAGATACCAAAGAGGAGAAACTAGAAGAGTCCATAATGAAATGTCTTGTTTACTATATGCAAATATTATATGGGGAAGCAATGTACAATTCATTAATAAAGTACAACCAATATCAAAATAAGATTGCAATTCAAAGACCTACAAGTGCAAGAGAAGTGAGGTCTTCCATAAATCTGATATTTTGGTAACCACAAAAACTAAATCTTGCAAATGTAAGATGTGTAGTATGTTCAACAGATGTTCCTAAATAATTTATCCACTTAAATGCAACAAATATTTAGTGAAGTTTGATTTTATTAAGATGCACTAATGCAAGACTAGCTAGGATTTACTATCAAAACCCTAGATTTTGAATACTTACTCCCTAAATCACAATTTTTTGATGCAAGCATTATTTTTGAAAAAAAAAAGATATTTAAGACAAGATACAGAAATGTAAGGTCAGATTTGAAATGTAAATGACAGAAGAAAAATCTGAAACAAGATATTAATTACAAACCCTAGGTTTTAAATTTGACTAGGCTTTTAAAAATGCAACTTTTTTGACAAAACCCTAAAAAAAGAGGTTTAAATTCAAGATGTATCACTATGAAATGGTTAAATGGTGTTATACCAATCTGATCTGATGAAAAAATAATAAATTTAAATCCTTAAATGATGATCTATCCTTATGACATGCAAACAAATTGAGAAATATATTTTTTTCAAGATCTAAAATGAAATGTTTGTTTACCAAATTTCACATGCAAGGATGCAAGAATGTTCTAAAATAGAAAGGATGATAAGGTACAAAAAAATAAATCCCTTTAATCAACCCAATAGTACAACAATATCTAAAACAACACAGTAATCTACAAACCCTAGGTTTAAGATTAGCTAGATTTCATAGAAATGCAAGGTTAAATTACAAACCCTATTTTGAAGCAATGTAAAATTAAGCTATGAAAGTATGGAAAATGATGAATGAATGTAATCTAATTAGATCTAAGGTAGAAAAAAAACTCATATCTGATGCAAGAAGGATGCCAAAGTGCAAGAAATGATGGGTTCACCAAAATGTTAGATAGAAAAGAGAGACTAGGCCAAGAGATCAAACTAGGTCAAACCCTCTTCTATCCAACATTAGAACACAAGTTGATCTTGGATTCTACCCAAGAAGGACAGCCAAACTATAGGGACTTTGTCCCTTTCTTGTATAGAGGATAATAAACCAAATGCAACTAATCAAACTAGGGAAAATCAAAAACCCTAATTGAGCAAGATCGAAGCATAACAAACAATCTGAAAACACAACAAAGACTAGGGGATAGAGGAGAACCTGGATCCAGAGTTGGGAGTTCAAAGGACCAAGGCACTTGGGTACCCTATACCCTAATTAGGGTTTTGTAGAATGTCAGATATCCTATGCCTTCGCCCTTGTGTGTTCCTACCTCCTGTAACTTAATTTCTGCCAATTATTTTGGATCTGACTTGCACACACACAAGAAGGAAAATAGTTAGGTTCTATTTAAGAGATTTCTTATGTCAAGCTCCATGAATGGTGTTTCCACCTCCACAATAGCAATGATTATAGCTAAAGAGTGTGTTCCCTAGGAGGGCAGAGGCAAATCTAAAGTAGAATGGAATGCTAGAACAAAGCATGGAGGAAAGAAGTCACCATGAACAAGGAAACCCTACCATGCTTGATGTGGCATCACAACTTGGGTCAAGAAGTTTGTGTAGCCCAAAGAAGTAGAAATATCTTCACAAGACTTGTAATAAGTTAGTGTCACAACAATAATCTACCATAGAGAGCTTTAGAGAAGAGTAGAGAGAATGGGAAAGAAGAAGAGAGTGCAAAAATTCCTAGATTGCTTAGATAACTTTGAGATGTTCAAATGAATAAAGTAACTTGCTTTTATATGCATTCCTACTCACAAACGATGAATACAACCAAATGGGACCAGCATGAGGAACCACTTAAGATGTCTTAAGCTAACATACCTAAAAAATAGGTCATGGCTAAATGAGGTACTAAGGCGCTTGGGCACCCTTGTCCTTTAGCCCCAAAAACTCTGGCATAAGTCCCTTTAGGTGTTCTTCAGTCGGTCTCATTGTTATTTTGATAGGTTTCATCATCAGGATCGAGAATGTATCGTTTAATGTTTAAAAAGTTGTTAAAATGGGTCTTGATTAACAAGTGTAATCATTTTAGGTCCACCCAGGTGCTAAACTAAGTGTAAAATTCTAGTGTACGCATTTTACGACATAACAGTGTCATTGAATTTAGGTTGGTGGAAGAAAGATCTTCATAGAGACTATAAGAGGACTTTGTTTCGATGTTTGACAACATTTCCTCAGAAATCATAGAACCATTAGTAGCATCCTTAGATTATTCATCAGGAGACATGTATCCTAGGCCCTATGATCCTTGATTTTCATAAACATGTATAGGTTCTAGAATTCCTTGATTATGAAGGCTTAGTCCCTTTCCTTTGTAGTTCATGATTTGAGACATACTTTTTTCTATGAAATATTCATCACTTTTAAAACAAGCTATAATAATTTCATTATATGACTAGGAATCATTAGAGATTTGAATTTTTCATCTATAAGGAAGCCTAATCTAACAAAAGAAGTTATGCCAAACTAATAGGATAATCGGTCTTTCTTCTTGTTCATGACAAGTCTACCATGAAATTTAGGTGAAAGGGAGAGTTTTCCCACATGGAAAGCATCTTGGATTTCATACTCTCCACAACCATTTTTATTTATCTTAAAATAGTAAATTTAGAAAGTCAATTTTTGGATGTGGGTGGAAAGTCATATAGATTTATGTAGGATGAAGACTTTGTATTTTTTGGTGTTTAAGGCTTGTCTATTTCAAAGGAAATTTTAGTAATAGTACAATAGTTATTTTTATAGTATTTCCCCTCCAACATTTTTCAATATTAGAAAGGTTGAGGATCACCAGAGATAGTTACTTCCATGTTCAAATGATGGAACTTGATACATTGATGGAAGGTAAATGGGACAACTTGCATAGCATGCATCCATGGTCAACCAAGAAGGATGTTGTATGGGAGATAAAGATCAATGACATGTAACAAAGTTTGTTACATGATAAGCCCAACCATGATAGGAATATTAATAGTTCCTATTGATTCTCTTTCTACATTGTCAGCTACTTTGATGATAATGGTATTTGATGCCAATGTTTCTTTATAATAATCAAGATGCTTAATTAATGTCAAAGTACAAATGCTTAAACTTGATTTGTTGTCTGTAATTACCCTTTTCATTTTGTGTTTCATACTGAAAGCTTTAATGTACAAAGGGAGATTTTGAGATGAACCAATAGGATACATTTTTTTTGGATAGAGATGCATTGATGGGTTAAAGATAAGTGTCCAACAAGAGCTTGGAATTGGGATGGATCAATGTTATTGTGAAATATTGATTCTTGGGGGACTTTATATGAGACATCCTTATGAACAATAAATTTTTGAGAAGGTTTATGATGGAGATTTAGGATAGGATTTTATCGATTCTCAGTAAGGTTGTATTGTGCTTTAGGCGTAGATAGATGAGGCCCTTGGACAATGATTTTACCATGTCTAGTTTTAATGGAATAATCTAGGGTTCTTAATTTGATCATTGTGAAGCAATTGTCTTTATGTTTAATATGACAATTGCATTATAAGGGTGAGAGGAATTTTTGTACTGTACATTATTGGTACAAGTGTTTTGACCTTGATTTGATTGTGAAAGAGGTAGACCATGCTTTAGATATAATTCTTGATATATCCCTATTTTTTGGTTTTGGCCATGGATGCATTTCCTTCAAATTTAATAGCCCCATTATCAATCAATTCTTAAACATAGTTTTAGCATAATGCATCAATTAGTGGAGTTATAAGAAATATGGGTAGAGAAATACTAAAGCTGCAATAATAAAAAAATGGATATATGTGCTTCTATTCCTCATTCAATTACAAATTACATATTTATAGGATTTCCATATCCTATTTTATAGGGAACAACCAAAACAAATTTCCTATTAATATTGAGTTGTTTTTAACAACTCAATACGTACCACCATTCTGATAACCTATTTAACAAACCATGTGACATAATAATATTAAGTTGTTTCTCAACAACTTAATATTATGACACTTATTAAAAACAACATAAACTCTAATTTCTAACACCTATGTGAACACTAATTCCTAGCACCCCCCCTTAGTGTGAACATGGGGTGAAAGTACATCACAATACTTGATGACTACACATAGTAGCTCATCATAAGGTATGAGTAGGGACATACACATCTACTCATGAAAAGCGATAGTGGAACTAACCTCACTATGCTGAATATACCTTCATCCAAGGATAGGGACAAACACATCTACCCATGAAACCAAGGATAGGGACTAACACTTCTATCCAAGGTCTTACATCAAGTTTGTATAGGAACAAACACATCTATCCAACATCAAGGTTATGAATAGGGACACACACATCTGCTCACAACAATTACAATTGGGGACACGCACATCCAATCATAATCACAAACTTATGTGACTGGGGACAGACACTTCCGATCACTTATACCATCTTATGAATGGGGACAAACACATCCATAACTAAGAAATGTGATTGGGGACATACACATCCAACTACAACATAAAAGCTTGAACACCAAGCCCTCATTTTCGCGTATGCAGCCACCACTATAGATCATTGCCACTCTAATCACAAATGATATGAGATGGTTGCCGCTGCCACCTAGAAACCAATCTTGGCTTTAGTTGTTTTGGCACAAGTTGTTTTGTCACTAAAACAATTTTGCAACCCTGTCGCTAGTGACTCACGAGAGGTTGCTAGATGTCCTCCAGCCTCCTATGCCTCCATCCTCCAGTTATCTACTGCTAGCTAAGCCGAATTTGAATTTTGAGGCTCATTTCATCAAATGTGAGGAAAAAATATATCCTCCCCCCCTTGATGTAAATTTCTTAGTAGAAGTGTCAGGAACCACCAATCATGCACTCCAATTATAATTGAAACAATTTTATTTTATTTTTTACTTTTCGACACTTGAATTTTGATATATGACAATTAGTGACTCATAAAGCATACCCTATTCTAAACAAGATAATACAGCTTAACTTTGACACTAAATACATTTTGAGACACTAAATGAATGTAGACTAAAGAAACTACTCTAAATGACTGACTCGACTTCGATTTAATTTCTAATATATTTACAAGCTAATGGAAATTAAATCGATAGCTTGACACCTATTGACTAACGGTAGTACAGGTTCAGCTGTGTGTCTGGACAAACACTCTTTCATATAGATGAAGAAGAGGAATCCTCAAAAAAAGCAAATGCAAACCAACTAACTGTCTTGCGCTTATGAGTAGCATAGCTTGAATTTGGAATGGCTTACCGAGATGACCCAACAATTTCTGCATGAGATCTCAGAAATAAAACTCATTGTCATAAACACACTACATCATGCTCATCATCATTATCTCCTCCGAGCTAGCCCACAATTCACTTTTCGCGATAGCAGGTGCACGATAGTAGGTGTTTCCTTTATTCTGAAAGGGTCACGAGAAAGCTATAATTATGAACGTTGCTATTGGCGAAACATCTTCCACTGCTTACTTTAGTGACAACATAAAACTTTCCAATCGAGCTGTCCTCCTCCTCTCAAATCGGCTAATATTTTTCTCAATGAATCGGCCTCAACATGGCCCAGATGAGATCCATGAGCATTCAAAGCCCAGTTTGTCACTGCCTAATTTGAGCAATTTTAGAAAATCTTCAATCCTTTAATCGTTCCTGGTCTAATTTGAGCCTTGCTGAGTACATGTTGAGCTATATGGGATTTTTCCTCGAGAGTTTGTATCTCTGCTAGAGACCAACGTGAAAACTGATTGATCTGCAAACCTCGACTGTTCCTTCGTATTTTGCCCCCGTCACAAGCTCACACAGAGACTCCACCACGTGCCTAGATGATATGGCGAAATACAAAATACAATCCCAAGAATGCGGCTTCGATCTTGCAACAATTTAGGCGATAGAGATATTATCATTTGCTGTATGATAGCACATAATGAAGGCGCATGCTCATCAATCTAGGTGACTGGCTCTGATACCATATAAGAAATATGGGCAGAGAAATACTGAAGCTGCAATAATAAAAAAAATGGATATACGTGCTTCTATTCCTCATTCAAATACAACTTACATATTTATAGGATTTCCATATCCTATTTTATAGGGAACAACCTAAACAAATTTCCTATTAATATTGAGTGGTTTCTAACAACTCAATACGTACCGCCATTCTAATAATCTATTTAACAAATCATGTGACATAATAATATTAATTTGTTTTTCAAAAATTTAATATTATGACACTTAATAAAAATAACATAAACTCTAATTTCTAACACCTATGTGAACACTAATTCCCAACACGAGTGTCCCTTGATTTTACGAAATTCACAATATTCATCCTCTATATATCATGTAGGCTTTGGTTTTCTTTCATCAAAGGGCTTGGTTTGCATAAAGATAATCATTTTAGCAATAACTAGTTTGTGAAGCATATTGCCTATGGGTTCATCCAAAGGGATATATTTTCTTCATTTAGTTTCTTACTTGGGTTGACCTAGAGGGGTCGTAACATTGGAATGATTTTGAACTACTTGAATGTGTTTAGAATTAGTAACTCCATCGCCAACCACATTCTTATTTTTCTAAAGAACTTATGATTTTCAAATTGTGTTTGATTTTGAGATTATCTAAAGAAGGTTTTTTCCTAGTCCTTTAGTAATGAGGACCTTTTCAATTTGAACTCCTTTTTCTATGATTTCATCAAAAGTAGTAATGCAATGAACTTGCAAGTGAAAATCCATTTCTTGATTTTAAGGTTGGTGGTAAAGGCACTAACCAATTGTTTTAGGGATCAACCAAGGAAACCTACTAGCCAAGTTTCTATATATTTGGAGGAATGAAGAAAAAATTTCTCCATTCCCTTGTTTGCTATTACACATATCCATCATTATCTACTCATGTTCAACATTGTATGAAAAGTGTCTTACAAATCTTTTAGCTAAATTAGGGAATGTCATGATGGATCCCTTAGGAAGATGCAAGACCCATTCTAAAGATTGGCCTCCTAAACTTTAAGGTAATAACCTAATCAAGTAACTTTAACTATAAGAAACTTATTGGCATGACATGAAAAGATATTTTACATTTTTTTCTTGGATCACCTTTTCCTTTATAGTTGTTAAACCTAGGTGGTTTGAAACAATATGGAAAAAGGATTTGTAACATTTCTCTATCAAAGATATGATGACACAAATCCTCAAATTCATATGTCTTATTGTGATTACCTACCTACAGGCCTTGGATAGCATCCTTCATATCTTTCCATTTCTAGGTAAACAATATACCCTAAAGTAGTAATGATGGTAGGATAAAGTTTTGTTGTTGATTGGGTTGTTGATGATATTGTGAAGGTTTAGGTGATGAAGAATCTATGTGGGAGGCTATGTTCACTAACGATTCACTTAGAAGCTATAGTTGGTAAGACATGATTTGGTTTTGTCTTTGAGGATCTTATTGTGTTGGGATTGTTTCCTTATTTTCAAAATGAGGAATATTTGGATGATTAATTGTTGTTTTATTTTGTGCAATAAAATTTGTAGAAATGACATGCTTTGGGTTTGAAGGATCTTGACTTATGATGTTCAAATTATCAAGATTGTAATCCAAGGGAAGTGTTTCTTGTTTTCACTCGATTCGAAAGTGGCAACTACATTGCTTGTTGATAGTTTCGTCATTTGATTGTTGTCATTTGATAATGAATGTCTTGTGTTCCAAAGCTTGAGGTGTCTCTCTTCTAGGTATTGTTAAGTTTCAAGAGGGTATTTCAAGGGTTTTGTAACTCCTATTTCATCAAAGTTGATTTACCATTAACAAAGGAGTTATAAAAGATCTTTTGTTTGCTTTTTTTTAAACCTTAGTTTTGTCCAAAAAAAGCAATGTTGTCCACATCCCAAGGAGGTCCTTCCACATTGCATGAAGGATTTCAATGAGTCAAGAGTATAAATGAGAGGTTTTTTCATTCAAATCAAACCTTATTTTATCAGAAAGACCACTCTCCTACATAGCATGCATGTGTATTGAGTCAAAAAGAAAAAAATAGAAGTTTATTTATGTTCAAACAACCTTAATATCTCCAATTGTCTGTATACACCTTTAAGGAGGGAACATTTCCTTTGAAAAGTGGTCAAGCCTTGTGTAGTTTTGTTTTTTCCAGGGTTATTTTAGGGTTTCATTGTTTAGGTTTAGGGTTTGTTGTACTGACCTGCAGGTTTCAACGATGCATGAACCTACACCAGGCCACTAACGCCTAAAACTTGATGGATACTTAGTGAAGAGAGTAGTCATGCAAGCTAATGAAGAAGAAGCAACCACAATGAGAACAAGGTATATATAGAGTTCTAAGAAGAGGTATAAGGGTATGATCCATGTTACAGTGGTTAGAGGAAGGTATGGTAATAGTCTCTACACAATATTTGTTCTTGTTTTCATTGACAAGGGTCCTAAACAACAAGGAAGAGTAGATTGATGGCTTACCCAATGATTTCAAATTCTTATCAGACCTTGAGAGTATCTCCTACATCCTCATGTACTTACATATGAAAAAGAGATTAGAGATAGGTTTGTAACACTCAAAACAAGCCAATTTAGGCCCCTCAAGAGCATAAAGGACTATGTATAAATCACATGAAAAGTTGAAGATATTTCACAAATTTTGCAGGCCTGTGAAACATCAAAAGGCAAAGATATTCATTCTAGGTTTGAACAGGTTGCATGAAGGTCTACACAAGTGTTTTATGAATTTACCTAGATGTATGATATTTGCCAAAGGCTTTAGAGTTGCCTATTCACTCAAAGAGCTAGTGTAGAATCTAGATTGAAGGTCATAGTAAAGAGCAGTGTTTAGAGTATACATGTGAGCCCAATGAAGACAATGTAAATCCTTGTTTTAAGCTATGGAAAGAGAATATTGATTGATTGAGAAGGATCTTACATGATGTAGTGTAGCTGGCAGTACCACAGGAATGCAGAGATCTTCATAGAGACTAGACAAAAATATGACAGTACTGTGAAGGAGTCACTAAGAAAATAATTAACTTTTCTTGACCTAATTCATAACAAGAGATTTATGGTGATTAGTTCTAAGATCTCTACACAATGACATCATTAAGTTTGTGAGTTTTTAGGGTCAATTTTAGCATCATAGATCTTGTAGTTTTTAGTCTCATGCCTTGTCTAATGTATTTTGGATTTTGTTGGTAATTCAAACAATGTGCATTGGCATTTGGGAATCTCTTTTAATCAAGGGTTATAGGTCTTATAGTTTAAAAGGGATTCCATCATGTCCTCATATAAAAGAAAATGCATATCATGGAAGCACTGTGAACATAAGTGTTGGAAAGCATGCTCAAGACAAGGAATCATTACAAAAGGTTTTAGAGGGCATGAGCCCTAAAGTTCACATATAAGTTTCACAAAGTTTGCATGAGTCTACAAGGCAGTGACAGAGTAAAAGACAACCTAATTAGATTTATAGATGGTTTAGGGTTTCAAGACTCAAAAAATGGTCTAGGACAGTGTTGACAGAGGTCTATCCTCTGTCAAATAGTAAGTTAATAGAGGGGAACCTACCAAGGATATGAGGCCTTAGAGATTAGTATGAGTGTGAAAAACAAGTTTCTAGGTGACCACAGAGGGTATTGTATGTCTCTCATCATTAAAAGGAGTGAGTTTAATCTATAATAGACCTATTTAAGTTTAAAATGTCTCCAAAACATGTTGTTTTAGGATAGGGGACACAAAGATTCATTCATCCTAGTGAAGAAATGTTGAAGATATTGTGACAACAGTACAAATGTGACTATATAACAGACATGAAATAATATGCAAAGCAAATGTAGAGTGCTCTTACATAATACAAAAGTGTGGGTATGAAAGGGATAGTGACTCTCATAAAGCATGGTGACTTTCATAAGGAACAATCATCAAAAGGGGCAGATATCACAGTTTTACAAGAGACTGGGTAGAAGACTATTAGAAGTTTAAGGACAATCATGGAGGATACAAAAAGTATGCTTAAACCTTGATAGTCCTACAAAAGACATAACCTACAATTTAAGACTATCTCAGTTGAGATAGATGGAAGACAACAAAGAACCCAAGGGTACCATAAAGGTATGATTATATTTCTAGTGTAGGATGGCTGAATACAAACAAAGATCTTACACAAAAGAGATGCATATAAGAGACCTAAAGAATAACAGTGATTGAAAGTCTATGAATAGTGAGAGGGTTTGTCTCTTTTGGTTTAAGGTCTCATAGTCATTTTAAAAAACCCTACATCAACCTCTAAAGGATTGTCAAGAGCTTAGAGTTTGGTGCTTTCTTTTAGAGGACTTTGCCAAGTTTTGAGTGTCCATTAAAACCTAAAATCCTACATAAAGATGGTCTTAAGGGTCTACTTGTTGTGTAGAGACAACACAAGAATACCCACTTAAGACCCAATAGTCCTCTTGTATGATAGTCCTCTGGTAAGACAGATCCATCATAAAGGATGCAAAATATAATACACAGTGAAGGAAACTTGTTGCAGGTCTGAAAAGCATGAATCAGTGTATGACAGTGACATACAAAGACTCGAAAATGAGGACATGAAGAATGTTGAGGACTTAAGGGTTTGCTAGAAAATATCAAAGGGAGGATATGATAGAGGTGACAATCAGTACTTGGGTAGTGAGGAGCATTGTGTGGATAGTCTCCCAAGTTTACATGCCTCATACATGGACTAAAAGTGACTGAAGCAATAGTCAATCAAAACCCTACCTTAAACCTCATACACAGTCAAGAGAAAGCCCATAGAAAGCTACGAGTATCCATGACAAGTAAGCAATCATAGTCAAAAGAAGAAATAGTGACATTAGATAGTGGAAAAGGTAACAGAGATAAGTAATTTTGGGTCAGTCATATGCAAATGAAGGTTTGAATGGGATAGTTTAGTTTACAAAAGAAGGAATAGAAGAATGAAAACATAATTTCCTATGTCCCTATGAGTCGAATGCCTTCATTAAAGCTCATCAAAGCATATCTTATAACTATGCAGAGGGGAGTAAGGCGAATTATGAGGTCAGTTGAGAATTAAATAACTAAGGAGCATCTTTCTCACACCTACAAAGAGACTCATAATGGCACCTACAAACAAGGAGCTCATGGACTAAGATCAAGGGACCAGTTTGAGAGCATTGAAATCAGTTTGACCACTTCCTAGGCATATAGGAATAGTTTGAAGATACATGAGATAGATAGGAGACTTTTTCCAAGCATCTAGGAGCTCAAAGGCATTTCCAACACTCTCCCACAACATGTAGGAGTCTACGCCAGATCGGGAGTCTTCTTCGGTGCCTAAAGGAGATTTGACCTAGTTTATGACATTGATTTCATCCTAAATTCACTCTTAATGTCTCTCCCGTGTTGGGATGAGCATATACAAGGATTACGACATTTTTTTCAGGGGTTCTCTCTAGTTTTTCTAATTTTATCAGCAAAAAACATAGCATTGTAACTCAGTATCTATTGTAGAACAACATATTGTAACACATTTTCAAGCAACAAGAAACTTTTTCCAAGAATATATTCAGTTGTAAGAACACCTTTTTCAATAAAATTTCAAGAATTTTACCTTAGCAACTCCTATTTCATCATGTATGAATGAATACAAATGTATGTTTCTATGATGTTGAATGTAAGTCCTTAAACAGATGTCTTATTTCATACCTTTGCTTCCAGAAAATACATGTTTTGTGTAGGTTATGAGTTGTATCATGCTGTAAAATAGTATCAGTTGTGGAAAACACAAAATTTCCCTTCTATAACTATAATATATCAAACCTTCTCATGAAATATTGATCTGCAAACATGAATGAGAGAGATTTGTGTATAAAACAAGTAATTTATTGAGATATTGTGTGTCAAATAGCAGTAGTTTAGGTCATAAAATTTGGTGAATCACCTCCAAAAAGCATAGGTTTAGTTTATGTTTTTTTCTCTCCTTTTTGCCTTGCAAGACAATAGTAGTATAGTTTATCCTAGGAGGTAAACCAAGGAAACCAACCCTTTTTGGAGGTTCGTTTCCATCATAGGTTACCCACAACCTGGAAAAGATCCCATGTTATGGTAGGTAGTCAAGTTTTATCAGATTAACCAGAGTGTATACCTAAGTGATAACAGGAAGTTTGCCCCTATTTATATGAGGTGCATAAGGATACTGTTGGTCTCCTACAATGATTTAACAACTAAGCCCATAGAGTTGTAACTTAGAGATTGGACATCTAACTTGAATAACTGTCTTAATCACTATGAAGATGCATTTAACTTGTCAACCCAGGGACATGAACTTGAAATGGGTCAGCACTGTATGTACACTACGAACTTCCAAAGTAGCCACATTCATTCTACAGCTAAGAAAGTCATAATGCTGAAAATAAACTACTTGGAAAGAAATAACATAAATGTTGAACATCAACCAACAACTATACTAAGTTGAAGTGCATGACAGAAAATGAAAATTTGGGCAAGCAAATAGGAAACTACTATGTCTGCTTTTGCTGCAAGAACAAACACAGAATGGAATTCTAGTGGCTACAAGAACATTCAATGCCAGATTTAACTAACTACTTAACATAAAATACAACTAAACTAAAGGATGGAATGCTCACCAAGTGGGCCCCCTTGGGTGAGTATTCCCTAATACAAATGTAAACTCAGAGATGCAAACTTATAACTTCATTTTATTCATTGGAAAACATGAGTACAAATGAACAACGTGACTATATTACTAAAAACTAGATAATGCAAGTACAACCTCAGATTAATCAACCCCTCAGAAGGAACATCTGAGTCTTATTTATAGAAACAAAACTACAAAACCAACTACCTAGCAAGGCGGTCAACTCCAACAGAATAGGAGGATGCCACTTTAGGGAAAGCATAGAAAGTGGAGAGGAGGTTATGGATGCATGGAATCTGGTCAAGCAAGTCACTTCAACATAGATCTAGCACAATAGTAACTCCTAAATTTTCTCAACAAGTAATTAAGACTAGTTACAAGGCAATTATCTTCCCTCCATTTGACATTTGAATGACCACCTTGCTTGACTTTGATGGTGAGTAACCAACTGGTAGAATCTTCCTCAACTTTATGGATGCTAGTTATATTTGCATAACAATGTTAGTACACACAATAACTACATATCTGTAACTATCTTAGAGTAACATTCATTAACCACATATAAAATTAACATAGATAGGTCATATAGCATGTCAATGTCATTAAAGATTATAGGAAATAACCTATACCCAACATCTTATGATTTTGAGGAAATGTCATGAAAAGATCAAGATCTAAGTACCAAAGTCCATGATAACTATAGCAAATGGATAATAAAGTCTAACAAAATTGAGTCATAACTCATCACTCTCCCCAACATAAGACTTTTCTGGTCCTCTAGAAGAGGAAGGGTTGTTCTTCTGTTTGGTCAATACCCTGAAATTAACAACTGCCAGCTATCCTATATTAGTTTCTCTAGTGCATGAGTTAGGATCCCAATATAATCATTTCTGTCTATCCAATATGTTCCATCTCTGCCTCTCTTCAACAATATCATACTCGTAAAACCTGTAATTTGGCACAAGCCACAATATGACAGGTGGTTGAAAGATTAAGGGAATCCAGAATTGTCCCTTTGTCCTCCTAATCTGTATATATCTTTCCACTCTTTTACATGTTGTAGCATAGTTCTGCAGAGAGTGAGGCTCTGCTTGTTTTAGCTCATCAGACAAACTGTTCCACCTTTGTGACAAATGTCCCTTTATAGATTCTCCAATAGTGTTTGCAACCTTCTCATATTCTCTATAAGTTGCTTCTCTCATAGGCAGGATTCTATTGCCATAGCTTGGTCTATATAGCATTCTATGCCAATCATTGAAAATGCTTCCTGGATTTCTAGATTCAGCTCTGATGGGCAGGGGAGTTCTGAATTCTAATTTCTTATAAGCCCTGAACTGTTGTCCCCAATTAATCTCATTTTGTACCTAGGACATAAATGCCTTCAATTGAACATCCCCAACATACAACAAGGGATTCCACTCATGATCTTGGGACACAGCATAATTATGTAAATAGAATTGACACAACAACTTCTTTATTTCAAGAGAAGCAATTCGATAAGCATTAAAAAATTCAAAAGGAGACTCAATGGAAGGATTCAAACCTAAACAATCCTTGCTATTTTAAAAGAAAGAAACTTTTCCTTTAAATATAGAGCATAGACCCTTGGAGGAGCCCTACACTCTAATACCTGAGGCACTAAGGCTACCATATTATCCACTCTTTCCTTTAAAGTCACAATTTCTGAATTCTTATCTTCAAGTTCTTCATCTTTCTTTTGAATTTCATTCTTCAGCCTATGCTTCTCCTTTTTCCATTCTTCTTCTCTCCTCTGCATTTCATTCCACAAATTCATGGCTACCATATGCATCAAAAAATCAGGGGGTCTGTGTATTCCTACCAAAGGCTTTCCTAGCATAGATGGTTGATCTTCATATAGCACCAATTGCATGGTTCCTGTATGTTCAACCAATTTGAGCTGTAGGGCCTCTTGCTATAGGAACTCCTATTTGTCTTCATGTCCCTTACTCTCAATATGTTCAGTAGTGGTAGCAAGGTCTGTCAATGTTACATTTGTTACTTCCTCAATTATGCCTTTTTCTGCAACATTCTCATGCCCCATTGGGGCCTCTATATCCTCAACTATCATTTCTTCAACCCTGGGACTTGTTTGTGGAGGCACACCAGACGCCGGCTTAGTAGGTCTCGATTTACTAGAAGGAATCTCATGTTTCTCTTCAACTGCAGGAAGAACAATGTCAGCCTTCCATTTCTTAGAGCTCAGCACCTTCTTTCCTGCGGTTTGCTTTTTAGTTTTACCCTTCCTTATTTCTGCCTTTTTCTTCTATGCCCTAGTTCAAATTAAATTACCAAGGGGAACATCATCAATCAGAATCTGAAGAACTTTCTTTGTTTGAATGCTCTACGTCAGAAGAACTAATATCAATAGCTTGTTTTGTTGCAGGATGGTTTGCAGTAGAAGTTGAGGTTCTCGGAGTAGCTTCAATAGAACTCATTCTTCTCCTAGTTCTACGAGGTTGAGGCACAACCGCAGGTCACAAATGGCTTGGTCTTATTTGATCAATATTTAAAAATTCTTCTCAAGTTATATTAGACACATTATGTAGAGACTTTTCAACTAACAATTTGATCAAACAATGGTGGGAAACAGAATTAGCTCTACCTTTTTGGGTCTCGGTGGCCATGATTGAGAGAAGGTGGTATAGCACATTTGGTACATTCATTCTTCTCCCATGCCTCATATGATTCAGTAGTTTGAAATGCATAGAACGAAGATTCGACTGACGAACTTTAGAAGTAATGTACCTCACAACATGAACAACTAATTGCTTCCATGGCTCAGACAGAGAGGTTCTCTTGGGGCCCCGTTTGTCTACAATTATTGGAGGGTCACCAGGTTCTATAAATTCAGCCCTAGCCGACCTGGCATCTTCAGTAATAGGGTAATTCTCACCATCGACAGGCAACCCTGTAACTTCTGTAATTCTTTCTTCAGTAGCCAACACCTCCAATCCTTATACCATGGCCTTACCTTCAGACAATGTCTGGGCAAATTCTAATGCAACTTTTTCATCAAAACCATTCTGCTTCAAGAAATAATCTAACCACTCACAATTTCTAAACTCAGCCTAGTTGGGTGGATCTTGCAGTAATACATCATGAAAGGTGGGTTCATTTTGAATTAATCCACCTCCCATTGTTTTAGCTGTTTGAAAATAATCACTTCTGCAATGTTTTTCTTTCTATAAAAAGTTTTTGAAAAACTAAACTTCATCTTCCTGCAACCCTGTTAAATTTCCAAACACTAATGTTGTCTGAATTTTTCTTATTTGGGAACACAAGATTATGACAAGAGTAGAATAGGCAGTAAGGAGTAATCAATGAAGGCTATCACCTCACACTTGCGATCCGTCATCTCTCTTAGAATTCAAATCATTCAATTTTAAACTTTGCTGACATGTTGGTGTAAAGTACATGGACTAACATGTGGACATGGTATTCACACTCCCTCCCCAACCTAAAATTGAGCATGTGTCCTCGCATGCAGAATGGTGATGCGTGAATGGATGGGGTAGGGAATAAATACATGCTATGGAGAACATTGACATCAATTTACAATAATTAAATGAATGTACTAAAAGATAATTAAGATATAACAAATGAAAGAGCGCGTACCTCGATGTGCGGAAGATTAGTTGTAAAAAATCATGGACAAAGTACCGGTCACCTTTTAAGAACTGATTGAGCAATGAATGAGAGTGGAGTGAAAGCAAGTGAGGTGCGATGAAGTGAGATCATGGAAACATAATGGAAGAGACAATGATGGATATGGATGGTGGTTGGGTGAATGAATGAAGAAGTGGACCCCCACAAAAGTGGAAGTCTTTATTATGACAAGTGTTGAGCCTCGGTTAGCCAGAAGGAGGGACACTAGGTCCACTACCTTTGGCTGCAGGAAGTTTAGGAGTTGCATGCTGATTGAATTGTTGCAGGAACTCTTCCTTTGAAGTTGGCTTGTGGTACAACCTGAGGTGATGAACATTGACTAACAACATAAATTTGACAGGGTCAATGGTTGTAAGTTGAACAACACCATTGGAAAAAACTTCAGCAACCTCATATGGTCCTAGCCACCTTCTCTACAATTTTCCTGCATTATCCTGATACCTTGAGTCGTAGAGCAATGCCCAGTCACCTGGCGGGAATTTCTTATCTTTGATGAATTTGTCATGCCACTTTATTCTCTGATTCTGCACCACCTCTGTGTGATGTAAGGCTACTTTCCTCATCTCATCCAAAGCATTGAGCTGCATGATTCTTTCCTTTTGTGCCTTAGAGAGATCCATCCCCAAGTCTATTGTAGTCCGAAGAGTCTTATGTTCAAATTCAATAGGCATCATGGTTGTTTTTCCATACAGTAACTCAAAAGGGGTGAAGCCTGTGGTTGTTTTCTAGGTTGTCCTATAGGCCTAGATAACTTCTAGTAGCCTGTTTGCCCAATCCTTCCTATGGACAACCACAATTTTGGTCAAAATGGCTTCAATTTCCTTGTTAGTCACCTCAACTTGGCCATTGTCCTGAGGGTGATAAGGAGTAGATTTCTTGTGCCTTATTTTGTACTCATTGACTAGTGTTGTAACTAGGGTTGAGGCAAATTGAGCTCCTTGATCAGTCACTAACTCTCTGGGGACTCCATATCTTGTGAAAATTTCCTCATAAAGAAATTCTACAACCTTATTATCTCTTGCATGCTTCATGGCCCTAACTTCTACCCATTTGGTTACATAATAAGTGCATACTAAGATATAGGATTTACCATTGGATGGAGGATCAATGGGTCGTACAAAATCTAATCCCCACTTATCAAATGGAGTAATCACAAGTTGAGGGTAAAGGGGCATCTCATTAGATTTGGTTGGTCATCCCATCCTCTGGCATCCATCACATTTCTTTGTATATCTTGCTGCATCCTTGTGGAGTGTGCGCTAATAATAACCTGCATTCAAAATCTTCATTGTTGTCCTTTTTGCTGCAAAATTCCCTCCACATTGTTCATTGTGGCATGCATGCAAAATGTCATATGTTTCATCTTCTCTCACACATCTCCTCATGACATTATCTGGTCCAGTGTAGAACAAACATCTAGCAATCCATGAAAAAATAAAAAGACTTTACAATGAGTACCCTTCTCTCCTTTGGAGAGAAATGAGGAGGGTTTGGAGAGAAATGAGGAGGGACTATTCCTATGACCAGATAATTAGCTGTCAACATACCAGGGTGTTTGCATAATGATTGAAAACAAATGTTCATTAGGGAAAAAGTCACCAATGACTTGCTTGTCTTTTGATGTAGTTAGTCTTGAAAGAATGTTTGCAACAACATTGGCCTTCCCTGGCTTATCCACAATAGTGATGTCAAATTCTTGCATTAGCAACACCCATCTTGTTAATCTACCTGATATTAGAGGTTTGTTCATAAGATACCTAGTGGTTGCATGATCTGTGTGCACAAAGATTTGATAGCCTATTATTTAGTGCCTAAATTTGTTGAGTACATAGATTACTACCAACATTTCCTTCTCTATTACTGTATAATTGAACTCAGCTCCCAGTAAGTTTTTACTGACAAAATAAATAGCATGCTCAATGGCTCCTTCTTTCTACCCTAAGATTGCTCCTATGGCAGAATCTGATGCATCAGTATGAATGTGGAAAGGAAACTCCCAATTGGGCCCTTTAAGTATAGGAGCATGAGTTAATTCTGCCTTTAAATCATAAAATGCTTTGTCACAGTCTTCATTCCATTGAAATTCAGCATCCTTCATGAGAAGAGTATACAATGGGGCTGCCATTTTGCTAAAATCTTTGATGAAATGTCTATAGTACCCTGCATGACCCAAGAAGCTTCTCACATCTTTTTTCTTTGTAGGAATGGGTAGATTGATGATGACTTCAAACTTTGCTGGGTCGACCTGGATTCCTTTTGGAGAGATATAGTGGCCAAGTACTACTCCTTCCTGCATCATCATGAAGCACTTTGCACTATTCAAGGACAAATTGTGGTCTTCACATCTCTCCAACACCTTTCCTAAGTTTATCAATGCCTCTTCAAAAGTAGCACCATAAGTAATGAAATCATCCATATAGATTTCCATGTAATCATGTGAGATATCTGAAAATATGCTAATGACTGCCCTTTGGAAAGTTGCAGGTGCATTGCATAAGCTAAATGGAAGCACTGAGTAGGCATATGTCCCCCAAGGATAGGTAAATGTTGTTTTCTCTTGATCTTCTAGTGCAATCTATATCTAATTGTAACCGCTGAACCCATCCAAAAAGGAAAAGTATTGCTTTCCTACAAGTGAGTCCAATACTTGGTCTATGAAAGGAAGGGGAAAATGATCCTTTTTGGTGGCAGCATTTAATTCTTTGTAATCAATACAGACTCTCCATTTCCCTCCCTTTTTGGGCATGAGAACTAGGGGAGACACCCACTGGCTATCTGAGATTGGGTAGATAAATATTGCATGTAATAGCTTCTGTAATTCTTCTTTGATAATTTCTCTTAGTGCAGGGTTGATTCTCCTTTGTGGCAGTCTTACTGGTGTACAATCTTCCTTTATGTAAATCCTATGGGTACATAATGTGGGATCTAGTCCTTTCATGTCATGGTAATCCCCTGCAAAGGCATTTTTATGTTTTTTTAACAAATTTGTCAAAGACAACTGTTGTTCTTGAGTCAATTTGTTGTTAATATTTAGATATCTTTCTTTTGAAATCTCCACTTGAGTTGTTAAGCCTACCATAGTTGCTTCACTAATGCTTGGTACCTTAATTTCTTGTGGAAGCAATGTATGAGACATACCTGTTGTTGCAGGAAAAGTGGGAATAAGTATCTTCACTGGATCAATAGAATTAGAGGATGTTGCTTCCACTACTTCACAATGATTTTGAATTATGTTAGACAACACCTCCTCTTCCTCTTGAAGCTATATGAAAGAACTTCTACCTAACATCATAAGTTGTTCCACAGAATTAGCTTCCTTTGCCTCTTCACCAATATGTGGCCAAACATGATTATCTATATCATTAGATGGCTATACAAGTGGGTAAAAAACAAGTTTTTTAGTGCTTCTCCCATCAGAGATGGTCATATCTCTTGATCGACATCCAATATAAACATCTGTTGTGGCTAACCATGGCCTTCCCAGAATGATGGGGTATCCTCCCAATGTATCTTTAGGAGAAAGTATCATGAAATCAGATGGATATTCCCATGAGTCTAGGGATACCACAAGGTCCTCTACTATCCCATCAGGTTTAATAGTAGAACTATCAGCAAGCTGTAGGATAGTAGGAGTAGGTCTCATGTTTGCAACATTTAGTTGCTGTAGGATATCCTTGGTCATTACATTTATGGCTGCTCCTAGATCAATCAAAGCATTTCTGATTTGGATCCCATTTATAACAACTCCTACCATAGGACTCCCTGGATCATTATATTTGGGAACAATCACTTTCCCAAGCATGATGTCAGCCAACTGTCTCACCACATGAACCATAGTGGGGTCTTTCCTTTTTCTGCCTTGCTTCTTAAGGTATGCTTCCTTGATTGCTTTGCTATATATAGGAACATCTTTTATGGCCTAAAATAGAGGGATCTTGACACATACATGTTTCAATTGCTCTAGAATGTCAAAGGTGGGTTCCTCTTCCTCTTTCTTTTGTTTCACAGTTTCCAACCTTTGTGGAAATGGTGGTTCTTGTGCAGTTTGCTTGACTGGTACTGGTTCAGGATTTTCAGGTGCATTTGGCTAAATGGGGGTATTTAAAGGCTCCTCTTCCTCCTCAGGAAGCTCAGTAATGATGGGTCTGGAAGGAGCTGCCAAAGTAGTTCCTGAACGTAGGTGGATGTCACTTATATTGACAACATATTTAGGGAATTGATTTGGATTAGTAGAATATACTAGCTACTGCTGTGGTCTATTATTTGGGTTAGGCGAGAGTTGAGCTGGTAACTAAGTAGGTTTATGTGTATTTGAATTAGATCTAGAAGGTGGAGGCATTATAGTAGGCTGTTGGGGCTAAGAAGGTGGCTGCATATAATTAGTTGTCTGATTTGGTCATTGTTTGCCTCCCCTCCATTGATATGTTTGTTGCCAGTTTCCTGGAGGTGACTGCCAATTCCCCTGAGGTTGTTGCCACTGAGGTGCAGGGTTTTTGTAATTTTGCCAAGTATTTGGAGGGTTATTCCAAGGCTGAGATGGATATCCTCCATAATTAGATGGAGATGGTTGTTGCCATTGGTTACCAGATGCATAAGTATTAAAATATGGTCCAACAAATGATAATGGATCTGCTGACATACCTTGTCTTGGAGCCCATGGCCTCCTTTGGGCAACATAGTAGACCTGATCTTCTTTAACTTGGATTAGCTTGAACTCAAGTGGAATCTTCTTACTGTCAATGTTAGCTACCATCTTGCATCTACAATCCCTCTTCTTTTGTCTGCAATGAGGACAATATTCTTCCAACATTACCTTAGCCTCTTCATGCTTCTTTTTGCCTGAAGTGTGTCCAGGTTGGTGGCCATATTATTTATAATATCTTTCTTAAAATCAGATAGCAAGTGACTTATCTCCATCCTTGAAACTCCATTGGTAGAGGTTTTACCCAAAAAGGGAATGGTAACCTCTTCCTTTCTTCATGGATGCTATGGAATAATTCTGGCACAACTTCTTAATATCCTCCCAAGACACTTGGGTAATATCTCCTCCCATTAAATCCAAGGCATTTGTACAATGCTCACTTATTCCTCTAAGGAAGAGTAGTTTCTGAGACTCCTCATTGAGTGCATGATGGGGAGATATTTATAAACAAAACAGGAACCTTGAGATGTAATCCTCCAAACTTTCATTCTCTTTTTGTTACATTCTAAAAATATCATTTCCTCTCATATCTCCACCCCTACAGTAGTCTTTATACTTCTTAAGAAATTTCTCTTTCATCTCATCCCAAGTATTAACAATATCACTACCTAGACCCATAAACCACCTTAATGCAACATCTTTCATGGTAGTAGGAAACAACTTAAGCCTATGAGCATAAGTAGTGTAGTCATAGCTTCTGTAGAGGATATCAAATTCAAACAAGAAAGTGTCTAGGTCCTCTATTGCAAGTCCATAGAACTTGGGGAGAGCTGAAGTAGGGATGTTTTTGAGATTATCCACTTCCTTTTGATGAGCAATAGGAAATGGAAAGGTTGGTTGATTGGGTACATTTTGGGCAGCCATAGCTACTTGGCTCATTATGAAGGTGAATGGATTCTCAATCAAGTTTTGGGTAGCTTGTTCTTTAGAGGATGTTTCAGAACTATTCAAATCAGGGAATGTCTCAAGAAAAGGATTCACTTATGCTTCTTCTGCTAGGTAATTTGAATCATTAGGAAGGAATCTCCCTAAAGCATCTCTTCTTCTGCCTCTATGTATGTAATATACTCAGTATCAACCACCTCACACAAAGAATGTTGTGAATGGATTGTGGATCGTTACTTCCTAAATAAAGGATATACTAAAAGCACACTTCCACAAATACTTTTGCAAGAAATAATACTAAAAATGACTCCAAAGTTCTTCTTAGTCTGACACTATCCCTGACAATGGCTCCAAAAATGTTGGTCTCCTACAATGATTTAACAACTAAGCCCATAGAACTATAACTCAGAGATTAGACATCTAACTTGAATAGTTGTCTTAATCACTATGAAGATGCATTTAACTTATCAACCTAGGGATGTGAACTTGAAATGGGTTAGCACGGTATGTGCACTAGGAACTTCCAAAGTAGCCACATTAATTTTATAAATAAGAAAGTCATAATGTTGAAAATAAACTACTTGGAAAGAAATAATATAAATGTTGAACATCAACCAACAACTGTGCTAAGCTGAAGTACATGACAGAAAATGAAATTTTGGGCAAGCAAATAAGAAACTACTCTGTCTGCTTTTGCTACAGGAACTGACACATAATGGAATTCTAGTGCCTATAGGAACATTCAATGCCAAATTTCACTAACTACTTAACAGAATGAGTATTCCCTAAGACAAATGTAAACTCAGAGATACAAACTTATAAATTCATTTTATTCATTGGAAAACATGAGTACAAATGAACAATGTGACTGTATTACTGAAAACTGGATAATGCAAGTACAACCTCATATTAATCAACCCCTCAGAAGGAGCATCTGAGTCTTATTTATAGAAAGAAAACTACAAAACCAACTACCTAGCAAGGTAATCAACTCCAACAAAATAGGAGGATGCTACTTTAGGGAAAGCATAGAAAGTGGAGAGGAGGTTACGCATTCGTGGAATCCAGTCAAGCAAGTCACTTCAACGCAGATCTAGTACAATAGTAACTCCTAAATTTTCTCAACAAGTAATTAAGACCAGTTACAAGGCAATTATCTTCCCTCCATTTGACATTTGAACGACCACCTTTCTTGACTTTGATGGCGAGTAACCAACTGGAAGAATCTTCCTTAAATTTATGGCTGCTAATTATATTTGCATAACAATATTAGTACACACAATAATTTCATATCTGTAACTATCTTAGAGTAACATTCATTAGCCACATAAAATTAACATAGATAGTTCATATAGCATGTCAATGTCATTAAAGATTATAGGAAATAACCTATACCCAACATCTTATGATTTTGAGGAATTGTCATGAAAAGATCAAGATCTAAGTACCAAAGTCCATGATAACTATAGAAAATAGATAATAAAGTCTAAAAAAATTGAGTCATAAACTAGACTCGTCAGATACCATATTTATATTGGAATATGAATTGATCAACCTAGGAATGATAGTGGTTGGTTTAAAATAAGTCAATGTCATCACTATATTAATTTTGATTCATGCAACTATCAATAGTATCAGTTTCAAATGGCTTTTCATGTTGGTTTCATTTAAGAGGTCCCTAATTAAAATGGATCTTAATGAAATGGAATTTATGTATTAGAGTTTAAATTTAGTTTAGCTCGATGTATCATTGTAGGTGCCATAAGTTTCATTTCTATTTGTTTTAGTTTTGCACTAGTTTCACACAAGGGGGAGAAAAATAATACATGACAACACCCAAGATTATTCAAGTGGGGGAGTATCCAAATAGTGGCTCACAAATATACCTCAAAGGTACAAGCGGTTAATCATAGGAAATATTTTTTTCCTACCATCACTACATGAATATGTACAAAAGATTCTTAATCTAGGCTTGTACATGCTTATCTAGGGGAGTCCTCAATATACCTTGTTGTATGTGAGGCACAAGTCCATGAGACAAGTGTGTTGTCTAAGGCCTAGGTATTGGTGGGATGAAACCACCTCACTTAACAATGTGCTTAAAACATAATCACTTGGCCAAGAATGACAACTCCTCCAAGGAATTTATATAGACTTATAAAACATGGGATTTGGTCTACATTTAGTGTGACAAAAGAAGAGGGTTTGGTTTTAATGGTTTTTTTATCCTCCTTTCACCATTAAACATTCAAGGACATTCAACCAAGTAGAGAACTCTAATATAGATGTCCTATCACTTGGAACATAGGGGAAGATTGGAATTGTGTGATTTTTGTTGTTCAATTAAGCCCAATTATGCTCAAAACCCTAATTTCATAAATTCATAAATAAATGGACAAATTACAGAAAATGATCACACATAGAGATATGAAATGACAATCAAATGCATACTAGATTTTGAAGTTCAATGTGAAGAAAAGTCAAGGACTAATGAGCGGGCGACCTAGTCCAGTGCCATAGTTTTCTTCAAGACCTAGGAATGTTGTCTGTAACCTATTCCTGCTATTCTAGAAGTTTTTCAGTTGTGGGATCCGAAGGACTAATGAGTGGGTGCTCAAGTCGAGGTCCTTGTTTTCTTTTCAGATCTACAATTATGACAGTCTACACTACTCTCCTGCAACTCCACTTCTTTCACTTTAACAACTTGTAACTTGCAATCACAGAAAAGTGGGTTGGGGGTTGTGGTGTTTAGAGGCTTGCCTCAACCAAGCCCCAGAGAGACATTCAAGTCTTCTGAACACCGTTGTTAGATAAAGAGTGCATATCCCTGCAGGATATAGGCAAAATCAAAATGATAAATGATAGAAAACATAATTGATATCACCTTGTAGTGAAGATCTCATGGAAGGAAGATTCTCTTCATGCCATGAGGAGATGGATGACAAATCTACAAATACAAACACAAGAACAACACAAATTCTATTCTACAACACAATGAATGCCTTGAATCACTTTCACATAAGCTTCAAGTTCACAATGTCCATCTAGTTTACAAATGATAACCTAATCATTCTTATATATGAAACTACAAAAATTCCCACTAAGAATTTTGTAATTCAAACTTACCATGTCGGCATAGGACCTAAATAACAGTCATAAACTAACACTTTGAAATTAGTCTTGACCTAAAATAGGGAAGGACTAGGGCGCGGGCACCCAAGTCCTCTGCCCCATTTTAGGTAGGATTTATGTTAAGTGCATCCCTTGAGTCCCATTTTCCTTGAAACTTCAAGGTTTTCTCATCGGGAATCATTAAAATCATGCAAGATGCTCTAAATGCATTCTAAAGGACTTGGTAGCTAAACCTTAGGAGGGAAAATCCACCAAGGGGAAATTTTCTGACATAACATTTAGTCCCCCACTTTAATGTATGTATTAATGCAAGGCCAATACATGCATTAAAGTACGGTCAACAAGCACAGTAAACATGCCAAGCACGAAGAAGACATACCAATCACAATGAAGATAGTAACATGCATGCAAAACATAGAGAAGACAATTACAATCATGCAAGACACAGAGAAGATAGTATTGAAGACATGCAAAACACAGTGAATGTAGTGAATACAGTGATAATTTTCTTTTTGTTTTTCTCATATATAAATTGCAAATGCAAGTACAATGAAAGTAAACACACCACCCATAATGCAGGAGGGACTCATCGCCATTGGTCTTTAAACTGCATATGGGGCAACACCCATGCAAAGAAAATCTTAGAGTACAGGAGGGACTCATCGCCACCAGTCTTTAAGTTTGTACTTGAGAACAAACATGCCATAAAAAAATAAGCACGCCATACAAATCCCAAAGCATAGGAGGGACTCATCGTTACCGATCTTTAAGACTATGCTTGGGAACAAACACGCCATACACACACACATAGAAGACATGGAGAAAACATAGCAGACAAATGATGGAGTGTACCTATTTTTAGGTACATCACCATCTTAGGCACATTATAGGCATACACCGACAATTGGGCTTCACCACAACAATCGTCGAAGACACGCTTAAGGGTTTGGATAGTCACAGATCCATTCCCTACCTCCACAAAGGACTTTTTGAAAATGACAGGATGTGTACTCTCCTCAAGAAATACACCATCACTACCTCCGTAGAGGGCTTAAGATAAAAAGGATATGCATGATATCCTACCTCCGCAGAGAGCTTAAATGATTGCAATAGATTTCAAACAAATCTCAGAGTGTAGGAGGGACTCATCACCATGAGTATTTAAGACTGCACCTAAGAACAAACACACTTTGCTAGCATCTAAAATAGACAACTTACCTTATATATGCCCCCACCTTAAGGTGGTTGATATCATGTATCAATATCAAGCATGTTAAGGTAGGTAGAAAACACACAAGGGAACATAGACTCTCACAAAGCCCATGCCCCCTGGAGGTGACATGTACTTTACAATCACCAAATGTTCCCACAAACACACAATTTCCTGCAAGAAAAGGTGTTAGCATCCATATAGTCATGATAAACAATAATGCATATGATCATTCACACCAAGTGCCAAGGTTATACTATGGATTCGGAGACCAAGTATAACTGTGGGCTATACTGCAGAAATCTCAAAACTGAGTGTAACCAAGGCTATATTCAAAGATAAACAAAGTGCATGGAGTAGAAGTATTGTTATAGTTTGTTAGTGTGATAAGACAACATCAAGAGAACAAAGATTGATTCTACTAGCCAAGAGTCGGATAATATATATCAACCTCATTGTCATGTATGGACTTGGTCCATTTTTTGATTTCTTGATGAAGGGACACTAGGTCTGTATCAGTATAATATGTTTTCCATCATTCATCCGCTAGATAGAACCACTAGACAAAAAGAAACAATAAATCAAGAGAGGAGAAAAAAGTGCCTTAGGGACAATCACATAGGAGGGTGCCACCAAGTCACCAACCACAACACTATGTCCATAAGACACAACACACAACAGTGAAAATAGAGGAGAAGAAATATACAAGAATGATGATACAAATAGAAGAAGGTCACAATAGAGGTGGTCTCCTGGTATCCTTTACCTTACAAGAGAATCAAGGATCATCCTAGGAGGATTGAACAACACATAACACATCATGAGGGAAACACAACACAAGAGGGTAAGTCAAATATACGAGCCAATTATGCTACCGCATAGGTGACCACCAGGGTTAGAAATACTTACCTATTGAGAAAAACCAGCCTAGAATTTGGAACTTGTGAGCATCTTGGAGAGATGCTCTGTCAAGTTTTGTGTGAATCTCGAGTGGTTCTTATGAGAGTCTTGTTTTCTATCGTTAAGTCCATGTAATGCTTGTTTCTCAAATCCTTGTGTATGTGAGACCTTTTTTTCTTGTGTGAAGGTGAACCGCTATTATTTCCAAGTGATGACAATCTTTGTACTCTTTTCCAATTTTTAGCTAGCTTTCTTTGTTGAGTTCGTCTACCATAGTGAGAAGGACTATCTTGTACTATCACAATCTTTTTTTTGGTTATAGTCTCTTGTTTTGGTTGTTCTAGTTGTCTTTTTGATGCATTTTGGTTATCTCTTGATCCTTGTAAAGATAACAGAGGAGGAACCTTAGCATGAATACCATTCCTTTGTGGATGAGGTGATACTACAATATTTTCCCTATCCACTTCTATTATAAGCACAATGTTATCATAATCCGTATAATCATCTTCTACTTCCACTATATTATGTTCTAAAATGTTATCGGTATGCTTAGAAAAAGGATTAGTAAAGATTTGCAAATTCTGATTCGGCGGAGCAACCGACTTATTTCCATTATCATTCACACCCAATACCTGTATAACATTTGAGTGAATGAGATCTTGTATTTTATGTTTAAGACACATACAACATTCAGTATCATGTCCTTGTTGTCGATGAAAATGACAAAAGGCATTAGCATCGAAATAAGGTCCTTGAATTTTATTAGGATCCAAAGGTTTAATCAAAGTAAGCTTCATAAGATTATTAGTCATAGCTTGATTCATGATAGAATGATAGGACTCAGATATCGGAGTAAACTTTCTTTGTTGATACAGTGCCTTTTTCAGATTAAAGATAGCAGACACTTGAGAAAAGTTATTCGAAATCGGTCCATTAGCCTTGATGAAGCTCTTATTATTCCTCTTAAAGTTGTTTTGTGACGGTCCACCTGTGGATTGACCAAATTGAGCCAATGAGTTTTGGTTTTCATACTGACTAGATGAAAGTTGATAATCATGAAGGGCGTAACATAAATGTTGAAAGGAGTTATACTTCATCAAGAGAATCTTATCACGGATGTTAGGTTTTAGATTTGTAATAAACACCTTCTGAACATCCTCATCCTTCATCTGATATTGAATTTGTGCATAGATAAATTGATACCGACTAATAAACTCAGTTAATTTCTCTTTCAGACTTGTTTGCAATGAACTAAATCGATCAAAGAGACTCGAGGTCCAATGTTTGCTTGAAAATATTGTAAAAATTGATCAACTAATTGTGAAAAAGAGTGTATTGAATTTGGGGGTAAAGAGAAAAACCATTCTAAAGTAGTATCTTTGAGAGATCGTGGGAAAAGTTTTGCTAACAAATCCTCTTCAAAGTAGAAATCACTACACATAGTTGTGAATGCTGCTACATGAGTATTAGGATCACCTTTTCCACCATATTTTTCAAAGCGAGGAGTCTCAAACCTCGTAAGCATAAGATTTCTCAAGATTTCATAAGATAGGGGATTATGGGCATGATAAGTTGGTATATTAGGTTGTGAGGAATTCATCAAATTTGTCACCTTTTGTTGTAAAGAAGTCATGCCTTGCAAAAGTTGGTTTAGGATGGCATCATTGGGAGATGCAGTTTGCTACGAGGAATTAAAACCAAAGTGAGGAGATGATTGAGCTAGAGTAGTGATAAGTGGAGGCTGTGAATAGTTCAATGGTGGTTGAACATAGTGATATGTGGAAGGTGGTTGCGAATAGTTATATGTAATAGGTGACTGAGAATAAGTATTCATAGAAGAGATTCCCTTAGAAACCAAGTTTTGATAATTAAATCCCACAGCTTTGTAATTTTGTGAACTAGTTCCATTAGATACTTCAATACTAGTGGTAGAATTACTACAAGCATTATCATTAGTTGTTAAAATTGTTGATGAAAATGTAGACATTCCAGTGGTCGGTATAGGTGCTGATACTTGCATATGAGACGGCGATGACATGTTTTTAATACCATTCGCACATTCAGTCGCCGTCATGACATTATTGTGTACAATATGTGTTAATCCTTGAACAACATTTATACCATCTTGTCCTTCCTTTATCAATTATCTTATGTGGTGGATCATAGGAACAACTTCTTCCGCTATCATTTCATTTCCAACAAATTCTTGAAAATCAGCTAAGTCTTTATCAAGTTTTATTTATTTGCTCATTGAAGGTACATGTGTGACCACCTCAATAGTGTCCTCAACATCGTGAAATACTTGATCATCCATAGTAGTTGTATGAGGTGTAGTATCTTGCAAAAATTGTGTCTCTCGTTTTGTAAAGAAGGTATTCAATGGATTTTCAAAGGTAGGAATATCATTTTCTTCAAAATCACTAGATCCCATGATTCTTTTGCTTCTTCTTAAAGGGATAATTCTATTAGGATAGCATTTCATAAGGCTCATGCAGGAGCATGTAACACAAAATGCACAAACTAATAGAACAAACCCTAGGAGCAAGATATGTTTAAGATCTAAAATGCTTGATTTTTCAACTTTTTTCAAAGCAAATCACTAGGAGAAAAAGGTGTTGTGAAAATTTTTAAGAGGGATAGAAAACAATATGTTTGATATTAGTCCAATAAAGAAATAATATCCTTCACAACACACTTTTGATGCAAACCTAGAATGATGACAAGTCAAAACCTAGTGAAAATACACTAAAATATGCAAATTTTCACGAATTTTCAATGCAATGACCCAATAAAAAGGGTGTTGTAAATAATTTTAGGAGGTGAATCAGATTATAACAGTAATATCAGTTAGATAAGGCCATAAAATACATCACAACACTCTTATAGTGTGAATCTAAGTCAAACCCTAGTGAAAATATAGCCAAAATATGTAAATTTTCACCAAATCTAAATACAAAGGGCCAATAAAAAGGGTGTTGTAAATAATTTGAGGAGTTTAAGAAGAAAATAATCCTGATAACATTCAATTAGTGAAAAAAAATACTTTACAACATGCCTATGGTGCAAATCTAGAGAGACGATAAGGCCAAAATCTAGTGAAAAAACAAGGTTTTCAAACCCTAGGCATGAAATTTTGCAAGAAAATCACTATGATGAAACACTACAGCTAGAAACTAGTCCTAATGAGTTTTTTAAAATGGGATTAAAATCTGAAACAAGATTTTGACTACAAACCCTAGCTAATGCAAAACTAGGTTATATGGGAAAATGCACAATTTCAAGCAATTTTCATCAATTTGATCATGAAAATGCAATGTAAATGAATAATGAATGAAAAATTTATGTATTTTAAATCATATCTGTTGATAATGACATAAATGTATTCAAATTAAATGCCAACAAACTCAATTTATTTGAATATGCAAGCTAAAAATGCCAATTTTTTCAAAATTTTCAATTATTTTGTAATTTTTCAAATGCAATAAGATGAAAAATGATAAAAATGAATGAAATGAATGTAAATATGAAACAAAACACTCAAAAAGGTGCAAAAATTCCAAAAACATAGGTTCACCAAAATGTTTTGGGGTAAAAATGAAGAGGGTTTGGTTTTAATGGTTTGTTTTGATCCTCCTTTCACCACTAAACATTCAAGGACATTCAACTGAGTAGAGAACTCTACTATATATCTCTTATCACTTGGAACATAGGGGAAGATTGGAATTGTGTAATTTTGTTGTTCAATTAAGTCCAATTATGCTCAAAACCCTAATTTCATAAATTCATAAACAAACTGACAAATTATGGAAAATGATTGCACATAGAGATATCAAAGGACAATCAAATGTGTACCAAATTTTGAAGTTTTGTGTGTAAAAAAGTTGGGGACTAATGAGCGAGTGCCCTACTCCAGTGCCACAATTTTCTTTAGGATTTGGGAATCTTGTCTGTAACCTATTCCTGCTTTTCTAGAGATTTTTCAGTTGCAGGATCCAGAGGACTAATGAATAGGTGCCTGAGTCTAGGTCCAGGTTTTCTTTTCAGATCTGCAATTCTGATAGTATGCACTAGTCTCCTACAACTCCACTTCTTTCACTTTCGCAACCTATAACCTGCAATCACAAAAAGTGGGTTGAGGATTGTAGTGTTTAGAGGCTTGCCTAAGTCAAGCCCCAGAGAGACATTCAAGTCTTCTAAACATTGTTGTTAGATAAAGAGTGCATATCCCTAGAGGATAGAGGCAAAATCCAAATGATAAATGATAGAAAGCACAATTGATATCACCTTGTAGTGAAGATCTCATGGAAGGAAGATGATCTTCATGCCATGAGGAGATGGATGCACCAAATCTACAAATACAAACACAAGAACAACACAAATTCTACCCTGCAACACAATGAATGCCTTGAATCACTGTCACATAAGCTTCAAGTTCACAATGTCCATCTAGTTTACAAATGATAACCTAGTCATGCTTATATATGCAACTACAAACATTCTTGCTAAGAATTTCGTAATTCAAACTTACCATGTCAGCATAGGACCTAAATAACGGTCATAAACTGACACTTTGAAATTAGTCCCAACCTAAATAGGGCAGGACTAGGGCACGGGTGCCCAACTCCTCCCCCCCCCCATTTTAGGTAGGATTTATCTTAAGTACATCCCTTAAGTCCCATTTATCATGAAACTTCAGGGTTTTCTCATCGAGAGTCACCATAATCATGCAAGATGCTCTAAATGCATTCTAAAGGACCTAAGAGCTAAACCTTAGGAGGGAAAAGCCCCCAAGGGGACATTTTCTGACATAACATGGTCAACAATCAGTGATGAAAACCAAGATGTTGAACCCATAAAAATAGAAAAATAAAAGTCAAAATTACTTTTGATTTCAAAGATCACCTTGTAGCATGAGGAAAGAGTATACACTATTGACCTTGGGAGATACAAGTGAGCAAACCATTATTTATTCTTAAGATCATCTTACAATGTAAGAAAAAAACATAAGTTTCTAGATCATATACACACAACAAGAACACACACAAAAATAAGAATAAAAACTAGAATTGATTCTTTGCTTATGATTAAATTTTTTGTTTTGAAATCAAGTCTTCTCCAAATGAACCTCGATAACAAATGTTAGTAGTTTGAATGTTTTAGTCTTGGACAAATGATAGCTATTGTAGAAGAAGTTTAGTATGCTATAAGAAAGAGAGAATCATAAACCATACAAAATTAAAAAAAAATTCCAAGATGAGTGTAATCAAAATAAAATGTTATAAAATAGAAACACTAGGACAATAGAGAACATTGCAAATCAGATAGAAACACTACAAATTAGATAGGAATGCATAGCATTATTTGGAACACTGTAGTAGGTGCAAAACTGCCATAAATTCAATAGAAACACTACAAATTGAATAGAAATGCTAGAGATCAAACAAAAACACTATAGATTAGTTAGCTCACAATAATAGGTAGAAAAATGCCATATATTAAATATAAATGCTACAAATTAAAAAGAAAAACACTAAATATTACACAAATACAATATAGATTAACTAGATCATAAGAATAGGCACCAAAATGCCATGGAATAAACAAAAATGCTATAGATTAAGCAATAATGTTAGAGTAGCTATAAAAATGCCATAGATTAAATAGAAACCCTAGGTAGGTGAAAAATGCCATAAATTAAAAAATAGCATTAGACAACCTACAAAAACAAACAAAAAACAAAAAAATTATTGTCGAATAATAAATACCATGACACAACTCAAAATGCCAAACTATAAAAATCAGCTAAAAATGTGAAAAAATTGTAAGATCAAGCTTGTTATAACCTTGCAAAATAATATTAGAGAAGGGAGCTAAATCTCACTGGGTGTGCTGAAATGTATATGTTAAATTTACAATAAATAAAAGAGAAAATAGAAACAATATCAAGCTCCTTATTCTAAACCTACATAACATTAGTTTGAGCATAAAGAAGACAAAATAAAATGATTTTACCTTCACTTAGAAAAAAAAAGATCTCCTTTGTTGAGTGGATTTTCTCATGAATTGTGGTTGCTCAAGGTTTCTACAAGATTTTGGCAGCATGCATCTATCAAGATTGTGATAATGATTATTATATTCATGAAGGATGAAGGGTCAATTTATAGATTTTCAAATGGGGACGTGAATAATTGAGATTCACTATAGGATGAATACTTAAGATTAATTTCATCAAACTTAGGGTTAACTAATTTGATTGATGGTCAAGATTAATTTGATCAAATTTAGGGTTAACTAATATGATTGATGGTCAAGATGATGGTTGATTTATGAATGGTTGAGATTTATTATTGGATGGATGGTTGAGATGCAAGTGATTTGATATGTATTTAATAATTATGGATTTATTTAATGATTGTGGATGTCCATGTGGATAATTGAACTTTTTATTCATTTATTTTGAATAAATGGAGAAAATAGACGAATTAACTAAATAATAAAAGTTATTTAGCTAGTTTGTTACTAAATGGAGAAAATGGATTAATTAACTAAATAATAAAAATTATTTAGCTAATTTGTGACCAAATATAGAAAATAGATTAATTAACTAAATAATATAAACTATTTAGCTAATTAGAGGTGTGGTATTATTAATGTGGTGAAAAGAGGGATGTGAGCATGAAATTGATTAATTGGCACAATGGTGGTGTTGACATGGTGTTAGAAATAGCGAAAGACTTAGTGTGGTAAATTTTAGGTGCCTACAACACTCATAGAAAATTATAAACCATCTATACATGTGTCATATCTCTATCTGTGTTGCTACACTACTGTGAAAACATGCTCTCCCTTGCTAAGGTCAAACATTGAACAAAGAGAGATGCTTATATATAACCCTCTTTCTTTGTGCAAGGTTAGTCCCTAGTTAGGAAGACCATCAAGGGGAGTACACTATCATATATATTGCATTATATACATAGCAAATAGACATCAAATAAATGCATATCAAATATCGATATCAACTAACTAGTGTTAACATAGTGTTTATCATGTGTAGCTATCAAAAAATTAGAAATGAATGAAATAATAATTCATAATTCATTTTTCATTAATAGTTGAGAAAATGGACATGTTTTTATTGTCTCTCTCTTGGCTCTAAAGTAACATTGGTTATTATAGTAAAATTGTTCTTATTTTAGGTTTAGATCATTACCCTATTGAGTGTCTAACCTTTGAAGACAAAGCTTTAGATAGGTGTCCATTTAAATTTGAAAGCATGTGGTTCAAGGATGATTCCTTTTTCAGTCCTCTTAGAGGTTGGTGGATGGAAGCTCCTTTGGTGCATGGTTCACAGATGTATACAATTTGTAACAAATTAAAAATTTTGAAAAGAAAAATAAAAGATTGGAACACTTTAGTTTTTGGTAATATTTTTGAAGAGGAGCTTCTTATTGAAGAGGAGTTAAGGATTTGAAATCGTAAGGTATTTTATCAAGGTATGAATCAGGAATCATATATGCAAGAGAAAGGTTTACATAATAAACTAAAAGAAATTCAGGATAGGGAAGAAGTTTTTTGGAAATAAAAGTTAAGAGAATTGTGTCTTAAGGATGGTGATAAAAATCCCAAATGCTTTCATGCTTCAAAGAAAATTAGAAGAAGGCAAAATTAGATGTCTCAAATCAATTCTTCAAATAATGTTGTTATCACTTATTTGGATGATCTCAATGTAGAAGCTATCAAGTTTTTCCAAAGTCTTTTGAGTTCTTCAAGATCTTCTGTGGATAATGAAGTAGAAAAGAAAGTTCTTGATAGTATTCTTTGCCTTATCTTGAAAATCAGAATCTATCTCTAACTGGCCCCTTTTCACTAGAAGAAATAAGAGCAGTAGTCTTTTCTATGGAGGGTGATAAAGCACCAGGTCCCAATGGTTTTCCTCTATTTTTTCAAAAATGTTCAGAGTTCATTGGGGAAGAGGTTTGGAGGGTTTTTGAAAGAAAGAAGAAATAGAAAGATCTTAAAGGAAGTGAATAGTACTTTTACCACTTTGGTGCCTAAATCTGAAAATGTAACTTCTTTCCTAGACTTCAGACCTATCTCTTTATGTAATACCATTCATAAGATTCTAACTAAGGCTCCAGACTGTAGGTTAAGTGGGCTTATTCATGACATTATTTCTGTAGAATAGGAAGGCTTTGTTCCTGGCAAGGAGATTTCTGAGGGAGTGTTGATTGCTCATGAGGCTATCCATTCTATAAACGTTAAAAGGATTCAATCTATGGCTCTTCAAATTGATATGTTGAAGGCATATGATAGAGTAAGTTGGTCATTCTTGATCAAGGTTATGGAAAAATTTGGTTTCAGTCAAAGATTGTGTAAGCTCATTTGGGAATGCATGTCTATGGCTAGGTTTTTATTGTTGGTTAATGGGTCTCCTGCTAGGTATTTTCAGTCTTCACAAGGTTTGAGGCAAGGTGGTCCTTTGTCACCTATCCTTTTTATTATTCTAGATAAAGCTTTAAGTAGAAGCATTATTTTTTAGCAAAGTCAAGGTCACTAGAAAGGCATTAAAGTGATTGAAGGTGTTGACCCTACCACTCACTGTTTGTTTCCTGATGATACCCTATTGTTTGGTGAATCTACTTTTGATGAAGCTAGTATCATTAAAAACACAATGGAGAACTATTATTTGGTTTTAGAGTAGGCTATCAATTTCAATAAATCAAAAGTATTTTTCTTCAACACCTCTTCTTTGATCATGGGTAGAATTACTAGAATCTTCTTGGGCTCAAAAAGGATTGTTTACCTAGTACCTATTTGGGTATCACTTCATTTTTTGGTCAAAATAGATCTAATTTCTGGGACAAATAATTTCTTCTATTAATGCTAAATTGGCAAGTTGGAAATGTAAATGGTTGTCCTTCTCTAGAGGGATTAGTCTTATTAAAGTAGTGTTATCAGCCATTCTAGTATATATGATGTCTCACCTTCCTATTCCCTTGAATGTTGTTGATAGAATTAAGAAAATTCTTGGGAACTTCCTTTGGAATGGGAAAGGAGTAATCAAGAAACTTCCTTTACTAGCTTGAGATAAGGTTTGTATGCTCAAAGAGGTAGGTGGAGAAGCTATAAGGAATTTGTCTCTTTAGAATTTTTCTTGGGGTGCAAAGTTAGCTTGGAAGCTCTATGTAACTTTGGATGCAAAGTGGTGTAAAGTTCTACAATCTAAATACTTGGATACTTCTAATAGGTGTAGAATTTTACTATCCTTAACCCTTCTTTTGGATCTCTTATGTTGAATTCCATTGTTACTTTTAGGAGTATCATTTCTTCTAAGCTTTTTTGGGTCATTAGAAATAGTAGAAAAGAAAAAATTTTGTTGGATTCACGGAATGCATTTGAAAAATTGGTATCTAGATCTGATTTGCAGAAGCATGGCAGTTTCTTTCTGATAATTGGCGAACAAAGGTGGTGGATTATATTGATTTTGATTCAAACTCTACTTCTATATTAGTGAAATGGAAAGATTTTTCTCAATGTCCTTTTCCTAATTCTGATAAATATTTGTTGAAACAAATTATTTCTTAGATAAAGATCCTTTTTCAAATAAAGATGATGAATTGAATTGGGTTGGAGATAGCTCTAGTTCTTACTCAGTGAAATTTGGTTATTTTAGTATGGCCAAATCTCATTTTCAAGGTTGGCTCCTCCATCTTTATTGGGATACAAACATTCTTCCCAAAGCTAGGGCCTTTGCTTGGTTAGCTGTTCATAACATAGTTCTCACTAGGGACAAATTACTCAAGTTTGGCATCAATGTAGACATGACGTGCTTGTTTTGTGATTATTCTAAATCAGTTGATCATTTATTCCTACATTGTGAGCTCTCTTCAAGGATTTGGTCAAAGCTCAATTGGAAACGTGTCTTTCTTGCTTCTCTCCTTTAGCTCTTTGCTAGTTGGCCAATTTTATACTCATCTTCAACTTTTGCTTGCCCTTGGAAAATTGTTCCTTCAATGGTCATTTAGCATATTTGGAGGTAGAGGAATTTCAAAACCTTTAAGAAGAAATCAAATTCCTAGATCTTTGTTATTAATAAACTAGAAGTGTCTATTTCAAAAAAGTTGTTGTCTTTGGTTATTCATGTTAATGAGTAGGATTGCACCCGTTATGCAAAGATGTGAAGCTCAGCAATCCTGTGTAACATGGGATCAAACTCAGGTTGTGGGTGACCTATGGTGAGCTTGAACCTTCAGATTATGGGCTAGTTCCCTTGTAATATTAAATGGATTTATAACTTTGATATGGAAAAGGGTTAAAAGGATCTATTAAAAGCACCAAAACTGTAATCTAAAGTGTGGTGATGCACCTAATTTTGATGGAAAACTGACAATCTAACTCACAATAGATCTCAGAAAATCTATCCACACAAACCACTTTTGGCAATTTGATCACAAATAATTCTAAGGGAGGCTGAAAATGATTTTCTTCTTGAAGGAAAGGGGTTTTTCACAACATAAAAGAAAATTACTCCAATTTACATAGCCTAAGACCTATGATTTTTGATGCTATTTAATACATGCAAGTAAAAATGAGACAATGATTTTAAAGGTTCTAATGTTTAAAGACAATAAAATCTCATCAAATCATTTACAAAAGAAGCGTTAATGGAAACGTAGACACTTGATTCACCTGATAAATAAAGGAACAATTGCATAAAAAGATAGAATAGAACCTATAACCTACTGTAATCACTATAAATCTGTAATAAATGAGTTACAAAAACTCCTTTCTCTCTCAAAGTGTAAAGAGTAAAAAAGGCAAGAACCAGAAAAACCTAAGTTTTTCTTACAATATATATTATGCTCTCTCCAAGAGACCTAGAAAGGTCAATTGCAGTCAACTACCTCTAAAAAGAAGCTCTCAAAACTGATCCATGAGCAAATAAGAAAATCCCCAAAAATAACGGCTATAACTATCCCAAATTGAGCAAAAATAGCTCTAAATTTCTCTCCTCTATATGTTTGACCAAAAAGTTGACCAAACTCTCCAATTTCGACCCTAAAAGCCATGCAAAAAGCTCCAAAAGACTTTAGTTATCAATATCCTTCAATTTTCCACGATCTTGGGACATGTGAGCAAATAATAAAGTAATTTTTTGCATGATTACTTTACTATCTATATACGCCTAAAAATGACACGACTCGGTCTAAATAAATATTATTAATGTTTATTCCATTCTAAATCTAATATCGATAAATAAATAAACAAATTTATTTATTCGATTCACATTCCTCTAAATTAATTAAATATCAAAATATTTAATTACCTCTTCTAAAGTCAAAATTAAATAAAATCCTTTATTTAATTAAATTCTTCCAAACAATTAAATAATTCTTAATTATTTAATTAAGTCAAATTCATTCTTCCAAATTTGAATAAATCAATTAAATTTATTTAAATCCTCTCAATCTCTAAAAATAAAATATAATCAAATATTTTATTTATTTTTCCAAATCATGCACAAACAATTAAATAAATTTATTTATTTAATTTACTTTCTTATCTTCTAATTCCTCCAACAAATTAAATAATATCAATTATTTAATTGTTTCTTCCAATAATGTCTTCTCTAAATTTAAATAAATCAAATATTTATTTAAGTTGTCCATTTCTTCTAAATTGAGTTATCTCTAAATATAATTCAATCCTTGTGCACATGCAATTGAATATTCTAAATATTTAATTGAGCTAAAATATCTTCTCACCCTCATGCAATTTCCATATTCTAGTTCTATTCTCTTAACTGATTAATCTATTCTTTTAATTGATTAATCTCTTCAGTTAACTCATTCCTCTATTTTATTAATTCCTCTCATGCAAAATAGGGCAAGACACTTGTCTTCTTCCTATTTGCACGCATTCCTCAACCGTTCTATACCGTTGATCTTCTCATTCTTTCTATACTGTTGATTTTCTCTTTCTCAAGTCTATAAATTGAACCCAATTCCTCCATTTCTATCATCCAAGCTTTAAGTATCGTTACTTTGCAAGAATTGCAGTATGCCTTTGGCACCAATTCCTTCATTGCTTGTGACAACACTTGTTACTACGCACTACTATCATCGTTGTGAAGCTCATTTTCATGGAAAAACTATTATAGCAAGGAAGTGCACCTTCTGAGGGCCATATTCATAGACAAGATCATTTGTGATAGGCAATCAATGGAAGCTTCGAATTAATGGAGGTTTTCTTTATATTGTTTATTGTTTAATCGACCTTCTTTGTTCATTATTTCATTGAGTTTTGGGTATCTTGATATTTGATATTATTGATTATTCATTTGAATCCAATTTTCCCTTAACATTTTTGGCGCCCACTATGGGGCCTAGCCCCAAATTTAACCCAAAAATTAAGTTTTTGTGTTTAAGAAAGCCGTACACAAGGGAAAATCACGCATCTGACACATCCAAACATGCATATACTGTCTGTTATGGTGCATTCATTCCTGCAACATATACAGTCTCTGTTCTGATGCATATACTGACTGTTCCAGTGCATACATCATTTCGGTGCATACATACTCTGTTACGACATATTTACGATCAGATACGACGCATGTATCAGATCAGCGCATATACACTAGTTTCCAACACTTTTGACATCTGCCTTAGCACATATGTACTGTGGTGCTTCTGTTCTCTGTTTCTGCGCATTCAGACTCTGAAGTGATGCATCTATTTTAGGTAGTGATTTTTAGGGTTTCCTTGAAGTTTTTGCTAACACTGATGTCTTTTTGTAGGAACTCTCTTGATCTATTTTGCAGGCTAGGTACTAGTTTAGATTCATATAGTTGCACTTGTTAGCTCACACTTCGATTTCTAACAGGAAAGTCAAATGGATGCTCATGTAAATCTCACATAGTTTTAACTAGGAAGGCGGTAATTGAATCATTGCTATCTTGCATATCATTGAATCATTGCTATAGTGCTATCTTTTCAAAGTTGACAACTCATTGCTATCTGGATAAAATTAAACTCATCATTACTATCTGGGTAAAACTGAACCATTGCTATCTCGACCATCACTTCAAAGTTAACAACTCATGCTACGTGGATAAAATTGAACTGATCATTGCTATCTTGATCATCACTTCAAATTTAACAATTCGTGCTATCTAAGATAAAATTGAACTTGTCATTGATATCTTGGTAAAACTAGACCATTGCTATCTTGTTATCACTTCAAAGTTAACAAAATTTTGTGCTTGCCCATGTAGATAGCTCATCTAGTTTTTCTCATTTTAACTATGGGAAAAGAACCACTGTATTTTATGTTTTGGGAATGATACCAGGGCTATGATCTCCCCTATCTTGGGTGACCAAAATGCCAGACATATCATTTTCACATGTGTTTTTTCCTTTAGAGGGGCATGCTCTTGGATACCGTTCATCCAAGTAGGAACGACCCTAAGTGGTAACAGGATAGACGCCAAGCCCTTCCAAGCCACTATAAATAAATTATGTTTGGATCAAAAGCTTCAAACAATGAGTGAAGTTGTGTTATACCGACAGCCAACCTCCCCCAAAACCCTCCAAGGCGCAACCCTTGCAGGCTAGGAGACTCCATAATGGAGAGTAGTGCTGCCACATGTATAACCACTCAAACAGTTGCCTTCATTAAACACCTTTGTTCTAGTGGCCAAAAACCCCTGTAATCCATTTGAAGCCTAGGATTGTACTTGTTTTTTATTTTAGTCCAAAAAGAGTCAAAAAATTACAAAAAAATTAAAAACCATAAAAATATTATTTGTGTTTGCTATGTCTTCTTGCCCTAATTTCAGAAAATCATATCAAAAAGACCTTCTTGCAACCAAAGTACCAAAAACATCAGAAAATTTCCAAAAAATTACAAAAATACTGAGAAAAACCAGAGCGGCACATCCGTCCTCTGTTACTGCGCATTTGTGTTGACCTGCGGCACATATATACTAACCTGTAGCGCTTTTGATACCTATTGCAGTGCATTTGATTTTTACCAATGCAATTCTTCTCTACCAACTTGCTGTGCATTTACCAATTTCTGCAGCGCATATGTTCTGGTGTATACGTGACAGTAATTGTACAATCTTTGAGGGAAAAATTTTGTCATTTTTGGATACCCATTTTAGTCTAGTTCTAGTTTTCAAGATCAAATCTTACCTTGTAGTCTTTTTTCCATCCATTTCATGTCAAAGTCTCTCTTTTGTTGGTCATCCCATTCACCTTCTATCAGGTCTTCCTAGTCCAAAGTCAAAGTATCCCATATCAGAGTGGCATAGGCCCCTTTTTGTATCACTTTGGATTCAAGTAACCCTAGTAGGTCACATAACTTCGCTAGTGGTCTTGGTGCATGACTAGTCACTATACAATAAGATAGGTATCAAGTACCCTTACTAGTGACTATCATCTTGTATCAGCCGTCTTACTTGGAATCATTAATCAAAAGAGTCCCTTATCCAAATCTTGTCATAAGTATCCTATTCTCAACAATCTCCATCGGCAGCTTGCCAAAATCTCTAGTTTCATCCCACCTCATCCCACATCACGTTGCATGGTTCTTACTAGATCTCAATACAAAAAGCAACTTGAAATTGCCGGATCATCCAACCACATCATCACCCCTCATGATAGTGATGAAGAAATCTCTCATGAAGAGTATGAAGGAACCCTCCAAGATCAAAAATTCCAACGTTTGTTAGAGAAAGTGCTCCACGACAACCCTCACAAGTATTTTTATCATCTTGCAAATCTTGGAATCAAACTCCCCGTAGATTTTGATCTAAGCACAATCCAAGAAAATGTGGAGGATAATCATGAAAAAGGAAAGAAAGCCATAGACCTAAGCACTCCTATGGAAGAAATGAGAAAATAACTTGAGGGTCTAAAGCAACAAATGACGGATCTCAAGATAGGTACAAACACTAAAACCTCCTCCTTGGAAGATATTGCACCGTACCCCTTTGATAAAAGTTTGAACATGACACCATTTCCCTTTCAATTCGAAGTTCCTAAGTTTGACAAATACAAAGGGAAAGGGGACCCTAGAGATTACATTAGGGAATTCAATGCATCATGCATGGAATCAGTTCATAATGAGACTTACTTAATGAGATTATTCCCTAGATCTCTAGGTAGTCAAGCCATGGAGTGGTTCTCACGACTCCCACTAGGCACCAAAAATTTTGATGAGTTAGTTCATGCACTTCTCTTACAATATTGAACATGAGGTTTCCATGCTTGACCTATGCAACACCAAACAAAAGAGTGGCGAATCATTTGCCTCTTTCTTACAAAGGTGGAGACAACTAGCAAGGAAATGTTGATATGATGTACCAGAGAAGCAATTAATAGAGATGTTTGTCCATAACCTCAACTCCGATCTTAGCTATCAAATACAAATTCAATGCCCTACTTCATTCTTGAAGGTCATTGAAATGTGATTGTTCATTGAGAAAGTTGTGATCACCAAGGGGCAAATCAAGTTATACAAGGACACACCTACCTCCAACTATATGACTGACAAATCAAAGTTTTGGACTAAAAACAAAAATTTCGTCAGCGATGGAGTAGTTGATGCCAAGATGGCAGCTCCCAAACAACAACCTATATTCATTCTCAAAGGAGAGGCAAGCAATGTTACACCTAATAAAACATTCTCTCAGGAGCCAAGACCATGGTTCAACTCAAATCCAAGGCAAAAATTCACACCGCTGGGTGAGTTCCAAGAATCTGCATTAAGGAAGCTATTGGCCAACAATGAAATCTCTCTACTGCCAACAAGTGATTACGAACCTCAAATCAAACCTCACTATTGGAAAGGCACCGACTATTGTGAGTATCATAGAGGAAGAGGATATACAACCAACAATTGTATCCGTCTCAAGCATGTTATTCAAGATGTGCTTGATCAAAATCAAGGAGGAACCCATCAACATACTTCTAATGAGACACATGTGGCTTACAAAGATCCACTTCTCAATCATGACAAGCCATACAACAACAACAACAACAACAACAGAAACAACAATGGTAACAACAACAACAACAACAACCGCAACAGGCAAAATCAAAATAGTGGGAATAGTAATGCCAACTATGCAAGTGTGCCATTTGACTATACCATCAATTACATATAAGAGCATGTCCCACAAATCAATGTGGTCATGCCCAACCAACAATCAGAGCCTAACTGAAATGATTGTAGTATCATTACCCACAGCGGTAAACTCATGTTGAATACCGTCCCTCCAAGGTCGTCACCTTCTCAGTCCAACTTTAGAAGACTCCAGCCCACATTTCTATCTTAGAGTTGTTGCGTCTATCTCCTTCCCACAAGGAGATTCTCAATAAAGCCTTAGTGGAAACCACTATCCCCACTAACTTGGCCCAAGAGAAGTTTTAGGCCATGGTAGGTAATCTGACCTCCTCAAGTACCATATCATTTACCGAACAAGATGACCTCTTAGTGTATCAACCCCATAACACTCCTTTTCATATCGTTGCCTTCATCCACAAGCATTGTATCAAGAGGGTTCTCATTGATGGGGGAGCCAATTTAAATATTTGCACATTGAAGTTAGTCCTTACATTAGGGTTCTCTAAAAATGCAGTTGATCCAAGGAAGAAAATTACTATCAAAGCCTATGATGAAGAGGAGAGAACTACCAAAGAAACAGTGGTTTTACCCATACAAGTGGGACCGATCATAAAAGATGTTGTGTGCCAAGTCCTAGATAGGGAGGTCACCTATAATATTCTCCTAGGTAGACCATGGATTCATGCCATGAAACTTGTTCCCTCTACTTATCACCAATGCATAAAATTCCCACATAATGGCAAGCAAGTCACCATCCAAGGTGACCCTAACCCCTTCCAGCATTGCAACTCTGTCCTTTCAAAACCTGATTACATCATACCAAACAATAGAGTATCTACATCACCTACCCCACAGCATGATTCTACCTCTGAATCTTCCTCATCAAAGCCCAAAGAGCACAAAATTACCATCAAAGAAAAAGGAGTAGGGAAATACTCCATAGAGCACAGCCTCAATCTAGCCAAGATGCCTGTATCTCCTAGGTCCTTTGGTCAACCCATGCATTTTCCAAAGCCATCTACTCCTCCTATCCCTCCCATAGCTCCCTTTGTAAAATGGGGGACCTTATCAAATGAAACAAAGGAAAGAGATATCCTACCATGGCTTTATACTAAAGAAGAAGAGAGCACACAACAAGAACCACCTAGGCTCCCAATGAAAATCTATGGGTGAGGTGAATCTATCCTACATAGAATGGGTTACGAAGGACAAGGCCCCATTGGCCTAAGAAAAGAAGGAATTATAGAACCCATTCAACCTTCTTCATCCTCATTGGCTAGAAATACAAAAGGCCTAGGATATAAGGATAAGGGAAAAGTTAAAGAAAATGCTTGTCTAGTGGAAATGATGCATACACTTCAAGTGGACAGTGACATAGATTCCAATGAATATGAGTGGGATGAGCTGACAGAGCATTCCTATGATGACAAAGAGGTCAATACCATTCAAACTTATTGCCCCTACCGTGAGGGACAAACACTACTGCATAGGCCATTAGAGTGTGATTTTCTTATCTCTGAGAATACAACTTTCGAGGAAGGTTCAAGTTCTATCGCAAAAAACAACTTGGAGGAAAGTACCATCCTGAACACTCCACCTACCAATACTCCTAGCATATCCATTCAAACTATCAATGAATCAGATCTATCCTCTGATTCTCTCCCCCTTGTGCATCTTGAGCTTATTGACTGGGATCTATGAGGAACCCCACAACTAGATATGTTCCAAAACGACGATGCCTATATTGACTATATGGAAATTAGGGACCAACTACCCAAAGGGGATCATAAAGCTGGTTTCGCTATTGAACTTAATAATGTGGCTTATTTCAGAGAGGGTGCCAAGCCTTCCAATTGCAAAAATATCAAAATAAAAATTGGATCTGATGGTGAAAACCATTCTGCGGCAGTGTCAGATCCCAAAATAGTAAAAAGAAAGGACGCATCCAAAGGTGAAAACCCAACTGTGGCATCTGATGATGGAAGGCTTGGCACTCTCCCTAATGACATTCACTAGGAGAAGTCTCAGATTGTTGTGGAATTGATAGAACCTATTAACATTGGAACAGAGGAACAACCTAAGATCATTCACTTTGCTAAGTCTCTAACCCCACTAGAAAGCAAGTCAATTTTGCTTGGTCATACGCAAATATGTCAGGGTTAGATCCAGACTTGATTCTACATCATCTTCCATTAGTTCCAAGAGTGAAACCAGTGAAACAGAAGCTTAGAAAGATGCATCCACACATAACACTACTTGTACCATTCTTCAAGAGAAAGCAAGTCAATTTTGCTTGGTCATACGCAAATATGTCAGGGTTAGATCCAGACTTGATTCTACATCATCTTCCATTAGATCCAAGAGTGAAACCAGTGAAACAGAAGCTTAGAAAGATGCATCCACACATAACACTACTTGTAAAAGAACTCAAGAAACTACTGGAGGTAGGGTTCATCAGAGCTATAGACTATCCGGAATGGGTCTCCAACATTGTACCGGTGTCTAAACCTGATGGCAGACTCAGACTATACAATGACTTTAGAGATCTAAACAAAGCTTGCCACAAGGATGATTTTCCATTGCCAAATATAGATATCATAGTCAACTTAATAGTAGGGCATAACATGTTATCTCTCATGGATGGATTCTCAGGATATAATCAGATCAGGATAGCACCAGAGGACTAGCATAAGACAACTTTTACTTGTCCATGGGGTACTTTCTGTTGGAATCTCATGCCATTTGGGCTAAAGAATGTAGGAGCCACATATCAATTTGCTATGACCACCATATTTCATGACATGATGCATGTAACAATGGAAGACTATGTCGATGATATCCTTGCAAAGTCACTCACAAGAGAATCACACCTGGATGTGTTAGAGAAAGTCTTTCAGAGATTAGAACAATTCAAGGTCAAGTTGAACCCAAAGAAATGTGTGTTTGGAGTCACCTAAGGCAAACTCCTAGGTTTTATTGTATCTATAAATGGAATAGAGGTGGACTCTGCCAAAGTCAAGGCTATTATGGACATGCCACCACCTAAGACTCTTACTCAACTCAGATCTTTACAAGGAAAGCAACAAGCAATCCATAGGTTTATATCACAACTGGTAGACAAGTGTCAACCCTTCAGTCATCTCCTGTACAAGAACATTTCGTTCAGATGGGATGATAAATGTGAAGAGAAATTTGACAAACTAAAAGAGTATCTTATGAATCCACCTATTCTCATGCCTCCTATCTAAGGGAAACCATTGATACTCTACATATCTACTACACCTACAGCTCTTGGGGCTCTTCTAGCACAACAAGATTATGAAAATAAAGAAAGAGTCATCTACTATATCAGTTGCACATTGGTGGGCTTTGAGTTGCAATACTCTCATATAGAAAGATCATGTTTTGCGGTAGTTTTTGCTTCCCAAAAACTCTGACATTATATGCTTGCACATCTAGTCAAACTTATTGCATAAATAGATCCACTAAAATACCTACTAAGCAAAGCAGCTCTAACAAGTCACCTAGCCAAATGGGTAATGCTCCTAAGTGAATACAACATTGAGTATGTAGATAGAAAGGCTATCCAAGGGCAAGTCATTACTGATCAGTTAGCAAATGCACCACTACAGGACACCACACCAATGCAATTTGAATTTCCAGATGAATCCTTATTCAATATATCAACACTTTCCTGGAAACTTTACTTTGATGGGTCCTACACAAACCATAGATCAGGGGCAGGTATCTTGTTTGTAACTCCTCATGGTGACACCATACCAAAGTCCTATCATCTGTTATTCCCATGCACCAATAACATAGTAGAATATGAAGCCTTAGTCATTGATCTCAAAATGGCAATAGAGTGGAAAATCAAAGAGCTACATGTCTATGGTGATTCTCAACTAGTGATAAATCAGGTCAATGATGATTACCAAACCAAAGATGAGAAACTTGTCCCATACAAGCGGATGGTCGAGGACTTTAAGGAGTACTTTGTGATCATCTCTTTTGAGCAGATACCTAGCATTGAGAACAAAGAAGTAGATGCTATGGCGACCATTGCCTCTCTTCTCGAGATACCAGAGAATGAGTCATGGTATGATTTCTTAGTGGAAACAATTCAGCAAATAGCTTATGATCTTCCTGAGACCCATTCCATATGCCTTTTAGTTGGATCTGATTCACCTTCGTATGGTAGATTTTACACTTACCTCAAGGACAATGTCCTACCACCTGACTTATCTTCAAACCAACGATGAACCTTTATATGCCAAACCTCTCATTATACCATTATTGCCGACACCCTATACCGACATGGTCTAGATGGTACTTTACTCTATTGTTTAGAATGAGAAGAATCCCTAACCGCCTTACAAGACATACATGAAGGGATTTGCAGAACATACTCTAGCGGTCCTTAGCTAAGAAACTCATGTGTTTGGGTTATTACTAACCAAACATGGAAATAGATTCATATTAGTTTGTGAAGAAGTGCAAGAAGTTCCAAATACATGGGAACCTGATACATGCACCAGCACAAGAGTTGAGACCTTTAATGACACCTTGGCCCTTTTGCCAATGGGGACTTGACCTTGTGGGAAAGATCCATCCACCCTCATCCAATGGCCACAAATTCATCATAACTACCACTGAGTACTTTACCAAGTGGATTGAAGTCATTCCCCTCACCACCATCATAGGTAAACAAATCTCCTCATTCATCTTGAATTACCTTATCTGTAGATATAGAATTCCATCATCCATTATCATGGATAACAGAAGACCCTTCAAAAACTAGGATGTCCATGAACTCTGTGACCAATTCAAAATCCAACACTATTTCTCCACACCCTATTACCCCAAGGCAACAGTCAAGCTGAAGCATCCAACAAAACCATCATGAAACTCCTCAAGAAGATAGTCAACGATGCTGGCTGTGATTGGCACATCCAACTCAATCCTGCTCTGTGGGCCTATAGAACCAGTATATGCACTCCCACAAGTGCTACCCCTTATGCCCTTGTCTATGGCTCAGAAGCTATCCTCCCCATAGAGGTTGAGTTACCATCTCTCAGGGTGTCATTAAAAGGTCTCATATCAGATGAAGAATATAGAGTTTCCAGATTGCAAGAACTAGAGTTGCTAGAAGAAAGGAGACAAAAAGCCTTTGATCATCTCAAAGCATATCAACAAATGATGTCACGAAGCTATAACCAAAAAGTTCACCCAAGAATCTTTAAGGTTGGAGATCTAGTACTTAAGGAGAATCCCCACAATCAATAGGATAGGGAAAAGAAAGGCAAGTTTGAACCCAACTGGCTTGGGCGTTATGTGATCATAGCTGCTTATGGATCAGGAGCATATCAGTTAGCAACATTAGAGGGTGAGCTATTAGATGACCCAATCAACAACATGCATCTTCGCCAGTTCTATACCTAGGAGAACCCCAATGTAAGGGGGGTATAAAATACAAAAAAAATACAAAAAAATATTAAAAAATTAGAAAAATACAAAAAAAAATGTCCTTTGGTGAAAACCTGGCAAACAGCCACCTTGGATAGGTATCATGATGAAAACTTGGCAAACAAGCATCATGTTTACTTTCTAGCTTTCGTGCAGATAAAAGTAAGTGGTTAAAACCTAGTAAATAGGTGTTACTTGTGATAAACCACTTCCTCCATCTTTGGGAAACCAATCACCTTGTGTCAATTCTTCCTCATGTCCCATTTGATCCATATATGCCCCATAATAGAAACCTAATGATAACCTATCATGGCTTGATACTCTATCTCTTTGTTCCCTTGTCAACCAAGGTTTTACCCCATATCCTATCCATAGTGTCAGCCTAGCATAATGTCTCTCATTAGCATCCATGGTCCAAGTCTATGAACTACGTTGCCTCTGCGTCATCACGTAGGCAAGTCCATATTTTTATGCGCCCCCGAGGCTCCACTATCCCACCCATCCCATGTCTAGTCCTTTTATCTATATGAGTTCACACCACTTTCTACCACCTAGGCCTTAGGTCCACTAGGGTTTACCATGAACTACCTTGCCTCTGCGTCGTCATGTAGGCAAGACCATTTATCAATAAGCCCTCGAGGCACTAGGTCAGTCCCTTAGGGTCCATCTCGCCAATAAAGATTGTGGAATCTTCTCACCAGGCAAGCAAGCGCAAGCAAAGCTCTCTTTCAAGCAAAAATCTTGATGCAAGACATTAACCTATCCAAAGCAAAGAAAACAAACTCCTAAGGCCTTCTAAATGATTTTACCCAAATTATGGCAAGAAACAAACACATCTAAATGCAAAAATGTTTTGTGGATTGGAAACATGGTTAGAATACAGAGTCTTGATTTTTTTCTATCATGCCTTTCTATGCTACTCGAGGATGCCAAAATCTAGAGATGCTATGATGGGGGTATAGTTATTTTCTTTGTTTGTTGTTTGTGAATTAAACTTTAGTAATGTGAAACCTTGTCTAAAGACATGATCAGCAAAAGATCATCGAGGACATCTAAGGTCTAACATGAACGGGGGCAATCCTTGTCTGTTGATACACAAGAAATACTTAGGTCATCTTGGGTCAATTATACCTCGATGCTTGTATTAACTTGCTAAATCAAAATCCATGTAAGCAATGCTCAGATCATCTCAGTTCAATTATACCTAGATGCTTGTATTAACTTACAACATTCAGAAAAAGTACCCAAAAAAAAATTGCTTCAAAATACTTGCACCATCAAGATGTCAAAATCAAAGCATCCATCATGCATACATTATACATCCATCCATCCATATCCCATGCAATAAAAGATCCAAACAATGTAGACTAACAATACAAAGTCAGAGCTTGTGAATCTTTTTATCGAGTCATTCTTTCAATCAATCTTCTATCTATCATCCTGTCATCTCTGTGTCAATAGAGTACATTTGGACATTACAAAAACATAGCATATAGGTGCATATCATATCATCTGAGATAGTCATTTACATGATTAAATCAATTGCATACATAGTAATTGCATTAGGTCATCAATGTACATTCTTTGCAAATCATCACATAGTGTCTAACAGAAAAAATAAAAAACATAGCTAAGTGCATCACATAAATTACATAATCATATAGATACCATTTGCATTCACACACATTATTGACATATCAAGTAAACAAACATCTAAGTCTATATTAGGTCATATAGCAACACATATCATCATATGAAAATCTACATTAGATAACATCACATAGCATCAGATAAACATCTAAGTCTACATTAGATAAATTATGCATCACATCATACAATAGAAATGCATCCATAACATAGAATGAGCACAAACTGCATATAGAGTGCATCAAATAAACTGCATCATCATATAAATATCATAAGTGTGTCCAAATGTACAAAATCAAGTGATCCATCTCTAAGTCAGTGTCATATACAATAAATACATCCCAAGGATGGTGATACATGTCTAAGGTACAAAAATGGTACATGAGTATATCCAGCTATCTAAGCCATCAAAAAAAGGTACACATAGGATCTAAAATCAGCAAGTGCCAGCTATCCCTGCTGCTGTGGACCACTATTACCAATAATGTCTCCTCCTCCTACTCTGCTAGCCCCAGATTGCTATGGGCCCATCACAGAGGCTCCTGACCTCAATCCACTTGCTCTCTGGGGAACCATAGACTGGCTCCTCTAGCTCGAGGCCCTCTGACTAACTGGCATGGCACCATGGTATAAACCTCGATAATATTGTGCCTAAGCCTGCGCTCTAGCAAGCTCACCTTGCACCTGCACTAGCTGTGTCTGTCCCTACACTAGTTGTGCCTGTGCCTGGTGCACCTGCCCAACCAAGAAACTACTTGTTGTATCTATCCCCAGGGCTACCACTGTAGTATCCCACTCTACTAAGATAATTTGTATCCATGCCTCTGCTGGCTCCTCTAGCTCGAGGCCCTCTGACTAACTGGCATGGCACCATGGTATAAACCTCGATAATACTGTGCCTGAGCCTGCGCTAGTTGTGTCTATCCCTGTGCTAGCTGTGCCTGTGCTTGGTGTGCCTGCCCAACTAAGAAACTGCTTGTCGCATCTATCCCCAGGGCTGCCACTACAGTATCCCACTCTACTCAGATAACTCGTATCCATGCCTCTACCATATCTCTCTCTGGTGAGCCCCACGATAACCTCAGCATCTATCTCCCACCAGGCATCGGTCATCCTAAGCTGTGTCTGCATCTGCCTAACCTATCCTCTTAGCATGGATATGGCCCTCTCCTAGATGTCTGACTATGCTAGAACCTGGGCTTCCTGTGCCTATCCCCGCCCCTGTGGCTGGGGTCCCTATTGCTGTGCCACCTGTTGGAGTGGTGGCATATATACCTGTGGTGCCTGCTGTGGTGCCTGCTATGGTACCTGTTGTGCGGCCTATGGCTGCACTACCTATGGAGCATGGGAAGGTCCCTCCCTAGCTCTCCTCCTCTATCTAGGCTTGCCTCCATCATCTCCACCACCCCCTCCCCCTCCATCATCTCCCCCATCTCTACCACCCCCCATCCACCTCTCCTCCTCCTCCTCCCTCTCTAGCCAACCTGGCCCTCATCGTCTAAATTCACCTCATCTATCCAAGGCACCAACTCCCCAGGCCCTAAGTATCTTAGAAATGTGTGGGCCGTGAACCAATCCTCAAAATCCTGGGTCATCCCAGCATCTGCAATCGCCCTCCTCATATCCCAGGTGATGTAAGGCGTCTGTCAAAACTCTGCCAGTGCCTCCTCATAGGATGCCATTGGCCCCCATCTGTACCTCTCAGGATGAGTCCTTGCAAATCAGGCCTACCCCTGTGGCATGCCTTGCCTCCTCTCAAACTGTCTCTGTACTCGGCTGACAATCTGCCTCTCCAAGATAAACTGTGTCCATCCTATGAACCATCACGTCTGATAGCAGTAGGGTAGCTCATCCGCCTCATCCTCCCAAGGCTGACAATCTAGATATGGTCTCCAGATGACCACATCTACTCCTGCATAGCCATAGCTATATGGCTCTCCTCTCTACCTATCAAAAACACATATCAGTCTGGTGATCGGTATGTGCTCCCATAGCCAAAACTGTAGCAAAGACACACCTGCAGATAGGCTTGGACCCCTGTGACATAACACCTGATGCATGTCGTAGGTGCATTAGTACATAGACACCACAAGTGTACCGGGTGCCTCTATCACCATCCTCTCCATGATCCAACCCCATCCAATGGGGAACCCATGTGATCTCCTATCGGGGCATACAACACCTCCGATCAGTCCTACTACTATACCTGGGAAGTAGCCATAATAGTCATGGATATCCTGCCAAGAGATGACCTGTCTGACCAGTTCGGGGTCATCGAATACTCACCTGCACTCAACAAGTCTCACATCTCTTTGTGGGTCATACTCCATAAACTCTCCCTGAATAGGTAAGTGGAGAATCCTATACACATCCTCTAAAGTAACAGTCATCTCACCAGTAGGGAAGTGGAAGGTCCCGTCCTCACTGTGGAACCTCTCCACTGCTACAATCAGCAACCTATCATTCGCCCGAACCTTGAGCATGAAGCAAACATAGTCAAGTCCCATCACGTCGAGCGCATCTCAGTCCATCTCAGTCAACATGTATCTCTGCAACATAGGCATGGGGAACTGCTCCCTTGACTGAAGCATATCTCATATATCTTCCTGCAAGCACGCAAAGCAAGGCGTCAACCTAAAGTTGCAAGTACCATACTCAACATATCTATAGAAACATATCAACTTAGGATTTCAAATTGATCAAAATAGCACACTACATCTCTTGACTAGATTCTTGCAATCTCAGAGATAGCTTATCGATTGATGCATCAAATAGGATGCCAATTGAGTCAATTTTGTTAAGTAAACTGCCTATCTATATCATACGCGCCATAACAGGTGGTACATGTGCCATTTCCTAGCAAATGTGCCATTTATTTACAAATGTGCCACTTCTGACAAGTGCACTGCAAGAATCCATGCATGTACCGTCCTATATTGTAAATGCGCCGTCCAGTTAAAAGCACCACTACATACCGTAAATGCACTGTAGATTTATGTGTGCGTTGCCTAAACTCATGCATGCGCTGCTTGAGTGTATGCACCGTTTTATATCCTACATGAGCTACAGAATTGGGTATGCGCTATTTAGCATGGCATATGCGCCACACTGTGTTCCAGTGCATTTGTCTACCTAGTTTTTCTCCTAGCATTTATGGCTATCAAACTCAACCCTAGGGGAAATTTTTTGAGATACATACCGAGGGTCCTGCCTCTACTGGCTGGTCAAATTGTTGAATGCACTCAAAGTGATGCTCCTCACGTGGAATGTCCATCCTCATACTGACTACTCTATGCTCTATGCTCTCCTAAGCTCTCAGAAGTAAATTAAACAAAGACAAGTGTGCAAATGAATTGTCTTGTGGACCTAGCTCCCATATATAGCATGTAAACCCTAATCTGGCTATGTGGTGACTATGACTACTTCCCGCACCTGTTTCTTCCAATTTTCTTCCCGTTTCTCTGAAACGCGTCCTACTTTCCTCAAACTTAACCAAGTTTTCCCTTCATCTTCGTGAGATTGTCCATCTCACACCTTCTACCTTCTTCTCATCTAATCTCTCGAGGGGGCATCCTATCGTCATAACCTGTACCAGGGACAAACTGGGGCATGTATCATTATCAGACTATCTATTCTTTGAGGCAATGCCATAAACTGTACTGCATCAAAGAGGGGCAAAATGTATATGCCTAAAAATGACACGACTCGGTCTAAATAAATATTCTTAATGTTTATTCCATTCTAATTCTTCTATCAATAAATAAATAAACAAATTTATTTATTCGATTCATGTTCCTCTAAATTAATTAAATATCAAAATATTTAATTACCTCTTCTAAAGTCAAAATTAAATAAAATCCTTTATTTAATTAAGTCAAATTCATTCTTCCAAATTTGAATAAATCAATTAAATTTATTTAAATCCTCTCAATCTCTAAAACTAAAATATAATCAAATATTTTATTTATTCTTCCAAATCATGCACAAATAATTAAATAAATTTATTTATTTAATTTTCTTTCTTATCTTCTAATTCCTCCAATAAATTAAATAATATCAATTATTTAATTAGTTCTTCCAAAATCATTCTAAATTAAATAATATCAATTATTTAATTGTTTCTTCCAATAATGTCTTCTCTAAGTTTAAATAAATCAAATATTTATTTAAGTTGTCCATTTCTTCTAAATTGAGTTATCTCTAAATATAATGCAATCCTTGTGCACATACAATTTAATATTCTAAATATTTAATTGAGCTAAAATATCTTCTCATCCTCATGCAATTTCCATCTTCTAGTTCTATTCTCTTAACTGATTAATCTATTCTTTTAATTGATTAATCTCTTCAGTTAAATCATTCTTCTATTTTATTAATTCCTCTCATGAAAAATAGAGCAAGACACTTGTCTTCTTCCTATTCGTGCACATTCCTCAACCATTCTATATCGTTGATCTTCTCATTATTTCTATACCGTTGATTTTCTCTTTCTCAAGTCTATAAATTGAACCCAATTCCTCCATTTCAATCATCCAAGCTTTAAGTATCGTTACTCTGTAGGAATTACAGTGCGCCTTTGGCACCAATTCCTTCATTTCTTGTGATCACACTTGTTACTACGCACTACTATCATCGTTGTGAAGCTGATCTTCATGGCAAAACTATCATAGTCGTTCCCATTTGACATATTGGAATCATAGCAAGGAAGTGCAGCTTCTGAGGACCATATTCATAGACAACATCATTTGTGATAGGCAATCAATGGAAGTTTCAAATTAAAGGAGGTTTGCTTTGTATTGTTCATTGTTTAATCGACCTTCTTTGTTCATTATTTCATTGATTTTTGGGTATCTTGATATTTGATATTATTGATTATTCATTTGAATCCAATTTTCCCTTAACACTATCAGTTTCAATTTGTCCTATCTTCTTGATTTTAGAACTTCTAACAAAATAAAAAAAGTAATTTATAATAATATTACTTTATTACTTGTTTACATTAATCTAGTTACAAAATCATTCAAAATTGGATGTGTTTTCCCCTTTACAAGATAAAAGAAAAAAATAACCCCTTATTTCTCCCTTTGCGTTCACATGGTTACATCAACACATCAATTATGATGCCAAGACAAAAATAAGCCTTCATGCATAGAAAAAGATATAAATATCTCCATTTTTACCATCCTTATGTCTGCCATGCAAAAACATATTACATCATACAAAACACCTTATAACTCCCTTGCATGCATACTCCATGCATCATGCATCCTAAATTACTCATGCCTTGCATATTTTCCCTATTACACTTCATACATATCATACTTGTTGCATTTTTTAACATATGCAATACCTTATCACTCCATATGCACTCACCTTCGAATCAATTCCTAATGTAATACATTACATCCATCCCTTATTGCTCCTTATGCAAAAACATATTACATTTCATAACATCAAACTTCAAACTTCTCGCTTACACCCTAGCATTACCTTATCTCTTCATGCATAATTCATACCATGTCTTTCCTTGCTTTCAAATTATTGTAGTTTGTTTGACTTTATCCATATACCTTTGCAAAAAAAATCACAACACATTTGGCCTTATCTACTAATTATTGTTTTGACTTTTTGCATAAATCAAAAAGGTAATAATATCATATGCCCTTACAGGCCCCTGTGGCATCATATGATCTTGATCATTAGGTTTCAAAAATACTTCAAGTATTTGCCACTATGAATTATTAGATGGCAATGATTTTATTTGATTGAATTCAAAAAGAAACTTCATGGCTTTGGCTAGAGCATCAAGCAAAAGGAGAGTAAAACCTAAAATTTACTTATCATTTTCATTTGTCTCCTCTTAGGCTACCGCCATGCTTGCCTAGGGTTTGAAGCTTTTTCATGTCTCTCTGCAATTTCCCAAAGTTTTCGTCATGGCTTTTCTTCAAATCTTTCGACAGGAATTGGAGGTGAGCATATTTGTCATAGTTTGAAACAATTTTCTTGACCTTCTGTTGTACAAAAAGGCCTAAAGGCCATGACTTTTGAAGTAATTTCTTTTGCATTTTTCACTCTTTCTCACTATGGTTTACTTTTTCTTTTATGGGCCACCATTTTGAGCTATTTTGGTATAAAAATGAAGGCAAGAACTTGCCGTCTGTAAGCAACTTTTCTTTCTCTCTACAACAGAATATAGGGTAATGCCTGATTTTACCTACACCATTCAAGCTTCTTGATTGTGTTTCTTCATATGATAAGGGTTTCAAACCAAAAACTTATGGGTTTAGCATTTTTTGAAAGAAAACTCTTTCCAGGCCGTGGCCATGGCCAACTGTATACATAGAATCCTTTGGTTATCTAGTTCTTGAAACCCTTGTGAAAATGAAAAATGAACACTATTTTTCTCTCGGCCTTCCCTGCACATAAAGATATAAGGGTTTGAGGTTTCTCTTATTTTCCTGTAGTAGTAGTTAGCTAGGTTTTCATTATTTCTTTATTTTCTTCTCTTTGGTAGTGGTAATGAAATGGGTTTTCATTCTCTGTGAAGAAAAAAATATGTATTGGATTTGGCCACTGTATGAGATTATGAGGGTCTTCTTGAAAGTTTATAAAAAATGGAACAAAAACTGGTAACTGTGCTCTGGTCTGCTTTTCACTCTACCAAGTCTTATCCTCTTTTTCCTCTTTACCTTGACCAGTTTTGAAGATTATGATCCTCCCTTTTTGCTACTTCATTCAGGCAGTAGCATCATATGGTTGTTTATTTTATGTTATAACAAGATCTCCATTTTAAATCTTCACTATACCCTTCATAGTTCCTGTAACATAACTATATGCCATATGTATTTTATCTCTTCACTAATGGCCTAATGCTCTCATGACTATATATCTTATATGGTTGTTCCATCTTGATTATTCCTTATTAATTTTCTCACATGCTATATGTATTATTTAGTAATAGTTGTAACTATTGCTCAACTTGCATATCTTTATGTGTATGATAATGCTAAAAAATAAAGGTTTGCAAGAATATATATCATCTTCTGTATATCCTTCATGGCATAGATGCATGTGTTTTACCATGTATGAACATTACAAGTAGAGGCTCCCCATACCTCTATATGCACTTTGTAGTGAATTTTTGACTGCCTCTCTTATAGCTCCACTGTGTTGTAAAGTATAGAAGACATGGGCATCTTGATGATGCAACTACACTGTCCTTTAGTCCTATAGTAGGACTGATCTGTCATGATTCTCTTTTGACTATTATATCATTTATCCTTGTACTTCTATGCAAAAGATGTATGGCTGTATATTGAGTTGTCATGTATTATATACATTGCATCCTCCTTTTGATAGCATTAGGAGCTCTTTGATAACTGTTCCACCTTGACTGTACTTTCTCCTATTTGATCTGAACTAGCTGATCTCTATATGAGGCATCTCTCTTTGTTATTCTCCTCATATGAATATGGCTCATGATGATATGACAACAAAAATGTTTGATGGTTCCTGTATCTTGTTTATTCTATTCCATAAGTGTTACCTTGAGACTTATATGTTATTGCTATACCTCCTCTCCCTAATTGATTTGAACTCCTTCATCTATGTATACTATGGATACTTTGGAGGTCTCCCTCTTGTATGCAAATCTTTATTGAACCTTTATGGTTATACCTGAGTGTAATAGTACCTCTGGGCATCTTTATGGCTATCTTATTTCATGACTGTACCAAAAGATGACATTTGTACTTTACCACTGTCTCATATGGCATTCTCATGATATGGCAGCACTTTACATTTGTACTTTGTGATCTTCATGATGATACAATGGATTCATTATGGATGAAATACATGGAATTTTGACATGATAGTTCTTCATGCTTGAATCTTTGTGGCTTCACTATACTTTATATCCTTCTATGCACTTGATACTTGACTCACATAAGACTGTCTTGGACTGTTTCATGGGTTCAATAGTAATATCATACTTTATTTATGATAGGAGATTGAAAAAGTACTTGTCTTAAATGATTTGGCTATACTTCTTGATATAACTATACCTCTTCTCTTGCACTTGATCATTGATGAGATATGGAATATGTCATAACAGGAACATGATGTAAAACTGCTATTTGATTGTTCAATTGAATATCTACACACAATGGCATTACTTTGAGCATTCTGAGCTCAACCCTTATGTGAGCCCATTTTCTCCACATGCTTTAATGTCTTCAAATCAGCAACATAACTTTTCCTATACCTGCACAATGAACAAACAAATTAGCATTAAAACATACCTTTTGGAAGTTGATTGATTTCTCTCATGATGATCTGATTTATTGCACATGTTTGATTTTGATCCAATTGTATTAATGCATAATGATTGTAAATTTATATATCTGATAGTAAGGCATATGATGAACTTGTATATCCGGAGCTTCTAACAAAACCTTTCTCCAACCTTGCAGGCTTATCATCCTGATCAGGAGCAAGAGGCTGAAGACATGAAGACCAAGCTGCTTGATAGGAGAATCAACCTTCATGATAAGGCAATGATGGATATCACTTTCCTCATGTGTTCTTTTCTTTTTCTTTATCATTGGATGTCTAGCTTGCATGCTTTATTGCATTGGCTCAGTTTAGTCATTTGCATAGCTTATGTGGGACAATTTAAACATTCTCTTGAATATTTATCAGTTATTTTACCTTATGAAATGATTTATGTATGTTTACCTTCTAAATCAAATGCATAGGATAAAATAAAACAACTAAATCTGATTTGAAACACATGTTTAAAACATGATAAAATGATAGTTTATAAATACCTTTTTCTTTACACTGAATTGTGATATTTGAATAATTCAACATCATAACCAAAAGATAAAACTAGTTAGATACCTTTCATTCCTTGAATGTCTGCTCTCTTGTCATTAGACTAAATTTCATTTATCAGGATGGTTTGACTATTCTGATTGGACTATCACATTATCCTGATAAACAATCTTCTCTTTGTTCTATTGCCAAGATATCAGGCATTTAACTGAGTGATCATACACTTAAAAAGTTCTTTTATCTCCTTTTGTGACAACTGCAACCTAGTCCTTGGTAAATTAGGTGTGAACTTAATTTAGTAACATTTTTGGTGACTTCTCAGTGGTGTTTGCCTGCTAAACAAAATAGAACCAGTAGCCTTGTAATTCCATTGGGCATATGAGTCTTTTCTTGCCTGAAACTTTGAAAAACTTCTTGCAACTCAAAATGATAGAAAACTATAGCAACAAAACAAAACTAAAATTGAAACTATTCTGACCTGTTTAGGACATGGTCAGCAAAATGTGCATGTGCACTTCTTGGAAAATAGAAACAAAATTGAAATGAAATGTTCAAAAGCACTTATTTGCAGCAAAAGCTGCTCTTCTAGTAACATAACTTGAGGTGAATCCCATTGACAGGGATTGGCAACTCCTCTCCATCTAACTTTTCAAGCTGAAATGCATTGTGTTGCTTGCATTCTGTAATGATATATGGGCCATCCCACATGGCATCAAACTTGGTGTGTTTACCAGGTTTTCTCTTTAATTTATCCCATTTAAATACTAGAACTCCTTCCTTGAATATTCTTGGAATTGCCTTTCTGTCAAATGTCCTCTTCATTTGATCTTGATGTATCTCCAATATTTTTAATGCCTCCTTTCTAGTTTCTTCCAGCTCCATTAACTGTGCAAGTCTCACTTCCATTGGTTGTTCCTGTTAGATCTAGGGCACACAACTGAGAGGGGGGGGTGAATCAGTTGTACAAAAAACTTGCTTCTACTTCAAACACTTGATTCTTCTTGTTAGTTAAAAGCATACCAATTAATCATTCATGAAAGCATAATGAATAAACACAAGAGAAGATAAATATCAACACATTAGACACCAAGATTTGACGTGGAAAACCCGGTTAAGGGAAGAACCACGGGGTGATTAACCCAAGGATTATTCTCTGTTAGAAGAATAAGAAAAATGGATGGCACATGCCAGTCAGGGCTCACTGCCCGAGCACACTGCTCACAAAGAGGCACACTGCCTACAAGAGACACACTGTCTACAAAGTGATAAGAATCACAAACTTGAACTAGAGATTGACATCTTTACTATGTCTGGATCAGTTCCATTTAAGCCTGAGATGCTTCTGCTCTGCCCTTCGCTCTTTCGCTATACCACACTCATCCGCTCCACACCATGCTTTGAAATGAACTCACAAACCTTTATTTATACAAGGCATCGACTTAGGAACAATCATCTAAGTCAGCAATCATCCACAAGAACATTCGCAAGTCAGCAATCATCCATAAGAACATTTGCAAGATGAATAACTCATCCAGTCAGCCAGTTTGAACAAGAACTGTTGCAAGTATGAGGTGAGCCAGTGTTGTCATTGATGTCAACATACTCATACTACATTGACAAGAAGGATTTGATGAGCTTTGTGCTGAGGATATTAAGAAAATTAGCCTCAGTCAGGAACAGTGAAGAACAGTGATGAGAAGAAGGTAAATGTACTGTATAGGTTGAGAACCGGAGGATGCGGATTAAAGGGTTAATAGATATGAGTCTTGAGATGCTACAGTTAAGATTTCAGAGGTCCGCATGAAGATCGGAAGGAGTTGTGGCTGCCGGTATAGAACCGGGTCCGGCAAGTATCCAGAGGTGACAGAGGATCACAAAAAGGTCCGGTGAGGTCCGGAATTGTATTATCCTAATCTGCGGATTGGAAGGAGTGTTTGGGATGTCCGTGTGATGTATCATCCTGATTTGTGTATGATTTGGAGGTCCGGAAGTACCTCTTGCATTATGACAGTGGCGACAGACTGTGTTCTTGAAGTTCCGGATGAGGAAGACAAGAGATCCCAGTAAGCAGAGGAAGTGCGGATGTATCCGGACATTCAGACAGGCTTGTGAAGGTTCTTGGATCATGTTTAGGTTTTGTTGTTGGTCCGCATTGATGGTAGAGCCCGGAATTGAAGTTATTCTTCCGGATGAAGTTCTTGCTTTGTGTAGCCGACCGGATGAGATGTTCATCCTGCGAATGTTCTTGTGATGGCCGACCGGATGCGTTATTCATCTTGCGGATACTCCTATGGTTGTTTGCCGACTTAGATGCTTGTTCCTAAGTCGATGTCTTGTATAAATAATGATTTGTGAATTCATTTCAGAGTGAGCAATGAGGATGAGTATGGTATAGCGAAGAAACGTGCGAAAGGCAGAGCAGAGATTGTTGCGCTTAATTGGAACTGATCCGGACATGGTAGAGATGTCATTTTCCAGTTCAAGACTGTGATTTTCATCACTTTGTAGACAGTGTGTCTCCTTGTAGGCAGTGGGCCTCTTTGTGAGCAGTGTGCTCGGGCAGTGAGCCCTTATTGGCATGTGCCATTCATTTTTCCTTATTCTTCTAACAGAGAATAATTCTTGGGTTAATCACCCCGTGGTTTTTCCCTTAACCGGGTTTTCCACGTCAAAATCTTGGTGTTCAATGTGTTGATGCTTATCTGCTCTTGTGTTTATGTATTATGCTTCCATGGATGATTATTTGATATGCTGCTAACTAACAACAGTGAGTTAAGTGTTTGAATGAGAAGAAGTTTTATACAACTGATTCACCCCCCCCCTCTCAGTTGTATGCCCTAGATCCAACAATTGGTATCAGAGCCAAGTTCCTCTGACAAGAGCTTAACCGCTTGAGGAGATCCGGGATGTCGTCATACAAGAAGGATAGTCCGAAGTTCGATGGAACCAACTTCACTCTCTGGAAAGGTCGCATGAAGTGTCACTTGGAATGCATGGGAAAAGCATATCTGGGTATGATTTCAAAACCATATGTACCTCCACAAGGTGGTCCGACTACTCTGAATGAAATCACAGAAGCTGAAAACAATCTGCGGACCAAGGAAGCTCTTCTAAGCGCATTGAATGACTCAGATCTCTCGAATGTCATTGACCTACCCACTGCATATGAGATCCTAACTAAACTGGAACTTCTGTATGAAGGAGATGAGTTTGTCAAAAGTGCAAGGTTGCAAAGTCTGAAAGGGAAATTTGAAAGATTGAAAATGAGAGATGATGAAAACATCACTACCTTTATGCCAAGAGTAAATGAGCTGGTATGTGGAATCAAAAATGCTGGTGGAACTTTAGATGAAAATGAGATTGTCTGCAAAATCCTAAGATCCCTTCCTGCTGCCTACAAAATCAAAGTTGCTGCCATTGATGAATTCAGAGCCCACACAACTGTCACAAGAGAACAACTGGCTGGCAAACTAGCTGCATTTGAAATGACCGAGTTTGGAGATGATCCTCCCAAGACTGAATCTGCTTTCAAAGCCAGTGCCTATGTGAAAGGCAAACAGAGATTTGATCCGGGTGAAAACTCATCAAGGAAAATGTCATGGTATGATCAAGCAAGAAGAGACATGGAAGAAGAAGAAGCAGAAACAGCTCAACTTGAAGCCCTCATTGCAAAAAGACTGCCAAGAGGATCCGGTAAGTATGAAGGAAAACTACCCTTTAAGTGTTTCAACTGCAATAAGATTGGTCATTTTGCCTCAAGATGTCCAGAAAGATCTGCAAGATCTAATACTCACAGACCAAGGTTTCAAAAGAATTGCTATTATGTTCATGAAGAAGATGACAATGAAGGAGTAACAGATGATGAATCAGAACCAGGAAACAAATCCGGAAATGAGTGGGTGTTTATAGCCATCAAGGAAGAAGATTCCATGCTCTCTGAATCTGTCAATCACAAAGTTGTTGAAAAAGCCTTAGCTGCTCAAGTGGAAGAAAAGGATGATTGGGTTATTGACAGTGGATGTTCTCACCATATGACTGGTGACAAGAATAAGTTCTTAGACTTGGAAAGATATGAAGGAGGAATGGTAAAGTTTGGTGACAATTCTGCTGGCAGAATCAGAGGTAGGGGAACTATTTCCTTTGATGGTAAGAGCAAAACAGGAAATGTACTGTATGTTGAAGGATTGAAGCACAATCTTCTCAGTGTTGGTCAGTTAGTGGACAAAGGCTATGATCTCCGGTTCAAGAATGGAAAATGTAGAATCTTTACAAGCTCCGGAACTGAAATTGCATCCGGTACTCAGACAAGAGGTAACATCTTTCATCTGGTTGGTTCAAATAAAAGTTGTTTGTTTGTTCAAATTGATCAGAGTTGGTTATGGCATAGAAGAATGTGTCATGTAAATTTTGATAACATCATCAAAATAAGCAATACTCAGGCTGTGAGAGATCTTCCAAAGTTGATAAAACCTACAAATAGTGTGTGTAAAGAATGTCAGTTAGGCAAACAAAGCAGAGTCTCTTTTAAAAGCAAAGATCAGTCTTCTACCGGATTATTGGAATTAGTACATACTGATCTATGTGGTCCAACAAGAATCAAGAGTCTGCAAGGTGATAGATATTTCATGTTGTTAATTGATGATCATTCCCGGATGATGTGGGTTACCTTTCTAAAAGAAAAATCAGAAGCTTTTGAGAAGTTCAAAATCTTCAAAGCTATGGTGGAGAATCAAACCGGATTGAAACTAAAGTGTCTAAGGTCTGATAGAGGGGGTGAATTTACATCTGGTGAATTCATTGACTTTTGTGAGAAACAGGGTATAAGGAGACAGTTGTCTGCTCCTAAGACTCCACAGCAGAATGGAGTAGTTGAGAGAAAGAACCGGACCATCCAGGAAGCTGCTAGGACAATGATGTTGGAAGCAAATGTTCCTCAAATGTTTTGGAAAGAAGCTATCAGCACTGCAGTCTACACTCTCAATCGAGTTCAAATCAGAAACAACACCGGTAAGACCCCCTATGAACTCTGGTTTGGCATCACTCCTACTGTGAAATATTTCAGAGTATTTGGTAGCAAGTGCTATATTAAAAGAGATGAAGATCTAGGAAAGTTTGATGCTAGAAGTGATGAAGGAATTTTCTTGGGATACTCCACTCAAAGCAAAGCATACCGGTGTTACAATAAGAGATTGAGGAAGATGATAGAAAGCACCAATGTAAAGGTTGATGAAGGAATTGAGAAGCCTTCAAGATTTTATGAGTTTGATGAAGATGATCAAGATAGTGTTCAAGGACCTCAATCCTCTCCGGTGAGACAGAGTCAGCCTGATCCGGTAAATCAGGAAGAAGAGATAGGTTTGAATGAGCCTGATCAAGAAACAGCAGTGCTGGATACTCCCAAAATTCCAAGGTATGTAAGACTGAATCACTCTGAAGATCAGATCATAGGTGACAGAAGCAAAGGTGTACAAACTAGAAGGAATATTGCTCAAGATCAGAATGAATGTTGTCTGATTTCAAAGATTGAACCTAAAACAATAAATGAAGCCTGCAATGATGAAAACTGGACCAAAGCAATGGAAGATGAACTGATGCAAATTGAGAAAAATCATACTTGGGATCTTGTTCCCAGACCTAGAGACAGGAATGTAATTGGAACCAAGTGGGTCTTCTGGAACAAACTAAATGAAGCTGGTGAAGTAATTAGAAACAAAGCTAGATTGGTCTGCAAAGGCTACTCTCAAATAGAAGGAATTGACTTTGAAGAGACTTTTGCTCCGGTAGCAAGAATTGAAGCAGTCAGATTACTTCTTGCATTTGCTGCCTTCAAAGACTTCAAGGTATATCAGATGGATGTCAAGTCTGCCTTCCTAAATGGTGATCTGGAAGAAGAAGTCTACATTGAACAACCGGATGGATTTCAATTGTCTGATAATAATGATATGGTCTGCAAGTTGAAGAAAGCTCTGTATGGATTGAAGCAAGCCCCAAGAGCATGGTATGAAAGGTTGGATAAGCATCTTGTGCAGATTGGATTCAACAAAGGTACTGCTGACAGCAACTTATATTTCAAAATTGATCATGAAAACATTCTGATTGTTGAAGTATTTGTGGATGATATCATTTTTGGAGGAAGAGATAGTATGTGTAAAACTTTTGCAAATCAGATGAAAAGTGAGTTTGAAATGTCTATGCTTGGTGAAATGAATTTCTTCTTAGGTCTGCAAATTACTCAAACAAAAGAAGGGATCTTCATTTCTCAGACCAAATATGTGAAAGAATTGTTAAAGAAATTTGGTATGGAGGACTCAAAGCCTATGAACACTCCTATGGCAACCGGATGTAAGTTAAGCAAAGATGATGATTCTCCAAAGGCAGATCAGACAAAGTATAGATCAATGATTGGTGGATTGTTGTATCTCACTCAAACTAGACCAGATATAATGCAAGCTGTTGGTCTTGTGGCAAGATTCCAGGCTGATCCTAGAGAATCTCATGTTATGGCAATCAAAAGAATTTTTAGATACTTGAAAGGGACAGTTGAGTATGGTCTATGGTATCCTAGAGATCCGGATTTCTCTCTTCATGCTTACACAGATGCAGATTGGGCAGGAGATGTGGATGACCGGAAGAGCACTAGCGGTGGAGCATTCTTTTTGGGGAAGAAATTGGTTTCTTGGCTAAGCAAGAAACAAGATGCAATATCTCTGTCTACAACTGAAGCAGAATACATTGCAGCAGCAGGTAGTTGTACTCAAATCCTATGGATGAAGCAGATGCTAAGAGACATCAAAGTTGAATATGAGGAGCCTATCACAATTTTCTGTGATAATTCAAGTGCAATTAATATTTCCAAGAATCTGGTATTGCATTCTAAGACTAAGCACATATCTATCAAATTTCACTTCTTGAGAGAACAAGTAAACAAGGAAGAAGTCAGATTGGAGTATGTTCCCTCCAAGGATCAGATTGCAGATATCTTTACAAAACCTCTTCCCAAGGACTCTTTTGAATATCTCCGGGAGAAGTTAGGGGTCATGGCCCCTCCGGTAATGAACTAAGATGCACTGTTGTGCATCAGTCCGGTGGCTATCACAATCATATCTTGTGATCCGGACTAATGGGGAGCTGCAACTAAGGGGGAGCAGCTGGTATGATTCTAATGCATGAGAATTGCAAGTATGAGCCCTTTGCCATTGATGTCAAAGGGGGAGAGAAGACATGTGAAAAACAAGTGGTTGATGATCAAAGGGGGAGCAGCAAAGAAAGACATGTGAAGAGTTGTTGTTGATAGGGGGAGCTGTGACAGAAAAGAGAAGTTCTTGTCTTGATGGTTTTTCACATCATATGTTGCCATCAATGACAAAGGGGGAGATTGTTGCAAGTATGAGGTGAGCCAGTGTTGTCATTGATTGAAAAGAAGGATTTGATGAGCTTTGTGCTGAGGATATTAAGAAAATTAGCCTCAGTCAGGAACAGTGAAGAACAGTGATGAGAAGAAGGTAAATGTACTGTATAGGTTGAGAACCGGAGGATGCGGATTAAAGGGTTAATAGATATGAGTCTTGAGATGCTACAGTTAAGATTTCAGAGGTCCGCATGAAGATCGGAAGGAGTTGTGGCTGCCGGTATAGAACCGGGTCCGGCAAGTATCCGGAGGTGACAGAGGATCACAAAAAGGTCCGGTGAGGTCCGGAATTGTATTATCCTAATCTGCGGATTGGAAGGAGTGTTTGGGATGTCCGTGTGATGTATCATCCTGATTTGTGTATGATTTGGAGGTCCGGAAGTACCTCTTGCATTATGACAGTGGCGACAGACTGTGTTCTTGAAGTTCCGGATGAGGAAGACAAGAGATCCCAGTAAGCAGAGGAAGTGCGGATGTATCCGGACATTCAGACAGGCTTGTGAAGGTTCTTGGATCATGTTTAGGTTTTGTTGTTGGTCCGCATTGATGGTAGAGCCCGGAATTGAAGTTATTCTTCCGGATGAAGTTCTTGCTTTGTGTAGCCGACCGGATGAGATGTTCATCCTGCGAATGTTCTTGTGATGGCCGACCGGATGCGTTATTCATCTTGCGGATACTCCTATGGTTGTTTGCCGACTTAGATGCTTGTTCCTAAGTCGATGTCTTGTATAAATAATGATTTGTGAATTCATTTCAGAGTGAGCAATGAGGATGAGTATGGTATAGCGAAGAAACGTGCGAAAGGCAGAGCAGAGATTGTTGCGCTTAATTGGAACTGATCCAGACATGGTAGAGATGTCATTTTCCAGTTCAAGACTGTGATTTTCATCACTTTGTAGACAGTGTGTCTCCTTGTAGGCAGTGGGCCTCTTTGTGAGCAGTGTGCTCGGGCAGTGAGCCCTTATTGGCATGTGCCATTCATTTTTCCTTATTCTTCTAACAGAGAATAATTCTTGGGTTAATCACCCCGTGGTTTTTCCCTTAACCGGGTTTTCCACGTCAAAATCTTGGTGTTCAATGTGTTGATGCTTATCTGCTCTTGTGTTTATGTATTATGCTTCCATGGATGATTATTTGATATGCTGCTAACTAACAACAGTGAGTTAAGTGTTTGAATGAGAAGAAGTTTTATACAACTGATTCACCCCCCCCCTCTCAGTTGTATGCCCTAGATCCAACAAGAACATCTTCATCCAGAAGAATATCTTCAATTCTGGGCTCTAACACTAATGCAGACTGACAACACAACCTCACCATGATCCAAGAATCTTCACAAGCTTGCCTGAGTGACCAGGTACATCCGCACTTCCTCTACTTACTGGAATCTCTTCTCCTCTTCATCCAGAATTTCAAGAACACAGTCTATCGCGACTGTCAAACTGAGTCAGGTTCTTCCAGACCTCCAAACTATGTACAAACTGAGATGACACATCACAAGGACATCCCAAACACTCCTTCCAATCCGTAGAGTCTGATAATGCACCTCTGGATCTCACCAGAACTTTTTGTAACACTCTATCACTTCGGAGCATCTCCCAGAACCGGTTCTACTTGACTGATCACAACTTCTTCATATCTTCATGCAGACCTCTGAAATCTTAACTGGATCATCTCAAGACTCATATCTACAAACCCCTTAATCCGCATCCTCTGATCCTCAACCTATTGAGTACATTTGCCTTCTTCTCATCACTATTTTTCACTCTTCCTGATTGAGACTAATTTTCTCAATATCCTCAGCACACAGCTCATCCAATCATTCTTACCAATACAATATGAGTATGTTGACATCAATGACAACACTGGTTAACCTCATACTTGCAACAATCTCCCCCTTTGTCATTGATGGCGACATATGATGTGAAAAACCATCAAGACAAGAACTTCTCTTTTCTGTTATAGCTCCCCCTATCAGCAACAACTCTTCACATGTCTTCTCTTCCTTTACTGGTCTCCCTTTGATCATCAACCACTTGTTTTTCACATGTCTTCTCTCCCCCTTTGACATTAATGGCAAAGGGCTCATACTTGCAATTCTAACACATCAGAATTATACCAGCTACTCCCCCTTAGTAGCAGCTCCCCATCATCAATCTAGATCACAAGATATAACTGTGATATCCACCAGATTGATGCACATCAGTGCATCCTAGTTCATCATCGGAGGGGCCATGACACCTAACTTCTCCCTGAGATACTCAAAAGAGTCTTTGGGAAGAGGTTTAGTAAAATCTTGCCACAAGACCAACAACCTGCATTATATCTGGTCTAGTCTGAGTGAGATACAATAATCCTCCAATCATTGATCTGTACTTGGCGTTATCTGTCTTAGGAGAGTCATCATCTTTGCTCAACTTACATCCAGTTGCCATAGGAGTGTTCATTGGCTTTGAATCTTCCATTCCGAATTTTCTCAATAATTCTTTCACATATTTGGTCTGAGAGATAAAGATGCCTTTCTTTGTCTGAGTAATTTGCAGACCCAAGAAGAAATTCATTTCACCAATCATAGACATTTCAAACTCACTTTTCATTTGATTTGCAAAGGTTTTACACAAACTATCTCTTCCTCCAAAAATGATATCATCAACAAATACTTCAACAATCAAGATGTTTTCATTATCTATTTGGAAATATAGATTACTGTCAGTAGTACCTTTGTTGAAACCAATCTGTACAAGATGCTTATCCAACCTTTCATACCATGCTCTTGGGGCTTGCTTCAATCCATACAAGGCTTTGTTCAACTTGTAGACCATATCATCATGATCAGACAATTTAAATCCATCCGGTTGTTTAATGTATACTTCTTCTTCCAAATCCCCATTTAGGAAGGTAGACTTGACATCCATCTGATATACCTTGAAGTCTTTGAAGGTAGCATATGCAAGAAATAATCTGACTGCTTCAATTCTTGCTACTGGAGCAAAGGTTTCTTCAAAATCAATGCCTTCTATTTGAGAGTAGCCTTTGCAGACCAATCTGGCTTTGTTTCTGATTACTTCACCAACATCATTTAGTTTGTTCCGGAAGACCCATTTGGTTCCAATCACATTCTTGTTTCTAGGTTTGGGAACAAGATCCAAGGTGTGATTTTTCTCAATTTGCATCAACTCTTCCTCCATTGCTTTGGTCCAGTTTTCATCATTGCAAGCTTCATTTATTGTCTTAGGTTTAATCTTTGAAATTAGACAATATTCATTTGAATTTTGAGCAATTCTCCTCCTTGTTTGTACCCCTTTGCTTTTGTCACCTATGATATGATCTTCTGAGTGGTTTAGAGTTACATACCTTGGAACTTTGGGAGTTTCTTGCACTACTGTTTCTTGGTCAGACTCATTTAGACAAACCTCTTCTTCCTGATTTATCGGATCAGTCTAAATTTGACTTTCAGAGGAGGATTGAGTTCCTTGAATCAGAACATCATTCTGATCATCTTCATCATACTCATAAAACCTTGAGGGCTTCTCAATTCCTTCATCAACCTTCAAATTTGTACTTTCTATCATCTTTCTCGGTCTCTTATTGTAACACCGGTATGCTTTGCTTTGAGTGGAGTATCCCAAGAAAATTCCTTCATCACTTATAGCATCAAACTTTCCTAGATCTTCATCCCTTTTAATGTAACACTTGCTACCAAATACTCTGAAATATATCATAGTAGGAGTGATGCCAAACCAAAGTTCATAAGGAGTCTTACCAGTATTGCTTCTGATTTGAACTCGGTTGAGAGTGTAGACTGCAGTGCTGACAGCTTCTCTCCAAAACATCTGAGGAACATTTGCTTCCATCATCATCGTCTTGGAAGCTTCCTGGATGGTACGGTTCTTTCTCTCAACTACTCCATTCTGCTGTGGAGTCCTAGGAGCAGACAATTGTCTTTTTATACCATGCTTCTCACAAAAGTCTATGAATTCACCAGATGTGAATTCACCACCTCTATCAGACCTTAGACACTTCAGTTTCAATCCAGTTTGATTCTCTACCATAGCTTTGAAGATTTTGAACTTCTCAAAGGCTTCTAATTTCTCTTTTAGAAAGGTAACCCACATCATCCAGGAATGGTCATCAATCAGTAACATGAAATATCTATCACCTTGCATACTCTTGATTCTTGTCAGACCACATAGATCAGTATGAACTAATTCTAATAATCTGGTAGAGGACTGATCCTTGCTTTTGAAAGAGACTCTGCTCTATTTACCTAGTTGACATTCTTTGCACAAACTATTTGTAGGTTTCACCAACTTTGGAAGATCTCTTACAGCCTGAGTATTGCTTATTTTGATGATGTTATCAAAATTTACATGACACATCCTTCTATGTCATAACCAACTCTGATCCACTTGAACAAACAGACAACTTTTATTAGAACCAACCAGATGGAAGATATTACCTTTTGTTTGAGTACCGGATGCAATCTCAATTCCGGAGCTTTCAAAGATCCTGCATCTTCCATTTTTGAACCGGAGATCATAACCTTTGTCTACTAACTGTCCAACACTGAGAAGATAGTGCTTCAATCCTTCAACATACAGTACATTACCAATTTTTCTCTTTCCATCAAAATAAATAGTTCCCCTACCTCTGATTCTACCTACAGAATTGTCACCAAACTTTACCATTCCTCCTTCATACCTTTCCAAATCTAAGAACTTGTTCTTGTCACCTGTCATATGGTGAGAGCATCCACTGTCAATAACCCAATCATCCTTTTCTTCAACTTGGGTAGCCAAAGCTCTTTCTACAACCTTATGTTTGACAGATTCAGAGGATATTGGTTCTTCTTCCTTGATGGCAATAGACACCCATTCATTTCTGGATTTGTCTCCTATCTCTAATTCATCATCTTTTACTCCTTCATTATCAGCTTCTTCATGAACATAATAATAGTTCTTTTGGAACCTTTGTCTATTAGAGTTTGACTTTGCAGATCTTTCCAGACATCATGAAGCAAAATGACCAATCTTATTGCAGTTGAAGCACTTAAAAGGTAACTTTCCTTCATACTTACCAAATCCTCTTGGCAATCTCTTTGTAATGAGGGCTTCAAGATGAGTTGTTTCTACTTCTTCCTCTTCCATGTCTTTCTTTGCTTGATCATACCATAACAGCTTCCTTGAAGAGTTTTCTCCTGGATCAAATCTTTGTTTGCCTTTCACATAGGCACTAGCTTTGAATGCAGATTCAGTCTTGGGGGGATCATCTCCAAACTCAATCATTTCAAATGCAACCAGTTTGCCAGCCAATTGCTCTCTTGTGACAGTTGCATGGGCTCCAAATTCATCAATGGCAGCAACCTTGATCTTGTAGGCAGCAAGAAGGGATCTAAGAATTTTGCAAATAATCTCATTTTCATCCATAACTCCACTAGCATTCCTGATTCCACACACTAGCTCATTCACTCTTGGCATAAAGGTAGTGATATTTTCATCATCTCTCATCTTCAATCTTTCAAATTTCCCTTTAAGACTCTGCAACCTTGCACTCTTAACAAACTCATCTCCTTCATGCAAAAGTTTCAGTTTAATCTAGATCTCATAGGCAGTTGGTAGGTTAATAACATTGGAGAGCTCTGAGTTGGTTAATGCACTTAGAAGAGCCTCTTTAGTTCACAGATTGTTTTCAGCATTTGTGATTTCATTTAGAGTTGTCGGACCACCCTATGGAGGCTTATATGCTTTTTTGGCCATGGACAAGTACGCCTTTCCCATACACTCCAAGTGACATTTCATGCGGCCTTTCCAAAGAGTGAAGTTGGTTCCATCAAACTTTGGACTGTCCTTCTTGTATGACGACATCTTGGATTTCCTCAAGCAGTTAAGCTTCTTTCAAAGGAACTTAGCTCTGATACCAATTGTTAGATCTAGGGAACACAACTGAGAGGGGGGGTGAATCAGTTGTACAAAAACTTGCTTCTACTTCAAACACTTGATTCTTCTTGTTAGTTAAAAGCATACCAATTAATCATTCATGAAAGCATAATGAATAAACACAGGAGCAGATAAATATCAACACATTGGACACCAAGATTTTGACGTGGAAAACTCGGTTAAGGGAAAAACCACGGGGTGATTAACCCAAGGATTATTCTCTATTAGAAGAATAAGAAAAATGGATGGCACATGCTAGTCAGGGCTCACTGCCCGAGCACACTGCTCACAAAGAGGCACACTACCTACAAGAGACACACTGTCTACAAAGTGATAAGAATCACAAACTTGAACTGGAGATTGACATCTTTACTATGTCTGGATTAGTTCCATTTAAGCCCGAGATGCTTCTGCTCTACCCTTCGCTCTTTCGCTATACCACACTCATCCGCTCCACACCACACTTTGAAATGAACTCACAAACCTTTATTTATACAAGGCATCAACTTAGGAACAATCATCTAAGTCGGCAATCATCCACAAGAACATTCGCAAGTCGGCAATCATCCATAAGAACATTCGCAAGATGAATAACTCATCCGGTTGGCCAGTCTGAACAAGAACATCTTCATCCAGAAGAATATCTTCAATTCTGGGCTCTAACACTAATGTGAACTGACAACACAACCTCACCATGATCCAAGAATCTTCACAAGCTTGCCTGAGTGACTAGGTACATCTGCACTTCCTCTACATACTGGAATCTCTTCTCCTCTTCATCCAAAATTTTAAGAACATAGTTTGTCACGACTGTCAAACTGAGACAGGTTCTTCTAAACCTCCAAACTATGTACAAACTAAGATGACACATCACAAGGACATCCCAAACACTCCTTCCAATCCATAGAGTCTGACAATGCACCTCTGGATCTCATCGGACCTTTTTGTAACACTCTGTCACTCTGGAGCATCTCCCGGAACTGGTTCTACTTGACCGATCACAACTTCTTCATATCTTCATGTGGACCTCTGAAATCTTAACTGGATCATCTCAAGACTCATATCTACAAACCCTTGAATCCACATCCTCTGATCCTCAACCTATTGAGTACATTTTCCTTCTTCTCATCACTATTTTTCACTGTTCTTGATTGAGACTAATTTTCTCAATATCCTCAGCACACAGCTCATCCAATCATTCTTACCAATGCAATATGAGTATGTTGACATCAATGACAACACTGGTTAACCTCATACTTGCAACAGTTCCTCTAGCAATTCAATCTCTTTGATGTAACTTAGAGTTGGTAACTCAACTGAAATTAGCAATTTGGCTTATTTTCCATAAGTTAGAACATAAGGTGAATTACTTGTTTCCCTCTTAGGAGTTATCCTATCAGTCCAAAGGGCTAATTTCAACTTGTCATGCCAAGATCTTTGATTATCATCTACTGTTTCCTTAATTATTTTAATCAAATTTTTGTTGGTTGATTCTACTTGATTATTACCTTGAGGGTAATAATTAGATGAAGTATTCAAAAATATGTTGTTCTTCACAAACCAATCATAAACTCTTAAAGCAATGAATGCTAAAGCATTATCAGAAATGATTGAATCAGGAGTACCAAACTTAGATACTAAGTCTTGATAGAAGTTCAGGAGAGAAGTTTCATTAGCTTCTTTTAATGCTACTACTTCAGTCCATTTAGTGAATTAATCTGTTGCAGTTAAAATCTACTTATGTCCTTGACTTGATGGTGGATTGATGGGACCAATGAAGTCCAAACCCCAGTTGCCAAATGGTTGTTCTACCTGAATTGGATGCAGGGGCATTGCTGCAAGCTTCTGTTTACCTGCAAAAACTAAACATTTGGTTCATTTCTTCACCTAATCATGTGCATCTTTAAACAATTTTGGCCAATAATAACTAGCTCTCATAATTTTTAGAGCTGTTGTTCTTGGTGCAAAGTGACCTCCAGAAGGTCCATCATGAAACTCTTCCAGAATTTTTTGAATTTGATCTGGTTGTACACATCTTAATAAAACACCATTAAAATATTTTTTATACAAAAATCCATCTATCACAGCATAAGGAATGGCTTGTAGCCTATATTACCTTCTTTTTGATCTATCTTGACCTTCAAGATAGTCTCCAGTATGTAGATAATGAATCATTTGCTACACCCAACTTGTAGGTGGGTCTAGGACAACAACTTGTTCCCTGTTTTGTGGCACTATCTCAGCCTCTCCTTCAAGTTTAGTGCTATTTTCTTCATTTTCTGCTAGCTATTCACACAATCCTTTACCTCAGACAAGATTTATAACCTTAATTTGAATATCATATTCCATCACTTTTGTTATCCATCTTGCTCTCTTATCATTCATATCTTTACTAAGTAAGAATTTCTTGATTATCGGATGGGCAACCATCAGCTGTATTCTATTTTCTGAAAGCATGTGTTTAAACATTTTAAGGCTTCTTATGATAGCCAATACATGTTTCTCAAGAAATGAATATCTTACCTCATAATCATGTAGAATTTGGCTGAAGAAAGCCATAGGTTGTTCCAATCCTTCCTCATTTTGTTGACAAAGCATAGCTGATATGGTATCAACACTACCATATGTCTACAAAATAAAATCCTTGAAAAAATTTGGATTGATTAGTGTTGGGCCAGCAGCAAGTGCCTCTTTGATTTCTTCAAAACTTTGCTTACCTTCCTTTGTCCAACTGAAAGGAATATTCTTATTTGACATGGATGTAAGGGGCTACAATAATGCTACTATGTTTGGTATAAACCTCCTTACAAAGTTGATTCTTCCAAGAAAGATTTGTAAGCCTTTCTTATGGGCAAGAATTGGTAATGCTAAGATTGCAATATCCTTTCAAGATCTATGGATATTCCATGTTTTGATACTATATGTCCTAAAAGCTTTCCTTCATGCACAGGCAAAATACTCTTTTTTGGGTTGAGTGAAACCCCAAACTCTCTCCATCTTTAAAAAATTAGCCTTAGATGATTAAAATGATCTTCAGTTTTCTTTGAGAACATAGTTACATCATCTAGATATACAAGTACAAATTTGTTTATGAGGTCCTAAAAACCCATATCCATCGCTCTTTGGAATGTTGCACCTGCATTAGATAATCCAAATGGCATTTTCCTGTAATCCATTGTACCCCATTTGGTAGTGAAAGCAGTCTTGTACTGGTCTTCCTCTTTCACTAAAATCTGATTATAGCCTGAATAACCATCTAATAAAGAAAACCTTTCTGATCCTGAAACAAATTGTAAGATTTGCTCCATTGATGGCAATGGGTAATGGTCTTTCAGAGATGCTCTATTTAAGTCATGGAAATCAACACATAATCTGATTTCTCCATTCTTCTTTCTAATAGGAACTGAGTTAGAAACCCAAGATGTATACTTTATTGGAAAGATTATGTTACCTTCTATCATCTTGTTTAATTCAATCTTCATGAGCACTTCCATCTTTGGGTTTAACGGCCTTTGTTTCTATCTATCTGGTTTGGCCTTGTGTTCCAGATCGATAGTGTGTTGAGCTAACTTAGGGTTAAAACCCTTTAGATCTCCATACTCCCAAGAAAATATATCATTGAATTCTTGACATAGCTAGATAAAAGCTTTTTGTTATTCTTTTTTGTACACTTTTCCAAGCTTAAGTAGATTGTCTTTGAATATCTCAATAGGCTCTTAATGTTCCTATTTCACAGATAGGCTGGCCTTATCTATCCTAACCTAATCATCAGTGTTAAATATTAACTCTAATGTTACCAAACCCTTAGGAAATTTACTTGAGTTTAATTGCAAGATCTGGTCATCATATTGTTGTAGCCATTTCTATTGATTTCCTCTAGAAAACTCAACTTCTTCCATTAAAAAATTAACAATATGCTCATCATTGTCAAAGACTTGCTAACTTGTATTATTGTCTGGCATTGATGGTCTGACAACAACTTTAACATAAAGAGGAGTATGAACATTCTTCATTTCTGCTAGAATATAATACTCAACACCAATAGAAGCTAGTTTGTCAGCCTGTTTATTATCAGTCCTAGGTACAAATATACAATTAAAAGCATCAAACTCATCTATCATATCCCAAACTATGTGCTTGTATAGTTTCAACAAATCTTTTTTGTAGCAACAATATTTCTCACTTGTTTTACTACTAATTCACTATCTTCAAATACTTTAAGGCATTTAATAATTCTTTTTCTGGCCCATTCCAATCCATGGACCAATGCCTCATACTCAACTAAATTATTTGAACAGCTAAAAGCAAAATGGAAAGATGAATATTACTATTCACCTGTGGGAGAAACTAAAACAACTCCTCCACTAGCACCAATCTTACTTCTAGAACCATTAAAATACAATTGCCAAACATCATTTTTAGATTGTATAGTTTGCTGATTTTCTCCTTTTAATAGGTTCGGAATAACACATTTTTTCTTGGATCATATAAACACCAAGAGCTATCTCATCCATTTGATCAAAAGGATTTGTCTCATGATTTTATGCTACCCACTGATCCAAAACTAAATCATGTATACCCTCTAAAGGTGTATTTGGGTCTTAGACAGAAGTTGGTTCTTCTTGATCAAAAATTAAAAGATTGGCATTGATTGGACTAGGTGTATATGGCTCAATATGGTCAATTGCTAATGGTTCTAATTTTATGGTGACCTTAGTACCATATCTGGTTCTAAAAAATAGATGGGTCCAATCAAAGGACAAATAGCCTCCTAGTTTTGTTGTGAAGTCTCTAGATAGACAAATGACAAAGTGAGGTGGTAGATCAATAACATGGATGTCCTGATGGATTACAAAATTGGGGCATGCATGTAAGGTAAGACCAAGATCTTTCAACATCCCTACTATATTAACTTTAGTCCCATCTAATTGAACAACCCCCCTTGCAACAGGTTCATACTTCAAACCAAGCTTGTCAGCTAGTTGTTTGGGCATCACGGAGCTACTAGCTCCTGAGTCAATCATACAATTATGGACTAGATGGTTTCCAACTATCAAGGTAACATAAAAAGGAGGTGGTTTGATCACTTGTTTTGGTTGTTCATTCTTATTTTGTGCTTCATTAGTGACCATAACCTGAGGCTGACTTGTTTGAGCTTCATTTGATAAAGATAATTGAAGCTAAAGCATCTTGTAACAAATCTTTTTGACCTAGGAGATGCAATGCATCTAATATAGACATGCTAATAGTGGATTTCTTCATATGATCAAGAATATTGAAAGAAGGACCACTAACCTTTTGTTGTATTTTTGGGATGGCAGCATTTGATCGTACTTTGCTTGGCTGATTTTGGACTTCTGGCTGTCTTTTATCAGCTGTTTGTTTCCCTCTTGGTAAAATATGAACATCTTGAGAAGTAGAAGCTTGAGGTTGGCTTTACTGGCCTACAGAAACTAGATTTTTACCTTTATCAATTTGCTATTGTACTTTTCCAGCTTGCTATTTGCTGACATCAGCTTGCTGTTGTAACTCAACAACCCTCTTTTTTGATCTGGTATTTGCTGCAATTTTGGCAAATGACTGTTTCTAACCTGGTAACTGATTTACTCCATAGAAATCATTAACTTGCCAATTCATGAAAGCAACATCAGGATTATCATGTTGTGTTTGAGAATCTAGCCGATCATTAACATCACTTGTATTTTCAGCAGTAGCATAATTATTCTGAACCATAAGAGCTTGACTTACCAGTCCATTCATGCAAGTAGCCTAGTTATGAGGCTGGTTACATCGATAGCACCATACATAATCTTGAGCCATGTTATTTTTCATAGGTACAAGCTCTTTTGATGAGCTGACAGCATTGAGATTATACTGTTGAATTGGCCTATTGTTATAATTCTTTCTCTATCCTTGGTAATCTGCCTAATAAGGAGGCCTATTTGCCTAATATGGGGCTTGGTATGGTCTACTATTATGATTTTGTTGTATTTTAAGGCTCACTAAATTATTATTAACACTTTGTAACAATTTTATCATTTCTTGTTGATTGCCCTACAATAATTTTGCCATTTCTTGTTGATTTCCCTTTATCAGTTATTGTATATTAGAATGGATTGAATCAACATTATTTTTTACATTTGTTTGATATCCAAAGGCTGGTATAGTAGGTATTGATGCAATAGGAGGTGTTGAAATTAGCATTAATGGCTGAATGTTAGGAAATATGGGCATAGGAGGCCTTGGTGCAATTTTACTAGCTTGTATTAAACTATTTTCTACTCTAATAGCAATATCAAATCCACCTAGTAAAGTAACTCCACCCATTGACTAAATCATGACAACAATATCACTATTCAATGCTCTTAAATAATATCAAAATGCATGCTCAGGTGAAGGCTTTACCATTTCTAGAATTCTATTCCATGTCCTTTGAAATTTGAAATTGAAATCTAACATTTTCTCTTGTGTAGCCCTCTTGATAGTTGTCATTTGCTCAACAAGTGATAAATGATTTGATTTATCTTGAAATTGTCTATTTAAAGAAGTTCCTAATTCATCCCATGATGTAATAGAATTAACTCTTAATCCTCCAAACCATTGAAGAGCTTTACCGTTGAAAGATGCTACTAATAGGCTAATTTCTATATTTTCTTTTGTAATATGATGAACATCACACAATGACGCTACATCTCTGATGTGTTCTATTGGTGTAGTTCCATCTTTGCTAGTGAAACTAGGCAGACTTTTCAGTGTAGCTACTGGTATATCATCATTCTGCCTTAGATTTATTTGGGCTTCCCCCATTAAAGGTAACACATGGCTGATTTCTAGGTGGTAATGGATTTCTAGGTGCTACCATTTGAATAATGGGTACTTGTACTATGGGAACTTGCTCTTCCTCTTCTTGAAAAAACATCTCTTCTTCTTCAACTTGTAACACAGGTTCCTCTTCCTCAAGTTCTTGAAAAATAGGTACATGTTCTCTTGGACTTGCTGGTGGAGAAATATGAGGTACTGATGAAGAACTTGCAAACAAAGGATTTTGATGAGAAGCAAATTTTAGCAGTGGGTTTGGCATATTTGGTACTGTTGTACTTGCTAGTCGTATAACTCTATCTACTTTTACCCTCATTTTTGGTGGTGATAAATAAATGTGCTTCTTTTCAAGATCTCTATTTGACCTTGTTTGATACTTTTTCATAGGCTACAAGATTTGATCTATCAAACCAAAAAATTTGGAGTAATTTGCACAACCTAAGACCTGTGATTTTCAATGCTATTTAATACATGCAAGTCTAAATGAGACAATGATTTTAAAGGTTTGGATGTTTAAACACAATAAAATCTCATCAAATCATTTACAAAAGTAGCATTAATGGAAAGGTAGACACTTGATTCAGCTAAAAAATAAAGGAACAATTGCATAAAAAGACATAATAGAACCTGTAACCTGCTATAATCTCTATAAATCTGCAATAAATGAGTTACAAAACCTCCTTTCTCTCTCAAAGTGTAAAGAGCAAAAAAGGCAAGAACTAGGAAAACCTAAGTTTTTCTTACAATATATAATATTCTCTCTCTAAGAGACCTAGAAAGGTCACTGTAGTCAACTGCCTCTAAAAATAAGCTCTTAAAATTGACCCACGAGAAAACAAGAAACTCCCCAAAATAAAGGGCTATAATTATCCCAAATTGAGCAAAAATAGCTCTAAACTACTCTCCTCTATATGTTTGACTAAAAAGTTGACCAAACTCTCCAATTTTGACCCTAAAAGCCATGCAAAAAGCTCCAAAAGACTTCAATTATCTATATCCTTCAATTTTGCATGATCTTGGGACATGTGAGGAAATAATAAAGTAATTTTTTGCATGATTACTTTACTTTCAGTTACAATTTGTCCTATCTTCTTGATTTTGCAACTTGTGACAAAATAATAAAGTAATTTATAATAATATTACTTTATTACTTTTTTACATTAATCTAGTTGCAAAATCATGAAAATTTGGATGTGTTTGCCCCTTTAGAAGATAAAAGAAATAAAACCCCTTATTTCTCCCTTTGCATTCACATGGTTACATCAACACATCAATTATGATGCCAAGACAAAAATAAGCCCTCATGCATAGAAAAAGATAAAAATATCTCCATTTTTACCATCCTTATGTCTCCCATGCAAAAACATATTACATCATGCTTGCAAAACACCTTATAACTCCCTTGCATGCATACTCCATGCATCATGCATCCTAAATTACTCATGCCTTGCATATTTTCCCTATTACACTCCATACATATAATACTTGTTGCATTTTTTAACAAGTGCACTACCTTATCACTCCATATGCACTCACCTTCAAATCATTGCCTAATATAATACATTACATCCATCCCTTATTGCTCCTTATGCAAAAACTTATTACATTTCATAACATAATACTTTATACTCCACCCTTTGACTTCAAACTTCTCGCTTACACCCTAGCATTACCTTATCTCTTCATGCATAATTCATGCCAGGTCTTTCCTTGCTTTAAAATTATTGCACTTTGTTTGACTTTATCCATATACCTTTGCAAAAAAATTCACAAGGCATTCAGCCTTAACTACTGATTATTGTTTTGGCTTTTTGCATAAATCAAAAAGGTAATAATATCATATGCCCTCACGGGCCCTTGTGGCATCATATGATATTGATCATTAGGTTTCCAAAAGACTTCAAGTCTTTACCATGGTGAATGATTAGATGGCAATGATTTTATTTGATTGAAGTTAAAAAGAAACTTCATGACTTTGGCTAGGGCATCGAGCAAAAGTAGAGTAAAACCTAAAATTTACTTATCATTTTCATTTGTCTCCTCTCAGACTGTCACCATGCTTGCCTAGGGTTTGAAGCTTTTTCATGTCTCTCTACAACTTCTTGAAGGTTTCTTCATGGATTTTTCTTCAAATCTTTCGACATGAACTGGAGGTGAGCATATTTTTCATAGTTTGAAACAATTTTCTTGACATTCTGTTGCACAAAAAGGCCTATAGGCCGTGACTTTTGAAGTAATTTCTTTTGCATTTTTCACTCATTCTCACCATGGTTTACTTTTTCTTGTATGCACCTCCATGTTGAGCTATTTTACAAGAAAAATGAAGGTAAAAACTCATGGTCTGTAAGAAACTTTTCTTTCTCTCTGTAACTTAATATAAGGTAATGCCTCATTTTACCTACACCATTCAAGCTTCTTGACTGTGTTTCTTCATATGATGAGGGCTTTGAAATAAAAACTTGTGGGTTTAGCATTTTTTGGAAGAAAACTCTTTCCAGGCCACGGCCATGGCCAACTATATACATAGAATCCTTTGCTTATCTAGTTCTTGAAACCCTTGTGAAAATGAAAAATGAACACTATTTTTCTGTCGGCCTTCCCTACACATAAAGATATAAGGGTTTGAAGTTTCTCTTATTTTCCTGTAGCAGCAGTTAGTTGGGTTTTCATTCTTTCCATATTTTCTTGTCTTTGGCAGTGGTAATGAAATGGGTTTCCATTCTTTATGAAGAAAAAATTATGTATTGGCTTTGGCTAGTTTATGAGATTATGATGGTCTTCTTGAAAGTTTATAAAAATGGAACAAAAACTGGTAACTATGCTCTAGTCTACTCTGCACTTTACGCAATCTTATCCTCTTTTTCCTGTTTACCTTGACCACTTTTGAAACTTATGATCCTCCCTTTTTTCTACTTCATTCAGACAATGGCATCATGTGGTTGTTTATTTTATGCTATAGCAAGATCTCCATTTTAAATCTTCATTGTACCCTTCACAGTTCCTATAGCATAACTATATGTCATATGCATTTTATCTCTTCACTGATGGCCTAATGCTCTCATGACTGTATATCGTATATGGTTGTTCCATCTTCCTTATTCCTTATTAATTTGCTCACATGCTATATGGCTTATGTAGTAACAGTTGTAACTATTTCTCAACTTGCAAATCTTTCTGTGTATGATAATACTCAATAATGAAGGTTTGCAAAAATATATATCATCTTCTGTATATCCTTCATGGCATAGATGCATGTGTTTTACCAGGTATGAACATTACAACAAGTAGAGGCTCCTTACACCTGTATATGCACTTTGTAGTGCATTCTTGACTGTCTCTCTTATGGCTCCACTATGTTGTAAAGTGTAGAAGACATGAGCATCTTGATGATGCAACCACACTATCCTTTATTCCTGTAGCAGGACTGATCTTTCATGTTTCTCTTTTTGCTATTATATCATTTATCCTTGTACTTCTGTGCATATGACATATGGCTGTATATTGAGTTGTCATGTATTATATACATTGCATCCTCCTTTTGATAGCATTAGGAGCTCTTTGATGACTATTCCAACTTGACTGTACTTGCTCTTATTTGATCTAAACTAGCTGATCTCTATATTCAAGGCATCTCTCTTTGTTATTCTTCAAATATGAATATGGCTCATGATGATATGATGACATAAATGTTTGATGGTTCCTATATCTTGTTAATTCTGCCCCATAAGTGTTACCTTGAGACTTAAATGTTATTTCTATACCTCCTCTCCCTGATTGATTTGAACTTCTTCATCTATGTATACTATTGATACTTTGGAGGTCTCCATCTTACTGTAACAGTACCTCTTGGCATCTATATGGCTGTCTTCTTTCATGACTAACAAAAGATAGCATTTTTACTTTACCAATGTCTCATATGGCATTCTCATGATATGGCAGCACTTTACATTTGTATTTTGTGATCTTCCTGATGATATAATGGATTCACTATAGCTGAAATACATGGAGTTTTGACTTGATAGTTCTTCATGCTTGAATCTTTGTGGCTCCACTGTACTTTATATCATTCTATGCACTTGATACTTGACTCACATAGGACTGTCTTGAACTGTTTCATGTGTTCAATACTAATATCATTCTTTATTTATGACAAGAGATTGGAAATGTACCTATCTTAAATGCTTTGGTTGTACTTCTTGATATAACTGTACCTCTTCTCTTGCACTTGATCATTGATGAGATATGGAATATGTCATAACAGGAACATGATGTAAAACTGCTATTTGTTTGTTCAATTGAATATCTGTGCACAATGGCATTACTTTGAGCATGCTGGGCTCAACCTTATGGGAGCCCATTTTCTCCACATGCTTTAATGTCTTCAAATCAGAAATATAACTTTTCCTATACCTGCATAGTGAATAACCAAGTTAGCATAAAAACATACCTTTTGGAAGTTGATTGATTTCTCTCATGATATGATTTATTGCACATGTCTAATTTTGATCCAATTGTATTAATGCATAATGGTTGCAATTTTATATATCTGTTGATAAGGATATGATGAACTTGTATATCCAGAGCTTCTAACAAAGCCTTTCTCCATGATTAGGAGCAAGAGGCTGAAGACATGAAGACCAAGCTGATAGATAGGAGAATCAACCTTCATGATAAGGCAATGATGGATATCACTTTCCTCATGTGTTCTTTTCCTTTTCTTTATCATCAGATGTATAGCTTGCATGCTTTATTGCTTTGGATCAGTTTAGTCATTCCCACAGCTTGTGTGGGACATATTTAAACATTCTCTTGAATATAATTAGTTATTTTACCTTATGTAATGATTTATGTATGTTTGCCTTCTGAATCAAATGTATAGGATAAAAATAAAACAAATGAATTTGATTTAAAACACATGTTTAAAACATGATGATAAAATGACAGTCTATAAATACCTTTTTCTTTACACTGAACTGTGATATCTGAATAATTCAACATCATAACTAAAAGATAAAAGCAATTTGTTACCTGTCATTCCTTGAATGTCTGCTCTCTTGTCATTAGACCAAATTACATTTATCAGGATGGTTTGACAGTTCTGATTGGACTGTCACATTATCCTAATAAACGATCTTCTCTTTGTTCTCTTGCGAAGATATCAGACATTTAACTGAGTGATCATACACTTAAATTTTTTTCCTTTATCTCCTTTTGTGACAACTGTAACCTAGGCCTTGCTAAATTAGGTGTGAACATAATTTAGTAACAATTCATTTGTCTTAGACTAATAGATGCTTCTCTTCTTTGGATAGGCCAATTCTTAATAGATGGTCTCTTTTGAAGCATCCTCCCGTTCTTGGTTCTATCAAATCAAATTTACCCAAACCTAATAGAAAGGATGTTAAATGTCTTCCAATGAAGGGTCCCCTAATTAAACTAAAATTTGATGGTGCTTCTTGAGGAAATCCAAGGGTTTGAAGTGATGGGCACATGTATTTAGAGATTCTTCTAGTTGTGTTTTGTTGGCTTCTTCAAAGAATCTTCCAGTTGGGTCAAACAATGAAGCTGAGATTCAAGCTATTTTCTTGGAGCTCTCTCTTTCTATTGATAGTGGTTTTAGAAGAATTTTTATAGAGGGTGATTCTATGTTAGTTATTAATGCTTTACAGAGGAAACACTTAAATTCTTGGCATCTTAAATATTTGGTGGACCCAATTTGGCTTCTGTTGGATAAGTTGGATTTTTTTGAGTGTGAACATTGTTTCCATGTGGAAAATATGTTAGCTAACTTGCTTGCTAACTAAGCGGTTGATCATAAAGATGGTTTTCTTATTAGTAAGTCTTTAGTATGCTAGGATGATAAAAAAATGTTTGAGATCTTGGCACATGATACTCCCTCTTCTTGAAAAAGCTGTGACAGTAATTTTGGTTTTAGGGGTTTGTTACGTGACTATTCTTAAGTTTATGATACACTTTCAATGGCTTTTATGCTGACTTGGCCAATGCTCTTTTGCTGAATTGGCTGATTGACTTAGCCCTAGTTTTGGAGCTCTTTTCTACTGTGGGCTTTTTGAGTTTGGTGATATCTTCTTAGCTAGACTTTGCAGTCTCCTTTCCACATGAGCTGATCTTCCTATTGAAGTGCTCAAGTCCGACTATCCTTTCATCTTGAGATTCTCAAAAGGATGGCCTAGTGATCTTCACTAAGGGTTTGTTGATTGTGCAGGTTTCAAGATTCAGCATTTCACATTATTTTGGGATAATCCTTTGTATTCCATAGGATTTTCCAGCACATATGATAATTTTTGGGAGATTTGGGCCTTTTCCAAAGCATTGAAAGTCATCCTTCTTAGATTCATTTCTCTCTCCATATCTCCTAGTTCATTTCTTGCTCTCTTTTGGTGATGGTTTCCATTACAAGACTTAACTTCATTTGAAGTGAATATGATTTTCTTTATCACTTCTTTCATATGGTACGGATGGATTGGACTTTATGTAAAGTTTTTATTCTCTTCTTATTCAATATTTTTATATTTATGGCTGCAAGTTCCCTTTGGTTTATGCTTGGGTCATTTTATTTGAAGTTGTTTTCATTTTAATTCTATGGTCTAATGGGCTCAAATTGGAGAATCTCTCTACTGAGACTATTTTGAAAAAAGCAAATGGACTCATATCGCTTCGATAAAGAGAAGTTTGGAAAGGTCTTTGCAATTATTTACCCTCTGGTTGATGAATAATTTTGGTTTATTATTCACAATTTGTGGCTAAAATCAAATCCTTTAGCTCCTCTCTCTCAGGTGGCATCGGCTTTCCTTTCTCAGGTGATGGACATTGTAGCTGAAAAGGACTTAGTGATGTTTCTGGCCTCACACTACATCCAACCTCTTCTTTTTCTTTATCATACTTATAGATTGTTGTTGAAGCATATTCTATTGATGCTAGTGATTCCTTGATTGGTTACATCTTCAGTAAGGTTGATCTATCTATTTTTCATTCCAAACTAATAGCTCTTTATACCATTTGTACAGGACTGCTGAATGATGATGTGGACTGTTCTTGGACCACTTTGCTTTCTCTCAAGAAAGAGTTGGATGATGCTAGTTATGATTAGGTTTTTAATCTCTTCAATGCTATTCATTTTTTACTGAAACATGCCCAAGACAAGAATCTCTTGCATCATCCTTCTCTAGCTACTGAGCCTGGTCCTTCAGATGTAGCTAGCTCTTTAGAAGCTATGATGATTATAAGGTTGCTTGACTTCATTTGATGTGCAATTTGTTTTCTTAACAGTTGGTCTTTTTAATATTTTGATGTAACCTTATGATATATTGGTCTTTTTTTGTATTAACATTGTTTATCTTAGCCCTTATTTTGTTGGTTGTGGCCTTTTGTTTTTCTTGGAGCCTTTGCTCTATTGGTTGTAGGTCATTTTTATGTATAAACTTTTTTAATATATATAAAATAGGTGATATATTCACCATTGATTGATAAAAGAAATCATAATTGTTGATTAACACCCAAAAATCTTAATTCCTCATATATCAACTATTATCCAAATTAAAGTAGAATTATTAGAGAGAAATTTTAATTATTTAAATAATCCAAAAATAGTGTATTATAATTTAAAATCATAAGGATTAAAGGAGAATTAAATAGGAATATTTTAATTTAGATATTTGAAAAGAATCAATACCTACATCTAAATCTCATATAGATCATTTGTCCTTGTTACCTATCTATTATTTCATGATCATAAAGTTAGTCCTTTTAATGGCGACCACCTAAGAGAACATGACCCTTATGATTTGACAATCTCCCCTAATGTATTTTAAAATACTACTCCTTGATCGTTAGCATAGAGTATCAAATTTCGTGAATCAGAAAGAAAAATTGTATAATGTGCCAAATCAAATCTAGAGGTCATAAGTTATATAATTCACATAATGTGAAATTGACCTAGATATTCATGACCTACCTACATATATTTCAAGGTCTCCATAAAATTCAAATAGAGTTTGCAATTCTAGGTTATCATTTTCAAAACTAAGAGAAATTAATTTAGCAAGATATCATCATTTATACCCTCTCATTAGATCAAAATCTAAGTACCTAAATGCCACATAATTTTTTTTTGATACATAAGAGGTGAGATTTGAATTAAAGTTAGAATTTAGCCCAACCTGCACTAGGTGAGATTACAGAAGAGGGATTTCATCCCCATGGATACAAAGATACACCTGAATAAAATGTCCATATAAACCCATGCTAAAAATCTACCTACATGGTTATGTCCTTACAATCACAACCTAGAACTCCCTAAGGTAAAAGGCTTAAAAACTGCCAAAAAAACAAAACGCACAAAGTCCCAAGAGAAACCATCCAAGGGAAGCTAGGAAAAATAAAGTCCTGGCAAGTTGTTCACTGAGATTTGACACTGAGACTTCTTATAGAGAGTAATTTATTTCTTCACTCCATTAGCTTGAAGGTAGCATCCTCCTTTTTTTGTTCTTTGAGTCGTTCCTCTACCCCCCCTGGATATTTGTTTCTATGAGGCTAAAATGGTGGAGAACTGAAGTTTCGAGTTGTTACAACCAACATTTCTTTGCATGTTAATCTATTTCTTATTCCTAACTATTTGCCAATTATCTTTCCCATCCCCACCAATAGGATCATTTGTAGCATGTGAAGCCACCTAAGAGAGGGAAAATCCATCCATTGTTGTTTGATCACCCTCATTCGCTAGTGTAGATTTTGAGTGATTGACTGAAGGAGCATCAACACTACCCTCATCACAATTAGGGCTACAAGATTCGATCATAGGAGGTAACTTTGGATCAGAATCAGAAGTTGTAGAAGGCTCACAAAGCTTCTCCTCATTCTTTGAGCTGATATCATTTTTTGACAAACCACAACTTTTGGGAGAGATCGACACATAATACTACTTGAGAGAGGCATCTTTCCACTAGGATGCCTCCCATTTTGCTTGAATTTTCACCTTTGGGCAATCTGCTACAACGGGACCAATTTTGTAGCATCTTCTGTATCTAAAAATTAAACCTTCGTAGTCCAAATTTGCAACCATCTATTACCATTTGCATTTAAGATTATTTCTACTGGAAGGTCTTTGGAGGTGTCCACCTCAACTAGAATCCTCGTAAAGGTTGTGTGAATGAAATTCTTTGAATTTGCATTTGTGCTGATGAAATTACCAAGAGAATTACCAATTGCTGCAAAACATGACTCAAACCAAAAGTGCAGGGGAAGATTAGGGAGGCGAACCCAGATCAGTATAACAACAAAGGATTTGGTGGCTAGATCAAAGTTTGGATGCCATGATTTGAGAAGCAAAGTGCTTTCACCCCTCAACCATGTGTGATTGAGAATGGAAATTTTGTCTTGTTTGATGTCAAAACATACTATGAAAAAACCTTTTGCGCTAGGGTAATTTCCAAGATTTTTTCCATAAGGGGACCTCAAGCTTTTGAAATCCATTCATGTAATACAGGGAGGCTAGGCCAAAAATGACTGAACCTGCCGATCAGCCCATTCTCCAAATTTTGTTTTTCATTTTCATGCATTTCCTTTAACAAATTGTTGCTAAAATTTACTTCCAGAGGTTTCTCTAAGCATTGAACCAACCTCTTACTAGATGTATCTGAAATTCATGGATTTGAAAAGGTCCCTGGTGAGACAGACCTAGATCTAAGGTTTTCTAGAGAAGTGCCTACTGCAAAAGAATTTACCAGTCATCCATTGATGATCTACCCATATTTAACCATCTTTGCAAAGGAGGGCACATAAATCAAATTGTCTTTTGAGGGAAAGATCTTGGAAGGTCATGGAGAAAAGCTAGGTGAGCATGAACCATTACCAAACCCAACCTAACCTCCAGAGTTACCGGAGGAAGGCACCATAGGGAATAAGCCCTTACCATCATTATTCGTAGAAGCACCCTTATTGCATCCATCATCCAAGGAAGTCAGAGCAGAAGAATCTCCATCACCCTGAAAATCACCATCGACCTCGAGAACCCTCACCTCCCCTACACCTGAAGCCCTAGCAATTGAAAGTTTTGCAGACCCAAAATCTTTCAGTAGTGACATCATATCTTTCATTTATTTTAGTTTGTTAAATTGCTAATTCTCTATTATTTATTTTGATGATAAACCCTCTAAAAAAATTGGGGGTAAGGTCCCTCAATTGTTGATGTGGTAGAGGGCAACCCCACGAGGTTTGAACCTAGGTTTTTAGTACTACAGGCAAGAAGCACCACTATTTCACCATAGGGTCTCCCCATATCTAAATCCCTCATAATTAATTTTGTAAATCAACATTTATTGTTGATTAGTAATTCCCAACTACTATTTATCTTTATTCTAAGTAAATTTATGTCTAAAGTTGTTTGTATTTCTTTAATTAACTTAGATTAACCTTAGGGAAATATTATTTCCCTTCACCATACTATAAGAACATGTCAAGAATTCTTTAAATCCAATTCATTCAGAATTGAAAGCACATATTGTAAAAAAAACCCAATATCTACATACTTGTTTGTTAAAAGTGATAGAGAGAGAGAGAGAAAATGAGTGACTTCATGACATTGGAGCCTAATGATCTAAAAATATTAAAGCATCTAACTCCAAGTTCTTATAACCTAGTGATAAATGCAAACAAGGAGAAAATAACATCATGAAAGGGCCTTACCACAAACCAAAATGATCTTACTGGCTCCCCAATATGCCATCCATAAAGGTGGGACACTAACCTTAATCGACATGTTTAGAAAAAGTCATCATCAAGAAAAGATATAGATTAAATTTGTAGTGTGAATACCTAAAGTAAAGTAGTAATGAACTAAAATAATATCAATATTAAATAAAGAGGATTTGGACATGTAATTAAGTTTTAGTGAAAATACACTCCAAAGATGTATGTCAAGACACATCTCAACTTATCACATGTTTTCATCAATACTATAGAATTGTAACTTAATTTAAGATAATATGTGTATACTAATAAAAACATTTAGTACAATATTGATGTACACATAATTTTTGTTGATGGGTCATGTCTCACCTTTGTTCAATAAGTTTAATAAGTCATTGACAAACCTTATGTTTAGTTGGTAAATATGAATATTTTAAGAAATAATTTAACCAAGATAGAAAAACAATCTTCACAAAAGTCAAAAAACAATATTCAAGTGTCATAAATATTCATAAGTCTAAAAGATTTAATTCATTGGTAAGGAATTAGGAAATAATGATAGTCAACAATAATTTACCTTTTGTTTGTAATATCTCTATATTCAAATGATTACTTTGTATTAAAATCCCTTTGCACTTATGTTTAATAAAAGTAAGGACACTACATAATCTTAATGATGAAAACAACAATCTAAAGTATTGAGGTATAGAAGTTCCTTTAAGTAAATCCAATTTAGATTAAAATTGTAGTCATCATCAAGCAAAGATATAGATTAGACTTGCAATATGAATACCTAAATTAAAGTAGTAATGAATTAAAATAATATCAATACTAAATAAAGAGGATTTGGACATGTAATTAAGTTTTAGTGAAAATACACTCCAAAGACATGAACAAGTTTAGAAAAACTCATCATCAAGAAAATATATAGATTAAACTTGTAGTGTGAAAGCCTAAAGTAAAGTAGTAATGAATTAAATAATATCAATATTAAATAAAGAGGATTTGGGCATATAATTAAACTTTAGTGAAAAGACACTCTAAAGACATATATCAAGGCACATCTCAATTTATCATGTGTTTAAGATAATACATGTATCCTAATAGAATAAATAGTACAATATTGATGTACACATAATATTTGTTGATGGGTCATGTCTCAACTTTGTTCACTAAGTTAAATAAGGCATTGACAAACCTTATGTTTAGCCTGTAAATATGATATTTCAAAAGTGATTTGACTGCGAGAAAGATAGAAGAACAATCTTCATAAAATAAAAATAATATTCAAGTGACATAAATATTCATAAGTCAACAAGATTTAGTTCATTGGTAAGGAATTAGGAAAAAATCATAGTCAGCAATAATTTACCTTTTGTTTATAACCTCTCCATATTCAAATGATTATTTTGTATTAAAATCCCTTTGGACTTATGTTTAATGAAATTAAGGACACTACACAACCTTAATTATGATAAAAAAATCTAAAGTATTGAGGTATCAAAGTTCCTTTAAGTATACACAATTTATCTCACCTAAATATAGATGAAATTATTCTTACTCAGTGTGGAATTAGTTGTATGAAGCACAATATAATTAAATATGTTTTTATATTTTATGTTTTTCTAAAAAAGTATTGTAGTACTCTAAGGATGGAAAAGAAACACAAAATATATACACCATGTCCATCGTTGACTTCAATGGTCCAAAACATGCTAAAAACCTTTACTAAAGATGTAAACTACCTCAATGTTGTGATAAAAATGGGTGGGTTTGGGAGGAACTAATAAGTGAAATCAAAAGTGTATCATATTCAAGATAATATTTATAACATATGACCAAAGAGAAACCATCCTTCTAAACTATATCATCCTCTAAAATGTGTCAGTTTTATCACTATGCATTAATTCAATATTATAAATATAGTTTTGATAATGTCTCAAAATTTATAATTGAACTATCACATATAAAATCTTAGGATATGGTTAATTAGGATACGATTTGTATTAGGTTTGAATCATGAGTATATAAGAGTTCTATCCTTGGACACCCATGTCAAACTAATCACTCTTCCATATTGTAAAACTAAGATAGGTCTATTTAAACTAAATGGAATACAATCAAGGTTAATCCACCTGAAAATTAATACCAAGAAAAAAATATTAAATCCATGTTATCATAGTCACATTTCATTGAAATTAGAACTTCATCAAGATACAATCCCCTTGAATGAAACCCAACTATGGTAGAAAAGATTAATGCAAAGAGGTTCTAGGGTTTGAAATTCCAATGACACCTCATACTTATCCTTTGTAGTCTTTTGGTGAGGAAAAACAATTTCGAGAATGAATAACAATATACAAGTACCAAGTGAATTTGGATTACAATGGAGGTCCCAACCACTTGAAAAAACTCTCAAATTGTTTCCAATTACCAAAATATAAAATCCTCCAATATTATCAAAAAGGCTAATGTAAAACTAGGTGTTGTCATCGTCTCTTCCAAAGCATAAAGTGTCTCTTCTTTTTCTATGTTTCTCTAGCTTATCCATCTCTATGGTGTTAGTAAAGAGACTCAAGAAAAATATAGAAAATAAATGCCACTTTCTTATGGGCTTACTAGAGTATGGTTTGAATATGCCTAGTGTCATATTAGTGTGAAAATGTCAAGTATCATTTTTGTTTGTGTGCTTGTGCCTATAACACCTTAGGAGATTCACTTAATAATAGACCAATGGTACAACATGTGTATTCATAAGGTACTAATAAATACCCCTAATTTGATTTATATCCTTCAAATTTATGTTTCTGATAACCCCCTCTACATACACTAGTATAATTAAAATACCTCTTATTTTCACCAGGTATTCTATGTACCTTTTTTGTTACATTTTTGTATACCCTTATTATTACTACCCTACCAATGGAGGGAACTACCTACACCTACATTTGAACCAAAACTAGTTTTGATTGTCATCCTAAACATTAAAGCCTCAACACATAAAACCTAAATGAGCTATGACAAATATGTCATCTTTTAGAAAATTTTGATTTAAAAGAACTTATGTATCTCAATCCCCAAACCCTCTCCACACCAACTCTAATATTGAATCCCCCTAATAACATATATCTCAATTATAATAGAAGGGTTTTAGAGATCCTTGGTGATTCTTCTGAGTAGAGTCATGGCACTACCGAAAGGTTTTCAATAATTGGTTTTAGAAAACTTAGGTAGGATTATACTAAACCTGCATGACCTTCATGTGACTATTATTCGCTTTTTTAACTACATTAGAGTTAGAATTAAGTAGACACCCCTAAGATTATGAGGCTCTAACATAATACAAGACTGTGGTGTAGAAAATTTAAAGATTCACAACCCTAGCAAGACCAGCATAGTGAATGGAATTTTCTCTAATTCACCTATGTAAATTGATTTGTAGAGGATTTGCAATGCCATTTATAAACATCCCACCTCCCTTTTGTGCATGATTCTGAACCCCCAATATCTACTTGTATCACATCAATTAAATTTACCACTTTTCTCCTTAATACTAAAGCAATATATTAAATCACATTTTAATTATTAGAAAAAAACCAATATACATATACATAATAAAATATTAATTTAAAAATAATTCTCTTAAAACAACACTAAAAAGTAGATTCATACATTTTCATAGATTTTAAGCTACATATATAACTCCATATCCCCAATCATAATACAATTAATTTTTATCTATAAATAATTATAAATCAATCATTTTTAAAAATATAAGATGGAAAAATATTGTTTAAATCTCACAACCAATTTAACCTTTATAATGAAGAAGATTAATTATAAGAAATATTTTCTTATACTACTTTATAATAGGAAATAATGAAAGTATTCAACCTTATTAAAAATATGCCTTAGCTTACTTAAACTAAGTTTATCTAAACCAAAACAATTGAGGTGGAAAATTGAAAACTAAAATAATAGAAGATAGATGTATAGAAAATGAAAATAAATATCAAAACCATAAAATATAGTAGACGAGGAACTTGGAAAATAACCTGATCAACTCTCAAGCTGCTTGGATGCTAGCACATCCGCGTTGTCATTCTACTTCCGCACTATTGTCCAATCTGCACACTGTCATCCTAGGATGGAAAAAAATAAATGTTTCTAGAATCTATTTTTCCTACACACTATGAGACAAGGGAACACAACAAAATATTTTGGAGACTAATAGAAATGTATATAATACTAAAAAATAAATTTAGATGAACCATTTGAAAGAAATATAGAAATAACGAGGGGAAAGAGAACATTCAAACCTCTGTGCAATTGATAAAAATAAGAAGTATTTCTTTCTTAATAGAGAAAATTGTTGTGACTACTTAGCAGCTTGCTTTCAAGTCAAGCCCCTATTTATGTATTTTTATATTTATGTATTTTTATTTCTATGGACAGTTAATGGAATGAGAAAAAATAGATTTAAATGTGTGTGTCTATTTGTTTATCTTATGTGTATCTAGAATTAAGAATGGTAAAATAAGTAATCTATGAGCATTAGAATCCTAAGTCTACAAGGATATTATACTCTAGTGTATGTATGGTTAAATAAAAGAAGATGATGGTCACCAATACATTTATCAATAAGAATAAAAAACAAAGAAATGGAGATATAGAGCTGAAAATAATAAAAGGAATGTGGATGTTTACTAATAGAAATAAGGGATATGCATTACCATATAAATATGAAGGAAAAGTAATGGTGAAGGAGTTATAGTTGCACATAACTCATTAGAAAAAAAGATAGAAAAATAATAATATAGAAATGAAGTATTATCTTGAATCTTAATAGTAATGTGAGGGCCAAAAAATTAGTTGCAGCAATGAAAAATCTAGCAGCATTTACTCTAGGGAAGCCACAATAATAGAGAGATAAATAGCAAGAAGATAGAAGAGGGAGAGAGTTGCATGTGTGTGATTAAGAATTAAAAAAAAAAAATATTGCATAAGGTTTGTGTGGAAGATGAAGGGTTCTATTCAAGCATAAAGACATTTTTTCAATGGACAGGGGTTATGGCAAGTAATAGTAGTTAGCTAGGTAGGAAGCCAACGAATTTAAATTTAAAAACTTGTAGGACACTAGCATTATGCATGAATGTCTACACATTGCATTGTTGTCTTATGAAAAAATTCCAAAATTAAGACAAATAACTTGGTATTAATAAGAAATAATAGAATATGATATAGAAGTTGGCAAATTGATGAAGGAAAAGGGTAGGGCCATTGGCTCAGTCCACCCTAAACATGCTATAGGAGCAGATGCCAAAGAAATGACAACTTATACTATAAAAATTGTAAGGTATGCGATTTTTAACCTTACAAAATAAAGTCCAATAAATAATAAACATTTAGTAGCAAGGACTTAATAGCACTAAAATGAAAAATCAATGATAACCTTTCAACACATCCCAAGAAGAAATGAAAAACAACTAGCATAAAACATACCACCTAATAAAAACAAATAAATGAAAATTTAATTTAAATTTTTGAAAAAATAAATAAATGAAAAATTTAGGGGAGATGGCATCATGGTCGTGTGGGCTCCTATACTTTTTTTAGGAATTGACCCCCTAGGCCCTACTACTTGAGTGAATTATACTTAAAAATAATGTGTGACATGACATTTTTCTTAATATTCTTTATAACATGAAACTAAAAGGTACCTAGATATCTTTCACAACAGTCCACTCAATGTTTGGCAAAAAAAAACCATTTACCCAAATATAGTTGACTACAATTAAATACTTATATTTCAAATACACGCATAGTTTTCCCAAAATAGTGATATGACATGAATAGTTGGAGCTTAATTTGTCTTATATTTGAAATGACATGTGTCCAACTTCCAAATATATATGACAAAATGACATATCAATTATGAATATTACACATCATTCTATTAATACTAACATAAATTATACTTAACAACCTATAAAACTTCCTAAACTATATTATATCTCAACTATCCCTTTGAAATGACTACCTTTAAATTGATTAGGGGACGAAGCTTGCCCTGTTGTATGTATAGTATGACTAGAAGTGCAAATCTGAATCTTCAATATTAGTCCAAATACATTGTAAGTGTAGGGATGCTCTTATATATAAAACATATGATGTTCTTCTATATATGGATCACCTTCAATATGGAGTTGTAAAGGAGCTTGTTGAATAGTCAACAAGTCCACCATTTTAGTTTAAGCAAGTGAGGTGTCTTTGAATGACATGGAGGGGTAGTGCAAGATAGCCCACAACATTGTTGGGCCCTCTCTTCTAATTACTATGATGAATAGGTAGTTTAAGGAATTCAATAATTTTGTAACAACTTTGAACTTTCTTCTTTCTCATCCTAATTTAATGTAATTACTATTTATATAGACATGAGGTTATATATATTTGGATGCAATATTATTCCAAACGCATTATATGTATATGAATGACCTTAAATATCTGATGGATGACCTTATACTGAAACACTAATGTTTAAATCTACCTCATGAATATCATTTGATATAGATTTTTATACTATAACATAGATATACTTTTCCACATACAAGTTTAAATCTAACTCATGAATATCATTTGAAATAGATTTTTATACTGAAACATACATATATGTTTCTGCATACAAGTTTAATTCTCACTCATGAATATCATTTGAAATAGATTTTTATACTAAAGCATACATATATTATTAGAAACCATGATCTACTAACCAATAGATGATTACAACATGGAGTGAAAGCAATTAGGAATTGCAATACATAAACAATGAACAAGAGGTGTACATATAGTGTTGAGAGTTTGAGTCACTTCAAGAGTCGACTCAAACACTCAAGGAGTGGTCACAAAAGAGTATTGACAAGTGGCTTGGAGAGTTGTATTGGACTCTCCAAGTAGACACCTAACTACCTAAGGTGGCTTAAAGCCATGTGGGGAATATACACATATTTACTTAATTAAATAATAAGTAATAGTGTTAATATTCTTACACTAACACCCCCTCTTAAGCACACCTTAGGTGGGCACAAAAGAGATGGGTCCCAGATACAATTCCTGATGAGGTACCCATGTACACTAAAGAGAAATAGGTCCCGGCTACTAGCCTGGTGAGGTACCCATTTACAAATAAATCTCTCAAAAATAGAGTAAGATAGAAACCCAGTGGGAAAAAACTATCTGTTGATCACAAAGAATACTGAGAGGGGGGGTGAATCAATATTCTATAAAACTTCTCTTTCACATAATTATTAATCCATTTACCACATTCAATAAGATGAAAGTAAATCAAACATAAGAATAGCAACCATAAAGACATAACACATAGACACCAGGATTTTTACATGGAAAACCCAAAATAGGAAAAACCACGGTGAGTGTTAGCTAACAATATATTATGATAGAAATACCAAATTATATGAAGGCTCACTGCCTTAGGGCTCACTACCCAAGGACTCACTATCCAAAGAAGTACTCACTACAATAGGCTCACTGCCAAAAAAATAGAAGAGAAGATAGAAGAAGGATTGGCTCACAGTATACATACTCAAATGTCTTCATAATGTCTACCCTACTTTTCTATTTTGCTTCACATATGCTCTACCCTTCTACTTTTATTATCTTTTTTTGATCACAAAACTGCCTTAGATCATGCACACGTTTAATTCATATTTTATTCACACTTATCCATACCTTCAATACAGAAATCCATCAAGTATATATATCTACAACAAGATTTATCTCACAATTAGGTCAGTAAACCAAACATGAAACGTGTATACAAATGTTATACCTTGTCAGCTTGATCTTGTGCACAAATAGCAATGCAGACCCAATCAAACATACAATAGTCTTCATATAGGTCAGGATCAATCATTCAACCACTTAGATTGATTGTTCAAACAATATATCTTCACAGCATATAGATCTAACATGCCTGTTAGATTATCCCTTAAGTACACACTTGACCAGTTCAATTGTCACATTATAACTTCCAATGCGGACCATATGAGACTCTGAAAATCATATCCAATGTCCATTATAGCTCTCTTGTCATACCTATAGAACCGCATAACATAGTGTTCAACTATAGACAAATGTGGATCTCTGAACTGTCACTCAGTCACTGTGAAACATTGTCAGACTGTAAGCCGATAAAGAACAACTTGTAGAAATTGATCAAAGGAACTTCAGAAGCTATAACTCTGGATTTAGGTAGTCATAATGTATCTTTGTTCCCTCAGAACCACAAGATAAAATACATAATAGTGGAGTAATGCAAACCCTTTTACTTTGGTACTGTGTACTGTTCTTGTCTTAACTCTATGCACCTGGACTTAAACATTTCACCATATGACTTCTAGAGGAAGTTAGAACTTGAATAATAGAACATGTGATCACCAAATATCTATGAACAACATACCTAAACCGCATATAATGATCTTCAACTACGGAGGCATACTGACCCAATCTCTATCACTCTGTAGCTTGCCCATACTTATCCATTTTGACTAAGTTAGTCTTCCGTACCTTTACCAAACCTTGTGCCATAACTGAAAACCCCTTTACTATGCTTTGTTGCCATCAATGACAACATACAAATTTCCATCAGAGCAATGTCTCTTGACTATGTTGCCAACAATCTCCCCTTTTGGCATTGATGACAACACTTAGTGAAAAATGCTTATTCGCTCCCCCTTTCTATATACACACTATTTTTCTTCTCCCCCTTAGGTGTTTGCCATCTTTCACTGGTTTTCTTCTTCCCCTTTGACATCAATGGCAAAGGTGTATGTACAAGAGTCAAAATTGTGTCAAGACAACAAAAACTATAAAAACTATTATATTCTGCCGCATATGTACATGTACAATCTTCAACTTAATTTGTTGTGGGTTGTAGGATGTCATTGAAAATGATCTTGATTTGAGCCAACTCTCCATCCCAACTCTTCTTTGTGTTGTCCAAAATTTGAATATCACCATTTATTAGGAAGACTAATTTCTCTGCCTTTTGTATGTCAGAGGGTGTGTCAATTAGTGCACTTACCTACAGTGCTTCTACTGTAAGATTTGACATTGAGTCTATCTTAGGACTTATTAGTCCTCTCAACTAACACAATCTATTTTTCATTTGATCCCTCTTATTCATTGGATTACTTAAGTCATTATGAATATTGATAACTTGTATCTCTTTGCTACTTACTGACTCGATTGCCAGATCAAATGACTTAGAGATATTTGTTAGCTACAGTTCCAAATCCTTGATCTCTTTTTCTAACTCCTTTGTGGCATCCAGCAATGATAAAGAAAATTTGTACAAATTACAAGCTTGTTTAATAGCACTCTGTATACCTTTTATTCCATTATCTAATAAATTTTTATCATTGATCAACATGGTCTTCAAATCAGTTAATCTCTTCTCATCAAACTCTTTCCTTGCTTTTGTTTCTATAGACTTTTCAAAAGATTCAAAATGAGTGCTGATTGATTTTATCATACCTTTAAGTTGATCAAATGATGATAATGATGTATCTTTCTAGTATGCAGGCATCAACTTCTCCAACACATCAGATGTTGCATCAATGAGCTCATTGTCCTGTATATGTGTTTTCAACATCTCTTCCTGTGCCTTTGTTTCAACAATTGACACTAGTTTGAGTTTTTGCATAAGAGACATTGAGGCCAAATTGATTGGTCCTTGTAAGAGCTTAGACTCATCCAAATCTGGTTGTCTCTCCAAAAATTTCTTGATTGAGTCACTTGGGGTAGTAACAGTGTCTCTTGTCATTTCTTGAGACACTTCTTCTTCTTGATTTTGTTCCAGAGGTTCCATGTCCATATTTTCTTGTTGACCAATATTTTTCTTTGGTGTAGGGCTCATCTCAGCTTGATCAAGTTCTTGATCATCAACTTTATATTATTCTGTAGTTTCCTTCTTGTTTTCATGATCATTAGCAGTAGGAGCTTGATCATATTCTTCCTTTTCTGAGGCTACTTCCTCAAGGTCTTCCTCAATTTTCTCAAGACTTTTCTCTTCCTCTTACTCTTCCATTTCTTTGTCTCTTATCAAAGGATTTGTATCAGTTTTCTCCAAGCCTTGATCCATGCTGGCTTCTAGAATAGATGTGTAATCTCCAATACTTGTTTCTTCATTATCATATATGGTTGGGAGATGAAATTCCTTCAACACTCTTAAGGTGATCTCCTTAGTTTGTTTGACTACTTTCTCAATGTCATTTGCCATTAGAGTGTTCATTCTCCTCTTTGTTTTGAATTCTTTATGAAGCGCTTTGGAGATTTTTGCCTTTTCTTCTGGGGTGATTTCAGGATATAGCTTTATTAATGTATGCTCTCTAAGCTCAATGTCCTTAGCCATAGTAGCTTCTTTCCTTGTAGATATTATACTTCCCAAGCATTCTGGGAGATCATAAATTATCTCAATAAGGGATTTGTTGTATATATCCAAGTATTTGATAACAACAGTCTCAATGATACTTTTGTCTGCATCATCATAGTCATCATACAGTTGGGCAATAGGTTTTAGATTGCCATCAACTATAATGGCCTTCAATACATATTTCTAGAGTTATTGTAGCATGTACTTTTATAGGCTCTACTTTCTTTTGTTTCTTTCTTCCTTTACCCTTACCAGAGAACTTGTCTTGATTAGTGTTGGAGGCTTTTGCTGATTTAACCTTCATCCTTTTAATCTCTTCATCAGATTTTGTTTTCTCCTCATCAACTCCTATACTTACATGGACTCTTTTTGCTTTTGTCTTCATTTTTTTGTGACTTGTTGTAGGGGCTTCCACACTTGTAGAAGGTGTGGGACCAAAGGATACATATGCAGTTTCTGTGGAGGTAGAACCTCTAGTTCTTTTTGTCACTATTGGGTTCTCTAATTTCCTCTTAGGCTCTTTCAGAGCCATAACTAGTTCACTTTCCTTATTTTCTTTTGTTTCCCTATCTGCTTGAGCTTTTGCTCTTCTTCAAAGACTAGTTCTTTTGTGAATCCCTGAGTCTGTGCATATTCTTTAGCTATTTTTCTTGCCTTCTTCTAAATTTCAGGCATTCTCTGTTCAATATGGACTTTTGTTGATAGCTCTTCATAGCTCCCAAATCTTTCTTCTTAGGGGTCCTTGGGTTTACTCAACATGTGTTGGGCATAATTGTCTAGTATTTTTCCATCTACTTCATACCCCATTAGCATAATCCAAACTATCCTTGGCTCAAGAACCTCCATCATACATTGGTCTTTTGTGACAATGAAGCATATGTCATTTTTCTATTTGCCCACAATTCCCTTAGGAATCCTTTCCCTAGACTACATAACTCTTTGAAAATTCTTGAAATACTCCCATAGGGTTGTGGTTTATTCCTCATGACTTCCTATGCTACTTAGATAATCTCTAATTTGCACTTCAACTGGTTGACTATTTTACTAGAACAAATTCTTCATACTTGGTAATTCATGCATGAAATAGAAGAATAAGCAGATGATCAACTTACCAAACTTGAAGGGGTATTTGTTATCCTTTGTCTTCTTCAGGTTTTCCATTAATTGTTGTCATAGTAATTCACAGAGGTCATAGTCTGCATTCTCCTTAATCATCTGATAAACAGTACTAAAGATAGAGTTCTCCCGGTTGGTGAAATAGATCTTATATCTAATTACCATTGATTCAAACCTCACTTCATGATCTACAATATCATTAACTGTTAATGCCCTCTTGTCAAATAGTGTTATTCTTCATAGCTTTTAATAGGGGCATGTTACCAGTATAGTTTAAACTTGTAACAACCCTAGTCACATCCTTGGTGATCTTAAAGGGCTTTTCAAGCCACATGAACTCATCGTGGATCCTTCTCAACATGTGCCAGACCCATTCATCCTCTGTAAATGTAGGGAAGTCTTTGTACTAAATCAATTTCTTCACTTCCAAAGCCTTGTATTCTTCCTTCAACTCAAATTGGTCACCACTTAAATGTTTTAGATATAAATCTATGAATTTACTGTCACCATGTTCTTATAGGACAACATGAACGTAAGCCCTAACATCCTCCGCGTGCATTACACCATATGGTATACCTAAAAAATGCACCCATTTGATCGACTTCTGTTGATTTGAAGGTATGTTTCTTGAATTTTGGCTGACCTTGCTCAGTGATATGAACAACTTGTGGGGTTGCCATTTTTCCAAAGATTTAAACAAATTCACAATAGGGTTTCAACTAGAAATACCTTTTTTTTGTCAAGCTAGGGTTTTCTTTACTTGAATCAATCTGTGCACTTTGAATCTCTGGAGATCGTTGAAATTGCTTGGGGTTCACCATCAGTTTCTCTTAAAAACTTGATAGCTTGAATGCAAAGTGAATTGTATGTCAAACGAGCTCCTTTTTTACCCTTGTTATGAAAACCTAAGCTGTCATAAATGCTTGTTCACAAAAAGCTATCAAAGTCTTTTCTATAGAATATAGTCAATTAGAATTTCTCTGTAATGCTCTAAATTTGAAGTTTTTCTTCTGGGATTTATTCCAAAAGATCTGTCATATAGAGATTTTCATCATGCTTTCATGCCAGATCCCAACACTGACTGTTTGGCTAGGAGATTTGGATTTTCAATACAACTCCTCCTAAGCCAAAGCTCCCAATTTACTTCCCAAAGGAAGTATCTACACTAGAGACTGGTGTGGATCAATCCTTGACATCATTAACATCCTTCTTAATCGAAACCATGCTCATTTCCTTCTTGATTTCCATTGGATCAATCTTGTTCTTACCTTTATCTTCTCTCTGCTTTGTTTTCCTCTTCTATGTAGGATAGTCTATTTTCTTATTCTTGGATCTACAAAAGCTTGCAACATGTCGAAACTTATTGCAATCGTAGCATACCACATTTATGTCCCTAATTCCTTCTATTTATTGCATTCATTCTTGTTCTTCATTGGTTAGCCATATGCCCAAATCTATTGCATGCAAAACACTTTCTGTTGAAGGATTGAGTATTCTTTGCATTGTTAAAACCATTCCTTACCAGACTTCTGCATTCATTTGATCTATGACCAATTTTCTTGCAATTGAAACATTCACCAAAGAATGATGGAACATTCTGATTCATTATACTCCTACACTGAGTAGCCTTGTGACCAAACTTATTGCAATTAAAACAATAGCCATCGAAAGATGGGTACCTTTGAGCATTTGGCTACCTGACCGGAGGTCTTCTAGGTCTTCTTCTTTGACTCCAGAACTAGTTGCCTTTGTTTTTCTTCATCTCAATGTTTTCTTGACGTGATTTAGAAGTTTCTCATTTTTTAAATCTCGAGCTTATTTTGAATTTTTTTTTATAGCTATTAGCTGCTTCCAGATCATATTTCAGAAGTAACACATCTTTTCCCAATTTTTCAGTTCCTCAGACTTATCTTTCAACATTTGATTCAAATATTCCTTAACTTTTTCTTTCTCTTCAGCCAACCTTGATAAATTACGTAGAGTTTCATTTTCTTCAATCAACTGTTCACTTAGCTCTTTATTCCTATCCTTTGGTCTATTAACTTGCTCTCTTAGCTTCAAGATGTATTCTTCTACTTCTTTGAAATTTTCCTTCAAATCCTGGATTTCTACTTCATACTTATCAAGATCTTCAAGAGCTACTTTTAATTCTTGATCAATTGTGACACTGCCTGGAGCAGGATACCTTCTGGTTGCCATGAATATTCTTTCTTAGATCTTCCTCAAGTTGTTAAACTTCTTCCAAGGAACTTTTCTCTGATACCAATTGTTGATCACAAAGAGTACTAAGAGGGGGGTGAATTAGTATTCTATAAAACTTCTCTTTCACATAATTATTAATCCATTTACCACATTCAATAAGGTGAAAGCAAAACAAACATAAGAACATCAACCATAAAGACATAACACATAAACACCAGGATTTTTAAGTGGAAAATTCAAAATGGGAAAAGTCACAGTGAGTGTTAGCTCACAATATATTATGATATGAATACCAAATTACATGAAGGCTCACTACCTTAGGGCTCACTACCCAAGGACTCATTGTCTAAAGAAGTGCTCACTGCAATAGGCTCACTACCAAGAAAATAGAAGAGAAGATAGAATAAGGATTGGCTCATTGCCAAGAGATGACTACTGCAAATGCATCTGCAAAATGTTGAAGTGTAGTTCCATTAATAGCTCAATATATAGACTCAAATGTCTTCATAATGTCTACATTTCTTTTTTTCTCTGCTTCACATATGCTCTACCCTTCTGCTTTTATTATCTTTTTTTATCACAAAACTGCCTTAGATCACACACACATTTAATTCACACTTTATTTGCATTTATCCATACCTTCAACATCAAAATCCATTGAGTATATATATCTGCAACAAGATTTATCTCACAATTAGGTCGTTAAGCCAAACATGAAACATGTATACAAATGTTATACCTTATCGGCCTAATCTTGTGCACAAACAGCAATGCAGACCCAAATAAACATACAATAGTCTTCATATAGGTCAGGATCAATCATTCAACTGCTTAGATTGATTGTTCAAACAATATATCTTCATGGCATGTATAGATCTGACATGCCTATCGACTTATCCTTTAAGTACACACTTGACCAGTTCAACTGTCACATCATAACTTCCAATACAGACCATATGAGACTCTAAAAATCATATCCAATATCCATTATAGCGCTCTTGTCATACCTTTAGAACCACATAACATAGTATTCAACTACAGACAAATGCGGATCTCTGAACTATCACTCAGTCACTGTGAAACATTGTCAAACTGTAAGCTGATAAAGAACAACTTGTAGAAAGTGATCAAAGGAACTTTAGAAGCTATAACTGTAGATTTATGTAGTCATAATAAGTATCTTTGTTTCCTCAGAACCACAAGACAAAATATGTAACAGTGGAGGAAAGAGGACCCTTTTACTTTGGTACTATCCATTGTTCCTATCTTAACTCTATTCACCCGGACTTAGACATTTCACCATATGACTTTTAGGGAAAGTCAGAACATGAACACTTGAACATGTGATCATCAAATATCTATGAACAACATACCTCAACTGTATATAATGATATTCAACTATGGAGGCATACTAACCCAATCTCTGTCACTCTGTAGCTTGCCCATACTTAGCTATTTTGACTAAGTTAGTCTTCTAGACCTTTACCAAACCTTGGTACCATAACTGAAAACCCCTTTACTATGCTTTGTTGCCATCAATGACAACATATAAATTTCCATCAGAGCAGTGTCTCTTGACTATGTTGCCAACACTATCCTCCAAAAAGAGAGAAAAGATGCATGAATCTGGAAGTTGCTTGTGTACCGATGTCGATGTTTAACTGTGACTGATGACTCCATAGATGCTAGTATCATGAGTATTCAAGAGCATTAACCAAATTTGAGATGTGATCTAATGCAAGATTCAGGTTCATTTAACATAGGCTCTCGATGTGAGATATGAACTGATGAGAATCAGTTGCAAGATTGTGGATCATAAGCTCTCAAAAAATGTTTGAAGGATCATTTGATCCACCTATTTCTCAATGAAGGATCATTCGATCCACTTGTTTATCAACCAAGGATCATTCGATCCACCTTCTTTTAGTTGCAACCTCATTAAGTTAATTTAGGTGGCATAATCCTCTATAGTATTTAGAGTTATACTTATGAAGTGACTTTTTTTCTTCGATGACCTTCCCTTGTGTGTTTTCAAGGTCACAATGTGAACAAAGATTCTTGTTGAAGTCGATCACACATATAAAACTATGTAGATGAGAACTGTAATTGCAAACTTAGAAGTATGGAAGGAGAAAATAGAGAAACTAACTTGATGATACCCCCTTACTTTGTTCCCCCTACTTTGTGGCCCTTTATAATTTAGTGCATATAACTAGACTACCAATTTTGGAACCGAAAATTGCACTTTACAAGGTTTCAAAGGAATCTTTAATTTCTCCAAATTTGCAATTATGCCCCCAATGCATAATTTAAAATGCTTGTAAAAAATGCCTATTGAAAATTTTAAAAATGCCACTAAAAGTACCCCTAAAATGTTAAATTACCCCCCTAAAATTTGATTTTTGTATTGCTTTAGTGTTGTTAGACCAAAAAATTTGGCTAATCTAACACTAAAAAAGCACAATAATGAGTGCTTTGCAAAAAAATTAAAAAACAAAATAGGAAAAGCCCAAGAAAGGGCAGGGGCAAAACTAGGGATAGGGAAAAATATTTTGATTGAGGCTCCCAATGCCCAAAATTAGGGCGAGGGTGGCGAAACAATGGAGAGAGGCAGCCAAATTTGTAGGGCGTAGGGGATGATACAATGCAGCATGAGGGGCAGCCAAAAGATGATAAATGGCAGCCAAATAATGGAATACAATATGGGGTTATCCACAGTGATGACAAAGAGGGTGATTTAACAAGATTTCAAAGATATTTCATTGTCTAAATTACTTCCTTTTTGCCCAGCGACGCCTCTGTAAAGAGAAATCCAGCCTGATTGAGAGTAGATGCAATGCCTCAGGGGCTCCAAACAAGGGCATGAGGACAGGTGCTAGGTGAGTCATGCGTTGAGTGTGAGTCAAGTTGAGCATTACGAACAGGGGCCCGTCTAGCAAGGTCAACCAATGGCTTCCCACAGGCGTTGGAATGCCTTTCTTGTGAGCAAATCTCCTTGGCTTCTGCAAGCAAAATTCCAGCATGGGCTATCAAATAGGGTCAACTCTCTAACCTTTGCAAATTGGCTGCAAGGGTCCTCTATCCTACAATCACCTCACAAAAAAATGCCCTTCAAAACCTTCAAAAAAGGATTAGAACATGAATGCTACTCTTCAATACCGCCATGGAAACCACGCTAATGGAGCTGCCCAAATCAGAGAAATCAGCCTCTACCTCTAGCAAACTCATGACTTCCACATGAGAAAACAGAGAACAACACCTCACAAATGCCTGGTTTTTGACCAGGGTGTTGACCTCTGAAATAGTAACTATGAATGACCAGAATTCATGCCTCCAATATGAACCAATATCATCTTAGTTTGGCTCTGATTCCATATTAGAAACCATGATCTACTAAGCAATAGCTGATTACAACATGGAGTGAAAGCAATTAGGAAATGCAATACATAAAAAATGAAGAAGAGATATACATATAGTGTTGAGAGTTTGAGTCACTTTAGGAGTTGACCCAAACACTCAAGGAGTGGTGGCAAAAGAGTGTCGACAAGTGGCTTGGAGAGTTGTATTGGACTCTCCAAGTAGACACCTAACCACCTAAGGTGGCTTAAAGCCATGTGGGGAATATACACATAATTACTTAATTAAATAATAAGTAATAGTGTTAATATTCCTACACTAACATATATTTTTCCACATACAAGTTTAAATCTAACTCATGAATATCGTTGAAATAGATTTTCATGCTAACCAACTTATCTCAAAAAATATGATTCATATATTTCATGTTTTTATGCAAAAATATACATACATTTTTCTATGTGTGACTGTAGATATGACTCATGATCATTCCAGCTACATGGTATATTTCATGTTCTAATATAGAAACATATATGTTATTTTATATTCTATGTAAAATAGACTATTATTTTACAATTTAGTATGACCTTCTATATATGTTGAAGTATAAAGAAATGATAGATGAGCTTGTCTTAAAAAACACATTTGCATTAAGTTATACATCAGGTTAATATTTTATATTTAAGTTCATCCCTGTACATATAATGTCTTCATGCATATAAATTTAATGATATTCAAGAGTAAGAAATATAGTTCTAATCAATTTATACATAGAATAGGATGAGCTTGATTTACAATTGGATATATGTTTGTAGAAAAATTATTTGACTGATATTAATTGCATTATTTTCAAATCCTCTTATGCATTATGCACACAATAATTGTAGATGAAGAACAAAACCCAAACAAGAACTAGTCATGGTGCAAAGAGATTACAGATGACACTCCCTCAACATAAAAGAGGTGCCAAGCTACAACTATATGATGTTGAATTTATTCCCACTACATAGCCAATTGAACTAGTAGTCCAAGTGAAAGCAACTATTACATCAAATAAGATTTCATTGTAGTGAGAGTGGACAATAGAAGATATGGAAGCCACCATGAGAGATGTTGAAGATGATGAATATTCAATTAGTGGTCTAGCAAGAAAATGGAAACTTCCAAATAGCACATTGACAAATTGGTTGACTGGCCTAACTACCACTGAAAGGAAAGGTTCACACATAATTTTGAATGTAGATGAAGAGAAAAAGATTGTTGAATGGTGCAAGGAGATGGTTGAAGTTGACCATGGCCTTGAAATAATCAATTTAAAGGTATAAGTTGTACAAATTTTCCAAACAAGGCCAAACCCATTAAAGGAAGGACTCCCAAGTAAATCTTGATGGACAGGGTTTAAACAATGACATTTTGTTTAGTCAGTTACACCATATGATTGTGCAAAAAATATATGTTGAAGTTCTATTTTCATTTTGAAGATCATCCGCACATATACAACAAACCAATTAGTCTTATTTGTTTATTATTACACACACAGACACACACACACACACACACACACACATCTACATCTACATCTATATCTACGCACATACGCACATGCACAAACTAATTGTTTGCAGAAAAATTATTTGACTGATACTAATTGCATTATTTTCAAATCCTCTTATGCATTATGCACACAATAATTGTAGATGAAGAACAAAACCCAAACAAGAACTAGTCATGGTGCAAAGAGATTACAGATGACACTCCCTCCACATAAAAGAGGTGCCAAGCTACAACTATATGATGTTGAATTTATTCCCATTGCATAGCCAATTGAACCAGTAATCCAAGTGAAAGCAACTATTACATCAAATAAGATTTCATTGTAGTGAGTGGAAAATAGAAGATATGGAAACCACTATGAGAGATGTTGAAGATGTTGAATATTCAACTAGTGGTGCAACAAGAAAATGGAAACATCCAAATAGCACATTGACAAATCAGTTGACTGGCCTAACTACCACTAAAAGGAAAGGTTCCCACATAATTTTGAATGTAGATGAAGAAAAAAAGATTGTTGAATGGTGCAAGGAGATGGTTGAAGTTGACCATGGCCTTGAAATAATCAATTTAAAGGTATAAGTTGTACAAATTTTCCAAACAAGGCCAAACCCATTCAAGGATGGACTCCCAAGTAAATCTTGATGGATAGGGTTTAAATAATGACATCTTGATCTTAGCTTGAGAATAGATGGACTTGATAGAGATAGAGCATTGAATTTAAGGATTGTAGTAGTGGCAATGTTCTATGAGACATTATCAAAAGTCTATGATACTAATCCATATGGTCCTTGTAATATTTTAAATTGTGATGACACCTATATTCTAGCTTGTTGAAATGGAGCAATATGAGTTCTCACCAAAAGAGGTAGAAAAAGTGTTTCTTACAAAATACTTAAAAGAAGATAATGAATCACAATTTTAAGTTGTGTTAATACTGTTGGACAAAGAAATCTTGGTTTTCACTTGTTTAAGGGTAAGCAACAACTAAAAAAATACATTACTAGTTGAGAACCACGTGCATGCATGGCTGCTTAGGGCCATGCATGGATGAAAAAAAGCTATTTGTAAATTGGTTGCACCATTTTACAAGATCAGTTCTAGGTGGTGTTTCACCCACTAATAAACACCTGTTGATTTTTTATGCCCATGGAATCCATGTTTCTTTGACAAAAGTTCAAGAGGCAAGGTCACTTGCAATTGACTTGCTAACACTACCAACCCACACATCTCACAAATTGAAGCCACTTGATATAAGAATGTTTTCATCATTCAAGTCATATTTTAAGAGTGAAAGAGAAGCATGGATGACTAAGTATCCCAATTTAGAAATTATAAAGGTAGAATTGGAACAACTCGGTAGCCTGGCATTTTAAAAAGCATTGATTGTTGATAACATAAATCTAGTTTTAAAAGGACATGTACATGGTCCATTAATCTAGATGCACTAATGAAGGCTATGTGTCCCAGTGGCACATTTCAATTCATTGCACCTGACGAGGCTTCTGTTGTAAGAATATTTGTATTCTTTAGGTATTGATGTGTAGCATTTAGAGGTCAATAGGATAAAGTCAAACCCTCCAAAGGGAATAGTGTTCAAGAAATAGTTGAGCTAGTGAATGAGGAATTATGCGATGCAAGAAAAAGTAATGTTGATGGCAGTCACATAAGTGATTTCCTTGAAGCATACCAACATAGTCAAGAGGAATAGGGACCTGGTCTTCCCACTAAGCTAGCCCAACCATCATGGTTGCCGGAGGGGGCTATGAAACTTAGTATTCCTTTGAATTTCAATGAAGACCAAAGTATCCATTTCCATCTCCACTAAACATAATGAATGCATATCCATTGATACACTTTTATGTTTATTGTGGAGATTGGGAAGTGGCGGAGCATGTTGCAAAATTTGGAGGAGCTTAGGTTTTGGAGGCAAATGTTAGTGAGGGCCAAGTGGAAATTGAAGCAGAATCTAGCCAACTATTGGGAGAATTGCCTCTTCATCTAGTGAAGGATACCTCAAACCATCAAGTTGATAGTGGAATTTGACTCGGTTGACAATCTCAACTTATGACTATAGATGATTACATGAAGCTATTGATGGAGCAAGAGGATAGGAAGAAAGAAATCCAAGAGTTGAAATGAAGGAAGAGAGAACAAATTGAAGAGAGAACAGTTGCAAGAATTACTACTAGAGACTTAAAGGAGCAATAAAAATGGAAAGAGAACTTCAATGGCAAGCAAATGAGCTACACAAAATTCAGCAAAGGAGAGAGAATGAATAACAAAGGATTCAATAGGAACAAGATAAAAATGAGAGAGTTGGAAAATGCAAAGGAAAGAATTGGAGAGGCAAAGGTGTTTGAGCAATCCATTAAATCCCTTGCCTAAATAGCATGTTATATTCAAGGACATGTTAAGTATTCTCTGCCCTTAGTATTCTACCACAATTCCTTTTGCAAGAATTACCCAAGTGCATTCAAGAAGTAGCCTTACAAGTTCTCAAATAACAAGCATGGAGGATCATTTGGTTGGGAAAGGTTCATCAATTAACAATACATCAAAAAACCCCATGCCATCAACAAGATTCTCCTTTCCACCATGGTTTCAATGAATTGACATACCTTAATATAAGACATGAACTTATTATAGTTGCGATTTGGATTTCAGATTGGATTTATATAATGTGGAAAGGCACAAGGTTGGTACTTTTTTGGGAGGCATGTATGCCATTGTCTATAGTAAATAGCATGAGGGATTGCATGCCATTTTGTTTAGTCAGTTACACCATATGATTGTGCAAAAAATATATGTTGAAGTTCTATTTTCATTTTGAAGATCATCCACACATATACAACAAACCAATTAGTCTTATTTGTTTATTATTACACACACACACACACACACATCTACATCTACATCTACATCTACATCTACATCTATATCTACACACACACGCACATGCACAAACGCATGCATGCACATACAGTGCGCGCGTGCGCGTGCACACACACACACACACAGTCGCACATCTACAATGAAATTTACTTGAAATGAAATCCTAATATTGCCAAATATAAAATCAATTTAACTTGAACTCAATTTTTTTTTCAATATATATTACATATATTATTGCAAGTGTAAGCCGAGAGTTGTCAAAATGATCTTAAAAGATACATTTCTACATTTTACATCTTAATTTGAATCTTCCCAAAATGGTTGGTATGTTAAATTAACATGTTTATAATGTTTGAGTACTAAGACAAAATCAAAACCTAGTATGGCCAAATCTACAATGAATTTAACTTGAACTAAAGTCTTTTTTCAATATCTTTCTCAAATTTACAATAGAATAGTATCACTACATTGGAATAAAAATATTTAAAACTACTTTGAAACTGATTAAAATAAATAGAATTGTTATATATATATGTATATATAACCTTAAAAACCCACTGGAATAAAAATATTTAAAACTAGTTTGAAACCAATTAAAATAAATACAGATGTTAAATATATATACACCCTAAAAACCCCATTCAAACAAAACTATGTAAAACTCATAACATTCATTCTGAAATTACATAGTGAACAATAAAGTGAAATGAAAATGAGAGCATATAGGATCACTGCCCTAGTGAGGTTGGAAGCCAACCTCACCTTCCATTTTCTCTATGAAATCTGCCTTGGCCATCGAAACTAGGATGAAACCAAGTCGAATTGTATCAAAAAACAAGGTTTGCAAGAACTGGTTATTTCCTTTGAGAATGATTGTGTTGAAAAATACAAGTCATAACACAAGTGGCGGACACCCTATGGTCGCAAGACAAAACAAACAGACTTGTTGGCTGCAAAACACAACTCCCAAGCTATTCGCGATATGGCGGAAGGCATAATACTGGACTGACAATGGCGGATACAGCTCCATGATAGTTTAATGTTTGCAGTATTTGGTTAATGTGCCTCCTTGTCCTTGCAGTGGCGTGGCACGAAACTAGGAGTGGGTGTACACGTGTCAACTGTCGGTCGTTGCCATGAGAACTCATCCATGTGAGACATCTATTTAAACTAAGCCTCCAATCTAGGAAAATGTGTTGAGTAGAGGTGGAAAGGAGATTGCTGAGTAGGTGACACGTCAAAGAGTCCATAATATCAATTTAAACGTGTGACGTGTCTTCAGCTGATGTGGAACAGCGGACACGTTGTTGTGCCGGTTGTATAAAATATTTTGATCACATGACCTCCTCACTACAAGTGTATCAACTTTACCAATTGTGCTCCACATGTACGTATGAGCAAAATTGACTTCTGGTCGATGATATTTCGACTGCTGTTGAAATTACAACACGCCAGCTGGATAAGATCTTCCCTCCCTTACCCTCCTTGTGAAAATTTGGGATAAGATCTTCCCTCCCTTACCCTCCTTGTGAAAATTTGGAAATCTTCTGTTTGGAATTCCTTTTAGATATATACTGCCGTAAATGGGGTTAAAACATTTACAGATAGGCGTTTTCATGTCATGGCAACAACATAATCATTAAAGAAAAAGCGTAATCATAGATGTAACCGTGTTTCACGTGATTTCAAATCTTATCGCCCATAATGTGAATCTCCAGGCATATCCACTTCCCCATCTGCTTGTTTTCGGACGAATATAAGTGGATTTTTTTAAAAAAATTTGGGTTTTCGAGTTCGAAATTGACGAAATTTTCGGTCGCAGGGAATTAGATGAGAATATATTTTCGATTAGCGTGCCATCTTCTGCACTCCGGAAAATAATGCTCACTTGCTGAGTTTCTCCATCATCATCATCATCCAGTGCATATCAACATTCTATGATGATGACTGTGACTAGCTCTACTCATGCTTCATGTGTATGGATGAGTCTTGGACTGTTATACTCCTTATCCAACCGCTCCGCTCCGATACGTGTTTTTTACGTTTGTCGATGTCGTCCTCATTTTCCTGCACATGTTAATCGAAACCTTAAATAGAGGGCATAAATGGCTTACATGTGAAGCTAAGCTCTTCATCAACGCTATCATCTGATCTTAATGCTTGTTTCGGTGGAATAAAAATTATGAATTAACCAGATCGGGGAGTGTGATTGGAAACGTTTGAAAAAAGAAATACATAAATTTTACCAAAACTCGTCTTTTTTATAGTTAATAGACTGTAGAAATTTAATGTGCGTTATCTCTGATCTTAATGCTTCAAAAAATCTTCTCCTACTTGAAGCTCTGCAAATTTTCGTCTTCCTGAACCCCTGGTGCACTGTCGCTTTCAAATCAGAATATAGTTAATAAATTTTTTAGCACCTTAAGGGCTTTGATTTTAGTCCGTGGTTTTAGCTTTCCACGTCGATTTCATCTTAAATATTGGTTGAAGCTTCATTAAACGATTGGCCAACAAGTATAGCTTTTTGAGTCTAGAATTTTAAGAGCCTGTTACGCTTTTCTTTAGAAAACTAGTTTCCATGCTGAATTCTTTGTGATATTTTGAATTTACATTTGATTTTGCTAGAGAACGCTTGTGAGATTTATAGTTACCCTATGTTTTTTAGCTCCACCGTAAACGGCACGTGATTGTTTACAAAATTTTGACTCTGCATTGTTTCAACCTTCCATTGCAATCTCTAAAATGTATCTATGTCGACCTCTTCCATTATACTGTTTTTTCATACAGTCAATGAACATCGAATTTCTGACTGCCCATACTTTATAAGTACTAGCTGTTTAAGCTTTACCTATTTTTTCAAGAGAGATTATTGCTGGATTTTTCATCTTCAATAGAAGCAAGTGACTTTAGTGCAAGCTTCAGTTATGAAATACCGGGGTATTTGAATATAAAATAGCTGAGGAGAGACTCAGCGTTTTAGTTCATTTCTTTTTTGTCACAAAATTCGTGTAAATTGTAATCCGGTAGTTGCGGCTTCTCATAAAGTAAACAGAAAGAGGGCTGGACTTAAACATCGCATTATTGTAAAAATAAACAAATAACCTTCTAAACTGGTATGCAGTCTGGCATTTTGTTGCCTTTAACGTGCATGACATATAAACTGGGCCAGAAGAGACTGAAGAAATCTCAATAGCAAATGCGGCTTCTCCATTCAATGAGTTAGATTGTAGGGTTTTTAAGTTTTAAGATTTCTTTTATTCAAGCTGTATGTGCAATGGTAGAACTTACAAAACTAGGTTTTAGTTATTGAGATACTGAATCACTTTCGCAATGAATATGATGTGGAATTTTGAAATGTGAATAATATGAATTGTTAATACAACCCAAATTTCCTAGAGGGATGGTGATTGCTTGAACTCTCATGTGCATCCATGTGCTACAGCAATGACTTGGCATTTGAGCGAGTTGGCAATTGAAACAGTGGCGTCTACAGATGGTGATAGTGGGCTGGTAATAGTACTGATCCAAAATCAAAATCTCGAAACTACTGTTTTGAGAGCCATTACTAGCATTGAGAAAGATTCACTAAATCAAAACCAAGTACTATCAAAATCATCCAAAAGAGGTACAAGATCAGGCATGCTCATGACTGACATTTGTCATGTATAAAAGTCTGGAGCAACAATTTGCCCAGTTTGCAAACTATTTACTTCAACTTCAGAACCTGTTGTGAATGCACACATGAATAATTTCCTTTGACATAGAAAAAGAGAGGAACGCAAAAGCAGAAATCAAGGAAACGGAAGAAGCAGTCAATACTCACGATTTCTTTTTGCTTGCTACTCTTTCAGTTCGAAATCCTTTTTCCAAAGAAGAAATTGACAGATTAAAAAGGAGTTCTGCGTGTAAACTATAAAATTAGTAATAGTATCAATGGTTGATAAGCACAAATATGTATAGTATTATTGGCCAAGTACTACATATCTATGTCTTTAAAAAAAGTCATTCCATATATTGCTTAGTGGGTAGGGTTAGAAATATTGGTGAATATTAACTATTTAATAGCACTACGTGGATAAATAAAGTATGTATGAAAAATCACAACTTATGTATAAATATATTATATGAAATAAGAAAAAAAAAAGAAGAGAATACAAGTAATTTTGAGCAGTGTTATATTATTTTCAATTAATCGAGTCATGGACGGAAGATCTAATATCCAACCATGCAGTCTAATGAATAATTACACAACAATATGACTTTTATTGATTCACAATCATATTTAGTTTACAATTTGCTACAGTGGGTTTACAACATGCTAGGCCACAACTGTTTGACTACAAATGGACATAAGTATAAGTGAATTACATAATTTGAATTGTATTGCAGTACAATGCCAATGCCAAGCTAGGAATTGAACTAACTGCCTTCGAGTGATCATAAAAAATGCTTATATAGTAGCTTCTAACTTTATGGACATGATCTCAATCAGCCACAAGGAGATGCAAATCTTGATACCAAGTGTAATGTGTAGATGGAACCTTCTAGAATAAATATAGTGGTGATGTATCAATGAATCTTGATGCAGTTCATACCATAATCTTTCCTATGTCCAATGAATACATGAATGAGTTTCATTATTGTTGCATGCTTTGAGAAGGTGTTGCAAGCTTCAAATAGTTAAACTGAATGTCTTCTTGTTATGCCCAATAATAAGTCTTGAAGTGAATTATGCCCTTACGGTGATCAGAATCTCATGGAAATAGAATGTGATATTCTAGGCTCAATATAGAACATGTGTTAGTAACTGCATGATGAAATGTGCAACTGTGGTGGGATTTGTAGTGCCTGGATAATGATTGAAATGTTATTTAGAACCCACAATCAAAACAAATAATGTAAAAGAAAATATTTTTGGCTGATGTGAGATTGCTTTTACATCAGACACCTAGGGTAATTCAAAAACTGAGTTCCTCACTTTTTAGTGGCTAGAGGAAAACTAGTGCAACCTACCTTGGCCTTAGAAATCCAAGGTGAGTCTTCTTTAGGCCTTCCTTTCCACTTCACCAAATACTCCTTATACTATCTTTTCTTGGTGCTTCTTCAAATCCTACTATCAACAATCTCCTCGATCTCATCTCCTTGCTATTGGCATATCTTCTTCTTCCATTATACTTCGAAGCCACTATCTCTTAACTCTCTTTCATGTGGTACTGATATAAATTTGTATCATTAAATTTTGGTGATATGTGCAAACCTTCTGGTAACTCCACTTCATATGCATTTCCTAAATCAAGCCTTTTGACAATTCTACAAGCACCAAACTTCTTCATCTTCAACTTATTGTATGTCCCAACAAGAAATATTTCTTTCTTGAGATATGCCTGTTAGAACTTATTTTGACCTGGGGTTGATTTGTCATGATCAGGAGGTTTCTTCATCTGAAGCCTTTATCTTCTTGCCCAATTTTTCTAAGTGTTGGACTTCCTCAGCGTTTTTCAGCTGCAGCATCATATTTTTCTGAGGAGGAGGTCGTCATCATCATCTTGTCTTCGATGATGATCTTCATCAGCATGTTCTTCGTCGACTTGTTTTTCTCATCGTCATCATCATATTTCAACTGTCGGGTGATGTTTGCTTATTATCCTGATGATACTGGTGAGCTACAGTGCGCCCTCAGTTGCTTGCGGGGGTGATCTTTTCAAGTATCCGGTGATCTTCCGAATATCACCTTGCTCAAACATGATGACGATGTTGCCCCATTATCTTGAAGGGGTTATTCTCTAAGTTGTCGACCTGACTTATTTTTTCCTAAGGGTCGTCATCATCATGATATTTCCAGTTATCATCCTGCTGCTTGCAGAGGTCATCATATTTTCTGCCTTCATAATATTTCGCCGGGGTGATATTTTTATCATCGGGTGATCTTGGTTATGACCATCCTGATGATGATGTTGAAGAGTTCTAAGTGCGACCCGATATTCACTAGGGTCATCATATTTTGAACGTCAGGATGATCTTAGTCAATATCATCCTGATGATGTTGTATCACTTCTTGTTCTTTGTTTCTCATCCTGATGATGCTGACGTCATCCGTATATCAGGGTGATATTTTTCTTTCTGCCTATCTGCATCATGATATTCTGAAGGAAGGGGTGATATTTTCATATCACCCGGATATATGTTTACTCGAGCATCATGATGATGCTAATATCAAGGAGATATCCGCCTGTTGGCTTCGTGCATTATCTACTGGGGGTGATCTTTTCAAGCGGCATCATCATATTCAGTTATCGCCCCGATCTTACAGAGGAGCTACAGTGCAACCTGATGTTTGAACGTCAGGAGGATATTTCCAAATATCCGGTTGTCTTCCGAATATCATGATGATGTTAATATGATGATGACGTCATCAAGGTCCGCGGGGGTCATATTTCTAAACAACTGATCATCTTGAAGAGACCTCCTGATATTTGCAAACATGATGATGACGTCATCCGGATATGAGGAGGTGCGCAGTAGGCAGATATGATGATGACATCAGCAGTATATGATGATGACGTCATCAGGTTGTTCATCGGCCAGACTTTTGTTATAAGCTCAGCAGGAGGATGTTCCTCCGATGGATCAGGTTGTGCCGATTATCATGAAGGTTATATTTCAAATATCATGATGACGTCAGGGTGATATTTCAAACAACAGGATATCATGCTGCTGGAAGATGATGATGATGAAGTCTATACTAGTGTCGTCAGGAGCAAAAGCACCGACATGATATATGCTCATGACCTAGTATATAAAGTGTTATTGAGGTCATCGCGGGGTGCATGTGGGATATTGTTATCCTGCATTTTCAAACATCATGATGATGAATCTCGGCGGGAAATGCTTGCGATAGTCTGTTTGATGATCTTCCCAAGGCCGCGGGTTGGTGCGCCATTAATGGCGATTGTTGCAGAGGTATGGGCGATGGCGTGGGCCGATCTTGTACCCGACTGGAGGTGTCAATCAGCGGACAGGGGCGCAGGGCTCGAGAAATCTTCCTGTCTCCTCCCCTACCTGCTGCATTCAAGTTTGGGCGCCAATCCGGTTGTGTTTGAGCGCCATTTTCATGATACTGTGTATCTGGCGAAATTTTAGTCAACCATGTAATTAATTGCTGAGCACCTACCTGGCTGTTATAAGCAGGTGGTCTTGCTCATTTGAGAGGTTGTTGAAAGTTGATGATTTTGGCTCTGTAATGCATAACGAGCTGATCTGGTTGCTCTGTACAGCTTACCTGTGAGTTTATGTATCTCTTGTTGTTTGTTTTTGGCATGAACCCACTGATTTCATGATTAAACTTATATGAGAAATGCTGTTTGGCATGTGTTGTGTTAATTCTGTCTCCAGTATTGCATGTATTCTTCTTCTGAATCTGGATGTTTGGTAATGTTTAGATTCTAGAGCATAGAATTCCTATGTTGACTGTCTGACCTTTTAACTTCTACTCAAGGGGTAGATTAAACTGTTTTCAGGTTGAACATTGGGAGGGATATACTGCAGTATGGATACCATAAGTAGAGATAACCTAACACTTTGTATTGGGAGATGCCTGTAAGGCAGGTATCACACATATCCCCTTGAAATCCAGTTTTAGTTGTTCATGCTGATCATTCACAGGTGTATGTCTACTGACTCCAGGCCCTGGATAGGCACCAATCATGCTTTGTTTTGTGTTATAACCATATCCAGCTTTGCATCCACACTTAAACTTCAAAGCAAAATCTAAAACCAACATTAGGACATTAGAGTTAGTTTAGGATCCTCAGTCCTCTGTCTACAACTGCTAATAGGCCCAAAGCTAGCCCCTTTGCTCTTATCTTTCAGTTTTGGTCTACTTACAAGGGGACTATCTGCTTTCTGTCAGCATCCCAGCCTTGTATGCATATCCTCATGGATGTTGAGTAGGGAATACCCCCCTAGGTCTTGCAGAGCCTGAAGAAGAAGAGGAGATAAAATATAGAGTCTATCTCCTATACTGTTGACCCCCTGGCCCAGAGATCCTGTTGATCACTGATGGCTACCTTGTAGGGAAATCTGGGAATAAGCATCCAGTCTGGGAAAAAGTCAACAGAAATTGGCGACTCCACTGGGGATTGAGAAGTAACAGTACTATCTAATCATCTCCAGTAATATATATGTGACCCATCTGAGTCAGCAACAGTAATCTACTCCGCTGGGGAACCTTGTGAAAGAACCCTGGTTTTCAGAAGAAAACAGTTCCTAGAAATAGGTGGCGACTCCGAAGTAATCTCCCAACCGGTCAAGGTAAATTTATATGCAGGGGAGAAGATCCCAACAAAATCCTCTATTTGAAGAGTTACCATTAACAAAAAGAATGATGTATAGAAGAAAGGGAACTGTCTCAGCTAGTCATGAGAGCTCCCCCAGAAAAAGTGATGAGGTACAAGATAACCCTAGGCCATCAGGACAGCATGCTCCTTATTTTTCAAGTGCAGAAGCTGATATCCAAGGTGCATATGAGAGGCAACAGGGTGGTAGTATGAGAATGAGGTCAGAGGTGTTCCAAGAACGCCCTTTTCTAGACCCAAGTGAAAGGTTTGAAGAGGCAGAGTCTCTAAGGGATGATGAAGATGATGACCCAAATGGTATGAGACCATCTACCTCCAGACCTAAGGATGAACAGTTGGCTGAAGAAATCAAAAGCCTAAGAGCAGAACTAGAATACCTACAAGCCATGAAAATCAGAGATGATATACAGCAGAAAGTGCAAGCCTTGAGAACTGCCCAAAATATTTCAGTTCCTACCTTAGAGAATGCAAATATGCAAAGACATCAGCAAAGATATGAAATGCATCATCAGCATCATGATGACAGACAAAATGTGAATGATGCTAGGATACCACTAAACAATGCAGGAAACCAAAATGCAAACAGAAATGTTAATGTTAATCAGCCAAACAGACAGCCCATGCAGTTAGATAGATTCAGGCAGCTGGTGTTTGATGGTATTCCTGGGTATCCTAACCCCATTGACAAGCATCTGAGGCTGCAAGTGCCTAAGTTTTCAGGAAACAATACAGTGTCAGGAGAAGATCATCTAAAGGCCTTCCAAAATGTCATGGATAATTTTGAGGTTGAGCATGAGGATGTTTTCATGAAGTCATTCATGTAAACCTTAATAGATGAGGCAAGAGAATGGTACAGGAATCTGCCTGACCGGAGCATATCATCATGGGATGATTTTAAGAGGATGTTCAAGGAGCAATATGGTGATAAAACTGACCCTAGCTTCTTTGTAAATGAGTTCACCAGTATCACAAAAGGGTCAAATGAGCAGGTTGCAGACTTTAATGCAAGATTTACTAAAGTGTTGAACAAATTGCCACATCATATGAGGCCAAATGAACCAATGTGCATAATTTTGTACATCAATGCCTTTGATGCAAAGACTGCATATGGACTAAGAGATAAAGGTCCTGCCACTCTCAGGGATGCTTTCAGAATTGCAGTAAATATTGAAAACAATAGGAAAGCATCAGGCAAGACCAATAGAAGGGATGATGTAAAAATTCTGCAGAATCCAAATAAGCCTCAGAGCACTCAAGGTAGTACATCTGCTCCTGAAGATAAGATAGACAAACTGGCAAATGTTGTTAAGGACCTGAGCTATAGATTAGCTAGAAGTGAAAAAGGAATGGGTCCTGATAGGCAAGTCTATCAAAGGCAGGAAAAGAGGCCATCATTACATGATATGCCTTATAACACCAATTGGCATGATGGTAAGTCTGTATATCCACGTAACAACACAAATCAGAGGGCTCAACATGTCAAGGAAACTCCTGATCCCCTAAAGAAAACTATAAATATTGCTGATGATGCTCCGTGGTGTATAATCTGTCAGATGCCACATTCACAGTCACAGTGCATGATTGCCCAATCTTTGTATGATAATGCTACATCCTGTAATGAATGCAATGAGCCACATCATGTGCAGGATGATGATGTTAACATGATGTCCGTAGGCAATGGATATACTCTGTATGATGCTGATGAGAAGACAGATCATCAGGTTCAGGCCTGCCAACAGTCCCCATATGATGAAGATGATGAGGATAACTATGTGTATGCTCAGAACTCACACAACTTTCTGAGTAACCTACAAAGACCTTCTGATGAGGAAATCAGAGCCTTCACAGCTGCAGCAGTTGCTCAGGTCAAAAGCAACTACAATCTCAGAGGCAGAAATCAGGTTGGCAGCCCACATCAGCCAGAGGATATTTCTGCAGGTCAGCTGATGCATGGTCATAAAGGAACTGAACCACAAAAAAGGCAGTGGGTAAATAATAAACAGAACTTTAGATACAGAACAGGTCCTGAATCTCAAGGACCAGAAAACAAAACCCCTCAGGCTGAAGATCAAAGTAGAGGTTCCCAAGACAAGAATGATGATCAGGGAACTATGAAAGTGAAAACTAAATCAGCTCAGGATAAAAGCAAGATTGTGGAGCAAGCTACAACTGTTGTACAAAACTGTGCTCCATTTGATATAGCCCAGATCCTCACTCAGGTAAAGGTCTCTGTTCCACTTATGGAACTCATGAAAGTGGAAGAGATCAAGAATAGGACAATATCCCTAATCTCAGGGGTACCTTTTCAAGCTAAGCAAGATGATCAGACCCAGGGTGAGAAACAGGTCATGTGTAATGAAGAGGATGAGACTCCTGAAGTCTATTTAGGAATGACCATGACAAAGTGTCCTTCACAGGTGGAACCATTTTATGTTTCCCTGGTTATAAATGGTAAAATAATTAGAAATTGTATGCTTGACTCTGGAGCATCCACAAATGTCATGCCTTTGGCTATCATGCAGCAAACTGGATTAAAAATTGACAAGGCATGTGGGAAGTGTTATGCTATGGATGCCAGAGAGGTACCAGTTATTGGAATCATGAAGGATGTAGATTTCAAACTGGCAGCATTTCCTGAAAAGAAATATAAGATGAATATAACAGTGGTTGACATCAAGCCACAATATGGTATGCTGTTGTCAAGAAGATGGGCAGCACCGATTGGAGGAAGTATGCAGCTGGACCTATCATATGCCATGATTCCAATGAATGGCAGGGATGTCAAGCTAATCAGAGAGCAGAGATCATCAGAGACAGTGGAAGACCAAGGAGCAAATGAACAGGTATGCTTTGTGGACACTGACTGTGATAACTTCAAGGTTGTCTCAGATGATGCAGAAGACAAAAAGAAAAGTGCCTGTATTGATGAGCTGGATCAGCAAGGCTTATGGACCATGTTTTTTGATGGAGCTTGTGCAAAAGAAGGCTTTGGAGTTGGAGTTGTTTTCCTGTCTCCAACTGGTAAGCTCCTCAAATTCTCTTTCTTGCTGAGGTTTGATTGCACAAACAATATTGCAGAATATGAGGCTTTACTCTTAGGCCTGAATATTGCTCTCAAACATGGGATTAAGATGTTAAGAGTATTTGGGGACTCTGAGCTGATTGTATCCCAAATCAGAAATAAGTATGCTGCAAAGAATAAAAGGTTGAAACAATACAAGCATGCTGTTTGGGATACTATTGAACTTTTTGATGCATTTTCAATTGGCTGGGTAGAAAGGTCAAAAAATGTTATGGCTGATTTCTTAGCCAATATTGCAATAAGGCCAGATGACATCACTCTGTCAGGTGTCACAGATGTAGAAGTTAAAATTAGGCCTGCCATACCAGAAAACATATGCAGTTGGCAAGTTTTTAATGATGATAGGGATTTGCTGAAATTTTTGCACTGCATAGATGAATATGAGAACCAACAGATTGATTTCCAAGCTTTTGTAGAAACTGTAGATGGAAAAGAGACTCTTGTGGGAAAAGAGATCATTCAATTAAAGACTAATAAAATCCCTAGAGGGTTAGTGGCTTTGGAAAGAGCCTTTGACAGTAGAGACAAAATGGTCACAAGGACATCCCCCACTAATAAGGAGGATTTAGAAGAAATAAATTTGGGGACATCTCAGGCCCCTCAGAAGGTATATATTGGCAAACAGCTCAAACCACACATAAGAAGTATGCTGATTGCATTGCTAAAAAAGTATAAACATGTTTTTGCTTGGTCATATGAGGACCTAAAAGCTTATAGAGAAGACTTATTCCAGCATGAGATCCCACTGAAGCCTGAAGCTAAGCCATTTAGACAAAGGCAAAGGCCTATAAATTCTACCTTAGCTCCCAAGATGCAAGAAGAACTCAAAAGGCTCAGGGAGGCTGGAATAATTGTGCCCATCAGACATTCAACTTGGGTGTCTAACCTTGTCCCAGTGAGGAAAAAGAATGGTGATATTAGGCTGTGTGTTGATTTTAGGAACTTGAATGTATCCTCTTTGAAGGATAACTATCCATTGCCTAATATGGAAGCTATGTTGCAGAGAGTGACTGGTTGTGAACTCCTATCCATGATGGATGGATTTTCAGGATATAATCAGGTAAAAGTAAAAGAATCAGAACAGTATAAGACTGACTTTACCACTCCATGGGGGACATATGTGTATGTTAGAATGCCATTTGGACTAACAAATGCAGGTGCTACATTTCAAAGAGCAATGGATGTTGCTTTTGCAGGGCTGATTGATTCAATCCTGGCAGTATATCAGGATGACCTGACTGCCTACTCAAAGAAAGAGGAGCAGCATTGTATGCATCTGGAGCAGATCTTTATAAGAGCACTAGAATATGGTATTTCTTTAAACCCAAAGAAGTGTGCCTTTGGAGTAGTTGAAGGAAAGCTTCTGGGACACATTGTCTCCAAGGATGGAGTCAGGATAGATCCAGAGAGAGTGGCAGCTATTGACAGGATTCAAATGCCAAAAACTGTGAAAGGAGTTCAGTCCTTCTTTGGACAGATAAACTTTGTTAGAAGATTTGTTCCCAACTTTGCAGAAACTACAAGGAACATCTCCAAGATGATGAAGAAGGATGCAACTGTCAACTGGGAAAGGGAAGCAGCAGAATCATTTCAGAATATCAAAGAGGCAATTAAGATGGCCCCTGTTCTTAAATCTCCTGATTTTTCTAGGCCATTTCAAGTGTTTTCATTTGCTTCCTTTCATACTGTAGCTGCATGTTCGTTACAGAAAAATGAAGATGGTTTTGAACAGCCCATTGCTTTCTTCAGTATGTCCCTGCAGGCCTCTGAGTTGAAGTATGATATTATGGAAAAGCAGGCATATGCACTTGTTAGAGCCATTAAAAGTTTCAGACCATACTTGGTAGGGTCATATATAGTTGCATATGTACCTCATGCTGCAGTCAAAGACATATTCACTCAGCAGGAGGTGACTGGAAGAAGGTGCAGATGGATAAACAAACTGCAGGAATTCAACATAGACATACAAGTTACTAAGTTGATAAGGGGACAAGGATTAGCCAAGATGATGGCACAGTCAAACTTGGAAGCATGCCAAGTCAATGCAGTCCAAGATGAGAATGTAAGTGTATCAGGATCTGAATGGTACAAGGATATTGTCTATTATTTGCAAAATCTGAATTGTCCTTCCCATTTCAGTGACAATCAAAAGAGGACTCTGAAGCTACATGCAATCAGGTATGTTGTTGTTCAAGGTGAGCTGTACTGGAAAAATCCTGATGGTGTGCTGCTGAGATGTGTGGATGAGAACATGGCTAACAATATTTTGATTGACATGCATAAAGGGTTGTGTGGTGGCCATTATACTGCCCAAACAACAGCTCATAAAATTCTCAGGGCAGGATATTGGTGGCCCACTCTCTTTTTAGATGCACAAAAGTTAGTAAGGAAGTGTGACCCTTGCCAGAGATTCTCAGGAAAGCTGAAATATAATGGTGCTTTGCCCCTCAGAACTGTACCTGTGGATGCTCCATTCAAGCAGTGGGGAATTGACTTTATAGGGGAAATTGCAGACAAATCAAGTGGGGGACACAGTTGGATTTTGGTGGCAACTGACTACTTTACCAAATGGATTGAGGCCATTCCAACTAAAAGAGCTACAAGTAAGGTGGTGACAAACTTCATACTAGAGAACATCATCATCAGGTTTGGAGTACCGTTTAAGATTATCACTGATAATGCTATGTGCTTCAGATCAGGTGAGTTTGTTGATTTTTGCAACAGGTATGGGATAAATCTGTCATATACATCACCATATCACCCACAAGGAAATGGTCAAGCAGAATCAAGCAATAAGAGCATCATGAAAATTGTCAAGAGGATACTGGACAAGAACAAGAGAGCTTGGGACTCAAAGTTGAATTTAGCAGTATGGGCTGACAGAGTGACTGTGAAAAGGGCTATTGGGAAGTCACCTTTTGAGCTAGTGTATGGTGCATCAGCTAGACTGCCCATAAATAATCTCCTACCAGTTTACAGGTTCATTCAGGAAAATGATGAGGACATTGAAGATCCCATGACAGAAAGAGTGAATCAGCTGGTTGCATTGGATGAAGACAGAAGGAAAGCCCACCAGATCAATCTCAAAAGACAACAGGATATGAAATATCAGTTTGACAGGAGAGCTACAAAAAGGAAGTTTGAAGTCAATGATCTGGTGCTTATTTGGAATGCTAAAGATCAGGAAAAGGGTAAACATGGTAAATTTCAGCCCTTATGGATGGGCCCATATCAGGTTTGCAATACTCATGGGGAGGATTCTTATTTCCTCCAGGCCCTAGATGGTGAAATTCTGGAATTGCCTGTGCATGGCCAATTCCTTAAGTTCTATTTTGCATGAATATCTGGTTGCTGTGCACATTTGTAAAATATGTATGTAGTGTAAATGCCTTGTACAGCTCGCGTTTTTTGCTTTTTGTCAGGTCTGCCCGGAGATCTGGTTCTCGCTGCAGGTTTTCACCTGCACGTCCCCATTCGGAGCCACTGTTAGCACTTATTTTGACCTGGGGTTGATTTGTCATGATTAGGAGGTTTCTTCATCTGAAGCCTTTATCTTCTTGCCCAATTTTTCTAAGTGTTGGACTTCCTCAGCGTTTTTCAGCTGCAGCATCATATTTTTCTGAGGAGGAGGTCGTCATCATCATCTTGTCTTCGATGATGATCTTCATCAGCATGTTCTTCGTCGACTTGTTTTTCTCATCGTCATCATCATATTTCAACTGTCGGGTGATGTTTGCTTATTATCCTGATGATACTGGTGAGCTACAGTGCGCCCTCAGTTGCTTGCGGGGGTGATCTTTTCAAGTATCCGGTGATCTTCCGAATATCACCTTGCTCAAACATGATGACGATGTTGCCCCATTATCTTGAAGGGGTTATTCTCTAAGTTGTTGACCTGACTTGTTTTTTCCTAAGGGTCGTCATCATCATGATATTTCCAGTTATCATCCTGCTGCTTGCAGAGGTCATCATATTTTCTGCCTTCATGATATTTCGCCGGGGTGATATTTTTATCATCGGGTGATCTTGGTTATGATCATCCTGATGATGATGTTGAAGAGTTCTAAGTGCGACCCGATATTCACTAGGGTCATCATATTTTGAACGTCAGGATGATCTTAGTCAATATCATCCTGATGATGTTGTATCACTTCTTGTTCTTTGTTTCTCATCCTGATGATGCTGACGTCATCCGTATATCAGGGTGATATTTTTCTTTCTGCCTATCTGCATCATGATATTCCGAAGGAAGGGGTGATATTTTCATATCACCCGGATATATGTTTACTCGAGCATCATGATGATGCTAATATCAAGGAGATATCCGCCTGTTGGCTTCGCACATTATCTACTGGGGGTGATCTTTTCAAGCGGCATCATCATATTCAGTTATCGCCCCGATCTTACAGAGGAGCTACAGTGCAACCTGATGTTTGAACGTCAGGAGGATATTTCCAAATATCCGGTTGTCTTCCGAATATCATGATGATGTTAATATGATGATGACGTCATCAAGGTCCGCGGGGGTCATATTTCTAAACAACTGATCATCTTGAAGAGACCTCCTGATATTTGCAAACATGATGATGACGTCATCCGGATATGAGGAGGTGCGCAGTAGGCAGATATGATGATGACGTCAGCAGTATATGATGATGACGTCATCAGGTTGTTCATCGGCCAGACTTTTGTTATAAGCTCAGCAGGAGGATGTTCCTCCGATGGATCAGGTTGTGCCGATTATCATGAAGGTTATATTTCAAATATCATGATGACGTCAGGGTGATATTTCGAACAACAGGATATCATGCTGCTGGAAGATGATGATGATGAAGTCTATACTAGTGTCGTCAGGAGCAAAAGCACCGACATGATATATGCTCATGACCTAGTATATAAAGTGTTATTGAGGTCATCGCGGGGTGCATGTGGGATATTGTTATCCTGCATTTTCAAACATCATGATGATGAATCTCGGCAGGAAATGCTTGCGATAGTCTGTTTGATGATCTTCCCAAGGCCGCGGGTTGGTGCGCCATTAATGGCGATTGTTGCAGAGGTATGGGCGATGGCGTGGGCCGATCTTGTACCCAACTGGAGGTGTCAATCAGCGGACAGGGGCGCAGGGCTCGAGAAATCTTCCTGTCTCCTCCCCTACCTGCTGCATTCAAGTTTGGGCGCCAATCCGGTTGTGTTTGAGCGCCATTTTCATGATACTGTGTATCTGGCGAAATTTTAGTCAACCATGTAATTAATTGCTGAGCACCTACCTGGCTGTTATAAGCAGGTGGTCTTGCTCATTTGAGAAGTTGTTGAAAGTTGATGATTTTGGCTCTGTAATGCATAACGAGCTGATCTGGTTGCTCTGTACAGCTTACCTGTGAGTTTATGTATCTCTTGTTGTTTGTTTTTGGCATGAACCCACTGATTTCATGATTAAACTTATATGAGAAATGCTGTTTGGCATGTGTTGTGTTAATTCTATCTCCAGTATTGCATGTATTCTTCTTCTGAATCTGGATGTTTGGTAATGTTTAGATTCTAGAGCATAGAATTCCTATGTTGACTGTCTGACCTTTTAACTTCTACTCAAGGGGTAGATTAAACTGTTTTCAGGTTGAACATTGGGAGGGATATACTGCAGTATGGATACCATAAGTAGAGATAACCTAACACTTTGTATTGGGAGATGCCTGTAAGGCAGGTATCACACATATCCCCTTGAAATCCAGTTTTAGTTGTTCATGCTGATCATTCACAGGTGTATGTCTACTGACTCCAGGCCCTGGATAGGCACCAATCATGCTTTGTTTTGTGTTATAACCATATCCAGCTTTGCATCCACACTTAAACTTCAAAGCAAAATCTAAAACCAACATTAGGACATTAGAGTTAGTTTAGGATCCTCAGTCCTCTGTCTACAACTGCTAATAGGCCCAAAGCTAGCCCCTTTGCTCTTATCTTTCAGTTTTGGTCTACTTACAAGGGGACTATCTGCTTTCTGTCAGCATCCCAGCCTTGTATGCATATCCTCATGGATGTTGAGTAGGGAATACCCCCCTAGGTCTTGCAGAGCCTGAAGAAGAAGAGGAGATAAAATATAGAGTCTATCTCCTATACTGTTGACCCCCTGGCCCAGAGATCCTGTTGATCACTGATGGCTACCTTGTAGGGAAATCTGGGAATAAGCATCCAGTCTGGGAAAAAGTCAACAATGCCATCACTTCTTCTCCAACCATCAACTCTTTGTGTCTTCCTTTCTCATCAACCATATCCTTATATCTGTCATTCATCTTTTCTAAATGACTTCTTACCTCTTAATGTACTTCCTCCATGTGTTCTACAAACTCTTCTATGTTCACTCCTCTTTTCTTCATTGTTGATATCTCTCAATTTTAATACATTCCTTGGACTACAACCATATGCAATCTCAAATGGTGTTTTCTTTGCACTCTTAGTTACTAAATTATTGTATGAAAATTCTACTTGTGCTAGGACCATATTCTAATTTTCTATCTTGTTTCAAACCAAACATCTCAGGAAATTGCCCAAACAACTATTCACAACGTCTATTTTCCCATCAGTTTGTGAGTGATATACTAAACTAAATTTTAAATCTATTTTCAGGTTCTTTAGTAATATCTTCTAAAAGTAACCAACAAACTTAGTATCTCTATCTAAAACAATACTCCTTGGTAATTGCTAGCAATAAATGTAGAGGTATACCGGTCCGGAGATCCAGTCCTCAAACAAGTCATTGTAGTTAGTTTATACCCCGTCAGCTAGCTAGAGATTGACAGCAACACATACAGAATAACAGAACAAAACATCACATATACATCATAATGAGATAACACACATGATTACCATTTACCAATATATATATATATATATATATATATATATATATATATATATATATATATATATATATATATATATATATATATATATATTAGTAGCAATCAAATGTATACATCAATATCCATCCTCTAGCATAGTTACATACATGACTTCTATGTCATGGCTTACATCTGAATATACTCCTATTCTCCTATCATACAGTTTTATTTCTTACATTCTGCTACTTCTATCTATATATACTATATCTATCATATCAAGGGATGTATCATTTGTCGGCCTTCGGCCTCCTCATAGTGCATCATCTCCTCCAATCGGCTGTGATCTTTGTCCACTAACTTGCTAACATCATCCCCCCACCAAAATTATGTCTTGTTCTCAAGACATGTAGAGTTAGCTACTAGGTAGGATAGTCTTGTATATTTGTTTGAGCTGAAGTAGATTGGTATTCCACTACTTTTTGGCCTTAGCCACCATGGCTATCTGTCCTTCTACTTTCATGTATGTTTCTTCGGCTTCCTTTATACTTGCCAATATTTGTATAGTCTATGTGGTTTGTTTGGCCTCTACAAAACTACTAGTTAGGTTAGCCAATCTTAGGTTTACCACTTCCCTTAGCTATTTTATTTGACCCTGATATGATCCCTTTGTTCTTGGAGCCATGGATGTTGATTGTGGAATGTTTCCACATGTGCTCTTATCACTCCATCCTTATCTGCTAGGGAGTCATACTATGCCACCACATTAGTGATCTGAAGCTCTAAAGCATCCATCTAATCATTTATTACTTTTATGGATTGTGGCCATTTTAGGAAAAAATGGTATAGTGCATTAGCCTCTGTTATGCTTTGTTGTATGTTCTTTATTTGTTTTTCTAGCTGAGTGTGTTCCTTGGTACACTTATTTGTCATTTCCTCCAGTCTTTTCTTGTTCAGTTGCTTAGTGATCTTCTTCTCTAGTTGGCTAGAGAACTCCTTGAACCCTTGTGTTAGTTGTTTTAACTGATCTGACAAGGGTAAGGTAGTATCTCTTGGTGTCTCTAGCATCTCCTTTGCCAATGTGTCCACCGTATCTTGTAGGAGTTCAATGCCCTCCACATGCTGCTTCAGAACTTCTTCTCTGGTGGAGGAATGAAACACATCACCTAGTTGTAGCTTTTGTAAAGGGGATATTTTGACAAGGTTTATTTGTCCTTTTATTATCAGCAACTATAGTAATTGCATTGTCAAAATTGGTGTTATTTATTTATTTTTGTTCCAAAAATTCTTTGATAGATTCAATGGAAGATGAGGTCTCTAGAGCATTGGTTTACACTATTTCTCTGTATTCATCTACATTCTCCTCTCTTTCTTCTTCCTTATCCTCTAGATTCTTTGTTTTCTACTATGTATTCTTCTCGTCCATCCCTATGTTCTCCGGAGGGAGTACCCCTTGTGTTGGATCTTTAGGCAAATTGTCCTCTGCTCCATTCTCTTCTACCAGTGTCTTAGTATTATTTGGAGGTGAAGGTGTTAGTTATTGTTGTTGTTCCTACTCTTTTATAGCTTGGTATATCTTTGTTGTCACCTCTTCTATTTCTTTTTATATTTTCTCCTATGCCTTCTTGTTCCCACTCATGAGGGTATCTACCCTATGTTTTCTTCTTAGGTCCAAAGCTTGTTGTTGTATCAACTTACTTTTCTCTTCCGTGACAATGTGTCACTGAGTTTACTGATAACTTCTTTCCTTATTTGTTCCTCCAATTGGAGGGCCTTATTTCTCCTTTCCCTCAGTGCTTCTCTCAAGCTCTCTAAAAATCTTGCCATTATTTCATCCATTGTCTTGATCTTGTCTCTCATGTATTGTACATAGCAATTACTATCATATGTTTATTTTCTTTAGTTGCATCTTCATATAAAAGAGTAGTTTCTTTTAACATACGTACATTCTCTATTGCATTAATTAGTGCCTCCAAGTTATCGGTCTCCTGTGCTAGATCCTTTGATTGTTATGTTGTCAGTTCAGGTCCTCCAGTTTCCTTTGTGTCTTCTTCTTCTTCTTCTTCTACTTTGATTGTTGTTCTTCTCCTTCTTCATCTGACTCAATTTCCTCTAGTATTTCCTCAATTTTATTTCTTTTTACCTCATGTTTCTATTGGGGGGCCTTCTTTTCTGTACATTCCTCTTCATCCCTGATATGACTTGTAATGTTGCTCTTCCTTCAAATGATACAATAGAGGATGATGGTGCCTGTGAGGATGTTCTTTCTAATCTTCTTACTACTAGAGCCTCTTTAGTAGGTAGGGGAGCTGATGTGGTTGGCTTGGGGTAGAAGTAGTTCCTTTCTCTGGAATTCCCCATTTTTTATGCAGTGTTTCTCTATTCTTTTCCATATCTTTATCTAACTCCTTCTTGTATTTCTTATCCATCACCTTTTTGTAAGTGCCATATCTTTCGACACCTTTTTCCTTAGGTTTGCTTCATAAATGTTGTGCATAAATTTTAGCTTCTGCTACAATTATCTCATATGGCAACTTACGTATCCATGCTATCCTCAGCTCCACTGCCTCCACATATGTGAAGTCCTTATCCACCAAAAATCTGATATCTTTCATGTATTTCCTCACTGTTCCATAAGGGATTCTATCCCTTACCCTCATATCTTCCTGTAGGGTTTTGAAAAATCTCCCAATATATGGCACTATATGCTTTTGTATCAAAAAATGAAGCTATGTGTCATTTGACCTCTAACCCTACCAGTATGTTTTGTTGCCATTGCTTCCCCTTGTATCTGGATAGCTCCTTCAAAAAGTAAAATGCAAGACAAATAAGTAGAGTACCATACTGGAAGTTGTAGCCAGAATCCTTGGTCTTTTGCAGGTTCTGGGTAATCCCAAAATAATGAGTCCCACTTTTTGGCCAAGATGAACATTGATATCAACATTTTTAACTAAATCTTCACTTTATGAGACCTATATCAGCTAAACCATCAAGAATTTGGAGATGATGCAAACTAGTGATTTGTGGTGATTTGTGTGTAGATTCTAAATATATTTTTATTTTTATTTTTGAAATAAATCATGAATCTTTCAACATCTCCTTTAATAACTAGTTTTTAATAGTAAACAACATTTTTAGAAAGTAACTTTTATGTCATCCAAAATAACTTTTTTTCTAGATAGGATAAAATTCTAATTTTTAAAATATATATTTTTAACATCAATATCTAGTACATGGATATTTTTTCATAATTTTTTGTCACATATTTTTTTTAAATTAATATTTGAAGTGAAGGTAACTATAATTTGGACATAGGTGTATGCTACCAAACATAACTTGTTGTGTATATATCGAAATTCAATTTTTTTTGGTGAAACAAGGACATCAATACTGTTGATGCATAAATCTGTGGGTCTAATCCAGAATCAACATGGGAAACTCTGAGACGTGGGATTGCTCCTCAGAGTGACCTCTAGGTTTTAAGGAAGCTGGCTCTTCCATTCTTCAATGGCGGGTTTGGGAAAAAGTTAGAAAGAAAACCATATTGCAGAAAACAAAAACGTAATCTATGGTGATCCATCGGATTTGAAACAATTAGTTGTATAGTGTTAACCTTGAAAGATTTAACTTGAATTAAAAAGCATCAATGCATGATTAAAACCTAGTTTAAGAAACATATTAAACAAAGGTAGAGAAACAGAGAAATTAAAAGCAAGAAACAAAGATATCCAAGTATGCATAGGACACCATCTCATTATTTGAATAACAACAAGTTCCAGAGGCAAAAGTTGCTGCACAAAAATAACTGTTACATTCTCATAAAGAAAGAATTGCAAAGGCTAAAAGAAAGAAAATATATGTCTGTCTGCTGCTCTAACTCTCCATCTGATAAAACTTGTAGAAATCTGAATGTATATGTCTCTCTATGTGTGACCTGGATCTGGCTATTTATAGCCCCAAAAACCCAACAAAATATTTCAACAGCCTCAACAGAAAATCTGCAACTGACTCCCCTAAATCCATCACCAAATCTGACACATATCTATTATTTGAAACTGAACTGTGGCTTTCTGATTTGCCCATGGCTGGAAAAAGTATGCACCTGTGTGAGAAAGAAGACTCCTGCTGCTTCTTCTTGCTTCCTGTAGCTCACCATTAAAATGAAATATTGCTGCTCATATTATTCAGGGTTTCATCTTTTATTCCCATGGAAGAACAAAATAAGAACAATAAAGTCTCACTTTAATATTTTGCTATGTCTTTTGAAAAAAGTGACTTACTCCCTTAATTTAATAAAGCATTCAACTTATAATGGGCCCACCACCATGTATCTAATAAGAAACTTTATTAATACAAGACTCTTAAAAGATTTCCTATGAGAAAAGATGCAATTTAAAAATGAAACAAAACACTTTATTAATTTCCTGTGGTCGGGCTGCTCCATGTGGCTCCTTCTGCACCAAACTTGAGATGCTCTCTTTTCCTTCTACATCCTGCACGTGGAAGACTTCACATGATTCTTATTTCTTTTCATTGCTGCTCAGGCTCCTCCATTTGATTAATAGACTTTTAAAATATTTAATCAGCCTTTAAAGTATTCACATGACCTAATTGATGCAATTATTAAAATAAAACCAAAACTTTAGTTTCTTGTGCCCCACTTTAGCCACATGGCTCTCTCTACAGCCTGATTTTGTTCCTGTGTAGCACATCTCCCACATGGTGGCTTCCTCTTAATTTACAAGATGCTCTCCTATTGTTGTGCCTCTGACACATGGGTGCCTTTGAGAGCAGATTTTCTAACTGCTTCCAACGCGATTGATGTATTCTTCATCTGATGGTGACTGTGCTTCAGTGAAACTCATATCTGTATCTTTAATCAATCCTTTGTGGCGGCTTTCCCTAACCCTGATACATGACTTTTGTATTCTCATTTGAGAGGCTTTCAGATAATAATGTCTTTATTATCTAAATGGCTGATCCTTTACATTGTATGGGCAGAACCATCATTACATATATAGCTATGTCTTTTTGTGTATTGGCGATGCAATGCTTTGTAACTTTATTAGACATCAATGGTCATAACAAAACACCGCTCTAACTGGCACTAACTTTGAATGACTACATAAGATTGCTGGGTCGTTCCTTATGAGTTGTACCATAATTGTAAGCTACTCCTTTCTCTTATGACATCTGGCCTCTGCTCCATAATGTGCCCCCTATGAAAGTTGTTTGTGCATTTTTTAATGAACTGTACCTATGATACAAAACTGTGCCTTAATTTGAGTTGAGAAATATATTCAAAATAGCCACTGTTATCTTTGTTGATGCTTCATATTTATAATGTCAGGCCGTGATCTTTATTATAGATGGAGTGTACCTTAATTTGAATGCTATGTCTCATTGAAACTCACAATACTAACCTGTGCTTCCTTTTATGGATACTTTTATGACATTGTATGGGTAGTGACTCCTCTTTGGCTTTGGAATAGAAGCAACGCCATACTTGAATGATGACCACTCCTTGCTAGTTTAGTCACGAATTTGCTGAATTATACCTCAAAAGGTAGCATGGTATTTGCGAGGGGCATACTGTTATATATTTTGCTAATGGTTGTTTCTAATTCTACATCTCTACACTCCAGAGGGTACCTCTGATATTACTAGCTGAACATGTGAGTAGCTGCACTGCCATTGGAGTGTGCCTTCTCCCTTTAGATTTTCTGAAACCTTATTGAGCGAACTTGCTTTATTGAATGGCCTTCATTGTGCTGTGGCGGTAGGGGTAGCACCTTTCACTAATGGCTAAGAATGCTATTGCTTTTATACCTATTGTGAATGAGTGTCTTTCTTATATAGATGCCTTCTTTATATCAAGCCTTCACTCTTTATACATTATCTCTACCACATTCATAGCGGTGTTAGCAATGAATTAACTAGTGCCATACTTGAGTGGTAGCACCTCTACAAAAGGTCAATCCTCCTCTCATATCCATCATATTGACTCTTACAAGTAGAGTGTCTCAAATCCGATTGGTTGAGACTCATCTAAATGAATCTTATTGGAACTTGTGTGAAACTTCAAAGGAATTCGTTAGATCTTACTGACAATAGAAGGTTTTGAAGTGGTGTGTGAGAAGCACAACAGTTCTTGGTGATGGGCTAGGCAAGTGAGCCTACTCACTCTAAACTCCAATATCTCTAGTTTCGTAAATCAGTGCCTCATAGTCACCTCTCTAAAATTGAAACATTATGAATTTGAAGACACATCTGAAGTTTCATATATGCAACCAAACCAATGCAAACTGCTTAGAAAGTACATGAAGTTGAAATTGAAACACTGCTGACATGAAAAACACCCACAAACGAAACTGACTGAACCTCAGAGACGGACCATAGATCCTCTATTTTGCTTTGCAGCTGAGACTTATTAAGCGAACAAACTGAAACTAAAACTAATGCTACTGCTATAGCTTATTATAAACATGGAAACCAAATTACTGACAATTGAAACATACAGGAACATGTCCATTCACCGGAATAACAAATAGCTGCCATGTCTGATTATTTTGCTCCAATTTGTCCACATCAAACTGAAAATGAACCAGATAAAGTGTATGAAGAAATACAACAATATTTTGTACCTTTTTACTTCTCTGCACTCAGGAGAGTCTCTTTTATCTTGAAAACACCAATCAGGCTAACCTGCATGTTGTTTCTATTTCAGTGGAAGGCAGGGAGGGAAAATAAAACACTGAAACTCTTTCCTCTATTTGCATTTGAAAACTTCTACTACTAGAAACTTATTAGTGACCTCTTTTATTGACTCTTCATCCGAATGATGATCCATGATAGCATCAAGATGTAGCTGACAAGTGATAGAACTGCCCAGAATAGTCTTAAATTTGATTGGGACCCCTTCATGCAAGAAGAAATGTATAGAATCTAACTCTATTTGTGACATCATATATGGCTCTGCACTGTGGCAAATGCCTCTCTGAATCTCATCATCTTGTAGAGGTGAAACTTCATCAAGAAGAAGACAATAACCATTTGCCAAACTAGTAAATAAATCAGTTTTTGAATCTTCCTCTATTTCAACATTTTCTCCATGATCTGCTACAAGCCTTACAAATGAACCTTGTACTTTCTCAATTGCAAGATCTTCTTCATTTAGTAGCTGATAGCCTTGTTGCAAAAGTGAGAACAAATCCTCATCATGCCCCAAATGTTGCTCATGCATCTCTGTGCCTTCCTCCTGTAGGTGTGAAACTTCATTGCAATAATAAAGACACTCATCTAGTATAATGTCATTTGTAACCTCCTCAAAATGGAATACAGAGGCAGCATCACCATGGAACCACTACTTTTCAGCTTCAAAGCCCTTCTTGTAGTACTTTTCAACTTCTAGAAACCTCACCTCATAAGCATCTTCTGAATCTGATTTAAGATTTGACAGTAACTCTGGATTTACCTTTGCCACATATGCTTGATGCTGGTAACCAGAAGGACACACAGGAGCCACTTTCTTTCTTGTAATTTGATTCTTGATACTTGATTCTTCTTGGATGTTAAAGTGACAAAGAACTTGGTCAATGGCTTCTATAGGCTGATTTGCAGTTATGGCAGCTTGTAAAGGATAATTTTCAAGACAATTGGGCGTTCTCTGGCTATATTCATACTGTTGTTCATAAGAATTTTGAGGCATTAAACATAGATCAGCATGGTATAGGTTTTGACCTTTTAACTCATTGATCTCATGGGAGAGGATTTTAATTAGTTCTTTCACAAGACTCATCTCCTCATGATTTGGCAAATCAGCAGGGAGGTTGGGTGTACTAAAATTTGTATGTATCTGGTTACAAGAAAGAACCTGAGATAAGGTATTTGCATGAGGTATCAGTAGTTTTAAGGGCAGAGGAGGCAGTTTACCAGACAATATGAGATTACTTTCAGCTTTAATGGCAAGATCATATGATTGAGGAAGAGTTTCACCTCCTAGGGATTGTGTCATGATAGAGATCTCAGGGTCTAAATCCTTTAAATAATACAAGAAAGCAGAGGTTAGAGGGGGCCTCATGTCTATAGAATTTTTTTTCCATACCTTGTTGAATCTTGAATTGAAATCATATATGGACTCCATTAGATGCCTCTTGATGGTGATGAGATTCTGGATAAGTGTGCTGACATCTGTCCTATCTCTGAATTGATTGTAGATGAGTTCCCCAAGCTGATCCCATCCAGTGATTGAACTAGGTTGCAAGATTCTGTACCATTCTTTTGCTTTTCCTTTGAGGGAAGATGCAAGCAACAAGAGAGCATGATTCTTAGTTGTGACATTATGAATAAAGCATAAACTAGCAACATCTTGAATGTGATCTACAGGGCAAATAGAGCCATCTCCTAGAAAGTGAGGCAGTGCCTTCCAGGCTGTGTTAGGAACTTGACCCTGCTGCTGAAAAACAAGGGGACTTGAATCCCAAGTCACAAAAGGTAGATCTCTGACTATATTCAGATGCACATATATACCAGGGGCTGCCATGATTTGCAAGAGCAAAGATCTGAGAAAGAACCTTTAGAGTCTCCAGATGGATGATTCATGCTCCTATGAGCAGATATTTCTGTGATTTTCCATCAAAACCACAAAATGCAGGGCAAAGATTCTCTGAAAACAAAGAACAAAGTCTTAGAATCCGGTCCCACTGGGCGTGCCAAAAATTGTTGATGCATAAATCTATGGATCTAATCTAGTAGCAACATGGGAAACTCTGAGACGTGGGATTGCTCATCAGAGTGACCTCCAAATTTTAAGGAAGCTGGCTTTTCCGTTCTTCAATGGGGGGTTTGGGAAAAAGTTAGAAAGAAAACCATATTGCAGAAAACAAAAGCCTAATCTATGGCAATCTGCCAGATTTGAAACAATTAGTTGCACAGTGTTAACCTTGAAAGATTTAACTGGAATTAAAGAGCATCAATGCATGATTAAAACCCATTTTAAGAAACCTATTAAACAAAGATAGAGAAATAGAGAAATTAAAAGAAATAAATAGAGATATCCAAGTATGCATAGAACACCATCTCATTATTTGAATAACAACAAGTTACAGAGGCAAAAGTTGCTACACAAAAATAACTGTTACATTCTCATAAAGAAAAAATTACAAAGGCAAAAAGAAAGGAAATATATGTCTGTCTGCTGCTCTAACTCTCCATTTGATAAAACTTGTAGAACTCTCTCTATCTGTGACCCAGATCTGGCTATTTATAGCCCCAAAAACCCAAAAAAAATATTTCAATGGCCTCAACAAAAAATTTGCAACTGACTCCCCTAAATCTGGCACCAAATTTGACACAAATCTATTATTTGAAACTGAACTATGGCTTTTTGATTTGCCCATGGCTGGAAAATGTATGCACCTGTGGGAGAAAGAAATTTCCTGCTACTTGTTCTTGCTTCCTGTAGCTCACCATTAAAATGAAATATTGCTACTCATAGTATTCAGGGTTTCATCTTTTATTCCTGTGGAAGAACAAAATAAGAATAATAAAGTCTCACTTTAATATTTTGCTATGTCTTTTGAACAAAGTGACTTATTCCCTTAATTTAATAAAGCATTCATCTTATAATGGGCCCACCACCATGTATCTAATAAGAAACTTTATTAATACAAGACTCTTAAAAGATTTCCCGTGAGAAAAGATGCAATTTAAAAATGAAACAAAACACTTTATTATTCTCCTGTGCTCGAGCTGCTCCATGTGGCTCCTTCCACACCAAACTTGAGCTTCTCTCTTTTCCTCCCGCATCCTGCACGTGGAAGACTCCGCATGATTCTTATTTCTTTTCATTGCTGCTCGGGCTCCTCCATTTGATTAATAGACTTTTAAAATATTTAATCAGCCTTTAAAGTATTCACGTGACCTAATTGATGCAATTACTAAAATAAAACCAAAACTTTAGTTTCCTGTGCCTCGCTTTAGCCACATGGCTCTCTCCGCAGCCTAATTTTGTTCATGTGTAGTGCATCCCCCACGTGGTGGCTTCTACTTAATTTCCAAGCTACTCTCCTATTGTTGTGCATCTGACACGTGGGTGCCTCTGAGAGCAGATTTTCTAACTGCTTCCAAGGCCGTTAATCTATTCTTCATCTGATGCTCACTGTGCTTCAGTGAAACTCATATTTGTATCTTTAATCAATCCTCTGTGGCAGCTTTCCCTGACCCTGATACATGACTTTCATATTCTCATTTCAGAGGCTTTCATATAATAATGTCTTTATTATCTGAATGGCTGATCCTTTACATTTTATGGGAAGAACCATCATTACATATATAGCTGTCTTTTTGTGTATTGGTGATGCAATGCTTTGTAACTTTATCAGACATTGATGGTCATGACAAAACATCGCTCTAACCGGCACTAACTTTGAATGACTGCATGAGATTGTTCGGTCATGCCTTATGAGCTATACCGTAATTGTAAGCTAATCCTTTATCTTATGACATCCGGCCTTTAATACAAGCTACTCCATAATGTGCCCCCTATGAAAGTTGCTTGTGCATTTTTTAAGGAATTGTACCTATGATACAAAACTGCACCTTAATTTGAGCTGAGAAATATATTAAAAATAGTCTCCGTTATCTTTGTTGATGCTTCATATTTATAATGTCAGGCCGCGATCTTTATTACAGATGGAGTGTGCCTTAATTTGAATGTTGTGTCTCATTGAAACTCATAATACTAACCTGTGCTTTCTTTTATGGATACTTTTATGACATTGTATGGGCAGTGACTCCTCTTTGGCTTTGAAATGCAAGCAACGCCATACTTGAATGATGACCACTCCTTGCTAGTTTGGTCATGAATTTGCTAAATTATACCTCAAAAGGTAGCATGGTATTTGGGGGGGCGTACTGTTATATATTTTGCTAATGATTGTTTCTAATTCTACATCTCTACACTCCAGAGGTTGCCTCTAATATTACTAGCCGAACATGTGAGTTGTTGCACTGTCATTGGAGTGTGCCTTCTCCCTTTGGATTTACTAAAACCTTATTGAGCGAACTTGCTTTATTGAATGGCCTTCATTGTGCTTTTGGCAGTAAGGGCAGCACCTTTCACTAATGGCTAAGAACGCTATTGCTTTTATACCTATTGTGAATGAGTGTCTTGCTTATATAGACACCTTCTTTATATCAAGCCTTCACTCTTTATACATTATCTCTACCACATTCATAGTGGTGTCAGTAATGAATTAACTAGAGCCATACTTGAGTGGCAGTGCCTCTACAAAAGGCTGATCCTACTCTCATATCCATCATATTGACTCTTACAAGTAGAGTGCCTCAAATCATATTAGTTGAGACTCATCTAAATGAATCTTATTGGAACTTGAGTGAAACTTCAAAGGAATTTGTTAGATCTTACTAACAATAGAAGGTTTCAAAGTGGTGTGTGGGAAGCACAACAAATACCTAGTGCACAAATATTTTTTAGAATTTTTTCTCTATTTTTTTATTTTTCCATGTGTGTGGAATAGAGACATTGATGTTTTTGTGAAAAACCTACGTTCACTAAAAAATAAAAAATAAATATAAAATCAAATGAAACATATTCAAAATCATATTTTTTGGAAAGCTTATACTAAGGGCTACATATTTACAAAATAGAATTTCTAAATGACTTCATTTGATCCCCCAAGAGGTGAAGAAAAATTTGTTTATGTCAGCATTTTGATAGGTATGGAGTAGACTCCATCGAGTGTTTGATTTAAAACTAGGGGGGTTCTTTCCAAGAGGATTTGATCTAATGGGGTTTTATCAAACCCTTCAATTAAACCCCTTTAGATGGAACCCCTCAAGGATTAAATAACTATTTTTTCTAAAAAATATGTGATTTTAGACAAAAATTAGGATGTCCCATAAGTGGGACACACTATTGTGACAACACCCTTCTCCAAGAGCTCTTGTCACATCACCTCACATAGGTCAAAATCTTTTCTATCTTTTACCATCTAATAGGCTGTGTGAATTGTAGTTGTTGTGGCCAAACCCTCCTGGTTGGCATTATTAACTTTATAAGCAATGCCCATTGTAGCATACTTTACCCCCAAATCTATGATGTCTTTTACATGCATGTTTCTTCTGTCTATTGTAGCTCCAGTCAGCTCCCTTACTTGATTTATTCTTATAGCTTTCATTGCCAGCAGGGACCCTATAGCACTTAACCATGTCGCTGCCCTAATCACCTCCTTTGTTATTCAGTCAGGTTTATCCATGTACATAAACTTGTCTTGCACTCTGCTCAAGATGATCCTTATCCATTCGTGGGCATCTATAAAGTCAAGGTAGCCTTTCCATACATCTAATTTCTTTGCCTCTATTTTTGCATATCCGGCAGATACCTTATATCTTCCAATAGTTTCTCCCTCAACTCTTCAAACTTCATGTGGTTGATCTCTGCCAGAGTACAATGGATATATTTTTGACATCCTCTACATACACCACAATTTCTAGCACATTTGAGAATGCATTGTCTAGATCCACCTCTAGGGCTTTCAAGGGATATGTCTTGAATTTTAGCCATGTCTTGTGAGTAATGTCTATTAGCTCAAGAGTCACCATTGTCTTTTCTCTGGTTGTCTGTGTGCTTCTTCTCTTCACTCCTACCTTCGCTGCTTGATTCCTCTCTTAGAGCTCTGATTTCACCAACTTATGAATGCAAAGTGAGTTTCCCTTAGTGAGATTAGGGTTAAATACTTTTTGTTTTTTCCCTAATTTTTCCCAGTTATCTTTTTCCTTCTTTTTTTCATTACTTTTTTTCTTTTTTTCTTATGACTTAAGTTCTGCTCCTCATTAGTAGCTAGGTTGTAATACAAAGTGTTGTTATGACGAGATCTTTCTGCAATCACTTCATTTCTTCTCAAGATTGTTGATCTCGTGACTTGGTATCCTAAAAACCCTATCCCCAATGTTTTCCTTGCATGTCTCCTTCCTTTTTCAATCTTCTTGACTTGTGCCTGTGTTTATTGTATGTTCGGTATTTCAGTCATCTATGTATGTTGATTTGTTTGCTTCTTTTGTTTCCTTTTCTAAAATTTCTGAGATATAGCCTCCTTGTCCTTCCTAGATGTGTTGCTAGTGGTCTACAGTGCATTTTGATGAAATACAAATGATTCTAATATGTCTTTCTTGCCAGTCCAAATCATAAATATGCTCCAGTAATCCAACATTTTTCATGTTTTTAGTTCTAGTTCTTCTCTCATCTAAGCTTCCAAAACCTCCTCACTATCTATACTATGATGATCATCCTCTATTTCCACTTCCCCCTTAGAATTAGGCTCTTCTATTATCTTCTCTACATCTAACCTTGTAATTGTATATAGATTCCTTGCATCATTGTCACTATATTCATCTTGATTGATTTCTTCTATGTATGCTTCCTCCATTGATGAACCCAAAGGGATTTTGACAACTTTGTTTTCATTAGAAAATGATAATTCTTCTCTCCAGGAGTCTATGACTCCATTTGCATCTAGAAACCATCTCAAGCCCAAAAGTGAATTTAAAGTGTCTCCTTGATCCTTCATGGTTACTACAATGAAATCTAAGACATGTTTAATCCCCATTAGATTAACTTCAGTCTGCTTCCATGTTCCCATTGTCTGCATGTTAGATCCGTCCACCAAGATTATATTGTAAGGGGTTTCTACTAGCTTAGGTCTTCCTAACTACTCCCATAGCTTCTTTGTGATCATATTGACATCTGCTCCCAAGCCTATCATGACATTCTAGACCTTTTTGTGAATTAAGTGAACATCCACCATCAATGGTTTTGTCTTCAAATATCTATCTATCCTTCCCATCCTCTGGAGTTGACCTTTCTAACCTTGCTCCTTATTCCAATATTTAGAGGATTGCTTCAATTTATCAATTAGTCTGTGTTGTTGTGTCAATTGGGAAAACTTCTTGAGAGCATCCACTTGTTCTTTTGTGAAATATTGCTTGTATTGATTCTCCGTTTCTTGCTTCTTCCTAAATGTTTGTTTAGCCTCCTTCACCACTTCTTCATGTTGTTTCTTTGTTGGAACAAATTCTTCATCCTCCTCATTGTCTTCCTCATTTGTCTTAGTGATATAATGTCTTCTAGTATTGGTTCCTTATCTTGTTACTACTGCAGCTTTCTCCTTTCTTTTCCTTCTTTCCTTTCTGGTATGTCTTGGTGTGCTCTTCTTGTAATACTCTTCTTCCTAGATGTGGATCCTATTGAAGATATGTATGTCTCCTCTCTATTGTTCTTCTAGCAAGTTCTTTCTCCTTGGTCTTTCGGTATTCTTTTTATGATCCTTGCTCCTATTTGATTGTTCAAGGTTTGTAACTCATCACTCTTAGACTGTGGCTATGCATTCCAGAAGTATTTTTGTGCTCTCTCACAAGAAAATATGTCATGTTCTATGTTATTACAAAATGAACATTATGTCTTCTTTTCAGCCCAACATTCATTACAAAAATGTCCCAACTTACTGCAATTGAAGCATGTAGTATCCTCCTTTATTTGATTTCTTCCATGGCCTCTACATCCTCTATAGCCTCTAAATTGGTCTCTATCATCATTATTGTAGCTATTTCCATATGATGGACTGCTAGAACTTGAATTTTGTATTACATTCAAATTCTTTTGATTTCTCCAACTTGGATACTTGTAGTCTTGATCATATGAATTGATTTCTCTCATGTTACTACTCTTTGTAGAGTGTACATTATTTTCACCATACCATGCTTCATCTTCTTCATTAGCAAAGTATTTCTTCCTCCAGAAGTTCTATGAAGGGAAATCCAGTGTCTCATGGTCATCCAATTCTCCATATAATCCACAGTATACTGAATTGACATTTTTCATTGGTGCTTTGGTATCTTTTATTATTGCTACTTGTCTTTCACCTCTAAGCCTAGGGAATTCATTACACAAGTGGCCCTCTCTTATGTAGTATAAACACCAAATATTAGGTCTCTCCTTCTATGTATTCTCCTCTTGTTTCACCAATATCTCCTACCTTAGCTTCAACTGCTCTAATTCCAACTTCAACTTCTCCAATTCAAAGTTTTCCTTCATCTTATCTTGTCTGGGCTAGGATTGAGACTCTATCTGGTAGGCCAATGTCATTGCTTTTGCATATGTTTCAAACACCCTTCTGTCCAGGGTTGATCTTATTTCAGGGCTTATTCTGGAAATAAACCATTCTATCATCTACTTCTTAGTCAATGGTTCCTCAAATCTCCTAGTTGTCTCCTTGAAACTCTTATCAAATTCTTTTATTGATTCTTTCTCCAATTGTATCAAATCTCTCATCTTACTTACTCCTTCTATCGAAACATCTAGAACTCCAAAGTTCTCCAAAAATAGCTCCTTGATCTCATTTCATTCCTTGTCACTATCAGGGCATGTCTTCCTATACCATTTCAATGCTTCATTCCTCAAGGTGCCTATGAAGTCAAACATCTTTATTTCATCCCTTGTTATTCCCTTCCAATTCCAAGGTAAAAGTACAAAGTTGTGTCACACTTTTATAAAGGAAACAACCAACACTAGTCCAAGTTTTAAACTTGAATCACTAAAAAGTGACATATATGTTTTAAATTTTGAAATGATGTAAAGTAATTAAACATTTATTTTTTAGTATATTTTATGTTTGTATTTTTTAAAAAAATTAAAAAATTATTTGAATATAGTTTTTAATAAATTGACACTATAATTTAGTTACTGATAAAATGTTGAAAAAATGAAGTTACATGAGACCTCAATCTTTATATAGTAATTTTTTTTTCTTCGATTTTTTTGTCTGTATTTATAACTTGAAACTTTAGGGTATGGATATATTTTTTTCTACTTTTGATAAATATATATTTTAAATAAATATTAAAATGAGCGTGTATTAAAATGTAGTTGTTTCCATTCGACATCAACTTTCATATTAACTATTTATCTAAAATAGGAAAAAAATATATCATCTTGATATAGATTCTTTTATCTAGGGCATCATATTTTTTTCAATTTTTTTAATAAGTTTTACTATTTTTCATTGACATGGTAATCGACTTAATGTTTTGTGCTGATAACCTACTTTTAGTAAAAATAAAAAGGAAAATATAAATAATAATTAAACTCTCTCTCTCTCTCTCTCTCTCTGTATATATATATATATATATATATATATATATATATATATATATATATATATATATTTGAAAACTAAACTTATAGATCTACAAAAGGGTATATTTACATTTTTTTTAAAATATTATTTACACAAGTAGAAATTGTTGAAATATCAAGTCTTTCAAATAATTCTATTTTTTTAGGAAATTGGCCTCATTGTGGTGCTACATATGCATTTAGCCAAAAAATTTAGATGGAAAAATTGTGGACATATCTAAATTAGATAGAATAAATCTTACAAGATCATATGTTTGACCAAAATTGATTTTTAGTTAGAAATACTTAAATTCACTTGTGCTAATAAGTTGGTTGAAAATGTGACACAACTTTGTGCTTTTACCCTTCAAATAGCCTCTAAAACAAAAATGTGCTCCACTGCTTTAGTAGTGTCCTTCTCAAACACAGGTAACTTAACTAGGGTATTCATGGTTGCTTTGCTCCCACTCAGTGGTACTTTGTGGTAGATTTCCTCTAGTCTGCTTCTCTGGTTCAACTGTCTTCTATCAACTTGCTTGGACTTTCTCTTCCCTTGTCTCTCTGTATTTAGATCTCAATGTATTCATCTCCTAAAACCTTTACAAAATTTCTCTGGATCTCTGTATGCTCTCTTCTTCTTTATTTTCTCGAATATCTTCCTTCTCAACTAAAATTATCTTGACTTTATATGGCAGTTGGGGTGGCTCATGGTCTAGGGGTTGTCTCTTCATACTGTCTCTTCAAATTAGGGGATTTTCTTATCTTTGTAAATGACATCATGTCGACATCCAATGTTGATTTGAATAACCTTCCAAAACCCTCAAAACTACTCTCAATATTTACCACACTTTCTCCTTCCTTTCTTATCTTCTCTATGCTTCAGTAAATTAACTCCTCTCTATATTCCTCATCAATCTTCAAAATCTCTAGTGTTACTTCATCTTTTCTAGCACTCTACGGCATAAACCCTAATTTACATGTTCCTTCTCTTTCTCTTCTACATTCATCTCTAGCAACACCCACAGTGGTGTGCTCTTCCACATTCTCCATCACATCCTCTATTCCTTTACCTTCTGATCTCCTTTCTCTGGTAGCATCCTCCTTAGCACACTAAAAAACATCCTCCATGATGTGCTCATCCTCTTCCTTCCTTTTGATACACCCATAGTGGTGTTCTCTTCAAATTAGTCTATCCTTTCTTCCGCACTCTCCATTATCCTTCCTTCCTCCATTTTCGCCTTTTCCATCCTTCTGCAGTAACACTCCTCAATCTCTCTTCTTCACTTATCTCCATTCTAGTTCTGATTTCTTTGCTAATCTCTCTTTTCCTCCACTTTTCCCCTTTGCCATGGGTTAGTACAAGAATTTGGGTCCACTTTTTGGCCAAAAAGTGGAAGTGTTTTCCCTGATTTTTAGAATTTGTCACATTTGACATAAACATTTGAGGAACCTAAAAATTGAATCTTAAAAAAAGTTAGTAATATGAGATGTAGCACTCAGAGTCTAGTTTCCAAATATGTCATTTATTTTAATACCTAAATGATACAAATTGATTTTCAATAGGCATTTCTAAAAACCACTATTTAAAAGTCACTTTTTTTTACCATACCATGCACGTGTATGACCAACATAATTTGACCTAAATAAAATTATTTTTCTAAATCCTTTTGGGGAAAGATGTGTAGTATAGTGAAGATTGATGAGGATATTTTTTATAATTTTTTTCCAAATTTTTTTTTTATTAATTGTTTATTGGCCCTAATTGTTGTTTTTGAAAACCCTTCGTGAACAACCAACATAATTTGAGCAAAACCAATCATAAAATAATTTTTTTTTTCATTGTGTAAAGAATGATGTGTAGATTGATGACATAATTCTTTTTTCAAAAAAAAAAAAATTAAAAAGTTATTAAAAAATACAAACACCTGTCATTTCAAGTTTTTGGACCAGTTTTCTCATAAATTAAATAATAAATAGAAAAAAAAGTGTAATAAAAAAAATTACATATTTGAAAACTAGACACTGTCATATGTAATGAGTTTTAATTTCATAATAAAAATTAGAAAAAAATGTCGTCAGCCATATAGGTAAAGTCAGTCTTTCCTCTTGTTCTATACTTAGACAAATACTTGAAGGTCCAAGGCTCAAGGTCGGCTACCCATGCCTTTCCCGAGCCTAAAACCAAACCAAAAGCGTGGGCGTGAAATTCAAAATTTTAGAAATGAGTACCCGTTTTAAAACGGATACCCGAACGTCTAAAAAATAATACAAAACGAAACGGGTAACCGTTATAAAAATAAATAAAAATAAATAAAAAACAAAATGGGTACCTATTTCTAAAAATAATAAAAAACAAAATGAGTACCCATTTTAAAATGGGTACCCGTTCTATAAAACAAAACAGGTAAAACAGGTACCCGTTCTAGGCTCGGGTGCTCGTTCTTGTTGGGATTTTTTTTTGCACGACACTTCCCCTATATGTGGCCCCAAATTTTTACTTTTACCCCCATGGGTTTTTTGGATTTGGTGTTCCATTAGTCCTCTTATATCCCATGGAATCCTTATTCGAAGACACATCTTTTAGAAGGCCCTTGCAGACCCTACCCCCTTTCCACTCGCCATCCCCTTAAGTGCCTTCCCCCTCTCACAGAGGTAGAAACCTAAGGAGATGTGACTTCTTCCGTAGTTTGAAATTTTCTCCCGCTGACCTTGCCTTTTCTCCTTTTCGAAACTCTGCGCTACTTCTCCAGATGTTTTTCCCTTTCAATATTTAACTACCCTTTTCTAGGGTCCCACAACAGAACCAAATGTTAGTAAGAAATGTAGAGGTATACCAATCCAGAGATCCGGTCCTCAGGCAAGTCTTTGTATTCAGTTTATGCCCCAGTCAGGTAGCTAGAGATTGACAGCAAGACATACAGAATAAGAGAATAGAACATCACATATACATCATAATGAGATAACACACATTCAATTACCTAGTACCAGAGGACTCCGTAATGAGATAACACACATTCTATTTTAGTCTGTGTGTTCTTTGTTTCTAAGGTTTGTGTTGTGAGTAATTTGTTCTTTAGATGACATTTTCCTATTTGTAAATGGTTTCCAAAGCCCCTTCAAAACCTATCTTTTACCCCTATTTTTATCAAAAACAAAAGGGCTTGGAATATTCTCAAAGGAGCATATGAATATAGCATTAACATATATAAAAACAACATGTATCTTTAGAACATTAGCTAAAATGATAAATATGAGTTGATGATTTATTCTTACTAAATACTATCATAGGAGTAAAAAATCAAAAAATAGTTTTTGTGTTGTTGCATGTTCCATGGTTGCTCATGTTTTAGGTGAATCTCATACACTCATTTTTTCTAGATTATAAAATATTAAAATAAATACTCCAATACACTAATTTAAATGGTGAAATCCTATTGGATTGTTTCAATATCATGACCCTTCATTTACAAAATGTACACATGTCCCCTTAATATGTATAATTACCTTATCCTATCACTAGAAATAGTAAAGTATTTGAACCAATAGAAACATGAATTACAAATTTTAAAATTGTGAAAATTTGTCCACACAACAATTAAACTATATAACTGTTGACATATTTTGAGATAACTACAATCTATCTTTGATTGGACTTATGATCTTGGTTATGATCTTTAAAATTAAGGATAAGAGTGATTTGTGATCATAGCTTCCACTTTTCATTACCATCATTTCTCCAAGTTTAATTTGATGATCAACAATTTAATGCTTTATGGGTGGCATCATATTTTATTCCTTGATAGACTTAAGGATTAAAAATCCTTTGATTTCTCATGTATTTTCAAAGTCGGATAATGTAGAATAATGATTGTAGCTATTTTGAACTTGAAGTCTTCATTATGGTTTATGTTTTTTGGTCATTTTCTCAAGGATAGTTGTTAGACTCCACTAAGTATAATTCTTGATTTGGAGCCTCTGGTAGCCTTAATTTGTAGGTGAATGCATATGTAATCTAAACTCTAAAAGTTGATTTATTTATGTAGGGGTCTGAAATCCTTTCTAAAAGTTCCTATAGGAAAAAAGACACTTCAATACTAAAAAATAATGATTAGAAAGATATTCCTTTCATATTACTAATGCTTCAAAAGTATACTTAGACCATCAATAGACTCTATTCACTTTTGCTTTGAGAACAAAACACAAAACAACTAATAATACATAAAAAAGAGTCATAGCACTTCAAAGTTCAAGGAAAATCAACTCAAATCACATATCATGCTACTCCTCCACTTAGATCAAGGGCATAAGATCAAATAGTGTCAAGCTGCATAAGTAACATAAAGAGGATCACATAAGTAGTAAAATTTGGTAATTTATAGAGTCACAATGTGCTAGATCCATCTTATATGAAACAATTTTGTTTACACCTAATCCAAAATTTTCATTTATTATCTCTTTGGGTTGCCTCTTAGTCCATCATGTTTATAACCAATTTAAGAAGTGTAAATTTAGGGATTTGTGTTGTTCCTACAAATATATATTTAATTTGTCCCTTTTGTGTCCTTATGTTATGCCCATGTGTGCCTATTTGTAAATCTCTTGGCTTATATATGAATTGTCCCCATCTTTGTGCCTTGTTTTTTTAGTCATGGTAGCTATCTGTTAAGGCATACAAACATATTTCTACATGTTCAAACCAAGTGCCTAACATTTTGTATTCATGCCTACACATTATTTGTATTTGATTGTTGATTGATAATGGACAATTGCCTATAAGTTATGTCAATTTTTATTATCTAGGTGGTGACTAGATACTAACATTTTGTTCTTGTGTAGGTCAACAATCCATGGTGACATATGCTTTTATTTTTATTTGTATTAAAATGACAATGGTTAAATCCTTTATCTTTGCTTATATCATTTATCTATTTGTCTATGTGCGTCTAACGCAACTTTACACCAAGTACTTGAGCTTTTGTACCTCATTCCTATCAAGGTCTAGAGATTGGCATGTGGACATTTCAGAGGACATGCTTAGTAGAGAGTTCATTTCCATTTTCCAAGTGATGTGTTTTGTCAAGGGGAAGGAAAGTAGATACATGGTTGCTTTCTATTGGAAAAAAAGAAATGACCAAAGAAGCATTGTGCAAATTTACCCAATGCATTTCATCCTAGGATTTTGATCTCCAACATTTATCTCAAGATATTTGGTTTGCAAGGAGTTGCTAAAGCTTAACTAGTAGCAATAGTGGTTATAAGATAAGCAATTGCCTTTTATGTACATTTTTATTAGTGTAGTAGTGAGCACTTGGGCATCTCTCATGGACATGTGTTATGTGGAGAAATGCAACGTTTCGATGTGGTGGGGTCATCTAGGGTTAATGTTAAGTGTGATAACTCACAAGTTTATTCAAAGAAAAAAATTATACGTTTTATGTATGCTTATGGGAAACAATGGTAAGAATGAATTAGGTGGCCAATGTATAGGTGAATGGAAGAGAACCAAGTGTCATGGAGCATGACAAATGTGATGGGCCATTCAATCTACATAATGAAAAATCTTGTGTATATTTCATTTTTTCAATTATGTTGTAGTAGGAGATGTGTCACATTCCCATTGGGAATAATAGAACAACAAAAGGATAAAGGCCTTCATATTTCTTTACCTATTTGGCCCATTTATATTTAAGATTATAGTTCCAAAATCCTAGAGAAGACACTCAATATCTAGGCTCAAGTATTTATGTTGACCTAGAAAATGAGGCAAGACTCATGATTAGATTGTGGGTTCTAAGAGGCCAATCAAGAGGAATGGGTAGCTCCTATATACTTATGGATTTATAAGGCTAAGGAGGGTTCTCTAAGAGGTTAAAAATAAGACAGTTAAAGAGAAATGTAGTAGAAGGCTTTGAACAAACCATACCCTATGCATACAAGCACCCTTAGAATTTGTCACAAAGTATTCAGTTTTCTAGTTCATTATAATACAAGACATAAAAGACCTCTAACAAAGTAGATTAAAAAATAGATTGCACACGCAGCTAAAGATATCAAACAAGTTTCCTTTCCTTAAAATTAAATCCATTACACTTATCATACATCTGTTCGTAAGAGACACTATGTGGATTCATGAGTGTTGTCATTGATGGCAACAAAGTCCATCCCACACATCCACAAGACATGGCATGACTATACTGGAAGACAAACTGAAGAGTATTTTGGTCTAGTAAGCAAGAACAGAGCATGCAACAAGGTCTAACAGTCAGGTCTAAATCTCTCAAAGGAAGTATCTTAGTAAAGTGCAGACTTGGAGAAGTCAAGAGGAGTACCATGACTAATACATTCTAGAGATTGAGCCTCCAGTGATGAAAGAGTGAAAATATATGAACACCTAAGTGTTAGGTTCCTCTTTGGTAGAGAAGACTGAGGAAGAATTGACCGGCAGAGCATCAGACCTTAATACGGATGAGATATTGATGGTGATCAAGTTTCTTGAGGTATAATTCATGATTAGCCGACATGATTGATGACTTCATCAACTATCTTTTTGATACGCATCACTTAGTAAGCATGGATTCAACCGATAGACCAAAGTTTGGAAATATCTTATGTTTTTGGGATGCTGACTAGAAAGATGATTGAAATCGTTAATGCAGATATATATACCAGATTGATTTCGATATGAAGGTGAGTGTGGTGTGTTGTGTGAAGAAAAGTAGAGAGCAGTGTGGAAATAACAATACAGGTCCGGTATGTGATAGAATAGCAACACTAAAGTAGAGGAAGAATGAAGTGCAGTAGATCAGTATATTGAGGTTAACTGGAATTGAACCTTAGCATATGTGGATGCTTCTCATCAGTTCAAGTACTTGGTTTCTTTCTATAAACTATTGTAGGCAGTGAGCCTCTTGTGAGCAGTGTGCTCGGGCAGTGAGCCCTAATTGGCAAGTGCCATTTTGTACTATCTTATTCTTTTAACAAAGAATATAATCTTGGGTTAGTCAACCTGTGGTTTTCTCCCTTAACAGGGTTTTCCACATCAAAAATACTGTGTTATGAGTGCTGAGTTTATTTCTGCTTCCATGGTTATGTATGCTTACATGTTTTAATATTGCAGTTATTGTTGAAGAAGAAAAGATAGTCAAATAAATTAAGATAACTGATTCACCCCCCCTCTCAGTTATCAATAATTAGTATCAGAGCTAAGTTCCTCCTAACAGAGCCTAACAACTTGAGGAAGATCTGGGAATCTCAATAGATATGTATGGTATGAGGGAACAACTTCAGTCTGCCCTAGATGATCTTGAGCAATCTCACTTTGAAGTCAATAACCTGAGGGAAAGACTCCAACAAGTTGATGATTTCATAAATGAACTCAAAGAAAAACTAAGTATCTCAATGAAGAAAAGAAAGGAACTGCTTCAACAATTAGCAAGTCAAAGTGAAGCCAATGATACTAATGAAGATCTGAATGAGAAAACCAAGTTATGTGAGAAGTTATCAAAAGAGGTAATTATGGTAAGACATGAAATGGAATTAGGAATTATGAAATTCACCCAAGAAATTGAAGAGAAAAGAAAAAGTGAAGATAATCTAAAACAATCTCTCAAGGAGAAGTCAGAAGACTACCACAAAATGGATAGAATAATCAGGCATCTGGAATTTGATCTTGAAGAAGCTAGAGACAATGAGGAACAACTTGAGAATCAGATAGACACTCTTAAAAGGGATCTTAAAACAACAAATGAATACAAAGAAAAATTCAAGATAAGCTCTGCTCAACTTGAAGTTCTTCTTGAAATCTAAAAGAGGGTAGATGACAAGCAAGGCTTGGGGTATGAGAAAAGGGAAAGCTCCAAATCTAGTCAGAAGAACTCTGGATTAGGAAATCCAAGAAAAAAGCCTAGAAAACCTCCAGTAAGGCAACTAAATGCTCAAAGATATCCATCCTTTAATGGATACTGCCACAACTGCAATAATTTTGGTCATAAAGAAAATCAGTACAGAAGAAGAATGAATCAGACTAATTCATCCTTCTCCGGTTAGTGTTTTAGCTGCAAAAGGTATGGTCACAAATCTCAAGAGTATAGAAATATGCAAATGAACAATTCATTCAATGGTAGATGCTTTGCATGCAATAGAATGGGACATATGGCTAATCAATGTGGATCAAGAGGATACCAGTCAAATATGCAAAGAAATGTTGTTTGCTACAATTGCAATAGATCCGGTCATATTGCTAAATTCTGCAGAAGTAAGAGTCAGGACAAAAAGGGTCCGGTACATCATAATCAAAACCAAGACAAAGGAAAAGGAAAAGTGAATGTGGATGAAATTCAAAGGGAGATGAACAAGATTTGGGTGAAGAGAAGTACAAAAAATGTTGGGGATGGATCCACACTAGAATCTGGTGTTGATATTCCTTCTAGAAACTAAATAGATGAGCTCTGGCTCAGGGGGAGTCACAAAAGAAAACAAGTTCCCCAGCCAGTCAACTGGTGCCTGAAATTGGCACATGGAAGGTTGTGGATTAAAAGGGCCCTCAGAGAAACATCTAAATAACCCTTAGTAAAGATTTTAAAGATCCGCAAGGAGTTTGAAAAGGTTAATCATCCACGATTAATTCAGTTTAACAGTCATCTGGTAAAAAGTAGGATTTTCACAGTTAGATCCAGTATGATTCAAAATTGAGGAATCTTGATCTACGGATAGATGAAATGATTGGAGAAAGGAAGATAGATTGCCAATAATCACCGAGAATAACTCTAAGTGCATCTCAGTGATCTGGAAAAGATCTTTCTCAGAACAAGGAAAACAAAGCAACTGGAATGACTTAAGTTACGCATTTATTGCAATGTGGAATTAGGGTTTGCGCAGAAATATAAGGGTTCTCTTATTGAACATTTGCACATTTACATTCAAAAAGAAGAGAGAAGGAGCTCTACAACAAAATTGTCTCAAAACTCTCAAAGATCAACCGCAGAAGTTGATTCATCCAACAATCTGATCTAGCTCATATTGTGAACCCTAGAAGCGTAAAAGGTATTTTCTACTCTTGAATATCTCTCTCTGAATCTTTGAAAGATGGCTACTCTAAATGTTGTGAAGATCACTGATAGGCCGTGCCCTAAATTTAAAAAACATCCCTATAAATCCCTAGAAATTGATCCCCCTAGGCGCATTTTCTAGCATTCCGCATGGAGTTCTACATGTAGAAGATGTTAGGGTTTACATACACACAAACATTGAAGAATTTAGGGAATCCAAGTTGATAGATATCTACCACAAGAAATTGATGGATGAATCATTTGAACTCAAACCTCAGTACAAGGCCATCGGGGATAAGCATTTTGGACATTGCATTCATTTCCCCTGTTTTGCTGAAGATGATTAGGTCCAGTATGTTCTAAGCAGAATGCATGACAACTTTATGTGGTTGATGAGGCCATTCAAGATAACCAAGGATGCAATTAGGGTGGTAACCGGATTGCACTCATCCGGTGGGTTACCTATTCTCAAATCAGTCAAAAACCAAATTGTGAGTGAGGCTATCGGATCAAAATTTGACAAGAGAGCAATAACAATAGAAGATATCACTGATCCGGATATCAAGTTTGCCTCCATGATAATTGGTTACAAGATATATCACTCCAGCAGGGAAAATTTAGTACCCAGAACTGTAATTTACACTGCTTATCAGATGCTAAGAGAAAATGCTGACTATGACCTTTGTGAGCTTCTCCTAAACCAACTATTAGAGAATTTGCAGAAAATAAAGAAGGATAAAAAGAATTCATTCAAGTATGGTGGCTTGATACTTTGCCTATTCTTCTGCTATATGAATGAGCTACCCGGATCCAGTGGTTGGGTATGACAAAATGATAGACTGGTTGCCATTCAAATCAAAGATTACATGCATGGGCTTGGTGATGCCAAGGCTCAAAATATGGCTCTCTGGGGATACTTCTAGAACTTTCAAAGTATGATGCAAGCCAGAGAAAGAATATCCCAATCATTGGTTGAGAAGTACAAGGATATAGTGTGCTTTATGGTAGACACTGATCAATGTCTAATGGAAGCAGTAGAGCCAAGGATAGTCTGGATTATGTCAATGGTGTATGAGGTGGATGGTAAAATTCTGGAACTGCATGTCCAACACCTACTAAGTCTGCCCAAGGACCCTATGGTAGAAAGGTTTGGAACCTTCCAAGAGTTGAGTGTAAAAGTTCATGTTGAAATAAGATAGCCTAAGATCAAGAGAAAAGTGAGAAGGGAAGTAGAAGATTTTGCCAAGAGGCATGAAATATCAAAGGAGGCACTTGATGCCAACAGAGAGAAGATGGAAAGAGCAGAGAAAGAAAGGCAAGAAATGGAAAAAGAAAGTACTCCGGTGCAAGCCCCCTCTTGGACCAGATCCTCCAAAAGTTCTACATCAACCACCTCTAAGAGTCAAAAAGCCTCAAAACTAGAAGTCAGGACATCTGGAAAGGGAGAGAAGAGAACTAAGACAAAGGCCACAACGTCTTACATCAGTCAGAAGGATGATGAAGAGACAAAATCAGATGAGGAGATCAAGAAAATGAAGAAGAAGAAGAAAACATCCGATGAACCCTCTACCAGTCATAACAAGGAAGAAGAGGCAGAAGAATTCATTGAAAGGCCTACTCTCTATATTGATGATATCATCAAGTCAGTCACTGTGGATGGGAACTTGAAACCAATGACTAAATTTTATGATGATTATAGTGAAACTGATGAGAAGATCCTGCAAGAAGCTACAGTTAGGTATCTAAACATCTACAACAAAGCATTCATTGAAATCGTCTACTTAATTCCCAAAAGCCTAGAGAAGGAACTTGAAATAAGAAAGAACAATGCCAAGGCAAAGGACCTGGAGATCCGGGAACAGATAGCTATTCATCTCTACCCTTCCATCACTCCAAAATAAATGAACATGATGTTCAAGGATTGTAAGGATGAGTTCCAGAGCAAAGCAAGAATGAATCATATTATGCTTGGAGAGACTGACAAAGTGGCAAAAGAAACTAAAGACATCCTCTGGAATGCCTTCAAGAAATTCAATCTCCCTGTTATAGAGGACATAGATGATGAACCTACTAAGAAAAATGTAGAAGATCCAAAGGAGATAAGTGAGGAGAGGACTAAGGACTTGGATTCCTCTATTGTGGAAGAGGAAGTCCATGAAGAAGCAAATATCTCTCTTCCGGATCCCCCTACTGACTCTGGAACTGAAGGAGAAGAAAGAAAAGATGAGAAAAGTCGTCAAGAAGAAGTCAAGGGAAGAGAAAAAGATCAAATAGAGAAAACCCCATATGACAGTTCTGAGGCCATAGAAGGGAAGAAAACTTTGTCTCTGGCAAGAGACACTGCAGAAGCAGTCAAAGACTTCCTAACAAAAGAATCAATGGAATTAGATGAACTGAAACTACTTCAAGGACCATTCAATTTTGATTCCCTCTCCCCGGTTCAAACAATGAAGATAGCATCCTTTGCTTCAGCAAAGGCAAAAGAAAAAATTCTGAAGTCTCACATGGAAGACTGTGAGCTGATAGAGATTGCATCTAGTGTATTGGAGAAGATCATGCCATCCTTTCAGAAGGATCTTTCGGCCTCCTCATCCGGTAATCTGAAATCTCTTGTTAATTTTGTTAATACACATTTTGACTCTTTAGAGAAAGCAGCAGAAGAGAAAGTCCGAAAAGAGTTTTTGGGTAAGAGATTCTCTGAAGTACAAGGGCTAGTAACAAATGATAGGAGAAATATGGCTATTGGAATAAAGAGCTTAGAAAATGCTCTTAAAGATGGTGGAGAAATATATAAATTTTGTTTATCTTGGTCTAAAGTGACAAAGGATATTGAGAAGAAAGTGAAAGAACAAGAGGATAAACTGTCAAGTTTATCTTAGAATTTTGATCCTCTTACCACATCCATAATAAACCAAGAATGTCAGACTATTGTCATTCTAAATGAACTAAAGAAACTTCAAAAGGAAAGGAAGAATATAATAAGTAGGATGGGTGAACTTAGAGGGATAATTATCCCTAAGTTAGAGGCCATGCATGAGGCCCTAATTGGTGCTTAGACCATAGCCTGGACTAGTGATCTGACAGATCTAAAGAGGGAAGAAGCTTTTACATTCTTGTTGAGTGGTCACATCTTAATTTTGGATAGGATGAAGTAGAGTTGGGCAACAAAATTTGTCTAGTTGAAGACAATTTTTGTAGATATACTTCAATATATGTAAGTATGTTATGTATATATATTTATGCGGCCAAGTATAGATTGTTCCAAGTATAGATTGTTTTTGAAAATTTTGGTATGTAGATCCTACCCTTTGCCATTGATGTCAAAGGGGGAGTGAGGAGCAGTGAAAAATGTAGAATCTAGCTAAGGGGGAGCTCCGAAAAAGTGTACATAAGAATAGAGCATCAGCCAAGAGGGAGTATGATATAACACTTAGTCATTTTTCACTAAGTGTTGCCATCAATGCCAAAGGGGGAGATTATTGGCAAGAGACACTATGTGGATTCATGGGTGTTGTCATTGATGGCAACAAAGTCCATCCCACACATCCACAGGACATGGTATGACTATACTGGAAGACAAACTGAAGAGTATTTTGGTCTGGTAAGCAAGAACAGAGCATGCAGCAAGGTCCAACAGTTAGGTCCAAATCTCTAAGAGGAAGTATCTTAGTAAAGTGTAGACTTGGAGAATTCAAGAGGAGTACCATGGCTAATACATTCCAGAGATTGAGCCTCCAGTGATGAAAGAGTGAAAAGATATGAACACCTAAGTGTTGGGTTCCTGTTTGGCAAAGAAGACTAAGGAAGAACTGACTGGCAGAGCATCAGACCTTAATCTGGATGAGATATTGATGGTGACCAAGTTTCTCGAGGTATCATTCATGATTTGCCGACATGATTGATGACTTATTCAACTATCTTTTTGATACGCATCACTTAGTAAGCATGGATTCAGCCGACAGACCAGAGTTTGGAAATATCTTGTGTTTTCCGGATGCTGACTAGAAAGATGATTGAAATCATTGATGCAGACATATATACTAGATTGATTTCAGTATTAAGGTAAGTGTGGTGTGTTGTGTTGTGTGGAGAAAAGCAGAGAGCAGTGTGGAAATAACAATATAGGTCTGGTATGTGACAGAATAGCAGCACTAAAGCATAGGAAGAATGAAGTGCAGTAGATTAGTATATTGAGTTTAACTAGAACTGAACCTCAGCATATGTGGATGCTTCTCATCAATTTAAGTACTTGGTTTCTTTCTATAAACTATTGTAGGCAGTGAGCCTCTTGTGAGCAGTGTGCTCGGGTAGTGAGCCCTAATTGGCAAGTGTCATTTTGTACTATCTTATTCTTTTAACAGAGAATACAATCTTGGGTTAGTTACCCTGTGGTTTTTTCCCTTAACAGGGTTTTCTACATAAAAAATAATGTGTTATGAGTGTTGAGTTTATTTTTGCTTCCATGGTTATGTATGCTTACATGTTTTAATATTGCACTTATTGTTGAAGAAGAAAAGAAAGTCAAATAAATTAAGATAACTGATTCACCCTCCCCCCTCTCAGTTATCAACAACATCATGTGAAACTTGGAATCCACATAAGCATGATCATATGAATATATATTTGATTTCATAGTCTGCAAGATTTAGACAAAAAGTTTAATGATATATCATGCAAATGCATAGAACCTAATCTAATCCTAGTTACAAATAGGGATGAAGAGATATATTTGAAATAAGAGATTGGTCATTTAACCAAGGAGGATTGGTGCCTATTCATTAGGAAATGGAGTCAAAGTTTATAAGTGGAAGAGAACGACATTTATACAAACCTACAACTATGAACTAGAAATATACACATGTATAAACCAGAGATATAATAGATAATTGGACAATTGAATCTACTTCAAATATTCATCTATTAGGTGACAACATAAAGGTATGTCCCATATTTAACTATATCAAGAACTCCTAAGGTCATGAAAGTTGTAACAATATAAAGTACAACAAAACTTAGGTCCCTCTATTTGGTGATAGCATAAGGGTATTTACCACATTTTGGCCTAAGTGGGACACACAAATGAACAATCTTTTGTTTTTTACTTTCTCTCCACTATAGCAAGCAAATTGTATTTGATTTGCAAATAATATAAACTAATGGATTGTGATATCCTATGCAAATTATATTTCTATTTTTTTTAAATGATAATTTAATTCTTGTTTCAACCATTTTCTAATAAAGTGTTTATTATAGTTTATAGTACTCTTAATGAGTAACATTTTCCATATTGCATATTTTGATTTGGAAATAGAATGTGTTTACAATTTTTAAACATAGATTATTGGATGGATATCTAGAGCACACACATATTTTTATAGTTTTTGTTACATTTTTTAATATTGTTTTTAAATGAGAACTATTAATTTATACACATATTTTCCCATAACACATAACTCTTTTTGTATATACTGAAATTAACTATTTTTTTAATTGAAAGGAGGACACCAATATAAAGGGAACTCTTATTTTTAATTTCTTCATTGTTTTCTATTTTACATGTGTGTCAAACATAGGTTTTCAATTTTGTATTAAATATATTTTGACTAGACAATAGAAAATGAATATCATAATAAAATAAATATAATAAGATCTATATTTCTTGGTAAGCTTACTTTGTGGGCTACATTCTTGTAAAATTTATGTCATGATTTTGTTTGATCATGAAGAGGGTGATCTAAATAAACAATTTGTGTCTAATGAAATCCTTCCATGTGGCTTGGAGGGAAAGGGGTACCACATAGAATGTTTAAGGGTCACAAATATACATGCCAAGAGTGTCATCTAAAATAAACATAATCTAACTTTCCTTCTCTCCAAAGATTGGGGAACACTATTTTGCATAAATTGTTAAATCAACATGAATTTTATAAGTGGGATAAAACTTTATGCTTCCAACCTATTTTGAATTTTAATCCATTTTAGAAATTTGTGCGTACATTTAGAGTTGACATCCTTTGTTTATGTAGGCATCAAAGAAAATTGTATAGAATATCATAAATACCCTTTCAAATGATGTACACAAGAAGCCTTCTAGAACCTTCTTTCATCACTAGTTGGTTATCGTAAATGTATGAGTCCAACCCATGCTTGAAATACTAGGCTTTTCTTTGGTTCTTGCAAATAGTAATGTTTCAATCACTTCTTCACCTTTTCCCAGCCACTATCTCTTCACAAAACATAACTCAATAGAATTTTATTTGCCTCAATAGGTGTGAACCACATTGCCTTATCATTGACTAGATAGACTAGTGCATCCAATTCCATTTCCAAGCTCTATGGTGCCATTAAAACTCAACTAATTGGCTGCACTTGCCTTCTATATTCTTTTATTGTGCAAAGAACATAGTTCTCATGGTTCTTTTAATTTAAAATTATGAGGATTTAAATCTCTTATTAATGTTTTTAACACTAATAAATATCAATGGTTCTCACTAATCTATCAAAGATCAATAGATGGGGAATCAATGAAAGAGAAAAATTTAAACACCTTTTTTAAATTGTTCTTATATTCCTAGTGGGAAATGAACATGTATTGCATTAGACTTTACTAAGAACCTTTGAGAATACATAAGATAGCCTCACCTTTTGAAATAGAGTGTCCACCACACACCACCACCTTAAACATATGTGGCGATCTCCCATTTGATAACATAAATTGGACCCCTTTGATGATTTTGTTGATTTGTCCTATGGACCAATAAAAATCATTATTGCATGTGTATCCTATCAAGTTTCTAGCTATATTTAATGCCTTCAAACCTATGAGCATACACATCATTTCATGGACAAATACAACACCATATAGACTATACACAACATCTAAAATCACCAAGATGTGATATACACGATGCTACAAGACTTGTACAACTTGTCAAATATTGGAAGGTGTGAATTGATCACTAACGATCAATAAATCGAGCTCAAATATGTAGTGTAGAGTTGTGCCATCTTAATTTATCTATTTCATCATTTGAATAGAAATCAAACATGTGTCCAATCCTCCTTTCATGTATGATTATTATAAGATCTCCCACTTAAGTTAAATTGACTAGCCATACATGTCACTACTTAAATAGAAAATAAAGTGTGCGAGATAGAAATATAGGGCATAAACATTTAACCAAGCCACCATTACTATGAACATCAAGCTTGACCTAAACATATGCATGTAGCATTAAGTTTAACATAGGGGAAATCAACAATACACAGAGCATGAATGAGTTAACTTAGTGAAAAAAAAAGACAATAGGGTATTAACTGAGAAAACTGTAAAAGTTTTATTGATTCATTTGATGTTCTAAAGTGCAGATACATCATGTATATACACTGAGGAGTTGGTTGATAGTTATAAGGAGTTATACAGTTACAATGAACTGAATGAAACTGAACGAACCACCTGACCAACATCGAAACTAACACCGATAGAACAATGTAGTAATGCTAACATTCCCCCCTTATTACATTGTTCCTGCAATAGTACCAAGTGACCCCCCCTTAATGCTAAAAACTCAACAAAGCTGATTACATAGTATGAATACATATTTATAGAAGATCTTCTCCCAAAGAACAAATCCTGAACCAAGCAAGGCTCCATCATGCTGTCTCATCTACCCTCAGAAAGGTGTCGCTTTAAGCTGTGTTCTTGAGCTCTTTAGTCCCAAGCTCTCAAATCACAGAGTCTTGAATTATTCGACAATGGCCCCTAAGAGATACGACATATCTCTGCCATGTTGTCTAGTGACCGCGAAAGGGTATAATTCAAGATCATATACTCTTTGAAGCTCACTGGACAACAATCCATATTGAGCTCAACACCAAACCCCAAACCTGTCTCCAAAACAAAATCTTCACAAAACATACATTCTTCAAATTTGTCAGCTCTGTCAGCATCAACAAAGAAAAAACAAAACAACCAAAACCAAAAATGCTTCTCATGCAAAGCATCATCTCAAAGTGAGAAGCTAACTTGAGATGATGGTAAATCCTCCATCCTCCGATGCTACCAGCCTCCAATATGACCCTGCTCAAAGGGCATATCCACAAAAAATAATAGTACCATCTAGTGGATCCTCATCCTCAATATCTGGTGGGTCCTTATCATCTTCAATGGAAGCAATATTTCCTTCATTTTTGAGCTTTCCTTTAAGAATATCACTCACTCGAGTTCTACAATCCCAAGCTATGTGACCATTTTTCTTACAATAAAAACATTTGATTCTCTCTGATCTCTTGTAATTGCTTCTTGAAAATAATGCTTTCTCCTGTGGATCGTCTTTTGAATCTTCTGTTGTTCTCTTCTCTTCTAATAGAAGAGCAGAAATCATACCTTCTAGAGTTTGTGAAGATATTTGACTGAGAGTAAAAACAACATTGTTGTATTTTGAAGGCAAGCTATTTAATAGGATGGCCCTAGCATCATCATCATCTACTGTAACCTTAACCTCTGCTAGCTGTCTAATGAGAGACTGCAAGTTACTTATATGATTTGACATTGTGATTCCATCTTCCATCTTAAATCGAAATAATTGAAGTTTTAGAGAAAATTTTGCATTAACGGCTTTTGCTCCAAACAATTTATTCAGATTATCCCAAATTACAGCTGATGATTTATCCAAATCAATATGGTGCAATTCGGTGTCAGAAAGAGCAAGACCAATTATAGCCTTGGCTTTATCATCTCTACTACTCCAATCTAATAACTTATTTGCATCTGTAGGTGCTTTTTCCTTTCCACTTACTATTGCCCATAAATTTTTATTTATTAGTTGCATTTGAATTTTCATTCTCCAAGAATGAAAATTGGAACCAGAATACTTGTCTAATGGGATCTCCATTTTAGATAATACTCAAAAAATTAACTTCTTACTCAGACTTAAATATATTTGCTTATAAAGTTTGCACTTCATACACACTTCAATACATACCAATTTGAGATGATAATGGATATCCACTTCTCTTTGATTGCCGGGTTTTGCAGACTATATCTTCAAACCATAAGTATCCTTGTTTTTGATTTGGAACAACTCCTCTGCAAATTGTTTCATGCCCTCAAATGGCTTCAGCCCTCACACTCCATCAGCTCTCCTCTACATTGGCAACTCCACTCATCTCTCATGCACAGGCATAGAGTTAACAATTTGTTTATACTACACGGAGGATCAAAACCCTGATTGCAAACGCCGTCCGTACGCTGGTTTATCTGGGCCTTCTGATTGTTATAGCAATCTATTGTTGATGGAGATGCTTGACCTTTTTAATCCTTTCTACAGGAGCATCTCGACAGTTCGCATCATGATCACCATGTATAAATCTGACAGCAATTTCAGAAAATTTCTTTTCGTTATGCACCCTCTCCGTAGTTCTTTTCAAAAGCTTCCTTTTGACACTTTTCCTCCCACGGTCATCCTGCTACACTCAACAATCTGTGTCAACCTTTAGAATCCTCACGCTCTGATACCAAATGAGAAAACTATAAAAGTTTTATTGATTCATTCGATGTTCTAAAGTGCAAATACATCATGTATATATACTGAGGAGTTGGTTGATAGTTATAAGGAGTTATACAGTTACAATGAACTGAATGAAACTGAATGAACCACCTGACCAACACCGAAACTAAAACCGATAGAACAATGTGGTAATGCTAACATTAACTAGAACACATCTATGATCAATTATCACTGTTAATGTACCAAAACACAAAGAAGAGCTAGAAAAAACCAAGTACAAGATTGGGTATCAATAAATTCAATGTGTATCTTCCCTTTGTCTATAAATTATTTATATTTATGTTGAAACACAATGTCTCCATGCTTAGAATATCCATGTGTATGATAAGAACTATATGTAGCATAAAGATTAAGAGATAAATGTCTATAGATCATGATCATTGCTATGTCTATGCTATTCTATGGTGAGCTAGTGCTAGAAAAATTGTCAATGAAAGCATGAGAATATTTAAAAAATAAATATATAATGAGAGATGAACCAATCCATTCTAAATCTCTACCATATAATGAGAAAAATAGTAAATGAAAGCATGAGAAAATTTTCCAATCAAGATAGCATCATCATCAATATGTTTAGAATGAACAAGTCAAAATGTTTATATACAAAGAAGTATTAAGAAAACCATAATAGTTATCATGCAATAATTTGTCACCAAGGCTTATAATATCATAATCAAAGCACATGCAACTATATGACATATGAAAAGTAGTAGAATAATCAATATAAACCTCACAAGTCATCAATTATAAAGTGAGATAGTTCCATCAAGTATAAAGTGAGATAGTGCATCTAGAGAATCACCATGATGTCTAGGAAAAACATGCAAAGGTAATGGATATAAGGTAATTCACACTAACACCTCCCCTCAAGTGCAACTTAGGGAGAAGTGAATAAATGCAAAGATATGAAGATGTGTTCCTCCTACAAGGCCATGTTAGGTACCCATGTAAAAAATATCTCTCACAAATAGAGTAAAGGAGAAAAACTTGTAGTAAAAAATCCCTCTTAAAAGAGAGAAAACATGCAAAAAAATATGTGCAAGTGATGAAGTGATGGAAGAGGGACTCAACAAAAAGACACCCCCCCAAAGGACTACATCCATCAAGAATATAAAATCAATATCACCCCATAAGAGGGAAAGAATGAGATTATATATCCCCCATAAATAAGTAGCTCTTTTGCCAACATGGTGAATGCTTAAAGATAAAATAGTATCCACTACCTGTAAACAACACTTCTCCCCTTGGGAAGAAACCAATCTACCAGAGTATGTAGAATACACTCCAACTCCAAGATAAGAGATGAGGAAGGAGTCCCATAAAATATGATGCCTCTAAAAATTTCTCAACTGCCGACATGTTACAATAAAAAATGGCTACAAAATTAGGAGTACAAATCCTAATCAAAGAGTGGGACAATCCAAGACAAGGTGGAAACTCATGATCAACAATCTCCAAAGACAAAGATGGTTCTTGTTGAACTGAACCACTAGAAGATGAAACAACATTGAACTCTAAAGAAGAAAGAATAATGGAAGTCTCAATCAATTAATCCACCCTAGGAATCAATAAAGGTGAAGGATCAATAATTATCTTTGTAGTAGGAGAAGGAGAAGAAGCCTCATCATCCGCATCATCCAAATGTGCAAGGTCTTCCAAAGAAGCAAACTCCTTATTTATATCATGTAGTCAGATGGTATATTGTTTGAATCATCAAGAGGTACGTGACAATCTGAAATAGGATCATTTGGGAATGGTTGGATATCAAGATATCCATATATCTCCCAAAATTTGGTCCACATAGCATGGAGACACTCAATGTAAAAAATTGAACAAAAAGTGTCAAAATCAACATGGCAATTAATCACTCCTAGAACATGATCATTTTTGGAATTCCAAACAAACTTCTCCCAAAATGTACCTGGTTGAGGAAAGACAATATAGATGTGGCAAATGATGAGGCCAATGCAAGTGTTTAAAAATGTCACCTCTCCATTTCTTATAGTTCCCCTTTTGCAAGACGATTACAAAAGGATGAAATGAAAAACTGATAATGAAGAAAGAAAGATCTCCAATTTATAAATACATGAAACCCTCAACTAAAATTGTAAACTCCCCAATATATCAATATTGAAATTGGAGCCCCTAAGCAAAAACAAGCACCAATTTCAACAATGTTTGAAGAAATCAGTGAAAAATACCCAAAATAGGCTCAAACTAAAAATTTAATGTCTAAGAAAAATCTAAAAAATGACATGGATGGATGTGAAGAGTGTTGCAAGTATTTGCCTAATCGGTGTTGTCATTGATGTCAACATATCTTTTGTTGTCATTGGTGTCAACTATGTCCTATTCTATTACTTGTTTAGAAGCTTTGTATGTTGAGGATATTGAGAAAATTGGCCCTTTCGGAAGAAACAAGTGAGTTACAGTGAAGTACGGTATAGACAGTGAGTTGTATGGTGAAGAAGAGTCTGGTAGATTGCTCCACATTTCTCTCTGGGTGAATGTCTTGGTCTGTAGATTAGAAGTTATTTAAAGGGATGTCTGAAGATGCTAAACCCTAAGTTTGAGCCTCCAGTGTGAAGTTTTGAGAAAGTTGCATTCACTAGATTAAAACCTGCTCTTTCTGATTATTCTTTGGTGATAGGGAGAAAGTATTTTGCTCTGCATTCCTCTGCAATAAAGTATTTTTCTCTGTGGTTCTAGAGGGAAGTCTGGGATGATGATAAGTACCTAAAATTGCAGTGGTTCATGTTTTGGTGATCTGTAAGCTATCTTTCTTTTATATCAGTTGAAGATAGTGAAGTTCATATGTTTTGTTGAGAAGATTCCTATGGCTAAAGTGGTTAAAGTTCATGCGGTTGCTCCTGATGTTTATAATGTGCTTGTGGATATACCCTAATCATGTTCCTATCTTGACATTGGTCCGCGTTAAGGAATTGAGATTGTGTTTGAAGATTGTTCCCAAATAATGGAGCATGTAACCAGTCTTAGCTGACTTGGTTAATTCTAGTAATTGTAGAGATTCCTTGAAGATTGTGGAAGCATATTGTGGTGTGGAAGATCATGTTTGAGTCCCAGCTAAGGCGTGGCATGATCCACATACATCTTTACTTCATTTCCTTTGCATAATGTTGTAATAGGTTAGGACCTATTTTGTAAATGTTTGTAATGCCGACCTTGGAGATTGTTCCAATGGTTGATGATTGTAATCTGACCTTGATGATCATTCCAAGGTAGATGAAGTGTATAAATACTTGTAATTGAGTCATGGAAAAGGTGTCCTTGTGCGAAAATGGGAAGATAAGGAAAAGGGTGAGGAGATAAGGTAGAGCAGGGCAGAGGAGAGTAGAGGAATTGTTGTACTTCAATGTACTAATCTCATACATGAAGAAGATGGTGATTTTATGATCCTAGCAGTGAGCCACTAGTAGGATTTAATAGCCCTCAAGGTTTAATAGCCCTTATTGTAATCTTTCTAGGTTTAGCGTTGAGGCAGTGAGCCTGCTAGACCTAGTTGTACTTCATGGCAATGAGTCAGTATGTTCTGGGCTCGTAGAGTGACCAAGCCTGAACATCATTTTTCAAAGATTACAATATATTTTGAGATCTAATCCTCTCCGTGGTTTTTCCCGACCTTGGGGTTTTCCGCGTAAAAATTTGGTGTCTCTTGTGTATAATGTTGCATCTGTGTTTAAGTTTCTGATTTCATGCATTCATTGTTAAATCATAATAATTGTGGATAAGTGATTAATGTGTAAGTGAATAAGTGTTTAAGTTTTTGTGACAACTGATTCACGCCCTTGTCTCAGCTATCTGGCACATTTCAACAAAGAGCTCCTCAATACCTTTCTAATGTCACAAGAATCATGAAAATTAGAGATTCTGACAAAAAAGTTTTGAGCTTAGAAGCCAAAATGGGGATCTAGACTTCAAATAGGAAAATCAAGAACCTACAATAAATTAGCAAAAAAGACCCATACCATTGTGAATTGCATAGAACCAACTTTCTAATGCCTATTTGTTTGTAAAAATTTAATATCATGGCAAGAAGTTATGGATTCTGAAAAAATTTGCCATATTATTGCATCAAATGGGACCAGAGGTGGTCCCCTAGTGGTAGGGCGATGACACCTAGGTAGACTAGTTGTGGATGAGTGGCGCTCTAGCTAAAAATGTTAGCTCGGGTGATAGAACAACAATAATTTGGTGGTAGTTGGGCAGTAAATTGGTTGAAGTGGTATTTTATGGTGGTAGTGTCCACACCATATGTTGGGGGTAAGCCCCTTGATGCTAGGCAGAACTAACCGTTGGGTGGTCAATATGACCATAATTTTAAAAAATCCTTGTGTAGAACTTAAACCCACTAGATGAAATAATTGACCGTCAGATAAAACAATTAAGCACTTGACATTGATGATACAATGCTAAAAAAATATGTAACAATGATATGTGACTTGTTGTACCTACTAATGTCACCCCTATACTACATGACATAGGATTGATGTAGATGTTGTACCCTTTTGATGCCTATAGAATTATATTCCTCGAAACTATAAAATTTTCTACCAATTGTATGGCTCATTTTATGACAAGTATGATCCATATGGTATGGAATCATATGGATTCCATATGGATCATACAGAATCTTTTGATGGTGAAGTTTTTGCAAACCCCCAAAATGGTGAAAATTATTCTAGCTTAAAATATAGAGTATTTTATATCAAAACTGATTTCTCCGGCCTTTCAAACTCAAGGGAGAGGTCCATTTTGTACAAGGATGTACCATATAAAAATTCTTGGGGAAAACTCTCTAAACAAGGGAAGGGATTTGAAGATCTAAATCTTTGATACCATGAAAGAATCACACAATAGACTCAAGGGATGCCCAAGATCATTTGGAACCAAACCAAACTTCCACAACAAGAGAGAAGCAACGCAAATACTATATTACCAAAGAATGATAACATTTGATGCGTACAAGATACACAAGATTCACAATATCTATAATGTATCACACATAATGTACAATGAGAGCCCTTTCCTATATAGGCAAAGTTGAGACCTAGGACAACATGTGATCATGACTAGTGTCTTAATCCCATGACAGGAGACACAAATATTAAATGCCATAAGTAAACTTAACTAGACAAGTGTGAATAGGACCTAATGTGGAACCAATTAGGTAAAACACCCTGTTCACACCAACAAATAGTGCCGAATAAACAAGCATATCTCTAATCTTGTAAGATGGTACATAATGCATTGTATCACCATGGCATGTGAGAGAAGTATCATTATGAAATGCACCATCATGAGTAGGAAGTAAGATTATGTCATCAATGCTCATCCTACAAGATGCATCACAAGTACCTAGATGATTACTACACATGTACTTGAAGCATTAATATCACAATCCATATGATCATCATTAAGTTTATTAAGGGATGTAAGACATGAAGAAATAGAAGAAATTTGACAAGTAGGAATATCATCACAAGTAGGCAGTATGTCATCATTAATAAGTATATCATGTGAAGAAGGTATTCTCAAATATTAAATATGATTGGAAACATGCGCACCACTATCACTCTCCATAGAAGAAGTAGACAACATGTGGTAATCATGAAGAAGTGAAGTAAAAGTGTCTAACAAATAAGGAAACATAATAAGAAACTCATTAAGGGAAGAGAAAGAACATAAACAATCATGCAATGCTTCCATATTCAATGTGATGCCATCAATATGATAAACATGTTATGACTTAAGAACAATAAGATCATGAACATATAAAAAAATGTGTAATGACATCAAAGCCATTTATGACAACATGAAGAGAGGCCATGGATAGAGGAACATGAGAACTCATAGTGTGAAAAATAAGTCTCTATCCAAGCATCTATGGTTTATAAACCCTAAAAGGAAGAATCAAATTGCATCATAGGAATGAATAATTAGATAATGCAGAAAATATATGTCCCAAATTAGATTTGAAGTACATATGAAAAGCAAACCCTAATGCCAAACTAGGGTTGGTAGGGGACATACAAGGATAGGGAACAAAGTTGATCAACAAAATCTAGGAGATAGATGTACCAATAAATACCAAAAGCAAAAGCATAAATCAAATCTAAAAATATTATAAAATCAAAAAATGTAGATATCAAAAATTTAATTGGGGGTTAAGGTTTGGTATGTTTGTTGAATTCAAGAAAATCATGAAAAAAAAGTGTTCCTTAGGCCAACTAGGTAAACAAACACTACTAAGTATAAATTAACTTAAGGATTAACATAGTGGAATATAATGGGCTATATTAGAAAATATCAAACAATAGGCACAATCACTCCATAAATAGTAATTAATGAAGAGAGAATACTTAGCCCTATGGTCAAAGATTGTATGCCAAATGATGAAGACAATGAGATCTATGTGCATTAGAATCTAGAGATGTACTATATAGTCATGTGTATGGACATGAGAATTAGAATATTCTTCCCTATTTCATTCTAGGCTACCTTTATAGTTTGAGATCTAGATTGAGCCTTCAAACTTGCCAATGCTTGTGAACTTGACTTGTGATGATCTTTAAATTCTACCTTATGAATTCTCAAATAAATAGACCTCTAGGTATGATATCTTTTGGATGGAGGGTTTTATATTAAATCCAAACCATTTATGTAACCTATTGGTATCAAGAGTACGAGTCTAAGTCGATACCTCTTTGGCAAAGTACCAAGAACTGAGGGGTATCCATTCTACCAAAATCACCCATGGCATGATCTTGGCCTCATCACTTGTGGTCTCAGAGGGCCTTACACTCAACAAGATTTCATCCCTACTAGGCTCATTTAGAACCATTTAACTTCACTGATAGACCAAGGGCCATTTGACAATAGGGCAATGATATTCTTTATCACATTCTTAAGGTTTTTCTCTTAAGCTAGTGGTATTTAAAAATACCTTAATAAACAAGTTGTAAGTTCATGTACATGAATGCTACAAAGATTGCTAAGATTCCCATGCGTTGGGATGAGTATGATTAGATTCTTTGCATGATTTCAATATCTTGAATGTAAATGTAATTAGTTGGTTAAATGTTTAATTTTTATTTTGCAATTATAAGGATCCAATTCATAGTTGCAAGGATGAACTCACATACCTGTAGACATGACTTGGGTTAGACAATCAAATTGAATTCGTATCTAATATGATTGAATTATTGATAAGGATTAGATTAATGATTGGAATCAGATAGATAAATGGATTAGATTAGAAAGACATTCATTTAAACATAACAATAAACTATAAGCATAGAGCTAAGTATAAACAAAGTTAGATATGCAAACTCAAACTAAAAAATACTATTTATAACTATATAAATAAATTAAAACATACTCTATTTATAACTATGTAAATAGATTAAAACATTGCCCCAAACTAAATACAGCTAAATGGAAAAAAGATATATACTGCCGTAAATGGGATGTTTTAATCCTATAGTTGTTTGTGTTCCCCACAAATCTTCCGTGAGCTGTGTGCCGACTATTTTTTTCTGGATTTTCGACCTCTAATAACATCGACTTCTTCTTCGGACTAGTTCAATCCGGTCCTCCATGTTTTCCATAGGGAATTGTTTAGTGGACAAATTTAGATAAAATTTCTGAGCTGGCTGTTTAACCTCTTCCATTTGCGTTCGTACCAACATAATAATCATACGCGCATCCCTATTTTACGTGTTGTGAAACGACTAGACTTAAACAACACACACTAAGGTTTGACTTGCTTAGGTGGCTGGTGGGCCCTCTCTCTTACTCTGTTTTGTTAATGTGTCAATAAGAGAAGGGGCCCACCAGCCACGTAAACAAGTGAAAGCTTAGTGTGTGCTGTTTAAGCCCAGCCTTGCAAAACATACTGTGGATCTCCACCTCCAGTCTGGCCGCATTGTCCGCTGGATTTTTCTTTCTTGATTTTGGAGTTTGAAACTGGCGAACAAAGTCCTTCACGAATATTATAAAATAATGATGAATTTTCGATCTTTGGGAATTGGATGAGAATATATTATCGATTAGCGTGCATCCTCCGCCAAATAAAAGAAGAAAGCTCAATTCATCGCCATACATTGCATTATTTATGGTCATAGAAAGACGTCACCATAAGGCAATACACGATGATGATTATGCCGAGCTCTATTCATGCATCATATGGGTCGCTGAGTTTTGAACATATACAATACTCGTTACCGACCTATTACGCCATTTTCCGTTTGTCGATATCCTTCCCGTGTTCCCGCCGCCGGCAGAGCAGAGTACAGAACACCCACATGTTTTCCTTTCAAAATTAATATTGTATATATGCTTAATGGGACGGTAAACTGGAGGGCAGTAATATCTTACAGGTGAATTAAGCTTTTTCATCTGTAGCATTGAGACCTGCAGATGCCGGAGCAATAGCCCAGCAGCTTCTTGTTTTGGTGGAATAAAAAATATGAATTAACATTTATGATAGATCGGGACGTGTGATTGGAAACGTTTATGAAAAAAAAAACACATAATTTTTACCAAAGCTCTTGTTTTCCATTTCATAGACTTAAGAATTAGAAACTTAATGTACTTTACCTCTGATCATAATGTTGGAAAAAACCTTCTCCTACTTCAACGCCCTGCAAATCGCCATTTCCCAGAACCCCAGGTGCACTGAAGCTTTCAAATCAGAATATAGTTAATAAATTTTTAGCACTTTGAGGGCTTTAGGGTTTTAGCTCCCCACCTCGGTTTCATCTTGACTATTTGAGAAATACCAATTGGTTGATGCTTTTTACTTTTGTCTGATTGGCTTGATAATATCCAAATTTAGTACTTTTTAATATCTAATTTTTAAAGCACATGACATGAAAATGAAGAATTTAGGCACAAATAGTCAAAATTTCTTGAAGATTATACTTACAGATATCTCCAATCTATGATGTTACTTTCTTTAATAACAGCTTGCCTGGATAGCATGTGAATAACAACGTTGAATCGATACGTTGGATTCAAAATGTATTTAATAGTCTTGTTATAAATATTAATTTCTTTTTTTTTCATCAAATTATTGTGATTTTATATCTTGAAGATGAATCATGTAGAATGATCTGAAAGGATATTCAAATAAAATTAACACAATTTAATCCACAAAATTTAAAAAACCATCATGAACGGTAGAGCTTAAACAGCTGGTGTGTTGTAAATGCACTGGCAGTCAAAAATTTGGGGTCAATTTAAATCGACCATACTATAAAAAAGGCGATTTGAATCCATCGACAATTATAGACTGATCAGATCGAAACGATTTTTAAAATTGAATCAGAGTTGAAAATTCTGTAAACAGCCGACAAGACAAAGTGAGCTATCATGAACTGTGGAAATATCATATTTCAGAGTTCAGTTTTAGAGTTTACAGTTCCTATCTAAAACCAAGTTCCACTATTTTATATTTCGTTTTTAACTTGACTTATTTCATCATTAATAATGCCATCTGTGTGATTGAATGTGTATATTAGTAAACCTTATTCTCCTTTGGAATGCAGGAGAAGCAAATTATTTTGAATAAAATTCAGGTGTTACCATTCACGATGTTTTACTTTACTCAGTTGTGTTCATTCTTTTCAATACAAGTCGGATCTGAGCCCAAGTGTCAATGCTATTGTATCATTTTCTAAATACTAGGTGTGGAAGGCTGCGTCGACCTAAATTTGAGATGATATTAAAGTCTAAGTAAAGCTCCACTTAGAAAAAAGTATGATAAACTTCACAACAGAGAATGATAACCCATTGAGAACTCTTTTTATATTGTGTGTTTACATTTGATTTTGCTAGAGAACGCTTGTGAGTTTAAAAGCCACCGTAGGTTTCTTCAGGTTTAGATTACTGCCGGATTTTTCTTTTTCAATAGAAACATGTGACTTCAGTGCAAGCTTCAGTTATGTAATGTTTGTGGGAAGAGCTTAAACAGCTGGTACATTGTAAGCATATCAACTGTTAAAATCTAGTCGAAATCTTGTTGACTAGTTGATTTTGGAAATTTTAATCATAAAGAGGAAGGTCTAAAGTATAGAAGAGAGTCGATTCAACACATAAATTATAAAAGTCAAAATTTACAAAAATAAAAAAATGACTGTAAACAGTCGGCACACAACGTGCCGGCTGTTTACTGTGGGCGATATCTGGGTATCAGGATATAAAATATTTGACGAGAGCCTCAGCGTTTACATGCATTTCTTTTTCGTTACAAAATTCGTTCAAATTGTAATCCGGCAGTTTTGGCTTTCCAAAAAGGAAAACATAGCCAGGGCTGGGCATAAACATCGCATGTTTACACTCGATTGTCTAGGATGAATTTGCATGATTTTAATGGACTGAGTTGAAAGCATACAATCTATTAGTAACAACCTTGTAGACTACTATACAGTTAAGCATTTTCTGCCCTTCAATCTTATGTGACATTTAAACTGGGTCCATACAAATTGAATAATCTCAATTCAATAAGTTAGATTGTTGGGTAAAACTTTTACAATTAGGTTTTATCTGTTGAGATATCCATGTCTCACTAGACAATTGAAACAATGGCGTGTACAGATGGGGATGGTGGAATGGCAACAGTACTCCAAAACCAAAATCTAGAAACTAGTGTTTTGAGAAGCTTTGCTACCATGCGTAAAGATTCACTAAATCAAAACAAAGTACTATCAAAAGTATCCAAAAGAAGTACAAGAGCAAGCACGGGCATGCCTGAGAGTTGTCATACATAAAAGTCTGAAGCCAAAATTTGATTGGTGTGCAACCTATTTAATTCCACTTCTGGACCTGTTGTGAATGCACACATGAATAGTTTCCTTTCCAAAGCATGCGACATAGAAGAAGAGGAGAACGCAAAAAGCAAGGATGCTGAAAAAGTAGTCAATACCTACAATTTTTTTTGCTTGCTAGTCTATTAGTTCGGAATCCTTCTGATAGAAGAAATCGTCGGATGGAAATGGAGTACTGGGCCTAAATTATGAATTATTCACAACATGCATACAAAAGAAAAAAATGAACAATGGATTTGAATGGGGAATAGTACTTCGAATTGTAGAATACTTTCAGGGGTCTTTTACAAAAGATAAAAATTATCGATAAAGCAATGATGGTGTTAGATGTTAGAGTTGAACACTTGATCTAGGTGGAGATAATGAAGGACTAAACTATTTGTCTACGAATAGAAAAAAGAAAAAAAAATCTTGTGAAATATTAATTTTCTGTATGAGACTTTTTCAATATTCTATTTTAAAAGTAATTGTTTGTCTTTTTTTTTAGTGATTTATATATATTGGTTGGAGATAAAGTTTTACATCACTTTATATAGATGTCATAAATGTACTGAATTTGACTTGTTTAGCATACTAACTCCTATCCTAAACTCACTAGCCAATTGCCACTACACATTGCCTTAACCATTCATGACTTTCTCCTACCTACAACTATGTCATAGGGTGTGTCCTAGTCCTTGAAATGGATTGCATGACACATCCATGTCCCCCTGTTTACAAATTCAAATCTTCTACTTGAAATAAACCTCTTCTAGATTATAGACGCTTTCTTGTTGGCCCATGCATCAAGAATGTCAACATAGCAATTAGAGTCATGTATTTATAAGCATCTTCTAAGTCACTCGGATCATCCAATATTATTATTAGGTACATACAAAGATAACATTCAAAATTCATTTAGTCTTTTTCATGCAATCTTAGCCATATCATTATAAGTTACATTGACAATATATTTTTGCTCGTCATGCTTTATAGGTTTCCATATCTTCTAATAGGTTTGACTATTATCATTACAAGTCAAGTATCATCTCTCCATGTTAAAGTAAGACCCATTGTGCTTTTCAGACAAATCCTTTTTAGTGACAAGTAAAGAAGACACAAGAAAACACAAGAGGTCACATCTATATCAACATGCAACACCATCCAAACTAGGTTATATGATGCATCCCAATTTTGGATAAGGCCACCCAATGTGGTCCTAACATTAGTAGGAAAATCCTCATAGCAACTTAGTTGCATCTTCCCAAATATTTGTCTTGTGTTTAGATCCTAGATCCCAATCATCTATCACATCATATCAATAGGTTGACAACAAGGTAAAAAATTGATGTCTCACCAAAATTAGATAATCACATCATTATATTTTAGGTATTTAGCTCCTAGATCTTATTTTGTATGTCTAATTTGATTTAGTATTAATTGGAATTAGACCTTAACTGTCATAGTGTAAGGAAGCTTAAACATTCTTCACATTTTAGTGAACCCATAACTTTCATGCCTATTATTTCAAGGTAGAATTACTTTATTTTTTGTTCTCATTTTATCACACTATACATTTATTGATCCATCTTGTGTTTGTGAAGACATTCGATTTGCATGCTAAATAGTATCTTAAGACACTTATATCCTCTTCAATGAATTTGTAGATGTTGTTATATGGAGCCTAATCAAACTTGGAGGTTAAATTTTCCCCACTTTCATTGGCATGGTTTCCCCCCAAATTATTTAACGGGGGTTTGGGGGTAGCACAACCAAGATAGGGTCAAGGGGTAGCGCCCCTTGTGGGGTCTAGGGGCAACACTTCTTGTTGCATATATAGGGTGGGGTTGAGGGGTAGTACCCTCGTGGGGGCTCGGGGGCAGCACCCCCGAAACCTCAAACAACTTTTATTATTTTATAAAGATGTCGGGAGTTATTTTTTCTATTGGTCGACATTAAAAAAAACCCTATTTTGTAACCGACATAAGTCTTGATAAAAATGGCTAAGGGTTAGGGTTTCTATGGATATTGTATTGTAGCATTTGTAGCGGTATTGAGTTGCAAAGATTACTGATTGTAATCAGTTTGATTTGCTGTATAATAATATTAGAGTCTCTATTGGTGGATGTAGCCTGAGTTTGGGTGAACCACGTTAAAAATTGTCTCTTACTGTTATTATTTCTGTGTATTTTTCATTCCTCTGTTTAATCTTTATTTGCATTTAATTGATATCTTCTGCGTGCAATTTCTAATAGTAGACACCTGGAATGATCTCATCATTGTTTAACCATCATCAGGACATCACTTGATATTTCTTCTATAATTAATTGAATAAATATTATTTATTTGATTAATTATCCCTATTTTCCTTATAAATTTAATTAAATATTTTTTATTATTTAATTAATAAAATCACCATTCATCAACTATTCATGCACTATTCACCCATTAAATAAAGCATGACTATTTATTTAATTAATTAGTCTTTCATCTATACTCTAACCTTAGGTAAATAAATTTAAATATTTATTTATGTAAGTCCATCACATCCCATCCAAAAAATTAAATAAATTTAAAGATTTATTTAATTCCCTATTTTGTCCACTTTTCATTAGTTTTCAAAATCAAATCATTAACCTTCCATAATGATTTACACATTCCAAAACATTATTAATCAAGGTAAATCTTGTACAAGTCCCAAATGTGGACATGGGGTCAAAGGTATGACCTTAATTTGTAAATTGTTGGTACTTTGTTAATGGGCAAGATCTTCACATCCCTCCAAATATCTACTTTTTGATCTCCTACCATCTACTTTATCAAAGACAAATCTCCACCCTTGATTCACCTTGAATCATGGAGCTTCCTTTGACCACCATTCACATGGTGCCACTTGGAGGCTTCTTATGCCTCCCATCCTCTTAATCAATCTCAGCCCTTGATCTCTTAAGGCAATACTAGCCCTCTATCCACTCACTCAAAAATCTATAAATATCACCCTCCACAAACTATTTTCAAGACGAAACTTGAATGCAATGTTATGCTATTGAGTTGAACACTAATATACTAATCTAGTCTCATCGCAATCAATCTTGGAGCACAACTATTATGGCTTGGTGCAACAAGGAGAATTGTGGGTGAGAATTGCCCTTGTTCTCATCCATTTTAGTTAGTTTCCTTAGGCTTAATCTTGAGGTTACTTGTAGTTATGAATAGAATAGGTTAGACTTAGTTTAATTTGTTCTTGTGTGTTCACTAAGTTTACATGTACACATTTTTGTCATGCCTGATGGGACCCACATCCCTATGCTAATTAATATTTTAAGTTTCCATGTAGCATTTATCATGTAGGTCATAGTTTCATGCGTGTGGGCCTAGTTTTGACATATCTATTCTAAACGAGTGCATGTGTTTCTACATCCGTGCATCTATTTTGTGTTATACAACCTGTCACTCTTAATTTCTAACATGATTTTTGCTAATTTTGTAGGGTTTTGGGGCTAATACTTTTGTGGTTTTTGTAGGGTTTTGCATTATTATCAATTTCTCTCCATCTTAACCCTCTATTTTCTAGGTTTAACATTATCTTTTAGAGATCTTAATCACATTTCCCAACCCTAATCATACATCAACATGCTAAAACCTAGTTTTAGCACATCCATTTCAAATCAATGTTGCTATTTGTGACTATGTGCATTTGTGTCCAACACTATTTTAAATTTTTTTTGGATTACTCACTCACAATTTTATGATTTTTATTAGTTTTGCAAGGGGTCATGTTGTCGTATTTACCACTCATCCTATTTTTTTTATGTAACTTATCATTTTAAATTAGTTTTTCCTAACCCTAATTCATTTTCTATGTAGGCTTCATAGATCGTCACAACCATTTAAAATCAATGCATTCATAGCATGACTCAATATTTGTATGGTAAGTGTAGGTAAATTCTATTACTTCATGTTTCAACACACTTAATACTAGTTTTAGTAGTTTTGTAATAAATCAACATTTCCATTTATAGTTCAATGTTTCTATCTCTAAAAAAATGTATCATATTTTCTTAGGATTTGTGCTAATCTTGGACTCAATTTTTCTTTCTATGTACTATCAATAACTTCTCTTTCATAGAAAATCATTTTTCCAAGATATTTAAGCAAACTACTAATGTATGTTTTGTAGATTCATTTGTCCATGTTATCATCTTTTGTATAACTAATCTTGGCACACTTGTCTATGTTCAATGGGAATTAAACTATTTTCCATGTCTTTGAATTCAAACTTGAGTGTACGCTCTCTCCTCGCACCTTTGGGTGATCTTGGAGATCAAAAAATAAAGTTTTGTCTCTTTTACTTACTTTTCAACTCAAGAGATAATGTGTGTATGCTCTTCCCTCATGCCACAAGGTGACATTAGGAATAAAATACACTTAAGTTTCCTTCCCTTTAGTGGGATTGTCTAAGGATTTCATCACAATAGGGGCCAACCTAAACCACACATTCTAGTGGGGTATAAAAAGGGGAGGATAGTGAAATCTATACCTTAAAGGAGAACCATTGTGTCTAGATAAGCCTTGTCACCCTTCTTGTAAGGAGGAAAGGTGAAGTGGAATTAGAATTTTCCATGAACACATGCTTGTATAAGGACTCATGTTCATGAACTTAGACCTCACGTGCCATTTGGTATTTCAAGGATATCCATAGCAACCTTGTACAACCTATTTTAAAACCACAGATTGTGTACATTTGTGATGCATGAGTTAGTGGTTAGTGATAAGAAGTCACTCACCCTATCCCCCTAGAACCAAATGTGTATGGCATGTATGCTCTCCCCTACCACCTTGTACATTATTTTGGGTGATAAAAATAGTTATCTCCTCATCATTACACTTACACATTATGACTAGACAAGGCATATTTGTAAGATTACAAGCATGCACACTTCTACTTGAATATCATAGGTTGTTAACATGCTTGGTGTATTTTCATGTGTTAAATTCATAAATGTATTAAATTTTAAACATCCAAACACTAAAAATTTGTGAAACCTTTGAAAATTGAATACAAATCTAACGTTACAAAAAACTTAAAACCTTTTTTTTCAAATGCCAAAATTTTGAATCCAAATTCAAAAAAGTTCAGGTCTTTCATACCCATTTGATCATTTCATCCATTTTCCTATGTCAAATTATCCTCCAAAATGCAAAAATTCATCCAAAATCCATCAAAATCCTCTAAGTCTTTTACCTTCGTTATCAACACAAATCAACATTTCCATTTTGATCGAGTGTATACATCGCACCCTTTAGTGTTTTCATTCACAAGTAGGCATATCCATCTTAAATTGGCATATGCATCTAGCCTTCATCAAATCCCAAAATTTCACCCTCAAATTGACATTTACCATCAAATTTAATCCAACCATAGTTCTAATCCAATTAATCTTTCCATTTAATCCCTAAATCCAGTCAAGCTCACACCAACTATCACATAGACCAACAAGCTAGTGGTAGAATGCTTGCTCCCCCACCTCCTCACAATTATATCTCATCATCCCACCACCACCAACAACATCATAAACCTCAACCATCATCACATTTTCCATAAAGGATGTCTATCCAATACATCTCCACTTTCTAACATGCACCCATCATCATTTTTTACTATGACTAGTCTTGTCCAACCACTTCTACCTCTATCTATCCCCCAACAAATTGTTCCCATTCAATCCATGCTACCTGTATTTATCTTTCATCAATCCACCCCACAATATTAACCCACAATGAACTATTTGACATCATACCCCCAATATCAATCATATTATCAACCCAATCCATCCACATACCAAATTCATCCCACATATACATATCCTTCCACCTCATATCAAATCATGGTACTTCCACTTCGTTCACATCAAATGGTAATATAATCATCTCTTCCAACATTCAATTCCCTTCATCCCAACATGTCACAATCACCACCTCCTTACATACTACTCAACCTACCTCTTGGTACCCCCTTCAAACAAAAGTGGTAAGAAATGAAAACTTCACTTAAAGGATTACAAAGTGGGACATAAGGAAAATAATACAAACATGAAGACTTTTGTCCCTATCATTTCAAATGTGCATTAGTACAAGTACCCTTCTCTCATCAATTCAAAATCACCAAATTTGATAAATGCAAAGGGAAGGGAGACCCTCGAGATCACATAAAAGAGTTTTTATGCCATGCCAAGAGGTTTCTTATAGTGATATGCACCTCATATGCCTCTTCCCATGAAGCTTAGGTGGGGAAGCCTTGGAGTGGTTTATACATCTACCTCAAGGTTCCATCTCTTCTTTGTCGACTTATTTGAGAAGCTTATCGCACACTTCTCCTATAATGCCAAACATGAGATCACCATATTAGACCTTTGAAATAAAAAATAACATAGTAGTGTGTCTTCTCTACCTACTTGCAATGGTTGATGGGACTTTCTAGTCTTTCCCCTTGGCCCATCCTTGAAAATAACTCATCAAAATCTTAACCTAGAGATGAAATTTCACCTGCAAGTGCATTGTGTCTCTATCTTTGATAAGATTATTGAGAAGGACATTATTTATAAAGGTTTCGTTAATATCTACAAATATGATATCAATGACAAACAATATACAACATGGTTTATTTTTTATGGATGTTGTCATTGACTCAAAGCATGTGTAAAAAATGGCAACATCTATAAAAAATTAAATCATTTAGAATGTCCAAAAACCAAACAATGTATCTATCCCACAACGATAATCTAAACTCTCCCCCAAAAAATCCAAAATGCAAATACACACCTTTGGGGTAATCTATGGAGCTCATATTCCACAAACTAGTCCAAGAAAATATGGTTACATTCCCTACAACTAGACCATTTGATGACACCAATCCCAAGCCTACATTGTACAAAGAAAATGAATACTATGAGTTCGTATCAAAGGCCACTCAATTGTAAATGCATGAAGATAAATAACTATATTCAAGACCTCATTAACGATGGCATGAGATTAAGGTCAAAGGTTTAACCTATCCTCTTCACTGAATGAATAATTAGATATATATTAGAACCCTCTTCTGAAGTATGAACAATCCACTTCATCCCAACTGTCCATCTCCAACCAAAATCAATCTCAAAATAATCATTTCAATAACATCTACTACAATAAAATCCCTCATACCTATGACACTATTGTGGGGCATATCAATTTTGACTTCTCACAAGTTGCAACCATCAAAATTAAATCCAAAACCATTGACTGCACTGTTACTACATGATGTGGTAGGGTCATTGTCCAAGGGACCTCTTCATCCTCCTCCTCATAGGCTCCCTATTATAATATCTTAGATCACCTTAAGGAGACTTCAACACAAATATCCATCTTGGAGCTCATCAAGATGTTTCCCATTCATAGAGAAATATTAGACCAAGCCTTACAAAAATTGTGAGTCATGAATGACATCAATGGTAAAAAATTAAAAGCCCTTGTGGGCCACCTATCATCCAGCTACTAGCTCACATTTAATGTGCATGCCTCCCATCATTCCATCCCATATTAAATCCCTTTACATTAAGGTTCTAATTTCTAAACATAAGGTAAAATGAGTCCTCTTAGATAATGGGTACTACTTGAATTTGTGAACCCTCAAATTCATAAAAAGTTGGGATATCCTATGGTTGATTTATAAATTTAGGTCATAACTATCAAAGCCTATGATAATGTAAATCATGAATCATAAGGCACTATTTGTCTCCACATTCAAGTGGTGCCCATCTTACAATAGACAAGGTGTCACGTTATTTATCTTGACCTTCCATACAACCTTCTCCTTAGTCGCCCATGGATTCATGCCATGTAGTCCATCCCATCTACATATCATCAATTCTTAAAATTCCCCCACAGTAGCATTGAAGAAACTATTGACATCAATTCACAATCCTTTGAGTGTTGTAAATCTAAGGAGGCTTCTTATCACAAAGGTCATCATTACCCTAGTACTGACATTGCTAACCATGACAAGGTCAAAGCCTCCTCTTCATACATTAATCCTAATTCCCTTGGATCCAATTCATCGTCTTCCCAAAATCCTAAATCCACAAAGATAAAGATCATTAACAAAGGTTGTGGAGAATATGAGCTACACAATGCCTTTTATGTAGTGTAATTGTCTCTTTCTCCATGATCCTATGATCATCCTCAATAATAATCACATCCGAAGACACTGAAAACCAAATAGTTTTGGTCCACCACCTTCACATCCACAAGCTCATATTGGTCGTAGAGTAAATTGAATTTTCTATTGACTCTTGGTTGTATAGTGATGAATTAGATGATAAATTTCCCCTTCAATATCTAAAACAACATTACCCTAGCCCACTACATATTTGTGAAAACATGAATTATAATGGTAAATGCCTTCACCTCCACAAGCAAGGAATCATTGATTTGATTCATGAGGAATATTTTCTAGATCACTGTTGACTAGGATACATGCCTCTTAGTTTGAAAACCAACAAACCTTGTGCTACTTTTGTGAGTGTAATAGAACCATGTAACATCATTGAAAACATTGTGGGAATCTAACCATCTTAGCTTCCTTTGAAGACCTTGATGTCTCCTACCTATTTCTCTATAACACCATCCTTACCATCAACCTACAACTCCAATGTCCTAATCTCATCAAATGGAACCAATAAAATCCTATGTCTCTTGACACCTTTCAAAATGACGAGTGTATCACAAAATTATTGAGGCTCTACAATGGTATTTGTTTTAGTGATCATAAATAGGTTTTGATATTGACCTTAACTAATATTCCCTGAGATTTCACCTCGGACATTAGCCTAACAAATACCAGATGAACGAAATTTTCATGTTTGCAAGTGTGATATTTACATGTTGCATTGCACTCACATGTGCACAAAGTGTCGTAACAAGAACAACACCTAAGATAGAATCACCATTACATTAGGCAAGGTGGCACAAATAGAAGAATTCACCCATCATGTGACAAATCACCATGATTACCATGTGAGAGAACTAAGTTCACTCCATGATGATGATTGGATGAACATCCATGAACTCATTTCCTCATGAATACAAGAGTAGGATGAGGGTAAAAAATAGATCAAATCCATTCTATGATGGCACAAAATGATATCCCAACACAAGGGAAAACTCACTCAAGAGATTGACCAACTAGGAGGTACAAGCCCTTGACCAATAGGAATGATCACCAGTTGATTACCTATAAAGTCACACTTCCCAACCAAGACACCTAACAAAGAAGTGTTAGCAAGGGAAGACTTAATAGACTAATGGGAACGAATTTTGTATACAAATTTTCTTTGAACAAGATCAATAAATACCTATTGTCCAATGACCCCAAGACTACAACATCCGACAAGAAATATAAAATAGGGAATAACTTTCCAACTAGGACACTTAACAAAGAAGTGTTAGCAAGGGAAGACTCAACAGACCAATGGGGACAACTTTTGTATACAAAGTTTATTCTAACAAGGTCAAGAAATGCTTGTTGTCCAATGACCCCAAGACTACAACACCCTAGATGACTAAAATGCACTAAAAGGACTTTAGTGTGCCAAGAGGACTATAACTTGCATTGACCTAGTGTCTAGTTCTTGCATTGTCATCCTCTCACAACGTCTAAACAAAAGATTCTTCAAGACGCCTACTTAGGACTTTGACCAATGATCAAACAAGGACTCTAGTACTAAGGAATCCATTGTAAGGCCATGTTCAAACTGACAAAAGATGGAACAAGCCTCAAAACATGATTCTAAGGTCTCCAAACTTGTCGATCTCTAAACAAGCACAAGACTTAAACACTCTCCAACAAGAGAGAAGGTCACAAAATGGAAAACTCCTCAAAACAAGACAAAGTGATCTGAGACACCTATCTAGACATACTCAACTCACGTGGACATACCTACCCATGAAGGAGATGAAAAATGGGTCAAGGGCATGATCCACCCTATGAAACTATTGAAAACCAACTCAAGAGGACTTAACAAGACAATTAAACATCATTAAACAATACACACTAAGCACTTAGCCAAATTACAAAATTATGAATTAAGGCATTAAGCTAACAATGTCTACATAAGAAAATATGATAAAAGTATTACAAAACACTATTCCCATTTGACACCAACATCTACATGTGTAGGAACAAAGATAGGATCCTTTCCAGCATGCTCTCCAAAGAGCATCCTCCAAGTTTTCCTATCCCCAACAGTGGTTTATCACCACCCAACCATGTGGTACCCTGATGCCCAATTCATTGTCCTAGGAGATAGTTAAATTGGGTACAAGAACACTCTCACAAATAAGGAGTACGTGGAAACACTCATGCCAATCAAAAGCATCAAATCACATGTGGAAACTCATGTGAAAGAAGTGCATATAAAGTAAGAATAGATCACTAATCACATGTGGCAATCATGTCGATCAAATACATACAAAGAATAGAATAATGCTAGCACAACACTCATGCATAAGGGATTCTCACACCTTTAATGCACATAAAACAACACATAAATCAAATATAAACATGCATACATAAATGAGAGTACAACAATCCATCAACATACATGTAGGGGGTATAAACATATTTTGGCTACCAAATCCAAAGAAAGGATAGGATGAGAACTAGGAATAGAAACAAGGAGTGTCATTACTATCAAAATTAGATCTAGGATAGCATCACCATTTTGCATATATTTTGAGTAAATAAATAATCTAAATTCACCAAATCCTTGAGTTTTGACATGCCCTTTATGATCAAAACTAAATCTAGGATAGCATCCCCCTTTTGTGTAGATATCTTATTTAACATATTTAATTTTTCCCAGTTTGTGTTGCATTATAACTTGATTATTAAACTCTCTGAATGAATTTCAAGTGATCCATCTGTGTCACAACAATTGGTGAGATTCCACTCCTTCCCTATTCTATACATCAATCCTATGTCTAATGCTCCTATATTAATTATTGGGCATGACACACAAATTAATGCATAACTTTTCAACATAAATATATGTTGTTTGACAACATACTCAAAAAATGTAGAATCTTAAAATAATAGGGAGACTAGTCATCCCACATTATAAATCATCCACATAGAGCATAAAATGTAAACTTGTTTTCAAAAGAAAGAATAACCATAAAATTCCCAAATCATCCATTAATGGATATGGTTGTTACCTTGCATAAATTTCCTTGCGAAGATGAAGCTGAAGAAGAAGAGTTCTCTGAGGAAGAATATGATGGTGCAAGAGATCTTACGGAAGTTAGGTTTTTGAGGTCCATTTCGAAGATTAGAAACAGGCCTAGGATCGAAGTTTCTACCTATTCTAGAGATCTAAATCTGGAAAAGCTTATTGATTGGATAAATGATATGGAGGAATATTTTGAATATGAAGATGTGGAGGATCTAGAACAGGTCAAGTTTGCAAAAATAAAGTTGAAGGGCCATGCGAGTATTTTGTGGAAGGAGGTCCAGTTGGAGAGAAATAGAAGAGGAAAATGAAAGATTACCAGATGGGATCAGATGGTGGATAACCTAAAGAAGCAGTTCATTCCTATGGACTATGATTTGGAGTTGTTGAAGAAGTTGCAAGGATTGAAGTAAGGTAATAAGTCTTTTAAGGACTATAAAGAAGAGTTTTATAAGATTATAATCAAAATAGGCCATGCGAAGGCCAACAAGGAGAAGGTAGTCTATTATATTAATGGGTTGAGGCCAAGTATTCAAGAGGAGCTGAGTCTATTTAGAATTACCACCATAGAAGATGTGTACCAGTTTTCACTGAAGGTGGAAGAGAAGTTGAATAAAAAGATTTCAAAGAAAGCAAAGAGGAAGAGGTCACGGCAGAAGGACTGGTGGAAGATCCTATGCAAGCTGAAATGAAGATCAAAAGAAAAATGAAGTAGGCACTAGTTGAAATTAGAAGGAAGATAATGCCTACTACCCTCATGACCAAAATAATGATGAGAAAAGAGGGAAAGGAAGAGGAAGACCTCAGCAAGAACTTGGAAGGGGAGGTTTCAGAGGAACATGTTTCCAAAGTGGTGAAAAATGACATCGAGCATAAGAGTGTCCGCAACATCAAGGAAGGAAAAATAGAAGACCTGATGGTAATGCACGAGTTGTACATGTAGATGAAGATGTGCAGTCTGAGCATTTTGAAGATACTGGATGGAGAGAAACCCTAATTGTTAGAAGAACCTTGTTAAATGAGGAGAAATAACTAGATCAGAGGGAGAGTTTATTCCACACAAGGTGCAAGTGTGAAGTTAAGTGTTGTGATATTATTATTGTCAATGGAAGCACTGATAATCTTGTCTCATAGGAGATGATTAACAAGTTGAAGTTGACCAGGAGAAGGCATCCACATCCATATTAGATTGCATGGTTGTAGAAGGACCATAGAGCTTTGGTCAATGAACAATGTTTAGTCAAGTTCAAGATTGGAGACTACCATGATGAGTTGGTGTGTGACATCAACCAATGGATGCATGTCATATGCTATTGGGAAGGTCATTTTAGTATGATAGGTGTGCTTTCCATGATGGCCATACAAACACCTATTCCCTGACAAAGGATGAAGTTTGTCATAAGTTGAAACCCTTGAAAGAGGTGGAAGAAAAGGTATTTAGTACTGCCAAAATTTTCTTCGTAGATGGTAGGAAATTTTTGGATGGTATGAAGAACAAGCATCATTACTTTGCATTGATTCATAAGATCATCTAGGAGAAGTGTGAAGATGTACCAGTAGAAGTCGCAGATCTGTAGGAAGAATTTTAAGATATTTCTTTGATAATGTACCATAAGGTTTACCACCAATGAGGAAGATAAGTTACCAAATGGATTTTATACCAAGAGCTAGTTTGCCAAATAAGCCATCCCATAGAATGACTCCTACAGAGAATGAAGAGCTGAACAAACAAGTTCATGATCTGTTAAGGAAAGGACTAATAAGAGAGAGCCTAAGTCCATGTGTAGTACCTATAGTACTAGCACCAAAGAAAGACGGGGAGTGGAGAATGTGTACAGATTCCTGAGCCATCAAGAAAATTACAATCAAGTAAAGATTTACATTGCCCAGGATGGATGATATTATGGATTTCTTGAGTGGATCCAAGTACTTTATGAAGATTGATCTGAAGAGTGGATATCACCATATCTGAATCAGAGAATGAGATGAATGGAAGACAATTTTCAAGACTAAGGAGGGCCTATACGAATGGTTAGTCATGCCAATTGGGCTAACCAATGCACCGAGTACATTTATCTAGCTCATGAATAAGGTACTAAAAGAGTTTTTGGGTAGATTTGTCATTGTTTATTTAGATGATATTTTGATTTTTAGTAAGACTTTGGAGGAGCACTTGATGCATGTTTGAAAAGTTTTTGAGAAGCTAAGGGAAGAAAAGATGTTGATTAATTTGAAGAAATGTAGTTTTGTGAAGGAGTTGGTGTACCTGGGATTTGTTATCTTAGCCGAGGGTCTTAAAATGGACCCAGAGAATCAGGTGAGGGATATCATTGAATGGCCTATTCCAAGGTGTGCTATAGAGGTATGATATTTTCATGGTTTGGCAAGTTTTAATAAAAAATTTATCAGGAATTTCAGTAGAATTTGTGCACCTCTAATGGAGAAAATGAGAGGGGATAGAAAAGAGTTTAAATTGACTATAGGAGCACTAGAGATGTTTTGATACATTGAAGTAGAAAGTCACAGAGAAACCTATTTTGGTACTTCCAAATTTCAACAAGCTATTTCAAGTAGATTATGATGCTAGTGGTAGTGCTATAGGAGCTGTTTTGAGTCAAGAAGCTAAGCCCATTGCCTATTTCAATGAGAAGCTTAATAATGCCAAGAAAAAGTATTATGTTTATGATCATGAGTTTTATGCTATAGTTGACGCTTTGAAGAACTGCAAACATTATTTGTTGCTAAAAAAGTTGTTTTATATACTGATCATTAGGCTTTACAGTATCTTAATTGTCAAGGAAAGTTAAATCAAAGGCACTTAAAATGAGTTGAATTTTTGTAGAGTTATACTTTTGTTTTGAAGTACATGAGTGGGAAATCCAACACAGTTGTAGATGCCTTCGAAAGGAAGCTAGGTGTACAGAAATCGCTTCCTACACTAATCTAAAGAGGAGAGAAGAGTGAAAATTTGTTTTTATCCTTACAATTATAGAATGTTAACAACAATAATGGAGATATTGTAGAAATACACATACACATAGAAATGAGATAGAAGAGAGAGACACACGATATACTTGGGGAAAACCCTTATCGAGTGAAAAACCCCACACTCCAAAACCTGCACAATGTATTATCAAAATTGAAATTATTTACAATACACTTTCAATGCAATCTCTTAGGAGTCTTCAACACTTGTATCTGGGGATAAACTGGCAGCATAATAGTACCTGTCACTCACATAATACATCTCTTCTCCAAAGCACCTGTTTATATAGAAGATACAAGGCAAAAATGGCCCAAAACCCATGCCTATGGACACTTGTCCAACACTGTAGGATATTCATGACACTTGTCAAGTCACCCATTCCCAAAGAGGTCACCTATTCCCAAGATGGGCAATGACAGATGATCTTACGACTCTTACAACCGTCATAGAATCCATCATATTGACATATCTTACAGTTGTAAGAGAATCTAGTATACACATGCTATAAATAGCATATTCTCTTACAACATATCATGACCCTCCTTGGGGTGCCCAAAGATACCTTCTTCCAAGATTTCTTGTGACACATGTCTTCACCTGTCATAGAACCTTCTATTTCTGACTCTTACATGTCATAGATTCTATCATAGGAATCTGTCATAACTATTTCGGTCAAGATTCACTTACACACTAGTCAAGATGGCAACACATGGCAGAAAACCTCTACCACACAAAAGGGATGCCTATCTCCACATGGAGTGTGTTGACCATCCTAGTCATCTTACAAGTGGAGTGACAACTCATCATGCCACTTCACACTAAATGACAAAATAGAATGTGTAACAAAATTACAACTTAGGCTAAATAAATAAATTACATTACAATAATAAATGCAAGGAATTACCAAGGTTGAGACACCTTAATTCCCAACATTCTCCCACTTGTCAAACACCTTGTAAGAGCCAATAGAAATAACAGGATTTAATTGCTATAGGCTGAGAGGCCCATAGACTTCAAACACCATCCAAACTTCTATGTGCCCACTAGTTTTGTCAATGCATCTACAACATTCTTCAAAGTATCTACCTTCTCCAAATTTACCTTCCTATCCTCTACCATGTCTCACACGAAGTGAAACTGTACATCTGTATGCTTTGTTTGGGCATGGAAAGTTGGATTCTTTGCTAGGGAAATCGTAATCTGTCCTACATCAACACTAATATCTGAACATAATCTCTTAAGCCAAATGGCTTCCTTACAAGCATGAGTTGCTTCCATATACCTAGCTTTTGCCATGGACAAAGCAACCATAGGTTGTCACTTACTCATCCAACTAATTGCACCACCAATCAGAATCCACGAATCCATGAATACAAACTAAATGTGAAGGTCCTGTAGCATTACCATGATAGCATATGGAATACTCAGAAGTACCCCTCAAATATCTGAACACTCACTTAACTACATCTCAATGTACCTGTCTAGGATTAGCCATAAATCAAATAAGGAGTCCCATTGCTTGGGAAATGTCTGGTCTTGTGCAGACCATAGCATACATCAAACTGCCAACAGCACTAGCATAAGGTACTCTGCTCATGTCCTCCACCTCATTAGGAGATTTTGGACAATCATTAACAAACAACTTTGTCCCCAATGAAACAAGAACACACAATGGTCTACAATCTACCATGATAAACCTATCCAACATGGTCTTCACATACTTACTCTGGCTTAATCAAAGTTTTCTATTAGCTCTGTCTCTTCTGATTTCCATTCCCATAATGTACTTGTCTACCCATAGATTTTTCATCTTAATCTCTGCTAACAACTGAGACTTCAAATCAGAAATCATATTCTTACCATTCCCAATCAATAGCATATCATCAACATATAATGCAATAATGAGAATGTGATCATTGTCAAATTTTTAATACACACAATGATCTAATTTCAATCTCAGAAATTCAATCGACAACACAAAGGCATCAAATTTCATAAACCACATCCTAGGAGACTGCTTCAAACCATACAAAGACTTCTTCAACTTGCAAACCAAATTTTCTTTACCTTTCTCTATGTAATGTTTTGGCTGTGACATGTAAATCTCTTCCTCCAAATCACCATGAAGGAAAGTTGTCATCACATCCATCTGTTCTACCTCTAAGTCATAAGCAGATGCAAGAGATAACAGGAACCGAATGGATGTTAGCTTTGCAACAGGAGAGAAAATTTCACCATAATCAATTCCCTCCACTTGTGAGTACCCCTTCGCAACCAATCTAACCTTGTACTTTTCAACACTGCCATCTGCACCGAATTTCTTCTTGAACACCAATTTGCATTCAACGGGTTTCCGTCCTTTAGGCAAAGGCACCAAGTCCCATGTTTTATTCTTTTCCAAAGAAACCATCTCATCTTCCATGCCCTCCTTCTAGGAACCTATATCTTTAATGCCCATAACCTCTGTCACAGTTCTAGGCTCATTAGTGTTAGTAAGTAAGGAAAAAAACACAACTAGAATCAAGTAATGAATAACCAAACCTATCAGGTTGCTTCCTTGTTCATGTAGATCTCCTCAAAGGCTAAGGTTGAGGTTCTGCTTCTTCTTCTAAGCTTTCAGAGCTGCTAGAGCTCTCCTCTTCATTAGGTCTCACAAGGTTTGTCAGTTCATTCTTCTTAGGGGTAGAAGGACACTAAACCACATCTTCTTTCTTTTCTGTCTGTTGTGGCTATAGAACAATGGAAGAAGGTGTTAGCTCTCTATAGATAACACTTCTACTATACAACACTTTTTTAGCCATTAGATCCCAAAGCTTGTATCCTTTCACACCAAGACCATAGCCAATGAAAATACACTTAACAATGTTGTTCTCCAATTTAGACCATTTCTCCCTAAGCACATGTGCATATGCCTCACAACCAAAAACATGAAGATGTCTAACTGAAGGCTTCTTACTAGACCACACCTCCATAGGTGTCTTACCAACAAGAACTAATGTAGGAGACCTGTTTACCTGGTAGCAAGTAGTGGGTACAACTTCAGCCCAAAACTTTTGTTCGACGCTTGCTTCACTAATCATACTCCTAGCCTTCTCCATCAGTGTCATGTTCATCCTCTCTACAACTCCATTTTGTTGTGGGGTGTATGGAGTTGTCTTATGTCTTTCAATCCCTTTCTCTTTACATAACTTATTGAACTCTATCGAACAAAACTCACCACCATTGTCAATTCTCAAACACTTAATCTTTTTACTAGTCTAATTTTTAGCAAAGGCTTTAAACTCTTTAAACTGACTAAAGACTTCAGTCTTTCTTCTGATAAAATAAACCCATCTCCTTCTACTGTAATCATCTATGAAAGATACAAAATATACAGATTTGGAAATCGAAGGAACATTAACAGGACCAAACACATCAGAATGAATAAGATCCAATACACCAGAAGACTTGTGAGAACTAGAGTAAAATTGAACATGGTTTTGCTTTCCATATACATAATGTTTGCAAAAGTCAAACTCGAGATTACAATCATTTAACCCCTCAACGAGGTTTTTATTTTTTAGGGTTATAAGACCCTTCTCACCAATTTGGCCATATCTCAAATGCCATAACATAGTCTTTTTCAGTAGGAAGTTTAACTTCCAAAGCATGTGCACTACCATCAGAATGTGTTACAATAGATTTCTTCACTACTCATTTAGATGGTGGGGATGAAGTGACTGCAGCTCTTTTCTTCGAGTCAGAAGAACTATTGCACTGTGAGGTGCATGCCTCCAACTAAAACAAAGTACCTCTTAGAGTACCCTTCACAAGCATCATAGATCCTCTAGTCATCTTGCATCCATCCTTCGAAAAGATAACCTATACACCTGCATCATTTAACATACTTACAAAAAATAGGTTCTGTGCCAAGCCCGGGATGTGCATAACCCCATTGATCCCCTTCATTCATTCATCTGGGAATCAGATAGAGAGTCTTCCATGATGAACAATCTTCAGATGAGAATCGTCACCTAGGTATACACTTCCACCATCGAACTCTTCATATTTCATGAACCAGCTTCGATGTGAGGTCATGTCAAATGATGAACTAGAATCTATCAACCACACATCATCAGATGCATGGGTGGCTAGGGCTACGACGAAGGCATCACCATCATCTTATTACTTGTTAGAATCTGAATCTAGGGCATTCTTCTTCTTCTTTTTCTTTTCCTCTTTGCATTCCTTTCAGAAATGCCTAGATTTATCATAGTTCTAACATAGAACCTTGGACTTTCTAGGAGATTTGGATCTCCCATGGGATTTGGATCTCCCACAAGATTTGGATCTACCCTTTTCACCTTTCTTGTCCTTCTTCCCTTTCTCTTTGGGTCTTCCACAAACCGCAAGAGCTTCTTTGGCTGACTCAAATGTCTTTCTCCACATTTCTTTAGATAACAGCGAAGACACCACATCTTCCATCTCGAAGGTGGTAGTAGTGCTTCTGATGGCCATGACAAGATGATCCCATGAATTAGACAAAGAACAAAGCAGGGTCATACACCGATCCTCCTCCTCCATTTTCACACCCACGGATGTGAACTGTGCAACAATCATGTTGAAAGCATTCATACGGTCTACAACTGATCCTCCATCTCCCATCTTTAGAGAAAATAGCTTCTTTTTCAGAAAAAGCTTGATCACCAAGGACTTGGCCTGACAAACATCTCCCAACTTCTTCCAAAGATCTTTCGCGGTCTTCTCCTCATGGACATTCAATAGGATAGAGTCACCTAGACAGAGTCTTATGAGACCCTTATCCTTCCAATCTTTGAGGTCCCAATTATTTTGTGACATTGTCGTAGGTCTTGTTCCATCAACAGTTTCCCATAGGTCATGATCAATAAGTAGATCTTCCATCTTGAGTTTCCACAACTCAAAATTTGTGCCATGAACTTCTCCACCTCTACTCTTCCGGATGTAGTTGCCATCTCCTTCCTACAACAAGATACATAATACTCTACACAGACTTCCACTCAACCTATGATTAGCTCAAAAAACCCCTACCCAACAGCTAAAACCAATACTGGCCAGGCTCTGATACCAACTGAAAGGAAGATGGGTGTGTGGGAATCGCTTCCTACACTAATCTAAAGTGGAGAGAAGAGTGCAAATTTGTTTTTATCCTTACAATTACAGAATGTTAACAACAACAATGGAGATATTGTACCAATACACATACACACAAAAATGAGACAGAAGAGAGTGACACAAGATATACGTGGGGAAAACCCTTATCAAGTGAAAAACCCCACACTCCAAAACCTACACAATGTATTATCAAAACTAAAATGGTTCACAATACACTTGCAATGCAATCTCTCAAGAGTCTTCAACACTTGTATCTAGAGACAAACTGCTAGCATAACAATACCTTTCAATCACATAATACATCTCCTCTCCAAAGCACCTGTTTATATAGAAGATACAAGGCAAAAATGGCTCTATCTTGAGATGGGCATCCAACATGGCCTCATGGCCCAAAACCCATGCCTATGGACAATTGTCCAACACTGTAGGATGTTCATGACACTTGTCATGTCACTCCATCCCAAAGAGGTCGCCTATTCCCAAGATGGGCAATGATAGATGCTCTTACAACTCTTACAACCATCATAGAATCCGTCATATTGACATATCTTACAGATGTAAGAGAATCTATCATACATAGGCTATAAATAGCATATTCTCTTACAACATGTCATAACCCTCCTTGGGGCACCCAAAGCTACCTTTTTTCAAGATGCCTTGTGACACATGTCTTCACCTGTCATAGAACCTTCTATTTCTGACTCTTAAATGTCATAGATTCTATCATAGGAATCTGTCATAACCGTTTCGGTCAAGATTCACTTACACACTAGTCAAGATGTCGACACATAGTAGAAAATCTCTACCATACAAAAGGGATGCCTATCTCCACATGGAATGTGTTGACCATCCTAGTAATCTTACAAGTGGAGTGACAACTCATCGTGCCACTTCACACTAAATGACAAAATAGGATGTGCAACAAACTTACAACATAGGCTAAATAAATAAATTACATTACAATAATAAATACAAGGAATTACCAAGGTTGAGACACCTTAATTCCCAACAACCTTGAGAAAAAGGCAAATTTTGTTGATAGAGATGAAGATAGAGGTTGTTGGGTTCAATGAACTCAAGAATTTGTACCCTAAAGATCTAGACTTTATAGAGGCTTGGAAGGCTTGTTTGGAGCCTGTTACCCTAGATAGGACAAGATGGTTGGATTATATAATCCAAGATGGTATGTTGTTCAAACGAAACCAATTGTGCATTCTAAGGAGTTCCATGAGAGAGAACCTGATTAAGGAGAAGCATGGTGGAGGGTTGGTAGGACACTTTGGTTGAGATAAAACCATTGCTCTTGTTAGTGAGAATTATTATTGGCCAAAGTTACACCAGGATGTGAAGAAATTTGTACAAAGTTGTAGAGTATACCAGATGGCCAAAGGAGTGAGTCAGAATACTGGGCTATATCAGCCATTACCTATACTAGAGGGACCATGGGCGGATATCAGCATGGACTTTGTTTTTGGTTTACCGAGGACATAGAGAGGACATGATTCAATATTTGTAGTGGTTGACTAATTTTCAAAGATGGCATTTTTATTCCATGTCAGAAAACTAGTGATGTTATTCACATTACAAACTTGTTTTTCAGAGAGGTGGTTAGACTACATGGTCTACCAAGGAGTATGGTTTTAGACAGAGATACCAAGTTTGTTGGGTATTTCTAGAGGACCTTATGGAAGAAGTTGAAGACTTAGTTGAAGTTTAGTTCTGCACATCATCCACAGACTGATGGATAGACAGAGGTAGTGAATCAAAGTTTGGACAACCTACTGATTTTCTTAGTGGGAGATGATCCCAAAGGATGAGATTTGATTCTACCATAGGCATAATTTGCTTACAACAATTCTGTCAACAGGAGTACTAGTAAATCCCCATTCCAAATTGTATATGGAAGTAGTCTAGGAAATGCTTTTGAGTTGAGAAAGATAGAAAGAGGATAGAAGAGTAGTGTTGAGACTTAAGACTTTGCAGAACACCTAAAGAACTTGCATGAAGAGATAAGGAAGCATATTAATAACATGAATACTCAATACAAAAAAATGGTAGACTATATGTGGAGGTTTAAAGAATTTAGGGTTGGAGATGAAGTTATGGTTCATCTAAGAAAAGAAAGGTTCCCAATGGGAACATATAATAAGTTGAAAATAAAGAAATTTAGAACATGTAAGATCCTGAAGAAGCATGACTCAGGGAATGCATATGAGGTAGAGTTACTGAGTGGGATCAACATTTACCCTGTGTTCAACATTGTTGATTTAACAAAGTATCATGAAGGTGGCACAAAGGATGGACCAATAGAAGAACAATGGAGTATATTGACCTCTACTTCAAAGGAGAAGATAGAAGAAATCTTAAATAGTCGTGTGGGAAGAAGTACTCGGAATAGGCAATATGAAGAATATATGGTGAAGTGGAAAGGAAGGCTTGTCGAATATTCTTCCTAGTTGTCTAAGGCAGAGGTTGACCATTTGGGTTTTCCTCAAACACCTAAGATGTGACAAGGTCACTTCTCAAATTACCCTGGGTGTCTAATGCAAGAGCATCCAGTGGTGTAAGCGCAATCTTGCATCACCCAAAAAAATGATGATTTGTTTTTGGTTCTTTTCATTTTTTGTGTTTTTAGATACCCATTTGCTTGAATAATGATTCAGAACCTTCAAAGTTTCCAACAAGGCTAAGAATACTAGAAATTACTATTTTTAGTAACCTTATATCAGAGAAGCAATTGAGCCCAAAATTTTCCCCAAAGCTTCAGAATAGTCAAATAAATATTCTTGGTAGATTTCAGCTCAAGATCATGTATGGATTTCATGATATCAAACTTTCAATTTTGTGAGGTCCTCGAAAAAGTTTTGAAATCAGATTTGAGGTACTTAAACATCCCATAATGCCCTGAAAAGTTTACAAAAACCCATTTACAAATATTTGGTTTCGTAATTCATTTCATGAGTAAAAGTTCAAAGTTATGTCACACTTTTGGCCAACTTATTAGCACAAGTGAATTTTAGTATTTATAACTAAAAATTAATTTTTGTCAAACATATGATCTAGTAAGATTCATTCTAGATAAGTTAAATATCTCCACAACTTTTCAAACTAAAATTGTTGGCTAAATGCATATGTAGCACTACTTTGAGGCCAATTTACTAAAAAAATGAAATTATTTGAAAAATTTAATGTTTCAACAACTCCTACTCATATAAATAACATTTTTTTAAAATGTAAAAATACCCATTTGTAGATCCATAAGTACATAGTTTTAAAAAATATATTTATTTTAATAGTTCAATAATTATTTATATTTTATTTTTATTTTTTACTAAAATTAGGTTATTACCACAAAAATATTAGGTTGATTACCATGTCAAGAAAAATACTAAAACTTATTAAAAAAACTAAAAAAATATATGATGCCCTAGATAAAAGAATCTAGATTAAGATAGTATAATTTGTTTTCTATTTTAGATAAATATTTAATATAAAAGTTGACATCAAGTGGAAACAATCATGTTTTAATACACACACATTTAAATATTTATTTAAATATATATATTTATTAAAATTGCAAAAAAAATCCATGCCCTAAAGTTTCAAGTTATAAATATACACAAAAAATTTGAAGGAAAACAAAGAAAATTTACTATTTAAAGCTTGACATCTCATGTAACGTCATTTTTCAGCATTTTATCAGCAACTAATTTATAGTGTTAATTTATAAAAAACTATTTTCAAATAATTTTTTTATTTTGTCAAAAAATACAAACATAAAATATACTAAAAAAATACACATTTTATTAGTTTACATCATTTCAAAATTCAAAACATATATGCCACTTTCTAATGATTCAAGTTTAAAATTTAAATTAGTGTTGGCCATTTCCTTTATAAAAGTGTGACACAACTTTGTACTTTTACCCTCATGATCTTTCCAACGCTTTAAACGGTTCATCAATTGGACACCCGGATCAAAAGTTATGGTTCCTGGAAGTTGTGCTACCAAATTTTAAAATTCTTTCATGGGCAGGAAAAGGGTAGATGGGTTCATTTTGGCACCCAAATGGGAGTTACACATTTTAGAGCAAGCCAAAATTAAGGAAATTACACTAACTAGTTCCAACATGTATTTAAAGCCTATCTTTGGATAGTTCTGGAGGCAGTGGTCGAAGGAAGTGATTGGCAAGTCATGTTCATGTGAATCAGGACGTCAGATATTTCTATTGTAAGACAATCCATATTGTTGTAATAAGTGGGCATATGACCCTGGAAATTGTATTTCATATTTTTAGCCTTTTACAGGCAAGTTTAATGAAGACATTCTGAATTTGTTTGAGAATTGTTTAATTAATCTTTCTTGAGATCTTGTTCTTGTCTATTTGAAATCTATAAATTGTTGGTGTATGTGTTTTAGGTGGGGTCCACCCTGATCATACAAGAATTCAATTTCACATCATTCGCTATTATCTAAGCATGATATACACAGTAATTAGCAAGATTACTCACAACAAGTGATCCATAAGAACAAAAACATATTTCAAATCTTTCTCAAACACTTCACAAAATATTCACTCATATTAAAAAATGAATAAGGAATTCAATTTACCATAGTTCTAATAAAACACACACTAAGAATTAGTACATTCTCCACAATCTACTCCCTTATATAGTCCACTAAAGGCCCATAATGAACATGATAGAGAACATCACATGATACACAACTAGAATTTAAAACTTTCAAGCATAGCCACCATAATAATTTAAAAAGGAACACCAAAGTAAAAGGAAATTCAATCCCAACAAAAGGTGTAAAATAAGCTCAATTTCAATAATAAATCAAGCATGACCATAAAAGTCACAAGATAAATAGATATAAAAGTTTTGTAGCTAGAATTATTCATAAAAGAGAATAATAAATCAAATTTGATCCTTACAACATTTAGAGAATTCATCAAAAATTGAAAGAAAGGATCAAAATTATGAAGGTACACTTCACATGCACTACATGACTAATTATAGCCACATGCGAGGGAGTAAAATGCTACACTACACCTAGATTTCAAAATCAAAGATGAGTAAGAGAACATGCTCAAGTACACTAAAAAATGATTCTTCAAGACTTCAATCACATCAGGTATGTCATCATTTTTATTCATTTATACAAAACATAAATCAGGTTGGCAAGCAATTGAAACTTCATCTTTCTCAAGGGAATTACAATCAACATCCAATGATGAATGCAATCACATACTGGCAATAATTTAGTAAACCATTACTAAGCTAGGACATAAAGAGGCTAACAATTCAAGATATTTCAACACATCCACTCTCACAATAAGAAGTGATTAACATTTCACACCATACAAGAAACCATCAATCATACGGGAAATGCATTAATGCAACATTTATATTCAACACATATCAAAACCACAAGGGATAATTAGGTTGGGAATTAAGAACTTGTCCATTGGTGCATGGACTCTTAATGCTAAATTTCTCCACAACATGATGGCAAGCATATCTAAAATAGAATGCACAGATAACAATAGTGCTAGATATGACTTCACTCAAATGGGAGACTTATGTTAGAGCAACACCTCAGCTATGTTCTCAATACAAAAAGGTTACACTAACATGATTCAAAAGGGAATGACAAGTTGTTGGGGTCTCTAATCCACAACAACCCAACAAATCATTCAATGCACCATTCATTTCACAAGTCAAAATGCACACTATGTAATAGAGGAGAACACAAATCAGGGTCACAAGATGTAGAGTTTACTAATGCACTCATTATCCATTCACATCATATAAAAAATATCCATGCACATGACCCATTTAAAACCCCTTTTATCTAACATTTCAATCAATGCAATACAATAATCACACCTAGGTTCCCACATGAATCCTAGGGAAGAATGCAATTTGGGGACACAAGTAATTACCCAAATGATATTTTCTAACAATTCAACATTTACTTTCAAATTCAAGCATATGAACAAACATTACCTCCTTCACAAGCAATGCATAACTCTGAAAAGAGTAAACAAGGTTATATTAAACATTCAAGGACATGACATTTCTTCTCACATAGAGGTTTGCATATCTGGACTATCCAACGTGGTCGTAATAGCACCAATATGACTCCACAAGGGTCACTCAAACACTCAAACTTACTACAAGGATTATTGCAAAGCCTTCAGGACATCAAGAAGAAAAATAATGAAAAATCATCTTCTCGGCAACCACAAGGGTCTAACTAATCTAGTAATACTATATTTGTCAACCACGCACATGCAAGGGAGACATCTCAGGAAACAATACATACTACTCACAACATGAACTACACAAGGAACCCACACACGCTCAAACACAATGAACAAAACACACAACCCAAAGCTCCCAATAACACAACTTGGGCTTTAATACCAAGTGATATGCCCCAAGATTTCATCTAGGTCATTAGCCAAAAACACACTAGATGGACAAAAGATCAATCCTCTAGACCTTCTCGAAGTCCAAGTCTCAAACCAACCAAACAAGTCTCCAAAGGTGCACTACCTAGGTGACAACCAACCACTATGCCTACTAACTCCTCTAAGAATACATCACTCTATCCTCCAACTACCACTACAAATGAGGATAGGATCAAGCCAAAATGCCAAACATACCACAAGAAACTCAAAGCCCTATAAATTAGAACTACTACTATGCTGAGTAATTTCTCAATCTCTCTCCCAAGAAAAGAAAAACCTCACAATACTACAAATTTCACTCTCAAGGAGATTTTCCAACACAAGGTTACACTCTCTAAAGTCCTTTCTGAGATTGAGGACACTTTCCACAACATTCAAACTCAAAGATTAGGGAAACACAACTCTTAAAGGATACAAGCACCTCTAACTCACCTCCATGCTTATTAATTGCATGCCTCATATCCAGACATGGTTTCTCCCCATGAGGTCCTTCCTCATATTCTACTCCTAAAAAGAAAGTGCCTCTCTAACATTATAGCTCCTCACCACAACACTAGGATGATCAAACTTATGGGTTCTTAGAGGGAATAATCTAGATCACATCCTCCTAAAGTATAAGCATCTCTAAAAAGCAAGGCTTAGCAACCTACTTCTTATGAGGAACACATCCAAGGAGACAACCACACACCAAACATGGGAGAAAGACTTCTCTCAACACCACTTCAATGTTAAACTATTCTAGACCAAAAGGTTAAAAATATAGAAAGATCAAGGATTCATAATCTACTAGACAACACAAGACTTCCTTATGTACCAAACACCAAGTATCCATAAAATAGAATACATAGGACAAAAATTTCTTCAGACAAGAACTGTATCCCTTTCAATACCATGCTAGGAAACCTCTAAACTACCAATGACAAACTCTTGAAGCAACCAGATTCACATGGTTGACAACTCATCATCAGTAGGAAACCAACAATAATTTAATAAATATATATTTATTATATGTGTTAGAGCACTAACTAACACACCATCATACCCTACACTATGTCAGAACATGACTACAGTTACGGAACTTGTATCTAAATAACATGATGTGCATCTTCATATTATTTAATAAAATGGATTTTATGTCTAGAACACAATATCATACAATCCATTAATGTTAGAACACTAAGATTCATGTTATTATGATCGAGACTAATAGGAATGAGATAAGTAAGAACAACCATAGTTGGTGGACTAAATCAACATTCAACCATACACAATCTACTATAAGATCCAATCCAAATAAAGGTCTCTACATATCTCATTCACATAGATAATAGTCAAAGAATTACCATTTAAGCTCATACAAGAATTCAATTTCATATAATTTGCTACTATCTAGGCATGACATACACACCAATCAACAAGATTACTCAGAGCAAGTGATCCATAAGAACATAAACACATTTCAATTCTTTCTCAAATAGTTCACATGTACAATATTCACTCACATTCAATAGAAAATGAGAAATTTAGTTTACCATAGTTCTAATAACAAACACACACACACCAAGAACTAGTACATTCTCCACAATCTACAACATTATATAGTCCATTAGAGGCCTATAATGGACATGGTAGAGAACATTACATGATACATGACTAAAATTTAAAACACTCAAGCATAGCCAACATAAAAATAAAAAGGAACACAAAAGTGAAAGGAAAGTCAATTTTTTGAACAATAAGGTGTAAAATAAGCTCAATTTCAACAAGAAATCAAGCTTGACCATAAAATGTACAAGATAAATAGATATCAAAGTTCAGTGGCTAGACTTATTCATAAACAAGAATAATAAATCAATGTTGGTCCTTACAACATTTATAGAATTCATGATAAAAGGATCAAAATTTTGAAGGTACAAATCACATGCACTATGTGACTAAATGTAGCCAAACGTGAGGGAGTAAAATGCTACACTACACCCAAATTTCAAAATTGAAGATGAGTAAGAGAACACGATCAAGTACACCAACAAATGAGTCTTTGATACTCCAATCACATCATAAAACATGGGATCATTTTCACTCATCCATAAAAAAACATAAATTAGGTTGACAAGCAACTGAAACTTCATTTGTTTCAAGGGAATTACAATCACCATGCAATTATGCACACAGTCACACACTAGAAATCATATAGAAAACCATTACTAAGCTAGGACATAAACAGACTCAAAATGAGATATCTCAACACATACACCATTAATGCAACATTTACATTCAATACATATCAATATCATATTAACATTTCACACCATATATTAAATCACTAATCATATAGGAAATGCAGTAATGCAACATTTACATTCAATGCATATCAATACCACAAGGGAGAATTAGGTTGGGAATTAAGATCTTACCCAATGTTTCATCCTTACAATGCTAAATTTCTTCACAACATGACAACAAACATATCTAAATTAAAATACACACATAACAATAGTGTAAGCTAAGACAACTTCACTTAAATGGAAGAGTTATTTTGTAGTAACACCCCAACCATGTTCTTAATGAAACAAGGTTAATCACACTAACATGATTCATAGGGAAATGACAAGTAGTTGGGGGCACTAATCTAGAGGAACCCAACAAATCTTTCAAGGGACCATTCCTTTCACAAGTCAAAGTGCATACTATGGAATAGTAGAGAACACAAATCAGGGTCATGAGATGCAGGGTTTACTAATGCACTCATTATCCATTCACATCATACATCACAATATCCATGCACATGACCAATTTACATCCCCTTTTGTTTAAACTTTCAATCAATACACTGCATTAATCATACCTAGGGTCCCACACGAATCCTAGGGAATAATGCGAATTGGGGGAACAAGTCATTAACCAAATGATCTTTTCTAACAATTCAACATTTAATTTAAAATTCAGGCATATGAACAAACATTGCCTCCTTCACATACAATGCATAACTCTTACAAGAGTACACCAGGTTCAATCAAACATTCAAGAAGATGAGATTTCTTCTCACATAGAGGTTTACATATTGACACTATCAAATGTTGCCACAATAGCACCAATATGACCCCAAAAGGGTCACTCGAACACTCACACACATTGCAAAGATTCTTTCCAAGCATTGCTGACATCAAGAAAGTAAATCACATAAAATCAACTTCTCAGCAACCACAAAGGTCTAACTAGTCTTGTAAAATTATATTCCTCAACCACACATGTGCAAGGAAGACGTATTAGGGAATAATATATGCTACTCATGTCACAATATACACAATGACCCCACACATGCTCAAACCTAATGAGTAGAACACACAACCCAAAGCTCCCAATACTGTAATATGGGCTCAAATACCAAGTGATATGCCCCAAGATTTCACCAAAGCCATTAGCCAAACAAACACCAGATGAATAAGACACCTATCTAGACAGACTTAGCTCATGTGGATATACCCACACATGAAAGGGATGGAAAATGGGTCAGGCAAATGATTGAACCTACACTACTATAGAAAACCAACTCAAGATGACTTAGAAATCCAATTAAACATCATCAACCAATATGTTGGTACTCAAAATTAGGATTCCATAAATCCCTGTAGCCATTCAATTCTTGAGTGCCAAGGGTGTCAAACTCAAGACAAGGATTACAAACTTATACTCAGGATGAGGCAACTAGGAGAACATTGATAAGGTGGGTAAGACCTTCATCTTTTAGATCTGTTAGACCAAGGGAGGTATTCCCTAAGGTGTATGAGAATAATCAATGATAACAATGTTAAGCTAAGACTTCAATAAAACCATACCCAATGCAAAGGAAACTCTAATTTTCTATCACTAAGTAGCTTGTGGGTAGGACAAATAACACAAATAAGGCAAAAGATTGATATTTTTATTGTGTTTGAGTGTGTTGAAGGAAAAGGGAAGGTTGACAAATAGTAGATTGGTGCTTATATCAAGTTAGGGTAGCAGAGTCTAGATTTCAATCAAAGGAGATACTATTGTAATCATATTTTGTTACCTAATCAAGGTAGCAACAATAAAAATAACTGACAACCTATTACATATGCTAGGATCTACACAAACAAATAGGTGGCTAGAAGATTGCAGAATAGAATTCCAAGCATTCTTTAAAGTTCCATAAATAGTCCATAAGTTTCATACATTCTCATGAAAAGATACCTTGAAAAAGCATTATAGAGGTGTTTTACAAGACCACACAATCAACTAATAATAAAAAATGTTCAAATCAACAAATGTGATTATAGTAAGTTGTCAAAATACCAAAAACTCATAGAATGTTCATGGAGACATTCGAAAGGATGTTAAATTTACACACTAGCTTCATTCTTTGAATATTACAATGTCCTCTCATAGCCCCATAGAGAGAATCCAAAAAATATATGTAATTGATCTAAAATAGTAATTGGAAGAAACCCTAGGTTTCATACAATATTTTTATATCTTCTTCATCTCTTCTCTGCAACCCAAATATTTTCTATCATTTGACAGATAGCAGATCGATGCTTATATCAAGTTAGGGTAACAGAGTCTAGATATTCAATCAAAGGAGACACTATTGTAATTAGATTTTTTAACCTAATTAAGGTACCAAAAAAGACAATAACTAACAATCTATTATATAAGCTAGGCTCTACACAAACAAATAAGTAGCTAGAAGATTACATAATAGAATTCTAAGCATTCATTAAAGATCCATAAATAGTCCATAAGTTTCATACATGCTCATGAAAGGATACCTTGAAAAAAGCATTATAGAGGTGTTTTACATGACCACACAATCAACTAATCATGAAAAATGTTCAAATCAACAAATGTGATAAGGGTATGTTGTCAAAATACCAAAAACTCACAGAATGTTCATGGAGACATTTGAAATGATGTTAAATTTACACACTGGGTTCATTCTTTGAATATTACAATGTCCTCTCTTTGCCCCTAAGAGAGAATCCAAAAAAATTATGTAATTACTCTAAAATAGTAACTGGAAGAAACCCTAGGTTTCATACAAGATTTTATATATCTTTTTCATCTCTTCTCTACAACCAAAATATTTTCCATCATTTGTTAGATAGCATATCGGTGCTTATATCAAGTTAGGGTAGTAGATTATACATATTCAATCAAAGGAGAAACTATTGTAATAAGATTTTGTTACCTAATTAAGATAGCAACAAAGACAATAATTGGTAGTCTATTACATAATCTAGGCTCTACATAAACAAACAGGTAGCTAGAAGATTGTAGAACACAATTCCAAGCATTCTTTAAAGATCCATAAACAATCCATAAGTTTCATACATTCTCATGAAAATATACCTTGAATAAGCATTACAGAGGTGTTTTACAAGACCACACAAACAACTAATCATGAAAAATGTTCAAATCAACAAATGCGATTAGAGTACATTGTCAAAATACCAAAAACTCATAGAATGTTCATGGAGACATTTGAAATGATGTTAAATTTACACACTAGGTTAATTCTTTGAATATTACAATGTCCTCTCATAGCCCCTAAGAGAGAATCCAAAAAATATATGTAATTTCTCTAAAATAGTAACTAGAAGAAACCCTAGACTTTCATACAAGATTTGTATATCTTTTTCATCTCTTCTCTATAACCAAAATATTTTCCATCATTTTCAAATGAATTAAAAATCCATTATACAACTCGTTCAATTCATCAAGAAACCTTGGAAGGAAGGATTTGACATCTGTAAAATGAAACTGGATGGACATGCTTGCCTACATCACAACCTCATGGGTTGTACCATAAAATTCTACATATTTGGAGTGTTTGCCCATACTTTGGTACAAAAATGTAATCATGAAAGGGCTCATAATAGTCATAAGGCATATTGAGCTCAACTACCATTCTATCAAGCTTCAAAAGGATCATTTATGGTGGTTCTGAGAGTTTCTAGAGTGTCCTATCACATCTTGAAAAAATGCAAACAATCTGAGTATTTTACCAAAAATTGGAATCCTAGAAGAACTAGGGACAAAATGACATTTTAGAAATGCTTGCCAGAAACTGGAATCCTAGAAGGATTATGTACATAGGGATATGGGGTGTCTAACATTAGGGAAACTAGAAACCTAGAAGGATGAGGGATTTTTGAAAAGGGTCAAATGTCCACAAAAATCCCAAAATCCCCAAAGTGACAAAAAAACCTAAATAAAATTCCACATGATGAGAAATGATAAACATAGCCCGAATCTTTGATATCACCCCAAAATTTTATGTTTTAGCCCTTCAAAATCAACATTAGGAAATGATGGGGTCTAGAAAGATCATGGAAAACTCAAAAATCCCAAAATGAGTGAAACACCCAAACAAAGGACCAAGTAGATGCAAGGGGGTGCCAATAACCATAGCCTTCAATTCCATCTCAAAATTCCAACATTTGACCTGCCATGAAACTAAACATGGGGAATGGGAACTTGAAAAGACATTGGAACTAGGAATGTCTCAATGTCCACAAAAAACACAAAATTCCCCAAGTAGCCAAAAAACTTGAATGAAAGGTCCATTTGATGCTAGATGACACACATAAACACCATCTCTGTGATCATCTGAAAATTCTAAGATTTGACCCTCCAATTTGAACATGGATAAAAGGGTAACTAACAGGACATAGGAACCAAGGATATCCCAAGTTCTACTAGAAATTGGAACCAAGGATGTTCCAAGTTCTGATATAAATTAGAACCTAGACCCCTACACCCAAAAGACTAGAAAAGGCATGGAAAGCACAAAATTTAGAAATTTTAAGGGTTTTTTGGCAACAATAAGATATGGCCATGGCATGGGGAAGGTAAAATAGTCACCACAACACAAAACCTAACCAAGGTAAACCCATTGAAAATTCCTCATATTGGTTATTAGTAATGGGTGAGAAACGTTCCATACAACAATAAGGCATAACACTTGGTATTTTTGAAAAATTTTAGGCACTTGCCAACATTGGCTCTAATTAGGGATGTGTGACTCTTGCAAGCGTGTCAATGATCTAGTTATCTCTAGGTTGTAGACCAAAAGGAAAGAGCAAGGACCCATCCAAAATGAAGAAGAAGGGCAACGACAACAAAAAACCCAAACCAAAACATAGAAAAATGGAAAGATATATACATATGTACAAAGAACCACACAAAATAAAGATAAATAGTACTTGAAGCGCTAACCATGGACTGGTAGCTCCAAAAAAAATTGCATCAAAACTCTTGAGGTAAAAAGTACCTTGACTGCACTTGTTTGAAATTTGATAAGGGGTAACCTATAAGGCTTCAAATTTTCCATGCTTGCCCTTATCTTCAGACCTATAGTTCCACATGAGGACTAGGTCACCATCTTAGAAATTCCTTAGAACCTCTCTCTTGTCAATAAAAATGCTTGGCCTTTTGCTATTATAACAGATTTGTTTCATGTGCAATCCTGCTAGCTTCATAAGTTGAGAGCTCATATTGTTAAGGAATCATCCTCATTTCCTTCAAATTCCTATAGTAATTTGTATATAGGTATCTCAAGACTATTGGCATCTTAGCTTCTACTCCATAAACCAAACCGAAGGCGATCCCACCAATAGCCTTCTTGAAACTTATCATATCAACTCAAACAACAAGCTTGAGCTTATCATCCCACCTCTTCTTGTTTTATTAAACTATCTTCTTGATGATATTCATGATGCTCTTGTTACTAGATTCATCCTAATCATTTCCCTATGAGTGATAGAGGAAGAATGTGTTAAAGCTATCCCATACTTAGAATGTGTGCCAAGTAGATCATGGCATCTAAAACACATTTCCTTGTAAAAAATAACCCTTGCAGGCACACCAAACCTTATGATGATATTGTTCATTAGGAAATCAATCATTACTTTAGATGTTGCATTTCAAGTAGATATTGGTTCACCCATTTAGCGAAGTAGTCAGTGGTTACAACGATCCATTTGTATCCATTGCTAGATTTTTCCATAATTTCTCCAATTAAATCAAACCCCATTATTGAAATGGAGTAGCCTTAGCTGATATGGATGTGAGAGGGAGTGTAGTTGTAAACTTCTTCTTGCTTGAAAACCTTTGGCAAGGACTACACTTTCTAACACATTTGGCCACATCTTTAAACATTGTGGGCCACCAATATCCTACTCTAATTACTTTGTGGGCAGTGGTCTTTGACATAAAATGTCCCCTAAAAAGTCCTTAATGACATTCATTCATAACCTTGACAAACTACTCATGATCTAAACATTTTAGACACAATCCATCAAGGTTTCTCCACATAAATTAGTTATACATCAACTCATAATATTGGGCTACCAACTTCAAGGTTCTCCTTTGATGATAACTCAATCTTGGAGTGCAACTCAGGTTCTCCAAATAGAAAACTTGGAGGGCAACCAAAGGATCATCTTTCAAAGAGAAAGGAGGATATGTCAAAATGGATGTTACTTGATGTACTTCTGTTGGATCCAAGTTTGTGTTTTCTATTATATTGGCAAGGCCTTGACCTCTAACTAGCCTTGTAGATTGCACCTGCATATAATATTCTTGGATCTTATTTATCCATCTACATCTCTTTCTAAAAGCTTCTTGTTGAGAAAAAATGTCCCTCACAAATTATGAGGCACATATGTAGTGATTTTGGCTCCTATGAGATAAGGCCTAAAATTATTGGCAACCTTGACAAGAGCATACACATGCTTTTCTATGATGGAGTAATTTAAGTCAACATTCTGCAATGATTTTCTAAGGAATGCAATAGGATACTCATATCCATCAATATGCTTTTGAAGCATTGCGACAATGGTATAGAAAGAAGCAAAAGAAAATAGTTGAAAAGGCTTGTAATAATTAGGATTAACCAATATTGGTTCCTTCTTAAGTTCATCCTTAATATCCATGAAGGAGATAGTTGATTCCTTATCCTAGCTAGTTGACTATCCCTTCTTAAGTAACATAGAGATTGCCTTTATCTTCTTAGAAAAGTTATGAAAAAACCTCCTAACAAAATTATTTTGTTCGAAGAAGGACTGCATGCTTTAACTATTTTGGGTTGAGGAATGACGTCAATTTCTATGACTCTTTTTGGATCAATCCTCACACCATCCTTAGACATAATATGTCCTAGAAGCTTACCTTCTTCAACACCAAATGTGCACTTCTTAGGATATAAGGAAATCCCATACTCTAAGCATCGCTGAAAAATCAACTCAAAGTGTTTGTAATGGTCACCTCTATCCCTAGAATAGACCATCAAATCATCCTAATAGACCATCATGATTTCATTTATCAATCCTACAAATGCTACATATATTACCCTTTGAAAGGTGGCTCCTGCATTCTTGAGCCCAAAAGTCATCCTCACATACACAAATGTTCCCCAAGGATTGGTGAAGGTTTTCTTATATTACTTAGACTCTTTGACAATTACTTTATTATATCTTGAGAATCCATCCATCGTCAATGTACTAATTAAGACTCTATCAATTTATATAGAAAATAGTCCATACTTGGCAATGGGTAGTTGTCCTTGAGGGACTTAATGCTCAAATTCCTAAAGTCTACACAAAGCCTTATGTCCCCATTCTTCTTTCTCACTGAAACATGTTTTGAAAACCACTTTGAATGTCTAATTGATTTAATTATACTAACCTCCTTCAACCTCATTAATTCATTTTCCATCCAAGCGACTAGTGTAGGATTAATAGGCCTTTGATTTTTCCTAGATGATTTTGCACTTGGTTCTAAAGGCATAGTATGTTGAAACAAATCTTCCCTATAATCTTTTAATTCATCACATGACCATGCAAAACACTTCTTGAAATTTCCAATTAGACCAATTAGTAATTGATTCTCTATTGGCTTCAACTTGTTCCCAATGTAGATCATCTTTGGAGATGATTCTATCATTAGATTTACACCTTCTACATCATCTTCACTGATTGGTTTTCTCTTTGTCTTGTAGAAATCATTACTATCAAACATTCTTTCAAGAGCTATAAACCTCTCTGATTGGTATTGGTCTTGAGCTAAATGATCTCATTTCCAAAAAAAAGTTTCATTTTCATCATCTACCTCAATCATTGGCTTCCAATCAATCTACTAGTTTTCAAATTCATTTATTCCATTCAAGAAATCATAGATATGCTTGTCATCATTGAATACTTTCCAACTATATTTATATCAGGAAAGCTAGGCCTAGTGTGGACTTCAACACTATAAGTGCAATAAGATGATGACAAAGATGTACCAAATTTTGAGGCCATAATAGCAAGTGCATCAACTGTGACATTTTCATTTCTATCTAGCCACTTGATACCAAAGGCATCAAATAACTCAATTGGTATTGCATACAACATTCCTATGCATTTTTCAATCTTTTCTGTTTTGTTGTATATGAGCCTCTAACCTAAGATACTATTAATTTAGAATCACCAAACACTGAAACATTTAATTCCATACTTGGATGTGATATTTAACCCAAGCAGCAGAGCCTCATATTCTACTACATTATTGATGCATCCAAAATTTAATATGAAATTAAACCTATAAGATGTGTCATTTGGGGAGATTAAAATAATGCTTGCACCATTTCCCTCTTGTGAATAACCACCATCAAAACAAAATTCCACACATCATTGCTTTCAAGGTAAGAAGGCTTTGGGAATGAGGTCAAGTTAATATAGTTGTTAACATTATCACCAAAGTTCCTCATTATGTTGTTAGGCTCACTATCTTCATAGTGCACCTCATCCATAGGATTTTTTGGGTCCTCCACAATATGTAACATTTTCTTTACTCTACGCAACTAAACCTATTTTTCATTCACTGGTATGGTGGCATATAATATGTCCATTTGTATACTACCACCTATTAAAGTTACCCATTTTCTTGACAATAGGATACCCCACTTTAGGGACAATCAACAATGATTATGTCCATCAAGAAAAATTTACTGGGGTATGTAGCGAGTTGCGCCACTACACCATTGACAACTCCAATAATATTTACCTCCCTAGAATCCATTGCTTAGCACTTTCCATAAGACCTAGTAGATCAAGATTAAGGGAAATTTACATATAAAGTAAGCCTCCTAAGGATGACATCATCAAAATAAGGAACTAACAAAAATCAATTAAAAGGTGACATCAACCATTATGGTGACATCATCCAAAATAAAATTATAATCATTTATTTTATTACGTTAATGTTTCTAAAATTCTATGAATTAACTCATTAAGGTTAATTTAACTCTATATGTCTCATTCCATCTTACTCATCTTTCTAAAAAATAAAGATTTTTATGTGTAGATTTATCATTCTTGAATTCTATTAAAGAAATTATTATATTTTCTAAAAAGTACATTTATTTTTAGAGAAAAGAAAATCTAAAAATTATTTTAAAAAATATATAAAAAAAAAAATTCAAAAAATTATTTCTTTGATCATCATATTTTTAGATTTTCCTATAAATATATTTTAAAAAATATATAAAAAAAAAAATTCAAAAAATTATTTCTTTGATCATCATATTTTTAGATTTTCCTATGATACTTACATCAACTAAAAGCCCTTCTACATCTTCTCTCTAGTCTGATAGAATACACTAAAATATTTTAAAAAGAACCAACAGTTGTGGCACATTACAAAAATCCCCCTTAACTTGTTGACAAACCTCTTCCTATAACCCTGACGACATTCCCTGGCCTAGGAGATTTCAGAATGTTTTATAGTTTTGGGTTGCAGCTATTTTGGGTCCCAACACACCTCTTTGTCACTTTGTCAGCAAACCGGCAAAACCACGAACCTGTAAACTTGGTCGGTGAAATTAGAGGTTCACGAACCAACCGATTTGCCAACAAAGGCCTCAAATGAACCACTTTTCAAATGGAAGAAAACATAAAGACTTGGGGAATTTTTACCTTAAGGGATAGTCAAGAAAACTACCTACGAATAATAGAAGAAAACAAGAAACATCTTCAAACTCTTATTCAAATGCTAAACAATCCAATTGCAAGCACTGATCGTAGGAGAGCACTTGCAAAGTTACTAGAGGAGATTGTTTCCCACATCGATTCGGTGACAAAGAAAATCACCAAATTTCAAGACTATAAGGAGAGGTGTAGGCAATACTATGCCAACAAATTGTCATATGAACAAGTGAAGAATGAAAAAAATCACAAAATATCAATTATGTGCACACTTTATTAATCCCAAAACTGGCCAAAGATTAGAAGGAACTTGGAAATGGTTCCCTATTCATTGGTGTAGGAATGAAGAAATATCCCAAAACTTTTGGTATATATGGTACATGGTCTTTGATGAGTGCCCATGCAACAATGATGAGGTGCCACAATATTTCTTGAGGAAACTCCATTGTGAGTCTGTCCTCAAGAAGATTTTCAATTATTTTGAAAACATAAAGATGATACTAAATAAGAGTTTTAAATTATTATATTTTCTAAAAAGTACATTTATTTTTAGAGAAAAGAAGATCTAAAAATTATTTTAAAAAATATAAAAAATAATTCAAAAAATCTTTTTTCAATAAAAATGTTTTTTATTCCTTAATAAACATTAAAAATTATAAAAATCATTTAAAATTTCTAATAGTTGCATAGGGAAGAGAAAAATTATATTTTATTTTAATTCTGGCATATTTTTAATTTTATAGCTTTAGTTTTTTTAAATATATGTTGGTTGCATTTTAATTTATTTGTATGGTAACTACATTTTTGTATTTAAAACCTTTAATTTTGTAAATATATATAAAATCATAAAATCATAAAATTATAAGTATATAAACTTATAGAATGTTTTAAACATATATTAAAATAAAATCTAAATCTATAAAATTATAAATTTATATTATATAAATGGGGTATATGCAAAGAGATGGGGGACCAAAATGTCACCACCATGGGACTTTTTGGTCCAAAAAAGAAAACAAAGTGAGCGCATTATAACGCGCTCATGTTTTGTTTCACTTAAAAGTTTAAAAAAAACTCATTTTCTTGTCATTCAGCCACCACCAAAGGCATTAACTAGCAAAAAAAATAGTTCAAAGCACGATTGCATTGAAGGGAAGTTTCTCCAAGAAAGTGGAAGAGATAAAACAATAAATTCACAATGCCACCTCGGTGCCAATGACGTTGTCAAGCAAATTTGGAGGGTCTAGCAGTCGAAGAAGGTAGGGTTTGACTGATTTTTGTTAGTTTGAGAAGAATTTTTGAGTTTTGCAATGTTTGATTTGTTTTTATATTGCATTTACAGTTATTGAGGCAAGAGAAAACCCAAATCCAGCTGAGGAGGGTGAAAACAACCCCAAAAACCCTCCAAACCCTCAAAACCCACCTTCACGTCCTCATAATGTAAGGGATAGTCAAGAAAACTACCTACGAATAATAGAAGAAAACAAGAAACATCTTCAAACTCTTATTCAAATGCTAAACAATCCAATTGCAAGCACTGATCGTAGGAGAGCACTTGCAAAGTTACTAGAGGAGATTGTTTCCCACATCGATTCGGTGACAAAGAAAATCACCAAATTTCAAGACTATAAGGAGAGGTGTAGGCAATACTATGCCAACAAATTGTCATATGAACAAGTGAAGAATGAAAAAAATCACAAAATATCAATTATGTGCACACTTTATTAATCCCAAAACTGGCCAAAGATTAGAAGGAACTTGGAAATGGTTCCCTATTCATTGGTGTAGGAATGAAGAAATATCCCAAAACTTTTGGTATATATGGTACATGGTCTTTGATGAGTGCCCATGGAACAATGATGAGGTGCCACAATATTTCTTGAGGAAACTCCATTGTGAGTCTGTCCTCAAGAAGATTTTCAATTATTTTGACATCTGTGAGTTCCAGGGTAGAGGTGGTGGCTCTGCCCAAGATAGAGAGGGGGCTCAATGAGATGAAAACCATGTACATAAACCACTGTTGAGGCCAGAACATAGGTCACTCCCTTCGACTTTGAAGGAGAGTGTTGAGGTGGAGACATTACATTCATTGACTACTCTTATGCAGTCTCTATCATAGCATGCTGATGATCTTACCCAGGCTGATGAGGGTGAGAGCAGTAGGCGTCATTTGTCCCCACATTTGTGTAGTTCATGTGGGAACATGTGTGATTATGGGATGCAGGATGCATGAGAAGACTCTCAGCAGGATGTTGCGATGCAAGGGCAACATCCATTGATGGAGGAATCCATATTGGATGAGATTGTTCTCACTGACGATGTCTTATAGAATACATTTGGTATTGACTCTCAAGTAATTTTTTACAAGTTTCATCTTCATTTAATATATTTTTATTTGAAATTTGTAATTAATTTTATATGACTATCTATATTATAAGTAAAAAATAATGTATGTAATTATCTGCACAATGAAATTCTAGGGTCAAAGTCTTCATCCTACCTCTGTTAGCCATCCATTGGCAGGTTATGAGAGGAGGTCAAGTCAGTAGGTATGTAATTTATCACATGATCATTATTATTGTAGATATGTCAATGGTAATATTATTTTGTGACAATTTGATGATTTCAACAGTCACCGACACCTCCACAATTTTCCTGGTCCCCTGGATGCAAATCCACCACTTTGACATAGGTAAATTTAACCATTTATAATCATTATGCATTTTTAAAATAATGTTATGTATTTATTTTGGTCAAATAATCTTGAACTTGATTTTTAGATGTTGAATGTGGAGACTCCTCATCTTCGTGAGTCAGCACAGATAGGCATTGTTGCAGCCATGATGTCTTCAAATCTTTTGATCGAGGTATGAGCCAATAACATGAAAATTTCATAATTTTGTATTTCTTGTTTTATCTCATGTCATTTGATGTACATAAATGATATTTATGTTTAGTCAATTTTGCTTCTTGATGCTTCTCACAGGAGGTCACAACTCTAGCCCATCCAACTACAGACAAAGAAGAGCTTGAGACAAGATGATGGAGAGTGACCATCAGATGGCGGTAACTGATCAATTACATATGTGATGTTATATATTTCATGTACATTTTCTATAGTAATGTGCATATTGTTTGATTGTATTAACAGGTGGAGCTGGATGAACTTCTGTTGAAGAGGTCTACTCGATGTTAGAGAGAGGATGAGTCACGTATTGGCTCTCCATCTTCATGGTCAAGCAAGGGCCACCAATTATTTCATAAAAGTCCATAGGAAACTAGTTCTTGGGATATTTGTTGTATGCTTAGATGGCTTTGTATACATACTTTTGTATGTTACCGATGTATATTTTTGTATATATGTCTATATGGCTTTGTATATAAACTAGATGTTATGTTCATGACATTATATATATGATAGTTTATATTAAATATTTAATTTGATGATCAATTATTGTTACAGAAATTTGGTTTTACATGTGCCAATTGTATTTTCTTGAAATTTTATAAATTATTTTCAAATAATCCATTTTGTGCATATCTTGCAATCATTGCATTCTGTGGGATTATGCATTTCTTTGAGGCATCATTTGAAAAAGTTCACGCACCTTGTCTATGCTTCCACACTTTCCATACATGTCTACAAGGGCAGCTATAAATACAATACATGTGACAAAATTCCTATATCATTTATGCTTTGATGGTTGTCCACACCATGTTCCCTAGATCCCATTCTGGTATAGGCAAGGAGGAAGTTGGATAAGGTTGTGCAATTTGGTTTAAATTTACTTTTATGCATTTGCTTGAGAGTTTTTAAAGCCTTACGAAAAATCCATTTTGTGCATATCTTGCAATCATTGCATTCCATGAGACAACATTTCTTTGAGGCATCATGTCAAACAGTTCACATTCGTTGTATATGCTTCCACACTTTGCATACATGTCTTGCAAGGTACTTACAACTACAACATTTGACAAAATTCTTATATCCTTTATGCTTTGATGGATGTCCATACCATGTTCCAAAGATACCATTCTAAGGGTTTTAGAATTTGGCTTTACACTCGCCAATTGCATTTTCTTGAAACTTTCTAAAGGCTTATCAAAAAATTCATTTTGTTCACATCTTGCAATCATTGCATTTCGTGAGGTGACATTTCTTTGAGGCATCATGCCAAACAATTCATGTGCCTTGTCTATGCTTTCACACTTTGCATACATGTCTCTGAGGGCAGTTGCAACTAAAACATCTAACAAAATTCCCATATGTTTTATCCTTTGATGGATGTCCATTTTCACATAGGCAAGCAGGATACTGGCTAAGGTTGTGGAATTTTTCTTTACAACTTCCAATAACATCTTCTTGAAAGTTTCTAAAGCCTTATCAAAAAATCCATTTTGTTCATATCTTGCAATCATTGCATTCAAGGAGGCGACATTTCTTTGGGGCATCATGCCAAATAGTTCACATGCCTTATCTATGCTTCCACACTTTGCATACATGTCTACAAGGGCAGTTGCAATTACAATCCTATATCCTTTATGTTTTGATGGCTATCCATATGCTATTCCAAACATTCTATTTTGGTGTACAGATAGGGAGGATGCTGGCAAAGGTTGTGGAATTTGACTTTACACGTGCCAATTGCATTTACTTGAAAGTTTCTAAAGTCTTTTCAACAAATCCATTTTTTGCATGTCTTGCAATTTCATTGCATCCCATGAGAGGACATCCATTTGTGGTGTTGTATCAAACAGTCCATGTGCCTTGTCTATGCTTCCACACTTTGCATACATGTCTCGCAGGGTAGTTGCAACTACAACTTTTGACAAAATTGCTATATCCTTTATGCTTTGATGGATGTCTATACTGTGTTCCAAAGATACCATTTCGAATGTTTTGGAATTTGGCTTTACACCCGCCAATTGCATTTGCTTGAAAGTTTCTAAAGCCTTATCAAAAAATCCATTTTTTTCATACCTTGCAATCATTGCATTGCATGAGGCGACATTTCTTTGGGGCATCATGCCAAACAGTTCATGTGTCTTGTCTATGCTTCCACACTTTGCATACATGTCTACAAGGGCAGCTGCAATTATAGCATGTGACAAATTTTCTATATCTTTTATGCTTTGATGGCTATTCACACGATGTTCCAAACATCATATTTTGGTGTACAGATAGGGAAGATACTGGAAAATGTTGTGGAATTTGAATTTACACATGCCAATTACATTTACTTGAAAGTTTCTAAAATCTTTTCAACAAATCCATTTTTTCCATATCTTGCAATTATTGCATCCCATGAGAGTGTTGATAACTGAGAGGGGGGGGGTGAATCAGTTATCCTAATTATTTCCCTTATTGAACTTTCTTATTAATTGATGCAGCATTGAATCAAACACAAAAACATTACCATGAAATAAGAAACACATAACACAGTATTTTTGACGTGGAAACCCTGTTAAGGGAGAAAACCACGGGGTGATTAACCCAAAATTATTCTCTGTTAGAAGAATAGGAGATTACAAAAAATGGCACTTGCCAATTAGGGCTTACTGCCCGAGCACACTGCTCACAAGAGGCCCACTGCCTACAAGAAGACACACTGTCTACAAAGTGATAAGAATCATAGTCTTGAACTGATTGGAAGCATCTGCATATGCCAGAGTTCAGTTCCGGTTAGGCTCAGTACACTGATCTGCTGCACTTCATCTTTCCTCTGTTGTTTATTCTGCTATCTTTCACATACCGGATCCTTTTTGCTGCTTCTGCTCTATTCTGGACTTATTCACATATATTTTCACACCATCACACCCTTCACAACTAAATCCATCCTCTATATATATCTGCACAAGTAATTTCATCACCTTTTTAGTCGGCATCCGGAACAGTCTAGTTTCTTACAAACTCTTGTTCTGTCGGCTGAATCCTTCCTCACCAAGCAATGCGGATCAAGCATATACTTGTAGATATCATTAATCATGTCGGCCAAACATGATTCATGCCTTCACGACCTCTATCATCAATAGTAACATATCCGGAAGGTAGTCTGATACTCTGTCAGTCAATTCTTCCTCTGTTTTCACTGTCTCTCAGGAATCCGGTACTCAACTGTTCATATCTTTTTCCTTGTCCATCACCGGAGGCTAAATCCTTGGAATATACCACTCAAGGTAGTCCTCTTGACTTCCCCAAATCCGCACTGCACCAAGACACTTCCTCTGAGAGATCCGGATCAATCTGTCGGACCTTGCCACATGCTCTGTTCTTGTTCACCGGATCACAACATTCTTTATTCTGACTTCCGGTAGAGACACATCATGACTTGCAGATATGTGGGATGACCTTTGTTGCCATCAATGACAACAACCATGAATCCATATAGTGTCTCTTGCCAACAATCTCCCCCTTTGGCATTGATGGCAACACTTAGTGAAAAATGACTAAGTGTTTTCACTATGCTCCCCCTTTGCTGATGCTCTGTCTTTATATACAATTTCCGGAACTCCCCCTTAGTTGGATTCCTTATTTTTCACTGCTCCTCACTCCCCCTTTGACATCAATGGCAAAGGGTGGGGTCCGCACACCAAAATTTTCAAAAATTTTCTATACATAGCCGCATATTTACATACTCACATATACTGAAGAATGTCTGCAAAGGATGTCTGCAATTGAATCATTTCTGTAGCCCAACTTTGCTTCATTCTGTCCAAAATTGAAATGTGACCACTCAACAAAAATGCAAAAGCTTCTGCCCGCTTGAGATCTGTCAGATCTTTTGTTTGGGCGGTGGTCTGAGCATCACTGATGGCCTCATGCATAGTTTCCAACTTAGGGATTATAATCCTTCTAAGTTCTCCCATCCGGTTAGTGATATTCTTCCTTTCCTTCTCAAGATTCTTTATTTCATTCAAGACTGCAATAGTCTGACATTCTTGATTTATTATGGAGGAAGAGAGAGGATCAAAACTTTGAGATAAGCTTTGTAGCTTGTCCTGTTCCTCTTTTATTTTCTTATCAATTGCTGCTGTTGCCTTTGGCCAGGATATACAAAATTTGTAGATGTCACCGCCATCCTTAAGAGCATTCTCTAAGCTCTTTATTCCAATGCTCACAATCTTCCTATCTTTAGAGATTAATTCTAATACCTCTGAAAATCTTTTATCCAAAAATTCCTTCCGGACCTTTTCTTCAGCTGATTTTTCTAGAGAATCAAAATGTGTATCAACACTGCTGACTAAGGTTTTTAGATTACCGGAAGAGGAGGCTGTCGGATCTATCTGGATTGATGACATAATCTTTACAAGTACTCCGGAAGCAGCCTCTATCAACTCACAGTCTTCCATATGAGACTTCAGGAGTTTTTCATTTGCCTTGGCATTTGCAAATGAAGCTATCTTCATTGTTTGTACCGGAGAGAGAGAGTCAAAGTCGAATGGGCCTTTTAGAAGCTCCGGTTCATCAATCTCTAAAGTTTCTTTGCTCAAAAATTGTTGAACAGTTTGTGCAGTGTCTCTTGCCGGAGACAGATGTTTCTTTTCTTCTGCAGTCTTGGAACTGTCAACCTCTTTGTCTTTCACCACTGCTTCCTTCTCCTGTAATTGCTCTTCTTCTTTGGATCCGGAGACTGTAGGGGAAACCGGAGGAGAGATGCTTGTATGTTCTGGGCCCACTTCTTCTGGAGCAGAGGGTTCCAAGTCCTCAGCTGTTTCTGTACCTAAGTCCTCTACAACAGGAAGATTGAACCTTTTGAAGGCCTTCCGGAGGATCTCTTCTGTTTCTTGGGCCACTTTGTCAGTCTCACCAAGCATGAGTTGATTCATCCTGGCTTTACTTCTGAACTCATCTTTGCAGTCCTTGAAGATTATGTTCATTGTCTTGGGATCAATTTGAGGATATAGCTGAATAGCTATCTACTCCCGGATCTCAAGATCTTTTGCATGAGCATTGTTCTTTCTTACTTCCAATTCCTTTTCTAGGCTTTTAGGAATAAGAGATATGATCTCAATGAAAGCCTTATTATATATGTTCAGATATTTGACTGTGGCTTCCTGCAGAGTCTTTTGGTCAGCCTCACTGAAGTCATCATAAGATTCAGTCATTGGTTGAAGGTTTCCATCCACCGTGACCGACTTGATTATGCTCTCTAGAGACAGAGTGGGCTTTTCAATAGATACCTCTGCCATTTCATCCTTGTCTTGTCCTGAGGAGGGTTTACCGGATCCTTTCTTCTTCTGCTTCTTTATTTCTTTTACTCCCTCATCTGACTCTGTTTCCTCTTCATCCTTTTGGCTTTTATAAGCCCTTGTGGCTTTTGTCTTGGATCTTTTACCGGATGCCTGGACTTCCGGTTTTGAACTTTTGGTTGAGGGAGGTGCAGATCTTTTTGATGATCTGGTCCGGGTAGGAGTTTTAACCGGAACACTTTCTTTACTTTTCTCTTCTTCCTCAGCCTTCCTCCTCTTTTCCCGGCTGGCATCAAGTGCCTTTTTTGAGATGCCTAGGCCTTGAGCAATATGCTCAACTTCTTTTCTTACCTTCCTCTTTATCTCCGGTTCCCTGAGTTCTACATGTAACTTTACACTCAGTTCCTCAAAGGTTCCAAACCTTTCTGCCTTAGGATCTTTGGGCTGGCTTAGCATGTGTTGAACATGCAGCTCTACTATCTGTTCATCCACTTCATACCCCATAGGCATGATCCAGACAGTCCTAGGCTCCACTGCCTCCATCAGACACTGATCTGTTTCTACCATGAAGCATACTGTGTCTTTGTATTTTTCAACAAGAGATTGGGGTATTCTTTCTCTTGCATGCATCATGCTTTGGAAGTTCTTGAAGTAACCCCATAGAGCTGTATTTCTTGCTTTTGCATCCCCAAGTTCATGCAAATAGTCTCTGATTTGAATGGCAACCGGTCTGTCATTCTGCCATATCCATCCACTGGATCCGGGAAGCTCATTCATGTAGTAAAAGAAGAGACAAAGGATCAGATTGCCATATTTGAAGGAGTTTTTCTTGTCCTTCTTAATCTTCTACAGATTTTCAAAGAGTTGGTTTACTAGAAGCTCGCACAAGTCATAGTCTACATTCTCCTTTAACATCTGATAGGCTGTGTAGATTGCAGTTCCCGGTACTGAATTTTCCCTACTGAAGTGATAGATTTTGTAACCAATTATTATAGCTGCAAATTTGACATCCGGTTCAATGATGTCATCAACTGTCATAGCTCTTTTGTCAAACTTGGATCCGGTTGCATCACTAACTGTCTGATTTTTGACAGATTTGAGAATAGGTAATCCACCGGATGAGTGCAGACTGGTTACAGCCCTAATTGCGTCCTTGGTGATCTTGAAGGGCTTGTTCAACCATAGGAAGTTGTCATGTACTCTACTTAGTACATACCGGACCCATTCATCTTCTTCAAAACAGGGGAAATGAATGCACTGTGCAAAGTGTTTGTCCTGGATGGCTTTATACTAAGGTTTGATCTCAAAGGAGTCATCTATCAATTGTTTGTGATAGATATCCATTAGTTTTGATTCTCCAAAGTCTTCAAGATTCGCATGGATGTAAACCCTAATATCTTCCGTATGCAATACACCATGAGGAACACTAGAGAAGGCTCCTAGTGGATCTACCTCCAATGATTTGTAAGGATGTTTCTTGAATGAGGGGCGAGGTCTATCAGAGATCTTAACTATGTTTGGGGTAGCCATTCTTCAAAGATTTGCAGTGAGGTAATGAAAAACGGAGAATACCTTATGCGCCTTCGATTTGCACGGAGTGATTGGATTGATTTCTTTCTGCAATGACTTCGGTAGGAGATCCTTGGTGTGCTTGATGAATCTTGTTGCAGAGCTCCACTATTCGCTTCTTCTTGAGTGCAGAATGAGCAAATGACTTTTGAGAAATCCCTTATATTGCTCCGCGAACCCTAATATCTGTCTGCAATAAATGCTTCACCTACATTATTCCGGTTTGCCTTGTCTGGATAGCTTGGAGTATCCCGGATTAGTCCTGATCTGTGAATATCATCCAAATCTTTCAATCATGAATAAATCGAGGTAACATATTACAAGAACATCCCAAACACTCTGTCCAATCCGCAGAACAAGATAGTGCACTTCCGGATCTCTCCGAACCTTTTTGTAATCCTTTGTCATACCGGAGCATCTCCCTGAACAGGTCTTATTTGATCGATCACAGCTTCTTCATGACTCCATGCGGACCTCTGAAAACTTGACTGAAGCATCTCAAGACTCATATCTGCAAACCCTTTAATCCGCATCTTGTGCCACATTTGGCACCACTTGTTTGGCTGGGGGAACAGGATTTTCTTTGAGTCTCCCCCTGAGCCTGAGCTCACTTTTTAATTTCCGGAAGAAATATCAGCACCAGAGTCTGGTGCGGATCCAACCTCTACATTCTCTGAACTTTTCTTCACCCAAATCTTGCTCATCTGATTCCTAACTTCATCCGCATTCATCTTTTGTTTACCCTTGTCTTGATTCTGATTATACACCGGACCTCTTTTGTCCTGATACTTGTTTCTGCAGACTTTAGCATTATGACCGGACCTATTGCAGATTTGGCAAATAACATTTCTTTGCATATTTGACTGATATCCTCTTGATCTGCATTGATTAGCCATATGACCTACTCTATTGCATGTAAAGCATCTACCTTTGAATGATTTGTTTACTTGCATAATTCTGCATTCATGGGATTTGTGTCCATACCTTTTGCAGTTGAAGCACTATCCGGAGAAGGATGAATTAATCTGATTCATTCTCATTCTGCACTGATTAGCTTTGTGACCAAAGTGGTTGCAGCTGTGGCAGTATCCATTGAAGGATGGATATCTTTGAGCATTTGGCTGTCTTACCGGAGGTCTTCTAGGCCTGCTCCTTGGATTTTCTGATCCAAGATTCTTCTGACCGGATCCGGAGCTTTCTCCTTTCTCATATCCCAAACCATACTTGTCATCTGTCCTCTTTTGACTTCCAAGAAGAACTTCAAGTTGAGCAGAACTTATCTTGAATTTCTCTTTATATTCATTTGCTGTTTGAAGGTCTCTTTTGAGAGAGGCAATTTGATTCTCAAGTTTTTCTTCATTATCTTTGGCATCTTCAAGATCAGATTCAAGATGTCTAATAATCCTGTCCATCTGGTGGCATTCTTCTAATTTTTCTTTAAGAGATTGTCTTAGATTGTCTTCAGCCTTTCTTTTTTCTTCAATCTCTTGAGTAAACTTTATAGTTCCTAATTCCATTTCATGTCTTAACATAATGACTTCTTTTGATAACTTTTCACATAACTTGGTTTGCTCAGTCAATTCTTCATTTGTATTGCTTTCTTCACTTTGTCTTGCCAACTGTTGGAGCAGCTCCTTTCTCTTTTTCATAGAGAGACTTAATTTGTCTTTTAATTCTCTCATGAATTCATCAGCCTGTTTGAGTCTTTCCTTTAATTCATTGACTTCAGAATTTGACTGTTCAAGATCCTCAAGAGCAGTCTTGAGTTGCTCCCTTAAACCATATGCATCCATTTGAATTCCCAGATCTTCCTCAAGCTGTTAGGCTCTATTAGGAGGAACTTAGCTCTGATACCAATTGTTGATAACTGAGAGGGGGGGGGGTGAATCAGTTATCCTAATTATTTCCCTTATTGAACTTTCTTATTAATTGATGCAGCATTGAATCAAACACAAAAACATTACCATGAAATAAGAAACACATAACACAGTATTTTTGACGTGGAAACCCTGTTAAGGGAGAAAACCACGGGGTGATTAACCCAAAATTATTCTCTGTTAGAAGAATAGGAGATTACAAAAAATGGCACTTGCCAATTAGGGCTTACTGCCCGAGCACACTGCTCACAAGAGGCCCACTGCCTACAAGAAGACACACTATCTACAAAGTGATAAGAATCACAGTCTTGAACTGATTGGAAGCATCTGCATATGCCGGAGTTCAGTTCCGGTTAGGCTCAGTACACTGATCTGCTGCACTTCATCTTTCCTCTGTTGTTTATTCTGCTATCTTTCACATACCGGATCCTTTTTGCTGCTTCTGCTCTATTCTGGACTTATTCGCATATATTTTCACACCATCACACCCTTCACAACTAAATCCATCCTCTATATATATCCGCACAAGTAATTTCATCACCTTTTTAGTCGGCATCCGGAACAGTCTAGTTTCTTACAAACTCTTGTTCTGTCGGCTGAATCCTTCCTCACCAAGCAATGCGGATCAAGCATATACTTGTAGATATCATTAATCATGTCGGCCAAACATGATTCATGCCTTCACGACCTTTATCATCAATAGTAACATATCCGGAAGGTAGTCTGATACTCTGTCAGTCAGTTCTTCCTCTGTTTTCACTGTCTCTCAGGAATCCGGTACTCAACTGTTCATATCTTTTTCCTTGTCCATCACCGGAGGCTAAATCCTTGGAATATACCACTCAAGGTAGTCCTCTTGACTTCCCCAAATCCGCACTGCACCAAGACACTTCCTCTGAGAGATCCGGATCAATCTGTCGGACCTTGCCACATGCTCTGTTCTTGTTCACCGGATCACAACATTCTTTATTCTGACTTCCGGTAGAGACACATCATGACTTGCGGATATGTGGGATGACCTTTGTTGCCATCAATGACAACAACCATGAATCCATATAGTGTCTCTTGCCAACAGAGAGGACATCTCTTTGTGGTGTCAAGTATCAAATAGTCCATGTGCCTTGTCTATGCTTCCACACTTTGCATACATGTCTTGCAGGGTAGTTGCAACTACAACTTTTGACAAAATTTCTATATCCTTTATGCTTTTGATGCCATCCTAGGTCAATCATACATCAATTTGGCTCTTTACCTTGAACAGTTGCTTACAACATATCATGCCTTCATTATGCACATGAATTCTAACCTTCATGGTCCTTTAATATGACATATATTGTCTAGAATCATGCAATAGAATATATGATCTCAACTTGATATGTTCATGCAATGAACTAAGCAATTCAATCTCCCACTAGCTCACACTAGCTTCACTCTAGGTCTAGAACAAAACCAAATCTTGATTGGAAGACTTATAGAAATTCAACATGGTTTGAAAACATGCATACATGCTTAAATTCACTATACCAACCTTATCCATGCATGGGCAGAGCTCTATGATCAGTATAACATGTACTTTCTTTGTAAGTGGTTTAGGAGCTTGTAACCCTTCTTAGAGACCTTTTATGTAATAACTACCTTAATACACCTAATAATTAAGATCTAAGACTTGATTTGGATACCCTTTTGGCCCTTATTAAACATATCTAAAACTTAGGTAGGCTTGTTTTGTAAGGAATATATAAAACTTGGATTGTTACAATCAAATTAGGCCTATTTTAGGGACTATTTTGTAATAGTAGAGACCAAATGGATTGATTAGGTCCTAACATATCTAACATGCATAAACACTCCCATTGTAGATATCACTCATCCAATAGAAGAGATCTCAAAAATACACTAAAATAGGGTCTTTTTAGGCCAAAAAGAGTAGGGCTTTCTCAAAATGGAACTTGCACATGTGACAAACCTATGAAATCTTTCCTGTAGCTCTGTATATACCTACATATGGTGTCCACCAAGTTTTAGAGAATTTGAATGGTGGAATTGGGAGAAAATCAAATTTTTCTAGGCGATATTATAGGAGATGCTTAGAGGTACTACAAGTAGATAGAATTAATTAGGTGTTTGTCATACAAAGATCAAAGATAGCCCTAGGTTGACTATCACGTATCAAAGGCATTATTGTCTTCCTAGAGGATACTTATACTCTGGCATTATGAATGCAAAGTCTACAAGTAGGGAGTGTAGAAGAGAGAAAGAAGAGGACTTTCATAATGAAGAGACAGTTATGTTGGTAATCATAGAGTAGAAATCCTAAATTAAGAAGGGAAGACAACCCCATCAAGTCAATCATGTCATTCCCACATAAAGACAATCCTAGCAAGGCCAATAGACCAACTATGACATAGTACACTTATGGACAAGCATGCAATCATGAGTTAGCATGCAATATGTAGAGGAAAACTAATGCATTGTAGAATTAAACAAAATTTAGGGGTAAACCTATCTGAATAGTCCACTTTATCATTGTATTCCTACATTGAATTATCAACCAAGGAGCATAAGATTATGATGATGCCTGCACTATATATACCTTCAAGACTCATTTCTATCCTAAACTAACTCATCAAGACTTATTCTAATTAATATAATTTATTGAAGTTCATAGAAATGTAAGAACAAAAATAGCTTAAAATCCTGTTGCTACGAGTACCTTCAGCATAAGCTAAAGATAACTATATTCAACAGGGAATCATAGAATTAACTCAAAATATTTAGAATGATAAAAGAACTAACACTAACCTCCAAAGGACTCAAAATATGCACTTGTTCATGAATCACAACTACAAGTAATAGAAATCAAGATATTTTACTTATCTCACAATGCAATTGATGAGATAATAGAAAAACAATTTTAACTATGAATGCATAAACAAATAAGGAAATATATGAAGTGAGGGTTAGTACCTTGAGTGGCCAGCTCAGGGAATTATCTCACTTAATCTGGAAACCAAATCTACTTCAGATTCTCATAACATCAAATTGTATTCAATTCATATCAAAAACAGAATCTTCTCAGATTTTATTCAAATCAAAACATGTCTGGGTAATTGATATTTGAAAAACAGAGTAACGGCTAAGTAACTGGAAAGTGAAAAGCAACTAACTTAGTAACGAACTCATCCCTCTAACTTATACAAAATTAGGAGAGTTCTATGCAACCACTAACTAATCCTCAATCAATTCAACCCTAGATATTAGGATACAAGTTGCATGATTGATTTATTAATCTAACTGATCAAAAGAAGAAAAGTCATGTTCAAACAAGAACTCTCATGAAATGGTTTATATGAAAAACCACTCATAGACTATGTTTAGAACAATTCTTCCTTATTGCATTTATTCCAATCCATGATGGTACAGATTCATCCTCCATCTATCTTCACTCTTGGCATTCAAACTGCACTTCACTTAATTCCCCTGTCCTACAACTTGCTGCAATTGCTCTTGCCTTGATGCCACATCCTTGTTGCACAGGGTTAATTCTCCAAACATATGCACACAAAATAACTCTCATATTGAAACCATAGGATTCTATTTATATTACATGCATACTTATAATTTAAATCATTCCCCTGATAATATAACCACCATATTTCATATTATCAACATAGGTTTAAAGTCTTTGAAAAGTATATGAGAAACAACATATAGTAATGGTGATGGTTGTAAAGTATCTGCATGATCATATAGAAATGTCTTAAAAACATATAAAAACAACATAAAAAGAAGTCAATAATTCAACCCATCATCTCCCCCAACTACTCTTTTGCTTTCCCTCAAGAAAAATCAAGGAATTAAACATCTAGGGGAGAAGATTATAATGCAGAGTGATTCATTTGAGGTCCATGACTTCTCTGACTCCTTGTCCCTGTTTGAGATAGAAACCATTGTAGTAGGCAAGCCTATTCATCCTGACAAATTTTGCATTCTTACATTTATCACTCTTTTCTCCTGTCCAGTATGGTACTGGGTGAAGGAGAATAGGAGGGTGAAATGTGAGTGGCATCCATGCTACTCTTGTTCACTCTAAAATCTTGATATACCTATGTAGCCTCTCAAACATGTTTATGAAATTCTAGAAGGAGTGGGGCTCTTTCCTTTGCAATTCTAGAGTCAGACTATCCCACCTATTATGTACATACCTCTTGCAGTTCTAAATGATAGACACTACTAACCACTGTATCCGTCCATAATCCCTAAGTCTTAAATCCATAATTAGCTTACCTAGACCCTTATGAGAGAGGAGTGTTAATCGTTGGGTCGGGATCACATCAAGATTTAAGGCTTCTTGCCTAATCTGCAATGACACCTTCTTTTCTTGTTCCTCATATTTATACATTAGCTCCCCTCTAAGCTTCTCATTTCTAAGGTAAGACATTAGTGCTCTAACTTGAAAATCACCAGCATATATCAAGGGGTTCCACTCTGTATCTTCTTCCATCAAATAATTGTGCAAACAGTATTCACACAGCTGATCTTGTTCTTCCAAACTAACTTCTTGAAATAACTGGAAAAAATCATGCCTTGAATAGATAGAAATAGATTGATCATTGATGAATCTATTAAATTGAAAACTAAGAACCTTTTCCTTGAGAAATAATGCATAAACTCTTGGTGGAGGTCTGTATTCAATGATTTGAATTTCTCTATTAATTACCTCTGCTATCTTCCCTTCCAACCTTTTGATTACCAAATTCTTTTCCTCAACTGATGCATTAAGACTCTATTTCTCTTTCTCCCAGTTCTCCTTTTCCTCCTTGGTTTTATGAGTCAGCTTCATTAATTCAAAGCCTAGAGATAGAGTGGTATGGTACTCGGGGGTTTTTTTCATAGGGGGTTGGAGAGTGAGTACTTCATCCTCTTTGATTTTTTTTTTACTTTCAACCAGTTGTGCTAATAAATCCAAATTGGAACCATGGCCATAAGTCTAAATTTTCTCTTCCAACTCTTGAATTCTTTTCTCCTTTTCTTTATCTTTCTCCTCATGCCCCTTTACCTGTTCTTCTAGTTGTCTTATTCTATCCAAAGCCTCTTGAAGTTCTTTTCTAATATTTCTATCCTCCAGTAATTCTTTTTCTTTTTCAAAATTTAGATTTTCGTCATCACCTTTTCCAGGAATATCAAAAACTTCTTGAGCAAAATTATCAGGTATAGACTTCCCCATTTTCTTTGCAGTAAACAAATCCTCTGACTTAGAATTAGAAGAAGAAACATACCTTCTTTTCCTAGTAGACATGTTGACATTATCATAGGCATCAACAAAGACATCCTCTGGAGGAATTTCTCCCCTGTCTGAATATATGTTCAATGGAATTGGATCACTGTTTTGTTGGCCTTTATCTTTTTCCTCTAATTTCTATTCCTCAACAACTTTTTCCTTACCACTTTGCCTCTTTAGCCTACCTGACCATCTAGGAGTGACAGTCTCCTTATCTTCCTTTTTCCTCCTCTTCTTGTCCCTCTTCTTCCTTCTTTCCTCTATATTTTATTCTTTCATTATGCTCTTGTGCTTCTTCACACCCTTCCTATTCTTCTTTTATTTACCAAATACTGAAGGAGTGCTTCCCTTAGGTTTAGGGGTGGATGATGAGGGTTCTTCTGCTTCTATAGGCCTAAATTCTGGAGGATTTTCATCTTGTGGCTCTTCATGCTCAATTTCATATGGAAGCTCAGGCTCATATGGAGGCTCATGTTATGGTTCTGGTGCCCCTAATAGTGTTGAAATATCCACACATTGCTTAAAAGCTTCCCACTCAACCTGTGGGTACTGAATTCTCAAACTTCTTTTTTATTAACAGGGCTATTAAACAATGATGGGATAGATTGGTGTTTGACTATTGTTTCTAGTATTCTGAAGACATTCTTTTCAACATACTAAACAAAAAATTTGGGACATTGACCAATTTTTCATGTCGTAGATGATTGAGCAATTTGAAATGTATAGTATATAACATGTTATATCAACCATCATAGGTAATATATTTGATAATGTATGAACCACATTTCCCCCAAAAGAAGGGAAGAGATAATCACTTCGTACCTATTGTGATGCTCACAACACGCCCCATTTTACTCCTTAGCAAAATGAGGACCCCTGATGTGGCTTTGCTTTTGCTTTTGTGTGTGGGTCTATTGGGTGGCAAAAGGGAAAAGAGAGTGAAAGTTACAAACCTTGTTAAAAAATAAAGAAAAATAACATTAAGTACCACAGCATAATATGGGTAAATTCCTTGTCAAAAATGAGTGAGGGTTTCTTTTTGAACCATGTTAAAATTCACAATATTTTGCAAGATATGTATGTTTTTGGTAAAATGTACAATAAAAGGGTTTGTATGTTGCATATACAAGGTTGTTTGTATATCGGGTTGCTCATATACAAAGTTGTTTGTCTATGCAAAGTCGCTCATATACAAAGGTCGTTTGTATGTCGGGTCTTTGTATGTTGCATATACAAGGTCGTTTGTACGTCGAGTCTTTGTATGTTGCATATACAAGGTTGTTTGTAAATCAGGTTGCTCATATACAAAGTCCTTTGTATATCAGGTCATTGTATGAGTCGCATAAGGGAGCAGTCAGGTTTATTAAATCAATATACTTGTATGCATTTGGCTAACACTTTATTTTTTATATATACAAGTCGGGCCCAGTAGAATTCAGAGTTTAAATGAATAGTTGGTCGAGTCCGGAGGATGCATTTTATGTTTGTATGTTAGGAAAAGGTGGAACATACAAAGAAGATATACAATGCTATATACATGGTGTGGAGCCGAAGGGATTATGAAATAGGATGTAATTGTTGTATGTTTCGCACTTTGTATACGTATGTTTTGGTTACATACATTTCAAGATACATACAAGGCGGAACTGAAGGAAGGTTAAAATTTGGTTGCAATGATGCATCACTACTTAAAGTATATCGGATGTGTTTTATCTGTGTATGTTTGGTGAAAGGAAAACATGCAAAGTGGATATGCATTACACTTTATGCATGTTGCGGAACCGAAAGTGAGTAAACTATGGTTTATGGGAAGTATAAGTTTGAAAAGGTGATACATGCAAATATTTGTTTGTATCTAGGATTGTATAGTTTTGATACAAGTATTGTTGTATCATAGAGATACAAGGGGAAGTAATGTGGGCTCCACCACTCATCGGCGTGAGTAAGCTTGTCGGAGCAAATTTTTTAGATCATACCGATCTTCTGCCTCTCGGTGATAGATACTTTTCGATAGGAATTACTTGTACTCTCGCCGATAAAAAAATTGTATTGGGCAGATATGTGTGATCGGAGTGAGTTTTTTAGATTGCCCCAACTAAGTGAGTTACTCTGATGATGAAGATATACAAACCGATATGCAAAGCGAAAAATGCAAGTTAAAGATACAACACGGATGCGAAAAGAGAATTAAATACAGAAGAGTCTTTGTATATTTAAATGCTTGTATGTTCAAAACATACATATCCGAGATACAAAAGAGTAAAAGCAACATGAGGGGTAAAAAGGTAAAAGAGGGTTTGTATATGTTTTTTGTATATGCACTTGTATATAACGAGACATACAAGGAGCGATATACAAAGCGAAAGGTACAAGTATGGAAAATGAACAAAAGGAAAGGAACGTTAGTCATGGTTGCTTGCATGTATGTTTGTATGTTAAAATATACAAAGAGAACATACAAAAGAAGCATACAAGGAAACATGTATGTATGCACAGTTTAACTAATGATAAAAAGGGAAGTTTAAAAACATAAAACACTGCAATTGAAGACTGAACTTCTAGTATAATTAATGCCCATCTAACATTCTGAAGAGGTAAATTGACGAAGTCGGCATGCATTTTAAATCCATTTTTTATGTCTATTTATAGGTATATAGGTAGATATTAAGGCGGAGCTTTAATGGCGATGACATCACAAAGGGTGTATCGGATCACAAAAGGAAGCAAAGGGAGTAAAGGATTTCAGTAAGAAGAGATATGTAGATGGAAAGAAGCAATATTAAAAGGGCAAAGCAACAAAAGATATTTTAATGGTGAAGATATTTTGATGGTTGTTAGGGTTTCCAAAGGGCATCTTTATGCTCAGTATGGGTGCGCTGCTCAGAGATTTTTTTTGGCGGGATTTGTTTTCCACCGTTGCTGCTGCACTTGGGATGTAGACCGTTGATTGACTAGGGTTTTGGAGCCGTATTGGGGATAATCAAATCTATATATTGAGCCCCTTTACTTTGTAATGCGTTACACAGGGATTTTTGTAGAATAGAGCTAGAAATTGTAATTTATCTTAGCATTTTGAATAGAGGGACCTTTTAGTTTAAAATAGAAGGAGGTCGCCTATGTCTGGAATAAGGAATGCGTGGAACATCTAGCTTTCTTACTGTATCTGTAAAGCATTGTAAGTTTTTTGTGAAGTTGATTAATGAAGCTAAGAGTCATTCATAGATTGTAAATCATATATGACTAGATGTTTTGAATACAAGTGAATCTAGAATTCTACGTCTATATTCAGAGTGTCTTCTGGCTCTTCTTTGTATTTGAAATAATATATCTTAAAGCTTGTAATCTTGAATGCATGTTCGTGAAAATACTCAGGGCATTCGCATTTAATGATTTAGTTTGTCAATTTGATCAAATTTTCTATATTTCTTATAACGTACATAATAGAACATTTAGATCCTATAGAAGAATGAAGTTTAATTTAGATTTCTCTAACTTTTCCCAAACCATTTGAAATACTTAACTTAAATGTAGAAATTTAAAGGAGATTGTCTGATATTTGAAGGAAACATGAACAACTGAGTTGATATTTGACAGTTTTCATAATATTTGAAAAGAAAAGCTTGTGTTAATATAAATCATATAAAGCTTTGTGATACAGTAACAAATTTATGCAAAGGAATGAAGAAAATGTTGATATTTGTGATATTTTGCCTAATTCGAGTCCAGTGAGTCATAAAACACCTTAAATCAAGTAAGGCCCCTTTCATATTACAGCTTCACATTAACCTACTAAATTATCCACAAGGTCAAGACCTGACCATACAGAAACTTGGGATTAAGTAATCTTCATTGATTTCTTCATATCTTTCAAGACAGTTAGGTTCATTTTGTGAATTTTAACTTTTGTTATGAATGTGTAAAAATAATCATCAACAGGTTTCTCTATTACTTTCTACTTCAACAACTCAAAACTTTTATCTTCTCTTGATGTCCACTTGAAATCTTTTCTGTCACCTCTCATTGTCTCTGTCATAGGGTTACAAAATGAACTGAAATTTTTGATGAACTTCTAGTAGAAACTAGCCAATCCATGAAAGGATCTAACTTCTCCAATGTTCTTCGGTGTAGGCCATTCAACAATTGTTCTTACTTTCTTAGGGTCCATCTTCAATCCTTCTTCAGAAATCACAAATCCCAAATATACCAATTATTCCTTTATGAATCTACACTTCTTGATGTTTATCAGCAATTTCTCTTCTCTAAGTCTCTGCAATACTTGTCTCAGGTGCCATAGATGTTCTTTTGTCTTACTAAAAATCAGAATATATCATCCAAATATACAATAACAAACTTACCCAATAATTTCTTCAAGACTTCATTCATCAACCTCATGAAAGTACTTGGTGCATTTGTCAATCCAAAAGACATCACTAATCACTCATACAATGCTTCATTTGTCTTAAAAGTAGTCTTCCATTCATCTCCTCTGATTCTGATATGATGGTATCCACTCTTCAAATCTATCTTTGTGAAATATTTTGCTCCACTCAAACAATCCATGATATCATCCATCATAGGTAAAGGGAATCTATACTTAACTATGATCTTGTTTATTGCTCTGGAGTCTATACACATTCTCCATGCTCCATCCTTCTTCAGTGCTAACACTATAGGTATTGCACAAGGACTCAAATTTTCTCTGATCAAACCTTTCCTCAACAACTCATGTATCTGTCTATTCAATTCTTCATTCTCCGTCAGTGTCATTATGTGTGCTACATTGTTAGGCAAACTAGCTCTAGGTATAAGATCCATGTGATGACTAATACTCTTGATTAGTGGCAATCCTTCCGGTACATTATCTGATTTGATGTCCTCATATTCTATCAGCAACTCAATTATCTCTTCTAGTTGTGATTCTTCAGTCTCCTTCAATGTTTCAATTTTCTTAGGGATCAAAGCATAACACATGTTCTCATGTATCAAACCATCCAGAAATTTCCTTCCATCTACCAAATAGATTCTAGTATTCCCACAAACTTCACCCTTAGGATCATCCTCTAAAGGAATCAAAGTAATTCTCTTTCCATTCGATGTTATAATATATGTATTCTTTCTCCCATCATGTATAGCTTTCCTATCATACTACCAAGGTCTACCCAACAAAATATGACATAATCCATAGGCATAATATCACACAATACTTCATCATGATAAGATCTAATATGAAATTTCACCAAACATTGTTCACTCACCAGTACCTTATGATCATCATGAATCCATGCTATTTGATAGGGCTTAGGGTGTTTTAATATTTCCAACTTTAGTTTAGTCACCATCTCCTCATAAACTAAATTATCAGAACTACCACTATCAATTAGAACTTTACAACATTTACCTCCTAATTTGCATCTGGTTCTGACCAAGCTTCTCCTCTGCGGTGGTTCTTCATTTGTCTCTGTTTGAAAGAGTGCTCTCCTCATGACAAGTGATTCTCCTTTCTCAGGTTTACCAACTGAACTAGGTGATCCAACAGGTTCTTCTTCCACATAGGTTTCTCTTCCACTGTTCTTTGTTCTCTTTCTTGTACTCCCTTGATTACATTAAAATGCTCTATGTCCTTCACCTCCACATTTAAAACAAGTTCCTCTAAATGTTCTCCTATCAGGTCCTCCTCCTTCTATTATGTATCCTTTACTCTGGTATGGACTAGGGTTTCCTCTGTGGTAGAAAGTTATGTCATCTCTCTAGTATGCATTGTTATCTTTGTCCTCCTTGAATGCATTCTCCTGTCTGTTCTTCTCTGCATATGATCTTTCTCCTCTGGAAAATGTTCTACCTCCCTAAAATTTACCTCCTCTACCTCTCTATCTTTGATCATGCCTCTTGTTCAACTTTTCTTCAACTTTCAGGGCAAACTAATATGCTTCTTCCAATGTTGTCATCCTCACAAAACTCAGTTCTTCTTGAATGTTCAATCTCAACCCATTGATGTATCTAGCCACTTTCTCCTTGCTTGCTTCACTATATCCTATACTTATGATCATCTTATGAAATTCTTTAGTGCATTCCTTCACAGATTTCTCCTTTTGTCTTAGGTTTTGCAATCTCTTCAACAGTTCCAACTCATAGTCAGCAGGTATAAACTGATTCTTTAACTTTGTCACCATTCTATCCCACTTTGTAATATTTTCTTTTCCTCTTCTATTTCTATCCAACTGTACTTCTTTCTACCATATAGCAACATGTATTTTCAACTTTGTCTTTGTAAATTTCACCTTCTCTGGATCTTTAATTTCTTCATACTCAAAGTATTCTTCTAGGTCATTTATCTAGTCAATCAGCTCCTCAAGATTCAAATTGTCAGTATAATTCAGCACATCATTTCAAGATCTTTTCCCAATCTTTGAAATAGCTCACAAAATCTTCACTTGATTTGATTCTTCTTCTTCATCTCCTAGGGTTACTTCATTTTGATCAATGGATTGAAATTCTTCATAATCATCACTTTCAACATTAGGTTGAGGTGTCAATCCTCTTCTCTGATATTCTTCAATAGCATCCAATAAAACTTACATATTTTTCATCATCTCCATCATCTCATCCATTCTTCCATCCATTGTTCCAATAGCAGGGATTCTCCTTGGTTGCATCCTCCTAGGATCAAGTGTAACTGCGTCAAATTTGGCGATCGGGATACAAGGTGAAAACTACCTCACAGTCAGTGATCAATTTCAACACAAGTAACCTACCTCAGATTGGGTGATCTATTCATAGCAAGATCTTATGGAATTCCTTCACCAACTTCACTCAATTCGCTCCCAAAGATTCAAACTTTCACTCTAATACCACTTGGTGTAGTCACGATTAGGAGGGTCCACAAAGTGAATTGTCCAGGTCGTACAGCTAGAGTAAACATAACTGAAACAACTCAAATATCTAAAGCAAATGTAGATTCAGTCATTCAGTATATCATTAGATTCAAATACAAATTGGCTAGCAACATGTGGGCTTAGAGCTAGGGCACATAGGCCTAATTTCATAGTTATAGAATATGCATAGGATTTAGCTTTGAATCTCCTTCGCAAAGAATTCAAACTATCAACTATCTCTAAGTAATTCACTACTATCCTAGGCATCTATTACATCATCATATACCATCTCTAGAACATAAGGTTCCTCTATGTCAGTGAAGGAAGATCACAAACTCCAATGAAGAGCTGTAACATGTGTACATGGATAGGTCAGACCTAATGGAGTAGAACCCCTCCGCAAATGAATGGAATGTAGTGTGGATCTTAGGGAAGGTCAGCCATGAACCAAACAACATGAATGATGTGTCATTTAGCTCTGTGAGTCATGAAATCCTCTGCAAGTCTTCTCCTTTAGTTGATTGTTTGAGACTGTCAAGATGCTCTGTTATGAAAAAACAATCGATCTTCTGATAGCGATATCCTACCGGTACATGATCCAAATGATCTGAGATTTGGATATGATGTGCATGAATGTGTTTAGATACTAAGGTTAGCTCCACAAGGTTTGAAGTGCAACTGCAGGAGAACGCAGACCAAAATATAGAAATTGCTACTGACTGAACTAGCAATGAAAAGAAACAAAGTGAAATTCAAATGTTTTTGGATGATGCAAGATTTCTCTTGAACCAAGGTTGCTCCTACATCAAAATTCCAATCCATTATATGACTAAAACCAGCCACATACTCTTTAAGATAAGATACATGAAAAACATTATGCAATCTAGCAATAGTAGGGGGTAGAGCTAGTCATTAAGCTACTAGGTTGACTACTTCAAGCACATAAAATGGTCACATGTATCTAGGTGCTATCTTGGAAGACTTACTGAACTTGATTGAACTTTTATGGGGTTTAACCCTTAACAAGACCTTGTATCCAACTGAGAACTGTCGCGATATTCGCTTTGCATCTGCATAGCTTTTCTATCTTGATTTAGCTTCTTCTAATCATCCTTGAATCATCTTGATTTTATCTTCCATTTCTCTAAGCATTTTTTTCCCAATGCTAATACTATCCTCGATTTTATCTGCTCTTATAGGAGTTTGGCATTTTCTATCATATAATACTTGAAATGGAGCCATCCTCAATGCAGAATGATATGAATTGTTATAAGAAAACTCCACTAAAGGGGGGCATTCATCCCACTTGTATTGCTGATCCATACATTACATTCTTAGGAGATCCTCTAGAACTTGGTTCACTCTTTCAGTTTGACCATCTATTTCCAGATGATAAGTAGAACTAATGTTAAAATAAGTGCCTAGAGAAGAAAAAAAGGTTTACAAGAACCTCAAAGTCACTCTCATATCCCTGTCTGATATAATATTTTTAGGAACTCCATGAAGTTTGAAGATTTCTTGAACAACCCTTTTTTCTAAAATAGGTTCTCCATTTGTCATATCCCTAGGAATGAAGTGAGCAACCTTGGTAAGTTTATCTACTAAAACTAAAATAGAATTGTGTCAGTTTCTCGACATTGGTATACCATGGACGAAGTCCATGCTAATCACTTGTCACTTCCATTCTAGAACTCCATGAGGGTATAACAACCCTACTAGATGTCAATATTCAGATTTGACTTGCTGACACTCTAAACATTTGTCAACAAAGTTTGTAGTATCCTACTTCATCCCTTTCCAAAAATATAGTGGCTTTAAATCTTCTAGCAACTTAGTTACTCCTGGGTGTCCTAAATAGGGTTCACAGTGAATTTCTCTTAAAACTATTATTCTTAAATCATTCTTATCTAGCACATACATCTTATTCTTATATCTCAACAATCTATTGGTCTTGAGTTGATACCCTTCATATCTAGCATCTTAAGGGTTCATTAAAAGTGCTTTTCTGACTTGTTCATAAAACTCATCACTTGAAGAATTTTCTAGAACTTGCTCTCTAAAGGTGAGTTGAATAGAGGTCATTGTTTCTACATACCTCCTACAACTAAGAGCATTGGTAACCTGATTCTCTTTTCCTTTAATAAATTTTATGTCTAAATCATAATCTGACAAAAGTTCCATCCATCACCTTTGATGAGCATTCAAATTTGGTTGAGAAAAAATTTACTTAAGTCATTGGTTATTTGACTTAAGTTCAAAATGCTGGCCCATCAAATAATGCCTCCAGACTTCTAAGGCATGCATGATAGCTATTATCTCTAAATCATGTGATGCATAATTCTACTCATATGGTCTCAACTTTCTAGACTCATAGGTTATGACTTGATCTTCCTACATAAGCACACCTTCTAATCCTTCTCCCGATGCATTCGTTACTATCACAAAGTAGCCTTTTGGATTAAGAACTCTAAAAATTGGTGTGGTTGTTAACTTCTACTATAGAATATGGAATACTTCTTCACATTTCTTAGTCTATTGAAATCATTTTCCTTTCCATTGGAGGGTTGTGATTGGATTAGCAATCTTTGAAAAATTTAGTATAATTTTCTTGTAGTAACTTGTTAATCCCATGAAACCATGTACTTCATGCACATTGTTAGGTGTGGGACACTCTAGAATATTCTTAATCTTTGTAGGACCCACTGTAATTCCTTTTGCTAAAATGATGTTTCCCAAATATTGTACTTCTTTCTAAAAGAAAGCACATTTGGACAATTTACTGAACTTGTGTTCTCTTAACCTTTGAATGACGATTCCCAAATGGTGAAAGTACTCTTTTTCATCCTTTGAATATATCAAATATCATTAATAGAGACTAGGATGAACTTATCAAGACAACCCCTGAAGATAGTATTTCTCAGGTTCATGAAAGCGACAGTAGTGTTAGTTAACCAAAAAGGCAAAACTGTAAACTTGAAGTGTCCCTATGTGGTTTTGAAATTAGTTTTATGGATGTCTTCATATTTTAGTCTCAATTGATGATAGCATGCTCTTAGGTCAATCTTAGAAAAGATCATTGCACCACTCATTTGATCAAATAGATTATCTATGTGAGGAATTGGGTACTTGATCTTTATTGTTGCTTTTTTAACCATTCAATAATCAATGCATAACCGCAAGGTTCCATCCTTCTTTCTCACAAAGATCACCGGTGCTCCCCAGGGTGATACACTTGGTTGTATTAACCCTTTTCATATAATCTTTTGAAGCTAGGATTTCAACTCAACCAATTCTATGGTTTCTATTCGATAAGGTGTTTTAGAAATAGGTTCTGAACTAGGTATTATGTCAATGGAGAAATCAAACAAACACTTGGGTGGTAATCTTGGAAATTCTTCAAGAAAAATTCTTGAAAAATCATAGAAGAATGGATAATTACATAATGATGTTTCATGCGACTTTTCTACCAGTTCAATTTTGACAAGAAATATTTGACATCCTTTTCTCCTAGCTTTATTGAGCTACATTGTTGAGATTTTCCTAACTTTGATTTCCATCTTGATTCCTTGAATCCTTACCAAGCTACCTAGGTCATCTAAGCATTCCACCATCTTTTCATAGCAATCCACTTTAGCTCAATATCACCAAAACCAATTCATGCCCAAGGTGATATCATACAACCCTAAGGGAGCTACGTAAATATTTAAATCCATTGCAAAGGATGGTAATATAACCTCAGCTTCAAACAAACATTGCTCTTTCAAAGATTTTGATTGGTTAGCATATTCTAGTGACCAAAAATTTTCCATAAATCTCACTCACTTTGGAATCTTGCATAGCAAGCTAGGTGAAATAAAGTTATATGTTGCTCTGGTATCTATTCAAATAGAAATTGAATTGCTAAAGAGAATACCTATAGTCTCTATTAGAGCAATCTGATATTTGGCTTGATGATTGTCGATAGCAGCATGAAGTCTTTGATAAAACAATGTTTGCTAGGATGGTAGGGAATAGCCTCACTTCTGACGAACACTAATTTTCATAGTGATCTTGATCACATGTTAAACATCCACCTAGAGGTCCTTTCTTCTCAACAAGGTGATAACTGTTATTTTCTTTTATACTTTTGAAATTATTTCCTTTCTTTTTGTTTCATTTCACATCCTTGTTGTGTCTTGATTTCTTCTCATCAGATTTATACTTTCCATTAGTTTGAGAATCCTAATTCCAATTATTTTTCCTTAAGGTGGTAGTACTTTTTGACCAACCAAATTTCTTCCTTGTCTTGTAGCGATAAGCTGACAATGATTTCATTTTTTACTCCTACTTAATATCCTTTTCAAAAACTTGATTCATAGTCAATGGTCCATGCACATCAACTTCTCCAATTTTTGCATTCAATCCCATGATAATTTTCTGCAAATGTCATCTCTCCTTTCTATAAATTTTAAAAATCAATTAACTTTGCCTAGCCATGAAGTTTTTTCTTCCCTAGTATTCTTAAAACTAGAAGAATCTAACCCGTCACGAGAAAAGAAAATAAGGATGTCCCTTTTGGAACAATGTCATAGGAGAAGTAGTGATGTGCTTTAACATGAAATTAGTTATACAACTAAAGAATACTTCAAACTAAGTATAACACTCTAACTCAAATGTAATCTAAGACATACAGATTTGACAATGCACATAGTCAATGCATTACTTTGGCCAAAGATTCATATATAAAACATAATCTATTTTAGATATATGTGTCGATCTATCAGAAACAACTCTTTCTCAATCTTGTCTATAGGGTTTTCTTATGTTTTTCTATTCTGACTTGCTAAGTCTTCTTTCACTCAAGTGTTGACTTCACTATAAGAAAACAAAAGTACATATATATGTATTGTAGAAAAATAGATAATCATACATCTAAAACTCTTTGAATATAGTTATTTTCAACATAATTTTAAACACAAATAACACATTTATGGATTTTATTATCTCTACATAGCCTCTAAGTTCTCATTTTGTTATACCAACTAAGATATAAAGGATTCATAAATAATTGTATTCCCTGAGAGATATACTTATTCTATTTTAAAATAAATCAAAGACTTCAATTATATTATTACATCTTATACATCTAATTGTAAATACAGAGCTCTCTTTTATACATTTTTAGTTCTATGTATAGTTATATAATATTTAACTTCATGCTATACAGTAAGTGATACAAAGATTTTACTCATAATTTAAAATTGTATAAACAACCATTTAATAAATTGTTACCTCATAGAAACAAAGATTTATCACAATATTAAACTACTCTTTTGACTATTTTTACTAGTGTTTTGTCAAAGTCCATTTCATGTTGGTATAGTCATTAATAGAGTTTTCCTTAGTTGACTACTATTTTTATCACATTTGATTTGATATTGTGGTCTTCAATGAAACTGAGATTTCTAAAATGTATGATAGGTGTGCAAAGATAAGGCCTCATGATACTTTAAGAGGCACCATAATGTGTTATACAATCCCTTTGGAATTGACCAAGCATGTTGATTCGTCCCTTATTAGGTTGAACCAGTATGCTAGGCCAATTCCCTCTATGGGAATCATCATTCCTATAGACCCTATGCAGTCTTAAGAAAACAAAAATTCATCTTTTCAATGAGCAGGATTTTCCAAACAGAGTTTAATCCTGTTAGCTATTTCTTTCAGTGGTGAAAACAAATTACAAATAGTTTTCAATGGCATTCAAATCCATACTAACCCTATAGTTTTATACTGCTATTTTTAAAATGAAGAAATCATAATACAAATAGTTTTCAATGGCATTCAAATCCATACGAAACCTATGGTGTCTTACTATTGTTTTTCAAATGATGAAACCATAATACAAATAGTTTTCAATGGAATTCACACTGTTTAACCATGGTAGGTAGTTTATACTGGATTTTAGAAAACTTAAAACAAAACACTACCATTATTTTAAAACAATGCATCATTTAGAAACTAATTCAACTCATACAAAGAAAGAAATCCTATACATCAATATTTCACAATTGACAATCTTTCACATTCTATACCCAATAAATCATTGAGACATACATATTTTTTGTCAACACAAATACTGCAGATGCAAAGATTGAAATTCTTCCTAGTTGAGCCACTTCTATTAGAAACCTACTGGTGTTGTCATTGATATCAACTCCCAACAGATGATTCACTTGGTTTCCAAATAATTTTGAGAAAATTTGATAAAAAGGTGTGTAGTATGACAGAGGTGTTAACATTAACCCGGCTACCACTACACCAAAAGCTCAAACTGTTAGTGAGAGGCGCCCCGGTTAGTGTTACCCAGAGACCACGTGGGCTCAAAGGGAGGGGTTGAGGGTCCTGCTTACCTAAGTACCAACATACCCCCACCTGCCGTAGCCTACCACGTGTTAACCACAGAGGCAGGTGGGCAGCTTGGCGCGCCTTGCACGCATGAGAGGCAGTGGACATTAGGCAGAATTCAAACCCCTCCCTAGTAGAGTCACCAATTTGTTAACATTAACCTAGCTACCACTACACCAAAAGCTCAAACTGTTAGTGAGAGGCGCCCTGGTTAGTATTACCCAGAGACCGCGCGGGCCCGAAGGGAGGGGTTGAGCGTCCCGCTTACCTAAGTACCAACAAAAGGTACCCCCAGTATTATGCTTTACATTTCCTCCTAATTGAAGATATGCTTGTGCGGTTTAGAAGTATTGATCAGAGGTGTTCAGAGGTATTATATCCTAAGTTTTAGGTTCTAGTTCATGCAGAAGTAGATGTGTCTGATAGAATATTTGACAATGAAGGAGGGTGTCTCGAAAAAATGAGAATGCTCCACATTTCTCCACATTGAATTTTCCTATCTTGCAGATCCAAGAGTGTACTTATATTATCTGTATCCACCTTCCTTTGAAGTTTCTAGTGTTGGGATGCTCTGCAAGTTTAGTTCTTGCGTTGGTGATTAGTAGCAGTCTATCCTAATGTGTATAATGAAGACATTCTTTGATTCAAATAGTTAGGGTAGTGTTGTAGATGATTATGACGATGATGAGTATTCTAGGAAGGTGTGTGAATTCTTTGGAGTGTCTCTCTCTGGTCCGCATGATGTTCTTGGACTTGGAGAAGCGTGAATATGGCCACTAGCTCAGGTTTGGCCATCCTAGCTTACTAGCGCCATTTGCGAAGGTATCTCATGGATTGTGGATGAGATAAGTGACTTGATGATAAAAATTTGAGTCTTGGTTATCCCTTGACATGGTCCACTTTCACTTCTTTTGACCATGGAAGTTCTTAGTGCTGACCTAAGAAATGTTGCATGTGTGTAATGCACATGCTTCATTAGGACTGACCTAATTTAGATAGATCTTGGTTATAGATGGTATAAATACAAGATGAAGTTGAATGGAGAAAGGTAGAGAAGAGTATGTGAATGTAAATCAAGGGTATTGAAGTTGTGTGTGAGCTTAAATGATTATGACTTCAGAATGCAGTGAGTAGAAGGTGTCTACATTTTAGTGGGCCAAAAGTTACTGGAGGCAGTGAGTCAAAGGTTGTGGATAGCAAAGAGTAGCAATGGTGGATCTCTCTTATTACATTGAGATAGTGAATCTCTCTATAATAGTCTTCTTTCTTCTTCTCACTTCTGGATAGTGAGCCCTTGGCAGTGAGCCTTTTTTGGGTAGTGAGCCTATTGATTTTCGGTGTTGTTATTCATATATATTGTGAGCTAATCCTCACTGTGGTTTTTCCCTTATTGGGTTTTACGTGTAAATCTAGTTTTCTTATGTGTTTGGATGTGTTTGCATTGATGTTTCATATGTTTACATTCTGCTAATGCATTATAAGTGGTTGATATTTTGAGGGTTTAAAGTTTCAACATATAACTGATTCACCACCACCCTCTTAGTTGTCCTCTGCATTCAACAATTGGTATCAGAGACAAGTTCCTTGAAGAAGCTTAACCACTTGGGTAGATTTGGATGGCACAAAGGAAAGGTATGGATGTCCTAGTGTTTGATGGAACAAATTATGCTTTTTGGTAAACTAAAATGGAAAGCTTTCTTGTCTCACTAGGATATGGCATATGGAAGATAGTTGAAAACAAGTATATTATACCTAAAGATGGTCCAAAAGATGAAGATGAGATTAAAGTCTATGAGAATGATGGAAAGACAAGGAGTGCTCTATTGAACAGTCTCTTTGATTCTAAATTAGTGAAGGTGATGAGTTACAAAACTGCTCATGAGATATGGAAGAAGATGGAAAGCACCTATGAAGGAGATGACAAGGTCAAGCAAGCAAAGTTGCAGATTCTAAAGTCCAATTTTGAAGCCCTAAGGATGTTAGAGGATGAAAATATTGCAAGCTACATGTAGAGAGTGGATGAAATTGTCAATTTCATCAATGTTCTTGGTGGAGAGCTGGAGGAAAAAGAAGTGGTAAAGAAGGCACTAAGAACTCATCCTAAATCTTATAGTGCTAACATTTCTGCTATTAAAGAGACTCAAGATCTGGATAATTATGCTAGGGATAAAATGTTTGGTACTTGTTGGTTAACAGATTTGTCCTTATTCTAAAAATGTTTTATTCTGACTCTATACCCTTCTTTGAAGAACAAATGAGTTAAGCAACAAATGGGTGAACTTTTTAAAATTAATTCCCCTATAAATTTAGGTACAGCTCCCTTTAAGATTTCCAATGGATTTAATCTATTCAACTATCCAAATGCACTTTTAACCAGAAAATGCCTAAGGTAAACTGACATTCATACATAACTATGTTATGGATGCGGTAAATTTATGCAGTAACAGTGAGTAATAGAATGCACAAATTCTATTTTTGATACATTTAAATACATGAACACATACATATGAATTTGCTGAACCAATAAATAATATAACACATATGACAAGTTGTCCAATAAAAGAGCAATTACCAAATGAAAGGAGATTTCACATAGAAAATCTAATTCTAAACACTCAGACGCACAGATCTAAGTAAGCAGTAATTGTTTCTTCTTCTCATTCACAGATGAAAAATTTCTCAGACAATCATCATATAATGTAAAACCATAAAATAGTTTAGCTAAAATTCCTTTTTCTTTCCTTTTCCTAACTTTCTATATCCTTTAAAAGATTCAAAAACCTGTATATATGAATGTCCTAATCATTTCATCAAGTAAACCAAACCCAGAGTTAAAGTAAGTCTGACCCATACGGGATTTAGTTTATAACAAACTGATTTAAAGATCAAGATTATAGAAATAGCATAACAGAGGAATTGAATAAAAGAAAGTGAACCAATAAGATCATGGCTAGGACAAAGGATTTGCATCTCTAGATTTGCCATCAGTGGTTTGGGAAGCACGTTGAGTCTTCCACTCCTGAAAAGCTGCAACAAACTCCTGAATCCTCAAGAAGTTGGGGATGCCTATGTGTTTCACTCTTGATTTCCAAACTTCTTTATCCCTTCGCATTTTCCCAATTTTTCCTTTATGCTCTGGAAGTGCGTCGATACAGAGGTAAAGTAGAGACTCCACCTTAGAGATTCGAGACAAATCTTTAATTAAGATATTGTCATTTTCATTGACAAAGCTAATTTTATCCTTAAAGGATTGAACCACTGTGTCAACATCATCCTCTGGTTTCCCATCGTCCCTTATGTATTTAACATCAATGTATTGCAAGTCATACTGCAGGGATTGAGTGAGTTCAGTTATTTCTTTAATCAACTTTGTAAGTTCAAAGCGTCCCTGCCGTGATATGGAATTCCTCCATTCAATATTTTTCTTATTCACATATAATAGATCTTCATCCAAACCAGTTAGGCTCTTTTCTATCAGAAACTTCACTACCCCATATTTATGAACTTCATCAATCTGATTTATCACATTTACCCATTTACCTTCATCTTTCACCCAAGCAGTAATCTGTGCTTTAAGGTCCTCAATGGTGGCAACAGTCAGATCGTATATATTCTTGAGTTCATGAATGTATTCAGTTCCCTTCTCTACAATGCAGTCCAACCAACTATCAAATGTCTTTGCCACCATCTTGTTTCTGTGAACTTGATCCAATATCTTCTGGTTAACTGGTGATTTAGGATCGAAAGACAGGGAGAGCTGTGAAACCGGCTGCGGGTTAGGGTTCTGGATAGCATCAATGTACTCTGCCATTGAATGCAGAGTCTGCTTCAATTCCCTTTTGTCCTTTTCATCCTTCCAAGTTTGACTAACTATCCTCTTAGTGGATGCTTCAAGGTGATGAACATCTGCAGCTCTTGAAGCAGCACCGAGATCCACTCTCTCAATAGTGAAATCTTGTACAGTTGGATCTTGTACTTCTTCCTAAGTCACTAGTTTGGCTATCTCAGCACTCTAGTTTCCAGTATTTGGATCAATGTTTATTCTGGATGTCATCTTTAGCTTCTTAGATGTGGGTGTTTTCCCTAAACATTTGCTCACCATGTCCTCTAAGGGGACAGCAAAAGGAATTATTTTTCTCTTGTCAGAGATATAACTCTCCAGCTACTTAGGTGCAGGGGTTAAGGTTTCTTTTTCAGGGTCCAATCCATCAGAGGATACATTTGAAATTGTTAATATCTCAGGGATCTCTAGAATGACCTCTGACTGTGGCCTAGTATCAACTTCCTCTATTCTGTGTGGACTTGATTCCTTATCACCCATAGGTTCTCTTGAATCCTCCTCTGAATTTAGATCCACAACTATTGTTTCAGAAACTTGTTTCTTTCTTTTACCTTTGGTCCTCAACCTAGTAGCACAAGGGGGTGGAATAGCTGTGAGGGCTCTTCTGGATTTCTTAGTAGCAGGGCTCCTTCCAGTTCATGACTTGGAAGTACCTGCACCACAGATAGCAATAGGTCAGTTAGAAGAGCTTATGGGAAGTGATGATTCAATCATTGAGGTGAATTGTTGGGCATTTTTATTCTAGCTCCCTTCCTGTCTCTTTTCCCTTAACCATTTCTCAGTTCTCCTTATCACTGGAAGAGTTTTAACTTCAATCCTATCTTCCTCCCTTTTGCTCCAGTCAACTTCTAGAATAGGTAATTGCTCTACTTGTTCAAACTGTAGATCAATCACTTGTTCCCCATCATCAATAATTCCAGAAATATCCATATTTAAATTGAGAGTAATTATCTGCCGTAAAGAGAACCTACACCACAGTCTTCTCCTGACCTCAAACTCATTTGAAAAGTCTTCCCAGTAATCCTCTAGCTTCGGAATGTGTGAAAGCCCTGCTCCAAGATCTAAGTTATCCCTGACAAATCCATTGCTGTCAAATTGAGACCTAGCAGTGAAGAATTGAAAATTGAACTTTTTTAAGGTTCACCTCCAAATTCAAAGCATCAGATTTTGACTGGCATAAGTAATACCCAAGTTCGATGGGAAAAGAGATACCAAAACCCGTCTTTGTCGTGAATTCTTATCTACATGTGCTAGCTGTCTGCATACCTCTATCAGCATGAAATGATTGAACACATATCTGGGTAACTTAATAGGTTCACCATCAAATCCTTCAACTCTGATGTAAGTGAACTCAGAAAATTGAATAAAGAAGCTACCGTAAATGCTAATCAGCTGCATTGCTTCGTTGGACATCCTTTTACCCAGATTACCTGCTAGTTCATAAGTCATTCTTCTAGTGAAAACATCATTAACCCTTTTATAATTTTCATAACAATTTTGTTTCTGCAACTATGAATAATATTCATAAATCCTACTATCCTTAGCCAAGGGTGTATGAGGTAGATCAAACCATTCTCTTGTAGATGCCAGGCAATAAAATAAGTACGAAGACATATAAAAATCTCTGTCACCCAGACAATTACTCAAACCCTGATGCAAACAATCGGCCACAATTTCTGCCCAATCTAAATATTGCTCTCCTTGGAGGATAACTTGTATGAAAAAGTACATCCAATCCTCCCAATAATACGCATGTTGACTACCCTTCAATCTATGTAATAATACCATGATATCCCTCACTTCTTTAATCAGATGATCCCTAGTAAGTGGTCTGGGCAACCTTGAACCACCCTTCTGAAATTTTAGTAGCCAGTTCCTTGCTATCACACTTTTATAAGTCAATTTCTTCTCTAAGAAATACCCATAGGAAGAGGTAATATCAAGGCTGGAATATGCCTCTTTAGGCGGTATCTTCATTACGGACATAAGGGTTTGTCTATTGACATGTAACAACACATCACCATTTGCATTTCTGATGCACCTGTTTTGGGGTTCATACCTATTTATACATTCCTGAACCAGTTCTGGGTGTATATAGCCTTGGGAAAAGCCGCAGCTTCAACTAAACCACTGTCTATTATTTTCTTCATCATGGGGGTTTGCACAGGGTTTCTAGACCTTTCTCTAAATTCTTCTAAATCATATTGTACTAGTGCAGTATCCCCAAATTCAGAGTGAGAATAGGTAAGACTAGGACCATGTTCATTCCCCAAACATGTAGATTTCAAAGCCATACTTGGAGGATTACAATGAAAAACACTTCAAATTTTGAAAATAATGACAGAAACTTAAGAGATTCTTCTTTCTAGCTAAGAAATAGGAATAGCACATAGGAGGAATAGAACTCACCTTCAAGATATCTAAATTCACTGTGAAATTTCAGTAACAAGAACCTTACACTTCCTACGCTATTCTCCTCTGCGTTGCACAGTATGTTTACTTGCTGAATTCAACTTGTTCTTAGTTAATAATGGCACTAACCAGATTGAATAATTATGACTCGGAGCAATACGTGCCAAAAATATTTGAAAAGACATGAATTCTGACCTCTTCATTAATAGCAAGTATTATTCACGCGCCATCATGATGGTATAATGATTATCCGTAACCTCTACCAAATTAGAACTCTCAGTTTCATAATGAGTCTCTGACATATTTTCCTCCAACTTTCCCGCTAAATTTGACTCAGAAAGCCACGGGAATAAATGAGACCAAAATCACCAAATCTTTGAACTATTGAACCATTGAACCTTTAGGGCATGGTTCAATGTGGTGGTTCGACCATACCAATTGAATCACATAAATGGGCAAAGGATTCACTTACGGGAATATTGAACCTAAGCTCATGAAGCATTGAACTTATTAGGATATGGTTCAATATGAAGGTTCAAAGACACAAGGGCTACATAGACCAACGGATAGTCACGTGACTTTTGTAAAAGGGCTTCCAACCATGAGACAGTGAACCATTGAACTTTGAACAAAAAGGGTTCAAGTTCAACCTGAAAACTTGAAGACGTTTGAAATACACAGAACAACAACTTGTTGTTTGAGACACTTTAGGCATATCGAACCATTTGAACCTTGAACTTTGAGAAGGGTTCAGGTTCAAAGGTTCAAACCTTAAGTACCCTCACTCACAAAGATGATAAATGGGTAAAAATTGAAGGACCAAGAATCGATTTAAGAAGCAAAGGTATTACCAAAAATACAACACAGCAAACCGGCTCTTGTTCAAGAAATATTATCAATAAATAAATAAGGGCGACTCAAAAGGTAACATTGGCTCTGACTGGGGACTGCATTTTATGGCAAAATGCAGAGAACTCAGAAGCTCTGGTTTCACAGAAAAAGGAAAATAGAGAAGAAAGGAAACATAACGGGACAAAACAAAAATGGGAAAGGAAAACACAAAACCAAACAAAAGGGAAGAGTATGTACAAAACAGGGGACCCTATTTACAGATGATATAACTTGAGATCTTGTCCATTATAGGACAGGGGTAAAATAGCTCCATCAGGATATTCCAATTTAAAATAATTTGGACCCAATACCTGGTGAATTTTGAAAGGTCCTTTCCAAAGCGAGTCAAATTTGCTATGTGCACCTTTTGGTTCTCTTCTTCTATCCCACAATAATACTTCATCTCCTTCCATAAACTTCCTAGGCCTTATTTTCCTGTCAAAATTTTCTTTAACTCTGGCCTGATGTACGGTAATCCGGTCGACCAACTCATTTCTCCCTTCTTCAATCCTAGTTAAATACATAATCCTCTTCTCCAAGGAATCTTGGAAGTATTGATCCTCGATTACACTTTGTAGCTTAGCTGTAGATAGCTCCAGAGGCAAAGATAATTGGGCACCTATTCCATAAACTAATTCAAAAGGTGCCATCCCAATTGCTCTTTTCAAAGTTATTCTATCAGCCCAGAGTGCTTCATACAGTCTCTTATGCCAATCTCTAGGGTTGTCACTCACCAATTTCTTCATGATAGCAATCAGGTTCTTGTTACTGGACTCAGCTTGTCCATTCCCTTGGGGATAGTAATCTGATGAATGGGAGAGAGATATACTATGTTCATAACAAAAAGAAGTCATTTCAACTGAAGAGAAACTGGTAGCATTATCTGCTACAATCTTCTGGGGAACACCAAATCGTACCAAAATGTTTTCTTTAAGAAAATTACAAACCACCTCCGAAGTTGTTCTTTTTACAGGGGCTGCTTCAACCCATTTTGTGAAATAATCTGTTGCTATTAAGATGTGGGTATGTCCTACACTTGAGGAGGGTGAGATAGGCCCATTAAAATCCAATCCCCATTGTTTAAAGGGTTCTTCAATAACAACGGGCCTCAAAGGTAGAGCTGCAAGTTGTGGCCTTCTTGAGAACATTTTACATTTTTCACAGTTAGCCACCCATCTATATGCATCCTTAAACATCCCTGGCCAGTAGTAACAATTTCTGAGGATTTTGAAAGTTGTAACTGAAGAAGAAAAATGTCCACCACAAGCTTCATTATGGAAAACTTCCAAGATAAGCTATTGCTCCTTATCTACACACCTCAAGAAAGTTCCGTCTAATCCTTTCTTGTAAAGGACATCCCCCCAAATAACATATTTCACCGCTTTTAGCTTCAGGTTTCTTTTCTCTTTAGGAGATAAGTGATTAGGACAATCCCCATATGTAAGATAGTGTGCCACATCTAGAAACCATGGGTCCTGCAAGCTTACTAATAAGACTGTGGGGAGTCCTTCTCCTTCTTGTTCTTTGTTCTCAGCAATTAACTTACATAAGCCTTGACCCCTGATTAGCTTAGTAGGCTTAACTTCTAGATCATATTCCTGGATTTTAGCAACCCACATTGCTCTATTGTTTAATCCCACTTCTTGCTGGGTCAAAATACTTTTCACAGCTAAATTTGGAACAAATACAACTGAATGAGAATGAAGTATATAATATCTGAATTGTTTAATAGCTTTAACCACAACGAAAGCTTGTTTTTCAACCAAAGAATATTTCATCTCATGCTTTTTAAGGGGAACGCTCATGAAAGCTATTGGAACCTCTTCATCTAATTCATTTTTCTGAACAAAATACCTGACATGGTGTGTTCCGAAGCATAACATTAAATAATAAAATCTTTTTGAAAATTAGGATTTACCAAAGTGGGAGTGTTTGCAATCGCTTCCTTGATATCTTCAAATGCCTTCTTAGCAACTTCATTCCACTTGAATGGCTGTTTCTCACTCATCATTCCAACAATGTGTTTTGTAATCTCAGCAAAGTCAGGAATGAACCTTCTGAGAAAATTGATTTGACCAAAGAAGGACTTGACTCCAGTTCTATTTGAAGGGAGACTAAGCTGTTGAATTGCCCTGACCCTCTCTGGATCAATTCTGATTCCGTCTTTTGAGACTAGGTGTCCCAACAATTTTCCCTCAGTCACACAGAAAACTGACTTCTTGGGATTGAGTGAGATGCCATGGTTTCGGCACCTTTGCAAGACAGTCTCCAGATCTCTTAGGTGATCTCCTCTATTTCTGGAAAAAACAATCAGATCATCAAGATAAATAACAATAATTATATCCTTCAGATCTCTAAAAGATGAATCCATTGCCCGCTGGAAAGTTGCTCCTGCATTAATCAAGCCAAAGGGCATTCGGTTATAGGCAAAAGTTCCCTGAGGCATAGTGAAAGCAGTCTTATGTTGATCATCTGCAGCCACACCTATCTGATTGTAACCTAAGAAACCATCTAGCATAGACATCATTTCAAACCCAACAACTGTCTGCAAGATGTGGTCCATCACAGGTAATGGATAGTTATCTTTCAGGCTGGCCTGGTTTAAGCTCCTAAATTCAACACATATTCTTATTTCTCCATTCTTCTTTCATACTGGAACAATATTTGCCACCCAAGTGGAGTGATGGATTGGGTAAATAATTCTAGCTTTCAACATCTTATCAATCTCCTTAAAAATGGCTTCAGCAACTTTCGGATTATAATTCCTCAGCTTCTGCCTGAATGGAGTTGCATTTGCTTTCAAAGGAATATGGTGTTGAAATTGTCCATGTCTAAAATTTTTAAGATCATCATAGCACCAGGCAAAAACATCCTTATACTTGATTAACAATTTGATCAATTTGTTTTTCTCCTCTAAAGAGCAGCACCTACCAATGGATACCCATTTAGGATCAGCCTCATCCCCAATGTTTATTTTCTCATAGTCCTCTACTTTATCAGGATTATAAGGAGGTTTGCTTTTAATATATTCATCTCTTCGAGAAAATAGATGTTCTAAAGAGACCAACCCTTTAGGGATTTTATTTCCCTTTAACTGAATCACGTCATCTTTTGGATTAATCCTAGGGTCAGTACTGAATTCTTTACACTCTATTTCAGAACCTTCAAAATAGGTCCCCAGGAACATTTCAGCATTCTCTAAAAACTTTCTGATCTGATTATCACTCTCAAAAACTTGCTAGCTTTCAGCATTGTCGAGGACATTAGGACGATATACCATTTCTATTCTTAATAATCTTTTTTGAAATCTGGATGTGGCAAAAGGAGAGAAGCTGATACTGCTAAAGAATCTGCTCAGGAGTTCTGATCTCTAGGAATTGTTTCGATAGAGAAGGCATCAAAATATTCGATCTCATCCCATACCCTATTTCTATAATCCTTTAGTCTTTCATTCTTAATAGAAAAGATCCCCCTTACCTATTTCACAATTAATTCAGCATCACCCTTCCTTTGGCTTCAAATAGCCCAAACAGTAAAGCTTCATATTCTGAAGTATTGTTGGTGTTTTTGAACTCTAGCTTAAAAGAATAAGAAAAAACTTCACCTTTAGTTGAGATCAACACAACCCCAGCCCCTGAACCAGTAGTAGCACAACTACCGTCAAATTCCATAACCCATAGGTCATCAGAATGTACAGATCTTTGCATTAATTCTTCGTTGGGGTTTACTCCAAAACTTTGTTCAAAGGAGAGAAAATAGTTACCAAATTCACATTCCTCAAACAAAATCTAGGCCTTGGGATCATCAGAGGGGTAGACGGTGAACTTGCACTTGGGCTCAAGTTCCAGCTTCACTTTCTACTTTCCCACTAGGATTGTGGCTTCTGACCAATCCAATTTGATCTGTACACCCAAGTCCTTGCAAAATGTCTTGTTCAAAAGCATTTCATAACTAGCAGGAATATCTACTACCAAAATAGTCAATTTCACTTTTTTGTCAGGGTAAGCTGCAAGAGCAACTCGTGCATCCTCAATCTACCCAAGCAAGGAACCCTGTTTTCCATCCATAGAATAACATCTACCAAATGTTTTTGTGAGTGATAACCCTAGGGCTTTAGCCACGGAGGAGGGCATAATGTTGTCAGAGGCTCCTGAATCTATAATACAGTTACTAAGTTTATGACCATTGATAAACAAAGACACATAGAAAGGATTAGGTTTCAAATCAGTATAAGGAGCTTTGGTTGATGAATTGGGAGTCATTTTAGGGGCAGCCAAGGATGACTCAGATGAGGAAGCAAATAGTCGAGCAATGGGGGTTCAGCATCAACCTCTAATTGAGTCTCAGATTCAGTTTGTGCAGGACCACCCTTAACATGTTTAACCAGTTTGTCAAGCTCATTAGGCTTCAACTTGAGATACTCAATAGGAGAAATTTGAATTTTTGCAGACTTACAGAAATCTACAATATCAAAAGAAGCATCTGGATCATTTCTATGCAACAATCTATTTTCCTAAGCCTTCAAATTAGCATCATGAGTTCTAGTTAAAGGCTCCTTACCTTTGCTAGGTACTTCTTGAGTATTAGAGGGTCTCACATTCCTCTGACTCCCGGTGATTATGGTGCATGAAGGATCTTCAAGGGTAACCAATATTTCACCTCCCCTTTCTGAATCAGACTCATATTCAAGGAAGTGTATTTCAAAGCCGCCAGGTTTCTCAAAGTTCCTTTCTTCTTCAGTGGATTCCCCTAGCATATCTTGAGTAGTAGTCATCTGGGCATACCTGAGCATTTCTGGGCAAGAGTTTCCATCATGGTCGATAGTCAAATGAAAAATACACATATTTCCCCTCCCAGGAGGAGCTTCAATAGCCAGTCTTGGCTATGCTGATGCTAGGGGTAAAGCTCTACCAGTATTTGCTTGTTAACTCAAATTCCTTCTGCTTATATCTTGATACAGTTGTTGGAAGTGAGCACCAGTTTTAGGTAGTTGTCTTTTTAAGGCAATCATATCATTCACCAACTTTTGCACTATAGGATCCATAGATGATGAAGGCTGGGCATTTGGCATCTGGACCTCTTTCTTCCATTTACCGGCCATAATGAGATCATCCTCTAACCTGACTGCCAAGGCTTGTTCAGCTGGTAAATCAGCAATTACACCCCTCCTGAGATGGAAACTAATACCAGGAGGCATAGAATTAATAAGAAAACATTTTAGATTTTCACCAGTTGGTCCTTTAGCAGCAGGGATTTTGTTCACAATTCTGTTAAATTTAGCCATGAATTCCCTCATAGGTTCATGAATCTCTTTCTTAAGCTGAGTCAGCTGTGCAAGGAGGTAATGCTCGTCCTCTACATTTTTGAACCTATTTTCAAAAGCAGTTTTCATGTCATTCCAATTTGAAATTGAGGAATTAGTTAGGTGGTAGAACCATTGTGCCGCAGTGTCAGTCAAAGTCTGCACAAAGAGCCTTATGGCAATATCTTGGTGTTGTACACCTAACACACTACATGCTACTACAAAGGCACACAAATGTTCTTCTGGTGATTGTTTGCCGTCTCCATTGAACCTAGGCAAATTTTCTCTTACATTTTTAGGTAAAGGATTTAGGTTAGCCCCTAGGTTCAGAGGCCCTATGGCTACTCCCCAAGGTTGGGCCATGGGTAGAAAATTTATAGCTGAGGGGATAACAGTGCCTAAAAGAGTTAAAGCTTGACAGACAGGGAAGTAGAAGGTTTAGGGGGGCTAGGGGGTCTACTTCTAGCTCTTCTTGCACGAGTAGGGATATAAGGAAAATTAAAATTTTGCGGTGCTTGAAAGGTAGAATCCTCAACTCCCTCTCTGCTCAAAGACCTGGTATATGGTCTAGAATCCAGCTTAAAATATTGTAGCTAGATAGGTAGTTATTAATTTCTGTGTTGTTATTGATTTCTTTGCGCTTCAAGGATTGATTTCTTGCTGCGTTTTGTGCCTACCTACTTCTCTGCTTGAGTAACAACAATCTTAGGTTATCAGCCAACTCCTCTTCTTTTTTTAATACTCTGCTTGCTCTTCTGTAATCTTCACTATTCTGATGAGTACACCAAGCAAGGGTATTCAACTGGCCAATAATGTCTTCCTGCTCATCCTGAAATCCAAGATTGGGCTGTAGAACAGGAATTATCTTTTCGTGTGGAAGCACCATTGTTGCTTCATATTCAGGTGACCAATCTTTTAATTAATGATATTCTTCCCTAGCAGAGTCGCCAAAAACTATTGGCTAACAGATTTCTTCTTATTCTGAAAATGTTTTATTCTGACTCTATACCCTTCTTTGAAGAACAAATAAGTTAAGCAACAAATGGGTGAACTTTTTTAAATTAATTCCCCTCTGAATTTAGGTACAGCTCCCTTTAAGATTTCCAATGAATTTAATCTATTCAACTATCCAAATGCACTTTTAACCAGAAAATGCCTAAGGTAAACTGACATTCATACATAACTATTTTATGGATGCGGTAAATTTATGTAGTAACAGTGAGTAATAGAATGCACATATTCTATTTTTGATACATTTAAATACATGAACACATACATATGAATTTGCTGAACCAATAAATAATATAACACATATGACGAGTTGTCCAATAAAAGAGCAATTACCAGATGAAAGGAGATTTCACATAGAAAATTTAATTCCAAACAATCAGACGCATAGATTTAAGTAAGCAGTAATTGTTTCTTCTTCTCATTCACAGATGAAAAATTTCTCAGACAATCATCATATAATGTAAAACCATAAAATAGTTTTGCTAAAATTCCTTTATCTTTCCTTTTCCTAACCTTCTATATGCTTTAAAAGATTCAAAAACCTATATATATGAATGTCCTAATCATGTCATCAAGTAAACCAAACCCAGAGTTAAAGTAACTCTGACCCATACTGGATTTAGTTTATAACAAACTGATTTAAAGATCAAGATTACGGAAATATCATAATAGAGGAATTGAATAAAAGAAAGTGAACCAATAAGATCATGGCTGGGACAACGGATTTGCATCTCCAGATTTACCATCAATGGTTTGGGAAGCACATTGAGTCTTCCACTCCTGAATCCTCAGGAAGTTGGGGATACCTATGTGTTTCACTCTTGATTTCCAAACTTCTTTATCCCTTCGCATTTTCCCAATTTTTCCTTTATGCTCTGGAAGTGTGTCGATACAGAGGTAAAGTAGAGACTCCACCTTAGAGATTCGAGAGAAATCTTCAATTAAGATATTGTCATTTTCTTTGACAAAGCTAATTTTATCGTTAAAGGATTGAACCACTGTGTCAACATCATCCTCTGGTTTCCCATCGTCCCTTATGTATTTAACATCAATGCATTGCAAGTCATGCTACAGCAATTGAGTGAGTTTAGTTATTTCTTTAATCAACTTTGTAAGTTCAAAGCATCCCTGCTGTGATATGGAATTCCTCCATTCAATATTTTTATTATTCACATATAATAGATCTTCATCCAAACCAGTCAGGCTCTTTTCTATCAGAAACTTCACTACCCCATATTTATGAACTTCATCAATCTAATTTATCACATTTACCCATTTACCTTCATCTTTCACCCAAGCAGTAATCTGTGCTTTAAGGTTCTCAATGGTGACAGCAGTCAGATCGTATATATTCTTGAGTTCATGAATGTATTCAGTTCCCTTCTCTACAATGCGGTCCAACCAACTGTCAAATGCCTTTGCCACCATCTTGTTTCTGTGAACTTGATCCAATATCTTCTAGTTAACTGGTGATTTAGGATCAAAAGACAGGGAGAGCTGTGAAACCGGCTACGAGTTAGGGTTGTGGATAGTATCAATGTACTCTGCCATTGAATGCAGAGTCTGCTTTAATTCCCTTTTGTCCTTTTCATCCTTCCAAGTTTGACTAACTATCCTCTTAGTGGATGCTTCAAGGTGATGAACATTTGTAGCTCTTGAAGCAGCACCGAAATCCACTCTCTCAACAGTGAAATCCTGCATAGTTGGATCTTGTACTTCTTCCTCAGTCACTGGTTTGGCTATCTCAGTACTCCAGTTTCCAGTATTTGGATCAATGTTTATTCTGGATGTCATCTTTAGCTTCTTAGACTTGGGTGTTTTCCCTAAACATTTGCTCACCATGTCCTCTAAGGGGACAGCAAAAGGAATTATTTTTCTCTTGTCAGAGATAGAACTCTCCAGCCGCTGAGGTGCATGGGTTAAGGTTTCCTTATCAGGGTCCAATCCATCAGAGGATACATTTGAAATTGTTAATATCTTAGGGATCTCTAGAACAACCTCTAACTGTGGCCCAGTATCAACTTCCTCTGTTCTCTGTGGACTTGATTCCTTATCACCCATAGGTTCTCCTGAATCCTCCTCTGAATTCAAATCCACAATTGTTGTTTCAGAAACTTGTTTCTTTCTTTTACCTTTGGTCCTCAACCTGGTAGTATGAGGGGGTAGAATAGCTGTGAGGGCTCTTCTGGATTTCTTAGTAGCAAGTCTCCTTCCAGTTGATGACTTGGAAGCACCTGCACCACAAATAGCAATATGTCAGTTAGAAGAGCTTATGGGAAGTGATGATTCAATCATTGAGGTGAATTGTTGGGCATTTTTATTCTGGCTCCCTTCCTATCTCTTTTCCCTTAACCATTTCTCGGTTCTACTTATCACTAGAAGAGTTTTAACTTCAATCCTATCTTCCTCCCTTTTGCTCCAGTCAACTTCTGGAATAGGTAATTGCTCTACTCATTCAAACTGCGGATCAATCACTTGTTCCCCATCATCAATAATTCCAGAAATATCCATATTTAAATTGAGAGTAATTATCTGCCCTAAAGAGAACATACACCACAGTCTTCTCCTGACCTCAAACTCATCTGAACAGTCTTCCTAGTAATCTTCTAGCTTAGGAGTGTGTGATAGCCCTGCTCCAGGATCTAGGTTATCCCTGACAAATCCTTTGCTATCAAATTGAGACCTACCAGTGAAGAACTAAAAATTGAACTTTTTTAAGGTTCACCTCCAAATTCAAAGCATCAGATTTTTACTGGCATGAGTAATGCCCAAGTTCAATGGGAAAAGAGATACCAAAACCCTTCTTTGTCGAGAACTTCTTATCTACATGTGCTAGCTATCTGCATACCTCTATTAGCATGAAATAGTCAAACACATATCTAGGTAACTTAACAGGTTCACTGTCAAATCCTCCAACTCTGATGCAAGTGAACTCAGAAAATTGAATAAAGAAGCTACCATAAATGCTAATCAACTGGATTGCTTCATTAGACATCCTTTTACCCAGATTACCTGCCAGTTCATAAGTCATTCTTCCAGTGAAAACATCATTAACCCTTTTATAATTTTCATAACAATTCTATTTTTGCAACTGTGAATAATATTCATAAATCCTACTATCCTCAGCCAAGGGTGCATGAGGTAGATCAAACCATTCTCTTGTAGATGCCAGGCAATAAAATAAGTACGAAGACATATAAAAATCTCTGTCACCCAAACAATTACTCAAACCCTGATGCAAACAATCAGCCACAATTTCTATCCAATCTAAATATTGCTCTCCTTGGAGGATAACTTGTATGAAAAAGTACATCCAATCCTCCCAATAATACACGTGTTGACTACCCTTCAATCTGTGTAATAATACCACAATATCCCTCACTTCTTTAATCAGATGATCCCTAGTAAGTGGTTTGGGCAACCTTGAACCACCCTTCTGAAATTTCAGTAGCCAGTTCCTTGCTATCACATTTTTATAAGTCAATTTCTTCTCCGAGAAATACCCATAGGAAGAGGTAATATCAAGGCTGGAATATGCCTCTTTAGGCGGTATCTTCATTACAGACATAAGGGTTTGTCTGTTGACATGAAGCAACACATCACCATTTGCATTTCTAATGCACCTGTTTTGGGGTTCATACCTATTTATACATTCCTGAACTAGTTCTGGGCAGTATATAGCCTTGGGAAAAGCCGCAGCTTCAACTAAACCGCTGTCTATTATTTTCTTCATCATGGGGGTTTGCACAGGGTTTCTAGACCTTTCTCTAAATTCTTCTAAATCATATTGTACCAGTGCAGTATCCCCAAATTCAGAGTGAGAATAGGTAAGACTAGGACCATGTTCATTCCCCAAACATGTAGATTTTAAAGCCATACTTGGAGGATTACAATGAAAAACACTTCAAATTTTGAAAATAATGACAGAAACTCAAGAGATTCTTCTTTCCAGCTAAGAAATAGGAATAGCACATAGGAGGAACATAACTCACCTTCAAGATATCTAAATTCACTGTGAAATTTCAGTAACACTAACCTTACACTTCCTGTGCTATTCTCCTCTGCGTTGCACAATATGTTTACTTGCTGAATTTGGCCTGTTCTTAGTTAATAAGTGCACTAACCAAATTGAATAATTATCACTTGGAGCAATACGTGCCAAAAATATTTGAAAAGACATGAATTCTGACCTCTTCATTAATAGCAAGTATTATTCACGTGCCATCATGATGGTATAATGATTATCCGTAACCTCCGCCAAATTAGAACTCTCAGTTTCATAATGAGTCTCTGACATATTTTCCTCCAACTTTCCTACTAAATTTGATTCAGAAAGCCGCGGGAATAAATGAGACCAAAATCACCAAATCTTTGAACTATTGAACCATTGAACCTTTAGGGCGTGGTTCAATGTGGTGGTTCGACCATACCAATTGAATCACATAAATGGGCAAAGGATTCACTTACGGGAATATTGAACCTAAGCTCATGAACCGTTGAACTTATTAGGATATGGTTCAATATGAAGGTTCAAAGACACAAGGGCTACATAGACCAATGGATAGTCACGTGACTTTTGTAAAAGGGCTTCCAACCATGAGACAGTGAACCGTTGAACTTTGCTATAGAGTTCGAGCGGAGGCTTCAACGATACATTAATTACATAAGATAACTGCATGACACGACTTATTAGAAGGCAATGAGTGTTGAACCTTAGACTGTTGAACCATTGAACTTTGAATAAAAAGGGTTCAAGTTCAACCCGAAAACTCGAAGACGTTTGAAATACACAGAACAACAACTTGTTGTTTGAGACACTTTAGGCATATCGAACCATTTCAACCTTGAACTTTGAGAAGGGTTCAAGTTCAAAGGTTCAAACCTTAAGTACCCTCACTCACAAAGATGATAAACGGGTAAAAATAGAAGGACCAAGAGTCGATTTAAGAAGCAAAGGTATGACCAAAAATACAACACAGCAAACCGGCTCTTGTTCAGGAAATATTATCAATAAATAAATAAGGGCGACTCAAAAGGTAACAGTACTCTAACTACTTTTGAGATAAGGGAATTTGGTAAAGATGATGCAAGAAAAGAAATTGCTTTTAAGGCTAGCAAGACAGAAAAGAATGTTGAATCAAATTTAGAGTACTTTGATGAAGTGGAAGCATATTTTGTAAGCAGCTTGAAAAAGGGTTCGGGAAAATACAGAGGTAAGTTACCCTTCAAATGTCTTAACTGTGTAAAGATAGGTCATTATGCTTCTAAATGTTCAATCAAAATTTCAAATGACAAATACAAGGATAACAAAGGTAAATCATTTAAGAAAAGTTATTATGTTAAAGAAGATGACAACATATCTGATGACAAGTTTGACTATCCAGATGATGATGGTAATGAATTCTTGTTCATGGATTTGAATGATGGAACTAATTCCACTAATCCCAAAAGATGTATGAAGGATATTGCTCAAGAAATTGGGTACCACATTGAAGGAGCATTAGTTACTACTTTTCATGCAAGAGAGGAGGAAGATCTCTAGTTAATTAATAGTGCATGTTCAAATCATATGAAAGGTGATAATAATGATTTTGTGAATCTTGATAAGTTTGATGGAGGTTTTGTTAAGTTTGGAGATTATGCATATGCTAAGATCTGTGGAAGAGGTTCAATTAGTTTTGATGGCAAGAACAATATAGATGATGTCCTTTATGTCAAAGGTCTTTGACACAATCTTCAAAGTGTAGGACAAATGTGTAGTAGAGGATATAATCTTGTGTTTCAGGATGGTGACCATGAAATCAAAAAAGAAGACTCTGGAACTCTGATTGCTACAAGAACAAGGACAAAAGGAAATGGTAAGTCATGGTAGGAGGGTTCACAAAATGAACTGTCCAGGCCGTGCAGGAAGAGTAAACACAACAAAAACAACTCAAAGATATGAAACAAATGTAGATTCAGTCATTTAGTATATGATAGAATTTAAATACAAATTGGTCAACAACATGTGGGCTTACAATTAGGGCTCATAGGCCTGATTACAAAATATCAGATCATGCACAAGATATAGCTTTGAAGCTCCTTCACAAAGAATCCAAACTATTAACTATCTCTATTATGATGATATGCTTTCCTAGACATCTATTACATCAATATATCATCTTTGGAACATAAGATTCCTCCGCGTCAGCCAAGGATGATCACAAACTCCAATGAAGAGTTGTAATGTGTGTACATGAATAGGTCATACCTATTTGCATAGAATGATTTCACAAATAAATAGAATCACATGCAGATCTTAGGGAAGGTTGTCCATGAATCAAACAACATCACAAGATATGTCAGCTTGCTCCGCATGTTGTGAAATGCTCCGCAAGTCTTCTCTTTCGGCTAATTTGTTTGAGACTGTTAGGGTACTATGTTATGAGAAAACAGTCGATCTTCTAATAGTGATATCTCTCCGATAACTAATCCAAATGCTCTGAGAATTGGATATGATGTAGATGAATGATTCTAGATGTTAAATCTAGCTCCGCAAGGTCTGAAATATAACTGTGGTAGGATGCAGACCAAAATACAAAAACTGCTATTGACTGAACTGAACTGAAAATGAAAGAAACAACTAAACTACAAACAAACTAAAATGCAAATTTTTTTTGGTTGATGCAAGATTTCTCTTGAACCATGGATGCTCCTGCATTAGACATTTAGGGTTATTGAAAAAGTGAGTCCCTCACTTTGCTAGGGCTAGAGGAAAACCAAGATGGTCCACCTTAGCCTAAGAAATCCATGATGAATCTTCTTCTGGTCTACCTTTCCATTTCACAAGGTATTCTTTGTATTGTCTTCCTCTGGTGCTGCATCCAACTCTGTTGTCAAAAATGTCTTCAAGCTACTCTAGTGCTTGTTGTGGTAACTAATTCTTCAAGTCTTCTTCAATTCTATCACTAAACTCTACTTCATGATACTAATATAGGTCTGCAATGTTGAAAATAGGTGATATACCAAATGCCTCCAGTAGCTATACTTCATATGCATTTCCAGTATCAAACTTTCTGAGTATCCTACAAGGTCCAAACTTCTTCATCTTCAACTTGTTATATGTTCGTACTAGAAATATGTATTTTCTCAAGTATACCATTACTTCATCTCCAACTGCAAATTCCTTATGTCTCCTTTTCTCATCTTCTTTCTCCTTATACTTGTTGTCCATCTCCTCCAAATGCTTCCTCACCTGGTTATGCACTATCTCGATGTGTCCTGCAAATTCTTCTACTTCTCCTCTTCTCTTCTCTTCCAAACTGAGATCTCTCAATTCTACAACTCCTCTAGGGTTTACTCTGGTAACAATCTCAAAAGGTGTTCTTTCGATACTCCTATTCACTGAATTATTATATACAAACTCTTCTTTTGAAAAAATCAAATCCTAATTTCCTATCTTCTCTCCAACCAAACATCTCAACAAGTATCCCAAACTCCTATTCACTACCTCTGTCTCTCCATCTATCTATTGATGAAATGTTGAACTAAACTTCAAATCAGTCTTCATCTTCTTCCAAAGTGTCTTCCAAAAGTAACCAATAAATCTGGTGTCTCAATCTGAAATTATGCTCTTAGGTAATCCATGCAATCTCACAATCTCCTTGAAAAATAGGTCAACTACGTGCACTACATTAGTTGTCTTGTTACAAGGTATGAAATGTACCATCTTGAAAAATATGTCCACCACTACAAATATAGAATCATGTCCTCTATGTGTCTTTAGCAATCCCATTACAAAATCCATACTTATGTCTTCCCAAGGTCTCTTTAGTACTGTCAAAGGTTTATACAATCTAGTATTATGACTACGCCCTTTTGTAACTTGACAAACTCTACAACTCTACACAAATTTGCTAATATCCTTATGTATTTGAGGCCAAAAGTTATTTTCACTCACCAAGACCATTGTCTTGTCAATGCCAAAATGTCCTGCCAATCCACCACTATGTTTCTCCTTGATCAGATTATCTCTCATTGGACTTCTAGGTATGCATAACTAATTTCCTCTTAACAACATATCTTCTTGAATGAAATAGTCCAACCATTTACTCCTATCTGTCACAATAGGTTACTTACATGCTTTCCAAGGTTCTGCAAAGTCAACATCTCCCTCATACAGGTTCCTCAATTCATCAAATCTTATCACTTCAACTCTCATCTCTATGAACAAGTTTCTTCTCCTACTCAATGCATCTATAACTTTGTTTGATTTTCCACTCCTATGCTTTAGTACAAAAGTATAACTTTGCATGAACTCTACTCATCTCATGTGTCTCTTATTCAACTTACCTTGATTGTTCAAATATTTCAAAGCTTGATGATCTGTATACAATACAAACACCTTAGGCAACAAGTAATGTGTCCACTTCTTCAAGGCTTGAATTATGGCATAGAGCTCTTGATCATAAACTAAATATCTTCTCCTTGTATCATTCAACTTCTCATTGAAATATGCTACTGGTCTACCTTCTTGACTTAATACTACTCCAATTGCATTTCCACTTGCATCACAATCCACTTGAAATGCCTTATTGAAATCTGGTAATGCCAAAACAGGTTTCTCTGCCACTTTCTACTTCAACAATTCAAAACGTTTATCTTCTTTCGATGTCCACTTGAAATCATTTCTGTCACCTCTCATTGTCTAAGTCATAGGGTTACAAACTGAACTAAAATTTCTGATGAACTTTTTGTACAAACTAGCCAATCCATGAAATGATCTAACCTCTCCAATGCTCTCCGGTGTAGGCCATTCAACAATTGCTCTCACTTTCTCCGGGTCCATCTTCAATCCTTCTACAGAAATTATAAATCCCATGTATACTAACTCTTCCTTCATGAAACTACATTTCTTGATGTTTATTAGCAACTTTTCTTCTCTTAGTCTCTGCAATACTTGTCTCAGGTGCTGCAAATGTTCCTTCTTTGTCTTATTGAAATTTAGAGTGTCATATAGATATACAATAACAAACTTACCAAAGAACTTCTTCAAAACTCCATTCATGAATCTCATGAAAGTACTAGGTGCATTTGTCAATCCAAAAGGCATCACTAACTACTCATACAATCCTTCATTTTTTTTAAAAGCAATTTTCCATTCATCTCCTTCTCTGATTCTAATATGATGGTATCCACTCTTCAATTCTATCTTTGTGAAATATCTTGCTCCACTCAAACAATCCATGATATCATCCATCCTAGGTAAGGGAAATCTATACTTAACTAAGATCTTGTTGATTGCTCAAGTCCGTACACATTCTCCATTCTCCATCTTTCTTTGGTGCTAATACTTCAGGTACTACACAAGGACTCAAACTTTCTCTAATCAACCCTTTCCTCAACAACTCTTATATCTGTCTATTCAATTCTTCATTTTCTTTTTGTGTCATTCTGTGTGCTGCTTTGTTAGGTAAACTAGCTCTAGGTATTAGATCCATGTGATGACTGATACTCCTTATAGGCAGCAATCCCTCAGGTACATTATCTGATATGATGTCTTCATACTCTATCAGCAACTCGTTTATCTCCCCCAGTTGTGATTCTTTAGTCCCCTTCTTCAATGTTTCAGGCTTCTTAGGAACCAAAGCATAACACATATTCTCGTGTCTCAAACCATCCAAAAATTTTCTTCCATCTACCAAATAGATTCTAGCATTGCCACATACTTTACTTTTAGGATCATCCTCCAAAGGAATCAAAGTAATTCTCTTTCCATTTTCTAGTATAGTGTATGTATTTTTTCTCCTATCATGTATAGCTTTTCTATCATACTACCAAGGTCTACCCAACAAGATATGACAAACATCCATAGGCATAATATCACACAAGACTTCATCATCATATGGTCCAATATAAAATTTCACCAAACATTGCCCACTCACCAGTACCTTATGATCATCCTAAATCCATGCTATCTGGTATGGCTTAGGGTGTTTCAATCTTTCCAACTTCAACTTAGTCACCGTCTCCTTTGAAACTAGGTTATCTGAATTACCACTATCAATTATAACTTTACAACATTTACCTCCTGATTTGCATCTTGTTCTTAACAAACTCTTCCTTTGCGGTGATTCCTCATTTGTTTCTGCGTGAAATAGTGCTCTCCTCATCACCAGTGATTCTCCTTTCTCAAGTTTGCCAACTAAACTATGTGATCCAACATGTTCTTCCACATAGGCTACTCTATTGGTATGTGGCGACTGATCATGCAAGTACTATACACTCGTCATGTATCCTCGCTAGGGTTCAGGGCCGAGCTGGGCCCCAAGTGGGGATTTAAGGGCGTAGCTCATGAAAAAAAATTGTTTCCCTCTTTTTTGCCCGTTCAGAGTTGGTTGTTAATTTTCGTTAACCAACAAAAGAAAAATGACATTGTAAAACCCTAATTCTAGAAGCTTCCAAAAGGCTTGTTATAGGTGGCTAGGATGCATGTTGCAGGTGGGATTTCGATATTGTATTGTAGCATTTTGTAGCAGTATTGAGTTGCAAGGATTACTAGTTGTAATCAGTTTTATTTATTAGATAATAATATTGGACTCTCTATTGGTGGATGTAGCTCAAGTTTGGGTGAACCATGTTAAAACTTGTCTCTCGCTATTATTATTTCTATGTATTTTCATTCCTCTATTTAATCTTTATTTGCATTTAATTGATATCTTCTATATGCAATCCTTAACAAGTGGTACCAGAGTGGGTTGTGTTCAATTATCATTTGCAGGAAGGTCTCACAGTTGAGTGGGAGCAATGGTCGACGAGGGTAAATTGAAGGTAGATAAATTCAATGGGCAGAACTATCAGTTATGGAAGATGCAGATGGAGGATTATCTCTATTAGAAGGATTTATGGAGGCTGTTGGAAGGAATATCCAAGAAACCAACAATAATGACTGATGAGGAGTGGAATCTTCTGGATAGAAAGGCACTGGGAACCATTTGGTTGCGTCTGGCACCATCTGTGACATTCAATATAACAGAAGTGATGACAACAAGTGAGTTGATGAAAGCTTTGGCTAAATTGTATGAAAAATCCTCAGCCTCAAATAAGGTATTTCTCATGAAGCATTTGTTTAATCTAAAAATGATTGAAGGTGGATCTGTGACAAATCATTTAAATGAGTTTAATATGATTACCAATCAATTAACTTCTGTAAAAGTGAAATTTGATGAAGAGGTGAGGACTCTCTTGATATTATGTTCTTTGCTAGAAAGCTGGAATAGCTTGGTAATGGTTGTAAGTAACTCTATCTCTAGTTTAAATACTTTGAAATTTGATGATGTTGTTGGTGTTATCCTTAGCAAGCAAATGTGATAGAAAATCTCAGAAAGGTCCACATCAGGTAGTGTTTTGAATGGAAAAAGTAGGGGTAGATCAAAGGAGAGAGGAAAAGTTTCTGGAGGTCATGGGAAGTCATGAGGAAAATCAAAGGACGAGAGGTCCCAATCCAGAGGACAGAAGGATTACTAGTACTGTGAGAAACTAGGTCATCTAAAGAAAGATTGCTAGTCTCGGAAGAATAAAGGAGACAAACAAGAAGGTAATAAGGAGGCAAATGTGGTAATTAATAAATTTGAAGATGATGCTTTGATTCTTTCCCTAGATAATTCTGATGATTCATGGGTTTTAGATTCAAGGGCCTCATTTCATGCTACGCCCCATAGAAGTTATTTTCTTGATTATGTCCAAGGGGATTTTGGGCTAGTTTATTTGGGAGATAACAAACATTGTCAGATTGTTGGAAAGGGAAGAATCAAGATTAAGTTGTAGAATGGGAATCATTGGCTACTACAAGAGGTAAGGCATGTTCCAAGGGTGAGTAGGAATTTAATTTTAGCAGGGCAGCTAGGTGATGAAGGTTGCATTGTTACATTTACTGATAAAAATTGTAAGGTTACAAGAGGTGCCTTAATAGTAGAAAAAGGTGTTAAAGTAGGCACCTTATATCTATGTAGAGGTCATACTGTTCCTTTTACTTTAGTTGTTGTAGAGAAAAAATAAACAGGTTCAGGAACAATTGTTGTAGGTTCGCAGGAAGAGGCTGAAACAGTTGCTATAGGTTCTGAGACAACACTGTGGCATAACAGACTTGGGCATATGAGTGATAAAGGTATGAATGTACTTCATTCTAAGAAAGTTTTACCAGGTCTGAAATGTATTGATATGGATTTATGTAAAAGTTATATGCATGGCAAACAAAAGAGAGTTAGCTTTCTCAAGGATGGGAAGTAAAAGAAAGATGAAAAGTTGGAGCTTGTGCATATAGATGTATGGGGACCAGCTCAGGTATCTTCTCTCGGTGGCTCTCGGTTTATGTTACAGTCATAGATGATGAAACTAAGAAGGTTTGGATTTATTTCCTCAGGTAGAAATCTGATGTATTTGAAACATTTAAGAACTGGAGAAGCTTGGTTGAGAATGAGATAGGTAAAAGACTAAAATGTCTCAGATCTAATAATGGTGGTGAGTATTGCATCAAAGAATTTGAGGATTAGTGTTCCTTTAAAGGAATTTGTTGGCAAATAATGGTTTTAGGGACTCCACAAAAGAATGGAGTGGTTAAACGCATGAATAGGACAATAATGGAGCGTGCAAGGACCTTGAGATTGCATGTTGGGTTGCCTTTAAACATGTGGATAGAGGCTGTCAACACTACTGTATGTTAAATTAATAGAGGTCCTTCAGTTCCTTTAGGTTGTGGTATTCCAGAGGAAGCATGGACAAGTAAAAAAGTGAGTTATTCTTATCTCAAAACCTTTGGATGTGAAGCATTTGAACATGTAGATTCTAAAAATAGAACCAAGCTAGATGCAAAATCAAAAAAGTGTATCTTCATTGGATATGGCATTGATGAATTTGGTTATAGGCTTTTGGATGTTGAAAATCTAAAAATTGTGAGAAGTAGGGATGTTGTATTCAATGAGAAGCTGTTGTACAAATATTAGTTGCAGCAACATGAGAAGAAAGAAAAGAATTATGTGGTGCTAGATGATACTCTAGATAGTGATGTTCCAGTTGTTCCTCATGCTCCGCAACAACAACAAGAAATACCACAAACTCTAGTGAATGTTAGATGGTCAACAAGGCTAAGTAGACCTCGTGAAAGGGTTTCTCTCTCTTTGTATTCTATTTTGTTAATAGATGCTGGTGAACCTGAAGGGTATGATGAAGCTATGCAGGTGGATACAGAGGTTCAGTGGGAGCTTGCAATGAAAGAAGAAATTGACTCCTTGCTGAAAAATCAGACTTGGGAATTATATAAGTTGCCTGCAGGTAAAAAGGCTTTACCAAACAAGTGGGTTTATAGGATAAAAGAGGAAGATGGAGGTAAGAAAAGATTTAAAGCCAAATTAGTTGTAAAAGGACTTGCATAGAAAAAGGGCATTGATTTTGATGAGAGTTTTTCTCCGGTTGTTAAGATGACTTCTATTCGTACTGTTTTAAGTGTTGTAGTTGTTAAAGATTTGCATTTGGAATGGCTAGATGTGAAAACTACCTTTCTCCATCGTGATTTGGAGGAGGAGATCTATATTGAACAACCACAGGGATTTGAGGTCAAAGGTAAGGAGAAACTGGTGTGCAGATTGAAGAAGAGTTTGTATGGCTTGAAACAAGCTACCTCGATAATGGTATTTGAAATTTGATAGTTTTATGGCTAAGTAGGACTACAACTGGTGTAATTTTGACCATTGTGTTTATTTTAAGAGGTTGGATAATGACAGCTACATTATTTTATGTTTATATGTTGATGACATGCTTGTAGCATGGTCTAACATGGATCACATAAGAGAGTTAAAACAACAGTTAGCACAATCATTTTCTATGAAAGATTTAGGGGCAACAAAACAAATCCTTGGTATGAAAACTTATAGAGTTAGGAAGAACAAAAAAATTGACTCTATCTCAGGCTGATTATGTTGAAAAGGTGTTACAAATATTCCACATGGAGAATGCAAAAGTTGTCAGCACATGTTTGCCTAGTCATTTGAAATTGACTAAGGAGATGTGTCCTAAGACACAAGAGGAGGAAGAAAAAATGTCTAAGGTACCATATGCTTTAGTTGTAGGAAGTTTAATGTATGCCATGGTATGCATGAGATCAGATATTGTACATGTTGTAGGAGTCGTGAGCAGGTATATGAGTCATCCAGGATTGGAGCATTGGAATGCAGTAAAATGAATTCTCAGATATTTGAGAGGTACATCCAATAAACACTTATATTTTGGGGGCTCTAATACTAATTTAGCAGGTTATGTAGACTCAGATTTGCTAAGGGATATTGATACCAGGCGGAGTACTACAGGTTATGTCTTTACTATAGGTGGGACAGCAGTGAGTTGGATCTCTAGGTTGCAAAAGGTGGTTGCTTTATCCACCATGGAGGCAGATTATGTAGCTACAATAGAGGCAAGCAAGAAGATGATATGGATGCAATCTTTCATAGAAGAATTGGGCAAACAATAGGCTAACAGTTCTTTGTATACAGATAGTTAGAGTGCCATATATCTTGTAAATAATTCTGCCTTGCATTCAAAGACCAAACACATACAGCTTAGGTATCACTTCATCCAGTCGGTGTTAGATGATAGATAGTTAAGGCTGGAAAAGATACATACATATGAAAATCTAGCAGATATGTTTATGAAGGTAGTGACAAGGGAGAAGCTGAGCTCCTCTTCAGCTTTAGTTGGTCTTCAAAACTAAAAACCAAAAATTAGAATAGTAGAGTCCAGGGTGCTTATTACCAGTGGGAGTTGCACATGAAATGGTGTCATCTAGGATTAGTCTCCAAGTGGGAGATTGTTGGTATGTGGCGACTAATCATGCAAGTACTGTACACTCATCATGTATCCACGATGGAAGCTAAATGCTTTAATCATTGATCTCAATCCATTGGATACAATAGCTTTATAGTCAAAAACACCTGCATTTATAAGTTAAAAAATTGTTAAGCAAAGTAAACACCATCAAGTACAACTAACTTTATATTTTTTATAAGAAGTTTGATGCAAGAGGTCATATATGTCACCTTAGGAATTATATCAAATGTCTCCAAAATGAAAGATAAATGCCTTAACCAGAATCTTAGTCCCTTGAATGTACAATTGCTCTAATCTCCAAAACACCTACACTTGTATATTAAAATTTGTCAAGCAAAAAAAACATAAAACACCTGCATTTATAACTCCCTTTGTATCATCTTGTAGATACCATCCTTCTTCTCCTTTAAATTGTGAATGTTGACAATGTCTCCTTAGAAGATGGTAGTCATGAATAATGCTACTTTGATACCCTACTAAAACCACAACTTAAATTTATAACATAAAACAATTTGACAAGCCACATGAACTATTTGACAAAATAACTCAAAGAGATGTTGTCTGTTGAAATGTTGAGTTATAGGGCTATTATAGGACTGTTATACTAGGACTATTATATAGGACTATTATACTATGATTGCAAGATATGCACAAAATGGATTTATTTGTTTACAAAATTTCAAGAAAATGCAATTGGTAGGTGTAAAGCAAAGTGTGGAAACATAGACAAGTGTGTAATTTGATTTCATTTGTCATAAGGATAAGGAACTATACTTTTGGTATGTGGCGATTGATCATGTAAGTACTATACACTCATCATGTATCCTAACCAGGGTTCGGGGCTATGTCCAGCCCCGAGTAGGGGTTTGTGGGTGGTAGTCCCTGAGAAGCGAAAAAAATGTTTCCCTCTTTTTTGCCCGTTCGGAGTTGGTTGTTAATTTTTATTAACTGACAAAAGAAAAATGACATTGTAAAACCCTAATTCTAAAAGCTTCCAAAAGGCTTGTTATAAGTGGCTAGGATGCATGTTGCGAGTGGGATTTTGATATTGTATTGTAGCATTTTGCAGTGGCATTAAGTTGTAAGGATTACTGGTTGTAATCAATTTGATTTACTGGATACTAATATTAGACTCTCTGTTGGTGGATGTAGCCCAAGTTTGGGTGAACCACATTAAAACTTATCTCTCACTATTATTATTTCTATGTATTTACATTCCTCTATTTAATCTTTATTTGCATTTAATTGATATCTTCTGTATGCAATTCCTAACATGCTCTTCCACTATTCTGTATCCTTTTACTTATACTCCCCTGATTACATTCAAATGCTCTATGTCCTTCACCTCCACATTTGAAACAAGTGCCTCTTAATGTTCTCTTATCAAATCATCTTCCCTCTCTTCTATGTCCTTCATTCTAGTATGAATTATAATTACCTCTATGATGAAAATTGTTGCCATTGCTTTGGTAGGTATTTCTATCTATGTCCTCCTTAAATGGCTTGTCTAGCTTGTTCTGCTCCAGATGTGATCTGTCTCCTCCAAAAAATGTTTTGCCTCTCTAAAATTTGCCTCCTCTGCCTCTTTATCTCTGGTCATGTCTCTTATTCAATTTGTCTTCAACTTTCAGGGCAAACTGATATGCTTCCTCCAAAGATGTCATCGTCACTAAACTTAGTTCTTCTTGAATGTTGAATCTCAGTCCATTGATGTATCTAGCCACTTTCTCCTTGCTTGATTCACTATGTCCTAACCTTATGATTATCTTATGAAATTCTTCAATATACTCCTTCATAGATTTCTCCTTTTGTCTCAGGTTTTGTAGTCTCTTCAATAATTCCAACTCATAGTCAGCAGGTATGACCTGATTTTTCAATTTTGTCACCATCCTATCCCATTTTGTAATCTTTTCTTTTATTCTTTTGTTTCTATCCAACTTAACTTCTTTCCACCATATAGCAACATGTCCTTTCAATTTTTTCTTTGCAAATTTCACCTTCTCTAGATCTTCAACTTCTTCATATTCAAAGTATTCTTCCATGTCATTTATCTAGTCAATCAACTCTTTAGGGTTTAAATTGCTAATGTAATTAGATACATCAACTCTAGGTCTCTTCCCAATCTTTGAAATAGCTCACAACATCCTTACTTGATCTGATTCTTCTTCTTCATCACCTCCTAGGGTTTCACCAATTTGTTCAATAGATTGAAATTCCTCTTCATTATCACTTTCAACATTAGGTCTCGGCGTCAATCCTCTTCACCTATCTTCTTCAACAACATCTAATCGAATTCTCATTGTCTTCATCATTTCCATCATCTCATCCATTCTTCCAGCCATTGTTCCAATAGGAGGGATTCTCCTTGGCAGCATGCTGACAACTGCCTCACAATCAGTGATTGGTTTCAACACTAGTAACCTACCTCAGATTTAGTAATCTATCCATAGCAAGATCTTATAGAATTCCCTCACCAACTTTGCTCACTTTGCTCCCAAAGATTCAAACTTTAGCTCTGATACCACTTGGTGCAGTCACGGTAGGAGGGTTCATAGAATGAACTGTCCAGGCCGTGCAACAAGAGTAAACATAATGGAAACAACTCAAAGATATGAAACAAATGTAGATTCAGTCATTCAGTATATCATAGAATTCAAATATAAATTGTCCAGCAACATGTGGGCTTACAATTAGGGCTCACATGCCTTATTACAGAGTATCAGATTATGCACAAGATATAGCTTTGAAGCTCCTTCACAAAGAATCCATAATATCAACTATCTCTATTATGATGATCTACTTTCCTAGACATCTATTACATCAATATGTATCATCCTTGGAACATACGACTCCTCCGCGTCAGCCAAGGATGATCACAAACTCCAAAGAAGAGCTGTAACATGTGTACACGGATAGGTCAAACCTATTTGCATAGAACACCTTCACAAATGAATAGAATCATGTGTGGATCTTAGGGAAGGTCAACCATGAACCAAACAACATCACAAGATATGTTGGCTTGCTTCATATGCTGTGAAATGCTCTACAAGTCTTCTCCTTCAGCTAATTTGTCTAAGACTGTCAGGGTGCTCTGTTCTGAGAAAATAATCGATCTTCTAATAGTGATATCTCTCTAGTAACTGATCCAAATTCTCTAAGAATTGGATGTTATATAGATGAATGAATCTAGATATTAAATATAGCTCTGCAAGGTTTGAAATGCAACTGTGGTAGGATGCGGACCAAAATATAGAAACTGCTACTGACTGAACTGAACTGAAAATGAAAGAAACAAGTAAACTGCAAACAAACTGAAATACAAATGTTTTTTGGTTGATGCAAGATTGCTCTTGAACCAGGGATGCTCCTGCATTGGGAAATATATATCAGCTCAAAGGTGCTGAAGGTGTGTGCCTTATGACTCAAATTAATGAAAATTGTCTATGGCATAGAAGAATGTGTCACATCAATTTTGACAGCCTAGTAAAGATTATCTCTACTCAAGTTGTAATGGATCTATCAAGGATTACAAAGCCTACTGATGCAACTTGCAAGGAATGTCAGATTGGGAAGCAAACAAGGAAGAATTTAAAAATCAAAGAATATTCTACCACAAGACCTCTAGATTTGGTGCATATAGATCTATTAAGACCTAAAAGAGCACAAATGTTTCAAGGTGACATGTATTTCATGTTGTTGATTGAGTATTTCTCTAGAATGACTTGGGTAACTTTTCTCAAAGAAAAATCAAAAGGTCTAGATACGTTTAAATCTTTTAAAGCTATGGTTGAAAATCAAATTGATCTGACAGTCAAGTGTTTGAGGTTTAACAGAGGTGGTGGGTTCACCTCCAATAAGTTTAATTGCTTTTGTGAAGATCATGGAATAAAGAGGCATTTGTCAGCACCTAGGACTCCTCAACAAAATGGAGTTGTGGAAAGGAAGAAAAGGACTGTTCAAAAAGTAGCAAGGACAATGTTGAAAGAAGCAAATCTACTAGATATCTATTGGAGAGAAGCCATCCACATTGTAGTCTACATATAAAATAGAGTGCAATCCAAGGTCAATAGTTCAAAGACTCCATATGAACTATGGTATGGAAGAAATCCTACTGTAAAATACTTTAGTGTTTGGAAGTAAATACTACATTAGGAGAGATGAAGACAACTTGAGAAAGTTTGATACAAGATCGGATGAATGAATCTTCCTTGGATATTCTATAAAGAGCAAGGCATATAGGTGCTACAACAAGAGATTGAACAGATTAGTGGAAAGTGAAAATGTCAAAATGAATGAAGAACCATACCAAAGTTCAATACTATTAGGAGGATATGAATCAGATGAGAACCATTGCAAAGAAGTAGAAAGAGAGGAAGAAAAAGAAAAGGAGAAGCAAGTTGATGAAGAAGTTGCTCGGGAGAAAATTCTCTAGACTCCAAGTATGTGCAAAAGAACCATTCTGAAGATTAGATCATTGGAGATAAGAACAAAGGTTTTTTACAAGGAGAATTATTGTTATGGTAGATGAATAGTTAAACTTGTGCTTATTGTTTCAAATAGAACCCAAAATAGTGACTAAAGCATGCAAAAATGAGCACTAGGTCAAGGCTATGGAAGAGGAATTGATGGATATTGAGAAGAATCAGACATGGGAAGTAGTCCCAAGACTAGCATACAACAATGTGATAGGAACTAAATGGGTCTTCCAAAAGAAATTGAATGAGAGAGGAGTAGTAGTTAGAAATAAGGCCAAGCTGGTGTGTAAAGGCTACTCACAAGTGGAAGGAATAGATTATGAGGAAACATTTGCTCCAGTGGCAAGATTGGATGCCATCATATTGTTCTTGGCCATTGTACCTCATAAGGACTTCAAAGTTTATCAGATGGATGTGAAATCTACATTCCAGAATGGAGAGTTGGAAAAGGAAGTATATATTGAGCAACTGGAAGGATTTCAATTATCAGATGATCCAAATATGGTTTGCAGATTGAAGAAGGCATTGTATGGACTCAAAAAGGCTCCTAGAGCCTGGTATGCAAGGTTGGATAGGAACCTACTACAACAAGGATTCAAAAAGGGCATTGTAGATAACAATCTATACTTCAAAGTTGAAGAAGATCAAATCCTGATTGCAGAAGTGTATGTAGATGATATAATCTTTAGAGGAAATGAAGGTATGTGCAATAGATTTTTATAAAAAATGCATAAGTAATTTTAAATGTCAATATATGGGGAAATGAACTTCTTCCTTGGGTTACAAATCAGTCAATCAGAAAAGGGCATTTTCATTTCATAGTCAAAGTATGCTAGGGAAATGTTGAAGAACTTTGGAATGGAAGACTCCAAACTAGTATGTACTCCCATGACTACTAGTTGTAAGTTAAGCAAAGATGATGAATCTCCTAAGGCTGATCAGAGCAAGTACAGATCAATTCTTGGTGGATTGTTATACCTGACTGCTACTAGACAACATATCATGCATGCAATCTATCTTGTGGCTAGATTTCAAGCTGATCCTAGAGAGTCACATGTTTTAACAGTGAAGAGGATATTTAGATACCTGGAAGGCACTCTGGAGTTCAGCCTATGGTATCCCAAGGATATTGATTTCTTCTTGAGCACATATACAAATGCAGATTGGGTAATATGTACAAATGACATAAGAAGTACAAGTGGTGGTGCTTTCTTTCTAGGAAGTAGAGTTGTCTCTTGGTTTAAGTAAGAAGTGGGACTCAGTGTCATTACCTACTATAGAGGCAAAATATATTGCAGTAGCATCTTGCTACACATAGGTGTTATAGATGAAGTAGACATTGAAGGATATCAAAGTGTCATATGATGAACCTATTCCTATCTTATGTGACAATACAAGTGCTATCAACATTTCAAAAAATATAGTGATGTATTCAAGGAAAAAGAATATTTCAATCTGGTATCACTTCTTAAAAGAAAACGTTGTAGACAATGAGGTGAAGTTGTAGTATGTGCCTACCAAGGATCAAGTTGTGGACATTTTTACAAAGGCTCTCTCTAAGGATACTTTTGAGTATCTTTGGTACAAGTTAGGGGTTATTGTCCCTCCTTCTCTTAACTAGATGCATAAGTATGTGCATCTATCCAGGAAGCATTTTAAGATACATTTTTATGGACTTGGATTGATGTTGAAGGCTACCACTCAAGGGGAGTAGGTAGAGATACTATTGGTTGGTATAGTCAGATGGAGCACATCCTATGATCTTAAGGGGGAGAGCATATAAAAGTGAGAGTAGTAGAGATGAAGAAAATGCATATTGGTCTTGTTACCCTTTTCCATTGATGTCAAATAGGGGGAGAGAGTTGAAGTGATTGAAAAACCACTGTGTAGAAAGGTGTGTGAAGAGTAAGAGTTGTTTCCATTAGGGGGAGTAAGAATTGCTTTACGTCTTGATGGTTTTTCAAAGAGTTGGTGTTTCCATCAATGACAAAGAGGAAGATTGTTATAAACATGTTGGTGTTCTCATTGTTGTCAACTCCCAGTAGATGATTCACTTGGTTTCCAAGTGCTTTTGAGAAAATTTGATAAAAAGGCATGCAGTATGATAGAGGTACCCTCAGTATTATGTTGGACACATTTCTTCCTAATTGAATATATGCTTGTATGGTTTGTAACTATTTATTAGAGGTGTTCATAGGTATTATATCCAGAGTTTTAGGTTCTGGATCATGTGGAAGTAGAATGAAAGGAAGCTAGGTGTGCGGAAATTGCTTCCTACACTAATCTAATGAGGGGAGAGCTATACAAATTCAATTTAATCTTTGCAATTATAGCAACATAAAACATATAATAGAGATATTTCAGCAATAAACATAGAACCAAAAAGAAGACAGAAGAAGGGAGACAAGATATATCATGGGGAAAACCCTTATCAGGTGAAAAACCCCACACTCAAAAACCTACACAATGTATTATCAAAACTGAATATGGTTTACAATACACTTGCAATGCAAGCTTCAATAGTCTTCGACACTCATGTTTGGAGTCAATTCAGAAATATAATAGTACTTATCAATCGCATACTACTTCTCCTCCTCCAAGCACCTATTTATATAGAATATAGAAGACAAAATTGGCTCTATCTTGGAATGGGCATTCAACTTGGCCTCATGGCCAAAAACCCACCCCTATAGACACTTGGTCAACATTGTAAGATACATCTGACACTTGTCCACAACCCCCATCCCAAAGAGGTCACCTATTTCCAAAATGGGCTATGATAGATGCTCTTACAACTCTTACGACTGTCATAGAATCTATCATAGCAGTTACAACTTACAACTGTAAGAGAATCTGTCATACACAGGCTATCAATAGCATATTCTCTTACAACATGTCATAGTCCACCTTGGGGCACCCAAAGATGCTTCTCGACACATGTCTTCACCTATCTTACAAGCTTCTATTTCTGACTCTTACATGTCATAACTTCATCATAGGAATCCACCATAACCATTTTGGTCAGCATTCCTTTACACAACATCCAAGATGCTAACACATGGAAAAATAATCCTATCACAAAATGGGACACATATCTCCTCATGCGAGGACAAAATTACAAGTTGTCATCTTCCATGTAGGATGACACATCACCGTGCCACATCCCACAAAATGACAATATGGAATTTACAATTTACATCATAGGCAATGAATAAATAAATACATTCCAAATAGTGCAAGGAATTACCAAGGTTGAGACACCTTAATTCCCAACATTCTCCCACTTGTCAAACACCTTGTAAGAGCCAATAGAATAACAAGATTTAACTGCTATAGGCTGAGAGGCCCATAGACTCCAAACACCATCTGAACTTCTCTATGCTAACTAGTTTTGTTAATGCATCTACAACATTCTTCAAAGTATCTACCATCTCCAAATTTACCTTCCCATCCTCTACCATGTCTTGCACGAAATGAAATTGTACATCAATATGCTTTGTTATGGCATGGAAAGTTGGATTCTTCGCAAGGCAAATCACACTCTGACTGTCACAACTTATCGTAATCTGACCTACATCAACACCAATATCTAAACACAATCTCTTAAGCTAAATGGCTTCGTTACAAGCATGAGTTGCTTTCATATACTCAGCTTCTATCATGGACAAAGAAACCACAGGTTGTCGCTTACTCATCCAACTAATAGCACCACCAAATAGTGTAAACACATAAGCACTGGTGGATCTCCTACTGTCAATGTCACCTGCCCAATCTGAATCCACAAATCCATGAATGTCAACAGAATGCAAAGGTCATATAACATTACCATGATATAATATGGAATACTCGGAAGTACCCCTCAAATATCTAAACACTCGCTTAACTACATCCCAATGTACCCATCCAGGATTAGCCATAAATCAACTAAGGACTCCCACTGCTTGGACAATGTCTAGTCTTGTACAGACCATAGCATACATCAAACTGCCAACAACACTAGCATAATGTACTTTGCTCATGTCTTCCACCTCACTAGGAGATTTTGGACAATCCTCAATAGACAACTTTGTTCCCAAAGAAACAGGAACACATAATGGTCTACAATCTGTCATGCTGAACCTATCCAACATGGTCTTCACATACTTACTCTGGCTTAACCAAAGTTTTTTGTTAGTTTTGTCTCCTCTGATTTCCATTCCTTGAATGTACAGGTGGCTGCCCTTAAATCTTTCATTTCAAACTGTTCTGAGAACTGAGATTTAAAATCAAAAATCATATTCTTACCCTTCCCAATAAGCAACATATCATCAACATACAATGCAATAATGAGAATACGATCACCATCAAACTTATAGTATACATAGTGATCCAATTTTGATCTCACAAATCCAATTGACAACCCAAAGGCATCAAACTTCAAGTACCACCTCCTAGGAGACTGCTTCAAACCATACAAAGACTTCGTTAACTTGCAAGCCAATTTTTTTTTACCTTTTACCATGAAATGCTCTAGTTGTGACATGTAGATTTCTTCCTCCAAATCACCATGAAGAAAAGTTGTCTTCACATCCATCTGTTCTACCTCTAAGTCATAAGATGTTGCAAGAGATAATAGGAATCAAATGGATGTTAGCTCTGCAATAGGAGAGAAGATCTCACCATAATCTATACCCTCCACTTATGAATACCTCTTCACAACCAATCTGGCCTTATACTTCTCAACACTGCCATCTGCACCAAATTTCTTCTTGAACACCCATTTGCATCCAATAGGTTTCCATCCAATAGGCAAAGGCACCAAGTCCCAAGTTTGATTCTTTTCCAAAGAAGTCATCTTATCCTCCATGGCCTCCTTCCAAGAACCTGCATATTTCATATCCAAAGCCTCTGACATAGTTCTATGTTCATCATTGTTAGTAAGCAAAGAAAAAGTACAACTAGAATCAAGTAATGTATAACCAAACCTCTCAGGTTGCTTTCTTATTCATGTAGACCTCCTCAAGAGCTGAGGTTGAAGTTTAGCTTCTTCAACTAAGATTTTAGAGCTGCAAGAGTTCTCCTCATCATTAGGTCCAACATTGTCTTTTTGTTCAGTCTTCTCAGGGGTAGCAAGAAACTGAACAACATGCTCTTTCTTTTATTTTTCTTCTGGCTCTAAAATAGTGGAAGAATGTGTTATCTCTTTGAAGATGACACTTCTGCTATACAGCACTTTTTCAGCCATGGGATCCCAAAGCTTGTATCCTTTCACACTGACAACATAGCCAATGAAGATACACTTAACAACCTTGTTCTCCAATTTTGACTGCTTCTCCCTAGGCACATGTGCATATGCCTCACAACCAAAAACACGAAGATGCCATATTAAAGGATTTCTACCAGACCACACCTCCATGGGTGTCTTACCAAGAAGAGCTAATGTAGGAGATCTGTTTACTAGATAGCAAGCAATGGCAACAGCTTCAGCCCAAAACTTTTGTTCTAGGCTAGATCCACTAAGCATACTCCTAGCCTTCTCCATCAGTGTCTTGTTCATCCTCTCTACAACTCCATTTTGTTTCAGGGTGTATGGAGTTGTCTTATGTATTTCAATCCCAAGTTCCTTGCAATATTTATCAAATTCTATAGAACAGAACTCACCATCGCTGTTAGTTCTCAAACACTTAATCTTTTTACCAGTCTAATTTTCAGCAAAGGCTTTAAACTCCTTAAACTTACTATAGACATCAGATTTGCTTCTGAGAAAATAAATCCATGTCCTTCTACTGTAATCATCTATGAAGGATACAAAATATATAGATTTTGATAATTAAAGAATATTAATAGGACCAAATACATCAGAATGAACAAGGTTCAACACACTAGAAGACTTATGAGAACTCGAATAAAACTGAACACGATTTTGTTTTCCATATATGGGTAAGTGCAAGAAGATGGGGGGCCAAAAAGTGGCCAAATTAATTTTAAAAAAAATAGGTCAAAACGCGAGCGTGTTATAACGCGCTCCCATTATAACGCGCTCGCGTTATGGCTTGGTAATGACGAGCCTTAGGCTCGTCAAAACCAAGCCGTAACGCGATCGTGTTATAACGTGAGCGCATTATAACGTGAGCACGTTATAACGTGCTCGCGTTATTCTTTTCTTTGCATTTTTCCTTCTCCACAAAAGTTTGTGCTGTTTTTCATGTTTTAAATAATGCGAGCGCGTTATGTTAAACTTAAATTTCTTTATGTTTAAGGCTATTAATCATGTATGTATGTATGCCTATATGTATGTATGTATGTATGTATGTATGCCTATATGTATGTATGTATCTATGTATGCCTATATGTATGTATGTATAGTGTCGAGGGTAGAGGAGGGTAGAGATGGGAGTGAGCCAGATAGGGGAGGAGAGGGGTGGATAAGGATTGAGTGATTAAGGTTTAAGGTTAAGGGTTGAGCATTTAGGGATAGGATATAGATTTTAGGGATAAGGGATTAGAGTTTAGGACCTTGAGGGATTAGGGTTTAGGGTTGAGGCTTTAGGGATAGCGTTTAGGGTTAAGGGTCGAGGGATTAGGGTTAAGGTAGAGTGTTGAGGGTATAGGGATTAGGGATAGGGTTTAGGGTTGAAAGTATAGGGTTGAGGGATTAGGGTTTAAGGTATAGTTTAGTAGTTCTTGTGGATAGAGCCAGTAAACAATGGGAGATTATTTGCCTATTTCATAACAATATACCTCCCCCTTAAACCCTGAACCCTAATCCGTCAACCCTCAACCCTAATCAATCATCCCTCAAATATAATCCCTCATCCCTAAACCCTAAATGCTATCCCTATTCCTAAACCCTCAATAGACTCGATACTATACCTTAAACCCTAATCCCTTATCCCTAAACCCTCCAACCCTATCCCTAATCCTTACACCCTCCACACTCTACTTTAACCCTAATCCCTTGAACCTCAACCCTATCCCTAAACCCTTGACCCTCAAACCTCAACCCTCAACCCTTGACATCAAACCCTAATCCCTCAACCCTTAACTCTGATCCCTCAACTCTCAACCCTAACCCTAAACCCTAAACACTAAACCCTCAACCCTCAACGTCAAATCCTAATCCCTCAACCCTTCACTCTAATCCCTCAACCCTAAACCCTATCCCTAAACCCTCAACACTATACCTTAAACCCTAATCCCTCAACCCTAACCTTAAACCTTGTCCCTAAACCCTAATCCGACAACCCTCAACCCTAATCCATCATCCATCATCCCTTAACTCTAATCCCTCATCCCTAAACCCTAAATGCTATCCCTATTCCTAGACCCTCAACAGGCTCGATACTATACCTTAAACCCTAATCCCTCTACCCTTGACACTCTTATTTAACCCTAATCTGTTGACCATTAACCCTATCCCTCAACCTCAACCCTCAACCCTCAACCCTCAACTCTCAACATTAAACCCTAATTCATCAACCCTAAACTCTAATCCCTCAAACCTAAACCCTATCCCTAAACCATCAACCCTCAACACTATACCTTAAACCGTAATCCCTATCCCTCAACCCTTAACCCTTAAAACTTAAACCCTATCCCTACACCCTCAACACTTGACACTATATCTTAAGCCTTAAACCCTCATCCTTAAAGCCTCAACCCTTAATCCTTAAACCTTCAACCCTAAACCCTATCCCTAATCCCTCTACCCTTGACACTCTAACCCTAACCTTGACATTAAATGCTAATCTGTCAACCCTAAACTCTATCCTAAACCCTCAACCCTCAAAACTATACCTTAAACCCTAATCCCTCAACCCTCAACCCTAAACCTTATCCCTAAACCCTAATCCCTCAACCCTCAACCCTAATCCATCATCCCTCAACTCTAATCCCTCATCCCTAAACCCTAAATGCTATCCCTATTCCTAAACCCTCAACAGACTCGATACTATACCTTAAACCCTAATCCCTTATCCCTAAGCCCTCCAACCCTATCCCTAATCCTTACACCCTCCACACTCTACTTTAACCCTAATCCCTTGAACCTCAACCCTATCCCTAAACCCTTGACCCTCAAACCTCAACCCTCAACCCTCGACGTCAAAACCTAATCCCTCAACCCTTAACTTTGATCCCTCAACTCTCAACCCTAACCCTAAACCTTAAACCCTAAACCCTCAACCCTCAACATCAAATCCTAATCCCTCAACCCTTCACTCTAATCCCTCAACCCTAAACCCTATCCGTAAACCCTCAACACTATACTTTAAACCCTAATCCCTCAACCTAAACCCTAAACCTTGTCCCTAAACCCTAATCCCTCAACCCTCAACCCTAATCCGTCATCTGTCATCCCTCAACTCTAATCCCTCATCCCTAAACCCTAAATGCTATCCCTATTCCTAGACCCTCAACAGGCTCAATACTATACCTTAAACCCTAATCCCTCTACCCTCGACACTCTTATTTAACCCTAATCCCTTGACCATTAACCCTATCCCTCAACCTCAACCCTCAACTGTCAACCCTCAACCCTCAACACTCAACTCTAAACATTAAACCCTAATTCATCAACCGTAAACCCTAAGCCCTCAAACCTAAACCCTATCCCTAAATCATCAACCCTCAACACTATACCTTAAACCCTAATCCCTATCCCTTAACCCTTAAAACTTAAACCCTATCCTTATACCCTCAACACTTGACACTATATCTTAAGCCTTAAACCCTCATCCCTAAAGCCTCAACCCTCAATTCTTAAACCTTCAACCCTAAAACCTATCCCTAATCCCTCTACCCTCAACACTCTAACCCTAACCTTAACATTAAACACTAATCTGTCAACCCTAAACCCTAATCTGTTAACCCTAAACCCTCAACCCTCAACACTATACCTTAAACCCTAATCCATCAACCCTAAAACCTAATCCATCAACCTTCAACCCTAAACACTATTAATAAACCCTCAACCCTTGACACTATACCTTAAACCCTAATCCCTCAACCCTCAACCCTAATACCTCAACCCTCAACCCTAATCCCTCATCCCCAAACCCTAAACTCTATCCCTATTCCTAAACCCTCAACCCTCAATACTATACCTTAAACCCTAATCCCCTATCCCCAAACCCTAAACACTATCCCTCAACCCTTAACCCTTAATAATTAAACCCTAAAACCTATCCATAAACCCTCGATGCTCAACCCTATATTTTAAACCTCAATCCCTTAACCCTCAGCCATAAAGCCTCAACCCTCAATCGTTAAACCTTCAACCCTAAACCTTATCCCTAATCCCTCTACCCTCAACACTCTACTTTAACCCTAATCCCTTGACCATCAACCCTATCCCTAAACCCTCAACCCTCAACCCTCAACTCTCAACATTAAACCCTAATCTGTCAACCCTAAACCCTAATCCGTTAACCCTAAACCCTAATCCCTCAACCCTAAATCCTATCCCTAAACCCTAAACCCTCAACACTATACCTTAAACCATAATCCCTCAACCCTCAACCCTAAACGCTATCCCTAAACCCTCAACACTATACCTTAAACCCTAATCCCTCAACCTTAACCCTAAACCTTGTCCCTGAACCCTAATCCCTCAACCCTAATCCGTCATCTGTCATCCCTCAACTCTAATCCCTCATCCCTAAACCCTAAATGCTATCCCTATTCCTAGACCCTCAACAGGCTTGATACTATACCTTAAACCCTAATCCCTCTACGCTCGACACTCTTATTTAACCCTAATCCCTTGACCATTAACCTTATCCCTCAACCTCAACCCTCAACTGTCAACTGTCAACCCTCAACACTCAACTCTAAACATTAAACCCTAATTCATCAACCGTAAACCCTAATCCCTCAAACCTAAACCCTATCCCTAAATCATCAACCCTCAACACTATACCTTAAACCCTAATCCCTATCCCTTAACCCTTAAAACTTAAACCTTATCCCTATACCCTCAACACTTGACACTATATCTTAAGCCTTAAACCCTCATCCCCAAAGCCTCAACCCTCAATTCTTAAACCTTCAACCCTAAACCCTATCCCTAATCCCTCTACCCTCGACACTCTAACCCTAACCTTGACATTAAACACTAATCTGTCAAACCTAAACCCTAATCTGTCAACCCCAAACCCTCAACCCTCAACACTATACCTTAAACCCTAATCCATCAACCCTCAACCCTAAACACTATTAATAAACCCTCAACCCTTGACACTATACTTTAAACCCTAATCCCTCAACCCTCAACCCTAATACCTCAACCCTCAACCCTAATCCCTCATCCCTAAACCCTAAACTCTATCCCTATTCCTAAACCCTCAACCCTCGACACTATACCTTAAACCCTAATCCCTTATCCCTAAACCCTAAACACTATCCCTCAACCCTTAACCCTTAAAAATTAAACCCTAAAACCTATCCATAAACCCTTGACGCTCCCTTAACCCTTAGCCCTAAAGCCTCAACCCTCAATTGTTAAACCTTCAACCCTAAACCCTATCCCTAATCCCTCTACCCTCAACACTCTACTTTAACCCTAATCCCTTGACCATCAACCCTATCCCTAAACCCTCAACTCTCAACCCTCAACTCTCAACATTAAACCCTAATCTGTCAACCCTAAACCCTAATCTGTCAACCCTAAACCCTAATCCCTCAACCCTAAATCCTATCCCTAAACCCCAACCCTTAACACTATACCTTAAACCATAATCCCTCAACCCTAAACCCTAAACCCTCAACCCTAAACCCTATCCCTAAACCCTCAACACTATACCTTAAACCCTAATCCCTCAACCCTAACTCTAAACCTTGTCCCTAAACCCTAATCCCTCAACCCTCTACCCTAATCCGTCATCTATCATCCCTCAACTTGAATCCCTCATCCCTAAACCCTAAACGCTATCCCTATTCCTAGACCCTCAATAGGCTCAATACTATACCTTAAACCCTAATCCCTCTACCCTCGACACTCTTATTTAACCCTAATCCCTTGACCATTAACCCTATCCCTCAACCTCAACCTCAACCCTCAACCCTCAACCCTCAACACTCAACTCTAAACATTAAACCCTAATTCATCAACCATAAACCCTAATCCCTCAAACCTAAACCCTATCCCTAAACCATCAACCCTCAACACTATACCTTAAACCCTAATCCCTATCCCTTAACCCTTAAAACTTAAACCCTATCCCTATACCCTCAACACTTGACACTATATCTTAAGCCTTAAACCCTCATCCCTAAAGCCTCAACCCTCAATTCTTAAACCTTCAACCCTAAACCCTATCCCTAATCCCTTTACCCTCGACACTCTAACCCTAACCTTGGCATTAAACACTAATCTGCCAACCCTAAACCCTAATCTGTCAACCCTAAACCCTCAACACTCGACACTATACCTTAAACCCTAATCCATCAACCCTCAACCCTAAACACTATTAATAAACCCTCAACCCTTGAAACTATACCTTAAACCCTAATCCCTCAACCCTCAACCCTAATACCTCAACCCTCAACCCTAATCCCTCATCCCTAAACCCTAAACTCTATCCCTATTCCTAAACCCTCAAGCCTCGACACTATACCTTAAACCCTAATCCCTTATCCCTAAACCCTAAACACTATCCCTCAACCCTTAACCCTTAAAAATTAAACCCTAAAACCTATCCATAAACCCTTGACGCTCAACACTATATTTTAAAACCCAATCCCTTAACCCTCAGCCCTAAAGCCTCAACCCTCAATCGTTAAACCTTCAACCCTAAACCCTATCCCTAATCCCTCTACCCTCAACACTCTACTTTAACCCTAATCCCTTGACCATCAACCCTATCCCTAAACCCTCAACCCTCAACCCTCAACTCTCAACATTAAACCCTAATCCCTCAACCCTAAACCCTAATCCCTCAACCCTAAATCATATCCGTAAACCTTCAACCCTCAACACTATACCTTAAACCATAATCCCTAAACCCTAATCCCTCAACCCTAAACCCAACAAAACTACTTTGCCTTATGTTAGATTGTTAAACCCATCATTTTTGACACTCTTCTCTTAAAGATATTTGAGTTGCAAGAATATGTCAGAAAAATGGCTATGAACTTTTTTAATGTTAGTAATGTTATATGGCATGTTTTTCTAGCCCATTTGGGGTTCATTATGCCAATAGGTGTACACACTATGAGAAAAGCTTTGCATATGGTACATCCACAGTGAGTAATTAACAGTTGAAATCAGAAGGATGATCATTATGAGAAAAGCTTTGCATTGGGGTACATCTATGTTTCTTGCTGTGCACCCCGCACTTAGGGGAGGTATATTGTTATGAAACAAGCAAATAATCTCCCATTGTTTACTGGCTCTATCCACAAGAACTACTAAACTATACCTTAAACCCTAATCCCTCAACCCTAAACTGTCAACCCTAAACCCTATCCCTAATCCCTCTACCCTCAACAGTCTACCTTAACTCTAATCCCTCGGCCCTTAACCCTAAATGCTATCCCTAAAGCCTCAACCCTAAACCCTAATCCCTCAAGGTCCTAAACTCTAATCCCTTATCCCTAAGCTCCAAATCCTATCCCTAAATGCTCAACCCTTAACCTTAAACCTTAATCACTCAATCCTTATCCACCCCTCTCCTCCCCTATCTGGCTCACTCCCATCTCTACCCTCCTCTATCGTCAACACTATACATACATACATATAGGCATACATAGATACATACATACATATAGGCATACATACATACATACATACATACATATAGGCATACCTACATACATGATTAATAGCCTTAAACATAAAAAAATTTAAGTTTAACATAACGCGCTCGCGTTATTTAAAACATGAAAAACAGTACAAACTTTTGTTGTAAAGGAAAAATGCAAAGAAAATAATAACGCGAGCGCGTTATAACGCGCTCTCGTTATGTCTTGCTTTGGGAATCCCAAGCCTTGGGCTTGGGATTTGCTTTGGATTTCCAACCCAAAGACGCGCTCTCGTTATAACGCGCTCGCGTTATGTCTTGCTTTGGGAATCCCAAGCCTTGGGCTTGGGATTTGCTTTGGATTTCCAACCCAAAGGCTTGGAGTGCCTTATGAACAGTAACAGACGTGTTTTTCCATATTCTTCAAGATTTTAGATAATTTTGTTCGTGCTAACCCTCAGATTTGCATGTGTTTCAAGGTCAAACAAATCAAACACCTGGGTAATGTTAGGCTTTCTCTTAGCTATCTAACGATGTAATTTTTTTCACATTTTAACAATGTTAAGCCTTTCATCTTTAATTTTTTTTGTTTGTGTGTCTGTTTTTGGGCAAAAACCACTGTTTGGTCTTTTTTTCATTGTAAATTCACTGTTCATTGAAATTTCAAAAAAATTACATATTTAGAAACTAGACTCCATTCTACAAATATTAAAAAAAGAAAAAAATGATTTTTGATTAGTTTTCAAAATTTATAGGGGTAGCGCGGCCAAAATTCTATTTTTTAGGATGTGTCCACTTTGAAAATTAGTAAAAAATCAAATATTCATCAAATAATTATCAGAAAAATCAGGCATAAACTACATGCTATTAGCTAATTTCTCACTGAAGCGATTTTAAAAATACCAAAAAAAAGTTGACCTTTTGAGGGAGCCACAAAACATGCTATGTTATGTTTTTTTGACAGAAACAACACCAATTTTTGTGGCTCCCTCTTTTGAACCCCTTAATCTATGCCATTTTCAAAAAATAATAGTAGTTTAGAAAGTAGACTCGGAGCACTACGATCATTGTTTTGGTTGCATCTCCAAATTTTGAGTGTAACTATGCTCAATTTCTCATCCAAGGCCAGTATTTCCTGATTTCAGAAAAAAAGTGGCCACTTAAGACCCCTTTTTGGCCCCCCATCTTCCTGCGCTTACCCATATGCAATGTTCATAAAAGTCAAACTCAAGATTACAATCACCTAACCTCTCAACGAGGTTTTTATTTTTCAGGGTTCTAAGACCCTTCTCACCAGTGTGGCCAAATCTCTTATGCCATAACATTGTCTTTTCAGTAGGAAGCTTAACTTCCAAGGCGTGAATACAACCATTAGGACTAGATACAATAGATTTCTTCACTGCTTGTTCAGATGGTGGGGATGAAGTGACTGCTGCCCTCTTTCTTGAGTCAGAAGAACTATTGCATTGTGAAATGCATGCCTTTAGCTGAAATAGAGTACCTCTCCTAGTACCCTTAGCAAGCACCATAGCTCCTCTAGTCATCTTGCATCCTTCTTTCAAAAAGCACAACCTGCACAACTACATCATTCAACTGCATCTTGGGATGTGCATAACCCTAGAGATCCCCTTCACTCATCCATTAGGGAATCAGATAGAGACTCTTCCATGACCAACAATCTTTAGATGAGAGTCATCACCGAGGTACACTCTTCCACCATCAAACTCCTCATACAAGTAGTAAACTAGTCTCGATGTGAGGTCATATGGAATGATGCACCAAAATCAATCAGCCACACATCATTAGATGGATGGGTTGCCAGGGCCGCGATGAAAGCATCACCATCATCTTGTGACTTGTCAGAATCTAAATTTGGGTTCTTCTTCCTCTTTTTCTTTTCCTCTTTACATTCCTTTCAGAAATGTCCAGTTTTGTCATAGTTCCAATAGAGAGCCTTGGACTTTCCAGGAGATTTAGATCTCCCACGAGATTTGGATCTACCCTTCTCATCTTTCTTGTCCTTCTTTTTCCCTTTCTCCTTAGGTCTTCCATGAACTGTAAGAGCCTCTTTGGCAGCCTTAGAAGACTTTCTCTGCATCTCTTTAGACAACAACAAAGAAACCACTTCATCCATTCTGAATGTGGATGTGGTGCTTCCAATAGCCATGACAAGATGATCCCACAACTCTGGCAAAGAACAAAGCAAGGTCATCAAGTGATCCTCCTCCTCCATCTTCACACCAACGGATGTCAATTGTGCAACCAACATGTTGAAAGCATTCATATGATCTACAACAAATCCTCCATCCTCCATTTAAAGAGAATACAACTTCTTTCTCAGAAAAAGTTTGTTAACCAGGGATTTGGCTTGATACACATCTCCCAACTTCTTCCAAAGCAAGTTTGTAGTTTTCTCCTTATGGACATTTAACATGACAGAATCAACAAGAATAAGTCTTATGAGACCTTTAGTCTTCTGATCTTTGAAATCCCAATTAGCTTGTGACATTGTAGTTGGTTTTGTGCCACTAATAGTTTCCCAGAGGTCTCGATCAACAAGCATGTCTTCTATCTTGAGCTTCCACAGCTTAAAATTAGTGCCATTGAATTTCTCCACCTCTATCCTTCCAGATGTGCTTGCCATCTCCTTTCTGCAATAAGATTCAGAATACTCTATATAGACTCCCACTCAACTTAAGATCAGCTCAGAAAACCTCTACCCAACAACTAGGACCAAAGGTGATCAAGCTCTGATACCAAGTGAAAGGAAGCTAGGTGTGTGGAAATCGCTTCCTACACTAATCTAATGAGGGGAAAACTATGCAAATTCAATTTAATCTTTGCAATTACAGCAACATGAAACATATAATGGAGATATTTCAGCAATACACATAGAACTAGAAAGAAGATAGAAGAAGAGAGACAAGATATATCGTGGGGAAAACCCTTATCGGGTGAAAAACCCCACAGTCAGAAACCTGCATAATGTATTATCAAAACTGAATATGGCTTACAATACACTTATAATGCAAGCTTCAATAGTCTTTGACACTTGTGTCTGGAGTCAATCTGGTAGCATAACAGTACCTGTCAATCACATACTACTTCTCCTGCTCCAAGCACCTGTTTATATAGAATATACAAGGCAAAATTGGCTATATCTTGGAATGGGCGTCCAACTTGGCCTCATGGACCAAAACCCATGCCTATGGACACTTGGTCAACATTGTAAGATGCATCTGACACTTGTCCACAACCCCCATCCCAAAGAGGTCATCTAGTTGCAAAATGGGCTATGACAGATGCTCTTACAACTCTTACGACCATCATAGAATTTGTCATATCAGTTGCAACTTACAGTTGTAAGAGAATCTATCATACACAGGCTATAAATAGCATATTCTCTTACAACATGTCATAGTCCACCTTGGGGCGCCCAAAGATGCCTTTTTCAAAGATGCTTCTCAACACGTCTTCACCTATCTTATAAGCTTCTATTTTCGACTCTTACATGTCATAACTTCATCATAGGAATCCGTCATAACCGTTTCGGTCAACATTCCCTTACACAACATCCAAGAGGCTGACACATGGCAAAATACTCCTACCACAAAGTGGGATGCCTATCTCCTCATGTGGGGACAAAATTACAAGTTGTCATCTTCCATGTAGGATGACACATCACCGTGCCACATCCCACGAAATGACAATATGGAATTTACAATTAATTTACATCATAGGCAATGAATAAATAAATACAATCAAAATAATGCAAGGAATTACCAAGGGTGAGACACCTTAATTCCCAACATAGAAGATGTGTCTGATAGAATATTTGGCTGTAAAGGAGGGTGTCTGGGAGAAATGAGAATGCTCCTCATTTCTCCACATTGAGCTTTCATGTCTTGTAAATCTAGGAGTGTGCTTATATTATATGTATCCACCTTCCTTTGAAGTTTCCAGTGTTGGGATGCTCCGCAAGTTTAGTTCTTGTGTTGGTAATCAGTAACAATGTGTCCTAATGTGCATAATGAAGACATTCTTTGATTAAGATAGTTGCGGCAGTGTTGTAGACATTTATGATGATGGTGAGTATTATGGGAAGGTATGTGAATGCTTTGGAGTGTCTCTTTGGTCAGCATGATGTTCTTGGACTTGGAGAAGTGTGAATATGGCCATTAGCTCAGGTTTGGCCATCTTGGCTTACTAGCACCATTTGCAGAGGTACCTCGTGGATTGTGGATGAGATAAACAGCTTGATGATACAAATTTGAGTCCTGGCTATCCCTTGACATGGTCCACTTTCACCTCTTTCTACCACAGAAGTATTTAGTGCTGACCTAAGCAATGTTTCATGTGTGTAATGCACACACTTCATTAGGACTGACCTAATTGAGATAGGTCTTGGTTATATATGGTATAAATGCAAGATGAAGTTGAATGGAGCAAGGTAGAGAAGACTCTACGAATGTAAATCAAGGGTAGTGAAGTTGTGTATGAGCTTAAATGCTTATAACCTTGGAATGTTGTGAGCAAAAGGTGTCTACATTTTAGTGGGCCAAAAGTTGTTGGAGGTAGTGAGCTAAAGGTTGCGAATGGAAAAGAGTGGCAGTGGTGGATCTCTCATGTTGCTTTGAGATAGTGAATCTCTTTGTAACAATATTCTTCTTTTTTCTCTCTTCTAAGCAGTTAGTCTTTGGCAGTGAGCCTTTCTCTGGCAGTGAGCCTATTGGTTTTCGGTATTGTTATTCATATATTGTGAGCTAATCCTCACCGTGGTTTTTCCCTTATTGGGTTTTCCACATAAATCTGGTGTTCTTATGTGTTTGGATGTGTTTGCATTGATGTTTCATATGTTTACATTCTACTAATGCATTATAAGTGGTTGATGTTTTGAGGGTTTAAAGTTTCAACATACAACTGATTCACCCCCCCTCTCAATTGTCCTATGCATTCCAACAACTTCTACTTCCCTTATTTTTGCTCTTCAAAGTTCTTTTTATCCTATTATTTGTCACCCCCTTTTTTCTCCCAAACTCATTACATTTTACTCCCTTTAACTCTTACCAATTCCCCCCAAATTTTTGGTGTACCAAACTGAGTTTGCAGGTCCTTGAAAACTGTATTCGAGAGTCATCTTCTCTCACTCCAGTTGGAGTTGAAGTTTTAATTAATTCACTTCACTTTGACTGGTGCTTGGGAGCCACTACTCCCTTATTTTATTAATGCATTCCACTACGTGGGCTTGATATTATCCTTATCACCATGCAACTAGTGATTCAAAATTGAATCAACATGATATTCACAAGAACTAAAATTGCAATATTATTATTAATCATAAGAATTGAAATAACAATATTATGATTAATATTAATAATGATAATATTAATAATATTACTCATTCACATAAAAAGAAAATCAAATAGATTTATCATTTGATATTATCAACTATGATTATTTAATAATAATAATATTCATTAATATCGACATATGTTGACTAGTAATGATATCATCCCTATTGACACATCTCATGTGTTAATAGCGATGGTATTATTATCTTCAATAGTAAAGGTAAGCATCATACATCAAGATAACTTGTTAAAATAACCTTTGCAAACATGATCGCATTACACTCACAAGGAAAGCACAAATCAATAGATCGATCCTTAAGAAGATAAATATAATTGCTCAAAACAATTATAAACTGTATACTACATGAGTGCATACGTAGTTCTCAAATATCATGGTTCCATTAGAATCATGTCTTGATCTACAATTTTCTCCCTAGTGTTACCCTCCCTCAACTTCTAGAGGGTACCCTGTACTCTTGCATACGCCTCACATCAAGTAAAGGTAGTTAGTCTAAATCTTGTTAATCCAAACAAGATTAAAACATCAAATTTAAACATAATTTTACCTCTATGACAGTTATCATACACATGCATTCTCATGTGAAGAAAACATGGCATCATAAACTTTAGTCAAATTTTAATCATGAAAACATAATTAATCCATTTCCTTTGTAGTCTTGCATCATTAAATAGGAAAAATAATTTAAACAGTAACATGTTTTAATTGTCCACAAAAGTGAGGTGTGACAATCATGCCATGCATGCCAACACCTTGCAATTGTGTATGAAATGTTAAGTGGATTCACTTGTGGTATCATATTGTTATCATTTGTAGGTGCATATGCAAGGTCATAGTTATTGACTCAATAAGATGTTTAATATGTATCTAGTTAGTATTTTACCTAGTGACAAACATATGAGTCAAGCATACATTGGGTATAGCTCTAATTGATTTAGTCATAAGTCATCTTAATAGGTTAGATGTAATGTTAAGGATACCTCTAAGAACACTCACCTGAGTCTACCTAAGCCCAAAGTGAAAGATATATTACCTACTCTTAGAAATTGGTCTTTAACCACACATATTGTATTGATGAGCTATTGATTCACCCTTCAAGATGACAATTCCCTTGCTTTGAAGTGGATTGATTTATCTAAGAGTTTGAGAAAATATTTTAGGACCCAACAAGACACATGGCACCTCTCCAACCCTAAACCTACTTTCCCCACATCATACCCAAGTTTGCATGGCTCATTTAAATTCACATGGATCTCAAATAGATATAACCACTCGTGTGAGTTCACATAGGACTCCTTCCAAAATTTTGGGGTTCACTTCCCCATCCAACACTTTTAGAATGTTATAGGTTGACTTGTTTCTTAATCCAAGAACCTATAGTTTCACACATGGTAGGTCTTTTCAAGATCCCTGAAAGTACCCTTTTCAAGACTGCCAAACCCTTCTACACCTTTCCCAAGTACCCTATCCATAGGTCCTTGGTTTGAGGTCCCAAAAATGAAACACTATTTAATATCAATTAAAATAGCCTTAAGAGTTTGTATACGACTTTCCACTCTAATCCACATATTTTGACACAAGGAATATACCTAGACACTCCATATGAAACAAGATTATGACAAACTTTGATAGAACAACGATGACAGACACACTAACGAGAATATAATTCAGTGACAGGAAACTCTTCAGTCTAGAATCTAATACAGTTTGAGGAAATTAATACATCAATCAAAGATAGGGATTTTGAATACAAAGGAACATCATTCAACAGGAGACTTTATTCAATGTTCGACCAGATTACCATGCATATAGAGATATGAAGCGTATTCAGTATTACTAGTATTTTACAGCATATGGTCTCTGGGACTTTCAATCACAGCCCGACCCAACTACGAATCACCTTCACACTGAGTCTTCTAATCTCTTATCACCCCCTCTCCCTCTCACTCTCCTCTCAATGGCAACCATCCCCTCTGCTGCAATCCCCCCATTTCACACTCTCGTCGATGGCGACCACCTCTCCCCAATCACCCATCGATCTCTGCCAACCGTCCCTCCTCTTGGCCATTCAGGTAGTTTTCCAACGTTCTAGCAGTTTTCCAACTTCTTCCCTTTTTGTGGTGACAGGAACCAACCGTTCCAGAATGGAGGCGAAAGGAACCAACCCAAAAAAAAACCGCCTTGACAGATCAATAAGAGGTTGATTCAGGAAATTTAGGGTGTTAACATAACCATGAGAGACTTCAACAAACAAAACTTAAAAACAACAACTAAACACAGCAAAATTTAGCGGGGAAACGATGCCCCTGCATCACAAGAACTTCAAGATAAAATAATTTACTTGAAATTAAACAAAAATTTAAACACTTAAAGATAATAATGTTTAAAAGGCAATACTTCATTATATGAAGTAGATAATATTAGGATAGAGAATACTTCATTATATGAAGTGGGTAATATTAGTATCCTAATGATTCTCTCATTCTCCCATTGGTGATTTCTTACACCTACACGTGATTTTTTACACCTACACACTTATTGAAAACATCATTCATTCAAGGTATATGCATATAGCCAAAGTAGGGAAAGTATAACTTTGTCATTTGCTCATTAGAATTTTAAATTAAATCCACATACCTTAAAACACAATTTGACCCTCAACTTATGCATCACTAACATTGACATAGTCAACCTTATCATTTAATATGGTATTATCCTATCTTTTAACAAGATAAAATTTCACAATATCTAGAAATATTATAAGAAAATAATATTTTAATTTAACCAAAATTTAATAATTTAACAAATTCAATTTAGAGCCCATTGAACTACACCATAAGGCTGCATGATCTCATTAAAACATGTAGCCACAAGTCACCTTATCCACAATTCATCTTGAATTTTCTTATGACATCCTATATATATATAGTTTTATTTTTAAAGGTCACTATTCATGTTTAAACTGACTTTAATATAAGAATGTTCTCAAGTCAAATTTGTATAGTTTTACCAATTCATATCACAAGCACTAATCGTCATTTTGATCACTAGTTATCATATCATGAAAATGATTCACACTTTGAGAGTTTATCCTTCAATTAGAATTAGCATTCACATACTCATTATAACACACTCTAACTCAATCATTTATGTAAGCATCACAAAGGCTTTTTCTAGAATTAGTGCAATTATCTCCTAGCTTGACACTACCACACCTCACATGGAACTCCTGATTCAACTACAAAAAATCTATCAAGGAAATAATAATGAAAGCCTATAACAATGTCTTGGTATTTGTGTACAAAAAATGTAGACCAAAACAAAGGATTCAAATACAAATATAAAAAACCCTTAATCTACACTTAATGCAATTTTAGTTACAACAAAGAAATCAAACAAAATTAAATAAAACATAAATGTTACCCAGATTGATTCATGTCATACCAAAAGGTAGTTATCCTCAAATATTGATAGGATGTGGTTGCTCACAATAGTAGCATGAATTTTCTCTGATAGTTGATGATGAAAATGACTCACATAAGGGTCCATTTATAGATTTCAAGATTTGATTATCAATGTTCAAGATTCATTGAGAATTGGTTGAGAGATTAATGGTGAGAATTGAGTTGGTTGGGTAGTTGAAAGATGGATTGTGGAGGATAAAAGAGATATTTTAATCTTATTTTAAATTTGTGGGAGATGTTTAGAAAATTAGTCGTAGAGAATAAAAGATATTTCTAATTCTTTTATTCACTTTTTAGGTAATTGAGTGGAAAAAGGAAGATTTAATAAATTAATATTTATTAAATCATGTGAAGTAGAAAGGGGATTAAATAAATAAATAAGAATTTATTTATTTTGGGCTTAGGAAAAAAAGGATAACTAATTAAATATATATTTTTAACTTATTCAATTAATAGGATACAAATGTGTTAGGCATGGCTAGCATGATGGGTTATTTTTAGGTGTCTAAATTTTGCCCCTCTTCGAGACTATATTATGACTGAGAGAAGAAATGCCATTTCAAAGAAAAATAAAATATAGATGTTTAGAATGGGGAAGGATGGAAAAAGGATGTGGTTTATAAAAAACAAGGATGGGGGTTATAAAAAGGAATATGCGAAATGCCTCCTCAAGAGGATAGGTGGGATTGAAGGACATGGGTATACTATCGAAATGGATGGAAAGGAAAGATGAGGATAGAGGATGGGATGCAAAGGATAGAGGAAAGGATAGTCATGCTAGTTGGTGTGATCATCCTGATGTTTGTATAGCACTTGATGTTGTGCACCATAATATAAGGACCACGGTGATGATGTGTCCCATGCCTAAAAGATCAAGAACGTCATAAGCAAGCATATGCCAAGGAAACCATGATATGAAAGACCAAGATGTCATTGTGATAGGTATGTTGTAAGGACTAATACAAATGCAAGACAAAATGATAACACACACACACACGCAAGCAAGGCAAGAAAGCATGCAAAAATGATGCAAAGAAAAGCACGATGTTACCCCTAGTCAAGATAAAAATTGATGATTGATTGATGATGATAACACTCTTGATGTGAGAAGGATATATCCCAAGAAAAACATGAGTATTGTGTTGTTTATGTGGGAATGATATATTTTGATGAACAAAACAAGGATTGGGAATGATATATCCCGATGATGATGATTATTGATTAGATTTAGATAATTAAGATTTGTAGCAAGGCTAGGAACAAGAGTGATGGAAGATTTTGGATTATTGGATAGATTTCTTGGCAAGATGTGTGAATTAGGATTTCTTGCAATTGATTAATTTATTTATGATTGCATGTAGTGGATTACTAATTTAGGATTGCTTAAGATGACTATATGGGTTTGCTTTTGGATGATTACATTGGCTTGCATTGGATAGGATTGTTCTCTCCATATGATAAATTGTGACAAGGGAGAACCAAGATTAGATACAAGAATGGGAGATAGGTTAATTTAAGATGATGGGCTTGATGGATTGGATGGATGGATTAAGGGATTATCGATAGTGGATGGAAAGAAGGATGGATGGTAGATGGATGGAATGGTGTAGGATGTGATCTCCAAGGACTATGTTGCAAAATAAAAACATGCCCCACTTTGTAAATATAAATCAGGATATAGTGGACTAAGAGAGATATGCTAGACAACATAAGCTAACAAGATAGTTAGAGGATTTGCTACATAAGGATTTTCCATGCAAAGAGATTTTTAAAGCATATTTCAATATCATGTGCTAATTCTGGTGCAGGAGCACCTAGAAAATCATGTTTTGTGTTGTAATAAGGTCTATTTGACTAATGCATTTTCATTTCTGTTTGTAAGTCCCAAGTGACTTAGGTCATATTTGTCAAATTGTTAGTCTCAAGACGGTTGGTCTCCCAGCTACTTGGAATCAGTTGGTTTTCCTCAAGGCAAGTTTATAAACTCAGAGGAATGAATCAAATGAGGGTGTTGTAATCAGATCAAAGAAGAAATGTGATTGAATGTAATTGTGCTAAGGAGAAATAGAATGATTATGTTCCATCATTTTGATTTCTATTTCCTGTAACTGCAAATTGTATAGCTGTAGATTTCCATTCTTTCTGTGCTTCCTGTTGTTGCAATAGGTTGATGTGAAGCATTCCACTGGTAAGATTTCAGTCAAAATCAGTGGAATGGCTTCGTTGTATTAGTATTTGTTTTTGTTTTCTATTTTATTTCGTTGTTTGGTGGTGCAGAGGATCCAGACAGTGCGAGTTGCACAGTAGGTTGACCTAGCCTCTCCATGTGCTAGGGTTCAGGAGAAGGTAAACTATGCATCGGAGTATCGGCATAGCAAACCCTAAGGTGGCCAATTGTAATTGTCATGCTGACAAAGGAAGGTCAAAGTTGACATTGGGGTGATTGGCATATTGGCAGCTCCGGAGTAAGTCCCACCGATGAAACAAGTCTCACCGAGGGTGTTGGTTCATTGGTGCATCGGCAAAAAATTGTAAGTGTTCACCGACAGAATAAGTCTCACTAAAGGTAAATGCCATTGGGAAGAGGTGTGACATCAGCAGATGAGTTAAAGGTTTCACCGATGAGAAGAGTCTCACCAATAAGGTCATAGCTAACTGGTGTGGAAGCCGTCACAGTCGAGGCGTGGGGAACTTAACCGTCATCGGTGCATTGGTAGAAGGATGAAAGACTCGGCCAATAGAAGAAGTATCACCGATAGTAAGGAGTTGAATGACTCGGTGTGAGTCCCATGGTATCTCGCCAAAGAGAAAGTAAAGACAGTTATTAGTGTAAGTTTGATCAATGGTAAGACTTAGGAAAGTCTTTCCAATGGTGATTGTCTAGCCGATGGTGATGGATTGGAGGCTCATTTATTAGTCTTACTGATTGTAAGGAAATAGTGACCTGTTTGTGTTTCTCACTATGTGCTCCCCATCATATTGGTATCAGAGCCCGAAAAAAATTGGGTGGCCAGTCGAATTGAGGATTTGCATGAGTGTTGGTGTTTGGGTGTTGTCTGTGAATAGTGTATGTCAGACAAAGAGAGTGAGACAGAGGCGGAGAGGATGCCTCCCAAAAGTATGTCGCATGATGCCATCAAGGAGCGGATTGAGGAGATGCTTGAATCCAAGTTGGGAGAGTTTAAGTAGTCCAAAAGCAAAGATAGGGAAGATGAAAGTGACAACGATGAAGGCGATACAAAAATTGATGAAACCAATAAAAAGACAAAGGAGATGCCAGCAGACCAGAGGGCATTTGTAAATGCATTGAAGTTAGTCAATAGGGACACCATACATGGGTTACCTATGTATAGTGGAAGTATGGAAGCTGAAGAGGTGATTGACTGGATTGAGGCATTGAACAATCATTTCGAATACAAAGAAGTCCCTGATGATAAGAGGGTTAAGTTGGCAAAGGTAAGATTGAAGGGATCTGCTCTTGCATGGTAGAATTATGAGCAAGGAGAGAGAGTCAAGGAGGGGAAGAATATGATAACATCTTAGGAAAGGATGAAGACCAAAATCAAGGCACAATTCTTACCTCTAGACTATAACGTGCAGATGTATAAGAAATTACATAACCTCAGACAGAGAGACCTTGATGTGAATGCATACACACAAGAGTTTCATAAACTCAGTCTTAGATCAAAGAGACAAGAAGAAGAGTCAGAGAAAGTGGCCATGTATTTGAATGGTCTAAGCATGAACATCCAAGATCAGATCAGCATCTTAGCACCAAAAACAATGAACAAGTGTTTCCAAATGGCCTTAAGGGCTGAAGAGAAGATAAAGAGAAAGAGTGAGAAGAATAATAGAGGTAGAGGTCGAAGGAATTTCAGAGGCGGAGGTAGTTTTGGAGGAAGAAGTCCTAACCAAAGGCCTAGTGGTGAGTCTAGCTAAGAAGAGCAAGTTGGAGACTCCAATAGTAGAGGAGGCTACCGAGGAAGAAGGCCTAATGGAAGAGGTAGGACAAGTGGATCAAGGAGAGGATCCAAATTCTCTAATATGAGATGTTATAACTACAATCAGATAGGGCACCCGACATACAAGTGTCTAGAGAAGGCCTCAACTTCTCATGGTGGTGAGAAGAGAACCACTTTGATTCAAGAAGATGCAAAGAGTGTGACATCTCCTGAAATGAATCTAGCATAAAAAATGGGAGAAAATTTGATGATTAAGAGGACGCTGCTCAAGGAACCAGTGCAAACTGAACCATCTCAAAGATGTAAGGAAAGCACAGGTGAGGAAAACAACTTCCCTAATGAAAATTCCAAGGGGAAAATGTAGACAAGTAACTTTCAAAACAAAATAATTAGATAAATACACCAGAGAAACAAAATAGACAAAATAGACAACACAGACTCTAGTATTACGTGGGAAAACCCTTTTAGGTAAAAAACCCACCACCACAATAGAATAATCTTTATTAAAGTAAACTGAATATACAATAAAGATCCCCTATTCTAATGTTCAAGTATCAGTCACTTTTACAATTTGTACAAAACTGTTTATATCATCTGCACATTCTACAAAATAAACTTGTACAAATCAAACCTCTTCATCATCGAACAATGATGCCAGCAGATTAGTTTTATAACATCAGTCTGCAAGAGCAAAAATGGTTACTCGATTGTTGCCCTAACTGAATGATTCACCTTCCCCATCGTTGTTGCTGCTCAACAGTCGTAACTGTTTACATTCCATGAGATGAATAATCCCACATGCATCAGGTCGCAAACTGTACTGTAGTTTATATTGCCTCATAGATGGTCATACTATCGTCGGCAAGTTTGTTGCCGACGAAGCCAACCCACAAGCTCATCGGCCTAACATGCTCCATCGGTGATCGTATAGCTTCCTTCACTGATCACATTCAGTCTCCCTAGTCCCCAAGTTTATCATCCATCAGACAAATCTTCGTCATTGATCCAAACAATCTACATTGCTCTGATGAACAATCTCATGCTGATCTTTGAAGAACTATCAGAGTGACAATAACTATCGGAACCACTTCTTCACCCTTCACCGATCACTAGACTTAGGCTAATAGTTTACATCTCTATCGGAGTGACTCATCCTATCGGGATAACATCTCCATCTTTCGTTGATAGATAAAGTCATCCTGATGATAAATATTGTTCTGCATGTATCTTCTCATTATACAATGCTGACATACAAATGCCAACATACAATGCCTATATGCAACGCCGACATACATTCAGAAATGACACTGTTCACAATGTATCTGCACAACATACAATGCCAATACTGTTCACGATGTATCTTTCCAGAATACAATGCCAACATACAACGCCAAAGAAAATTTAAGGATCAAAATATGAGTTTCAAGCAGTAATATGAGACACTAAGTCTTTTCAATCTCCCACTTGTCGAAGAGATTACTGCTACCTCATAGTCCTCATATGATTATGGAGAAATATGAGCTCGAAGACCCATTTCATCTGAACACCATTTGAACTTGGTTGTGCTCACTGGTTTAGTTAAGGCATCAGTAACATTTTCCAAAGTGTCAACTTTTACCAGCTTTACCTTCCTGTCTTCCACCATATCACGAACAAAGTGATATTGGACATCAATATCTTTTGTCCTAGCATGAAATGTAGGGTTCTTAGCCAAATAGATAGCACTTTGACTGTCACAATGTATTTGTATCTGCCCTGCATTAAAACCAACATCTAAACACAACCTCCTCAACCAAATGACTTCTTGGCATGCACGAGTAGCTGCCATGTACTCTGCCTCTATTGTGGATAAAGCGACTACAACCTACCGCTTGCTCATCCAACTAATAGCACCACCATTTAACATGAACACATATCCACTGGTGGATCTTCTACTGTCAATGTCCCTTACCCAATCAGAATCAACATATCCTTGAATGCTAATAGATCTTTGTGATCCAACTGAGTTTCCATGATAGAAAATAGCATAATCAGAAGTTCCCTTCAAATACCTCATAACTCTTTTCACACCATCCCAATGTGATCTGCCTGGATTCACCATAAACTGGCTCAAAACTCCCACTGCTTGAGCAATGTTTGGTCTGGTACAGACCATTGCATACATCAGACTGCCAACAATACTTGCATAAGGCACTCTTTTCATATCATCTACTTCATTCGAAGATTCAGGACAATCTTCAATAGAAAGTTTCATTCCTTGCATCACTGGAACAACTAACTGTTTAGAATCAGACATATTAAACTTATCAAGAACATTAGTAATATACTTGCTCTGGCTAAGCCAAAGCTTTCTCTTAGATCTGTCCCTTTTAATCTCCATTCCAAAAATGTACTTTGCTGCCCCCAGATTCTTCATTTCAAATTTCAAGGACAACTGAGATTTTAAATCTAAGATCATCCCCTTACCATTGCCAATGAAGAACATATCATCCACATACAGTGCAATTATAAGAATCCGATCACCTTTAGTTTTATAATAGACACAATGATGAGATTTAGATCTCACATATCCTAAAGATAACACATACATATCAAACTTCAAATACCACATTCTGGGATATTGTTTCAAACCATAAAGAGACTTTTTAAGTTTACATACCAGATGTTCTTTTCCTTTTACCACAAAATGCTCTGGCTGGGACATATAAATTTCTTCTTCAAGGTCCCCATGAAGAAATGTTGTCATCACATCCATCTGCTCAATTTCAAAGTCATACACTGCTGCAAGTGACAAAAGAAATCTAATGGATGTCAGCTTATCTACAGGAGAAAAAATTTCTCCATAATCAATACCTTCCTTTTGAGAATACCCCTTAGCAACCAGTCTTGCCTTGTACTTATCAATACTACCATCTGGACCATATTTCTTTTTAAATACCCACTTACAACCCACAGGGTTTCTACCTTCAGGCAAGGGCACTAGATCCCAAGTTCCATTTTTCTCCAATGACATCATTTCACTATCAATGGCTTCCAACCAAGAATCTGAATCAGATAAACTAATAACTTCTTTAATAGTCCTAGGTTCATCAATATCAGTAAGTAAAGCATAGGCACAACTTGAATCAAGTACTAAAAATCCATACCTATCTGGTTGTCTTCTTTCACATGTAGACCTCCTCAATGGCTGAGGTGCAAGTTCAGGCTCTTGCTATGGATCAGAGTCATCTACACATCTGAATCATCTACACTTGAATCTTGTTGTTTCTCTTTTACAGGGGTCAGAGGAACATTCACAATACTCTTTTCTTTCTTCTCTTTTGTCTTCTCTGGCTAAGGATCAATAACCAAAGGTTTCAGCTCTCTAAAAATTACATTCCTGCTATAGATTACCTTTCCAATTTCAGGATTCCAAAGCTTGTACCCTTTAATACCGACTCCATAGCCGACAAAGATACATTTAACTACCTTTTTATCCAACTTAGATATGTTTAGCTCAGGAATATGAGCATATGCCTCATAGCCAAAGACTCGAATGTGTCTAAGAAAGGGCTTTTTACCAGACCATGCTTCCATAGGCGTCTTATCAACCAATGCTGAAGTAGGAGAACGATTCAACAAGTAACAAGTTGTAGCAACTACCTCAGCCTAGAACATTTGTTCAAGACTAGCATAACTCAACATACTTCTTGCTTTCTCCATCAACAATCGATTTAACCTTTCAGCAACTCCATTTTGTTGTGGAGTATAAGGTGTAGTTTTATGCCTTTTAATTCCATGATCTACACAATACTTATCAAAATCTGCATTGCAATATTCACCACCATTATCTATTCTCAAGCATTTTATTTTTCTACCCATCTAATTTTCCACAAGATTTTTAAATTCTTTAAACCGACTGAACACTTCTGATTTATTTTTCAAAAAATATACAAATTCCCTTCTCGAATAATCATCAATAAATGATACATAGTATCTTGATTTAGATAAAGAAGGTACATTAAATGGACCAAAAACATCAGAATTTACATAGTCCAGTACACCAGAAGATTTATGAGAACTAGAGTAAAAAGAAACACAGTTTTGTTTTCCATATATATCATGTTCGCAAAAATTGAATTCCAAATTACAATCAATCAGCCCATCTACCAAGTTTTTGTTCTTCAAGGTTTTTAAACCTTTTTCACCTATGTGACCAAGTCTATGATGCCAGAGCATTGTTTTCTCTACACGAAGTTTGACTTCCATAGAGTTTGCATCATGTGTTACAATGGTAGCTTCTTTAGATTTTACAGAGACATTATTACAGCACACAAATCTAGCATCTAACCTATACAGAGTTCCAATGCGTTCACCCTTTGCCAATACAATAGACCCTCTAGTCATCTTACAACCACCATTCACAAAAGTAACTTGCACTCCAACATCATTAAGTTTACTAATAGAAAGTAAATTTCAAGCTAGACCTAGTATGTGAAGAACTCCATTCATTCCCTTTATTCTGCCATCCGGGAACTGAATTCTGACTCGACCTCGGCCAACAATTTCTAGTGTTGAATCACTTTCCAGAAACACCTTTCCACCAACATACGGTTCATACTTTGTGAACCACTCTCTGTGTGATGCCATATCAAAAGATGCTCCTGAATCCACTAGCCAAACATCTTCAAATGCAGGTGTTACCAAAGCAGCAATGAAGGCATCATCATTGCTATGTGAAGACTCAGAGTCAGAGAAGTTCTTCTTCTTCTTTTTCTCCTCTTTGCAGTCTTTCTTGACATGACCTTTCTGCCCACAATTCCAACACTTCACCTTGGACTTCTTGCTAGGAGATTTTGATTTCCCCTCTGATTTGGACTTAGACTTCTTGTCCTTCTTCTTGCCTCTTTACTTTGATCTACCTCAAACAGACAGAGCCTCTTTGGCCATTCCAGAAGACTTCATCCACATCTCTTTAGACAGCAGTGAGGCAACAACAGTTTCTATTGAAAACATAGTTGTTGTACTTCCAATAGCCATCACCAAATGGTCCCATGAGTCAGGTAAGGAACATAACAGAAGCATACAATGGTCCTCCTCTTCTATTTTTACACCTATATATGTCAACTAAGTAACAATCATATTGAATGCACTCAGATGTTCTGCTACAGATGCACCTTCATCCATCTTTAGAGAATACAATTTCTTTCTGAGGAAAAGTTTATTCACCAAGGACTTTCCTTGATAAATATTATTCAACTTCTTCCACAAATCACTTGCAGTCTTCTCCTCATGGACATTCAATAGAACAGAGTTAGATAAACTCAATCTTATCAGTCCTTTGGCTTTCCTATTTGCCAGATCCCAATCTTATTGCTTCATGCCTATAGGTTGAGTTCCAGACATAGCAACCCAAAGATCTCTATAGACCAGCATGTCTTCAAATTTAAGTTTCCACAACTCAAAGTTTGTTCCATTGAACTTTTCAATGTCTATTTTGTCTGACGTACTTGCCATCTTATTTAACCAAATAAATCTCTGCAGAACTCCCACTCATAGAATTGACACAAAAATCCCAAACTACCAACAAGGATAGCACAACTAGCCAAGCTCTGATACTACTTGTAAGGAAAGCACAGGTACGAAAAACAGCTTCCCTAATGAAAATTCCAAGGGGAAAATGTAGATAGGTAACTTTCAAAACAAAATAATCAGATAAATACACCAGAGAAACAAAATAGACAAAATAGACAACACAGACTCCAGTATTACATGGGAAAACCCTTTCGGGTAAAAAACCCACCACCACTATAGAACAATCTTTATTACAGTAAAATGAATATATAATAAAGATCCCCTGTTCTAATGTTTAGGTATCAGTCACTTTTACAATTTGTACAAAGCTGTTTATATCATCTGCACATTCTACAGAATAAACTTGTACAAATCAAACCTCTTCATCATCGAACAATGATGCCAGCAGATCAGTTTTATAACATTAGTCTGCAAGAGAAAAAATGGTTACTCGACTGTTGCCCTAACTGAATGATTCACCTTCCCCATCGTTGTTGCTGCTCAACAGTCATAATTGTTCACATTCCATGAGATGAATAATCCCACATGCATCGGGTCGCAAACTGTACTGTAGTTTATATTGCCTAATAGACAGTCATACTATCATCGGCAATTTTGTTGCCGATGAAGCCAACCCACAAGCTCATCAGCCTAACATGCTCCATCAGTGATTGCATAGCTTCCTTCACCGATCACATTCAGCCTCCCCGATCCCTAAGTTTATCATCCATCAGACAGATCTTCGCCATCGGTCCAAACAATCTCCATTGCTCTGATGAACAATCTCATGCTGATCTCTGAAGAACTATCATAGTGACAATAACTATTGGAGCCACTTCTTCACCTTTCGCCAATCACCAGACTTAGGCCGATAGTTTACATCTCTATCGGAGTGACTCATACTATCGGGACAGCATCTCCATCTTTCACCAATATATAAAGTCATCCCGATGATAGATATTGTTGTGCATGTATCTTCTCATCATATGACATTGACATATAAATGCCAACATACAACGCCTATATGCAATGCCGACATACATTCGGAAATGACACTGTTCACAATGTATCTGCACAACATACAATGCCGATATTGTTCACGATGTATCTTTCTAGAATACAATCCCAACATACAACACCAAAGAACATTCAAGGATCAAAATATGAGTTTCAAGTAGTAATATGAGACACTAAGTCTTTTCAAAAGAAGGGCTTTGTTTAGAATCAACTGCAAGATCCAAGGTAAGGTTTGTAAAGTTATTATTGACTTTGGTTCTACTAATAATATTATATCTTTGGAAGCAGTGAATAAGTTGAATCTAGAAAAGATACCCCATAGCAGTCCATATAAAGTAAGTTGGTTGAATAAGGGGCAGCACATACTCATCAATGAATAGGCATGGATAGAATTTAGTATTGGGGGGTATACAGATAAAATTTTGTGTGACATCCTTCCAATGGATGCTTGCCATCTTTTGTTAGGTAGACCATGGCAGTTTGATAGAAAGGCTCATCATGATGGAGAAAAGAATGCTTACTCATTCCAAAAGGATGGTGTGACTTATAGGATACAGTCATTGGTAGAAGAGGATCCACAACATGTATGGTCTAGTGTAATGATGGTAGGAGAGAAAGAATTCATGGGCACATTAAAGGAAGGTGATGGAGTAGGCTTTGCTTTGATTGTGAAGCCTAAGGGGGAAAAGAAGAAAAGTGTGAGAGAAGTAGGGCCTAAGGAGGTCAAAGATTTGCTTAAGAGTTACAAAGGAGTGATTGCAAAAGATATACCTAATTCCCTACCACCTGTCAGAGACATTAGCCATCAGATAGACCTCATACCAGGAGTAGTACTTCCTAATAAGGCATCATATAAAATGACCCCTCAGTAGAATGAAGAGATATCAAACTAGATTCAAGAACTCCTAAACAAAGGGCTGATAAGGAAGAGCCTTAGCCCATGTACAGTACCTACTATCTTAGCCCCAAAGAAGGATGGGAAATGGAGACTGTGTACTGATTATAGGGTAATAAATAGGATAACCATCAAGTATAGGTTTCCTATTCCTAGAATTGAAGACCTAATGGACTATTTGGGAGGTGCTACCTATTTCTCTAAGATAGACTTGAAGAGTGGGTACCACCAGATAAGGATAAGAGAGGGGGATGAGTGGAAGATAGCTTTCAAAACCAATGAAGGGTTGAATGAGTGGCTTGTGATGCCGTTTGGTCTTTCAAATGCCCCTAGCACCTTTATGAGGCTGATGAATGAGGTGTTGTAGGAATTCATAGGAAAATTTGTGGTAGTATACCTTGATGATATCTTGGTGTTCAGTAAGAGCAAGGAAGAGCACTTGGAACATTTGGAGATAGTCTTGAAGAGGTTGCAAGATCAGAAGTTATTAATAAACATGGAAAAGTGTGACTTCATGAAACAAGAATTGGTGTACCTAGGTTTTGTCATCTCTAAGGGTGATTTGAAAATGGATCTTTCCAAGGTAGAGGCTATTTTGAATTGGCCTACACCTCGGATAGCAGGAGAGGTCAGAAGTTTCCATGGCTTGGCCACATTTTACAGGAAATTTATTAAGAACTACAATGATATTTGTGCACCTATGTTAGAGACCATCAAGGGTGGAGGCAAGATGAACTTTGTGTGGACAAAAGAGGTAGATCAGAGTTTTGAAAGTCTGAAACAGAAAGTTGCCAAGTATCCTGTCTTAGTACTTCCTGATTTCAATAAGGTTTTCACAATTGAATGTGATGCAAGTGGGCTGGCCATAGGAGCAGTGTTGAGCCAAGAAGGTAGACTAGTATCCTTCTTTAGTGAAAAGTTAAATGAAGCCAAGAGGAAGTACTCCTCTTATGATTTAGAGTTGTATGCTATGGTACAAGCTCTGAAAAAATGGAGGCACTACTTGCTTCCTAAGGAATTTATTGTATACACTGACAATCATGCTCTCAGTTTTTTGAATGGATAGGAAAAGTTCAACCATAGATAGATGAAATGGGTGGAAAGTCTTCAAGCATACACCTTCATCATCAAGCATAAGAAAGGAATAACCAATAAGGTTGCTGATGCTTTAAGTAGAAGGGTGTTGATAGTGCAAGAAGTGCAGCTACAAAGCATGGGTGTTGAAGCACTCAAAGGGTTGTATGAAAAGGACCACAATTTCAAGGAGATTTACAAGGTATGCAGTGAGTTTGTCAATGCTTTCCATAGTGAATTTTCAGATTATACATTGCAGGATGGACTTTTGTTTAAAGGAAGTCAACTATGTATCCCTAAGTGTTCAATGAGGGATAATATAGTGAAGGAGAAACATAGTGGTGGTTTAGGAGGACATTTTGGGCTCAATAAGACCTTAGATCTTGTAAGAAGGTTTTACTTTTGGCCAAGGATACAATCTGATATCAGAAGGTTTGTTGAGAGTTGTCTGATTTGCCAGAAAGCAAAGGGGGTCTCAACCAATGTAGGACTGTACCAACCTTTGCCCATACCAAACAGACCTTAGGAAAGTTTGAGTATGGATTTTGTGATGGGATTGCCCATGACAAGGACAAGTTATGACAGTGTGTTTGTTGTGGTAGATAGGTTCAGCAAGATGGTTCACTTTATTCCTTGTAAGACCACCAATGATGCTAGTTACATTGCAGGTTTGTTCTTTAAAGAAATTGTCAGGATTCATGGGTTACCTCTGAGTATTGTATCTAACACAGACAACAAATTTTTGGGACATTTCTAGAGAACCTTGTGGAAAAGATTGGGTACAAATTTATCTTTTAGTTTAGCCTATCATCCTCAGACTAATGGACAAACTGAGGTTGTGAATTGGTCATTAGGCAATCTACTGAGATGTTTGACAAGAGAACATGGTAATAGTTGGGATGTGGTACTCCCACAAGAAGAGTATGCCTATAATGATTCTACAAATAGAAGTACTGGTCTAAGTCCTTTTGAAGTTGTCTATGGTAGTCATCCTAGAGGAATTTTTGAATTGTGAGATGTTTAAGGGTTGGACAAAAGGAGTGGACATGCTGATACATTTGCAGAGGCTATGAAAGAGATACATCAACAAGTCAGAGATACTCTACACCAGAACAGTCAGAAGATCAAGTCTAGAGTGGATCAAAGAAGAAGGGATGTGTAGTACCAAATAGGAGATATGATCATGGTTCATCTCAACAAGAACAGACTACCCACAGGAAAACACAGTAAGTTGATGATGTGAAAAATTAAACCTTGTCAGATTCTGGAGAAATATGGTTCTAATGCTTACAAAATTGAACTCCCTGATGATATTACTATTTCACCTATATTCAATGTTTCTGATCTAACATTATATAAGAGTCCTGATACAGGAGAAGGTACAGTAGATTCTGTCCAAGATAATGCAGAGTGGGTGCAATATTTACCACCTAAGAAACCACCGAAGATGGAGTGCATCTTGGATAGTAGGATAGCCAAGAAGACAAGAAATCAGACCTATTTTAAGCACTTAGTCAAATGGCAAGGACTTCCAGACTTAGAGGCCACATGGATGCTAGAAGAAGACATCAAAAAGTAGGGTGGTGATTTGCAGCAATTAGTCTCTAAGAGGACTTGAGACAACTTTCACCTGGGGAGTATGGTGCAAGAGCACCTAGAAAATCATGTTTTGTGTTGTAATAAGATCTATTTGACCAACGCATTTTCATTTCTATTTGTAAGTCCCAAGTGACTTAGGTCATATTTGTCAAATTGTTAGTCTCAAGATGATTGGTCTCCCAGCCACTTGGAATCAGTTGATTTTCTCCCAGCCGCTTGGAATCGGTTGATTTTCCTCAAGGCAAGTTTATAAACCTAGAGGAATGAACCAAATGAGGGTATTGTAATCAGATCGAAGAAGTGTGATTGAATGTAATTATGTTAAGGTGAAATAGAACAATTCTGTCCCGTCATTTTGATTTCCATTTCCTGTAATTGTAAATTGTATAACTATAGATTTCCATTCTTTCTATGCTTTCTGTTGTTGCAATATGTCGATGTGAAGCATTCCACTAGTAAGATTTTGGTCAAAATTAGTGGAATGGCTTCATTGTATCAGTATTGATTTTCATTTTCTATTTTATTTCATTGTTTGGTGGTGTAGAGGATCTAGATAGTGTGAGTTGCACAGTAGGTTGACCTAGCATCTCCATGTGCTAGGGTTCGGGAGAAGGTAAACTGTGCATCAGAGTATCAGTGTAGCAAACCCTAAGGTGACCGATAGTAATTGTCATGCCGACAAAGGAAGGTCAAAGTTGACATCGGGGTGATCAACGTATCGGCAGCTTCGGAGTAAGTCCCATCGACAGAACAAGTCTCGCCGAGGGTGTTGGCTCATTAATGCATTGGCCAAAAATTGCAAGTGGTTGCTGACAAAATAAGTCTCACCAAAGGTAAATGTCATTGGGAAGAGGTGTGACATCGGCAGATAAGTTAAAGGTTTCACTGATGAGAAGAGTCTCACCGATAAGGTCACAGCTAACCGGTGTGGAAGTCGTCATGGTCGAGGAGTGGGGAACTTAACTGTCATTGGTGCATTGGCATAAGGATGAAAGACTCAACTGATAGAAGAAGTCTTGCTGATGGTAAGGAGTTGAATGACTCGATGTGAGTCCCATGGTATCTCGCTAAAGAGAAAGTAAAGACAGTTATTAGAAGAGAAAGTAAAGACAATTATCGGTGTAAGTTTGATCAATGGTAAGACTTAGGAAAGTCTTTCTGATGGTGATTGTCTAGCTGATGGTGGCAGATTGGAGGTGTTAGACTTAGGGCACACAACTGAGAGGGGGGTGAATCAGTTGTCCAAAACTTTCTCTAATTTCACACTTAAATCTTCTTAGTGATTACAATATATCAATCGTGAAACATAATACAATTAAACAACAAGCAGAAACTCATCATCACATAAGACACCAAGATTTTGACGTGGAAAGCCCGGTTAAGGGAAAAACCACAGGGTGATTAACCCAAGATTATATTCTCTATTAGAAGAATAGAAAGAACAAAATGGCACCTACCAATTAGGGCTTACTGTCTACAAGAGACACACTATCTACAAAGTAACAAGTATTACAAACTTGAACTAGAGAATACCATCTTTACCATGCTTGGATCAGTTCCATTTAGGCCCAAAAACTTCTGCTCTGCCTTTTGCTCTCTTCTTCGCTACCACACTCTCATCTCCACACAAATACACACTTTGGAATGACTTCACAATCCCTTATTTATATAAGGCATCGACTTAGGAACAATCATCTAAGTCAGAAAGCACCTACAAGAACATCCACAAGACGTGTAATACATCCAGTTGGCCAGTCTTAGGAAGAACACCAACATCCAGTGGTTATTCTTCAAATGCGAGCTTTAACTTCAATGTAGACCATCAACATGAATTAGACACGATCCATAGATCACCACAAGCTTTTCTGAATCACCAAGAACATCTGCACCTCATCTGCTTACTAGAATCCTTCTCTCCTTCATCTGGAACCTCAAGAACATAGTCTATCATCACTGTCACAAAGGAATAGGTTCTTTCAGACCTTCAAACCATGAACCAATCGACTTGACACTTCATAAGGACGTCCTTAACACTTCCTCAAATCCGCAGAATGAGATAATGCATTTTTGGATCTCACCGGACCTATCTGTGTCACTCTGTCACCTCTGAACTCCTGCCGGAACCAGTTCTACTTGAGCAGCCATATCTTCTTTAGATCTCCATGCAGACCTCTAAAAACTTGACTAGATCATCTCAAGACTCATATCTACAAACCCTTTGAACCGCAACCTATGATCTACATCTTAGCTGGGATCTCCACTTCACTGTCTCCATTGCTCCTCTCTGCTCATCCAATCCTTCTCATCAATGCAACATGAGTATGTTGACATCAATGACAACACCGGTTAGGCCCATACTTGCAACAAGAGGCTCATTTATTAGTCTTGGAGATTGTAAGGAAATAGTAACCCATTTTCATTTCCTGCTGTGCGCTCCCCATCAAATTCATACCAAGATCAAAGTCATTATCAACATCAGCATTAAGAAGGAATGATGAATGGGAATGATGGCAAGGATATATGGATATGATACATTAGGATGATATGAAGGGAATTGGATGGGATAGATGAGACAACTTCTCCCTAAGTTCAAGGTGCATAGACAATCTATTTTCACATTATACCTCTAAACAAGTTTTCATCATGGTACTTATTCGAGGCACCATAAAATGGTTTTCACTATTGGATGAATGATTTTTTATTACTATTCTTTTGTTTTTTTATTTTTTTTCTTTTTCTCTTTTTGATTTTTTTAGATTCTTGGATTTGTTGCATTTCTACTTTGTTGATTTAATGGAATTGATAGATTAATATTCAAATTAGTCTTCACATGTTCCTGTCTATTGGATTTAGTTGGTGTAGATCCTATTTTCATAACATTCTAGTAATGACCTACCTGAAGTAACTACTTTGTCAAGATTAAAGCACTCATGTACAATCCATCAATGTTGGTGTGATCCTTATTGATAACTAAGTTGGCCTTATCCAAATGTTTACACATTGATAGCTCACCATCATATCCCTTACAATAAAGTGTTGCTACCACATTGAGGTGGATTTGGGATGTGGAATTTTTGGATTTGAGGCATGATTTTAGATTTGGATGAGGGATGTTGGATGTGGAATCATATGCTTGATATTTCTAGTATTTAGGTGGATGGAATAGTGATTTAGATCGAATTGAAAGAAATTTTTACTCACCTTACTCGGGATGGTGGATTATGATATTTGGGTTTTAGATTATGAAGGTTGTATTTTGGATTAGGATAGAGATTAGGACCAACATTCTAATACAATCTAGGAGGTGGTGGACACCTATTATATGCATGGTGTGTCCTTTGGTTTTGAGTATTTTATTTATTTGGATACTTTACTTCACTTAATTTCATTGGTCCATTTTGTTTTCAGACCCATATTACTTTTATGTATTTTCTTTGATTTTTGGATTCATTCACTTTTGAGTTTTGATTTGGATATTTTGCTTTGTATGCTTTCTAATTTTGTTTGTCCCAATCAATGGGTTGAGGATATGGAATATAAATTTTAGTGGTAGGGATAGTGGAGGTGGAATGATTGTTTATATCAAGCTTATTGTAGGGTCTATGAATGGTCCCTATCTTGATGCTCTCATTGAATGAACTTACCTAATTGATCATTAAAGTATTACTAACATCAATAGATTATTTAGATAATTGGTCTCCGATGCTTCGACCATGATTGATGTGGGTTAAGATAGGCTCTAGGATTCATTTCTCATGGACTAATCCTTTTCCTTGATAATCCATGCTTTTACATATCTTGTTTACAGTATGATACTTGTTGTTTTCAAAACATGATGCTATCCCATAGGTATGTTGTTGAGAGTAATCAAAATTTTCCAGTGTCTCCTTTGAGTAAGTTTGACTTCATGAAGCTGGGAAATCCTATTTGATAAGATTCCTATGCTTTCTCATTGTGCACACTTGGTACAGTCATGGTCAGGGGGTTCACAAGATGAACTGTCTAGGTCATGCAGTAAGAGTAAGCAGAATGAAAATAACACAAATATAGAATGCAATGGAAGATTCAAATGCTCAATATATCATATATCTAGAATGCTCATATGTCGGCAACTTGTGGGATACAATCAAAGGGCTCACAAGCCTGAATTCCATTTACAATAGATATTTCTTTGAAGCACAGACACTTAATGATCACAAACTAAAAACTATCTAACTAACTCCCCTTCTAATATATCCTACAGATCTATATATCATCTCCAAGCTCAAGAAATCCTTCACATCGACCAAGAAAGGTTACAAACTCCAATGAAGAGTGTAATGTGTAGAAGCAAATAGGTCAGGCCTAAACATATGGTAATGCTCCACAAATGTATGAATAAAGGTGCGGACCTCAAGGAAGGTCAATCTAATCCTTATGTGTCATGTAACATGTTTCATTTATCTCTACAAGTCACAGAAGTGCTCCACAAACCTTCTCCTTCAACTAATTGTCTATATGCTCTACTCTATGAAAACAAGTGATCTTGTGATAGCGATAACATTAGGCAGACAAGTCCAAATGATTTGAAACTTGGATATGATGTAGATGATGATATCTAGATACTAAGTCCTACTCTATGAGCTCTAATATGAAGATGCAGAAAAATGTAGTACAAAATGTTGAAACTGCAAATGATTGAACTGAACTGAAAATGAAAGAAAAGAAAGAATGCAAAATGTTTTTGGTTGATGCAATATTGCTTCTACAACCTAGGATGCTCCTACATTAAACACCTATGGTTGTTGAAAAAGTGAGTCCATCACTTTGCTAGGGCTGGAGGAAAACCAAGGCAGTCTACCTCAGCCTATGAAATCCATGATGAATCTTCTTCCAGTCTGCCTTTCCACATTACCAAATATTATTTGTATTGCTTGCCTTTGTTACTGTGTCCAACTCTGCTATCCAATATGTCTTCTATCTATTTTGGTTGTTGCTGTGGTAACCAATTCTTCAAATCATCTTTAATGTTGTCACTTGATTCTCCTTCATGATACTAATATAAGTCTGCAATGTTGAATATAGGTGATATACCCAATGTCTTCGGTAGCTCCACTTCATATGCATTTCTTGAATCAAACTTCCTGAGTATCTTACATGGCCCAAATTTATTCATCTTTGACTTGTTATATGTCCCTATAGGAAATCTCTCTTTTCTCAAAAAAACTATTACTTCTCCAATTGAAAATTCTTTATGTCTCCTCTTCTTAGCTGCTTGCTCCTTATATACTTGTTGTTCATCTCCTCCAAATGCTTCTTAACTTGATTATGTACTGTCTCTATGTATCCTGTAAATTCTTCTACCTCTACACATCTCTTATTCTCCATACTGATATCTCTCAATTCTGCAACTCCCTAGGGTTAGTTATAGTCACAATTTCAAATGGTGTCTTCCATGTACTCCTATTCACTTAATTATTGTATGCAAACTCTGCTTGTGGTAGAATTAGATCCCAATTTCCTACCTTCTCCCCTACCAAACATCTCAACAAGTTTCCCAAACTCATGTTTAGCACTTCTATTTGTCCATATGTCTGTGGGTGAAATATTGAACTGAACTTTAGGTCTATCTTCATCTTCTTCCACAATGTCCTAAAAAAATATCCAATGAATCTTGTATCCCTATCTAAAATTATGCTCTTAGGTAATCCACACAATCTCACAATCTCCTTGAAAAATAGGTTAGCAACATGCACTACATCATTTGTCTTGTTACAAGGTATGGAATGTGCCATCTTTGAAAATCTGTCCACCACTACAAATATAGAATCATGTCCTCTCTTTGTTCTTGGCAATCCTAATATGAAATCCATGCTTATGTCTTCCCAAGGTCTCTCTGATATTGTCAAAGATTTGTACAAACTAGTATTCTGACTACTCCCTTTTGCAACTTGACATACTTTACAACTCTGCACAATCTTTCTTACATCCTTATATATCTGAGGCCAAAAATAATGTTCACTTACCAAAGCCATTGCCTTTTCAATTCCAAAGTGTCCTGCTAATCCACCACTATACTTCTCTTTTATCAAATTATCTCTCATTGAACTCCAAGGTATACATAATTGATTTCTATTGAACAACATATCCTCCTGAATGAAATAATCTAACCATTTACTTATATCCACCACAACAGGTTCCTTACATGCTTTCCATGGTTATGCAAAATCAAGATCTACTTCATACATATGCTTTAGCTCTTCAAAACCTAATACTTCAACTCTCATCTCTATCAGGAAATTCTTTCTTCTACTCAATGCATCTGTAACTTTGTTTGACTTCCCACTCTTATGCTTTAGTACAAATGTTTAATTTTGCATGAACTCTACTCATCTCATATGTCTCTGATTCAACTTTCTTTGACTGTTCAGATATTGTAAAGCCTAATGATATGTATACAACACAAATTCCTTAGGCAACAAGTAATGTCTCCTCTTCTTCAAATATTGAATTATGGCATAGAATTCCTAATCATAAATTGAATATCTTCTCCTTGCATCATTCAATTTCTCACTGAAATATGCTACTGGTCTACCCTCCTGACTTAACACTGCTCCTATTACATTTTTACTTGCATCACAATCTACTTGAAATACTTTGTTGAAATCCAGTAATGCTAACACTGGTTGTTCTATCATTTTCTTCTTTAATAATTCAAAACTTTTGTTTGCTCCTGATGTCCACTTAAAGCCCTTTCTGTCACCTCTCATTGTCTCTCTCATTGGTGTACAAACTGAACTGAAATTTGTAATGAACTTCTAGTAGAAACTAGCTAATCCATGAAATGATCTGACTTCTCCAATGCTCTCAGGTGTTGGCCAGTGAACAATTTCTCTAACTTTCTTAGGATCCATCTTCAATCCTTCCACAAAAATAACAAATCCCAAATATACCAATTCTTCCTTCATGAAACTATATTTCTTGATTTTTATCAGTAACTTTTCTTCTCTCAGTCTCTACAATACTTGTCTAAGGTGCCACAAATGTTCTTCCCTTGTCCTACTAAAAATTAGAATATCATCCAAGTATACAATAAGAAAATTGCCCAAGAATTTATTCAAAATTTCATTCATCAACCTCATGAAAGTACTTGGTGCATTAGTCAATCCAAAAGGCATCACTAACCATTCATACAATCCTTCATTTGTCTTAAATACAGTCTTCCATTTATCACCTTCTTTGATTCTGATATAGTGGTATCCTGATGCAGAGGCATCCACACTATAACCTTCGCATGCAGCATGGATGTCTGCAGCCCATCATCATCATCATATCTATCCTCATCATCATCATATTTGACTTCACTGTCAGCATCATCATCATATTTCACCTGCCGACCGATATCCTCCTGCAGACAAGCCTTCGCACTTTTGCCTGTCAACAGCATCACCTTACTCGATTATCGGCAGCATCATCATGTTCGACCGGCACGAACATCCTCCTGACGTCCACTGTTCATTTCAGTGACAACTTCCGTCTTCTCTTCCTTCAGCATCATGATATTCAACATCATGATATTCAATAGGATAAAGAACCTCCGGTTCCTTCCATTTATCTTGATGATGACAAAACCTTAACTCCTCGCACCTTTCACTCGATGCTTGTGTCACACGATATCCTGATGACGTAGATCCTGATGACGATGACGTCACCCGCAGCTTCTCAATATCCTGCCGCTCCGAAATGTCCTGATGATGCCGTTTTAACGAACTTCCAGCCTTAGCAAAATTTCACTTTGCCGATCCTCCAGGGATGACCCGATCCACTCTTAGGGTGATCTCCCACACTCTATCTTATCAGCTCGACCTAGCACATACCCATGCTAGGGTCTTCAACACCTTTCGACGGCGATCCTGCACACCTGCATGCAAACAAACAAACTACAACCTAACCTACTGTACATCGCCATTCCACCGATCAGACGGATCAACCAGTGGAATGGATCAGTAAATCCATGAAACCTCTCAAACCAGCAAATTGATTTAACAATGGAATTCAACCAGAGAAAGAACACAAACAGGATCACTTTATTTGATTTCAAAAGATGCAATACAATGATCAATCTCTCTCTCAGTCTCACTCTCTACAACCTAGCTCGATCGATGATATCTATCTGTATGTAATATCGACCGATCCTCATGTTTAAATAGATTTTCCTACGAGTACTACTGACCCGACTCCAAGCGGCTGGGAACTCTCCAAGCGGCTGGGAGATCCAACCGATCATACATCATGACAGCTGTTCTAACAAACTTCCTAAAAATAGCAAAAGCATGGTCAGCATGATCTTATCATGATCAGCATGACCTTATTACATGCATTGGTCTTAACAGACCTTCTTGGAAACACAAACAAGACCTAAAACAACTAACTGCCTCATGAAGGCCAGCTGTCAGGTAGGTGCTCCTGCACCATACTCCCCAACAGAAAAGAACTCATGTCCCATAAGTTTAGTATGTGGAAGTCCTCCACCTCTACACTTTGCCTATGCAATGTTCTGCCCTGTTCCAGCTTTGTCTGCTGCTGTCTCTTGACTGCTCCAAGGCTTCTGCACTGTAACTTGCTTTCTGGCAAGTAAATCCTCATGCCTGTTGATGTAGGCCTTTTTCTCACATACCCTGTGTTTGCCAGGTTGTCTGACCAGAACCTCTATCTGAACTGCCTCTTGAACTTCTACAATGTTCAACCCTATCTTCCTGTCAACCTTTATAGGACAAGCAATAGTCCCAACTATGACAACATCCTTGTCATTCTTCTGAACTGGTTGCTGTGTGCAAACCTGTTTCTGAACCTGCTGCTGACCTCTGTCAGTCAAAACTAAAACTTTCTTCAATCTGTTGTCCTGAACAATTCCTTTTCCTGCAGTATCCTCAACTGCCTTTATGCCTGCTCCTCTAGGCATCTGCACAAATTCCTTCTTTCCCATTAAAATGATTTTGGCTGCCCCCTGTGCTGCAGCATCTGCCTGCAATGGCATCAACTTAATAGTCTTCCCATCTTTCTTGATGGTATAGGTATTAGAATACCCATCATACAGTACCCTTCTGTCAAATTGCCATGGTCTACCCAACAGTAGGTGACAACATTCCATGGGCAAAATATCACACAAAATTCTATCATGATATGCTCCAATCTGAAAATCCACATATGCCTGTTCAGAGACAAAAAGTGAATGACTATCACTCACCCAAGATGCCTTGTAAGGGTGTGGGTGTGGAATCCTTTCCAAATTCAGTTTATCCACCATTTCCTGGGATACCATGTTGTCTGTTGAACTAGTATCAATGACAACCTTACATACTTTACCTTTACTCTTGCATGTGGTCTTGAAAAGAGCTCTTCTTTGCATCAGATCCTTTGATGCCTGCAAACTAATTCTCCTTAACATCAATGATTCTCCACTTTCTGGGTATCCATAATTATCAGGCTCTCTGTTTGAACTCTGCGCACTTTCTTCTACTTTCTCTTCTTGCACAAGTTGTACTCTCTTGTCATTAGTTCTATCATTTCTGGATGATGAACCTTTGTTTTCTGGACATTTGAAAGATGGATGACCAAACTCACCACAGGTGTAACATTTTCCTGAAAATGTAGTAGAACCTCTACCACCTCCAAATCTTCCTCTATTACCTTTCCATCCACCTCTGAAATCAGACTGTCCCTGTCCTTTACCAGTGTCTTCTTGACCCTCATTTGTCTGCTTTTGTGTAGGGGCTGCTCCTCTTCCCCTATGGTTTCCTCTTCCTCTCATGGACTTATCATGTCCTCTATTCATCTTTTCTTCAATCCTGATTGCCATTTGGTAACAATCCTCCACATTCTTAGGGTTAGCTAAAACTAACTCATCCTGTATGTTAAATCTCAAACCAGCCAAGTACCTAGCCACTTTTTCTACCTCATTCTCATGATGACCAGATCTCATACTCAACTTATAAAACTCCTCAGTATATGTCTTCACATCCCTTTCTTTCTGCTTTAAAAATTGCAGCTTCTTAAACATCTGGATTTCATAATCCCTTGGCAAGAATTTACCCTTGATCCTTGCTACCATCTTATCCCATGAAGTGATCTTAGACTTCCCTTGTTTCCTTCTCTCAGATTGTACATAATCCCACCATACCAAAGCATGACCTCCTAACTTGGTCTTTGCAATCTTTACCTTCTGATCCTCAGCAACGTCTTCACATTCAAAGTGATTATCAAGTGCAGCAATCCAATCCAACAACTCATCTTCATTCAAGCTTCCAGTATACTTGGTAACATCAACCTTTACCTTAGGTTTTTCACTCTGCACTGCCTTTAACAGTTTTGCCAATCTCTGGTCTTCAGCATCCAGATCTTCAGCTACCTCTTCATACTCTTCAACAGTATCTTCATCTTCTTCAGACTCACTGTCTGCCACTTCCCTCTTTTTGTTCTTTTCCAGGGCTGTAAGCCTGGCTTGAAGTGCTTCAGCAAGCTCCTTCATCTTCCTCATCTCTCTAGCATGTTTCTCCTTCATTTCCTGCAATTCCCTTGCAGTCCCACTACCTTTCGGAGGCATTTTATCCCCCTCGCAATCAACACACAACACACAATTCAACTCTATCTCTGCCCTTTCGGTGACAGAATCAACACACAACAGCCTAGATGTTTTGCTGAGCTCTGATACCACTATGATGCAGAGGCATCCACAGTATAACCTTCGCATGCAGCATGGATGTCTGCAGCCCATCATCATCATCATATCTATCCTCATCATCATCATATTTGACTTCACTGTCAGCATCATCATCATATTTCACCTGCCGACCGATATCCTCCTGCAGACAAGCCTTCGCACTTTTGCCTGTCAACAGCATCACCTTACTCGATTATCGGCAGCATCATCATGTTCGACCGGCGCGAACATCCTCCTGACGTCCACTGTTCATTTTAGCGACAACTTCTGTCTTCTCTTCCTTCAGCATCATGATATTCAACATCATGATATTCAACAGGATAAAGAACCTCCGGTTCCTTCCATTTATCCTGATGATGACAAAACCTTAACTCCTCGCACCTTTCACTCGATGCTTGCGTCACCTGATATCCTGATGACATAGATCCTGATGACGATGACGTCACCCGCAGCTTCTCAATATCCTACCGCTCCGAAATGTCCTGATGATGCCGTTTTAACGAACTTCTAGCCTTAGCGAAATTTCACTTCGCCGATCCTCCAGGGATGACCCGATCCACTCTTAGGGTGATCTCCCACACTCTATCTTATCAGCTCGACCTAGCACATACCCATGCTAGGGTCTTCAACACCTTTCGATGGCGATCCTGCACACCTGCATGCAAACAAACAAACTACAACCTAACCTACTGTACATCGCCATTCCACCGATCAGACGGATCAACCGGTGGAATGGATCAGTAAATCCATGAAACCTCTCAAACCAGCAAATCGATTTAACAATGGAATTCAACCAGAGAAAGAACACAAACAGGATCACTTTATTTGATTTCAAAAGATGCAATACAATGATCAATCTCTCTCTCAGTCTCACTCTCTGCAACCTAGCTCGATCGATGATATCTATCTGTATGTAATATCGACCGATCCTCATGTTTAAATAGATTTTCCTACGAGTACTACTGACTCGACTCCAAGCTGCTGGGAACTCTCCAGGCAGCTGGGAGATCCAACCGATCATACATCATGACAGCTGTTCTAACAAACTTCCTAAAAATAGCAAAAGCAAGGTCAGCATGATCTTATCATGATTAGCATGACCTTATTACATGCATTGGTCTTAACAGACCTTCTTGGAAACACAAACAAGACCTAAAACAACTAACTGCCTCATGAAGGCCAGCTGTCAGGTAGGTGCTCCTGCACCATATCCACTCTTCAAGTCTATCTTTGTGAAATATTTTACTCCATTCAAACAGTCCATAATGTCATCCATCCTAGGCAATGGAAATCTATACTTAATTGTGATCTTGTTGATTGTTCTAGAGTCTATAAACATCCTCCATTCTCCATCTTTCTTTGGTGCTAGCACTATATGTACTGGACAAGGTCTTAATCTTTCTTTGATCAATCCTTTCATCAACAATTCCTGGATCTATCTATTTAGTTTTGCATTCTCTGCTGGTGTCATCCAGTGTGTTGCTTTGTTAGGCAAAATAGCTCCAGGTATAAAGTCCATATGATGACTAATACTTCAGATTGGTGGCAATCCTTTAGGTACATTATTTGATATGATGTCTTCATACTCTATCAACATTTTAGTTACCTCGTCTGGCTGTGATTCTTTAGTATTTGTACTTAGGGTGCCATGCTTCTTAGGAATCAAAGCAAAACACATATTCTCATGTCTCAATCCATCCATAAATTTCCTTCCATCTACCAAACAGATTCTAGCATTCCCACATACTTCACTCTTATGCTCATCTTCTAAAGGTATCAAGGTGATTTTCTTCCACTATAGTGTAAGTATTCTTTCTCCCATCATCTATAGATTTTCTATCATACTACCATGGTCTATCAAACAATTTATGGCATACATCCATAGGCATAGTTGTTGTCACGAAGGATTGCGCCCTGAATGCTAAGCCTTTAACAACTTGGAAATCCAGTGCAACATGGGAACATTCTCGGACTGTGGGTTTGTCTATGATGAGAATGAACCTCTGGAAGAGTCAACTCCCTTTAAATACCCCTTTGGATTTGATGTATATTGTGGGAAAAGAGATAGAAGAATGATTAAATAAACTGAACGGAAATCTATCCTAAGGGGTGATGCACCAATGACTAAATCCTAATTTGCAATCTAATTCACAACTATCCTCAATACATATGTTCATACAATTCAAACTGAACAATCTTTACCACATAAATATTTCACAAAAAGGCATGAAATGACTTGCACAATCTGTAACCTGTAGTAAAATTGTACTTTGTGTACTTGCATTCAATAAATGAGATAGAAAACTTAAAGGTTTTGGTGTAAAACATAATAAATCTTTATCAAATCACTAAAAAGAGATGAGACACGTGAACCTTAATAGAATAACACCTAATTTTATTGACAATAGAAGGAAAACTCTACAAAATAACAATGAAACTACCGCTACTGCATAAAACCTATAAAAACTAAGTTACAAGATAGAATCTCTCTCTACAATGTACAAAGGCAAGGAAAAAGCAAGAACTAAGAAAAAACATGATCTTTTTTCCCTATAATACAAAATTTGTCCTAAAAAGCAAAAGGGAAGATCAACTCCTATCAAACTACACTCGAACTGATGGATGAAAAGTCTCAAAAAACAACTCCTAGTTGTTGGGTGAGCAAGAGGAAAAAGCCTGAAAAATAGGGTCCACAACTGCTCCAAATTGAGCTGAAATAGCTTAGAACTCCTCCCAAGATGTTTGACCCAAAAACTACCAAAAATAGCCCTGTTTGACTCCATGTCAAAAATAGAAAAAGATACTCCATCTACATGAGTTTGCAAGCTCAATTCAACTCATGATCATCTCCTTGGTTTTTGTGCAACAAATATTAAGGTAATTAATAATTATTACCCTTAATAAGTGTTTTAGATGTAATATTTCTCTCTTCTACTCATGCAAAGAGGAAAGAGGAGTACATTATTACAAATTTATTTAAGTCTCATTTTCTTACAAAAGCTCACCAAGGCCATAGTAATCATCTCTTCATCCTTGACTTATGAATACACTCAAATCTACCCTTACTATGCAAAAACCCTTTAAGTCAATAGCAAAATCAAAAACCATCATGGACCTACTCTCTCAAACCTTAATCATGATCATTCTTTTGTTTGACTTAAGGTTTCAAAAGAAATGAAAATAAAAAAATAAAAAAAATTATTAACCCAATTATGACTCCCATGGACCCCTTTGCATTAGACGTCATGACTTTCAGATCTTGACCACATCCATATTTGATTTTAATGATAATCTTAAATCAAAAGTCAAAAACTGACTTGAAACAGTCAGGCCTAGGGTATTATGAACAAAAGAAACCCTAAAATATTTCATTCTTCTCATTTTACTTTTATCTTCTCACTAGACAGTGCCGCCATCATGAGGGTTTGCATGACTACTGAAGGCTTTTGAGGAAGGGTCTCATGCTATTTCATATAGCTCTCTAACTAACTGGTGACTTTCCTTATTTATTCTATGTATACTTCTATGTTTTGGTATATCTCCTTTTATTTAGATAGCAGAAGTGAAAGGTGGTTTTGCTTTGATATGGTGACTGAGAGGACAATCTCTCATCCCTGCTAGTTTAGCCCATGGAAATGTGCTACTTCTTTTGTTTTTTTATGCATGAAATAAAAGAAAAGACTTAATTTTTCTCTTACTCAAAAATCCCTCTAGGGTTTTGCTTATTGTAGCATACTATTGTTTGTCATCTGTGGGTTTTGTGAGCAAAGGAAAAAACATGTTTCTATTCCTCTTGCACATGTTGTTCCATGCATAGTGGAAAGACTATCATTTCTTCATGCCGTAGCTTTGTTTTATGAAGAAGAGACTTTGGAAAAAAATGCTTTGTTGTGGCACTTGCATCTTTCCTATGGAATCTGTAGTTTCTTTTTACCCCAAATGACTTATAAACTTCCGTGACTCTCTGATGAACACTATAGGCAATTGTTGCAGTGACTACAACCTTCGTGTACCTCCTATGATGTTATTGGTGTTTGCTTGTCAATGTTCATGCTTTCATTGTGGTTTCCTTAAGAAAGTAATGGAACCTGGCTTATTCTTTATTGCTACTTTTGTTCATTTGACATTTTCTTTGATAAAAACCATGGATAGCAATCTTGGCTTGCTCTACTCTGCTCTTTGACTTGAAAGCAAAACTATTACTCTGGCATGTGGATATATATTCATTTTTGCTCTTAAAACTAGTGAGATCTTGTAAATCCCTTGTTTGAAAGTAAGAAATTACTATATTATCTTTGTCTCTATTCATTGAAACTCTACCACCACTTTTGTTCTTCAAAATGTAGGATGTTGTTGGAGGTTTCTATCATTAGCTTTTGTTCTTTTAGTTGCTTCTTCCTTTGTAATAACTAAAAGGTTGCCCTTTTTATTGATGGTCTAGTGACTGTGTTTCCTTTGCCAATTATATATCTGTGTTGCATTTGTACACTTATTGTAAGCATTTTTCTCATTCCATTATTATTTGTTATGATTTTTTTTACAGGTTTGAAATAGTTTGTTGTCTTCTTACAATTCTCTCTATTTGATGTGACTATCCATAGCTGTTTAGTTTTGCTTGATAAGACTGTGAACACTCTTATATAGAAGCTACTATTTAGCAGACCTTTTTATGACTCTTATCTATGCACTTTACTTTTGAAACTCATTGTCTTCCATTTTTATACCATATAGCCTACTAGAAATGAGACCTTGCACTCTACATTTCTATCTGTGTTGTCTTATGGGATTTTGTCTCTTAACAGGAGGAAGACTATTGCTCTTAACACAAATTAAACTATTATTTGTTCCCAAGGTCCTCCCTGTTCTAGACCCAAAGACAAACCTTCACCTTCAAGGACAATTATTGGAACTTTGTATTAATAAATGGCCTTTAGAGTTTTGATTGTCACCCGTCCTACTCAACTGCATTGACCTTTGACTGATCTGATCTTATGTTGGTTGTTGTAGACCCTAAAGGTTGAAGTATTGTATTTAAGTCATTTAACCCTTTATGGAAAGAAAGTGTCAACACAATCAATTATAGCTATAGTGGCTATCTTGCGACAGTCTTTTCTGGACTTCTAACACACCTTGTGATTCTCTTTGATTCCCATGCCTATCTTTATGGATATTACTGGCGATAGTCAAAACTCCTAAACATGATTTGGAAGCTATGAACAAAACCCCTTGGGAATATCAGCAAGCATTGCTTTATGTTTACTTCTAGAAGTCATTTTGTTGTTCCTTTTGTTTTGGAAAGCTTATAAGACTCTACATCTTGTATCTTACATTGCCTCCATTAGTGACTTATGTAAATTCTACTTGCTTAGTTCTCTCATGACTATGTTTAACATGTGACTATTTTTTGTATATGATAGAGGCTTCCTTATAGAGATAAAATACTCGCCCTTTATTTGTCCTTATATAGTGTCACCTTCCTATCTTTGCAACTGTCACAACTTTTGTATGAATGCATCTTCTATGTATTTCTATCTTGCTCTTTCATGACTGTTCCTATTTGACTTGGAGATTACCTCTTTGACTGATGTTGGTCTGTTCTTTTACACCTGCTCTACTGCTCTTATTTGCTTTTCACAATGACAGATGCTTGTATCCTAAGCTCCCACATGATCTTAGATGTTTCAACATTATTGTCTTGATGAAAACAATGTCTCCAAACTATGGTGTTATCACTGTGAACATTTATCTATTGATGTCAATGTGACTGTCTGTTTAAACATTCACACATTGTTTCCATAGTCCTCTCTACCATATCTAATGTCTTTGAAACTCATTAGTGTTGAATTTGATAATTAATTCAAGCCACAAAGATCACCTACAAAAACCTAAGATTTACCTTCTACAACAGAAAAAAGCAAAGAGAAATAATTTGCACAATATTAGATGAATTAATGAAATGGATTAATGAATTGCATGTGAGAACTTGCTTTTATATTTGCAAGTTAGAGAAAAACCCTAATATGACTTAAGAATAACCTAAGACTAAAATTAGCCCTAAGTAAACTAAATAAAGTGTAATTAAATATTTAATTACACCAACACCCCCCATAAGTACAACTTAGGGAGAAATGAAAAACCATGCAACTAATGCAAGAATGGGTCCCGGCTACAAGGCCATTTTAGGTATCCATGAACAACATGAATCTCTCATAAGGTGGAGAGAAAGGAGAAAAACCCAGCGGGAGAAAACTCCTCTCCGAAGAGAGAAAAAATACAAGTACATGAACATGTGATGGAAGAAGGACTAACACTAAGACCCCCCAAGAAGTGAATCAATCACAAAAGTACAATCAAGAATGCCCCCCCATAAGAGAGGAAGAAGAGAGAAGGTCTGATGACCCCCCCAGAAGTGAGAAGGATGAAACCCCATGTGAGGAAATGCTCCCTCCCAAAATAGAGATGAGAAGAGAGACCATGCAGCCACTCCTCAAGATGACTCCTGTAGTGCTAGAAGATGCTCGACATAGAATAAAGATGAATACCCATGAACATCAAAGAACGTTCCTCCCCTTGGGAAGAAATAGAACTGTAGATGTGTGCATAATGTCTTCCCATTCTAGATAGGAATAAATAGGAAGAAGGATAAATGTCTCTGAACTCTGCACATGATCTAAAGACAATAATGATGCTCTTAAAAATTGCTCAAATGTCTCCAATCCACTGCCAAACTGTGACTGAAGAAGAGGAGGTTGAAGAACAATCTCTGAAGAAGATGATGTTGATGCAACTCCATTGAAGCTGTCATCAAAGAGAAGACAAATGTCCTCAATGTGGTCCTCCAAATCTATAAGATGGGACTTTACAAACAAAGATGATATGACTACAAGATAGGAATCCCAATGAGGTGGATCAGGAAGACTAAAATTGACCTGTTGCACAGAATCACTAGAAGCCAATGATGATGCAACACTAAACTCTGAAGTAGTAGTAGGTGATGGTGGAGCAATGATCTCATCAGGAGGAGAAGCAATTGAAACAAGCATTTCAAAGAGATGATGTGAGAAATGAGGACACATCTCTTTCTCATGTTGATTACTTCCACAATATCTGCAATTAGATTTATGATGATGGTAGAATCTCATCTCCTTAGATGATTATAGATCAAAACATGCAAATAAATTTATGCTGATAATAGAAGTCTTTCAAAGCAAACAGAACCTTTCGAGGAGGCAGCATGTCCAGGATATCCAATAGAAGCCATAAAATTGACAAACTAATTTCAAATATACCTGGGGCTGAATCTGAAAAAATTATATAGGTGGTTGTGTAGAGCTCTCTGATACCTTTCCAACACCTATTCATTTTTGAAAAATGGAGATTTTGGGCACAAGAACGGAGCTCGAAAGCCAAAAAAGATGCCTTGACTTCAAACAGCAATAAATTGTACCAATCTACAAAACCTGGCTCTGATACCATGTTGAATTTGATAATTAATTCAAGCCACAAAGATCACTTACAAAACCTAAGATTTACCTTCTACAAGAGAAAAAAGCAAAGAGAAACAAATTTGCATAATATTGGATGAATTAATGAAATGTATTAATGAATTACATGTGAGAACTTGCTTTTATATTTGCAAGTTAGAGAAAAACCCTAATATGACTTAAGAATAACCTAAGACTAAAATTAGCCCTAAGTAAACTTAATAAAGTGTAATTAAATATTTAATTACACCAACAATTAGGGTTTGGCAGATGTTTTGATGAATTATTGACATGATTATTGTCATTGCAAATAAAAACTTGGATAGAATAGGACTTTATGAGAGTTCATAGACTTACATTTATGAGAAAATGATCTTCCTTAGATGCAAAGGACTATGGCAGACCTCTAACAAAATTTTCATGATTCCTCTTGAACTATCCTTGGTGCATGTAAAACCTCCCTCTACGGTTTAACATACACATACCTTCATACTGCCTTAGCAATCTTTCTTGGTCACTAGTCTCCTTTGTAGTTTAGTTTTACTATCCCTATCTTCTTTTACAAAGTTTAGGATAGTTCTTATTGTTTAAAATTTGCTCTTTGACTGCACCCTTTAGCTTGATTGCTCTTGGTATTTGATTTTATCAAGATGAGAGGTGACTGCTCAAGTTGTCCTCATGACTTATTATGGTGCACCTATTTTATTACAGTTAAGATGTCTGCTTGTTATGACATTCAATAGACCCTCTTATGACTTCCCTGGGATTTGATAGATATTAATTCAGTGCATAATCCTTCTCCACTCTAGCATGTGTATAACAATCATGGTTGATTGCTTTTACAATCTTATATTGCTACTTCATGACAGCATTATTAGTACCCCTATACCTACACACTCAGCAAACATATTAGGAAAACAAAAGAGGGTGGAAGCCTCTCTTCTAATAGTGATTTGATTTCTCTTTCTTCTGCATCCTTTTATGATTGTCTATCTGTATCTGATGTATGTCTAACTCTCTTATCCTATTGATCAAATGTAAGATAGCAAGTACATTTTGAAATTATAGCATATAGAATTGGAAAGGATCCTGAGCTATGACACCACTCTTCATTATTTCTTGTAGGTTCACTTAGAGATCTCAAATGGGGCAATTGAAGATGATGCAGATATCAATGGGATTCATCATTTAGGCAATGATGGGTCCTTCTTCTCTTTTATATGCTTTCTTTTACTTTAGATATAATTGTTATTGTGCATTACATCATATACAGTTGCTCCCACGGCTTGTGTGAGATCATATAAACACTTTTCTTTATGAATATAAACAATTATTTCATGCAATGACATGTGTATTACTTCTCCTTTTTGTAAATCAATTGTATAAAGATAAACTGGACATTATTGCATGGTATAGGTGTTTATAGTCATGAGTTAGACTTAACAAGATTTTATTTACCCTTTTGGAATGTCTCAAACTGCAATGAATTAACAATGACAACAACTGCAACACAATCTGCAATGCATAGATTAGCTTTAATTTCTCCTGTCAATCCTAGGATATCTGGATTGTCCTGTTGGAGTATCCTTTTATATTATTTGGCTCATGTAGCAGCTCTAATTGAGCCTCTACATGTTCTTGGTAACATGATCACTAAAATGGCCCTCCATCAGGCCAGTAGGCCTTCTAGGCTAGCTAAGAACTTGAACCTTCTTCTCTCTTCTTGAACCTCACTGCTTCTTCAAATCAACAAAGATAACTGTTGTTACAACCTAACCAAATTGGGCTGGGAAGCACAATTAGGTAACATTTTTGGTGACCTCTACGCTAGTTTTTCCTGATAAAACCCTTATGACCAATTGCCTAGTATATCCATTGGGCAATAGAGTCTTTCCTTAACCTTTGTAACTTAGAAAATCTATTAAAACCCAACTTCTAGAAAAACAATAGCAGCAAAACAAAACTGTAAACAAAACAATGCTGGCTCAAAACAAGGCTAGCCAACTATGCATCAACACTTCTTAGAAAACAAAACTGAACTACAACTATTGTGCAATCATCATTTATTAACTGAAAAAACTACTCTACTATGATACATTTGCAAACTTTTTCTCCTCATAAATAGTGTTTGAGGTGAATCCCATTAACTAGGATTGGTAACACCTCTCCTTCCATAGTGGCCAGCTGAAAAGCATTATATTGTTTGCATTCAACAATCATGAATGGGCTTGTCCACATAACATCAAACTTGTTGTTCTTATTAGGTCTACTTTTTAACTTATCCCACTTGAGCATAATGTCTCCCTCTTTGAAAAATCTAAATGTTTTCCTCTTGTCAAATGTTCTCTTCATTTACATCTGATACATCTCCAATTGGTGTGATGTTTGTTTCCTTATTTCTTCCAATTCTAATAGCTCAGCCAACTACACCTCCATAGGACCATCTTCCATCATCTCAAGCTCCTTCATGAGGCTTAGAGCTGGTAATTTAGCTAAAATGGGTATCTTGGCTTCCTTCCCTACACAAGAATAAATGGAGATTGACCTGTTGACCTCTTAGGAGTCACTCTATCAGCCCATAAGGCTAATTTCAACTTTGAATGATAGGTCTTTTAATTGTCCTCTATTATCCTTTTGATAATCCTAATGAGCTTTTTATTAGTTGACTCAGCCTGCCTATTCCCCTGAGGGTAGTAGTTTGAAGAAGTGCTTAAGTAAACACCATGTTTAATGGCCCAGTTAGTTATTTTCATGCCAATAAAAGCCAAGGCATTATCTAAAATGGTAGAATCTGGTACACCAAACTTGACTACTAAATCTTCATAGAAATTTAACATAGCACTCTCATTAGCCTCTTTCAAAGCTACTACTTCTCTCCACTTGGTAAAATAATATGTGGCTATTAATATCTACTTGTGGCCAAAACTTGACAATGGGTTAATGGCTCCAATGAAATCAAGGGCCCACTTGGTAATCAACTGATCAACTAAAATGGGTTGTAGAGGCAAGGCTGCCAACTTCTATTTGCCTACAAATACAATACATTTCACATACTTTCTTACCCATGTATGCGCATCTTTGAAAAGAGATTGCCAATAGTATCCAGCCTTCATTATCTTTAGGGTTGTTGTTTGGGTTGCAAAGTGACCACTAGCTGGTCCATCATGGAACTCATGCAATTTTTTTTTGATTTGGTCCATTTCAATGCATCTTAAGAGTACTCCATTGTAGTCCTTTCTAAATAAGATATCATTCAAAATAACATATGGAATGGTTTGAAGCCTATAATACCTTCTTTTCGTTGCATTTAGCCCTGTTGGGCACTCCCCGGTCTACAAATAATGAATCATCTCATGTGTCCAGCTAGTGTTATTGGCTAGAACAATAGGTATAGCAGCATTACCAGCCATTCAAACATCTTTTTGCACTTCTAAGTCATTTTCTACACTTTCAGTTAGCTATCCACATAGTCCTTTACCCCTGACTAGCTCAGTAACTTTAATATCAACATCATACTCCATCACCTTGGTAACCTAGCCAGCCCTTTTATCTCCCAAATCCTTGCTTAACAAGAATTCTTTTACACTCAGATGGGCAACCATCAACTGAATTTTATTGTTAGAGAGCATGTGCCTAAACTTTTTAAGGCTCCTAATAACTGTAAGTACATGTTTATCAACAAATGAGTACCTTTGTTCATACCCCTCTAACCCTTGGCTAAAAAATACAACTAGTTTCTCCTGATTGTGTTTGTTTTGTTGGGTCAGCACGGTAGAGATAGTATCAACTCCTCCATAGGCATACAAAATAAAGTCGTTTGAAAAGTTTGGGTTTATCAATGTTGGTGTTGCTGCTATGGCTGCTTTGATGTCCTCAAAACTATTTTTTCCTTCTTTGGTCTAGCTAAAACCAATCTTCTTTTTCAGCATAGATGTTAGAGGCTTCAAAAGACTAGCAATATTTGGAATAAACCTCCTTACAAATTTGATTCTCCCTAAGAAACTTTACAGTCCTTTTTTGTGGGCTGGTAAGGGTAAGGCTGAAATGGAACCTACTCTTTCTGGATCAATTGTGATTCCGTGCTTGGAAATAGTGTGGCCCAATAACTTACCTACATGGATAGTAAAAATACACTTTTTTGGATTGAGGGAGACACCATACTCCCCGTATCTTTCAAAAACTTGTCTCAAGTGTAAAAAGTGATCTTTTGCTTCCTTTGAAAATATAGTTATATCATCTAAGTAAACCAAAACAAACTTATTCATAATACTGTGAAAGGCCATATCCATGGCTCTTTGAAAGGTTTCTCCAGCATTCAACAACCCAAATGGCATCTTCTAGTAAGCCATCGTTCCCCATTTGGTTGTGAATGTTGTTTTATACTGATCCTCCTCCTTAACCAAAATTTGGTTATAGCCTAAAAAACCATCAAGCAATGAGAATCTTTTAGAACCTAATACAACTTGCAAAATCTGCTCCATTGAGGGCAGTGGATAATGATCTTTCAATGATGTCCCGTTCAAGTCTATAAATTCAACACACAACCTGATTTCACCATTTTTCTTTCTCACAGGCAACAAATAGGACACCCACAAATTGTGTTTGATGGGAAAAATAATTCTTCTTTGAATCATCTTCTTAAGTTCTGTTTTCATCAAAATATCTAGCTTGGGGTTATGAGGTCTTTGCTTCTACCTTACTAGTTTTTCACCTGGTTCTAGCTCAATACTATGCTTAGCTAGCTTGGGGTTAAAACCTTTCAAGTCTTTGTACTCCCAAGAAAAAATATGATCAAATTCCTGACATAATAAAATAATTGCATATTTTTCTTCTGCAGTACATACCTTTCCTAGGTTGAGAAACCTGGCTTTGAAAATCTCAACTGGTTCATAGTGCTCCTCCTTGATTAGTGTGCTGGACTTTTCTTTTCTCATCTAGTCATCTGAATTACAAATTGACTCCAAAGTAACAAGACCCATTGACAGTTTGTTTGTCTTGAGTTGGACAATCTGGTATGCAAATTGCTGTTGTAATTTCTATTGATTTCTGGCTGGAAAATTAGCCTCTTCAATGAGGAAATTGGCAATCTTCACATCACTTTCAAACACCTACCAATGGATGTTGTTATCTGGGACTGATGGTCTCACAACTACCTTCACATACTATTTTTTCTCAATATTTTTTATTTATTTTGGGATTTCAAACTCAGCTCACATGGCTGCCAGCTTATCAACCCTTTTATTTTGGCTCCTAAGCATGGACAAGTTAAAAACATCAAAATCTTCAATTAAATTCCATATTCTATGCTTATATGACTTAAGCAAGTCATTTTTGGTAATGTCTATATTGCTTACTTGATTTACAACTAATTTTCTATCACCGAATACCTACAAACACTTGATATTCTTCTTCTTGGCCCATTCCAAGCCATGAATTAGTACTTTATATTCTACTGTGTTGTTAGTACAGCTAAATGCAAATCTGAATGCTACATAATATTTCTCATTTTCATGTGAAATGAGCATATATCCACCATCGGCACCAACTTTTCTTCTTGCACCATCAAAGTACAACTACCATAAATCATTACCTTATTGTCCCTCTTGTTGTTCCTGCTAATTTTCTCCTTTCATAAGGTTAGGAACATGTTGATTCTACTCATGAAGCATATAAATTCTTAACCTAACCTCTTCCAATTGCTTGTAAGGGTCATCTTCATGGTTTTCAAATGCCCATTCATCTTAAAACAGATTTGCAATGTTGTTAATAGGAGTGTTGATTTTATGAACAACAGGTTTTTCCTCATCATGATAGGTCAAATTAGCATTAACAACACTAGGAACATAAGGTCCAATGTGATCTTTGGCAATAGGTTTAGATTTTATAGTTGCTCTTGTACCATACCTCATCTTAAAACACATATGTGACCAATTAGCTGACAAATAACCTCCTAACTTTGTTGTGAAATCTCTAGAAAGGCATAAGGGAAAGTATGGGGGTAGGTCTATAACAAAAATGTCTTGTTGGATTGATAAATTTGGGCAAGCATGCAAGGTAAGGCCCAAGTTTTTGATAACTCGAATGGTATTAATGGATGAACCATCTAACTATACTACAACTTTGGATACTGGTTCATAAGTCAAACCCAACTTATCTAATATTTGTTTTGGCATCACCGAAGTACTAGCACCTGAATCAATCATGCAATTATGCACAAGGTGATTACCAATTATTAGAGACACATAAAATGGGGTTGGTTTGGCATTATGATTTTGTTGTTCATTCTAGACTGGGGAATCATTTGTAAGCACAACTTTATTTTGATCTCTAGGCTAGTCTTAATTAGATCCATTAGTCAAAGAGACATTAGATAAGGCTTTTTGCAACAAGTCTTTTTGGCCTGGAAGAGATAATGAATCCCACATAGACATGCTTACATTTCTTTCTTCATATAGTCTATAATATGGAAGAAAATGAACCAACCTTTAGTTGTCCTCTTGAAATAGTAGGATCTACTTGTTGTGGCTGCCCTCTTGATGTAGGAACATCCCTGGTTCAAAAGCAATCTTACATCAACCAAAAACATTTGCATTTCAGTTTGTTTCTTTTCATTTTCCAATTCAGTTAGTAGTATTTTCTGTATTTTGGTCTACATTCTACCATAGTTGCATTTTAGATCTTGCAGAGCTGAAATTAGCATTTAGATTCATTCATCTACATCATATCTAGAATTCAAAACATTTGGATCAGTTACCGGAAAGTTATCGCTATCAGAAGATTGACTGTTTTCTCAGTATAGAGCATCATGATAGTCTCAGACGCATCAACTGAAGGAGAAGACTTGCAGAGCATTTCTCAACTTGTAGAGACTAATGACATATCATTCAATGATCTTTGGTTTGTGGCCAACCTTCCCTGAGATTCACACATTATTCCATTAATTTGCAAAGGTGTTCTACATGATTAGGTCTAACCTATCTGTGTACACACATCACAACTCTTCATTGGAGTTTGTGATCTTACTTGGCTAACATAGAGGAATCTTATGATCTAGAGATGATATATATTGATGTACTAGATCCTTAAGAAAGGAGATTAGAGGAGATTAAGATAAGAATAGATAGAAATAGATTCATAAGCTTATAGTTTAGACTTACATGAATGGACTTCAAAGCTATATCTTGTGTATATTCTGAAATCAGGCCTATGAGCCCTAATTGTAAGCCTGCATGTTGCCGACTAATTTGTACTTGAATTTTATGATATACTGAATGACTAAATCTGCATTTGTTCTATATATTTGAGTTGTTTTCATTGTGTTTACTCTAGCTGCATGGTTTGGACAGTTCATTCTATGAACCCTCCTGCCGTGACTACACCAAGTAGTATCAGAGTGAAAGTTTGAATCTTTGGGAGTGAATTGAGTAAAGTTAGAAAAAGAATTATGTAAGATCTTGTTGTGGATAGATCACTGAATTGAGGCAGGTTACTTGTATCACAACCGATCATCAATTGTGAGGCAGTTGTCACCTTGTAGCCTGATCGCCGAACTTGAGACAATTTGTACATGATCCTAGGAAGAATGATGCCGAGGAGAGTTGTTGCTATTAGAACAATGGCTGGTAGAATAGATGAGATGATGGAGATAATAAGAACAATGAGAATTTGATTGGATGTTGTTGAGGAAGATAGGTGAAGAGGATTGACACCTAGACCTAATGTTGAAATTGACGATGAAGAGGAATTTCAATCTGTTCAACAAACTGGTCAAAGCCCTAGGAGGTGATGAAGAAGAAGAATCAGATCAAGAAAAGATGTTGTGAGCTATTTCAAATATTGGAAAGGGACCTAGAGTTGATGTGCTGAACTATACTAGTAATTTGAACCATGAAGAGTTGATCAACTAGATAAATGACATGGAAGAATACTTTGAGTATGGAGAAGTTGAAGACCCAGAGAAGGTAAAATTTGCAAAGATAAAGTTAAAAGGACATGCTACTATATGGTGGAAAGAAGTTTAGTTGGACAGAAATAGAAGAGGAAAAGAAAAGATTACAAAGTGGAATAGGATGGTGACAAAATTCAAGAATCAGTTTATACCTGCAGACTATGAGTTAGAACTATTGAAAAGATTGCAAAACCTAAGACAAAAGGAGAAATCTATGAAGGAGTACACTGAAGAATTTCATAAGATGATCATAAGGATAGGACATAGTGAAGCGAGCAAGGAGAAAGTGGCTAGATACATCAATGGATTGAGATTGAACATTCAAGAAGAACTAAGCCTGGTGAGAGTGACATCTTTGGAAGAAGCATACCAGTTTGCCCTAAAAGTTGAAGAAAAGATGAATAAGAGACATGAACAGAGACATAGAGGTAGAGGAGGTAGATTTCAAAGAGGAAGCACATTTTCTAGAGGAGACAGATCACATCCAGAGCAGAACAAGTTTGACAACACATTTAAGAAGGATGACAGAGATAATAGTACATACCGAAGAGATGACAGACAATTTTACTAGAGAGGAAACCCTAGTGCATACCGGAATGAGGGATATAGAAGGGAAGGAAGAGGATTTGATAAGAAAACATTTAGAGGCACTTATTTCAAGAGTGGAGGTGAAGGACATAGGGCATTTGAATGTAATAAAGGGAGTACAAGCCAGAGGATAGAGAACAGTGCAAGAGTAGCATATGTTGAAGAAGAACCTATTAGATCACCAAGTTCGGTTGGTAAACCTAAGAAAGAAGAATCACTTGTGATGAGGAGAGCACTATTTCAAGCAGAGACAAATGAAGAACCACCATAGAGGAAGAGTTTGTTCAAAACCAAATGCAAATCAAGAGGTAAATGTTGTAAAGTTGTAATTGATAGTGGTAGTTCAGATAATCTAGTTTCAGAGGAGATGGTGACTAAGCTAAAGTTAGAAAGATTGAAACAACCTAAGCCCTATAAGATAGTGTGGATTCAGGATGATCATAAGGTATTGGTGAGTGAACAATGTTTGGTGAAATTTCATATTGGATCTTATAATGATGAAGTCTTGTGTGATATTATGCCTATGGATGTATGTCATATTTTGTTGGGTAGACATTGGCAATATGATATTGAAACTATACATGATGGGAGAAAGAATACATACACTATAATAGAAAATGGAAAGAGAATTACTTTGATTCCTTTCAAAGATGATCCTAAGAGTGAAGTGTTATCACCCAAATCTGCACCCTTGCTGCTGTTGTAAAACTTTAGCAATCTAGAGAAACATGGGAATGATCTCGAAGTGTGGGACCTTGCGAACTGAGATCAGACCTCCAAAGAAGGCTGGTTCCTCCCTCTAAGCCTATTACTTAGAGCAATGTATCTAAATCTAGTGCTAATTCTTGTAGGTTCAAATATCTGGTGATCTTCCAATTATCACCCTGCCCTTATATGATGATGATGTCACCCCGATCTTCTGAAGGGGTTATTTTCTAAGTTGTTCAACCCAACCTATTTTTCTTCAGGAGGGTCGTCATTATCATCATCATATTTTCGGTTATCGCCGTGTTGCTTGCGAGGGTCATCATATTGTCTACCTGCATGATCTTTCGCTGGGGTGATATTTTAACATCGGGTGATCTTTGTTAAGATCATCCTGATGATGTTGCTGTAAAGTTCTAAGTGCGACCCGATATTCATCGTGGTCATCATATTTTGAACGTCAGGATGATCTTAGTCAATATCATCCTGATGTTGTTGTATCACTTCATGTTCGTTGTTTTATCATCCTGATGATGCTGACGTCATTCTTATGTCAGGGTGATATCTATTTCTCTGCCTATCTGCATCATGATATTTCCAAAGGAGGGGGTGATATTTTCATATTTGAATATCACCCGGATGTATGTTTGTTCCAGCATCATGATGATGCTGATATCAGGGAGATATCCGCCTGTCAGCTTCATGCATTATCCAGTGGGGGGTGATCATTTCAAATATCTGTCATATTCATATATCACCCCGATCTTATAGCGGAGCTACAGTGCAGCATGATATTTGTGCATCAGGATGATATTTCCAAATATCCGGTTATCTTCCGAATATCATCCTGATGCCGACATGTGGTGGTGACGTCATCAAGGTCCGGGGGGTCATATTTCTAACATTACTCATCTTATGGAGATCCCCCAATGTTGCGAATATGACGATGACGTCATCCAGATATGAGGAAGTGCGTAGTAGGCAGATATGCTGATGACGTCAACAAGATATGACGGTGACGTCATCAGGATGTTCATCGGCCAGACATTTGGTATCGGCTAAGCAGGAGGATCTTCCTCCGATGGATCAGGTTGTGCCGATGAAGGCGATTATCATGCAGGTTATATTGCGATATGATGCTGACGTCAGGGTGATATTTCAAGCGACAGGATATCATGTTGCTGAAGGATAATGATGATGAAGTCTTATACTAGTGTCATCAGGAGCAAAAGCACCGACATCATATATGCTCGTGGCCTAGTATATAAAGTGTTGAAAAGGTCGCCGCGGGGTGCATGTGGGATAATTGATATCCTACATATTTTCAAATATCATGACGAGGTGTTTTGGCAGGAAATGGTTGCGATCGACTGTTTGACGTTTTCCCGAGGCCACGGGTTGGTGCGCCATTAATGGCGAAGGTTGCAGAGGTATGGACGGATCTGGTACCCGATTGAAGGTGTACATCAACGGACAGTGGCGCAGGGCTCGAGGTTTCTTCCTGTCTCCTCCCCTACCTACTGCATTCATGTTTGAGTGCCAATCTGGTAATGCGTTGAGCGCCATTTTTCTGATACTGTGTATCTGGCGGGATTTTTGGTCAACCATGTAATTAATTGTTGTGGTACACTACCTGGCTGTTATAAGCAAGAAGTGTTACTCATTTTTGGTTGTTGAAAACTAGACATTTTGGCTCTGTAATAAGATACAACTAGTTTTGGTTGCTCTATGCAGCAAAACTTGTGAGTTTATGTATCTCCTGTTGTACGATTTGGCATGAATCCACTGATTTCATGGTTAATCTTATATGAATAATGCTATGTTTGCATGTGTTATGCTGATTCTGTCTCCAGTTTTGCATGTATCTTTCTTACTGCAATAGGGATGCCATAAGTATAGACAGCTTAACACTCTTTATTGGGAGATATCTGTAAGGCAGATATCATGTGTATCCCCCTGAAATCCAGTTTTAGCTATTCATGCTGATCATTCACAGGTGTATGTCTACCGACTCCAAGCCTTGGATAGGCACCAATCTAGCTCTGTGTTGAGGTTATACACCATGTCCAGCTTTGCATCCAAAATTCAAACTAAACCATCTCTTCTTTCCATCTGTTAGTTGTAGGATTAGGAGTAGGAAACCCTTGCATGCTCTCATCCCTAACCAGACATATATGTCCAAGAACATTGCCCACCTTGTGATCTATCATACAGATCTTGGTCCATACATGAGAGTATTCTGCCTGTTGTTGTCAAGTTAGATCTTTCTATCTTTGAGCTAGTCAGGGACATCTTGAGTTATAGGGATACCCCCCTTGGTGCAGCAGAACCAGAAGTGAAGGGGAGGAGCTCACGCAACCTCCTGTATTAGTTGGCTGAATCTGCCTGTGCATTAGAAGTGGCAAACCCTAATGCTGATTCAGAAGAAAAACCAACAAAATGGCGACTCTGCTGGGGAGATCAATGTCATATCCATGAAAGTTTGAGTCTACAAGATTAAAAAATTAGACTTGGAAACTGTTTGTTGCAGCAGAGAAAAAAGGTTGTATATGTGACTCTGCTGGTGGATGACCTAGAAAGAAAGAAATCAATTTGCAGCTTCAGCTTGTTTGAAGCTCATTCCTCTTCAAGGAGGTGGCGACTCTGCATCAAAGAACCTGATAAAAGAACAAAATCAGTCAGAGAAGAATTTGCAGCTCCTGCAACATATCCAGGTATTTCATATTGTTTGACAGACTCCCTATTTGGTGAGATAGCACTGGTTAAAAGGGAAACATTGGTGAAAACAGAGCTTGCATGCTTTTATTAGAACTTACCCTGTATTTCAAAGGGCATGCAATGTTGTTCAAAAGACTCATTTAAAGGACTTTAGGAAAGTTTGAAAAAACAGTTTAAATTTTGAGTGCCTAAAGTCATTGTTAGTATAAAATCTGAGTAGAGAGGAGGGTTGCAAAAACATAAAGGATGTATTATCTGCCTATGCACCCTTGTGAAGTGTCAAATGCAAAAATGTATAACAGTCAATCCCAACCATGTAATAAAAGAAGTTTCAACATAGATAGATATAAGCCCATAAATTTTAGTAGCATTTGTGGCTACCCAAATGCTCTTCCACCTAAAATCAGAAGATATTTGCCCAAATTTAGTGGCGCAAAGGATGAATCAGCTGAGAGACACTTGCAGCAGTTTATAAATGTTATAGATGATTTCAAGATTGACCGTGAAGATGTAGTTATGAGATTATTTGTTCAATCTCTAGAAGAAGATGCAAGGGATTGGTTCTCCTACCTTCCAGCTCGCTCTGTTAGCTCTTGGCATGATTTTAAATCTGTATTTCTAGTACAATATGGTGAAAGAATTTCTGAATATGCAGTTATTAGTAACTTCATGTACATCCATATTGAAGAAGATGAGTTGATCCCAGCCTTTAACCTCAGATTTATGAGGGCATTGAATAGAATTCCAGAATGTATGAGACCTAATGATGCACTGTGCTTAGTCGTCTATTTGGGAGCCTTTGACAAAAAAATGAGTTATAGATTGAGAGACAAGGAGCCCACCACATTGCATCAGGCACATCAGTTTGCAATAGATATTGAAAACAATTGGAGGTATGGAATTCAAAAGGGTTATTTTTCTAAAAATTTTTGTTCTCCTGCAGCCCCCAATGTTGATGAAAGTTTTAATTCAGGAATTGACAATGAATGTCATAGCACTCACACCCCTGTTGTCCCAGTTTTTGCATCATTCCAAGTGGATGATGTTTCTATTATAGAGGAGGATGTCCTTTTTTGCCCAGCAGGTGAAGTTGAAAATAATAATTTTTCAAGTAATATTTGCATAACAGTCCTAAACAAAGAGCCTTCATGTTTAAATGATCCAGTTGTGCAGAGTTGTGATCATATGGATCAAGAATCAATATCAGTTTCATCAGGAAGCATTGGAGGGCTAGAAAATGATGCAGATTGTTCAACTTCAGAGTGCATTGAAACAGCAGCAATCTTGTATGCGGGGCAATTAGATGATAAAAATGATATCCATGACCAGTGCATGGATCAGGTTTGTTTTTCTTATGACTCTAGATCTGATAGTAATGAAGAAGAATTGGAATGTCATGAAGAAGAAGCAGAGGCCTTTGCAGTGAGTGTTAATCCCCTTTATGATGAGCCTGCTGATGCATATGATGTTGTGAGTCGTGACCTTCATTGGTGCATGATTAACCCTTTGTTTGAAGATGATGATACTGATTTGCAAACTGTGAATAATGAATGTTCATCATCACCTGATTCAGACATGTGCAACATTGGGTGTGTGGATCAGGTTTTGTTTTCAATATCAGTAGATATTAGGGATCTCATATTTTCTGAGTATTTTGAATTGTTGGATCAGCTGGATGAGTGCCTGATAATGTGCAGCAGCCAGATAAATGATAAAGAGTGCCAAGAGCAGTATGATGTACTGTCTGAGGGACATAACATACATGTGTTGCCTAATGTTGAAGAATATTATGTGTATGGTTATATGTCTAATTCTGAAATCCAAAATGACAGAGCTGAAAATGATGGTGGCAAGCTTTCAAAACTGGTGGAATATCTTTTTAAGCAGATGACATTATGGGCAGATTATGCCAATCCTTTCAGTTGGGATTAGGATATTCCAGTTTGGAATCAGGCATTTGACAAGAAAAAATTATGGTTTTTCCTTTTTGGCTGCCCGGGGCCGCCAAAATAATGTTTAAAAATAATGTGTTTGGTGATGCAAATCAATATAACATCATGACTCTGTGCCCAATGGATAAGGGACTGGTTTGCATCCCAGAGATCTGCGGTTCTCGCTATAGTCTTGCACCTGCACGTCCCCAGACAGCGCCACTGTTGGTGTCTGCATGAGCAGTCAGTTTTCAAGCATATAAACATGTAGGCACCTTCCCAAAAAATCCAAAAAATACTCCAAGTCTCTGGGCCTCCTCAACATTTTTCAACTGCAGCATCATATTTTCTTCGATGGTGGTCAGCATCATCATGTTTTCTGTCAACCGGTTTTTCATCAGAATCATCATGTTTCAATATCGGGTGATGTTTGGATATCATCCCGATCCTGCTGATGAGCTATAGTGTGCCCTGATTTTCTTGCGGGGGGTATTTTTCAAATATTTGGTGATCTTCCAATTATCACCCTGCCCTTATATGATGATGATGTCACCCCGATCTTCTGAAGGGGTTATTTTCTAAGTTGTTCAACCCGACCTATTTTTCTTCAGGAGGGTCGTCATCATCATCATCATATTTCCGGTTATTGCCGTGTTGCTTGCGAGGGTCATCATATTGTCTACCTGCATGATCTTTCGCTGGGGTGATATTTTAACATCGGGTGATCTTTGTTAAGATCATCCTGATGATGTTGCTGTAAAGTTCTAAGTGCGACCCGATATTCATCGTGGTCATCATATTTTGAACGTCAGGATGATCTTAGTCAATATCATCCTGATGTTGTTGTATCACTTCATGTTCGTTGTTTTATCATCCTGATGATGCTGACGTCATTCTTATGTCAGGGTGATATCTATTTCTCTGCCTATCTGCATCATGATATTTCTGAAGGAGGGGGTGATATTTTCATATTTGAATATCACCCGGATGTATGTTTGTTCCAGCATCATGACGATGCTGATATCAGGGAGATATCCACCTGTCGGCTTCATGCATTATCCAGTGGGGGGTGATCATTTCAAATATCTGTCATATTCATATATCACCCCGATCTTATAGTGGAGCTACAGTGCAGCATGATATTTGTGCATCAGGATGATATTTCCAAATATCCGGTTATCTTCCGAATATCATCCTGATGCCGACATGTGGTGGTGACGTCATCAAGGTCCAGGGGGTCATATTTCTAACATTACTCATCTTATGGAGATCCCCCAATGTTGAGAATATGACGATGACGTCATCCGGATATGAGGAAGTGCGCAGTAGGCAGATATGCTGATGACGTCAGCAGGATATGATGGTGATGTCATCAGGATGTTCATCGGCCAGACATTTGGTATCGGCTAAGCAGGAGGATCTTCCTCCGATGGATCAGGTTGTGCCGATGAAGGCGATTATCATGCAGGTTATATTGCGATATGATGCTGACGTCAGGGTGATATTTCAAGCGATAGGATATCATGCTGCTGAAGGATAATGATGATGAAGTCTTATACTAGTGTCGTCAGGAGCGAAAGAACCGACATCATATATGCTCGTGGCCTAGTATATAAAGTGTTGAAAAGGTCACCGCGGGGTGCATGTGGGATAATTGATATCCTGCATATTTTCAAATATCATGACGAGGTGTTTTGGCAAGAAATGGTTGCGATCGACTGTTTGATGTTTTCCTAAGGCCGCGGGTTGGTGTGCCATTAATGGCGAAGGTTGCAGAGGTATGGACGGATCTGGTACCTGATTGAAGGTGTACATCAACGGACAGTGGTGCAGGGCTCGAGGTTTCTTCCTGTCTCCTCCCCTACCTACTGCATTCATGTTTGAGTGCCAATCTGGTAATGCGTTGAGCGCCATTTTTCTGATACTGTGTATCTGGCAGGATTTTTGGTCAACCATGTAATTAATTGCTGTGGTACACAACCTGGCTGTTATAAGCAGGAAGTGTTACTCATTTTTGGTTGTTGAAAACTGGACATTTTGGCTCTGTAATAAGATACAACTGGTTTTGGTTGCTCTGTGCAGCAAAACTTGTGAGTTTATGTATCTCCTATTGTATGATTTGGCATGAATCCACTGATTTCATGGTTAATCTTATATGAATAATGCTGTGTTTGCATGTGTTATGCTGATTCTGTCTCCAGTTTTGCATGTATCTTTCTTACTGCAATAGGGATGCCATAAGTATAGACAGCTTAACACTCTTTATTGGGAGATATCTGTAAGGCAGATATCATGTGTATCCCCCTGAAATCCAGTTTTAGCTATTCATGCTGATCATTCACAGGTGTATGTCTACCGACTCCAAGCCCTGGATAGGCACCAATCTAGCTCTGTGTTGAGGTTATACACCATGTCCAGCTTTGCATCCAAAATTCAAACTAAACCATCTCTTCTTTCCATCTGTTAGTTGTAGGATTAGGAGTAGGAAACCCTTGCATGCTCTCATCCCTAACCAGACATATATGTCCAAGAACATTGCCCACCTTGTGATCTATCATACAGATCTTGGTCCATACATGAGAGTATTCTGCCTGTTGTTGTCAAGTTAGATCTTTCTATCTTTGAGCTAGTCAAGGACATCTTGAGTTATAGGGATACCCCCCTTGGTGCGGCAGAACCAGAAGTGAAGGGGAGGAGCTCACGCAACCTCCTATATTAGTTGGCTGAATCTGCCTGTGCATTAGAAGTGGCAAACCCTAATGCTGATTCAGAAGAAAAACCAACAGAACAGACTATAACTTCAAATAAAACACATAAATCAAGACCTAAGAGAGGCAAGAAATCATGCATATATTGATCATGAAGGTCAAAAACCATTACAATATAGAAATATTCAATAGAAGAGGTATACCAGCATAGCTAATCACATTCATTGGTGGATAAAAGGAAGACAACACAGGCTAGATTCAGGCACAGTGAGTCACATTCCTATACCCTTGTAATTACACTAAGAGGTCTGACTACAGAAAAATTGGCAGCATAACAACCCAAAATAAAACCATTCCCCTCAAATAATGATGTTACATTGCCATTTATAGGTTAGGCTTCTGCATAGAAAGGCATGGAGCCGCTGCTCCCCGGATCCAAGGTTATTAATGCAGCAACAAGGGCGCATGGGTAGGGGCGTGGTGAAAAGATAGGGACCATACCACTGCTAGGCCCAAAACCACAGAAAATGGTTGCTCGAACGCAAGATAGGATAGGGCATTAAAGAAGAAATCCCTAAAGTCACCACCCAAACACATGAAGATCGGCCCTGCAAGACATAAAACCCATACACATTGAAGAGTGAAGCCATATGCCATGAATGCACCTGCAAAACTCACCAACTGGAGCTATTGTGAAAAGAAATAGCCTCTGTACATGCCAAAAAAATGCTGAGATGTCTTATTGGCCAAGCAGGCAAAGCCAGATCCAAATTTGAAAGTGAAAAAATCCTCCTCACAAGCCCGCCAGATGAAAGAGGAGGCAAAAACAAGCACTTTTGCCTTTTGAAGCGTGTTGAAATTCGCTAGGATGAGGGAGATACAGGCTGTCAAAGTTTTAGTCAAACTATCTATGTATATCACTTTGCATCTATGACCTAAATCAGCATCTGAATGACCCTTTGAATCTGTGCTGGCATATGCAAACTACCTTGTATCTATCATTGTATGTGCATTGCATTCAGCATCTAAATCGACCTTTGAAATGCCTTTGTATATTCATTTTCCTTTGTATTACCTTTTACATCTGCCATCGCTGCCACGTGGCATCACTTGATTTGCTGCCGCATTGAAGCTAGGACCCATTGCTAAAAAATTGCATCCCCATCGGTCGTCGGAATGATTATTAGTTGAACTACCGATGCACCTTGTCACGCCGAAAATCCCTTTGCATATCGGCCTTTGTATATGCTTGTTTATGAGATTGTATATACATACAATCACCTGCATACAAGGTGCAAACCCCGAATATTTATAGAATAATTTGAAATCGCACTCGAGTCTGGCTTGTATCTCCTCCTTTTGCATATTGCTTTGTATATTTGCACATACAAATGCAATATGCATAGCACGGACCTCAAATGATTATGGAGCAGATTGGAATCACTATCGGGTCCGAGCCTTATATCTCTTCTTCTTTTCTATATAGGCACATACAATGTACTGTGCATATACAAGCTGCGGACTTCAAATTTTTATAAAAATTAATGAAATTGCTATCGGGTCCGGGCCTTGTACGTAACTCCTTGTATGTCTCCTTTGTATATTTGATTATATGTGCCAACATACAATCACATATTCATCCAATTGGTGGGCCCATCCCTTTATATCTTGCCTTTACTTGCTTCTTGTATGTTTATTGGCCAATGTATCTTTTGTTGGCATGTGGCCTTTGTATATCGCATATACAATGTGAATGTACAAGCAAAACTTTGTATTACCCTTTGCATATCGCCGATGTACATTTGACTTTGTATCTTTGTCAATGCATACTTCCCCTTGTACATGCTCCAATGTAAATTAGCCTTTGTATATTTCCTTTGTACATTTTCCTATGCATGTGATCCTTGTATATTTTTTCCTTTGTATGTTCAGCAAAAATCCCTTGTATGTGCGCCGATGTACATTACAAATGTACATTCACCTTTGTATGTATGACTTGCATCTGACCTTGTTTGCATCTTTCAGCTTTGTATCCTTCCAATGTACATTTCCTCTTGCATGTTATCCTTTGTATGGGCGATTGTATATACAAAGATACAATCACATATACAAGCCACTATTGCATCCTGTCGATGTACATTGCAACTACTCATTCACTCTTATATGTATGACTTGCATCTTTACTTTGCATCTTTCCCATTGTACATTGCACTTGTATATATGAACATACAATGGCGAATGTATATCCTTTTGCATCGGACCTTTGCATCTACACTTGTACATCCTGCCTTGTATCCTGCCTTTGTATATGCAAACATACAATGGCGAATGTATATACAAATATACATTCAAAAATGCATACACAAATACTAAGCATGAAACTGAGAAACCCTGCGATGGAAAATACTTGAAGCTAAAAGATTTCTGGGTTTTTTTGGGTTTTTGGCAAAGATTCTTTAGGCACAATTTTAGGATTTTGGCAAGGCATAGCATGAGTATTTGAAGAATTTAAGTCTTCTCTCCTTCTATTTAAGCTTTCTCTAATTAGATTTCTTTGATAGGAGGGAAACAGGAAAATTTTAGGGCCAGGCAAAATATGACATCTTTGGTGACCTCTTAGGGATGTTTGCCTGTTAAACAAATTGATCAGTGACCTTATACATCCATTGGGCATGGGGTCACACAGAGACTTTGAAAAATAAACCTTTGACAATCAATCTTGCCCTTAGTAACCCAGCATATCAGCAACGAAGAACACAGTAGGACCAAAACAAAATGCTGAAAGCAACCCACGAACTATGCTAGACAACACTTAGGGAAAACAAAAAGGCAACTAAACTATGGTGCAGCAGCACTTATTGAAAGCAATAAACTTAAACTACTAGTTTTACAAGGGAACTCAAACCTCAAAACACCTCTTTAGGTGTATCCCATTGATTGGGATAGGCAAACTTTCTCCATCCATGTTTGATAACTGAAAAGCATTGTGCTCCTTGCATTTAGTGATAATAAATGGGCCATTCCACATGCTGTCAAACATGGAGTGCTCCCCTGGCCTGCTTTTCAACTCATCCTATTTAAGTACCATATCACCCTCCCTAAAATTCCTGGGAGTGGCCTTGTTATCAAAAACTCTTTTTGTCTAAAGTTGATCATACTCCATAGCTTTCATAGCTTTATCTCTGATTTCTTCAATCTCCATAAGTTGAGCATATCTGACAGCCATGGGGTCTTCTTCTTAAAACATCTCTAGTTGATTCGTGATATCAAGTGCTGGAAGCTCTACAGACACATGCAATCTTGCCTCTTTTCTATAAACTAACATATATGGAGAGTTTCCGATAGATCTCTTGGGAGTTATTCTATCTACCCATAAGGTAGATTTCATATTGGTGTGCCAGGTTCTCTGGTTGCCCTCCATTGATCTTTTAATAAGCCTTACGAGATTCTTATTTGTGGATTCAGCCAAACCATTACCTTGTGGGTAGTAATTTGATGAAGTGTTCAAATAGATCCCATTCTTCACAGCCTAGTTAGTTATCCTCAATCCAACAAAGGCTAAAGCATTGTCTGAGATAATTGACTCAGGTACTCTAAATCTGGATACCAAATCATGATACAAGTTCAAAACAACACTCTCATTAGATTCCTTCAGAGCCACTACTTCAGTCCACTTTGTGATATAGTCTATTGCTGTAAGTATCCGCCTATGCCCTGTACTTGATGGTGGGTTAATGGGACCTATAAAATCAATACCCCATCTCATAAAAGGCTGCTCCACTTGAATTAGCTATAGAGGTAAAGCTGGTAGCCTTTCCCTGCCTGCAAAAATGACACATTTTACACATTTTCTAGCCATGCATGGGCATCCTTGAATAAGCTAGGCTAGTAATATCTAGCTCTCATTATTTTCCAAGCAGTAGTCTTTGGGGCAAAATGACCCCCTGTTGTTCCATCATGAAACTCGTGCAGCACCTTGTCAGTCTAACCATTATCAATGCATCTTAACAACACACCATTAAAGTCTTTTCTGAAAAGTATGCCATTTACTAAAACATATGGAATGGACTGCAGTCTAAAATACCTTCTCTTGGTTCTATCTAAACCTACTGGACATTTACCAATTTGCAAAAATTGAGTCATGTTATTAGCCCAACTTGTGCCCACTGCTGCTATATCATCTTGATGTGCATCTTTAATGGTCAGAAGCACCTCTTCTTTTTCTATTTCATTCTCAGAACTGGTAGCAAGCTGCTCACTGAGTCCTCTGCCTCTGACGAGCTTGGTTATCTTGGTATCTACGTCATATTCCATGACTTTGGTGATCCAACAAGCCCTTTTCTCATTAACATCTTTACTTAATAGGAACTCTTTCACACTAGGGTGAGCGACCATCAAATGTATCTTATTATTAAAAATAAGATGCCTAAATTTCTTGAGGCTCCTTACCACTCCAAGGGCATGTTTTTAAATGAAGCTATACCTCTGCTCATATTCTTCTAGTCCCTGACCAAAGAAAGTGATTGGCTGCTCAAAGGATTTATTTTGCTGTTGTACTAGAATTGCAAAGATTGTATCTAGACTACCATAAGCATACAAGATAAAATCTTTTGAGAAATTAGGATTTACCAGAATTGGTGCAACTGATAACGCTTCTTTTACGGACTCAAAGTTGAGTTTGGCCTCTTTTGTCTAACTGAAAAACTATATTTTTCTTTAACATAAAGGTCAAAGGCTTCAATAGATTTGCAATGTTAGGTATAAATCTTTGCAAAAAATTAATTCTACTAATAAAACTTTGCATTCCCTTCTTGTGACTAGGTAAAGGCAGCTCCAAAATAGCCCTTGCTCTTTCTGCATCAATGGTAATGCCCTCCTTTGACACAATGTGTCCTAAAAGCTTGCCTTCATGCACAACGAAAATACACTTCTTGGGATTTAGAGATATCCCAAACTCTTTACATCTCTCGAATACTTGCCTCAAGTGGAATAAGTGTTCAGTTGCATCTTCAGAGAAAACTGTAATGTCATCAAGGTACACCAGTACCAATTTATACAGTAGACCCTTAAAAGCCATATCCATAGCTCTCTAAAAAGTAGAGCCAGTGTTTGACAGACCAAAAGGCATCCTTTTGTAGGCCATGGTGCCCCATTTGGTGGTAAAGGTAGTTTTAAACTGATCTTCCTCCTTGACTAATACTTGATTATAACTAGAAAATCCATCAAGTAAGGAGAATTTTTCTGAACCAACTACTACTTGCAGAATTTTCTCCATTGAGGGCAGCGGGTAGTGGTCTTTCACGGAGGCTCTATTAAGGTCTCTAAAATCAACACACAACCTAATATCCCAATTCTTCTTTCTCATAGGGACAAGGTTGGAGACCCAAGAAGTATGCTTGATCAGAAAGATGATGTTTCCCTCGATCAACTTGGTTAATTCCTTAATCATTAGAGGCTCAAGCTTTGGATTCAAAGGTCTTTGTTTCTACCTCACAGGTTTCGCACCTGGCTCCAATTCTATAGTGTGTTGGACAATATGAGGGTCAAACCCCTTTAGGTCTGAGTAATCTCAAGCAAACACATCTTCAAACTCTTGACAAAGAGCAATAAAATCTTTCCTATCCTCAGGCGAACAGATTTTACCAATTTTAAGAAGCTTACCTTTAAAAATTTCCAACTCCTCATAATGCTCTTCTTTGAGCTACATGCCAGTTTTGCTCCTTTTCAGATGATCATCAATACCAAAAATGGACTCCAAGGTTACCAACGCTCTGGGTCAGTTATTAGTCCTTAATTGAACCACTTGATCATCATCATATTGTTGTTTGAGTTTATCCTGATTCATCATAGAAAACTCATCTTCTTCTAACAGAAAACGCAGGATATGCTCATCACTCTCAAAAACCTGCCAATCAATGTTATTGTCAAGAATAGAAGGCCTATCAACTATTTTCACATGAGGCTACACCTTTTCTCTTTGAATATCATTAGGGATATCAAACTAAGCCCCAATCATAGCTAACCTATCTGCATGATAATTCTGATTTCTTGGAATAGAGATTAGATTGAAAGCATCAAACTCTTCAATCATATCCCATACCCTATGCTTATAGCATTTCAAAGTATCATTCTTTGTAACATGCAGTCCTCTTACCTAATTTATGATAAGTTCACTGTCCCCAAACACCTATAAACATCCAATTTTCCTCTTTCTTGCCCACTGCAAACCTTGGATCAATCCTTCATACTCAACAGTGTTATTTGTACATGAAAAAGCAAAACAAAAAGAAGAATAATATCTATCACCTTGTGGAGACACAAGCATTGCACCAGCACCAGATCCATTCCTATTCCTCAAGCCATCAAAGTACATTTTCCATACTTCATCCTTCTGCTCTACTTGTTGTTCTGCATCCTTTACTAGGTTTGGAATTGTTGTTTTAGGTTCGTGCAGCATATAAACCCCCATACCAGTTTCTTGGATGTGTCTCTCAGGATCATCAACAATATTTTCTAAGGCCTACTCCTTTAACATCACTTTTGGTATGCTCTCAGCTTGTAGTTGTTGAGCAGCAACAAGCTCAGACTCATCAGAAATAATGCAATTTGTGTTAACAACACTTGGGACATAAGGCTCTATGTGATGTTGGGCAAGCAATTCAGACTTTATGGTCACTTTTGTGCCATACCGGGTCCTAAACAACATGTGGGACCAATCTGAGGATAAATATCCTCCTATCTTGGCTGTGAACTCTCTTGACAAACACATGGAAAAATGAGGAGGTAGATCTATGATGAACACCTCCTGAGAAATAGAAATATTTGGATAGGTATGTAAAGTGAGACCTAGGTCTTTTATCACACCTATAGTGTTAATAATTGTGCCATCTAGCTAAAGCACACCCTTTGTTAGGGGCTGGTATTTCAATCCTAATTGGTCTGCAATCTATTTTGGCATCACAAAACTACTTGCACCACTATCCACCATGCAGTTATGCACTAACTTGTCTCCTATTATTAATGACACATAAAATGGAAGTGGTTTAGCACTCTTGTTTGGTTGCTTGTTGCTGTCCTGGGATGAATTGGTAAGGACGGCCCTAGCTAAGTCAACAGTTGTATCATTTAACACTTTTAAACCAAACAAAGCAGATTGTAACATGTCCTTTGGACCTGGGATCGCTAAGGAATCCCACATAAACATTGTCACATTCATTTTCTTCATATTCTCAATGATATTAAAAGGTGCAGTAACACTTACCTTTTGATACGACTTTGTAGTGGCAATATCAGCCTACAAATGAGGTTGTTCCCTAGCAGTTGCTTGAGTATTCCTTTGCAACACATGGGGAAACTGGGACGTAGAAGAATCAGCAGGTCCTTTTTCTTTGTTTGCTACTTGATCTATCTCATAACTCCTCATTTTAGCCCTCGTATTCGCTGCAACTGAAGTATCATCTCTATTCATACCACAAAACTCATCTCCCTACCAATTTAGGAAGGCAGTATCAATCTGAGGTTGCTCCTGCTATTGCACAGCCCCCTCATTAAGTGTGTTTGGCTGTGAGACTACAACATTCTGCACCATTAGAGCTTGATTTATCACTCCATTTGGACAGGTTGCCTGACTGTGCAGCTGATTGCATGCAGAACACCATTCATACTCAGATGCAAGGTTGTTCTGAATAGGGATGAGGTCACTAACAACATTAATGTGTGCAGGATTGTAAGGTTGGAAGGGCCTTTGGTTCACATTCTACCTAGCACCCTGGTAATTGCTTTGATAAGGTGGCCTATTAGCTTGGTATGGCTGGCTTTGCCCCTGATAAGGATGATTTTGCCTTTGGCTGTGTGGCTGATAAGGTTGTCTGTTCTAGAACTGCTGCTTTTTGATATTCATCAGCTTATTACCAAAAGATTGAAACAATCCTTTGATTTCTTGTAACTCAAAAGACTGAGTTTGAGCAGCATTTTCTAATTTATTGGGTTGTATATTAGTTGCTGGTAATGCTGCTGCAGCAGGTATGACAGCTATAGGAGGCATGTGTATTGGGATTGGTGGCTGAATAGTGGGGAATATTGGCAAAGTAGGCCTGGGGGCAATTTTACCAACCTGTATGAGGCTATTTTCAGCTCTTATGGCTATGGCATAAGCTTGTGGTAAGGAAATTCATCCCATAGATTGAATCATGACAGAAAATGTCACTGTTTAAAGCTCTCAAATAATACAAGAATGTGTGGTCAGCTATAGGCCTTACCGTTGGTGGGATTCTGTCCCACGTCTTTTAGAAATGGTGGTTGAAGTCTGACATAACTTCATGAGGAGCCCTTTTAATTGTAGACAGCTACTCCACCAGTGACAGATGGTCTGATTTGTCTTCAAAGAAGCTACACAACTCTTCCCCCAAATGATCCCATGAATCTATGGAGTTCACCGACAGACTTCTGAACCATTGCAAAGCCTTCCCTTTGAGAGAAGCTGCTAATAACCTAATTACAACATTCTCTTTTGTCACATGATGGACAACACATAGGTTTGCAATGTCTTTTATGTGCTCAGCTGGGGTAGTCTGATCTCCACCCTTAAAATATGGTAAACTTTTCAAGGCAGCGACAGGAATATCATCATGCTGAGCTAAATTCAGTGCGCTGCCTTGGTTGAATGCAACAAATGGCTGATTTTTGATTGCAGGAATCATTGTAATTGGGATTCTTGGGATAGTATGAGTTTCCATAGCAAGAGGGGTAGACTTAGCTCTCCTAGAATAGACATGAGTCTTCTTGGGTTTCTCAACTATTATCCCTCTTCTTCTAGGTGGGGATAATTGCAAATATTCAAAAAATGAAGAACTGCTTCTAGTTTGTACTCTTCTCATAAATAGAAATATACTGATTTGCTAGACCAAAGCTTAGAGTCACCAGATATGCAATTTTTAACCTTACAGGTCTGAAAGTCACTGGCTACACATCAAAACCAGCAATAAACTGTAATATTTGAATGGTCCCATCGGGCGTGCCAAAAACTAATATCACCCAGATCTACACCATTGTTGCTGTTGTAAAACTTTACCAATTTGAAGAAACATGGGAATGATCTCGAAGTGTGGGACCTTGCGAACTAAGATCAGACCTTCAGAGAAGGCTGGTTCCTCCTTCTAAGCCTATTACTTAGAGCAATGTAACTAAATCTAGTGCTAATGCTTGCAGGGGAAAAGAGGTTAGAAGGAAACATAAATGAAAAGGAGTGATACACCAGATTTAGTGAGCAATGGTGATCTTAGTGTAGACACAACAATGATCTCAATGATGAAGGGGATTCACATAGACTTATGACTAATTGAGGCTTCAGTATGAAGGTTAAACCTATAGAGGAGCTATTTTACTCACAGAACAGACTATAACTTCAAATAGAACATAGAAATCAAGACCTAAGAGAGGCAAGAAATCATGTATATATTGATCATGAAGGTCAAAAACTATTACAATATAGAAATATTCAATAGCAGAGGTATACCAACATAGCTAATCACATTCATTAGTGGATAAAAGGAAGACAACAAAGGCTAGATTCAGGCACAATGAGTCACATTCCCATACCCTTATAATTACACTAAGAGGTCTAACTACAGAAAAATTGGCAGCATAACAACCCAAAATAAAACCATCCCCCTCAAATAATGAGGTTACATTGCCATTTATAGGTCAGGCTTCTGCGCAGAAAGGCATGGAGCTGCTACTCCATGAATCTGAGGTTATTAATGTAGGAACAAGGGCGCATGGGTAGGGGTATGGTGAAAAGGCAGGGACCATGCTACTGCCAGGCCCAAAACCGCATAAAACGGTTGCCCAAACATAAGATAGGATAGGGCATTGAAGAAGAAACCCCCAAAGTTGCTGCCCAACACACGAAGATCAGCCCTACAAGACATAGAGCCCATACGCATTTAAGAGTGAAGCCATACGCCATGAATGGACCTTTAAAACTCACCAATTGTAGCTACTGTGAAAAGAAACAGCCTCTGTACACACCAAAATGACCGCTGAGACGTCTTATCAGCCAAGCATGCAAAGCCAGATCTAAATTTGAAAGTGAAAAAATCCTCCTCAAAAGCCCGCTAGATGAAAGAGGAGGCAAAAAAAAGCACTTTTGCCTTTTGAAGCATGTTGAAATTTGCCAGGATGAGGGAGATATAGGCGGTCAAAGTTTCAGTCAAACTATCTGTGTATATCGCTTTGCATTTGTGACTTGAATCAACATCTAAATGACCCTTTGAATCTGTGCTTGCATATGCAAACTGCCTTGTATCTATCATTATATGTGCACTGCATTCGGCATCTAAATCGGCCTTTGAAATGCCTTTGTCTATTCATTTGCCTTTGTATTACCTTTTACATCTACCACCCCTACCATGTGGCACCACCTGATTCACCACTGTATTGAAGCTAGGACCCATCGCTAAAAAATTACATCCCCATCGGCCGTCAAAATGACTATTAGTTGAGCTGCCGATGCACCTTGTCACACAAAAAATCCCTTTGTATATCGACCTTTGTATATGCTTGTTTCTGAGATTGTGTAAAAACACAATCACCTGCATATAAGGCGTGGACCCCAAATATTTATAGAACAATTTGAAATCACACTCAGGTCTGGCTTGTATCTCCTCCTTTTGCATATCGCTTTGTATATTTGTACATACAAATGTAATATGCATAGCGTAGACCTCAAATGATTATGGAGTGGATTGGAATTGCTATCGAGTTCGGGCCTTGTATCTCTTCTTCTTTTGTATATAGACGTATACAATGTACTGTGCATATACAAGCCACAAACTTCAAATTTTTATAAAACTCATTGAAATTGCTATCAGGTCCGAGCCTTGTACGTAACTCCTTATATGTTCGATTGTATGTGTAAACATATAATTGCATATTCATCCAATTGGTGGGCCCATCCCTTTGTATCTTGCCTTTACTTGCTACTTGTATGTTTATTAGCCAATGTATCTTTTTCTTGCATGTGGCCTTTGTATATCACATATACAATGCGAATGTACAAGTAAAACTTTGTATTGCCCTTTGCATATCACCGATGTACATTTGACTTTGTATCTTTGCTGATGCATACTTCCCCTTGTACATGCTCCGATGTACATTGGCCTTTGTATATTTCCTTTGTACATTTTCCTATGCATGTGATCCTTGTATATTTTTGCCTTTGTATGTTCAGCAAAAATCCCCTGTATGTGCGTCGATGTACATTGCAAATGTACATTCACCTTTGTATGTATGACTCGCATCTGACCTTGTTTGCATCTTTTGGCTTTGAATCCCTTCGATGTACATTTCCTCTTGCATGTTATCCTTTGTATGTACGATTGTATATACAAAGATACAATCACATATACAAGCCACTGTTGCATCCTATCGATGTACATTGCAACTATTCATTCACTCTTGTATGTATGACTTGCATCTTTACTTTGCAACTTTCCCATTGTATATTGCACTTGTATATATGAACATACAATGGCAAATGTATATCCTTTTGCATCTGACCTTTGCATCTACACTTGTACATCTTGCCTTGTATCCCACCTTTGTATATGCAAACATAAAATGGCAAATGTATATACAAATATATATTCAAAAATGCATACAAAAATACTAAGCATGAAATTGAGAAACCCTGCGATGGAAAATACTTGAAGCTAAAAGATTTCTGGGTTTTTTGGATTTCTAGCAAAGATTCTCCAGGCACAATTTTAGGATTTTGGAAAGGCATAGCATGAGTATTTGAAGAATTTAAGCCTTCTCTCCTTCTATTTAAGCTTTCTCTAATAGAATTTATTTGATAAGAGGTAAACAGGAAAATTTTGGGGCCGGGCAAAATATGACAACATGAAGTATGTGGGAGTGCTAGAATTTGTTTGGTAGATGGAAGAAAATTTCTGGATGGTTTGAGACATGGGAATATGTGTTATGCTTTGATTCCTAAGAGACCTAAAACATTGAAAAATGAGACTAAAGAATCACAACCGAAGGAGATAAGAGAGTTGCTGACAAAATATGAAGACATAATATCAGACAATGTACCTAAAGGATTACCACCTATAAGGAGTATCATTCATCACATGGATCTTATACTAGGAGCTAGTTTGCCTAACAAAGTAGCACATAGAATGACACTCATAGAGAATGAAGAACTGAATAGACAGATATAAGAGTTGTTGATGAAAGGGTTGATCAGAGAAATTTTGAGTCCTTGTGTAGTACCTATAGTGTTAGTACCTAAGAAAGATGGAGAATGGAGAATGTGTACTGACTCTAGAGCAATAAACAAGATCATAGTTAAGTATAGATTTCCTTTACCTAGGATGGATGATATCATGGATTATTTGAAGAGTGGATACCATCAGATTAGAATCAGAGAAGGAGATGAATGGAATATTACTTTTAAGACAAATGAAGGAGTGTATGAGTGGTTAGCAATGCCTTTTGGGTTGACAAATGCACCTAGTACTTTTATGAGGTTGATGAATGAAGTCTTGAAGAAATTCTTGGGTAAGTTTGTTAGTGTATACTTAGATGACATTTTGATTTTCAATAAGACAAAGGAAGAACATTTATGGCATATTAGACAAGTTTTATAGAGGTTGAGAGAAAAGAAATTGTTGATCAACATCAAGAAATGTAGTTTCATGAAGGAAGAACTAGTGTACTTGGGATTTTTGTTTTCTGCGGAAGGATTGAAGATAGACCCTGAGAAGGTAAGAGTAATTGTTGAATGGCCTACACCAAAGAGCATTGGAGAGGTTAGATCATTTCATGGATTGGCTAGTTTCTACCGGAAGTTCATCAGAAATTTCAGTTCAGTTTGTAACCCTATGACAAAGACAATGAGAGGTGATAGAAAATATTCCAAGTGGACATCAAGAGAAGATAAAAGTTTTGAACTGTTGAAGCAAAAGGTGACCGAGCAACCTGTTTTGGGATTATCGGATTTCAATAAGATATTTCACGTTGATTGTGATGCAAGTGGGAGTGCAATCAAAGCAGTATTAAGTCAAGAAGGTAGACTTGTAGTATATTTCAGTGAGAAGTTGAATGATGCAAGGAGAAGATATTCTATTTATGATCAAGAGTTCTATGCCATAATTCAAGCCTTGAAGAAGTGGAGACATTATTTGTTGCCTAAGGAGTTTGTGTTGTATACAGATTATCAAGCTTTGCAATATTTGAACAATCAAGGTAAGTTAAATCAGAGACATATGAGATGGGTAGAGTTCATGTAGAGTTATACTTTTGTGTTGAAACATAGGAGTGGAAAATCAAATAAAGTTGTTGATGCATTGAGTAGGAGAAGAAACTTGTTAACAAAGATGAGAGTTGAAGTATTGGGATTTGAAGAATTAAAGAACATGTATGAGGGAGACACTAATTTTGCAAAACCTTCGAAAGCATGTAAGGAAACTTGTGTGATAGATATGAGTAAATGGTTGGACTATTTCATTCAGGAAGATATGTTGTTTGGAGGAAATTAGTTGTGCATACCTAGAAGTTCAATGAGAGACAATTTGATCAATGAGAAACATAGTGGTGGATTGGTAGGACATTTTGGCATTGATAAGATAGTGGCATTGGTGAGTGAAAATTACTTTTGGCCTCAGATACGTAAGGATGTTAGGAAACTTGTGTAGAGTTGTAGAGTTTGTCAAGCTGCAAAAGGGAGTAGTTAGAATATTGGATTGTACAAACCTTTGACAGTATCAGAGAGACCTTGGGAAGACATAAGCATGGATTTTGTAATGGGATTGCCTAAGACATAGAGAGGAGATGATTCAATATTTGTAGTGGTAGATAGATTTTCAAAGATGGCTCATTTCATACCTTGCAAGAAGACAACTAATGCAGTGCATGTAGTTGACCTATTTTTCAAAGAGATTGTGAGATTGCATGGATTACCTAAGAGTATAATTTTAGATGGAGATACAAAGTTTGTTGGATATTTTGGGAAGACACTTTGGAAGAAGATGAAGATAGATTTGAAGTTCAGTTCAACTTTTCATCCACAGACTGATGGATAGACGGAGGTAGTGAATAGGAGTTTGGGAAACTTGTTGAGATGTTTGGTTGGACAAAAAGTAGGAAGTTAGGATTTGATTCTTTCAAAAGCAGAGTTTGCATACAATAATTCAATAAATAGGAGTATCAGAAGAACACCTTTTGAGATTGTTATGGGAGTGAATCCTAGAGGAGTGACAGAACTGAGAGACATGGGTACAAAGGAAAAGAGAAGTGTAGAAGCAGAAGAATTTGTAGACCACATAAAAATAGTGCATAATCAGGTTAAGAAGAATTTGGAGGATGTGAATAGCAAATATAAGGAGCAAGTAGATGAGAAGAGAAGACATAATGAATTTGAAGTGGGAGATGAAGTAATGATGTACTTTAGAAAAGAAAGATTTCCAGTTGGAACATATAACAAGTTGAAGATGAAGAAGGTTGGACCTTGTAAGATACTCAGAAAATTTGATTCAGGAAATACATATGAAGTGGAATTACCAGAGACATTGGGTATATCACCTATTTTTAATATTGTAGACCTATACTAGTATCATGAAGCAGAGTTTAGTAACAACATGGTAGAGGACTTGAAGAAACAATTACCACAACAAGCACCAGAGCAGATTGAAGATATTTTGGACAGTAGAGTTGGATGCAGTGCCAGAGGAAGACAATACAAAGAATACCTTGTGAAGTGGAAAGGCAGACTGGAAGAAGATTCATCACATATTTTTTAGGCTGAGGTAGACCGTCTTGGTTCTCCCCTAGCCCTAGCAAAGTGAGGGACTCACTTTTTCAATAACCTTAGATGTCTGATGCAGGAGCATCCCTAGTTCAAGAGTAATATTGCATCAACTAAAAACATTTGCATTTCAGTTTGTTTATAGTTCAATTTGTTTCTTTTCATTTTCTAGTTCAATTCAGGTAGTTCAGTTAGTAGTAGTTTCTATATTTTTGTCCACATTATACCATAGTTGCATTTCAGATCTTGCGAAGATGGTCTTAGCATCTAGATTCATTCATCTACATCATATCCAAAATTTAGAGCATTTGGACCAGTTACCGAAAAGTTATCACTATCAAAAGATCAACTTTTTTCTCATAACAGAGCATCCTGATAGTCTCAGACACATTAGTTAAAGGAGAAGACTTGCGGAGCATTTCTTGACTTGTTGAGCCTAACGACATATCATTCAATGATCTTTTGTTTGTCGCTGACCTTCCTTGAGATCCGCATATTATTCCATTCATTTATAGAGGTGTTCTACAAGATTAGATCAGGCCTATCCATGTACACACATTACAACTCTTCATTGGAGTTTGTGATCTTCCTTGGCCAATGTAGAGGAATCTTATGATCCAAAGATGATATATATTGATGTAATAGATCCTTAGGAAAGGAGATTAGAAGAGATTAAGATAAGAATAGTTAGAAATAGATTCATAAGCTCATAGTTTGGATTTGCGCAAAGGGACTTCAAATCTATATCTTGTGTATATTCTAAAATCAGGTATGTGAGCCCTAATTGTAAGCCCGCATGTTGCCATCCAATTTGTACTTAAATTCTATGATATACTAAATGATTGAATCTACATTTCTATATCTTTGAGTTGTTTCTGTTGTGTTTACTCTAGCTGAACATCTGGACAGTTCATTCCATGAACCATCCTGCTATGACTATACCACCTCTAGGTTGATCCCTATTTGGAACAAGCTATCCTCTTGGAAAAACATGAACATTTGATTTTTGTGATGGACCAGCAACACCTTGCTGGCTTGTTTGAGCCTGATTTTGGCTTTCTCTAGCTTGGTGTCCTATATCAACAGCTCTCTTTTTGGCTCTTGTGTTAGTTGCTATGGACTGGGATGATTGATTTTGCCCCTATGTATTATTAACCCCACAAAACTCTTCACCTTGCTAATTCATAAATGCTGCATCTAGCTGCTCCTATTCAAGATGAGAAATCTATTGTTCTAAATTTTCTTGTACTATGTTTTGCTAGACAGAAGCATTATTTTGCACCATCAAGGCCTAATTTATCATGTCAATTGAGCAAGTTGACTGGTTGTGCAGTTCATTGCTTGGGTAACACCAAATCATACTCCTTTGCCATATTATTTTGTACTAGAACTAACTCTCTAGAAGAACTAGTAGCATGCTGGTTATAGGGCTAATAAGGCCTTCTGTTAAAATTCCTTCTTTGGCCTTGGTTCTTAGCCTAATAAGGAGGTGTGTTTTGTTGGTTACTTTGTTGGTTACTTTGTTGTCTTCTTTACTGGCTATTTTGTTGTTGGTTTTGATATGGGGCCTAATAAGGTCTATAAACCTAATTCTACTTATTTTCTATGTTCACTTATTTATTGCTAAAAGTTTGTAATAGCCTCTTGATTTCTTGTAGCTCCTGGGATGGGGCTGGGACAGTATTTGTCTAAGTAGTAACTTGATAATTTAGGCCTAGTACAGTAGGTACAATAATAGGTGGGATTTGCAATGGGATAGATGGCTGCACCTGAGGAAAAATAGGCATAGATGGTCTTGGGGCTATCTTACCAGCCTGAATTAGGTTGTTTTTAGCTTTTATGGCAAGATCATAAACATTTGGTAATGTTGTACCACCTATTGATTGAATCATTATTGCAATATCATTATTTAAAGCTCTAAGAAAGTACATAAATGCATGATTGGCAATAGGACTTACCGGTGTTGGTATTATGTCCCAAGTTTTTTGAAAATGGAAGTTAAAATCTACCATGTGCTACTCTGGAGCTCTCTTTATTGTATTCACTTGTTCAACCAATGACAGGTTGTCTGACTTGTCTTCAAATTACTTATTCAATGTTTCACCTAAAAGATCCCATGAGGTGATTGATCCTATAGCCAATCCTCTAAACCACTGAAGTGCTTTACCCTTTAGAGATGCAGCCAAAAGCCTCAGTGCAACATTTTCCTATGTAATATGATGGACTGAACATAATGTATCCACATCCTTGATATTCTTGACTAGAGTAGTTTGATCTTCAACGATGAAGAAAGGTAAGCCTCTCAAGGCTACCACTAGAATATCATCATGTGCTTCCAGTAGTAATGGGCTACTAGCATTGAACATAACAAAAGACAACTATCTTGCCATTGGTGGAGGTTGAGGCGCTTGTATTTGAAGGTTTATTGCCAAATTATTTTGATTAAACTCCACAGTCCTGAGATTTGGAGGAGTAGATTGAGTTATCCTTGTTGGACTGGGTGCTCTTGTTGTTGTTCTACCTCTTCTTCTTAGGGGTGACAGTTGTAGATACTCAAACAGAGTTAAACTTCCCCTTGTTTGGACCCTTCTCATGTGCTAAATTTACTGGATCTACAAAAAATTAGAAGAAAGAGTCACCAAGTATGTTGTTTTTACCTCAAAAGGTTGGAACTCTATTGTGCATACCAAAACAACAAAGAATAATTGTGTTTAAGTCACCTGAAACTATTCAGAGTCCCACTAGGTGTGCCAAAAATTATTGTCACGAAGGATTGCGCCCTAAATGCTAAGCCTTTAATAGCTTGGCAATCCCATGCAACATGGAAACATTCTCAAACTATGGGTTTGTCTATGATGAGAATGAACCTCTGGAAGCACTGACTCCCTTTAAATGCCCCTTTGGATTTGATGTATTTTGTGGGAAAAGAGATAGAAGAATGATTAAATAAACTTAACTAAAATCTATCCTAAGCAGTGATGCACCAATGGTTGAATCCTAATTTGCAATCTGATTCATAGCTATCCTCAATACATTTATTCATACAAATCAAACTAAACAATCTTTACCACATAAATATTTTATAAAAAGGCATGAAATGACTTGCATAATCTGTATCCTATAGTAAAATTACACTTTGTGTACTTGCATTCAATAAATGAGACAAAAAACTTAAAGGTTTTGGTGTAAAACATAATAAATCTTTATCAAATCACTCAAAAGAAATAAGACACCTAAATTTGAATAGAAGAGCACCTAATTTTATTAATACTAGAAGGAAAACTCTATAAAATAATAATGAAACTGCTGAAATAAACTATTGCTACTGCATAAAACCTATAAAAACTGAGTTACAAGATTGGATCTCTCTCTGCAATGTGCAAAGACAAGGAAAAAGCAAGAACTAAGAAAAAAGTATGAGCTTTTTCCCTATAATACAAAAATCTATACCAAAAAGTAAAAGGAAAGATCAACTCCTATCAAACTGCACTCCAATTGATGCATGAAAAGTCTAAAAAGCAAATCCTAGTTGTTGAGTGAGCAAGAGGAAAATGCCTAAAAAATAGGGTCCACAATTGCTCCAAATTGAGCTAAAATAGCTTAGAACTCCTCTTCCCAAGATGTTTGACCCAAAAACTGCCAAAAATAGCCCTATTTGACTCCATGTCAAAAATAGAAAAAGATACTCCTTCGCATGAGTTTGTAGCTCAGTTCAACTCCTCCTCTTCTCTTTTTGCATGATTTGAAGGCAAAAATAGCTATTTTGACAAGTATTAGGGATAATCAATCTGTATGTTTTACCTTAGTAGGTGTTGCATGATCATCTCCTTGGTTTTTGTGCAACAAATATTAAGGTAATTAATAATTATTACCCTTAATAAGTGTTTTAGATATAATATTTCTCTCTTCTACTCATGCAAAGAGGAAAGAGGAGTACATTATTACAAATTTATTTAAGTCTCTTTTTCTTACAAAAGCTCACCAAGGCCATAGTAATCATCTCTTCATCTTTGACTTATGAATGCTCTCAAATCTTCCCTTACTATGCAAAAACACTTTAAGTCAATAGTAAAATAAAGAACCATCATGGCCCTACTCTCTCAAACCTTAATCATGATCATTCTTTTGTTTGAATTAAGGTTTCAAAAGCAATGAAAAAAAAAATCATTATTCCCTTATGACTCCCATAGACCCCTTTGCATTAGACATCATGACTTCAGCTCTTGACCATGTCCATATTTGATTGTAATAATAATCTTAAATCAAAAGTCAAAAATTGGCTTGAAACACTCAGGCCTAGGGTATTATGAACAAAAGAAACCCTAAAAGATTTCATTCTTCTTATTTTACTTTTATATTCTCAGTAGAGAGTGCACATGATTATTGAATGCTTCTAAGGAAGGGTTTCATGCTGCTCCAGATAGCTCTTTAATTGATTGGTGAGTTTTCCTTATTTCTTCTATGTATACCGTTGTGTTCTGGTATATCTCCTTTTATTCAGATAGTAGAAGTGAAAGGTGGTTTTTCTTTGATATGGTGACTGAGAGGATAGTCTCTCATCCTTGCTAGTTCAACCCATGGAAACGTGTTGCTCCTTTTGTTTTGTTATGCATGAAATAAAAGAAAAGAACTAATTTTTCTCTTACTCAAAAAGCCCTCTAGGGTTTTTCTTATTGTAGCATACTATTGTTTCTCCTCTGTGGCTTTTGTGAGCAAAGGAAAAAACCTGTTTCTATTCCTCTTGCACGTGTTGTACCATGCATAGTGGAAAGACTATCATTTATTCATGTTGTAGCTTTGTTTTATAAAGAAAATACTTTGGAGAAAATGGTTTGTTGTGGCACTTGCATCTTTCTTGTAGAATATGTAGTTGCTTTTTACCCCAAATGACTTATAAACTTCTGTGACTCTTTGATGAACACTATAGGCCATTGTTGTAGAAACTACAACCTTTGTGTACCTCCTATGATGTTATTGGTTTCTTGGTGTTGATGCTCATGCTTTTACTATGGTTTCCTTAAGAAAGTAATGGAACTTGGCATATTCTCTATTGCTACTTTTTTTAATTTGACATTTTCTCTAAGAAAAACCATGGATAACAATCTCGGCTTGCTCTACTCTAATCCTTTGACTAGAAAGTAAAACTATTACTCTAGCATGTGGAAATATATTCATGTTTTCTCTAAAAATTGATGAGATCTTGTAAACCCCTTGTTTGAAAGTAAGCAATTACTACTTTTGTTCTTCAAAATGCAAGATGTTGTTGGAGGCTTCTCTCATTAGCTTGCTATTCTTTTAGTTGCTCCTTCCTTTGTAATAATGAAAAGGTTTCCCTTTTTATTGATTGTCTAGTGATTGTATTTCCTTTTCCAGTTATCTATCTGGGATGCATTAGTACACTTACTGTATGCATTTTTCTCATTCCATTATTTTTTGTTATGCTTTTTTTACAAGTTTGAAACAATTTGTTGTGTTCTTGCAATTCTCGCTATTAGTTGTGACTATCCATAGCTGTTTAGTTTTGGTTGATAAGACTGTGAACACTCTTGTATAGTAGCTACTATTTAGCATCCACTTCTATGACTCTTATCTACGCCCTTTACTTTTAAAATTCATTGCCTTCCATTTTTTTATACCATATAGCCTACTAGAAATGAGACCTTGCACTTTTCATTGCTATCTGTGTTGTCTTGTGGGATGTTTTCTCTTAACAGGAGGAAGATAGTTGCTCTTATGACAAAATAAACTAATGTTTGTTGCCAAGGTCCTCCATGTTCTAGACCCAAAGACAAACCTTCACCTTCGAGGATAGTCATTGGAACTTTGTATTGATAAACTGCCTTTAGAATTTTGATTGTCACTCCTCCTACTCAACTGCATTGACCTTTAACTGATCTAATCTTATGCTGGCTATTGTAGACCCTAAAGGCTGAAGTATTGTATTTAAGTCATTTAACCTCTTTTTGAAAGAAAGTGTCAACACAGTCAATTATAGCTATGATGGTTGTCTTGAGATAGTCTTTTCCAGACTTTTAACACACCTTGTGATTCTCTATGTTTCCCATGCCTATCTTTTTGGATATTATTGGTGATAGTTAAAACTCCTAAGCATGATTTGGAAGTTATGACAAAACCCCTAAAGAATATAAACAAGCATTGCTTTATGTTTACTTGTAGAAGTCATTTTGTTGTTCCTTTTGTTTTGGAGAGCTTATAAGCCTCTACATCTTATATCTTACATTGTCTCCATTAGTGACTTATGTAACTGCTCATGCCTTAGTTCTCTCATGACTGTGTTTAATAGGTGAATATATTTCTTGTGTGATAGAGGCTTTCTTATAGAGATAAAATACTCACTCTTTATTTGTCATTATACGATGTCACCTTCCTATCTCTACAACTGTCACAACTTTTTAATGATTGTCTCTTCTTTGTACTTTTGTGTTGCTCTTTCATTATTGTTCCTATTTGACTTGGAGATTGCCTCCTTGACTAATGCTAGTCTACTCTTTTACACCTTCTTTAATGCTCTTATTTTCTTTTCACAATGACAGCTTCTTGTATCCTAAGCTCCCACATGATCTTTGGTGTTTCAATATTGCTATCTTGATGAAAACAATGTCTCCAAACTATGATATTATCACTGTGAACCTTTATCTGTTGTTGTCACTATGACTATCTATTTAAACATTCACACACTATTTCCATAGTCCTCTCTACCATATCTGATGTCTTTGAAACTCATTAGGGTTTGGTAGATGATTTGGTGAATTATTATGTTTATTGTCATTGCAAAGAAAAACTTAGATAGAACAGGACTTTATGAGAGTTCATAGACTTGCATTTATGAGCAAAGGATCTTCCTTAGATGCAAAGTACTATGGTAGACCTCTAACTAAATTTTCATGATTCATCTTGAACTATCCTTGGTCCATGTAAAACCTCCCTCTAGGGTTTAACATCCACATACCTTCATACTACCTTAGCAATCTTTCTTGGTCACTAGTCTCCTTTGTAGTGCAGTTTCGCTATCCCTGTCTTCTTTTACAAAGTTTAGGATAGTCCTTATTATTTAAAATTTGCTCTTTGACTGGACCCTTTAGCTTGATTGCTCCTAGTATTTGATTGTATCAATATGAGAGGTGACTGCTCAAGTTGTCCTCATAACTAATTATGCTGCACCTATTTTATGATAGTCAAGATACCTGCTTGTTATGACATTCAACAAACCCTCCTAAGACTACCCTGGCATTTGATAGTTGTTGATTCAGTGTATAATCCTCCTCCACTCTAGCATGTGTATAACAATCATGGTTGATCACTTTTACAATCTTATATTGCTACATCATGATAGCATTCTCAGTGCCCCTGTACCTACACACTCAATAAACAGATTAGGAAAACAAAAGAGGGTAGAAGCCTCTCTTCTAATAGTGATTTGATTTCTCTTTCTTTTGTATCCTTATATGATTTCCTATCTATATCTGATGTCTATCTAACTCTCTTATCCTATTGATTAGATGTAAGATAGCAAGTACATTTTGAAATTATAGCATATAGAATTGGAAAGGATCCTAAGCTCTGACAACACTCTTCATTGTTTCTTGTAGGTTCACTTAGAGATCTCAAATGGGGCAACTAAAGATGATGTGAATATCAACAAGATTTGTCATTCAGGCAATGACGGGTCCCTCTTCTCTTTTATATGCTTTCTTTTACTTCAGATGTACTTGTTATTGTGCATTGCATCATATACAATTACTCCCACAGCTTGTGTAGGATCATATAAACACTTTTCTTTATGAATATAAATAGTTATTTCATGCAATGACTTGTGTATTACTTCTCCTTTTTGTAAATCAATTGCATAAATATAAACTGAACATTATTGTATTGTATAGGTGTTTATAACCATGAGTTAGACTTAGCAAGATTTTATGTACCTTTTTGGAATGTCTCAAACTATTTCTCCCATCAGTCCTAGGATATCTCCTACCCTACTGGAGTATCCTTTCATCTTATTTGGCTCATGTAGTAGCTCTAATTGAGTTGCTACATGATCTTGGTAACATGATCACTGAAATGGTCCTCCATCAAGATAGTAGGCCTTCTAGGTTGGCTGAGAAATTAAACCTTCTTCCCCTTTATTCTTGAACCTCTCTACTTCTTCAAAGTAGCAAAGATAACTATTTTTATAGCCTGACCTAATTGGGTTGGGAAGCACAATTAGGTAAAAATAATATCACACAATACTTCATCATGATAAGATCCAATATGAAATTTTACCATTGTTTACACACTAGTACCTTGTGTTCATCTTGAATCCATGATATCTTGTAGGGTTTACAGTGTTTCAATCTCTCCAAGTTCAACTTAGTCACCATCTCCTCTAAAACCAAATTATCAGTACTACCACTATCAATGATAACCTTACAACATTTACCTCTTGATTTACATCTGGTCCAGAACAAACTTTTCCTTTGCAGTGGTTCCTCAGTTATCTCTACTTGAAATAGTGCTCTCCTCATGACTAATGATTATCCTTTCTCTAGTTTTCCAATTGAATTAGGTGATCCAATAGGTTCTTCTTCTACATAGGTTGTCCTTGCACTATTTTTTGTCTTCTTGCTTGTACTTCCTTGATGAAATTCAAATGATCTTTGTCCTTCACCTCCACACTTAAAACAAGTTCCTCTAAATGTTCTCTTATCAAATCCTCTTTCATCTCTCCTATACCCTTCACTCTGGTAAGAGTTATGATGTCCTTTGCGGTAGAAAGTTCTATCATCTCTCTGGTATGAATTGCTATCTATATCCTCCTTCTTGAATGGGCTATCTTGTTTGTTCCACTCTGCATATAATCTTTCTCCTCCGGAATAAGTTCAACCTCTTTGTCTCTACTCATGTTTCTTATTCAACTTTTAGGGAAAACTGATATGCTTCTTCTATTGTTGGCATCCTTACCACACTCACTTCCTCTTGAATGTTCAATCTTAGTCCATTGATGTATCTTGCCACTTTCTCCTTGCTTGCTTCACTATGTCTAGTCTTTATGATCATATTATGAAATTCTTTAGTATACTCCTTCATAGATTTCTCCTTTTGCTTTAGGTTTTGTAATCTCTTCAACAATTCCAACTCATAGTTAGTAGGTATAAACTAAGTTTTCAACTTTGTCACCATTCTGTCCCATTTTATGATCTTTTCTTTTCCTCTTATGTTTCTATCCAACTGTACTTCTTTCCACCAAATAACAACATGTCCTTTCAGCTTAGTCTCCACAAATCTTACCTTCTCTGGATTTTTAATTTCTTTATATTCAAAGTATTTCTCCAAGTCATTTATCCAATCAATTAATTCCTCCAGATTCAAATTTCTAGTGTAATTTGGTACTTCCATTCTAGGTCTCTTTCCAATCTTTGAAATAGATTTTAGCATCTTTACTTGACCTAATTCTTCTTCTTCTTCTAGGGTTTCGTCATTTTGATCAGTGGATTGAAATTCTTCATCATCACTTTCAACATTAGGTCAAGGTGTTAGTCCTCTTCTTGTATCTTCTTCTACAACACCCAGTCTAAGTTTCATTATTTTCATCATCTCCATCATTTCACCATTCTTCCAGCCATAGTGCCTACAACAGGTATTCTCCTTGATGACATCTCTTCCTAGGATCCAGTGCAACTACCTCAAATTTAGTGATTTGACTTCAAGGTAGTAACTGCCTCACACTCAACGATCTATTGACAAACACAAGTAGACTACCTTAGGTTGGTGATCGGTTCACCACAAGATCTTATGAAATACCTTCACTTCAAAAAGTAGCTCCCAAAGGATTCAAAACTTTTCTCTGATACCACTTGGTATAGTCATAGTCGAAAGGTTCATAAGATGAACTATCCATGCCGTACAACAAGAGTAACCACAACAGAAACAACACAAATATAGAATGCAATGGAAGATTCAAATGCTGAATATATCATATATTTAGAATGCTTATATGTCAACAACATGCGGGCTACAATCAAAGGGCTCACAACCCTGAATTCCAGTTACAACAAATATTTTTTTGAAGCACAAACACTTACTGATCATGAATTAAAAGCTATCTAACTAACTCCCATTCTAATACATCCTAGATATCTATATATATCATCTCTAAGCTCAAGAAATCCTCTGTGTTGGACAAGAAAGGTTACAAACTCCAATGAAGAGTGTATCGTGTAGAAGCAAATAGGTTGGGCCTAAACATCTGGTAATGCTCCACAAATACATGAATCAAGGTGGGACCTCAAGGAAGCTCTATATGATCCTTATGTTCCATGTAACATGTTTCATTTGACTCCACAAGTCACAAAAGTGCTCCGCAAACCTTCTCCTTCAACTGACTGTCTGTATGTTCTGTTTTGTGAAAATAGATGATCTTCTAATAGCGATAAATTTTAGCAGACAAGTCCAAATGACCTAAAATTTGGATATGATGTAGATAATGATATCTAGATGCTAAGTCCTGCTCTATGAGCTATGAAATGAAGATACATCAAAATGTGGTGCAAAGTGATGAAATTGCAAATGACTAAATTGAACTAAAAATGAAAGAAAAGAAAGAATGCAAAATGTTTTTGGTAGATACAAGATTGCTTCTGTAACTTGGGATGCTCCTGCATCAGCACTTTATGTACCTTCATCATTTGAATGCTCAGTGGGATCCATTTTGACTTGCTTGTCCTCATGCTTGATATGATTAAGATCTTGATGGATGCTATACACATTAGGATTATATGTGATATGATCAATATTGTTTTTTTGATTGTATATGTGCTCCTAGAGATCAAGTGTCTCATCATGGGAAGTTATCATTGTTGGATAATGGATAGAACTAGTTGGATATTTAATAGGATTGTTTGGGATTTTTTTATCATTGATAGCATAAAGTTGGATGAGGGGATCATCTTGGTTCTCTTGATTATAGATAAGATCTTGATCATAGATAGGTGTGTCTTAGATAGTTTGATCTTGTATAACTTGGATAATTTGATCTTGAGTATCTTAGATAACATAACCTTGATTTGGTTGACCACACATTTGATTTTGTTTCAGATTTTTTTCTTGTATCTCTTGAGTTTATATAAAAATATAGGTTTCTTGGATGGGTTTGATAGGCTTGGAATCATCGACAATATGGTTGCATAATGGATTTTGATTTGAGCTTATGGTAAGGGATAATTTGATAGGCATGATAGGAAGATGTTGGTATTTTATGGATAGTCATGATACTAGGAGGCTCTTGTTCATGTTTTATAGGCTTAGGAAATTGATAGGGTCTTTACATGATGGCACTTGATCATAGATGGGCATGTTGTTAGTCCTTTGATTACATGATAGTATTTGAGGGATAGGCATGATACTAGGAGACTCTTGTTCATGATTAATAGGATTAGGATTGATAAGATCTTTACATGATGGCACTTGACCTAGGATGGGCATGTTGCTAGGATTTTGATTGCATGATGACATTTGATGAATAGGCATGCTACCAGGAGACTCTTGGATAGGCTTGGGAGAGGTACACTCATTAGCTATATGAGCTTTCTATCTTGATATTGTTCCTTTTCTAGTATTCCAAGGAGGAAATATGAAAAAAGGATTATTTGGATGTGGTGGGTTCAAATTTTTTGTCAAAGGTTTGGATGGATTGATGGTTGTATTAATGAGATGAGTAGGATTGTAAGGATTGTGGAGATGGAGGATTTTCATAATATGTGGAGGATAATGAGTGCTCACATGAGGATGGGGTCGGAAACATGGATTGAGTATAAGGACCTTGATATAAGATGGTTTTACTCTTGTCAAAAGTATCATAAGGATGAGTAATGGATATGTCTATAGGGTTGGCATAATGGCTCATGCTATTTTGTTCTTTGTTAGAATGCTCTTACATATTCATGTATGAGGGATGAAATTTTATGGCATGTTTGTGTGCAATAGTATCATCAAAGATATTTTTATTAGGATATTCATCTTGATCCACAAGGTTATGATCATTATCATCGGTAAAGAGATTGTGGATTTGATTTGGATAGAAGACTTTATCTAATGAAAGCATAGGTTGAGGGATTCCTTTGATTGTAACTTTTGGCTTCACATTTGCTTCATGGATAGTAACTTAGAACTAGGGTTTCTAGCTTGCATAATAAAGTTCTAAAACCATGGATCCATGGTGGCAATGATGAAGGATGACAAGGTGTTTGTGTTGGTGTTAATTGTTATCATGTAGGATTGCACCCATTATACAAAGCTATGAAGCTTGGCAATCTTGTGTAATATGGGATCAAACTCAAGTTGTGGGTGACCTATGGTGAGATTGAACCTCCAAGTTATGGGCTGGTTCCCTTATAATTTTTCTAAAGGGTTAATGACTTGGCAGGAAAAATGATAGAAAAAATGGATAATGAAAGGACTAAATTGAAAGTAAATGGGTGGTGATGCACCTAATTGGTTGAAACATGCAACTTTACCTCACAATAACTTTCAGAGTATCTATCCACACAAACCACTTTGGTAATATGACCACAAAAATGATTCTAAGGAAGGCTTGAATAACTTTCTTTTTTGGAGGAAAACTAGGTTCTCACAGCATGAAAGAAATGAATATTTCAATACACAACCTAAAACCTCTAATTTTTACTGCTTTTCAATGCATGCAAGTGTAAATGAGATAATGATTTTAAAGGCTCTGATTCTAAACACAATAAAGTCTCATCAAATCATTCATAAAACAACACAAATGAGAAGGTAGATACTAGATTCAACTAAAAATAAATGAACACTTGCATAAAAATGGCAAAAAATATAACTTATAACCTCCTGTAATGTATTAATCTACAAAAATTGAGTTACAAACACTCTTTCTCTCTGTAATGCATAAGAGAGAAAAAAGGCAAGAACTGGAAAAAGCATAAGCTTTTGCTCATGATATACAAAAATTTGTCCCATGGACCCTAAAAAGCTAACTGCAGTGAACTCAACTCCAAAACTATATGAGAAAGTTATAAAAAGGCAACTCAAGGTTGCTTGGGCGAGCAAGAATAAAAAGCCTAAACATCAGGCCCTAAAAACACTCCAAGATGAGCTATTTTAGCTCACAACTCCAACTCTCAGCATGTTTGACTTAAGAAAAGTCAAAATTAGGCCCCAAGATCAAAAATAGAGCAATTTGACTCCACTTCATTTTTGTCTTCTTCTTTGCATGTTTATGAAGGTGTAATTAACCCATATTAACAAATTTTAAAGGCAATAATTAATTACCTTAATAAGTGTTATGTCTAGGTCCTATTTGTTTCTAAGGCTTAAATATAACACGTATTAAGGAAATTCATATAAATATTGCACTTAATACGTGTTAATATACATTAATTAGCCTTTTGGATATGCAAGAAAGAAGAAAATACAAGGCTTGTGAAAATGCCCTCATTGTTCTATACTTAGCAAAAACAAAACAATTTGCCCAATGTGGCAATCTGTGAGTTTGCCAAGTCACTATGTTGAGTTCCATACAAATGTGGTGTTAGAAACCATGAAAACATACAAGGCAAGAATAATCTTCACCTTATGATTCCATTACATGACAAAAATGTTTGATTATGGGTACTTTGCTATTGTCACACATATGGTTCCTGTAACTTGCTCCTCTTATGATAACTTTATTGATAAGACTTGTCGTTCACTTACTATCATGGTGGTCTTATGGCATAATGTAGAGGTTCAGTTGATTAATGCAGCTCATATTCTTTTCACTGCTACTCCTTGTTACATCTATAGCATCTTTATGCATCTGTAGAATGCTCCTGTCATGTCATTCACTGTTCATCTTATTAATGCTCTTAAATGAAGCATCTTTTGTCTGTTACAAGGCATTTTTTAACATGATTACTTCATTTTGACAAGTTTTTTTTCTGAAGTGAGCATAGTTTATAGGAGCAACTACTCTTCTTCATCTCTCTATGATAGCTTTACTAATGTAGCCTGCCACTTCATTTGATGTGTTGATTGTTCCATGCATATTGATCATTACTCATTGCATGATAGTGTACTCTTTGTTGTCCTTAATCTGATATCCTTCTAAGATGACTAAAGAAGGAAGCATGCTAGGCTCTACCCTTGTGGGAGCTATTGGGACCTGAAATTTTCTACCAATTTTTGCAGAAATTTTAGGAACCCATGATGAAAAAATCAATTTGAGTACTCAAAAATGCACCTGCACAAGATGCTCAAGTGGCCTACTTTGAAGCATTACAATTCAAAACCTACTTAGTTTTATACAAAATCACTTTGCAAGCATACTTTCCTATCATCTGTGAGTGTACATGTTTGATTTTAGCTTCCTATGACGAGATTTGACTAAGTTTTGAGGAGTCAAGTTGAAGGAGTTTTGAAAAAGTTTTGCTATTTGCACAATGTAAAATCAGTCTGGGAGGCCAACTTGGGAGGCTAATATCTTGCAGATGGATAATGTTCATGATGAATTGATTGGTGTTCCTAAGTCATGTTATCAAAATCTAATTCTATCTTCGGTTTCAAGGCTCTAGCACATCGTTTGCTATTTTTTCAAAATGAAAAGCAAATGCACTTAGCCTTGATTTAATAGTTTTCACCTCCAGAGAAGTCAACTTTGGCCCTAAATATTTGTGAAGGAAGTGAAATGGTGAAAAATCCTCTTGTACACATGCTCAATGGATCTAAATGAACAATTCTTTCTAGTGGCAGCTTCCCAGGAGAAGATTTGATATTTTTTCAAGGAGGTGACTTGGTGTGCTTCTTAAGTTGGTTTTTTGACAGATGCAGTTGCAGAAAAGGCCAAGTGGGCCACTTTGGCATTGAATATCTTCCACCTCAAGGTGTGTTTTGCCAAACCATTTGTTGTGCTAAATTCTTGGGTACAAACTTTACATGCATGTGCATTTTAATGGCTACAGGAGATGGTTTGATCAATTTTCCAGAATGATTTTGGAGGCTATAGGACTTGTTTTGTTCACTGTGCAAAGATGCCAGAAAGTGGATTTTGATGTCCACCTAGTTTGATTTTTCACTTCATGAGCATGTAGAGGTAGTCCCAGATCATTTCAAGATAAAAACTTGTTTCAAAATGAACTTTTTTTTAGTCAGGCCCACATGGGGCCCCGACTTGTGTCACACAAGTATTGGTTGATGAGCCAAGATGATAATGTTTGTTGAGTCTGTGGTATTATTCTATCTTTTTTGGTGATGGATTAAAGCCTCATTAAGTATTCATTGATGAAATCTCTTCAAAATAAATTCTTTTGTAAGGCAATAGAGGTTAGAAAACTAGGTACATCTTGGGAATCTTGTGCCTTTTCTTCATGACATTGCTTGTGCCTTTTCATATTCAAAGAGAGCTGTATGACCACATAAGGGATGCCCTCTAGTGGAGGAAGGGAATTGGATGTGCATCATCTCTATGTGAATTTTACTGCTTCAAAGGTCATCATAGATAGAAAGTGGAAGAGCTGCGAGTAAGCTTCATTGTAAAATTGACAAAGTTGTTGGTGTTTTAGGAACCAACAGACAATCTCTTGGAAGATTGGTAAAGAAGATCACTATTAGGGTTTCCTTTTGGAACTACAAATCAACCATGTTATTGGTGCATCTGGTATTGTCAGCCAAGAATGTAAAACTGTAATATCACAGTATGGTGATATGATTTTTGAGGTCTTGATGGCACAGACAAATCCTTAGAAGATTTGTTCTCCTATTGGCTTGTGCTCTTCTAATGGTCAAATGGATGTTAGCATGGGTATAGCTAGCGTACTAGATAAAGAAGCTCATGAAATAGAGGCATCTTCAAGTTCCAACGATGTAATGTGCACTACTTATCAGATGGCAGTTGTGTGGATGCAGAATCAACTCTCCCAAAACTAGACTAAGGAACATATTCTCAACTACATGAATCAGCTCTGTGAATGATTGCCAAGCCTGAATGGAGAATCAATTGTTGACTATGATCAAATATCAAGCATGCTAACTATTACATTTTCTATTGGAAGTAAAACATTTGATCTGACAGCAGACTAGTATATTCTTAAAGGTGGCGAATGTGTTACGATTCAGTGCATAAGTGGTTTCATGGGCTTGGATGTTCCTCCACCATTGGAGTGTTATTCCTGCATTGTTGCCCTTGTCTATCATAATGGACACCTTGATCAAATAGAAATATTCATTCATAAAATATCGTTACCATCCACTTCTCATCTAAATCTCACATCATTATGTAGAGAGGGCCGACATCAAAGTATAACAAAAAGGGGAATTTTTGTCAGACATTATAGTTGGAAATGCTCTGGCGGGCATGTGTGTGAATGTGGAAGCATTGACAAGATAAAGGAATGATTTCTCTGCCATCATAACAAAGAGTTTGCAATGGCATTTGATTTGTTCAAAATGGCCCTTAGAAACAACTATTGTAGTTGTTAAGAACCTCTAAGTATGAGTTGATTGCTACAGTGCAATGAAACCTATCTCCAAGACTGTTGCAAGTGAAATTGTTGAGAGATGTGAACTATCTCCATCATTTTAAAAGGGACAATGTGCTCACTATGAATTAAAAGAGGTGCATCAGCAAGATTGAAGTCATGAATCCAGGAGGGATTACTCCAGAGGGATTTTGAAAAACCGTGGTCATGGAAACATAGAAGGAACCATTTGATTCGATGAAAGGCAATGAATGAAATTTAGTTTGAATCCTCTGGTGGAGAGACAAGGCATTTGAACTATTTGCAAGTGAAAGGAGTGTACAAGACATCTGGCAGAGAAGTTCCTACAGCTACCGCAAAGGAGCCAGGCATGATGTGCGGGTTAGCGGTGAGGTCCTTGCAGTCCCACAAGCAAACTCTAACTAGAGTGCGAGAGAGTGGTGGAGTTATTTTTTCCCGCATCACCGCAAGAGATGTCAGGTGCATGTGCAAGAGAGTGATAAGGGCCAAAAATTCAAAAAATTTAAATAAATAAAGACCAAAGGTGGAGAAATATGCGGGAAGCAAACCATATTTGGTTTTTATTTAATGTGCTTGATAGGTATTTTTTTAAAGGGTGAAAATATAAATTTTCATAGGTAATTATTTTACCTAAGACACATGGGTAATGTGAAAATTGTAAAAGGATGCACCATAATGTAAAGGGTCATAACCCTAAATTTGTAAAATATCTATGGGAGATACAAATTGAAGAAAGGGGGGCATCAGTAGAAAAGAAAACTTGATCACCATTAGTAGTAGTAGGTGTCATCCATTCCATCCATTTTTATAAATTTCTACACTCAATGTATATATTTTAAAAAATCAATGGAGAAAGGATGTTTATTGTAATGGGTAAAATGGGATAATCAAAATGAATAATAAAAACCCAAAAAAACCAATGGAATGTGCAAGTAAAGAAGATTTAAAAATAGGAAAGTAATACTTACAACCTCTTTTACCTTGTGATTTCCATTGTTCACCTATTCTCTTTTGATCTTTTGGTGATGAAGATGGCCCTCAGGAAGCTTGCTTCCTTGCTTCGATTCCTCAAGATGACAAGGAGAAATGGCTCAAATACTTGTTGGGTTGAAGATGAGCTTCAACACAATATGGAATGGATGATAAATGGTGGATGTGAAAGTGGGGGTGCCAATGGCACGCTATGGATTCTGTAGCATAAGTTTACTTGAAAGCTAGATATAAAATGAAAGGATAGAGGGTTGTATTTATAGACTCATGAGAGAGAGGATCAATGGTGTAGAAGAAATAAGGAGATCAATCATAGAGGATGTTTGAGAGAACGTGCACAAATAGAAGAAGGACATGTGTCATTCAAAAAGATGCTTTGTTGAGTTAACTACTTTCTTGATGAGGACGAGTTTTTATTTCTTAAATTAGAATATATTTTTCTAATTTAAGAGTTTTGTTGATTAAACAAAGTTGCTTTAAATCAGTTAACTTAGCTTTTGCTTTTGTATGACAAGAAAAATTTATTTTGAGAAGATATTGAAGATTTTTTAGAAGATAAGAAAGCGTAATTAAATAAATAAATTTATTTAATTACTTGCACATGATTTGGAAGAATAAATAAAATATTTAATTATATTTTATTTTTGGAGATTTTGATTTAATTTAAATAAATTTGCATTTTATTTAAATTTGGAAGAATGAAAGATTTAATTAAATAATTAAAATTATTTAATTATTTAGAAGAATAAAGTTGATATTGATGGAATTAATTAAATAAATATAATTTATTTAATGGGAGAAAATGAATCAAATAAATAAAATAATTTATTTATTTATTGATGGAGGAATATTAAGATGAAATAAATATTTAAAATATTTGTTTAGGTAGAGTCATGTCATTTTTAGGTGTATACATTTTGCCCCTCTTTGATGCAATGTGTTTTATCACGTTGTTTCAAAGAATAAGAAATTTTGACAATGATACATGCCCCAATTTGCCCCTGGTACAAGTTTAATAATAGGATGCCCTCTCAGGAGATTGGACGAGAAGATGACAGAAAGCGTGAGATGGACAATCTCACAAAGAAGTAAGTGGAAAGCGGGTTAGGATGGAGAAGAAAAAAATTAGGACATGGTTTGGAGGAACAGATATGGAAAGTAGTCACAGTTGTCACATAGTTAGCCATGGTTCACTTGCTATATATAGGAGCTGGGTCCACAAGTCTTATTCATTTGAACACTTGTCCTTAGTTGATTGGTCTTTGAGAACTTAGGAGAGTAGAGGAGCTACAGTAGTTGACTGAGATATGGATATTCTGCGTGAGGAGCACCAGTTTGAGCGAGTTCAACAGTTCGATCAGCCACTCGAGGTAGGACCACCGATATACAGTTCGACAAATCTCGCTAAAAGTCATTTATTAGGTCAATAAATGCTTAGGAAAAAAAGCTAAGACAAATGTGCCAAATTGCAATTCGACGCATATGTGTTCCGAAATGGTGCATATGCTGCGAAGTTGAGAATCTAAGAGATCTTACGGTGCATATGATATATGTGTGCATATAGGCTAGGAATTGATGCATCCATTGTGGAATTGCGCATGTGACACTAGAAGTGGCACATGTGCTAGAATGACACATACACGTCAAGGATTGGTGCATTCACGGTGAAGCAGCGCATCTAATATGGATTGGCACATTTTCCACCTGGATCAGCGCATTTGCACTAGGATAATCAGTTGACTTAATGAAATTAACCCAATTGGCACCTTGATCAATGCGTCAATTCATAAGTGATCTCTGAGATTGCCGAGAATCTAGTCAAGAGATGATATGTTGTTTTGATTAATTTGATGTGTTAAGTCAATGATAGGATAGTTTGATTGCTTTGAGTAGGTTTTTCTTGGATATGGATTCCTTTGACGCCATGCTTTGCTTGGTTGCAGGAGGATATCTGGGATACCCTGATGTCACGAGAGCAGTTCCCTTTGCCATTGTTGCAGTGGTATATGTTGACAGAGATGGACCGCAAGGCTCTTGGTGCTATGGGTCTTCATTAGATTTGTTTCATGCCTGAGATTTGCGTGAACCATGGGTTGTTGACTGCAGTGGTGGAATGATTCCACAACGAGGATGGGACATTCCATCTACCGACTAGGGAGATGGAGATCACTCTAGAGGATGTCTACATGATTCTGCACCTCCCTATTCAGGGAGAGTTGGTAGAGTATGAGTCACAGTGTGACGCTAGATTGGCTAAGTATAGACATGTTTTTGATGACCCAGATCTGGTTGAGTAGGTGATTTCATGGCAGGACATTCATGACTGCTATGACTACTTCCTGGGGATAGTGGCGGGACTGATCAATGGCGTAGTATGCCCTGATAGGAGGTCACATGGGTTCCTCACTAGTTGGGGGAGGGTGCTAGAGAGTATGATTACCGATGGGACTTGATATGCATGGGGTGTGTGTGTGCTAGCACACTTGTACAAGGATATGCACCAGGTTGTGTATAATAGAGGAGCTAGTTTGTCAGTAGGCATGCCACTTTTACAATTTTGGTTGTGGGAGCACATAGCTATCATGCGACTGATATGTATTTTTCATTAGGTAGAGAGGTGAGCCCTATAGCTATGGATATGTAGGCGTGATTTCCTAGCACAAGCTGGGGAAGGTCGAGTATTGGAGACATGCACTAGATAATGTGGATCTAGTTATCTCGTGCCCATACCTAGACTACGAGGTATGGGAGGATGAGGCTGTGAGTTGCCATACTATTTCCAAACTCGATGGCTTATTAGCAGGATGAGGTACATATTAGAGCAGCAAATTGTTAGTAGAGTATAGAGGCGGTTTGGTAGAGTGTAGGGTAGGCCATAGGGGCAGGTACAATTTGCGAGGACCCATGCAGAGAGATTTAGGTGAGGTCCCATGGCATCGTATGAGGAGGCTTTGGTAGACTTTCATCAGATCCCTCATGCAGCTTGGCCTATGAGGAGGGATATAGTAGATGCGGGCATGACACCAGATTATGAGGTGTAGTTCGCCGCTCATCCATTTCCCAGATATTCAGGACCTAGAGAGTTGGATCCTTGTATAGACGAGGAGGATTCAGATGATGAGGGTGGAGCTATTAGGAGGAGGTCAGGGAGATGATGGTGGAGATGGAGAAGAAGGAGGAGATGGAGGAGGAGGAGGTAGACTGAGATAGAGGAGGAGGTTTGGGGAGGGACCTTTGGGTTAGCAGGAGGTTGTGCAGCCATAGGCTGTAGGGCAGGTATAGGTACAGAAGGTGGCACTATAGAAGCAAATGTCATCACCATAGTAGGTGGCACAACAGCAGGTGTAGGGGTAGGTGCCAGCACAGTAGGTGGCACAAGGATAGGGACAGGTAGGGTAGGCTCTACAGCTTGACTTACAGCAGCAGGTCATTGTTGCTTTATAGGGTCAAGTTAGGCAATTGAGGACCCGCCTGAGAGTAGTGGAGTCTCAGAGAGAGGCAGAAGTAGGAAGGATATCGAATATATCCAGAGAGTGATACGCAGCCCTGGCAAGTGTGCAGATGATTAGAGCAAAGAGAGATGTAGCGGTGGCATCCCTAGGTACATATGGTACTTCAATCTTTTTGGTTACATAGGTGTACTAGGCACAGACATAGCTGGCCCAGGTATAGGGTGAGCCTACCACAATGTAGGCTCAGACTCAGTACTACAAAGGATTATATCACGAGGTAGTGTCGGTAGACCAACATGTGCTTAGTTATAGTAGTCAGTCTGCGGCATCACAGAGGGCAGGTGGATCCTAATCTGTGGCATCAGTGAGAGGCCCCCAGTAGTCAGGGGGTGATAGAGGAGAGGGTAGTGTTGGGAGCAGTGTTCCATGGCAGCAGGGTTAGACAATTTTTGACACTTGTACCAATTTTTGGCTTGATGTACACATTTTTTATGGCTTAGATAGCCTATTATATATTATTTTGCCCTGAGACATGTATCACTATCTTCTTGTATTTTGTATACACTTTATGATATGACTCTGAAAGATGGACAGATATTTTGATATATTGTACATTTGGACATGTTTTATGGTTATATGATGATGCAGTTATTGATGTTCTACATGCACGTGTTCTATGTTTATATGCTATGGATGCAATCTATCTTATGACACTTTGTATATGTGATGCATACTAGATGGATTAGGATGATATGAGATGCTAATGTAAATGTGAAATGTTATTGTAGCTCTATATGTATTTGTCTATGTTTTTGATTTTTGAGATGATATACGGATGTAAATGTATGTGGATGACCTAATGCACTTATTATGTATGTAAATGATTTAATCATGTGAATGACCATCTCATGTGGTATGATATGTTATCTATGCTATGTTTTTGATATGTCCAAATGTACTCAATCAACATAGAGATGATATAGATAGGTGAAAGAAAAGGGGATGAAAGAAATATAGGCTTTCATTTGATACTCTGCAGGATTTTTTCATTGCATGGTTGATATAGATTTTTGGATATAAAATGGATGTGGATACTTTGCCATCATTAGTGTGCAAGCACTTTGGTTTCATCATTAGGCACTTTTTGTTTCTTTTCTCTTTTTGAAATGTTGTAAGAAAATACAAGCATCTAGGTATAATTAAACTGAGATGACCTGAGTATTCCTTACATGGATTTTGAGATAGCAAGTTGATACAAGCATCTAGTCAAACTTGAATCTAGATGACCAGAGTACTTCTTGCTTTTCAACAGACATGGCTTGCCCTTTTTCATGTTCAGACTTCTAAAGTCCTCAATGATCTTTTGTTGATCATGTTATTAGACAAAAGTCATCACATTACTAAAGTTTGATCCACAAATAGTAGACAAAGAAAAAGATTATGCCCCCATCATAGCATCTCTAGCTTTTCACATCCTTGAGTAGCATAGGAAGACATAATGACAAAAATCAAAGACCTTGTAAGTTAACCTGTTCACAAAACATTGTTGCATTAGATGTGTCTTTTTGCCATAATTGATATAGAGTTAATTTGAGTGTTTTGGTATAGGTTTACACTTTGCTTTGGATAGGTTGATGTTGTGTGCCCAGATTTTTGTTTTTGTCAAGCTTGTTTTGGTATGTGCACTTGTCTAGTGAAAGGTATCATAATCCTTTATTGGTATCCTCTTCGAACAGGTGGCATTCAAGAATCCAAATCTTCAACCAGGGCGAGGAGTTGCCCCCAGTGAAAACTAAGGATTGACTTATTATGGATGACACGAGAAATAGATAGGAAGAGACAGACCCTAAGGGACTAACCTAGTGCCTCAGGGGCTCAATGCTAAATGGCCTTGCCTACATGATGACGCAGAGGCAATGTAGTTTGGGGTGAACCTGATGGACCTAAGACCTAGGTGATGGCATAGATATAGAAACGGTATGGACAGTAGGACAGCCGACACTCAATGGAATGGACAGGAAAAAAGGGGAGTGGAGCCTCAGGGGCGCATTGAGAATGGCCTTGCCTACGTGATAGCTCAGAGGTGACGTAGTTCAAGAATGATTCAAAGGACTGGTTCAAGATGAATGATATGATGGACACAAGAGACATGAGGTCACAACAAATGGAGGAAGCAGTTTGTTGTAGATAGCACCTGTTTACCAGGTTTCACCACTTGCTTTTATTTGCACAAAAGCTAAAAGTACAAATGATACCTGTTTTCCAGGTTTTCATCATGGTACCTATCCTAGCCGCCTGTTTGCCAGGTTTTCACCAGAGGATGATTTTTTTTTATTTTTCCACTTTTTTTATTTTTTATTTGTTTTTTATCACTTGTTCAATTTTTTTGAATTTTTAAGGGCTCCCTTACATTGGGGTTGTTAGGTATAGAACTTACAAAGATGCATGTTGTTGATAGCATCAACAAATAGTTCACCTTCAGATGTAGCCAATTGATATGCTCTTGACCCATAGGCTGCAATGATGACATAGGGACCTAGCCAGTTGGGTTTGAGCTTGCCTATCTTTTCTCAATCTTGCTAATTTCTGGGGTTTTCTCTAAGGACTAGATCACCAACTTGGAAAAGTTAGGGCTTTACCCTATGGTTATAGCTTCTGGACATCCATTACTAATAAGCTTTTAAGTGGTTAAAGGCTTGTTGCCTTCTCGCTTCAAGCGGCTCTAACTCTTGAAGTCTGGACACTCTGTACTCTTCATCATATATGAGGCCTTTTAACAAAACTCACAAGGATGGGATCTCGACTTCAATGGGCAAGATAGCTTCAGATTCGTAGACTAGGGAGTTGGTGTTGCACCTGTGGGTGTGCGGATACTTGTACGATAGGCTCACAGCATGGGATTTAATTGGATATGCCAATCACGACCAACATCATTGACAGTCTTCTTTAGGATTTTCAAGATAATTTTATTTGATGCCTCTGCCTGCTCATAGCCTTGGGGGTAATAGGGGGTTAAAAAGTGGTGTTCGATATGGAATTTGTCACATAGTTCCTTGACATCTTGATTTTTGAAAGGTCATCTATTATCTGTGACAATGGATGAAGAGATACCATAGCGACAAATGATGTAGTTCAAGATAAAAGAGGCAATTTGCTTGCCTGTGATATTGGCTAAGGGCACGGCTTCAATCCACTTTGTAAAGTACTCAGTGGCGGTGATTATGAATTTATGGCTGCAAGATGAAGGAGGGTGAATCTTTCCCACTAAATCGAGTCCCCAATGACAGAAGGGCCAAGGAGTTGTTAATGGCTACAACTCTTGTTCTAGTGCATGTATCAGGTTCCCATGGATTTAGCACTTCTTGCACTTCTTTACAAAATGATAGGAATCTTGTTCCATGGTTGGCTAGTAGTATCCCATGCATATGAGTTTCTTGGCTAGGGTAGTGCCACTAGAGTGGGTCCCACATATATCATAGTGCACTTCGCTCAGGGCAGTTTGATATTCCTCACTATCGAGACACCTAAGGAGAGTACCATCGAGACCTCTGCGATATAGGGTATTGGTGACAATGGCATACTAAGATGCCTGATGGATAAAGGTTCATTTTTGGTTACTAGAGAGATTAGGTGGGAGGGTATTCTCTTTAAGATAGGAAAATATTTTTCCATAGAGGGGAGAATTAGCTCCAACAATGTGGCAAAGGATATGGGATTCAAGGGTGTCATATGCAGGACATGACACTAGCTCTACCAAGAACTTGTAATGTGATTGATTATTTGGAATATCGAGGAGAGGTGTAATCATGGCCATGGCGTCTCCAACTTTGTTCTTAATCCTTGGTATCTATTCAAAAGATATCTTGACAAAGTATTCTTTGAAGTCATCCACCATCCATTTGTAAGGGATTAATTTCTCATCTTTTGTCTGGTAGTCATCATTTACTTGATTTATGACCAGCTGTGAGTCACCATACACCTGAAGTTCTTGGATATTTCATTCAACTTCTAGCTTGATGCCAATGACTAGGGCCTCATATTCTACCACGTTGTTAGTGCAGGAAAACAGTAATCTATATGATTTACGAATGGTGTCACCACTAGGGGTGATCAATAAGATACCTGCTCCTGATCCATGCTGAGTATATGAGCCATCGAAATACATTTTCCAGGTTGTTGTGGTTATGTGAAAGATAGATTCATCTGGAAATTCAAAGTTCAAAAGGCTGTTGTCTTTCAGAGGTGCATCTGCCAGTTGGTCTGCAAGTACTTGGCCTTTTATTGCTTTCCTGTCTATATATTCGATGTTGAATTTGCTGAGACGCATGACCCATTTGGACAATCTACCTATAAGGGCTGCTTTGTTGAGTAAATACTTGAGTGGATCAATCTTTGCTACTAGTTTGACCAAATGTGACACCATGTAATGTCTCCATTTTTGTGAGGTGAAGACCACAGTGAGACATGCTCTTTCAATGGGCGTGTATTACAGTTCATATCCAACAAGTGTTCGATTGATATAGTAGATCGCTTGTTCTTCTCATTCATAATTTTGTTGTGTGAGAATAGCTCCTAGAGCTATTGGTGTGGTTGAGATATACAGTAACAGAGGTTTACCCTGAATCAGTGGCATCAATACAGGAGGCTTCATTAGATATTCCTTTAACTGCTGAAATGCCTTTTCACATGAATCATTCCATTTGAAAGGAACATTCTTATGTAGGAGGTGAGAAAATAGGTGGCACTTGTCTGCTAATTGATAAATGAACCTTCTGATAGATTGTAGTTTTCCTTGTAGGGACCTTAGTTGAGTGAGATTCTTAGGAGGCGACATTTCCATGATGGCCTTTACTTTAGCTAGGTCAACTTCGACTTCGATTCCATTGGCGGACACTATGTATCCAAGTAGCTTTCCTGAGGTAACTCCAAACATGCACTTCTTTAGATTGAGGCACACATTAAACTGTTCCAGTCTTTTGAAAATTTTATCTAGTATTTCTAGGTGTCCTCTTGTGAGTGATTTTGCCAGAATGTCATCAACATAGTCTTCCATTATAGTATGCATCATGTCGTGGAAGATTGTGGTCATAGCTCTCTGATATGTTACACTGGCATTTTTTAAACCAAATGGCATGACACACCAACAATAGGTGCCCCAAGGACATGTGAATGCAGTCTTGTGTTAGTCTTCAGGTGCAATTTTTATCTAGTTGTATCTGAGAAAAACATCCATTAGTGACAACATGGTGTGGCCTATCGTGTGATCTACAATAATGTCAATGTTTGGTAGGGGAAATCATGTTTCAAACAAGCTTTGTTCAAGTCCTTGAAGTCATTACATATTTAGACTCTACCATCTGGTTTGGGAACTGGTACTATGTTTGAAACCCACTCAGGATAGTCTATTGGTCTGATGAATTTGACATCTAATTTTTTCTTCATCTCTTCTTTCACCATGAGAGCCACATGTGGGTGCATCTTTCTGAGTTTTTGCTTTACTAGTTTAGCTCCTGGAGCTAAGGATAAGTGATGCATTATGAAATTTGGATCTAGCCCTGGCATATTCGCATATGTCCAAGCAAAGTTGACTTGTTTTCTTTTGAAGAATTCAATGAATGCTGGCTTTTCTTGTGTTGTTAAAGACTGTGCCATGTGGATCATTCTAGGATTATCACCTATGCCGACATTGATCGGCTCTGCTAGTTCTATCAAGATTGAAGATCTCTCCTGATGTGTAAGATTGGGTAGAGGGTCAAGCCTTCCATCCTTCGGCACCTCAAAGAGGTTTTCACTGTTGGATACATCTATATTTTTACTTTTTTCATGATCTAACATTGCCACAGAGTATTTTTCACCATTAGATCTTTCTTTCATTTTGACATTTTTGAGACTAAAAGGTTTGGCACTCTCTCCAAAGTAGGCTTTGTCATTGAGTTCTATGGCATAGCTAGCTCTATGGTCCCCTGCTGGTATATGATCTCTAAGCACAAGATAGTCTATGATGGCTTCATCATTCTGAAAGGTATCTAGCTCAGGGGTAGTGCCTTGTAAGTCTATGATGGCTTCATCATTCTGAAAGGTATCTAGCTCAGGGGTAGTGCCTTATAAGTCCCAATCTATGAGTTTGAGGTGCAACAATGGCAAGGGGTCATTGGGTTGGTCTGGGTCGATGGTATTGATGGAAAAGATAGAGGTGTTGTGGAGGTCATTATAAGCACAGACAAAGTCTATGATGGTACTCTCTATTAGTAGATCTGTCAAGGGGGGTGTCATTCTTTCCTCACAACTTTCACTATCATTATTACACGGGTCAGACTCTAGTGGTCTAGCCCTTGGACCTTGTCTCTCATTTGCATGGGTTGGGTCATACTCGTGGACAACATCCATGCCTTTTTCATCACAAGATATCTCTAAGAGACTATCCCACTCATATTCATTGGAATCAGTCTCGCTTCCTATTTGTAGTTGCTAAATTGTATCAACCAGATTACTAGCAGATGTTTCTAGTTGTTTGCCTTTATTCTTATTTTCTTTATTGGTTCTTGATGTGCTAGTGTAACCTAGCCCTGTAATGTCTCGAGATGTCAAGGTATGAGGTTGGACGGGTTCAGTAATACCATCTTTTCTTGAACCAAGTGGACCATGTTCTGCATACCCCATTCTTTGTAGCATTTCGAATCCTTGACCATATTGTTCAGTTTGTATAGTGGTGTGATGGTCTTGTTGTGTTGATGAATTGCCTTCATCCTTATATAACCATTGTAGGATATCCTTTTCATCACTCTCATCTTCGAGGCTTCCACATTTGATAAATAGACCTTTGGTAGTTTTGTCTACTTTGGATTTGCTCAAGGTAGTTCTTCCATATGATTTGGGAGATAAGGGGAGTTGTGCCAAACAGAGGGATTGGGAGATTGTGTACTCACCTAAGCCCTTATCTTTGAGTCTGACATCAGGTTGGGAAGATTTTGATGTGGAAGCAAGTGAAGATGGGTCAATCCAAGATGAAGATGAAATAGAAGCATGGTTATTAGGAATCACAACTTCAGGTTTAGATTGAATGGAGTTGCAATACTGAAATGGATTGGGCTCACCTTGGATGGTGATCTCTTGACCTTCATAGGGAAATTTGATACACTAGTGGTATGTTGACGACACTACTTTTAGAGCATGTATCCAAGGTCTCCCAAGAAGAATGTTATATGCTAGCTACATATCGAGGACTTAGCAAGCCACATCTTTTACTATAGGTCCCACTCTGATTGGTAAAGTAATAGTTCCCTTGGAAGTTCTCTCCTCCTCATCATGGGCTTTGATAGTGATTTTCTTTTTTGGATCTATAGCTTTCTCTGTAAACCCCAATGCAAGGATTAGCTTCAAGGTGCAAATATTCAAACTAGCTTCTCCATCAATTAGAACCCTTTTTATCTTGTGTTTGTGGATAAAGGCTTCAATATGAAGAGAGGTGTTATGAGGTTGGGTGATTGACATATCATCCTTTTCAGTGAGTGATAGGGAGTGAGGTGAGGTAATGTGACCTACCATGGTTTGAAACTATTCTTCAGTGAGGTTCATTGGGATGGAGGCTTCTGATAAAGCTTTGTCAAGTATGGCCCTATGGGACGAAGACAGACATAGAAGTTCCAGAATGGAGATATGTGCTGGTGTTTTATGGAGTTGATCTGGGATACTATACTAATTAGCTGGAGAAGCAAGGGCTCCTCTAAGAGTGACTCTATTACTGTGGGTGGTAATATTGCAATCTGAATCTTTGTTTATAGTGATCACATTGATGCATGAATCAGTTTTTGAGATGTGGTTAACAACATAGTCCAAGGAGACATTCGTGTAATTTGTGTTGTTAGTTCCACTATTGTTTTGGTTGGAAGACCCTCCCTACTCATAGTTGGGAAGAGGATCCTTGATTGCCTGGTGATCATTATTAGAGGTATGTCCATGAAGTGATACTTTGTTTTGCTTGATCAAATCTTGGTTCGGTGGTACTCACAAAAATCGTTGTCATTCCACCAAGGAGGTTTGACTTTTGGTTCATATTCCCACGTTGTTGGAAGTGTTATGATCTTATTTGTGATTAACTTCCATAGGGTGGTTTCCAATCATTCTCCCAAAGGTGTGAATTTTCTCCTAGGTTGAAATTTTGTAAACCATGATTCAGTTTTTCTTGGTTTGTTTTGCCGGGGGTTGTTTTGAGGATTCGATAAGGTGAAGATTAGTTGCTTTGGTGCTACATTCTTGGCGTCTACCACTCCATCATTCACAGTTTTTGTTCTTTGTCTAGAATCTTGGTTTATCTACATTCATATTGGTAATAGGAGTGTCCTTATAAAGCTTTATTTGACCCTTTACTATTAAAGCCTTTTCGATGATTAGACCCATCTCAATGACCTTACTAAATGAAGTAGGACATTGGATTTGTATTTGATAGCTTAGATCGGTTTGTAGGTTATGGACAAACATTTCCAACATTTGTTTTTTAGGCATTTGATGTGGGCACTTACTTGCCAATTGTCTCCATCTTTGTAGGAAGGTGGTGAAAGATTCCCCACCTTTTTGCTTGGTGTTACAAAGGTCCAAGATTGAGGTGTCATGTTCAATATTGTAGGAGAAATGTGTGACAAATTTGTCCACAAGTTTGTTAAAAGTTCTAATGCCTGGTGGTAGTCTAGAAAACCACTCCATGGCTTGCCCTCCTAAACTTCTTGGAAATAGTTGCATAAGGTAAGTATCATTGTGTGCGACTTCAAGACAAGCAGCATTAAATTCCCTAATGTGGTCCCTTGGATCACCCTTTCCTCGATACTTATCAAATTTTGGCACCTCAAATTTAGAGGGGAAAGGTATCATTATCAAGGTTCTATCAAAAGGATATGGTGAAATATCCTCTAGGGAGTAATGCTTAGTTGATGCTCCTATTTGCATGTCTATGAATTGTTGTTGTAAAGCTTAGATCTATTGGGTCATTAAACTTAAGGCATCTATAGAATCAATGGTTTCTTTGCTTTTGTCTGTGGGTATTTCTTCGTGCATGCTTCCGTCAGGGTTTCTTTCTTCCTCATGTTCTTTTAGAGCTTATACGTCAAAAATCTTTAGGGAGCTTGACTCCTTGCTGTGCTAAGTGTAGAAAGAATTTAGTAGGGTCTTGGGCAAGTACCTTATCCATTATGCATTAAAACCTTCGGTCTTTCTGTGTTTGTAGGACCTCTTGCATAGAAATTTCCTCATCACTATCGTGAGAGGTCAGAATAGTTTTCTCAACCATTTAAATCTATTTTTGCTTTTGTAACCTCATTAAGACCATGCAAGGTGACAAGAGATGGGATGGAGAGTTTTGAACAAGGGGTGCTAGAATGTGCCAAGATTTGAGCAAGGTTCTCCTTAGATCTAATTGCTATCAAACAAGTTGGGTGAACAAAACAATAGTCAAAGTAAGGATGATAGGAATCTGTTTACTTGATGTAGACTAGTTTTACACAAGCCACTAGTGGAGTTCTGAGAGAAAAGGATAAGTGATCCTTGATAGTGGAGACTCACTAGGTTTGTTTGAGGTTTGGTGTGATCAAGAATAGCTTGGTTCTAACCTTGTTTGATTTTTGAAGAATTTTTGTGAAGTTTTGGATGATGTAGTGTGGGAAAAGCAACTATGGTGTGGAAAAAGAGGGAAATGGTTGACTTGCACTATTCTAATCAGATCTTGGAAAAACTGAGACAAGTTTGAAATGGGTTTCTAAAAAGTTGACAGTTTTTCTCTTAGGAAGTACAGAATAGCTCTCTAGATTGGATGCGCAACAATAAATGCACCAGAACTGAATGCAAAAGTGCCATAGCGCAAAGCAAATGCGCAAATCTGGGAATTTTTATATGCGCCGCAATAGGGATCAAATGTGCAATAGGTCTAAGCATATGCGTCATAGGTCACAACAGATGCGCCGTTCTAGTTTTCAGTTTGGTTTTGTAGAGTTTTGGCATGTTTTTAAAAAAAATCTATTTTTTTGGTTGAAAACTTGGTCTTTTTGAATTCTAATTTTCAATTATGGCAAAAGACACAGCAAGCGCATAGAAGTTTTCATTGATTTTTATCTTATGTTATTTTTTTTGTATTTTACAGACTTTTTGACAAAATAACAATTACAACCTAGGTTGGAAAGGACAGTATTTGTTGAGTCCCCTAGATGTGCATGTTCAAAGCATGTAGCTCTAGGATCTGGTAGCACTGGCTCCTCTCCACGGTACTCACTTCTCACACATACCAAATCCTGATTACCTTAGGCTCATACCCTCACCAAACCATAGGATTGTCCCTGCTACCTCTACTAAGAATCACATGAATCAGGGCCGCTTCAAAGGTTCCACCTTTTGCACCAACAAATAGAGGATTTTGGTATACTAAACAATGGCTAAGTAGTCAAGGCAACCATTCGAGTGGTTACATGAGCGGCAATGCTACTCTTTGTTATGGAGTCTCCCAGCCTCCAAGGGTTACGCCTTAGAGGGTTTTGGGGGAGGTTGGTTGTCGATGTAACACAATGGCACTCGTTGCAGGAAGCTTTCACCTCAATCACAATTTATTTAAAGTGGATCGGTAGGGCTTGACATTATCCTGTTTCCACTTAGGGTCGTTCCCACTTGGACAGGCGGGCATCCAAGGGTAAGCCCATCTAAAGGTTATACACAAGAAATAACAAGTCTGGTGTTCTAGTCACCCAGTAAAGGGGAGAGCATAAGCCTATTGTCATTCAACAAACATAGAAAATAGTGGTTAATCCAATCCTATTTAAAAGGAAAAAAACTAAATGCACTATCTACTTGGGCACTCACACATTTGTTAACTTTGGTTCATTTCCTTTTGTGAGATAGCAATGTCCTAAACTAAGAAAGATAGCAATGATGCAAAGATAACAGTGATGTTCGTTACTATCCTCCTAATTAAGCACTATGTGAGATTTGCATGCATTTTTTTTTTTACTTTTTCCCCTAATTAATCTAAGATGAGTTCATTAGTGCAACTAAATAATCTATCCAGCTCCTAATCCTACAAGACAAACATTAGCATTAATCCGAAAACTACGAGAAATCCTAAAATCACAATGAAGAATCAGATGCGCTGCTTAATAGTCTATATGCGTAGAAACAGAGACTGTAAGCGTAGCTTTACAAATGCACTAAGACAGGTGTCAAAAGCGCAGGAAAAATAGACAAAAGAAACATTTCTACAGATGTGTCGTAAAAAAGTATGTAAGCGTCGTGTCTGAGGGTACATGCGCCGAAATTATGCAGGTGCTAGAACAGGAGGTGTATGCACCGATTCAAAGGATGTATGCGTCGTAACTCTGCATACGCCAGAACAGGTTGTAAATGCACTGGCTAAGGAGGTATATGCACCAGAAATTTGCATGCGCCAGAAGTTTGCATGTGCCGAAAGTTTGCATGCATCGGGACAGGTTGTAGATGCACCTTCGGATTGACCAGATGCGTCAACTGAACTTGTTTGAAACCTGTACAGAACCTGTCACTCAAAAACTCAATTTTTTGGTTAGATTAGGGGCAAATGCCCCACGCTGGGCGCCAGAAATGTGATGGGTAAAATGGGATGAATAAAACTAATTATAAAAACCCAAAAACACCAATGCAATGTGCAAGCAAAGAATATTTAAAAATAGGAAAGTATACTTACAACCTTTTTTACCTTGCGATTTCCATTGTTCACCTATTCTCTTTTGATCTCTTGGTGATGAAGATAGCCCTCAGGAAGCTTGCTTCCTTGTTTCGATTCCTCAAGATGACAAGGAGAAATGGCTTGGATACTTGTTGTGTTGAAGATGAGCTTCAACACAATATGGAATGGATGATAAATGGTGGATGTGAAAGTGGGGGTGCCAATGGCACGCTATGGATTTTGCAGTATAAGTTTACTCAAAAGCTAGATATAAAATGAAAGGATAGAGGGTTCTATTTATAGACTCATGAGAGAGAGGATCAACGGTGTAGAAGAAATAAGGAGATCAAAGGTAGAGGATGTTTGAGAGAATGTGCATGAATAGAAGAAGGACATATGTCATTCAAAAAGATGCTTTGTTGAGTTAACTGCTTTCTTGATGAGGATAATTTTTTATTTCTTAAATTAGAATATATTTTTCTAATTTAAGAGTTTTGTTGATAAAAAAAAGTTGCTTTAAATCAGTTAACTCAGCTTTTAATTTTGCATGACAAGAAGAATTTATTTTGAGAAGATATTGAAGATTTTGTAGAAGATAAGAAAGCATAATTAAATAAACAAATTTATTTAATTACTTGCACATGATTTGGAAGAATAAATAAAGTATTTAATTATATTTAATTTCTGGAGATTAAGATTTAATTTAAATAAATTTGCATTTTATTTAAATTTGGAAGAATGAAAGATTTAACTAAATAATTAAATTATTTAATTATTTAGAAGAATAAAGTTGATATTGATGGAATTAATTAAATAAATATAATTTATTTAATTAATGGGAGAAAATGAATCAAATAAATTAAATAATTTATTTATTTATTGATAGAGGAATATTAAGATGAAATAAATATTTAAAATATTTATTTAGGTAGAGTCATGTTATTTTTAGGTGTATACATTTACAAGCAGTGATTTAATTGTGGTTTTCAATTGTAGTGTTTGGATTTGATTGTTACATATTGGTTTGTTGTCTCCAAAGTGGTGTTCTCTTGTTATTCAGAATTTTAATCCTATCAAAGCACATTTGTTGTTTTTGTGTAGTGTTGTTGATTAGGTTCTATTTCAAGAGAATTAAAAATTCTTTCAAAGAAATCTAAATTGAGTTGGTTCTGTCAAAGATTAAAATTCTTCTTAATAGATTGCCTTTGATTGATTTCCCTTAGAATAGAATTAAAAATCTTTTCATAAGACTACAGTAATCTGAGGGCATATCACTGGGATATATAGAGAAGAACAATCTAGTTGTCATACTTGCACTTTTGTACAAGGTACAAACCATATAAGGTGCCCTGTAATTTGAGTTAATCCATATAACTAAACTCACTAGTCATTCACCCCTTGACTCCATTCACCCAATAGATCTAGGCACTAGTCAAAACAAACTTTATGTAAACCTTATCTACTTATTTTCAAAAGCATTCAGTAAGAATTAATTAGTTATCTCTGCATCTACTTCACCCCTGTGCCATTGGAGTAGATTGCTTTAGGTTATGAACCATATTCAAATGCCCAAAATCTGCCTCCCTACTCAGGTACATCCGCCTAGGTCTAGCAGAACCTAAAGTGAAGAAGGTATTACCCTTGTGCATGTTAGCCAAAAGCGTGAAGAGAGCTTGGCAACCTCTTAAGGTGTAAAAACTTGTATTTTTGAGATGTAATAGAATTGGCGACTCTGTTGGGGACACCTTCTAAGAAATCTAGTTAAAAACCATCTCATCACAGAGTCAATACATTTTGAATTCTAACACAACTTGGTAACTCTGCTAGTAAGGACCCAGAAAGACATAATTATTTTCCTACTCCTGAAAAGTAGGTGGTGACTCTGAAAAGATTTTAATATTATCCAACAATAAGATAGCATAATTGAATAAATGAATTTATTTAATTACTTGCACATGATTTGGAAGAATAAATAAAATATTTAATTATATTTTATTTTTGGAGATTAAGATTTAATTTAAATAAATTTGCATTTTATTTAAATTTGGAAGAATGAAAGATTTAATTAAATAATTAAATTATTTAATTATTTAGAAGAATAAAGTTGATATTGATGGAATTAATTAAATAAATATAATTTATTTAATTAATGGGAGAAAATGAATCAAATAAATAAAATAATTTATTTATTAATTGATAGAGGAATATTAAGATGAAATAAATATTTAAAATATTTATTTAGGTAGAGTCATGTCATTTTTAGGTGTATACATTTACAAGCAGTGATTTAATTGTGGTTTTCAATTGCAGTGTTTGGATTTGATTGTTACATATTGGTTTGTTGTCTCCAAAGTGGTGTTCTCTTGTTATTCAAGATTTTAATCCTATCAAAGCACATTTGTTATTTTTGTGTAGTGTTGTTGATTAGGTTCTATTTCAAGAGAATTAAAAATTCTTTCAAAGAAATCTAAATTGAGTTGGTTCTGTCAGAGATTAAAATTCTTCTTAATAGATTGCCTTTGATTGATTTCCCTTAGAATAGAATTAAAAATCTTTTCATAAGACTACAGTAATCTGAGGGCATATCACTAGGATATATAGAGAAGAACAATCTAGTTGTCATACTTGCACTTTTGTACAAGGTACAAACCATATAAGGTGCCCTGCAATTTGAGTTAATCCATATAACTAAACTCACTAGTCATTCACCCCTTGACTTCATTCACCCAATAGATCTAGGCACTAGTCAAAACAAACTTTATGTAAACCTTATCTACTTATTTTCAAAAGCATTCAGTAAGAATTAATTAGTTAGCTCTCCATCTACTTCACCCCTGTGCCATTGGAGTAGATTGCCTTAGGTTATGAACCATATTCAAATGCCCAAAATCTACCTCCCTACTCAGGTACATCTACCTAGGTCTAGCAGAACCTAAAGTGAAGAAGGTATTATCCTTGTGCTTGTTAGCCAAAAGTGTGAAGAGAGCTTGGCAACCTCTTAAGGTGTAAAAAATTGTGTTTTTGAGATGTAATAGAATTGGTGACTCCATTGGGGACACCTTCTAAGAAATCTAGTTAAAAACCATCTCATCACAAAGTCAATACATTTTGAATTCTAACACAACTTGGTAACTCTGCTAGTAAGGACCTAGAAAGACATAATTATTTTCCTACTCATGAAAAGTAGGTGGCGACTTTGAAAAGATTTTAATATTATCCAACAATGAATGGAAGAAGATCTCTGTTCTAAGAGAGTCCTAAGAAAAGGTGGATAGATAAATATGGATCTCCTTATGAAAAATAACCTCAAAAGGTAAATGAATTGGAGGAACAGATGGAAGAAAATCAGGAGGGGTTTGTTAATCACACTATCATTGATTTTGATAGTATGACTAACCAAGAGATTGAACTAAATCTAGAATGGCAAAGACAACAACTTAGGAGACTACAGTTAATATGAGAAAGACAAGAACTGGATAGACAATTAGCACAATTGGACATCCAGGCATCAAAACCACCAAAATATGTCCCTCCACAAGGTGTTAATATCATTTCACATAAGCCCTCTCAGAATACATATGCTCCATGTACCTCAAGAATACCTCATAGTGCATACCATAACCCTATCCAGAATAATATGCCACAACAAAGGCCCCAACCTAAAAGTGCAAGTAACATTCCCCAATACTATCCACTACCAGGACAACGGTATGCCCCACAGTATCACCACCAGCATATGTCACATAAGAATGTGCACTTTCATCAAGCCACCCAAGAAAATGCTTACCATTAGCCCCAATATGAATATCATACATAGCAAAATATTTTTACACCACACTTGGAGCCACAACATATTCCAACTAATGAAATGGCATATGGTATATCAAGAGATGAGAGAAATCTTCAAAATACAAATTATTTTGTTGTCCCAGCCCACCCACCGCAATATATGAATCAATAGTTTGGGGAGGAAGAGGATGACTATTTTCAAATAGGGCAAACTCTTGATGAAGAGGAAGTGTGCATATCTAAAAATGATTTTCAGATCTATTCCAACCCCTTATATAATGACATAATAGAGGATACTGAAATGACACTGCCAAGGCATGCCAGAAAAGGAATTTCAAATGTTCTCAAACCCATGTTATCATGAGGATGAAGCATTTTTAGATGGTCAAAGTGTTGTACCAACTCATGAGGAAAGATCATTTTCAGATGGGAATGACAATACATCAATTTATAATGAAAGTAGCAATGAAGCTAAAGATGATATATCACAATTGTCGTTACTTCACAATGCTAAGTTTGATGAAGATACTCCAAAAGATAAAATTTTTGTGAAGCTTGATAATGAAAAGTGTTGCATCCAGCATAGTTGTGTTTTAAATGGGAAAATCATGTGTTATATCTCTAAACTGATGCCTAATAACAGAATGTGGACAATTAAGAAATATGATAGAACAACGACTCATAGCATTGAAAATGGGTATTCCTTGGAAAATGACAATAGTGTCTTCAGCCATGTGATATTATTACATGATGAGAACTAGATTTTTGACAGAGGAAAATACAGGTATGGTTTTTTAACCATATCACCATAGTGCAAGATTGACGTTTGGATTCTGTTGCCAAATGGAGTAGGCACTGGTCTACTCCCTAGAGATCTAGGATCTTTCTATGACCACAAGGGGCATACATCCCCAGACAGAGCCACTATTGGGACCTAAAATTTTCTACCAATCTTTGCAGAAATTTTAGGATCCCATGATGTAAAAATTAATTTCAGTACTCAAAAATGCACCTACACAAGATGCTCAAGTGACCTACTTTTAAGAATTATAATTCAAAACTTGCTTATTTTTATACAAAATCACTTTACAAGCATACTTTCCTATCATATGTGAGTGCACATGTCTAATTTCAGCTTCCTATGATGAGATTTGACTAAGTTTTGAGGAGTCAAGTTGAAGGATTTTGAAAAAGTTTTGTTGTTTGCACAATGTAAAATCAGCCCAGAAGGCCAACTTGGGAGGCTAATATCTTGTAGATGGATAATGTTCATGATGAACTAATTGGTGTTCCTAATTCATCTTATCAAAATCTACTTCTATGTTTGGTTTCAAGGCTCCAACACATCATTTACTATTTTTCAAAATGAAAGCAAATGCACTTAGCCTTGATTTCATAGTTTTCACCTCAGAGAAGTCAACTTTGGCCCTAAATATTTGTGAAGGAAGTGAAATTGTGAAAAATCCTCTTGTACACATGCTCAATGGATCTAAATGAAAAATTGGTTATAGTGGTAGCTTCCCAGGAGAAGATTTGATATTTTCTTAAGGAGGTGACTTGGTGTGGTCAAGTCGGTTTTTTTACAGGTGCAGTTGTAGAAAAGGCCAAGTGGGCCACTTTGGAATTGAATATCTTCCACCTCAAGATGTGTTTTGCCAAACCATTTGTTGCACTGAATTCTTGGGTCAAAATTCTACATGCTTGTGCATTTTAATGGCTCCAAGAGATGGTTTGATTTGTTTTCCAGAATGATTTTGAAGTCTACAGGTCTTGTTTTGGTCATTGTGCAAAGATGCCAAAAAGTGGATTTTGATGTCCACCCGGTTCAATTTTTCACTTCATGAGCATGTAGAGGCATTCCCAAATCATTTCATGACAAAAACTTATTTCAAAACAAAAAAAAAATAGTCAAGCCCACATGGGGCCCCAACTTGTGTCACACAAGTATTGGTTGATGAGGCAAGATGATAATGTTTGTTGAGTCTATGGTATTATTCTATCTTTTTTGGTGATGGATTAAATCCTCATGAAGCATTCATTGATGAAATCTCTTTAAAATAAATTATTTTGCAAGGCAGCAGAGGTTAGAGAACTAGTTACATCTTTGGAATCTTGTGCCTTTTCATATTCAAAGAGAACTATATGACCACATAAGGAATGCCCTCTAGTGGAAAAAGGGAATTGGATGTACATCATCTCTCTGTGAATATTACTGCTTCAAAGGTCATCAAAGATAGAAAGTGGAAGAGCTGCAGGTAAGCTTCATTACAAAATTGACAAAGTTGTTGGTGTTTTAGGAAGCAACAGGCAATCTCTTGGAATATTGGTAAAGAAGATCACTATTAGGGTTTCCTTTTGGAACTACAAATCAACCATGGTATTGGTGCATCTAGTATTGTCAGCCAAGAATGTAAAACTATAATATCACAGTATGGTGATATGATTTTTGAGCTCTTGATGGCACAAACAAATCCTCAGAAGGTTTGTTCTTAGATTATCTTGTGCTCTTCTAATGGTCAAATGGATGTCAGCATGGATATAGCTAGCGTACTAGATAAAGAAGCTTGTGAAATAGAGGCATCTTCAGGTTCCAACGATGCAATGTGTACTACTTGTCAGATGGCAATTGTGTGGATGCAGAACCAACTCTCCCAAAACTAGACTAAGGAACATATTCTCGGCTAGATGAATCAGCTCTGTGAATGATTGCCAAGCCCGAATGGAGAATCAGTTGTTGATTGTGATCAAATATCAAGAATGCCAACTATTACATTTTCTATTGGAAGTAAAACATTCGATCTCACAATAGATTAGTATATTCTTAAAGTTGGTGAATGTGTTATGGTTCAGTGCATAAATGGTTTCATGGGCTTGGATGTTCCTCCATCAGTTGAGCACTATTCCTATATTGTTACCATTCTCTGCCAGTGTGGACACCTTGATCAAATAGAAATAATCATTCACAAAATGTTGTTGCCATCCACTTCTCATCTCAATCTCACATCATTATGTAGAGAGAGCTGACATCAAAGTATAATGAAAAGGGGAATTTTTGTCAGACATTATAGTTGGAAATCCTCTGGCGAGCATGTGTGTGAATGTGGAAGCATTGACAAGATAAAGGAATGATTTCTCTATCGTCATAATGAAGAGTTCACAATGGCATTTGATTTGTTCAAAATGGCCCTTAGAAACAACTATTGTAGTTGTTAAGAATCTCTAAGTATGCATTGATTGCCATAGTGCAATGAAACCTATCTCCAAGACTATTGCAAGTGAAATTGTTGAGAGATGTGAACTATCTCCATCATTTTAAAAGGGACAATGTGCTCACTATGAATTAAAAGAGGTGCATCAGCAAGATTAAAGTCATGAATCCAGGAGGGATTACTCCAGAGGGATTTTGAAAAACCATGGTCATGGAAACATAGAAGGAACCATTTGATTTGATGAAAGGCAATGAATGAAATGTAGTTTGAATCCTCTAGTGGAGAGACAAGGCATTTGAACTATTTGTAAGTGAAAGGAGTGTACATGACATCCGGTAGAGAAGTTCCCATAGCTACTGTAAAGGAGCTAGACATGATGTGCGGGCTAGCGATGAGGTCCCTGCAGTCCCGCGAGAATACCCTAACCAGAGTATGGGAGAGCGGTAGAGTTATTTTTTCCCGCATCATTGCAAGAGATGTCAGGTGCATGTGCGGGAGAGTGGCAAGGGCCAAAAAATCAAAAAAATTAAATAAATAATGACCAAAGGTGGAGAAATATGTGGTAAGTAAACCATAATTAGTTTTTATTTAATGTGCCCAATAGGTTTTTTTTTAAAGGGTGAAAATATAAATTTTCATAGGTAATTATTTTACCTGAGACACATGGATAATGTGAAAATTGTAAAAGGATGTACCAGAATGTAAAGGGTCATGACCCTAAATTTGCAAAATATATATGGGAGATACAAATTGAAGAAAGGGAAGCATCAATAGAAAAGAAAAAATGATCACCATTATTAGTAGTAGGTTTCATCCATTCCATCCATTTTTATAAATTTCTGCAATCAATGTATATATTTTAAAAAATCAATGGAGAAAGGATGTTCACAAGCAGTGATTTAATTGTGGTGTTCAATTGCAGTGTTTGGATTTGATTGTTACATACTTGTTTGTTGTCTCCAAAGTGGTGTTCTCTTGTTATTCAGGATTTTTATCCCGTCAAAGCACATTTACTATTTTTGTGTAGTGTTATTGATTAGGTTCTATTTCAATAGAATTAAAAATTCTTTCAAAGAAATCTAAATTGAATTGGTTCTGTCAGAGATTAAAATACTTCTTAATAGATTTCCTTTGATTGATTTCCCTTAGAATAGAATTAAAAATCTTTTCATAAGACTACAGTAATTTGAGGGCATATCACTGGGATATATAAAGAAGACCAATCTAACTGTCATACTTGCATGTTTGTACAAGGTACAAACCATAGAAGGTGCCCTACAATTCAAGTTAAGCCATATAACTAAAGTCACTAGTCATTCACCCCTTGACTCCATTCACCCAATAGATCTAGGCACTAGTCAAAGCAAACTTTATGTAAACCTTATCTACTTATTTTGAAAAGCATTTAGTAAGAATTAATTAGTTAGCTCTGCATCTACTTCACCCCTGTGCCATTGGAGTATATTGCCTTAGGTTAGGAACCATATTCAAATGCCCAAAATCTACCTCCCTACTCAGGTACACCTACCTAGGTCTAGCAGAACCTAAAGTGAAGAAGGTATTATCCTTGTGCCTGTTAGCCAAAAGTGTAAACAGAGCTCGAAAACCTCTTAAGGTGTAAAAACATGTATTTTTGAGACCTAACAGGAACCACATTTTCTCCACATGTTATTTCAGTGATTGATCTTGATATATTTCACCTATACCTACATAGTGAACAAACATGTTAGATATAAAACATACCTTTGATTACATGATATGTTACTCTTTGTGTGGATTTGTCCTTCTAATTTAGTAATTACATCTTTTGATCAGCTATCTCTTCAGTTTCTCCTTGAGCATTATCTAATATGGCTCTCAATATGCTCAATTTATCTTCTCTCTTATTGTTCATTAGATGGCTTCTACTTCATAAGAGTAGATGGTACTTTTTGTTTGACTTGATTATGTGTATGAAATTTTTTGGAACCCAGAGCTCTAACAAAACTTTTTTGCAAGTGTTCTAGAGCTCAATAGATGGAGGGAGATAGAGACCAACTCAACCTCAAGATTCATCATTCGTAGGCAATGACGAGTCCCTCTACTTTTCTTATGCATTTTACTCTTTCAAAAAGTAAAATTTAGGTTTATGTAGCATACTCCAACCATTCCCATGGCTTGTGTGGGACATATTTAAACACTCTTTTGAATATAATTAGTTATTTTACCTTATGCAATGATTTATGTATATTTTTCTTTTTGAATCAAATACATAGTATAAAAAAATGAATCTCCTTTAAAGCACATGTTTAAAACATGATCAAGAAATGATAGTTTATAAATATCTCTCTCTTGAAACTGTACTAAAATGTACTGAATAATCAACAACATCATAGATGAAATATGAAATCAATTTTAAACCTGTCATTCTCTGAATGTCTGCTTTCTTGTCTCTAGGGCATTTCCCTTATCAGGATGGTTTGACAGCCCAACTTGAGCTGTCACATGATCTTGATGAATGATCATGAAATAGCTCCTTTACTAAGAAATCAGACATTGACTAGATGATCCTATGTATAAAATTTTTCTTATCCCCCTTTTTCAACAACTGTTGTTAGGCCTTACTAAATTAGGCTGCAAGCAAAATTTAGTAACATTAACAAGGTTATTACCTATCCAATTTACCCTTGTAGTGTGAACTAGGCAGACTATCTAACTAGTCATTAGTTAGTGTTATTCATGCATGTTCACATGTCAAGTTGACTTAGGAAGCATTCTAGTTGTTTCTAGAAGTTAATAGTTGTCTATAGTTGGCATCTTATCCTCTAGTTGTCTCATGTCATAGGATTAAGACACTTGTCCCATGACTACAACATCCTACATCTTGTCTTTATAAACAAGGAATATTGAATGTATATTGTAACAACAATCTTTTTGCAATCATTGATAGAATAGAATTATTCTCTCATTTGATCTCTCTTCTACTTTCATGAAGTCCTAGATCTTGGGTGGCTACCATCATAGTCAACTCTTACATGGTATCAGAGCTAGGAGGAATCACTTCTTGATAGTCAATTTTTTGAGATATTTGAATGCAAATTCATGGTGGATCTTGAGAGTTGAATATGCACTTCACTTGCATCAAATGATGACCTGGAGAATCATAAAAACTTGATAAAAAATTAGATTTGGAGGATTTTCCTCTTTCTAGACTTGTATTTTAGGTTACAGCATGCCTTTGATTACTTAGGTGGCTGATTCAGTTTCTACATGTCATTTTTATTGTTGGAGGCATTTTGTGCATTAGATCCACATGTTATGCATGTGAAAAAGACAAATGCTTTTTAGGTTTTGTTTACCACATCAAAAAACCATCTGGGTATCTATTCATCTTTGCATGTAGCAAACAAATCGTCTACAAATTTAATCAAAAATTTTTAGTAGGCCACCTCTCAGTTAGCATTTTGGTTTTGACAATCCAACTTTCAAGGCTCATATCTTGTTCATTTTTTCTCCTTTTTTCAAGATTTTTTAATTTGGGCTATAATTTCGCAGGCTTTGTAGTGGTGCAATCAGATTTTAATTTTGGTGCTTAGAGTTTCTAAAAATTGCAATTATTCATCACTATATCTCAACAATTCCCATTTTTAGAACTTCAAAGGCTTCATTCAGGCTCATACGGTAACCTTTTTTGGTATTTTTTTTTTAAAGTGCATAGTTGTTTGAGTACTTTCCACATGTTATTAGTTTGATCTAGTTCTACTCAAAAATTGTACTTTTAGTGTTAGCCTATTCTTGGCTTTTGCATTGTTCCAAAATCAAAGACCACTTTGATATTTTATCTTGTGTCAATTATAATTGGACTGAATATAACGTCGTAAAATCATTTTTTTCTAGGGGTGATCTCATTTTTTAGTAAATTTGAGGGAAATATTGTGATTTTTGATCTCTAATCATTTAAGGAGACATCAATGGGCTTCTATCATTAGCATAAATCAAATTGTAGATAATGTGGGAGTAATCAACATGAGAAAGAGATGTGTCCTCATTTTTCACATTGTATTTTTCAATTCCTTGTTGAGATCTCTTCTCCTCTTATTCATATCATTGCTCCACCATCACCTATTGCTACATCAGAGTTCTAAGATGCTTCTTTGAGAGCTACTAGTGAATCTTTGTAGTAGGATCATTTCAGTCTTCCTAATCCACCTCATTGGAATTCCTATCTTGCAGACATTGCATCTTTTCTTGTGGAGTTTCACATTGATGATTCAAATGGAGGACACATTTGAGGGGTTAGCTCTCCTCTTTGATGATCATGATATAATCACATCTTCAGTGTTTTCAGATGCAGTTCACTATCCTTCCTCTTCAAGTTCTACTTCTTTGATTGGGCATTAGATTTTCCAGCATGAGGACATTAGAGTTGTATTCTTAGGAACACAGATTGATTTGGATTCCCTTTTCATCCATGTTTCAAGAGTTTCTTCTACAATGACCATTGGATTTATTTCTTCCTAAGGGGAGAAATGTTGTTTGCAGACATTGGATTGCATTTTGTCTTCAAGCATTCTTTGGTACATGAGCTCCTTCTAAAGGTGGGGGGATCTATCATATCATTCTTTCTCTCCTATGGGGGGATAATTGATTGTATATTTGTGATAGAAGTATTCCTTGGGGGTCTTGTTGAGTCCTCCTCTGATCACTTCTTTCACTTTCATGTTTTTCTCTCTTTTGGAGAGCAGTTTTTTCCTACAGATTTTTCTCCTTTACTCCACTTGTGAGAGAATTGTTTGTACATGGGTACCTAGCATGGCCTAGTAGTTGAGACTCATAATCTTCATCTCCATCCATATTTTCATTTTTTACGTCTCCCTAAGTTACACTTATGGGGGGTGTTGGTGTGAACATCTTGGTTATTACCTATCTAGTTTATCCTTGTAGCGTGAACTAGGCACATTATCTAATTAGTCATTAGTTAGTGTTATTCACATATGTTCACATGTTAAGTTGACTTAAGAAGCATTCTAGTTGTTTCTAGATGTTGATAGTTGTCTATAGTTGGCATCTTATCCTCTAGATATCTCATGTCATAGGATTAAGGCATTTCTCCCATGACTACAACATCCTACATCTTATCCTTTTCTTTATAAGCAAGGCATATAATGTACATTGTAACAACAATATTTTTGAACTTAGTGATAGAATAGAATTATTCCCTCATTTGATCTCTCTTGTGCTTTCATGAAGTCCTAGATCTTGGGTGGCTACCATCATAGCCAACTCTTATAGTTTGGATGCAACTATGAGCTAGGATGCAGTTGGATTTGGTATGCTTGGTATGAGACTATAATTAGGATAATGGATTCCATAGAACATGAGGTATGAGAATTGGACAAATATAATTGGAAATAATTTCAACCTTTTTGGAAAGGGGATTCGGTTGTGGTCTATGCAAAGTGAGATGCTTGAATTGACTATGTAGAATTTTAATGTTTGGACATTCAAGGACTTGTTTGTAAGATTGGTTCAAGAATTCTAGAGGATTAAATAAACAAAGTGTTAGGAAATGTTTCTCAACCTTGCAATTACAAAAAAGTGTAATTTCTCAGTTATAAAAACATAAAAACTCAATTTCTAGGCTATAAGGTTTGTTTTGTCCATTTTTTTTGGTTGTTTGGAATAAGTTCCTGAATGCCCATCCCATAGATCTCTTCAAGAGATTTCCAACAAATTAAATCATTCATCAATAGACCTCACAAATAAAAAGTTATGGCCTCCACAAGTTGGGTCTCTCGTATTGGAAAATGTAAAAATGTGTTGGAGATAGAAAAGAGTTGTAAGGGGGAATTACATGTGTTGGTGCATGTTTTGAGACATCATAGGGGATATTTGATTGGAGATATTGTGAGTACCACTTTTTTGGGTGGTTTTAGCTCATGGTTTTGTAATTACCATTTGACAGTTTCATGTATTGCATCTCCTATATATTAGATGCTTGAGATGGAGGTTGTGTGTGAGATCATTATAGATGTTGAGTTGACTCCAAATCTCTGGTTAGTGATACTCCTATGAAAGCCTGCTTTGCAAGTAAATTGTAATCTTGTTAATTTCATAATAATATATTAGACAACTTTTGGAGTGTGGGGTTTTTCTCTTGATAGGGTTTTCCCCATGATGTAAATCATTACGTTGTGGTATGATTTCTATTTATGTTTATTTCTATATAATTTTTTTAACTGTTGTAAATATCTAAATTTTTTTGCATAACCCTCCTCTAAAGATTAGTACGTAGCAAGTTATTTTGTTTCCTTAGCTTCCTTACAACTGGTAGAAGAGCTTGATCACATTTGGTTTTAGTTGTGGGTTGTTGGGTTTTTTGAACTAATCTAGTTTTGAGTGGGAGCTTGTATAGAAGATACTTTGTGCTCTTATTATAGGAATTTTGAGATGGTAAGAACATCATGGAGAATAGAGGTAGAGAATTTTTTTGGTAACAATTTTGAGATGTAGAAGCTAAAGATGGAAGATTCATTGAATGATTGAGATCTATGGGATGCTATTGGTGAGAAAGTTTCAAGGCCTATAGATGCTACTTTAGCTACTCAATATGATTTTATAGACCATAAAGCCAAGGGTCTAATTAGATTGTGCCTAGCAGACTCTATTCTAATCAATGTACATGAAGAGTCCTCTGCTAAGAAACTATGGAAGAAACTTGGTGAAATATATCAAGCCAAATCTTTACTGAACAAGATTTTCTTGAGGAAGAAATTGTATTCCTTGAGAATGGAAGAGGGTGGACAAACTGCAGACCACCTAGAAGAATTCAATATGTTGGTGGATCATTTGGCATTAGTTGGTGTAAAAATGGATGAGAAGAGATGTCATATCCTACTTTGTTCTTGGCCTCATTCATGGGATTCTCTTATTATGGTTGTTGGGAGTACTTTTGTTGTCTTGAAAATTAAAGATGTTGTGGAATCTTTTCTTTCTAAAGATATGAGAAGGAAGGTGTCCATCAATACCAAAGAGGCCTTAAATGTTCACAAAAGACCCATAGTTAAAGGAAAGAAGAGAGAAGCATGACAAATCCAAGTCCAAGGGGAGATCCAAATCTTGTTCGAAGTCCAAAGTTATTTTCTAGAACAACCTCGACACTTCTATAAGAAATGTAAAGAAAAATAGAAGAAAAAGTTCAAAAATTTGATTCTAATTCTATGTTCATGAAGGAAGATTGTGATGCATTCATTGCAACTCTTGCCACTCGTGTAGGTAATGATGCATGGTTAATTGACTCAGGTGCATCTTTCCATCTGACCCCTAATACAGATTGGTTTTTTGAATATGAATAATTTAATGGAGGTAAGGTCTACTTGGGTGATGATTCTCATTTCAATATTGTTGTTTGTGGTAAAGTAAAAATTAGACTTCCTGATTAATGGTGTGTTGCATATCCGTGGATTAGCATGAAATTTATTATATGTGAGAAAACTAATAGATGCGAGTGTGTAGGTAGTCTTTTCTAATACAGAATGAAATATGGTTAGAAGTACTATGGTGATCACTAGAGGTGTTAGATTTGGTACATTGTATAAGCTTGATGCATGCACTATTGAGTGCAATAGTACTTTTGTGAAAAGAAAGTTTGTGACTACTTCATTGGAAAAGGAGAGGGTTTCATTTTAAGTGGATGTTCATGGCTTTTGGATGCCTAAGTGTGCCCTTTCTTTTGAATCAAAATTGCTTGCAAAGAAGACTATGTTATGGCACCAAATATTAGGCCACATTGGAATTAAGGGTCTAAGGACATTGAAAAATAAAAACCTTGTTGAAGGTTTGATTGATTGTAATCTTGATTTTGATTTCTATGTGCAATGCATTTATGGTAAACAAAACCACATTTTGTTTCACTTGAATTCTCATAGATCTTGTGGTGTATTGGATCTTATTCATTCTGATGTTTTTGGTCCTGTAAATGTTCCTACCATTGCAAAATCCACATATTATGTTTCATTTATTAATGATTATAGTGGAAGGACATGGGTATATTTCCCAAAGAGTAAATCTGAAGATTTTATTTGATTTAAAGAATTTAAAGTAATGATTGATTTGTAGACTAGAAAAAAAAAATGTTTGAGGACTAACAATGGTGGTGAATCTGTTATTTGCAAATGGGTGTTCAAGAAAAAGATTAGTTCAGATGGAGGTATTGAGAAGTACAAAGCACGTTGGTTGCAAAATGTTACTCTCTGGTTGAGGGTGTTGATTATCTTGAGATATTTTCTCTGATTGCAAAAATAGCATCCATTAGATACTTTCTTTCTAAAGATGTTTCTTATGGTCTAGAGGTTGAGCAAATGGATGTGAAAATGACATTCCTTCATGGTGATTTGGAGGAGGATATTTATATGACACAACCAAAGCACTATGTGGTGAAAGTTAAAAGTAGTTTGGTTTGTAAATTGAAGAAATATTTCTATGGCCTTAAACGGAGTCCTAGGATGTGGTACCATAAATTTATACATATGTGTTGAGTTTGGGATTTGAGCCTTCTAAATCAGATCATAGTGTTTATTTATAAATCTAATGATGATCATTTATTTTTTATTGCATTATATGTTGATGATATGTTATTTATTTATAAAGGGAAATGAATAATTTAAGAACTAAAGTCTCAACTTCCATCTAAATTTTAAATTAAATATCTTCATGCAAATAAACACATTCTTGGGATGGAAGTAAGAAGAGACAGCTAGTGAACAGAAAAATATGGCTTGGCCAAAGTAAATATGTCAATTTAATTTTATAGAGGCTTAACATGTGGGATTGCAGACCATTGTGTCTTCCTTTTATAGTTGGTACGAAGTTATCTACTTCACAATGTCCAACACCCCCATCAAAGATGGAAGACATGAGTAGATTGCCTTACGAGAGTGTAGTCAAAACTTTGATTAATGTTATGGTTTGTACTAAACCAGACATTGCCCAAGAAGTGGGAGTTCTTTCCAGATATATGTCTAATCCTAGTAGAGTTCTTTTGGATGTAGTTAAAAGAGTCTTTAGATATTTTTGGGGTACCTTAGATTATTCCTTGTATTATCATGGTAATCTGATAAGGGACATGCATTCCATTAATATTGATGGTTATGTGGATTCATACTGGGCAAATGATATTGATAGCAGACAATCCACTAGTTCTTATGTGTTTATTTGGTAGTACAATTAGTTAGATGAGTAAGTGATAAGATGTGGTTTCTTTGTCCACTACTAAACCTAAGTATATGGTAGCAACTCATGTTTATAAAGAAGCCATTTGGATTAAGAGACTGTGTTCAGATATTGGAATAAAATAAGGTACAATGAAAATTTATTGTGATAGTTAAAGTGTGATCTTCCTAGCTAAGAACTTGACATTTCATTCTAGGACCAAGCATATTTATGTACAATATCATTTTGTCAGAGATATGGTCGAGGATGGCAGGGTGAAGCTAGTTAAGATAGATACTTTGATGAATGTTTCAGATTCATTAACTAAACTTGTGAGCATAGAGAAGTTCAGGTGGTATTCAAAGTCTCTAGACCTCTCAGGCCCTAGCAATTAAATCATAATGTTGATACTTCCTTTACTCTTGCAAGGTGTTGACAATTGGGACAATGTTAAGAAAGGTGTCTGAACCTTGCAATTACAAAAAGGTGCAATTTTTTGGTTATAAAAACATAGGAACTCAATTTCTAGGCTATAACATAGGTTTTGGCCAAAATATATTTTTTGGGTTTTTCAGCATAGGTTTCTAGATGTCCGGCCCATAGATCTCTTCATAATATTTCCAATGGGTTAAAAATTTTGTCAATCAACCTCTCGGATGAAAAGTTATGGCTTCTAGAAGCTGGGTCTCCCATATTGAAAAATATGAAAATATATTGGACATAGAAAAGAGCTATAAGGGGACATTACATGTGTTGGTGCATGTTTTGACACATTATAAGGCATCTTTGATTGGAGACAATTTGGGTGCCACTTTTTTGGGTGGTTTTAGCTCATGGTTTGGTAATTACCATTTGATAGTTTCATGTATTGTATCTCCTATATATTAGGCACTTGAGATGGAGGTTGTGTGTGTGAGTCTTATAGATGTTGAGTTGCCTCTAGATCTTTGGTTGGTGATACTCCTACAAAATCTTTCTCTCCAAGTATATTGTATTCTTTTTTATTTTTGAATAATATATTGAATGACTTTTGGAGTGGGCTTTTTCTCCCAAAAAGGATTTTCCCCACGAAAATCACCGTGTTATGGTATGATTTCTATTTATGTTTATTTTTGTATAATTTATGTAACTATTGTAAAGATCTAAAAAAATTTGCATAACCCTTCTCTCAAGATTAGTGCGGGAAGTTGTTCCACTACCCTAGCTTCCTTACATAGAAAAAAAATGGTATAAGTGATAAATGTAAGGATATTCATTGGTTTCACACAAGAAAACACATCAGACACATCAACAACATATTTTATTTAGGGGGGTGTATTGGTTTTCATGGGCCCACAAGAATGTTATCTAGTAAGCTATGATTAGCTGGGGAATGCAAGGTCATATACCACCTATACACCCCTTACCATGGAGGCCAAGGCCTTTCCCGTAGTGAGCTATATCTCAAGAAATTTAGAAACATAGCATGAGTAACTTCCTGGGGCTAACTGCTTATCAGTGTACCACAAAAAAATGGTTAAAGGGCTCCTAATCTAGGGTATACATGTGTCTAAGAGATGTATTCATTATACACTTGGTACATGATTCTCAATTCCATGAAATGAGGGGTATATCTAATGACCTAGTTTGAGATGGTAACCCACTCTCCTCCTTCACTGTACAAGGTATAAAGTTCTTGTAATCTTAGCCAAAAGAGATAAGTGTCCCCCAATGTGAAATTCTTTCAATTCTCTCCCATGTTTGTATACCCACCAAAACATGAGGGTTTAGGTCATCCCCCAAGGTGATGAAATCCTTGGGCAAGCCTACTAAAGGGAAAGAAGATCAAGTGCTTTTGACTCCTAAAATCATCTAGTGGTGTGAAGGAAGAGCATACACAATTTGATTTCATGGGATTAAAACAAAGAAAATAACTAGAAAGTACTTTTAATCTCCAAGATCACCTCTCAATGGGAAGAGATAGTATACACACTTACAAGACCTCACAAGCATATAAACAATGTTCATTCCCATTAAAGCATAGAATAATCGTGCAACTAAACTAGTTAGTAAAAAGATGGTCTCTGATAAGTGTAGCCACACAAATGAGTTAGTAGTTTTAGAGATAGTATTGGATAAGTGGTTTTTCTACAAGAAAAGAACAAAAAGTGATAATAAAACCCCTACAAACATTAGAAAATAATGTTATGACATAGAAAAATAGAGGTATATAAAAGATATCCCCATCACAAGATTGAATAGCCCATTGAAACTATAGTTTCTAGATTTTTAAAACATAGTCAACTTAAGTCTAATTATTTTGTAATATTTTTGGACTCAAAATAAAAATACAAAGACTTGACCCCTAATAAACTTACGAGAGATTTTTAGAAATGTAAAGATGTTAGAAAAAATCCTTGATTTGTGTCCTAGAAAGTAGATTTATGAGAAATCATAAAATTAGCATAACTCACTCAATGTTTTTTATCTAAATCTATTTTTTTGATACTAATGTCCTTAGATGATCCTAAAATTTTAGTAAAAAGTTATAGAAAAATTCCTAGCCATTTGAAAGATATAAGCAAATATTGAAAAATCATAAAGCTAAAATAATACACATAATATCCATGATACAAACCTAATTTTTGGACTATAGGCTCCTTATATTATCCTCAAACTTTAGTATAAAAATAGAATAAAAATTCATAGCTATTTGGAAGATATAAATGAATCTTTAAAACCTAGAGTTTTGTCTCCAACATTTCCCAAATCATGGCTCCCTATAAAAGTCCACCCTCAATTTTCTCCACAAAAGAATGAAAACCTACAAGGTTGGGTTAGAAAATCCTACAAAAATAAAGGTTAAAGAGTGACAAGGTCCTACTGAGTGTGCCAAAAATGTGTACAAAAAATGTAGACCAAAACAAAGGATTCAAATGCCAAATATAAAAAATCATTAATCTACACTTAATACAACCTTAGTTAGAGCAAAGAAATCAAACAAAATTGAATAAAACATAAATGTTACCCAAATTGATTCATATTGTACCAAAAGGTAGTTGTGCTTGAATGTTGATAGGATGTGGTTTCTCATAGTAGAAACATGAGTTTTCTTTGATAGTTGATAATGAAAATGACTCACATAAGGTTCCTTTAATAGATTTCTAGATTGGATGATCAACGGTCAAGATTCATTGAGTATTTTGTTTGAGAGATTAATAGTGACGGTTGAGTTGGTTGGGTAGTTGAAATATGGATGGTGGAGGATAAAACAATTTTTTAAATCTTATTTTGAATTTGTGGGAGGTGGTTAGAAAATGAGTGGTAGAGAATAAAAGAAATTTCTAATTCTTTTATTCACTTTTAAGGTAGTCAAGTGGAAAAATAAAGATTTAATAAATTAATATCTATTAAATCATGTGAAGTGGGAAGGGGATTAAATAAATAAATAAGAATTTATTTATTTAGGACTTAGGAAAAGTGGGATAGTTAACTAAATAATCTTTAAATTTATTTAATTAATATGATAAAAATATGGTAGGCATGGCTAGGACGGTGGGTGACTTTTAGGTGTCTATAATATATATGCAAGATATGATAGGTTTAGCTAGGTTTGTATAAGTAAATGAGTTTCACATCAAAAAGGGTAAATCAAGAAACTATTATTCAAAACTAGTAATAAAGATAATGATTCAAAATCTTAAGTTTCCAATCCAAACATTTATCCATAGCATTCATTTAGGGGTTGACATTGGTGAAAGTATACTGAAAAATTAATAATAATATTTTCCAAAATATTCAACAAGATAGCTAGCAACATTAGGGTTAATCTACATGGAGAGGTGCTACAAGAGTTGTACACAAGGTTCAGCCTCATAAATACAAGTATTGATCTTACTTTATTATTAGATATGGCTATTTGAAGGTCTATGCAATTATAAATTTGATATGGTTGTGGCATTGTTTTAGTGATTAAATTCAATCAAAGGTTGAAAGGAAACTCTAGTGTTTTTTATTATGATTTTGTATTCTATGAAAGAGTTATTGGCTCAAGATTTTAGTGGGTTATCTCAATTAATATTGTTGTGTTGTTGTTGGTTTTTGAGTTTAACCATTTTTATGGTTTGGTTCAATTTGAATGTTCCTTATTTATTATTGTTACTATTAATGACTCAGTTTTAACAAAGGAGTTAACTTCATAGTATTTATAGTACTACCATAAGAGAAAAGGAGTTAATCTCAACAATGAGCATGTCTCTCAAGTGGGATTCTTCTCCAAACTAAAATATTGGAACCCCTCTAGTAGGTTTTCATAGTATATTGCGATTGTATTTTTCTATTGAGTGTTGTTTGTATATATTAAAAATCAATTATTTAGGAATTTAAGTTTTATTTATTTGTGAAAATGGATGTGAAGAAATATTTGTTGAAGTTGTAATTGTAATATAGTTATATGTTGGAATGTTAACCTTCAATGGGAACTTGTTATTTTCTAGATAATGCACTAATATCCTTACCCTAATGTCATTGACATCAAAAGGTGTAAACAATCATTATGACTAAGGAATTATTTAAATGAACATCATAGCTAACTTAGGAGGAAATGTTAAGTGGATATTATGAAAGAGTTGACTAAGCATTTCATTTATTCTTTATATGAGCCTTGACTATGTAGTATGGAGTTATAGTTTGTGAGTCAATACTTTTCTTGGTAAGGTCTAAGTGATTGGAAGTTTTTAAGTAATCTCATCATCACATGGTCTTGTCAATATGTTAATCCTTATTGATTATTTTTGCAATAAATTATCCTTTTATGTCTATCAGTTGTGGTGTATTCCTTGGTTTTATCTGCTTAGTTGATTATTTCTTCCTTTTGTTGAAAGATGCTAAATTATTGTTTGGTCATATGTTTATATAATTGTAGAAACTACATTTAATATAGTACCTTTATATATATTAATGGTTATAATGTTAATGGTTGATGTTTGAGCATATGTATATATAAATGTATATGCATATATTTAGATATGTGTTATGGTAATTATAAGTTTATATATAAATTAATATATGCATATTTAATTAGGGATATCAACATTTATCCATATATGTTAAGTGGACACTTATAAATATATAAATAAATGGCTATAAATAACCTAGGGTTTTATGTCCATGGGAAATTATTTGTTTATCCCATTGGATTAATTCAAAATTATAGAGAAAATCCCATAAAGTATTGTGATAATAGTAATAATTCCTTTCGATAGTCCTTGGGGACCATTGAGAGTTAATAGTTTTCATTTGTATTTTTGTGATTTCTATAAATTACTTTGTGCTAGCAATTATGACTATATTGAATGCTAAGTTGTGGACTTTTGAAAAAAACTACTTTAAATTTTTTCATTATGTTGTTTGGTTTTTAGAGAGAACTCTATGAATTGGTCATGCTATTTTTTATGCAACTATTGTTAGAATCTTAAATATGGAATAAATAAAAATATGGGTCTTGATGGTTTAAACTAGTTAGTCATGTTCACAGGAATAGGTTTTTACCAAAAGAAAATAGAATTTTATGATGGAAAATTAGATTATAGTGGAGAGAAGAATCATTCTAAGAGCTCACTCATGTTGTTTATACATCATCTCATTGGGTGCTTGGTAAATTCCATTACATTATGCAAAGTGTTCCTTATATGAGTGTCTAGAAATGCATGGTTATAAATATTTTAGTCCAGTTCTTATTTTGAGCAAGTTATATTATGTAAATGGTTATGATTTAGAATATATATGATAGTGTTATGGTCATGGTTATTGGCTAAGTAAATTGTTCTTTTGGTTGTGGGTCTTGGTTTAATATCTAAGTATGGTGTCATTGGTTTAATTTTATACAACTTAATGATTTTGTTATTTATTGTATTCTACAATTATGTCTTTAAAGATCTTTATATAGCCATGGATATTATTAAACATAGTAGTGCATTATGAGTGTTTAGTGGAAAATTGGATTTGTTAATGTTTTAGTGTTTTGATGTTTGAATCCGCATTTCCACTTTACATTCAAGGATCTAGGGTTGAGTGGTAATTCACTATCATACCCTAGATTGCTGTGAGATGTAGGGAAGCTTGGATTATGGAATTTAATCACTGATTTATCTTGTCTTATGCTTAATTGACCAATTAAAACCCTAATTATGCAAATACGATAATAAACTGATGAATAACAGAAAAAGCTCTTGCAGACAGAAATAAAATAGAAAATCATAGAGTACTTGTTTTCGAGGTTCCGAGGCAGAATAGTCAGGGACACTGGAGCGGGCGCCCTAGTCCAAGATACTAGTTTCTTTGCAGGATCCGGACCTCCTTTCGACACTGATCAACACTGTTTAGAGGCTTGTCTCAGTCAAACCCTGGAGGACACTTAAGTCTCTGAACACCGTTGTCAGATAGAGAGTGCGTGCCCTTGTGAGGCAGAGGCAAAAACCAAAGGAATTGATAATGAAAACACAATATAATGTCACCTTGTAGTGAAGATGTCATGGGAGGAAGATGCTCTTCATTCCATGATGAAATGGATGCTCAAATCTACAAATATAAACACACAAACCACACAAGTCTACTCTTGCAACACAATGAAAGACTTGAATCACCTTGAGAACACTTGAACATCACAATTTCCATCTAGTTTACAAATGAATTCCTAAACATGCTTTTATATGAAACTACAAGCTCTCCTGCCAAGATTTTCATAATTCAAACTTACCGTGTCGGCAAAGGACCCAAATAATGGTCATAAGCCGACACCTAAAAATTGGGGCTGCCCCAAAATAGGGCAGGACTAGGGCATGGGTACGCAAGTCCTCCCCCTATTTTAGGTAGGGTACAACTCAAGGGGTCCTCCTAGGTCCCATTTGTCATGTGGGTAAGTGCAAAAAGATGGGGGGCCAAAAAGTGGCCAAAATAATTTCAAAAAAATTTAAGGCATAACGCGAGCGCATTATAATGCGCTCGCGTTATGGCCAACTATAAATTAAAAAAAAAGCAAGTCAATTTCATTTCACTCCCATTTTCTCCTCTACCCGCGGCCTCCAAACCCTCAAAAATGCGCTCGCGTTCTGCAAAACGCCAATCAACACAAAAATCTTGTCAATTCATGCCAAAATGCCGCCGCGATGTCGAGCACGCCAAAGAGGTGAGTTATCTTTGTTTTTTTGTTTGAATTTCTTTCTATATAGGTAGGTTTTTGTTGATTTTTGATGTATATTTCATTAATTGTCAGGAAATGTTAATGCACCTCCTCCTCCTCCTCCTCCTCCTCAAAATCCACAAAATCCTGAGGAGGAAATACCTGCAGAACAACAACCTCCTCCATTCATTCCTCGACATGCCCCTGGAACACAAGATAATATAATAGGGCAAATTGAAAACAACAAAAAACAAATTGAAGATATAATTGCAAGGTTGAAAGATCCTTCCACTTCAACCTTGCATAGGTCCACGCTTGCCGAATCTCTTGAGTCTATGTTAACAAATGTAAATTCAATTAGCAAGCAAATAACTAGTTGGACCGATAAAAAGAGAGAGTTTAGAGATTACTATGTAGATAAATTATCATACCAAGATGTCAAAAAATTACAAATTACAAAAGTAGACTTGTGTTCAATTTTCACAAACCCACAAAAAAATCAACCTCCACCCATTACATGCAAGAGGTTCCCTATCCATTGGTGCAACAACCAAGCGATAAGGGACAATTTCGGGCAGAGGTGGTGGATGGTTTTTGACCATCCTCCATGCAATAACAATGAGGTCCCGCAATACTTTTTGAGGAAACTCTACTCCGAGTTTGTCCTCAATAAAGTGCCAAACTATTTTGATATGCGGGACTTCCAGGGTAGAGGTGGGGGCTCAGCACATGATACACCAGGGGCACGTCTTGACCCACAGCGGGTAGTGAGACGAGTAATCAGCAGACCAGCCCACGAGCATGTTTCTATCCCTTCCATTGTGAAGGAGAGTGTTGAGGTCGATACACTGAGGTCGATTAGTGCCTTGACCCAGAGCATCATAGAGCATGCCGATCCTGCAACACAGAGTGGGTTGGGAGATAGTGCGAGGAGTAGGGTCCCACCGCATACTTGCCAGGCTTGCGGGTCAGCCTATGGGTATGACCCCATGGACAGTCAGGACGCAGGTGCACAGGCTACATCTGTAGCTGAGCAGATGGTGATGACAGATACCCTCCTGAGTGAGACTTTCAGCCTTGATACTTAGGTAAATATTAGCAAGTTTATTGAATTTAATTTATTAAATTTTATTTTTGAAATACAAGATTAACTAATTTAAATTGATGATTTTAATGAAATTTCAGGGTCATAGCGTCAAAGCAGTTTTCAGTGGTTCTCCACCTACATTTTTCACTAGATAATCTACTGTCGAGGTATGTAACTAGTAAACAATTATAAATATTACATGTGAATAGCATCGTTATATGAATGGTATTCTAATTTCTAATTTTGGATGTTGAATAGGTTAACACTGTAGATTTCATGGCAACACCTGCCAGCGGTGGTGGACTTCAAAGCTTTACGGATGTAATAAAATAAATAGTTTAATGAATGAATTGTACTTACTAAATTTTTATATGTGATTTGTGTGTTTTATTGTGTGTACTTCCATGTTTAGATGAGCGTGTGTGTATGTTAGGAGCCATGATTTGCATCACTATTATAGTTTTCGTAATTGAATAATGTTGTTTTATTTCCAGATGATGCAGGCTGCGGATACACCTCCCCATGTTCATAGGGCAATGGAGCAGGGTGTGGCCTCTGCGATTCATAGCTCTATGGCATTGACAGGGGTATGAGGCAGATTAGTAAATTTCAATTTACATTCATTGTTATAGTTGTCTATTTTTGAAAAATCAAAAGATTATTGATTTGAAGTTTAATTTCTATCTGGATGGTTTCTATAGGACATGACATCACCAGGGCCTTTTCCTGCTACTGAGGCAAGTGAGCAGATAGATTATATGTTAGCGGTAAGTGATTATTTTGTTAAATGTTTCATTTTTTTATAACATGTAATTTCTATATATTAATATCTATACTTTTTTTTGTAACAGGTAAAGGTGTAGGAAGAACTAAATAGGAGGAGTAGCCCTCGGGTTCGTAGTAGACCACCCACATGCATGTCTCCATCCCCTAGAAGATCAAAGGCTGCTCGTGATTTATTCTCTTCACCAGCTAGAGGGGAATGACTTTTAATTGTGTTCCTCTGTTGTATGCCTATATGGCATTTGTGGACATATATTTTGTATTGTACATAGTTGACATTGTATGCCTATATGGCATTCTTGTAAGCCTATATGGCTATTTTGTATATATGTTATACTTATATCGACAGATATTGATGTATGCGTATATGGATATTTGGCTAATACAAATCTTTTTTATTGATGGCGTCCATACTTGCATTATAAATCCACTTTTGAATGGATATTTGTAGATGGCTACTTCAAATATTTAAAGTCTGATTGTATTACATAGGATGTTTGCATTTTCTTTGATAGGCTTGATAGGCCATGGATTACATGATGGTGTTTGATGGAAAAGTATGGTACTAGAAGGCTCTAGTTCATTCTTAATAGGCTTGTGATTGATAATATCTTTGCATGATTGCACTTGATCTTGGATCATGGGCATGTTGTTAGGATTTTGATTGCATTGTGATGTTTGATGGATAGGCATGGTGTAAGTGTAAGATACCCAACTAGTTCTACGAAAAATTTTCCTTACTTAAATACTTTTACTTGCTAACAATTCATCAACTACTTCAATAACATAAAGATATACATCAAGATAACTATTTGAATGAAACAACATTAGAGTTGGGTACTTGTCTTGTTACTTGATTCAATCAACTTGCAATGTCTTATTACATGGAAAATGCTTTCAATAGCATGAAGTACAACTCATTCAATGGAAATACAAGGACAGGCCTTGAAGCCTTAATGTTACAATGTCTTCCTTACTTGAGCAACATTTGAAGATTTGGAATGTTCAACTCATCACCTCACAAGGTAGGCACATATTTGAAGGATTTACAGGTTTTTCTGACTTGGGCGCCAAGTTGAGGTGACCTCCTCCTGAAGTTGCGCCTTGTCAACATTAGGTGCCAATTAGAGTTATGGATGCTCTGGATTGTTTCCAAGAGTAGGTGCCAAAACATCATCATTATGAAAGTGTTTTAAATGCTAGGCACCCAAATGAGCCCTTTGGAGTCTAGGCGCTCCTTTCATGCATTCTGTGTTCTAGGTGCCAATTGAAAGGAGTGGAGAATAGGGCAAGCACCTTCCAAACTAGGTGTTTCCTTGAGGTGACAAGGACTTAGAAAGTGCGCCTAAGGTGAGCGCCTTGAGTGAAAAGGTCTAATAAACATCTTTGAACCCCCTTTCAAGGTTAGGCGCATTCTGGAGGTGGAAACAAGTAGAAGGTGCACCTTAGCTTCCTTTGTCAATTCTTGCAAGTCTTTGTTGATTAGGAAGGTGGAATGCTTCATTGTAGAATGAGCGCCTATCTTCTAATGTCCAAACTACTTCTTCTGGCTCACTCTGTGGCTAGGCGCCAGAGCTAAACTGTTCACACAAGGGAGTGCGCCTAGACTCACTTGATGTTTTCTTACTACTTCAACCCCTAGAAGATGTTCCAAGGTGTTCCCTTTTACAAGCACCTGACCTCCCAAGTTCCTTCATGTGCTATTCCTTGAAGGTGCCAAAACTGAGCTCCAGTGCCATGGGATTATGCCTAACATCTTTGAAGAGTTTCTAAGCCTTTTGCAAGTTGATATCCCAAACTCATCTTCTAGGCGCAACAGGAGCTTTCCAAAGGAGTTTCCAAGTTTTAGACGCCAAGCGAGGTCATGGGTGAATGGAACTGCGCCTTAGGAGATGACTGGATCCTAAGCGTCAGTCTAGAGTTACAGTGGAATTGATATGCACCTCAACTAGCTTAGGCACCCATTTGAAGTGATTCCTTTAACACTTCTCTGTCAATCTCAACTGCAAGGATGATCTCCTAATCCAATTTTGATCCTCTAGAGATGCAAATAGCTTTACATTTCACTAGGCACCATCAATGATGATCATCAACCAAAGTGCATTTCAAAGGTGAGATAGGCAAGTGAGGTGCCAAACTAGTCCTTAAGACTTATCTCCTTCTATCAAGTCAATTTCAACTATGTGAGAGAGTTCTATTCTATTTGCACCTGGGCTAGGAATTCACCTAAGAGACATCACTTAGCTTTAAAACTTTCAATCTATAGCCATCTGGGCTAGGCGCTCCAATGGAGGATCCTTGAACTCATGCATTGGCGCCTTCTAGTTCTAGGCACCCATTTTGGATGATTCATCCTAATACTAGCGCCCAAAATGACTAGACTCTCTTCATCATCCAATTCACTTAGAAGACTCAAGTTGGAGACTTAGTTGTCTATCCATGTTCTCCGGAAGATTCATTGTACCTCTATGCACTATCTCCTTCAAGGCACTCCTTAAAAACATTGGAAGTGCTCAGGACTTACCTTAGTCCAAAGCGCCACAATCCATTCCTTAAAGTACAAAGAATTCTCAAAGGCGCCCCTATTTACCTCTAAGCACTCAAATATCATTTAGATTCAAGGTGCACATTTAGCTCCAAAATGCAAATTTCCATCATCAACCCATCAAGGTGCATCATCTTCCCTTTGTATCCCCTTCAAGGCGCAGACATTCACTTCTTCACACTCAAACTCACTCTCTGGCGCCAGAATAGGTGTATAACTTCAAATAAGGCTCTAATCTTAGGTTTCTAAGTACTTAGTTTGATCTTAAGGCTATCCTTCCTCTAAGCACTCTCTTCAACTCCCTCACTGAAGGCCCTCTGTAAGTTTGGGCGCATTTCATCCCAAGGCGCTTCAACATCATCCAAGGCGCAAATTCACTCTCCAAGACAAGGTGCAAAAAACCCTATCCTAAGGTGCTCAAATCTTGCTTCTAGACCTAGGTGCACAAACATGAGATTAAGGATCATTCTGGCCACCATCACTTCCCTAAAGGCGCAAAATTGGTGTAGATACATTCCATTTATTAAGGATCATTCTGGCACCCAAATCTTGTCAAAGCAAACGATCAATAGGTTCTCTCTAAGGCGCACTCCAGGGTTTGATCTTGCAAGACTTCTCAAGTCAAAATTTTGACCAAGACACTCAAGGCACTAATCTTTATCATCTAACCCTACAGTGCACTTACTCATTATGATATACTCCTCAACTTTGTATTCAACCTTGCCCAAGGCGCATATTCACTATAAGGCATTCTCACTTTGTCAAGGCTCAGAGAGCTTCAACTTGCTAAAGGGTAGAGGTATAGGCGCATATCTAACTTGAAGCTCAAGGCGCTCCAACCCTCTTGCTCTGGAATTCCTTCTAGGCACTAAGTGACTTCTCTAATTCCTTGAAAACATTTGAAGTGTTTTACATTCTCAAGGTGCTCCTTCGAACTTGACTCCAAGGTGTTATAATCTCAAAGGTGCTGACATCATCTCAACCAAAGGCGCTCAATGATTCATCCCATATCTAGGCACTAAAACACTTAATCAACCAAGTCATTCAAGGTGCCATTCAGTAAACTCATCTTCCATGATATTCCTATCAAGGTGCATATCACTTCTCTCATGGGCTTTAGGCGCTCAGTTGAGTGTTTCAATACTACTTAGGTGCCAAATTCATTTTAATGCACCAAACACAAAGAGCTTTCAAACACTGGGCGCTCACAAAGAGTCTTCCAACCTTGGGCGCTAAATTAGGTCTTTGCAACTATCCAAGGTGCATATCTTCATTTGAACAACTTATGGTGTCAAGACAACTTCTCATTAGGGCACTCAAAACACTTGTGTTTACATTTGAAGTGCTTTACCTTCTTAAGATGCTCCAGACTAACCTAACTCCAAGGCGCTCCATCATCATCCTTAAGGCGCTAAAAACATCATCTCCACTCTAGGCAAAAACATCATCCAACTCCTTAAGGCACTTCACTGTCAAAGTCTGAAGGTGCTCTACCTAGACCTTTCCCCTAGGTGCCAGAACTCCTAAGCGCTCACCAGATAACTCTCTTCTTCAAGGCACAAATCTTCCTATACTATGATTGCCTCTGAAACACCGATTAACGTGATGTGAGGGTGCAAAGGCTACTCCAATCCTCAGTGAGCGCCTAGTTTAAACAAGGAGAAATAAAGCATTCAAAACTATCCAAACGATCATCCCCTTCCTAATGTCTTCACTGCTCCGAAAAACCTTGGCCAAAATGACACATAACAACTCCTATGAGCGCCCTTATGCCCTAGGATCATCTAGTTTGTGCGTCTTGTAATGAGGAGTTCATGTAAGTTTGGAATGAGCGCCTTGAATAAGTGTAAACTAGCCTAGAGAAGGGTATGTACGCCTTGAGCGCCTTGAGCATTCCAGAGATAACTGTGCGCCTAGAACAATATGAGCGCTCATGATGATGATTAACGCCCTGATGAGACTATGAGCGCCTTGTTCAGGAGATACCTTGTTTGATCATAAAATGCGCCTTGAGTCTTGAAGGTTTTGAGCGCCTAGGTGATTTGGATGTTGGGATGTTGGTATGCGCCCAAGATTGAGGTAAGTGAGCACTTGTAATGGAGGAGAGCAATGAGATGGAATGTCTTGTAGAGATTGGTGCCCAGAGACCCATTTTTGCGCCTTTGATGATGACCATTTTTGCATAAGAGTTTAGCGCCTTAGAGTTGTAAACTTTCTCTGTGGGCACCCCTGAGTGAATGTTGGCACCTTGGACAACTAAATATGCCTTTGATGGAGTGGAGCCCAGAAGGGGAGTAGGAGGAAACCCAATCTTCAAGATTCATCAAGCTTCAAAGTTTAGGTCAGAGGTTATCCACTTTATCCAAGGAAGGTGTTATCATCTACACTCCAAGAAGGTAATGTCAAAGGCCATCATGAAGGATCACTTCATCAACTTCAAGTCCTTCAAGTTCAAGTCCTTTCACCTAGCAAGTCCAAGAGAGATTTCTACTCCGATTCATGAAGTAAGCTTATATCATCCTTATCTACTTTGCAAGAAGAAGAAACATTACAAATTCAATCAAATGAGTTACAAGTACCATACATCCAATTGCAAGGAGTGAACCACCTTAAGGAAAAATAGTTCTCTTGAAGTTACTTGAAATGTCAAAAGGTTTAGCGCCTCCAAGTAAGGTCAGAGGTGAGGTTAGAGGTGAAATGCACCTTTGGACCATTCTGGCGCCTTGGATGAAGAACCTATATCTTAAGCCCAAGAGGTAAAATTTGCGCCTTAGTGGATTTGGAGAGTTACAGAGATTAGAGAAAAGTGCCTTGAAGACAGAGTTGTTCAAGGCGCATGTGTGATTTGGTCAAAAACAGGCGCCTAGAGTGAATAGGCTTTCATCCTGACTTAATACACTGCCTCCTTCTGACGATTTTTGGGGTAGCAGAAAACCTTTCACCACGGGCAAATGCCTCAGAGCTATAAAAAATTGAGAGAGGTTATTGTAGAGGCACTCTACATGATCTCGTTGCCTCAGACGGAATGTTTTTAAGTGACACGATTTTCGAGTAACATCTCGTCAAAGATTGCTACCTTTTTACACTTTGGACTCTTCAGGGATATCGTCGGTACAATGTAGCTCTGACTGTTTTGACATGTTTGGGTGAAAAATAGGACCATGCCTAGCATAAATGTACCCATTCAGATGCATTGGAACAGTCAGTTTGGTCACATCAGGAGTAGGATGAAAGTTACACCCCTTTGCAACTTTACACTGCCTCCTTCTGACGATTTTTGGGGCAACAGAAAACCTGACACCACGGGCAAATGCCTCAGAGCTAGAAAAAACTGAGAGAGGTTATTGTAGAGGCACTCTACGTGATCCCGTTGCCTCAGACAAAATGTTTCTAAGTGACATAATTTTTGAGTAACATCTCCTCAAAGATTGCTGCCTTTTTGCACTTTGGACTCTTCAGGGATATCATCGGTACAATGTAGCTCCGACTGTTTCGACATGTTTGGGTGAGAAATAGGACCATGCCTAGCATAAATGTACCCATTCGGATGCGTTGGAACAGTCAGTTTGGTCGCATCAGGAGCAGGACGAAAGTTACACCCCTTTGCAACTTTACACTGCCTCCTTCTGACGATTTTTGGGGCAACAGAAAACCTTTCACCACGGGCAAATGCCTAAGAGCTATAAAAAATTGAGAGAGGTTATTGTAGAGACACTCTACATGATCCCGTTGTCTCAGACATAATGTTTCTAAGTGACACAGTTTTCGAGTAACATCTCGTCAAAGATTGCTGCCTTTTTGCACTTTAGACTCTTCAGGGATATAGTCGGTACAATGTAGCTCTGACTGTTTCGACATGTTTGGGTGAGAAATAGGACCATGCCTAGCATAAATGTACCCATTTGGACGTGTTGGAACAGTCAGTTTGGTTGCATCAGGAGCAGGACGAAAGTTACACCCCTTTGCAACTTTACACTGCCTTCTTTTGATGATTTTTGGGGCAACAGAAAACCTTTCACCACAGGAAAATGCCTCAGAGCTATAAAAAATTGAGAGAGGTTATTGTAGAGGCACTCTACATGATCCCGTTGCCTTAGACAGAATGTTTCTAAGTGACATGGTTTTCGAGTAACATCTCATCAAAAATTGCTGCCTTTTTACACTTTGGACTCTTCAGGGATATCGTCGGTACAATGTAGCTCCGACTGTTTCGACATGTTTGGGTGAAAAATAGGACCATGCCTAGCATAAATGTACCCATTCAGATGCGTTGGAATAGTCAGTTTGGTCGCATCAGGAGCAGGACGAAAGTTACACCCCTTTACAACTTTACACTGCCTCCTTCTGACGATTTTTGGGGCAACAAAAAACCTTTCACCACGGGCAAATGCCTAAGAGCTATAAAAAACCGAGAGAGGTTATTGTAGAGGCACTCTACATGATCCCGTTGTCTTAGACAAAATGTTTCTAAGGGACACAGTTTTTGAGTAACATCTCATCAAAGATTGCTGCCTTTTTACACTTTGGACTCTTCAGGGATATTGTCGGTACAATGTAGCTCTGACTGTTTTGACATGTTTGGGTAAAAAATAGGACCATACCTAGCATAAATGTACCCATTCAAACGCGTTGGAATAGTCAGTTTGGTCGCATCAACCCTCAACACTATCCCTAAACCTAAACCCTATCCCTAAACCATCAACCCTCAACACTATACCTTAAACCCTAATCCCTCAACCCTAACCCTAAACCTTGTCCCTAAACCCTAATCCCTCAACCCTCAACCCTAATTTGTCATCCATCATCCCTCAACTCTAATCCCTCATTCCTAAACCCTAAACGCTATCCCTATTCCTAGAACCTCAACAGGCTCGATACTATACTTTAAACCCTGATCCCTCTACCATCAACACTCTTATTTAACCCTAATCCCTTAACCATTAACCCTATCCCTCAACCTCAACCTCAACCCTCAACCCTCAACCCTCAACTCTCAACATTAAACCCTAATTCATCAACCCTAAACCCTAATCCCTCAAACCTAAACCCTATCCCTTAACCATCAACCCTCAACACTATACCTTAAACCCTAATCCCTCAACCCTCAACCCTAAACCTTATCCCTAAACCCTAATCCCTCAACCCTCAACCCTAATCCCTCATCCCTGAACTCTAATCCCTCATCCCTAAACCCTAAATGCTATCCCTATTCCTAAACCCTCAACAGACTCGATACTATACCTTAAACTGTAATCCCTTATCCCTAAACCCTCCAAACCTATCCCTAATCCTTATACCCTCCACACTCTACTTTAACCCTAATTCCTCGACCCTCAACCCTATCCCTAAACCCTTGACCCTCGAACCTCAACCCTCAACCCTCAACATCAAACCCTAATCCCTCAACCCTTAACTCTGATCCCTCGACCTTCAAACCTAATCCTAAACCCTAAACCCTCAATGCCAAATTCTAATCCCTCAACCCTTCACTCTAATCCCTCAACCCTAAACCCTATCCCTAAACCCTCAACACTATACCTTAAACCCTAATCCCTCAACCCTAACCCTAAACCTTTTCCCTAAACCCTAATCCCTCAACCCTCAATCCTAATCTGTCATCCGTCATCCCTCAACTCTAATCCCTCATTCCTAAACCCTAAATGCTATCCCTATTCCTAGAACCTCTACAGGCTTGATACTATACTTTAAACCCTAATCCCTCTACCATCGACACTCTTATTTAACCCTAATCCCTTGACCATTAACCCTATCCCTCAACCTCAACCCTTAACCCTCAACCCTCAACCCTCAACTCTCAACATTAAACCCTAATTCATCAACCCTAAACCCTAATCCCTCAAACCTAAACCCTATCCCTAAACCATCAACCCTCAACACTATACCTTAAACCCTAATCCCTCAACCCTCAACCCTAAACCTTATCCCTAAACCCTAATCCCTCAACCCTCAACCCTAATCCCTCATCCCTCAACTCTAATCCCTCATCCCTAAACGCTAAATGCTATCCCTATTCCTAAACCCTCAACAGACTCGATACTATACCTTAAACTCTAATCCCTTATCCCTAAACCCTCCAACCCTATCCCTAATCCTTATACCCTCCACACTCTACTTTAACCCTAATTCCTCGACTGTCAACCCTATCCCTAAACCCTTGACCCTCGAACCTCTACCCTCAACCCTCAACATCAAACCCTAATCCTTCAACCCTTAACTCTGATCCCTCGACCTTCAACCCTGATCCTAAACCCTAAACCCTCAACGCCAAATTCTAATCCTTGAACCCTTCACTCTAATCCCTCAACCCTAAACCCTATCTCTAAACCCTCAACACTATACCTTAAACCCTAATCCCTCAACCCTAACCCTAAACCTTGTCCCTAAACCCTAATCCCTCAACCCTCAACCCTAATCTGTCATCCGTCATCCCTCAACTCTAATCCCTCATTCCTAAACCCTAAATGCTATCCCTATTCCTAGAACCTCAACAGGCTTGATACTATACTTTAAACCCTAATCCCTCTACCATCGACACTCTTATTTAACCCTAATCCCTTGACCATTAACCCTATCCCTCAACCTCAACCCTCAACCCTCAACCCTCAACCCTCAACCCTCAACTCTCAACATTAAACTCTAATTCATCAACCCTAAACCCTAATCCCTCAAACCTAAACCCTATCCCTAAACCATCAACCCTCAACACTATACCTTAAACCCTAATCCCTCAACCCTCAACCTTATCCCTAAACCCTAATCCCTCAACCCTCAACCCTAATCCCTCATCCCTCAACTCTAATCCCTCATCGCTAAACCCTAAATGCTATCCCTATTCCTAAACCCTCAACAGACTTGATACTATACCTTAAACTCTAATCCCTTATCCCTAAACCCTCCAACCCTATCCCTAATCCTTATTCCCTCCACACTCTACTGTAAACCTAATTCCTCGACCCTCAACCCTATCCCTAAACCCTTGACCCTTGAACCTCAACCCTCAACCCTCAACATCAAACCCTAATCCCTCAACCCTTAACTCTGATCCCTCAACCTTCAACCCTGATCCTAAACCCTAAACCCTCAACACCAAATTCTAATCCCTCAACCCTAAACCCTATCCCTAAACCCTAACCCTAAACCTTGTCCCTAAACCCTAATCCCTCAACCCTCAACCCTAATCTATCATCCGTCATCCCTCAACTCTAATCCCTCATTCCTAAACCCTAAACGCTATCCCTATTCCTAGACCCTCAACAGGCTCGATACTATACCTTAAACCCTAATCCCTCTACCATCGACACTCTTATTTAACCCTAATCCCTTGACCATTAACCCTATCCGTCAACCTCAACCCTCAACCCTCAACCCTCAACTCTCAACATTAAACCCTAATTCATCAACCCTAAACCCTAATCCCTCAAACCTAAACCCTATTCCTAAACCATCAACCCTCAACACTATACCTTAAACCCTAATCCCTCAACCCTCAACCCTAAACCTTATCCCTAAACCCTAATCCCTCAACCCTCAACCCTAATCCCTCATCCCTCAACTCTAATCCCTCATCCCTAAACCCTAAATGCTATCCCTATTCCTAAACCCTCAACAGACTCGATACTATACCTTAAACTCTAATCCCTTATCCCTAAACCCTCCAACCCTATCCCTAATCCTTACACCCTCCACACTCTACTTTAACCCTAATCCCTTCAACCTCAACCCTATCCCTAAACCCTTGACCCTCGAACCTCAACCCTCAACCCTCGACATCAAACCCTATTCCCTCAACCCTTAACTCTGATCCCTCATCTCTCAACCCTAACCCTAAACCCTAAACCCTCAACCCTCAACGTCAAATCCTAATCCCTCAACCCTAAACCCTATCCCTAAACCCTCAACACTATACCTTAAACCCTAATCCCTCAGCCCTCAACCCTAAACCTTATCCCTAAACCCTAATCCCTCAACCCTCAACCCTAATCTGTCATCCCCCAACTCTAATCCTTCATCCCTAAACCCTAAATGCTATCCCTATTCCTACACCCTCAACAGAATCGATACTATACCTTAAACCCTAATCCCTTATCCCTAAACCCTCCAACCCTATCCCTAATCCTTATGCCCTCCACACTCTACTTTAACCCTAATTTCTCGACCCTCAACCCTATCCCTAAACCCTTGACCCTCGAACCTCAACCCTCAACCCTCAACGTCAAACCCTAATCCCTCAACCCTTAACTCTGATCCCTCGACCCTCAACACTATACCTTAAACCCTAATCCATATCCCTCAACCCTTAACCCTTAAAACTTAAACCCTATCCCTACACCCTCAACACTTGACACTATATCTTAAGCCTTAAACCCTCATCCCTAAAGCCTCAACCCTCAATCCTTAAACCTTCAACCCTAAACCCTATCCCTAATCCCTCTACCCTCGACACTCTAACCCTAACCTCGACATTAAATGCTAATCCATCAACCCTAAACCCTAATCCTCAACCCTCAACCCTCAACCCTCAACACTATACCTTAAACCCTAATCCCTCAACCCTCAACCCTAAACCTTATCCCTAAACCCTAATCCCTCAACCCTCAACCCTAATCCATCATCCCTCAACTATAATCCCTCATCCCTAATCCCTAAATGCTATCCCTATTCCTAAACTCTCAACAGACTTGATACTATACCTTAAACCCTAATCCCTTATCCCTAAACCCTCCAACCCTATCCCTAATCCTTACACCCTCCACACTCTACTTTAACCCTAATCCCTCGACCCTAAACCCTATCCCCAAACCCTTGACCCTTGAACCTCAACCCTCAACCCTTAATGTCAAACCCTAATCCCTCAACCCTTAACTTTGATCCCTCGACCCTCAACCGTAATTTGTCAACCCTCATCCCTAAACCTTAAACGCTATCCCTATTCCTAGACCCTCAACGGGCTCGATACTATACCTTAAACGCTAATACCTTATCCGTAAACCTTCCAACCCTATCCCTTATGCCTTAACCCTCATGATTAATAGACTTGAATGTAAAAAAAAATTGAGTGGGACATAACGCGAGCGTGTTATAACGCGCTCGCGTTATGTCAAACATGGCAAAAGACAGACTTGCGGGAAAGAAAAATGCAAGGCAAAACATAACGCGAGCGCGTTATAACGCGCTCGCGTTATTTCTTGCTTTGGGAATCCCAAGCCTTGGGCTTGGGATTTTCTTTGGATTTCCAACCCAGAGGCTTGGAGTGCCTTATGAACAGTCACAGATGTGTTTTTTTGTATTCTTCAAAATTTCACATAATTTCATTCGTGCTAACCCTCAGATTTGCACGTGTTTCAAGGTTGAACAAATCGAACACATGGGTAATGTTAGGCTTTCTCTTAGCTATTTGACGATGTGATTTTTTTCACATTTTAACAATGTTAAGCCTTTCATCTTTAATTTCTTTTGTTTGTGTGTCCGTTTTTATGCAAAAACCACTGTTTGGTCTTTTTTTCATTGTAAAATAACTATTCATTCAAATTTAAAAAAATTACATATTTAGAAACTAGACTCCATTCTACAAATATTAAAAAAATAAAAAAATGATTTTCAATTAGTTTTCAAAATTTATAGGGGTAGCACGGCCAAAATTCTATTTTTTAGGATGTGTCCACTTTAAAAATTAGTAAAAAATCAAATATTCATCAAAAAATTATCAGAAAAATCGGGCATAAACTACATGCTATTAGCTAATTTCTCACTAAAGCGATTTTAAAAATACCAAAAAAAAGTTGACCTTTTGAGGGAGCCACAAAACATGCTATGTTATGTTTTTTTGACAGAAACAACACCAATTTCTGTGGCTCCCTCTTTTGAACCCCTTAATCTATGCCATTTTCAAAACAAAATAGTAGTTTAGAAAGTAGACTCGGAGCACTACGAACATTGTTTTGGTTGCATCTCTAAATTTTGAGTGTAACTATGCTCAATTTCTCATCCAAGGCCAGTATTTCCTGATTTCAGAAAAAAAGTGGCCACTTAAGACCCCTTTTTGGCCCCCATCTTCTTGCACTTACCCATGTTACCTAGGGATCATTCCATCGGGATGCCAAATTATGAACAAAGATGTCCTAAATGCATGCAAAAGACCTAGGAGCTAAACCTTATGAGGGAAAAGCCCCCAAGGGGACATTTTCTAACGTTACATTTAGCCTCCACTTTAATGTATGTATAAACGCGAGGCCAATACATGCATTAAAGTAAGGTCACAAACACAACAAACACACCAAGCATGAAGAAGACACGTCAATCATATAGAAAATAGTAACATGCATGTAAAACACAGAGAAGATAGTTACAGTCACACAAAACATGGAGAAGACAACAAATGCATAGAAGACACATTAATGCATGGAAGACAGAAATGATATCTTTTCTTTTCTTTTTCTTATATATATGAAATGCAAATGCAAGTACTAGAAAGTAAACAAATGTCCCATAATACATGATGCACTTATTGCATAAGTCTTTGTATATATGAGGTAACACACACGCAAGACACACAAAACATCACAAAATGTAGACTGCATATGGGGCAATAGGCATGCCACACAAAACAAGAATGCCACAACACACACTTGAAGACACAGAGAAAACATAGCAGACAAGTGATGGTGTGTTCCCTATTTCTAGGCTCAACACCATCTCAGGCACTTTACAAGCACACACCAATGATTGCGCTTCACCACAACAATCACTGAAGAAATGATTAAAGGTTGATTTAGTCACAGAACTGCTCCCTGCCTCCATAGAGGAATTTTGAAAATGCAACCCCACCCACGTCACAAAGACGCCTTACAATGAAAAGGAAGCATGGTATACGACCCCACCCGCATCACGGAGATGCCTTATAGTAAAAAGGAGGTATGAGCTCAAAAGTAAACAACCCCACCCACATCATGGAGATGCCTTATGGTGAAAAGGAGGTATACGCAATAGATTTCAAGATAGATTGGTTGATTGCAAACAAACTTAGGATGCAAGAAGTACTCATCACACTAGTCTGCACCTAAGGACAAGCACATTGCTAACATCTATAATAGACAACTTACCTTATATATGTCCCCACCTTAAGGTGGTTTATATCAGTTATCGATATCAAGCACGTTAAGGTAGGAAGAAAACATACAAGGGAACACAGACTTTCGCAAAGGCCATGCCACCCGGAGGTGACATGTACTTTACAATCGTCAAATGTTCCCACAAACACATCCCTGCAAGAAACATGTTAGTGTCTACAAAATTATGATAAACAACAACATCAATGCATATGATTAACCACACAAAGAGCCAAGGTTATACAATGAATTTGGAATTTGAGGATAACTGTGGGGCTATATCACAAAGCTCTCCGAATCGAGTACCGCCAAGGCTAGATTCAAAGACAAATAAAGGTGCACAGAGCAACATTATTGTTAATGTTTGTAAATGTGATAGAAACATCATCAAAGTCACTATGTGGAAAGCACGAGTGCTTCCACTAGCCAAGTGTTGGATAAGATATACAACCTCGTCGTCATATTAGGAACTAAGTTCATTTTTTGATTGCTCTCGAAAGGGACACTAGGTCCGCATCAGTATAAATGTTTTTTTTCATCTGCCTGCTAGATGGAAACACTAGAGGAAGGGAAACAATAAATAAGAGAAGAGAAACAAGTGTCTTAGGGACAGTCATGTAGGAGGGTGCCCCCATGTCACCAACTGTAATGCTATGTCCGTAAGACAGAACACATAACAATGAAATCAAAGAGGGAGGCAATATAGAAGAATGATGATACAAATAGAAGAAGGTCACAACAAAGACAGTCTCCTGGTATTTTGTACCTTACAGGAGAATCTAAGGTCATCCCAGGAGGCCTAAACAACACATAAGATATCACAGGAGAATCACATCACAAGAGAGAAATAAAGGGTTAGAAATACTTACCTGGTAGCACCATCTTTAAGAACTTACACATTTAGGATATCTCTCATGTTGTCTTAATATTGTATTAACATTAAGTTTAGGATGACTAGAGGCTTTGGTGGGTTTCAAAGAGTGGTATCCTATACCATTTGTGTAGTTAATTCCAACAACTTGTAAAGGTACTCTAATTCCTTGTTGATTTACACCACAACCATTGCCTACATAGTCATTATTTTTGTACAAGATTTGAAATCCACGACCATATAGAGAGTCCATTTCTTTAGAAGAAGGTGAAGCCTCATAGGTATCATAATTTGTAGTATAAGTGAGGGTATTATCTTTATTTTCAACCAAGGAAACTTTGTTTTTCTGAGATGTTTCAAAAGATTGTTTAGACGAGATCAATGTGACTTTTGATGTGTCAGGTTTATTAAATTTGTATTCCCCTGTACTGTAAGGGTTAAAATCTAATGAACCCTAATCATCACCAGCAAGTGCATTCGATGGTTGGGAGTCATGTACAACCTTAGTCATTGATAGATCACCTCATATATCATTTAAGCTCATATGATTGTAAACTAGTTTTTGGATTTCAATGTGTAAACAGTTATCTCATTCAAGATCAACATGAATAGTATGAAGTTTACCTTTGAATATAAATTTGATTGAACAATGTAGAGTGGAAGGGACTTCCCCCAATGTATGAATCCAAGGTCTACCAAGAATCATGTTGTAAGATAAAGAACTAGGCATGACATGAATCAGGGTAGGCACAATCACAGGTCCCACTTGTATAGGTAAAGTTATAGTATCTATGGATTGTCTTCCAACATTGTCAAAACCATGGATACTTAATGGTTCCAGCTTGATGGCAGATGTATCAACTTTAATCTTATGTAATAAGTCAATGCCACAAACATTAAGAGTTGATCCATTATCAATCATAACTCATTTTACCAACATTCTATTTATTGTGACAAAGATTATCAAAGGATCATATTAGTTTTGAACTTCAATTGATGGTAATTCCTATGGTTGAAAGAAAATATTTATTTTTGTCACATGCATACTATCCAATATGGCTGCTACATCACTAGGCGTAGTAGTAGGTGGGACAATCACCTTTTACAAAGCTTCTTGGAGCATTCCATGGTATGTAGGCAATGTTTATATTAAATCCCAAAGAGAGATCTTAGCCAAAGTAGCGCGAAGCTATTTGACAAGATCATACTCTTGACCACTTTTATGAGTAAGATGAGGTGGTGGAGGGAGCATAGGTTGAGAACATGGAAGAGAGATAGGCACATGCAGTGCTTGGTTACTTTGCTTGTTATTACAGTTGTTGTATGTGTCAGCAATCACATTGTGGTGTGGTTGTTGTAACACATTTTGAACACCTTGAACTGTAATAACTGGCTTTAAGAAATAAGGTGCATTAGGTACCCCTTAGACAATCATCTTAGGAATAGTGCTACAAAGTTTATTAATCAATATTGAATTAACACTATTTTCCTCTTGATTGCACCTGACATCCATCCCTAAAGTATTTAATGTGAGAGACATTTTCTCATCCACTAATGCTACATATTGGCCAAGGAGAGCAATGGGATGAGAGGCAAGTATATCATCATCATCATACTCTATCACAGAAAAAGGCTTTTTACTTTCATCTTTCTCATGAGTGTTCCTAGAGACTAATTTGGTTAAATCTTCTAATATCAAAGGATGTTCACTCATGAGGATTAGGAATTTGTCAAAATAAAGATCTTTGGTAAATGCATGTAGAGATGCCATACAAAAATGACATGAAGGTGTCATTGCATTGTTTTCAATGTAAAATCAGATTTTGAAAGCTTTTCAAATTTGATGCAAAAGACAAGTGCAAAAGAATGTATGAAAATGACTTAAAATGCTTGATTTTTTGTACTTTTTCAAAGCACATGAATGAAACAAGAGGCGTTGTAAGGATTTTGATCAAGGGTAGAAATTTAAATGTCTGATATTAGTCCAAAACAGCAACATGATCCTTCTCAACACATTCTTGATGCCAATCCAAGGTAATGCCAAGTCAAACTATAGTGAAAATACATCAAAATAGGCACTTTTTTCACCAAAACTCAATCCAAAAGAGCATAACAAAGGGTGTTGTTAGGAAAATGATGATGGAGAGAAAATAATATCAGTAATAAAATCCACTTTGTGCCAAAATACCCAACACAACATGCTTTTAGTGCCACTTAAGGTAAAACCCTAGTGAAAATATAGCAAAAAATTCAATTTTTCACGGGTTTTCAATTCCAAGACCTAGAAAAGAAGGTGTTGTAATGAATGTTAGGAGGTACAAAAAATAATATCAATTATATCAGTCACCTCAATCCATAAAATTGATCACAACATGCTTGGAGTGCAAACTACGTCAAACCCTAGGGCAAAAATTGTTAAAATGTGTAGTTTTCACCGAATTTTCAATACAAGACCCTGTTAAAAGGGTGTTGTGAATATTTTTATGAGGGGAATAAAATTATTACCCTAATAATAACCAATTAATACAAAAATACTTTTCACAACACTCCTATGGTGCAAGTTTATAGAGTCGATAAGGCCAATTTTAGTGAAAATCGTTGTTTTTGAAGACCTAGGTTTGAGATCTTGGGATAAAATGCTATGTGAATGTTTTGAAGTCTGATTTATGATGGAAATGAATTACTCTCAGATCTGAAAATTATTTCCAAGATTTAATATGCAAAATTCCAATGCAAATCTAATGAAAATGCATGAAAATTTCTAGTTTTTGTTGAAATTTTCTATGCAAAAATGCAAATATTTTAAATCTCAATGCAAATTTACACTAAAATGAAATACTAGAGACAAATGGAAATTTTAATGAGCCTCTAAAATCAGTAGAAAAATCTAAAAGAAGATTTTGCCTACTAACCCTAGATTTTGGAATTACTAGGTTATATGAAAATTGTCAAAATTTCTACAAAAGCCTAACAAATTAATGATAAAAATGCAATGCAAATTTCTAAATTTTTGCATTTTTCTATAGTTTATATCAGATCTGATGCAAAAATCATTAATTAGGAAAATTTAGAAAGAACTGATGCAATTAGTAAGTCAAACAATGCAATTTTTTTTTTAATTTTTCAAAATGTAATAAAATGAATGACTATATGAATGAATGAAATCAATCCAAATCTGAAGACACACTCAACAAGTTGCAATTTAAGTCCAAAAATATAGGTTCACAAAAATTTTTAGTGGAAAATTGGATTTGTTAATGTTTTAGTGTTTTGATGTTTGAATCTACCTTTCCACTTTACATTCAAGGATCTAGGGTTGAGTTGCAATTCACTATCATACCCTAGATCGTTGTGGGATGTAGGGAAGCTTGGATTAGGGAATTTAATCACCAATTTATCTTCTCTTATGCTTAATTGACCAATTAAAACCTTAATTATGCAAATATGACAATAAACTGATGAATAATGGAAAAAACTCTTATAGATAGAAGTAAAATAGCAAATCACAGAGTACCTATTTTCAAGGTTTTGAGGTGGAATAGTCGGGGACACTGGAGTGGGCACCCTAGTCTAAGGTACCAGTTTCTTTTTGGGATCTGGACCTCTCTCCTACATTGATCAACACTATTTAGAGGCTTGCCTTAGTTAAACCCTGGAGGACACTTAAGTCTCTGAACACCGTTGTCAGATAGAGAGTGCGTGCCCTTGTGAGGCAGAGGCAAAAACCAAAGGAATTGATAATGAAAACACAATATAATGTCACCTTGTAGTGAAGATATCATGGGAGGAAGATGCTCTTCATTCCATGATGAAATGAATGCTCAAATCTGCAAATACAAACACACAAATCACACAAGTCTGCTCTTGCAACATAATGAAATCCTTGAATCACCTTGAGAACACTTGAACATCACAATTGCCATCTAGTTTACAAATGAATGCCTAAACACACTTTTATATGCAACTACAAGCAGTCTCGCCAAGAGTTTCCTAATTCAAACTTACCGTGTCGACAAAGGACACAAATAATGGTCATAAACTGACACCTAGAAATTGGGGCTGCCCCTAAATAGTGCAAGACTAGGGTACATGTAACCAAGTCCCCCCCTATTTTGGGCAGGGTACAACTCAAGGGGTCCTCCTAGGTCCCATTTGTCATGTTACCTAGGGATAATTCCATCGGGATGCCAAATTATGAACTAAGATGTCCTAAATGTATGCAAAAGACCCGGGAGCTAAACCTTATGAGGGAAAAGTGCCCAAGGGGATATTTTCTGATGTTACAATGAGTAACATGGGATGAGTACTTCTAAATCTAATCTAAAATAATTAGATTCATGTTTCTATAAGATGAGTTTTCAATAGAAAGTAAGCCATTTTGAATAAACTCACTAATATAATTATTTTAGTTTAAAATAGTATTTTGTAGGTTACAAATTTAATTTAATGTTCTTCGAAAGTCGTGGATAGTAAATATCATTAAACAACTTAAATTTTTTGACTAAGTTACAATGTGAGGCTAAGAGTATGTCAAATTGGTTTAAGGGAACAACTATAACAAATTAAACATTCAATACAACATGTGTGGGACTCAATTGTTCTATGTGTACATTAATTTGAAATGTATAACTAAGGGTTAGGGAACTTAATCTCACATAAGTCACCTAGTGTCTAGGTATAAATATTTATTTAATGGTAAAATGGTACAATTGTAATAAGGTGAATATTGAATGTTTAGTAGGTTGGGGTTGCCTTCTTAGTCCATTATGATATAGTTTTAACCTTATCTTATCTTGTAAACTCTAATAATTTAAGGAAAAGATTTGGCACTATTTACAGGTGTCATGATAGGAAGAAGCTTAATAGTGAGAAAGATTCAAAACCTAGAACTAGGTATAAAAAACATCACCTACAAGGTGTATCATACTAATAGAGATGATTCTACTACTATGACATGTGTTTATGTGGCATATAAGATGTTGATGCAGGGGCATCCTCTTAAATTTTAAAAATTTGTGTTAGCGGTTGAATTTTGGGTTCGTTATGTGGGGTCAGATGACAGGATACAGAGAGAAGGAAGTTCCTATCACCAAAGCAACAGGAACATTCATAGTTATTTATTAGTTTTCAAGGCTTCAGTTATAGATGAAGGTAGTTAGTAATAGTAGAAGGGTGGATATAGTTGGAGACAGATGTTGATAGAAGGAATAGAGGCAAGTGGTAGGAATGATGATGGGTGGATAGCGATTATGATTGGAAACCATTTCTCTTAGAGTTATAACATGGTAGCTAAATATGGAGAGGTTGGTTGGGTTGGTCATTATGATCGAGAAAGGCTGACATAGTGAGTAGGCCAAGGACAAGTGATCACAGAAGAAACTGATTAGGTAGAAATGGTTCGAAAGAAAGAAGGCCAGGAGTGGAAGTGTTAGATGTTTTTGGGGAGGAGGTCGATAAAAGTGTAGAATCTAAGTGTGGTTGGTAGAGCGTCGGTTGAGAGGACGTAAGGAAAGGAGAAGATTAATGGTCAATTGGAAGGGAGGCCAGTCTAGAAGTGGTCGATAAAAAAAGAGGATAAGGACAAGGCTGAGAGATAGGAGGTAGAAAAGGCTGATCTGGTGGAGGCTGCGTAGAAGAAAATTAGAGAAGGCCGTGAAACAAAGAGAGAGAGAGAGAGAGAGAGAGAGAGAGAGAGTAGGCCGAACAAGAAAGGCGAGAAAGAAGAGGATAAAAATGTGTGAAGAAGGCTGAGCAAAGAAGGAGGCTGAAACAAGTAGAAGGAGGCTGAATGCTAAAAAGGACGGTGAGAATACCAATAGAGGGAAAGAAAAAGGATGGGAAGAGAAAACGAGAAGTTAGGGGTCGTTTGGAACTGTAGAAAGAATAAGCCAATAGTGTGAGTTGTGGATTGACAAGGAATGCCGGTTCATTTTGGTAGATCCGAAATACAAACCACGAAGGTCTCTAGATTGTAATAAGTTGTTTAATCCTAGAAATAAAGTGTTATGTTATTCCTTTTCTTATCCATTCTATGTGACTATTTCATTTTCTATTCTTTGTGTTATGGTAGTTCCTGTCACGGGTAGTTCTTACCCTAGAAAGTTAAATTCGTTAGTGAGTTCTAGCACTTCTGCATTTCATTTTTGTATTGACTTCCTATCCATAGAAAGGTTCCTGTCACTATTATGACAGCAAGTCTGTTGAGGTCTAAGGTAAGAGATCAACATTAAGGAGGAAAGAGAGAGTGTGTGTTTGGTGTGTGAGGTTATTAAATGGGGTATCAGAGCATGTGTAAGGAACATGATATCAGATTGGTATCAGATTGGTATTAGAACATGTGTAAGGAATGTGCTATCATATTGGTACTAGGAAAGAGAGTCTCACGAAGTGAGACTAGAGGAAGGAAAACATGAAGAAGCAAAATGCAGCTTTTGAAAGAGAGCTGGCAGAACTGAGAAAAGATTTAGCACAATACTTGATTGCAAGGTAGCAAAGGTTGGAAGAAGAAAGCTAGGAATATTTTTGGGTATGGCCAATGGAAAAGAAAGTAAAGTGGCCTATGAAGATGATCATGAAGAGAAGAAAAAGGAAAAAGGTGAATGCCTTGAAAAGAGGAAGGAGTATGAGAGGATCCCAGAGAGTTGCCTATTGAGCAACATGGACTAGAGGAGGCCAATGGAGTTCTCATATTGGAGGACTTGAAGGAAAGGAGAAAAGAAGAAGTATAATAAATAGCACTTGAGAAACAAAGTAATGAAGATTGGAAAGTGTCCATGAAGGAGGCACTTATGAGAATATGTTGGTCCTTTGTTTTATTTACTAATGTTATGTTTGAGTATGTGTGGAAAGGTATAATGAAGGTCAAGAATAAGGCCTTTGTGTGGACAAGAGAAAGGACAAGTAAAGCACCTTGGATAGAGATGAAGATTAGAGAAGAGCAAGCCAAATTGTAGTAGTTGGTATACATGAACAAATTGCAACAGTATAACAGGAAGAGGTACAATGCAAAGAATTTAAATGTGAAGAAGAGAATAGTATGATATTGATTTCAAATGATAATGTAGATGTTGAGGATGATTATGAATTTCAAGATGCCCTAGAAGATGTTGCAGATGAAAAGGAGGAAGCCTACTAGGAAGATGAGTTGTCAAGAAATGAATACAAGGATGATAACAAATCCGAACAACAGAACAAAGAAGAGGTACATATAAGTATAGCTGTTGATTTTGGTCACAAAAGTGAATTTAAGAATGTGGTTATGCAAATCGATAGAGAAAAGAAAGAGGAACATGGTTATCTAGTTCCACATTGGCTTAAGGGGCAGCATGGGAAGTGTAAATTAGAAGATGATTATGATGTGGTTTGTAATAGGAAACACATGCCAAGCATGAAGGGGATGATCGAATACAAGAGGAAACAAGAAAATGTGACAAGTTGGCTAGAAACGAAGTGTACATTGGAGGTCTTAAGGCATCTATTAGATCATAGACCATGGAAGATGAATGCAACAATAAAAGGCCAGCAACCTAGTGCTACAAGAAATAAAGTGTGGCTAATGAAAGATGGGACAATAGTTAATGGAGTTGGTGCAACAGGATATACTGAGAAGAAATCCTCTCAAGAGAATAGAAACCATGAAAAAGAAGAGAAGGTGTTGAAATAGGAAGAGGAAACATTACAGCAGGATAGCATGAGACAAGATAGAAACTATGAAGAAGAAAGAGAAGGAACATTGTTACACCATGCAGATGGAAAGGAAAATGGTGTACATAAGTATACAAGAGAACCTGAAGAATAGAAAGGAGATGATGAAGACACTAAAACATGGACTAGCATCATACCACAGAAGAAAGGGCATGGAGCAGCTTGGAGGAGAATAGAAGAGGATGCCTGCAAAATGAAAGGTAGACAAATTGCTTTCAAAAATTTTCAATTTATAGACAAAATAGTTGAAGATAAGAGTTTGATTGAATAAAATAAGAAGAATGTAAAAATGAATGGTGAAGATAGCATTTATGAATATGAAATGGAGTTGTGGAGGCTTGTAGATGAAAAATAATTGAGAAGAAAGAAATATAAAAGGAAAGAAGGAAATAAATAGAGGCAATTTGAAAACCTCAAGTGAGATAAGAAGGATGAAGAACAAAATAGGACATCAATAACTTGGAATGATGAAAACAATAAAGAGGCAAAGAGTGAGATTGTAGCTATTGCAGAGGTTAAAGAAATAAGGAATGAAAGTATAAGTAATTGTGAAGATCTTGGGGTTGAAAAGTATTCTTGAAAAGGAAATGGAAGTAAAAATACAAGTCTGAATAAGAGGACATCAGATAATCTAGTTGAAGATGAATCTTCTAAATGTGCAATAACTAAAATAACAGAGCATGTTGATGGAAACATGAAGACAAATGAAACAACAAAGGATGTGGAAATGAGGGTTGAAATCTATGATAAAGGGGTCATTGTGGAGCCACAAGAAGAGGTAAAATTCTTGGTCCTATATGAGGACATTGTTTTGTTTTATTTTGATCTATTGGGAAAGAAATATGAAGAGAGATATGTAGATTATTGTAAGAATTTTGTGAGTTGTAATACATATGGTGAAGTCCAAGGTGAGTTAATGTGGAAGGATGAATTTGATCAAACTAAAAGATAGTTGGATGATATATTTAGAGTCATTTACATTTATTTATATGTGGTTGAGTGGTAAAGAAATCTTTGGAGGAAGTTAGCTATCAATGAAGCAATGAAAGTGACACAACAATGCTGGAGAAATATGATAACTATACCAAAAAGATTGTGGAAGAAATGAAAGAAAAGTATAGAGATAGATAAGTTTTTTATTATTACCCTCATGTATAAGAGCACATGACTTATTTGTCCCTTGGGGAGTCTGATGTAGGGGCATCTTCTTAAATTTTCAAAATTTGTGTTAGCAGTTGAATTTTGGGTTTATTGTGTGGGGTCAGATGATAGGATACAAAGAGAAGGAAGTTCTTATCGCCAAAGCAACATGAACATTCATAGTTATTTATTAGTTTTCAAGGCTTTAGTTACAGATGAAGAAAGCAATTAGTAATGGTAGAAGAGTGGATATGGTTGCAGGCAGATGTTGACAGAAGGAATAGAGGCAAGTGGCAGGAATGATGATGGGTGGATAGTGGTTATGATCAGAAACCATTTCTCCTAGAGTTATGTAGCATGGCAGCCAAATATGGAGAGGTTGGTCGTTATGATAGAGAAAGGCTGATAGAGTGAGTAAGTCAAGGACAAGTGGTCACAAAATAAATTGATTAGGTAGAAACGGTTTGAAAGAAAGAAGGCCAAGAATGGAAGCATTAGATGTTTTTGGGGAGGAGGCTGATAAAAGTGCAAAATCTGAGTGTGGTTGGTAGAGGGTCAATTGAGAGGTTGATAAAGAAAGGAGTAGATTAATGATCAATTGGAAGGGAGGCCAGTTTGGAAGTGGTCGATAAAAAAGAGGATAAGTACAAGGCTGAGAGATAGGAGGCAAAAGAGGCCGATTTGGTGGAGGCCGCGTAGAAGAAAATTAGAGAAGGTTGTGAAGCAAAGAGAGAGTTTAGGCCAAACAAGAAAGGTGAGAAAGAAGAGGATAAAAATGTGTGAAGAAGGCTGAGCAGAGAAGGAGGCTGAAATAAGTAAAAGGAGGCTGAATGTGTAAAAGGACAGTGATAATATAGACAAAAGGAAATAAAAAGGATGGGAAGAAAAAATGAGAAGCTAGGGGTGGTTTGGAACTGTAGAAAGAATAGGCCGATAGTTACAGGACAATAATGTGAGTTGTGGATCAACAAGGAATGCCAATTCATTTTGGAAGATCAGAAATACAAAGAATGAAGGTTTCTAGATTGTAATAAGTTGTTTAATCCTAGAAATAAAGTGTTATGTTATTCTTGTTCTTATCCATTGTATGTGACTATTTCATTTTCTATTCTTTGTGTGATGGTAGTTCCTGTCACAAGTAGTTCTTACCCTAGGAAGTTAAATTCATTAGTGAGTTCTAGCACTTCTATATTTCATTTCTGGATTGACTTCCTATCCATAGAAAGGTTCCTATCACTATTATGACAATAGGTCAGTAAAGGTCTAAGGTAAGAGATCAACATTTAGGAGAACAAAGAGTGTGTCTAGTGTGTGAGGTTATTAAATGGGGTATTACAACATGTGTAAGGAATGTGCTATTAGATGTTGACAAAAAGAAAAGAATACAACTTATGCAAACCCCTAAAGGAGCAATGCCTAGATAATCTAAATAAAACAAAGAAGAGTCATCATGATTTTATGTATGAATCCATAATTATATGCCTAGCATTGTAATTTAGGACTGCGATACTCAAGTCTAAAATGTGTATTTGGAGGTTCAATAGTTTAGTGGGTAGCTATAACTTTGCGAATATAAAAAGTTTCCCTAATAACACAATGTGGGAATATGGTTGTAACTTGTTCATTACAAAATTCCAAGAAAGAATACAAGAGTGGGAGAGTAGTTACAAGATTATGAAAAATTAGAGAATGTCATTATTTTTGTGGTAGATAAAGATTACTTCCACTTGGAGGCTATCAATAAAAGGAACTTTTTTGTTTCAAAGATTCCTTATGAAGAAAGTGACAAATTATTAGAAAGCACAACATCAACTCTTCTTGCTTTCCCTAGGGATCCTAAGGCCAAAACACTTGGCATATGAGGAGAATACATAAATAAAAAGGCCAAAACATATTCCTATGAATAATTTTAGAACAAAAGAAGAAGGAAATGAGAGATTTAAAAAATCAAAGCTCCTTCATCCCTAATAGTTATTAGAATAAATAAAACAAAGGAGAAACAAGAGATAAAGAAGGAGAAAGAGTAAGTGAGAAGAATATTAGAAATAACAGGATCTTTATTTTGGACTACCCCACTACAAAGGGAGAAATTTGACATTAAGGACTCAAAAACTATGAAAACATTGAGTGAAGAGGATTTGAAGTAAAATCTCCATAATATAAGTGAAGGAGAATAAAAGGAAAATTCATAAAAAATAGACAATGCACATAGAAAGAATCCATACATTACAAGAGCCAACCATAGAAGAATTGAGAAAAACTCTATTATAGAAGAGCTTAGAAAATAAAGAAAAAAAAAGGTTACAAGCTAGGGTGAACTAGTAGGAAAAAAATCACATAGAAGACTTGTACAAAATGGTGAGTCTTTAGAAGAGTAGGAAATAGAAAAGAAAATAGAGGAAGTATTAGTCAAGAAAAAAATATTTAAATCCCTATCAACATAAGGAAAAACCCTTAGAGATTGAAACATTATACACTTCTACTATGACAACTAATAAGAATATCATACTAGAGACTCTACTTATTTTATATTAGTGAGTCCTTACCCTATGCAACATATTACTAAGAAGTTTCAAGTAGAATTGGTGCATAAAATCAAGAACAAAATGACCACACAAAGGAAAAGGGAATTTAAATTGATGTTTCTATAAAAAACTGAGTGGAATAAGTAGTCACTATGTTAAACTTGTCAACAAATACTTTGAGTAAAATTCCTACATGACTAAGAACTAAGGATAAAATAGAGAGTAGACATACTGATGGGTATCTTATGGGATGACAAGATAAAAATGAAAGTATATGAAGGCACATTCCAAATGGGAAAGAAAATATTATGAAGTTATATTGGTTAAGGAGAGAAAAGACAAAGAAAAGGATAAGTTGAACAAACCACTAGCACATCAAATATAGAACATCTCTAGCTATAGATAATATGTAGAAAGATGACATCCTAGTTGGGAATGCAATAGGAGAAGATAGTAGAAAAGGCATTAATGAGGAATTAGTAGAACAAGGCATACAAAAAAAGGAACATGGAAAGGGATAATAAGGTAACGTAAAACATATTGGTGTTGAAATGCGCGGGACAACTGAGAGGGGGTGTGAATCAGTTGTCCCAAAAACTCAAACACTTATGCACTTAAACTTAATCACTTGTCTGCACTTATTATGATTAAACAAAGAATGCATGATGTGTATGAGGAAAAATCGATTAAATCAAAAACTTAATAAAACCAAAAACCCAATAACATAAAGAAAATGAATTTAAATAAAAGCCATGACAAATAATCAATGAAATAAAGACTTTTACCGAGATCTGTATTGTTTCCTTTGGATTGAATGTGGATTGCTCAATGAAGTTGCGAAGCCATAGCTGCAACAAGCAAGTAGTGTGCTCAATGTGCTCAAAGATCAATGTCAAGAGATCGTAAGAGTGCTCAATCGACGCGTTTTGTATGCTTGAAGCTCTGTTAAGTGTGCCTGAGAATACGATCGAAGAGAGAGACTCAATGAAGGATATGAGGGGGGTTTATATAGATTTCAAGGAAGATCAATCAACAGTCCAAATAATTCAGAAGAATCAACGGAGGAGATAAGTTGAGGAATGTACAACGAATGAGAAGAAGACATGTGCCTTGCTTGCTTTTGTATGAGAGGAGTTATCAAGAATAGAAGAATGAGTTAACTGAAGAGATAAATCAATTAAAAGAATAAAGCAATCAGTTAAGTGATTTAAAACAAGAAGAAGAGATTTGCATGAGAAAAGAAGATATTTTGCTTTATTAAATATAGAAATATTTAATTGATGAGCAAGAAAGCTTGAGTTATTTTAGAGATAACTCAAATTAGAAGAAAAAGCAATTTAAATAAATAATTGATTTATTTAAATTTAGAGCAGATATTTTGGAAGAAATAATTAAATAATTGGAATTATTTAATTTAGAAGATTTTGAAAGAAAATTAAATAAATAAATTTATTTAATTGTTGTGCATGATTTTGAAAGAATGATTTTGATTTAATTAAATAATTTAAGAATTATTTAATTTTAGATAAGAGGGAATTTGTTGAATTAATTAAATAATTAATTTAATTAATTAATGTGGATTTGATTTTTTGGAGAGAGGATAATGATCTAATTAAATAATTAAAATTATTTAATTGTGGAAGAATAACAGAAGAATTTAATTTAATTAATTAAATAACGAGGATTTATTTAATTAATGTTGAAAGTATGTGATTTAGAAGAATTTGGTGAAATTAATTAAATAATTAGATTATTTAATTAACGTTGAAATGCAGGTGATTAGGAAGAAATGATGAAATGCAAGTGATGCGACGACTTGGTCATTTTAGGGTGTCTACATTTTGCCCCTCTTTGATGCAATGCAGCATGTAGCATTGCGTCAAAGAAATCGATTGTTTGAAGATGTGATACAATTTTTGATGCCCCAGTGTAGGTAGTTGCCCCAACATAGCTGGCGTAGGGTGCCCCCTCGAGAGGAAAGATAGGGAAGTGACAGAGGAACTATGGTGACACTTGACTAGAAGATTTGTTGGAGATAGACGAGGTTGGGTTGATGATAGATAGAAGAAAGTGGACACAGGAGAGAACATGAGAGAAATACTGGTGATTGATCTTTGCTTGAAAACTATATAAGGCCATGGGTAAATGGATGGTTAAATGGATGAGCTTGTTGCAACAGTTTCACAAATGTTTATAAAGAGCAATCCTAATTTTTGATATAGCACGTGGATAGTTCACCACCAAGGTATAAAAGACCAAGGTGCAGTAATATCCAAGTGCGTGGATGTTGACTTTGCAAGCAAGTGGTTTGAACTTAGACCCCTTTAGACATAATATAACCTTGTTGGAACGTGTGAATAAGCCATAGTCTTGAACATAAAATAAACTTCCATACATGCGAATGCAAGCAGAATTATTAATATGTAAAATGCTAGGTCGTAACACACACAAGAAAAATAGAATGCTAAGAAAGATGCCAAAGATCATTCCTCAAACACAGCACACAGAAAGCAATGACTATGCCCCCAATCCGTACTGTATCGCAACACACCAAGATTATAGATAAATCAAGGTAGCCTTGAATAGGTAATGGATAAAGGAACAAAAGATAACCATAACACAAATTGACTGACTTACAAAGTAAACATACAACCAACATATTCTCTTGCCAAAGAGGTTGCTCAAGATAGATTGGATAGGAAAGATAACAGCCTTATTATAGGAACTCTGTGTCCGTTAAAGAGTGCTATCTACCTAAAAAGACATTGTCTCGCTGCAGGAAATGCCACATGTCGTAGGAGACACGTGTGTTGGTCTCGACAATGGAACACTTCGCAGAAGACAAGCTTGTGGATCTAGGGATTAGGTTAAGTGACACTTAGCTGATGTTGGCCAAACGGTATGTAGGACAGTAGATGACTCTAGAAGTAGGCCTCTTTGCTTCAGGTTTGTTAAGGACTTTTGCTTCTAAAAGGATGCATTAGTTTGCTGCTTGAGTTAGTCAAGTTGAGGTGAATGGATTTTGACAAACGGAAGACTAGAAGGATGATAGCGCTAATGGATTGGGACGGGTGGAGAATGATGGATCATGTGTGCCTGAGTACTGGATACATCCTTCGTATTCTAGACTGCCTACATACCCTGTATCCACGGGATCAAGACACACTTACGATGGAAGAGGAACATGATGAATATGTAGTTCTGGATAGAATGATGAAATGGGTCAAGGTGAAAAGAGGGGATCTTATGTACCTGAGTACTGGAAACTTCCTTTGTATTCCAGACTGCCTACATACCCATATCCATGGGATCAAGGTACCTTAAGATTGAAATGAGATCATATGTAGTTCTGGTAGATGTGATGAAGTGGGAAAAGTGCGGAGAAGAGGTGATCTTATGTACTTGAGTATTGGATACTTCCTTCATAATCCAGACTACCTACATACCCATATCCATGGGATCAAGGTACTTTAAGACTAAGAAGATGATAATATGTAGTTCTGGTGAGTGTGATGATGTGGGAAAAAGAGTGTTTTGAGAAGATAACAGCCTTATCATAGGACCGACATGTCTGTTAAAGGGTGTTACCTGTGAAAATGAGAAAAGATCAAAGTATGCGTTGCAAACCACGAACAAGGAACCAATCCTAGACCTAAGTTAAGGAAAGAGTTGCCCCCATTCTGGTAGAGGAAACTGTAGGGGTGACTGTCGAAGAAGACACAGAAAGACTTGACCTAGGACAAGACAGTGTTAACTGTAGACATAGATCAAGACATGGGAAGACAACGATGGACATTGACAAATTTCCAAGCTATACTAGATATGGAAAGGCAAACAAAGTCAATGGTTTGATTATGGATGGATGGATGAAGCGTGTTGTTGCGAACTAGACAAGGAGTGAACATGACTTGATAGACGATGGATGCTGACTCTGCACATAACGCCTATTTGCCAGGTTTTCACTATGGTACTTATCCAAGGCGCCTGTTTGCCAGGTTTTCACCAGAGGACAGATTTTTTTTTTTTTTTTTTTTGGAATACTCTGAGGATCAGGCATAGAACTTCTTGAGATGGACACTGTTAAGTGGCTCATCTAGAGGAATGCCGTCAGGTGTAGCTAAAGTATAAGCTCCTAATCCATATGCCGCTATCACAATGAAGGGACCTAACCAGTTTGGCTCAAACTTACCCTTCTTCTCTCAATCTGCTTGATTTCTCTGATTCTCCTTAAGTACAAGATCACCAACTTGAAACCGTCTTTCTTTGATCTTTTTGTTGTAATTACGCTGGAGGTGGTTTTGATAGACATGGAGATGATTAAGTGCGGCAAGGTGCCTCTCATCTAGTAGTTCAAGCTCAACTAATTTAGAAGTGCGATACTCATCTCTGCCAATCAGGTCCTGCATGGATACTTTGAGGGATGGGATCTCGACCTCTATAGGTAGGATGGCTTCAGAGCCAAAGACCAAGGCATATGGTGTGGCACCAGTTGGTGTTCTGATACTAGTGCGGTAGGCCCATAGGGTGGGATTGAGTTGTGAGTGCCAATCACGACCAGCTTCATTGACCATTTTCTTGAGGATCTTGAGGATGGTCTTATTGGAAGCCTCAACTTGGCCATTACTTTGCGGATAGTAGGGAGTTGAAAAGCGATGTTGGATATTGTATTGTGTGCATAAGGCACGGACATCTTGGTTCTTGAATGGTCTCCCATTATCAGTGACAATGGCTTGGGGAATACCATACCGGCATATGAGGTAGTTTAGGATAAACTTGGCTATTTGCTTACCGGTGATATAGGTCATAGGAATGGCTTCCACCCACTTCGTGAAATACTCAGTGGCAGTAATGATAAACTTATGGCCATTGGAGGAGGAAGGGTGGATTTGTCCTACGAGGTCGAGACCCCATTGAGAAAAAGGCCATGGAGTAGTCACAGGTTGTAACTCATGAGCTGGTGCGTGAATCAGATCTCCATGCTACTGACATTGTAGACACTTCTTAGCAAACTGTGCAGCATCTTGCTCTATTGTAGGCCAGTAATAACCTGTTCTGAGTATCTTCTTAGCAAGATTAGGACCGGTAGAATGTGTGCCACAGACACCTTCGTGTATGTCTCGTAAGGTAGCTTCAGCTTCTTCCGCATTAAGACATCGTAAGAGGATACCATCGAGACTCCGGCGATATAGTGTATCACCCAGAATGATGTAACGAGAGGATCGACGGATAAAGGTTTTGCGTTGGGTGGATGATAGGTTAGGGGGAAAGGTATTGTTCTTGAGGTATTCATAGATATCTTCATACCATGGGGAATTGGGACCAACAAGTTTGCAGATGATTTCAGTAACAGGAATATCGACGGCTGGTATCAACAATTTTTCGATCAAGAATTCACACTTTTGTGTATTTGCAGGCATATCAATCAATGATCCTACCTAAGCCATAGAATCCGCAACTTTGTTATGCTCTCTTGGAATTTTCTCAAATGTGATGCTAGAAAAGTATGGTTTGTAGGCATCCACTAGTTGCTTGTAGGGGACCAACTTTTCATCCTTTGTTTGGTATTCATCTGTGACTTGGCGAATGACTAGCTGTGAGTCTCCATATACCTATAATTCTGTGATGTCCCATTGAACTGCTGTATTGAGACCTATAAGGAGTGCTTCATACTCGGCTATATTGTTGGTGCAAGGGAATTCAAGCCGATATGACTTTGGAATGTAGTCATTCTGAGGTGTAACAAATAAGATGCTGGCCCCTGATCCATGCTGTGTATAGGAACCATCAAAGTATAACTTCCACATTATGGAGGTAGCAAGAGTGAATAGATTCTCGTCAGGAAAGTCTGCTACCATAGGATGTGTATCTTTCATAGGTGCTTCTGCTAGTTGATCCGTGAGGGCTTGTCCTTTGATTGCTTTACGATCCGTGTACTCAATGTCAAACTCACTAAGGATCATGACCCACTTAGCTAGTCTGCCTGTGAGAGCTGCTTTTGCTAGTAGATATTTCAAGGGATCAATCTTGGCTATCAGATTTGTGTGTTGGTTCAGCATGTAATGCCGCAACTTTTGGGAGGCAAACACTACTACTAAACAAGCCCTTTCCATTGGTGAATAATTGAGCTCATATCCCACCAAGGTTCTACTGATGTAATAAATGGCATGCTCTTTTCCTGTGTCATCATTTTGTGCTAACAAGGCCCCCAAGGCTGAATTTGTAGTGGAGATGTATAATATCAGAGGTTTGTCTGTAACTGGTGGAACCAATACAGGAGGTGTAGCTAGATACTCCTTAAGTTGATCAAACGCCGCCTGACACTTGTTGTCCCATCGAAATGTGACATCCTTTCGGAGCAAGTGTTGAAAGGGTTGACATTTATCTGCTAGCTGTGAGATGAAACGCCTAATGGACTGCAACCTTCCCTAAAGGCTCCTTAATGCTTTAAGGTTCTTGGGTGGAGGCATCTCCACTATAGCCTTTACTTTCGCTGGATCGACTTCGATGCCTCTACGAGATACAATGTATCCCAACAGCTTTCCTGATGTTACACCAAATACACACTTCTTTGGATTGAGTCTTACTTGGTATTTTTCAAGCCTGTCAAAGATCTATCCTAGGACCTATATGTGATCCGCTCTAGAAGATTTAGCCAATATATCATCAACATAGTCTTCCATGATGTGATGAAAGAGGTCGTGAAATATCATTGTCATTGCTCTCTGATAGGTTGCTCCTGCATTCTTCAGACCAAACGGCATGACACACCAACAATAATTGTCCCAAGGACAAGTAAAGGTTGTTTTATGTTGGTCTTCTTTAGCTATCCTTATCTGATTGTAACCCGAGAATCCGTCCATGAGAGAAAGCATCTCATGACTTGCTGTCAAGTCCACTATAATGTTAATGTTTGGTAGTGGAAAGTCATCTTTAGGACATGCCTTATTGAGATCTCTGAAATCATTACACATGCGGATGCGCCCATTAGGTTTAGACACAGGTACAATGTTTGAGACCCAATCTAAATAGTCCATGGGTCATATGAACTTTACGTCTAACAGCTTTTGTATTTCCACCTTCACCCAGAGAGCTATCTGTGGGTGCATCTTTCTCAACTTCTATTTGACTGGTTTCACTTTGGGATCAACTGTGAGATAATGAACTACCAGCTTAGGGTCTAGCCCTGGCATATCTGCATAGGTCCATGCAAAGTTGATGGTTTGTTGTAAAAAGAAGTCGTTAAGATTTTTGTGCTCTGTGTCAGATAATGATGCTGCTAGGAATGTTGTCTTTGGATTTTGTTCTATGCCAAGATTTATTTCTGTAGAATCTTCCACTAAGAGAGCTGATTTCTCTTGATACTTAGATGGTAAGGGAAGGTCAAATCCTCCATCCTCAGGTGCCACAGTTGGGTTTTCACCTTTGGATATGTCCTTTGTTTTTACTATTTTGTGATTAGGAGGTGCCACAGTATGGTTTTCACCTAGAGATCTTTCTTTATTTGCACTTTTACGACTGGAGGATTTGGCATTCTCACCAAAATAAGCCGTGGGCTCTAGTTCCATTACAAAACCTACTTTGTGATTGCCAAGAGGGATACCTTCCCGAAGTCCCATGAACTCAACTAAAGCTTCGTCGTTCTGAAATACATCTATAACGGGGGCCCCTTGTTGGTCCCAATCGATAAGTTTAGGGTAGACAAGTGTGACATTCTAGGTGTTGGTAGTGGAGGTTAAGGATACGGAGTATAGTGTAAAAATAGAGGATTCTGTGAATAGGTTGGTCATGTGGAGGGATGAGTCATCAATGATATCCTCTGTAGGCGTCGAATCAGTGGAAAAAGTGTCAGCTACCTCGTCGAGGATATACTTGATGTCCAAGGCGCGTGGTACCTTCTTACCAAATCCTAATCCCTTCTTGTCTAGCTTCTTTGTTACCACAATGGGCTCCATAGTTCCTTGATTCTATTTCCCAAGGCCACCTTTGCCTTTATAGCCCATATTTTTCACTATCCTTAAGCCATTGCCATATTGCTTGACTGGTATTGTGACTGGTTCTTTCTCCTTATAGAGCCAAGAAGAAATGTCCTCAATAGTTTCCTCTTCCAATAACCGTCCATGTTGGAATTGGGTTAGGAATGTTGGGGAAGGAATAGCTGCTTTTTTGATAACTTTAGCAATGGGTGGTTAGCCGTAAGATTTTGGAGAGAGAGGCATCTGCCCTACACAACAAGATTCTGAGATATCATAAGTGCCAAAGCCTATATCTCAGATGCGAGCTGTGATTTTGGGGAGGGGTGTAGGTTCACTTGTAGAGGCTTGCGTGAGAGTTTCAAGGTCAACATAGAGAGGGGATTCAATGGCTTTTTCATTTTTAGGCACTTGGTTGCAATTTTTATAGTTGCCTTGCAAGACACAATAGAATTCAAAAGGATTAGGATCTCCTGGGATGGTGATCTCCGTACCATTGAATGGGAACTTTAGGGACTGATGGTACGTGGAGGGAACAGCTTTCATTGCATGGATCCATGGGTGGCTTAGGATAATGTTGTAAGGTAGTTCAATATCAAGAACTTGACACCGAGTTTCAAGCATGATAGGGCCCAATTGTATAGGCAAGTGAATAACACCTTCTGAATGGTGTTCGACATCGTCATATCCCTTGATTGTAATACTTTGATCATTGTTGACATGATCCTCGGAGTATCCCAATTGCTTTAGTAACTTTAAAGAACATATGTTGAGACCAGGACCACCATCTATGAGTATACGTTTGATTTTGCGCTTATGGATGAGAACTTCAATATCCAGAGCATCATTGTGACATGGATCATGGGTTGGAAGATCTTTCTCAGAGAAGACCACATTATAGGGTGAAGCGATGTTACCTACTATAGCTTGGAAATCCGCAACCGCTATGTTGTTAGGAACGGAAGACTCTTGGAGGGCTTTTTCTAGCACCACTCTATGTGCAGGTGATGACCATAGAAGGTCCAAAATAGAGATCTGTGCTGGTGTTCTCCCTAGATGTTCGACAAGATTATAATCAGACTGAACCGGAAGCCTAGGTGTAGGTGCATGGATGGTGACATGACCTCGACGAGTAGTAACAGCACAATCCGTAGATTTGCCTTTGATTGTGAGGGTAGACACTCGACTCTCTTCAAAATGACCTACAATGGAATCAAAGGACGTGGAAGCATGATTGATACCTTTACCTCTATCCTGAGGAGGAGGTGGACCGTGCTGAGGGAATGGTTCCTTGTACATATCTAGATCCTTATTCGTGTGTTGCACTGGTGATTCATCCTCAAAAGTGATTTGATTACCGTCGATGAGGTTTTGGATGAGGTGTTTAAGCTTCATGCAAGATGTAGTTCTATGCCCTTTGCTCCTATGGAACTCACAATACTCATTATCTCTATAACGTGCCATTTTGTAGACAGGTTCGCCATATGGGGGAGCATCAGGTAAGGTGATGAGCCCTTTCTGTCAGGCTTGCTGTAAGACTAATTCGATGGGCACTCCTAAGGGAGTGAATTGACGTCGTGGAGGGTAATCTTGTTGAGGCCGCTCTTGTTGTCGTTGTTGTTGGTTTGGATAAGGCTGCCTTTGTTGCTGCTATTGTTGAGGTGGAGCTTGACTTGGTTTGGAGAGCTATAGCAGTGTTTGCAACGTTTGGACATGCTTAGTATCGACCACCCCATCATTGACCACCTTTTTGTTCTTGTTCCAATATTTGGGTTTATCGTTCGATTGTTGATGAGAAGTGCTATCTTTCGTCTCCTTAAAGATTTTGACCACACCCTTAGCAATGAGGGCCTTCTCAATATTGATTCCCTTGTATGTGATTTCATCGAAGGTTGTAGCACTAAGAATTTGCAAATGAAAACCTAACTCTTGGTTGAGGTTCTGTACAAATATGCTAACAAGCTATTTCTCTGGAATCTTGAAAGGGAATTTACTAGCCATTTGTCTCCATCGTTGAAGGAGAGAAATGAAAGTTTCACCATTTTTCTGTTTATTGTTGCATAGATCCGTCATGGAAATCTCATGCTCTGCGTTGTAAGAAAAATGGGTGGCAAACTTCTCTGCTAGCTCGTTGAAAGACTTGATACCCATAGGTAAGTGTGAGAACCATTCTATTGCTTGACCTCCAAGACTGCGAGGAAAGAGACGCATAAGATATGTGTCGTTATGAGAGACCTCGAAGCAAGCAAGATAGAATTGCCTAAGATGGTCTTTTGGGTCACCTTTTCCTTTGTATTTATCAAACTTGGGAATAGTGAAATTTTGAGGAAAAGGGATCATTGGTAGTGACCGATCAAAAGGATAAGGACACACTTCTTCTAAAGAGAAGGTCTTTTTGGTGTGGCCAAACGTAAGATCAGATAGCTGCTGTTGAACTTCTGCAATCTTTCGCTCCATAGTCATGGGAGGGGTTGGTAACATCTCTTGTTGTCCAAAAAGTGATTGGTGTTGCCCATACGGAAGATTATAATGTGAACCATGCACACTAGTGTTATAAGGGTCGTAAGATTGATTGGGAACATACGGGTTGTATGATTGGTTTAGATTGGATTGGAATTGGAGGTTTTGATTAGGCAGAGGTGGAGGTGGCACTAGGTAAGAATGTTGGCTTTGCGATGGTTGAAGAAAAGTATTAGGGGGAGGAAAGCTAAAGTGCGTTTGATTAGGTTGTGATGGCGGCACATAGCTTTGGGAAACCTGATGTTGGGAATGTTGAGAGTGGCTAGGCAATGTGTGAAAGAAGTTGAGCGAGGATGAACGTTGTGGAGGAGGAACATAGGTAGAAGTGATTTGCGACGGTTGGGGTTGATTGAGGATGAGAGTAGAAGAATGTTGTGGTTGGGGCTGCTTGAGGACGAGAGTAGAAGAATGTTGTGGTTGGGGCTGCGTGACTCTAATTGGTTGAGAGACATGTAGGTGTGATGATATAGGAGGTGGCATTTGTTGAGACCCTTGTTGCATGGCTACATAATTGTTCCTCAGATTGTAATTGGGTGGGAAACCTACGCATGATGGGGTAACCAAGATTCCACTTGCGATTGGGGTGGACACTTTAGGAGGTGGTTGCGTATTCGATCAAGCTAAGGTGGCTTGCTTAGCTAACTCTGCTTGATGTTGGAGAGTTTCTTGTTGGTTTTGATAGATCTCCATAGGAGTCAAAAGCGGTGATATGGGCCTCTCCCCTGTTGGGTTTTGAAAAAGGGGATTCCTATACTGCGAGCCTTGAGTAGGTAAGGGCGTAGTCACCGTGGACATGGTTTGCACCGCCTGTATGGCATCTTGGGCGTTGTTGCTCTCCTTGAGAGTGGATAAATCAAAATCTTGAGGTAACTTGGTGCCTTGCTTTGCAAGCAAGTGAAAGAAATGATCCTGGTTCTCACTAAGGATTTTATCAAAGGCAGCTATAGCTCTAGGATCTTGTATGAATTCATCAAGATCTTGCCCATCTTCTTGAGAGGATTGACCTATTTCAAAGTGTCGCTCTTCTTGAGATGGGGTTTGATCTACGATATAACCTTGTGGGACAAAATCCAGAGGCAAGCTTGTGGTATACTGAGGCGCATTTAGCAAAGGGGTTCTATCCTCCTGAGGATTGCTTGGTTGTTCAATGTGTGGCATGTTCGGAGAGCTAATTGGTTTTGCCGCGGGTGTACTAGGAGTCACCTTGGGAGTAATGTTGAGACGACCCAATTGTGGTGTGCGAGGAGGCGACTTGCGCTTCTTAGGGACAACTTGCTTGGATTTCATAGTTTGCTATAGCCTAGTGGTTACCATGGGATACTAGGACAAAATGTAATGATGGGCTTCTATGAGATGCTTTAAGAAACGGACAAACTTCTGATGTACAAAGTACTGGACCAAAAGTGCTATACTGTTTGACTAGAGGTGCAAGACTGTGCAACCAAAAGCGTGCTACTGTGGACCAGAGGCGACGAACTGAGCTACCAATAGCGAGTTACTGCTATGCCAAAGGTGAGCTACAGTGACCAAAAGTGAGCTACTGTTATACCAAGGGCGCCGAAGTAGAGTTTTGCCAGAGGTGAGTTATTGATGTACCAAAGGCGATCTACTATACTACCAAAGGCGAGCTGCCGTAATACCAGGGGTGCTGAAGTAGTGTCTGATGTTTTTCAAAGGCAAAATTTTGGTAGATTGTTTCTGTTTCTGATTGGATTGGTTTGGCAAGAGAAAACACAGTAATCAAGTGGTCAGAAAAGCACAAGGACTGACACAACAGATAGTGTATGTTCAAGGCTCCAAACAAGCCCAATGTTTCCACAAGTCTAAGACAATTGCAATCAATAACAAGCACTTTTTATCCCTAGAGACAAGGTTTCATTGCAGTAGATCAGTTCACAGCTTAATACTCCGTCGATAAAAATATCATTCCATAAAGGTGTCAGATATTTAGTATATTTGCGAGAGACGATAGGTAGGGATATCTCACCCTCCCCTTGGAAAGCTGAAGTAGGTCACAAGAGCTTTATGTCCAAGGGAATACTATCTCTTCTCAAGGGAGCCAATGGTGAGTATCTTAAGGGTTTAAATCGATTTCCCTTGCACTGATGATTACCGCAATGTTTGGAGGTAGGTAGGGTAGTCTCTATCTAAAATGGTTCTTAGTGACTTTGAGGGACCAACGCCTTACAAGTAATGCGACAAGCTACTAAAAGCTTTAACCAATCCTACTAAGAGTTTCAAACACTTCGCTCAATGTGAAAATTGTTTCCACAAAGAGCTAGTACACCTCTTTTCAGTTTGGCACCACAAGGTAAGGCTGACGTCGGTTAGGACTTGGCTTTCACCTTATCCCTCTTATATAGCGGTTCAAAGGAAAACTCCACTTAGGGTCGCCCCTTTTGGATGAAGCGCAGTCCAAAAGCAGGCCCTTCTAAAGGAAGTACAGAAAAGTAAGAGCAAGCACGTCAAACAAAGGTTCAATTGTCCCGTTATAAGAAAAATAAGGTGCAACTAAACTAGGCACACACAGGTTTGTAGTTGTAAATTGTCCCTTATGAAATGAAATGTTTGGCATTCATGTCCATTGTCCTTTAGAAAATTGAGGTGTTTGTTCATACATGTCCATTGTCCCTTAAGAAAAGCAGTATGTTCCTAAGACTTAGATTGCAAGAAAAGATTTGTTCAATTATCATTTTAAGCATGCAATGTGTTTCTAAGACTTAGTGAGATAAATCAAAGAGGTCTTCAATGCTCGTCCTACATGAACATGTTAAGAAAACACCTATTTGCTCTATGTGAGTAATAAGAAGCTGCAACAAGTCCGTCAGTTCCACCAAAAATTCACAAGTTAGCAAAAAAACAAATCAACTTTGACCAAAAGCGCTGCACAATCTTACCATAAGTGACTTACTGTTTTCCAAGGGCACTATATCGCAGACCAAAAGTGTTGCAGAATATTACCAGAAGCGCTGCACTGTGTTTTCTAAGGCGCTGTGATGCAGACCCGAAGCGATGCAGAATATTACCAGGCGCACCAACAAATAACCGGAAGCGTGGAGCTGTGCTACCAAAAGCATGATAAAATATAACCAAAGGCGCTGTGCTGTCTCAGATCATAAAAAGGGGAACTTTTTCAAAATAATCAGATCTAAAGTAAAATTCCATGATTGATTGACTGTTCTGAGAAGTGGTAGCTGAGAGATCTGTGTTCTGCAATCTAAAAAACTCAGAAGCTATAACAACACCAAGGATTAACACAAAAATTGAAGGTACTCCTAAATAAATCAACTTAGGATGTCCAAAAAGTAGGTTTGTCAGACAAATACAATAGCTTGTCAGACAAATTAATAAGATAGATAGCGTGAAAATCCTGCAAGACACTGAACAAAGTCAAAAAAACCTAATTTAGCCAAAAGCGCTGCACAATACTGCCAGAAGCGCCTTTCTGTAATGCTAAGAACGCTTCACTGCGCTGCCAGAAGTGCCGCAGTGCCCTCAAGAGCGCCTAACTGTGCCTCTAGAAGCGCTCAAAGATCCTGCCTGAAGCACTGTGTGGTGTCGTTTGCGCTGTGCTGTACTGTGACTTCAAAAAAACTATTTCTCAAAGAAACAAAGGGATTAGTGGGTCCCACCGGGCGTGCCAAAATGTGTATGAGAAAAAAATGATTGAATCAAAAACTTAATAAAACCAAAAACCCAATAACATAAAGAAAACGAATTTAAATAAAAGCCATGATAAATAATCAATGAAATAAAGACTTTTACCGAGATCTGTATTGTTTCCTTTGGATTAAATGTGGATTGCTCAATGAACTTACGAAGCCATAGCTGCAACAAGGAAGTAGTGTGCTCAATGTGCTCAAAGATCAATGTCAAGAGATCGTGAGAGTGCTCAATCGATGTGTTTTGTATGCTCGAAGCCTGAGAATACGATCGAACAGAGAGACTCAATGAAGGAGATGAAGGGGGTTTATATAGATTTCAAGGAAGATCAATCAACGGTCCAGATAATTCAGAAGAATCAATGGAGGAGATAAGTTGAGGAATGTGCAACGAATGAGAAGAAGATATGTGTCTTGCTTGCTTTTGCATGAGAGGAGTTATCAAGAATAGAAGAATGACTTAACTGAAGAGATAAATCAATTAAAAGAATAAAGCAATCAGTTAAGTGATTTAAAACAAGAAGAAGAGATTTGCATGAGAAAAGAAGATATTTTGCTTTATTAAATATAGAAATATTTAATTAATGAGCAAGAAAGCTTGAGTTATTTTAGAGATAACTCAAATTAGAAGAAAAAGCAATTTAAATAAATAATTGATTTATTTAAATTTAGAGTAGATATTTTGGAAGAAATAATTAAATAATTGGAATTATTTAATTTAGAAGATTTTGAAAGCAAATTAAATAAATAAATTTATTTAATTGTTGTGCATGATTTTGGAAGAATGATTTTGATTTAATTAAATAATTTAAGAATTATTTAATTTTAGATAAGAGGGAATTTGTTGAATGAATTAAATAATTAATTTAATTAATTAATGTGGATTTGATTTTTTAGAGAGAGGATAATGATCTAATTAAATAATTAAAATTATTTAATTGTGGAAGAATAACAGAGGAATTTAATTTAATTAATTAAATAACGAGGATTTATTTAATTAATGTTGAAAGTATGTGATTTAGAAGAATTTGGTGAAATTAATTAAATAATTAGATTATTTAATTAACGTTGAAATGCAGGTGATTAGGAAGAAATGACGAAATACAAGTGATGCGACGACTTGGTCATTTTAGGGTGTCTACACATGAAATTAGAAACTTAAACACAGATGCAACATTAAACACAAGAGACACCAGATTTTTATGTGGAAAACCCCAAGGTGGGGAAAAAGCATGGAGAGGATTAACTCTCAAAATATATTTCAATCTTTAAAAAATGATGTTCAAGCTTGGTCACTCCACGGGCCTAGAACATATTGGCTCACTGCCATGAAGTACAACTAGGTCTAGCAGGCTCACTGCCTCAACCCTAAACCTAGAAAGATTATAATAAGGGATGTTAAACCTTGAGGAATTTTAAACCCTACTGGTGGCTCACTACTAGGCTCATTGCCAAAATCACCATCTTCTTCATGTCTAAGAATAATACATTGAAGTACAATGGTTCCTCTACTCTACTCTGCCCTATTGTGCCTTATCTGTTGATCCTTTTCCTTATCTTCTCATTTTCACACAAGGACATATTTTCCATGTTTCAATTACAAGTATTTATACACTTCATCAACCTTGGAATGATCATCAATGTTGGCATTACAATCATCATTCATTGGAATAATCTCCAAGGTTAGTATTACAAACATTTACAAAATAGGTCTTGATCTAATACAAATTATTCTAAGGAATTATAGTATAAATGCATGCGAACCATGCCACACCTTAGCTAGCACTCAAACATGATCTTCCACACAACAACATGCTTATATAATCTTCAAGGGATCTTTGCAATTACTAGAATTAACCAAGTCGGCTAAGACTGGTTACACGCTATGTTATCTAGGAATAATCTTCAAGCACGGTTTCATTTCCTTAACATGGACCAATGTAAAGGTAGGAACATGATCAAGAGGAATCCATAAGAATGCTGAAATCATCAGGAGCAACCGTACAAACTCAAACCACTTTATTCATGAGATTCTTCACATCGAAGCATATGAACTTCACCGTATTCAATTGTCATAAGAGAAAGATAGCTTGCTGACCACCAAAACATGAACCATTGTAATTGTAGGCACTTATCATCATCCCAGACTTCCCTTTAGGACTGCAGAGAAAAACACTTTAATGCAGAGGAATGTAGAGCAAAATACTTTCTCCCTGTCACTAGAGAATAATTAGAGAAAGCAGGTTTTACTCTAGTGAATGTAACTCTCTCAATTCTTCACACTAGAGGCTCAAACTTAGGATTTAGCATCTTTAGATATCCCTTTAAATAACTTCCAATCTACATACCAAGATATTCAACTAGCAAGAAATGCAGAGTGATCTACCAGATTGTTCTTCGACATACAACTCATTGTCTATACTGCACTCACTGAAACTCGGTTGTTTCTTCTAGAGAGGCCAATTTTCTCAATATCCTTGACATACAAAGCTTCTAAACAAGTAATAGAATAGGACATAGTTGAAACTAATGATAACAAAGATATGTTGACATCAATGACAACACCGATTAGGCACATACTTGCAACAATCTCCCCCTTTGTCATTGATGGCAACATATGATGTGAAAAACTGCAATAGCCATCAAGACAAGATTCTCTCCCTATCACTTTACACATCTACACTCTTTCCTTTTGAGTTTTTCACATGATTTCTCAGCCCCTTTCACATCAATGGGAAAGGGCACATACTTGCAATCTTATGCTCTAATTCAATTTTTCTTCTGAACTCTCTGACTACTCTCCCTGAGAAGTAGCCCTAAAAGAATCAATCTGGATCTGAAGAAAGAACTCTAAGCACCACCAGTCTGATGCACTCTTGTCCATCTTAGTTTAGAGTAGGAGAGGTAATAACCCCTAACTTTTCTCTGAGATACTCAAAAGTATCCTTAAGCAAAGGTTTGGTGAAAATGTCTGTAATCTGGTCTTTTGTTGAAACATATTCCAACTTGATTTCATTCTTTGTCACTTTTTCCCTCAGAAAGTGATATCTTATGGATATGTGCTTTGTCCTTGAATGCATTACTGGATTCTTTGATATGTTTATGGCACTTGTATTGTCACAAAAGATTGCAAATGGATCTTCATACACAACTCTGATATCCTTTAATGTCTGCTTTATCCACAACACTTGAGTACAACTACAAGCTACCACAATATATTCTACTTCTGTCGTGGACAGAGATATTGAGTCTTGTTTTTTGCTTATCCAAGATACTAGGCTTTTTCTCAAAAAGAATGCACCTCAACTTATACTTTTTCTATCATCTACATCTGTAGCCCAATCTATATCAGTGTATGCACTAAGAGTGAAATCATTGTCCCTTAGATACCACAAACCATAATCCATTGTACCTTTCAAATATCTTAGAATTCTCTTGACTACCATCACATGTGACTCCTTAGGCTTTGCTTGAGATCTTGCCATAAGACAAACTACATGCATTATGTCAGGTCTGGTTTGAGTCAAATAAAGTAATCCTCCAATTATAGATCTATACTTTTTCTGATCTGCCATAGGTGAATCATTATTTTTCCTCAACTTACAACTAGTTATCATGGGAGTATTTACCAGTTTAGAGTCTTCCATCCCAAACTTCTTTAACAACTCATTCACATACTTAGTATGAGAAATGAAGATACCTTTATCTGATTGATTTATTTGCAGACCTAAAAAGAAATTCATCTCCCCAAAAATAGACATTTCAAATTCACTTTGCATTTCTCTAGCAAAAACTATACACATACCTTCATTGCCTCCAAAGATAATGTCATCAACAAAGACTACAACAATTAAGATTTGTTCATTATTGATCTTGAAATCGAGATTGATGTCGGTGGTACCCTTGGTGAATCCTAACTATATTAGATACTTATCCAACCTAGCATACCAGGCCCTGGGGGCTTGTTTTAACCCATTGTAACATCAGAAATTGTCCTCCTGTATGGAATGGTACAATTTCCCTTGGTTTAGCTTCTCACTCTTCATGACCTCTCAACCTTTTATTTTTTGGCCTGCCTGAAACCCTGATTGACTAAGTCTAGGAGTAGTTTATTCACTTTTTGAGGTAACTTATTGATAGAAACCAAAAAGAGATTTGAGATTTGGGTCCCTGAGACCCCAAAAAAAGTAGATATGAGTTGAAATTGGGGGCTACAACTTGGGTGCCTGCACCCTAGTCCTCCCCAATTTCACAGGATTTTAAATTTTGGTGGGGTGTCAGTTCCCGCTGAGTGCCTCAGGATTCCATTTTCAAATTCTCAATTTTCACACAATATCGAGATGTTATTTTGAAATTTGAATTCCCTAAAGCTAGATATAAAATAAAGTTTTCAAATCATTTTATCAAACACAATTCTTATGCAAGCTTGATGCCAAAACTCTGCTACAATTTCCATTGAAGATCAGTGACTTGTTGAAGCTCTTGGAAGTATTCTTTATTTTCTATCTTGGAGACAATGGATGGAGATTGGGAATCAAGATCTTGAGTCTATCTTTCTCTTCCTAGGGTTTGTACACCCTTTGCATGATCAGGAAAAGAGTTGAAGCCTCCAACAATAATATTGGAGATCCTCTGTAGACATTGCTGATTCACCTTCTTGTTCATGCAAGTCTTCATTTATCTCATCTCCTTGAGGTGAAGTTGTATGTGTTTATTGATGCAAAGAAAGTTGTGGATCTTCCCTTGATTGAGTCATCTAGGGTTTGACTTTTATGCATACACACATTGTTAGGTTTGCACACACTTCTGCAAATCTTTATCTCTATCTATTGTTGAGGTAGAAATACCAAAGACGGGGCTTCACTGAGGCATGCTCCTATATAGCCACAACAATTTCCTTCTTTTGTAGATGCAGATCGTGTTTTGCAGGTTCAGGCAGAAAGAAGCTACAGAAAGAAGGGTATTTCAGGTACAGTCACGATAGACTTTTGTATTTTTAGATTTTGAGACTTGCAAGACATTGGAGTGGGTTCCCTAGTCCAACCAAGGGTTTATTCCAAGATTTGGAAGCCTTTTAGCCATTTCAGACACCCTATGTAGAAGATTTTCCCATTCAAAATCTTTCAGGACACTAGAGTGGGTACCCTAGTCCATACAACCCTCAAAATTTGGGTACACTATCTCTAGAACTCTATCTCTACACTTATGTGATCAGTTTTACCAGTTGCTTCATTAGTTTCTGTATATTTCTGATTTAAGGCATAATTAGGGTTTTACTTGGTTGAATGGAAAACACTTGATAAAATCTTGATTAGGGCCTTAGGTTTCATAACCACATGAGTGTAAGGGATAGACAAAGTGATTAGAAGCTTGTTCACAAGCTTGATCTTTGTCCTCCCAACGCTTAGCGGGGAGATTGTGGCATTTAACCTAGTTTAAACAAACTATCAAATTTCCCCCTAAACATTTTGGTGAACCTATGTTTTTGGACTTAAATTACAACTTTATGAGTGTGTGTCATCAGATTGGATTGATTTCATTCATTCATATAGTCATTCATTTTATTGCATTGAGAAAATTACAAAAAAATTGAAAATTTTGAAAAATTGAAAAAAATAACATTGTTTGGCTTACTAAATTGCATCAATTCTTTCTAAATTTTCCTAATTCATTATTTTTGCATCAGATCTGATATAAACTATAGAAAAATACAAAAATTCAAAAATTTGCATTGCATTTTCATCATTAATTTGCTAGGCTTTTGTAGAAATTTTGACAATCTTCATATAACCTAGTAATTCCAAAATCTAGGGCTAGTAGGAAAAATCTTCTTTCAGATTTTTCTACTAATTTTAGAGGCTCATTAAAATTTTTATTTGGCTTTAGTCTTGCATTTTAGTGTAAATTTGCATTTATATTTAAAATATTTGCATTTTTGCATAGAAAATTTCAACAAAAACTAGCAATTTTGATGCATTTTCATTAAATTTGCATTGGCATTTTGCATATTAAAGCTTGAACATAATTTTCAGATCTAAGAGTATTTAATTTTCATCATAAATCAGACCTAAAAACATTCACATAGCATTTTTTGTCAACATCTCAAACCTCGGGCTTCAAAAACAACGATTTTCATTAAATTTGGCCTTATCGACTCTATAAACTTGCACCATAGGAGCGTTGTGAAAATTATTTTTGCATTAATTAGATATTATCAAGGTAATAATTTTCTACTCCTCCTAAAAACCTTCACAACACCCTGTTAACAGGCTTTTGTATTGACAATTTGGTGAAAAACTACACATTTTGACTATTTTTGCGCTAGGGTTTGACCTAGTTTGCACTCCAAGCATGTTGTGATCAATTTTATGGATTGAGGTGACTGATATTATTGATTTTATTTTCTGCAGCTCCTAAAATTCATTACAACACCTCTTTTTCTAGGTCTTGGAATTGAAAAACCGTGGAAAAATTGCATATTTTGGTATATTTTCACTAGGGTTTTACCTTAAGTAGCACTAAAAGCATGTTGTGTTGGGTATTTTGGCACCAAGTGGCTATTATTACTGATATTATTTTCTTTCCATCATTATTTTCCTCACAAAACACTTTGTTATGCCCTTTTGCATTGAATTTTGGTGAAAAAAGTGCCTATTTTGATAGATTGTCACTATATTTTGACTTGGCATTAACTTGAAATCGCATCAAGATTGTGTTGAGAAGGATGATTTTTCTGTTTTGGACTGATATCAGACATATAAATTTGTTCCCTTGACTTAAACCCTTACAATACCCTTTGGTTTATTTATTTGCATTAAAAGAGTACAAAAATCAAGCATTTGAGGCTATTTTCGGATATATCGCTTTGCACTTATCTTTGACACACTTTTGGAAAAACTTGCAAATATGATTTGAACATATAAACATGGCCTTTAATCACAAACAAAAACAATAGGTTCCCTCCTAGACCTTACATGAAAACAAAAGTCCCTAATCCAAAATCTAAAAAAGAGATCGAAAAACTAAAAATTGTGGTTACTCTATGCCCAAATGTGGTTCAACTATCCTCTAAACCTATGCTTGTTGTCAAAGGTCTTTCATCCTCTTCTCAATCTCCTAATCACATTTATGATTATACAAAACAAATAGAAAATCAAAAATCACAACAAACCAATCATAATGTGGTGGCTCATGCATATAATACTCAGAATAATAAACAAAGTGCACAACAAACAAGTTTTCTGATATCTTTACTAGCTTCTCAACCTATGCTTCCTCAAGCACCTTGTTTAATATATAAAGGTGGTAAAGACTATGATCTTGTAGAGTAGCTTCACGCTACTCCTACAAAAATATCTCTTTGGGAGCTTATACAAACTTCACCTACCTACCATGGAATGCTACAAGAAGCTTTACAAAAGGTGATTGTTCCTCCCGTTGTTAAACCAAATGATGTTGCCACTTTACTAGATTGCATGCATGCAATAAAAATGGATATCTTGTTTCAAAAACATGAGTTACCATCTCTTGAGGTTTAGAACCAGTATGATCCTTTGGTTATCTTTATTATGATCAACAAAACATTGGTTAAGAGATTTATGATTGATAATGGATCAGCCCTTAATATTTGTGGTATTGATTTATTGCATAAAGTTAAAGTTGATATATCTTTTGTCAAATCAGAATCATTAAGTATTCATGGATTTGATAATGTTGGACGACAATCTGTGGGCACTATAACTTTACCTATACAAGTTAGACTTGTGATGGTGCCTACCTTGATTCATGTAATGCCTTTTTCTTTATCTTATAACATGATTCTAGGCAGACCTTGGATACATGCATTAGGAGTAGTTCCTTCTACCTTACACCATTTGATTAAGTTTATATTTAAAGGTAAACTTCATACTATCCATTCAGATCCTGAACCTGATAATTATCTGCAATTGGAAGTGCATAAGCATGTTGTTGGTCCTAAGAGTTTGAATAGTCTAAAAGATGATTTATCTACCCCTCTTGCCTCTAAAAATGTTATGCAAGAGTCCAAACAATCAAATGCATTTGTCGGTGATGACTGGTGTTCATTAGATTTTGCATCTACCTCCATAGGAGAATATAAACTTAAAAGCCTCGTCCCTGAGACATCTAATATTGCATCAATCACATCACATGATTAGAATGATAAACATAAGACTTATTTGATGACAAATAAGGATAATACTCTGAGTTATACCACTGACTATGAAACTTATGAAGCTCTGCCTTCCTCTAAAGAAATGGTCTCTCTTTATGGCAGAGGATTCTGAATCCTTTACAAAAACTATGGCTATGTAGGTAATGGTTGTGGCATAAATCAACAAGGAATCAAAGTCCCCATCAAATTTGCTTCACAACATTACTCAAGTTGTATGTGATATAATCCTTGTAAGGAATCCAAAGCTCGTAAACGCCCTACTCTAAATGTGAATATAATATCAACACTTAGTTTGATATTCCCTGAGATGATTGACATCAATTGTCTTCCAGGATCACTTCCATTATATATGTTTTCAGCGGATGAAGCAATAATGGACTTCTTAGGTGCTTATGATGGTATTCCTTGTTATCACCATAAACGTGGGCTACCTTATTATTTAAACAATGATGCATATTTTGGAAAGACTACGAGCACAATAACTGTTATGGTAGAGCATAATGAAGAACTTGAAGAACAATTATAATCTTACAATCCGCCAAACCATAGTACTCTCCTTAATGGAAAGACTATTGATGTTGTTATGGATAAGGAAAACCCTAAAAAAGTTATCCCTATTGGTGATTGTTTAAATGCGGAAGAGAAAGAAAAAATGACTAAATTGTTAAATGAATTCTTAGAATTATTTGGTTGGAATTATTCAGACATGCCTGGTATAGATCCTCAGATTGTAACACATAATATTGTGTTGAAACTAGATGTTAAGCCTTTCAAACAAATGATTTGTGAGATGAATCCTAAGATTGCTTTACTTGTTAAAACTAAAATAGAAAAACTCTTACAAGATGGCTTTATTCAACCTATTGATTACTCTCCATGGATCTTGAATATTTTTGTCATTGCTAAACCTGATGGTCATATAAGAATGTGCACAGATTTCTAATATTTAAATTTGGCATCTTTGAAAGATGATTTTCTGCTCCCTAATATTGATATGATTGTTGATTCCATAGCCAGACATGAGTTGCTATCTTTCATGGATGGATTTTTAGGATTAATCAAATCCTTATAAATCCTCTTGATCAATATAAAATAACCTTTATAACACCTTGGGGTACATTTTGTTGGGTAGTCATGTCGTTCAGACTTAAGAATGCAGGAGCTACTTACCAATGTGCAATGACTCTTATATTTCATGACTATACGCACAATATTTTAGAAGATTGTGTTGATGGCATCCTAGAAAAGTCCTTCCATCATAAGGATCATGTGACAAATCTTTGACAAATATTTGAGTGCATACGAAAATATAATATGCGATTGAATCCCTGTAAGTGTGTTTTTGGCGTTGGATAGTGGAAAGTTACTTGGATTTATTGTTTTGAATCGAGGTATAGAAGTCAATACGAAAAAGATAGATGTGATTGTTAATATGCCAATACCGAAGAACATATCTCAACTTCGTAGTTTGCAGCAAAAGATACAGGCCATTCACCGATTTGTTTCACAACTCGCGGATAGGACCCACCCCTTTACGCAACTACTAAAGAAAGATTCTCACTTTCATTGGAATTCTGAATGTCAAAAATCTTTCAATGACTTAAAGGGTTACTTAGCTAATACACCCATCTTACAACCTATTGTTTCTGATAAACCATTCTTGTTATACATTTTAGCATCTAACAATGCCCTAGCAGCTTTGTTAGCACAACATAATGTTGAAGGAAAAGAATGTGATGTCTACTACATTAGTCATACATTACTCAATTATGAGGTGCAATACACAACTATATAGAAGCATTGTTTGGCTTTAGTGTTTTCCACTCAAAAGCTTAGACATTATCTCTTAAATGTTGAAGTGCATGTAATGGTAAAGTTCAACCCTTTGAAACATCTCTTCGCAAGAACAGATTTATCAGGTCGTCTTGCTAAATGGGTTATGATGTTAACATAATTTGATCTCAAATTTATTTCATAGAAAGTGATTAAAGGACAAGTGATAGCTGATCAGTTAGCTAACACTCCCTCACCTTTTTCTATTCAAAATATCGATGCATTCCCTGATGAACACATTTTAACAATCTCTGCGAATAAAAAATGGGAGTTATACTTTGTCAGATCAAAATGTCAAACTAGTTCCAGAGCTAGTGTTATATTAATACCTCTCGTTGGTAAGTTGATTCCCTTATCTTACTGCTTAGATTTCTTATGCACAAATAACATAGTTGAATATGAAGCTCTTATCACTGAACTTCATGTAGCCTTGGCTCTTAATATCAAGAATATTACATATACGATGATTCTTAGTTAATTGTTAAATAGATAACGGGATCGTATCAAACTAAGCATGATAAGTTATCTCAGTATCATGAGTTTGCATTATCTCTCTTAAAATAATTCAAATCATATTCGATCGATACCATTCCTAGGCAAGATAATCAACATGTGGATGCAATGGTGAGCACAGCTTCCCTTATATCCCTTGATGGTTCTCCTGAGGAATTTACCTTCGTTGTTCATAATCTGAAGACACCGATAATTGAAAACCCTATAATTACAAATTTAGAACTCTGTGGTAACACATACAAGGATGAATGGTTCTCCTACATATTTAACTATTTATGCGATGGAACCATTCTAGATTCGACATCTAAGAATGCCCGACTCCGTTTATGCAAACTAGTAGCATGATACATTATATTATTGAATGTCTTGTACCAATGAAGTTATAATGGTGTTTTACTTTGATGTTTAAGCAATTCAAAGATTCTGATAGCTTTAGAAGAAGCCCACTCTGGTGCCTATGGAGGGCATTTTGGTAGAAAATCTTTGGTACAAAAATTGTTACGTATGGGGTACTATTGGCAGCATATGGAATAAGATTCCTTTGCTTATGTCAAGAGATGCCCGCAGTGTCAACAACATAAACACCTGATCCATGCTCCTGCTTAAGAGATTTGTGTCCAGGTGTTACCATGGCCATTCTCTATTTGGGTTTTGGATCTAATTGGTAAAATCTCCCCACCCTCCTCTCAGGGACATACGTTTATCATCACTGCTACTAATTATTTTACAAAATGGGTCAAAGCAGTCCCTTTGCGATCCATGACCGCTGATCTAATATGTCAATTCATACAAGATAACATAATTTCTTGATTTGGAATACCTTCCTCCTTGGTTTTAGACAATGGTACACCATTTAAGAACAAGGATGTGAAAAAGATCCTAAAAGAATATCATATACAACATCGCTTCTCTACACCTCATTACCCATAATCAAATGGCCAAGCAAAAGCTTCAAACAAGGTTATTGGATAGATTTTATGAAAAACTATTAATAAACATAAAAAAGATTGGCATATGCAATTATCCTATGCATTATGAGCCTACATAACAAGTATTCAAATAGCTACTGGTAACACACCGTATAATCTTGTCTGTGGCGCAGACACGATAATGCCCTTAGAGTTAGAAATTCCTTCCTTGTGAATTTCCCTAAGAGATATCATGGATGATAGCATAGAATGAGAGAAAAGATTACAGGAACTTGAGATGCTTGATTAAAAGTGTATTAATGCTTGTGAACATCTTAAGGCTTATCAAAAGGGTGTGTAGCAAGCCTATAATGTGCAAGTCATACAACATTCATTTAATGTTGGGGACTTGGTTCTTTATGAAAATCAACACAACGTAAATGCACCACCTAGTGAAAAAGGTAAGTTCAACTCTAATTGGCTTGGACCATACATAATCACTGAAACCTTTGGATCTAGAGCATATACATTAGCCGATGAGTAAGGTGCACTGCTTAAAGAACCTATTAATGTGGTGCACCTCAAAGATTTTATGCTTGAGATCTAATGTTAAATGTTCCTAAGCTAATTTAGCACATAGATTAGCTTTAATTTTGACAAGCTATTACTATTTTTTCTTAATTTATTTGGCATTATATCCTTGCTCAACTGATCATTATTGTATCATGTTTAAGTAGTAATTACTTAGATCACTTTTGCATTAACAGAATATAGCATGAAAATTAAAGTTATGCGTAAAATAATTAATCATTGTGTTTGTTACTACATGTTCTTTTTAGAATTGTTAATATATCACAATATTATTAATTATAGCATTTAAACATCATCACTAGTTGCATTTTACAAAAATCACATGTGATAGATCAAAAGCCATTACACATAGATCAAAAGAAATAATCATATATATATCAGTTTCATGTATACATCCGAGTCGACTATCCCTCAAAACAAAATGGGATGGCATAGTCTATACATCACATAGCTAAGCCTTGATCACCCATACCCTCAGGCCCTCATGGTGTGCGAGTGATAATAGCCTGACCATGTGTGGCTACAGATCACAAATGACTCCTAGAGATGCTTCACAATCGTAACCCCCTGATCTCGCCTCTCAACTCTATCATCTGCTCATGTACCTCCTAGTACATCCTCTGGTACTAGTCTCTCTTAGCCTAAGCCTTATCTGTGTCAGCTCTAGTCTGCTGGACCTCCCACAGTAAGAACTCACCGACAGTTGGCCCTCCCTTCGATGTAGGAACCACTACCGTTTGCTCTCACTGTGCCTTGAGCTCAGCCTCGGCATGCTCAACTCTCTGTTGAAACTCCTCTCTCTCTCATGTAGACTGCTCTAGCATGGCCTCTGTAGTAGTCATCTACCTAACAATAGGCATAAATATCTCAGCATGTCACCTAGTGGATGATCATGGCGAATAACCTACCCGCACTCGCTGCTCTAAGGCATATGTTAGTACTATGTCTCCTATGACGTGACTCACAAAGTCTCGCCATGCATCAATCCCAACTGCAAAATAGAGGATGAGATAGATGTCAGACTCCCATATAAATATCACAAATAATAAACTATACAAAACATAAACTAATAAATCAAACCTAACCTAGATCTCCATCTCACCAGGATGGATCTTGGATTGTCGATGGTGTGATGAACTTTGCAGTGTGATCTGCAGTTGGACTCATAGACCTACTACTCTCCCCTCACTCTATCTAGCTAGGCCTCGCATCATCTGTAGGAGTAGGACCATGAGCCTTAGACCACGGTCTCGACTCAATCTCCTCATCAGCATCTACCTCCTGCTGGCTTTGTCACAATCTCTCTTTGAAGATGTACTATGATGGGACCTCCTCGGACTCATCCTCACCCTCCTCCTCATCCTCCTTGAGATCATAGTATCTTGTGAAATCACTAATGTCATCCTCCACCCGTTTGTCACTCGCGTGACCAGCCCAAGGTTAGGCATCTCCTATGGGATGCCCAGGTGGAAAGATAGGTGCAGGCCATGCTATGTGCCACCAGGTCTGATATGCTCAGGTACACCTGACATCATCTGTGTCTAGCACTAGCTCTACATCCTCAAGACCCTCGTCATCACTAAGTATGGTATCAACTCTGACTACACTCTGAGCTGCATGTGCATAGCTCAAACAAACTATAGGAACATCTTGTATCTAACTAAACTTTCGTGCCACCTTGTCAAAGTAGGACCAAGATACAGTATGATTGAGGTGACTAGCCATCAACCAATCCCTCTGCATCTGAGCTAACTACCTCTACTTTCTAGGACATCTGATGTAGACATGATATGGTCTCCAAATGATGTCACTATGTTGTAATCTATCAAATTCTACTCTCCAGTATAACAGATTGTTGTGCCTCCAACACCTGACTAATGGAGAGGCATAGACACATGAATGGGTGAATGCTGCCTCCAAATGATGTCACTACACTGTAATCTATCAAATACTACTCTCCAGTATAACAGATTGTTGTGCCTCCAACAACCGACTAATGGAGAGGCATAGACACATGGATGGGTGAATGTTGCCTCTATAGGAAAACCCACTGGTTGGGTGTACCTGATGTACTCAAAGGCCCAAACCTATAATAATGTGTAGACCATCAGACTCTACATCTCATAGTGGACATATCACCCTAAGTTATGATATAGGTGCACAAGAATACTATGCCCCTATGCGTAGATAGTCTAATGCTCCTCCATTGCTTTGATAGTGTGAATGAGACCCCCGTGAAGGTGAGTGCCTCATCCATCTAGTGTGATAGCCTGTGTGACTATGACAATCATGATCCTTCATGGTAAGGTAATGTCTCTGCATCCCTGCTCTAGTAAACGGAGTTGAATGTGTCCTTGCTCTACCTGTGAAATAGTGCGACCAAAGTAGTATAGATGACTCTCATGAGTATACCCCACTAAGTGATCCCCAACAACCCTCACTATCTCTCCTCGGATTGACAGTCAAAGGATCCTAAATACATCCTCTAGTGCGATGGTAATCTCACCTGTTGGTAAGTGGAATGTGGATGTATCTGCATCCAACCTCTCCATCAATACCATAAGCATCATGCAGTGAGATCTAGTTGTGGGCATCTCAAACACCCACCATAGGCCCACCATCTCTAAATTATCTCCCTTTGCGGTAGTCAATGTACTAGCGCACTCTCGTAGAAGTGCCATCAGATGACCACCTGTGTTGTCACGCATCTCAGGGACATCTTGTAGATCAAAAAGTAAGCAAAGAGTATTAGAGTCCCCTCTAGAAACCACAATAAGCTATCAAGAAATGAATAGAATGCTTGTACCTAGGGCCTATGTTCTCTATGGACCAGGGTGCCCCAGGAAGACTAGGGCACCCCAGAGGGACACTAGCGCCCCTATGGGACTAGGGTGCCCCAGAGAGACTCTAGCACCCTAGGTGGACCCGAGTGCCCCTATCTGGGAACCCTATCCACCTTCCCCTCTTGGCACATACATTGATAATTAGGAAAGCAAAGGTAAAACAAAAGATGATAGAAGAGTTGAATCAAGATCCTACCTCAGCATCAAAGCATGTCTCCACCACTTAGGCTCAAAGCATCTCTAGTTGTGGTGGATGATATGAATGTCAGGTTGGCATGGTCATTATCCTGTTCTCCTTGTCTCTTTCTACAATGATAAGACACAAGAATGAGTTAGTGATAAGGGACAACTCTCTTTTACATAAAGTAAGTGAGTGAGAATTCATATCCTTAACTAGGTGCAAAAGTGTTCTCTTTCACTCTTGAGCCCTTTTCTATAGCTATCAAACTCTGATTTCAGTGTTGTTTGTTGCATTGGAAACTAGGTTTCGTTCTCTCTTCCCCAATGTACTATGATTGAGCATTGTTTCTTCAAATGACCCTCATAATACATTTCCCTTGAAATCGATGTGCATGAATATCTCCTTATTTCTACTCTCGAACTAAGCAAGCAGAAACAAGGGGGCATGTATCTCTCTTGATTTCCTCCTTGCCTCATCACTCAACCCCCTTAGCATTTTGATACTGACTCATTGATGGTGGTTGCAGGTTGATTTGATTTGTGATTTTTTTGACAAACATTCCTTTGTAGGTTGTAGGTCCTAACTTTGTGGTTTTGTAGGATTACAAACTTGGGGGCTCCTTCCTTCTAGGTGACAACACTTCAGTTTCCTCTACAGTATCCTTTTCATGATTGATGTATTTACTTTCCTTTAGTTGTATATGCACATAGTGTCATATGGCCACTAAAGTGGGGGCTAAATGTAATGCTAGAAATTGTCCTCCTATACAGAATACTACAATTTCCCTTAGTTTAGCTTCTCAATCTTTTCTTTTTTGGCCTACTCAAAACCCCTATTGACTAAGTCTAGGAGCAATTTATTCACTTTTTGAGGTAACTTATTGAAGAACCTACAAAGAGATTTGAGATTTGGGTCCCTAGGACCCCCAAAAATGTAGATTTGAGCTAAAATTGGGGGCTAGGAATTGGATGCCCACGCCCTAGTCCTCTGTTGTTTCATGGGATTTTGAATTTTAGCGGGGTGTCAGTTCCCACCGAGTGCCTTGGGATTCTGTTTTCAAATTCTCATTTTTCGCGCGATATCGAGATGTTATTTACAAATTGAATTCCCTAAAGCTAGATATAAAAAGACATTTGCAAATCATTTTATCACACATAATTCTTATACAAGCTTGATGCCAAAACTCTACTACAATTGCCATTGAAGATCAGTGACTTGTTGAAGCTCTTGGAAGTATTATTTATTTGCTATCTTGGAGACAATGGATGGAGATTAGGAATCAAGATCTTGAGTTTATCTTTCTCTTCCTAGGGTTTGTACACCCTTTGCATGATTAGGATCAGGGTTGAAGCCTCCAACAACAAGCTTGAAGATCCTCCATGGACACTACTGATTCACCTTCTTGTTCATGCAAGTCTTTATTTATCTCATCTCCTTGAGGTGAAGTAGTATGTGTTTATTAATGCAAAGCAAGTTGCTGATCTTCCCTTGATTGAGTCATCTAGGGTTTGATTTTTATACATACACACATTGTTAGGTTCACACACACTTCTACAAATCTTTCTCTGGCTATTGTTGAGGTAGAAATACCAAAGACGGGGCTTGATTGAGGCAAGCTCCTATATAGACACAACAATTTCCTTCTTTTGTAGGTGTGGATTGTGTTTTGCAGGTTCAGGTGGAAAGGAAGCTACAGAAAGAAGGGTATTGTAGGTACAATCGTGAAAGACTTTTAGATTTTTAGATTCTGAGACTTTCGGGACATTGGATCTGCCCTAGTCCAACTAGGGGTTTATTCTAGGATTTGGAAGCCTTTTAGTAGTTTCAGGTACCCTGTGCAGAAGATTTTCCTATTTGGAAACTTTCAGGACACTGCAGCAAGTGCCCTAGTCCATGTAGCCCTCAAAATCTGGGTACACTATCTCTAGAATTCTATCTCTGCACTTCTGTGATCAGTTTTACTAGTTGCTTCATTAGTTTTTGTATATTTCTAATTTAAGGCATAATTAGGGTTTTACTTGGTTGAAAGGAAAACACTTGATAAAATCTTGATTAGGGCCTTAGGTTTCATTACCATATGAGCATAAGGGATAGACAAAGTGATTAGAAGCTTGTTCACAAACTTGATCTTTGTCCTCCCAATGCTTAGTAGGGAGATTGTGTCATTTAACCTAGTGTAAACAAACTATCAAATTTCCCCCTAAACACCCATACAATGCCTTCTTTAATCTGCATACCATGTCACCCTGATGTGATGATTGGAATCCTTCTGGTTGTTCAATATAGACTTCTTCTTCCAACTCTCCATTCAAGAATGTAGACTTTACATCTATCTAATATACCTTAAAATCTTTGTAGATTGCAAATGCCAGAAACATTCTTATAGCTTCAATCCTTGCCACTGGTGCAAATGTTTCCTTAAAATCTATTCCTTCAACTTGAGAGTATCCTTTGCATACCAACCTTGTTTTGTTTCTTACTACTTCACCATTCTCATTCATCTTGTTTCTGAAAACCCACTTGGTACTAATTACATTTTTATCTGTTGGTCTGGGAACAAGATCCTAGGTTTGATTCTTCTCTATCTACATCAATTCTTCTTTCATTGTCTTTACCCAATTCTCATCATTGCAAGATTCATTCACAATCTTAGGTTCAATCTTGGAAATTAGACATAATATTACTTGTTCTTCTATAGCTCTTCTTCTGGTCAAGATTCCTTTACTCTTATCTCCTATGATTTAATCTTCAGAATGATTAAGTTTTACATACCTTTGTGTCATGGTAGCACTTTACGGAGCTTGATCCTCTTCATCTGAGTTGTCTTCATGCTGCACCACTTTTGAAACATCTAGTTTATCTGATTGATAACCACTTCTTTCTGGAGACCTTTCCTTGCTTTCATCAACTTTGACATTTGCACTCTTAATGATCTTATTTAGCCTCTTATTATAACACCGGTAGGCCTTGCTCTTGGTTGAGTAACCAAGGAAGATTTTTTCATCACACCTAGCATCAAACTTGCCTAGATCTTCTTCTCTTTTGATATAACATTTTCTACCAAAAACTTTGAGATATTTCATAATAGGAACTTACCATACCACAATTCATAAGGAGTCTTAGAACTGTTAACTTTGACTTGGACTCTATTTAGGATATATACAGAAGTGTGAATTGCCTCTCTCTAATATACTTCTAGAAGATTAGCTTCCTTCATCATGGTTCTAGCAGCTTCTTGAATTGTTCTATTTTTCCTTTCAATGACTCCATTTTGTTGTGGAGTTCTAGGTATAGATAATTGTCTCTTTATCCCATGTTCTTCACAAAAGAAATTGAATTCATTTCATGTGAACTCTCCTTCTATATTAGACCTTAAACATTTGATCTTCAAATCCATCTCATTTTCAACCATTGCCTTAAATGCCTTGAACTTGTCTTGAGCTTCTAATTTTTCTTTCAAAAAGGTAACCCAAGTCATTCTATAATAATTATCAATAAGCAACATGAAATACCTATCTCCTTCCAAACTTCTTACTTTGGTAGGTCCACACAAATCTGTATGTACTAGTTCCAGTAGTCCATCAACTAATTGGTCCTTGCTTTTGAAACTTGTTCTTGTTTGTTTCCCAAATTGACACTCCTTGCAAATAGGATTAGCAGGCTTCACAAGCTTAGGCAAATCTCTAACCACTTGTGCAGTAATTATCTTCATAATGCTATCAAAATTGATGTGACACAACCTTCTATGCCATAGCCAACTTTCATCAGTCTAAGCCAACAAACAATATTTATCAGTTCCTTTCAAGTGATAGATATTACCTCTAGTCTTCTAACCAATTGTAATGGCTGTTCCGGAGCTTTCCCTAATCTTGCATCCATTTCCCTTGAATCTTAAGTCATAACCTTTGTCACACATCTGACGTACACTCAAAAGATTGTGCTTTAATCCTTTCACATACAAGACATCTTCAGTATTATGCTTTCCATCAAAAGAAATAGATCCTTTTCCACAAATCTTATCAGTTATATCATCTCCAAACCTAACTAGTCCACCATCATATCTTTCCAAACTCACAAACTTACTTTTGTCTCCAGTCATGTGGTGAGAGCAACCACTATCAATAATACATTCATCTTTGTCTTCAATAACCTGAGAAGCCAAAGCACTTTCTACTAGTTTTTCTTCCTTCACACAGCTAGCAAGATTAGTAGACATAGGTTCTTCTTTGATAGCAATAAACAAGCATTCATTACTAGAAGTACTAACATTATCTGGTTCACCATTATCTGATACTCCATCATCATCAAAATCTTCAACATAATAACATTTATTTTGAATCCTAGGCCTGTTCTCATATCTTTTCCTATTTCTTTCAATTCTTTCAGGACATCTAGAAGCAAAGTGGCCTACTTTACCATAGGAAAAACATTTAAAAGGTAACTTAACTTTGAACTTATTGGATCCTCTTTGCAGTTTGTCCACAAAGTTGGCTTTAACTTCATCAAACTCATCATCAGATTCTACCTTGTACTTTTTTGATCTGGAGGTTTTCCCAGAGGTACTAGCTTTGAAGGAAGTCTCGACTTTTGGTAGGGCATCACCAAACTCTCTCATCTAAAAGGAAGTAAGCTTACCAAGCAACTAATCTCTGTCAATAGCTTTTACTTACATAAATTCTTCAATTGCAGCTACCTTGTGACTGTAGGACTTTGCTAGTGATCTGAAAATTTTCATCACAACTTCCTTATCATCGAGAGTTCCCCTCATACCTTTTACTTCGGTGACAAGTTCATCAACTCTTTGCATAAAGGCTATTATGTTTTCATCTTCAAACTTTCATATTTCACTTTCAGACTTTGTAGCTTGGGCTCTTTCACAGAATCATCTCCCTCATACAGATTTTTCATCTTTTCCCATACCTCATTTGCAGTTTTAAGATCCACAACTTTTGTTAGTATTGAGTCATTCAATGAACTTAACATAGCATCTTTTGCTTTAGCATCCACTTCATATTGTTTGATTTTGTCTTCAGTCATCAAACCATTTTTAGGCAAGGTGTATTTTGTTTCTGTAGCTTTCCATACTTTGTAACCAAGACAACGAACATGAATTTTCATTCGTTTCTTGCAAAGAGCATAATTCATCCCATCAAAATGTGGCGCTTCCTTCTTATAAGACATTTTGGATCTTCCTCAAGCTATTAGACATTCTTTAGAGGAACTTCTCTAATACCAATTGTTGAAATGTGTTGGACAACTAAGAAGGGGGTGAATCAGTTGTCCCAAAAACTCACACTTCTACACTTAAACATTAATCACTTGTTCACACTTATTATGATTAAACAAAGAATGCATGAAATTAGAGACTTAAACATAGATGAAACATTAAACACAAGAGACACCAGATTTATACGTGGAAAACTGTGAGGTGGGGAAAAACCACGAAGAGGATTAGCTCTCAAAATATATTACAATCTTTGAAAAATGATATCCAGGGTTGGTCATTCCACGGGCCTAGAACATACTAGCTCACTGCCATGAACTACAACTAGGTCTAGCAGGCTCACTGCCTCAACCCTAAACCTAGAAAGATTACAATAAGGGCTATTAAACCCTATTGGCCGCTCACTACCAGGCTCACTACCAAAATCACCATCTTCTTCATGTCTAAGATTAATACATTGAAGTACAATGATTCCTCTACTTTGCTCTGCCCTGATCTGCCTTATCTACTCATCCTTTTCCTTATCTTCTCATATTTGCACAAGGACATCTTTTCCATGACTCAATTACAATTATTTATACACTTCATCAACCTTGGAATGATCGTCAAGGTTGGCATTACAATCATCGACCATTGGAACAATCTCCAAGGTTGGTATTACAAACATTTACAAAATAGGCCTTGACCTAATACAAATTATTCTAAGGAATTATAGTATAAATGTATGCAAACCATGTCACGCCTTAGATCAGACTCAAAAATGATCTTCCATGCCACAACACACTTCCATAATGTTCAAGGGATCTCCACAATTATTGGAATTAACCAAGTCGGCTAAGACTGGTTACACACTACATTATCTGGGAATAATCTTAAAAAATGATCTCATTTCCTTAACGCAAACCAATGTAAAGGTAGGAACATGATTAGGAGGAATCCACAAGCACGTTGAAATCATCAGGAGCAACTGCACAAACTCAAACCACTTTATTCATGAGATTCCTCACACTGGAGCACATGAACTTCAATATCTTCAACTGTCATAAGAGGAAGATAGCTTGCAGACCACCAAAACACAAACCATTTTACATGTAGGCACTTATTATCATCCCAGACTTCCCTTTAGAATCACAGAGCAAAACACTTTAATGTGGAGGAATTTGGAGAAAAATACTTTCTCCCTGTCACTAGAGAATAATTAGAGAAAGCAGGTTTTACTCTGGTGAATGCAACTCTCTCAATTCTTCACATCAGAGGCTCAAACTCAGGATTTAGCATCTTTAGACATCCCTTTAAATAACTTCCAATCCATAGTCCAAGCTCTTCAAGTAGCAAGAAATGCAGAGTGATCTACCAGATTGTTCTTCAGCATACAACTCACTGTCTATACTCCACTTCATTGAAACTCACTTGTTTCTTTAGGAGAGGCCAATTTTCTCAATATCCTCAACATACAAAGATTCTAAACAAGTAATAGAATAGGACATAGTTGACACCAATGACAACAAAGATATGTTGACATCAATTATAATGCCGATTGGGCACATACTTGCAACAGTTGGTGCCCAGTTTTTCCTCCTTTCTTTCATACCTATGATACATCAAAAGTCCTTGTTTCTTTCTCTAATTTTTCCTTTACCCATTTGACCCATTATTGTTAACTGATCTGAGATATCTTAACTAGGTTCCTATGTGTAAAAATACCCAAAAGATCCATAAAAAATATACATCTGAAAGGTTTTTGAATTTTCTCCTTTGGTTTTCTATCCTTTTCAACCTTCTAAAGTTTCAAGGTTTCCCTTACTGACATGCTATTCTCATCAACTCTAAACTCCTCCTGGTGTCTTAGAAAATTGGCTAAGTGTTTCTAGGTTGAGGAATAGGTCATCCTTGTTCTCCCTTGCTTCAAATCCATACATATCATGGTGGGCTCAATCCCTAATTCTGAATAGCTTCAAAGTTACTCTAAGTGTTTTAGTATTGCGAAACCAAGGGTCTTCTTTTATCTTATTTAGTGGAAGGTAAAATGGTATTGGGTTGACTGTTGAAGCCCAATGTATTTTTGTCTAATTCTTTCAAATGTTGAGGTTTGGGGATTCTTTGGTTCCTATACCTAAGTGCAGATGGTATGGTGAAGGCTTGACTACCAAAGTTTGACAGTTCATCTTGTCTATATTTTTAGACTTCAAATTTCAAGAAGGTTGTTATCTTTTGGCAGAGTGTTGAAGTGTTGTGCTTTCAATGGATTTCCCAATTCCCAATCCTTGATGTTGCATAATTATTCTAAGTCTTTTGGGATCATGGAATCAAGTAGTGCAAGTTCTTCATGATGAATTGTTGGATGCTCAGGGTAGGCCCAATTACCAAATTCTAATAAGTTTTTCCTTGTATTTCTTCAGACTTTGGAGGTTGGGGTTTACTTATATACCCATTTTAGAGAAGGATGTATTATGACAGTTGAACATCGAAGCCTAACAAGTGTTCCTTTTCTTGCAAACTTCAGAGTTTAGGCTAGTGCTCGTTCATCTGCTCAAAGGATGATGGTTTGGTGTAAGCTCAATTTGTCGAACCCTGATGGTTTTTCCTTCCTTTGCACTTCTAAAAGTTTTGAGGACTCTCTTACTCTCACTAACAAGGTAGAATACTTGGTAGAATCTTGATTGGTTAGGACATAATGTTTTCACCTTCCTAGTTTAGTGTTTTGTTTGTATACAATGGGATGTTCCAACGACTTTCTAGGCTAACATTAATGACCATTTTGGAGCTTGTTTGTGTGGTATATGAACTTAGATGCAAAAGTTAATGTAGTAGGTTGGGTAGGTGATTCCCACCCAAGTGTAATAGTGAAAATGATGCTATATATACATGAAATGAAGATGTAATAAGGGTTGGTCATTGAGCCAACTAGTTTGTCGCTAAACCAATTATTTTGTCTCCAAGTTCCTCAAGAGGATTTTAGGGCTTCAAATCACACCAGTCTTGATGGTAAATAAAAGGATGCATTTGATACAACATAGGAAGGGATTATATTGCACATATTCATGTAGTGGTATGCCTCCATGACCATTTGTAGTGATTCAAGGGAATGCATAGTTGCAACTATGTATTTTCCTTCACCACATTTGTTGGTGTTATTGTAACAAGGATTTGATAATGTGTGACAACATTTAAATCAATACAATGTTTATGTTCGGTCATTTCTTTCATTGAAAATTAACCATTATAGTTATGCTCAAGAATAATAAGTATGTCCATTATATGAAATGTAATTTGACCAATGTATGTACGTGTATTTTATTTTTATGTTAATGCTTATTAGATCCATTTCCTTCTTCTTTGTTGTTCATGACTCTATTTTCCATTGGAGTAGGCACTGATCCATATTGGGGAATGATTAATCACTCTCATTTTCTCAAACCCTTGCCCTTTTAGCAATAGGAGTTGTTGCATTTGTGTTGTCATTGATGTCAACAATGCTATGATGATGAATAAGGTTAAAAGTAAAGTTAACAGAGGTAATGAAAGTAGTTGTATGATGTGCTAATATGGTGTGTTGATCAATGATGTTCAGAGAAGCAAAGGGATGAGTATATGCTGTAATGATTAGAGAAGAAGACAAAGGTGTGATGATCAGAGATGGACTAGAGAAGTTGTGAGGTAAAGGGTAAGATGATGGAAGTCATGTACTATGTATACTAATTGGATCGGTATCATCTGTACACAATTGTACCCCTATCTTCTGAAGTTTATTGACAAAGGTTGTGCTCACATGAAGACTCCTCTTTAGATGAAAAGAGCTGTGATTATTATTGCATGAAGTTGTGAATAATGTCCCTGGTATGGTAAATGATGTATTCATTGTTTCTTAATGAGAAGCATTGCTTAAATCTTAAAGGAAATATTCAAGAAGTCTAAGGAACTGGAAGTTGTACTAAATAAGTGAAATATTGAAGATATGGCCTTGCGGTGTGGTAGTTAGATAGAGACAGGTGTGAAGAAGGTATGTTCCTAATTTCAGATCTTGAAAGTTACTGCAGACTATTCTAAAGCTTGCAAAGTGATGATAGAGGATTAGGATGGTTGCAGTCAGGATTTGCCAAACAAATGCTCTGCATTTCTTTGATTTTGAGAATGAGATCTTATGGTTTGGAGGATGGTTAGTTATAGATAAGAAGATAGTGATATTCAAGTTTTAATTGATAATATGTACTGTAGAAGTCCTCTGGAGTCAGCAAAACAAAGACATATCATGTTGTGGATTAGGGTTGTCTGGAGGAGAAAGAAAAAGATACCACATTTCATTGTAGTTCATCTTTGGGCTTTGATGTCTGGAGGACAAGTTTAGATATTCAATATGATTGTTCATTTCAAGTTTCAAGTGTTGAAGTGCACCACAAGAGTGTTTTTTAATGCTCTATCTCAACACTAGTTGTTCAAGGTCTATATGTGATACCAGGTTCAATATATGTTTTCTTCCACCAAAAAGAAATCATATATTTCAAAAAAAGGAATGTTTGAAATGGTTTGTGGAAATCTTATGATGCTTGTAAAGTGATCTGCATGATGCTAATTAGTCTCTCTGGTACCGCTCTTGGTATGGAGCTATTTTGTGTAAGGTTATGTGTTTGATGGGATGACTTGATATGTTTTGATGATCTCACCAAATGTTTTGAGGGGTGCACTAGCTTGGAAGAATGTGTTAAGGAAGAATAGGTCCTAATTATCACTCGGCTAGAACTACATTAGATTTCTACATCATTTAAGAACTGACTTGGTGTGGCCATGCACGTTTCATGTATACACATTTCATCTTGGCTGACATGAGAGAAAGATTTTGTAATTTGTGGAAGGTAAAAATGAAAGATCTTGTTTGAGGAGAAATGTATGATTGTATTCATAGTGAGTGCGAGGATGTTTATGTGAATGTGAGAGTAAGTAAGTATGTGTGTGGAAGTGTGTTGAAGATAGTAGAGTACTATGTAGATTAGTTGAAGGTTCATTTCAGAGTGAAGTGTGTTGATGTTGCAGAGGTGGTTGATTAATGGAATTTGTCAAGTTTGAAGTATAGAGGTTGTAGCCTCATTCTGTAACTGTTGTTGTATTGTATTTTAGGGAGTTACAACTTCCTTTGGGTGTAGCCCATAAATATTATTGTAATCCTATTTTTATTTGTGAGGCTAGATTTGGATAGTAGTTCCAAGAAACTTTCTAACCATGGTTTTTCCCTTCTTGGGTTTGGCACATAAATTTGGTGTTGTGTTTGTGTGCTTATGTGTTTTCCTTAATTGGTTTAATTTTTTGATCTTCTAATTAAAGCAACTAGAAGTTTTGTTTGACAAAGTAAAATTGAAATAAGTTTTGATATATACTGATTCACCACCCCTCTCTCAGTATATCCTTGTGTCCTAACAATTGGTATTAGAGCTGAGTTCCTTGGTGTAGCCTAATAGCTAAAGGTAGATCTCAAAGTAGAACACATAGCTCAGAAGGAGTCCTCTTATAAAGCTCTAATATTTGATGGAGGTAACTTTGATTTATGGAGTGTAAGAATGGAAGCCTATCTAACCTCGCTAGGGTATGATGTTTGGAGTGCTATCATGAATGATTATGTTGAACCCAAACACCCTATTATAGATTCAGATGTGACGAAGGCTCATGAAAACATTGCTAAAGCCAAGAATGCCATCTTAAGAGGATTGAACAATTTAGAGTTAGTGAAGGTTGTGCAGTGTAAGACAACAAAAGAGATATGTGAGAAGCTCAAAGGTTCTATGAACAAAATAAAACTATAAAGGAAGCCAAACTGAAATCCTACAAGACAATATTTGAGAATCTAAGGATGAAAGAAGAGGAAAACATAGCTTGCTATTTGCACTGGGTTGATGAAGCAATCAATAGAATTAGAAGTATGGGTAAAGATATAGCTGACTCACTGGTCTCTAGAATTGAAGAAGCCAAGTATTTGAAGAAACTTACTATGGAAGAGTTGTTTGGGTCCCTCACTACCTTTGAGATTAGAAATTAATTCATAGGTCCATGTCAAAAAGAATTTTCTTTCAATGTTGTGAATAATGAAGGAGCATCTGATGTATGCAATGAAGTTGAGGAAGAAGAAGTAAACTTTGTAAGAAAGTTGGAAAGATGATCAAGAAAGTATAAAGGTAAGATACCTTTCAAATGTTTCAAATGTTGTAGAATTGGTCATTATGCCTCTAATTTCCTTTCAGAGAAAGTGAAAGTAGCAAAAAGGGTTTCAAGATACAATTTCAAGAGAAACCTTCTTTCAAAAGAAGACTACAGCTCCAAAGAAGAAGTAGATAACTACTCATCTGATGAGGATAGAGGAGAATCTCTATTCATGGCCATGATGCTCTTAGAGGGTTCAAACAAGGCTGCAGATGAAGAAGAATATGTAGACTTTGAAGGTGAACTTGTTTCTACTTTTGAAGACTTGGATTGTGTAAGAAAAGAGAATTAAGAACAAAGAGCTCTAATTGAAGCTAAGACAAAAGAATGTATAAGACTTGAGAAAGAAATTTAGTCACTCAAAAAGGAATTGAATAAGGTAAAGCATGGAAGTCCAAATGATATAGAAAGTGTAGATCTCTTCATGAAAGATAGTTTTCCATGAACAGGTTCAATCATGTTTTCTTTGGTTATTGTTTTATCTGCAATGAATTTGGGCATAAGGCTATGGATTGCAAGTCTAAAATAAATAGAAGAAATCTTGTAAGTAGAAATTATTTTTCTTCTCTTGTGGATGCCAATGTGGTATGTCAAATTTGTAACAAGTTTGGACACATAGCAAGGCATTGGAGGAATGGTTTTGCAAATTTATAATCTTAGATAACTAATGTCACTAAGAAAGATAAGGAGAATGACAATGGAGTTAAGAACTCAATGATTGTACAAAAACAAATTCATGCTCAAGGACAAACCAATCTCTGGGTGATAGAAAATGGATGTACAAATCACATGACGGGTGATAAAAGAAAGTTCATCAATCTTGGCAAGTGGAATGGTGGATTGGTTAGGTTTGGAGATAACGCTTATGCAAAGATCATTGGAAAAGGTACTATAATCATTGATGGAAAGTCTCAGACACATGATTTTCTTTATGTAGAAGGTCTCAAGCATTATCTTTACAGTGTAAGTCAAATGTGCAACAAAGGATATAATCTCACATTTCATGATTAACGGTGTGAAATCAAGAGACCAAAGTTTGGAAAATTGGTGGCAGAAGGTTTTAAGACAAAAGGCAACTTGTACAATCTAAAAGGTTCCAATGAAAGGACTTATCTTTTAGAACAAACAAATGGATGCTAGTTGTGGTAAAAGAGAATGGGGCACATCAAATTTGATAATCTTGTGAAGATGAGCTCCATGTGAGAAGTAAGGGACATGCAAAAGATCATCAAACTTGCAAGAACCATATGCAAGGAATATCAAATTGGGAAGTACAGACAAGGATAACTCTCAAGTCCAAGGAATATTCTACTACAAGGCCTTTGGAGCTGGTTCATACTGACTTGTGTGGACCAACTAGGACAAAAAGCCTACAATGTGAGAGGTATTTTATATTGCTCATTGATGATTTCTCTAGAATGACATGGGTTAGATTTTTGAAAGAAAATTAGAATCTTTTAGTAGATTCAAGATTTTCAAAACTATGGTTGAAAATTAAATGAATGCTAGATTCAAGTACTTAAGGTTTGATAGAGGTGGTGAGTTCACATCAAATGAGTTTGTAGAATTTTATCAAGAACATGGAATCAAAAGACACTATGCAGCTGCTAGAACCCCTCAACAAAATGGTGTTGTAGAAAGAAAGAATATGAATGTTCAAGAAATGGCTAGGACAATGTTGAGTGAAGCCAAACTACTTGATATATATTGGAAAGAAGCAATTCATACCTCAGTCTACATTCTTAATAGAGGACAGCTAAGAAAGCATAACACCAAGACACCTTATGAGCTTTGGAATGGAAGACCAACAACAGTCAAGTATTTTAGAGTTTTTGGAAGCAAATGTTACATCAAAAGAGATGAAGAAGGTATGGGAATGTTTGACTCAAGAGAAAATGAAGGTATTTTCCTTGGATACTCAACTACCAGTAAAGCCTACAAATGCTATAACAAAAGACTAAGGAAGATATTTGAGAATGTAAATGTTAAAGTAGATGAAGAGTCACATCAAATTTCAGATGAGCAAGATGACTGTTAGCTAGATGAACCTGCCAACATAGAAGAAGTTGTAGAAGTTGAAGAAAAGGATGAAGCTCAGGAGAAGACTACTAAGACTCCAGCCAAGTATGTTTAGAAGAATCATTTAGAAGATCATATCATTGGAGACAAGAATGAAGGAGTTCAGACAAGAAAAAGGTTTTCAAGAAAAAATGAATAGGTAAACTATGTTTTACTATTAAGAGTATAAACTAAAACCTTTAATGAGGCTAGCAAGGATGAAGGATGGATATAGGCCATGGAAGAAGAGGTAAATCAGATAGAAAAGAATCAGACTTGGGAGTTGGTTCCAAGGCCTATAGACAAGATTGTAATAGGAACAAAATGGGTATTTAGGAACAAATTAAATGAAGATGGAGAAGTGATTAGGAATAAAGAAAGGTTGGTTTGCAAAGGTTTATCACAAGTTGAAGGTGTTCACTATGAGGAAACATTTTCTTTGGTGGTAAGAATGGAAGCAATCAGAATGGTTCTTGTATTTGTAGTGCACAAAGGATTCAAGGTCTATCAGATGGATATCAAATCAGCCTTCCTAAATGGTGACTTTGAAGAAGAGGTCTACATAGAGTAGCCTGATGGATTTTAGTTATTAGAAGACCCAAGCATGGTGTGCAGACTTAAGAAGGATCTGTATGGTCCCAAACAGGCCCCTAGAGCCTAGTATGAAAGATTGGATAAGTACTTACTCCAGCAAGGTTTCAAGAAAGGTACCACAGATAGTAATCTTTACATCAAAATTGAAGGTGAACAAATTCTAATTGTTTTTGTGTATGTTGATGACATAATCTTTTGTGGATATGATGATATGTGTAAGAAGTTTGCAGGATTAATACATAAAGTGTTTGAAATGTCTATTCTAGGTGCACTTTCTTTCTTAGACTTCAAATTTCTCAATTAGATGATGGTATCTTTATTTCTGAAGCAAAGTATGTCAAAGAAATTTTGAGGAAGTTTTGAATAGAATGCTCAAGCCTGTGAGTACTCCAATGGTAATCAGTTGCCATTTGGTAAAGATGATGAGTCACCTAAAGCTAATCAGACTTAGTACAGATCTATATTGTAGGCCTACTATACCTAACAACATCAAGGCTTGACATTATGCAAGCTATGTGTTTGGTTGCAAGGTTTCAAGTTGATCCTAAAGAAACACATGTGAAGGAAGTTAAAAGGATATTAAAATATTAGAAGAGCACTCTAGAACATGGGTTATGGTATCCAAAGGGTGATGACTTTTCCCTGAGTGCTTATATTGATGCTAACTAGTCTGAGAATATTGCTGATAGAAGAAGCATGAGTAGAGGAGCTTTCTTTTTAGGGGATAGATTGGTCTCATGGATTAGAAAGAAGCTAGATTCAATGTCCCTATCAACTGTAGAGGTAGAGTACATAGCAATAGCAGCCTATTGTACTCAAGTGTTGTGGATGAAGCAAACATTGAAGGACATCAAGGTAATATATGATGACCCTATTCCATTATTTGTGACAATACAAGTGTCATCAATATTTCAAAGAATCCATTGATGCATTCTAGAACCAAGCACATATCTATCAAATACCACTTTTTGAGAGAGAAGGTTGTAGATCAAGAAGTTATATTGGAGTGTGTGCCTATAAAGAATCAAGTTGTAAACATCTTCACCAAGGCACTTTCTAAGGATACCTTTGTGTATCTCAGACAAAAGTTAGGTGTTATTGCCCCTCCTTTTAACTAGATGCATAGATGGTGCATTTGTCCAGAGGGAGAAGATCAAGACATATCTTTATCCCTAGATTAATGGAGGCTACCTCTCAGGGGGTTCAGGTAGGCATGAGGTTGTGAAGGCTGACAAGAAATGATTAGTTAGGGGGAACTGATAGATGAGGAGCATGAAAGACAATCAAGAAGACTACAGACAGGGGGAGCTAAAGGAAAAATAGTTCAGAGGTAGACTGCTAGCCCTTTGTCCTTGATGTCAAAGGGGGATAAATTTGTATATCAGGTTAAGTGTTTCCATCAATGCCAAAGGGGGAGATTGTTGCATTTGTGTTATCATTGATTTCAATGATGCTATTATGATGAAGAAGGTTGAAATTGAAGTTAACAGAGGTAATGACAATAGTTGTATGATGTGTTGATATGGTTTGTAATGCCCCCTCATTTTTAGCTTGTGATAGCTGTTAGTTTTACATTACTCTCTGTTTCATCTAAGACAGTTGTTATCTTCTTCTTTGCATCCAGACAGTTCTGAGACATTTGAGTTATTGAGACTATGGTTTATGCTTATTCTAATTGTGATAGATTATGTTCAACTTATTTAGTTCTGACATGTGGTATGAGTTTATGATGACATTGTTGTTTTTCTAGTTATGATGAGATGGACATGTTTAGTGATGGTTTGATAATATCATGTTTATGCATTTGATTTTAAATAGAAATGGTTATAGTCTTGTTTTAGAGAAGGGATGGTGTAGTACTACTCAGTTCAAGTACCCTACTACGCCGTGATTCTTTGACTCGGTGTGTGTTGGTATATATACAGTTGATCAGATACAACCCATTGTTCATATGCAGGTTACAGGTACCGGGTCTCAACTCCACTTGACTTAGCAAGTTTGAGTGGGCCCTACACCATGGATAATGTTGATAGAGATAACATGAGGTTTATTCGCTAGGTCAGTTCAAACTTCAGTTGGTTAGTTGTCATGTGGTTTGAATGTTTCTATCAGCTTTTGGGTAGTTAGTCCATATGTATCTAGGTAATGCATAATGAGGTAATATTATATTAAGAATATTAATAGTTTGTCTAATATTATGGTATTTTGCTTTAATTGGAATATTATTTAAGTAAATTCTAATATAGGCTAGAATGGAATTATGTTAATGGGTTTATTAGTATCAATGTCAGAAGTTTAATATGGTTAATTAATATACCATCTTTTGAAGAATAGTATTGGATATTAATTTAATGATTTTTGGATAATCATTTATTGTTGGCTAGTTGTCGTATATGTTTGGAGATATAGAAATTCTATGAAAGTAAAATTTCAAATTTCTCTTAATGAGGGGGATTGTGTAACAGATTTGGGGGTTACTAGGATTTAATGGTGGCTGTCTATTTTGGTCTCGGGAGAGGTTTTGGTGGGTTTTTATGTCTGAGGTTATTTTTGTTTTGGGGAAGTTTTTGAAGGAGGTTTTAGAGGATTGTTTTGGGGAAAAGAAGGGGAAGTTCTAAAAGTGGATTCGATTTGGAGCGTATTGTACGAGTATGTCTTGTGAATTTCTATATTTTCTTTGTCTATGTTTGCTCTGAAGAATTAGATTTTTTTTTTATAGTTATTTTGGCATGGAATTGATCTATTATTCACCCTTATCACTTTTGTAAAACTCCTCGCTTCTTGTTGGTTGCTCTTGGAAAGACTTGGCAAAATTCTTAGCTTGCAAATCATCTCTACAACTCTAAACCTCTTCCTCAAATGGGTTACTACAATTCGTCTGTAGATCAATTTGAACTTTTCTTTAATGACGACATGTTTCTCCTCCAAGTTTGCAATTTTCTTTCCCATAATAGGATACTCCTGTAATGTTATCATTCAAATCTCGTAATCCTCATTTTACTTCGTGTTGAATCAAACCGATTGCCCTAGTATCCTTGTGCCATCATTATCTATCTCTGCAAAATTTAATTCCTTAGTTGCATTCTTTTTAATCATTTACCATCAGTTTAAATGGTGTTTTGAGTCCTCAAGGTAAACCCCATCACCAAGGGGTCAATCATGCCCACGTAATGACCAATCATAGGTGTAGTGCATTAAGAATCATTCAGTCTATGGAAGCTTTTCCAGCCCTCATCTTCTAAACCTGCATCTTTGAAAGCAATTTAAACACAAAAGAAGCTTACATTAGTTATACTTGAAGCATCCTTGAAAACACCTTTTTATGCATATTTCAAAATTATTAGGCTACTTTTCTCTAAGGTTTTTTTTTATCAATCTTTTCGAGTGCCCTGTGTTTCAAGCATTAACAACTTCTTTATTCAACATAAGTGCAATTCCAAATATGCTTGGATGAGTGCACATACCCTATTCTTCATCTCCCATCTTACGCATGCTGGCAGAACATTTATAACGAATGAGGAGTTAAATCTATCGATTACATTCGTTTGAATGTCTCTGAATTATTTTTTAGCGAACCCATTTGTGCCTATCCTACATTTATTTTATACCAAGAGACCTCATTTCTTGAGGTATTCAGCCAATCAATTTTTGCACTCTATGCTTGCTCCACATTTCACTTGCATGTCTTCTTCACCACCTTCGAACAACAGTGTCAGTTTTCCTTAGACGCCACACTTCTTGTCTCTTGATCAAATCTTCTGCCCACCATATTTTCTGATCTTTTCAGTGTTATTCTAATTAAGTGGAACTTTATTTATTCTTTCACTGTCAATTGCAACACCAATGATCAAATCCTCAGAAAGAATATAAAACAAAAGAAAACAATTAGTGTGTTACCTTCTGTGGGAATTGGTGAACATTAGACCTTTCTATAATTTCATCTCTGTTGTCGATGTTGTCCGTACATCTAATTGCTTAGGCTGTGCTTGTAAAAATGAAATCTTCTGGTCTTTAGTCACCACTTAGTATAATTTCAGGGAATGTTTTCTTTAATAGAAACTTACTCTGTCAACCACCCACTGATTAGGGAATATTTCTAATGCTTTAATCTTGTTTCCATATCTTGTTGATTTGGTCGATACTCTTTAGTTTAGACAGATATTTGTAAACCATGATTTTATATTTGTAAACCACATTTATTTATGAGTGCATCACCATGATTTTCTAGATTTTGGTTATTTTTAAATAGTTGTGTAATGATTCTATCAAACTTTACCGACGGGCTAGCTTCTTATGCTAAGCTATTTAGAATAGGAAGAAGGTAGTTTTAATTATTTATTATTATTTTCATTATCAAATACTAGCATTAGATGATTATTTGATAGAGTTTATATTAGTAGTCATAAGTTGCTTTGTATAAAGAATTTAATTTGAGAAATATATTTTATCAAACTTAAAACTTAGTTCTTTCTAGTAAATAAAATAATCTAGTGGTAGTACTACTTCAATAAACATAGATTATTAATTTGATAGGCATGTTTAAAGTAAAGTTTTGGAAGTACTGCTAGATTCATAGTGTTTGTTAGATAGGTTAAGATTAATCTTTCTTGAATCTTGTCTTGCTTAGTCAAACTAGAGGTAGGTTGCGTTAAATGATAAAATTGAGTATTGTAGAGTAGGATAGAATTAAATCCTTAAAGATCTTACGTATGGAAAGCAATAGTTGGTTTTTTTTTTTGTCCGGATGAAGATGTTGTTAACTAGTTTAAAATCACCTCTTCTCATAATGATTGGAATTAAGTTATTTTAGTCTCTCAATTCATCGTCGTTTCAGTCTAAAGAAGTGTAACTGGTAGTCTTCTTGAGTAGGTTTGTGTCTTGCAAGGTTTGGAGTTCTTGTGTCATTAATGCAAGGAAGTATGAACATTTTGGCTATGGGTTGTTATATTGTGTTTACCTCTTTTATTGAAATGAATCAAAGTCACAAGCCCTGTCCAGAATTTGTGTGAAGTCATCCTTGGGACAAAATTGTTAGTTTATCCACTAGTAATATCGATGGTATTAAGTTACTTTCTTTAAGTCTTGGTCACTGAAACTTAGACCTTGTTGGGAAAGGTGATGTTGTAACCTGGTAAAGTATTCAATTACTGACTCTAGAGGCCTAACTGTTTGGTATTCATCTTGTTACTTGTGTTATTTTGTTTCATGATGTATTGCTTCAAATTTTGAAGGGAATAAAGGGACTTATATAGTTGTGGCAAAGTAAATGGCATATGTAATGGATTGGAACCATTTTGTAACTCTTATCCTTGGATGTTGTGGTTTGGATGATTGATCAAAGATTGCTAAGGGAGTGGCTTTCATGGTGGGGCCAGTGTCTAGAGAGAGGCCGCCTGGGTAACCCCATGGAAGTTGTAAGAAAATGAAAACTTAATAACTAATTTAGGAGGGTTGGGGTAGTAATTCACATAACAAGATAAGTAAGATACCTCACCCATGCCTTAAGTGCTCTCGCAGGCTAAGGATGGGATGAGAAGGTCTGGTTGGCAAGGTCGACTTCCTTGTCTCCACGAGAGGACATGTCAGTTCCACATGAGTCACCCTATGGGGCCAGTGTCTAGAGAGAGGCAGCCAGGGTAACCATAGATGGGGGCTAGCTTCTAGTGAGAGATAGCCTGGGTAACCCATGCTAGGACCATGCAATGACACTCTCCTTACATAGTTTAGTTACTTCCTCTTTATCTTTGTTGTTACCTCTGGAGTGTAGACTTGTTTTCATGATTGATCTTAGCTTGATGTTTTGATTTGTCTAGTTTTGGTGAGTACTATCGTGTCTGTGTAGTCTTGTTATCCTATTTGTCTGTATGGATTCTGGATCTTATGATTTTGTTCATGGTTGTAACCTTGGCCTAGAAAAACCTCATTGTTATCTCCTAGCTCAGTGGGGTGGACCTCAGGGTTCCACATGGTTGGGAGGCAGAGCTATCCATTGGTCTTCTCGGATGTTCAGTTTGAGATTAGAGCAGGAGTGTTCTAGTTCTAGTTTGCTCTTCATCTTCAAGTGGTTGTATACTTTCATAATTGTACTATTTGTAAACTGATGTAATCGGTCTTGTAACCTTGTATTGAAATTTGTAATTATTCATTCTAGATAATGTAAGATGTCTTATTATTCTGTTACATTAAGATGTAGATTCTTGTATGGTTTTAATTTTATCTAATGCAGTTATGTTCCCTAGAAGTGTTAGCTGATCATTTCATTGAATATTGTTATTAGTGTAGATATTTATAATGATTAATGTATTTCCTTGTTTCAAAAAAAAATTATCTATTATTGTCTCTTATTAGTCTAGCACTCTAGGGTTGCATGGTGGGGCATCACATGGTGTGTTGATCAATGATGTTCAAAGAAGCAAAGAGATGAGTATATGTTGTAATGATCAGAGAATAAGACAAAGGTGTGATGATTAGAGATGGACCAGAGAAGTTGTGAAGTAAAGGGTAAGATGATGGAAGTCATTTACTATGTATACTTATTGGATCAGTATCATCTGTACACAGTTATACCCTATCTTCTGATGTTCATTAACAAATGTTGTGCTAACATGAAGACTCTCATTTTGATGAAAAGTGTTGTAATTATTGTTGCATGATGTTGTGAATAATGTTCCAGGTATAGTAAATGTTGTTTTCAATGTTCCTTGATGAGAAGCATTACATAAATCTTAAAGAAAAGATTAAGGAAGTGTTAGGCACTAGCAGTTGGACTAAAGAAGCTCAGGAGAATGCTCTACATTCCTCCACATTTGAAGATATGGCCTTGTGGTATGGAAGTTAGATAGAGATAGGTGTGAAGAAGGTATGTTCTTGATTTTAGAGCTTGAAAGTTACTACGGATGATTCTAGAGCTTGCAGAGTGAAGATAGAGGATCGGGTTGGTTACAATTAGGATGTGCTGAAGAATTGCTTCGCATTTCTTTGATTTTGAGGACGAGATTCTGTGGTTTCAAGGATGGTCATTTATAAATAAGAAGATAGATGTATTCATGTTTTAGTTGATAAGATGTACCACAAAAGTCCTCTGTAGTCAAAAGTACAAGTCATATCATGCTAGGGATTAGGGTTGTCTACATGAGAAAGAAAAAGTTGCCACATTTCACCACAATTCATCTTTGGGAATTGATGTTTGGATGATAAGTTTAGATATTCAGTATGATTGTTCATTTCAAGTTTTAGGTGTTGAAGTGTAATTCAAGTTGGGTTTTCAATGCTCTATCTCAAGACTAGTTGTTTAGGGTCTATATGTGTACTAGGTTCAGTATCGGTTTGCTTGCACTAGAAAGAAATCATATATTTCAGATGAAGGAATGTTTGAAAAGGTTTGTGGAAATATTATGATGCTTGTAAAGTGATCCGCATGATGCTAATTGGTCTCTCCAGCACCGCTCTTGGTCTGGAGCTATTTTATGGAAGGTTATGTGTTTGATGATGACTTGATATGTTTTGATGATCTCACTAGATGTTTTGAGAGGTGAGCTAGCTTGGAAGAATGTGTTTAGGAAGAATATGTCTTGATTATCACTTAGATGGAACTGCATTGGATTTCTACATCATTTAGGATCCAACTTGGTGTGGCCATGCACATTTCATGCATACATGTTTCATCTTGGCTGATGTGAGAAATATTTTGTAATTTGCAGATGGTATAAATGAAAGATCTTGTGTGAGAAGAAATGTACAAGTGTATGAGAGAGTGCGAGGATGTTCATGCGAATGTGAGATTAAGTAATTATGTGTGCGCAAGTTAGTTGAAGATAATAGAGTTTATTATGCAAAGGAGTTGAAGATTCATTTTACTGTGAAGTGTGTTGATGTTGCGGAGGTGGTTGATTAATGGAATTTTTCAAGTGTGATGTACATGTTGCAAGTATGTGCCTAATTGGTGTTGTCATTGATGTAAACATATGTGTTGTCATTGGTGTCATCTATGCTCCTATTTTGTTCCATTCCTATAATAAGTGAGATGATTTGTATTTACTTATGTAAGTGATCTCGATGTTGAGGATATTGAGAAAATTAGCTCCTCTGATAGAAACAGTGTGTTGCAATGGAAATAGTGTATTGCATACTAAATAACACTCCAGAAGTTTTCTCTGATTTCATGTAGGATGAATATCTTCATCTACAGATTGGAAGTTATTTAGAAGTCTATCTGAAGATGTTTTATTCCAAGTTTGAGCCTCTGGTATGAAGATTTGAGTGAGCTATGTTCACCAAAGTGAAAACTATTTTTTTTGTATGTTTGGTGGTGACAAGGAGAAAGTGTTATGTTTTACATTCCTCCGCATTGAAGTATTTTGGTCTGCAGTTCTAGAGTTAAGTTTGGAATGATGATAAGTGCTTTCAACTACAATGGTTTGTGATTTGGTGGTTCGCAAGCTATCATTTCCTTATGACAGTGGCTGACAATGTTGTTCTTGTGCTCTACTTTGAAGAATCCTCTTGACAGAGTGGTTAGAGATCGTTTGGTTATTCCTGGTGATTACAATGTGCTTATGGATGTCTCCTAATCATGTTCCTACCTTTAGATTGGTCTGCAAAGAGAAAATTGGATCGTGGATGAAGAATGTTCTTAGCAAACTTAGTGTTCTCACTAGTCTTGGCCGACTTGGTTGATTTCACTAATTGCAGAGATGCCTTGAAGTTTGTGGAAGCATGTCATGGCATGAAGAATTATGTTTGAGTCCCAACTAAGGCTTGGCATGATTAGCATACATCTTTACATATTTCTCTTAGCTAAATTCTATATTAGGTCTAGACCTATTTCTATGTATGTTTTTGTAATACCGACCTTGGAGATTGCTCCAGCAGTTGATGATTGTATTGCCGACCTTGACGTACATTCCAAGGTTGATGACTTGTATAAAAACTTGTAATCTAATTGTAAAAATGGCAAGAGTGTGCAAATATGAAGAGATAAGTGCGAAGGTGTAAAAGAGAAGTGCAGAGAAGTTTTATTGTGCTTCAATGGAGTGGAACCTAGGCATGGATTAGATGCTATTTAATTAGTTCACCATATTTGGTAGTGAGCCACCCTTTGGCAGTGAGTCATTCTTTGCAGTGAGCAATTTGGGTAGTCAGCCTCTATTTTTTGGTATTGTTACAACTTATATATTTTCTGTGGGCTAACACCCACTGTGGTTTTTCCCTTTTATGGTTTTCCATGTAAAAATTTAGTGTCTACTGTGTTGAATGTGTGATTATGATTTAGTCTATGGTTTCATGTTTTCATGGTTAAATCTGATTATCAGTAGTTAAGTAGTTGATGATTTATGAAGTTAAGTTTTTGTGACAACTAATTCACCCCCCCTCTTAGTTGTCCTGTGTATTTCATCAATTGACCTATCATAGCCAAGTTCCTCAGAAGAAAGCCTAACAGCTTGAGGAAGATCTAGGATGTCTTTTAAAAATAAAGCACCATAGTTTGATGGGACAAATTATGCTCTATGGAAGGTACGAATGAAAATCCATCTCCTTTGTCTTGGTTATAAAGTGTGAAAAGATGCAGAAATAGAATACACCATACCTGAAAATGGTTTGACAACTGAAGATGAGATCAAAGAATATGAGTTGAATACAAAATCTAGAGATGCCTTGTTAAGTTCTTTGTCTGACACTGAGTTGATAAAAGTCGTGGATCAAGAATCTGCAAATGGGGTTTTAGAAAAGTTGAAGAAATTGTATGAAGGAGATGACTCTATAAAAGAAGCCAACTTACAGGGCCTGAAAGAAAAATATGAGAGCTTAAAGATGAATGAAGATGAAAACATTACAACCTTCATGCAAAGGGTTGATGAACTTGTCAATGGAATAAAAGGCATGGGAGGAACTATTGGTGATAAGGAAGTTGTGATGAAAATTCTTAGATCACTACCAAAGTCCTATAGTCACAAAGTAGCTTCCATTGAAGAAGCAATGTCTGTGAAAACTATCGATAGAGATCAATTACTTGGAAAACTTACAACCTTTGAAATGAGAGAGTTTGGTGATGCTTTGCAAAAAGTTGAAACTGCTTTCAAAGCTAGTACTTCAAAAAAGATCTCCAGAGTTGAAAAATATAAGGTAGAACTTGATGATGACTTTGATGAAATTGAAGCTAACTTTGTTGATAGATTACAAAAAGGTTCTGGTAAGTTCAAAGGGAAACTACCTTTCAAATATTTTTCATGTGGTAAAGTAGGTCATTATACTTCTAGATGTCCTAAAAGAATTGAAAGGAATAGAAAAGGATTTGAAAAAAGGCCTAGATTTCCAAAGAAATGCTATTGTGTTAGATATTTTGATGATGAAGGTGTGACTAATGATGCTAGTACTAGTACAAATGAATGCTTGGTTATTTCTATTAAAGAAGAACCTATGTCTACTAATCTTGCTAGTTGTGTGAAGGAAGAAAACCAGTGGAAGAAAGTGCTTTGGCTATTTAAGTTGAGAAATACAAGGGTGAATGGATTATTGATAGTGGATTATTCACATCACATGACTGGTAATAAAAGTAAGTTTGTAAGTTTGAAAAAATATGGAGGACTGGTTAGGTTTGGAGACAACGCAACAGGTAAGATTTGTGGAAAAGGATATATTTCATTTGATGGAAAGCATAGTACTGACAATGTCCTATATGTGAAAGGCTTGAAACATAATCTTTTGAGTGTTGGTCAAATGTGTGACAAAGGTTATGATCTGAGATTCAAATACAATGGATGCAAGATTATGGAAAGCTACCGATAAGAAGACTAAAGGTAACATTTATCAATTGAGAGGAACTAATGATTATTGTTTATTAGCCCAAGCAGATGAGAGTTGGTTGTGGCATAGAAGGTTGTGTCATATAAATTTTGATAATCTGGTAAAGATAAGTTTAGGTTAGACTGTAAGAGACTTACCAAAACTTGTGAAACCTACCAATACTATTTGCAAAGAATGTCAGTTGGCGAAGTAGACAAGAACAAGTTTCAAGAGTAAAGAACAATATTATGCTGGTTTGTTGGATCTAGTTCATACAAATCTATGTGGTCCTATAAGGATAAGAAGTCTACAAGGTGACAGGTACTTGATGTTGCCTATTGATGATTATTCTAGAATGACTTGTGTTACTTTTCTAAGAGACAAATCTGAAGCCCTAGAGAAGTTCAAATCCTTCAAGGCAATGGTTGAAAATGAAATGGAACTAGAAATCAAATGCTTGAGGTCTGATAGAGGAGGTGAGTTCACATCCAATGAATTCAACAATTTCTATAAAGAGAAAGGAATAAAGAGATAGTTGTCTGCACCTAGGACTCCTTAGCAAAATAGATTTGTGGAAAGGAAAAGCATGACAATTCAAGAGACTGCTAAAACGATGATGAAAGAAGAAGGCCTGTTAGAAGTTTTGTGGAAAGAAGCTATGCATACTACTGTCTACATCCAAAATAGAGTTCAAGTGAAAGGTAATGGTACTAAAACTCCCTATGAATTGTGGTATGGAAGAATTCCAACAGTAAGATACTTCAAAGTCTTTGGAAACAAATGCTATGTCAGAAGAGATGAAGACCTAGGAAACTTTGATGCAAGATGTGATGAAGGAATCTTCCTTGGATAATCTACCAAGAGTAAGGCCTACTGGTGCTACAACAAAAGGTTGAAAAAGATTGTTGAGAGTGCAAATGTGAAGGCAGATGAAGGCAAAGGAAAAACATCATATTAGAGTGGCTATGAGTCAGATGAACCTGCTGCTATAATTTATGAAGAAAACCTTGAACAAGAAGATAGTCAAGATGAAGAAGAAAAGGCTCTAGAAATTGCTACTAAGACCCCCAGGTAGTAAGAATCTATCACTTTGAAGATCAAATTATTGGAGACAAAGAAAAAGGAGTATTGACAAGGAAAAGAGCTACAAAAGAACAAGTGAATTACTGTTTTCTCTCTACAATTGAACCAAAAACTGTGAATGAAGCTTGCAATGATGAAAATTGGGTAAAGGCAATGCAGGAAGAACTAATGCAGATAGAGAAGAATGAAACTTGGGAATTAGTCCCTAGACCTGTAGACAAAAACATTATTGGAACCAAATAGGTTTTCAAGAATAAGCTAAATGAAAATGGAGAAGTTGTAAGGAATAAAGCAAGGCTTGTGTGCAAAGGATATTCTCATATTGAAGGGGTAGATTTTGAAGAGACTTTTGTTCTAGTAGCTTAGATTGAAGCAATCAGAATATTTATGGCATTTGCAGCTCACAAAGATTTCAAAGTATATCAGATGGATGTGAAGTATGCATTCCTAAATGGTGAGTTAGAAGAGGAAGTCTAAATTGAGTAATCGGAAGGATTCCAAGTATCAAATCAAGGTGATATGGTATGCAGGTTAAGGAAAGCATTATATGGACTCAAACAAGCTCCTAGGGCGTGGTATGCAAGGTTGGATAAGTACTTACTACAGTTAGGATTCAGTAAAGGCACTGCTGACAATAATCTCTATTTCAAGATTAATGGTGATCAAATTTTGAATGTTGTAGTCTTTGTTGATGATATCATCTTTGGAGGAAATGAAGGTATGTGTACGAAATTTGTTGGTGAAATGCAAAAAGAATTTGATATGTCTATGTTTGGTGAGATGAATTTCTTTTTGGGTTTGTAAATCAATCAATAAGATAAAGGAATCTTCATATCTTAGTCTAAGTATGTGAAAGAATTGTTAAAGAAGTTTGGGATGGAAGACTCTAAAACGGTATGTACTCCCATGGTGACTGACTACAAATTGAGAAAAATTGATGACTCACCCAAGACTAATCATAAAAAGTGCAAATCCATGATCGGAGGATTATTTTATCTAACTCAAACTAGACCTGATATTATGCATGTAGTTTGTCTTGTTGCAATATTTCAAGCTGATCCAAGAGAATCACATGTGATGGAAATAAAGAGAATCCTGAGGTATTTAAAAGGCACTCTGAATCATGGCTTATGGTATCCAAAGGATAATTATTTTACTCTTAGTGCTTATATAGATGCTAATTGGGCTAGAGATGTTGATGACAAGAAGAGTACAAGTGAAGGTGCCTTCTTCTTGGGAAATAGATTAGTTTCATGGCTGAGCAAGAAATGAGATTCAATCTCTTTGTCAACTATAGAAGCAGAGTATATTGCAGCAACATGAAGTTGTACTCAAGTGTGATGGATGAAGAAAACTATGAAGGATATAAGAGTTGTTTATAAAGATCCAATTGCAATCTTATGTGACAATACAAATGCCATAAATATTTCCAAGAATCTAGTGATGCACTTAAGAACAAAGCATATATCTTCACCAAACCTCTTCCTAAGGATACTTTTGAGTATCTCATAGAAAAGTTAGGGGTCGTTACCCCTCCTACCCTAAACTAAGATGCAGGAGAATGCATCAATCTAATGGTGCTCAAAGTCTCATTATTTAATCTAGATTGATGTTTTGAGAGATGCCTCTCGAGGGGAGTAGCTAGAGGTGTTGGTAATAGTTCAATTGGATTAGAGCAGTAGAATACAAGTATGTGCCCTTTGCCATTGATGTCAAAGGGAGAGAGAAATCATGTGAAAAACTCAAGAGGAGAAAGAATGCAGATGTGTAAAGAAAAAGGGGGAGAATCTTGTCTTGATGGTCTTTTCAGCTTTTCACATCATATGTTGCCATCAATGACAAAGGGGGATATTGTTGCAAGTATGTGTTGTCATTGGTGTCAACTATGCTCCTATTTTGTTCCTTTCCTATAATAAGTGAGATGATTTGTATTTACTTATGTAAGTGATCTTGATGTTGAGGATATTGAGGAAATTAGCTCCTCCAATAGAAATAGTGTGTTGCAGTGGAAACAGTGTATTGCATACTAAAGAACAGTCCAAAAGTTTGCTCTGCATTTCCTGTAGGATGAATATCTTTGTCTGTGGATTGGAAGTTATTTAGAAGTCTATTTGAAGATGTTATATTCCAAGTTTGAGCCTCCGGTATATGAAGATTTGAGAGATCTATGTTCACCAGAGTGTAAACTACTCTTTTATATGTTTGGTTGTGACAGGAAGAAAGTGTTATGCTCTGCATTCCTCCGCATTGATGTATTTTGGTTTATGGTTCTATAGTTAATTCTAGAATGATGATAAGTTCATTCGACTACAATGGTTCATGATTTCATGGCTTGCAAGCTATCCTTTCCTTATAATAGTGGCTAGTAGTGTTGTTCTTGTGCTCCGGTTTGAAGAATCCTCTTGATAGAGTGGTTAGAGATCATTTGGTTGTTCCCAGTGATTACAATGTTCTTGTGGGTGTCTCCTAATCATGTTCCTACCTTTGGATTGGTCCAAAAAGAGAAAATTGGATTGTGGATGAAGAATGTTCTTTGCAAACTCAATGTTCTCACCAGTCTTGGCTAACTTGGTTGATTTCAATAATTGTGGAGATGCCTTGAAGTTTGTGAAGTGTGTCATGGTGTGAAGAATTGTGTTAGAGTCCCAGCTAAGGCTTGGCGGGATTGGCATACATCTTTACATCTTTCCCTTAGCTAAATTATGTATTAGGTCTAGACCTATTTCTATGTATGTTTTTGTAATGTCGACCTTGGAGATTTCTCCAATGGTGAATGACTGTATTGCCAACCTTGATGTACATTCCACGGTTGATGACTTATATTAAAACTTGTAATGTAATTGTGAAAATGGAAGGAGTGTGCAAATATGAAGAGATAAGTGTGAAGGTGTGAAAGAGCAGAGCAGAGAAGTTTTATTGTGCTTCAATGGAACTGAACCCAGGCATGGAGTGGATACTATTTAATCAGTTCACCATAGTTGGTAGTGAGCCACCCTTCGGTAGTGAGTCGTTCTTTGCAGTGAGCAATTTGGGCAGTGAGCCTCTATTTTTTGGTATTGTTATAACTTATATATTTTATGTGGGCTAACACCCACTGTGGTTTTTCCCTTTTAGGGTTTTCCATGTAAAAATCTGGTGTCTATTGTGTTGAATATGTGATTATGATTTAGTCTATGGTTTCATGTTTTCATGGTTAAATCTGATTATAAGTAATTAAGTAGTTGATGGTTTATGAAGTTAAGTTTTGTGACAATTGATTCAACCCCCCTCTCAATTGTCCTATGTATTTCATTAGTACAAAGGTTGTAGCCTCATTCTATAAGTATTGTTGTATTGTATTTTAGGGAGTTGCAGCTTCCTTTAGGTTATAGGTCATAACTAATATTGTAATCTTGTTTTTATTTGTGAGGTTGGATTTGGATAGTAGTTCCAAGAAACTTTCTCACCGTGGTTTTTCCCTTCTTGGGTTTTCCACGTAAATCTGGTGTTCTGATTGTGTGCTAATGTGTTGTGCCTTAATTGGTTTAATTTCTTGTTCTTCTGATTAAAGAAGTTAGAAGTTTTTTTTGACAAAGTTAAATTGAAATAATTTTTTATATATACCGATTCACCCCCCTCTCAGTATATCCTTGTGTTCTAATAGGAGTAGGAGTAGGGTTAGGTTTAGTTTACATGTTGTTTATGGTTTGTTTTACAACTTGGGAATCATTCTGAGCAACCAAAAATTGTTTGAATCATTTGTGAATCATGTTCATGTATGTCTACATATTATCATTATGTAAAGAATGTCAATTGAATCCATCGTATGAGGATATAAATGTTGTCATCTATGGGTGCATTTAAAAGATGTGTAATTAACTTAATTAGAGGTTTATGTAGCTAGTCGGTCTTGATCCAATGACAATAATAGGGGATCAAGTGTACCTTGGGTATGGTTGTGGTTGTCAATTTGTGTTTTATTTCATGCCTTTAAATGTGTGTGTACCTTTCTAATGACACCCTGTTGAGGAGCGAACAATGTTAGATTCAAGAGTCTTTACCTATTGGCCATAAAAACACCATCGGTCTTCCTTGAACATGTCACTCTGACATCGCGACTCTTACTGATGGGTGGCTCCACGCTTCTTGCCTATCAACAAGAAAAGTGCTATCAATGACTTTTGGAAATGTTTTGCCAAACAGCAAGTCTGTCCGATACCTCGTATCGGTGAGACTTCTTCTTCATTCGGCTGATAGTTAGTTCAACAGTAACCAATCTCTCATCACTGTGACCCTTATCATCGGTGAACACTTATCAACTTAAGTCGATGCACTGATGGACCAACCCCCTCTTCGGTGTGACTAGACCTATCAGTGGGACTTACTCCAGAGTTGTTGATACATCGATTCCTCCTGATGGATCTCCGTCAGCGTAAGTTATCCCTTATCACTATGATACTCTCGATCGGTAAGACCAACACTATTGGTCCAATGTCAAGTTATCTACCTGATGCGTTGATACTCTTGACTCTATTTGACTTTGGCAGAAACTCGGTTCTAAGTCCCAGTGATACGCCGATAGGGTTGTCACTCTCACACAGTCTGATCTACACTCTACGCCTAGCACATAGAGATGCTAGGGCATGCTACTGTGCACACTCCTTAGTCTGGAACATCTGCCCCTCCAAATAGGTAAATAAAAAGAAAAACAAATAGAAATATGTACAGATCAATGCCATTCCACTGATTTCTTTAGAAATCCACCAGTGGAATGGTTATCGACTCATCTTCGACAATTTAGACTAAACTATTCCAATTGCAGAGAATAGAAAGATATTATGAATAGTTAGGAAATATTTAGGACACAGATCAAACACAGAAGATGATGGACAAAAGTTATTATTTCTTAGTTAATTTCTGAATCACAATCTTCAAATCTACTAAACCCCTTCTCAGTTGCTCCTCTGTGCTTTTATTAAGCTAGAGTTGGAAGATCAACGATTGCTCAATGGTTAGGGAAGGCCAACTGCCCTAAATCCCAACCGACTCCTGTTGATCTTTTCAGATTCTATTAGATACAAAAATGTGTCCATTATTTGTCAAATGGAATACAAATACTTCTAGGTTTTAGAAAACAAAACATGAACAAGATGACATGGCCAAATAGGCCTTATTTCAACATAGTAGATTTTACTATGGTGCCCTTGCACCGTACTCCCTAGAAGAAAAATGTCTCAAGTCCTCTTAGAGACTAATTCGTGTACAATTCCACCTTGCTTTAGAATGTCTTCCTCCAACATCCATGTAGCTTCTGAATCTGGAAGCCCTTACCACTTAACTAGATGTTCAAAGTATGTTTTGTGCCTTGATTTCCTAGCTTCTCTGCTTTCCAAAATGTACTCCATTTTTGGCGGCTCCCTAGAAGGTAAGTGCTTCAGCCAATCTTCATTTTCCTAGACAGGGTCTTCTACATTCTCCCCTATATGAGGACTTATGTACAATGTCAAATTAGTAATGTTGAATATGCGTGAAATGGCAATATCATTAGGAAGCTCAATCTTGTAAGCATTTGGACCGTACTTCTCCAGAATATGATAGGGTCCAATCTTCCTCATCATCAGTTTATTGTGGCCTCCCTTTGGCAACTTTTTTTTTTCAGATGAGCCATGACCAATTCGCCTACCTAAACCTATACATCCCTCCTCCTTTGATCCATCTGAGCCTTCATCTTCTGACTATTCTAGTGTAAAGTATCTCTGACCTGTTGGTGTATTTCTTTCATTGCTTCTGCAAATGCATCAGCATGACCACTCCTTTTGTCTAACCCCTGGACATCTCTCAATTCAAAAATACCCCTGGGGTGATTGCCATATACAATTTCAAAGGGACTCAGACCTGTGCCCATGTTTGTCAAGTCATTATAAGCATATTCTACTTGTGGGAGTATCACATCCCAACTACCTCCATGTTCTCTTGTCAGACATCTCAATAGATTGCCTAATGACCTATTCACAACCTCAGTTTGGCCATCAGTCTGAGGATGATAAGCTAACTAAAGGAAAAATTTGTACCCAATCTTTTCCACAAGGTTCTCCAAAAATGTCCCACAAATTTGTTGTCTCTGTCAGATACAATACTCAAAGGCAATCCATGAGTCCTAACAATTTCTTTAAAGAACAAGCCTGCAATATAACTAGCATCATTTGTGGTTTTACAAGGAATAAAGTGAGCCATCTTGTTGAACCTATCTACCACAACAAACACACTGTCACAACCTACCCTTGTCTTGGGTAACCCCATCACAAAATCCATACTCAAACATTCCCAAGGCCTATTGGGTATTGGCAAAGGTTGATACAATCCGGCATTAGTCGAGACTCCTTTTGCTCTTTGGCATACTATGCAACTTTTAACAAATTTTCTGATGTCATACTGCATTCTTGGCTAGAAATAAAATCTCCTTACCATATCTAAAGTCTTGTTCAACCTAAAATGTCCTCCTAAACCACCACTATGTTTTTCCTTCACAATATTATCCCTCGTTGAGCATTTAGGGATACACAACTGACATCCTTTGAACAATAGTCCATTCTACAATGTAAAATCTAAAAACTCACTATGAAAAGTATTAGCAAATTTATTGCATACCTTGTAGATTTTTTTGAAATCCTAATCTTCTTCATACAATTCCTTGAGTGACTCAACACCCATGCTTTGTAACTGCACTTCTTGCACTGTCGACACCCTTCTACTTAAAGAATCAACAACCTTATTGGTTATCCCTTTCTTATGCTTAATGGTGAAGGTGTATGCTTGAAGACTTTCCACCCATTTCTTGTGTCTATGGCTGAGCTTTTCCTGTCCATTCAAAAAACTAAGAGCATTATTGTCAGTGTACACAATGAATTCTTTGGGAAGCAAATAATGCCTCCACTTTTTCAGATCTTGTACCAAGGCATACAATTCTAAATCATAAGAGGAATATTTCCTCTTAGCTTCATTCAATTTCTCACTAAAAAAGGATACTAGTCTACCTTCTTGGCTCAACACTGCTCCAATGGCCAGTCCACTTGCATCACATTCAATTGTGAAAACCTTATTGAAATTAGGAAGTACTAAGATAGGATACTTGGTAGCTTTTTGCTTCAGACTTTCAAAACTCTGGTCTACCTCTTTTGTCCACACAAACTTCACCTTACTGCCACCCTTGATGGTCTCCAACATAGGTGCACAAATATCACTATAGTTCTTAATAAATTTTCTATAGAATGTGACCAAGCCATGAAAACTTCTGACCTCTCCTGCTTTCCTAGGTGTGGGCCAATTCAAAATAGCCTCTACCTTGGAAGGATCCATTTTCAAATCACCCTTAGAGATGACAAAACCTAGGTACAGCAATTCTTGTTTCATGAAGTCACACTTTTCCATGTTTATCAGTAACTTCTGATCTTGCTGCCTCTTTAAGACTATTCCCAATTGTTTCAAGTGTTCTGCCTTGCTCTTACTAAACAACAAGATATCATCAAGGTAGACTACCACAAATTTCCCTATGAACTCCTGCAGCACCTCATTCATCAGCCTCATAAAGGTGCTTGGGGAATTTGAAAGACCAAAAGGCATCACAAGCTACTCATACAACTCTTCATTGGTTTTAAATGCCATCTTCCACTCATCCCCCTCTCTTATCCTTATCTAATGGTACCCACTCTTCAAGTCTATCTTAGAGAAATAGGTAGCAACCCCTAAATAGTCCATTAGGTCTTCAATTCTAGGAATAGGAAACCTATATCTGATGGTTATCCTATTTATTACCCTAGAATCAGTACACAGTCTCCATTTCCCATCTTTCTTTGGTGCCAACATAGTGGGGACTGTGCATGGACTCAAACTCTTTCTTATTAACCCCTTGTCTAAGAGTTCTTGAACCTGCCTGGCTACCTCCTCATTTTGACGAGGGGTCATCTTATAGGCTGCCTTATTGGGAAGTACAGCTTCCAGAATGAGATCAATCTAAAGGCTGATATCTCTAGTAGGTGGTAGTGAGTCTAGTGTATCTGCTGCAATTACTTCCTTATAACTCTCAAGTAGTTCTCTAACCTCCCTAGGTCTTATCTCTCTCATATTTTCTCTTTTGTTCTCCTTAGGTTTCACAACTAGAGCAAAACGTACTCAACCACCTTCCTTTAGTGTGTCCATGAATTCTTTTTCTCCTACCAGCATTACACTAGATCCTACATGTTGTGGATCCCCTTCTGCCAATGACTGTATCCTATAAGTTACACCATCCTTTTGGAATGAGTAAACATTCTTTTCCCCATCATGATGAGCCTTTCTGTCAAACTGCCATGGTCTACCTAGCAGAAGATGGCAAGCATCCATTGGAAGGATGTCACACAAAATTTTGTCTCTATACCCCCCAATATTGAATTCTACCCATGCTTGTTCATTGATGACTATATGTTGTCCCTCATTTAACCAACTGACCCTATATGGACAGCTATGGGGTATCTTTTCTAATTTCAATTTATCTACTACTTCCAAAGATATAATATTATCAATAGAACCAGAATCAATAATAACTTTACAAACCTTACCTTGGATCTTGCAGTTGATTCTAACCAAAGCTCTTCTTTGTGATGGTTCATTCTGTACTGGTTCCTTGAGCAACATCCTCTTGATCATCATATTTTCTCCCATCTCTGATGTCAAATTCACTTCAGGAGATGTCACACTCCCTGTATCCTCTTGAGTCAATGTGGTTCTTCTCTCATTACCATAAGAAGTTGAGGCCTTCTCTGGACACTTATATGCTGGGTGCCCTATCTAATTATAGTTATAACATCTCATATTAGAGAACTTAGATCCTCTACCTGATCCATTTGTCCCACCTCTTCCATTAGGCCTTCTTCCTCGGTAGCCTCCTCTGCTCTCGAGTCCCCAACTTGTTCTCCTTGACTAGACTCACCATTAGGTGTCTGGTTAGGACTTCTTCCTCCAAAACTGCCTCTACCTCTAAAATTTCTGCCACCTCTTCCTCTACCTTGCTGCTCACCTTTTCTCTTCAGCTCTTAATGCTACTTGAAAGCATTTTTCCACAGTTTCAGGAGTCAATAAACTTATCTCATCTTGATTATTGAACCTTAGACCATTTAGATACCTGGCCACCTTATCTTTTTCCTCCTCCATGTACCCACAATGAAGAGTGTATTTGTGAAACTCCTTGGTGTAAGTAGCTACATCCATATCTTTTTCCTTGAGGTTCTACATTTTTCTATATATCTGCACCTCGTAGTTAGATGGAAGGAACTGGGACTTGATCTTCTCTAGCATTCTGCTCCACGAAGAGATCATACTCTTCCCATTCTTTACCCTTTCTCCTTGGGTGTAATTCCACCATGTAAGAGCAACACCTTTGAGTTTAGTTTTGTAAACTTAACTCTCTTACTTTCAGGAACTTCTTTGTACCCAAAATAGTTGTTTAGAGCCTCAATCCACTCCATGACTTCGTTAGCATTCATCTTTCCGTTGAACATGGGGATATCTATCCAAGCCTCCAAGGAGTCCTTGCTAATAGCCTTAATGGCTTCCAAGAAATGCTTTTGATCAGCCGGTATCTCTGCCTCTTCTTGTTCCTCTTCTTCTTCCTTGTTCTCTTCCTCTTCATCTGAACCTTCCTCCATCCTTTTTCCTATCTTCAGTGCCTTCAATTCTACTTGTAGTGCTTATCTGATTCTAGTTTTGATCTTCTCTTCCATCTCCTTAAATTTCTTGACCACTTCAGTGGTCATCCCCTTTGGAGGCATATTGCTAGCCTCTCCTTCACTTTCTCTGTCTGACATACACTATTCACAGACATCACCCAACACTCCTGCAAATCCTCAATTTGACTTGCCACCCAAATCTTTTCGGGCTTTGATACCAATATGTTGAGGAGCGAACAATGTGAGATTCAAGAGTCTTTACCTGTAAGGAGGAGAAATGCTCTATGATTTTGGAGTGCATTTTTTCTAACCAACACAACATATTATGGAGGAACAAGAACAAGATATGGTAGAGCATACTATAGAGGAACAAGAACAAGATAAGGGTGTGAAGGACAAGGAGAAATAAAAAGAAGAGCCTAGACAAGAAAACATACATTATGATAGGTTACATAGTGCCACACACTAAAGAGCCTATTGATAAGATAATAGAGTTCATCATATAGAAAAATTAAATTACTTCTATGGAAGTCTTAATCCCAAATATTATTGGTAAGACCAATACTGGGCAACAAGTTGACATGAATCTACTATCATTGATTCAAAAAGTAGAAATAAGTGATATATTCAAAATCAATGATATTAAGGACTTACTCTAGAAATATAGCTATAGAGGAAAGTTTGGAGAAGTTAATTAAGTCAATTAATTAGAACTACCAAAGACACCAATTGAATCCATTACAAATATAATCAAGAAAGTAGATGATGTAGTTAGGAGCCTACTACTAGAAATTGGAAATATTTTGGAAAGAGTGAAAGAAAATGATGAATTAGATTTTTAAGGATTTAAAGGTAGGAAAGGTAGGTAGCATGTCAAAAAATAGAAATAGAATTTAGAGGACACATGCAACAATATATCCACATTATATTAGTATTGTGTTAATTGGCCAAAAACTAGTTTAACCCAAAAGAGTTAGATTGACAATAAAGAAAGTCAAATTCTTCAAGCATTAGTGACTTATTATGTGATGACTTATCTAGATGACTCCCAAAGATAGCAATTACATAGTATGTAGTCCAAATATCATCTAATAAATGAATAAAGATTGATGACTATTACTCAAATAAAGGAACTCAATGTGCTAGTTAATATACATTTGTCACAATAATAGTTATTCTCTATGAAGTTAAATAGATAGTCCCATTCCTTACACAACCTTCTATATTAACTACCAAAGTAATATCATTTCTTGATATCATGGTGATTACATTACACATCTAATAGGCAATTTCTTATTGGGATACTGTTATGTCCATATTTCCCATGTGGTCACAACACACAACACATGTGTCATGTCCACATTTGCCATGTGGTCACGACATGAAATACCAAAAAAATTTCCATGCGTCCCTAAAAACCCCCTCACACGCATCAACGTGCTTGGTGGCATATGCACGAAGCTGCATACAGGTCAATCGATCGATGAGGTAACGCGAACACCTTTCGCAACCCCTGTGAGATGTAAGCCTACTAGGGGCTTATGAAACATGAGGAGCATCACCAATAGGGTTAGAATTGATTTTGAAGCTAGCCCTAAGTTTGCTAACTGAAGAGGAGGGATTTTTACTTGTTTCAAAATCCAAATCCCTAACGCTATAGCTTAAATGGATTAAAATACAATTTCTTCTAACACACAATTACAATGCAAAATTTAAACATTAATTAAATGCATAAATAAAACACTTAAATTATTATTCCTATATCCTGGAAAAATCTGGTAGCATAACGCCTTATTGGCCTACATAGAAAATAATTTGAAAGGATTTCCTAGCTTAAACATTTACGAGAAAATTAAATTAAAATTTAAATACAATCTTAAGTATAAAGTTATCCCAATATTCCTTTTGATCAAAATGGAAATCAAATTGATTAATTATTTAAATGTATACCCTAAGGTTAACGAAGGGATTAAATTCCACCCTTAAATTTAAACACTAATCATAAATAATTAAATAGGTTTTCAATAATAAAATTTCCCTTAACAATAATTCCCAAAAAAAAGATCAACTATCAAAAGTGAAGGCCTAGGTTAATAATCTACCCACTAAAATAATAAACCTAGTGCTTTAATAAAAGTCCATATTACAAATCTATAAAAAAAAAATCAAATCATAAGCCTATTAAATAATTAAATATTAAATATGCCCCATTAAATTAATTATTGTCGCAAAACACCATCTACCTAACCCATTAGATTAAATAAAATTAATTAGAATAAGTACACCATAGAAGGCATTTAATTAAAAAATATAAAATATAGTGATAATCTAACACCCTAAATACTCCCAATTGTAATAACTTAAAACCCCATTAAAAAGATCTTCATTACCATATTAAGTCCCTAAATAAAATAAAAGGACAAGAAGACAATAACTCATTCCATTAAAATAATTTAAATATTAAAAGGACAACTAAATGACTTATCTCCATGATAATAATTTCAACTATACCCCTAGGAAATTAAATCAACTACATAGATTATTTAAATTTAAAATCCCATGGAGAAAATCCCACTAAAATAAATAAAAGGCCTAGGTTTAATTTAAACCCACTTAGCTAATAAACCAAGAGCAAATAAAATAAAGACAATTATTCTAAATTTTCAAAAAAATAAGGTCCTAAGTAAAAATAAATTAAAAAAATCATAAAGCCCACTAAAAGTAAATTAAAAAGCCTAGGTTAAGATTTAATCCCACTAATATTGTAAATAAAAAGGCAATAAATAAATAAAAAAGCAAAACAAAAGAGCTTAAGAGATAACTCTAAATTTAAAATTAAAAAACATAAATTAATCCTACCACATAATAAATAAAAAGGCAAAAGTCTAGGTTTAAAATAAATTTCCCAAGCCAGTATCCCACTTCAATAATTTTTCCCCCTAACATGTAAATAGTCAAAAAAAAAGAGGGGGAAATGAGAATTCTCGTGCACCCATAAGACTTAAAAATAAATTACAATGTCCTTATTGAAAACCCTAAAAGCCTCTGTAATAAAATATACTTTTCCTTAACAAAGAAACCCTAACATACTTTTTTTTCTATTATTTTCTACCCTAACTCTCTTCTTTCCATTTTCTCTCCTCTCCTTCTCTTCTTCTTCTTCTTCTTTTTGTTGCAGGTTTAAGAATGGGGGCAGCCATGGAAGATCTCCACAATTGAGGTAATGGAGGTATACCCATTTTAAGATTAACTCTGTTCTGTTTAACCCCTTTTTTTGAACTAAAATTTGTTTTCCTTTTATGTTATTTATTTCTTCCTCTGTCTCTGGGGAAAACCAGAGATAACCAATCTCTATTTTTTTTAAAGATAGTCAGAGTTTTTTTTTTATGGTAGCGGAGGAGTGACTGGTCCAATAGGTGCAGAGGTGCCATTCTTCATAGTGGCGTTGGCGAGAGTGTGGTGGTCTACGAGCGTCTCAGCACCGTGCACAGAAGGGGAAAGGAGGATAAGGGGTGAGCAGCCTCCCCACCCACTTAATTTTTTTTTCTTTGTGTTACAAAATCTTTGCTATGACAGTGGTCAAGCCACCCCCCCCCCCCTCCCCCCCCACCCTTTCTTTGCATAAGCCTGGCCATTCAGCCTTCTGGGGTTTTAACCTTATTCAAACGCACAGTAAAAAAAAAAACTCTTTTTTTTATCTATCATAAAATCTTTGTAAAAGGGAAAGTACAACATTATAACAATGATATGATTTAATACTACTATGTTTATATATATAGCATGCAGAAAAAAACATAGTTATGTAAAATAAAAAAATAAGACAGTCAGATTATATATTCAATAAAAAGAATTACATGTAGATCATTATTTGTAAACATATATATTTATATATATAAATATATACAAATCCCATTAATATTATTTCTTCTATTTCTATGAGGAGAATATCCATAGAGATATAATGGTAAAATAAATTTAATATAGAAGGGTAGAAGTATATATATATTTATATTTTTGCACAATATAACTAGATTTGTTAGTATTAGTTTTCCTACCATAAACCTATATAAATACATTGTTTCTTTTTTTTCTATACACTAAAAAAAATAGTAAGTTGAATGATTACATAGCAAGCTTCACTTTGCCTAATTTTTCTTCCTCTACAATGCTATGTATTCATTTGCAAGTATATTTATATTTTTTCCAGTATAGCAAGACAGCTTATAGTATATTTTTTTTTAAGAACTAGAACAAAATCTAAAAACATTCCTTCTCTTTTTTTTTATACTCCACAAAAAAATACATGATCATTATTATGTATTTATAACTTTTCTTTGAAACAACTCAAAGTGCAAAACAACAACATATTAATTTGTAAACACAAATAAGAAATGAGTTACTACTCTTTTTTTTTCTTTTTGCAATCAATTACAAGAAGATGGACACTACTTTTCTGTTTCTTTTCACATAGCAATAACCTACAACAAAATAGATGTATTTTTTTTCTTTTTGTTTTAAAATAGAACCATTGCATCAACCATAAAAAAAATATCATTGTCTTTCTTGCACAAGAAAAATGAACACAATGGCAACATAACATTGAACAATTACTTGGAAACATAAATATATCTTGCTGTGAGAACATATAAACTAACAAAATATTAAAACCAACAACATTTACATTTCAATAAAACATGAACCATAAGAAGAATTTTCAGCTTACAACAAAATAAGAGAACTCTTTCTCACAACATTTTTACAATGAGGTCTATTGGCCATGGTTCTCAAATAGCCAACAAAATATACAACATAAAAGGATTAAAAACTCCCTCCAAGCTCCCATAACTAAAACACCAACCTGCAATAAAAACACCAAAGAGAAACTCCAAGCCATTAAAATGCTCTCCACTCTACCATAGATCCAAAACAGGATCACCCCCAGCTAGGAGGTCGATCCACATATGGGTGCACACAACAAACACAATAATGCAAACACTCAAACAAGAAGAACAACACCCTCCAAGGTTTAACAATACAAAATCCATAAAAATAGATTTGAGGGGGTAGGAGAGTGGACTCTCTCTACTCAAGAGGTTCACTCCTACAAAGCCAAAATCTCATGATACTCCAAAACAAGGCCTCAAGCCCAAAATACCTCAATGAACAATATATATCACTCCAAGGCACTCATGCCATAAAATAGTCATCAAAACTCCTCCAAATTGCCCTCAAGGCTGCAATATGCTAATACAAAGAGGGTGACTTTGAGGAGGTTTAATTCTCTCCCACCCCTCACATGAATGGACACACCAAGAATGGTAGTCTCATTCAAACACCCATAAAATAAAAACCCAACAACACCAACAAATGCAAACACACAAAAATGTTCTCAAACACACAGAAAATTAAATACATGGGAAAGGCTTCATGCCTTGAAGCTTACCTAAGATATCCCAATAATGGGAGAAAGTTGTAGAAGAGCTCTCCAACCTCATCTTTCAAGCTTTCCTTCCAAGATCTCCAAACTCACTCACTCTCCAAAAATACCTCTAAAATGGCCAAAATAAGTAAAAATGAAAGAACCCGCTTCCTCTCACAAAGAGGGAGTAATATAGGCTTCATTCCAAAGCCTTGAGGAATGAGAAGGTGACAAAAGTCACCTTCTCCTTCCTCCTCCAAGTTCACTTGCAAGGATCATGGAATGTGGAGGTGACATGTGTCACTCTCCCATCCATCCTAGCCTCACCGTCTCCACATGTGGTCTCACACATGTGAGAGAAAAGGTGGAGAGGTGGCATCTCTCAAGATGGCTCTAAGAGGATAAAGAATGACACATGTCATTACCCTATTCTCTAAGGGAGGCCCAATCACTCCAAGATGCTCTCACACATGTGTGAGAGCATTGGAGGAGGGTTCCACACACTTGGGGGTCTTGAAGACTCCCCAAGTCTTCAAGGTGATGGGAATCCATTCCTTGGAAAGAGGAGTGGGTCGTATTTAAATGCATGACTCATCCTTCACTCCATTTCAAATTTTAATTTCGTCACTTTACTTTAAGCAAAAGTTAAGGTGACTATATAGAGGTTAGCCTAGGGTTTAACATGCTCAAATGGGCCCTAGACCCTACGGGTACAACCTAGGATCAATTTTAGCCCATAATAAACACCTTAGGAGGTAGAAAATCACATAAAATGGATATCAAAATAAAAGACACCAAATGGTGTATATTAAATCACATATTTTTACAACACTTCAAGTAAATAATACAAAAGAGGTGGAACCTAAACCAAATAATTAAAATGCATACATTTACGAAAGCATCATGTAATTCACACATGACCTTGGTCCCTCCTGGGACTAGATCGGTCTAACATGGGATTCACATTAGGTGTGGGATCGATCTCTGATTTTTTGTGGCATGAAAAATCACCTACGCACTTGAATAAACAGATTAATCCAACATATACATCATAGCCAAAGCAAGGAAAAAGCATACACTCACGATATCACATAATCATTTAAAACATTATTAAAATCACATAGCATCATTAATAAGATTTATAATTTAATTGCATTTCTAAACACTAACTCAAGATCAAAATTGCATAACAATTCCATTTAATAATTTCACAACTAATAACTCTAATAGTATCAAAATGAATGTCACATGTCAAATAATCATCAGTGAAATCTAAAATTAGGATATAGTCACACCACAACATACTAATTATGAAGTATTTCACTTTGGAAGGCCGCTATGCCAAGTTTTATTACTACCATCTTCCCATGCTCAATCATTTTCGTAGAAACTTGGCTATTTGTTTCCCTTACTACTTGCTTTCTTCTTTAGAGCATTCGGTTAAAATGGTTCATAAGAATTTAACCTCTAGGCCATTGGAGAAGCCTGTGCCCCTTCACCAAGGCCTCATTCACAGGCTCTACCAGTTTCACTTGGCCTTGATGCCCCCTGCCACTCTCCATTACCCGGCTGTGGAACCCTCCCCCAATACTCCGTCGGCTTCTATCAAATGTGATTCTCTTCACACTCCTATGATTAATAGTCATGATGGCCCGACTTCAGCCTCTGTGGAAACTAATACCCCCACTCCTGGGTCTACCTCTACCCCTAAGAAGAAGGGCTCTGTTAAGTCTAGGAAGTGGCTTCATCACCTCTCTGAGCTGGCTGAGGAAGTGGCTATTCTTAGCTCCCTCAAAGATAGTCAGGAGACCCCCAAAGGTGTTAACTTGTCTGCTAAGAATCCTGCTAAAAAGGCTAGGAAGGGCAAAGGGAAAAGCATTTCCACTGGTGTTAGATGCTCTACCAAAATTGCTGGGAAGCCAGCCCCCATGGTTAAACTCATAGACTACATAGAAAGTAATTCTGAGGTTTCTTCTCACAGTAAGGAGGCTGATAGTGATGATTTGCAGGAAATTTACATGGAGGATCCTGTTTCTGGGGGGTAGTTTGATGACCATGACTCTCCGTAGAATGTTTACAGGGACAGCCCCGAGAATGTGATTGGTACTAGTAGTGATAAGGAAGAGGTTGACCATCAGAGCCCTGTGGAGGCCCAGTATGATACTGGTGAAGGAGAAGGGGACTTTAATGACCAAAACCCTACCAATGCTGAAGAGGTGGAAGCGAACAATCAGTCTGTCCCTGAAGAGGATGATGTCAAGGCTACTGCTAAGAATGACAATGTGAATGAGGGTAGGGATAGTAGCTCTCTCTTTACTGAAGTGACTCAGTTAAAGGACAAGATGGTGGCTCTACAACTCAAGATGTCTACTCTTTGTAAGTTCATTACTCGCATGCTATGCAGGTCTTCCATGATCAACTTAACCCTTTTGCAAGATATTCAACTTTTCTCCCAGGGAACCGACAATGATAGAACTCAGGAGCTGGACAAAATTTTTGAACTGCTTGCTAATGACTAGGAGGACTCTCTATCCTAGTGTGCCTTCAGCTGCCTGGTTTCTAGTTTTTTGTTGTTGCTTACTTTCTGCCGTTTGTTAGGTGGTGTTTCCTAGGTTTTGTTTCCAGGCTCTTTTTGTTTTCTGAGCCTGTGCTTTTTATTATGTAATATCTATTAAGGGTTTAGCCCCTTGTTTTTGCTGCCTGATGTAATAAAAAACATACTAATCTAACCAAATCAAAATATAGGGATAGAGTCAAGAAAGTCTGCATCTACGAGGTCTACAAATGCAACTAATCCAGATGCACAAGGGTGGGCCTCACATTGTGTGTATTGCACCAAGCACGCTGATGCATGCGAGGGGGTTTTAGGGATGCGTGGAAAAGTTTTTGGTATTTCGTGTCATGACCACATAACAAATGTGGACATGACATGTGTGTTGTGTGTTGTGACCATATGGGAAATGTGGGCATGACAGTATCCCAAGAAGAAATTGCCTATTAGATGTGCAATGCAATCACCATGATATCAACAAATGATATTGCTTTAGTAATTAATATAGAAGGTTGTGCAAGGGATGGGACTATCTATTTAACTTCATAGAGAATAACTATTATTGTGACAAATATATATTAACTAGCACATTGAGTTCCTTTATTTGAGTAATTGGCCAAAAACTAGTTTAACCCAAAGGACTTAGATTAACAATAAAGAAAGTCAAATTCTTCAAGCATCAGTGACTTATTATGTGATGACTTATCTAGATGGCTCCCAAAGATAACAATTACATAGTATGCAGTCCAAATATCATCTAATAAATGAATAAAGATTGATGACTATTACTCAAATAAAGGAACTCAGTGTGCTAGTTAATATACATTTGTCACAATAAGAGTTATTCTTTATGAAGTATATTAGTATTGTGTCAATTGGTCAAAAACTAGTTTAACCCAAAAGACTTAGATTGACAATAAAGAAAGTCAAATTCTTCAAGTATCAGTGACTTATTATGTGATGAATTATCTAGATGGCTCCCAAAGATAGCAACTACATAGTATGCAGTCCAAATATCATCTAATAAATGAATAAAGATTGATGACTATTACTCAAATAAAGGAAATCAGTGTGCTATTTAATATACATTTGTCACAATAATAGTTATTCTCTATGAAGTTAAATAGATAGTCCCATCCCTTACACAACCTTTTGTATTAACTACCAAATAAATATCATTTGTTGATATCATGGTGATTGCATTGCACATCTAATAAGAAATTTCTTATTGGGATACCTCATATGCAAAAATAAAGAGTGGAAACAAGAATATTATACCTTTATAGGTGGGGTAGATATTTTGATTTAGTCAAGTTTTTGTAATAGAGTAGTCAAAGATCATCTTAAAATTAAGTATAAAATGCTATAGCCTAAACAAAATGTATTCTTTAGAATTTACAAAAGTAGATGGAGTTATCACATTTTCCTATGACTTTTATTTTGGCATTGATAGTTGGAGATAGATGTCTTGGGGACAAGATATAGGTTAAGTTGGGGGATGATGTTGGAAAGATCAGAGCTAATTTTTTCTAACTAGTAGACCAAGGCTAGGCACCCAAGAGCCACATAAAATGAGTGTTAAAGATCATATGTTTCCAACAACATTTGACTTCACTAGATCCAACTAAATAGAATTTATGCATCTTGATCCTATCTTCATTCTTAATCATGAAATTTGGTGGGAGAGTTTTATCCATCATATATAATTGCCAATCGAGTACCATCATCCCCTTATTAGCCTCATCTAAGAATAATAGTCTTGCCATCCCCACATTAACTAAATTTTAATACATTAAATAATACAAATAGAGATTAAAAATAAAAAATAATCTTCAAGAACCCACCCTTGATAATATCATCTAACTTCACAACCAAGATTTCTACAAATGATGAACATTATTGAGTATATGCATGCTACAGAGAGAGTCATCTGCTAACATATTTCAATCTATACAATTAGAAAATCTTAAAAAACTACTAGTAAATATTAGCTAGGCATATCAAGAGCCTTAACACCTTGAAGAATTCATGTTGAGATTATTAAAAGGTCCTAGAATCATCAAATGTTCTTCCCTTGAGAAAGATCGTTCTTATTTTTCACCTTAGTCCGTTCATGCTCAAGGGAGTGGATGGCTTATAAATTTTCCTTCAAACAAAAACTTGTGGAATGAGTTTTCATGTTCTTTGAATCTACTAACTCTAGACATGTCATTTTATTTTCAATTGTAATAGTTGATGGAACTTATGTGATATGATCACACATATAATAATTAAAATAAGAAAATATAGAAGATAGATGACACACACTATAAGAGATGTTTTTGGAATAAGATGCCCTAATATACAATATATGTTGAAATAGAATAAACCCCTAAGGTAGGACAACACCATAAATACTCCTTAAGGAAGAAGGCACTCAATTTTATATCTCCTAGAGACTTCAAATACATAACATACTCTTCATATCTTTTTACAATGATATTCACCTTATATCTATAGACCTCTTCCTAATAATATAATGGAGATAAATCACTAATCCCAATGTAGGTCTCCTCATTACCTAATATAATTAATTACACAAGTTGTCCACATGACCCAATATAGCTAACTTAAGGGATGTGTGCTACATGTTGGCATCTGCATCGACCTATATATACATTATAATATCATATATAGTATATAGCATGCAATTCCTCCTTGTTGTGTTTCATCCTCAAAATCTGAGAAGGAGCCAAATACTAAGACTGTTGTAAGTCATTACAAATATGATGCCATGCCCTATCATATAACCATCCATAAGTGATCTTCATGGTGCTTTTATCTTGATGGTACCTAGATTTCATCCTTGATCCACATTTCATTATGTTGATTTGATTCCATTCTTTGCAATTGTAAGTGTTCCATTTCTATCCTAAATGACCATTACTTTTTTATACCATTAATTGTTGTAGTTTCTCCTTTTATTCCATGTAGATCCATAGTGAATGTTCTATTCATTACATATAGTATCAAGGCTCCATGATGATTGCCTCTGTGATTCTTGCATCTCACAATAATGTGGGTATCTAAATTTTTCTCCCATTTCTATCTCTAGAACCTTCTTTGATTCTTAACCGTTTTTTCTCACTTGTTTTATTGGCTCATGAATTGAAATAGTAGATTCCTAGACATGCTCTACCTTGAATTTCCTTTGGTCTTGATTATGTTTAATGTTGTGTAATTTAAAGTTTTTCTTTCTATGCCAAAACTTCATGAACTCAAAACCTATTTATCCATTAAGAGCCTCAAATCTTCAAAAAGTTGAATATGCTTACCCTCTATTTGACTATCTTTTATTTTTTTTACATGAACCTATAGTTTTGTGACTAATTCCATATTGATGAAATTATATCTACTATTAGGGTTTATAGAAACAATAACCTTTACCTTTTGAATATATCTACGAAATTAAAGGATTTAATCTTTCTTCCTTGGAGCTAAAATGTATGTAATTTATCCTTCATCTTCTCTTTGTCTCCTTCTTCTCCTTCTCCTTTTCCCTCTTGTTGCTTCTCTTTTTCTTCTTCATCTTTCTCATTTCCATTAGGAGTTGAATTAACCTAATAATCCATACAATATATGATACAACCCATTTCTCTGAGTATTTCATTGATGTCTTCCTTTTTAGCCACTTCCATGAAATGAGGGTTTCTATATAAAATTCTTTTAATAGATCACCTTCTTAAGATGTATCATTGACCAAAATTTGATTGGATTATTTCATATTTTTATCATCCTCATTGAAAAATGCAAATAACAAACCCTTAATAAATTTTTTAAGCTTTCCAAAAATGTAAGAAACTCAAAAACATTCCATGTATTATAGCCTATAGAATGAATATATGAAAAATACTACATTTACAATAACTCACTTATTATTGATGATTAAAATATAAATTTTTTCTTGTAGCTTCTTTATATGATCCTTCAATTTTAGTTAAGAATTTGTAAAAAGAAATAATAGCCATTTGTAATTTATAGGAATATCTTTTAAAAAATAGGATTTTGACCTTTATTTTAGCCCAAATCGTAGCTTGATACCACTTGATAAGATCTACATAGATAATAAATAAAATAAGATAATGTATATGATAGATCACATGCACCACAAAAGATGTTTGTGAGCTAAGATGACCTAATTTTCAATATATGCCAAAATATAATAAATGCTTAAGGTAGGATAACACTATACAATACTCCTTATGGATGAAGCCACTCCACAATATATCTTCAAGAGATCTCAAACATGTATTATACTCTCCCCATCCCCTTACAATGATATTGACCTTCTTTATATAAACCTCCTAATAATACAATGGAGAAGTAAACCACTAAACCCAATGTAGGCCTACTCATTACCAAATATATTTAATTAAACAAGTTTTGTATGTAATCTAATATAACTAGCTTAAGGGATGTGTGTCACATGTTAGAATTTCCATCCACCTATATACATTATAATAACATATCCTTCGGTAAATAACATTTGGGTAAGTGCAAGAAGATGAGTTCACTTTTTGGCCAAAAAGTGGAAGTGTTTTTCTTGTTTTTCAAATTTTGTCGTACTTGGAGTGACAATTTGAAGCACTTACACATAACATATTAAGATGATGTAAAAATAAGAAATGTAGGATTTTGTTTCTAGTTTTGAAATATGTAATTTTTTGAAATGCCCAAATGATGCAAGTTGGGTTTTTATTGGATGTACAAAAGTGTCTTTTTAAAAGTCCCCTATTTTTTGCAAAAGCATGCATGTGTACGGCCAACATAATTTGACCTAAATTAATGTATTTTTCTAATTCCTTTTGTGGAAAGATTCTTAGGATGTTGAATTTTGATCAGGATATTTTTTTTGTAATTTTTTGATAAATATTTTTTTTATTAATTTTTTAATGAGCCTAATTAGTGTTTTTTAAAACCCCTCATGTATGGCCAACATAATTTGAGCTAAACTAATCAATTCAGTAAAAAAAATATCATGTAGAGAATGATGTCTAGTTTGGTCAGACATAATTTTTTTTCAAGAAACTTTCAAAATTAAAAGTTATTAAAAAAAAGTAACTTGTGTTATTTCAAGTTTGTGAGTTAGTTTGTTTAGAAAATAATTGATAAATAGAAAATTATGTTCAATAGTAAAAAAAATTACATATTTGAAAACTAGACTTTTAGATCTATAATGGGTTTTAATTTTGTTAAAATATTCTAAAAAAAAGTCATCAACCACAGTGGTGAAACTGGTTTTTTCTCCCATTGTTTTCATGGCTTCTTAGTTACAGGTTGGTTGCAGGTCCAAGGCTTAGGCTCAGGTTTCCAAGCCTTTACCAATCCTAAAAGCAAGGCAATTTGGTGGGTGTCACATTTGAAAAAATAAGAAACGGGTACCCATTTATAAACAGGTACCGCTCATAATGGGTGCCCGTTACAAATGGGTACCCGTTTTATTTTCCTTTTCATAAAACAGGTACTTGTTTCTTCTTTTTTAGAATGGGTACCTGTTTTAAAATAGACATTCTTTTCTATTTTAGCCATTATTTATTTTTTTCATAAATTCATAGTATGACCTAAAACCTGCAACATTCCCTTTTACCAATACAGTGGACAACAATAGATTCTATGAATTTTTTATGTGCAAAGTGTCGATTCGAGCTCTCAATGGGGTATATCTTATGCAATTTTTACAGGGATTCAATCATAAGGATATTTTTCAGATGGAATGAAGTAGAAAATTTATTTTTTACAGGCATTGAACTTCTTGGAGAGACATTCAGTTTTACCAATACACCGACAGTGACAAATTATGTGACTTTTATATGCAAAGTGTTAATTCAAGCTTTTAAGAGGACATATTTTATGCAATTTTTACAGGGATTCAATTATTAAGAGAATTTTCAGATGTGATGAATAGGAAATTTATTTTTTAGAAGGATTCAATTTCTTGGAGAGATCAAACAAATATCAAGAAACTATCATATTGAATAAAGGATCTATTTCTACTTATATTTCATACATTTTTTAAGAAGAGATCAAACACATTCTAATAATCATGGGATCAAATAAACGTCAACAAAAAAGGAAGAGGAAGGTTATGACAGTTGAAGAAATTGAAGCACATCGAGAGAAAGAGGCAAAATGACAAAGAGATAGGAGAGAGAGGATTAAAAAAATGAAGAATGATGTAGCATCTAGTTCGATGACTATTGAAGAGGAGAACATTGAGGAAGAGAACATTGAAGAGAAGACCAATTTGAATGAAATGAATGTAGAGTATGCAAATGTGGAAGAGGTCAAGAACATGGAAAATGCAAATATAAGAACAAATCCAGGTATGTCTTCGAATGATCCATTCAATGATAATGAGATTAAAGATTTAAAGCAAGTTGGATATAATGTTGATGAGATAAATGCTTCTACTAGAAACAAAACAATAAAAAATGAAAATGAAAACCCTTGTATGCATGAAAATGAAAACCCTTCTATGCATGAAAATGAAAAACCTTGTATGTAGGAAAATGAATTTTTTTTTAAAAAAAATTGAAAGTAATGTTTTGAAGGATCTTTGTGGTAAGATATCTTGGAGACAAATTTGAACACATGCAAATAGATTGTACAAATAATCTTTTTATAGAAAAACTCTTGGATTTCAATGTCAACTTGTATTACAATTGGTGAGAATGATAAAAATGAGAAAAGTAATTTAAAAATTAGGCATTTTTGTAAAACCCAAAAAGGTGGATGAATCAATAGAACAAGTTATGTCTAGTGTTGCTAATTCTATTAGTTCTATAGGAAAAAATAGTTGATCTAAGGATAAGAATATAGCACATAGAGCAATAAAAATTGCTTTAGTTAATAAATCAATTGTGAGAAAAAGAATGATGCGTACAACAAGTGGATATTTAAATGTGCATGCTATAACTTTAAGAAGAGCAGCAAAGAGAAGACTAAGTATTGAAGAGGATCTAGTCAACCAATGTTGGACTTTTAGTGGTAGACTACCAAGGTCTGACATGAAATTAAACAATGAAATTAGGTCTTTGATTGAAAAATATTGGCATGATAATACAAGGGTTTCATCAAATGTTTGAGATGTTTTAAAATTAAGGGTGGGGTCAAAAAATCATGATCCTCATCCAAAACATCTTTTAGACATGACTCAAATAGAATTATATAGAAAATTTCTAGATGATTTAGTTATAGAAAATTTTAGTATAAGTCAAAGATCATTTGAGAAATGGAAACCTTGGTATGTCAAGATTAATAAGCAATGAATCTCTTGTTGTTGTAAAACTCATGCAATTTCATTATTTTTATGATATTTTTTGAAATATATGTTGTACTTTGGATACTAACCAAATTATGCAGGAATGTGGTATTAATATGCCACCTACAATAGTTAAGGATTTTATAACAAGTATACTTTGTGAAACAACTGAGGGGCAATTCTATTTTTCAAAACCTTGTGTTTCTGGAAATGCAATAGATGTGGTAACCTTTCGTTGTTAGGAGAATGCATGCATGAATGTAGTTCACATGATTTTCGACAATAGTTAGTGGAGGTGAAGAGGTTCACCAATGTTCAATATCCATTAAATGATGGAAAAACTGGAAAGTGTTGTGAGTTAGTCATAGAACAAAGTAGTGTACATGCATTCATCACAGAGTTCAAGAATAGGATTGTGTATAAATATGTCAAATAGTCTCAATATGCTCGGTGGCTTGATGAACAATTTTGTAGATGTAAAAATATATTTCCTATTGGAACTATACTTTCAGTGGTTGACTTTGCAGAAAACTATACACTTGCTCTACAAGAGGAGATTCAATCACAATATTATAACTAGTAAAGGTGGCCATATTTGTTCATATTGTATACAGACATGTAGTTGACAGTACAGAAGATGATAGAAAATTTTTGAGAGAGTGATAACTGATTACATTCATTAGAGTTTGTGCAGTATTGTTTCAAAGTATTTTACAACAACTTAAAAGAAAGACAAATCTAGATGACAACATTTCATATGGTCAGACAATTGTATAGGACAATTTAAAAAAATTTGAATATTTTTGTGGTTAAGTAGGGTCCATAAAGAAAATAGTATCCAACATATTTGGAGTTTCTTTGAAGATGAACATGGTAAAGGAGAACATGATGGAGCTAGAGAATGTGTGAAAAGGGCTCTTGCTAGGGAGAAACTAAAATTTCATGATGCAACAAAGTTTTAAGATGCACATGCAATTGTAGATTGGTGTAATGCAAAATTGACTACAGGATCAAGGGAGAACTCTAAAGTTGAACGATTTCTTTGGTTGGTTGAAGAAGAAAACATTCCTCCCTAATTTGATTGTGATACAATTAGTGGATCAGCAAAATGACATTCATTTAAGAGTTCAAATGCAAGCACATGGACTCTATGGACTAGGGAGCTTGCATGTTTTTGTCAGTTTTGTATCGCAGGTGAGTGGGAAGCATGTGAAAATATAGATTGGGTTGAAGAATGGTAACAAAAGTCTTTAACACCTCTACAAACACATGATCAAAATGAGATAACATTTGAGGAGGATAATCATTTGCAAGCATTGGATGACTATGACCGTATTTCAGACCTCGTACAAGAAGGTACAAATTCATTCAATATTTCTTTTCGATACATTTTTTAGAAATAAATATTTAACTGTACATAAGTTTGTATGTATATTTTTGTGATTTATTGAATTTGAAATATTTTTGCAAGACGTGTATGATGTTGTTGCACTCGAGGGTAATGAAGAGGAAACAGAGTATTGGTTGGCTCGGTGTGTTGAGGCAAAACATAAATTTTTACAACCTAGAGTAGATGATGATAACTTTGAGTGTCCAATAGGTTTTGTGGTTGTTACTGGCACTTGGCTACGTAAATATTTGATAAGGAGGAATGGTATACCTGCATTTGAAGATTATGAAAGACATAAGAAAATTTTGCACTACTCGCATCTAATTGTGGCAACAAATATACAATTAGTGAGATATAAAGGGAGACCTGTCACAAAAGAATTATGGACAATTTCTATGGAAGAGCATGAGGCAATCATAGATGCAATACAAAAAAGAGAGGATGCAGATGGTACAATGGAGTAAATGTTTTAAATGATTAACAGGTATGTAGGAATTTTTAAATTTTTAATCTTTGTCTAGAATGTGAGTTTAGGATTAAAAATGATTGATAACTTAACTAATTGATTCCATCTCCCCTTAATCTATCCTCTTAAGTCCCCTTAAGACATCCCTTAGTTATGTTCCATAAGTTAGGTAAGTCATATCCCTAATTTATTGCATCTCCCCTTAAGACATTCTCTTAACTCCCCTTAAGCCATCCCCTAGCTAAATGATATAAGTTAGTGCAGGTAACCTTACCAAAAATACTATAGTTGATTGGACCATCTCCCCTTAAGACATTCTCTTAACTCCCCTTAAGCCATCCCCCAGCTAAATGATATAAGTTAGTGCATGTACCCTTACCAAAAATACTATAGTTGATTGGACCATCTCCTCTTAAGACATTCTCTTAACTCCCCTTAAGCCATCCCCTAGATAAATGATATAAGTTAGTGCATGTCCCCTTACCAAAAATACTATAGTTGATTGGACCATCTCCCCTTAAGACATCCTCTTAACTCCCCTTAAGCTGTCCCCTAGCTAAATGATATAAGTTAGTACATGTACCCTTACCATTTAAATACTATAGTTGATTCCATCCCCCCTTAATCCATCCTCTTAACTCCCATTTTAATCCATCCTCTTAACTCCCCTTAAGCGTTCATATTAATATTCCTAATTCTCTTAAAGATCATTACATGGTGTAGGAGATGTTTTTTGCAGTCATAATAGAGGCTCGAAACATTAACCTATGTTAAATTTCACTTACACTTTATTTTAGGTATTCACTAGACCTATACTATTAATTATTTTTATTTATGCTTCAATAATTCTTTCCTTTCATTATAATTTAAATGGAACTTCTTAACAAATTCTATCTTTAAATAAAATGATCTCTAGAGACCTTCAAACTTTTTATATATGTTTCATCGTGGCCTGACCTCTATATTTGTTTTTGCAATTTTTCACATGTAGTGTTGAAAGGATTCAAATCTATTGTTTCTTGTTGCACAGGTATGATCTCTACACATGTTTCATATCTAGAGTCTTTAACTTCTCTAGATGTCAAGTATAAAATCTTAGATGATCTAGACTTAGAGAATAACATTGTATAAAATCTAGGTGTCTCTAGGTGTCTCTAGGTGTCTTGGGTTCTAACTATATAATACATGTGTCTCTACCTATGTCTTAGGTATTCTATATGTCAACTAGGTAGATAAAGACTAGAAAAAAGGCATTTAATCTAATCTAGGTGTCTTAAGTAGATACTATATATCAACTACCTGTCTAGAGATATAATATGGAATCTAGGCATGTCTTAGGTAGATATTATATATATCAACTACTTGTCTAGAGACTAGAGTAAGGTTTTAATTTAATCTAGGTGGCTTAGGTAGATACTAGATATGTCAACTAGGTCTACCATGTAATAGGTGTCTAGAGCCTATGTCTTAGGTAGAAAGTTATAATTTCTAGGTGTCTATACAATATGTGTCTTAGGTGTCCTACATAAAACTAGAATGCATGTGGCTTAGGTTTTAGGTGAGGCCACATGAGCTTCCACCTTCACATGGTTGGCCTTGTTAGTATAGAATATTTATATTTCTTGAAGCTAAGGGGAGCTCTTTTTATTGTACATAGAAGTTATGAAAAACTAACTAATGCAAATTGATTAAAAGTTATTATTTAGTGTAGATTGATGAAATTACATTCAAAATGCTATTTTTTGAGTTTGTTACTTTCTTTGACATGAATAAGATGGTTAAAAGTACATGATTAGAGAATTCCCTAGTGTCAAGTGGGACCCAAATGAGTTAGTGGCCCATTTCATAACTAGGTGGAGACTGGTGCTTTACTCTTCAACTAGTGTGCCACACATAGACCACATGGATTTTTGTGATCTTTTCTTGCATGCCATAAATAGGGAGACACAAGAGGAGGTTCAAAATCTCCCATATAAATCCTACAAGAAATCTTTTGAGTGCATTTTGAGAATTGATGGACGTATAATCATCAAAAGAAAAACACTTATTCATGGACGTATAATCATCTCTAGGACACCCTGAACCATAATTTCCTATAGCCCTTTGCCACTCAAAAATCTAATTTGTGGATCTACCAAAATCGCTTCCCACCATGTAAGCACAAGAACACTTTGAATCATCCCAATCATCCTAATCTCTCCACATCTAGATCAATAGTCACCTCTCACCTAGAAGGATCTAACACCCCTCAAATGGGGATAAAGGGAGAGACCAAAATGTTCGGATTAGTTGAATTAGTTCAAAATGATGAAAACCAAGAACCTTGGGCATCTCCAAAAGTGGAGTATCACATGCATGTAGTCTCCATGGTTGACCCCACTCCTAATTCTATTAGTCCTTGCAACCTGGTGGATGATCTCAAAAAGATGTTCACAAAAATCTTGTTCATTGAGAAAAAATCCTCATCATACCATGTATCCCTTCTAGATGCCATCGAATTGAAATATGTAAACCATATAACACCACCCCCAAAAGATCCTATCAACCAATTTGACCTAATTTGAGACCACCCAACACTGAGTTACATGATCTAGGTTTCTTTTGAAACCTCAAGAAAATCCCTACAAAGGTTAAGCTAGCTAGAAGAGGAGACCCCTCAACCTATATTTACAAGTATAGATCTATGATAATTGCTTTAAGAGGATCCTCATGGATGATGGGGCCATGGTCAACATCATCTCCTTATCCCTCTTGGAGAGTGGGATATTGCCACACCAATATCACTACATGTAGAGAAACCTTATGTGGCTCCGACAACATAAAGGTAACCACTATTGGTAAAATTAGGATTTTGATTTCCACTTTGATGGAGCTATCTAATGTAGGACAAAAGCTAGAGTTGGGGTAGTTCTAACTTGAGAAAATGAGAGAGTAGAACTCCCATTCCCCTTTTAATTAGACTTCCAAAAATGTTGTTGACTAAAAATGTTAGCTTTGAAATTGAGAACTCGAAACATTTACCTTTGAAGATTCTTAGCTACTGATAAATTAGGTTTCTGAGAACTATGAGATGAAGTTCAAGTGATTACAACCATACAAAGACATGATTTGAAAGCTAATCTAGTAGTTTGTCTACTTCGGGAATGTTATTATTTAATGCTCTTGATGAAATTGATTAAGTTATGAAGTGCTTGAATTGATTAAGTTATTATTATGTTACATGTAAATTGCTCTATTTTTCTTTTGATATAATTTAGGGTAGACTAAATAATTTATCTAATTTTAAAATTTTCTTAAATTTTAAATTTAAACAATATAGGTATTTCTCTAATTTTATTTAAATTATTTTCATAAATTTATAGGGAAGATATTGATCTATGAAATGTTTAATCTAGAATTAAAAATAAACTGATTAAACATGGTTAGTAGATTGAAAAATCTAATCAATAAAATTTTCCTAAATATTTAACTTAATTAAAATTTAACACAAGTGTCCCAACATTTGACTCATGTAAATCCAAACATATTCATTCTAGTTCAACAACTTGTTAATTTTCATTTTATTTTTTAAATTTATTTAGGGAAGGTACATTTAGTCTATAAACTATCCAACCTAGCTCATCTATATCTAATAAATGTTTAATGAATTTAATCAATTGAAATTTTTCTCTTATCTAATTAGAATTAGTAAATTTACAATTTTATGTAATTAAACACGTGATTTAATTTGAAGCATTAAATATGAGATATATGAAATTAAAGTTTGAATATAGATGTATATAGTAGAAATTCAATAAATAGCAAAATTTAGTCTAGATGAAATAGTCTACGAGATATAAATATTGACATAATAATAGTCCATGTAAAAATAGTGAAATAGTCACAAAACATATACATGTCTAGTCAATACCGAAATAGTCATGAAATAGTCAATACTGAAATAGTCATAAACAATCTAATACATCATGTCATCATTGCCATCCATCATCCATCCATCAACCTAAAACATGTGTGCACACTAACTTTGATCATCATCCATTTCAAGTCACCTTTTGGTCCCATGCGGCTGAGAGGGCAACTCATGTTGTGTACAAGAAAAAGAAGCTTCAAATCAATTTTACTGTTAAAAATGCATCCTAAATAAATTTAAACCAAATATTTAAAACCAAACCATCAAATTAAATTTTTAAATCTAAACTTCAAAATGTCTAAGCATACCACAACAAGCTCATCATCTCTCCTGCCATGCTCCTGTGCAATAGATGGTGCCGATTCATATGGCAGATTGAATGTTTGTGTCACCAATTCCAGTATTTCAATAAAACACTTGAATGAACTAGTTAGGCTCTAGATTATAGATACAAAATGCAAGGTTGAATGATACAAAAGACTTTGAAATCACATAAGATTTAACTATAGGACCTAAAATATGAGAGATGACTCATGCACCTGTGCAAGCTCATCAATGATACAATGAATTGAGCCTGCACCTAAACTAATCTCATCATGCATATATATGTGTACATGTACATATAAATTCAACATTAAAGACATGAATTTAATAAAATCATGAAATTACATTGGAAATTCAAATTTAAACTAAAAATGTACAATTTTAAGATACAAACCATGGCATATGAAGTAGGCTACTCTATAGATGATGTTGCCATTGGTCCTGGATGACTAGGTCAGTTTGACACAAGAGTGTCAGGACCTCTCATCTGCTTTAAATTAAAATGTCACATTTCTACATTAAATTATATATTATTAAATTAGATATATCCAATTAAATAATCTTTAGAGGTCCTAATTTTATACCTCGTCCATATAAGGTCTACCCATCTCTACTGTCGTTGACACTAAATGGTCCAGCCGTGATGAAGTGGCAGCAACTAATGGAGTCATCTGTACCAATCAACACGAACATATATATTTATTAATATATATTTAATTTTTTTTAAATATTGATAATTAATAATTGTCTAAATCTATATTAATTTGTATTAATTTTAATTTTATTAAATGTAGCATACATACCGAGTCCATAGGGGTGAATAATGTAGCCAAAAAGGACTCCTCCTTCGAAGCAGATGTAGGACCAAAACATGGTTGATGACAATTCTGAAAAAAATGCGGTGAGGACCGCAATGGTGTCAATCTAGGTGATGCATTAGGAACAGCATCAGATGCTCCTCCAGGCTATGCAGGCTCTCCAAGATTGACTTATCTACCAAGCGAGTAGCTTGGTCAGTTAAGTTTCCTGAGAGCGATGATAACACTCTGAGTGCTAAGATGACCGTCCACTGGTGAAAGGGCACGTGAACAAAGGGTGGAGAAGGGACAATAGGTGCAATGGGAAAATGTTGATTTGGATTGACACATGCTCCTGGTCTATGTTGTGGCATTCCACCACCCATGCCCTGAAATGATCTCATATCAAAATAATTGGGCTTTTGGACCATCTCAAACTCTGCCCATAATTTCTTCAGAAAATAAAAGGGAACCTCAAAATTAGCATGAGGTGGATGGTCAAAGACCATCCACCATCAATCCCAAAAAACTTTAGCTATCTCCTGATGTGTGCACCATTTGATTGAAATTCTCTTTTTAGTTGGTGCTATTTGTTGACCTATGGAAGGATCAATGAAATATGGGGCAATTGTAGTTTTGGTAATATGTAAATCATTGATCTATTTATATGAGAGACCATCTGAATAAAATTGCCTCCTCTCTTCCCACCATGAGCGGAATGTGTCTAGATCCATGTGGATAGCTCTCACTGAATCAACAATAGTTTGCATCATAGATGTAAACTGTGAAATGTGTGGAGGGGTTTGGATTTGGCTTTGCAATAAATTGTTTTTTTCTTGCAGAACATGTATGTTTTCATCAATTGTGGCTCGCAAATGAGCCTCATCATGTGGTGGTGGTGGTGGTGGTGGTCGGGGGGGGGGGGGGGGGGGTGTTGGGGTGGGGGGTCCTGGGGGGGTCATGTGGGGGGTCATGGGGGAGTCATAGGCTAGATTGGCCATGTGTAGAAATAAGGTCTACAAGTAGAGCTACAATTACAAAAAATATAGATTCTATTGCATGCGCAACATATGTTTAAATATATACATATACATATAAATTGAAAACTTTGAAATATAAAAATTTGTGTGGTTTAAACAATATACATTAAAACATTTAATTTAACATATACATGCATTCAAAATTTAAACTTACATTATAAAATGTTTAAAATCAAAATTTATACATTTAAGAATCATGACATGAATAAAAATTTATGTCCTAGTATCTAGTCAAAATCTATACACTCATGTATTACATTCAAACTCCTAAACATGTCACTAAGTTCATGTCAACCTATTGGCTACAACTACTCCTAAACATGTCACTAAGTTTTTTGACGACCTATTCAATCTTTGAACCCATTCTATGTACACTCAACATTATTTTAATTTTTTTCTGGATTGTTGTTGTCTCCTTTACCCCTTTGTTAAAAGCATCAAGTTCTCATAGATATATGGATATATGTTTAAATTAAAGATTTAAACATAATAAAATGACTTCTAGTTTTTAGGTTTAACGGTTTAATATAAGTCATTTAGGTTAGGTCTACAAAAAGATATATTAGGGTCCTATCCTATCTAATGTGTAGGTTTTTAGCTTTGTGTGAAAAGAGTTTTACAAATGGTTAATTTAGGATTATGAGACAAGCATCAGGAACATTAAAAGCCTAGAAGACCAAAGAATAAGGGGAAAAGACCTAGTAGGTGAGATATAGGGGAAGAACATTATAAGAATGAATAACTAGTTCAAGGTCTAGATATAGGGGAAAAGACCTAATAGGTGAGATAATATATGTACATTTAATGCCCAATATTTTTAAAAGTTTAGTAGAGTAGTTATGACTTTAAGCTTGTTAGTGAATTGTACTATATAACTACTAAATATTTAATGACTAAATAACCAATCATACATGGTATCATCCCACCAACAAAGTCTTAATAGATGATTAAATTCAGAGTTCCTTTCATTCCACAAAGTCTTGATAAATTTTAAGGAGAAGGCCTCTAAAGGGAAGAAATTTATTCCTAGTCAAAAGGCCAAGAAAACATATAAGAGGAAAACAATAGGAGCATAAGGAGATGTAGAGGAAGAAGAAATTCCTTTGAGGAAGAAGATGAGAGGGACAACCAAGCCACCTCCTTAGAAACCTTCCACTATTGAATACCCTATCTAAGTTCTATCGAACCAAGTATATGAATATTGAACATTTAAATTAAAGATTTAAACATACTATATATGTCCATATGTTTAAATTAAAGATTTAAACGTAATAAAGTGAAGTTTCTAGGTTTTAGGTTTAGGTTTAATAAGTCATTTAGGTTTTAAAGAATAGGTCAATTTAGTTTATCAAACCATAGTTTATGAATTAGGGTTTCTAGTGTTTATGAATTATAGTTTTACGTTTTATTGTTTATGAAATCCTAGTTTATGAATTATAGTTTAGTGTAAATATGAATAAGGGTTTTATGTTTTACTATTTTTGAAACCCTAGTTTATGAATTAGGGTTTTATGTTTTACTATTTTGGAAACCCTAGTTTATGAATTAGGGTTTTACAATTTAGTCTTTATGAAATAGGGTTTATCATTTCTAAATTAAAGGTTTATAGTTTATGCATTAGGGTTTACTTGTTTTCGATTTCAAGTTGAATATATATAGCTGAACATTGCAAAAACAACAAAATACAAAGCAAGAAATAATGAAAATCAATAGAAATGGACGGGCAACCAACTTGGGGCACTACTAAATCAATCTGAGGAGGCAACGATGCTGTGGAGGTTGAAAGTTGGGTCAGTAAATGTGGGTACCCATTTTTTGGCATTGGTTTCCCTGATGTCTCGCGGCCTATAGCTATTAAAATGAAGCTACAGGCCTATTTATTAAAAAAAATTATACATTTCAAAAATGGGTACCCATTTTATAACAGGTGCCCGTTTTTGCTTCAACTGTCCAATCATAAATGAGTATCTGTTTCGTAATGGGCACCCATTCCAAGAAGCATTTTTCACCCACGGAAAACTTTTGCGAAATGTATACTCATCTCCTTACTACAACCCATTCTAGCATTGATTGTTCTTAATTACACCCTTCCATATTAGCATTAACACATGTTGGTGACATAGCAATCTCTTGTTCCACTTATTTGATTATAGAGGACCCCAAAATATCCATGTTATCCAAAACCTACATACCAACCTCATAAGCCTCATACTCTTGCTATAAGAAAATAGTGAGATGATGATATTCACCCCTTTCAAACAAGTCAAACTTGAGAAGAAGGTTTCTTCTTATAATCTTGAATGTGGATACAAATATTTCTTAGGATAGTGTGAAACTATATGTCCATATTGATAATAGAAGCGACATTGAAGGGGATATTCACATAACCTAGTTTTTGCACCCAAGAACTACCACCCTTTTTTAGAATAATTTTTTAAGCAATCCTTTATCTAGACCCAACTCTATATAGTTTAGAACCTAGAAGGGTAGTTGTATCTATACCCATAAGGTTAAAAACCTAAAAGTGAGGCCCAATGGAGACTAATGGTGAAAACCTACATGGGTGCTAGAAGCTATGTCTAATAGGTTGACCCTCCTAGAGAAGAGGACAAGTTAGATCCCACTGCAAGTACCAAAAAACATGTTGCAATAGTAGCAAATGTCTTGCAATACATCCTAATGGTTAAATATGTACGTGGATGAACTCACATATATGTATTGACACGTAGATAAGGCATATTAGCAATATAGTGTATGATAAATTAGAGGTATAACTATGTAGTGCCCAAGCATATGTGATGAGTATATCTATGCTTGTCATATGGATAGAAAATGAATATAAAGAGTATATAATAAGAATAAGATATGAATGATGTTATGTGAATGAATGAATGTTTTGTTTTGTTACGTGTATAATCTATCACACTTATTTTAGTTTTCTTCTCATTGTATCACACTTCGTTAATTCATTGAGATAAATAATCCAAACCTTTAGCCTACATTTTTTTTTAACATGCATTTAGTAAAATGATTTTGAAAGTGATTTTAAAATGGATCAAAACGTTTGGTTATCATAGGCTTGCTCTTATGTCGTATGTGTATATTGTTAGGTATTGCTTACCATGGTTCTTCGGATCACCAATCTGAGAAGTTTCTATTATGGCATTGTTTGCCATTTGTTTAACCTCGAAATCCTAAATCTTTAAATATTTCTCTTGTCATGTGTTCATCTTTAGCAGGGCTTAAATTTGACAATTGTATAGCTGTATTTAAGTATTTTTGTTGTAAAATACAATCCAAATTTTTAAAAGACTATTATATGAAAGAAGAGATTTTGGACAAATTATCAAAATTTATATAGGATTATGACTATATATATATATTTAATATAATTTTTATATGATTTATTTATACTAAGGCATGTCATAATATTTGAAGGGTACTATTGAATAGATAACTGTCATAAAAAAATTGCTTGACAAGCAAGGTCGACTGTCAAATTTAAGCTCTGATCTTTAGTATGATATTGACCTAGTCGTGCCCGGCAAGAAATGTTCATCGCAGCTTTGCCGGTATAAGTCTAAAAACTAAGGTCGATAGTTGTCACATCACATTCTTTTATAATAATGTGGAATCATTTACCTACCGAAAAGCTGACCATTATCTAAATTTTTGTTCTCTTTATCTTTTTCAACAAGGAACATATTTTTTTACTTGTATGGACCAACTTGGGCAGTCATCATTCATTTGTCGATATGCTAAAAGTAGTATATTCCAATATCTAGCTTGGAAACTTTCAGCAACAGTATGATGATTTGTCTTCTTCTAATTGGACTGTGGAGACCATAGTTCCACATAAAGAGGTGTACTTGGAAGTGTATGATGGCTTTAATTGTATCATAGAGATCTGTAGATAGCTAGTTGGGCTCATCAAATGGTTTGCCAATATGCCAAAGCCATTGATCTTCTAATAAGACGTAGCAGATTTTTCCAGGGGGCATTTTTTTTTAAGTACTTCTATATAGATTGGTAGATAAAAGTGACTTGTTAAAAATTTAATAAAGGAAATAGTAGGCCATCCAGAATTAATGTGAAGTTGCATTAAGCCAAAACCTATATAGTGTTCTAGCTATGGTGTGATTTGTTCAATCGGAGTTCTTGAATTTCTTTATTTTTCTACACGAAAAAGAGTTTTTGCAGAAAAATAGTATGTTTGTGATTTACAAAATTGAAGTGTTTTTAATGAGTTCGTTCAAAATTCCTTCTCTAAAACATTGTTATTAGTCCCTGCCTAAAGCGGGGACTAATGTTTTCACCCCACTAAAACATATTAGTTTGGTCTTCGGGAACAGCGTCAATGCAAAGAAAAATTGTTTTTCTAAAGTCTTCAACAGGTGGATTTAAAAAATAGATTTTTGGTTGATTTTTTTTGTTTTTTCTTCATTGGCCTGCCACTTTTTTGCAGGGGTTTTGGGATTTTTCCCAATTGCATAAATGAAGAAAAATCTTCGGACCAATAAAAAAACCAGCAGGAAAAAAATTTCATGAACTTGTAATGTTTTGGATGGTTGGACGTGTCCTCGTTATGGACGGCGAACTGGGTGAGGCATTTCATTACAAATGCTAAATGGTTTATTGACAGGTGTCTGGCATGTAAAGGCAAGGTGGTTTTATCACTGTGGGCTGTCAATACCTGAACCATCAATATCGAAAGGCTCGTTTTAATGACTGTAATTTCAGACGGATATGGTGGCAATCACAAACCTTTTTTTTAATTGCTCCTGCAATTCTTGTTTTTCTGCGAGTTGTGGTGGAGGGGACTTCTTCAAATTGTACCTTTTGTTTTATAGAAGCCGCTCACTCCTGCCATGATCTATGATGATATTGACAATGAGGAGCAGGAAGAAATAGTTAGAGTCGGGGTATATGGTGTAATGGCATTGTTAATTTTATTTGGGCTTAATTGTGGCAAAGAAGGTGTTGGCTGGAGAACAATATGAAGGAGATGGAGCCATTGTCAGGCGCAATATTGGCAGGTAGTAAGGTACCCATTTTATTTACTTCCCAATTTAATTTATATATCTTTTAATAGAGATTAGATTTCCACAGTTCATAATAATAATTATATCTGAATGTTTCAGGTTTTAACTTTAACTGTGTAAAAGTTTTTTCCTCAAAATTTAGGATCACACTCTTTTAAAAAGTAGAGAGCAAGAGAAAAGAATTAGAAAGTTTCTATGTTTTTTTCTCTATCTAATTAAATTCTTTGTTGTGGACAGACCAGAATTGGTTATATTTCTATGTCCTTTGTCTATCTAATTAATTTTTTTTCTTGTTGACAGACCAGAGTTGAAGTTTTTGGACCCCTTTCTATTACTGGATGAATTCTCAGGTCCATTGGTCTCTACCCACAAGAAGTGTTAACAAGTGTGTTCGTATTTCATTTAATTAACGGAGTGTGATCCGAAACTGCCATGCAAAAAATGTAGCTTTACAATCTTATTTCATTTAACAAATCAAATGTGTGTATTGCAGTAAGTGCTCCTGCTGGCTTTCCAAACCATCCTCACCGAGGTATATTTGTATGTTAGATCCCACTTTTGGATCTGGTTTCCTTGCTCTGTTCACACTGATGATTTGACAATATGTTTTGGGCAGGTTTTGAGACTGTGACATACATGCTCGAGGTACCATCTTTTGTCCCTTTCTTTTCACTTTCCCAGAGCACCACAATTGCAAGGGTTAAGTTTGAACCTATAGGCTGTGTAGATGTATTTTCACTGTAAAATACAGTTAAAACCAAAATTAAGGGAGGCAGTGGCTTCTGGGAGGATTTGAGACTAATTGATGAATTAACACAATCCAGAACTGCTGCTCAGATCTGTTGGGGTTTAAAAATTTTCTAAGAGAATATGTAATTTTATTTTTTTTAAATACAGAGAGCCTTCACCCATGAGGACTTTGTAGGGCATAAGGGTACCATCAAGGCTGGCGATCTGCAGGTTTGGAATCTCTTGTTCTACACTATAATACTACCCAGCACAATTATAGTCCTTTATTCTTTTCTGTGATAGCCATGTATTGAGGGATTTTATTACAATGTACCCTGCAGTGGATGACTGCAGGCTGGGGTATAGTCCACTCTAAAATGCCAGCTGGAACAAGATCCCAACATGGTCTACAGTTGTGGGTAATTCTTTCTTCCAAAGACAAGATGTGAGAGCCTTCTCAACTCAATTCAAAATTCTTAGAATTCCAAGGAGCATTTTTTTTTTGAAAAACTTTTATGTTTATAAATGTTATGTTGATATGGCGGTTAGAATTGAACCCAAATATCAAGAACTTCAAGGGAAAGACATACCCAAAGTTGAGAAAGATGGAGTGAATGCGGCTGTTATAGCAGGAGAAGCTTTGGGCATCAAATCTGCAGTGTATGCGAGGACTCCTACAAGCAGGTCCTTCTTCGAAACCCCGGAGATGAGTACATCATTCTAATATTTGAAGAGATGTGCAGGTGTTTACCCAATTTAAGCAACTCACACAGGGAAGACCTTCTGGGAGATGGAAGACAGCAATCAAATGTACAACAGGAATGTGCAGATGCCGGGGAAGACGGTGGGCATGAGTCATTGTTTCTTCAACTTTTTCCATTCTATAAAAAACTGTATTGAGCTTATGGGTCACCGTTTATTCCCATCAGCCCATGTACCTACTGTGTTGGACCCCTAGCTGATTCCAAGGAAAAAAAAGATATTGCATAATGGTGGACTGCAGAAACACCAAATACATACAAACATCTCTTTGTTGGCTTTGCCTTTCAATGTTTTTATTGAAGCTACTTTATGCTATGTTATTTTACATTCTGGTTTCTGAGATGTTTTTGGTTCTGTATTGTAGAGTCACCCTTTGAATTTCGTGCTCTTGAGGTGGCTTTAGAGGCTATCTGTAGTTTTCTGGATGCTCGCACCACAGAATTGGAGACTGCTGCTTATCCAACATTAAACGAGCTGACATCTAAGGTAAGTTTACATATGTCTTATTCTTTAATGGGTTCTTACTTACCTTCTTTCTCTTTCCCTAGAAAAGCTTTGCAACTGTTATGAACCTTTTTGGTAACATTTATGATATTTAAAATTGTGCAGTTTAGTTAGTGGGGTCTATCAGAATTTCTTTCATGTGAGCCCATTGAGACCAATTTTGTTGATCCATTTTGGCCATTTTTATGGGTCCATAAGAAATTATCCCACGTGTAGTAGGCAAAAGAGCTTGAATGGAAAAAAACACAAGGGGAACCATCTTTTGCACAGGTTTGAAGACCATCTTTAGATCAAGGAAGTGCCTTTATTGCCTTAGATTTGGTCTGAGTTTGCATTCATAACCCCTCAGAAAAGTAAATACTTTTCTGTTCTGTTACTGTTTTCTTCTATTTCCAATAATATTACAGTCAAACTTTTAAGTTTTCTTTCCTTCAGTTTTTCAGAAGTTTCAGCTTGTAGTTTCCAGCCATTTCATGCTTCAGTTATAGAGCAGCGATTTAATGCATTACATCAGCCCTAACTTTATAGTATTGCAACTCTAGGTATCATATTTTAATTTGTACAAGAAATCCTGTAAATATCTTCAAAGTAAATGTGATTAGCAAGTTTGAAGCTAAAACCCTCAAAACTATTTTTTGCCTAGTTGCTGCACTTATCAAATACTTTAAAGCTAAAATCCAGAATGTCTTCTAGGATCCTTTGTCTACACAAAACATGGACATCAATCAAAACATAGTGCAAGGGTTTTTTCTGCTAGGTACTAGCCATCACTCGAATACCCACACAACCAAGAATCTAGGTGTAAAATGACTAATTCTATTGGTGAAAACCACCCTCTCAACGAGGAAAAAAGATTCAAACCTAAAAACTTGTCTCTGTCATAAACCAACTCTTGCTCCATGAAATTATGAATGCATGTATAGCTAAAATAGAGATTCTTGTTATGATAAAAAGAAATTTGTTAATCATTTAGAGAGAGCTCACATAGTTAATAGGCTGACACAAAATTTTCATGGCATGTACCATGATTTGAACATTAACGTGTTCATATCGTTAGCCTTGAAATTCCATAAACATTATAGTGTTATCTAGTGCGTGATTATGTCTAGCGTGGTCATGATCCTACTTCTGTGGAAGTTATGAAAAGTCATATGAAAGAGAAGATTGTTCACAATTGACACTTTGCCTATTACCAACCCACTATAGTCGTTCAAACCCACTATAGTCATTCAAATGAATGGCCTACACATTTATGTAAATGTTCTTTTTCTCAAAAACCCATCATAAATTATACTCTACTGAGAGAGAAAATGGCAAATAGAAGTATAAAAATAGAAGTAGAAATTTACCATTGGTCTATTAGTATCTTTACAATATGCCTATGGTGAAAAGATCCAAAGTCCAAGGAATTAGTTGGTGTAGAACCCAACAATTGTGAAAAATTTTAAGCACTCCAAAGACAATTTACAACAAAAGATACTTTGAAACTTAAATAATTAAGGTTTTTGATATTATGTTGTTGCATATCCACCAATTCCTTTTAGATCACTTTGTTTACATGAATATTGTTTGTCCTACATTCAAGCCACCATGCTTTTCCTTGTCCATTATTAGCACCGTTTCTAGTGAAACACGGTTGAAATAGAAACCATGTTAATTGATTGCTCTAATTTGTTGGGTCTAGAGGTGTAACTATAGTTCCTTCCACCTACAAAGAATAGAAATCTGACCTAATTAAAGTCATTAAAATCTAAACTTAAAAGACTACAGTGCCATGGCCCATGATAAACTTGAGCCTAAGAAAATTATATATTATGTAATTGAGGTTGTGGATTACTAAAATCTCTAAAGAGAAAGCATATGAGGACCAAAAAACCAAGGGAACTATTTGAACACAAATAGTTGAGCATAAGCAATAAGCAATAAATTAAAATGTTCAAATGTAATATTCTATTCCTTTATTTGTAAACACTCACATTTTTCCTATAGCCTATAAAGAATTATGTGCTTCCTCTACTCTTCCTAAGAAGAAATAAGAAGAAATAAAGAATTGTGTGCTTCCTCTACTCTTCCTAAGAAGAAAGAACAAGTTTCTTTCATTTTTATTACTTTGATCATTGTTTTATGCTTTTATATGTTAAAATACATCCAAGTCAAGCTCCAGATGGAAAATAGTTTGCATATATGTAGCAATTACAATTCAGATATAGTATAGTCTACAACTATAGAGAAATGAAGTCTACAAAATGAGATATAATATGAAGTTAGCTTTATGCCTACAATTAGTTATTTCCTAGAAGTGTATTATTAACCATTTTCTAGTTTCTGGCATCCCATTTCTAAATGCACAATTTTGAAATAAATAGACTATTATTCTCACCTTTAGCTATGATTGCTTCATAGCATGCCTCATAATAGGGAAAATAATTTATATTCTTAATGAGATATAATATGAAGTTAGCTTTATGCCTACAATTAGTTATTTCCTAGAAGTGTATTATTAACCATTTTTAGTTTCTCACATCCCATTTCTAAATGCACAATTTTGAAATAAATAGATTATTATTCTTACCTTTAGGTATGATTGCTTCATAGCATGCCTCATAATAGGGAAAATAATTTATATTCTTAGACTCCTACTGGGAATGATCTAGACAATTGAATGTTGAAACTAGACTCTTGCATGCTCAAATCTCTAGGCAAACCTTCTAAACACTTCATTCTTATTGCAGCTTCCAATATTGAAATCTCTTGCAATATTAAACTTGTTCATTACACTAATAAAATGTTTGCTTCCATGATAGGTGACTAGCACATTGAAAGCAAAGAATGCTCATCTACCTCCTTACCATCCATTCTGTGGCTCTTGCCAACAAACAAATTCTTTTAGGCGATTCTTACAAAGACAACATGGTCCATTGCAGGAAGCATGCAACAATGACAAGATTTGAATACCAACACCTATTGCAATGTACAATTCAAAAAACAAATGGATTGTAGTTGTGTTTACGCTACGTAGATTCCAGATACAGGGAACCTTTACACTGACAATGGACAATTGCATTGTTGAAATTGTCAAGAAAATAAGCGGTTCTTTACTTTGACATTTATATAGACAAAACTCTTTTTTTGAAAACAATTTATGTTGTCTCTCAATGGAATCTATAAAAAAAACTTGGTCTCCATGTTATTATCTTGCAAGTTTAAGCATTGTACAATTCATTATTCCTATTTACATCTTGCTTTCCCATTTTGATGCTTCAATAGATGGACTTAAGCATAATCTCTCTATTTAGTTCACTGCATGTTCATGCATTATAAGTCTCTCTTAGGATACTTTCTAGCTTCCGGCTCGGCATAATCTCTAGTTTCATGGCATGGATTATGATCTGCCTGCTTCAACAACTATACATTTAGTTTATAAAACCAAGGCTTGAGGTTTGAGTATTATTAAATGCAACTGCTAGGAAGTTGTTTAATTTTATAGGAAGTATTTAACATGTAAAAAGTACTTAATATACAAAATAAAAAATAGTTGTGAGCTTATTTTATTATCTTAAAACTTCTATAAATAATTATGTAGTTTTCTAAAGTTATAAAATCAACATGTTGAGGGTTAAAATATAATGCTTAATTTGTTTAAATCTATTTATCCTGTGAAAGTGACAAGCTTTTGTATTCAAAACTAAAACAAACATTTGCATCTACAGAATCATTCTTACGAGTAATAAGACCAAAATGGCAACTTCCATAACTAGAGTTAATGGGATATTCACACAGATCAAATGAAGGTGATAATGCTATACGCATCCTAACATAAACATTATCCACAGAAATTAGGTTATACCCTTAGTCCACAAAGTTACACCTTCGAAATACAAAACATTAGTGCGCTATATGTATAAGCTAAAGATTGGTACCCATTTACTAGTAAATTGTAATAAAAGATTGTCTAATTAAGTTAGCAAAATTGGATAGCTCATGCATAGAATTTCTTTCACCAAATCCTTGATTTTCTCAAATGTGACAAGAATCGCCACTGCATACCTTAACTTAAATTGGAAATATTTTAAATGTTTGTGCCACTGCCAACCACCATCCCAATACATGTAACCAAATCTAAATCAGAGTCTTTATTGCTTGTGACATCCAGCAGAATTTTGTTAAAAAGGCCATCCTACAATGAATTATGGACATTGTAAAACTCCACCTTAAACCTATCCATTTAAGCTACCATTATTAGTGCAAAATATAGTAGAATTTTGTTAAAAAGGCCATCCTACAATGAATTATGGACATTGTAAAACTCCACCTTAAAATGATTATTAAGTTATAGGGAAAATCATAACTAGACACTATAACTCACAAACATAATCATTTTAGCTATGCTCTCATTGAAATCTAGTGGCTACGACTCCAGATTTGGCATGCCTTTGCTACTCTGCAGCTACATTGCAGCTCTTGTTTTTAAAAGAATTGCATATCCAATTTGGTCTAGGAAGATGTGAAACTAAAAAGAGATAATTAAGGTAATCTATCTATGTGAAGATAATATTAAGCTTTATTCCATTCAGTATTATGTAATAATTAGTGTATGAAATGGTAATTGAAAATGTGTTCATGAAATTATAGGAAAACCTCCTTCCATTGTAATACCACTAGTAGCCCCCAAAAATGATGTAAGCCAAGATTAAGTTTTGGGAAGCTAAGAAATACCAAAAAAAAAAAAATGGAGAGGGGAGGCATCTACAAAGCTCTTTGAGGATATCAATAGCAATAATCATGAAAATAAGAAGGTATTTATTTTTAGTATTGTGGCATAAGAAGGTTGAACCAATCTTAATATATAATGCATTAAGATTATAATTGCAAAAGGTGGTTGTGCACAATTACTTCCATCACCTTAAATTTTAGAATTGGCCTCTACTTGCTATAATGAGAAAACTAGAGAGATGAGGGATGAAGATCTAAATATTTTCTTTCCATTAAACATGAATATTATTCAAAAAAGATATTTGGTGTAAGACTATAGGTTAATATAGAGTTAAAATTGTGAAATATGAGCTTTGAGTATAAGAGGAATAGAAATGCTTACAGGGGAGTAAAGTTGTCTAATCATAGTGAACCTATTGGGAACAAGAGGCTAAGCAAAATAATTATTCTTGTTGATGAGAATGACCCATTTTATATAGAGAGGTTCCAAGCTTATTTCTTGGATACTTACCAATCCTTCTGCCAAGTCATTGGGCAAGATGTTAGCCTAAGAATACATGCAATGTCATTAATATATATTTGTGATAATCAAAATCCTCATTAGAATCCCCTATATGACTTTGGAGATTACCTTATGAGAGAAGTTCACACCAACTTAGTAGAATTTAAAAGAATGAACCTTCCTAAAACATTTTAAATATTTTTTGGTTTAATTTTATAGTTTATTTATGCTTTTGTTGATGAATTAGATGAATGATTGGAGATTAAATTAGCTTTTCTAGATAACCCCAATAAAGGGATTAAATCAATTAAGTGATTGTCTATTTATATGGATAAAAATAATAGGTATGCATGATATGATATTTTTGAGGATTTTATTGTAGCTCTTGTAGTAAATAATTTACTATATGTGGTAGAATCATCTTGATTTGTTTGTGATAATTGAATAATGCCCTATATCATTGGCAATTCATTCATGACTCCCCAATTATGGAGTTTAGTTATGTTCTGTGTGGCTTCAAAAGTAGTTGTAATGGAGAATTTATGCTATGTTAAAATTATATTAAATTAAATGAGCTGGGAAATAAAAATCTAAATAGCATAATATAGCAGTACAGAAACTAAAAATAGGAAGCATAAACTAAAAGAGGAAATAGAGAAGAACCTTGAAAGTAACCTAGGTAGCTGACTAGCAAGGATGCCAATGCAGCACATGTTGTCCTCCAATCTACAAAGTTCCATACAACTTATCTATTGTCATCCTTGATTAATGGGAATTTCAAATTTGTGTCTAGATTTATACAAATTATGCACACATAAACACAAAGGCGACAACAACAAGGTGCTAGATATGCCAAAACTATACATAAGTAAATAAATCACTCCAAACTATCAAATTTAATTGTAGTATTGAAATCATGGATTAGAAGAGAGAAAAATATGAAACCTTTATGTTCTTTAATGCTTCAAATACTTGCAACCTAAAAATAGGGAGAAAGGGGGTGGGTGCTTAGGAGCTTGTCTTTAGACCTCAAGTCCCTATTTTGGTCTTTCAACCTCCATGAACAGTCAATGAAACAAGGAATGATTTGGAGATTGTGTGCACTTAACCTATGTGTGTTTAGAACTAAGAACAACAATAGTGAAGTAAATCTATAAGCATAAATTCCTAGTCTATGGGGAGGAATACTCTACTTTGTGTGAGTGAGGAGAGAAAAGAGATGGAGCTCTCAAAGTGCCAACAATGGTTTTATGACCGCAAATAAAGCTTGCAATAAATAATAGCAATAACAAGAATGAAAATATAAACTTGAACAATGTCACCTACAATCTCAATGTGCCTCAATGATGACAAGGGATCATATAAGAGAATGCTTAGGAACATACTTAAGAGGATGTGTGAATTGAATAGGTAGAGGGGTTAAAAGTTTGGATTCTAAGAGAACATGTAAGACATGCTCAAGAGGGTCAACAACAGGGGTATATGATCTAGGTTTAGATTTGGAAGGATATGAGGAAGGTTTAGTGGGTGGAGAAATGTCAAAATGGGATCCATGGGGAGGGGTAGGAGAGGATTCATCATATTTGAGGTGCAGATGGTCTAGGAGGATTTGGTCAACCTATGGTATGAAGAACTAAGTCAAAAAGAGATCAAAACTACTAAAAAAGCATGGGTTGTTGGATATGTTCTAGTAAGTTCTTACTAAAAAGAGGTAGAAGAAGGCCATTAGGAGGCTGGCAATGCCATCGAACAAGCAAGGTGTATAAGGTACTCAAATTCCACTTACTAAAAAATATAGAAGTAAAACAATTCTCAACTTATAAATGGAAAGGTGAAACTTTCTATTAACAGAGATATTCAGAATGTTATGATATCTTATAATCTTACAAGTGCAAATTTTAAAATAGCATCACAAGGAAAAATACAATTACATCTCTTGGCTAAGCAAGCCATACAATTATTCCATACAATCATATATCAATTATCTGAATTACATAATGATGATCAATTATACAAATATTCATTTTCAGCCACCATAACCCACTGGTCTTCTACAAGTCAAAGGACAAGAGCATGGTTAAGGTGCATTTTCCACCCAACCATGAAGTACTACACTTCCTTAGAATTCTTCCTACCTCAAAGAATACCTGACCCTGCAAGAAGCACCTAGCAACTCGAAACAATTGGTAGGAGGGAACACTCGATGCATGCCTAATGCCTATATACATTCTAATCTAGAATGATCATATTTCTTGCAAACAAGATGTGACAGAGAACAATATTAATCACTAGGCATTAAATAGCTATCTATTTCAATGGTACAAACATAGGTTTGGCTAAAGCATAAATATAAAATTGCTAGATCTTGAAAAAGAAGATCACATTCTCTGTTAGCCCACATTCAGCATCATATCCCGGAAGATAAGCTCAAATTAAACATAGAAAAATAAACTAATTATATAATTCATATAGCACATGTAATCTACTAGTTACTTTATTTGCAAAAGATAGTGTGAGTTTGCTTTTACTTAACAAGAACAAAAACTATGATGGTATAAGAATACTATACATTAATCAAGAGTTTCGCTATTTAAATAATGAACTAATATCATAATTGATCATGAAAGTCTTCATGTAGATAAACATATATATTGTATATATAAATAGGTCATTATATTGCAGTCACAATTATAACAGAAATAATTGGATCTACACATTTATATCAGCAAGCAAGGTTGGTTTATAATGTTATAATGATTAAATTTATGACTAAGAAGAATTAAGAAATTATATATTAGTTAATTTTATATTTTCCAATAGAAAAAACACTCTTTAATAACGTCAAAAGTAGATAAGTCAGTTATATTTAGCTTACGGGTGACTAAATAGTTACTATGGCAGCCCCAACTATCTTGCTACAAGAAATATAGTAAGCTACAAGAAGATCAATTAACTATGATAGGAACATAGAATGTTAGAAAAAACAAAAACAGAAAGCTACAGGATAGCCAAAAAGTTACGAGGATTATCTTTTGTCAAAAATGCAAAATAAGAGAGGGTAACTCATGATATACTTAAATCAATGTTACAAACAAACGGTGTGACTACAAAAAAAAGAACACAACTACAGGAATACAAAAAGCTACGACAGTAATAATAGTAAGGACAACAATAAATCACACAATCTTTTAACATAAATCCATTGTGAAAAGAGTAAAAGATAATCAGGGAATGAAATAATAGATGTAGACTAGGATTCATCCATCCAGTATATTTAAGAAATTAATTTAACAGAGGCAAAATGGATAAGAGATAGACAGACACTAATTAATACATATCTCCAAATTGACATACTGAGTAAGCCTAATTTTTGGATATGATTTAAATAACTAAGTTTCACACCTCATATAAAAGTTTTAGAGAAACCCAGTTCGTAAAAATGAAGTTATCAGTGACATAACAAACTATTTTAATAGAGACAAAATGGGTAAGAGATAAATAGTTACTAATTATTACACATCTACAAAATGGCAAACTAGGTATGGCTGATTTTTGTATATGATTTAAATAACTGAGTGATGCACCTTATATAAAAATTTCAAAAAAACTTAGTTTGTAAAAATGAAGTTATTGGTGACGCAATAGTTCTCATGACAGATTACATATCCAGACCTTTCTAACAATAGGGCAAAAATGAACAGATTGTGCAAAAAAGAATTCACATCATAAAACAATTCTTACATATTAGAGAAATTTATTTCAACCAAATTTAAAACAAATAATAAATTATTTTCATAACTAGGTGCATACCTGGGAATCATCGCAATCCTCAAGAGGCTGCTCGTTGGCTTCCTGTCACTGCTGGTCTCCTCCTTGCTGCTGCTCCTTCTCTATTCTCTTATTTTCTTCCCTCAATCTCTTCCTCTTCCTCCTTATATATTTTTCTTCAAAGGCATCTCCTCTTTTAAAGACTTTTCCTCTATTTTAATTTTTGGTCCATTTCTATATTTTTTTTGTTTTTCTCTAATTTTTGCATGTAGTTCTTTTTGTTTTTCTTCTTTCTTTTTGTTTTCTTTCTATTTTTGGTTTAAATCTTCGATGTTATGTAAAGAAATTTTCAAAAAGCAAACTTATTTTCATATATACATATATTAACAATAAAATACATTTTTTATTTTGTACAATTTTAATTTAGCATATTTCATAAAGACACTTTAATATTGAATATAATAATCAAATCATTTAATTATACATCTTAAAGAAGCATAATAATTTTTATGGAGGGTACATTTCTAACATAAGTAATTAATTATTTTCATCAAATACATCACCACACAATAAAACTCAACGGGAATCATTTCATGAAAATGATCAAAATGCAAAATGTAGTATGAGCTACATGCTTGTGTGTGTGTGCATCAAGGTTTTTTCCATCCAATTCTTGTCGGGCAGCTAGATCACATCTACCTTAACCAAGCCCTTGCCTTCGACACATACGTGCGCTCATTCAACTCAATTTCTGATTAATAGGTTAGTAACCAAAAATCCATAGCTAAAGCATCACATAAGCATCTGTATTCATCATTTAATAACTCTCTAATTGTATACCTGAAAAAGGAATGATAATATTTCACCTTTTTATTCGTAGATAATTACCTATTTATAAGATAATCACAATAAAATATCTAATAATTCTAAATATAACTGAGTTTAGAGGGTTTAGAAAGTTTGAGACATGACATCCTTCTCCACTATGAAAAGACATCATCCCAATGTCTTTTTACGCAAATACTAAAATAATAATGTTTATCTCAACTAATATCGATATAACAACAAAATATCATAATTATGCAAATTAAAAGAGTTTCTGCTAAATTCTCAAATGAGGAAAAGATCAATTTATCTCATTAGCATCCTCCCATGTGGCACTATCCATGGAACATTTGTCCTACTCGACCTTGTACTAAACAATATCTTTATTACACATTTACTACACATTTAGTGAGATAATAAAAGTATCTTACTAATGCCCTTTGCATCTATCAAGAATTCAAGTGGGTTCCACCAGCACCACTTCTGGGTCAATCAATATAAACAACACACATGTCCCAATTGCCAATACAAGCATATAACTGACACATGGTACAACTATCATCCAATGACATACAAGTAACATACAACACTCTTGTCAGAGCATAATCAAAATATCACCACAATCAAGGAAGTTATAAGGAAAAATAATCTCACCACCAAAAAAAAACCAAACGAGGCAAATATTAGTCCATCATAGACACATATAAGCATGAATCAGTCATCATAATACACATGCAATCACATAGAAATCATAACATAATTTCAAGAAATCAGTTCTCCTAACAAACACTAGGTCGAGGTCTCCAATATCAAAACAAATCTCCACGGGTACACCAACTAGATCAAAACCAACCATCATGCATACAACTCCTCTGAGACTACACCACTCCCTCCTCCATCTGCCATTGCAATGAGAAGGGGCTCTAGACCAAAAAGTGCAACAGATCACAAGTTTTAGTCCATAAAACTTAGGTGCTCGAATAACCTCTCAAGCTCTCAACTAAGTCTAAGGAGGCTCACAAAGCTACCATATCCACTCAAGGAAAATCGCAACAAAATATTATTCGTTCAATAGTTCTTCCGCTGACACTACCCATAACAAAAGAATTCAAGGATCAAGAAAGCTAACTCAAAAGGTTATAGGCACCGCTACCACATGTCTTGACTCTAGACATGGTTTCCCTACATGAGATACTTCCTCACACTCCACTCCTAAAAGTGAGGGTTTCTTTAACACTCTAGCTCTACACTAGGATTAACCAAACATATTCTTAGAGGGAAGAATCTAACCACACCCTCTAATAGTGTAAACACTTCTATAAAGCAAGGCTTAGCAACCTACTACTCACTAGGAGTACATATAAAGCCACAACAACACATTAACAAGGTTCAAGACTACTTCACCATACCACCATTTTCTCTTAACTAAGCTAGACCAAAAGGTCAAACAACACAACTCGATCACAAATTCATGATCAACTATGAAACACAAGGCTTTTCATAGCCTAACACAAAGTATCCATAAAATGGAATACAAAAGAAAATAACTTATCCCATCTAGAATCAAGCTAGGAAACCTCCAACTACTAAGAAGAAACTCTGAAGCAACTCAATTTCCAAGGTTGGCAACTCAACAAGAACAAAAAGACAACTATAATACTATAAATATCTATATACATTACATGCTCATGCACTAACTAAGGTTCCATGATACCCTACGCTATGTCAAAACATGAGGGTATTATGGGACTTACATATCATACACTCTACAATCCCAAACACTAGTGGCATGGAATTACGTTCAAGACCAACAGGAACGAGACAAGCAAGAACAACCCAAGTTGGTGGACTAAGCCAACATTTATCCAACTAAAAGCAAGATTCAATCCATATGAGTGCTCTTACATTTAAGCTCATACAAGAATACATTTCTCTTCAAGTGATTCATAGAAACACAAAACCATTTCTCAACATTTCACACAATAGTCACTTGCATTTATCAACAAACCAGGGAATTTAATATAGTTCTTAGTAACACACACAACAAGAGCTAGTATATTCTCTACATTCTACTCCCTTATACAATCCATCAGAGGCCCATCATGGACATGATAGAGAACATAAAATGATACACAACATAACATGATACATGACTAGCAATTAAAACATTCAAGCATAGCCATCTATAATAAAATAAAATAAATATCAAAGTGGAAGAAAAGTCAATTTTCAATAATAAGGCATAAAATGAGCTCAATTTCAACAGTAAATCAAACATGACCATAAAGGTCACAAGATAATAAATATCAAACTTTGATGGCTATACTTATTCATAAATAAAAAATAAACTTCAATGCTGGCCCATACAACATTTAGAAAATTTACGAAAGTCAAATAAAGTAAAGTATTAAGTTCAAAAGTTTCACATTACATGAACTACGTGACTAATTCTAGCCACTAGAGAGGGAGTACAATGCTACACTACACCTTGATCAAAGGTGAGTAAGAGAATACACTCAATCACATCAAATAAATGAATCTTCTAAGACTCCAATCACATTTATACCATAAGATTATTTCTACTTAACCACGCAAACATCACTCAATGATGCCAAGAAACCAAAAGTTGCATACTGCTATGTAAAAGCACACAATCATCCACTAGCAACCAACCAGCAATCAAGATTAAACTAGGAAAAAATTAGGTTCACAACCAAGATATCTAAGCACATCAATCTCTCCAAATGGTAGTGGTTAACACTTCTTACCAAACAAGGATTTACCAAGCATATGGATAAGATAACATAAATTAAAACACGAGGGAAGATTAGGTTGGAGTCAAGCAATTACCCAATGTTCCTTTCACATGATGCTAAAATTCTTCACAACATGATGACAAGCATACTAAATGCATACTAAGGGATAGGGAATCACAACTTAGGTCACAAGATGTAGGGTTTGCTAATTCACTCAAGATTCTAACACCTCAAACATCACAAGAACTATGCAAATGACCCTTTTTACAACCCCTTTTTCTCTTTAACTCTTCAAATAATGCAATGAAATAATTACACCAAGGTTCCCACATGAATCCTAGGGAAGAATTCAATCTAGGAATATAAGTCATTACCCAAATGATCTATTCTAGCAATGCAATTCAACACTATCTATCTTACAACTGGATAATTAATCCATACCTAGGGACATGCTCTCAATAAGGCAATGCAATGTGCATTTCAAGAAAGCATTACCAGTCACTATATAGAGGCAAGCATTATGAGGATATGCTACTCTTGCACACAACAAGGTTCAACAATATTCTTCACATATCAAGCATATGATCAAAACCTCCTCTTGTTCACATACAATCCATAACTCCTAAAAGGGTAAACCAAGTTTGATCACACTTGGAACATGGTATTTACTTTCACACAAGGTCCTCATAACTCCACTATCATAGGTGGTCAAACAAGCACAAACATGACTCTACAAAGGTCACTCAAGCACTCTCACACACTGCAAAGGCTCATGCCAAGCACTCAGAGCATCAAGAAGGAAAATACACATAAGCAACTTCTTGGTGAACACCAGGGTTTATCTAACACATAATAACATATTACTTGCCACACACATGCGAGGAAGACATAACAAAAGAAGGCACATGCTACTAACTAGACACCAACACACAAGGACCCACACATGCTTAAACAAACTGAGCAATCACACACACCCTAGAGCTCCCAGTGCTAGAACTTGGCTCTGATATCAAATGTAAGGTACTCAAATTCCACTTACTAAAAAATACAAAAGTAAAACAATTCTCAACTTATAAATGGAACATGGCAAGACTTTCTATTAATAGAGATAGTCAGAATGTTATGATATCTTACAATCTTACAAGTTCAAATGCTAAAATAGCACCACAAGGAAAAATACAATTACATCTCTTAGCTAAGCAAGCCATATAATTATTCCATACAATGATATATCAATTATCTGAATTACATAATGATGATCAATTATACAAATATCCATCTTTAGCCGCCATAACCCATTGGTCTTATGCAAGCTGAAGGACAAGAGCATGGTTAAGGTGCTTTTTCCACCCAACCACGAAGCACTAGACTTCCCTGGAATTCTTATTTAACACAAACAATCATTTTTTTTCTATAACTAAGTGCATACCCGGGAATCATCGCAATCCTCAAGAGGCTGCTCGTTGGCTTCCTATCGCTGCTGGTCTCCTCCTTGCTTTTGGTCCTTCTCTATTCTCTTTTTTTCTGCACTCAATCACTTTCTCTTCCTCATATATTTTTCTTCAAAGGCGTCTCCTCTTTTAAAGACTTTTTCTCTGTTTTAATTTTTGGTCTGTTCTATTTTTTTTGTTTTTCTTAGATTTTTGCATGTAGTTATTTTTGTTTTTCTTCTTTCTTTTTGTTTTGTTCTTTCTTTTTGTTTTCTTTCCTTTTTTGATTTAAAGCTTCAATTTTATCTAAAGAAATTTTCAAAAAGGAAACTTATTTTCATATATACATATATTAACAATAAAATACATTTTTATTTGATACAATTTTAATTTAGCATATTTCATAAAAAGACACTTTAATATTGAATATAATAATCAAATCATTTAATTATACATCTTAAAGAAGCATAATATTTTTTTATGGAGGTTACATTTCTAACATAAGTAATTAATTATTTTCATCAAACACACCACCACGCAATAAAACTCAATGGGAATCATTCCATGAAAATGATCAAAATGCAAAATGTAGTATGAGCTACATGCTTGTGTGTGCGTGCATCAATGTTTTCTCCATCCAATTCTTGTCGGGCGGCTAGATCACCTCTACCTTAACCAAGCCCTTGCCTTCAAAACATACCTATGCTTATTCAACTCAATTTCTAATTAATAGGTTAGTAACCAAAAATCCATAGCTGAAGCATCACATAAGCATCTGTATTCACGATTTAATAACTCTCTAATTGTATACTTGAAAAAGGAATGATAATATATCAATTTGTATTCATCGATAATTACCTATTTATAACATAATCACAATAAAATATCTAACAATTCTAAATATAACTAAGTTTAGAGGGTTTAGAAAGTTTGAGACATGACAAGGTACTACACCCTTAATCCTACAGTGTGCATATGGTTATAAATAATTATCTTGTGGCTACCTTAACTCTTAATTAAGTTATATGATCATTAATATAGTCTTATATAGGTAGTTGAGTCATCTTGGTTGGTATCTAAGGCATAAGCATGGTATATACAGGAGCAGGTGGATTATTTATGATCATTGCATTATGAATAGTGTTATTCTTAGAGACTTTTGGAGGTTTTCCCCCTCAAAGTGGCTTATTATTTTAAGTATTATCAAGTATTTACTATTACATTCTCTCTTATACAAGTTATTTCATTGTAGGTGGTATGAAAGCATGATCTTGGCATTTAAAGGGAAAGAATCAAAAAGATTTTTTTTACTCAAGAGGTCAAATTGTGAAGCACATATCTCTCTCAATTTGGAAAATTTTTTGTTTATTTTTGGAAGGTTTTTCAATGCCACATTAGGGCTACAATAGTATAGATTTAAAGGAGTTATTGCAAAATTGGAGTTTCCACTAGATTCGATCTTAAGGCTACAAATCAACAAATTTCTTGGAGGTTATTTTGAGAGAAATGATTTATTTGGAAAATACTTAAAAATAATAATATTTTATTAATTACCAAGCCCATTTTATCAAAAATAAGAAATAATAATTAATTCAATTCCAAATAATTTTAATTAAATTTATTTCCCTAGAAATTTCGCCTTATGCCATGAGAAATATAGGATGGGATTTTTGTCCATAATATTAAATTAATTAAAAATGGGACATTACAAGTCCACCCGTCCAAGAATTGCTTACCCTCAAAAAATGCAAAGTTAAACGTTCCAAGATTCATGATTCTTCCCAAGTGGCATCCTTTGTAGATGGGTACCTCCAACAACCTAGGCACTCTATGGTGTCTTTGTTTCTCTCTTCATGACATCTAATACCCATATGAGTAACACTCTATTATCTGAGAACATTGAATCAATGCAAGTTAGCACATCATAAAAACATAATGCCATGAATGGAAACATACCAAGGGACATATTCTCCCAAGTGTAACCACTTAATGCATGCAATTTTTTTATCTAGAAAATAGTCTCTCAAGTATCCTTCAACCCATTTGTTCACTATTTCTATTTTCCAAACTATTTGCGGGTGATATCTTGTGCTAGGAGTGAGTTATGCACCTATCAAATAAAATAATTCCTACTAAAAGGAAATAGCAAATCTACTATCTTTATTATTGATAATATTTTTAGGCAACCCATGTAGCCTAAACATCCCTCTAAAAAGTAAATTTACCACTTGATATGCTTTGAATGTTGAAGGGATGGAAAATAAGCATGCATTCTTATTTATTCTATCCACTACATCACAAATGCAATCTTTACCATTTACTATGGGAAGACTTGTGATGAAGTCCATGGTCACACTTTACCATTTTTCTCAAAAATAAGTAATGGCTATAATAAATCTTGAGGAAAAACATGCTCTATTTCATTCCGATGCCAAGTGGTGTACCCTTTTATATGCTTGAGAATATCCTCCTTAAACTAATTCCATGAAAATATCCCTCATGTTTTCTTGCAAGTCATGTACGATCTTGAGTATCCAACTGTAAGAGTCATAGATTGACTCAAGCTACTAGGATCACCTGCAAAACCTAGGATTGCCTTCTACAATAGAAAAAAAGAATAGAGGATAAATTTGCATAATATTGGATGCAATAATGAAATTGGATTAATAAATTACATATGAGATCTTTCTTTTATATTTGCAAGATAGAAGACCCTAGGTGACTTAAAAACCCCTAAGTAAACACAATAAAGTGTACTTAAATATTTAATTACACCAACACCCCCATTAAGAGCAACTTAGTGAGATGAGAAACATGCAAATAATGCAAATATGGGTCCTATCTACAAGGCCATATTAGATACCCATGTACAAACACCAAGACCCACCAAGGACTACATCCATCATAAATATACAATCAATAGATATGTACAACCCTCCATAAGAGAGGATTTGGAGAGAAGGTTCGACAACCCCCCAGAAGTGAGAAGGATAGAACCCCATGCAAGGAAATGCTCCCTTCCAAAATATAAATGAGAAGAGAGACCATGTAGTCACTCCTCTAGATGACTCTTGCAATGCTAGTAGATGCTCAACAAAGAATGAAAATGAAGATCCATGAATGTCGAACAATATTCCTCCCCTTGGGAAGAAACAAAACTGTAGATGTGTTCACAATGTCTTCCCATTCATGATAGGAATATGTAATAAGAAGGATGAATGTATCTAAACTCTGCACATGATCCAAAGACAACAATGGATCTCTTAAAATATACTCAAAGGTCTCGAATCTACTGTCAAACTATGACTGAATAGGAGGATGAAGAACAATCTCTAAAGAAGATGATAGTGATGTAACTCCATCGAAGTTGTCGTCAAAGAGGAACTAAATATCCTCCAAAGTATCTCCCAAATATGCAATGTGGGACTCTACAAACAATGATGAAATATCTGGTAAAAATGTGTCCCAATGAGCTATCTCTGGAAGATTGATAATATCCTATTGTAAAGAGTCCTTAGAAGCTATTTTTGAAGCAACCCTGGACTTAGATTAGCAACAGGTAAAGATGTGTCTGCACATGTTGGGTTAGAAGAATTTGGCAAATTGATTCCATTGGCATTGCACAATTGTCTCAACTGATGAATCTCAATTACAAATTTAAATCATCAATTGTCTTTTGCATACATTTATCTATCATATGCCTTTTTCTCCCACAATAATCACATTTTAATTTCCATAAACTAGGAGACATGATTATACCAGCAAACTAAAGTGTAGAAATATAGAAGTTGATATGAAGCCCACCAAAAAAATAGAACTTCTCTAGGTGCTAGTTTGTCCAAGTTATCAACCAGGATATGTAAAACTGACAAACTAAATAAAAGATACTTGGGGTTGAATCTAGAAAAGTGCATAGATAGTGGTGTATAGCTCCTCAATATCTTTCCAACATCGCAAGAATCACAAAATTCAGAGATTGTGGAAAAAAAATGATCTCAGAAGCAAAAAAGGTGATCTAAACTTCAAACAAAAAATAAATTTAACCAACAACAAAATCTAGAAAATAAACTAACACCACTAGATTGTGCTTGGAACCAAATTTTTGATGCCTATTCATTTGCAAAATTTTGACTCCATCATTTGCCCAAGTTATTCCAAGAAAAAAAATAACCCCTTTTAGGTCAAATTAGGACCAAAAAGGGGCCCTGTTCACTATTCTAGCAGCCCTTTGGTGGTGCTTGGGAGGTCAGGTGGTAGATCAACACCAACTAGTGATACATCATGTAGCACTCTCGAAATCTTCTCCTCCATTTAAGATTTAGGGCCTAGGAAGATTCTTTTTTTACATAGAATGAGATCATTTGTTTCTAAAACTATGTCATCTTCCATGCTTCTATCCAAAAAGTTAATAGAAAACCTATTCTTAACATATCCTAATATAATAGAAACCTCTTAAGTGGTAGAAATAGTTGAAGTGGAGTAGAGAGTAGAAGCAAAAGTACATAAAAATCATATTCTTGGAGCTTACTCACCCATTTTTGTTATTGATCATACTAGTCAAGTTCACCCAAGAAGAGCTTCAAGAAATGATAGTCTATCTCAACCACACATCTACCATAGATGAGATGCTATTTAAATTTTACCAAAACATTCTTGATGGCAAGAATCTGTAAGAGTCACCAATGGACTCAAGATCCTAGGATCACTTGTAAAAGTAGATATTACCTTCCACAAGAGAGTAGCAAGAGGATAAATTGCTTGATTATGGATGCAACAATGATATTATGATCTAAATATTACAATAATGAAATACTATTATAAAGACAAGGTTGAAACCCTAAGTCATACTATGATCATGAAAAGTGTCTCAATTATATGACTTGAGACAAAAATATAAGTGACCTAAGCAAGTTTAAGTATGCAAGTGTGAATAGGACCTAATTTGAACTAGTTAGGTAAAACACATTTTTCCCACTAACACCCCCTTAAGTGCAAGTTAGGGAGAAGAAAAGATGAAATGATGGATCTAGGTCTCAACTGCAAGGCCATGTTAAGTACCCATGTACAAAACATTTCTCAAAAATGGAGAAAAAGATAAAACCACATAAAACTCCTCCCTAGAAGAGAGAAAAGATGAAATATGTACAAGTGATGGATCACAAACATCTAAGTCCATCATAAATACACAATGAATACCCCCCATAGGAGAGAGTGAATGAATGAGATAATGTGTCCCCTCCAAGAAGTAGCTCATGTATCAATGATGAAAGCATGAAGACAAAACATAATCCATTGCCTACAAATGATTTTTCTCCCCTTCGAAAGAAACAAATCCATTGATATATGTAGAAAAAACTCCCATAATCTAGATGAAAAGGGAATCCAAATCCAAATGTGTGCCTTAGAATACAACTCTAGTGTCCTCATGTTGGAAAAAGTGTTAGAATATTAAGGTTTACTTAATAAAGTCACCTCAGTGACTTGTAGTTATTAAATAATTAGTTACATTCCCATAAGATGGTAGTGCAGAAAGTTACATTGTAAAGGCTTTATAAAAATTGGATCTTGGAAATAATGTAAATAAAAATCTTGAATACAATTTATTATTATCATTCTAGTTTTGTGTTTATTGATGTGCAAGTGCAAATGTAAATGCTCTGTTATTTTCATCATTTGGTATCAGAGCACTTCTTGATCTTGTGCCATGAAAAGAAGTCATGATTTCATGATTGGTCATGTCTGGATGAAGAGATTGGTAGGCAAAATCTATGTGAGGGACGCCCTGTAGGTATATGGTTTTTCAGCAAATAAAAGAAAGCATTGTTGCAATTAGTTCTATACATCTATTTAGAAATCTACATAAATCTAGTTTGATTTGCTTTTCTCCTCCGTAATACTATCAATTTAGTATGACTATCTAATGATGGTGATGTATATAAGCAAGTAGATGCTACTATGAGAAGAAGGCATTTCAGTTTTTTTTAAATGGTTTCCAAGCATTGAATGGTAGTGTTCATATTTTTAGGCGTGTGTGTTGGAAGGACATTGAAATTTGTATGAACTTCAATGCATAAGTCATTTGAATACACCTGTTGTGTGTGGGTCTGTAATAGAAGCAGTTTTGAATGAGAATGGTTGATATGGCTAGTGATTAAGGGTTATGAAAGCATGTAATACATATGATAAAAGTTTGAAATATTTTTGCATAAAACAAGGAGGTGGCCAATCAATATGGTGAAATTAATTAGGGTTTAAAGGAGGTATGCATTTTAGGTTTTTGATTTGAATAGAGTAGCAGTAAGTTTTATTTTAAGCATTGCATTACTTATTTCCCATGTTCTATAAACGTTAATGTTCATAACTAGCATAGTTGGTTCATTATAAAAGAGAAGTTATAAGGTTCTTGGTTCAAAACTCACAATGATGTGAAAGCATTATTTTTATTATGAATTATTTGGAGTTCTACAATTTTATTTATTGCGGATAAGGGAAAATAAGAGTGAGTTTTTGGAGGTACAATCATTCTTAGATATTATTTTTCTTTGGAGAAATAAGGTAAAAATTGTTGAAGATTTAATTTGATGAAGGCTTAATAGTGTCTTGGAGGTATAAGGTTGACTAGTGTATGGGTCCATCATTGGTTGAAATTGGCATCATTATTTTTAGCATTTGAATAAGGCCACACATTATGCTTGTGTTCTCGATGCCATCCATGGTATCCCTAATAGAATTTTGGGAGACTCACATGCTTGTGCTATTGAAGGCTTGAGTGGTGCATCCAATAGGGATTTTGAAGATTCACCTGAAACATCAAATGCATAGAGTGTAATGCAGTCATACTCAAGGTTGGAGGCATTGGAGGATGGAGGAGTTTTCATCATCTTGAATCATCTTCTTACTCAGAGATGGTGCTTTGCAAAATAAGTATATGTTTTTGTGTTTTCTTATGTGTTCTTTTTTATGCTGACATAATTGAAGAATGTATATATTGCAAAGTTTGTTTTTGAAGACAAGAAGGGATTTGGTGAACTCAATATGGATTGTACCCCAGATAGTTTGAAAGCTTGTGATCTAGGGAATTATACCCTTCTGACGGTCATGAGAAAACTTGATGGACCCTTGTGGAGCTCAACATGGATTATTGTCCAATAATTATGGGGATCTATGATTTAGGAGTTTAGGGAGGTGGTAATCTAGGAACTCAAGAATTCAAGCTCAACTACATCTTTACGAGGGTTAAGAGGCAGCTTGATGGAGTTCCACCTAATTCAGAATTTGTTTCTTCAAAGAAAAATCTTCTCAAGAATGTGTATTTGTTTGTTTCAATCAGCATGTTTTGGTTTGTATAATGTAAACCATAAGGGGGGTATGTTAGAATATTAAGGTTCACTTAATAAAGTCACCTTAGTGACTTGTAGTTATTAAATAATTAGGTACTTTCCCGTAAGATGGTAGTTAGGGAAGTTATATTGTAAAGGCTATATAAAAGCCATCTTGGAAATACTATAAATAAAAATCCTGAATACAATAATATTATCATTCTAGTTTTGTGTTTATTTTTGTGCAAGTACAAATGTAGATGCTCTATTATTTTTATTAGAATTTGTAGGATCTATAAGATGAATGCTAATCACAAATTTGGAGTGAATTAGAAGTCAATATGACAAGTACATATAGCCTTGAGTAACCTTGAGTTAATGGGAGTCAATCCCATAACTTAAGGAGATCTCAATTAGATGTGGCAAAGTAAGTGGAGTGAAAGAGTTCGAAGGACTCTTCATAACTGTCACACACCCAGCTGAGGTGTCTTATGCCATGTGCATAAAATGAGGCTTCCAAATATAGCCAAATGAATGCCAAATTAAGCCAAATGAAATGTGAACACTAATATCCCCCCTTAAGCACAACTTAGGTGGGTGAAAAAGATGGGTCCTGGCAACAAGGCCTGATGAGGTACCCATGTACAAATAAAACTCTCATAAGTGGAGAAAGGTAGAAAACCCAATGGGAAAAAAACTACCCCCCAAAAGAGAAAAACAAGAAAGTGTACTAGACATAGTACAAAATACCCGAAGGTGATAATCTTGCTATGAAGAATCTTTGGAAGCCTTCTGTGAAGCAACTCTAAACTCTGATGTAGCAACAGGAGATGATGGCAATAATATCAGGTTCCAAAATCATGAGTCCATGTTCCAGATTTAGAGACTGCAGATGCAAAAAGAGCACAACCCCTAAATGTTTCTGTTGCTGCATCTAGTGTTCATGATGACTCTTGATTAGATTCAGGATCCTTTATATTATGCTTTTCAAGAAGATTTGTCAAATGATTGATCTTCTTCTTCAAACATTTTTTCTCAGTGTGCCCAATTTTATTGCAATATGTACCCTTAGCTTTTTCTTTGCCTTGATCTGAAAAGCTTTGAGTGTTTGATTTTGAAGACTCGACTTTCTTATCTTTCTTGATTTCTTTGTCCTTTTGTTTTCCTCCTTTGTTATTTTCCCAATTTCCAGGAACAAGAGCATGTGGTTTGGAATTCTTTATGGTACCCATTTGTATCAATTTATCCTGTTCCCTTATTAAGTCAACAATGAATTCATCCAAAGTACGCATTTTCCATGAAGCACCAAAAGCCCTTTTGGCAGTATAAAAAGAAGATACAAAGACAGAATATTCAGGACCTAATTTGGAAAGCATAGAAAGTATGAGTTGATCTTCTTTTTTATCTATCCCACATTCTTTTAACTGTAATTTCAATGATCTGAACTTTGTGAAATAATCTTCTAAGGTATCAAAATCTCTTGGGCTCAAACTGAGGAGCTCATGTTCTAACTCATGACTTTTTAATTCATCAACCTTCCCAAAGAGTTTTTCTAAGGTTTGCCATACCTCATTGGGTGTTTTCAAGGTTTCAACATGGAATAAAAGCTCAGGAGCTAGATTTAGACATAAGAACCTAAAGGCTTGATCACACTTATTGAACCATTTTTCTTTATCTTTGATAGCATTTGGCTCTTTTTATGTGCCCATAGTCACTCTATATAACCCTTTATCCTTTAGCATAAGTTGAATACTAAGTTTCCAATCATGATAGTTAAAGGGTGTTAGAGGTTTGATTGGACGACTTGGCTCCATGCTTTACTTAGATTGTTTGCAGATTTGTTTTGAGATGTGGAAAGAAATATTGAGGGAGAAATGAAAGTGCACACAAGACACAACTCTAGTTACCCCCCTGTTAATTTTGGCACTTTATAATTTAGTGCATGTTTAAACCCTTGATTTGATTCCCCACAATTTGTGGCACTTTATAATTTAAGTGCTTACAAATACCCCTCCCAAATTTTGCATTTATAATTTCTAATGTAATTTAATAAACATAATTTTAAATGCCTATTAAAAAGAAATTATTAGAAGCCTACCCATTACAAAGCCCAAATTTAGGGTACATGTCATGCAAAGGGTCGAGTTAAGGGAACAATTATGCAAAAAGAGGTAAAAACAGGGGAAGGAGGAATGGCGACCGCCATGCTTGCAGAGACATGGGTATTCGTGGCCTCTCTTTGCAGAGCCTTCTACGCACTAGATCTGTGCCTTCGAGGGATGCCTCTAATTGGGCAAATGTGGATTGCTTGCTATGAAATAGAGACCTTTATACCAATGCCAAAGAAAACTTAAGATCAAGGTACGAACAATGATCTAACACAACTTAGTTTGACTAGAATTCAGGATGGAAAACACAGCCTTGTACCAAAAATGGCGAGCAATGAGCTTCCTATGGAGATTCTCCAACCCGCTGCTTGGTGTGACTCTGTAGAGGCTAGCTTCAAAACGTCTCATGGCGTCCTTTGTCAAAACCATTTCCTGGTCTTCGCAGCCATTGATAGTTGATCAAAGCGACCATAAAGAACAACGAGGGATGTGAAGAAATCTGTTAGCTAGTGCTCTTGGACATGGCAAGCAAGCCTCCGATCTGTAGATGTTCTAGTCTATCATGCGTCCTCCTACAGCTTCTAGATGACACATCTCATCCTCTCATTCAGGCTTGTGATCAGTTGAAAAAGGGTGCAGCTTTGCCTCCCCTATAGAGAACCACCTGAGAGTCGCATGTGGATGCCTTGCACACTAAACAAGCTGCCCAAATCGATTTGTCCACCCAGACAAGGAACAATCCAAGGAGATTCATGGCCGACCTTATAACCAAAAGACAAATTTATACGCTGGAGGGTCACCGAGCAAAGGCACTTTGCACAAGGTTTAAGTGGCCTGCACATTCAAGATGCGGCCTGCCAACCAGGAGCATGCTACAAAAATGCTGCCAAAACATAGAGGATATTCTGGCTTTGAGGCAGAGTCTCCATGGCCTTTTTGTGCCTAGATCGGCTGAAAGTAGGTTTTGGTGTCCACAACAATTCCGTTGGAAAACACTTCGAGCCCCAAGATAATAACAAACAAATCCTTGACTCAACCAAATAAATAAAACTAGCAGCTTTGACTCCAAACAAAACTAGCAACTAACTTAAGCATGCTCTGATACCATATTAGAATTTGCAGGATCTATAAGATGAATGCTAATCACAAATTTGGAGTGAATTGGAAGTCAATATGACAAGTACATGTAGCCTTAAGTAACCTTGAGTTAATGGGAGTCAATCCCATAACTTAAGGAGATCTCAAGTAGATGTGGCAAAGTAAGTGGAGTGAAAGAGTTTGAAGGACTCTTCATAACTGTCACACACCTAGCTGAGGTGTCTTATGCCATGTGCATAAAATGAGGCTTCCAAATATGGCCAAATGAATGCCAAATTAAGCCAAATGAAATGTGAACACTAATAATTTTCATCAAAGAAGTATAACTAGGAGAGGAAAGATACTTAACTAAATCTAGAAACATTGAAGATGTGATGACATCACTACAATAAAAGAGGATAGATAAACCCTCAAATGTGTCCTCCAAATCTAAAATGTGAGACTCCACAAACAAGGATGCAATGTTTGATAAGTAGGAATCCCAATGAGGTGGATCTAGAAGACTAAAATGATCCTATTGCAAAGAATCATTGGAAGCTCTCAAGGAAGCAACTCTGAACTCTAAAGTAGCAATAGGTGATGGAGATATGATCTTGATAGGAGGAGAAGGAGAAGAAAGAGAAGTCTCTATGTCATCACAATGATCAAGACTTGCTAGATATTTAAGCTCCTCTTCGGTATAATCATCAAAGGGTATATTATTTGCATCATCAAGGGATATGAGGCAATCCATAGTAGGATCATCTAGGACTAGAGAGAGATGTGGTTCTCCATAGATCTCCCAAATCTTAGTCCAAAGAGTGTGTGGGCACTCAATATGTGAGATGGAACACATAGTGTCAAAATCAACACTAGAACAAATCAATCCTACAAAATGATCAATAGTATTTCCCCATGAAAATTTCCTCCCAAGTGTATCTAGTTTAGATATGAATCTATAAACATAAGGCAGAAGATTGAGCCACCCAAGATGTGTTAGGATGTCTTTTTGCTAAGACTGATAATTGTCCTTAGTTAGTGTGACCACATAAAAATGAACAAAAAAACCCTTTATATTTCCTCAAATGATTAAATTAGAGATCAACAATATCAATATATACTCATGCTGATAAATAAATCGCACCAAATAAAACAAAACATTCCCAGGTGCCATTGAAATATTCAACATATCAACCAGAATCCAAATAGCTGAAAAAATGAATAAAGGATACCTAGGATTGAATCTGGAATAAGTGCATGGATGGTTGTGTAGAGCTCCTCAATATCATTCCAATGCCATAAAAATCATAATAATTAGAGATTGTGGTAAAAATGTTATGAGCTTAGAAGTCAAAAATGTGATTAGGAAGTTTCCAAAAGCAATTAAATTCACCAATAGAAAATTCTAAAAAAAAATACTAGCACCACTAGAAAGTTCTTGGAACCAACTTTTTTATGCCTATTTATTTGTAAAATTTTATCTCCATATGCCCAAGATATGGAAAAAAACAAAACTAGCCCCCTAAAGCACAAATTTAGGGCCAAAAAAGCCCTTAGTGGTGCCTGGGCAACTGGTTGGTGGTGGGTCAGTGTCTAGCTAATGGTGCTACTTATCTAGACAGTGATCTGGGTGGAGTCTAGGAAGCTGGCCGGCGGCCGCCAAGCTGAGTGGTGTACCATGGTGATGAAAGAGCAGTGGACAAGGTGAACACCACTGGTGAAGCAACCTAGGCAGTGGTGGTGGATAAGCCCTCGTGGGTTGAATGGATCCAAGGGCTAAGACCCCCCATGATCAAGGGATTTGGCCTGAATTAAAACTCTCTTGCCCTTTGTAATACCTAGTTGTGAGCAATACCCCAGCCCCAACCCTTTTGACCACCAAACAAACCATAAAACCCTTAACCCCCAAATAAAATCCATTGAATAAAGACTAGAGAATAAACAAAAAGTCCATTGATTAAGTCTTTAGTTTGTAGGATGAAGGCCGTATAATGGTTGTTTAAGTAGTTAACCATGATGCAATACAAATGATGTAATGATTACTTGAGACTTGATATAATGTATGAAGTGCAATGAATGACTGAGTAGTAGGCTAATCATAAGAATTAAGATTTTAGTTTTGTTGATGCAAGAGCTGATATAAATGAGATGATTGAGACAAACATGATAGGGGTGTGCTTTTGAGTGATCCTTTCTCCAAGTGACAATGGATGTGGATGGATGATTGAAATGACCTAGTGATGACATCCTTTTATACAATACTTAGTTGCACAATTTACACTTTTTGGGGTGCAAATTGATAATTAAAAAAAAAAAGAGCACGACCAGTCATATAACATTGAATCTACAAAAGTGTTTAATATGTGAAGGAACCAAGTGTACTCTTTAATTCAAAAGATGAAGACTTAAATGAACTTTTACAAAAATCTTCCTATTAATATAAAGTTAAATAGGTATTATTCAACTCAAAAAAAACTTCGTATGAGGGTAGTAATTTGGAGCTCTTTAGAAAAACTAGCACTTGTCCCTTTATAATGTGCATAGATAGATGAGTTCCACAATAGTTCTGAAATGATATGGGAATGGAAAATTGAGTTGAGGAAATATGGTAAACTATAACTGTAACAACGCTCTCGATGGCTATATCGTAGTGGGAGTTGGTATAGTGGGAGTGGGAGTTGGTACAGTGGGAGTGGGAGTTGGTATAGTGGGAGTTGGCGGATGTGGAGTAGCTATCACCTCTCATCCACACCCCTCCCACGATCATTCTGCATATATTAGTTTATTCAGAAAATATCTCTTTGGTGGGTGACCAACAAAGCAAGAAAATATCGGATGGATAGAGAGTCAACGCATTTGGGGAGAGAGGTAGAGGGTTAAAAAGAGATAGAAAAGAGAAAAGAGAGGGGGGAGGAAATCAAGGAGTGATCAAATTGGAAGAGCTAAGGCGAGCTAAGGGGAGTACGATCTTTAGTCCTTGTCTTCCCAGCATAAAGAATACCATCTGGTGCGATTTCCTGTAGAGGTATTTACCTCTGGTCATTATTTTTCTAGCATTAAAAAAAATACTAGAATATATTTGCTGTGATTTCATTAAGCACAGAAACATCAAACCCCCATTACTGCCTTTAAAAAATCTAACGTATGGCTGCTGCTATTTCATTAAACACAAAACAAAAACTGAAACTCCACTACTGTCATTTCTAAAGCTATGCCAGAAATAGACTTAAATGCCAGATACTTACACTGCCTCTTACATGGGATCGATAGTTAAAATGCAGACCCTTTTCCTTGTTTTCCTTCTGATGACCTCATCTGAGAAAAGAGCCTTTGGTCTATTTCATTTTATCGGCCAATGAAATGGTTAGTAATCATTTGAATAATCAACCTACGGATGCTATTGTTGGCATATCTCTTTCCGTAGAAGTAGACTTTCATGCGACCTATTAATTGCCTGTATGTAAACATTAAACATCCTGTATAATTCTTTTATTGGCCCTTGCTTATCGGCCTCTGCATAGCTTTTCACTATGATCTGTTTTACCCATTAATCGGTCTTCTCATCTTCTTCTCTTGTCACTATGAATGGCTTGACTAAATCTTTTCAAGATCTCAGTTTCTGGCAGGGTACTTTGATTTTAGTATCAATATCTTCTCTCTTAATATTACCTCAATACCGCTCCAGATTATTTTACTTCCGTAATCTCATTCTCTTAAATCCTATAAACTTAGGGTATTTACTTCCTAGATCTGTGGCATTGAGCGGATGTGTTTTCCTTGAGCCTGTAGATTTCAATTGAAATGAACTTAGGGTATTTAGCGTCGCTGCCCTTCTTTGAAGTCCTTGTATGCTGAGAATTTTGTGTCTCCCCGAACTTCTTATCTTATGCTAGGGCATGAGCATTTTTTTTTATGTATGATTATATCTCGTTAAGAATCTAAGTCTTTAATGAGCCTTTGTGCCATGCAACGCCTAAATAGGCCGCATCAATTAGTAATGGCTATATTTGGAACAACTTATTATCTTCCTTAGGGAACTACTGTAGGGGAAAATGATTAAGAGATCCCTTTTGTAATTCTTTTTTTTAACATTTTATTTTGCCATGCTAATTGTGACCAAATTAGGGTCACTAGAGTTATTATTCAGATTCCTCATTAGTCAAACGAGATGAACAAGGTCTAGGCATTAGAGTGGTCATCTGGAGTGGCTCTCTATGGGCTCAGGGCCCGCAAGTGGCTGCCAGGGGAACTAGTAGCAGAGTTTCATTAATAAGTGATAACTAAATGAAAACATTGGGGTAAAAACATTAATAAGATAATTTGTCCTCATGCATGGCCTTGAGCACTTATAAAGGCTAAGGATGCAATGAGAAGGCCTATCCGTCTATGGAGCATGGAGTCATCCGTCTGCGGGATGTGGATTTGGGCATGATTGAGTCTCCTCGTCTGTATGAGAGGTACTTGGTCCCGTGTGTGTCATCCCTTCGAGCACATATGATGACACTCCATATGATTACACTCTAGTATCTAGCACCTTAAGAGTCGTGAGTTGTATCCAACTTATGACTTAGATGAGTACACCTATCTGATAACTATGACTGTAAGCACTGTTCTCCGTGTCTGCTCTGTGTCTAATGTTAGTGTTGATCATCTTGTACCCCCTTGTTGTTGTTCATCCATTTGGCTTTTACGTATGATTATATCTCGTTAAGAATCTAAGCCTTTAATGAGCCTTTGTGCCATGCAACGCCTAAATAGGCCGCATCAATTGGTAATGGCTATATTTGGAACAACTTATTATCTTCCTCAGGGAACTACTGTAGAGGAAAATGATTAAGAGATCCCTTTTGTAATTGTTTTTTTTTTTAACATTTTATTTTGCCATGCTAATTGTGACCAAATTAGGGTCACTAGAGTTATTATTCGGATTCCTTGTTAGTCAAACGAGATGAACAAGGTCTAGGCATTAGAGTGGTCATCTGGAGTGGCTCTCTACGGGCCCGGGACCCGCAAGTGGCTGCCAGGGGAACTAGTAGCAAAGTTTCATTAATAAGTGATAACTAAATAAAAACATTGGGGTAAAAACATTAATAAGATAATTTGTCCTCATGCATGGCCTTGAGCGCTTGTAAAGGCTAAGGATGCAACGAGAAGGCCTATCCGTCTGCGGGGCGTGGAGTCATCCGTCTGCGGGACGTGGATTTGGGCACGATTGAGTCTCCTCGTCTGTATGAGAGGTACTTGGTCCCGTGTGTGCCATCCCTTCGAGCACATATGATGACACTCCATATGATTACACTCTAGTATCTAGCACCTTAGGAGTCGTGAGTAGTATCCGACTTATGACTTAGATGAGTACACCTATCTGATAACTATAACTGTAAGCACTGTTCTCCGTGTCTGCTCTGTGTCTGATGTTAGTGTTGACCATCTTGTACCCCCTTGTTGTTGTTCATCTGTTTGGCCTAGTGACTATCTCCGAGCACGGTGGGGTGGTCTCTTAGGAGTCCACATGGTTGGGAGGCATTGCCACCATCATTGGGGACCGGCAAACAGGTTTTGGAGCGCAAGTTGAGATGATCTCTTTCTGCATCACTTCATTCAGTTATTGTACCTATTCAGTCTTGGTATTATACTCAGGACCATGCTATGTACCTATTTCATATTCTGGAATATATCATTGTAATTGTATATATAGTTATGTAATTGAACTTTCTTAGGAGAAAAGTTGTAATCATTGTAATTAATGAGAGGAAATGTGATGTTGCTTTATTGCCTTACGGATATTGGTGTGGGTATCGGATCCGACTGTATTTAATGTTTATGGATTCGTATTTTTTTTTATCAGATGGGATTAGGAACATTTGCTTTGGTGTTTAAAATGAATGCTATCAATCTATTATATTGATAACCGACTATAATGTGTAAAAAAAAAAAAAATTCTTGTCCCCTTTTGGCTCTTACCCTTCGGGGTTACGTAGCGGGATGTTACAATAACAGCCACCTAACAAAATCTGTAGAATTCATTCGCATCGTTTAAGAAACAATCCTCTCCAATTGACAGAACCATTGAATCGAAAGGTATATCGCTGTAGTGGGTGGTCAGTGGATGAAGCTTCAAAACTCAGTTTAGGCATGTCGTGTGCGTGGAGAAAAGCGTTTAACTCGAGCAGATTTAGATAACATCGGCATTGCCTTTCAATCCAGTTTTATTTTGTCAGTCGGCAGGTTGCAGCTTCTGCTTATTATACACGTCAAATCTTCCGCCCACACTCAACGAATTACAGGAATAGTGGTAAGCGAATGCTCACTAAAGTTTTCAATTCAATCGTAAAAAATATATATTCAGAAAAGAGTTTTCCATTAATTTGCCAGGTTGAAAGAAATTCAAGAGATATCATTCTCGGACGGTTTTTTGGGGAAATGATGAAACCAAGGTTTCGAAATTGTATGCTTCAGTTCAGATTCATACTCTCAATGTTAATGAATTCCAAAAACAATCTAAATTTAATATAAAATTCTTCATAAAAATATATATAACCAATAAAAAATCAATTAGGGCAAATCTGAATGGTTGAATTGATATAAACATAAAAAGGCTCACGAAGAAATTTCATAGTTGCTTTCATTTTACAACGAACGCAATATAAGAGTTAATAAGGGTATACTTCATTATGCATTTCAAATAACAGTGAAGTAATATGCTTCTCCATTTCTTGCTTTAATGGTAGAACCTGAATATAAAAATATTAAAAAGGAATGCATTACGGCCTACTGAAATGAACGCTTTTACAAGTTTCACATAGCAAATAAGAGATGAGTAGCCATGCATATGGCTGATGCGATACGGCTGCTCGATGTCCTGCAAAAACAACACGAATGACGGACAAATTTTAATGATGGGTAAGCATCCACACATACTGTCACATTTCCAGACAGATTTACCTGTGATATCTTATAATTTACAGAGCTGACAATATTTTCCACAGAAATCTGTCTTCTCACAATAGATTGGCTATTTAACCATCTTTTAATTGACGCTTTACGAAAATATTGATTATTAAAAATAAAGTGTACATTTTGTCAAGACGAATAAAAATGAAGAATTCTAAGTTAAATATTTTATTTTAGAAAAATATACTATAATATTTTTTATTAAATTTTATTAACGTCTCTGCTCTTCAATATGGAAGTTCATTTCTAAGAAGAGAGATTTTCTTCCCCACCCTTCGTGGAAAATTTTTAACGGAGAGAAAGCAAACTTTTGAACCGACTCATGGAATGGGTGGCCCAAACTTTCAGCTAGAGATGAACTAAAAGAGGCTAGAAGCTATTTAGAACTTCAATGGGGTCATAAGGTAAGAGATTACTTGATTGGTGTTTCTGACTCCTCTCCATATAAAGTGATCTAGAAGAGCCTTGAGGAATGTGATTTCCCTCAGGATCAAAAAAGAATTTTGCAGAATATTTTAAAGAATAGAGTGATTTTTCTTTAAGAAAAGAGTGATTTTTCTTTCCCCTATGGATGATTCGCTGATTTGGGTAGCACACAACGCTGGACAGTATTCGGTCAAACATGGATATAGGAACCTCACGGCAGGTCCTAAATCATATTGGCCATCTCATTTATGTTGGAATGATGCAGTTCTTCCCAAGGTAGGAGCTTTCACTTGGCTGTCTCTCCATTGGCGTATTCTTACAGGGGACCGTCTTCATAAGTTTTCACTTGGCTCAAATTTGAAATGTGTGCTCAGTGGGGAAATGGAAGAAAGTACTAATTATCTTCTCCTCAATTGCCCTTTTTCTAAGGAGTGTTGGTTTCAAGTAATGAGGAAATTGAATTGGGCCTCTCCTCTACCCCAAACATTGCTTTCTTTCATCAAAAGTTGGCCGAAATACAACACAGATTCAACATTTGCTTGTTTATGGGATATCTGCCCGGCAATGATTCTTTGGCAGATTTGGAAAGAAAGAAACTTCAAAATCTTCTAAAAATCTGTCTCTTCATTAGCTAAGGTGTGTGAGAACATTGACAAATCCATCTCAGAAGTAGCCATGGCTAAAGCTAGAAGAATCACAACTCACAGTTCATCCTAGACTTCATTGGATAATAGAATGACCAAGATGTGGGCTTTCTTATAACCGGTCTCTCATGGGGGCCATCAGATTGTAGTTGTGTGCAAGGTAGATAGGTCCAAGGTGAGATGGATACCTCTAGCTGATAACATGGTCAAATTAAATTTTGATGGGGCAAGCAAAGGCAATCCTGGGCCCTCTGGTACGGGATGTTTCATCAGGTCTAAGGATGGAAATCTTATAATCGTCAAGGCTACTAAAATCCTTCCTGACACAAATCATATGGCTGAGGCTTGGACTCTTGTTCACGGTCTTCAATTGGCTGTTATAGCAGGTTTTAAAAATATTTGTGTGGAAGGCGACTCTCTTAACATCATCAACTGGCTGAAGAATGGTCGATTAGATTCATGGAAGGCTAAAAATGTCTTAGCCTAGGCTAGAACTATGCTGCAATCTTTCAATAGCTATCATATTTCTCATTGCTATAGAGAGGCCAATCATGTGGCAGATTGGCTGGCAAACAAAGCTATGATCAACATCTTGAGGAATGGATAGTTTATGGATCTCAAGATGACGTTTCGACACAACTTAAGAGTCTTTTAGACAGGGATGTAATTTCTTTTTAAGTCAGAGTTGGATGTCCACCAGCGGGGATCTCATGTGAATTGTATAGGTACAGTGTTAATCCACGGGGCAGCCATGTAGGAGGATAGGGCCCCAAGACGGGTAAGCCTAGCTGGACCCCCCTCTCATGATACAACTGCCACCTTGGGAATTTTGTAACGGGAAGATCGCCCTTTTTCTTGAAGATAGGACGTATGTTGTAGACTGGTCCCAACGGCTGCCTGCCATTTGAGCTGTTACCATTTGGCCACAACTCTGACTCTCCGTGCCTTCTCATTTATTAGACACTCCCTTGGCCCTTCCATGTGCCTAGTGACGTAGGACAGCCAACTATCTCTTTAATTTTTGATGTGATAGGGTGTAATGGCAAAGCTTTCTTCAGGCTGCTTCCTCCCCAGATAATCCATTCGTTTCTCCATCTTTATTTCTGGACAGGATAGATTAGACATGCCTTTATTTCTCAAGGTGGAAGATATCCTTCCCGAATATCTATGCATAATCCTAAGCATTTATTTGTTATTCGAGCCCCTTCCTCTTTATTTCACAAGCTCAGAATTATGTTCTTATATGCCGCGATAGCTTTCTCCACACTTCTCTTCTCTTTGTCGATAATTTGAAGGAGCTTATTACTAGAGCTTCTGCAGCTTTTGGTGGCATTTGTTTTTGTTTTTGGGTGTAGGTTCGAAGGACTATGGAGGGAGAATTCACCAACTAGCGAATTTTGTTTCAACCCTATCCATGCGAGCCGGTGATCAAGGGAAGAGTGAATATCCTAGACTTGACACAGATCTTTGAGATCGATTGTACCTTATCACAATTCGCGGTAAAGAACATCTGCAGCCATAGATGGTTAAATGATTCAGAGGAATAGGAGATTAGATGGTCTGATGTCGTCTCAGTCTTCCTTTCAAACATTATAGATATTGTTTTGGACCCTAACTATGTCCTCCATATCGCTATGGGCATGGTTAACAAGAAGCTCTTCAGCGTGGACTAATGGAACGCGGCATTGGCAAATTATAATCTCATGTTTGGAGAAGCCTTGATAGGTGGCCTTTTTCCTCTACATTATCTCTGCATGATGAAGGCACTCAAATGCATCTACATGACCATGCAAAATAGCTTAGTCTATGGATGTATCAATGAACTTGACAGAGCACTCAAAGGGCATAGTTTCAGTGTCTAAGGCTATGAGGTCTAGATGTAGAGAGGTTTTTATAGCTATTAAATTCCTCTCTCTCCATCCTCCAGATCAAGCTCCTCACCTCCCAAGGAGCCCAGTGTCTACAGATGAGGACACAGACCTGGAGGAGGATTCAATCCAGGATATTGAAATTGAACCTGCAGCGAAGGCTAGTGCAGTTGATGGTCCTATGCTAAATAGGGTGATAGTCGAGTTGGTTCGGTGCTAGGTTTTTTCAATATTGGTTTTTGTTTTCCCCATCTTTGTTGCTACAAGTTTCAATGCCATGTGTTATGTCGGCTTTGTACATGTTGTATCATTTTGGTTGTTTTTCTCTGGGGCTTTGCTGCCCCCGCTATGTAATTACGCTTATATTATATTTTGATTAATATATGTCTGAGGGCCTACCCTCTTTTCTCTTAAAAAAAATTATTAAGCAAACATATTAAATATATAAAAATATAAATTTTTATTTTTAAATAAAGTATTATATTTAGTAGTTTATTTATTATTACAAGTAATATAACATGTATATAGACATAAAATAAAAATTTAAAAGTATTATTTTAAATATCTATCTTTGTAAATTCTTGTTTTGAGGTTCTAATTGCTACCTATGTTCATCATTCTTTATGTTAAGTGCCTTCCAAAGCTTCTTAGCAAAAACTAGAAAAGTTCTTTACAGATTTTTATGGTCTTCATTAGAACTAGAGAAAAGCTTTCACAAAATTCTCTCAAAATTATGTTGCCTTCCTCATGATTCTCGAGGGCTTGGTCTCATCGACATGTAATGGAAATATATGCTTTAATTTTTTTAACAAAGGCATTAAGGCCGTTGTAAAACGTTTTTAAGAACCACCAAGAATCTTCTTTCTTGGCCAAAAGCTAGAGTCAAATATACACTCACCCATCAAGATATTGAATCCTTTTAGACCATTATTGACTATATCCTTATGTTAATGCTACATAAAATTGGGAGGAGTTTCAAGCTATGGTGTAAAGATTGCAAATGGTAGAATCCTAATACACCATCTCATAATTACAAACCTTTCAAAGAGTATACTTGGCTCTCACTACACTTCTATATGGTGTAAAAGTTTAATGGAAGATGGGCTCTTCAATCATCTATTAGATCATTATACCAAAGATTCTAGAGTGTTTGGTCGATCATTGTTTAACCAGGGCTCACTCACTTTGCTTAGTGCATTTTATATCAAGGTCTTCCTATTGGTTCTAGAATGATTCACTTAGAAGTTATCAATCCTCGTTGCCCTTTTTGTGGACGTTAGGAAACTATTTAACACCTCTTCTAGTTTTGTCCTAGAGCCTAGGTGGCATGGAATTTGATCTATGATTTTTTGAGGACTTTTAGACCTAAGTCTTTTTCCTAGCACATGATACTTATAAGAGATTGGCCTAGTATTCCTACTAATTTTACCCATATATAGCATGCTTTCAAAGTGGAAATCCCATTTGGCATTTTGAAAGATAAGATTTTTTCTCCTATGTACTATGAACAACAATTTCTCCATGTATTCTAAATATATGATTTGTTCAAATTTATCAATGTGAATACAAGCACAGGCCAGAAAAATTACACTTTAAGTGGCCCACTTACAAGTTCTTCTTGATCCCTAAGATAATGTGCTTTATATAATTGCTATAGTTCCACCAACTTCTCCTTCCAATAAGGGCAATCCACTCCCAAAGAATGTCACCATGGTAGAAGTCATAATGCCTATAGGCATGATTCTAATGAAATTCTCATGCTTCTCAATGCAGATCTTATGGTTGCAATGCCTATGGGTAGTCTCTAGTTTCTCACCAACCTTTAGCTTCCTCTCAACCCTATGATAGAGGTGCCTTAGGTTGGCTAGATATTAGAAAGTTTATTCAACTTGCATTGGCCATTTCTTTTCCCAAGGCTACTAATCAACCTCCCAAGGATGTGTAGGATGGAAAGACTAATCATGGTATTCTTATATGCTGGTAGCCCATACTAGATGGCCAAGACAATCCCAATGTGTAGAAATTAGATGATTGTGACTTGACTCCTACTACTGGTTGAGTAGCTCTTATTGCTTAAAAACTTATTGTTATGTTTTCTCTTTTGATATGTTGTTTAAGGCTATGCCTTACATAAACTTTGGGGTGTGACTTTTTTACCCACTTTTTTTTGTGATATAGTATATTTTTACAAACTCTATATAGTCAATATAAATAGAACTATTTTAGAAAGAAAAAACTTAGTTAAATGAAAAATGGATATTATTCAAAACATAGGTACCCTTTTGTTTAACAATATACACATGAAAAAAAATCTTTAGAGTACTAATCATATCACTTACAAATTTATAATTATATATAAAAAAATATTATACAAAGTTTACATATAGAAAATATAAAAGTAAATTAAAAATTAATTGGATTACTTATAAGTTACAATGTTTCTTAAATTTTATTATCTATAACTATAAATTTGTAATGCTCTAAAATAATACTTAAAAAAATTTAGATTTAATAAACAAAAGAAAGATGTAGATGACAAGTAGAATTATAAAAATGAAGAACAATGGTTGAATTTAAAGTTGTTGCACAAAGCAAATAGATTAAATTTAATATTACAATTGAAGGCAAGTTAATAAATTGATATATTATTTTTAAATATATATATATTATAGAATAATCTTATATTCTATCTTCTAAAAATATATTCTAAACTAATATATATTTCTATAAGAAATATTTTAAATATTTTCTAAAAGTTATATTCCCTTATAAATAATATTTTATAAATTAAAATAATATATTTTATTCCCCTACAACAAATAATTATGGTTTACTAATAAAGTGTCATATATATGGTCATATAAAAAATAACAAGTCACATTATATTATTTGAAGAAAGGGACATGGTGTCAAGTCTGTGTGGCCTAACCCACTCTCCCAAGACTTAGTTGGGCTATTGTTGTTGGTTCCTTGTGTTATGTTTGCTTTTCTATTTTCTACTGTTAGCATGATGTTAGTCTCAATTTTTGCTTAGGTTGTTTGTGTTGATTCATGTCTTAGAATATGTCCTACTTTTTCCTTTTGGCTTTTGTAAGGGTAGGGACCCTTGTTATCCCTTTTAATATTATAAAAAATAAGTCACATTATATGGCTTAATAAATTTTAAAACTATAAAATACAAGTTAAATTGAAAAAATGGGCCATAGATCATCAAATTCCAAGCTTGTCCCACACTAACAAAGCCTATTAGATAATAAAAATAATTTGCATCTAAATGAATAGAAATAGTTGAAATCCCATAAACTTGGATGTGAGGATTGTTTGTGTTTCAGACACCAAAATAGTCATTACATGTATTTGTATTATGCATGATCCAAAATCCTTAATCTTGGCTTAAATTTCATGGTCAACCCTACTTGTAAAACAAAAATTTTAGTCACATCCTTCAAATAAATCCTTAATCTTGGCTTAAATTTCATGGTCAACCCTACTTGTAAAACAAAAATTTTAGTCACACCCTTCAAATGCTAAGGTATATTGCATACATTATATTTACAATTTGTTTAGAATAAGGCTATAAAAATTTCTTTATACCTAAAATATATGGTAAAAGGGGGACGATTTAATAAGAATTATGAACTAAGAGGGGTATAAAAATTCAAGATGTAGAGGTGGAAATGAAAATTAGTGGTATTATTTAAGATTGCATGTTTGAAGGTGATATAGGATAAGTTTACTAAGTAAATCTTTTTGAGTCTAGGTTATCCTTATAGAAAATTTATTTTTGTGAGTTACATTTCAATTAACTCAATTGACCCTACACAACCCAACTTTCTCTTTTATCTTTTAGGGTTTCTCATCACATATAAGGGTTTTAAAATTTTTCATTTTATGAGTTTACATTCTATTTTTAAATGTAACCTAATTTTCCATCTTTATGCTTCATTGATATGCCCTTCTTTTAGGGTTTTGTGTCCTTATTTAAACTTCCTATTTATCAACCACCCTACCTACCTTTGTATTTGCTTTAGAATTTGTATTTTGCACTTGTTTTTAGGTATGATTTACCTCTTATTTTTCTTATTTTTCTATAGTAAGTTTGATTACCCTTTGCCACATTATTGAGTTTACATTCTATTTTTAAATGTAAACCTAATTTTCCATCATTATGCTTCATTGATATACCCTTCTTTTAGGGTTTTGTGTCCTTATTTAAACTTCCTATTTATCAACCACCCCACCTACCTTTGTATTTGCTTTAGAATTTAAATTTTGTATGATTTATCTGTTCTTTTTCTTATTTTTCTATAGTAAATTTGATTACCCTTTGCCACATTATTGTTTGTGCCAAAAACTACTCATAATCCTAATCTTCCATTGAGAAGGATTGCTCACTTAAACCCGAAACACCTATAGTATATTAAAATATAAGCAAAAATACAACAAAAACTAGTCCTTCGAAACAACTTGCAGACCAAATTGCGAGAAGCCCGACACAATCAAAAGAGGCGGAAGACACCTATCGACAGAGAGTATATAAAAAATGCTGCCTCAAGAGGGTGGCAGTAGTGGGCTTCAAAACATTCAGACCTAGTCCGAATTGGAACCATAATTATCTTCTGGCAGCGTGATGGAAAATGGAAGAGCGAAGGCAAGAGTACTTGGAGCACGTGGGGCCCTGTGCCAAATCAGGCACATGATGGTGAAAAAAATGCACAATGATGAAAACCTCCTTAGATTGATTTGTCATCCCCGCTGGAAGCTGGAAACGGTGTGCGTTCAACGCCCTGTTAATAAGGTTGTAGCAGTCTCCCGAAGGACTATTTGCATGGTGTTATACACACATGCGGCATGATGGGAGGTTTGGAGGAGATCCCTGTCAAATATTCCACCTATAAGAGCCTCACTTTCTTGGAATAAATAATGATATTGTTAATGTTGGTAGTTTTGAGATCAACATAGGTGACTAAGAAGAATATGATCATCACATGATGCACATGTGGCTCAATAAGATATTCATCTTACGGGATAAATTTTGATCTAGATACATTACAACAAGTTTAATCCTCTAATTAAGTGGCAAGTCTCTTTTAAGACATTAATGGGATGTCCTCATGACATGGAAATCTTACAAGATCTTGGATCCTTAATGAATCTTTCTAATGGTGTGTCCTCTAATCCATCTTAATCTTTCCATCCTAAATTTGCCACTTCTATAGCAACTACCATCACTAACCCTAGTCTTATCCCTAATACTTCCATTTTCCATACTCATTTTCTTTTGGCTTTAATCCCCAATATGGTCTTCCCAAAGGTTACACTCCACCTTTCATCACCCCCACTACTACTTCCACATATTATATCATTCTTCCTAGTTCCATTCCTATCACTTATATGGAACTACTATTACACCCTTCACCCATGTATCCCATACCATTTCCCCATCCCAAGTTATGGCCAATACTTCCTATACTATGTTTAATCCATTTGCATCCATATCCATGCCTCTTACTTCCCAAGCCATTTATACTTCTTGTACCATTTCCTGCACTCACAACACCACACTTATTCCCACTACCACCTTGGATACACTTGTACAAGAAATAGTGAATCTAAAGAAAGAACTTAAGGATAAAAAGAAAGATATTATTGTATACAGTCCTCCACATTGTACACCTTTATCTTGTAAGGTTGTTTCATGTCCATTGTATGTGTAAGATTTTTGGGTCCTTATTTTTATATGTGCAATGGAAAAAGAGACTCCAATGTCCATTTACAATCATTCAAAATAGCATGTATTTTCTTTGCTTATTATGATACAATCTTAGCTAAGTTATTCCCATGAACCCTTAATGGTTATTCTATTCACTAGTTTTATTTATCATAGGTCTAAGTTTAATCACATGCTTTGATAATCTTGCTACTACATTCTTACAAAAATTTTGTATAAACATTGGATTAAAGATCATTGTTAATGACCTTAAATAGATGCATATAAAAAATAAAGGAGCCTATCAATGGCTATGTTATTCAATTTCAATCTTTGTGTGGCAAGCTAAAACACTTGTTTGATGATGATGAGTTCCAAATCATGTTTATTGAGGGACTACTTCTGCTAATAAATAATAATATGCACCTAAGTAGATTTCCATCTTTCAGAGACATGGGCACACATTTGAAAAATCTTAAGGTTAAGATTTTAGCATCAAATAATTTGAACTCTAGTTCATCATCGTCTCAATTCATACTCTTCTAAGTTTCAAAAGTCCAATAATTTTTTTAAGGCTAATAATATGAGAGAAAATGTGAATCAAGTTTCTACTAGTTCTTTGTTTCCTTCATTTAAACCAAATAATTCTATAAATTTTACTAAGCTTAAAGAATCTATGAATGGTGTGATTCAAATAAATTGTTGTGTACTAATTGACTTACACTCCCTCCCATCTATACACTAGATCCCAACAAACCACTTCCTAAAGTAAGATTTAAGACTTGTACCTTTTTGGTCTAACTAAAGTGGTAAGACAACACAATCAAAGTATTAAAAACGATTTCATTTTTCATCTTTAAAGAAACCCTTCAATGAGTGTATGATTGTGGTTTATCTTTTTAACACACTAAGAGACCATTTGTGCAAGTGTTATACTAGTTTGTAGGATCAATAATAACATCATAGATTTCCCATTCTCACAATTTTTCTCTAATGTCTGATTGTCCATAATAATTCTTTGGTGAGATGCCCTCATCATAAAATAAAATAAATTGATCAAAACTTTAATGGCTCCCACAATTCAAACAAGTCTTACGCCATGCCATCCCTACTGTAGATTGATTCTATATATCACTTGGTAGACCATGTCTAGAACATTTAATTCTTACATTTACTTTTATGTATGGTTTTCTCTCTCTTTCAATTCTTTACATCCTATGGATACAACCAATTGAAGGGGCATATATTGTCACTAACATTCCTATGTAGAGATTTCAAAAAGTGATAAGTTCTACATGGAGAGTCATTACCATGACTAGATTGAACATTATTGCATGACATGCCTTATGCCTCATGTGCCTTGTCATCCTATGACTACTATGCCAAAAACATCATTATAATTTTCTAAGTAGGTGGAATTCCATAACTTTACTCATCTCTTGTTTCCCTGCTTTCTTTGATTATTAGCAAGCTCCTATTTTTAACCCAAATTTCACTTGTGAGACAGAAGCTACATATTGCATAATTTTCCTCTATTTTGAATGTTCCCATGTAGAGTACACAATGAAGGACAAACCCACATGATCAAATCCTATAGTGTTCATTACTTTACTTGGAGCCCTTTCGTGTCCTTTGATGTTTGAATATTTACTTCACATGCATGTTTGCGATTATTAAATATTTTGAGATGTATGATCATTTCAAGATTTAAATGCACCTCAAAGTGGAGACAAAATGTAATGGTGAAATTTGTATACCTTTGGTATTTCCCATTTAGTTTTATATCCATTTGATAAAATCCCTTGATACATGTACATAGATCAACAAATGGTGCAATCTTGTGTGAAGTTGGGCTTATTCCCCTAGCCTTCAACCATTCTTATACACATGTATTCCCACTAATACATTAACCTTATCCTGACATTTATTACACCTACCTAGATATAGTTGTTAGCCACCCAAATTCAACCATTTTTCAACCTAGGCTCATTTTGTAACTTCACAAGTCAATCCTAGGGTTATGGACTTGACCCTTGCCTTTTTAAAGTTCAAAGTCAAATTTGGTTGATTATCCCACTTCATTTTTCTTGCTTTGAGCCAGCTATTTATATCTTTTGCAAAAAAATGGTTCTATGTTAATATTTAAATGCATTCATTTTAGATAATCTGTAATTCACAAGTCATCTCATCCTAAAGAATTAAATGAGAAATTAATAGCAAATCATTTGGATTTCATGCAATAAAATGAGTAACAAATATGCATGCATCATCCTAGGGATCTTGCCTATTGTCTTCAATCTTTTTGGAGGGTTGCCTAGGAGAATATGTCTCCTTGCAACACAATGATAGCCCTTCCAAGGTATTTTTAAATATCACCAATCATCAAATATTAGAGAATGATAGAGTAGAGAAAAGTCAACCAAGGGAGTAAAAGAGTAAGAGTAGACATTGTGTAGGGTCAAGTCCAAACTCAAACGACAACTCTATGGTCATGAATTCAATCCATATCCCACTAACTCAACCCTAGACAACACACTAACACAGTGCATAATCTAAAGCATTCTACTTATTGAGAGATCACACTTTCAAACTAAAGATAGGCCATATTCAAGAATCTTCATCGAACAACATACATTCTTTAGTTATAGAGCTAACTACCCTTACCTATGGCATTAACATTCATAAAATAGTGACTACAATACTCTAAATTATCAATTGGTACTAATGATCATGTTCAATCTAAGCTAATTTGTTCTCAATTAATTACATTTATTTTAACTAGTATAGATATCTTCAAAATACTTCTATCTAAAAACATTGAGAAATATTAGTTTCAAGCTATTTTATTTACTTAAGAGTTATTTTATTTTACTTTAGACCTATTTTATTTACTACATACATAAATGGGCACATAAACTTTAACTTTTAGTTAAGAATTATTTTATTGTTTGTTATTATGGGTGAAAGTAGGTTTTCAAAAAGCCCTAAACCCTTTTACAATAGGACACCAAAAAATTAAGAATGCCCCACAAACAAACACACAAGAAACCAAACTCCATGAGGATGGAGTTCAATAGAGAGAAATAATAGCAAAAGCTCAAAAAACAATAGAATGGGAGCACAAATGACAACATCGGGTTACATAAAAAACATTTCCTTTAATCCACTAACGAATTCACACTCGTCATGAAGGAATCCCTGATGGTCATAAGGACCTCATTATCCAGGTCTACAACCTCTTTCTCTTTTTGTAGCTATTGTGATCTTGTCCTTTTACTAGGGCCCCTAACTTCAACCAGCTTCTTCTTTAGAGAACTTTGATGGAGCATTGAGACACTTGTAACTAAATTCCTAATTGCGGTCTCTTTAAATTTATTTATTTCAACAAATATTAGACTAATGTTCATGATTTTTTCTATTCTAGTATAGAGAAATTTACACTAATATGAAAATTATTGTACTTTATTTACAATATTTACTTTATTTTTATTTGAAGAGCCTTTATATAAGTTTTAATTAGTCGATAGGCTTTTATATGTGAGCTCGGAATTGTCTCACGCCGTAAAAGTAAAAAAAATGACACGAGGAAGTTTTCCTATCGGCATATTCCTTGAACCTCCTATGGGTGCAAGTGTAACCTTTAAGAAAAAGTTTATTTATTAAACAAAGATAACACCGGATGGTAATGACGACATTTTGGATTGATGGGAAATAGAAAAGAAGAGATTTTCGGCTAGCGTGCCCGAGTTCTCAACTGCTCAGGTTCCCTCGCCATCAATGTCAGGCATTACATGATTTATGCCCATGATGGGAAATGTCACTGACCATAAACGCAATACATGATATATTGAAATTCTACGATGAAGACTAGTTCTATGCATGCATCATACGGATCGCTGAGTCTTGGACATACCATATACTCGTAACCGAACCGTTCCATCGTATCATTTTACGTTTGTCGATATGCTTAATCAATTCTATCATCTGTAATATGGAGACTTTTGGATTCCGGCGCGAAGTAGCACCTTATTTTGCTGCTTCGGCTCGGTAAAAATAAAATATGCTTCATAAAATTTTACTTCCTTGAGAGCTTTATTTCTTAATTTCTATTACAGGCAAAGGGTTTTCTCAGTCTTCCCAAGTATAAATTTTCTAGATCTACTGTCTAAAATCAGAATAAACCTTTTAGCACCTCAAACTCTAACGCTATCTTCACATAGAGGGGTTACTTGAATTTTCTCATCAGGTGCTGTTGAAATAATTTCAAAGGTTTTTACTGGATGATCTTATAAATTTTATAAAAATAGTTAATGATAAAAAAATTTATTCAGATTTATAAGAGCCTGATGATTCTATGATATTTAAAAAATTCTTAACATTATAAATATAAAATTATAAAATTTCTCTTTAAAATTTTATCCAAATTCTTTTGATTACTTCTAGTTCTTTTAAATACCTTCTACTAAAACTAGACGGATAACAAAATTTTATAACCAATAATATAGTATTTCTACAATCCATTATAATTGTAAAACAAACTTCTGATAAAAAACTGTGTTCTAGAAGGGGAAAAAAAAAAAAAAAACTCAAACACGATTTGCTTGTTATACAAAGTTAAGACATATCTATCCATAAGTTTAAATCCTAAAGCCCCTTACATGAGACCGTGGACTAGGGTTTTAATTTTGTAAAGGTGTTTTTAACTTCCCATGTTGGTTCCAACGTGGATCTTTTAACACTTTTCTCTCCGCTTGCACGATGCTTTTCACTTTTGTGTGATTTGGCCTATCACTCTGAAATTTGGAACTGGTCTACGATGGCTATTAATATTCTGATGTATATTTACATTCTGTTTTCAAGTTTTTAAAAATTTAATGAATAACTATTAATATTATAACGAATCACTTTCGCTAAGAATATAAACATTGAGGAAAAAAACTCACACAGTTAAACCCTGAAACACTCATAAATAATTATCATGAACTGTGGAAATCCCTGAAACACTCATAAATAATTATCATGAACTGTGGAAATCTGATGTCTATCAGACCTTCTGTTTGCCAACATTTTATTGAAATATTTTAAGAAGATAAAAGCACTCTGAGACACTCTCAGTCTCACCTAAACAGTAGGCAACGTGTGTCCTGCCAACTACTATTCAACAACTTTACCAACTCATTTGTATGTTAGCAATATTTTGTCAGTTTTATTTCAATTAAAGTCAAGATTACAACCTGCTGGACATTTGATAGCCAGTGGATTTGCAGTTTTGGTTAAGAAACTACAGCTAACAAGATGAACGATACGATAGAGTTATAGACTATTAATTTACTGTTGTTTTCATTAGGCAGAGTACCCCTATTAAACCTCTATTAATAAAACTGTACTAAACAGTAAACAACCAAAGCCAGGCCAAAAAATCAAAAAGAAAACTGAGAACAATCCAAATTTCTTAAAGTGGTGATGATGATTGCTTGAACTGTTGTTTGCATCAATGTGCCAAAGCAATCACTTGGCAATTCAAACAGGTGGTGATGGTGAAGTGGCAATAGTACTCCAAAATCAAAATCTAGTAACTACTGTTTTGATAAGCTTTGCTACCCTTCATAAACCAAAACAAAGTACTATCAAAATAATCCAAAAGAGGTACAAGATCAGGCAGCGATCCGTCTTAGATTCGACTAATAATAATAATCAAGATTTAGAATAGCTCGGCATCTGTGAATCCGTTCGGGTTCACGAGTTGGCTTTCCCCTTCCCCACACGGCACTGAATAGAAGGCGAAGAGGAAGAGCTTGTCTGACATTTGGCATGTTTAAATGTAACTCTGTGGACCCAAAATTTTCAATGGACACGTCCAGATTTTCCTTACACAAGCACAGAGGGGAAGAAAGCGAAAGCGAAAGCAAAAATCAAGGACACTGAACACAAAGTCTTTACTTACGATTTTTTTCTTGCTAATCTTGTACTTGAAAATTGTGATTGAAGGAATTGTCGGATAAGAATCGAGTACTGCGCCATAATTCTAAAACTTTCACTTAACAGAAAGTCTTTAAACTCGTTTGAAATAACTAACAAAAAATGAGCATGGGTTTGAACAGGGAAATAGCAGTGCTGATTATTATAATACTTCGACAAATATATAAAAGTTTAAAAGTTGTATAGTACATCAATTTAGTAATGTACGAGATCTTCTTTATACATGCAATTTTAAAATATATATTTTAAGAACTCTACATTATTATATCTACTATTTTACCTTTTATAAATTATATATAATTCATTATACAAAAAGGAGCTAAAATAGTGGAATCTAGATTGCGTAAGGTTACGCATTTATTGATCATTTTCCAATGTGATTTAAAAAAGGATTCAGCATGTGATTATCAAAGGAAATACTTGTTCATATGTCGTAAGCATATAATTAAACATCATCTAGTGATGAGCCACTCCCAATGCAAAGTGTCGACTTTAAGCTCTTCCGTTAAACATATTCTACCATAGTTCAATGATATGCTATGAATTCGGCAAGTTTTCAGAAGTGAAGGGTAACATTTAAACATTTTATGCAATCTTGATAAATACATCTATTGATGGATAAAAATGATAAACTAATGGATAAAATATATCTATTAACAAGAATTTGTAGATGTTGAACTTAGCCTAATAAATGGTTGAGGTGGTGTGTGTTATCGGAAAATTGGAATGATTATCAAAAGTATCAAAATAACCCAATAATACAATGGAAAAGGAAATAATCAAGATTCAAAACAACAAAAATAAACCTTGCAAACCTCAATACTTCATAGCTTCCATTGGTCGCCTATCTCAATCGATCTTGCGTAATGAATGAAGCCCTCAGAAGGCGCACTTCCTTGCTTTTTTTTTTTCTTTGATGTCAATGGAGAATGGCTATGATAATTCTTGTAATGAAGATGAGCTTCATAACAATAGTAATGGTAACAAGATAACAAGTTGATCGCAAGCAATGGAAGAATTTGGTGCCAAAGGCGCGTTGTGATTCCTACAGAGTAAGGGTACTAAAAGCTTGGATGATACAAATGGAGGAATTGGGTTCAATTTATAGACTCACGAGAGAGAAGATCAACGGTATAGAAAGAATAAGAAGATCAATGGTTGAGAAACTTTGAGAGGATGTGTGTGAATAAAAAGAAGATAAGCGTCACACAAAAAGTTGTTTTGTTTGAGTTAACTGCTTTCTTTTATAAAGATAAGATTTGATTTCATAAATTAGAAAACTTTTTTCTAATTTAAGAGTTGTTGATAAAAACAAGATTGATTAAATCAATTAACCCAACTTGTGATTTGCTTTTTGCATAATTTGAGAGAAATTAAGTAATAAATTATTTAATTTTGTGTGCATGAAGAAGAAGATTTATTTTTAGAAGATTTGGAAGATTTTTAAGGAATTTGAAGATAAAAAAGCAAATTAAATAAATAAATTTATTTAATTGTTTGTGCATGCTTTGGAAGAATAAATAAAATATTTGATTATATTTTATTTTTAGAGATTGAGATAATTTAAATAAATTTGATTGATTTATTTAAATTTGGAGGAATAAGTGATTTAATTAAATAATGAAAATTATTTAATTGCTTGGAAGAATAAAGTTGACTTCGATGAAATTAATTAAATAGAGGTAATTTATTCATTAATGGGAGGAATATGAACCAAATAAATTTATTTATTTATTTATTTATTGATAGAGGAATTAAATGGAATAAATATTAAGAATATTTATTTAGACAGAGTCGTGTCATTTTTAGGTGTATACATTTTGCTCCTCTTTGATGCAATGTATTTTATCATGTTGTTTCAAAGAATAGATTTTTCTGATAATGATACATGTCTCAGTTTGTCCATGGTATAGGTTTATGACACTAGAATACCCCCTCGGGAGATTGGATGAGATGAAGGGAAGAAGGACGTGAGACAGACAATCTCACGATGAAGAAGGTGAAAAATAGGTTAGGTTGAAGATAAACAGGTCACAGTTCAGAGAAACAGAAGAAAACAGCCTTGGGAAGTAGTCACGGTCACCACACAGCCAGTTATGGTTCACTTGCTATATATAGGAGTTGGGTCCACAATACTAGTCATTTGCACACTTGGCTTTTGTTGATTGGTCCCTTAGAGCTTAGGAGAGCACAAGAGCTAGAGCAGTCAGTATAGATATGGATATTCTATGCGAGGAGCACCGCTTTGAGTGCGTTCGATGGTTTGGGTGGTTAGCTGAGGCAGGACCACCGGTATGTAGTTTGACAAAACTTGCCTAGGCTCATTTATTAGGCTAATAAATGCTAGGGAAAAATTAGGGAAATGAATGCACTGAATCACATTTTGGCGCATTTGCCATGTGAAACTATGCATTTGTTGTGTTTCTGCACATTTAAGCTATGAATTAGCACATTTAATAATATTATCAATACATTATGCCAATCTGCGCATTCGTTATGAAACAACGCATTCGTTATGAAATTGCATTTCTGTGATGTCTTGTTGCGCACGTGTGTAAAGCTACGCATTTGCTCAATGTTGCGACGCATATGTCAGAAGTGGCGCATTTGTTGTGAAATGGCACATTTATCTTCTGATTCAGCGTACTTGTTTTAGATAGTCAGTTTACTTAGCAAAATTGGCTCGATTGGCATTTTGATCGATGCGTCAATCGATAAGCTATCTCCGAGATTGTGAGAATCTAGTCAAGAGATGTTATGCTTGGTTTTGATCAATTTGATATGTTAAGTGATAGGATACTTTGATAGGTTTGAGCAGTTTTGCAGTTGATACAGTTTTGGTTGACGCTTTGCTTTGCTTGATTCCAAGAGGACATTTGTGATGTACTCATGTTGCAGCAGTAGTTTCCCTTGCCGATGTTACAGCTGTATATGCTCACATATATGGATCGGGAGGCACTCGGTGCGATGGGTTTGGATTACGTTTGCTTTATGCCTGAGGTTCGTGCAAACCTTAGTTTGCTGACTACTGCGGTGGAGCGTTTCCATAATGAGGATGGGACGTTCCATCTACCCACTGGTGAGATGGCTATTACTTTAGAGGATGTCTACAGGATCCTGCACTTACTGATCTAGGGCGAGCTTGTGGAGTACGACTCTCAGCATGATGCCAGATTAGTAGAGTGCAGGCGTGTGTTCGATGATGCTAAGCTTGAGGGTCAGGTGATCTCATGGTAGGATATATATGATTACTATGACTACTTCCCAGGAATTGTGGCAAGATTGATCGAGGGTGTGGCATGCCCTGATAGGAGGTTGCATGGGTTTCCCATTGGCTGGGACAGGACTTTAGAGAGGATGGTTACAGAGGGCACCCGCTTTGCATGGGGTGTCTGTGTTTTCGCTCACTTGTATCACGACATGAATTAGGTGGTCTACCATAGAGCTGTCGGTTTGTCTGTAAACGTCTCGCTGTTACAGTTCTAGTTACGGGAGCACATAGTCATCAATTGGCCCATTTGCATGTTTTCTAGGCAGCGAGGGGAGCCTTACTCATATGGTTACGTAGGTGTTATTTCCCAACATAAGCTAGGAAAGCTTGAGTATTGGAGACATGCACTGGATAATGTGGATGGAGTTATCTGGCATCCATACATAGATTGCGAGCCATGGGATGATGAGGATGATGAGCTCTTTTATTGCTTTCAGACTTGGTGGTTGATTGGGCTGACACATCACATTCTGGAGAGGCAGATAGTCAGCCAGGTGCAGAGACAGTTCGGGAGAGTGTAGGGTCGGCCATAGGGGTAGGCACTGTTTGCCAAGACACATGCAGAGCAGTTGAGATGGGGCCCAGTTGCTTCCTATGAGGAGGCTAGAGCAGACCTTTTACAGATTCCCTACTAGGCTTGGCTGATGAGGAGAGAGGTAGTGGATGCGGGGATGACTCCCGACTATGAGGAGTGGTTTGCGGCCCACCCATTCCTAAGGTACGCAGGACCTGGAGAGTTGGATCCTCGCCTAGTGGAGGTGGATTTAGATGATGAGGATGATGGAGGCAGGAGGAGGAGGAGATGGAGGAGGGGGAGAGGAGGACGGGGCGATGGAGATGACGGAGGTGATGGAGGCGAAGGAGGGGATGGTGGAGATAGAGGTGGAAGGAGGAGAGTTGGGGAGGGATCCTCCCAGTAGTAGGCAGCGCAGCAGCAAGCTACACAATAGATACAGGTGTCAGCACTGCAGCAGGTGCCCCAACAGGCAGTTGTATAACAGCAGGCACAGGTATAGGTTCCATAGGTTGCTGCCCAGCCTAACCTATAGCAGCAGGATATTACTATATTGCGGGGTCAGGTTAGACATCTCAAGGCACAGCTTAGGGTGACAGAGTCCTGGAGGGAGGCAGACATAGGGATCATATCCAGTCTCACTGCTGAGTGAGACACAGCACTAGTGAGGGTGCAGGCTCTTAGATTGGAAAGAGATTCAGCCTTTGCTGCCTTGGGTACTGATGGGGCCACTACATTTTTAGTTACTCAGGTATAGTAGGCTTAGACGCAGCTTGCATAGGTTCATGGTGAGCTTGCTAGAGCACTGGCCCAAACTCAATATTATAGGGGTCTATATCATGGGGCTGTGCTAGTAGACCAGAGGGCACCCAGCTATAGGAGTTAGTCTGTGGCAGGTACACCTTAGAGGGCAGGGTGTTCACGGTCTACAGTATCTGCTATGGGTCCACAGCAGTCAGGAGCTAGCAGAGGAGGGGACGGAGAGGGCAGTGCTGGGAGCAATGTCCCATGGTAGCAGGGCTAGCCTTTACACTTGTACTAATTTTTACTTATGCATACATATTTGTGATGGCTCATGGATAGTCTGATATGTATGTATTTATATCATTTTGTATGGTTATCGAGACATGTATCATTATTTTTGCGATGTATGCATACTTTTTATGACTTGGCTCATAGATGGACTTTGATATTGTACACTTGGACATATATATGTTATATTTATATGATGATGCAACTTATGTTATGGTCTACATTCATTATGTGATGTCTAATGTATGCCCCTTACTTTTGATGTCTATATGGTGCTATGTGATGTTTTTATTGGATGCACATTATTGTTGATGTCGATATGATCTAATGCGGACTTAGATGATTTCATGGATGCACCTAATATGCAAATGAGAATGTTATCTATATGATTATGCAATTTATGAGATGATCTATATGTACTTGGCTATGTTGTTGATTTTTTCTGTTGACACTATGTTATGCTGATGCAAATGTATATGGATGATCTAATGCACTATTATGTATGCAAATGATTTAACCATGTTAATGACTATCTCATGTGATATGATATGCAAACTATGCCATGTTTTTGTTATGTCTAATGTACTCAATCAACACAGAAATGACACAATGATAGATAGAAGACTGACCGATGGAAGGATCACAAGCTTTTATTTGCAAACATTGATACTCTGCATAGAATTTTTATAGCATGGGATATGGATGCTTTGAGGATGTTTTCTGGATGACTTGTGAAGGTATGGGATTGGGTGTATGCAGCTTGTGTGCAACTTCTAAGATAATTACTTGTTGCTTGGGGACCCACACCTTTTTTAGTTTTGCTTTGAGGTGTGTGGGTTTATGCAGCTCTTGAGATGGGTTTTTCTTTGATTCTTGGCTTTTGTATCTGAAGGCATGAGGACCTTTAGGATTGATGACTTTATAGGTAGAGGCATCCAAATATTTGTTGTTGAATTCCCTTGGGATGGTGGAAGTGGGGCTGGTGGAAGCTCTTTGTTTAGATAGCGTGTGCATTTGTTGGCCATGATTGGGGTTTTTAGAGGATTAATGGATGGATAGATAAGGTGCTAGAAGAAGTGGTGGTAAAATGCATGGAGGGATGTTAGGAGTTGGAATTAGCAGAGGTAGATTGCATGGTGGAAGGTGTATGGTCACATGTTTTTGGGATGTATATGATAAGGGAGGTGGAATGGTGACATATGTTTTGCGAATATGATAGGGTTTGTGATGGAAAGTTGTGGATTTGGAAGGCATGGAGGAAGTACCAACATCGTGAGATTGCTTTTCTTGGGAGATATAACCAAGGCCACAAGAGGGTGGAGGAATTTTGACATGGATAGGCTCCAAAATACCTTGTTCATGAAGGCCTAGGCCTTTACGTTGATAGTTCATATTTTGGAGTATATGGTGGACAATGGGATTATGTGTGCTTTGGACACTAGTAGCGATCTCCTTATTTGATGGGGGAGGTGAAGCGATAGATAATGGTTGTTGGTGTTCTAAGGAAGAACATTCATGGATGAAGGTAGTGAGACCAAGGGGATAGGATAACGGATTTGTAATATGGTTGATAATAGATGGTGGAGGATCGTTAGGAGCTAAGATCCAAGTTATTGGTTTGATCATCTATGTGCACTTGGGAGGCAAGTGTCTCATCAAGGAAAGTGTGTGTTGTTGGATCATGGATAGGACTAGATGAGGTAATAAGCTCATGACCATGGAATGCATAAAGTTGGCTAAGAGGATCATCATGGTTTGCTTAATCATAGATAGGCTCTTGATCATAGATGGGATCTTGATCATAGATAGGATTAAGCTTGATGGGATCAATGTGCTCATGTATAGGTTCTTTATCAATGATAATATCTGGATCATAGAACAGATATAGGTTATGGATGGGTTGGATTTGGATTTCTTCTTCATGTATGGGTATAGGATCAAGTTACTCATGGATAGCTTTTTCATAGGTAATATCTTGATCTTGGAAAAGATAAATGTTATGGACAGGTTGGATGGGGGTGCTTTCATCTTGATTTAGATAAAGGGTTGATGTTTTCACATGCTCTAGAGTATACTCCCAACATAACTCTTGATTTTCTTGAATTGAAGTGGACGTAGAAGACTCTTGGTTAACAACATGAAGGTACGATGGACCTTGACTTTGGTTCATGATAGGAGGTTCTTCAATAAGCTCAAGGGGTTGTGGATTACATGACGAGGTTGGAGCAATGGATAGGTTTGAAGGCCCTTTGATATGCTCTTGGATAGGTGTTTTATGACACAGACACGGTTGATTCCTTGCTAATAGCCATTGGATCACATCCTTCATGAGTGCATGGGTAGACAGACAATACAACGGATGGAGAATAATGGTAGACGGTGTAGGCCCATGGTGAGGATTGCTCCTACTAGAAGGGAATGAAATTGGATGAGTGGATTTAGATTTCTCCATAGCTTTTCTTTTGATGTATAAGCTTGGAAAAAGTCTTTGGAAAAGATCATTCGAGGATTCTTTGGTTGTCAGATTAGAGCTTGGGGAACTTGATGTCAGTGTTGGTGTAGGACTGGTATGCTTTGGGCTATGCCTTCTAGGGGATGGTGAAGGAGGACTAGTAGCTAGAGTGGTATATGATTACAAACTTAAGGTGGTGCTTCCCTTGTCAAGAGTATCATTAAGACGGGAAAAGAATGTATAATCTTGGTGAGAGGCATAACTAGTACTTGCATGCTCATGTTGGGAGGGGTTTGGTTCACGTGGATCATTTCTTTCCCTATATTTGTCAAACTTGGGCACATCAAAATTAGAATGTGAAGGTCTCTTAGCCAAGCATTTATCAAATGGATAATGAGATATGCCCTCTAGTGAATATCATTTTGTGGAAGATCTAGCTTGTAAGATCACCATTTGTTGTTGCATGGCTTGGATTTGTTGGGTAAGTGCTTCTAATTGATTTGTCATCTCCACAGAAACTGATACTAGGCTAAAATGGGTGTCCAGAAAGGTTGAAATTTTTCTCTCAAAAGGTCTGGAAGTGCCCACCATGATGGATGCGTAGAAATAAATGTGCAGTTACAGAGAGTAAATGCATAGTAGAACAGGATAAATGCGTCGGATTGATAAATGATAGATGTGCAATAGAATTTAACAAAAGCGTAGCAAGTCGAAATGTATGTGCAACTTTGCATAACAAATGCGTAGCTCTATGTTTTTGACTAATTTTGCAATGCTTTTGGCACATTTTTTGATGTTTTTTATTTTCTTGGCTGAAAGTTGGTCTCTTTTGATCTAATTTTTTCAACTATGGCAAGAAGACACAGCAAACGCAAAGAATATTTTCATGGTTTTTGATTTTTTAAGATTTTTTAAACTTTTTTGACTTAAAAAAACAAGTACAAATCCTAGGATGGCAAGGGAAGTATAAACTAAATTCTCACTGTTACATGAGGCATCTTTGGAAGGTGATAATCACCCTTTGTTGATAACTGAGAGGGGGGGGGGGTGAATCAGTTATCCTAATTATTTCCCTTATTGAACTTTCCTTTAATAAAATTAAACACAAAACATTAACCATGAAATAAGAAACACATGACACAGTATTTTTGACGTGGAAACCCTGTTAAGGGAGAAAACCACGGGGTGATTAACCCAAGAATTATTCTCTGTTAGAAGAATAGGAAATTACAAAAATGGCACTTGCCAATTAGGGCTCACTGCCCGAGCACACTGCTCACAAGAGGCTCACTGCCTACAAGAAGACACACTGTCTTACAAAGTGATAAGAATCACAGTCTTGAACTGATTGGAAGCATCTGCATATGCTGGAGTTCAGTTCCGGTTAAGTTCAGTATACTGATCTGCTGCACTTCATCTTTCCTCTGTTCTTTAGTCTGCTATCCTTTCACATACCGGATCTTTCTTGCTACTTCTGCTCTACTCTGGACTTGTTCGCATATCCTTTTACACATTCACCCTCTTTACAACTAAATCCATCCTCTATATATATCCGCACAAGTAATTTCATCATCTTTCTAGTCGGCATCCGGAACAGTCTAGTTTCTTACAAACTTAGTTCTGTCGGCTGAATCCTTGCTCACCAAGCAATGCGGATCAAGCATATACTTGTAGATATCATCAATTATGTCGGCCAAACATGATTCATGCCTCCGCAACCTTTATCATCATCTGTAACACATCCGGAAAGTAGTTTGATACTCAGTCAGTCAGTTCTTCCTCTGTTTTTACTGTCTCTCAGGAATCCGGTACTCAACTATTCATATCTTTTTCCTTGTCCATCTCCGGAGGCTAAATCCTTGGAATATACTATTCAAGATAGTCCTCTTGACTTCCCCAGATCCGCACTGTGCCAAGACACTTCCTCTGAGAGATCCGGACCAATCTGTCGGACCTTGCCACATGCTCTGTTCTTGTTCACCGGACCACAACAATCTTCAATCTGACTTCCGGTAGAGATATATCATGACTTGCGGATATGTGGAATGACCTTTGTTGCCATCAATGACAACAACCATGAATCCATATAGTGTCTCTTGCCAACAATCTCCCCCTTTGGCATTGATGGCAACACTTAGTGAAAAATGACTAAGTGTTTACACTATGCTCCCCCTTTGCTGATGCTCTGTCTTTATATACAATTTCCGGAACTCCCCCTGAGTTGGATTCCTCATTTTTCACTGCTCCTCACTCCCCCTTTGACATCAATGGCAAAGGGTAGGGTCCGCACACCAAAATTTTCAAAAATTTTCTATATATAGCCGCATATTTACATACTCACATATACTGCAGAATGTCTGCAAAGGATGTCTGCAGTTGAACCATTTCAGTAGCCCAACTTTGCTTCATTCTGTCCAAGATTGAAATGTGACCACTCAACAAAAATGCAAAAGCTTCTGCCCGCCTGAGATCTGTCGGATCTTTTGTATGGGCGGTGGTCTGGGCATCACTGATGGCCTCATGCATAGATTCCAACTTAGGGACTATAATCCTTCTAAGTTCTCCCATCCGGTTGGTAATGTTCTTCCTCTCCTTCTCAAGATTCTTTATTTCATTCAAGACTGCAATAGTCTGACATTCTTGATTTATTATAGAGGAAGAGAGAGGATCAAAACTTTGAGATAAGCTTTGAAGCTTGTCCTGTTCCTCTTTTATTTTCTTGTCAATTGCTGCTGTTGCCTTTGACCAAGATATACAAAATTTGTAGATGTCACCGCCATCCTTAAGAGCATTTTCTAAGCTCTTTATTCCAATGCTTACAATCTTCCTATCCTTAGAGATTAATTCTAATATTTCAGAAAATCTCTTATCCAAAAATTCCTTCTGGACCTTTTCTTCAGCTGATTTTTCTAGAGAATTAAAATGTGTATCAATACTGCTGACTAAGGTTTTTAGATTACCGGAAGTGGAGGCTGTCGGATCTATTTGGATTGATGGCATGATCTTTACAAGTACTCCGGAAGCAGCCTCTATCAACTCACAGTCTTCCATATGAGACTTCAGGAGCTTTTCATTTGCCTTGGCATTTGCAAATGAAGCTATCTTCATTGTTTGTACCGGAGAGAGAGAGTCAAAATCAAATGGACCTTTTAGAAGCTCCGGTTCATCAATCTCTAGAGTTTCTTTGCTCAAAAATTGTTGAACAGTTTGTGCAGTGTCTCTTGCCGGAGACAGATGTTTCTTTTCTTCTGCAGTCTTAGAACTGTCAACCTCTTTGTCTGTCACTACTGCTTCCTTCTCCTGCAATTGCTCTTCTTCTTTGGATCCGGAGACTGTAGGGGAAACCGGAGGAGAGATGCTTGCTTGTTCATGGGCCACTTCTTCCGGAACAGAAGATTCCAAATCAGCAGCTGTTTCTGCACCTAAGTCCTCTACAACAGGAAGATTGAACCTTTTGAAGGCCTTCCGGAGGATCTCTTCTGTCTCTTGTGCCACTTTGTCAGTCTCACCAAGCATGAGCTGATTCATCCTGGCTTTACTTCTGAACTCATCTCTGCAGTCCTTGAAGATCATGTTCATTGTCTTGGGATCAATTTGAGGATATAGCTGAATAGCTATCTGCTCCCGGATCTCAAGATCTTTGGCATGAGCATTATTCTTTCTTACTTCCATTTCCTTCTCTAGGCTTTTAGGAATGAGAGATATGATCTCAATGAAAGCCTTATTGTATGTGTTCAGATATTTAACTGTGGCTTCCTGCAGAGTCTTTTGGTCTGCCTCACTGAAGTCATCATAGGATTCAGTCATTGGTTGAAGGTTTCCATCCACCGTGACCGACTTGATTATGCTCTCTAGTGACAGAGTGGGCTTTTCAACAGTTACCTCTGCCATTTCCTCCTTGTCTTGGCCTGTGGAGGGCTTACCGGATCCTTTCTTTTTCTGTTTCTTTACTTCTCTTACTCCTTCATCTGATTCTGTCTCCTCTTCATCCTTTTGGCTTCCATAAGCCCTTGTGGCTTTTGCCTTTGATCTCTTTCCGGATGCCTGGACTTCCAGTTTTGAACTTTTGGTTGAGGGAGGTGCAGATCTCTTTGTTGATCTGGTCCGGGTGGGGGTTTCAACCGGAGCACTTTCTTTGCTTTTCTCTTCTTCCTCAGCCTTTCTCCTCTTTTCCCGGCTGGCATCAAGTGCCTCTTTTGAGATGCCTAGGCCTTGAGCAATGTGCTCTACTTCTTTTCTCACTTTTCTCTTAATCTCAGGTTCCCTGAGTTCTACATGTAATTTCACACTCAGCTCCTCAAAGGTTCCAAACCTTTCTGCCTTAGGATCTTTGGGCTGACTTAGCATGTGTTGAACATGCAGCTCTACTATCTGTTCATCAACTTCATACCCCATGGGCATGATCCAGACAGTCCTTGGCTCCACTGCCTCCATTAGGCACTGATCAGTGTCAACCATAAAGCATACTGAGTCCTTGTATTTCTCAGTGAGAGACTGGGGAATTCTCTCTCTTGCTTGCATCATGCTCTGAAAGTTTTTGAAGTATCCCCATAGAGCTGTGTTTCTCGCTTTTGCATCCCCAAGTCCATGCAAATAGTCTCTTATCTGGACTGCAACAGGTTTGTCATTCTGCCATACCCATCCACTTGTTCCGGGTAGCTCATTCATGAAGTAAAAGAATAGACATACAATGAGAGTACCATACTTAAAGGAGTTCTTCTTGTCTTTCTTGATTTTCTGTACATTTTCCATTAATTGGCTTAGTAGTAGTTCACAAAGATCATAATCTGCATTCTTTCTTAGCATTTCATATGCTGTGTATATTGCAGTCCCGGATACAGAATTCTCCCTGCTGGAGTGATAGATCTTGTATCCTATTATCATTGATGCATATTTGATATCCGGATCCGAAATATCTTCAATGGTCATTGCCCTCTTATCATATTTTGATCCGGTGGCCTCAGTTACAACGTTGTTCTTGACAGATTTGAGGATAGGTACCCCCCCGGAAGAGTATAGACCAGTTACTGCTCTAATTGCTTCTTTTGTGATCTTACAGGGTCTATCTAGCCAAAGGAAGTTGTCATGCATCCTGCTCAGTACATACCGGACCCATTCATCTTCTTCAAAGCTAGGGAAATGAATGAATTGCTCAAATTGTTTCTTCTGGATACCCTTATACTCTGGTTTGAGCTCAAAAGCATTGTTTATCAGTTGCTTGTGATAGAGGTCTCTTAATTTGAATTCCCCAAATTCCTCAATGTTTGCGTGTATGTAAACCCTAATATCTTCAGTATGTAAGACTCCGTGGGGAACACTAGAGAAGGCTCCTAGTGGATCTACCTCCAATGATTTGTAGGGATGTTTCTTGAATGAGGGGCGAGGTCTATCAGAGATCTTAACTATGTTTGGAGTAGCCATTCTTCAAAGATTTGCAGTGAGGCAATGAAAAACGAAGAATACCTTATGCGCCTTCGGTTTGCACGGAGTGGTTGGATTGATTTCTTTATGCAATAGCTTCGGCAGGAGATCCTTGGTGTGCTTGATGAACCTTGTTGCAGAGCTCCACTATTCGCTTCTTCTCAAGTGTAGAATGAGCAGATAACTTTTGAGAAATCCCTTATATTGCTCTGCAAACCCTAATATCTGTCTGCAATAAATGCTTCACCTGCATTATTCCGGTTTACCATGTCTGGACAGCTTGGAGTATCCCAGATTAGTCCTGATCACTGAATATCATCCGGATCTTTAAATCATGAATAAATCTAGGTAACATATTACAAGAACATCCCAAACACTCTGTCCAATCCGCAAGACAAGATCGTGCACTTCCGGATCTCTCCGGACCTTTTTGTAATCCTTTATCATACCGGAGCACCTCCCTGAACAGGTCTAACTTAATCGAACACAGCTTCTTCATAACTCCATGCGGACCTCTGAAAACTTGACTGAAGCATCTCAGGACTTATATCTACAAACCCTTTAATCCGCATCTTGTGCCACATCCGACACAACTTGTTTGGCTGGGGGAACAGAATCTTCTTTGAGTCTCCCCCTGAGCCTGAGCTCACTTTTTAATTTCCGGAAGAAATATCAGCACCAGAATCTGGTGCGGATCCAACCTCTACATTCTCTGAGCTTTTCTTCACCCAAATCTTGCTCATCTGATTCCTAACTTCATCCGCATTCATCTTTTGTTTACCCTTGTCTTGATTCTGATTATACACCGGACCTCTTTTGTCCTGATTCTTGTTTCTGCAGACTTTAGCATTATGACCGGACCTATTGCAGATTTGGCAAATAACATTTCTTTGCATATTTAACTGATATCCCCTTGATCTGCATTGATTAGCCATATGACCTACTCTATTGCATGTAAAGCATCTACCTTTGAATGATTTGTTTACTTGCATAATTCTGCATTCATGGGATTTGTGTCCATACCTTTTGCAGTTGAAGCACTGTCTGGAGAAGGATGAATTAATCTGATTCATTCTCATTCTGCACTGATTAGCTTTGTGACCAAAGTGGTTGCAGCTGTGGCAGTATCCATTGAAGGATGGATATCTTTGAGCATTTGGCTGTCTTACCGGAGGTCTTCTAGGCCTGCTCCTTGGATTTTCTGATCCAAGATTCTTCTGACCGGATCCGGAGCTTTCTCCTTTCTCATATCCCAAGCCATACTTGTCATCTGTCCTCTTTTGACTTCCAAGAAGAACTTCAAGTTGAGCAGAACTTATCTTGAATTTCTCTTTATATTCATTTGCTGTTTGAAGGTCTCTTTTGAGAGAGGCAATTTGATCCTCAAGTTTTCCTTCATTATCTTTGGAATCTTCAAGATCAGATTCAAGGTGTCTGATAATCCTGTCCATCTGGTGGCATTCTTCTGATTTTTCTTTAAGAGATTGTCTTAGATTGTCTTCAGCCTTTCTTTTTTCTTCAATCTCTTGAGTAAACTTTATAGTTCCTGATTCCATTTCATGTCTTAACATAATGACTTCTTTTGATAACTTTTCACATAACTTGGTTTGCTCAGTCAATTCCTCACTTGTATTGCTTTCTTCACTTTGTCTTGCCAACTGTTGAAGCAGCTCCTTTCTCTTTTTCATAGAGAGACTTAATTTGTCTTTTAATTCTCTCATGAATTCATCAGCCTGTTTGAGTCTTTCCTTTAATTCACTGACTTCAGAATTTGACTGTTCAAGATCCTCAAGGGCAGTCGTGAGTTGCTCCCTTAAACCATATGCATCCATTTGAAATCCCAGATCTTCCTCAAGCTGTTAGGCTCTATTAGGAGGAACTTAGCTGTGATACCAATTGTTGATAACTGAGAGGGGGGGGTGAATCAGTTATCCTAATTATTTCCCTTATTGAACTTTCCTTTAATAAAATTAAACACAAAACATTAACCATGAAATAAGAAACACATGACACAGTATTTTTGACGTGGAAACCCTGTTAAGGGAGAAAACCACGGGGTGATTAACCCAAGAATTATTCTCTGTTAGAAGAATAGGAAATTACAAAAATGGCACTTGCCAATTAGGGCTCACTGCCCAAGCACACTGCTCACAAGAGGCTCACTGCCTACAAGAAGACACACTGTCTTACAAAGTGATAAGAATCACAGTCTTGAACTGATTGGAAGCATCTGCATATGCTGGAGTTCAGTTCCAGTTAAGTTCAGTATACTGATCTGCTGCACTTCATCTTTCCTCTGTTCTTTAGTCTGCTATCCTTTCACATACCGGATCTTTCTTGCTACTTCTGCTCTACTCTGGACTTGTTCGCATATCCTTTTACACATTCACCCTCTTTACAACTAAATCCATCCTCTATATATATCCACACAAGTAATTTCATCATCTTTCTAGTCGGCATCCGGAACAGTCTAGTTTCTTACAAACTTAGTTCTGTCGGCTGAATCCTTGCTCACCAAGCAATGCGGATCAAGCATATACTTGTAGATATCATCAATTATGTCGGCCAAACATGATTCATGCCTCCGCAACCTTTATCATCATCTGTAACACATCCGGAAAGTAGTTTGATACTCAGTCAGTCAGTTCTTCCTCTGTTTTTACTGTCTCTCAGGAATCCGGTACTTAACTATTCATATCTTTTTCCTTGTCCATCTCCGGAGGCTAAATCCTTGGAATATACTATTCAAGATAGTCCTCTTGACTTCCCCAGATCCGCACTGTGCCAAGACACTTCCTCTGAGAGATCCGGACCAATCTGTCGGACCTTGCCACATGCTCTGTTCTTGTTCACCGGACCACAACAATCTTCAATCTGACTTCCGGTAGAGATATATCATGACTTGCGGATATGTGGAATGACCTTTGTTGCCATCAATGACAACAACCATGAATCCATATAGTGTCTCTTGCCAACACCCTTTTCGGTACCAGTTTATAGGGGATTTTAGCTTCTAAAACAATGGATAATTAGTAAGTGCAACTGTTTGAGTGGTTGTACATGTGGTAGTGCTACTCTCCATTATGGAGTCTCCCAGACTTCAAGGGTTACGCCTTGGAGGGTTTTGGGGGAGGTTGGCTATCGATATAACTAACCAACACTCGTTGCATGAAGCTTTTAGCTCAAGCACAATTTATTTATAGTGGCTAGGTAGATCTTGGCTTTAGCTTGTTACCACTTAAGGTCATTACCACTTGGATGGAAGGATATCCAAGGGCAGGCCTCTCTAAAGGAAAAACATGTGAAATGATATGTTTGGCATTTTGGTCACCCAAGATAGGGGAGAGCATAGGCCTAGTATCATTCCAAAAGCATGATAAACAATGATTCTTTTCCCCTAGTTAAAACGAAAAAGACTAAATGAGTTAAGCTACTTGGGCACACACACAATTTGTTAACTTTGAAAGAAGTAAGATAGAAATGGTTCAATTTTATATCTTTCTAGTAGAGACTATGTTTGAGTTGTTGATGCAACAAGATCAAATTACAATCCTCCTAGTTAGAGCTAAATGATATTTGCATGAACAATCCAATTACTTTCCTTGCTAATTAGATCTAGAGATGAGTTAACAAATGCAGCTATATGACTAACTAGCCCCTAACCTGCAAGTAGATCTAAGAATATTCCTGCAAGAGATGTTAGCATTAGCAAAATCATAAGAAATATCTCAAGAACCCTGTCAGAACAAATGCGTAGCTACAGAGTATAGATGTGTAGAAACAGAACACAGATGTGCAGAAACAGAGCACAAATGTACATAAATAGATGCATTGAAAGAATGAACAAATGACAAGAAAGAATGAACAAATGCACAAAAACATATGCATTGAAAGAATGAACAAATGCGCATAAAGAATGAACAAATGTGCAGAAACAAAGTTCTAAAAATTCAATAGAGAACAGATGCACGGCAGGATGGAATAGAAGCGCTACAGGATGGAACAAATGCACTGCAGGATGGAACAAATGTGCAGATTGGACATATGTGTTGATACAGAGAACAGATCTATGTTAGAAATGAACAGATGTGCAGAATCCTCATGTGTACAGAACCTAACGCACAAAAACTTAGTTTTGAGGTTAAATTGGGGCAATGCCCCACGATGGGTGCCCAAAAATGTTATCATAAAATTGGAATGATTATCAATAGTATCAAAATAACCCAATAACTTAATGGAAAAGGAAATAGTCAAGATTCAAAACAACAAAGATAAACTTTGCAAACCTCAATACTTCATAGCTTCCATTGGTCACCTATCTCAATCAATCTTGCATAATGAATGAAGCCCTCAGAAGGCACACTTCCTTTCTTTTTTCTTTCTTTGATGTCAATGGAGAATAGCTATGATAATTCTTGTAATAAAGATGAGCTTCACAACAATGGTAATGGTAACAAGATAACAAGTTGATCACAAGCAATGGAAGAATTTGGTGCCAAAGGCGTGCTGTGATACCTGTAGAGTAAGGGTACTAAAAGCTTGGATGACAGAAATGGAGGAATTGGGTTCAATTTATAGACTCACGAGAGAGAAGATCAATGGTATAGAAAGAATAAGAAGATCAATGGTTGAGAAACCTTGAGAGGATGTGCGCGAATAGAAAAAAGACAAGTGTCACACAAAAAACTATTTTGTTTGAATTAACTGCTTTATAAGCATAAGATTTGATTTCATAAATTAGAAATCTTTTTTTAATTTAAGAGTTGTTGATAAAAACAAGATTGATTAAATCAATTAACCCAACTTGTGATTTGCTTTTTGCATGATTTGAGAGAAATTAAATAATAAATTATTTAATTTTGTGTGCATGAAGAAAAAGATTTATTTTTAGAAGATTTGGAAGATTTTTGAGGAATTTGAAGATAAGAAAGCAAATTAAATAAATAAATTTATTTAATTGTTTGTGCATGCTTTGGAAGAATAAATAAAATATTTGATTATATTTTATTTTTAGAGATTGAGATAATTTAAATAAATTTGATTAATTTATTTAAATTTGGAGGAATAAATGATTTAATTAAATAATGAAAATTATTTAATTGCTTGGAAGAATAAAGTTGACTTCGATGAAATTAATTAAATAAAGGTAATTTATTAAATTAATGGGAGGAATATGAACCAAATAAATAAATTGATTTATTTATTTATTGATAGAGGAATTAAATGGAATAAATATTAAGAATATTTATTTAGACAGAATCATGTCATTTTTAGGTGTATACAGTGTGTAAACAAATATATGAAAATTTAATGACTTTTAGGGTAAGAAGAAATTAGTTTTAAAATTAACTATGTTTCCAAGTATGTTTGTAGACAAAAAAATGTTTTTGTATAACTCTAATGTTAAAACTAGTATATTCATGCCACTTTTATTTTGTTTTGTGTTTATTTTGAGGTAATTTCTTAATTCACACGTATAATAATAAATGGTACAATTTTGTGTGAAACTAGGCTCATTCCTCTAGCTTTTTAATCCATTTATACAAATGCTTATTTCGATACACTTAGCCCTAACTTATAAATTTGCACAAACACTCTAATATGTCTTAGCTACCTATTTATGATACGCCACTTGAACTTGACCATTATACCATTTCACAACAAGCTTGTAGTTGTAGAGGTGATCGCAAAATCACAAACTTGTTCCTTTATCATTTAAAATTCATAATTCAAATTTGACTAACTGGCCCTCCTTCACCCTTCTACCTTGACTAGACTAAACACACATTTGACACAATTTGATGTTATGTAATAGTATTTAAAGACATTCAATGCATTCATTCTAATCGTGAAAAGGTAATCCAATCTCCTAATTCTCAAGCATTTGAAAGTTCATTCATTTTAGAATGTATTGGAGTAGTCAATAGTGACACACTCTGATTCAGTGAAATAAAAAGAGTAAAGAATCTACATGTACTTAAGTGCTTGCTTGCTATATCAAGGCAAAAAGCCCTCATGACTCGATTGTACAACATGATAAAAAAGTTAATTATCAATATTGGTAGCCCAAACTTTTAATAAAGGAAGAACTTAAGACTATACATCAAGCAAAGTAGTAGGAAAAAACTTTACAAATTGCTAGGATGATTGTCGAGCACAAATAGAATTCCACAACTACAAATTTATCTTAGAGCTACAAACTCATCCTCTAAAAAGAGAAAGATCTAGCACAAAATTCAATGCAATTCCTTTGACATAAGGGTACTATTAAATCAAGTATAACATCAGGTAGATTCCAAAATCTTATCTATTTGGTATAATTCTTTGGTCATTGAGTTAAGTATCACCATCCATCTGATTTAAATTCCTAAGAAAAATTTGTTCTAAATTTCTAATTCTTAATTAGAATTTGTTAACTAAGGTTGATTGTACTTATTTGATTACATTTACATAATTAGCCTATGTTAACCACTAGGGAAACTTAATTTTCCTCTTCATTTTGGTGAAATCGATCGATCCTACACATCCTAACTTCTTTTTAAGGTCTTATATTACATTAGGGTTTTCAAATCTATATTTTTTGAAGATTACATATTATTTTTAGATCCACCTTTCCTTTTACATCATTTTTCTTCATCAATATGTCTCTTTGTATTAGGGTTTATTTGCTTTATTGTGATATCTTTTTCACCCACCCTACCCATGCTTGGCTACAAAATTAGGGTTTCATTTTTAGATATGATATACCATTGTTATTTCTATTTTTCAATCTAAAAGTGGACATTTTAACCCACTTTTCATATATTTTGTTAATACCACCTAGAAGGTGTGCCCACCTAAACTCAAATAGCATGGCCCAAACTGATGAAAATAAAGTCTATTGCATGCTCAGAATGAGAACAATGAAGAATATGCTCATGATGGTCATGTAGATAATCAAAATTTTATAAATGAGTTGGGTAGTGTGGTAAATGTGGAAAATTCTTCACAACTAGTGGATATGTTTCATGATATGTTTGTAAGTAAACCATAATGACCTAAAAAATTGCAAGCAAGTTTGGATAATCTTTTCTATTGTGACTAATTCATCTATCTCCACCTCTACTATATATCCCTCTTCCATAATTATTTGAACCTCCACTATAACCTCTCATACCTATAGTACCATGGCCACCAATGTCCCACCATTTAATACCTATCCCTTTTCCACCTTACAACCTAGCTCCTAGATGTAATCCTCCCATGATATATACTACCTTTTTTGCCTCCTCAAACTATAATCCTATAATCCTAGAGGATCACTCAAGACCTAGACCCATGAACTTATGTTGATCCAATCTAATTGAAGGTAAAACTCATAATTAGATTATGGTTGTTAGAAGCCATTTGATAGGAGAGGGTGTTCTCTTCACATTTGACTCTCTAGTGCCATAGAGGGTGTTCTTAGAGGTCTATTACATCACAAATCAGAGCAATACACAATAGTTTTTCAACAAGCCATACATTATGTACACTTACACCCTGAAAGATTTGTCACTAAGCATTAGATATATTGGACCACTATTAACACTTCTCCATAATAAATCTTACAAAGAAATATAAACTACAAGTTTCACATGCAACCAATGATGTGAAACAAATTTATATTCATAGAGGTTAATCCCCTTAACTTTTCATAATGCATATGCAACTTGGAAATTAATAAGCATAACTCTCTAAAAGTTTAATCATTCATCAACTCTTAAAGGATTTGAAACAAGTTATAATATTGAATTATGTAGGTGGTAGAACCAAAACTACTCTAATCTACATGGAGTATAGAGAAACATGCTTTGTATAAGAGATTTTGATCATTTAGCATAATAGAAACTAGTGACTATTCATTGGGAAACATAGTCAATAGTTCAAAAGAGAGAGACATTCATGTGAATCTGTAATAAGAACAAGAAGTGCACATATATTCAAATCAAATATAGAAGTGAAAATCACATAATTGGAGCTTCTTCAATAATCCATGCCCACTCAAAAACATCCCATATGCATTATTTAGAGCACTTAGATTTTCAAAGACTTTGAAAAGGTTTTAGAATTTCTATTACAATTAACTAATGGGTGCTGCCACAATAATGGGTTACACTTTCTGGAACATCCTATTTTTTGCTGAAATCAAATATTTTTAGAAAATATAATGATTTAAGCCTTGAAAGATTCCATTTAGAGGATTTTAATTGAAGAGGGTTTGATCAAACCCCGTTAGATTCAAACCCCCTTGGATAGAACCCCACTAGTTTTAAACCATACCTATAATGGAGTCTCCTCTACACCTATCAAAATGCTGATAAATAACCACTTTTGATTTACCTTTTGGGGGATCAAATGAATTCATTTAAAATTTATGTTTTGTAAGTATGTAGTCCTTATTATAATCTTCCCAAAAAGTATAATTTTAAATATATTTAATTTGATTATTATATTTATTTTTTATTTCTTGTGATTGTAGGTTTTTCACTGAACATCAAGTTCTTTGTTCTACACACATGGAAAATTAGTAAATTAGTGAAAAAATTCTAAAAATATCTATGCCCTAGGTATTGATGTCCTTGTTTCAACAAAAAAAATTGAATTTCGATACATACAGAAAAAGTTATGTTTTACAGAATATGCCTATGTCCAAATTATAATTGGTTTGACTTAAAACTTAATTAAAAAAATTTATTTAACAAAACATTATAAAACTAAATACATGACCTATATATCGGTGTTACCAATCTAAATTCAAAAGAATTATAATTTTATCTTTTGTAGAAAAAAAGTTATGTGCTACAGAATACACATCACTTTAAAAAAATGTTGTTTACTATTAAAAACTAGTTATCAAAGGAGATGCAAAAAAATTTACAATTTAACTCTAAATTTTTTAAATAAATATATTTAGAATCTACAAACAAAATCTCACAAATCACTAGTTCACATCATCTTCAAATTCCTAATGGTTTAGCGGCTATAGGTGACAAGAAAGTGAAGATTTAGTTCAAAATGTTGATTTCAATGTCAAGTTTGGCCAAAAAGTGTAACCCATTATTGTGGGATGACCCTAATCAATGATATAATAGCCTAGCAAATGTGAACTCAAAGACCTATGTATTATCCCTTGGAACATATCCGTTAAACATATAGAGATCTATATCATGGAGAGGTTTTTGCAAGACTACACCTTCCTAGATTCAACACAAATCTATATTTTGACCCCTCAAACTATGGCATATCTTTTAAATCCCCTATATCGATACAAATAGGAAAACATTGTACAAAAATGGCTAAATATCTTTTCTCATATAAGAAACATGTATAAATGGATTGTCTGTCATAACATAAATTTTCCCTATTGATGACACTTGTAATCCTAGAGCATTGTAGGGTTGAATCTCTATTTAGGCATTTAATTCTCTTTAACATGCAACACACAATCATATTTAATCTCCCTACATAGACATGAAAATCCACCTTGGATTAGATTCTATGAAAGAATAAGAAAAAAAACCCTTCAAAAGTGCATGCAAATAGCTAATGCTACCTAATTCTCACCAACTACTAGCTTCAATTTAATTCTAGAATGGTAGCTAATGCCTAAAAGACTTCATTCTGCATTAAAATTTTCACATGGCATAGACTACATATTATTCATCATTTGATAGCTATATTCTTACACATAATACATAGCTCTTAAAGATCTGATTTCCTCTTTCACACAACCACCTTGCCACCTTATCACTGATTTGACTGTCAATATCTCCAATCTCCTTTATTGGGTCTAAGGTTCCATTAAAATTTCAACTATAGGCCTACACAATTTACTTCTCATACATACCCTTTTGGTAGTGCAAACCTTGATTCCATGGTGCTTTTCATTTCATAACCTTTCGAGCACAAAACCTTTGTTAAAACCTTCATACTTTAGCACAAGATCAATGGCACATATTGATCTCATTAGGATCAATGACCCAGGCTTTAATGCAACTGGTAAAGCTATGTGCTATTAGTTTGACCATTATCTTTTCCAATGGGAAACAAGCACATATCACTCTCTTCATTATAATGTGGCCTTTGAAAATTAGTTAAGCCTCGCCACATACTCAATGTAGGGCCTTCCACCAAAATTTTGAACAAGTACAATGTGACACTCCTTACTTTGTTGATGCTTACTTGGACCCCATTTAAATTTTTTGACATTGATCTTTAGTTAATAAAAATTATTATGCACTACCAAATTTCCCATGAATCCCTTTTATATTTTCATGCTTAATGCCAAAGTCAAATAGAGAAACATATATTAAGGTCCATAGGCATTTATCATTCCATCATCATATACAAGAATATGACACACTACCCCTTTAAATAATACTACAAAGGCATGTAATATTTATGGCCCTCCTTTGAATACATTGAATGGACCACCATCTTTATCACCATCCTAACTCATGGCACACCATTATTTTCTCCTTGATTGGCCACCTAAGACACACCTACCATTGTGGCCTTTAATGATATGCACACAACTTCAAATAAAACTTCATGCTTCCAAGTAAAACCTACAAGCACACAATTTGGAATAAAATCCTTATAAAACCTCACCATACTTGACACCTTGGACCACATTATAGATCAACACTAGCTCACAAAATTTAGTGATGTAGGAGCATCCTTGGGGGGATAGAGAAATCTTTCATCACTTGCATTCACCTATTGCAATTTTAATTCATGAATTAGTTATAAAAGAAGTCACCACATTTTGTAGTTGAGTCTTGTAGTTTTCATATAGCATTGTTAAAGAGTATTTGGATGTCATATCCATCTTTTAGGAAAATTGGATTCATGCAATGACTTGTTTTGGTTGTTGAACTTGTGTCTGAATTGGTAGACTGTCATAGTTGTAGAATTACTATTGGAACTAGAGAATTTGGAGTTTGTAACAATCAAGAAAGATATGTGAAGACTTATTGGACTAATGGGAGAAAACATTAGGCACCAAAAAGAATTATTTTCCATTATTTGTATTTGGTTCAAGAAATTAGCTTGCAATATCCAACTACACATTTTAGGGAGTATAGAACTTTGCACCACCTCAAGGCTAACATAGTTTATCAAGGAGGCTAGATATTGATATATTTTGGTTTCCCACAATCATTTGAAATCACCAAGAAAAAGCATAAGGTGTTATAGTAGATGTTGGAAGTCTGATCATAAGCATGAACATGAGGGCTCAAGATGGAGCCTGAGTGTCTAGATAATATTAATTTTTTCTAGTTGTCATTTGGTTGTGGCCTAGTCAATATTCCCTTGTGAAAGATTGTAACTTATTTGAGGCTTAAATAAACTAATGAGGAATCTTTTGGAGGTTGGGTTTTTTCCTCTTTTCCTAGGATATATCTTGTGTTTGTTTACTATGAGTTTCTATTTTGTGAGTGTTGACTGCATGACTAGATAGTCTTTTATTGAGCCCTCCTGTCATGACTACATCAAGTGGTATTAGAGCATAAGGTTTGAACCTTGAGTAAGGTAAGTATTTATTCTATGGATTCTATTTGTGAAAAGACCACCCAATTGAGGTGACCTGCAATAAACTTGTTAGCAAATCACTAGTTGAAAGGCAATTGCAAGGGGGTGACTATAGGCAGAATACTGATCAAAGGTAGTTTACAACAAATATAGGAAGATTCCACCATGAAGAGTCCAAGGTGTTATCAACATTTCTAGAAAGTTGGAGGAAGTCTTGAAAGAAGTAAGGGAAAATAGAATTTGGTTGAAATCCTTAGATAAAGATAGAAAAAGGAACCAAATCCTGAAGAATTACGATGAAGTAGTGTGGAGGAGGATGCCAAAGATGATGTACAAGACCTAGAAGATTAAGAAGAAGAGTCAAAGAAGATGAAGGCACTAAAGGCGATTTCCAAGATCAACAAGAGAAATAGAATGGAAGTTCCAAACTACTACGGTCATTTGAATATAGAAGAATTGATTGATTGGATAAATGAGTTGGATGAGTATTTTGAGTATTAGGAGATTTAAGATCCCAAGAGGGTTAGGTTTGTGAAGACCAAGTTGAAGGGACATGTTATTGTTTAGGAATGGAAAGGAGAGGATAAAAATGGGAGTGAATGACTGTGAAATTAATTTAAGCAATTTATATTGATGGACTATGAACTAGAACTACTAAAAAACTACAAATTTTAAGGCAAATGGATAGAAATGTGAAAGAATACACCAAAGAGTTTCACAAGCTAATTATTAGGACTACACATAGTGAGACAGACAAAGAAAAGTTTGTGAGGTACATCAATGGGTTGAGGGAAATTATTCAAGAGCCAAGTTTAGTTAGGTTGACCACTATAGAAGAAGCATACCAAATTACAATCAATGTAGAAGAGAAGTTAAATAAGAGGCTTGAGAATTGATAGAGAATAAGAGGGGAGAGACCCTAGAGGGAGAGATCATAGTATAGAAATGGGAGACCTTACTAGGAAAGGAATAGAGTGGACAATTTATATCACATATGCAATAATACATATTGCAATGAAGAAAGAAGTCATGAGCCTTACCACAAAAATAATGGAGGAGATACATACTACAAATATGGGTACAAAAGAGGAAGAGAAGGATATAAAAGAAGAAATAAGAGGATTTTTAGGGGAACATGCTTCAAGTGCAGAGAAGAAGAACATAGAGTGTTTGAATGTTTTCAAGACCAAGGAAACAGAAAGTAGTGCTAGAGTTGTGTTTGGGGAAGAGGAACCCCAAAGAACCTATGAATCAAATGACAACCCCAAACATGGAGAATCACTAAGAATGAGGAGGCCTTTGATGGAGTGGCTTGAGAGGGAAGGATCAATACAAAGGAAGAACTTGTTCAAAACTAGATGCAAAGTAAGAGCAAAGTTTTGTAAAGTAATTATTGATAGGGGAAGTACAAACAACTTGGTATCAAAAGAAATGGTTGAAAAATTAAACTTAAAGAGGTAGAATCACCCAAAAACTTAGTCAATTGCTTGGTTATAAAGAGAACATAAAGTGATGGTTAATGAATAATATTGGGTAAGATTCAAAATAGGGGGTTACCATGATGAAGTCTTGTGTGATATAATGCTAATGGATGTGTGTCACTTACTACTAGGGAGGCCATGGTAGATTGAATAGTAGGTTATACATGATGGAAGAGAAACCACTTACACTGTAACTAGAAATGGCTAATGACATAGGTTAGTACCACTGAAAGATAGTGAAGATCAAGTTTTTAGAAATGTCAGGATATGTTTGGTAGATCAAAGGAAGTTTTTGGAGGTTCGGAAGTAGGAGAATGTTTGTTTCACATTGATTCCTAAGGCATGCAGTACTATAGATCAAGGGAGAACCACCACAGGTGATAAGGAAATACCATAAGAAAATTTAGAATTGCTTGAAGGATACAAGGATTGTTGGAATTAGACCAGACAACTGAGAGTGGGGGTGAATCAGTTGTCACACAAAATTAAACTTTTTCTACTTTTAACCTTCTTTATCAATTTACTATTAGATTAATGATGTAAACATTAAAGCATGAATCAACAATTTATGAGGAGAAATATAAGCAACACACTTAACACCAAGATTTTGACGTGGAAACCCGGTTAAGGGAAAAACCATGGTGGGGGTTAACCCACAAGGATTTGTACCATGTTAAAAGTACTTTAGAAAAATAGAGGGCACATCCCTTCAGGCACACTGCCTAGAGTTCACTGCTCAAAAGAGAGGCTCACTACCTATAGAATTTAATTTTAGTACAGAAGGAATTAACTGAGAAATAGCATCTTCTTCATGCATGGTTCAGTCTCATTGAGTGCTCATAAAACTTATGCTCTTCTCCCAAATAATTCTTCACTATCACTTTATCCTTTACTGTTCTTGCTCCTCTGCTCCTCCTTTTCTTTACTCTGCCTCTGATCCTTTCTTGGGATTTTATGATTTCACACAAGGATGATTTTCCACGACTTAACTACACTCCTTTATATACTTCATCAACCTTGGAATAAACATCAAGGTCGGCACTCCAAACATCTAACTTAATGCAAATCACAAAGTTGTCAGGCAAACATGACTAGGACTCAAATCTTCCTTGATCAATGTGCCACACTCCATAGAATTGTTCTTAGATCATCCGCAACACGCTTGAATCATCCGGTCAGCCAGTACTGGGAAGAACAACAACATCAAGGAAGAATTCTTCAACAACGAGCTCAATCTTTAATATGGATCTCCAACACAGCAAGCACACGATCTAGAGACTCCCACAAGCACATTGAATTCAACAATAACATCCACACTACTCCACATTGTCAGAATCACTTGCATCTTCATCCGGTACCTCAAGAACACTATCTGTCATGACTCACACTAGAAAGATTGCTTGTAGACCTCCAAATGATTAACCACTTGAGTTGATGATACACACTAACCTCCCAAACATGCCTCTAGATCCGTATATCATCATTTTACATTTTCAAAACAATCTGGACCTCTTTTCTATCACTCTGTCTCTTCTAAATACTGCAAAACTAGTTCTACTCAGATGGCCATAGCTTCTTTAAATCTTCATGTGAACCCTTCAAATCTTAGTTGGAGCTTCTTAAGACAATCCTCTACTCAGCCATATGGTCTGCATACATTGATCCTTATTAATTTTCTCAATATCCTCAACATTCTAGTCTTCTAAACAGGCAACAAAATAGGCTACAGTTGACACCAATGGAAATAAGAATATGTTGACATCAATGACAACATCGATTAGGCACATATTTACAATAATCTCCCCCTTTGTCATTGATAGCAACATATGATGTGAAAACTAATTCAACCATCAAGACAAGAACTTCTCCCCCTTTCTCTTATCACTTCTACAACCACTATCTTCACTGCTCCCCCTTTCATTAGCAACTAGTTTTTCACATGATTTCTCTCCCCCTTTGACATCAATGGCAAAGGGTACATATTTGCAGTCTTTTCTCTTTATTTTTATTTCAGATGAAACTCAAAAATTACATGCAGACTAATCCCCATGAGTCGCGCCTCATTAACATCAATCTAGATCACAAGATGTGACTATGAATTCCACTAAACCGATGCACTCTAGTGCATCTTAATTCTGATCAGGAGGGGTAGTAACCCCTAACTTCTCTCTGAGATACTCAAAAGTATCCTTGGGAAGAGGCTTAGTGAAAATATCCACAATCTGATCCTTTGAAGACACAAACTCCAACTTGACTTCATTCTCATTTACCTTCTCTCTCAAGAAATGAAACTTGATGGATATGTGTTTTGTTTTTGAATGCAATACTGGATTCTTTGAGATGCTTATTGCACTTGAATTATCACAAAAGATTGTGATAGGCTCCTCAAACACAATTATGATGTCCTTTAGCATTTGCTTCATCCACAGAACTTGAGTACAGTTGTTTGTTGATGCTATATATTCTACTTTTGCTGTAGATAGGGATATTGCCTCCTGCTTTTTGTTCAGCCAAGAAACTAGTCTACTTTCCAAGAAGAATATACCACCACTAGTGCTTTTTTTGTCATCCACATCTCCTATCCAATCAGCATCTATATATGCATGAAGAGTGAAGTCATTATCCTTTGGATACCATAATCCATAATCAATTGTCCCTTTGAGATATCTAAAAATTCTCTTGATTTCTACAACATGGGATTCTCTAGGATTAGCTTGAAATCTAACAACAAGTCCAACTGCATTCATGGTATCAAGTCTAGTCTGAGTCAGATAGAGTAGTCATCCAATCATTGATCTATACCTTTTCTGATCTGCCTTAGGTGAATTATCATCTTTACTTAACTTGCATTTGGTTACCATACCTATTGGCTTTGAATCTTCCATTTTAAACTTCTTCAACAGTTCTCTCACATACTTAGACTAAGATATGAAGATACCTTTATCTAACTGAGTGATTTGCAGACCTAAGAAGAAATTCATCTCACCGAACATGGACATCTCAAATTCACTTTTGCATCTGATTAGCAAATGTTTTACACATACTCTCATTTCCACCAAAAATGATATCATCAACAAATACCTCAACAATCATAATATTCTCATGACCAATCTTGAAGTAAAGATTACTGTCAGTAGTGCCTTTGCTATAACCTAGCTTTAGCAAATACTTATCTAATCTTGCACAATAGGCTCTTGGGGCTTGTTTGAATCAATACAATGCTTTCCTTAACATGCAGACCATATCTCTCTGATCAGAAAACTAAAATCCTTCTGGTTGCTCAATGTAGACTTCTTCTAACTCTCCATTTAGAAATGCCGACTTGACATCCATTTGATAGACTTTGAAATCTTTTTAAGTAGGGAAAGCAAGAAACAATCTGACTACCTCTATTCTTGCCACCAAAGAAAAAGTTTCTTCAAAATCAATTCCTTCCACTTGAGAATATCCTTTGCATACCAACCTTTCTTTATTTCTTACAACTTCACCATCTTCATTTAGTTTATTCTAGAAGACCCATTTAGTTCTAATCACACTTTTGTCCTCAGGTCTAGAAACAAGATCCCAAGTGTGATTCTTTTCAATTTGCATTAATTCTTCTTCCATTGCCTTTACCTAGTTTTCATCTTTGCAGGCTTCACTTACTATTTTTGGTTCAATCTTTGATATCAGACAAATCTCTTCTTGATCTTCAACAATTCTTCTCCTAGTTTGAACACCTTAATTTCTATCTCCTATGATTTGATTGTCAGGATGATTCATCCTTACATACCTAGGGGTTTTCGAATTTGCTTGAACTTTTGTTTCTTGGGCTTCTTCCTCAACTTCTGCACTATCCTCTTGAGTTACTAGATTTTCCAAATCAATCTGGATCTGAATCTGGGTCTGAACTTGCCTTCCTTGATTTTGACATTCATCTTGATCTTCTGAATCATATCCACAAGACCTGGAATGACCTTCTTTGCTTTCATCAACTCTAACACTTGCACTTTCGACAATCTTTTTCAATCTTTTGTTAAAGCACCGGTATGCTTTACTTTGAGTAGACTAACCTAGGAATATTCCTTCATCACTTCTTGCTTCAAACTTGCCTAGATCTTCATCTCTTTTGATATAGCATTTGCTACCCAAAACTCTAAAATATCTTATAGTAGGAGGATAACAAACCATAGTTCACAAGGAGTCTTACCAGAATTGCCTTTGATCTACACCTGGTTAAGAGTGTAGATAGTGTTGCAAGTATGGGCCTAACCAGTGTTGTCATTGATGTCAACATACTCCTGTTGCATTGATGAAAAGGATTGGATGAGATGAGTGCTGAGGATATTGAGAAAATTAGTTCTAATCAGGAACATAGAAGAACAGTGAAGACAGTAAGGTAAAGATCCAAGATAAGATGACTATTAGAGGATGTGGTTCAAAGGGTTTGTAGATATGAGTCTTAAGATAATCTAGTAAATATTTTAGAGGTCCACATGAAGATCTGAAGGAGTTGTGGCCGCCCAAGTAAAACCAGTTCTGGTAGGTGTTCAAAGGTGACAGAGTGACACAGATATGTCTGGTGAGATCCAGAAATGCATTATCCTATTCTGTGGATTTGAGGGAGTGTTGAGGAAGTCTTTGTGAAGTGTCAACTTGATTGGTTCGTGGTTTGAAGGTGCACAAGCATCTATTCCTTTGTGACAGTGATGACAGACTATGTTCTTGAGGTTCTAGATGAAGGAGAGAAGGCTTTCAGTAAGCAGATGAAGTGTGGATGTTCTCGGTGATTCAGGCAATCTTGTGAAGGTATTTGGATCATTTCTAGTCTGTGTTGGTGGTCCGCATTAGAGTTGGAGCTAGCAATTGAAGAATAACTTCTGGATGATGGTGTTCTTCCTGAGACTGGCTGACCGAATGTATTACACATCTTGCGGATGTTCTTGTAGATGTTTGCCGACTTAGATGATTATTCTTAAGTCGATGCCTTGTATAAATAAGGGATTGTAAAGTCATTTCAAAGTGTGTCTTGTGGAGATGAGAGTGTGGTAGCGATGAAGAGAGCGAAAGGCAGAGCAGAAGTTTTGGGCTTAAATGGAACTGATTCAAGCATGGTGAAGATGCTACTTTCCAGTTCAATTAGGTGATACTTATCATTTTGTAGACAGTGTGACTCTTGTAGGCAATGAACCTCTTGTGAGCAGTGTGCTCAAGTAGTGAGCCCTAATTGGCATGTGCCGTTTTGTTCTTTATATTCTTCTAACAGAGAATACAATCTTGGGTTAATCACCTCGTGGTTTTTCCCTTAACCGGGTTTTCCACGTCAAAATCTTGGTGTCTTATGTGTTGATGTGTTTTTGCTCTTGATTTAATTGCACTATGTTTCCATGATTGATTTATTAATATGTTGCTAAATCACAAAGAGAATTTAAGTGTTTAATTAGAAGAAAGTTTTAGACAACTGATTCACCCCCCACCCTCTCAGTTGTTTGTCCTAAATCTAACAATTGGTATCAGAGCCGAGTTCCTCTAAAAGAGATTAACTGCTTGAGGAGATCCAAGATGTCATCCTACAAGAAGGATAGTCTGAAGTTTGATGGAACCAATTTTAATCTTTGGAAAAGTCGCATGAAATGTCATTTGCAATGTATGGGAATGCAGTACTGGACCATGGTTTCAATGAAGTATACTCCTCCACAGGGTGGCCCGAAAGCCCCAAATGAAATCACAGATGTTGAAAACAATCTGCGGACTATAGAAGCTCATCTAAGTACATTATCTTATTCAGAGCTTTCAAATGTTGTTGACCTACCAATTGCTTTTGAGATTTGGGAAAAACTGGAACTTCTGCATGAAGGAGACAAGTATGTTAAATGTGCAAGGCTACAGAATCTAAAAGGGAAATTTGAAAACCTAAAGATGAGAGAAGATGAAAATATCACTACTTTTATGCCAAGAGTAAATGAGCTTGTTTGTGGAATTAGATGTGCTGGTGGAGTCTTGGATGAAGATGAAATTGTTGGAAAAATTCTTAGATCCCTTCCTACTTCTTATAAAAGCAAGGTTACTGCCATTGAAGAATTCAGAGTCCATACAACTGTCACAAGAAATCAATTGGCTAGTAAATTGGCTACATTTGAAATGACCGAGTTTGGAGATGCCCCTCCCAAGACTGAATATGCATTCAGAGCTAGTGCTTCTATAAAAGAAAAACAAAGGTTTGATCCGGGAGAGAACTCTTCAAGGAAACTATCATGGTATGAAAAAGCAAGAAAAGACCTGGAAGAAGAAGAAACTGAAACTACTCAGCTTGAAGCCCTTATTGCCAAAAGACTACCAAGAGGATTCGGTAAGTATGAAGGGAAATTTTCTTTTAAGTGTTTTAACTGCAATAAGATTGGTCATTTTGTCTCAAAGTGTCTGGAAAGATTTTCAAGGCCAAATCCTAACAGATCAAGGTTCCAAAAGAATTGTTATTATGTTCATGAAGAGGATGATAATGAAGGAGTAGTAGATGATGAATCAGAGACAAGAAACAAATCTGGAAGTGATTGGGTGTTTATTGCCATCAAGGAAGAAGATCCAATGCCCTCTGAATCTGTTAATCATAAAGTTGTAGAAAGAGCTCTGGCTGCCCAAGTTGAATAAAAGGATGATTGGGTCATTGACAGTGGATTCTCTCACCATATGATAGGTGACAAAAATAAGTTCTTAGATTTGGAAATGTATGAAGGAGGAGTGGTAAAGTTTGGTGATAATTCTGCTAGTAGAATCAGAGGTAGGGGAACTATTTCTTTTGATGGAAAGAACAAAATTAGTAATGTACTGTATGTTGAAGGATTAAAGCACAATCTTCTCAGTGTTGGACAGTTGGTGGACAAAGGCTATGATCTCTAATTCAAGAATGGAAAATGCAAGATCTTTGAAAGTTCCAGAACAGAGATTGCATCTGGTACTCAGACAAAAGGTAATATCTTCCATCTAGTTGGTACTGGTAAAAGTTGTCTATTTGTGCAAATTGATCAGAGTTGGCTATGACATAGGAGGATGTGTCATGTGAATTTTGATAATATCATCAAGATAAGCAACACTCAGGCTATAAGAGATCTTCCAAAACTGGTGAAACCTACAAATAGTTTGTGCAAAGAATGTTAGTTGGGAAAACAAAGCAGAGTCTCATTTAAAAGCAAAGAACAATCTTCTACCAGAATATTGAACTTAGTTCATACTGATCTATGTGGTCCGGCAAGAATTAGGAGTGTGCAAGGTGATAGATACTTCATGTTACTAATTGATGACTACTCCCGGATGATGTGGGTAACTTTTCTGAAAGAGAAATCAGAAGCCTTTGAGAAATTCAAAATATTCAAGGCTATGGTAGAGAATAAAACCGGATTGAAATTAAAGTGTCTGAGGTCTGATAGAGGTGGAGAATTCACATTCAGTGAGTTCATAGAATTCTATGAGAAACATGGAATAAAGAGACAGTTGTCTGCTCCTAGGACTCCACAACAGAATGGAGTAGTGGAGAGAAAGAACCAGACCATCCAGGAAGCATCTAGGACAATGATGATGGAAGCAAATGTTCCTCAGATCTTTTGGAGACAAGCTGTCAGCACTGCAATTTATACTCTCAATCGAGTTCAAATCAGAAGCAATATTGATAAGACTTCTTATGAACTTTGGTTTGGCATCAGTCCTACTATGAGGAATTTCAAAGTCTTTGGTAGCAAATGTTACATCAAAAGAGATGAATATTTAGGCAAGTTTGATGCTAGAAGTGATGAAGGAATATTCTTGGGTTACTCTACTCAAAGCAAAGCATACTGGTGTTATAGCAAGAGACTGAGAAAGATTATAGAAAGTACAAATGTAAAGGTTAACGAAGGAATTGAAAAACCCTCAAGGTTTTATGAATATGATGAAGATGATCAGAATGGTGTTCTGATTCAAGGAGGCCAAGCCCCTTCTGCAAGTCAGATTCAAACTGATCTGGTAAATCAGGAAGAAGAGATGAGTTTCAATGAGCCTGATCAAGAATCAGAAGTGCAAGAAACTCCCAAAGTTCCTAGGTATGTAAGATTGAACCACTCTGAAGATCAGTTCATAGGTGATAAAAGCAAAGGTGTACAAACAAGAAGGAGAATTGCTCAAGATTCAGATGAATATTGTCTGATTTCAAAGATTGAACCTAAGATAGTAAATGACGCTTGCAATGATGAAAAATGGACTAAAGCAATGGAGGAAGCCCTGATGCAAATTGAGATAAATCACACTTGGGATCTTGTTCCCAAACCTAGAAACAAGAATGTGATTGGAACCAAATGGGTCTTCCAGAACAAACTGAATGAAGTTGGTGAAGTAATCAGAAATAAAGCCAGATTGGTCTGCAAGGGTTACTCTCAAATAGAAGGAGTTGTTTTTGAAGAAACTTTTGCTTCGGTGGCAAGAATTGAAGCAGTCATATTACTTCTTGCTTTTGCTACCTTCAAGGACTTCAAAGCATATCAGACGGATGTCAAGTCCACCTTCCTGAATGGTGACCTGGAAGAAAAAGTATACATTGAGCAACCAAATGGATTTCAATTATCCGATCATGGTGATATGGTCTACAAGTTGAAGAAAGCTCTATATGGACTAAAGCAATCCCTAAGATCCTAGTATGAAAGATTGGATAAGCATCTTTTGAAGATTGGTTTTAACAAAGGTACTACTGACAGTAATTTGTATTTCAAAATTGATCATGAAAACATCTTGATTGTTGAAGTGTTTGTTGATGATATCATTTTTGGAGGAAGAGATAGTATGTGTAAAACTTTTGCAAATCAAATGAAAAGTGAATTTGAGATGTCCATGCTTGGGGAAATGAATTTCTTCTTGGTTCTACAAATCACTCAAACAAAGAAAGGAATCTTCATTTCTCAGACCAAATATGTGAAAGAATTGTTGAAGAAATTTGGGATGGAAGACTCAAAACCAATGAATACTCCCATGGCAACTGGATGCAAATTGGACAAAGATGATGACTCTTCTAAGGCTGATCAGAAAAAGTACAGGTCAATGATTGGAGGATTGTTGTATCTCACTCAAACTAGACCTGACATTATGAATGTTGTGCATCTTATTGCTAGATTTCAAGCTGATCCTAGAGAATCTCATATCATGGCAATCGAGAGGATTTTTAGATATCTAAAAGGGACAGTTGAGTATGGATTGTGGTATCCCAGAGATCATGATTTCTCTCTTCATGCATCTACAAATGTAGATTGGGTAGGAGATGTGGATGACTGGAATAGTACCAGTGGTGGAGCATTCTTTTTGGGTAAGAGATTGGTTTCTTGGCTTAGCAAGAAATAAGAGGCAATATCTTTGTCCACTACAGAAGTAAAATATATTGCAGCAGCAGGTAGTTGCACTCAAGTTTTGTGAATGAAACAAATGCTAAGAGACATAAGAGTGGAGTATGAGGAGCCTATCATAATCTTCTGTGATAATTCAAGTGCAATAAATATATCTAAGAATCTGGTGTTGCATTCAAAGACTAAACATATATCCATCAAGTTTCACTTTTTGAGAGAACAAGTGAACAAGAATGAAGTTAGATTGGAGTTTGTGCCATCTAAGGATCAGATTGCAGACATCTTTACTAAAACTCTACCTAAGGACTCTTTTGAGTATCTCAGGGAGAAGTTAGGGGTTATTGCCCCTCCGGTGATGAACTAAGGTGCACTAGAGTGCATCAGTCCGGTAGATATCACAGTCATATCTTGTAGTCTGAATTGATGATAGGGAGCTGCCACTCAGGGGGAGCAGCTGGTATGATTCTGAAGTGTTGAAGTTGCAAGTATGAGCCCTTTGCCATTGATGTCAAAGGGGGAGAGAAGACATGTGAAAAATAAGTGGTTGATGATCAAAGGGGGAGTAGTAAAGGAAGAGAAGACATGTGAATGGTTGTTACTGATAGGGGGAGTTGTGATAGTGAGGAGAAGTTTTTGTCTTGATGGTTAAAATAGTTTTTCACATCATATGTTGCCATCAATGACAAAGGGGGAGATTGTTGCAAGTATGGGCCTAACCGGTGTTCTCATTGATGAAAAGGATTGGATGAGCTGAGTGCTGAGGATATTGAGAAAATTATTTCTAATCAGGAACAGAGAAGAACAGTGAAGACAGTAAGGTAAAGATCCAAGATAAGATGACTATCAGAAGATGCAGTTCAAAGGGTTTGTAGATATAAGTCTTAAGATAATCCAATAAAGATTTCAGAGGTTCTCATGAAGATTTGAAGGAGTTGTGGCCGCCAAAGTAAAATCAGTTCCAGCAGGTGTTCAGAGGTGACAGAGTGACACAGATAGGTCCGGTGAGATCCAGAAATGCATTATCCTATTCTGCAGATTTGAGGGAGTGCTGAGGAAGTCTTTGTGAAGTGTTAACTCGATTGGTTCATGGTTTAAAGGTCTAAAAGCATCTATTCCTTTGTGACTGTGATGACAGACTGTGTTCTTGAGGTTCTGGATGAAGGAGAGAAGGATTTCAGTAAGTAGATGAAGTGTGGATGTTCTCGATGATTCAGGCAATCTTGTGAAGGTATTTGGATCGTGTCCAGTCTGTGTTGGTGGTCCACATTAGAGTTGGAGCTCGCAATTGAAGAATAACTTCTAGATGATAGTGTTCTTCTTGAGACTAGCCGACTGGATGTATTACACATCTTGCGGATGTTCTTGTAGATGTTTGCCGACTTAGATGATTATTTCTAAGTTGATGCCTTGTATAAATAAGGGATTGTAAAGTCATTTCAAAGTGTGTCTTGTGGAGATGAGAGTGTGGTAGCGAGGAAGAGAGTGAAAGGCAAAACAAAAGTTTTGGGCTTAAATGGAACTGATTCAAGCATGGTGAAGATGCTACTTTCCAGTTCAAGTAGGTGATACTTATCATTTTGTAGATAGTGTGTCTCTTGTAGGTAGTGAGCCCCAATTGGCATGTGCCATTTTATTCTTTCTATTCTTCTAATAGAGAATACAATCTTGGGTTAATCACCCCGTTGTTTTTCCCTTAACTAGGTTTTCCACGTCAAAATCTTGGTGTCTTATGTGTTGATGTGTTTCTGCTCTTGATTTAATTGCACTATGTTTCCATAATTGATTTATTAATATGCTGCTAAATCACAAAGAGGATTTAAGTGTTTAATTGGAAGAAAGTTTTAGACAACTGATTCACCCCCCCCTCAGTTGTCTGTCCTGAATCTAACAGACAGTAGTACTCACAGCTTCTCTCTAATAGACTTGAGGAACATTTGTTTCCATCATCATGGTCCTGGCAGCTTCTTGAATGGTCCATTTTTTCTTTCCACTACTCCTTTTTGCTATGGAGTCCTAGGAGAAGATAACTATCTTTTTATTCCATTCTTTTCACAGAATGAATCAAACTCACCGAAGGTAAATTCTTCACCTCTGTCGGATCTCAGACACTTTATCTTTCCACCAATCTCATTCTCCACCATAACCTTGAACATTTTGAATTTGTCAAGAGCTTCTAATTTTTCTTTTAAGGTTACCCACATAATCTGGGAGTAATCATCAATTAGCAACATAAAATATATGTCTCCTTGCACACTCCTAATTGTAGCAAGACCACACAGATAAGTATGCACAAATTCCAACTGTTCACTTGAAAATTGTTCTTTACTTTTGAATGAAATTTTGTTTTGTTTACCCAATTGACATTCTCTACACATGCTATTAGGTTTCACAAGTTTTAGTAGATATCTTACAACCTGAATATAACTTATCTTGACAATGTTATCAAAATTCACATGACACATCCTCCTATGCCATAACCAACTTTAATCTATCTAAGCAATCAGACAAATTTTTCCAGAACTACTTAAATGAAAGATGTTACCTCTAGTTTGAGTACTAGATGTAATTTCAGTTTTGGAGCTTCCAAAGATTTTGCATTTTCCATCCTTGAATCAGAGATCATAACCCTTGTCAACTAACTATCCAACACTAAGAATATTATGCTTCAGTCCTTCCACATACAGAACATCATTGGTGTTATTCTTACCATGAAAAGAGATGGATCCTCTACCATGGATTCTACTAGCTGAGTTGTCTCCAAATTTTACAAGCCCACCTTCATATTTTTTAAAGCTTACAAACTTACTTTTATCACCAGTCATATGATGAGAACATCAACTATAAATCACCCATTCATCCTTTTCAACAACTTGAGCAGCCAAGGCACTTTCCATATTTGCATAGCTAGTAGATTCAGTAGACACTGGTTCTTCTTCTTTGATAGCAATGAACACCTAATTATTTTTAGTGGAACCTCCATGATCAGATTCATCATCTATGACTCCTTCTCTAGCTTCTTGGACATAGTAACATTTCTTCTGACCTTTATATCTATTAGGGTTTGGTTTTGAAAACCTCTCTGGACATCTTGAGGCAAAATGACCAATCTTATTATAAGCAAAACATTTGAATGAAAACTTTCCTTCATACTTACCGGATCCTCTTGGCATTCTTTTGGCAATAAGAGCTTCAAGATCCTTCCTTGCCTTCACAAATCTGTTTGATCTTGCTAAAGAGCTTTCTCCTGGATCATATCTTTGTTTTCCATATACACTGGCCTTAAATGTAGATTCAAACTTAGGAAGAGAATCACCAAACTCACTTAATTCAAAAGCTAAAATTTTGCCAACCAGCTAATCTCTTGTAACTTTTGAGATAGTCCTGATCTCCTCTATAGAAACAACCTTATGTTTGTATGAATCAGGTAAAGATCTGAGCACTTTTTCCACAATCTCTAATTCTTCCAAAGTTCCACCAGCACACTTTATACCACACACAAGTTCATTTATCTTTTACATGTAGATTGTGATGTTTTCATCTTCACTCATCCTCATATTTTCAAATTTTCCTCTCAGATTTTGTAGTTTGGCACATTTGACATATTCATCATCTTCATAAAGATTCTCCAACTTCTTCTAGATTTCATGAGTAATTTTTAGTCCAAAGACATTTGACATTTCTGAATTAGTCAGGGCACTCAACAAGGCTTCTTTTGCTCAAAGGTTATTTTCAGCATCTTTGAGTTGATCTGGAGTTGAAGGACCTTTCTCCAGAGGTTTATACTCATCATTGGTTATCACCCAATAAGCATCACCCATGTATTTAAAATGGCACTCCATGCGACTCTTCCAAATAGAGTAATTTGTTCCATCAAATCTCAGACTATCCTTCTTGTAGGTCGACATCCTAGATCTCCTCAAGAGGTCAAGCTTCTTTTAGAGGATCTGGATCTGATACCAATTGTTGGAATTAGACCGGACAACTGAGAGGGGGGTGAATTAGTTGTCACACAAAATTAAACTTTTTCTACTTTTAATCTTCTTTATCAATTTACTATTAGATTAATGATGTAAACATTAAAGCATGAATCAATAATTTATGAGCAGAAATATAAGCAACACACTTGACACCAAGATTTTGATGTGGAAACCTGGTTAAGGGAAAAACCACGATGGGGGTTAACCCATAAAGATTTCTACCCTGTTAAAAGTACTTTAGAAAAATAGAAGGCACGTGCCTTTGGGTGCACTGCTCAAAAGAGAGGCTCACTGCCTATAGGATTTATTTTTATTATAGAAGGAATTAATTGAGAAATAACATCTTCTTCATACTTGGTTCAGTCTCATTGAGTGCTCATAAAAATTCTACTCTTCTCCCAAATACTTCTTCACTATCACTTTATCCTTTACTGTTCTTGCTTCTCTGCTCCTCCTTTTCTCTACTCTACCTCTGATCCTTTCTTGGGATTTTATGATTTCGCACAAGGATGATTTTCCATGACTCAACTACACTCCTTTATATGCTTCATCAACCTTGGAATAAACATCAAGGTCAGCACTCCAAACATCTGACTTAATGCGAATCACAAAGTTGTCAGCCAAACATGACTGGGACTCAAATCTTCCTTGATCAACATGCCATGCTCCATAGAATTGTTCTTAGATCATCCACAACATGCTTGAATCATCCGGTCAGCCAGGACTGGGAAGAACAACAACATCAAGGAAGAATTCTTCAACAATGAGCTCAATCTCCAATGCGGATCTCCAACATAGTAGACACATGATCCATGGACTTCCACAAGCACATTGAATTCAACAATAACATCCACACTACTCCAAATTGTCAGAATCACTTGCATCTTCATCTGGTACCTCAAGAACACTGTCTCTCATGACTGTCACACTAGAAAGATTGCTTGCAGACCTCCAAATCATGATCCACTTGATTTGATGATACAAACTGACCTCCCAAACATGCCTCTAGATCCACATATCATCATTTTACATTTTTGGAATAATCTGGACCTCTTTTCTATCACTCTGTCTCTTCTGAATACTACAAAACTGGTTCTACTCAGATGGCCATAGCTTCTTTAAATCTTCATGTGAACCCTTCAAATATTAACTGGAGCTTCTTAAGACAATCCTCTACTCAGCCATATGGTCCGCATACATTGATCCTTATTAATTTTCTCAATATCCTCAACATTCCAGTCTTCTAAACAGGCAACAAAATAGGATATAGTTGACACCAATGGCAACAAGAATATGTTGACATCAATGACAACATCGATTAGGCACATATTTGCAACAAGGATATTATATCTGATAGTATGCTAGAAGGGCTGCCACTAGTTAGGAGTATCGGTCACCATATGGATCTAATTCTGGGAGCTAGTTTACCAAATAAAGCATTGCATAGAATGACACCAACAGAGAATGAGGAGCTAAATAAGTAGGTACAAGAATTGTTAAGAAAACGTTTGATCCATGAGCATTTGATCCCATGTGCAGTACCTACAATAATAGAACCTAAGAAGGACAGTGAGTGGAGAATGGGTACTCATTCTAAAGCACTCAATAAGATCACTGTAAGGTATAGGTTTCCATTGCCAAGGATGGATGATGTCATAGACTGTCTAAGTGGAGCAAAGTACTTCACCAATATTGATTTGAGGAGTGGTTATCACTAGATCAGGATAAGAGAAGGGGATGAATAGAAAAAAACTTTCAAGACTAATGAGGGATTGTATGAGTGGCTTGATCAATGCACCAAATAGTTTATGTAGTTGATGAATGACATACTAAATAAATTCATAGATAAGTTTGTGATAGTTTGTTTGGATGATATTCTAATCTTTAAGTAAAACAAAAGAAGAACACTTGGAGCATATCAGGTTATTAATACAAAGGTTGAGAGGAAAATTTGCTAATCAGTTTAAAAAAGAATAGTTTCATGAGAAAAGAACTAGTATATTTGGGGTTTGTAATCTTAGCTATAGGTTTGAAGATGGATATAGAGAAAGTAAAATCCATTGTGGAGTGACCTACACCAACAAATGTAGGGGAGGTAAGAGCTTTTCATGGATTGGTCAATTTTTATAGAAAGCTCATCGTAAATTTTAGTCATATTTGTGCACCACTAATTGACACAATGAAAGAGGACAACAAGGAATTCAAGTGGACCATAGGGGTTAATAGGATATTTGAGTTCTTGAAGAAGAAATTAATATAACAACCAGTGTCAACCTTACTAGATTTCAATAAATTATTCCAAGTGGATTGTGACACAAGTGGAAATTCAATTGGGTTATTATTGAACCAAGAAGGAGGATTGGTATCTTATTTCAATGAGAAGTTGAATAATGCCAAGAAGTAGTTTTCAATTCATGACCAAGAATTTTATGCCATAATACAAGCATTGAAGAAATGGAGACATTACCTATTACCCAAAGAGTTTGTATTGTATTATGATCATTAGGAATTGTAGCACTTGAACAAACAAAGAAAACTTAACTAGAGACATACATGTAATGGGTAGAATTCATGCAAAGTTACACTTTTATGCTAGAAAACATAGGAGCGTTAAGTCAAATAATGTCTCCAATGCTTTAAGGAGAAGATAGAACCTTGTAATAGAAATGAGGGTGGAGGTAGTTTGTTTTTGTTAGTGTAAATAAGGTCTTATTGTATCTAGTTAGGATATCACCTTTTCTAGGATTGACCTATTCACACTTAGCTTAAGTTTACTTAGGCTATTTAGAGTTTTGTCTCAACTGATATGGTTGAGACATGTGTCCTCATCCTTTTGAGACACCTCTTGCATGATTACTTGCCACTTGCATGATCACTTGTCATTTGAGCTCACAAGTGTCGCATCTTAGGAGGGTTAGTCAGTCATTGTGTTCGACCATCCTACCTCCTCTCTCATGCATATTTATACAAGGAATCTATGCAAATTTTACTTGGCTTTTGAATACATTATTTGTCTTTTGTGTGCAATTATCTTTTGTGGAAGTTATTCTAGTTTCTTTCTTGCTGATCTTGGCTACTCCAACATGGTATTAGAGCCTTGCTAGCAAAACCCTTCCCGTATTGAGAGATTCTCACACCAAGCCACATAAAGATTTCATCGTGGAGCCAAATGGACCTCGCCATTGAGTCCAAAAGGCCCGAGATAGTAATAATAACCCTTCATTTGGTGAATTTCGGTAAAGTTGATTTTTTTTTTCAAATTATTTTACCCCGCCTAGGGTTTGTATGGCCTGTACGACCTCCAATCCATACTATATGGATTTTTTGAAAAAAATGGAAAAAAATGTAGTAGAGGGAAAATTTTCCCCTTGCAACTGGTCAAAATTGTTCATTTTTTTGTTTTTTAGGTTTTTGTGTGTAGACTTGTTGCATCATTAGCCCAAGTTCGGCCTCTTTGTCCAAACATCTACGTTGTCTAAGGCATTTGTAGAGTTATTCTGGTTTGAAATTTTTTGTAATGTGCAGGTTTGAAGGATTTGACCCTATTCAAGGCATTCATAGGTAGTTGTTGACTCCTCACTGGGCAAGCTTTCTTGGTCAACTTGGCCTGCACATGCTTCTAACACACAAGCCATTTACTTGGCATTCAACCTCTTAGTTGGCCTTCTAAGCTCAATTAACACTCACAGTTTTGTGTTCATCTTCCTTCAAGCTTGTTCAACCCCATTGGAGCTAATTTTGACATCTTTCTGGCACCTTCAACCTCTTTTTGGAGTCAACCTTTGCTCAACCTGTAACTCTTTCTCAACCCCTTTTTTTGGCTCATACATATTGGGTCCTTTGAACCCTATTTCAAACTAGTTTTCTGGCTTGACCCCTATCTAAATTGATCACGACACTAACATCCATCCATTCTACGCCCCTGGCACCTAGATCCTTTGTGGACTGCTTTGAGGATCCCATTTTCTTTAAGTTTAGACCCTCCACGTTAACCCTATTTGGTCAACCAAGTCCTCTCTTCGGCCTCCAAATCTACCCAAGGACCACTCGGCCTCAACATTGGACTCAAATCATACCCAGTTGGCCTCACAGGTCCTACAAATGGGTCTTAGGCCTTCAGAATCAGATTTTTCAACACAAATTCGACCACATGGGCTGCCTTTAGCCAGGTCCTTTGCATAGCAAAGAATTAACACTAAATGTTAAAATGTTACATTTCTTGTCAATATTAGTTGTTAACTTCTTTGGTTAGTGTTGTTTGTTAATTGTAACATTTTATGTTACAAACATTGTAACAATTAGCATGTTTTGTTAACTTAGTAGTTTATGTTACATTAACTAGTGTTAGTGGTTTATGTAACATTGTTTGTAACTTCCAGTGGTTAGTAAACCACTAGTATTTTTTGCTAGCTTCTAATTGTTAACATTTTACACTAGAGAAATCTACTTATGCTAACTTATTTTCCAAACAGAGACCACCGTGTGCTCATCACTTGTTGAAGGAGGTTGTTTTTTCCTCTTTGCCATAACTTTCACCCACAAAGGTATTTTTTTTGGCAAATTCATTGTCAATGGGAAGCTAGTTCCATCATCGACACATTGGCATCAAGATGATTTGAATTTTTTGTTGTTTTGATAAATTTTTTGGTCTCCGAGGTCAACTATTGTAAGAAAATTTTGATGGGGCATATCTTTCACCCCGGTTATTGAAATTTTGAAAACTTTTGTATGAAATTGATCAAAAAATGAAAGGATTTAAATTATGTTATCAATTTTAAGATTTGGTAGCCCATTTTGTAAAAATCACCATGTATTTAATAAATGGTCAATTTGGCATCCAATCTTAGCACAAGTATTTTTTTCTGCATTTTTTCTGGGGGGCTTCTAAAATAACAAAATAATATTAGGAGATAATCTATCTATGTCACTAAAAATATGGATAATAGATCATCCATCTATCATTACTTTAAAAAAAGGAAACTATAAGTCTTGGCATGATGGCATCCTAAAGCATTGCCGATGGATCCATGTATTGCCACATTTGTATGGGCTTATTCCTAAATGAAGTACATTTTGGCAGAAAACTATATGGGGAAATAAAATTGATCATGTCTTAGGATTAACTAGTTTAAGCATTGGGAACCACACATCATGGGCTCTATCACACATTAAGTTCCCTCACACTCTCTGGACCACACTATGGGAAATGTATTGAGATCGTAATGAACCTCCATTCCCAGATGATCCTATTATGGACGTACTTCTTCCCCTTGATGATGTTGATGATCCTTTGTATGATGATGAAACTGAAGAGGAACTTGCTTATTGGGAAAGTCTTGAGTGTGTTGATGACACATAGACATATCCTCTTTCTTCTCCTCTATCTCCACCATCACTTGATGCTACATTCGAAACTAGAGTTATCTCATGTATGGCTTCCAACGATTCTATACACTGAGATATTGATATCATCTTTCTAGATCCACCACATTAGGATGCATTTCTAGCTGACATTTTATTTCTTTTCATAAAGTCACATATTGTAGATTTGGGAGACACCATTGAGGACATTTTCCTTCTATTTGATGACAACTTCAATGAAGTTGCATCACCATTGTCTTCTTCGAATATTATTTCTCTTTCTTTTCTTACATCAACTTCTATAGTGATAGATTCTATAGATATTTATGAGTCCACATATTTCAATCTGTCAGGTATTTTGACATCCTCTACAGATGTATCAGATTCTCACCGGTCTAGTTATCACCATACAACTATGGTCCCCGTGGTCCTTGTTCTTGAATCTTAGATGATACCTAATTCATCCTATTAGCATTTGTCACACGATAGCATTGGCATTGAGATCCTTGAGCAGCATTCAAAGACATCATGGGCATCATCTGCGTCTTTGAATCATGTGTGGAATTCAAATACCTTCATCCTTCTACCTACATGTTCCTATTTGGAATGGAAAGACCACTTGCACACTTATGTGGTTCTTTTACTTCCTAAAGGGAGAAATGTGGTTCAATATTCATGGATCACCTTCATCATCTAGTGTTGAGCTTCTACCAGTACTACATGAGGTATTTCAAGGGGAGGATGTATGGTTTCTCTTCTCATATAAATTTTGGGAGGATCCATCTCTTCACATGGAGTTTATTCCTTCACATTTTTTGGGGGGATCACATAGACCTTCCCACTTTTTCTCTCCTATGGGGAGAGCATATATTGTACATTAGTGTTAGAAGTAGTCCTTGGGGGGTCATGTTGAGTCCTCCTTCTATCTTCTTCTTCTTCACTTGTACATTTTTTCTTGTATCATTTCTCTTTTGGAGAGGGGGTTTTCCAACTAGGTTTTCTCCTTTACTCCACTTTTGAGAAATTTATTTGTACATGGGTACCTAACATGGCCTACTAACCAAGAGCTATCATCTTTGTATTAATTATCCCTAAGTTGCACTTTAGAAGGGGTGTTAGTGTAAATAAGTTCATATTGTATCTAGTTAGGATATCACCTTTTTAGTACTAACATATTCACACTTAGCTTAAGTTTACTTAGACTATTTAAGAGTTTTGTCTCAACTCATATGGTTGAGACATGTGTCCTCATCCTTTTGAGACACCTATTACATGTTTACTTGCGACTTGCATGAGCACTTGTAATTTGAGCTCACAAGTGTCACATCTTATGAGGGTTAGTCAGTCTTTGTGTTCGATCATCCTACCTCCTCTCTCATACATATTTATAAAAGGCATCTATGTATATTTTACTTATCTTTTGAATACATTATTTGGATTTTATGTCCAATTATCTTTTGTGGAAGTTATTCTAGTTTAAATTGCTTGCTAATCTTGATTGCTCCAATAGTTTTGAGGAGTTAAAACACCTATATGACGCTGACCCCAATTTTGTGGAGTCCTATAAGGCATGTAAAGAGTCAATAAGCATGGATATAAGTAGGTGGTTGGATTACTTAATTAAAAACATGATGTTTTTCAAAGGAAGTCAAATATGCATACTTAGAAGCTCTATGAGAGAGAATTTGATTAGAGAGAATAATTGCAAAGGTTTGGCTAGACATTTTGGGATAGACAAGACATTAATTAGAATTATTTTTGGTACAAATTTACAAGGAGAGGAAATTTGTTCAAGGTTGTAAGACTTGTCATGTCACCAAGGGAAGTAGTTAGAATTTTCAGCTATACCAGCTACTACCATTGGTGTAGAAGCCTTGGGAAGACATAAATATAGATTTTGTATTAGGATTGCCAAGGATGCAGAGGGGAAATTATTAAATCATGGTAGTAGTAGATACTTTTTGAAGATGGAACGCTTAATTCTATTTAATAAAAGAAATGATGTAGTACATATAGTGGACTTATTTTTTAGAGAGGTAAGATTGCATGGTTTGTCAAAGAGCATAGTTTTGGACAAGGACATGATACTTTTGGAGGAATTTATGGAAGTTTAGATGAAAATACACCTAAAATTTAGCTCAAAATACTATTTGAAACCTAATGGAGAAACTAAAGTAGTGAACGAGATCTTGGGTAACTTATTGAGATGCTTTGTTGGAGTAAAAGTAGGGAATTAGGACATGGTCTTATCATAGGTAGAATTTGCATACAATAATTTAGTGAATAGGAGTATGGAAAGATGCCATTTCAGATTCTGAACATAAGAAATCTAAAGAATCTATTAGAACTAAGAGACATCATTAAAGAAGACAAAAGGAGTGCAGAAGAAAATGAGTTCACTAAACACATGAAGAAGGTACGCATAGAGTTCAGGGATCACTTGGAGAGGATGAATAATATGCATAAACAAGAGGCTAACAAAACCAAAAGACATAGAGATTTTGAATTAGGATATGAAGTTATGGTATGCTTTAGAAAAGAGAGATTTATAGTCAAAAAATAGAACAAGATGAAAATGAAGTTCGGTCCTTGTAAGATCATAAGAATGAATATGAGGTTGAGTTACCAAAAGGACTAGATATATCTCCAATATTAAACATTGCAGACCTATACCAGTATCATGAGGGAGATTTAGAGGGAAGTAGCATAGAGGACCAAGTACAAAACTCCATACCATGACAACCAAAAGAAATCGAGGAAATCATAGAAAGTAGAATTGGAAAGAGTACCATGATTGGGTAATATGTGGAATATTTGGTGAAATGAAGAGGAAGGCTAGAAGAAGATTCAAGCTAGATTTATAGGGTTGAGGTGAACCAATTAGGTTTTTCTCTAGTCTTTGAAATATGAGGGACTCATCTTTTATTTACCTGAGGTATCTTATGTACAAGCATCCTTGGGGAACATAGTAATCTTGCACCAACTGCATTCATTTATTATAGTTTTAATTCATCAATTAGTTGTAGAAGAGGTCATCACATTTTTGTGTTTTGTAGTTGAGCCTTACAGTTTTGGTATAACAATATTAAAGAGTATTTGGAACTGTCATATCCATATTTTAAGAGAATTGGATTTATGTAACGACTTGTTTGGGTTGATGAACTTGTTTTTGACCTGGTAGATTGTCATAGTTGCATAATAACTATTGGCACCAAAGAATTTGGAGTTTGCAACAATCAAGGAAGACATGTGTGAAGACATTTGACTTATAGGAGAAAACATTGGGCACTACATAAATTTCTTTTTGTTGTTTCCATTTGGTTCAAGAAATTAGATTACATTAGTTAACCACATGTTTTAGGGAGTATAGAACTTTACACCACCTCATGGCTGGTGTAGATCATCAAGGAGGCTGTAGATTAATATATCTATTGGTTGCTATACTAGTTCCTCTCTAAGACCATGGGTAGTGAATTTTTTCAGAAGTTTGATTAGAGGGATCTAAATTATGTAGAAGCGGTTAGGAAACCACTATGGTCACAAAAAATCTTTTCGAGGAAGCAGACATAAGGGAAAGAGAGAAAGGTCATCCACATGTTTTCTTGGAGGGATATTTCAACACTTTTCAAAAGGAGGGGACAGAACATGAAGCCAGATCTCGAAAGCTAGAAACTTCAAAATTTCAAGGCAGCTATCATCATTCCAGAAGAGGTCATCATAGGCATTCTAAGCTGAGACAACAAAGATACAGGACACCTAAATTGTGTCAGAGATCTTATCAATATTCTAACCCTAGGGTTTTGTCAAATAGGTAGATCTAGATGAGGAAAGAGGATTTGAACTTACCGATGATAAACCTAAAGGTACAAGTGTGGAAGTTCAAGTGTTGGATGAGCTTATTTCTCTCCATGTGATTGATTTAAAGAAGAAAGCATTAATTGGTAAGATCTGGAACCTTGTCCCCTGTAAATAAGATCTCTTTTCTTGGGTGAATGAAAACTAGGATTGTGTTGAAGATCTTATTGTTGTAGACAAATCGAAGGGGTTCTTTGTTGCCATTTCCCTGATAAAGAGTCAAGAGATAGTATTTTGGAGGTTAAATCTTTGGTTATTTCATGGCCAGGGAATTTTCTTACAACCTTGGGAGCCAAATTTTGACCTATTGAATGCTCAAATGAATCTTGTTCCTTTCTAGTTTTCTCTTCATAACTTACCCTTGGAATATAGAGACACTAGAATAATTAAATTTATGGCTCATAGATTGGGTTTTTTTCTAAAAACACGATATGTCAAATTTTGGTGATTTGAAACTCCATGTACATTTTTGTTTAATTTTGGACACTTCTCTTCCACTTCCTCAAGTTTTTATTTTGAAAACCTCTAAGGGTTTTTGGAAGCAGAAAATCATTTTTGAAGATTCGGAGTCCTTATGTAATTCTTTCTCTAGTTTTTGATAGTGTACACAAAATTGTGCCAATTTTTTTATTTAAAACCCTAATCAATTGGTCTATGAGGATCCAAAAAATCCTGTTAAGGCACCTCCTTTGGAATATGGGTAAGTGCAAGAAGACAAGTTCACTTTTTTGCCAAAAAGTGGAAGTGTTTTTCCTGTTTTTCAAATTTTGTCATAATTGGAGTGACAATTTGAAGCACTTGCACATAAAATATTAATATGATGTAAAAATAAGAAAGGTAGGATTTTGTTTCTAGTTTTCAAATATGTAATTGTTTCTAATACCCAGATGATGAAAATTTGTTTTCTATTGGATGTACAAAAATTGGCTTTTTAAAAGTCCCCTTTTTTTGCCAAAGCATGCATGTGTACGACCAACATAATTTGACCTAAATGAAGGTATTTTTCTAATTCCTTTTGTGGAAAGATGCACATGATGTTGAATTTTGGTCAGGATATTTTTTAAGTAATTTTTTGATAAATATTTTTTAATTATTTTTTTAATGGCTCTAATTAGTGCTTTTTAAAACCCGTCATGTATGGACAACATAATTTGAGCTAAACTAATCAATTTACTAAAACAAAAATCCATCATGTAGAGAATGATATCTAGATTGGTCAGACATAATTTTTTTTCAAGAAACTTTCAAAATCAAAAATATTAAAAAAAATAGTACAACATATGTTATTTCAAGTTTATGAGTCTGTTTGTTTAGAAAATAATTAGTAAATAGAAAATTATGTCTAATAGTACAAAAAATTACATATTTAAAAACTAGACTTTCAGATCTACAATGGGTTTTAATTTTCTTAAAATATTGTAAAAAAAAGTCATCAGCCATAGTGGTGAAACTAGTTTTTTCTCTTATTGTTTTCATGGTCTCCTAGTTCTAGGTCCAAGGCTAATGCTTGGGTTTCCAAGAATTTACCAAACCTAAAACAAATGCAAATTTGTGAGTTTTTAATTTAAAATTATTAGAAATGGGTACCCGTTTATAAACAGGTGCCTGTTTCTAAATGGGCACCCATTTCATATTTAGCCATTATTGATTTTTTTCATAAATTCATAGTACGAAAAATATTTTGCAACATTTATGTTTACTACTATGGCTGACAATGATGAATTCTATGATTTTTTTATATGCAGGTGTCAATTCGAGCTCTCAACAAGACATATTTTATGCAATTTTTACATGGATTCAACCATAAGGAGCATTTTTAGATGCATTGAAGTAGAAGATCCAATTTTTATAGGGATTCAAATTTTTAGAGAAATCAAACAAATATCCAGCAAATATCATACTGAACAAAGGATCTACATCTACTTGTATTTCATAAATTTTAAAAAGAGATCCAACTCTAAGTATAATACAATATTATTTGTTGATTTTATCAACACATTTTAGTAATCATGGGATGAAATAAATGTCAACAAAAAAGAAGAGGAAGGTTATGACACTTGAAGAAATTGAAGCACATCAAGAGAAAGAGGCAAAATGACAAAGAGATAGGAGAGAGAGGATTAAAACAATAAAGAATGATGTAGCATCCATTTCGATGACTATTGAAGAGGAGAACATTGAAGAGACCAATATGGATGATGTGAATGTAAAATATGCAAACATGGAAGAGGTCAAGAATATGGACAATACAAATATAAGAATGAATCCAGGCATGTCTTCAAATCCTTTGAATGATAATGAGAATAATGATTTAAAGCAAGATAGATATAACATTGTTGAGAAAAATTCTTCTATTACAAACAAGACAATAAAAAGTGAAAATGAAAACCCTTGTATGAGTGAAAATGAAAATATATATATTTTTAAATTGAAATTAATTATGTTTTGAAGGATCTTCATGGTAATATATCTTGGGGACAAATTTGAACACATGCAAATAGATTGTACAAACAATTTTTAATAGAAAAACTCTTGGATTTTAATGCCAACTTGTATTACAATTGATGAGAATGTCAAAATTGAGAAAAATAATGAAAAAAATTAGGCATATTTGTAAAACCCAAAAAGGTGGATAAATCAATGAAAAACGTTATGCCTATTGTTGCTAATGCTATTGGTTCTATTGGAAAAACTAGTTGATCTAAGGATAAGAATGTAGCACATCGAGCAATAACAACTACTTTAGTTAATAAATCAGTTGTGAGCAAAAGAATGATAAGTAAGACAAGTGGATATTTAAATGTGCATGCTATAACTTTAAGAAGAGAAACAAAGAGAAGAGTAATTATTGAAGATGATCCAATTAACCAATGTTAGACTTTTAGTGGTAGACTCCCAAGGTCTAACATGAAATTAAATAATGAAAATAGGTCTTTGATTGAAATTTTTTGGCATGATAATACAAGGGTTTCATCTAATGCTAGAGATGTTTTGAAATTAAGGGCGGGGTAAAAAAAATATGATCCTCATCCAAAACATCTTTTAGACATGACTCAAACAAAATTATATAGAAAATTTCTAGATGATTTAGTTATAGAAAATTTTAGCATAAGTCAAAGATCATTTGAGAAATATAAACCTTGGTATGTCAAGATTAATAAGCAAAGAATCTCTTGTTGTTACAAAACTCATGTGCAATTTCATTATTATTATGATGTTTTTCAATATATATGTTGTACTTTGCATACTAACCAAATTATGCAGGAATATGGTATTAATATGCCACCTACAACAATTAAGGAGTTTATAACAAGTTTACTTCTTGAAACAACTAATGGGCAATTCTTTTTTCCAAAACCATGTGTTTCTAGACAATGCAATAGTGTGGTAACCTTTCATTGTTAAGAGAATGCATGCATGAAAGTAGTTCACATGATTTTGGAAAATAATTAGTGGATGTGAAAAGGTTCAACAATGTTCAATATCTATTAAAGGATGGAAAAACTAGAAAGTGTTGTGAGTTAGTCATAGAACAAAGTAGTGTACATGCATTCATCACAGAGTTCAAGAATAAGATTATGTATAAATATGTGAAACACCCTCAATACACTTGGTGGCTTGATGAACAATTCCACAGATGCAAGAACACATTTCCAATTGGAACTATACTTTCAATGGTTGACTTTGCAAAAAACTATACCCTTGCTCCATAGAGGAGATTCAGTCACCATAAATTATAACTCAATACAAGTGGCCATCTTTGTTCATATTATATATAGACATGTAGTTGATAGTACATAAGATGACAGAAAAATTTTGTGGGAGTATCATTTCTATAAGAGTGATAACTGGTTACATTCATGAGAGTTTGTGCAACATTACAAGTTTCAAAGTATTTAATGACAACTTAAAAGAAAGACAAATCTAGATGACACAACATCTCATATGGTTAGACAATTGTACAGGGCAATTTAAAAATACTCAAATGTTTTATTGGTTAAGTAGGGCCCATAAAGAAAGCAATATCCAACATATGTGGAGTTTCTTTGAAGTTGGACATGGTAAAGGAGAACATGATGGAGCTGGAACATGTGTGAAAAGGGATCTTTCTATGGAGAAACTAAAATTTCATGATGCAACAAAGTTTAAAGATGCAGGTACAATTGTGGATTGGTGTAATGCAAAATTGACTACAAGATCAAGTGAAAACTCTAAAGTTCAATGGTTTTTTTTGGTTGATTGAAGAAGAAAACATTCCTCCCCGATATGATTGTGATACAATTAGTCGATCAAAAAAATGACATTCATTTAAGAGTTCAAATGCAAGCACATGGACTATATGGACTAGGGAGCTTGCATGTTTTTGTCAGTTTTGTATTAGAGATGAGTGGGTAGCATGTACAAGTATAGATTGGGTTGAAGGATGGAAACAAAGATCCCTAACACCTCTACAAACACATGATCAAAATGAGATAGCATTTGAAGAGGATAATCATTTTCAAGCATCAAATGACTATGATTGTGTTTCAAACCTTGTACACAAAGGTACATTAATTCAATAGTCAATTTCAATACATTTTTTTGTAATCTATATTTAATTGTATACATGCATGTATATTTTTGTGACTTATTGTATTTCAAAGTTTTATTACAGGACATGTGTATGTTGTTGTTGCACTTGAGAGTAATGAAGAGGAAACATAGTATTGGTTGGCTCGGTGTGTTGAGGCAAAGAACAAAGTTGTTGCAGCCTATAATAGATGATGATAATTTTGAGTATCCAACAAGTTATGTGGTTGTTTTTGGCACTTGGCTACATGAATATCTGATAAGGAGGAATGGTATACCTGCATTTGAAGATTATGAAAGACATAAGAAAATTTTGCACTACTCGCATCTAGTTGTGGCAACAAATATACAGTTAGTGAGATATAAAGGGAGACCTATCATAAAATATTTATGGACACTTTCTATGGAAGAGCATGAGACAATCATAGATGCATTACAAAAAGAGAGGATGCAGATGGTACAATGGAGTAATTTTTTAAAATGGTTAACAGGTATGTATAAATTTTTAAACTTTTAATCTTTATTTTTTGACTAATGTATAGTTGTATACATATTTACTTGATAGCACTAATTCATTTACTTTCATGGTCTAAGAAAATTATTAAGTAATTTCATGTACTCTTAAGCCATCCTCTTAACTCCCATTATGCCATCCCCTAGCTAAGTTTCATCAATTAAGTAATTGTGATTTAGTTTAATAGCTTTGGAATTTGGTCTAGGATGTGAGTTTCAGATTAATATTATTGATAGTTAATTGATTGCATCTCCCCTTAAGCATCATCTTAACTCCCCTTGTAAGCTAGGGTAAATCATTCAAGCATATCAAAATCAAACTACAACAACCCTAACTCCTCAATGGAGTGCAAATAACTTAGAAAATCAATCAAACCAAGCAAACTAACTAAGTTCCTAAGTTATATTTGACTTCCCTCCATTGTTCTCCTCAACTTTGCTAGTGTGTTCTCAGATTTATAGACCTACAACAATCACGAGAAGCTCAAGTGGATAGACTTAGCAAAATCTTGGAGAATATTCAGATAGTAGGAAGTTGTGTGTCAAAATGAGGCTGGAGGAGTGCTTTTATACAAGACTAGAGTTGAATGAAGGGCTGAGATTTGATGTTGACTTTGGAGGGAAATTAATGGTGAGGATTGATTAGGGTTTCCCTCTCACAAAAAGACAAGAGGGAATTTTAAATTTGAAAGAATGATGAGGTGTGAGGGAATTTCAATTAAATAAATTTAGTCAATTTATTTAATTTATTTGAAGTGGGATAATGCATGTGAACCCCTTAATTAAATAAATGAGATTTATTTGATTAAGGTGAGGGTTGTAATTTAAACAAATGTTTATTTATTTAAATTAATTGAGTGAAGGCAACATTTGAGAATGAATAATTAAATTAATTATTTAATTATAGAGGAAAAATAGAAGAAAATAGACAAATAATTCAATAAATAATTTTTTTAAATTATAGGTTAGAGATGAGAAAATGAATTAATTAAATAATTAAAATTATTTAATTAATAGATAAATGTGGAATTTGGAAGAGATTGGTGTGAAAATGTGTTTTGTAAGTTGAGGACATTTTTAGGTGTCTACATTTTGCCCCTCTTTGATACAATGTCAATTCTGACGTTGTGTCAAAGAAAATTTTGAAAATATGCTCTAGAAATGCCCCAGCGTGCCCTAGATGAGGCAGGATAGCCTTATGCATGTTGGCAAGAGACACTGCTATGATGAATGACTAAATGTTGTCATTGATGGCAACAAGACAAAGGGATTCCACCAACAAGGCAAAAAGACTTTACTCCGGTAGATCATTTTGGTCTGAAAGGCTCAAATGGCTAAGTATGGGTAGTATACAAAGCAAGTGACAGGGACTAGGTCAGTATGCCTCTGCAGTTGAAGATAATTATATACGGTTTAGGTATGTCAGTCATAGATACTTGGTGATCAGATGCTCCAGTGTTCAAGTTCTAACTTCCTCTGGAAGTCATATGGTGAAGTATCTAAGTCCATGTGAACAAAGTAAAGATAGGAATAGTGCACAGTACCAGAGTAAAATGGTCCGTATTCCTCCGCTGTGGCATATTTTGGTTTGCAGTTCTTAAGGTATGCTAAGAGGTTAATGATGAATGTTGAGTATGATTTTTAGAGTCTAATACAGTATGAGGTAGAAGTTATGATGTGTCAGTTGAATTGGTCAAGTGTGTTCTTAAGGAACAAGCCAACAAGCATGTTAGATATATTTGTAGAGAAGATATATTGTTTGAACAATCAATCTAAGTGGTTGAATGTTTGGTGCTGACCTATATGAAGATTATTGTATGTATTTTTGGATCCGCATTCTTCTTTGAGCCCAAGCTCAAGCTGACAAGGTACAACACTTGTATACACATTTCATATCTGGGTTGCCGACTTGATTATGAGATGAATCTTATTGCGGATATCTATATTCGATGGATTTTTGTGTTGGAAGTATAGATGTGTGTGGAAAGTGTGCGAATTTGATATATGTATAATCTAAGGTAGTTTGCAAAGCAGAGGAGGATAATAAGGGAAGAAACCAAGAGTATATGTAAAGAAGAGCAGTAAAGCAGGGTAGATAGTATGAAGTCCTTTGAATCTGTATACTAAGCATATTGGTACTATTTTATATAAAAAGGGGGATGACAGGGTTGTTATTTTATTTTGAATCCTCCTTTCCACAAAACATTCCAAGGGCTTTTCAACTGAGTGCTTCTCCTATCGAGAGGAGAGTCAACTATCAGATTTGAGTTGCCACTTGGTTTTCTGCTAGGAAATTTAGAAGTTATCACACAAGATTGCTAATTAATGCTTTAATGCTCTTGAAACCCTAATTCAAGAAAAACAGTAATTAAATCTATGAATTATGATAAATACCAGAAGAATTAGACAAAGGGCAGAGAATCTTAACTCACTATTTTTCGCAGTCTAGAAAACAAAAATGTCAAGGACAATGGTGATGGCACCCTAGTCCAAAGTACTAATTTTTCTATTGATTCCCAATCTCCTTTCGACACTGATCTCTGATATATCTTCTATTTTCTATGATCCGACAGTGGAGGACAAGGTTGATGGCACCCTAGTCCACTATGGGAGATTCCTTCGGATGTCAGAAGCTCTACAAACCCTGATGCTCACTGTCCAGTATATTTTTGTAGCTTTAGATGCGGAGGACAAGGTTGATGTGCCCTATTGATGATGATTGTTAGTCATAATAACACTTATAAAAATTTGCACAACAAACCCTTATTATCTTGTAAAGTATGATCAACTTAGAATAAACTGATGACTCCAATTCTCTGTTGATTAGGTCATGATCTTCTAACATTACTCAGAGGTTGATGTGACATGCTATTTTCCATTTCAAGGGGTCTTACGTTGTTTGAATAATTGGTTGCATACCTGTCTACTATAAATTCACTTCACAAATAATGTTATTTTCCCTAGGCTCAACAAATTATGATTATTTGTAAGTTTGGTCAATTCTTCTGAGCATCTAGTTTTAGGAACTTGTATATACTTCTGCACTATGTATTTAACCAAATAATGTGCCTACAAGTAGATATTCATATGTTTATCATGTATATACCTCTGTATTTGCATGATATTTATCATTATTGACATGTTTCTGCTCAAAATATGCTTTGTATGTTCAATTATGTACGAGATATAGGCATATTTAATGTTCATTTGCTTTAGATTATATGTTATTTGCAATTGTGAGGGTGATTTGTAATGAAATTCAAAGAACTTTAAAGAAATACTTCTAAATTTGGTGAACATTTAGCTATTGAGTCACATACATTCAAGATACAGTCACGAAGAGAAGAAATCAAACCATAATTCACCAGGTTGTTCCACAGCTAGGTATGGTTGATGCTAACTTCAAAGGAACAAAGAATGAAAACAATACATGCAGACTGATAAGCACTCTAAGGGACACAACTAATCAATGCATATATCCAAATTTCACTCACTGATTACTCAAGATTTATAATGATTTGTAATCAAACAGCTTCTCTTTAATTAAGTATACAAAACATGTACATTCACAATGGCCTTGAAATCAGTCCTAAATTCTTTAGCAATCAAATTTCAATTAAGTTTCCAATGTCTAAAAGAGTGCACTCCTTCCCTTTTTATAGAATAAGGAGAGGAGGCGGTTACAAATGACCAATGGTCAAGATTCATCTATTCAGATCAATAGTCAACATTTCTTCATTGACTTAGTCAACATCTTCATCCATGGCACAAGTTGCTAGCTAGAAACTATCTAGCAAAACTTACTGATTATAACTAGCCTATGTATATATTTACATTATGATGCATCTATACTTACTCTTAATCTCCTTCTTCTTCTCCACTTTCTTCTTCCTCTTCACTTTCTACATCATCTTCATCTTCATTGTCACTGTCACTTTGATGTAGATCATCTCTTATATGTACCCTTATTGTTGTCCTGATGGACTCATATAATTGCACAACTCTGTCTATCTCACCTCCATCCTAGACTTTGGCCTTTACTACTGCATGCTGGTGAGAATGAAATTTATCTTGAAGGGCATCCATCTTGCTTTTCCTGCTATTTAGTGTTTCATTATAATTTTCCACTCTGACCTTTATTCTCATGACCTTGTTCATTACTTCTTCTGTCAGGTGGTTTAGGGGGTCCTCTGCAACTTGTTTGAAATTATCATGGAAGGCTTGGACAGCAAAATCTACATCCTAATTTTCAATCTTCCCTTCTACCTTCCCTTCCAATGCCTCCAGGATTTCTGCCTCATGTGTCATTAGATTGTGTAGTTTGACACTTATATCCCTGATCTTTCCGCATCTCTTCAATATATCACTTTCAAATCATGTATCTTCATACTAGATACTTAGCAGCTAGGAGGTATTATTATCTAGTATATCGTTACTTATCAATATCTGTGTGTCAATCCTCTTCATTTCATCTAAAGCATCTAGGTGTTTCTCCAGCTTAAATGACCTCCTGCCTACTTCATTTTGTAATTTGTCTACCTTTCTCTTCTAGGCACTCAAAGAATTCCACCTCTCCAAAAAGGTTTTCACTACATCCTCAGCTTCAAAAATAGATGACATCATCCACTTCTCCATTACCTGTGCTTTATACTTCATCAGGTCCAATCTAGTAACCTCCTCTTGGGATATAATGGATAGTGGGGTGGCTGGATCATCAGGCACATGATCAGGTTTAATTAACCCTTTAATAAAAGAATGTAGTTGTGTAATATGCTCTTTATGTTTTTTTATTCTTCTCCTTTTCTCTCTTCACCCTTTGTGTTAGAGAGTCAATAATGTCGTTTCCTTCTTGACCTTCTTGGTCTTCATTCGTAAAACCTAGATCAACATTAGTGATCTGAAAATATTCAAGGCCTATTTTGCCTTTCTCCTTTTCTACCGTAGGAAGGGCTATTTGTGTAGTTCTCCTACCTGTAGTAGGATCCCTTTTGATTGCCAAAGTCAACCTGGCCTTTCTTCTAGGCTTCATCATGCTCCTAGCAAATAATGTAGATACATCAAAATCTTGTACCTTCTCAACCTGTTGCGGATGTATCTCTCATTACAACCAATGAGGTACATCACCCTTAGGCTCCTGATGATCACCCCCTGTATTTTGGGTGTCTTGTGATTCTGCACTCTGCTCTACCCTTTTAGGTGAATGTTCTATCCTAATTTCTTCCTCATGTACTTTCTCATGAGGGGGATCTTGCTGGGGTTCCTCCTACTGAGGGATTTCCTTTTGTGGAGGAGGCTCTTGTGAAGTATTTAGATCTTGGTCTTGTGCTTCCTTTTGTAAGCTCTCCTCCAGAATTTCTTGAGCTTCCTCCTTTTGCTCATTTTGTGGTATGTTGGCCTCTTGAGGAGTTTGTGTATTTTGACCTTGGGGATCGACCTTGGTCACATTTTCTATCTCTTTCTCTGTACCTTCACCTTGTGACAAACTTTACCCTTTATATTTAGATGCATCAATTTCTTCTGGGTTAACTTCTTTCTCAACCGATTTCTCCTCTGATGCTAGATTACTACCTTGATCACCCCCTTTAGTAGGTGGCAATAGACCACTTTGGTCTTGCTTAGTACCCTTGTCTAGCATATCTTGATCACCCACACTCTGAAGCTATGCTTTTGGTTGTTCTTGTTCTGTGGGTGCATTATTCTGATCCTTGTCTTGATCAGGTGTCATATCACCTTCCTCGGTATGCTTTGCATCTTCAGCCTTTTTAGGCTCCAGAGGTGGATTACTATCTTTATTTGGGCTGATATCTGTTGGCAAGAGACACTATATGGATTCATGGTTGTTGTCATTGATGGTAACAAAGGTCATCCCACATATCTGCAAGTCATGATGTGTCTCTACCGGAAGTCTGAATAAAGATTGTTGTGGTCCGGTGAACAAGAACAGAGCATGTGGCAAGGTCCGACAGATTGGTCCGGATCTCTCAGAGGAAGTGTCTTGGTGCAGTACAGATTTGGGGAAGTCAAGAGGACTACCTTGAGTAGTATATTCCAAGGATTTAGCCTCCGATAATGGACAAGAAAGAAGATATGAATAGTTGAGTACTGGATTCCTAAAAGACAGTGAGAACAAAGGAAGAACTGACTGACAGAGTATCAGACTATTTTCCAGATGTGCTACTGTTGATGGTAAAGGTTAGGAAGGCATGAATCATGTTTGGCCGACATGATTAATGACATCTACAAGTATATGCTTGATCCGCATTACTTGATATGCAAGGATTCAGCCGACAAAACAGAGTTTGTGAAAAGATAGACTATTCTGGGTGCCGACTAGAAAGATAATGAAATCACTAGTGCGGATATAAATAGAGGATGGATTTTGCTGTGGGAGTGTATGATGGTGTATGCAAATAAGTGCAGAATAGAGCAAAAGTAGTAAGAAAGATTTGGTATGTGAAAGGAAAGCAGAATAAAGAACAGAGGTAAGATGAAGTGCAGCAGATCAGTATATAGAGCCTAAACTGGAACTGAACTCCAGCATATGTAGATGCTTGCAATTAGTTCAAGTATTGTATAAACATTCTTTTGTAGACAGTGTGTCTCCTTGTAGGCAGTGTACCTCTTTGTGAGCAGTGTGCTCGGGCAGTGAGCCCTAATTGGCAAGTGCCATTTTTTAATTCCTTATTCTTCTAACAGAGAATAATCTTTGGGTTAATCACCCCGTGGTTTTCTCCCTTAACCGGGTTTCCACATCAAAAATACTGTGTCATGTGTTTCTCATTTCATGGTAATGTTTGTTTGTTTGATTCAATGCTGCTTTGATTAATAAGAAAGTTCAAAAGAAGAAATAATTAGGATAACTGATTCACCCCCCCTCTCAGTTATCAACAATATCACCCCTATAGGTTAGGTCTATTGCTGCAGGACTAGTAACTTGCTCAACCAAATTATCCAACCCTATTTGTTGGGCTACTCTTTCAGGGCTATCCTGTTTTGTTTCATTCTTTCCATCCCTTGCCTAGTTAATTACCACTTGGGCCATTGGGGTCCCGTGAGGAGTCATCTTGGTATTGGCAACCAAGGTTTCCATGTGTTGAGCAGTCACATCCTCAACTACCTCATCATCTAATAATTCTACAGTATCATCTAAAGGGAAAGGGGACTCCTTACTGGCCATAAGCACCTCCTTTTCTTTCTGCTCCTCCATCCTCTCAGTCTTAAACTAAATTATCTCAGGAATGGGGACTTCATGCTGCAGCTCCCTCCTGAAGGCCAAACCACCCATACCTCTTAACATGATGGGGTCAGTGCTAACATCTCCCCTCATGGCTATCCTTTGTTTTTTGGGTGGTAGTGTCTGGAACACCTTCTTTCTTTTCTTACTTGTTATCAACAAGTCATCATCCCTAGGTTCTTTATTCAGTTGCTCTCCTTCTAAGGGATTACCTTCTTCTAACTCATCTTGTAGAGCCTAATCCTCTACCTGCCTCTCTGTACTTTCAGTAACAGGCCTCACTATCCTTTTGGTCTTTTATTTGTCAGGGGGGGCTGTGATGTGGACACGTGGGCTGATGTGGATGTCCCATCACCTTTTGATGTAAGCCTCTTGATGATCACCCCTTTTTGTTCATCTTCCACCTTCTTACCCTTGGATGGTAGCTTTTGTTCTTTAGTGGGTAATCTCTCTCCATTAGATTTTCTCTTCTTAATAAGAAAATCATCATATTCTTTATCTGACAATTCCTGTCTCTTCTTCTTATTATCAACTGTGAGGGCCATGCCCTTCTTCAATTTGGTAATCTCTGCATCTACCCAAATTTGGGTTAGTTGAATTACCCCTTGCATTATTTGGTCCAAGGAGGTCTCCTCCTGCTGTGTCAGATCAGGGGCTGAAATGGTGTCATTATACACCTTCTTGTCCTCATACTCATTGGACATTATCTTTCCATCATCCTGATGTAGCTGTGAAGGCACTAGGATGCAATCAAAGGTCCTAATTTGATTTAAGGTGAGCCTTTGATATTTTCTTCTTCTCACCTTGGCTTCATCATCACAGTCAGTCTAGAAGTCCTCTAGGTGCTTTTGATGTATCTGTTTTCCTAACAGATTTTGCATCCTGCCATAAGGGTCATATGACCTGGCAATAGGGAATGGCTGTAAGTACATGAGTTTCAACCCTCCAATAGCATGCTTGATGCTTTGTCCATCCAGGCATAAGAACCATCCTATGTACATTGGGAATAATACAGGAGGAATCTTCTTTTGCTCTATGTGAGCTTCAACTGAAGTAGACACTTGTTTGACAAACTCATCAAGATGACCCTATCAGTGGGGTATCTTGGAAACATGAGGGGCTATCCCTCAAACCCTTCAATCCTTATGTATGAAAAAGTGGAGAATTTGATAAACCAAGCTCCATACTTGTAAATAACTTCTTGAGATTCCATCCTCAATCTCTTGGTTCGGTCCTCCTCCATTGTTCTGACTAGATGCATTGAAAACGCATCATTTACCAACTTGTAATCCTGGAGGTATGCCTTTCTCTACAGTTGGGGATAATAATCCCATATATGCACATCACTAGTGTTGTTTCCTACCTTGCCTACTATTTGCAGGGCATCAAATGTTCCTCAGAAAGCACAAGAATACACAACATAGGAGGTCATGTAAAATATGCATGTCTTGCCTCCTAGCTTCCTCATCCCCTCGTCTAGGCAATCACTGATGATTTTGGCCCATAGAGGCTTGTTATTTGAGTACAATACCATGGATAATTCCAAACATCCAGTTCTCAAAGTTACCAGCATGAGGTCTGTCGGTCATCTTGCTCAATAGGGTAATTATATACTGATATTCATCATCAAAATCAAACTTGTATAGGTATACTGGCAATTTGGCCGAAGCTATGTAGGTATTGTTCTTTGCTCTCCATTGATATATTCTCTTCCTAGCCTCTTTCTTGTTATTGTTAGACTCCTTTTCTAGTTTATTGAGGTCCACACTGACTACCTTATTTCCCACTGGTAGATTAAATGTGGTAGTGATGCTCTTGACTGAAAAGTCAGCATATACCCTGCCATGTTTCTCTACTCTCCTAGTTCTAGGGTTATAGTTTCTGGCACACTCTACCACCAGCTCAATGGCATCTATAGAATATGGGAATCTTGCTGTATGCAACATACCTATTGTAAATATTCTATCCAGTATAGGATTGTTGGTATCGTCATCTAATTTCCTTGACCATGCATCTAAGTTTGTTTGTCCCTGGTGTGTGTCACTAATAACACCATATCTGAACTCCACCCCTTCGGGCCTTACGAACATAGGCTTCAAGAACTCAGCTTCAGATATGTTCTTTCTAACCTTCACCATTGACTCCTGCAATAGACATATGCATGTCTTACCCTATGATGCTTGTACGAACATTCGACAATATCATGTATCTCCTAGCTATTATTCATCATTTTAATTCTTTTCATGCATCATCATGCAGATTTACCTTAGTAAAGAATTATTGTACCTAGATATTTGCAAAAAACAACAATGGAGAGGGTTTTGAATTACCTGCCTGATATCACTTTCCTTTGGATTATATGACAGATAATGGGAAAGATGCAAATGTGCAGGGTCACCCATTCCGTTCCGTTACGTTGAGGGTCATGATCTGCTAACAGGTGACTGATAAGGGTTTTACTTCCAAAGCTCTGTAGTTCTCAATTTATCGTAGGGTAAATGTAAATAACCCTTGAATTTTACTTTTAAACGGATCAATATGACAAATTAGGGCATATGCGTTGTTCTGGTTGAATCCGTCAATTATTTCTAGGGAGCTCACAGATGACGCCAAGTGTTGGATTTGTATTTGAAATTAGCGAGGCTTCACCTACCATTTTGATTGCATTTAATGCCAGACAATGATCTTCGGAAGATCAGGGATATTTGAAAATATGACCCCTATCAGAGAATATGACCCCCCTCTTGTGCGGGATAATCATTTACTAAAGATTGGGGTGATATGATCAACCTTTGACCACAAAGCTAGATTGGGTCATCAAATTAAGATTAGGGATACTTTGAAATATGACCCCCCTCGGGACTAGATTGTGATGATATCATCATGCCATCAATGCTCCTTAGTTATCGGGTTTTGGTGATGTCATCATCATATTGAGAAATATGACGGATATTTGGATATATGACCCTTCGTGGGTCAGGTAAAATGATTACATTATCACCGAGGTGATTTCTTCATTTGTTGGAACTAAATGACATCATATTCATATGAGCGTAGGGTGATATTCACATAGGGGTGATATTTGGTAAGATGACTGATATTAAGAAATATGACCCCCTCGTGAATACATGAGGTTCTTGACGGGTAGATACCTATTCCTTTTTAATTTTGGCGTTCATGTATCAAGTATGATTTTCTAAGTCCAGGTGATGTTAGCGAATATGACTGATGTTTAGAAATATGACCCCCCTAAGGGAAATATCAGGGTTGACCAAACTTTGACTCCACATAACTTTCTACCCTTAGACAATATTGGGGTGATCCAAAAGGCAAACATGCTTGAAATTTTGTATTCCTTCCAACCATGAGGTTTATGTGATCTAAATTTTAATGGAGAATTTAGATAACAATACCTAGCACTGAGCCTGTGGTATTGTGAAAATAAATAAAATGGTCAATGTGTAGAACTTGTAAAAACTTGTAGGCAACCAAAGAGGATTTCTTATTGCATCAAAAGTTGGATATATACAATGAGAAAGAATGTGAAAGATCACCTTATCCATAGAATTTGAAATGGATAGTTGGAAGGTGAAAAAACTACTAAAATTCAAATTTTCAAATTTTTCAAAATTTAAAAAAAACTACTAAATTTTGGACCCAACTAGGCAGGGTCATAACTTCTAGCCAGCTAGTCAAAATCTAGACATTTTAGACTTGTTGGAAAGATCTCCTAAAGAGATAGATTGAGTTGCATCGAGCCTTGCCTATGGCTATCGCTCAAAGCAACCGAAAAAAGTCTTGACCCCAAATTCCACTCCGGAGTCCTCCGAAAATGCCAATTACTAGGATGTAGACAAAACTGGAAAAAAATACTAAAAAACTAGAATATAGTTGCCTAGATAAATGCCACCCTAATGCTTCTAAATATCTGTAGGATCATTGCTTCCCCATTGAGATGAAATGGGCCCCATTGCACCTGTGTATTGCAGCAGATGAGGAAATTTATTCTCAATCTGGTCCTTAGTTAACCATTTTCCTTGATGTGGAAGTTCTCCTGCCTGTACCACCCGATAGAGAGGAATCTGTTGTTTCTTTAATGTTTTCACCACAATATCAGTAATATAATCACATGTGAGAGGGCAGTAGTGTCTAGATTCAAATCTAAGCAACTTATATGTTCTGAAACATCTAAAGTGTCCAACAATGGTGAAAAATATGGCCACAACAATTTAACATTGAAAATAGGATGTAGTCCAAATAAAGATGGCAGATTGAGTTCAAAAGTATTTTCACCAACTTGTTTGATGATGGTGTATGAACCATATCAAATAGGATGGAGTTTCTTATGAGGCCCTTGAAGTCTTTCTTTCTAAATATGAAGCCAAACCTTGTCCCCAACCTTAAACTGATGAGGTGTACAATGTTGATCATGTCTGTCCTTGTATTTCTTATTACTATATTGTAGTATCTCATGGACTTGTTGCTAAATATGGTGTATCTTCTCCACAAACTTAGTTTCCCTGTCTACCTCTTTTTCTCAATGTGTTGATGGGTCACTCATCATAGTCGGCAATGCTACATCAATTGGAGCCAATGGTTGGTAGCCAAGACATACCTCAAATGGACTGTGCCCTGTGGAACCATGTAGTGGTCAATTGTAACTATGTTGTACATATGGCAAGCTTTCATCCCAAGTTTGAGGATGTTTGGAATGGTACATCCACAAAATGTGAATGATCATCCGATTCACCACCTCAGTTTGCCCATCTGTTTGGGGATGGAAGGTAGTGGATTTTGTCAACTTTGTGTCCATCAAGGCCCAAAGTGTTGACCAAAAATCTAAGAAATCTACTATCCCTATTAGATATGATGGTTTTTGGCAATCCAAAGTGTACCCAAACATTCTTAAAGAAAAGCTTGGTAGTTACTTCCGTAGAGACTCCTTTCTTACAAGCCACTATGACAGCCATTTTTGAAAACCTGTCTACCACAACATATACACAATCATGCCCATGTCTAGTAGAAGGTAGTCCGGAAATGAAATCCATTGAAACTAAATGCCAAGGTTGGTCAACTAGAGGAGGTGTATACAATCCTTGTTTACGATTGGTAGGCTTTAGAATGGCACAAGTAGTACAAGCTCAGATGTATAAAATGACATCATGTCTCAATTTGGGCCAATAAAAATACATCTGAAGTACAACAATAGTCTTCTCCACCCTGAAGTATCCTGCAACATGACTGTAGTGTGCCTCCCATATAATCTTTTGTCACTCCTTGGTTGGAACACATATGTGTCCCATGTGACAGAGAATCCCATACTTCAAGTAGAAATCAGTGGCTTGTTTTCCCTCTACTAAATTGTTGTAGATCTCAACAAAATTAGGATCTATGCCATACAATTGAGGCCAATCTGTTGTGTGGTGGCCACAAGAATCCAATACCACTGTCAGGGCTGTGATCGGAGGTCTACTCAAACAGTTTGCAACTTTGTTAATAGCTCCCTTTTTGTGGTAGATATTAAGATGAAATTGTTGCAAGTAGGCACGCCATCTTTGATGCCTATCATTTTGTAGCTTCCCTTGTGTTTGTAGAAATTACAGAGGTTTATGATCCATGTGAATGATAATCTCCTTCCCCAGAATGTATTGTTTCCATTGTTTGCAGGCTTGCACAATAGCATACAACTCCTTATCATAGGTGGGGTACTTACACACCGTGTCAAAGAAAGTCTCACTGTGGTAGGCAATTGGATGCTCATGTTGCATGAGAACTGTCCCCAGTGTATAGTATAAAGCATCTATTTCAATTTGGAAAGATTGTTACAGATCTGGGAGTGCTAGTACTAGTGCAGAACATAGCCTCCTCTTCAACTCCATGAATGCTTTCTATTGTACCTCTGTCCAGCAAAATTTTTTCCTTGGTCTCCCCTTAGTGCCTGATTCATAGGCATGCCAAATGTGAAAAACCAAGTACAAATCTCTGATAGAAGTTGGCTAGACCCAAGAAGCTACAAAGTTCTGTGAGACTTTTGGGAGATGGCCAATCTTTGAGAACTTGTATCTTTTGAGGGTCCACATGAACACCTGTTCTATCCACAATGTATCCCAAATCCTGAATACTCTCCATGCCAAAAGAACACTTATCTCTATTAGCATATAGCTTGTGTTGTTGCAAGGTTGAAAGCACTTGCTGAACATGCTGCAAATGGTCACCCCATGTTTTGTTGAAGATGAGTATGTCATCTAAATAAATGACAACAAAAGAACTAATGAATGGTATGAGGACATCATCCATCAATCTCATAAATATGGTAGGGGCATTGGTCAAGCCAAAAGGCATGACTAGCCACTCAAACAACCCTTCCTTGGATTTGAAAGTAGTCTTCCACACATCTGATGGCTCAACTGAGACTTGGTGATATCTAGATTTCAAGTCAATTTTGGTGAAAAATTTTGCCCCCTGAGCTGGTCCAGCAAATCATCAATGTGAGGGAGTGGATATTAGTTCTTCACAATGATCTTGTTGAGAACCTGATAATCAATACAAAGTCTCCACGTTCCATCCTTCTTTTTGGCCAAAACAATTAGACTTCCACATGGTGAAGCACTTGGGTGAATGTGTCCTTTCTTGATCAACTCTTGAATCTACCACTTGATTTCTTCATTCTCCAAAATTGACCTTCTGTACAGTGGCCCATTTGGTAATGGTGTCCTTGGAATTAGATCAATCCAATGCTTGACTTGGCAGTGTAGTGGTACCCCTATTGGTGAATTGAATACATCTTGATATGTTGACAATATTTTCTCCATCTATTTCTCTTTAGCTGTGCTAGTGGACACTTTGGTATGACTACTAGCCACAACGGACCTTGCCTCCTCCAGTCGAACCATTAGTAGGACAAATTTTCTAGTGTGAGCAATCAAACACTTACATTGTTTTGTAGTAATCAAAGATACTAGTTTTGTAGGACTTACCTCAAGTATTCGATACCTCTTTTCTCCCAACTTGATGGTAACTCTACGTGGCCTTGACTCATAGACTCCATGATGCTTGTACATGTATGGGTGCCCCAACAATACATCACATACATCCAAAGGTGCCACATCACATATTACTTCATCTTTGAATGGCTTGATAGAATAAGGTAAGCGGCACTGTTTATTCACCAGAATGTCTTGTCCCTGACTTACCCATCCCATATGATATGGCTGTGGATTTCGTGTTGTCTGTAGATTCAATCTTTTTACAGTTTTAGTAGAGATCAAATTCTTTTGGCTTCCACTATCAACAATGAAATGAAGAGCCTTTCCGTTTACCCACATTTGTGAGTGGAACAAGTGTTCATCATCTTCATAGGGCATGACTTTGATAGTGGCAACTATGGCATGTGGGTCATCCTCAATGATTTGTTCACCATCATTTTGTTCACAAGGATTTGTAGGCAGGGACTCCTATTCCGTCTCCCCTTGACATATTTCTACCAACAAAGTCTTTGTGGCACGACAATCTTTAGTGTTATGACCAGGGCTCTTATGGAATTCACACGACATCTTCTAATTACCCTTATTTGCTGTTGATGAGGTTTGTGAGGAAAATTCATTGGTTGTTTGTTTCCCACCAAATTTGTTACCACCTTCACCCTTGAATTTGTTGTTTGAGGGATAATCCTTCTTCCCCTTTTGTTTGAATTTCTTCTCTATCTTTACTACAAATTTGAAGGCAGTACCCAAGGTCTCAATATGTAAGAAATCCATTTCTGTTTGGATATATCGATGAAGCCCACTACGATACTTCAATACCCGATGCTTTTCTATGTCACGGATTCCCAATTTTGTAGAAAGTTCATGAAATGTATTTGTATAATCTTGAACAGATTGGTCCTTCTTTTGTCGAAGTAATTGCCACTGTATGTACTTCTCCTCATATGAATTTTTAGGGTAGTATTCCTCCTTGATGTATTCCACAAATTCTCCCCCTGTGGGATTGTCATCCTCCAACGTTTCAAATCATTGACTATTAAGGTCATCATCCCTAGCTAGTAGTCTATTCTACCAAGATTGTTTCACATGTTCCTCAGCTTTGAGGAGTGCAAAGGTTATTTTTTCAACATCTGTGAAGTGGTTTACAGAAAAAATATTTCTCTAATTTTGATAGCTAATCATCAACAACATTTGCATTATTTTTTCCTTCAAAATTTGGAATGTCAAAATTTGCTTGTACCTCGAATAGGGTGTGACCATGAAATGGCACTCTAGCTGTACCTTCTGGTTGATGATTTCGTTGGAGAATTCGAGAGAATTTAGTCATCATATCCTCACATTGCTTTGCTAAAGCTTCTTGTAGCATCTCCTTGAAAGGGTCAGATCCATCTCCTTGTTCTCCCATCTTCGGTCATGTGCATCTCAAGGGTAGGTAATTTGAAGGGTCTCTTGTCTGCAATCCCAACCTTGCATAACTAGACCATGTATGATGTGACATATAGGAGAAAACTGCTCTGATACCACTGATCTAAATTTTAATGGAGAATTCAGATAACAATACCTAGTGTTGAGCCTATGGTATTGTGAAAATAAACAAAATGCTCAATGTGCAGAACTTGTAAAAAGTTACAGGCAACTAAAGAGGATTTCTTATTGCATCAAAAGTTGGATATATACAATGAAAAAGAATGTGAAAGGTCACCTTATCCATAGAATTTGAAATGGATAGTTGGAAGGTGACAAAATTACTAAAATTCAAATTTTCAAATTTTTCAAATTTTCAAATTTTCAAATTTTTCAAAATTTCAAATTTTTCAAAATTAAAAAAAAAAACTACTAAATTTCGGACCCCAATAGGCAGGGTCATAACTTCTAGCCAGCTAGTCGAAATCTAGACATTTTGGACTCATTGGAAAGATCTCCTGAAGAGCTAGATTGAGTTGCGTTGAGCCTTGCCTGTGGTTACCACTCAAAACAAATGAAAAAAGTCTTGACCCCAAATTCCACTCCGAAGGCCTCCGAAAATGCCAATTACTAGGATTTAGACAAAACTGGAAAAAAATACTGAAAAACTAGAATATAGTTGCCTGAACAAACGCCACCCTAATGCTTCTAAATCTCTACAAGATCATTATGATTTCAAACTCTAACCTTGGAAACTGACCTCTTCTTGTGATGTCCATACCTTAGCAAAGGTGACATACATGATTGATTTTACCAAACCACCCAAAGCAAGAAACAAGCAAGCAAAAGAAGATAGAAAAGTTGGCTCCTTGTTTCGCTAAGGCAAAATGGGGTGTGTTGTGTAACCACACAACACGCCCTAGTCCAATCAGGCTCCTTCTTTAGGATATGGAATCTCCGCAGTGTCCTCATGTTCCCTGCAACTCCACTTCTTCCGCTTTCGCAACCTGTAACCTGCAATCACATGGAATGTGGGAGGGGGTTGTGGTCTTTAGAGGCTTGCCTTAGTCAAGCCCTGGAGAGACATTCAAATCTTCTTAATACCGTTGTTAGAGAGAGTGCGTATCCTTGTAGGATAGAGGCAAAATTCCAAATGATAATGATGATAAAACATAATAAATGTCACCTTGATGATGAAGCTCTTATGGAAGGAAGAGGCTTTTCGATGCCATGAGGAGAATATGTAATCCAACCTGCAAAAACAAACACAATAATAATGCTATGTTCTACAACACAATGATATCACAAGTATGCCAATAGCTTTCAATCATAAACATCCTCTAGATATCTTCTAGTTTGCAAATAATAATATTAAACATGCTTATATATGCAACTATTAAGATTCCTGCCAAGAATTTCATATTTGAAACTTATGATGTCAGCCTAGAGACCAAATAATGGTCACAAACTCGACATTTAAAATTAGAGTAGACCTAAAATAGGGTTGGACTAGGGCGCTAGCACCCTTGTTCACCTCCTGTCTTTGTTCTGGCATCATTAAATTAGACCCCCTTAGGTCCTATTTGTCACAAGACCAAAGGGTTTTCTATTTGGGAGTCTGAATTATCATGTAAAATGCTCTAAATGCAATCTAAGGACCCAGGATCTAAACCTTAAAAGAAAAAAGCCCCCAAGGGTACATTTCTCTGACATAACAGGTATTGCATTTTAGCATTTTGTAGATGCACCTATAGCAGTCTTCTTTTGGTAGTGAGCCAATCCTTCTGCTATCTTTCTGGTATGGAGCCCTTTTGTAGTAAGCATTTCTTTGGATAGTGAGCCTTCATTTAATTTGATATTGCTATCATAATATATTGTGAGCTAACACTCACCGTGGTTTTTCCCTTTTGGGGGTTTTCCACGTAAAATCCTAGTGTCTATGTGTTATGAATTTGTGGCTTCTCCTCTCATGTTTACTTTTCTTTAATGTTATTGAATTAGGTAAGTGGATCAATGAATGTGTGATTGAAAAGGTTTTAAGAATACTAATTCACCCCCCTCTCAGTATTCTTTGCATTCAACAACTGGTATCAGAGCAAGGTTCCTTGGAAGAAGCTTAACAACTTGAGGAAGATCTGGGAAGGTGTACACATGGTATCTAGAAGATATTTCACTGAAGCCTCATATGAAAGCAATGATGAATTACAAGCCGCTCTTGAAGATCTTGAAAAATCTGAAGCTTAAGTCAAGGATCTGAAGGATAACATACAAGAAGCTAATGAATGCATTCTAAAGATAAAAGAACAAGTCAAGAAGTTTGAAGAAAAAAACAAGGAGGTTAGTGAACAATCGATATCAACCAATGAAACCTTGGATGATTTGAAAGTGGAAGTTGTAAAAAGAGATAAAGCACAAGAAGATCTAAATATATTGGTAAAAAGCAAATTAGAAGAATGTGATAAACTTGAAAAAGATGTTGTAAATCTAAAATCAGATCTGGAGAAGGCTAAGAGCTATGAAGAAAAGTTCAAGATAAGTTCTGCAAAGCTTGATGAGATGATTGCTAGTCAAAAGAGTTCAAATGACAAGAAAGGGTTGGGGTTTGAAAAAGAAGAAAGTTCAAAATCAAGACAAGAAAACCTTGAGAAGAAGAAAAACAAAGGCAACCAGTTCTGGAATCAAAGAAGAAGACCCAGAAGACCTCCATTTAGACAACCAAATTCTCAAAGGTACCCATCTTTCAATGGCCATTGTTTTAATTGTAATAAGTTTGGTCATAAGGCTACTCAGTGTAGGTGTAGAATGAATTAGAATGTTCCATCATTCTCTGGTCAATGTTTTAATTGCAAGAAGGTTGTGTTGATGGTGGTTTTAGCATGCAACAACATAGGTGTGATTGCTAGTTTCACACCTCTCTTGAAAAGTATCTTACCCTAAGTAAGACTACTCCAAGGATAATATAGCTAGGTCTTAGATTGCTTAGATTATCTCAATTGGTCTGTTCTAGCTATTCCTACAAGGGGTCTTACATGCAATCTACAAATCTTCAGGTTTGGGGCAACACATACACATAAACCCTATTATGATTTTCAGCTAATAAACAAGATAAAATGCTGCTGAGATTCTTAATCTAACAACTAACAATGATTTTAAAAGAAAATACAAAAGGTTAGAGTTTTAGAGGGATCCTAAGTGACATTCACAATGCCAAGGTTATCTTCAATAGACAAACATTCCAAAACTTTGAACCAGCTCCCTGAGTCACCAAACTAAAATAGGTGTTACAGTGCTGCAGAAAATGGTGCTATCTTCAATGGAGGTTAACAGATTTTCAGATCGCATTCATTTGTTAAATACCCAATGAGCGGCGCAACTTAACTTGTGAGATGTAATTAAACTTTAGCACAAATGATCAGCCCAAACTAACTTTACACAGCTATTTACCATCAACAAACAACTAAAAGTATGGAATTAGAATGTTTATCAAATACTTCAGCAAACCATGAATATTATGAAAGCACAACTAATCTAACTATGGGAGAGCAAAATGCGAACCATGAAAACCAAAAGATGAATCAACACAAGATACAATTTCTCAGATTTACTATAGAAACTTGCTTTGTATTAGCTCAAATAGTATAGAGTCAACAATTCGGTATCAAAATCTCTCTTACAAATGGGAGAAAATGACGGCTCTTTTATAGACAAGGCACCATACCGAGTTTTCAATGGACGGTGGAGATTAACTCAACACCAATGGTCCAGATTACATGGCATTTAATGAGATACATCAGTTTGTTACATTTTCATATTTACCTTTGTCTTGTAGGAAAATGACAAAATACAGCTTGCAAATACATTGAATATGGACAAAATGAATACCCATTTGGTTGTACATGGTGAAAAGTCAACTTTCAAGGCCTAATAAAGCCAAAATAGAGTCACATGACACTTGAAAACTTGAGCTGATGTGGATTCACGAGATTCCAAGTGCTGACTAGATCAAAAGGAGTATTTTCGTGAAGATATATGCAACTAGATGCTTGCTGGACTGATTCTTGATGACTGGACTGCTGGGACAGATGTATGCATGTCTTGGTGATCCAATCCAGGGTCATTTGAGTGGTATTTTTGGGAAAATATCAAAAATATAATTTTTGGTATTTTGTACATCATAGTAAATTGCATTTTCAGAGGCCTTTGGAGCAGAATGGGGGCTCAAAACTTGTCGGTAGCTCAAACTAGACAATTAGTTTATCTTTCCAACGAGTCCAAGAAGTTTAAATTCTGATAAAATAGCTAGGAGTTATGACCCCTAGACTGGATCACTAGGACATTGGACTGGATCTGCATGAATAACAGTGATGTAGGCATGATCTTCAGTGTCTTCACCCTCTGGGGACTTATTTCTATCATCTTGGACATCATACTAACATCCTCTTGCAGGTGCAACAATAATTTGGTTGATAAAATGTCAATTCTGCATTTCTGGGTCAGCACTGCATATCTGTGTGCATCCTTTCAAGACAGCTCCAACAAACTCATATGCCCTCCAAGACCTATAATTCACAATGAAAAGTATCAATTTCATCATAAACAAGTCATTTTCTATCAATTTGGATCAAAACATGTCCATTTGTAGTCATGGATCAGTCAAAAACAACTCATTGTCAATGCCACCTTATAAACAACCTCTTAAATCTAGTGATTTTCACATGATTTTGTACTTTTTTTACCATTTTCAAGCACCCATTTGGCCAATATGATGATTAGGGAAGTTTTTGTGGTCATTTGAATCCATTTGGGGACTTTTATTTCATGTTTTTCTAGCATTTTCTGTAAAAAGCAAGATTTTTGGGGGTCAAAGACTTTTCATGTGTAGTGGCATTAATTATCATAAAATGTGCCAAAAATCCACACAAACTTGATAAAATGTTCATCATGATGTGGCAAATAGATATACAATTCAAATCCATCAAGAAAATCCAATTTGCTCCTTGAAAAACTCAATTTCAGGCCAAAACACCAAAAAGTGTAGATTTTGGGTCCGTCCGACCTTAGCGTGGATTTTAGGTTCATCCGACCTTAGTGCGGATTTTGGGTCCATCAGACCTTAGCGCAGATGTTGGGTTCATCCGACCTTAGCATAGATTTTGGGTCCGTCCGACCTTAGCGTGGATTTTCAGTTCATTCGACCTTAGCGTGGATTTTGGGTCCGTCCGACCTTAGCGCAGATTTTGGGTTCATCCGACCTTAGCGAGAATTTTGGGTCCGACCGACTAAAATGATGCTTCATGAGGTCAGTCGATTCCATTTTTATTATAGGTCCGTTGGGTCTATTTTTAGCACTAAGGTCGGTAGAGGCTATTTTTAGCACTTTTTGCAGTTGGGGTCATTTTTAGTGCCAAATTTTGAATTGGCTAGGGTGAAAGTATATTTAAAAATATATTTAAGTATAAGTTTAGAATGACTTTAAATACTTTTAAATATACTTTTAGGATGTTTGAGATAGGTTCCAGATCCATAGGATTTCATATGCAGATTCTAGAATTTTGAGGTTCCACTAGATTTCAGACTTAGCCATTTTTTAGGATTTTCAGGATTTCAGACTTAGCCAAATCAGGGCTTCAGGACCATGTATTAGGGTGAAAGAAAATGGACCCCTTAGTGGAATTCGACATGATTTTGCAACTTTAAGACCTGGAAACTAGGAATTTCAACATGAAACATCCTGTAGAAGCACTTTCAAGGGCAATATCAAGTGACACAAGATTTTAGAGCAAACTGTAGTAACACCCAATTTTAGCACAAAAGGCAACAAATGACTATATTTTAAGCATAAGACCACCCAAGACACCTCCAAATCAACCATGCACAACATCAAATGACTCCCAAACATGCAAAATACTCAAATCTGGAACAAATCCTGCACTCTGAGCACAAATTCACTTTCTCATCATCATAAGGCAAAGAGGTTGAGACTCCAAGCCAAAGCAAAAGAGGGGGTCTCCATTTGGCAAAATGCGGTGTGTGTGCAAGGCACAACAAATGGTGACTCTACAGGGAAATGCTCCAGAGCATTTCTAAGATGAACATTAGTTCGAACCCATAATCTCTGTGTTTCCCACACATTAGACAAGAAAGCATGACACACTATCAAATAATCAAAGACCACTAACCAATGCAACCATCCATATCCTAAAAACCTGAGTGTGTGCAATTGTATTCATTCCCATCCCTTGGCAACTAAGTTCATCCAAGATCCTTCATGCTAAGCTATGAAGTTGGGATTATTTTACCACCAAGAGAATGCTTCTGATGTTAAGATGTGATGAGGCTTGATAGAAGCGAATGATGATTCCTCCAATAACAATTCTTTTGCAATGATATTCTTTCTTGATAATGCCTTTGATGATCTCTGATGCTAATAATCTTTAGATAACAGTCTTCATGTGAGAGTATTCAAATGATAATCTTTATATTGATACTTTGTAGTGGGTCTAGTGTTGAAAAACACCTTTTATTTTTACCCAGTAGGCGAGTAGTACTTAGTACTGCCTGCCACTCTCATCTGGATCTGCAGAATTGGTGTTGGTGGTAAAATTGGGGACCCAAACTCTTCACTTACACAAGATCACCCATACTCACTTAGCTACTTCAGGATTATTTAAAGTGAGAGATATATGGTTAGAAAATACTTCAGGTGCACCAACTAATGACTCGTTTCCAATGAACAAACATCATATTTCTTGGTATAATAGCGAAACCCACAGCAAGGCTTAAGTGAAACTTTGGCTTCTCAAAGAAAGACTACAGATTATTTGCCCAATAAGGAAGCATCTGCAGGTTTGCACAATTGCCGCCACATTTGAGAAATGGAGAACCCAAGCAAAGCAAGCGTAGAAGCAAAAAGCAAAGCAAACTACTCTAACCAGAGCAAACAAAAAATAGAAAGAACAACTAACAACTAATAACTAAGGAAAAATAGAAAGCAGAAACTAAACTAAACAATAAGAAATTAACTAAAACCTAACTAGAAACAAGTAAGACTAGGTACAAAGATCTTGGATAGTAAGTATTTACACTACCCCGTGACTTATTTCTCAGGACATGCAGAAGTAACAAGGTGTAGGTCAGTGTCCTAAGTCTGGCAAATTTGTCTTTGTACTCTGAAAAGTGAGGTAGAGGCATGCTAGGTTCATGTTCAAAGTACCAATTATGCAGGATCAGCAATTGGGGAAGCTCATTAGGGCCATGATCAATCCAAATGCAAGTTGTCTTACCTAAATCACCATAATCAAATTGATAATTGGAACTGAGTCGGGAAAGGGAAGATACAACCTGATTTGTAGTACTGATGATTGGAGATGTGAGTTCAACACCTTCTTGCATTGTACCCAATACATTTTCGTCTTCAAGGGAACTCAGCTCATGGTGGATCATGTCTTGTGCATCAGGTACCTCCGGATCACTAAATGCCACAGCAACTTCCCAAGCAAATAGGAAGTCTGGACAACCTTCCTCATGATGTGGATCATCTGGATAAATTCTGCATGAATTGGCCAAAGCAAAGTCTATCATGCACGGTGAGTTTCCATGCAGTAATGTATCCTTGCTCATTGTTGACACCAACTCAATGATATGATTGAGTGAATGACATGAAAATGCTTCCAAGCCATCACTCTGCATGACAGTTTGATTTTTATTCTCAAATTGCAGACTTATACTTTCATTTCTTATCATTGGATTAGCATCAACCATGTAGAGATCTTCTTCATTACATGTGTAAACAGGAGCAGCATGGGGAACATGTGTTATACTTGAATCTACTTCATCAAAATCAGTCACATGCTTTGATAAAACTTCCTCTGCACCAATCAACAATCTTCCTATTTGAATTAAGGGCTGGCATTGGGTTGGCAATTCACTGTCTGCAGCAACAACAAGGTCTCTTTCTTCTTGCATAGTTGGATTTATGATGTCAGTGTTGCCTTGAAGTGATGCATCATATTCTTCTTCTTCATTTGACTCATCTGAAAACTCTGCAGGAGTAACTACAGTGATCTGATATGACTGATCTTTGTGGTTCACCATGTTGATATACTCAGAAGCTTGATCATTTTTCATCCAATAATCAGATTGTGGCTCAAGCGTGTCAATTGGAACAATTTTCTGCATTACTGTCCATGATTGTTCTTCATTTGGAGGACTAATTGCTTCTTGTTCTTGCACGTATCTAATCTGATCTAACTGTTGTTCCAACTCAGAATTATCATCCACCTGCAAGGGACTGTTGTTTTGTACCTCTGTAGCAGCAAATTCAGTCTTAGGATTTGATGCATGTGAAACATTTGATTGCTGATTTGCATCTTCAACATGACTATTCATCAAGTCTGATTTATCATCTACCTTGTCCACATTTTTTGTAGCATAAATATGATCTTGTGCATTGCTCTGTTCACTACCTTGTGACTAAAAATAAGATTTTTGCCATGTTGGGATAGCATATTCTGTGACTGAATAGTCTAGATCTAGTGGTTGAAAACCAAGCTTTATCCAGGTAGGGACCTCATCTTCATTAGTTAGGTGACTTGCAGACCACGTGCATTGCCTACTCTCATCTTCTCGACATGTATTTTGATGAACAACTTGAGGGACTTCAATTTCTCCAATGTGCAGATTGCCCTGTTGACCGCGATCATTTATGAATGGAAGATTTGTAGCTCCTTGCAAGGTCTTGCCCTATAAATGTCTGTCATATCCATATCATGCTTCAGGCTTGTAAACTTCAAAAATAGGAAACAATCCCTTCAAATGCAGATCCATTCTTTGGAGAAAAGTCAAACAATTAATTTTGTCATGCAACTCTCTAGGATGTATAGTGCAGACCTGTGGTGAACTAAAATCAAGCAATGTGAATGGAGGATACTTCACCCTAATTTGCCTATCAAGCACTTCTTTGAAAAGTGGGATATCAACTTTGAAGTTCTCTTCATGATATGACTGTTGAGATGGTCCTCTGAAGAATGAAGGGATTTCATGACTGAAACCCTTATGCATACCTATTTAAGTGACTCTCTTGAATAGTCAATTCATTTTAGCATGTGCAATGAACACCAATAAAACTGATGGCCTACATAAAAATCTTTGTCCAACCGTCCTTCTAGCGCTAATTCTGTTGATGGTGGTTTTAGCATGCAACAACGCATGTGTGATTGTTGATTTCACACCTCTCTTGAAAAGTATCTTACCCTAAGTAAGACTACTCCAAGGATAATACAGCTAGGTCTTAGCTTTCTTGGAATCTCTCAATTGGTATGTTCTAGCTGTTCCTAAAGGGGTCTTACATGCAATCTGCAAATCTTCAGGTTTGGGGCAGCAAATACACATAAACCCTATTATGATTTTCAGCTAATAAACAAGATAAAATGCTGCTGAGATTCTTAATCTAACAACTAACAATTATTTTAAAAGAAAATGCAAAAGATTAGGGTTTTAGAGGGATCTTAAGTGACATTCACAATGCCAAGGTTATCTTCAGTAGACAAACATTCCAAAACTTTGAACCGGCTTCTTGAGTCACCAAACTGAAATAGGTGTTATAGTGCTGCAGAAAATGGTGCTATCTTCAATGGAGGTTAATATATTTTTAGATCGCATTCATTTGTTAAATACCCAATGAGTGGTGCAACTTAACTTGTGAGATGTAATTGAACTTTAGCACAAATGATTAGCCCAGACTAACTTTACACAGCTATTTACCATCAACAAACAACTAAAAGTATGGACTTAGAATGTTCATCAAATACTTCAGCAAACCATGAATATTATGAAAGCACAACTAATCTAACTATGGGAGTGCAAGATGCGAACCATGAAAACCAAAAGATGAATCAACACAAGATACAATTTCTCAGATTTACTGCAGAAACTTGCTTTGTATTAGCTCAAATGGTATAGAGTCAACAATTCGGTATCAAAATCTTTCTTACAAATGGGAGAAAAGGATGGCCCTTTTATAGACAAGGCACCATACTGAGTTTTCAATGGACGGTGGAGATTAACTCAACACCAATGGTCTAGATTACATTGCATTTAATGAGATACATTAGTTTGTTACATTTTTTGGTTTAACTTTGTCTTGTAGGAAAAAGACAAAATACAACTTGCAAATACATTGAATCTGGACAAAATGAATACCCATTTGGTTGTACATGGTGAAAAGTCAACTTTCAAGGCCTAATAAAGCCAAAATAAAGTCACATGACACTTGAAAACTTGAGCTGATGTGGATTCACAAGATTCCAAGTGCTGACTAGATCAAAAGGAGTATTTTCATGAAAGTATATGCAACTAGATGTTTGCTGGACTGATTTTTGATGACTGAACTGCTGGGACAGATGTATGCATGTCTTGGTGATCCAATCCAGGGTCATTTGAGTGGTATTTTTGGGAAAATATCAAAAATATAATTTTGGGTATTTTGTACATTGTAGTAAATTGCATTTTCAAAGGCCTTCAAAGCGAAATGGGGGCTCGAAACTTGTCAACAGTTCAAACTAGACAATTAGTTTATCTTTCCAATGAGTTGAAGAAGTTTAAATTCTGATAAAATAGCTAGGAGTTATGACCCCCAGACTGGATCACTAGGACATTAGACTAGATCTGTAGGAATAACAGTGATGTAGGCATGATCTTTAGTGTCTTCAACCTCTGGGGACTTATTTCCATCATCTCAGACATCATATTAACATCCTCTTGCAGGTGCAGTAGCAATTTGGTTGATAAAATGTCAATTCTACATTTCTGGGTCAGCACTGCATATCTATGTGTGCATCCTTTCAAGATGGCTCCAACAAGCTCCTCTGCCCTCCAAGACCTGCAATTCACAATGAAAAGCATCAATTTCATCATAAACAAGTCATTTTCTAACAATTTGGATCAAAACATGTCCATTTGTAGTCATGGATCAGTCAAAAATAGCTCATTATCAATGCCACCTTATAAACAACCTCTTAAATCTCATGATTTTCACATGATTTTCTATTTTTTTTACCATTTTCAAGCACCCATTTGGCCAATATGATGATTAGGAAAGTTTTTGTGGTCATTTGAATCCATTTGGGGACTTTTATTTCATGTTTTTCTAGCCTTTTCTGCAAAAAGCAAGATTTTTGGGGGTCACGGACTTTTCATGTGCAGTGGCATTAATTATTGTAAAATGTGCCAAAAATCCACACAAACTTGATAAATGTTCATCATGATGTGAAAAATAGATATGCAATTCAAATCCATCAAGAAAATCCAATTTGCTCCTTGAAAAACTCAATTTCAGGCCAAAATACCAAAAAGCACGTATTTTGGGTCCATCTGACCTTAGCGCAGATTTTGGGTTCATTCGACCTTAGCGCGGATTTTGGGTCCGTCTGACCTTAGCACGGATTTTGGGTTCATCTGACCTTAGCGTGGATTTTGGGTCCAACCGACTAAAATGATGCTTCATGAGGTCAGTTGGTTCCATTTTTAGCGCAGGTCCGTTGGGTTTATTTTTAGCGCTAAGGTCGGTAGAGGCTGTTTTTAGCGCTTTTTGCAGTTGGGGTCATTTTTAGTGCCAAATTTTGAATTGGCCAGGGTGAAAGTATATTTAAAAATATATTTAAGTATACGTTTAGAATGACTTTAAATATTTTTAAATATACTTTCAGGATGTTTGAGATAGGTTCCAGATCCATAGGATTTCATATGCAGTTTCTAGAATTTTGAGGTTCCACCAGATTTCAGACTTAGCCAAATCAGGGCTTCAAGACCATGTATCAAGGTGAAAGCATATGGACCCCTTAGTGGAATTTGACATGATTTTGCAACTTTAAGACCTAGAAACTAGGAATTTCAACATGATACATCTTGTAGAAGCACTTTCAAAGTGACACAAGATTTTAGAGCAAAGTGCAGTAACACCCAATTTAGTGCAAAAGGCAACAAATGACTATCTTTTAAGCACAAGACCACCCAAGACACCTCCAAATCAACCATGCACAACATCAAATGACTCCCAAACATGCAAAATACTCAAATCTGGAACAAATCCTGCACTCTGAGCACAAATTCACTTTCTCATCATCATAAGGCAAAAAGGTTGAGACTTCAAGCCAAAGCAAAAGAGGGGGTCTCCATTTGGCAAAATGAGGTGTGTGTGCAAGGCACAATAGGTTGGTCATAGATCAAACGAATGCAAAAGTCTAGTTAGGAATGGATCTAACTATGGAAGGAATACTTAAACCTTCAATGGAAAATGCTATGCATGTAATAGATTTGGACATATGGCTAACCAATGCAGATTAAGAATGAAGTCAACCAATAGAAAAAATCAAGGATAGAGGAATGTGGTATGCTACAATTACAATAAGTGTGGGCATATTGCAAAATTCTATAGAAGCAAGAAAGAGAAAAGAAACTATCCTATAGAGAAGATGAAAACAAAATAGAAAGAAGACAAAGGTAAAAACAAGATTGATCCAGTGGAGATCAAAAAGGAAATGAGAAAGGTATGGATTAAGAAGGATGTGAATGAGATCAAGGATGGATCCATACCAGTTTCTGGTGTAGATACTTCCTCCAGGAAGTAAATTGGGAGCTTGGGCTCAGGGGAGTTGTATTGAAAATCCAAATCCCCTAGCCAGATAGTTAGTGTTGGGGTCCAGTATGAAGATGTATTGTAAAGATTCATATGATAGATCTTTTGAAAGTAATTCTAAAAGAAAATAATCAAATGCAGAATATTGTGGAGAAATCTAGATTAACTAAGTTTAATAAGAGAAGTTTGACAACTTTTTGAAAGACTACATTTATGACGGCTTAGGTTTTCATATCAAGGGATAAAAAGGAACTCATTCAACATAAAATTCACTTTACATAAAACCTATCAAGCATCCAGAAGAATTAAAGCAAGATTCCAAGTAGTTGACATCACTGAATCTTTACAAAGATGGTATCTCCTCAAGTAGTTGACATCACTGAGAGACCATGACTGAAGTTGAAGAAACATCCATACAAATCAACAGAGGTCAATCCTAATGGTGCATTTTCAAAAATTTTGTTTGGTGTAATGCATGCGGAAGATGTTAGGGCATACATTCATGTTGCTCTTGAAGAATTTGGTGACAATACGTTTGACAATCTCTATCTGAAACATCTAAGTCATGGCAATTTTGATCTGAAGGAAGAATATAATGCACTAAGTGAGAAGAAATTCATTCAGTAGATAGAATTTCCAACATTTGTGGAAGATGAATGGGTCTAGTATGTCTTAAGTAGGATACATGATGAATTCATGTGGCTGGAAAAACCATTTATGATCACAAAGGATGTGATAAGGGTCGTAACCGGATTGAATTCCACTAGAACAGTACCTATGCGAAAGATGTGAAAAATGATATAGTGATGATGGCAACTAGAGCCAAATTTGACAAAAGGGCTTTAACAATCAACAACATTGAAGATCATGCAGTAAAGTTTGCATCTATGGTAATTGGATACAAAATCTACTTTTCAAATCGGGAGAACTCTGTCTTAGGTACTGCTATATACACATCCTGTGAGATGATTAAGGAAAATAAAGACTATGATCTTTGTGAATTTCTCTAGCAATAACTAATGGAGAATCTAAAGAAGACAAAAGAAAACAAGTATCCCTTCAAATTTGGTACGTTGATAATGTGCTTATTTTTCTATTTATGCAAGAATTACCAGGAATGAAGTTGATCTAGTCTAGTAGTCAACCAATTGTAATTTAAATTAGAAATCACCTGAGGAGCATAGGAAACAAAGATGAACAATATACAACTTTGTGGGGCTATTTTAAGAATTTTCAAAGAGCTATGCATTCTAGACAAAGGATACTTGAATCAATTGTTGAGAGATATAAAAATGACATATGCTTCATCGTCAACAAAGATCAATGTATGATGGAGGCTATTGACCCTAGAACAATTTGGATTATGCCACTGAGGTATGAAGTGGATGCAGATGTATTAGATAGTTATGCCAAGCACATGTTAAGAAAACCTAGGGATACATTTGAGCCAAGATTTGGCACTTATGAAGAATTACCTGTTAAAACCCATGTTGAATTAAGGAAACCTGAAACCTAGAAAAAGATGAGGAAATTGGTGGAGGAATATACTCAGAGCATAGAGATTACAAAAGAAGAAGTTACCAAAACAAGGGCAAGAATAGTTAAAAAACTAAAGGAAGTTAATAAAGCTCTGGAAGCCCATAATGTACAACAAGAGCCTTAAGCAGAAAGGGCTACAGATGAATTAGTCAAGGCTCCAAAAGAATCTAAAGCAAAGGCAAAAGAACCTATTGTAACAAGGAAAAAGACAAGAGGTCCAGTCTCTATAGGAATTGCATCAAAAACCTCTGGTTTGACCTCATTTGTTAGTGTAGAAGTACCCACCAAGAAGCCCACTGACAGAAGTTTCAAAAAATAGAAAACCAAAGGTCATAGGATGTATGTCAGTATAGGAGTAGATGAGGAAGAGATAGAGTTAGATGAAGAAGTGAAAAAAATGAAAACTGAGGCCACCAAAGCCTCTGGGAGTAGCAAGAAGAAACCCTTCGGTAAGGGTAGAACTAAGAAAAGGCCAAGGCAAGATAAGTCTTAGATAGGAGAAGCCACTATAAGTCTTGAAGATGTCCTGAAAGCCATAACAATTGATGGAAATTTGAAACCCATAGCTAAACTCTATGATGATCCAGATAAGAGGATCATTGAGACTACTGTTGTCAGATACTTGGACATCTACAGCAAAGCCCTTATTGAGATTATTACTGATCTTCTAGACAACTTGTGTAGCATAATGTCTACAAGAAAGGAAGCTGCTATGGCTAAGGATGTTGAACTCAGAGAGTATTCACTAATAAAGTTATGTCCGGAGATCACTCTAGAAGAAAAAGCAAAAGTCTCTAAAGTGTTGCATAAAGAATTCAAAAAAAAGAAGAGGATGAGCATTCTCATGTCAGATGACATTGAGAAAGTGGTGAAGGATATCGAGGAAATCAGTTTGAGAGTGTTAAGAAAGCATCATCTTCCAACTATATATGATAGAGTAGAAACAAATGTTGAAATTGATACATTTGTTCCTGAGGAGAACATGGATCAAGGATTGGACAGAAGTGATGAAGAGGCAAATGAGAGAGATGATCCAGTCCTTGCTACTGGTTCAAATACTGCTATTAAGGATCAATCTAAAACAAGGATTCCTCCATAACAACAAACTAATGATCAAACAGACAAGGAAAAGATTGAGGAACAAAACAAAGATGATGATCAAGAAGAGGAACAAGATGAAGAAAACTCTACACCAAAACAAAAGATTGATGCAAATGATGTCAAAGATTTAGATCTTCTGGAACAAAACCAAGAGGAAGAAGTCTCTAGTATAGCAAGAGACACTACAGAATCTGTCAAGGAATTCTTAGAAAGAGAAAAACAAGCCTTAGACGAAATTGAATTTTTGCAAGGACCAATAAATTTAGACTCTATGCCCCCTATGCAGAAATTCAGACTAGTGTCAGTTATTCAAGCAAAGGCAAAGGAAGAGTTGGTGAAAACACATATATAGGATAATGAGCTCATTGGTACAGCATCTGATGTGTTGGAGAAGTTGATGCCTGAATACCAGAAAGATACATCAATGTCATCAACTGATTAGCTTAAAGGTATGATAAAATCAATCAGCAATCATTTTGGATCCTTTGAAAAATCTACAGAAACAAAAGTCAGAAAAGTGTTTGATGAGAAAAGATTAGCTGAATTGAAGACCATGTTAGAAAATGACAAAACTCTGTTAGACAATGGAATAAGAGGTATACAGAGTACCATTAAACAAGCTTGTCATTTATAAAAAAATTGTTTATCATGGCCAGAAGCCACAGAGGAATTAGAGGAAAATATCAAGGATCTGAAACTGTAGCTGACAAACTTTTCTAAGTCATTCGATTCGATAGTTGAGTCAGTCAGCAACAAAGAAATACAAGTGATCAATATCCATAATGAGTTAAGTAATTTGGTGAACAAAAGGGATCAAATGAAAAACATAATGTGTCAGTTGAGAGGACTAATAAGTCCTAAGCTAGACTCAATGTCAAATCTTGTAGTAGAAGCACTGTAGGCAAAAGCACAAACTGACACACCCTCTGATATACAAAGGGTAGAAAAATTGGTCTTCCTTATAGATGGCCATATTCAAATTTTGGACAATGCTAAGAAGAGTTGGGATAAAGAATTAGTCCAAATCAAGAACATTTTCAATGACATTCTACAACCCACAACAAATTAAGTTGAAGATTGTATCTATAGATATGCGGTAGAATATGACAGTGATTGTAGTTTTTGCAATTCTTGACACATTTTTGACCCCTGTACATACACTTTTTCCATTGGTGTCAAAGGGGGAGAAAAAATCAGTGAAAAATGGGCAAACACCTAAGGGTGAGAAGAAAAATAGAGTGTATATAGTAAGGGGGAGAAGATGAGCATTTTCACTAAGTGTTGCCATCAATGTCAAAGGGGGAGATTGTTGGAAAGAGACACTACTATGATGAATGACTAAATGTTGTCATTGATGGCAACAAGACAAAGGGATTCCACCAACAAGGCAAAAATACTTTACTCCGGTAGATCATTTTGGTCTGACAAAGGATTTTGGTCTGGAATGCTCAAATGGCTAAGTATGGATAGTATACAGAGCAAGTGATAGAGACTAGGTCAGTATGCCTCCGTAGTTGAAGATAATTATATACGGTTCAGTTATGTTAGTCATAGATACTTGGTGATCACATGATCCAGTGTTCAAGTTATGACTTCCTCTAGAAGTCATATGGTGAAGTATCTAAGTCTGGGTGAACAGAGTAAAGATAGGAACAATGCACAGTACCAGAGTAAAAGGGTTCGCATTCCTCTGCTGTGGCATATTTTGGTTTGTAGTTCTGAAGGTATGCTAAGAGGTCAATGATGAATGTTGGGTATGATTTTTAGAGTCTAATATAGTCCATAGTAGAAGTTATGATGTGACAGTTGAATTGGTCAAGTGTGTTCTTAAGGAACAAGCTGACAGACATGTTAGATCTATTTGCGAAGATATATTATTTGAACAATCAATCTAAGTGGTTGAATGTTTGGTGCCGACCTATATGAAGACTATTGTATGTATTTTTGGATCTACATTCCTGTTTGAGCACAAGATCAAGCTGACAAGGTACAACATTTGTATACAGGTTTCATGTTTGGGTTGCTGACTTGATTGTGAGATGAATCTTATTGCAGATATATATTCGATGGATTTCGGTGTTGGAAGTATGGATGTGTGTGGAAAGTGTGCAAATTTGATATATGTATAACCTAAGGTAGTTTGCAAATTAGAAGAGGATAATAAGGGAAGAAAATAGGAGTATATGTAAATCAGAGTAGTAAAGCAAGGAAGACAGTATGAAGTCCTTTGAATTTGTATACTGAGCATATTGGTACTACATTTCAGTATTTTGTAGATGCACTTGTAGCAGTCTTCTTTTGGTAGTGAGCCAATCCTTCTTCTATCTTTTCTTCTATCTTTCTGGCAGTGATCCCTTTTGCAGTGAGTAGTTCTTTGGATAGTGAGTCCTTGGGCAGTGATCCCTAAGGCAGTGAGCCTTCATGTAATTTGGTATTGCTATCATAATATATTGTGAGCTAACACTCACCATGTTTTTTCTCTTTGTTTGGGTTTTCCACGTAAAACCCTTGTGTCTATGTGTTATGAATTTGTGGCTGCTCCTCTCATGTTTACTTTTCTTTCATGTTATTGAATTTGGTAAGTGGATCAATTAATGTGTGATTGAAAAGGTTTTAAGAATACTCATTCACCCCCCCTCTTAGTATTGTTTTCATTCAACAATGCCCCCTTGGGAAATTTTTCAAATTTTCTAAAAAATTTTGAAAAAATTTGGGAAATTTCCCGAAAAGATAATGGAATGAAAAGAAGGAATGGGGATGCGAGAGAGAGAGAGATGGTCGAGGAATGAAGACTGGCTAGAAGAATGGAGAGAGATTTTTCGTTGATAGATTTTTGAGCTTCTTACTTGCAGTTTCTACTTATCATCATAGAACTTATTATGTCAAGGGACTACAAACACAGTGGCAAGTCATATGCCAAAGTGTAAAGTGTGGTCCGTTGTGAAGAAGGCACATGACAGACAAGGAAAGCCTAAATTAGACTAGTAACCATGGTACCTTGTCGAAACATGTGATGAGATTGCTTTGAGGTGTATGAGTCCCTATGCAAGAAAGCATTTGTTCTTTCACATGCATATGATGATCTCAATTTACACCTGATGGAATCTCTATCACACGCAAGGAACCTAGTTGCCCTAGTCATTTTGCCAAGACAAACCACAAACATAAATAAAAGAAAAAGGTTTCTCTATCCTTGATTCTCTTCACCACTTAGGGACTGCCTTGAGAAGCATAAGAACAAGACCGAAGATCAATCTATTAAAAGTAAAGACAAACTAGACCAACAGAGTCAACGGCCATTAGATCATGTGCCAAGTGATATCTGTTTGTTTGTTGATTATGATTAGATGAATAGAGCCTAGTTTTAGGATAGGAAACATGTCGTATAAGACAATAAGTTTGGTTTCAGTAATGCAACCACCTATATAAGGCAAGTGACATGATTGTGACATTTCATAAAAGACATGTGGTCTCATTTCAAGGATGCCACAAGTTGTGAGATGATTGGCATGTGATGATTGTTAATGTCTAATTTTAGAAATGATGTGTCGTATAAGGCGTAGAATCCTAGTTTCGACAATACCCCATTCCATGTAAGATATGTGATAGTTGATAAGGATAGTTGATAGTGGCATACAATCATCACTAGGTGATTGATTGGTTTGGCTGATTGGATAGCTTGTCTTGTTGATTTTGGGATTGGTTTCAAGTGTGTATTTCTTCAAAGATAAACGATGTTGGTCTGATCAAAGGTGTCTATTGTAGAAAAGGGACCACTTATTATGAAGCTTGCCCCAACAATCCTTAAGGGACTGATCTTATGTCTCGGGAGCTCATCGTAGATGGCCTTGCCTATGTGAAAGCACAGAGACAACATAGTTCGACCATGTGGACCATGTGTGACCTAAGATCTAGGGGGTGGGAAACCTCGGGGGCTCATCAAAGATGGCCTTGCCTATGTGAAAGCTCAGAGGTGACGTAGTTCGATGAAGTGGTTTTGATACGGTTTATTGCTTGGGGTTTTTTGGTTGGTTATTTGATTTTTTTTGTGATTTTTTGATGTTTTTGATGTTTTTGGATTTTTGAGAATATTTAATGTTTTTGGATTTTTGAGAATATTTTATGTTTTTGGATTTTTGAGAATATTTGATGTTTTTGGATTTTTGAGAATATTTGATGTTTTTGGATTTTTGGGAATATTTGATGTTTTTGAATTTTTGAGAATATTTGATGGTTTTAGATTTTTGGGAATATTTGATGTTTTTGGATTTTTGATAATATTTGATGTTTTTGGATTTTTGGGAATATTTGATATTTTTAGATTTTTGAGAATATTTGATGTTTTTGGATTTTTGAGAATTTTTTATGTTTTTGGATTTTTTAGAATGTTTGATGTTTCTAGGATTTTGAGACTATTTGATGTTTTTGGATTTTTGGGAATATTTGAAAGGTGTCCTCCAATACTGATTTTTAGGATCAGGATTTTCCCCCAGTTAGGTATAGGACAAGGTTATTACCAAGATAGGATGGGATGATGACAAAGTGTTAGGAAAGTAGGGAAGACACTGAATGTCAACTTATTTTCAGGCCATGAGAAGGATGATATGGTTTATTGCGGATTATAGCATGGATTACGATGGTGACTTTGTAGGTTTTATTGTGGAAAGAGAAAGACCAGATAGAATGATGGTAGACAATGGAGCCAAGATTAACTACACATGGCGCCTATTTGCCAAGTTTTCACCATGGTACTTATCCAAAGCACCACCGAAGTGGTTTTCACTTTTGGACTATTTTTTGCTTTTTTATATTTTTTTGTATTTTTTTATACTTTTTTATTATTTTTATTTTTTGACTTAGGTGTAATATTTGCGAAGCTGCATGCTGTTGCTTGGTTCTGGTAGTAGGTCACCTTTAGGAGTGGCAAGTTGATATGCCCCAGATCCATATGCAGTCATGATGACATAAGTCCCCAGCCAATTTGGCTCAAATTTTCTTGGTTTCTCCCATTCCAACTAATTTTTTGGATTCTTTTTTAGGACTAAGTCTCCAATATTGAATTGTCAGACCTTAACTTTCTTATTGTAACTGCAGCAAAGATGATTCTGATATTCTTGTAAATGAGCTAGTACATTTTGTCTCCTTCATCTAGTAACTCCAACTCATCTAACATGGATACTCTATATTCTTCATCATCCACAAATTATTTCAGTGATACTCTCAAATAAGGTAACTTGACCTCGATGGGAAAGATGGCTTCAGAACCATAGACAAGTGAGTATGGGGTGGCTCCTATGGGTGTGTGGACGCTGGTTCGGTAGGCCCACAAGTCAGGATTGAGCTAGATGTGCCAGTCATGACCAACATCATTGAGTCTTTTTGAGGATTTTGATGATGATCTTATTATATGCCTTAGCTTGACCGTTGCCTTGGGAATAGTAGGGAGTGGCGAAATGGTGTCGGATATGGAATCTTTCACATAGTTCACGGGCATCTTCATTTTTGAAAGGGCGACCATTATCTATTACAATAGATTGAGGGACACCATACCAGCATATGATGTAATTGTGAATGAATTTAGAAATCTATTTACTGGTAATGTATGTCATAGGAATGGCCTCGATCCATTTTGTGAAATATTCAGTGGTGGTGATGATGAATTTGTGGCCATTGGAAGAGGTGGGATGAATTTTTCCCACAAGGTCAAGTCCCCATTGAGAGAATGGCCATGGATATGTAAGTGGCTAAAGGTCCTAGGTAGGTGCATGCACTAGATCTTCATGTATTTGACAATGTTTGCATTTCTTAGTAAATTGGTATGCATCTTTCTCCATGGTGGGTCAATAGTATCTAGCTCTTATGATCTTTTTGGCTAGAGTGGGACCACTAGAGTGAGCTCTGCATAAACCCTCATGTACTTTGTGTAAGGTAGTTTGTGCTTCTTTAGTATCGAGACATCACAGGAGGGTGTTATCAAAGCCTCAGTGGTATAGGGTATCACCAATGATGACATATTTAGAAGCTTGATGGATGAAGGTTTTACGTTGGTTGGAAGATAGGTCAGGTGGAAGGGTTTGATCATGCAGGTATGTGTAGATGTCATTATACCATGGAGACATGAGACCAATAATTTCACACACCATCTCGGATTCAAGAATGTCGAAGGCAGGGATCAACAATTGTTCGACCAAGAATTCAAATTGAGGAGCATTTTTTGGGATATCTAAGAGAGATCCTATTGTAGCCATTGCATCAGTGGCCTTGTTCTGTACTCTGGGGATTTGATTGAAGACTACTATGTCAAAGTAGAGTTTGAAGTTGTTGGCCATTCTCTTGTAAGGCATTAACTTCTCATCTTTTGTGTCATACTCATCATTAACCTACTTGATTACGAGCTATGAATCACTGAAGACCTGTAAATTCTTAATTTTCCAATTGATGGCCATTTGTAACCCAGTAAGTAATGCCTCATATTATGCTATGTTGTTTGTGCAAGAAAATGCAATCCTGAAATATTTAGGTATAGCATCTACTTGAGCTGTAACAAAAAGAATCTCAGCTCCTGAACCATGATGTGTGCAAGAACCATCGAAGTACAATGTCCATATCTTTGGAGCTTCTAATGCAAAAATTGCTTTATCCAAAAAATCTGTGACCAAGGGATGATCTGCTATAGTTGGTGCCTCTACCAGTTGGTCTGTAATTACTTGTCCCTTTATGGCTTTTTGGTCAACGTACTCTATATCGTATTCGCTCAATATCTTGACCCATTTAGCAAAATGACTTGTCAATGTTGCCTTGTTGAGCAAATATTTGAGAGGATTAATCTTTGCAATGAACTTTGTTTTATGGTTCAACATGTAATGACACAATTTTTGAGTGGCAAAAACCATTGCAAGGCATGCGCACTCTATAGGACTGTAATTTAGCTCGTACCCCACTAATGTCCTATTGATATAATAAATAGCCCTTTGTTTGCCTTTTTCATCATTTTACACCAAGAGTGCTCCTAGTGCTGAAGACATTGTTGAAATGTATAGGAGGGGTTTTCTTGGTATTGGAGGCATGACGAATGGTGGAGTTAGTAGGTAATCTTTGTTTTGTTGAAATGCCTCTTGACATCACTCTATCCATATAAAAGGCACTCCTTTATGAAGTAGATTTTGGGATGGATGACACTTGTCGGCTAGCTGTGCAATGAACCTGCGGATTGCTTGAAGTTTCCCTTGTAAGCTATGAAGTTGTTTAAGAGTTGTTGGTGGAGGCATGCCCTTGATAGATTTGACTTTAGTAGGGTCAACCTCTATGCCCCAGCGAGAATAATATAGCCCAATAACTTGCTTGATGTGACCTCAAAAACACATTTCTTAGGATTTAACCTGACCTTGTATTCTTCTAGCCATGTAGAAACTTTATCCAATACATCCAAATGAGTGTCTCGTGTAGTTGATTTGGTCAATTGTCCACATAATCTTCCATGAATGTGTGCATGTAATCATGAAAGATTGTCATCATAGCTCTCTAGTATGTAGCTCCTACATTCTTGAGGCCAAAGGGCATGACATTCTAGCAGTATGTGCCCCATGGACATGTAAAAGTAGATTTGTGTTGATCTTCAGGAGCTATCCTTATCTGATTATAGCTTGAGAAACCATCCATTAGTGAGAGAATTTCAAATCCTATCATGAGATCAACTATAATGTCTATGTTAGGCAGTGGGAAATCATCTTTTGGACATGTCTTGTTCAAATCTCGAAAGTCCTCACAGATCCTGATTTGGCCATTAGGTTTTATTAATGGTACTAGGTTAGAAACCCATTTTGGATAGTCTATTGGTCTGATGAAACTCACATCTAGTAGCTTTTTTAATTCTACTTTGACCAACAATTCTATTTGTGCATGCATTTTTCTCAACTTCTGCTTTATTGGTTTGGCATAATAAGCAGCAAAGGTAGATGATGTAAGACTAGTTGTGGATAAAGCCTGACATGTCAGTGTAGGAACAAGAGAAATTAACTTGTCTTGCTAAAAACAAGGCTTTGAACTTGGGTCTCTCTTGTTCTATTAGTGGTTTAGTGAAATGAATGATCCTGAGATTATCTTCTATACAAATGTTGTTCTCAACAGATTATTCCACTAGTAGTGGTGATCTCTATTGTGTGATAGGAAGCACCTCCAACCCTCCATCTTTGGGCACCTCAAATAGGTTTTCACCCTCGGATACGTCCTTTATTTTTACTTTTTTATGGTCAAGAGGTGCCTTTCATTTTTCACCTAGAGACCTTTTTACATTTTTGCGAAAAGAAGGTGGAGTAGACTCTCCAAAGTATGCTAAATTATCAAGGTCCATGATGTATCCCACCTTATGATCCCCATTTGGTATGTGATGCAGGATGATCCAGTTGTGTAAGAGCAATCTTACATCACCCAAAAAGAAGTTGATTCAAAATTATTGCAGTTGTTTTCATTTCTTTCCATAATTAGTGTTTCTGGTTCCATAATCTCCTAACTAATGATGTAGGACTTTCAATTTTTCTAAATTGCTAAAAATAGCAAACTACCATTTTTAGAAAGTTTAACTAGCATTTTAGGAAAGTTTACATTTGGGTACAGATTGAAGTAAACAGTTATAGAAAGTTTCATAACTGAAATATAAGACCTTTGGTGAAGGAATTAGGCAAAGATCATTTATGAGCTAAAAGATATTAAAGTTTTTGTTTTCTGAAAAGCCCCTAAATTTTTTTGAAATGAGCTCTGAGGCACTAAAACATCCCATAATGTCCCAAAAAGATGATGGAAATCTATTTATGAATTTCTAGTATGATAGTTCACATCGTGAGCTTTCTGGTGCTTAAAATAATTCATCAATTGGACACCCAGATCAAAAATTATGCTTCCCGGAAGTTCACCTGCTTTTGGAGGGAGTTGCAAATTTTGAAATTTAGCTAGAAGCTGCCAAAAAGTGCTATTTATGACTATTTTGGGAACCTTGGGCAGTAGTAGAGTAAAGGGGGAAAGTGTAGAGTCAAGAATAGGTGGGAAAAATAGAAACACTAGCTGATTTGGGGTTACAGAAGGCTAAAGATTCCAGAGCCTGGTGATGTGTAGCTATAGTGTGTTGCAGCCTATGGAGGATTAATTCCTCTGATTGTAATTGAGCTTATGTAATGTAATGAGTTTCCTAGATCAATAAGGAAATATTCTATTTTTCTATGTTCCATTTCTATTGTTGTGTGTTTTCTGATCTACCCCTTCATAGAGGGGTATCAGAGCAAGGGTTCCTGACTGTGTAGATAAATTACCGACTGTGAGGCAATTTGTACCAGGACCTGAGGTTGTGGGTTTGCTGTGGAGATCAAGATGCCTCCATGAAGAAATTTTATTGAGAGGAATGCTTTGATGGAAGAGGATTTTAGAGCCCTGCAAAGGCAAATTGATGAATTGCAAGAGAAGCTATGAAGAGGGTTTGAGCTGAGAACAAGGGAAGAAAGCGAAGATGAAGCTGAAGAAGAGCTATCTAAGGAAGAATAAGAAGTTGTAGGAGATCCTGCAAAAGTTAGGTTGTTGAGGGCCATTTCAAAGATCGAAAAGAGGCCTAGGATTGAAGTTTCTACATATTCTAGAGATTTGAATCTAGAATAAATTCTTGATTGGATCAATGACATGGAGGAGTATTTTGAGTATGAAGATGTGGAGGACCCAAATCAGGTCAATTTTGCAAAAACAAAGTTGAAGGGCCATGCCAGTATTTGGTGGAAGGAGGTCCAATTAGAGAGGAACAGAAGAGGAAAAGGAAAGATCACTAGATGGGATCGGATGGTGGAGAAACTGAAGAAGCAGTTCATTCCTGTGGACTATGAGATGGAGTTGCTGAAGAAGATGCAAGGACTGAAGCAAGGTAACAAGTCTGTTAAGGAGTATACAGAAGAGTTTTATAAGATTACTATTAGGATAGGCCATGCAGAGGCCAACAAGGAGAAGGTAGCCCATTACATTAATGGGTTGAGGCCAAGTATTTAAGAGGAGTTAAGCCTGGTCAAAATGACCACCATAGAAGATGCGTACCAGTTTTTCCTAAAGGTGGAAGAGAAGCTAAATAAAAGATTTGATAGAAAGCAAAGGGGAAGAGGTCAAGACGGAAGGATTGGTGGAAGACCCTATGGAGGCCATAATGAAGATCAAAAGAAAAGTGAAGAAGCTAGCACCAATCAAAATTAGAGAGTGGATAATGCCTACCGCCCTCATGACTAGATCAATGGTGAGAAAAGAGGAAGAGGAAGAGGTAGACCTGGGTAAGGACCAATAAGAGGAGGTTTGAGAGGAACTTGTTTCAAATGTGGAGAAGAAGGGCATTGAGCATACGAGTGTCTACAACATCAAAGAAGGACAAATAGAAGACCTGAAGGTAATACATGAGTTGCACATGTAGATGAAGATGCTGAAAGGAGAGAAACCTTAGTTGTTAGAAAAATTTTGTTGAATGAGGAGAAAGAACCCAATTAGAGGAAGAGTCTATTCCACACAAGGTGCAAATGTGAAGGTAAGTGTTGTGATATTATTATCGACAGTGGAAGTACTGACAATCTTGTTTCAGAGGAGATGGTTGACAAGTTGAAGTTGACAAGAAGAAAGCATCCACATCCATATAAGATTGCATGGTTGCAGAAGGACCATAGAGCTTTGGTCAATGAGTAGTGTTTAGTGAAGTTCAAGATTGGGGACTACCATGATGAGGTGCTGTGTGATATCATCCTGATGGATGCATGTCATATGCTGTTGGGGAGGCCATGGTAGTATGATAGGAGTGCTATCCATGATGGTCATGCAAACACATATTCCCTAACAAAGGATGGAGTTCATCATAACTTTAAGCCATTGAAGGAGGTGGAAGGAAAGGTATGTAGTATTGCCAGAATTTGTAGGGTAGATGGTAGGAATTTTTTGGAGGGTATGAAGCATGAGCGTCATTGCTTTGCATTGATTCCTAAGATTAGTCAAGAGAAATGTGAAGATGTACTAGCAGAAGTTTTAGATATGTTGGAAGAATTTCAAGACATTATCTTTGATAATGTACTAGAAGGTTTACCACCAGTAAGGAAGATAAGTCATCAAATGGATTTGATACCAGGAGCCAGTTTACCAAACAAGGCACCCCATAGAATGACCCTTGCAGAGAATGAAGAGTTGAACAGACAAGTTCATGAGTTGTTAAGGAAGGGACTGATAAGGGAGAGCCTGAGTCCATGTGCGGTACTTGCAGTACTAGTACCAAAGAAAGATGGATAGTGGAGAATGTGTACAGATTTATGAGCCATAAATAAGATCATGATCAAGTACAGGTTTTGATTACCAAGAATGGATGACATAATGGATTGTTTGAGTGGAGCTAAGTACTTCACGAAGATTGACATGAAGAGTGGGTATCACCAAATCGGAATCAAAGAAGGAGATGAATGGAAGACAGCCTTCAAGACAAAGGATGGTTTGTATGAGTGGTTAGTCATGCTATTTGGGCTAACCAATGCACTGAGCACATTCATGTGGCTCACAAATGAGGCATTGAAATAATTTTTGAGAAGTTTTGTTATTGTTTATTTAGATGATATTTCAATTTTTAATAAGACTTAGGATGAGAATCTAATGCATATCAGAAGAGTTTTAGAGAAGCTAAGAGAGGAGACATTGCTAATTAATCTTAAGAAATGTAGTTTTGCAAAGGAGTTGGTATACCTAGGATTTTTTGTCTTAGAGGATGGTCTTAAGATGGACTCAGAGAAGGTGAGAGCTATCCTTGAATGGCCTACACCAAGGAGTGCCATAGAGGTATGATCTTTTCATGGTTTGGCAAGTTTTTACAAAAAGTTTATCAGAAATTTTAATAGCATTTGTGCACCCCTAACTGAGACAATGAGAGGGGATACAAAAGATTTTATATGCACTAAAGAAGCAGACAAAAGCTTTGATGCATTAAAGTAGAAAGTCACAGAGCAACCTATTTTGGCACTTCCAGATTTTAACAAGGTATTTTAGGTGGATTGTGATGCTAGTGGTAGTGCTATAGGAGTTGTTTTGAGTCAAGAAGGTAAGCCCATTGCCTATATTAGTCAGAAGCTTAATGATGCCAAGAAAAAGTATTTTGTTTATGATTAGGAATTTTATGCTATAGTTTAGGTTTTCAAGAAATGGAGACATTATTTGTTACCAAAAGAGTTTGTTTTATATACTAATCATCAAGCCTTACAATATCTTAATAGTCAAGGAAAGTTGAACCAAAGGCATTTAAAATGGGCCAATTTTTTTTAGAGTTATACTTTTGTTTTAAAGCACGGGACTGGGAAGTCCAATAGAGTTGCAGATGCCTTGAGCAGAAGGAAAAATTTGTTGACAAAAATGAAGATAGAGGTTGTTGGGTTCGATGACCTCAAGAGTTCATATCCAGAAGATCCAGATTTTTTAGAGGCTTGGAAAGCTTGTTTGGAATCTATTACTTTGGACAGGACCAAATGGTTGGATTTCATAATCCAAGATGGCATGTTGTTTAGAGGAAGCTGTTGTGCATTCTGAGGAGTTCCATGAGAGAGAACCTGATTAGGGAGAAGCATAGTGGGGGATTAGCTGGACACTTTGGTTGAGATAAGACCATTTCTATTATTGGTGTAAAATTATTATTGGCCATAGTTGTAGCAGGATGTGAGGAAATTTGTGCAGAGTTGGAGAGTGTGTTAGATGGCAAAAGGAACAAGTCAGAATACAGGGTTATATTAGCCATTACCTGTACCATAGAAGCCATGGAATGATATTAGTATAGATTTTGTTCTTGGTTTACCAAGGACACAGAGAGGACATGATTCCATTTTTGTGGTGGTGGATAGATTCTCGAAGATGACACATTTTATTCCTTCCAAGAAGACTAATGTTGTTGTTCATATTGCAGAGTTATTTTTCAAGGAGGTGGTGAGATTACATGGTCTACCTAAGAGCATAGTTTCAGATCGAGATACCAAGTTTGTTGATTATTTCTGGAGAACATTGTGGGAGAAGTTGCAGATAGATTTGAAGTTTAGTTCTACACACCATCCACAGACTGATGGATAGACAGAAGTGGTGAATAGGAGTTTGGGTAAGCTGCTATGATGCTTAGTAGGAGATAAGCCCAAGGGATGGGATTTGGTTTTACCATAGGTAGAATTTACTTACAACAATTCTATCAATAGGAGTACTAGTAAATCACCATTTGAAATTGTATATGGCAATAGCCCAAGAAATATTTCTAAGTTAAGGAAGCTGGACAAAGGAGAAAAGACAAGTGCTGAAGCTGAAGACTTTGTCGAACATCTAAAGAATTTGCATGAAGAGGTGAGAAAGAACAATAATAAGATGAATATTTAGTACAAGGCTAAGGCAGATCAGAAGAGGAGATATAAGGAGTTCTAAGTAGGAGATGAAGTCATGGTTCACTTGAGAAAAGAAAGGTTCCCAATTGGAACATACAATAAGTTGAAAATAAAAAAAATTGGACCGTGCAGAATCCTGAAGTAGCATGATTCAGGAAATGTATATGAGGTAGAGCTACTAAGTGGGATTAATATATTCCCCTGTGTTCAACATTGTTAATCTTATAGAATATCATGAAGGTGGCACAGAAGATGGACCAACAGAAGAACAGTGGAGTATTCCAGCATATACTTCAATGGAGGAGATAGAAGAGATCTTGGATAGCCATGTGGGAAGAAGTACTAGGAACATGCAATATCAAGAATATCTAGTGAAATAGAAATGAAGGCATGTTGAAGATACTTCTTGGCTTTCTAAGATAGATGTTGACTATTTGGGTTTTCCTCAAACAAACACTTGAGATGTGACAGGGTCACTTCTGAAATTACCCTGGGTGTCTGATGCAGGAGCATCTAGTGGTGTAAGGACAATCTTGCATCACCCAAAAATAAGTTGATTCAAAATTAGTGTAGTTGTTTTCATTTCTTTCCATAATTAGTGTTTTTGGTTCCATAATCTCCTAAATAATGATGTAGGACTTTCAGTTTTTTGCAAACTGTTAAAAATAACAAACTATCAATTTTAGAAAGTTTAACTGCCATTTCAGAAAAAAAATTGTATTTGGGCATAGATTGAAGTGAAAAGTTACAGAAAGTTTCATAACTAAAATATAAGACCTTTGGTGAAGGAATCATGCAAAGATCATTTGTGAGCTAAAAGATATTAAAGTTTTTGTTTTCTGAAAAGCCCTTGAAAATATTTGAAATGAGATATGAGGCACTAAAACATCCCATAATGTCCCAAAATGTTGATGGAAATCCATTTATGAATTCCTGGAGTGATAGTTCACATCGTGAGCTTTCCGGCACTTAAAACGGTTCGTCAATCAGACACCTGGATCAAAAGTTATGCTTCCTAGAAGTTGACCTACTTTTGGAGGGAGTTGCAAATTTCAAAATTTAGTTGGAGGTTGCCAAAAAGTTCTATTTATGACTATTTTGGGAACCCTGGGCAGTAGTAGAGTAAAGGGGGAAAGTGTAGAGTCAAGAATAGGCAGGAAAAATAGAAACCCTAGCTGATTTGGGGTTATAGAAGACTGAAGATTCCAGAGCCTGGTGATGTGTAGCTATAGTGTGTTGTAACATATGGAGGATTGACTCCTCTGATTGTAATTGAGCTACTATAATGTAATGAGTTGCCCAGATCAATAAAGAAATATTCTATTTTTATGTGTTCTATTTCTATTTCTATGTGTTTTATGATTTACCCCCTTCATCAAGTTGTATCAGAGCAAGGGTTCTTGAGTGTGTAGACAGATCACCGACCATGAGGTAGTTTGCACCAAGACCTAAGGTTGTGGGTTTGCTATGGAGATCAAGATGCCTCCACGAAGAAATCATATTAGGAGGAATGCTTTGAGAAAAGAGGGTTTTAGAGCCCTGCAAAGATAAATCAATGCATTGCAAGAGGAGCTACGAATATGGTTTGAGCTGAGAACAAGGGAAGAAAGAATAGATGAAGCTGAAGAAGAGCTATCTGAGGAAGAACCAGAAGCTATAGGAGATCTTGTAGAAGTTAGGTTGTTGAGGGCCATTTCAAAGATAGAAAATAGGTCTAGGATCAAAGTTTCTACATATTCTAGAGATTTGAATCCAGAATAGCTTATTGATTGGATCAATAACATGGAGGAGTATTTCGAGTATGAAGATGTGGAGGACCCAGATCGGGTCAAGTTTGCAAAAGCAAAGTTGAAGGGCCATGCTAGTATTTGGTGGAAGGATGTCCAATTAGAGAGGAACAAAATAGAAAAAGGAAAGATCACTAGATGGGATCAGATGGTGGAGAAACTGAAGAAGCAGTTCATTCCTATGGACTATGAGATGGAGTTGCTGAAGAAGCTGGAAGGACTAAAGCAAGGTAACAAGTCTGTTAAGGAGTATACAGAAGAGTTTTATAAGATTACTATTAGGACAGGCCATGTAGAGGCCAACAAGGAGAAGGTAGACCATTACATTAATGGGTTGAGGCCAACTATTTAAGAGGATTTGAGCCTGATCAGAATGACCACCATAGAAGATGTGTACCAGTTTTCCCTAAAGGTGGAAGAGAAGCTAAATAGAAGATTTGATAGCAAGTGAAGGGGAAGAGGTCAAGGCAAAAGGACTAGTGGAAGACCCTATGGAGGTCGTAATGAAGATCAAAAGAAAAATGAAAAAGCTAGCACCAGTTGAAATCAGAGAGGGGATAATGCCTACCGCCCTCATGACCAAAATAATGGTGAGCAAAGAAGAAGAGGAAGAGGTAGACCTGTGCAAGGACCAGGAAGAGGAGGTTTCAGAGGAACCTGTTTCTAATGTGGAGAAGAAGAGTATCGAGCATATGAGTGTCTGTAACATCAAGGAAGGACAAATAGAAGAACTTAAGGTAATGCATGAGTTGTACATGTAGATGAAGATGCTGAAAGGGGAGAAACCCTAGTTGTCAAAAGAACTTTGTTGAATGAGGAGAAAGAACCCAATCAAAGGAAGAGTCTATTCCGTACAAGGTGCAAATGTGAAGGTAAGTGTTGTGATATTATTATCGACAGTGGAAGCACTGACAATCTTGTTTCAGAGGAGATGGTTGACAAGTTTAAATTGACAAGAAGAAAGCATCCACATCCATATCGGATTGCATGGTTGCAGAAGGACCACAAAGCTTTGTTCAATGAGCAATGTTTAGTGAAGCTCAAGATTGGGGACTACCATGATGAGGTGATGTGTGATATCATCTTGATGGATGAATGTCATATGTTGTCGGGGAGGCCGTGGTAGTATGATAGGACTGTTGTCCATGAGGGTTATGCAAACAAATATTCCCTAACAAAGGATGGAGTTCATCATAAGTTGAACCCATTGAAGGTGGAAGAAAAGGTATGTAGTACTACCAGAATTTTCTTGGTAGATGGTAGGAAATTTTTGGAGGGTATGAGGCATGAGTGTCACTGCTTTTCATCTATTCCTAAGATTAGTCAAGAGAAATGTGAAGATGTACTAGCAGAAGTTTCAAATATGTTGGAAGAATTTTAGGACATTATCTCTGATAATGTACTAGAAGGTTTACCACCATTAGGGAAGACAAGTCATCAAATGGATTTGATACCAGGAGACAATTTACCAAACAAGGTAGCCCATAGAATCCCCTTGTAGAGAATGAAGAGCTAAACAGACAAGTTCACAAGTTGTTAAGGAAGGGATTGATAAGGGAGAGCCTGAGTCCATGTGTGGTACCTGTAGTACTAGCACCAAAGAAAGATGGAGAGTGGAGAATGTTTATAGATTCTTGAGCCATAAATAAGATCACAATGAAGTACAGGTTTTCATTGCCAAGAATGGATGACATAATGGATTGTTTGAGTGGAGCCAAGTAATTCATGAAGATTGACCTGAAGAGTGTGTATCACCATATCTGAATCAGAGAAGGAGATGAATGGAAGAAAACTTTCATGACAAAGGAGGGTTTGTATGAGTGGTTAGTCATGCCATTTGGGCTAACCAATGCACCGAGCACATTCATGCAGCTCATGAACAAGGTATTAAAATAATTTTGGGAAGTTTTATTATTGTTTATTTATATGATATTTTAATTTTTAGTAAGACTTGGGATGAGCATCTAATGCATATCAGAAGAGTTTTAGAGAAGCTGAGGGAGGAAAAGTTGCTGATTAATCTGAAGAAATGTAGTTTTGCAAAGAAGAAGTTGGTATACCTAGGATTTGTTGTCTCAAAGGAAGGTCTTAAGATGGACCCAGAGAAGGTGAGAGCTATCCTTGAATGGCCTACACCAAGGAGTGCCATAGATGTATGATATTTTCATGGTTTGCAAAGTTTTTACAAAATGTTTATCAGAAATTTTAGTAGCATTTGTGCACCCCTAACTAAGACAATGAGAGGGGATAGAAAAGAGTTTAGATGGACTAAAGGAGCATACAAAATCTTTGATGCATTGAAGCAGAAAGTCACAGAGCAACCTGTTTTGGCACTTCTAGACTTCAATAAGGTATTTCAAGTAGATTGTGATACTAGTGGTAGTGCTATAGGAGCTGTTTTGAGTCAAGAAGGTAAGTCCATTGCCTATTTTAGTGAGAATCTTAATGATTCCAAGAAAACGTATGTTGTTTATGATCAGGAATTTTATGCTATAGTTCAAGCTTTGAAGAAATGGAGACATTATTTGTTCCCAAAAGAGTTTGTTTTATATACTGATCATTAGGCCTTACAGTATCTTAATAGTCAAGGAAAGTTGAACCAAAGGCATTTAAAATGGGTTGAGTTTTTGCAAAGTTATACTTTTGTTTTGAAGCACAGGAGTGGGAAGTCCAACAGAGTTGCAGATGCCTTGAGCATAAGAGAAAATTTGTTGACATAAATGAAGATAGAGGTTTTTGGGTTCGATGAGCTCAAGTGTTTGTATCAAGAAGATCCAGATTTTGTAGCGGCTTGAAAACCTTGTTTGGAACATGTTACTTTGGACAGGACAAATAGTTAGATTTCATAATCCAAGATGGCATGTTGTTTAGAGGAAACCAGTTGTACATTCTGAGGAGTTCCATGAGAGAGAACCTGATTAAGGAGAAGCATAGTAGGGGATTAGCTAGACACTTTGGTTCAGATAAGACCATTGCTATTGTTGGTGAAAATTATTATCGGCCATAGTTGCAGCAAGATGTGAGGAAATTTGTGCAGAGTTGCATAGTGTGTCATATGGAAAAAGGAACAAGTCAGAATATAGGGTTATATCAGCCATTACCTGTACCAGAGAAGCCATGGGATGATATTAGTATGGATTTTGTTCTTGATTTACCAAGGACAAAGAGAGGACATGAATCCATTTTTGTGGTGGTGGACAGCTTCTCAAAGATGGCATATTTTATTCCTTACAAGAAGACTAATGATGTTGTTCATATTGCAAAGTTATTTTTTAGGGAGGTGGTGAGATTACATGGTATACCTAAGAGCATAGTTTCAGATCAAGTTACCAAGTTTGTTGGTTATTTCTGGAGGAAATTGTGGAAGAACTTGAAGACAAATTTGAAGTTTAGTTCTACACACAAAAGTGGTGAATAGGAGTCTGGGTAACCTGCTATGATACTTAGTAGGAGATAAGCCCAAGGGATGGGATTTGACTTTACTATAGGTAGAATTTGTTTACAAAAATTCTATGAATAGGAGTACTGGTAAATCACCATTCCAAATTGTATATGGTAATAGACCAAGAAATGCTTCTGAGTTAAGGAAGCTGGACAAAGGAGAAAAGACAAGTGCTGAAGCTGAAGACTTTGCCGAACATCTAAAGAATTTTCATGAAGAGGTGAGAAAGCACAATAATAAGATCAATATTTAGTACAAGGCTAAGATAGATCAGAAGAGGAGATATAAGGAGTTCCAGGTAGGAGATGAAGTCATGGTTCACTTGAGAAAAGAAAGGTTCCCAATTGAAACATACAATAAGTTGAAAATGAAGAAATTTGGACCGTGCAGAATCTTGAAGAAGCATGATTCAAGAAATGCATATGAGGTAGAGCTACCGAGTGGGATCAATATTTCCCTTATGTTCAACATTGTTGATCTAATAGAATATCATGAACGTGGCATAGAGGATGGACCAATAGAAGAACAGTGGAGTATTCTGGCATCTACTTCAACAGAGGAGATAGAAGAGATCTTCGATAGCCATGTGGGAAGAAGTACTCAAAATAGGTAATATGAAGAATATCTGGTGAAATGGAAAGGAAGGCCTATTGAAGATTCTTTTTGGTTGTCCAAGGCAGAGGTTGGTCATTTGGGTTTTCCTCAAACAAACACCTGAGATGTGGCAGGGTCACTTCTGAAATTACCCTGGGTGTCTGGTGCAGGAGCATCCAGTGGTGTAAGGGCAATCTTGCATCACCCAAAAAGAAGTTGATTCAATATCATTTTAGTTATTTTCATTTCTTTGCATAATTAGTGTTTCTGGTTCTATAATCTCCTGAATAATGATGTAGGACTTTCAGTTTTTTCCAAACTACTAAAAATAGCAAACTGCCAGTGTTGGAAAGTTTAACTACCATTTCAAGAAAGTTTTCATTTGGGCATGGATTGAAGTGAAAAGTTACAAAAATTTTCATAACTAATATATAAGACCTTTGGTGAAGGAATCAGGCAAAGAGCATTTGTGAGCTAAAAGATATTAAAGTTTTTGTTTTCTGAAAAAGCCCCTAAAAATTTTTGAAACAAGATATGAGGCACTAAAACATCCCATAACATCCTAAAAAGTTGATATAAATCCATTTATGAATTTCTATCATGATAGTTCACATCGTGATCTTTCTAGCGCTTAAAACAGTTCGTCAATCAGACACTCGGATCAAAAGTTATGCTTCCCAGAAGTTGACCTACTTTTGGAGGGAGTTGCAAATTTGAAAATTTAGCTAGAGGCCGCCAAAAAGTGCTATTTATGACTATTTTGGGAACCCTGGGAAGTAATAGAGTAAAGGGGGAAAGTGTAGAGTCAAGAATAAGTAAGAAAAATAGAAACCCTAGTTGATTTGGGGTTACAGAAGGCTGAAGATTCCAGAGCCTAGTGATGTGTAGCTATAGTGTGTTGCAGCCTATGGAGGATTGATTCCTCTAATTGTAATTGAGCTTCTGTAATGTAATGAGTTGCCTAGATCAATAAAGAAATATTCTATTTTCTATGTTCCATTTCTATTGTTGTGTGTTTTATAATTTACCCCCTTCATCAAGTGGTATCAGAGCAAGGGTTCTTGAGTGTGTTGACAGATCACCAACCATGAGGTAGTTTGCACTAGGACTTGAGGTTGTGGGTTTGCTGCAGAGATCAAGATGCCTCCATCAAGAAATTGTATTAGGAGGAATGCTTTGACGAAAGAGGGTTTTAGAGCCCTACAAAGACAAATCAATGCATTGCAAGAGGAGCTACGAAGAGGGTTTGAGCTAAAAACAAGGGAAGAAAGCGAAGATGAAGCTGAAGAAGAGCTATCTGAGGAAGAACAAGAAGTTGTAGGAGATCCTGTAGAAGTTAGGTTGTTGAGGGCCATTTCAAAGATCAGAAAGAGGCCTAGGACCGAAGGTTTTACGTATTCTATAGATTTGAATCTAGAACAGCTTATTGATTGGATCAATGACATGGAGGATTATTTCAAGTATGAAGATGTGGAGGACCCAGATCGGGTCAAGTTTGCAAAAACAAAGTTGAAGGGCCATGCCAGTATTTGGTGGAAGGAGGTCCAATTAGAGAGGAATAGAAGAGGAAAATGAAAGATCACTAGATGGGATCGGATGGTGGAGAAACTGAGGAAGCAGTTCATTCCTGTGGACTATGAGATGGAGTTGCTGAAGAAGCTGGAAGCACTGAAGCAAGGTAACAAGTCTGTTAAATGTATACAAAAGAGGTTTATAAGATTACTATTAGGATAGGCCATGCAGTGGCCAACAAGGACAAGGTAGCCTATTACATTAATGGGTTGAGGTCAAGTATTCAAGAGGAACTGAGCCTCGTCAGAATGACAACCAAAGAAGATGCATACAAGTTTTCCATAAAGGTGGAAGAGAAGCTGAATAAAAGATTTGATAGCAAGCAAAGGGGAAGAGGTCAAGGTGGAAGGATTGGTAGAAGACCCTATGGAGGCTGTAATGAAGATCAAAACAAAAGTGAAAAAGCTAGCACCAGTTGAAATTAGAGAGGGGATAATGCCTACTGACCTCATGACCAGAACAATGGTGAGCAAAGAGGAAGAGGAAGGGGCAGACATGGGCAAGGACTAGGAAGAGGAGGTTCAAGAGGAACTTGTTTCCAATGTGGAGAAGAAGGGCATCTAGCATACGAGTGTCCGTAACATCAAGGAAGGATGAATACAAGACCTGAAGGTATTGCACAAGTTGCACATGTAGACGAAGATGCACAATTTGAGTGTTCTAAAGATGCTAAAAGGGGAGAAACCCTAGTTGTTAGAAGAACTTTGTTGAATGAGGAGAAAGAACCCAATCAAAGGAAGAGTTTATTCTACACAAGGTGCAAATGTGAAGGTAAGTGTTGTGATATTATTATCGACAATGGAAGGACTGACAATCTTGTTTTAGAGGAGATGGTTGACAAGTTGAAGTTGACAAGACAGCATCCAAAACTATATCGGATTGCATAGTTGCAGAATGACCACAGAGCTTTGGTCAATGAGCAGTGTTTAGTGAAGTTCAAGATTGGGGACTACCATGATGAGGTGTTGTGTGATATCATCCCGATGGATGCATGTCATATGATGTTGGGGAGGCTGTGGCAGTATGATAGGAGCGCTGTCCATGATGGTCATGCAAACACATATTCCCTAACAAAGGATGGAGTTTGTCATAAATTGAAGCCATTGAAGGAGGTGGAAGAAAAGGTATGTAGTACTGCCAGAATTTGCTTGGTAGATGGTAGGAAATTTTTGGAAGGTATGAAGCATGAGTGTCAGTGCTTTGCATTGATTCCTAAGATTAGTCAAGAGAAATGTGAGGATGTACTAGTAGAAGTTTCAAATGGGTTTGATACTAGGAACTAGTTTGCCAAACAAGGCAGCCCATAGAATGACCCCTGCTGAGAATGAAGAGCTAAACAGACAAGTTCATGAGTTGTTAAGGAAGGGACTGATAAGGGAGAACCTGAGTCCATGTGTGGTACCTACAGTACTAGCATTAAAGAAATATGGGGAGTGGAAAATGTGTACAGATTCTCAAGCCATAAATAAGATCACGATCAAATATAGGTTTCCATTGCCAAGAATGGATGACATAATGGAGCCAAGTACTTCACAAAGATTGACCTAAATAGTGGGAATCACTAGATCTGAATCAAAGAAGGAGATGAATGGAAGACAACCTTCAAGACAAAGGAGGGTTTGTATGAGTGGTTAGTCATGCCATTTGGCCTAACCAATGCACTGATCACATTCATGTGGCTCATGAACGAGGTATTGAGAGAATTTTTGGGAAGTTTTGTTATTATTTATTTAGATGATATTTTAATTTTTAGGAAGACTTGGGATGAGCATCTAATGCATATTAGAAGAGTTTTAGAGAAGATGAGGGAGGAGAAGTTGCTGATTAATCTAAAGAAATGTAGTTTTGAAAAGGAATTCATATACCTGGGATTTGTTGTCTTAGTAGAAGGTCTTAAGATGGACCTAGAGAAGGTGAGAACTATCCTTGAATGGCCTACACCAAGGAGTGCCATAGAGGTACAATATTTTCATGATTTGCCAAGTTTTTATAGAAAGTTTATCATAAATTTTAGTAGCATTTGTGCACCCCTAACTGAGACAATGAGAGGGGATAGAAAAGAGTTTAGATGGACTAAAGCAGCAGACAAAAGCTTTGATGCATTGAAGCAGAAAGTCACAGAGCAACATGTTTTGGCACTTCCAGATTTCAATAAGGTATTTCAGGTAGATTGTGATGCTAGTGGTAGTGCTATAGGAGTTGTTTTGAGTTAAGAAGGTAAGCCCATTGTCTATTTTAGTGAGAAGTTTAATGATTCCAAGAAAAAGTATTATGTTTATGATCAAGAATTTTATGCTATAGTTCAGGCTTTGAATAAATGGAGACATTATTTGTTGCCAAAAGAGTTTGTTTTATATACTGATCATCAAGCCTTACAATATCTTAATAGTCAAGGAAAGTTGAACCAAAGGCATTTAAAATAGGTTGAGTTTTTGTAGAGTTATACTTTTGTTTTGAAGCACAAGAGTGGGAAGTCCAACAAAGTTGCAGATGCCTTGAGCAGAAGGCAAAATTTGTTGACAGAAATGAAGATAGAGGTTGTTGGGTTTGATGAGCTTAAGAGTTTGTATCCAGAAGATCTAGATTTTGTAGAGGCTTGGAAAGCTTGTTTGGAACCTGTTACTTTGGATAGGACAAAATGGTTGGATTTCATAATCCAAGATGGCATGTTGTTTAGAGGAAGCCAGTTGTGCATTCTGAGGAATTCCATGAGAGAGAACCTAATTAAGGAGAAGCATAGTGGGGGATTAGCTGGATACTTTGGTCGAGATAAGACCATTTCTATTGTTGGTGAAAATTATTATTGGCCATAGTTGTAGCAGGATGTGAGGAAATTTGTGCAAAGTTGTAGAGTGTGTCAAATGACAAAAGGAACAAGTCAAAATATAGGGTTATATCAGCCATTACCTGTACCAGAGAAGCCATGGGATGATATTAATATGGATTTTGTTCTTGGTTTACCAAGGACACAGAGAGGACATGATTCCATTTTTGTGGTGGTGGATAGATTCTCAAAGATGGCACATTTTATTCCTTGCAAGAAGACTAATGATGTTGTTCATATTACAAAGTTATTTTTTAGGGAGGTGGTGAGATTACATGGTCTACCTGAGAGCATAGTTTCAGATCGAGATACCAAGTTTGTTGGTTATTTCTGAAGGACATTGTGGAAGAAGTTGAAGACAGATTTGAAGTTCAATTCTACACACCATCCACAGACTGATGGACAGACAGAAGTGATCAATAGGAGTTTGGGTAACCTACTATGATGCTTAGTAGGAATAAACTCAAGGGATGGGATTTGATTTTATCATAGGTAGAATTTGCTCTTACAACAATTCTGTCAATAGGAGCACTAGTAAATCACCATTCCAGATTGTATATGGCAATAGCCCAAGAAATGCTTCTGAGTTAAGGAAGCTAGACAAAGGAGAAAAGACAAGTGCTGAAGCTAAAGACTACCAAACATCTAAAGAATTTGCAAGAAGAGGTGAGAAAGCACATTAATAAGATGAATATTCAGTACAAGGCTAAGGCAAATCAAAAGAGGAGATATAATGAGTTCCAGGTAGGAGATGAAGTCATGGTTCACTTGAGAAAAGAAAAGTTCCCAATTGGAAAATACAATAAGTTGAAAATGAAGAAATTTGGACCGTGTAGAATCCTGAAAAAGCATGATTCAGGAAATACATATGAGGTAGAGCTGCTAAGTGGGATCAATATTTCTCCTGTGTTCAACATTGCTGATCTAACAGAATATCATGAAGGTGGCACAAAGGATGGACCAACAGAAGAACAATGGAGTATTCCAACATCTACTTCAACGGAGGAGATAAAAGAGATCTTGGATAACCATGTGGGAAGAAGTACTTGGAACATACAATATGAAGAATATCTGGTGAAATGGCAAGGAAGGCCTATTGAAGGTTCTTCTTGGCTGTCTAAGGCAAAGGTTGGCCATTTGGGTTTTCCTCAAACAGACACCTGAGACATGACAGGGTCACTTCTCAAATTACCCTGGGGGTCTAATGTAGGAGCATCCAGTGGTGTAAGGGCAATCTTGCATCACCCAAAAACAAGTTGATTCAAAATCATTGCAGTTGTTTTCATTTCTTTCCATAATTAGTGTTTATGGTTCCATAATCTCCTGAATAATGATGTAGGACTTTCAGTTTTTTCCAAACTACTAAAAATAGCAAACTGCCAATTTTGGAAAGTTTAACTGCCATTTCAGGAAAGTTTGCATTTGGACACAGATTAAAGAAAAAAGTTATAGAAAGTTTCATAACTGAAATATAAGACCTTTGGTGAAGGAATCAAGCAAAGATCATTTCTGAGCTAAAATATATTAAAGTTTTTGTTTTCAGAAAAGCCCTTGAAAATTTATGAAATGAGATATGTGGCACTAAAACATCCCATAAGATGCCAAAAAGTTGATGAAAATCTATTTATGAATTTATGGCATGATAGTTCACATCGTGAGCTTTTCGACGCTTAAAACAGTTCATCAATTAGGCACCTAGATCTAAAGTTATGCTTCCCAAAAGTTGACCTACTTTTGGAGGGAGTTGTAAATTTGAAAATTTAGCTAGAGGCCACCAAAAAGTGCTATTTATGACTATTTTGGGAACCATGGGTAGTAGTAGAGTAAAGGGGGAAAGTGTAGAGTCAAGAATAGGCGAGAAAAATAGAAACGCTAGCTGATTTAGGGTTATAGAAGGCTGAAGATTCCAGAGCCTGGTTATGTGTAGCTGTAGTGTGTTGCAGCCTATAGAGGATTGATTCCTCTAATTGTAATTGAGTTTTTGTAATGTAATGAGTTGCCCAGATCAATAAAGAAATATTCTATTTTTCTGTGTTCCATTTCTATTGTTTTGTGTTTTATGATTTACCCCTTTCATCAGTATGCCTTCATAGAGTCCCATGAACTCAGCAGTAGCTTCATTGTTGTCAAATTAATCCAAACTTAGTAGTGTCTGTTGGTCCCAACCGATGAGTTGGGGATGGACTAATGGTAGGTCATCATCAGTGTTTATGTAACTTAGGGATATGTGAGTCAAGGTGCATATGGAGGTATTGTCAGGATCGTAGAAGATGTTGATCCATGTGGAGCCGTCAGGTAGGTTAGGTTAGGAAGATTCAGTTTCAGGTTTGTGAGGGTCCCTTGATGTCTTGATATCTTTGGAAGTAATCGTGTCCTTACTCAAAAGCAACTTAGTACTAGGGGGCTTCACTTTTCGTGATGTGTACCTTAGCCCTTTGTTTTTTGGTAGCATGGTTGGCTGTATGGGCTCTGTCCTTCCATTTTTATTAGGCCCAAGTCCACTCTACCCATCGTATCCTTGTTGTTTTACAAACTTGTATCCTTTTCTATATTGTTCCACGGGTAGTTATACATGTTTGGCCTCTTCTTCCTCCTTGTAGAGCCACTTGGATATATCATCCACATCTTCTTTACTTAGTTCACCCCATTTGGTAAAGGTGGTAGGGGTATCTTGAATCATCTCCTTATGTTTGATTGGAGCTAGTTTACTGTGGGATTTTAGTGACAATGGTAGCTTTCTGATGCAGCAAGAGCTCTCTATCTTGTATTCTCCACACCCTTTGTCATGGATCCAGATCTTGGGTTTGGAAAGGGGTACGAATGTGGTGGGGGATTTTAAAAGCATAGAAGGGTCAATGTAGTGGGAGGAAATGGGAGGCAGTATTCCCCTATTGATAGGCACTTAGTGTTGAGGTACTTCTCTTAGATGGATACAATATTGGAAGGCATTGGGATCACTAGGTATAGTGATTTCCATGCCATTATAGGGGAATTTGATGCATTGATGATAAGTGGATGTTATGACTTTTATGGCATGGATCTAAGATTAGCCAAGGATGAGGTTGTAGGGAAGTTCTAGATCCAAGACATGGAATACAATATTCAATGTAGTGGGCTTGACTCTCACAGGAAGAGAAATCACACCCTTTGAGGAGCGTTCTACGTCATCATAGCCTTGATCACAATTCTTTTGGTGGGATCTACACAAGATTTAGAGTATCCCAATATCATGACAAGCTTTAAAGGACATAAGTTTAATCTGGCTCTACCATCTACCAAGACTCGTCTAATATTATGCTTGTTTATGAAGACCTCAATGTTGATATGCACCGAATAACTGAGAGGGGGGGTGAATCAGTTCTCACAAACTTAAACACTTTCTACAATTAAAACATTCATCACTTTTTCACAATTATTATAGTTTAACAATGAGTGGATGAAATCAAAAACTTAACCACAGATACAACATCAAACACAAGAGACACCAGATTCACATGGGAAAACCCAAGGTGGGGAAACACCACAGAGGGAATTAACTCTCAATATATATTACAATCTTGAAATAATGATGTTCGAGCTTGGTCACTCCATGGGCCTAAACATACTAGCTTACTGCCATGAAGAACAACTAGGTCTAGTAGGCTCACTGCCTCAACCCTAAACCTAGCAAGATTACAATAAGGGATGTTAAACCCCACTGGTGACTTACTACCAGACTCGCTACCATGATCAAACACCTTTCTATATTTGCAACTGAAGTACAATAATTACCCTACTCTACTCTCCCTCTACTCTGCTCTTCCTCTTCTTTCCTCTACCTCTTCTCTGCTCTACCTTTTGGACCTTTCTTAATATCTTTTCATTTTCACTCAAGGACACCGTTTCCATGACTCAACTACAAGTATTTATACACTACATCAACCTTGGAATGATCATCAAGGTTAGCATCACAATCATCAACCATTGGAGCAATCTCCAAGGTCGGTATTACAAACATTTACAAAATAGGTCCTGACCTATTACATCATGCAAAGGGAATGAAATGCATATCACACCATGCCTTACCTGGGACTCAATCATGATCTTCCATGCCACAACACACTTCCACAATCTTCCAGAGATCTCCACAATCACTAGGATCAGCTAGGTCGGCCAAGACTGGTTACACGCTACATTATCTGGGAACAATCTTCACACACCATTTCAATTTCTTAATACGCACCAAAGCCCAGATAGGAACATGATTAGGAGATATCCAAAAGAACTCTATAATCATTAGGAGCAAGCACACAAACCTTAACCACTTTATCTATAGGAATCTTCTCACTGGAACACATGAAATTCACTGTCTTTACTGTCATAAAATAAAGATAGGTTGCGGACCACCAAACCATGAACCATTACAACTATAGGCACTTATCATCATCCCAGACTTCACTCTAGAACTATAGATCCAAACATTTTATTGTAGAGGAATGCGGAGTAGAATACTTTCTTCCTGTCCCAACTAAACTTATAGAAAAAGTAGGTTTCACTCTGGTGAACACAACTCACTCAGATCTTCATGCTGATGGTTCAAACATAGAATGTAGCATCCTTAGACATATCTCTAACTTTCTTCCAATCTGCAGACCATGATATTCAAGAAGAAATAAATTTGGAGCAGTTTACCAGACTAATCTTCAGCATACAACTCACAGTCTGTACTGCACTTGTCTATAACTCACTTGTTTATTCCGGAGAGGCTAATTTTCTCAATATCCTCAAGATACAAGTCTTAAAAACAAGTGATCGAATAAGATACAATTGACACTAATGACAATAAGGATATGTTGACATCAATGACAACACCGATTAGGCACATACTTGCAATAATCTCCCCCTTTGTCATTGATGGCAACATATGATGTGAAAAACTACAACAACCATCAAGACAAGATTCTTCCCCACACATGCATTTCTTTCTTTCTCCAAAATTCTCCCCCTTTTTTTTACACATTTGCACTCTAAGTTTTTCACATGACTTCTCTCCCACTTTGACATCAATGGAAAAGGGCACATACTTGCACTCTTCTTCTCTAATCTAATCTCTCTTATGAACTTTCTAACTACTCCCCCGTAGAAGTAGCCCTAAAAGGCATCAATCTGGACTTCTAAACACCTTCAGACTGATGCACTATTGTACATTTTAGTTTAGAGTAGGAGGGGTGATGACCCCTAACGTTTCTCTAACATACTCAAAAGTATCCTTAGGCAGAGGCTTGGTAAAAATGTTTGGAATCTGATCCTTGGTAGAGACATACTCCAACTTGACTTCATTCTCTATCACTTTTTCTCTCCGGAAATGATACCTAATGGATATGTACTTGGTCCTTAAGTTTGTCACTGGGTTCTTTGATATGCTTATGGCACTTGTGTTGTCACAAAAGATTGTAATGGGTTCTTCATACACAACTTTGATGTCCTTCAAAGTCTGCTTCATCCATAATAGTTGAGTGCAACTACATGCTACTGCAATGTATTCTGCCTCTGTAGTAGATAGGACTATTGAATCCTATTTCTTGCTCAACCAAGATACTAATTTTTTCCCAAGAAGAATGCACCTCCACTTGTACTTTCTCTATCATCCACATCTCTGGCCTAATCTACATCAGTATATGCACTAAGAGTAAAGTCACAATCCTTAGGAAGCCACAAACCATAATCTATTGTGCCTTTTAAATATCTCAAAATTCTTTTGACTGTCATCACATGTGATTCCTTGGGTTCTGCCTGAAATCTTGCCACAAGACACACTGCATGCACTATGTCAGGTCTAGTTTAAGTCAGATAAAGTAATCCTTCAATCATAGATCTATACTTTTTCTAGTCTTCCATGGGTGAGTTATCATCTTTGCTCAACTTACAAGTTATCATAGGTGTGCATATTGGTTTAGAGTCTTCCATCCTAAATTTCTTTAACAACTCTTTCACACACTTAGACTGAGAAATGCAGATACCCTTATTTGATTGACTTATTTGCAAACCTAAAAAGAAGTTCATCTCTCCAAACATAGACATTTCAAATTCACTTTGCATTTCTCCAGCAAAAACTGAGCACATACCTTCATTACCTCCAAAAATAATATCATCAACAAAAACTACAATAATCAGGGTTTGTTCATCATTGATCTTGAAGTAGAGATTACTATCTGTAGTACCTTTACTGAACCCTATATGTATCAGGTACTTGTCCAACAATGCATACCATGTCCTGGGAGCTTGGTTTAATCCATACAATGCTTTCTTCAATCTGCAGACTATGTCCCCTTGTTCTGATGACTAAAATCCTTCCGGTTGTTCAATATAGACTTCCTCTTCCAACACTCCATTTAAGAAGGTAGACTTCACATCCATTTGATAAACCTTGAAATATTTGTATGCTACAAAAGCCAAAAACATCCTTTTTGCTTCAATCCTTTCTACTGGAGCAAAAGTTTCTTCAAAGTCTATTCCTTCAACTTGAGCATATCCTTTGCATACCAACCTTGCTTTGTTTCTCACTACTTTACCATTCTCATTCATTTTGTTTCTGAAGACCCACTTTGTACCAATTGCATTCTTGTCTACTGGTTTGGGAACAAGATCCCAAGTCTAATTCTTCTCTATCTACATCAATTCCTCTTCCATAGCCTTTATCCAATTCTCATCTTTGCAAGCCTCATCCATAGTTTTTATTTTAATCTTAGAAATCAGACATAAATTTACTTGTTCCTCTACAGCTTTTCTTCTGGTTAAGATACCTTTGCTCTTATCTCCTATGATTTAATTTTCAGAGTGACTGATTCTTACATATCTTGGAATTTTGGTAGCACTTATTAGAGCTTTTTCTTCTTCATCTATACTATCTTCATGCTGCACCACTTCTAAAACATCTAGATCATTTGACTCATATCCACTTGATTCTGAAGACCTTTCATTACATTCATCAACTTTAACATTTGCACTTTCAATGATCTTATTCAGCCTCTTATTATAGCATTGATAGGCCTTACTCTTGGTAGAGTAATCAAGGAAAATTCCTTCAACACATCTAGCATCAAAATTGCCTAAGTCTTCTTCTCTTTTGATATAACATCTGCTACCAAAAACTTTGAAATATTTCACAGTAGGAACTCTACCATGCCACAATTCATAGGGAGTTTTTGAACTGCTACCTTTTCCTTGAACTCTATTTAGGATATATACTGTGGTGTGGATTTCCTCTCTCCAATATGCTTCTAGAAGATGAGCTTCCTTCATCATGGTTCTAGCAACTTCTTGAACTGTTCTATTTTTCCTTTCAACAACTCCATTTTTTTGTGGAGTTCTGGGCGTAGATAGCTATCTCTTTATTCCATGTTCTTCACAAAAGAAATTGAATTCATTTGATGTGGACTCTCCTCCCCTATTAGACCTCAAGCATTTGATTTTCAAATCCATCTCATTTTCAACCATTGCCTTAAATGCCTTGAATTTATCTAGAGCTTCAGCTTTCTCTTTCAAAAAAGTGACCCAAGTCATTCAAGAATAATCATCAATGAGAAGCATGAAATAATTGTCTCCTTGCAAACTTCTTACTCTAGTAGGTCCACACAAATCTATATGCACCAGCTTAAGTAGTCCTCCAATTGATTGGTTCTTGCTTTTGAAACTTGTTCTTGTCTATTTCCCAAATAGACACTCCTTGCAAACTGGATTAGCAGGCTTCACAAGCTTAGGCAAATCTCTAACAATCTGAGCAGTACTTATCTTCATAATATTAGCAAAATTTATGTGAGACAACCTTCTATGCCATAACCAACTCTCATCAATCTGAGTCAACAAGCAATAGTTTTTGGTTCCTTTTAAGTGATAGATATTACCTCTGGTCTTCTTACCAGTTGTAATGATTGTTCTAGAGCTTTCCCTCATCTTGCATCCATTGTCCTTGAAGCTTAAGTCATAGCCCTTGTCACACATCTGACCCACACTCAGAAGATTGTGCTTTAATCCTTTCACATACAAGACATCTTCAGTTTTATGCTTACCATCAAAAGAAATAGATCCTTTTCCACAAATCCTACTAGCTGTATCATCTCCAAACCTAACTAGTCCACCATCATATCTTTTCAAACTTACAAACTTACTTTTGTCACTAGTCATGTGGTGAGAGCAACCACTATTAATAACCCATTCATCCTTGTCCTTAATGACCTAAGTAGCCAAAACACTTTCCACTAGTTTTTCTTCCTTCACACAGCTAGACGGATTAGTAGACACAAGATCTTGCTTAATAGCAATGAACATGCATTCATTTACAGAGGAACTAGCATTATCTGGTTCACCATTATCTGATACTTCTTCATCATCATCAAAATCTTCAACATAATAACACTTCTTTTGGGTCCTAGGCCTATTCTCATATCTTCTTTTATTTCTTTCAATTCTTTCAGGACATCTAGAAGAAAAATGACCTACTTTACCTACTTTGCCTTGATATCTATCTCATATTCTTTAATCTTGTCTTCAGTCGTCAGACCATTTTGAGGTATAGTGTATTCTATTTCTATAGCTTTCCAAACTTTGAAACCAAGAGAAAGAAGATGGTTTTTCTTCTGAGCCTTCCAGAGAACATAATACGTTCCATCAAAATGTGGCACTTCATTCTTGTAAGACATTTTAGATCTTCCTCAAGCTGTTAAACTTTCTTTAGAGGAACTTGGCTCTGATACCAATTGTTTATATGCACCAGACAACTGAGAGGGGGGGTGAATCAATTGTCACAAAAACTTAAACACTTTCTACAATTAAAATATTCATTACTTATCCACAATTATTATAGTTTAACAATGAGTGCATGAAATCAGAAACTTAACCACAGATACAACATCAAACATAAGAGACACCAGATTTATGTGGAAAACCCCAAGGTGGAGAAAAACCATGGAGAGGATTAACTCTCAATAGATATTGCAATCTTGAAATAATGATGTTCGGGTTGGTCACTCCATAGGCATAAACATACTAGCTTACTGTCATGAAGAACAACTAGGTCTAGCAGGCTCACTACCTCAACCCTAAACCTAGCAAGATTACAATAAGGGATGTTAAACCCTACTGGTGGCTTACTACTAGACTCACTACCATAATCAAACACATTTCTATATTTGCAACTGAAGTACAGTAATTCCCCTACTCTGCTCTTCATTTGCTCTGCTCTTCCTCTTCTTTCCGCTAGCTCTTCTCTGCTCTACCTTTTGGACCTTTATTAACATCTTTTCATTTTCACTCAAGGACACCTTTTCCATTACTTAACTACAGGTATTTATACACTACATCAACCTTGGAATGATTATCAAGGTCAGCATCACAATCATCAACCATTGGAGCAATCTCCAAGGTCGGTATTACAAACATTTACAAAATAGGTCCTGACCTATTGCAACATCATGCAAAGGGAATGAAATGTGGATCACACCATGCTTTAGTTGGGACTCAAACATGATCTTCCATGCCACAACACGCTTCTAAAATCTTCTAGAGATCTCCGCAATCACTGGGATCAACCAGGTCGGCCAAGACTGGTTACACGCTACATTATCTGGGAACAATCTTCACACACCATCTCAATTTCTTAACGCGGACCAAAGTCTAGATAGGAACATGATTAGGAGACATCCACAAGTATGCTACAATCATCAGGAGCAACTACACTAACCTTAACCACTTTATCCATAGGAATCTTTTCACCGAAACACATGAACTTCACTGTCTTCACTGTCATAAAATAAAGATAGCTTGTAGACCACTAAACCACGAACCATTGCAACTGTAGGCACTTATCATCATCCTAGAATTCCCTCTAGAACCACAGATCCAAACACTTTATTGCAGAGGAATGCAGAGTAGAATACTTTCTTCCTATCCTAACTGAACTTATAGAAAAAATAGGTTTCACTTTGGTGAACACAACTCACTCAGATCTTCATTCTGATGGCTCAAACTTGGAATGTAGCATCCTCAGACATATCTCTAACTTACTTCCAATCCGCAAACCATGATCTTCAATTAGAAAAAAATGCGGAGTAGTTTACCAGACTGATCTTCAGCATACAACTCACTGTCTATACTGCACTTCTCTATAACTCACTTGTTTCTTCCGGAAAGGCTAATTTTCTCAATATCCTCAACATACAAGTCTTCTAAAGAAGTGATAGAATAAGATACAGTTGACACTAATGACAACAAGGATATATTGACATCAATGACAAAACCAATTAGGCACATACTTGCAACACTCAAAGTGTAATGGATCAATGTGATTAGGTTGATTTGAGGGTAAGTCATGTTCGGTGAAAGTGACATGATTGGTTGTAGCCAAATGTCCTACCATGGCCTGAGATTGGTTGACATTTAGGTTGGTAGGGATGAATGATTTAAGGAGAGCTTTATCTAAGATGGCTTTATGCTCCGAGGATAGACAGAGCAATTTGAAAATAGATATTTGTGCTAGAGTTTTCTTCAAATGGTCTAAAAGGTTATATTGGGATGCGAGATGTGGGTCGACTGTAGGACCTCATAAGGTTGGCTTTGCTCTTCTAGTGATGATGACACATTCAGTTTGAGACTTGATGGTTATCATGGATACATTGCTTTCACATGCATAGATGTTATTGACTGTGTACTCGTAGGCAACATGATTATAGCTTGGTTATTCATTTGTCTTAGTTCCTGAAGTGGAGTCTTTTCCTGATCCATGATCTTGTAAAGGATTTATAAAGATAATTTGGTCAGTATTGGAAGTCCCTTGTGGATTGTCTAAGGTTATATCTCCTCATTCAATAAGGTCTTGTATAATGTTTTTTAATTTATAGCAATTCGAGGTTTTGTGTCCTTTTATTTGGTGATATTTACAGAATTCATTATCATTCCATGAAGCAGGTTTAAAGGTGTGATCATATTGTTTCACCTCTGGTAGTTGAATCAAGTGGGCTTGTAACAACTTCTTCAAGATGGACTCAATGGGTTCGGGCAAGGGTGTGTAAGTTCATCATGTAGGATTAGTCCTAGGCGGAGCCCGTCTTTGATTGTTTTAGATAGCGTTTGTCATTTGTTGCAGAATGGGTTGTGGATTAGGTGATGGTGGTGCTTTGAGTGTAAGGATGGGGCCAACTTTGTTTGCAGCTTTGGTATCTACAACCCCATCATTCATGACATTTTTATTCCTAGACCAAAATTTATTTTTATCATAGGAGGGGTTCATGTTGGTTTGGTTCTTGTTGAAAATTTTAATTGCACCTCTAGAAATTAGGGCCTTTTCGATTGTGGTCCCTTCCTCAATGACTTCACCAAAGGTTGTGCAACGATGTATTTGTAATTTATGCATAAGTTCTGTGTTCAAATTTGCAATAAAGATTGGAACTAGCTAATTTTCTGGTATGTGGCATGGGCATTTGCTAGCTAGACTTCTCCATCTTTGAAAGAAAGAGATAAAGGTCTCTCCATCATATTGTTTCATGTGACATAAGGTTGTGACATTTACATCTGTTTCAATGTTATATGAGAAGTGAGCTATGAACTTATCAGCTAGTTTAGTCCATGTTTTTTTACCTATAGGGAGATGTACAAACCATTCAAGTGCTTAACTCATGAGGCTCTTTGGGAATAATCTCATTACATAAGTGTGATCAAAAGCAAGTTCTAGGCATGCCATGTGGAATTCTCTCACGTGTTTGATAGGACTACATTTCCCCCTATATTTATTGAAATTGGGCATGGTGAAGTTAGGTGGAAAAGGAGGCATGTATATGCTCCTATTGAAAGGGTAAGGGCACAAGTCTTCCATAGAATATGCCTTTTTAGTCTCGGAGACTTGCATACTAGAAAATTGTTGCTTTAAGGCATTCATTTCATGGGAGATGACTTCAATGGGAGTCAAGGATGTGTTTGCAGCATTTGCAACCACGTTGTGGTAGGGGTTTCCTATATTTGTGATGGGAGTGTGTTGTGACTTCATGTTGGAAACAAGTGGATTGATGTTTGTGTTGGGATGGCCGAGCGATGAAGAAGCGTTTTGATATTGGACATTAGGAATGTAGGTGGTATTTGGATTAATGTATTGAAAGTAGGGTGGAATGCTTGTAGTGTTTTGGTTTTGGATGGTATTTGTTTAGAAGAGGACATTTGGGTCTACTTGTTGTTGTAGGGGGTTTAAATGGACATAGGATGACCCAACCCCTTGACTAGACACATTGTTGTTTTGACCTAAAGGGTCTACATTTGGAATGTTCACATTGTTACGTGGTTGGGACCCAAGATATATATTTGTATTTGATGTGACATTAGTTCCTTGGGTTTGTGAACAAGAGGTCACAATGTGTATCTTTCTATGTTTCTTAGATCCTTGCTCATTCATGTTAAGACCCAAGGTGTTGGCATTCATAAAAGAAAAGGGATTTTCACCATTCATGGGTTGGGACATGGTGTTCATATTGTTGAATCTGAAAGGAGGGGGTATGTTGACCGTTATAGTCTCATGTGATGTTTCCCCAAAGGGTATACTGACATGTTCTTTCCTAGGGTTCGAATGGCTATTTGAAGATGTTGCAGGGTCATGACCTTGAGTTGCCTTATTAGAGGGCGTGCCTATGATCATATTTATATCTACACCTGGGGGAAGTTTGGTACCATTTTGTAAAAGACACATGAGATAACTTTGGGGATTTACCACAATCATTTCATCTGAGAATCTCGACAACCTAGGATCTTGGGAAGCTTCTTCAATTTCTTGTTGTGTCAACCCTTGTTCATTTTCTTGCAAGGTATAGTTCTCAAAGGGGTTTCCCATGTGTTACTTGGGTTGTTCATTGGAAGGAGCTCCAAATCTCACAGTGTTAGTAGGATTGTCAAGGGGACGATCTAAGGATTCCTCTCCCTTTCTTTTATTTTGCAACCGTGTTTCCACCATAAATGACTTACTAGATGAGGGAAATGGAATGATCTAAGGATGATAATGCAAGATGTGCTATACTATAGTTTTGGTATTTTTAAGATAAGTTTGCAACTAAAGATGGCCATGTAAAGTGATTATGTACTATGGTATACTTTTGGTATTTTGGGAATATAGGGATGGTAATGCAAAGTGAGGGTGCACTATGCTAATGTTTATGGAGATGGGGGGATAAATGCAACTCAAGTTTGACAATGCAAAGTTGATATGTTCTATGCTAATGTTTTTGTGAATTTTTGGAATATGGGGATGACAAGAATGCAACTAGGCCTAAGGTGATGAGACTAAATCTATGCTTGAAGCTAATGCATATCAACTTCGAGAAGTTTGATCCAAGAGGATACTAATGTTGAACTATGACCTTATCAAAGTACTAATTGGATTTATCAAGACCTTGAAATGACAATGTTGAAGAAAATGGTGATTGAAGTGAGCTCAAACTAGACTCATGAGTTGAGACTCACTTGCTGATTTAGAAAAAGATGAACCTAGACTAGACTTGTGAGTACTAGGCCCAACTTGTTTGGTTTATTATGGAAAGAGATGACAAGGTCTTGTATAATCCAAGTTTTTAGCTATAATGTGGTCAAGTATTGACAATTTCTCCTATGTCTCAAACTTAAAGAAGAGGATTTCCTAAGATGACAAGGGCTGATTTTGATAACCTAAGGTGAGCCAAATGCAAAAATTTGGAATGAACTAGCTATAGGATAGAACCTAAAATTAAGGGAATGAAATGGATGGGCAAATAGAATATGGAAGTCTTAGGTATGTTGACACAGTTGCATTTTGATAAGGAAGATAGGTACTCAAAGGTCTCCCTACAATTGCAGTGTATTGTCTGATTGTAGCCTAAGAATTAGTTTTTCTATGTTTGTTTAGAAAATGAGAAAACACATCAAACATAGAAAACACTTGGTAATCAATTTGGTTATTTTGGTGACTCTTGACTTTGTAATGTATGTGTATGTTCAAGGGTTATCCACCCCAATTTCTGCAAGTCTAACATAATTTGAAGATACTTCACACACATAAAACACTTCCTATCCCTAAGGTCATTGGCCAATGATGTGATGCTTAGGCCCACTTTCTTGGGAGCTCCTTCGACATAAATGTAGGAACACCCTAAAAGGGGGTGTGTACACTTTTGTCTTTCGAGAGAAGATGAATAGGGGCCTCCAAGCCTGGAAGGATAACCCAATCACCCTCTCCCTGGAAAGCTACATGTAGCTTATGCTAAGCCAAGGGTTTCCATCTCATCTCAAGGGAGTTCATATGGTGGGTAACTTTTAGGGTGCGATACGCATCCCTTGCACCAAGAATGACGCCAATAAAAGTCAATCAATAAGGGTGGGCCTCTAACTAGTTTGTCTTTTAGTCACAACTCAGGGATGTACCACCTCATGAGTGTCCATCAAGCCACTTAAAGCTTTGACCAATCCTACTAGTGGTACTAAAAATACCTCACGTAAATGTGGGTAGCTTGCACTTTCAGATAGGTACTGTACGGCAATGGCTAATGGCAGTTTAGACTTGGCTTTTGCCTAATCTTTTTATATAGCAGCCCAAGGGAAAAACTGCTTTGGGTCTCCAATGAGTTCTCTGTATAGATGTGTCTCAAAGGAAGGGCCTATCTAAAGGGTTATACAAATGCAACACAAGAAAATGCTTTTGATTTCCAAGATCATACAAAGATGTGAGGAGAGAGCATACGCATGTTACTTGATCACATTAGAAAGAGTTCATTAACCTTTAGAAAACCAAATGTGTGGTGTGATAATGAAAGTGTTGAGAAGTGTTTTTAATTCCCAAGATCAGATAAAGTGCGAGGGAAGAGCATACACACCTCAAACACAAGCAAGGTCACAAGGCAAGGAAGACAATGATTCTTTTTAATCCCAAATGAGTGAGAACATGCAAGTTGTTCTTTTTAATGCCAATGAGTGTGATCATGCAAGTTGTTTTTTTTAAGTCTAATGAGTGTGATCATGCAAGTTGTTTTTCTTTTTAATACACCAAAGGAAGTGTTCCCAAGTTAAACACACACACAATGCTCATTTTATGCACCAAACCAAGTGTTCCTCTAATAAGAAAACACACACACATAAATGAATGGAACCTTGCACCAAATTTGTTAGTGGTTTAAAATATAAATCTTCTCCCAATGAATGCAACAAAACTACAAATCAAAAATTAGTATCAAAAAAATCTCTCTATCATAATGTGCAAAATAGAAAATAGAAAGTAAAACACCCTCTATTGAAAGCCACCAAGACTAGAAACTTGCAAATAAGTGCATTATGATGAAAATAAGAAATCTAGAAAATATATAAAAATTATGATCAGTTATAGAAGAATGGATAACAGCATTAGATAGTACATGAAATTCTAAGCTGTTTGAAAAAATTTTCATCAAAATATGATAAAAATTGCAAGAGATATGCTCATTTGAAGATTAAAACTAAGGTTGACTTTGACTAGAAAAATCTTGCTGAAAATGACACAGTTACTTGAAAATTTTTTACCATAGCAAATCTGGCTGAATCAACTTTACAATGCTGCTTGTTTCATGAAATTTCACCTCCGCATGTAGAAGTTACGGCCAAAAGAAAAAAAATAGCCTAGTTAGGGCTTAAGGAGGAAATAGATAGGGCTGACTGCTAAACTTAACTACTAGCAGTTAAGCTTGTTGAGTGGTCACATGTCATGGATAACTCCCAGCAGCTAGGCTTTAGGCGATCTATGTTCAGTGGCACCCTTGGTCATTCATATGACCAAGGTCCAAGTAGATAAAAAATAATAATAAAAGGGGGGTGAAGGGCCAATAGCCCCTCAGCCCTTTGGTCATGGGTGTGACTTCGGCCAATGATGAAGGCTATGTAGGAAGCTGTGGAGGTCGACCACTGTGCAGGGTCAATGACTTAATGGAGCAATGGTGGTAATGACTATGGATCTTCGACCAAGGTCACAGAGAGATGGCGATGATGGATGTTTAGGGTGGTGACACAATAGAGGATTTGGAGGTAAGGGTTACAACTGCTCCTAAAGAGTGGTGACTAGATATAAGGGTAGAGGTGAAGGGATTACCAGGAGCGATGGATAGATATTAGGGTTTATAGAAGGTGGCAAAATTCAAGCCTGCAGTAAAATTTAACCTGCAACATATAAATATTAAACCTGCAACCCACAAAAATGCATATGATAAACCTACAATAACAAACCAACTGAGGTAAAAATAGTGAGATCCAATATTGTTGTAGGTTGTACGGTGGGTCTGTACAGTATGGACTGTGACCTAAAATTTTTTCAAAAAAATACAAAAAAATCACATTGAGCAAAATATATGGTATTTTATGTCATTTTTCACCTGTGAGGCCTCTCGGACGCAATGACAAGGTCTGTTTTAGGCTAGGGACCAACCTGCAAAAGTCAATTTTACAAAATCGACAAAAAATGTTTATTTCATGATAGGTTCACTAATGTAAGCTAGGGTAAATCATTCAATCATATCAAAATCAAGCTACAACGACCCTAACTCCTCAATGGAGTGCAAATAACTTAGAAAATCAATCAAACTAAGCAAACTAACCAATTTCCTAAGCTATATTTGACTTCCCTCCATTGTTCTCCTCATCTTTGCTATTGTGTTCTAAGATTTGCAGACCTACAATAATCATGAGAAGCTCAAGTTGATAGACTTAGGAAAATCTTGGAGAGTATTTAGTTAGTAGGAAGTTGTGTGTCAAAATGAGGCTGGAGGAGTGGTTTTATAGAAGACTAGGGTTGAATGAAGGGCTAAGATTTGATGTTGACTTTGGAGGGAAATGAATGGTGAGGATTGATTACAGTTTCCCTCTCACAAAAGGACAAGAGGAAATTTGAAATTTGAAATAATGATGAGGTGTGAGGGAATTTAAATTAAATAAATTTAGTCAAGTTATTTAATTTATTTGAAGTGGGATAATGCATGTGAACCCCTTAATTAAATAAATGAGATTTATTTGATTATGGTGAGGGTTGTAGTTTAAACAAATGTTTATGTATTTAAATTGATTGAGTGAAGGGAACATTGGAGAATGAATAATTAAATAAATTATTTAATTATAGAGGAAAAATAGAGGAAAATAGACAAATAATTAAATAAATAAAATTTATTTAATTATAGGTTAGAGATGAGAAAATGAATTAATTAACTAATTAAACTTATTTAATTAATAGCTAAATGTAGAATTTGGAACCCATTGGTGTGAAAATGGAATTTTGCAAGTTGAGGACATTTTTAGGTGTCTACACCCCTTAAGCCATCCCCTAGCTATGTTCCATAAGTTAGGTAAACTTAGGATTTAGTTTAATAATTTTTGAATATAGTTAATTGATATAAGTTAGCACACCCTTACCAAAGTATTAGATTTGATTCTATCTCCCCTTAATGCATCCTCTTAACTCCCCTTAAGACATCCTCTTAACTCCCCTTAAGCCATCCCCTAGCTATGTTCCATAAGTTAGGTAAGATTAGGATTTAGTTTAATAACTTCAATATAGCTAATTGATATAAGTTAGCACACCTTACCAAAATACTAGAGTTGATTCCATCTCCCCTTAATACATCCTCTTAACTCCCCTTAAGCCATCCCCTAGCTATGTCCCATAAGTTAGGTAAACTTAGGATTTAGTTTAATAACTTCAATATAGTTAATTGATATAAGTTAGCACACCCTTACAAAAATACTAAAGTTGATTCCATCTCCCCTTAAGACATCCTCTTAACTCCCCTTAATCCATCCTCTTAACTCTCCTTAAGCCATCCCCTATCTATGTTCCATAAGTTAGGTAAGTACGATTTAGTTTAATTAGGTAGTTCTTGTTGCAAGTATGTGCTAATCAGTTGATGTCAACAAGCTTGTGTTGTCATTGGTGTCAACTGTGTCTTCTAATGAGGTTGTTGTTGTTTGATTAAGTTGTCTTGCTAAAAGTGATTTATTTTCTTTGTAGAGGTGCTGAAGATGTTGAGGATATGCTTCTCTTGTTGGGTTTCCAAGTGCTTTTGAGAAAATTTGATTAATTATGGAAACAATATGTTGAAGAAGTCTTCTGCCTTATAGAGTGTTGTTCAAGTTTTTTCTCTGCATTTCTTTTGTGTTAGAGATCTGAGCATATGGTTTGGATATTTTGTTTAGAAGTGTTTGAAAATGCTATATCTAGAATTTGGTGCTCCGGATTGTTGTGTAGTAAAAGTTGTGTTGACCGGTATGAGAATAGTGTTTGACAGTGTTTGTAGTGTGTCTAGGAGAAAGTATTTTTCTCCACATTTCTACATATAATGGTTTTAGGTGTTGTGGTTCTGGATTTATGCTTATAAGGTCTATAACTTTCTTTAGTTCAAGTGGTTCATGGTTTGGTGATCTGCAAGTACATTTCTTAAGTTGCAGATAATGACAAAATATGATATAATTGATTAAGTACTCTGGTGTGAATTTTCTTCAAGTGAAAGATGTTGTAAAGGAATTTTCTAGTTTTCAGGTGCTTGATGTTTCTAGATCATGTTTGAGCTTAATGCATGGTCCGCATGTCATTGTATGATTTTGAGGAAACGTGCATTGAAAAGTTCATGGTGTTAACACGAGGATGGCCGAATTGGTTGTTTACGCTATTTGCGGTTGTGCTAAATTTGGTGAAAGTGAAAGCATAAAGAAGCATGTAAGAGTGGATTTAGGTTCATGGTAAGGTGTGATGTGGTCTACATTCATTCCCTTCCTCTGTGGGAATGTTTAGGTCCAGACCAAATTTGAATTTTATGGGTTAAGTCGTGTTGCCAACCTTGGAGAATGTTTTTGTGATTGATGATGGTATAAATAAGTGTTAAGGAGTCATGAATGTATGGATGTGAGGGGGATATGATGTTTATGATGTAAATTTGATTAGTGAAGTGAAATCTTTCATGTGTTAGGCTATTGGATGTAGTGAGTAGAAGGTGTCTACTATTTTCATTGTTGCTGCGAAGATGTTGTTTGTGTTGTGATGGATATTGAGCTTCATTGGAACTGAACTCCATGCATAGGTTAGATGCAATTATATTAGTTCAAAGATTGGTAGTGAGCCACTCTTCTCTTCTTTCTTTCTTTCTCAGTGGCCAATGAGTCCACTTAGATAGTGAGTCCACTTGGACAGTGAGTCCACCTGTAGTGAGCATTCTCTCTTTAGGCAGTGAGCCTTCTAGAAGTGAGCCTTTGTAATTCAGTATTGCTACTACATTATATTGTGAGCTAATCCTCACCGTGATTTTTCCCTTTTAGGTTTTTCCATGTAAAATCTGGTGTTCTCTTGTGTGTGGTGTTATGATTCAGTTTCAGTTATTTATTGTTCATGCTTAATCATCATAACATGTTTAAAGGAAATGTGGATCTGAATATTTGTAAGGGTTTGAAGTTTTGTTACAACTGATTCAACCCCCCCTCTCAGTTGTCTTGTGCATTAAATAGTTCATAGAATGTGAGTGTTGGATTAAGTATATTTACAGGTAATTGATTTACTAGCGTGCACCATTACCAAAATACTAATTGATTGTATCTCCCCTTAAGCCATCCCTACCTAAGTTTCAAAAATTAGGTAAGTATAATTTACTTTAATAGTAACTATTGGATTTGGATTAGTTTAATGTATTTCAGGTCTCCTACAACTAGTTGGAATTATTATCACTAAGTCTATGCATTCAATGTTTGACATTCATATTGGATTTTCTATGCTACATATCACTTCAATGTATGGAATTTCTACCATAATTTTGCAACTTTATTTTATATAATTTTCACCTGACTTATAGTTGTCTTTATAGTTTTAATTAATTAATTTATAGTTTTAATTTATTTATCATTATTGTTTCAGGTAGATCCTACAACTAGATGAAATAATTGTCATCATTTGTACATTCTATGCAAGTGAGATATCACATCCCTTCAAATCAAAGAAATTTTATATTTTACAATTTACTATAATCTAGGAGTCCAAAACCTTTAAATAGGACTCATGTAATTGTAATTTTGACTATATATTTTGACTTAGAATTATTCCTAATTGTTGTGGTTGTAAATAAACCTTATATATATATATATATATAGTCAACAAAAAATTCATACTTGAGGGTTGGAGACTTTACTATGGAATAAATTTTTTCAATTTTGGAGTTGTTTTCAAGTTATTTTCTTAGTTTGTAATCTTCTCCAAACAAATGTGCTATGTTTCTTTGAATTATAATTTCTACTTGATTCACCTAAGATATATAGAATTCATGCATCTTTTTAGAAGAAGTTGGAATATCGATGGAAGCTTTTCCTTAACCCTTTGATCTAGAAGAAGAGGAAGAAGGAAGTTGATTAACATTAACTTACTTGAGTAGTAGGAGAGGGTAGCATTTCCACCTTCATATTAATATTCTTGATTCTCCTAGATCACTTCTTAATAAGCTACAAACCTAACTCATCCTATCACATATATGCAAATTAGATTGAGAGGGATTTAGCATAGCATATTGGGTGACACCAATATTACAAATCCCTATTTAATAACAAAAGTGAAGCTAGATAATCTCATGACCCCATGAGTGATAAGTAAAAGAAGATTAGAATCCTAGAAAAGTGCATCTCTTTCCTATTTCTACTTGGAGGTTAAGGGCGAATACACCTTCTTGCCTCAAAATTCAATTACTATATAAATTGTTCACTACATTTTCACTTGAATTACGTAAAACATGGCACCATTATATGAATAAATATGAACTTTTTGTTATAAGATGAATGTACAAAATATAAATGTACTTCAATATTTTTTTATTATATATCTCATTTCCAATATATTACTTCATCTTATTACCTATTTTACCTAATATGTTATGGTTCAACACATAATAAATTATCTCTTTTATAACATTTTTATAGGTAAATTCTATGTCTTATTTGTTCTTATGAGAATTTGTATTTCTTGTTACTATTTAGTAGGGTCATCAAGTGATTGATATTCATATACATTGAAGAATATTGTATATTGAATATATACTTTTTCAATTACAACAATTTTAATTAGTATGTAGATCATTGAATATTTTAAATTTTCAAATATATTGTGCCTTTTATATATGTATGCTATTTTGGATTATCAACCTATCCTTTATAATCTAGAATTTGTATTCTCCCTCCAATGTAAAATTAGAGGAAACTTTTAACTCCAATATGGAAATTAGAATTACCAGGACTAGCAATTACAATTTTGACTAGCAATCACAATTACAATAAAACACATGATAATTTTAAGTATTAAGACTATCCATTACAATCGCAATCAATCAATCACAATTACAATTTTGACTAGCAATCACAATTACAATTAAACACATGATAATTTTAAGTATTAAGACTATCAGTTACAATGACAATCAATCAATCACAATTACAATTTTGACTAGCAATTAGAATCAAGACTTGCAAATTTTTGTGAATTATTGTATAAATTTTCCTCTTACCTAATTAGAATGAGTAGTTTGCAACTTTACAATTAAACACATGATAATTTGAAGTTTAATATGAGATGAAATAAAAGTTTGAATATAGATGCATATAGTGGACATTCAATAAATAGTAAAATAGTCCATGAAATAGATGAAATAGTCTATGAGATAAAATACTAACATAATAATAGTCCATGTAAAAAATAGTGAAATAGTCACTGTCTATGTCTAGTCAATACTGAAATAATCATAAAATCCACATGAATAAACACTCTAATATTAAACATGAAATAAATATAACAAATTACATGTTGTGCCCTAAGTTTTATCATCATCCATTTCAAGATTCCTTTTGGTTCCACGTGACTCAAAACTCCATGCTAATTATTTAAATCAAATATTTAAAACTAAACCATTAAATTAAATTTTTAAATCTAAAATTAAAAATGTCTAAGAATACCACAATAGGCTCATCATCTCTCCTATCATTCTCGCATGCAACAAATACTGATTTTCGTAGAGTAAAGGTCTATGTCGCCAATTCCTATATTGCAATAAAACATGATTTAGGCTAGAGTATAAATACAAAATGCAAGGTTGAATGATATTAAAGACTTTGAAATGACATAGGATTTAACTATAGGACCTGGAATATAGCAGATGACTCGTGCATTTGTACAGGCTCATCAATGGTACAATTAATTAAGCCTGCACCTAGATACTAATCTCATCCTACATATATATGTACATATATATATATATAAATTCAACTTGAAAGAAGAATTTAAAATCATGAAATTATACTAGAAATTCAAATTTAAACTAAAAATGTACAATTTTAAGTTACAAACTAGGGAATATGAAGTAGGCTCCTGCATAGATGATAGTGGTGGTCTTGGATGGCTTGGTTGGTTTGACATAAAAGTGCCAAGACCTCCCATTTACTTTAAACTAAAAAAAAGGTTCATCACATTTTCATATTATTCTATAATTATTAAAATAGACATATACAACTAAATAATCTCTAGATACTTATTTTATACCTCGACTGTATAAGGTCTACCCATCTCTACAGTCATTGACACTAAATGGTCCAACCATGATGTAGTGGTAGTATCTGATGGAGTCATTTGTACCAATCAACATGTAATATATTTAAAATTTATTAAATAGATTCATAATTGATAATTGGATCTATATTAATTTATATTATATTTAATTTTATTAAATGTGGCATACATACTGAGTCCACAGGAGCGAATAATGTAGCAAAAAAGGACTCCTCCGAAGCAGATAAAAAATAGATGATTACAATTCTAACAAAAGTGTGGTGTGGAATGCAATGGTTTGAATGGTTGTGATGTGCTAGGACCAACACCATCTCCTCCAGGTTCTCCAAGATTGACTTCATCTGCCAAGCAAGTAGCTTGATCAATTAAGTTTCTTGACTGTGACGATCAGGCTCTGAGTGCCAAGATAAATGTGTGGTGGTGAAAGGCCATAGGAACAAAGGGTGACGAAGGAATAATAGGTATAGGGGGGAAACGTAAATTTGGATTGACACTGTAACGTCAGAAAATGTCCCCTTGGGGGCTTTTTCCCTCATAAGGTTTAACTCCCGAGTCTTTTGCATGCATTTAGGACATCTTAGTTCATATTTTGGCATCCTGATGGAATGAGACCTAAGTTTCATGGCAAAGTGGACCTAGGAGGACCCCTTGACCTTAACCCTACCCAAAATAGGGGGAGGACTTGGGTACCCACACCCTAGTCCTACCCTATTTTGGGTCAGGCCTAAAATTTAAGTGTCAGTTTATGACCGTTGTTTGGTCCTTTTGCCGACACGGTACATTTTAATTTTTGAAATCTTGGTGGGAGTGCTTGTAGTTGCATATAAAATCTTGTTTAGGCATTCATTTGTAAACTAGATGATTACTAGCAAGCTATTGTGTTCTCAAGGTGATTCAAGGCTTACATTGTGTTGCAAGAGCAGACTTGTGTGTTTTGTGTGTTGATATTTGTAGATTTGAGCATTGATTTCCTCATGGAATGAAGTCCATCTTCCTCCCATGAGAGCTTCACTACAAGGTGACATTATATTATGTTTTCATCATTGATTCCTTTGATTTTTGCCTATGTCTCACAAGGGCACGTACTCTCTATCTGACAACGGTGTTCGAAGACTTAAGTGTCCTCCAAGGCTTGACTAAGGCAAGCCTCTAAACACCACAACCCCCAAACCAAATCTTGTGATTGCAGGTTACAGGTGTCACATTTAGGAAAAGTGAAGTTGCAAGAAGGATTGGTAGACTTCAAGGATTCAGGATTTGAAGAGAAGTAGGACATCGGAGCATTTGTAGGACTTGGGTGCTCACTCTAGTGTCCTCTACAGATAAATTTTTGGAAATAGAAGTTACAGGGCTGATCAGTGTCGGAAGGAGGTCCAGATCCTGTGAAAAAATTGGTACCTTGGACTAGGGCACCTACTCCAGTGTCCTTGACTATTCCGCTTCAGAGCCCTAAAAATAGGTACTCTGTTATTTGGTATTTTACTCCTGTCTGCAAGAGCTTTTTCCATTATTCATCAATTTGTTGCCGTATTTGCATAATTAGGGTTTTAATGGTCAATTGAGCATAGGAGAAGGAAAATTGATAATTAAATTTGCTAATCCAAGTTTCCCTACATCTCAAAAGCAATCTAGGGTATGATAGTGCTAGCCACTCAACCCTAGATCCTTGAATGTATAGTGGAAAGGAGGATTTAAACATCAAAACACTAAAACATTATCAAATCCAATTTTCCCCTAAACATTTTGGTGAATTAATGTTTTGGACTTAAATTACAACTTGTTGAGTGTGTGTCTTTAGATTTATATTGATTTCATTCATTCATATAGTCATTCATTTTATTGCATTGAGAAAAATTCAAAAAAATTGAAAATTTTGGAAAATACAAAAAAATTGTGTTGTTTGACTTACTAAATTACATCAATTCTTTCTAAATTTTCCTAATTCATTATTTTTACATCAGATTTGATATAAACTATATAAAAATCCCAAAATTCAGAAATTTGCATTGCATTTTCATTATTAATTTGCTAGGTTTTTGTAGAAATTTTGACAATTTTCATATAACCTAGTAATTCCAAAATCTAGGGTTAGTAGGCAAAATATTTTTTCAGATTTTTCTACTGATTTTAGAGGCTCACTCAAATTAACATTTGTCTTTAGTCTTGCATTTTAGTGTGAATTTGCATTTAGGTTTAAAATATTTTCATTTTTGCATAGAAAATTTTAACAAAAACTAGCAATTTTGATGCATTTTCATTAAATTTGCATGGGCATTTTGCATGTTCAATATTGAAAATTATGTTTAGATCTAATATTATTTAATTCCCATCATAAATCATACTTCAAAACATTCACATAGCATTTTGTCCCAAGATCTCAAACCTAGGGCTTCAAAAACAATGATTTTCACTAAATTTGGCCTTACTGACTCTATAAACTTGCACCATAGGCGTGTTGTGAAAATTATTTTTGCATTAATTTTATATTATTAGGGTAATAATTTTCTTCCCCTCATAAAAAGATTCACAACACCCTTTTATCAGGATCTTGTAGTGAAAATTTTCCAAAAAACTACACATTTTGGCTATTTTTGCCCTAGGGTTTGACCTAGTTTGCACTCCAAGTGTGTTGTGATCAATTTTATGGATTTATGTGACTGATATAATTGAAATTATTTTCTTTAACTCCTGATATTCATTACAACACCTCTTTTTCTAGGTCTTGGAATTGAAAAACCGTCAAAAATAACCTATTTTTGCTATATTTTCACTGGGATTTGACCTTAAGTGGCACTAAAAGCGTGTTGTGTTGGGTATTTTTGCATCAAGTGGATATTATTACTGATATTATTTTCTTTCCATCATCATTCTCAGCACAACACCCTTTGTTATTCCCTTTTGCGTTGAGTTTTGGTCAAAAAAGTGCCTATTTTGACATATTTTCACTATATTTCGACTTGGCATTAACTCAAAATTGCATCAAGAGTGTGTTGAGAAGGAAAATTTTGCTGTTTTGAACTGATATCAGACATATAACTTTCTTCCCTTGACTGAAATCCTTACAACACCCTTTGGGTCATTCATTTGCATTGAAAAAGTATAAAAAAATCAAGCATTCTGGGCTATTTTTGCTCTAGTCTTTTGCAACAATTTGGAAAAGATTTCAAAATCTGATTTGGCATTGGTTTGAGCATAAAAACATGGCCTCTAATCACAGTAGAAACAATAGGTTCCCTCCTAGACCTTACATGAAAAGAAAGGCTCCTGAACCTGAAATTGTTTTCACACCTCATGATACAACAATCGGTGATTCTGAAGGACCTCTTTACATCACCGTGAAAATAATGGGAAACAATGTGGATGGAACTCTTATTGATCCTAATTGCATGACTAATGTTTCCACTAAAAAATTCCTCTTTTCAAATCAATTAATACAAGGTCCTTATAACCCTTCGAACTTGATGATTAAGACACATACGAGAACCTTAAAGAAACCATTGGGTAAGATATCATTGTTAGTAACTATATTTGAAAAACATGTTGAACAATGGTTTGATATTACCCCCGATTCTGACACCTTTGACATAAAACTTGGAATCCCTTGGTTAAAGGTTATGAAAGCGGTCCCTTCAACTATTTATAAATGTGTTAAATTTCCTTTGAACGAACAAGTGCATGCCATTCATTGAAATACATACAAACCTTCATCTACACAACAACACTTCACATTGGATTACTTTTGAAACAAAAATAATGATAAATTAGAGCTATGAACAAACTTTACATTTTTGAGCTATAGAAATTACAAAGCGAAACTATTACATCCAGCACCTATCTCTTCTATACATGAAATGACAAAAGATAAACAACCCGCATGTGAAGAGAACTTTAGACTGAAAGGACAAGGTCCCTATGCTGAGGTTCCTCCCCCGAAATCCTTACAAGGATCGGGAGGTCATTGTCAACAACAAAATGTTCCACCATGACAAATGAGGTTTGATCCCGGTGCTTCATCTTCTAACTTGCAAAAACCTATGAAAGAGAAAGGCCCTGTCTTACAAGAGATAAGTGGTCGAAGAAAGAGAAATAGAAAAGCAAGAGAAAGAAGAAAAAGAAGACAAGAATATGCTATAAACCTTGCCTCTCAACAAGAAAACATTGATCCCAACATTCAAACAAACAACAATGATCTTAATGATGAACAACATGATGAGAAAGATATGAATTTGGCTATGGTACCGTGTGTCCCACTATCCTCCAACATTAGGGAGTGGGAAGATGACGACGATGATTTGCTTATAGACAACTTCTAGCCTGGTAGGGGCCCTACAGGTAAGTATCTCTAACCCTTTATCTCTCTCATGATGTGCTTCCCCCGTGATGTGTTATATGTTGTTTAGGCCTCTTGGGATGACCTCAGATTCTCCCGTAAGGTGCAGGATACTAGGAGACCATCTCTGTTGTGACTTTCTTCTATTTATATCATCATTCTTCTAAATTGATCTCTCTAATTTCATTGTTGAGTGTTGTGTCTTATGGACATAGCATCATGGTTGGTGACCTGGGGGCACCCTCTTACGTGACTGTCCCTAAGACACTTGTTTCTCCTCTCTTATTTATTATTTCCCTTCCTCTAATGTTTCCATCTAGTGGGCAGATGACGACAAACATTTATACTGATGTAGACCTAGTGTCCCTTTCGAGAGCAATCAAAAAATGGACTTAGTTCCTAATATGTCGATGGGGTTGTGTATTTTATCTGATGCTTGGCTAGTGGAAGCACTCGTGCTTTTCGTATAGTGAATTTGATGATGTTTCTGTTGCATTTACAAACCTTAACAATACTTTTGCTCCATGCACCTTTGTTTGCCTTTGAATCTAGCCTTGGTGGTACTCGATTCAGAGAGCTTCATGATATAGCCCCATGGTTATCCTTGAACTCTGAATTTGTTGTATAACCTTGGCTCTTTGTGTGGTTAATCATATGCATTGATGTTGTTGTTTATCATGATTTCATAGACACTAACATGTTTCTTGTAGGGATGTGTTTGTGGGAACATTTGGCGATCATAAAGTACATGTCACCTCTGGGGGGCATGGGCTTTGCGAAAGTCAGTGTTCCCTTATGTGTTTTCTTCCTACTTTAACATGCTTGATATTGATAATTGATATCAACCACCTTAAGGTGGGGGCATATGTAAGGTAAGTTGTCTGTTATAGATGTTAGTGTAGTTAGGGTAAAATTGAAAATAAGGGTAAATGAATAAACAACAATGATCAAACTCTAACAATTGCACAATGAAGCACAAGACAACATGAAAATCAAAATAACAAATGTAAATGCAAACCAATCTCCATGCTATGCTCGATTTATCTCCATTGGTCTTCTCCACCTTGCATGAGCATGCAAGATTTTGAAGGATGATTGTTGGAAGAATGTTGGGTGCTCACTTCTATAGCATAACAATGATATGAGGATGATAGATTAATGATTGATAGATGGAAGATGATGATAATGGATGACAGATGCAAAGGCTCTAATGTGATTTCAGCAGCATAAGGATACTCCAACTTAATGCATTCTAATAGCTTGGAAGAGGGTTGATTTATAGGAAAGCCTTGGTTCAAATGGATGGTTTAGATTAAAAGGCTAAATGATTGATGTTGACAGCTAGGATTGATTAGTTATTACCACTCTTCAAGGGAGTTGTAGTCATTTGACACGTGTATAAAGGAAGATAAGGCTCATATGTGACCATATGCACAAAAAGTACTACATGTGTGATTGTGTATATAAAAAGTACTACATGTGAAAGATATTAAATAAAAAATTGTAGTACCACACATTATTGAATTAAGAGGTGGACAAGTGTCGAAATGTGATGAAAGGTGAGGACTTAATTCAAATATTTTATTTGAATTAGTTTGGATATGAGTTGGGACATTAATTAATTAAATAAAATTTATTTAATTAATTGGGAAGATGATTAGGATAGGATTGGGATATGATGTGGAAATTAATTAAATAAATAAAATTTATTTAATTATTTCGAAAGTGGGATAAGGATGGGATTAAGATGGGATTTTAATTAAATAAATAAAATTTATTTAATTAATTGGCTAATGGATTAGTGGGATTAAGAGTGGGATTAGGACAAAATGCTACATGATGTCTAATTGATGTTTTAACTAGGTGTTGCAAGACATGGACAAATTTGGGTGTCTACAATTTGCCCCTCTTTGAGATGATGTTCAAGATGATAAGATTTGTGCCGAGTAACATCATTTCAAAGAAGCTAAGTTATGGATAAAGGAAAAGGATGGTTATGAAAAGATAGGATAAGGATGCCCCCTCGAGAGTATAGGCAGGTTGGACAAACATGGGTAGGCTCTTGAAATGAAATGGATTGGTCAAGAAAGAAAGATGAGAGGATGGATAGAAGAAATGAATGATGTGTTATGCTACAATGAAGGTGAGCAACCATGATGTTTGATATATCACTAGACATTATGCACCAAGATATAAGGACCAGGGTGACGATGTGTCCCATGCCCCAGTATAATACAACCTTCTCTAAACGTATGAGGAAGTAAACTTAGAGCATTGAATTCCTAATGCACAAAAGGTATGATGTGACCTAAGATGCAAAGGATAGTGCAAAAAGTAATTCCAACATACACAAGATATGGATATTAGCTGGAATAATACAAATTTGATACAAATGCAAGATAAAATGATAACACACACAAGCAAGCAAGTAAGCATGCACAAACGATTCAAAAACAAACAAGGTATTACCCCTATCAAGCTGTAAACTAGTGACTGATTGTTTTGTTGATGTAATGATAAAATTGTTGTCATTGTGGTGAATGATATATCCCTAGATCAACACGAGGATGCGGGAATGATATATCCCATTGATGATGATGATGATTTTTTAGTTGATTGTTTTGGTTTACGACAAGATTAGGATCAAGACCATTGATTACGATTGGATAATTTCACTTGATTGATTAGCTTGATTGATATGGATTAATTATTGACTTGCATTTGGATTATTGTTGGAATTGATTTGATGAGGATGAATGATGATTGGATGTTTGATTTGATTTGATTTGATGTTATTGATGGGATGATATGGATTGGATTAATGTGATTTTGATTGATTGATAGATTGGCTCGATTTGATAATTTGATTAGATATTTGATTTGCTTTGATGGATTTAAGATTTGATGATGATTGATCATTGATGAATTTGATTTGATTTGATGATTTGATTGGATTTGTTTTGATAGATTTGTGATTTGATTTGATGATTTTGATTGATGATAGATTGGCTTGATTTAATTAGATTTGGTTTTGATGAAGTGATGGATTTGATTTGAGGGTTGGTTTTATTGCTTGGATTTTTTATGGATATTTGGTTTTTTTGTGTTTTTGGGATATTTGATTTTTTAGAAATGTTTTGGAAAATGCAAATGGATTTACAATTTAGGTAGCCTTTATGCTTGATACTAATGACAAGGGAAGAAACCAAGTCTAGGTGCAAGGATGGATGAAGCTATAAGAAATAGGATAGATGGAAAAAGGATGGGCAATAAGGGATGGAAGGCTCATGATAGATAGATGGGTAAAAAGGATAGACCATAGAAGGGAAAGCTCATGATAAGTGGATAAATACAAGGATAGGTTATAGCGGATTGATGTATGCCTCATAATGGAGCTAGGATGTGATCTCCAAAGACTATGTCGCATAGGAATAACATGCCCCTATTCTAGGTATAGACTTAAGATTTTGTATGACAAAAAGGATGACATGATGGATTTTACATGACAAGGTTTGTAATAGGTAGATAACGATAGGATTGTTTAGAAAGGATGAGGTATATCAAGAGATAACCAGAGCACATTTCAACATTTTTTCCCCTATGTCTTCATCAAGATCAAAAGGAGGAAGGGAGGATGGATGTACTCAATGGGATAGGTATATGGGTGTAATGTCTAGGGATGGTAGGATGGTAAGATAGGACATGATAAGATGGAAAATGATAGGTTGGAAATGATAAGATGGATGAGACAATGTGCCCCCAAGTGTAAGTGACATAGAAGATCAACCTACACATGATGCCTGTTTGCCAGGTTTTCATCATGGTACTTATCCAAGGCACCTATTTACCAGGTTTTCACCATTTGACGAAGGGATTTCTCTTTACTTTTTTGATTTTTTTTTCTTTTTATTTTTTTATGGGATGGCATGACAATTACACATGGCCCCTGTTTACTAGGTTTTCACCACGGTAATGGATAGGAGGGACTCAAGTGTCTAGGGTCATGAATGTTGGTAGTCCCATTCGAGATGGATGTCGTCACATAGACCATGTCAAGTGTGCTCATAGATATTGGCAAAGGGTTTGCATAAGAGGTATAGATTAGGTGGATAGTGGATTGTGATGTGGATTATGAAAGGTTCATGCAAGGATGGATGGATGGGGGATAGTGGATTATGATGTGGATTATGTCAGACTTATGGAAAAGGATGGATGAAAGACTTATACAAAAGCATGGAACATAGGAAAGTGATGGGGGAGATATATAGGATAATGGATGAAGGTTGGGGAGATGGAGGTATGTGGGAATGTTTTGGAATAGAAGGGAATCATGACCAACAATTGCACACTCCATGATAAACAATGAAGCTTTTGATGGGGGGTAAGTGCAAGAAACTCGGTCCACATGTAGGGGAAGTCGCGCAAAGAAAAAAAATGCCGACAGCAACGGGTACCTGTTTTCAAATAAACGGGTACCCGTTTTAAAACGGGTACCCATTTTGTTTTATAGAACGGGTACCCGTTATAAAACGGGTACCCGTTTTGTTTTATACTATTTTTAGAAACGGGTACCCGTTATAGAACGCGTACCCATTTTAAAACGGGTACCCGTTTTGTTTTTTATTGTTTTTTAGAACGGGTACCCGTTTTGTTTTATATTGTTTTCTAGAACGGGTACCCGTTTTAAAACGGGTACTCGTTTATAAAATTTTGAATTTCACACCCACGCTTTTGGTTTCGTTTTAGGCTCGGGAAAGGCATGGGTAGCCGACCTTGAGCCTTGGACCTGCAAGTATTTCTCTAAGTACAAAACCAGAGGAAAGACTAACTTCACCTATATGGCTGATGACATTTTTTTCTGAATTTTTTTACGAAATTAAAACCCATTACAGATCATAGTGTCTAGTTTTCAAATATGTAATTTTTTTTTGGATTAGACTTGCTTTTCTATTTATTATTAAATTTATGAACAAACTGGTCCAAAAACTTGAAATGACAGGTGTTTGTATTTTTTTAATAACTTTTAATTTTTAATTTTTTTTTAAAAAAAAATTATATGTCATCAATCTACACGTCATTCTTTACACAATGAAAAAAAAAAAATTAATTTTATGATTTTTTTTGCTCAAATTATGTTGGCCGTACACAAGGGGTTTTCAAAAGTAGCAATTAGGCCTAATAAAAAATTAATAAAAAAAAAATTATTTGGAAAAAAATTATAAAAAAATATCCTCATCAAACTTCACTATACTACACATCTTTTCCCAAAAGGATTTTGAAAAATAATTTTATTTGGGTCAAATTATGTTGGCTATACATGTGCATGGTATGGTTAAAAAAAAGTGACTTTTAAATAGTGGTTTTTAGAAATGCCTATTAAAAATCAATTTGTATCATTTGGGTATTGAAAAAAATTACATATTTGGAAACTAGACTCCGAGTACTACATTTTATATTAAGTGACTTTTTTAAAGATTCCATCTCTAAGTTCTTCAAATTTTAAGGTCAAATGTGACAAATTCTAAAAATTAGGGAAAACACTTCCACTTTTTGGCCAAAAAGTGGACCCAACTTCTTGCACTGACCCTGGGAAGGTGTTGTAGGAAGCAATGGGGATGTTTGCTTAGGGGATGGGTGATAGAGTGACTTAGGTACCCACATAGACTTAGGATTTTTATGATTTTTGGTTTTCTTGTGGGATTTTTGGGATTCTTGAATGGAAGTGGATTTTTGGATGAAAGGAGAATTTTGGATGGAAGTGGATGGTTGGGATATTTGAGAGGTAGATGCCTCATTTGACTTGTGTGATTTTTGATTAAGGACCCAAACCATTTTTCTTTTGGACATTTGTTTTGGAGGTATGGGCTTAGATAGATTTTTGGGTGGATTTGGCTTTTTGCAATTGTATCCTAAGACATGAGGACCCTTAGGATTTTTGGCTTTTTGGGTATGATTTTTGCATTTGTGCTCTAAGGCATGAGGACTTGTATGATATTTATCTTTATAAGTAGAGGCATCCAAATTTTTATTTTGAGTCCCATAGACATGATGGAAGGGGGTTGATGGAATGAGTGAAAGCTTTATGTTTAGACAATGTGTGCATTTGTTGGTCATGATTAGGATTTTTAGGAGACTTACAGATAAGTGGATAATTAGGTGTTGGTAGAAGTGGAGGTAAATTAGATAGAGGGATATTAGGAGTTGGAAGTAATGGAGGCAAAGTTGATGGTGGAAGGTGTATGGTCACATGCTTTTGACATTTGTAGGTTGATGGAGGTGGTATGGCTACATATGTTTTGGGTATATGATGTGGTTTGTGATGGAAAGTGGTGGACTTAGGATGCATGGAGGAATTACCAACATCTTTAGATTGTTTACCTTGGGGTGTATATCCAAGGCCATATGAGCATGGAGGAATCTTGACATGGTTTGGCTCCAAAATACCTTGTTCATAAAGGCCTAGGCCTTTACCTTGGTAGTTCATGTTTCAGAGTATGCGATGGACTATAGGACTTGGTGTGCTTTGAACACTAGACTTGAGTTCATTATTAGATGGAGAAGGTGAAGTGGATAAAGGTCATTGTTGTCCTAAAGAAGAACACTCATGGATAAAAATGGTAAGACCACTAGGACATGATAGTGGATTTGAAGTGGAGTTGATGGTGGATGTAGAAGGATCATTAGGATCTTGATTAGCATTGTGTTCACTAAGATCCAAGTTATTTATTTGATATTTTATGCTTACTTGTTCTTGGGAGGCACATGTCTCATTATGACAAGTGGATGTTTGCTCATTATGGATAGGGCTTGATGGTGGATGACTAGGAGCAATTTGGATATCTTGCTCATGGATTATAGGATTATGAATAGGATCAAGGTACTCATGGATAATTGCTTCATAGGTATCATCTTGATCATAGAGAAGGTAAATGTTATGGATAGGGTGAATAGAAGTGCTTTGATCTTGACTTGGACTAGGGTTTAATGTTTCCGCATGCTTAGGATTAAACCCTTGGCATACCTCTTGGGTTGCTTGAATGGAAGTGGATAATTCTTGGATAGGCTTGACATGTTCTTGAGGGTTATTGACATGAAGGTACAATAGCTCTTGACTTGGGTTCATGATAGGCTTGATTGTTTGTGGGTCACATGATGGGATTGAAAGGCTAGGCATGTTAATGGAGGACTCTTGGATAGGCTCAAGGATAGGTGTTTGACATGAGGGTGTTCTATTCCTTGCTAGTAGCTAATGGATCACATCCTTTGCAAGGGTATGGGTGAATGGGCAATATAATGGATGAACAATAATAGTGGATGGTGTTGCAAGCTTAGGATTAGGACTTTGATGGGATGGAAGGATAATGGAGTTCGATGTATTAGAACTTGGATTAAATGGAGGTGACACATGGGATTGGGATGATTTTCCATGTTTAGGGAGGCTCTGTTGGTACATCTTATAGAGGAGTGGCCTAAATATGGGGCATACATTTGTATTATGACGTTTAATCCTATGGTATGCACAATAGTGATATTCATTGTATGTACTTTCCTCACATGGTTTGACTTCAGGAAGTTCAATGAGTTTTGCTTCAAGCATCCGTCATAAAATATACTCCACATTTTCATTTGGTAAAGGAGTGAAGTTACATGGGGATGAAGGTAATGAAGGGCTTATTGGATTAGAAGGTGGAGGGACCAATGGACTAGTATGGGGATCACATGGTGGTGTTGGGATAGGACTTGTTGGTTCATGTGTTGGTATGGGATTAGATGGTGGAGGCCACTCTAGATTGGTGTCTCCCTTGTCAAAGGTAATTAAGTCTTGCATAGGATAACTTGGACTCATTTGGTTTATGTACAAGGGGCCACTTGGACTTGCATGTGCTTCTATTGCAAAGGTGGATCTAGATCTATCAATGATACTTGGTTGTTTTGTGGATGGATTTGGTGATATGTTGGAATGTTAGAATGAAGAATTGGATAATGTTGGGGTGGAGGTTGATAGGTTGGTGTGGCATTGACATGATGTGTAGATAGATGAGGTTGGTATGAAGTTAAGGTGGATGACACATAGGATTGAGGTGGAATTTGTTGAGGTTGAGATGGTGTTTGGATTTGTTGTTGAGATATGATTTGTTGTTGTTCGAATTGTTGAATGGGTTGTTGTGATAGTTGGATTTGTTGAATTGGTTGATGTTGTTGTATTTGAATGTGTTGATGTGATGGTTGAAATTGTTGAATTGGTTGATGGTGTTGTGGTGGAGGGATTGCATATGGTAATGGTTGGTGTGAAGTTGAGGGTGATGACATGTAAGGTTGAGATGGCATTGGTTGATATTGAATGGATAGTGGATGATGTGCTTATTGGATTTGTGATTGACAAGTGGCCATGAGGTGTTGTGCATGTGCTATGAGTTGTCGCAATTGAAGTGATTGGCTTGCTTGAGATTGAAGTTGTTGAATCATGTCATTGGCCTCTTGAATGATTTGTTGATCTAGAAGTGATTGGCTTGGTCGAGCTTTGCAAAGTTGGAGAATGAGTTTAAATGCTAGGTCTTCTAATTTTGGCATGGTGTCTCAAGTATGTTTAAGTCTTAAGACCTTTTTGGCAAGTGCTTGATTATGATTACATGATTATGTGGATTGTTTGGATGATGATTTGATGATTAGGATGAAGGTTACTAGGATGAAATTTTAGATGGATTTGTTGACTTGTTTATGTGTTTGGTGTTTATAGCTTGATTTGGCAATGTTCAAACAAATGATTATGCATATACACACATGAATCACTCATGCAAGACACATAAGCAATTTTTGACTTTGAAAATGAAATGTGATGATTGTTAAACAAGCACTTGAAAACACATCAACAAGCCTAATGTCTAGTCAAGTGGGTATGGCCAATTAGGTCTTAGGCTAGTTTGCACAAGGTTGACTATGGAATTGAAAGCAAAATCCTGCCACATAGCCGTGAGATAGGGGTAACCCACTCTTCACCTTCACTTCCCAAAGGTATAAAGTTCTTTGGGGCTTAGCCAAGAGTGATAAGATTCTAACTCCCAATGAGGGTGTCTTTCGATTTAGCCTCGATTGAGGTCATCCCTTGGAGTGGTGTGTCTCCAAGCAGGCCTCCTAAATAGGGTAAACAAAAGTGGATTATGTTTTCTGTGTTCTTTTCTTCTTCACTTTGTTCATCATACATATTCAACATATTCAAGTCATCTACACCTGAAGTGCCATCTTTTGTTTCTTCTTCTGCTTGAGCATGTTTTTCTGTGATTATCTCCTCAGGTGTCTCTTCTTTCTCAGCTTCTTCAATTTTATCTGCCTCCTCTTGCACATCTTTAATGATTTCTGGAGGGACTAGGTTACCAAATGGATCCACTGCTCCTGCTTCTTCCTGTATCCTTTCTCCTTCATCCTCTAGGCCTTGTTCAATTTCCATTTTGGCCTGAGTGCTTTGTTCTTCCTCTTCACTTAGGAAATCACTAGACCCCTCCTCTATTTCAATTTCTCTTCCTGTATACATTTTCCCTTCTTCACCTTCACTGCTGTCACTCTCAATATTGATAGTCTCAGTGGCTTGTTTGGCTTCATGTGCTTGTGACTCTTGCAGTATTTCCCCAGCCAACTCTGTCTTTACTTGGACATATGCATGCCTCTTTTCTGATGAAGTAGAGGCACTAGGTATATTACTCAAATTTTCACCTACTTGTTGTGCTCCTACTACCTCACTTGTTTTAGAAGGCTCCCCTTTTGATAAACTTATTGGTATTGCATTTCTAATTTGCTATCCTACTACCTCTTTGGAAGTCTGTGCTTCCTCTACACTAACCTCATTACTTAGTGAGTTTGCATATACAAAAGTATCTAATGATACAACTACTATTATTCGCAATGCATAGGGATCCATTAGAGTAGCATTCTTATCTTGTTCAACAATCTTAGAGTCTACAAGTTTTCTTTTCTTCTCATAAAAGTATCAGAGATCCTCACTAGGTTCTTGTTTCCTTTTTCTCCCTTTCTTCAAATAGGTGATTTCTTTTCCTTCAACTTTGAGTTCCTCAATTATGTCTTTTAACCATGTCTTTGAAAACAATATGATTGGTTTGGACAATGTGTCCAAAGATGTGTTCCAAGGCTGTGACCAATCAGGCTCTGTAATAGGAGCCAACCTAGCCTCTGCATAACTGTGGTGCAACAATTTATCATCCTCTTGAACCTCTGGAGGAACATATATGTCACCCATGGTTCTCATTTGCTCAATTGTTAATCTTTTATGGGCCCTTTCTGTCACTTCTTTATCATTCTTGAAATCAGACCAGAAATATTCAATATGTATCTGATGCTTATACTTTTTATCAATTGTATTCTGGATCCTATGGAAAGGATCAAACTTTCTAGCTAAATCAAATTCTTGAAAGCTATAATATCTTAATTCTTGCTCTGAACATCTAGTAACCTCCTCACTATAATAGGAGTGCCTTCCAATAGCCCAAGGCAACTTTAGATTACCTCTACTAAACTTCCTCTTATACATTCTAAAGGTATTCAAATTTTGCCTTGAAAACTCCAACACAATCAATTTTTCAGATGGATACCGGGGTAGCACAAAAGGTTTTCCTTCAAATCCTTCAGTCCTGATACAAGTAAAATGTGGAAATTGAGTATACCATTAACTGTGCAACCCAATTGCATCCACTGCATCCTTAGACAATCTTTTATCAAGTTCTTCCCTCAAAATTCTAACCATGTAAGTATAAAACACATCATTAACCAAAGCATACTCCTTCATTGCATTTTCTTCTTATAAATCTAGGTAATGTTCATATACCAATTTATGTCCTGGACGACTTCCTATGGTCCCAACCCTTTCTATCCCATGTATGAAAGGTCTAATTTCTGTTGCACATGAATACAATACATATGAAGACAAATAAAAGGAAGTAATTTCTGGTTCCATAGTATGGCCTGTTTCCATATAGCTGTACTTATTGCTTTGGCCCAATGAATCTTTTCTTGCTGTTTTCTTCCTGCTCTCATGAACTCAATAATAGTGAACATCCATGGTTCACATTTGGTGCCTTCTCTCAGTCCTACCAATCTACTCAGCATTGTGATCATCAAATAGATTTCTTCCTTGAAGTATATTCTCATTAGATTCTTGTGTACCTTGGCTACAGCCTTGGGTTTATTTTCTAGGCTATACCAATTGTGGAATAATTTACCTTTGCACTCCCTTTCATTTGTATGAAAATCCTCATTATATTGATCTATGTCAATGTCTGTCATTTTCTCATTGATTTCTAATCCAAATGTCCTTGCAATCCCCTCCGTGGATAAATCAGCAATAAGTCTGTCATACAACATTATCTTCTTGGTTGATAAATTATATAGGGTTACACAATCTAAACACAAATCTCTGGCCTCCATAGCCAATGGAAAACCCGCAGCCTTATATAGTACACTTTCCCATATACATTTCATATCTGGTAAAGCATCTACAGTAGTGATTTTCTGTAAAACATCTTTTGCATCATAATTTCTAATGTTTGTATCCAACCCCACCCTAGTGTAGCTAATCAAGGTCTACTATCCTCTGTGCAAGGGTAACTCTTCTTTTTCTCTCTTTTCATGGTTTCGTCTCCTTTTTCACCTCACCCCTTATATCTACCTTTTTCTGTTTAGGGGCCATCCTGTAGAAAATATAGCCTTTTAACTTTGGTTTTACTTTCCCATCTAGGGTTTTACTATGAATTTCTGCTTTTTACCATTTTACCCTAACCTAGTTTGTCCTTTCTATTTTGACTTTTAAATTTGCTAAACTCTACATAGTTAATTAACATCTAAAATAGTAATTTTAACAAATGCCTACGTTTTATAATGAAATTACTGAAATTTACATGCATTTTTACCATTTGAAATGTAATGGTGCTTTGAGATAAATACCTGCATTTCTTTGACTACTTGACTTCAGTCATTGACTTACTTTTACCATTTTGCTTTCATCCAGCTACCATAATTCCTTCACTCTGATGAGTTCTGTTCAAATTATTGTTACAAATCTTTTTTCTGCAATCTTAACAATGTATATCTGAAAGCAAAATACGTTAAATTTTACTCTTTTTTGAGTGTTAGATCGGCTTTAATTACAGCAATTAATGAGCCAAAAGTTTCAGCCATCTATTTTAGTATTTGAGTTTTGAACCTTTTATCTATTAGTTCACTTATGCATACCTCCCATTTTCCTTGTATGTTTCTTTATATATTATCCTTTGTATCTTTTTAAACATACAAACATATATGCAAACAACCATGACTCGCACTACTTCTCTTTTCCTTTGTCCGTACCTATATCTTTGCTTGTATATCGCTCTTTGTATGTTATCTTGTATAAGCGCATATACAAACAACCTTATACAAGCCTCTTTTTACTCTTTATCTTCCGCGATGCTTTTTATTCCTTTGTATCCCAAATATGTATATCATAAACATACAAACATTTCAAACATACAAAAGCCTTTCCATATTGAACTTCCGTTTCGCATTTGGCTTGTATCTCTTGTTTGCATTTTTTCTTATACATTGGCTTGTGTATCAAGGATATACATTGTTATTATACAAGCTTGATATGTAGGTGGTAGGACCCACTTTATTCTTCATTTGTATTTCATGTTACAACAATACTTATATCAAACCTTTAGATACAAGCCTAGATACATACAAACTCACTTGTATCTTCCTTTTTTAGACTTCTCATGTTTTATAAACCATAATATATAACTTTTCGGATCCAACATGCATATAAAGTGAAATGCATCTTTCGATATATGTTAAGGTATGATGCATCATTTATACCAAACTTTAACTTCCTTTGAGTTCCACGTTGTATGTATATCGCAATGTATGTGTCCGAAACGTACACATACAAAGCACGAAACATACCTCAATGAAGCCTCATTTCATATTCTTTTCGGTTCCATGATATGTATATACTGTTGTATATCACCTTGTATATTTCCCTTTGCAAAACATACAAACTTAAAATACATCTGATGGACTTCAACCGATTATTCATTCTAACTCTGAACTCTGTCAGGTCTGACTTGTATGTAAGGATAAAGCGTTACAAAATGCATACAAGTACAATGGTACAATAAACTTGATAACTCTTCTATGTGACTCATACAATGAGTTGACATACAAATGCCCTTGTATATGCAACATACAAACTGTCCTATAGTGCATTTACCAAAAAACACACATATCTTGCAAAATTTTGGGAATTTTAAAATGGTTCAAAAAGCAATCCTTACTCATTTTTGACAAGGAATTCATCTATACTTAGCTCCGGTACTTAATGTTATTTTCCTTTATTTTCAACAAGGTTTGTAACATTCACTTCCTTTCCCTTTTACCACCAGGTAGACCCACACACTGATATAGGTTAGAACAACCTATAATTACTCCCATAATTCTGCTCTATACATAATTCAACTCTGTACAACCTCAAAACCTTTGGGTCAGCACCACTGGTGAAGTAACAATAGAATGAGCCAACCGTTTACTCACAACTCAACATGTGGACCACCAAAATGCTTGCCTCTTAGAGAGAACATATTTTAGACATCTATAAACTTACCCTCAAAATAGGAAAGAAAAATATTTATCTATGGTTGAATGCGGAGCATTACAACATACCACTAATATTGTCATTACAAAGTCCGGTACTTTGTTAAATCTATCTTTAGCTGTGAAGGACTTCAAGCCATGAGACTTTGGATTTAGACTCATTCAACATGTACCAAAATTACCTCAGAACCACATGACGAGATTCTTCATAGTGGAACAATGCAGACCCAAAAACTAGTTTATTGAACACTGAAAAACAATACTCTGGGACTTAAACAAATTTGCAGAACAATTGGTACTTTGGTCTTCTTTGGACCAAGACTACTACATCTCTATAATGGGTTTCCATCAATGACAACACCATACATTATCATGCTCTTCAATATCCATCAGTCTCTCTATTAATCTCATGTTGCCAGCACATGGACTTCAATGACAATCTCTTAATAATCTCCCCCTTTATCATTGATGGCAACACTATTCAAGCTTCTCTAATCTTCTCCCCCTTTGACATCAAGGGAAAAGGGGCCCTTCAACAATAACAAACCTTTTAGGTGAAAAATATATTTGTACATACATGAGACTGAGTTCCCCTTACAACTTCACTCTTATACCCAATCATTTCTTCAATAATTTACATGTGAGAGACTCAATGTTATCAAAAAGAATATACTCCACATATGTACAATGTAATAAGGAGAGTTAATTATACATATCAAAAATGTACAACTTAGCTTGAGGAGGCCAAACTACCTTGATTGGATTCTTTAATTTTGCAAGGTGTGCCTCTAGATCCTTTTTTTCTATTTTCCACTCCTTGTTAGCAAAGGCAAGTACTCTGCACTGATTCTCAAGCTTCACATATAATTCTTCACCTTCTTCTAGAGAAATGGGTACTGGATTCTCTTACAACATCTTCTCCACATCAGTCAAAATTTTGGTCAAGGATGTAAGCCTTGCACTTACAATGTCTCAGAGATTATAGTACTTCATTATGATCTTCTTGTTCTACTCTTGTAGCTGAAAGAACTGTCCATGCAAATTTTCAATTACAAGTCTTGATGTTCCATCTGTATCTCCCATTGGATCATACACAATAGAGGTATGAGCAATCTAAGACTCTATTAAGTCCATTTGGTCCTTTATGCTCTTGGTGGAAACTAGCCATGTTAAACAAAATTGAAATAGGGATTTTGCCTCTCCAACACAATCCTGAATATCCTTTAAGTTGCTCTGCAACTTATCATGTGAGACAGTGCATTTGTTGGAGACATCTACCAACCTCTTGTCATTTATCTTTTGATTTACTTCCTTTTCAAACTTCTCCTCTAATCCAGTAGAATATTCCCTAAAGGAATGAATTAATAATCTCAATTGCTCCACACCGGCTATAGAGTTGTCAATATTTACATTAGGAAGGCTATCTTGCAGTACTTTTACTACTTCATAAATCAATTCAGCACTCTTTTGGTGAGTTTGTATGATCTCTTTTCTTGCAGAGGCATGAAATATATCACCAAGTTGTAGTTTATGCAAGGGAAATATTTTATCCATGTCAACCTGTCTTTGCTGTATGGGAATTTGTAGTAATTGTGCTGACACCATAGGTTCAAACTGAAACTACATATCCAATAGACTCTTCAAGGAATCTCCAAATACACCGAAAGATTTTTCTTTCTCTCCACTATCTTGAATAGATTTTTCTTCCTTTGCATCCTTTTGATCTTCCGGAGGAGGAAAGATTTCATTCTTCTATTCCTCAGGTTTGTTCAGGTTCTCTTGTTTCTCTATTTTCTTTTGCTCTGCAGTCTTTGACATATCCGGAGGAGGTGACCCTTGTTCAGCTTGATCTTTTTCTTTGTCATCAATGTTGTCCTTTGCTTTTCATCTTTATTCTTAGTTTTGTCTGTGTTATCTAGAGGAGGCATATTTTTTGTGTTTTGTGCCTTATGTATCTCTAGGTTGCCTTGTACAACCTCTTCTTCTACATTCTTTTCTAGTTCCAGAGGAGGGAGGTTGTTCGTGATAACATTTTCTTGAAAATTATTTCTGGCAGTAGGCATATTGACTTCTCGAGCTGATACATCATGCACTATGTCATTTTCTTTGATTAAATCTAGAGTAAGATTTGCAACCTTTTGCATTATTTCATTCTTTAATCTTTCCAAGTCTTCCTTATCCTTGCTCATCAGAGTATCGACTCTTTGTTTTGTTCTAAATTCTCTATTATAGATTTGATCCAATTTGGCTCTATCTTCATTAGTAAGAGAGGAACCAACTTTCTTCAAGACAAGAGTTCTAATTTTTGCATCTTCCTCAACTGCTTTTTGTGTTCTAGTACTAAGAACTTCTTTAAGTCATTAAGAAGCTGAATCTCAATCTCACTTAAACTAGTATTATATATAATCATATACTTTACAAAAGCTTCCTCAATAGTAGCTTTATCCTCATTATTTGATTTAGTGTACATTTCTGCTGTCTCTTTTAAACAATCATGTTCTAAAATATTATTAAATAATGCATCTAACTTTAGAGGGCTATGTTCCCTTACCGGAGGAGTTTTGTTTCTTCTTCTCCTTACCTTTACCCTTAGGGGACTTTTCTTTTTTACCAAATTGTATCTCTCCCTTCTTGAGGATAAATCCTTCCTTTTCCTTCTTAGCCTCTTCTTCACTTTCTATTTCAGTGATGTCAATTTTTTCTTTCTTCATACTTGTCTCTTCTCTGGAGGCTTGATACACTCTTTCTCCTTCCAGACCAACTTAGATCCTTCCTCTTCATTTTCATCTTCATCATTCTAACTAACGTACTTCTCTCTTGTGGATTTCTCTTTTACTCTTCTTCTCTTAGGAGGCTGTTGATGTACGGAGGCACTTGATGTTCCTTTCTTCTCTAAACTTGTTGAATGTATGGCTCCAGAGGCTTTTGAAATAGTAGGATAGGAGGTAGAGGTCCTAGCTAACCTTCTTGTTCTAGGAGACCCTTCCACTGGAATAGATATGCCTTTGGATTTCTCTGTAGGGCTCTTTGGTGACACTATCTCCTCTAACTTAGTCCTCATCTTCTCAACATTTTGCTTTATTTCCTCTTCCTTGTGCTTCAAGTACACTACATTGGATTTCTCTTCATAAGTTCCAAATCTTTCTATAGAGGGATCTCTTAGTTTTCTCAACATTAGCTCTACAAGTCTTGTGATTATGTTTTCTATAACTTCATATCCTTATTTGGAATCCAAACTATTGTGGGTTCAACTACTTACATATAGCACTCATCTTTGCCAACCATGAAGATAATATCATTCTTGTACCTCTCAACAACACCTTTTGGAATTCTTTCCCTTGTCTACATGTTCTCTTAAAATGTCTTGAAGAAACCCCATAATGTAGCTTTCTAAGCTTCTAAGTTACCCAATCTTCTTAAGTGGTTGTTAATTTGCACTATAACTAGAATATGGCCCAACCACTAAATAGTCTTTGTACCAAGAATCTCTCTAAGAATGTGTAAAACAATAAGAAAATAATCAGAGTACTAAATTTCAAAAGGTACTTGGAGTCCTTGGTATTTTGCAAGTTCTCTAGTAATTGTGCTCTCAACAATTCACACAAATCATAATCTACACCATTCTTCACCATCTCATATGATGTGTTAATAGCAGTTGCAGGGACTGAGTTCTCTCTGCTGGTGAAGTATATCTTGTATCCAATCATCATAGAAGCACACTTTACTACAGGTTCTTCAATATCACTCACCATTAGGGCATGCTTGTCAAATTTCACATCGATGAGCTTCATTTCCACATCATTATTTATAGATTTCAGTGTCAGAACTCGTCCAGTGTAGTATAGTCCTGCCACAACCCTAATAGCTTCCTTATTGATCATGTGCAGTAGATCCAACTACATAAATATGTCATGAATGTAGCTCAACACGTACTTAACCTAAGCATCCTAATAGCAGAAAATAGGGAAATTATTCCAAACATCCAGCTTCTTCTATGTCTGTAACATCAGAAAATGTCCCCTTGGGGGCTTTTCCCTCATAAGGTTTAGTTCTTGGGTCTTTTGCATGCATTTAGGACATCTTACTTCATAATTTGGCATCTCAATGGAATGAGCCCTAGGTAAGATGACAAATGAGACCTAGGAGGACCCCTTGAGCTTAACCCTACCCAAAATAGGGGGGAGGACTTGGGCGCCCGTGCCCTAGTCCTACCCTATTTTGGGTTAGGCCCAAATTTTAAGTGTTGGTTCATGACCATTATTTGGTCCCTAGGCTGACACAGTAAGTTTGAATTTATGAAATCTTGGTGGGAATGTTTGTAGTTGCATATAGAAGCATGTTTAGGCATTCATTTAGAAACTAGATGGCAATTGTGATATTTATGCATTCTCAAGGTGACTCAAGGCTTTCATTGTGTTGCAAGAGCAGATTTGTGTGGTTTATGTGTTTGTGTTTGTATATTTGAGCATCCATTTCCTCATTAAATGAAGAGCATCTTCCTCCCATGAGATCTTCACTACAAGGTGACATTATATTGTGTTTTCATCATCATTTACTTTGGTTTTTGTCTCTGCCTCATAAGGGAACACACTCTCTATCTGACAATGGTGTTTAGAGACTTAAGTGTCCTTCGGAGCTTGACTAAGGAAAGCCTCAAAACTCCACAACCCCCTCCCAAAGTTTTCATGGTTGCTTGTTACAGCTTGAGGAGCTAGACAAAGTGAAGTTGTAGGAGGACATCTTGAAGTGTCAGAATTGCAGATCAGTGAAAGAAACATCTACCTGGACTTGGGTGCCCACTCATTAGCCCTCCAAATTCAGTGATAGGAAAATCTCCAAAACAGTAGGAAAGAGTTACAGATTGAGTTCCCATATCCAAACAAAAACATAGCCCTTGGACTTGGGTGCCCACTCCTGTGTCCCCAACTTTTTCACCTCAGAACCTCGAATATAGGTACTCTGTGATTTGATATTATACATCCCTTCGCAAGAGCTTTTTCTGTAATTCATCAGTTTATTGCCATATTTGAAAAATTAGGGTTTTAATGGTCAATTAAGCATAAGAGAAGGAAAATTGATAATCAAACACTATAATCCAAGTTTCCCTACATCTCACAAAAACCTATGGTATGATAGTGCATTGCCACTTGACCCTAGATCCTTGAATGTTAAGGGTGAAAAGACAATTCAAACATCTAACCAAAACAATAAACAAATCCAATTTTCACCTAAACATTTTGGTGAACATGCATTTTTGGACTTAATTGCAACTTTTTGAGTTCTTGTCTTCATATTTGTATTGATTTCATTCATTCATATAGTCATTCATTTTATTGCATTGAGAAAAATTCAAAAAAAAATTGAAAATTTTGAAAATTTTAAAAAAATTGCATTGTTAGGCTTACTAATTTGTATCAATTCTTTCTAAATTTCCCTAATTCATGATTTTTACATCATATATGATATAAACTATAGAAAAATATAAAAATTCAATAATTTGCATTACATTTGCATGATTAATTTACTAGGGTTTTGTAGAAATTTTGACAATTTTCATTAAACCTAGTAATTCCAAAATCTAGGGTTAGTAGGAAAAATATTCTTTCATATTTTTATACTAATTTTAGAGGCTCATTCAAATTATAATTTGGATTTATTCTTTCATTTTAGTGTAAATTTACATTTAGATTTAAAATATTTGCATTTTTGCATAGAAAATTTCAACAAAAAACTAGCAATTTTCATGCATTTTCATTAGATTTGCAATGACATTTTACATATTAGGGCTTGGAATTCATTTTCAGATCTGAGATTATTTCATTTCCATCATAAATCATACTTTAAAGCATTCATATAGCATTTTGTGTCAACATCTTAAACCTAGGGCTTCAAAAACAATGATTTTCACTAGATTTGGCCCTAGTGACTCTCTTAATATGCACCATAGGCATGTTGTGAAGGGTATTTTTGCATTAATTTGATTTTATCAGGGTAATCATTTTCTTCCCCTCCTAAAAATCTTCACAACACCTTTTTAACGGGCTCTTGTATTGAAAATTTGGTGAAAAACTACACCTTTTTGCTATTTTTGCCCTAGGGTTTGGCCTAGTTTGCACTCCAAGTGTGTTGTGACAAATTTTATGGATTAAGGTGACTAATATAATTTTTTTTTCACCCCCTAAAATTCATTAGAACGCCCCTTTTTCTAGGTTTGGGAGTTGAAAAACCTTGAAAAATAGCCTATTTTTGCTATATTTTCACTAGGGTTTAACCTTAATTGGCACTAAAAGCATGTTGTGATAGATATTTTGGCATTAAGTGGTTGTTATTATTGATATACTTCTCTTTCCATCATCATTTTCCTCACAACACCCTTTTTCATGCTCTTTTGCATCAAGATTTGGCGAAAAAAGTGCCTATTTTGACATATTTTTACTATATTTTGCTTGACATTATCTTATATTAGCATCAAGAGTGTATTATGAAGGATCTTATTGCTGTTTTGGAATGGTATAAAACATATAACTTGCTTCCCCTTATCAATTTCCTTACAACACCTTTTCTTTCATTCTTTTGCATTGAAAAAAAAAAGTACAAAAAATGAAGCATCTAGGTCATTTTTGCATATAGTTTTGCACTTGACTTTTGCATAAAGTTGGAAAAGCTTTTCAAAAATCTGATCTTACATTGGAATGGCACCTTCATGTCATTTCTCAATGATATCTTTTGCATGCATTTATCAGAGATCTTGGTTTTGACCAATTTTTAACCCTCATGAGTGAACATCCTACGATATTAGAAAGACTAACTAAGTTCTTCTCCATGAGTAGAAAGGAAAAGGATGATGATGATCCCATAGGTTATCCTACTTCCCCTACAACTGAATACTCAAATAAGAAGACTAGGGATAGCTTTAGTAATTCCTCTTCTCTCCCTGGCCAAGATGAAGCATTAGTGAATGAAGAGCTCCCTTTAACAAAGAACATTCCATGTGTGAGGCCTACATTTTTCATTCTGTTCATGTGACTATATACCTTACTATTGCTGATACTCTTATATTTGTGGGACTGTTGATCCTGGATTCCCAAACTTTTAGACCTTATTATGTTAAAGGAAAACTAATTGGGTGATGATAGATAGATGCTTGTATTAAGAGAAAACAAATTGGGTGATATTAGATAGATGTTTATTTTATAGGAAAACTAATTGGGTGATGTTAAATAGATGTTTATATTATAGGAAAACTAATTGGGTGATGTTTGATTAATGTTTACATTACAGGAAAACTAATTGGGTGATGTTAGATAGAAAATTGTAATGTGATTTCCTTTATGCTTAAGAGGACTTGTGATATCTTATGTGAGTGCAAGTTTTAAATTGCTTCGGCTATGATATTTATATGTAGAATTAACTTTGCAATTGAGTGCATAGGTTTTGCTAACAAACCACAGATACTGGAGATCATCCCACACCTTATGTTGTAATCCTTTGTGAAGCCGATCTAGTTCCATGAGGAACCAAGATCAATTCTATGTATGATGTAATGTTGTAATGTTAATTTGCATTAGGTTGAATGGGTTAGGTCTACCCTCTTTTAATTTGAATTATGATTTGTGTTGTGAGAATTGTCTTTGAATTTCATTTTTAAAATTTAATTTTTGGAGACCCTTTTCTTGTGTTTTAACTTGACCCTGGGTGTTCTAACTAGGTTAAAATTGACCCTGGGTTATACCCCATGGATCTAGGGTCCCTTTTGACTTGGGTAACCCTTGGTAAACCTCTGTATGGTCACCTTAACTTCACACTGAAGTTAAGTGACGAATTTGGAGGCATGGGAGGGATAGGATGAGTGGTACCAACACTCAAGCCCATCCCTTTTCAATTCCCAAGGCTAGAGATGACTCCAAGATCCACCAATTGTGGAGGACTTGACTTCAAATCTCTCTCACAATTGGTGAGAGTCCCCATGGAGTTGTGTGGTCCTTCATGAAGGGAAAGGAAGGGGAGACATGTGTCACCCTTTCCCTCTTTAACTCCCCTTTTATCTCCCATGTGTTGGAGAGAGGACATGTGGTAAGGGGTGAGGGAGACTTTGGGGATGGGTGAGTGACATGTGTCAACACCTATCCCTTGGGACACAATAGTAGTTGGGAGGAAAAGTGACGAGGTGACAAGTGTCACCTCCCCATTCCTCTAAGCTCATGGATTGGGCTTATTATAATCCCACTTGGGATAGGGAGAAAGGTTGTTGAATTTTTTAGAATTTTGATTATTGGAAATTGCTTTTGAGAAAAAGAATAGAGGGAGTTTGGTGGCTTATGTTGGAGAAGACTTTAGAGGAGCTCTACATCAACTTCTTCCATTATAGGGCTTTTTAAAGGTTGGTTTTTCAAGGCTAAGGCCTTTCCCTTGTAATTCAAATTTTGCTTGCATGATGGATGTGTGAGGTGCATTTTGCTTGTGTTATATTTGTTATTGTGGAGAATTATTATTAGGGTGTTGAAAGAGCCTCTCCCACTTGCGAGAAAATGCTCATCAAGTGTGGGGTAGGGGAGGGTTGATCCTCCTCGAGGTCATTGCCTTGTTTTGGGATGTTGAAAGCCTTGAGGGCATTTGTGTAATTTTGAGTAAATTTGTCACATGGCTTAAGAGCCAAAATATGATCTCCTTTGGAAATTCTTGTTAACATATTTGGCTTGAGGCCATGAGGATAATTGTGTTGAAATATTTGGAAGGAGTGGCACTCTAGAGTTGAGTGTGTCCACTCTCCTACCCCTTTTGAAACTCACCTGGATTGAGTTTTGTGTGTGTTGTAAATAACCATGGGTGTATTTTGTGATTTGGGATGTTGTTTTGCCTTGTGGTGATGTGGATTTGAAATACCCTAGGTGTGTAGATAATCTCCCTAGCTCGGGGGTGACCCTCTTGTGGGTCTATGGTAGGGAGGAGAGCAGGATGTGTGGTGTTTCTTTCCTTTGTGTGATATGCAGGTTTCTTGGAGCTTAATGTGAAGTTGAAGAAGTTTTCTTAACTTGGAAAATATTTTAATTTCCTTTACTCTTAAGGCTCATGAGGAGAGCTTGGTCTTATTAATAGCTTCATCCTTGTCGATTTTCAAGAGGAGAACTCTCTCTCTCTCTCTCTCTTGTTGTAAAATTTGGTCTTCTTAAGTTGTGAGAAAATTCTCTTTCAATGTATTGATAGTTTTAATTATAGTGTGTATTAAATTTTACCATTTATGAAATGATCAAGGAAGGAAATTTGTTTTTAAAAGGATATTAATTTTTTTTATTACCTAATAATTCTATTAGCAAAGTTGTGATTTAGTTGTTGTGGTAAACAAAGAAAGTTAAAATTGTTGATTTGAATTTTACCATTAAGTTAAGAGGAATGAAGGATTTTGTGTTATAAGCTAATTTTATTGTTTGTTAATTTTAAATTTGCCAAGTAGTAGAAGTAGTAGAGTTGTGGGTTCAATTTTTAGTTAAACAAGGAAATTTGTAATTTAGTTTTATAATTAATATATATATATATATATATATATATATATATATATATAACATTCCAATGAAATCATTTTAAAATAAGTTATTGTCTTGAGATAGATTTGAGTTAAACAAAAAAAAAAAATAGGTTCATTTATTCATGTGAAATGGTAGAAAAGAGAAATTAAAATTTTAATTTTGGGGTGAAATTGAAAATATAAATTTATTTGGAAATCAAATTTATACTGATTTATTTTTGCTCTGCCTTTCAAAATTTAATTGATAGTAAAAAAATTATATAATTATATATAAATATAAATATAAATATATATATATATATATATATATATATATATATATATATATATATATATATATATATTCTAGAAAATATACATTTACATGCTTTATTAATGAGACTGTGAATGGTGTTGTTGAAAAATTGCTGTGTATATAATATATATATATTATATTTTAATAAATAAATAAAAAATTACAAAGGAGAAATAAAATTGCATTTCACAGGTTTTAGGTATTGAAATACAGTCAAAAAATGAAATAAAATGACAAAGTGGTGGTGGGGGGGTTCGAACCCCCCACCACCGTCGCTATTTACAATGGGTGTGGGGAGGGGGCGGAGTCCCCACCCACACCCCATGTCTTGGGATGTGGGTGGGGGCTCCGCCCCCTCCCCACACTCCCCACCTTCCAATAAACCATGCGCTCGCCGAACAGTCCGCTCCCATCTCCCGCTCGCGACCCTCTGCGAATCCCTGTACCGCGGCTTCCCCACAACCACCGCCCAGAGCCTCTGCCCTCTAACCCCTGCAGCCACCACCAAACACCTTCCTCCACACCTCTACCCTACCTCCCACTATCACGACCTACACATAGAGCTGCCCTACGGCCTCTGAATGGTGACCTCCGCCCAAGCACCACCGTCGCCCTCCTTGACCCTGCATCAAAACAACAAAAAGTTAGGGTTTTTTTCTTATTTGGTTCAAATGAAATATGAACAAAAAATAATATTCAATTGTATTATAAAGAAAAACCTAAAATATTATAATAAAATAAATTATTAATATATATATATATTTATATATATATATATATATATTAATTATTTGTTAAAAAAATTTCTAACTTCGTTAAATAATATATATATATATAATTTATTGATAATTTTGTAAAAAGAAGTTTTTTGTAAAAAAAATAGGGTTTCTATTTTGACAATAATATACTTACAACAATTAAATTAATATATATATATATATATATATATATATATATATATATATCCTAACTGTAGGAAACTTGTGTTTCGGAGTTTAATAATTTTCATAAATGAAATACCAAGAAAACGAAAAGAAAAATATACCTATATTTTTTTAATAAAAGAGAACCTAGAGATATAAATGCAAATAAGCATATATATATATATATATATATATATATATATATATATATATATATATGCTTATTTGTATTTATATAGATATGTATATCTTTATAAATAAAATTAAGCCATCATATGCATTTCATATGTGGCCATTGTAAACTCGACCTGTAGTTTGAGAAAACGTCCAATTGAGAAAAATAGAAAGATAAAAGTGAAAACAAAGAGGAGAAAATGTGTAGCATTTCCAAAATAGGCTAAGAGAACTAAGTAAGATTTAACTTTCTGTTAATCCTGATTAGGGGCAAATTAATTATCAAAATTAATTCAAACGTTGAATTAAACTAGAGTGGAAACCTAGGGGACTTCATCAAGTGAAGTTAGTAAGTCCTATTTAAGTGATTTGATCTACCAAGAAATTAGGAATAATGTAAAGGATGCAGTGATAACTTTGATTGATAGAGAACTGATCTACCAAGAAATTAGGAATAATGTAAAGGATGCAGTGATAACTCTGATTGATAGAGAACATGAAGGAGAGCAGATTAATCATAAAACCTTGATAACGGGAAGGAGAACAAATGTTCGGGCTTTGTTGAAAATGCTAAAATTAGAAGGAGAACTAATTAGTATTAAATTTTAGAAAACATGAAGGAGAACAGATGATCGGACTTTGTTGAAAAATGTCCCATTAACTTAATCAACTGTACTACCAATGTAATTAGTGAGATTAACCTAAGTAAGGAAACCTCGTGATCAAGATTAGTGTTAGAGTAATAAACCCCACTCACACCCGAGAGGCGTTATGATGTCAGTTTTTCCCAGAATTTAGGGTTTAGCAGTTTAGTAATTTTAACCCTTGTAGCGACGTTAACCACATCGTGATGACCCCCTTGTTGACCTTCTTTCATTTGGGTGTGCGCACGTGTGCGTAATACCCCATTGACAACTGTATTGTTTACGCCTTATGTGTACGCCACCGAGCACGCTTACACGTGCGAGGGGGTTTCTAGGGAAGTGTGGGAAAAAATTAATATTTCATGTCATGACCATATGACAAATGTGGACATGACACGTGATGCGTGTTGTGACCACATGGGAAATGTGGGCATGACACCATGGGTAGAAAATGAGCATCTATTTAACAATAATCAAATTCCTACCTCTGTGGCTCATCCCACCAACCTTCTTCCTTTAATTGATTGTTCACACACTTTGGATTTCACTAAGGAAGATAAGACCTTTAATGTCCCTCCTTTGTTTGAATATCCAAGCCATTAGGACATCACTAAGAGGATAGAGAATGAGTATGCTAGTAAGCTTCAACAAGAAAACATTCCACCTAGACAAATGAACTTTGATCCTGGTGCTTCCTCCTCTACAACACAAACATCCATGACAAAGCAAAGCCCTATGTTACAAAAACTAAGTTATAAAGCACAACCAATTCAAAATGCAAAAAGGAGAAAGAGAAGGTGACGAGCTTACCTCATATCTCAACAAGAAAATATTGATCCAAACATTGAACCAAACAAAAATGATCCTAACAATGAACAACATGATGAGCAAGACATAAATTGGGCTATGGTACCTTATGTCTCACTTTCCTCTAACGTTAGGGAGTGGGAGGATGACGATGATTTACTTGATAATGAGACTTAACATGAAGACCCTACAGGTAAGTATCTCCAAGCCTTTATCTCTCTCGTGATGTGCTTCTCCCGTGATGTGTTATGTGTTGTTTAGGCCTCCTGGGATGACCCCTGATTCTCTTGTAAGGTCTGGGATACTAGGAGACCACCTCTGTTGTGACCTTCTTCTATTTGTATCATCATTCTTCTATATTGCCTCTCTCTCTAATTTCATCATTATGTGTTGTGTCTTACGGACATAGCGTTGCGGTTGGTGACTTGGGGGCACCCTCCTACGTGACTATCCCTAAGACACTTGTTTCTCCTCTCTTATTTATTGTTTCCCTTCCTCTAGTGTTTCTATCTAGTGAGCGGATGACGAAAAAACATTTATACTGATGCGGACCTAGTGTCCCTTTTGAGAGCAATCAAAAAATGGACATAGTTCCTAATATGACGATGGGGTTGTATTTTTTATCTGACGCTTGGCTAGTGGAAGCACTTGTGCTTTCCGCGTAGTGAATTTGATGATGTTTTTATCTCATTTACAAACCTTAATTTGTTTGTCTTTCAATCTAGCCTCAGTGGTACTTGATTTAGAGAGCTTCATGATATAGCCCCATAGTTGTCCTCGAACTCTGACTTCATTGTATAACCTTGGCTCTTTGTGTGGCTAATCATATGCATTGATGTGTTTGTGGGAACATTTGGCGATCGTAAAGTACATGTCACCTCTGGGGGGCATGGGCTTTGTGTTCCCTTGTGTTTCCTTGTATGTTTTCTTCCTACCTTAACGTGCTTGATATCGATGCATGATATCAACCACCTTAAGGTGGGGGCACATATAAGGTAAGCTGTCTATTCTAGATGCTAGTAAAGTGTGTTTGAACAATCTTGTAATCTTGAAATATATTGTGTATACCTCATTTTCACCGTAAGGCATCTCTGTGATGCGGGTGGGGTTGTATACTTTTGAGCTCATACCTCCTTTTCACCATAAGGTATCTCTATGATGTGGGTGGGGTGGTATGCCATGCTTCCTTTTCACCATAAGGTATCTCTATGATGTGGGTGGGGTGGTATGCCATGCTTCCTTTTCACTGTAAGGTGTCTCTATGATGCGGGTGGGGTTGCATTTTCAAAAGTCCTATGTGGAGGCACAGAGCGGTTTTGTGACTAACTCAACCCTTAAGCATGTTTTTAGTGATTGTTATGGCAAAGTACAATCGTCAGTGTGTGCCTGTAATGTGCCTAAGATGGTGTTGGACATAGAAATAGGTACACTCCATCGCTTGTCTGCCATGTTTTCTTCGTGTCTTCAAGTGTGTGTGTTTGGTGTACTTGATCTGTTTGGCATGTCTGTTGCCCCATATGCAGTCTAAAGACTAGCTCAATGAATGCATCCTATATTTTGGGAGGTTTTGCATGTCTTGTGTGTGTGTTGCCCCATATATGTGGTATAAAGACCAACGTGATGAGTGCTTCCTACATTATGGGAGGTTTGTTTACTTTCCATTACTTGCATCTGCATTTCATATATATGAGAAAAAAAGAAAAGAAAAGATATCATGCCTGTCTTCCATGCATTAATGTGTCTTCTATGCATTTACTATCTTCTCCATGTTTTGTGTGACTGTAACTATCTTCTCCATGTTTTACATGCCTGTTACTGTTTTCTATGTGATTGGTTTGTCTTCTCTATTCTTGGCATGTTTGCTGTGTTTGTGACCTTACTTTAATGCATGTATTGGCCTTGTGTTTATACATACATTAAAGTGGGGGCTAAATGTAATGTTGGAAATATCCCCTTGGGGGCTTTTCCCTCATAAGGTTTAGGTCCCAGGGCTTTTCCATGCATTTAGGACATCTTACTTCATAATTTGGAATCCCAATGGAATGAACCCTAGGTAACATGACAAATGGGACCTAGGAGGACCCCTTGAGCTTAACCCTACCCAAAATAGAGGGGGAAGACTTGGACGCCTGCTCCCTAGTCCTACCCTATTTTGGGTCAGGCCCAAATTTTAAGTGTCAGTTTATGACCGTTATTTGGTCCCTAGGCGAACACGGTAAGTTTAAATTTACAAAATTTTGGCAGGAATGTTTGTAGTTGTATATAGAAACATGTTTAGACATTCATTTAGAAATTAGATGGCAATTCTGATATTTATGCATTCTCAAGGTGATTCAAGGCTTTCATTGTGTTGCAAGAGCAGATTTGTGTGGTTTATGTGTTTGTGTTTGTATATTTGAGCATCCATTTCCTCATTGAATGAACATCTTCCTCCCATGAGATCTTCACTACAAGGTGACATTATATTGTGTTTTTATCATCATTTCCTTTGGTTTTTGTCTCTACCACACAAGGGCACGCACTCTCTATCTGATAATGGTGTTCAAGACTTAAGTGTCCTTTGAAGCTTGACTAAGGAAAGCCTCTAAAAACCACAACCCACTCCCAAAGTTTTTATGGTTTCAAGTTACAGGTTGAGGAGCTAGACAAAGTGAAGTTATAGGAGGACATCTTGAAGTGTTGGAATTGCAGATTAGTGAAAGAAACATCTACCTAGACTTGGGTGCCCGCTCATTAGTCCTCCAAATTCCGTGAAGGGAAAATCTCTGGAACAGCAGGAAAGAGTTGCAGATTGAGTTCCCAGATCCAAACAAAAACATAGGCCTTGGACTTGGGCACCTGCTCTTGTGTCCCTGACTTTTCCACCCCAGAATAGGTACTCTGTGATTTGATATTTTACATCCCTCTGCAAGAGTTTTTTCTGTAATTCATCAGTTTATTGTGATATTTGCAAAATTAGGGTTTTAATGGTCAATTAAGCATAAAAGAAGGAAAATTGATAATTAAACACCCTAATCCAAGTTTCCCTACATCTCACAGTGACCTAGGGTATGATAGTGCATTTCCACTCAACCCTAGATCCTTGAATGTTAAGGGTGAAAGGAGGATTCAAACATCTAATAGCCAAAACAATAAACAAATCTAATTTTCACGTAAACACTGTCAAACCCTTAAATTCGGTGTTTAATTAAAATTCATCATTAGTTAACTCATCTGCCCACACTTCTCCTAATTTTGCATGATTATATTCTTCCATCTTTATGTGGATATAGATCCTCACATCCTCTGTATGCATTACACCATATGGAATACTCAAAAAAGCACCATCTAGATTTGTCTCCATTGATTTAAAAGGATGTCATTTAAACTTTGGATGAGGTCGGTCCACAACCTCTAAAACCTATGGGGTAAACATTTTCAAAATACTTCTGAGTACTTAGGGCAACAAAGAAGTTTGTAAATACCTTTTGATCACTTTTGGTTGGGGTTTTGTGCATAAGAAATTCGAATAGCTTCGCCCTGTTCTTTCATTGTGCTTCTTTCTCTGAATGTTTTTTTACAAATGATCATTTGTTAAGTGAAACTACTTATAAACCTTTAGGCATAACCTAAATCACATTCAATGATCAACTTAATAAAGTTGTCAAACCCTAACTATAATGCACAGTCACCTTCAACTACTCTGCAAACTTTCGCAACAAGACATTTTCCACCGGTGTTTTCTCCAATAGATCAAGTGTGTTAACTTACATGTCATATCCATATACTAAAGGCATCAGCACCATATGTTTGGTAGGGGTTTAAAATATTGACTATTAAATCTCCCCTTAAGCCAAAGTCTTCTACTTAGTTTTCTAAGGAAATATCTATACCAGAGGCTGGCACAACCTTAATCTTCACTTCATTTTCTTCTTTCCTTTAACGGACTTTGTCCATTTCTTTCTTAATCTCTACCAGATCCACATTCTTCACTGGATCATTCTTCTTTATAGGATCAACCTTCACATTCTTACTTCTGCAGGACTTAGTAAAGTGTCCTAATTTATTGCATTTGTGGCATCTGACATTTTGAACAAGCTTACTTCCATTCATTTTGGATTTGCATTGATTATCCTTATGTCCAAATCCATTGCATGTATAATAGTAACTATTGAAAGATGAAAACATCTTACCATTATTGTAACTATTCATCATCTGATTTCTGCATTCACTAGCTCTATGGCCACTTCTTTGACATGTAAAACACTAACTGAAAAATGATTGAACATTCTTATTCATCCTGCTTCTACATTCTGTTGGTTCTCAAAAATGCAGGTTGCTAACCCTAAGAGGATGCCAGACTCTATGTTTGGATTTGCAACGTTTTTGGACCAATTGACAGAGCTATTAGCTCCCTACACTTCAGGTCCTACAAACCTAGGTGGGTGTACCTTTGTAACTAAAGCAGACTTAACACTATATGACTTGATTGGATTAGTAAATCTATCACAATGGCATAAAATGTAATAGATACAAGCTTCTAAATTACTCCTACTCCTAATACTAAGATCTGAGATGTAATTGTTTGAATGAGATTTTATGGAATCCTAAAATGGAATTGGTATGACCAGTGCCTGTTTTTGTTGGGGTAATGGAGTCAAGGTGTATGTGATATATGATTTATTTATTGGTTACAATCCTAATTGTTTGGCACTTGTTTTTGTTTATAGCGTGTATAAACGTGCAAGAATGTGATTGACATACTCTACTTAGTGATCCACTCGAATCTCACCAGGTTACTGTGACTTATTGAAAGGATTTTTTAATCCTTGCTTGAAGGAATCGATCAAAAGAATCACACAATGACAGCAAATGTGTATTGACAAATGGAGTTGATGCTCAATTTGAATAACAAGACAATATCGAGTTGGAGATAGTATGGCAATCTTGACAATTATAGGGCTATTCTTACCTATCCAAATGCTACCTCCAGGTTACTGTAATCAATCAAAAGGATTTTATATCTGTAATAGAAACCAATTAATTTGATTACACGAAAACAACAAGTGTGCTTTGAAGAAACTAAAATATCAACTTGGAAACTCAGGTTCAAATAACAAAGAAATAACAGTATGGAGACAACCAAATAATCGCTTAGCTCAACAAACAATAGACACCAATATTAAATCATTAATTTATGCATTTTCTCCACTATACAGTTTCGAAAGATTTTACAATGTACAACATAATATTTATTTTGGCGACTGGTCAATCCATCCAATTATCTAACTGATGTTTTTCCTAATCTACTCTTGATCCTAATCTACTGATGTCCCTTTTTGATTTGCACCTCCATATATATCTTGCAATATTAGGGTTATGACTCTTTACATTCCGGTGCATCCTTTGGTACAATCTGTGGTTTAGTTAATTTCCATTGGCAAATTAAAACATTTTAATCTTCAGCTTGGTATCTCTGCGAGGATTAATTTCAATAATAATAATTATTATTTCTCCCTTGTCTAGCAACCTTGATATCTGGTGAAAATATGTTTGCAATGTGTTCTGCAATAATAATTACTTTCACTTCCTTTTCACTTAATCTGGAAAACACTTTTTAATCTCCCCCAAAATGATGCCATATTCATTAATTTTCGGTCTTGGTGAAAATATTTCACACCTTTTAGTGAGAATATTTTATCTTTGTGCTTTATATTTTAACCACATCCCCAAAAAATAATATTCATGCCATGATTAATAAATCTTTATTTTGTGGTTTCATTGGAGCTTCTTATTTTTTATAAAATCATTTCATCGTAGAAGCTCCAAAATATTTGCTTCCAATCATATTTCTTATGTTTTCACCATTATTTGACAAAATAATTATCACCCCGTCTTTACTTTCTTGGTGAAAAATATCTCATGGCAAAAATACTCTTTTAGGTTTGTTTTGCAAATATTTGCTTGGAATTTTATTTGTATGCATTCTTCACTTTCCTTTGATAAAAGTCCGTTTGGGTGAAAATAATTAACCATTCTCCAACTTCTCAGGTGAAAGTATAAATACTTTATATGCATTTCAAAATAATGGTCCTTTTAATTTTTTTGGAAAATATTTTTCCTTTGAAATAATACTCCTTTAACGAAGATGTGAAATTCTCCTTTATCACACATTATCAATTTTATTGGTACCTTTTGAAAATATTTACTTTTTCTTTAATAGCACCTCACGGGGCTCCATCGGTAAGAGTTATAAAATCGGTGTGATCTAAATAGTCTCTGCCGATAGTAACTGTCTCCCCGAAAAGGTGTCCATCGGCCAGAAGCATAAGATCGGCACATTTAAAAATTTTCACTCCGATAGCTATTTTGTTGCCGATGACATTTAGGGTTTTTCATTTTTTTTTTTTATTGGTTTGCTAATTTCGGCATGGGCAGTGAGGATTCTGGCGGGAGCTATGGAAAATGGCTATATATTTTCCAATTGCACTTGCTTGAAAGCTTCTAAAAACTAATTCCATTTTGTGCGATTATTGCTATATGTGAGACCACATATTTATTGCAGGGCAGTCCGGACTTTAATATTTGCAAAAATCTCTCTTCCATTTAATTTGATGAATGCTCATATTCTGTTCAAACTCTCCTATTTGGGCACGGGCTGCGAGTATGCTGGCCAAGGTTATGGATTCTGGTTTTACATATGCAAATTTATTAACTAATTTTAATGAATCTAAATTTTCTGTGCTGCTGTTCCATGGAGAAATTCTGCCATATAACACTTGCATTGACTCTTCCCTCAAGTCTTTTTGCTGAATAATGACCCATTCCCTGTTCAACAATTTGCAATTTACAACAGCTTTTAACAATTTGAAAGCATTCTTACTGTTACATAAGCATAGGTTTGGTATGCTATTGCATTTGTATGTTCCATTGATAGGCTGGTTAATATTTACTTTTTCATGATTTGAAGCTTCAATGAATGTCATTGGAACCACGTTGGTTGTTAGAAGTATTATTCGCAAGATTTCAGTCTTTCCAGAATTACATTTTCCTACTCTATATGTTCCTTGTGAGACTAGAATGAGATGTATTTACTGGCATAGTTCAGTATGGAAGACATAGTCATGGATGCCTCAACACATATTATCATAGAATTGGCGTCTACTCGGGTTACTTCATCCCTGAACATAATCCTGGTATGTGCTTGTGAAAATCTAATCAAACTCTGAAGCATATACATTATTGTCCTTGCAGCATTTTGTGTGCTCATGATGTGAAAGAATGAAATAAGTTTTCATCAAAATCCTCTTTCTAGCACTTTGTATTGTGAGCAAAACAGGTTAAATGGCCTCCAAAATTGCCTTGGAAAACCAATAAAAACTTCTCCCAGAGCCACAAAAATGCACCAACATGTTGAGTTATGATAGGGGAGTATGGTCGTCAAATGGATTGGCATGAAGTTATTAGGTTTAAAAGCTGCTCACAATCAAAGTAGCCCACTCGGCATGTTTTTATGCCTGTTCAAACTCAACTGAAACTTGCCAACTTGCCTCTTTGTAAAAATATCAGAGCTGATTTTGAGGAGCTACCATCTTGGAGATTAGGTCATTTAGCTTAAATGAACATGTGTGCAAAAGGATTTTTCATCATTCCTCTTCCTTTGCAAAATATCAAGTGCCAAAGTTGACATTTCTGAAGCTACCTGGGAATGCAGTCACAGAACTGTGTAAAATCCATTTGGATTTGCTTTTGAAAAAATATCAAATGAAGTGCTGGGACCTTGAGAATTGGCATGTGAGTACATTAACATGGGAAGAATTTGAGACATCAATTGGTTTTTTATGAACACGACCCGATTGCTAGATATTACCTTCCAAATTAACCTCCTTGAAAACTGCCCCTGTCAAAACCTGATTCAAACTCACCAACTTGCAATTTAAAAAACCCATTAAATCTCTTCCTGGGAAGTTGTAACTGGAAATTTGATTTCATTTAGACTTGATGAGTGTGTGTGTAAGAGGATTCTTCGCCATCCATCTTCTATCATGAAATATTAAGGGCCAAAGTTAACCTCTCCGCAACTTTCTGGAAATGCAGATATGAAAACTGAACTTTTTACAATTGCTTTTGATTTTGGAAAAATAGCAAACAAGATACTCGGGTTCCAAAAACTGGCATGAAAGTACATTATCATGAGGGGAATATAAGACACTGATTGGTTTGTCATGATCATCATCCAGCTATGAAATATTTTCTTTCAAAGTTGACCTCTCGGGCTGATTTCACATTGTGCAAGTAGCAAATTTTACCAAAACCCTCCAGCTTGACTTCTCAAAACTCAGTTAAATCATGCCATAGGAAGTTGTAATTAGATATGTGTGTTCACATATGATAAGTAATCATGCTTGCAAAGTGATTTTGCAAGAAAATGAACAGGCTTCGAATTACAATGCTTCAAAGTAGGCCACTTGAGCACATTGTGCAGGTGCATTTCTGAGTGTTGAAATTGATTTTTCACATATGGGAACCTAAAATTTTTGCAAAAATTGGTATGAAATTTTATGTCCCAACACATTCCATAGCCTTATGTCCAAATTTATTACAAGAGTAATAGTAGCTAGAGTACCTTTGTGTAGCTGGTTGTCTGATAGGTGGCCACTTGAAATTTTTCTTCTGGTTTCGGACCTGTTTGTTATTACTCTTTTGATTTTTTTTATTCTTCTTAGCATTGTTTGAGGTTTGATTTGCCTTTGAACTTTCACCCTTTTCAAATCCTAATCCTTCTTTATCCTTAGGAGCCTTTTGATTTGCAATCATTTCATCAAGTAGGATGGAACTTTTCTTGAATCTGACTTCTTGATTCTTTGCTTTCTCCAGCTTTATCTTTAGGACCACAATTTCTTGTTCAAGCCTTGAACATTCTTCAAATTTGCCTTTTAGTTTTTCATTTAGGCATTCTCCAATTCTTTTTCCTTTCTCAATTTGCATTTTTAGACTAGTGATTGTCTCATTTGATTGATTAAGTTATTCATTTACTTCCTTGTATCTTTCTTTAAATTTCTTGTTTTTCTCTCTCAACTTCTTGATGCATTCATCTGCTTCCTTAATATTTTCTTCTAGATCTTTGTTTTCATATTGAATTCTTTCCAGATCTTTAAGGGTAGATTTGAGTTCTCCATTCATATCAACTACGCAGTCTTCTTCAGTAAATCCAACAGTAGGAATTTCTTCCAGGGGAATATGATATCTCCTATTTTCCATATGTTCACACTTCAAGATCTTCCTCAAGCGGTTAAGCTTCTTCCAAGGAACCAATCTCTAATACCAATTGTTGAACACCTGGAATACTAAGGGGGGTGAATTAGTATTCTCTAAAACCATTCAAGCATTTAAACATTCATTCCACATAGCATAATTAATTTGCAGTAAGAAAGGAAAGCATGAAAGTTACCATTAAAACATATAACACATAGACTCCAAATTTTTATGTCGAAAACCTAAAAAGGGAAAACCATGATGAGGATTAGCTCACAATATATTATAATGCAATTGGTAACAAGTTTGATACAAAATGATGGACTCACTATCCAAAAGAGAAGTGCTCACTACAGGTGGCTCACTACAAAAGGACTCACTATCTTGAATAGAAAGACATAAACGAAGGGTTGGCTCACTGTCAAATATGAACTGTTAGTAATGCATCTGACTTATGCTGAACATACAGTTCCACTGAAGCTCAGTATACTAACTTAACACATTTCATCTTCACCACAATCTTATCTTTCCTTTCTCTACATCAGATTTCACTCACACACACACACACACACTTAATTGTTTACATTTCTTCATACTTCACACAAGAAATCAATCTTATATATATACCACAATCAACCAACACATCAAATAGGATCGCATACTAGATGTATCGTGTGACCTCTTGATTTGTCAGCTCAAAACTCAAACTTATACTTTTTGTAGAGAGAACCAAAGCATGTAACACATTGATATAGGTCAACACAACCTATAATTACTCCCATAATTCTTCTCCATACATAATTCAACTCAACCTCAAAACCTTTGGGTCAGCACCATTGGTGAAGTAACAATAGAATGAACCAAATGTTTACTTACTACTCAACATGCAGACCACCAAAATGCTTGCCTCTTGGAGAGAACATATTTCATACATCTGTGAACTTACCCTCAAAACTGTATAGTAAAATATTCATCTACAGTGGAATGCGGAGCATTCCAACATACCACTAATACTACCATTATTGTTGAAATGCACAAGACAACTAAGAGGGGGGTGAATCAGTTGTAACCAAAACTTAACTTCTTATAAGCATCGACACATCAACCACTTAGTCACTGTTATTATGATTTAACCATGAAAGCATGAAATCAGAAACATAAGCACATTCACATATTCAACACATGAGACACCTAATTTTTTTACGTGGAAAACCCAATGAGGGAAAAGCCACAGTGAGGATTAACTCACAGTATAAATGATATATCAAAATTTTAAACAAGACTCACTTTCGAAGGCTCACTACCTTAGGGCTCACTGAAAAAAGAAGGGGCTCACTACCAGAAGTAGAAGAAGATAGAAGAAGATAGTTACAATAAGAATGAATCTCACAGTAACTAGGGATCCACCACAAACTCAACTAAATCTATCGCAACCTCTCTGCATCAAAAAGATATTCTTTACTATTTACTATCATACCATTTAGATCACACCAACAACAAATAATGCTTCTCATGCAGCCATTTCATCTATCTCAACAACTCTGCATAATTTCTTGATCATCTAACTCATATTTATACGTTTACAATCTTTGAAACAATCTTCAAGGTTAGCACAGATAACAAACTTAAACAATTTTCAAATTAGGTCTAGACCTAAACATTCCTGTGGTGGAAATGAATGAATGTGGAACACACCACACCTTACCATAGACTTAAATGCAATCTTCCACACAACAACACACTTTCATAAATTCCAAGCATACCGCAAGTAGTGAAAACAACTAGGTCAGCCAAAACTGGTGTTAACACTAAGACATTTAGGAACACAATTCAACCATGATCTGAATTACTCGTTGTGGACTAATCAAAAAATAGGAACATGATCTAGAGACATCCACAAGCACATTACAATCACCAAGAACTTCTGCACAACCTCCAAACACTCTATCCAAAAGATTCTTCAAACCAAACCACTTAAACATTACTGCCAACCACTGTCACAAAGAAAAGATCACTTGCAGAGCACCAAATCACGAACCAATTCAAATGAAGGCACGTAACATCATCCCAAACTTAATCCTAGAACTGCAAACTACAAAACTTAAATGCAGGGAGATGTGGAGCATAATACATTCTCCCTGTCACCATTGAATACTCAAAAAAGTAGTTTTTTCTCTGGTGAATAGAACTCACTCAAATCTTCACACCGAAGGCTCAAACTTGAGACATAGCAACTACAGACATCCCTTAACATAACTTTCAAACCATAGATAAAGATATTAAATCTACAGGTTATGCAGAGAAAAGCACTACACTATTCTTCTCAGACACTTGCTTAAACTCATCTGAATAACTTCCTTAGATGCTGACCTTAGGTGTTGACATCAATAACAACATTTACTGCTCATACTTGCAACAATATCATCATTATAGAGTTAGGTACCCTATTAAATCTATCTTTAACTATGGAGGACTTCAAACCATGAGACTTTGGATTTAGACTCCTTCAACATGTACCAAAATTACCTCAGAACCGCATGACAAGATTCTTCATAGCAGAACAATGTAGTCCCCAAAATTGGTTTATTGAACACTAAAAATAGTACTATGAGACTTAGACAAATTTGCAGAACAATTGGTACTTTGGTCTTCTCTAGACCAACACTATTGCATCTCTATAATGGGTTTCCATCAATGACAACACCATACACTATCATGCTCTTCAATATCCATTAGTCTCTCTATTAAGCTCATGTTGTCAGCACATGGACTTCAATGACAATCTCTTAACAATTTGGGTATATATTAGGATGCCTTTCCAAGCCATGGTCAAACCAACAACAAAGCCAAGGGCTCCAACAACACAAATAATGTCAATGCCTCTACTTCCTATGACTCTATTGTAGGTCATATCAATGAATGCCATTCCCAAGTTGCCACCATTAGCATTGTACCAAAAACATCTAACTGTGATGTGACTACATGCTGAGGTTGAATAACCCTTCAAAGAGCCCCATCCAATTCACAATCATCACCTCAATACAACATTCTTAATCATTTGAATAAAACCCCTACACAAATATCCATCGTGGAGCTCCTCCATATTTCTCCTACACATAAACAAATCCTTGATAGAGCACACCTAGAGTCACGTGTCCCAAATAACATTGATACAAATTGATTTCAAGCCATGATAGGACACTTATCCTCACCCCATCATCTCGTATTCATTGAAAAAGACCTCCCTTCAAATACCCCTTCACAAAACAATGCCCTTAATTTAGAAGTACTCATTCACAAGCATAAGATCAAGAAAGCCCTTGTAGATGGTGGATCAAACCTCAATCTTTGTAATTTGAAATTAATAAGATAGCTGGGATATTCTAAAATTGTCACAGACTCACAGAAAAGTACTACTATCAAAGGCTATGATGATAATGAATGTGAGTCTGTAGGTATCATAAAATTCCCCATTCAAGTTGGTCCTGTAATAATGGAAACTCCCTGCCAAGTTTTGGACCTTGATGTTGCAACTATGAGTAGTAAGTTGTCATTGATGTCAACACCTAAGGTCAACATCTAAGGAAATTATTTGAATGAGTTTGAACAAGTATCTGAGAAGATCAGTACAGTGTTTTACTCCGCATATTGTGTAGATTGAACATCTTTGTCTATAGTTTGTAGGTTATGTTAAGGGATGTTTGTAGTTGCATTATATCCCAAAGAGTCATGTGATAGTAGTCAAGAGGATAATGATGTATTTAAAAGGCACTTTAGACTATGGATTGTGGTATCCCAAAGATACTGATTTCACTCTTAGTGCTTATACAAATGCAGATTGGGATGGAGATGTTCATGACAGAAAAAGTACAAGTGGAGGTGCTTTCCTCTTGGGTAATAGATTGGTTTCATGGCTGAGCAAGAAGCAAGAATCAGTTTCATTGTCTACTGCAAAAGTAGAATATATTGTTGTAGAATTTTGTTGCACTCAAGTGCTTTAGATGAAGAAAATATTGAAGGACATAAGAGTTGTGTATGAAGAACCAATTTCAATTGTTTGTGACAATACAAGTGCTATAAACATTTCAAAGAATCTAGTGATGCACTCAAGGACAAAGCATATATCAATAAGGTATCACTTTCTGAGAGAAAAGATAATAGAGAATGAAGTAAAGATGGAGTATGTGTCTACAAAGGATCAAATTGTAGATATTTTCACTAAGCCTCTTCCTAAGGATACTTTTGTGTATCTTAGGGAAAAGTTAGGGGTTATTACCCCTCCTACTCTAAACTAAGATGCATAGGAAATGCATCAATTTAGTGGTGCTCAATGTCTCATTCTTTGATCTAGATTAATGTTTTGTAGGCTACCTCTCAGGGGGAGCTGGTAGATATTGCTGATACGAGTTTATATTTAAGAGCAGTAAGTGTTGCAGTATTGATGATAGGGGGAGTTGTGCAGTAAAGAGAAAGAAAAGGTCTGACACCCTTTGCCATTGATGTCAAAGGGGGAGAGAAGTTCATGTGAAAAAACCTAAGAAGAAAGTTGTAGTCAAAGAAAGCAGCAAGTAAGGGGGAGCAAAGAAGCAAAGAAAGATTGTATGTCTTGATGGTTTTTCACATCATGTGTTTCCATCAATGACAAAGGGGGAGATTGTTGCAAATATGAGTAGTAAGTGTTGTCATTGATGTCAACACCTAAGGTTAGCATCTAAGGAAATTATTTGAATGAGTCTGAGCAAGTATCTAAGAAGATCAGTATAGTGTTTTTCTCTGCATATCCTATAGATTGAACATCTTTGTCTACGGTTTGGAGGTTATGTTAAGGGATGTCCGTAGTTGCTATGTTTCAAGTTTGAGTCTCCGGTGTGAATATTTGAGGGAGTTATGTTCACTAGAGTAAAAACTTATTTTCTGTCCATCTAATGGTGACAGGGAGAATGTATTTTGATCTACATTTATCTGCATTTAAGTTTTATAGTCTAAGGTTCTCGAATTAAGTTTGTAATGATTTTATGTGCCTTTAGTTCAAATGGTTTATGATTTGGTGCTCTGCAAGTGATATTTCCTTTATGACAGTGGCCGACAGTCGTGTTCAAGTGCTCCAGTTTGAAGAATCTTATGGATAAAGTGTTTAGAGATTGTGTGGATGTCTTGGTGATTGTAATGTGCTTGTGGATATCTCTAGATAGTGGTCCTACCTTTTGATTGGTCTACAAAGTGTAATTGAGATTGTCCATGAAGCGTGTTCCTAAAGGCCTTAGTGTTAACACTGGTTCTAGCCAACCTGGTTGTTTTCATTACTTGCGGTTATGCTTCAAAGTTTGTAAAGCATGTTGTTGCGTGGAAAATTGCATTTAAGCCCCAGCTAAGGCTTGGTGTGGTCTGCATTCATTTCTCTTCTCCCCTAATCTATTTATGTCCAGACCCAATTTGAATATTGGCTAAATATGTATGTATGTTGACCTTGGAGATTGTTCCAATGGTTGATGATTGTAATGCCAACCTTGATGTTCATTGCAAGGTTGATGAATTGTATAAATACATGTAATGAAGTTATGGATGATCAATGAGGATGTGAAGATAAGTACAAAGTGAAAAGTAGAGTAGAGAAGAGGAAATCTATTGCACTTCAATGGAACTGAACCTTGGCATAGTGTAGATACTACTATCTCAGTTCACCCCATTGGTAGTAAGCCACCCACTAGCAATGAGCCACCCACAGGTAGTGAGCCACCCCATTGGTAGTGAACCCCTTCTTTTGTAGTGAGCCTTATGGGCAGTGAGCCTTGTTGTAAATTTTGATATACCATTTATATTATGAGCTAACACTCACTGTGGTTTTTCCTTTATTGGGTTTTCCACGTAAAAATTAGGTGTCTCATGTGTTGAAAGTGTGAATGTGTTTAAGTTCTGATCTCATACTTTCATGGTTAAATTACAATAATAGTGATTAAGTGGTTTATGTGTTGATGGTTTTAAAGTTTTGGTTACAACTAATTCACCCCCACTCTTAGTTGTCTTGCGTATTTCAATAATTGGTATCAAAGTGAGGGTTCCTTCAAAGAAAGCTTAACAACTTGAGGTAGATCTGGGATGGCACACAAGAAGGTTGCTCTTGAAGACCTGGAAAGAACTGAAGAAGAAATCAGATATCTGAAGGAGAATGTCAAAGAAGCAGATGAATGTATCAGAAAATTACGAGAGCAATTTAAGAAGTTCAAAGAAAAATATAAGGAGGTTTGTGAACAACTAATATCAACAAATGAAACCTTGAATGATTTGAAAGTGGAAGTTGTAGAAAGAGTAAAAGCAGAAGAAGACCTAAATTTGTTGGTGAAAGGCAAATTAGAAGAATGTGCTAAGCTTGAAAAGGAAGTTGGAAACCTAAAGACAGATTTGGAGAAAGCAAAAAGTTATGAAGAAAAGTTTAAGATAAGTTCTACAAAACTTGATGAGATGCTTGCTATCCAAAAGACCTCTAATGACAAAGAAGGCTTGGGATTTGAGAAAGGTGAAAGTTCTAAAATAGGTCAAGAAAAGAATGCTAAGATCAAGAAGGACAAAGGCAAGTAGATCCAAAATCAAAGGAATAGACCCAAAAGACCACCAGTCAGGCAACCAAATGCTCAAAGGTACCCATCTTTCAATGGTTATTGTAATTCATGCAAATAGTTTGGTCATAAGGCTACTCATTGTAGGAGCAGAGTGAATCAAAATATTACATCATTTTCTAGTCAGTGCTTTACTTGAAATAAAGTAGGTCATAAGGCTAATGAATGTAGAAGTCAGATAAGGAATGATTATAACAATAGAAGGAATGCTCAAACCTTTAGAGGTAACTGCCTTATATGCAAAATATTTGGTCATAGAGCTAGTGAATGCAGAAGTCAGACAAGAAAGGATTATAACAATGGAAGGAATGCTCAATCTTTCAATGGTAATTGTTTTACATGCAATAGAATTGGACACAAAGCTAACCAATGTAGATCCAGAATGAATAAAAGGAATACTAGTCAGAGGAATGTTGTGTGTTACAATTGTAATAGGGCTTGACATATTGGAAGATTTTGTAGTAGCAAAAAAAAGGATAATCCAGTTGAAATGAAGAAACTAGTGCAAAAGGTTGATCCAAAAAAAATCAAGAAGGAGATGAACAAGATATGGATCAAGAAGGATGTAAATGAAGTCAAGGATGAGCTTGTACCAATATCTGGTGTAGATGTTCCCTCCAGAAACTAAGATAGAGCTTTGGCTTAGGGGGAGTCTCATTGGAAATTTTTTCTCCCCTACCAAAGGATTGATGCTGATGCCACAACATGAAGAGAAAAGGTTAAGGATTAGGACAGAGACTTTGTTTGTAAAGGATAAAGGAAGATTTGATCAGAAAAGAAGATAGGTTATGAATTTTGCCTAAGTATCTATTTGGTAAAATCAAGTTACAATGTTCTAGTAATTTGGTCTGCATTGGTCCACTATTGAAGATGATTCTCTGTGGTTTTGGCATATGGTTATTCATCATTAGTTACATCTACATTCAGAAGTTTGTCTGATTTTGATAATTGGCTCGAGAGTAATGAGTAATGGAAGTACAGGTTGACATAACACAGTTGTTTCTAGTACAAAGTAGTTTTCATGATGATTGGAAGTATTTGATGAACTTAGTATGAATTAGATGAATCTTCAAGCAATTGCAGGATGAAGAAGCTTTGGAAAGGATTCCTAAGATCCCTAGGGTTTGTGCAGAAGCATCACACTAAAGACCAGATTATTGGTAATAAGAGAAAAGGTATTGTAGATGAAAAGATAAATCTCTATTTACTTTCAAATATTAAACCTAAGATAGGTACTGAAGCATGTAATGATCAAAGCAAAGAATGAAGAACTAATGCAAATTGAAAAGAACAAGACATGGGAACTTGTCCCTAGGCTTGTAGATAAGTATGTGTTTGGAACAAAGGGGGTTTTCAAAAATTGGAGAAGTGATAAACAAAGCAAGACTAATATGCAAAGAAGGTATAGATTTTGAGGAGACTTATGCTCCTGTGGCAAGGATTGAAGCAATAAGAATGTTTCTAGCATTTGTAGCACACAAAGATTTCAAAGTGTAGCAGATGGATGTGAAGTCTACATTCTTGAATGGACAGCTGGAAGAAGAAGTTACATTGGACAACTGGAAGGATTTCAGTCATTAGACCAAGGTGACATGGTGTGCAGATTGAAGAAAGCTCCTAGAGCCTAGTATGTGTAAGAGATTTGTAGAGGAAATGCAAAAGGAGTTTTAGATGTCTATGTTTGGTGAAATGAACTTTTTAGGACTCCAGATCACTCAATTAGAAAAAGGAATTTTCATTTCTCAGTCCAAGTATGTGAAAGAATTGTTGAAGAAGTTTCAAATGGAGGATTCTAAGCCAGTATATACTCCTATGGCAATTGGTTGCAAGCTAAGCAAGAATGATGAATCACCTAAGACTGATAAGAAAAAGTATAGGTCTATGATTGGAGGACTACTTTATCTAACCCATACAATACCAGATATAATGCATGTAGTTTGTCTTGTAGCAAGATTTCAAGAAGATCCCAAAGAGTCACATGTGATAGCAGTCAAGAGGATCATGAGGTATTTAAAAGGCACTTTAGACTATGTATTGTGGTATCCCAAAGATACTAATTTTACTCTTAGTGATTATACAATGCAAATTGGGTTGGAGATGATGATGATAGAAAAAGTACAAGTGGAGGTGCTTTCCTCTTGGGTAATAGATTGTTTTCATGGCTCAACAAGAAGCAAGAAGCAAGAATTAGTTTCTTTGTCTACTGCAGAAGAAAAATATATTGCTGCAGCATGTTGTTGCACCAAAGTGCTTTGGATGAAGCAAACATTGAAGGACATAAGAGTTGTGTATGAAGAACCAATTTCAATCTTTTGTGACAATACAATTGCTATAAACATTTCAAAGAATCCATTGATGCACTCAAGGACAAAGAATATATCAATAAGGTATCACTTTTTGAGAGAAAAGGTAACAGAGAATGAAGTAAAGATGGCATATGTGTCTACAATGGATCAAATTGTAGTATTTTCACTAAGCCTCTTCCAAAGGATACTTTTGAGTATCTTAGGAAAAAGTTAGGGGTTATTACCCATCCTACTCTAAACTAAGATGCATAGGAATTGTATCAGTCCATTGGTGCTCAATGTCTCATTCTTTGATCTGGATTGATGTTTTGTAGGCTACCTCTTAGGGGGAGCTGGTAGATGTTGCTAATATGAGTTTCTAATTAAGAGTAGTAAGTGTTACAGTGTTGATGATAGGGGGAGTTGTGCAATAAAGAGAAAGAAAAGGTCTAACACCTTTTTCCATTGATGTCAAAGGGGGAGAGAAGTTCATGTGAAAAAACTAAGAAGAAAGTTACAGTCAAAGAAAGCATCAAGTAAGGGGGAGCAAAGAAGTAAGGCAAGATTGTATGTCTTGATGGTTTTTCACATCATGTGTTTCCATCAATGACAAAGGGGGAGACTGTTGCAAAGATGAGTAGTAAGCATTGTCATTGATGTCAACAGCTAAGGTCAGCATCTTAGGAAAGTATTTGAATGAGTTTGAGCAAGTATTTGAGAAGATCAGTATAGTGTTTTGCTCTACATATCCTGTAGATTGAACATCTTTTTATGTAGTTTGGAGGTTATGTTAAGGGATGTTTGTAGTTTCTGTGTTTCAAGTTTGAGCCTCTGGTGTGAAGATTTGAGTGAGTTATGTTCACCAGAGTAAAAACTTCTTTTCTATGCATCTATTGGTGACATGGAAAATGTATTTTGCTTTACATTTCTCTGCATTTAAGTTTTACAGTCTGCGGTTTTGGAATTATATTTCTAATGATTTTATGTGCCTTGAGTTCAAATGGTTCATGATTTGGTGCTCCACAAGCGATCTTTCCTTTATGACAGTGACCGACAGTAATGTTCAAGTGCTCCAGTTTGAAGAATCTTATGGACAAAGTGTTTAGAGGTTGTGCAGATGTTCTTGGTGATTGTAAAGTTCTTGTGGATGTCTCTAGATCATGTTCTTACCTTTTGATTGGTCCACAAAGTGTAATTTGGATCCTACATGAAGTGTGTTCCTAAAGGTCTTAGTGTTAACACTGGTTCTGGCTGACCTGGTTGTTTTCACTACTTGCGATTATGCTTCGAAGTTTGTAAAGTGTGTTGTTGCATGGAAAATTGCATTTGAGCTCTAGTTAAGGCTTGGCATGGTCCACATTAATTTCTCTTCTCCTCTAATCTATTTAGGTCTAGACCTAATTTGAATATTGGCTAAATATGTATGTATGCTGACCTTGGAGATTGTTCCAATGGTTGATGATTGTAATGCCCACCTTGATATTTATTCCAAGGTTGATGAGTTGTATAAATACATGTAATGAAGTCATGGATGATCGATGAGGATGTAAAGATGCAAAGATAAGTGTCAAGTGAAAAGTAGAGTAGTGCAGAGGAAATCTATTGTACTTCAATGGAACTAAACCTTGACATAGTGAAGATGATACTATCTCAGTTCACCCCATTAGTAGTGAGCCCCTTCTTTTGCAGTGAGCATTTTGGGTAGTGAGCCCTAAGGCAGTGAGCCTTGTTCTAAATTTTGATATATCATTTATATTGTGAGCTAACACTCACCATGGTTTTTCCCTTATTGGGTTTCCCACATAAAAATCTAGTGTCTCATGTGTTGAATGTCTAAATGTGTTTAAGTTTTAATCTCATACTTTCATGGTTAAATTAAAATAACAGTGATTAAGTGGTTGATGTGTTGATGGTTTTAAAGTTTTAGTTACAACTAATATACCCCCCCTCTCAATTGTCTTGCGCATTTTAATACTTGATCTCCCATACAATAGCCTCCTTGGGTGCCCATGGATCCATGCCATGCATGACATCCCTTCCACCTACCACCAATGCATAAAATTTTCTCCATGATAGCTTTGAAGTCACCATTTTTGTTGATGCCTACCTGGTAGGTTATCATCAAGTCCTAACACTTTAGTAAAAAATATGTCAATTATGTTGACCAGGCAGTGTCCAACGCTATCTGCAATAGGGAATGGATTCAAACATCTCAACTTAGCAAAGGTTTTTTGATTTTTTGAGAAATCTTTTAACAAAATAAATCTATACTAGAAAGCATTCAATCTTAATCTATAAAGCATTTGGACTTTAACTTAGAAAGCATATAAATTCTAAACTGGGAATCAACACATTAACTTCTATCTAAGGATTTGAAAGAAATAGGTTAATCTAAGAAAACAAGAAATTTATTAAATGTAAACTTCCACTATCAACTGTAATGAATTTCCATATGTAGCAGGAGCTCCAGAAATTATAGCATAATACATAGAACTTTACAGACTTTAACTTTAAAGGAAATAACTAAAACACAATATCCTGCAGGGACACAACAATACTATTCTACCAAAACACCATTCAATGGAAGGTTATAAAACATTCATAGAACATAATTTAAACAACACAACTTCACAACATTAAAATACTTATCTATTCCTATATCATTTGAGTGGCCAAATCTCTAGAGATCTTCTACTAATTCAAATCACATTCATCATTTAACAGTTCCAAAATTCCATTCGTGTTCTCATTATTTCAAATAATATTATTTAGAGCAGAACTTGATTGTCTTTTTCATAGTGCATAACAGAACATAATATATCAACTGAACATCACCATCACATAGTATATCATAACATAACACATATCTATTTTTAGGAATCATCCCATAATCTATACTACCAAAATCCTAGATTTCAGGGGGTGTATTAATGCCACTAAAGAAGTCTTCAACAAAAAAATAGACTTTAACTAAACTAGTTGTCTGTTAAGTTCAACATATTAAAGGCTCTGAGTGGAGCCATGAAATGTCTTAAGTGTTTTTAACAGAAAATAAAAGAAACTAAGAAACTACCAGGTGGTTGGAGGTAACACATACTAAAGTCCATGATCATGTATCTCCTATAATTCTAGTGCCCCAAATTATGGCACTGCTGACTCCAGTTGCTTTTAAGTCTATTCCTTCCACTAGGTTATACGTAAAAACCTGCATAAATACATAGATCTTTACACACAACCACGTCAACATTAGTGAAAAACTCAAATCAATTCCAAAACAAAGATTGTACATTATTCTTTTGACAATAAACAAATATTGCTTATAAAACTAGTAAATTAGCATGGTTTGGGTGGTTTGGTAGCACATGAAACAGTCATATGGCTCATAATAGAAATGAGGTTACTTCACTGCCCATTTCAATATTGTAGGATGATGGAAAGAAAGAGTTCCAACCTTTATCCTAACAATGATGTCACATCATCATCATCATTCTATATAGATCCATCATCCCTTTCATTACCATCCACCTCAAAAACTCCAACTCTTGAGATCAAGGTCCAAGTCAAAGACAAGGGGTGTGGAGAATACAAGCTATAAGAATCTTTCTGCATTGGCCAACTTCTGCTCTCTCCAAAATCACATGGCAAACCTCAATCCTCAAGCTTAGTATCAACTGTGGTCATCAAGAACAAACCAACAACATTTGACCACTGTGGAGAGTTAGATAAAAAGTCCATTGATGAAGACATCTCCAAGTGGTTGTATAAAGAAGAGGAATAAGTCCTATTACCTATAGAGAAATATGCTAATGGACTCTGAATTGTCAAAAATATGGGTTACAAAGGACAAGGTGGACTTGGGCCACATGAACAATGTATCATAGAACCTATAAGTGAAACAAGAAGACCTCAATTTCAAGGACTTGGATATGGATCAATTAAGTGTGTGTCCATAGATATCAAATTTATTCTTAGTGAGGTAGCCAAATCTTTTCCCACTATGGACACCATCGACAAGGATACCAACAAAGACTCCTTAGAATACTTTGCCCAACTCTTTGAAGAATCTTCCATATCTATAGTACCCTCCACCATTTCATTCACATCCACTGACATAGCACTCATCTACCCCCAACTAATTGATTGGGAACAACAAGTCCCTCCCATCTTAGATATTGTTCAAAATGAAGAAGCACTTGCAAAATTCATGGGATTATGAGAACACATTCCTTTAGGGGATCATACAACTGGTTTCATCATAGAGCTTAACATTGAAGCATACTTCGACAAGAAGGCCAAATCTCCAAGTCGCAAAAGTAATATAATAAAAAGGTCCCCAAGTGAAAACCACCATGTGGCACTATTGGACCATAGAAAAGTAAAAATAAAAGATGCATCTGATGGTGAAAATCTCTTTGAGGTACTGGAGGATGGGGGATTTGACCTTCTTGTCAATGCTCTTTATCCTAAAAAATCTCCATTGTCAATAGAAAAATCTCACGAGTTGAACTTGGGCACAACAAAGAATCCAAAGATCACATTTTTGGCTGCTTCCTTATCATTAGAGGAAAAGGAGAATTTCACAACATTCCTTTAGAAAAAACTCCCAAAAATTTGCATGGTCTTATACTGATATGCCTGGTCTGGACCCATCTTTACTGGTACATCACCTAATAGTATATCCTGATGCCAAATCAGTTAATTAGAAATTGAGAAAGATGCACCCACATATTGCACTTTTGGTGGAGGCAGAACTTGAAAAGTTGTTATCAGTAGGATTCATTAAGCCCATTAACTATCGAGAATGGGCATCCAACATAGTACCAGTCTCCAAACCAAATGGGGGCATCCATATTTGCAATGACTTCCAAGATCTAAACAAAGCATGTCCGAAGGATGAATTTCTACTACCAAATATTGACACTATTGTAGATCTCACCACCAGACATGAGATTCTCTCACTTATGGATGGATTTTTAGGCTATAATCAAATCTGCATTGCTAGAAAAGATCAACATAAAACAACATTCACTTGTCTAGGGGGTACCTACTATTGGTAAGTCATGTCATTTGGTCACAAAAATGCTAGAGCCACCTATCAACGAGCAATGATAGTGATCTTTCATGATATACTTCATTAGATTATGGAGGACTATGTGGATGACCTCCTTGGTAAGTCAACAACAAGAAAAGAACATCTATAGGTTTTAGCAAAAATATTTTATCACCTAGAACAATATCAAGTATGACTCAATCCTAAAAAGTGTGTATTTGGTGTCACTTCTAGAAAATTATTGGGATATATAGTATCAAGGAGAGGTATCGAAGTGGATCCAGCTAAAGTAAAGGCCATTGTTTTCATGCCTCCACCACGAAATCTAAAGCAGCTCCATAGTTTACAAGGGAAACCTCAATCCATTCATCATTTCATTGCACAACTTGCAGACAAATGTCATCCATTTACACATCTTCTCTGCAAAAATGTCACATTCCAATGGGATGCTCCATGTCAGGAAGCTTTTGACAAATTGAAGGAATATTTATCTTCTCTTCCAATTCTTATGCCTCCTATTCAATGAAAACTGCTACTTTTGTATATTTAAGCAACATCAACAGTATTAGGCACTTTACTAGCACAACACAATGAATCAGGCAAAGAAAAAGCTATATATTATATTAGTCAAACCTTGGTAGGATATGAACTTAATTATACCCCCATGTAGAAAGCATGCTTAGCAGTTGTCTTTAGTTCCTAGAAAATAAGGCACTATATGCTCAATCATCAAGTTAAGATCATTTCCAAGGTCGATCCACTAATTTATATCTATTTTCAAAGGCTACACTCATAGGACAAATGGCAAAGTGGGTTATCATTCTTAGTGAATTTGATATAGAGTATGTGGGCTGAAAATCTATCAATGGACATGTCATAGAAGATCATCTTGTCGATGTTCCTATTCATTCAAATCATCCACTTACCTCAAAATTCCCAGATGAATCCATATGTTTAGTCATCCCACAGCACATTCAAAACTATACTTTCTTGGATCGTTCACTTCTCATGGGTTTGGAGCATGAATTCTCTTCATCACCCCTCAAGATGATTGCATCCCCAAGGCATATAAGATTGCATTCCATGCACAATTAACATTTTTGAGTATGAAGCTCTAATTATAGGATTACAAATGGTTGTTCAATGGAAGATCAACACATTACATGTGTATGGAGATTCCTTGTTAGTTATCAAACAAGATAATGATGACTTTCAAACCAAGGATGACAAGCTAATCCCCTACAAGAACATGGTCGATGAATTCAAAAAGTATCTTTTAGAGATTTAGTTTGAACAAGTGCCTTGATTGAATAATAGAGCTACAAATGCAATGGAAACCATTGGCTCACTCATCGACATGCCAACCAATGATGTGAGTTTCTTGTGGAGCAACTCTTTATCCTTGCATATGGTACCCCAAATTTTGAACTTGTTTGTGAAATAGTTGGACCTACTTCCCCTTAGTATCAAGACATTTATGCCTACCTCTGTGACCATTACCTTTGACTAAACCTATCCACCAAATAACAAAAACCTTCATTCACTGCTCATCTCACTTTACCATCCTAGGTGATACCCTGTATCAAAGGCGTATCAAAGGTACACTTCTTAGGTGCCTCAACTAGGAAGAAGACCAAACTACCTTACATGAGGTACATGAGGGAATCTGTGGTACACATTCTAGTGGTGCTACACTTGCAAATGTATTTTTGAGAACAAGATACTACTAGCCTAGTATGGAATAAGATGCTCATCAGTTTTCCAAGAAATGCTTACAGTGCCAACAAAATGGTGATCTCATTCATGTGTCGTCTCAAGATTTGCAGCCAATAACAACTCCTTATCCCTTTTCACAGTGGGGGCTTGATCTCATTGGTAAAATAACCACTTTATCATCCAATGGCCACAAATTTATCATAACCACTACCAAATACTTCACTAAGTGGGTTGAAGCAATTCCACTCACTTACATTACTGGTACCCAAATAGCCAAGTTTATCCTGCACTACATCATTTGTCGGTATGGAATTCCCCTCACCATTATCACTTATATTGGTAAACCTTTTAAGAATCAATAAATTTGGTCCCTTTGCAATAAATTCCACATCCAACATCACTTTTTCACTCCCTACTACCCACAAGGTAATGGCCAAGCTGAAGCATCAAATAAAACCATCCTAAAAATCCTCAAAAATATTGTCAATGATGCTGGTCATGACTGGTACCTACAACTAAATCTAGCCTTATGGGCATACTGTACTAGCATTCATATACCTACTGGAGCCACTCCATATTCACTTGTCTTTGGTTCCAAAGCCATCTTACCAATTGAGGTCGAGCTCCCTTCTCTACGGATTTCACTACAGAACCTCATGAATGAAGAGGAGTATCATATATCAAGGTTACAAGAATTAGAACTCCTAGATGAAAGGCATCTTCATGCCCTAAACCATCTTCAAGCATACTAGAATCATCTTTGATGGAGTTACAAAAAGAAAGTCAAGACTCACCATTTTGAAATTGGCGACCTTGTCCTTAAAAACAAATCAGTGCAATCTCTAAGAATGAGAGAAAAAGGGAAAATTTGAACCAAATTGGTAGGACTTTTTGTCGTCACAGCTACATATGGATCAAGGGCCTACCAAATTGCAACACCAAAGGGCCAGCCTCTTGACAAACCAATAAACATCATTCACCTCAAGCGGTTCTATACTTGACCCTTGAATATCCTAGATAATATATAGCAAAACAAAAATTTCAAAATAGTAAAGAGAAAAAATCCTTCCTATGGTGAAAACCACTTTGATGACACCTTGGGAAAGTACCATGGTGAAAACCTGGCAAATAGGCACCATGTGTAGAGTCTATTATTCACCATCTATTAGGTTCTCACCCCTCCCATCCAATCCACCATATGTTATCTTTTCCATTTATCCACTTATCCCACTATCATGGCTTGATAATTGATAGAGATTGATATTATCCCATCCTCACCCATTTTCATTGCAAGTATTGCCTATCTCATTCCATAATAAATACCCTTGTACCTAACTAGGGGCATTCATGGTATATACCTAATCATCCTGGAGAGGGATCACTACCATTATGACTCACACTTTTGACAAACAAATGAAAACATCAAATATTCTCAAAAAACAAAAAAAAATCAAAACATACCCAAACACAAAAACATCACATATTCCCAAAAATAGAAAAAAAAAAAAAAACATACAAAATCCAAGCAATAAAATCATATGTAAGTCAAGTTTTATTCCATTTTCACCAATAATAAATGCATACCCATTAAACTTGATACCCAAGAAAAGAAAACTACACATTAAAAACATAGAGATTTTATACAAAATCATAGGTAAGATCAATATTTTGAAACACCTTGATACCTAAGTACCCTTTGCCTCATCATATCAAGATATCATCCAAAATCATGCCTATAATAGGATAAATTTTTCCTATATCCTACATCATCCCATATCAATCACATTTTGGGGCAAGAGATTACAATGGTTGATCAGTTGTTTTGTTAGTTGGTCTTTTTCTTTTTGATTTATCTTTTTATCTCTTTCTATTTTTTATTCAAAGGCCACCTCGATCTTTCTATATCTTGGTATGTTTAGATTGGCATAGAATGGGGCATAATCATTGATTTTTGTGTGTTGTGTTTGGTGGATGATCTTATTACTCTAGTTAATATTCATACATTGTATGTGTAGGAATAGCTTTTTGCATACTACATTGTCCTTTTGCATGTAAGGCTATGCAATACCTTTTGTGCATTGAGGAGTCATGCTCTAAGTTTTCTTCTTCACATGTCTAGAAAAGGTTGTATTATGCTAGGCATGCATAAGATTATCCTTTTGGTTGCAGTGTCAAGCCCATGCAAAGGATACAAAGTCACCCTGGTTCCTTGTACCTTGGTGCATAATATCCATTTTTCTATATTAAATAAAGGACTGTGTTACTTCATGTCAGCATAACTACTCCCAAACACAAACACATCATTCTTACATCCATCTTTTTCAAATTCTTCCTAAGCATCTCATCCTAACCGTTTTTGCTTTCTATCCATGCTAACTATATCTTTCCCTTAAACACTTTTCTTTCATTATAGCCATTTATTATTATCATTTCTATTTATCATTATCCTTTGCCATTATCATTATTTCCATTATCATTATCATTTTGATTATCATTAACATTTTCCATTATCATTATCATTTCCATTTCCATTTCCATTTTCATTAACATTTCCATTATCCTTATCCTTATCATTTTCATTTCCCTTATTAATGTTCATTGCCATTATCATTGCCATTGCCATTATCATTATCATTTCCATTATCATTTTCATTTTCATTATTATTTATTACTATTACCATTATGCCATCATATCTACACTACATACATACATCATCAATAATACATCACCTATCACCACATCATGTCTACACTACAAACATCATCATCAATAAATGCATCATCATCTATTCTAATCCATCTACATCATAAATCCATATATTACCATTAGTCATAACATTTCATGCAAAGATAACATAATACATTCATCAAATCACATCAACATATACTACCATATCATCATGACATCATCAATAAATCACCATAATACAATCATAAACACCATAAAAATACTGATGTCATCATATATATAATCCAAAATGGCCAAATACAATGTCTGTGTATACAAAATACTTATAAACCCACAAGCATCAAAAGTACATAACATGATAATCATCATAACATCTCATGAAGAATTGCCTACATCTAAATGTATTGAAGGTGAAGGCTATGGGTTGGACCTTGAAGGTGGAGGAAGGCATGGTCCCTATGTACTTGCAATCTTCTCTAATGGACCTGATGGTGGTAGAGTCTGTGCTACCATAACTCTAGGAGGTCCTATCATTGATGGCCTTGATCTCATCAACCTACCAGTCCCTGATCTGCTCCATGTGCTAAAACTCTATGATCTCTAGTCTATTGGTACCACACTATCATAAAGAGTACGATAGTACTCTGCCCTCCATCTTGCCACTGCTAGCTCACATCTGCTACATCCCTCCACCTACTATGATACTCTATGCTATGTCATACTCCTATTAGAGACATGAAGTAGAAGCCACTTCTACATCTCTCTCCACCCTGAGAGCATCATGCTCTACCATCACCTACTGAAATAACCTATCACCATCACCATCCCTACTAGGTGTCTATATATGTACTTGCAATGCCTATACCTATCCCTGTAAAGTTTGGATATCAAGGAGGGCATTGTCTCTCTCTGCTATCAGCCCAATCACCACACCCTGTAACCGCTCCACCTCAATCTGTAGGTTATCCCTGAAGGCTCTAAGTGTATCTAGATCCTCACCATCTCTAAGGACATCCACCACAACCTCTGTCTGACCCCTATCCTCCCCCTCTCCATCCTCTAGGATGTCTACATGACCTCTGTCTACCTATTGTCACACCAGTCTCTGCATGGGAGGCTCTGCTACTTGTCATATCTAAGTGCCTAGGATGGTGAGCCTCACTAGCCTATGTGAAGCCCACCATGCATCAAACTTTGGATTGGTCCTTGTTGTTGAGTTGTAAATTGTGTACACTTGTGTGTAGGCACAATTTCACCAATATTGGCTCCTCCCTTTTAGTGGTCTCAATCCTAGTCCTTTTTAGGTCCACCCTTAAAGCTCTCTTTTAACCTCATTTATAGAATAAGTCATAATCTTGATGAAAGTTCCATCATGACCTCGAAAGATAAATGAAGATTTGGAGTTAGCCTCACATTTAGAGCAAATTTGGGCCTTCAAATGACCCCAAGCCCGTTGGGAAAAAACTATGGATTGGAATTGAGATAAAAATCATTCTTATTGTCTTAATTAATCTTTTAGAAAGTGTTGTATTGTTTTCCTTAATTTATTCCTAAGTGTCAATTCGGGAGTGAATAAGATTTAGAAAGATGTTGGGGTAGTTTACCGAAGGGCTGAGAGTAGTGAGTGAAGTGAGAATGTAATGCAACTAACTATACACCCTTAAGAACAAGAACCTAAATTAATTATTCCGATTTCTATCTTACTGTCACAATTGTGCTAGGATATGTGATAGGAACTGTCACAGACTGATAATAATAACAACTGATTACTGAAAATATCTTTCAATTGTAAACATTAAGAAAACAACTAAATGAATCCAATTTCTCTTACTATAACAATTGATTAAAGCTAAGAATAGATTTAATTAAGGAAAGTAAATTTAAATATTTATAACAATCACACTGCTAAATCACACAATTTAAATCATACACAACTTAAATAAGAGTAATCAAACACAACTTAAATCACACATACCATACAACTAATATGAAAGTCACCAGGTAACCTCAGAGTGGGCCCTGCCTCCTTAGTTTCCAAGTAATGGACTATGAACTTCTCCCTTAATTTAGATTAACCATGCACATAACCATTCCTTAGACTTATTTTTAAAATAAGATCACATTCATCTATTATATGTATATCAAAGTCTATCATATACATACACTTGCTTACTAATTATTTATGCTAATAATAAGTTTGAGTTTGTTTTTGCTTACAACCACTAAAACAAAATGTTTGTTGGAAATCGATTACAGGCCACAGGCTATTACAATAGCAAAACAAATTAAAACTATTCTTAAACAAAAAGATTGGTTGCTCGATGCTTTTGTAACAGCTTTGTTTCCATCGGTCTTCCATGATCCATGTACCCAATGATTGCAATCGTTCCTACTTTCGCCTTCCACATACTCACAATACTTGAACCTGCACCCTTAATTATCCCTGTCAATTAATCATGAAATGATTAATACTTCTTCAAATAATTAGCATTATGGATAGTTTTAATTTGTCTTACAACTTATTAAATAAATCTATTTCCCTTCAACAAATGGTGATAGGAAGTATAAACAAGACAATGTAAACAATGGTAAAAGGGTAAATAAAGGATGAAATCATAAGGCCTCATTTTCTCCCATCATTTTCTCCCCAGCTAAAGGTCTTGCATGTGCTCATGCAAGGAAGAAAAAATTACAAACCAAGATAACCTTGTCAGTCTCTGAATGGTATTAACAATCTCCCAAGACCAAAGCTGTCTCAATGCCTCCATCTGCTCCTCATGATCCTTGATGGGTATATGTTGTTATTTGGAAATTGTTGCTTGATCCAACTCTATTTTCAATCTTTGAATTTCTATTTCTTGTAGTTGAGAGATAGAGTTGGCTTGTTGAAGCGGACTCTGCAATTCATGATTTTCCTCCAACTTTTCAATTGAGCCGATAGGTCTTTAATTTGTTTTAAAAGGATTTCTTTCTCTTCATACTCTTTTTCAGCCTCTTGATCAACTTGGCTAAGAAATTTTCTGTCATCATTTTGTTCCTCTTTTAAACCATCAATCAATTCATCTAATTTTTTAGTTTATGTCCTAGTGATAATAGAACTTAAAGGTACTCCTACCCCTTGTTTAGCCTCTTGAATATCATCAACACATTGATCATCAAGATTTTCATCAAGATTTGTATAGCCTCCCATAGTTTCCTAGTGTTCAAACTATGTTTGTGTGTCTGGCACACCCATTCCCATTTCAATGTCAGTGTCCTTTCTTTCACCCAGTGTTGGGTAGTTGAGGCTTCCCTGTTCTAGTAGAGTACCTCTTGTCCCATGAGGTGAAGTAACTTTCCTTGATTCATCAAGATCAATGGTATCAGACATAGGGATAACATTAGGGTTAAGATCATTACCAGATGGTGGAGCAATGTTAAGGTTTTCAGATTTAAAGGCTCTCCCATCAGAACTAGTTTTTCCTTGTTGCTCTTGCTTCTTTCTTCTCTCGGACAGTCTACGCTCCCTACTAGTTTTCCTTTTTTTCTTAAAGACTTCAGCTAGGACTTTTAGGTTAGAGTTAGGGTCTATTTGGTCATCTAACTCTATAATCACTTGATACTTGAGCTACCCCTTTCAATTTATCCATAGACCCTTTTTCATTCTTGTGTTTTGGAGAAGCTTTTTCAACAATTGGAGGGTTTAAAATTTGTTTGGTTGAGAGTTTCCTACTAATCTTGCATTTAGGGCTTCAGCTAGAGGCAACAGGGGTTTTGCTATTGAGCTTATGTTTTCAGCTTGAGCTAGAGGTAGGATGTTTTTCAAGGGTCTCTTCTTCAGTGTGAGTAGGGTTTGGAGTTTTAGGGCTCCCTTCTCAAGATTCCCTTCTTCCAAAGTTTCCTAGTCTAAATCCTCCCATATATTGACAAAACTCTCCCAATCATTGGGAGGATACATCAATTTCAATTCCTAGATAACTAGTAACTGGATTAACCCATGATGTGCCAAGGAATACTTTTTCCCATCTTGAACGACTTTACTCATTCATTGTAAAGAATAGAGAAGGAAATATGGAACATTCACAAGAAGTCCTCTTCACAAATGTAATAGAAGGCAAAAATGTTGTGCATAAACATAGACGTACCTTCCTTCACAGGTGACGTATTGTATGATAAATCTAGTGACATGTCTCCATGGTTGAGGAAGTGAGCACAACTTAGTCCCCTATCCCTGGACTATTTCAACAGACTCACCCCTCTATAGGAATTGTTTTCTCATGGGTCATATATCTGTGACTTTTGTGGAATTGTCAGGAAAGTAATTTTCTCTAGATAATGGTAACCCTGTCACATCCATAATTGTGTCAATTATGAAAGAAAACTTCAATCCCCTGAGAGAGACTTGATTCTAGTGGAAACCAAGTGCAAATTATTTAGCTACATCACTGTCATACTTGTGCAATCATCTAAAATATACATCCCAATGTGCCTGCTTAAAGATTTTGTAAGCTTCCTTTGCATCTTTTAGATGTGCCATGGAAGTGGGCTCATAATGGTGTTGGCATTCTTGTGCCATGATTGTGCCAAGAAGTTGGAAGTGTATGAAAACAAGAAAACCAAAACTGCTAACACAGAGATGGAAAGAATGGTAAAGGTGAAATGGTAAAATGAGGGTGAAATAATGAAGTTTTAATGGTAAAATGACATACAATTTGAGGAAATGATAAGTGAAAATGGAAAATGGACTGTAAAGGATAGTTAGTGTACCGAAAATGATAGCTAAATATTCCCTTCCCAGGTAATAATATCATGGATAACCGTAGGGAATATACTAAATATATCCTCCCCCCAGCTAAGCAACTGACCCGTCCATGGGGCAAGTCACCATTCATTGTGAAAAACAAATACAAATAATAAATTGAAAATGAACATAAAACCTACTATATTACCAATTACTAAAGGACAACTAGATATCGGTTGGTGCAAGAATGCCAATGCTGGGGTGGCAGTGAGAAAACCATTATAAATGCATAATCATTAGTGATCTAATCAACATGGACAGAAAAGATGTCATAAGGATGATGGAACATGAAGAGATGGAAAGGGTAGGAAAAACATAATGTGCATATGATGACAGAATGTAGCGAGAGATGGGTGACAAGGAGGATGGGATATAGAGAGGATGACATGGAGAGATGGAAGCAACTGAAGAGTATGATGAATCTATGGCATGGAAGAAAATTCATAAAGGCACAAGAAAGATCGACCCTATCAGGAAAAGTAATAAAACCAATAGCAACATGGATTCGGGAGGGCAGACGAAGCACATGGATGTGACAAGAAAAACAACGTGGGCAACCATACAATCTACCTAGTAGCACTAGAATATGTACAACAACCATGGGAATAGAAGTGATGACATGGAGAGAGCTACAACAGGTTAGTACCACAAACCCATGATCTATCCAATCAAAGTAGTAGAAACTGATGCCATCGTGGACGCTAAAGAAGCCAATGACAAAAGACATCATGTAGTGGGAGACATTTGGGCAATATACTTGGTGGCACTAGAACATGTACAGTCTTCACAGGGCTAAAAGTGACATCACTAAGCATGTATGACAACCACCATGGAAAAATGAAATTCCAGTGAAGAGATGATGAAAGAGCCAAGTACATGTCCCAAGAGTGACATGAAGGTTCCTGGCACAAAAAGTAGGCAAAGTGCAGTTGTGAAAAATGAAGACCAGAAGACAACCATCCAAACCAAGGAGGAGCTGAGAAAAGGAGCATCAGTGTGATATAAAGTCATTGAAAAATGTGGACAATGGCAAATTGATTCTTGTCGCACCATAGAATGGGTAGTGATAGGAAAAATCCCAACAGCCATACCAAGGACAGAAGTTCTTGGCACCATGGTGATAGGAAGAACATATTGCATTTTTTTTAAACTTTTGATAATGATACCAGACTGTTGACAAGTTGGTTTTCACTCTGATACTGCCTAGAGGTGCCAAAAAACTAGTTTTCACCTCCAAGTTTATCAACTTTGATAGAGGAATAAGCCAAATGCACTTACCCGTTCAAAAAAGGAAGTTGAAGAGCACACACTGACTTTGAATTCTTCATCTCCAAGAACTTTGAGCTTGTTTGAATGATTAGAATGGTGTGAATTTTCACATTTTATTAACCTCCGTACCAGTCATTTTGCCATTAATACCAACTTCATGCTGAGAGATACAAAGATCAATGTGTCCATATGATTTCAAATATACACCGTTGATCTAGAAAGACCAGATGGTTGAGACTATTTGACAAGATTTGCTTTATATTCGCAGTGAATGCAAATGATATAGTAATCCCACTGTAGTAAATGAAGACCTCCGCGGGGTAGCAGGGCATATATTTCAAGCTTCAAGTCACTCCACAATACTACAGACTATGTTTAGCCTTTATCAATCCTTTAGCGGGCTTGTGGAAACCTCTATTGCTAGGTTAACCACTTACCATTGTCCTGTGCATACATCAAATGATGTAGCACTCCTGTCGCGGGACATCAGGAACCTTTACTTGTTTACCGCCAACCTACAAGCCATCCTTAATGATATGATATTCTTATTGTAGGGCCACATTAGCTTTGAATGTTAGTCTTGTTGTTTACCGCCAGCCTACAATTGTTCTTACCACTTTTTGTGGTAGTGTGGTGATTGTTTATATCACATTACAAATCATTGCACCCTTGCAAGGGACCCTTAGAGTATGCTATTTAGCTCTGTGGGGATCTGATATTAGACCACAACACATGGGAATACAAGGATATAAAACATATATGATGGAAAATGACTAGATGAAGGTATTACAAAAAGTTCTTTGGATTTTAGGGGATGAATGGCAAAAGGATTAAGACTCTTTTCAATGGAATTTTTGAATTAGGGTTTAACACAACTGGGTATAATCAAGTGAATTTTACCATTTCTAACATGTTCATTATTTACACATCAGCATCTCCTAATGCTCTCACAACTTTGTTAGCACAACATGATGATGACAATAAAGAATGTGTTGTGTATTACATTAGCCAAACTTTGCTCAATTATGAAATACGATACACTACGATAGAAAGGCAATGCCTAGCTCTTGTTTTTGCAATGCAAAAACTAAGACAATATCTCTTGAATGCTGAAATTAATGTAATTGTAAAATTTGATCCTTTAAAGCATCTGTTTGCTAAAATAGATCTTTCAGGATGCTTAGCAAAGTGGGTTATTTTGTTAACAAAGTTTGACCTTAAATTTATCTCCCAAAAAGCAATTAAAGGGAAAGCATTAACCGACCACCTAGTGGAAGCTTCTTCACCATTCACTTTCCTGAACCAAGAATCTTTTCTCGATGATCAAATCCTTACCTTGCATGTTGATGATAAGTGGAAATTATTCCTTGATGGTTCTAGATGTCAAATCATCTCCAGTGCTAGTGTTATACTAGTATCTCCTTCAGGTAAGCTGATTCCTCTATCTTACCATCTTAATTTTCTATGTACCAAGAACATTACAGAGTATGAAGCCCTTATTGCTAGCTTGCATGTCACTTTGTCTCTTAACATCAAACATATTTCAATATTTGGTGAGTCTCAATTGATCATAAGACAAGTCACTAGATCTTATCAAGCCAAGCAAGATAAGTTATCTCAGTATCGAGGCTTGACATTATCGTTATTAAAGAATTTCTCATACTTCACAATCAACACAATTCCATGCAAGGACAACTGACATGTGGATGCAATGGAAAGAACTACTTCCTTCCTATCCTTACGTAGTTCTAAAGGGGATTATACATTCATTATCCATAATGTCATGATACTTGAAACATCCAATGTTGCCTTTTGTGATAATTTAGAATCAAGAGAATGGTACTCCCATATATTACAATATTTGTGTGATGGTACCTTTCCTGATTTGACATCTAGAAGTGGTCGAGTTCACATACGCAGACTTGTTGTACATTACGTCATCTTATCAAACATTCTATATCGATGAAGTTACAAAGGTCTCCTCCTTCGTTGCCTTAATAACTCTGAGATCCCAATTGTCCTAAAGGAGGCACACTCAAGTGCCTGCAGAGGACATTTTGGTGAGAAATCTCATTCAAAAATTACTTTATATGGGTTACTATTGGCAAGACATGGATGGAGATTCCTTTGCCTTTGTCAAAAAGTGCCCATAATGCCAACAACATAGTAATCTCACTTGAGTTTTCACCCAAAAACTTCGTGCCCAAGTTTTTCCTTGGCCATTTTTCATGTGGGGTTTGGACCTTATAGGAAAGCTTTCTCCTCCTTCTCAGGGACATACTTTCATCCTTACAGCTACAGATTAATTTGTGAAGTGGGTTGAAGCAGTTCGTCTCCAATCCATGATGGTTGAAGTAATCTGTCATTTTATTTAAGACAACATAATCTCTCAATTTGGTATTCCTTCCACTTTGGTTTCTGATAATGGTGCCTAATTTAAGAAAAAAGATGTGAAGGAATTCTTCGAAAGATATCATATTCAACATCGCTTCTCTACGTCATATTATCCTCAATCAAATGAACAAGCAAAAGCCTCTAACAAAATGATTGGACAAATTCTTTGAAAAACCATTTACAAACATCAAAAAGATTTGCATACTCAATTGTCTTACGCATTATGGGCTTATTGAACTAGTGTTCGTATGGCTACGGGTACTACCCCATATAACCTTGTGTATGGTGTCAATGTAATTATTCCTTCATTATGAATTTCTCTCAAGGGCATCCTCGATGAAAACACTCAAAGGGAATTATAGTATCAACAACTTGAAATGCTCGATGAATAGCATATAAAAACTCTCGAACATCTTCAAGCTCATCAAAAGTTCGTACAATGCTAGTATAAATCACAACTTATTAACCATACATTCGAAGTTGGAGATTTGGTACTCTACAAAAATCAATGTAATGTAAATGCTCCTCCTAGAGAAAAAGGGAAGTTTATCTCAGATTGGCTGGGACCTTACATAATCATCAAATCCTTTGGAATGGGTGCATATATACTGACCAATGAAGGAGGTACACCTTTTAAAGATCCAATCAATGCTTATCATTTGCATAGATATTATGCTTAAAATTTAGTTTTTTATTTGTGTGCTATCATTTTATTCATAAAAGAAAATGTTTGGTAGATAGTAAATTTAAATTTCCTATTTCATTATTTGCTTTCAGTCTTGACAAAATATGTAGTTTGTCTTGATTCTTTAGAGTAATTTTCTTAGTTAGGGAATTTCATAGTTTTTAGCATACAAATTGATAGATGTGCATCATGTTCAATAATCATTATTGAATCTAGTCTAGCAATGTTACAACATTGTTTCATGAGATCACAACTGAATTACTTCAACATGTGTGTACATCTTATTAAAAATCTAATTAAGCGTACATATGTGTGTTTCATTAGAACATGTATCATTGATATATATATATAGATATAAAATAAATCTAGATCTTTGTTGTATTTACTTTACAAGTAAATCACAAATGATGTCTAAAAATGGTAGATCATGAATCAAAGATATATATAGTCACAAGAGTTTAAATACATAAGTTCACCACTAGGTCAAAATGTGGTGAATCCAATCATAATACAATAAATCGCATGACTGTGTTGGACCGTGATACCCAGATCCCTTGGGACCTGGAGGTGTGTAAGTGAAAAATGCCTACCTATGTGAAGCTGTAGATTGTGAGTGACTCCTAGAAGCTCTCTGTGCCTACAAGCTCCTAAATGCACCTCTAAGCTTCACCACCTCCTCCCTGGCCTCTCAATATTCTCACTGGGGTTGATCTCTCTCAACTCGTAGCTGGTCCACCTTAGCCTATACATAACTTAGTAGATCACGTTAAGTACTTGATGTCTCCATGACTCTATTTTGATCTAGCTTGGTTTGGAGAATGTCTGCTCTTCGATCCACCCGATCTCGTTCACCTACTAGTTGATATCTCATAGTCACTAGCTGATCTCTCTCAACCCGTCATGCCTCGTATGCTACTCTAAGTTGCATGATAGGATCAAATAACTCTATATGCCAACCTACCTTGTGTGGTGGCCTATAACAGGCCTACACTAGATGTTGTGTCAACTCAATAGGTATCATCATTGCTATGACCTAACTGTTGGTTATGATGTTAGTCATAAACAAGCATAGAATAAAAGTACACATTAACCTTTATTCATCTTGAAAGATACGGTGAATTCAAAGAATTCATGATCCCAAGTCTCCGGTGATTAGGTCTTAATCGTCTGAAGTTACTCAGAGGTTAATGTGAGTTGCTGTTTCCATTTTGGGGCCTTACGTGAAAGTTAAACATCATCATGACACTCCTACATAAATTCTTTACAGAGAAGTCATATTATATAGTTATTTGGTGAAAAGATGCAGAAATACTTCAATCTTTGCATGATATTTTCAATTGTGCATGCTTTATATTCAAATATGCTATATATTTGCAATTTATCTACGAAATGTCCACATATTTGTGTTAATTGCTTAAGATCATCAATTGTTTGCAATCATGAGGATGAAATGCTCTGAAATTTAAAAGAAATGAAGAAATGCTTCTAATTAAAGTTGAACCTTTAGCTTTTGAACCACATGTATATTAGATACTATCATGAAGAGAAGAAAACCAAACCATATTTTCACCAGGACATTCCACAGCTAGATATAGTTGATGCTAACTTCAAAGGAATTTGTATGAAGACAACACATGTAAGTAGACATGCACTCCAAGGGACATAGTAAATCACCACATATATCCAGAATTCAAACACTGATTACTCAAGATTTACTATGAATTGTAATCGACGCAATCTTCTCATTCATTAAGCATGCAAAAATATAAATGTATACAAAAACTTTGAAATGAGCTCTGAATGTTTCAGCAGACGGATTTCAATTAAGTTTTGAATCTTTACAATAAGGCATTCCATCACCGTTTATAGAACAAGGTGAGGAATCCGTTACAAAAAGATCTATGATCTTGATTTATCAATGCAAATCTATGGTCACCATTCTCTTTGACTTTATCAACCTCTACAAAAATGGCACAAGTTGCCAACTGGCAACTATCTGGACTACTTACGCTTATATCCCCTTTATGATGTGTCTTCATCATGCTTCTCATCTGATTCATGTGGATCATCATCATGTGCATCATTTCCTAAACTTTCACTATCCTGATGATGATGACGCCGCATATGGGGCTACACGCTACTCCAGATATGTTCGTATGACTTCACAACTGGGTCTATTGCTCCGCCATCCTGAGTTTTTGCTTTGATGATGGCGTGCTTGTGTGCGTCATATTTGTTTCTACTGCTATCTAATTTGTCCTTCCTATCCTGCAGTGTCTCATTGTATTTCTCCATCTTGACTTTGATTCTCATTATTTTATTTACAACTTCTTCTGTCAAGTGGACAAGTGGACCATCTGCCTCTAATTGGAAGTTGCTGTGTAAAGATTTGATGGCAGATTCTTCATCTTGATTTTCTATTTTTCCTTCCACTTTTCCTTCCAATGTTTCTAATATTTTTGCCTCTTCAGCCATTAAATCATGTAACTTCATGCTGATATCTCTCAGCTTATTATTGCATCTTCTGAGCACTCCACATTCAAACTGAATGTCTTTATACCAGATGTCCACCAATAATGCAGTATAGTTGTTCAGTACCTGCTTACTGATAAGCAATTGAGGGTTTATCCTCTTTATTTCTGCTAGGAGATTTAATACCTTTTCCAGTTTGTAGGACCTTTTCCCTGTCTGCATTTGCAATTTATCTACTTTGGTCCTGGAGTCGCTGAGAATGCTCCATCTCTTCAAGGAGGCCTTTACCATTTTTTCTGCATCATCCAATGTGGATGACATCCATCTCCTTATCACAGATGCCTCATGTTTCATGAGGTCTAGTTTATTTACTTCCTCTTGAGAAATAGCAGTCAATGGGATTGCATGTTCAGTTGTAATATCATCAGGATTAATCAGCCTCCTTATGTAGGCATGCAATTGAGCAATGTGCTCTTTGTGTTGCTTATTTTTCTCCTTCTCTCTTTTTACCTTTTGAATTAAAGAATCAATAATGTCTTTGCCCTCCTGACCCTCTTGGTCTTCATTGGCAAAACTGAGATCCACTGTGCTAATTTGAAATTTATCCAAGGTGATTTTACCTTTTTCTTTCTCCACAATAGGTATTGCAATTTGTGCAGTCCTCCTCCCAATTGTCGAATCTCTTTTGATAGCCGAAGTCATTCTGGCCTTCCTCTTAGGCTTCATTATATCCCCAGAGAACAAGGTGGAGACATCAAACTCTTGGATTTCAAAATCCTCTTCTATATTTACCTCTTTCTCCAACCACAGAGGTACCTGATCATGTTTTTCTGCATCATCATGATGTTCACCTGTGTCTCCTATTTCTATTAGCAGATGTGGTGGAGATGGTGATTTTCTCATTTTCTCAGCAAGTGTTTCCATCTTTTGTGCAGCCACCTCTTGTACAACCTCATCATCAGACAAGTTGATTGTCTCGTCTAGCAAGATGTGACCTTCTGCTTGTGTCTGAGAAGTTTCTTTCTTCTGTTCCTCTGCAAGTTTAGTTTTGAACTTGATGATGGTAGGAAGTGGAACATTATGCTGAAGTTCCTTAGGTACTTCACTACCTACCCCTTGTAACAATGTTAGGGGTTGTCTTATTTCACCTCTCATAGAGGTTCTTTGTTTCTTAGGTGGGGTGGACACCAGCACCTGTGGAGCTTTTCTTTTCCTCATTATTAATGGAGCCTCTTCTTCTTCAGGCTCTTCCTCCATGAGGATATCCTCTTCTCCTAGTTTTCTTGAGGATTGACCCTCCTCTAGGGTCTCAGTGATTCCAGCCTCTGCTGTCTTACTCTTCTTGGACTTTTCTTTCTTTGTCCTTGGAGGGGATGTTGATTCTGATCCAGATCCTAATGCTGCTGCCTCCTCAGCATTGAATACTGCTCTTTCAATAATAACCCCTTTGGGTTCCTTCTCTATTTTCTTGCCCCTTTGGGGTCTTTTGCTCTGTTATTGTTGTGGGGGTAGCTTATCTCCCTTAGTCTTCCTCTTTTCAATCAGGAAGTCATCATACTCTTCCCCAGGAATATCCTGCCCCTTCTTGTTGTCCACCGTAATGGCAACACCTTTCTTCTTCAATGCCTCTACCTGCTCATCAACCCAAGCTTGAGTTAGTTTTATGGTCTTGGCAATGAAGGGGTCCAAGGATATATCTTCCTGTATAGTGGGGTCAAGTGCAGAGATGGTATCATTATATATCTTCTTCTACTCATATTCATCTGCAATTATCCTGCCATCATCCCTTTTCAATTGTTGAGGAATGGGGATGCAATCAAAGGTTTTGATTTGATTCAATGTTAACCTTTGATACCTTCTTCTCCTTGCTTCTGCCTCATCTTCACAGTCGGCCCAGAAGTCCTCTAGGTGCCTCTGATGAATAGGCTTTCCTATTATCTTCTACATCCTACCGTAAGGATCATATGGTCTTGTTAGTGGAAAAGGCTGCAGATTCATTTTATTTAGGGTGACCATCACCTTCTTTATATTGTCTGAATCGGGGCACATATAGCAGCCAATGTTGACTGGAAAAAAAATTGGTGGCAGCTTCTTGGCATCCTTGTACATTTTTATCATTGTGGAGCCCTTCCTGATGAACTCCATCAGTATCACTGCATCAGTGGGATACCTCGGCAGCATTAGAGGATGTCCATCAAAACCTTCAATTATTATGTATGAAAAATTGGCAAACTGTATATACTAGGCTCCATGCCTGTAAATTATCTCTTGAGCCTCCATGCTCAATCTCTTTGTTCTGTCCTCCTCTATGGTCCTCACCAGATGCACGGAGAATGCATCATTGACTAGTTTGTAATCTTTGAGGTAATTGGTTCTTTGCAGCTGGGGATGATGATCCCAGATATGCGCAGCATTTGTGCATGTAAGCTTTCCGTCTGTAACTAATGCATCAAAGGTGCCCTTGTAAGCATAGGAATAAACAATGTATGATGACATATAGAATGCACAATTTGAACCTCTAAGGTTCATCAGCTGCTCATGCAGAGCATCACTTATTAGCTGGCCCCACAGTGGCTTGATATCTAGATACAAGCACATCATGATTACACCATACATCTAGTCCCTAAAACTACCAGCATCAAGCTAGCCTGTTAATCTATTCAGCAGTGCAATCATATACTGATATTCATCAGCAAAATCATACTTAATCAGGTGCACAGGAAGTTTGGCTGCCGCAGGATATGTGCTGTTCTCAGCCCGCCATTGATACATGTTCTTCCTGGCCTGCTTTTTATTGTTTTCATATTCTTTTTCTGACTTCTTCAAGTCTACACTTTTGACCTTGCTCCCTAGCGGCAATCCAAATGTCTGAGAGAGACCCTTGATGGATAGGTCTGCATATATCCTCCCATGTTTCATCACTTGCCTGGTCTCTGGGTTATAATTCCTGGCACACTCGATGACTAGCTCTGGAGATTCCATATAGTATGGAAAACCGGCAGCGTTCCACATTCCGGATATGAACACTACATCCAGCACATGACTCTTGTCATTCCCATCATTCAGCCTAGTTGACCAGGCTTTCAAATTGGTGCTCCCCTGATGGTTATCTGTAATTGCTCCATATTTAAATAGGATGCCCCTCTGAGAAGAGAACATGGGCTTGTTGAATTCTTCCTGACACTTAATTAACCCCTTGTCAACCATGACCGCCTGCAATTAACAACATCTTGTCTCACAATGGGTATACACATGTATGCATATTGCCATTAACCTCGTAAATCACCATGCCTACTGTATCTTTTCAACATTGCATAATCATATGGATGCATGAACTAGAACTTACATCATCATACCTGAATAAAAACAACATGATGAGGGCTTCATTTACTTACCTGGTTATGTAGATTTCTCTTTTATACCAGTAGACTATTAACAACGCTCTTAATTCAGTTGATGATCCCGCACTTCCTTCTGTCTGTGAGCTCAAATCGTGCAACTATCGCCTATATGAGTATATGGAAGCTGGTGTTCTGTAAAAACAATTTTATCGCAAGGTAAATGTAAAAATGATGGTTGAATTACCTTTTAACCTTGCAATTAGGATAAATTTAGGGCAACTTTGACAAATTAGATTGTATTCATTGATTATCCGCGCAAAAACGTAGGATCTCGCCAGGTGTTTCATCAGGTTCTGGGGTCGGCGGGAACCACCTACCATGTCTGCGCGCATTAAATGATAATGGCAGCAACGGGAGTGGGGGGATATCCATATGATAGGATATCATGAAGGCAGGATGATATTCGCAAATATCGGGTCGAGTTTCAATGTCATCCTCCTCCGTCAAATTGGAATAGTTATCGCGACTAGATTCAGGTGACAAAAGCACCTTTTGGTTATGTTTAGTACATCAGGAGGATATTTAGATGTATCAGGTGATATTTCAAAGATGATGATGATGGGACAAACTTACATGTCTCTCTTTCGGAATATCAGGATGATGTCATCCAGATATTCGTTCTTTGTATCGAAAGGGCATCATGACAACATCGTCATGTTATGCAAACATGATCATGTTTAGAAAATATCCTGTTGAAATGTAAATGTGATGATGATGTCATCGTCATGTCTGTTTCTTCGTTTATCAGATTTGGACGACGTCATCAGGATATTGGCTTAGGGTGATATTTCGTGGTAGGAGGATATTAAGAAATATCAGGTTACATTTGGAAATATGACGCTCGCAATATATAAGACTGTTTGACGGGGAAGATTTATCACCACTTAAAGTTGACGTCCGAATATTTGGACTGCATGACTTATCAGGTGATGTACCAAGATCAGGATGTTCTTCGACAACATGACTAAAGTTATAAAATATGATCCTCCTCTTGCAAATATCAAGTTTGACCAAAACTTTGACTATTCATAACTCTCACATCCTGATGAATATCAGGGTGATGTAAAAGACAAACCTGCATGGAATTGAACGCTCTTTCCAATTATAAGGTCACAGAAATGAAATATGAATTTTGATAAACTGACCTCATGATGATGACTTACCTCATCCTGACTCTACATGATGATGCACATGACTTACTTTTACCAAATCACCAGAAAGCAGACAACACAAGCCAAGCCAAAAAGTTGGGTCCCTGTTTTGCCAAGTCAAAATGGGGCGTATTGTGTAACCACACAACAACTTGCCACCAAAGCAAACAAACAAATTTCAATGATTCAAGTGATGTGATCATATTTATTTATAGTATTTTAATTTTGTCTAAGCATAGGCATCATGATATTTTGAATGATAAAATTTCATCATGGCAACAATGCTAACAAAGGATCATGTATGTGCATATGATTTATTATCCTCATCTTGAAAGCAAGTTGAAAACATAAGTAACTGGTGTTAAATTACATAGTTGGGGATAATTCCTCGTAGCTGACCTAGATAGAGCCTTGCTGCCAGCAGGCATTCATAGCCCCGGCAAGGTTATCTATACAATCTCCCTAAGTAGAGCCCCACTGCCAGGAGGCGTCTATAGCCCCGGTAGAGTTACTTAGATGGCCTAATATAATTGTTTGTATTTTTTTTTATATATCTGATATCATCATGTCAGCTCATTTGTATAAGGTATAGTCACTTATAGCTTTAGGTTGGAGATTATATTGGTAGCAAGGGAGTCCCTTTAGATTTTTCACTTAACACCTATACTTGTGTGTTCAACAAACCCAAGGCTGTTAGGTGTTTCATTGTGATTGATTCACTTTGACCAAAGAAAAGGCACCCTGATGAAAGGATATCACAAACCTAATCATGATTACTTTTTGGGAGGAATCATAACCTATATCTAAATGTGATCTCATCACTTGAATCCTAACAATTTAGTTATTTTCTAGGGTGATGAAGTGCATCATTTTGACTAACCAGAACAAGGTCTCAACCAACAAAATGAAACAAGCAAAACAAACAAACTGTACAAACAACTATACAAATATACAATATGATACATATGACTGTCATGAAGTCATTTAGGCTTGGAAATAATGTTTGAGGAATTGTCCATTGACTGGCAATGGGACATCCTCACCTATCAGGTTCTTAAGCCTATAAGTGCTGTCTCCTAGTATCTTAGAAATTTGGAAGGGACCTATCCATAATCTGTCAAACTTACCATGGTCACCTTTCCTCTCATGGGCTTTATCCCACATCAAGACTAAATCAAATATCCTGAAAGCTATAACTCTGGCTCTCTTGTCAAACCAGCATTTGACAACAGCCTGATGTTTTGCAAATTGGTCAATTGCTTAACTCCTTTTTTCTTCCAGGTGCATCAATTGAAGCAACCTGACTTCTTGCTTATTGTCTATGCCTAGGTATTTTTGGGCAAACTGCAGAGTAGGAATTTTTAAGTTTACAGGGAGGATGGGATCCACCCCATATACTAGTTGGAAAGGTGAGTTTCCTAATGCAGTTTTTATTCTAGTTCTGTCAACCCATAAGGCATACTTTATAAATGAGTTCCATTCCCTAGGGTTCTTCTCTATTAATTTTCTTATGATACTCAGCAAATTTTTATTGGTGGATTCTGCTAATCCATTCCCTTGGGGATAATAGTTGGATGAAAACTTAAGTATAATCCCGTGATCAAAAGCCCAACTTGATAACTTGGTGGAAGTGAAAGCAGAACCATTATCACTTACCAAAGCATAAGGAGTTCCATACCTGGTGACAATGTTGCTCTCCAGAAATTTAATGACATCATCTGCAGTACAAGTTTTGCTGCTAACAGCCTCAGTCCATCTAGTACAATAGTCAATAATTGTTAAGACATACCTTTGGCCTGAGGAGGATGGAGGATTGATTGGTCCTATGAAGTCTATGCCCCACTGTGCAAATGGGCTCTCTTCCATCACTGGCTGCAAGGGTTATGCAGCATATTTCTCTCTATTGGTGGCAACCTGACAAACATGACAACATTTAATATGATCAGCTGTGTCTTTAAAAATTGTAGGCTAGTAATATCCTGCTCTGAGGATTGCATGTATTGTGGCCAAGGCTGATCCATGTGCCATTCCAAACTTGTCATGTAGTTCTGACAGAACTTTATTTGCTTCTGGCTTCTCTAAGCATCTCAAGTATATTCCTTCATAATTCTTCTTGAATAGGGTTCCTCCCTTCATCATATACTTTTGGGATCTTATCTTTAAGGCTCTTCTCTGTGAAGCTTGCATCCTTGATGGACATCTTCCAGTAATCAGGATGTGCTTGATATCTGCATACCATTCTCTATTATCCTCTTCATTAATAACGTACTGCTGACTGGTGATGTTTGGGTTGATTTCAGATATCATTTGACTCAGAGCTTGTCCTCTTACTAGCTTCATTGGTGTAATTTCCATGTCATACTCTTGTAATACAGTAATCCATTTGGCTCTTTTCTCACCAAGTTCACTTTGCATCAGTAGTATCTTCACTGCTGCATCTGGTACTACAGCAATTACTTTGCTTCTTAGTATGTAGTGTCTGAATTTCTTTACTGCTCTAACCAATGCAAGTGCCTACCTCTCAACATCTACATATCTCAATTCAGCATCCCTGAAAGGACAGCTCATGAAAGCAATTGGTTTCTCTTCTTTCTCTTCATTTCTCTGAGTAAGCACTACTGCAGAGGTATGTTCTGAAGCAAATGAATAAATGTAGAAATCCTTTGTGTAATCTGGACTAATGAGGACCAGAGCATCAGAAATGGCTTTCTTTATATCTTCAAACGCAGCTTTGGCCTCTGGTGTCCACTCAATTTGTGCATCTTTTTTCAACATGGCATTTAATGGTCTAACAATCTCAGCAAAGCCGGTGATGAACTTCCTCACAAAGTTTATCTTACCAAAGTAAGACTTAAGTTCTTTTTTGCTTCCTGGAAGTTGTAACTTCATAATAGACTCCACCCTGTCAGGATCAATGATAATTCCATCTTCTGTGATTAGGTGGCCTAGTAACTTTCCTATTGCCACCCCAAATATGCGCTTCTTGGGATTCAAAGATATTGCGTACTCTTCGCACTTCTTTAGTACACTTCTGAGATCAGCGACATGATTCCCCCTTTCCTTGGAGAATACTGTCAAGTCATCCATGTAGATGACTATACATTTTCCTATTAAGCCACTGAAGGCTATGTCCATTGCTCGCTAGAATGTAGCTCCAACGTTTATAAGTCCAAATGGCATACGTCTATATGCAAATATCCCCCACTTTGTGGTGAAGGTAGTTTTCAATCTGTCAATTTTATCAACCATTACCTGGTTGTATCCTGAAAAGCCATCTAGAAAGGACATCATTTTAGCTCCATTTACAATTTGCAGAACTTCATCCAATGAGGGCAGAGGATAATTGTCCTTTTCGGATGCTCTATTCAGATTCCTGAAATCTACACATAACCTGATGTCTCCATTCTTCTTTCTCACCGGCACGAGATTTGCCACCCAAGTGGAGTGCCTCACAGGAAATATTATCCTGGCGTTTAACAATTTCTTGACTTCTTCAAGAATTATTGGTTCAAGCAAAGCATTGACTGGCCTCTGCTTCTGTCTGAAAGGTTTAGCATCTGTCTTAAGAGGTATAGTATGAGTTATGACAGAGGTGTCATACGTCTTCAACTCATCTTAAGTCCATGCAATTACATGTATGTAATCTTTGAGGGCCTGAGTTATTCCTTCTAACTCTTCTGGTGTGCAAACTTTACCAATTAGTACATTTCTCTTGTCATTATCCTATCCAATATTCACTTGTGAATATTGACCTCCATCAGCCTTTAGAAGATCCTTCTGTTTAAGCATATTATCCAAATCAAAAGCTCTTTCCAATTCAATCATACCTTTGGGAATCCTATTGCTAGGCAATTCTAATATTTCATCTTCTTCCCAGACATGATCTTCTATACCCTTCTCATCTATAATTTGGGCATCAAATATGTCTCTATTTGAAATGAAATCCAAAATGTGCTGATCATCATCAAACAACTGGAGGTTGGTCACATTGTTAGGTATTGAAGGTACTGACACCAGTTCTACTGAAAATCTCTTTAGACTGGATATAGATAGTGGCTCCAATGTGTTGGCAGCTTGGGCAAGTGCATTTGCCCTATGGTTTTGTTCTCTTGGCACGTGGGTGATATTAAAGGTGTCAAAGTCCTCAATTAGGCCCCACACACGATGTCTGTAGTTGGATAGCTTCTTGTAGTTACATGAGTAAATTCCTCTTGCTTGCCTCACAACTAGTTCTAAATCTCTGAAGACATGCAGAATCTTTACTTTTTTCTTATGAGCAAACAGTATCCCATGAATCAGAGCCTCATACTCTGTTACATTGTTAGTACAGGGGAACTATAATCTGTAGGCTGCCAGATAGGATTTTCCTGATGGATCAATGAGATCAATTCCTACCCCAGTACCTTGCTTGGATTTGGATCCATCAAACCTTAAGATCCAGGGTTTATCTTCAGTAGGACATTTAGCTGAACTTTCTTTTTCTTTTGCAGCTCTAGCTGCTACTCCGCCTGATATCCACTTTAACTTAAGGATGTCATCATTCTCAAGTTTCTTCTTTCCTTTCTCTTGTGAGCCTGATGGCTTTTCTACTTTCTCTTTCACTTCAACAGGAGGATGACCCTCTGGATCTGTAGCTGTATGCTTTTTTAAAATGTGTAAACATAATGAACAGGTTGTTTCTGAGTGGGATGCCTCATGCAACCTACACCAACCTTTAATTAAGACCTCCTGGGGAGATTTATGATGTTGTGTCATCTTCTCTATTTCTTTTACTAGAAATTCTTCAAACTTAGTCAGGTCACTACCTTTGTCTTCATCAGACAATTCATAATCTGGTTCCATAAAACAATCACTCCCAGGGGTGATCTTTTCTTTCATTTCATTGTTCATCTGATTAGAAACTAGAACTTCTTCTATTTTTAGGATATGATCCTCATCTTGATCTGTCAGCTCCTCTATTCTTGCAGAAGACAGATAAGAATTAGTATCATCATCATCATCAGGTGTAGCATTTACCTCAGAATATGATGATGATGCCTCACTGCATGTTTGCTCCAGCATCATCATATCTAAGCATGTTTCACAAGTTCTTTCTGAATGTGCTTCATCATGCAATCTGCACCATCCATCAATCAAAATATCATTAGCAGGTATATTTAACAATCAACAACGCATTACCTGATTAGACAGATGCATCTTAAAGTCTCTGAAGTGATCCATTTCATTCTCATTATCAAGATTATTGTCAGGTTCTACAACTGGCATGTCCTCCTGATGATCATCATCATGATGAAGACAGAAGTCAAGCATTTGGATCTCTTCTATTTTGACAGTCTGTGGCCTGATGCAGTAGACTCCAGGCTCTACGTCTACGTACATGATCTCATTTGTTCTATTGTACTCAGTGATCATATGCTTCATTCTAGGTTCAACATCAATCCTAATCTGGTTAGGTATACCCCTCCATGGTAACCACATGTGACTGAAATCTGTGGACATATATCTGTTAAGCATTTTGGACCAGTCTCGGCTAAGCAACATCCCATAAGTATCAGGTATGTCGACTACTTGAATGTCAATGTAATACTGGATTCTAGGATCATATGCTAATTGCATGTGGATATGAGTTAACTCTCCTACTACACTTATTTCTATTTTGTCTAGCTATGTCACCTTTTTTTAGGGATTTAGCAGGATGTAATCCTAAGGCATTACATATTGACAAGGGCATGACATTCGTGGAGGCTCCTGAATCAACCAAACAGTTGTGCAGGTTCTTACTGAACATTCTTATGGTGAGGAGGAACGGAGGTGATTCAGTTTTGTCTTTATACAAAGTTATGTGGGAGGTTTCTGCAGCTTGGACTATAGCTGACACTTTAGGCTTGATAGTATTATCTCTAGCAGCATGATCTTTGCCATTGGATTGACTTGAAACATGGCCATCCTCTTTAGGAGCAGGATAATCTAGTGACTTCATGAATGCCTTTTTGATGGCAGGAGTTTTTAGTAACTCAGACAAGGACAGGCTGATCTTAATTTTCTTCATTTCATCAGCGAGATAATTGACCAACTTGTCAGATTCATGAGCTGCATTTACAACCTTCAATCCTGTGTTCTAAGGTGACAAGTATTGAGCATTTACCTTGGGGAACCCAAGGTTATTGCTAGCTTTAGGATCAGGAGGTGTATTGAAGTTATTTGGAGGTAAAGATGATGTCAATGGACTAGTAGGTCTATTGGCATTACTCCTCAAGTTATAATTATGCTTACTAGGATATTGCTGCTGGTATGCATGCACTTCCTCATGTTCTCTTGCAGGCTCATTTTCATCCTCAAAGGGGAAAACATAATTTGTTTTAAAAGTTAAGGTAGATTCCTCACTTGCCTGATTATAACTCTGATGAGGCTGATTAGTATAAGCTTCTAGCACAAAGGCAGAGTCATATCCACATGGAACAATCTCATTTCCTTCTGCCTGAGGTTGATTTCCAGAAGTGTTAGACACTTCAGTCTGAAAGATGCTAGCAACAATCCTAAATTGTGGACAATCTAATTCTGCATGTGCATTTGTATTGTGGATCCTACACCAATTAGTAAGGGCTGCCTCAGCAAGATTGACTCTAGTAGTTTGTTTGGCTTCACCTGGAGGCTGATTGTCTCGAGGTGATGGTAATGAGCCATTATTTGGCCTAGAGTTCCATACTCTGGGCTGTCTCTGAGGATTATTGTTATTTCCACCACCATTATTGAAATTATTGGTGTTATATCCTCTGTTAGGATAATTTGGTCTATCATTGGAATAATTTCTATTCTGGTTTGACTGGGAATAAAAACCTTGATTTCTCAAATGTGTCACTTCTGTGGTGAGTTTTCTCAATTGAGCAGAAATTTCTTTGATTTCCTCTTTTTCTTCTTGAGCTTTAGCCACCACATTTTCAGTTTGAGGCTTGAAGAAGGAGGATCCATGGTTATTGTTGGACAGATCAGCACCCTGAGGTGCTTGAGCTTGTGCAGGATATTGCAAAAATTACCCATTTCCATTAGGAGGAGGCATAATGCTCAGTGGAGGTACTTGCAAAAGTGCAAGCATGACTATTGCGGGTATCACTGCTCCATTAGGATACTGTGTAGGATACTGTGCGGAATATGATGCAGGATATTGTGAATGCATGCCAGGCAAGGTAGGGAGTACCATATTTGGAGTAGGAGCAGGTATCAACTGCTGATTTACCTATATGGCTTCTTGAAATGCTAAGGCTAAGGACGTAATTTGGGGATGTGTTCTCCTTATGAACATGGAGGTCAAAGGATCTAAAGTCGAATAATAAATCCTCCTTGCAACTTCATCAGACACAGTATAAGGAGTGACCACTCTGGACAACATTTTCTGAAACCTAGCATTGAAATTTGCAATAGGCTCATTCTCAAATCTCTTAATAGTGGCAAATGAATGATAGTTTATTGAGGGATCGACTGGAACCTTAAATCTATCAAGAAAAGATTTCTCTAGTAAGGCCCATGAATCAACAAAACCTTGACCAAGACTAATGAACCAATTATAGGCTTTTTCCCCTAAGGAAAAAGGAAATAATCTGCACACCACATCTTGATGTTTTATTCTAGCTCTGCAACAAGCTTCCTTAAAGGTCCTGATATGATCTTCAACATCTTGGTAAGGATGATATTTTGGACAAAGTTTGTCCAGATTCTTTGGTAACTCATGATATGCAGTAAAGGTCAAAGGTGACTCTACTGCAAAGAAAGACATTGCAACCAGAGGGGTTTGAACTGGTGGTGTAGCTGGCTGAGGTTGAACTAAAGGCACACCCTGAGGCTGAATAGGAGGTGTCACAGATATCCCAGAAGGTATTTGCAAACCAACAAGAGTTACAGGAGGAGGTTCTGGTGAAGCTCTTAGTGCACTGGACCTGAAAGTATGATGAATGTCCACAGTTCTAGGCCTAAAACCTCTAACAGGCAATTCTTCAAAATTTCCACTAGATCTAGACCTGGTATTTATCCTGTGAGCCAGGATTTCTCAATTTTGAGGCAAATTGGCTAAAACTTTACAAATATTGGCTAGATTTCACTGGATGAGGTGATATTTGCAGTCAGATGACTGATCAGGCTCGATATTTATGAAATCTTTGTAATGATATTACAAATACGAAAGGATATTTGAGGTATAATGACCCCTAGCGTGAGATCTCAAGTTTCTAAGGCATAAATTCCTTAAAGCTTGAACAAATTTATGTATCTTTGGTTGATATTTGTGAATTCAGAATGATCTACTGTAAAGCTTGCACTATTTATGTTAAATCTAAAAACCTTTACATAGAATGAGCATTTACGAGCTTGCTACAGTAAATATTTGTGTAATATTTGAAATTCATAGATGATTCAAGGTTACCTTACTCTCTGCATCATTAAACCTAAAAATAATGATGATGAGCACAGTCTTTCAAATTGGCCCTCCTTCTAGCGCCAATGTATGTTGGTTATGATGTTAGTCATAAACAAGCATAGAATAAAAATACACATTAACCTTTATTCATCTTGAAAGATACGATGAATTCAAAGAATTCATGATCCCAAGTCTCTAGTGATTAGGTCTTAATCATCTGAAGTTACTTAAAGGTTAATGTGAGTTGCTGTTTCCATTTTGTGGCCTTACGTGAAAGTTAAACATCATCATGACACTCCTGCAGAAATTCTTTATAGAGAAGTCATATTATACAGTTATTTGGTGAAAAGATGCAGAAATACTTCAATCTTTGCATGATATTTTCAATTGTGCAGGCTTTGTATTCAAATATGCTATATATTTGCAATTTATCTACAAAATATCCACATATTTGTGTTAATTGCTTAAGATCATCAATTGTTTGCAATCATGAGGATGAAATGCTCTGAAATTTAAAAGAAATGAAGAAATGCTTCTAATTAATGTTGAACCTTTAGCTTTTGAACCACATGTATATTAGATACTGTCATCAAGAGAAGAAAATCAAACCATATTTTCACCAAGACATTCCATAGCTAGATATAGTTGATGCTAACTTCAAAGGAATTTGTATGAAGACAACACATGTAGGTAGACATGCACTCCAAGGGACGCAGCAAATCACCACATATATCCAGAATTCATACACTGATTACTCAAGATTTACTATGAATTGTAATCGACACAATCTTCTCATTCATTAAGCATGCAAAAATATAAATGTATACAAAAACTTTGAAATGAGCTCTGAATGTTTCAGCAGACGGATTTCAATTAAGTTTCAAATCTTAACAATAAGGCATTCCATCACCTTTTATAGAACAAGGTGAGGAATCCGTTACAAAAAGATCTACGATCTTGATTTATCAATGCAAATCTACGGTCACCATTCTCTTTGACTTTATCAACCTCTACAAAAATGGCACAAGTTGCCAGCTGGCAACTATCTGGACTACTTACACTTATATCCCCTTTATGATGTGTCTTCATCATGCTCCTCATCTGATTCATGTGGATCATCATCATGTGCATCATTTCCTGAACTTTCACTATCCTGATGATGATGACGTCGCATATGGGGCTGCACGCTGCTCTGGATCTGCTCATATGACTGCACAACTGGGTCTATTGCTCCGCCATCCTGAGTTTTTGCTTTGATGATGGCATGCTTGTGTGCCTCATATTTGTTTCTACTGCAATCTAATTTGTCCTTCCTGTCCTGCAGTGTCTCATTGTATTTCTCCATCTTGACTTTGATTCTCATTATTTTATTTACAACTTCTTCTGTCAAGTGGACAAGTGGACCATCTGCCTCTAATTGGAAGTTGCTGTGTAAAGTTTTGATGGCAGATTCTTCATCTTGATTTTCTATTTTTCCTTCCACTTTTCCTTCCAATGTTTCTAATATTTCTGCCTCTTCAGCCATTAAATCATGTAACTTCATGCTGATATCTATCAGCTTATTATTGCATCTTCTGAGCACTCCACATTCAAACTGAATGTCTTTATACCAGATGTCCACCAACAATGCAGTATGGTTGTTTAGTACCTGCTTACTAATAAGCAATTGAGGGTTTATCCTCTTTATTTCTCCTAGGAGATTTAATACCTTTTCCAGTTTGTGGGACCTTTTCCCTGTCTTCATTTGCAATTTATCTACTTTGGTCATGGAGTCGCTGAGAATGCTCCATCTCTTCAAGGAGGCCTTTACCATTTCTTCTGCATCATCCAATGTGGATGACATCCATCTCCTTATCACAGATGCCTCATGTTTCATGAGGTCTAGTTTATTTACTTCCTCTTGAGAAATAGCAGTCAATGGGACTGCATGTTCAGTTGTAGTATCATCAGGATTAATCAGCCTCCTTATGTAGGCATGCAACTGAGCAATGTGCTCTTTGTGTTGCTTATTTTTCTCCTTCTCTCTTTTTACCTTTTGAATTAAAGAATTAATAATGTCTTTGCCCTCCTGACCCTCTTGGTCTTCATTGGCAAAACTGAGATCCACTGTGCTAATTTGAAATTCATCCAAGGTGATTTTACCTTTTTCTTTCTCCACAGTAGGTATTGCAATTTGTGTGGTCCTCCTCCCAGTTGTCGGATCTCTTTTGATGGCCAAAGTCATTCTGGCCTTCCTCTTAGGCTTCATTATATCCCCGGAGAACAAGGTGGAGACATCAAACTCTTGGATTTCAAAATCCTCTTCTATATATACCTCTTTCTCCAACCACGGAGGCACCTGATCATGTTTTTCCGCATCATCATGATGTTCACCTGTGTCTCCTATTTCTATCAGTAGATGTGGTGGAGATAGTGATTTTCTCATTTCCTCTTCCTGATGCTCACTTCGTTGTTGATCCTGTGGCACATTTTCCTGTTCTAGAACTTCCTTCTCCTGAGGAGCATCTTCTTGGGGTGGGGGATCTTGTGGTGCATCTATATGTTGATCATGATGATCATGATCCTTCTTTGTCATTATTTCATCTAGTTTCAACTCTTCCCCTTGTTGTATATCCACTGCACTGAATATTGTGGATTCTGCCTGAGGTGCTAGCGTTTGTTCTGCAACCTTTATTTGTTCTAAGCCTGCACTATCAACCTCTTGTGTTCTGGCAGCAGGATCCTCTATTGTTTTCTCCTTTTCATCAGCCTTCATTTCCTGAACCTCTACTATAGCAGGTTCCACTGATGTATCATGTGGACCTTGTTGGCCTAATTCTGGTGTATGGCCTTCTGATTCTGCCATCTCTATTTCTTCTGCTGGATGCCCTTTGTCAGGTGATCTTGCTGGATGTTCAGGACTTGCATCTTGTTTCTCTATCAGGCCTACCACTACAGGACTTGTCACCTCTGCAATTAATGTTTCCAGCCCTATTTCCTGAGCTACCTGCTCTGGGCTCTTTTCTTGTTCTACCTCCTCTTGCTTCATTTCTTCCAGTATCGTTTGAATTGGTGGAGGCTTGTGAGGGGTCATGCTTGTTCCAGCAGCAAGTGTTTCCATCTTTTGTGCAGCCACCTCTTGTACAACCTCATCATAGACAAGTTGATTGTCTCATCTAGCGAGATGTGACCTTCTGCTTGTGTCTGAGAAGTTTCTTTCTTCTGTTCCTCTACAAGTTTAGTTTTGAACTTGACGATGGTAGGAAGTGGAACATTATGCTAAAGTTCCTTAGGTACTTCACTACCTACCCCTTGTAACAATGTTAGGGGTTGTCTTATTTCACCTCTCATAGATGTTCTTTGTTTCTTAGGTGGGGTGGACACCAGCACCTGTGGAGCTTTTCTTTTCCTCCTTATTATTAATGGAGCCTCTTCTTCTTCAGGTTCTTCCTCCATGAGGATATCCTCTTCTCCTGGTTTTCTTGAGGATTGACCCTCCTCTAGGGTCTCAGTGATTCTAGCCTCTACTGTCTTACTCTTCTTGGACTTTTCTTTCTTTGTCCTTGGAGGGAATGTTGATTCTGATCCAGATCCTGATGCTGCTACCTCCTTAGTGTTGAATACTGCTCTTTCAATAATAACCCCTTTGGGTTCCTTCTCTATTTTCTTACCCCTTTGGGGTCTTTTGCTCTGTTGTTGTTGTGGGGGTAGCTTATCTCCCTTAGTCTTCCTCTTTAGGAAGTCATCATACTCATCCCCAGGAATATCCTGCCCCTTCTTCTTGTTGTCCACTTTAATGGCAACACCTTTCTTCTTCAATGCCTCTACCTGCTCATCAACCCAAGCTTGAGTTAATTGTATGGTCTTGGCAATGAAGGGGTCCAAGGATACATCTTCCTGTATAGTGAGGTCAGGTGCAGAGATGGTATCATTATATATCTTCTTCTGCTCATATTCATCTGCAATTATCCTGCCATCATCCCTTTTCAATTGTTGAGGAATGGGGATACAATCAAAGGTTCTGATTTGATTCAATGTTAACCTTTGATACCTCTTCTCCTTGTTTCTGCCTCATCTTCGCAGTCGGGCTAGAAGTCCTCTAGGTGCCTCTGATGAATAGGCTTTCCTATTATCTTCTGCATCCTGCCGTAAGGATCATATGGTCTTGTTAGTGGAAAAGGCTGCAGATTCATTTTATTTAGGGTGACCATCACCTTCTTTATATTATCTAAATTGGGGCACATATAGCAGCCAATGCTGACTAGAAACAAAATTGGTGGCAGCGTCTTGGCATCCTTGTACATTTTTATCATTACGGAGCCCTTCCTGATGAACTCCATCAGTATCACTGCATCAGTGGGATACCTCGGCAGCATTAGAGGATTTCCATCAAAACCTTCAATTCTTATGTATGAAAAAGTGGCAAATTGTATATACCAGGCTCCATGCCTGTAAATTATCTCTTGAGCCTCCATGCTCAATCTCTTTGTTCTATCCTCCTCTATGGTCCTCACCAGATGCATGGAGAATGCATCATTGACCAGTTTGTAATCTTTGAGGTAATTGGTTCTTTGCAGCTTGGGATGATGATCCTAGATATGCATAGCATTTGTGCCTGTAAGCTTTCCGTCTGTAACTAATGCATCAAAGATGCCCTTGTAAGCATAGGAATAAACAATGTATGATGACATATAGAATGCACAATTTGAACCTCCAAGGTTCATCAGCTGCTCATGTAGAGCATCACTTATTAGCTGGCCCCACAGTGGCTTGATATCTGACTACAAGCACATCATGATTACACCATACATCTAGTCCCTGAAACTACTAGCATCAAGCTGGCCTATTAATCTGTTCAGCAGTGCAATCATATACTAATATTCATCAGCAAAATCATACTTAAACAGGTGCATAGGAAGTTTGGCTGCCACAGGATATGTGCTGTTCTCAGCCCGCCATTGATACATGTTCTTTCTGGCTTGCTTTTTATTGTTTTCATATTCTTTTTCTGACTTCTTCAAGTCTACACTTTTGACTTTGCTCCCCAGCGGCAATCCAAATGTTCTGGAGAGACCCTTGATGGATAGGTCTACATATATCCTCCCATGTTTCATCACTTGCCTGGTCTCTGGGTTATAATTCCTGGCACACTCGATGACTAGCACTAGAGATTCCATAGAGTATGGAAAACCAGTAGCATTCCACATTCTGGATATGAACACTACATCCAGCACAGGACTCTTGTCATTCCCATCATTCAGCCTAGCTGACCAGGCTTCCAAATTGGTGCTCCCCTGATGGGTATCTGTAATTGCTCCATATTTAAACAGGATGCCCCTCTAAGAAGAGAACATGGGCTTGCTAAATTCTTCCTGACACTTAATTAACCTCTTGTCAACCATGACCGCCTGCAATTAACAACATCTTGTCTCACAACGGGTATACACATGTATGCATATTGCCATTAACCTCGTAAATCACCATGCCTACTGTATCTTTTCAACATTACTTAATCATATGGATGCATTAACTAGAACTTACATCATCATACCTAAATAAAAACAACATGATGAGGGCTTCATTTACTTACCTGGTTATGCAGATTTCTCTTTTATACCAGTAGACTATTAACAACGCTCTTAATTCAGTTGATGATCCCGCACTTCCTTCTGTCTGTGAGCTCAAATCGTGCAACTATCGCCTGTATGAGTATATGGAAGCTGGTGTTCTGTAAAAACAATTTTATCGCAAGGTAAATGTAAAAATGACGGTTGAATTACCTTTTAACCTTGCAATTAGGGTAAATTTAGGGCAACTCTGACAAATTAGATTGTATTCATTGATTATCCGCGCGAAAACGTAGGATCTCGCCAGGTGTTTCATCAGGTTCCGGGGTCGGCGGGAACCACCTACCATGTCTGTGCGCATTAAATGATAATGGCGGCAACGGGAGTGGGGGGATATCCATATGACAGGATATCATGAAGGCAGGATGATATTCGCAAATATCGGGTCGAGTTTCAATGTCATCCTCCTCCATCAAATTGGAATAGTTATTGCGACTAGATTCAGGTGACAAAAGCACCTTTTGGTTATGTTTAGTACATCAGGAGGATATTTCGATGTATCAGGTGATGTTTCAAAGATGATGAGACAAGACAAACTTACATGTCTCTCTTTCAGAATATTGGGATGACGTCATCCAAATATTCATTCTTTTTATCGGAAGGGCATCATGACGTCATCGTCATGTTATGCGAACATGATCATGTTTAGAAAATATCCTGTTGAAATGTAAATGTGATGATGATGTCATCGTCATGTCTATTTCTTCATTTATCAGATTTGGATGACATCATCAGGATATTAGCTTAGGGTGATATTTTGCGGCAGGAGGATATTAAGAAATATCGGGTTACATTTGGAAATATGATGCTCGCAATATATAAGACTATTTGACGGGGAAGATTTATCACCACTTAAAGTTGACGTCCAGATATTTGGACTGCATGACTTATCGGGTGATGTACCAAGATCAGGATGATCTTCGACAACATAACTGAGGTTATAAAATATGATCCTCCTCTTGCGAATATCAGGTTTGACCAAAACTTTGACTGTTCATAACTCTCACATCCTGATGAATATCAAGGTGATGTAAAAGACAAACCTGCATAGAATTTAACGCTCTTTCCAAATATAAGGTCATAGAAATGAAATATGAATTTTGATAAACTAACCTCATGATGATGACTTACCTCATCCTGACTCTACATGATGATGCACATGACTTACTTTTACCAAATCACCAGAAAACAGACAACACAAGCCAAGCCAAAAAGTTGGGTCCCTATTTTGCCAAGTCAAAATGGGGCATGTTGTGTGACCACACAACACTAACTCACAAAGTCATGCCATGTACTGGAACCAACTACAATGTGTATAAGTAATCATCATGTAAGCATCTTAATCAAATCAACATTTTTCATCTTAATCTAATAATAATAAAATATAATCATCACCTAGATCACCCTGCTGCCATGAGGGATCACGTGATACGATGACTGTGTTTGTATCCACAATCATCCCAGCCTTTGGGGCCATCGTAGTGGCACAACCACTCAACTCTCCATGCTTGAAGTGACTTTGTGATACTGTGGTTGCACATCATGAGCTCGGGCCTTAGGCCCCTCTTCGTCAACATTTGCACTACCTGCCAACTGGCATCATCTGCCTATCCTCATTGACTTAGGGAGATCCTCCTCAACATCATCATCACTATCACTCTCTACCTCTCCCTCCTCTAACTCCTCTCCTCGCTTAGTCCAGGGTTTAAAATTGTTAGCAAGATAGTCATCAAGGAAGATAGGAGTTGAGCGTGTTGTCTCCCACCATGTTGTATATGTTGGAGTCACTCCTACATCATCAACCTCAAAGATGGGATCATCATCCTCTCTATCATCATCAGGATCATTAAATGCGATGTCTGTGATGGTGAGTCTTATCCTATCATGAGGCCACACACTGCGGCATGATGATCTCACATAGAATGACCGTGTGGTGAGAGCCCCCTACACTCGTCCAGATTGCCTTATCACCCTGTCATAGTAGAAGGCTACTACGATGCGATCATAGTGACCGATAAACAATGAATCTCTCTACATCCTCTCTAGCTACCTCATCTGACCTAGCCACAGCCTGCATCACTGTATGGTCTCCATGTGCCAGCCTCTAGCTATAGCTTGTTGAATACAATCCTCCAGAATAACAAATCACCATACCTCCACGGTCCTCTCAACTCATAGGCATGTTCTCATGGGTTGGTCATGACTATATCTATTAAATTAACCACCAAACTTGTGTACAAAATGTGCTAGAATGCCCACACTTGTAGGACCATGCATATGATCAAGCTATGTGTTTCTTGATGCACATAGTGACCCAAATCATAGTATAGGTGAGCACACATACTCCATCCTAAGGATTATATTGTCCTCTACTCCTCCATCACTCTAATGACATGATGCAGGCCCCCCTATAGGTGAGTGCCTCACCCATTTGTTTTAGCAACAAGTATGATTGTGGCAATCATGATTCGACAGATGGTCGGTATAACAACCACACCCTACTCTACATATATGATATCGATGTGTCCTTGAGAGCTCAATGGTACTATGTGTCCCAAATAGTATAGTTGGCTTGCATGAGAGTAGTCCTCGGACCTCTAGTCTACAACCCTAACTACCTTGCCACGTACAGGTAATCATAGTATATTGTACACATCCTCCAAAGTCACTATCATCTCTACTATTGATAGATGAAATGTGGATGTATCTATGTTCCACCACTCCATGAGTGCCATCAGCATGGCACAGTGGTGTGTCATCATGGGCATAATGTACACCCACCATAGTCCAACATCTCATAGATGTCCTATATCTACATCTAAAAGTGTGTTTGATTGGCTATGCAGCAATGTGAATAGCTGACTGCCAGCATGCTCTTGCACACCTGGGAGATCCTGTATCAGGAAAACCAAGTTGTACATAAGAAATTGTCTAAGTGTACTTTATCAACAATAAACAAAAACAAAGATAGCCTAGTCCTGGGACCTGGGCCCCTTAGAGGGTCTAGGGAACTCAGGGAGGACTTGAGCGCCCTAGAGGTTCTAGGGCACTCAGGGAGGACCTGGGTGCCCTAGAGGATCTAGGGTACTCAGAAAGGACTAGGATTCTCTCTAGGGTCTAGGGCACCCCATGAGGACCATGGTGCCCTGGGACCCACTAAAAAGTGTCCTTGGGCCCATTCTTGCCTTGAAATCAGAAAAATAACATTAATTTAATCATTTACAAGAAGGACAATAGCCTACCTCACGCCTGTCAAGTCCCTGCACCACTCGACTCCATAGAACCTCCAGCCTCAGTGGTTAGTATGGCCTTCAGTTTCGGCATGTTGTCTCTCCTCCTTGCTCCTCAAAAATTGAAAATGACTATGGAATGGAAAAATGTGAAAACTAATTTTACTAGTAATAGTAAAAAGTGGAACTCCTAGTTACTATCTAGGGTCAAAATATTCAAATTTTCTCTAGACATCTATTCATCTAAACATTGATAACTTAGGCTAGCAAGCTCATATTTGAGTGTCGTTTGTTGTTTTATAATGCTGGTTCCTCCATCTTCACAACCATAATGATTTTCATCTCAGTATCATTCATTAGAATAACCCTATTAGAGCATACTCACCAACCTTCCCTCTCTAGAAAGTCAAAGTGGAAAGATCTCCACCCTATTTCTACATCTTGAAGTAGCAAGAAGAAATAGGGGGCATATATCTACCCACAAATTTTTCTCTCATCACCTTTCCCCTTTAGAGTTTTTTAGACTAAAACATGTACATCTATTGGTTGCAAGTTTATCTTATATAATGATGTGGTTTGCAGGATCATGGGCATCAAACTTCAAACTGGTCCTTGTTGTTGAGTCATAAATTGTGTATACTTGTGTGTAGGCACAATTTCACCATGATTAGCTCCTCCCTTTTAGTGGTATCAATCCTAGTCCTTTTTAGTTCCACCCTTAAATCTCTCTTTTAACCTCGTTTATAGATTAAGTCATAATCCTGATGAAAGTTTCGTCATGACCTCAAAAGATAAATGAAGATTTAGAGTTAGCCTCACATTTAGAGTGAATTTGGGCCTTGAAATAACCCCAAACCTAGGGCACCCAAATGCCCTAGTCCCTTCTGTGCTTCAGGGGGGTAATTTTAAGTCTCAATTTTGCCTTGATGTTGCTTAGGCTGACCATAAATCCAAATTTGAATTTGAGCACATTATGTCAGCATTTTGATTTGAATTACTCTCTTTCTATAAGCCTTGTATAAAGGCAAGTGAATGAAACCATTTTGAAAAAAGATTTTAAGAAGCACTCTTGATGTGAAAAAGTCCTATGTTGCTATTGCTCTCTATGCTATTGTTTAGTGTAGGTTTTTATCAAGTGGAGATCTCCTTTGCTCTTGGAAAGATTTGAATGAAGGCTAGGACATGAGATCTTGAGTCTATCTCATGAGCTTCTAGGTTGGAACACTTTGCATGATTGGGAGAAGGGTTGGAACCACCAACTTGAGTTTGGCTTGAGTACCCTCCAAGGGTATGGTTGCATTGCCTTCTTATTATGTAGACCTTCCATGAATCTTGATCCTTGAGGTGAAGTTGTTAGCTCCCTTGAGTGAATCTTCATTTGCATCATCCCTCTCTATTTTCTTGAGTCATAGAGGGCTAGGGTTTGATATTAGTTGGTTAGATCTTGCATGTTACTACTCACACATAGGTTTTCTAAGCACACAAAACATCTAGATTTAATCTTGGCTATCCATGAGGTAGGAATATCAAAATGAGGGTTTGACTGAGGCAAGCACCTATATAGCCAAAACACTTTTCCTCTTCTTCCTTGTGTGCAAATCTGAAAATAAGTTTTGTAAGGTGACAAGCAGGAAGAATAATGAATGTGCAGGTATAGAGCCGACAAATCCAATAGTTTCTAGAAACCCTAAAGGAGGTCTAGGGCACTTGAGTACTTTAGTCTTGTGACTTTTCTTCATCTGGTCCAAGCTTTGAACAATTTCCTTACCTATGTTGTCCCATTTTTTGCTCTAATTTTAGATCTAACAATGGTTTGTATCTTGATTTGGCTTAAATTAAGGTTTTTGATCTTATGCCCTAGCTATATTGGTTGGATTTAGTTTGACACTCATCTATAAGACAAGGAGGCAGAACCCCTATAGCTTAAGCTCTCCTTCAAGGGTAGAAGCTAAGCTCAGTTTGTGTCTCAATGTTTCATTGAAGATGGTTTTGACCTAGTTTGGCTCCTAGGGCTAGATCTCTCTTTTCTACCTAACAACTGCATCATCTATATTGCTACCTTGAGGTACCCATGGAACTGGCTATAATCCCTGAAAATCATCCAATGGCACCTATGGATCCAAGGCTACTCTCTATGTCCCTATATCTTGTTGTACCCTAGAAATGATAGCCTCATGCATGGGGAATGTCTGTTTCTCCCCTAACTATCTCAATACCCTATCTGGCATGTATCTCTATATAATGTGCTTTGTCCAACCCAAAATGTATCTTGTTTGTTGCACATATGCTAGCTCCTCTGCATCCTCATCCTAGACCTCATAGTCTCTCCATGGCCTCCATATCATTGTATCCATCTCATCCATAACTCTCCTCCAGTACGCCATGTCACCTACCTGCCTATACTGAAGAACTTCAACATACATCCAGAAATAGGGGTGGTCTGGACTCCTCATCTAATCACATTTTGGTCTCAGCATTGCTATGTACTCCAATGCCCATACATGTGGCAATGTCACTTTGTATCCTAGATACTGACTCCTGTTATAAAAATAACTGTGTAAGTCTTTGTATAAGTGTTCTAACACACATGATCCCCACACAAATGTTGGAAATTTGTAGCCATAGAGACAAATTCCTCATAACCCAATAAGAAAATTAATGTGCAATAAACTAGAAATCCACATGCAATAGAAATAGACAATCATACCATCAATGGTGACACAAGATATACCATGGGAAAACCCTCATAGAGGGAAAAACCCAACCTCCAAAAGCATGCATCTCTCATGTATTATTCAATAATAATCAAAAATACATATATGCAGAGATAACCTCTAAAACATCAAGCTCTCTCTACCTACTGTTTACAATAAAATTTGATTCGTTTAATGTTTAGTGTCTTAGATGTTTGAATCCTCCTTTCACCCTATACATTCAAGGATCTAGGGTTGAGTAGCAATTCACTATCATACCCTAGATCACTGTGAGATGTAGGGAAACTTGGATTAGGGAATTTAATTATCAATTTCTCTTCTCTTATGCTCAATTGACGATTAAAACCCTAATTATGGAAATACGGCAATAAAATGACGAATAATGTAAAAAGATCTTGTAGACAAAAGTAAAATATCAAATCACAGAGTACCTATTTTCAGGGTTCCAAGGTAGAACAGTCGGGGACACTAGAGCGGGTGCCCAATTCTAAGCTATCAATTTCTTTGCGGGATCCTGGTCTCCATCTGACACTGATCAGCACTGTAACTCCTGTTTCTAGAAATTTAGCTGTGAAGGACACTAGAGCAAGTGCCCAAGTCCTAGAAATACTTTAGTGTCCTACTTCTCTTCAGATCCCAAATCCTTGATGTCTGCTAATCCTTCCTGCAACTTTACTTTTCCCAAATGTGACACCTGTAACCTGCAATCACAAGACTTTGGGAGGGGGTTGTGGTGTTTAGAGGCTTGCCTTAGTCAAACCCTAGAGGACAATTAAGTCTCTCAACACCGTTGTCAGATAGAGAGTGCATGCCCTTGTGAGGCAGAGGCAAAAACTAAAGGAAACAATGATGAAAACACAATATAATGTCACCTTGTAGTGAATATATCATGGGAGGAAGATGCTCTTCATTCCATGATGAATGGATACGCAAATCTACAAACACAAACACATAAACCACACAAGTTTGCTCTTGCAACACAATGAAAGCCTTGAATCACGTAGAGAATGCCTAAAGTTTAGAATGATCATCTAATTATGTTCTAGTTTACAAATGAATGCCTAAACATGCTTTTATATGCAAGTACAAACACTCCCACCAAGATTTTTGTAATTGAAACTTACTGTGTCGGCAAAGGACCCAAATAACAGTCATAAACTGACACCCAAAAATTGGGGCTCCCCCAAAATAGGGCAAGACTAGAGCGCAGGTGCCCAAGTCCTCCCCCCTATTTTGGGTAGGGTATATCTCAAGGGGTCCTCCTAGGTCCCATTTGTTATGTTACCTAGGGCTCATTCCATTGGGATGCCAAATTACAAAGTAAGATGTCCTAAATGCATGCAAAAGACCTGGGAGCTAAACCTTATCAGGGAAAAGCCCCCAAGGGGACATTTTTTGATGTTACATTTAGCCCCCACTTTAATATATGTATAAATGCGAGGCCAATACATGCATTAAAGTAAGGTCACAAACACAGTAAACACATCAAGCATGGAGAAGACATGCTAATCACATAGAAAATAGTAACATGCACACAAAACATAGAGAAGATAGTTATAGTCACGTAGAACACGGAGATGATAGTTAATGCATAGAAGACACATTAATGCATGGAAGATAGACATGATTTCTTTTCTTTTCTTTCTCTCATATATATGAAATGCAAATGCAAGTACTAGAAAGTAAATAAACCTCCCATAATACATGATGCACTCATTGCGCAGGTCTTTGTATATATGGGGCAACACACACACAAGACATGCAAAACCTCTCAAAATATAGGAAGAACAACCCTAAGGCATTGGTCTTTATTCTGCATATGGGGTAGCAAACATGCCACACAAAACAAGCACTCCAAAACACACACACTTGAAGACATGGAGAAAACACAGAAAACAAGCGATGGTGTGTTCCCTATTTCTAGGCTCATCACCATCTTAGGCACATTATAGGCACACACCGACAATTGTGTTTCACCACAACAATCACTGAAGATATGCTTAAGGGTTGAGTTAGTCACAAAACCACTCCCTGTCTTAGTAGGGGACTTTTGAAAATGGCAGGATGATGCAATCTGCTCCAAGAAATACACCACCCCCGCCTCTGTAGAGGGCTTAAGAAAAAGGATATGCTTGATATCCTGCCTTTGCAGATGGCTTACATGATTGATTGATTGATTGCAAACAAACTTAGGATGCATGGTGCACTCATCATGCAGGTCTTCACTTGAGGATAAGCACATTGCTAACATCTACAACAGATAGTTTACCTTATATATGCCCCCACCTTAAGGTGGTTGATATCAGTTATCGATATCAAGCACATTAAGGTAGGAAGAAAACACACAAGGGAACACTAACTTTCATAAAGCCCATGCCCCCCCATGTTAGAAACAAGGTAGATAACTGAGAGGGGGGGTTGAATCAGTTATCTCTAATAATTTTACTTATTTTTCCTTTTATAATTTGTGAAGCATCAAAACACATAAGCATATATAATCATGAAAGCAGAAATGAAATCAACACACATAACACAAGGATTTTAATGTGGAAAACCCTGTTAAGGGAAAAACCATGGGGTGACTAACCAAAGATTGTATTGTCTGTTAAAAGAATAAGAAGTACAAAATGGCACTTGCCAATTAGTGCTCACTACCCGAGCACACTGCTCACAAGAGGCACACTGCCTACAAGAGACTCACTGTCTACAAAGTTTATAGAAGGTAACCAAGTGCTTGAACTAATGAGAAGCATCTTCTAATGCTAAGGTTTAGTTCTGGTTAGGCTCAATATACTAATTTAATGCACTTCATTCTTCCTCTGTTCTAGTGCTGTTGTTCTGTCACATACCAAACTTGTATTTTTTCTTCCACACTTCTCTCTGCCTTTCCTTGCACACTATATCAACACACACACACACACACCTTCATACTAAAATCCATCTGGTATATATATCTGCATCAAGGATTTCAACATCTTTCTAGTCGGCAATCGAAATACTCAGGATATTTTCAAAACACTGATCTGTCAGCTGAATCCATGCTTAATATGTGATGCGGATCAAAGACATAGACATAGAAATCATTAATCATGTTAGCCATCCATGTATGATCCCTCAAATAGCTTGATCACCATCAATTTCTCATCCGGATTAAAGTCTGATGCTCTGCCAGTCAGTTCTTCCTCGGTCTACTCTGCTTGTCAGGAGCCCAACACTTAGATGCTCATATCTTTTCACTCATACATCATCGGAGGCTCAATCTCTAGAATGTAGTAGTCATGGTACTCCTCTTGACTTGTCCAAGTCTGCAACTTGCTGAGTTACACCATCTAAGAGATCCAGACTTGATTGTCGGACATTGCTGCAAGCTCTATTCTTGCTCATCGGACCAAAACACTCTTCAACCTGTCTTTTGATAGACATACTATGTGCTGCAGATGTGTGGGATGGACTTTGTTGCCATCAATGACAGCACTTATGAATCTATACAGTGTCTCTTGCCAACAATCTCCCCCTTTGGCATTGATGGCAACACTTAGTGAAAAATGACTAAGTGTCGCAGCAAACTCCCTCTTGGTGGATGCTCTATCTTATGCACTATTTTACTAGAGCTCCCCCTTAGCTAGATTCCACATTTTTCACTACTCCTCACTTCCCCTTTGACATCACTGGCAAAGGGTGGAATCCACACACAAAAATTTGCAAAAATCAACCTATACATAGCTGCATAAGTGTATATACATGTGATACTTACATAAACTTAAGTATATCCACAAAGGTGGTCTTCAATTGTACACATTCTATTTCCCAACTCTGCTTCATCCTATCCAAAATTGAGATGTGACCACTCAACAAAAATGCATAAGCTTCTGCCCTTCTTAAGTCTGCCGGATCACTAGTCTGGGCTATGCTCTGAGCATCAGTTAAGGCTTCATGCATGGCCTCTAATTTAGGGATAATTATCCCTCTAAGTTCACTCATCATGCTTATTATATTCTTCCTCTCCTTTTCAAGCCTCTTTATTTCATTTATAATAGCAATAGCCTGGCACTCTTGATTCATTATGGATGTGGTGAGTGGATCAAAACTCTAAGATAAATTTGACAGTTTACCTTCTTGTTCTTTCACCTTCTTTTCAAAATCCTCTGTCACTTTGGACCAGGATAGACAAAATTTATACATTTCTCCACCATATTTAAGAGCATTTTATAGGCTCTTTATCCCAATATCCAGGGTCCTCCTACCATTAGCTATGAGTCCCTGTACTTTAGTGAATCTCTTTCCCAAAAATTCTTTCCAGACTTTCTCTTCTACCGATTTCTTTAAAGAATCAAAATGGGTGCTAACAGAATTAACCAGATATTTCAAGTTACTAGATGGAGAGGCTAAAAGATCCTTTTGGAAGGATGGCATGATCTTCTCCAGCATCCTGAATGTAATCTCTATCAGCTCACAGTCTTCCATGTGAGACTTCAGAAGCTTTTCTTTTGCTTTAGCTTGGGCAAAAGATGCTATCTTTATTGTCTGGACCGGAGAGAGGGAATCAAAATTTAGTGGTACTTGGAGTAGTTCTGATTCATCTACCTCCATCATTTCTTTGGTCAAGAAATTCTTCACTGCTTCTGTAGTGTCTCTTGCTGGAGACTGAGTCTTCTTTCCTTTTGCTGCCTCAGAATTGTCATCAGAGATCTTTTCTATTTGTTCTTCTTCTCTTTCCTTTACCTCCTCTTCTTGACTCAATTTCTCCTCCTCTCTTCTTTCTCCTTCAGCACCTAAGTCTATAGGGGGATCCAGAGGACTGGTGTTGACTTCCTCTTCTGAAACAGAGGAATCCATGTCCTTAGACTTCTCCTCATCTACCTCTTTTGACTCTTCTATATTTTTCTCAGTAGATTTTTCTTTTGATGCACTTGATCCTTCGACATCCATGGTAGAAAGTTCTTCATCTATTTCCTCTATAATAGGAAGATTGAATCTTTGAAAGGCATTCCAGAGGATGTCTTCTATTTCTCTTTCTACTTGATCAGTTTCTCTAAGCATAAGTTTGTTCATTCTTGCTTTGCTCTAGAACTCATCCTTGTAGTCCTTAAAGATCATGTTCATTTGTTTTGGGGTAATGGAAGGATAGAGCTGAATAGCAATTTGCTTTCTGATCTCTAGGTCCTTAGCCTTAGCATTATCCTTTCTCAGTTCAAGTTCCTTCTCTAGGCTTTTGGGAATTAGAGAGATGATTTCAATGAATGCTTTATTATAAATGTTTAGGTACCTGACTGTAGCATCTTCCAAGATCTTCTTGTCAACGTCACTATATTCATCATAAAATTTAGTCATTAGTTGCAGATTCCCATCCACAGTGATTGCCTTGATGACATCATCAATAGAGAGCAGGCCTTTTAACAAATTATTCTGCCTCTTCTTCTTTGTTTTTACCGGTAGAGGATTCCCTAGATGTTTTCTTCTTCTTCTTCTTTATTTCCTCATCAGACTCTGTTTCTTCAACATCCTTTTGGCTTATGTATGACCTTGTGGCCTTTGTTTTCATTCTCTTTTCTCCCTTTCCGGATGTCTTGGCTTCTGGTTTTGAGGCTCTTGAGCTCTTAGAGGTGGTAGGTGCAGAGCTCTTTGAGGATCTAGTCCAGGAGGAGGCTTGCACCGGAACACTTTCCTTTTCTATTTCTTGCTTCTCTTTCTCAGCTCTTTCTATTTTCTCTATGTTTGCATCAACTGCCTCTTTTGATATGCCATATCTCTTGGCGATTTCCTCTACTTCCCTTCTAACTTTCCTTTTTATTTCCGTTAGCCTTAGTTCAACATGAATCTTTACACTTAATTCTTCAAAGGTTCCAAACCTTTCTGCCTCAAGATCCTTAGGATGACACAACAATTGTTGGATATGTAGCTCCAAGATTTTCTCATTAACCTCATATCCCATTGGCATAATCCAAACTGTTCTAGGCTCAACTGCCTCTATTAGGCATTGATCAGTGTCTACCATGAAGCATACTATATCCTTATACTTTTCAACTATTGTTTGAGGAATTCTTTCTCTGGCCTGCATAATACCTTGGAAGTTCTTAAAATATCCCCAGAGTGCTGTACTTCGAGCCTTGGCATCACCAAGCCCATACATGTAGTCTTTGATTTGTATGGCAACCAGTCTGTCATTCTACCATACCCAACCACTTGATCTGGGTAGCTCATTCATATAGTAAAAGAATAAACACAGTATTAAGCCACCATACTTGAATGAGTTCTTCTTATCCTTCTTGATCTTCTGCAAGTTTTCTAACAGTTGGTTCAGAAGAAGATCACATAGGTCATAATCAACATTTTCCCTTAGCATCTGATATGCTGTATAAATTGCAGTTCCAGACACAAAATTTTCCCTGCTGGAGTGATAGATTTTATAACCTATTATCATAGAGGCAAATTTGATATCTAGATCTGTGATATCTTCTATTGTCATGGCTCTTTTGTCAAACTTAGATCTGGTAGCCTCACTTACTGTCTGATTCTTGACAGATTTGAGTGCAGGCAACCCACCAGATGAGTACAATCTAGTTACTGCTCTAATAGCATCTTTTGTTATCTTGAAGGGATTCATCAACCACATGAAGTTGTCATGTATTCTGCTAAGAACATACTAGACCCATTCATCTTCTACAAAATAGGGGAAGTGGATGCAATGTCCAAAATGCTTATCTCAAAGGGCCTTGTATTGAGGTTTGAGTTCATAAGTCTCATCTATTAATTGTTTATGATAGATATCCATCAGCTTGGATTCTCCAAATTCCTCCATATTGGCGTGGATGTACACCCTAACATCTTCTACATGTAGAACCCCATGCAGAATGCTAGAAAAGGTGCCTAAGGGATCAACTTCTAGGGATTTGTAGGGGTGTTTCTTGAATTTTGGGCATGGCCTATCAGTGATCTTAACAACCATTGGAGTAGCCATCTTTGCAAAAGATTTAGAGAGAGATATTTAGAAATGGAAATACCTTTTTACGCTTCTAGGGTTCACAATATGAGCCGAAAAGATCGTTGGTTGAATCAAATTCTATGGTTGATCTTTGAGAAGGTTGTAACAATCTTGATGCAAAGCTCTTCCTTTCTTCTTCTCAAATGCAAATGTACAAATGATGAGTAAAAGAACCCTTTTATCTCTGTGCAAACCATAATTTCCTATTGAAATGAATGCACAACTTAAGTTGTTCTGTCATGCCCGTATTTCCCATGCAGACACGACATGAAAATGCCCGTGTCTCGACCACATTCACCATGTGGTCATGACACGGGCCATGAAAAAATTTCTCCCTAACCCTAAGAACCACCTCACATGTGCTTGTGTGCCCGGTGGCAATACGCCTGAGGCGTAAACATGACAACACGATCGAAGAAGGTGAAGGACAACAAGGGAGTATGTGACAAGTAAGATGTCGCTTCTAGAGTTAGACTAGGTAAGCCTGAACCCTAATTAAACTAGAACCGATGGTTGGTCAATTTAGGTGACCAGAGGGCACACGATTAAGTTGAAAGGTGTATGGAACACAACTAGAGTGGAAGGTTGGTAAGAGAATTAAATAAAACAAGGCATATATTAAACTCTAGGGATCCGGCAGCATGACGCGTTGACGACAAGGATACAAAATTCTTGATACCAACGCTTAACTTGATTACGTGGTTACCTTGTTTACCTGGTAGATTAGGTTGCTTACGTAGGATTAACTTCCGATGCTTGGCGCCGTTTACTGGGTTTAAGATCGAATATGATTTCTGAGTTAAAAGTTATTTGTCTCCAAAAGTCTCAGTTGGACGTCTTCCCTTCCTACTAGTTTGTTGGTTAGCCGCTTATAAGAGGCAAGGGAGGTCATGGTTTAATTACATAAGGTAAGTAGACTCCGTTAGGAAAAAAAGATCTTGATTGAAGTTATAATATACTTATACATATTTTTTTTTTGTAAATGATTCATCCTAGATTCCCAATTTTATTCCTCAAGATCGAATTTATATTAAAAAAAAACATATTCGCCCAAAAAAATTTAATTGTTGTTATAAGATGTTGAAAGAGAATTCTAACCCCTACTCTATTATGGTCTAACAAGGCCCCTTTTTTTTTCTAATCTGGTGAAAGGTCTCACATACAGAGGTATACATATATCTATCAAAAAAGATTATGCCAATCATGTATATTTAATTATATAAATGAAAGTACCTATTCGTCAACAATAATGTTAATATATAAATATATATATATAAATAATATATATTATATAAATATATATATATATATATAACTAAATTTAAATTCCCTCATTTGATCTAATAATACAAGGTATATATAACAAGAAAATTGATCCACTCGTTTAAATATATATATATATATAAATTAAATTTCATTAATTTGGATATTATATACTATTTTCTATATCAAATATATATAATTTAACCCAATAATAATGAATTAAAAAAATAATGAATTCCCACCCAAAAAAAAAAAAAAGCCTAAACTCAAGCTAATAACAAACTCATCTCTAACCCTAACACATTTAAAACTAATCTCAAACCAAAGTTGCCCTAATAGCCTCCAATTGCCATATCTCCAAATGCCCTAATCTCCTTTGCTAGGTCAAGCCTTATGCTTCTACAGATTTGGTTTTCTTTGAATGGATGCCGGGTTAGACGTCGCCATGGCAGAGGAGGGGTGGAGGTTCAGTGTGGGGCGGAGATGGCACAGCAGGCGGCGGGAGCTGGCAATGCTGAGGGTCAGAGGGGCAAGGTGAGGGTGGCGCACACGGTATCGCTGGCGGGGAGAACCAGCAAAGGCAAGGTGGAGTGGGAGTTTGTGGTAGAAACGGCCGCTACGGGAGTTTGTGGGCGGCGCGGTGTGTATGTAAGTGGGGGGGATGAGGGAGTCGCTATAGGCGGTGGCAGTTTTTTTAAGGGGAAGGTGTGGGGAGGGGGCTGTGCCTCCCCCCACACCCATGGGTGTGGGGGGAGGCACAACTCCCTCCCCACACCATAAGATACGCAGAGGCGGGGGGGGCGGCGGGTAGCCGTCGTTCCCCCCATCTCCCTTATTTTTTTTGTATTAAAAATATAAAAAAACACTGTTAAACACAGCAAGGTTCGAAAAATAGGTTTTTACAAAACTATGTTCAGCATAAAATATATATATATATATATATATATATATATATATATGTTTCTACTACATAAGCAGTATATTAAAAAAACCAAATTTACAATGGTTACCACAATTTTTTTTTTTTTAGAAAAAGAAACAGAAACAAATGATCATATAACTCAAATTTTTACATTCATTTATCAGTACTTGTTAGGATTAAAAAAACACAGAAATATTCTTTCTTCCTATATAAGAATTCAAATGTAGTCTTTTCCTTTTTTTTTTTTTTTTTGCTAATCTATTCAATGTTACAAGGTATTCATCAAATTCCACACAGAATTTAACTCATATATATATATATATATATATATATATATATATATATATATATATATATATATATATATATATATATATATATATATATATATATATATATTTTTTCTGTAACCAAAATTGCAAATTTAATTGATACAGCTTAAAATAGAAGCATATTCATTAAAAGATATTGATTTAAAACTGAACACAACACTTCCTTCTAACCTCTAGTCTCTTTGTTTTTTTTTTCTTTTGTGTGTAGGAAAAGAGATAATCTTTACTCAACTAAGAATAGGGCATAAGATTGGAACATTCTCATGCATATTTACTTTCCTGATAACCATATAATAGTAAATTCCATTTACGCATTTTCACATACATTACTCATGCACACACACTTCACCAAAATTAGTAAAACAAAACAGCTTTACAAAACCAGGAGATGCAATTTCCTCCCTACTTTCTTTTAGCATTAAGTAATCTCATGATAAAGGAAATAAGCCATTTTACCCTTAAGAACACAAAGTTGCACAGGATACATTTACAACCAACTATATGGCAATAACTAGACAGTTTTCTTCCACAGTTTACATTTCAACAAGGCCACATTGGCCATGACTACAATAGCCATAATAGCACTACAAGCCACCCAAAGAGGAGCTCTCATCCATTTCCCTTTTCACTAGCAAATCTGCAATTAAACACAACAATAAGGTACAAAAAATAGCCACTAGGAAAGGAAAGCTCTCCTCCCTACCGTAGACCCACAAGTGGGTCACCCCCAAGCTAGGGAGGTAGGGGATTTCACACAGGTGTATCAATCCACAACAAACTCATTCACATTAACACAAAAATCAAAACAACCCCATAGGATTAACACAATACATCAACTCATAAAAATGAGTTTGGTGAGGGTAGGGAATAGACCTCTCAACTTAAAGGGGCTCCCAATGATAAGGAAAATCTCAACACATGGCCTCTAGCCAAAATCCCTAAAACAACTCAATCCACCAAAAATCTCACACCAATATGCTTGGCACTCTTGCCATATAGACATCTCCTCCTCAAATGATAATAGGCCCTCAAGGCATAAACACATAAACACAAAACTGTGGGAGAGCCCCCAAGGATTGTTCCTCTTCCCTACCCATACTAGTTGAGCATTTCCTCCATTGGAGATGCTCTCACCATGACACCCAACCTAACATCAAATGCAAGGGAAAGCATCATAGAATAGACAACTTACAATCAAGATTCAAACCATGGAACATCATAAAGCAAAGCAAAAACAAGATTAGAGGCCTACCTTCAAGACCTTGGCAATGGAAGTGGAATTGGTGAAGAGCTCCTAGCCTTTCCAAGCTTTCCACCCTTTCAGATTTTTCTCCCAACCTTCTCTCACTCCTCCCAACTAGTAAGGAAATCCAAATTTGCAAGAAGTCTCTCCAAAATGCAAGCAAAAAGAATAGAATGGAAGAACCCCCACTCCTCTACAAGAGGAGCTATTATAGGCCCTCTATTTGGCCTTGAGAGAATGAGGTGGTGACATTTGTCACCATCTCTTCCCTCCACCAAAGCCACTTGGAATAGAGAGAAGGTAGGAGGATGACAAGTGTCCTCCTCTCCCTTCACCTCCATCTCCACCTCATCCACTTGTGCTTCCACACAAGTGGGAGGGGGACAAATGGTGAGTTGGATTCCCACTCACCCTTTAACAAGACAATGGCCTTGAGTGGTGCTCCCACTAACTTGGGAGCATGGGAGGACTCTTGGAGAACTCCCAATTCTTCCTTGGGAATGTTTCCCAAAACCTTGGGAATGGGAGAGATGCTCTTCCTAAGGCAAGGCCCATCCCCATCTCCCCTCTTCCCAATTTCATCACTCTTAGTCCACCATGGTTTAGGGTGACCTAAGGTGAGTCAAAACTAGGGTTAGGTGGTCCATGTTGACACTAGACTCATGGTTGACCACCTAGGGTAACTTTTGGGACCCTAGGGATCATCAAAGGGGTAAAAAATCCACATATAAATGGCCCAAAAGAAATAATAAAAATACCAATTGACATAAAACAATTAAAATTTTAAAACACTTAACATTAATCAAAATAAGAAAGAGAGGGGGTACTAAGGCTTAAAAATAATTAAAATTTAAACTAAGCACAAATAATCATCATGCAATTTCACACGTGATCCTTATCCCTCTTGGGAATGGATCGGCTTAACCGGGAATAACATGGTGTGAATCCTACCTCCGATTTTTCATGGCTAGGGAAGTGAAACCTGCACATCTCGATCAAGTGTCAGTCCTATCAGAAAGTGATAGCCGAAGCAACTGAAATAAACTCCACGCAATTGAAATAAACTTAAATTACATAACTACAAATTAAACTGCATCATCAAATCATATGTCAATTAATCCATGCATAAACAACTAGAATCTCATAGCAAAGTAACATCTAATTTATATGTCCCATACGTCAAACCTCAACATATCATCCAAAATGACCGAATCAAATCACATATATCAAATCAGTGAGATACAACATCAAGTCTGCATAATGAAACATAGTCACAACTGGATAGCACAATGATCAAAATATAGGAGGTAAAATAGTCAGCCTCACATCCTCCCCCCCTAAGACTGAACTTCCTCCTGGAAGTCATAAAAAAGGTGAGGATAGAGTGCCCTCAAACTAATTGCATCCTCCCAAGTCACCATGACCTCGTCATATCGATCCCATTGGACCCTAACCTGGTGCAGCTCTCGACCTCGAAGGCCTAGTTTCTGATGAGCCAATATGCGAATTGGCTCCAGCACCAACTGCCCACTTGCCTGTACCTGTAAAGCACTCTAGTCCAATACATGAGATACATCAGATATATATCATCTCAAAATAGAAACATGAAAGACATCGTGGATACGTGACAGGCTCAGTGGCAATGCTAGATGATAGGCAACTAGTCCTATCTGCTCGAAAATCTCAAAGGGTCCTACAAACTGTGGTGCGAGCTTAGAGCCCTTTCCATAATGGATTGGACTCTTGTGTGGCCGCACTCTAAGGAATACCCTATCCCCCATTGAGAAGCTCCGATCTATCCTCTTAGCATCGGCATACTTCTTCTGCCTATCCTGTGCCTCTTGCAACCTTTGTCTGATCAGTGTGACCTGCTGCTCCATATCCTGTACTAACTCTAGACCAATGGCGACTCTGTCCTCAATCCGATCCCAACTCAATGGTGTCCTGCATGGTCTGCCATATAAATCCTGAAAGAGAGGCATACTTAACGAGCTGTGATGCCCATTATTGTAGGAAAACTCAACTAGATAAAGATACTCCTCCCATCTCGACTGATGGTCCATAACATACATCCGAAGCATGTCCTCCAATACCTAATTCACCCGCTCTGTCTGTCCATCTGTCTTAGGATGATATGCGGAGCTAAAATTGAGCTGTGTGCCCAATGCCTGCTGTACGACTCTCTAGAATGGTGAAGTGAACACTGGATCTCTGTCTGAGATGATGCGACGGGGTACCCCATGTAGTCTCACAATGTCATCCAAGAATACCCTCGCCACAGCTGGCACATTGTATGTCGTGCGCACAGGAGAAAAATGAGCCAGTTTGGTTAACTTGTCGACTGTCACCATGATGGCATCATGGCGATGTGAAGAGATAGGAAAACCAATAATAAAATCCATGGAAATGGTGTCCCATTTCCACTCAGGTATATCATGTGGGTATAGGAGACCTGCTGGATGCTAATGTTCGGCCTTGACCCTCTGGCACTCAAGGCAACGAGCAACAAACTCTGCTATATCTCATCTCATACCTGCCCAAAAGTATAGCTGTCGAAGATTGGCATGCATCTTCTTCACCCCCAGATGTGCCGCATATGGTGCTCTATGAGCCTCTGATAGCACCATAGTACGCAGGTCACCTGTGCGGGGTACATAGATGCACTATTGATGTCGAAGCAAACCATCTGTGTCCAGTGTATACCCTGCAAACTTGCCCACAAGGGCCCTCTATGATCTGATCTCCTGCTGCACCTCAAGATACCACTCATCCTCTGGCAGATGCTGAATAATGCAGTCCCTCAAGTCCACTTGCAAAGTCAAGGTCAAGAGCTTGTGGCACGTCCGACTCAATGCGTCAGCAACCATGTTCTCCTTCCCTTTGATGTAGTGGACATCAAAATCATACTCGTAGAGGAACTCCATCCAACGCTGCTGACGGGCATTCAGATTCGGCTATGTAAAGATGTACTGGAGGCTGTGATGATCAGAGTGGAGTTCAAAACGACGACCCAACAAGAAATGTCTCCAACGGACTAGAGCATGAACCACTACTGCTAACTCCAAATCGTGCGTGGGGTAGTTTAGCTCAGGGTTCTTGAGCTTTCGCGACTCATACGTGATCACTCCCACCCTACATAAGTACAGCTCCTAATCCCTCAAGTGATGCATCCGTGCAAACCATGAAATCTACTACAGGATCAGGAACTGCTAAAATAGGAGTGCTGGTAAGACGCTCCTTGAGGATCCCGAAGGCTCTCTCACACTGCTCAGTCCAAAGAAAGCTCTTCCCTTTCCACTGGAGGGAAGTGATGGGGTGCGCAATCTGAGAGAAGCCCTCAACAAAATGACGGTAATAACCAGCTAACCCCATGAAACTCCTGACCTCTGTCACACTAGTGGGTGCTGGCCAATCCCTGATAGCCCTAATCTTCAATGGATCTACTGAGATTCCATCGTCGGAAAGGATATGCCCCAGATACTAAACCTCTGTCCTAAAAAATGCACACTTCGCCAAATTCCCATAAAGTTTCTGCTCTCACAAACACTATAGAACCTGACGAAGGTGGTCCTCATGCTCCTCCTCGGTCCGTGAGTAGATCAAAATATCATCAAGGAAAATGATCACGAACCAATCTAAATATGCACATAATACCCCGTTCATGAGACTCATGAACACTACAAGGGTATTTGTCAAGCCGAAGGGAACCACTGTGAACTCATAATGCCCATAACGAGTCCGGAAGGCAGTCTTATGGAAATCTGCCTCTGCGATGCATAACTGATGGTACCTGGACTTCAAGTCTATCTTAGAGAACACCCTGGCTCCTGCATCTAGTCAAAAAGATCATCAATCCTGGGCAGAGGATAACAGTTCTTCACCATCACCTTATTCAACTGCCTGTAGTCCATACACAAATGAAGAGACCCATCCTTCTTCTTTATGAAGATGACAGGAGCGCCCCAAGGTGAAATGCTCAGTCAGATGCGCCCCTTCTCTAGCAAGTCCTCCAACTGTAGCTTGAGCTCAGTGAGCTCATGTGTGGTCATCCTGTAGGGTGCACGGGACACTAGCTCGGCACCTAGCACTAAGTCTATATGAAAGTCTACCTCACTTCAGGGAGGCATCCCTGGTAACTCTGCTAGGAAAACATCGACAAACTCTCTAAGGATGGGATGATCATCCAAAGATGCCTCTGGCTCGTCATCTAATCTATCGCTCACTGTGATGGTGAACATTTGACATCCCTTCCGCATGTAGCGCTTAAGCTGCTGAGTGGATATCATACGCACTGCGGTGGGCTTCTGCATGCCCACAATCTCAACTGATGTGCCATGATCGTCTAAACAACTGATCACCTTCGGTGACAATCTAGCTTGGCTCGATGAGCTACAAGCCAATCCATACCCAACACCGCATCATAGGATCCTAATGTCATGACTCTAAGGTCGCATACTGTAGTGAAGGATCCCAAAGCAATCTCACAATTGTGGATAAAGGTATCTACTGTCAGTTTGGCTCCTGAAGCCAACTCAACTACCCACCTATCACCCTGCCTAGAGGCCACCAGCCTGCAACACTTCACTAACGATGGAGATAAAAATGAATCAGTAGCACCAGAGTCAAAGAGAACAGAAATGGGTTTACCCCCAATCATACCTGACGCCTCAATCATAGACGCTTGAAAATCTACCTGGTGGTTATCTACCACTACAAACATGTGGTGGGATCTACCCACATCACCCACTGTCTGCTTTGAACCCCTTACATGAGGCTATCCCCCTGCTGTATAACCCTGTGGACACTCTCTAGCTAGGTGTCCTACTCTACCACAAACATAACAAGGGCCTTTGACCTGTACCTGCACTATCTGGGTCCTACCTATTTGCTGCTGTCCTGATCTGCCGGTAGACCCCTGTGAACCCCTATAAGACTGCTGTGACCTTGCGGATCTCGCAGGTGGTCCCTGCTGTCTCTGATCTCTGCGCGGGCCCTATTGCTTCCAACCCCTATTATGTCCCCCCTGTGACCCCTGTCGTGTCATAGCTCTCTGCTACTATTGTGGCTGCTATTGCTAAGGGGGTCTAGGAGGTAAAGATGCTGAACTGAATCCTCCTCTGCGGGGTGGCTGCGATGGTCTATGATAACTCTGCTGATGCTACTGCTTTCTCTGATCCTGAAACTGAGGGAGAGAACTCTTCCCTCGTCCCTGAATCTCCTCAGTGATGTATGCCTTCTCGGTAGCATCACTCAAAGTCTGTGGGTCTGCCATCCGAAAAGGCCCTGCCATACTATGATTGAGCCCTTTGATAAACTTGTGCACCAGGAGTTTCTCGTCATGGAGATACTTTGCATATCTAGATAGCTCTGTAAACCTAGCCTCATACTGAGCCACTGCAAGTCCCCTCTACTGAAGGTCATGGAACTCATCCAGACGACGCTGCCTGTAGTGGTCTGATAAATAGCACACATTAAAGCACTCGATGAAGGTCTCCCATGTGAGGGTGTCCAAAGATAGGTGATGCTTGCACTCCTCAGTACGCCACCAGGTAGTTGCTGCGTCTCACAACAAGTGAACTACTACATGGGCCTTCGTGTTGCCCTCATAAGGACGCAACATGAAGCACCTGTCTAGGCTGATCAGCCAGGCCTTTGCCTCAGCTCCCTTGGTGGTCCCAATGAAATTAGGAGGGTTCAACCTCAATATGTCCCTGATGGGATCTCCTCTATCTCTGTGCCCCCGGATGGTCTCATCTGCATGATACTCATAAGGCCTGTGACCCAAGTGCTCTACACACACTGTCTCGTCCTGTCTAGCCTAATGTGGGGGGCTCCTGCTACGGGCCCTGTTGGCCAAACCAACCTCCTCTGTCTTTGGTAGCTCGACGTAAGGCTCCTCACGTGGGGCCCCTCATGGCTCTATGTGGGGCTCCTCTCGCAGATCCTCGTGGGGCTCAACACGTGGCTCTGCTACTACCAGTGGAAGCCTATCTAGAATTGCCTGTAAGGCCTATAATATCTACGGTCCCATATCTGGTGGGGCCGGTGGTGCCTATGGCTATAAGAGTGGCTGATCCTATGGATCTAGTTGTACCTATGGCTCTGGCTGACCCAGTCCCGCAGCTGATGAATCAGTGCGTACCTCTGGGGTTGGAGTGCAGCGGGTCTGCACTCGCCGAACTCGTCTGGGAGGCATCTTACAAAATGAGGTAGCCACAAGTCAAAACATAGTTGCGGAAACAATAATGTGCCTATAACAAGACTAGTGTTTTACCAACCTGGCTCTGATACCAAATGTCATGCCCGCATTTCCCGTGTAGACACGACATGAAAATGCCCATGTCTCGACCACATTCACCATGTGGTCATGACACGGGCCATGAAAAACTTTCTCCCTAACCCTAAGAACCACCTCACACGTGCTTGCGTGCTCGGTGGCAATACGCTTGAGGCGTAAACATGACAACACAATCGAAGAAGGTGAAGGATGACAAGGGAGTATGCGACAAGTAAGATGTCGCTTCTAGAGTTAGACTAGGTAAGCCTGAACCCTAATTAAACTACAACTGATGGGTGGTCAATTTAGGTGCCCAGAGGGCACATGATTAAGTTGAAAGGTGTATGGAATGCAACTGGAGTGGAAGGTTGGTAAGAGAATTAAATAAAATAAGGCATATATTAAACTCTAGGGATCTGACAAGAATCCGGCAGCATGACGCGTTGACGACGAGGATACAAAATTCTTGATACCAACGCTTAACTTGATTACGTGGTTACCTTGTTTACCTGGTAGATCAGGTTGCTTATGCAGGATTAACTTCCGATGCTTGGTGTCGTTTACTGGGTTTAAGATCAAAATTGATTTCTGAGTTAAAAGTTATTCATCTCCAAAAGTCTTGGTTGGATGTCTTCCCTTCCTATAGGTTTGTTGGTCGGCCACTTATAAGAGGCAAGGGAGGTCATGGTTTAATTACATAAGGTAAGTAGACTCCGTTAGGAAAAAAAGCTCTTGATTGAAGTTATAATATACTTGTACATATATTTTTTTTTGTAAATGATTCATCCTAGATTCCCAATTTTATTCCTCGAGATTGAATTTATATTAAAGAAAAACATATTCGCCCAAAAAAATTTAATTGTTGTTATAAGATGTTGAAAGAGAATTCTAACCCCTACTCTATTATGTTCTAACAAGGCCCCTTTTTTTTCTAATCTGGTGAAAGGTCTCACATACAGAGGTATACATATATCTATCAAAAAAGATTACGCCAATCACGTATATTTAATTATATAAATGAAAGTACCTATTCGTCAACAACAATGTTAATATATATATATATATATATATATAATATATATTATATATATATATAATATATATTATATATATATATATATAACTAAATTTAAATTCCCTCATTTGATCTAATAATACAAGGTATATATAACAAGAAAATTGATCCACTCGTTTAAATTATTATATATATATATAAATTAAATTTCATTAATTTGGATATTATATACTATTTTCTATATCAAATATATATAAGTTAACCCAATTATTTTAACTTCATAAACTAAGTCTCTCCTAATGGGAGATATTAATAAGGTATTAAAAAAAATAATGAATTCCCACCCAAAAAAAATAAAAGCCTAAACTCGAGCTAATAACAAACTCATCTCTAACCCTAACACATTTAAAACTAATCTCAAACCAAAGTTGCCCTAATAGCCTCCAATTGCCATATCTCCAAATGCCCTAATCTCCTTTGCTAGGTCAAGCCTCATGCTTCTACAGATTTGGTTTTCTTTGAATGGATGCCGGGTTAGAGGTTGCCATGGCAGAGGAGGGGCGGAGGTTCGTTGTGGGGCGGAGATGGCACAGCAGGCAGTGGGTCTGAGTCCCGGCGGCGGGAGCTGGTGATGCTAAGGGTCAGAGGGGTAAGGTGAGGGCGGCACACACGGTATCACTGGCGGGGAGAACTAGTGAAGGCAAGGTGGAGTGGGAGTTCGTGGTAGAAATGGCTACTATGGGAGTTTGTGGGTGGCGCGGTGTGTATGTAAGTGGGGGGGTGAGGGAGCCGCTACAGGCGGCAGCGGTTTTTTTAAGGGGAAGGTGTGGGGAGGGGGTTGTGCCTCCCCCCACACCCATGGGTGTGGGGGGAGGCACAGCCCCCTCCCCACACCATAAGATACGCAGAGGCGGGGGGGTGGCAGGTGGCTGTCATTCCCCCCGTCTCCCTTATTTTTTTTTGTACTAAAAATATTAAAAAAAACACTGTTAAACACAACAAGCTTCAAAAATTAGGTTTTTACAAAACTGTGTTCAACATTCAAAATATATATATATATATATATATATATATATATATATATGTTTCTACTGCACAAGCAGTGGTGCAGGAGCACCCCTACAAGACAGGATATAGGTTAATTGTCCGCATGACAGGACATTAGTCTATTTTTAGTATGTTTGACTTCATCATGTAATAAGGTCCATTAGACCAATGCATATGTATTAGATCAGCCTAGGAGAGTGTGCAGGCAGTTAGAGATCGTGATCAGGTAGTATGAGCTGTTTTCTCTCCCAGCCGCTTGGAAGCTCCCAGCTGCTGGGAATCGAGTTGGTAGTACTCGTAGGTTATTGCTATATATACCTTCGATCTGTTAGGGTTTAGCAGATATGTTAGTTGTGTTATGTTATGGTGTTGTGTTAGTGATTGAGTTGAGATTCAGGAGAATAGTCCAGATATTGAGAAGCACTGTTGTTTGACAGTATTGCAGAAATAGGACATTTGAATTTCATTTGAATAAGATCTCATCAAATTGCATTATCTGGTTTATCAGCTGTATCTGTTTTGATTTCCGTTCTGTTTACAAGTTAATGGATACTTTCAACCCTTCCACCGGTTGATTCTGTGAATCGGTGGAATGGTCATGTATGATAGCTTAGTTTGCATTTTAGTTTTCTGTTTATGCATTTCATTGTTCAAGAGATCGATGGGTAGCATGCTGTGAATCAGCCTAGCATCCTCATGTGCTAGGTTTAGAAAGATAAATCTTTAAGTTTTGATCTGAAGGTGATCCGGCCCGATCATCATATTGTCTTTATGAAATTGTGCGGTTCTGTGAGTTTGCATGCAGCGGACGGATATACAGGAGTCTGCATGTGCTTTTCCAGTCGGAGTGAATCGCATCGTCAACTGTGAGTATATTGCTATTTGGATCAGGTTATGAAGCTGATGAAGTTTGCATGTTTCAAGTGCATCAGGATGATATAAGTTGGATATATACTCAGTGTGTATATCGTCGTCAGGATCATCTCTCGTGTGTGCCCATCATCCGTATATCGCTATCGGATGCGGAAGTGAAAGTTCATTTTTTTGGCTAAGTATTGAAGAGGTCATCAAGATATTGTGTGACGTCATCGTCATCAGGATATTGCGAATATCACCCTATGCAAGTTTATCCTGCTGTCGCTAAGTGTTTTGGCATCGGCGTAAGTCACCGGCATAAAGTTTGTTTAACATCATCAGGATGTTTCAATATGACCGGATAAGTCATATCATGATGCTGTTGTTTGTATAGTCAGCTATTGGGGTGATGTAAGCATCGAGGGAAAGGTGCTGAAGTGGTCGTCATCAGGATATTTGGGAGCAACCGGATATTTTATATCCTGCTGACGAAGGTGGTGTTGAATATCGTGATGATGCTGATAGAGTTTGGCGCTAGATGAACAGTGAATCAGGAGGATGTTTGCGCTTGCTGAATATCATGATGCTGATGACAGGCGAAAGGCGAAAGGCGGAGGAAGTGAACAGTAGTCAGCAGGAGGATATTTCATGCTCGTCCGAAATATGATGATGCTGTTTGTGTTAGCAGGAAATGATGATGATGATGCTAAGCCGATAGGGATTTTTAACATGCTGATTGTGTTATTGACTCCTCCTTCCCATTTGTAAGCTCCCGTTGCGTTTACCTCTGCATCATAGTGGTATCAGAGCAAAGGAAGGATCTTCTGGAAAAGATAAGGATATAGCAGGATGTCAGACGAAGAAGGAACATCGGAGGTTCCGGCAAGGATGACCAACGCTGAGTTGGCAGTTCTGGTGAAGAAACAGATTGCAGAAAGCAAGGCCGTGAAGGCTTAGAATTAGGAATTGAAGGATGAGTTAGCAAAGTTGAGGAGCAGAGTAGGTTCTGGTAGAGAAGAAGATAGGGAAGAAGAAGAGATCCCTAGTTGGAGCGAGGAGGTCATTCCTGCAGACCAGAGACCACTGTTGAACGCCCTCAAGGCCATGGAGAGGAGAACCATGGATGTGAAACTGGATTTGCCAGTGTTTACAGGAAAGATGGAACCTGACTCAGTGATGGAGTGGATAGACTGTTTGAACAATTTCTTTGAAACAGAGGAGATACCAGAACAACAAAGAGTGAAAATAGCCCAGTCAAAGATGAAAGAAGCTGCCTTGACATGGTGGAATTTCGTCCAAGATGATAGAGTACAGGAAGGAAAGCGTAGAGTCGCTACATGGAAGAAGATGATGGCATTAGTAAAGGAGGCTTATGTCCCATTGGATTACAGTATCCAATTACACAAAAGGAAGCAAAATCTGAAGCAGAAGGAGCTAGATGTCAGCTCATATACAGAAGAATTCATGAAACTTTGTATGAAAACAAAGGTAAAAGAAAGTGAAGAAGAGAAGGTAGCCAGATACCTTAATGGATTGAGGTTCAACATTCAGGAAGATTTAAGTCTGCATAATCCAGATACAGTTCAGAAAAGCTTTCAGTTGGCATTGAAAGTGGAAGAGAAGTTAAAGAGAAAACAGGAACAACACAATAGAGGAAGAGGAAGACAACAAAGAGGTGGAAGAGGTCCTTTTAGAGGTAGAGGACATGGACAGGGATATCAAGGAGAATCCAGTCATGACAATAGTAAGGGAAACAATAGTCAGAACCAGAGGGAAAATTATAGTTAGCAAGGAAACTTCAGAGGTAGAAGACCTTTCAGAGGAAGATCCCAGGGCAGAGGATCCATCAGATGTTATAACTGTAACAAAGAAGGCCATATAGCCAGCAGATGTCCAGAAAAGGCCACAAGCTCAATAGGAGAAAGGAGAACAAATCTGGTCCAAGAACCTGATAATCAAAGTATGACAGGCTCTACTTCTTTACAGAGTGTGAATGCTCCTGATAATTATGGATACCCATAAAGTGGAGAGTCTCTAATGATGAGAAGAACAGTGACTACCATGAAGGTACCTGACAAAGAATCCCCTCAAAGAAAGTCTCTTTTCAGAACTATTTGCAAAGCAGGAGGTAAGGCATGTAAAGTTTTGATTGATTCTGGTTCTACTGAAAATTTTGTGTCTGAACACATGGTGACAAAGCTTAAGCTTAGGAGATTGCCTCACCCATCCCCATATAAAGTCTCATGGCTTACCCAAGGTCAGCAGACAACTGTAGAAGAGCAGGCTTGGGTAGAATTTCAGATTGGTGCATATAAGGATAAGTTGTTGTTTGACATTACCAAGATGGATGCTTGCAATCTTTTATTTGGTAGGCCATGGTAGTATGATTTGAAGGCACAACATGATGGTGTTAGAAATACCTATAAAATCACTAAAAATGGTAAGGTGACAGAGTTACTACCATTGACAGAGAAAGAGGAGAAATCTAAAGGAAAAGAGGTGAAGGTCATGCTGATGGAAGGTAAACAGTTCATGAAAGAAGTAGCAGCAGAAGGTGCAGTTGCATATGCCCTAATCCCATGTATGAGTGTGAATAAAGAACAGCAGCAAGAAGTCAAGGAAGGGAAGAAGCAAAGGTTTATAGACCCAACTATCCAAAAGCTATTGGATAAGTACAAAGGTATCATCTCAGAGGGAATGCCCAGATCCCTACCACCTGTAAGGGATATCAGTCACTGCATAGACTTAATTCCAGGGTCAACACTTCCAAACAAAGCAGCCTATAAACTAACTCCAGAACAGAATGCAGAAGTAGCCAGACAGATTGAAGAATTGTTGGATTCAGGTCTGATTTGGAAAAGTTTAAGTCCATGTGCAGTACCAGCTATACTAGCACCAAAGAAGGAAGGTACTTGGAGGCTTTGCACAGATTCCAGAGCTATTAACAAGATCACAATCAGGTATAGATTTCCAATCCCTAGGATAGAGGATTTACTTGATTGTTTGGGAAGTGCTAAGTATTTTACAAAAATAGATTTGAAGAGTGGATATCATCAAATCAGGATTAGACCAGGAGATGAATGGAAAATAGCATTCAAAACTAATGAAGGGTTATATGAGTGGAAGGTTATGCCTTTTGGTTTATCTAATGCACCTAGTACTTTTATGAGGTTGATGAATAAGGTTTTGAAAGAGTTCATTGGTAAGTTTGTCATAGTATATCTAGATGACATTCTGATTTTCAGCAACACAAAAGAAGAACATCTCAGACATATAGATTTGGTTCTTAAGAGGTTACATGAAGAGCAGCTGATGATAAATTTAGACAAGTGTTTGTTCATGCAAGAGGAGATCACATATTTGGGTTTTGTCATTTCACAAGGAAAGTTACAAATGGATAAGGAGAAGGTAAGTGCCATATTGTCTTGGCCAACCCCACAGACTATGAATGATGTCAGAAGTTTCCATGGGTTAGCAACCTTCTACAGGAAGTTTATAAGAGGGTTTAGTCATATTTGTGCACCCATGCTGGATACCATCAAAGGAGGACAGAAGTGCAGATTTGTTTGGACTCAAGGAGCAGATGATTCTTTTGAAACACTGAAGAAGAAGGTGGCATAGCAGCCAGTCCTTGCACTTCCAGATTTTAACAAAATCTTTCAGGTAGAATGTGATGCCAGTCACATGGCCATTGGAGCAGTACTCAGCCAAGAAGGTAAACCTATTGCATTTTTCAGTGAGAAGCTCAATGATGCTAAAAAGAGGTATTCATCATATGATTTGGAAATGTATGCTTTAGTTCAGTCACTCAAGAAATGGAGGCATTACTTGATGCCAAAGGAATTCATAGTATTCACAGATAACCAGGCTCTGAGTTTCATAAACAGCCAGGAAAAGCTGAATCACAGACACATGAAATGGGTAGAAATCTTACAAGCTTTTACTTTTACATTGAAGCATAAGAAAGGAGTCAAGAATAAAGTTGCAGATGCTTTGAGCAGGAGAGTTCTCACAGTCAACCAGATTCAGTTAGAAAGTGTTGGCATTGATTCACTAAAGACCATGTATGAGACTGATGAAGATTTTGGAGAGATATATCATGTATGTACTTCTTTTGGGGAGAAATATCAGGCTGAATTCTCTGAATTTTTGATTCAGGATGGATTATTGTTCAAAGGTGGACAGTTATGTATTCCAAGGTGTTCTATGAGGTTGAATATCATCAAGGAGAAACATTGTGGAGCTATGGCAGGTCATTTTGGTCTAGATAAAACTCTTGATCTGGTCAGAAGGCATTACTTTTGGCCTAAGTTACAATCAGATGTCAGAAAATTTGTAGAGACATGTGTGATATGTCAGAAAGCTAAAGGCAGGTCAACTAATGCAGGTTTATATCAGCCCTTACCCATTCCTTCCAGACCATGGGAAAGCATAAGTATGGATTTTGTCTTGGGTTTACCAAGGACAAAGAAAGGGTTTGACAGTGTTTTTGTTGTAGTGGATAGATTCAGTAAAATGGCACATTTCTTGCCATGCAAAACCACTGCTGATGCTTCATACATTGCAGATTTATTTTTCAGGAAGATTGTCAGAATCCATGGATTGCCATTGAGTATAGTGTCAGATAGGGATGTGAAGTTTATTGGTCACTTTTGGAGAACTCTTTGGAGGAAACTTGGAACAAATTTGTCTTTTTCCTCTGCATATCATCCTCAAACGGATGGACAGACTGAAGTAGTGAACCGTTCCTTAGGGAATTTGCTTAGATGTTTGACAAAACAACATGGAGAAAAGTGGGATAATATTCTATCTCAAGCTGAATTTTCATATAATGATACTGTCAATAGGAGCACAGGGAAATCACCTTTTCAGATAGTTTATGGTATGCATCCAAGAGGAATTTTGGAATTGAGAGATCTACCTACAGTAGACCCTGTTAGTGCCGAAGGTGAAGCTTTTGCAGAAGACATCAAAGAGGTTCATGATCAAGTCAAGACCCAACTGCAGCACACAACCTTGAAGTACAAGGAATATGCTGATAAAAAGAAGAAGGATGTTCAGTTTGATGTTGGAGATTTGGTATGGGTTCATTTGAAGAAGGACAGACTTCCTAAGGGAAAATATACTAAACTTATGCAAAGAAAAGTTGGACCATGTCAGATTTTGCACAAGCATGGACAGAATGCTTATGAGATACAACTCCCTCTTGATCTTGGTTTGTCCCCTATATTCAATGTATGTGATTTAACTCCATACAAGTCTTATCCAGATGCAGATTAGGATCTCCTACAGGATACAGTTGATGATGACATTCCCAAGCATGATCCTCCACAGTTGCAGAAGGTTTTGGACACCAGAGTGGTCAAACAGACCAAGAACAAACAGTACTTGGAGTATCTAGTCACTTGGAAGGGAAAACCTAATTCTGAAGCAGTATGGATGACTGAAGAGCAGATCCAGAAATATGGTGCAGATCTTCATACTCTCATCTCAAGTGGACTTGAGATTTCTTCTTCTGGGGAGTATGGTGCAGGAGCACCCCTACAAGACAGGATATAGGTTAATTGTCCGCATGACAGGACATTAGTCTATTTTTAGTATGTTTGACTTCATCATGTAATAAGGTCCATTAGACCAATGCATATGTATTAGATCAGCCTAGGAGAGTGTGCAGGCAGTTAGAGATCGTGATCAGGTAGTATGAGCTATTTTCTCTCCCAGCCGCTTGGAAGCTCCCAGCCGCTGGGAATCGAGTTGGTAGTACTCGTAGGTTATTGCTATATATACCTTCGATCTGTTAGGGTTTAGCAAATATGTTAGTTGTGTTATGTTATGGTGTTGTGTTAGTGATTGAGTTGAGATTCAGGAGAACAGTCCAGATATTGAGAAGCACTGTTGTTTGACAGTATTGCAGAAACAGGACATTTGAATTTCATTTGAATAAGATCTCATCAAATTGCATTATCTGGTTTATCAGCTGTATCTGTTTTAATTTTCGTTCTGTTTACAAGTTAATGGATACTTTCAACCCTTCCACCGGTTGATTCTGTGAATCGGTGGAATGGTCATGTATGATAGCTTAGTTTGCATTTTAGTTTTCTGTCTATGCATTTCATTGTTCAAGAGATCGATGGGTAGCATGCTGTGAATCAGCCTAGCATCCTCATGTGCTAGGTTTAGAAAGATAAATCTTTAAGTTTTGATCTGAAGGTGATCCGGCCCGATCATCATATTGTCTTTATGAAATTGTGTGGTTCTGTGAGTTTGCATGCAGCGGACGGATATACAGGAGTCTGCATGTGCTTTTTTAGTCGGAGTGAATCGCATCGTCAACTGTGAGTATATCGCTATCCGGATCGGGTTATGAAGCTGATGAAGTTTGCATGTTTCAAGTGCATCAGGATGATATAAGTTGGATATATACTCAGTGTGCCCATCATCCGCATATCGCTATCGGATGCGGAAGTGAAAGTTCATTTTTTTGGCTAAGTATTGAAGAGGTCATCAGGATATTGCGAATATCACCCTATGCAAGTTTATCCTGCTGTCGCTAAGTGTTTTGGCATCGGTGTAAGTCACCGGCATAAAGTTTGTTTAACATCATCAGGATGTTTCAATATGACCGGATAAGTCATATCATGATGCTGTTGTTTGTATAGTCAGCTATCGGGGTGACGTAAGCATCGAGGGAAAGGTGCTGAAGTGGTTGTCATCAGGATATTTGGGAGCAACCGGATATTTTATATCCTGCTGACGAAGGTGGTGTTGAATATCGTGATGATGCCGACAGAGTTTGGCGCTAGATGAACAGTGAATCAGGAGGATGTTTGCGCTTGCTGAATATCATGATGCTGATGACAGGTGAAAGGCGAAAGGCAGAGGAAGTGAACAGTAGTCAGCAGGAGGATATTTCATGCTCGTCCGAAATATGATGATGCTGTTTGTGTTAGCAGGAAATGATGATGATTATGCTAAGCCGATAGGGATTTTTAACATGCTGATTGTGTTATTGACTCCTCCTTCCCATTTGTAAGCTCCCGTTGTGTTTACCTCTGCATCAAGCAGTATATTAAAAAAAATAAATTTACAATGGTTACCACAATTTTTTTTTTTTTTAGAAAAAGAAACAGAAACAAATGATCATATAACTCAAAGTTTTACATTTATTTATCAATACTTGTTAAGATAAAAAAAACACAGAAATATTCTTTCTTCCTGTATAAGAATTCAAATGTAATCTTTTCCTTTTTTTTTTTTGCTAATCTATTCAATGTTACAAGGTATTCATCAAATTCCACACAGAATTTAACTCATATATATATATATATATATATATATTCTGTAATCAAAATTGCAAATTTAATTGATACAACTTAAAATAGAAGCATATTCATTAAAAGATATTGATTTAAAACTGAACACAACACTTCCTTCTAACCTCTAGTCTCTCTGTTTTTTTTTCTTTTGTGTGTAGGAAAAGAGATAATCTTTACTCAACTAAGAACGGGGCATAAGATTGGAACATTCTCATGCATATTTACTTTCCTGATAACCATATAACAGTAAATTCCATTTACGCATTTTCACATACATTACTCATGCACACACACTTCACCAAAATTAGTAAAACAAAATAGCTTTACAAAACCAGGAGATGCAATTTCCTCCCTACTTTCTTTTAGCACTAAGTAATCTCATGATAAAGGAAATAAGCCATTTTACCCTTAAGAACACAAAGTTGCATAGGATACATTTATAGCCAACTATATGGCAATAACTAGACAGTTTTCTTCCACAGTTTACATTTCAACAAGGCCACATTGGCCATGACTACAACAGCCATAATAGCACTACAAGCCACCCAAAGAGGAGCTCTCATCCATTTCCCTTTTCACTAGCAAATCTACAATTAAACACAACAACAAGGTACAAAAAATAGCCACTAGGAAAGGAAAGCTCTCCTCCCTACCATAGACCCGCAAGTGGGTCACCCCCAAGCTAGGGAGGTAGGGGATTTCACATAGGTGTATCAATCCACAACAAACTCATTCACATTAACACAAAAATCAAAATAACCCCATAGGATTAACACAATACATCAACTCATAAAAATGAGTTTGGTGAGGGTTGGGAATAGACCTCTCAACTTAAAGGGGCTCCCAATGATAAGGAAAATCTCAACACATGGCCTCTAGCCAAAATCCCTGAAACAACTCAATCCACCAAAAATCTCACACCAATATGCTTGGCACTCTTGCCATATAGACATCTCCTCCTCAAATGATAATAGGCCCTCAAGGCATAAACACATAAACACAAAACTGTGGGAGAGCCCCCAAGGATTGTTCCTCTTCCCTACCCATACTAGTTGAGCATTTCCTCCATTAGAGGTGCTCTCACCATGACACCCAACCCAACATCAAATGCAAGATAAAGCATCGTAGAATAGAAAACTTACAATCAAGATTCAAACCATGGAACATCATAAAGCAAAGCAAAAACAAGATCAGAGGCCTACCTTCAAGACCTTGGCAATGGAAGTGGAATTGGTGAAGAGCTCCCAGCCTTTCCAAGCTTTCCACCCTTTCAGATTTTTCTCCCAACCTTCTCTCACTCCTCCCAACTAGTAAGGAAATCCAAATTTGCAAGAAGTCTCTCCAAAATGCAAGCAAAAAGAATAGAATGGAAGAACCCCCACTCCTCTACAAGAGGAGCTATTATACGCCCTCTATTTGGCCTTGAGAGAATGAGGTGGTGACATTTGTCACCATCTCTTCCCTCCACCAAAGCCACTTGGAATAGAGAGAAGGTAGTAGGATGACAAGTGTCCTCCTCTCCCTTCACCTCCATCTCCACCTCATCCACTTGTGCTTCCACACAAGTGGGAGCGGGACAAATGGTGAGTTGGATTCCCACTCACCCTTCAATAAGACAATGGCCTTGAGTGGTGCTCCCACTCACTTGGGAGCTTGGGAGGACTCTTGGAGAACTCCCAAGTCTTCCTTGGGAATGTTTCCCAAAACCTTGGGGATGGGAGAGGTGCTCTTCCCAAGGCAAGGCCCATCCCCATCTCCCCTCTTCCCAATTTCGTCACTCTTAGTCCACCATGGTTTAGGGTGACCTAAGGTGAGTCAAAACTAGGGTCAGGTGGTCCAAGTTGACCCTAGACTCATGGTTGACCACCTAGGGTAACTTTTGGGACCCTAGGGGTCATGAAAGGGGTCAAAAATCCACATATAAATGGCCCAAAAGAAATAATAAAAATACCAATTGACATAAAACAATTAAAATTTTACAACACTTAACATTAATCAAAATAAGAAAGAGAGGGGGTACTAAGGCTTTAAAATAATTAAAATTTAAACCAAGCACAAATAATCGTCATGCAATTTCACACGTGATCCTTATCCCTCTTAGGAATGGATCGGCTTAACCGGGAATAACATGGTGTGAATCCTACCTCCGATTTCCCGTGGCTAGGGAAGTGAAACCTACACATCTTGATCAAGTGTCAGTCTTGTCAGAAAGTGATAGCCGAAGCAACTGAAATAAACTCCACGTAATTGAAATAAACATAAATTACATAACTACAAATTAAACTGCATCATCAAATCATATGTCAATTAATCCATGCATAAAAAACTAGAATCTCATAGAAAAGTAACATCTAATTTATATGTCCCATACGTCGAACATCAACATATCATCCAAAATGACCGAATCAAATCACATATATCAAATCAGTGAGATACAACATCAAGTCTGCATAATGAAACATAGTCACAACTAGATAGCACAATGATCAAAATATAGGAGGTAAAATAGTCAGCCTCACATGTTTTGGTTGCCTTGTTCTGAGAGAGATCTTTTCAAATCACTAAGATACATTTAGAATTATTTTTAGTGATATTTGACAATGTATCTCCTTTCCTCCAATCATACAATTTATCCACAGATCAAGATATTTTAATTTTGAATCATAACGGATCTAACTATGAAAATCCTACTTTTACTGGATGGCTATCAAACTAGATCAATCTTGGATGATTAACCTCTTCAAACTCCTTGTAGATCTTTCATATTTTTTACCAAGGGTTATTTAGATATTTCTCTAAAAGCCCTTTAATCCGCAACATTTCATGTGCCAAATTTAGGCACCAATTGACTGGCTGGGGAAATTTATTTTCCTTTGTGACTCCCCCTGAGCCAGAGCTCATATCTTTAGTTTCTAGAAGGAATATCAACACTAGATTCTGGTGCAGATTCATCCCCAACATTTTCTATACTCTTTTCACCCAAATCTTGTTCATCTCCCTTTGAACTTCATCTGCATTCACTTTGCCTTTTCCTTTATATTGATTTTGATTATGATGCACCGGACCCTTTTTATCCTAATTCTTACTTCTACAGAATTTGGCAATATGACCGGATCTATTGCAATTGTAGAAAACAACATTTCTTTACATATTTGACTGATATCCCCTTGATCTGCATTGATTATCCATATGTCCCATTCTATTGCATGCAAAACATCTACCATTGAATGAATTGTTTATTTGCATATTTCTGCATTCATGAGATTTGTGACCATACCTTTTGCAGTTGAAACACCGTTCGGAGAATGATGAATTAGCCTGATTCATTCTTCTTCTGCACTGAGTTGCTTTATGACCGAAGTTGTTGCAACTGTAGTAGTATCCATTGAAGGATGTATATCTTTGAGCATTTTGTTGCCTTACCGGAGGTCTTCTAGGCATGTTCCTTGGATTTCTTGATCCAGAGTTCTTCTTATCGGATCCAGAGCTTTCACCTTTCTCATATCCCAAGCTATGCTTGTCATCTACCATCTTTTGGCTTTCAAGAAGAACTTCAAGTTGAGTTGAGCTTATCTTGAATTTCTCTTTGTATTCATTTGTTGTTTGAAGATCTTGTTTAAGAGTGTCTATCTGATTCTCAAGTTGTTCTTCATTATCTCTAGCTTCTTCAAGCTCAGATTCTAGATGCTTGATTATTCTATCCATTTTGTGGTAGTCTTCTAACTTCTCCTTAAGAGATTGTTTTAGATTGTCTTCAATTTTTCTTTTCTCTTCAATTTCTTGGGTGAATCTCATAACCCCTAATTCCATTTCATGTCTTACCATAATGACCTCTTTTGATAGCTTCTCACATAGCTTGTTTTTCTCAATCAGATCTTCATTAGTATCATTGGCTTCACTTTGACTTGCTAATTGTTGAAGTAGTTCCTTTCTCTTTTTCATAGAGATACTCAATTTTTTTTTAGCTCATTTATCAAATCATCAGCTTGTTTGAGTCTTTCTCTCAAGTTATTGACTTCAAGGTGAGATTGCTCAAGATCATCTAGAGCTGACTGAAGTTGTTCCTTCATACCATACATATCCATTGAGATTCCCAAATCTTCCTCAAGCTGTTAGTCTCTATTTAGAGGAACTTAGCTCTGATACCAATTGTTGGAAACAAGGTAGATAACTGAGAGGGGGGGTGAATTAGTTATCTCTAATAATTTTACTTTATTTTTCCTTTTATAATTTTTGCAGCATCAAAACACATAAGCATATATAATCATGAGAGCAGAAATGAAATCAACACACATAACACAAGGATTTTAATGTGGAAAATCTTGTTAAGGGAAAAACCACGGGGTGACTAACCCAAGATTGTATTCTCTATTAAAAGAATAAGAAGTACACAATGGCACTTGCCAATTAGGGCTCACTGTCTGAGCACACTGCTCACAAGAGGTACACTACCTACAAGATAATCACTGTCTACAAGTGTATAGAAGGTAACCAAGTGCTTGAACTGATGAGAAGCATCTGCTAATGCTGAGGTTCAATTCCGGTTAGGCTCAATATACTGATTTAATGCACTTCATTCTTCCTTTGTTCTAGTGCTGATGTTCTGTCACATATCAGACTTGTATTGTTGCTTCCACACTTCTCTCTACCTTTCCTCACACACTATACCAGCACACACACACCTTCATACTGAAATACATCCAGTATATATATCCGCATCAAGGATTTCAACATCTTTCTAGTCAGCAACTGGAATACTCAGGATATTTTCAAAACACTAATCTATCGGCTGAATCCATGCTTAATATGTGATGCGTATCAATGACATAGACATAGAAGTCATCAATCATGTTGGCCAACCATGTATGATCCCTCAAATAGCTTGATCACCATCAATTTCTCATCTGGATTAAATTCTGATGCTCTGTCGGTCAGTTCTTCCTTAGTCTACTCTACCTGTCAGTAACCCAACACTTAGATGCTCATATCTTTTCACTCATACATCATCAGAGGCTCAATCTCTGGAATGTAGTAGTCATGGTACTCCTCTTGACTTGTCCAAGTCTGCAACTTACTGAGTTACACCATCTAAGAGATCCGGGCTTGATTGTCAGACCTTACTGCACTCTCTGTTCTTGCTCACCAGACCAAAACACTCTTTTATATGTCTTCCGATAGACATACTATGTACCGCGGATGTGTGGGATGGACTTTGTTGCCATCTATGACAACACTCATGAATCTATACAGTGTCTCTTGCCAACACCCCAGAGGTGACATGTACTTTACGATCGCCAAATGTTCCCATAAACACATCCCTACAAGAAATATATTAGTGTCTACAACATGATGATAAACAACATCAATGCATATGATTAACCACACAAAGAGCCAAGGTTATACAATGAATTCAAAGTTCAAGGATAACCATGGGGCTATATCATGAAGCTCTCTGAATCAAGTACTGCCAAGGCTAGATTCAAAGACAAACAAAGGTGCACAGACAACTAGTATTGTTAAGGTTTGTAAATGCCATAGAAACATCATGAAATTCACTACGCAAAAAGCACAAGTGCTTCCACTAGCCAAGCATAGGATAAAATATACAACCCCATCATCATATTAGGAACTAAGTCCATTTTTTAATTGCTCTTGAAAGGGAGACTAGGTTCGGATCAGTATAAATGTTTGTCATCATCCGCCCGCTAGATGGAAACACTAGAGGAAGGGAAACAATAAATAAGAGAGGAAAAAAAAGTGTCTTAGGGATAGTCATGTAGGAGGGTGCCCCTAGTGTCACCAACTGCGATGCTATGTCCATAAGACACAACACACAACAATGAAATCAGAGAGAGGCAATTTAGAAGAATGATGATACAAATAGAAGAAGGTCACAATAGAGGCGGTCTCCTGGTATCCTAGACCTTACAGGAGAATCTGAGGTCATCCTAGGAGGCCTAAACAACATATAACACATCATGGGGGAAGCACATCATGAGAGAGATAAAGGGTTAGAGATACTTGTAGGGTCTTCATATTATATCTTGGAGCTCGCGAACCTCTTGGAGAGGTATTCGATCATATTTAATGCAAAATTTGAGTGGTTCTTGTGAAAGTCTTGTTTGTTATCATATGATGCTTGTTCCTTAAATCCTTGTTTAAATGAGACTTTTTGTTCCTTATGAGGGGGAGAACCACTATTATTTCTGACTATTGATTGTCGTCTTGCTCTTTTCCAATTTTTAGCAAGTTTTCGTTGTTGAATCTTTCTAGAACGGTAAAGGGAATCATCCTGTACCATCTTACTTGTCTGTATCGGTTGTTGTTCTTGCTTTTCTGATGCATTTTGATTATCTCCTGATCCATATAAGGATAATAGAGGAGGAACCTTGGCATAAATTCCATTCCTTCGTGGGCGAGGTGGATTATCCACTTGCTTCTTATCCACTTCAATCATTCCCATGATACTATCATAGTCCAAGTAATCATCCTCGTCTACTTCCACTAACCCTTGTTCCACCATATTATTTATAGTATTCTTAGTGAAAGGATTAGTGAAGATTTGTAAGTTCTGATTCGTCAGAGCAACTGACTTATTTCTATTATAATTCACATCTGATACCTAGATGACAATTGAATCAATAATGTCTTGTATCTCATGTTTAAGACACATACATCATTTAGTGTCATGTCCTTGTGTCTGATGATAATGACAAAAGGCATTAGCATCAAAGTAAGGTCCTTGTTTATTAGGATCAATAGGTTTGATTGGGGGAAACTTCATAATGTTATTACTCACAGCTTGGTTCATGATAGAATGAGAGGACTTAGATATCAGAGTAAACTTTCTTAGTTGATATGATGCTTTCTTTGGACTATTTATAGTAGACACATTCGTATTTGGTCCATTGATCTTGATGAAACCCCTATTATTGTTATTCCTCTTAAAGTTGTTTTGTGATGATCCACCCAAGGATTGACCAACTTAAGCTGATGAGTTTTGGTTTTCATACTGACTAGATGAAAGTTGATAATCACAAAGGGCAGTGCATAAATGTTGAAAGGAGTTATATTTCATCAAGAGAATCTTATCACAAATATTAGGTTGTAGATTTGTAATAAATATCTTCTAAACATCCTCATCTTTGATCTGATATTGAATCTGTGCATAAAGTCCTTGATATCAACTAATGAATTCAGTTAGCTTTTCTTTGGGACCTTGTTTGCATTGAACCAAGTCAATAAGGGTGACTTGGGGTCCAATATTTTCTTGAAAATGTTGTAAAAATTGATCGATCAACTATGAAAAGGAGTGTATTGAATTCAGAGGCAATGAGCAAAACCATTCTAAAGAAGTATCTTTGAGAGATCGTGGGAAAAGTTTTGCTAACAAATCCTCTTCAAAATAAAAATCACTACACATAGCTATAAATGTTGCCACATGAATATTAGGATCACCTTTTCCACCATATTTTTGAAAGCGAGGAGTTTCAAACCTCTCAAGCATGGGAGTTCTCAAGATTGCATAGGAAAGGGGATTACAAGCATGATATGTTGGTAGACTAGGTTGTGATGAATTTGTCAAGTTTGTTACCTTTTGTTGTAAAGATGTCATGCCCTATAAAAGTTGGTTTAGGATGACATCATTGGGAGATGTGGTTTGTTGTGAGGAATTAGAACCAAAGTGAGGAGGTGAATGAGCTTGAGATACGATAGGAGGAGGATGAGAATATGTTAACAGTGGTTGGATGTAGTGATAGGTGGAAAATGGTTGTGAGTAGGTAATAGGTGGTTGGAAATGAGTGGAATAGATAGGTGGTTGAGAACAATTATGCATAGAGGAGGTTCCTTTAGGAACCAAATTTTGATAATCAAATCCCACAGCTTTGTAATTAGTGCCATTAGATACTACAATACTAGTGGTAGAATTACTATAGGCATTTGCATCAGTTGTTAAGATTGTTGATGTAAAAGTTGATATTCCCATAGTTGGTATAAGTATGGATACTTGAGTATGAGATGGTGATAAAGTGTTATTTATCGCTTATGCACATTTGGTCACTGGTATGATATTGGTTTGTACAATATGTGCTAGACCACGAATTGCATTTACACCATCTTGTCCCTCTTTTATCAATTCTTTTATAGTATGAATTGTAGGGACAACTTCTTTAGCTATTCTCTCTTTTTCCATAAATGATTGAAATTCAGCTAGCTCTTTATCCAATTTTTCTATTTGCTCATTAGATACATATCATGTTGCCTCAATAGTTGATGAAGGGGGTAAATCACAAAACACACAATAATAGATATTGAACACAGCAAATAAAACTTTCTTTTATTGAACTGGGCAACTCATTACATTATAGAAGCTCAATTACAATCAGAGGATGAATCCTCTACTGGCTGCAACACATTATAGCTTTCCCAACCTCAAGACTCTAGAATCTTCAGCCTTATGTAACCCCAAATCAGTTAGGGTTTCTATTTTCCCACCTATTCTTGGCTCTACACTGGCCCCCTTAACTCTACTACCGCCCAGGGTTCCCAAAATAGTCATAAATAGCACTTTTTGGCGGCCTCCAGTTGAATTTTGAAATTTGCAATTCCCTCCAAAAGTAGGTCAACTTCCGGGAAGCATAACTTTTGATCCGGGTGTCTGATTGACGAACCGTTTTAAGTGCCGGAAAGTTCACGATATGAACTATCATGCCAGATATCCATAAATGGATTTCTGTCAACTTTGCAGGATGTTATGGGAAGTTTTAGTGCCTCATATCTAGTTCCAAAAATTTTCAGGGGCTTTTCAGAAAAGAAAAACTTTAATATCTTTCAACTCACAAATGGTCTTTTCCTGATTCCTTCGCCAAAGGTCTTATATTTCCATTATGTAACTTTTTGGAAGTTTTTACTTCGTTACGTGCCCAAATACAAACTTTCTAAAAATAGCAAGTACACTTTCCAAAATAGGCAGGTCACTATTTTTAGTAGTTTTGGAAAAACTGAAAGTCCTACATTATTATTCTGGATATTATGGAACCAAAAACACTAATTATGGAAAGAAATGAAAACAACTACAATGATTTTGAATTAACTTCTTTTTGGGTGATGCAAGATTTCCCTTACACCACTGGATGCTCCTGCATCAATAGTATTATCAAAATCATGAAAAGGTTGTTATTCCATTGTGGTTGGAGGATGTATAAAAGCTTGCACAATTTGAGTTTCTTCCTTTGTAAAGAAAGTGTTCAATGGATTATTATAGGTAGGAATGTCGTTTTCTCCAAGAGCACTAGATCCCATCAACCTTTTACTTCTTCTCAAAGGGATATTGATTTTAGGACAGCATGTCATAAATCTTATACAAAATTGTACAACACACAATGCACAAACTAAAGAGAACAAATCCTAAGAGAACGATATGATTGAAGGCCAAAAATGCTTGGTTTTTTGTACTTTTTCAATGCAAATGAATGAAACAAAGGGTGTTGTAAGGATTTTGATGTAGGAAATAAAATCATATGCTTGATATCAGTCCAAAACAACAATATGATCACTCTCAACACACTCTTGATGCAAATCCAAGATAATGCCAAGTCAAAATATAGTGAAAATATGTCAAAATAGGTACTTTTTTCACCAAAACTTAATGCAAAAGAGCATAACAAAGGGTGTTGTGAAGAAAATTATGATGGAAATAAAATAATATCAGTAATAACAGCCACTTGGTGGAAAAATACCCAACACAGCATGCTTTTAGTGCCACTTAAGGTAAAACCCTAGTGAAAATATAGCAAAAATAGGTTATTTTTCACGGTTTTTCAATTCCAAGACCTAGCAAAGGGGGTGTTGTAAGGAATTTTATGAGGTATAGAAAATAATATTGATAATATAAGTCATATAGATCCATAAAATTGATCACAACATGCTTGGAGTGCAAACTAGGTCAAACCTTAGGGCAAAAATAGTCAAAATGTGTAGTTTTTCACCAAATTTTCAATACAAGAGCCCGTTAAAAGGGTGTTGTGAAGATTTTTAGGAGGGGAAGAAAATAATTACCCTAATAATATCTAATTAATTTAAAAATATTTTTCACAACATGCCTATGGTGCAAGTTTATAGAGTCGATAAGGTCAATTTTAGTGAAAATCGTTGTTTTTGAAGCCCTAGGTTTGAGATCTTGGAAAAAAATGCTATGTGAATCCTTTAAGGTCTGATTTATGATGAAAATGAATTAATCTTAGATCTTAAAATAATTTTCAAGCTCTAATATGCAAAATGCTAATGCAAATTTAATGAAAATGCATGAAAATTGCTAGTTTTTTTTGAAAATTTCTATGCAAAATGCAAATATTTTAAATCTAAATGCAAATTTACATTAAAATGAAAGACTAAAGACAAATGTTAATTTGAATGAGCCTATAAAGTCAGTAGAAAAATCTGAAATAAGATTTTTCCTACTAACCCTAGATTTTGGAATTACTAGGTTATATGAAAATTGTCAAAATTTCTACAAAGCCTAGCAAATTAATGATGAAAATGCAATGCAAATTATTGAATTTTTGTGTTTTTCTATATTTTATATCAGATCTGATGCAAAAATCATGAATTAGGAAAATTTAGAAAGAATTGATGCAATTTAGTAAGCCAAACAATGTAATTTTTTTTAATTTTTGAATTTTTTTGAATTTTTCTCAATGCAATAAAGTGAAAGACTATATGAATGAATAAAATAAATCCAAATATGAAGACACACACTCAGAAAGTTGCAATTTAAGGCCAAAAACACGGGTTCACCAAAATGTTTAGGGTAAAATTTGATTCATTTAATGTTTAGTGTCTTAGATGTTTGAATCCTCCTTTCACCCTATACATTCAAGGATCTAGGGTCAAGTGGCAATTCACTATCATACCCTAGATTGATGTGAGATGTAGGGAAACTTGGATTAGGGAATTTAATTATCAATTTCTCTTCTCTTATGCTCAATTGACCATTAAAACCTTAATTATGCAAATACAGCAATAAACTAACAAATAATGTAAAAAGCTCTTGCAAATGAAAGTAAAATATCAAATCACAAAATACTTGTTTTCAGGGTTCTGATGTGGAACAGTTGGGGACACTGGAGTGGGCGCCCAAGTCCAAGGTACCAGTTTCTTTATAGGATCCTGACCTCCTTTCGACACTAATCAACACTGTAACTCCTGTTTCTAGAAATTTAGCTATGGAGGACACTAGAGCAAGTGCCCAAGTCCTAGAAATGCTCTGGTGTCCTACTTCTCTTTAGATCCCAAATCCTTGATGTTTGCTAATCCTTCCTGCAACTTTACTTTTCCCAAATCCGACACCTGTAACCTGCAATCACAAGACTTTGGGAGGGGGTTGTGGTGTTTAGAGGCTTGCCTCAGTCAAGCCCTGGAAGACACTTAAGTCTTTGAACACCATTGTTAGATAGAGAGTGCATGCCCTTCTGAGGCAGAGGCAAAAACCAATCGAAACAATGATGAAAACACAATATAATGTCACCTTGTAGTGAAGATATCATGGAAGGAAGATGTTCTTCATTCCATGATGAATGGATGCTCAAATCGGCAAATGTAAACACATAAACCACACAAGCTTGCTCTTGCAACATAATGAAAGCCTTGAATCACCTTGAGAATGCCTAAAGTTCACAATGATCATCTAATTATCTTCTAGTTTACAAATGAATGCTTGAACATACTTTTATATGCAACTACAAACACTCCTGCCAGGATTTTCATAATTCAAACTTATCGTGTCAGCAAAGGACCCAAATAATGGTCATAAACCAACACCCAAAAACTAGGGCTGCCCCAAAATAGGGTAGGACTAGGGGATGGGCACCCAAGTCCTCCCCCCTATTTTGGGCAGGGTACAACTCAAGGGGTCCTCATATGTCACATTTGTTATGTTACCTAGGGCTCATTCCATCAGGATGCCAAATTATGAAGTAAGATGTCCTAAATGCATACAAAAGACCTAGGAGCTAAACCTTATGAGGGAAAAGCCCCCAAGGGGACATTTTCTAATGTTACACCTAAAATCCATGTGAACAAGCATGTAACCATACATCCCATGTCATGCTTCAAACCCTCACACAACCAACCTACAAGAGAAGCTACAACCCAGCCAACAAGCCAAATGGCTAACTCAACCAACCTCTACAACTACCCTTGTGTTTGCTTTTATAGACATAAGCTCACACAAATACAATATGTGGTATTGTAATATGATTTTCCCCAAAACCATGTTTCTACAAAACCATTAACTCCACATTTAATTATTGGTACTAAGTTTTCCCAATTAATCAAATAATTACAAATAAAGTAAATAACCCAATATTACATACAATGATTACAAGTGGTGTCCAAATAAATATCCAATGTGGCTAAACACATCACATGATGCACCACAATTAAATATTTATTTTACATAATAAAATAATGCCAATGTTATGTAAGGTGTACAACACACCTACTCCAACATTCTCCCACTTGTTGTATACATTGCATAAGGGATCAACATATAAACTCAAAACATCAAGGGAAAGCATCATTGGTGCCCAACATGTACCATATAACCATCCATGTGCTCCATGTGCTCCAAGATACCTGCAACAGTAATCAAGGTGTCCACCATCTCAAACAAGAATCTCCTCATCCTCCATCTAGCCTCATGAAGAATAAGATCCTCCAAAGAGATGCCACACTAAAATGTCACATAGAAGCAAGAAACCTACATCAACTGATATCCAGACATAAGCAACAAATCCAATGGTAAAAATAGGCTCAAGTAGCTAACAAGAATCAATCATAGCCGAAATAGCAACCATAGCAAGTTGCTAATGCATCAACTAACCATACCTCCAAATCAAGGTATACAAATGATAACAAGTAGACCATATGCCATCAACATATCCTACCCAAATCACAATGATAACAAGTCCCTGTATATACTAAATTCTACATAAAGAAGTCCTCCATGGTAACAATACAAAGCATGTGATAACAAACCTCAAGACCCTTCATACTGCAGCATAATGAGAACATCCAACAACGGAATCATATACATCCTAAAACTCCCACTGCACAAATGTCAAATCTAAAAATAGATGAAGGCACCCAAAGATCCACTAATAGCATGCATATAGAAGATGTGGCTAAATCCTCTATCACATAGTGTCAAAGAACACACACATAGACATTCAAAATCTGCAAAGTAAATAGTTGCAACATAATTCTCCTCAAGTTGATATCTCTCCCAAGTCCTCCACATCATAAGAGAAAGAAGTCAAAGAGACTCAAAAACTCCATACACATCTCAACTCCAATGTTATTTGAACATAAATATCCAGGAAGAAGAATAAGACCAATCAAGAGTGAACCCTGAAAATCATAACCATGTCCTTCTATCCACACTAATGTGCTATAGATGTGAAAAAGTATGATCTCCTTTACAACCCAAAAGCAAGAAGCCTCCACAACATCCAATAAAAAGATACAATCCTTGCAAACCAAAGGGTAGACCAAACTCATAACCATCCCAAAATAGGAATAAGCCCAAAGCCACTAACCATCTCCATTACACACAATGACCTCATAACAAATCAGGATCAAACATATGGAGATAACCAATCAAATCCATGCATCCACTACTCAAAAAAGTCCTCACAACCATTATCCATAGATCAAGACTCAAACATGACAAGATAAGACACAAATGAAGAATGCATTTGAAAATCAGGTGGGCATACCTATCAAATCATTCACCACCAAGTGGACCAAGAGTGGGTATGAGATTGCTCCTATAGGATACACCAAGCCTCAAAGACTCTCCAAGAACAATCTCCTCAACATGTCCATGTTGGACTCATGTCCAACCAAGGTGTAGGCTCCTTGGTCTTGTTGCTGAAATCCTCATCAAAGAGTTTCAATACATGTCTCTAATCCAAGAGAACTCAAGCCTCACCTAAGTCTCCAAGTATTCATGAGTACCTCCATGATCAATCCATGCTAAATTCCAAATGCAAAACCACACCAACATGAAGCTCCCAAGCACATGACCAATGTACCCAATACCAAGAGAACCATCAAGATCATAGTCAAAGCTTCCACTACATGTCTATATAACCCGAGAACATATCTTGACATCATGATCTAATCATCTCCTCAAAGGAAGATCACATGCTCTAATGCACACATATTGTCTCAAGAAAACCTATATCATGCCAAAACTCTAACACGTGATCAAGAGGAAACCAAGACACAATACAACCATCTTGTAAGCAAGGATGACCTGTCAAAATTGACAAACCATAACCAACACCTCAACCAAAAACTCCAAGAGTCCTCCATGGTACCAAGATGTCAACATCTCAAAATCACATGAAGATAACCATATCCTACCAAAGCTCTCGTTGAAGTGTGATACCGAGCTATACATGGCAACATCATAAACATTAAACCATCAAACCCATCATTGTCAAAAGCTCCCACTAAAACCTATAATCAAGCTATCCATGACATCATGACAACCATCTCCTACATGAATATCATCCATGGCCCCAACACAATCAAAGAATCCACTGTAAATGACACATCTCCCAAAAGCTCGAGTAAACCATAATCTCCAAAACCAAGAAGATGAACAAAACCTGTAAAACCAAACATCAATCCAACACCACCAAACCTACACCTGTGAAACAATCATGTCATGCCAAAGTCCCAACCAAACAAGGAACATCCATTACACCATGATCAATACCCAATGTACTTGCACCAAACTCCCATCAAGTCTCATACAACTGTATCATATAGTCAACAAACATAGGTTCCATATCATGACTATATTAGGTAACAACATCTCTCTATATGTCATAATGACAAGCAAACCAATGCAACATGTGACTAACCCAAGCCACAAATCAGAATTTGCATCAACACTAAAACATCTATAGGCATAGACAACCCAAGCCACAAATTAAAATTTGCATCAACACTGAAACATCTATAGGCATAGACAACCTACAACACTACACAACTTGTAGATCTCATAGTGTAGCATGCAAACTCAAAACAATACATGTATAATTCTATCAACCAAGGATAATCAGAGATAAACATGTAAGTCTGCAATGAATCAAACACCAAATCATCCCAGATTCAATTTTCCATCGACTCACAAAATCACCGAAAGTCAAAGGGATCAAAAGTAGCTCAAACTTATATAATATTAACAAACCTTAGAATATCATCTCCAAACCTACTCCACTACATAGTGCTCAGAAATACCTTTCCAATGCCTATAAGAAGTCCAAAATCTGACTCTATATGCAACTATTATGCCCGGTCAAAGCTCAAAAGCAACATCTGGCTTCCAACTTAAAAAATGGTCAAATAGAAAAATTAGGAAAAAATCTCTATCACCACTGTGTAGTATATGGAAAGAGCTTTCCGTTGACTGTAAAAAATCAAAAATTTGACATCGTGGGTGGAAGTTATGCTCCCTGGAAAAAAATTGCCCAGTTAGGCTAAAAAATAGGCCCTGGTGGCCCTCTAGTGGTGCACTGGTGGCCCGCTAGTGGCGGTGACGTGCCGGCGGTGCCTAGGTGGCACTGCTGCTAAGTAGTGGAAGAATTGAAATTTCATTGAAATAGGTTTAAATTTTGCAAGGGTTTGATTTTTGAATTTTTTAAGTTTAAAAGTTTTAATAAAAATTAAATTGAAATTCCCCCACAAGGGGCTGGGGCCCTGCCCTACCAGACCAGGGGCTAGGAGCTGGGGGGCTAAGCCCCGCTGGCCCCAGCATTCCCACTGGCGGGCCTAGTAGTGGCATTACCTACCATCAGCTTGCCAGGTCGTACGGCCTGCACAGGCTGTGTGGTAGGTACTGCTGCTTGCACAGACATGCGTAGGGGGGGTACAACCCCCACCCCCCCACAAAAGAAATCATTTTTTTAATTTTATTTTTATTTTAAACCTGAATGCAAACTATAGGATTTTTTTTTATTAAAATGTTTTTATAGATCTCGTACCTGGTGAAAATGTCTGACGACTACACCTGCACTAACATAATCACAAATTCTCTGATGCACATGGTACTGCCAAAGATTCTCCTGTAGATTCCTTTAGGGCACAAAAATGGTGAAATTTTTCCTGTCACCAAACATAGTCATGTTTTATATGAAAATATAGATTTTCATGCCTTCTCTACTCAACGATGGGGTCCATTTTTGCCCAGGGGGCCTCAACAAAAGCTCACCCCCTAAAACCCTCATATAAAGAGCCCAAATCGAAAACCCACATGCCAAATGTCCATGAAACCCTAGATCTGCAACAACCCAAGTCTACAAACAACCTTGTAACCATGAAAATGCATTCATTCCTTCCATGCAAAGCCATGGATTACACTATACACAAAAAATCCACTCATAGCTAGGGTTATAAAATAGAGATTTCTTCTCAAATCATGGAAACCAAGCTTTGATGCCAAATGTTGGAAATATGTAGCCATAGAGACAAATTCCTCATAACCCAATAAGAGATTCAATATGCAATAAACTAGAAATCCCCATGAAAAAGAAATAGACAATCATACCATCAATGGTGACACAAGATATACCATGGGAAAACCCTCATAGAGAGAAAAACCCAGCCTCTAAAAGCATGCATCTCTCATGTATTATTCAACAATAATCAACAATACATATATGCAGAGATAACCTCTGAAACATCAAGCTCTCTCGACCTACAATCCATGTGAACAAGCATGTAACCATACATCCCATGCCATGCTTCAAACCCTCACATAGCCAACCTGCAAGAGAAGCTACAACCCAGCCAACAAGCCAAATGGCTAACTCTTGCTTTTATAGATATAATCTCACACAAATACAATATGTGGTATTGTAATACCATTTTCCTCAAAACCATGTGTCTACAAAACCATCGACCCCACATTTGATTATTGGTACTAAGTTTTCCCAATTAATCAAATAATTACAAATAAAGTAATTAACTCAATGTTACATACAATGATTACAAGTGGCGTCCAAATAAATATCCAATGTGGCTAAACACATCACATGATGCACCACAATAAAATATTTATTTTACATAATAAAATAATGCCAATGTTATGCAAGGTGTACAACACACCTACTCCAGCAACAAATACCTCTCCATCTAGCATTTGCTCCAACACATCACCCCATCCTATGGTGAAGTGTCATGCCCTCCTCCAAGATGCCAACACATATAATATCAACCCAACAATAAATAATGGCAATGGGGCATTTGCCTCTACTTGTGTCACGTCCAGCTGCGTCCTCGCTATAGGAAGGTCCTCATCTGCGAAGACCCTCTCCAATGCTTATGTCCCAGTCTATAGATCATATCATACTAAGGATCCATGTATCAGTATCCTCAGTATCTGCTATATGTCCTCTATAGTCACTGTCATCTCCCTAGGCAGGAGGAGGAATGCGCTTCTCTCACAATGCCATCTCTCAATTAGTTTTGTCATCATGGTTTTGTGTGCTCTGATCTCTGGCATCCTCGCAATTGCTAGCATCCTGATTGCCACTAGAAAGTCTCAGTACTCCTCAATAAATTAAGGATATAGGCTCATTATCCATGATCTCCTCACTCATGACCAAATCACTTGTGGTTGTTCCTACTCATCATAACATTTCACCAAGTCAATTTTCATAACATTAAGTCCTTGTCTATTCTTGGTCATTTTTGCCTTTTGAACAAAAGTGTGCCTTTTCTTACCCTGATTGCTCTTCTTGCCAAAAGCATACATCTTTTCTCCCTAGGCACACCTTTCCCTAGAGGCACATCGATTCATCCCCTAGGTACTTTGTATTATAAAAGCGTGTTGATTCTATCCTTAGGTGCTTAGTTACCGCAAGCATGTCATTTTTTTTCCCACCGACCCTCCAACCGAGCGCACAGGCACACCTTCATTCCCATGGGCACACCTTTACCATAGGTGTGCCAATCTTTGTTATGGGCACACCATTTTGTGCCCTACGCATCATTTTACAAAAGAATGCCCGCAATTTTCTATGTTTCCCTCTAGTATTAGTGACACTTAATGACCCCCTAACCTACCCAAAAGGCCCCAGAATTAGGTACTCACCGGTCTAGCAGCTCTTGTTGCTCATTGGAACTATCTGATAGGTTCCCTAGGATGTCGATGACAAGGAATACCAGCTCGGTCTCCCATTGTGCTCTTCTTTTCTTATCTTTGTAGGATTTGTTAAGCTTGTGTGGACAAATGACTAGAAATGAGCCCCCTTGCCACTATTTATAGGCCCCCAAGTCCTAATTTTTAGCCTTAGCCTTCTTAGATTATCCCAGATCACCCTGTTTTAGCCCTAGTATTCCATTTTTCATCCTTCACCATTCCCTTTGATTGTTTTCATATCATTCCCTTTCTTTCGAGAATTTTTTTTTAAACTTTTTTTTTTCCAAAACAAATTTTTGAGGGGGCATCCATTGTCCATTCTCTGTTCCCTTATCCATTTTCCATTCCTATCACCAATTGATTACCAACTGAGGTATCTTTTCCTTTGACACAATGCCACCTTATGGGACGCCGTATCAAAGAGGGGCAAAATGTAGACACCTAATATTCACCAATACATTCTTCATGTCACTACATTACATTCGTATCATTTCCCACTTATTTAATTTTTGTTCTTCCATATTAATTAAATAATTTATCTATCTCTATCATATTCCTCCATATTAATTAAATAATTCAAATTATTTAATTAAGATAATTTCTCTCCACAATTTAATTAAATAAATTCAAATATCTCATTTCCTCCAAATAAATAAAATTAAATATTTTATTTATTTGTCCATTTGCACATGAAATTAAAAAAAATAATTTATTTAATTTCCCTATTTTCCCCTCTCACCATGATTTCCTCTCATCACCATGATCAATCTCAATCAGAATAGTTAACAGATCAATCAAATCAGTTGACTCCTTGATCAATTTTGTTAACAATCTAATCAATTCAGTTAATGAATCAATCAATTCAATCAACTCCTTAATCAAATCTGTTAGTTCCCATGATTCATGAGAGGACAAGGACACTTGTCACTCTCTCATTCATTCAAATCCCCTCATCCACATCCAACCATTGATTTCTTTGATCATCCTCCACCATTGATCTTCATTTCTAGAAATCTATAAATAAAACATGTTCTCAACCTCTCATCCATCTCTCATTTTCATAAACTTATGTTGTTGAACTTACATCATTTTGGGAGATCAAGGTTATACTATTGAGTTAAGTAATCCACATATCAAAGGAGCATATCCATTGGAGTTGGGTCCATTCCAATATGCTCGATCGGTGAGGTGAATTTGTGTGCAAAGGAAGCTATAATTGATGTTTAATTTGGTTTCTTTCATTTATCTTGGCATTGCATATTTTGTCTCTCATAGCTATTATTGTCAGAACACAAACCACTCTATCACAACTCATTAAATCAAATTCACTAATTCTCCACTATTGGCCAAACATTGGGTTGGCAAACTCAAACCCTCTGATGGTTTGACATTATCCTCTTTTTTAAATGAAAAATGTCATTATTGATGGAATGTTCCATTGTTGAACCTCCTTATCAGCAAACATCATAAGATCAAGGAATGGTTCAATTGATGGACATTTTTATATCAGAAATATCATTTATTGGCCAACTCCTCATCAGAGAACCAAGTGGTTCATGGGTTAGAGGTTGTTTTGATGTACTATTAAGTGAAATTCACATTACATCTATTCATCGAGGATTCTTCTCATAGGTGAACTTTAAAGTTCGTGAACCCTCAAAACAAGCCATGAGAGTTCAAGAAAGCTTCTTTATCAACAAAAATATAACCCTACAACATTAAACTTACAAGAAGATGAAGTCATCGCCTAATCGGGAGGTTTATGAACTTAAGAATTGTTGTTATATGGAGCCTAATCAGACTCAGAGGTTAAATTTTCCCCAATTTTATCAGCATGGTTTCCCCCCCAAATTATTTAATAGGGGTTTGGGGGCAGCACCCCCAAGACAGGATCAAGGGGCAGTGGGAGTTAATTTTCTATTGGCTGACATAAAAAAACCCTATTTTGTAATTGACATAAGGCTTGATAAAAGCGGCTAAGGGTTAGGGTTTCCATTGATATTTTATTGTAGAATTTGTAGCAGTATTGAGTTGCAAGGATTGTTGGTTGTAATCGGTTCGATTGTTGGATAATAATATTGGACTCTCTGTTAGTGGATGTAGCCTGAGTTTGGGTGAACCACGTTAAAAATTGTCTCTCGTTGTTATTATTTCTATGTAATTTTCATTCCTCTGTTTAATCTTTATTTGCATTTAATTGATATCTTCTGCATGCAATTCCTAACAAGAATTGACTGCTAAAGAGATAACAATGAAGACAAGTTTGTCAGGGTTAACATGCACCAATAAAGAACACATTGTTACCACCTTAGCCTATTATTACCATATCGGTGAGTTCACGAACAAGTGAGCCCAGTGATAAGGTTTGTGAAGACACAAAGTTACCGACAAGAACACAAAGATGTTTTTACTTAGAATCTTTCACAAAGGTACAAACCCAAGTTAGACTTAAGAAACACATAAACAAAAACTTGGGTAACAGTTGGATCTATCTGGGGATGAGGACTAGGAGGTATGAAGATAACATAAAGTCTTAGGTTGGATAAAAGCCTTATTCATTGGGTAAGGAGTCACAGAAATACAAGAAACAACAAAACAAACAAAACAAGGGAAAACTATGGTACAAGACAGGGAACAAGCTGTTTCACATATTACATAGCTTTAAGTTTTTCCCATTATAGGGAAGGGGCATAGGAGTTCCATCAGGATAGGACAACATAAATTCATTATTCCCACATACATGTGTAATAAGGAAGGGACCCTTCCATAAAGAGTCAAACTTACCATTAGATCCTCTTGGTTCTCTCCTTTTATCCCATAGCAACACTGAATCTCAAATTATAAAATCTCTCTTCTTGGTGCTTTTATCAAATTTTTTCTTCACTTGTAACTGGTGTTGAGTAGTTCTATCCACAACTTCTTCTCTCTATTATTCAACCCTTTTTAGAAACATGACTCTTCTTTCTAGAGTGTCTTGGAACTAGTCATCTTCAATGGCCTGGTGTAAATTTGCAGTTGATAACTCTAATGGAATAGGTAATTTACTATTCATCCCATAAACCAATTCAAAAGGTGGCATTTCTATTGCTCTTTTATGTGTGATCCTAACTATCCAGAGAGAATCAAAAAGATTCTTGTGTCAGTTTCTTTGGTTTTCATCAACTAACTTTCTCACAATAGCATCAATTTCTTCTTGTTAGATTCAACTTGTCCATTTCACTGTGGGTAATAATCTAAAGAATGTGCAAAAGAAATATGAATATCATAGAAAAATAAAGCCTTATCTGTTACAATTTTTACTTGAACCCCAAATCTAACTAGGATGTTCTATTTGATAAAGTCACAAACAACTTCTAATGTAGTATGTTTAACAGGTATTCCTTCCACCCACTTAGTAAAGTAATTCGTAGTAGTAAAGATGTGAGTGTGACTTGGAATTGAATGTGGCTTAATGGGACCAATAAAATCCAAACCCCACTATTGAAAGGGTTCCTTTACAACAACTTGTCTTAAAGTCAAGGCCACTAATTATGGTTTACCAGTGAATTGCATGCACTTCTCACATTTGGATACCCATGAATATGCATCTTTGAGCATCCCAAGCCAATAATATCCATGTCTTAAAATTTTGGAGGTAGTGAGAGAAGAGGAAAAGTGACCACCACATGCCTCATTATGAAAAAGCTTCAAGAGCCTAATCTATTGATCCTTGTTTACACATTTTAAAAATCTACCATCAATGCTCTTCTTATATAAAGTATTATTCCAAATTACATACTCGGATGCTTTCAGGTCAAGATATTCCTTTTCTCTCTTGCTGAAAAATGTGATGGACACTCACCATATGTTAATGAGTAGGTAATGTGAGAGAACCAATCATCTTTGACCCTAGTGAAAAGTGAAAGGAAACTAGGTGTGCGGAAATTGCTTCCTATACTCATCTAATGAGGGGACGAGAGTGCAAATTCAATTTTATCTTTACAATTATAGCTATGTTAACCCACTAATAGAGATATTCTAGCAAACACATACACAAGAATGTAAGATAGAAGAAGAGAGACACAAGATATACGTGGGGAAAACCCTTACGGGTGAAAAACCCCACACTCCAAAACACAGCTCAAATGTATTCTGTAAACAAAGAAGGTTACAATACAATCACAGAGCCAATGCTCTTGCAGGAGTCTTTGACACTCGTATCTGGAGATGATCTGGCAGCATAACAATACCTGTCAAACTTGTAATACTTCTCTCCAAAGCACCTGTTTATAAAGAGAATACAAGGTAAAAATGGCTCCACATTGAGATGGGCATCCAACATGGCCTCATGGCTCAAACCTATGCCTATGGACACTTGTCCAACATTGTAGGATGTTCCTAACACTTGTCAAGTCACCCCATCCCAAGGAGGTCACCTATTTCCAAAATAGGCTATGACAGATGCTCTTACGACTCTTACAACCGTCATAGAATCTGTCATAGGTGTCATAACTTATAGCTATAAGAGAATCTATCATACATAGGCTATAAATAGTATATTCTCTTACAACATGTCATAGTCCACCTTGGGGTGCTCAAAGATGCCTTTTTCAAAGATGCTTCTCGACAAATGTCTTCACCTGTCATAGGATCTTCTATTTCTGACTCTTACATGTCATAGCTTTGTCATAGGAATTTGTCACAACCATTTTGATCAATATTCCCTTGCACACATTCCAATATGCCAACACATGGAAAAATATTCCTACCACTAAGTGGGATGCCTATCTCCTCATGTGAGTACAAAATTACATGTGGTCATATGCCATGTAGGATGACACATCATGGTGCCAAATCCCACAATATGACAACATAGGATTTGCATCCAAATTGTACAATAGGCAATAAATAAATAAACACAATGAATTAATACAAGGAATTACCAAGGTTGAGACACCTTAATTCCCAGCATTCTCCCACTTGTCAAACACCTTGTAAGAGCCAATAGAATTAACAATATTTAACTGCTATAGGCTGAGAGGCCCATAGACTCTAAACACCATCTGAACTTCTCTGTGCCCACTGATTTTGTCAATGCATCTGCAACATTCTTCAATGTATCTACCTTATCCAAATTTACCTTCCCATCCTCTACCATGTCTCGCACGAAGTGAAATTGTACATCAATATTCTTTGTTCTGGCATGGAAAGTAGGATTCTTTGCAAGGCAAATTGCACTCTGACTGTCACAACAAATCGTAATCTGTCCTGCATCAACACCAATATTTGAACACAATCTCTTAAACCAAATGACTTCCTTGCAAGCATGAGTTGCTTCCATATACTCAGCTTTTGTCATGGACAAAGCAACCACAGGTTGTTGCTTACTCATCCAACTAATTGCACCACCAAACATAGTGAACACATAGGCACTGGTGGATCTCTTGCTGTCAATGTCACCTGCCCAATCAGAATCCACAAATACACGAATACAAACTAAATGCGGAGGTCCTGTAGCATTACCATGATAGCATATGGAATACTCAGAAGTACCCCTCAAATATTTGAACACTCGCTTAACTACATCCTAATGTACCCGTCCAAGATTAGCCATAAACCAACTAAGGACTCCCACTACTTGGGCAATGTCTGGTCTTGTGGAGACCATAGCATACATCAGACTGCCAACAACACTAGCATAAGGTACTCTACTTATGTCCACCTCACGAGGAGATTTTGGACAATCATTAACAGACAACTTTGTCCCCAATGAAATAGGAACACACAACGGTCTACAATCTGCCATGTTGAACCTATCCAACACGGTCTTCACATACTTACTCTGGCTTAACCAAACTTTTCTATTAGCTCTGTCTCTTCTAATTTCCATTCCCAAAATGTACCTGGCTGCCCCAAGATTTTTCATCTCAAACTGTGTTGACAACTAAGACTTCAAATTAGAAATCATATTCTTACCATTCCCAATCAACAACATATCATCAACATATAATGTAATAATGAGAATGTGATCATTGTCAAACTTGTAATACACACAATGATCAGATTTTAATCTCAGAAATCCAATGGACAACACAAAGGCATCAAATTTCATGTACCACATCCTAGGAGATTGCTTCAAACCATACAAAGACTTATTTAATTTGCAAACCAACTTTTCTTTACCTTTCTCTATGTAATGCTCTGGTTGTGACATGTAAATCTCTTCCTCCAAATTACCATAAAGCAAAGTTGTTTTCACATCCATCTATTCTACCTCTAAATCATAAGCAGCTGCAAGAGATAATAGAAATCAAATGGATGTTAGCTTTGCAACGGGAGAGAAAATTTCACCATAATCAATTCCCTCCACTTGTGAGTACCCCTTCGTAACCAATCTAGCCTTGTACTTTTCAACACTGCCATCTGCACCGAATTTCTTCTTGAACACCCATTTGCATCCAATGGGTTTCCATTCTTCAGGCAAAGGCACCAAGTCCCATGTTTTATTCTTCTCCAAAGAAGCCATCTCATCTTCCATGGCCTCCATCCAGAAACCTGCATCTTTCATGCCCGTAGCCTCTTTCATAGTTCTAGGCTCATCAATGTTAGTAAGTAAAGCAAAAGCACAACTAGAATCAAGTAATGAATAACCAAACCTATCAGGCTACTTTCTTGTTCATGTAGACCTCCTCAATGGCTAAGGTTGAGGTTCTAATTCTTCTTCTGAGCTTTCAGAGCTGCTAGAGCTCTCCTCATCATCATGTCTCACAGGGTCTATCGGTTCAGTCTTCTCATGGGTAGAAGGAAACAGAATCGCATCTTTTTTATTTTCTATCTATTCAGGTTGTAGAACAACGGAAAAAGGTGTTAGCTCTCTGAAGATAACACTTCTACTATACAACACTTTTTCAGCCATAGGATCCCAAAGCTTGTATCCTTTCACACCAACACCATAGCCAATGAAGATACATTTAACAGCCTTGTCCTCCAATTTAGACCATTTCTCCCTAGGCACATGTGCATATGCCTCACAAAAAAAACATGAAGATGCCTAACTGAAGTCTTCTTACCAACAAGAGCTAATGTAGGAGACCTGTTTACTAGGTAGCAAGTAGTGGCTACAACTTCAACCCAAAACTTTTGTTCAAGGCTTGCTCAACTAAACATACTCCTAGCCTTCTCCATCAATGTCATGTTCATCCTCTCTGCAACTCCATTTTGCTGTGGGGTGTATGGATTTGTCTTATATCTTTCAATGCCTTACTCTTTATAGAACTTATCGAACTCTGCCAAACAAAACTCACCACCATTGTTAGTTCTCAAACACTTAATCTATTTACTAGTCTGATTTTCAGCAAAGGCTTCAAACTCCTTAAACCAACTAAAGACTTCAGTCTTGCTTATGATAAAATAAACCCATGTCCTTCTACTGTAATCATCTATGAAAGATACAAAATATACAGATTTTGAAATCAAAGGAACATTAACTGGGCCAAACACATCAAAATGAATAAGATCCAACACACCAGAAGACTTGTGAGAACTAGAGTAAAACTAAACACAGTTTTGTTTTCCATATACACAATGTTCACAAAAGTTAAACTCAAGATTACAATCATTTAACCCCTAAACGAGGTTTTTATTTTTCAGGGTTCTAAGACCCTTCTTACCAATGTGGCCATATCTCAAATGCCACAACATAGTCTTTTCAGTAGGAAGCTTAGCTTCCATAGCATGTGTACTACCATCAGAACTAGTTACAATAGATTTCTTCACTGCTCATTCAGATGGTGGGGATGAAGTGACTGCAGGTCTTTTCTTTGAGTTAGAAGAACTATTGCACTGTGAAGTGCATGTCTCCAGCTGAAATAGAGTACCTCTCTGAGTACCCTTAGCGAGCACCATATATCTTCTATTCATCTTGCATCCATCCTTTGAAAAGATAACCTGCGCACCTGCATCATTCAACATACTTATAGAAAGTAGGTTCCGTGCTAGGCCTGGGATGTGCATAACTCCAGTGATCCCCTTCACTCATCCATCAGGGAATCAGATTGAGACTTTTCCATGACCAACAATCTTTAGATGAGAGTCGCCACCCAGGTACACTCTTCCACCATCGAACTCTTCATACTTCATGAACCAACTTTGATGCGAGTCATGTGGAATGATGCACCAGAATCAATCAACCACACATAATCATATACATGGGTGGCTAGGGCTATGATGAAGGTATCACCATCATCTTGTGACTTGTCAGAATCTAAATCTAGAGTAGTCTTCTTTTTCTTCTTCTTCTCTTCTTTGCATTCCTTTCAAAAATACGTAGATTTACCATAGTTCCAATAGAGAGCCTTGGACTTTCTAGGAGATTTGGATCTCCCATGGAATTTGGATTTGCCTTTTTCACCTTTCTTCTTCTAATTTTCTTTGGGTCTTCCATGAATCACAAAAGCCTCTTTGGCCAACTCAGATGTTTTCCTCTGCATTTCTTCAGATAATAACAAGGACACCACATCTTCCATCTTGAAAGTGGTAGTGGTGCTTTCAATAACCATGACAAGATGATCCCACGAATCTGGCAAAGAACAAATTAGGGTCATACATCGATCCTCCTCCTCCATTTTCACACCCACAGATGTCAACTATGCAACAATCATGTTAAAAGCATTCATGTGGTCTACAATAGATCCTCTGTCTTCCATCTTCAGAGCAAACAACTTCTTTTTTAGAAAAAGCTTGTTCACCAAGGACTTGGCCTGATAAACATCACCCAGCTTCTTCCAAAGATCTTTCATGCTCTTCTCCTCATGGACATTCAATAGGACAGAGTTAGCTAGACAGAGTCTTATGAGACCCTTAGCCTTCTAATCTTTGAGGTCCCAATCAGCTTGTGACATTGCTGCAGGTTTTACATCGGATATGGTTTCCCATAGGTCATGATCAACAAGAAGATCCTCCATCTTGAGTTTCCACAACTCGAAATTAGTGCAATTAAATTTCTCCACCTCTAATCTTCTGAATGTGGTTGCCATCTCCTTGCTACAACAAGATACAGAATGCTCTGCACAAACTCCCACTCAACCTAAGATTAGCTCAAAAAACCCCTACCCAGTAGCTAGAACCAAAACTGGCTAGGCTCTAATACTGTTATGTCAGAAAATGTCCCCTTGGGGGCTTTTCTCTCATAAGGTTTAGCTCCCAGGTCTTTAGCATGCATTTAAGACATTTTATTTCATGTTTTGGCATCCCGATGGAGTGAGACCTAGGTTCCATAGAAAATTGGACCTAGGTGGACCCCTTGAGCTGTACCCTGCCCAAAATAAGGGGGGAGCACTTGGGTGCCCGCATCGTAGTCCTGCCCTATTTTGGGGTAGCCCTAATTTCTGGGTGTTAGTTTATGACTGTTAGTTGGTTCTTTTGTCAACACAGTAAAGTTTGATTTTTAAAATCTTGGTGGGAGTGCTTGTAGTTGCATATATAAGCATGCTTAGGCATTCATTTGTAAACTAGAGGATCATTGTGAACTTTAGGCATTCTCAAGGTGATTCAAGGCTTTCATTGTGTTGCAAGAGTAGATTTGTGTTGTTTGTGTATTTGAATTTGTAGATTTGAGAAGCCATTCATCATGGAATGAAGAGTATATTCGTCCCATGATATCTAAACTACAAGGTGACATTATATTGTGTTTTCATCATTGATTCCTTTAGTTTTTGCCTCTACCTCAGAAGGGCACACACTCTTTATCTAACAACGGTGTTCAGAGACTTAAGTGTCCTCTGGGGCTTGACTGAGGCAAGCCTCTAAACATCACAATCCCCAAACCAAGTCTTGTGATTGTAGGTTACAAGTGTCACATCCAGAAAAGGTGGAGTTGCAGGAAGGATTGGCAGACATCAAAGATTTGGGATCTAAAGAAAAGTAGGACACATGTGCACTTCCAAGACTTGGGTGCTTGCACTAGTGTCCTCCGTAGACAAATTTCTAGAAACAAAAGTTATAGGGCTAATCAATGTCGGAAGGAGGTCCAGATTCCCTAAAAAGTTAGGTACCTTGGACTTGGGCACCCGCACCTTAGTCCTTGACTATTCCGCTTCGGAACCCCAAAAATAGGTATCCTGTAATTTAGTATTTTACTCTTGTTTGCAAGAGCTTTTTCCATAATTCATCAATTTGTTGTCGTATTTGCATAATTAGGGTTTTAATGGTAAATTGGACATAGGATAAGGAAAAATTGATAATTAATTCCCTAATCCAAGTTCCCCTACATTTGCAAGTGACCTAGGGTATGATAGTGCTCGCCACTCAACCCTAGATCCTTCAATGTTTAGTGGAGAGGCAGATTTAAACACATAAAAACTAAGACATTAACAAAATCCAATTTACCCTAAACATTTTGGTGAACCCATGTTTTTGGACTTAAATTGCAACTTGCTGAGTGTTTGTATTTAGATTGGGATTGATTTCATTCATTCATATAGTCATTCATTTTATTGCATTGAGAAAAATTCAAAAAAATTGAAAAATTGGAAAAATACAAAAAAATTGCATTGTTGGGCTTACTAAATTGCATCAATTCTTTCTAAATTTTCCTAATTCATGATTTTTGCATCATATCTGATATAAACTACATAAAAATCCAAAAATTCAAAATTTTTCCTTGCATTTTCATCATTTAATTGCTAGGGTTTTGTGGAAATTTTGACAATTTTATATAACCTAATAATTCCAAAATCTAGGGTTAGTAGGCAAAATATTTTATCAAATTTTTCTACTGATTTTGGAGGCTCATTCAAATTTTCATTTGGCTATAGTCTTGTATTTTAGTGTGAATTTGCATTTAGATTCAAAATATTTGCAATTTTGCATAGAAAATTTCAACAAAAAACTAGCAATTTTGATGCATTTTCATTAAATTTGCATGGGCATTTTGCATGTTTAACCTAAAAAATCATTTTCAGATCTGAGATTATTTAATTTCCATCATAAATCAGACCTTAAAATGCTTAGATATCATTTTGTCCCAAGATCTCAAACCCAGGGCATCAAAAACAACGATTTTCACTAAATTTGGCCTTATCGACTTTATAAACTTGCACCATAGGTGTGTTGTGAAAGGTATTTTAGAATTATTTTTCTATCATTAGGGTAATAATTTTCTATCCCTCATAAAAAGCTTCACAACACCATTTTATCGGGCTCTTGTAGTGAAAATTTGGTGAAAAACTACACATTTTGGCTATTTTGTCCCTAGGGTTTGACCTAGTTTGCACTCCAAGCATGTTGTGATCAATTTATGGATTGAGTTGACTAATATTACTGATATTATTTTCTATATCTCTTGAGATTCCTTACAACACCTCCTTTGCTAGGTCTTGGAGTTGAAAAACTGTGATAAATCACATATTTTGCTATATTTTCATTAGGGTTTTACCTTAAGTGGCACTAAAAGCATGTTGTGCTGGGTATTTTGACACCAAGTAGCTTTTATTACTAATATTATTTTCTTTCCATCAACATTTTTCTCACAACACCCTTTGTTATGCTCTTTTGCATTGAATTTTGGTGAAAAAAGTGCCTATTTTGACATATTTTCACTATATTTTGACTTGGCATCAACTTAAATCACATCAAGATTGTGTTGGGAAGGATACTTATGCTGTTTTGGACTAATATCAGACATATAACTTTCTTCGCTTGACTGAAATCCTTACAACACCCTTTGGTTTATTCATTTGCATTAAAAAAATACAAATTTCCAAGCATTTTTGGTCATCAATCATATCCTTCTCCTACGATTTGTTCTCTTAGTTTGTGCATTGTGTGTTGTATTATTTTATAATCTTTATGACATGCTGTCCTAAAAACAATATCCCTTTGAGAAGAACTAAAAGATTAATGGGATCTAGTGCTCTTGAAGAAGTTGGTACTTTGGACACCTTCTTTACAAAGGGAGAAACCCAAACTGTGCAAGATATTATACATCCTCCAATCACAATGGAAGAATAAACTTTTCATGATTTTGATAATACTATTGAGGAAAAAGGATATGTATTTGATGAGAAAATAGAAAAATTGGATAAAGAGCTAGCTGAATTTCAATCATTTATGGAAAATAAGAGAATAGCTGAAGAAGTTGTCCCTACAATTCACAATATAAGAGAATTGATAAAAGAGGGACAAGATGGTGTAAATGTAATTTGTGGTCTAGCACATATTGTAGAAACCAACATTATGCCAGTGACCGAATGTGCACAAGTGATAAATAGCACTCTATCACCATCTCATACTCAAGTATCCATACCTATACCAACGAAGAGAATATCAACTTTTACATCAACGATCTTAACAACTAATGCGAATGCTTGTAGTAATGCTACCACTAGTATTGGAGTATCTAATGGCACTAATTACAAGGCTGTGGGATTTGATTATCAAAATTTGGTTCCCAAAGGGACCTCCTCTCTACATAATTGTTCTCAGCCACCTATCTATTCCACTCATTTCCAACCACTTATTACCTACTCGCAACCATCTTCCACCTATCATTATGGCCAACTACCGTTAACATATTCTCAGCCTCCATCTATCATATCTCAAGCTCATTCACCTCCTCACTTTGGTTCTAATTCCTCACAACAAATCGCATCTCTCAATGTTGCCATCCTAAACCAACTTTTACAGGGCATGACTGCTTTACAACAAAAGGTAACAAGTTTGACAAATTCTTCATAGCCTAGTCTACCAACATATCATGCCCGTAATCCCCTTTCCTATGCAATCTTGAGAAATCCTATGCTTGAGAGGTTTGAGACATCCCGCTTTGAAAAATATGGTGGAAAAGGTGATCCTAATATCCATGTGGCAGTATTCACAACTATGTGTAGTGATTTCTATTTTGAAGAGGATTTGTTGGAAAAACTTTTCCTGCGATCTCTCAAAGATACTGCTTTAGAATGGTTTTGCTTGTTGCCTCCAAATTCAATACACTCCTTTTCATAGTTGATTGTTCAATTTTTACAACATTTTCAAGAAAACATCTGACCCCAAGTCACTCATATTGACTTGGTTCAATGTAAACAAAGTCCCAAAGAAAAGTTGGCTGAATTCATTAATCGATATCAAGGATTGTATGCACAAATTCAATATTAGATGAAAGATGAGGATGTTCAAAACATATTTATTACAAATTTACAACCTAATATTCGTGACAAAATCCTCTTGATGAAGTACAACTCTTTTCAACATTTGTGCACCACCCTTCATGATTATCAACTTTCTTCTAGTCAGTATGACAACCAAAACTCATCGGCTCAAGTTGGTCAATCTATGGGTGGATCATCACAAAACAATTTTAAGAGAAACAACAATAGGAGTTTCATCAAGATCAATGGACTAAATACAAATGTGTTTGCTATAAATAATCCAAAGAAAACATCATATCAACTGAGAAAGTTTACTCTGATATCTAAGTCCTATCATTCCATAATGAATCAAGCTGTGAGTAATAACATTTTGAAGCTTCCCCTGATTAAGCCTATTGATCCTAGTAAACAAGGACCTTACTTCGATGTTAATGCCTTATGTCATTATCATCAGTCGTAAGGACATGACACTAAACAATGTATGCATCTTAAACATGAGATATAGGACATTATTGATTCAAATGTTATCTAGGTATTGGGTGCGAATGATAATGGAAATAAGTCGGTTGCTCTGCCGAATCAGAATTTACAAATCTTCACTAATCCTTTTCCCAAACATACTGAAAATAATATGGTGGAACAAGATTTAGTGGAAGTAGATGAGGATGATTACTTAGACTATGATAGTATCGTGGGAATGATTGAAGTAGATAAGAAACAAGTGAATAACCCACCTCATCCATGAAGAAATGAAATTTATGCTGAGGTTCCTCCTCTGTTATCCTTGTATGGATCGGGAGATAACCAAAATGCGTCTGAAAAGAAAGAACAACAACCGATACATATGAGTAAGATGGTACAGGATGACTCCTGTTACTAATCTAGAAAGATTCAACAACAAAAACTTGCTAAAAATTGGAAAAGAGCAAGATGACAATCAATAGTCAGAAATAATAATGATTCTCCCCCTCATAAGCAACAAAAAGTCTCATTTAAACAAAGAATTAAGGAACAAACATCATATGATAACAAACAAGACTTTCATAAGAACCACTCAAATTTTGCATTAAACATGATCGAGTACCTCTCCAAGAGGTTCGAGAGCTCCAAGATGTAATATGAAGACACTACAGGTAAGTATCTCTAACCCTTTATCTCTCTCATGATGTGCTTCCCTTGTGATGTGTTATATGTGTTATTTAGGCCTCCTGGGATGACCTCGGATTCTCCCGTAAGGTTTTGGATACCAGGAGACCACCTCTGTTGTGATATTCTTCTATTTGTATCATCATTCTTCTATATTGCCTCTCTCTCTGATTTCATTGTTGTGTGTTGTGTCTTACAAACATAGCGTCATAGTTGGTGACTTGGGGCCACCCTCCTATGTGACTATCCCTAAGACACTTGTTTCTCCTCTCTTATTTATTGTTTCCCTTCCTCTAATGTTTCCATCTAGCAGGTGGATGATGACAAACATTTATACTAATGCGGACCTGGTGTCCCTTTTGAGAGCAATCAAAATTTTGACTTAGTTCCTAATATGACGATGGGGTTGTATATCTTATCTGACGCTTGGCTAGTGGAAGCACTTGTGCTTTCTACGTAGTGAATTTTATGATGTTTCTATTGCATTTACAAACCTTAACAATATTGTTGCTCTATGCACCTTTGTTTGCCTTTTAATCTAGCCTTGGTGGTACTCAATTTAGAGAGCTTCATGATATAGCCCTATGGTTATCCTCGAACTCTGGATTCATTGTATAACCTTGGCTCTTTGTGTGGTTAATCATATGCATTGATGTTGTTGTTTATCATGATCTTGTAGACACTAACATGTTTCTTGTAGGGATGTGTTTGTGGGAAAATTTGGTGATTGTAAAGTACATGTCACCTCAAGGGGGCATGGGCTTTGCAAAAGTCAGTGTTCCCTTGTGTGTTTTCTTCCTACCTTAATGTGCTTGACATTGATAATTGATATCAACCACCTTAAGGTGGGGGCATATATAAGGTAAGTTGTCTGTTGTAGATGTTAGCAATGTGCTTTTCCTCAGGTGTAGGCTAGTATGATGAGTACTTCCTGCATCTTGAGTTTGTTTCCAATCAATCAATCTATCTATTGTGTATACCTCCTTTTCACCATCAGGCGTCTTTGTGATGTGGATGGGGTTGTATACTTTTGAGTTCATACCTCCTTTTCACTGTAAGGTGTCTCTGTAACATAGGTGGGGCGGTATGCCATGCTTCCATTTCACTATAAGGCGTCTCCATGACATGGGTGGGGTTGCATTTTCAAAAGTCATCTGCGGAGGCAGGGAGCAGTTATGTGACTAACTCAACCCTTAAGCGTGTCTTTGGCAATTGTTGTGGTGAAGCCCAATTGTTAGTGTGTGCCTATAATGTGCCTGAGATGGTGATGATCCTAGAAATAGGGAACACACCATCGGTTGGCTACCATGTTTTCTCTGTGTCTTCAAGTGTGTGTGTTTTGGTGTGTTTGTTGCCCCATATGCGGTATGCATTTTGGGAGGTTTTGCATGTCTTGCATGTGTGTTGCCCCATATATACTAAGACCTGCACCTTAGGGTAGTGCATCCTGTATTATGGGAGGTTTGTTTACTTTCCAGTACTTGCATTTGCATTTCATATATATGAGAAAAAGAAAAATAAAAGATATCATTTCTATCTTCCATATATTAATGTGTCTTCTATGCATTGACTGTATTCTCCATGTTCTGTGTGACTGTAACTGTCTTCTCCGTGTTTTGTGTGCCTGTTACTGTCTTCTATGTGATTGGCTTGTCTTCTCTGTGCTTGGCGTGTTTTCTATATTTGTGACCTTACTTTAATGCATGTGTGGGCCTCATGTTCATACATACATTAAAGTGGGGGCTAAATGTAACATCAGAAAATGTCCCCTTGGGGGCTTTTCTCTCATAAGGTTTAGCTCCTAGGTCTATAGCATGCATTTAGGACATTTTAGTTCATGTTTGGGCATCTCGATGGAACGATACCTAGGTTCCATGGCAAATTGGACCTAGGTGGACCGTTTGAACTGTACCCTACCCAAAATAGGAGGGAGGACTTGGGCACCCGCACCCTAGTCCTGCCCTATTTTGGGGTAGCCCTAATTTCTAAGTGTTATTTTATGACCGTTAGTTGGTTCTTTTGCCGACACAGTAAAGTTTGATTTTTAAAATCTTGGCGGGAGTGCTTTTAGTTACATATATAAGCATGCTTAGGCATTAATTTGTAAACTAGATGATCATTGTGAACTTTAGGAATTCTTAAGGTGATTCAAGGATTTCATTGTGTTGCAAGAGCAGACTTGTGTGGTTTATGTGTTTGAATTTACAGATTTGAGCATCCATTCATCATGGAATGAAGAGCATCTTCCTCCCATGATATCTTCACTACAAGGTGACATTATATTGTGCTTTCATCATTGATTCCTTTGGTTTTTGCCTCTGCCTCACAAGGGCATGCACTCTTTATCTGACAATGGTGTTCAGAGACATAAGTGTCCTCCGGAGCTTGACTGAGGCAAGCCTCTAAACACCACAACCCCCAAACCAAGTCTTGTGATTACAGGTTATAGGTGTCGCATCCAAAAAAGGTGGAGTTGCAGAAAGGATTAGTAGACATCAAGGATTCAGGATTTGAAGAAAAGTAGGACACAGGTGCACTTCCAGGGCTTGGGTGCTTGCACTAGTGTCCTCCGCAAAAAATTTCTAGAAATAGAAGTTACAGGGTTGATTAGTATCAGAAGAAGGTCCAGATTCCCTGAAAAAGTAGGTACCTTGGACTTGGGTGCCCATACCTTAGTCCCTGACTGTTCCGTTTCAGAACCCCGAAAATAAGTATTCTATAATTTAGTATTTTACTCCTGTCTGCAAGAGCTTTTTCCATAATTCATCAATTTGTTCTCGTATTTGCATAATTAAGGTTTTAATGGTCAATTGGACATAGGATAAGGAAAAATTGCTAATTAATTCGCTAATCCAAGTTCCCCTACATTTGCAAGTGACCTAGTGTATGATAGTGCTCACCACTCGACCCTAGATCCTTTAATGTTTAATGGAGAGGTGGATTTAAACACAAAAACTAAGACATTAACAAAATCCAATTTTACCCTAAATAGATACCAACTGAAAGGAAGCTAGGTGTGAGGAAATCACTTCCTACACTAATCTAATGAGGGGAGGAGAGTGCAAATTCAATTTTATCTTTACAATTATAGCTATGTTAATCCACTAATAGAGATATTGTAGCAAACACATACATAAGAATGTAAGACAGAAGAGGAGAGACACAAGATATACGTGGGGAAAACCCTTACAGGTGAAAAACCCCACACTCCAAAACATAATTTAGATGTATTCCATAAACAAAGAAGGTTACAATACAATCACAAAGCCAATGCTCTTGTAGGAGTCTTCGACACTCGTATCTGGAGATGATCCAATAGTATAACAGTACCTGTGAAACTTGTAATACTTCTCCTCTCCAAAGCACCTGTTTATAAAGAGAATACAAGGCAAAAATGGCTCCACATTGAGATGGGCATCCAACATGGCCTCATGGCCCAAAACCCATGCCTATGGACACTTGTCCAACACTGTAGGATGTTCTTGACACTTGTTAAGTCACCTCATCCCAAGGAGGTCACCTATTTCCAAAATGGGTTATGACAGATGCTCTTACGACTCTTACAACCATCATAGAATCTGTCATAGTTGTCATAACTTACAACATGTCATAGTTCACCTTGGGGCTCCCGAAGATGCCTTTTTCAAAGATGCTTCTCGACACATGTCTTCACCTGTCATAGGATCTTCTATTTCTGACTCTTACATGTCATAACTTTGTCATAGGAATCTGTCATGACCGTTTCAGTCAATATTCCCTTACACACATTCCAAGATGCTGACACATGGCAAAATATTTGGTGCAGGAGCACCCCTACCAAATAGAACATAAGTCTATTTTTAGTATGTTTGACTTCATGATGTAATAAGGTCCATTAGACCAATGCGTATGTTTTAGGTCAATCTAGGAGGATGTGCAGGTAGTTAGAAGTTTGTTATGCTAGCTGTCTTAGCTGTCTCCTCCTAGCTGCTTGGAAGCTCCCAGCCACTGGGAATCAAGTTGGTAGTACTTGTGGAGGATTACTATTTATGCCCTAGATCAGTTTTTTTTAGAAGAGTAGACAGAGTAGATACAGTTGATAGTTTGGTGAGTTCTTAGCATAGCAGAAGTAGAAACATTTGTGACATAGTGAGATTGTGAATCTTGTATGCATTTCTGTTATTGAAAGTAAGAGATCCCATCAGTTTCATTTATCTGGTTTACAAGCTATTTGTGTATTGACTCTCTTATTGCAGGTGAAATGGATTCATTCAACCCTTCCACCGGTTGATTCTCTGAATCGGTGGAATGGAAATGTATAGTAGTTTAGTTTGCATCTTTGTTTTTCTATTTATGGATTTCATGTTCATGGGATCAATTGTTAGCATGCTATGAATGAACCTAGCATCTTCATGTGCTAGGGTTTCGAAGAATAAATTCTAACCCTGAATTGCTCAGGAGGTGATCTGACCCGATTGACAGGTTTTCTATGTGAAATCTATGTTTGGATACATTCGACGGGTATACAGCATTTGCATGTGACATTACAGACTATGTATATCGTATTGGCATCCATGCGCATATCACTATCTAGATCAGGACTTGAAAGTGCATGTTTTGAGGACATCAGGATGATATAGGTTGGATATATATTTCTTGTATATATCATCTATAGGATCATCATTTCATGTGTATCCATCATTTGCATATCATGGTTGTATGCTGGAACATACATGCGGGCGAAGGTACAATCAAGCAGGTCAACAGCGAGTCAAAGTCACATTGCCAAAGAAAGGAGGATCATCTTTTGTTTGAACATTGGGTAGTCGAAGTTCATCGTCATCAAAAAATTTCATTATATCCCGATAATTTATATCATGCTGCGGAGCACATGAAGGAGTCTTAGATCTGGATGTCATAGGCAGTGGAAAGAGTAATAGTGCAAGTGCATGTGACATCATCAGGATGTTTCAATATGACCCGATAAGTTATATCCTGATGCTGGTGGTGTAAGTGGGTCAAATATCAGGGTGACGTAAGCATCGGAAGAGAGGTGCATGAGGTTTTCATCATTAGGATATTTGGAAGGAACCTGATATTTTATATCCTATTGATAAAAGGTGCAGATGATGTCGAATATCATGATGCTATCGATAGAGTTTAGCGGTAAGGTGAATAGTGGCCGTCAGGAGGATAATTGTGTTCTCCGAATATGATGATGATGTTGGTAGGTGAATATGATGATCTTGCCAATGGGAAGTAGGATCAGCTAGTTGGTGGGTTTAATGGGTTTTTCACCCTGTTTGTAAGCTTTTGCTGTGTGGCTCTGCATCAATATTCCTACCACTAAGTGGGATGCATATCTCCTCATGTGAGGACAAAATTACATGTGGTCATATGCCATGTAGGATTACACATCACCATACGAAATCCCACAATATGACAACATAGGATTTGCATCCAAATTATACAATAGGTAATAAATAAATAAATACAAGGAATTACCAAGGTTGAGAGACCTTAATTCCCAACAAATATCACAAGAGGTAATTCTTTTGATTCAACAACCTTGTTCTCAACTATCAACTGACACAAACCCCTACCTCTAACTAGCTTAGTTGGTTTGATCTCCACATCATATTCTTTGACTTTGGCTATCCAAGGCCCCCTTCTATTATAGATGATTTCTTGTTGACTTAAATTCCCTTCACTATACAGTTAGGAACAAACTCTATTGTGTGAGAATGTAAAATGTAAAATTTGAATTACTTCATTGCCTTGACTACTACATAAGCATGTTTTTCATCCTGGGAATAATTCAACTCATGATTCTTCAATGGAATACTCATAAAGGTAATGGGGGACTCAACCCCTTAATCCTTCTTCTATACAAGGATAGTAGACAAGGTATGTTCAAAGGCATAACTATAGATAATAAAATCTTTGTCAAACTTGTGATGCATGAGAAAAGGAGCATTAGCAATGGTAATCTTAATGTCTGCAAAGTCTTGTTTCCCTACCTCAATCCATTTGAAAGATTGTTTACCTTTCATCATATCTACAATATGCCTGGTTAGCTCAGAAAATTTAGGGACAAACCTCTTGAGGAAATTTACCTACCCAAAGAAAGATCTCACTCCTTTTACATTCACTTGTGGCATAAGCTTCTGGATGGCCTTTAATCTCCTAGGGTCAATCCTTATTCCTTATTTAGAGACAATGTGACCCAGAAGTTTACCCTTAGTAACTCCAAAAATAAACTTCTTGGGATTCAAAGAAATACCATTAAGAAACAACATTCCAAAACAATCTCCAAATCTCTAAAATGATTCTCCCTTGAAAAAAATAGTGAGGTCATCTAGATACATGACAATGCTTTTATTTTTTAAATCATTGAAGGATAAGTCCATGGTAAGCTAAAAAATATCCCCAACATTTTAGGCCAAATGGCATGTGATTGTAAGTAAAGGTTCCTATAGGTGTAGTAAGCATTACCTTATGTTGAACTTCTTTATCCACACTAATCTAGTTGTAACCAGGAAGGCCATCGAGCATCAACATCATTTGTGATCCGGAAACAACCTACAGTATATGATCCATCACCAGGAGTAGGTAGTTGTCCTTCAGGGAAGATTGATTAATGTTTCTAAAATCTATGTAAATTCTGATCTCCACACTCTTTTTTCAAATAGGCACTATGTTGGAAACCCAGGTGGAGTGATGTATGGGATTAATTGTTCAAGCCTTCAATATCTTATCAATTTCTTGAAAGATAACCTCTGTAACCTTGGGATTATAAGGTCTTTGCTTCTGTCTAATTGGAGGTACCTTAGGTTTCAATGGAATGTGATGTTGGAACTTACCATTCATAACTTTTTTCAAATCATCATAACACCAAGAGAATACATCTCTAAATTTGACCAGTAACTTGATTATCTTTCCTCTTTCTTTAGGAGTGCAACATTTTCTGAAACATACTGCCTGTAAAACTATTTTTAGCATCTTTGATTTTACCCTTTACATACCTATCATGTTTGTCAAAAATATCCTCTAAAGAGACAAGGCATTTGGGAATTATATTACCTTTAAGTTGAATGATACCATCTTCTATGACCTCATCAGAGTTCGGGCATCTTTCATTACACTCAGAAGAACTATCTTCAAATAGAGGTCTGCAAATTTCTCTTCCTTTTCAAGAAAATTAATAATTTATCTATCATCTTCAAATATCTGCCAATGGTTCGCATTATTAGGTACAATAGGATGGTATATGAGTTCAATCTTATAAGGTATGTCTTTGAAATCTAGATGTGGCAGCAGTAATGAAGCTGATATTTCCAATGAGTTAGCTCTGGTGTTTTTCTCTCATGGAACAACCTCAATATTGAAAGAATCAAAATATTCAATGTTGTCCTATGCCCTATTCCTATAATGCCTCAATTTGTCATTCTTCATAGTAAAGATCTTTCTTACCTACTTGACAATTAGTTATGCATCTCCTACTACTTTCAGCTCCTTAATTCCTCTCTCTTTTGTTGCAACAAGGTCTAGCAATAAAGCTTCATACTCTATTGTTTTATTAGTATTCCCAAATTCTTGTTTGTAAGAAAAAGGAAACTTTTATCCATCCAGGGAAATTAAAACCACCGCTACCCCTGAACCTAAATTAAAGTAGCTTCCATCAAACTCTAGAACCTATAACCCTAGGGTGTCCTTTCTTTTGGCTAATTTAGGGGTCTTGCTTGCCAGTTTAGAAGAAAGCATGTAAGTTCCAAAATTTGTCTCTTCATATAGAATTTGAGATTTAGGATCATCTGATTTCAACACAATGAACTTTACTTTAGATTCTTGCTCCAAACAAACCTTCTTTCATGCCACTAGAATGAGGGCATGAGACCAATCTAACTAGATTTCTCCTCCCAAATCTTTGCAAAAACTCCTACTTAGAAGCATACCATAGCTGGCAAGAATGTCAACCACTTGTATAGTTAATTTTAACCTTTTGTTAGGATAGGCGGCTAGGGCTACCTGAGCATCCTTGATCTCCCCAATCAAAGGTACCTACTTTGACTCCATGGAGAAGCATTTTCCATGTGTTTTTATCAAGGTAAGACCTAAGGCACAGGCAAAATTAGTGGGCATCACATTGTCTGAGGTGCCTAAGTTAATTATAATTGAAATCCAACAATATACAGAGAAATGTAGAATGGATTGGGTTTCTCGTAGGCTACTAAGGGGACATGATCTTTATTTTTGGATGAGGTACCATGAGATGAATTTTAAGAAAAAGACTTTCAAGACTGAGTATTTACATGTGAAAGAACAATGTTTGACTTAACATGCTTTACAAGACACTCCAATTCGCTAGGATGTAACCTTAAATATTCAGCTTGTGATATTCATATTTTTGTGTTTTTATAATGTTATACAATATCAAAATGATCACAAACTTTATCAAAAGAAGATAAGGTTACAAGGTTAGAAACACTTGATGTCTTTGCACTCAATGAAGAGGCCTATGCAAAAGCTACATTTCGAGACAGAATATACTTGGGAGTTCTAGTGAGATCATCCTTCACTTGAGCTTTAGTATGCGACTTCCATTTTGGGGACTGATCTTGCTAACTCCTTGTGTGAATAGAGAATACTTGACCATCCAATTTAGTGAGAACATCTTCTCCTCTGTCAGAATCAGATTTGTATTCTAGATAATAAGTAGTAGAGTCACTAGGGAGAACAAACCCCTCATCATCAAAAGTCTCTTCAATAGTGACCTCCCTCATTATAGTCATTTACATATTTCTATTCATTTTTGGGTAGGATGCACCATCATGATCTGAAGTTAAATGAAAATTACATATCATATTACCCTTATTGTTGGAAAAAGGCCCCTTTATGGCTAGCCATTGCATTGCTGGGGCTAATTCTAAATTATTACCTCTGTCGTTGTTTTGTGGTGTATACCTTTTTTAGGAATATCTTGGTAAAATGGCTATTGAGGCTATTGAATTTTGGGTAACTATCTTTTGAGAGCAATGATCTCATTGGCCAGGTTTTACACCATGGGGTCAGTGGAAGTAGTGGCAGGGTTCTTCTGATTTTGAAGTTCCCTCTTCCACTTCCCTGCTGAAAGCAAATCATCTTTGATATCTATGGCTGATGTATGGGCTACTTCCAAGGTAGCTACTCTATCCTTCTTCAAATGATAGCTAATTTTTGTGGGTTTCTTAAGCATGAAAGAAGCTCTACACATCTAGATGAAAGATTCATGAAACCTACATCCTAGAAATTGACCCATCATAAATGCAAAAGGAAATGATTATTGGTGAAAGCATCTACGAAGTGTTGATGAGTATTTTGCACACAACTTAGATAAAATACCAAGTATCTTATCTCTCCTGAAAGGAATCAAATCCCAAAGAAATGGAAGTATTAATGTATTTAAGCTTCTAGAGTCAAATAGTTACATGGATTTATAGAATCATGAAATGGTCATTCCTAGGTGTTTTAAATGCTAATAATCTTCCATGATTTTGTTCAAAGGTCTTAATAGACTTAAAAGGTTTGAGGGGTCTCTTATGACATAAAAGTGAAAAAAAAATGCATGTATTTAGTCCTTTCTAGTCATATTTTAGACATTCAAAGTCATCAAATAAACTTTGATCTTTCTAAAATTCACGTACAATCAATGGGAGAGAGATTGTTATAAAAAATGGTTGAAGGATTCATGAAATTTTTTAGGTTTAGGTTGATTATTTTAGGTCTTTTGTAAAGATATTAGGGTTTTTCATGCTAACTTGCAAGATTCAACAATGAAGGAGGCAAGTTAGTGATCTCTCAACCCATGAAAGTCCATGAGGTTAAGGCATTGTTCATGAGTAATAAAGATGTTCTCTTCTTAGATCCATCACTCTAGTTAAATATACTTAGTGTATTTCAATAACATTTTAAGGTATATGGAGGTTTGGTGGTTAAGGAGAGTGATGAAAGGCACAAAGCAATTTCAAGAACTATGAAAGTGACAGTGATGTGTGAACAAGATCATTGCAGAGTTAAAAGGCTTATTAAGATGTTAACAGACCTCCACATAGAACAAAGAAAAAGATGTACCAGTCTACATAGTTGCAGAGCTACATATATCTTTCTATAAGTCTACACAGTCATGGAAAGAACCTATAAGATCCCTTAGTCCTTGTATGATAACCTAGAGATTTGCCAAGAGTACAAATGAGGCTAGGATAAGAAATATATTGGTAAAAAGACAATATCTAATGAAGGAGAAATGCTCTATAACAACTCAGAGATTTAGTGATGTTTCCAAGTGTATAAAAACCCTTGTAAGAATCTATTGAAAGATGTTTGAGGTTGCCTTTTGATGTAGCCATTGTAGCAGCCTTGTTCCTAGAGGAGAAGATCCATATTAGGGAGTGAAACCATTTCAATAGCATATTGATATAGCCATGGATGTCAAAGTGTATGCAAGCAGTCTCAGACAGTCAGTTTTCTACTACATGAAGACAAATAATGTATTTATTTCTTCTTAAACCTCATGCTCATTCTAAAATAAAAACTTGCATATGCAAACTAGTGTAAATTTTAGGCTTGTTAGATCCTATTTAAGATCATACAACATTGAGCAAGTTTCCAAGTTTAAAAAAGTATTCAAGATCCTATAGATTCAAGTTTTAGAGGTCTACATGTCTTTGATCATAATAGGCCTATCAAATTTTTAGTGATCTTGCAAGACATTATGGAGCCTATTCAATGTGTGTACCTTCAATCAAGGACTATATGACACCATTAGAGATCTATCAAAATTCTAGAGGCTTGAGTAAAAGTATCAAAGAAGCTAATGCAGGGTACGAGGAACTCCTTCTCAAGGGTGTGATAGTAATGCTAAAGTCTATATGGAATTAGTAAGATGTTCATGAGAGGTCTATGATCAAAACAAGGGTAATGTAGGTATGGTAAGGGAATATAGAGATTTTTAAACCTTTCAAGGCGCCTCAAGAGGTGTAATAGTCATAGAAACTCTACAATCATGTTACCAAAGGTTATGGCCTATCTAACAAGGCCCTTTAAGTCTGTACATTTGTTTATGTTTATACACTTTGTTTAGGAGTATTTGAGGTGTGTAAAAAGGTTAAAGAAGACTGTATAAACTGATCAATACCATTAGGGTCTTCTAAGAATGTAGGGGTATGTCTGGGTTGTAAAGGATTGTGGGAGAAGTGTTTAGATATCACATAAACCTACTATGAGATGTAAATATTTATGAAAATTTTACCAAAGTTGATGAAGGTTTACTCCAAAATAAAGTAGTTTGTGGATCTTGTTAAGGCATTGTCAAAGTAGTCTTAGTTCTAATAGTAGTCTTTGATGACTATCAAATGATCTATATGTCATTGTTAGGGTTGTGCATGGTTTTTACAAAGAATGATATAGAGTATAGAGGTTTGGAGGTCATTCAATGACTGTATCAATCTCGAGATCATCAAATCATGTTTAAGATTGTCAAGTATACACAAGAATATAGAGGGTTTGTCTAAAACTTGTGAGATTCTTCTTGACTTTGCAATACCATACGTAGTTTCATATATCTTGAGATGCCCTACAGAGGAAGGAATTAGGTGTGTAAAAACTTTTAAAGGAAATTGAAGTATTTGAAGTTTCAAAATAGCATAAGTAGCAATCTTTAGTGACAATGAGGAACCATGAATATCTATATAGGTCAGTACAATTTCTTGTTTCTAGCCAAGAAAAATGTATTCTGAAGAGATCCTTGAGTGAGAATGTGAGAAAGAATGAGAGCCCTATTAAATTTTTCTTAGGTCAGTTAATAGTTTAAGGGAATATGAAAATATTAGAAATCCTACAGGAGGTCAGTACCAAGGAACTATGAAGTTCAAGAATGGTAGATGCATTAAGAATGATCTATCAAAACATAATTATTATCAAATTATTCAAGGTTATTTTGGGTTAGTATTCTGACAGGGGTATTTCAAGGTTTATCAAGTGTTTTGAGAGATCTCAAGGCACAAAATATATTACAAGGATTGTCAAAATATCTCAAGCTCAGATAAATAGAGTATACTATCCAGATTTAATGGATCTACCTTTTAAATTAAGAGGTACTATTGAGATATGAATTTCCAAAGGTTCTCTATGATCACTAAGACTATCCTAAAAGCTTTTAGACTCCTATTAAGTCATGTGATAAAACTTGAGCAAACCTAAGGGATTTAAAGTAATATACATAGGGAGAGATAGGATAAAAACAATATAAGAGCCTTGATAGTTAATAAGTGGTTTCCATACTCCTAATAAGGGACATTTAAGAGTTTAAACTATCTACATAATATTTATTATGGTTTACAAAGTTTTATTAAGCCTCCATCAACCAAATGAGTGGTGTATAAGGTTTGTGAAGTTGTCAATATACTTGTCTCCAAGATACAGAGGCCTGTACCTGCATTACAAGACTGTATTCCTTTTTTAGAAGGGCTTGGATATGAAAGTCCAAGGATGACAAGGAATTTTAAAGATGTCATCATCATAACTACATTACGCTTTCAAAGTGTGAAGACTTTGTTGGCTTTGTGAGGCTCAAGATATGTTGAGAAATCTATAGAAGAAGGCTCCAATAACCTACAGTTCTTTCAAGAAAAGGAAAAGTATGAATAATAATACAGAGGATAGGAAGGAAGAATAGAGAACCTAGTGAGGGGTTTGTGTAAGACCTATTAGAATTATGGAGTAAGGTGTATGAAGAAGGAAAATCCCAAGAGTTGCCTAACTACTCCAAAAGCTAGTGTTGAAATACACATTATGTATTTCAACCTGGGGAATTCATAGGAATGTGGATGTTTGTTCTTAATGTTGAAAGAATAGCTAGTCATCTCACAAAATTTTTTAGACCTTGATGACATGTAAGATACCTTGTAGGAGTTTTCAGTGCAGAATAAGTTTATGTGAAGACATAAATGATCGTTAATGAGGCAATTCACAACCATGTTGGTAGAGAGCCTTTATCCCAAACCTTCAAAGGAATATAATTAGTTCAAATTCATAAGGAACACATCCTATTTGTGTGAAAGAAGTAGTTGGAAGGATTTAAGACTGGTAAGAATACTTATGACATCACACCAAAATTATGCATTCATTTTGAAGCAGTTTTTAGAGTCTTTGTAGGAGCACTTTCAAGACCTCCAGTTGCTCAACTCAACCAACATCCTTTTCTCATGCCACGATGGATTTTTTGGAGTAGAAAATTAGGGAATATGTTCCTCTAGAGCCCAAGAAATGTTTGAATAAGACCTTGATTGAGCAATTTATTTTGATTCCTCCACAAACAAAGCTCCTAGATTCTCTCAAACTTGTCATATCTGAATGCATGCCTTGTAACAAAGCAATGTGGGAGGATCCCTAGTTCATTATGTCTAATTTATCTCTAGTTTTTCTATAATAGAACAGTACTAGACTTAGTACCAACTATATTTTTTCCTTCATAATCAATAAAATATTGATTTTCTACCTTACTATATACTTTTTCTCTATGTTCTTCTAAAAGTGTATGAGCTTATCTTATGAATGTTTCATTACTTGTAGTTGCATACCTCTTTCTTAACCTTTATAAAAGGTTTTATGAGTTATGTGTATGTAGTTCAGTAGTTTTAAGATTGTCTTCTGCATAAGAATCAAGTCCAAACAATTGCTTTTAGCCTTGTCAATCAATGAAGAAATTATTTCTACCTTACTTATATATTGTCATATTATGTTTTATTGAGAAGATTTTAAGTTTAATTTGTGGATACAGTCCCCCTCTCTTGAGCTTTATGAAAGCTCTCATGAGTATGTACAAGTACAAGACAAGTTTCTTCAGGTTGTTTTTGTATACACCTAAAAATGACACGACTCTGTCTAAATAAATATTTTAAATATTTAGTTCATCTTAATATTCCTCTATCAATAAATAAATAAATCAATTTATTTATTTGGTTCATTTTCCTCCCAAAAATTAAATAAAATCACTTATTTAATTAATTTCATCAAAATCCTTCCAAAATCCTCTTATCTACAATTAAATAATTTTCAATTATTTAATTAAAGTAAATTGTTCTTCCAAATTTAAATAAATCATGCAAATTTATTTAAATTATCTCAATCTATAAAAAACTAAAATATAATCAAATATTTTATTTATTCTTCTAATCATGCACAAACAATTAAATAAATTTATTTATTGAATATGCTTTATTATCTTCCAAATCTTCTAAAAATAAATCTTGTTAATCATGCACACAAAATTAAATAATTTATCATTTAATTTTACTCAAATCATGCAAAAAGCAAATTATAAGTTGAGTTAATTGACTTAATCAATCTTGTTTTTATCAACAACTCTTAAATTAGAAAAAAACATTCTAATTTATGAAATCAAACCTTATCTTTATCAAGAAAGTAGTTAACTCAAACAAAAAAACTTTTTGTGTGACACATGTCAGGTGCACGTTCATCATGAATTCTAGATTTATCTCCTCTATTGATCTTCTTATTCATTCTACACTGTTGATCTTCCTTCTCTCACAAGTCTATAAATATAACCCCTTTTCCTCAATTTCAATCATCCAAGATTTCAATAAACTTACTCTATAAGAATCACAGTGCGCCTTTGGCACCAAACCATATCCATAGCTTGAGATCACCATTATCATTGTATTGAAGATCCTCTTCATTGCAAGAACTATCATAGTCGTTCTCTATTATCATCTTGAAGAAAAAAGTAAGGAAGTGAACCTTCTGAGGGCTTCATTCATACGAAAGATCAATTCAAAATAGGCAAACAATGGAAGCCGTGAAGTAACAAGGTTTACAAGGTAATGTTCTTTGTGTTTGAAACTTGTTTATTCCATTTTCATTGAGTTATTGGGATATTATTGATATATTGATATTGCTCCACATTTCCTGTAACATTTTTGGCACTTACTGTGGGGCCTTGCCCCTAATTTAATCCAAAAATTGAGTTTTTGTGCATTAGGTTCCATACACAGGAAGTTTCTGCACATCTGTTCACTGGTAACACACATCCATTCTCTGTGGCGATGCATCTATTCAATCAACGCATATACTCACTGAATCAACGTATTTGTTCTCTGAATCAATGCATATATCTGACCTATGCTTTTATTTCCTGTTTCAGCACTTTTATTCTCTGCAATTACACATATATCTCTACACATCTATGCTCTGTATTTGTGCATATATCCTCTGTAACTGCGCATTTATTCTAATAGGGTTCTTGAGATATTTCTTGTGATTTTTCTAACACTAACATCTCTCACAGGAATATTCTCAAATCTGATTTGCAGGTTAGGGGCTGGTTAGACATTTAGTTGCATTGTTAACTCATGTCATAGATCTAACTAGCAAGGAAAGTAATTGGATTGTTCATGCAAATCTTATCTAGATCTAAATAGGAAGGCTATAATTTGAACTTTTTGCACCAACAACTCAAACATAGTCCCAACTAGGAGATCTAAAAATTGAACCATTGCTTTCTAGTTGCTTCTTTTAAAGTTAACAAATGTTGTGTGTGCCTAAGTAGAGTAACTCATTTAGTCTTTTTCTTTTTAACTAGGGGAAAAATAACCATTGTTTATCATGATTTTGGAATGATAATAGGACTATGCTCTCCCCTTAACTGGATGACCAAAATGCCAGAATTATCATTTGACATGTTTTTCCTTTGGAGAGGCCTGCCCTTGGATATCCTTCCATCCAAGTGGGAATGACCTTAAGTGGTAATGAGCTAACGCCAATCTCTTCTGATCCACTATAAATAAATTATGTTTGAGGTGAAAGCTTCAAGCAACAAGTGATGATTAGTTATATCGACATTCAACCTCCCCCAAAACCCTCCAAGGCACAATCCTTGAAGGCTCGGAGACTCCATAATGGAAGATAGCACTGCCGCATGTATAACCACTTGAACGGTTGCCCTTACTACTTATCAATTTTTTTAGAAGCCCAAATCCCCTATAAACGAGTGGTGGAAAGAGTGATTATCATCTTCCTAAGATGACTCACATTCTTACGATTCAATAGTAGAGATAACTGTTGGTGGTGATGTTACTCACAAGCAAACATAGAATAAAAGTTACAAAACTCATCTTGAAAGATATGATGAATTCAAAGAATTCATGATCCCAAGTCTCTGGTGATTAGTTCATAATCTACTGACTTTACTCAGTGGTTGATGTGTGTTGTTGTTTTCCATTTTGGGGACTTACGTAGATCAGTAGATTCTTCTTCTGCAACCATGCTACATAGGGGGGTTACCCTACACAGTATATTTCTTCAAATGATGTGTCTACAGGCTGATATTTGCATGATATTTTCAAAGGTACATGCATCTAGCTCAAAAATATGCTAATGATATTCAGTTATCTATGGGATGTTAGCATATTTCTCTGTTCTACTTAATATTTATCATGATGTGCAGTTATGAAAGTGATTTCTATGAAATTAAAATGGGAAAAAAGGGTTAGAGAGTGAGATTCCTAAATTTACTTAACTGAGATCACTAATCCACATACATGTTCCCATATAGAAATGAAGAGAAGAAAACTAGAATCATACTTCACTAGGACATTCCACAAATCCACATGATCTAGTGAAAATCTTTAAGGGAATGTTAACAACAACATGCAATAGAATGAAAACGCTTCTAGTTGAACACAGGATTCACCATTACATATCCAGAAATCAACATGAAGATTACGTAAAGTTTACAATCAGGATGTAATCTAGAACTTTATCTCCATTCAATATGCTAAAGAACAAGTACATATACAGTGATTTGAAGAAAGAACCTTGATGTTTCAACAATTCAATCCTCACTAGTCTCGGTAATTCGATCTCCTACATGAAGTTGCTACAGGTCAGATTTTTTTTTGGATGATTGACCTCCCTCTCTACAGAGTGAAGGGGCTGAATATATATCTTTGTTTTCCCTTCAATATAGCACCTAGGAAAACACACAAGCTGATCAACAGTCCACACTCATGCGCACAGCATCAGATGGTGGGAAACAAATCCCACCCAAATCTCGAGCAGCACCTAGGCAGAGTGCCGCTCCCTCAATAATATTTCCACCAGTATTTTCCTCTGCATTGAAAGCTTTATCTCCTCCTAGTGTGTTTGTGACTTCTTGGTATCTAGTCCACCACCTGGGATGTCCTCACCATTAAAGCTCTGTCAAATCTCCACCTACACGCCATCAGGCTCAGAAATGGATTCAAAATCCACATGCCCTACTTTCCCACCTTTTTGTATCGTGACCGCACATCATCCTGATCAATGGCATGACCATCCCTATTAGGGCGATCCAAAGATGTCCCATCAACCCCATCTTTCTAGCCGGTGCACCTCCTTTCTTACCTACGCACATGCGGTCAACACACAAAAGTTCAACATCATCATTTAAATAATTAGCAGGAGGATAAACATTTATACTAAATCATGCTTTGAACATGCAAACAAATATCGGGTCATGAATCTGTGAGAATCCGCATGCAAATGAATATTTAATCCCTTTTGATAACCTTCTTGGTTCCGCCACCTGCATGTAGATTCCCTGGCACTCAACATATAAACCTGAAAAAAACACCCGATGGACCCAACCGGTCCTACATTTCAACCATAACCCTACTTAGTAAGTCAAGATATGATGATGACATCATCATCATGGATGAGATTCATCGCAAATGTGAGAGGATGATGCCATGGTCATACTAAAGGAAATCAGGTCCAAGAAATATGACCCCGATGAAAGAACTTTGAAGAATATCACCTTGAGGAAAGATGACATCATGGTCATGTCAAGGTTTGTATATCGGGTCATGTTTTAAGATCAAGGGATGTTCAAAATATGACCCCCACGAGTAAAATGACCTCCCTCTCAAAAGATCGAGGTGACGTCAGCAGAAGGGTGGTTTCGCTTGAACATTGCACTAAAATGACGTCACCGTCATCTCATTAGAAAAAAAGGGGGATCGCTGGATACATACCTCCGCGAGGTAAAAGGATGATGATGTCATCATATCGACATGGGGTGATATTTTGCATGGGGGTGATATAAAAAGATCAGGTGATATTCAGAATATCGGGTGATATTTGAAATATGACCCCCGCAAAATATATGAAGTTACCTGACTGGCAAACACAGTTATCACATAAAATTGACGTCCAGAGTTTGCGGACCAAATGATTATCGGGTGATAAAACAAGATCAGGGGGATCTTATATAAGATGACTGATATTTGAAATATAACCCCCCCAGAATATCAAGTTTGACCAGAATTTTGACTTCACCATAACTTTCTCATTTAGCCGAATTTCAGGGTGATGTAAAAGGCAAACTTGCCTAGAATTTTACACTCTTTCACATGGCAGGCTTCCTGAGGGCAGATTCAAACTTTGAATTTTTTGAGTTAAGACCTCAAGATCACAAATGCACCTGATATGATGCACATACACACTGAATGAAGCTTCTTTTACCATTACCGCCCAGAGCACAAAAATAAGGGAGCAAGCCACAGCAGGGGTCCCTATTTTGCTAAGGAGTAAAATGGGGTGTGTTGTGAACATCACAACAACTAGCCACCAAGCAAAACAATTAAATTAAAACTATTAAAGAAAATGGAAAGAAATAAACTCATAACTTCCAACTATCTTTCTTGTAAATCATCATTTGACTTGAGACTCAATGTATTCAATAAGGTGCATGAATTTTCCTTTCAGTTTAAGTGGGTGCATGTGATTAATTATCCTCATCTTGAAGATCGGTTGAACAAACCAGTGACTGATATTGGCCTATGTAGGTGAGGATGTTCCCTCATAGCCAACCGGATAGAGCCTTGCTACCAGCAAGCATCCATAGCCCTGACAAGGTTATCGTTACAATTCTCCTAAGTAGAGCCCCATTGCTAGCGAGCGTCTATAGCCCCGGTAGAGTTACTTAGATGGCTTAACCTAGATTTTCAGTAAAATCTATTTTATTATTTTATAATTTTTTTGTACTTGATAGAAACTTCATATGATATTGCAATTGTAACTTCATGATGCAAGGAGTGGTCACTTGCTGAAATTAAGCTGAGAATTGTAATGGTAGCAAGGGTGACCTCTGATTTTTCACCTAATATCTACACTAGTAAGTTCAACAAACCCAAGAATTTTAGGTGTGTCATTGTGAGAAACATTCCTTGAATACTCAACCCATTCTTATTGAATACAAAATTTCACAAGTCAAATAACTTTCTACATTCATGACAGTCACACAAGTTATGCATAAATTTCAGATGATTAACCTGAATGATCTAAATTTTCCATTGTTTTCAATGGTTGTTAGTCTACTCCTTCATACTCCAAAGCAAAACAAACATCCCTGCTGAGAAAACACAATAAAGCAACCAAAACAAATAGACAAAATAGGCAACTATACAAGAATATACACTATGATATACATGACTGTCATGGTGCCACTTCGGGCTTGAAAATAGTATTTGAGGAACTGTCCATTAACTAGTAATGGAACATCCTCACTGATTAAGGCCTTAAGCCTATAGGTGCTATCTCCTAAAATTTTAGAAATTTGAAAGGGACCCATCCAGAGTTTATCAAACTTCCCATGATCACCTTTCCTTTCATGTGCTTTGTCCCACATCAGAACTAGATTTGAGACTTTGAAAGCCTTAATTCTGGCTCTTTTGTCAAACCAGTACTTGACAACAGCCTGATGTTTAACAAATTGGTTGATTGCTTCACTTCTTTTTTCCTCTAGGTGTATCAGTTGCAGTAACCTAACTTCCTATTTATTATCTATGCCCAGGTATTCTTGTGCAAGCTGTAGTGTAGGAATTCTCAAGTTAACAGGGAGGATAAGATCTACCCCATATACTAAGTGAAAAGGTGAATTTCCTAATGCAGCCTTATTTTTGGTTCTATCTACCCATAAGGCATATTTCAACAAAGTGTTCCATTCCCTTGGGTTCTTTTCTATTAATTTCTTTATGATGTTCAATAGGTTTTTGTTTGTGGATTCTGCTAATCCATTCCCTTGGGGATAATAATTTGAGGAGAATGTCAAGATGATCCCATAATCAAAAGCCCAACTTGATAGTTTAATTGAAGCAAAAGTAGGTCCATTATCACATACTAAAGCATATGGAACTCCATACCTAGTCACTATGTTGGTTTCCAAAAAACTAATGACATCCCTTGCATTACATGTCTTGCTGCTGAAAGCTTCAGTCCACCTGGTACAGTAGTCAGTAATAGTTAAAACATACTTGTGGCCTGAGGATGATGGAGCGTTGATAGGTCCTATGAAGTCCATTCCCCATTGACCAAAGGGGCGTACCTCCATCACTGGCTGCAAAGGTTGAGCAACATATTTTTCTCTGTTTGCAGCAACCTAACACATATGACAACATTTGATGTGTCTAGCAGTGTCTTTAAAAATTGTGGGCCAATAATACCCTACCCTGAGGATAGCATGAGTGGTGGCTAAGGATGATCCATGTGTAGTCCCAAATTTATCATGCAACTCTGCTAGCACCTTATCTGCTTCTGATCTTTCTAGGCACCTTAGGTATATCCCCTCATAGTTTTTCTTGAAAAGGACCCCTCCTTTTATCTTGTACTTCCGTGACGTTATCTTCAAGGCTCTCCTTTGTGAGGGCTGCAATCTTGAGGCACATCTTCTAGTGATTAGGATGTGTCTGATGTCTGAATACCATTCTCCATCTTCCTTTGCATTCACAACATACTACTGGCTCATGATATTAAGATCAATCTCTGATATCATCTGGCTCAATGCCTGTCCTCTTACCAACTTCATGGGTGTTATATCCATATCATACTCTTGGAGGACAGTGATCCATTTGGCTCTCTTTTCTCCTGGTTCACTTTGCATTAATAACATCTTTACTGCTGCATCAGGTACTATAGCAATCACTTTACTTCTCAAGATGTAATGCCTTAATTTCTTGACTACTTGAACTAGGGCAAGTGCCTATCCTTCAACACCCATGTACCTAAGCTCTACATCTCTGAAAGGGCAGCTCATGAAGGCTATAGGCTTCTCCTCCTTTTCTTCATTTCTCTATGTTAACACCACTACAGAAGTGTGCTCTAAAGCAAATGAGTAGATGTAGAAGCCCTTGGTATAATCTGGACTGATCAGGACTAGAGCGTTTGATATGGATTTCTTAATGTCTTCGAAAGCTGCTCTAGCTTTAGGGGTCCTCTCAATTTTAGCGTTCTTCTTGAGCATGGCGTTCAAGGGTCTGACAATCTCTACAAAGCCGGTGATAAATTTCTTAACAAAATTAATCTTACCAAAGTAAGATTTGAGCTCCGTCCTGCTTCCAGGAAATTGTATCTTCATGATGGACTCCACTCTGTCAGGATCAATGATAATCCCATCTTTAGTTATCAGGTGGCCTAGTAATTTCCCTGTGGTCATCCCAAATATGCACTTCTTTGGGTTCATGGATATCCCGTACTGTTCACACTTCTTCAACACCTTTCTCAAGTCCTCTACATGGTTTCCTCTATCCTTAGAGAAAATAGTTAAGTCATCCATATACATGACTATGCACTTACCAATCAAGCCTCTAAAGGCTATGTCCATTGCTCACTGAAATGTGGCTCCAGTGTTTATCAACCCAAACGGCATGCGCCTGTAGGTGAAGATCCCCCACTTTGTGGTGAATGCAGTCTTTAGTCTGTCTATTTTGTCCACCATCACCTAGTTGTAACCAGAAAAACCATCGAAGAAGGACATCATCTTGGCACCATTCACCATCTGCAAGACCTCATCCAGAGAAGGTAAAGGATAATTATCCTTTCTAGAAGCTCTATTTAGGTTCCTGAAGTCCACGCACAATCTGATGTCATCGTTCTTCTTCCTTACTAGGACCAAGTTCGCCACCCATGTGGAGTACCTCAAAAGAAATATGATCCTGGCATCAAGCAGCCTCTTAACTTCTTCAAAGATGATGGGCTCCAGCAAAGCATTGACAGGTCTTTGCTTCTATCAAAAAGGCTTGGAATCTGGCTTCAAAGGTATTGTATGGGTGATGACTGATGTGTCGTATGTTTTTAGCTCATCATATGTCTAGACAATGACATGGATATAATCTCTGAGAGCCTAGGTTATTCCTTCTAACTCTTCCTTTGTGCAGACTTTCCCAATCAGAATGTTTCTTCTTTTATCACCTTGTCCAATATTAACCTGTGAGTACTGTCCTTCATCAGCCTTTGGGAGATCCTTCTATTTTAGCATGTTGTCTAGATCAAATGCTCTTTCTAGCTTTACCATTCCCTTAGGAATCTTGTTACTAGGCAACTCTAAGATTACTTCTTCTTCCCAGACATGATCCTCCATATTTATTTCATCAATGATCTGTGCCTCAAAAACATCTCTGTTGGAAATAAAATCTAGTCTATGATGATCATCATCAAATACCTGTAGATTAGTTACATTATCGGGTACAAAAGGCACTGACACTAATTCAACTGAGAATCTTTTTAGACTGGATATGGATAGAGGTTCTAAAGTACTCATAGCCTGTGCTAAGGCATTTGCCCTGTGGTTTTGTTCTCTAGGTACATGGGTGATATTGAATGCATCAAAATCTTCTATTAAGTCCCACACCCTAGGTCTGTAATTGGACAGCCTTTTGTAATTGCAAGAGTATATACCTCTCACCTATCTCACAACTAATTCTGAGTCTCCATAGACATGCAGAATCTTCACCTCCTTTCTAACTGCAAATAGTATCCCATGAATTAGAGCTTCATACTCCATTACATTGTTTGTACATGGGAACTGCAATCTATATGCTACCAAGTAGGATTTTCTGGATGGGTCAATGAGATCCACTCCTACTCCAGCTCCTTGTTTTGACTTGGATCCATCAAACCTAAGGATCCATGGTTTATCTTCATCTAAAAGCTTGTCTGGGGCTTCTTTCTTCCTTTTGGCTCTGGTAGCTGCACCACTAGATATCCACTTTAATTTCAGCATCTCAGCTTGCTCAAACTTCACCTTATCAGCCTCATGGGAAGCTAATATTTCTTCTTTTCTCTTACCATCAGGAGGAACATCCTATGGATCAGGCAACGTCTACCTTTTCAAAATATGTAGACACAATGAACAAGCAGTTTCTGAATGAGGTGCTTCGTGTAACCTGCACCAGCCTTCAATCAAAACATCCTCCAGGGATCTTTGTTGTTGTGTCATCTTTTGGATCTCTTCTGATAAGAAATCTTCAAATTTGGACAAACTATTGCCCCTATCCTCATTAGATAACTCATAATCAGATTCTAAACAATCACTCCCTGGGGTGATTTTCTTCTTGATCTTATCACTACCTCTGTTGCATACCAGTATCTCTTCTGGCATTTGAATAGAACTCTCATCCTACTGTGTGCATTCTCCTATTCCTGCAGAAGACAAACAAAAATCAGTCTGGCCATCACTACCTGCAGAACTCACCACGGATGGTGACGAAGAAGATGCCTCACTGTATGCTCTTTCCAGCTCCAGCATGTCTAAACAGGTATCACAAGTCTTTTCAGAATGTGCCTCATTATGCAACCTACACCATCCATTGATTAGAATATCATGAACAGGTACATTTAACAAGTGGCATCATTGCACCCCTTTAACCAAATGCATCTCAAAACTCTTGAAGCGATCTACTTCTACTTCACTTTTAGGGTCACACTCAGATTCTAAAGTTATTTCATCACCTTGAGGGTCATTGTCATGATCATGCACGTCAAACATCAGGATCTCCTCTATGCTGGCAGTTTAGGGTCTAATGGAGTAGACTCTAGGTTCCACGTCCACATACATGATTTCATTGGTTTTGTTATACTCAGTGATCATGTGTTTCATGTGGGGTTCAACATCTATCCTTATCTGATTTGATATTCATCTCCAGGGCAACCACATATGACTGAAATCAGTTGACATGTATCCATTAAGGGGTTTTGACTAGTCCTTGCTTAGTAACATCCCATATGTATTGAGTATATCGACTACCTAGATATCAATATAGTGCTAGATTCTGGGATCTGAGGCTAGCTGCATGTGAATGTGAGTTAGTTCTCCTACCACACTCACCTCTGTTTTGTCCAATTGCGTCACTTTCTTTAGTGATTTAGCAGGATGTAACCCTAAAGCATTGCATATGGATAGGGGCATTACATTGGTAGATACTCCTGAGTCTACTAAACAATTGTGCAAATTTTTACTAAACATCCTTATGGTCAGGAGGAAAGGAGGTGACTCACTCTTGTCTTTATACAGGGTCATGTGGGAAGTCTTTGCAGCTTGAACAGTAGCTGAGATTTTAGGTTTGACATTAATATCCCTAGCAGCATGGTCTTTACTACCAGACGAACCCAGGGTATGACTATCTTCCTTTGGAGCAAGACCATCTAATGATTTCAAGAAAGCCTTCTTGACATCAGGGGTTTTAAGCAATTTTGACAATGGCAGGCTGACTTTAATCCTTTTCATTTCATCAGTCAGATATGTGACTAACTTGTCAGATTCAGGAAGTAGATTTACAGCTTTTGGTGTTGTGGTCTGTGGTGCCAAATATTAAGCATTAACCTTGGGGAATCTAGGGTTATTACTTGCCTTAGGGTCAGGAGGTGTATTGGAATTATTTGGAGGCAAGGATGTGGTCAAAGGACCAGTAGGCCTGCTTGAGTTATTCCTTAAGTTGTAGTTATGCCTACCCTGAGGTTGTTGTTGATAAGTATTGACTTCCTCATGCTCAATTGATGGGTCATTCTCATCCTCAAAGGGAAAAACATAGTTAGATTCAAAAGCCATGGCTGATTCTTCACATGTTGAGGTATAATCCTGATGATATGAAATTGTTTGCTGATAAGGATGGTGCATGAAGCTTTCTAGGACTAAGGTAGAATCATATTCATAGGGGACAATTTCGTTTCCCTTTGCATACGATGGATTTCCTAAAGTACTGGACACTTCAGCTTGAAAGATACTGGCAGCAATTCTAAATTGAGGACAATCTAGCTCTACACAAGAATTGGTGTTATGTATCCTACACCAATTTGTAAGTACTGCCTCTACATGGTTTACTCTAGTGGTCTGCTTAGGTTCACTAGGAGGCTGATTGTCTAGGGGTGATGGCAATGAACCATTGTTTGGCCTAGTGTTCCACACTCTAGGCTGTCTAGGAAGACTATTGTTGCCATTATTATTGTAATTATTGTTGTAACCCCTGTCTAGATAATTAGGTCTATCATTGGCATAACCTCTATTTTGATTTGGTTGAGAGTAGAGGTTCTAATTTATGAGATGAGTGACCTCAGTAGTAAGTTTCCTTAACTGAGCTGATATTTCTTTAATTTCTTCTTTCTCTTCCTAAACCTTGGCCACTACATTCTCTGTCTAAGGCTTTAAAAAGGAAGATCCATTGTTATTGTTGGATTGTTCTACAATCTGGGGTATTTGTGTTTGTCTTGGATATTGCAACACCTGGCCATTTCCATTTGGTGGTGGCATGATACTGAGTGGGGGTATCTGCAAAGGGGCTAGCATCATTGCTAGAGGTATCATGGCTCCAATGGTCTGTTGGTGGACAAGATATGCAGGATAACCAGGAAGTGTAGGGAAGGCAATATTTGGTGTGGAAGCAAGAGCCAATTGCTGACTGACCTTGATAGCTTCTTCAAAAGCTTCTGCTAAAGTAGTTACACCAGGATGTGTTCTCCTGATGAACATGGAAGTTAAGGGATCTAAACCTGAGTAATAAATGCTCCTGGTAGCTTCATCTGTTACAACATAGGGAGCCACTAGCTTAGATATCATCTTCTGGAATCTGGCATTGAAGTTCGCAATAGGTTCTCCTTCAGATCTCTTGATGGTGGAAAATAGATGATAGTTCATTGAAGGATCTATAGGTACCTTGAACCTATCCTTGAAAGCTTTTTCCAAGGCATCCCATGAACCAACCGAACCCTGACCCAGATTGATATACCAGTTATAGGCCTCTTCCCCTAAGGAAAATGGGAATAACCGGCATACCACATCCTCATGTTCAACCCTAGCCCTACAACAAGCCTCCTTGAACATTCTAACATGATCATCTGCATCCTGATATGGATGATACCTAGGACAAATTTTATTAGGATTCTTAGGCAAAGCATGGTATGCATTAAAGGTCAGAGGTGACTCTACAACAAAGAATGACATTGGAACTGGTGGAGGTTGAACCTGAGGTATGACAGGTTGAGGTTGGACCTGAGGTATGACAAGTGGTCTTGTAGGTATTTGGAAGCTAATAGGGGTTACAGGTGCATGCTCTGGTGAAGCTCTTGACACACTAGAATCAGGAGTGTGGTGAATGTCCACAGTTCTAGGTCTAAATCCCCTAATAGGTAGTTCCTTAAAGAGTCCACTAGATCTAGACTTGGTATTTGGCCTGAAAGCTAGCATTTCTCAAAATTTCAAGAAAAAAAAGTTGGCTGATTTATGGCAAGATTTTGAAACTGACAGGATGTTCAAGCAATGCTTATAGGAATCTACAGTTTCCTTGTTGGCCCTCCTTCTAGCACTAGTTTTGTGTTGGTGGTGATGTTACTCACAAGCAAACATAGAATAAAAGTTACACAACAACCCTTACTCATCTTGAAAGATACGATGAATTCAAAGAATTCGTGATCCCAAGTCTCCGGTGATTAGTTCATAATCTGCTGACTTTACTTAGTGGTTGATGTGTGTTGCTAGTTTCCATTTTGGGGACTTATGTAGATCAGTAGCTTCTGCTAGTGCAACCATGCTACATAGGGGGGTTACCCTACACAATATATTTTTTCAAATGATGTGTCTACAGGTTGATATTTGCATGATATTTTCAAAGGTACATGCATCTAGCTCAAAAATATGCTAATGATATTCAGTTATCTATGGGATGTTAGCATATTTCTCTATTCTACTTAATATTTATCATGATGTGCAGTTATGAAAGTGATTTCTATAAAATTAAAATGGGAAAAAAGGGTTAGAGAGTGAGATTCCTAAAATTACTTGACTGAGATCACTAATCCACATACATGTTCCCATACAGAAATGAAGAGAAGAAAACTAGAATCATACTTCACTAGGACATTCCACAAATCCACATGATCCAGTGAAAATCTTTAAGGGAATGTTGACAACAACATGCAACAGAATGAAAACACTTCTAGTTGAACACATGATTCACCATTACATATCCAGAAATCAACATGAAGATTACGTAAAGTTTACAATCAGGATGTAATCTGGAGCTTCATCTCCATTCAGTATGCTATGCTAAAGAACAAGTACATATACAGTGATTTGAAGAAAGAACCTTGATGTTTCAACAAGTCAATCCTCACTAGTCTTGATAATCTAATCTCCTACATGAAGTTGCTACAGGTCAGATTTTTTTTTTGGATGATTGACCTCCCTCTCTACAGAGTACAGGGGCTGAATATATATCTCTATTTTCCCTTCAATACAACACCTAGGAAAACCCACAAGCTGATCAACAGCCCAGACTCATGCGCACAACATCAGACAGTGGGAAACAAATCCTGCCCAAATCTCGAGCAGCACCCAGGCAGAGCGCCGTTCCCTCAATAATGTTTCCACCAACATTTTCCTCTGCATTGAAAGCTTTGTCTCCTCCTAGTTTGCTTGTGACTTCTTAGTATCCGGTCTACCACCTGGGATGTCCTCGCCATTAAAGCTCCATCAAATCTCCACCTACACGCCATCGGGCTCTGAAATGGATTCAAAATCCACCTGCCCTACTTTCTTGCCTTTTTGTATCATTACTGTACATCATCCTAATCATTGGCATGACCATCCCTATTGGAGCAAGCCAAAAATGTCCCATCGACCCCATCTTTCTGGCCAATGCACCTCCTTTCTTACCTGCACACCTACGATCAACACACAGAAGTTAAACATCATCATTTAAATAACTAGCAGGAGGATAAACATTTATACTAAATCATGCTTTGAATGTGCAAACAAATATCAGGTCATGAATCCATGAGAATCCACATGCATATGAATATTTAATCCCTTTTGATAACCTTCTCGGTTCCACCACCTGCATGTAGATTCCTAGGCACTCAACATATAAATCTAAAAAAAAAGCACCCGATGGACCCAACCGGTCCTACATTTCAACCATAACCCTACTCAGTAAGTTAGGATATGATGATGATGTCATCATCATGGATGACCTTCATTGCAAATGTGAGAGGATGATGCCACAGTCATACCGAAGGAAATCAGGTCCAAGAAATATGACCCCAATGAAAGAACTTTGAAGAATATCATAGCACCCATAAGGAAATCTTAGCTGTTGTTAACACCTTTCAGGCTTTTCAAATGTTTATTGCTGACAAAAGGTTTTTGCTGAAAAGTGATCTGCAGCATTTAAGAGGATTCTTTAAAAAGGAGTCAAGAAATAAGATAACTCGTGGCCGCCTTCTCAGATGGGCACAGCAGCTCAACACCTATGAATTTGACTTTGTTCACTTACCTGGTGTTGACAATATTTTTGCAGATTTTGAATCAAGGGAAGGTTTCTGGATAAAGAACAAACTTGACGCCAATGCACAAGAAGAGAAGAAGTCCAAGGATAAGAAGATGGTAAGAGCAGTAAAAGGTAAGGTAAGAGTTATAAGAATCACGGTCATGTCGAGCTTTTTATATCGGGTCATGTTTTAAGATCAGGGGATGTTTGAAATATGACCCCCATGAGTAAAATGACCTCCCTCTTGAAAGATCAGGGTGATGTCAGCGGAAGGGTGGTTTTGCTTGAACATTGCACTAAAATGATGTCACCGTCATCTCGTTAGAAAAAAAGGGGGGATCACTAGATACATACCTCTGCGAGGTAAAAGGATGATGACATTATCATATTGACATGGGGTGATATTTTGAATGGGGGTGATCTAAAAAGATCAGGTGATATTTGAAATATCGGGTGATATTCGAAATATCAGGTGATATTCAAAATATGACCCCCGCAAAATATATGAAGTTACTTGACTAGCAGACACAGTTATCACATAAAATTGACGTCTAGAGTTTGCGGACCAAATGATTATTAGGTGATAAAATGGGATCTAGGGGATCTTATATAAGATGACTGATATTTGAAATATGACCCCCCCCAGAATATCAGGTTTGACCAGAATTTTGACTTCGCCATAACTTTCTCATTTTACTGAATTTCAGGGTGATGTAAAAGGCAAACTTGCCTAGAATTTTACACTCTTTCACATGGCAAGCTTCCTGAGGGAAGATTCAGACTTTGAATTTTTTGGGTTAAGACCTCAAGATCACAAATGCACTCGACATGATGCACATACACACTGAATGAAGCTACTTTTACCACTACCGCCCAGAACACAAAAACAAGGGAGCAAGCCACAACATGGATCCCTATTTTATTAAGGAGTAAAATGGGGCGTGTTGTGAACATCACAACAATAACAAGGAAATCCTAAGTTTTACGAGCCTTGGGAACCCAAAACTTGGTGTACCAGAGAAGTTTGTGCACTTGTAAGGGGGAGCCCGTGTCCCAAGTTCCTAAGTTATCTACTTTGAATAGCGTAGCTGGAGAAATCCAAGTGAGAATTTGGTTTATATTGCCCTTGCCATCCTAGGATTTGTACTTGTTTTTGTCAAAAAAGTCAAAATCTAAAAAAATAAGAAATCGTGAAAATATTCTTTGTGTGTGCTATCTTTCTTGCCATAGTTGAAAAATCAAATCAAAGAGACCAATTTTCAGCTAAAGGAAACCAAAAACATTAAAAAATCAGTCAAAAATTAACCAAAAACATAGAGCTTCTCATTTATTCATTCCTGCTATGCTTTTGTTCAATCCTGCCATGCACTTGACAACTACTGTGCATCCATTCAATTCCGCTACACTTTTGTTCTGTTCTACTATGCATTTATTCTTTACCAGACTTGCGCATCTACTGTCTATTCCTGCACTTTTACATTTCACCAGATCTGCGCATTTACTCTCTATTGCTATGTATTTACCCTCTATTCTGGCACATTTACTTCTGCGCATCTATCACAGTGAGTTATTCCATACATTTGCTGGGAAAAACAATTATCTTTTTGAGCACCCATTTTAGCCTTGTTTTAGTTTCCCAAATTAGATTAACCGTGCAAGTCACTTATCCCATCCATTTCCACAACATAACTACTTTTCCAACACTTACCTCATCCAAAACTTCCCAAAACTGAATCAAAGTATCCAAACTAGGTAACAACAAGGCAATTTTAGATCATATCAAACTCAAGCATCCCTAGTAAAGTCTCCACTATCAGGATCTATCATCCTTCTCTCTCGAAACTTCACTAGTGTGTTTGGTGCAAAACTAGTCTCTATCAAATAATCGGATAACACACCTTCCTTATTTGTGACTACCATTTTGTATCGACCAGTTTGTTTGAAACCATTGATCAAAGAAATCCCTTGTCAAAATCTTGTCACAAAAAGTATCCCCTTCACTACAACCTACACACACATCTTAAAAAAGCATCCACATTCACCCCAACCCATTCCAAATCCCCTTGCATGGTACTAACTAGATCACAAAAACAAAAACAACTTGAAATGGCTGAAACGTTCAACAAGGTAGTCCCCTCCCCTCACGACAGTGATGAGGAGATCTCTCATGAAGACTTAGAAGAAGCCCTCCAAGACCAAAAATTTCAACGCATGATGGATAAAGTGCTTAACCAAAACCATAGCAAATTCTTCCTCCACCTAGCAAACTAAGGAGTTAAGCTCCCGAAAGACTTTGATGTTACAACTTTGTAGGAAACTAAGGAAGAAAGAATCCATGAAAATAGCACACATGAGGAAAGAACCTTGGATAGAGACAAAGGCAAGAAAACCATAGATTCAACCATGCCTTTAGACATGTTGATGAAGCAAGTTCAAACCTTACAGCAACAATTAGTGGACCTCCAAATAGGGACATCCACTAAAAACTATTCATTGTAGGATATCTCACCATATCCCTTTGATAAGAGCTTGAAAATGATCCCCTTTCCCCTTAGATTTGAAGTGCCAAAATTTGACAAGGACAGAGGAAAGGGTGACCCTAGAGACCACATCAAAGAATTCAATGCCGCATGTCTAGAGGTTGCCCACAATGAAACCTTTCTCATGAGACTCTTCCCTAGATCTCTAGGAGGACAAGCCATGGAATGGTTCTCTTGACTCCCCCGGGTATCTGTACCTTTGATGAGTTAGTAAACAAGTTTGTCACACATTTCCCATATAATATTGAACATGAGGTATCCATGCTTGACCTTTGCAACACAAAACAAAAGAGTGGTGAATCTTTCGCCACTTTCCTACAAAGGTGGAGTCAACATGCAAGCAAGTGCTCATTTCATGTACCCGAGAAATAGATGATAGAAATGTTTTTCCATAACCTCAATCCTGATCTAAGCTATCAAATTCAAATCCAATGCCCTACCTCATTCATGAAAGTAATTGAGATGGGGTTATTCATCGAAAAGGCTATGATCATGAAAGGACAAATAAAATTGTTCAAAGACACTCCTAACTCCAATTATACCCCGGACAAGTTGAAATTTTGGACCAAAAACAAGAACATCGTCAATGATTGAGTGGTTGATGCTAAAGTAGTGGCTCCTAAACAACCAATTTTCAATCTCACAGGAGCTTTAAACAATACAACATCGAGAAAACCTTCGTCAAATGAACCAAGACAATGATACAACTATCCTCCTAGATGAGAATTTACACCACTAGGGGAGTCATAGGAGTCCACTTTGAGAAATTTGTTGACAAATAATGAGATCACCCTTCCCGCCACAAGTGACTATGAACCTCAAGTCAAACCTCCTTGGTGGAAGGATACCAATTTCTGTGAGTATCATAGGGGAAAAGGACATAAAACCAATGACTGTATTCATCTAAAAAATGTGATTCAAGACTTGTTAGACCAAAATCATGTCTGCACAAAAGACCACCCATCTAATGAATCACATGTGGTGTACAAGGATCCACTCCTTAACCATGACAGGCAAAACAATCACAACAAACAACAACAACTGATAGAATTGCAATAATAGAAACAATGATGCCAATTACACAAACATACCATTCGAGTACACTGTTAATTGCATAATAGAGCACATCCCACAGATCAATGTGCTCACAATTAACAAACAATCAGATCCCAACGCTAAATCTGATTACAACATCACTACCCACAGTGGAAAAGTCACCTTGCACACACTCCCTCCAAGGTTGTCACCTCACCATCTACCCCCCACCAATACAACATCATAGACCAACTCTGAAAGACTCCGGCCCACATATCCATACTAGAGTTGTTGCATCTATCCCCATCCCACAAAGAGATTCTCAACAAAGCCCTAGTGGAAACTACCGTACCCACCAACTTAGCCCAAGAGAAGTTTCAAGCCATGGTAGATCATCTTACCTCACCCAACATCCTCTCATTCACTGAGTAGGATGATCTATCTGTATCTCAACCCCATAACGCATCATTACATATTAAGGCCTTCATTAATAAACATCACATCAAAAGGGTTCTCATTGATGCAGGAGCAGGTTTGAACATTTGCACGTTGAAACTAGTCCTTATATTGGGGTTCTTAGAAACTGCAATGGATCCAAGAAATAAGATCACAACAAAAGCCTATGATGAAGAAGAATGGACAACCAAAGGAACTGTGGTGTTACCGTTAAGAATTGGACTAGTAGTAACATATGTTGTTTGCCAAGTCCTTGATAGGGAGCTCACCTATAACATTCTCCTAGGTAGACCTTGGATACATGCCATGAAAGCTATGCCTTCCACATATCATCAATGTATGAAGTTCCCTCACAATGTCTGAGAGATCACCATCTAAGGTGACCCTAATCCTTTCCAACATTGTAACACTATCCAACCAAAACCAGATTTTAGCGTTCCTAATAACAGAGCTTCCACTTCTTCCACCTCCCAACATGATCCTAGCTCCCAAGCTTCCACATCCAAGACCAAAGAGCAGAAAGTCAAGATAAAAGAAACAGGGGTAGGAGAGTACTCCATCAAGCATTCCTTCAGTATAGCCAAAATGCCTTTATCTCTGAAGTCCTTTGGGTGACCTACACCCTTCCCAAAACCATCTGCTCCTCCCGAACCTCCCAAAGCTCCCTTTGTCAAATGGGGGACCCTATCAGATTAAATCGAAGAAAGAGACATTCTATAATGGCTTTACATAGATGAAGATGACACAACACAAGACAAACACACAAAGCTCCCAACAGAAATCTATGGGTGTGGTCAATCTATCTTACACAGAATAGGCTATGAAGGACAGGGTCCCATTGGCCTAAGAAAAGAGGGAATAACTAAACCCATTCAACCCTCTTCATCCTCATCTTCCTGAGACACAAAAGGGCTAGGATACAAAAACAATGGCAAAGGCAAAGCTAAGGCTACTACTTGTTTTGTGGAATAGATCTGTAACCTCCAAAATAATAGTGATACAGATTCTAATGAGTATGAATGGAATGAACTTTCAAAACATTCCTATGAGGACAAAGGAATCGATACCATTCGCACCTATAGCCCCTATCGTGAGGGACAAATGCTAAGGCCTAGACCTGTAGAGTCTAATTCACCTATTCTCGAGAGAACAACTTACAAGGAAGGTCAAAGTTCTAATGAGATAAACAATCTTGAAGAGAGTACCGTCATAGATCTCATTCCTATCACTCCCAATCCTAATCACATATCTATCCTTACAATCACACCCACTGAATCAGATCAACCTATATCCCCTCCCCCTGGTCCATCCTGAGCTTATAGATTGGGATCTACAAGGAACCCCCCAACTAGACATGTTCCAAAATGATGATGCCTACATTGATTACATGGAACTAAGAGACCACTTACCTGTGGGAGATCATAAAGATGGATTCACCATAGAATTCAATACTATGGCTTATTTTGGAGAGGGTACCAAGCCTTCCAATCACAAAAATATAAAAATCAAACATGGATCTGATGGTCAAAACCACTCTGCGGCAGTGTCAGATCACAAAAACGTAAAAATAAAGGATGCATCTGATGGTGAAAACCTCTCTGACGTGCCAGATGATGGAAGGCTTGACACTCTCCCCAATGACATGTATCAGGAGAAGTCACAAATTGTTGTAGAACCTATAGAACCTGTCAACATCAGCATGGAAGGCAACCCCAAGGTCATACACTTTGCCAAGTCTCTATCTCCACCAGAAAAGATGAAATTTGTGCCTTTCTTCAAAAGGAAACAGGTCAACTTTGCTTGGTCCTATGCAGACATGCCCGTATTAGATCCATACTTAATCTTGCATCATCTACCACTCAATCTTGGAGTTAAACCTATTAAACAAAAACTTAGGAAAATGCATCCACATGTCTCATTGCTAGTCAAAGAGGAACTCAAGAAGCTACTGGATGTAGGGTTCATCAAAGCAATCAATTATCCAGAGTGGGTATCCAAAATTGTACCAGTATCAAAACCTGAAGGCAAAGTTAGATTATGTAATGATTTATGAGATCTCAACAAGGCCCTGTCGCCAAGATGATTTCTCATTGCCCAACATTAACATCATCATAGATTTGACAGCTAGGCACACTATTTCTCTTATGGACAGTTTTTCTAGGTACAACCCATGATAGGTAAAAATTAGGTTAATAAGATCAATCATAGCTATGAAAACCTAACCCTACCATCATCAAAGAATCTAATCCAAATGAAATAAAAAACATGCAATTCAAGAACAATATCACCTAGATTGTATGATTCCTTGTTTATGGTGTGGATTGCTTCTCAACAATGAACAATTATGAAGATCAAAGCTACCATGATGGATAGATGATAATGATAATATGCTCAATATGCTCAAGATGATAATGTAGATGCTATATGAATGTTGGATAGATGTATTATGGAATGAGAGGGTGTTTATATAGAACTCAACCAAAATCAATCAACGGTAGAGATTTGGTGGCTATGTGAATGACTAAGATTAAAGGATAGTCATAGGTGAATGTGTAGATAACAAGTGGAAGGAAGATAAGACTTATGTGTGACCATGTACATAAAAAGTACTACATGTGAAAGATATTAAATAAAAGATGTAGTACCACTTATCTTTTCAAATGAAAGAGGCACACATGTCAGCTCATGAAGATAAATGATAAGAGAAAATTAATTAAATAAATAAAATTTATTTAATTAATTGGAAAGTGGGCTTATGAATAGAATTTTAATTAAATAAATAAGATTTATTTAATTAAAATAGATAGAAATAGATAATTAAATAATAAAGATTATTTAATTATAGTTTAGAGAAAATAGAAGAAATAGCTAATGAATTAATTAAATTAATTAAATTTATTTAATTAATATAAGACATAAGTGATAGGGACATTGCTCAAGTGTGTTAGACAAATGCAAATGGTAGCTAATGCGATATTTGAATGCTTAATTCAATTTTGGGTGTCTACATTTTGCCCCTCTTTGATACAATGTTCATTAAAACGTCGTGTCAAAGAAGATATGATAATTTCTTGATAAACAAGATGATGCCCTAGTGTAACTGGCAGGTGATGCCCCCTTGAGAGGTAAACCAGGCTAACTAGGAAGGGCTGGGTTGGCTCACAATAGGATGAAAGGCTAGAAACAAGGTTGGCACGAAGAAAATAGGGGTTGGGAGGAAGAAACGGGGATGGTAGAGAAGAATTAGGGTTTGGAAAGGGGCTATAAATAGGTCCTTCAAGGGCAAATAGGCTCATTTGTGTTTAGAAATCTATAGAGATCCAGAGCTCCTTAGAGTTGTTATGTGATGAGAGTTGGAGAGCTATCAGGATGGTGATTCCATGTAGAGATCATCGTGCCGAATGAGTGAGGACACATGGACGACCAGAGGGAGCAAGCGCACTGGTATGTATTAAATTTTTTGCTAAAAGTGTGATTTAAATAGGCTAGAAGCATCATAAATGCACACATGTCACCAAAAGCGACTAGGTTAGAGGCTAGATAGTTCAGGTCACTTGTAGGCTAAAAGTGGTCACCTAAAGTAGTTTAGGTTGCATATAGGCACGACTTACTCACATATGGAAAAAGTGTGTCACTTGTGGTTGGCTAGAGGAAATAGATAGGCGAAATGCACATATGGTTAGAATAGGTCACTTATGGAGGAAAAATGAACGCATGTAGAAAAATAGCTCACTTAGAAAGAACAGAGGCTCGTGTATAGAAAATAGGTCGCTTATGGTGAAAAAGGATGCACATATAGATATTTGGCTTGCTTTTAGTCAACAGTCAAGTGCATGTGGTAAAGAAGTTGCATGTAGGATAGAAACAAGTGTATGTAATAAATTGAATCACTTAGTATCAACAGATGGTCGTAGATAGGAAAGTAGGTCGCTTATAGCAGAGATAGTCAAGTATAGCATGTAAAAGGCAATTTTGATAGCACAAAGACTGATACGGTGAGCGGAATGATGCAGGATGTACTACCACTGTTGTTATCATGAGAGCCACATCCCAGAGATTTGCAGTTGGTGAGATTACTGGATGCAGAGGAGCGGCTAGTGCTAGAGATCCTCGAGTTAGAGCATGTATCAAGGCTAGAGCCAGTGCAGGTGCATTGAGGACTGATGATGTCGATGGTGGAGCAATGGAGGAGTGAGCATAGTTCATTCTTGTTGCCGACAGGAGAGGCCATGATCACACTAGATGATGTGTTCAAGATTTTGCGCATTCCTATTGATGGGGAGAGGGTGGATTATGATCCTAACATGGGTCCAGCCACATTTAGATGATTGTTCGGGACTCCAGATATTGGGACAGAGAGCTCAGAGATTCCCATGGCCAGGATGGAGGAGCTATGTGATAGGCTACAGTGAGTAGTGGTGGCTATTATCAGATGGCTGGTTGGAGACAGGCGAGCTAGAGGTTTTCCAATTGGATGGGAGATAGTGATGGAGGGGATGTTTTCTTATGGGATGAGATATGCATGGGTGGAGTGTGTGCTAGGGCAGTTATATCATTATCTACATGATTGTGCATATATGTTGGGGGCTAGTATGTTTGCAGGAGTCATAGTTTTGCGTGTATGGGCATATGAGCATATTCTAGTGACCAGGCCAGATGGATGGGTGGCTAGAGCAGCAAGAGAGCCTTATGCGAGGATGTATAGAGGAGCTCTGACATACTGGCAACACAGAGGATTAGTGTACTTGTAGCAGATATTGGATGAGGTAGACATGTTTATATGGAGACCATGGCTAGGATGCAAGAGATAGGATGAGGAGGACAAAGAGCTTGTCTATGCTAGGCAGGTGAGATATATTTTTGGATGTGGGATATATATTATAGAGCGCTATTTGCCCAAGAGGGTTTTGAGACAGTTCAGGTTGCCACAGGTAGTACCAGTTGGTGATGCCATTTTTGGGAGGAATCAATAGGAGGTTTTCGATTGGGGGTCAGGGATAGTGGTGGACATGGCTTTGGCAGAGAGAGAGGGGCTATAGCCAGTTGTATGGGAGTGGGGACAGGGTCCTATAGATCCAAGCACACTACCAAATTATGATGCATACTAGGTGACAGTGAGACTAACATGGTTAACAAGGGTAGGAGAGATTGGAGAGACTAGTTAGGAGGAGACGACGATGGGCTCCACCAGCATAGCCTGTTGTGCTAGCAGCTCCAGGGATATAGGTGCAGGGACAGGCACAGGGACAGCCTCAGATACTTGCACAGCCTCAGGGTCAGATATTAGGAGGTGATGATGTTGGGATTCAGTAGCTATGGAGGAGGATCAAGGAGGAGAGGAGATGGAGGTAGCAGGCTTAGATGAGGCTGAGGAGAGTGGAGTTAGACAAGCATCAGGCGGTGATAGGCTTATGGCATGTGAGAGCACAAGCTCAGACATACCAGGCACAACTACAGGTGAGAGCATAGGGAGGTGATGGGCAAGATGATGGTTCACTTGTCAGAGTGATAGAGGAGAGAGATACAACTAGGCAGAATGAGCAGATGATGAGATTGGAGTGAGACACTACCCTACAGTAGATGTAGGTGATGAGGGTTGAGAGAGATGGCCAACAGATAGAGAGGGATATACCTGTTCAACAGTTACACGTGATGATTGGTGAGTGGGATAGAGTAGTAGCTGCATTGGGTACAGATGGGGCTACTATGTATCTGGTCACATAGCTGACATAGACATAGGGAGAGCTAAGGAGGGCATAGGGTGAGGCTAAGTATTACAGGGGTTTATACTATGGGGCCATGCCAGCAGAGCAGAGGGAGCCTAGGTTGAGGAGCAGGTCAAGAGCGTCTAGTTCATGGAAGACAAGTGGATCTTGATCTATAGCGTTAGTGATGGGGCCACTAAGATATAGGGGGCCAGGTACAAGACCTAGTGGTGGTGTTTAGGGTGAGGGAGCTGCCAGTAGTCACTAGGGCTACATTCTTTATGTATATTATGTTGTATCATGATGAGGCCTAGAGCTGATTGTACATACATTTTGATGGCTCAGCTTGTACATGTGGACACTTGTATATTGACACATTTATGTATATATATGATGGCATTGATTATCAACATGATGTTGTAATGGATACACTTATGGTATTATGATGGTTATGCATGTTGTATTTGTATTTTCATGGATTATATGAATGTTTATGCAAATGATATGAATATGCAAAATGGAAATAATGGAAATGTATTATGTTAATGATAATGCAAATATTTATGATATGGACTGATGTTTATATATAGATGGTAATGATATGATATGTCTAACACACTTGTTGTGCAGGATAAGAGATGTGGACAAGGACAATGGAGAGAAAGATTGATCTTGGTTGAGAACTACAGAGGCGTATGATGGAATGGATGCATGAAGTGGCAGCTTTTAAAGTAATTTCTTAGAATTTAAAAGAAATGAAATCCTTATGTTTGATATAGCATGTGGATGCTATGCACCAGGGTATAGAAGACTAAGGTGTCGAAATATCCAATGCAAAACTAACATACTACAATCTTGTCAGAATGTATGAGGTCAAGATATTGAGCCAACATACACAAGATATGAATAGCAACTAGTATTCTAAGATGGACTTTGATGCTACAAGCAATGGTTTGATCTTATCTCCACTACACATAGTGACACCTTGCTAGTTATATATATGGAGCTAGTATTGACATAGAATAGTCTCATGTGCATAAGAGACTGTTTAGCTTCTCAGATGCTAGAGATATTGATATGTAAGATGCTAATCCCAACATGTACAAGATAGCAATATGCATAGGAAGAGAATAAGATCATCCCACAGACACAACATACGAAAGCAATATGACCATGCCCCATTCCTTACTTCATCGTAACATACCAAGATATGATAGATCAAGGTAGCCTTGATTAGGCATAGGAAAGGAACAAAAGATAAATCAAAAGATAATATAAAAGATATTGTCATCATGTTCTCTTGCCAAGTTTAAGTGCTCTTGGATGGATAAAGCTGGCACCTTGTTGAGAGGAAAGCTACATCCTGTTGAAGGCTAAAGATGTTGATAAAATGCTATAGCAAATGTTGGCTTAAGGCATGTAGACAAATAGCTTCTGGCTTATTCTTGATTGGTTAAAGTGCTTGAGCTTTCAGTATACAGATAGTTAGATTCTCGCTTGAGCTAATGAAAAGGAAGCAGATGGAAGATGATGAAGATGGAAGATGAAGAAGATGGGGTGGATCATCTATGCTTGAGTATTGGATACTTCCTTCATATTCCAGACTGCCTACATACCCTATATCCACGAGATCAAAGAACATTACAATGGTGATGAGACATGATGAATATGTAGTTCTGGGTTTATTGATGATGTAAGTGATGAAAGATAGAAGGAAATGAGATGAATGATTAGAGGATGATTAGAAGAAATATGAAAGATGGGTGATGAAAAGAAGGCTATCGTCTTTGCCTGAATCAAAGTGCTTCCTTCACATCTCAGATTGCCTACATACCCTCTATCCATAGGATCAAGGCATTAATGATAGATCAGGTGATGTAGTTCTTGCTTATTGTGTTGATGGTTGATGTCAAAAGATCAACTTTGTTGCTTAGATTTTTTTTTTTGCATGTTTTTGATTTTTTTAAAATTTTGACATGCTTTTGACATTTTTGGTGATTGTTGTGCTTTGATCCTAGTTGCAAATGTTTTCTACGTTTGAAATTTAAATGTTTGCTGTATTTGAGCTTGGGTGTTTGCTGTGTTATGAGCTAGAGCTATAAGTATCCACTTCCAAATGAGGCTCAACAAGTGCCCCCAGTGTGGGATGAAGGGTTATTATGAAGAAGCTGTGATAGATGCGGTCATGTGATCAAGATGCTAGGGTGCCAAATGATATAATTACCTCAACAAAATCCAAACTGCGAAAGCCAACAAGGCAGAGGGGAGGATGGAAGACTGTTTATTAAGGATGTATAAGGGATAATGGCTTACAAGGTGAGATGTGGATTATGATATGGATTATATAGGGTAGATGGTAAAGTATGCTATGAAAAGCTTATTATCGAAACAAACTAAGTAGATGATGGGAGCTAGCCACTACACATAGTGCATGTTTGCTAGGTTTTCACTATGGTACTTATCCAAGGCACCTGTTTACTAGGTTTTCACCAGAGGATAGATTATTTATCTTGTACTATTTTATTTTTGTTATCCAAAGCACCACAAAGTGGTTTTCACTATTGGATGGAATTTGTTTTTTGAGAATAGCTGAGATTCACGGATAAAACTTCTTGAATTTGTTAATTGGTTCTTCCAAGGGAATGCCCTCAGGTGTTCAGAGAGTGTATGCACCTGATCCATAAACTAATGTGATGACAAAAGGACCAAGCCAATTAGGTTCAAACTTGCCCTATTTCTCACGGTATTGGTGATTCTTTTGACTTGCTTTAAGGACAAGGTCCCCAACTTGAAATCTGCGTTCTCTGATTTTCTTGTTGTAGTTCCGGCATAGACGGTTCTGATAGACTTGGAGATGGTTGAGTGCTGAAAGACACCGTTTATCTAATAGCTCAAGATCATGGAGTCTAGATACTTGATATTCTTCATCTGAAACAGTATGTTGTAAGGATACTCGCAGTGAGGGGATCTCAACCTCAATAGGTAGGATAGCTTCAGTGCCATACACAAGAGCATAGGGTGTAGGTCTAGTTGGAGTTCTGATACTTGTTCTATATGACCATAATGCAGGATTAAGTTGTAAATGCCAATCACGACCAACTTCATTGACTATCTTCTTGAGGATCTTGATAATTGTTTTGTTAGAAGCCTCAGCTTGGCCATTACTTTGAGGATAATAAAGTGTAGAGAATCGATGTTGGATATGGAACTTGTTATCTTATCTCTTGGTTCTTGAAAGGATGACCATTATCAATGACAATGGCTTGAGGAACTCCATACTAGCAAATGATATAGTGTAAGATAAACTTAGATATTTGCTTTCCAGTAATATAGGTCATCAATATTGCTTCCACCCACTTTGTGAAGTACTCAGTGGCAGTTATGATAAACTTATGACCATTTGATGAAGTTGGATGGATTTTACCTATGAGATCAAGTCCCCACTACAAGAATGGCCAAGGAGTGGTAATAGGATGAAGTTCATGTGCTGGTGAATGTATTAAATCTCCATGTTTCTAACATTGTAGACATCTTTTTACAAATTGTTATGCATCTTTCTCCATATTTGGCCAATAGTATCCAGCTCGTAGAAGTTTTTTAACAAGGCCAGGGCCAGCGGAATGCAATCCATAGACACCTTCATGCACTTCATGTAATGTAACCTTTGCTTCCTTGGAATCAAGACATCTAAGAAGGATACCATCAAGACTCCGATGATATAAGGTGTCTCCTAAGATAGTGTAGAGAGAGGCTCGACGAATGAAGGTCTTGCGTTGGGTATTAGATAGTTGTAATGGAAAGGTTTGATTACAGAGATACTCGTATATGTCCTCGTACCAAGGCAAATTGGGACCAACAATATTACAAATAAGCTCAAACTATGATACTTCAAATGCTGGTATCAAAAGTTGTTCAACCAAGAACTCACACTTATGTGTATTAGATGACATATCTAAAAGAGATCCAATCATAACCATGGCATATGCTACTTTATTTTGTATCCTTGGAATCTGTTCAAAGGTGATAGTGTCAAAATATTTCTTGAAATCATCAACCATTAGCTTATATGGAAGGAGCTTCTCATCTTTTGTTTGATATTCATCTAAAACCTGTCTAATAACCAATTGAGAATCACCAAAGACCTATAGCTGTTTGATAGCCCATTGTACTACCATATGTAATCCTGTGATTAAAGCTTCATATTCTCCTATATTATTGGTACATGGAAATGCAATTCTGTATGATTTCAGGATATAATATCCCTGCTCTTGATCCATGTTGTGTGTAAGATCCATCAAAATATAGTTGCCACAGTGTTGGTGAAGTTAGGTTGAACAATTCTTCATTAGAAAACTCTGGACGTATTGGTTGAATATCTATGATGGGTCCTATGACTAACTGATCAGCAATAACTTGTCCTTTTATGGCCTTGGAATCCACATATTGTATGTCAAATTCACTTAGGATCATAACCCATTTTGCTAGTCTTCCCATAAGGATTTCTTTGGAGAGAAGATATTTGAGTGGATCAACATTAGATATGAGATTTGTGGTTTGGTTCAACATGTAATGTCACAACTTTTGGGAAGCAAACACCAATGCCAAACATGCTTTTTCCATAGGTGAATAATTAAGTTCATATCCCACAAGAGTTTTGCTGATGTAATAAATGGCTTGCTCCTTTCCTGAATCATCATGCTGAGCTAGAAGGGCACCCAATGCTGCTGTTGTTGAAGATATGTAGAGCAATAGTGATTGATCAAGTACAGGAGGTACTAACACAAGAGGTGTTGCTAGATATTCTTTTATTTTTTCAAAGGCCTATTGACACTTCTCATCCCACTTAAAAGGTTCACCCTTGTGGAGAAGATGTTGGAAAGGATGACACTTATCTTCTAGTTGTGAGATAAATCTGCAGATGGATTGCAACCTTCCTTGTAGACTATGGAGTTGCTTGGGATTTGCAAGCGCAGGCATTTCCATGATAGCTTTTACTTTGTTTGGATCCACTTCTATCCCTCGTCAAGACACAATGTATCCCAATAGTTTTCTAGATATTACACCAAATACATATTTCTTTGGGTTCAACCTAACTTGATACATCTCTAGTCGATCAAAGATTTGTGCCAATACTTGTAGATGTCCTTCTCTTGTCTTGGATTTTCCTAGAATATCGTCAACATAATCTTCTATGATAGTGTGAAAAAGGTCATGGAAAATCACTGTCATGGCTCGTTGATAAGTAGCTCCTACGTTCTTGAGACCAAAAGGCATTACAACCCAGTAGTATGTACCCCATGGGAAAATGAATGATGTCTTGTCTTGATCTTCCTTTGCTATTCTGATTTAGTTATATCCTAAAAATCCATCCATCAAAGATAGCATTTCATGTCCAGTTATGAGATCAACAATGTTGTCTATGCTTGGTAATGGAAAGTCATCTTTGGGACATGCTTTATTAAGATCTCTAAAATCTATGCAACAACGAACTCATCCATCAAGTTTTACTATAGGTATGAAGTTTGAAACCCACTTTGGATAATCAATAGGCTTTATGAACTTTGCTTCTAAGAGCTTCTAAATTTCTGCCTTAACCAATAGAGTTACTTGCGGATGCATTTTGCGCAATTTTTGTTTGACGGGTTTTGCATTAGGAGATACCGCTAGATGATGTACCACAAGTGAAGGATCTAGACCTAGCATGTCAGCATAGGTCCATGCAAAATTGATAGCTCTTTTTATGAAAAATGCTGTGAAATCTCTTCTTTCCTACTCTAATAGTGATGCTGCCAAATATGTGATCTTTGGATTTTGTTCTGTGCCCAAGTTCATGTCTTGTGATTTTTCAACTAGCATTGTTGATTTCTCATGATAGTCAGTGGCAACAAGAATATCAAATCCCCCATCCTCGGGTGCTTCAGAGAGGTTTTCACCCTCAGATACATCCTTTATTTTTACTTTTTCACGGTCAAGAGGTGCCTTTCAATTTTCACCCATTGACCTATCTTTTTTTATTTTATTTATTTCACTTTTGCTACTGAAGGATTTGATACTTTTGCCAAAATATACTAGTTTAGGTAGATCCATCATGAAGCCTGTTTTATTATCACCCAATGGAATACCTTGTCGTAAACTCTTGAATTCAGCAATAGCTTCATCATTTTCAAATGTGTCCAATATTGGTACCCCCTGTTGGTCCCAATCGACGAGGTTAGGATATACAAGTGAAAGAGTAATGGATGAAGGGTGTCAGCTAGCTGAAGTTGTGGAGATCATAAAGATGGATTTTTCTTGAAAAAGGTCAGTGATATGAAGGGAAGAGTCATCCATGGTATTCGTATTAGAAGTCTCTCCTACTGAGGAAGGTCTAGCTTCCATATCAAAAATACACTTAAATGTCTTTGGGAAGTAGTACCTTTGGCTGATAACCAAGTCCTTGCCTATTAAACTTCTTAGACACAACAATGGGTTCAATAGGTCCTTGTTCCTGTGACCCCAATCCACCATGTCCTTTGTAGCCCATGTTCTTAATGATGCAGAACCCATTATTATATCTCTCTACTTCAAGTTGGACTTGGTCATTCTCATCAAAGAATATCCAAGAGTTGATGTCATTGATGTCTTCATCATCCAAGAACCTACCTTTAATGAATACTGTGGGTGGGACTTTTATGATAGTTGTGGAAGAAGATGGCTTGGATGTAGAAGGTTTGCCATGAGATTTGGGAGATAAGGGAAGAGTTCCAACACAACAAGATTCTTGCAACGTGTACTCACCCAAGCCATGTTCAGTGTACTTGATATAGAGATTGGAAGCAGCTTTGCTAGATGATGGCTTAAGTAGGATGAATGGATCTACATATGATGAAGATGGATATGCTTCGGTGTTGATAGGAATGCAGTTAGGGCTTTGATATTTAGCTTGAAAGGCACAGTAAAATTCAAATGGACTAGGATCAACATGGATAGTAATTTCAACACCAGTATGTGGAAACTTGAGGCATTGATGGTATGTGGAAGGAACTGCTTTGAGATCATGGATCCATGGACGACCAAGAATGATGTTATAAGGAAGCTCAATATCAAGGACTTGACAACAGGTGTCAGTAGTGACCAGCCCAATTTGAATAGGCAAGTGAATAATCCCTTCAGTATCTCTCTTGGCATCATCATATGCTTTGATAGTAATGACCTTGGAAGTGTCAACATCTTTCTCAGAATATCCCAATTGTTTTATTAATTTTAATGAGCATATATTAAGACTAGCTCCACCATCCACTAAGATTTGTTTGATATGGTATTTTTTGACAAACACTTCTATGTGGAGGGCTTCATTATGTGACGGGTTGATGGAAGGTTAAAGATCTTTGTCAGAAAAGGTGAGATGGCAAGGGGCTGCAATGCTAGCTATCATAGATTGGAATTGAGTGGTATCAATATTGTTGGGCACCGAAGATTCTTGTAAGGATTTCTCAATGATAGCTTTGTGGGCAGGGGATATGTGAAGCAACTCGAGAAAGGAAATATGCACAAGTGTTTTGCCAAGGTAATCAAGGATGTTTTAGCTAGAAGATGATCGAGGAGGATGGATAGGTGCTCCTTGAATGGTAATGCGACCTCTTTAGGTAGTCACAGTGTAGTCAAGTGCTTTGCCTTAGATAGTAATAGTAGAAATGCGAGCAAGGTCAATGCAGCCAATAGTGGATGATTCATAGTTATATTGAATGGCATTTCTAGTATGAGGGTTACTTGGTTTGTCATGAGATGGAAGTGGATTCTTAAAATCATCTAACTCATAATTTGATGTCGGTTACTATGTAGGTTGTGTTGTTGGAGGTGTGATTTTGATTAAACTTTGATCGACACAATCTTGAATAACATTCTTTAAGCACATACAACCATTTGTTTTATGTCCCTTGACTCTATGATAATCACAATACTCATTTTCTTTGTACCAAGGAACTTTGAAGAGCGGTTCACCGTTGGGTGGTGCATCTAGTAACATGATATCTTCTGCTTGGAGAAGCTTTTGAAACATAACTTCCATAGGTTCCACTAATGGTGTGAATTGTCGTCGAGGATTTGAAGTTTTTCATTGTTAAGTTCATTGAAAAGGTTGAGTTGCTGTAGATGTGGCTTGAATGTTAGTAGGAGCTTTCATTGTTTGTATATTCTTTGCATTTACAACACCGTCATTGACAACATTCTTGTTCTTGTTCCAAAAGTGAGATTTATCGTTGGAGTTTTGAGGTTTGTCTTTGTTATCTCTGAAAATCTTGATAGTGCCTTTAGCGATTAAAGCACGTTCAATGATGGTTCCTTTGGAAACAAGTTCATCAAAGGTACTAGCACTTTGCAATTGTAGTTGGAATGAAATCTCGAGATGAAGATTTTGAACAAAGATATTGAGTTGTTGCTTCTTAGGTATTTCCCATGATAATTTGCTAGCCATATTATGCCATCATTGAGTGAATGAAGAGAAAGCTTCACCATTGCATTGTTTATTGTTGACAAGGTCATTCATGTTCACTTCATGTTCAATGTTGAAAGTAAAATGTGATCAAAATTTATTTGCAAGTTTCACAAAAGACTTAATGCCTGGAGGTAAATGAGAGCAACATCGAGACATGCGAGAAAGAAAGATCTAAGATGGTCTTCCGGATTTCCTTTTCCTTTGTACTTGTCAAATTGTTGAATTTCAAAGTGTAGCAGAAAAGGTGTCATATGAAGTGACTTGTCAAATGGGTAAGCGCATATGTCCTCCAAGGAAAATGTTTTCTTGCCTTGTCCTACCGCTTTGTTAATCATTTGTTGAACATCCGCTAGAGAAAGGTAATGTTGTTGCAAAGGGAGTTGTTGGTTTGGAGGTGCAGTGAAATATGATGTATATTGCGGTTGTTGTTGCAGGATATACGAAGCCATGACTGTTTGCTGAGGTTGCGTACTCACAATATATGTCATAGGATTAGTATGTGACACATATGGGTTTGAAGATTGCTATCCATGAGACACAAGCGGTGGTTGAGTATATTGCAATGAATTAGGGCCAAGGTTTTGCATCACATGGGAAGTGGAAGATGAATTGGTGTTGATCAATGTGAGTTCGAAGTTGGGTTTGTGACATGGTAAGTGAAGGAAGGATTGGTAGATGTGGAAGAAGGATAGAGATCCAGGTTTGAATTTTGGACAACATGAGGATTGGTATATGCTGTATATTGAGTGACGATGGGTAATCCTTGAGTGGTATAAGATGGATTGATGGTTTGTGAGGGATTATAGGAAGATGGTTGAAATGATGTAAGTTGATCAACATAAGAGACCATGGTGCTAGGATTATCTTGTGAAACAATAGGTGGATCACTCATGTCAATGAGACTAACACTGGGATTGTATGATGCGTTGAATGGATCTGTGGAAATCATGGAGACCATATTAGCAGTGGTAGGAATATGGGATGTGGTCTCCACATGTGATGCAATAGGAGTAGCAGATTGTAATAGTTGTGAAGCTTGGACAAGTTGCGTTGTTTGGATAGCTTGGGAAACTTGTGGAGTATAGGACATGGGGATAGCTTGTGACATGTGAGGAGTTTGTGCTTAGGCAACATGAACAGCTTATGTTACTTGCAATCGAGATGCGGTCACTATAGGAGAAGATGTATGTTGTGAAACATGGAAAGGTGGAATATTCAGATTTTGGGAAAGCAAAGGGAGTACATTGGTTGGAGTTATCAAAGGTTCTAAAGTGTACTCCAAGCATGGTGGGTCGAATGAAGTAACAATAAGCAATGAAAAAGATGGGTTGGAAGATGGATTTTGGAGCATGGTATGCGATGGTGTGGCTATGGTGGATGGTCCCTTTGCAACAATAGAGGGAGTGCTTGGATCATTCTCTTGAATAGCGGATATGTCAAAGTCTCTTGGTACTTTATCTCCCATATGTACTAATTGAAAGAAGTAGTGGTTAGGATAAGATAAAACAAGTCTCTTGAATTGATCCCATACATGTGTATCTCTAAATTTTGATAAATCTTCTTGGGATTGCTCTTCATAAGTCTCCAAAAATGTTTGAGGTTGTACTTGTTGTGAGGATGACTCTCCAATGGTGTATCCATTGGGTACAAACATGTGAGGAGGCATATCAGTCATAAATTAAGTTGTGTCTCTAAGGGGTGTTGATCTAGATTGTTGCATCTTGGCTTCCATCTCAACTCGCAGTTTTACTTCCATTTCAGCTCTATATTGGTTCCTAGTTTGAGGCATGATTGTTGATGTTGAAAGTTGGACTTTATCTTGCAAGATTTGAGACCTAAAAGGTGATGGTTTGCTGATTGTTTGATTGGTTATTGGTTTGCTTTGCTAGTTTGTTGTTTGCTTTGTTGTTGGGTTGCTTGGCTGATTGTTGATGTTGTTTGGTTGATGATTGCTAGTTGTTTGATGGTTGGTTGATAGACTTCCCTAGAGGATAGCTCACACACTCAAAGGGAAAAAGCTAGTTGCTCTTGCTATTTTCTGATATTGCTAAGCCTAAGGCCAAAAGATGATGTTTTGCTAATGTTGGATTGATTGTTGGATGCTTGGTTTACTGATTTAAGGTCTCAAGAAGATGGGAAGTCCACAAAGTCTAGTTGTTTATTATGCTCAAGACAAGAGACAAAGTTTAGGTATCTATAAATGATCAGAAGTAGGTCTGAAAGCTAATGCTAAAGCTAAGCAAGCTAGAAATATGACTAATTTGGTTAAGTTGCTGGGACTTGTTGATATTTAGCCAGAGGCGGTAGATAATAGCTTAGATGCGACACAGAAAAAGCCAAAGGCAATGAGTAATAGATCAGAGGTGATCTAGTTTTGTTCCAGCTAACAAGTTACAGTATTAGCCATAGGCGAGCTTGTTTGCTAAAGGCAAGCAGTTTTGGTTCAAAAGTGATTTTCTACTGATAAAAGGTGACTCAGTTTGGGACAAAGGTGAGCATCTGTTGTTTAAAAGTGATTGGGTTTACACAAAAGGTGACTGACTATTGTTTTAAAGTGATCTGATTATCTGTAAGTGATCAATTAAGGCTCAAAAGCAGTCTGTGTCTATCAAGGAATATGTTTAAATTGTGTTTTTGACAATAAAATAATGATTTCAGCCACTCACACTCACAACAATCACAAACTTGTACAACCTAGGCTAGGAATGGACTGTATTTATTGAGTCCCCTAGCCGTGCTTATTCAAAGCAGATAGCTTCAGGATCTTGGTAGCACTGGCTCCTCTCTATGGCACACACTTCTCACGCATAGCAAGATCTAGGTTTCCCAAGGCTTGTCCCCCCACCAAACCTTAGGATTGTCCCTGCTATCTCTACTAAGAACCACATGAATTGGGGCAGCTTCAAAGGTCCCACCTTTTGCATCAACAAATAGAGGGTGTTTGGCTACTACACAAGGTTGCTAGTAAGGGCATCCGTTTGGGTGGCTATATGTGTGACAGTGCTACTCTCCGTTATGGAGTCTCCTAGCCTTCAAGGATTATGCCTTGGAGGGTTTTGGAGGAGGTTGGTTGTCAGTATAACACAACAACACCCATTATTTGTGGCTTTTGACACAAACACTTTTCTTAAATAGTAGTTCGAAAGGACTTAGCTTTAGCCCATTATCGCTTGGGTCATACCCCTTCTCACACTGGGAAGGCAGGCCCTCTAAAGATAATAACAAGTTCTCGTACACCTAAGATCCATTTGATAGGTAAGGGGAGAGGATACTTTTTCTATTAAATTTGGGTTACAAACATGCACATTCAAGCAATCAAGAAAGATAAATCAAGTACAGAGCAAACAATGATTCATTTTAAGCACTAAGCCCAAATGTTCCTAAATTAGTGATAAACCACAAGTCTTGGACCGATTAGAGCTGCAAAAAATATGTTAGTAGTTTGATAACCTCCTTTTCTTGGATAATCGATAAGATGCTACACAAATACCCAATTAGTAACCAAGAAAATTGAACTGCAAATGATATAGACTGAAAGCGACACAGTTACCAGAGGTGATCAACTATTGATTAGAAGCGATCTGTATTCTACTGAAAGTGAAATGTTACAAATCAGAGGCGACACTAGTAAAGCCAGATGTGAACTGATAAAGCTTATAAGTGATGTGAAAAGGCAATAGGTGACTTCTTACAAATCATAAGTGACCCAGATCTGCAAAAAAATGAATATAACAAAAAACCCTAGTTTTGCACAAAGTGATCCAGATAGCTAAAAGCGATCATTGTTAGATTAAAAGCGATGCAAATAAGAACATAAGTGACCACTGTTAGCTTGTAAGCAATGTGAAAAAGATAATAAGCGACTATTGTTCACTCAGAAGCGATCCCAAAAAATCTAAAAGCAGCATGTTTTAGCTCAAAAGTTATGTGTTTGTTTAGGCAGTGACTAGTTTTCACTCAGAAGTGACTGGAACTTGTCGTAAGCGCTTAGAAAATCTAATCTTCACAAAAACAACTTCAAATAACAAAGTTAATCAAGGACGTGGGTCCCACTGGGCATGCCAAAATGTGATAGGTAAAAATCAAGTTAATAAGATCAAGCATAGCTATAAAAACCTAACCCTACCATCATCAAAGAATCTAATCCAAATGAAATCAAAAACATGTAATTCAAGAATAATATCACCTAGATTTTATGATTCCTTGTTTAAGATGTGGATTGCTTCTCAACAATGAATAATTATGAAGATCAAAGCTGCCATGATGGATAGATGATATTGATAATATGCTCAATATGCTCAAGACGATAACGTAGACACTATATGAATGTTGGATAGATGTAGTATGGAATGAGAGGGTGTTTATATAGAACTCAACCAAAATCAATCAATGGTAGAGATTTGGTGGCTATGTGAATGGCTAAGATTAAAGGATACTTATAGGTGAATGTGTAGATGACAAGTGGAAGGACGATAAGACTTATGTGTGACTGTGTACATAAAAAGCACTACATGTGAAAGATATTAAATAAAAGATGTAGTACCACTTATCTTTTCAAATGAAAGAGGCACACATGTCAGCTCATGAAGATAAATGATAAGAGAAAATTAATTAAATAAATAAAATTTATTTAATTAATTGGAAAGTGGGCTTATGAATGGAATTTTAATTAAATAAATAAGATTTATTTAATTAAAATAGATAGAAATAGATAATTAAATAATTAAAGATTATTTAATTATACTTTAGAGAAAATAGAAGAAATAGATAATGAATTAATTAAATTAATTAAATTTATTTAATTAATAGAAGACATAAGTGATAGGGACATTGCTCAAGTGTGTTAGACAAATGCAGATGGTAGCTAATGCGATATTTGAATGCTTAGGTCAATTTTGGGAGTCTACACAACCAAATCAGAATAGCACTAGAAGATTAGCATAAGATGGCATTCACTTGTCCATGGGGTACCTTCTGCTGGAACATCATTCCATTTGGGTTGAAGAACACAGGAGCAACATACCAATGTGCAATGACTACTATCTTCCACTACATGATGCATGTAACCATGGAAGATTATGTGGATGACATCCTTGCCAAGTCACTTACACAGGAATGTCACTTAGATCTCCTAGAGAAGGTCTTTCAGCAGTTAGAATAGTTCAAGGTCTGATTGAATCCCAAAAAGTGTGTGTTTGGGGTCACCTCTAGCAAACTCTTGGGTTTCATAGTGTCAGCAAATGGAATTGAGGTAGATCCTGCGAAGGTCAAAGCTATCATGGAGATGCCACCACTAGAGAACATCACCCAACTGTGGTCATTACAAGGTAAGTTACAGGCAATCCATCAGTTTATCTCACAACTAGCAGGCAAGTGTCAGCCTTTCACTCATCTCTTGCATAAGAACATTCCATTTAGATGGGATGAGAAGTGTGAAGAAGGGTTTTGCAAATTGAAAGAGTATCTCATGAATCCACCTATCCTGATGCCACCTATCCAAGGCAATATGCTATATCTCTACATATTTGCTACCCCAACAGCTCTTGGAGCCCTCTTAGCACAACAGGACTATGAAGGCAATGAAAGGGCAATCTACTACATCAGTCACACATTAGTGGGGTATGAATTGCAATATTCTCAAATCAAATGATCTTGTCTTGCTAGGTTTTTGCTTCCCAAAAACTATGCCATTACATGGTTGCACATTCCATCAAGTTAATTGCAAAGATTGATCCACTCAAGTAGTTGTTAAACAAAGTAGTTCTCATAGGCCACCTAGCAAAATGGGTAATGCTACTAAGTGAGTATGGCATCAAATATGTGGAAAGGAAAGCTATCAAAGGTCAGATCAGTTGGCAGATGCACCATTGCAAGATACCACTCCAATGACATTCAAGTTTCTTGATGAATCAATTTTTAGTATCACAACACATTCATGGAAGCTCTACTTTGATGGATCTTACACAAACCATGGATTGGGGGCAAGAATCTTATTGGTCACTCCTTAAGGCAACATAATACCTAAGTCCTATCATCTGCTTTTTCCTTGCACAAACAATATAGTAGAGTATGAGGCCTTGGTCATTGGTCTTAAGATGGTAGCAGAGTGGAAAGTCAAAGAGCTACATGTCTATGGAGACTTGCAACTAATGATCAACCAAGTGAATGATGACTACCAGACGAAAGATGACAAGCTAATACCATACAAGCGTATGGTAGATGACTTTAAAGAATACTTTGTGATAATCACCGTTGAGTAGATTCCCCGCATAGAGAACAAAGCAACAGATGCCATGGCAACCATCACCTCACTTCTTGATATACCAGATAATGAGTCATGTTTGAGTTCTTGGTGGAGCCACTTGCACAACCAGCTTATGATATCCCCGAAACCCAATCCATTTGCGTCCTAGTTGGATCTGATTCACTCTTGTATGGTAAAATTTACACTTACCTCAAGGACAACACCTTACCAGCTGACTTATCCAATAACCAATGCATACTTTTATCTGACAAACATATCGTTATGCCATTATTGATCACACGCTATATTGTCGAGGTCTGGATGTTACTCTACTTAGATGTCTTGAATGTGATGAATCTCAAATCACCTTATGAGTACATGAGGGAATTTGCAGATCACACTCTAGTAGTCCCACCTTAGCTAAGAAACTCATGCATTTGGGATACTATTAGCCAAACATGGAGACAGACTCATATCACTTTGTCAAGAAATTCAAGCAGTATCAAATTCATGGTAACCTCATCCATGCACTAGCTTAGGAACTATGACCTTTAACAACACCTTGGCCCTTTTGTTAGTGGGGACTTCACCTTGTGGGAAAAATCCACCTTGCCTCATCTAATGGCCACAAGTTCATCATAACTACCACTAAATACTTTACCAAGTGGATTGAATCCATCCCACTTACCAATGTCACAAGCAAACAAATTGCCTCCTTAATCCTAAATTACCTCATTTGTCGATACAGAATTCCCTCATCCATAGGCATGGATAACAGAAGACCCTTCAAAAACTAGGATGTCCAAGAGCTCTATGACAAGTTCCAAATCCAACACCTCTTCTCCACCCCATATTACCCCCAAGGCAATAGTTAGGTAGAGGCATCCAACAAAACCATCTTGAAAATCCTCAAGAAAACTGTCAACGATGTTGGCCATGATTGGCACATGCAACTTAATCCTACTCTATGGGCCTATTGAACCAGTATACGCACTCCCATAGGTGCCACTCCATATGCCCTTGTATATGGCTCTGAAGCCATCCTACCCATTGAGGTTGAGTTACCATCTTTGAGGGTGTCGTTAAAAGGTCTTATAACTGATGAGGACTATAGAGTTTCCAGACTACAAGAGTAGAACTATTGGAGGAGAAATGATAGGATGCCTTCAACCATCTCAAAGCCTACTAACAAAGAATATCACAAAGTTATAACCACAGAGTCCATCCAAGGGTGTTCAATGTTGGTGATCTAGTGCTTAAGGAAAATCCCTGCAATCAACAGGATCGGGAGAAGAAAGGAAAGTTTGAACCCAACTGGATTGGTCCCTATGTAATCATTGCTATCTATGGATTAGAAGCGTACTAGTTAGTTACATCAGAAGGTGAGCTATTCAATAACCCAATCAATAGTATGCATCTTCGCTGGTTCTATACCTAGAGAACCCCAATGTAAGGGGGGCAAAAACCAAAAACCAAAAACCAAAATAAAAGAAAAAGCAAGAACAAAAAAAATCATTCTCTATCGAAAACCTAGTAAACAGGCACCTTGGATAGATACCATTATGAAAACCTGGTAAATAGGCGTCATGTGTATTTCAATAAAATGTTGCAATAAAAGCAAAGTAGTGAAAACCTAGAAAACAGGTGCTCTTTGTGATTCGAACCACTTCCTACATCTTTGGGAAACCATCGCCTTGCATCCATTCTTCCTACCATCATCCATCATTCAATCATATTTGTTTTGCCAAACCACCTAATGATAATCTATCATGGCTTGATACTCTATCAGCATAATCGTATCCTATCCAGTATCCTATCCATAGTGTCAGCCTGTCATAGCATCCATCGTCAGTATCCTATTGTCTCAAACTATGTCGCCTCTGCATCTTCACATAGGCAAGGCCATCTTGTATCGATGCACCCCCAAGGCTCCTTTCCCATCTGTTCCATACCTTATCACCCATCCTTTGGTCCATCTGCATCTTTCCCATCGCCTAAGTCCTAGGTCCACAAATTTCACCTTGAACTATTTTGCCTATGCGTCGTCACATAGGCAAGGCCATTTAGCAATGAGCCTCAGAGGCACTTAGTCAATACCTTAGGGCCTATTTCTTCATATCCATTGTCATTTCATCCACAATAAGTTGATCCTTCACCCAACTAGGGGCAAGTCTTTGACTTGGTTATAGAGTTGGATCCTACAATGCCACATGTTCTAAGAGGGCACCAATAAGGATTGTGATGCCTTTCACTAGACAAACATACACAAAGCAAAGCACGCTTCCAAAGCAAAAATTTTGACACAGGACATCAATCTATCCAAAGAAAAACAAACAAGTACCTAAACACTCAAAATGATTTTATCTAAATTATGGCAAGAAAACACATCTAATGCAAGAATGTTTTGTGTTTGTGAGTAGGTTAAGTTACAGAGTCTTGATTTTTGTTATCATGTCTTTCTACGCTACTCAAGGATGTCAAAAAACTAGAGATGCTATGATGGGGGCATGATTATTTTTATTTGTCTGCTGCTTGTGGGTTTATCTTTACTAATGTGAAGCCTTGTCTAAAGACATGAACACACACGATGATCATCGAGGACATCATAGGTCTAAACATGAAATAGATATAATCCTTGTCTATTGAAACACAAGAAATACTCAGGTCACCTAGATTTAATTTTGACTAGATGCTTGTATTAGCTTGCTATATCAAAATCCATGTAAGGGATACTCAAGTCATCTTGGTTTAATTATACCTAGATGCTTGTATTTTCTTACAACATTTTAAAGTGAAAAGCAACAAAAAATGCCCAATGATGAAATGAAGCACTTCAAAATACTTGTAGTATCAAGGTGACAAGTATCCACATTCGTAACATATCCAATTGCATTTCGTATACCATCCACAAAATAAGTGATTACAATCAAAGTGCCAATGTTTACCATAAAGGCTTGTGATTCCTTTGTTTGCATTTCTTCTATTGGTCTTCTTTCTATCCATCATTGTATCTTTCATCCTTATGCAGTCAATCCAAGCAATGATCCAAATGCAAGTCCATCCTTAATCCATACCAATCGAGTAAGGTTAATCTTGTCAAATTGTCTAATCGCAATCAATGGTCTTAATCCTAATCTTGTCGTAAACCAACTCAATCAATCATAATTATCAGTGGGATATATCTTTCCCATGCCTATCGTGTTGATCTAGCGATATCTCATTCTGCGCAATGACAACACTATCCTTTGTGTTGATCTAGGGATATATCATTCCCCACAATGACAACACTATCCTTTGTGTTTCTCTAGGGATATATCATTCCCTGCAATGACAACACTATCACCAATCATTATCAATTAATCATTGGTTTACCACTTGGCAGAGGTAGTACCTTGTTTGTTCTTGTATCATTTGCACATACTTGCTTGCTTGCTTTTATCTTGCATAGTGTATCATTTTAGCTCTTTCTTCACCTTAACCTGTCGTTCACCTTCTTCATTGTGAGCTTGTCCGTCTCACTCCCTCAAAATTTTCTTCCCATCCAATCTCCCGAGGGGGTATCCTACCATTGTTAAACCTGTACTAGGGGAAAATTGGGGCATGTATCATTATCAAAAAATAATTCTTTGAAACAATGTGATAAAACACATTGCATCAAAGAGGGGCAAAATGTATATACCTAAAAATGACATGACTCTGTCTAAATAAATATTTTAAATATTTATTTCATCTTAATATTCCTCTATCAATAAATAAATAAATCAATTTATTTATTTGGTTCATTTTCCTCCCAAAAATTAAATAAAATCACTTATTTAATTAATTTCATCAAAATCCTTCCAAAATCCTCTTATCTACAATTAAATAATTTTCAATTATTTAATTAAAGTCAATTGTTCTTCCAAATTTAAATAAATCATGCAAATTTATTTAAATAATCTCAATCTCTGAAAAATAAAATATAATCAACTATTTTATTTATTCTTCTAATCATGCACAAACAATTAAATAAATTTATTTATTTAATTTTCTTTATTATCTTCCAAATCTTCTAAAAATAAATCTTCTTCATCATGCACACAAAATTAAATAATTTATCATTTAATTTTACTCAAATCTTGCAAAAAGCAAATTACAAGTTGAGTTAATTAACTTAATCAATCTTGTTTTTATCAACAACTCTTAAATTCAAAAAAAGCATTCTAATTTATGAAATCAAATCTTATCTTTATCAAGAAAGCAGTTAATTCAAACAAAATAACTTTTTGTGTGACACACGTCAGGTGCACATTCATCATGAATTCTAGATTTATCTCATCCATTGATCTTCTTATTCATTCTACACCGTTGATCTTCCTTCTCTCACAAGTCTATAAATACAATCCCTTTTCATCCATTTCAATCATCCAAGCTTTCAGTAAACTTACTCTGCAGGAATCACAGTGCGCCTTTGGCACCAAACCATATCCATAGATTAAGATCACCGTTATCATTGTATTGAAGATCCTCTTCATTGCAAGAACTATCATAGTCGTTCTCTATTGTCATCTTGAAGAAAAAAGAAAGGAAGTGCACCTTCTGAGGGCTTCATTCATACGAAAGATCAATTTGAGATAGACGAACAATGGAAGCCACAAAGTAACAAGGTTTGCAAGGTAATGTTCTTTATGTTTGAATCTTGTTTATTCCATTTTCATTGAGTTGTTGGGATATTATTGATATATTGATATTGCTCCACATTTTCCCGTAACAGGTTTTGTGCTAGATAAGCAGGTCTAAGAATCTCAAAATTTGGTGCATCATCTCAAGGTTCTTTTTAGTTATTCCTTTTCACTCCTTTTCCACTAATGAATGATAGAGTAGTATTAGGTTAGTTTTAGTTTCCAAAGCTTATTTTAGATAGGGAACTAGTCCTTCATCTAGAGGTTTGGCTTGAATCAGCAAGGTCCCACACCTTGAATTCATTCCCATTGTGTCATAGAACTTGTTGAACCAGGTTAAACAAGGGTGTAGTTCAATGTTATAACAATTATTGAAACACCTAGTGGGACTCAGTTTGATGATTATTACATCATCTACTGAAGAGTTTAAGTGTGTTCTTCAATACATCTTGCCATTTAGGGTATTTTTCCTCAACACCATGGAAACTCCAAGTTCAAATCTACTGGTCTAAGTAGTCCAAGTGCTCAAAGGTTATCAACAATCAGTATTTTTGTGATATTCTTGATCCTTTTCTTTGTGTGAAGCCTTCCAATCACCTGGTGACTCTGCTCGTATGTGCTTAATGACAAGGGTTTTTGTACCTTGCATTTAATCATATTTATTTGTCAAATCCAGGGCAGTGTCAATGGCAGTCTACAATAGAAACTAGCAATGAATAGTCCTAGAACTATCTACTGAAATGAAAACTACTTAACCAATCAAATTCATGCCTTAGCTATTTTCTTATGAAAGAAATATTAATCTAGGAATTTGAATAGTACAATGTTGAAATGAACTAACTAATTAGAAAGCTAGAAAAGACATCAAAAATAGAGTAAACAATAATCTAATCTGTATTTATCAAAGAAAGAAAACTAAATAAAGAATTTGTAGTAATTCAAGAAAGCAATAAACTTAACATTAATACTAGCCTTCTCTCCTTTGGCGAGAGTGGGCCCTTGCTCCACACCTCTAGAATGAAGACTAAAGAAAAGATTTAGAACACACAAATGGAAAACTGCCTCCTTTTTATCCTAGGATCTTCATAAACAAAGTATATCTTTAACAGAGTAAAAACAAAGTGTATTTGTGCTTTTGAAATCAAAAAGTAAGATTACTTTCCTATCACTTCCATATAATATATATCAGATGTATTTTTTGACAACATATCTATGGAGTTTATTAGTTCACTCCCAGTTCTACTTTAGATACAAAAGATCTTTATTCCTAGGACTAAACATGCAATCTACCTATAAAATAGATAATCATGTAGAACTAAAAGAGATTTAAAGTGACACTTAAAGGTGTCACTAAAACCAAGAGTTTTGACTTGAAGTAAATCAAGTCATGAAGGCCCTGATAAAAAGGAATTAACTTCTAAAAATATCCTAACATAAGTCCTTAATTCACGTAAAAAACAAGCAATAGGTGTCCTTCGTCCCCCACAAGCCACTGCAACAGTCTTACCCAAAAACTCTAGTCTTTACATATAGAACTCTGTAGCTATGGAACAGCTCTAGAGATTCTAAGCAGTTCATAAAGCAACTCCATGGAGGGTGCTCCGGAGATGTATATATAGATCAGTAGTACTCATCTCTAGATATTCTCCAATTCTTCTGCAAAATATTGTAGTTCTTGTAATATGTATTCTGTACATCTCGAAAGTCTTCAAAAACCTTTCTTCTCCAAGTAGATAGATTCCTATGATCAAAAGAGATTTTCCTACATAGTTTCTTTTAAGTTTAGTCCATACATGAGCCTTTCAATCACAATAGTAATTTTAATATTACATCTTGAATTAACATAATATAAACAAGGTTTTATGGTTCTTATAGTGCAAATCAGTAGATAAGATGGTATATGAATTGGAAAAAGGGGTCATAAAGATATGCTTTGATGAGTGCTACCTGTCACTCATCATTCCTCCTAAGCTAGAGGGTTTGCAGGTCCTGCATGGTTTTAAAGCCCTAGATTTGTTCATCTGGTACAACCTTTCTATGATGTTATATACCTATTCATATGAACTCCAACTTTTCTTTTTGGTATCAGCATTTCCTTTAAAATCATCAACCTCCTTCAATCATGCTAGGAATCATGTATCCTCCAGCTATTAAGCCCACATAGATAGTGGCTCAATAATCAAGGGTGGCCTGAAGTGCATCCCTATCCATTCTTGCTTGTTCTTTTCTATCATGTTTTCCACATACCTTGCTTTTTTCATAAACCATTTAAGGTTAGTTTGGGATACTAGATCCCTCATTTTCTGCTCTTGAGTCAAAGAATTCCACCTTCTTCTATAAATTGTCAAAGTTTTCTTAGCTGAGGAGTGCATGAATAGGCCAAATTCAAAGACACATTATTCTAGGTGTTGTTGATATATGGGTAACAGTTTGGCAAAAAGGTGATAGACACCTACCATAAACTAAATTTTAAAAGCCCATGGATTTGGGAATTCTCTTCTCATGAACATGCCAATTTCTACCATTTTTACTATATGTTCTTCCATCCTTTCCTGCCAAATTTCATGGTTTTTCATCAAAGACATGAATGCTCTTAATTGGCATTCTCCTACAAAAATATTAATAAAGAATATATGGTCTTCAATAAAGAAATTGTTTAAAAGAATTCATAGAGGAAATTTTTATCCTCCTCATTACTCTGTATATATATACCCTAGTAAAATCATGTCCATCCTTTATGGACATAGGAATGTCAAGGATAACCAATGAAAGTTTCCTTTGAAGAAACCTTTCTTGAAGGAACATTGTGTAATTGCTATTGGGTGGTCTACATGAGTGTATTTCTCAGGAAAGGTTAACTACTGTCATGATTTTTTCCTCCAAGGTTTTCACTTTGTCGTTCAATGTAGAAACTACTTTCTATAATTGGAGCATGATAGTGGAACCAACTAGTTTATGACACCCCCTTTCTCAATTGAATAATTCCCTAGGGATATTCACTTGGAATGTCCTTAAGGAGACATTAGTTTGTGTTCCCTAGTCTATTGTTGGTGTTGGAACAACCAGTTCTCTAATGAACTCCTCCTAGTCATCAACTTGGTTTTTATCTTTTGTCAACTCCCAGGTCTAACTTTCCATTTTCTCAATCAAGGTTGTGATTAGAGTAATATAGTTATCTCTAGACTCGGTGGCCTCATAGACCTGTATGTCCTTTTGTCATCTCTGAACTTTTTATCACAATTTCTAAATCTTGTTCCTTAATTTTTGTCACCCTTCTCCTTAATCTCTATCTATTTTTCTTCAATGTCCTTTTGCTTCTCTTTTATATTTTCCTTTAGGTGATTAATTTTCTGATCTTTTGATGTTTCTTTTTTTTGCATGACCTTCTTTAGGTCTATGATGATCAATTGTTTATTCCACAATTGTCTTTTTAAATTATTAATTTCTTCCATCAGTTGTTGTTCTTTGGAGATTTCAATATCCTCATGATTGGATGGATGGGAGTAGCTTCCTATTTCCAAATCCTCTTCCATCCCTATCTCTCTCTCTCTCTCTCTCCACTACATCTCTGGGTTCTCCTTCCCCTTCTGCTTCTTCCATCTGAATGGTGTCCATTTCCTCTTCTTAGGCATGTGATGGCCCAACTTGATTCTCACGAGGGGTAATAGAGGCTCTAAAGCTTGAAAGTACTTCAATAAAGAGTTATGTGTCCTCCAACTAATTTTTATACCTTCTTCATTTGCTTCTCTGGAGCACCTATTTTTCTTATTTATCCTCTTTTGAATCTAAAAAAATTGATAGAGGTTCAATAGGTGTAACTTCAAGTGCTACAATGGTCTATGAAATGGCGGTCTATGGAGTACTTTCTTTTGCCACTCTTCCCCTTTTACTTCTTGTCAATGTAGGGGGAGTGTTTGTGCTTGTCAACCCCTCTCCCTTTTTCTTCTTATGTTTTACTTTTGGAGTCTCTATAGTATCTATAGGCTCCTTTATTGTTTTATCCTAACCTATCCCTTCTGAAATTTGGGGATGACTCTTGCTACTCTTTTGCTTTGGTGTTGGGGTGGATGCCTCATTCAATGTCAATTTTCTCTTTGTCTTATGGGAGGTCTGAGGGGACTCTACAAAAGGTACATTGACTTCTTCTTGTGCTTATGCAGAGGATTGTCCTCCCAAAATCTCCTTACCCTTGTTCTTTTTCCTTGAAGCTGGGGAGGAAGGAGATGAAACTTACCTATCCCCCTCTTCCTCTTGAGTGGGGGATGGAGACTCTACTATGGCCTTATTTTTCTTTTTCTTGCCCTTATGGCGGTTATCTAGCAAGGCCTGGCATTGAGACTTCCCCCCTCTTTTAGAAATAAAATGGTGCTTGACAATGAGGTAAATGAGGCCATGGTGTTTTAGTTGACCCTTTCCCTATTGATACTTGTCAGCAAGTGAGGTAATTGTAGAAAAGTGTAAATTATGTAAATTTATCCTATATTTAGGGTGGTTATGGCCATGCCTTAGGAAAATAAGCATTTTCATAATTGGCCTCAACACAAGGGAAAATTGTCTATCACATGTAAAGTATTTCATCGACCATGTAACTAAAGACATCCATGACTGGGGAGGGTTAGTTCTAAAAATCCCTTTAACTTCCCCCTTATTAGCATGTGTTTGTATTTCAAGTTCATTAACTACAAAGAAAGATTTTATCAAACTAGCATACATGGTTTAAGATGGAAGAACCTCTCACCTTCTTCTAGAATTCTTGAGAAATGGTTGATGATGGTTGCAGAGATGGGGATGCTGACTCCTCTCACTTTTTTCTATCCATTTTACAGATTTGAGAGGAAATCCTCCACAATATCCTCCTTGAACCCTTCAAATTTTTCCATGAACTCCAGCCATCCAGCATTCCTTAATATATTTATACATTCTTGGTCTTGTAATAATTTTTCTGCAGACTCTAGCTCTAACTTATTTTTAACTCCCATTTTTTTTCAAAAAGAATGACCATCTGGTTTATGTTTATAATTTTATCTTCCACACCCTCGGATCTTCATTCTTTCCCTCTTTAAATGTTCAAAGTAAAACCTACATTGTTGTTGGAGCTATGTGATTTCTAAAACCCTAAATTTGAATTTTGCCATAATTTGTTGGTAATTGACATAGAGATCTTGATGCAGGAGCATCGAGTGGTGTAAAGGCAATCTTGCATCACCCAAAAAAAGATGTGTTTCAAAATTGTTAATGTTATTTCCATTTCTTTTCAAAATTTGTGGTTCTAGTTCCATAATCGCTCGAGTAATGATGTAGAACTTTCAGTTTTTCCAAACTGCTAAAAATAACAACCTGCTATTTTAGGAAAGTTTACATTCGGGCACGGATTGAAGTGAAAATTTACAAGAAGCTTTGTAATTGAAAAATAAGACCTTTGGCTAAGGAATCACACAAAGATCATTTGCGAGATGAAAGATATTAAAGTTTCTATTTCTCGAAAAACGCCTAAAAATTATTCAAACTCAAGTTTGAGGCACTAAACAACCCCATATGGGCCTGAAAATAGCTAGAACTAGTAGAGCAAGTTCTTAACACATAGAACACTTTGAAAGATTTTTGACACATAAAATAGTTTGTCAATTGGACACCTAGATCAAAAGTTATGGCTCCTGGAAGTTGACCTATTTTTGGAGGGAGATGCAAATTTTGAAATTGATAGGGAGGACTCTAGGCTACCTGCTTTGCATCCTGTAGGTGTACAAGACTGTTGACAACACTAGCCTTCCTACCAATTCAAAGTGCTAAAAGACATACTCCTTGCAGAGATGGAAAACTCTACTTCTCTGCTTGGTGTGGGACTCATACATTGTCCTCACTGCTTCCCAGATACTGCCTCAATGGCACATAACTTTCTGAGCCCGTTGCCCACCCTTCTCACCCTGTTCAAGGGTCTGGACTGCTTGGTGCTCACTTTCTTCTCTCTACTTTTCCACCTCTGCAAATCTATTTATCCTACTTGTCTATCTAGCCGGACTCCTCACTGAGCTCGCCTAGAACAAGCATGCATTTCTTCTAGCCGGCAATCCAACCACCACACAAAAGAAAAACAAACAAAAAGCATGGCTCTGCAAGATGGCCTCCATACTATACAATGGAACTTGAGGCATCATCAATACAGAGTCATGGTTTGCAAAAGAAAACAAAATTTCAGAAATAGAAATGACTAATCTATTTCAGAATGATAAGTGAAAACAGAACAGAATATACAAATGATCGAACTGCTGTATTTTATTTCTATTCAAAAATTCTGATTACATTAAAGTGCTTCACACACCAAAATTCACTTCTTTGATTCTCCTCCTCTCTAGCCTCTCTACAGGAAGAATGTTACATTTTATATGAATTCCATGTCCGTTACAGGACGGTTCAGTTACCAGACGGTTCGTATTCTAATTGCTGGTTGAATTCTGCATTTTCTTGACAGTCGGCCAGACTTACCATGATGTCTCTCCAACACATTGTATCGGCAAAACGGATGACTATCGGCCTAGCCTAAGTCCCTTCCGCCGATGGACCATTTCTCTCCGACGTAACTGTTTACGGTTTGGTTCTCGCCTATCGGCGAGACGTCAACTATCGGCAGCTTCTAAACTGTTCATGCTGATAAACTCCATCTTGCCGATGGCACCTTCTAAACCAACTATCAGCGTGACTTTAGCATCGGTCAAACCTTTGATTCCTCCGCCGATGTCCGTTATCTCCCCGATGGTTAGAACCATCGGCCAGACCTATGTCTTCGACCCAACCTTAGACTCTCCCGCCGATACTTCCGCTCACCCCGATGCCTTAGGTCAAGGTAATATCGGTGGGACTTAACACTAGTCACCCCGATCGGTGAAACCCACTACCGTCGGTGTACCGTTTTCCCTTCATTCCGATAATACTTTTCACGCCGAACCGCATACCACCCACTTAGTCATCGGTAAGACACTATTCTATCGGCCACCTTCAATATTCTCCCGCCGATACCTTTGGTCACCCTGGCAAACCTTCAGACCACATTCATCGGTGTGACCTCCTACCATCGGTGAAGTCTTCAACAATTCTCCCGATGGCACTTCTCACACCGATGTGCCTAGCATCAACTTGAGCATCGGTAAGACTTCTTACTTCTCATACCGAAATACTTAATATCAATTTCTCCATCGGCCAGACTTGTGGTTGTCAGTGAAACTATTTCCTTTTGCTCCGATATCGATAGTCTTGCCGACCATCTCACGCCGATGGCACTTTCGAACACAACTGTCGGTGTAACTCTTTCCTCTCTCACCCCGATGAATTTCAAAAGTGAATAAGTATAAGCTTCTTCCCGCTCTGCTCTATTTTGAAAATTCAAAGCATCACAACAAAATGCAAACATATATACACATGGGCTCCAAGCCCTTGGTGCTCCTGCACCATACTCCCCCTGTGTGGAAGAAGTCAAGTCACCTCCGGTGACAACAAGGCAAAATCAATGCCCCGTTTCTTGAACTCTGACTCTGCAATCCAGATAGCCTCTGCTTCAGGCAACTGTTTCCACTTGATCAGGTGCTCCATGTACACACCATGTCTGGTCTGCTTCTGCACGTGAGAATCCAAAATTCTCTCAGCCTGTGGTGTGATTTTTGGAGGCAAGGTGACATCATTCACTGTCTGTGTAGCTTCTGCACGAGATTCCCCTGCTGCTGAATGAGGACCTTTATATGGCACCAAGTCCTGAACATTGAACACTGGGGAAATTGCCAAGTCTGCTGGCAAATCAGTCCTATAGGTGTTGTTGCCATACTTGTTCAGAATTCTGCAAGGACCAATCCGTCTCATCTGCAATTTGGTTGGTATCCCTTTCTGTAATCTGGCTTTGTTCAAATGAACCATGACCAAATCACCAACCTCAAACTGAATATCCCTTCTGTGGGCATCTACTCTGTCCTTGATCTTCTGTGTGTTCTCTGTCAAGGTTTTCTTCACCTGTTCATGCACTTCTTTCATGGATTGTACGAAATCCTCTGCATGTCCACTTCTGTTCTCCATGTTTCCCATATTCCTGAGTTCACATATACCTCTGGGATGCATTCCATAGACTATTTCGAATGGACTCTTACCAGTAGTCCTATTCACACTGTCATTATAGGCAAAATCTGCCTGATGAATGACAAGATCCCAACTCTGTCCATATTCTTTGGTTATACACCTTAACAGGTTGCCCAATGTCCTATTTACCACCTCTGTCTGACCATCTGTCTGTGGGTGATATGCTGAACTGAAAGACAAATTTGTTCCCAATCTCTGCCACAATGTTTTCCAGAAATGCCCCATGAATTTAGCATCTCTGTCAGACACAATACTTGCTGGAAGTCCATGAATTCTGATCACTTCTCTGAAAAATAAGTGTGCTATATGACTGGCATCATGAGTCACTTTACAGGGAAATAAAATGACTCATCTTGTTAAACCTGTCCACAACTACATATATGCTATCATAACCAGTCTTCGTCTTAGGCAAACCAACTACAAAATCCATGCTTACACATTCCCATGGCCTGGAAGGAATGGGTAAGGGTTGGTACAGTCCTGCATTAGAAGTGGTTCCCTTGGCCTTCTGACATACGGTACACTGCTCTACATACCTTCTAATGTCTCTGTGCATCCTTGGCCAATGATAGAACCTTTGGACTAGCTCTAGTGTCTTGTTCAGACCAAAATGGCCGCTCAGACTGCCATTATGCTTCTCCTGTATGAGATTTTCTCTCATAGATCCTCTTGGCACGCATAATTGTCCACCTTTGAATAGCAATCCCTGTTGTAAGGTGAAATCTGCAAATTCATTGTGAAAGTGATTCTCAAAATCTTGACATACCTTGTATGCCTCAGCAAAATCTTCATCATCTTGGTAAAGATTCTTGAAATCTTCAATCCCAATGCTCTTCAATTGCACTTCCTGCACTGTGAGCAATCTTCTGCTCAAAGCATCTGCAACTCTATTCATCTGCCCCTTCTTATGCTTAATTGTAAAGGTATAGGACTGCAGGTACTCCATCCATTTGATATGCCTGCTGCTTAACGTATCCTGTGAGTTCAGAAAACTCAGAGCTTGGTTATCTGTGTAGACCACAAATTCTTTAGGTAGGAGATAATGTCTCCACTTCCTCAATGCTTGGACTAGAGCATACAACTCTAAGTCATATGAAGAGTACTTACTCTTTGCTTCATTCAGCCTCTCACTGAAAAAGGCTATAGGTCTGTTTTCCTGATTTAGCACTACTCCTACAGCTATATTACTTGCATCACATTCAATAGTAAATAGCTTATCAAAACTAGGCAACAACAAAATAGGTTGTGTTGCTACCTCTTTCTTCAACCTTTCAAAACTTCTATCTGCAGCTGGTGTCCATCTGAATTTTGCTTTCATTCCACCCTTAATTGTATCCAACATAGGTGCACATATTCCACTAAAATTTCTGATAAACTTTCTGGTAAAACTGGGCTAAGCCATGAAAACTTCTCACCTCTGTGGCTGCTCTGGGAGTAGGCCAGCTCAATATGGCTTCTACTTTGGACTTGTCCATCTTCAACTCTCCCTGGGACACAATGTAATCCTTTAGGACTTCATTCATGAGTCTCATAAAAGTGCTGGGTGCATTTGATAGACCAAATGGCATAACAAGCCATTCATACAGTCCTTCTGTGGTCTTGAAGGCTGTCTTCCACTCATCACCTTCCTTGATTCTTATTTGGTGGTAAACACTCTTCAGGTCTATCTTGGTGAAATACTTTGCTTTTCCAATACAGTCCATGAGATCTTCAATTCTGGGAATTGGGAATCTATACCTTATAGTTATCTTGTTTATGGCTCTGGCATCTGTACACAATCTCCATGATCCTCCTTTCTTGGGTGCCAACACTGTGGGCACTACACAAGGACTAATACTCTTCCTGATCAATCCTTGATCTAGCAATTCCTACACTTGCCTGGAAATCTCTTTATGCTGATCTGGAGTCATCTTGTAAGGTGCCTTGTTTGGCAAAGATGCTCCTGGAATCAGGTCTATCTGATGGCTTATTGCTCTCTATGGAGGCAATGTGGTTGGTGTACCATCACTGATTATGCCTTTATACTTCTCCAGTATAGGCTGCACTTCTTTGGGAATCTCTGTCTTCTTCCCCTGCTGTCCTTCTTTTGGTTTCACTATGATGGCATAACCAATACCATCTTCCTTAAGAGTATTCAGAAACTCTTTTCCACTCACAACCAAGATATTAGGACTCTTTGTCTAAACTGCATCTTCATCCTCCAATGACTGAATCTTATAGGTGACACCATCCTTCTGAAAAGAATAGGCATTTTTCTCACCATCATGTACTGCTTTTTGGTCATACTGCCATGGTCTGCCCAATAAGAGATGGCATGCATCCATGGGTAGTATATCACATAATACCTTATCCTTGTAGCCACCTATACTAAACTCTACCCAACTTTGTTCATTTACTACCACATGTTGACCCTTATTCAACCATGTGACTCTATATGGGTTTGCATGAGTAATTCTTTTCAAATTCAGTTTCTTAACTGCCTCATCAGAAATAATATTATCAGTGGATCCTGAGTCTATGATAATTTTACATACCTTATTCAAAATCTTGCACTTGATTCTGAATAGTGCTCTCCTCTGGCTTGGTTCAGACTTTACTGGTTCCTTCATCAAAGTTCTCCTTATCATCAGATTCTCTCCATCTTCTGAGTTCAGATTGACCTCAGGTGACTGGCTGCTGGATGCATTATCTTGGACATAGTGATTTCTCTTATCACCTCCTTGAGAAGAGGATGTGGCCTTTTCTGGACACCTATATGCTGGATGACCTAGATTGCCACAGTTGTAACACTTCATGTTTGTGAAATAGGATCCTCTGCCTGATCCTCCTGACCTTCCTCTGTTAGACCCTCTTCCTCTGTGGTTTCCTCTACCACTTGACTCCCCACTCTGCTCTGTGAGTTTGGATTCTGCTTGGGATCTATTGTCAGTATTTCTTCCACCAAAACCTCCTCTGTGTCCTCTGTTATCTCTGCCTCTTCCTCTTCCTCTGCTATTTGAGTCTTGTTTCCTCTTATTCTTTTCCTCCACTTTCAGTGCTATATGATAGCATTTTTGCACTGTGGTAGGGCACAATAAACTGATTTCTTCTTGTATATTCCACTTCAGACCATTAAGGTACCTTGTTACCTTTATGCTTTCATCCTCCATTACTTTGGATCTTAAGCATAGCTTTTGGAATTCTTCAGTGTATGCACTGACATCTAATTCCTTCTGTCTCAAATTTTGTCTCTTCCTGTGCAGCTGTATTTCATAATCTTCTGGCATATATGCTTCTTTAATTTTAGCTACCATTCCCTTCCAAGTAGCTATGGGCTTCTTATCTTCTTTTGCTCTTTCAGTCTGCACAAATTTCCACCAGGCTAAGGCAGCTCCCCTGAGTCTGGATTTGGCCACCTTTACTTTCTGTGCCTCGCTTACACCATCACATTCAAAATGATTTTCAAGTCCTTCTATCCACTCCATGACCAAATCTGGGTCCATTTTCCCACTGAAAAGTGGTACTCCTTCCAATGTTTTACCACTCATTGCTTTCAAAGCTTTCAAGAATGGTTCTTCTTCCAATTTAGGATCAGGTGTGGGCTCTTCATCTTCTACAGATACACCTTTTCCCTTATCCTCAGAATATTTAACTCTCTGGCTGACTTCCTCAGTCTTTTGCAACATTAAGCCTAGCTTACTCTCCATTTCTGCTAGTCTTTCTTGTAGGAGTCTATTCTCCTCTTCTTGATCTTCAACCTTCTTTGCTAACTCTGCATTAGTCACCATTTTCTTGGATGAACTAACAGACTCACTTGAACTCGGTGATGACATACAACTCTTCTATTCCTATCTAGGAATAACCCAAATCTTACTGCTCTGATACCAATTTGATAAGGAGGACTCTAGGCTGCCTGCTCTGCATCCTGTAGGTGTACAAGACTGTTGACAACACTAGCCTTCCTACCAATTCAAAGTGCTAAAAGACATACTCCTTGCAGAGATGGAAAACTCTACTTCTCTGCTTGGTGTGGGACTCATACATTGTCCTCACTGCTTCCCAGATACTGCCTCAATGGCACATAACTTTCTGAGCCCGTTGCCCACCCTTCTCACTCTGTTCAAGGGTCTGGACTGCTTGGTGCTCACTTTCTTTCTCTCTACTTTTCCACCTCTGCAAATCTATTTATCCTACTTGTCTATCTAGCCGGACTCCTCATTGAGCTCGCCTAGAACAAGCATGCATTTCTTCTAGCCGGCAATCCGACCACCACAGAAAAGAAAAACAAACAAAAAGCATGGCTTTGCAAGATAGCCTCCATACTGTACAATGGAACTTGAGGCATCATCAATACAGAGTCATGGTTTGCAAAAGAAAACAAAATTTCAGAAATAGAAATGACTAATCTATTTCAGAATGATAAGTGAAAACATAATAGAATATACAAATGATCGAACTGCTGTATTTTATTTCTATTCAAAAATTCTGATTACATTAAAGTGCTTCACACACCAAAATTCACTTCTTTGATTCTCCTCCTCTCTACCCTCTCTACAGGAAGAATGTTACATTTTATATGAATTCCATGTCTGTTACAGGACGGTTCAGTTACCAGACGGTTCGTATTCTAACTGCTGGTTGAATTCTGCATTTTCTTGACAGTCGGCCAGACTTACCATGATGTCTCTCCAACACATTGTATCGGCAAAACGGATGACTATCGGCCTAGCCTAAGTCCCTTCCGTCGATGGACCATTTCTCTCCGACGTAACTGTTTGCGGTTTGGTTCTCGCCTATCGGCGAGACGTCAACTATCGGCAGCTTCTAAACTGCTCATGCCGATAAACTCCATCTTGCCGATGGCACCTTCTAAACCAACTATCGGCGTGACTTTAGCATCGGTCAAACCTTTGATTCCTCCGCTGATGTCCGTTATCTCCCCGATGGTTAGAACCATCAGCCAGACCTATGTCTTCGGCCCAACCTTAGACTCTCCCGCCGATACTTCCGCTCACCCCGATGCCTTAGGTCAAGGTAATATCGGTGGGACTTAACACTAGTCACCCCGATCGGTGAAACCCACTACCGTCGGTGTACCGTTTTCCCTTCATTCCGATAATACTTTTCACGCCGAACCGCATACCACCCACTTAGTCATCGGTAAGACACTATTCTATCGGCCACCTTCAATATTCTCCCGCTGATACCTTTGGTCACCCCGACGAACCTTCAGACCACATTCATCGGTGTGACCTCCTACCATCGGTGAAGTCTTCAACAATTCTCCTGATGGCACTTCTCACACCGATGTGCCTAGCATCAACTTGAGCATCGGTAAGACTTCTTACTTCTCATACTGAAATACTTAATATCAATTTCTCCATCGGCCAGACTTGTGGTTGTCGGTGAAACTATTTCCTTTCACTCCGATATCGATAGTCTTGCCGACCATCTCACGCCGATGGCACTTTCGAACACAACTGTCGGTGTAACTCTTTCCTCTCTCACCCCGATGAATTTCAAAAGTGAATAAGTATAAGCTTCTTCCCGCTCTGCTCTATTTTGAAAATTCAAAGCATCACAACAAAATGCAAACATATATACACATGGGCTCCAAGCCCTTGGTGCTCCTGCAGCAGAAATTAGGTTGTTAGCCACCAAAAAGGCTATTAATAACCATTTTTGGGAACCCTGGACGGTGGTAGAGTTAAGGGGGAAAGTGTAGAGTCAAGAATAGGTAGGAAAATAGAAACCCTAGCTGATTTGGGGTTATAGAAGGAAGATGATTCTAGAGTCTTGTGATAGGAAGCTGTAATGTGTTACACCCTGAGGAGGGTTGATTCCTCTTATTGTATTTGAGGTTTTGTAATGTAATAAGTTGTCCAAATCAATAAAAGAAAGTTCTATTTTCTATGTGCAATTTTTTTTGTTGTGTGTTTTATGATTTACCACTTCATCAAGTGGTATCAGAGCAAGGGTTACTGAGTGTGTAGATAGATTGCCGACCATGAGGTAGTTTGCACCAAGAACTGAGGTTGTGGGTTTGCTGTGGAAATCAAGATGCCTCCACGAAGAAATTGTATTAGGAGGAATGCTTTGATGGAGGAGGGGTTTAGAGCCCTACAAAGGAAAATTGATGCATTGTAAGAGGAGCTACAAAGAGGGTCTGAGGCGAGAACAAGAGAAGAAAGAGAAGATGAAGTTGAAGAAGAGCTATTTGAGGAAGAACAAGAAACTGCAGGAGATCGTGTAGAAGTTAGGTTGTTGAGGGCCATTTCGAAGATTAGAAAGAGGCCCAGGATCAAAGTTTCTACATATTTTGGAGATTTGAATCTAGAACAACTTATTGATTGGATCAATGACATGGAGGAGTATTTTGAGTATGAAGATGTGGAGGACCTAGATCGGGTCAAGTTTACAAAAACAAAGTTGAAGGGCCACGCCAGTATTTGGTGGAAGGAGGTCCAATTAGAGAGGAATAGAAGAGGAAAAGAAAAGATCACCAGATGGGATTGGATGGTGGAGAAACTGAAGTAGTTCATTCCTGTGGACTATGAGATGGAGTTGCTGAAGAAGTTGCAAGGACTGAAGCATGGTAACAAGTATGTTAAGGAGTATACAGAAGAGTTTTATAAAATTACTATCAGGATAGGCCATACAGAGCCCAACAAGGAGAAGGTAGCCTATTACATTAATGGGTTGAGGCTGAGTATTCAAGAGGAGCTGAGCTTGGTCAGAATGACCACCATAGAAGATGCATACCAGTTTTCCCTAAAGGTGGAAAAGAAGTTGAATAAAAGATTTGATAGAAAGCAAAGGGGAAGAGGTCAAGGTGGAAGGACTGGTGGAAGACACTATGGAGGCCATAATGAAGCTCAAAAGAAAAGTGAAGAAGCTAGTACTAGTTGAAATTAGAGAGGGGATAATGCCTACCACCCTCATGACTAGAACAATGGTGAGCAAAGAGGAAGAGGAAGAAGTAGACCTGGGCAAGGACTTGGAAGAGGAGGTTTCAGAGGAACCTATTTCCAATGTGGAGAAGAAGGACATTGAGCATACAAGTGTCCACAACATCAAGGAAGGACAAATAGAAGACCTGAAGGTAATGCACGAGTTGCCCATGTCAATGAAGATGTGCAATCTGAGCACTCTAAAGATGTAGAAAGGGGAGAAACCCTAGTTGTCAAAAGAACTTTGTTGAATGATGAGAAATAACCCAATTAGAGGAAGAGTTTATTCCACACAAGGTGCAAATGTGAAGTTAAGTGTTGTAATATTATTATTGACAGTGGAAGCACTGATAATCTTGTTTTTGAGGAGATGGTTGATAAGTTGAAGTTAACAAGAAGAAAGCATCTGCATCCATACCGGATTGCATGGTTGCAAAAGGACCATAGAGCTTTAGTCAATGAGAAGTGTTTAGTGAAGTTCAAATTGGTGACTACCATGATGAGGTGCTGTGTGACATCATACCAATGGATGCATGTCATATGTTATTGGGGAGGTCGTGGCAATATGATAGGGGTGTTGTCCATGATGGTCATGCAAACACATACTCCCTAGCAAAAGATGGAATCCATCATAAGTTGAAGCCCTTGAAGGAGGTGGAAGAAAAGGTATGTAGTACTACCATAATTTGCTTGGTAGATGGTGGAAAATTTTCGGATGGTATGAAGCATGAGCGTCATTGCTTTTCATTGATTCCTAAGATTAGTCAAGAGAAATGTGGAGATGTACCAGTAGAAGTCTCAAAAATGTTGGAAGAATTTCAGGATATTATCTCTGATAATGTACTAGAAGTTTTACCACCCGTAAGGAAGATAAGTCATCAAATGGATTTGATACTAGGAACCAGCTTGCCAAATAAGGCAGCCCATAGAATGACTCCAGTTGAGAGTGAAGAGTTGAACAAACAGGTTTAGGAGTTGTTGAGGATAAGATTGATAAGAGAGAGCCTAAGTCCCTATGTGGTACCTATAGTACTAGCACCAAAGAAAGATGGAGAGTGGAGAATGTGTACAGACTCTCAAGCCATTAATAAGATCACGATCAAGTATAGATTTCCATTGCCCAGAATGGATGACATAATGGACTGTTTGAGTGGAGCAATGTACTTCACAAATATTGACCTAAAGAGTGGGTATCACTAGATCCATATCAGAGAAGGAGATGAGTGAAAGACAACTTTCAAAACCAAAGAAGGTTTGTATGAGTGGTTAGTCATGCCATTTGGGCTAAACAATGCATCGAGCACATTCATGCGGCTCATGAACGAGGTATTGAAAGGATTTTTGGGAAGTTTTGTTATTGTTTATTTGGATGATATTTTGATTTTTAGTAAGACTTGGGATGAGCATCTGATGCATATCAGAAGAGCTTTAGAGAAGCTAAGAGAAGAGAAGTTGTTGATTAATCTAAAGAAATGCAGTTTTGCAAAGAAAGAGTTGGTATGCCTAGGATTTGTTGTCTTAGAGGAAGGTCTTAAGATAGACCTAGAGAAGGTGAGGGCTATCATTAAATGGCCTACGCCAAGGATTACTTCTGAGGTAAGATCTTTTCATGGTTTGGCAAGTTTTTACAGAAAGTTTATCAGGAATTTTAGTAGCATTTGTGCACCCCTAACTGAGACAATGAGAGGGGATCGAAAAGAGTTTAGATGGACTAAAGGAGCAGACAAAAGCTTTGATACATTGAAGCAGAAAGTCACAAAGCAACCTATTTTAGCACTTCCAAATTTTAATAAGGTATTTTAGGTAGATTGTGATGCTAGTGGTAGTGCTATAGGAGCTGTTTTGAGACAAGAAGGTAAGCCCATTACCTAGTTTAGTGAGAAGCTTAATGATGCCAAGAAAAAATATTATGTTTATGATCAGGAGTTTTATGCAATAGTTTAGGCTTTGAAGAAATGGAGACATTATTTGTTGCCAAAAGAGTTTGTTTTATATGTTGATCATCAGGCTTTACAGTATCTTAATAGTCAAGGAAAGTTGAACTAGAGGCACTTAAAATGGGTTGAGTTTTAGCAGAGCTATACTTTTTTTTGAAGCACAAGAGTGGGAAGTCTAATAGAGTTGTAGATGCCTTGAGCAGAAGGCAAATTTGTTGATAGAAATGAAGATAGAGGTTGTTGGGTTTGATGAGCTCAAAAGTTTGTATCCTGAAGATCCAGATTTTGTAGAGGCCTGGAAAGCTTGTTTGGAACCTATTACTTTGGATATGACAAAATGTTTGGATTTCATAATCCAAGATGGAATGTTGTTTAGAGGAAGCCAGTTGTGTATTCCAATGAGTTCCATGAGAGAGAACCTAATTAAGGAGAAGCATAGTGGAGGATTGGTTGGACACTTTGGTTGAGATAAGACCATTGCTATTGTTGGTGAAAATTATTATTGGCCAAAGTTGCAACAAGATGTGAGGAAATTTGTGCAGAGTTGCAGAGTGTGTCAGATGGCAAAAGGAACAAGTTAGAATATAGGGCTATATCAACCATTACCTATATCAGAGAAGCCATGGGTTGATATTAGTATGGATTTTGTTCTTGGTTTACCAAGGACATAGAGAGGACACAATTCTATTTTTGTGGTGGTGGATAGATTCTTGAAGATGACACATTTTATTCCTTGCAAGAAGACTAATGATGTTGTTCATATTGCAGAGTTATTTTTTAGAGAGGTGGTGAGATTACACGGTCTACCAAAGAGCATAGTTTTAGATTGAGATACCAAGTTCGTTGGTTATTTCTAGAGGACATTGTGGAAGAAGTTGAAGACAGATTTGAAGTTTAGTTCTGCACACCATCCACATACTGATGGACAGGCCAAAGTGGTTAATAGGAGTTTGGGTAACCTACTACGATGCTTAGTAGGAGATAAGCCCAAGGGATGGGATTTGATTTTACCACATGCGGAATTTGCTTACAACAATTCTATCAATAGGAGTACTAGTAAATCATCATTCTAGATTGTATATGGGAATAGTCCAAGAAATGCTTAAGAGTTAAGGAATATGGACAAAGGAGAAAAGACAAGTGCCGAGGCTGAAGACTTTGCATGAAGAGGTGAAAAAGCACATTAATAAGATGAATATTTAGTACAAGGCTAAGGCGGATTAGAAGAGGAGATATAAGGAATTCTAGGTAGGAGATGAAGTCATGGTTCACTTGAGAAAAGAAAGGTTCCCAATTGGAACATACAATAAGTTGAAAATGAAGAAATTTGGACCACACAGAATTTTAAAGAAACATGATTTAGGTAATGCGTATGAGGTGGGGCTGTCGAGTGGGATCAACATTTCCCCTATTTTCAACATTGTTGATTTATCAGAATATCATGAAGGTGGAATAGAGGATGGACCAATAGAAGAATAGTGGAGTATTCCGGCATCTACTTCAATAGAGGAGATAGAAGAGATCTTGGATAACCATATGGGAAGTACTTGAAATAGGCAATATGAAGAATATCTGGTGAAATGGAAAGGAAGGTATGTTGAAGATTTTTCTTGGTTGTCTAAGGCAAAGGTTGACCATGGGTTTTCCTCACACAAACACCTGAGACGTGATAGGGTCACTTCTCAAATTACCTTGGGTATCTGATGTAGAGCATTCAGTGCTGTAAGGGCAATCTTGCATCACCCAAAAAATATGTGTTTCAAAATTGTTGATGTTCTTTTCATTTCTTTTCAAAATTTGTGGTTCTAGTTCCATAATTGCTTGAATAATGATGTAGAACTTTTAATTTTTTCCAAACTACTAAAAATAGTAACTTACTATTTTAGGAAAGTTTGCATTCGGGCACAAATTGAAGTGAAAATTTATAGGAAGCTTTATAAATGAAAAATAAGACCTTTGGCAAAGGAATCACAGAAATCATTTGCGAACTAAAAGATATTAAAGTTTTCATTTCCCAAAAAATGCCTGAAAATTATTCAAACTTAGTTTTGAGGTGCTAAATAGCCACATATAGGCCCAAAAATGGCTGGAACTGGCAGAACGAGTTCTTATCACGTAGAGTACTCCACGAGCTTTTTGATGCATAAAATGGTTTGTCAATCAGACACCCAGATCAAAAGTTATGGCTCTCAGAAGTTGACCTATTTTTGGAGGGAGATGCAAATTTTGAAATTAGATTGTTAGCCACCAAAAAGGCTATTAATAACCATTTTTGGGAACCCTGGGTGATGGTAGAGTTAAGGGGGAAAGTGTAGAGTCAAGAATAGGTGGGAAAACAGAAACCCTATTTGATTTGGGGTTACAAAAGGTAGATGATTCTGGAGTCTTGTGGTAGGAAGCTATAATGTGTTGCAGCCTGAGGAGGGTTGATTCCTCTGATTGTATTTGAGCTTCTATAATGCAATAAGTTGTCCAAATCAATAAAAGAAAGTTCTATTTTATGTGTCCAATTTCTTTTGTTGTGTGTTTTATGATTTACCCCATTCATTAGATCTTTACTTTCCTCAATGGATAAAGATGGTTATGAGGGAATTATGGCTTTATAATTAGAAATTGAAGTATAGTAGTTTTGGTAGAGGATGATGTCACTCTAGAGCTATGAAGCTGGCATGACACATGGTTAACTTGGTGTGGCATGTGGCAAGAGTTATGTGGGATTAATGGGGATGTATGAGAGGTTAGTTATGATATGCACACTAAAAACTAAAAAAGACTTGCTTATATTAATTAATTAGTGTAATACCTAGATTATCGTTGTAATGATGAGGCGGCATGCTAGATTTTCATGCTGCCACTTTTGTAGGAGGTGACGTGACAACTCAATTTTTGAAACCTTCAACACAGGCTTCCATAATGTTTGTAGGACATGATGTGGTGGAATCCTTACTAGAAATTTCTATGGATAGGACACTTCCATAGTCATGAGATCATTTCAGTGGGTTGGGGATGGCTAATGTCATCATGCTCATGACTTGTTTCACTTTTTGAATGTGACATTGATAAGTCAAAAGAGACATTATGATGTCATGACATTGATCTGAGTGTCCTTGCTCAAAAGTTTTCAAGAGGTGTGTGCCAGAGGTCTCAAGGTTAATGAAAGCATTGGAGGTGCTCCTAATTATGCTCTAGAGGTGCTCTTGATGTTCTCCAAAGGTTGTTCCTGATGTGCTCCAGAGTTTTTTCTAGACTGCTCCTGGTACCTATATAAAGAAAAGAACTACTATTTGCTAGTTTTTAGTTCTTTTATTATTATTATTATGAGAAGGGTTGCCATTTTTCTAGTTTTGAACCCCTTTTTTGTCTTTTGAGAAGGGCCACCATTTTACTAGTTTTCAACCTTTTTTTAAATTTTATTCATTTATCTATCAACCATGCAAGAGAATGTGACCTCTCCCACATAACATAGATCTGTGACAAATTCCTCCTTAGCATATGGTCTCTGAGAGAGGCAAATCCTATAACCGTTCACTAGAAATGTAGTTTCTCCTCTATCATCAATAGGTGCCAATTGGACTATTCCATTGTCATAAACTTTCTTAATCTCATAAGGCCCCGTCAAATGAGATTGTAATTTTCCCTTGAAATCCTTGAACTTTGAGTCATACAAGAGAACCTAATCTCCTTGCTGAAATGTCCTTCTTTTGATGTGATCATCATGCCAATGTTTTATCTAATGCTAAATAATTTTGGTATGTCGAATAGCCTCCATCCTCATCTCATCCAACTCATTGAGTTGTAAGATTTGATTCTACTATGCAATGGACAATGGCAAGCCAATATCAAGTGATGTTCTGAGTGTTTGGAGTTCAAACTCTATTGAGAGGATATGTTTCTTTCCATAGACAAGTTCATAAGGAGAAAACTTTGTTGTGGATTTCCATGTTGTATTATAAGCCCATATTGCTTCATGTAGTCTAATTGCCCTCTGATTCATTGTTACTATTCTTGTTAATATGTTCTCCAATTCTCTGTTTGTGAATTCCACCTATCCATTAGCTTGAGGATGATAAGGTGATGATTTCTAGTGTTTGATCTAATAGAGCTCTGTGAATGCCTAGATTACTTGAGAGGTAAATTGGGGTCCTTGATCTAAGATTATAGTTCTTGGGTATCCAAATCTCAAGAAGATTGTATTGTACAATAAATGAACAACTTTGTCTTCCCTAGCAACCTACAAGGCTTGAACTTATACCTATTTTGTGACATAGTCGATGCATACTAAGATGTATTCTTTTCTTGATGATGCTGGAGAAATGTACCCAACAAAATCCAAACCCCATTGTTCAAATGTCTCTAAAACCACCGGAGGGTGCAATGTCATCTCATTTGTGAATGTGGGTTGGCCCATCCTCTGACATTGATCACATTGTCTCACATACCTTTTCACGTCCTTATGCAAAGATGGCCAGTAGTAGCCTTCCCCCAAGACTTTACAGATGGTCCTTTATGTAAAATAATTCCCTCCCATTGGTTCATCGTAGTTTGCCCTTAAGACAGAAAATTTCATCATCCCTTAAGCACCTGTGTAACACAAAGTCAAGGCCACATTTGAACAATAGACCATTTAACCATCTATAAGATAAACTTTCTTTCACCAGCTTCTTTTTTTTGTTTTGAAGTAAATTGTGGGGGGAACAAGTCTATAGTAGGGAGATTGTCTATATCAGGAAACCAAGGGGGTCTTGTTGACATAGAACATAAATACTCATCTGGAAAACCATCCTTCACATGTGCATCTTTTCTTCCTAGATGCAATCTAGACAAAAAGTCAACAACCAAATTGAATATCCCTAGATTCTTAATAATGGTAATGTCAAACTCTTGTAACAATAGTAACCACCTAATAATACTTGCACTGACAACTAGTTTGTTCATTAAGTACCTGATTGCTGCATAATCAGTATGTACAAAAATTTTGTATCATGTGATATAATGCCTAAATTTGTTAATAGCATATATCACAGCTAGGAATTCCTTTTCTGTGGTGGTATAATTTTTTGGTACGTCAGATTCTTACTTATATAATAGATGGCATACATTCCTTTTCCTTCTTTTTATCCTAGGACTGCCCTTATTAACTCCTTAGATGCATTTGTTTGAATGTGGAAAGGGAGATTCTAGTTGGGTTGTCTTAGAACATGGGTGTCAATCAGCTTTTCCTTGATAGTTTCAAAGGTAGTTTGGAATTCTTCTGTCCAAAGGAACTTTGTATCTTTTGACAAGAGGGAGAACATAGGAGCAACTATTTTACTAAGATTTTCAATGAACCTCCTATAGTAACCGACATGTCCCAAGAAACTCCTGACATCAGTATGATTTTTAGGAGCAGGTAATTTCTAATTACTTCTACCTTGCTGGTATATACCTTGATTCCATCTATTGATATATGATACCCAAGGATAATATCTTATTCTACCATCATGAAACACTTTTCATGGCTTAGAGACAATTTATTCTTTTCACATCATTGCAATACTTTCTCCATATATTTGAGGGTTTCTTCAAAGGTATTCCCATAAATGGTAAATTCATCCATGTAGACCGCCATTCTCTCATTATCTAGTTCAGCAAAGATGGATATAATAACCCTATGAAAGGTAGTTGGAGCATTACATAGGACAAATAAAAGGACTCTGTAGGAAAAGGTATCCCATGAATAGGTGAAAGTAGTCTTGTCTTGGTCCTCTGGTTCTACTTGGATCTAGTTATATCCACTAAACTCTTCTAAGAATGATAAATATTTCTTCCCTATTAGGTTGTCAAAGACTTGGTCAATGAATGGAAAGGGGAAATAGTCTTTCTTTGTAGCTTTGTTTAGCTCTCTATAGGCCACACACACTCTCCATTTCCCATTCTTTTTAGGCACAATCACTAGGGGAGACACCCATTGACTGTCTATAGTAGATTTTTTATTTTAGTTTTCAATATTTCCTTTAATTTTGGGTTCAATCTCCTTTGAGGCTCTCTAACAGGTTTGACATCTTATTTGTAGATATGATGGCTACAAATTTTTGGATGAATACCCTTCATATCTCCATACTCCCAAGAAAAAGTTGTGGTATGGGATAACAGAAGATCAATTAATTTTGCCTCTTGCTCTCTTATTAGTTTGGTCTTAATGTTCAAATTTTTTCCTAGTAAAACCATGACCTGATTGATATCTTGATTAATGGATTGGATAGTTTTGTACTCATTCTTCATTGAGTTGAGAGGACAAGAGTGTGGTAATAACATGTGGAAAGTTCCAATGTCTTGATAAAAAGTTTCACCACAAGGTATAATGTTTGCCAAAGAATAGTGTGATGCTGATAAAAACTCTCTTCTTGGATCCTCAGTAAAGGTCATCACATTTATGTCTATCAGGATCTTCAGGAGTTATGTCCTCAAGGGTCTCAAATTCAATGTCTTCCCTTAAATCTTCTAAATGCTCAGTGATTATAACCATAGCCAAGGAAGCACTGTTCTCTATGTTATTGGGTTCATCTACCTAGACTTGTCCTAAATAATGAATGGATGCCTTAGTTGGGAGGTACAAAGAAATATTTTTCATTTCTATGCCATTGGATATGATAGTATCCCTAGTTCTATAGTCAATGGATGCTATTGTAGTAGCCAACCATGGTCTACCTAAAATCAGAGGATAAACATTTATGTAGTTTCTTGGCTGTAAAATCAAACAATCAACTAGGAATTCCCATGATTCCACAATGAATGGGACATCAATTAAGATTCCCTTTGGGATTGCTACTAATTGATTATCCAATTGTATAATTATGGAAGTGGCCTGAATTCCTATGAGAGCCAACTTATGCAAAGTGTGAACTGCCATAACATTTATTGCTGCTCCTAAGTCAACCAAAACATTTGATAATCTACTCCTAAGATGTGGACTGTAATGATAGGATTTCCAAGATCCCCATACTTTGGAAGGAGTATTCTCCAACCAGTAGATCAACTACTTTCCCTTCTACCTGAATAGTGGTGGGAAAGTTCTTTCTCCTACCCTGGGTCTTGACACAATTTTGTTTGATATACTAGTCTAGTTCGGCAACATCTCTAATTACCTGAAGGAGTGGAATCTCAATGTTTAGTTGTCTAATCCCTTGGAGCAATTTAGAAGAAATTGTAGGATGAACTTGTTTATGTTAAATTTGTTTTGGGGGAGTATTACTTCAAGTTCTGTATTTTAGGTTGTTTGACCTTATCATCTCCTTCATAAATACTTTGTAACTTTTTCCAGATTTCATTAGCAGTTTTTAAATTCATAACTTTCACTAACTCAAAATTAGTAAAATGACTTAAAAGAGCATACCTTGCTTTACCATTGGTTTCATAGGCCTTGATCTCATTTGCAGTACTTGGACCATTTTCTGGTATAGTGTATTTCGTCTTAATAGCCTTCAAGATCTCATATCCAAGAGAAATTAGATAACCTTCCATCCTTATTTTCCAAAAAGCATAATCCATCCCATTGAACAAATGAACACCCTTCTTGTGTGCTATCCTAGATCTACCTCAAGTGGTTAAGATCTCTTCCAAGGAACCTTGCTCTGATACCAATTGTTGAATGTACAAGGCAACTAAGAGGGCGGGTGAATCAGTTCTAGCTTAAAATTTCAAAACCCTCACACATATTTTAGATCCGCATAGATTCAATTAACCCTTAGACTATTATGATGATTGAGCATGAAAGAAAATAACAAAAACTGAATCAAACCAATATCAAACATAAAGAGAAGATCAAATTTACGTGGAAAACCCAAGGGAAAAACCATGGTGAGGATTAGCTCACAATATAAAGTAGTATCAACACTGAATTACAAAAGGCTCATTGCCAGATGGCTCACTACCAAAGGGTTCACTACCCAAAAGAAAGGCTCACTGCTAGAATAGAGAAGAAGATAGAGAAAATTGTTACAAGGAGATAACTATCTTAATGCAACAAAGGATTCCACCACAACACCATCAACACCTTCACAACCACACTGAATAATTGTAGACACCTTATGTTCACTGCATCCAGTAATCTAACACATGAAAGCTTATACTACAACACACATTTAACCACATTATTACATCACATCCATCATTCTCACACACAATCACGATCCCTTGACACTCATTTATATCGTCATCAACCTTGAAAGCATTCTCCAGGGTCAGAAAATCATCTTAACCTAGAAAATTCAAATTAGGTATGCACCTAAACATTCTTGTGGTGGAAAGGAATGAAGGTAGACCGTAACACATCTTAGCTCATACCTAAATCCATCCATGTACACCACTTCATGCTTTCACAATCACTGAAGCACCTCCGCAAATAGTGTAAACAACCAAGGTCCTCCAAACATATGTTAACACAATGAACTTTTAAGTACACGCTTCCTTAAACCCAAAGTCAACTTGTAGACCACATGCAAGGCTTCAATGCAATCTAGAGTATTCCACAAACCTCTTGAAACATCCAGAAATCCAACAAATTCCTCTGCAACAACTTTAACCTGCCACACAACCTTATCTTGTTTATACACTATGCTTAATTATCTTTGTAATGCACTGTATCTCTAGAAATCAACTTCTAAAGCACCAAACCATGAAACACTTCAATAGAAGAAAGATATTAACCTTATAAGTATAATTTTAGAACCGCAAGACCTTAAACCACTTTGCAGAGAAATGTGGAGCAAAGGCATTTCTCCCAAACACCTCTGCATAACTCAGAAACATAGTCCACACACTGGTGAACACAACTTCCTTTGTACAATGAACCAAAACACTAAATTCAAAACATAACAACTCTTAACATTTCTTAACAACATATCCTAACCACAAAGATAGATCTTCAACATAGAGGAAATGTGGAGCAAAACCAAAATACTACTATGTAAGCCAAAATGCCACTTCAACACATTGTTTCCTTTATTAATCAAATTTTCTCAAAAGAAATTGGAAATCAACCAAAAGAAACATATTCTTAACATCTTTAGCATCTTTTCAAGGTAACCAAATCATCTTCAGCAAAGCAACTCAATCAAGAAGCTCATATGATTGCAACAACTTCATCTCTGCTCAACCAACCTCATCTATGTTTAACTAGTTGATACAGTTGATACCAATGACAACATAATCTTGTTGATATCAATGAAAATACCAATTGCACATACCCGCAACAATCTCCCCCTTCGTCATTGATGGCAACACATAATGTGAAAAACCATCAAGACACCAGCATCCTCAATACTATGCTTCATACTAACTCTTTTTTTTTCCTTCTCTCCCCCTCAACTTTCTATTCTCTTCTTAACAACTAACTCTTTCCTTTTTCACATTGCTTTCTCTCCTTTTGACATCAATGGCAAAGGGGTACACCTCTCTCTTTCATTACAACTGCCAAACTTGTACCTGCTCACTACTGCTCTACAAAATCATTTATTTTACTACTATGCACACTCCCCCTTAGAAGTAACCAACATTAGAACTTACTCCCCCTGACTGCAACAACCATCATGACCACTATCTACTTCCCCTGAGGTAGTCGCCAACATCAGTCTAGAATAAGGAATGAATCTTGAAATCTATTGGACTGATGTATCTCCTTATGCATCTAGTTCAAAGGAGGGGCAATAATCCCTAACGTCTCCCAGAGATACTCAAATGTATCCGTAGGAAGAGCCTTGGTGAACATATCAATAAGCTAATCCTTTGTAGGCACATACTCAAGCTTCACTTCATTCTCTGCAAACTTCTCTCTCAGAAAGTGATGCCGGATTGATATATGTTTTGTCCTTGAGTGCATCACCAGATTCTTTGAAATGTTATAGCACTTGTATTATCACAGAAGATAGGGATAGTTTTTGTTATGTCAAAAAATGTTCCCTTGGGGGCATTTCCCTCCTAAGGTTTAGCTCCTGAGTCCTTTAGAATGGATTTAGGTCATCTTGCATGTCAATGGTGACTCCCGATGAGAAAACCCTGAAGTTTCATGGCAAATGGGACCTACAGGGTGTGCTTAACGTAAATCTTGCTTGAAATAGGGGGGAGGACTTGGGCACATGTGCCCTAGTCCTACCCTATTTTAGGTCAGGACCCATTTTTGGGTGTTAATTTTGTATCGTCAGAAAATGTCCCCTTAGGGGCTTTTCCCTCATAAGGTTTAGCTCCTAGGTCTTTTGCATGCATTTAGGACATCTTACTTCATAATTTGGCATCCCAATGGAATGAGCCCTAGGTAACATGACAAATGGGACCTAGGAGGACCCCTTGAGCTTGACCTTGCCCAAAATAGGGGGCGAGGACTTGGGTGCCCGCACCCTAGTCCTACCTTATTTTAGGGTAGTCCCAAATTTTAAGTGTCAGTTTATGACTGTTATTTGGGTCCTATGCCGACACGGTAAGTTTGAATTACAAAAATCTTCGCAGGAGTGTTTGTAGTTGCATATAAAAGTATGTTTAGGCATTCATTTGTAAACTACATGGCAATTGTGATGTTCATGCATTCTCAAGATGATTCAAGGCTTTCATTGTGTTGCAAGAGTAGAATTATGTTGTCTATGTATTTGTGTTTGAAGACTTGAACATCCATTTCATCATGGAATGAAGAGCATCTTCCTCCCATGAGATCTTCACTACAAGGTGACATTATATTGTGTTTTCATCATCATTTCCTTTGGTTTTTGTCTCTATCTCACAAGGGCACGTACTCTCTATCTAGCAATGGTGTTTGAAGACTTAAGTGTCCTCCAGGGCTTGACTGAGGCAAGCCTCTAAACACCACAACCCCCTCCCAAAGTTTTGTGATTGCAGGTTACAGGTGTCGCATCTGGAAAAAGTGGAGTTGTAGGAAGGATCAGCAGACATCAAGGATTCAGGATCTGAAGAGAAGTAGGACACTGGAGCCTTTTCAAGACTTGGGTGCTCACTCCTATGTCCTATGCAGTTGAATTTTTGGAAACAAAAGTTACAGTGCATATCAGTGTCAGAAGAAGGTCAGGATCCCACAAAGAAACTGGTACCTTTGACTTGGACACCCGCTCCTGTGTCCCTGACTTTTCTACCTCAGAACCCTGAAAATAGGTATTCTATAATTTGATATTTTGCTTCCCCTTGCAAGAGCCCTTTTTAGTATTCTTCCATTTACAGTCGTATTTGCAAAATTAGGGTTTTAATGGTTACTTTAGCATAAGAGAAGGAAAATTGATAATTAAATTCCCTAATCCAAGCTTCCCTACATCTCACAATGACCTAGGGTATGATAGTGCTTGGCCACTCAACCCTAGATCCTTGACTATATAGGGTGAAGGAGGATTCAAACATCTAAACACTAAAAACTAAACAATCCCAATTTTACCCTAAACAAGTTTTATGACTATTATTAGGTCCTATGCCGACATCTCAAGTTTGAATTACAAAATTCTTAGTGGGAATGTTTGTAGTTGCATATATAAGCATGATCAGTGATTCATTTGTAAACTAGATGACATTTTTCATCTATGGGCTTATGTGAAGGTGATTCAAGGTATGCATTGTGTTGTAGAGTAATATTTTGTGTTTTTATTGTGTTTGTGATTGCAGATTTGACTCCATCTCCTCATGGCATGAAGAGAATCTTTCTTCCATGATATCTAGACTACAAGGTGATATCAATTATGTTTTCTATCATTTGGATTTTGCCTCTATCCCATAGGGATATGTATTCTTTATCTAACAATAGTTTTCGGAAGACTTGAATGTCTCTCCGGGGCTTGACCGAGGCAAGCCTCTAAACACCACAACTGCCAACCCACTTTTCTATGATTGTAGGTTACAAGTTGTAGAAGTGAAAGAAGTGGAGTTGTAGGAGAGTAGTGCAGACTGTCAGAATTCCAAATCTAAGAGGAAAACTAGGGCTTGGACTTGGGTGCCCGCTCATTAGTCCTCTAGATTCTGAAGCAGTGAAATCTCTGTGACAGCAGGAACAAGTTACAGACATTATTCAGAGATGCTAACAAAAGAAGGTACACTAGACTTGGGCACCCACTCATTAGTCCCCAACTTTTCCACACACCAAACTTCAAAATCTGGTATGTATTTGGTTGTCATTTGATATCGCTGTGTGCGATCATTTTCCGTAATTTGTCCGTTTGTTTACAATTTCATGAAATTAGGGTTTTGACCATAATTAGACTTAATTAAAAAAAAATTACACAATTCCAATCTTCCCCTATGTTCCAATTGATAGGAGATCTATAGTAGAGTTCTCTACTCAGTTGAATGTCCTTGAATGTTTAGTGGTGAAAGGAGAATCAACACAAACACGATTTGGCCATCTTTTCCCCCCTTTTTCTACTAAACATTTGGGTGAAACTATGTTTTAATGAATTTTGCACCTTCTTGAGTATTGTACTTCATATTTACATTCATTTCATTCATTCATTTCATTGTTCATCTTATTGCATTTGAAAAATTACAAAAAGATTGAAAATTTGAAATTTTTTAAAAAATTAGCATTTTTAGGTTGCATTTTCAAATAATTTGTATTAGTTTGCATTTAATTTCAATAAATTTCTGTAATTATCATCAGATCTGATTTAAAATATAGAAAATTTTCATTCATCATTCATTTACATTACATTTTCATGATTAAATTGATAAAAATTGCTTGAAATTGTGCATTTTTCCATATGACCTAGTTTTGCATTAGCTAGGATTTGTAGTCAGAATCTTGTTTCAAATTTTACTACCCTTTCAAAACACTCATTAGGACTGATTTATAACTTTAGTGTTTCATCATAGTGGGTTTCTTGCAAAATTTCATGTCTAGGGTTTGAAAACCTTGCATTTTCAATAGATTTGGCCTTATCGTCTCTCTAGATTGCCGCACAAGCATGTTGTGAAGGATTTTTATGTATTAATTAGATGTTATCAGGTTTATTATATGCTTCCCCTCCTAAAATTATTTACAGCACCCTTTTTATTGGGCCTTTGCATTGAAAATTGGTGAAAATTTGCATATTTTAGTGTATTTTCACTAGGTCTTGACTTGTCATCACTATAGATCTGTATCAAAGGTGTGTTGTGAAAGATATTATTGCTTTATTGGACTGATATTGAACATATTATTTCTTCCCCTCATCAATTTCCTTACAGTACCCTTTCTATGACACATTTGCATTGAGAATTGGTGACAAACTGCATAGTTTAGCGCATTATCACTAGGTTTGGACTTATCAACTCTTTAGATTACAATTACAAGCATGTTGTGGAGGATTTTATTGCACTAATTGACTGATATTACTGTTATAATCTACTTTCCATCATAAATTTCCTCACAACACCTCTTCTTTTACTCATTTGTAATGGAAAAAGTGAAAAATCAAGCATTTTAGGTCATTACATATATCATGGATACTTATTGTTATTCATCTTTGGAAGCTTTGTTTGCATACATCATAGACATTGATATTATTTTCAAATTTACTAATGAATATCCTCAAGTATTAAAAAAATAAGCATGCATATATGATGTTGATGTTTCTATGTGTTCTACATATGAAATCCTCTACTATATATCTGATTTTGATAGCTTCACAAATCTCATGGGAATATATCCTCTGATATTAGATGATCTCACTAAATTCATAGCTACTAACACATTTAGTAGTGATGACTTCAATATGTTAGATGAAACCTTAGATATCTTTATTTCTATTGGACATTCCACTACACCTCCTATTGCTAATACATGTGATGATAACTTAGGTTTACCTTATGATCCATCTCCCAAAGTTGTTCCTCCTTATGAGGAAACTTTGATGCAAGAGGATGATTTCATTGACACATCTCTTAACATCATGCCACCATCTCTTCCTTCCAATGCTCTCTTTGGCCAAGATGAAGCATTAGTGAATGAAGAGCTCCCACCACCTCTTTATTACAATGTTCTCTTTGGCCAAGATGAAACATTGGTGAATAAAGAAGCATCTCCAACCAAGAACATTCCATGGGTAGACAATGAACTTTCATCCAACAATAATAAAAACTCTCTGCCTATCATAGTGCATGAAACCTCTATCGATCATCCTATAGACCGTCTTCCTTTAGTTGAATATTAAAGTACTTTGGAAATCATTAAGGAAGTGAAGATCCTTGATCTCCCTCCTTTGGTTGAATGTTCAAGTCCCTTAGATATCACTAAGGATGTGAAAACTGTGGATACCTCTCATTTGGTTTTATATTCTTGGAACATCACTAAAGATACAAACATTAATAATCATCCTCACACCACCTTACCTTCCCTTCATTCCTATGCTCTCTTTTCAAAAGATGAAACACTAGTGGATGAAGAAAGGTCTCTCACATTAAATCCCTTATGGATGGATGTCGAGATCACTCTTCCACCTCTTAAGAGAATAGTGACTAAGTGTATTTCTCCCTCCCTAAGAAACACTTGTTGTAGCACCTATTATAGTTGCTCTCAAGGGTGGCCTCATCCTAGATATATATGTTGTTAGCATTGTGTTGTATTAGGTAAGTATTTCTAACCCTGGTAGTCACCTATGTCGTAGCATGATCAACTCGTGTATGTGGCCTCCCCTCCATGTTGTGTTTCCCCCGTGATGTGTTATGTGTTGTTTAGGACTCCTGGGATGACCCTTGATTCTCCTATAAGGTCAAGGATACTGGGAGACTGCCTCTATTGTGACCCTTCTTCTATTTGTATCATCATTCTTCTATATCACTTCTCCTCTATTTTCATTATTGTGTGTTGTGTCTTAAGGACATAACATTACCGTTGGTGACTTGGGGGCACCCTCCTACGTGATTGTCCCTAAGGCACTTGTTTTCCTCTCTTGATTTATTGTTTACCTTCCTCTAGTGGTTCTATCTAGCAGGCGGATGATGAAAAACAAATTATACTGATAAGGACCAAGTGTCCCTTCAGTGCGAAATCAAAAAATGGACCTAGTCCATACATGACGATGGGGTTGTTATATATTATCTAATGCATGGCTAGTAGAACCACTCCATGTGATTTTGATGTTGTCTTATCGAACTTACAAACCATAGAAATACATCTTCTCCATGCACTTTTATTATCTTTGAATCTCACCTTGGTTACACTCAGTTTTGAGATTTATGTGGTATAGCCCCATGGTTATACTCGGTCTTCGAATCCATAGTATAACCTTGGATCTCTATGTAAATGATCATATACATTGTTGTTTATCATGATTATATGGATGTTAACAACTTTTCTTGTAGGAAATTGTGTGTTTGTGGGAACATTTGGTGATCGTAACATATATGTCACCTCTGAGGGGCATGGGCTTTGCGAGAGCTTATGCTCCCTTGTGTGTTTTCTTCCTACCTTAACGTGCTTGATATCGGTACATGTATCAACCACCTTAAGGTGGGGGCATATATAAGGTAAGTTGTCTGATTTAGATGCTAGCAAAGTGTGTTTGTAAAGGTTGAATCTACTGCAATCACTTAAGCCCTCTCAGAGGTGGGATATCATGCATATCCTTTTTATTTTAAGCCCTCTGTGTGATGCGGGGATGGTGTATTTCTTGAGGAGATTACACAATCCTGTTATTTTCAAAAAGTCCTCTGAGTATATGGGGAGTGGATCTAAGACTATCCTAACCCTTAAGCATGTCATCGGAGATTGTTATAGTAAATCCCAATCATCAGTGTGTGCATGTAATGTACCTGATATGGCTGTGAACCTAGCAATAGGTTTCTTCCATCGCTTGTCTATCATGTTTTCTCCATGTCTTCCATGTTTGTGTGTATGGCGTGTTTGTTCCCAATCATAGTCTAAAGACTGATGGTGATGAGTCCCTCCTATTCTTTGGGATTTGTATGACATGCTTGATTTGTATGGTGTGTTTGTTCTCAAGTGCAGTCTTAAAGACTGGTGGCGATGAGTCTCTCCTGCACTCTGAGATTTATTTTGTGTGTCTATTGCCTCATGTAGTTTAAAGACCGGTGGTGATGAGCCCCTCCTACATTATGGGTGGTGTGTTTACTTGCCTTGTACTTGCATTTGGATTTTATATATGAGGAAAAGAAAAAGAAAATAATCACTATGTTTACTGCATTCACTATATTCATGGTATTTATTTGAGGAGAGATGGTATGGGTTCTTGGCTGGTACTCACATTCCTGATTTGCAGTTCATTAGGAGTGCTTTGGAGGAGATAAAATTAGAATATCTCCAATTGTTTCATGATAGGGAGTATGCTATTGGGTACATAGAGAGGGTTGCTAGAGTATCTACCTAGTTAGCTATTTAGGATCAGAGACATGAGCCATCATCAGATTCGAGTGATGAGCAGTGTGTTCCCCATGACTATGATGGTCAACCATTGACATAGATAGGTACTTTTTGTCTTGACTGTATAGGGAGGGGTGCTTATCATTTCTCCTTTAGTCCACACACAGATGACCTGATGATGTGTAAGTGTGGATTGGCTCAAGATTTATACCATCCATTGTCAGATGAAGGGTTGCCATTTATAAAATATGGAACTAGAGATTACAGGTGTCTGACTCAAGTATATTTAGAGGATTAATTGCAGGGTCAAAGATCCGATTACCATCATGCTGATATGTATCAAATAGAGTTTGCAACTTCTTTGTCTCAAAAAAATCCATTGGAGACATGGCTTCAAAGAGGTTGCAGTGTCAGTAGGCATGATGGCATGTTTAGTCTTTACAACAGTGATGGAAGAGATTTTTATCAGTCCATTGATTTTGGAGGAGTAGTTTCATATCTTCCAGCACCTATGAGGGATAGACCGCACATCCATAGGAGATTTGCAGAGGATGAAAGGGGATTTTGTGGTGTAGACATGTTTAGATATTCTTACCTCCTCTAGACTGATGGATGTGAGTTTTGATTGTATTGGGATCTAGGTGGTGACAAGATTGCAACAGTGGTTCAGATGGATCGCATTGGGTTGCTTCACCACTCTCTAAATGGTGAAGAATATATTAGAGTAGCGTAGTGGAAGCCAATGGGTGTTATGTTTGGCAGAATTCCATTATGGGTTTGGGATCCAAGGATATATTATTGGACCCTCTACAGTCTGCTATGGGATACTTCTTGTGCATCAGGATTCCAGTCAGGGGTTGCTGATGAGTTTTATAGCATGTACATTGTGTGGTATGCATATAGGTTCACCTTTGATTCATAGGTACATGAGTTGATTTCGATGCACAAATCTTGTGCATAGGAGTTGGACAGATGGCATGATGTTTATCTTTGGACAGTTGTGTTTATGCTAGTGTTGCTTGAGTTATTTGGAGACATGTGGGTCATTCTATAGTTCTTCCCTTGGGCCTCTAAAGAAGTGATGTTTTCCTATTCAGTTGTGATTGCTTAGGGACAAGCAATTTCAGGGAGGGCAGACTGTAATGTCCCCTTTTGAGTAAGCATCAAAGTTGGTGGTTTAGCCTATCATCAGGTCCTTGTAGGCTAATAATGGTGTTTAGAGGGCCCAGTACTGGAGATGCTAGCTTCTCAGTGGCTAATTGGTAGAGCCTTGGATGGATCTTTCAGTTAGGTGGAGGTTGGTTTGGGTTCATATGGTGCAGTTGGCACTGTCAGTATGGTTGGGATGCCTTGTAGTGGATTTACTAATATTTAGTAAATTCATAAATGGTGTCGTTTCAAGATTTTTAGAGTTGGATTAGATTTGTCTCGTCGAGACCTTTCCAATGAGCTATTGAATGTAGAATTCCAAGTTCGTCTTGGATTTCATTTTAAGGTCCGAAGTTATTAATATTATTTGACGGACTTTATAAAATATTAAGTTAAGTGACTTTATTAAAGAAAATATAAAAATGTCACTTATGGAGTTGGGTGCCCATCCCTAGGGAGAATAAAGTAATTTAAAATATAATATTTCCCCCCAAAATCCAATGCCCCTCTTGGAGAAGAAATAAATAGGAGAAAAGTGGTTTCATTTGATATGCTTGAGAATTTGATATCATGGCTATTTTTCTCTGCTAGGGTTTCTTCGAGAGGGTTTGAAGCAAATTCAAACCAAAGGCTATTGGGAATGAAAACTCCTTCTAGTAACAACATTCTATAGGCGTGAAAGATCGTCCAAAGGTTCTTGAATGGAAAATACACATAGTGTTTGCATATGGGCTTTAATGGAGTTAGAGATGTCAAGGGTTTGAGAGTTTTTTGATATATCATCAGTAGATTTAAAATGAGCAATAGATATCAAAGGAGTTGGGATAGTTGATAGCAACTGAGGATTTTATGGCAGTCGTACTTCATGCTATGCTAGTCGTACTACCATGAACCAGCCGTACTTTCTTTTGGGGTAGTTTTGTGTGGGTTCTTTGCCTAAATCTTACTCCAACTTGGTCACCTTGGTTCTGCAATTAAAATTAGTGATATCAGTGGTCTTTGTGGAGAGTTATCTACTACTTGGTGACTGATTTTAGCTACAGTCAGGCTATACATGTTACCTGGGCATTCGTGGGGTTATAGGAGCTCAATATCTTTATTGAATATCTATTGTAATATTCTTATTGTGGCATCTAAGGCTTCTTGAGGCATTGTATTCCTTTGTATGCCAAACACTTTCATTATATTGGAGATTTGAAGTGATTTCAACCATATGCAATTGCTGGTTTGGCTTCAGCATAAACATCAAAGTACAAATCTTGTCATGGGTATGTAATGATAATTAATATTTGGTAATTTGATAACCTGGGTTGTTGTTAGTTTGTTCATATTCATTGTACTTTTTCTGGGTTTTCAGTATATGCTATATTCTGTATTGTTTTAGCAACACACATTGCAAGAAAATTGAAACCCCTTCTACATCTTCTCTGTAGTCTAAAAGAACACTCTAAAAATTAAAAAATAACACTAAAAAGATTTTTAAAAGAACCAACAAGTGCGACACATTACAGTGGTATCAATGTAGTGATCTTGCCATCCTATGAGGTCAGACATAGACATGCAGATGATGAAATGAGACATGCAGCCTACACATCAGTATTATCTCAAACAAAATAGATCACAGTGAGACATTTAGGTTCCCCATATTGATCCCTTTACAGATACAGATACAGTAAGGGTAGAGGAAATGGGTGATAAAGATTGGGAAGAGCCTAGTATCCAAGAGACTCTAGATAATTGGTGTAGGAGAGAGAGAGAGAGAGAGAGAGAGAGAGAGAGAGAGAGTTGTAACAAAGATCTAATCAATTGATACAGATGATAGACAAGTATTTCCTTAGGAATCCTGGTATAAATGACATTTGTGAAGATAAGATTAAAGAAGATACTACCATGGATGAGGTGGTGCATGAAGAAAAGGATAAAGCAATAGCTTTGGATCCTAGTTTGGATTCAACTAGTGATGACTCTAATGACTTCCTTGATGATTCCTATGGGGCAGATGACTGTGTTGAGTTCACTCATGCATTTTCAGATGAAGGGAATGGAGAAAGCAAATATGATGGTGACTTCAAAACAACTTTTGATGATCCTTTACCTTATTCTGGTGATGTTAATTTAGGTGGCCTTGGATTTGACTTTCAAACCAAGCCTATGGAGGGAGATACTTACATTGACACCAGTGTTGGTGAATTAAAAGTGGCTATTGATAGGCCATGTGAATGGATGAGATCATTGGATGATATCCTTTTGCCAGCCAGAGATGATGATTTCTTATCTTATTCTAGTGTTGATGATAGAGGTGGTTGTTGGTTTGACTCTCAAATCAAGCCTATGGAGAGGAATGATGATGTTAATGACAGTATTTGGGAGTTGGAGAATGATTTATTCACAAAGGTCACTAGTCATGAGGAAAACAATGATCACATTTTCCCTGAACTAAGCAAACAACACTTCAGCACGTGGGATCTGGGTTTGATGGTCCCAACATTTGATGTGGGTCCTATTTGGGATGGATCTACTTTTGGTCATACTGTAGTTCCTACTTCATTTACACAGTTGGGCTTGAGGGACGACATTAATGACACTAATGATGTTGATTTCAACCTTGAAAAAAAATCTAATTTAGTGTTGTAGGGTGCTAATCTTAAATCAAAAAACTTATATAAGGTTGATAAGTCTCAGAGGTCCTATCTCCTGGTAGGGAAACTAAATGTAAATGAAGACCTGATAGGAAATGAGTCTGAGCCTCTGTATGATGACTACATGATCACAAAATAGGAGGCATGTATTGAGGAGCTAGTTGATTGGGGAAGACTACCATAGAAATTAGTAATGCTGAGCCTACTCATGGGATAAAAACCATTTGATGTGAGGATGACAGATGTGTGGAGTTCCCTAACATTGACACTCAAGATTTGGGTGTTAAAAATGAATTATTTGTTGCAGATTCAAGCCACAACAAGTCTAATTTTGCAAATCAGACCTTAGAAGATGTGAATAAATCAAAAAATTTACTTGTTTTGTGATAGATCCCAGGATAGCTCTTTGGGTGAACATGCATCTAGTTTGGAGGAAGCAGTGTGCAATGAGTATGTCCAATCAACCACTTCTATTATGTCATTGGAGCCATCTTGTGAGGTACATAATAATAGTACCTTTGTTTAGGAAGTGTGCAGAGCTGATGGCAAGCATGATGATGTTTATCAAACAAGGAGTGACAATGATTTAGCCTCTTACCAAAGTGCATATTACAAATCAAAAAATTTGTGTGGAGATGATTTGTCACAGAGGTCTCATCATTTGGCAGGGCAATTGAAGGTGAATGAAGGCATGATTGGTTCATCCTTAGAACACTTTGATGTTGTTCAATAGTTGGTGGTGCACTGTTATTGGACACCAGGTATATATGAGCACCTTGATAATGGACTTTCCCTTGCTAAGTTTCAGGCACTTAGAGATGTAGTTGGGATAATGAAGAATAATTATCTACAACTATTATCAAATAGAGATCATCTTCTCATGATCGATGGTATTTATTATGATGCTCTAAGGGGAAAGGAAGAGGAGGTTGATGAGCTCACCTATGAGCTTGAGGTCACCACAGACTCCTAGAAGAGTGATCAAATAGCCCTTCAAGAGTCAAAGTAACAGATAGATGAGCTTACTGTGGAGTTGAGCTTGGTGCAGTCCTCATCACATACAGATACAATTCAGATATCTATGGTAGTATTTGGTGATGATCATACATCCACAGATTGTGGTAATAAGTATGTGGAGGATGTGGTAACATCCATTTCATTTACTGGTACATGTAACATAGATGAGATGAGGGCGTTGGATGAGTTTAGCAGGGAACAATATGTTGCACCAGGTGGTCTTGGGAATAGTCCCATTTTAGGTGATGCTAAGCAGATTATTGATAGCTCTTGTGGTGAAGTAGTGGATTCTCTAGAGAGTTGTGTAATTGATCACTACGTTGCTCCATCCTCTTCACAAGAGGTATGCATATCAACTAGTTGGGAGATTGGTTCTCATATTGATTTGTTTCCATATCCTAGAAGCAAATCAAAGATTACATCCCATGCAGGTAATCTTGATCAAAAACTTATTGAGCCACAAAGATGGAAAGATTAGCTAAAGGTGTTTAATGGAAAATTGGATAGTTTTATTTAAACTAGGTTAAGTACTACCATTTCTCCACTAAGCATTGGGAGGACAAGGGTTGAGCTTGTGAACAAGCTTCTAATCACTTTGTTTGTCCCTTATGCTCACGTGGTTATGAAACCTAAGACCCTAACTAAGGTTTTATCAAGTGTTTTCCTTTCAACCAAGTAAAACCCTAATTATGCCTTAAATCATAAATATTCAAAAACTAATGAAACAACTAGCAAAAATGATCACAGAAGTGCAGAGAGAAGGTTTCAGAGACAGTGCACCTAGATTTTGAGGACCACTTGGACTAGGGCGCCCGCTTCTGTGTCCCAAAATTTTTTGAATTGGAAAATCTTTTGTACAGGGTGTCTGATACTGCTAAATGGCTTCCAGATCCCAGAAATAACCCCTGGTTGGACTAGGGCGCCCGCTCCTTAGTCTCGCAAGTGTCAGAATCTGAAAATATGAAAGTCTGTCGTAACTGTATCCACAATATCTTCCTTCCTATAGCTTCTTTCTGCCAGAACCTATAAAACATGATTTGCACCTACAAAAGAAGGAAAATGTTGTGGCTATATAGGATCTTGCCTCAGTCAAGCCCTGTCTTTGGTATTTCTACCTCAACAATAGCTAGAGAAAAAGATTTACAGAAGTGTGTACAAACCTAACAATGTGTATGTAGAAATATCAAACCCTAGATGTCTCAATCAAGGGAAGATCAACAACTTGCTTTGCATCAATAAACACATACAATTTCACCTCAAGGAGATGAAACAAACGAAGACTTGCATGAACAAGAAGGTGAATCAGTAATGTCTACAGAAGATCTCCAAGCTTGTTGTTGGAGGCTTCAACCCTTCTCTCGATCATACAAAGGGTGTCCAAACCCTAGGAAGAGCAAGATAGACTCAAGATCTTGATTCCTAATCTCCATCCATTGTCTCCATTATAGCAAATACAAAATACTTCCAAGAGCTTCCACAAGTCACTGATCTTCAATAGAAATTGTAGCAAAGTTTTGGCATCAAGCTTGCATAAGAATTATGTGTGATAAAATGATTTGCAAATGTCGTTTTATATCTAGCTTTAGGGAATTCAAATTTTGAAATAATGTCTCGATATCGCGTGAAAACTAAGAATTTGAAAATGGAATCCTGAGGCACTCGGTAGTAGCTAAAACCCTACCAAAATTCAAAATCCCAAGAAGTAGGGGAGGACTAGGGCACGGGCACCCAAGTCCAAGCCCCCAGTTTCTGCTTATATATGCATTTTTAGGGGTCTTAGGGACCCAAATCTCAAATCCCCTTTCTGGCTTCTATCAACAAGTTACCTCAAAAAGTGAATAATTTGCTTCTAGACTTAGTCAATCAGGGTTTCAGGAAGGTGAGAAAAGAAAAGGTTGAGAGGTCACCAAAAGTGAGGAACTAAACCGAGGGAAATTGTACCATTCTATATAGGAGGACAATTTCTGATGTTACATTTAGCCCCCACTTTAGTGGCCATATGACACTACGTGCATATGCAACTAAAGGAAAGTAAATATATCAATCATGAAAAGGATACCCAAAAGGATACTGCAGAGGAAGCCAAAGTGTTGTCGCTAAGAAGGTAGAAGCACCCAAGTCCGCAATCCTACAAGACCACAATGTTAGGAACCGTAACCTACAAATGAACACTTGTCAGAAAAATCAAAACCAAATCAACCTACAACCACCACCAATGAGTCTCTACAAAAATGCTAAGGGGGTTGAGTGATGGGACATGATGAAGGAGGAAATCGAGGGAGATATATGCCCCCCTTGTTTCTACTTTCTTAGTCCGAGAGTAGAAACAAGGAGATATCCACGTATGTCAATTTCAAGGGAAACTTGATGAGAAATGTGTTATGAGGGTCATTTGAAGAAACAACACTCAAACATAACACATTGGGGAAGGAAGAGAGTGGAACCAGGATTCCAACACAACAAACAACATTGAAATCAAAGTTCAACAGCTCAAGAAAAGGGCTCAAGAGTGAAAGAGAACACTTTTGCACCTAGTTAGGGATAGGAATTCTCACTTGCTTTATGTAAAAGGGAGTTATAACTTATCACTAACTCATTCTTGTTTCTTATCATTGCAGAGAGAGAATAAAAATAGGTAAATGACCATGATGAGCTGACATCCATATCAGCCACCGCAGCTGGAGATGCTCCGAGCCTGAGTAACAGAGAGACATTTCAAGGCTGAGGTAGGGTCCTGATCCAACTCTTCTATCATTTTTCATTGTACTTTTTCTTTTACATTTACCAATGTCTATGCCAAGAGGGGAAGGTGGACAGGTGTTCCTGACAGGGGCAACTGGGTCCACCTAGGGCGCCAGAGTCTCTCTAGGGTGCCCTTGTCCCACAGGGGCACCAGTGTCCCTCTGGGACACCCTAGTCTTCTTGGGGCACCCTGGTCCATAGGACACAGGCCCTAGGTACATGCATTGTGTTTAGTTTTTGATAGCTTACTTTAGTTTCTAGAGGGGATTCTGATACTCTTGCTTGCTTTCCAATCTGCAGGATGTCCCTGAGATGCATGAGCACACAGGCAGTCATCTGATGGCACTTATATGAGAGCACACTAGCACCTTGATTGTTGCAAAGAGAGAGCATTTACAGATAGTGGGCCTATGGTGGGTGTTTGATATGCCCACAATCATATTCTACTGCACTATGCTCATGGCACTGATGGAGAGGTGGGATGCAGATACATCCACATTCCACTTACCAACAGGCGAGATTATCATCACACTGGAGGATGTATTTAGGATTCTTTGACTACCAATTTGAGGAGAGACAATGAGGGTTGTTGGACATCGCTCAGTGGGGTATACTCATGAGAGTCAGCTATACTGCTTGGGTTGCACTGTTTCACAGGAAGAGTGAAGACATATTCAGCTTCATTTGCTAGAGCAGGGATGCAGAAACATTCTCTTACTATGGAGGATCATGATTGTCATAGTCGCACTAGCCATCACACTAGATGGACAAGGCACTCACCTTCATGGGGGTCTTGTTCACACCATTAGAGCAATGGAGGAGCATCAGACTGTCTATGCATGGGGGTGTAGTATGCTTGCACACCTTTATCATGACCAAGGGTGTTATATCCATTATGAGATGCATAGTTTGATGGTCTACACATTACTACAAGTCTGGGCCTTTGAGCACATCAAGTGCACATGACCGGTGGGTTATCCCATAGATGTAGTACTCACCCATCCGTGTGTCTATGCCTATCCACTGGTCAGGTGTTGGAGGCATGACAATCTACTATAATGGAGAGTAGTATTTGACGGATTTATCCTAGCGACATCATTTGGAGACAATATCGCAGCTACATCTGATGACCTGACCAGTAGAGGCAGTTAGCGAGGATGCAGAGGGATCGACTGATGGTCGATTGCCTCGATCATATCGTATCTTGGTTTTACTTTGATAGGGTGGCACGATAGTTTAGGTAGATACAGGATGTTCCTGTGGTTCGTCTGAGCTACGCACTGGCTGTTCGCAGCGCAGTTAGGACAAATACCATCCGAGGGCCGTCGGTAGCATACATACCACTTAGTGATGATGAGGGTCCTGAGGATGTAGAGCTAGTGTCAGAAATAGATGATGTTGGATGTACCTGAGCATATCGGACCTTTTCGTACACAGCGCAACCTGCACCTATCTTTCCACCTGGGCACCCTATAGGGCATGCCCGACCTTGGGATGATCACTCTAGTGACACAAGGGTGGAGGATGATGTCAGTGATTTTGCAAGATACTATGATCTCAAGGAGGATGTGGAGGAGGACAAGGATGAGTCTAAGGAGATCCCATCACAGTACGTCTTCAGAGCTAGATCATGATAGAGCCAGTAGGAGGCAAACACCGATGAGGAGACCAAGTCAAGACCATGGTCAAAGGCTCGTGGTCCTACTCCTGTGGATGATATGAGCCCTAGTCAGAGAGAGCAGGGGGAGTGTAGTAGGTCTATGTCCCTAGCTACATATCAGACAGCAGAGCTCATCACACCGTCGATGATCTGAGATCCATCCTGGTGAGATGGAGATCTAGGTTAGGTTGGATTTATTATTTGATATTTTGTATAGTTTATTATTTACGATATTTATATGGGAGTCTAACATCTATCTCATCCTCTATTTTACAGTTGGGACTGATGTATGGAAAGACTTTGTGAGTCGTGTCATAGGAGACATGGTACCTACAGATGCCTTAGAGTAGCGAGTGCGGGTAGGTTATTCACCATGATCATTCGCTGGGTGGCATGTTAAGATATTTATGCCAATTGTCAGATACAAGACTGCTACAAAGGCCATACTATAGTAGTCTTCATGAGAGAGGAGTTTTGACAAAGAGCTGAGCGCACTGAGGCTAAGCTCAAGGCATAGCGAGAGTAGATGGTGGCAGTTCCTACATTAGAGGGAGAGACAGCTATCAGTGAATTCTTACTACGGGAGGTCCAGCAGGCTAGAGCTAACAGAGACAGGGTTCAGGCTGAGAGAGACCAGTACTAGAGGATGTACTAGGAGACACATGAGCAGATGATAGAGATGAGAGGAGAGATCAGGGGGTTATGATCATGAAGCATCTCTAGGAGTCATTCATGATCTATAGCCACACATGGTCAGGCTTCTGTCACTCGCACACCATGAGGGCCTGAGGGTACTGGTGATCGAGGCTCATCTATGTGATGTATAGATTTTAGGCACTACGACATCCCATTTTGTTTTGAGGCATAGTTAATTCAGATGTATACATGAAACTGATATATATATATATATATGATGGTTATTTCTTTTTATCTATGTGTAATGGCTTTTGATCTATCACATGTGATTTTTGTAAAAATGCAACTAGTGATGATGTCTAAATACTGTAATTAATACTATTGTGATATACTAACAATTCTAAAAAGAACATGTAACAAACACATTGATTAATTAATTTACACATAACTTTAATTTCCATGCTACATTCAGTTAATATAAAAGTGATCTAAGCAATTACTAGTTAAACTTGATACAACAATGATCAACTGAACAAAGATGTAATGCTAAATGAATTAAGACAAAACAATGATATCTTGTTGAAATTGAAGCTAATCTATGTACTAAATTAGCTTAGGAACATTTAACATTAGATCTCTAAGCATAAAATCTTCTGAGGTGCGCTGCATTAATAGGTTCTTTAAGTGGCATACCTTGCTCATCGACTAATTTATATGCTCCGGATCCAAAGGTTTCAATGATTATATATGGTCCAAGCCAATTAAGGCTGAACTTACCTTTTTCACTAGGTGGTGCATTTACGTTGCATTGATTTTCATAAAGAACCAAGTCCCCAACATTAAATGAACGTTGTATGACTTGTGCATTATAGGCTCATTGCACTCCTTTTTTATAAGCCTTGAGATGTTCAAGAGCGTTAATATGTCTTTCATCAAGCATCTCAAGTTCCTATAATCTTTTCTCTGATTCTATGTTATCATCCATGATATCTCTTAGGGAAATTCTCAAGGAAAGAATTTCTAACTCTAAGGGCATTATTGCATCTGCTCCATAGATGAGATTATACGGTGTGTTACCAATAGCCATTCAAATACTTGTTCTGTAAGCCCATAATGCATAGGATAATTGCATATGCCAATCTTTTTGATGTTTATTAATAGTTTTCCATAGAATCTATCTAATAACCTTGTTTGAAGTTTCTGCTTGGCCATTCGATTAAGAGTAATAAGGTGTAGAGAAGCGATGTTGTATATGATATTTTTCAAGGAACTTTTTCATGTCCTTGTTCTTAAATGGTGTACCATTATCTGAAACCAAGGAGGAAGGTATTCCAAATCAAGAAATTATGTTATCTTGTATGAATCAATAGATTACATCAGCGATTGTAGATCGTAAAGGGTCTGCTTTGACCCATTTTGTAAAATAATCAGTAGCAGTAATGATAAACGTATGTCCTTGAGAGGAGGGTGGGGAAATTTTACCAATTAGATCCAAGACCCAGATAGAAAATTTCCATGGTGACACCTAGACACGAAGTTCTTGAGCAGGAGCATGGATTAGGTGTTTATGTTGTTGACATTGCGAGCATCTCTTGATGAAAGCAAAGGAATCTTGTTCCATATGCTGCCAATAGTACCCCATATGTAACAATTTTTGTACCAATAATTTTCCACTAAAATGCCCTCCATAGGCACCAGAGCGAGCTTCTTCTAAAGCTATCAGAACCAATGAATTTCTTAAACATCGGAGTAAAACACCATTATAACTTCGTTGATACATGACATTCGATAAGATAATGTATCACACTGCTAGTTTGTGTAAATGGAGTCGGGCATTCTTAGATGTCGAATCAGGAATGGTTTCATCGCGTAGATAGTTGAATATGTAGGAGAATCATTCATCCACATATGTATTACCATAGAGTTTCAAATTTGCAACTATAGGGTCATCAATTATCGGTGTCTTAAGATTACGAACAACAAAAGTAAATTCCTTAGGAGAACCATCAGGGGATATAAGGGAAGCTTTGCTTGCCATTGTATCCACATGCCGGTTATCTTTCCTGGGAATGGTGTTGATTGAATATGATGTGAATTGTTTTAAGAGAGATAAAGCCAACTCACAGTACTGAGATAGATTATCATGTTTAGTTTGATACGATCTTGTTATTTGTTTGACAATTAACTTAGAATCAATGTATATTGTAATGTTTTTGATATTAAGAGCCAAGGCTGCACAAAGTCCTGCGATAAGAGCTTCATATTTAGCTATATTGTGTGCATAAGAAATCTAAGCGGTAGGATAAGGGAATCGACTTACCAATGGGAGGTATTAATATAACACCATCCCCGAAGCCAGTTTGACATTTTGATCCATCAAAATATAACTCCCATTTTTCATCCGTAGAGATTGTTAAAATCTGTTCATCAGGAAATGCATCGATATTTTGTATGGAAAAGGGCAAGGGAGTGTCTGCTAACTGATCGGCTATCGCTTGCCCTTTAATCACTTTTTGTGAAATAAATTTAAGATCAAATTTTGTTAACAACATAACCTATTTAGCAAGACGACCTAATAAATCTGTTCTTGTGAAGAGATGTTTCAAAGGGTTGAATTTTACCATTACATGCACTTCGACATTTAAGAGATAATGTCTAAGGTTTTGTGTGGCAAACACTAAAGCTAAACAATGCTTCTCTATAACTGTGTATCGTACCTCATGATCGAGCAAAGTGTGACTGACGTAATAGATAGCACATTCTTTTCCTTAAGCATTATGCTGTGCTAACAAAGCTGCTAGGGCATTGTTAGATGCTGAGATGTACAACAAAAATGGTTTATCAAAAACAATAGGTTGTAAAATGGGTGGATTAGCTAAGTAATCCTTTAAGTTGTCGAAAGCTTTTTGACATTTAGAATTCCATTGAAAGTGAGAATCTTTAGTAGTTATGTAAAGGGCAAGTCCTATCCATGAGTTGTGAAACAAATCGGTGGATGGCTTGTATCTTTCTTTGCAAACTACAAAGTTGAGATATCTTCGTAGGTATTGGCATATTCACAATCGCATCTATCTTTTTCTTATCGACTTCTATACCTCAATTTGAAACAATAAATCCAAGTAACTTTCCACTGTCCACACCAAAAACACACTTATGGGGATTCAATCGCATATTATACTTTTATATGTGCTCAAATATTTGTTAAAGATTTGTAACATGATCCTTAAGATGGATAGACTTTGCTAGGATGTCGTCAACATAATCTTCTAAAATATTGTGCATATAATCATGAAATATAAGTCATTACACACTAGTAAGTAGCTCCTGCATTCTTAAGTCTGAACGACATGACTACCCAACAAAATGTACCCCAAGGTGTTATAAAGGTTGTTTAATATTGATCAAGAGGATTTATAAATATTTGATTATATCCTAAAAATTCATCCATGAAAGATAACAACTCATGTCCAGCTATGGAATCAACAATCATATCGATATTAGGGAGTGGAAAATCATCTTTCAAAGATGCCAAATTTAAGTCTCAGAAATCTATGCACATTCTTATATGACCATCAGGTTTAGTGATGGTGACAATATTTGAGATCCATGGAGAGTAATCAATAGGTCAGATAAAAGCAGCTTGTAAAAGTTTTCTATTTTAGTTTTAACAAGAAAAGCAATCTTAAGATCCATCTTACGAATCTTTTGTTTGAATGGGTTAACATCTAGTTTTAACACAATATTATGCATTACAATCTGAGGATCTATACTAGGCATGTCTGAATAATTCCAAGCAAATAATTCTGAGAACTCATTCAACAGTTTAGTCATTTCTTCTTTTTCTTCTACCTTTAAACAATCACCAATAGGGACAACTTTTTTAGGGTTATCCTTATCCATAATGACGTTAATAGTTTTTCCATTAAGGAGAGTACTGTGGTCTGGGGGATTGTAGGATTGTAATTGTTCTTCAAGTTCTTCATTATGCTCTATTGTAGTAGCGATTGTGCTAGTAGTCTTTCCAAAATATGCATCATTGTTTAAACAATAAGGTAGGTCGCGTTTATGGTGATAACAAGGAATACCATCATAAGCACCTAAGAATTCCATTATCGCTTCATCCGTCATAAACATATCCAATGGAAGTGATCCTAGAGGACAATTGATGTCAATCATCTCAGGAAATATCAAACTAAGTGTTGATATTCTATTCACATTTAGAGTAGAGCGTTTGTGGGATTTGAACTCCCTAAAAGGATTATATCCAATGCCATTTGAGCAATGTCATGTAGCAAATTCCATAGGGACTTTGATTCCTTGTTGATTTATGCCACAACCGTTACCTACATAGTCACATTTTTTGTAAAGAATTCAGAATCCTCTGCTATAAAGAGAGACCATTTCTTTAGAGGAAGGAAGACCTTCATAAGTTTCATAATAAGTAGTATAATTAAGAGTATTATCCTTATTTGTCATCAAAGAAGTCTTATGTTTATCATTCGAAACATGTGATGTGATTGATGCAATATTTGATGTTTTGGGGACGGGATTTTTAAGTTTATACTCTCCTATGGAGGAAGATGCAAAATCTAGTGAACCCCAATCATCACCAACAAATGCATTCAATTTCTTGGACTCTTGCATAACATTTTTAGAGGCAAGAGGAGCTGATAAATCAGCTTTCAAATTGTTTAAACTGTTAGGACAAATAGCATGTTTATGCACTTCCATTTGCAAACAATTATCAAGTTTAGGATCTGAATAGATAGTATGCAGTTTACCTTTAAATATCAACTTAATTAAATGGTGTAAAGTAGAAGGAACTACTCCTAATGCATGTATCCAAGGTCTATGAAGAATCATGTTATAAGATAGGGAACAAGGCATTACATGAATCAAGGTAGGCACCATCACAGGTCCCACTTGTATAGGTATAGTTATAGTGCCAACGGATTGTCATCTGACATTATCAAAGCCATGAATACTAGTTTTATGGCAGATATATCAATTTTAACCTTATGCAATAAATCAATACCACAAACATTAAGGGCTGATCCATTATCAATCATAACTCTCTTAACCAATGTTTTGTTGATTGTAATAAAGATAACCAAAGGATCATACTTATTTTGAACCTCGAGAGATGGTAATTCATGTTTTTAAAATAGAATATCTATTTTTGTTGCATGCATACAATCTAGTAAAGCGGCAACATCATTTGGTTTAATAGCAAGAGGAACAATCACCTTTTATAAAGCTTCTTGTAGCATTCCATGGTAAGTAGGTGAATTTTGTATAAGTTCCTGAAGAGATATCTTTGCAGGAGTAGAGCAAAGCTGCTCTACAAGATCATAGTCTTTACCACCTTTATATGTTAAACGAGGTGCTTGAGGAAGCACACATTGAGAAGTTGGTAAAGGTATCAAGACACTCATTTATTGTGTACTTTGTTATTTTGAGTGTTATATGCATGAGCAACCACATTATGATTGGTTTGTTGTGAGTTTTGATTCGTTGTTTGTTTTGCATAATCATAAATGTGATCAAGAGATCGAGAAGAAGAAGAAAGACCTTTAACAAGAAGCATAGGTTTAGAGGATGGTTGTACTGCATTCGCACATAGAGTGACCACAATTTTTAGTTTTTCAATCTCTTCCTTAGATTTAGGCACATAAATCACATTTACAAATCTTTGAAACAATGACAGATTAGAGGCCATTATGGAATGTTAAATCGAGATAAAGTCCTCAAGGGCTTCATCTAACATATCAAAGTCATCACGACTAAATGACTCATCATAAGCATGAAAATCTTGCAAAAAATAATCTAACATTTTAACATGCTCTATTTAAACCAATATTTATATGCACAATGATGGCCTTTGCAAATGAAACACAATATCCAACAATAAATGATAATTTCCAACTCTTTTAGTGAAACGATAAAGAATGTAATCCACAATTTAACATATGCAATTTCACTAAAGAGGTTTTTCAATCCAATTATGCTTTAGAACAACAAATTATTTTAGATTTGAAGTTTAAAAGCATGCAAATTCTTTAAAGCTTGGGTTCAACAAAATGTTTAATGGAAAATTGGATAGTCTTATTTAAACTAGGTTAAGTACAACCATTTCTCCACTAAGCATTGCAAGGACAAGGATTGAGCTTCTAAACAAGCTTCTAATCACTTTGTATGTCCCTTACACTCACATGGTTATGAAACCTACGACCCTAACTAAGGTTTTATCAAGTGTTTTCCTTTCAACCAATTAAAACCCTAATTATGCCTTAAATCATAAATATTTAGAAAATAATGAAACAACTGGCAAAACTGATCATAGAAGTACAGAGAGAAGGTTTCAGAGACAATACACCTAGATTTTGAGGACCACTTGGACTAGGGCACCCGCTCCTGTGTCTTGAAAGTTTCCAAATTGAAAAATCTTTTGTACAAGGCGTCTGAGACTGCTAAATGGTTTCCAGATCCTGAAAATAACCCCTGGTTGGACTAGGGCACCCACTCCTTAGTCCCGCAAGTGTTAGAATCTAAAAATCTAAAAGTCTGTCACAATTGTATCTACAATATCTTCCTTCATGTAGCTTCTTTCCACTGGAACCTACAAAACATGATTTGTACCTACAAAAGAAGGAAAATGTTGTGGCTATATAGGAGCTTGCCTCAGTCAAACCTCATCTTTGGTATTTCTACCTCAACAATAGCTAGAGAAAAAGATTTGCAAAAGTGTGTGCAAACCTAACAATGTGTATGCAGAAATATCAAACCCTAGATGTCTCAATCAAGGGAAGATCAACAACTTGCTTTGCATCAATAAACACATACAACTTCACCTCAAGGAGATGAAACAAATTAAGACTTGCATGAACAAGAAGGTGAATCAACAATGTCCATGGAGGATCTCCAAGCTTGTTGTTGGAGGCTTCAACCCTTCTCCCAATCATGCAAAGGGTGTCCAAACCCTAGGTAGAGCAAGATAGACTCAAGATCTTGATTCCTAATCTCCATCCATTGTCTCCATGATAGCAAATGTAGACACCTAAAAATGTCTTCATCATCAAATCGACTCCTGACCTCCCTAAACATACCTATTTTAATTAATTAATTTTTTATTTAATTAATTATCCCTTAAGGCATCACCCAAATTTTCATCATTCTATCTCCAACAATTGGATTAATTTCATTAATTCAATAGTTCAACCTTAGCCAATTAATTAAATAAATATGCAATATTTATTTGGTTAATTTCCCCCTTCTCACTAAAACTAATTAATTAGTTAAATTACGTTTAACTAATTAATTCAACCTATTAATTAGCCTATCCCTACCCTAGGTAATTAAATAGTCATTATTTAATTACCTACCCTAGCCTATATCATCCTAGCCTTAGTATTGATTAAATAAATCCTTATTTAATCAATCTTAACTTCTCACTAATCCATCTACTAATTTATTCCAGCCAGATTAATTAGGTTAACCACCCCAATTAAGTTGGTCAAACCCTCATTAACACTTCTCCCCACATCCCCTGAATAAAAATTTGATTTCCATGCCACATAAATCAATTTTTAATACACATTTGTCATAATCCTCATTAAATACCTCTTACACCCCTTACACATGTCATACCTAATTAATATCCACTCTTCCCCAAATGAATTTTAAATTCATTTTACCCTTCCCCATATGAATTTTTTAATTCACAAATAATCCACTACACTCCACCTCATTTATGAACCCCTCTTCCCAAGATGAATTAAAAATTCATCTTTATTCCTAGCCCTCCATTCTCCAAGATGAAATTTAGGCCCTCCACATCATCTTCATCCTCCACCATTGATCTCTTAAATTAATCTCAACCATTAGATCAAAATCTCTCCAAAATGCCTATAAATACAACATCCTCCAAGCCACTTCATCATCTAGTTTCTAAGTAATGTTATCATGCCAAAATATCCTTTGAGCTAAGTAATTTCTTGAGTTGCATTTGTAAGATTGAGAGCATTTCACATCTCCTTTAAGTATCTAGGGTACATCTTGGAGCATTTAGGTGCAAGCTCCTTCACCCATATGGGATTGGGTCTTCATATCAAGGTATAATCTCTTGTTTTGCATGCATTTGGTTTATATTTTTACCTCGATTTGGATTTCCTTAACTAGATTGGCAAACCTGGTGGGACCCACAAGGTCTCTATCTAACCATTTTGTGTGAGTTTTTTTGTTTTTTAGATGTGCTTGCAGGTATTGGTGCTATATTCCTTCACAGTGGTGCTATTTTATCTCTGCATTGGCGCTATTTGCGGCTGTATTAGCGCTATTTTTGTACAACAGATCAAAATTGCCTTAGTCTAAAATCTTTGTTTCTTTTCTTGTTTCTTGGTGTTTTTAGCATCTATAGCTCTCAGTTTTGAAGGTTTTTCATAGAGACAAGGGGAAACTATGGTGAAATTTTCTTAAGGATCAAACATGCACTCTTGTTTTTATCTTGTTTTGGTTTTCACTTATTAGACTATTTTATTGCTATATATTGTCCTTTGGATACCTAACAAGAATAATGAGACCCCTTTTATGCAGTCTAACTCCATGTTTGGTTAAGAAAACTTTTGTTTTGTAGGTCTGACTAGTTCGACCTCATATCAGTGCTTTTGATACCCAAAACGGTGCTATTTACTTGCTAACAATTAGACTATTTGACCCCGGCATAGCAGTGCAATCGTTTTCTCATTTTAGTGCTATTTTTTTGTTTTGGTGCTATGAGTACTCTGAAATAGTGCAATCCTAAGTGTTAGCGTATTTTGTATAATCCCGTAGCACCTTTTATGTATTTAGGCCATCTTGTATTTAAGTTCTATCTGTATGTATTGGTAATGCTATATTCTAGGGCTGTCAAGTTCTGTCTCAGGTTCTGTCAACAGTGCCATTTGCAGTCGACAGTGGTACCATTTGATATCTATTTTAGAGCTATTTGCATAGGTTAACCTCAATTTCTGTGCAGGGATTTATTGTTGTTTGCAAGTCATCACCATTTGTCCAAGATCATTATTTTGAGACCACTAACCAGTTTTTTGCAAGGTTTTTTATTAGACAAGCAAACATTTCAATTGGTGCTTAAAAGGAACCCTTACATGTTAGTGTAAATAACATCTCAATTGGTGCACTAAAATTGATCATTGATTTATCAAACAAACAACAAATAAACATTTCTATTAGTGCTCATAAAAAGAACTCTTGTGTGCCTTAGTGTGGAAAAACATTTGATTTGGTGCTCTAAAATTAACACGTGCTTGCCAACAAATCTAGGAATATTTTGATTTTGGACTTAAAAAGAACAACAAAGGTGCATCATAACTCATTGGTATAAAAGGAACCACAAATTTTCATTTTTCACTCATCTAAGAAAGAAACAATCAATTGTGTGTGTGAAGTATCTTGTGATATTGCTTGTGTGGTGGAAGTGTATGCTCTTCCGTTGCATCGTTGGTGACCTTGGGAATCAAAAGATTCTCACAACACTTGCATAAATCACCCCTAACATAATCTAAGAGCTAAAAACAAACCTTGTTTAATGTGACCCAAGCCCAAAAATATGTATGCTCTCCCCTTGCATTTTCGTATGAACTTGGGGATCAAAAGTATTTTTGTGCTTGTTTTGCTTTTGTTAAACCTTTAGAGGGCTTGCCACCCCACTTCGAAAGGTGGGAATGACCCAAGAGGCAACAAGCTAAAGCCAAGCTCTTTCGAGCTGCTATATAAATAATGTGTTTGTGATGAAAGTCACAAGCAATAGGTGTTGTTGTGTCATACCGACAGCCAACCTCCCCCAAAATCCTTCAAGGCACAACCCTTGAAGGCTGGGAGACTCCATAATGGAGAGTAGCACTATTGCACATATGGCCACTTGAATGAATGCACTTACTACAAACCTTTGTTTTAGTGAGCCTGAATCATTCTATTTGTTGATACAGAAGGGTAATCTTTGAAGTGGCCCTGATTCATGTGGTTCTTAACTGAGGTAGTAGGGACAATCCTAAGGTTTGGTGGGGGGATGAGCCTTGGGAAACCTAGATCTTGGTATGCATGAGAAGAGAATGCACTGTAAGGGGGAGCCAATGCTACCATGATCCTAGAGCTACCCCCTTTGAATAAGCGCAGCTAGGGGATTCAACAAATATTGTCCTATCCTTGCCTTAGGTTGTACAAAGTGCTTGGTTAAAAATCTTTACATTTTTCACAAACAAATCTTTGGTTATTGTGTGCTATTGCACTTGAAGTGTTTTTAGAAACTTTCCAAGAAACAACAAAAATTCACTCGATTAAAACCTCATACCCATAAGAATCCAAATTTGTCATCAAAATCCATCTTTTTCAGAGCCTCGACCAACACTGAGCTATTTCAGTGTTATCTCTATCTATTTTGGTGCCATTTCACTTGTGGTTTGGCGCTATTTGTAGACTGACCTACCTGAAACTGGGAAGAATTACCTTGTGATCTTTAACACTTGCCTAGCCATAATCCATAATCACCTTCCCAAAAATCCGTCAATACCCGATCCATTTTGTTCTAAAGTTTCCCAATCATACCTTCATTTTAACCTTAGAGAATTAATCATTCTCATTTATGGACCCCTTGCTATACTACAATCCACTCATTTCCATATCTTCTCATCCTCATTGATCTTTGCATACTTTTTGGACCAAACAAACATCCTTGTTACAAGAAATCATTCCCAAAATATTTTTGCTTCTCCCATCAATAACATATCCAAAATCTTCTAAATCCAAACACCCATCAAAAAACCATCAACCAACATCCAAACCTCATCAATCCTTAAGCTAAAGCTAGATCTAGATTTCATCTTTTACATCATATTTTTCTTGAAGAGTCATCAGTCAACTTTTCAAGTAAAATAATCATCCCTCTTTGTGTAAGGTCATAAGTCTACCCCAAACAAAGAGAAGCATCCATTTGTACAACACAAAACTAGAACTTACTTAAGCTCATTTGTTGACCTTCAAATACTTTTCAAAAAACATCATCCCAATTTCTCATACCAAACATCTAGTTCATCTAAAGGTTTCACCCTCCCAATTAACATCAAAATCCCTTCCATCAAATCATCCTCAAGCAAACCCCATCTATCATCTATCATTTTGGTCCAAATTTTTGTAAAAATCAATATCATCCACTCTTATCATCCTTAGGTTGACACTTTTTTTGAGACTCATCTCTTAGAAGTGAAAATCTATCCTTTATCACACTACAATCATCATTTCATATTTAGAGTTAGTGAAAGTACACTCTCTCACATCTAAACCTTTACTCCATTCCATCACCACATCCTCTTTGGGTCCAACAAATCAATCCAAATTCTCTAAGGTCTCCACCTTTCATCCACCTCAAAATCAAATCCATACACTTGCATGCCCATAACTAGATCACAACACAAGAAGAATCAAGCAATGGAAAACTTTGGACAACATATGGGCATAAGGATGCCTAATACCAATGACAATAACCTACCAATTGACCAACAAACATACAACATACCTTTAGTCCTTCAAATCCTAACATGTAATCCCAATGAAAATCCCTTCCATTGCTTGCAACCACAACCACCCATCCAAAACATCACCACCATTAGCCAAGATGATCAAGATATCTTGAACTTTACACAAGACCCTGACAACATGGACATGCTTGACAAAGTCCTAAGGTCGGATCCAAATAGATATCTTGACTACCTCCTCAAAATTGGTGCCCAACCACCCCACAACACAACATCATCCCAACCATCCACCTCTAACAACAATCCTACCACATCCTCTCAACCATCTACATCAAACACCCAACCTATTGTCTCTCAAACTTCAACCTCAATTGTATCCACCACTCCCACAAACTCTAATGTTACCACCTCTACAATTCCTACTAACATATCTATCGCCTCAAATGTTTCCAATCCTACCATCTCCCAACCCGTTGTCACATCTACTACTATAACCAACGTAAACACTTCCATTCCCCAAATCACCTTGGGCATCCAAAGCAACCCCATGCACTCAAGTGTTTCCATGGGCATGCCTCAAATCAACCCTCAAACCATAGCCTACATGAGACAATCCTTTTCACAACCACCTTACAACATGACCAACCCACCCAACATCAATACATCTCATACCAATCCATCCAACATCAACCCATCCAATGTCAACCTGTCTAATCTCACAGCATCATCAACACAACATAATCCAAATCCTCAAATACCTTCTCATATTCTCCAACAAATCCACACTTACCAATAATATCTCGCACAACTCAACCAAAACACCACTCCACATTATCAAAACACAATCCCCTAAAATCACCAACACCAAATCCCACCCAACCTCCAACATCTCATCAATCAACAAACCTACACCCCACAACCACCACCAACCCTGGATCTAACAAGCATAGTACAAGCCTTGATTCAAAAGGTAGATAATATGCAAATTGGGGGCAAGTGCAAACACTATTCTTTTGAGGATATTTGTCCCTATCCATTTGATCAAACCTTGTACATGCCACCTTTCCCCAAAAATTTTGAAACGCCCAAATTCAACAAGTAAAAGGGAAAGGGAGACCCTAGGGATCACCTTAGGGAGTTTTACCTTGCTTGCCTAGAGTTCTTGAACAACAATACATATCTAATGAGACTATTTCCAAGGAGCCTCAGTGGTCAAGCTGCTGAATGGTTTGCACATCTTCCGCCGGGCATTAGGTCTTTCCTTGAGCTCGCGAAAAATTTTGTCAATCATTTCTCCTATAATTTTGAACATGAAATATCTTGATGGACCTTTGTAATACAAAACAAAAGAGCAGAGAATCCTTTGCTTCCTTCTTGCAGAGGTGGAGAGGCTTAGCAAGAAAACTCCCTTGGCTAATTCCTGAGAAGCAATTAGTCACCATGTTTGTGACTAACCTAAACCAAGAAATAGGGTTCCATCTAAAAATCCTTTGTGCATCTACCTTCGAAGAAGTCATTGACAAAGGTACTACCATAGAAAGAGCCCTTATAGCCAAGGGCTCGATCAAATTATATGACAACAAGCCCTACAATAGCAACACCTCCAACAATAACAAAGTCAATATCAACGTCCCCAATACAAACAACAACACACAATCAAATGAAAAATCACGTTTTTGGGGAAAGAACAAAATAACCCTCAACGACGGCATCACTAATGTAAAAGTTGTCCAACATGTACAAAATCAAACACCCTCAAGTACATATGCCACCAATGTCAAATATCCCAAAGGGGTAATCTAAACAAAACAAACCTCAAAGATAATTCACACCCCTGGGGGAACCAATTAAGGATATCCTTGATAGATGCCTAAGGAAAGGTTTGATAACTCTCCCACCTGTTAAGCCCCACCAAGAGAGTGAGCTCAAAGCTACGTGGTACAATGAAAATGATTAGTGCGATTACCACTAAATTGTGGGCCATAAGACAGCTGATTGCATGAAATTAAAGCATTGTGTACAAGACCTCATAGATCAGAAGAAAGTCAATCTTGAGCAAAGAACCCAACCATCGCCCAACGCTAATCTAGGAGCTTACAAGGATCCACTACCCAATCATAACAAGGCCTCATCATCTAATCAAGCCTACAACATCACACGACCTCCCGTATCCTATGACTCTATTGTAGGGTGAATAGAACCATCGTCTAACCATGTCAATACAATCACCATTTGGGCTCAAGCACCTGATTGGACCATCACAACCCGTCATGGTTATGTATCCATCTGCATAGCCCCTACCACGGATCAAACGCCTCCATCCACATCAGACTCCCTACCCAACCGTCTAGCTACTCGCCCATCACCTACAAATAAGTACAATCTCCTAGAGCATCTAGGAAAGACCCTTGCGCAAATCTCCATACTTAAGTTGCTTCGCATGTCACCTCTCCATAAAGAAATCCTTGACAAGGCTCTCTTGGAAACCCAAGTTCCTGCCAACCTGAATGTGAATCAGTTTCAAGCCATGGTGGGCCATATCGTCTCACCCCATCATCTCACCTTCTCCGAAAAAGATCTTCCCGCTTCTGAGAACTTACATAATGACGCCTTGCACATCGAAGTCCACATCCACAAGCATATCATCAAGAGAGTCTTAATAGATGGTGGCTCTGGCATAAACCTGTGCACTCTTAAATTACTAAAACACTTGGGATACTTGAATGTGGTTGTAGACACTAGTGAATGCATAACAATCAAAGGATATGATGACACTGAGCAACTATCTGAGGGTACTATCAAACTCCCTATCCAAGTAGGACAAAAGATAATGGAAACAAAATGTTAGGTCCTTGATCTTGATCTCCCATACAACATTCTTCTCGGCTGACAATGGATCCATGCCATGCAAACCGTTCCCTCTACATTCCACCAATGTCTAAAATTCCCTCATAATGGCATAGAAATAACTATCTATGCCAACCCCCGCCCCTTCCAATACTATAGTTTCTTAGAAGGCCATGACCACACTTTTTGTCCATACAACAAAGCTATCACAAAAACCACTCCCACAACATCCACCTCTTACATCGACCCTGCCAACATTGCTACCACTTCATCCCAAACACCTCCACCTCCCAAGGTCAAGATCAAGCTTAGTGACATGGGATGTGGGGAATACGACCTACATGGTACCTTTTGTGTAGGCACATTATCCAACCCTAAAATGTTTGGTGTCCCAAAAGAAAAAGAAGAAGCCAACACAGTTGTCATCAAATGTAAACCATCACCTACCTTTGAGAAGAAACACCTCCTTGATCAAGATGTGCTCAAAGACATATTGTCATGGCTATATAAAGATGAAGAAATAGAGTAAGAAGCCCCCACCATACTGACAAAGATCTATGGCAAAGGGTTAGAGATCATCAAAAACATGGGCTACAAAGGACAAGGTGGCATTAGCCTTCATGAACAAGGGATCATTGAACCAGTTCAAGTGACAAGAAATCCTTATACTCAAGGGTTAGGATATGGACAAAGACAACGTATCCTCACTAATGGTGAATGTATCTTAGCCTAGGTTGCTACGATTTCCCCTAAAGACAATAACATCAATGAAGTAGGCCATCAAGACTCCTTTAGTGACTTCACCAAATTCTTTGAATCATCCATATGGACCATTTACACCATCACCACCTTAGCATCCTCATGACCAACAGAGACCTCCCATCTTAGACATAGCACAAAATGATGAAGCAATCGCTGAAATGATGGGGGTTAGAGATCACTTCCCCCTGGGAGATCATAGAGATGGATACATTATGGAACTTGATATGGTTGCTTATTTCAGGGAGATGACCCATGCTTCTAGTCACAAAAATATAAAAATCAAACATGGGTTTGATGGTGAAAACTGCTCCACGGCAGTGTCAGATCCAAAAAAAGTAAAAATAAAGGACGTATCCCCTATTGAAAACCTCCACAAGGTGCTAGGAGATGGAAGCATGGGCCTTCCTGAGATAGAGAAGGTATATCCTGATAGATCACCTATCCTCATAGAGCTGGCACAAGAAATGAATCTTGGGATGGAAGAAGAGCCAAAAATTACCTTCAGGACAGAATCTCTCAATGCAATAGAGTAGGAAGACTTTTTATCTTTCTTCAAATGCAGAAACTGCAACTTTGCATGGACCTATGTAGACATGCTAGGCTTAGAGCCTGCCTTGGTGGTCCACCACCTCACAGTACGGCCTGATGCAAAACTAGTGAAATAGAAGCTAAGAAAGATGAACCCTCAGGTTGTCCTCCTAGTCAAAGCAAAATTGAAGAAACTACTGGATGTAGGGTTCATCCGACCAATTGACTGTCCTAAGTGGGTTTCCAACCTAGTGCTAGTAGCAAAACCTGATGGTCAAATCCGTTGCTACACTGATTTCTGAGACCTTAACAAAGCTTGCCCGAAGGAGGACTTCCCCCTACCAAACATTGACATGATAATAGACCTTACTACAGGACACGAGATGTTATCCCTGATGGATGGCTTTTCAGGGTATAATTAAATCAGGATCATAGAACAGGATCAACATAAGATGGCCTTTATATGCCCATGGGGGACACACTATTGGGTGGTGATGCCTTTCAGCCTAAAGAATGCTGTAGCCACTTATCAACGAGCCATGACTATCATCTTCCACGATCTTTTCCACCACATCATGGAAGACTATGTGGATGACTTGCTAGGAAAATCAGAGACAAGAGAGGAACATGTGGATGTGTTAGCAAAGATCTTTGACTGATTGGAACAATACAATGTTCACCTAAATCCCAAGAAATGTGTCTTTGGGGTCACCTTTAGAAAGCTTTTGGGATACATAGTCTCCAAAAGGGGAATTGAGGTAGATCCTGCAAAAGTTAAAGCCATCACTGAAATGCCTCCTCCAAAGACACTAAAACAGTTGTGAAGTCTGCAAGGGAAACTCCAATCCATTCATCGGTTTATTGCTCAGCTTGCCGACAAGTGTCAACCTTTCTAACATCTACTTAGAAAGAATACAGCTTTTGTCTGGGACAATTAATGTCAGGCCGTCTTTGACCAGTTGAAAGAATACCTAGCTAATCCCCCTGCTCTAACTCTGCCAAGGCAAGGAGAGCCCCTCCTATTGTACTTCTTAGCAATAGAAACAACTATAGGGGCCTTATTAGCACAACATGATGAGTAAGGGAAGGAAAAAGCCATATATTACATCAGCCGCACCTTGATATCCTATGAGATAAACTATACACCAATTGAACGAGCATGTCTAGCCCTAGTCTTTACTTCACAAAAGTTAAGACACTACATGCTCAATCACAAAACTAAGCTCATCACCAAGATCGATCCACTAAAATATCTTCTAAATAGAGTTTCTCTTACTAGGAGAATGGCAAAATGGGTCATGATCCTTAGTGAATTTGACATTGAATATATCGAGAGAAAGGCTATCAAAGGATAGGTTATCACTGATCAACTAGCTGAAGCACCCATTCATGTAGAATTTCCTAACAAAGCCATCTTCACAATAGCACCAGCAACAGAAACATGGAAAATGTACTTCGATGGGTCATATACACATAGAGGCTTGGGGGTAGGCATCTTGTTTGTTACCCCCAAAGGTGACACCATCCCTAAGTCATTCAAAATTACATTTGCTTGTACCAACAATGTGGTAGAGTATGAGGCCCTAATCACAGGTCTCTGAATGGCAATCAAATGGAAAATTGAGAAGCTGACAGTGTATGGTGATTCCCAACTGGTCATCCGGCAAGTAAACAATAAGTACAAGACTAAAGATGATAAACTCCTGCCTTATAAAAAGATGGTCGATGACTTTAAAGACTATTTTGATGACATCCACTTTGAACAAATCCTAAGGATAAACAATAAAGCTGCAGACACCATGGCAACCATCGGATCCCTGGTCGACGTGAAGATAGATAGCAAGAAGTGCAAATTCCTAATAGAAGAGCTCCCTATTCCAGCATATGATGTTCCCCAATTAGAACTAGTGTGCAAAGTCATTGGTCCCTTATCCCCGTGGTATCAAGAAGCTAATCTATACCTCCACGATAACATCATCCCTCCTAACCTATCTGCCTCACAATGAAAAACTTTCATCTACTGAGCCTCCTGCTTCACCATTGTAGGAGATACCCTATACAAAAGGAGTCTTGATGGCTTACGATGTTTAGACTCTAGGGAAGCTAAAGTGGCCTTGCAAGAAGTACATGAAGGCATCTGTGGGGCACATTCAAGTGGACCTACTCTTGCTAAGAAGATCCTGAGGACCGAGTACTATTGGCCAACCATGGAATGAGACACCTACTGGTTTGTAAAAAAGTACCTGCCATGTCAATAGCATGGAGATCTCATTCATGCACTAGCACAAGAATTGTAGCTAATCATGACGTCATGGCCTTTCTCATAGTGGGGGCTCGACCTCATAGGGAAAATCCATCCACCATCATCCAATGGCCATAAATTCATCATAACATCTACCGAATACTTCACTAAGTGGGTGGAAGCAATACCACTCACCTTCACCATAGGAACACAGATATCCAAGTTCATCCTCCATTATATCATATGTCATTATGGTATCCCTCATTCCATCATCATCGATAATGGAAAAGCATTCAAGAACCAGGAAGTCTACACTTTGTGTGAGAAATTCCAAATCCAACAGCACTTCTCCACTCAATATTACCCTCAAGGAAACGGTCAAGCAGAAGCTTCAAATAAAACCATCCTCCGCATTCTAAAGAAGATGGTTAATGAAGCTAGCCGTGACTGGCATATCCAACTCAATCCCACCCTATGGACCTATTGCACAAGCATCCATACCCCCATAGGAGCCACTCCATATTCCCTTGTATTCAGATCCAAAGCCATTTTACCTATCGAGGTCGAGCTCCCATCCCTAAGAGTATCTCTGTAAAATATAATCAATGATGAGGAATACTGAGTCGCAAGGCTGCATGAGCTAGATTTACTGGATGAGAAATGTTTGGATGCATTGAACCATCTACAGGCCTACCAAAATCGCCTCAGAAGAAGCTATCACAAGAAAATTAAGAACTGAAAATTTGAAGTAGGTGACCTTGTCCTTATGGAAAACCAGAAAAACTTACAGGAGCACCCTAAGAAAGGAAAAATTGAACCTAATTGGTTAGGGCCTTATGTCATCACAGCTAGCTATGGATTAGGAGCGTACAATCTTGCAACACCTGAGGGGCAGCCTCTGGATGAACCTATGAACATTCTGCATCTGAAGAAGTTTTATGCATAACCCATCGAGTATCCCAAGAAAAAAATACAAAAAAATATAAAATCAAGAAAAACCTGAGTGCAATAAAGACTTCCAATGGTGAAAATCACTTCGGTGGCACCTTGGATTGGTACCATGGTGAAAACCTATTCCAGGTGCCATGTGTAGTGGCCAGTTCTACCATCTCATAAGTCCTCATTCCATCACAAACACTCCACGCCAAAATCACTTTCCATGGCTTGGAATTTGAAAACATCAGTCACCCACCCCACATCCCCCCACCCAAGGCTATCATCCCAGTATAAAGATCCTTGTAAGTTTCCTTTGTACAGCTAAAATCAAAAAATCCAAAAATAATAGAAAATAAAAAAAATCCAAAAACAATAGAAAATCAAAAAAATTTGAAAACAATAGAAAATCAAAAAAATCGAAAAACAATAGGAAATCAAAAAAATAAAAAAAATCCAAAAACAATAGAAAATCAAAAAAATCCAAAAATAATAGAAAAACAAAAAAATCCAAAAATAATAGAAAATAAAAAAAATCCAAAAACAATAGAAAATCAAAAAATCCAAAAACAATAGAAAATCAAAAAAATCTAAAAACATTAGAAAATTCAAAAATCCAAAAAAAAAATCCCCCAAAATAGATTGATTATATAAATACCTAAGAAAGATACAGTACCTGAATAAGCACCTTTTGGAACCAAATTGATAAAAGAAAATCCAAACCTAAACCACCCATTCACTGCAAATCACCCATCCCCAACATCAGAATCCACACTCATCACATATTTCTTTTAGATTGTGTTAACGATTCGCTGCCAATCACTCCACCCCATACATCGATCAACAACAATACTCTCAACTTGCAAGCATCAACATCCATCAACCCTCAGCATCACACTCAGCCTAAACCATTCCCACATCATCAAGTCTTGCCAAAACTACATATTCATCTCACTTGCATCTTGAAAGTGCCTTGATCCTATGGACACAGGGTATGTAGGTAGTCTAGAATACAAAGGAAGTATCCAATACTCAGGTACATAAGATGCACCCATCCAACCCATTTGGATGGTCTCTATTTACTGAGCTTGCTAGACCCAACAAATGATACACATGCTAGGAATATGATAGAAGTAAGGTACTTAACGCAAAAATCATCAATCAACATACCAACTATATGTCAACACATGACCTGACTATACTTTTGCCCATCTTCCAAAAATTATTCAACAAAATCCAACCGATTCTGGTCTTAGGATAGATCGTTCCTACAATGGACAAGAATCTGTCATCCTATCAACATTTATCTTGGCAAGAGCACATAATAGGTATTTGTATATTTTTGTTGGTCTTTTTTATTATTGATTTTTATCTTCTTGTCTCGCTCAAGGTCATTTCCAAAGCTACCTTGATCTCATTATATCATGGTAAGTGGTGGACAACACCTAGAGTGGACATGGTCATTGTTTCTATATGTTGTGCTTGTGGGTTGGTTTCATTACTCTAGGAATAGTATTCATATCTTGAAGCCCGGGTTGGTTCTAGCATGATCTGCCTCATTTGCATATACAGGCATCAATACCTTATATGTGCTATGAGCACTCATCGCTATGAGTCCCCTTCCTCGACTAGGCAAGGTTAGACTACCTTAGGTACGCATGAAATCAACCTATTGTTTGTGGGTCTAGTCCAAGTAATCGTGGGATATATATCATCACCTAGGTCATCTCATACCTTTGTGAAATGTATCCTACATTGCTATAATAAATTAAGAAATGCTCTCACTTAAACTTATGGAACTACTATTGCTAGCTCAAATCATCTATCTATCACCCATTCAACCATAATATCTGGGCCTAGATTTTCCACCCCGCCATCTATTCACCCCTCATCCCCCATTCTTCTAACTAATCTATCTTCTTACTGATTTCCAATCCATCCCGAACCAAACCAAATCCCCCCTCAATGACGTGGTGTCATGACCTAGCAACTCCCTCATTAACCATCCCACCCCCTTCCCCAATCTAACCATAACCAATCCTACCCTTATCCAATCCATAAACCCTTATCCTTTCCCTACCTATTCCCCTATCACTAAGCCCCACCACCCAGGGTTAAATAAAGAACATCATGTGTATCAAGACTTAATCATCTCATATATCATTAATTTGCATTTCATAATCATTTAGGTGCATTTTATAAACATTTAGTTTCATCTCATAACCATTTAATTTGTATTTCATAATCATTTAGGTGCATTTTATAAACATTTAGTTTCGTCTCATAATCATTTAATTTGCATTTCACAATCATTTAGGTGCATTTTATAAACATTTAGTTTCATCTCAAAATCATTTAATTTGCATTTCATAATCATTTAGGTGCATTTTATAATCATTTAGTTTCATCTTATAATCATGTAGTTTGTGTTGGCAAGAGACACTGTGTGGCTTCATGAGTGTTGTCATTGATGGCAACAAAGTCTATCCCACACATCCGCAATACACAGTATGCCTATACCAAAAGTCAGATTGAAGATTGTTTTGGTCTGGTGAACAAGAACAGAGTATGCAACAAGGTCCGACAATCAGGTCCAGATCTCTCAGATGGTGTAATTCAGCAAGTTACAGACTTAGGTAAGTCAAGAGGAGTATCATGACTACTATATTCCAGAGATTTAGCCTCCGATGATAAAGCATGAAATAAATATGAGCATTTCAGTGTTGGGTTCTAGACAGGCAGAGCAGACAGAGAAAGAACTGACCGGCAGAGCATTAGACTTCAATCTGGATGAGTAAATGATGTTGATCAAGTAATTTGTGGGATCATACATTGTTGGCCGACTTGATTAATGACTTCTATGTCTATGTTTTTGATATGCATCACAAATCAAGCATGGATTCAACCGATAGATCAGTAACTTGTAAATATCTTGAGTATTCTTGTTGCCGACTAGAAAGTTGTTGAAATCCTTGATGCGGATATATATACCAGATGGATTCTAGTATGTAAGTGTGTGTGTGTACAGAGATGATGAAATAAAGTGTGAATAAAAGAAGAAATAAGTGTGGAAGCAGCAATACAAGTTCGGTATGTGACAGAGCAACAACACTAAAGCAGAGGAAGAATGAAGTGCATCAGATCAGTATATTATGCCTAACCAGAACTGAACTCTAGCATTTGTAGATGCCTCTCATTAGTTCAAACACCTGATTACCTTCTGTAAGTTCTGTAGACAATGAGTCTCTTGTACGTAGTGTACCTCTTGTGAGCAGTGTGCTTAGGTAGTGAGCCCTAATTGGCAAGTGCCATTTTGTACTTCTTATTCTTTTAACAGAGGACAAAATCTTGGGTTAGTCACCCTGTGGTTTATCCCTTAACAAGGTTTTCCACGTAAAAATCCTTGTGTTATGTGTGTTGATTTTATTTCTGTTCTTATAATCATATATGCTTTGATGCTGCACTAATTATTAAAGAAGAAAAGAAAGTTAAGATATTTGAGACAATTGATTCACCCCCCTCTTAGTTATCTGCCTTGTTTCCAACAATTGGTATCAGAGCTAAGTTCCTCTAAACAGAGCCTAACAACTTGAGGAAGATCTGGGAATCTCAATGGATATGTATGGTATGAAAGAACAACTTCAGTCTGCCATAGATGAGTTCGAACAATCCCAATCTAAAGTCAATAACTTAAGAGAAAGACTCAAACAAGCTGATGATTTCATAAATGAGCTAAAAGAAAAATTGAGTATCTCTGTGAAAAAGAGAAAGGAACTACTTCAAAAATTAGCAAATCAAAGTGAATCCAATGATACTAATGAAGATCTAGGTGAGAAAAACAAGATATGTGAGAAGCTGTCAAAAGAGGTCATTATGGTAAGGCATGAGATGGAATTAGGGGTTATGAGATTCACCCAAGAAATTGAAGAGAAAAGGAAAATTGAAGATAATCTAAAACAATCCCTTAAGGAGAAGACATAGGACTACCACAAAATGGACAAAATAATTAGGCATCTTGAATCTGATCTTGAAGAAGCTAGAGATAATGAAGAACAACTTGAGAATCAGATAAACACTCTTAAACAAGATCTTCAAATAGCAAATGAATACAAAGAGAAATTCAAGATAAGCTCAGCCCAACTTGAAGTTCTTCTCGAAAGCCAAAAGAGGGTAGATGACAAGTGTGGCTTGGGATATGAGAAAGGTGAAAGCTTTGGATCTGGTCAGAAGAACTTTGGATCAGGAAATCAAAGAAATAGGCCTAGAAGACCTCTGGTAAGGCAACCAAATGCTCAAAGATATCCATCCTTCAATGGATACTGCTTCAATTGCAACAACTTCAGTCATAAAGTAACTTAGTGCAGAAGGAGAATGAATCAGACTAATCCATCCTTCTTCGGATAATGTTTCAACTGTAAAAGGTATGGTCACAAATCTCATGAATGCAGAAATTTTCAAATAAACAATTCATTCAATGGTAGATGATTTGCATGCAATAGGATGGGACATATGGTTAATCAATGCAGTTCAAGAGGATATTAGTCAAATATGTAAAGAAATGTTGTTTGTTACAATTGCAATAGATCCAGTCATATTGCCAAATTCTGCAGAAGGAAAAATCAGGATAAAAAGGGTCCAGTGCATCGTAATCAAGAACAAGATAAGGGAAAAGGTAAAGTGAATGCAGATGAAGTTCAAAGGGAGATGAGCAAGATTTGGGTGAAGAAGAGTACATAAAATATTGGGGATAGATCGGCACCAGAATCTGGTGCTGATATTCCTTTTGAAAACTAAACAAATGAGCTCTGGCTCAGGGGGAGTCATAGAGAAAAATAAATTCCCCCAGCCAGTCAATTAGTGCGTAAATTGGCACATGGAATGCTACAGATTAAATGGTTCTTAGAAAAATATCTAAATAACCCTCGATAAAAATATGAAAGATCCGCATGGAGTTTTGCAAGAGTTTAATCATCCAAGATTGATCTGGTTTGACAGCCATCCGGTAAAGCAGGATTTTCACAGACAGATCCGATATGATTCAAAATTGAAATACTTTGATCTGCAGATCCATGGCATGATTGAAGAAAAGAAGATACATTGTCAATCCTCATTCAAAATAATTCTAAGTGCAACATAGTGATTTGAGAAGATCTCTCTCAAAAGAGGGCAACTGGATAACATAAGTTGTGCATTTATTGCAAAAGGAAATTAGGGTTTGTGCAAAAATAAAAGGGTTGTTTCATTCATCATTTGCACACTTGCATTCGCGAAGAAGATAAGAAGAGCTTTGCAACGAAGTTTTTACAATCCACTCAAAGATCAACTAGAAATTGAAGTCAACTAGCGATTTGTTCCAGCTCCTATTTCAAACCCTAAGGCGTAAAAAGCTACTTCCATTCTGAAAATCTCTCTCTGAATCTTTTGCAAGATGGCTACTCCAATGGTTGTAAATATCACTGATAGGTCGCATCCAAAATTCAAGAAACATCCCTACAAATCTCTATAAGTTGATCCTTTAGGCACATTTTCTAGCATTCCACATGGGGTATTGCACATAGAAGATGTTAGAGTCTATATCCACACCAACATTGAGGAATTTGGAGACTCCAAGTTAATGGACATCTATCACAAACAATTAATAGATGAGAGTTTTGAACTCAAACCCCAATACAAGGCCCTCCAGGATAAACACTTCGGACATTGCATACACTTTCCCTATTTTGCTGAAGATGATTGGGTCCGGTATGTCCTAAGTAGAATGCATGATAATTTCATGTGGTTAATGAGGCCCTTCAAGATAACAAAAGATGTCATCAGGGCAGTAACTAGACTACACTCATCCAATGGGTTACCTGCACTCAAATCTATCAAGAACCAGACAGTAACTAAAGCCACTGGATCTAAGTTTGACAAGAGAGCATTGACCATAGATGACATCACAGATCTAGATGTCAAATTTGCCTTAATGATAATTGGGTATAAGATCTATCATTCTAGCAGGGAGAATTCTGTGTCTGGGACTGTAATATATGTAGCATATCAGATGTTGAGGGAAAATATAGATTATGACCTATGTGATCTCCTCTTAAATCAATTGTTAGAAAACCTGCAGAAGATCAAGAAGGATAAGAAGAACTCCTTTAAGTATGGTTGTTTAATACTGTGTTTATTCTTCTATTACATGAATGAGCTGCTTGGATCAAGTGGTTGGGTTTGGCAAAATGACAAACCAGTTGCAATCTAGATTAGAGACTATATGTATGGACTTGGTGATGCTAAAGCTCAAAGCACAGCTCTCTGGGGTTACTTTAAGAACTTCCAAAGCATGATGCAAGCTAGAGAGAGGATACCTCAATCCATAGTTGAGAAATACAAGGATATAGTGTGCTTCATGGTTGACACTAATCAATGCCTAATGGAGGCAGTTGAGCCCAGAACAGTGTGGCTAATGCCAATGGGATACAAGGTCGATGAGAAAATCTTGGAGCTACATATTCAACACCTATTAAGCCAACCTAAGGACCCTGAGGCAGAAAGGTTTGAAACCTTTCAAGAACTAAGTGTAAAAATACATGTTGAGCTAAGACAACTGGAGATAAAGAGGAAAGTTAGAAGGGAAGTCGAGGAAATTGCCAAAAGATTTGGCATATCAAAAGAGGTAGTAGATGCAAACAGAGAAAAAATGGAAAGGGCTGAGAAAGAGAAACAAGAAGAAGAGAAAGGAAGTGTTCCAGTACAAGCCTCCACCTAGACTAGATTCTCCATGAGCTCTGCACCTGCCACTCCTAAGAGCTCAAGAGCCTCCAAACCAGAAGTCAAGACATCCAGAAAGGGACAAAAGAGAATGAAAACAAAACCCACAAGGTCATACACAAGTCTCAAGGATGATGAAGAAACAGAGTCTGATGAGGAAATTAAGAAAATGAAGAAGAAGAAGAAAACATCTAGGGAATTCTCTGCCAGTAAAAACAAAGAAGAAAAGGCAGAAGAATTTGTTGAAAAGCCCACTCTTTCCATTGATGATATCATCAAGGTAGTCACTGTGGATGGGAACCTGCAACCAGTAATAGAGTTCTATGATGAATATAGTGATACTAACAAGAGGATTCTAAAAGAAGCTACAGTCAGGTACCTAAATATTTACAATAAAGCATTCATTGAAATTATTTCATTGATTCCCAAAAGTCTAGAGAAGGTGCTTGAACTAAGAAAAGAGAATGCAAAAGAAAAAGAATTAGAGATTAGGGAACAGATAGCAATTCAACTCTATCCTTATATTACTCCAAAGTAAATGGACGTGATCTTTAAGGACTGTAAGGATGAATTCTAGAGCAAAGCAAGAATGAATAAACTTATGCTTGGAGAAACTGACCAAGTAGCAAGAGAAACAAAAGACATCCTCTGGAATGCCTTCAAAAGATTCAATCTTCCTATTGTAGAGGAAATAGATGAAGAACCTTCTACCATGGATGTTGAAGGATTAAATGCAACCAATGAAGAATCTTTTGACAAAAATGTAGAAGGGTCAAAAGAGATAGATGAAGAGAAGTCTAAGGACTTGGATTCCTCTATTCTGGAAGAGGAAGTTCATGAATTAGTAAATACAGGTAACATCTCTCCTCCAGATCACACTACAGACATTCTAGATTTAGGAGTTGAAGGAGAAGGAAGAAAAGAGGAGAAAGTGAGTCAAGAAGAGGAGGTAAAGGGAAATGAAGAAGAACAAACAGAGAAGATCTATGATGATAGTTCTGAGATCCCAAAAGAAAAGAAGACTCAGTCACCATCAAGAGACACTACAGAGGTAGTGAAGAACTTCTTGAATAAAGAAATGATGGAGATAGATGAACTTGAACTATTTCAAGGACCACTAAATTTTGACTCTCTCTCTAGTCCAGACAATGAAAATAGCATCTTTTGCTCAAGCCAAAGCAAAAGAAAAACTTTTGAAATCTCACATGGAAGACTGTGAGCTTTTGGAGATTGCATCCAGGATACTGGAGAAGATCATGCCATCATTTCAAAAGGATCCTTTGGCTTCTCCATCCAGTAACTTGAAATCTCTGGTAAACTTTGTTAGCACTCATTTTGAATCTTTAGAGAAATCAGTAGAAACAAAGGTTCGGAAGGAGTTTTTGGGAAAACGATTCACTGAAGTACAAGGACTCATTGCTAATGATAGGAGGACCCTAGACATTGGAATAAAGAGCCTTGAAAATACTCTTAAAGATGGTGGGGACATGTACAAATTTTATCTATCTTGGCCCAAAGTGATAGAGGATATTGAAAAGAAGGTGAAAGAACAAGAAGGTAAACTATCAAGTTTATCTTAGAATTTTGATCCCCTCACTACATCCTTAATAAATCAAGAATGCCAGGCCATTGTCATCATAAATGAAATAAAGAGGCTGAACAAAGAAAAGAAGGATATAGTAAACAGAATGAGTGAACTCAGAGGGATAATTATCCCTAAGTTAGAGGCAATGCACGAGGCCTTGACAGATGGTCGGACCATAGCCTGGACCAGTGATCCGGTAGATCTAAGAAGTGCAGAAGCATATGCATTTTTGTTGAGTGGTCACATCTCCATTTTGGATAGGATGAAATAGAGCTGGGCCACAAAGTTTGTACAGTTGAAGGCCACTTTTGCAGATATACTCAAGTATATGTAAGTATAACATGTATATATACTTATGCAGCCATGTATAGGTTAATTTTTGCAAATTTTGGTGTGTGGGTTCCGCCCTTTGCCATTGATGTCAAAGGGGAAGTGAGGAGTAGTGAAAAATGTGGAATCCAGTGAAGGGGGAGCTCCGGTAAAATAGTGCATAAGATAGAGCATCAGCCAAGGGGGAGTTTACTGCAACACTTAAGTCATTTTTCACTAAGTACTGCCATCAATACCAAAGGGGGAGATTGTTGGCAAAAGACACTGTGTGGCTTCATGAGTGTTGTCATTGATGGCAACAAAGTCTATCCCACACATCCGCAATACATAGTATGCCTATACTGAAAGTCAGATTGAAGATTGTTTTGGTCCAGTGAACAAGAACATAGTATGCAACAAGGTCCAACAATCAGGTCCGGATCTCTCAGATGGTGTAACTTAGCAAGTTACGGACTTGGATAAGTCAAGAAGAGTATCATGACTACTATATTCTAGAGATTTAGCCTCCAGGGATAAAGTATGAAAAAGATATGAGCATCTGAATGTTGGGTTCTAGACAGGTAGAGCAGACAGAGAAAGAACTGACCGGCAGAGCATTAGACTTCAATCTAGATGAGTAAATGATGTTGATCAAGTAATTTGAGGGATCATACATTATTGGCTGACTTGATTAATGACTTCTATGTCTATGTTTTTGATACACATCACAAATCAAGCATGAATTCAATTGACAGATCAGTAACTTGTAAATATCTTGAGTATTCTTGTTGCTGACTAGAAAGTTGTTGAAATCCTTGATGTGGATATATATACTAGATGGATTCCAGTATGTAAGTGTGTGTACAGAGATGATGAAATAAAGTGTGAAGAAAAGCAGAGATAAGTGTGGAAGCAGCAATACAAGTCTGGTATGTGACAGAGCAACAACACTAAAGCAGAGGAAGAATGAAGTGCATCAGATTAGTATATTGTGCCTAACTAAAACTAAACTCTAGCATTTGTAGATGCCTCTCATCAGTTCAAACACCTAATTACCTTCTGTAAGTTCTATAGACAGTGAGTCTCTTGTAGGCAATGTGCCTCTTGTGAGAAGTGTGCTTGGGCAGTGAGCCCTAATTGGCAAGTGCCATTTTGTACTTCTTATTCTTTTAACAGAGAATACAATCTTGGGTTAATCACCTTGTGGTTTTTCCCTTAACAGGGTTTTCCATGTAAAAATCATTGTGTTATGTGTGTTGATTTTATTTCTGTTCTTATGATCATATATGCTTTGATGCTGCACTAATTATTAAAGAAGAAAAGAAAGTTAAGATATTTGAGATAACTAATGCACCCCCCCTCTCAGTTATCTGTCTTGTTTCCAACAGTTTGCATATCATAAATCATTTAGTTACATAGCATAATCATTTAGTTTCATTTTCATAATCATTTAGTTACATTTCATAATCATTTAATTTCATAATCATAATTATTTAGTTACATTTCATAATCATTTAGTGGCATATCATAATCATTTAGTGGCATCACATAATCATTTAGTGTCATTAGCATAAATCATTTAGTTACATAGCATAATCATTTAGTTTCATTTTCATAATCATTTAGTTACATTTCATAATCATTTAATTTCATAATCATAATCATTTAGTGGCATTTCATAATCATTTAGTGGCATATCATAATCATTTAGTGGCATCACATAATCATTTAGTGTCATTAGCATAATCATTTGATTTGCATATCATAATCATTTAGTTGCATTTCACAACCATCTAGTTGCATGTTCATATTTCCATTTGCATGCATAATATGTGTTTATTAAGATAAGCATATATTTCCATTTAATTACATTTTTGCATCCATAATAAATGTTTATTAATCTAAACATTTATTGGCATTCTACATCCACATCATAATCCATAATCACAAACATGTATATATCAACATAAGTAAACCATCATTACATCTATCATATTACATCAATAGGTACATCCATAACATCAACATAATACATCTCATAAACACAACACATCCATAACATCTCATAAAACTCATCACATCATCATAATATGCATAATCCATACAAACATACTACATCCATCAACATAAGCATCATCATAATCATATAAAGCATCATAAACAAACATGTAGACCATCAAAAATCACCATCTCATATATCATCATCGCATAAATGTACATCGCTCATATGTACATCAAAAAAATATATGTCATGATACAATGCCTCCAAGGGCCAAAATGATACAACTGTCAACCCTTAATAGTGGACCCTCTGCTTGACTCAGTAGGGGATCCTGGTCATGGTTGTGGCTGTGGTTGTGGCTATGGTCCTACTTGTGGCTGTGGCTATGGCTACAGCTGAGGCTGTACTTGTGTAACCTTCTGGGGCACCTGTGATGGGGGACCCATCAACTACTAAATAGACTGAACCGATCTAGATCTTTGTGACCTAGACATCTGGGATTCGTTGAGTTAACCGTAGCTCGGTACATGCTGCTCTGCAGGCACTACCGCCTGATAGGCCCCTTGATAATAATCTGCCCATCCTCTAGCCTCTACTAGCTGTCCTTGTACCTAAGACAACTGTGTCTGCATCAGTGTCAAAAGTAGGCCCATACCAGTACCCGAAGCCTATAAACTAGCCACCATATCCTCTACCTATCAGGCTCTCAAAAGTACAGCATCTCGCTCACCAGTCAAAATGGCTATCTCACCCTATGCCTAGGCTAATTGTGCATGTAGCACACCCACCTATCCATCTGTACTATCCAGTAGTGCAATCGTGTCCCTCAACTGCACTAACTCTGCATCACGAATCTATAAAGCCTCCTGCAAACTGGCAACCTATCCCCACAGGGTCTCAATCTCCTCATCCTCTCCACTCTAAGGCTACTGATGAGATGAAAGCTCTTGAGGCCCCAAACCTCCACCTACCACCGAGGTAGCCACCTCTAAACCAGGAACCTACTATCTTGTTGTAACAGCCTACTGCTACTGTTGCTGTGATATCTGTGGTAGGGGAAGAACCTCCCTACCTGTCCTCTGCCATCCCCCACGCTACTGAGGTGCCCTCTACCTCGACACCTCTCTGATATAAACCTACTCAATAGGTAGCTACTACATAGGTACCCACTATCGCACCTACTGCTGGGGCAACTACAAGCTACCACATGCCTGCCCCTCTCCCCTAAGCCTAACCTATCCAGCTGCTACTGCTGCCAACACATCCATCAGCTCCCCATCTCCTCCAACCTCCACAAGATAGTCTACAATAATCTCCTCTCCCTCCTCTAAGAAATCCTTTCCATCGGAATCATCATCCCCATCCTCCTCTAACTCCTCGTCCCCTGATGCTACTGCCTCCTCCAGGGGGACTACCTCCTATGCAGGGTCTATGAACTGTGTAGGCTGCCCCATCTACCACCATGTCTCATAGGCAGGAGTGGTACCTGTATCCCTAACCTCACTCTGCCAATCCCACATCAACGGCTCCAAAGCTACAAAATCCTCTAAGGCAACCCGGGGCTGTATGGTCGAAGGCCAATAACATGCATCTCGACAGGTCTATACAAAAATTGCCATCTGCTATGAAACATCCTGCTATAGCCCAAACTGTTGCATAACTCATGATGGAAGATACATATCGATGGTATGGTCCCCCTGACCTATCAGGTAGCAATACTAGAATGTGTAGGGCATGTGAACATCATCATCTGGCCAGGGTTCCACTCTGATGTATGGTCACCAAGTAACCTAAATGATGTCATCCAAAACCCGTCTCCAATATCAAACCTTACCAATGTATGTATACTCAGTATCTTGATACAAGAAAACAAAGGCCTCAAAATGACGGTAATAGTACCCACATCTTAGCCAAGTGATCAGAATATGCTCCCAAATCCATACATGAAGCAAAGTAACTCCGATTGATAGAGCTAAATCATGATGATAAACAATTGTATGCATCTCATGATAAAGCTGCACCAACATCGCTGGTCCCCAAGCATACACTGTCTCATGTCAGACCATCCCCTCAATGACCTCTCCCCATCCAACCAGAAATCCCCTGCCTCTTCTATCTGGCATCACTATGCCACCGACCAATGCACATAGGAATAAAGTAAAATGATCTGCACCCACTGCTAGTGTCCCCTCATAGCTCATCTCCCTCCTATCCACTGATAAAACCATGTGATCGCGACCAAATACTCTAACTAAGGCCCTCTGTCCCCTCGTCATGTCATATGTCACCTGGTGACCATGAATCGGTATCTTGAGGATGCGATAAACATCCTCAAGAGTAATGGTGATCTCGCCAGTAGGAAGCAAAAATGAACAAGTCTCTGGCCGATACCACTCTATAATAGCTGTAATCAGAGCTCTATGAGCTCACAACACTGGCATCGATGTGGCTGTTAAAAACCCTAACCTCGCTAGTCGAGCTCGGGTGGCATCATTGAAATGATCAAATAACACCATCACAGCCGGCATGCATCACTCCCACGAGGACACTATAAATGACCTCGCATCCTGCATCCATAGTTTTCTTGTCAGAACCTACCTATTCTTCCAAAATCCACCCTTTCCTCTACTATTGAAAGACAAAACATTTTTAGCACCACAACAGGTAACTTTTTGTGCCAATCCTAAACTTGGCGCCACTATTCCCCCACATAGCGCTAACATAGAAGATAGCACCATTGCCCAGCATCTTTGTGCCATTCCAGAATATAGTGCCAAAACACTATTTAGCACCATTTCAAAAAACGGCACCACTATTCCAAACAACGCTGACTTAGAAAATAGTGCTAATCACCAACAAGGTGCCAATCCTCAAGAGGGCATCACTAACTAATATAGCATTAATCTAGAATTTAGTGCTACCCCCAACCCAATTTGGCACCAATGCACCAAATTTCTACCCCGCGCAAACATTGTGCTAAAATAGGGGATGGCACAAAAATGATAAGCATTTGGCTCCAATCCCCCCTTTTTCTACCCTAGAGGATAGCACCAATCCAGAGGATTGTGCTAATCTGGTACCCATTTTGCATTGTGCGACCTTGCGATAGCGCCAAAAACCCAAAATCCCAATTCTTGAAAGCAAAAATGTGATAACCTCAAAAAATGACAAAGCTAGGGTTAAGGCCTACCTGGGGTCCAGCCTTTGGTGCCCGGTCGTATTTTCAGAAGCACTCAGAAATGTGTGTGTATCGCAGGAACATGGGATTGCAGTCTGGCATCTCCTCTTCACTCCTTCTCAATGACTCAATGTGGCACTCTTAGGGCCTGCTATTCTAAATATAGTGGGCCATGTCATCCCTCCACGCAGTTTTTCTCCCCTAGGGTGCAGATCACAACCATTTTTTCCTATTCTTCTTCCTATCAACCTGTTTTCCTATCCACTATCCGAATTTCACTTTTGTTGTGTCCTTTCGAGAGATCGCCTAATTTTTTTTTTAATTTTTCACCGATCTCTCAAGGGGGCATCCCTCACTCATTCCATTCCTTCTTAGCAGCTAGGGCATATTTTTGTTTGACCTGATGCCACTTCCTTGCTAGGTCCTTATACCACATCAAAGATGGGCAAATGTAGACATCTAAAAATGTCTTCATCATCAAATCGACTCCCGACCTCCCTAAACATACCTATTTCCTTCCTAAACAATTAATTAAATTTTCCTTTAATTAATTATCCCTTAAGGCATCACCCAAATTTTCATCATTCTATCTCCAACAATTGGATTAATTTCATGAATTCAATAGTTCAACCTTAGCCAATTAATTAAATAAATAGGCAATATTTATTTGGTTAATTTCCCCCTTCTCACTAAAACCAATTGATTAGTTAAATCAGGTTTAACTAATTAATTCAGCCTATTAATTAGCCTATCGCTACCCTAGGTAATTAAATAGCCATTATTTAATTGCCTACCCTAGCCTATATCATCCTAGCCTTAGGATTGATTAAATAAATCCTTATTTAATCAATCTTAACTTCTTACTAATCCATCTACTAATTTATTCCATCCAGATTAATTAGGTTAACCACCCCAATTAAGTTGGTCAAACCCTCATTAACACTGCTCCCCACATCCCATGAATAAAAAATTGATTTCCATGCCACATAAATCAATTTTTAATACACATTTGTCATAATCCTCATTAAATACCTCTTACACCCCTTACACATGTCATACCTCATTAATATCTACTCTTCCCCAAATGAATTTTAAATTCATTTTACCCTTCCCCATGTGAATTTTTTAATTCACAAATAATCCACTACACTCCACCTCTTTTATGAACCCCTCTTCCCAAGATGAATTAAAAATTCATCTTTATTCCTAGCCCTCCATTCTCTAAGATGAAATCTAGGCCCTCCACATCATCTTCATCCTCCACCGTTGATCTCTCAAATTAATCTCAACCATTGGATCAAAATCTCTCCAAAATGCTTATAAATACAACATCCTCCAAGCCACTTCATCATCTAGTTTCTAAGTAATGTTATCATGCCAAAATATCCTTTGAGCTAAGTAATTTCTTGAATTGCATTTGTAATCTTGAGAGCATTTCAGATCTCCTTTGAAATTCTAGGGTAATGTTATCACCTAGATTTGCACCCTTGCGTACAGTTGTGAAACCTCAGCAATCTGGAGTAACATGGGAATGATCTCTAAGTGTGGGACTTTGGTAAATAAGATCAGACCTCCAGAGAAGGCCAGCTTCCTTAACTGGTTATCACCTAAAACTACTGAATCTTAAGAGGAAAAGAGAGAAGGAATGCTTTAAATTGAAAGATGAAACAAAAGCTTGAAAACAAAGGGTGATTCACCAAGTTTAATAAAAGAACCCTCACAATACTAAGGAAATGCATAGCATAACCAAATATAACAAGCAAACATACACAGATTCAATTGATCCTAGCAAAAGTGAGAAACTAGATGATTTAGAGGAATAGAGACATTCACAAACAACCATATGCAGATTCACATAGGACTAGAAATTAGTCCAAAGAGGCCAAATAACTTGAGTATATTCAGTGGGAAGGCACAGTTATAGTATAGAAGGATCTGTTTGGAAACAGAAAGCTTGAATGTTAAAAATTTTCCAACCTTATTTACATCATATGAATACATATATATAGCATTCCAAACTAACCTAGGTCGGTTACAAAAATGTGCTCTAAGAGCTGTCTCAGAAAATATCTACATTTAGTGACTATCAAGCCACAGGAGTTATGGCACCAAATATCTGGCACTGGGCAGATAAAAGATATTTTAAGTCTTCAATGCAAGCTACTGCATCATTGATCCTCAGCAATGCATACCTTAAAATATCTAGTACCATCAATGCGAGCAGCTTCCATTACTTGCAGAAATAAATGTGAAAAATATCTGCATCCTACCCCAAAAAGTCGCTGAAACGTCCATGGCCCAAAATATGCAAGGCCAGATCTAAAAATGGAAAGGTGACAAAAACTCCTGAAAACCTTACCAAATGAAAGAGGGGACCAAAATATGCATCTTTGTCTCTTACAGCATGTTGAAATTCGCTAGGACGCAGGAGATACAAGCGGTCAATGTTTTGGTCAACCGCCTATATATATCGCTTGTGTTTGCCACTCAAATCGGCATCCAAAACCTCCTCTGCAACTCCATTTGCATATGCATGGTGCTTTGTACATTTGGCTCGAAATGACCCTTTGAATTTTGAAATTGTATATGCATACAATTTATTTTTGTATATGCGGGCCCCACCATTTGTATGTTAACTTGCATGTATGTCTGCTGCCACATGGCATCGCCTAATTCGTTGTTGCGATAGTTCAAGGAGCATCGCTGAAAATTGTATCTGCCCTTTGCATATTGCAATATACAAGCACAATGTACATGCAAGCCACGGACTTTAAACTTTATGAAATAGCCTGAAAAGACATTAAAATCTGACTTGTATACCTCCTTTGTATGTTTGCTTGTATATCGCATGATATACAAGTGCCAAAAATACAAGCATTGAACCCCAAAATTTATCAACTTTTTTGACTACTGGGTCGGATCCGACTTGTATCACTTTTCTTTGTATATTTCTTTGCATGTACAAATATACAAAACACTTATACATATACAAGGCGGACCTGAGACCTAGATATGCTGAATTTGATCTTTGATTCAAGTCTGTCTTGCATACAACCCTTGTCTCTCTGACTTGTATATCGCCATATACAATCACCCATATACAAGGCGGAGCCCAAAACTTTATAAAACAAGTTAAAAAAGCAATCAAGTTCAGCTTGTATGTAAACCTTTGTATATCGGCTTTGTATGTAAAAACATACAAAGCAAAATATACAAGCCATTGTAGCAAATGTATCTCTAACTTGTATCTTAGGCAAAGGTCCCTTGTATCTCTGACATACAATCGGCCTTGTATGTGCACGGGCCCCACCTCTTGTACATTCGGCCTTGTATGTTTCTCTGTATGTTTCGCTTGTATGTTTCACTTGTATGTGCAAAACATACAAGCGAAATATACAAAGAAACATACAAGGCCGAGTGCATATTCCACTATAGTGGATGCACTTGTATGTCAAACTTTGTATCTTTTCATTGCATGTGCAAACATACAACATAATATGCATTTGAAGCCCGATATACATTGAGAGAATATTCCTATAATTTATCTCCTGCTTTGTATAATTTTCCTTGTATGTTTCCATTGTATGAACCAAATATACATGCAAAAATGCACAAAACTCACTTTTTTCATCATTTTCTAAGGCCGATAGAGATTTTGCAAGCCTGCCAATGAACATTTGAACTGTATGTTGACCAAAACTTTGACCATAAATAACTTCTTTATTTGGCTGAATTTTAGGGTGATGTAAAAAGCAAACCTGCCTATTTTTTCAAGCTCTTTCCAATGGTAAGGTTTTTCAAGCAAGACTTTTTTTGGGGAAATTTGGCACCTTAAGCTTTATAGGAACATTTTCCAAAGGATTTTCAAGGAAAAATACTAGGTGAACTGTTTAGCTCTGGACAGGGGAAAATGGGTCAACAATTTGGTGACTTCTATGGGATGTTTGCCTACTAAACATAAGATCAGTGGCCTTATTGCATCAATTGGACATGGGGTCAAGTCAAAAACATGTTGGAAAGTTGAATCCTACCCCTAAAACACAAAAAGGAAGAGACCTGCATTCTCGTAATGATAATGTAGCCTGTGCAGAAACACTTTAGGAAAACAAAAATCTAAACTAAGGTGCAACAACACTTATTGAAAGCATAGAGGCCTAATCTACTGATTTACAAAGCACTCATACCTCAAAACACCTCTTTAATTGTATCCCATTGATTGGGATAGGTAAATTTTGTCCATACATGCTTGATAACTAAAATGCATTGTGCTCCTTGCATTCAGTAATGAGAAATGGGCCACTCCACATGCTGTCAAACTTGGAATGCTTTCCTGGTCTGCTTTTCAATTCATCCCATTTGAGTACCATGTCACCCATTCTAAAGTTCTCGGGGGTGGCCTTCTTATCAAAATTTCTTTTTGTTTGAAGCTGATGATATTCCATAGTCTTCATAGCCTTGTCTCTGATTTCTTCAAGCTCCATAAGCTGAGCATATCTGATAGCCATGGGATCTCTTGCTTCAAACATTTCTAGCTGATTCATAATGTCTAGTGCTGGCAGCTCCATAAATATAGGCAATCTTGCTTCCTTCCCATAGACTAACATATATGGAGAGTTTCCAATGGACCTTTTAGGAGTTATTTTGTCAGCCCACAAGGCATATTTCAAATTAGTGTGCCAGGTCCTCTAGTTGGCTTCCATTGATCTTTTAATGATTCTTATGAGATTTTTATTTGTAGACTCAGCCAAACCATTACCCTGTGGGTAATAATTTGATGAAGTATTCAAATAAATCCCATTCTTAATAGCCCAGTCAGTTATTTTCAATCCTACAAAGGCCAAAGCATTGTCTGAGATGATAGACTCCGGCACTCCAAATCTAGATATCAAATCATGATAAAAATTCAAGACAACATTTTCATTGGATTCCTTCAGGGCCACTGCTTCAGTCCATCTTGTGAAATAATCTATAGCTATAAGTATCCATCTATGGCCTGCACTTGATGGTGGGTTAATAGGACCTATAAAATCAATGGCCCATCTCATAAAGGGCTGCTCTACCTGAATTGGCTGTAGAGGTAAAGCTGGCAGCCTTTCCTTTCCTACAAAAATGGCACATTTTATACATTTTCTAGCCCATGCATGGGCATCCTTAAATAAGCTAGGCCAATAATAGCCAGCTCTCATTACTTTCCAAGCAGTAGTCCTTGGGGCAAAATGGCCCCCTGCTGTTCTATCATGAAACTCATGAAGCACTTTATCAGTCTGATCATAATCAATGCATCTTAGCAATACACCATTAAAATCCTTTCTGAAAAGGATGCCATTTATTAAAACATATGGAATAGATTGCAGTCTAAAATACCTTCTTCTAGTTCTATTTAGACCTGTAGGACATTTACCAATTCGCAAAAATTGAGTCATGTCATTTTCCCAACTGGTGCCTATTGCTGCTGTATCATTTTGATGCTCCTCTTGAATAGTCAGAAGCACCTCCGCTTCTTTTTCTATTTCATTCTCTGAACTGGTAGCAAGTTGTTCACTGAGTCCTTTGCCTCTGACAAGCTTGGTTATCTTGATCTCCACATCATATTCCATGACTTTGGTGATCCAACTATCCCTTTTCTCACTAACATCTTTACTCAACAAGAACTCCTTCACACTGGGATGAGCAACCATCAAATGTATCTTGTTATTAGAAACAAGGTGCTGAAACTTCTTGAGGCTCTTTATCACTGCCAGGACATGTTTCTCAACAAAGCTATACCTTTTCTCGTACTCCTCTAGCCCTTGGCTAAAGAAAGCGATTGGTTTCTCAAAACCTTCACTCTGCTATTGTACCAGGATTGCAAAGATTGTATCCAGGCCACCATAAGCATATAAGATAAAATCCTTGGAGAAATCAGGGTTTTCCAGAGTTGGTGTAGCTGCTAATGCCTCCTTGATGGACTCAAAGGTGAACTTGGCCTCCTTCGTCCAACTGAAAACTACGTTCTTCTTTAACATAGACGTCAAAGGCTTCAAAAGATTCATAATGTTGGGGATAAATCTCCGCAAAAAATTAATTCTACCAATAAAACTTTGAAGCCCCTTCTTGTGATTGGGTAAAGGTAGCTCTAGAATACCCCTTACCCTTTCAGAATCAATGGTAATGCCTTCCTTTGACACAACGTGTCCTAATAGCTTGCCTTCATGTACGGTGAATATGCACTTCTTGGGATTAAGAGATATCCCGAATTCCTTGCATGTTTCAAATACTAGCCTCAGATGAGATAAATGTTCGGCTGCATTCTTGGAAAAAACTGTGATGTCATCCAGGTATACCAGCACCAATTTATACATCAAACCCTTAAAGGCCATATCCATGGCTCTCTAGAAAGTAGAACCAGCATTCGAGAGGCCAAAAGGCATTCTTTTGTAGGCCATAGTACCCCATTTGGTGGTGAAAGTGGTCTTGAACTGATCCTCCTCCTTGACTAACACCTGATTGTAACCAGAAAACCCATCAAGCAAAGAAAATCTTTCTGAGGTAGCCACTACCTACAGAATTTGCTCCATTGAAGGCAATGGGTAGTGATCTTTTAGGGAGGCTCTATTGAGGTCTCTGAAGTTGACACATAGCCTAATCTCTCCATTCTTTTTTTCTTACAGGAACAAGGTTGGAGACCCAAGAAGTATGCTTGATTGGAAAAATGATTTTCCCTTCAATTAGCTTAGTCAGTTCTTTAATCATTGGAGGCTCAAGCTTTGGATTTAAAGGTCTTTGCTTATGCCTCACAGGTTTAGTACCTGGTTCTAACTCTATGGTATGCTGGGCAATATGAGGATCAAATCCCTTCAGGTCTAAACAATCCCAAGAGAACACATCTTCAAACTCTTGACAAAGAGCAATAAAAGCTCTTCTGTCCTCAGCTGAGCAGATTTTACCGATTTTAAGAAGCTTACCTTTAAAAATCTTCAACTCTTCATAATGCTTTTCTTTTACCTGCATACTAGTCTTTCTTTTCTTCAGTTGATCATCTATATTAAAAATAGATTCCAAGGTTACCAATCCCTTGAGCAGCTTGTTTGTCCTCAACTGAACAAATTGATCATTGCCATATTGTTGTTTAAGCTTATCTTGATTTATCACAAAAAATTCATCTTCCTCCAACAAGAAACATAGGATCTGCTCATCACTTTCAAAAACTTGCCAATGAATATTATTATCAGGGATAGAGGGCTAGTCCACTATTTTTACATGAGGTTGTACCTTCCCCTTTTGAATGTCACTAGGGATGTAAAACTGAGCCCCAATTGTAGCTAACCTATCAGCATGGGAGTTCTGATTTCTTGGAATGGAAATCAGATTGAAAGCATCAAATTCTTCAATCATGTCCCAAACCCTATGTTTGTAGCATTTCAGAACATCATTTTTTGTAAGATGTAGTCCTCTTACCTGATTTACAATTAGTTCACTGTCCCAAAACACTTGTAAACAACCAATCTTTCTCTTTCCTACCCATTGTAAACCCTAGATCAATCCTTCATATTCAACAATGTTATTGGTGCATGAGAAGGCAAAACAGAAAGCAGCTTAATATCTCTCACCCTGGGGAGATACAAGCATTGCACCACCACTGGATCCATTTCTGCTCCTTGAGACATCAAAGTACATTTTCCATACTTCTCCTTGTTGCTCTATCTGTTATTCTGAACCTTTCACAAGATTTGGAATTACTGTTTTAGACTCACGAAGTATATAGACCCCCATACCATTTTCTTGAATATGTGCCTCAGGATCATCTATAACATTTTCTGAGGACCACTCCCTTAGGAGTACCTCTGGTATGCTTTCAGCTTGTAGTTCTTGAGCAGCAACAAGCTCAGGATCATAGGAAATAATGCAATTTGCATTAACAACACTCAGTGTGTAAGGCTCTATGTGATGATTTGAAAGTAACTCAGATTTTAAAGTTACTTTGGTGCCATATCTGGTCCTAAAAAATATGTGGGACTAGTCTGAGGATAAATATCCTCCTATCTTGGCTGTAAATTCTCTTGATAAGTACATGGCAAAATAAGGAGGCAAATCTATGATGAACACCTCCTATGAAATGGAAATATTTGGGCAAGTGTGCAGATTGAGGCCTAGGTCTTTTATTACACCCACAGTATTAACAGATGTGCCATCTAATTGGAGTACACCCTTCTCAAGAGGCTGGTATTTGAGCCCTAATTGGTCTGCAATTTGTTTAGGCATCACGGAACTACTTGCTCCATTGTCCACCATGCAAATATGTACTAATTTGTCTCTAATTATTAATGATACATAGAATGGGAGTGGTTTAGCACTTTGGTTTGGTTGTTTGTTGTTATCCTGGGATGAATTGGTGAGGATAGCCCTATTTGGGTCAACAGTCATATCTTTAGATATTTTCAAATCAGACAAGGCAGATTGCAATATGTCTTTTTGGCCCGGGATGGCTAAAGAATCCCACATAGATATTGTCACATTCATCTTCTTCATATTTTCAATAATATTGAAAGGTGGAGTGACACTTACCTTTTGTTGTGATTTTGTAGCAGCAACCTCTACTTGCAATGAGGCATTTCCCTTGCCATTGCTAAAGTATTTCTTTGTAGAATATGGGGAAATTGAGGTATAGAAGCATCAACAGGTGCTTTTCCTTTATTTGCTGCTTGTTCAATCTCGTAACCCCTCTTCTTAGCTCTTGTATTTGCTACAACTGAGGTGTTATCACTATTTATGCCACAGAACTCACCTTCTTGCTAGTTCATGAAAGTAGAATCTCCCTGAGGTTGTTCTTGTTGTTGTACGACTCCATCATTAGGTGTATTTAACTATGGGACTGCAACATTTTGCACCATTAAAGCTTGATTTATGACTCCATTTGAACAGGCTACATGACTGTGTGGCTGATTACATGGATAGCACCATTCGTACTCAGCTGCAAGATTGTTTTGAGTAGGGACAAGGTCCCTTACTGCGTTAATAGGTGCTAGATTATAAGGCTGAAAAGGCATTTGATTTACATTCTGTCTGGTACCTTGGTAGTTACTTTGATATGGAGGCCTATTAGCTTGATAAGGCTGATTTTGGCCTTGATATGGCTACTGATTTTGCCCTTGAGGTTGTGACTGGTAAGATTGCCTACTCTGGGATTGTTATTTTTTAATGCTCACTAGCTCATTGCCAAAAGTTTGCAAAATATTTTCTATTTTCTATTGGCTATTTTTAATATCCTTTAATTCTTGTGATGAGCTAGAAGTAGCAGCTTCAGAGTTGGCAGTACTTGGTAGTGCTGCAGTAACAGGTAAAGGGGCGAAATATGGAATTGGTAAAGGCATGGAAGCTTGAATTTCAGGGAAGATGGGCATGGGTGGCCTAGGTGCTATTTTTCTGGCCTGAATCAGATTATTCTCTACCCTAATAGCCATTTCATATGCAGCAGGCAAACTAATACCTCCTAATGATTGAATCATTACTGAAATATCACTATTCAGGGCTTTCAAAAAATACAAGAATGCATATTCAACTGGAGGCCTTACCATGGCAGGAATTCTGTCCCATGTCTTCTAGAATCTGAAGTTAAAGTCCATCATTTGCTGCTGAGGAGCTCTCTTTATGGTGGTCATCTATTCAACCAGTGAAAAGTTGTCTGATTTATCCTGAAATTACTTATTTAACTTATCACCTAGATCATCCCAGGTTGTAATGGTCTGCACTGGTAGGCTCCTAAACCATTGTCATGCTTTTCCCTTGAAAGAAGCAGCTAGCAGCTTGATGGCTACGTTTTCTTGGGTGATGTGATGCACTCCACATAGAGAAGCCATGTCTTTGATGTGCTCAATAGGGGTAGTTTGATTTTCCCCTATGAAATAGGGTAAACTCTTCAAAGCTGCCATGGGTATCACATCATGTACTATTACATTCAAAGGACTACCCCCATCAAAAGCCACGAATGGTTGATTTCTCGTCATTGGGATGGCTAGAGGTAGGATAGTTTGGACCGTAGCAAGGACTACAGGTGCAACTAGCCTGAAACTTAGAGGAGTTGACTATATCCTTTTAGAAGCTGAGGTTCTTACTACAGCTCTACTCTGCCTTCTAGGTGAAGATAGCTGCAAATATTCAAATGAGCTTGAACTCATGGTTTGAATCTTTCTCATAAAACATGTATCAACAGGACTGACCTGCTTGTTCTTCCTCAGTGTGAGTTGCCAGATATGTAAACTTTAACCTCTAAAGGTCTGTAATCACTGGCTACACATCAAAACTAGCAATAGTGATTGTTATCTTGATTATGTTTTGAATCGAGTCCCACCGGGCATGCCAAAAGTTGTTATCACCCAGATTTGCACCCTTGCATATTGTTGTGAAACCTCAGCAATCTGGAGTAACATGGGAATGATCTCTAAGTGTGGGACTTTGCTAAATGAGATCAAACCTCTGGAGAAGGCCGGCTTCCTTAACTGGTTATCACCTAAAACTACTAAATCTTAAGAGGAAAAGAGAGAAGGAATGCTTTAAAGTGAAAGATGAAACAAAAGCTTGAAAACAAAGGGTGATTCACCAAGTTTAATAAAAGAACCCTCACAATACTGAGGAAATGCACAGCATAACCAAATATAACAAGAAAACATGCACAGATTCAATTGATCCTAGCAAAGGTGAGAAACCAGATGATTGAGAGGAACAGAGACATTCACAAACAACCATATGCAAATTCACACAGGACTAGAAATCAATCCAAAGAGGCAAAATAACTTGAGTATATTTAGTGGGAAGGCACAGCTACAATATAGAAGGCTCTGTTTGGAAACAGAAAGCTTGAATGCTAAAAATTTTCCAACCTTATTTACATCATATGAATGCATATATATAGCATTCCAAACTAACCTAGGTCGGTTACAAAAATGTGCTCTAAGAGCTGTCTCAAAAAATATCTACATTTAGTGATTGTCCAGCCGCAGGAGTTATGGCACCAAATATCTGGCACTGGGTAGATAAAAGATATTTTAAGTCTTCAATACAAGCTACTGCATCATCGATCCTCAGCAATGCATACCTTAAAATATCTGGAACAGGACGGTGGAGAAATATCTTTCACCATTAATGCGAGCAGCTTCCATTACCTGTAGAAATAAATACGAAAAATATCTGCATCCTACCCCAAAAAGTCACTGAAACGTCCACGGCCCAAAATATGCAAGGCCAGATTTAAAAATGGAAAGGTGAAAAAAACTCCTGAAAACCCTACCAAATGAAAGAGGGGACCAAAGTATGTATCTTTGTCTCTTACAGCATGTCAAAATTTGCCAGGACGGAGGAGATACAGGCGGTCAAAGTTTTGGTCAACCACTTGTATATATCACTTACATTTTCTGCTCAAATCGACATCCAAAACCTCCTCTGCAACTCCCTTTGCATATGCATGGTGCTTTGTACATTTGGCTCGAAATGACCCTTTGAATTTCAAATTTGTATATGCATACAATTTCCTTTTGTATATGCAGGCCCCACCATTTGTATGTTAACTTGCATGTATGTCTGCTGCCACATGGTACCGCCTGATTCGTTGCTGGGCTGATTCAAGGAGCATTGCTAAAAACTGTATCTGCCCTTTGCATATTGCAATATACAAGCGCAATGTACATGCAAGCTACAGACTTCAAACTTTATGAAATAGCCTGAAAAGATGTTGAAATCTGGCTTGTATACCTCCTTTGTATGTTTGCTTGTATATCGCATGATATACAAGCTCCAAATATACAAGCCATGGACCCCAAAATTTATCAACTACTTTGACTGCTGGGTCAAATCTGGCTTGTATCACCTTTCTTTGTATATTTCTTTGCATGTACAAATATACAAAACACTTATACATATACAAGGCGGACCCGAGACCTAGATATGCTAAATTTGATCTTCGATTCAAGTCCGTCTTGCATACAACCCTTTTCTCTCTGACTTGTATATCGCCATATACAATCACCCATATACAAGGCGGACCCCAAAACTTTATAAAACAAGTTAAAAAAGCAATCGGGTCCGGCTTGTATGTAAACCTTTGTATATCGGCTTTGTATGTATAAACATACAAAGCAAAATATACAATCCATTGTAGCAAATGTATCTCTAACTTGTATCTTAGGCGAAGGTCCCTTGTATCTCTGACATACAATCGGCCTTGTATGTGCGTGGGCCCCACCTCTTGTACATTTGGCCTTGTATGTTTCTCTGTATGTTTCGCTTGTATGTGCAAAACATACAAGTGAAATATACAAAGAAACATACAAGGCCGAATGTACATTCCACTGTAGCAGATGCACTTGTATGTCAAACTTTGTATCTTTTCATTGCATGTGCAAACATACAACATAATATGCATTTGAAACCTGATATACATTGAGGGAATATTCCTGTAATGTATCTCCTGCTTTGTATAATTTTCCTTGTATGTTTCCATTGTATGAACCAATATACATGCAGAAATGCACAAAACTCACTTTTTTCATCATTTCTAAGGCTGATAGAGATTTTGCAAGCCTGCCAATGAACATTTGAACTATATGTTGACCAAAACTTTGACCATAAATAACTTCTTTATTTGGCTGAATTTTAGGGTGATGTAAAAGGTAAACCTGCCTATTTTTTCAAGCTCTTTCCAATGGTAAGGTTTTTCAGGCAATGCTTTTTTTTGGGAAATTTGGCACCTTAAGCTTTATAGGAACATTTTCCAAAGGATTTTCAAGGAAAAGTACCAGGTGAACTGTTTAGCTCTGGATAGGGGAAAATGGGTCAACAGGTACATCTTGGAGCATTTGGGTGCAACTCCGTCACCCTTATGGGATTGGGTCTTCATATCAAGGTATAATCTCTTGTTTTTCATGCATTTGGTTTATATTTTTACCTCGATTTGGATTTCCTAACCATAGTAAATACAAAATACTTCCAAGAGCTTCCACAAGTCACTGATCTTCAATAGCAATTATAGCAGAGTTTTGGCATCAAGCTTGCATAAGAATTGTGTGTGATAAAATGATTTGCAAATGTCTTTTTATATCTAGCTTTAGGGAATTCAAATTTTGAAATAACATCTCGATATCGCCCGAAAACTAAGAATTTGAAAACAGAATCCTGAGGCACTCGACGGGAGCTGACACCCTGCCAAAATTCAAAATCCCGGGAAACAGGGGAGGACTAGGGCGTGGGCGCCCAAATCCAAACCCCCAGTTTCCACTTAGATATGCATTTTTGGGGTTCCTAGGGACCCAAATCTCAAATCCCCTTTCCAGGTTCTATCAGCAAGTTACCTCAAAAAGTGAATAATTTGCTTCTAGACTTAGTCAATTAGGGTTTCAGGAAGGCTAGAAAAGAAAAGGTTGAGAGGTAACCAAAAGCGAGGAGCTAAACCGAGGGAAATTGTACCATTCCATACAAGAGGACAATTTCTGATGTTACAAAAGGTTATAGGAGAGAAGGTTGATTCAACCTTATCTCATTTTGATTGGACTCATAATTATGTTGAGAACCTTCTTTGGATAGCAGAGTTTGTGGAGAGACGGTATGGGTTCTTAGCTGGTACTGACATTCATGATTTGCAGTTCATTAGGAGTGCTTTGGAGGAGATAAAATTAGAATATCTCCAATTGTTTCATGATAGGGAATATGCTATTGGGTACACAGAGAGGTTTGCCAAAGTATCTACCCAGTTAGCTATTCAGAATTAGAGACATGAGCCATCATCTAATTCAAGTGATGAGGAGTGTGTTCCCCATGACTATGATGGTCAACCGTTGACACAGGTAGGTGATTTTTATCTTGAATGCATAGGGAGGACTGCTCATCATTTCTCCTTTAGTCCACACACAGATGACCTGATGATGCGTAAGTGTGGATTGGCTTAGGATTTATACCATCCATTATGGGATGAAGGGTTGCCATCTACAGAAGATGGAACTAGAGATTGCAGGTGTCTAACTCATATATATTTAGAGGATTACTTGCAGGGTTAGAGATCGGATTACCATCATGCTGATATGTACCAGATAGAGTTTGCAACTTCTTTGTCTCAAAAACTTCCATTGGAGACATGGCTTCAAAGAGATTGTAGTGTCAGTAGGCATGATGGCAGGTTTAGTCTTTACAACAGCGATAGAAGAGAGTTTTATCATTCCCTCAATTTGGGAGGAGTAGTTTCATATCTTCCAGCACCTATGAGGGATAGACAACACATCCATAGGAGATTTGCAGAGGATGAAAGGGGATGTTGTGGTGCAGACATGTTTGGATATTCTTACCTCCTCTTGATTGATGGATCTGAGTTTCGATTGTATTGGGATCCATGTGGTGGCAGGATTGGCATGGTGATTCGAAGGGGTCCCATTAGGTTGCTTCACCACTCTCTACATGGTGAAGAATATATCAGAGTAGCGCAGTGGAAGCCAATGGGTGTTGTGTTTGGCAAACTTCCATTCTAGGTTTGAGATCCAAGAATATATTATTGGACCCTCTACAATTTGCTATGGGACCCTTCTTGTGCATCAGGATTCTAGTCAGGGGTTGCTGATGAGTTTTACAACGTGTACATTGTGTGGTATACATATAGGTTCACCTTTGATTCACAGGTACATGAGTTGAACAGATGGGATGATGTTTATCTTTGTACAGTTGTGTTTATACTAGTGTTGCTTGAGTTATTTGGAGACATGTGGGTCATTCTACAATTCTTCCCTTGGGCCTCTAAAGAAGTGATGTTTTCCTATTCAATTGTGATTTCTTGGGGATAAACAATTTCAGGGAGGGCGGACTGTAATGTCCCCTTTTGAGTAAGCATCAGAGTTGCTGGTTTAGCCTATCATCAGGTCCTCGTAGGCTAATAATGGTGTTTAGAGGGCCCAGTGATGGAGTTGCTAGCTTCTCAGTGGCTAGTTGGCAGAGCCTTGGATGGATCTTTCAGTTAGGCAGAGGTTGGTTTGGGTTCAGATGGTGTAGTTGGCAATGTCAGTGTTGGTTGGGATGCCTTGTAGTGGATTTACTATTTTTAGTAAATTTGGAAATGGTGCCATTTTAGGATTTTCAAAGTTGGATTGGATTCATCTCGTCTAGATCTTTCTAGAGAGCTATTGAACGTAGAATTCTGAGTTCGTCTTGGCTTTCATTTTAAAGTCTGAAGTTATTAATATTATTTGACGGGACTTTATAAAATATTAAGTTAAGTGACTTTATGAAAGAAAATATAAAAATGTCACTTATTGAGTTGGGTGCCCATCCCTAGGGAGAATAAAGTAATTTAAAAATATGATATTTCCCCCCAAAAGCCAACGCCCCTCTTGGAGAAGAAATAAACAGGGGAAAAGTGAGTTCATTTGATATGCTTGAGAATTTGATATTGTGGCTTTTTTGCTCTACTAGGGTTTCTTTGAGAGGGTTTGAAGTGGATTCCTCCCTCTAGTAACAGCATTCTATGGGTGTGAAAGACCGTCCAAAGGTGCTTGAATGGAAAATACACACAGTGTTTGCATATGGGCTTTAATGGAGTTTGAGATGTCAAGGGTTTGAGAGTTTTTTGATATATCATTAGCATATTTAAAATAAATAACAGATATCAAAGGAGTTGGGATAGTTGATAGCAGCTGAGTAGGAGTTTATGGCAGTCATACTTCATGCTATGGTGTCCGTACTACCATGAACTAGCTGTACTTTCTTTTGGGGCAATTTTGTATGGGTTCTTTGCCTAAATCTTACTCCAACCTGGTCACCGTGGTTTTGCAATGAAATTCAATGATATCAGTGGTCTTTATGGAGAGTTATCTACTACTTGGTGACTGATTTTAGCTATATCTAGGCCATACATGTTACCTAGGCATTTGTGGAGTCATAGGAGCTCAACATGTTTATTGAATAGATATTGTAATCTTCTTATTGTGGCTTCTAGGGCTTCTTGAGGCATTGTATTCCTTTGTATGCCAAACACTTTTAGTATATTGGAGATTTGAAGTGATTTTAGCCAAATCCAGTTGCTGGTCTGACTTCAGCATAAACATCAAAGTGCAAATCTTGTCATGGGTATGTAATGATAATTAATATTTGGTGATTTGATGACCTGGGTTGTTGTTAGTTTGTTCATATTCATTGTACTTTTTCTAGGTTTTCAATATATACTATATTTTGTATTGTTCTGGCAACACACATTGCAAGAAAAATGAAACCCCTTTTGCATCTTCTCTCTTGTCTGAAAGAACACTCTAAAAATCAAAAAATAACTCTAAAAAGATTTTTAAAAGAACCAACAGGTGCGGCACATTACATGCATGTCTTCAATGTTGTATTCTCCATGTTTTGCGTGACTGTAACTATCTTCTCCATGTTTTACATGCCTATTATTGTCATCATTATGATTGGCGTGTCTTCTCCGTTCTTGATGTGTTTGTTGTGCTTGTTGATCGTACTTTAATGCATGTGTTGGCCTTGCGTTTATACATAAATTAAAGTGGGGCCTAAATGTTTTGTCAGAAAATGTCCCCTTGGGGGATTTTCCCTCCTAAGGTTTGGCTCATGGGTACTTTAGATTGCATTTAGGTCATCTTGCATGTTAATGGTGACTCCCGATGAGAAAACCTTGAAGTTTCATGACAAATGGGACTTAGGGGGTGTGTTTAACATAAATCATTCCTAAAATAGGGTGAGGACTTGGGCACATGCACCCTAGTCTTACCCTATTTTAGGTTAGGACCTATTTTAGGGTGTTGATTTTATGACCGTTATTAGGTCCTATGCTGACATCTCAAGTTTGAATTATGAAATTCTTAGCGGGAATGTTTGTAGTTGCATATATAAGCATGATTAGTGATTCATTTGTAAACTAGATAGAAACTAGATGGCATTTTTTTAATCTATGAGCTTATGTGAAGGTGATTCAAGGCATTCATTATGTTGTAGAGCAATATTTTGTGTTGTTATTGTGTTTGTGATTGCAGATTTGACTCCATCTCCTCATAGCATGAAGAGCATCTTCTTGAACCATGAGATCTACACTACAAGGTGATATCAATTATGTTTCCTATCATTTATCATTTGGATTTTCCCTCTATCCCATAGGGATACGCACTCTATATCTGACAACAATGTTCAGAAGACTTGCATGTCCCTCCGGGGCTTGACTGAGGCAAGCCTCTAAACACCAAAACCCCCAACCCACTTTTCTGTGATTGTAGGTTATAGGTTGCAAAAGAGAAAGAAGTGGAGTTGTAGGAGAGTAGTGCAGACTATCAGAATTGCAGATCTAGGAAGAAAACTAGGGCTTCAACTTGGGTGCCTACTCATTAGTCCTCCAAATTTTGAAGTGGTAAAATCTCTGTGACAGCAGGAAGAGGTTGCAAACATTATTCAGAGATCATGACAAAAGCAGGTACACTGGACTAGGGCACCCGCTCATTAGTCCTTGACTTTTCCACACACCAAACTTTAAAATCTGGTATGTATATGGTTGTCATTTGATATCTCTGTGTGTGATCATTTTCTGTAATTTGTCTATTTGCTTACGATTTCACGAAATTAAGGTTTTGAGCATTATTAGACTTAATTGAACAACAAATTTACACAATTCCAATCTTCCCCTATGTTCCAAGTGATGGGAGAACTTTCATAGAGTTCTCTACTCGGTTGAATGTCCTTGAATGTTTAGTGGTGAAAGGAGGATCAACACAAACACCATTTGGCCATCTTTTCCCCCATTTTTCTACTAAACAAGTTCATCATATACAACTCTGATATTATTCAAGGTTTATCTTTTCCACAACACCTGTGTGCAGCAAGATGTTGTTGCAATGTATTCTTCCTCTGCAGTAGATAAAGATATTGAATCTTGCTTCTTACTTAACCATGACACCACTCTGCCTCCATAAAAGAATGCACCACCACTTGTACTTTTCCTGTCATCTACACAACCAGCCCAATTTGCATCTGTATAAGCACTTAGAGAAAAGTTATCATCCTTTAGATACAACAAGCCATGATCTGAAGTGCCCTTTAAATATCTGAAGATCCTCTTCACTGCTACAACATTTGACCCTCTAGGATCTTCTTGAAATCTAGCCACAAGACAAACTGCATGCATAATATTAGGTCTAGTAGCAGTTAAATATAACAATCCTCCAATCATTGACCTATACCTTCTCTGATCAACCTTAGGAGATTCATCATTCTTTCTTAACCAGTCATCATAGGGTTACATACAGGTTTAGAATCTTCCATTCCAAACTTCTTCAACATCTCCTTGACATACTTTGATTGTGAAATGAAAATACCTTTATCTATTTGATTGATCTATAACCCAACGAAGAAGTTCATTTCTCCACACATTAACATCTCAAATTCTTTTTGCATCTCATCTGCAAAACTCTTACACATACCTTCATTTCCACCAAAAATTATATCATCTACATACACTTCCACAATTAGAATTTGATCTTCTCCTACTTTGATGTACAAATTACTATATGTGGTACCTTTATTGAATCCTTGTTGCAACAAGTACTTGTCTAACCTTGCATACCAAGCTCTAGGAGCTTTCTTGCATCCATATAGTGCCTTCTTCAACCTACAGACCATGTCCATTTTATCTAATAACTAAAATCCATCTGATTGTTCTATGTAAACTTCTTCCAACTCACCATTCAAGAAAGCAAACTTCACATCCATTTGATATATTTTAAAATCCTTATGTGCTATAAAAGCCAAAAACATCCTGATGGCCTCCATTCTTTCCATCAGAGCATAAGTTTCCTCATAGTCTATTCTTTCTACTTTTGAGTAACCTTTACACAAGCCTTGCCTTGTTTCTTACCACTTCTCCATTTTCATTTAGTTTGTTCCAGAATACCCACTTAGTTCCAATCACATTTTTGTTTGTTGGTCTTGGGACAAGTTCCTAAGTCTGATTCTTTTCAATCTGCATTAGTTCTTCTTCCATAGCCTTGATCCAATACTCATCCTTCTATGCTTCAGTCACTATTTTAGGTTCAACTTTAGAGAGTAAACATAGATTTACCTTTTCTTCAATATCTTTCCTTCCTATCAGCACAACTTTGTTCTTGTCACCAATGATTTGATCTTTAGAATGATGCTTCTATACATACTTGGGAGTTTTAGGAGTCTTTTTTGGAGCTTCTTCTTCTTCAATATGTACTTCCTTTTCATCAACATTTTCTTCTTCTCTGCAAGATGACTCATCTAATTCATATCCATTGACTTCTAACTTCTTTTGTAGATCTTCATCAACTTTGAAATTTGCACTCTCAACAATCCTTCTCAACCTCTTGTTGTAGCACCGATAAGCTTTGCTTTTAGTAGAATACCTTCATCTTGCATCAAACTTTCCTAGATTTTCTTCATCCCTTCTGATATAACATTTTCTTCCAAACACTCTGAAGTACTTGGTAGTAGGAATCCTTACATACCATAACTCATAAGGGGTCTTTGTACTATTTGCTCTTGCTTACACTCTATTCAGTATGTAAACAATAGTATGAATTGCTTCTCTCCAATAGACCTCTGGTAGGTTTTCTTCTTTTATCATTGTCCTTATAGCTTCTTGGATAGTCGTATTCCTTCTTTCAACCACTCCATTCTACTAAGGAGTCCTAGGGGCATATAAGTGCCTCTTTATTCCATGATTCTCACTAAACATGTTAAACTCATTGGAGGTGAACTCTCCACCTTTGTCAGACCTCAAACATTTGATTCTCATATCCATTTCATTCTCAACCATGACTTTGGATGCTTTGAACTTATCTAGGGCTTCAAATTTTTCTTTGAGAAAAGTAACCCATGTCATCCTAGAATAATCATCAATCAATAGCATGAAATACTTGTCACCTTGAAAACTCCTTACCTTGGTAGGACCATAGAGATCTGTATGCAGTAATTCCAAGAGTTTGGTAGAAGATTGATCCTTAACTTTGAAATTACTTCTTGCTTTCTTTCCAATTTGACATTTCATACAAATAGCATTGATAGGCTTTGTAATATTTGGAAAATCTCTCATAGCTTGAGCAGAACTAATTCTTACCAGGCTATCAAAATTGATGTCACACAATCTCCTATACCATAGCCAACTCTCATTGATCTAAGTTATGAATCAATAACCATCACCATCTTTGAGCTGATAAACATTTCCATCTGTTCTCTTTCTAGCAGCTATCATAGTTTCGGAGCCCTTTCTGATCTCATAGCCACCATCCTGAAACATGAGATTGTATCCTTTGTTACACATTTGTCCAACACTCAAGAGATTATGTTTCAAACCCTTGAGATAAATAACATCATCAGTATTATGCTTGCCATCAAAACTGATTGAACCTCTTCCACATATCTTAGCTGGTGTATCATCACCAAATCTAACTAGTCCTCCATTATATTTTTCAAGTGTGACAAACTTACTCTTATCACTAGTCATATGATTTGAGCATCCACTGTCAATGACCCAAACTGTGTAGTATGAAAAACATATATCAAAATGCTTTCAGCATTAAGACCTACCTCTAGAGGATTTTCCTTCACACATTTCCCAGAGTTAGTAGAAATAGTATCATCTCTTAAGACTATGAACAAGCATTCATTATCCTCATCATTCCCATAATTAGATTCATCATCAGATATACTTGCATCCTCTCTAACATAGTAGCTTTTCTTAAGCACTCTACTTTTGTTCTCCTTATTCCTGCTTCTAAAAATTATTTCCAAACATCTTGAAGCATAATGACCTATCTTACCACAACTAAAACATTTGAAAGGCAACATACCACTGTACTTACTAGTAGCCAATTTCATTCTTCTAGCAAAATTAGCTTCCAAATCATTTGAATCCTCTTGATTTGATTCCACGGTCTTGTTAGATTTGCCAGCCTTGAAGGCAGTCTCAGTCTTTGCATTACTTGTACCAAATTCTCTTATTTCAAAAGTAGTTAGGGTGCCAAGCAACTGATCTTTGGTAAACTAATTTAGATTTTGTGATTATTCAATAGCAAAAACCTTATGATTGTAAGATTTAGGAAGAGTTCTGAGTACCTTCAATAATACTTCTTTTTCATCCACATTTCCACCAAGACCTTTGATGCCATTGACAACTTCATCCACCCTCTATAAGTAGATTGTAATGTTTTCATCTTTAGACATTCGCATGGTCTCAAACATGAGCTTCAAGTTCTACATTTTAGCTTGTTTGACCTTATCATCTTCATCATAAATACTTTGTAAATTTTTCCAAATTTCATTAGCAGTTTTCAAATTCATAACTTTCACAAACTCAGAATTCGTAAGACCACTTAATAGAGCATACCTCACTTTACCATTGGTTTCATAGGCCTTGATCTCATTTGCAGTACTTGGACCATTTTCTAGTATAGTGTATTCAGTCTCAATAGCCTTCAAGATCTCATATCCAAGAAAAATTAGATAACCTTCCATCCTTATTTTCTAGAAAGCATAATCCATTCCATCAAACAAAGGAACATCCTTCTTGTGCTCCATCCCAGATCTACCTCAAGCGATTAAGCTCTCTTCCAAGGAACCTTTCTCTGATACCAACTGTTGAATGCACAAGACAACTGAGAGGGGGGTGAATCAATTGTAGCTTAAAATTTCAAAACCCTCATACATATTTTAGATCTGCATAGATTCAATTAACCCTTAGACTGTTATGAAGATTAAACATGAAAGAAAATAATAGAAACTAAATCAAACCAACATCAAACACAAGAGAACAACAGATTTATGTGGAAAACCCAAGAAGGGAAAAACCACGGTGAGGATTAGCTCACAATATAAAGTAGTATCAACACTGAATTACAAAAGGCTCACTGCCAGAAGGCTCATTGCCCAAAAGAAAGGCTCACTACCAAAATAGAGAAGAAGATAGAGAAGATTGTTACAAGGAGAAAACTATCTCAATGCAACAAAGGATTCCACCGCAACACCATCAACACCTTCGCAATCACACTGAAGAATTATAGACACCTTTTGCTCACTGCATCTAGTAATCTAACACATGAAAGCTTATACTGCAACACAAATTCAACCACACTATTACACACATCACGTCCATCACACGTACACACAATCACGATCCCTTGACACTCATTTATACTATCATCAACCTTTAAAGCATTCTCCAAGGTTGGTAAATCACCTTAACCTAGAAAATTCAAATTAGGTCTGGACCTAAACATTCCTCTGATGGAAAGGAATGAATGTGGACCACAACACATCTTAGCTTGGACCTAAATTCATCCACACATGCCACTTCATGCTTTCACAATCACTAAAGTGCCTCCGTAAATAGTGTAAACACCCAAGGTCTGCCAAACTTATGTTAACATAATGAACTTTTAAGTAAACGCTTCCTCAAACCCAATGACAAATTGTGGACCACATGAAATCCTTCAATGTAATCTAGAGTATTCCATGAACCTCCTAAAACATCCAGAAATCCAACAAATTCCTTCACAACAACTTTCACCTGCTGCACAACCTTATCTTATTTTTCTAGTATGCTTAACTATCTCTGTCATGCACTATATCTCTAGAAATCAACTTCTGGAGAACCAAACCATGAAAGACTTCAATAGAAGAAATATATGAACCTTATAAGCACAATTCCAGAACCACAAGACCTGAAACCACTTTGCGGAGAAATGCGGAGCAAAGACATTTCGCCCAGACACCTCTGCACAACTCAAAAACATAGACCACACATTGGTGAACACAACTTCCTCTGCACAATGAACCAGAACACCAAATTTAGAACATAACAACTCTTAACATTTCCTAACAACATATCCAAACCATAAAGATAGATCTTTAACATAGAGGAAATGCAAAGCAAAACCAAAATACTACTCTGTAAGCCAAAATGCCACTTCAACACACTATTTCCTTTATTATTCAAATTTTCTAAAAGGCACTTGGAAACCAACCAATAGAAACATATTCTTAACATATTTAGCAAAGAAACTCAATCAAGCAACTCATATGATTGTAACAACTTCATCTCTTCTCAACTAACCTCATACCTTATCTTTGCTTAACCAACCCCATCTCTGTTCAACCAGTTGATATAGTTGACACTAATGACAACACAAGATTGTTGACATCAATGACAACATGGACTACACATACTTGCAACATTCTATACATCTCCAGAGATGTTTAAGAACATCTCCGGAGTCTTCAAAAACCTTGCTTCTCTAAGTAGATAGATTCCTATGATCAAAAAGAGGATTTTCTGCACAATTTCTTGTCTGTTTAGTCCATACATGAGCCTTTTAATGACAATAGTAATTTCAATATTACATACTCAATTAACATAATATAAACAAGGTTTTATAGTTCTTATAGTGTAAATCAGCAAAGAAGATGGTATATGAAATGGAAAAAGGGTTCATAAAGATATGCTTTGATGAGTGCTACTTGTCACCAATCACTTAATTTTCAAGAATTGGACCTGATTGTTCTTGTTTTAAAAGGATGTTTCAATGAATTTCTAACTTGTTTGAATGCTCTAGCATGACAAGCTATCATGGAAAATATGTTCCTTCCCCTCCACTTTGTCAAAATAAAGTTTTTGTCCCTTCCTATCATCCATATCAGATTGAAAATGCTATTGGTTTCATCCCAAATATCTCTGCTACAGCAAGATATCAGCATGTTCATAGTGTTTACTTCCCTCCCATCCCTGCCTAGCCTTCGTGGAAGCCTACCCATGCTTATAATCAGCCTCAAGAAGACTACTTTTCTCATAATCAACATGTTTACCCTCCTGGTCAGCCTCAAGATGTTGACAACATGAGTACTAGAGATATGATGTTAAACTTACAAAAAAAGTTAGATGCTATTACAAGGGAGTAGGAGAATAGGTTGTAGGAGGAAGAGCTTGCTTATAAAGCTTATCTACACTAGTAGCAGATGGAGGCACAAGAAAGGTATAAAGAGGATAAGATGAGGCATGTGCTTGCCCAAACACAAATGTAAGAAACAAATCAGCCTCTTTCATTCCTAATTTTCAAACCAGCTCCTCTTACAACTATGGATCAACCTACAAAAGAGGAGGTCTCCAAGTTTAAAATCCCAAGATTTAAGAAAGGAAATCCTTCTGAATCTTCAAGTAAGTCTCCTTATTTCAAGATTCCAAGTTTTATAAGTCCACACCCTTTACAAGAGTCTATACCTATGCAAACTCATTCCATTATTCCTCAAGATCAGCCCTCTCAAAAGCATATTCTCCTTCAAGAAACTCAACAAACCTTTCAAAAACCCATACCAAACCAACCTTCTTTCCCTAGCACCATGTCAATTTTCAAGGATGGACCAACTGTTTGGCAAGAGAAGAACAATCTACTTTTTGTGAACCTATATGTGATGTAAAAAATGAAAAATCAAAACTTTTGCAAGAAGAAATTAAGTATGGTTAGTTGGAATAGAAGAATATTAAACAAATAGGCAATGATGAAAATGAGGATTTGGTATTCTTGTTTCACCAGATACCTTATTTTGTTGACAAGGATGAAGAGAGAAATCCAATGCTCATATTAGTAAAAGGTTTGAAGTAGCAAGAGGATGTTGGAAACTTTATTGAGTTGCAGACCCATGAGGACAAGTCTGAGAATGAAGTCTTAACTCAAGAAGAATAACAAAAGGTGGTGCAGTCATGGTAGGAGGGTTCACAGAATGAACTATCCGGACTATGCAGAAAGAGTAAACACAATAGAAACAACTCAAAGAAATAGAACAAATGCAGATTTAGTCATTTAGTATATCATAGAATTCAAATAGAGATCAGTAGGCAACATGCGGGCTTACAAAAGGGGCTCACAAGCCTGATACATACATGCGCAAGATAAAGCTTTAAAGTCCTCTCACGAAGGAGCCAACTATCTATCTTCTAAATCATGAGAACTATGTTAACTGCTTTCCTAAGGATCTATTACATCAATATATATCATATCTGGACCAATAGATTCCTCTGCATTAGCCAAGGAAGATCACAAATTCCAAAGAAGAGATGTAATGTGTGTACACAGATAGGTCGAACCTAAATGCATAGAACACTTCTAGAAAATGAGTGGAATGATATGAGGATCTCCTAGGAAGGTCGGCCATGAACCAAAGATCATTGAATGATGTGTCATTAGGCTCTAGAGATCGGGAAATGCTTCCACAAGTTTCTCCTTTAGCTAGTTGTCTGTAATTATCTGGATGCTCTGCTCTGAGAAACAATCAATCTTTTGATAGAGATATCTTTCTGGTATTGAAGTGTGGATCTCTGAATTCTGGATATGATGTAGATGAATAAGTGTAGATGCTAAATCTAGCTCCACAAGATCTGAAAATGCTATTGGACCAAAATACAGAAACTGCTTCCGACTGTTCACTACCTGAACTAAACTAGAAAATGAAAAGAAACAAACTAAAATGCAAATGTTTTTGGTTGATGCAAGATTGCTCTTGAACCAGGGATGCTCCTGCATCAGACATCTAGGGTTATTGAAAAAGTGAGTCCCTCACTTTGCTGGGGCTAGGGGAGAACCAAGACGGTCCACCTCAGCCAGAGAAATCCATGATGAGTTTTCTTCCGGTCTGCCTTTCCAGTTCACAAGATATTCCTTTTATTGTCTTCCTCTAGTGCTACGTCCAACTCTGCTGTCCAAAATGTCTTCAATCTGCTCTAGTGCTTGTTGTGGTAATTGCTTCTGTAAGTCTTCTTCCATTTGTCACTGAACTCTGCTTCATGATACTGATATAGGTCTATAATGTTGAAAATAGGTGAAATACCCAATGTCTTTGGTAATTCCACTTCATATGTATTTCCTAAATAAAATTTTCTGAGTATCCTACAAGGTCCAAACTTCTTCATCCTCAACTTGTTATATGTCCCAACTAGAAATCTTTCTTTTCTCAAGTACACCATTACTTCATCCTCAACATCAAATTCCTTATGTCTTCTGTTCTCATCAGCCTTTTCCTTATACTTACCATTCATATCCTCCAAATGCTTCTTCACCTGATTATGTACTATCTTCATGTGATCTGCAAATTCTTCTACTTTTGCACTTCTCTTTTCCTCTGTATTGATATCTCTAAATTCTGCCACTCCTCTAAGATTCACTCTGATAATAATTTCAAAGGGTGTTCTTCTGGTACTCCTATTTATTGAATTATTGTATGCAAACTCTCCTTGTGAAAGAATCAAATCCTAACTTCCTGTCTTCTCTCCAACCAAATATCTCAACAAATTTCCCAAACTTCTATTCACTACCTCTGTCTATCCATCTGTCTGTGGATGAAAAGTTGAACTAAACTTCAAATCTATCTTCATCTTCTTCCAAAGTGTCTATCAAAAGTATCCAACAAACTTTGTATCTCTATCTAAAACTATGCTCTTAGGTAATCCATGCAATCTCACAATCTCCTTAAAAAATAGGTCAGCTACATGCACTACATCGGTTGTCTTCTTGCAAGGTATGAAATGAGCCATCTTTGAAAATCTGTCAACCACTACAAAGATGGCTCATTTCATACCTTGCAAGATCTATCAACCACTACAAAGATTGAATCATGTCCTCTCTGTGTCTTAGGCAACCCCATTACAAAATCCATGCTTATGTATTCCCAAGGTCTCTCCAGTACTGTCAAAGGTTTATACAATCTAGTGTTTTGACTACTCCCTTTTGCAACTTGACAAACTCTACAACTTTGCACAAATCTCTGAACATCCTTATGTCCCTGAGGCCAAAAGTAGTTTTCACTTACCAAAGTCACTGTCTTATCAAAGCCAAAATGTCCTACCAATCCACCACTATGCTTCTCCTTGACCAAATTTTCTCTCATAGAACTTTTAGGTATGCACAACTGACTTCCTTTAAACAACATATCTTCTTGAATGAAATAGTCCAAGCACTTACTCCTATCTATCACAACAGGTTCCTTACATGCTTTCCAAGGTTCTACAAAATCAATGTCTCCCTCATACATGTTCTTCAATTCATCAAAACCCAACAATTCAACTCTCATCTCTGTCAACAAGTTTCTTCTTCTACTCAAGGAATCAACAACTTTGTTTGATTTACCACTCCTATGCTTCAACACAAAAGTATAACTCTGTATGAACTCTACTCACCTCATATGTCTCTGATTCAACTTACCTTGACTATTCAAATATTGCAAAGCTTGATGATTTGTATACAACACAAACTCCTTAGGCAACAAGTAATGACTCCACTTCTTCAAGGCTTGAATTATGGCATAGAACTCTTGATCATAAATTGAATATCTTCTCCTTGCATCATTCAATTTCTCATTGAAATATGATACAGGTCTACCTTCTTGACTTAATACTACTCCAATTGTATTTCCACTAGCATCACAATCAACTTGAAATACCTTATTGAAATCTAGTAATGCCAAAACAAGTTGCTCTATCACTTTCTACTTCAACAACTCCAAACTTTTATCTACTCCTGATGTCCACTTGAAATCCTTTCTGTCGCCTCTCATTGCCTCTGTCATAGGGTTACAAACTGAACTAAATTTTTTGATGAACTTCTAGTAGAAACTAGTCAATCCATGAAATGATCTAACCTCTCCAATGCTCTCTGGTGTAGGCCATTCAACAATTGCTCACTTTCTCAAGGTCCATCTTCAATCCTTCTACAAAAATCACAAATCCCAATATACTAAATCTTCCTTCATGAAACTACACTTTTTGATGTTTATCAACAATTTCTCTTCTCTCAACCTCTAAAAAACTTGTCTAATATGCCACAAATGTTCCTCTTTTGTCTCACTGAAAATTAGAATATCATCCAAGTATACAATCACAAACTTACCCAAGAATTTCTTCAAGACTTCATTTATCAACCTCATGAAAGTACTCGGTGCATTTGTCAATCCAAAAGGCATCACTAACCACTCATACAATCCTTCATTTGTCTTAAAAGCAATCTTCCATTCATCACCTACTCTGATTCTGATCTGATGGTATCCACTTTTCAAGCCTATCTTTGTTAAATATCTTGCTCCACTCAAACAATCCATGATATCATCCATCCTAGGTAAAGGGAATCTATACTTAACTGTGATCTTGTTTATTGCTTTGGAATCAGTACACATTCTCCATTCTCCACCCTTCTTCTATGCAAGCACTACAGGTACTACACAAGGACTCAAACTTTCTCTAATCAAACCTTTCCTCAACAACTCTTGTATCTGTCTATTCAGTTCTTCATTTTCTGCTAGTGTCATTTGGTGTGTTGCTTTGTTAGGCAAACTCACTCTAGGAATAAGATCTATGTGATGACTAATGCTCCTTATAGGTGGCAATCCATTAGGCACGTTATCTGATATGATGTCTTCATATTCTATCAACAACTCTCTTATCTCCTCTAGTTCAGTCTCTTTCTTCAATATTTCAGGCTTCTTAGGAATCAAGGTATAACACATATTCTCATGTCTCAAACCATCCAGAAATTTTCTTCCATCTACCAAACAGATTCTAGCATTCCCAAATACCACATCTTTAGGATCATCTTCTAAAGGAATCAAAGTAATTCTCTTTCCATTTGCTATTATATTATATGTATTCTTTCTCCCATCATGTATAGCTTTTCTATCATATTGCCAAGGTCTACCCGATAAGATATGACAAACATCCATAGGCATAATATCACACAAGACTTCATCATGATAAGATCCAATATGAAATTTTACCAAACATTGTTCACTCACCAGTACCTTATGATCATCCTAAATCCATGCTATTTGATAGGGCTTATGGTGTTTCAATATTTCTAACTTCAGCTTAGTCACCATCTCCTCTAAAACTAGGTTATCTGAACTAGCACTATCAATTACAACTTTACAACACTTACCTCCTGATTTGCATCTAGTCCTAAACAAACTCTTCCTCTGTGATGGTTCCTCATTTGTCTCTGCTTGAAATAGTGCTCTCCTCATCAAAAGTGATTCTCATTTCTCTAGTTTACCAATAGAATAGGGGTCATCTAGTTCAACAGGTTCTTCTTCAACATAGGTTGCTCTTCCACTATTTTCTACCCTCTTACTCGTACTACCCTGATTACACTCAAATGCTCTATGTCTTTCACCTCCACACTTGAAACAAGTACCTCTGAATGTCTTCTTATCAAATCCTCTTCCTTCTCTTTGGTATCCTTCATTTTGGTATGAATTATAGTTGCCTCTGGGAAGAAAATTTCTATCATTTCTTTGGTATGCACTGTTATCTCTATCATCCTTCTTAAATGGGCTATCAAACTTGTTCTACTCCAGAAATAATTTGTCTCCTCTGGAATAAGTCCTACCTCTCTAGAATTTACCTCCTCTTCCTCTCTATCTCTAATCATGTCTTTTATTCAGCTTCTCTTCAACTTTCAGGGCAAACTGATATGCTTCTTCCAAAGATGTCATTCTCACCAAACTTAGTTCCTCTTGAATGTTCAATCTCAGTCCATTGATGTATCTAGCCACTTTCTCCTTGCTTGCTTTACTATGTCCTATCCTTATGATCATTTTATTAAAATCTTCAGTATACTCCTTCACAAATTTTTCTTTTTGTCTCAGGTTTTGTAATCTTTTCAATAGCTCAAACTCATAGTCTGCAGGTATAAATTGATTCTTCAACTTTGTCACCATCCTATCCCATTTTGTAATCTTTTCTTTTCCTCTTCTATTTCTTTCCAACTGAACTTCTTTCCACCATATAGCAGCATGTCCTTTCAACTTTGTCTTTGCAAAATTTACCTTCTTCGGATCTTCAATCTCCTCATATTTCAAGTATTCTTCCATATCATTTATCCAGTTAATCAATTCTTCAGGGTTCAAATTACTAGTGTAGTTCGACACATCAACTCTAGATCTCTTTCCAATCTTTGAAATAGCTCACAACATCTTTACTTGATCTGATTCTTCTTCTTCATCACCTCATAGGGTTTCGTCAGTTTGTTCAACAGATTAAAATTCTTCTTCCTCATCGCTTTCAACATTAGGTCTCGGTGTCAATCCTCTTCGCCTATCTTCTTCAACAGCATCCAAACAAATTCCCATTATTTTCATTATCTCCATCATCTCTTCTATTCTACTAGCCATTGTTCCAATAGCAACAACTCTCCTTGGCGGAATTCTTCCTAGGATCAAGTGTAAACTGCCTCAGGTTCAGAGATTGGGCTACAAGGTGACAACTGCCTCACAATCGGTGATCGGTTGTAACACAAGTAACCTGCCTCAATTTAGTGATCTGTCCATAATAAGATCCCACAAGATTCCCTTGCCAACTTCTCTCAATTTGCTCCCAAAGATTTGAACCTAGCTCTAATACCACTTGGTGCAGTCACAGTATGAGGGTTGACAGTGTTGGTGTGAACACATAATTCACATATTACGTTGACTTAGTGAGTCTTCTAGATGTCACTAGTTTAGTCTAGTTATGTGTTGAGTTGTTGATAGTTGGAGTGAGTTGTCCTATCCTCCACATGTGCAATTAGTTATCATCCTCTAATTGTCACATGTTGTAGGAATATCTCCACTTTCCGCTCCACCTTTCTAGCTCTCACCTTGCCTTTATAAGCAAGGCTCTCTCATTGTATTTCATATGATCTTTGTATAGATTCTTTGCTCCATTGTTTTAGCATCTTCTCTATTATCTTTGTGTGGAAGGTTGTCTTGATTGCAGGTGATCCTAGCTTGCTGAGTCACATTGACTCTTACATGGTATCAGAACCAAATCTACAATTCCCTTCCCTCATTGGAGAGGTCCTACTAGGAGTTGTGTTAGGAGCATCTTGGAGTGAAATAGACATCATTATTGCGATCAGGAGGCCCAAATCTGTATAGATTGGCTATCTAAATGCCTGAATCAGAGAAGTTGAAAAAAAGACATTTTTTTGCCTCTATCCCTCCACAGTAGGGAATATTCCCTGCACAGAAAGAATCTTCACCTGTACCTATGTCTGCATCATCAGTCATGGGATCTGTGTTTGCTGGTGTCATTGATCTACGGTCATCAAAGTTTTTATTCAGAAGTCAACGGTCTTTTGCTGCATATCACCAACCACCGGCTATCCCTGTTATAGCCTAGCAGTTGTTCATCTGACAGTCAAATCAATTTCGGTGGTTTCCTATTTTATCCACCTGTGTTTTGATTGGTGTTAGTATTTGATATCAGTGTGGTTGGCTCTTGTAGATCCTCTGTGGTCTTTGTACTATGTGTGCACTATGGTCAACAATCCTTTCTAGGCAGATCTTCTGTCTTATGCCGAAAGTCTTTTAAACTCGTTATTTATTCACGATAGTTTAGATCTTACATCCGATGGTCTCTTGGCCTCCACTAGCACCACATTGCTAGGAGTTATTTTATAGGTTTTAAAGATTTCTAAAGCGGATCTCACATTGCCTGTGGCAATAACAATCATAAGCAGAGAATTTTCCACATTCTCAGGCAGTTGTTCTATACAGTCAACATTCAATCATCAGTCGACATTGTTTATTCCACAGTTTATGCTTAAACACCACCTAACATCCATTGGCAGTCTTAATTTTGCCTAGCGGGTTTCATTCAGCGATCGGCATTTAACTCCCTACAGTCGGTGTTTCAAGGAGCCTGCAGTTAAAGATCTTCGTCAGCATTAAAGCCTTGGCAGTCCTTCAAAATCCATCAGATCTTCCTCGGAGCAGCAGTTATTTCCATCATCAGTGGAGGCAATACCTGCAGTTTAAACTCCTACCTTGGTAGTTTATTTTCATTCCTATGGGTCTATCTCTTCCGACCACTCACTGTTGACTTCAACCTACAATGGTTTTTGCCCACAAATTGGTGGTTTTAACCTTCAAAAAGATGGTTAACAGTGATCAGCAAGCTTCTGTTCAAACCCACAGCCATACAGCCTGTAGGGTGGTTTCAACATTTGAGAGGTGTTTTTTTAAAACAAACCGATGGTCTTTCGACCTAAAACAATCGATCATACCCTCCACCACGGCAGTCCTTGCCTAATAGTTGGCAATCATCTTCAAATAATCCGGTAGTCTTCACATAAAGTGGCGTCCAAAATCCCTGACCAGCGGTTTGTTTGATATACCTGGCATTTTTTAGTTTGACTTGGCAAGTGATATTCGAAAACAATTGTTTTCCTCACAGGCAGTTTTCATCATCAAGAAGTGGTTTTCCAAGGTTTTCCAATTTTTGCTAGTGGTTTTTCAGTGAAACTGATAGTTTTTTTCTTAATGTAGAATATTCCAGCCCAGACAAAGGAATATTCCATCAAGGGGGCTTGTTATGCCCCTCAAAGTCCTAAACTAGGGCTTTTTTTTTTTGCATAACTTTTGCACAACATGTCGAAATCAGGCAAACGAGATATCAACAGAAAGATGACAAAGAGCACTTCACAGTGGTATTAGTCATTTTCATAGTTTTTTTTGTTTGATAGTATTTATTGTAGGTTAAAGATAGATCTCTCTTTTTGGCTCCTGAGCTCATAACTTTTTGCCACTATCTCTGATTTTTGGAATCAAGTGGCATCGGAAAGGTATTCAGGAGCTCTACACAGCCATCCATGTACTTTTCTCAAATTTTGCTCCAGGTGCATTTTATTTCATTTGTCAATTTTTTGGCTTTTAAGTGATAGCTTGGGCATTTTGATACTTGAGGAGGTGAAATTTGTTTTGAGAGGATTTGTTTCCTGTAATACATCATTATGAGTGAATGTAATCCCACTCGAATCTCTTTTTTAAGAGATTTTGTTGTTTTCCCAATTTTGGTCCATTGAGGACAATTGTAAATCGCACTAAGTATAAAGTGCCACAACAAATTGGGGGACTCTCTTACATAGCAAAGGGGTGTTGTTGTCTTGTTGTATTTTTTTTTCAACATGGATGTGCCTCAATTTCCACTTTTAACTCCATATAATTATCTTGAATGGAAGAAAAACATGGAGTGTGTATTGTATAAACAAAAGTTACATAGAATAACTTTAGGCAGAGATCCTGAACCCACTAGTGCTACTAAGAGAATAAAATGGTTAGATAGAAGAGATGAGGCTTTTGGCACACTTTGTCTTTTCTATTTCTCCAGATCTTAGATTTCATGTTGAGTCTTGTATTACACCAAATGAGATATGGACAACATTAGACAATCTCTTTGGCAAACAAAATAAAATAAGAGGGTTCAAATTGGAGAATGAGCTAATTGCACTTAATCCTCAAGATTTTGAACAAATTGAAGACTTCTTCACTAAGTTTAAGTCTCTCTAGTTGCAACTCAAACAGTGTGGTCTTGAAAAAGAAGATGAGCAATTGATTCTCTCTATTCTTGCAAAATTGGGTCCTACATATTTAGTTTATGTTTCTACCTTTTATGCTACAATGGATGCCTTTGGTAGTAATTTTACTATGCCTTCACTTGAGGAGTTTGCTGCACAACTCACAAGAGAACAAGCCAAGCTACTATACATGGGCACATTGAAGTCTCCAAGAAAACAAGCTCTAGTTGCAACACAAAGCACAAAAGATCCTAAGGCTTCACATAATAAGGGAAAGAAACAAAAGGATTCAAAGTCTAATGAACAAGAGAAAGAATCAAAGAAAAACCCCAACTCTTCTTCAAAAGAGGAGTCCAATAAGAAGAAGCCAAAGTGTTCTTATTGTAAGAAATTGGGTCATGATGATACTAGATGTTATGAAAAAAAGTTTGAAGAGATGTCACAACTTCTTCAAAAACATAACATTGATTATTCTTCATCAAAATCAGTTTTACCCAATTCTTCTTCTTAGCTACTATCATCATCTACATCTATAGGGATAGTAGGCATTGCTAATGGGTCATACAAAGGAAAAGGACAAACACTCTTTGTTTCAGCAAGTCTACAATTAGAGAGATGGCTTCTTGATTCGGGAGCTTCTCATCATATGGAATCTTCACAAGGGATGTTCTCTTCATTTCAGTCATGTACTTCATCACCTATTTTGATGGGTAACAATACATACATGCATGCAACTGGTAAAGGAACAATTGATGTTGGTGAGTGTACATTCAACAATATGTTGTGTGTAGCTTCCTTGACAACTAGTCTCCTTTCCATCTACCAGATTACTCATTATGGTGCAGGGAAGACAGTTGAGTTCACTCCTGATTCTGTGATCATATGGGACTTGGAGAGTAGAGGTATCATTGTTGTTCAGATGCCTAATCATGCATCTCACTTGTATACTTTCTCCCATTTTGTTTCTGATGATGATGTAGATCCATTGATTGGTATCCACACTCATTCATCAAGTGTGAATCATGTTTCTGAGGACAAGTTTGGTCACTTGAACCTTGGTGTTCTTGCATCTACTTTGGTTCCTAATACTAGTTTTAAGCTTCCTCCTCCTCCTTCTACATAGACTAGCATTGGTATAGCTTCATCCACTTTAGTTGAGAAGGATATTCTTTGTCTTCCAGTTATAAGCTTGTGGGATGAGTACTTGATAGGTGTTTTAGACTTATTTTGTGAGTTGTATCTTGATGACTTGGAGGACATCATTGATGACATTCATCTCCTATTTGAAGGAGTTGATTCTTCTACTTTGGATGAGCAGGAACCTTCCTCTCCTCTTCACTTGTCATAGTTTGGCATTGAGTTGGAGTATCTTGAGCATCATTCGGAGGATACTTTGTCTTTGGAGATTGATGATCTTGAGTTTTCATCTTGTCTTGGATTGTCACATTCTTTGATTAGGCATGCATCACCTGATTATGTGACATCTTTTAGTTGTGACATGTGGACACTTGAGTACTTTTCAGAGACAACATACATCATGAGGTTTTTTCCCTCATACATTGAGATGGAGTTTCTTTGACATCAGCCTTTGGACCTGTTTCTTCCTAAGGGGAAGAATATTGTTTGTGGTCTTTGGATTTTCTTCAGCATTCTTCTTCAGGCATTCACCATTGGCACAGGAGCCACTTCATTGTGGGGGGACCTACAGTCTCACACTTGCTCTCCTATGGGGGTAATTGATTGTACATATGTGATATAAGTTGTCCTTGGGGGGTCATGTTGAATCCTCCTATCACTTCTTTCACTTTCTTTGTTTTCTGCATTCTCACTTTTGGAGAGGAGTTTTGTCCCATGAGGTTTTCTCCTTTTCTCCACTTGAGATTTGTTGTACATGAGTACCTAATATGGCCTAGTAGTTGAGACCCATCATCATCTCCATTCATCATTGCATCTTTGTTTTAGTCAACTACTCCCAAAGTTGCGCTTAAGGGGGGTGTTGGTGTGAACACATAATTCACGTGTTAAGTTGACTTAGTGAGTCTTCTAGATGTCACTAGTTTAGTCTAGTTGTGTGTTGAGTTGTTGATAGTTGGAGTGAGTTGTCTTATCCTCCACATGTGCAATTAGTTATCATCCTCTAATTGTAACATGTTGTAGGAATATCTCCACTTTCCACTCCACCTTTCACTCCACCTTTCTAGCTCTCACCTTGCCTTTATAAGCAAGGCTCTCTCATTGTATTTCATATGATCTTTGTATAGATTCTTTGCTCCATTGTTTTAGCATCTTCTCTGTTATCTTTGTGTTGAAGGTTGTCTTGATTGTAGGTGATCCTGGCTTGCTGAGTCACATTGACTCTTACATGGTATCAGAGCCAAATCTACAATTCCCTTCCCTCATTAGAACAAATGCAGATTTAGTCATTCAGTATATCATAGAATTCAAATAGAGATCGGCTGACAACATGTGGGCTTACAATTAGGGCTCACAGGCCTGATACATACATGTGCAAGATAAATCTTTGAAGTCCTCTCGCAAAGGAGCCAACTATCTATCTTCTAAATCATGAGAACTATGTCAACTACTTTCCTAAGGATCTATTACATCAATATATATCACCTCTGGACCAATAGACTCCTCCACGTCAGCCAAGGAAGATCACAAATTCCAAAGAAGAGATGTAACGTGTGTACACAGATAGGTTGGACCTAAATGCATAGAACACTTCTAAAAAATGAGTGGAATGATATGTAGATCTCCTAGGAAGGTCATCCATGAACCAAAGATCATTTAATAATGTGTCATTAGGCTCCAGAGATCTAGAAATGCTTCCGCAAGTTTCTCCTTCAACTGGTTGTCTGTAATTATCTCGATGCTTTGCTTTGAGAAACAGTCAATCTTCTGATAGCGATATCTTTCCGGTATTGAAGTGTAGATCTCTAAATTTTGGATATGATGTAGATGAATGAGTGTAGATGCTAAATCTAGATCCACTAGATCTAAAAATGCTACTAGACCAAAATATAGAAATTACTTCTGACTAAACTGCCTGAACTAAACTGGAAAATGAAAAGAAACAAACTGAACTGAAAACAAACTGAAATGCAAATGTTTTTGGTTGATGCAAGATTACTCTTGAACTAGGGATGCTTCTGCATCAGAAGGATAGTCCTATTTTGGGTAATGAGGAGATTTATGTGCATGAGGTTTCCTATCAAGTTGAACAAGATATAAATCAAGAACCTATGCACCAAGAAGATGACCATGATGTTCCTTCAAAACTTCAAGAGAGCTTATATAAAGTTAAGATGAGTCCTCTCATGCAAAAAAGTAAAAGAAGAATTTGAAGAAGATCTCTTTTGGGATGAGTTAGAGGAATTTTGTTCAATCTTTGACATCCAATCAACATTTCCTAAAGAAGGAAGTCAAGAACAACAAGAATGTCAAGTGGAAGTGACCATGTTTCCAAAACATTCCAATCAATAGGATGATAAAGCAGCAGAGCATGAATATGAGATCAACATTGATTGTTTCAATGTCATTTTAAGAGGATGTTCTATTAGACATCTAGCCCAATTGGAGACTAGTAATAAGAAGCCACCATATGTCATGCTTGATCCTAAGCACAAAATTGAGCATTAGGAAGAATAGAATCAACCTACTTATCCACTTCAAGGTAGTTGTATTTCTAGTCAACTTGAGTAAGTGAATTTGTTTTCATTCTTGGAGAAGTATATCAATAGTTTATTGAATGTCAACCCTTCCTTCACCCCTTTTTGGTTACTCACAAGCATGAAAAACATTTCAAGTTGATTAGGAAGGGCAACTATTTTAAAAAACTAGTTAATGGTATTATTTTTACAACCTTTTACTTGATTAGTTTAGGTTAGTTTAGGTTTGTGTAAGTGTTTCTTTTCCTACAAATGTTGATGCACATGTTGCATGTTGAGTTGTCTTATAGGTGTTTAGTTTTTATCTTTTGTTTGAGGCAATTACAGTTGTTTAGTCAGGTCTAGGGCCTTTTCTTTCAAGATTTTTCTCTTTTATTGACTCCTATGCCCAATGGATACTAAGGGTACTAGTTCTAAATGTTTAGCAACAAAAACAGCCCCTAGAGGTCACCAAAATGTTAACTTATTTGAGCTTCCAAAGTCAAATAGTTACATGGATTTGTTTAATCAGGAAATGGTCATTCCTAGGTGTTTAAAATGCTAATCATCTTCCATGAGTCTTTAACAAAGGTATTAATATATTTAAAAGGTTTAAGGAGGAACTTATCTTATGACATGGAACTAAAAAATGCATTTATTTAGTCATGTCTAGTCATATTTTAGACGTTCAAAGTCATCAAATAAACCTTAATATTTCCAAAATTTACATAGAATCATTAGGAGGGAGATTGTTTTCAAAAATAGTCAAAGCCTTCGTGAAAGTTTTTAGGTTTAGGTTGAGTCTTTTAGGTCTTTTGTCAAGATATTAAGGTTTTTTTTGCTAACTTGTAGGATTCAAGAATGAAGGACACAAGTTAGTGATCTCTCAAACCTTGAAAGTCCACGAGGTTAAGGTAGTGATCATGAAAAATAAAGAAGTTCTCTTCTTAGATCTATCACTCTAGTTAAATACACTTAGTGTATTTTAAGAACATTTTAGGGTACATGGAGGTTTGGCAGTTTTGTGGAGAGTAATATTAAAGGCACAAAGAAGTTTCAAGAACCATGAAAGTGACAGGAACGTCTGAAGATCATTGTAGAGTTAAAAGGCTTATTAATATGTTAAAGCATCTGCACATAGCACAAAGCAAAAGATGTACTAGTCTACATAGTTGAAGAGCTACAGAGATCTATCTATAAGTATACATGGTCATGGAAAGAACCTATAAGATCCCTAAGTCCTGTTTCGTGTAAAAAGAGGGTTCTTAAATTTCAATGGATGTGTGGGTTAAATCCTCCTTTCACACCTTACATTCAAGGACATAAATCGATTCAATTCACAATCTTTACAAGAGGACTCTATTATAGATTTAATGTCACTTGCAACGAAGAGGAAACTTGGAATTTGTTGATTAATTGATTAATTAAAGCCCAATTATGCTTAAAACCCTAATTTCATAAAATTGTAAATAAATGGATGAATCACGACAAATACTTGCACACAGAGATATCAAATGGCAATTAGATACATATTGGATTTTGAGATTTCGTATCCAAAAAATTTAGGGATGAAAAAGCAGGCACCCAAGTCCAAGCTGGAACTTCTTTAAGGATCTTTGGAACTTGTCTGCAACTAATCACCACTGTCATAGAGGTTTTCTACTTTAGGGATCTGGAGGGCTAAAGAGAGGGTGCCCAAGTCCAGGTACTAGTTTTCTTCTTAGATCTGTAATTTTGACACTCTATTATGTCTCCCTACAACTCCACTTCTTCCGCTTCTATAGCTAAAACCTGCAATCATAGAAAAGGCGGTTGGGGGTTGTGGTGTCTAAGAGCTTGCCTCAGTCAAGCCCCAGAAGGACATTCAAGTCTTCCAAACACTGTTGTTAGAAAGAGAGTGTGTATCCCTATGGGATAGAGGCAAAAACTAATTGATAAATGATTGAAAACATAAATAAATGTCACCTTGGAGGTGTATCTCGCATATAGATTAAAATCTTTCACATCATGAGAAGATGAAGCTAAACCTGCATAACAAACACAATAACAAGACAAGTCTGCTCTGCAATAATGAATACTTTGAATGCTCTAAAATCATAAGTGTGCGAAAAGTTCATAATCATCTTCTAGTTTACAAATGAATCCCTAAACATGCTTATATATGCAACTAAACATATTCCCTCTTTAATTTCATAATTCAAACTTGAGATGTCGGCAACTGACACTTCTAACGATCACATAACCAACATTTAAAATTTGGGACCTTGCTAAATAGGGTAGGACTAGGGTGTGGATGCCCAAGCCCTCAGCCCCATTTTCAAGGTAGGGTCAAGTTCATCACTATCACCTAGGTCCATTTTGACATGGGTTTTTAGGGATTTTCCATTGGGAGTAAAAATGAATATGTTAAATGCAAAATAAGAGACTCGGGAGCTAAACTTAGGGGAAAAAGTCCTAAGGAGACATTTTTTGATGTAACATTTAGCCCCCACTTTAATGTATGCATGAACGTAAGGCCCACACATGCATTAAAGTATGGTCAACAAACACAACAAACACACCATACACTTAAAGCTAATGTATACACAAAGATTGAGAAACTATTTATAGCCCCCAGTCTCAGGTAGACATTAGACAAGACACATCACAAACACACCAAACATAATGAAGATGGTAACCGGAATACAAAACATGGAGAAGGTGATAAATGTCATACAAAACATGGTTTAGATAGTATTGAAGACATGCAAAACACAATGAATACAGTGAATGCAATGATTATTTCTTTTTCATTTTCATACATATGAATGCAGATATAGATGCATGGAAAGTAAAAATACAACACACCACCCAAAATGTAGGAGGGACATTTTTCCATGCACTTTGGACTACATATGGGGCAACATACATGCAATATAAATCTCAAAATGTAGGAGGGACATTTCGCCATGCTCTTTGAACTACACTTGAGAACAAACACGCCATACAAATCCCAAAGCATAGGAGGGGCATTTCGCCACACTCTTTGGACTATACTTGGGAACAAATACACCATACAAATCCCAAATAATAGGAGGGGAATGTTTCCATGCTCTTTGGACTATACTTGGGAACAAACACATGGAAAACATGAGTGCCGTATAGCATCCCAAATACATACTATACATCTAAAACATGACAAACAAGGTGATGGAAGGAACTTATTTCTAAGCCCCCACCATCTTAGGCATATTACAGGCACACCTAACGGTAGGGCTTATGCCACAACAATTGCCAAAGACATGCCTAAGGGAGGATACACTGCCATGCCTGCATCTCCTGCACAGACGCGACGCACAAACACCCATGTCATGACCACATTCGCCATGTGGTCACGATGCGGGCTGCAAATTTATTTTCTTTCTAACCCTAAAAACCCCCTCACATGCGTCTACATGCTCGGTGGCTATACGCAATGGCGTAAACATGTCGACGTAACCGTGTTGGTGAAGGCCATCTAGGGGTAAGCGACATGAAGCATGCCACTTCTGGGGATAGATCGATACCAGTATGTATCCTAAGTCACCTAAGTGAAGATAATTCACCGGCATTGATCCCTAACTAACTCAGATCGAAAGGTACAGTTATATGGTGTCATGATGGCGCACGGTTGTAGGTGAAATGATGGAAAATAAATTAATAAATTAGCGTAAATTCAACCCTAGAAATCTAGCGTAACGTGTTTTCAATAAATGCAAACCCTAAATTTTTAAATAAAATAAAACGCCATAGAGAAAAAGGAATAGGTAAAATATATGATTGAATATTAAATTAACTTAGGAACAAAATTGACGATATAAATTAAAATAATAAAATTATTTAAGATGTCAAGACGTCAACAAATCTCAACTGAGATATCGAGTTTGTCATTAAATATAATTTGGCATTATATTTAATATCTTTCTCAAAAACCAACGGATGAGGGAGGAGGGTTTAAATAACCCTCCCCCAAAAAAATTATTAATAAATTTGATTATAATTAACCACCAAAAAAATTAACGATAAATAACTCAATGATTTAAACGATAAATATCCCGCCAATTAACAAGAAGTTGAAATAATGTAAAGGGAATAGTTTTCCCAATTTAACTAAATTTTAATTCCCTCCCAGCTCAAATAATTCACAAGGTTAAATATCAAAATGCAAGTCCCCCAAATAAAAACTTAAGTAAATTAAATGTTGGCAAGAAAGAAATAAGTCCAAGGCAATTAGAAGATTTTAAAAGGAAAAGAAAATGACAATAAGCAAATATCTTCTCACAATGAAAAAATTGTTTTCCCTAAAGAAGAAAGCCCTAAACTCTATTCTATTATTTTCTTTTTCTTCTTGTTGCCCTAACCCTTCATCATATTATTTCTCAAGCCCTAATTAATTCCTTGGGTTTCTTTGTTTTCTCTTTTGCTTTGTGTGCAGGTAGGGTTTGAGAAGGAATGGACAGCTAAGGATGGAAGCCATGGTGGATACTCGGAGGTATACACAACCATAGTTTCCCCTTTTTTTTGTAAACTGTTTTTTTTTTGTGTTTGAGTGTTAGCATTCTGTATATGTATATTTACTAGAGGAGTTATAAAGAAATATATTAAGTCTTATTATTTTTTTTTTTTTTGAGTTTGTTGCAGGATAACATGGAGGATAATCATCAAGGGCTGCCGTGCATTAGCAGGGATGGCAGAGGTACTAAGGAGAGGGGGCGACGTACTGCAGAGGGCGGAGGTGTTGGCGGACAGAGGGTGGTCCATGGTGGGAGTGGAGTGGTGGCACATAGGAGGGAGGTGTGGGGAAGCTGTTGCAGGCGGCGGTGTGGGTGGCACGAAGGGGAAGGGAGGTGTGGGACTGTGTGTGGTGGGAGTGGGAGTGAGGCCGCGGAGGGGGGGGGGGCGGCGCTGTTGTGGAGGTGGGCGGAGGTAGTGGCGGGGTCGGGGGCTGGTGGTGAGGATGGCGGTGGAGGAGAGTTTCAGCATGGAGAGGGGCGGAGGTGGTGGAAGGTGCGCTGCGCAGGGGGTGGTTTGGGCTGCGGGGTAAGGGAGTCACGGGGGGGTGTGGGGGAGGAGGCTTAGCCTTTGCCCACACCTGTGGGTGTGGGTGGAGGATAAGCCTCCTCCCCCACACCCTTGTCTGCATAGCGCTACTATGGGTGGTGCTGCCGCCCACAACACTGTTTATATATATATATATATATATATATATATATATATATATATATATATATATATATATATTTTAAAAACATGTACCCAGTAAGTAACTAAAATGAAATAAACAACTACATTTTTAATAATATATATAGTAAATATATATATAAATATATATTTATATACAAATATATATACATATGTATATATTTATATATATATGTAATTTTCCAGAATATATCTTTTTTCCCCTTTCTTCTTTTTAAGCAGCATATACCCAGTATGTAAACAAAATGTAATAAACAACAACATTATTTAACATAAATAAAAAGAATACAATAATTTAGTTTTTTTTTTTTTTTTTTTAAGCATTGTGCAATATAAGAATGCCTTTTCTCCTAGTTTCTTCAACAACAAATATTTAAGTTTCCAATGTTCAAATCAGAAAATGGAATCAATCTTCTCCTTTATTTTTTTGTATGCAATTAGACTATTCTGCTACTAGATGTGTTTTCCCATATTTCTTCTACAGTAAAATCTAACATGCCATTTCAACTCATGTTTTTTTTTTTAAAGAAATATGCAAAAATAGAGAATACATTTCTTTCCTTCCATCTACAATATAATCCAAATCACAACATTATAACATGTACATATTTTCTATTTGAGAGAAGATGACAGAATTCCATTTATAGCCTAGTCTTTCTTTCTTCTCAACAACAACTAGTACTTATGAATTTCACTACATTATAATAGCATGTAGTTACATTATATACATATGTTTCTACAAGGGATAATGACAGAATTTGCATATACCACTTCTCATGCATTTCACAACTCTTAACTCACAAAAACAGGGAAAATAAACAGCCCTCTAATCAAATAAGAAATACATTACATACAACATTTATTTCAGCCAATCCATGGTAAGGTAACCAAATAAACTTGTACAAAATACAATACAATGAGGCCTCAACAACCAACACAAGGAGACTAAATGAACACCAACTTGAGCTCCCAAACAACTTCTTCTCTTCCCTTAACAACCTGCAACTAACACAGCATTGAAACAACAAAAACCAGCCACTCAAAAGCTCTCCTCCCTACCATAGACCTGCAAGTGGGTCACCCCCGAGCTAGGGAGGTAGGGATTTCACATAGGGTTTCATTCCACAACAAAAGAAATCACAATAACACAAAAACAGAACAACCCCATAGGTTTAGCACATAACTTGACTCATACAAATGAGCTTGGTGAGGGTAGGGAATGGACCCCTCAACTTAAAAGGGCTCCCAGGTGATAAAAATCTCAACACATGGCCTCAAGCCAAAATCTCCAAAACACACCATCCTCCAAATCACAAGTACTCCATGGCACTCTTGCCATCCAATAAATCACAACCCATGGCCTCAAGCCAAAAATCTCCATAACACCACTCTCCACAAATATCACATAAAATCTCCATTGCACTCTTGCCATTCAACATTCTCCTCCACAAATAAAAGCCCTCAAGGCACAAATACAACTGTGGGAGTGCCCTCAAGGATGTTCCTTTCCCCTACCCATATAAGTTGAGCATTACCTCCATTGGAGGTGCTCTCACCATAACACCCATCCCAACATCACAATGCAAAACAACAAAACAACCACAAACTAAAACACAACACATTATACAAGCAAAGTTGGGATAACAAGTTAAGAAGCCTACCTTACAAGCCCTTATAATGGAAGTAGTTTGGTGAAGAGATCCAAGCCTTCCCAAGCCTTCCAACTTCAAGAATTTCTCCCAACTCCTCCAAACTAGAAAAGAACTAAAATTTGCAAGCACTCTCAAAAATTGCAAGGAATAGAACTAGAAAAGAGAAAAACCCAAAGGAAGGGGAACCCCCACCCCTCAACAAGAGGAGCTATTATAGGCCATCCACTTGGCCTTGAGGGAATTAGAAGGTGACATTTGTCACCATCTCCTCCCTCCTCCAAAACCACTTGTAAGAGTGAGAAGGTATGAGGATGACAAGTGTCATCCTCTCATTCCACCCCCATCTCCACCTCCTCCACTTGTGCTCCCACACAAGTGGGAGGGGGACAAATGGTGAGTTGGATTCCCACTCACACCTCAAGAAGACAAGGGTCTTGAGTGGTGCTCCCACTCACTTGGGAGTTTGGGAGGACTCTTGGAGACCTCCCAAGTCTTCCTTGGGAATGATTCCCAAAAATTTGGGATGGGAGATGAGTTCTTCCCAAGGCAAGGCCCATCCCCCATCTTCCCTAATTTCTAAATTCGTCACTTTTACTCAACCAAGGTTTAGGGTGACCTAAGGTGAGTCAAAACTAGGGTTAGATAGTCCAAGTTGACCCTAGACTCATGGTTGACCGCCTAGGGTAACTTTTGGGACCCTAGGGTTCATGAAAGGGTTAAAAATCCACATTTAAATGGCCTAAAAAAATAATATAAATACCAAGTGGCATAAATCAAATAAAATTGTACAACACTTATTATTAATCCATTTTAAATAAAAAGGGTACTAAGGCTGAAATAAATAAAAGTAAACCAAGCACAATAAATCCACACTCAAATTCAAACATGATCCTTATCCCTCTTGGGAATGGATCAGCTTTACAGGGGATAACATAGTGTGAATTCTACCTCTGATTTCTCGTGGCTAGGGAATGTGAAACCTGCACATCTCGATCAAGTGTCAGTTCTGTCATGAAAAGTGATAGCCGAAGCAATTGGAATTAAAATTCACACAATCGAATACAACAATAAACATCAATACATAAATCCAAATTAAACTGCATTATCCAATCACATGTCAATTATTCCATATCACATAAACAACTAGAATCTCATCACAAAACATCATCAAATATAGACTTGTAATTTGATTTCCACAAATAGCATCACTATGATCAAAACGAATCACATATGTCAAACCAATGTCCTAACATAATCAGTGGCTCAAATCAAGTCTACAAAATGAAGCATAGTCACTAAGATCTGATAGTGTCATCTACTAAATAGCATAATGATCAAAATATGGAAGGTAAAATAATCGGCCTCACATACACCAACCCTTCTTACTCAAAGGACTTTTTGAAATAAAAAGGATGTACACTAGCTCAAGAGATATAGCATCCCCACCTCTGCAGAGGGATTTGAAATAAAAGGATATGCATGATATCCCACCTCCGCAGAGGGCTTAAAATAAAAGGATATGCATGATATCCCGCCTCCACAGAGAGCTTTCTCATTGCAATATAAAATAAATATGTGCACTTACATGGAGATACAACATCCCACCTCCATAGATGTCTTACAAACACACTTCATTAGTACCAAAATCATCAGACAACTTACCTTATATATGCCCCCACCTTAAGGTGGTTGATATCATGTATTGATATTAATCACATTAAGGTAGAGAGAAAACACACACAGGAACAAGAGCTCACACAAAGCCCATGTCCCCGGAGGTGACATGTTCTTCATGATTGTCGAATGTTCCCACAAACACATAATTTCCTGCAAGAAGAGAGGTTAGAAATCTTTCTCTAAGATAATAACCATGTCACATGATAAAATCAATGCATGTAATCATTCACATAAAGATTCAAGGCTATACTACGGGTTTGAAATCTGAGTATAACTATGGGGCTATACTGTAGAGATCTCAAATCTGAGTGTAACCAAGGTAAGATTCAAAGATAAACAAAGTGCACGGAGAAGGTGTATTATTATAGTTTGTTAGTACGATAAGACATCAAAATATCACATAGAGTGATTCTACTAGCCAAGTGTCAGATAATATATATCAACCTCGTCATCATGTAGGATTAGGTCTATTTTTCTTACTTGCTGAAGGGACACATGGTCTGTATCAGTATTATTTATTTTTTGTCATCTGCTAGCTAGGTAGAACCACTAGAAGAAGGTAAATAGTAAATCAAGAGAAGAGAGCAAGTGCCTTAGGGTCATCACATAGGAAGGTACCCCCAGGTCACCAACCACAATGCTATACCCCTAAGGCACAACACACAACAATAAGATAGAGGAGAAGCAAGATAGAAGAATGATGATACAAATAGAAGAAGGGTCATAATAGAGGTGGTCTCCCAGTATCCTTGGCCTTACATGATTATCAAGGGTCATTCAAGGAGGCCCAAACAACACATAACACATCACGAGGGAACACAACACAGAGGTAAAGGGTTAGAAATACTCACCTAAAGGCGCAACCGGACTAGTGGTTGTCTTGGATCTTGATCTTTATTTGATAGTTAAAGCTTAATCTCTTATTGTTTCTTCTTGCTAAATGGTGTTCTCTACATTGTTCTCAAGGTTAGCTCTTATGATATTCAAGGATTGTGGAGCAGGAGCTTCACAAATTCATGTTTCAATTGAGTGAGGTTGTGAAGGAACCTGAAAAATGCCCACTTCAGTCCATATGTGTTTGTTGATGTTTTCCAAATTTTGAGTGGTGTCCAAGTTATGTGAATGTTTAGGTAAGGGTATGTGATCTATTTCTTTTTTAAAGATGTAGTTGAGAAGTGTTTGGACATTAGTTGGTAAATTTTCATTGTTGACAGGTTGAAGTAAATGTTCACAAAGGGAATCTGCATCATCCAATGCTTCATCCTTGCCAGGGAGAGTAGGAAAGGATGACAAAGTAGTCAATCATGTCTTCTTGTTGTGTCAAAATATCCTCAGCACGTGGGGTTATGTTGGTACAAGTCTTTTTATTAGATGAATCACCCAGGGCTATATCAGTCTCATAGGTTTTAGAAAGAATGTCCATTATGTCATCATGAAATGAAGGGAGAGAGCGAAGGACATTTTCACCACTACTTTCCTCTTGATTATTTGTGGAAATGAAATTAGTGAGATTTTCCAAGATTGAAGGGAAAACACCCATGATAGAAGCTTTCAAAATAGGTTTTGGAACAAAGAATATCACAAGTAGTGCTTACGGACATGTCAATTCCATAGATGTATGCTATTTGATGCAAGACTTGAGGGTATTTATCAATGAATTTGTAGAAGTTATCAACATTTACAATATATTCAAATAAATCTTCCAAATATGAATGATGAGAAGATTCCATGATATATGCAAGAAAATGAATGCAAGACTATGTGTATTTATGACCTAAAAATGCTTGATTTCTTTTCTTTTTTCAATGCAAATGACTAAAAGAAAAGGTGTTGTAAGGAAATTGATGAGGAGTAGAGAATATTAGTCTAATAATGCAGTAATATCCTTCACAACACACCTATAATGCAATTCTATATGCAAAATAAGCCAAAATCTAGTGAAAATGCAAGTTTTATAAATCCTAGTGAAATTAAGGCATGAATATGTGAAAAATGATATATAAATGAATTCTAATCAGATTTATGATGCAAAAGAACCTATCTCAGATCTGAAAATTATTTTTAAGTCTTACAATGCTCAATGCAATTGCAATTTTTAATGATGATGAATGAAAAATGCTAGTTTTGTTTAAATTTTCTATGTGAAAGTGTAAATTTTTGAAATATGAATGCAAAAACACACAAGAATGCAACACTACAAAAAAAATCAGATTTGAATGAGTGCCTAAGATGAGTAGTAAAATTTGAAACAAGATTTTAACTACAAACCCCAGTTTTTGAAAATACTAGGTTATAAGAAAAGTTCAAAATTTCAAGAAAACCCTAGCAATTTTAATATGAAAAAAGCAATGTAAAGGATTATAATGTGATGAATTTCTATTATTTATATCAGATCTAGTCTAAAAATCAGAAATTAAATGAAATTAAATGGAAATTAATTCAAATTATTTCAAAATGCAAGCCTAAAATGCTAATTTTTTCAAAATTTTCAATTTTTTTGTAAATTTTCAAATGCAATATGAAAATGATGAATGAATATAATGCAAATCTGAAGTACAACACTCAGCAAGGTGAAAATTTCAAATAAAGCACAAGTTCACCAAAATGTTTTGGGGTAAAAAGAGGGTTCTTCAATTTCAATGGATGTGTGGGTTAAATCCTCCTTTCACACCTTACATTCAAGGACATAAATCAAGTCAAGCCACAATCTTTACAAGAGGGTTCTACTATAGATTTAGTCACTTGTAACAAAGAGGAAATTTGAAATTTGCTGATTAATTGATTAATTAAAACTTTATTATGCTTAAAACCCTAATTTTGTAAAATTGTAAATAAATAGACGAATCATGACAAATGTTCACACATAGAGATATCAAATGACAATTAGATACATACCAAATTTTGAGATTTCATATCCAGAAAATTTGGGGATGAATGAGCGGGCACCCGAGTCCAAGGTGGTAACTTTTTCAGGGATCTCTGGAACTTGTTTGCAACTAATCACCACTGTCATAGAGGTTTTATACTTCGGGGAATTGGAGAGCTAAAGAGCAGGTGCCCAAGTCTAGGTCCTAGTTTTCTTCTTAGATTTGTAATTCTGACACTCTGTTATGTCTCCCTACAAATCCACTTCTTCTATTTCTACACCTGTAACCTGCAATCACAGAAAAGGGGGTTGGGGTTGTGGTGTCTAGGATCTTGCCTCAGTCAAGCCTCGGAAGGTCAAGCCCCAGAAGGACATTCAAGTCTTCCAAACACCGTTGTTAGATAGAGAGTGTGTATCCCTGTGGGATAGAGTAAAAAACCAATTGATAAATGATTGAAAACACAAATAAATGTCACCTCGGAGGTGAATCTCGCATATAGATGAAAATATTTCACATCATGAGAAGATGAAGCCAAATCTGCATAACAAACACAATAGCAAGACAAGTCTACTCTACAACAATGAATACTTGAATGCTCTAAAATCATAAGTGTGCAAAAAGTTCATAATCATCTTCTAGTTTACAAATGAATCCCTAAACATGCTTATATATGCAACTAAACACATTCCTACTTTAATTTCATAATTCAAACTTGAGATGTTAGCAACGAACACTTCTAATGATCACATAACTGACATTTAAAATTTGGGACCCCGCTAAATAGGGTAGGACTAGGGCACATGTGCCCAAGCCCTCAGCCATATTTTCAAGGTAGGGTCAAGTTCATCATTGTCACCTAGGTCCATTTTGACATGGGTTTTTAGGGATTTTCCATCGAGAGTAAAAATAAATATGCTAAATGCAAAACAAAGGACCCAAGAGCTAAACTTAGGGGAAAAAGTCCCAAAGAGACATTTTCCAACATAACAAGTCCTTGCATGATAACCTAAAGATTGTCAAGAGTACATATGAGGCAAGGATAAGCAATATATTGGTGAAAAGATAGTAACTAACGAAGGAGAAATCATATGGAACAACTCAGAGATTCAGTGATGTCTTTGAGTGTCTAAAAACCCTTGTAAGAATCTATTGAAAGATGTTTGAGGTTGTCTTTTGATGTAGCTAGTGTAGCAACCTTCTTCCTAGAGGAGAAGATCCATATCCGGGAGCAAAACCATATCAATAGCATATTGATATGGAGTGATGTTGAAGTGTATGCAGGCAATCTCCAACAGTGGGTTGTATACTACATGAAGAGAAATAATGTATTTATTCCTTCTTAAACCTCATGCTCATTCCAAAATGGAAACATGTAGATGCAAACCAATTTAATGTTTAGGCTTGTTAGATCCTATTTAAGATCATGCATCATTGAGCAAGTTTCCAAGTTTAGAGAAGTCTTAATGAACCTGTAGATTCAAGTTTAAGATGTCTGCATGTATCTAATCATAGTAAGCCTATAATATGTTTAGTGATCTTGCAAGACATTATGGAGCCTATCCAATCTATGTACCTTCAATCTAGGACTACATGACACCATTACAGATCTGTCAAAAGTCTAGAGGCCTGAGTAGAAGTATCAAAGAAGTTAATGTATAATATGAGGAACTTGTATGGAATCAGTAAGAGGCTTGTGAAAGGTCTATGATCAAAACAAAGGGAATACAAGTATGGTAATGGAGTATAGAGATTTGTCAACTTTGCAAGGTGCCTTAAGAGGTGTAATAGTCATAGAAACTATATAATCATGTTGCCAAAGGTTGTGCATTGTCTAAAAGGCCCTTTAAGTCTGTAGGTCTGTATATGTTTCTACACTTTGTCTAGGGGTATTTGAGGTGCATAAAAAGGTAAAAGAGGCCTATATAAACTATTCATTACCATTAGGGTCTACCAAGAGTATAGGGGTATGCCTTGGTTGTAAAGGATTGTGGGGGAAGTGTTTAGATAACACAGAAACCTAGTATAATATGCAGAGATTTGTGAAGATTTTACAAAAGCTGATGAAGGTTTACTCTGAAATCAAGTAGTCTGTGGATCTTGTTATGGTATTGTTAAAGTAGTCTTGGGTCTATTAGTATTCTTTGAGGACTATCAAATGAGCTAAATATTAGTGTTAGGTGTTGTGTGGTTACACATCATGCCCCATTTTGCCCCAGCAAAATAGGGACCCAACTTTTTCTTACTTTTGGTTGGCTTGTTTTTTCCCTTTGCTTTGGGTGGTATGGTAAAACTAGTAGTAGATGTATGTCAAGATCTTATCCTTGACATGTCAGGATCTTGAGATATAGATCAAATTATTAAAGTTTAAATTTCTCCTCATGAACCATGTCAAATGAAAGAGAATAAAATTCTAAGTAGGTTTGCCTTTTGAAGCACCTAGAAATTCCCTAAGACCAAGAAATTATTGTTGATAACTGAGAGGGGGGGTGAATCAGTTATCCTAATTATTTCTTCTTTTGAACTTTCTTATTAATCAAAGCAGCATTGAATCAAATAAATAAACATTACCATGAAATGAGAAACACATGACACAGTATTTTTGATGTGGAAACCCGGTTAAGGGAGAAAACCACGGGGTGATTAACCCAAAGATTATTCTCTGTTAGAAGAATAAGGAATTACAAAATGGCACTTGCCAATTAGGGCTCACTGCCTGAGCACACTACTCACAAAGAGGCCCACTGCCTACAAGGAGACACACTGTCTACAAAGTGATAAGAGTCACAGTCTTGAACTAATTGGAAGCATCTACATATGCTGGAGTTCAGTTCCGGTTAGGCTCAGTACACTGATCTGCTGCACTTCATCTTTCCTCTGTTCTTTATTCTGCTATCTTTTCACATACCAGATCTTTCTTACTGCTTCTGCTTTGCTCTGTATTTATTCGCATACACCTTCACACCATTACAATTTTCACAACTAAATCCATCCTCTATATATATCCGCACTAGTGATTTCATTATCTTTCTAGTCGGCACCCGGAATAATCTATCTTCTCACAAACTCTGTTTTGTCGGCTGAATCCTTGCATATCAAGTAATGCGGATCAAGCATATACTTGTAGATATCATTAATCATGTCAGCCAAACATGATTCATGCCTTCACAACCTTTACCATCAACAATAACACATCTGGAAAATAGTCTGATACTCTGTCAGTCAGTTCTTCCTCTGTTCTCACTGTCTCTTAGGAATCCGGTACTCAACTATTCATATCTTTTTCTTTGTTCATCACCGGAGGCTAAATCCTTGGAATATACTACTCAAGGTAGTCCTCTTGACTTCCCCAAATCTGCACTGCACCAAGACACTTCCTCTGAGAGATCCGGACCAATCTGTCGGACCTTGCCACATGCTCTGTTCTTGTTCACCGGACCACAACAATCTTCATTCTGACTTCCGGTAGAGACACATCATGACTTGCGGATATGTGGGATGACCTTTGTTGCCATCAATGACAACAACCATGAATCCATATAGTGTCTCTTGCCAACAATCTCCCCCTTTGGCATTGATGGCAACACTTAGTGAAAAATGACTAAGTGTTTACACTATGCTCCCCCTTGGCTGATGCTCTATCTTTATATACAATTTCTGGAACTCCCCCTTAGTTGGATTCCTCATTTTTCACTGCTCCTCACTCCCCCTTTGACATCAATGGCAAAGGGTAGGGTCCGCACACCAAAATTTTCAAAAATTTTCTATACATAGCTGCATATTTACATACTCACATAAACTGAAGAATGTCTGCAAAAGATGTCTTCAGTTGGATCAGTTCTGTAGCCCAACTTTACTTCATTCTATCCAAAATTGAAATGTGACCACTCAACAAAAATGCAAATGCATCTGCCCTTTTTAGATCTTTCGGATCACTTGTCTGGGCTGTGATTTGAGCTTCTGCTATGGCCTCATGCATGGCCTCTAGCTTAGGGACAATTAACCCCCTGAGCTCACTCAACCTGCTTATTCTATTTTTCCTTTCCTTCTCCAATTTCTTGATTTCACTCAAGACTGCAATAGTCTGACATTCTTGATTTGTTATAGAGGAAGAAAGAGGATCAAAACTTTGAGACAAGCTAAGTAGTGTGTCCTCTTGCTCTTTTATTTTCTTCTCAATGTCCACTGTTACCTTGGACCAGGAGATACAAAATTTGTATATTTCACCGCCATCCTTAAGAGCATTTTCTAAGCTCTTTATCCCAATGTTCATGTTTCTCCTATCATTAATGGTCAAACCCTGAACCTCAGAGAACCTTTTATCCAAAAACTCCTTCCGGACCTTTTCTTCAGCTGATTTTTCTAGAGATTCAAAATGTGTACTAACACTGCTGACTAAGGTTTTGAGATTACCGGAAGAGGAGGCTGTGGGATCCTTCTGAAAAGATGGCATGATCTTTTCCAGCACTCTAGATGCTACCTCCATAAGCTCACAGTCTTCCATGTGAGATTTCAGTAGTTTCTCTTTGACTTTCTCATTTGCAAATGAGGCTATTTTCATTGTTTGTACCGGTGACAAAGAGTCAAAATCTAATGGTCCTTTTAGCAGGTCCGGTTCATCAATTTCTATAGTGGCTTTTGTCAAGAATTCTTGAACAGTTTGTGCAGTGTCTCTTGCCAGAGACAGATGTTTCTTCTCTTCTGCAGTTTTGTCCTTTGGAATCTTTTCTCCTTCCTTACTCTTACCACTTTCAGTTGTGGTTTTCTCTGTTGGGGTCTTCTCTTTCTCTGCATCCTTGGTGCTGTCAACCTCTTTTTCTTTAACTGCTGCTTCTTTCTCTTGTAGTTTCTCTTCTTCTTGGGATCCGGAGACTGTAGAGGAAACCGGAGGAGAGATGTTAGTCTGTTCAAGGGCCACTTCTTCCGGAGCAGATGATTCCAAGTCCACAGCTGTTTCTGCACCTAAGTCCTCTACAACAGGAAGATTAAACCTTTTGAAGGTTTTCCAGAGAATCTCTTCAGTGTCCTTGGCTACCTTGTCGGTCTCACCAAGCATAAGCTGATTCATCCTTGCTTTGCTCCTGAATTCATCCTTGCAGTCTTTGAATACCATGTTCATTGTTTTGTGATCAATTGAAGGATATAGCTGAATAGCTATCTATTCCCTGATCTCAAGGTCTTTTGCCATGGCATTGTTCTTTCTTATCTCTAATTCCATCTCTAGGCTCTTTGGGATTTCAGAGATAATCTCAATAAAAGCTTTATTGTAGATGTTCAAGTACCTTATTATAGCTTCTTGTAGGATCTTTTGATCTGCCTCATTGTAGTCATCATAGAATTCAGCCACCGGTTGAAGGTTCCCATCCACAGTGACTGATTTGACTACACTATCTAGAGACAGAGTGGGCTTTTCAGCAAATTCCTCTGCCATTTCTTCCTTGTCTTGGCCTGTGGAGGGTTTCCCGGATCCTTTCTTCTTCTGCTTCTTTATTTCTTTTACTCCCTCATCTGACTCAGTTTCCTCTTCATCCTTTTGGCTTTCATAAGCCCTTGTGGCTTTTGTCTTAGATCTTTTACCGGATGCCTGGACTTCCGGTTTTGAACTTTTGGTTGTGGGAGGTGCAGATCTTTTTGATGATCTGGTCCGGGTGGAAGTTTCAACTGGAGCACTTTTCTTACTTTTCTTTTCTACCTCTTTCTTTTCTTCCTCAGCCTTTCTCCTCTTTTCCCGGTTGGCATCAAGTGCCTCCTTTGGAATGCCTAGGCCTTGAGCAATATGCTCTACTTCTTTTCTCACCTTCCTCTTTATCTTAGGTTCTCTGAGTTCCACATGAATTTTCACACTCAGTTCCTCAAATGTTCCGAACCTTTCTGCCTTTGGATCTTTAGGCTGACTTAGCATGTGTTGAACATGCAGCTCCACTATCTGTTCATCTACTTCATACCCCATGGGCATGATCCACACAGTTCTTGGTTCTACTGCCTCCATTAGACACTGATCTGTTTCTACCATGAAGCATACTGTGTCTTTGTACTTTTCAACAAGGGATTGGGGTATTCTTTCTCTTGCATGCATCATGCTTTGGAAGTTCTTGAAATATCCCCATAGAGCTGTATTTCTTGCTTTAGCATCCCCAAGTCCATGCAAATAGTCTCTGATTTGGATGGCAACCGGTCTGTCATTCTGCCATATCCATCCACTGGATCTGGGAAGCTCATTCATGTAGTAAAAGAAGAGACAAAGGATCAGATTGCCATACTTGAAGGAGTTTTTCTTGTCCTTCTTAATCTTCTACAGATTTTCAAAAAGTTGGTTTACAAGAAGCTCACACAAGTCATAGTCTGCATTCTCCTTTAACATTTGATAAGCTGTGTAGATTGCAGTTCCTGGTACTAAATTTTCCCTACTGGAGTGATAGATTTTGTAACCAATTATCATAGATGCAAATTTGACATCCAGTTCAGTGATGTCATCAACTGTCATAGCTCTCTTGTCAAACTTGGATCTGGTTGCATCACTAACTGTCTGATTTTTGACAGACTTGAGAACAGGTAATCCACTAGATGAGTGCAGACCGGTTACAGCCCTAATTGCATCTTTGGTAATCTTGAAGGGCTTGTTCAACCATAGGAAGTTGTCATGTACTCTACTTAGTACATACCGGACCCATTCATCTTCTTCAAAATAGGGGAAATGAATGCATTGTGCAAAGTGTTTGTCCCGGATGGCTTTGTACTGAGGTTTGATCTTGAAGGAGTCATCTATCAATTGTTTGTGATAGATATCCATCAGTTTTGATTCTCCAAAGTCTTCAAAATTCGCATGGATGTAAACCCTAATGTCTTCCGTATGCAATACACCATGTGGAACACTAGAGAAGGCTCCTAGTGGATCTACCTCCAAGGATTTGTAAGGATGTTTCTTGAATGTGGGATGAGGTCTATCAGAGATCTTAACTATATTCGGAGTAGCCATTTTTCAAAGATTTGCAGGGAGATATTGAAAACGAAAAATACCTTATGCGCCTTCGGTTATTTGGATTGATTTCTGTATGTAGTAACTTCTGTAAGTGATCTTCAGTGAACTTGATAAATTTTGTCGCAGAGCTCCGCTTTTCGCTTCTTCTTGGGTGTGGAATGATCAAATGATTATTGAGAAATCCCTTATCGTTTCGCAAACCCTAATATCTGTTTGCAATAAATGCTCCACCTATATTGTTCTGATTTGCCTTATCCAAATAGCTTGGAGTATCCCGGATCAGTTCTGATCTATGAACATCATGCGGATCTTTCAATCATGAATAAATCGAGATGACACATTACAAGAACATCCCAAACATTCTGTCCAGTCCGCAGAGCAAAATAATGTACTTCCAGATCTCTCCGGACCCTTTTGTAGTCCTCTGTCATTCCGGAGCATCTCCCAGAATAGGTCTTACTTGATCAATCACAACTTCTTTGCATCTTCATGCGGACCTCTGAAATCTTGTCTGGATCATCTCAGGACTTATATCTTCAAACCCTTTACTCCGCATCTTGTATCACATCCAGCACCACTTGATTGGCTGGGGGAACAGGATTTTCTTTGAGTCTCCCCCTGAGCCAGAGCTCACTTTTTAATTTCCAGAAGAAATATTAGCACCAGAGTCTGGTGCGGATCCAACCTCTACATTCTCTGAACTTTTCTTCACCCAAATCTTGTTCATCTGATTCCTAACTTCATCCGCATTCATCTTTTGTTTACCCTTGTCTTGATTCTGATTATACACCGGACCTCTTTTGTCCTGATTCTTGCTTCTGCAGACTTTAGCATTATGACCGGACCTATTATAGATTTGGCAAATAACATTTCTTTCCATATTTGACTGATAACCTCTTGATCTGCATTGATTAGCCATATGACCTACTCTATTGCATGTAAAACATCTACCATTGAATGATTTGTTTACTTGCATATTTCTGCATTCATGAGACTTGTGTCCATACCTTTTGCAGTTAAAGCACTGTCCGGAGAAGGATGGATTAGTTTGATTCATCCTTTTTCTGCACTGATTAGCTTTGTGACCAAAGTGATTGCAGCTGTGGCAGTATCCATTGAAAGATGGATATCTTTGAGCATTGGGTTGTCTTGTCGAAGGTCTTCTAGGCCTATTCCTTGGATTTTCTGATCCAAAATTCTTTTGACCAGATTCGGAGCTTTCTCCTTTCTCATATCCCAAACCATAATTGTCATCTGTCCTCTTTTGACTTCCAAGAAGTGCTTCAAGTTGGGCAGAACTTATCTTGAATTTTTCTTTATATTCATTTGTTGTTTGAAGATCTCTTTTGAGAGAGACAATTTGATCCTCAAGTTTTTCTTCATTATCTTTGGCATCTTCAAGATCAGATTCAAGATGTCTGATAATCCTATCCATCTGGTGGCATTCTTCTGATTTCTCTTTAAGAGATTGTCTTAGATTGTCTTCAGCTTTTCTTTTTTCTTCAATCTCTTGAGTAAACTTTATAGTTCCTGATTCCATTTCATGTCTTAACATAATGACTTCTTTTGATAATTTTTCACATAACTTGGTTTTCTCAGTCAATTCTTCATCTGTATTTCTTTCTTCACTTTGTCTTGCCAATTGTTGGAGCAACTCCTTTCTCTTTTTCATAGAGAGACTTAATTTGTCCTTTAATTCTCTCATGAATTCATCAGCCTGTTTGAGTCTTTCCTTTAATTCATTGACTTCAGAATTTGACTGTTCAAGATCCTCAAGGGCAGTCTTGAGTTGCTCCCTTAAACCATATGCATCCATTTGAACTCCCAGATCTTCCTCAAGCTGTTAGGCTCTATTAGGAGGAACCTCGCTCTGATACCAATTGTTGATAACTGAGAGGGGGGGGTGAATCAGTTATCCTAATTATTTCTTCTTTTGAACTTTCTTATTAATCAAAGCAGCATTGAATCAAACAAACAAACATTACCATGAAATGAGAAACACATGACACAGTATTTTTGACGTGGAAACCCGGTTAAGGGAGAAAACCACGGGGTGATTAACCCAAAGATTATTCTCTGTTAGAAGAATAAGGAATTACAAAATGGCACTTGCCAATTAGGGCTCACTGCCCGAGCACACTGCTCACAAAGAGGCCCACTGCCTACAAGGAGACACACTGTCTACAAAGTGATAAGAATCACAGTCTTGAACTGATTGGAAGCATCTACATATGCTGGAGTTCAGTTCCGGTTAGGCTCAGTACACTGATCTGCTACACTTCATCTTTCCTCTGTTCTTTATTCTGCTATCTTTTCACATACCGGATCTTTCTTACTGCTTCTGTTCTGCTCTGTATTTATTCGCATACACCTTCACACCATTACAATTTTCACAACTAAATCCATCCTCTATATATATCCGCACTAGTGATTTCATTATCTTTCTAGTCGACACCCGGAATAATCTATCTTCTCACAAACTCTGTTCTGTCGGCTGAATCCTTGCATATCAAGTAATGCAGATCAAGCATATACTTGTAGATATCATTAATCATGTCGGCCAAACATGATTCATGCCTTCACAACCTTTACCATCAACAGTAACACATCCAGAAAATAGTCTGATACTCTGTCAGTCAGTTCTTCCTCTGTTCTCACTGTCTCTCAGGAATCTGGTACTCAACTATTCATATCTTTTTCTTTGTTCATCACCGGAGGCTAAATCCTTGGAATATACTACTCAAGGTAGTCCTCTTGACTTCCCCAAATCCGTACTACACCAAGACACTTCCTCTGAGAGATCCGGACCAATCTGTCGGACCTTGCCACATGCTCTGTTCTTGTTCACCGGACCACAACAATCTTCATTCTGACTTCTGGTAGAGACACATCATGACTTGCGGATATGTGGGATGATCTTTGTTGCCATCAATGACAACAACCATGAATCCATATAGTGTCTCTTGCCAACAATTATGCCCAGTCAAAGTTTAGTCAAAAGGTCTTAGGGATGTTCACATTTCCTAACATTCAGACATTAACTTAATGTCCCAATTGAAAAATTTGCTAAGTAAAACTTAATATCCAAACATCCGCAAATGTACAAATGTCAAATTTAACCCATTGAGCTATCTAAACGTTGTATGCATAGTCACTTGGTATGGATATTTGTGGGTGTGCATATTAGTTGAATATTCGGACTTTAATTTAATGTCTAGACATTCATTAATATCTTGATGCCATGTCTTAGTTGACTTTTTGACTGGACTTAGACTATGGACATTACTGTTAAACACTTAATGTCCAAACTTTCACGAATATCCTTATGACATCACTTTTCTTCCCGCTAAAAGAATCACTTTAAACCCTGACGTCATCAAAACATTTAGATCTAGGGCTATTTCGTAAAGTCTAACATCTGAATATTTGTTAATATCCCTATCCCTGCGATTTATGAACAAAAATGGAGATATTTCATGGACCAATCAAATAATGCCACGTGGCATGGATTTGACTTTTCAAAGTGGTCATCTTAATGTCCAGACGTATAAAATTAAAAGGCAAATGCCTTCAAACCTTAACATCTCTGGTGTCCATTCCTTGGTCAACATTGACCAAGCATCTGCATGACATCATCTGAATGTATGGACATTTCGAAAGCAAAGCATATTATTTTAAAAGTCTAGACCTTCATTTATATCCCAACCTTGCAATTAATGCCGTGAAAAGAGGTCATTGGCCATTCAAAATTTTAAAATAGAGGTTGCCACCTATAGCGATCTCCTAGAACTTTAACTAGATGTCCCCACCTAATGAATTTAGCACTAATTATGCCCTAATCACCCTATTTTAACACATATAGGTGAATTTCAATAATTTTAAACTCACCTAAGCATTCATATGAAAGATTTATAGATCTCTGGCGAATTACAGTGACTATTACAGAGAGCCTGACCTCGAACAGAATGGTGTGCATAGTGAATGACATCTAGTAAACGGTGATTATAGTGTATTTAGTGCACATAAAGACATCTTTAATCAGGTTTAAACCATAGGAAATGTATGTAATGGTGAAACCCTACTTTTTTCATTTACGGTAACACAATAAAAAGGTAAACTTTGCAACTAGGGTAAATCTTAGTTGCATATGCATACATTATGCTTTGTAAATAATAAGATGTGAGGATATTGAGAAAATTAACATGAAACCAATAACATGAACTATATCTTGAGACATGTACATCTGTCATTGCAGGATACAATGGAGGCTAGGAAGCTCAAAAATGAGGCAGAATTCAAGACCACCATGTTCTCGTCGCTAGGAGCCATAGGTTTCCGCTTTGGAAAATAGGTGACACTGTCAACGAGTGGATGGCAAAGTCGATTTATGGTAGTGGACACCCAATCCTACAAAATGTATACAATTCTTGGATGTGGCACATAGGAGGTTTCCCATACGAGGAGGATGCCATCAAATTGATAGAGGCATGTGCAGAGAATTATAATAAAGAGACCAGAAGAGTAGAGAAAGACTACATGGTATATGCAGACTTCTATGTGAAGGGAATCACCAAGGCATTCCATTTGCCTATAGGTCCTAATCTTTTCAAGATAAATCTTAAGGATTTAGAGAAACAATATAAGAGTGACACCAATGATTGCAAGAAGATAATATTTTCATGTTGGAGAGCAAAGGGTAGTAATGTCAAGGCAATAGCTAAACTGCGAGTTAATTTGTACAAGTTTGAATTGACTCTAGAGGTTAAATATATGATGGTGATGCTAAGCGAGATGACGGGAAAGGCTAATGCTAGAAGTTTTGAACCCTTGATGTATGGGCTAATAAGGATGGTGGAAACAACTGACAACTAGATAGGGTGGGCATCCTTGATCAGTGATTGTCTAGATGAGAACATGAGGATATTTGGAGGCAAAAAGTGCTTGTTTTATATGAATTGATATGTTGTATATGCATGTGCGGCACAATCCACGTTCTCTGGCCTGTAAACAATAGGTAGATTGGTTAGAAATCTAGGAGATGTAAACATATGGGATCATTATCCCTAGCTCCCAAGGAAGGCCTCCCCTTAGACTATAGGAGGGTTAATGATTGTTTCATCATGCATTTGGTCTGACTGATGGACAATGACAAAGCAAAGAGGCTGAGCTTTGGAGCTCAAGCAATGATCACAAGACATGGAACTCGGTTCATCTAGTTCCCAACTTTCACTTACATTTGGATGGAAGGATTCAATGGGCAACCCCTCATGTTGCCAAGGTATCCCATGGACAAGATAATATTACTAGAACTGAACAAGGAGATTATACCCTCATACAAGGTGTATATGGCCAAGAACAAGAAGGGAAATGTTAGGTTTCCTTTACTTCTGGGATGGTATATATGCCCATCCATTGAATGTGCCAAGTATTCAAAAGCAGAGTTGTGTATGCTTTAGTTCCATCCATTCTCCTTGGCGAGATATTGTAAGCAAAAGGTTGGTGCACCAAGTGTACTTGGTAGATTATTAGGTAGATAGCCCAGATGATGTAGAAGTTAGGAGGAGTTACCAAAGGTTAACTCTAAACTAGGTCCCAACATTGGATTGTTTTGATGTCCTTCCTCAATTGCAATCTGACGATGGCATGAAGATATCTAAGGAGTGTGAAGATAAGAAGGTCTATAATGAGACTATTTCTCCTCTTGATTGGAGCTAGCCAGAGGTAAGTTCTATAGACCTCATTACAGCTAGAGTCATGATGTTTACTAGAGCATGGGTAGATCAACAATTGGCTACACTTAAAGCAAATGGAGTGGCTATAACAGTGCATAAGAAAAGAAAGAGGCAAGAGTTCCTTGAAACAGAATATGATGACTTTTTGATTCACAAGAGGCAAATCATGGACACTAAATTAGCCAAGACTATAGTAGGATCAGTTATAGACTTTACAACTAGTGGCATTACTATAGCCAAAAGGTCATCTCCTCAAAAACAAAAGGATCCTATCCCAATAATTGTATTAACCACTAGATAGGAAGAAGAGTCCAAAGTCATATATGAGGACATGGAAGATGAGGAGGATGAAATACCTTTGATAAAGAAAGGGAAAGGTCAGGATATCTTGCAAGGAACAAATATCCCAAGGCAAAAGAGAGGACATGCACCAATGATGAGGGGATCTACAAGTAAGAATCCTAAGGTCCTAACTAAAGATGGTGAAGAATTCACCAAAATGGAGATGATGTTTGCCACTGAGCAACCAATAGTGGACAGAGCTGCAAAATCCATGGTGTTGAAGAATAAGGATGTGGATACAGTGCCAATAGAGTTGTAACATGATGTTCCCATCTCAACAATTGTAAAGTTCAAATCTGAGAAGAAGAGAAAAAGGAGACGAATGATCCATCCTTGCCACTAGATGAAACCATTGATCTTAAAAATGATGATATGACGAGGGAGGTGACATCCAGTCCCATAGAAAGCTTGATCAAGAACATAGCATTAATGCCTCAAGGTACGTTGTAAGTGTTAAAAGGTACTAGAGATGAGGATGAAGTTGAAAATCCTAAGGCGGTGGGAGAGAACATTGACTTGTATAGGTTAATAGGTAAGGTCACTAGCTCGACAGTGATTGATTTGTCATATGAAGGGGCTGAAGAGGAAGAAAAGAATAAAGCCATGGATGATGTACACACTAGTAATGATGATACAAGTGTAGACATGGAGATCCATATAGAACTACCTTCACAACAAAATGTCAAGGGTATTGAATAAGGACATGTTGAGGCAAAGGATAAGGAGAAACAAGTGTTAACATCTGAAAAAATAGGTCCAATAGCCACATCTGGATTAGAGGATCCAAAAGACAAAGAAATGCCAACATCTAAAGATGAAGGTCCAAAGGACAAAGGTGGTGAGAAGAAGGTAGAAAAGGTTATATATGGTGGTGACCAAAGTATACATCAGGATATCCAAGATCCTGGCCACCAATGACTTGATATAAGCATTCCTCAACCTTAAAATGATCAGCATGTACAGGATCAAAATGTAGAGACAAATCAAGATATGCATGTGGATGCAAACAAACAACATGAGGTTGTCTAAACCAATGTACCTGTTGGTCAAGAGTAAGAAAAAGAGATATCTAAAGATCATGATATTACATCTAGAGATGTTGCAAGGGACCAAAATCAGTAGCAAGTACATGAGAAGGTTCCTACTGATGTGGACCAATGGAAGAATATCAATCTAGACATTCCTAAAGATTAGAATGTAGAAGTACAAGATGCTCACATTGAGCAGACTAGCCAACAAGGGCTAACATCCAATGCCCCACATTGGCTTGAACATGAAGTAAATCCACCTCCCATTTTTTATTCATCTAATTTTGATATTTCTTCATTAATTTATCTTGAGGGAACCAAGCTGAAAAGAAGAGCAAGGGACACTTCAATAATAAAGAATGATCCCACTACTAGTAAAAGTACAACTCAAATAGCTATGCCAACAGTTGACAAAGCAAAGGGTGAAATAAGTGCTAGCAAGTTTCAAATAGCCACAATGGACTTGGGGCACACTATTGCTGAACAAGAGGGTTAGGAAGCCAAGGAGAGTATAGATGCATTGATTGCTAGAATAAATAAGGAGAAGGCTAAGAATCAAGAGTACAAAGAGCAAATTGCTCAAATGTAGGCCTTCATCAAGGGATTGGTAGCACTAACTAATGTTCCTATCACAACATCTACATCTCTATCATTAGTATCTCAACAAGAGATAGCAGCATTAGCTGTCCATAAACATCATGCACAAGTAATGGATAAATGGTTCACTAAATTATTGAAGGAAGGAGAATAGGTAATAAAGACCTCACTATCAAATTGGGACATGCTCAGTAACTTGAAGAGCAAAGAAGATAAGCTAAAGAAAGAGGTTGGTTAGAGATTAATAAAGAGTGGTTGGAACTTGACTACACTTAAGGATATGAGGAAGGTAGATGTCAGCACCCTCATGACAAAGGTCTTGATGCCCCAAACACTCCTACAGCTAGATAATTGGTTTGAAGACATAATGTTTTAGGTCAACATATTGAAAAGATGTAACGCTAAGACTATGGATATCAATGTCAAAGTGTGTGAACTCTTAGCAGAGGAGCTTGGGATTTTGGAAGCCCTTGAGGGTGAAGTAGAAGGAAAGATTGAAAATCAAGATGAAGAATTTGCCACCAAAACATTCAAAGATAATGTTAGTCTAGCAACAGAGGATCCTATTCAGCATTTCTCTGAGGATACTATTGACAAAGCCATGGGCATGAAGGCTAAAATAGAGACATATAATGAGGAGCTAGATAACTAGACTAATAAGTGGGTATCATTGCAAAGCAATTAAAGGTTCAAGAGCATGTTGCTAAAAAGGCTAAAGTACCAGATAGAGTAGAAATAGTGAAGGCCATCTAGGCATATGAGCTCATCCAGGGTATTAGAGGCAGAGTAATAGAAGGAGAATCCACAAATGAAGAGTTCAATGGAAATGCAAAGTAAAGAGGTCATGCTAACCATGTCAAAGATTCATAGAATATTCTAGAATGCCAATTGTATTCCACCAGATTGATTGTCAAAATGCAATCATGTGCCACATTCCTTCCTGACCATTAGATCATCATGATTTGATCTTGATCATTGGATCTATTGCAACTGCATCCTATCCTTGGTCTATAAAAGGAGATGGATTTCCATTTTCTAATTATTAGGAGCTTAACTGAGATAGAATTGTTGAGCTTTGTGAGTGCTAAGTATACATTTTGTGACTTAGCATTTCCCCATGGTTCTTTCTCGAGACCAATTGTAAATATGCATACATTTGAATACTAAATGAAATAGAGATCCAGATTACAAATTAATCATAAATATTGAGTAATCTTTGTGGATGATATCTGGACATGTCACTGTGGAGTGCTATGCTCTCTGAGGTGTATTTCAATTGGTGAATGTTGTTGTTATCCAATTCCTTTAAAGATTAGCATCTATTGTGTGTATTTGTGGAATATCCTAGTGAAGCATGGTTTGATTCCATCTCTTTTTATGAAGTATTGAATTATGCATATGGATCAGTAGTTGAAACTCACTCATTTCAAATAATTTTAGAATTTCAATTCATTTTCTTTTAAATTTAATTAAGCATCATTATTAACTACAAATAATGATAAATGATAAGTAGAATATAGATAAATATGCAGATATCCATAGATAACTGAACATCTTGTGCATATTTGGATAAATGGCATGTAACATTGAAAATATCATGATAATACTTGGAAATAATGATAAAGATCATGGAAATATCAACTTAAAGGCACATTATTTAGGAGAATTTAAAGTGCAAAAGTAGAATTAAGTGAAGATTATTTCAAATTTAAGTAAATTCAAAAGAACTAATCAAATTTACAAAGATCCTCACAAATAATATCAATTGGAGTAAAGATTAGAAGAATTGATCAAACTTATGATAAATTCACATAAATATCCACATATCCTAGTTAAAGATAGTAGGATTTAACATAATTCATTGAGATTCATGCAGAATAGGTAAAACAGAGCAAATATTCACATATTCGGATACAAATTACTTTAAATTTCATGTGTAAGGCCCCTGAATGATTAACGCCATCACATCAAACCACTAAGTAGCATCAGAATATTATGTACTAATTATCAGAGACTTGGGATCACATATTCATCATGAATTTGTCATATCTTTCAAGAGGATAAAGGTTTGTTGTATGAATTTGTATCTCTATTAATATGACTAACAATTGTATCAATAGTTTTTGGTGCTAGAAGGAGGGCCCAATCACTTAAGGTTTGAGACAATTTGTCATTTAGAGGTGTTTTTCTGTGCTCCTGTGTTGAATTATTTTAGATTTCTATGTTTACTCTAACACTTTGGTGTTTGTGCAAAGATTCCATCAATACCTTGGAAATCAAAGAATCTGATCATAAATATCGCTTCCTTGAGGATATTTACTTTGATATTTGTAGAAAATTGTTTGGATTTCCAAAGTTTGAAATGAAATTTTGCGTTCTCTATAAATACTTTGCAAATATTTCATCCTTTGGGACATTTGACCATAAATATCCACTCCTATAGGGGATTCATTCACATATTTGCAAAAATCTTGTCTGAATATCCAGATCTTATCTTGAACTTCATAGAATTGGCTCGTCGACCAAACATAAGGTCAAGATCTACCGGACCTTTAGAAGAATTGCCTCTCATTAGACCTAGACCTTATTCAATAAGTGTTCAAACAAGACTAGTTCAATCTAGACCCAATGTTCTTAATATGCTAGTAGTGCCAGTAGTAGCGCCAGTACAACTTGTAATGTTGTTCTTTGCTATGGAGTCACTACTCCACTTCACTATATATAATGATCTTCCTAAGAACCTGGACAAAATTTTTCCTAAGTATCATCTGTATTAAGATGCGGATGATCATATCTGAACCTTTAAGGAAGCCTATTTCAGGGCAAGAATACAACATGAAGATGTTGTATGTAGATTATTTCCTTATTCATTAGGAGAAGAAGCATATGGCTAGTACGTCAACCCTCCTTAAAATTCCATCAGTTCTTGGGATATGTTGGAGAAAGCTTTCCAAACAAGGTTCAAGATAATTGTAGATGTAGCCACCATGTATCATCATTTTGCCACAATAAAAAGAGGCGAAGGAGAGTTGATCTCCAAATTTAATGCTAGATTTTAGAAGATGTATTCTAAGCTGACAGCTCCCTACAATGTTCCTAATGAGGTAGCTAGGTTAGCTTATTACTCAACTTTGGATCCTCTAACATCAATGTTCATCAGGAGGACCCACCATGCAATTACATCCCTTGCTAGTACCTTTGTTGAGGTAGTCAAAGTCAACCTGGAAATGAAACCAGTAGGACATGGTCTAGCACCTAAATAGGATATCCTCCCTTTCTTAGTCAAACACAAATCAATGGAGCTTTGATGCCCCCTATTGTAATGTCTAATCCTTTACAATTGCCGCCCCTCAGCATCATGCCTCCTTAGGGAAATGGTCAAATTGTGCCACATCATGGACATGCACCTCAGGATGCTGGATAGAATGGCAATGGTAGTTCATTTTTCCAACCACATTAGGATAATGTAGTAGCAAAAGTGCAGGAAGAAAAGGATGATATTAAAAATATATATGCTTAATTAAGAAAGTTGACCATTGAAGTCACTCACTTGAGAAATCAGAAGTTCTACTCTTAGTCCAATTCATAGAACTAGTGAAATAGGGGATATCCTGATAGAGGATATGGTAATGACAATGAGAGATTTAGATATCTAGACAAGGGGTATAACAATGACAGGAATTACAATATCAATGCTTCTAGGCCTCCAAGAGTCTAGAATACCAGGCCTAACAATGGTTCCTTACCTTCATCTTTGGATAACCAGCCTCCTCCTAAACCTAAACAGACCACTAGGGTCAATTTAGCAGAAGCTGTACTCAACAATTGGTGCAGGATACACAATACAAGTGCACATGTTGAGCTAGACTATCCACAGTTCAAGATTGTAGAAAGCATCTTCCAAGTAGAAGTATAGAACACTGCAGGGGAAGTATCTTTCCCTGAAGGTAATAAGATAGTGCCTCTTGGGTATGAATCTTCTATGGTACTTGAGAGTTCCCTAGATGACCATCAGCATCAGATAGGTGTGACACATGAGAGTTATACCTTGGTATGTGAAGAGTCGGCCATGACTTTTGAAACTAATTATGTCTTTCCCTTCGAAGATGAGAATGAGCCTGAACAATAGACTGAAGAATTTCATGCATATTAGTAGTATCAGAGAGGACATAGTTACAATCTGAGGAGTAATACTAATCGCCTTGTTGGTCCTTTGACCACTTCTATCCCTTCAAATAATTTCAACACATCTCCAAATCCCAAGGCTAGTAGCAATCCTAGACCTCCAAGGGTAAACCCACAACAATTTGCATCACAAGCAACAATAGAAAAAGGTATGAACCAATTAATTGAATCTAATAAAGTAGTTTCTTATCTTGTTGATGAGATGAAGAAGATAAAAATCAATTTATCCTTATCAGAGTTATTAAAGACTCCTGTCACTAAAAAAATCTTTCCTAAAGTCTTTAGATGAACTTGTAGTAGCACAAGATATCCCTAGTCATATCCCTGTTAAAGATCCTATACCTAGGGATACTATTGTTAAACCAAAAGACAAGGCCACAGTCCATACTGCAAATGCAGCATAGGTGACATTATATAAAGAGAAGTCCAAGTCACCTCCTTTCCTCCTCACACTGAGAATTTTTGGAAACAATTTGCACAACTACCTAGTAGACTCAGGTGCTTCTACCAATGTTATGCCCTTGTCCATATGTAGGACATTAGGTCTTTCCCCTACAAATTCACTCAAGAAGGTCACCCAGTTAGACAAGTTTGAGGTTAGTGTTGTACGAGAATTAACACATATTCACATGCAGTTGGCATCTGATCCTAGGGTGCAATACTATATAGACATTCAGGTTGTTGACATACCTGACACATATGGCATGCTCCTTAGTAGGAATTGGTCCAAGACTTTAAATGGTTATATGGCAACTGATTTCTCTCACATGTGGCTACCATGGAAAGGCATCCCCAACCAACTCAGAATTTAGGCAGAACCTAGAATGAAACATATGATAATTTAGTACAATTAGAATAATGAGATATTATATGTGAATGTGGAACCAGGAGTATATACATTGAGGCCTCAGGCAATTAGAATAAAAGAAGTATTGATGTGCATGCATATGCATGAAGATAGTGAAAAGGATGAAATTGTGCTAACGACAAGATTAATGATAGAATCTTATCATAGTTCTTCAGAAGAAGATGAAGGAAATCATTTCCTTGAGTTTGAAAGATGTTTGTCTAATGAAGTTCAGAAATGTCATCTGATAGGAACACCTGTTAAAGATATACTCATGGGAGGTTGGTGTAGACTGCATGAATAGGTATATTCAGAAAACACATGTGGACTGTATCTAGATATAATAGAGAAGGTAGAGAAGACATGCATGAAAGACTAGCAGTCATTGCCAGAGGTAAGTGAAGTGTTTAGCATTGATGATAGTAATCATTTATTACTTCATTCAGATGTAGGAGAATATGAACAAGAAATGTGTAAGATACAAATCCCGGTGCTTGTTATAGAAGAAGTTTTGGTATGTAATAACGTGCATTGCCATGATAAGGTAAGCACAACCACACCAGGGATAAACTATTTTATTGAGTTAGATTATGAGATATCATATGAAGATAGGGGAAGTCGTTTGACATAGTTTGGAGAGTTTCTATCCAAGAGAATGGGTCTCCCAAAATAATGGGTTACACTTTTTGGCCAAACTTGACATTGAAATCAACATTTTGAACTAAATCTTCACTTTCTGACACCTATAGCTGCTAAACCATTAGAAATTTGAAGATGATGCGAACTAGTGATTTGTGAGATTTTGTTTGTAGATTCTAAATATTTTTTTTAAAAAAAATTGGAGTTAAATTGTAAATTTTTGTGAGTCTCCTTTGATAACTAGTTTTTAATAGTAAACAACATTTTTTTAAAGTGATGTGTATTTTGTAGCACATAACTTTTTTTGTGCAAAGGATAAAATTCTAATTCTTTTGAATTTAGATTGGTAACACTAATAGATAGGGCATACATTTGGTTTCGTAATGTTTTGTTGAATATTTTTTTTATTTAATTTTTTAAGTCAAACCAATTATAATTTAGACATAGGCATATTTCGTAAAACATAACTTTTTCTGTATGTATCAAAATTCTTTCTTTTTTGTTAAAACAAGGACATCAACACCTAGGGTATAGATATTTTTTAGAATTTTTTTTCACTAATTTACTAATTTTCCATGTGTGTAGAATAGAGAACTTGATGTTCTGTGAAAACCTACATTCTCAATAAATAAAAAATAAATATAATAATCAAATTAAATATATTTAAAATTATACTTTTTGGGAAGCTTATAATAAGGACTACATACTTACAAAACAGAAATTTTAAATGAATTCATTTGATCCCCCAAAAGGTAAATCAAAAGTAGTTTTTTATCAGCATTTTGATAGGTGTAGAGGAGACTCCATTACAGGTATGGTTTAAAACTAGCGGGGTTCTATCCAAGGGGGTTTGAATCTAAGGGGGTTTGATCAAACCCTCTTCAATTAAAATCCTTTAAATGGAACCTTTCAAGGCTTAAATCATTATATTTTCTAAAAATATGTGATTTTAGCAAAAATCAGGATGTCCCAGAAAGTGTAACCCATTATTGTGGTAGCACCTGAATTCAAGGGCATATTCTCCAAGGAATTCCACCCAATCAGGTACTAATTGAGGGATGGTGTAGGCTACATGAAGCTCCCCATTTAGAAATAACTTGTGCTCTATGCCTGTACATAGTGAGTAAAGAAGAGAGGTTGTGTTCAAATGACAAATTGCATAGAACCAGGGATATTCTAGAAGAGACAGAGGGAAAAGTTGTAATGTCCCATGACAAAAGATGTGATGACATCAAGTTCATGAAAAGAAAAGATATTCAAGAAGGTGATGCTCAAAAAATGAAATGTTTGGATTTTTCAGTTCCACAGAAGCATCTGGATGTGATAAAGAATGAACCACAAAAAAACAAGTGGTATCTGCAGGAATAGTTGCATGTGCCAAAAGAAAGAAGGAAGGCCCGAATAAATCTTTAACATAAGATAAACCATGGACAATGAGGTTTGACAGCTCCAAATTAAAGCAAGGGGCTAGAGTAGGAGTGGATCTTATCAATCCATAAGGAAAATCATTTATGCCAACGTATAGCCTGCAATTTCCATCCACAAACAACATGGCAGAGTATGAAGCTCTAATCCATGGCTTGTTATTTGCATTGAAGAAGAAAGTAAAAGTCCTGCATGTCTTTGGAGACTCGAAGCTCATAGTAAAACAAGTAGAAGGCATTTATGCATGCAATTACAAAAGATTATCTAGTTACAAACATAGAGTCTAGGACTTGATAGAGAGTTTTGATGCTTTCAACATCACATATGTTCCAAGAGAGCTCAATCATCGTGCAGATGCACTAGCACAAGCTGCTAGTATGCAGGAGCCTTTGTCCATATCAGGGATGAAGAGGTTTCTAGTTGAGCTGGTGTTAATACCATCTATTCCAAATAACATCACAAATTTTTAGGTATTTGATGATGACCAACATATTTTAGACTTTATTGTTAACAAGGATGTATTTAAAGCCCAGATAATGGATGAAACCAATCTTGAGGACCACACTTGGGATGAAGAAGAGAAAATTGATCTACCTAGTAATAATATTTTGAAAGGAATGATTGAGTTGGAAAGAGTCTTCAATCTAGATAATATGATCAAGTAGAAAGACCTCCCTAAAATAGATGGCGGAGAATATGAAACTGTTAATATAGGACTGGGTGAAGATAAAAGAAATGTCCTGATAGGCAAGGTTTGCACTATAGAAGAAAAAGTAGGGATAGCCCAAGCTTTAAAAGATTACATCCATGTCATAGCATGGACTTATGATGAGTTGAAGACTTATGACAAATCAATCATAACTCACACAATCCCTTTAAAACCTGATGCCAAGCCATTCAAGCCGAAACAGAGGCCAGTAAATGCATTGCTGGAACCTCTTATTTTTGAGGAAGTTAAAAAGTTGCTTGCTGCAAGGATCATCTTTCCAATAAAAAATTCTACCTGATTTGCCAATTTGATCCCTATAGGGAATAAAAATGGAGATATACGCCTATGCATGGATTTTAGAAACTTAAACAGAGCATCCAAGAAGGATAACTATCCTTTACCTTCTCTAGATGAAGTTCTCCAAATGGTGAATGGTGCACAAATGATGACCTTATTTGATGACTTTTCGGGCTATAACTAGGTAATGGTTGATAAAATTGATAGATTTAAAATAGCCTTTACCACTAAGTGGGGAATCTTTGGCTATAGGCACATGCCATTTAGCTTAATCAATACTGGAGCAACTTTCTAGCGAGCCATGGATATAGTTTTTAGAGAACTGGTAGTTGAGTGCATTATGATATAAATGGATTACTTAACAATGTTTTCAAAATAAAGAGGTGATCACATCAAAGACCTTAGAAAAGTGTTAAAGAAGTGTGAGCAATATGACATATACCCAAATCAAAATAAGTGTATCTTTGGAGTGACTACAGGCAAGCTACTAGGTCGTGTCATATCAGAGAATGGAATAACAATCGACCCTACTAGGGTAGATTCAATCATGAAGTTGCAACTTCTAGCAAGCAAGAAAGAGCTAAAGTCTTCCTTTGGTAAGATTAACCTCGTTAAGAAATTCATCAATGAATTTGTAGAGATAGTGAGACCTCTGAATGCTATGTTGAAAAAAGATGCTAAAATTGAATGGACTCCAGAGGAAAAGGTAGCATTTGAAGATATTAAGAAATCCATTGCAAATGCTCTAGTGTTGATCAATCCTAATTACACCAGGGACTTTTACATATACTCTTTTGCATTGGATCACACGTGTAGTTGTACTAACTCAGAGGAGTGAAATGAAAGAAGAAAAACTAATTGTATGCATGAGTACCCCATTCAGAGATGCTGAGCTAAGGTATATCGATGTAGAAAGACAAGCTCTTGCCTTAGTCAGAGCAGTAAAGAAGTTCAGGCACTATATCCTAAGAAGTAAAGTCATTGTAGTAGTACTTGATTTAGCTGTTAAAATGCTTCTAATGCAAAGTGAACAGGGGAAAATGAACTAAATGGATCACTGTATTATAGGAGTATGATATGGACATCACACCTATGAAATTAGTCAGGGGACAAGAACTCAGTCAGGTGATTGCAGAGATAGATCATAAATTGATAAGTCAACAATATGCAGTAGATTAAGAAGTGCATGATTACTAGTATTCCAACATAAGACATGTCATGATCACAGGAAGATGCCCACCTAATATGGAGGCATCTCAAAGAAGGGCCCTGAGGATCAAATCATAGAGATAAATGATCAAAGGAGGATTCCTACTTAAGAAAAACTATGAGGGGATATAGCTCCGATGCTTAGACAAACAAGAATATACCAAGATCCTTCTTGAGCTACATGACAAGTTTGGTACTACCCATGGATCGCATCTGGTTACCACACATGCCATTCTGAGGGTTGGGTATTATTGGCCCACCATTTTCAAGGATACAGTTGAACACATCAAGTTTTTTCACACATGTCAAATTGCTTCTAACAAAGAGAAATATGCAGCTCAACCATTGCATCCTGTGATAGAGATGTGCCCATTTGCACAATGCGACATGGATTTCATTAGACCTATCAATCCTCTAGCCTCTACCAGACATAGGTACATGCTAACCAACACTGATTATTGTACCATATGGATGGAGACCATCAGCAACAAGACATTTCTGAGGATGTCATCAGGTTTATGGAGAGAAATATCATCACAAGGTATGGAATTCCATATGCTTTAGTTTGTGACATTGGTCTTGCATTTGTATCTCTGAAATTTTCAAGTTGGGCATTTGATCATGCCATAGTTTTAAAATTCTCATCAAGTTATTATTCCCAAGGTAATGGCTTAGTTGAATCCACTAATAAAAATTTGTTGAATATCATTAAGAAGTTAATTGAAAAGAACCCTAGAGAATGGAGTACTTTGCTCAAGTATGCCTTATGGGTAGACAGGACAAGAGTCAAGGATGCCTTAGGCAACTTTCCCTATTAATTGGTGTATGGGGTAGATCCTATCCTCCCTATCAACCTAAAAATCCCAACCTTACAGTTTGCCTAGGAATACCTAGGCATGGACAATAAAATGGAGGTTAGACTGTTGCAATTGTTGCACTTAGAAGAGAAAAGAGATAGGGCAATAGATCATTTTGTCAAACATCAGGCTATTGTCAAACACTAGTTTGACAAAATAGCCAAGGTAAAGGCATTCAGGATCTCAGACCTTATATTATCTTGGGCTAAATCCCACAAGAAGAAAGGTGATCATGGTAAGTTTGATAAACTATGGATCAATCCCTTTCAGATAACAAAGTTATTAGGTGACAACACCTATAGGCTTAAGACCTTAACAGATGAGGATGTCCCATTGCCTGTCAATGCACAATTCCTCAAGCATTATTTCCAAGCCTAAATAGGTAAGGTCAGAACCATATATTGCATGTGTATATTGTATATTTGCTTGTATAGCTTTCTTTGTGTGCTTTGCTTTGTTTGTGTGTTGTTGATTCCTTGTTTTGTTTAGGCACGAAAAAGCACCTTTCCACTTTAGAACACTAGTAAAATTGTTACAATTCAAGAAAGAATTAGAAATTCCTACATAGGTTGTAACTCTTGTTAGCTTAGGTACTTTTGATCAGGCCTGTGAAATCATATTCATTAATAGTAACTCTTGTTGTTCAAGGATATCATCACATGAATACACCTAATAGTCTTGGATTTGTTGAAAGTACTAGTGTCTGTGTTAAATGAAAAATCCAGAGGTTTTCCCTTGCTACCATTGCAATTCTCAGCCTAAATGAGAAAGTACCTACACCTTGCAAATGAGCTTACAAGATCATATCCTATGACTATTAAAAAATAAAAAGAGATTTATTGAATATCAAAAGAAACAAATTCCTAGGTCATCCAAGTAAATCTACCAGGGCTATGGATGCCTGACTGGCAATGGGGCTCTACATGGGAGAATTGCAAAGATAACCTTGTCAAGGCTATGGACACCTGCTAGCAGCAAGGCTCTATTTAAGGTTGGCTTACAGGGTTAAATCTAACCATGTAACTTAACACTCACTACTGGTGTTTTCAACCTTTCTTCAAGATGAAGGAAATGAATCACATGCACACAACTAATTCCTTCTTATCACATTATTGTGTTAATGAATATGATCTCATTTAGAAAGGTTATGATTCTTATGTTTGAGAGGAGTTGGAATTATGTCCTAATTTATTTTCCTTTCTTGAATTGTTGGAATTTTGGTTGTTTTCTTTGGTGGCAAGTTGTGTGGTTACACAACATGCCCCATTTTGCCCCAGAAAAATAGAGACCCAACTTTTTCTTGGTTTTGCTTAGCTTGTTTGTTTCCCTTTGCTTTGGGCAGTATGGTAAAACCAGTAGTAGATGTATTTCAGGATCTTATCCTCAGCATGTTAGAATCTTGAGATATAGATGAAATTTTTAAATTCAAAATTTCTCCTCATGAACCCTACGAAATGAAAAAGAATAAAATTCTAAGCAGGTTTACCTTTTGAAGCACCTAGAAATTCCGTAAGACCAAGAAGTTATGCCTGGTCAAAGTTTAGTCAAAAGGTCTTAGGGATGTTCACATTTCCTAACATCAGGACATTAAATTAATGTCTTGATTTCAAAATTTGCTAAGTAAAACTTCATATCTAGACATCTGCAAATGTGCAAATGTCAAATTTAACCCATTGAGCTATCTAAACGTCATATGCATAGTATGTGAAAGAGTTATTGAAAAAGTTTAGAATGGAGGATTCAAAACTAGTGAGTACTATGATAACCAGATGCAAGTTGAGTAAAGATGATGATTCCCCTATGGCAAATCAGAAAAGGTATAGATCAATGATTGGAGGACTACTTTATCTGACTCATACCAGACCTGATATTATGAATGCAGTTGGCCTTGTTGCTAGATTTCAAGCTAATCCTAGAGAATCTCATGTTGTAGCAGTCAAAAGAATTTTTAGATATCTAAAGGGGACATCTGATTATGGCTTATGGCATCCTAAAGATAATGATTTCAATCTTCATGCATATATAGATGCTGATTGGGCAGGAGATGTGGATGATAGGAAGAGTACTAGTGGTGGTGCATTTTTCTTGGGAAAGAGATTGGTTTCTTGGTTGAGCAAAAAGTAGGAGGCAATATCTCTGTCTACTGCAGAGGCAGAGTATATAGTAGCAACAACTAATTGTACTCAAGTTTTGTGGATGAAGCAAATGTTGAACGATATCAGAATTGTGTTTGAAGAGCCTATTACAATCCTCTGTGATAATTCAAGTGCAATAAACATCTCAAAGAATCTGGTGTTGCATTCAAAGACAAAGCACATATCCATCAAGTTTCACTTTTTGACAGAGAAGGTAAATGAGAATGAAGTCATATTGGAGTTTGTTCCTTCAAAGGATCAGATTGTAGATATCTTCACTAAGCCTCTACCTAAGGAAACTTTTGAGTATCTCAGGGTGAAGCTAGAGGTTATTAGCCCTCCTGTTCAGAACTAAGGTGCACCTGTGTGCATCAGTCCGATGGAACTCATAGTCATATCTTGTGATCCGGATTGGTGTTAAGGGGATGCTACTTAGGGGGAGTAGTCAGTATGTTAATTCTAGAGTTTAGTTTTGTTTTATCTAAGAAACAAAAAGAGGGAGAGATGATTTCAAATATTTGACCTTTGCCATTGATGTCAAAGGAGGAGAGAAGTCATGTGAAAAACTCAGAAGTAAGTAGTTGTTGGTGAAAGGGGGAGCAGTGAAGAAAGTGGTTGTAGGTGTGATAAGAGAAAGGGGGAGAAGTCCATGTCTTGATGGTTGGATCAATTTTTCACATCATATGTTCCCATCAATGACAAAGGGAGATATTGTTGCAAATATGTGCCTATGATGTGTTGTCATTGATGTCAACATATCTCTTTGTTAGAAACAGTGAAGAAAGTGCAGTTCATTCCCAGTGAGATGAAGATTAGAGTCTACAGACTAAAGGGCTTTGAAGAGGATTGTCTAAAGTTTCTCCAATTAAGATTTGAAGGATCTGCATGGAGGATTGGTGAAGTTATGACCATCTGAGTAGAATCAGGTTTTGTAGTTGTTCAGAGGTGACAAAGTGATAGGAATTTGGTCTAGATTGCTTCACATTGAAATATTATGGTCTACAGATCTAGAGGTATGTTTGGGATGTTGGTTTGTACCCTCAACTCAAGTGGTTTGTGGTTTGGAGGTCCACAAGAAATATTTCTAGTGTGACAATCATGACAGTTAGTGTTCTTGAGTTCCTGTATGAAGATGCAAGTGATTCTGGTGATTTGAGGTGGTATGGTTGTTCTTGTTGATTTCATTGTGCTTTTGGGAGTCTCTAGATTGTGTGCTTATTTTGTTGGTGGTCCGCATTGAGGATTGAGCTCGTAGTTGAAGATTTCTCCTTGGGTGTTGCTGTTCTTTCCAGTCTTGGCCGACTAGATGCTTTGTGTGTGTTGTAGATGATATAAGAGAAGTTCTATGGAGTGTGGCATGTTGTTCGAGGAAGATTTGAGCCCAACTATGTTTGACTGATAGTGTAGTGGTTCGTATGTAGCATTTTGTATTAAGTCAAGTCTTGTGATTGTAATTTCTTGTAATGCCTATCTTGGAGAATGTTCCAAATAGATGATTGTAAGGCCGACTTTGATGTTCATTCCAAAGTTGATGTCATTTATAAATACGTATAATGAAGTTGTGTAAATGTGGCGAATGTGTGCAAAGATGTGGAGGTAGCAAAGAAGTGTTTGGGGGCAGAACAGATGTGTTGTGAACTTCAATGGAACTGAACCTTGGCATGGAGAAGATGTTGTTTCTCAGTTCAACCTTTCGGTGTTAACCATGTGAATATTTTTGTAGGAAGTGAGCCTCCTTTGAACAATGAGCTATGGGTAGTGCGCCTAAAAGCAAGTGCCTTCCCATTTTTCTATTCTTTTAACAGAGAATAAATCTTGTGGGTTAACCCCCACCGTGATTTTTCCCTTAACTAGGTTTCAACGTAAAAATCATGGTTTTATGTGTGTTGATTGTGTTTCTACTTATGTGTTGTTGATTCATGCTTTCATGGTTATATCATTAATATGTTCATAAGTGATAAAGAAGATTAAATGTAGCAAAAGATAAAGTTTTGTGACAACTAATTCACCCCCCCTCTTAGTTAATTTCAACAAGGAGCATCCATATATGAAGAGTCCGATGGAAATCTAGAGTAAAGAGGTCATGTTGACCAAGTCAAAGATTCACAAAATAGTCTATAAAGCCAATTGTATTCCACCAGATTGATTACCAAAATGTAATCATGTGCGACATTCCTTCCCGACCATTAGATCATCATGATTTGATCCTGATCATTGGATCTGTTGTAACTGCATCCTATCCTTGGTATATAAAAGGAGATGGATTACCATTTTGTAATTATTAGGAGCTTAATTGAGATAAAATTGTTGATCTTTGTGAGCACTAAGTATACATTTTGTGACTTACCATTTCTCCATGGTTCTTTCTCGAGACCAATTGTAAATATGCATACATTTGAATGCTGAATGAAATAGAGATCCAAATTACAAATTAATCATAAATCCTAAGTAATCTTTGTGGATGATATTTGGACATGTCACTGTGGAGTACTGCACTCTCTAAGGTGCATTTCAATTGGTGAATATTGTTGTTATCCTATTCCTTTGAATATTAGCATCTGTTGTGTGTAGTTGTGGAATATCCTGGTGAGGCATGGTTTGATTCCATCTTTTTTTATGAAGTATTGAATTGTGCATATGGACCAATGGTTGAAACTCACTCATTTCAAATAATTTTAGAATTTCAATTCATTTTCTTTTAAATTTCATTAATCATCATCATTAACTGTGAATAATGATAAATGATAAGTAGAATATAGATAAATATGTAGATATCCATAGATAACTAAACATCTTGTGCATATTTGGATAAATGACATGTAACATTGAAAATGTCATGCTAATACTTGGAAATAATGATAAAGATCATGCAAATATCAGCTTAAAGGCACAATATTTAGGAGAATTTAAAGTGCAGAAGCAAAATTAAGAAAAGATTAGTTCAAATTTAAGTAAATTCAAAAGAACTAGTCAAAGTTACAAAGATCCTCACAAATAATCTCAATTGGAGTAAAAATTAGAAGAATTGATCAAACTTAGGATAAATTCACATAAATATCCACATATCCTTGTTAAAGATAGTAGGATTTAACATAATTCATTGAGATTCATGCAGAACAAGTAAAATAGAGCAAATATTCACATATCTAGATACAAATTACTTTGAATATCATGTGTAAGCCCCTGAATGATTAACAACATAATCACATCAAACTATTGAGTAATTCCAAAAGGTTATGTACAGTCAGAGACTTGGGATCACAAATTCATCATGAATTTGTCATATCTTTCAAGAGGATAAAGGTTTGTTGTGTGAATTTTTATCTCTGTTAATATGACTAATAGTTGTATCAACATTAGGGTTGTGCAAGGTTTTTACAAAGAATGAGACAAAGTACTGAGGCTTGGAGGTCATTCAATGACTATATCAGTCTCAAGATCATCAAATCATGTTTAAGATTGTCAAGTAGACACAAGAATACATAGGGTTTGTCTGAAACTTGTGAGATTTCTCTTAACTTAGCAATACAATATGTGGTTTCATATACTTTGAGATACCCTATAGAGGAGGGAATCAAGTGTGTAAACCCTTTTAAAGGAAAATGAAGTATTTGACATTTTGAAATAGCATAAGAAGCAATCTTTAGTGACAATAAGGAACCATGAAGACCTATATAGGTTAGTATAGTTTCTCATTTCAAGCCAGGATAAATATATTTTAAAGAGATCCTTAAGTGAGAATGTGAGAAAGAATGAGAGCCTTGTCAAAGTTTTCTTAGTTCTGCTAACATTTTAAGGGGATATGAAATCTTAGAAATCCTATAGGAGGTCAGCACCAAGGAATTATGAAGTTCAAGAATATTATATGCATTAAGAATGATTTATCAAAATATAATTATTATCAAATTATTCAAGGTTATTTTAGGTTAGTATGGTGTCAGGGGTATTTTAAGGTTTATCAAGTGTTTTGATAGATCTCAAGGCATAAAAAGTATTACAAGGATTGTCAAAATATCTCAAGCTCAGCTAAATAGAGCATATTGTCCTGATTTTATGGATCTGCCTTTTAAAATTAAGAGGTATTGTTGAGCTGTGAATTTCTATAGGGTCTCCATGATCATTAAGACTATCCTACAAGCCTGTAGACTCCTATTAAGTCTTGTGCTAAAACTTGTGCAGACCTAAGGGATTTAAAGTAATATACATAGGGAGAGATAGGATAAAAATAGTATACGAGCCTAAACTAAGGGACTGTCAAAAGTTTAAACTATCTGCATGATCTTTATTAGGGTTTATAGAGTTTCATTAAGCTTCCATAAACTAAATGAGTAGTATATAAGGTTTGCAAAGGTGTTAATAAACCTATCTCCGAGATACAAAGGCATGTTCCTACATTACAAGACTATAGTCTTTGTTGAGAAGGGCTTAGATACAAAAGTCCAAGAATGACAAGGAAGATTGAAGATGTCATCATCATAACAAGATTATTACTACATTAAAATTTCAAAGTGTGAAGACTTTTTTGTCTTTGTGAGGATCAAGACATGTTGAGGAATCTCTAGAAGAATGATCCAATAACCTAAAGTTCTATCAAGAAGATGCAGAGTATGCATATAATGCAGAGGATAGGCAACAAGTACAAAGAACCTAGTGAGGGGTTTGTGTAAGACCTGTTGGCATGAGGGAGTAAAATGTATGAAGAAGGAAAAGCCCAGGAGCTGCCTAACTACTCCAAAAGCTAGTGTTGAAATACACATTATGTATTTTGACCTATGGAATCAATAGGAAAGTGGATGTTTGTTCTTCATGTTGAAAGAATAGCTACTCATCTTAAGAACTTTTTAGACCTTGATGACATGTCATAGACCTTGTAGGAGTTTTTAGTGTGGAATAAGTTGATTTGAAGACACAAATAATCCTTAATGATGTAGTTCACAACTATGTTGGTAGATAGCCTTTATCCCATGCCCTCAAATGAATCTAATCAGTTCAAATTCTTAAGAAATACATCCTATTTGTGTGTAAGAGGTAGTTGGAAGGAGTTAAGACTAGTAAGAATAGTTATGATAGCACACCACCATTATGCATTCATTTTGAAGAGTGGAAGCAGTTGTTGGAGTCTTTCTAGGAGCACTCTCAAGACCTACAATTTCTCAGTTCCACCAACCTCCTTTACTCATGCTATGATGTATTTTTTGGAGAATAAAAATGGGGTAGATGTTCCTCCAACACCCAATAAAGGTTTGACTAAGACCTTGACTAGGAGATTTATTTTGATTCCTCCACAAATAAAGCTCCTAGATTCTCTCAAACTTGTTGTATCTACATGTATGCCTTGTAACAAAGCAATGTGGGAGGATCTCTAGTTCATTATCCATAATTTATCTCTAGGTTTTCTATAATATACTAGTACAGGACTTAGTACTAGCTATTTTTATCTTTATAATCAATAAAATACTAATTTTTTGCCTTACTATATACTTTTTCACTATGTTCTTCTTAAAGTGTACGGACTTATCTTGTGAATGTTTCATTCATTGTAGTTATATACCTCTTTCTTAACCTTTGTAAAGGGTTTTATGAGTTATGTGCATGAAGGTTAGTATTTTTAAGATTATCTTGTGCATAAGAATTGGGTCCAAATAATTTCTTTTAGCCTTGTCAATCAATGAAGAATTTATTTCTTCCTTACTTATATGCTCTCATATTGTGTTTTATTGAGAATATTCTGAGTTTATTTTGTGGATACAGTCCCTTATAAAGATACAATACCTTCTCTTAACCTTTATCAAAGCTCGCATGAGTATGTGCAAGTACAAGACAAGTTTCTTTAGGTTGTTTTTATGCTAGATAAGCAGATCTAGGAATCTCAAAATTTGGTGCATCACCTCAAGTTTATTTTAAGTTAATCCATTTCACCCCTTTTCCACTAATGAATGATAGATTAGTATTAGGTTAGTCTTAGTTTCCAAATCTTAGTTTAGATAGGAAACTGACCCTTCAGTTGGAGGTTTGGATTCAATTAGCAAGGTCCCACACCTTGAATACATTCCCATTGTGTCATAGAACTTGTTGAACCAGGTTCAATAGGGGTGTAGTTCAATGTGATAATAGGAACATGACTACCCCAAGGTCTATACTAGCCAGCTCTTGGCCTTCACAAGATAACTTAGTTGTTCAATGTCTTTGTTGTTACAACAATGAGCCTTACATGAATCTAGACAAACTTTTAACACACCAAGTTAAAATACACATAAACCAATTAGTTTTCAGATTTAGCAATGCATAAAAAATATCCAAATATATATTACCATAAAATGTATCATTTCAACCTATAAATAGCAATATATCAATTTACATTCATAAGATATTATCCTTTCAATAGTAGTATGCAAGTTTGAAAGTCCTATTCTAACACTAAACTAACTAGATTTGATAAAAAGGTGCAAAATCAAGGTAGGATCGAGAAAGGTTAGAGAGAAAACTAACTAACATCTAATGTTTTACCAAAATTTCAGCCTCAACCATGGATAGACAAGTTTGCAAACATTAGCCAATCTTGATTTCATCATGGCAAGTCAAAAATCAAGATTTAAGAAGGCGTAATCTTGAAAGGTGAGTTTATGGGTGTTTGGGATAACCACACAAAGTAATCTACAATTAGAAAACCATTAGTGGTATGAACTCCTTACAAAATCATCAAATATCCATCAAACTTAGAAATGAAAATGCAAGGAAAACTAAACTTGGGGTTCAAAAATCATGGAACAAATTTGTATGATGACAAGTTCAACAAATCTCAACAATTTTTATTCACTATCTTGACTAGAAATCATGAATTAAACTTTTATTAAGCTCAAAAGATTGACAAACATCAACATTTTCCAATCTTGGTGTGGAGAAAACCATGAGAAGATAGTGAAAATTTAAAAAATACTATCTATTTTCTCTCAAATCCAAAGTACAAATTGTTTCCAATATGTCTTCAATGATTTTTTCCAACAAACACCAAACCTCACAATGAGTTTCAGCTATATACTTATGTAAATCAGCTTTACAATACTAAGTTTTCACCTCTACATCCAATGGCTCACATTTGATGCTCAAACACAAAGTCAATTTTAGTGGAAAGTGCCATTCCCAAGGGAATTTGTCTTCATCTCATTGTAGCTTCCTCAACAAACATCCCTTAGTATCAAAAATTAAATTTTCCTTTTCCCCACATTTAATTTTTGGTACTAAGTTTTTCTAATTTTGGCAAAAAAGTAACTTTTTGGAAGCTTACAACATTTAATATTTGAAACTACATCTCTAACTCATTTGATTTTTGCAACTTCATCTCCAACAACTTGTTGTAGTATGACAAATCTCCGTAAAAAGAACATATGCAGCTATAGAAAGTCATTTCCTCCATCATGTGTGACTATAGGTATCTATTTTCCATGTGCAAACATGAATATCCAGCTATAGGTGACTGATTTTGGCATCAAAAGTTCGTTTCCAACCCCTATTCTTCATGTTTCCATCATTTTTCAACCATAAATCTTCAACTCAAACTTGGAACAGCAAGATGGGATCTCATGGAAGGCTATATTAGTCATGTATTTGGCTACAAATTAGGTATGAGCTCATACCATTCATATTCCATCAACCACTAGGCATTTATTCCATCATTTTCCACCTATTTTGGCTTTGATTTTGCATGAACAACAGTAGTATAGGTCTAATTTTTGTGTTTCTCTAGCTCATGGGTTTTTTCTTCATCATCCTTGACACCATTTTGTAGGTACAATAGTGGTTTAGGTCTGAAAATTAAGTATCTTCATGGCTAGGATAGCAGGGTGTCTCTAGACCTGCATGCTTCCTTTATAACTCCAGCTGATCCCCATATGTTTCCAAGCTCCTAGACATGTAAACAACAATTCCAAGCATTAGATTCATCATAAACAAGTCATTTTTAGTCAATAAGTGTCAAAACACATATATTTTCTATCATGGATTGATCCTTGAAAAGTTGACAAATTTGTTGCCATAGGCAACTTCACAAATTTAGTTTTTCATCTTGTCCTCTTTCATGGATATCCATCATTATCTTCATCTCTTCTACCATATTCATGATCTCCTATCAATCCTCCACAAGGTTTATTGTGTCAACCAAATGCAAATAGGAACTTATACAAGGAAGACTATCTTGAAGTACTTATGATAGTCATTTGTTATTTTAGGACTACTCTATGATGTCTTCAAATGTACCAAGACTACTCATATCATGACCACTAAAACCCTCAACAACAATCTCAAAAATTCACTAAGGACAAAATGCCTCTCATCCATTTCCAAATGTAACTCTATGCTATCCAGGTTAGGTAATGTAACAATCTTCTTATGCCTATGGACTAACTCTCATCCTTCTTTAATAACAATCTAATCCCATATGACTATCCAAGACCTTCATGACTACTCATAACTGATTTCACAATCTAGTGATCTTCTAGTACACCCTAAGGTCAACAAAATACTATCTCTGATAAGGTACCAGCTATTGTTCATGATTGTTATTTATCCTCGTATGTTGCCTCTGAACTTACTTATGACTGTCCATAATGCTATCCTACATATTACACAGTTTGTAATTCAACTGTTTAGATTTCCTCAATGTGTATTTCACAGGTGCACCAATTTTATGTCCTTTCCCATAGGATGCATCATGAAATAATTTTTACATGATAGTGTCGAATATCATGACATGATTTAGGGGTTTTGGAGAGGGATCGACATGGTGGATATTTTCAAAATTTTACGACAGTCCTTTGATACCACTTTAAGACAGTCATGTGTTACTTGCCTCTTTCTATTATGATAATGGTTACCATATCAATTAGGATATTCAAATGCTCTTTCTTGGTTCCAATAACCTTGAGATATAAAATGACAACAAACAATCCTATTATGAGATAGTAGGAACCAATAAAGGCATGTTTCCCTTATACTATTCAACATTCTTGACCTCTAACTTTGGTATATAGTCTTCTTGATAGTTCAAAACTATAGTTATCTCTCTTTTCTAGGTTATGACAAAAGTTGGAATGGGTACTCTTTTGTACTTGACAAGGAAAAATCACCCTGGTGTATTCCCCAATATAACTGGATAATCACAAATAGGGACTGTGACAAATGATGAATGTTCCATGAAAGCCTCAGACCATATCCCATAAAACTTATTGACTCACAGCCCTCCCAGAGAAATCAATGGACAATATACACTCATTGGGTAACCATTCTAACTGAGAGAAAAATAATATGAGTGTCTTTGTAAACTTTGAATGGATTGTTACACTATCATCTATTCCATAGTAGTCATCAACATGCATATCAGTTATTCAAACTCTTAACAATATACTTATCTTGCATGACCATGGGTTACCCAGGATACATTTAGGTTTGTTGAGGATTTTCTACATGAGTTTGAATGGGGTCAGCCCACAATACTGTGTCCCACTTTTTGGCCAAATCGGGACATTGAAATCAACATTTTTAACCAAATCTTCACTTTATGACACCTATAGCAAATAAACCATTAAGAATTTGAAGATGATGCGAACTAGTGATTTGTGAGATTTTGTGTGTAGATTCTAAATATATATATTTTTAAAAATTTAGAAATAAATTATGAATTTTTTAAAGTAATTTTTAATAACTTATTTTTTATAGTGGACAACATTTTAAAAAAGTGATGTTTATGTCATAATGCATAACTTTTTTTATAGAAAGGATAAAATTTGAGTTTTTAAAATATAGATTTGTAACACCAATATCTAGTCCATGGATATTTTTTCATAATTTTTTGTTCCATATTTTTTTATAATTAATTTTTGAAGTGAGATTAATTATAATTTGGACATAGATTTATGTCGTAACACATAACTTGTTTTGTATGTATCAAAATTTAATTTTCTTTTTTTTTTTGTTGAAATAAGGACATTAATACCTAGGGCACATATATTTTAAATATTTTTTCTGTATATTTTTATTTTTCTGCTTGTGTGGAATAGAGACCTTATTGTTTGGTGAAAAAGTTATGTTCATTAGAAAATAGAAAATAAATATAATAATCAAATTAAATTATTCAAAATTATACTTTTTGGAAAGTGTATACAAAGGGCTATATAATTAAAAATATAATTTTTAAATGACTCCATTTGACCCCCAAAAAGGTGAAGCAAAGTTGGTTTTTATCAGCATTTTGATAGGTGCAGAGGAGACTCCATCGAGGGTTTAATTTAATACTAGGAGGGTTCTATCCAAGCGGGTTTGATCTCAATGGGTTTTTGTACCATCAAAAATTGTATACCCCTTTATAATTTCACTAGGTTTAGCACCCATTGTGGCTTATATGATTACCTTTGTTTACACTATACAATTTCTAGTACTTCTATCATAAACAAGGCATAATCCTCTGTCACCTAGCATTTGGATAGCCCAAATTACTAGGACCAGGGCACCCATGCACTAGAGTCTTGGAAATTTGGCCCCAACAACTTATATATTAATGTCATCGTTATGACTTAAGTGATCCACCTTGTCGGTCTCAACTCAATTTTGCCCTCAGAAAGTAATTGAGATGCATATATAAATAAGTATCTTTCACTCATTTACACTAGAGGTTCTTTATGTGATTGATTCTCCTTATGATGATTCTCTCTCTAACAAGATCTTATCCATGAGATCTATATTTATGTAGGTTATTGTTGTGTACTAACCCTTGTCACAAATCTTCAAGGAATCTTCTTCCTCCTTCATTCTCTCTATGTGGTAATTTGATAGTGACATCATCCCATAAAGGGTTTCATTTTCATGGTAACATATTTCCTTCATGCTTGTTTATATTTATCTTTGATTATTCAGATCTACCTTTTCCTACCTAGGGCACACACTCTTGATCTAATCCTTGTTTTTGTGGAAGTGGGAACACTTACATGAAGGTTTGACTGAGACAAGCCTCTATAATGCACCACCATTTTCCCTCTTTTATGTGTGCAAGCTGAAGATAGAATATCTAAAAGAAATGGGTGACAGAAGGACGGAAGTATAGGTGTCAAAAGTGTCTCCAACTTCTAGCAGCCCAAAACCCTAGGACACCAGTGCCTGGGCACCCCAGTCCTCCAGATCTGGGCCATATTTCTAGCAATGGCCCTTGACAGTCCTACTCTACTTAGTTCAGCTCCTAGTTTCTAGGTTTTTAGTCCTCATTGATCAGTAAGTCATGTTTTGTCATATTTCATCATATAAACCCTAGATCTAGCCTCATTAATTCAATCTCATCTATTACAACAGAAAGAAGAAATCCCCAGACCATTTGTCTCTCCTTTGAGGATTATAGCCAAATATACAAGTTTTGGTTGGCTTATGTTCTAATGTTGTATAGGAAAGGTTGATCTAGTTAGTGTGAAATTGACTAGGCTCTCTTTTCATACATAACAGTTTTATCTAACTCATTTGAATAAACCCCTTTAGATGGAACCCAGTTCAAGACTTAAATCATTAATTTTTCTAAAACAATATGTGATTTCAAGCAAAAATTAGGATGTCCCATAAGTGGGACACAGTATTGTGGGACAACCCAATGGTTCAAACCCCATAACAATGAAAGGATCAATAATTTTGTATGATAGTCCTTGAAAGATAATATAATGGCTTTAAGACTCATTTTACACTTTTATTGAAGTCTTCCTTATGATTATCCCAAGTTTGCTTGCATAAGCTCTTTAATTTCTTATAAACTTCACTTTAAATGCATATTCAAATGATAGCAAACTTAGGCCTTGTGTACAACTGTGTGTGTAATAGTGGACACTCTCATTGAAGAATAGTGATAGCATTATCTTAAAATGTGGAAACTCTTTATGATAACCCTATGACTGCACATCACCTCTCAATCAAATGACCATTTATCAAACTATTTCAACTCCATTTAGGATATTCAAGGTCATAAATTTTGATAGATTGCCCTTGGAAATCAAATTTGGCATTTAAGATATAGTTCTCCTCTAGGTCACTCCTTACCAAACTCTTTTAAAATTTGATAACTTAAACCCTGTAGGTTTCATAAATTTGTGATTGTCCCATACAACTCCTTATAATAGTCCACCCCTACCTCTATCACCTTTGAAAACCCTATAGAATGAAGATTGATCTAAAATAATCTCTCATGATTGCCTCATGCTAATAGGATTGTATATACCTCTTCTTTTCATAACATGATCACTGACTATGCAAGTAAGTTTTTTCTAGGATTAATGATAGTGAAAAGTTTTATGGCATGGTTATGCCATGTGAGAATTTGTAGAGTAACCACTACCCCCTTTTCTCCCTAAGACCAATTTAAGGTATTCCACCATAACACATTTTATCTCCTGAAGCAAAAACTAAATTCTTCACTCCAAATGGAAATAAGAGCAAAAACATAGGCTACAGTATTGTCATTGTTTGGGTAGTCCCATATAGACAGGGTGTTGGTTGTCACTAGCTAAAACTTTTTATCACTCTAATCACAAAATCCTCTCATCCCCATAAGAATATTCTCTTGCCATCACTATCCTTGTACCATTCTATAGTTATATTTGTGTTTTAGTCTACCTAGGGTTTCACCTCAAACTCATGCTTCTTAGGGCTACAAGCAACCTTTAAGATGGTCATATAACACAAAACAAAAGTATAGCAATCCGTGCAAGAAACAAAATCCTAGCCACCCAAGCCTACAATAACAAAGGAAGACATTAGATCAAGTTTATTAGAATACTCATAAAACAATAAAACATGAGCTATGCACTTCTAATACCAAGCCCTTGATCTATCCAAACATTTTCACTATCAATCCTATGGTGTGAATCCTAAGCAAGAGTCATCAATCTTGGTCCACAATGCTACAAATGACTATGGATCACTTAGTCTTAAAGCTAAATGCATACATTAGTGTTGGGACTTCAAAGATCAAACCCCCAGGTGCATTGAAGTTTCCCCCTTATAGAATATAGACCCCTTTTAACCTTTCAATATGCTAGTTTCATGACTTTTGGCCCTATTGTCATACATATATGTTTTTGATTCAATCATTAATGGAAAAATTTTCCATAACACAAGGTCTTATAAGGCCAAACCTAAATAAAAAAGCCTCAAGATTAGAAAACCTATCCCACAATGCCAATACTATACAAATTAAAATCAGATCTTAGAGTGAATGCAAAAATAATTCATCAATCTATTTACACATGTGGAGACTCCTATATGAGATGTTGGGCATTCTAAAATGAATTTTTGTAGTTATTTATGGTGACAAAATACTTAATGACAACCAATAGCAATAGGGACAGCTCATTGAGCATTCGTATGCAAAGATAACTATCAATATTTACCCTTGAATGTAATGCAAAACAATTTAAATCATCCTTTCTCCTTAAAACCTTTTGAAGCTTGAAGCATCAAAGTATATATGAAGACTTTTATAAGGGTATAAAGGCTCTTTTGAGGGTTTTAAGACCCATAGAGATCATATAAAGGCAATCTAGAGCCCTATACAAATCAAAACAATAACCTCTCCTCAAAGTTTTTCAAAATTATTAAGAATTCCTTCTTTACTTTCTTCAAGGAGGCAACGTTATTGAATATTGGAATCATGAGCTAGGTTGTTTTCATTAACACATATACTAAAACCACCACATTGAAAACCCAAGAAACACCAAAATTAGAACATGGGAGCATGAAAACTATGCCAAGATGATCCTACCAATGATGAGTACTAACTATCAATACTCATACCTCAGAAGGAATCAAGATAATCCCATCAAGACTTGCTTATGATATAGACAAATAAAATGATCAAGTAGATTCCCCAGGAAAAATACTACTAAATGAAAATTACATCATGGCAACCATATCTTATCAAAACATCACATGCTCCTAGATCTCATGCTATAATGACAAACCCTATTGTAGGCCAAAAGATAATCATAAAGAAACATAACATGCCCAAACTAGACTCTCTAGAGATCAAGACCACTCAAGCCAATCATGCTCATGCAACTAGGACCTCCAAGGACATCCAAAAGAATCCTAAAACTTGTTTTATATGAAAAGAGGGGGAAGAGGTTTATGGGTTAATCCTCCTTTCACTAAAAACATTCAAGGACATATCAATAGAGTTGAATGACACTTTTACTAGAGGATTCACCTACATGTTAGGCTGTCACTTAGAAGGATGTGGAAATTTAGAGATTGTCAATTAATGTATTAATTTAATGCTCAAATACCCTTCAAACCCTAATTATGCAAAACAAGTAAAATGATGAATTATGACAAATGCTTACAGACCAAGGTAGCAGATAGAGATTAATTACTAATCATTTTTTGAAGTTCGAGATGTGGAATACTTGGGGAGACTGGCACTTACGCCCCTATCCAAGATGGTGTTTTCTTTAGGGAATCTTGATCTCCTTCCGGCACTAATGATCACTGTATTTTCTATTTCTATCTTGGGAGATGCAGAGGACACAGGCACTAGTGCCTGAGTCCAAGGCAGGGTATTCTTCAGGATGTCAAAGCCTCTTCAAATGTTGATTGTCACTGTCAAAGAGATTTTTGTTTGCAACCTCAGAGGACACTGGCACTAGCACCTGAGTCCAAGCAGTACTTTTCTTTAGATATCCAGAATCCTTATCTTCTGCAACCTTCCTCTGCAAATCCACTCCATGAAATCTGGTACCTATAACCTATAATCACAAGGATTGTGGTTGGGGGTTGTGGTGTTTAAAGTCTTGCCTCAGTCAAGTCCTAGAAGGACATTCAATTCTTTTGAACAATGTTGTCAGATAAAGAGTGTGTATCCCTATAGGATAGAGGCAAAAACAAATTGATAAATGATTCAAACACAAATAGATATCACCCCAAAGGTGTAGCTCTCATGAAAGGAAGAAGTTGTTTCATGCCATGAGGAGATGGATTGATGAAGCCAAATCTGCAACAAACAGACACAATAACAACACAAGACTACTCTACAACACAATGAAAGCCTTGAATCTCCTTAGCATTGTTGCAAATAGGTGCCTAAGTGGTGTTGTCATTGATGTCAACATATCCTTGTTGCCATTGATGTCAACTATATCCTATTTTGTTGCATGTTTAGAAGATTGAAATGTTGAGGATATTGAGAAAATTAATGAAGATCAAGGTATGCAGATGATATGGATGTGTAGAGGATTGTTTGAAGTAGCTCCAGTTAAGATTTGAGAGGTCTGCATGAAGATTTGAAGAAGTTATGGCCATCTGAGTAGAACTAGGTTTTGATGTGTTCAAAAGAAACATAGTGACAGTAAATTGGTCTGGATTGCTCCGCATTGAAATATTATGATCTGTGGATCTAGAGGCATGGTTGGGAAGTCAGTGTGTATCATCAACTCAAGTGGTTCATGGTTTGGAGGTTCGCAAGCAATCTTTCTAGTGTGATAGTCATGGCAGACAGTGTTCTTGAGGTTCTGGATGAAGACACAAGTGATTCTGATGATTTGGATAAGTGTGGATGTTTTGTTGAATTCAATGTGCTTGTGGAGGTCTTTAGATCATGTGACTATTGTGTTGGAGGTCCGCATTGAAGATTGAGCTCATTGTTGAAGATTTCTTCATTGATGCTGCTATTCTTCCCAATCTTAGCTAACTGGATGTTTCAAGCGTGTTGCAGATGATCTAAGAGCAATTCTCTAGAGCATGGTGTGTTGTTGGAAGAAGATTCAAGTCTCAACTATGTTTGGCCGACAGTATAGTAATCTGCAACTAAGTCAAGTTGACCTTGATGTTCATTCCAAGGTTGATGAAGCATATAAATACTTGTTGATGAGTTGTGGAAAGTCATCCTTATGCAAAAATGATAAAATCCTAAGAAAGGTTTAGAGGCAGAGCACAGAAGAGGAGGAGCAGAAGAACAAGAGTGGTAAAGGATGAAGAGATAGTGAAGAAGTGCTTTGGGAGGTAGAATAGAAGTTTTGTAAGCTTTCAATGGGATTGAACTAGGCATGATGAAGATGCTATTTCTCAATTAAATCTTTCTATATTAAACATAAATTCTTGTAGGCAATGAGCCCCTTTAAGCAGTGAACTCTGGGTAGTGTGCCCAAAGGCAAGTGCCTTACTATTTCTTTCAACTACTTTTAATAGGGTATGAATCTTGTGGGTTAACCCCCATCGTGGTTTTCCCTTAACCGGGTTTCCATGTTAAAAATCTTGGTGCCAAGTGTGTTCATTTTGTTTATGCTCATATGTTATTGATTCATGCTATAATTTTTACATCATTAATCTATTTGTAAGTTGTGAAAGAAGATTAAAATTAGAAAAGGTTAAATTGTGGGACAACTGATTCACCCCCCCTCTTAGTTGTCTAGCCTAATTCTAACAATTGATATCAAATCCAATTCCTCTAGAAGAAGCCTTACCGCTTGAGGAGATCCAAGATGTTGACTTACAAGAAGGACAGTTTGAGGTTTGATAAAATGAATTACCCTCTGTGGAAGAAGCGCATGGAGTGTCACTTGCAATGTATGGGTGATGCCTTTTGGTTGATAACTAAGGATGAGTACAAGGTTCCGAAGAATGGCCCTACAACTCTAGACAAACTTAAGGATGTTGAACACAACATTCAATCTAAAGAAGCATTGTTAAGTGTGCTGACTGATGTAGAAATGACAAATGTCCTGGAATTAAAAACTACTCATGAAAGCTAGAATAAGCTGGAAACTCTGTATGAAGGTGATAAATATGTCAAATGTGCCAAACTACAGTGCCTGAAGGGTAAATATGAAAGACTGATGATGAGCGAAGATGAAAACATTACTTCCTACATGCAGAAGGTGAATGAACTTGTGACCGGTATTAGGAGTACTGGTGGAGTATTGGAAGAATCAGAGATTGTTACCAAAGTGCTCAGATCCTTACCTCCAGAATATAAGCATAAAATTGCTGCCATTGAAGAGATCAGGACTAGGACAATTGTTACAAGGGATCAGTTGGTTGGTAAGCTTTCAACATTTGAAATGAGTGAGTTTGGTGATTCTCTTCCTAAGTCTAAATCTGCATTTAAAGCCAGTATTCATGGAAAGCAAAGATATGATCTAGGTGAAATCTCTTCAAGAAGATCAAATAGATTTGACAAGACAAGGAAGGATCTTGAAGATGATGAAACCAAGTTTGATGAAATTGAAGCCCTTTTTGCCAAAAGATTGCCAAGACGATCCGGTAAGTATGAAGGAAAGTTGCTATTCAAATGTTTTGCTTGTAATAAGATTGGTCATTTTGCCTCAAGGTGTCCGGAGAGAGGTTCAGAGCCAAACCCTAATAGACCTACAGTTCAGAAGAAATGCTACTATGTCCAAGAAGCTGGTGAAGGAGTCACAAATGATGAATCTGATCATGGAGGTTCCACTGAAAGTGATTGGGTGTTCATTGCTATCAAAGAAGAAGATCTGGTGCCTACTAAATCTGCTAGCTATGCAAATATGGAAAGTGCCTTGGCTTCTTAGGTTATAGAAAAAGATGAATGGGTAATTGACAGTGGATGTTCTCATCATATGACCGGTGATAAAAGTAAGTTTGTAAGCTTTGAAAAACATGAAGGTGGAATTGTGAAATTTGGAGACAACTCAGCTAGTAGAATCCATGGCAGAGGATCCATCTCTTTTGATGGTAAGAATAACACTAATAGTGTTCTGTGTGTGGAAGGATTGAAGCATAATCTTCTCAGTGTTGGACAGTTGGTTGACAAGGGTTATGATCTCTGATTCAAGGATGGAAAATGTAGAATCTTGGAAAGCTCCGGAACTAAAATTGCATCTGGTACTCAGACTAGAGGTAACATCTTTCATTTAAGTAGCTTAGGTAAAAGTTTCTTGATTGATCAATTTGATCAGAGTTGGCTCTGGTATAGGAGAATGTGTCATGTGAATTTTGATAACATTGTCAAGATAAGTTCCACTCAGGCTGTAAGAGATCTTCCAAGACTTGTGAAACCTATTGATAGCATGTGTAGAGAATATCAATTGGGTAAATGGAATAGAACTTCATTCAAGAGTAAATAATAGTCTTCAAGTGGACTGTTGGAACTTGTGCATACTGATCTTTGTGGTCCTACTAGAATTACGAGTGTGCAAGGAGACATATATTTTATGTTGTTGATTGATGATTACTCCCGGATGATGTGGATAACCTTCCTGAAAGAAAAATCAGAAGCTCTTGATAAATTCAAAGTATTCAAGGTCATGGTGGAAAATGAGATTGGTGTGAAGATAAAGTGTTTGAAATCTGACAGAGGTGGAGAGTTTACCTCTGGTGATTTTGATTCATTCTATGAAAAGCAAGGAATAAAAAGATAGTTATCTACTCCTAGGACCCCTCAACAGAATGGAGTTGTGGAAAGAAAGAACTGGACCATTCAAGAAGCTGCTAGGACCATGATGATGGAATCAAATGTTCCTCAAGTCTATTGGAGAGAAGTTGTGAGTACTGTTGTCTACACTCTTAACCAGGTGCAGATCAAAGGCAATTTTGGTAAGACCCCTTATAAACTATGGTTTAGTCATCCTCCTACTGTGAAATATTTTAGAGTTTTTGGTAGTAAATGCTATATCAAAAGAGATGAGGACCTAGGCAAGTTTGAAACAAGAAGTGATGAAGGAATATATCTAGGTTACTCTACTCAAAGCAAGGCATACCGGTGCTTTAACAAGAGATTGAAAAAGATTGTTGAAAGTGCAAATGTTAGAGTTGATGAGAGCAAAGGACATTCCAGGTCTTGAGGATATAATTCAGATGATCAAGATGAAAGTCAAAGTCAAGGAAGGCAATTTCAAACCCAGACTCAGATCCAGATTGATCCAAAAAATCTAGTGACTCAAGAGGATAATAGAGATGTTGAGGAACAAGCTTAAGAAACAGAGGTTCAAGCAAATCCCAAAACTCCTAGGTATGTAAAATTGAACCATTCCGAAGATCAGATCATAGGAGATAGAAATAAAGGTGTTTGAACTAGGAGAAGAATTGCTGAAGATCAAGAGGAGATTTGTTTGATTTCAAAGATTGAACCAAAATCAGTAAGTGAAGCTTACAATGATGAAAATTGGGCAAAATCCATGGAAGAAGAATTAATACAAATTGAAAAGAATCACACTTGGGATCTTGTTCCTAGACCTAAAGAGAAAAATGTGATTGGAACTAAATGGGTCTTCTGGAATAAATTAAATGAAGATGGTGAAGTTGTAAGAAATAAAGCAAGGCTACTATGCAAAAGATATTCTCAAGTGGAAGGAATTGATTTTGAAGAAACTTTTTCTCCGGTGGCAAGAATAGAGGCAGTCAGATTATTTTTTACATTTGCTGCCTATAAAGATTTCAAGGTCTAGCAGATGGATGTCAAGTCAACATTCTTGAATGGAGAATTGGAAGAAGTCCACATTGATCAACCAGAAGGATTTCAGTTGTCTGATCATAGAGATATGGTCTGTAGGTTGAGGAAAGCATTGTATGGACTCAAACAAGCCCCAAGAGCCTGGTATGCAAGATTAGATAAGTATTTGCTAAAGCTAGGATATAGCAAAGGCACTACTGACAGTAATCTTTACTTCAAGATTAATCATGAGCACATTCTGATTGTTGAGGTATTTTTTGATGATATCATTTTTGATGGAAATGAGACTATGTGCAAAACATTTGCTGATCAGATGCAGAGTGAATTTGAGATGTCCATGTTTGGTGAAATGAATTTCTTCTTAGGTCTACAAATCATTTAGTCAAATAAAGGTATCTTCATATCTCAATCTAAGTATGTGAGAGGATTGTTTAAAAAGTTTGGAATGGAAGATTCAAAGCTAGTTGGTACACCCATGGTAACCAGATGTAAGTTGAGTAAAGATGATGACTCCCCTAAGACAAATCAAAAAAGGTATAGATCAATGATTGGAGGATTGTTCTATCTAACTCAGACCAGACCTGATATCATGAATGCAATTGGACTTGTTGCTAGATTTCAAGCTGATCCTAGAGAATCCCATGTTGTAGAAGTCAAAAGAATTTTTAGATACCTCAAAGGGACACTTGATTATGGCTTATGGTATCTAAAGGATAATAACTTCACTCTTCATGCATACACATATGCTGATTGGGTAGGAGATGTGGATGATAGGAAAAGTACTAGTGGTGGTGCATTCTTCCTGGGAAGGAGATTGGTTTCTTGGATGAGTAAAAAGTAAGAGGCAATATCTCTGTCTATTACAGAGGCAGAGTATATAGTAGCAGCAAACAATTGTACTCAAGTTCTGTGGATGAAGCAAATGTTGAAAGACATCAGAATTGTGTTTGAGGAGCCTATTACAATGTTCTATGATAATTCAAGTGCAATAAGCATCTCAAAGAATCTGATGTTGCATTCAAAGACAAAGCATATATCAATCAAGTTTCACTTCTTGAGAGAGAAGGTTAATGAGAATGAAGTCATATTGGAGTTTGTTTCTTTAAAGGATCAGATTGTGGATATTTTCACTAAGCCTCTACCCAAGGATACTTTTGAGTACCTTAGAGAGAAGTTAGGGGTTATTACCCCTCCTAATCAGAACTAAGATGCACTAGGGTGCATCAGTCTGTTGGAATTCACAGTCATATCTTGTGATCCAGATTGATGTTAAGGAGATACTACTTAGGGAGACTAGTTAGTATGCAAATTTTGGAGATCAGTCTGAAACAAAAAGGGGAGAAAAGATTGCAAATATGTGTCCTTTGCCATTGATGTCAAAGGGGGAGAGAAGTCATGTGAAAAAATAGTTGTTGGTAAAAGGGGGAGCTGTAAAGAAAAATGGTTGTAGGTGTGATAAGAGAAAGGGGAGAAGTTCTTGTCTTGATGGTTATATTAGTTCTTCACATCATATGTTGCCATAAATGACAAAGGGTGAGATTGTTGCAAATAGGTGCCTAAGTGGTGTTGCCATTGATGTCAACATATCCTTGTTGCCATTGATGTCAACTGTATCCTATTTTGTTGCATGTTTAGAAGACTAAAATGTTGAGGATATTGAGAAAATTAATGAAGATCAATGTATGCAGACCATATGGATGTGTAGAGGATTCTCTGAAGTAGCTCCAGTTAAGATTTGAGAGGTCCACATGAAGATTTGAAGAAGCTATGGCCATCTGAGTAGAACCAAATTTTATTGTGTTCAGAAGAAACATAGTGACAATAAATTGGTCTAGATTGCTCTACATTGAAATATTATGATCTATAGATCTAGAGGCATGGTTGGGAAGTTAGTGTGTATCATCAACTCAAGTGGTTTGTGGTTTGGAGGTCCGCAAGCAATCTTTCTTATGTGATAGTCATGGAAGAAAGTGTTCTTGAGGTTTCAGATGAAGACGCAAGTGATTCTGATGATTTGGAGGAGTAGAAATGTTTTTGTTAAATTCAATGTGCTTATGGAGGTCTCTGTATTGTGTGACTACTATGTTGGAGGTTTGCATTGAAGATTGAGCTCATTGTTGAAGATTTCTTCCTTGATGCTATTGTTCTTCCCAATCTTGGCCAACTAGATGATTCAAGTGTGTTGTGGATGATCTAAGAGCAATTCTCTAGAGCATGGCATGTTGTTGGAAGAAGATTCAAGTCTCATCTATGTTTGGATGATAGTATAGTAATCTACAATTAAGTCAAGCCGACCTTGATGTCATTCCAAGGTTGATCAAGTGTATAAATTATACTTGTTGATGAGTTGTGGAAACTCATCCTTGTGAAAGAATGATAAAGTCCTAGGAAAGGTTCAGAGGCAGAGCAGAGGAGGAGGAGTAGAAAAACAAGAGTAGTAAAGGATGAAGAGATAGTGAAGAAGTGTTTTGGGAGGCAAAACAAAAGTTTTGTAAGATTTCAATGAGACTGAACTAGGCATGATGAAGATGCTATTTCTCAGTTAAATCTTTATGTATTAAACATAAATTCTTGTAGGTAGTGAGCCTCTTTGAGCAGTGAACTTTGGGCAGTGTGCCCGAAGGCAAGTGCCTTCCTATTTCTTTCAAGTACTTTTAATAGGGTACAAATCTTGTGGGTTAACCCCCACCATGGTTTTCCCTTAATCGGGTTTCCATGTTAAAAATCTTGGTGTCAAGTGTGTTCATTTTGTTTCTGCTCATATGTTGTTGATTCATGCTATAATGTTTACATCATTAATCTATTTTTAAGTTGTGAAAGAAGATTAAAATTAGAAAAGGTTAGATTATGGGACAACTGATTCGCTCCCCCTCTCAGTTGTTTGGCCTAATTCCAACAAGCATAAGATCACAAGTTTGCATTATCCATCTAGTTTACAAATGAAGTCCTAAACATGCTTATATATGCAACTTAAACACATTCCCACTAAGAATTTAATAATTTAAACTTAAGATGTTTGCATGGGACCTAATTAATAGTCACATAACTGACATTCAAATTTGGGACCTGCCTAAAATATGGCAGGACAAGGGCGCGAGTGCTCATGTCCTCAACTCCTATTTCAAGGCACGACTAAGTACAACAATGTCCCTCATGCCCCATGTGACATGGGTTTCAGGCCATTTTCTTCCGGGAGTTAAAATGAACATGTAAGATGCAAAACAAGGGACCCAGGAGCTAAACTTAGGAGGGAAAAAGTCTAAGGAGACATTTTTTGACTTAACATGTAGCCCCCACTTTAATGTATGTATGAATACAGGGCCCATATATGCATTAAAGTATGGTCAAAACACAACAAACACGCCAGGCACTTGAAGCTAATGCATACACAAAGATTGAGGAACTATTTCTAGCCCCCAGTCTCAGGTAGACATTAGAGAAAACATGCTGTAGACATGCCAAACACAGTGGAGATAGTATCAAGCACACAAAACACATACAAGATAGTAACAGGCACACAAAACATAGAGAAGACAACATTGAAGACACACAAAACATGATGAATATAGTGAATGCAGTGATTATTTATTTTTCATTTTCATATATATATGAATGTAGATGCAAGTACATGGAAAGTAAACACACAACCCTAAAAATAGGAGGGACTCATCACACACATCTTTAGACTACATATGGGGGCAACAGACATGCAATACAAATCTCAGAGTGTAGGAGGGACTCATCGCCACACATCTTTAGACTACACTTGAGAACAAACATGACATACAAATCCAAAAGCATAGGAGGGACTCATCGACACATGTCTTTAGACTATGCTTGGGAACAAACATGCCATATAGAACCTGAGTGTAGGAGGGATTCATCGCCATAGGTCTTTAAACTACACAAGGGGTAAAACACACAGAAGACACACAGAAGATGTGAGTGCCGTATAGTATGCCAAAGACATACTATATATCTTAAACACGACAAACAAGTAATGGAAGGAGCCTATTACTAGGTTCACCACCATCTTAGGCACACTATAGGCACACCTGATGGTTGGGCTTATTCCACAACAACTACCAAAGACACACTTAAGGGATGATACACCAACCCCGCCTACTTGGAGGACTTTTGAAATAAAAAGGATGTGCACTAGCTCAAGAGATACACCATCCCTGCCTCCACAGATGGCTTAAAATAAAAGGATATGCACAATATCCTACCTCTGCAGAGGGCTTAATGATTGCAATATACAATAAATATGTGCACTCATGTGGAGATACAACATCCCACCTTCACAGAGGGCTTACAAACACGCTTAGTTAGTACCAAAATCATCAGACAACTTACCTTATATACCCCCACCTTAAGGTGGTTGATATAGTGTACCAATATCAAGCACTTTAAGGTAGAGATAAAACACACAAGGGAGAAAGATCTCACACAAAGCCCATGCCCCCAGAGGTGACATGCACTTTACGATCGCCGAATGTTCCCACAAACACACCATTTCCTACAAGAAGAGAGGTTAGAAATCTTTCTCTAAGATAATAGCCACATCACATGATCCAAAAGCAATGCATGAAAACAATCACATTGAGAGCCGAGGTTAAACTATGGATTCAGAAACCAAGTATAACCATAGGGCTATACTGCAAAGATCTCAGAACCGAGTGTAAACAAGGTGAGACCCAAGATAAACAAAGTGCATAGAGAAGCTATTTTGTTAAGTTTCATTAGAAAATATAAGACATCATCAAAATATCACACAGAGTGATTCTACTAGCCAAGCGTTAGATAATATATATCAATCCCATCATCATATATGGACTAGGTCCATTTTTGCTTACTTGCTGAAGGGACACAGGGTCCGTATCAGTATTATTTGTTTTTCATCATCCGCCAGCTAGATAGAACCACTAGAAGAAGGTAAACAATAAATCAAGAGAGGGGAACAAGTGCTTTAGGGTCTTCATGTAGGAAGGTGCCCCTAGGTCACTAACCACAATGCTATGCCCCTAGGACATAACACACAACAATGAAAATAGAGGAGAGGAGCAATATAGAAGAATGATGATACAAATAGAAGAATGATCACAAGAGAGCTAGTCTCTCGGTATCCTTGACCTTACAAAAGTATCAAGGGTCATCCAAGGAGGCCTAAACAACACATAACACATCATGGGGGAAACACAACACAAAGGTAAAAGGTTAGAAATACTTACCTGTAGAGACAACCAGACTAGCGGTCATCGTCGAGTATGTCATCATCTTCCAAATCTTGAATGGTAGAGGAAAAAGGTACATAAGGTACCATAGCCCAACTTTTGTTCTTGTCTTCAAGTTGTTTATTGTTAATCTCTTCTTGATTTGATTCAATGTTAGGTGGAATGTTTTCTTGTTGATGTGCATTTCGTTGGGGAAAATCTTTTCATTTCCTCTTTTCTCTTGCTTGTCTATTTCTTTTTTTCTTGTTGCTTATGTCTTTAAAAGTGTTGTCATGTTTTTCCATAGGTTTTCGCATGTTAGAGGAGGAAGAACCATGTTCAGATCTCATTTGTCTAGATGAAGTGCCTTGTTCTTGACGAATGCCTCCCGATCCCTGTAAGGATGATGGAGGAGGAACCTCAACGTAGGGTCATTTTCCTTTTGATCTAGGAATTTCTTCTAATGTGGGTTGTTCCTCTCTTATTGTTTGCATAGGAGGCTCGACCACTCTAGATATAAGTTTTTCTTTGTATCATCTATATTGTAGGAAAGAATGATCTCTTCATGGCTCAGGGTCTCTATTAGGTTGCAGCCAAAAGTAATCAAGAGTAAAGTTGTCCATTGCCAAAGGTTGATATGTATTATGTCAAATAGTACGCACTTGTCCATGTAAAGGGAATTTTATGCAACTGTGAATAGTTGAGGGGACAACATTCATAACTTTTAACCATGGGCATCCTAGTTTTAGATGGAAGAGGTCAGATAAAGGGATAACCTCAAATACTTGATCCATGACTTTATCAAAAACCATAACCAATAAAGTTATCTTCCCAAAGGTAGGCATGAAAGCTCCATTATGTGTCTTAATCCTTATCCAAAGGTTCATAGGAATCTTGTGTCAAATTATGTGCAAGAAGAAACTCTTCCATTACCACATTAGTCATGCAATTAGGATCTATAAGTGTACCATTCACCAGAATCTCCATTATTTTCATGGTGATGTAAAGAGGCCCTTCATTGTCTACAAATGTATTGTCATGAGGTGTAATTTCAAGTTCATGGCTCCTTCTTTTCAAATAAGGTCTAGGAGGAAGCCTAGAATTATTGTTGTGATTATAATCCATGTGTATATGTATTCAAATTTATGCAAAATCAGATTTTTAAAAGATTTTCAATGCTTATGCAAGGAACAAGTGCAAACTATGTATGCTTATAATCTAAAATGCTTGATTTTTCACTTTTTTCAATGCAAATGCTGAAAGAAAAAGGTGTTGTGAGGAAATTAAAGAGGGGAAGAAAATAATAAGCTCAATATCAATCCAATAATGCAGCAATATCCTTCACAACACACCTATAATGCAATTCTAGAGAGATGACAAGGCAAAATCTAGTGAAAATGCAAGGTTTTCAAACCCTAGACATGATTTTTTGCAAAAAAGACACTATGATGAAACATTGAAATTAGAAATCAGTCCTCAATGAGTGTTTAAAAGAGTAGTAAAATCTGAAACAAGATTTTAACTACAAACCCTAGCTAATGCAAAAACTAGGTTTTTATGAAAAATGCACAATTTCAAGCAATTTTTAACAATTTAAGCATGAAAAATGTAATGCAAGTGATTAATGTAATGATGCATTTCTGTAATTTAAATAAGATCTAATGAAAATAATAGAAATTAAATGGAATTAAATTAAATTAATGCAAATTATGCCAAAATGCAAGCCTAAGATGCTAATTTTTTCAAAATTTTCAATTCTTTTGTAAAGTTTCAAATCCAATAAGATGAATTAATGAAAATATAGAGTACAACACTCAGTAAGGTGAAAAATTCAAAAAAAACATGGGTTCACCAACATGTTTTGTATGAAAAGAGGGCGAAGAGGTTTATGGGTTAATCCTCCTTTCACTACAAACATTCAAGGACATATCAACCAAGTTGAATGACACTTTTACAAGAGGATTCACCTATAGGTTAGGTTGTAACTTGGAATGATGTGGAAATTCAAAGATTTTCAATTAATGTATTAATTTAATTCTCAAATACCCTTGAAACCCTAATTATGCAAAATAGTAAGTAAAATATTGAATTATGACAAATGCTTGCAAACCAAGGTAGTAGACAAAGATTAATTAGTGACTATTATTTGAAGTTTGAGATGTGGAATACTTGGGGACACTAGCACTCATGCCCATGTCCAAGGTGGTGTTTTCATTAGGGAATCCTGATCTCCTTCCAACATTGATGATCACTGTATTTTCCATTTCTATCCCGAGAGATGCGGAGGACATTGGCACTAGTGCCCGAGTCCAAGGTAGGGTATTCTTCAGGATGTCAGAGCCTCTTTAGATGATGATTTTCATTGTCAAAGAGATTTCTATGTGTGCAACCTCAGAGGACACTCGTACTAGCACCCAAGTCCAAGCAGTACTTTTCTTTAGATATCTGGAATCCTTATCTTCTGCAACCTTCCTCTGCAACTCCACTCCTTGAAATCTGGTACCTATAACCTATAATCACAAGGAGTGTGGTTGGGGGTTGTGGTGTTTAGAGGCTTTCCTCGATCAAGTCTTGGAAGGACATTCAAGACTTCTAAACATTGTTGTCAGATATAGAGTGTGTATCCCTACGGGATAGAGGCAAAAACAAATTGATAAATGATTCAAACACAAATAGATATCACCTTAGAGATGTAGCTCTCATGGAAGGAAGAAATTGTTTCATACCATGAGGAGATGGATTGATGAAGCCAAATCTGCAACAAGCAAACAAAATAACAACACAAGACTACTCTACAACACAATGAAAGCCTTGAATCACCTTAGCATAAGATCACAAGTTCACATTATCCATCTAGTTTACAAATGAAGTTGTAAACATGCTTATATATGCAACTAAACACATTCCCACTAAGAATTTTATAATTCAAACTTAAGATGTCAACATGGGACTTAATTAACTGTCACATAACCGACACTCAAATTTGGGACCTACTTAAAATAGGGTAGGACAAAGGCGCGAGTGCCCATGTCCTTAGGTCCTATTTTAGGATAGGACTAAGTACAACAATGTCCCTCATGCCCAATGTGACATGGGTTTCAAGCCATTTTCTTCCGAGAGTTAAAATGAACATGTAAGATGCAAAATAAGGGACCCAAGAGCTAAACTTAGGAGGGAAAATGCCTAGGGAGACATTTTTCAACATAAAAAAACTAATCTGTTAAGTAGCCAAGATTCTAAGATCAAATTAGGCAGACCAAAACCACATCCAATGGACACACCAACAATAAAGCTAATCCAATCAAGGCATATCATAGCTCATAAAGGTATCAAAACACACAAGTCAACTAGGACATAGGAGATCATTGAAATGTATGCAAAGCTAATGCAATTTAATCATGAACTCCATAATGAAGCCCAATTGGACAACCAAGACCTAAGGCACATAGAAAAAGATAAAAAATTGAAAGAGGCTAGGAAACTCACCAAAACCCTACGTCAAAAAAGGGGGTCACCATTTTGCATGTGCAAATGATGGGGTGTGTGTGCAGGGCACAATAGGGAGTGTACTCAGATCAATCCACAAGACATTTCTAATTTTGTAAATTAACAAATAATAATACTTTAAAAATAGATTGACAACAGTGAAGGGAGGAAACAAATCATAGATATACAATATACCAATAGCTTGACAAATATACAAAACCAAAAGCAATAACCAAATAGTAAATGACAAACAAAAAGAAAACGAAGATGAAACAAAACAAAAGGTAAGCCAAATTTTCCTACCCCACTTGACTAGTGCAAACTTGATAGTTTAGGGAGGCAATTAGTAAAGGTCCCATTTCTTCATTTTGTAACTTTGTCTAGCATTAAGAACTTTGTTGTTGCAATCCTAAACACTATGAATTTGTCTTTAAATTCAATAATAAGGAGTTTGAATTGTCTATGCTAATACTTCAAATTATTTTTAAAAAATATTAAGAGTTGAGGAAGTTTACCATCCTCATGTTCTATCCACAAGCATGTTCATTTTCTTGAATCTCCATAATCAAAGTAACATGAAAGTTTAGTTTTCTTATGTTTTCTAACGTTAGAACATAAACCCTCTTTATCAAATAAAGTACCCTTAAAATTGTCAAAGTTTAAATTAGGGTGAGGATTCATATTTTATTTCTAGAAATTATTATCAGTTTTGGTGGTAGATGACATAATAAGGTTTTGATTTTCTCAAATTAGGAAAAATAAGATGAATGACATATAAGACAGGGTTTAGGGATATCTTATATCTTGATGTCATCAATTAAAGGAGTATGTCTATTTTCTTGCACATTACGCTCTTCAATATGTGTTTTTCCATTCAACTCAATATGATCATTGAATACACACACATCACACACAAAGTCATCAATCAACATTACATCCAAAGAATTTCAATCAATAAAAAAAAATTTAATGTATCCACACATTTCATTTAAACTTACTTTCTTACTTATAGGAATCATCAACATTTCTTTCTTTTCCAAATCAAAATAAAGAAGATTACCATCAAGGCTTATTTCTTCAAGTGAATCATTAAGATCCTTCCCTACAATTATATCCATTTTATTAGTGATATCTGATTTCTCAAAATTAACATCATTTTGTTCATGTTTGTACATTGGATTATTATGAATTTTGAAATTTGTTAGTGAAGAATCATTCAAATCAAACATATTGAGTGCATCAGTGCTTTCCTCATAGAAAAACTCAAGGTTTTTGTAATCTTAAAGCCAAATATTGAGGAATCAGTTATCCCTCCCAACCCAAATCATTCATAGATTTTTTGTTTAATTTTTTTGTTGATTCCACCTAATTGGATAATTACAATATAATCTTTAAGATAAAGTAGATTAGCTTCTTGAGTTTGGAAATTTGAACAATGAATTTCTTCAACATTTGTAATTACATTTGAATAAAGTGAAATGGTGGCTATCAGCTCAATAGGTTTTTGACAATCCTATCACATGAGTACCAACAAATTGATAATATCATTATTTTCTCCTTCACTATAGGGAGAACAAGACTCTATTTAGGAAAATGCTTAAGCTTAAATCTTAAATCAATATGTCATAGTTTTGCACTTAATGTAAACTCATTGATTACATGTTTCCATGCCCACAAGCATCTCTCTCAGTTGCTTCATCATTTCCAACATAATTTTCATGGAACTCGGTATCATCACAAGTTTATAATTTGTTGAACTTGAGTACTATTGAACTATCTACCATATTACAATAATATTGGCACTCATAATTTGTTTGTATTTCAGTAGCTAAATCATGTTCATGAACCCTTTTAATCGATAGAGAAGCACCATATTTTTATCTTTCAAATTCTAAATTTATTGATTCATCTTTATTTTCAATCATAGAATTCATCATTTCCTTGAGACATATCTAACCTTATGATTACTTCACAATGCATAACTTCTCCATGTTTAGTTGTATTATGTATGCAACACCTATCAAGTAAACTTATTTGTTTAAAAGTGTATGGAATTCTAAGGACTATCATGATTTAATTTCTTAGTCAATTTTGGGATATCTAGTTTAAATCTTAGCATGGTTGGGCCATAGGATCAATGTGTTGATAACCTTCTTCATTGTCATTTGTTAGAATGATAGAAATTTTAGCATTAAGCTTGTCAGCGTTGTTCTCTCCATGTGCATTCACATTGTTGTGTTGCTCCATAGTAGGCTTTTATGTGTATTTTATTCCACCTCTTTGATCCACTATGTTCCTATGATTGTTTATATCAAATATCATTTCATTATTTTTAATCATTTCTTCTTTAATGTCAACTTATTTGATGGGTTTGGTGACTTTATTATCATAATCAAATTACTAGATTTGGATGGACTTACTCTTTCACTTTCATGTTGAATAGTTAGGGAAATAAAATAAATGTTCATATTCATTGTTGAAGAGAAAAAATTTTGTTGATCAGCTCATTGAGATTGTTGTGACATCCCCTTGTCTTGGCTCTAGATAAGTAATTGATAATGTTGACTAATTTGGCCATTATGATTGTTTAAATCCAAGACTATTTGTAGTTGCATGAGTTGATTATTGTAAATAATCACATCTTTTTTATGGGCCAATTGATTTGGTTGCAGGATTAGACTTAAATGAAGGTAACTACCTATTTGACCCTGGTATGTTCCACATATATTAATTTTTTGTTGACATGGCATCTAATTTTTTTATGGGTTGCAATATGTTTGATTTTGCATTCCTTATTGTGTAGTTCATAACCCAAGTGGACTAATCATAAAGCTCTCTAAGAAGTAGCTTCCACCGTGATTACTCCTAGCATATCTCTCACAAGAGCAAAAAATGAAGAGTCCAACCCCCATAAGTAGTGATTCAATAGATTAATCTAATTTAGCCTATGCATAATATTGAATCTTCTAAATACTTGATAAAATATTTGATTAAACTATGCAATAGGCTCATTGAATTGTCTCCTTACTACTAAAAATTGAATCAAAAATTCTCCTGGATCAATATTTTGTCCAAATTGCATCAAGAATACATTTTCCAATTCTACCAATAAACATATGGAATTTGGTGGTAGGCAAGCATACCACTAGCATGTTGCATCTCAAAATATGTTAAAAAATAATTGCAAAGAAAAAACCTCATGATTAATCTAAATTTGTATCATTAAATCCTTACAAATATTGATGTGTTCAAAAGCATTTTGTCTAACATTAGGGGAAAGGATAGGCAGCCAATTGCATGCAATCAAAGGAATTTGGTGGAAACCCTTAGGTATACACATAGGGCTCACCATCAAGATGAAATTACCCCTTGTGTCATATTATGTACCTTGAATAATTTGATGGAAAAAAAACTTCATTTATAATCAACCTTTAACACAACAAACACATGTTTTCTTGTACACTATTTTTATATATCTCTTTTTTTAGAAAAAAAGGATAAATATATTAACTAAGAAGCCATAAAATATTAAAAAATATTTCCAAACAACTATAGCTATCAATAAATCCCATAGGATAAAAAATCCAAGGAGCTTTTCCACAATCCCACCACCTCCAAGAACAAAAAGAAACCATGAAACCATTAAAACACGTAATCCCAAGGAAGAATAGAAAAGAATGGTAAAACCAAATCATTATGAAGGAGTTGAAAAACTACAAAGATTGAATAGAAGATAGGAACTCGCATTCCATGATAAGCTAGTTAAAATTCCACATCATAGGCCCATTTGGACAAACAATTTACAACAATATTCCATTCTCTAGGAATATGAATAAAAGAGATGGAATCATAGTTTAGTGAAGGCAAATAATATGCTCCATAAAAAGAACTAACCTCCAAGAAGACTCATGAAAGCTCCTATTATTTAGGAGGAAGTCCAAAATCATGGAATCCATTTCACAAATTATCTTCTTCTAACCCAGCTCATAGGCTTTCTCTAGAGCCACAAGGACGGCCCAAGCATCCATTTAATTATTGTTAGAAATGTTGAACAAGATGTAAAACTCAAGAACTTTATAAGAGAGATTCAAAGTTACATAAACTAAAATGTAAAATAGAAGCAAACCAGTGATTCCAAGAGATATGTAAAAGTTGATGTGACAGAATTGCATTAAGAGCTCTAAGCTACATTCAAAGAATGGCAGAGTAACTAGACAATGCATTCAAGACGAAAAATACAAGCTAGGAGGTGAGTATAAATAGAATATGAGAGAGGGGAGAGGTGGCAAATATGACCAATGGTAAGAGTCCACCACAATAGCTTAAAATAGGCAAGTGTAATTCCCATGGAGGATGTTGACACCTTGCACCCACTCACACTAATACTCACTTAATTAACCCTAAGCAAGCTTAATTATATGTGTAGGAAAAACCTAGGAATAGGAAATTAAATAACCAACTAGGAAAATTAAAACCTACACTAACACTTCCCCTTAAGTGTAGCTTAGGTGGGTGAAAAGATGGGTCTTGACAAATGAATCCTGATGAGGTACCCATGTACATAAAAATGCCCCCAAAGAGAAGAAGCCCCCCCCAAAAAGAGAGAAAAGCCCCCCCTCCTCTAGAGAGAGAAGAGACCCCCCAAAGTAGAGAGAGTTAGGACTCGAAGTGAGAGGACTAAGAAGCCCCCTAGAAGATGAAGCCTCCTGCACCCCCAACAAAGCTCACAAATGAAGATAATTACTTTCTATAAAGGGTTTGGTGAAGCTATCAGCAACCTACTTGGAAATCAAATAGTAGTGAAGGTCGATCATGTGGCCATGGATGAGCTCCCAGATGTAGTGCATGTGAACCTTAATATGTTTGGTCCACTGATGATGGACTAGATTCTGTGAGATTTCAATAGCACTCTAGTTGTCACAAAATATGACTGATGGTCATATGATTTTGATACCAAACTCAGTGAGAAAATTCTGAAAAGCCAGATGGACTTAGTGGTGGCATTCACATCCCCTCGATACTTGGCCTCAATAGAAGATGGAGCAATAGTAGACTGATTCTTGGTCTACCAACAAACAAGACCTAAACCAAGTGAGAAGTTGTAACCTAAAGTAGACTTGTGATCCTAAGAATTGCCTACCCAATCTGAATCTATGTATGCCACCAAGTCAAGATCAATGCTTGTTGTGTAGTGAATCCCAAAAATGTGAGTACTCTGGATGTAGTGAAGTATTCTCTTGGCTGCTTTCCAGTGTAGCTCATGGGGCTCCTACATGAATTGAGAGACCATGCCTACATCATATGAAATGTTTTGGTATCATGTGAGTTAGATAAATGAGACTCCCACTAAGTTATTGGTAAAAAGTTCCATCAATAAATGGTGAAGAACGGCGAGCCAGTCAGCCATATGAAACTTCAAGAGAAAATCTAGAGCATAGTTGGACTGTGTGATGGTGATCCCAGAAGTAGACTAGAAGATCTCAATCCTGAGAAAGTAATGCAACAAGCCCAATTCAATCATCAAAAACTATCATGGAGGGTAGTTTTGACTACCCCAATGGAGGATGAAGAACTCCCTGTAATCAACAAGTCATCAACATACAGGACTAGAAATAGGAGTGAATCATCCTACTGCAAAATATAGACATTAGGATCAGAATGGCACAAAGTGAACCCAATTGTCAAAAGGAAGGAGTCCATCTTGACATACCAGGCCCAAAGAGCCTGTTTGAGTCCATAGAGAGACTTTTGAAGATGACACACAAGTTAAGACCCCTGAATGAATCCTTGTAGCTGCTCCATCTATATCTCCTCTTGAAGGTCACCATGAAGAAAAACACTCTTCACATCCATCTAGTGTACTTTCCAATGATTGGTTGTAGCAATAGTAAGAACAAGTCGAATGGAGTTCATTATAGCAACTGGCACAAAATTCTTAGCGTAGTCAATCCCAGGAACTTGAGAGAATTCTTTGGAGACCAGGCGAGCCTTATGCTTATCAACTAACCCATCTACTACAAACTTTATCCTATAGATCCACTTACACCAAACAAGTTTTCTTCCCTTAGGAAGAGGGACAAGATCCCAAGTGTGGTTCCTCATCAAGGAACTATACTCCTCCTGCATAATTGTGTCCCACGCAGGAATACCAGAAGCCTCTCAAAAGGACTATGGATCAGAGGTAGTAGCAACAAAGACATGTGGAGCATCCTAGAATTGTGAATGAGTTCACTTGGTGTTTGATGTATCCCCAACCCAATCACCTATAGAACGTAAGGTTTGTCTAGCCCAAAGTGGACCAAAATTCAAAGAATCTAGAGGAGAATCATCACCCTCTAAATGATGACCAGGAGAGGAAGGAGGTGAATCTTATGAATTGCTCTCAACATCAAAAGTGGAGGTAGAAGACTCCTCATCATCAAGAATCTTCTCATGTGAATCTGACTCATCAGAAGATTTGTCATGTAGCCCAAGTGACTCCAATGTAAAATTAGAAGGAGGTGGAGAAGTGATAGAGTTGAACCCAAAGATCCCTCCTCAAATTGAACACTCCTCTTGATAAACAACTCATGTGCAATAGGTTGGAGCAACTAATAACCCTTCACATCATCAGGATAGCCTACAAATATGCAAGGCCTACTTTGTAGGTCCAAGGCCTTACATTTGTTCATAGGAATGTGGACCCATACAGGAGAACTAAAATCTTGAAAGTGCTTAACTTATGCTTTTCTATTGCTCCAAGCTTCAAATGAAGTGACTCCCTTAAAGGCTTGGTGAGGAGCATGATTTTGGATATAAAAAGCATAGTTAATGGCCTCTCCCCAATATTGTGGTGAAAGAGATCAAGAGTGAATCATGCATTTTTTCATTTCCTTGAAGGACTTATTGTTGCATTCTACCACATCATTCTACTAAGGAGTGTATGGAGATACATATTGTAGATCAATCCCCTTTGAAGTGCAAAATCACTCAAAATGATGGTTGACATATTCACCACCATTGTCAGTGTGCAAAACTTTGATGGATTTCCTGAATTTCTTCTCTACAAAAGTTTTGAATTCCTAAAAGTGATCAAATACCTTAGACTTTGTTTGATAAAGTACACCCAAGTATATCAAGAAAAGTCATCAATGAAAGTTAGAACAAATCTAGTCTTTCTAAAGGATGGACAAGAAAATGGACTAGTCAAATCACTGTGAACTAACTCCAGTATCTGTGAAGCTCTCCATGCCTTACCTTTGTCAAATTTTTCCTTAGGATGCTTACTAATAATGCAACCTTGGCAAACACCACCTGAAAACTAAACTAAAGGCAACCCTATGGCCATGCTCTGTTGGTTGAGTTGCTGCAAGTAGTGGAAGTTAAGATGGCCAAACTGCTCATCCCATAATTTATTCACATCATTTGAATGAGTGAGCAAAATAGATGAAGGAAGATCAGAAACAAAGTGAAAAAACATATATAGCTGAGACTGATGATCTGCTCTCCCAACTGTAACTGTAGAACCACTATACAACTCACTAATCTCCACTGAATTAGGGGTGAACTCAACCTGCTTGCTTGAATCTATGTGAGTGATTTGATATACTCACAGGAGATTAGTTGATAATGAGGGAACACAAAGAACATCATGGAATGTTGCATCCCCCACATTAACAGACCCTCTCCCACACACCTCAATAGGAGTGCAATCCCACATCAAAATAGAAGGCATAGTACATGGCTCTAAAGATGCAAGTTCTTCCCTAGATGAAGCCATCCGGTGCAAAGCACCTAAATCAAGAACCCATGTGGATGGTTGTGAAACAAATTCTACAAGGGCCTTGCCCTTTCCTTTCCCCTTGTTGTTATCATTTTCCTTGTTAGACCCATTAGAACTCTATTTTATAGATTCAAGAACACTAAAATTATTCTTCTCAAGAACATGTGTCAAGCGATCAATTTGTTTCTTATTTATGTTCATCATGACTGGGTCTTTTACAATAGGAACATTTGACATTCTCTTTCTTAGGATTGTCACCATTAGAAGATTGGGTCTAATTAGCTGCTTTTGGGGTAGCTGGTTTCTGATCATTCGAATCCTTATTATTCTTTTGTTTCTTATCCTTATTGTTACTGTTAGTTTCAAGACAGACAACTGAGAGGGGGGGAATCAGTTGTCCCAAAACTTTCCTTTTATTAACCACTTAAATCCTTCTTGTAATTCAGCTACATAATAATAAATCAATCATGGAAACACAATGCAATAATTCAAGAGCAGAAACAAATTAACACATATGACACCAAGATTTTAATGTGGAAAAATTAGTTAAGGGAAAAACCACAGGATGACTAACCCAAGATTGTATTCTCTGTTAAAAGAATAAGAAGAACAAAATGGCACATGCCAATTAGGGCTCACTGGCCAAGCACACTGCTCACAAGAGGCCCACTACCTACAGGAGACACACTGTCTACAAAATAATAATTATTACATACTTGAACTGAAGATTAGCATCTTCACCATGCTTGAGTCAGTTCCATTTAAGCTCAATACTTTTGCTCTGTCTTTCACTTTTCTCCTTTCTACCACACTCTCATCTTCTCCCCGATGCCTTTGACATGACTTCACAACTATTATTTATATAAGACATCAACTTTGGGATAATCATCAAAGTTGGCATACTTTACAGAGCAAATGCACAAATACAACTTGATTTATTGCAAAAGACTTCATGTGAATCACCACACTGTCGGCCACACAGATCTGGGACTTAAATCTCCTTTGAGGAATATGCCATGCTTTGTAGAACATCTTCAAGATCATCTACAAGATGTGTAAATCATTCGGTCGGCCAAGTTTAGGAAGAACATCATCATCTAGAAGTAATTCTTCAATTACGAGCTCAATCTTCAATGCAGACCACCAACACGAACTAGACATAATCTAGAAACCCTCGTAATCTTGCCTGAATCACCTAGAACATCCACACTACTTTTACTTACTAAAATCATTCTCTTCTTCATCTGGAACTTCAAGAACACAGTCTGTCATCACTATCATATTGGAATAAATGCTTGCGGACCTCCAGACCATGAACCAATTGAATTGTCAATTCACATTGACTTCCTAAACACTCCACCAAATCTGCAGAACAAGATATTGCATTTTTGGATCTCACCAGACCTATTTGTGTCACTCTGTCACCTCTAAACATCTGTCAGAACTAGTTTTACTCATATGGCCATAACTTCTTCGAATCTTCATGGGGACCTCTCAAATCTTGACTGGATAATCTTTAGACATATATCTACAAACCCTTTGATGTGCATCCTCTGATCTTCATTTTAGCTGGGATCTTCACTTCATAGAGCTTCACTATCTTTACTATTCTTCTTTGTTTCTACTAGGACTAATTTTCTCAATATCCTCAGCATACAACTCATCCAATCCTTGACATCAATGCAACAAGAGTATGTTGACATCAATGACAACACCGGTTAGGCCCATACTTGCAACAATCTCCCCTTTTGTCATTGATGGCAACATATGATGTGAAAAACTATTTTAACCATCAAGACAAGAACTTCTGCTCACTGACTGACATAGCTCCCCCTATCAACAACAACCATTCACATGTCTTCTCTTCCTTTACTGATCCCCCTTTGATCAACAACCACTTTTTATTTTTCACATGTCTTCTCTCCCCCTTTGAAATCAATGGCAAAGGGCACATCCTTGCATCACTCAGAATCATACAGACTACTCCCCCTGAGTAGCAGTTTCCTATCATCAAACCAGACCACAAGATATGACTATGAGATCCATGGGACTGATGCAACTTAGTGCACCTTAACTCAGAACTGGAGGGGTAATAACACCTAACTTTTCCCTGAGATACTCAAAAGAGTCCTTAGGTAGAGGTTTAGTAAAAATGTCTGCAATCTGATCCTTGGAGGGTACAAACTCCAATCTGACTTCATTCTTGTTCACCTGCTCTCTCAAAAAGTGAAACTTGATGGATATATGTTTTATCTTTGAATGCAACACTAGATTTTTTGATTTATTTATTGCACTTGAATTATCACAAAAGATTGTGATAGGTTCCTCATACTCCACTCTGATGTCTCTTAGTATTTTCTTCATCCACAATAATTGAGTGCAACTACCTGCTGCTGCAATATATTCTACTTTTGCAATGGACAGAGATATTGCCTCTTGTTTCTTGCTCAGCCAAGAAACCAATCTTTTCCCTGAAAAGAATGCTCCACCACTGGTACTCTTCCGGTCATCCACATCTCCTACCCAATCTGCATCTATATATGCATGAAGAGAGAAATCATGATCTCTAGGATACCATAAACCATACTCAACTATTCCTTTTAGATATCTGAGAATCCTCTTGATTGCCATGACATGAGATTCTCTAGGATTAGCTTGGAATTTGGCAACAAGACCAACAACATTCATAATGTCAGGTCTAGTTTGAGTAAGATACAGTAGTCCTCCAATCATTGACTTGTACTTTTTCTTATTAGCCTTAGGAGAGTCATCATCTTTGTTCAGTTTACATATGGTTGCCATGTGAGTATTCATTGGTTAGAGTCTTCCATCCCAAATTTCTTCAATAATTCTTTCACATATTTGGTCTGTGAAATGAAGATTCCTTTCTTTGTTTGAGTGATTTGTAAACCCAAGAAGAAATTCATTTCCCCAAACATGCACATCTCAAATTCACTTTTCATTTGATTTGCAAAAGTTTTGCACATACTACCTCTTCCTCTAAAAATGATATCATCAAAAAATACTTCAACAATCAAGATATTTTCATGATCAATTTTGAAGTACAAGTTACTATCAGCAGTACCTTTGTTGAAACCAATCTTCAAAAGATGCTTATCCAGTCTTTCATACCAGGCTCTTGGGGCTTGTTTGAGTCCATACAGTGCTTTCTTCAACTTGGAGACCATATCACCATGATCAGACAATTGAAATCCATCCAGTTGCTCAACGTATACTTCTTCTTCCAAGTCACCATTCAAGAAGGCAGACTTGACATCCATTTGATATACTTTGAAATCCTTGAAGGCAGCAAAGGCAAGAAATAATCTAACTGCTTCAATTCTTGCTACCAGAGCAAAAGTCGCTTCAAAATCAACTCCTACTTGGGAATAACCCTTACAGACCAATGTGGCTTTGTTTTTGACTACTTTACCATCTTCATTCAGTTTATTCTGGAAGACCCATTTGGTTCCAATCACATTTTTGTTTCTAGGTCTAGGAACAAGATCCCAAGTGTGATTTTTCTCAATCTACATCAACTCTTCCTTCATTGCTTTAGTCTGACTTTCATCATTTCATACTTCACTTACTATTTTTGGTTCAATTTTTGAAATCAGACAATACTTTTCTAAGTCTTGAGCAATATTTCTTCTTGTTTGAACACCTTTGATTTTATCACCTATGATATGATCTTTAGAATGATTCAGTCTTACATACCTGGGAGTTTTGGGAATTTCTTGCACTTCTATTTCTTGGATAGGTTCATTCAAACTTATCTCTTCTTCCTGTATTTTAGGATCCTCTGGATCAGTATGGATCTGAACTTCAGAAGGGGCTTGGAATTCTATCATTCTGATCATCTTCTTCATATTCATAAAACCTTGAGGGTTTTTCAATACCTTCATCAAACTTCACATTTATACTTTCTATAATCTTTCTCAATCTCTTGTTATAACATAGGTATGCTTTTCTTTGAATAGAATAACCCAAGAATATTCCTTCATCACCTCTAGCATCAAATTTGCCAAGGTCTTCATCTCTTTTAATGTAACATTTTCTACCAAAGACTCTGAAATACTTCACAGTGGTAGTGATGCCAAACCAGAGTTCATAAGGGGTCTTACCAATATTGCTTCTAATTTGTACTCGATTAAGAGTATAGATAGTAGTGCTTACAGCTTCTCTCCAGTAGATCTGAGGAACATTTGCTTCCATCATCATGGTTCTAGATGCTTCCTAGATGGTCCGGTTCTTTCTCTCCACTACTCCATTCTGCTGTGGAGTCCTTGGAGTAGATAACTATCTTTTTATCCCATGTTTCTCGCAGAATTCTATTAATTCTTCGGATGTGAATTCTCCACCTCTATCAGACCTGAGACATTTTATGTTTAATCCAGTTTCATTCTCTACCATAGCCTTGAATATTTTGAATTTCTCAAGTGCCTTAGATTTTTCTTTCAGAAAAGTCACCCACATCATTCGAGAGTGGTCATCAATTAATAACATGAAGTATCTATCACCTTGCAAACTCATGATTCTTGCTAGTCCACATTGATTAGTATGTACTAAGTCCAACAATCCGGTAGAAGATTGTTCCTTACTTTTGAATGTGACTCTACTCTGCTTATCCAACTGACATTCTTTGTACAAACTATTTCTAGGTTTCACCAGTCTTGGAAGATCTCTTACAGCCTGAGTGTTGCTTATCTTGATGATATTATCAAAATTCACATGACACATTCTCCTATGCCACAACCAACTTTGATCAATTTAAACAAATAAACAACTTTTGCCAGTACCAAACAAGTTGAAGATGTTACCTTTTGTTTGAGTACCGGATGCAATCTTTGATCGAGAACTTTCAACAATCTTACATTTTCCATTTTTTAATTGGAGATCATAGCCTTTGTCGACCAACTGTCCAACACTGAGAAGATTATGCTTCAAACCTTCAACATACAGTACATCACTAGTTTTGTTCTTTCCATCAAAAGAAATAGTTCCTCTACCTCTGATTCTGCCAACATAATTATCACCAAATTTTACAACTCCTCCTTCATATCTTTCCAAATCTATGAACTTATTTTTATCACCAGTCATATGGTGGGAACATCCACTATCAATGATCTAATCATCCTTTTCATCAACTTAGGTAGCCAGAGCTCTTTCTATCATTTTATGATTGACAGATTCAGAGGGCATTGGATCTTCTTCCTTGATGGCAATAAACACACAGTCACTTCCAGATTTGTTTACTGTCTCTGATTCATCATTTGTTACTCCTCTATCATCATCATCTTCATGAACATAGTAACATTTCTTTTGGAATCTTGATCTGTTTGGATTTGCCCTTGAAAATCTTTCCAGACACCTTGAGGCAAAATGACCAATCTTATTGCAGTTGAAACATTTGAAGGGCAATTTTCTTTCATACTTACCAGATCCTCTTGGTAGTCTTTTTGCAATAAGGGCTTCAAGTTGAGCAGCTTCTACTTCATCTTCTTCCAGATCTTTTCTTACTTTTTCATACCATGATAGTTTCTTTGAGGAGTTCTCTCCTAGATCAAACTTTTGTTTACCTTTTACAGAGGCACTAGCTTTGAATGCAGATTCAGTCTTGGGGGGTGCATCTCCAAACTCAGCCAATTCAAATGCAGCTAATTTTCCAACCAATTGATCTCTTCTTATATTTAAAAAATATACGAATTCTTCAATAGCAGCAACCTTGTGTTTGTAAGCAGGAGGTAGGGATCTGAGAACTTTGGCAACAATCTCATCTTCATCCAAGATTCCACCAGCACACCTAATTCCACAAATAAGCTCATTTACTTTTGGCATAAATGTAGTGATATTCTCATCTTCACTCATCTTTAGGTTTTCAAATTTTCCTTTTAGACTCTGTAGCTTGGCACATTTAACATATTTGTCTCCTTCATGCAGAAGTTGCAGTTTTTCCCAAATCTCATATGTAGTTTTTAGATCTATAACATTTGTCAGCTCTGAATCAGATAAGGCACTTATTAAAACTTCTTTAGCCCAAAGATTGTCTTCAATATCTTTGATTTCATCTACAGTTGTTAGAGCATTCTTTGGAGGAACATACTTCTTTGAAGTTATGGTCTGATATTGTATTCCTATACATTGCTAGTGACATTCCATGTGGCTTTTCCAAAGAGTGTAATTGGTTCCATCAAACCTCAGACTATCCTTCTTGTAGGAAGACATCCTAGATCTCTTCAAGCGGTTAAGCTCATTTAGACGAACTTAGCTCTAATACCAATTGTTAGTTCAAGACAGACAACTGAGAGGGGGGGAATTAGTTGTCCCAAAACTTTCCTTTTATTAACCACTTAAATCCTTCTTGCAATTCAGCTGCATAATAATAAATCAATCATGGAAACACAATGCAACAATTCAAGAACAAAAACACATTAACACATATGACACCAAGATTTTAATGTGGAAAACCTGGTTAAGGGAAAAACCAAGGGGTGACTAACCCAAGATTGTATTCTCTATTAAAAGAATAAGAAGAACAAAATGGCACATGCCAATTAGGGTTCACTACCCAAGCACACTGCTCACAAGAGGCCCACTGTCTACAGGAGACACATTGTCTATAGAATAATAAATATTACATACTTGAACTGAAGAATAGCATCTTCACCATGCTTGAGTTAGTTCCATTTAAGCTCAAAACTTCTACTCTGCCTTTCACTTTTCTCCTTTCTACCACACTCTCATCTTCTCCCCAATGCCTTTGAAATGAATTCACAACATCATCATCCAGAAGTAATTCTTCAATGCGGACCACCAACATGAACTAGACATAATCTAGAGACCCCCACAAGCTTGCCTGAATCACCAAGAACATCCACACTACTTCTGCTTATTGAAATCATTCTCTTCTTCATCTAGAACCTCAAGAACACAGTCTGTCATCACTTTCATATTGGAATAAATGCTTGTGGAACTCCAGACCATGAACCAATTGAGTTGGTAATTCACATTGACTTCCTAAACACTCCATCAAATCCGCAGAACAAGATATTGCATTTCTAGATCTCACTGGACCTATTTGTGTCACTATGTCACCTCTAAACATCTGCTAGAACCAGTTTTACTCACATGGCCATAACTTCTTCAAATCTTCATGTGAACCTCTCAAATCTTGACTAGATCATCTTTAGACACATATCTACAAACCCTTTGATGCGCATCCTCTAATCTTCATCTTAGCTAGGATCTTCACTTCATAGAGCTTCACTATCTTCACTGTTCTTCTCTGTTTCTAATAGGACTAATTTTCTCAATATCCTTAGCATATAACTCATCCAATCCTTGACATCAATGCAACAGGAGTATGTTGACATCAATGACAACATCGGTTAGGCCCATACTTGCAACAGTTACTACTTTGTCCTTTCTATTCTTTTGTGTATTGGTTGGTAGCTAGGGCATTTGACTTAGAGAATTTTAGAGTGCTTATCTAGATTATAGCTTATCCTGCTCCCCTGTGAGAGAGATAGCAAAGTCTATTAGATCTAGGGCACACAACTGAGAGGGGGGGTGAATCAGTTGTAAAAAAACTTGCTTCTACTTCAAACACTTGATTCTTCTTTGTTAGTTAATAGCATATCAGTTAACCATTCATGAAAGCATAATGCATAAACACAGGGGCAGATAAACATCAACACATTGGACACCAAGATTTTGATGTGGAAAACCCGGTTAAGGGAAAAACCACGGGGTGATTAACCCAAGGATTATTCTCTGTTAGAAGAATAAGAAAAATGAATGGCACATGCCAATTAGGGCTCACTGCTTGAGCACACTGCTCACAAAGAGGCACACTGCCTATAAGAGACACACTGTCTACAAAGTGATAAGAATCATAAACTTGAACTGGAGATTGACATCTTTACCATGTTTGGATCAGTTCCATTTAAGCCTGAGATACTTCTGCTCTGCCCTTCGCTCTTTCGCTATACCACACTCATCTGCTCCACTCACTCCTTGAAATGAACTCATAAACCTTTATTTATACAAGGCATCGACTTAAGAACAATCATCTAAGTTGGCAATCATCCACAAGAGCATTCGCAAGTCGGCAATCATCCACAAGAATATTCGCAAGATGAATAACTCATCCGATTGGCCAGTCTGAATAAGAATATTTTCATCTGGAAGAATATCTTCAATTCTGAGCTCTAACACTAATGTGGACAGACAACACAACCTCAACATGATCCAAGAACCTTCACAAGCTTTCCTAAATGACCAGGTACATCTGCACTTCCTCTACTCACAGGAATCTCTTCTCCTCTTCATCTGGAATTTCAAGAACACAGTCTATCGCGACTGTCAAACTAAAACAGGTTCTTCTGAACCTCCAAACTTTGTACAAACCAAGATGACACATCACAAGGACATCCCAAACACTCCTTCCAATCCGCAGAGTCTGACAATGCACCTCCGGATCTCACTGGACCTTTTTGTAACACTCTGTCCCTCTGGAGCATCTCCTGGAACTGGTTCTACTTGACCGATCACAACTTTTTCATATCTTCATGCGGACCTCTGAGATCTTAACTAGATCATCTCAAGACTCATATCTACAAACCCTTTAATCCGCATCCTCTGATCCTCAACCTATTGAGTACATTTGCCTTCTTCTCATCACTATTCTTCACTGTTCCTAATTAAGACTAATTTTCTCAATATCCTCAGCACACAACTCATCCAAACCTTCTTACCAATGCAATATGAGTATGTTTCCATTAATGACAACACTGGTTAACCTCATACTTGCAACAATCTCCCCCTTTGTCATTGATGGCAACATATGATGTGAAAAACCATCAAGACAAGAACTTCTCTTTTCTGTCATAGCTCCCCCTATCAGCAACAACTCTTCACATGTCTTCTCTTCCTTTACTACTCCCCCTTTGATCATCAACCACTTATTTTTCACATGTCTTCTCTCCCCCTTTGACATCAATGGCAAAGGGTCATACTTGCACTTGTAACACATCAGAATCATACCAGCTGCTCCCCCTTAGCAGCAGCTCCCCATCATCAATCCGGATCACAAGATATGACTGTGATATCCACCGGACTGATGCACATCAATGCATCCTAGTTCATCACCAGAGGGGCCATGACCCCTAACTTCTCCCTGCGATACTCAAAAGAGTCTTTGGGAAGAGGTTTGGTAAAAATATCTGCAAGTTGATCCTTAGAGGGCACATACTCCAGTCTGACTTCACCCTTGTTCACTTGTTCTCTCAAAAAGTGAAATTTGATAGATATATACTTGGTCTTAGAATGTAATACCAGATTCTTGGAAATATGTATTGCACTTGAATTATCATAGAAAATTGTGATAGGCTCCTCATATTCTACTTTCATGTCTCTTAACATCTGCTTCATCCATAAGATTTGAGTGCAACTGCCTGCTGCTACAATATATTCTACTTCAATTGTAGACAAAGCTATTGCCTCTTGTTTCTTGCTTAGCCAAGAAACCAATCTCTTTCCCAAGAAGAATGCTCCACCACTAGTGCTCTTCTGGTCATCCACATCTCCTACCTAATCTACATCTGTATATGCATGAAGAGAGAAATCCTGATCTCTAGGATACCATAGGCCATACTCAACTGTCCCCTTTAGATATCTAAAAATCCTCTTGATTGCCATAACATGAGATTCTCTAGGGTCAACCTGAAATCTTGCCATAAGACCAACAACTTGCATTATATCTGGTCTAGTCTGAGTGAGATACAATAATCCTCCAATCATTGATCTATACTTGGTCTGATCTGTCTTAGGAGAGTCATCATTTTTACTCAACTTACATCCGGTTGCCATAGGAGTGTTCATTGGCTTTGAATCTTCCATTCCAAATTTCCTCAACAATTCTTTCACATATTTGGTCTAAGAGATAAAGATACCTTTCTTTGTCTGAGTAATTTGCAGACCCAAGAAGAAATTCATTTCACCAAGCATTGACATTTCAAACTCACTTTTCATTTGATTTGCAAAGGTTTTACACAAACTATCTCTTCCTCCAAAAATGATATCATCAACAAATACTTCAACAATTAAGATGTTTTCATTATCTATTTGGAAATATAGATTACTGTCAGCAGTACATTTGTTAAAACCAATTTACATAAGATGCTTATCCAACCTTTCATACCATGCTCTTGGGGCTTGCTTCAATCCATACAGTGCTTTCTTCAACTTGCAGACCATATCATCATGATCAGACAATTGAAATCCATCCAGTTGTTCAATGTATACTTCTTCCAAATCACCATTTAGGAAGGCAGACTTGACATCCATCTGATATACCTTGAAGTCTTTGAAGGTAGCATATGCAAGAAATAATCTGACTGCTTCAATTCTTGCTACCGGAGCAAAGGTTTCTTCAAAATCAATTCCTTCTATTTGAGAGTAGCCTTTGCAGACCAATCTGGCTTTATTTCTGATTACTTCACCAACCTCATTTAGTTTGTTCCGGAAGACCCATTTGGTTCCAATCACATTCTTGTTTCTAGGTCTGGGAACAAGATCCCAAGTGTGATTTTTCTCAATTTGCATTAACTCTTCCTCCATTGCTTTGGTCCAGTTTTCATCATTGCAAGCTTCATTTATTGTCTTAGGTTCAATCTTTGAAATCAGACAGTATTCATTTGAATTTTGAGCAATTCTCCTCCTTGTTTGTACCCCTTTGCTTTTGTCACCTATGATCTGATCTTCAGAGTGATTTAAAGTTACATACCTTGGAACTTTGGGAGTCTCTCGCACTGCTGTTTCTTGATCAGGTTCATTCAGACAAACCTCTTCTTCCTGATTTACCGGATCAGTCTGAATCTGACTTTCAGGGAGGGATTGAGTTCCTTGAATCAGAGCACCATCCTGATCATCTTCATCATATTCATAAAACCTTGAGGGCTTCTCAATTCCTTCATCAATCTTCACATTTGTACTTTCTATCATCTTTTTCAGTCTCTTATTGTAACACCGGTATGCTTTGCTTTGAGTGGAGTAACCCAAGAAAATTCCTTCATCACTTCTAGCATCAAACTTTCCTAGATCTTCATCTCTTTTGATGTAACATTTGCTACCAAATACTCTAAAATATCTCATAGTAGGAGTTATACCAAACCAAAGTTCATAAGGAGTCTTACCGGTATTGCTTCTGATTTGAACTCGGTTGAGAGTGTAGACTACAGTGCTGACAGCTTCTCTCCAAAACATCTGAGGAACATTTGCTTCCATCATCATTGTCTTGGAAGCTTCCAAGATGGTCCGGTTCTTTCTCTCAACTACTCCATTCTGTTGTGGAGTCCTAAGAGCAGACAACTGTCTCTTTATGCCATGCTTCTCACAAAAGTCTATGAAATCACCAGATGTGAATTCACCACCTCTGTCAGGCCTTAGACACTTCAGTTTCAATCTGGTTTGATTCTCTACCATAGCCTTGAAGATTTTGAACTTCTCAAAGGCTTCTAATTTCTCTTTCAGAAAGGTAACCCACATCGTCTGGGAATGATCATCAATCAATAACATGAAATATCTATCACCTTGCATACTCTTGATTCTTGTTGGACCACATAGATCAGTATGAACTAATTCCAATAATCTGGTAGAGGACTGATCTTTGCTTTTGAAGGAGACTCTTCTTTGTTTACCTAGTTGACATTCTTTGCACAAACTATTTGTAGGTTTCACCAATTTTGGAAGATCTCTTATAGCCTGAATATTGCTTATCTTGATGATGTTATCAAAATTTACATGACACATCCTTCTATGCCATAACCAACTCTGATCAACTTGAACAAACAGACAACTTTTATTTGAACCAACTAGATGGAAGATATTACCTTTTGTTTGAGTACCGGATGCAATCTTAGTTCCAGAGCTTTCAAAGATCCTGCATCTTCCATTTTTGAACCAGAGATCATAACCTTTGTCTACTAACTATCCAACACTGAGAAGATTGTGCTTCAATCCTTCAACATATGGTACATTACCATTTTGGCTCTTTCCATCAAAAGAAATAGTTCCCCTACCTCTGATTCTACCTGCAGAATTGTCACCAAACTTTACCATTCCTCCTTCATACCTTTCCAAATCTAAGAACTTGTTCTTGTCACCTGTCATGTGGTGAGAGCATCCACTGTCAATGACCCAATCATCCTTTTCTTCAATTTGGGCAGCCAAAGCTCTTTCTACAACCTTATGATTGACAGATTCAGAGGATATTGGTTCTTCTTCCTTGATGGCAATAAACACCCATTCATTTCCGGACTTGTCTCCTATCTCTGATTCATCATCTGTTACTCCTTCATTATCAGCTTCTTCATGAACATAATAATAGTTCTTTTGGAACCTTTGTCTATTAGAGTTTGACCTTGCAGATCTTTCTAGACATCTTGAAGCAAAATGACTAGTCTTATTGTAGTTGAAGCACTTAAAAGGTAACTTTCCTTCATACTTACCGGATCCTCTTGGCAATCTCTTTGCAATGAGGGCTTCAAGATGAGCTATTTCTGCTTCTTCCTCTTCCATGTCTTTCCTTTCTTGATCATACCATAACAGCTTCCTTGAAGAGTTTTCTCCCAGATCAAATCTTTGTTTGCCTTTCACATAGGCACTAGCTTTGAATGTAGATTCAGTCTTGGGGGGATCATCTCCAAACTCGGTCATTTCAAATGCAGCTAGTTTGCCAGCCAATTGTTCTCTTGTGACAGTTGCATGGGCTCTGAATTCATCAATGGCAGCAACCTTGATCTTGTAGGTAGTAGGAAGGGATCTGAGAATTTTGCAAACAATCTCATTTTCATCTAAAACTCCACCAGCATTCCTGATTCCACACACCAGCTCATTTACTCTTGGCATAAAAGTAGTGATATTTTCATCTTCTCTCATCTTCAATCTTTCAAATTTTCCTTTAAGACTTTGCAACCTTGCACTCTTAACAAACTCATCTCCTTCATGTAGAAGTTCCAGTTTAACCCAGATCTCATATGCAATTGGTAGGTCAATGACACTTGAGAGCTTTGAATCATTCAATGCGCTTAGAAGAGCTTCTTTGGTTTGCAAATTGTTTTTAGCATTTGTGATTTCATTCAGAGTTGTCAGACCACCCTGTGGAGGTACATATGGTTTTGAGACCTTGGCCAAGTATGCTTTTCCCATACACTCCAAGTGACATTTCATGTGACCTTTCCAGAGAGTGAAGTTTGTTCCATCAAACTTCAGACTATCCTTCTTGTATGATGACATCCTGGATCTCCTCAAGCGGTTAAGCTCCTTTTAGAGGAACTTGGCTTTGATACCAATTGTTAGATCTAGGGCACACAACTAAGAGGGGGGTGAATCAATTGTACAAAAACTTGCTTCTACTTCAAACACTTGATTCTTCTTTGTTAGTTAATAGCATATCAGTTAACCATTCATAAAAGCATAATGAATAAACATAGGGGCAGTTAAACATCAACACATTGGACATCAAGATTTTGACGTGGAAAACCCGGTTAAGGGAAAAACCATGGGGTGATTAACCCAAGGATTATTCTCTATTAGAAGAATAAGAAAAATGAATGGCACATGCCAATTAGGGCTCACTGCCTAAGCACACTACTCACAAAGAGGCACACTGTCTACAAAGTGATAAGAATCACAAACTTGAACTGGAGATTGACATCTTTACCATGTCTAGATCAGTTCCATTTAAGCCTGATACTTCTGCTCTGCCCTTCGCTCTTTTGCTATACCACACTCATCTACTCCACTCACTCCTTGAAATGAACTCACAAACCTTTATTTATACAAGGCATTGACTTAAGAACAATCATCTAAGTCGGCAATCATCCACAAGAGCATTCGCAAGTCGGCAATCATCCACAAGAACATTCACAAGATGAATAACTCATCCGGTCAGCCAGTCTGAATAAGAATATCTTCATCCAGAAGAATATCTTCAATTCCAGGCTCTAACACTAATGCAGACAGACAACACAACCTCAACATGATCCAAGAACCTTCACAAGCTTTCTTGAATGACCAGGTACATCCGTACTTCCTCTACTCATAGGAATCTCTTCTCCTCTTCATCCGGAACTTCAAGAACACAGTTTGTCGCAACTGTTAAACTGAAATAGGTTCTTCCAGACCTCCAAACTTTGTACAAACTAAGATGACACATCACAAGGACATCCCAAACACTCCTTCCAATCTGTAGAGTCTGACAATGCACCTCTGGATCTCACCAGACCTTTTTGTAACACTCTGTCCCTCCAGAGCATCTCCTGGAACCGGTTCTACTTGATCGATCACAACTTTTTCATATCTTCATGCGAACCTCTGAGATCTTAACTGGATCATCTCAAGACTCATATCTACAAACCCTTTAATCCGCATCCTCTGATCCTCAACCTATTGAGTACATTTGCCTTCTTCTCATCATTGTTCTTCACTGTTCCTGATTGAGACTAATTTTCTCAATATCCTCAGCACACAGCTCATCCAAACCTTCTTACCAATGCAATATGAGTATGTTTCCATTAATGACAACACTGGTTAACCTCATACTTGCAACAAAGTCATCGAAAGATGGCATGGTCAATTGAGTACCAAGTGCACCCTTAGTAGCATAGAAGGTAGAAACAAATATAAAATATTCAAAATTTAGCTTAGAGAGAATACTAAGAATCAGTTGTTCATCTTTCTTTTTAATTCCACATTGTTTTAACTATGGCCTTATTGCTTTCAATTTTGTGAAAAAAATCCTGAATTGTATTGAAGTTGCCTAGACTTAAATGAATTAGTTCATTTTCCAACATATGACCCCTTATTGAATCTTGTGTGCCAAATAGTGTTTCTAGATTTGTCCAGATTTCATTTGGAGAATTCAAAGACTTAATATGAAAGAGCAAATCAGGAGAAACATACAAACACAATGTTCTATAGGGCTCATCACATTTGTTAAACCACTTAGGCTTATCTTCATCTTTAGTAGGTTCAGTTTCTAGTCGTATTGTTACCCTATGCAAACCAACTTTTCTTAAGTAGATTGTCATGCGTAATTTCCACTCAAAATAGTTGTAAGGAGTTAAGGTGGGTATTGTTGTTTGATCCATGATAAAGAGAATGCAGAAATGAAGTGTTGAAAAGAAGAGCACACATAGGACACCTACCTTTTCACTCAATCAATGAACCCCTCCAAGCAAATATGATTTGGCACTTTATATTTAGTGTGTTTACAATTTCCACTAGCAAGAAATACTTAGTGTTCTTGATCTCAATGCATAAAAAAATCCTAGCTGATAAAGGCATGGTTCGGTGGTTAAGTCACTCGATTGTAGTGGTGGCCACCAGAGTTCAAACCCCTGTTGGGCCAACGACCTCGCAGGCTTTACGCCTTCACTGAGCCAATGAGCTCTCAGGTTTGAAGTGTTCTTGCTAGGGAATGAGGTCCCCCATGTTCTGGCCTAACTGATTCATTGCTCTAGGCAAAAGCATTCATGTGGAGCTAGAGGGCGTCTCGTACCAGCATCGCCGGTCACATTAAAAAGTTTACCAGTCGCATTTTTAAAAGAATGCATAAAAAAATCCTCAACAAATAGGTGTATGTTGAAAGTACAATACAAAAATAGAACCAAGTGAAACTATCAACACCATTGTGAAGTACTCAAAAAATTATGCACTTTCAAACATAAGTACCTCAACCCGAGGTCATATGTGAAATTTATAAGTCTCCAAAGTTCCAAAAATGGGAACTATGCAAAGTCACCTGTGAGAATTTGCAATATTTGTAAAATTGTGCATCGAAATCACAAACTATTAGCACTAGTGCGTAGAGCATGAGAATAGTCCAAATAAAAAATGCACTAAGAAAGGAGGTCCTGAGTCTAAATTAGTCTCTAAAGTTTGCCTTCCAAAACAATAATACCAATAGAGAGGGGTCTGAGATTAAAAAACTAACCTCCACCAAATTTAACCAAAATACCTCCAACTTTAGCGAAACCACCAGATATAGGGAACTGCTAGGTAGTATTCTCCTTTGCTAAAAATAGATCACTGCCTGTCAAATATAGATGCAACTAAAAATAGTGAATTCCACCAAAGATAACAAACGTTTACCACAAAAGACAAAAAAGTGGCACAGAGGCCGAGGTGAGGAGCGTTGAAGAATTTTTGAACTAGTGGAATAAATTTTTTGAAGAGGCCTAAAAATCTAAATCTCCATTCAAGAGGCCAAGGCCTAAAGAAAGGGGGTAGGGGCCATAGGCCACACTCGTGAATACTCTAAGTGGGTCGCACTCTATATATGGGGCTTAGTCTCTATAGAGGAGGTTGAAGCCCCTCTTAATATAGTGCTTGGAGCACCGTATAAAGTACCTCAAAGCACCTTTCTTTTTTTATTATTTTTATTTTTATTTTATTTTTTGCAAAGCTTTTTTACAAAAAAAAATATATAGATCTATGTGTTGGGGGCCCAAAATGGCCTTCCAACAAAAACATTTTGCCTTTTTGACTCTCAGCACTAAAATTGGGTTTATAATATATGAAAATTCATCTGCAAGGCCTCATGGATGTAATGGAAGGGTCCTTTTGGCCTGAAAGTGCTCCATTTGAAAACTAAGTTCTAGATCTGAGTAAGAAACCCTCGTTCACAACTTTTTCATACAATCTCCAAATCTAATGGAATGAAAGCCATTTCTGACTTTCTCAATCCTTTTGGACATGTTGGAACATCCAAAAATGCTACCAGTATAACCATAAAAGTTGGAATCACCCATATCCTACAAAACACACATGCAAAATGACAAGGTTAATGGGTCTTGATAAATCCTTTTTGATTCTCTAGATCGTTCAAAAAACATAAGAGAATAACATATGGGATTTTCAAGATCTCATAAAGAACTCAATCTCTCAATTAGGAATCAAATGAACTTAAAACTCACTCTCAAAGGAAATGCTCTGATACCATGTTATAAATCTTGAACAAGATTTAAAACTTAGGAACTTTATAAGAGAGATTCAAAGTTACATAAATTGAAATGCAAAATAGAAGCAAACTAGTGATTCCAAGAGATTTGTAAAAGTTGATGTGAGAGAATTGCATTAAGAGCTCAAATCTACATACAAAGAATGGTTGAGTAACTAGATGATACATTCAAGATGAAAAATATAAGCTAGGAGGTGAGTATAAATAGAATATGAGAGAGGGGAGAGTTGGTGTTAGGAACCCGTGTTTAACCCTTCTCTTTACTTTGTTAGTATATTACTTTTGGAGGCATATGCTTTGTAAGTCGTCCCGTGAGTATATTGTATTATCCTACATTCATGTGAAGTAATAGTTGTTTAGATTAGACTTAGTATATAAGTACGCCTTGAGGCTAATGAAGCTATCCATGAATTTATTGTATTGAGCTTGCTCAAAGGAGGTTGCCCCCTCGAAGTGGCCTGCGATCAATAAATTCCTTCTGTGTTTCTACTATTTATATATTTCTGTTATTTCGTGCATTTTTCATTATATTGTTACAAGAGGTTCCTCTCATCTGGTATTAGAGCACTTTCTTGGGCTCGCTGGGTGGAATTTCTATCAAAAAAAATTTTCGTAGTGGCCTCCAGGTGCTGTGATTATTGTAGTAGTTCTTTCTTTTTCACATTTGTATTGTTCATTTCAATTGTAGGTTCGGATCAGGGAATATCCCTATCCACTAAACTATCAGAAATGCCTGGGCATATAGCCCTAAAACTCATTGTGAGGAGTATGTTGGAAAGAGACACTACTGGCATGTCAAGTATTGTCATTGATGGAAACTAAATCTATCTTACACATCCACATTGTATCATTTGATCATACCGGAAGTCAGATTGTAGATTTGTCTAAGTCCAGATAGACAGGAATAGAGTATATGACGGGGTTCAGCATCTTGGTCCGCATTTCTCTACAGATAATCATATTATGTTATGGATCTGAGGGAATGTTAAGGGATGTTAGGGCTACCTAAATCCAGATTTTTAGCCTCTGGTGAAGAAGGGATTGAAAGTTACAAGCACATGACTATCGGGTTTTGGCTAGACAGTCTAGTTCGGGGAAGAACAAGCCGACTTGGTGTTTGATCCTTCTACGGATTAAGAGAAGTGGTTGGTTGAGTAATTTATGAGATCTAGTGGTATTGGTTGACATGTGTGGTGACTTGAATTCATAAGTTGTGGTCTGCATTCATATTTGTGCATGGATTCAGCTGACAGAACAGTGTTCTTGAAAATGCCTCTAAGTTTTCTTGAGGTCGACTGCAGTTCATGAAATTTCATATAGCAGATTGGTGCAGGAGTACCTAGTAAATGTGATCCTCTTTGGAGTTGTTAAGGTCATGTATATAGGTATCATAGTTGTGTCAAGACATGTTTGATTGTAATAAGGTCAAATGTGACCATATTCTATGTATATATGTTCTAGGTGTTAGTAAATTTGTTATGCTTTTGGAAAGATCAAAGTATATGGAAGATCAAGAGACACATTTGAAGTTGTATTGCATGTCCATTGAAGTTCTATAGGGAAAGTGGTTTTAAAAGCCAAAAACTTCCTTGGAATGTTTTGGTGGAAGTAAAATCAAGAATAGAAATTTTTTTTACAGTTTTTTGCTTAAAAACTGAGTTTTTTTCCTATTTCAGCCACCTGTATGGTCGTGTATGACCATATCATGAAATGAAAATCATTTGAAGGTGAAGTGTCAACTGTCTAGTTTCTTTTGCAGGTAATTGGAGCCTTTGACATCTTACTAGAAGGAAGATCAAGCTGTTTGAATGAAAACAACTTGTAAAACAGGGCATCTAGGGTTTGCAACAAAAAACTAGGTTTTTCAAGCTTGTCCACCATCCAAAAAGTCTAGAAACTAGCATTTAGTCATTGTACCACATATTATCAAAGATCAAAGTCTGTTTGTGTGTAGGGTGTCGAGTAGGAAGGAGAAAAAATGAACCCTAGCTGTATTTTTCCCATTGTTTTGATAGAAGAAGAGGGTTTCCAACCAAAATCTTCAACTTTTGTGAGCTAATACCTATTTCTCATCAAACCATCTATAGTTTGGGACTATTTGGGGTATCTTGGGGATAATCCAATTTGATTTTAGTGTTTGGTGTGCATAAAACCCAAGGTTTTTTTGAAAACCAGGCCTAATTAGGCTTTTCTACTAGTTTGATAGTGAATTATTTGTTGTGACAGTCTGAAATAACATCTTGAAACCTTTTGATATGTTGCAAGGAAGGATAAAGGATGTCTAAAATAGGATCCCTCTATGTTTTTAGGATTGTCACATAGAAATTTGCACCAAAGTCACCTCTGGAAGGGCTTCAAGCAATAAGGGGACTAAAGAGACCTCTATAATATCCTGATAACCTACACAATTGGAGATTGATTTAGTTGTGAGTTTGTTGACCTAAGACCCTGTTTTGCATCAGAGTGGTATCAGAGATTAGGCTTGTGATCAAATAGAGGAATAAATTTGAATTTCAAGAAGAAAGATAAAAGGAAAACATTCAAGATGCCTCCAAAAATGTGTAGTACATCAGTTGCTAGGGAGATTAGATCCCTAAAAGAGCTTCAAGAAGCCATGTTGGCTAGGATGGAAGCACTGGAGAGGAAAGACAAGAGGGGTAAGGGTACTATAGAGATAAGTGACCCTGAAGATGAGGAAGAGGGTGAAAGAGAGAACTCTCTAGAAGAACTCCAAGAGGAGTTGGAACCTGAAGAAAAGAAGTTTCTACAAGTGCTCAAGGCTGCAAGAGGTGAGGTCCAAGATGTGAAGATAGAGATACCAATGTATGGTGGCAAAATGGACGGTGAGGAGGTAATTGAATGGATTAATGCTTTAGATAACTATTTTGACTACAAGGAAGTACTTGAGGGTAAGAAGGTCGGATTTGCCAAAAGCAAGTTAAAGGGACTAGCATTGACATGGTGGAATTACATCTAAGAAGAGAGAGTAAAGAAGAATAAGCCCAAGATCAATTCATGGGACAGGATGGTGGCAAAGGTAAAGAGTTAGTTCCTACCTGCTAATTATGAGATCTAAGTATATAGGAGATTGAAAGGTTTAAAATAGAAAGAAATGGATGTGGCTACATACATTGAGGAGTTTCACAAATTGACTATAAGATCAGGGCATATGGAGAATGAAAAGGAAAAAGTGGCTAGATATTTGAATGGCTTGACGTCTGCAATACAAGATGAGATCATTCTTACCACTCCTAGGATAGTAGAGGAGTGTTTTCAAATGGCTACTAAGGTTGAAGAGAAGATCAAAAGGAGGTAGGAAAAGCAATCAAGGGGTAGAGGAAGGAGTTTTAGAGGCAGAGGTAACCCTGGTGGCAGAAGCTTACAAAGAGAACCAAATGATCAAGGCACAAGTCAAGAGTCTAGTGGTGAAACAAGAGGAAATTTTAGAGGAAGGAGGCCAGAAGGTAGGAGCAGATTCAATGGACAAGGAAGGGGGTCCAATATCTTCTCTGGAAAGTGTTACAACTGTAATCAATATGGTCATCCTGCTTGGAAGTTCCCAGACAAACAAGGTGCAAGTTCTCATAGTGGAAAAAGAAGTACACAACTTGTTCAGGAGGAGGATAAAGAAAATGTCAACCCATCTTCTCTTCCTGCTACACTAGACGTAGGAAGAGAAGCTTTAATGATCAGGATAACTCTAATTAAAGTGTCAACCACTAAGGAACCCTCTCAAAGGAAATCTCTATTTCAGACAACCTGTAAGTCTCAAGGAAAGATATGCAAGGTCATCATTGATTTTGGTTCAACAGATAACATTGTGTCTCTTGAAATGGTTGAGAAGCTTAAAATGAAGAGAATGCCTCACCCAACTCCATATAAGAGCTCATGGCTCAATAAGGGGTAGTAGGTGCTTGTGAATGAACAAGCTTGGGTAGAGTTCACCACAGGACCTTATAAGGACAAAATCCTTTGTGATATTGTGCCCATGGATGTGTGCCACCTACTCCTTGGTAGGCCTTGGTAATTTGACCAGAAGGCTCAACATGATGGCTACAAGAATGAGTATGTAATTGAAAAGCATGGTGTGGCAATTACTTTGTCACCTCTACAAGAAGATGACAACACAAAGCATGAGGGTCCTAGTGTAATGATTGTGAAAGAAAAGGAGTTCTTGAAAGATCTTGAGAAGGAAATAGGTGGATTTGCAATTGTGGGAAAGCTACAACAGATCAAGTGGAGATTCCTCCTGAAGTACAGGCTTTGTTAGACAAGTATGAGCATAGTGGAGCAAGAGAGTTGCCTAGTACATTGCCACCTATCAGGGATGTAAGTCATCATATTGACTTCATACTAGGTGCAAGTCTGCCCAACAAGGCAGCACATAAAATGACACCCCAACAAAATGAGGAGACCAAGAAATAAGTTCATGAGCTGCTAGATAAAGGTCTGATAAGGAAGAGTTTAAGTCCCTGTGTTGTACCCATAGTATTGGCCCCTAAGAAGGATGGAGATTGGAGACTTTGCACTGACTCTAGAGAAATAAATAAGATCACTATTAGGTATAGATTCCCTATACCCTGGATGGAAGATCTAATGGATAGTTTGGCTGGTGCAAGATACTTTTCAAAGATATATTTAAAAAGTGGCTACCACCAGATAAGGATAAGGGAAGGTGATGAATGGAAGACTACCTTCAAGACAAATGAGGGTCTCTATGAGTGGTTGGTGATGCCCTTTGGCCTATCCAATGCCCCTAATACATTCATGAGACTCATGAATGAGGTTCTGAAGCATTTCATTGGTAAGTTTGTGGCAGTATGCCTAGAAGATATCCTTGTGTTTAGTAGAACAAAAGATGATCATTTATAGTACTTGGACAGAGTTTTCAAAAGGTTGGATGAGGAGAGGTTGGTAATCAACCTTAAAACGTGTGAGTTTTTTCAGGAAGAATTATTCTACCTTGGGTTTGTAATATCTAAAGGAACTCTAAAGATGGACCCTGCTAAAGTTGACGCCATACTCAATTGGCAAACACCTAGATCAATGGGAGAAGTGAAAAGTTTTCATGGACTGGCCACCTTTTATCAAAAATTCATCAAGAACTTCAGCGATATATGTGCTCCTATTCTTGACACCATCAAAGGAGAAAAGAAGAGTAGGTTTCAATGGACAGAAGTAGCAGATTAGAGCTTTGAGTGTCTCAAGACAAGAGTGGCACAAAAACCCATCCTTTCCATCCCTGACTTCAATAAGGTGTTTACTATTGAATGTGATGCAAGGAATCAAGCAATTGGGGCAGTATTAAGCCAAGAAGGTAGGCCAGTGGCATTTTTCAGTGAAAAATTTAATGAGGCAAAGAGAAGATACTCATCATATGACCTTGAACTATATGCCATGGTGCAGGCTCTCAAGAAATGGAGGCATTATCTACTGCCAAAAGAATTCATTGTCCACACAGATAACCATGCATTGAGTTATTTGAACAGTTAAGATAAGTTAAATCATAGGCACATGAAGTGGGTGGAGCAGTTGCAAGCCTACACATTTACAATAAAACACAAGAAGGGTCAAGATAATAAAGTTGTTGATGCACTCAACAGGAGGGTGCTGATGGTACAAGAAGTACAACTTCAAAGTGTGGGGATTGATTCCCTAAAAGGCATGTACAAAGGGGATGCTGACTTCAAGGATGCTTTTGAGGTATGCAATCAATTTTCCAATTCATTTCATGGAGAATATGCTGAGTTTGTCCTTCAAGATGGTCTTTTATTCAAGGGAGCCCAATTATGTGTTCCAAGGTGTTCAATGAGGGAGAAGTTAGTAAGAGAGAAGCATAGTGGAGGCTTAGGAGGACATTTTGGTTGTGACAAAACTCTAGATTAGGTGAAGAGATTTTACTATTGGCCCAAGATGTATTTGAATGTCAAAAAGTTTGTGGAAGGATGTGTCATTTGTCAAAGAGCCAAAGGGACAAGTTCAAATGCAAGTTTATACCAGCCCCTGCCTATACCAAACAAACCATGGGAAGCAATAAGTATGGATTTTGTCTTAGGTTTGCCTAGGACTGCAAGGGGATATGATAGCATATATGGTGTAGTTGATAGATTCAGCAAGATGACACACTTCATTGCATGCAAGACAACTAATGATGCATCCCATATTACACATTTGTTCTTTAAGGAGGTTGTGAGAATCCATGGGCTACCACTGTCTATTGTGTCTGACAGAGATGCAAAGTTCATTGGGCATTTTTGGAGAACACTGTGGAGAAAGCTAGGCAGAAAATTAACCTACAGTTCTACCTATCATCCTCAAATAGATGGGAAGACTGAGGTTGTCAATAGGTCCTTGGGAAACCTATTGAGATGTTTGACTAAGGAACATAATCAGGCTTGGGATTTGATACTACCTCAGGCTAAATATGCTTATAATGATTCAGTCAATAGGAGTACTAGCAGACCTCCATTTGAGATTGTTTATGGGGTTCACCCTAGAGGTTTTTATGAACTGAGAGACTTGAGTGGGAAGGATAAGAGGAGCACTTAAGGAGAGGATTTTGCAGCAGCCATGCTTGGCATTCATCAACAAGTTAGATAAACACTTGAAAATAATGTGGGAAAGTATAAGAGGACAGCAAACTTGAAGAGAAAGGATATCCAATTCCAAGTAGGTGATCTTGTATTGGCACACTTGAAGAAAGAAAGATTGCCCAAGGGGAAGTACACAAAGCTCATGATGAAGAAAATAGGGCCCTGTAGAGTGGTCCACAAATATGGGAATAATGCATATGAGATTGAACTCCCACAAGGAGTTGCCATATCACCTATTTTGAATGTATCTGACCTACATCCCTTCAAGGGATCTATTTGTGTAGGTAAAGGAGTAGATGAACCTAATGTTGATGATGAGGAATGGGTCAAGGATTTACCACCCAATCAACCCCTACAGTTGGAAACTATTTTGGACACCAAGCAAGTAAAGAGAACAAGGAGAAGGTATATAAGGAATACTTAGTAAAGTGGGTTGGACTACCTATTGAAGATGCAACTTGGATGTCTGAAGAGGACATTAAACAACATGGAGTAGTTGTAGAAGACCTCATTTCATCAGGAGGTTAAAATCAATTCACCCCCAGGTGTATGGTGCAGGAGCACCTAGTAAATGTGATCCTCTTTGGAGTTGTTAAGGTCATGTATATAGGTGTCATAGTTGTGTCAAGACATGTTTGATTGTAATAAGGTCAAATGTGACCATATTCTATGTATATATGTTCTAGGTGTTAGTAAATTTGATATTCTCTTAGAAAGATCAAAGTATATGGAAGATCAAAAGACACATTTCGAGTTATATTGCATGTCCATCAATGTTCTAGAGGGAAAGTGGTTTCAAAAGCCAAAAACTTCCTTGGAATGTTTTGGTGGAAGTAAAATCAAGAATAGAAAGTTTCTTTCTGATGTTTTCTGCTTAAAAACTGAGTTTTTTTCCTGTTTCAGCCACCTATATGGTCGTGTAGGACCATATCATGAAATGAAAATCATTTGAAGGTGAAGTGTCAAATGTCTAGTTTCTTTTATAGGTAATTGGAGCCTTTGACATCTTACTGGAAGGAAGATCAAACCATTTGAATGAAAACAACTTGTAAAATAGGGCATCTAGGGTTTGCAGCAGAAAACTAGGTTTTTCAAGCTTGTCCACCATCCAAAAAGTCTAGAAACTAGTAGTTAGTCACTGTACCATGTATTCTCAAAGATCAAAGTGAGTTTGTGTGTAGGGTGTCGAGTAGGAAGGAGAAAAAATGAACCCTAGCTATATTTTCTTCATTGTTTTGATAGACGAAGCAGGTTTCCAACTAAAATCTTTGACTTTTGTGAGATAATACCTATTTCTCATTGAACCATTTGTAGTTTGGGACCATTTGGGGTGTCTTGGGGATAATCCAATCCAATTTTAGTGTTTGGTGTGCATAGAACTAGAGGTTGTTTTCAAAACCAGGCCTAATTAGGCTTTTCTACTAGTTTGACAGTGAATTGTTTGCTGTGATAGTCTGAAATAACATCTTGAAAACTTTTGATATGTTGCAAGGAAGGATAAAGGGTGTCTAAAAATAGGATCCCTCTATGTTTTTAGGACTGTCAGATAGAAATTTACACCAAAGTCACCTCTGGAAGGGCTACAAGCAATAAGGGGACTAAAGAGACCTCTGCAATACCCTGATCACCTGCACACTTGAAGATTAATTTAGTTGTGAGTTTGTTGACCTAAGACCTTGTTTTACATCATAGATATATATAATCGATGGGTGTGAGCATTTTGCGTGATGGATGTGCGAATATGAAGTAATAGGTGTGAAGTGTAGCAGAATCAAGTGTGAAGTAAGGAGATCTAAGCTCCGGATCATGGCAGAACAGTGAAACAGGGTAGTGAAAGATGAAGTGTGTGAAGTCAATATATTGAGCCTAACCAAAATTGGAATCTTACATTGTTAGATGCTATTCTTTAGTTCAAGTAATCCAGTGAACTCTTTGTAATTAATCTTGTAGGCAATGAGCCTCTTTTGAGCGGCAAGCTCTAGGAAGTGTGCCCAAAGGCATGTGCCTTCCCATTTTGTAATACTTTTAATAGAGTATAAAATCTTGTGGGTTAACCCCCACCATGGTTTTTCCCTTAGCCGGGTTTCCATGTAAAAAATCTTGGTGTTCATGTGTAATGATCTTGTTGTTGCTGTTTCTAAGTTCATGCTTCTTTCCTTTGAATGTATATGGTAAATTGATAAAGAAACATAATTGTTAAGTTTTTTAGAACACTGATTCACCCCCCCTCTCAGTGTTCCTTAATCTCAACAATTGGTATTAGAGAAAGGTTCCTTGGAAGAAGTTTAATAGCTTGAGGAAGATCTGGGAAGGTGTTTAAATGGTTCATTCAAGTATTCAGGTGGCATCAATGAATAACTTCAAGTTGCTTTAGAAGATCTTGATCAGTCCAGAGTAGAAGTCAAAGAACTACAAGAGAACCTTAAAGATGTTGAAGATTTCATTGAGACTTTAAAAGGGCAACTGAGCAAATCTATGGAAAAGAGGAAGGAGCTACTTCAGTAGTTAGCAAATCAGTAGGAAGACAATGGCATGAATGGGGCTCTAAAGGAGAAGACAAAGGAATGTGAGAAGCTAACAAAAGAAGTTGTCCTAAAACATGAGATGGAATCCAGGGTGATGAGGTTAACCAAGGAAATTGAGGAAAGGAAGAAGACTAAAGAAAACTTGAATCAGTCTCTGAAAGAAAGAACATAAGAGTGTTGCAAATTGGATAGAATAATTGGCCATCTAGAGTCTAATCTTCAAGAAACTAGGGATAATGAGGAATAACTTGAAAGGCAAATTGTTATTCTCAAACATGACCTAGAAGCTACAAATAAATACAAAGAGAAGTTCAAGACAAGCTTAGATAAACTTGAAGTGTTTCTTGATAGTCAAAAGATGGCAAATGATAAGCATGGTCTAGGATATGAGAAAGGTGAAAGCTCTGGATCCGGTCAAAGAAATCCTAAATCAAGGAATCAGAGAAACAAACCTAGAAGATTTCTGGTAAGACAAGCTAATGCTCAAAGGTATCCATCTTTCAATGGAAATTATTTTAATTGCAATAAATTTGGTTATAGAGCTACTCAGTGCAGGAGTAGAGTGAATCAAAGTGGTCCATCTTTCTCCGGTCAATGCTTCAATTGTAAAAGGTATGGTCATAGATCTAATGAATGTAAAAGTATGATGATGATCTACTCTAACAATAGAAGAAATGTCAATTCTTTCAATGAAAACTATTTTACATGCAATAGATTTGGACACATAGCTAATCAGTGTAGATCAAGAGGAAATCAAGTAAATGGGCAAAGAAATATTGTGTGCTCCAATTGCAATAGATTCAGTCATATTGCAAAATTTTGTAGAAGCAGAAATGATGATAGAAAAGGTCTGGTAAATAGAAATATGTAGAGACAAGCTAAAGGAAAGGGTAAAGTAAATGTGAATGAGATCTAGAATGAAATGAACAAAACATGGGTGAAAAAAGGTGAAATGAATGATGGTGATGGGTCCGCACTGGAATTTGGTGCTGCTAATTCCTCTAGGAATTGAAACAGGAGCTCTGGCTCAGGGGGAGTTGCATTGAAAATCTAATTCCCCTTGCCAGTAAGTGGGTACTTGAATCTAGCATGATGAATAAAGATAGAGAAGCCTATTATAGATCTATTGAAACAAATTTTAGAAGAAAAGAAGCTAGTGCGATTGATTGCAGAGCAATTGAAGATTGACTGTATGCAGAAATAGTGTAACTAGATGAATTAGGGAAAAGCATTTATTACAATGGTGAATTAGGTTTTGTGGAGCATAAAAGGTCTTTCACTCAACATTTGAATCACTTTGCATTCAAAGAGAACAAGGAGAAGAGTGCCTGAGATGAGATTTCAAAGATTTGAAGTGCAAAAAGTGAATTTGATAGCTAACCCTAACTGGCAAAACAAGGTATTCTCTGTGAAACTCTCTGAATTTGTAATCTCTGATAGGGCTACTCTGTTGGTTGTTGACATCACCGAAAGGCCCCGACCTAAATTCAAAAAGTATCCACACAAATCTATAGAGGTTGATCCGTTAGGTGCCTTTTCAAATATTCCACATGGTGTGTTGCACATTGAAGATATTAGGGCTTACATGCATGCTAGCACAGATGAGTTTGGGGATTCAAAGTTAGTAGATTTGTTTAAGAATCATCTAAGGGGAGAGATTTATGGTCTTAAACCTGAGTATACGATGCTACAAGACAAACATTTCATTCAGGTCATTGGGTTCCTGTCCTTCAGTGAGGATGAGTGGGTCCAGTATGTACTAAGTCAGATGCATTCTAAATTCATGTGGTTGATGAAACCTGTTAAGATCACCAAGGATGCCATCAAGGATGAAACATGATTGAACTCATCTGGTGGACTGCCAATGCTAAAATCGGTGAAGAATCAGATTGTAACTAAAGCTACTGAATCAAAATTTGATAAGAGGGCAATGAAAATAAATGATATAACTAATCTGGATGTCAAATTTGCATCTATGGTGATTGGATATAAGATATATCACTCGAATAGGGAAAACTCTATATTCGGTATAGCCATTTATGCTGACTATGACTTGTGTGAGCTACTACAAAACCAGTTAATGGAGAATCTAAACAAGATCAAGAAGGACAGGAAGAATACATTCAAGTATGGTATGTTGGTCCCGTGTTTATTTTTCTATTTCATGAATGAGTTACCCAGGAAGAAAAGCCTGTGTTGGACCAGTGATAAGCCTATTGCCATACAAATCAAAGAGCACTTGCACAGTATTGGTGACTTCAATGCCCAAAGGACTGCTCTTTGGGGATATTTCAAGAATGTTCAAAACATGATGCAATCAAGGGAAAGAATCCCTACTTCTGTGGTAGAAAAATACAAGGATACAATTTATTTCATGGCAGAAACAGATCAATGCTTGATGGAAGCAATTGAACCAAGGACTATATGGATCATGCCCATGGGGTATGAAGTTGATGGACAAATACTGGAGATGTATGTTCAACAACTTCTAAGTAAACCAAAAGATACCTTAGTTGAGAGATTCGGTACATTTAGTGAATTCAGTGTGAAACTCCATGTTGAGCTCTAGAAACCTAAATCTAAGAGAAAAATTTAAAAGCAAGTTGAAATGTATGAAAAAGGTATTGGCAAAACAAAAGAGGCTATGAGATAGAACATGGAAAGGATAGAGAAAGCTGAGAAGGAGAAGCAGGACAGGGAATAGGGAAGTGTTCTGGTAGAATCCTCCTCTAAGCCAAGGACTACTAAGAGTTCTAGTTTAACCTCCGGTGCATCACCTTCTCCTATGGTAGAGAAATTCAAAGAAAAATCTACCAGTAAGGAAGAAAAAAGAACAAAATTTATGGCCAAAAGGTCATATGTTGATGTGGAGAAGGAAGATGAAGAAGAGACTGAGTCTGATTGTGAGGTTAAAGAGTTGAAGGCCTTAGGCACTAAGGTTGCTAAAGTGTCTAAGGAGAAGCCCTTTGGAAGCATGAAGTCAGAGAAAGCAGAAGCATCAAGTGTTGCCAAAGACAAGCCCTCCAAAAGTATAAGGGTAAGCAAAAGACTAAAGATTAAAACTCATGTTGAAAAATCCACCCCGTCAGTTGAAAAAGATATTGTGAATGCAATAACTGTTCATGGGAATTTGAAGCCCATAACAGAATATTATAATAGCTTTGACAAATCCAACAAGAGAATTTTGGAGGATGCTACTATTAAGTACTTGAATACATTCAACAGAGCACTTGTGGAAATTTTATCCTAAGTGACATCTTGGAGATGAGAAAAGAAGTTGCTAAAGCAAAGGATTTGGAGCTAAGAGAACATGTGTTGTCCAGTCTATGTCCGGTAATCTCTAAAAAGGAAGTAAATAAAATTTTCAAAGAACATAAAGATGAATTCATGAGCAAAATCAAGATGAATAAGCTAATGCTTGGAGACATTGATGAAGTGATCAAAGAAATAGAACAAATTCTGAAGAAATCCCTAGACAAGAATAAGTTCTATGTTGTCACTGAAGAACCTGTTGATGATACATCCATTCCAAATGATGAAGAGTTGAAGGAAGATGAGTAACAAGCTGAGGTAAATGATTTCTCTACTCTAGAAGAGGAAATAGTGAATAAAGAAGATGAAGATATGGTGAAGGAAGATAATGATGATGATGTAGAGGATACTCAAATTCCTCTAGACCAATCTAGTGAAGAAAATACAGAAATGAATATAAATGCTCCTACTGAAGGTGATTTTGAGAAGATTAAGGAGCAGAAAGCAGAAGAGGTCGAGGACAAGGAAGGTCAAGAAGAAGAAACTGATGATGGAATTGATTCCTCCATTCTGGATGTTGAGGAATTTGATAATGTTGTTGCTGAGGATACACAAAATCCTCTGGAAAAGAATACAGAAGACATTGTTGATGATGCAAAGAGAGCAAAAGTAGAGAAAAAGAATGAAAATGATAAGCAAGACAATGTGGTTGACTCCAGAAAGGGAGAAGATGCAGGACCTAATGAGCATAAAACTAAAACATCATATTGGGCAAGAGACACTACAGAAGCAATGAAAGAAATTTTAGAGAAAGATAAACAAGTTGTAGAAGATGCAGACATAATACAAGGTCTAATCAATTTTGATGCTCTATCACCAGTATAGAAGATGAAGTTGGCCTCTTTTGCACAAGCTAAGGCCAGAGAGGAAATTTTGAAGTTCCATATAGAAGACAGTGAGTTGCTTGGTCTTGCATCTGGCATTTTGGAGAAAATCATGCCTTCATTTCATAACGATTCATCAGCATCCCCCTTTGGTCAGTTGAAGAGTCTAATAAATTCTATAAGTACTCACTTTGAGTCTTTTGAGAAGTCAACAGAAGCCAAAGTATGGAATGAATTTAATGATAAAAGATTTAGTGAACTAAAAAGAATGATTGACAATAATAGAATTATGTTGGATACTAGTGTAAAGAGTATTCAAAATGCTCTCACTAAAGGAGGAGACGTGTACAAATTTTGTTTATCTTGGTCTAAAGTTGTTGAAGATATTGAGAAGAAGATCAAGGACCTAGAGCTTAAATTGTCTAACATCTCTCAGTCCTATAGTCCCTTAACTGAGTATCTAATAACTAAAAAATATCAAGTAGTGAGTTTGCTTGATGAATTGAGCAATTTCGAGAAGGAAAAGGTTAAAGTTTTAGGTAAATTGGATGAACTCTAGGGACTAATTTCTCCCAAGTTAGAAACAATGTTCAATGCATTGACAGAAGCTCAAGCTACTACTCTGACAAGTGATCCCACTAATCTACAGAAGGCAGAGTCATGGGTATTTCTATTTAGTGGTCATATTTCAGTTTTGGATAACGTGAAGAAAAGTTGGGAAAGTGAATTGGCACTATTGAAAAACATTTTTGGTGATGTGCTTAAGTTCATGTAGACAAGACATAAGGATTTCTTGTATATATACGCCCATGTACATAGAATTTTTGTATGAATTTTGGTATACGGATCCAAGCCTTTGCCATTGATGTCAAAGGGGAGTGGAAAGTAGTGAAAAATGAGGAATTTAGCTAAGGGGGAGCATTGGAAATCACAAGTGTACAAAGTAAGGGGGAGCTGGTCTAACACTTAGTCATTTTTCACTAAGTGTTGCCATCAATGCCAAAGGGGAAGATTGTGTTGGAAACAAGGCCGATAACTGAGAGGGGGGTGAATCAGTTATCTTAAAACTTTTCTTACTTTCACTTTCTTAACATTTAGTGCTATATCAAAACATGAAAGCATAAGAAACTATAAGAACTGAAATGAATTTAACACATATAACACAAGGATTTTTACGTGGAAACCCTCTTAAGGGAAAAACCACGAGGTGACTAACCAAAGATTGTATTCTCTGTTAAAAGAATAGAAGAGTACAAAATGGCACTTACCAGTTAGGGCTCACTGCCCAAGTACACTTCTCACAAGAGGCTCACTGCCTAATAGAAACTTATAGATAATACCAATATGTTTGAACTGATGAACAACATCTACATATGTATAAATTCAGTTCCAGTTAGGCTCAATATACTGATCTAGCAAATTTCATTCTTCTTCTGCTTAGTATCACTTTTTTGTCACATTCTGAGCTTGGATTATTGTCTTCTCACTTTTCACTACTTTTCTTCGCACTTCTTGTAAATATCCATCACTATTACTCCTTCACAAGCTTGAATCCATCTGGTATATATATCCGCATCAAGGATTTCCAACAACTTTCTAGTCGGCAACAAAAACACTTAGGATATTTGCAAGTTACTGTTCTGTCAGCTGAATCCATACTTGTTTGATGATGCACACCAAAAACTTAGGTATAGAAGTCATTAATCATGTCAGCCAACAATGTATAATGCTACAAATTGCTTGATCAACACCTTTTACACATCCGGATTGAAGTCTGATACTCTGTCGGTTAGTTCTTCCTCTGTCTGCTCTACCTGACTGGGACCCAACACTCAGATGCTCATAAATTTTTCATGCTTTATCACCGAAGGCTAAATCTCTGGAATAGAATAGTCATGATACCCCTTTTGACTTGTCCAAGTCTGTAACTTACTGAGTTACACCATCTAAGAGATTTGGACCTAATTGTTAGACCATGCTACATACTCTATTCTTGTCCACCAGACCAAAATAATCTTCAATCTGACTTCCAGTAAAGGCATATTATGTACTGCAAATGTATGGGATAGACTTTGTTTCCATCAATGACAACACTTATGAAGCCACATAGTGTCTCTTGCCAACAATCTCCCCCTTTGGCATTGATCGCAACACTTAGTGAAAAATGGCTAAGTGTCGCAATAACTCCCCCTTTCTTGTGCTCTTACTATAACTCCCCCTTTGTTGGATTCCTCATTTTTCACTGCTCTTCACTCCCCCTTTGACATCAATGGCAAAGGGTGAATCTGCATACTAGAATTGTAAAAAAAAACTATTATATACATGGCTACATATGTATATACAAATCATGTGTTATACTTACATATACTTGAGTATATCCGCAAAGGTTGTCTTCAACTGTACAATCTCTGTGGCCCAACTCCTCTTCATTCTATCCAAAATGGAGATGTGTCCACTTAACAAAAATGCATATGCTTCTACCCTCTTCAAATCTATCAAATTTCTAGTCTGGGCTGTACTTTGAGAATTTGTTAAAGCATCATGTAATACCTCTAACTTAGGGAGGATTATTCCCCTAAGTTCACCCATTCTATCCATCAGATGCCTCTTCTCCTTAACCAGTTTCTTTACTTCATTTATGATAACAACAGCTTGACATTCTTACCAAAGAGATAGTAAGAGGATCAAACTTCTGAGATAGATTTGTCAATTTTTCTTTTTTTTCTTTTATCTTCTTCTCAATGTCCTATGTAACTCTAGGCCAAGATAAACAAAATTTATATATATCTCCTCCATATTTAAGAGCATTTTCAATGCTCTTTATGCTAATGTCTAAGGTTCTTCTGTCATTGTTAATTAGTCCTTGTACTTCACTGAATCTTTTTCCAAAGAACTCTTTCCGGACCTTAGTTTCTGTTGATTTTTCTAAAGATTCAAAATGAGAATTGACAGAGTTAACCAAGTTTTTCAAATTACCAGATGGAGAGGTAGATGCATCCTTCTAATATGTGGGCATGATCATCTCTAGTATTTCAAATGCAATATTCAGTATTTCACTATCCTCCATATGAGATTTTAGAAGTTTTTCTTTTTCTTTGGCCTAAGAAAAAGATGTTATCTTCATTATCTGAACCAGAGAGAGAGAGTCCAGATTTAGTGGCCATTGAATCAACTCAGGTTCATACAGCTCCATCATTTCTTTGTCTACAAAATTCTGCACTATCTGTATAGTGTCTCTTGTTGGGGATTCAGACCTCTTCCCTTTAGAGGTGTCCAGACTAGTTGGTTTGGATGTGTACACACCATCCTTTATTACTTGTTCTTCTTCCTCTTTTGCCTTATCCTATTGATTCTCCTTCTCTTCTTTTCTTCCTTCCTCTACTTCTCTAGTGACTGGAAGATTTGTCTTGGCAACAGTGGGATCCGAAGGAGTGACATCCTTTTCTTTGTGAACTTCTTCTTCCAGAACCAAAGAGTCTAATGCCTCAGATGGCTCTTCATCAATTTTATTTAATCCTTTGACATCCTTGTCAGAGAATTCTTCATTGATTTCTTTTAATCCTTCAACATCCATGGTAGAAGCCTTTTCATCTACTTCCTCTACAATGGGAAGATTAAACTTGTTCAGGGCTTTCCAGAGAATTTCTTTTGTTTTATCAGCTATTTGATCAGTTTCTCCAAGCATGAGTTTATTCATTCGGGACTTGCTCCGGAAATTATCTTTACAATCCTTGAAAACCATGTCCATTTGTTTTGGAGTGATAGAAGGACATAACTGTATCACTATCTGCTCCTGAATCTCTAAGTCTTTTGCCTTTGCATTCTCTTTTCTTAGCTCCAATACTTCTTCTAGGCTCTTAGGAATTGATGAAATTATTTCAATGAATACTTTGTTATACATATTCAAATACCTGATAGTTGCCTCCTCGAGTATTTTCTTGACTACATCATTGTATTCATCATAAAATTCTGTCACCGGCTACAGGTTTCCATCCACAGTGATTGCTTTGATGATGTTTTCAATTGAGAGAGTGGGTTTCTCAACAAATTCCTCTATTTTCTCTTCCTCATTTCTTCTATCAAAGGACTTCCTGGAAGTTCTTTTCTTCTTCATTTTCCTGATTTCCTCGTCTGATTTTGTCTCTTCATCATCCTTTTGGCTCACATATGTTCTTGTGGCCTTGGTCTTCATTCTCTTTTCTCCTTTATTGGATGGCTTGACTTCCGGTTTGGTGGTTCTTGAGTTTTTAGGAGTAACAAGAGCAGAACTCCTACAAGATCTTATCCGGGAGGAGGCTTCCACCGAAACACTTTTCTTCTTTGCTTCTTGCCTTTCCTTTTCTATTTTGTCTAATTTTTCTCTATTAGCATCTACTGCTTCTTTTGTTATGCCAAACCTTTTGGCAAGTTCTTCAACTTCCTCCCTTACTTTTCTCTTGATCTTAGGCTCCCTTAATTCAACATGTATTTTTATGCTTAGCTCATCAAAGGTGCCAAACCTTTCTACTTTAGTGTCCTTGGTTTGGCTCAGCAAGTGCTGAACATGAACCTCCAATATGTTTTCATTGACCTCATATCCCATGGGCATTACCCACATAGTTCTTGGCTCAACTGCCTCCATTAGGCATTGATCTATGTCAACCATGAAGCAAACTGTGTCTTTGTATTTCTCAACTATTGACTTTGGTATTCTTTCTCTGGCATGCATCATGCTTTGGAAACTCTTGAAGTAAGCCAGAGAGCTATGTTTCGAGCTTAAGCATCACCAAGTCCATACATGTAATCTCTTATTTGAATTGCAACAGGTTTATCACTTTGCTAGACCCAACCCTTTGATCCAAGTAGCTCATTCATATAGTAGAAAAATAGACACAATATTAGACTGCCATATTAGTCATTGCTCTCTTGTCATATTTTGATCTGATGGCTTCAGTTACCATTTGGTTCTTTATAGATTTGAGTGCGGGCACCCCACCAGTTGAATGCAGTCCGATCATAGCCTTAATGGCATCTTTGGCTATCTTGAATGGGCTCATTAGCCACATAAAGTTATCATGCATCCTACTCAAAACATACCAAACCCATTGGTCTTCTGCAAAGGACGGGAAATGTATGCAATGTTCAAAGTGCTTATCCTTTAGAGTCTTGAATTCAGGTTTGAGGTCAAAATTCTCATCTATTAACTATTTGTGATAGATATCGATCAATTTTGAGTCTCCAAAATCTTCAATGTTTGCATGAATATAAACCCTAATATCTTCTACATGCAGAACACCATGTAGAATAATGGAAAATGTACCCAAGGGATCAACTTCTAGAGACTTGTAAGGGTGTTTCTTGAATTTTGGTCTCGGCCTTTCAGAGATATTGAAAACCGTCAAAGTAGACATTCTAATTGACAAAATTTGAAGAGATTTTGCAGAAAGAAATACCTTGTTGCGCCTTAGGGTTTGTTGCAACTATCAGATTGAAATTCTAATTGACTACTTAAATGTTCTGTAGGATCTCTTCTTAGAGCTCTTCTCTCTTCTTCATTTTGAATGCAAAGTGTGATAAATGGCGAATGAAGACCCTTTTATCCTTCTATAAAACCTAATTTGTCATTGTAATAAATGCACAACCTTTTAAGTCATCTGATTACCCTGTTTCTCAAGCGATCTTTTCATGAATCGTCTTATAAATCTTCAACCTAGTATCTTAGTGAGTTGATAGCCATATCTGCCTTATAAACTTGCCTCTGGATTCACAGATCAGAATATTGTATTTTCAGATCATACCGGATCAATTTGTATTGCTTTGTTAACACTGGATGGTTGACAGAACCAGATCTACTCAAGTGGTCATAAACCCTTTTGAATCTTCATGCGGACCTCTCACATTCTGACTGAAAGCTCTTTGGAGGATTCTCTAGGAACCCTTTAATCTGCAACATCAGATGTTTACTTAATGTATTGAATTCAAGCATTTACAACCTGGCTAGGGGAATTTTGATCTTTTACTGCTCCCCTTGAGCCAGATCTCACCTAATTTCTGGAAGGATTATCAGCACCAGATTCTGGTGCGAACCCATCACCAATGTTCATTACATTCTTCTTTGTCCAAATCATGTTCATTTCCTTCTTAACCTCATCCGCATTCACTTTACCTTTTCCTTTGTCTTGTTTCTGATCATGTTTCAGTGGACCTTTTCCATTTTGATTTATGTTCTTGCAAAATCTGGCTATATGACCAGATCCATTGCAATTGTAACACACAACATTTCTTTGCTTATTTGAATGATATCCTCTTGATCTGTACTCATTAGCCATATGTCTAATTCTATTGCATGCAAATCATCTATCATTGAAAGAGTTGTTCATTTGCATATTTCTACATTCATGAGATTTGTGACCATACCTTTTGCAACTAAAACATTGACCGGAGAAGGATGGATTGTTCTGATTCATTTTGTTCCTACACTGAGTTTCTTTATGACCAAATTTGTTGTAATTGAAGTAGTATCCATTGAAAGATGGATATCTTTGAGCATTTGGTTGCCTTACCGGAGGTCTTCTACACCTGTTTCTTTGACTTTCTGATCCAAAGTTCTTTTGACTGGATCTAGATCTTTCTCCTTTCTCATATCCCAAGCCACACTTATCATCTACCCTCTTTTGACTTTCTAATCCAAAGTTCTTTTGACCGGATCGAGATCTTTCTCCTTTCTCATAACCCAAGCCACGCTTATCATCTACCCTCTTTTGACTTTCAAGAACTTCAAGTTGGGCTGAGCTTATCTTAAATTTTTCTTTGTATTCATTTGCATATTGAAGATCTTGTTTAAGAGTGTCAATCTGACTCTCAAGTTGTTCTTCATTGTATCTGGCTTCTTCAAGATTAGATTCAAGATGTCTGATTATTCTATCCATTTTGTTGCAGTCCTCTATTTTCTCCTTGAGGGATTGTTTTAGGCTATCTTATGTCTTTCTCTTCTCTTAAATTTCTTTGGTGAATTTCATAACCCATTATTCCATTTAATGTCTTATCATAATGACTTCTTTTGATAGCTTCTCACATAGCCTAGTTTTCTCATTTAGATCTTCATTAGTATTATTGGCTTCATTCTGATTTGCTAATTTCTAAAGTAGTTCTTTTCTCTTTTTCACAGAATTACTGAGTTTTTCTTTCAGCAAAATGATGAAGTCATCAGCTTCCTTGAGTCGTTCTCTCAAATTATTGACCTCAGATTGGGATTGTTCAAGATCATCTAGGGTAGACTAAAGTTGTTCTTTCATACCATATATGTCCATTGAGATTCCCAAATCCTCCTCAAGTTGTTAGGCTTTTTCTGTGGAACTTGGCTCTGATACCAATTGTTGGAAACAAGACAGATAACTAAGAGGGGGGGTGAATCAGTTATCTTAAAACTTTTCTTACTTTCACTTTCTTAACATTCAGTGCTATATCAAAACATGAAAGCATAAGAAACTATAAGAACTAAAATGAAATTAACACACATAACACAAGGAGTTTTACATGGAAACCCTGTTAAGGGAAAAACCATGGGGTGACTAACCCAAGATTGTATTCTCTGTTAAAAGAATAGAAGAGTACAAAATGGCACTTGCTAGTTAGTGCTCACTACCTACTAGAAACTTACAGATAATACCAATGTGTTTGAACTGATGAACAACATCTACATATGCAGAAATTTAGTTCTAGTTAGGCTCAGTATACTAATCTAGCACATTTCATTCTTCTTTTGCTTAGTATCACTTTTCTGTCACATTCTGATCTTGGATTACTGTCTTCTCACTTTTCTATGCTTTTCTTCACACTTCTTCCAAATATCCATCACTATTACTCCTTCACAAGCTTGACTCCATCGGGTGTATATATCCGCATCAAGGATTTCCAACAACTTTCTAGTTGGCAACAAAAACACTTAGGATATTTGCAAGTTACTATTATGTCAGCTGAATCCATACTTGTTTGATGATGCGCACCAAAAACTTAGGTATAAAAGTCATTAATCATGTCGGCCAACGATGTATAATGCCACAAATTGCTTGATCAACACCTTTTACACATCCGGATTGAAGTCTGATACTCTGTTGGTTAGTTCTTCCTCTATCTGCTCTACCTGACTGGGACCCAATACTCATATGCTCATAACTTTTTCATGCTTTATCACTAGAGGCTAAATCTCTAAAATACAATAGTCATGATACCCCTTTTGACTTGTCCAAGTCTGCAACTTACTGAGTTACACCATCTGAGAGATCCAGACCTGATTGTCGGACCATGTTGCATACTCTGTTCTTGTCCACAAGACCAAAACAATCTTCAATCTAACTTCTGGTAAAGGCATATTATGTATTATGGATGTATGGGATAGACTTTGTTGTCATCAATGACAACACTTATGAAGCCACATAGTGTCTCTTGCCAATAGATTGTTGGCAAGAGACACTACTAAGCATGTCAGGTGTTGTCATTGATGGCAACTGAATCTATCTTACACATCTGTATTGTATCATTTGATCATACCAGAAGTCAGATTGTAGATTTGTCTAATTCCAGATAGACAGGAATAGAGCATATGACAGGGTTCAGCATCTTGGTCCGTATTTCTCAATAGATAATCATATTGTATTATTATGGATCTAAGGGAATGTTAAGGGATGTCATGGCTACCTAAATCTAGACTTTTAGCCTCTGATGATGAAGGGATTGAAAGTTACAAACATATGAGTATCAGGTTTTGGTTAGATAGTCCAGTCTGGTGAAGAACAGGCTAACTTGGTTTTTGATCCTTGTGTGGATTAAGAGAAGTGGTTGGTTGAGTAATTTATGAGATCTAGTGGTATTGGCCGACATGTGTGGTGACTTGAATTCATAAGTTGTGGTCTGCATTAATATTTGTGCATGGATTCAGTCGACAAAACATTGTTCTTGAAAATGCCTCTAAGTTTTTTTGAGGCCAACTACAGTTGATGAAATTTCATATGGCAGATATATATAATCAATGGGTGTAAGAGTTTTGCATGGTGGATGTGTGAATATGAAGTAATAGGTTTGAAGTGTAGCAGAATTAAGTGCAAATAAAGGAGATCTAAGTTCTGGATCATGGCAAGACAGTGAAATAGGGTAGTGAAAGATGAAGTGTGTGAAGTCAATATATTGAGCCTAACCAAAACTGTAATCTTGCATTGTTAGATGCTATTCTTTAGCTCAAGTAATCCAATGAACTCTTTGTAATTAATCTTGTAGGTAGTGAGCCTCTTTTGAACAGTGAGCTTTGGGCAGTGTGCCCAAAGGCATGTGCCTTCCAATTTTGTAATACTTTTAACAAAGTATAAAATTTTGTGGGTTAACCCCCACCATGGTTTTTCCCTTAACCGGGTTTCCACTTAAAAATCCTGGTGTTCATTAGTAATGATCTTGTTTTTTTTTTAAGTTCATGCTTCTTTCTTTTGAATGTATGTGGTAAATTGATAAAGAAACATAATTGTTAAGTTTTGTAGAACACTAATTCACCCCCCCTCTCAGTGTTCCTTAATCTCAACAGATTACCATAGGAACCCTGAACTAGCTGGCCCATTGAGAGGACTTGCCAGTGAAAAGCGCAATGGCCCCTACCTAATTGACTAGTTCCCATTTGTGAGGTAAACCAAGAGCTGTCATTTGTGGCAAAGCGGTTATCAGTTTTACCTGAGCTGTGGAGTGAGGGGTACTGTTGTGCCTTGCACACACGCCCCATTCTAAACATGGGGGCCCTCCCCTTTGTTCTTTTTGTTTTGGCTAGTAGGTCGTTTGGTTTTGATCTCTCTCTCTCAGAAGTGGTTGTACGGTCTGAAGTGTATGTGCCCTGGATAGAATGATTGCCTTAAAAATCACTTCAAACTTGCTAAAGGAGGGTTGTTGTTTCCCCTTCTTGAGTCCTTGATTTAGTTTGTTGCGCTAAAACTGCACTTAACTGACTTTTGCGCTGAATCTGGCCTCAACCGACCTTTGCGTCAAAACTGGCCTCAACCGACCTTTGCGTCAAAACTGGCTTCAACCGACCTTTGCGCTGATTTTCAACCTGTCGGACCTAGCACTAAAATCCCCTCCGTCCGACCTAGCGCTAAAATTCGTTCCAAGTGACCTCGCATTATAACCGACTTGGTCGGACCCCCAAACGAACCCCGCAGGTCGGATGAGTCCGAAAGCCCCGCCAAACAGGTCAAGTCGGAAGCCTCCGGATTCCGCGCTGATTTCTCCCTCAATTGACCAGGTCGGAGACCTCCAATTTTCCCGCTAAGTCAGAACCCCTGCGAATCCCCGCTGACTGTACGTACTCCCGAGCATTAATGGTGGATTGGCGCGGCTTAAATAGGGAAATTAGGTAAAATTAATGCATTTTAACCGCATTTCAAAGACCACGCATTCGGAGCTCCGATTTCCACGGACGACCTCGCCCAGGCTCGAACCCGCGACCTCACGACCAGTCGGATCTGCGCCGCCATTTACAGGTAGGGTTCTCAACCTTTGCATTTCCTGGTTTCTCTAGGGTTTTGAAGCAGGTTTAGGAGAAACTATTAGGGTTTTACCGTTTGCATAAATAACTGTTGAATCTGTGAGTCGAGCAAGGGGGTTCCGGGTTAGGGTTTGGGGAATTGACTTTTGTATTTCTTCAAACCCTAGATTTAGAAAACCGCGAGTTTTGAGGCCTTGGGCAAATCTGGATCTTTCCGGGTCAAAACCCTACAAACCCCCGTGCACGAAGACGGTGCTGGATTACCTTTCAACCGACCCCAAAGCAACTGAACCCTTCGATGTAGTAGGACACCCTTAGATCTAGCGCTAAAATCCAGCGCCCGATTGCGCTAAAAGCAACCTCCTCCGACCTTCATAACTCATATGTCGCTTACAAATCGGGTTGGATGGTTTGGAAATGCCCGCAGCCCTGAAAACCATTTTTTGCGCTAAAATCCCTTCTATCCGACTTTGCACTGCAATACCTCTTGTCCGACTAAGTCAGATGACATCCATAACCCCGCGAAGTTGGTGCTGCTCGAAAGGCCCGCTGAAAGACTTACCAAGCTATTTTGCGCTACATTTTCCTTCATCCGACCATGCGCTAAAGCACCTTGCGTCTGACTTAGTCAGACCCCCTTGAAATCCGCGCTAGTCGGACTCACCCGAATTCCGCGCAAGGGAACCACTGATATGCCAGCAATTGTTTTGCGCTAATTTATCCACCGACCGACTTGTAAACCACTGAAGGTCAGAGACCTCCAAATCTCGCGCAAGTCGGACACCCATGAAAACAGCGCAAATTCTGCAACGCACTGAACTAACCCTCATTTGAGGTCGGACCTACCTCATTTTCCCGCCAAGGTCAGACAGCCTCAATTTCAGCGCTTTTACTGCCCAGGGTCGGATGACCTCAATTTTAGCGCAAAACTCCCTAAATGGCCGAATTTGCTAAAATTTCTTTAGGGAGGATGGTTCAAGATAAGGTTGTTAAGGTTGTAATGCTATGTTGATGATGTTTAGGTGAATCTTTTACAACATTTGATATCTCCTTGCATGCAATATGCGGTGAATGTTAGCTTAAGTCTTCTTTCAAAATGCATGTTTTTAATGAATGATGGATTTCTGATTGATTTATCTAATCCCAGGAGTATATCAAGGAACGTACGTGGTATCAAGCTTATGAGGTCTGGTTTTGCAGGTTAGATGTCTGCTCGAGCTCAAGCCATGAAGTACGAGTTCAAAGGAATCCCCCTAGAGACCAAAATCCACTCTGGGTGGAGTAACGTGGGAGACACTGATCTAGGTCATATTGACTTAGATGATTTCAGACTAAGAATCTTCGGACCCACTCCAACTCCTCGGGCCAAGAGACTAAAGGACAGTGGACTCGGACAAGCAGCTGCCTTCCCGACCTCTGTTCAGTGTGTAGAGTTAATGGCAAGCTGTGCAGATAGGTACGACATCGTATCTAGGCAAATTCAGACAGCTAGTGGAGAAGTCCTAGCTGATTTGTCCCCGCCTGCTTTGGCAGAAATGCTGGATATCCCGTGGCATAAAACCATGACTATGCCCGACAGGCAAGCATCCAAGGAGGCATATAACAAAGACGTTGAGGGATGCAGAAAACACATAAATGATCATTGGGTCAAGAGCAGGAAATCCGCTCTCGTCAAGCTCCCCATAGTGCTGTATAGAAGTGATTTCCATGATGAAATTGGAGGTATAGTAACATTTTTAAGCAGAGTGTATGGGCTACCTACTGCTTCTACTTTTGAAGATTGGATGTTTGTCATAATTTTAGAAGTGTTGAAGGGAACCAAGTTCCATTGGTCGCAGATCCTTAGCGACAATATGCATGAAGCCTTCAGCCACTTCAATGAAAAGAAATATTTCAGATGGACATCCTACGTCGTCTACGCATTGGCAAGAATGAATCATTACGACGGATTGTCCAAAATCGGAGAAATCAGAAATGATGAAAAGACCCAAGTCAAGGTATACGAAGGCTATCCTCAATTGACTTCATCACAATCATTGATACACTTTAAGCGGGTCAATGATGCATTTACCATGTACATAGCAAGGAAGTTACAGGGTAATACAGCCTTGAGGATTTCAGCCGAGGCTATGAACGAAATAATCCAGTATGGCCGATGGTACATACAATTTGAGAAGTTCACATACATCAGAGTACAAGGCTTCACTGGAATGGCATATAGGTTGCCAAGGTATCCTGATGATAAGACAGTGCTCTTAGAACTGTCCAGGCAATTAGTGCCGTGTGCCGAGAAACTCAAGCACCTGCACCGAACAAATGTCCAATTTCCCATCAAGTTTGGCAGAGGACTCTACGCGTGCCCTTCCCTCGCCTCAGCTGAGTATTCTGATAAAGAGCTCCAGCTTCTGAACTTGCACTATTACAATGCCAGGGCTCACTTTGACCCGAATCAGGTGATGGAGAAGTTCGTAAGCAAGAAATTGTTTCATAAAGATCATATTGAGGATTTCTGGGCCAACTGCACCGACGACTACGATGTCATGAAGAGGATGCACTCGAGGCTATCCTTGGATTTTATCAAGAAGTTTCATGTAATGGCAGTACCAGATCAATTGCAGGATGATGATAATATTATGGCTAGAGGCCCGTGGGAGACACAATACCACCTGCCCATCCCATTACCCAATTGGGCCAATGCAGAAGAAAGGTCCTTGGATGTGATCATGAAGGAGCCAGTTAGATTGAGTAAGGCTTGGGTCAGAGCACAACTGGGGATCTTAAGGGGACAAGGAGTCCAACTGACCTATACGGCAGTTGAATCAGATAAGGACTCCGACGGAGAAGAGGATGAGCCCGTACTAGGGACAGATGATACAGAGCCTATCAAGGAAAAAGATTCAGATATTGATGAACATGCCCCTTTGGCATCAAGGGCTCGAAAAGTGCAAAAACCTCCTGTGAGATCCCCTCGGAAGAAGGATCCACCTCCTAGGCCCAGAGTTACTAAGAGGAAGGACATGCCAGGCAGTACTGGGGAGGCCTCCAAGGCCAAAAAGGTAAAAACAGCAGCAGCGAGCAAGGAGAAGACTGCTACTAAAGACGATTCAACTCCTTTGGTCTCCCAAACCCCCATGCCCGATACAGGAACGACTGTCTTGGCTTCCACCTTCTCTACTTCCATCCCTCCTTCTTCTTCCGTTTCATCTACTTCTCCCACCACCTCGGCCATCATTGTGCAGGAATCATCTCCTTCCGCTTCTCCTTCCTCTGGCATTACTACCACTTCCTGCCCACTGGCAATCTCCTCCGGTGATTCCAGTAGTCCTGTTTCTCCCCCTCTCGCCATTATGTATCCTACCCCTTCTTCTCCCTTACCATTGCCCGCCTTCGCTAATTTGACTCAAATTAGTACCCCTTCCTTCACAATTTCTTCTGCTGTCCCCCTTTCACAAATGCCTGCGATGACATTAGAAGTACCTTTGTTGGAAGGTATTGAGAAAGTATGCGCAGAGTTGGGATTACCAGAGCCCGAGGGAGCACTGACCAGTAAAAATGATAAAGACCCCCTCGACTCGGCTGTTGGTATAGAAATTATTGACATATCTGATAGTCCGCTGAGCAGGGACCCAACGGAGGAAGTTTTGGAAACAGCACAAGAAAATGTGCTCGAGGGACTAAAGGAATTGGCCCAAGCGGAAAAGGAGAAGAGTCCTGAGCCTGAACAGGGGCCTTCCAAAGAGTTGACTATATCAGATAGGGGTGGAAACGCTGAATTGAATGAATCTTCCGCTCCAAAATGGCTGTAGGATAGGATGGTATATCCAGAGCCCCAGATTGAAATAATGAAAATTGATTTGAGCACCATCCTGTCGCAGGCTCAGAAACCTCAGAAACAAAAGAAGGCTAAGGTGCAGTCAAGAATCTACCAGAGCGAATCAGGCTCAAGGATTGCGGAGGTAGCTGTCCCTCCTGCTGACGTAACAAGAGATCAAGTCAGGGCGGATGATTATGTGATATTCACAGTTGACTTAGGCCCAACCACCCGTGCTCAAAGGGTGGATGATTTTAAAGGATCAGTTACGTCAATTTTGAAGCAGTTGGATAAGGACGAAATGTCCAAGAAGGAATTAAAACGGCAAAACAAGGAACTCAGGGCGTGTCTTCAATTTTTGGTAAAACCAATAGATGCAGGGGGTGATATAAGGACTGTGCCTACCATCCTATCTACGGATGAAATGGCAAAACTGAGCGAGGTAAGATCAAAATCCCAAGGCGTTGAGAACTGGTTGATGAGTGTGTTTGGAGCGGGATGCGATGCCATAACTGCCTCTACTCAGATCCACCAGCGTACAGTGGAATTGATTAACAAATGGAAAGATTTGCGTGATGAATGTGACGTGTTCGACGAATACTATTCTCACATGTATCCGCGAATCAAGGGTATCCGGGAGTTGCCAGCTCAAACCTTGGTCACAGAAAACATTCTGACTGGAGATAGGCTCCCAAAGGCTATTGAGTGGTACCAGCAGTTACTTCTGAGGAAAGAGACCTTCGAGCAAGTAAAGGAAGCATATAAACCCACTGACGAAGAGCTAAGATCTATCGTATATGATATCAGCGATGCTTTGAGAAGCTGTAGAGATGAATCTTTTGATGATTATGCTCCCTTCGAGGTTGAAAAATGTAAAGGAAAACTGCATGTTATATTATTTGAAGACACTGCGCTAAGTACAGAAGAACGGTTAGACAAGGCAAGTGACCTCAGGGCAGAATTCAAAGCATTTCACAGAGCAGAGGCAGATTTTGAAAGGATATACGCCAGATTCAGTCGGGAGCTAGAGGTGTTTGATTACAGAACACATCATCTGAAAGATCCGGCCCCATCTGATATCAATCCAGCACTTGAGGCATGGCTGACCTACCGGAATAAGCTGTCCGGAGGAGATAGTATCGCCCTGGATAAAGAATCTTAGTATTATTTGAATATTTTATCGATTCAAATCCTATCATTGTTGTAAATTTGATATATCTGGACAGCATGTAATTTATTTGTCTTCTTCTTGCCTCCTAAATGGGTATTTTCACCAATGTATTGGGTTGGCTAGTCAAAATGACTAGATTCAATGTATCTGGGGCTGTCTTTTCATCTTTTTCATAAAAGACAAAATGTAATCCGGGAATTAATGTGGGCCTTTCTTGATGTAATCTGAGCCGTCGGTGTTGAGTTAATCTCCACCGTTCATTTGAAGAGCTAGGGTATGCTGCTTTCTATATAAAGGGCTACCATTTCCACTTTTTGTAAGAGAGATTTTGATGCCAAATTGTTGACTCTGTGCCATTTGAATTAATACAAAGCAAGTTTCTGCAGCATTTCTGAGAATTTGCATCTTGTTTCAATTCATTGTGGTTTTCATGGTTTGCTTCTTGCTCTCCCATAGTTAGATTAGTTGTGCTTTTATAATGTTAATGGTTATTGCAGTATTTGATGAATGTTCCAAGTCCATACTTTTAGTTATTTGCTGATGGTAAATAACTGTGTAAAGTTAGCTTGGGCTTATTATTTGTGCTAAAGTTCAACTTCATTTTATGAGTTAAGTTGCGCCATTTATTGGGTATTTAACGAATAAATGTGGTTTGAAAATCTTTCGACTTCCATTGAAGATAGCACCGTTTTCTGCAGCACTGTAACACTCATTTCGGTTTGGTAACTCAGAAGACTGGTTTGAAGTCTGGAATATTTGTCTACTAAAGATAACCCTTGCATTGTGAATGTCACTTAGGATTCCTTCTAAACCCTTAATCTTTTGCATTTTCTTTAAAATCACTGTTTAGTTGTTAGAGTACAAAGTTTCAGCAGCATCTCACTTTGTATATCAGCTGAAAATCATAGTAGGGTTTATGTGTATTTGTTGTCTCGGCCTTGAAGATTTGCAGACTGCATGTAAGACCCCTTGTAGGTACAGCTAGAAAATAACCATTGAGAAATTCCAAGCAAGCTAAGACCTAGCTGTATTATCCTTGGAGTAGTCTTACCTAGGGTAAGATACTTTTCAAGAGAGGTGTGAAACCAGCAATCACACCTGCGTTGCTGCGTGCTAAAACCACCATCAACAGAATTGGCGCTAGAAGGAGGGCAACTAAAAAAAAAACTAAAAATCAGCAAGTCTAGGGACCAGACAGAGACATACTCGATCCAGTTCAGGTGGAGAAGAACTGCTATCTCTGACAGAATTTAGAAGAACAAGAAGGGATCAAGGAATACCCAGGGCTCCCCGAGCTCAGTCAGCCCCCAGATATACTGCCGCAGTTCCCAATAATCCCCCTATCATGGCTTACTTTGCAGGAAATAACCAGTCTCCTCTGCTGTTCAATGACTACCATGACATGCCCAAAAACCCAGACAAGTTCTGCTCAAAGTTCAGGGTACATGACCCAGATAGGACTGCGGATGAACACGTTAAGATCTTTGAAGCTAATATGTTCATGTTACAAGTGCAGCATGAAGATGTACTATGCCGACTGTTCCCCTACTCGTTGCAGGATGAAGCCTACTACTGGTTTGCCAATCTCCCAGCAGCATCTATAAATTCATGGCCAAATCTGAAGACATCTTTTCTGAATAGGTTTCGTATGCCCACTTCCCCGTCTGATCTTTACCGTTCTTTTGTGGAGATTCGACGAGAGGAGGGTGAGATGATCAGCACTTTCAATAATAGATTCCAGAAAGCTTACAGTCGTCTGCAGGCCCCCTATGCTATAGACCAGGCTGCTGCCCTACCTATTTACTATGCTGCCATAGATAAACTCACCTCCATGTTTGCAAGGAGGGCCAACCCGGTACCAGCCAGTTTAGCCGCAGCCTATGCTGCTGCTGTCGAAGTAAGTACCCAGCTTGGGCAAACAGCCTCAGGCCCGCTGAACCATATGGGTCCCGTGGCCATGCCGAACCAAATTCCCATGATAAATCATGCATTGGCCAATCGAACCCCTGTGATGAACCCAGTCCCGAGCCCAGCTGCCACGCAAGCCCTAGTAATTCATCCAGGCAACCCAGTGGCTGAAATGCCTCCAGCACAAATGCCTTTCCTGTAGTCCTCAGAGGCATCCAAGACCAAGGAAGACAAGGACGATATCAAAGAGCTAGTTGAACAGATGAAAAAGCTCACTGCTGAAGTTACTCACCTCAAAAACTAGAATGCTTATTTACAGCAAAAAGGGCAGAATCAGCAACACCTCTAGAACCAGCAGCATTCATTGAGTTATCAAGGCTCAAACCAATTTCCAAGTCAAAATCAGTATCAAAATCAGAGCTTTCAGCAGCGGTCAAATCGATCCTGGAATACCAGGCCTAACAATGGGGGAGTGCCTTCACCGTTGGAAAGTCAGAATAACGACACCAGGCCCCCAGGTCGCGTGATGCTGGCCGAAGCTGCCTTATCGACCTGGTGCAGATTGCACAACACCAATGCCCATTCTGAGTTGGATTGTCCAGAATTCCAGATTGCTTCCAGTATCTTTCAAATGGAAATTCAGAACGCCGAAAATCAGGAGACTCCACCAACTGGATATGAGATTGTCCCCTCCCAGAGGTATGATACTGCTCTCGTTCTTGATAGTTATACTTTCCCATTCCAGGACGACAACCAACCTGAAGAAGAAGAGTCTGAGGAGGTCAATTCCTATCAGCAGTACAACAAGACTCCTTACAATTTGAGAAGTAGCAAGCCAAAAGGCCCTTTCACCACTTCCATTCCCCCAAATAGTTATCAAGTCCCGCCCGATCCTCATGCTACCAATAATCCTGAGCCCCCCAAAGCCCCTCTTCAAACCGCACCTCATAGTACCATCATTGATCCGGAAAAGTCCCTGCGTGCTGATATGGTAAAAATGGGACAGTATGTGGCTGATGAGCTTAAAAAGATGAAGGTCAGTCTCTCTGTGTATGAGCTGTTTAAGATACCTGAGGTTAGAACATCTTTCTTTCAAGACATAGGCACTGGAACCAGGACTGATCATACGCCGAGAGAAAACATCGCTAAGGATAATATCGATAAAGGAAAGGAGAGGATACATGTGACTGACATGGAACAAAAGGTAACTCTGTATAAAGACAGGAGGGAAAGTCCACCTTTCCTTTTAACCCTCAGGATTTTCAACAAAAACCTGCACAATTGTTTAGTAGATTCAGGTGCTTCCACAAATATAATGCCATTGTCCATTTGTAAAGCGCTCGGGCTCACCCCAGCCAAGTCCTCCAGAAAAGTGACGCAACTAGATAAAACTGAGGTGAATGTGATTGGTGAACTAAACCGGATACACATGCAACTGGCTTCTGATCCCAGGGTGCAGCAGTATATCGATATCCAAGTGGTGGATATTCTAGATCAATACAGTATACTTTTAAGTAGAGACTAGTCTAGAACTCTGAATGGATATATGGCGACAGATTTCTCTCATATGTGGCTACCATGGAAGGGATTAGCTAATCAAATCCGCATTGAAAGGGAACCTAAAATGAAGCACATGATCACTGAATTTAATTAGCCCAACGAAATTTTGTTTTCAGAGGTCGATTTGGGTGTCTACCTTCCCCACATCAATCCGCTAGAAGAAATCCTTATGCTGAGTTGCTTAAGACCTCCTAAGCCTCTGATAGAAAGGCCAGAAGGCACAGTAGCATACGTTCAATCCGATGACGGAGAGTCTTCAGAAGAAGACGAACCCAGGTTCTTCGAGGGATTTCGTAGTTTTGTAGCCAGATTCGTGCAAGATCAAACTGCTGTTGGGAGGCAGGTCCAAATGGAGGAATTGTTATTGCCCAACTGGTGTCGCATACATGATACAGCTCATTCTGAATTTACCTGCCAACTATGTCGAGAGGCAATTGAGCAAGTGCAAAAGCGACTAAGGGTTCCCTTAATTCCGAAGGATGGACTGATGGCCGAAAAGAAGGAAAAGTCTGAACCTCTGCTCGAGCAAGAGAATCAGGAAAGCAAGAGAAATCAGGGAAGAAAGAGAAGCCAGGAAGACAGAGGGAAGACAACAAGGATTTTCGTGTATGGACCTTAAGGTTTGACGGTTCAAGGTGTAGACAAGGGTCCGGTGCAGGAGTCGAACTGATTAGTCCTACTGGGAGTTCCTTTCTGACATCACAAAGACTGCAATTTCCATGTACAAACAACGTCGCCGCATATGAGGCGTTGGTACAAGGATTGCTGCTAGCATTACAGAAAAGGGTCAGGATTGTCCAGGTGTTTGGTGATTCTGAGTTAGTGGTGAAGCAAGTATGAAAACAGTATTCGTGTAATGACAAGAGGCTGAATAGATACAGGAATAGGGTGTGGGATTTGATTGAATGCTTTGACGGTTTTAACATCCAGGTCATTCATAGAAGGCAAAATCATGTTGCAAATGCTTTGGCCCAGACCGCAAGCACATTGGAACCCACGCCTATGGCGGGGTTGAAAAAGTTTTCTGTTGAGTTCGTGGCTACTCCCTCTGTGCCTGACAACATTACCAACTTTCAAGTTTTTGAGGATGATCAACACATACTCAATTTCCTTTCCTCATCAGACGTGTTCACTGCTCAGATAATAGATGAAGAAGAGGTAGAACCTGCTGAAATTGATTTGGAAGGAGTACTGAATTTGAAAACAAATACAATCCCCAGAGGAATGGTAGAATTGGAAAGGCTTTTTGATGTAGATAATCTGGGAACTCAGAAGAAAGAAGGAGAATCTCCAGGAGGAAAGTGCGACCCTTTTAACTTGGGGACAGAGGCAGATGTGAAAAATGTGTTTATTGGAAAGGCTAGCACAGAGGATGAAAGGACGGGGATCATACATGCACTAAGAGAATATCACGAGGTAATAGCTTGGAGTTATGAGGATCTAAACACTTACGACACCTCGATTATCACACACACGATCCCGCTGAAGCCAGGGGCAAAGCCTTTCAGGCAAAGGCAGAGACCAGTCAATGCACTTTTGGAGCCACTCATTTTCAAAGAAGTTCAGAAGCTGTTAGCAGCTAAGATAATATTCCCAGTCCGACACTCTGCGTGGGTGGCAAACTTAGTTCCTGTCCAAAAGAAAAATGGGGAAATCAGGCTCTGTGTTGATTTCCGCAATTTAAACAGAGCCTCTGAAAAGGACAATTACCCACTGCCATCATTGGACGAAGTGTTGCAGATTGTCAACGGATCACAGATGATGTCTTTTCTAGACGGATACTCTGGTTATAACCAGGTAATGGTGGAATACGAAGATAGGTTAAAAACATCTTTCACCTGCAAGTGGGGCATCTATGCGTACCGGCGAATGCCATTTGGTTTGATAAATGCTGGCGCAACTTTTCAGCGTGCAATGGATGTCGCCTTCAAAGGATTAGTTGGAAAATGCATAATCATTTACATGGATGATTTGACGGTGTTCTCAAAAAGGCGCGAAGACCATGTAGCTGATTTGAGGAAGGTATTGCAGCGATGTAAGGATTACGGCATATCGCTTAACCCCAAGAAATGCATGTTTGGGGTAACTGAAGGAAAGCTATTGGGGCATGTGATATCTGACCAGGGAATATCCATTGATCCGGACAGAATCCACGCAATACTCAAGATTGCCCCTCCGGCCAGTAAAAAGGAACTTAAATCATATTTCGGTAAGATCAACTTTGTGCGCAAATTCATCACAGGCTTTGCTGAGATAGTTCGACCCCTCAACGCCATGCTGAAAAGGGATGCTAAAATGGATTGGACCCCAGAAGCTAAGGCTGCCTTTGTAGAAATCAAGCAAGCCATATCCAACGCACCTGTGTTGGTTAGCCCTGATTATGCGTTGCCATTTTATATATACTCATTTGCTTCAGAACATACTTGCGCAGCGATGCTGACCCAGAAGAGGTCAGTTGACGATGAAAGGCCCATTGCTTTCATGAGTACTCCATTAAAAGACGCAGAACTGAGGTATCCAAACGTGGAAAAACAGGCGTATGCCCTTGTCAAAGCAGTTAAGAAATTCCGCCACTATATCCTAAGAAGCCAAGTTACCGCCATAGTTCCAGATGCAGCGGTCAAAGCACTGCTGATGCAGAGTGAATTAGGAGAAAGAAGAGGGAAGTGGGTCACCATATTGCAGGAATTCGACATAGAGATTCAACCCATGAAGTTGGTAAGAGGCCAAGCCTTGACTAAAACCATGGCCGAGGTTGGACCCAACTTGGTTTCTCAACAATATTTATTGGAGGATGTTTCAAAGGATGAATGGTACGGGGACATAATATTTTATTTGCTTAATCAACACTGTCCGCCGCATCTAAATACAGTGCAAAGAAGAGCTCTCAAACTCAAAAGTAGCAGTTACATGATAAAAGGATCCGTCCTCTATAAGAAGAATCACGAAGGCCTTTATCTAAGGTGTTTGGACAAGTCAGAGGTTGATCAGGTATTAGTCAGTTTTCACGAAAGGTTCGGGACAGGACTGTTGTGTGGTTACACAACACGCCCCATTTTGACTTGGCAAAATAGGGACCCAACTTTTGGTTTGGCTTGTGTTGTCTGTTTCCGGCGGTTTGGTAAAAATAAGTCAGGTGCATCATCATCATGAAGGTCAGCATGAGGTAGGTCATCATCATGAGGTTAGTTTGTCAAAGTTCATATTTTGTTTCTATGACCTCATGGTTAGAAAGAGCTTGAAATTCCATGCAGGTTTGCCTTTTACATCACTCGAAAATTCGTCCATATGAGGGAGTTATGAACAGTCAAAGTTTTGGTCAAACCTGATAATTGCTGATGAACATCATCATCATGATATTTGAAAAGCCCCCTGATAATATCCTGAGGTCCCGAAACATCTGGACGTCAAGTTTAAGTCGTAGTAGGTTGTCCCCGTCGTGCGGTCTTTTGTATCGCCTAAGGTCATCATCATGATCTTACTCTATCACCTGATAAAAATCATGCAGTCCCGAAACATCCGGACGTCAATCTTAAGTCCTAGTGAGCTTTTCCCGTCAAGCGACCCTGGAAACATCATCATCATCATGATATTCAAACATCATCATCATCATGATATTCTCACATCGCGAGCATCATGATATTCCAATGTCGCGAGCATATTGTAAAATCATGCTGATGAATCATCATCACCTCGCTTAAGAAACCCGCCATCTGCATAATTTGCGCGCGCACGTCAAAGTCCAGGTGATCATGATCATCATGATATTTCAAGGCAGGATCACACTTCGTAATATCCTCCTGACCTCCTTTTGCGTGATCGTGATGATCACCTTATCTTCCGAAGCGGAGGGTAATATTTCATTCCTTAGTCTTGTTGAACAAGATCATCATGATCTTGTTCGTCTCTCCCGACAGTTCGCGATATCATCCTGCCGACAAGTATAACCTTTTGCAAATATGATGATGACGATGACGTCACCATCACCTTTCTCCGTCGGCAGGATATTTTCCAAGGCGTGATCCATTTCGCCAATATGATGATGACGATGACGTCATGTTCGAAGATTAACGAAGGCCGCGGATATCCTGATGACGTCATCAGGACTTTCAGCAGGATCATATTTTTAAATCACCCAGTGCGGATATGATGATGATGATGTTCATCATCCTGATCTGTTGAGAGGATCACTTTGGCCGTGAAAAGGGTCATATTGCATTCATCCACGCGATCATCTTCCTTGGAGGTGACCCGATATTCCATTTATCTCCTGCTCTTAACGAAACATGACGGTGACGTCAGCCCTTTGCATTTTATTGAAGCCTGATGATGACGATGACGTCATCATGATATTCCTCAGCGGCAGGATCATTTTTCCAGGTCCTCCTGTTTGTCTTCATCATGATGATGATGACGATGTCTTTCTTTCCCAGTATGCAGAAGTGAAACATCCTGATGTGCTTTTCATCAGAGCATTCGGAAAGGAGGGGCATCATATTTTGAGGTATCCTGCAGCTGGATAGAAGGCATATAGTTGGTCATCCTCATGATTTTCGGCGTAGGTATAACTGTTGCCGTCGGCCAAGTCTAAATTTGTCAACCTGATCATATGTGGTCGCGCCGATGCAAATGTGATGATGATGCAAAGCCGGATTCGAAAGGTGGTTAAAGGGCGATTATTTCCTTGTATAATTTGAGATCATCATGATCATATTTTGAACCCGATATACAAGAAAATGGGTAAAAACATGAAGCGATGGAAATTTGGAGCCCGATTGCCTGTAGCTGCACACTTTTGGGGGCTTGTTTAATAAAACGTTTTACTTCCTGTTGTTTATCCACATGATGATGAACTTAATGTTTGTCTGTTTACTTGCAGGAAGTCATGATGATGCTGCTGAGGCTGAACATTGAAGTGATGATGCTGCTGAAGCTGAACATTGAGGTCATGATGCTGCTGAAGCTGAACATTGAGGTCATGATGCTGCTGAAGGCTGAGCATTGCAAAGTTGCACATGGAGGCAACATGAGCCAGAAATGAGGAGGATATTGTCAGATATGCTGTTCGCCAGCTGGAGACCGAATCAAGTTGAAGATGCTGGAATATTCCGTGCCAGCTGTGCATTTGCCAACTGACGAAGCATGTGCTTTTCATCTGGACCGTTGTTTGTTATGAGAGGATCCTGATCCTTGGATCGTTGTAACCGTTTTCTGGCAGTTGTTCTATATAAGAGCCAGAGCTTGTCATTCGAAAAGGGGGGAATACATTAGAATACACCTACGCATCTGGCGCAAAAAGCTAATTACTGTAGGATCAATTAGGAGATCGGATTACTGAGACTAATGAGGATAGAATTGTTGAAATATCAAGGTTCTTTCTTCAGATCACTGTAAATGTACCTGTTCTTGAGCATACTGAATGAATATGAAGTTCCAGATTACATCCTGATTGTAAATTTTACGTAATCTTTCTGTTGATTTCTGGATATGTACTGGTGAATGCTGTGTTCAACTGGAAGCGCTTTCATTTCATTACATGTTGTTGTCAACTTTTCCTTTGAAGATTTGCACTAGATCATGCGGATTTGTGGAATGTCCTGGTGAAGTATGATTTCTAGTTTTCCTTCTTTTCATTGCATGTATGGGAGCTTGTATGTGGATCAGTGATCTAAGTCCAGTAGTTTTGGGAATCTCATTCTTTAACCCTTTTTCTTTTTTTCAATTTCATTAATTCATCACCATAACTGCAAAATCATGATAAATAACAAGCAGAAACAGTGAAATATGCTGAAATCCCGAAGGTAACTGAAGATCATTAGCATATTTGAGTTAAATGCATGTAGTATTGAAAATATCATGCAAGGAATCATAAATAATGGTAGGAATCATGCAAATATCAGCCTGTAGGCACATTATTTGACTAAATTTACAGTGCAGAGGTAGAATTGTTGGAGATTTATGCAGAGGAAACATCCAGAGCAGAATATTTGAAGATGATGATGATGAACAGTGCAGAAACATGTAAGGCCCCTGAATGGAAAATAGCAACACACATCAACCACTGAGTAACGTCAGTAGATTAAGACCTAATCAACGGAGACTTGGGATCATGAATTCTTTGAATTCATCATATCTTTCAAGATGAGTAAAGGTTGTTGTGTAACTTTTATTCTATGTTTGCGAATGAATAACATCATGACCAACATAAATTGGCGCTAGAAGGAGGGCAGAAAATAGAATTTCTGGATTTCATCAACAGAAGGAGGGCAGAACTGGAAAAGGCACCGCTGCTTCAGTCATCATTCATATATGCAGGCCCCTCGCTTCTAACGCAACATAAATTGGCGCTAGAAGGAGGGCCGAACTGTTTCTCAGCAAATAAATCCTGTTCAGTTGAAATGATATCCCCTGCCTCTGTATAGCAGCCCGCTTTAAATCTTGCTAACGTATCTGCAGGCCCCTCGCTTCTAACGCAACATGAATTGGCGCTAGAAGGAGGGCAGAAAATAGATCCTGTTCCTGAACAAAGAATTTTTTGATTTCTACAAATATTGCATAAATATTTCAGCATTTGAGTTAAGTGTCTGCAAATATCTCTTACCTGAGATGTTTTGGTTGCACCTTTGCAAAGATCTAGCCCAAAGCATCAAATATTTGTTTGACTTTCTGGACTTTCAAGTTTTAGTCTGAGATATGATAGATCTCCTTAAAATTGCAAAATATAAAAGAAATTTGAAGAATAGAGCCTCATTTTGATGGATGTATATGAAAATAATTGTCAAATTAACATTCCTTTATTTCAGGAAACTTTGAGTAGGCAGATTTACCCTCACAGTTTGTCTAACTTTGGTTTATCTACCTGTTGCAGGATACACCAGACTATAGAACACAGTGAAATCAATTGTTTAACTTTCCTCACAAGGTTGGATTTATATTTGAAAGGACTAATATTCTTCCCGGATGTGTTCAGAGCTGAAATTTGCCAAGAAAATGAAGCAGTCTGCCAGGAAAATGAAGAAATTCTGGAGCAACAAGCAGATGCAGCACCAGAAGTTATTAATTGCCTAGACACTGAAGTAGATCATTCTGAAGATTTTGAATTATACTTGTCTAGAAATATACAGTGTAGTCAAATATTAGGTTTGCCCATTGATGATGTCTTGATTGAAAGCTGGTGCAGATTACATGATGAAGAGCATTCAGAGAGAGATTGCTACCCTTGCTTGGTCATGTTGAAAAAGATTCTAGAAAATACAATAGCTGAATCAGTTCCAGAAAGTAATGAAGAGGAAACATCTTTCCTGGATTCATTTTATGGTGAGATTGATAGGAGTTCTCTACTTCCTAATACAAGTAAGGACCAGTCAGTATGCAGGTATGAATCTTGTGAAAATTTTAGAGAAGAAATCACTCATCAGGATAATAGTTTTGATTTTGATCCTAATACTTTTGATAAAGAAGATGAAACATCTTTCCTGGAGTCATTCTATGGTAAAGAGAAGTGTAAACAGATAGTAGAGCAATTTAAATGCACTGCTGATGATGAAGTTCCTATGATAGTAACTCAGGGAGTCATAGAGAAGAAAATAAATGCTGATTTATTACCTGACTTCTTTGAATTAAATGATCAAATGCAAGAATGTTGCAGGTTAAAGGAACCAGATCCTCTGATAGATAGAAAATGTGAATTATTCAATGAGCAATTCCTGAAAGAAGAAGATGTAGAAGACTTTGGAGTTGTTGTGCATAATCAGATGTCACTCCAGAAATATTTTGAGAATGAAACAGGGGAGTGTCCTCATCAAGTGAAAGTTGTTTCTCCTTTACAGTCAAATGATTTAGAAATGATAAATTTCTGTATATTAGGTTGTGATAATAAAGATACTTATTTAGATGCTGATGTGCAGGAAACTGAAGAAAATACTGAGAAGTTTCCTGAACTGGAGGATAAACTGAACATCCAGAATGAAGGGATAGGGCTGGATAAAGATGAAGAATTAATACATCAAAGGTCATACATCCTTCAATTTGAAGAGGGACCAGGCATTGAGCCAAGCAGTGAAAATATAATGACAAATGGAAGACCAACTACCAATGAAGAAGCATGTCCAGCAAAGCCAGAAATACGCCAGGTTGTATTTCTCCTTTCCACAGTAAATGATGTTGAATACCATTTTGATTATGGAAATTCAGAAGATAAGACATGCATATGGATTAATCATGAACACGGTGAGCTTCCTCAGTTGCTGATCATCAAGAGTTGTTTTGTTGAATACAGTGAATTCAGAATATCAGAATATTCCTCAGAATATAAAGAGAAATTTGCTAGGTTGAGAACCATAATTAATACCCTGATGCTCCTGCACAATCAAAAGAAGTATGCAAATGCAGGTGTCCTTAGGTTTGTTTCAGGTTTTTGTTTGCCTACTAGTGGTTTGTATATAATTTTGTAGATTAGTTGTTTGTACAGTCTGCTTGTTTTGCTTTCTTGTTCTGTTCCTGTTGTTTTCCTTTTTGGAGGTTAGTTGTTTGTATAGTGTTTCTTCTGTTTTGTGTTGTTTTGGTTGAGTTTTGTTTTGGTAAGTCAGGATGATGCACTTCATCACCTTAAGAAAATAAATAAATTGTTAGGATTCAAGTGATGAGATCAGATTTAGATATAGATTGTAATTCATTCTGATAAATACTCATGATCAGGTTTATGATGTCTTTTCATCAAGGTGCCTTTTCTTGTCCAAAGTGAATCAAACACAATGAAACACCTAACAGCCTTGGGCTTGTTGAAGATATGAGTATAGGTGTTAAGTGAAAAATCTAAAGGGACTCCCTTGCTACCAATACAATCTCCAACCTAAAGCTGCAAGTGACTACACCTTGTACAAATGAGCTGACATGATGATATCAAATTTAAATTTTTAAAGGAAAATCAGAAATGAAATAAAATTAGGCCATCTAAGTAACTCTACCGGGGCTATGGACGCCTGTTGGCAGTGGAGCCCTACTTAGGGAGATTGTATAGATAACCTTGCCGGGGCTATAGACGCCTGCTGGCAGCAAGGCTCTATCCAGGTTGGCTATGAGGGATGATCTCCAACTATGTAGTTTAACACCAGTTACTTATGTTTTCAACTTACTTTCAAGATGAGGATAATTAATCATCTACACACACCTGATCCTTTGTTAGCTTTATCACCATAATGAAATTTTATCATTCAAAGATCATGATGATTTTACTTAGACAGAATTAGAACACTATAGATGAATGTGATCACATCACTTGAATTATTTGAATTTTGTTGTTTTCTTTGGTGGCAAGTTGTTGTGTGGTTACACAACACGCCCCATTTTGACTTGGCAAAACAGGGACCCAACTTTTGGTTTGGCTTGTGTTGTCTGTTTCTGGTGGTTTGGTAAAAATAAGTCAGGTGCATCATCATCATGAAGGTCAGCATGAGGTAGGTCATCATCATGAGGTTAGTTTGTCAAAGTTCATATTTTGTTTCTATGACCTCATGGTTAGAAAGAGCTTGAAATTCCATGCAGGTTTGCCTTTTACATCACTCGAAAATTCGTCCATATGAGGGAGTTATGAACAGTCAAAGTTTTGGTCAAACCTGATAATTGCTGATGAACATCATCATCATGATATTTGAAAAGCCCCCTGATAATATCCTGAGGTCCCGAAACATCCGAACGTCAAGTTTAAGTCGTAGTAGGTTGTCCCCGTCGTGCGGTCTTTTGTATCACCTAAGGTCATCATCATGATCTTACTCTATCACCTGATAAAAATCATGCAGTCCCGAAACATCCGGATGTCAATCTTAAGTCCTAGTGAGCTTTTCCCGTCAAGCGACCCTGGAAACATCATCATCATCATGATATTCAAACATCATCATCATCATGATATTCTCACATCGCGAGCATCATGATATTCCAACATCGCGAGCATATTGTAAAATCATGCTGATGAATCATCATCACCTCGCTTAAGAAACCCGCCATCTGCATAATTTGCGCGCGCACGTCAAAGTCCAGGTGATCATGATCATCATGATATTTCAAGGCAGGATCACACTTCGTAATATCCTCCTGACCTCCTTTTGCGTGATCGTGATGATCACCTTATCTTCCGAAGCGGAGGGTAATATTTCATTCCTTAGTCTTGTTGAACAAGATCATCATGATCTTGTTCGTCTCTCCCGACAGTTCGCGATATCATCCTGCCGACAAGTATAACCTTTTGCAAATATGATGATGACGATGACGTCACCATCACCTTTCTCCGTCGGCAGGATATTTTCCAAGGCGTGATCCATTTCGCCAATATGATGATGACGATGACGTCATGTTCGAAGATTAACGAAGGCCGCGGATATCCTGATGACGTCATCAGGACTTTCAGCAGGATCATATTTTTAAATCACCCAGTGCGGATATGATGATGATGATGTTTATCATCCTGATCTGTTGAGAGGATCACTTTGGCTGTGAAAAGGGTCATATTGCATTCATCCACGCGATCATCTTCCTTGGAGGTGACCCGATATTCCATTTATCTCCTGCTCTTAACGAAACATGACGGTGACGTCAGCCCTTTGCATTTTATTGAAGCCTGATGATGACGATGACGTCATCATGATATTCCTCAGCGGCAGGATCATTTTTCCAGGTCCTCCTGTTTGTCTTCATCATGATGATGATGACGATGTCTTTCTTTCCCAGTATGCAGAAGTGAAACATCCTGATGTGCTTTTCATCAGAGCATTCGGAAAGGAGGGGCATCATATTTTGAGGTATCCTGCAGCTGGATAGAAGGCATATAGTTGGTCATCCTCATGATTTTCGGCGTAGGTATAACTGTTGCCGTCGGCCAAGTCTAAATTTGTCAACCTGATCATATGTGGTCGCGCCGATGCAAATGTGATGATGATGCAAAGCCGGATTCGAAAGGTGGTTAAAGGGCGATTATTTCCTTGTATAATTTGAGATCATCATGATCATATTTTGAACCTGATATACAAGAAAATGGGCAAAAACATGAAGCGATGGAAATTTGGAGCCCGATTGCCTGTAGCTGCACACTTTTGGGGGCTTGTTTAATAAAACGTTTTACTTCCTGTTGTTTATCCACATGATGATGAACTTAATGTTTGTCTGTTTACTTGCAGGAAGTCATGATGATGCTGCTGAGGCTGAACATTGAAGTGATGATGCTGCTGAAGCTGAATATTGAGGTCATGATGCTGCTGAAGCTGAACATTGAGGTCATGATGCTGCTGAAGGCTGAGCATTGCAAAGTTGCGCATGGAGGCAACATGAGCCAGAAATGAGGAGGATATTGTCAGATATGCTGTTGGCCAGCTGGAGACCGAATCAAGTTGAAGATGCTGGAATATTCCGTGCCAGCTGTGCATTTGCCAACTGACGAAGCATGTGCTTTTCATCTGGACCGTTGTTTGTTATGAGAGGATCCTGATCCTTGGATCGTTGTAACTGTTTTCTGGCAGTTGTTCTATATAAGAGCCAGAGCTTGTCATTCGAAAAGGGGGGAATACATTAGAATACACCTACGCATCTGGCGCAAAAAGCTAATTACTGTAGGATCAATTAGGAGATCGGATTACTGAGACTAATGAGGATAGAATTGTTGAAATATCAAGGTTCTTTCTTCAGATCACTGTAAATGTACCTGTTCTTGAGCATACTGAATGAATATGAAGTTCCAGATTACATCCTGATTGTAAATTTTACGTAATCTTTCTGTTGATTTCTGGATATGTACTGGTGAATGCTGTGTTCAACTGGAAGCGCTTTCATTTCATTACATGTTGTTGTCAACTTTTCCTTTGAAGATTTGCACTAGATCATGCGGATTTGTGGAATGTCCTGGTGAAGTATGATTTCTAGTTTTCCTTCTTTTCATTGCATGTATGGGAGCTTGTATGTGGATCAGTGATCTAAGTCCAGTAGTTTTGGGAATCTCATTCTTTAACCCTTTTTCTTTTTTTCAATTTCATTAATTCATCACCATAACTGCAAAATCATGATAAATAACAAGCAGAAACAGTGAAATATGCTGAAATCCCGAAGGTAACTGAAGATCATTAGTATATTTGAGTTAAATGCATGTAGTATTGAAAATATCATGCAAGGAATCATAAATAATGGTAGGAATCATGCAAATATCAGCCTGTAGGCACATTATTTGACTAAATTTACAGTGCAGAGGTAGAATTGTTGGAGATTTATGCAGAGCAAACATCCAGAGCAGAATATTTGAAGATGATGATGATGAACAGTGCAGAAACACGTAAGGCCCCTGAATGGAAAACAGCAACACACATCAACCACTGAGTAACGTCAGTAGATTAAGACCTAATCAACGGAGACTTGGGATCATGAATTCTTTGAATTCATCGTATCTTTCAAGATGAGTAAAGGTTGTTGTGTAACTTTTATTCTATGTTTGCGAATGAATAACATCATGACCAACAAGGACATGGGTCAGCGCATTCGACAGCTAATCAGATCCTCCGGGCTGGGTATTACTGGCCAACATTGTTTAAAGATGCGCATTCACACGTAAGGACCTGTCATATATGTCAAACCGCCGCGCATCGGGAACGCCACGCAGCCATGCCATTACAACCGGTAGTGGAGGTACGACCATTTGCTCAGTGGGGGCTTGACTTCATCGGTATGATCAACCCACCTTCTTCCGCAGGCCACAGGTATATTCTGACCGCTACTGACTACTGCACTCGCTGGTCTGAGGCAATAGCTTGTAAGCAATGCACCACGGAGGTAGTTATCGAATTTATCGAAAAGCATATTATCACTAGATTTGGTTGTCCATTTGCTTTAGTTTGTGATAATGGCCCTGCTTTTTCATCCTTGCGTTTTTCTAACTGGGCATTCGACTATGGGATCACTCTCAAGTTCTCCTCTAACTACTATCCACAAGGAAATGGGGTAGCTGAATCAACAAACAAGAACCTGCTTGAAGTTATCAAGAGACTTTTGGACAAAAACCCTAGGGATTGGCACACTCAACTCAGGTTCGCCTTATGGGCTGACAGAATCTGACACAAAGCCGCTTTAAACACCTCCCCATATCACCTGGTTTATGAGATTGAACCTATCTTTCCCATCCACTTGAGAATCCCGGTACTTCAATTCATGCAAGAGTACCTTGAGGCCGACAGCCACTTATCTTCACGACTGGCCCAGCTGTTGCACCTTGAAGAGAAACGCGATGCAGCCCTAGAAAACTTTGCTAAACACCAGGATGTAGTAAAATGATGGTTCGATAAGAGGGCTAAAGTTAAAGCTTTCCGTATTTCTGATCTGGTCCTATATTGGGATAAAGCCCATGAGAAAAAGGGAGAACACGGCAAGTTTGACAAGCTTTGGTTAGGACCCTACCAGATTTATGAGATCCTGGGGGACAATACGTATCGACTCAAGAGCCTTATTGGTGAGGAGCTGCCATTGCCTGTCAACGGCCAGTTCCTGAAACACTACTTCCAGGCCTGAGAGACATTTATGTCTCGTTCTAGTGTATATAGTTAGGGGGTGTTGTTAGTTTGGGTTAGTTTAGGCTGTTGCTAGTTTAGTTTGCTTTCCTGTTTTTGCTGTCTTGCTTTTTGCTCTCCTTCGGGCCGGGCATTTTGCCTTGCCCGGTTGTTCTTGTGCTTTTGTTTGCTGCGTCTGCTTTGTCGCGGGGCCCTTGTTTTTGACGTGGTGGCAGTTGTGTAAACCTGCGAATGCTTCCTTGTTGGGCAAATAATCCGTAGCCTTTCTTTGAGAAGCCAAAATTCTGCTTAGGCTTTACTGTGGGATCCACTGTTATACCAGGAAATATGATGTTTGTTCATTGAAAACGAGTCGTAGCTGGTGCACCTGAAGTGTTTTCTAACCATATATCTCTCACACTTTAAATAACCCTAAAGTAGCTAAGTGAGGCTGGGTGATCTTGTGTAAGTGAAGAGTTGTGGGTCCTCCATTTTACCACCAACACCAATTCTGCAGATCCAGAGGAGAATGGCAGGCGGTACTAAGTACTGTTAGCCTACTGGGTAAAAATAAAAGGTGTTTCTCAACACCAGACCCACTACAAGTATCAGTACAAAGATTATCATTTAAGTACTCTCACATGAAGACTGTCATCCCAAGATTATTACTATCAGAAATCATCAAAGGCACTATCAAAAGGGAATATCATTGCTGAAGAAATGTTACTGGAAGGATCATCATTCACCTCTATCAAGGCTCATTACGTCTTAACATCAGAAACATCCTCTTGGTGGTAAAATAATCCCAACTTCCTAGCTTAGCACGAAGAATCCTGGGTGAACTTAGCTGCCAAGGGATGGGAATGAATGCAATTGCACACACTCAGGTTTTCAGGATGTGGATGGTTGCACTGGTTAGTGGTCTTTGATTCTTTGATAGGGTATCATGCTTTCTTGTCTAATGTGTGGGAAACACAGAGAGTCTGGGTTCGAACTAACGTTTATCTTAGAAATGCTCTGGAGCATTTCCCCAGCAGAGTCGCCATTTGTTGTGCCTTGCACACACGCCCCATTCTAAACATGGGGGCCCTCCCCTTTGTTCTTTTTGTTTTGGCTAGTGGGTCGTTTGGTTTTGATCTCTCTCTCTCTCAGAAGTGGTTCTACGGTCTGAAGTGTATGTGCCCTGGATAGAATGATTGCCTTAAAAATCACTTCAAACTTGCTAAAGGAGGGTTGTTGTTTCCCCTTCTTGAGTCCTTGATTTAGTTTGTTGCGCTAAAACTGCACTTAACTGACTTTTGCACTGAATCTGGCCTCAACCGACCTTTGCGTCAAAACTGGCCTCAACCGACCTTTGCGTCAAAACTGGCTTCAACCGACCTTTGCGCCGATTTTCAACCTGTCGGACCTAGCGCTAAAATCCCCTCCGTCCGACCTAGCGCTAAAATTCGTTCCAAGTGACCTCGCATTATAACTGACTTGGTCAGACCCCCAAACGAACCCCACAGGTCAGATGAGTCCGAAAGCCCCGCCAAACAGGTCAAGTCGGAAGCCTCCGGATTCCGCGCTGATTTCTCCCTCAATTGACCAGGTCAGAGACCTCCAGTTTTCCCGCTAAGTCGGAACCCCTGCGAATCCCCGCTGACTGTACGTACTCCTGAGCATTAATGGTGGATTGGCGCGGCTTACATAGGGAAATTAGGTAAAATTAACGCATTTTAACAGCATTTCAAAGACCACGCATCCAGAGCTCCGATTTCCACGGACGACCTCGCCCAGGCTCGAACCCGCGACCTCACGACCAGTCGGATCTGCGTTGCCATTTACAGGTAGGGTTCTCACCCTTTGCATTTCCTGGTTTCTCTAGGGTTTTGAAGCAGGTTTAGGAGAAACTATTAGGGTTTTACCGTTTGCATAAATAACTGTTGAATCTATGAGTCGAGCGAGGGGGTTCCGGGTTAGGGTTTGGGGAATTGACTTTTGTATTTCTTCAAACCCTAGATTTAGAAAACTGCGAGTTTTGAGGCCTTGGGCAGATCTGGATCTTTCCGGGTCGAAACCCTACAAACCCCCGCACACGAAGACGGCGCTGGATTAACTTTCAACCGACCCCAAAGCAACTGAACCCTTCGATGTAGTCGGACACCCTTAGATCTAGCGCTAAAATCCAGCACCCGATTACGCTAAAAGCAACCTCCTCTGACCTTCATAACTCATATGTCGCTTACAAATCGGGTCGGATGGTTTGGAAATGCCCGCAGCCCTGAAAACCGTTTTTTGTGCTAAAATCCCTTCTATCCGACTTTGCGCTGCAATACCTCTTGTCCGACTAAGTCAGATGACATCCATAACCCCGCGAAGTTGGTGCTGCTCGAAAGGCCCGCTGAAAGACTTACCAAGCTATTTTGCGCTACATTTTCCTTCATCCGACCATGTGCTAAAGCACCTTGCGTCTGACTTAGTCGGACCCCCTTGAAATCCGCGCTAGTCAGACTCACCTGAATTCCGTGCAAGGGAACCACTGATATGCTAGCGATTGTTTTGCGCTAATTTATCCACCGACCGACTTGTAAACCACTGAAGGTCGGAGACCTCCAAATCTCGCGCAAGTCGGACACCCATGAAAACAGCGCAAATTCTGCAACGCACTGAACTAACCCTCATTTGAGGTCGAACCTACCTCATTTTCCCGCCAAGGTCAGACAACCTCAATTTTAGCGCTTTTACTGCCTAGGGTCGGATGACCTCAATTTTAGCGCAAAACTCCCTAAATGGCCGAATTTGCTAAAATTTCTTTAGGGAGGATGGTTCAAGATAAGGTTGTTAAGGTTGTAATGCTATGTTGATGATGTTTAGGTGAATCTTTTACAACATTTGATATCTCCTTGCATGCAATATGCAGTGAATGTTAGCTTAAGTCTTCTTTCAAAATGCATGTTTTTAATGAATGATGGATTTCTGATTGATTTATCTAATCCCAGGAGTATATCAAGGAACGTACGTGGTATCAAGCTTATGAGGTCTGGTTTTGCAGGTTAGATGTCTGCTCGAGCTCAAGCCATGAAGTACGAGTTCAAAGGAATCCCCCCAGAGACCAAAATCCACTCTGGGTGGAGTAACGTGGGAGACACTGATCTAGGTCATATTGACTTAGATGATTTCAGACTAAGAATCTTCGGACCCACTCCAACTCCTCGGGCCAAGAGACTAAAGGACAGTGGACTCGGACAAGCAGCTGCCTTCCCGACCTCTGTTCAGTGTGTAGAGTTAATGGCAAGCTGTGCAGATAGGTACGACATCGTATCTAGGCAAATTCAGACAGCTAGTGGAGAAGTCCTAGCTGATTTGTCCCCGCCTGCTTTGGCAGAAATGCTGGATATCCCGTGGCATAAAACCATGACTATGCCCGACAGGCAAGCATCCAAGGAGGCATATAACAAAGACGTTGAGGGATGCAGAAAACACATAAATGATCATTGGGTCAAGAGCAGGAAATCCGCTCTCGTCAAGCTCCCCATAGTGCTGTATAGAAGTGATTTCCATGATGAAATTGGAGATATAGTAACATTTTTAAGCAGAGTGTATGGGCTACCTACTGCTTCCACTTTTGAAGATTGGATGTTTGTCATAATTTCGGAAGTGTTGAAGGGAACCAAGTTCCATTGGTCGCAGATCCTTAGCGACAATATGCATGAAGCCTTCAGCCACTTCAATGAAAAGAAATATTTCAGATGGACATCCTACGTCGTCTACGCATTGGCAAGAATGAATCATTACGACGAATTGTCCAAAATCTAAGAAATCAGAAATGATGAAAAGACCCAAGTCAAGGTATACGAAGGCTATCCTCAATTGACTTCATCACAATCATTGATACACTTTAAGCGGGTCAATGATGCATTTACCATGTACATAGCAAGGAAGTTACAGGGTAATACAGCCTTGAGGATTTCGGCCGAGGCTATGAACGAAATAATCCAGTATGGCCGATGGTACATACAATTTGAGAAGTTCACATACATCAGAGTACAAGGCTTCACTGGAATGGCATATAGGTTGCCAAGGTATCCTGATGATAAGACAGTGCTCTTAGAACTGTCCAGGTAATTAGTGCCGTGTGCCGAGAAACTCAAGCACCTGCACCGAACAAATGTCCAATTTCCCATCAAGTTTGGCAGAGGACTCTACGCGTGCCCTTCCCTCGCCTCAGCTGAGTATTCTGATAAAGAGCTCCAGCTTCTGAACTTGCACTATTACAATGCCAGGGCTCACTTTGACCCGAATCAGGTGATGGAGAAGTTCGTAAGCAAGAAATTGTTTCATAAAGATCATATTGAGGATTTCTGGGCCAACTGCACCGACGACTACGATGTCATGAAGAGGATGCACTCGAGGCTATCCTTGGATTTTATCAAGAAGTTTCATGTAATGGCAGTACCAGATCAATTGCAGGATGATGATAATATTATGGCTAGAGGCCCATGGGAGACACAATACCACCTGCCCATCCCATTACCCAATTGGGCCAATGCAGAAGAAAGCTCCTTGGATGTGATCATGAAGGAGCCAGTTAGATTGAGTAAGGCTTGGGTCAGAGCACAACTGGGGATCTTAAGGGGACAAGGAGTCCAACTGACCTATACGGCAGTTGAATCAGATAAGGACTCCGACGGAGAAGAGGATGAGCCCGTACTAGGGACAGATGATACAGAGCCTATCAAGGAAAAAGATTCAGATATTGATGAACATGCCCCTTTGGCATCAAGGGCTCGAAAAGTGCAAAAACCTCCTGTGAGATCCCCTCAGAAGAAGGATCCACCTCCTAGGCCCAGAGGTACTAAGAGGAAGGACATGCCAGGCAGTACTGGGGAGGCCTCCAAGGCCAAAAAGGTAAAAACAGCAGCAGCGAGCAAGGAGAAGACTGCTACTAAAGACGATTCAACTCCTTTGGTCTCCCAAACCCCCATGCCCGATACAGGAACGACTGTCTTGGCTTCCACCTTCTCTACTTCCATCCCTCCTTCTTCTTCCGTTTCATCTACTTCTCCCACCACCTCGGCCATCATTATGCAGGAATCATCTCCTTCCGCTTCTCCTTCCTCTGGCATTACTACCACTTCCTGCCCACTGGCAATCTCCTCCGGTGATTCCAGCAGTCCTGTTTCTCCCCCTCTCGCCATTATGTATCCTACCCCTTCTTCTCCCTTACCATTGCCCGCCTTCGCTAATTTGACTCAAATTAGTACCCCTTCCTTCACAATTTCTTCTGCTGTCCCCCTTTCACAAATGCCTGCGATGACATTAGAAGTACCTTTGTTGGAAGGTATTGAGAAAGTATGCGCAGAGTTGGGATTACCAGAGCCCGAGGGAGCACTGACCAGTAAAAATGATAAAGACCCCCTCGACTCGGCTGTTGGTATAGAAATTATTGACATATCTGATAGTCCGCTGAGCAGGGACCCAACGGAGGAAGTTTTGGAAACAACACGAGAAAATGTGCTCGAGGGCCTAAAGGAATTGGCCCAAGCGGAAAAGGAGAAGAGTCCTGAGCCTGAACAGGGGCCTTCCAAAGAGTTGACTATATCAGATAAGGGTGGAAACACTGAATTGAATGAATCTTCCGCTCCAAAATGGCTGCAGGATAGGATGGTATATCCAGAGCCCCAGATTGAACTAATGAAAATTGATTTGAGCACCATCCTGTCGCAGGCTCAGAAACCTCAGAAACAAAAGAAGGCTAAGGTGCAGTCAAGAATCTACCAGAGCGAATCAGGCTCAAGGATTGCGGAGGTAGCTGTCCCTCCTGCTGACGTAACAAGAGATCAAGTCAGGGCGGATGATTATGTGATATCCACAGTTGACTTAGGCCCAACCACCCGTGCTCAAAGGGTGGATGATTTTAAAGGATCAGTTACGTCAATTTTGAAGTAGTTGGATAAGGACGAAATGTCCAAGAAGGAATTAAAACGCCAAAACAAGGAACTCAGGGCGTGTCTTCAATTTTTGGTAAAACCAATAGATGCAGGGGGTGATATAAGGACTGTGCCTACCATCCTATCTACGGATGAAATGGCAAAACTGAGCGAGGTAAGATCAAAATCCCAAGGCGTCGAGAACTGGTTGATGAGTGTGTTTGGAGCGGGATGCGATGCCATAACTGCCTCTACTCAGATCCACCAGCGTACAGTGGAATTGATTAACAAATGGAAAGATTTGCGTGATGAATGTGACGTGTTCGACGAATACTATTCTCACATGTATCCGTGAATCAAGGGTATCCGGGAGTTGCCAGCTCAAACCTTGGTCACAGAAAACATTCTGACTGGAGATAGGCTCCCAAAGGCTATTGAGTGGTACCAGCAGTTACTTCTGAGGAAAGAGACCTTCGAGCAAGTAAAGGAAGCATATAAACCCACTGACGAAGAGATAAGATCTATCGTATATGATATCAGTGATGCTTTGAGAAGCTGTAGAGATGAATCTTTTGATGATTATGCTCCCTTCGAGGTCAAAAAATGTAAAGGAAAACTGCATGTTATATTATTTGAAGACACTGCGCTAAGTACAGAAGAACGGTTAGACAAGGCAAGTGACCTCAGGGCAGAATTCAAAGCATTTCACAGAGCAGAGGCAGATTTTTAAAGGATATACGCCAGATTCAGTCGGGAGCTAGAGGTGTTTGATTACAGAATGCATCATCTGAAAGATCCGGCCCCATCTGATATCAATCCAGCACTTGAGGCATGGCTGACCTACCGGAATAAGCTGTCCGAAGGAGATAGTATCGCCCTGGATAAAGAATCTTAGTATTATTTGAATATTTTATCGATTCAAATCCTATCATTGTTGTAAATTTGATATATCTGGACAGCATGTAATTTATTTGTCTTCTTCTTGCCTCCTAAATGGGTATTTTCACCAATGTATTGGGTTGGCTAGTCAAAATGACTAGATTCAATGTATCTGGGGCTGTCTTTTCGTCTTTTTCATAAAAGACAAAATGTAATCCGGGAATTAATGTGGGCCTTTCTTGATGTAATCTGAGCCATCGGTGTTGAGTTAATCTCCACCATTCATTTGAAGAGCTAGGGTATGCTGCTTTCTATATAAAGGGCTACCATTTCCACTTTTTGTAAGAGAGATTTTGATGCCAAATTGTTGACTCTGTGCCATTTGAATTAATACAAAGCAAGTTTCTACAGCATTTCTGAGAATTTGCATCTTGTTTCAATTCATTGTGGTTTTCATGGTTTGCTTCTTGCTCTCCCATAGTTAGATTAGTTGTGCTTTTATAATGTTAATGGTTATTGCAGTATTTGATGAATGTTCCAAGTCCATACTTTTAGTTATTTGCTGATGGTAAATAACTGTGTAAAGTTAGCCTGGGCTTATTATTTGTGCTAAAGTTCAACTTCATTTTATGAGTTAAGTTGCGCCATTTATTGGGTATTTAACGAATAAATGTGGTTTGAAAATCTTTCGACTTCCATTGAAGATAGCACCGTTTTCTGCAGCACTGTAACACTCATTTCAGTTTGGTAACTCAGAAGACTGGTTTGAAGTCTGGAATATTTGTCTACTAAAGATAACCCTTGCATTGTGAATGTCACTTAGGATTCCTTCTAAACCCTTAATCTTTTGCATTTTCTTTAAAATCACTGTTTAGTTGTTAGAGTACAAAGTTTCAGCAGCATCTCACTTTGTATATCAGCTGAAAATCATAGTAGGGTTTATGTGTATTTGTTGTCTCGGCCTTGAAGATTTGCAGACTGCATGTAAGACCCCTTGTAGGTACAGCTAGAAAATAACCATTGAGAAATTCCAAGCAAGCTAAGACCTAGCTGTATTATCCTTGGAGTAGTCTTACCTAGGGTAAGATACTTTTCAAGAGAGGTGTGAAACCAGCAATCACACCTGCGTTGCTGCGTGCTAAAACCGCCTTCAACAGGTACTACCCTAATATGCAATTCTTTAGACAACATTGGTGGCCGAGTGACTCCCTTAAACCTTTAGGAAGCTGAACATACTTGGGGCCCATGTCTATTGGCAGCCGATAAATCACAGATTGAATCTATCCAGAGCAGTTGGCAGATCGTTTCTAGAGAAAAAAAATTCACTTGCTCTAGATCTATTTTTTTGCCATATCTTCCTTGCTTTAGCTCTGTTTCCTCTCAAAATTCACTGGAACCCATGAAATTTCATTCTGCATATTTCCTTACTTGAGGACCCTATCCCAAATTCCACTTATCGAAGCCAGAAATACCACATTTGTCTATTTTTGGGGTTTGCCATAACTTCTTTGATTCTCACCCAATAGCCTTCAAATTTTACCACAGTGTTCATTTCATATTTCTACTCTTTTCTCCCTCTTGGACAAATTTTCCCATTCTTTCACCCCACTTCTGAAATCTCCATTTTCTTCTTCCTTTTCCCTCAGAAAGTGTCCAAAACCTAGTCAAACCTTAATTACACATCGCAGTTTTCCCCAAATCCAAATTTTCCTTTACTAAAAAAGTTTTCATTTATATTTTTCTACCCATTCCCAAAAAACAAATCCTGGCTATGGTTGTAACCCGCACAAGAGCAAAAAACATGGAGGATGAAATTGCAGCCCTCAAGACCAAACTCCAAGATCTGGATGAAAAAATTCTTGGCCTCAATCTTTAGCATTCAGCCATAAACAACAGACGATAGCTAGAGTCTTCGACAAACACGGGGTTTTCTTCTTCTAGTAATTTTTGTGGGCCAAAGCTTGATTTTCCTCCCTTCAATGGTGATGATCCAACTGGATGGATATACAAGGCATAACAATATTTTAGTCTATATAATACTTTTGATGTCAATAAAGTCCCACTTGTAACCTTTCATTTGGAACATGAAGCCCTTCAATGGTTCTGTTGGTACAACAAGGCTCATGAAGAGCCAAAATGGATAGATTTTTGCAAACTCATTTTGCAATGATTTGGCCCTAGTGCTTTTAATGACTTCATAGGAGCACTCACTATACTTCACCAAATAGGCACTATGAGAGAATATCAGATAGAATTTGAAAAATTGGCCAATCACACAGAGGGATTATCTGATGATTTCTTTAGGAGTTGTTTTGTCAGTGGTCTGAAGGATGCAATTCGATCTGAGGTTAAAATGTTCCATCCCAGCACAATGATGGAAGCCCTAGGGTTGGCTAAGTTGGCAAAGGACAAGATCATAGCTCAACAATGATCCAAATCCAATTTTGTTCCATTCATAAATATGGTTTCCCAAAGATCTCAAATAACGCCAGCTCCTAGAACAACTCCTATCAAGCATTTGATTGAAGCAGAGATGCTAGCACATAAGGGAAAAGGGATTTGTTATAATTGTGATGAGAAATTCACTCAGGGACATAGATGTGTTGAGCAAAAGCTCTATCTCTTGGATGTGGATTCTCTGCCTGAAACTAAATTTTATGCGGATGCTCAAGATATAGTAGATGATCAGGTCGAAACTTAGTAGCCGCTTGTTGACCCTGCTTCTTAGGAAGACCACCCAGAGATCTCTCTCCATGCTTTAGCAAGAGTCACCACCCCACAAAGCATGTAGGTTAAGGGTTACATCAAGAAGCTCCCTCTTACAATACTCATTGATTCTGGTAGCACTCATAACTTTATTAACCCTTGGATCACCAAACACCCTAATTGTTTTGTCCATCCTTGCTCCAGCTTTGAAGTCATGATTGCTAATGGGGGTACATTACCTTGTAATGGGAAGTGTCACAATGTGTGTATCTCAATCAGAGATTATAACCTGCACTCTGACATGTTTGCCTTGCCCTTAGATGGATGTGATGTAGTTTTGGGTACCCAATGGTTACGTACACTAGGACCCATCTTATGGGACTTTGCTGAACTTTAGATGCAGTTTTCATACAATGGGAAAAAACACACACATTGAAGGGCTTACAACTGGGGTCTCTCAGCATCATAAGTTCACATCACATTGAAAAACTTCTTAAGAAGAATTCACATGGTGTCATCACTCAGCTCCATTCCATTCAGATGCAACCATCCGTGGTCTCCACTACTCCTTCTTGTTGCAAGTATGAGGATAACCGGTGTTGTCATTGATGTCAATATACTCATATTGAATTAATGAGAAGGATTGGATGAGCTGTGTGCTGAGGATATTGAGGAAATTAGTCTCAAATAGGAACAGTGAAGAATAGTGATGACATTAAGGTAAAAGTCCAAGATAAGATGAAGATCAGAGGATACGGTTTAAAGGGTTTGCAGATATGAGTCTTGAGATGATCCAATCAAGTTTTTAGAGGTCCACATAATGATTGGAAGAAGTTATGACTGCTCTAGTAGAACCGGTTCTGACAGATGTTCAATGGTGACAGAGTGTCACAGATTGGTTCGGTGAGCTCCGAAATTGCATTATCTCATTCTGCGGATTGGAGGGAGTGTTGCAGAAGTCCATGTGAAGTGACAACTAGATTTGTTCATGGTTTGGAGGTTCAAAAGCACCTTTTTCATTATGACAGTGATGACAGACTGTGTTCTTGAGGTTCCAGATGAAGAAGAGAAGAATTCCAGTAAGCTGATAAAGTGCGGATGTTCTTGGTGATTCAAGGAAGGTTATGATGATCATTGGATCATATCTAGTTAATGTCGGTGGTCCGCATTGCAGTTAGAGTTTGCATTTGAAGAATAACCACAGATATTGGTGTTCTTCTTGAGACTAGCCGACCGGATATATTACACGTCTTGCGAATGTTCTTATAACTGTTTGCCGACTTAGATGAGTGTTCCTAAGTCGATGCCTTGTATAAATAAGGGATTGTGAATTCATTTTGAAGTGTGTCTTGGTGCGAATGAGTGTGGTATAGTGAAGAAAAAGAGAGAAAGGCAGAGCAGGAGTTTTTGGGCTTAAATGGAACTGATCCAGGCATAGTAAAGATGTCAATCTCTAGTTCAAGTTTGTGATGCTTGTTACTTTGTAGATAGTGTGTCTCTTGTAGGCAATGTGCCTCTTGTGAGCAGTGTGCTCAAGCAGTGAGCCCTAATTGGCATGTGCCATCTATTTTTCTTATTCTTCTAATAGAGAATAATCCTTGGGTTAATCACCCCATGGTTTTTCCCTTGACTGGGTTTTCCATGTCAAAATCTTGATGTCTCATGTGTTGATGTGTTTATGCTTTATGCTTTCATGTGTGATTAATTGATATGCTATTAAATAACAAAGAGGATTTAAGTGTTTGAATTAGAAGCAAGTTTTGGACAACTAATTCACCCCCCCTCTCAGTTGTCTGTCCTAAATCCAATAATTGGTATCAGAGCCAAGTTCCTCTAAAAGGAGCTTAACCACTTGAGGAGATCCAAGATGTCGTCATACAAGAAGGATAGTCCAAAGTTTGATGGAACCAACTTCTCTCTTTAGAAAGGTCACATGAAATGTCACTTGCAGTGTATGGGGAAGGCATACTGGTCCATGGTCACAAAAGAATATGTACCTCCATAGGGTGGTCTGACAAATCTAAATGAAATCATAGATGTTGAAAACAATCTATGGACAAAAGAGGCTCTTCTAAGCACATTAATTGACTCAGAGCTCTCAAATGTTATTGACCTACCAACTGCTTATGAGATCTAGATTAAACTGGAACTTCTGCATGAAGGAGATGAGTATGTTAAGTGTAGAAGGTTGCAGAGTCTAAAAGGGAAATTTGAAAGACTGAAGATGAGAGATGATGAAAATATTACTACATTTATGCCAAGAGTAAATGAGCTGGTGTGTCGAATTAGGAATGCTGGTGGAGTCTTGGATGAAAATGAGATTGTTGGCAAAATTCTCAGATCCCTTCCTGCTGCCATTGATGAATTCAGAGCCCATACAACTATCACAAGAGACCAATTGGCTGGCAAACTAGCTGCATTTGAAATGACTGAGTTTGGAGATGATCCCCCCAAGACTAAATCTGCATTCAAAGCCAGTGCCTCTATGAAAGGTAAACAAAGATTTGATCCGAGAGAAAACTCTTCAAGGAAGCTGTCATGGTATGATCAAGCAAGAAGAGACATGGAAGTGGAAGAAGCAGAAACAGCTCAACTTGAAGCCCTCATTGCAAAGAGATGCCAAGAGGATCTGGTAAGTATGAAGGAAAATTACCCTTTAAGTGCTTCAACTGCAATAAGATTGGTCATTTTGCCTGAAGATGTCCGGAAAGATCTACAAGGTCAAATTCTAACAGACAAAGGTTCAAAAAGAATTGTTATTATGTTCATGAAGAAGATGATAATGAAGGAGTAACAGATGATGAATCAGAGATAGGAAACAAATCCAGAAATGAATGGGTGTTTATTGCCATCAAGGAAGAAGATCCAATATCCTCTGAATTTGTCAATCATAAGGTTGTAGAAAAAGCTTTGGCTACCCAAGTTGAAGAAAAGGATGATTGGGTTATTGACAGTGGATGCTCTCACCATATGACAGGTGACAAGAACAAGTTCTTAGATTTGGAAAGGTATGAAGGAGGAATGGTAAAGTTTGGCGATAATTCTACTGGTAGAATCAGAGGTAGGGGAACTATTTCTTTTGATGGAAAGAACAAAACCAGTAATGTACTGTATGTTGAAGGATTGAAGCACAATCTTCTCAGTGTTGGATAGTTGGTGGACAACGGTTATGATCTCTGGTTCAAGAATGGAAGATGCAAGATCTTTGAAAGCTCTGGAACTGAGATTGCATCCGGTACTCAAACAAAAGGTAATATCTTCCATCTAGTTGGTACTAATAAAAGTTGTCTGTTTGTTCAAGTTGATCAGAGTTGGTTATGGCATAGAAGGATGTGTCATGTAAATTTTGATAACATCATCAAGATAAGCAATACTCGGGCTGTAAGAGATCTTCCAAAATTGGTAAAACCTACAAATAGTTTGTGCAAAGAATGTCAGCTGGGTAAATAGAGTAGAGTCTCATTCAAAAGTAAAGATCAGTCCTCTACTGGACTATTGGAATTAGTTCATACTGATCTATGTGGACCGACAAGAATCAAGAGTATACAAGGTGATAGATATTTCATGTTACTGATTGATGACCTTTCCCGGATGATGTGGGTTACCTTTCTGAAAGAGAAATCAGAAGCTTTTGAGAAGTTCAAAATCTTCAAGGCTATGGCAGAGAATCAAACTGGATTAAAATTGAAATGTCTGAGGTCTGATAGAGGTGGTGAATTCACATCTGGTGAATTCATAGACTTTTGTGAGAAGCATGGTATAAAGAGATAGTTATCTGCTCCTAGGACTCCACAGCAGAATGGAGTAGTAGAGAGAAAGAACCAGACCATCCAAGAAGCATCCAGGACAATGATGATGGAAGCAAATGTTCCCTAGATGTTTTGGAGAGAAGCTGTCAGCACTGCAGTCTATACTCTCAATCGAGTTCAAATCAGAAGTAATACCGGTAAGACTCCTTATGAACTTTGGTTTGGCATCACTCCTACTATGAGATATTTCAGAGTATTTGGTAGCGAATGTTACATTAAAAGAGATGATGATCTAGGAAAGTTTGATGCTAGAAGTGATGAAAGAATTTTCTTGGGTTACTCCACTCAAAGCAAAGCATACCGGTGTTATAACAAGAGACTAAAAAAGATGATAGAAAGTACAAATGTGAAGGTTGATGAGGGAATAGAGAAACCCTCAAGGTTTTATGAGTATGATGAAGATGATCAGAATCATGTTCTGGTTTAAGGAGCTTAATCCTCTCCTGAAAGTCAGATTCAGACTGATCCGGTAAATCAAGAAGAAGAGATAGGTCTGAATGAGCCTGATCAAGAAACAAAAGTGTAATAAACTCCCAAAGTTCCAAGGTATGTAAGATTGAACCACTCTAAAGATCAGATCATAGGTGACAAAAAGCAAAGGTGTGCAAACTAGAAGGAAAATTGCTCAAAATTTAGATGAATGTTGTCTGATTTCAAAGATTGAACCTAAGACAATAAATGAAGCCTGCAATGATGAAAATTGGACCAAAGTAATGGAGGAAGAGTTGATGCAAATTGAAAAAAATCACACTTGGGATCTTGTCTCTAGACGTAGAAACAAGAATGTGATTGGAACCAAATGGGTCTTCTGGAACAAACTAAATGAAGTTGGTGAAGTAATCAGAAATAAAGCCAGATTAGTCTGCAAAGGCTACTCTCAAATAGAAGGGATTGATTTTGAGGAAACCTTTGCTCTGGTGGCAAGAATTGAAGCAGTCAGACTATTTCTTGCATTTGCTACCTTCAAAGATTTCAAAGTGTATCAAATGGATGTCAAATCTGCTTTCCTAAATGGTGACTTAGAAGAAGAGGTGTACATTGAACAGCCGGATGGATTTCAGTTATCTGAGCATGGTGATATGGTCTGCAAATTAAAGAAGGCACTATATGGTCTAAAGCAAGCTCGAAAAGCATGGTATGAAAGGTTGGACAAACATCTTTTGAAGATTGGTTTCAACAAAGGTACTGCGGATAGTAACCTAAATTTCAAAATTGATCATGAAAACATCTTGATTGTTGAAGTATTTGTTGATGATATCATCTTTGGAGGAAGAGATAGTATGTGTAAAACCTTTGCAAATCAAATGAAAAGTGAGTTTGAAATGTCAATGCTTGGTGAAATAAATTTCTTCTTGGGTCTGCAAATTACTCAGACAAAGAAAGGAATCTTTATCTCTCAGACCAAATATGTGAAAGAATTATTGAGGAAATTTGGAATGGAAGATTCAAAGCCAATGAACACTCCCATGGCAACCGGATGTAAGTTGAGCAAAGATGATGACTCTCCTAAGACAGATCAGACAAAGTACAGATCAATGATTGGAGGGTTATTGTATCTCACTCAAACTAGACCAGATATAATGCAGGCTGTTGGTCTTGTGGCGAGATTCTAGGCTGATCCCAGAGAATCTCATGTCATGGCAATCAAAAGAATTTTTAGGTACTTAAAAGGAACAATTGAGTATGGTCTATGGTATCCTAGAGATCATAATTTTTCTCTTCATGCATATACAGATGTAGATTGGGCAAGAGATGTGGATGATAGGAAGAGTACAAGTGGAGGAGCATTCTTTTTGGGAAAAAGGTTGGTTTCTTGGCTAAGCAAGAAACAAGAGGCAATATCCCTGTCTACAACTAAAGCAGAATACATTGCAGTAGCAAGAAGTTGCACTCAACTTTTGTGGATGAAGCAAATGCTAAGAGATATTCAAGTAGAATATGAGGAGCCTATCACAATTTTATGTGATAATTCAAGTGCAATAAATATTTCTAAGAATCCGGTGTTGCATTCTAAGACTAAGCATATATCCATCAAATTTCACTTTCTGAGAGAGCAAGTGAACAGGGGTGAAGTTAGATTGGAGTTTGTTCCCTCAAAGAATCAGATTGTAGATATCTTTACTAAACCTCTTCCAAAGGAATCTTTTGAGTATCTCCGAGAGAAGTTAGGGGTTATTGCCCCTCCAGTGATGAACTAGGATGCACTGATGTGCATCAGTCTGGTGGATATCACAGTCATATCTTGTGATCTAGATTGGTTATGGGGAGCTGCTACTCAGGGGGAGCAACTGGTATGATTCTGATGTGTTAAAGTTGCAAGTATGAGCCCTTTGCCATTGATGTCAAAGGGGGAGAAAAGACATGTGAAAAACAAGTGGTTGATGATCAAAGAGGGAGCAGTAAAGAAAGAGAAGACATGTGAAGAGTTGTTGCTGATAGGGGGAGTTGTGATAGAAAGGAGAAGTTCTTATCTTGATGGTTTTTCACATCATATGTTGCCATCAATGACAAAGGGGGAGATTGTTGCAAGTATGAGGATAACCAGTGTTGTCATTGATGTCAACATACTTGTGATCAGTGAGATCAAACTGAAGATAAAACTAATCTAATGCATAAACAAAACGATTATACCTTCATTGAAACCTCACGAATCCATGCGGGAAGGAGATGCACCCAAGAGCTCCTCAAGATTGTTCCCGTGATCAGTGTGACTAATGTGGATTGCTCAAAGCTTTTCAACACAAATGTAGATGAGAGACAAGGTGGATGGATAGATTAGATGGGATTGAGGCAAGATTTTGACATTATGGTGGCATGATAAGGAGATTGTGGAGAGATTTTGGCAGAGGTTTCGTGCATGATTGAGTCTCTCTCAAATGGCTTGGAGAGGGTTTCATTTATAGAGTTCTTGAAAGGAGGATGGAGGGTGAGGATTAAAAAATAAGATCAAGGGCTAGGAATCAATGAGAGTTAGGGTTAGGATTGAAACCATAGCCTTGTGACAAGTGTCACAAGGAGAGTGGATGAGGGAGATCAAGGGTTGAAACTTGGTCAATGGGATTGGAGGGCTCTCATTAAAAATGAATTTTAAATTCACATGGGGAAAGGTGTGGAGGATTAAAATGAATAAAAGATTCATTTTGGGAAGAGGGGACATGACAAGTGAATTTTTAAATTCACTTTTATTTGGAGATGTGAAGATGGTACTCTTACATGTGTAAGAGAATGATAAATGAGGTGTAAGGAGGATTTGACCCTTTGAATAAAAGATTGATTTTTATTCAAAAGGTGCATGGAAGAAGGGGATAAGCAAGGTTAATTGAGTGTTTAGCTTAATTAACCTAGGTCTAGGGGATAGGTAGGCTAGGGTAGCTTAGGGTAGGTCAATTAGTAGGCTAGATCAATTAGATAACCATGATTTATCTAATTAATGAGGATTAGGAAAAAGGACAATTTAACTAAATAAATATTGTGAATATTTATTTAATCAAATGAGGATAATGTTGTAAGGTAAAAGTGATAAATTAAATGAATTAATTTATCACAAGGAATGGGTAAATGGTCAAGGTAGACAATGAGGGATAAATTAATTAAATAAAATGAATTTATTTAATTAATAGGAGGAATAATGAGGGTGTAGAGATATGGAAAATTAGTTTGTGAAGTAAGCCAATTTTAGGTGTCTACAATACTCATATTGCATTAATGAGAACAATTGGATGAGCTGTGTGCTGAGGATATTGAGGAAATTAGTCTCAAACAGGAATAGTGAAGAACAGTGATGACATTAACGAAAAGTCCAAGATAAGATGAAGATCAGAGGATGTGGTTTAAAGGGTTTGTAGATATGAGTCTTGAGATGATCCAGTCAAGTTTTTAGAGGTCCGTATAATGATCTAAAGAAGTTATGACTACTCTAGTAGATCCGGTTCTGACAGATGTTCAGTGGTGACAGAGTGTCACAGATTAGTCCGGTGGGCTCCGAAATTGCATTATCTCATTCTACAGATTGGAGGGAGTGTTATGGAAGTCTATGTGAAGTGACAACTAGATTTGTTCATGGTTTGGAGGTCCGGAAGCACCTTTTTCATTATGACAGTGATGATAGACTGTGTTCTTGAAGTTCTGGATGAAGAAGAGAAGAATTCCAGTAAGCTGATAAAGTGTGGATGTTCTTGGTGATTCAGGGAAGGTTATGATGATCGTTGGATCATGTCCAGTTAATGTTGGTGGTCTACATTGAAGTTAGAGTTTGCATTTGAAGAATAACCACAGATATTGGTGTTCTTCTTAAGACTGGCTGAGTGGATATATTACACGTCTTGCGAATGTTCTTATAAGTGTTTGCCGACTCAGATGAGTGTTCCTAAGTCGATGCCTTATATAAATAAGGGATTGTGAATTCATATTGAAGTGTGTCTTGGTGTGAATGAGTGTGGTATAGCGAAGAAGAAGAGCGAAAGGTAGAGCAGGAGTTTTGGGGCTTAAATGGAACTGATCCAGGCATAGTAAAGATGTCAATCTCTAGTTCAAGTTTGTGATGCTTGTTACTTTGTAGACAGTGTGTCTCTTGTAGGCAGTGTGCCTCTTGTGAGTAGTGTGCTCAGGCAGTGAGCCTTAATTGGCATGTGCCATCTATTTTTCTTATTCTTCTAACAAAGAATAATCCTTGGGTTAATCACCCCGTGGTTTTTCCCTTGACTAGGTTTTCCACATCAAAATCTTGGTGTCTCATGTGTTGATGTGTATCTGCTCTGGTGTTTATGCTTTATGCTTTCATGAGTGATTAATTGATATGCTATTAAATAACAAAGAGGATTTAAGTGTTTGAATTAGAAGCAAGTTTTGGACAACTGATTCACCCCCCTCTCAGTTGTCTGTCCTAAATCCAACACTTCTGATCTACAACAAATTTGGGATAGGTATGCATGTGTCTTTGCCAAACCAGTGGGATTGCCACCTTCAAGACTAGAGGACCATTGTATTCAGCTCCTTCCTAGAAGCGTTCCTCCCAACATCGGGCCCTACTGCTACCCATTTCACCAAAAGATAGAGATTGAGATGCTCATTTGAGACTTACTGAAGCAAGGTATTATTCACCCTAGTACCAATTTCATTTCTTCACCAATTCTTCTTGTCTGGAAAAAAGATGGGTCGTGGTGCATCTACATTGACTTCTGAGCACTTAATCACATCACAATCAAAGATAAGTTTCTAATTCCTATTGTTGATGAGCTTCTTGATGAGCTTCATGGCACTCATTTTTTCTCCAAGTTGGATCTTCGTTCTGGGTATCACCAAATTCAGGTTCATGAGGATGATATCCCTAAAATGGATTTCCAAACACATGATGGCCACTATGAGTTTTTGGTTATGCCCTTTGGCCTCACTAATGCTCCTTCAACATTCCAAGCATTGATGAATAAAATATTCCGGCCCTACTTGCGGAAATTCATTCTAGTCTTCTTCGATGATATCCTCATCTATAGTAAAACATGGGCTGAGCATCTCCAACATTTGGATCTCATACTGCAACTTCTCTCTAATCATTATCTCTATGCAAAATAGTCTAAATGTGTTTTTGGCCAAGAGGAAGTGGAGTATCTCAGGAATATTGTTTCAGCCCAAGGGGTTCAAGTGGATCCTGCAAAAATAGATGCCATGAAAAATTGGTCGCATCCTTAGATGCTCAAGAGCCTCCATGGTTTTTTGGGGCCAACTGGCTAGTATCACAAGTTTTTCAAGGATTACGAGAAGATTGCAGCTCCATTAATAGCTATGTTAAAAAAGGATGCTTTTACCTAGACATATGCTGCTCAATGTGCATTTGAAAAACTAAAACAAGCTATGTGTACTACACCTGTTCTAGCTATGCCAAATTTTTCTAAGACCTTCACTATTAAGAGTGATTCTTGTAGCAATGGACTTGGTGTTGTTCTCCTTCAAGATGAACATCCCATTGTGTTCACCAACAAAGCCCTTTCTAGTAAGAATTTAGTTCTCTCTACATATGAGAAGGAAATGATGGCTATTTTGCATGCAGTATAGAAGTGGCAGCCATACCTACTAGGGAATCATTTTTGCATCAAGACTAATCATCAGAGTCTAAAATATTTCCTGGAACAATGGGTTAGAAAACTCATGTTATGACTATGAGATCACTTACAAGAAGGGTAAGGACAATATTGTGGTGGATGCTCTTTCTCACACATTTGATGACCAAGCTTCTCTTTTAGCTATTTCTATGCTTGTTCCAAATTGGTTGGAATCTATCCAGTAGGGCTATGTAAATGACTCTTCATTATCTCAAATCATTCAATAGTTGGCCAATAACCCTTCTTCTATACCGCATTACTCTTGGGATGGTGCTTCTCTATAATACAAGGGTCATTTGGTGCTTCCCTAGAGCATAGATCTTCAACAGGCTATCTTCTATGAACTCCATGCTTCTCCATTGGCAAGGCACTCTGAGTTCCTCAAAACTTATGAGCAAGCACAGCATAACTTCTTTTGGAAGGGAATGAAAAGGGCAATTCAATAGATGATGGCTGAATGTGATACCTGCCAATGCAACAAGGGTGAAATGACACTCCTTCCTGGATTGTTTGAACCCTTGCCCATCCCTACATGGATTTGGACAGATATTTCTATGGATTTCATTGAGGGGCTCCCTAAATCTAGAGGGAAGACAATGATCTTGGTTGTGGTTGATCACCTCTTCAAATATAGTATTTTTTGTGCCCTCAGCCATCCCTATACTGCCTCCTTAGTTACACAAATTTTCATGGACCAAATCTTCCATCTTCATGGCATCCCTTTTTCCATTGTCTCAGATCATGATGCAACTTTCACCAGTCATTTTTAGACAAAATTATTTTGACACACTGGCACCAAACTGAAGATGAGTTCCAGGTATCACTCACAAACAGATGGTCAAACTAAAATTATCAAAAAATGTTTGGAAACTTATCTTCATTGCTTCACCTCAGAACAACAACATTAGTGGGCAAAGTGGCTCCCTCTCACTAAATGGTGGTACAATACCTCCTACCAGACTGCATCTAAAATGACTCCATATGAAGCAGTCTATGGTCAAGCATTGCTAGTGCTCCTTCCATACACCCCTAGCAGTTCACCATTTCAAGTAGTCGACATGGTTCTCCAAACCCAAGATAAGATTCTTCACATCTTATAGAACAATCTTCACATGGCAAGAAATCGAATGAAATAACAAGCTGATCAACACCATTCTAAGCGCACTTTTCAAGTAGGTGATATGGTTTTTCTTCATCTACAGTCATACAAGCAATCATCCCTGAAACTCAAAGGGTGTCATAAGATGGCTTCAAAGTTCTATGGGCTATATAAGGTTCTTTAGAAGATTGGGTCAGTTGCTTATAAATTGGAGCTTCCTCCTTCTTCCTGCGTTCATCCAATATTTCATGTCTCTTGTCTAAAGAAAGTTCTTGGCACCAACATCAGAGCACAAACTATTTTACCAGAACTAGATAATGAAGGATCCATCATTTTGGAGCTGGAGGCAATCCTTGACAGGCGCACTCGTCAGCTTCACTCTTGATCGATCACAGAGGTATTAATTCAGTGGCACGGAATGCAACCAGAGGATGCTACATGGGAAGCACTCCTTCAGATTCAGCAACAATTTCTACATCTTAAGCTTTGAGGACAAAGCTTTTCTAAGAGGGAGGAGATGTTAGGAACCTGTCTTTAACCCTTCTCTTTACTTTGTTAGTATATTACTTTTGGACGCATATGCTTCGTAAGTCGTCCCGTGAGTATATTGTATTATCCCACATTCATGTGAAGTAATAGTTGTTTAGAATAGACTTAGTATATAAGTACATGTTGAGGCCAATGAAGGCATCCACAAATTTATTGTATTGAGCTTGCTCAAAGGAGGTTGCCCCCTCAAAGTGGCCTACGATTAATAAATTCCTTCTGTGTTTCTGCTATTTATATATTTATGTTATTTCATGCATTTTTCATTATATTGTTGCAGGAGGTTCCTCTTAGTTGAAAAATATGACCAATGGAAAGAGTCCACCACAATAGCCTAAAATAGGCAAGTGTAACTCCCATGGAAGATACCGACACCTTGCACCCACTCACACCAATACTCACTTAATTAACCCTAAGCAAGCTTAAATATATATGTCAGGGAAAAACCTAGGAATAGGAAATTAAATAACCAACTAGGAAAATAAATACCTACACTAACAATTATTAGTGTCAAACCTCATAGTAGATGAGAAAAAGAAGTGAATTAAACTAGCACTATCATGCCCAACTCCACCAATCCCTATTTCACTTAGATTGCCTCGAGAAGAACCATCAATATTAATTTTGAGAAACCCCAAGGGGCGAGAAGACTATTTGCTAGTTATATTCACTGTATTAGAGGATTTGATCCTAGAGCTAGAATGGGAAATGCTAACCAAATGACCCAAATTTAATTACCTCAAAATTAGAGTATTAGAGGCAGCTAGAAATTCATCCATAAAGCAGTTAGCCACTAAACTTTCTTTTAATGGCCCTAAAACCTTATGCTAGACATACCCAATAAGACTATAATAACCTTGGAAGATCTGATGATGTCTTTCCCACAAAATTTTCTAAATAGTAAAGTTTTGACCAATGTCTTAGGCCTCAAAAAGGAATGGGGAAAAAGAAAGAGGACATCCCAAACTAGCCCAAAAATTAGAATAAGAAGTAGCAAGAACAAGATGAAGAGGTTGGTTTCAAATGTGCCACCACTGCCTCCAACAACCCTCAAAAAGATGAGACACACACTCCTCATTAACCTCATAGAGAACACATTTGAAAGGACCTCAGAATCCTCTATTTCTTATGTTGTCCCAACTAAGGCATTTGTTTTGACAAAGTAACAAAAGAGAGAATTTACACTTAGGCTAACAATAATTATTTAAGATCTTTTTCCACTAGGGGAAATCCCTATACCCAAATTGTTCATGTTCTAAGTTTTGGTACCCACAAGACATTGAACACACCTCTTTATGATCATAGCCCCAAGAAAGAGCATTAGTCTCATCTAGAGAACATCATGGCCAATCTACCCAAATAGAACATAGGGCAGCCTAGGCATCCATATCTCTAGACCTAAAGGATAGCTACTCATATCAATCCAATGATAAATGTGAGATTACCCCACCAAGATAGAAGTCTTAAATTCTAAAACTTTAGACCAACTGGCATCTAGAAATACCTTACTTAAAGGGAGGAGATGGGGAATGAAGGTGAGAATTAGGGGATGAAGATTTGAGGAATCTATCCATAAAATAACACTATGTCTATTATTGACAATTCATAATAGGTCCTGATTAACAAATGATGCACCTTTCTTGATAGTATTTCAAATCATAGATCATTTCCTATCCAAAGACATTATTGAAAGCTTAGCAGTAGCAACATGACGTAAATATTTATAGCTTATAAGTTTGGCCCAATGATGATCCTACTGCTTACACCATATCTAGTAAAGTTTAATAGCCAAGGCTTGGCTATTAAACTCAAATTACTTAAGACCAAGACCACCATTCTTCTAAGGCCTAGAAATATAGTCCTAGATAATAAGATTCTATTTTTTAGAATCTAGATTCCCTATCCAAAGAAATTTCCTAGAAAGAGAATCAAATTACTTTAGAAAACTGTAAGGAGTAGAAAGCACCAGAAATCTATAGACAAGAAGATCCTACAACACCAATATTAAGAGTAAGATACACTACAAATGCCAACCATTGGAATGTCCTGTGAGTAACTCACATTCTAAATCTCTCAAAAATCCCATTCCACTAAAGTTAATTAGGAAGACCAACTAACAAGGGAATACCAATATAATCCAAAGGAAGTTGTCCTATTCTAAACTACAAAATAAGAGAAACTCTCTATTCAATAGCCACGAGTATTAAAGAAATAAATATTTGGCATATCCTCATTAATCTCCTAAAAACTCATAGAATTAGTGGATTTTTAAGCAATAAAAATACCACCAAGAATCTAACACCCTTCATAAATTCCCCCTTCTTAGGTGATATCAAGGAATCTAAAATCCATTTCAAATGATCAACAATGAATTTAGTAATATTCTTGTAAGAGACATTACAAAGAGCAATAGGGAGAAATAGATCCAAAAAGTTAACCCCCACTTTCTTAGAAATAAAAGATAAAAGTAGAATTGATTTTTTTAAGTAGTTACTTATTAGTTTGAGATTCATGTACAACTTCTAGAAGATCATCCTTCAGGATGCCGCAAAATTCTTGGAAAAACTCAATAGGGAAGCCATCAAGACTAGGAAACTTACCTTTCTTCATTTGGAAAACACCCTTTTCCAATTCCACAAGAGTGATAGGCCCCATAAGAATACCATTCATTTCCTTAGAAACAAAAGAAGGGATGCAACCTAACCATTTATTCTGTGAGGCCCATTCATCTACCTCAAATTCACATCTTATTTTGATAGACTTGTTTTCTTATGACACTCATGGGAAGGGTATTTTACTTGTGAAGGTTATAGACTATGATGACACTACTATTATGTTTATATTTTCTAGATTAAAGTTTATGAATTATAATTAGTTTATCACTATGTATTGATTTTTGAATGAACATAATTGTGCATGATAAATCTAAATTATATTTGGTTATTTAATGTTATTTGTTTATGTTATTTTGTATTAATATGATGAATAAAACTTGTTATTTATTTTTTATTTAATTATGATAATATTGTTAATTATGAAATATTTATTATGCATATATTAATTTAATTATGAATGTTGCTTTGTCTATTATCTCAGATATATTAACATCTAGTGCAAGTGCATAGGTTAAGTTCCATGACCAATCGGAAAATCATGGAGATTCCCTAAGAAACCACTGTTGTATATCCCCGGTGTATCTAGGCCTTATCTTAAGATAGGATTAATGTCTTCTTATGTAAAAGTGTTGTGAGTGTGATTGTGTTAATAATTTTTAAAAATTTATTTTTATTATCCAATATGGGGTGTGGTTGAATTCCCTTTAAGTGTCAAATTTCGGATTTGAACTTACAAGGGAGACTTTGGGGTCATAAAGTATTATTCTCTTCATTATTTGTGTAAAATTAAACCCCTATAGTGATAACCTATGAGTGAGGCCCATGTTTGAATGTTTAAAAAATGCTTTGGAAGTATCTAGAGGCTTGAAAAGTACCTTGGAAGATAGGTGATGAGTTTTTGGGAGATAAAACCTATTTTTGAATTGTGTCAAACCCTGATCCTAGTTTTATTTTTCTTTTATGTATTATCCTTTAGAAGCTTGTTTAGGGGTTGGCCTTTCTATTGTTGGAAATTTTCTATTTTGAGGATCAAGGGTTTGGAAGATGGAAATTTGGAGAAAAATCTTGGGAGCTTGGAGAAGATGAAGAATTTGGATCAAGGCTTCACCTAACTTGATTGAACCATTGAGATAGGATTTTAAGTCAGTTTTAGATTATGGTAGCATTGTTTGTGATTATTATCAAAAAAATATGATTGATAATTTTTCTATGGATTCTCTTATTTTTCTGTGTTGAAAACCCCTTTGTTTATTTCTACTTTGTGTATTGATAACTTTGGACCTATGGGGTTATGTTGGGTGTGTATCTTCTCATTTGGGCTAAGAGCCACCCATGTATTGGGGTTGAGAGAGGTGTGGACCCTCTCTTGGGAAAAAAAATTATTGTATGGTGTTTTGGCATGAATGTCATTGTGTATGGTGATTGCATTGTGGAGAGGAGTTGAATATTTTTCTGGGTTATTTGTGTTGTGGTATATATGTGTTTTGGCATGAGTGTCTTTGTGTATGGTAATTGGGTTACGGAGAGGAGCTAAATATTTTTGTGGGTTATTTGTGTTGTGATGAATATATGATTTGGATGATAGAGTATTGTGAGGAATTGGAGAGTTGTGAAATTCTTTAAAAATTAAATATATTGTGAGATATTTGTGTTGATGAGATTATGTGATTTGAATGAGGGATTATTGTGTTGATTTGGAGAGTTGTGAGAATCTTTGATTTATGAAGAGATGAATATTGTTGTTATACTTTGATTCAAGTCCCTAAAAGGTTAGTTAGTCCCCTTGACTACCCCTTATTAATGGATCTTGAGAAGATCCATTTGTTGGTGTTAGCCATTGGGTAGTTTTCATATTTATGTGTATTTGTGTGTACTTATGTTGTAAAACTAGTTTCATGGGAGCCTCCTAGCTCGAGGGTGGACTTGCTTGTAAGTCCTATGGTTGGGAGGTGAGATAGCCTTGGTCATGAGAGGATATGTGGCTATTTGTGTTGCAAATTTGAACTTCATTATGGATGGGAACCTCATTGTGAAGGTATGAAGAATAATCACCTTATATCTTTTAAACACCCTCATTGTTGATGGGTTTATGTGATTATACCCATTTTGGGTTTGAAACATTAGTTTGCCATAAAATAAATGAGTCTATCTTGTAAATAGAATTACGATTATATTTGACCATTGTAACTATTTTTTTAGAAGAGAAACATACATTTTTTGTATACCTTGAAGACTTTATATTCATATGTATTCATTCAACATTTCCAAATTCATATGATTGTGATAGAGGACAATAATGTTTTGACCATAACTTTTGATTGGTCAACTGGGTTGTCTTAATTTTTGGATATGTTGTTTTGACCTAAGTAATAGAAAAACCCTTTAAATTGTATCTCTCAATTCTATCTATAGAATTCTCTGTAATTAAATCTATAGGACTATTTTATAATAGGTCACTATTTGAGATAGAGAATAGAAGTCTTTTAACCATAATTTTTGGATATGCTGTTCTAAACTAAGGATTAGAAAAACCTTTAAAATTTTATCTCTCAATCATATGTCAATCATTCTCTATGAATGAATTTAAAGTACTATTTTATAATACTTTTGTAATAGACTTTCATGCAGACCTGTAGGTCTTTTTCCATTCATAGTCCATTGTGAATTTGTAATATATTTTTTGGGTTTTGTATTAATGTATGTCTTCTTTATTTTCCATATATTATAAGTCAAAAAATGTTATGTTTTGATCAAGTTATGACAGTTTTACTCCAGGATGTAATTGTGTGAGTACAACCTCATTTTGCATGATGAGACTAACTTATGTGAACCATTAGAAAGGTCTTGGAAGTCTTTAATTTTGTTTGATTTTTTTTTGAAAGATTTCTAAAGTCATTTTTTTTATAAATCCATTTCATGTTTATTCCACTTTCATGGCATTCCACATGACCACTATTCTTAAAGGTGTTACATCCAACAATTCCTCTGCCTCCTTACACTTGAAAATTGTTTGAGATATTTGGTCAAATAAATTACATTCTTCTATTATAGGTGAATATTTAATGAGGCATTTTTTCAAACAATTCACTTGTATGTATAATTTGCATGGAAGTTTACTTGAGTGGCTTTAATAATAGCCTTTACACAAAATCTATATCCTTATGCTTTTGTGGATATTCTCCAATTATATTTTCAAACAAAAAAGTTGTTGAGTTTAGGTCCAATTATTTGTAACTATTGCGCTCTATTTATGGTGCCCTTCTCTTTTGCATTGTGCCTAGCTTGTAAATGGCATGCCATTATGAAAGATGGAAGCATCTTTCTACCATTGATGTTATTATTTTATGTCTCAATTTATATGGTTTTTGTGTCGGATTTGACTATGCTCCACCTTAATTTTTTTACTTGAGCCATGTATGAAATATATTAAAAATAAACTTAATACTTAGTTCAAATGTTTCTTGCACATCTTGAATGGACTGAGATTTGAATGCTTAGGCCAAGATTCATGTTTGATCAACTTGTGTGGGATCTCTATATAACCAAGTCATTGAATTTTATATTTCTATAGGAATTAACTTGCTTGGCTTGATGTTGCATTTATGTAATATCATTATATATATGGGTAGTATGTATTCATAGTGTACTAATTGATTGTATAAGTTCACTATACTCTATTATGTAGATTTGTTCATTCTGATGAAGTGTTGCATCAAATAAAGTTGCAAGATTAAACTATAATCTCTTGGTAGAATTGATAATTGTTATTGTGAATGGTTGATATGGAATAGCTATAATTGTATCATAAACATATTATTGCAAGAGTGAGTCTTCAAGGATTTGATCTTTTCTTCTAAGCTTTTACTATTTTGTATACTCACACTTGAATAATGTTGAGAGTTAAAAAAGTAGTAGACATCATTAACCATAATTTCATAGTAAGACCTAATACCTATGATATCATTGTATATGTTATGTCAGAAAAGTAAACTTGGGGGCATTTTCCTCTTAAGGTTTAGCTCCCGGGTCCTTTAGAATGCATTTAGAGTATCTTGCATGATTTTGATGACTCCCAATGAGAAAACCCTGGAGTTTCATGGCAAATAGGACTCATGGGATGCACTTAACATAAATCCTACCTAAAATACGGTGGAGGACATGGGCGCCTGCACCCTAGTCTTGCCCTATTTTAGGTAGGGACCAATTTCAAAGTGTTGGTTTATGACAATTATTTAGGTCCTATGTTGACACGATAAGTTTGAATTACAAAATTCTTAGCGGGAATGTTTGTAGTTGCACATATAAGCATGATTAGTGATTCATTTGTAAACTAGATGGACATTTTGATTCATAATCTTCTATGAAAGTGATTCAAGGCATTCATTGTGTTGCAGAGTAGTACTTTGTTGTTATTGTGTTTGTGTTTGCAGATTTGACACCCATCTCCTCATGGCATGAAGAGCATCTTCCTTCCATGAGATCTTCACTACAAGGTGATATCTATTATGTCTTCAATCATTTATCATTTGGATTTTTGCCTCTATCCCACCGAGATATGCACTCTTATCTGACAATAGTGTTTGGAAGACTTGAATGTCTCTCCGGGGCTTGACCGATGCAAGCCTCTAAACACCACAACCCCCTCCCACACTCCTTGTGATTGTAGGTTATAGGTGTCAAGTCTCATGGAGTGGAGTTGCAGGAAGGAGTAGTAGACACAGAGGATTCAGGATCTGAAAGAAGTAGGACACTAGTGCTTTTCCTGGACTAGGGTGCTAGTCCCCGTGTCCTCTACAGTGGAATCTCTAGAAACTGAAGTTGTAGTGCAGATCAGTGTCAGAAGAAGATAAGGATCCCACAAAGAAACAGGTACCTTGGACTTGGGTGATAGTCCCCGTGTCCCCAACTTTTCTACCTTCTAAACATCAAAAAATAGTAAGTTAAATATCTCTGTCCTTTGCCTCAGTCTGAAAGGATTTTTCATAATTTGATAATTTGCTTACTAATTTGCATAATTAGGGTTTCTAAGCATAATTGAACATTAAATAGAGACATTGTTTGATACATCCAAGAGTCCATAGCTTCCCAAGTACTTGCCCAATATGACAGGTGATTGCTCTCACTTAGTGGAGATTCAACTTGGTTGATAAGCCCTTGGAATGTTTGTTGGGAAAGGAGGATTACACATAAACCCCTAAAATCAACAACCCCCTTTTCTCCACAAAACATTTTGGTGAACCCATGTTTTTGAACTTTTTGGAACCTTGTTAAGTATTTTTTGATATATTTGCATTCATTCATCTTATTCCATTCAAAAAATTACAAAAAAATTGAAAAATTTGAAAAATTTGAAATAAATTGGCATTTTAGACTTGCATTTTAGCATAATTTGAAATATTTGGCATTAAATTTCATTAAATTTCTATCATTTTTAGTAGATATGATTTAATTTTTAGAAATTCATCATTTAAAATACATTTACATTGCATTTGTGTGCTTAATTTGACAGAAATTGCTTGAAATTGTGCACTTTTCACGAAAACCTAGTTTTGCATTAACTAGGGTTTGTAGTCAAAATCTTGTTTCAGATTTTACTACCATTTTAAAACACTCATTAGGATTGATTTCTAACTTTAGTGTTGCATCATAGTGGTTTTCTTGCAAAATCTCATGCCTAGGGTTTGAAAACCTTGCATTTTCACTAGATTTGGGCCTTATCATCTCTCTAGATTTGCACCATAGGCATGTTGTAATGGATTTTTATGAATTAATTGGATATTATTAGGGTTAATATCTTTTGAACCTCCTCATATTCCTTACAACACCATTTCTACTAGGCCTTTGCACTGAAAATTTGTGAAAAATTGCATATTTTGACTATATTTTCACTAGGGTTTGACCTTGAGTGGCACTACAAGCATGTTGTGACAGATTTTTTAGCATTAGGTAGATTTTCTTACTGTTATAATTTTATTTCCATCATCATTTTCCTCACAACACCCTTTTTCATACTATTTTGCATTGAGATTTGCTAAAAAAATTGCATATTTTGGCCTATTTTCACTAGGTTTTGACTTGTCATCACTCCAAAGTTGCTTCAAAAGCATGTTGTGAAAGATATTTTTGCATAATTGGACTATTATTTGGCATATAATTTTTTGTCCTCTTTAAAATTTTTCACAACACCTCTTCTTTCACTAGTGTGCATTGAAAAAAGTCAAAAAACCAAGCATTTTGATCTTAAACATATCTGGCTCCTAGGGTTTGTTCTATTAGTTTGTGCATGGTTTTGTATGAGTATTATTAATCATTGCCCTAATATAAATATCCATTTATGAAGAAGCATAAGACTCATGGGATCTAGTGCCTTTGAAGAATTCGACATTCCTACCTCTAAAAATCCATTGAATACCTTCTTTACAAAAGGTGACACAAATTTTGCAAGACATTATACCTTGTACAACCACTATGGAAGATAAAACATTTCATGATGTCGATGACATTATTGAAGTGGTCACACATGTACCTGATGAGAAAATAAACAAACTTGATAAAGATTTAGCCAAATTTCAAGCATTTGTTGGAAGTGAAAGGATAGCGGAAGAAGTCGTCCCTGTGATCCACCACATAAGAGAATTGATAAAAGGACAAGATGGTATTAATGTGGTTTGAGGTCTAATGCATATAGTATAGAATAATGTCATGACAATGATTGAATGTGTGAATGGTATTAAGAGCATGTCGTCATTGTCTCATACACAAGTATCGACACCTATACCGACTACGGGAATATCTACATATACATCAATGATTTTAACCACTAATGCAAATGCTTGTAGTAATGCTACCACTAGTATTGGAGTATCTACTGGGACAAATTCACAAAATTACAAAGTTGTGGGATTTAACTATCAAAACTTGGTATCTAAAAGGACTTCTTCTATGAATAAGTACTCTCAACCAACTCTTCATCCCACCTATTCGTAACCATCTTCCACATACCACTATGTCCAACCACCACTAAATTATTCACAACCTTTGCTTATCACTACTCAGGCTCAATCACCTCCTCACTTTGGTTCCAATTCCTCACAGCAAACCGCATCTCCCAATGATCCCATCCTAAATCAACTTTTGCAAGGCATGACTTCATTACAACAAAAGGTGACAAACTTGACAAATTATTCACAACCTAATATACCAACTTATCATGCTTGTAAGCATTTATCTTATGCAATCTTGAGAACCCCTATGCCTGAGAGGTTTGAGACTCCTCACTTTGAAAAATATGGTGGAAAAGGTGATCCTAATACTCATGTGGCAGTATTCACGACTATGTGTAGCGATTTCTACTTTGAAGAGGATTTGTTAGCAAAAATTTTCTCATGATCTCTCAAAGATACAACTCTAGAATGGTTTTGTTCTTTACCTCTGAATTCAATACATTCCTTTTCACAATTAGTTGATCAATTTTTACAACATTTTCAAGCAAATATTGGACCTCAAGTCTCCTTGATTCATTTAGTTCATTGCAAGCAATGTCCAAAAGAGAAATTAACTAAGTTTATCAGTCGGTATCAATCTATCTATGTGCAAATTCAATACCAAATGAAGGATGAGGATGTTTAGAAGGTGTTTATTACAAATCTACAACCTAAGATTTGTGATAATATTCCCTTGATGAATTATAACTCCTTTCAATATTTATGCACTGCCCTTCATGACTATCAACTTTCGTCTAGTCAGTATGAAAACCAAAACTCATCAACTCAAGTTGGACAATCCATGGGTGGACCATCACAAAATAACTTCAAATAGAATAATAGGAGTTTCATCAAGGTACTGAATTCAAATAACTTTTCACAAGTGTCTACTATCATTAATCCAAAGAAGGCACTATATCAACAAAAAAAGTTTACTTCAATATCTGAATCCTATCATTATATCATGAATCAAGCTCTGAGTAATAATCTTATGAAGCTTCCCCTGATTAAACCTTTAGATCCTAGTAGAGCACAAGGACCTTATTTTGATAGTAATGCTTTTTTTCATTACTGCCAGACACAAGGACATGATACCAAACAATGTATGCATCTTAAACATGAAATACAAGACCTCATTAACTCAAATGTGATATAGATATCAGGTGTGAATGATAATGGGAATAAGTCTATTGCTCCACCAAATCAGAACTTATAGATCTTCACTAATCCTTTCCCTAAGCATAATGATAATAATTTGATGGAACAAAACACACTAGAGGTAGAGTATAACTATTTGGGCTATCATGAGATTATTACTACAATAGAAGTGGATACTTGGAAAATATTGAAGTATCAACTTGTCCACGAAGGAATGGTATTTATTCTAAAGTTCCTCCTCCATTATCCCTTCAAAGATAGGGAGATACACAACATACATCAAAAAGACAAATGGAACAAGAGACGCTGATAAAAGAAAAGGTCGAGATAGTACATGATAGTCCTTGTCACTATGATAGACGAACTCAACAATGAAAGCTAGCTAAAAATTAGAAAAGAGCAAGGCGATTATCATCAGTTGGAAATAATAGTGGTTCTCTTCCTCATAAGAAACAAAAGATATCATATACACAAGGATATGAGAAACAAACATCACATGGACTTCTTGACAACAAACAAGACTCTCATAAGAACCACTGAAGCTTCTCACAAAACTTGATGGAGCATCTCTCCAAGAGGCTTGCAAGCTCCAAAATCTAGTACATTTGTACTGACAGGTAAGTATTTCTAACCCTTTACCTCCATGATGTTTCTCCCCCATGATGTGCTACATGTTGTTTAGGCCTCCTAGGATGACCCTTGATACTCTCGTAAGGTCAAGGATACTAGGAAACTGCCTCTGTTGTGGCCCTTCTTCTATTTGTATCATCATTCTTCTATATTGCTTCTCCTCTATTTTTATTGTTGTGTGTTGTGTCTTATGGACATACCATTGTGATTGGTGACTTGGGGGCACCCTCCTACATGACTGTGTTGAAATACACTTGACAATTGAGAGGGTGGGGGGGTGAATCAGTTGTCACAAAAACTAAGCTTCATATGAACATCAAACCATCAACAATTTAATTACTTATAATCAGATTTAACCATGAAAGCATGAAACCATAAACTTAATCACAAACACACATCCAACATAGTAGACACTAGATTTTTACATGGAAAGCCCTAAAAGGGAAAAACCACGGTGGGTTTTAGCCCACAGAAATATATAAGTTATAACAATACCGAAAAATAGAGGCTCACTACCTAGATTGCTCACTACAAAGAAAGGCTCACTGCCAAAGGGTGGCTCACTGCCAAGGGTGGCTCAGTGTCAAGGGGTGGCTCACTAGCAAAGTGGTGAACTAATTAAGTAGCATCTACACCATGCTAGGATTTAGTTCCATTGAAGCACAAATTCTCTGCTCTTCTCTTTCACACCTTTGTACTTATCTCTTCATATTCACACACACTTTTTTGCTACTTTATTACATGCTTTTATACAATTCATCAACCTTGGAATGTACATCAAGGTCGGCATTACATTCATCAACCATTGGAACAATCTCCAAGGTCAATATTACAAAACATACACAGAAATAGGTCTAGAACTATTATAAAATTTAGCTAAGGAAAGATGTAGAGAAGTATGATGAACACACCACACCTTAGTTGGGACTCAAATGCAATCCTCTATGCCACAACATGCTTCTACAATCTTCAATGCATCTCCACAAATAGTAAAAACAACCAAGTCGGCCAAGACTAGAGTTAACACTAGGTTTTCTAAGAACATTCTTCTTTCACGATCCACACTTCTCTTTGCAGACCAATCCAAAGGTAGGAACACAATCAAGAGACATCCACAAGCACATTGTAATCACTAGGAACAACCACACAATATCTAACCACTCTGTCAAGAAGATTCTTCAAACCAGAGCACAAGAACAACACTGTCAACTACTATCATAAAGAAAGGATAGCTTGTGGACCACCAAATCACAAACCATTAGAGTTGAAGGTACTTAACATTATCTTAGACTCATCTCTAGAACTGTAGATCAAAATACTTCAATGTAGAGGAATGTGGAGCATAACACTTTCTCCCTCTCTTTGCCAAACATATAGAAAAAGTTGTTTTCACTCTGGTGAACATAACTCACTCAATTCTTCATACCGGAGGCTCATACTCAGAACATAGCATCTTCAGATGGACTTCTAAATAAATTCCAATCCATAGACAAAGATATTCATTCTACAAAAAATACAAATCATGCTTCTGGACTATTCTTCTATATGCAATACACTGTTTCCATTGCAACTCACTATTTCTACCGAAGAAGCTAATTTTCTCAATATCACCAACATCAAGATTACTTACATAAGTAAATACAAAGCATCTTACTCATTACAAGAAAACAATAGGATAGAAGCATAGTTGACACCAATGACAACATAGATATGTTGACATCAATGACAACACCGATTAGGCACATACTTGCAACAATCTCCCCCTTTGTCGTTGATGGCAACATATGATGTGAAAAACTATAAAGACCATCAAGACATGATTCTCCCCCTTTCTCTTTACACATCTGCAATTCTTTTTTGCTTCTAAGTTTTTCACATGATTTCTCTCCCCCTTTGACATCAATGGCAAAGGGTACATATTTGCATCCTACTGTTCTAATCCAACTAAACTGTTATCAACAAATCTAGCTACTCCCCCCAAGAGGTATCTTTTATTGGCCTAGGTAATCAATTTTAGTCACTTTTCACTTTTATTTCACTTAATTCTAAATACAATCTTGTCTACAGTCAAAGGATTATGTTCCCAAGTTTGATTCTTCTCAATGTGTTCTTCAGCAACCCTTGTTCTTGTTAGTCACCAATGATTTGATCTTCAGTGTGATGTTCTTGCACAAATCCTATTGGTCTTAGAAATACTTTCTGAAGCTTCTTCATCCTCTACTTCCTTTCCTTTTTCTTCATTGCTTCATGAAGACACAACTAATTCATATCCATTCTCCTCAAAGTTCATTAAGTACTGTCAATCATCATGAAGAATTGCTCTATGCAGGGAACAATGAACCCAAACCTTTTTGCACAATTCTTTTATCCTTCTCAAATACAGTCTCAGTCCTGATTTAGACTTTTGTTGCTGACCCTTGACCTTATCTCTTTATGATGGGTTACTAGCATCAATCTTTTGGTCGGGGAGGAAAGATTTTCAATAAGACTCCCCCTGTGCCTAAGCTCCTAATTTACTTCCCGGAGGAAACATCTACACCAAAAGCTGGTGCAGATTCATTCTTGACTTCAATCACATCTTTCTTGATCTAGATCTTGTCCATTTCTTTCTTGGTTTCATCCGGATCAACTTTTTGCTTTCCCTTCTCATTCCTCTGCTCTCCTAATTTACTTCCTAGAGGAAATATCTACACCAAAAGCTAGTGCAGATTCATCCTTGACTTCAATCACATATTTCTTGATCCAGATCTTGTCCATTTCTTTCTTGGTTTTAACTGGATCAACTTTTTCCTTTCCCTTATCATTTCTTTGCTCTATTTTCTTTTCTTCAGGATAGTAGTTTCTTTTCACATCCTTGCTTCTACAAAACTTTGCCACATGTCCAGGTTTGTTGCAATCGTAACACATAATACTTCCTTGTCCTTGATTTCTCCCTCTGAATGAATTTATCCTTGATCTGCATTGATTAGCCATGTGCCCAAGTCTATTGTAAGCAAAGCACTTTCCATTCAAAGATTGAGTTTTCTTTGCATTGTTGAAGCCATTTCTTGTCCTACCCCTATATTCACTTGCTATGTGATTAGTTCTTTTTGCAGTTGAAACATTGATCAGAGAAAGATGAAACATCTTGATTCATTTTACTTCTACATTGAGTAACCCTATGACCAAATTCACTACATGAGTAACAATAACCATTGAAAGATGGATACCTTTGTGCATTTGGTTACTTGATCATAGATCTTCTTGATCTGTTCCTTTGGTCTTGAGTTAGTTTGCATTTGTGCTCCCTGACTTCAGAATTATTTTCTTGATTTGTTTTGGAACTTTTATCTTTCATAGGTCTCATATTGTTTATGTCATTAGGATTTTTTTGACTTGCTTCAGCCATTAGTTTATCAAATTTGGCTGCACTTATACTGAGTTTGTCTTGTTGCACCCATGCATGTTTTAGATCATCTTTCAGATCCACAACATCTTCTTCAAGCTTCAAGCAATCATTTGTTTTATTTTTCAATCATTCTTCAATTTTTTTCTTTTTCTTCATTTGCTAACTTCAAGTCTTTACTACTATCCTCAAGTCTTTGCATAAGCTCTTTGATTTTCCTTTTTAACTCTTTGATGCATTCATTTGATTCTGCTATACTTACTTTCAAGTTTATGTTTTCTTCTTCAGGTTTCTCAAGATTTTCAAGAGCAATTTTGGATTCTTTAGTGGACAGATATTCATCTTGAGAGGAATTTATATTGTTACAGGCTTCAGACATAGATTTAGATTCAGCATTGGCAATCAAACACCAATTCATTTGTCCTTTTACTTCATACTGGTAACCTTTCTCCATTTTCTTCTCTTCAGTATCATCCTCTTCTTTGGTGAAGACCTTTTCCTTTCTTGTATTGTAAGACAACCTATTGATTTCTGAATACTTCTATATGTCCTCATCAACCCTGACATTTGAACTCTTAATGATCTTTTTTAGTCTTTTATTGTAACACCGGTAGGCCTTAATCATAGTAGAGTATCGAAGGAAAGGTCCTTCATCATACTTAGCATCAAACTTGCCTAGCTCTTCTTCTCTTTTGATATAACATTTGCTTCCAAAAACTTTGAAATATTTTACTGAAGGTATTCTTCCATACCACAATTCATAAGGAGTTTTAGTATCATTACCTTTGACTTGAACTCTGTTTTGAATATAGACAATACTATGTATAGCTTCTTTCCAATATGCTTCTGGTAGGTCAGCTTCTTGAACAGACTTGCTCATTATTTCTATTACTCTATTCTCTCTGGATAGCTGTCTTTTTATTCCATGGGTCTCACACCACATATTGAATATATCAAAGGTAAACTCTTCACTTCTGTCAGAGTTTAGACATTTGATTTTCACATTTAGTTCATATTCAACCATTGTTTTGAAGACTTTAAATACATCTTGAGCTTCTGATCTTTCTTTGAGAAAACTAACCCAAGTCATTCTAGAATAATCATGAACAAAGAACATAAAGTACTTGTCATCTTGGAGATTGTTTACTCTTGTAGGTCCACAAAGGTTTGTATGAATCAATTCCATCAGTCTAGTTGAGGATCTTTCTTCGTCCTGTTGACTTCCTCTTGCTTGCTTCTCAGCTTGACACTTATTATAGGTGATGTTGCTATAATGTATCCTTTCTAATAGATCTTTCACAACTTGTGTTGAGCTTATCCTTGCTAGATCATTAGGATTGATGTGACATAATTTCCTATGCCAAAGCTAGCTTTCATGATTCTGAATAATGTTGTCTTATCTAAGATGATAAAGATTTCCCTCTGTCCTTTTCCCACCAGCTATTACAGCTCCAAATTTCTCTCTGATTTCAAAGGTATCATTCTGAAATATGAAACTGTATCCTTCTCTGCATAATTGTCCAACAGTTAGGAGATTTTGTCTTAGGCTTTCGACATAGAGAACATTATCTGTATGTTGTCTTCCATCAAAACTAATTGAACCTTTTCCACATATTTTAGCAGTATGGTCATCTCCAAATCTAACTAATCCTTCTTCATTCTTCACAAGATGCATAAACTTGCCTTTATCACTAGTCATATGATTTGAGCAGCCACTGTCAATAACCCAATTGTTTTTTATATCTTCGTTGTCAATACTTACCTCTGGATCAAAATTTTCATCATCTTTGCAATTGTCATTCTTTGAATTGAAACAATAGTCATCATCTTCATCATCTTCAACATGATAAAAGGTTTTCTTGGATTTTCTACTTTTGCCTTCTTCATCATAAATTTTTGAGTTTCTTTTTGGACATCTACATGCATAGTCTCTAGCTTCACCACACTTGAAACAATTCAAAAATAATTCATCGTAGTGTGACATCCTAGATCAACCTCAAGCTGTTAGGCTTACCTCTAAGGAAGCTTGCTCTAATACCAATTGTTGAAATACACTAGACAACTAAGAGGGAGGATGAATCAGTTGTCAAAAAAATTGAGCTTAATATGAACATCAAACCATCAACAATTTAATTGCTTATAATTAGATTTAACCATGAAAGAATGAAACCATAAACTTAATCACAAAAACACATCCAACAGAGTAGACACTAGATTTTTATGTGGAAAACCCTAAAATAGAAAAACCATGGTGGGTGTTAGCCCACAGAAATATATGAGTTATAACAATATCAAAAAATAGAGGCTCACTACCTACAGGGCTCACTGCCAAAGGGTGGCTCACTACCAAGGGTGGCTCACTGCCAAGGGGTGGCCCACTGCCAAAGTGGTGAACTGATTAAGTAGCATCTACACCATGCCAGGATTCAGTTCCATTGAAGTACAATATAACTTCTCTGCTCTGCTCTTTCACACCTTCGCACTTATCTCTTCATATTCACACACACACCCACACTTTTTCTCTACATTATTACATGCTTTTATACAATTCATCAACCTTCGAATGTACATCAAGGTTGGCATTACATTCATCAACCATTGGAACAATCTCCAAGGTCGGCATTACAAAACATACATAGAAATAGGTCTAGACCTATTACAAAATTTAGCTAAGTAAAGATGTAAAGAAGTAAGATGAACACACCATGCCTTAGCTAGGACTCAAATACAAACCTCCATGCCACAACACACTTCTACAATCTTTAATTCATCTCCACAAATAGTAAAAACAACCAAGTTAGACAAGACTGGAGTTAACACTAGGTTTTCTAAGAACATTCTTCTTTCACAATCCACACTTCTCTTTGCAGACCAATCCAAAGGTAGGAACATGATCAGGAGACATCCACAAGCACATTGTAATCACCAGGAACAACTACATGATCTCTAACCACTCTATCAAGAAGATTCTTCAAACTAGAGCACAAGAACAACACTATCAACTACTATCATAAAGAAAGGATAGCTTGCAGACTGCCAAATCATGAACCATTGGAGTTGAAGGCACTTAACATTATCTTAGACTTATATCTAGAACTGTAGATCAAAATACTTCAATGCGGAGGAATGCAGAGGAATGCAGAGTATAACACTTTCTCCCTGTCTTTGCCAAACATATAGAAAAAGCTATTTTCACTCTGGTGAGCATAACTCACTCAATTCTTTATACCAGAGGCTCAAACTCAGAACAAAGCATCTTCAGATGGACTTCTAAATAACTTCCAATCTGCAAACAAAGATATTCATTCTATAGAAAATGTAGAGCATTCTTTTGGATTGTTCTTCTGTATGCAATACACTGTTTCCACTGCAACTTACTGTTTCTACCAGAGAAGCTAATTTTCTTAATATCCTAAACATCAAGATTACTTTAAATAAGTAAATATAAATCATATTACTCATTACAAGAAAACAACAAGATAGGAGCACAATTGAGACCAATGATAACACATATATGTTGACATCAATGACAACACCAATTAGGCACATACTTGCAATGGACTATCCCTAAGGCACTTGTTTCTCCTCTCTTGATTTGTTGTTTCCCTTCCTCTAGTGGTTCTATCAAGTGGGTGGATGATGAAAGACATTTTACACTGATGTGGACCTAGTATCCCTTTAGCGAGAAATCAAAAAATGGATCTAGTCCATACATCATACGACAGGGTTGATATGTATTATTCGATGCTTAGCTCGTAGAATCACTCCGTGTGATCTTGATGGTGTCTTATCACACTTACAAAACATAACAGTACTACTACTCCGTGCACTTTTTCTATCTTGAATCTTGCATTCCTTGGTTCTCTATGTGATTGATCATATGCATTGTTGTTTATCATGATTATATGGACTATAACACTTTTCTTGCAGGAATGTGTTTGTGGGAACATTTGGCGATTGTAAAGTATATGTCACCTCCGGGGGTATGGGCTTTGTGAGAGCTTGTGTTCCCTTGTGTGTTTTCTTCCTACCTTAATGTGCTTGATATCAATACACAACATCAACCACCTTAATGTGGGGGCATATATAAGGTAAGCTATCTGTTGGAGATGCTAGCAATGTGCGTTTGTGAATCTTCAATCTATTGCAATCACTTAAGCCCTCTGTGGAGGTGGGATATCATGCATATCCTATTTATCTTAAGTGAGCTCCGTGCAAGGTGCGGATGGTGTATTTCTCGAGGAGAGTGCACAATCCTGTCATTTTCTAAAAGTCCTTTGCGGAGGCGAGGAGCGGTTCTGTGACTAACTTAACCATTAAGCGTGTCTTCAGTGATTGTTGTGGCGAAGCGCAATCGTTGGTGTGTGTCTGTAATGTGCCTAAGATGGTGATGAACATAGAAATAGGAACACTCCATTGCTTGTTTTCTGTGTTTTCTCTGTGTCTTCCATGTGTGTGTATGGCATGCTTGATTTGTTTGGCATGTTTGTTCTCAAGTGTAGTCTTAAAGACTGGTGGCGATGAGTTCCTCCTGCACTCTGAGATTTGTTTGGCATGTGTGTTTCCAGATGTGTAGTCTTAAAGACTAGTGGCAATGAGTCCCTCCTACACTATGGGTTGTGTGTTTACTTCCCTTGTACTTGCATCTGCATTTCATATATGAGAAAAAGAAAAAGGAAAATCTATTGGTTTTAGGACAAACAACTGAGAGGGGGGTGAATCAGTTGTCACAAAACTTTCTTCTCTTTAAACACTTAAATCCTTCTTGTATTTTAACAACATAATAATAATAATTCAATCATGGAAGCACAATGCAATAATTCAAGAGTAGAAACAAATTAACACATATGACACCAAGATTTTAATGTGGAAAATTTAGTTAAGGGAAAAACCACGGGGTGACTAACCCAAGATTGTATTCTCTGTTAAAAGAATAAGAAAAAAATGGTACATGCTAGTTAGGGCTCACTACCCGAGCACACTACTCACAAGAGGCCCACTACCTATAGAATAATAAATATTACATACTTGAACTAGAGATTAGCATCTTCACCATGCTTGAGTTAGTTCCATTTAAGCTAAATACTTATTCTCTGCTTTTCGCTCTTCTCCTCTCTACCACTTTCTCATCTCAACAAGGATACTTTGAAATGACTTCACAACTCTTATTTATATCAGACATCAACTTTGAAATGATCATCAAAGTTGGCACAACATATTCTATCACAGAGAAATTACAAAGATACAAATTGATTTGTTACAAGAACTTCATGTGTATCACCACACTGTCAGCCACACATATTTGGGACTTCAAACTTCTTTGAGGAACACATCATGCTTTGCAGAACATCTTCAAGATCATTTGTAAGATGTGTAAAACATCCGATTGGCCATGATTAGGAAGAACACCATCATTCAAGAGTAAATCTTCAATTACGAGCTCAATCTTCAATGCGGACCATCAACACGAACTGGACACAATCTAGAGACCCCCATGTTGGTTTTTCTTCTAAATCAGCATCAGGGGTTTGCCAGTTCTAATGCACAGGCAGATTCAGCCAACTAATACAGGAGGTTGCATGAGCTACCTCCCCTTCACTTTTGGTTCTGCCACACCAAGGGGGGTATCCCTATAACTCAAGATGTAACCCTGACTAGCTCAATGACTGATAGATTTAACTTGACAACAATAGGTAGAATACTCTCATGCATGGACCAAGATCTGCATGACAGATCACAAGGTTGGCAACATTCTTGGACATATGTGTCTGGTTGGGTATGAGAGTATGCAGGGGGTTCCTAATCCTACTCCTACAACTACTAGATGGAGGTGATGAAATGGGTGGACATAATGTCCTGGATGCAAGACAAGGGGTTTTGGCTCATAACTACTGACCCAGGAGCAGACTGGTGCCTATCCATTGGGCAAGGAGTCAACTAGACGTATACAACAGAAGGTTTGCAACTTTCACTCAAGTTTCAGGGGGTTGGACTGATGCTTTCTTTACAAACATCACCTAAGAATGGGTATCTAACTGCCTCTACTTACAGATATCCCTGCTGACATGCAACCTTCCCCATGCTCAACCTAAAACAATTTAATCCACTCCTTGAATGGAAGTTAGAGATCAAACATGTGATACAAAAAACCATACCCCAGAACTTGAGAAACCCTTAGCAACCAGATTCAAAAGAAGGAGAATAACATGCAACAAATGGAGACAAGCAGATAGACACATGCAATAAGCATTTTTCATATAACATTAACACTGAAACTGAAAATATGTGCAAAATACATTCATGTTGCAACTCATAAACTCCAAAATGGGATAGAACAACCAGGATCATGCCATGTTCTTTGTTATTTACACAAAAATGCCTCAGGACTTCAACAACCTACAAATGAGCAACACAACCCTACTTATACAACAAGGAGGTGCTCAGCCTTAACCACCAGGCCAACTCAAAATTTGCCAGAAACAACACATCATTAGATTGGTGATCAAACATTCAATACAGTAGGAAGGGGAGGAGATAGGAAGAAACCTCGAGCCCTACGTTTCTGCCTGGGGAATCACATCATCAATCGAGTGGTTGAAACATCCACGCCATCGCCCATACCTCTGCAACAGCCACCATTAATGGTGTACCAACCCGTGGCCATGGGAAATACAGAATACTATGCATCGTGAACCTTTCCCGCCAAAATGTATCATCCTGATATTTCAAATTTATGTGGGAACTAATTATCCCACATGCACCCCGCGGCAACCCTCTTAACACTTTACATACTAGGCTGTCCACATATATGGTGTCAGAGATTTTGCTCCTGACGGCACCTAGTATAAGCCTTCATCATCATCATCCTCCAGCATGATGTTCGGATACTCAATATCACCCTGACGTCAGCATCATAAGGGTGATAAAACAACGAACATGAAGTGATAAAACAACATCAGGATGATCTTAACAAAGATCACCCGATGTTCAAATATGATGACCCCGCAGAAGATCAGGTTATACTTAGGACTTTGCAGCAACATCATCAGGATGATCTTAACCAAGATCACTTGGTGTTAAAATATCACCTCGGAGTGAAAGATCAGGCTGCAGAAAATATGATGATGACCCCCACGAGAAACAAAAGGGTGATGATCAGAAACATGATGATGATGATGACCTCCTCCAAAGAAAAAATGATGTTGCAGTTGAAAAATGCTGAGGAGGCTGAAGACTTAGGACTTCTTTGGATTTTTTGGGAAGGTGCCTGCATGATACCCCAAACATAAATTATTACTAACATAGGCTCTGTCTGGGGACGCATGCCTCTTGTAGGCATGGCGAGAACCTCAGAACTCTGGGATGCAGACCAGTCCTTATCCATTGGGCACAAGGTCATGAAGCTACACCAATCTGCATCACCAAACACATTATTTTAAAAATAAACATGGTGGCCCAGGGCCACCAAAAAGGAAAAACCAGAATTTTCCTTTGTGAAACACCTAATTTTCTTTTGATTTCTTCAAATGAAGCCTAAAAGCATTTAACTATCTGTAGCAAGCCCCTTGGCAATTATTTGTTCTGATGCTCATCTATTTTTCTTCAACAAATCTACAACTAGCTTCATCAGCATACATTATTATCAATTGTAGAATGTCATCATCATATGAGTCACTGATGTTGCTTGGAAAAATAACAGACACACATGAAACAAATGAATCCACATCAGAATTTTGCCCTTCTTCAAAAAATAAGAGCTCCTCTGTATCAAACATGCAATATTCAGGCACAAGCAACATCTCATAATCAAATTTATCTTGATGAACATACAGATATCCATCATCATCATGCTCAGTAGTTTTGTCACTAAGGTCCACCTGAAATGTCTCAAGAGAAGGTAGAAATAACTTAATGCAGCCCTACACTGAAAGCTTCATAGTCACCCCCACAACTAGCACCATCCCCAACTGTTTGAGCACACACATCTATAACATGTATGTCCACCTCTGAATAGTGACCCTGTCTTTCCTCTTCACCAATGCACTAATACCCAAAAGCAAATTTTTCAACCTCTACATTGTGAAAATGGTCAGAAACTTCAAGGAAACACTCATACTTAGCATCCAAATATATTTCATCATCTGAAAGGCTCACACATGCATCTGAATGCCGACAATCACTAGCATATTCACTACCATCCCTTGAATCAATGTTTTCTATATTCAGAGTGAAGCTCTGCATATCCACCTCATATAAATAATCAGGAATAACTGGGATATACCTATCACTGCAGGATGCAACTTCATGTATATCTTTCATTTCATCATTTGAAGAGCATTTTGCATCTGCATGCTTTTCTTCTAGAGGCAGACAACAATCTTTGTCCACATCATTATAGGATGTGCCAACATTTTCTTCATGTATCACATCATGGCTGCACACATTATTCTAAAATATATTTCCCTCTACACAATCATCTTTTAATGCACATACTGGGAGAGCTGAAATATATTCACTTTGATAACTGCTTTGACAACTTGCAGCCATGAAACCTATTGGCATTCCATATTTCTCATTGTTTTCTATGTCCATAGAAAATTTGAAAGCCTGGTGAAGTGTGATTGGTTCTTTATCTCTCAACAGATAACTCATTTCTTCATCAAATGCAGCCAAATAAATTGTCAAGGATAATGCATTATTGGGTCTCATATATTCAGGAATTTGCCTGAGCAACTTAATAAACCTAAGATTAAAGGCTGGAACCAGCTCCTCATCTTCCCTTTGGATATTCATAAAATGTATGATCAATGAGGCCACATCAAACCTTTCACCAAACTGCCCTAAGAATGCAACTTCTAAATCTATCCATGAAGAAACTAAACAAATAGGTAGGTCTGAAAACCATATCCTAGCATCATCTTCTAATGACTGAACAAAGAGTCTCATTACTACATCTTCATCCTCTACCTCATAATCTTCTATTAAATTACAAAACCTTTCCAGATGTTTGTTTGTTGATTTAGAATCTGATCCACTATATTTTGGCAAACATTTTCTAATTTTATTGGGAATAATATTTGGATAGCCATATATCCCTGTGAAATCTAGGGCTTTATATCTTTCAATAAAAAATGGTCTTCTCTGAGAGCACAACTGGGTTTGCTGTTCTACACTCATTATTTTTGAAAAGATGGAATACCTGGAAATATGTTGCAGCATTGGATAGGTTCAATCAATAGAGTCGCCACCTCTCACAAACAAGATAGAATATCAACAAGGCACATGTATTTTCTGGATTCACCACGCCAGCAGAGGACCGCATGGTTACTTTTTTGATCTTGCTGCAACAACTTCACTAGAAACTAGATTTTCCAGCCTTCAAATCACCTGACTCTCTCTATCCCTAGTAGAGTCACCATTTTGTTGGTTTTTCTTCTGAATCAGCATCAGGGGTTTGCTAGTTCTAATGCACAGGTAGATTTAGCCAACTAATATAGGAGGTTGCGTGAGCTGCCTCCCCTTCACGTCTAGTTCTACCGCACCAAGGGGGGTATCCCTATAACTCAAGATGTAACCTTGACTAGCTCAATGACTGATAGATTTAACTTGACAACAACAGGCAGAATACTCTCATGCATGGACCAAGATCTGCATGACAGATCACAAGGTTGGCAACATTCTTGGACATATGTGTCTGGTTGGGTATGAGAGTATGCAGGGGGTTCCTAATCCTACTCCTACAACTAACAGATGGAGGTGATGAAATGGGTGGACATAATGTCCTAGATGCAAGACAAGGGGTTTTGGCTCATAACTACTAACCTAGGAGCAGACTGGTGCCTATCCATTGCACAAGGAGTCAACTAGACGTATACAACAGATGGTTTGCAACTTTCACTCAAGTTTCAAGGGGTTGGACTGATGCTTGCCTTACAAACATCACCCAAGAATGGGTATCTAACTGCCTCTACTTATAGATATCCCTGCTAACATGCAACCTTCCCCATGCTCAACCTAAAACAATTTAATCCACTCCTTGAATGGAAGTTAGAGATCAAACATGTGATACAGAAAACCATACCCCAGAACCTAAGAAACCCTTAGCAACTAGATTCAAAAGAAGGAGAATAACATGTAGCAAATGGAGACAAGCAGATAGACACATGCAATAAGCATTTTTCATATAACATTAACACTGAAACTGAAAATATGTGCAAAATACATTCATGTTGCAACTCATAAACTCCAAAATGGGATAGAACAACCAGGATCATGCCCTATTCTTCGTTATTTACACAAAAATGCCTCAGGCCTTCAACAACCTACAAATGAGAAACACAGCCCTACTTATATAGCAAGGAGGTGCTCAGCCTTAACAACCAGGCCAACTCAAAACTCACTAGATACAACACATCATCAGATTGGCAATCAAACATTCAATGCAGCAGGTAGTGGAGGAGACATGAAGAAACCTCGAGCCCTGCGCTGTCGCCTGGGGAATCACATCATCAATCGGGTGGTTGAAATGTCCACGCCATTGCCCATACCTCTGCAACAACCGCCATTAATGGCGTACCAACCCGTGGCCTTGGGAAATGCAGAATACTGTGCATCGCGAACCTTTCCCGCCAAAATGTGTCATCTTGATATTTCAAATTTATGTGGGAACTAATTATCCCACATGCACCCCGCGGCAACCCTCTTAACACTTTACATACTAGGCTATCCACATATATGGTGTCAGAGATTTTGCTCCCGACGGCACCTAGTATAAGCCTTCATCATCATCATCCTCCAGCATGATGTTCGGATACTCAATATCACCCTGACGTCAGCATCATAAGGGTGATAAAACAACGAACATGAAGTGATAAAACAACATCAGGATGATCTTAACAAAGATCACCCGATGTTCAAATATGATGACCCCGCAGAAGATTAGGTCATACTTAGGACTTTGCAGCAACATCATCAAGATGATCTTAACCAAGATCACTTGATGTTAAAATATCACCTCGGAGTGAAAGATCAGGCTGACAGAAAATATGATGATGACCCCCGCGAGAAACAAAAGGGTGATGATCAGAAACATGATGATGATGATGACCTCCTCTAAAGAAAAAATGATGTTGCAGTTGAAAAATGCTGAGGAGGCTGAAGACTTAGGACTTCTTTGGATTTTTTGGGAAGGCGCCTGCATGATACCCCAAACATAAATTATTACTAACACCCCACAAGCTTGCTTGAATCACCAGGAACATCCACACCACTTCTTCTTATAGAAATCATTCACATCTTCATCTGAAACCTCAAGAACATAGTCTGTCATCACTATCACATTAGAATAAATGCTTGTGGACCTCTAGACCATGAACCAATTGAGTTGTCAATTCACATTGGCTTCCTAAACATTCCACCAAATCCACAGAACAAGATATTGCATTTCTGGATCTCACCAGACCTATTTGTGTCACTCTGTCACCTCTGAGCATCTACTAGAACCAGTTTTACTCATATGGCCATAACTTCTCCAAATCTTCATGCAGACCTCTCAAATCTTGATTGGATCATTTTTAGACACATATCTACAAACCCTTTGATGCACATTCTCTGATCTTCATCTTAGCTCAGATCTTCACTTCATAGAGCTTCACTGCCTTCACTGTTCTTCTATGTTTTCGATAGGACTAATTTTCTCAATATCCTCAGCACACAGGTCATCCAATCCTTGACATCAATGCAACAGGAGTATGTTGACATCAATGACAACACCGGTTAGGCCCATACTTGCAACAATCTCCCCCTTTGTCATTGATGGCAACATATGATGTGAAAAACTATTTTAACCATCAAGACAAGAACTTCTCCTCACTAACTGAAATAGCTCCTCCTATCAACAACAATCATTCATATGTCTTTTCTTTCTTTACAACTCCCCCTTTGATCAGCAACCACTTTTGTTTTTCACATGTCTTCTCTCCCCCTTTGACATCAATGGCAAAGCACACATACTTGCATCAATCAGAATCATACAGACTACTCCCCCTGAGTAGAAGCTTCCTATCATCAATCCAGACCGCAAGATATGATTGTGAGATTCACCAGATTGATACACATTAGTGCACCTTAATTTAGAACCAGAGGGGTAATAACCCCTAACTTCTCCCTGAGATACTCAAAAGAGTCCTTACATAGAGGTTTAGTAAAAAATTCTGCAATCTGATCCTTTGAGGGTACAAACTCCAATCTAACTTCATTCTTGTTCAGTTGCCCTCTCAAAAAGTGAAGCTTGATGGATATATGTTTTGTCTTTGAATGCAATACTAGATTTTTTGATATATTTATTACACTTGAGTTATGACACAAGATTGTGATAGGTTCCTCATACTCCACTATGATGTCTCTTAGCATTTGTTTCATCCACAATACTTGAGTGCAACTACCTGCTGCTGCAATATATTCTACTTATGTAGTGGACAGAGATATTGCCTCTTGTTTCTTGCTCAGCCAAGAAACCAATCTTTTCCCCAAAAAGAATGCACCACCACTGGTACTCTTCCAGTCATCCACATCTCCTACCCAATCCGCATCTATATAAGTATGAAGAAAGAAATGATGATCCCTAGGATACCATAAACCATACTCAACTGTTCCCTTTAGATATCTAAGAATTCTCTTGATTGCCATGGCATGAGATTCTCTGGGATCAGCTTGGAATCTGGCAACAAGACCAACAACATTCATAATGTCAAGTCTAGTTTGAGTAAGATACAATAGTCCTCCAATCATTGACCTGTACTTTTTTTTATCAGCCTTAGGAGAGTCATCATCTTTTCTCAGTTTACGTCTAGTTACCATGGGAGTATTCATTGGTTTTGAATCTTCCATTCCAAATTTCTTCAACGATTCTTTCACATATTTGGTCTGTGATATGAAGATTTCTTTCTTTGTTTGAGTGATTTGCAGACCCAAGAAGAAATTCATTTCCCCAAACATAGACATCTCAAATTCACTTTTCATTTGATTTGCACAAGTCTTGCACATACTATCTCTTCCTCCAAAAATGATATCATCAAAAAATACTTCAACAATCAAGATATTTTCATGATCAATCTTGAAGTACAAGTTACTGTCAGCAGTGCCTTGGTTGAAACTAATCTTCAAAAGATGTTTATCCAGGCTTTCATACCAAGCTCTTGGGGCTTCTTTGAGTCCATATAGTGCTTTATTCAACTTCCAGAGCATATCACCATGATCAGATAATTGAAATCCATCCGGTTGCTCAATGTATACTACTTCTTCCAAGTCACCATTCAGGAAGGTAGACTTGACATCCATTTGATATACTTTGAAATCCTTGAAGGCAGCAAAAGCAAGAAATAATCTGACTGCTTCAATTCTTGACACCGTAGCAAAAGTTTCTTCAAAATCAACTCCTTCTATTTGACAATATCCCTTGCAGACCAATTTGTCTTTGTTTCTGACTACTTCACCATCTTCATTCAGTTCATTCTAGAAGACCCATTTGGTCCCAATCACATTTTTGTTTCTAGGTCTAGGGAGAAGATCCCAAGTGTGATTTTTCTCAATCTGCATCAACTCTTCCTCCATTTCTTTAGTCCAGCTTTCATCATTGCATGCTTCACTTACTGTTTTTAGTTCAATCTTTGAAATCAGACAATATTTTTTTGAGTCTTGAGCAATATTTCTTCTTGTTTGAACACCTTTGTTTTTATCACCTATGATCTAGTCTTCAGAATGATTTAGTCTTACACACTTGGGAGTTTTGGGAATTTCTTGTACTACTATATCTTGGACAGGTTCTTTCAAACTTATCTCTTCTTCCTATATTTCAAGATTCTCCGGATCAATCTAGATCTGAATTTCAGAAGGGGCTTGAACTTTTTGGACCAAAACATCATTCTGATCATTTTCTTAATATTCATAAAACCTTGAGGGTTTTTCAATGCCTTCATCAACCTTCACATTTATACTTTCTACAATCTTTCTCAATCTCTTGTTATAACACTGGTATGCTTTGCTTTGAGTAGAATAACCCAAGAATATTTCTTCATCACTTCTAGCATCAAATTTGCCAAGGTCTTCATCTCTTTTAATGTAACATTTACTATCAAAGACTCTGAAATACTTTACAGTGGGGGTGATGCCAAACCAGAGTTCATAAGGGGTCTTACCAGTATTGCTTCTGATTTGTATTCGATTAAGAGTATAGACAGCAGTGCTTATAGCTTCTCTCCAGTAGATCTGAGGAACATTTGCTTCCATCATCATGGTTCTAGATGCTTCTTAGATGGTTTGGTTCTTTCTCTCCACTACTCCATTCTGCTGTGGAGTTCTTGGAGTAGATAACTATCATTTTATCCCATGTTTCTTATAGAATTCTATGAACTCTCTGGATGTGAATTCTCCACCTCTATTAGACCTAAGATATTTTATGTTTATCTTGGTTTCATTCTCTACCATAGCCTTGAATATTTTGAATTTCTCAAGAGCCTTAGATTTCTCTTTTAGGAAAGTCACCCACATCATCTGGGAATGATCATCAACTAGTAACATGAAATATCTATCACCTTGCAAACTCCTGATTCTTGCTGGTCCACATAGATTAGTATATACTAAGTCCAACAATCTGATAGAAGATTGTTCCTTACTTTTGAATGTGACTCTGCTCTGCTTAACCAACTGACATTCTTTGCACAAACTGTTAGTAGGTTTCACCAGTCTTGGAAGATCTCTTACAGCCTAAGTGTTGCTTATCTTGATGATATTATCAAAATTTACATGACACATTCTCCTATGCCACAACCAACTTTGATCAATTTGAACAAATAAACATTTTTTGCCAATACCAACCAAATGGAAGATGTTACCTTTTGTTTGAGTATTGGATGCAACCTCTATTCCAAAACTTTCAAAGATTCTACATTTCCCATTTTTGAATTGGAGATCATAGCCTTTGTCCACCAACTGCCCAGTACTGAGAAGATTGTGCTTCAGAAATTCAACATACAGTACATCACTAGTTTTGTTCTTTCCATCAAAAGAAATAGTCCCTCTGCCTTTGATTCTTCTAGTAGAATTATCACCAAATTTTACAAATCCTCCTTCATATCTTTCCAGATCTATGAACTTATTTTTTTCACTAGTCATATGGTGGGAGCATCCACTGTTAATGACCCGTTCATCCTTTTATTCAACTTGGGCAGCCAAAGCTCTTTCTAGCATTTATGATTGACAGATTCAATAGGCATTGGATCTTCTTCCTTAATGGCAATAAACACCTAGCCACTTCTAGATTGGTTTCTTGTCTCTGATTCATCATCTGTTACTCCTTCATCATCATCATATTCATGAACATAGTAACATTTCTTTTGAAATCTTGATCTATTTGGATTAGTCCTTAAAAATCTTTCTGGACACGTTGAAGAAAAATGACCAATCTTGTTGTAGTTGAAACATTTGAAGGGTAATTTTCCTTCATACTTACCAAATCCTCTTGGTAGTCTTTTTACAATAAGGGCTTCAAGTTGAGTAGCTTTTGCCTCATCTTCTTCCAGATCTTTTCTTGCTTTTCCATACCATGATAGTTTCTTTGAGGAGATCTCTCCTAGATCATACCTTTGTTTGCCTTTTACAGAGGCACTAGCTTTGAATGCGGATTCAGTCTTGAGGGGTGCATCTCCAAACTTAGCCAATTCAAATGTAGCTAATTTTCCAACCAATTGATCTCTTGTGATATTTGATAAAGATCTAAATTCTTCAATAGCAGCAACCTTGTGTTTGTAAGCAGGAGGTAGGGATCTGAGAACTTTGGCAACAATCTCATCTTCATCCAAGTTTCCACCAGCACACCTAATGCCACAAACAAGCTCATTTACTTTTGGCATAAATGTAGTGATATTCTCATCCTCACTCATCTTTAGGTTTTTGAATTTTCCTTTCAAACTTTGTAGCTTGGCACATTTAACATATTTGTCACCTTCATGTAGAAGTTCTAGCTTTGACCAAATCTCATATGTAGTTTTTAAATCCATAACATTTTTCAGCTCTGAATCAGATAAGGCACTTAGTAAGGCTTCTTTATCCCGAAGATTATCTTCAACATCTCTGATTTCATCTACAGTTGTCGGACCATTCTTTGGAGGAACATACTTCTTTGAAGTTATGGTCCAATATTGCATTCCCATACATTACAAGTGACATTCCATGTGGCTTTTCCAAAGAGTGTAATTAGTTCCATCAAACCTCAGACTATCCTTCTTGTAGGAAGACACCATGGATCCCCTCAAGAGATTAAGCTATTTTAGAGGAACTTAGCTCTGATACCAATTGTTGGTTTTGGGACAGACAACTAAGAGGGGGGGTGAATCAGTTGTCACAAAACTTTCTTCTTTTTAAACACTTAAATCCTTCTTGAATTTTAACAGCATAATAATAATAATTCAATCATAGAAGCACAATGCAATAATTCAAAAGCAGACACATATTAACACATATGACACCAAGATTTTAACGTGGAAAACCTGGTTAAGGAAAAAACCACGGGGTGACTAACCCAAGATTGTATTCTCTGTTAAAAGAATAAGAACAAAATGGCACATGCCAGTTAGGGCTCACTACCCGAGCACACTGCTCAGAAGAGGCCCACTACCTACAGGAGACACACTGTCTATAGAATAATAAATATTACATACTTGAACTAGAGATTAGCATCTTCACCATGCTTGAGTTAGTTCTGTTTAAGCTCAATACTTCTACTCTACTTTTCGCTCTTCTCCTCTCTACCACTTTCTCATCTCGACAAGGATACTTTGAAATGACTTCACAACTCTTATTTATACAAGACATCAACTTTGGAATGATCATCAATGTTGGCACAACATATTCTATTATAGAACAATTACAAAGATACAACTTGATTTGTTACAAGAACTTCATGCGTATCACCACACTGTCGGCCACACATATCTGGGACTTCAAACTTCTTTGAGGAACACGCCATGCTTCATAGAACATCTTCAAGATCATCTGCAAGATGTGTAAAACATCCAATCGGTGATTAGGAAGAACACCATCATTCAAGAGTAAATCTTCAATTCTGAGCTCAATCTTCAATGCAGATCGTCAACATGAACTGGACACAATGTAGAGACCCCCACAAGCTTGCCTAAATCACTAGGAACATCCACACCACTTCTTCTTACATAAATCATTCGCATCTTCATCCAGAACATCAAGAACATAATCTGTCATCACTGTCACATTAGAATAAATGCTTGCAGACCTCCAGACCATGAACCAATTGAGTTGTCAATTCACATTGGCTTCCTAAACATTCCCCCAAATCCATAGAACAAGATATTGCATTTCTAGATCTCACGGGACCTATTTGTGTCACTTTGTCACCTCTGAGCATCTGCCAGAACCAGTTTTACTCATATGGCCATAACTTCTCCAAATCCTCATGCAGACCTCTTAAATCTTGACTGGATCATTTTTAGACACATATCTACAAACCCTTTGGTGTGCATTCTTTGATCTTCATCTTAGCTGGGATCTTCACTTCATAGAGCTTCACTAGCTTCATTGTTCTTCTCTATTTCTGATAGGACTAATTTTCTCAATATTCTCAGCACACAGCTCATCCAATCCTTGACATCAATGACAACACTGGTTAGGCCCATACTTGCAATAAAATCATCACTGTATTCACTGTCTTCACTGTATTCACTATGTTTTGTGTCTTCAATGTTGTCTTCTCCATGATTTGCATGACTGTAATTGTCTTCTCTATGTTTTGCATGCCTGTTAATGTCTTCACTGTGATTGGCATGTCTTCTCCATGCTTGGAGTGTTTTTTGTGCTTGTTGACCGTACTTTAATGTATGTATCAACCTTGTGTTTATACATACATTAAAGTGGGGGCTAAATGTTATGTCAGAAAAAGTAACCTTGGGGGCTTTTTCCTCTTAAGATTTAGCTCTCGGGTCCTTTAGAATGCATTTAGAGTATCTTGCATGATTTTGATGACTCCCAATGAGAAAACACTGGAGTTTCATGGCAAATAGGACTCAGGGGATGCACTTAACATAAATCGTACATGAAATAGGGGGCGAGGACATGGGAGCCGTTGCCCTAGTCATACCCTATTTTAGGTCGGGACCAATTTCAAAGTGTTAGTTTATGACCGTTATTTAGGTTCTATGCCGACATGATAAGTTTGAATAATGAAATTCTTAGTGGAAATATTTGTAGTTGTATATATAAGCATGATTAGTTATTCATTTGTAAACTAGATGGACATTTTGATTAACAAGCTTTTGTGAAAGTGATTCAAGGCATTCATTGTGTTGCAGAGTAGTACTTTGTTGTTATTATGTTTGTGTTTGTAGATTTGACATCCATCTCCTCATGGCATGAAGAGCATCTTCCTTCCAGGAGATCTTCACTACAAGGTGATATCTATTGTGTTTTTAATCATTTATCATTTGGATTTTTGCCTCTATCTGACTGGGATACACACTCTTATCTGATAATGGTGTTCGGAAGACTTGAATGTCTCTCTGGGGCTTGACTGAGGCAAGCCTCTAAATACCACAACCCCCTCCCACACTCCTTGTGATTACAGGTTATAGGTGTCGAGTCCCGTGGAGTGGAGTTGCATGAAGGAGTAGCAGACATAAAGGATTCAGGATCTGAAAAGAAGCAAGACACTAGTGCTTTTCCTAGACTAGGGCGCTAGTCCCCGTGTCCTCCGTAGTGGAATATCCAAAAACTAAAGTTGTAGTGCAGATCAATGTCGGAAGGAGATCAGGATCCCACAAAGAAACATGTACCTTAGACTTGAGCGCTAGTCCCTGTGTCCCTAACTTTTCTACCTTCCAAACTTCAAAAAATAGTAAGTTAAATATCTCTGTCCTTTGCCTCAGTCTGAAAGGATTTGTTGTAATTTGATAATTTACTTATTGATTTGCATAATTAAACATTAAATAGAGACATTGTTTGATAGATCCAAGAGTCCACAACTTCCCAAGCGGCTGCCCAACATGATAGGTGACTTCTCTCACTTAGTGGAGATTCAACTTGGTTGATAAGCCCTTGGAATGTTTGTTGGGAAATGAGGATTACACATAAACCCCTAAAATCAACAATCCCTTTTCTCCACAAAACAGTATACTACACTTCAGGGTATATATTTAGAAAATTGTGTAACTAAAAATAATGTGAAATTTATTAGTATGTTTTCCACAACATAATTAAATACTATAATTAGATAATAGAAAAGTTATTTCAATTCTTGACTCGCTCCTTAGTTTAGGATTGAAGGTTGTAAAATGAGATTCATGGGTAAATGATGGGTTTATCTTATCAGTATTTGATTAGTTAGCTATATATTCTATAAGTGACTAATTTCAAGTATTTTGTGGCTTGTTTAAGTGACATGAATTTATGTTGATTTATTGTTATGTGTTATTATTCATGTTTTTATTTTATAATTAAATATAAGGAAATAAACTAGAAAAGTGAAATTTACTTAAATTATTTGGAAAGAAGTAATTGGTAGGAAATTTTAAATAAAACATGGTAGAATAAATTAATAATTAATGATTTTAGATTTTTATTTAGGAAGGTGTATTATAATATGTGTCAAATCTTTTTAGCCAACTTTAGATGTATGTAGTCTATAATTGTCTATTTACTTCATAAATTTATTATATTTATTGTAAATGAAATTTTGAGTGGAAACATTTCACATCAATTTCATTTAATTATAATTGAGAATATTAAAATAATGCTAGATGCTTGGTTAGATTTAATATTAAATTAGGTTTATTTTATTTTATTTATTTTTTACTATTAGAATTTATTGGTCAAGTCACCTTAAGGTGATGATGAATTATCACTTCCTCTTAGGAAGCTTAGAGGGAAAATAATTGTGAAGTTTTTTCTTCCCTTTGCGATGACATGCATAATAACATTGACACCTTATTTGATAGTATTCATTTTTCTAGGGTGTTACAAATGGGGTTCCATCACACCCTCTTTTGTTATTATTTCTCATTTCCTCGAGAGGTGTGATCTCATTATATTACATGTGTAACAAGGTCAAGTGTGCATAATTCACTAATGTGAGTAGTGTAACCCATAGTATCTAAGTGTTGCAAACCAAAAAAAGTTAGTTGCATTGTGTTTATGCATATTTGTACATGTATGTATGGGTGGGCATGGCATATTCCTTCATAGATGTAGGAACACTTTCCTTAAACAAAGAAGATAAATGATAAACGACTTCCTTCTTATCATCTTAAGATGAAGATAGTTGAATTCCTTTAGAGGATGTAATAGATGAAATAACATTAATATTTCTCCTTTCTTTAACTAAATGATGGAAAAAGGAGGTATTTTGATTCCCCTCCTAAAGCTCATTAATTCTTGATTTCTTCTTCCAAGAAACCTCCTCCCAAAGTATCCATTCATGGAGCTCTTTAGAAAGAGAGAACTCCTCTAGAAGTTGTTCCCTAGTCATACCAAATTATTTGATTTGAAAAGTAATATCATTCAATTTTTCCTGCACCTACCAAATTTGTTCCATTGTTTAAGCTTGAACTTAATTTTAAAGGTGTAATAGGGGATGAATGCATGCGTGTGTACAAACAATATCAAGATCCTCTTCCATAACAACATTCAAGGAGAAGATTGAGCTAAATCACAACCAAGAAGAAGATGGACTTAGTGACAAATCTTGTGCTCTTGATTTGCTATGGAAAGATGAGATTTAACCAAGACTTTTATCAAACCCTAAAGGTTAAGTATGAGTTAAACCATAGTTATGAGATAATAAGCTTGAAATAGACAAATGACAACAACTTGGAATTTGAAAGTATAGAGATGATCGGTGAGATATCATAACTTGTCTCCCAGAAGTTGGAATGTTGAAGGACAAATTTGGTAACCATCCAAGTCTAGAAGTGAGAATCTGCTAGAGGTCAAAACTGAGAAAACACTGCAATTGATGCTCAAAAGCCAAATCTAAAGCTTGAAAGCCTAGTAGACTAGGGCACCAACCACCCAAGTCTTTTTGGAGAGATATTCTAGAACTATTTTTGGATCTTGAAACCTTGATTCCTACACTACCTTCTTGTAGCTTCACTTTCCTTGAAACTTGTACTTGTAACCTATACACAAGATGACAAGAGAGGGGTTTAGGGGTTGTGGTGTTTAGGGATTTGCCTCAGTCAAATTAGGAGTGAACATTCCCAACACCATTGTTAGAGAGAGTGTGCCCTTGCAGGGTAGAGGCTAAATATAATCTAAATGATGAAATGATTCAAATAGAAATGATATCACCTCAGAGGTGAAGTCCTTAGGAGGATGAAGATTCTTCAACTCATAAGGAGATGGATGATTATTTCAAATCTGCAACAAATACACACAACACAAACATAAATCTGCAACAATAACACAATGACTACATTGAATGCTCTTTGTTCCAATATCATACGTTTGCAATATCCATATAGGTTCAAAATGAAATCAAAAAATCACTTATATATGCTTTCCTGCTAACATTGAAGAAACTAAATCACAAAGCTGACAAAGAGGAACATTTTTAAAGGTCCTAGGTTGACATAACATTAATTCACCCCAACCAATTAGGGAGGACATGGGTGGTTGGTGCCCAAGTCCAGGGGCCCAATTTAGGTCAAGGATAAGTTAAATGAAGGGCCCAAGGTCCCAAATTCACATGGGCATTGGGATCTTTTCTTTGGGATGCTCAACTATAATGCATAGTGAGATAAATAGGACCTAGGAGCCAAACTAGGAGGTAAAAAGGCATGCATCCACTTTTTACTCCATAACATTTAGCCCCCACTTTAATGTGTGTATGATCTTACAATCCATACATGCATTAAAATATTGTCAAAGCACATCAAACACATTAGACACACCCTAAGTTTGAATACTATCTCTAGCCCCCAGACTTAGGCAAACATAATAAAATACTTAGGAGTCACATAAGACACAATGAATATAGTAAGGAACATGCAATACATAGAGAAGACATGAACACATTCACATAAGACACAAAGAAGACATGAAGAGAAGACAAGATTAAGTAATTATATATATATATATATATATATATATATATATAATGCTAACTAAAGTAAACAAAACACACGGCATGGGGGGATCATTGCCACATGTCTTTAGACCACACAAAAACATGCAAAACACATATAGCGTGGGGGGGCTCATTGCCACATGTCTTTAGACAATCCCACAAACATGCAAGATACGTAAAGAAGACACATAAAACACACAGAATACATGAGTGTCGTATAGTATATCGACGACACACTATACGTCTTATACATGGCAAACATGGGCAATAGGCATCACTACTCCACTAGCTAAGACATGCCAAACACACTTGACAGTTGAGCTACACTACCACAACCACCAAAGACATGGTTAAGGGTGAATGACTCAAGATCCAACCCCACCTCATGATGAGGACTTTGTTTAAAACGATGTGCACTAGCTCAAGAGATACATTATCATGCCTTCCGCAGAAGGGCTTTGTTTAAAAGGATGTGCAATAGCTCAAGAGATACATCATCCCATCTTTTGCAGAAGGGCTTTGTTCAAAAGGACGTGCACTAGCTCAAGAGATACACCATCCTGCCTTCCGCAGAAGATATTTCAAGAGGAAAACATGTTTTGTCAATGTAAAAAGTAATCAAGCAGTTACCATAATATATGCCCCCACCTTAAAGTGGTTGATCCTGCTTGCTGGTATCAAGCACATTAAGCTAAATTGAAAACACACAAAGGAACAAGAGCTTTCACAAAGCCCATGCCATAAAGTGACATGTACCATGATCACCGAATGTTCCCACAAAGACATCGACATCATTTGCTAACATAATAAACAACATATCCTCTATTAAGAGGAATAGGGAATTAAGGCCACAGAAGACTCAGGAAGAGATAAAAGTAGGGATTCAGACAACCATTGAAACATGTTTGAGATTAGGGAGAGTTTGTAGCTTTCCTTGGGGGAAATGAAGGTCCTATCTTAGAATGTTAGGGGCATTAATGCCCCTAACAAAAGGAACTTAATAAAGCACCAGATTGATTCCTCAGGAATGGGGTTGATTTTTCTTTAGGAGACTAAGCTTTCTAATAGGCAAATCTCATCTTTTCAAACTGGGAAAAAATGGCAGTTTTTACACTGATCTGCAATACGGGCATCAGGAGGATTGACTATTCTTTGGGACAAGAATCTTTTTTAGTGTGGAGGTGATTTATGCTACAATAAATTGGATACTTTTTAAAATTGTTGCAAGTATGGGCCTAACCGGTGTTGTAATTGATGTCAACATATTCCTGTTACATTGGTGATAAGGATTGGATGAGTTGTATGCTGAGGATATTGAGAAAATTAGTCTTATCAGGAACAAAGAAGAACAGTGAAGACAGTAAGGTAAAGATCCCAGCTGAGATGAAGATCATAGGATGTACTTCAAAGGGTTTGTAGATATCTTTCTTAAGATGTTCCAGTAAAGATTTGAGAGGTCCATATGAATATCTGAAGAAGTTATGGCCACTTGAGTAAAAATAGTTCTGACAGATGTTCAGAGGTGATAGAGTAACATAGATAGGTCCGGTGAGATCAGGAAATGCAATATCTTGTTCTACGAATTTGGTGGAGTGTTTAGGAAGCCAATGTGAATTGACAACTCAATTGGTTCATGGTCTGGAGGTCCGCAAGCATCTATTCCAATATGACAATGATGACAGACTGTGTTCTTGAGGTTCCAGATGAAGGAGAGAATGATTTCAGTAAGCAGAAGTAGTGTGGATGTTCTTGGTGATTCAGGAAAACTTGTGGAGGTCTTTGGATTGTGTCTAGTTTGTGTTGGTGGTCCACATTGAAGATTGAACTCATAATTGAAGAATTACTTCTAGATGATAATGTTCTTCCTAGGTCTGGCTGACTGGATGAGTTACACATCTTGCGGATGATCTTGAAGATGTTCTGTGAAGCATGACATGTTCCTCAAAGAATATTCAAGTCTCAGATCTATGTAGCCGATAGTGTGTTGATCCAAGTGAAGTGTTTTTGTAATCAATCATGTTGTATTTATGTATTTACTCTATAATGTATGCTGATTTGGATGATTATCCCAAAGTCAAATGTCTTGTATAAATAAGAAGTTGTGAAGTCATTTCAAATGCATCTTGGTGGAGATGAGAGTGTGGTAGAGAGAAGAGAAGCGAAAGGCAGAGCAGAAGTATTAGGATTAAATGGAACTACTTAAGCATGATGAAGATACTATTCTTTAGTTCAAGTATGTAATATTTATCATTCTGTAGACAGTGTGTCTCTTGTAGGCAGTGGGCCGATTGTGAGCAGTGTGCTCGGGCAGTGAGCCCTAATTGGCATGTGCTATTTTGTTCTTCTTATTCTTTTAACAAAGAATACAATCTTGGGTTAGTCACCCCGTGGTTTTTCCCTTAACCAGGTTTTCCATGTTAAAATCTTGGTGTCATATGTGTTAATGTGTTTCTACTCTTGAATTGTTGCATTATGTTTTCATGATTGATTTATTATTATGCTACTGAATTACAAAGAGGATTTAAGTGATTAATAGGAAGAAAGTTTTGGGACAACTGATTCACCCCCCCTCTCAGTTGTATGTGTTAAATCTAACAATTGGTATCAGAGCTAAGTTACTCTAAAAGAGCTTAACTACTTGAGGAGATCTAGGATGTCGTCCTACAAGAAGGATAGTCTGAGGTTTGATGGAACCAATTTTACTCTTTGGAAAAGTCGCATGGAATGTCACTTGCAATGTATGGGAATGCAATATTGGATCATGGCTTCAAAGAAGTATGTTCCTCCACAGAATGGTCTGAGTACCGTAGATGAAATCAGAGATGCTGAAAACAATCTTGGAGCTAAAGGAGCTCTACTAAGTGCCTTATCTGATTTAGAGCTGACAAATGTTATTGATCTAAAAACTGCATATGAGATTTGGCAAAAACTAGAACTTCTGCATGAAGGAGACAAGTATGTTAAATGTGCCAAGCTACAGAGTCTGAAAGGAAAATTTGAAAACTTGAAGATGGGAGAAGATGAAAATATCACTACATTTATGCCAAGAGTAAATGAGCTTGTTTGTGGTATTAGATGTGCTGGTGGAATCTTGGATGAAGATGAGATTGTTGCGAAAGTTCTCAAATCCCTTCCTGATTCTTACAAGTACAAGGTTGCTACTATTGAAGAATTCAGATCTTTTTCAAATATCACAAGAGATCAATTGGTTGGTAAATTAGCTGCATTTGAATTGGTCGAGTTTAGAGATGCACCCCCCAGGACTGAATCTTCTTTCAAAGCTAGTGCCTCTGTAAAAGGAAAACAAAAGTTTGATCCAAGAGAGAACTCTTCAAAGAAACTATCATGGTATGAAAAAGAAAGAAAAGATCTGGAAGAAGATGAAGCAGAAGCTACTCAACTTAAAGCCCTTATTGCAAAAATACTACCAAGAGGATCCGGTAAGTATGAAGGAAAATTGCCCTTCAAATGTTTTAACTACAATAAGATTGGTCATTTTGCCTCAAGGTGTCTGGAAAGATTTTCAAGAGCAAATCCAACCAGATCAAGATTCCAAAAGAAATGTTACTATGTTCATGAAGATGATGTGATGAAGGAGTAACAAATGATGAATTAGAGACATGAAACAAATCTAGAAGTGACTAGGTATTTATTACCATCAAGGAAGAAGATCCAATGCCCTCTAAATCTGTCAATCATAAAATGGTAGAAAGAGCTCTGGCTGCCTGAGTTGAAGAAAAGGATGATTGGGTCATTGACAGTGGACTCTCCCACCATATGACATGTGAAAAAAATAAGTTCATAGATTTGGAAAGATATGAGGGAGGAGTGGTAAAATTTGGTGATAATTCTGTTGGCAAAATCAGAGGTAGAGGAACCATTTCTTTTGATGGAAAGAACAAAACCAGTAATGTAGTGTATGTTGAAGGTCTGAAGCACAATCTTCTCAGTGTTGGATAGTTGGTGGACAAAGGCTATGATCTCTGATTCAAAAATAGAAAATGCAAGATCTTTGAAAGTTCTAGAACAGAGATTGCATCTGGTAGTCAAACAAAAGGTAATATCTTCCACTTGGTTGGTACTGGTAAAAGTTGTTTATTTGTTCAAATTGATCAGAGTTGGTTGTGGCATAGGAGAATGTGTCATGTGAATTTTGATAATATCATCAAGATAAGCAACACTCAGGCTATAAGAGATCTTCCAAGACTGGTGAAACCTACTAATAGTTTGTGCAAAGAATGTCAGTTGGGTAAGCAAAGCAGGGTCGCATTCAAAAGTAAGGAATAGTCTTCTACTAGATTATTGGACTTAGTTCATATTGATCTATGTGGTTTAGTAAGAATCAGGAGTGTGCAAGGTGATAGATACTTCATGTTATTAATTGATGACCACTCCCAGATGATGTGGATGACTTTTCTGAAAGAGAAATCTGAGGATCTTGAGAAATTCAAAATATTCAAGGCTATGGTAGAGAATGAAACTAGAATAAACATAAAATGTCTTAGGTCTAACAGAGGTGGAGAATTCACTTTCGGGGAGTTCATAAAATTCTGTGAGAAACATGGGATAAAAAGATAGTTGTCTGCTCCAAGGACTCCACAACATAATGGAGTAGTGGAGAGAAAGAACAAGACCATCTAGGAAGCATCTAGAACCATGATGATGGAAGAAAATGTTCCTCAGATCTACTAGAGAAACTGTAAGCACTGCTGTCTATACTCTTAATCGAGTACAAATTAGAAGCAATACTGGTAAGACTCCTTATGAACTCTAGTTTGGCATCACTCCCACTATGAAGTATTTTAGAGTTGTTGGTAGCAAATGCTACATTAAAAGAGATGAAGATCTAGGCAAATTTGATGCTAGAAGTGATGAAGGAATATTCTTGGGTTATTGTACTCAAAGCAAAGCATACCAGTGTTATAACAAGAGATTGAGAAAGATTATAGAAAGTACAAATGTGAAGGTTGATGAAGGTATTGAAAAACCCTCAAGGTTTTATGAATATGATGAAGATGATCAGAATGATGTTCTAGTCCAAGAAGTCCAAGCTCCTTCTAAAATTTAGTTCTAGACTGATTCGATGAATCAAGAAGAAGAGATAAGTTTGAATGAACCTATTCAAGAAACAGAAGTGTAAGAAATTTCCAAAATTCCCAGGTATGTAAGATTGAATCACTCTAAAGATCAAATCATAGGTGATAAAAGAAAAGGTGTTCAAACAAGAAGAAAGATTGCTCAAGACTTAGAAGAGTAGTGTTTGATTTCAAAGATTGAACCAAAGTCAATGAATGAAGCATACAATGATGAAAGCTGGACTAAAGCAATGGAGGAAGAGCTGATGCAAATTGAGAAAAATCACACTTGGGATCTTGTTCCTAGACCTAGAAACAAGAATGTGATTGGAACCAAATGGGTCTCCCAGAATAAACTGAATGAAGATGGTGAAATAGTCAAAAACAAAGCTAGATTGGTCTGCAAGGGTTACTCTCAAGTAGGAGTTGATTTTGAAGAAACTTTTGCTCTGGTGGCAAGAATTGAAGCAGTTAGATTATTTCTTGCCTTTGCTACCTTCAAGGATTTCAAAGTATATCAGATGGATGTCAAGTCTTCCTTCCTGAATGGTGACTTGGAAGAAGAAGTATACAGTGAGCAACCGAATGGATTTCAATTGTCTGATCATGGTGATATGGTCTGCAAGTTGAAGAAAGCACTGCATGGACTCAAACAAGCCCCAAGAGCCTCATATGAAAGATTGGATAAACATCTTTTGAGGATTGGTTTCAACAAAGGTACTACTGATAGTAACTTGTACTTCAAAATTGATCATGAAAATATCTTAATTGTTGAAGTGTTTGTTGATGATATCATTTTTGGAGGAAGAGATAGTATGTGCAAAACTTTTGCAAATCAAATGAAAAGTGAATTTGAGATGTCCATGTTTGGGAAAATTAATTTCTTCTTGGGTCTTTAAATCATTCAAACAAAGAAAGAAATCTTCATCTCACAGACCAAATATGTGAAAGAATTGTTGAAGAAATTTGGGATGGAAGACTCAAAACCAATGAGTACTCCCATGGCAACTGGATGTAAATTGAGCAAAGATGATGACTCTCCTAAGGCTGATCAGAAAAAGTACAGGTCAATGATTGTAGGATTATTGTATCACTCAAACTAGACCTGACATTATGAATGTTGTTGCTCTTGTTGCTAGATTTCAAGCTGATCCTAGAGAATCTCATGTAATGGCAATCAAGAGGATTCTTAGATATCTAAAAGGGACAGTTGAATATGGTTTATGGTATCCTAGAGATTATGATTTCTCTCTTCATGCATATACAGATACGGATTGGGCAGGAGATGTGGATGACTAGAAGAGTACCAGTGGTGGAGCATTCTTTTTAGGGAAGAGATTGGTTTCTTCACTGAACAAGAAACAAGAGAAAATATCTCTGTCCACTATAGAAGAAGAATATATTATAGTAGTAGGTAGTTGCACTCAAGTATTGTGGATGAAACAAATGCTAAGAAACATCAAAGTGGAGTATGAGGAACCTATAACAATCTTCTGTGATAATTCAAGTGCAATAAATATATCAAAAAATCTGGTGTTGCATTCAAAGACAAAACATATATCTATCAAATTTCACTTTTTGAGAGAACAAGTGAACAAGAATGAAGTCAAATTGGAGTTTGTGCCTTCCAATGATCAGATTGCAGATATTTTTACTAAACCTCTACCTAAGGACTCTTTTGAGTTTCTCAGGGAGAAGTTAGGGGTTATTACCCCTCCGATTCTGAATTAAGGTGCACTGATGTGCATCAGTCCAGTGGATCTCACAATCATATCTTGTGGTCCGGATTGATGATGGGAAGCTACTACTCAGGGGGAGCAGTTGGTATGATTCTGAGTGATGCAAGTATGTGCCCTTTGCCATTGATGTCAAAGGGGGAGAGAAGACATGTGAAAAACAAAAAGTGGTTGCTGATCAAAGGGGGAGCAGTGAAGGAAGAGAAGACATGTGAATGGTTATTATTGATAGGGGGAGTTATGTCAGTGAGGAGAAGTTCTTGTCTTGATGGTTAAAACAATTTTTCACATCATATGTTGCCATCAATGACAAAGGGGGAGATTGTTAGAAGTATGGGCCTAACTGATATTATCATTGATGCCAACATATTCCTATTGCATTGATGATAAGGATTGGATGAGTTGTATGCTGAGGATATTAAGAAAATTAGTCTTATCAGGAACATAGAAGAATAGTGGAGATAGTAAGGTAAAGATCCTAGCTGAGATGGAGATCAGAGGATGTGCTTTAAAGGGTTTGTAGATATGTGTCTTAAGATGATCCAGTAAAGATTTGAGAGGTCCACATGAAGATCTGAAGAAGTTATTGCCACTTGAGTAAAACCAATTGTGACAGATGTTCAGAGGTGACAGAGTGACACAGATAGGTCTGGTGAGATCTGGAAATGCAATATCTTGTTCTGCAGATTTGGTGGAGTGTTTAGGAAGTCAATGTGAATTGACAACTCAATTGGTTTGTGGTCTGGAGGTCTGTAAGCATCTATTCCAATATGACAGTGATGACAGACTATGTTCTTGAGGTTTCAGATGAAGGAGAGAATGATTTCAGTAAGCAAAAGTAGTGTGGATGTTCTTGGTGATTCAGACAAGCTTGTGGAGGTCTTTAGATTGTGTCTAGTTTGTGTTGGTGGTTCGCATTGAAGATTGAACTTGTAATTGAAGAATTACTTCTGGATGATAATGTTCTTCCTAATTCTGGCTGACTAGATTAATTATACATCCTACAGATGATCTTGAAGATGTTCTGTGAAGCATGGCATGTTCCTCAAAGAATATTGAAGTCTCAGATCTGTGTAGTCGACAGTGTGTTGATCTACGTGAAGTCTTTTTGTAATTAGTCATGTTGTATTTATGTATTTGCTCTGTAATGTATGCTGACTTGGATGATTGTCCCAAAGTCAAATGTCTTGTATAAATAAGAAGTTGTGAAGTCATTTCAAATGCATCTTGGTGGAGATGAGAGTGTGGTAGAGAGCAGAGAAGCAAAATGCCAAGCAAAAGTATTGGGCCTAAATGGAACTGACTCAAGCATGATGAAGAGGTTATTCTTTAGTTCAAGTATGTAATATTTATCATTCTATAGACAGTGTGTCTCCTGTAGGTAGTGGGCCTCTTGTGAGCAGTGAGCCCTAATTGGCATGTACCATTTTGTTCTTCTTATTCTTTTAACAAAGAATACAATCTTGGGTTAGTCACCCCATGGTTTTTCCCTTGACCAGGTTTTCCGTGTTAAAATCTTGGTGTCATATGTGTTAATGTGTTTCTGCTCTTGAATTGTTGCATTATCTTTTCATGATTGATTTATTATTATGCTGTTGAATTACAAAGAGGATTTAGGTGATTAATAGGAAGAAAGTTTTGGGACAACTAATTCACCCCCCCCTCTCAGTTGTCTATCTTGAATCTAACAAAAATGTCTTTAGTAAAACTAAATTTCTAGTTATTCAATATATATGGGCCTAATTCTACATCAGGTAAGAAAACTTTGTGAGAACTATTAACTTCAGTTATGCAAAACTTAAAGGAGGAAAGAGTGATTTTTGGGGGACACTTTAATGCTATTACTATTGAACACCCAAAATACTGAGAGGGGGAATTAGTATTCTCTTAAACCAATCACTTATTAAACCATTAATCCATTTTCCCATACAATAGCATTAGAGCAAATTAAACATAGAATGAACTACCACAAAACATAACACAAAAACACCAAGATTTTTTACGTGGAAAACCTGAAATGGGAAAAACCATGGTAAGTGTTAGCTCACAATATATTATATAGTAACAATACAAAACTACAGGAGGCTCACTGCCTCAGGGCTCACTGCCCTTAAGTACTCACTGTCCAAAGAAGGATGCTCACTGCATACAGGCTCACTGCCAAGCAAAAAAAGAGAAAGAAGGGTGTCTCACTGCCAAAATGAACTACTAAAATTGCATCTGCAAATGCATGGATACAATTCTAATGAAGCTCAGAAAACTAATTCAAAACTCGTCATCCTGACTTGCTCTTTTATACTGCTCTGCTCTTACATAAAAATAAGATCTCTCTTCTTCTACACTTGTCGCCCTTACAAAAAAAAAAGAAATTCACATGCCACACACACACATCTTCATATTCACACATCTATCCATCAAACATTGAAATGGATCTCATATATATATCCGTAACATTTACAGTCTTCAAATTAGGTCACCATATAGAGATGAAGCATGTAGTTGTGCCTTGTGTAGCTTGTCGGCCTAACCCTTTCATCAAAACACTTTGTGAACCAATTCAACACTTGAAACATATTCACACATGTTGGCTTGAACTATAGAACCACTTAGGATAAGATTCCAATCAATAGATCTTGCTGCACATAGATCAAAGTACTAGGTCGGCCTTAAACTCTGATTATCACTAGTTTAGTTCATCTGTCATATTACAACTTTCAATACAGACCACAAGACTTACTCAAATTCATATCCAAGACTCTTCAAACATCCTAGAACATAAATCAAGAACTATAGAACATAATATCAACTTGTGGCCAAATGCAGACCATTAGAACACATGCCCTATCACAGTCAAACACTGTCAAACCTTGTAGTGATACTTAGATGCTCATAACTATCTTTCCAGTGGACTTCAAACTCTACAATTTTGGATTTAGAGACTTCATATATGTGTTTACAACACCTCAAAACCACATAACAAAATATTCAACATAGGAGGAATGTGGAGCAAAATAATTAGTTGTTCTGCTCTATTCAGTACTGTAATTTATCATGCCAGACTTGGACTACTTGAAGGTACACTTCCAGAGATGAAAAAAAGCTAAAACTTTGGATTTAAAATTATCTAAGGACTATAGACATCTTACTAGAACTGTAAGACCAAATCTTCAACTGCAGACCAACACTGATCAAAATATTGTCTCTATGTCACTATCTCTGTACTTTGCCAACACTTAGCCAAAATGCTTAAGTCTGCTTTGCCGGACCAAAATCTTCATTGTAACCTTGTTGAATCTTTGTTCCTTTTCTTGTTGTCATCAATTACAACACTATCAAACATCATGCTTAGCCAAACTTCATCATACCAGTAGTGTCTCCATCAATGATGTTTGCCAAGTTGCCAACAATCTCCTCCTTTGTCATTGATGGAAACACATGTTGTGAAAACCATCATACAACTCCCCCTTACTCTTTACACACTGCTCCCCTAACTTCATGCTTCTCTCCTTATTTATTTTTCACTTTTCTATATTTTTCACATGCTTCATTCTCCCCCTTTGACATCAATAGCAAATGTGTATGATACAAAAAAATGTACAAGTGACCAACATTCAAATATTGTTTGTATTGTCCACATATATACGAATGAAATCAAATAGCTTACTAGTTTTCATGGAGAATATCTTTGTAGATATTCTTCAATTGCACCACATCTTTATCCCATCTAACCTTAACATCACTCAAAAATTGTATATGCCCATATTTTTGGGACACCAACTCTTCTACCTTCTTAACAGTAGTAGGAGCCTCAATGATTTGCCTTATCTTATCTATTTCTGCTACAAGTCTTATCATGGATGCAATCTTAAAACTTGCAATCTCCCAGAGCTGACTCATCCTGTGTTTTATGACCTCCTTTTGGGTTTGCAACTTGTGTATGTCAGAATGGATAGTTTCAACTGCTTCCATTTGATTCCCAATAGCATCCTTCACCGAATCATAAGTTCTAGAGATTTTCATCAGTTGGTCTTCCCATCCATCTATTTTCTCTTTTAGCTCCTTTGTTATCTCAGGTCATGTTAGAAAAAATTGATAGATCTCACTAGCTTCTTTGATGGTCGTCTGTGCATATTCTATACTCTTATCTAACAAAATTTTATCTTGAGAGTATTTATCATTGAGCTCAACTAACCTTTTACTATCAATCTCATCCCTTACCTTCTTTTCAGTTGCTTGTTCAAGGGACTCAAAATGAGAATTGACTGACTCCATGAGTTGCTTCAACTGTACTACAGGAGCTAAGGATGTATCTTTCTTCACTCCAGGCATAATCTTCCCAAGGATTGTCATTGCATCTCCAATTAACTCATTGTCTTCCATATGAGATTTTGAAATCTCTTCTTGTGTCGTGGCTTTAAAAGTTGTCCCTAGCCTTAGTTTTTGTAGTGGGGACACTGTAGCCATGTTTATTGGTCCTTGTAATAAATTAGTTGCAGTCAAATTATGAGTTTCCTTTTGTTTCTCCTAAAACTCTCTTAAAGAGTCAACTGAATCATTTTTAGCAGTGTCTCTTTTATCTTCATCATGAGATACTTCAACATCATGTCTCTCCAAAGGATCTTCTTGATTGGGTTCTTCTTCATTTCCCTTTGTTTCTAAAGCAGGATTGTCAATCATCTGCTCATTAACTTCTCTTTTCTCACCTTGTTCTTCAGGGACATTTTCTTTAGGTGCCACTTTTGTTTCTTCAGAGCTCTTTTCTTCCATAGGATCTTTTATCTCTTCATCCTTTCTTGTGTTCATCAGAGGAGTAATTGCACTTTGATCTACTCTTTGTTCAATATTCACATTTGGAACTATATTAGAATTGCCAACATCAACATTTTGTTCCTCTTCATCTGTATCTACCATAGTTGAAATGTGGAGTTCATGTAGCACACTTAGTGTCTTCTCCTCAGTTTCTTTTACCAATTTCTCAATATCTCTAGACATTAGAGTATTGATTATCTTCTTGGTTCTAAATTCTTCATTGAGCTTCTTAGTGACTTTGACTTTTTCTTCACTAGTGATACTTGGACACAATTTCATCAGAACATATTCCTTCAACTCGGCATCTTTGGCAATAGCCCCTTCTTTTCTTGTGGTTTAAATGTTAGCTAAACTATTTGGAAAGTCACCTATAACTTCAATCAGTTCCTTATTAAACATATCTAAAAATCTTACCACAGCTACTTCAATTGTTTCCTTGTCAGCATCTAAGAATTCATCATATGTATTAGCAATTAGCTTTGAGTTTCCATGCTTAGCCATTGCATTAACTGTAGCTTCCAGAGTCATTGTGGCCTCACCTTCCTTGATCTCAATTTTCTTTTCCTTTTCTTCTTCTTGTCTTTCCCTTCTCTAGAGGGCTTCACTTCTTTACTTGCAGCAGTTTCATCTATTTTTTTCCTCTTTGCCTTTATCTCTTCATTAGTTTGTGTTTCTTCTTCTTTGTCACTACCACAAAGGCTCACATACACTCTGTTCATGGCCTTTGTTTTCTTTCTTTTATGCTTCTTTTCAGCAGGCTTCTTTTCAGGTAATTCTTTCTCAATACTGGTAGTTGGGAGGGGTCTGGAGCCCCCAGAGGTAGCTGCAGTAGAATAGGAGACTCTTGTTCTTTTTCTTGTGCTGGAAACAAGCTTTTCTTGCTTAGACTTCACTTCAGGTCTTACCAGAGCCTTTTCTTGTGTAGTTTTCTCTTCTATAGCCTTTGCTGCTTGAGCCTTGGCTCTAGCTTAGTCTATTTGCTCCTTTGTGAATCCCTTGCTCATAGCATAATATTGTACCAACTTTCTTCCTTTTCTCTGTGATTCTGATTGAGTTTGTTCTAGATGCACTTTGAGAGATTTTTCTTCAAAAGTCCCAAATTTTTCCTCTTTAGGATCCTTTGGTTTGCTCAACATTAAATCTACCAATCTAGCTAGGATGTCTTTTGTAACCTCATATCCCATTGCTAGGATCCACACTATTCTCGGTTCCACTGCCTCCATGAGGCATTGATCTTTGGTCACCATAAAAATAATATTGTCTTTATACTTCTCAGCCACCTTTCTAGGGATTCTAACCCTATCCTGCACTTTCTTCTAGAAATTATTAAAGTATCCACATAGAGAAGCATTATGTGCATCAATATCTCCTAAACTCTGTAGATTATTTCTAATTTCTACTGCTACAGGAGAGTGATTTAACCAAAAAATATTACTCATACCTAGTAATTCCCTCAAAAAGTAGAATAGTAGGTAGATGATAAGAGTACCATATTTGAATCGGTACTTTGTATCTTTTGTCCTCTTCAAATTCTCCATCAATTGTTACCAGAGCAACTCACACAAATCATAATCAACATTATTCTTCACCATCTCATAGGTAGTGTAGATAGCCATTGTAGAAATAGAGTTCTCCCTATTGGAGAAGTAGACCTTGTGCCTAATCACCATTGAAGCAAATCTCACCACCATATCTTCAATGTCATTGATAGTTTGTGCTCTTTTGTCAAATTTAGCACCAGTTAGCTTCATAATTGTGTCATTCTTCATAGGTTTTAAACACCGGAACTATTCTGAAGGAACACATACCTATAACTGCCTTAATGGCATCCTTTGTTATCATATGAGACATATTCAGCCAAAAGAATTCATCGTGGATTCTTCTTAGGGCATACCTAACCCAACCATCTTTAGAGAAAATGGGAAAATCAATCAATGTGACCAATTTTTTCTCATGCAGAGCACTGTATTCTTCTTTCAATTCAAACGTGTCACCAGACAACTTAGCCAAATAAACTTGCCCTAATTTTACATGATCATACTCTTCCAAATTGGCATGGATGTAAACCCTAATATCTTCATTAGGCATTATGCCATAGGGAACTTCTGAAAAAGCACCATCAGGGTCTGTTTCTAAGGATTTAAATGGATGCTTCTTAAATTTGGGTCGGGGCCTTTCAATGATCTCAATTACTTGTGGAGTAGACATTCTTATTGCTCAATGAAATTCTTTTCTTAGAGAGATAACTGTAAATAGCTTGTTTTTTGTTTTCCAGTTAGGGTTTCTTCATACCAAATGCTTGAATTTGCTTTAGCTTCGTTGCTCAGATCTCCTTGGTCACTTGAAAGTTTGAGTGCAATGTGAATTTTCTTTGAATGAGATTTCTTATAAACCCTTTTCATCATAATATAATCATCATAAATGCTCATTTCCAAATAGCTACTAAACACTTTCTCTATCACTCACAATCGATCTAAATTGCTCTGCGATCTGCCACATTAGATTATTTTCTGCTAAAATTTTCTTTAGGGGATTTGTTATACTATCTTACAACTCATATCTTTGTATTGGATGTCAGCACCACTTTTTTGGCTAGGGGAATAGGATATTCCATTAAAGCTCCCCTTGAGCTAGAGCTCCCAACTCACTTCCCAGAGGAAGTGTCTACACCAGAGTCTAGCACAGACCCATTCTTGGCTTCAATAACTTCCTTCTTAACCCACACCTTATTCATCTCCTTCTTATTTTTGTTGGATCCACCTTTTGTGTCAGTTTCTTCATCTCTACATGATTATCCTTCTTCATATTCTTGCTTCTGCAGAACCTTGCAATATGTCTAGGCTTGTTGCAATTGAAGCATACAACATTTCTCTAACCATTGTTCCTTCTATTCCTCCTTGATCTGCATTGGTTAGGCTTATGTCCCAATCTATTACATGTAAAGAAGGTACCATTGAAAGATTGGGCATTCCTTCCATTGTTATAGTCATTCCTAATTTGACTTCTACAATCTTTAGCTCTATGACCAAATCTCTTGCATGCAAAGTAGTTACCTCTGAAAGTTTGAACATACCTTCCATTGTTATAACCATTCCTTATCTAACTTCTACATTCATTAGCTTTATGACCAACTCTCTTACATGTAAAGCACTGACCAGAGAAAGATGGAACATTTTGATTCACTCTGCTTCTACATTGATTATCATTATGACGAACTTATTGCATGAATTACAATAACCATCAAAAGATGGGTACCTTTGAGCATTTGGTTGCCTAACCGGTGGTTTTCTAGGTCCATTCCTTTGATTCTAAGTCTGCTTGCCTTTGTCCTTCTTGTTCCTAGCATTCATTTCTTGACCAGTTTTAGAACTTTCACCTTTCTCAAATCCCAAGCCTTCTTTGTCATTAGAGTTCTTCTAGCTAGCAAGCATCTCATCAAGTTTTGCAAAACTTATCTTGAACTTTTCTTCATATCTCTTTGCTTTCTCCAAATCTAACTTCAGGTTCCCAACTTCCTTTTCAAGCTTTGTACATTCTTCTGATTTTCCTTTCACTAGTTGATTTAGATCTTCTTCTTCTTCTTTTGCCTTATCTTCAATTTGCACTTTCAAATCATCCAAGATTTCATTTGCTGATCTTAATTATTCACTAACTTCCTTATGTTTTTCTTTGAACTTCTTGACTTGTTCCCTCAATTTTTTGATGCACTCATCTGCTTCCTTGACCTTTTCTTTTAGATCCCTATTTTCTTCTTTAGTCATTTCAAGATCTTCAAGAGCAACTTTGAGTTCTTCTTCACTGACATACATGCATTCTTTTTCTATAGTTTCAGTTGAATGAATTTCTTCAGAAGGAGTAGGATACCTTTTACCTGCCATGTGTTCAATCTCTAAGATCTTCCTCAAGCTGTTAGACTTCTTCCAAGGAACCAGACTCTGATACCAATAGTTGAACACCTAGAATACTAAAAGGGGGGGTGAATCAGTATTCTCTTAAACCAGTCACTTATTAAACCATTAATCCACTTGCCCATATAGTAGCATTAAAGAAAATTAAACATAGAATGAACTACCACAAAACATAACACATAAACACCAGGATGTTTTACGTGGAAAACCCAAAATGGGAAAAACCATAGTGAGTGTTAGCTCACAATATATTATGTAGTAACAATATTGAATTACAAGAGGCTCACTACCTTAGGGCTCACTGCCCTTACGGACTCACTATCTAAAGAAGGATGCTCGTTGCATATAGGCTCACTGCCAAGAAAAGAAAGAGAAAGATGGATGGCGCACTGCCAAAATGAACTACTAAAATTGCATCTGTAAATGAATGGATATAGCTCCAATGAAGCTCAGAAAACTAATTCAAAAATCTTCATCCTGACTTGCTCTTTTACACTGCTCTTACATAAAAATAAGATCTCTCTTCTTCTACACTTGTCTCCCTTACAAAATCATAGAACTTTGCATGTCACACACACACACACATCTTCATATTCACACATCCATCCATCAAACATCAAAATATATCTCATATATATATGCAACATTTATAGTCTTTAAATTAGGTCGGCATACAGAGATGAAGCGTGTAGTTATGCCTTGTGTAACTTGTCGGCCTAACCCTTTCATCAAAACGCTCTGCGAACCAAATAAACACTTGAAACATATTCACACATGTTGGATTCAACTATAGAACCACTTAGGATAAGATTCTAATCAATAGATCTTGCCGCACAAGATCAAAGTATCAAGTCAGCCTTAAACTTTGATTATCAGTGGTTCAGTCCATTTGTCAAATTACAACTTTCAATGCAGACCACAAGACTTGCTCAAATTCATATCCAAGACTTTTTAGACATCTCAGAACATAACTCTAGAATTGTAGAACATAATATCAACTTGTGGCCAAATGTAGACCATTAGAACACATGCCCTATCACAGTCAAACATTGTCAAACCTTGTAGCGATACTAGATGCTCATAATTATCTTTCTAGTGGACTTCAAACTCTGTAATTTTGGATTTTGAGACTTCATATATGTGTTTACAACACCTCAAAACTGCATAAAAAAATATTTAGTATCGGAGGAATGCAGACCAAAACAATTAGGTGTTATGCTCTATTCAGTACTGTATTCTATCATACCGGACTTAGACTACTTGAAGGTACACTTCTAGAGATGATCAAAATCTGAAACTTTGGATTTAAGATCATCTAAGGACTATAGACATCTTACCAGAACCATAAGACCAGATCTTCAACTATGGACCAACGTTGATCAAAATACTATCTCTCTGTTGCTATCTCTGTACTATGCCAACACTTACCCAAAATGCTTAAGTCAGCTTTCCTAGACCAAAATCTTTATTCCAACCTTGTTGAATCATTTTTTCCTTTTCCTATTGCTATCAATGACAACACTATCAAGCATCATGCTCAGCCAAATTTCATCATACCAGTAATGTCTCCATCAATGATGTTTACTAAGTTGCCAATAATTACATGTTTAGATGAAAAGGCTAGGGGAATTATTCCTCCACAAAAAATAATGGATGATTTTAATAAATTTATTTCTGACAATGCTCTGCTAGATTATCCTCCTATAAATGGGAGCTTTACATGGACTAATAGAAGAAAGGATTTCTTACTTATTATTGAAAGACTTGGCAAATTCCTTTCTTCCCCTGAATGGTTTCTAGATAAAGAGGCTTTCATACAAACATTCTTCCATTCAAAAGTTATGATCACTTTCCAATTGCTCTTAATTTATGCATTAAGGGGGAGTATAGAATGTTGTAAGGTGTGCGCCCTTAGTCTCCTTGTGTTGTGCAGCATAGCGCTTGGGTTTGTGATAAGGCTTATCACCTCCCGTGGATTCATTAACTATGGCAGTTGTATCAGGAATTAAAAAGTCAATATTTTGGTGCAAAGGCAACCGTCTTTGCAACAATTGGTATCAGAGCTTGGGTCATGGGTTCGAACCCCTCGCTTGCACTGGGGGGATTGTTGCAAGGTGTGTGCCCTTGCTCTCCTTGTCTTGGGTAGCACATCACTTGGGTTTGTGACAAGGCTTAATCACCTATGTGGATTCATTAACTCTGGTGGTTGTTGTTAGAAATGAAAGCAACACTACTTCAATGGAAATCTGATTCAAGATAAATTTCAGCAATCTTAAGTGTGCATTAACAATGGAGATTGTAAAAAAACATAAAACCCACTACAGAAAAGATGTCAAACATGAAGAACTCAAAACAATGACACAATGTTTATGTGGAGAAAACTCTTGTGAGTAAAAAACTCCAGTAGGAAAGAGGCACAAGTTTGTATTAATCTCAACAAGATTGTACAATACATCAACTACACAACTCTCTCCACAAGTCTTCAATCCGACAGCATTCCGGCAGCACCTGAGTACCTAAAATCTGTATTGCAACAACAAGTACATGGAAAATTCTTATAGAAATGTTTTCCACTCCATTCTAGGCATTCACCTTCTCTCTCCTAAGATTCTCCAATATGTAAACATTAATTGCCATCTTACAAGCATCTTACACTTGTCCAAAAATAGCCATGCAAAGGTTGGGGGCCCAAGACTAAATCTGGCCTCTTACAACATCTTATGATGCATCGTAACCATCATAGATTCCACAAAAGAGTATCTTTCCAAGATACGAACCTTGGGCTAAATATACCAAATATACAACTAACATATCCACCATATGCGTCATAGAATCTCAAAATCTTATGACAACTTGCAGCTGTCATAGATTCACTTACCAAACATTATGATAGTTGTCATACATGCCAAAAATAGTAGAATCCTCAAGGGAGCATAGCTACCCTCATTTACTTTGAGTTTTTACATTTACCAATGGTAAAAGTCACTCCGTAATTACATCTGGTTACTCTGAAATTACCCTTGCCAGTGAAACTAGTACATCTCCTCATGGATAATTACAAATTACATATAATAAATAGAATAAATATAATATTGGGATTTACAAGGTTAATGGCACCTTATCCCATCATTCTGCCACTTGACATTATACATTTTAAATCAACCCATGGGAAATCAAATGAAAAAAAATTAGGCACTAGAAACAAGGCCCATAGCCTTTCTGCACTATACGAACTTTTTTGTGCTCACAGGCTTGGTCAATGAATCTGCAACATTCTCCTAAGTGTCTATCTTCTTTAGCTCAATCTCTCCATTTACAACCAACTCTCAAATAAAGTGATACTGAACATCAACATTCTTAGTCTGAGCATGATACATGGGATTCTTGCCCAAACAGATAGCACTCTAGCTATCACAACCAATCTGAATGATCCTGCAATCAAATCCAATACCTGTACATAGTCTCCTCAACCAAATTGTCTCCTTAGAGACAGGAGTAGCAGCCATATACTTTGCTTCTATGGTGGACAAAGCAACAATGGGCTGCCTCTTACTTGTCCAACTCATTGCACCTCCAAACAGAGTAAACACATAGCCACTAGTGGACCTTTGACTATCCAAGTCACTTGCCCAATCTGCATCAACAAAACCCTGTATGTCCAAAGATTTGTCAGCACTATCAGTACCAGAATAAATCAAACAATAATTAGGAGTACCTGTAAGATATTTAAACACCCTCTTCGCATAGTTCCAATGCTGTCTACCAGGGTTAGACATAAATCTGCTCAAAACTCCCACTGCTTGGGTAATATCTGGTCTAGTGCAAACCATTGCATACATCAAACTCCCTATAGCACTAGAATATGGCACATTAGACATATCCTTAAGATCATCCTCAGTCTTTGGACACATATCTAATTAAAGCTTAGTACCAATGGGTAATGGAACTCTAACAGGGTTACAGTCCTACAAAATAAACCTCTGCAAAATAGTATTCACATACTTACTTTGAGACAACCAAAGCTTTCTGTTAACTCTATCTCTCCTAATCTCCATTCCTAAAATATACCTTGCAGCACCAAGATCCTTCATCTCAAATACACCTGCAAGTTGGGCTTTAAGCTCACTGATCATACCCTTAGTATTGCTAAAAAACAACATGTCATCAACATACAAAGCAATAACCAGTATAGAATCATCAACACAATAAATGTAAACACAGTGATCCTCCTTCCTTCTAACAAAACCCAATTTTAAAACAAATGAGTCAAACTTTTGATACCATATTCTGGGGGACTATTTCAAACCATAAAGAGACCTCTTTAACCTGCCAACCCAATGTTCTTTTCCTTTTACCTCAAAACCTGTAGGCTGTTGTACATAAATTTCTTCTTCAAGATCTCCATGTAAGAATGCAATCTTAACATCCATTTTCTCAATCTCCCAATCATAAGCTACAGCAATGGATAAGAGAAATCTAATAGAAGTCAATTTAGCAATAGGAGAGAATATCTCACCAAAATCAACTCCCTCTCTCTGGGAGTAGCCCTTGGCTACCAGTAGAGCCTTATACGTTTCCAATGAACCGTCTACTCCAAACTTCTTCTTGAAGACCCACTTACAACCTATGGCCTTTCTTCCTTTGGGAAAATGAACAAGATCCCAAGTGTTACAAGAGTCTAAAGCCATCATCTCCTCCTACATGGCTAGATGCCAAGACTCACTATCATCTGCAAAAATAGCTTCCCTATAGGATCTAGGTTCATCATTAGTACTCAATAAAGCATAACACAAGAGAAATCTGGTGGGCTATACTTGTCAACTGGATTTCGTTGAACAGTGGATCTCCTCAAGGGTGGAGTAAGAGACTCTACTCATTCTTCTACATGATCATCTGTACCAACTTCTTCTGTAACAATAGATTCATCTTCATCAGAACTACTTGAATCTTCTTCTTCTTCTTCAACCCCCAATCCATCATTTTGTTCTTCCTGAGGTGCATCTTGCTGCTCTAAATCAAAGTCCACCTTCTTTACCTTTTCTTCTTTTTCTTTTGGCTACTCAGGTTCAGAAATAGCTCTAAGTTCCCTAAAAATAACATCTCTAGGAAAGATAATCTTGCAGGTTAGTGGATTCCAAAGCTTATAACCTTTCACATTAACACCATATCCAATGAATGTACACCTTTCAGCCTTTGGATCCAACTTAGATCATTTTTCCTTAGGCACATGAACAAAAGCCTCATAGCCAAAAACCCTTAAATGTGAAACAGAAGGTTTCTTACCTATCCACACTTCATAAATTGTCGAATCAAGAGCCTTACAAGGAGATCTATTTATCAAGTAGCAAGCAGTACACACAACCTCTATCCAAAAGCATTTATCCAACTATGCATCACTAAGCATACTTCTGGCTCTTTCCATATATGTTTAGTTCATCCTTTCTGCAACACCATTCTACTGTGGTGTATACGGAGTTATCTTTTGTCTGATTATACCTACATGCTTGCAAAACTCATCAAATTCCTTAGAGCAATATTCCCCTCCATTGTCAGATCTTAATATTTTTATCTTTAAACCTAATTGGTTCTCTACTAAGACTTTGAATTCCTTAAAGTTATTGAAAACTTTAGATTTATGTTTCATAAAATAAATCCATGTATATTTGGATACATCATCAATGAAGGTGACAAAATAACGAGACTTTCTAATAGAATCACTATCCACAGGACCAAACACATCCATATGAATAATTTCTAACTTCTCTTTTACTCTATTTCTTCCTGAAGGAAATGATTTTGTGTTTTGAATACCAAACACACAATGCTCACAAAAATCAAAGTGCTCATCAGAATAGGAGAAACCATCCAACAAATCTTTATTCTTAATAGTTTTCAGTACATTATTGCTTGTGTGGTCCAATCTACGATGCCACAACATACATGCATTTTTAGTATTAGCCTTAGATACATAGGAGGCATTATAAACTATAGTAGCTTCAATCTTGAATAGACTTCTGAATCTCTTCCCCTTCACTACCACCAAGTTCCCTCTCACTAATCTACAGCCATGCTTGTCAAATGTCACATGCATTCCCAAATCATTCAACTTCCAAATTGAAATCAAATTTCAAGCTAATCTAGGAACATGCAAAACACCAGGGAGGGTTTTAATCCTCCCATCACTGAAACACAACAATACCTTTCCTTTCCCGACAATTGGATATGAAGAGTTGTCACCAAGGTAGATATTACCTCCATCATATTCTTCATATGTGGAGAACCATTCCTTATGCAGGATCATATGAAACAAGCATCCTGAGCAACCAACTAGTTTTCATCTGAAACAACATTACATGTAGAAAGTAAAACATCTTCATCTACATTCAAGGACTTATTTGAAGTACTCTCCCACTATTTCTTTGGGTTTCTACACTCCTTTACATATCCCCTTTTACCGCAGTTCCAACACTTAACTCTGTTCTTTTTACCAGGAGTCTTAGACTGGCCCTTGGACTTGTCCTTAGCCCCTTTCTGATCTCATTTAGGCCCCCTTTCCTTAGACCTTCCCTTGACACTGAGAGCATCCCCTAAACTATCTAAACTCTTCTTCCTCAATTCTTGTGATAGTAGCACTGAAACAAGAGCATCCAACTTCTGATTTCCAAGGTTAGTAGAGATAACAAGGATAACATTCTCCCAAGACTCAAGTAAAGAACAAAGAAGTAAGATACATTTATCTTCCTCACTAACTTCAACATCTACTGAATCAAGCTGACTCAACAACAAATTAAAAGAATTTAAATGCTCTGCAACTGATTCACCTTCTCACATTTTCATGGAAAACAATTTTCTTTTTAAATAAATTTTATTTACCATACTCTTGGCTTGGTAGATCTCACCCAACCAATTCCATAATTTGTATGTGGTCTCTTCCTTTGCAACATTCAGGAGCACAGAATCTGAAAGACAAAAATGGATGGTTCCCCGTGCCTTCTTATCCAGTCTATCCCACTCATCTTGAGACACATCATCAGGTTTCTTCTCTTTTTGAATAGCCAACCATTGGTTTCTTTCTTCCAACAAATCTTCCATTTTTAGCTTCTGCAACTCATACCCCATTCCATTGAACTTCTCAATGTCCAATCAAGAGGTTTATGCAATGATGGATGCAACCATAATAACAACACAAGATCTACAAAACAAACACAACCAAATCTCCTACTACAGCTACAGCTTCCACACTACCACCCAAGAGTCAAAGCTGACTAGACTCTAATACCAAATGTTAGAAATGAAAGCAACACTACATCAATGGAAATCTGATTCAAGATAAATTTCAGCAATCTTAAGTTGCATTAACAATAGAGATTGTAACAAAACATAAAACCCACTAAAGAAAGATGTCAAACATGAAGAAATCAACACAATGACACAATGTTTATGTGGAGAAAATCCTTCTAGGTAAAAAACTCCACCAGAAAAGAGGCACAATTTTGTATTAATCTCAATAAGATTGTACAATACATCAACTACACAACTCTCTCCACAAGTCTTCAATCTGACAACATTCTGGCAGCACATGAGTACCTAAAATCTGTATTACAGCAACAAGTACATGGAAAATACTTATAGAAATGTTTTCTACTCCATTCTAGGCATTCACCTTCTCTCTCCTAAGATTCTCCAACCTGTAAACATTAATTACCATCTTACAAGCATCTTACACTTGTCCAAAAATAGCCATGCAAAGGTTGGGGGCCCAAGACTAAATTTGGCCTCTTAAAGCATCTTATGACGCGTCATAACCATCATAGATTCCACAAAAGAGTATCTTTCCAAGATAGGAACCTTGGGCTAAATATAGCAAATATACATCTAACATATCCGTCATATGCGTCATAGAATCCCAGAATCTTATGACAACTTCCAATTGTCATAGATTCGCTTACCAAACATTATGATAGTAGTCATACATGCAAAAAATAGTAGATTCTTCAAGGGAACATGCCTACCCTCATTTAATTTGAGTTTTTACAGTTGCCAATAGTAAAAGTCACTCCATAATTACCTCTAGTTACTCCAAAATTACCCCTGCTAGTGAAACTATTACATCTCCTCATGGATAATTACAAATTACATATAATAAATAGAATAAATACAATATTGGGATTTATAAGGTTAATGGTACCTTATCCCATCAGTTGTATCAGGCATTAACAAGTCGATCTTTTGGTGCAATGGCAACCATCTTTGCAACATAGAAGGCATAAGGATTCATTCAAATTTGAGGCCATGCAGTTTAGGGATAGTAATTTTCTTCATTTTTTGGAATCGTGGTGGAAGAACGCCCCATTTGTATATGGATCTAGAATATTTCTGATGAATGAAAAGTTAGAGTTTATTAGAGGGAAGATTCAAATTTGGAATAGAGATATTTTTGGAAACATTTTTAAACAAAAGTTTTAGATACAAGAGCAATTGAATTAAATCAATGAGCATATCATCAAATTTGGTATGAATTAGGTTTATTTTGATCTTTTTAACTCTCTTCAGTCTACTCTTGAAGAGGTCCTTGCAAGGGAGGAAATTTATTGGAGGCAAGAGTCTAGGAAGACTTGGCAAAGGGAAGGGGATAGAAATACAAAATTCTTCCATTCATCCTTTGTGATAAGGAAGCAAAGGAACTCTATTCATTCAATAAAAGATTCTACTAGACAATTTTTTTTGGAGTATTCTCATATTTGAAAAGAAGGGGTTAACTTCTCTAGTAATTTGTTGTCAAAATCAGATATGGTAGATAACGTTGAAGATGTCCAAGAAGTAATTCAAAACATAACTAATCTGATTTCAAAGGAAGATAATAAGGAACTATTAAAGGAATTATCTTTAGATGTAGTAAAATTAGTGGTTTTTTCTCTTGATCCAGACAAGGCTTTGGGTCTTGATGGCTTCACCCCATTTTTTTTCCAAATGTGTTGGGAATTTGTTAGAAGGGAGGTCTGGTTAGCAATGGAAGAGTCTCGTAGACATGGGACAATCCTGAAAGAAATCAATTCTACTTATATTGCTTTTAATTCCAAAGAAAGGGGCTTCTAACTCTTTTGTAGATTTTAGACCTATTTCTTTATGTAATACAATGTATAAGATCATTACTAAGGCTGTTTCTTCAAAATTGGTAGTCTTAATTCCCAAAATTATTTTTAAGGAGAAAGGGGGATTTATACTAGGTAAGGATACTATTGAAGGGGCATTCATGGCACATGAAGTGCTACATTCTATTTAGACACATAAAATAGTTGCAATGCTAATCAAATTGGATATGATGAAGGCCTATGACAAAGTGTCCTGGGACTTTTAGCTTCAAGTTGTCAGGTGTTTGCTTTTTCCTATAGATGGTGCAAATGGATATATTATTGCCTTTTAGGAGAAAGTTTTTCAATAATTATAAATGGTTGTCCAACTGAGTATTTTAGATCTTCTCAAGGTATTAGACATGGTGATCCTATTTACCCTTTCCTTTTCATCATTTTGGTAGAAGGTTTGAGTAGGGCTATTCAAAGTCAGAATTTTCAAAATAAGTGGAGAGGAATTAACATTCCTAGATTTCCATTTGCAATCATTGATTTATTATTTTCTAATGATATAATGTTGTTTGTTCATCCTTCAATAATGAAGGCAAAGACAATTAAAAGAGTGATTACCTTGTACTGCTTAGCTTCAGGTCAGCAAGTTAGTCCCTCCAAATCTAAGCTTTTCTTCTTCAATACAAGTCCTAATATTCAAGGTAGAATCTCTAACATTCTAAGGTATAAGGTGGACTCTCTTCCTTGTCAATATCTAGGTATACCTCTTTTTGATGGGCTCCAAAGAATTAGTTTTTTGAAAAAGTTAGTTTCAGCGATTCAGTTAAAAATATATTTGTGGAAAGCAAAATGGCAAACATTGGCAGGCAAATTAATGATGATTAAATCAATGTTATCAATTGTTCCTATATATTTGTTATTAGTTTTAAAGATTTTGAAAGGTATCATTCATGATTTGGGTAGCATCTTTAGAAAGTTTCTTTGGAATGGTACTAATGATGAAGGGAAAAAAATCCCTTTGGTTGCTTGGGAAAAGATTTATGTTCCTAAAAATAAGGGGGGCCGGGTATTCATAACATTGAGGCTCAAAAGAGAGCCCTTGGTGCAAAACTAGCATGGTAGATGTATACAAAGCCAGATTCAAAATGGTGCAAAATCATGTAGTATAAGTACTTGTGTTTCTACGTGCTAAAACCACCATCAATAGAATTGGTGCTAGAAGGAGGGCTGGATTGAGATTTTGATGCAAGCTTTCAGTTTTGTTGGTTTACTACACATACTGAAATGAATTAAATATTTAGGAAATTCAGCTCCAAAGGATACACCCGAGGGTTTCAGTCATGAGATGTCTTCATTCTTTAGAGGACTATCACAGTAGTCATATCATGAAGAGAACTTCAAATTAGACATCCCATTGTTCAAAGAATTTCTAGATAGGCAGATCAAGGTCCATTAACCTTGCTTGATTTTAGTTCACCTTAGGCCTCCACTATACATCCTATAGAGCTGCATAACAAAATTGAATGTTTAACTTTTCTCCAATGACTAGATCTGCATTTAAAGGGATTGCTTCCTATTTTTGAAGTATACAAGCCTAAAGTGGGATATATGCATGACAGACATATTCAAAGCAAGACCATGCAAGGAGTTATAGTACGGATGGATACATATGCATATGGTCATGTCTTAGTTGAGAGAACCCAAAGAGTTGAGGCTACAGGAGTTGTAAATCCACCATTCATATTTGATCACAGTCAAAAGGGTAGTCGACACATTGGAAAAAATGAAGTTCCTCAAGTTATTTGTCAAAATACATATCTAGATGAGGATGCTAGGAAACACACATGGTCTACAGGTCACTCAACTAAGGAGTATACAGTCCCTGATTAGTTAACATCTAGTTCTCAGTCACTGGATCCTGACAAGTTAGTCACAGGATATGTTGTCACAGTTTTGTTAAAACCTATTTTTCAGTCACATGACAAAGAACAAAGCAGTACACAAGGTCATGTCATGATTGATGAAAATGTTGATAGGATAGATAGTGGATTAGATAGGATGAACAGTCATGTTGAGGATGGAGATCAGCAACCAGATGCTTCACGAATATCAAGTTCTAATATTGAATTTGTTGCTGCAGAGGTGGAGAACAATAGTTCATTTTAGTTGGTTGATAATCCTAAGTTTGAACAATAGCTTGATTAGATCAGATATGTGCAAGAACAAGAATAAATCACTCACTCAGATGAAGAAACATCATGGACAACAAGGTAGGAAGAGCCACAATCAAATTGTTTGGTGAAAAGTGATCAAGTTCTTAACTATATTAGCCCAGTATATCATCATGATCAACCATACAAGGTCGATGTAGTTACTCCAACTAAGTCTCTAGATGAGTCAGATGAAGAAGAGCAAGATGAGGCATCACTTCAATATAACATTGGAATTAAGAATCTAGTTCCATAATAAGAAAGAGACCCTATTGCTGCTACAGACAATGGATGTGTAATCCAAACATGAAGGTTGTTGATTGATACATAGGAAGTTTTTTTAGAACATATGACTGATATGGATGAAGTATATTCAAGTATATCATATATTCATTAGGTTGATCCTGCCTATGCCTACAATAAAGAAGATTCTCACAAAATTGATGTCGATCTAGTAATGACAAAGGGGAACATAAGTACAAAATTTGAGAATACAAATCAAACATTCATGCAAAGTGATGGCTTGGAAGCTTTTACATGTCAATTACTTGATTACATCATTGAGTTGGTATCAAGAATGATCAAGGATATGCTATTGCATGGAAACTCACCGCACATGATAGACTTTGCTTTAACCAATTCATGCAGAATTCATCCAAATGATCTACATCCTGAATAGAGTTGTCCAGAATTTCTATTTGCTTGGGCGATTGTTACAACATTTAGTGACCTAGAGGTATCTAATGCATAGGATATGACCCACCACAAGCTGAAATTTACCAAAAGTACAAAAGTAGGTGGCACAATGCAACAAGATGATGAACTTACATTTCCAACTAATGGTACTACAAATTAGGTTGTATCTTCCCACTTCTCAGTCAGTTTTGATACTTATCAATTTGATTATGGTAACATGGGTAGGACAAATTGCATTTGGATTAATCATGGCCTAATGAATTGCCCCAATTGTTGATTCTAAATGACTACTATATTGCACATGAACCCAACCTGCCTATGCCTTACTTTTCAGAGTATAAAGATGAATTTTCCATACTTTAGACATTAACCTACACCTTGTTACTCCCGCATGTCTTGAGAAATAAATCATGAGGAAGTGTAAATATTTGTTGTCCAAAGTCTTTGTACATAATATTGCTTCTTTTTAGATAAGTTTTAGTTAGTTGTTAGTTGTTTTACTTTAGTTTCTGCATTCTATTTTTTCTTTTCCTTAGTTGTTAGCTGTTAGTTGTTGCTTTGATTTTTCTTTCTTGCTTTAGGTTGTTAGTTTTCTTTAGGTTTAGTTTCCTTTCTTTCTATTTTCTTTGGGTTCTCCATTTTCTAGTGAGAGATAGGCTTGTTTGTGGTGCATGCAATGTCACTTTTTGGACTGTGTTTCTTCGTCTTTCTTGGAGAAACTTTGGTCATGAGTCTGGGATCTATGGTGAGTCCCATTATTAGTGTTGGATGACATGATGTCAGTTTTTAGGAGATGAATTTGTTGTTTAGCCTAACTTGAAGTTTTCTGAGATCATATACTTTTAACACTTTAATGATCCTAAATTTTTTGAGTAAGTCTTTGTATTATTGGGTTAAGTGAAAAATCCTAAGGTCTCACCTTTTCCACCACTATGATTCCTAGCTCAGTGAAGTTGAACTAATGTTCATAGCCCATGTGATATTTATCATGTGCTATAAGGGTATGCGGTACTTTTTAGTACTCATATCATAAGTTTATAAGTTAACTGTGTGAATGGGAATATGAGATTGATCAATGAAGATAAATAATAACCCAAACAACAATGAAAAGTGTGAATAACAAGAATAAACAATTGAAAGCATAAAACTTACAACCTTGTTATCCTGCGGCTTCCATTGGTCGCCTATTCTTTCTTGATCTTGACTGACGAAGGTGGCCCTCAGGGAGCTTGCTTCCTTGCTTCGATTCCTCAAGATGACAAGGAGAAATGGCTATGATACTTTGTGTGATTGAAGATGAGCTTCAACACACTAATGATGGATGATGATATGAGAAGATTTGGGCAGAGGTTTGGTACCTGAAGTGGTCTCCTAATGGCTTAGAGAGGGGTCCTATTTATAGGATTTTGGAGATGAGGATGGAGGGTCAGGATTCACCTAATCAGATCAAGGGCTAGGAATAAAAGTGAATCTTTTATTCCTTAGTGGATGAATTAAAAATTCCCATTTTGGGAAGAGTGGAGGTGAGTGGGGGACATCTGAATTTAAAATTTAGTGAGTGGGAGACATCTGAATTTAAAATTCAGTGAGTGGGAGACATCTGAATTTAAAATTTAGTGAGTGGGAGACATCTGAATATTAAATTTAGTGAGTGGATGAGTGAGGGACAAGGTTAATTAAGTGGCATCTTAATTAACTTAAGTCTAGGTTAATTAGATAATCAAGATTTATCTAATTAATCAAGGATTAGGGAAATGGATAAATCAATTAAATGAATATTAGGAATATTCATTCAATTAATAGGATAGGGTTGTAAGGTTAAATGGATCAATTAGGTGAATTAATTGATCACCAGGGATATGCAGATTGGGGGAGTGGATTAGTGTAGAGGTACAGAAATTGGTTTTGCAGAGCAGTCCAATTTTTAGTGTCTACATTTTGCCCCTCTTTGAAGTAATGTGTTTTTATCACGTTGTTTCAAAGAATAAATAGTCTGATAATGATACATGCCCCAATTTGCCCCTGGTACAGGTTATGATGATAGGATGCCCCCTCGGGAGATTGGATGGGGAGAAGGTAGAAGGCGTGAGATGGACAATCTCACGATGAGATAGGTTGACAGGGGATGAAATGGGTGGATATAGAAGAAGGGATGAATGATGGTAACACACACAAGCAAGTAAGCAAGTATGCCCAAATGATACAGGAACAACCAAGGTATTGCCCCTATCAAGTGGTAAACCAACGATATAGGTCGATGATGTCTGGTGTCAAGAATGAGACATGTATAAGACTCCAGGTCTAGTTTCAACAATGTGACATCCTGTCTAAGACATATGATAACGATATACGACAGTGTTGTCATGGCGGGGAGTGATATATCCCTAGACCAACACGAAGGATAGTGTCTGGTTTCAGGAAATGAAGCATGTCATGTAAGACGCGTGTGTTGGTCTGATTTCGACAATGCAACATCCTGTATAAGACCATTGATTGATGAACTGATCGAGTTGGTTTACGATCGGACAAGGATCAAGACCACTGATTGTGATTGGATCATTTGACAAGATTGATTTGACTTGGTTGATACGGATTAAGGATAGACTTGCAATTGGATATGGTATGGATATGGATATGGATATGAGACGCAATTGGATATGGTATAGATATGGGATGTCATATGAATAGTTGTCACCTTGAGATAGCAAGTATTTTGAAGCGCTTTCATCATTGGGCTTTTATTATGTTATAAGAAAATACAAGCATCTAGGTATAATTGAACCGAGATGACCTGAGTATTACTTACATGGATTTTGATTTAGCAAGTTAATACAAGCATCTAGCCAAAATTGAATCTAGATGACCTGAGTACTTCTTGCATTTTTCAACAGACAAGGATTGCCCCTTTTCATGTTCAGACCTCAAATTCCTCGATGATCTTTTACCGATCATGTCGTTAGACAAAAGTCATCACATTACTAAAGTTTGATCCACAAGCAGCAGACAAAGAAAATAATCATGCCCCCATCCTAGCATCTCTAGCTTTTGGCATCCTCGAGTAGCATAGAAAAGCATGATAGCATAAATCAAGACTCTTAATCTAACCAACACAAAACATTCTTGCATTTAGATGTGTCTTTTTGCCATAATTGATATGAGTTTTAGCTTGAGTGTTTTGATATGGTACTCTTGTTTTGCCTTGGACAGGTTGATGTTTTTCATTAGGATTTTTGTTTGGAAGCGGGCTTTGTTGCTATTGTTTGTCTAGAGAAAGGTACAGACACAGATGGGTAGCGAGACGGATGACAAGACATGGGATGGATGGGAAAGTAGAGCAGACTCAGATAGATAGAAGGACTAGACATGGAATGGATGGGAAAGTGGAGCCTTGGGGGCACATTGATAATGGCCTTGCCTACGTGACAACACAGAGGCAACGTAGTTCGAGGTGAACCCTGATCAACCGAAGACCTAGGTGATGGTGGATCTGTAGAAGTGGTATGGACTGAGATAGATAGAAATACTAGATATGGGACTGACGGGACAGCAGAGCCTCAGGGGCGCATTGATAATGGCTTTGCCTACGTGATAGCTCAGAGGCGACGTAGTTTGGGGTGAACCCTAATGGACCTAAGATATGGATCGGATGAGACACGATATGGATCAGATATGGATTAGATAAGACATGATATGGATCAGATATGGAACAAACAATACTGATGACAAGGAACCACCACGGATATGTAAATGGATGGAAGATAGTAGATACGGATGGTTATGTAGAAGGAAACATGGATGTGATCTCCAAGGACTCTGTCGCATAAGTATAACATGCCCCATTGTAGGTAGAATACTTCAAATTTTTCATGGCAATGCTAAGGACGATAGGAGGATGAGAGGATAATGAAGGGTTTGCCTGGTTTGGAGGGATAAGGTATGTCAAGAGACATCTAGAACATTTGTCAACATTATGCCCCCAATCTTTATCAAGACCAAATAATAGAGGAGAGGAAGATTGGATGGATGGATGGGACATGATAGGAAATGGTATGAAAGGAAACTAGTAGGAGAAGAGTGATATGCTAATGAGACAAGGTGCCCCCAAGTGTAGGTGACATAGAAGATCAACTTTACACATGATGCCTGTTTGCCAGGTTTTCATCACGGTACTTATCCAAGGCGCCTGTTTGCCAAGTTTTCACCATTGGACGAAGGGATTTCTCTTTACTTTTTTCATTTTCATTTTTTTTTGTTTTTGAATATGTAGATAGGAGAAGGTGGATAGGGAAAGACTCAAGTATAGAGTTCCTTGAAAGGTGATAGTCCTACTAGATAGATACTGTCGAATGGACAATGTCAAGTGTTCTCACAGATGTTGGTAGGGGATCGTATGAAGGTGAGATGGTGTAGGTAGATAGTGGATTATGATGCAGAATATGGAGGGAAGGCTTATGCAATGGTGTGGACCATAGGATGAGGAAGATGTGTAGGATAATAGTGGAAGGAAGGGGAGATGGAGTGATATGAAAATGTTGTGGAATGGAAGGGAATCATGACCAATGATTGCACATACCATGGTAAACATTGAAGCTGGTGATGGGAAAGTAGTGTAGGAGGCAACGGAGACTTTTGCTTGTGGATGAACGATTTAGGAATTTATGGACCCACATAGAATTAGTATTTTTCTGATTTTTGTTTGCCATGTGGGATGGAAGAATTTGAGACTTTGGGATGGAATGGGAGAAAGTGGATGGTTGAGATTCTTGAGAGGTGGATGCCTCATGTATCTTGAGGGATGTTTTCTTGGGTACCCAAACCATTTTGTGTTTAGATAGTACCTGTGAAGGTATGGGTTTGGGTGTATGCAACTTTTGTGTAGCTTTTGGATTAATCATTTGTTGCTTGGGAACCTACACCTTTTTCAATTTAGCATTGAGGTGTATGGGTGTATGCAGCTTTTGATATGGATAATGCTTTGATTCTTGTCTTTGATATCCTAGGTCATGAGGACTCTTAGGATTTTTGACTTTATAGGTAGAGGCATCCACATAGTTGTCATTGAATCCCCGTGGGATGGTAGAAGTGAGGTTGGTGAAAGCTCCTTGTTGAGACAATATGTGCATTGGTCAGCCATGATTGGGATATGTAGAGGATTTATAGATGGATTTATAAGGTGTTGGAAGAAGTGGTGGTAAACAGCATGGGGGGATATGAGGAGTTGGAAGTAGTGGAGGGAGTTTGGATGGGGGAGGGTGTATGGTCACATGCTTTTGGGATGTGTATGATAAGGGAGGTGGGATGTTAGGAGTTGGAAGTAACGGAGGGAGGTTGGATGGGGGAAGGTGTATGGTCCCATGCTTTTGGCAATTGTAGGATGATGGAGGTGGAATGGTGACATGTTTTGGGGATATGAGAGGGTTTGCGATGGAAAGTGGTAGACTTAGGAGGAGTGGAGGAAGTACCAACATCTTGAGTGTGCTCACCTTGGGGTATGTATCCAAGGCCGTATGAAGGTGGGGAACATTGACATGGATGGGTTCCAAAATACCTTGTTCATGAAGGCCTAAGCCTTTGCCTTGATAGTACATCTTCTGGAGTATGCGGTGGACAGCGGGATTATGTGTAGGTGGAACACTAGACACAAGTTCTTTATTGGATGGCGAAGGCGAGATAGTGGATAATGGTTGTTGGTGTTCTAAGAAAGAACATTCTTGCATGAAGGTAGTAAGACCAAGGATATATGGTGCAGCATTTGCCACTTGGTCCATAACAGATGGCAGAGGAGTATTACTGGTTTGATCTTCTATGCTTTCTTGGGAGGCAAGTGTCTCATCGAAGGAAGTGGAAGTTGTTGGATCTTGGGTAGGACTAGATGGGGTGCTAGGCTCAGGACCATGGAATACGTAAAGTGGGCTAAGAGGATCATCATGGTCTGCTTGATCATAGATAGGTTCTTCATCATAGATGGGATTTTGATCATAGATAGGATTTAGCATGATGGGATTAATGTTCTCTTGTATAGGTTTGTCATCAGCTATAATATCTTGATCATAAGAGAGATATAGGTTATTGTTGTGTGGTTACACAACATGCCCCATTTTGTCTTAGCAAAACAGGGACCCAACTTTTTGGCTTGGCTTGTGTTGTCTGCTTTCTGGCAGTTTGGTAAAAATGGGTCAGGATGAGGTAGGTCATCATCATGAGGTTAGTTTGTCAAAGTTCATATTTTGTTTTTGTGACCTCATATTTAGAAAGAGCTTGAAATTCCATGCAGGTTTCCCTTATACATCACTTGAAAATTCGTCCATATGTGGAAGTTATGCACAGTCAAAGTTTTGGTCAAACCTGATATTCGCAAGAGAGTCATCATATTTTTATCCTCAGTCATGTTGTCAAGATCATCATGATCTTGATCTATCACCTGATAAAAATCATGCAGTCCCAATATCCAGACGTCAATTTTGGGTGATACTGTGTTTTACCCGTCAAATGGCCTTATGCTTTTCGCAAGCATCATATTCCGAATATCACCCGACATTTCATAATGTCCTCCTGCCAAGAAATATGATCTTTTGCAAATATCCTGATGACATCATCCCGATTTGATAAACGAAGAAGCAAATATTAGGATGACATCATCATCACATTTCCCTTCGGCAGGATATTTTCCAAAACATGATCCGGTTCGTGAATATGATGATGACGTCATGTTCTAAGTTTAACAAAAGCCCCGGATATCCTAATGACATCATCTGGACATTTGGAAGGGGGAGCATCATATTTCCAAAATATCATGCAGATGAAAGTTTTAAGTCTTGCCATCGGCCTGACTTTGTCTATCAGCCGGGTGCTTTTTAGTCTCCCTGATATGTTTGTCTACCCGATATGCTCATCGGCATATTTTATACTGTCAGCCCAACTTTGATTTTTTCATATCGACAGTTGTTTGTCTTCCCGATGGAAAGGTTCATCGGCATAAGTTTTGATATCGGCCAAGTCAGGAAATCTCTCCTCGATAGTTGTTTTCTCACCGAAAAGGTGATCGGCCTGACATATAGTGTCGGCCAAGTTCATAATTGTCTCGCCGATATATATATCCTCCACCCGATGAAGAGTTCCTCATCGGTATAACTTTCGCTATCGGCCTTATCTTGAGTTATCATGCCGATAGAACATGTCTTCCCAATGGAAGGACATCATCATGATTTTTGGTGTCGGTATAAGTTTAGCCGTCGGCCTAATGTAAAATTGTCATTCCGACAGTATGTGGTCACGCCAAAATACATACATGCATCATATACAAAGGGCGGATTCGAAAGATTTTGAAATACGATTTAATCATTGTATATTTTGCGATGTATATGCACTATTTTGAACCTGATATACAAGGAAATAGGCGGGAAAACGAAGTGATGGATTTTTCAATCCATTTGAAGCCCGATAGCCTGATTTTCGGTTAGCGATGGTTGACCAGTGTATTTTTTAGCCCTGTTTATGCATTTTTTGCATGGTTTTCACAGAATTTGAAACCCATTGCATATGTTTGAACATGGGGCTTGTTTTAATGTGAATTTTAACTTCATGTTGTGTTCCACATGATGATGAACTTAATGTTTGTCTGTTTATTTGCAGGAAGTCATGATGCTGTTAGAGCTATTGCTGAGCATTGTATTGTTGCACAAGGAGGCAACATGAACCAGATGTGAGGAGGATGCTGTCAAATATGTTGTTTGCCAGCTGGAGACCGAATCAAGTTGAAGATGCTGGAATATTTTGTGCCAGATGTATAATTGCCAGTCTGGCAAAGCATGTGCTTTTCATCTGTGCCGTTGGTTGTTATGAGAGGATCATGATCATTGGATTATTGTAACTGTTTTCAGGCATTTTGCTCTATATATGGGCCAGAACTAATCATAAGACAAAGATATACATTGGAACATCTGGCACAATAAGGCCAATTACTGTAGAATCAAATACGAGGTCGAATTGCTGAGACTAATGAGGATTGAATTGTTGAAATATCAAGGTTCTTTCTTCAGATCACTGTAAATGTCCCTATTCTTGAGCATACTGAATGGATATGAAGTTTCAGATTACATCCTGATTGTAAATTTTATGTAATCTTCATGTTGATTTCTGGATATGTACTGGTGAATGCTGTGTTCAACTAGAAGCACTTTCATTTCATTACATGTTGTTGTCAACTTTTCCTTTGAAGATTTGCACTGGATCATGCGGATTTGTGGAATGTCCTGGTGAAGTATGATTCTAGTTTCCTTCTTTTCATTGCATGTATGGGAGCTTGTATGTGGATCAATGATCTCAGTCAAGTAATTTTGGGGATCTCATTCTTTAACCCTTTTCTTTTTTTTTTAATTTCATAAATTCATCACCATAACTGCAAATCATGATAAATAACAAGCAGAATAGAGAAATATGCTGACATCTCGTAGATAACTGAAAATCATTAGCACATTTGAGTTAAATGCATGTAGTATTGAAAATATCATGCAAAGAATCATAAATAAGCACATTATTTGACTAAATTCATAGTGCAGAGGTAGAATTATTGGAGATTTATGCAGGGCAGACATAAATAACAGGATATTTGGAGGAATATTGATGAACTTTGCAGAAATTACTGAAGAACGTAAGGCCCCTGAATGGAAAACAGCAACACACATCAACCACTGAGTAACGTCAGTAGATTAAGACCTAATCAACGGAGACTTGGGATCATGAATTCTCTGAATTCATCGTATCTTTCAAGATGAGTAAAGGTTGTTGTGTAACTTTTATTCTATGTTTGTGTATGACTAACATTTTGACCAACATAAATTGGCGCTAGAAGGAGGGCCTGAACAAGGAGATTTCTAGATTTTTGTAAATATTGCATAAATATTTCATCATGTGAGTTAAATGTCTACAAATATCTCTTATCTGAGAGGTTGTGGTTGCACCTTTGCAAAGATCTAGCTCAAAGCCTCAAAGATTTGACCAACATTTTCTGAACTTTCAAGTTTTATTTTGAGATATGATAGACCTCATTAAAATTTCAAAATCCTAAAAAATTGAAAAATATAGTCTCATTTTGATGGATGTATATGAAGGCAATTGTCAAGTTAACATTCCTTTATTTCAGGAAACTTTGAGTAGGCAGCTTTACCCTCACAGTTTATCTAGCTTTGGTTTATCTACCTGTTGCAGGATACACCAGATTGTAGAACACAGTGAAATTAATTGTTTAACTTTCCTTACAAGGTTGGATTTATACTTGAAAGGATTAATATTCTTTCTGGATGTGTTCAGGGCTGAAATTTGCCAGGAAAATGAAGAAGTCTGGCAGGAAAATAAAGAAATTCTGGAGCAACAAGCAGACGCAGCACCAGAAGTTATTAATTGTCCAGACACTGAAGTGGACCGATCTGAGGATTTTGAATTATACTTGTCCAGAAATATACAGTATAGTCAAATATTAGGTTTATCCACTGATGATGTCCTGATTGAAAGCTGGTGCAGATTACATGACGAAGAGCATTCAGAAAGGGATTGTTACGCCTGCTTGGTCATGTTGAAAAAGATTTTAGAAAATATAGTGGCTAAATCAGTTCCAGAAGGTAAAAAAGATGAAACATCTTTCCTGGATTCATTTTATGATGAGATTGATAGGAGTTCTCTACTTCCTAATACAAGTAAGGATCAATTAGTATGCAGGTATGAATCTTGTGAAAATTTTAGAGAAGAAACCACTCATCAGGATAATATTTTTGATTCTGATCCTAGTACTTTTGATAAAGAAGATGAAACATCTTTCCTGGAGTCATTCTATGGTAGAGAGATGTGTAAACAGATAGTAGAACAATTTAAATGCACTGCTAAGGATGAAGTTCCTATGGTGGTAACTCAGGAAGTCATAGAGAAGAAAATAAATGCTGATTTATTACCTGACTTCTTTGAATTGAATGATCAAATACAAGAATGTTGCAGCCTAATGGAACCAGATCCTCTACTAGATAAAAGATGTGAATTATTTAATGAACAATTTCTGAAAGATGAAGATGTAGAAGACTTTGGAGTTGTTGCGCATGATCAGACGTCACTCCAGAAATATTTTGAGAATGAAACAGGGGAGTGTCCTTATCAAGTGAAAGTTGTTTCTCTTTTACAGTCAAATGATTTAGAAATGATAAATTTCTGTATATCAGGTTATGATCATAAAGATACTCATTTAGATGCTGATGTGCAGGAAATTGAAGAAAATATTGAGAGGTTTCCTGAACTGGAGGATAAACTGAACATCCAGAATAAAGGAACAAATATGGATAAAGATGGAGAATTAATACATCAAGAGTCATACATCCTTCAATTTGAAGTGAGACCAGGCATTGGGCTAAGCAATGAAAATATAGAATTAAATGGAGGACCAACTGCCAATGAAGAAGCATGTCCAACAGAATCAGAAATACACCAGGTTGTATTTCTCCTTTCCACAGTAAATGATGTTGATTACTATTTTGATTATGGAAATTTGAGAGATAGGACATGCACATGGATTAATCATGAACATGATGAGCTTCCTCAGTTGCTGATCATCAAGGGTTATTCTGTTGAATACAATGAATTCAGAATATCAGAATATTTTTCAGAATATAAAGATAAATTCGCTAGGTTGAGAACCATAACTAATACCCTAATGCTCCTACACAATCAAAAGAAGTATGCAAATACAGGTGTATTTGGGTCGTCTTCTGGTTTTTGTTTGCCTAGTAGTGGTTGGTATATAATTTTGTAGGTTAGTTGTTTGTACAGTTTGCTTGTTTTACTTTCTGTTGTTTCCTTTTCGTAGGTTAGTTGTTTGTACAGTTTGCTTGTTTTTGCGTTGTTGAGCTTTTGTTTTGGTTGGGCAAAGTTGGTGCACCTTGTTACTTAAGAACACTACATAAATTGTTAGAATTCAAAAGTTGGATATAAGTTTTTACATAGGTTGTAACTCATGTCAGTGTAGGTATTCTTGATCAGGTCTGTGGTATCATATTCATCAGTACTACTTTTCTTGAGTCAAGGCGATCCTCACAATGAAACACCTAACAGCCTTGGGTTTATTGAACATATCAGTGTAGGTGTTAAGTGAAAAATCTAAAGGTTGCCCTTGCTACCATTGCAATTCTCAACTTAATTTCAGCAAGTGACCACTCCTTGCATCATGAAGCTATAACTGTTATATCTTATGAAATCAATTTCAAAATAAAAAAATTAAAGTAAGATAAAAAATGGATTTTCTGGAATCCAGATTAAGTCATCTAAGTAACTCTACCAGAGCTATAGACGCTTGCTGGCAGTGGGGCTCTACTTAGGAGAATTGCAACGATAACCTTGTCGGGGCTATGGACGCCTGCTAGCAGCAAGGCTCTATCCGGTTGGCTATGAGGGATGAACCAAACTATGTAGCTTAACACCAATCACTAATGTATTCAACTCACTTTCAAGATGAGTATATGAATCATATGCACACAATTGATCCCTTATCAATTCATTGTTACATTGATGAACATGATACCAGTTAGAGAGGATTAGGATGCTCATGCTTGATAGGAGTTGGAAATTTATGTTTTAACTTATCCTCACCTTTTGAATTATTTGAATTTTGTTGTTTTCTTTGGTGGCAAGTTGTTGTGTGGTTACACAACATGCCCCATTTTGTCTTAGCAAAACAGGGACCCAACTTTTTGGCTTGGCTTGTGTTGTCTGCTTTCTGACGGTTTGGTAAAAATGGGTCAGGATGAGGTAGGTCATCATCATGAGGTCAGTTTGTCAAAGTTCATATTTTGTTTCTGTGACCTCATATTTAGAAAGAGCTTGAAATTCCATGCAAGTTTCCCTTTTACATCACTTGAAAATTCGTCCATATGTGGAAGTTATGCACAGTCAAAGTTTTGGTCAAACCTGATATTCGCAAGAGGGTCATCATATTTTTATCCTCAGTCATGTTGTCAAGATCATCATGATCTTGATTTATCACCCGATAAAAATCATGCAGTCCCAATATCCGGACGTCAATTTTGGGTGATAGTGTGTTTTACCCGTCAAATGGCCTTATGCTTTTCGCAAGCATCATATTCCGAATATCACCCAACATTTCGTAATGTCCTCCTGCCGAGAAATATGATCTTTTGCAAATATCATGATGACATCATCCTGATCTGATAAACGAAGAAGCAAATATTAGGACAACATCATCATCACATTTCCCTTCGGTAGGATATTTTCCAAAACATTATCCGGTTCGCGAATATGATGATGACGTCATGTTCTAAGTTTAACAAAAGCCCCGGATATCCTGATGACATCATCTGGACATTTGGAAGGGGGAGCATCATATTTCCAAAATATCATGCAGACGAAAGTTTTAAGTCTTGCCATCGGCCTGACTTTGTCTATCGGCCGGGTGCTTTTTAGTCTCCCCGATATGTTTGTCTACCCGATATGCTCATCGGCATATTTTATATTGTCGGCCCAACTTTGATTTTTTCATATCGACAGTTGTTTGTCTTCCCGATGGAAAGGTTCATCGGCATAAGTTTTGATATCGGCCAAGTCAGGAAATCTCTCCTCGATAGTTGTTTTCTCACCGAAAAGGTGATCGGCCTGACATATAGTGTCGGCCAAGTTCATAATTGTCTCGCCGATATATATATCCTCCACCCGATGAAGAGTTCCTCATCGGTATAACTTTCGCTATCGGCCTTATCTTGAGTTATCATGCTGATAGAACATGTCTTCCCGATGGAAGGACATCATCATGATTTTTGGCGTCGGTATAAGTTTAGCCGTCGGCCTAATGTAAAATTGTCATTCCGACAGTATGTGGTCACGCTGAAATACATACATGCATCATATACAAAGGGCGGATTCGAAAGATTTTAAAATACGATTTAATCATTGTATATTTTGTGATGTATATGCACTATTTTGAACCCGATATACAAGGAAATAGGCGGGAAAACGAAGTGATGGATTTTTCAATCCATTTGAAGCCCGATAGCCTGATTTTCGGTCAGCGATGGTTGACCAGTGTATTTTTTAGCCCTGTTTATGCATTTTTTGCATGGTTTTCACAGAATTTGAAACCCATTGCATATGTTTGAACATGGGGCTTGTTTTAATGTGAATTTTAACTTCATGTTGTGTTCCACATGATGATGAACTTAATGTTTGTCTGTTTATTTATAGGAAGTCATGATGTTGTTAGAGCTATTGCTGAGCATTGTATTGTTGCACAAGGAGGTAACATGAACCAAATGTGAGGAGGCTACTGTCAAATATGCTGTTTGCCAGCTGGAGACTAAATCAAGTTGAAGATGCTGGAATATTCTGTGCCAGATGTATAATTGCCAGTTTGGCAAAGCATGTGCTTTTCATCTGTGCCGTTGGTTGTTATGAGAGGATCATGATCATTGGATTATTGTAACTGTTTTCGGGCATTTTGCTCTATATATGGGCCAGAACTAATCATAAGAAAAAGATATACATTGGAACATCTAGCACAATAAGGCCAATTACTGTAGAATCAAATACGAGGTCGAATTGCTGAGACTAATGAGGATTGAATTGTTGAAATATCAAGGTTCTTTCTTCAGATCACTGTAAATGTCCCTGTTCTTGAGCATACTGAATGGATATGAAGTTTCAGATTACATCCTGATTGTAAATTTTATGTAATCTTCATGTTGATTTCTGGATATGTACTGGTGAATGCTGTGTTCAACTAGAAGCGCTTTCATTTCATTACATGTTGTTGTCAACTTTTCCTTTGAAGATTTGCACTGGATCATGCGGATTTGTGGAATGTCCTGGTGAAGTATGATTCTAGTTTCCTTCTTTTCATTGCATGTATGGGAGCTTGTATGTGGATCAGTGATCTCAGTCAAGTAATTTTGGGGATCTCATTCTTTAACCCTTTTCTTTTTTTTTTAATTTCATAAATTCATCACCATAACTGCAAATCATGATAAATAACAAGCAGAACAGAGAAATATGCTCACATCTCGTAGATAACTGAAAATCATTAGCTTATTTGAGTTAAATGCATGTAGTATTGAAAATATCATGCAAAGAATCATAAATAAGCACATTATTTGACTAAATTCATAGTGCAGAGGTAGAATTATTGGAGATTTATGCAGGGCAGACATAAATAACAGGATATTTGGAGGAATATTGATGAACTTTGCAGAAATTACTGAAGAACGTAAGGCCCCTGAATGGAAAACAGCAACACACATCAACCACTGAGTGACGTCAGTAGATTAAGACCTAATCAACGGAGACTTGGGATCATGAATTCTCTGAATTCACTGTATCTTTCAAGATGAATAAAGGTTAATGTGTACTTTTATTCTATGTTTGTTTGTGACTAACATCATGACCAACAGTTATGCATGGTTGGAAACTGAATCTCTTGCACATGTATAGGATCAAGTGGCTCTTAGAGAGGTTCATTATTATGGATATCATCTTGATCATAGAAAAGCCATTGGATCTCTAGTTCATGCATAGGATCAAGTTGCTCATGGATAGCTTCTTCATCAACACTAGTATCTTGATTAGGGAAAAGATACATATTATGGATGGGTTGCATAAAAGTGATTTGATCTTGAGTTGGACTAGGGCTTAATGTTTCCACATGCTTAGGATTAAACCTTTGACATACCTCTTGGGTTGCTTGAATGGAAGTGGAAGGCGCTTGGATGGGCTTGTGGTCACCAACATGAGAACATGATGACTCTTAACTTGGATTCATAATAGGTGACTCTTGAATAGGCTTGATGGCTTGTTGGTCACATGATGGGCTTGAAGGGCTAAGAATGTTAATTGAGGGCTCTTGGATAGGCTCTTGGTCAACAATATGAGGGTGTGACAGACCTTGACTCTGGTGCATGGTAGAAGGCTCTTTGAGAAGCTCAAGGGGTTGTGGATGACATGAAGACGTTGTAGGTGTTGACAAGACATTGGAAGAATCTTTGGTAAGGCCAAGGATCAGAGTTTGGGGACATGATTGACTCTCTGCTGATAGTCCTTGAATCACATCCTTCGTAGGTGTAGGAGTACATGAATGAGGTAATGGAGGAGTGGATTTAGAGTTCTCCCTAGCTTTTCTTTTGCTGTGTAAATCTAGAAGATATTGTTCCCAATTAAAATTTGAGGACCTAGATGGTGGTGTTGTTGTAGAACTGGTATGCTTTGGGATATGTGTTTTAGGATATGGTGAAGGAGGATGAGTAGACGGGATGGCATATGATTTCCCTCTTGAGGTGGCGGTTGCCTTGTCAATAGTATCATTAAGACGGGAAAAGAAGGTATGATTTTGGGACGAGGCATAGCTAGTGCTGGCATGTTCAGCTTGCAAGTTTGTCAATTCTTGTCCTAAGATGTCAATTTGTTGAATAATTGCTAGACAATCTTGGGGCGAGGGACCTAAGTTTATTTACAATTTCAAAGATTGGAGTTTTTGATCAAGATATTCTAATTTGTTTGCCATTGACCCAAGACTAGAAAAGCTTACTAGTGTGGATGTGCAAAAACAAATACATCACAAGTCGAGACAAGTGTGCTTGGAAGAATGAGTTGAATGACTTGTCTTATGTGTTTGATGTTTTAGTTTGATTTGACAATGTTTAGCAAATGATCACATGTATAAACAAGAAGCACTCACACAAGACACAAGCAACTTTGAATTTTGAATTGGAAGAATATGATAATGATTAAACAAGCACACTTGCAAAGAAAATCAACATGCCCTAATGCCTAGTTTGATGTAAGGTATGGCCAGTTAGGTTTGGTCAATGTTTAGACAAGGTTGACTAGAAATTTGAAAATGAAATCTTGCCACATAGCCGGGAGAAGGGGGTAACCCACCCTTCACCTTCACTTCCCAAAGGTAGAAAGTTCTTTGGGGCTTAGCCAACAGTGACAGGATTCTGATCTCAAAGAGGGTGTCTTTTGATTTAGCCTCGAATGAGGTCATCCCTAGGGGTGATGAAATCCCCTAGCAGGCCTCCTAGGAAAGGGACTGACAAAAGCGAATCAAGTGAGGTGTTTTTGATCTCCAAGATCACCTTGCGGTGCGAGGAGAGAGCATACACACACCCACTTGATTCACACTCGCAGTTGATTAATTATCCCTTAGAAAAATGAAATGTGATGAAGATACATCAAGAAGTGGTTCTTTTTAAGCCCAATTTCAAGGTGTGATTGAAGACACTGGTTGATTTTAAGCTTGATTTCAATGTGTGATGATCAAACAATGTTCATTTTATGCCCCAAACCGAAGTGTGTTTTGCAACCAAGATTATGATGGAATGAGAAATAGGATGAGTGCACTAATTATATTGCTGTCCAAATTGATGTGTTTGCTGCTCTTGATGTTTGTCCCGTCCTGAATGATTACCTGCAAGTCACGAAACTAAAAACGAAGCAAGTAGACTAGCCAAGGAGATTGTGATGCAAAAATTGATAATATGATAAAATCTGCTGAAAATGAACTGATATAGGAAAAGGAAGTGTATGAACAGATTCTACATGAAATTCTATGCAATTTGAAAAAAAAATCGCTGAAAACTGATCAAAATTGCAAAAGATATGATGATCTAAAGTTTAAATGCAAGTTTGACTTTGACTACGAAAAAAAGTAGGAAAAACGTACCATCACCTGATAAAAACCTCACAACTATGAAGTGCTCAGAGTCCTCTTTACAACGACTATTTGTTTGCAAAAATCTACCTCCGTATGCGAAAGTTGTGCCTGTTTGAAAAAAAATAGTCGATTTCAGCATGTAGAGAGCACAAGAAGTTGGCTTGACTGTTTGCAAAAAAGTTAACTGTTTGTTACAAGCTAGTCACATGGGCGGTCAGTTGAGACTGGCAGTTAGGGTTTACTATTGGTTTAAGGTTAATGGATTGGTGTGGGACTCGTGAGATAACCACCCGATGCCCTAACTGTTAGGGCTAAATGTGAACCACGACCTAGGTTTAGGTTTTATTTGTGTTTTTTTTTTTTGTTTTGTTTCAGTGTTGTGTGTTAGGGCTTGGAAGGCGGCATCACAGGGAGATGTGCAGTGGTGGTCAGGTGCTACGAGGAGAAGCAAGGAGATGGTGGCTTGGGCGAGGTGCGTGGGTGGCGAGAGGGTGACCGGGAGGTGGAGGGCTGAAGTTGGCCACGGGGAGCGCGTTGGATGAGGGTGGTTAGAGGGAAATGGAGTGGGAGGAGGTTGAGGGAGGGTGAGTGTTGCAGGAGGTGCGGGAGGACTGGGAAGCTTGCAAGAGGTGGGGGGTTTAAAGATGCAGCGGTGGTCGTTAGGGTTTTGGGCGGCGGGGGAGGGAGTTGTGGGAGGCACTGCGGGGAGCGGTAGGGGCAGAGGTGGTGCGGCTGAGTGGGGCAACGGGAGATGTTGTGGAAGCGTTGGCGGATGGGCAGCCGGTTGAAGCGGTAAACAAACCTTTAAGATAGACAAAAATTAAACCTGCAACTTCATTAATCCCTACAATGACAGAGCAAAAACTAGAGAATGCACAAACCAGTGTGGGGTAGGGGTACAGTTCCGTACGGTATGGATCCATACGGTACGGACTGTACCCTAAAAAATTTTCAAATTTTTTTCAAAAAATTTTTCACAAAACCTAGGGGTGTTTACTATCAAAATTCACAGAAATAGCGTCCAAAGCACAAAAATGATGTCTGTTTCTGCTCCAAATGAAACCTGCAATAGCTTATCACCAAAACTTGCAAAAACTGTTAGAAAAAGAAGATTTGGACAACAAAACCTTCTCAAAATGATGATCAGATTAGTGAACAGTACGGTGGGTGCCAAAATGTGAATGGGAATATGAGATTGATCAATGAAGATAAATAATAACCCAAACAACAATGAAAAGTGTGAAAAACAAGAATAAACAACTGAAACCATAAAACTTACAACCTTGTTATCCTGTGGCTTCCATTGGTCGCCTATTCTTTCTTGATCTTGACTGACGAAGGTGGCCCTCAGGGAGCGCCAAAATGTGAATGGGAATATGAGATTGATCAATGAAGATAAATAATAACCCAAACAACAATGAAAAGTGTGAATAACAAGAATAAACAACTGAAAGCATAAAACTTACAACCTTGTTATCCTGCGGCTTCCATTGGTCGCCTATTCTTTCTTAATCTTGATTGACGAAGGTGGCCCTCAAGGAGCTTGCTTCCTTGCTTCGATTCCTCAAGATGACAAGGAGAAATGGCTATGATACTTTGTGTGATTGAAGATGAGCTTCATCACACTAATGATGGATGATGATATGAGAAGATTTGGACAGAGGTTTGGTACCTGAAGTGGTCTCCTAATGGCTTAGAGAGGGGTCCTATTTATAAGATTTTGGAGATGAGGATGGAGGGTCAGGATTCACCTAATCAGATCAAGGGCTAGGAATAAAAGTGAATCTTTTATTCCTTAGTGGATGAATTAAAAATTCCCATTTTGGGAAGAGTGGAGGTGAGTGGGGGACATCTGAATTTAAAATTTAGTGAGTGTGAGACATCTAAATTTAAAATTCAGTGAGTGGGAGACATCTAAATTTAAAATTCAGTGAGTGGGAGACATCTGAATATTAAATTCAGTGAGTGGATGAGTGGGGGACAAGGTTGATTAAGTGGCATCTTAATTAACTTAAGTATAGGTTAATTAGATAATCAGGATTTATCTAATTAATCAGGGATTAGGGAAATGGATAAATCAATTAAATGAATATTAGGAATATTCATTCAATTAATAGGATAGGGTTGTAAGGTTAAATGGATCAATTAGGTGAATTAATTGATCACCAAGGATATGGAGATTGGGGGAGTGGATTAGTGTAGAGGTATGAAAATTGGTTTTGCAGAGTAGTCCAATTTTCGGTGTCTACAAACTGAATAATTTATAAGCAATTTATCAAAAGTGGTACTTTATAGTACTCCCATAAAATGTTCAATCTGCTGGAGGATTCAAGAAATTCTATCAAGGGCCATGGATGCCTAATGGACAGCAGAGAAATGTTTGAGCAGAATCATAGAGACAACCTCATCGGGGCTATAGACACGTGACTGATAGCAAGGCAATGTCCAAGGTAGTTCATAAGGTGAGTATCATTCATGTAGCTTAATGCAAGAGAACTAAGATTATTTTGGTTTCCAAAGGATGGGAATGAACTCATATGCACTCACTTAGATCTTTGGGATATGGATGGTTTTGTTAAGTTTCTGATTCTGATCCTTTAATCTGCATTTTTATGTTTATTCATCCTAATATGTGGGTGTGAAACCAAAGATTATGGGTTCTTGACTTTTGTTTATCCTTGAAATTCTCTAGAGCATTTTCCCAGTAGAGTCACCATTTGTTGTACCCTACACACACGCCCTATTTCGCCAAATGGGGACCGCCTCTTTTTTCTTTGGCATGGAGTCTCAATCTTTCCTCATGATGATGAGAAAGTGAAGTGGTGCAAAGAATGCATGATTTGTTCCAAATTTGGGTAGTTGGCAAGTTTGAAGTTGTTTGGTTCCTTTCATGATTGATTTGGAGGAGTCTTGATTGATCTTGTGCTTAAGAAATAGGCCTTTGTTGCCTTTTGCGCTAAAAGTGGGTGTTACTGTAGTTTTCTCTAAAGTCCTGTATCATTGGATATAGTGCTTAAAATGGTTACTATAGGATGTGTCATGTTGGAATTCCTAATTTCCATGCCTTAGAATTGCAAAATCATGTCAAATTCCACAACATTTCACTAAGGGGTCTTTGTTCTTTCACCCTGACGCATGTCCCTGATGCCATGAAATTGGCTAAGTCTAAAGCCCTGAAATCCTAAAAAATTGGTTAAGTCTAGAATCTGGTGGAACCTCCAAAATCTAGAATCTACATGTTAAATCTTATGGATTTGAGAGTTATCTCAAATATCCTAATAGTATATTTCAAAATATTTAAAGTATAAGATATACTATCAGTCAGGGAGTTTCTAAATCTGGCACTAAAATTGACCCCTACTACACATTGCGCTAAAAATGGCCCCTACTACAATTTACACTAATTTTTCCTCCTACCGGATAAGCATTAAAAAGACCTCCAACCAAATAAGCTCTAAAAGTTACTGCTACTGCATATGTCTGGTACCATCAGTATTTCCCACTCAGACCACTTTACACCTTTTGCATTAAAATCCGCTTCAACCAGATTTGTGCTAAAATTGACTTCAATAGGATATATCCAGTAGTGCTTAAAAATCCCATTATCTGGTTGTCCTTAAAACCTCCGCTAAAAGCTTTTGGAAGGGTCAGCGCTAAAATGTTACCTTATTGCATATATCTAATAGACCCTAAAAGTAGCACTTATCCTATTAACTTCAATATCCCTGTTAGGCTATAAAAAGGATGTTACAACATATATCCTATAGGAGTGAAATTCCCCGCTTATCTAGTAGGCCCAAAAAACCTTGCTTTTTCATATTTTGGGCTAGAAATTTGATTTTTAAGCCATGAAACTAGATTTAATTGACAAATTTGATCTGCATATCACCTCTTTACATCTTGTTAAGCATTTTTATCATGTGAGTATGAATTTTGAGCCTCTTTTGCATCAAATTAATGCTACTGTACATGGAAATCCAGACCCAAAAATCCCACTTTTTGCAAAAAAGGCATAAAACATGAAATAAATGTCTCCAAATGGATCCAAATGAGAACAAAAAAAACCTAGATCACCATAAGTACGAAATGGGTAGTCAAAAATGATGAAAAAACTAACAAAATCATTGGAAAATGTTAGATTTGTGAAGTTGTTAATAAGGAAGCAAAATTGATTTTGAGCTATCCTAGATTGATCCATAGTTGCAAATGGACATATTTAGATCTATCTGTTGCAAGTATGTGCTAACCGGTGTTGTCACTTATGTCAACATATCTATGTTGTCATTGGTGTCAACTATGTTCTTGTTCTGATGCTTGTTTGTAATGAGTTAGTTGCTTTGTATTATCTTGAAGATGATGAGAAAGTGTTCTTGATATTAAGTTTCAAAGTGCTTTTGAGAAGATTTTCTCTCCAAGTGGAAACAGTGTGTTGCAGATTATTTTGGCTTGGAGGATAACTATTAGTGCTTTTCTCCGCATATCATGTAGATTGAATATCTTTGTCTGTGGTTTGGAAGTTATGTTAAGGGATGTCTATAGCTACTATGTTTCAAGTTTGAGCCTCCAGTGTGAAGACTTGAGTGAGTTCTGTTCACCAGAGTAAAAACCCTTTTTCTATCTATTTGATGGTGACAGGGAGAATCTATTCTGCTCTGCATTTCTCTGCATTTAAGTTTTATAGTCTACAGTTCTAGGATTAAGTCTATAATGACGTTATCTGCCTTCAGTTGAAATGGTTCATGATTTGGTGCTCCACAAGCGATCTTTCCTTTATGAAAGTGGTTGACAGTAATGTTTAAGTGCTTTGGTTTGAAGAATCTTCTAGATAGAATGTTTGGGGCTTGTGCGGAAGTTCTTGGTGATTGCAACGTGCTTGTGGATATCTCTAGATCATGTTCCTACCTTTTGATTGGTCCACAAAGTGTAATTCATATTGTGCATGAAGTATGTTCCTAAAGGTCTTAGTGTTAACACCAATTTTGGCTAACTTGGTTGTTTTCACTACTTGCGATTATGCTTTGGAGTTTGTGGTAGTGTGTTGTAGCATGGAAGATTGGATTTGAGTCCCAACTAAGGCATGGTATGGTCTGTTTGCATTCTTCTCCTTCACAAATATGTTTAGGTCCAGAGCTATTCTAATGTATGCGTGTATGTCGACCTTGGAGATTGCTCCAATGGTTGATGATTGTAATGCCGACCTTGATGTTCATTCCAAGGTTGATGAATTGTATAAATACATGTAGTGAAGTCATGAATGAAGGATGAAAGAAAAGATGCGAAGATAAGTGCGAAGTGAAAATGTAGATAAGAATAGAGGAGATATATTGTGCTTCAATGGAACTAAACTCAGGCATAATGTAGATGCTACTTAATCAGTTCAATAGTGAACCACCTCTTGCAGTGAGCACTTATTTTGGGTAGTGAGCCCTAAGGCAGCGAGCCTCTAATTTTTGGTATTTTTACTACATATTATATTGTGAGCTAGCACTCACCATGGTTTTTCCATGTAAAATCTGGTATTCATGTGTGTATGTTATTAATGTGTTCATGTTTTGAATCTGCTTTTTATGTTTAATCTACAATACTATTTAAGAAGTTAAGAAAAGTAAATGTGAGTATGTTTTGATTGAAGAAGTTAAAGTTTTTGACACAACTGATTCACCCCCCTCTCAGCTGTGGTGTGCCTTTCAACAATTGGTATCAGAGTGAAGTTTCCATGGAATAAAGCTTAATAGCTTAAGGTAGATCTAGGATGACACACATGGATGAGATACCTCACAAATTTTTCAAGTGTGATGAAATTGGTCACTATGCATCTAGATGTCCAAAAAGAAACTTGAGAAGTAATAATGAAGAAAATAAAAGTAGAATGTTCAAAAGAACATATTATGATGTTAAAGACGATGAAGATGATGATTGCTTTTTCACTAATTTAAAGGATGTCAATTGCAATAATGAAAAATGTCTTGATCCAAAGGTAAGTACTGATAGTGAAGATATGCTTCAAGAAAAGAATTATTGGGTTATTGATAGTAGTTTCTCAAACCATATGACTAGTGATAAGTGTAAGTTTATTGATTTTGAGAAGTATGATGAAGGATTAGTTAGATTTGGAGATAACTGTATTGTAAAAAATGTGGAAAAGGATCAATTAGTCTTAATGGAAAACAACATACTAATGATGTTCTTTATGTTAAAAGCTTAATGAAAAATCTCTTGAGTGTTGGACAGTTGTGCAAAAAAGGATATAGTCTTGTATTTCAGAATGATGCTTTTGAAATCAGAGATAAATCTGGAGCTGTAATAGCTGGTGGAATAAGGATAGAAGGAAATCTTTATCATCTTAGAGAAGGTGACATTATTTGCTCCATGACTCAGAATAGCGAAAGTTGGCTTTGGCATAGGAAACTATGTCATATGAATCTTGGTGATCTAGTAAGGATAAGCTCAACTCAAGTGGTAAAAGATCTGCCAGAGATTATATATCCTACCAATATCATCTACAAGAAGTGTCAAGTTGAAGAGCAAGCAAGAGGAAGCCTACGGGATGAAGAAAAATCTTCAACTGAACTATTGGAATTAGTTCATACAAACCTCTGTGGTCCCACAAGAGTAAGAAGTTTCTGTGATGATAGGTATTTTATGTTCTTTATTGATGATTATTGTAGAATGACCTAGGTTAGTTTTGTTAAAGAAAGATCAGAAGCTCTAGAAGCTTTTAAAGCCTTCAAAACAATGGTTGAAGATGAGTTAAATATGAAAATCAAATGTTTGATGTCTGACAAAGGAGAAGAGTTTACCTCTAATGAATTCAATATGTTCTATGAGACTCATACGATAAAGAGACAACTATCTAACTCAAGAAAAAATAGAGTGATGGAAATAAAGAGCAGGACTGTTCAAGAAGCTGCCAAGATAATGATAGAGGAAGCTAACCTACCATAAGTGTACTGGAGAGAAGCTATACATACTATTGTCTATGTTCAAAATAGAGTTCAAGTCAAAGGTAATGATACTAAAAATTCGTATGAAGTGTAGTATGGAAGAGTTCCTACAATGAAATATTTCAAAGTTTATGGAAGCAAATGTTATATCAAAGGAGAACAAGAGCTAGGCAAGTTTGATACTAAGTGTGATGAAGGAATTTTCCTTGGATACTCTACTAGGAGTAAGGCCTACCAGTGCTACAATAAGAGATTGAGAAAGATCATTGAGAGTGCTAATGTCAAGATTGATGAAGACATACAAAAGTGTTCAATAGTTAATAAATATGCATCAGATTCAAACAGGTTCCCTTACAAAGAAGAGGAAAATACAAAAAAGGGGGAAGTATATACCAGAGAAGAAGATGAGACTAAAGAAAAGGAATTGTAGGACAAAGTACAAGAAGATTGTCAGTGTAAAGTGAAAGGACACAGAGCTGCTAAAGAACAAATAAATTTGTGTTTATTTGCCAATGTTGAATCTAAATCGGTGACCGAAGCCTACAATAATATTAAATCCTTAGAAGATGAATGTCTATCCACTAACAGTGAAGAACCCAAAATTGATCTTGAAGACCTTGAGAAATCTAAAGAAGAAAACATGGACTTAAAGGAAAATATAACAGAAGCAAATGAATACATCAAAGAATTAAGAAAGAAAATTAGGGAGTTTAAGTAAAGACTCAAAGAGGATAGTGAAGAATTGAGGTTAATAAATGAAGAAAAAGCAAATATTGAGGAATCTCTTGAAGATAAAACTAAAGATTGCATAAAGCTTGAAGAAGAAGTTGTGGATCTGAAAGCTGATCTGAAACATGAATGGGCTCAACAAGACAAACTTAGTGTGAGTGCTACCAAATTTGATAGATTAATGGCAATGGTAAGTCAAAAAAATCTTGATGACAAAGAAGGCCCGAGACTTGAGAAAGGTGAAAGTTCTAGAACAGGTCAAGAGAAGAATGCTGAGGTCAAGGAGGACAAAGGAAAACATAATCAGGATCAAAGGAATAGATCAAGAAGACCACCAGTCAGGCAACCAAATGCTCAAAGGTATCCATCTTTCAATGGTTATTGTCATTCATGTAGTAAATTTGGTCACAAGGCTACTCAATGCAAGAGCAAAAATGTTCCATCTTTCTCCAATCAGTGCTTTACATGCAAGAGAATTGGTCATAGAGAAAATGAATGTAAAATTTAGATAAGAAATGGTGTCAACAATAGAAGGAATACTCAACTTTTCAATGAAAAATGCTTTACATGCAATAGATTTGGGCATATGGCTAACCAATGCAGATCAAGAATTAATCCAATCAATGGAAGGAACCAAGGACAGAGGAATGTTGTTGCTACAATTGTAATAAGCCTAGACACTTTGAAAACATCTATAGAAGCAAGAATGTAAAAAGAAATAATCCTCTAGAAAAGAGGAATACAGAGAAAAGGGAAGATAAGGGAAAGAGCAAGGTTGATCTAGCAAAAACCAAGAAGGAAAGGACCAAAATATGGATTAAGAATGATGTAAATAAGGCTAAGGATGGATCCACACTAGCCTTTGGGGTAGATACTTCCTCCAGGAAGTAAATTAGGAGCTTTGACTCTGTGGGAGTCTTGTTGAAAATCTTTTTCTCCTTTGCCAAAGGATTGATGTTGATACCTCAACATGAAGAGACAAAGTGAATGATTAATAACAAAGGTCTAAGAAGTACATCTCTGGTTGAACTTATGATGGAAGCCAACTTTCAAAGGGTGAAATTAGTGATCTAAGAATATTGTTACAGCTAGGGGGAGTGAAAGAGTAATTCCAGTTTGATCAGTGCAGTATTGTGCAAGTATGTACAGAGGAAAATAAGTGATGCCCTTTGCCATTGATGTCAAAGGTGGAGATAAATCATGTGAAAAACTTAGGGGGAGAAAGAATTTAGATGTGTAAAGAGAAAGGGGGAGAAGTTGATTAATGCAGTATCTTGTCTTGATGATGTTATGGTTTTTCACATCAATGTTGCCATCAATGACAAAGGGGGAGATTGGTGCAAGTATGTGCTTGCCAGTGTTGTCATTGATGTCAACATATCTGTGTTGTCATTGGCATCAACTATGCTCTTATTCTAATGCTTGTTTGTAATGAGTTGGTTGCTTTGTAAAGTATTGAAGATGATGAGAAAGTCTTCCTGATATTAAGTTTCCAAGTGCTTTTGAGAAGATTTTCTCTCCAAGTGGAAACAATGTGTTGCAGAGTATTTTGGCTTGCAAGATAACTATCAGTGTTTTGATCTGCATATCATGTAGATTGAATATCTTTTTTTATGGTTTGGAAGTTTTGTTAAAATATGTCTATAGTTGCTATGTTTCAAGTTTGAGCCTTTGGTGTGAAGACTTGAGAAAATTCTGTTCACCACAGTAAAAACTATTTTTCTATCTATTTAATGGTGATAGGGAGAATGTATTCTGCTCCACATTTCTCTGCATTTAAGTTTTACAGTATGTTGTTCTAGGATTAAGTCTGTGATGATGGTATGTTCCTTTAGTTGAAATGGTTAGTGATTTGTTGCTCTACAAGCGATCTTTCCTTTATGACAGTGGTTGACAGTAATGCTTAAATGCTCCAGTTTGAAGAATCTTCTAGATAAAATGTTTGTGGTTGTGCAGAAGTTCTTGGTGATTGCAACGTGCTTGTGGATATCTCTAGATCATGTTCCTACCTTTTCATTGATCTGGTGTAATTCAGATCATGCATGAAGCGTGTTCCTAAAGGTCTTAGTGTTAACACTAGTTTTGGCCGACTTGGTTGTTTTCACTACTTGCGATTATGCTTTGGAGTTTGTGATAGTGTGTTGTAGCGTGGAAGATTAGATTTGAGTCCCAGCTAAGGCATGGTATGGTTCACATTCATTCTTCTCCTTTACAAATCTATTTAGGTCTAGACCTATTCTAATGTATGTGTGTATGCCAACCTTGGAGATTGCTCCAATGGTTGATGATTGTAATGCTAACCTTGATGTTCATTCCAAGGTTGATGAATTGTATAAATACATGTAGTGAAGTCATGAATGAAGGATGATAGTGCAGATGTGAAGATAAGTACGGAGTGAAAAAGTAGAGCAAAACAGAGGAGATTATTGCACTTCAATGGAACTAAACTTGGGCATAATGTAGATGATACTTAATCAGTTCAACCCTTGGCAGTGAGCCACCTCTTGTAGTGAGCACTTATTTTGGACAATGAGCCTTGGGTATTGAGCCCTAAGGCAATGAGCCTTTGATTTTTGGTATTTTTACTACATATTATATTGTGACCTAACACTCACCATGGTTTTTCTTTATTTAGGGTTTTCCACGTAAAATATGGTGTTCATGTGTGTATGGCATTAATGTGTTCATGTTTTAAATCTAATTTTTATGTTTAATCTGCAATATAGTTTAAGAAGTTAAAAAAAGTAAATGTGAGTGTGTTTTGATTGAAGAAGTTAAAATTTTTGACACAACTGATTCACCCCCTCTTAGTTATGGTGTGCCTTTCAACACTATCTTGATGGAAAATGACTTTTTTATAATGAAATTAATGCTTGGCATTGTCAATTGCAGGTCTAAGAGGACAAAGGAGCTAGCTGGGCTATCATGAAGGATGAAAACCAAGAGGTACCCTACTGACCTGAACATGAAGAATCATCACCTTATTAGTCAAACAACTATTGTATCTACAAAAGGAAGTCAGCTTAATGTCCAAGATGGTGGAGATAAGTCCCAGGAGCTAGAATACGTAAGAGATCAGGCCTACTTCATTGTTGTTCTTGCAGATCCAGTTCAATGTCCAGGACATGTGCACACCCATCCTAGCCATCAAGTCATGCAATGTCAATCCAACAAGCATCCATTTGGACGTGTCTTCATAAAAAAATGTGCCACATACTCCTCTTGACTAGTCAACACATTGGAAAAGTCATTTGTCCCATTAGACAACTCAAAAAGTTGTTATTTTGTATTGTTCTCATGAGCTAAAAAGTTGTATTTTCATCTTTTTCCTACAAGACAAAAGCAAATCCGGGATTGTAACTACCCACTAACCAAAATTAAATGTTGTGTAATCTAATTCATTAGTGTTGGTTTAATCCTAACCATCCATTGAAAAACTCACTATGCTTGCCTCTCTATATAAAGGCAACTTCTCTCATTGTAAAAGCTATGAGAAAGCATTGAAGAAAGAATTGTGAAACTTTGCCATTTTTCTAGATCAATACAAATAGAATTTCATTTGTTATTTCCTTTTGAGTTCATTTTGTTGATTGGATATGGTTATCATGGTTCTTCTTCATCTTTCCAATTAGTTATTTAGTTGCATTTGTGGTTAATTATTTAGATATTTGATAGATTCCCTATCCATACCATTGATGGCTTGTTGATTGTATGTCATTGTGCATGGTTAGTTTGGACATATTTGTATGAGTTAAGTTTAATTATGTAAGTTCATTGAACTGCGACAGGGATTGGGTGTTCAATGAATCTTTCACAGTTTGAAAACCCTTGTATTTCCTTACAAGATTGAATAGTCTCTGTTGCATTGTGGGCTGCCTAGTTAAGCAAGGATTCACTTATTGTTGGGAATCTGTCTATCTTGTTATTGATCATTTCTGCAATTGTCTATAGGATCTCTATCCCTTCTCTCTCTCTCTCTTTTCTCTTTTGCATTTTTTTTATCGAGTCTTGTTAGATTAGGTTTCATAAACTTGCATAGTGTTGTCACAGAATTCATATTTAGTGAATGCAAGTTAGTAGATTGCTAGTTACAGGCTAAAATTACATATTTTATAGCAATCTAAGTATACATTAGTTCATCTATGCCTTTTCAAATCAGAAAACTAATCAAAGTCATGTGCAATCAAACCCTAATGCACTAAAGTTTGTCTACATTTCCTGTAAGTCCCCTTGGTTGGAACAACGAAATACATATCCACTAAGTTATCTTGTAAGCTAAGACCTAGTTGTACAAACCTTTGGGTAATCCTATTCTAAAGTTTTGGGATATGATTCCTTTCAAGAGAGGTGAGATATCATGTATCTTGTCTATGTTGCTGCATGTTAAAACCACCATCAACACTATCCACCATTAAGGAAAAGAGGAAGAGGGATAAAATTGGAAATTAATGGAGGTGATACATCAAGTTTAAATATAAAAGCTCTCACAGAATTGGAAATGCACAAAATAACTAGATACAGTTGATCATTCGCTCAAATCTAACAAATTCTTAATAGAGGTAAAGAACAGAACTAAGTTGAGAGGAAATAAACATTCATAGACAACTAATTCTGAATTACACAGAGCTAAAACAACATAAAAGGTAAAAACATGGTATGTATTTAAACAAGAAGGCGAGGTTATAGCAGAGGAGGGCTCTGTTTGGAGTACAAAATTATCTATGTATCCAACCCTTATTACATCTTGCAAAAATGCATATTTAGCAATTCAATACATTTGACCTTAGTCATTTCTCATCATAAATTCACCCCATCGGCTTGTCAGAAAAATATCCTTGTAAAAGGAATATATGCCTTCAAAAATTCAATGCAAAAAAAAATCTTGGATCATGGAGTAGCGGGGAGATATTTTCCTCTTCAATGCACTAGCTGATTCATCACCTACAACATTAAATGTAGATATATCTAAAATGGGGTAGCTAAGTAGATCAGATCTGCATTAATGGCAGATGAGGAAAATTGAATGAATTTTCCCTTCAAAATCCCTTTTTTAGAGATCTTTTACAACACTTCAAATATCTACATTCAGATATTTAAAGTTTACAATTCTTCACAATTCTTTGTTCTTTCTAAACTTTTGTCAATTTCTACATATTTTAGCTTATATTTTGTCCTATCGGCAAAATCAGGCTATCACAAACCATTATGTCTTTGCCCTCTGTATTTTTTGTTTCCAGTTGGTAAACTTTTAAATTTTAGAATTGTGGCCTATTTCTTCATTTTTTCTTATTTTGCCTTATCGGCAAAAAGTCATTTCTTTGAACTATTTCTAACTTATCTTTTTCATCTTTGTTTTGCCTTATCGGCAAAACTATCCTTTTCTAAACTTTCCTTTGGTTTCACCTTTTCTATCTTCTTTATCAAAAAAGTCCCACTTTTCCAAACTCTTGGCCATGTGGCTTTTGCCTTTGGCCTTTATTTTCTATTCTATCAGTAAAAAATGTTTTTTTTTCCAAACTTTTTCTCTTTGACTCTTTTTTTGCCTTATCGGCAAAACTTGTGTCTGGTGGACCTCTCTTCTTTCATCACCTTTATCTCTATTTTTTCCTTATCAGCAAAAGTACGCTATCAACGAATCAAAAGAACCTTGAACCTTTGAAAAGTTTGGCCCCATGCTGATTCGATGCTAAGTCCTAGCTTTACCTTTTCTTTATAACTTAGTCAATTTTCCTTTGTGTATTTTGCCTTATCAACAAAAGTCATCTTTTGTGAACCAGTCCCTCTTTGTTGGCAAGAACTCATCCCACTAAACCTAGCTTGCTCTACTGAACTTTACTTCTGCTCTTCATCTTATCAGTGAAATTGTCCATCGGTGAACTCTTGGAATTCTAAACCATCAATGCCTTAGCTGATTTTCCTTTGTTGACCCATTTCTCTTCTTTCAAACTTTGCCTTCACCTTCTTTGTTGGTGATTTTTCCTGTCGACGAACTTGAAGATTTCCAAACTTTTGAAAAGTTCATGATTTACACATTTTTTTGACAAGCCTTCCTTTATCCCTCTTTTGTCTTAGACAATTTTCAAAAAGTCAGCTCCCTATGCCCCTTTATTGGAAAAAGTGCCCCATTGGGGAACCAGTGGAAAAGTGAACCTTTGGAAGGTTCACGTTTGATAGACTTCACCGATAAAGGGAAAAAACATCCTTCACTTAGCCACTTTTTGAACTTTCCTCCTGCCTTTGTTGGAAAAACGGCCAGTCGGTGAACTCGTGAAATTTTGAACTTGGTGAAGAGTTCGTGTTTTTTAAAATTTGCCGACAAAGGTGAAAGGAAGCAAGGTATGCGGAAATGCTTCCTACAGTGATCCACTAAGGAAATATTTATGCAAATTTTTACTTTTACAGTTACATATTAAGATGCACATTAACAAAAAGATAATAACAACTTCCAAATGCAAACACAAAACTTACAACACAAGATATATATGGGGAAAACTCTTTCAGGAAAAAAACCCCACACTCCAAAGTCATCCAATATATTATTTAGGAATCAAGAAGATCACACTATACTTTCAGAACAAGCTTTTACAAGAGTATATCCAACTAGAGATCCAGGAGGTAACTCGACATCTATAAGATTCTTTCACACAACCTCCATGTCCAGCTCCTGATATATAGGAGATACAATACAGTAAATTGTTACCGGTAATTACAAAACCATGAGATAAAACCACCCAAAAGTGACGCCCAAAATATATCCAATCAAAGATGCCTTGTGATGTGCCAAAACACACACCAACACGTGTAACTCTCCCCTTTATAGCTCTTTTATGTGTCCAACACGTATTTACATTCCAAAAAAATAGGAGCTCTAACTTCTGGAGGCCATAACTTTTGATCCAGGTGTCTGATTGACGAACCATTTGATGCATCAAAAAAATCATAAAGAGATCTATCACCCTGTAACCTATTTTTTTAGTTACAACAATTTTCAGGATGTTTAGGGAAGTTTTGATTACGACAATTGAGTTCAAAACTTTTTTCGACAGTTTCAAAAAAAAAAAACTTTAATATCTTGCAATCTAGATATGATCTTGAGTCGAAACTCAACTGATATGTTTACTTAGTTGTTTTGCACATGCTGGGAAAATTTTAGGTCAATCCGAGGTCAAATGTAAACTTACTAAAAATAGTAAGTCCTGCCATTTTTAGCCCTTTTGGAAACTTTGAAAGTTCTAGATCATTCTTCAAGATAAAGGGTATTTGAAAAGACCAAACCTGGGAAGAATAGTAACTTTTCAAAGTTGCAAGTTTGAAACACTTTTCGTAACATTCTACCACCTGTCAAACACCTTACATGAGCAAAGGGAGTATCAACACCATGATTTAATTGTTAGGGGCGAAGAGGCCCATAGACTTTGAACACCATCTAAACTTCTCTATGCTCACAGGTTTTTCAAGGAATGTGCAACATTCGTCAGATTATCAACTTTCTCCAAGTTTACCTTCCCATCCTCTACCATGTCATGAAGAAAATGGTATTGGACATCAATATTCTTAGTCCTCACATGGAAAGTAGGATTCTTCACCAAACATATGGCACTCTAACTATCACAACAAATAGTAATGTTCCCTACATCAAACCCAACATAAAAACACAATCTCTTAAGCCAAATGGCTTCTTTACAAGAATGAGTTGCTGCCATGTACTCAACTTTAGTAGTGGACAAAGCAACCACAGGTTTCCACTTACTCATCTAACTAATAGCACCACCAAACATAGCGAACACATAAGCACTGGTGGATCTCCTGTTGTCAATGTCACCTGCCCAATCTGAACTAACAAATCCATGAATACAAAGTGAATGTCGAGGTCCTGTAGGATAACCATGATAACATAAGGAATACTCAAAAGAACCTCGCAAATATCTAAACACTCTCTTCACTGGATCCCAATGTACCCATCCAAGATTAGCCATAAATCGACTAAGGACTCCCACTTCTTGGGCAATGTCTGGTCTTGTACAGACCATCGCATACATCAAACTGCCAACCAAACTAGCATAAGGAACTCTGCTTATATCCTCTATCTTAGAAGGAGACTTTGGACAATCTTCAATAGATAACTTTGTCCCCATTGTAACAGGAATAGTCAAAGGTCTGCAATCCATCATGTTGAATCTCTCCAACAGAATGTTAAAATACTTACTCTTGCCTAACCAAAGTTTTATGTTTGCTCTGTCACTTTTGATCTCCATCCCCAGAATGTACCGAGCTGCCCCTAGATTTTTCATCTCAAATTGTGCTGACAATTGAGACTTCAAATCAAAAATCAAACTTTTACCATTCCCAATGAGTAACATATCATCGACATACAATGCAATAATGAGAATGCAATCATTGTAAAACTTGTAATAAATACAATGATCTAATTTTGATCTCTAAAATCCAATACTCAACACAAAGACATCAAACTTTTGGTACCACATCCTAGGAGGTTGTTTCAAACCATACAAAGACTTTTTTTAACTTGCAAACTAGATTTTCTTTACCTTTCACCACGTAGTGCTTTGGTTGTGACATATAGATTTCCTCCTCCAAGTCACCATGAAGGAATGTTGTCTTCACATCCATTTGTTCCACTTCTAGATCATATGTTGTTGTAAGAGATAACATGAACTGAATAGATGTCAACTTTGCAATGGGATAGAAAATCTCACCATAGTCAATTCCCTCCACCTAAGAATACCCCTTCGTAACCAATCTAGCCTTATATTTCTCAACACTACCATCTACACTAGATTTCTTTTTGAACAGCCACTTGCATCCAACAGGTTTTTGTCCTTCAGGAAAAGGCACCAAGTCCCAAGTATTATTCTTTTCCAAAGAAGCCATCTCCTCTTCCATGGCCTCCTTCTAGGAACTTGCATCTTTCATACCCATAGCCTCTTTCACATTTCTAGGCTCATCAATGTTAGAAATTAAAGTAAAAATAGAATTGGAAGCATGCAATGAATAACTAAACCTATCAGGTTGCTACCTTATCTACATGGATCTCCTCAAAGATTGAGGTTGAGGTTCTTCATCTTCTTCTAAACTTTCAAAGCTACTAGAGCTCTCCTCATTATTAGGTCCAATAGATGTTTTTTGGTTCAACTTTCTTAGGGGTGGAAGGAAGCTGAACCACATCATCTTTCTTCTCTTCTTTCTCTAGCTACAAGACAACAGAAGAAGGATTGAGCTCTCTGAAGATCACACTTCTACTATAAAGAACCCTCTCAGCCACTTGATCACAAAGTTTGTACCCTTTCACACCGATGCCATAACTAATGAATATACACTTCACAGCTTTGTTCTCCAACTTAGACCTCTTCTCCTTAGGCACATGTGTGTATGCCTCACAACCAAATACTTGAATGTGTCTTAATGAAGGATTTTTACCAGACCATACATCCATAGGTGTCTTATCAATGACCATTGATGTAGGACACCTATTAACCAGGTAATAAGTGGTAGCAACAACTTCAACCCAAAACTTTTTTTCAAGACCAGCTCCACTTAGAATACTCCTTGTCCTCTCCATCAACATTCTATTCATCCTCTTTATAACTCCATTCTGTTGAGGGGCATATGGAGTTGTCTTGTGCCTTTCAATCCCATGTTCTTTACAGAACATGTTGAAATCTACTAAACAAAACTCACCACCATTGTCAGTCCTCAAACACTTAATCTTTCTCTCCAATTCTCTACAAGAGCTTTGAACTATTTGAATCTATTAAAGACTTCAAATTTACTTCTAAGGAAATACACCCGTGTCCTTCTATTGTAGTCATCAATGCATGAAACAAAGTAAATAGATTTTGAAATCAAAGGAACATTAACAGGACCAAACACATCAAAATGAATCAAGTCCAACACCTCAGAAGATTTGTGAGAACTGGAATAAAATTGAACATGGTTTTGTTTTCCATATGTGAAATGTTCACAGAAATCAAACTCAAGATTACATTCATTCATACCCTCAAAAAGATTTTTATTTTTCAGGGTCCTCAAACCCTTTTTACCAATGCAACCGAACTTTTGGTGCCATAACATTGTCTTCTCAGTTAGAAGTTTCATCTCCATAGAATGAGCACCCTTAGGTACCTAGAAAGCATGACCATCGGAAGTAGATGCAACAGTCCTCTTTGTTGCTAGTTCCAATGGTGAGGATGAAGACTATGAAGCTCTCTTCTTTGAAACAAAGGCATTATTGCACTGAACGGAGCATGCATCAAATTGAAATAGAGTGCCAATCCAAACACCCTTAGCCAACACCATAGATCCTCTAGTCATCTTGCATCCTCCATTGGAGAAAACAACCTACACACCCACATCATTCAACTTAATTATAGAAAGAAGGTTCCGTGTCAAACTAGGGATATGCAGAACACCATTGATTCCCTTCACTCATCCATCAGGGAATTGAATCAAGACTCTTCCACGGCCAACAATCTTCATGTGAGAATCATCACCCAAGTACACCTTTCCACCATCATATTCTCCATACTTCAAAAACCAACCTCGATGTGAGGTCAAGTGAAAAGATGCACCAGAGTCAATAAGCCATAGATCCTTAGATGCATGCATTACCAAGGAAGTAACAAATGCTTCTCCTTCATCCTAAGAGGACTTGTCAGAATCTAAATCATAATTCTTCTTCTTTTTCTTTTTCTCCTCATTGCACTCCTTGTAGAAGTGACTAGGTTTGCCACAGTTCCAACATAGGGACTTGGACTTTCTAGGAGACTTAGATCTCCCACGGGATTTGGATCTTCCTTTTTCTTCCTTCTTATCCTTTTGCTTTCACTTCTCTTTAGATCTACCACGAACTATAAGAACCTCCTTAGCTGATTCAGAAGACTTTCTCCACATCTCTTCAGACAACAACAAAGAAACCACTTCATCCATCTTGAAGGTGGTAGTGGTACTCCTAGTGGCCATAACAAGGTGGTCCCATGAATCTAGTAAGGAACACAATAATGTCATATATCAATCCTCCCTTTCCATATTCACAGCAACAGAAGTCAACTGGGCAACAAGCATATTTAATATATTCAAGTGATCAGCGACAAATCCTCCATCTTCCATCCTCAGAGAATACAATTTCTTTCACAGGAATAACTTGTTCACCAAGATTAAACCTAATAAACATCTCTAAGCTTCTTCTAAAGATCCTTTGCAGTCTTCTCTTCATGGATATTCAAGAGCACTTAATCATCCAAATAGAATCTTATAAAACCCTTAGCTTCTCAATCTTTGAGATCCTAGTCTTCTTGAGACATTGTCATTGGTTTTGTATCAGATATGGCATCCCATAATTCCTGATCGACAAGCATGTCCTCCATTTTGAGTTTTTGCAACTCAAAATTACTGCCATTAAACTTCTCTATCTCAAACCTCCTAGATGTGCTTGCCATCTCTTACCTGCAACAAAGATTTCAAAATCCTCTGCACAAGCTCCTACTCAAATGAAGATCAACTCAAAAAACCTCTACCCAATAACTAGAACCAAAGGTGATCAAGCACTGATACCAACTGAAAGTAAGAAAGGTATGTGGAAATGCTTCCTACACTAATCTACTAAGGAAAGATTTATGCAAATTTTTTATTTTACAATTACAGATTAAGATGCACATTAACAAAAAGATAATAACAACTTCAAAATGCAAACACAAAACTCACAACACAAGATATACATGGGGAAAACCCTTTCAGGGAAAAATCCCCACACTCCAAAGACACCCAATATATTATTTAGGAATCAAGAAGATTACAATATACTTGCAAAGAAATCTTTTACATGAGTATATCCAACCAGAGACCCAAGAGGTAACTCGACATCTATAAGATTCTTTCATACAATATCCATCTCTAGCTCCTGATATATAGGAGATAAAATATAGTAAACTGTTACTGGTAATTACAAAACCATGAGCTAAAACCACCCAAAAGTGGCACCCAAATTATCTCCAATCAAATATGCCTTGTGATGTGCCTATTGTTGATTAGGATTGCACCCTTATGCAAAGTTGTGAAACTCTACAATCCTTCGAAATATTGGATCAAACTCAAGCTATGGGTGACCTATGGTTAGCTTGAACCTTTAGATGGGTTTGTTCCCTTGATAAAATGATAAATTTGTAGGAAACGGGTAAAAAAGATCTAATGGAATCACTAAAACTGAAACTGTAAATGCGGTGATGCACCTAATATTGATGGAAAACTTGCAAATCTAACTCACAATAGATCTCAAAAATCTATCCACACAATCCACTTTTGGTAATGCAATCACAAAACTATTTCTAAGGAAGGCTGGAAATTATGTTCTTTATGAAGGAAAAAGACTTTAGTAGCACAACCGAAGACCTATGATATCACTACTCTTAACACTTGCAAGTAAGAATGAGAATAATTTTAAAGGTTTTGATATTTAAGCACAATAAAATTTCATCAAATCACTCATACAAGTAGCATTAATGGAAAGGAAAACACTTGATTCCAATGAAAATAAAGGAAAATATTGCATAAAAGACAAGAAAATGGAACCTATAATCTATTGTAATTCTATAAAATTTGTAATCAATGAGTTACAAAACCTTCTTTCTCTCTCAAAGTGTAAAGAGTAAAAAGGCAAGAACTAGAAAAACCTAAGTTTTTCTTACAATATATAGTTTGCTCTCTCCAAGAGGCATGAAAAAATAACTATAGCTAACTACCTCTAAAAATAAGCTCTCCAATTTGATCCACGAGCAAACAATGAAATCCCTAAAAATAAGGGTCAAAGCTGCCTCAAAATGAGCAAAAATAGCTCCAATCTGCTAGTCTCCACGTGTTTGACCCAAGAGTTGACCAATTTTGTCTATTTTGACTCCCAAGTCATGCAAAAGACCTTAGTTAACTTAACTCCTCCATTTTGCATGATTTTGCATGATTTTATCATGTGACAAATTAATAAAGTGATCATTTGCATGACTTGCTTTATTATGAGTTTCAATTTGTCTAATTTCTCCAATTTTACAACTTGTAACAAAATAATAAAGTAATTTATAAATATTACTTCATTAATTTGTTTACATGATATATAGTTGTAAAATCATGAGAATGTGGAAGAAAAAGAATATACCTTATCTCTCCCTTTACATTTGCCTAATTTGCACAATTTTGCATGGTTTTGATGCCAAAATTAGGTCACTTACATGCAAAATAATATAATGAACTATCAAAAGTAATGATAATTGCATCATTATCACCTTATAACTCCATGGAAAAGAAAACCACTTAATTGCATTACACATTATTTAGGGTAAAATTGGATTTGTTGATCTTTTGTGGTTTAGATGTTAAAATCCTCCTTTCACCCTAACATTGAAGGATATAGGGTCGAATGGCAAGCACTACCATACCCTAGAGTCACTTTCAGATGTAGGGAAGATTGGATTAGGTAATTAATTATCAATTTTTCCTTCTCCTATGCTCAATTGACCAGTAAAACCCTAATTATGCAAATACAACAACAAATTAATGAATTACAGAAAAAGATCTTGCAGACGAGAGTAAAAACCAAATTACAAAATACTTGTTTTCAAGGTTTTGAAGTGGAATAGTTAGGGACATTGGAGCGGGTGCCCAAGTCCAAGGTACCTACTTTTTTGGGAATCTAGACCTCCTTCGGACACTGATCAACACTGTAACTTCTATTTTTTAGAATCAATCTGTAGAGGACACTGGAGCGAGTGTCCTAGTCTTGGAAGTGCTCCTTTGTCTAATTTTTCCTCACATCCTGAATCCTTGATGTCTTCCCAGCCTTCCTGTAACTCCACTTTTCCCGGATGTGACACCTGTAACCTACAATCACAAGACTTGGTTTGGGGGTTGTGGTGTTTAGAGGTTTGCCTCAGTCAAACCCTGGAGGACACTTAAGTCTCTGAACACTGTTGTCAGATAAAGAGGGCTTGCCCTTGTGAGGCAGAGCCTAACAATCAAAGGAATCAATGATAAAAACACAATGATATGTCACCTTGTAGTGAAGCTCTCATGGAGGAAGATGCTCTTCATGCCATGAGAAGATTGATGCTCAAATCTGCAAATATCAACACACAAACATACAAGTTTTCTCTTACAACATAATAAAAAGCCTTGAATCACCTTGAGAACACAATAGCTTGCTAGTAATCATCTAGTTTACAAATGAATGCCTACACATGCTTATATATGCACCTACAAGCATTCCCACCAAGATTTTAAAAATCAAACTTTACCGTGTCAGCAAAAGAACCAACTAATGGTCACTAACACCCAAAAATTGGGGCTGCCCCAAAATAGGGTAGGACTAGGGCGCGGACGCCCAAGTCCTCCCCCCTATTTTAGGTAGGGAGCAACTCAAGGGGTCCTCCTAGATCCCATTTGTCATGAAACCTAGGTCTCATTCCATCAGGATGCTAAAATATGAACTAAAATGTCCTAAATGCATGCTAAAGACCCGAGAACTAAACCTTATGAGGGAAAAGCCCCCAAGGGGACATTTTCTGACGTTACATTTAGCCCCCACTTTAATGTATGTATAAACGCGAGGCCAATACATGCATTAAAATAAGGTCACAAACTCATCAAACATAGAGAAGACACATCGACCATAGTAATAGGCATCCAAAACACAGAGAAGATAGTTATAGTCACACAGAACACGGAGAAGACAATCAATGCATAGAAGACACATTAATGCATAGAAGACAAGCATGATTCTTTTCTTTTCTTTTTCTTTCATATATATGAAATGCAAATGCAAGTACTGCAAAGTAAACAAACCTCCCATAATACATGATGTAGTCATTGCGTAGGTCTTTGTATATATGGGGCAACACACATGTAAGACACGCAAAACCTCCCAAAATGCATACTGCATAATGGGTAACAGACACGCCAACACACACACTTGAAGACATGGAGAAAACATGGTAGACAAGCGATGGTGTGTTCCTATTTCTAGGCTCAACATCTCAGGCACATTATAGGCACACATCGACGATTGGGCTTCACCACAACAATCACCGAAGACACGCTTAAGGGTTGAGTTAGTCACAGAACTGCTCCTTGCCTCCACAGAGGACTTTTGAAAATGCAACCCCACCTTCATCACGGAGATACCTTACAGTGAAAAGGAAGCATGGCATACCACCCCACCCGCATCACAGAGACGCCTTATAGTGAAAAGGAGGTATGAGCTCAAAAGTATACAACCCCACCCATATCATGGAGATGCCTTATGGTAAAAAGGAGGTATACGCAATAGATAGATAGATTGATTATAAACAAACTCAGGATGCAAGAAGTACTCATCGTACTAGCCTACACCTGAGGACAAGCACATTGCTAACATCTACAACAGACAACTTACCTTATATATGCCCCCACCTTAAGGCAGTTGATATCATGTATCGATATCAAGCATGTTAAGGTAGGAAGAAAACACACAACGGAACACTAACTTTCACAAAGCCCATGCCCCCTGGAGGTGACATGTACTTTACGATAGTTAAATGTTCCCACAAACACATTCCTGCAAGAAACATGTTAGTATCTACAACATCATGATAAACAACAACATCAATGCATATGATTAACCACACAAAGAGTAAAGGTTATACAACAAATTTGGAGTTCGAGGATAACCAGGGGCTATATCACAAAGCTCTCTGAATTGAGTACCGCCAAGGCTAGATTCAAAGGAAAACAAAGGTGCATAGAGAAGAAATATTGTTAAGGTTTGTAAATGCGACAGAAACATCATAAAATTCACTACACGGAAAGCACGAGTGCTTCCACTAGCCAAGCGTCGGATAAGATATACAACCCCATCATCATATTAGGAACTATAGTCCATTTTTTTTATTTCTCTCGAAAGGGACACTAGGTCCGCATTAGTATAAATGTTTGTCATTATCTGCCCGCTAGATGGAAACACTAGAGGAAGGGAAACAATAAATAAGAGAGGAGAAAACAAGTGTCTTAGGGATAGTCACATAGGAGGGTGCCCCCAAGTCACCAACCACAACGCTATGTCCATAAGACACAACACAACCATAAAATCAGAGAGAGGCAATATAGAAGAATGATGATACAAATAGAAGAAGGTCACAATAGAGGTAGTCTCCTGGTATCCCGAACCTTACGGGAGAATCTGAGGTCATCCCAGGAGGCCTAAACAACACATAACACATCACGGGGGAAGCACATCATGAGAGAGAAAAAGGGTTAGAGATACTTACCTCTAGGGCCCCTGCTGGGCTAGAAATTATCTATAAGCAAATCGTCTTCATCATCATCCCATTCCCTAATAATGGAGGATAGTGGGACATATGGTACCATAGCCAAATTCATATCTTGTTCATCATGTTGTTCATCGTTAGGATCATTATTGTTTGCTTGAATGTTGGGATTGATGTTTTCTTGTTGAGATCTAAGGTAAGCTCGTCACCTTGGCTTCCTCCTTTTTGTAAGTTGATGTTGATGTACTTTACGACTTGGTTTTTGTAACATAGGGCTTTGCTTTGTTATGGATTTTTGTGTTGTAGAGGAGGAAGCACCAAGATCAAAGGTCCTTTGTCTAGGTGGAATATTTTCTTGTTGAAGCTTACTATCGTATTTATTCTCTATCCTCTTAGTGATGTCCAAATGACTTGAATATTCAAACAAAGGAGGGACATTAAAGGTCTTCTCTTCTTTAGTGAAATTCAAGGTGTGCAGACAATCAACTAAAGGATGAAGGTTGGTGGGAGCATCCATAGAGGTAGGAATGTGATTATTGTTAAAGGAATGCTTATTTTCTACCCATGGAATGTTCTTTGTTAAAGGGAGCTCTTCATTCACAAATGCTTCATCTTGGCCAAGGAGAGTAGTGGAATTACTAAAGCTATCCCTAGTTTTCTTATTTGGGTATTAAATTATAGGGGAAGTAGGATAACTTATGGGATCATCATCAGACTTTTCCTTTCTACTCATAGAGAAGAACTTAGTTAAGCTTTCTAATATCGTAGGATGTTCACTCATGAGGGTTAAAAATTGGTCAAAATCAAGGTTTTTGACAATTACATGCAAAGATACCATTGAAAAATGACATGAAGGTGTCATTTCAATGTAAGATCAGATTTTGAAAAGCCTTTTCAACTTTATGCAAAATATAAGAGCACAAACGGCCCAAAATGCTTGATTTTTCGATACTTTTTCAATGCCAATGAATGAAACAAAGAGTGCTTTAAGGAGTTGAGTCAAGGGAAAAACATTGTATGTCTGATATTAGTCCAAAACAGCAATCTGATCACTCTCAATTCACTCTTGATGCAAATCCAAGATAATGCCGAGTCAAAATATAGCAAAAATATGTCAAAATAGGCACTTTTTCACCAAAATTCATTGTAAAAGAGCATAATAAAGGGTGTTGTGAGGGAAATTATTATGGAAAGAAATAATATAAGCAATAACGACCACTTTATGCAAAAATACCCAACACAACATGATTGTAGCGCCACTTAAGGTAAAGCCCTAGTGAAAATATAGCAAAATATGCAATTTTTCACACTTTTTCAATTCCAAGACCTAGAAAAAGGGATGTTGTAAAGAATTTTAGGAGGTAAAACAAAGAATATCAATAATACCTCAATCCATAAAATTGATCACAACACACTTGGAGTGCAAACTAGGCTAAACCCTAGGGCCAAAATAGCCAAAATGTGTAGTTTTTCACTGAATTTTTACTACAAGAGCCCGTTAAAAGGGTGTTGTGAAGATTTTTATGAGGGGGAGCTAATGATTACCCTAATAAAATAAAAATAATGCAAAAATACCTTTCACAACACACCTATGGTGCAAGTTTAGAGAGTCGATAAGGCCAAATTTAGCGAAAATTATTGTTTTTGAAGTCCTAGGTTTGAGATTTTGGAACAAAATGCTATGCGAATGGTTTGAAGTCTAATTTTTTATGGAAATTACATACCCTTATATCTGAAAATTATTTTCAAGCTTAATCATGCAAAATTCCCATGCAAATTTAATGAAATTGCACCAAAATTGCTAGTTTTTGTTGAAATTTTTAATGCAAAAATGCAAATAATTTAAATACAAATTCACACTAAAATGCAAGATTACAGCCAAATGCAAATTTGAATGAGCCTCTAAAATTAGTAGAAAAATATGATAAAGATTTTGCCTACAAACCCTAGTTTTGGAATTACTAGGTTATCTAAAAATTGTCAAAATTTCCAAAAAACCCTAGCAATTAAATGTTGAAAATGCAAAGAAAGATTTTGAATTATTTTAGTTTTCTATAGTTTATATCAGATCTGATGCAAAAATCTTGAATTAGGAAAATTTTGGAAGAAATGACACAAATTAGTAAGCCCAACAATGCAATTTTTTTGTATTTTTCCAATTTTTCAATTTTTTTGAAATTTTCTTAATGCAATAGAGTAAATGACCAAATAAATGAATGAAATCACACCAAATCTATAGACAAACACTCAACAAGTTGTAATTTAAGTTCAAAGACACGGGTTCACCAAAATGTTTAGGGTAAAATTGGATTTGTTGATCTTTTGTGGTTTAGATGTTAAAATCCTCCTTTCACCCTAACATTGAAGGATCTAGGGTTGAATGGAAAGAACTATCATACCCTAGAGTCACTTTTAGATGTAGGGAAGCTTGGATTAGGTAATTAATTATCAATTTTTCCTTCTCATATGCTCAATTGAACATTAAAACCCTAATTATGCAAATAGAACAATAAATTAATGAATTACAGAAAAAGCTCTTGCAGACGGGAGTAAAAAACCAAATTACAGAATACATGTTTTTGGGGTTCTGAAGTGAAATAGTCAGGGACATTGGAGCAGGCACCTAAGTCTAAGGTACCTACTCTTTTGGGGAATCCAGACCTCCTTTGGACACTGATCAACACTGCAACCTATTTTTCAGAATCAGTCTGTGGAGGACACTGCAGTGAGCGCCCTAGTCCTGGAAGTGCTCCTTTGTTCAAATTTTCTTTAGATCCTGAATACTTGATGTCTTCCGAGCCTTCCTATAACTCCACTTTTCCCAGATGCGACACCTGTAACTTGCAATCACAAGACTTTGTTTGGGGGTTGTGGTGTTTAGAGATTTGCCTCAGTCAAAGCCCAGAGGACACTTAAGTCTCTGAACACCATTGTCAGATAAAGAGGGCGTACCCTTGTGAGGCAGAGGCCAAAAATCAAAGGAATCAATGATAAAAACATAATGATATGTCACCTTGTAGTGAAGCTCTTATGGAGGAAGATGATCTTCATGCCATGAGGAGATTGATGCTCAAATCTGCAAATATCAACAAACAAAACATACAAGTTTGCTCTTGCAACATAATAGAAATCCTTGAATCACCTTGAGAACACAATAGCTTACTAGTAATCATCTAGTTTACAAATGAATACCTACACATTCTTATATATGCACCTACAAGCATTCCCACCAAGATTTTAAAATTCAAACTTTATCGTGTCAGCAAAAGAACCAACTAATGGTCACTAATCGACACTCAAAAATTGGGGCTGCCCCAAAATAAGGCAGGACTAGGACATGGGCACCCAAGTCCTCCCCCCATATTTTAGGCAGGTACAGCTCAAGGGGTCCTCCTAGGTCCCATTTGTCATGAAACCTATGTCTCATTCCGTCGGGATGCTAAAATATGAACTATAATGTCCTAAATGCATGCTAAAGACCCAAGAGCTAAACCTTATGAGCGAAAAGCCCCCAAGGGGACATTTTTTGATGTTACACACATGCACTCAAGTCATAAGAATATTCCCTTGTCTTCATAATGCACCTTGCAAATATCATCATGCAAATAATCCTTACCTTATCTTTGTCTTCATGATGTCTTCTTGCCATGGATTTGACTATCACCTTTTATATGACCATGTCTTCATATGATGTTCTTGTTTTGACTTTATATACATCATAATGCATAAGGCAAAAATAAAATAGACCACTCTTGGTCTCCATGCATGATGAGGAATCTTTGGTTTTCAATTTGATTTTGCATTACACATATAAGGCATATTCAACCACCCATTTGTCTTGTCGACTAGCATGGACAATGGAGATAAAAGGCACTAAAGCCTTACCCTATAAAGATTTTGACCCTTGACTTAGCAAAATTCAAATGTAACAAGAAATAACTTTTGGCCCATGGCCCCTCCTTGGCATCATCATTAGGATTTATCAAGATTGAGGTCTTGACCCCGATCTGGATTAGATGAATGATTCAATTTTATTTCACAAAGTCAAAATAGATGAGAAAAGGCAAGATACCATCAAACAAAACAAAGGGTAAACCCTAAAAAGTTACTTCATTTCTCATTTTTCTTTCACTTGTAAGCTTTGCAACTTTTCTTAGCCGCTGCTAGGGTTTGGTCCTTGCTAGTTTTCTTTGCTATTTCGATGGTCTTTCTGGTCGATTCTTTTTCATTTACTGTGGTATCTTCAGTGCAGGAACAAGATGAACATGTCTTTTTGGGTTTCTACTGGCAATTTCTTTGTTATCTCTATTCCTTCTTCATGCTCAGGCTGCATCTATATGTTGGGCATACATTATCTGTTCTTAACAAACCTTTCTTTGTTCTTGTGTCTTCATTATCTGCAATTGTGATTTCATGCTTTTGAGAAGCTTCACACATAAAAGAAGTCGCGGCCTGTAGCTTTCTCCATATAAGAAAATAAGGTGAGTTTCTTGTTCTTCAGCTCTCCTGTATCTTCATTTTACACCTTCTTTTCCTTAAAAAAAATGATGACAAAGATTTCAAGAAAACATGAACAAAAATTGAACCTGTCAACTTGAAAATATGGAAAGAATACATGCAAAAAAATTTCTCTTTTACTTTTTTCCCCTTTTTGATTGTCATGTGGAATATAACAGGGCTGGTACCTTTCCTTTGCACTTCTCCATTTCATGGCATGAACCTGACATGATGTATCTTTCTCTTATTCAGTTATCTTCTATATGTTGATTATGGTACTATGACAGTCCATCATTTGTACTGATTCTTGTAGTGTTCACTTCATGTAGATAAGCATTCTATGAGGCTTGTTATTTGATCAATTTTATGATAGTCTTCGCATATCCTTCTCAGTTGATTCTTTATTTATCTCAAGACTGATTCTCCTTGCACTTTGTGCATTCTATAACATCTAAGGTTGATCCTTCATGATGTTTCTGTTGGCAAGAGACACTATATGGATTCATGTATGTTGTCATTGATGGAAACAAAGATTATCCCACACATCCACAAGACATGATGAGTCTCTACCGGAAGTCAGATTGAAGAAGTGTTATGATCTGGTAAGCAAGAACAGAGCAGTCAGCAAGGTCCGACAGTCAGGTCCAGATCTCTCAGAGGAAGTATCTCAGTGAATTGTGGATTTGGGGAAGTCAAGATGAGTACCTTGACTAATAGATTCCAAGGATCTAGCCTCCGGTGATGGAAGGGTGAAAAGATATGAGCACTTGAGTGTTGGGTTCCTATTTGGCAGAGTAGACAGAGGAAGAACTGTACCGACAAAGTGTCAGACCCAAATCTGGAAGAGATATTGCTGATGACTAAGTTTCTTAAGGTATCATTCATGATTGGCCGACATGATTGATGACTTCTTCAAGCATCTCCTAGATCCACATTACTTGGTAAGCAAGGATCCAGCCGACAGATCAAAGCTTGGGAAAATATTGACTATTCTGGGTGCCGACCAGAAAGGTGGTAAGATTACTTGTACGGATATATATATACCAGATGAATTTAGATATGAAGATGTGTTGTGTGAATGTGTAATTGTGTGAATAAAAGTAGAAGAGTAGTGGGAAGGCAGGAAGACAGGTCCAGAATGTGACAGGACAACTAAACCAAAAGAAAGTTAGAATGAAGTGCAGCATATCAGTTTATTGAGCTCAACCGAAACTACATCCTAGCATGTGTGGATGCTTCTCATCAGTTCAAACATTGTGTTATCTTTCTCTCTTGTAGGAAATGAGCCTCTTGTGAGCTATATGCTCAGGCAGTGAGCCCTAAATTGGCAGGTGCCATTTTGTACTTCTATTCTTCTAATAGAGAATACATTCTTGGGTTAATCACCTCGTGGTTTTTCTCTTAACCAGGATTTCCACGTCAAAATCATTGTGTTATATATATTGACTTTGTTTCTACTTTCATGCTTGTTTGCTTTGATGTTGCACTAATTATTAAAGAAGAACATAAAGTTAAATAAATTTAGGATAACTGATTCACCCCCCCTCTCAGTTATCAATAGTTTCATCTACCTAGATGACTATCATATCTATGGCATAAATATGAACAACAGAAACATACTTCAATCATTGATGGGAAAAGAGAAGAAAAGCTTTTCATGGCTGCACCTCTGTATTTTGTATATTGACAACTTGATCAGAATCATTGCCTCTCTTAAGTGGGCATAGTTTATAGGAGCAACTGATCGTTTTCACTTTTATGATGACTTCACTCTTTTGCAAGTTGACTGTTCTGATGCATAGTATTGTTATGAATGATGCATCCTATCTTTTACAATCTGATATCCTTTTCAAATGAATAAAAGGGAAAACATGCTAGGCTCTACCCTTGTGGGAACCGTATTTTCTCCATATGTTTTAATGTCTTCAAATCAGCAATATTAATTTTCCTATACCTGCACACTATACAAACAAGTTAGCATAAAAACATACCTCTTGAAGTTGATTGATCTTTCTCATGATGATCTGATTTATTGCACATGTCTAATTTGATCCATTCACATAAAATGCAAAATGTCTACAAGTTGATATGTTTGTTGATAAAAGCATGTGATAATCTTAAATATCCGAAGCTTCTAATAGGGCTTTTCCTCCAATTTTGCAGGTGCACTAGCATGATCTGGAGCTAAAGATAAAGACATGAAGACCAGCTCTCAACTGATGACATCACCTTTTGATAAAAGGCAATGATGGATATTTAATATTCTCATGTCTTCTTTATATTTTCCTTTTATCATTAGATGTATAGCTTGCATATGTCTGCATTGCTCAATTTAGTCACTCCCATGGCTTATGTGGGACACATTTAAACATTTCTTTAAATATGATCAGTTACTTTAACTTATGCAAATGATTTATGTATGTTTACTCTTTTGAATCAAATGCATAGGATAGAATTGTTGAAAACAAGGCAGATAACTGAGAGGGGGGGTGAATCAGTTATCTCAAAATTTATTTAACCTTTTTCTTTTGTTATCTTAATAAACAGTGCAGTATCAAATCATATAAGCATATAAGAACAAAAATAAAATCAACACACACAACACAAGGATTTTTATGTGGAAAACCATGTTAAGGGAAAAACCATGGGGTGACTAACCCAAGAATGTATTCTCTGTTAAAAGAATAAGAAGTACAAAATGGCACTTGCCAATTAGGGTTCACTGCCCGAGCACACTGCTCACAAGAGGCACACTACCTACAAGAACTTATAGAAGGTAATCAGATGTTTGAACTGATGAGAAGCATATACAAATGCAAGAGTTCAGTTCCAGTTAGGCACAATACACTAATTTGATGCACTTCATTCTTCCTCTGCTTTAATATTGTTGCTCTGTCACATACCGGACTTGATCTATTGTTTTCACACTTGTCTCTACTTTTCTTCACACTTATTACATCACTTGTACACTTCACACACCTACATACTAGAATCCATCTGGTATATATATTCGCATCAAGGATTTCATCAACTTTCTAGTCAGTAACAAGAATACTCAAGATATTTACAATATACTGATCTGTCGGCTGAATCCATGCTTGATTTGTGATGTGTATCAAAAACATAGACATAGAAGTCATTAATCATGTTGGCCAATAATGTATGATCCCACAAATTGCTTGATCAACATCATTTACTCATCCGGATTGAAGTCTGATACTTTGCCAGTCAATTCTTTCTCTGTCTGCTCTGCCTGTCTAGAACCTAACACTCAGATGCTCATATCTTTTTCATGATTTATCAACAGAGGCTAAATCTCTGGAATATAGTAGTCATTATACTCCTCTTAACTTATCCAAGTCCATAACCTGCTGAGTTACACCATCTGAGAGATCTGGACCTGATTGTCAGACCTTGTGCATACTCTGTTGTTGTTCACCAGACCAAAACAATCTTCAATCTGACTTCCGGTATAGGCATACTATGTACTGTGGATGTGTGGGATAGACTTTGTTGCCATCAATGACAACACTCATGAAGCCACACAGTGTCTCTTGCCAACAATGTCCCCCTTTGGCATTGATGGCAACACTTAGTGAAAAATGGCTAAGTGTCGCAGCAAACTCCCCCTTGGCTAATGCTCTACTTTTTGTACTATTTTATCAGAGCTCCCCCTTAGCTGGATTCCACATTTTTCACTACTTCTCACTCCCCCTTTGACATCAATGGCAAAGTGCAGAATCCACATACCAAAATTTTGCAAAAATTAATCTATGCACGGCCGCATAAGTATATATACATGTTATACTTACATATACTTAAGTATATCCGCAAAAGTCACCTTTAACTATACAAACTCTATGGCCCAGCTCTGCTTCATCCTGTCCAAAATGGAGATGTGACCACTCAACAAAAATGCATATGCTTCTGCCCTTCTTAGATCTATCGGATCACTGGTCTAGGCTGTGGTCTAAGCATCTATCAAGGCCTCATGCATTGCCTCTAACTTAGGGATAATTATCCCTCTGAGTTCACTCATCCTATTTATTATATTCTTCTTTTCTTTGTCTAGCCTCTTTATTTCATTTATAATGACAATGGCCTAGCATTCTTGATTCATTAAAGAGGTAGAAAGGGGATCAAAGTTCTAAGATAAACTTGACAGTTTACCTTCTTGTTCTTTCACCCTCTTTTCAATATCCTCTCTCACTTTGGGCCAAGATAGACAAAATTTGTACATGTCCCCACCATCTTTAAGAGAATTTTCAAGTCTCTTTATTCCAATGTCTAGGGTCCTCCTATCATTAGCAATGAGTCCCTGTATTTTACTGAATCTTTTTCCTAAAAACTCCTTCCAGACCTTAGCTTCTGTTGATTTTTCTAGAGATTCAAAGTGAGTGCTAACATAATTTACCAGTGATTTCAAGTTACTAGATGGAGAGGCCGAAGAATCCTTTTGAAATGATGGCATGATCTTCTCCAACATCCTAGATGCAATCTCCAATAGTTCATAGTCTTCCATGTGAAATTTCAAGAGGTTTTCTTTTGCTTTGGCTTGAGCAAAAGATGTTATTTTCATTATCTAGACCAGAGAGAGAGTCAAAATTTAGTGGCCCTTGAAATAGCTCAAGTTCATCTATCTCCATCATTTCTTTGTTCAAGAAATTCTTCACTGCCTCTGTAGTGTCTCTTGCCAGAAATTGAGTCTTCTTTTCTTTTGGGATCTCAAAACTGTCATCATAGGTCTTTTCTACTTGTTCTTCTTATTTTCCCTTTACCTCCTCTTCTTGACTCACTTTCTCCTCTTTTCTTCCTTCTCCTTCAGTTCCTGAATCTGGAATGTCTATAGTGGGATCCGAAGGAGAGATGTTACCTGTGTTTACTGCTTCATGAGCTTCCTCTTCAGGAATAGAGGAATCCAAGTCCTTAGACTTCTCTTCATCTATCTCTTTTGATCCTTCTACATTTTTGTCAGAAGATTCTTCTTTGATTACATTTAATCCTTCAATATCCATGGTAGAAGGTTCTTCATCTATTTCCTCTACAATAGGAAGATTGAATCTTTTGAGGACATTCCGAAGGATGTATTTTGTTTCTCTTGCTACTTGGTCAATTTCTCCAGGAATAAGTTTATTCATTCTTTCTTTACTCCAAAATTCATCCTTACTGTCCTTCAAGATCATGTCCATTTGTTTTGGAGTAATAGAAGGATAGAGCTAAATTGCAATCTGTTCTCAGATCTCTAAGTCTTTTGTCTTTGCACTCTTTTTTCTTAGTTCAAGTACCTTCTCTAGACTTTTGGGAATTAATGATATAATTTCAATGAATGCTTTATTGTAGATGTTTAGGTATCTAACAGTAGCTTCTTCCAAAATCCTCTTGTCAGTATCACTGTATTCATCATAGAACTCTTTTACTGGCTGCAGGTTCCCATCCACAGTGACTGCCTTGATGATGTCATTAATGGAAAGAGTAGGCTTTTCAACAAGTTCTTCTGCCTTTTCTTCCTTATTTTTAGTAGCAGAGTATTCTCCGGATGTCTTCTTCTTCATTTTCTTAATTTCCTCATCATATTCTATTTCTCCATCATCTTTGAGACTTGTGTATGACCTAGTGGCTTTGGTCTTTGTCCTCTTTTCTCCTTTTCTGGATGTCTTGACTTCTGGTTTGGTGGCCCTTGAGATTTTAGGAGTGGCAAGTGCAGAGCTCTTGGAGGATCTAGTTTGAGAGGAGGCTTGTACTGGAACATCTCCTTTCTTTGCTTCTTATTTCTCTTTCTTAGCCTTCTCCATTTTCTCTCTATTTGCATCTACTACCTCTTTTGATATGCCAAATCTTTTGGCAATTTCCTCAACTTCCCTTCTAACTTTCCTCTTTATCTCCAGTTGTCTTACCTCAACAAGTATTTTTACACTTAGTTCTTGAAAGGTTCTAAACCTTTCTACCTAACACTCAGATGCTCATATCTTTTTCATGATTTATCACCAGAGGCTAAATCTCTGGAATATAGTAGTCATTATACTCCTCTTAACTTATCCAAGTCCATAACCTGCTGAGTTACACCATCTGAGAGATCCGGACCTGATTGTCAGACCTTGTGCATACTCTGTTCTTATTCACCAGACCAAAACACTCTTCAATCTGACTTCTGGTATAGGCATACTATGTACTGTGGATGTGTGGGATAGACTTTGTTGCCATCAATGACAACACTCATGAAGCCACACAATGTCTCTTGCCAACAATGTCCCCCTTTGGCATTGATGGCAACACTTAGTGAAAAATGGCTAAGTGTCGCAGTAAACTGCCCCTTGGCTAATGCTCTGCTTTTTGTACTATTTTATCAGAGCTCCCCCTTAGCTGGATTCCACATTTTTCACTACTTCTCACTCCCCCTTTGACATCAATGGCAAAGTGCAGAATCCACATACCAAAATTTTGCAAAAATTAATCTATGCACGGCCACATAAGTATATATACATGTTATACTTACATATACTTAAGTATATCCGCAAAATTCACCTTTAACTATACAAACTCTATGGCCCAGCTCTGCTTCATCCTGTCCAAAATGGAGATGTGACCAGTCAACAAAAATGCATATGTTTCTGCCCTTCTTAGATCTATCGGATCACTGGTCCAGGCTGTGGTCTAAGCATCTATCAAGGCCTCATGCATTGCCTCTAACTTAGGGATAATTATCCCTCTGAGTTCACTCATCCTATTTATTATATTCTTCTTTTCTTTGTCCAGCCTCTTTATTTCATTTATAATGACAATGGCCTAGCATTCTTGATTCATTAAAGAGGTAGAAAGGGGTTCAAAGTTCTAAGATAAACTTGATAGTTTACCTTCTTGTTCTTTCACCCTCTTTTCAATATCCTCTGTCACTTTGGGCCAAGATAGACAAAATTTGTACATGTCCCCACCATCTTTAAGAGAATTTTCAAGTCTCTTTATTCCAATGTCTAGGGTCCTCCTATCATTAGCAATGAGTCCATGTATTTTACTGAATCTTTTTCCTAAAAACTCCTTCCGGACCTTAGCTTCTGTTGATTTTTCTAGAGATTCAAAGTGAGTGCTAACATAATTTATTAGTGATTTCAAGTTACTAGATGGAGAGGCTGAAGAATCCTTTTGAAATGATGGCATGATCTTCTCCAACATCCTAGATGCAATCTCCAATAGTTCATAGTCTTCCATGTGAAATTTCAAGAGGTTTTCTTTTGCTTTCGCTTGAGCAAAAGATGTTATTTTCATTATCTGGACTAGAGAGAGAGTCAAAATTTAGTGGCCCTTGAAATAGCTCAAGTTCATCTATCTCCATCATTTCTTTGTTCAAGAAATTCTTCACTGCCTCTGTAGTGTCTCTTGCCAGAAATTGAGTCTTCTTTTCTTTTGGGATCTCAAAACTGTCATCATAGGTCTTTTCTACTTGTTCTTCTTATTTTCCCTTTACCTCCTCTTCTTGACTCACTTTCTCCTCTTTTCTTCCTTCTCCTTTAGTTCCTGAATCTGGAATGTCTATAGTGGGATCCGAAGGAGAGATGTTAACTATGTTTACTACTTCATGAGCTTCCTCTTCAGGAATAGAGGAATCCAAGTCCTTAGACTTCTCTTCATCTATCTCTTTTGATCCTTCTACATTTTTGTCAGAAGATTCTTCATTGATTACATTTAATCCTTCAATATCCATGGTAGAAGGTTCTTCATCTATTTCCTCTACAATTGGAAGATTGAATCTTTTGAGGACATTCCGAAGGATGTATTTTGTTTCTCTTGCTACTTGGTCAGTTTCTCCAGGCATAAGTTTATTCATTCTTTCTTTACTCCAAAATTCATCCTTACAGTCCTTCAAGATCATGTCCATTTGTTTTGGAGTAATAGAAGGATAGAGCTGAATTGCAATCTATTCTCAGATCTCTAAGTCTTTTGTCTTTGCACTCTCTTTTCTTAGTTCAAGTACCTTCTCTAGACTTTTGGGAATTAATGATATAATTTCAATGAATGCTTTATTGTAGATGTTTAGGTACCTGACAGTAGCTTCTTCCAAAATCCTCTTGTCAGTATCACTGTATTCATCATAGAACTCTTTTACTGGCTGTAGGTTCCCATCCACAGTGACTGCCTTGATGATGTCATTAATGGAAAGAGTAGGCTTTTCAACAAGTTCTTCTGCCTTTTCTTCCTTATTTTTACTAGCAGAGTATTCTCCAAATGTCTTCTTCTTCATTTTCTTAATTTCCTCATCAGATTCTATTTCTTCATCATCTTTGAGACTTGTGTATGACCTAGTGGCTTTGGTCTTTGTCCTCTTTTCTCCTTTTCTGGATGTCTTGACTTCTGGTTTGGTGGCCCTTGAGATTTTAGGAGTGGCAAGTGCAGAGCTCTTGGAGGATCTAGTTTGAGAGGAGGCTTGTACTGGAACATCTCCTTTCTTTGCTTCTTATTTCTCTTTCTTAGCCTTCTCCATTTTCTCTCTATTTGCATCTACTACCTCTTTTGATATGCCAAATCTTTTGGCAATTTCCTCAACTTCCCTTCTAACTTTCCTCTTTATCTCCAGTTGTCTTACCTCAACAAGTATTTTTACACTTAGTTCTTGAAAGGTTCTAAACCTTTCTACCTAACACTCAGATGCTCACATCTTTTTCATGATTTATCACCAGAGGCTAAATCTCTGGAATATAGTAGTCATTATACTCCTCTTAACTTATCCAAGTCCATAACCTGCTGAGTTACACCATCTGAGAGATCCAGACCTGATTGTCAGACCTTGTACATACTCTGTTCTTGTTCACCAGACCAAAACAATCTTCAATCTGACTTCCGGTATAGGCATACTATGTACTGTGGATGTGTGGGATAGACTTTGTTGCCATCAATGACAACACTCATGAAGCCACACAGTGTCTCTTGCCAACAATGTCCCCCTTTGGCATTGATGGCAACACTTAGTGAAAAATGGCTAAGTGTCGCAGTAAACTCCCCCTTGGCTAATGCTCTGCTTTTTGTACTATTTTATCAGAGCTCCCCCTTAGCTGGATTCCACATTTTTCACTACTTCTCACTCCCCCTTTGACATCAATGGCAAAGTGCAGAATCCACATACCAAAATTTTGCAAAAATTAATCTATGCACGGCCGCATAAGTATATATACATGTTATACTTACATATACTTAAGTATATCCGCAAAAGTCACCTTTAACTATACAAACTCTATGGCCCAGCTCTGCTTCATCCTGTCCAACATGGAGATGTGACCACTCAACAAAAATGGATATGCTTCTGCCCTTCTTAGATCTATCAGATCACTGGTCCAGGCTGTGGTCTAAGCATCTATCAAGGCCTCATGCATTGCCTCTAACTTAGGGATAATTATCCCTATGAGTTCACTCATCCTATTTATTATATTCTTCTTTTCTTTGTCCAGCCTCTTTATTTCATTTATAATGACAATGGCCTAGCATTCTTGATTCATTAAAGAGGTAGAAAGGGGATCAAAGTTCTAAGATAAACTTGACAGTTTACCTTCTTGTTCTTTCATCCTCTTTTCAATATCCTCTGTCACTTTGGGCCAAGATAGACAAAATTTGTACATGTCCCCACCATCTTTAAGAGAATTTTTGAGTCTCTTTATTCCAATGTCTAGGGTCCTCCTATCATTAGCAATGAGTCCCTATATTTTACTGAATCTTTTTCCTAAAAACTCCTTCCGGACCTTAGCTTCTGTTGATTTTTCTAGAGATTCAAAGTGAGTGCTAACATAATTTACCAGTGATTTCAAGTTACTAGATGGAGAGGCCGAAGAATCCTTTTGAAATGATGGCATGATCTTCTCCAACATCCTAGATGCAATCTCCAATAGTTCATAGTCTTCCATGTGAAATTTCAAGAGGTTTTCTTTTGCTCTGGCTTGAGCAAAATATGTTATTTTCATTATCTGGACCAGAGAGAGAGTCAAAATTTAGTGGCCCTTGAAATAGCTCAAGTTCATCTATCTCCATCATTTCTTTGTTCAAGAAATTCTTCACTGCCTCTGTAGTGTCTCTTGCCAAAAATTAAGTCTTCTTTTCTTTTGGGATCTCAAAACTGTCATCATAGGTCTTTTCTACTTGTTCTTCTTATTTTCCCTTTACCTCCTCTTCTTGACTCACTTTCTCCTCTTTTCTTCCTTCTCCTTCAGTTCCTGAATCTGGAATGTCTATAGTGGGATCCGAAGGAGAGATGTTACCTGTGTTTACTGCTTCATGAGCTTCCTCTTCAGGAATAGAGGAATCCAAGTCCTTAGACTTCTCTTCATCTATCTCTTTTGATCCTTCTACATTTTTGTCAGAAGATTCTTCTTTGATTACATTTAATCCTTCAATATCCATGGTAGAAGGTTCTTCATCTATTTCCTCTACAATAGGAAGATTGAATCTTTTGAGGACATTCCGAAGGATGTATTTTGTTTCTCTTGCTACTTGGTCAGTTTCTCCAGGCATAAGTTTATTCATTCTTTCTTTACTACAAAATTCATCCTTACAGTCCTTCAAGATCATGTCCATTTGTTTTGGAGTAATAGAAGGATAGAGCTGAATTGCAATCTGTTCTCAGATCTCTAAGTCTTTTGTCTTTGCACTCTCTTTTCTTAGTTCAAGTACCTTCTCTAGACTTTTGGGAATTAATGATATAATTTCAATGAATGCTTTATTGTAGATGTTTAGGTACCTGACAGTAGCTTCTTCCAAAATCCTCTTGTCAGTATCACTATATTCATCATAGAACTCTTTTACTGGCTGTAGGTTCCCATCCACAGTGACTGCCTTGATGATGTCATTAATGGAAAGAGTGGGCTTTTCAACAAGTTCTTCTGCCTTTTCTTCCTTATTTTTAGTAGCAGAGTATTCTCCGGATGTCTTCTTCTTCATTTTCTTAATTTCCTCATCAGATTCTATTTCTCCATCATCTTTGAGACTTGTGTATGACCTAGTGGCTTTGGTCTTTGTCCTCTTTTCTCCTTTTCTGGATGTCTTGACTTCTGGTTTGGTGGCCCTTGAGATTTTAGGAGTGGCAAGTGTAGAGCTCTTGGAGGATCTAGTTTGAGAGGAGGCTTGTACTGGAACATCTCCTTTCTTTGCTTCTTATTTCTCTTTCTTAGCCTTCTCCATTTTCTCTCTATTTGCATCTACTACCTCTTTTGATATGCCAAATCTTTTGGCAATTTCCTCAACTTCCCTTCTAACTTTCCTCTTTATCTCCAGTTGTCTTACCTCAACAAGTATTTTTACACTTAGTTCTTGAAAGGTTCTAAACCTTTCTACCTTAGGGTCCTTAAGCTAGCTCAATAGGTGTTGAATATGTAGCTCCAGGATTTTCTCATCGACCTCATATCCCGTTGGCATTATCCACACTATTCTGGGCTCAACTACCTACATTAGGTATTGTTCAGTGTTAACCATGAAGCACACTGTACCCTTGTATTTCTCAACTATGGATTGAGGTATCCTCTCTCTGGCTTGCATCATGCTTTGGAAGTTCTTAAAGTAACCCCAAAGAGCTGTACTTTGAGCTTTAGCATCACCAAGTCCATACATATAATCTCTAATATGGATTGCAACCAGTTTATCATTTTGCGAAACCCAACCACTTGATCTGGGTAGCTCATTCATGTAATAGAAGAATAGATATAGTATTAAACAACCATACTTAAAGGAGTTCTTCTTATCCTTCTTGATCTTCTACAGGTTTTCTAATAGTTGATTTAAGAGAAGGTCACATAAGTCATAATCTGCATTTTCCCTTAACATCTGATATGCTGCATATATTGCAGTCCCAGACATAGAATTCTCCCTGCTAGAATGATAGAGCTTATACCCAATTATCATTGAGACAAATTTGACATCCGGATCTGTGATGTCATCTATGGTCATTGCTCTCTTGTCAAACTTAGATCTGGTGGCTTCAGTTACTATCTGGTTCTTGACAGATTTGAGTGCAGGTAACCCACCGGATGAGTGCAGTCTAGTTACTGCCCTTATGACATCTTTTATTATCTTGAAGGGCCTCATTAACCACATGAAATTATCATGCATCCTACTTAGGACATATTGGACCCAATTATCTTCTGCAAAACAAGGGAAGTGTATGCAATGTCTAAAGTGTTTATCCTGAAGGGCCCTGTATTGAGGTTTGAGTTCAAAGCTCTCATCTATTAGCTGTTTGTGATAGATGTACATAAATTTAGAGTCTCCAAATTCCTCAATGTTGGCATGGATATAAACCCTGACATCTTTATACCCCATGTGGAATGCTAGAGAATGCGCCTAAAGGATCTACTTCTAGAGATTTATAGGTGTGTTTCTTGAATTTTGGGTGTGGCCTATCAGTGATCTTAACAACCATTGGAGTAGCCATCTTGTAAAAGATTCAGAGAGAGATTTTCAGAATGGAAGTACCTTTTTACACTTTAGGGTTCGAAATAGGAGCCGAAACAAATCGCTGGTTTGATTCAATTTTACAATTGATCTTTGAGTGAGTTTTAGAAGCTTTGATGTAGAGATCTTCTTTTCTTCTTCTCGAATGCAAATGTGCAAATAATGAGTGAGCGAACCCTTTTATCCTTACGCAAACCCTAATTTCTTTTTGCAATAACTGCACAACTTAAGTTATTTGGTTGCCTTGTTTTGAGAGAGATCTTCTTGAGTCATTGTACTGATCTTAGAATCATTGTCAGTGAGGATTGGCATTGTATCTTCTTTACTTCAATCATGCCATGGGTCCGCAGATCAAAATATTTCAATTCTGAATCATACCGGATCTATCTATGAAAATCCTGCTTTACCGGATGGTTGTCAAACCAGATCAACCTCAACAATTAAACTCTTGCAAAACTTCATGTGGATCTTTCATATTTTTACTGAGGGTTATTTAGATATTTTTCTAAGAACCCTTTAATCCGTAGCATTCCATGTGCCAATTTAGGCACTAATTGACTGGCTGGGGGCATTTGTTTTTCTCTTTGACTCACCCTAAGCCAGAGCTCAACTGTTTAGTTTCTGGAAGGAATATCAACACCAGATTACGGTGCGGATCCATCTCCAATATCTTTTCTACTCTTCTTCACCCAAATGTTGCTCGTCTCTTTTTGAACTTCATCCACATTCACTTTACCTTTGCCCTTATCTTGTTTTTGATTATGATGCACCAGACCATTTTTATCCTGATTTCTACTTCTGCAGAATTTGGCAATATGACCTGATCTATTGCAATTGTAGTAGACAACATTTCTTGGCTTATTTGATTGATATCCTCTTGATCTGCATTAATTAGCCATATGTCCCATTCTATTGCATGCAAAGCATCTACCATTGAATGAATTGTTTATTTGCATATTTCTGCATTCATGAGATTTGTGACCATACCTTTTGTAGTTGAAACATTGTCTGGAGAAGGATGGATTAGTTTGATTCATTCTCCTTCTACACTGAGTTGCTTTATGACTGAAATTGTTGCAATTGAAGCAGTATCCATTGAAGGATGGATATCTTTGAGCATTTGGTTGCCTGACTGAAGGACTTCTAGGCCTATTTCTTTGATTTACTGATCCAAAGTTCTTCTGACTAGATCCAGAGCTTTCACCTTTCTGATATCCTAAGTCATGCTTATCATCTACCCTCTTTTGGCTTTCAAGAAGAACTTCAAGTTGAGCTAAGTTTATCTTGAATTTCTCTTTGTATTCATTTGTTGTTTGAAGATCTTGTTTAAGAGTGTCTATCTGATTCTCAAGTTGTTCTTCATTGTCTCTAGCTTCTTCAAGATCTGATTCAAGATGCCTGATTATTCTGTCCATTTTGTGATAGTCCTCTATTTTCTCCTTGAGGATTTGTTTTAGATTATCTTCAATTTTCCTTTTTTCTTCAATTTCTTGGGTGAATCTCATAACCCCTAATTCCAATTCATGCCTTACCATAATGACTTCTTTTGACAGCTTCTCACATAGCTTATTTTACTCATTCAGATCTTCATTAGTATCATTGGCTTGACTCTGATTTGCTAATTTATGAAGTAGTTCCTTTCTCTTTTTCACATAGATATTCAGTTTTTCTTTTAGCTCATTTATGAAATCATCAGCTTGTTTGAGTCTTTCTCTCAAGTTATTGACTTTAGAGTGGAATTGTTCAAGATCATCTAGGGCAGATTGAAGTTGTTCCTTCATACCATATATATCCATTGAGATTCCCAGATCTTCCTCAAGCTATTAGGCTCTATTTAGAGGAACTTAGCTCTGATACCAATTGTTGGAAACAAGGCAGATAACTGAGAGGGGGGGTGAATCAGTTATCTCAAAATTTATTTAACCTTTTTCTTTTGTTATCTTAATAAATAGTGCTGCATCAAATCATATAAGCATATAAGAACATAAATAAAATCAACACACACAACACAAGGATTTTTACGTGGAAAACCCTGTTAAGGGAAAAACCATGAGGTGACTAACCCAAGATTGTATTCTTTGTTAAAAGAATAAGAAGTACAAAATGGCACTTGCCAATTAGGGCTCACTGTCCAATCACACTGCTCACAAGAGGCACACTACCTACAAGAACTTACAGAAGGTAATTAGATGTTTGAACTGATGAGCAACATCTACAAATGCAAGAGTTTAGTTCCGGTTAGGCACAATACATTGATTTGATGCACTTCATTCTTCCTCTGCTTTAATACTGTTGCTCTGTCACATATCAGACTTGATCTACTGCTTTCACACTTGTCCCTACTTTTCTTTGCACTTACTACATCACTTGTACACTTCACACACCTACATACTAGAATCCATCCGGTATATATATCCGCATCAAGAATTTCATCAACTTTCTAGTTGGCAACAAGAATACTCAAGATATTTACAAGTTCCTGATCTGTCGGCTGAATCCATGCTTGATTTGTGATGTGTGTCAAAAACATAGATATAGAAGTCATTAATCATGTTGGTCAACAATGTATGATCCCACAAATTGCTTGATCAACATCATTTACTCATCCGGATTGAAGTATTATACTCTGTCGGTCAGTTCTTTCTCTATCTGCTCTACCTATCTGGAACCTAACACTCAGATGCTCATATCTTTTTCATGATTTATCATCGGACACTAAATTTATGGATATAGTAGTCATGATACTCCTCTTGACTTATCCAAGTCCGCAACCTCTTGAGTTACACCATCTGAGAGATCCAGACCTGATTGTCAGACCTTGTGCATACTCTGTTCTTGTTCACCAGACCAAAATAATCTTCAATCTAACTTCCGGTATAGGCATACTATGTACTGCAAATGTGTGGTATAGACTTTGTTACCATTAGTGATAACACTCATGAAGACACACAGTATCTCTTGCCAACAATAACTAAAACTGATATGAAACATATGTTCAAAACATGATATGAAATGACAGTTTCATAAATACCTTTCTTTCACACTGAAATGTGATCACTTGGATAATTCAATCATCTTATAAATGAAAGACAAAACTAGTTAGATTATTTGTCTTTCATTGACTATCTGATATCTTGCCATTAAATATTCACTTGTCATGATGGTTTGACAATCCTGATTGGACTGTCAGATTATCCTATCAACTAATCCTTATTTTCTCTTGTCAAGACATCATGCATTCACTGATTACATAACTTAAAAATTTTCTTTTACTCCTTTTGAAACAACTACAAATTAAGTCCAACTAAATTAGGTGTGAACATAATTTAGTAACATTTCTCGCAACCTCTTAGGGGTGTTTGCCTGCTAAACAAAATAGAACTAGTAGCCTTGCACTTCCATTGGGCATATGAGTCTTCTTTCTGCCTACTTTGAAAAAACCTCCTGTAACTTGAACTGATAGAAAACTACAGCAGCAAAACTAAACTAAAATTGAAACTATTCTGGCCTATTTAAGACATAGCTAGTAAAATGTGCATATGCACTTCTTGGAAAATGAAATACTAAACTAAAATTCTACTCTACCCTACACTAACCAACCATTGAAGTTGGTCAAACAAATCCATTAATGAGCTTTGTGAAATAACTTCCCTATCTGGTTAAGAAGGGATGTTCTGCAAGGTGACTTGCCACTGATAAGATATGATTCATAAGGATATACCTTATAGAATTCTGTAAAACTCTCTGAAGAATGAAAATGAACTCACTGATCATCCAAACTTGATCACAGATACAGTTATTATGGGGTGAATGGATAGTCTCATTCTGCTATTGTAAGGCTAAAAACTGCTATGTGGGTACAACAACAATCTGTACCTCCATTTTTAGCTCTTTAACAACCATATCTCTGATTTGGCATCCTCTTGCAATGATGTATCCTTAGTTGATAGTCTTGATGTCCTAATTTGGAAGAGTTAGTCCACTTAAATGAAATGAATGAAAGTTTGCCTCTTTGACTTGATCTTATTGATCATATACTGCTAATGCACATGCTATCAGATCATTATCAATGTTAGAACAAAAATCCTCTATAATACCTAAAAACATGCTCTCATCTAACTAAAAATTCTGCATTGAAACTATATGAATTTCATCCCTCTGTTGTTCCATCTGCACACTTTCCTTGTTGTCTTCAAATTGATTAGCCTCATATTGTTCAAATGCAAAAGGAAAAGTTTAGAAAGTTGGTTTACTTTGTTATACTCACCATTTATTGACTTAGGCTTTCGATCGCTACAAGAATCCAGCAGAGTGGCAAGCTCCCTACAAGATGAACAATCAGGATCTTGACAATTAGATATTGAGTTATCCTAAAAAGATTGAATTTCTTCAGTTAGGGCATTTGGCTGCTCTGAAAAAAAATTAGATGTTTTACTTTAACGAAGAATGTCATTTAATTTAGTTTCATATCTAGTTTCATATTCAATCCTATATTCATCCAAAATAAGATTATTAGTCTCTAAAATGGGACTATCGTTTTGCTCTTCTAGCTAAACTGAAGTCTCAACCTCATCTTGGTCTTTATGGACTAGCAGTAGATCATGTTCTACAATATCATCTGGTTGTCTCAAATCAACCAGTAATTTGGGTACTTGCATGATGTCTTCATCTTGATCAACAAAAGAAGGCAGTTGATCAAATAGAGAAACCACATCTTCCTCTTTGTCTAGTTTGTTCTCCATCAGAATCTGGGCAACCTGTCTTTGCAATTAAAGATTTTGCCCTACCAATCTTTGTATCCTACTTTCATTTATCTTGTGAATAGCATTAGAGAAGTTTTCAAATGATTAAAAATGTAAAGGATTTGGGGTAGCAGTGACCTCTTGCTCCACATCATATGCATTATGTTTACTTTCATATGGGAACATAGAAAAAATAGCAGTACCTTTAGCTGCTAGGCTAAAACCTGTAATCTTGATAGGCTCAAATTTGACTACTTCTTCCCTTTCCTGATTTTGGATTAGTATGGAAGGGGTAGCCTTAATAAGATTTGGCATTTTATAATCAGGATGTGTGGTCCAAGAAGGCTACCATGTCTGTTCAAAAGATTGATGACTTGGTTCAGGCACTTGATGTGACTGGTATTGAGGATTAATGGACTGATTTTGAATGCAAATAGGTTCTTGAGAAAAATCAAAACTTCTAAAACTTGGAATTTGATAACTACTAACCTCACTTTGAACAGGCTGATCTGGAATGAATGTAGCTATCTGGATCTGATGCCTTTGTGTTTGTGCAAGAAAAAACTTCATCTGCTCCTCTTTTGTTGCTATCTCCCTTCTAAGACCTTCTTCAAATTATATCCTTTGTGCCTCCAACTCCTACTCATGAAGATAAGCTTGATAATTCATCTCTTCCTGTTGCTCCTCATACTCTTGCTCATAATGATAGGCTTGATTAGCCAACTCTTCTTGCTGTAAGTTATACTCCAGTTCTCTATTAAACTCTTCTAACTACCTTGTGGAGTCAAGTAACATACTTTTTATGCTTGCAAACTCATCCTTTACACTCACTTGGAGCTGGGTGGGAAGGGTATACTACTGGTTTTGAGGAAAATAGGCTTCTTGAATCTATTTTGGCTTATGCATAGGCTAAACTGGGGTGGGTGGGAGGTAAGAATACTGTGCATGCTGATATACTGTTGTTGCATGACTGCTTGGGATAAAACAAGTAGCATGGCTAATCTGATATGGCTGATAAGATGGTGGATTAGCAGCATTTTCATGATCTGATGGATGATATGACATGTTTCCATGAAGGATAGACATGCTTACTCATTCAAAAATTGAACAAATAGCACCTAATCTTATGAATCTTTTTCATAGGATGCAAAATCTGATCTATTACAACCAGAAAGATAGAGTCGCCAGGTATTTTGAAATAACACCTCAAAAAAGTTTGTATTAACTACTCATCATACCAAAATAGTAGCAATAAATAAGTTCTTTTTGAACTGAAAATAGTTCAGATTCCCATCGGGCGTGCCAAAAACTATTGTCGATTAGGATTGCACCCTTATGCAAAGCTGTAAAACTCTGCAATCCTTCAAAAAATTGGATCAAACTCAGGCTAGGGGTGGGTGATTTTAAAGGGGCTGGTTCCCTTGATAAAATGATAAATTTGCAGGAAAAGTGTAAAAAAGATCTAATGGAATCAATAAAACTGAAACTACAAATGTGGTGATGCACCTAATTTTGATGGAAAACTTGCAAATCTAACTCACAATAGATCTCAAAAATCTATCCACACAATCCACTTTTGGTAATGCAATCACAAAAATGTTTCTAAGGAAGGCTTGAAATTATCTTCTTTATGAAGGAAAAAGACTTCAGTAGCACAACCTAACATCGGTGATATCACTATGCTTAACACTTGCAAGTCAGAATGAGACAATAATTTTAAAGGTTTTGATATTTAAACCCAATAAAATTTTATCAAATCACTCATACAAGTAGCATTAATGGAAAGGCAAACACTTGATTCCAATGAAAAATAAAGGAAAATATTGCATAAAAGACAAGAAAATAGAACCTGTAATCTATTGTAATCTCTATAAAATCTGTAATCAATGGGTTACAAAACCTTCTTTCTCACTCAAGAATTGAAACTTTGGATTTAAGATCATCTAAGGACTATAGACATCTTATCAGAACTGTAAAATTAGATCTTCAACTATGGACCAACATTGATCAAAATACTATCTTTCTATCACTATCTTTGTACTTTGCCAACACTTAGCCAAAATGCTTAAGTCAATTTTGCCAGACCAAAATCTCTATTCCAACCTTGTTGAATCTTTTTCCTTTTCCTATTGCTATCAATGACAACACTATCAAGCATCATGCTCAGTCAAACTTCATCATACCAGCAGTGTCTCCATCAATTATGTTTACTAAGTTGCCAATAATTACATGTTTAGCTAAAAATACTAGGGGAATTATTCCTCCACAAAAAATAATGGATGATTTTAATAAATTTATTTCTGACAATGCTTTGCTAGATTGTCCTGCTATAAATGGGAGCTTTACATGGACTAATAGAAGAAAGGATTTCTTACTTATTGTTGAAAGACTTGACAAATTCCTTTCTTCCCCTGAATGGTTTCTAGATAAAGAGGCTTTTCATACAAACATTCTTCCATTCAAAAGTTCTGATCACTTTCCAATTGCTCTTAATTTATACATTAAGGAGGAGTATATAATGTTGTAAGGTGTGCGCCCTTGGTCTCCTTGTGTTGTGCATCATAGTGCTTGGGTTTGTGACAAGGATTAATCACCTCTCGTGGATTCATTAACTATGGCGGTTGTATCGGACATTAATAGATCGATATTTTGGTGCTAAGGCAACCATCTTTGCAACAATTGGTATCAGAGCTTGGGTCACAGGTTCAAACCCCTCACTTGCACTGGGGGGGATTGTTGCAAGGTGTGTGCCTTTAGTCTCCTTGTGTTGGGCAGCACATCACTTGGGTTTGTGACAAGGCTTAATCACCTATGTGGATTCATTAACTCTGGTGATTGTTGTTAGAAATGAAAGCAACACTACTTCAATGGAAATCTGATTCAAGATAAATTTCACCAATCTTAAGTGTGCATTAACAATGGAGATTGTAATAAAACATAAAACTAACTATAGAAAAGATGTCAAACATGAAGAAATCAACATAATGACACAGTGTTTACATGGAGAAAACCCTTGTGGGTAAAAAATTCCACCAGGAAAGAGGCACAAGTTTGTATTAATCTCAACAAGATTGTACAATACATCAACTACACAGCTCTCTCCACAAGTCTTCAATCCGACAGCATTCCGACAACACCTGAGTACCTAAAATCTATATTGCAAAAACAAGTACATGGAAAATACTTATATAAATGTTTTCCACTCCATTCTAGGAGTTCACCTTCTCTCTCCTAAGATTCTCCAACCTGTAAACATTACTTACCATCTTACAAGCATCTTACACTTGTCTAAAAACAACCATGCAAAGGTTCAGGGCCCAAGACTAAATCTAGCCTCTTATAGCATCTTATGACATGTAATAACCATCATAGATTCCACAAAAGAGTATCTTTCCAAGATAGGAACCTTGGGCTAAATATAGCAAATATACAACTAACATATCCATCATATGTGTCATAGAATCTCAAAATCTTGTGACAACTTGCAGCTGTCATAGATTCACTTACCAAATATTATGACAGTTGGCATACATGCCAAAAATAGTAGATTCGTCAAGGGAGCACACCTACCCTCATTTACTTTGAGTTTTTACATTTGCCAATAGTAAAAGTCACTCTGTAATTACATCTGGTTACTTTGAAATTACCCTTGCCAGTTAAACTAGTATATCTCCTCATGGATAATTACAAATTACATATAATAAATGGATTAAATACAATATTGGGATTTACAAGGTTAATGGAACATTATCCCATCATTCTCCTACTTGACATTATACATTGTAAATCAACCCGTAGGAAATCAAACGAAAAAATAATCAGGCACTAGAAACAAGGCCCATGGCCTCTCTGCACCATACAAACTTCTTTGTGCTCACAGGCTTGGTCAATGAATCTACAACATTCTCTTGAGTATCTATCTTCTTCAGCCCAATCTCTCCATTTGCAACCAACTCTTGAACAAAGTGATACTGAACATCAATGTTCTTAGTCTGAGCATGATACATGCGATTCTTGGCTAAACAGATAGCACTCTTGCTATCACAACCAATCTAAATGATCCTGCAATCAAATCCAACACTTGTACATGTTCTCCTCAACCAAACTGCCTACTTAGAGACATGAGTAGCGGCCATATACTCTACTTCTGTGGTGGACAAAGCAACTATGGGCTACCTCTTACTCGTCCAACTCATTGCACCTCCAAACAGAGTAAACACATAGCCACTAGTGGACCTTCGACTATCCAAGTCACCTGCCCAATCTAAATCAACTAAACCCTGTATGTCCAAAGATTTGTCAGTGCTATCAGTACCAGAATAAATCAAACAATAATTAGGAGTACCTATAAGATATTTAAAGACCCTCTTCGCATAGTTCCAATGCTGTCTACCAGGGTTAGACATAAATATGCTCAAAACTCCCACTACTTGGGCAATATCTGGTCTAGTGTAAACCATTGCATACATCAAACTCCCTACAACACTAGCATATGGCACATTAGACATATCCTTAAGATCATCCTCAGTCTTTGGACACATATCTAATGAAAACATAGTACCAATGGGTAAAGGAACTCTAACAGAGTTACAGTCCTGAAACTAAACCTCTGCAAAATAGTATTCACATACTTACTTTCTGACAACCAAAGCTTTTTGTTAACTCTATCTCTCCTAATCTCCATTCCTAAAATATACCTTGCAGCACCAAGATCCTTCATCTCAAATACACCTGCAAGTTGGGCTTTAAGATCACTAATCATACCCTTAGTATTGCTGAAAAACATGTCATCAACATACAAAGCAATAACCAATATAGAATCATCAACATAATAAATGTAAACATAGTGATCCTCCTCGCTTCTAATAAAACCCAATTTCAAAACAAATGAGTCAAACTTTTGATACCACATTCTGGGGGACTATTTCAAACCATAAAGAGACCTCTTTAACCTATAAACCCAATGTTATTTTCCTTTTACCTCAAAACGTGTAGGTTGTTGCATATAAATTTCTTCTTCAAGATCTCCATGCAAGAATGTAGTCTTATAATCCATTTGCTCAATCTCCCAATCATAAGCTACAGTAATGGATAAGAGAAATCTAATAGAAGTCAATTTAGCAATAGGAGAGAATATCTCACCAAAATCAACTCCCTCTCTCTGGGAATAGCCCTTGGCTACCAATAGAGCATTATACTTTTCCAATGAACCGTCTGCTCCAAACTTCTTCTTGAAGACCCACTTACAACCTATGGCCTTTCTTCCTTTGGGAAAATGAACAAGATCCCATATGTTACAAGAGTCTAAATCCATCATCTCCTCCTGCATGGGTAGCTGCCAAGACTCACTATCATCTATAAAAATAGCTTCCCTGTAGGATCTAGGTTCATCATTAGTACTTAATAAAGCATATACACAATAGAAATCTGGTGGGCTATACTTGTCAACTAGATTCCGTTGTCTTGTGGATCTCCTCAAGGGTGGAGTAAGAGACTCTACTCGTTCTTCTGCATGATCATCTACACCAACTTCTTCTGTAACAACATATTCATCTTCATCAGAACTACTTGAATCTTCTTCTTCACCCCCCAATCCATTATTTTGTTCTTCCTAAGGTGCATCTTGCTGCTCTAAATCAAAGTGTAGCTTCTCTACCTTTTCTTCTTTTTCTTTTGGCTGCTTAGGTTCAGAAATAGCTCTAAGTTCCCTAAAAATAACATCTTTAGAAAAGATAATCTTACAGGTTAGTGGATTCCAAAGCTTATAACCTTTCACATTAACACCATATCTAATGAATGTACACTTTTTAGCTTTTGGATCCAACTTAGATCACTTTTCCTTAGGCACATGAACAAAAGCCTCATAGCCAAAAACCCTTAAATGTGAAACAGAAGGTTTCTTACCTATCCACTTCATAAAGTGTCGAATCAAGAGCCTTACAAGGAGATATATTTATCAAGTAGCAAGTAGTACACACAGCCTCTACCCAAAAGCATTTATCCAACTATGCATCACTAAGCATACTTCTGTCTCTTTCCATAATTGTTCAGTTCATCCTTTCTACAACACCATTCTACTGTGGTGTATACAAAGTTGTCTTTTGTCTGATTATACCTGCATGCTTGCAAAAGTCATCAAATTCCTTAGAGCAATATTCCCTTCCATTGTCAGATCTTAATATTTTTATCTTTAAAACTGATTGGTTCTCTACTAAGACTTTGAATGCCATAAACTTAGTGAAAACTTTAGATTTATGTTTCATAAAATAAATCCATGTATATCTGGATACATCATCAATGAAGGTGACAAAATAATGAGACTTTCTAATAGAATCACTATCCACAGGACCAAACACATTTGTATGAATAATTTCTAACTTCTTTTTTGCTCTATTGCTTCCCGAAGGAAATGATTTTTTTTTGTTTACCAAACAAACAATGCTCACAAAAATCAAACTACTCATCAGAATAGGAGAAACCGTCCAACAAATTTTTATTCTTAATAGTTTTCAGTACATTATTGCTTGTGTGGTCCAATCTATGGTGCCACAACATACATGCATTTTTAGTATTAGCCTTAGATACATAGGAGGCATTATAAACTGTAGTAGCTTCAATCTTGAACAAGCTTCTGAATCTCTTCCCCTTCACTACCACCAAGTTCGCTCTCACTAATCTACAGCCATGCTTGTCAAATGTCACATGCATTCCCAAATCATTCAACTTTGAAACTGAAATTAAATTTCTAGCTAATCCAAGAACATGTAAAACACCAAGGAGGGTTTTAATCCTCCCATCACTGAAACACAACAATACCTTTCCTTTCCCAACAATCAAATATGAAGAGTTGTCACCAATGTAGATATTACCTCCATCAGATTCTTCATGTGTGGAGAACCATTCCTTATGCAGGATCATATGAAACGAGCATCCTGAGTCAACCAACTAGTTTTCATCAAAAACAACATTACATGAAGAAAGTAAAACATCATCACCTGCATTCGAGGACTTATCTAAAGTACTCTCCCACTGTTTCTTTGGGTTTGTACACTCCTTTACATATCCCCTTTTACCGTAGTTCCAACACTTAACTCTGTTCTTTTTACCAGGAGTCTTAGATTGGCCCTTGGACTTGTCCTTAGCCCCTTTCTGATCTCATTTAGGTCCCCTTTCCTTAGACCTTCCCCTGACACTGAGAGCATCACCTAAACTATCCAAGCTCTTCTTCCTCAATTCTTGTGACAGTAGCATTGAAACAAGAGCATCCAACTTCAGATTTGCAAGGTTAGCAGTGATAGCAAGGATAACATTCTCCCAAGACTTAGGTAAAGAACAAAGAAGTAACATTCATTTATCTTCCTCACTAACTTCAACATCTACTAAATCAAGCTGACTCAACAACAAATTAAAAGAATTTAAATGCTCTGCAACTTATTCACCTTCTCGCATTTTCATGGAAACTAATTTTTTTTTAAATAAAGTTTATTTACCATACTCTTGGCTTGGTAGATCTCACCCAACTGATTCCATAATTTGTATGCGGTCTCTTCCTTAGCAACATTCAGTAGCATAGAATCTGAAAGACACAAACGGATGGTTTCCCATGCCTTCTTAGCCAATCTATCCCACTCATCTTGAGACACATCATCAGGTTTCTTCTCTTTTTGAATAGATAACCATTGGTTTCTTTCTTCCAACAAATCTTCCATTTTTAGCTTCCACAACTCATACCCCGTTCCATAGAACTTCTCAATGTCCAATCGAGAGGTTGATGCAACGATGGATGCATCCATAATAACAACACAAGATCTGCAAAACAAACACAACCAAATCTCCCTTTGCAGCTGCAGCTTGCACACTGCCACCCAAGAGTCAAAGCTGGCCAGGCTCTGATACCAAATGTTAGAAATGAAAGCAACACTACTTCAATGGAAATCTATTTCAAGATAAATTTCAGCAATCTTAAGTGTGCATTAACAATAGAGATTGTAACAAAACATAAAACCCACTAAAGAAAAGATGTCAAACATGAAGAACTCAACACAATGACACAATGTTTACATGGAGACAACCCTTGTGGGTAAAAAACTCCACCAGGAAAGAGGCACAAGTTTGTATTAACCTCAACAAGATTGTATAATACATCAACTACACAACTCTCTCCACAAGTCTTCAATCCGACAGCATTCTGGCAGCACTTGAGTACCTAAAATCTGTATTGCAACAACAAGTACATGGAAAATAGTTATAGAAATGTTTTCCACTCCATTCTAGGTGTTCACCTTCTCTCTCGTAAGATTCTCCAACCTGTAAACATTAATTACCATCTTACAAGCATCATACACTTGTCCAAAAATAGCCATGCAAAGGATGGGGGCCCAAGACTAAATCTAGCCTCTTACAACATCTTATGACATGTCATAACCATCATAGATTCCACAAAAGAGTATCTTTCCAAGAGAGGAACCTTGGGCTAAATATAGCAAATATACAACTAACATATCCATCATATGCATCATAGAATCCTAGAATCTTATGACAACTTGCAGCTGTCATAGATTCACTTACCAAATATTATGATAGTTGTCATACATGCCAAAAATAGTAGATTCTTGAAGGGAGCATGCCTACCCTCATTTACTTTGATTTTTTGTATTTGCCAATAGTAAAAGTCACTCCGTAATTACCTCTAGTTACTCCAAAATTACCCCTGCCAGTGAAACTAGTACATCTCCTCATGGATAATTACAAATTACATATAATAAATAGAGTAAATACAATATTAGGATTTATAAGGTTAATGGCACCTTATTCCATCAGTTGTATCAAGCATTAACAAGTCAATCTTTTGGTGCAATGGCAACCATCTTTGCAACATAGAAGGCATAAGGATTCATTCAAATTTGAGGCCATGCAGTTTAGGGATAGTAATTTTCTTCATTTTTTAGAATCCTAGTGGAAGAACACCCCATTTGTATATGGATTTAGAATGTTTCAGATGAATGAAAAGTTAGAGTTTATTAGAGGGAAGATTCAAATTTGGAATAGAGATATTTTTGGAAACATTTTTAAACTAAAGTTTCAGATACAAGAGCAATTGAATCAAATCAATGAGCATATCATCAAATTTGGTATGAATTAGGTTTATTTTGATCTTTTTAACTCTCTTCAGTCTACTCTTGAAGAGGTTCTTGCAAAGGAGGAAATTTATTGGAGGCAAGAGTCTAGGAAGACTTGGCTAAGGGAAGGGGATAGAAATACAAAATTCTTCCATTCATCCTTTTTGATAAGGAATCAAAGGAACTCTATTAATTCAATAAAAGATTCTACTAGACAGATTTTGTTGGAGTATTCTCATATTTGAAAAGAAGGGATTAACTTCTTTAGTAATTTGTTGTCAAAATCATATATGGTAGATAATAGTGAAGATGTCCAAGAAGTAATTCAAAACATACCTAATCTGATTTCAAAGGAAGATAATAAGGAACTATTAAAGGAATTATCTTTAGATGACGTAAAATTAGTGGTTTTTTCTCTTGATCCGGACAAGTCTCTAGGTTCTGATGGCTTCACCACATTGTTTTTCCAAGGGTGTTGGGAATTTGTTGGAAGGGAGGTTTGGTTGGTAGTGGAAGAGTCTCGTAGAAATGGGACAATCTTGAAAGAGATCAATTCTAGTTATATTTCTTTTAATTCCAAAGATAGGGGCTTCTAACTCTTTTGCAGATTTTAGACCCATTTCTTTATGTAATACAATGTATAAGATCATTACTAAGGCTATTTCTTTGAGATTGGTAGTCTTAGTTCCCAAAATTATTTTTGAGGAGCAAGGGGGATTTGTACTGGATAAGGATATTACTGAAGGGGCATTCATGGCACATGAAGTGCTACATTCTATTTAGACACATAAAATAGCTGCAATGCTAATCAAATTGGATATGATGAAAGCCTATGACAAAGTGTCCTAGGACTTTTTGCTTCAAGTTGTCAAGTGTTTGGTTTTTCCTACAGATGGTGCAAATGGATATATTATTGCCATTCAGAAGCAAGTTTTTCAATGATTATAAATGGTTGTCCAACTAAGTATTTTAGATCTTCTCAAGGTATTAGACATGGTGATCCTATTTACCCTTTCCTTTTCATCATTTTGGTAGAAGGTTTGAGTAGGGCTATTCAAAGTTAGAATTTTCAAAAAAGTGGAGAGGAATTAACATTCCTATATTTCCATTTGCAATCACTCATGCATTATTTTCTAATGATATAATGTTGTTTGTTCATCCTTCAATAATGGAGGCAAAGACAATTAAAAGGGTGATTACCTTGTACTACTCAACTTCACATCAGCAAGTTAGTCCCACCAAATCTAAGCTTCTCTTCTTCAATACAAGTCCTAATATTCAAGGTAGAATCTCTAACATTCTGGGGTATAAGGTGGACTCTCTCCTTGTCAATATCTAGGTATACCTCTTTTTTATGTGCTCCAAAGAATTAGTTTTTATAAAAAGTTAGTTTCAGTTGTTCAGTTAAAAATATCTTTGTGGAAATGAAAATGGCTAACATTGGTAGGCAAATTAATGATGATTAAATCAATGTTATCAGTTGTTCCTGTATATTTGTTATCAGTTTTAAATATTTTGAAAGGTATCATTCATGATTTGGGTAGCATCTTTAGAAAGTTTCTTTGGAATGGTACTAATGATGAAAGGAAAATAATTACCTTTGGTTGCTTGGGAAAACATTTATGTTCCTAAAAATAAGGGGGGCCAAGTATTCATAACATTGAGGTGCAACAGAGAGCCCTTGGTGCAAAACTTGCATGGCAGATGTATACAAAGCTAGATTCAAAATGGTGCAAAATCATGCAGTTTAAGTACCTATGTTTCTACGTGCTAAAACAACCATCAACAGAATTGGTACTAGAAGGAGGGCTGGACTGAGATTTTAATGCAAGATTTCAATTTTTTTGGTTTACTGCACATGCTGAAATGAATTAAATATTTAGGAGATTCAGCTCCAAAGGATACACCTGAGGGTTTCAGTCATGAGATGTCTTCATTCTTCAGAGGACTATCACAACAGTCATATCATGAAGAGAACTTCAAATTAGACATCCCATTCTTCAAAGAATTTCTAGATAGGTAGAACAGGGTGAAGTATCCTCCATTAACCTTGCTTGATTTTAGTTCACCTCAGGCCTCCACTATACATCCTATAGAGATGCATAACAAAATTGAATGTTTACCTTGTCTCCAATGATTACATCTGCATTTAAAGGGATTGCCTCCTATTTTTTAAGTATACAAGCCTAAAGTGGGATATATGCATGACAGACATATTCAAAGCAAGACCATGCAAGGAGTTGTAGTACAGATGGATGCATATGCATATGGTCATGTCTTAGTTGAGAGAACTCAAAGAGTTGAGGCTATAGGAGTTGTAAATCCACCATTCATATTTGATCACAGTCAAAAGGGTAGTCGACATGTTGGAAAAAATGAAGTTCCTCAAGTTGTTTGTCAAAATACATATCTAGATGAGGATGGTAGGAAATGCACGTGGTCTACATCTAGTTCTCAGTCACTGGATCCTGACAAATTAGTGACAGGATATGTTGTCCCAGTTTGGTTAAAACCTATTTTTCAGTCACATGACAAAGAACAGAGCAATACACAAGGTCATGTCATGACTGATGAAAATGGTGATAGCATAGATAGTGGATCAGATAGGATGAACAGTCATGTTGAGGATGCAGATCAGCAACCAGATGCTTCACGAATATCAAGTTCTAATCTTGAATTTGTTGTTGCAGTGGTGGAGAACAGTAGTTCATTTTAGTTGGTTGATAATCCTAAGTTTGAACAATAGCTTGATCAGATCAGATATGTGCAAGAACAAGAATAAATCACTCACTCAGATGAAGAAACAACATGGACAACAAGGAAGGAAGAGCCACAATCAAATTGTTTGGTGAAAAGTGATCAAGTTCTTCACTATATCAGCCTAGTATATCATCATGATCAGCCATACAAGGTCGATGTAGTTACTCCAACTGAGTCTCTAGATGAGTCAGATGAAGAAGAGCAAGATGAGGCATCACTTCAAGATAACATTGGAATTATGAATCCAGTTCTACAATAAGAAACAAACCCTGTTGTTGCTACAGACAATGGATTTGTAGTCCAAACAGGAAGGTTGTTGATTGATACAGAGGAAGTTTTTTCAAAACATATGACTGATATGGATGAAGTATATTCAAGTATATCATATATTCATTAGGTTGATCCTACCTATGCCTACAATAAAGAAGATTCTCACCCAATTGATGTCAATCTAGTAATGACAAAGGAGAACATAAGTACACAATTTGAGAATACAAATCAAACATTCATGCAAAGTGATGTCTTGGAAGCTTTTACACGTCAATTACTTGACCAGATCATTGAGTTGGTATCAAGAATGAGCAAGGATATGCTATTGTATGGAAACTCACCGCACATGACAGACTTTGCTTTGACCAATTCATGCAGAATTCATCAAATTGATCTACATCCTGAACAGAGTTGTCCAAAATTTCTATTTGCTTTGGAGATTGTTGCAACATTTAGTGACCCAGAGGTATGTAATGCATAGGATATGACCCACCACAAGCTGAAATATCCCAAAAGTGCAAAAGTAAGTGGCATAATGCAACAAGGTGATGAATTACATTTCCAACTAATGGTACTGCAAATTAGGTTGTATCTTCCCCCTTCTCATTCAATTTTGCTACTTATCAATTTGATTATGGTAACATGGGTAGGACAACTTGCATTTGGATTGATCATGGCCCTATATAATTGCCCCAATTGTTGACACTACATGACTAATATATTGCACATGAACCCAACCTGTCTATGCCTTACTTTTCAGAGTATAAAGATGAATTTTCCATACTTTGGACATTAACCTACACCTTGTTACTCCTGCATGTCCTAAGAAATAAATCATGAGGAACTGTAAATATTTGTTTTCCAAAGTCTTTCATAATATTGCTTGTTTTTAGTTAAGTTTTAGTTATTTGTTAGTTGTTTTAGTTTAGTTTATGCTTTGTATTTTTTCTTTTCCTTAGCTGTTAGCTGTTAGTTGTTGCTTTCATTTTTCTTTCTTGCTTTAGGTTGTTAGTTTTCTTTAGTCTTAGTTTCCTTGCTTTTTGTTTGCTTTGGGTTCTCCATTTTCTGGTGAGAGATAGGCTTGTTTGTGGTGCATGCAATGTCACTTTTTGGACTGTGTTTCTCTGTCTTTCTTGGAGAAACTTTGGTCATGATTCAAGGATCTATGGTGAGTCCCATCATTAGTGTTGGATGACATGATGTTAGTTTTTAGGAGATGAATTTGTTGTTTAGCCTAGCTTGAAGTTTTCTGAGATCATATACTTTTCACACTTTAATGATCCTAAAGTTTTTTACTAAGTCTTTGTAATATTTGGTTAAGTAAAAAATCTTAAGGTCTCACCTTTTCTGCCACTATGATTCCTAGCTCAGTGAAGTTGAACTAATGTTCATAGCCCATGTGATATTTATCATGTGCTTCAAGGGTATACGGTACTTTTAGTACTCATATCATAACTTTATAAGTTAACTGAATAATCTATAAGCAATTTATCAAAAGTGGTACTTTATAGTACTCCCATAAAATGTTCAATCAACTGGAGGATTCAAGAAATTATATCAAGGGCCATGGATGCCTAACAGATAGTAGAGAAATGTTTGAGCAGAATCATAGAGACAACCTCATCGGGGCTATAGACTGGCAGCAAGGCAATGTCCAAGGTAGTTCATAAGGTAAGTATTATTCATGTAGCTTAATGCAAGAGAACTAAGATTATGTTGGTTTCCAAAGGATAGGAATGAACTCATATCCACACACTTAGATCTTTGGGATGTGGATGGTTTTGTTAAGTTTTTGATTCTAATCCTTTAATCTACATTTTCATGTTTATTCATCCTAATATGTGGGTGTGAAACCAAAGATTATGGGTTCTTGACTTTTGTTTATCCTTGAAATGCTCTAGAGCATTTCCCCAGTAGAGTTGCCATTTGTTGTGCCCTACACACACCCCATTTTGCCAAATGGGGACCCCCTCTTTTTGCTTTGGCATGGAGTCTCAATCTTTCCTCATGATGATGAGAAAGTGAAGTTGTGCTTAGAATGCATGATTTGTTCCAACTTTGGGTAGTTGGCAAGTTTGAAGTTGTTTGGTTCCTTTCATGATTGATTTGGAGGAGTCTTGATTGATCTTGTGCTTAAGAAATAGACCTTTGTTGCCTTTTGTGCTAAAAGTGGGTGTTACTGTAGTTTTCTCTAAAGTCCTATATCATTGGATATAGTGCTTAAAACTGCTACTGCAGTATGTGTCATGATGGAATTCCTAATTTCCATGCCTTAGAATTGTAAAATCATGTCAAATTCCACAATATTTCACTAAGGGATCTTTGTTCTTTCACCTTGACGCATGTCCCTAAAGCCCTGAAATTGGCTAAGTCTAAAGGCCTGAAATCCTGAAAAATTGGTTATGTCTAGAATCTGGTGGAACCTCCAAAATCTAGAATCTATATGTTAAATCTTATAGATTCGGGACTTATCTTAAACATCCTAACAGTATATTTCAAAATATTTAAAGTATAGGATATACTATTAGTCGAGGAGTTTCTAAATCTGGCACTAAAATTGACCCCTATTGCACATTGCGCTAAAAATGACCCCTACTACAGTTTGCACTAATTTTGCCTCCTACCGGGTAAGCACTAAAAAGACCTCCAACCAAATAAGTGCTAAAAGTTACTACTATTGCATATGTCTGGTACCATCAGTTTTTCCCGCTCATACCACTTTACATGTTTTGCGCTAAAATTTGCTTCAATCAAATTTGTGCTTAAATTGACTTCAACAAGATATATCTAGTAGTGCTTAAAAAGCCCACTATCTGGTTGCCCTTAAAACCTCTGCTAAAAGCTTTTGGAAGGGTCAGCGCTAAAATGTTACCTTATTGCATATACCCAATAGACCCTAAAAGTAGCACTTATCCTATTTACTTCAATATCACCGCTAGGCTCTAAAAAGGATGTTACTACATATATCCTGTAGTAGTGAAATTCCCCGCTTATCCAGTAGGCCCAAAAAACCTTGTTTTTTCATATTTTGGGCTAGAAAGTTGATTTTTAAGGCATGAAACTGGATTTAATCGACAAATTTGATCTGCATATCACTTCTTTACATCTTGTTAAGCATTTTTATCATGCGAGTATGAATTTTGAGCCTCTTTTGCATCAAATTAATGCTACTGCACATGGATATCCAATAGACCCAAAAATATCACTTTTTGTAAAAAAGGTATAAAAATGTGAAATAAATATCTCCAAATGGATCCAAATGAGAACAAAAAAATCCTAGATCACCATAAATGTGAAATGGGTAGACAAAAATGGTGAAAACACTAACAAAATCATTGGAAAATGTTAGATTTGTGAAGTTGTTCATAAGGAAACAAAATTGATTTTGAGCTGTACTAGATTGATCTGATGCAGAGTACACAAAGGAAGATTCAAAACTTATCAATAAACTAATCAGAGAGAGGTGACCTATGTCTTGGCGACCAAACCTTGTTGGCCAAACATATCCCGTCGGCCATCTTGCTATTTCTCTGCCTGATCTATCAGCTCTCTCTGACAGCCTAACTCCACTTCATTTTCGGGGAGACTTCTCCTATCGGCGGTGTCTTCTTATTTCCTATTGATACCCCGATGGCGGTTAGTTTCCACTTGTCACAACCGTAATGGTTAGCCATGTCCCTGTTGGCCAGACTTAACTCATCGGTGAACCCTCAAGATCATAGGCCGATGTGTTGATACACTATGTAGCCTTCGGCAACACTTACTTCGTCGGTGGGATATTGCACTTGTCCCCTGATATTACCCCTCACGCCGTTATGCCAAACTGTTGTATATGCATAATATGACTTGTTATTGCCAGTGAACTAATGTATCTTTACCCCAAATTTTTCGTTGCTACCAGTCACCTTTTGTATCCGATGGAATGTATATTCTCACATACATTTTCAATGTACATTTGCGATATGCATTCACAATACACGTTCGCTAAGACTAAAGTCCTTCTCCACCGATGAACCTCCTACTATCGGCCCAACACCGCTGATTGGTGTAACTTTCAAAATCTTCTCCGAGGGTTATGTTAGGCCGATGACAACCTTCACAAAACTGTAAGTCTTGAAATCGTCTAACTTCCAACCCAGACCCTAGCACATGACAATGCTAGGTTGGTCTACTGTGCAGCACAGTTGATCCGGTCCTCTCCACCATCAAACAAAACACAACTGACAAAAACATAAACAAGAAATAAAAACATATATGTACATCGAGAAGCCATTCTACTAATTTTGATAGAAATCTCACCAGTGGAATTCTTCATCAATCCATGGTACGGCAACTTACAGAATAGAGATTAACTACGACTGCAGAAGGAAAATTGCTATGTACAATTATGAGATTTTGACACACAAGGAATGGAACAGAGTTTCTTTATTCTTGAATTTTTTTCACACATAGGCAATGAACACACACATACAAGATACTGAAGCCCTCCTGTTTGATCTACCTTATTTTTAACCCACTGTTGAGGGAGTTCAACTGTTCCTGAGCAGTTGGGGAAGCTCAACCGCTTCCTATTCGTAAACTACCCTGTTCTTGAACTGCCTACATGGTCGGTTACAACTAAACAAAAAAAACCAAAAGTAAAAGTAAAACAACTGGTCAGTTTGACCTTATTATAAACAAAATAAAAGATTTGTTAGGTGCCCCTGCACCATACTCCCGGGGCTTAAAAGAACTCAAGTCCCTTGAGGAACCAGGTTTGAAATGGAAACCTCATGTTTGATGATGTCCTCCTAACTCATCCAAGTTGCATCCTCATCAAGTAAACCACTCCATTTGACCAGATATTGCTTGTAGGTCTTATGTTGAGTCTTCTTCTGAACCTTTGTGTCAAAAATACATTCCAGCTGTACTGGCTGACTCGATGGAAGATCAAAAATCCATTCTGCATCCCCTGCTCCTATCACAACTAAATCTGTAACATTGTCTCCCCTGAATGGAAATAGTTCTGACACATTGAAAATGGGTGATATTGCTAAACCTGGAGGAAGTTCAATTTCATATGCATTAGGCCCAAATTTGTGTACAATCTTGCATGGACCTATCTTCTTCCTAAGAAACTTTGTGGGCTACCCCTTCGAAAGTCTTTCCTTCTTTAGATATGCCATTACCAGATCTCCAACTTTGTATTGGACATCCCTTTTCCTTTGATCAGCTCTCTCTTTGTATTTCCCTATGTTCTTCTGGATAGTTTTGTTAGACTTAGGGCATACAAATGAGAGGGGGGGTGAATTAGTTGTTCAAAACTTTCTCCAATTAAACACTTAAGTCTTCTTAGTGATTAGCTGTATATTAATCATAAACCATAATGCATTCAAATCAAGAGCAGAAAACATATCAACACATAAAACATTAAGATTTTGATGTGGAAAACCCAGTTAAGGGAAAAACCATGGGGTGATTAACCCAAGATTGTATTCTCTGTTAGAAGAATAGAAAGAACAAAATGGCACATGCCAATTAGGGCTCACTGCCTGAGCACACTGCTCACAAGAGGCTCACTTCCTACAAGAGACACACTGTCTACAAAGAAATAAGTATCACATACATGAACTGGAGAATAGCATCTTCACCATGCTTGAATCAGTTCCATTTAAGCCCAATACTTCTGCTCTGCCTTTCGCTCTCCTCCTCACTACCACACACTCATCACCACAAGACACACTTCGGAAAGACTTCACAATCCCTTATTTATACAAGGCATCGACTTAGGAATAATCATCTAAGTCGGCAAAAATCTACAAGAACATCCGCAAGATGTGTAATACATCCGGTCAGCTAGTTTTAGGAAGAACACCATCATCTAGTGGTTATTCTTCAAATGTGCACTCTAACTTCAATGTGGACCACCAACATGAACTGGACATGATCCAAGGATCGCCACAACCTTTCCTGAATCACTTAAGAACATCCACACTTCATCTGCTTGCTGGAATTCTTCTCTCCTTCATCTGGAGATTTAAGAACATAGTCTATCATTACTGTCACAAAGGAATAGGTTCTTCTGGACCTTCAAACCACAAACCAATCGAGTTGACACTTTACACGGATGTCCTCAACACTCCCTCAAATCTGCATGATGGGATAATGCATTACCGGATCTCACCGGACCTATCTGTGTCACTCTGTCACCTCTGAACACCTGCCAGAGCTGGTTCTTCTTGAGTGGCCATAACTTCTTTAGATCTTCATGCGGAGCTCTAAAAACTTGACTGGATCATCTCAAGACTCATATCTACAAACCCTTTGAACTGCAACCTCTGATCTGCATCTTAGCTAGGATCTCCACTTCATTGTCCCCATTGCTCGTCTCTGCTCATCCAATCCTTCTCATCAATGCAACATGACTATGTTGACATCAATGACAACACCAGTTAGGCCCATACTTGCAACAATCTCCCCCTTTATCATTGATGGCAACATATGATGTGAAAAACCATCAAGACAAGAACTTCTCCTTACTATCACAACTCCCCCTATCAGCAACAACCATTCACATGTCTTCTCTTCTTTTACTGCTCCCCCTTTGATCATCAACCACTTATTTTTCACATGTCTTCTCTCCCCCTTTGACATCAATGGCAAAGGGCTCATACTTGCAACTCCAATACTTAAAAATCATACCTACTGCTCCCCCTGAGTAGCAGCTCCCATCAATTCGGATCACAAGATATGACTGTGATATCCACCAGACTGATGCACCTTAGTTCATCACTGGAGGGGCAATAACCCCTAACTTCTCCCTGAGATGCTCAAAAGAGTCCTTAGGTAGAGGTTTAGTGAAGATATCTGCAATCTGATCCTTGGAGGGCACAAACTCCAATCTAACTTCATTCTTGTTCACTTGCTCTCTCAAAAAGTGAAACTTGATAGATATATGCTTAGTCTTAGAATACAACACCGGATTCTTAGATATATTTATTGCATTTGAATTATCACAGAAGATTGTGATAGGCTCCTCATACTCTACTTTAATATCTCTTAGCATCCGCTTCATCCACAAAACTTGAGTGCAACTACCTACTACTGCAATGTATTCTGCTTCAGTTGTAGATAGGGATATTGCCTCTTGTTTCTTGCTTAGCCAAGAAACCAATCTCTTTCCCAAAAAGAATACTCCACCACTGGTACTCTTCTGGTCATCCACATCTCCTGCCCAATCTGCATCTATATATGCATGAAGAGAGAAATCATGATCTCTAGGATACCACAAACCATACTCAACTGTTCCTTTTAGATATCTAAAAATCCTCTTGATTGCCATGACATGAGATTCTCTGGGATCAGCCTACATTATATCTGGTCTAGTTTGAGTGAGATACAACAATCCTCCAATCATTGATCTGTACTTTGTCTAGTCTACCTTAGGAGAGTCATCATCTTTGCTCAACTTACATCCGGTTGCCATGGGAGTATTCATTGGCTTTGAATCTTCCATCCCAAATTTCCTCAACAATTCTTTCACATATTTGGTCTGAGAAATGAAGATTCCTTTCTTTGTTTGAGTAATTTGCAGACCCAAGAAGAAATTCATTTCACCAAGCATAGGCATCTCAAACTTACTTTTCAAAAAAGTTTTACACATACTATCTCTTCCTCCAAAGATGATATCATCAACAAATACTTCAATAATCAAGATGTTTTCATGATCAATTTTGAAATATAAGTTACTGTCAGCAGTACCATTGTTGAAACCAATCTTCAAAAGATGCTTATCCAATCTTTCATACCAGGCTCTTGGGGCTTGCTTCAATCCATACAGTGCCTTCTTCAACTTGCAGACCATATCACCATGATCAGACAATTGAAATCCATCCGGTTGCTCTATATACACTTCTTCTTCCAAGTCACCGTTTAGAAAGGTAGACTTGACATCCATCTGATATACCTTGAAATCCTTGAAGGCAGCAAAGGCAAGAAATAATCTGATTGCTTCAATTCTTGCCATCAGAGCAAAAGTTTCTTCAAAGTCAATTCCTTCTATTTGAGAGTAGCCCTTGCAGACCAATCTGGCTTTATTTCTAATTACTTCACTAAATTCATTTAGTTTGTTCCAGAAGACCCATTTGGTTCCAATCACATTCTTGTTTCTAGGTCTGGGAACAAGATCCCAAGTGTGATTTTTCTCTATTTGCACCAGCTCTTCCTCCATTGCTTTAGTCCAGTTTTCATCATTGCAAGCTTCATTCACTATCTTAGGTTCAATCTTTGAAATCAAACAATACTCTTCTGAATCTTGAGCAATTCTCCTTCTTGTCAGTAGCCCTTTGCTTTTATCACCTATGATCTGATCTTTAGAGTGGTTCAGTCTTACATACCTGGGAACTTTAGGAATTTCCTGCACTTCTGATTCTTGATCAGGTTCATTGAAACTTTTTTCTTCTTCCTGGTTTACCGGATTAGCTTGAATCTAACTAATAGATGAGGCTTGGGCTACTTGAGTCAGAACACCATTCTGATCATCTTCATCATATTCATAAAACCTTGAGGGTTTCTCAATTCCCTCATCAACCTTCACATTTGTACTTTCTATCATCTTTCTCAGTCTTTTGTTATAACACCGGTATGCTTTGCTTTGAGTAGAGTAACCCAAGAATATTCTTTCATCGCTTCTAGCATCAAACTTTCCTAGATCTTCATCTCTTTTAATGTAACATTTGCTACCAAAACTCTGAAATACCTCACAGTAGGAGTGATGCCAAACCAAAGTTCATAAGGAGTCTTACCAGTATTGCTTTTGATTTGAACTCGATTGAGAGTATAGACTGCAATGCTGACAGCTTCTCTCCAATAGATGTGAGGAACATTTTCTTCCATCATCATGGTCTTAGATGCTTCTTGTATGGTCCAGTTCTTTCTTTCCACTACTCCATTCTACTGTAGAGTCCTAGGAGCAGACAATTGTCTCTTTATTCCATGTTTCTCACAGAACTCTATGAACTCACCGGATGTGAATTCTCCACCTCTATCAGACCTTAGACATTTCAATTTCAATCCGATTTCATTTTCTACCATAGCCTTGAATATTTTGAATTTCTCAAAGGCTTCTGATTTCTCTTTCAGAAAAGTTACCCACATCATCCGGGAATAGTCATCAATTAGTAACATGAAGTATCTATCACCTTGCATACTCCTGATTCTTGACGAGCCACAAAGGTCAGTATGAACTAAGTCCAATAATCCGGTAGAAGATAGTTCCTTACTCGTGAATGTGATTCTGCTCAGCTTACCCAACTAACATTCTTTGCACAAGCTATTGGTAGGTTTCACCAATTTTGGAAGATCTCTTACAACTTGAGTATTGCTTATCTTGATGATATTATCAAAATTCACATGACACATTCTCCTATGCCATAACCAACTCTAATCAACTTGAACAAATAAGCAACTTTTACCAATGCCAACCAAGTGGAAGATATTACCTTTAGTTTGGGTACCGGATGCAATCTCTATTCCGGAGCTTTCAAAGATCTTGCATTTTCCATTCTTGAACCAGAGATCATAGCCTTTTGTCCACCAACTGTCCAACACTAAGAAGATTGTGCTTCAAGCCTTCAACATATAGAACATTACCGGTTTTGTTCATTCCATCAAAAGAAATAGTTCCTCTTCCTCTGATTCTACCAGCAGAATTATCACCAAACTTCACCACTCCTCCTTCATACCTTTCCAAATCTATGAACTTATTTTTGTCACCTGTCATGTGGTGAGAGCAACCACTGTCAATGACCCAATCATCCTTTTCTTCAACTTGGGCAGCCAGGGCTCTTTCTACAACTTTATGATTGATAGATACAGAGGATATTGATTCTTCTTCCTTGATGGCAATGAACACCCATTCACTTCCAGTCTTTGATTCATCATCTGTTACTCCTTCATTATCATCTTCTTTATGAACATAGTAACAATTCTTTTGGAACCTTGATCTATTAGGATTTGGCCTTGAAAATCTTTCCAAACATTTTGAGGCAAAATGACCAATCTTATTGCAGTTAAAACACTTAAAAGGCAATTTTCCTTCATACTTACCAGATCCTCTTGGTAGTCTCTTTGCAATAAGGGCTTCAAGTTGAGCAGTTTCTACTTCTTCTTCTTCCAGGTCTTTTCTTGCTTTTTCATACCATGACAGTTTCCTTGATGAGTTCTCTCCTGGATCAAACCTTTGTTTACCTTTTACAAAGGCACTGGCTTTAAATGCAGATTCAGTCTTGGGGAGATCATCTCCAAACTCGGTCATTTCAAATGCAGCCAATTTGCCAGCCAATTGGTCTCTTGTGACAGTTGTATGGGCTCTGAACTCAGCAATGGCAGCAACCTTGATTTTATAAGAGGCAGGAAGGGATCTAAGAATTTTGCCAACAATCTCATTTTCATCCAAGACTCCACCATCATTTCTAATTCCACAAACAAGCTCATTTACTCTTGGCATAAAAGTAGTAATATTTTCATCATCTCTCATCTTCAGTTTTTCAAATTTCCCTTTCAGACTCTGTAACCTTGTACATTTAACGTACTGGTCTCCATGCAAAAGTTCCAATTTTTTCCAAATATCAAAAGCAGTTGGAAGGTCAATAACATTTGAGAGCTCTGAATCAGATAATGTGCTTAGAAGAGCTTCTCTAGTCCACAGATTGTTTTCAACATCTGTGATTTCATTTGCAGCTTTTGGAACACCCTGTGGAGGTACATACTGTGTTGTAACCATGGTCCAGTATGCTATTCCCATGCATTGCAAGTGACACTTCATGCAACCTTTCCATAGATTGAAATTGGTTCCATCAAACTTTAGACTATCCTTCTTGTAGGACGACATCCTGGATCTCCTCAAGTGGTTAAGCTCTTTTTGAGGAACTTAGCTCTGATACCAATTGTTAGACTTAGGGCATACAACTGAGAGGGGGGGTGAATCAGTTGTTCAAAACTTTCTCCAATTAAACACTTAAGTCTTCTTAGCGATTAGCTATATATTAATCATAAACCATAATGCATTCAAATCAAGAGCAGAAAACAAATCAACACATAAAACACCAAGATTTTGATGTGGAAAACCCGGTTAAGGGAAAAACCACGGGGTGATTAACCCAAGATTGTATTCTATGTTAGAAGAATAGAAAGAACAAAGTGGCACATGCCAATTAGGGCTCACTTCCTGAGCACACTGCTCACAAGAGGCTCACTGCCTACAAGAGACACACTGTCTACAAAGAAATAAGTATCACATACATGAATTGGAGAATAGCATCTTCACCATGCTTGAATCAATTCCATTTAAGCCCAATACTTCTACTCTACCTTTCGCTCTCCTCCTCACTACCACACACTCATCACCGCAAGACACACTTCGGAAAGACTTTAGAATCCCTTATTTATACAAGGCATCGACTTAGGAATAATCATCTAAGTTGGTAAACATCTATAAGAACATCCGCAAGATGTGTAATACATCCGGTCAGCCAGTCTCAAGAAGAACACCATCATCCAGTGGTTATTCTTCAAATGCGCACTCTAACTTCAATGCGGACCACCAACATGAACTGGACATGATCCAAGGATCACCACAACCTTTCTTGAATCACTTAAGAACATCCACACTTCATCTGCTTGCTGGAATTCTTCTCTCCTTCATCTGGAGCTTTAAGAACACAGTCTATCATTACTGTCACAAAGGAATAGGTTCTTCCAAACCTTCAAACCATGAACCAATCGGGTTGACACTTCACATGGATGTCCTCAACACTCCCTCAAATCCACAGAATGGGATAATGCATTACCAGATCTCATCGGACCTATCTGTGTCACTCTGCCACCTCTAAACACCAGCCAGTTCATCTTGAGCGGCCATAACTTCTTCAGATCTTCATGTGGACCTCTAAAAACTTGACTGGATCATCTCAAGACTCATATCTACAATCCCTTTGAACCGCAACCTCTTATGTGCATCTTAGCTGGGATCTCCACTTCACTGTCTCCATTGCTCCTTTCTGCTCATCCAATCCTTCTCATCAATGCAACATGAGTATGTTGACATCAATGACAACACCGGTTAGGCCCATACTTGCAACAAGTTTCTCTTACAACATCATGGATATCCTTCATGCTGACTGCAAAATCTTCTCCTTGTGCACTTCTTTTCTCCATATTCTAGAGGTCTCTCAACTCCAAAATGCCCCTTGGGTGAATCCCATATACAACTTCAAAAGGACTCTTTCCTGTGCTCCGATTGACAGAGTCATTATATGCAAATTCTGCTTGTGGGATGACCATATCCCATGCTTCTCCATGCTATTTGGTCAAACACCTCAAAAGATTACCTAGTGATCTATTCACAACCTTAGTTTGTCCATCCGTCTGAGGGTGATAGCCTGACGTGAAAGATAATTGAGTGCCTAATTTCTTCCACAAAGTGCACCAAAAATATCCCACAAATTTGGGATCTCTATCAGTGATAATATTCAATGGCAAACCATGAATTTGAACAATCTCCTTAAAGAATAGACCAACAATGTGTGAAGCATCATTGGTACATTTGCATGCAACAAAATGAGTCATTTTACTGAATCTATCAACTACAACAAATACACTATCGAAACCTCTTTGAGTCCGGGGAATACCCAAAACAAAATCCATACTGATGCACTCCCATGGCCTTTGTGGAATTGGTAGTGGTTGATAGAGACCGACATTGGATGAAGTTCCTTTTGCCCTCTGACAAATGCTACAAGTTTCTACAAATTTCCTGCCATCTGTTTGCATCTTAGGCCAGAAGTAAAGCCTTCTCAATTGTTCCAATGTCTTATCCAATCCAAAATGACCTCCAAGACTACTATAATGTTTCTCTTTTATGATGTTCTTCCTCATGGAATACCTAGGTACACACAGTTGGCTGCCTTTGAACAGTAGCCCTTGCTATAACAAATATTCAGAAAAATTAGAATGATAGGAATCTAAAAATTGTGAACAAACTATATATATCTCTTTGAAGTCCTCATCATCCTGGTACATATTTTTGAGGGAATCCACTCCCACACTTTGCAACTAGATTTCCTATATGGTGCACACTCTTCTGCTCAGAGGATATGCCACCTTGTTGGCTTGTCCCTTCTTATGTTTGATGGAAAAAGTGTATGCCTAGAGTTGCTCAACCCACTTCATGTGTCGGTGGTTTAACTTCTCCTATGAATTTAGAAAACTCAGAGCATGGTTGTCAATATAAACAATGAATTCTTTCAGCAAGAGATAGTGTCTCCATTTTTTCAATGCTTGAACCATTGCATACAATTCTAAATCATACGTGGAATACTTTCTTTTAGTATCATTCAACTTTTCACTAAAGAAAGCAACAAGTCTACCTTCCTGACTCAAGACAACACCAATGGCAAGGTTACTGGAATCACATTCCACAGTAAACAACTTATTAAAATTAGGCAAAACTAAAATGGGTTTCTCTGCTACCTTCTATTTAAGAATCTCAAAAGATTCATCTGCTGCTTTATTCCAAACAAACTTACATTTCTATCCTCCTTTTATGGTATCCAGAATAGGTGCACAAATGTGACTGAATCCCCTTATGAATTTCCTATAAAAGGTTGCCAAACCATGAAATCTTCTTACATCACTTACAGTTTTAGGTGCTGGCCAAGACAAAATAGCATCTACCTTTTCCAGATCCATTTTCAAATTACCCTGGCATATCACAAATCCAAGGTATGTGAGTTTTTCCTTCGTGAAGACACTCTTCTCCATATTGATCATCAGTTTCTCCTCATGCAGCTTCTTCAACACCTGTTCCAAATGTTGCAAATGTTCTTCGTTTGTCCTGCTGAAAATTAGAATATCGTCAAGATAGACAACAACAAATTTGCCAATAAAATCTTTCAATACCTCATTCATTAGATGCATGAAAGTACTTGGAGCATTGGACAGTCCAAATGGCATCACCACCCACTCATAAAGACCCTCATTAGTCTTAAAGGTTGTCTTCCATTCATTCCCTTGTCTAATCCTAGTCTGAGTATATTGGGCATATCCTCCACCATGATACTCTTGTACTTGTCTAACAATTCCTGCACTTCCTTAGGGACTTTTTCCTTGCTATTTTTAGAAAAATCAGAATTGTCTTTAGGTTTCAAAATTAGAGCATACCCCTGGGTTCCCTCTTATTTTAGAGTATGGAGAAACTCTTTCCCACTCACTAACATGATACTTGAGCCTACATTCTTGTCTACACCCTCTTCTGGTAAAGGATCCATCTTATACTATCTACCATTCTTGGCGATAACAAAGGAATTGGATTTACCATCATGCTGGGCTTGTACATCATACTGCCAAGGTCTACCTAACAATAAATGGCATGCATCCATGGGAATTATATCACACAACAGTTTGTCCCTATATTCCCCTATTTGAAATTCTACCCAAGCTTGTTCATCAACCAAGACTTGTTGCTCTTTGTTTAGCCAGGACACTTTGTATGGACTAACATGTGGCAATCTTTTCAAATTCAATTTCTCTACCATTTCTATTGAAACTAAATTTTTAGTTGAGCCAGAATCAACAATTACCTTACACCTTTTGCCAGAAACTTTACACAGAGTTCTGAATAGTGTCTTCCTCTGCAGTGGTTCTTTGTTCGGTGGTACCTTCAACATTGTTCTTCTCATCATGAGATTCTCTCCATCTTGTGCTAGACCTGTGCTTCTCATAGGTGAGTTCACACTCTGACAATCTTCTTCCTGAATTAGCTAGCTCCTTCTCTCTCCTGCATGAGAGCTTGAGGCTTTCTCCAGACACTTGCCTGTTGTGTGCCCAATTTGGTTACAACTATAACATATTCCCATGAAGACATTAGGACCTCTTCCTGGTCCACCAAATCTACCTCTTCCATTGGACCTCCTTCCTCTGAAGCCCCCTCTGGAACCAGATTCTCCACTATGTTCTTGTTGACTAGACTCCCCTTGATTTTTCTAGAACTAGTTTCTACCACCAAAATTATTTCTGCCTCTGTTGTATTGTTCTCCTTTTCTTTTCAATTTTTCTTCTACTCTCAGTGCCACCTAGAAGCTCTTGTCCATTATTTTTAGGTGTCAGAATGGTAATCTCATCTTGAATACTATATTTCAAGCCATTAATATACCTTGCAACTCTTCCCTTTTCATCCTCAGCAAGTCCACACCTTAGAGACAATTTGTGAAATTCCTCTGTATAGGTGGATACATCCATATCCTTCTATCTGAGATTCTGCATTTTCCTATATATTTGCACTTCATAATCTGTGGGTAGGAACTGAGCCTTGATCCTCTCTACCATCTAACTCTAGGATGAGATCATGCTCTTGCCACTCTTCACCTTTTCTCCCTGGGTATAGTTCCACCACGTGAGTGCAGCACCTTTCAATTTCATCTTTGCAAACTTGACTCTTTTATTTTCTGGTACCTCCTTGTACTCAAAGTAATTGTTCAAAGCCTCGACCCATTCAATGACTTCATCTGCATCCATCTTTCTGCTAAACATCAGAATCTCCATTTTTGATTCAGATGACTCCTTACTGAGTGTCCTTATGGCTTCCAAAAATTATTTTTGGTCTACATATATATCTACATGTTCTGGGGTTGTTTCCTCTTACCCATCTTCTTCTTCTTCATCAGACTCCTCGTCTGATTTCCTGCCTTTTCCCAAGGTCTTCATCTTAGCCTGGAGTGCTTCCCTAACCCTAGCTTTAATTTTCTCTTCCATTTCCCAAAATTTCTTGGCCACCTCAGTGGTCATTCCTTTTGGAGGCATGGCACCGGCCTCTCCTTCGCTCTCGTCTGCTGACATACACAGATCTTTCATAGTACATCACACATAGAACGTCCAAAGCTCTGATACCAAAATGATGCAGAGCACATAGAGGAAGCTTCAAAACTTATCAATAAACTGATAGGAGAGAGGTGACCTATGCCTTGGTGACCAAACCTTGTTGGCCAAACATATCCCGTCGGCCACCTTGCTATTTCTCTGCCCGATCTATCAACTCTCTTCGATGGCCTAACTCCACTTCATTTTTAGGGATACTTCTCCTATCAGCAGTGTCTTCTTATTTCCTACTAATACCCCGATGGCGGTTAGTTTCCACTCGTCACAACCGTAACGGTTAGCCATGTCCCTGTCAGCTAGGCTTAACTCATCGGTGAACCCTCAAGATCATAGGCCGATGTGCCGATACACTATGTAGCCTTTGGCAAGACTTCCTTCATCGGCGGGATCTTGCACTTGTCCCCTGATATTACCCCTCATGCCGATATGCCAAACTGTTGCATATGCATAACATGACTTGTTATTGCCGGTGAACTAATGTATCTTTACCCTGAATTTACCATTGCTACCAGTCACCTTTTGTATCCAACGGAATGTATATTCTCACATACATTCTCAATGTACATTTGTGATATGCATTTGCAATACACGTTTGGTGAGACTAAAGTCCTTCTCCATCGATGAACCTCCTACTATTGACCCAACACCGCTGATCGGTGTAACTTTCAAAAGCTTCTCTGAGGGTTATGTTACGCTGATGACAACCTTCACAAAATTGCAAGTCCTCAAATCATCTAACTTCCAACCCAGACCCTAGCACATGACAATGCTAGGTTGTTCTACTGCGCAGCATAGTTGATCCAGTCCTCTCCACTGTCAAACAGAACACAACTGACAAAAATAGAAACAAGAAATAAAAACATATATGTACATCGAGAAGCCATTCCACTGATTTCGATAGAAATCTCACCAGTGGAATGCTTCATCAATCCATGGTACGGCAAGTTGCAGGATAGAGATTAACTATGACTGCAGAAGGAAAATTGCTATGTACAATTATGAGATTTTGACACACAAGGAACGGAACAGAGTTTCTTTATTCTTCAATTTTCTTCATACACAGGCAATGAACACACACATACAAGATACCGAACTCCTCATGTTCGATCTACCTTGTTTTTAACCCACTATTGAGGGAGTTCAACCATTCCTGAGTAGTTGGGGAAGCTCAACCGCTTCCTATCCCCAAACTACCCTATTCTCGAACTGCCTACATGGTCAGTTACAACTGAACAAAAAAAACAAAAACTGAAAGTAAAACAACTGGTCGGTTTGACCTTATTACAAACAAAACAAAAGATTTGTTAGGTGCCCCTGCATATCACCTCTTTACATCTTGTTAAGCATTTTTATCATGCGAGTATGAATTTTAAGCCTCTTTGGCATCAAATTAATGCTACTGCACATGGATATCCAATAAACCCAAAAATCTCACTTTTTGTAAAAAAGGTATAAAAACGTGAAATAAATGTCTCCAAATGGATCCAAATGAGAACAAAAGAATCCTAGATCACCCTAAATGCGAAATGGGTAGTCAAAAATGGTGAAAAAACTAACAAAATCATTGGAAAATGTCAGATTTGTGAAGTTGTTCATAAGGAAGTAAAATTGATTTTGAGCTGTCTTAGATTGATCCATAGCTATAAATGGACATATTTAGATCTATCTACTGCAAGTATGTGCTTACCGGTGTTGTCACTGATTTCAACATATTTGTGTTGTCATTGGTGTCAACTATGTTCTTGTTCTGATGCTTGTTTGTAATGAGTTAGTTGCTTTGTATTATCTTGAAGATGATGAGAAAGTGTTCCTAATATTAAGTTTCCAAGTGCTTTTGAGAAGATTTTCTCTCCAAGTGGAAACAGTGTGTTGTAGAGTATTTTGGCTTGCAGGATAACAATTAGTGTTTTGCTCTGCATATCATGTAGACTGAATATCTTTGTCTACAGTTTGGAAGTTATGTTAAGGGATGTCTGTAGTTACTATGTTTCAAGTTTGAACCTCTAGTGTGAAGACTTGAGTGACTTTTGTTCACCAGAGTAAAAACTCTTTTTCTGTCTATTTAATGGTTATAAGGAGAATGTATTCTGCTCTGCATTTCTCTGCATTTAAGTTTTATAGTCTACAGTTCCAGGATTAAGTCTGTGATGATGATATGTGCCTCCAATTGATATGGTTCATGATTTGGTGCTCCACAAGTGATCTTTCCTTTATGACAGTGGTTGACAGTAATGTTTAAGTGCTCTGGTTTGAAGAATCTTCTGGATAGAATATTTGGGGGTTGTGCGGAAGTTCTTGGTGATTGCAACGTGCTTATGGATATCTCTAGATCATGTTCCTGCCTTTTGATTGGTCCACAAAGTGTAATTTGGATTGTGCATGAAGCGTGCTCCTAAAGGTCTTAGTGTTAACACCAATTTTTCCTAACTTGGTTGTTTTCACTACTTGCGATTATGCTTTGGAGTTTGTGGTAGTGTGTTGTAGCGTGGAAGATTGGATTTGAGTCCCATCTAAGGCATGTTATAGTCTACATGCATTCTTCTCCTTCACAAATATGTTTAGGTCTAGACCTATTCTAATGTATGCGTGTATGTTGACCTTGGAGATTGCTCCAATGGTTGATGATTGTAATGTCGACCTTGATGTTCATTCCAAGGTTGATGAATTGTATAAATACATGTAATGAATTTGTAAATGAAGCATGATAGCGAAGATGTGAAGATAAGTGCGAAGTGAAAAAGTAGAGAAGAACAGAGGAGATATATTGCACTTCAATGGAACTAAACTTGAGCATAATGTAGATGCTACTTAATCAATTAAGTAGTGATCCACCTCTTGCAATGAGCACTTATTTTAGGTAGTCAGCCTCTAATTTTTGATATTTTTACTACATATTATATTGTGAGCTAACACTCACCGTGGTTTTTCCCTGTTTAGGGTTTTCCATGTAAAATATGGTATTCCTGTGTGTATGGCATTAATGTGTTCATGTTTTGAATCTGCTTTTTATGTTTAATCTACAATATAGTTTAAGAAGTTAAGAAAAGTAAATGTGAGTGTGTTTTGATTGAAGAAGTTAAAGTTTTTGACACAACTGATTCATCCCCCCTCTCAATTGTGGTGTGCCTTTCAACAATTGGTATCAGAGTGAAGGTTCCTTAGAATAAAGCTTAATAGCTTAAGGTAGATCTGGGATGACACACATAGATGAGATACCTCACAAATGTTTCAACTATGATGAAATTGGTCACTATGCATCCAGATGTCCAAAAAGAAACTTGAGAAGTAATAATGAAGAAAATAAAAGTAGAATGTCCAAAAGAACATATTATGATGTTGAAGACGATGAAGATGATGATTGCTTTTTCACTAATTCAAAGGATGTCAATTGTAATAATGAAAAATGTCTTGATCCAAAGGTAAGTACTGATAGTGAAGATATGCTTCAAGAAAATAATTATTGGGTTATTGATAGTAGTTTCTCAAACCATATGACTGGTGATAAAAGTAAGTTTATTGATTTTGAGAAGTATGATGAAGGATCAGTCAGATTTGGAGATAACTGTACTGTTAAAATATGTGGAAAAGGATGGAAAACAACATACTAATGATGTTCTTTATGTTGAAAGCTTAAAGAAAAATCTCTTGAGTGTTGGACAGTTGTGCAGAAAAGGATATAATCTTGTATTTCAGAATGATGCTTTTGAAATCAAAGATAAATCTGGAGCTATAATAGCTGGTGAAAAAGGACAGAAGGAAATCTTTATCATCTTAGAGAAGGTGACATTATTTTCTCCATGACTCAGAATAGTGAAAGTTGGCTTTGGCATAGGAAACTATGTCATATGAATCTTGGTGATCTAGCAAGTATAAGCTCAACTCAAGTAGTAAAAGATCTGCCAGAGATTATATATCCTAACAATATCATCTACAAGAAGTGTCAAGTTGAAGGGCAAGCAAGAGGAAGCCTACGGGATGAAGAAAAATCTTCAACTAAACTATTGGAATTAGTTCATACAAACCTCTGTGGTCCCACAAGAGTAAGAAGTTTCCATGATGATAGGTATTTTATGTTCTTTATTGATGATTATTCTAGAATGACCTGGGTTAGTTTTCTTAAAGAAATATCAGAATCTCTAGATGCTTTTAAAGCCTTTAAAACAATGGTTGAAGATGAGTTGAATATGAAAATTAAATGTTTGATGTCTGACAAAGGAGAAGAGTTTAGCTCTAATGAATTCAATATGTTCTATGAGACTCATAGGATAAAGAGACAACTATCTAACTCAAGAAAAAATAGAGTGATGGAAATAAAGAGCAGGACTGTTCAAGAAGCTGCCAAGACAATGATAGAGGAAGCTAACCTACCATAAGCGTACTGGAGAGAAGCTATACATATTGTTGTCTACATTCAAAACAATGTTCAAGTCAATGGTAATGATACTAAAACTCCTTATGAAGTGTGGTATGGAAGAGTTCCTACAGTGAAATATTTCAAAGTTTTTGGAAGCAAATGTTATATCAAAGGACAAGAAGAGCTAGGCAAGTTTGATACTAAGTGTGATGAAGGAATTTTCCTTGGATACTCTACTAAGAGTAAGGCCTACTAGTAATACAATAAGAGATTGAGAAAGATCATTGAGAGTGCTAATGTCGAGATTGATGAAGACATACAAAAGTGTTCAATAGTCAATAAATATGCATCAGATTCAAATAGGTTCCCTTACAAAGAAGAGGAAAATACAAAAAAGGGGGAAGTATATACTAGAGAAGAAGATGAGACTATAGAAAAGGAATTGAATGACAAAGTACAAGAAGATTGTTAGTGTAAAGTGAAAGGACACAGAGCTGCTGAAGAACAAATAAATTTGTGTTTATTTGCCAATGTTGAATCTAAATCAGTGACTGAAGCTTGCAATAATATTAAATCCTCAGAAGATGAATGTCTATCCACTAACAGTGAAGAACCCAAAATTGCTCTTGAAGACCTTGAGAAATCTAAAGAAGAAAACATGGACTTAAAGGAAAATATAATAGAAGCAAATGAATACATCAAAGAATTAGAAATAAAATTAGGGAGCTTAAGCAAAGACTCAAAGACGATAGTGAAGAATTGAGGTTAGTAAATTAAGAAAAAGCAAAAACTGTGGAATCTCTGTAAGACAAAACTAAAGATTGCATAAAGCTTGAAGAAGAAGTTGTGGATCTGAAAGCTGATCTAAAACATGCATGGGCTCAACAAGACAAACTTAGTGTGAGTGCTGCCAAATTTGATAGATTAATGGCGATGGCAAGTCAAAAAAATCTTGATGACAAAGAAGGTCTGAGACTTGAGAAAGGTGAAAGTTCTAGAACAGGTCAAGAGAAGAATGCTGAGGTCAAGGAGGATAAAGGCAAATATAATCAAGATCAAAGGAATAGATCAAGAAGACCACCAGTCAGGTAACCAAATGCTCAAAGGTATCCATCTTTCAACGGTTATTGTCATTCATGTAGTAAATTTTGTCACAAGGCTACTCAATGTAGGAGCAAAAATGTTCCATCTTTCTCCGATCAGTGCTTTACATGCAAGAGAATTGGTCATAGAGAAAATGAATGTAAAAGTTAGATAAGCAATGGTGTCAACAATAGAAGGAATACTCAATCTTTCAATGAAAAATGCTTTACATGCAATAGATTTGGGCATATGGCTAACCAATGCAGATCAAGAATTAATCCAATCAATGGAAGGAACCAAGGACAGAGGAATGTTGTTGCTACAATTGTAATAAACCTTGACACTTTGCAAAATTTTGCAGAAGCAAGAATGTAAAAAGAAATAATCCTCCAGAAAAGAGGAATACAGAGTAGAGGGAAGATAAGGGAAAGAGCAAGGTTGATCTAGCAGAAACCAAGAAGGAAATGAGTGAAATCTAGATTAAGAAGGATGTAAATAAGGCTAAGGATGGATCCAGACTAGCCTTTGGTGTAGATACTTCCTCCGGGAAGTAAATTAGGAGCTTTGGCTCAGGGGGAGTCTTATTGAAAATTTTTTTCTCCTTTGCTAAAGGATTGATGCTGATACCTCAACATGAAGAGACAAAGTGAATGATTAATAACAAAGGTCTAAGAAGTACATCTTTGGTTGAACTTATTGTTAAGGGTAAAAATGGTTTATATCAAAATTAATATAAAAAACCCAAAAACACAATGGAACATGTAGATAACAAGAGTTTAAAAATGAAAGAAATGAAACTTACAACCTCTTTTACCTAGCGGCTTCCATTGTTCGCCTAGTCTCGATCTATCTTTTTGTGATGAAAGTTGCCCTTAGGAAGCGCACTTCCTTGCTTCGTTCTTCATGATGGCGATGGAGAGGTGGCTAGGATACTTTTTGCATTGAAGATGAACTTCAAATACCAATGAGGATGATCTCAAGCAAATGGAATGATATAGAATGATATGGAATGATATGAATTCTATAGAGTAACAGTATGAAAAGCTTGGATGATAGAAATGGAAGACTAGGGCTGTATTTATAGAATCATGAGAGAGAGGATCAATGGTGTAGAAGAAATAAGAAGATCAACGGAGGAGAAGACTTGATAGGATGTGTGTGAATAGAAAGAAGACAAGTATCATAGAAAAAGCTATTCTCTTTGAGTTAAGTGCTTTCATGACAAAGATAAGACTTGCTTTCACAAAATTAGAATGTTTTATTCTAATTTAAGAGCTTGTTGATAAAAACAAGGCTATTTTAAATCAATAACTCAACTTTTTCTTTTGCATGACAAGGAAGATTTATTTTTAGAAGATTTGGAAGATATAGGAGCTAGGTCCACAAGACAATTCATTTGCACACTTGGCTTTGTTTGATTTGCTTTGAGAGCTTAGGAGAGCATAGAGCATAGAGCAGTCAGTACTAGGATGGATATTCCACATGAGGAGCACTGCTTTGAGCGAGTTTGATGATTCAACTAGCCAGCAGAGGTAGGATGCCCGATATGTATCTCAAAAAATTTCCCCTAGAGTCAATTTTTAGTGTAATAAATGCTAGGTTAAATTAGGCTAGACAAATGTGCTAGATCGTAGTTTGGTGCATATGACATGCGAAACTACGCATCTGTCATTCTGCGGTGCATCTAGGATATAGGACGGTGCATGCAAATTTTGTTGGCACTTTTAAGGTATGAATTGACGCATGCAACTAGGTGGTGCATTTACGGTATGGAATGGCCATGCATGAAATGTTGCGGCGCATGTGTCAGAAGTGGTGCATTTGATAAGAAATGGTGCATTTACCTTCTATTATGGTGCAAATGATATAGATAGTCAATTTACTTAACAGAATTGACTCGATTGACATCTTGTTTGATGTGTCAATTGATAAGCTATCTCTAAGATTGCAAGAATCTAGTCAAGAGATGTATTGTGTTGTTTTGATCAATTTGATATGTTAAGTTAGTTGATATGTTTCTATAGATATGTTGAGCATGGTACTTGCAACTTTAAGTTGATACCTTGTTTTACATGCTTGCAGGAGGACATACGAGATAAATTGATGTTGTGGGAGCAGTTTCCCATGCCGATGTTGCAGCAACATATGTTGACTGAGATGGATTGAGAGGCGCTCAGCGCGATGGGTTTAGATTACGTGTGCTTTATGCCTGAGGTTCGAGCGAACCGTAGCTTACTGACTGTAGTAGTAGAGAGGTTTCACAGTGAGGATGGGACCTTTCACTTCCTAACTAGAGAGATGACGGTGACTTTGGAGGATGTATACAGGATACTCCACTTGCCTATTCAGGGAGAGCTTGTGGAGTATGATCCATAGCGGGATGCAGGACTTGCAGAGTGCAGGTGGGTATTTGATGACCCTGAGCTGGTAGGATAGGTCATCTCCTGGCAAGACATTCATGATTACTATGACCACTTTCCTGGGATAGTGGTAGGATTGATCAGAGGGGTTGTATGCCCTGATAGGAGATCGCATGGGTTCCCGATTGGATGGGGACGGATCATGGAGAGGATGGTCACAGAGGGCACCCATTATGCTTGGGGTGTCTATGTTTTGGCACACCTATACCATGACATGCATCAGGTGGTATACCATAGGGGTGCTAGTCTATCAGCAGGTGTCTCACTATTACAATTTTGGCTATGGGAGCACATTACCATCACTAGGTTGACATGTGTTTTTCAGAGGCAGAGAGGTGAGCCTTACAGCTAGGGCTATGCAGGAGTGATTACCCAGCATAGGCTGGGGAAGCTTGAGTACTAGAGGCATGTACTAGATGGAGTAGATGTGGTTGTCTGGTGACCATATCTAGACTGTGAGCCTTGGGAGGACGAGGTGGATGAGATGCCATACTATTATTAGACTCGGTGGCTAATAGGTCAGACAAAGTTCATCCTAGAGAGATAGATTGTCAGCAGAGTTCAGAGACAGTTTGCGAGGAGACAGGGCATGCCATAGGGGCAAGCTCTATTTGCACAGACTCATGTTGAGAGATTCAGATGGGGGCCAGTGGTGTCCTATGAGGAGGCAGTGGCAGAGTTTCAGCAGACTCCTTATGTTGCCTGGGAGATGAGGAGAGACATTGCAGATACTGGGATGACTCAGGACTATGAGGATTGGTTCATAGAGCACCCATTTCTAAGGTGCTCTGGGCTTGGAGAGCTAGTTCCTCGTATAGATTAAGTAGACTCAGATGATGAGGGCCAGGTTGGCAGGAGGAGGAGGAGGACAGGAGGACAGGGAGGTGGAGTAGATGATGGAGGAGGGGGAGGTGGTGGAGATGGAGACAGACCTAGGCAGAGGAGGAGAGCTGGGGAGGGACCTTCCCATGCTTAGTAGGTAGTTCCACCACAGGTTGCACAGTAGGCACAGATGTCGCCAGCTCAGTAGGTGGCATAGCAGTAGGTACCTCAGCCACAGGGGCAGGGATAGGCACAGCCACCTCAGGGTCCAGCACAGTTGGATGTCCAGGAGAGAGCTATTTCTATGTTGAGAGGATAGGTTCAGTAGCTATGGGCACAACTTAGGATGGCCAAGGCTCGATGGGAGACAGACACAGAGGTTATCTTGGGGCTCACTAGAGAGCAAGTTATGGCAAAGGTGCGGATATGAGTTATCCGATTAGAGTGGGATACAACAGTGGCAGCCCTTGGGACATATGCTACTAGCAGCTTTCTAGTTGGATAGGTGCACCAGGCACAGGTACAGCTAGCACAGGCATAGACACAGCTAGCACAAGCACAGACACAGTTGGCATAGGTGCAGGGGCAGTTAGCGCAGGTACAGGGTGAGCTTGCCACAGTACAAGCTCAGACACAGTACTATCGAGGTTTATACCATGGTGATGTGCTAGTTAGGCAGAGGGCTCCAAGCTACAAAATCTAGTCTATGGCCTCTCAAAGAGTAGGTGGATTGAGGTCAGGAGCCTCTGTGATGGGCCCACAGTAGTCTAGGGCCAGCGAAGGAGGGGACTCAGGAGACACTGTTGGGAGCAGTAGTTTGCAGCAATAGGGTTAGCAGACACTTGCACAGATTTTGGCTCCTACGTACACTTTTTGATAGCTCAGATAGACAGATATGTATATGTACCACTTTTGTATTTTGAGACATGTATCACTGTCTTTGAGATGTATACATTATTTATGACATTTGACTCAGAGATGGACCATTTGATATTGTACATTTGGACATGTTTACAATATTTATATGATGATGCAAATATTTGATGCTCTCTATATACAGTTTGCTCATTCTATGTTATGGATGCATTTTGTATTTGTATGATGTGATGCACATGTTTATGTAATGCAAACTTTTATATGATGCTATGTGATGTTTATCTAATGCAGACTTTTATATGATGCTATGTGATGTTTATCTAATGCAGTCTTAGATGTTTATGATGCTATCTAACCTAATGTAGACTTAGATGCTTTTATCTTATATGCCTCTAATGTGCGTATGCAAATGGTATCTATATGATTATGCAATTTATGCGATGCACTTATCTATGTTTTTGATTTTTTTCTTGTTGACACTATGTGATGATTGCAAAAATGTATATTGATGACCTGATGCACTTATTATGTATGCAACTGATTTAATCATGTAAATGACTATCTCATGTGATATGATATACAACTATATGCTATGTTTTTGTGATATCCAAATGTACTCTATTGACACAAAGATGATATAGGTAGAAGATTGATTGAAAGAATGACTCGATAGAAAAGACTCACAAGCTTCAATTTGTATTGATACTCTGCATTGTTTGGATCTTTTATTGCATGGGATATGGATGTATGGATGTATAATGGATACTTTGCTTTTGACATCTTGATGGTGCAAGTATTTTGAAGTGCCTATTTCATCATTGGGCAATTTTTTTGGTACTTTTTCCGAATGTTGTAAGTTAATACAAGCATCTAAGTATAATTGAACCGAGATGACCTAAGTATTGCTTACATGGATTTTGATTTAGTAAGTTAATACAAGCATTGAGATATAATTGAACCAAGATTACCTGAGCATTTCTTGTGTATCAACAGACAAGGATTGCCCCCATTCATGTTAGACCTTTGATGTCCTCAATGATCTTTTGTCGATCATGTCTTTAGACAAGGTTTCACATTACTAAAGTTTAATCCACAAACAACAAACAAAGAAAATAATCATGTCCCCATCATAGCATCTCTATCTTTTAGTATCCTTGAGTACCATAGAAAGACATGATAGCAAAAATTAAGACTATGTACTTTAACCGTGATTCCAATCCACGGTGGGCACCAAAAATGTTAAGGATAAAAATGGTTTATATCAAAATTAATATAAAAAACCCAAAAACACAATGGAACATGCAGATAACAAGAGTTTAAAAATAAAAGAAACAAAACTTACAACCTCTGTTACCTCATGGCTTCCATTGTTTGCCTAGTCTCGATCGATCTTTTTGTGATGAAAGTTGCCCTCAAGAAGCGCACTTCCTTGCTTCGATTGTTCTTCAAGATGGCGATGGAGAGGTGGCTAGGATACTTTTTGCATTGAAGATGAACTTCAAATACCAATGAGGATGATCTCAAGAAAATGGAATGATATAGAATGATATGGAATGATATGAATTCTGTAGAGTAATGGTATGAAAAGCTTGGATGATAGAAATGGAAGACTAGGGCTGTATTTATAGACTCATGAGAGAAAGGATCAACGATGTAGAAGAAATAAGAAGATCAATGGAGGAGAAGACTTGAGAGGATGTGTCTGAATAGAAAGAAGACAAGTGTCATAGAAAAAGCTATTCTCTTTGAGTTAACTGCTTTCATAAAGATAAGGTTTGCTTTCACAAAATTAGAATGTTTTATTCTAATTTAAGAGTTTGTTGATAAAAACAAGGCTGTTTTAAATCAATAACTCAACTTTTGCTTTTGTATGACAAGGAAGATTTATTTTTAGAAGATTTGGAAGATAAGAAAGTGAATTAAATAAATAAATTTATTTAATTACTTACACATGATTTGGAAGAATAAATAAAATATTTTATTATATTTTATTTTTGGAGAGTGAGAGGATTTAAATAAATTTAAATGATTTATTTAAATTTGGAGGAATAGACTTGACTTAATTAAATAATTTAGAATTATTTAATTGTTTGGAAGAATTTAATTAAATAAAGGATTTTATTTAATTTTGACTTTAGAAGAAGTAATTAAATATTTTGATATTTAATTAACTTAGAGGAATATGAATCAAATAAATAAATTTGTTTATTTATTTATTGATAGAAGCATTAGAATCGAATAAATATTAAGAATATTTATTTAGACCGAGTCGTGTCATTTTTAGGCGTATACACTTATGATGGAAGCCAACTTTCAAAGGGTGAAAGTAGTGATTTAAGAATATTGTTATAGTCAGGGGGAGTGAAAGAGTAATTCTAGTTTGATCAGTGCAGTAGTGTGCAAGTATGTGCAGAGGAAAAGAAGTGATGCCCTTTGCCATTGATGTCAAAGGGGGAGAGAAATCATGTGAAAAACTTAGGGGGAGAAAGAATTCAGATGTATAAAGAGAAAGGGGGAGAAGTTGATTAATACAGTATCTTGTCTTCATGATGTTATGGTTTTTCACATCAATGTTACCATCAATGACAAAGGGGGAGATTGTTGCAAGTATGTGCTTACCAGTGTTGTCATTGATGTCAACATATCTATGTTGTCATTGGTGTCAACTGTGTCCTTGTTCTAATGCTTGTTCGCAATGAGTTAGTTGCTTTGTATTATCTTGAAGATGATGAGAAAGTGTTTTTGATATTAAGTTTCCAAGTGCTTTTGAGAAGATTTGCTCTCCAAGTGGAAATAGTGTGTTGTAGAGTATTTTGGCTTGCAGGATAACTATCAGTGTTTTGATACACATATCATGTAGATTGAATATCTTTGTCTACAGTTTGGAAGTTATGTTAAGGGATGTCTATAGTTTCTATGTTTCAAGTTTGAGCCTTCAGTGTGAAGACTTGAGTGAATTCTATTCACCAAAGTAAAAACTATTTTTCTATCTATTTAATGGTGACAAGGAGAATGTATTCTGCTCCACATTTCTCCACATTTAAGTTTTACAGTCTGCGGTTCCAAGATTAAGTCTGTGATGATGTCATGTGCCTTCAGTTGAAATGGTTAGTGATTTGTTGCTCTGCAAGTGATCTTTCCTTTATGACAGTGGTTGACAGTAATGCTTAAATGCTCCAGTTTGAAGAATCTTCTAGATAAAATGTTTGGGGGTTGTGTAGAAGTTGTTGGTGATTGCAACGTGCTTGTGGATATCTCTAGATCATGTTCCTACCTTTTGATTGGTCCACAAAGTGTAATTCAGATCGTGCGTGTTCCTAAAGGTCTTAATGTTAACATCAATTTTTGTCGACTTGGTTGTTTTCACTACTTGCGATTATGCTTTAGAGTTTGTGATAGCATGTTGTAGCGTGGAAGATTGGATTTGAGTCCCAGCTAAGGCATGGTATGGTTCACATTCATTCTTCTCCTTCACAAATCTATTTAGGTCCAGACCTATTCTAATGTATGTGTGTATGCCAACCTTGGAGATTGCTCCAATGGTTGATGATTGTAATGCTAACCTTGATGTTCATTCCAAGGTTGATGAATTGTATAAATACATGTAGTGAAGTCTCAAATGAAGGATGATAGCGAAGATGCGAAGATAAGTGCGAAGTGAAAAAGAAAAACATAATAGAGGAGATAAGTGTGAATTGAACTTGGGCATAATGTAGATGCTACTTAATTAGTTCAACCCTTGGCAGTGAGCCACCTCTTGCAGTGAGCACTTATTTTGGATAGTGAGCCTTGGGTAGTGAGCCCTAAGGCAATGAGCCTTTGATTTTTGGTATTTTTACTACATATTATATTGTGAGCTAACACTCACTGTGGTTTTTCCTTATTTAGGGTTTTCCACATAAAATCTGGTGTTTATGTGTGTATGGCATTAATGTGTTCATGTTTTGAATTTGCTTTTTATGTTTAGTCTGCAATATAGTTTAAGTTAAGAAAAGTAAATGTGAGTGTGTTTTGATTGAAGAAGTTAAAGTTTTTGACACAACTGATTCACCCCCCTCTTAGTTATGGTGTGCCTTTCAACACTATCGTGATGGAAAATGACTTGTTTATGATGAAATTGATGCTTAGCATTGTCAATTGTAGGTCTGAGAGGACAAAGGAGCTAGCTGGAGCTGTCATAAAGGATGAAAACCCAAAGGTACCCTACTAACCTGAACATGAAGAATCATCACTTTATTAGTCAAACCACTATTGTATCTACAAAAGGAAGTCAACTTAATGTCCAAAGATGATGGAGATAAGTCTCAAGAGCTAGAAGACACAGGAGATCAGGCTTACTTCATTATTGCTCCTGCAGATCTAGTTCAATGTCTAGGACATGTGCACACCCATCCTAGCCATCAAGTCATGCAATGTCAATCCAACAAGCATCCATTTGGACATGTCTTCATCAAAAAATGTGCCACATACTCCTCTAAACTAGTCAACACATTGGAAAAGTCACTTGTCCCATTAGACAACTCAAAAAGTTGTTATTTCGTATTGTTCTCATGAGCTAAAAAGTTGTATTTTTATCTTTTTCCTACAAGACAAAAGCAAATCCGAGATTGTAACTACCCACTGACCAAAATTAAATGTTGTGTAATATGAGTCATTGGTGTTGGTTTAATCCTAACCATCCATTGAAAAACTCACTATGCTTGCCTCTCTATATAAATGCAACTTCTCTCATTGTAAAAGCTATGAGAAAGCATTGAAGAAAGAATTGTTGAAACTCTACTATTTTTCTAGATCAATACAAATAGAATTTCATTTACTACTGCCATTTGAGTTCATTTTTTTGATTGGATATGGTTATCATGGTTCTTCTTCATCTTTCCAATTAGTTATTTAGTTGCATTTGTGGTTAATTATTCAGATATTTGACAGATTCCCTATCCATACCATTGAAGGCTTGTTGATTGTATGTCATTGTGAATGGTTAGTTTGGACATATTTGTAAGAGTTAAATTTAATTGTGTAAGTTCATTGAACTGTGCCAGGGATTGGGTGTTCAATGAATCTTTCACAGTTTGAAAACCCTTGTATTTCCTTACAAGATTGCACAGTCTCTGTTGCATTGTGGGCTACCTGGTTAAGCAAAGATTCACTTATTGTTGGGAATCTATCTATCTTGTTATTGATCATTTCTACAATTGGCTATAGGATCTCTATCCCTTCTCTCTCCCTTTTCTCTTTTGCATTTTTATGTATCAGATCTTGTTACATTAGGTTTCATAAACTTGCATAGTGTTGTCATAGAATTTATATTTAGTGTTCATGTAAGTTAGTAGATTGCTAGTTACAGGCTAAAATTACATATTTTATAGCAATCTGAGTATACATTAGTTCATCTATGCCTTTTCAAATCAGAAAACTGATCAAAGTCATGTGTAATCAAACCCTAATGCACTAAAGTTTGTATACATTGCATGTAAGTCCCCTTAGTTCGAACAACAAAATACATATCCACTGAGTTATCTTGTAAGCTAAGACCTAGCTATACAAACCTTGGGGCAATCCTATTTTGAAGTTTTTGGATAGGATTTCTTTCAAGAGAGGTGAGATATCATGTATCTTATCTGTGTTGCTGCATGTTAAAACCACCATCAACACTATCCACCATTGAGGAAAAGAGGAAGAGGGATAAAATTGGAAAATAATGGAGGTGATACATCGGGTTTTAATATAAAAGCTCTCATATAATTGGAAATGCACAAAATAACTAGATACAGTTGATCATTCACTCAAATCTAACAAATTCTTAGCAGAGGTAAAGAACATAACTAAGTTGAGAGGAAATAAACATTCATAGATAACTAATTCTGAATTACACAGAGCTAAAACAACAGAAAAGGTAAAAACATGGTGTGTATTTTAAAAAGAAGGTAAGGTTACAACAGAGGAGGGCTCTGTTTGGAGTACAAAATTATCTATGTATCCAACCCTTATTACATCTTGCAAAAATGCATATATAGAAATTCAATACATTTGACCTTAGTCATTTGTCATCATAAATTCACCCCATGGCCTTGTCAGAAAAATATCCTTGCAAAATGAATATATGCCTTCTAAAATTCAATGTAAAAAAAATCTTGGATCATGGAGTGGCGGGGAGATATTTTCCTCTTCAATGCACTAGCTAATTCATCACCTGCAACATTAAATGTAGAAATATCTAAAATGGGGTAGTTGAGTAGAACAGATCTGCATTAATGGCAGATGAGGAAAATTGAATGAATTTTCCCTCCAAAATCCCTTTTTTAGAGATCTTTTACAACACTTCAAATATCTACATTCAGATATTTAAAGCTTACAATTCTTCACAATTCTTTGTTCTTTCTAAACTTTTGTCAATTTCTACATATTTTAGCCTATATTTTGCCCTATCAGCAAAATCAAGCTATCACAAACCATTATGTCTTTGCCCTCTCTATTTTCTGTTTCCAGTTGGCAAACTTTCAAATTTCAGAATTGTGGCCTATTTCTTCATTTTTGCTTATTTTTACCTTATCAGCAAAAAGTCATTTCTCTGAACTATTTCTAACTTATCTTTTTCATCTTTGTTTTGTCTTATCGGCAAAACTATCCTTTTCCAAACTTTCCTTTGGTTTCACCTTTTGTATCTTCTTTATCAAAAAAGTCCCAATTTTCCAAACTCTTGGCCATGTGCCTTTGGCCTTTGGCCTTTCTTTTCTCTTCTATCAGTAAAAAATGTCTTTTTCTGAACTTTTGCTCTTTGACTCGTTTTTTGCCTTATCGGCAAAATTTATCTCCGGCGGACCTCTCTTCTTTCATCACCTTTATATCTATTTTTTCCTTATCAACAAAAGTACACTATTAGCGAACCAAAAGAACCTTGAACTTTTGAAAAGTTTGGCCCCATGCCGATTCGCCTATAAGTCCTAGCTTTACCTTTTGTTTATAACTTAGTTGATTTTCCTTTGTCTATTTTGCCTTATCAGCAAAAGTCATCTTTTGTGAATTGAGCCCTCTTTGTTGGAAAGAACTCATCCCACCAAACCTAGCTTGCTCTACCAAACTTTACTTCTTCTCTTCGCCTTATTGGTGAAATTATCGATCAGCGAACTCTTGGAATTCTGAACCATCAATGCCTTAGCTGATTTTCCTTTGTTGACCCATTTTCCTTCTTTCAAACTTTGCCTTCACCTTCTTTGTCGGTGACTTGTCTTGTTGACAAACTTGAAGATTTCCAAACTTTTGAAAAGTTCATGATTTATGCATTTTTCCAACAAGCCTTCCTTTATCCCTCTTTTGTCTTAGACAATTTTCAAAAAGTTGGCTCCCTATGCCCCTTTATTGGAAAAAGTGCCCCGTTGGCGAACCAGTGGAAAAGTGAACCTTTGGAAGGTTCGTGTTTGATATAATTCACTAATAAAGGAAAAGAACATCCTTCACTTAGCCACTTTTTGAACTTTCCTCCCGCCTTTGTTGGCGAAATGGCTAGTTGGTGAACTCATGAAATTTTGAACTTGGTGAAGAGTTCAGGTTTTTTAAAATTTGCCGACAAAGGTGAAAGGAAGCAAGGTATGCAGAAATGCAAATTTTCCTACAGTGATCTACTAAGGAAATATTTATGCAAATTTTTACTTTTATAGTTACTTATTAAGATGCACATTAACAGAAAGATAAAAACAACTTCCAAATGCAAACACAAAACTTACAACACAAGATATAAACGGGCAAAACTCTTTCAGGTAAAAAACCCCACACTCCAAAGTCGTCCAATATATTATTTAGGAATCAAGAAGATCACACTATACTTGCAGAGCAAGATTTTATAGGAGTATATCCAACTAGAGATCCAGGAGATAACTTGACATCTATAAGATTCTTTCACACAACCTCCATCTCCAGCTCTTGATATATAGGAGATACAATACAGTAAATCGTTACCGGTAATTACAAAACCATGAGATAAAACCACCCAAAAGTGGCGCCCAAAATATATCCAATCAAAGATGCCTTGTGATGTTCCAAAACACACACCAACATGTGTAACTCTCCCCTTTATAGCTCTTTTATGTGTCCAACACATATTTACATTTCCAAAAAATAAGAGGTCCAACTTCTGGAGGCCATAACTTTTGATCCAGGTGTTCGATTGACGAACCATTTGATGCATCAAAAAACTCATAAAGAGATCTATCACCCTGTAACCTATTTTTTTGATTACAACAATTTTCAAGATGTTTAGAGAAGTTTTGATTACAACAATTGAGTTCAAAACTTTTTTCAGCAGTTTCAAAAAAAGAAACTTTAATATCTCACAATCCAGATATGATCTTGAATCGAAACTCACCTGATATGTTTACTTAGTTGTTTCGCACCTTCTGGGAAAATTTTAGGTCAATTTGAGGTCAAATGTAAACTTACTAAAAATAGTAAGTCTTGCCATTTTTAGCCCTTTTGGAAACTTTGAAAGTTCTAGATCATTCTTCAAGATAAAGGGTATTCGAAAAGACCAAAACTGGGAAGAATAGTATCCTTTTGAAGTTGCAAGTTTGAGACACTTTTCTTAACATTCTCCCACTTGTAGAACACCTTACATGAGAAAAGGGAGTATCAACACCATGATTTAATTGTTAGGGGCCGAGAGGCCCATAGACTCTGAACACCATCTAAACTTCTTTGTGCTCACAGGTTTTTTCAAGGAATTTGTAACATTCATCAAATTATCAACTTTCTCCAAGTTACCTTGCCATCCTCTACCATGTCACAAACAAAATGGTATTGGACATCAATATGCTTAGTCCTCACATGGAAAGTAGGATTCTTCACCAAACATATGGCACTTTGACTATCACAACAAATAGTAATCTTCCCTACATCAAACCCAACATCAGAACACAATCTCTTAAGCCAAATGGCTTCTTTACAAGAATGAGTTGCTGCCATGTACTCAGCTTCAGTAGTGGACAAAGTGACCATAGGTTTCTACTTACTCATCTAACTAATAGCACCACAAAACATAGTGAACACATAAGCACTGGTGGATCTCCTGCTGTCAATGTCCCCTACCCAATCTAAATCTACAAATCCACGAATACAAAGTGAATGTCGAGGTCCTATAGGATAACCATGATAACATAATGAATACTTAGAAGTACCTTGCAAATATCTGAACACTCTCTTCACTACATCCCAATTTACCTGTCTAGGATTAGCCATAAATCAACTAAGGACTCCCACTGTTTGGGCAATGTCTGGTCTTGTACAGACCATCGTATACATCAAACTACCAACCACACTAGCATAAGAAACTCTGCTCATATCCTCTATCTCAGAAGGAGACTTTGGACAATCTGCAATAGATAACTTTGTCCCCATTGTAATAGGAATAGTCAAAGGTCTACAATCCACCATGTTGAATCTCTCCAACAGTATGTTAAAATACTTACTCTTGCCTAACCAAAGTTTTCTGTTTGCTCTATCTCTTTTGAACTCCATCCCCAAAATGTACCGAGCTGCCCCTAGATTTTTCATCTCAAATTGTGCTGACAATTGAGACTTCAAATTAGAAATCAAACTTTTACCATTCCCAATGAGTAACATATCATCGACATACAATACAATAATGAGAATACAATCATTGTCAAACTTGTAATAAATACAATGATCTAATTTTGATCTCTAAAATCCAATACTCAACACAAAGACATCAAACTTTTGGTACCACATCCTAGGAGATTGTTTCAAACCATACAAAGACTTTTTTAACTTGCAAACCAGATTTTCTTTACCTTTCACCACGTAGTGCTTTGGTTGTGACATATAGATTTCCTCCTTCAAGTCACCATGAAGGAATATTGTCTTCACATCCATTTATTGCACTTCTAGACCATATGTTGTTGCAAGAGATAACATGAACCGAATAGATGTCAGCTTTGCAATGGGAGAGAAAATCTCACCATAGTCAATTCCCTCCACCTAAGAATACCCCTTCTCAACCAATCTAGCCTTATATTTCTCAACACTGCCATCTACACTAGATTTCTTTTTGAACATCCACTTGCATCCAACAGGTTTTTGTCCTTCAGGAAAAGGCACCAAGTCCCAAGTATTATTCTTTTCCAAAGAAGCCATCTCCTCTTCCATGGCCTCCTAGGAACTTGCATCCTTCATACCCATAGCCTCTTTCACAATTCTAGCCTCATCAATGTTAGAAATTAAAGTAAAAATAGAACTAGAAGCATGCAATGAATAACCAAACCTATCAGGTTGCTACCTTATCTACATGGATTTCCTCAAAGATAGAGGTTGAGGTTCTTCATCTTCTTCTGAACTTTCAAAGCTACTAGAGCTCTCCTTATTATTAGGTCCTATTGATGTTTTTGGTTCAACTTTCTTAGGGGTGGATGAAGGAATCTGAACCACATCATCTTTCTTCTCTTCTTTCTCTAGCTGCAAGACAACAGAAGAAGGATTGAGCTCTCTAAAGATCACAATTCTACTATAAAGAACCCTTTCAACCACTGAATCCCAAAGCTTGTACCCTTTCACATCGATGCCATAACTAATGAATATACACTTCACAGATTTGTTATCCAACTTAGATCTCTTCTCCTTAAGCACATGTGTGTATGCCTCACAACCAAATACTTGAATGTGTCTTAATGAAGGATTTTTACCAGACCATACCTCCATAGGTGTCTTATAAATGAGCATTGATGTAAGAGACCTGTTAACCAAGTAATAAGTGGTAGCAATAGCTTCATCCTAGAACTTGTTTTCAAGACCAGCTCCACTTAGAATACTCCTTGCCCTCTCCATCAACGTTCTATTCATCCTCTCTGCAACTCCATTCTGTTGAGGGGTATATGGAGTTATCTTGTGCCTTTCAATCCCATTTTCTTTATAGAACTTCTCAAAATCTACTGAACAAAATTCACCACCATTGTTAGTCCTTGAACACTTAATCTTTCTCTCCTTCTGATTCTCTACAAAAACTTTGAACTCTTTGAATCTATTAAAGACTTCAAATTTACTTCTAAGGAAATATACCCATGTCCTTCTATTGTAGTCATCAATGGATGAAACAAAGTAAATAGATTTTGAAATCAAAGGAACATTAACATAACCAAACACATCAGAATCAATCAAGTCCAACACCTCAAAAGATTTGTGAGAAGTGGAATAAAACTAAACATAGTTTTGTTTTCCATATGTGCAATGTTCATAGAAATCAAACTCAAGATTACAGTCATTCATACCCTCAAAAAGATTTTTATTTTTTAGGGTCCTTAAACCCTTTTCACCAATGCAACTGAGCTTTTGGTGCCATAACATTATCTTCTCAGCTAGAAGTTTCATCTCCATAGAATGAGCACCCTTAGGTACCTAGAAAGTAGAACCATCAGAAGTAGATGCAATAGTCCTCTTCATTGGTGAGGATGAAGACTTTGAAGCTCTCTTCTTCGAAATAGAGGCATTATTGCACTAAACTATGCATGCATCAAGCTGAAATAGAATGCCAATCTAAACACCCTTAGCCAACACCATAGATCATCTAGTCATCTTGCATCCTCCATTCGAGAAAACAACCTGCACACCCACATCATTCAACTTACTTATAGAAAGAAGGTTTCATGTCAAACTAGGGATATGCTAATGCAGGAGCATCCAGTGGTATAAGGGAAATCTTGCATCACTAAAAAAAAAAAGATGTGTTTCAAAATTGTTGATATTCTTTCCATTTCTTTTCAAAATTTGTAGTTCTGGTTCCATAATCGCTTGAATAATAATGTAGAACTTTTAGTTTTTCCAAACTGCTAAAAATAGCAACCTGTTATTTTTAAAAAGTTTGCATTTGGGCATGGAATGAAGTGCAAAATTTACAGGAAGCTACATAACTAAAAAATAAGACCTTTGGTGAAGGAATCACTGAAAGATCATTTTCGAGCTAAAAGATATTAAAGTTTCTGTTTCCCAAAAAATGCCTGAAAATTATTCAAACTCAGGTTTGAGGCACTAAATGGCCCCGTACGGGTCCAAATATGGCCAGAACTAGCAAAGCGGGTTCTTAGCGTGTAGAGCACTTCACAATCTTTCCAACGCATAAAACGGTTCATTAATCAAACACTCGGATCAAAAGTTATGCCTCTCGGAAGTTGACCTATTTTTGGAGGGAGATGCAAATTTTGAAATTTGGTTGTTAACCGCCAAAAAGGCATTAATACCCATTTTTGGGAACCCTGGGCAGTAGTAGAGTTAAGGGGGGAAGCGTAGAGTCAAGAATAGGTGGGAAAATAGAAACCCTATCTGATTTGGGGTTACATAAGTCAGATGATTCCAAAGTCTTGCGAGAGGAAGTTGTAATGTGTTGCAGCATGTGGAGGGTTGATTCCTCTAATTGTATTTGAGTTTCTGTAATGTAATAAGTTGTCCAAATCAATAAAAGAAGGTTCTATTTTTTGTGTACAATTTCTATTGTTGTGTGTTTTATGATTTACCCCCTTCATCAAGTGGTATCAGAGCAAGGGTTCCTGAGTGTGTAGACAAATTGCCGACCATAAAGTAGTTTGCACCAGGACCTGAGGTTGTGGGTTTGCTGTGGAGATAAAGATGCCTCCATGATGAAATCGTATTGGGAGGAATGCTTTGACAGATGAGGGTTTTAGAGCCCTACAAAGACAAATCGATGCATTGCAAGAGGAACTATGAAGTTGGTTTGAGCCAAGATCAAGAGAAGAAAGTGAAGATGAAGCTGAAGAAGAGCTATCTGAAGAAGAACAAGAAGCTGCAAGAGATCTTGCAGAGGTTAGGTTGTTGAGGGCCATTTTGAAGATCAGAAAGAGGCCCAGGATCAAAGTTTCTACCTATTCTGGAGATTTGAATCCGAAACAACTTATTGATTAGATCAATGACATGGAGGAGCATTTTGAGTATGAAGATGTGGAGGACCTAGATCGGGTCAAGTTTACAAAAACAAAGTTGAAGGGCCATGCTAGTATTTGGTGGAAGGAGGTCCAGTTAGAGAGGAATAGAAGAGGAAAAGGAAAGATCACCAGATGGGATCGGATGGTGGAGAAACTAAAGAAGTCATTCATTCATGTGGACTATGAGATGGAATTGCTGAAGAAGCTGCAATGACTAAAGCAAGGTAACAAGTCCGTTAAGGAGTATACAGAAGAGTTTTATAAGATTACTATCAGGACAGGCCATGCAAAGCCCAACAAGGATAAGGTAGCCTGTTATATTAATGGGTTGAGGCCAAGTATTCAAGAGGAGCTGAGCCTGGTCAGAATGACCACCATAGAAGATGCATACTAGTTTTCATTGAAGGTGGAAGAGAAGCTAAATAAAAGATTTGACAACAAGCAAAGGGGAAGAGGTCAAGGTGGAAGGACTAGTGGAAGACCCTATGGGGGCCGAAATGAAGATTCAAAGAAAAGTGAAGAAGTCAGAACCAATCAAAATTAGAGAGGAGATAATACCTACCACCCTCGTGACCAGAACAATGGAGAGAAAAGAGGAAGAGGAAGAGGCCGACCTGGGCAAGGACCTGGAAGAGGAGGTTTTAGAGGAACCTGTTTCCAATGTGGAGAAGAAGGGCATTGAGCATACGAGTGTCCACAACATCAACGAAGGACAAATAGAAGACCTAAAGGTAATGTACGAGTTGCACATGTAGATGAACATGCGCAGTTTAAGCATTCTGAAGATGCTGAAAGGGGAGAAACCCTAGTTGTTAGAAGAACTTTGTTAAATAAGGAGAAAGAACCCAATCAGAGGAAGAGTCTATTCCGTACAAGGTGCAAATGTGAAGGTAAGTGTTGCGATATTATTATCGACAGTGGAAGCACTGACAATCTTGTTTCAGAGGAGATGGTTGATAAGTTGAAGTTGACAAGAAGAAAGCATCTACATCTATATCAGATTGCATGGTTGCAGAAGGACCATAGAGCTTTGATCAATGAATAGTGTTTAGTGAAGTTAAGATTGGTGACTACCATGATGAGGTGTCGGGTGACATCATACTAATGGATGCATGTCATATATTATTGGGGAGGCCATGGCAGTATGATAGAAGTGTTGTCCATGATGGTCGTGCAAACACATACTCCCTAACAAAGGATGGAGTTCATCATAAGTTGAAGCCCTTGAAGGAGGTGGAAGAAAAGATATGTAGTACTTCCAAAATTTGCTTGGTAGATGGTAGAAAATTTTTGGAGGGTATGAAGCATGAGTGTCATTGCTTTGCATTGATTCCTAAGATTAGTCAAGAGAGATGTGAAGATGTACTAGCAGAAGTCTTAGAAATGTTAGAAGAATTTCAAGATATTATCTCTGATAATGTACTAGAAGGTTTACCACCAGTGAGGAAGATAAGTCATCAAATGAATTTAATATGAGGAGCTAGTTTGCCAAATAAGGCAGCCCATAGAATAACTCCAACAGAGAGTGAAGAGTTGAACAGACAAGTTCAGGAGTTGTTGAGGAAGGGATTGATAAGAGAGAGCCTAAGTCCATGTGCGGTACCTGCAGTATTAGCACCAAAGAAAGATGGAGAGTGGAGAATATGTATAGACTCTCGAGACATCAATAAGATCATGATCAAGTATAGATTTCCATTGCCTAGAATGGATGACATAATGGATTGTTAGAGTGGAGCCAAGTACTTCATAGATTGACCTAAAGAGTGGGTATCACCAGATCCGTATCAGAGAAGGAGACGAGTGGAAGACAGCCTTCAAGAAAAAGGAAGGCTTGTATGAGTGGTTAGTTATGCCATTTGGGCTAACCAATGCACTGAGCACATTCATGTGGCTCATGAATGAGGTATTGAAAGAATTGTTGGGAAGTTTTGTTATTGTTTATTTAGATGATATTTTGATTTTTAGTAAGACTTGGGATGAGCATATGATGCATATCAGAAGAGTTTTGGAGAAGCTGAGGGAGGAAAAGTTGTTGATCAATTTGAAGAAATGTAGTTTTACAAAGAAGGAGTTGGTATACCTGGGATTTGTTGTCTCAGAGGAAGGTCTTAAGATGGACCCAGAGAAGGTAAGGGCTTTCATTAAATGGACTATGTTAAGGAGTGCTTCTGAGGTAAGATCTTTTCATGGTTTGGCAAGTTTTTACAGAAAGTTTATCAAGAATTATAGTAGCATTTGTTCACCCCTAACTGAGACAATGAGAGGGGATAGAAAAGAGTTTAGATGGACTAAAGGAGCAGATAAAAGCTTTGATACATTGAAGAAGAAAGTTACAAAGCAACCTATTTTGTCACTTCAAGATTTCAATAAGGTATTTCAGGTAGATTGTGATGCTAGTGGCAATGCTATAGGAGCTATTTTGAGCCAAGAAGGTAAGCCCATTGCTTATTTTAGTGAGAAGCTTAATGATGCCAAGAAAAATTATTCTATTTATGATCAGGAGTTTTATGCAATAGTTTAGGCTTTGAAGAAATGGAGACATTATTTGTTGCCAAAGGAGTTTAATTTATATACTGATCATTAGGCTTTGCAGTATCTTAATAGTTAGGGAAAGTTTAACCAGAGGCACTTAAAATGGGTTGAGTTTTTGTAGAGCTATACTTTTGTTTTGAAGCATAGGAGTGGGAAGTCCAACAAAGTTGTAGATGCCTTGAGCAGAAGGCAAAATTTGTTAACAGAAATGAAGATAGAGTATGTTGGGTTTGATGAGCTCAAAAGTTTGTATCCTGAGGATCTAGATTTTGTAGAGGCCTGGAAAGCTTGTTTGGAACATGTTACTTTAGACAGACAAAATGGTTGGATTTTATAATCCAAGATGGCATGTTGTTTAGAGGAAGCCAGTTGTGCATTCCAAGGAGTTCCATGAGAGAGAACCTAATTAAGGAGAAGCATAGTGGAGGATTGGCTGGACACTTTGGTAGAGATAAGACCATTGCTATTGTTGGTGAAAATTATTATTGGCTACAGTTGCATCAGGATGTGAGAAAATTTGTGCAAAGTTATAGAGTATGTCAGATGACGAAAGGAGCAAGTCAGAATACAGGTCTATATCAGCCACTACCTATACCAGAGAAGTCATGGGATGATATTAGTATGGATTTTGTTCTTGGTTTACCAAGGACACATAGAGGACATGATTCCATTTTTGTGGTGGTGGATAGATTCTTGAAGATGACACATTTCATTCCTTGCAAGAAGACTAATGATGATGTTCATATTGTTGAATTATTTTTCAGGGAGGTGGTGAGATTACACGGTCTACCAAAGAGCATAGTTTCAGATCAAGATACCAAGTTTGTTGGTCATTTCTGGAAGACATTGTGGAAGAAGTTGAAGACAAATTTGGAGTTCAGTTCTGCACACCATCCACAGACTGATGGACAGACTGAAGTGGTGAATAGGAGTTTGGGTAACCTGCTACGATGCTTAGTAGGAGATAAGCCCAAGGGATGGGATTTGATTTTACCGCAGGCAGAATTTTCTTACAACAATTCTATCAATAGGAGTACTAGTAAATCATCATTCCAGATTGTATATGGTAATAGTCCAAGAAATGCTTCAGAGTTAAGGAATTTGGACAAAGGAGAAAAGACAAGTACCAAGGCTGAAGACTTTAGAGAACACATGAAGAATTTGCATGAAGAGGTGAAAAAGCACATTAATAAGATGAATATTTAGTACAAGGCTAAGGTGGATCAGAAGAGGAGATATAAAGAATTCCAGGTAGGAGATGAAGTCATGGTTCACTTGAGAAAAGAAAGGTTCCCAATTGGAACATACAATTTGGACCATGCAGAATTTTGAAGAAACATGATTCAGGAAATACATATGAGGTAGAGCTGTTGAGTGGGATCAACATTTCCCCTATTTTCAACATTGCTGACTTATCAGAATATCATGAAGGTGGAACAGAGGATGGACCAACAGAAGAACAGTGGAGTATTTCGACATCTACTTCAACTGACAAGATAGAAGAGATCTTGGATAGCCATGTGGAAGAAGTACTCAAAATAGGCAATATGAAGAATATTTGGTGAAATGGAAAGGAAGGACTGTTGAAGATTCTTCTTGGTTGTCTAAGGCAGAGATTGATCATTTGGGTTTTCCTCACACAAACACATGAGACGTGACAGGGTCACTTCTCAAATTACCCTGGGTGTCTGATGCAGGAGCATCCAGTGGTGTAAGGGCAACCTTGCATTACCAAAAGAAAATATGTGTTTCAAAATTGTTGATGTTATTTCCATTTCTTTTCAAAATTTGTAGTTTTGGTTCCATAATCGCTTGAATAATGTAGAACTTTCAGTTTTTCCAAACTACTAAAAATAACAACCTGCTATTTTAGAAAGTTTGCATTTAGGCATGGAATGAAGTGAAAATTTACAGGAAGCTACATAACTAAAAACTAAGACCTTTGGAAAAGGAATCACGCAAAGATCATTTGTGAGCTGAAAGATATTAAAGTTTCTGTTTCCTGAAAAATGCCTGAAAATTATTCAAACTCAAGTTTAAGGCACTAAACAGCCCCATATGAGCCTGAAAATGGCTAGAACCGATAGATCTTGTTCTTAGTGCGTAGAGCACTCTACGAGCTTTCTGACACATAAAACGGTTTGTCAATCGGACAGCCGGATCAAAAGTTATGGCTCTCAAAAGTTGATCTATTTTTGGAGGGAGATGTAAATTTTGAAATTAGGTTGTTGGCTGCCAAAAAGGCTATTAATAACCATTTTTGGGGACCCTGGGTAGTAGTAGAGTTAAGGGGGGAAGTGCAGAGTAAAGAATAGGTGGGAAAATAGAAACCCTAGCTGATTTGGGGTTACAAAAGGTAGATGATTCTAGAGTCTTGCGAGCGGAAGCTGTAATGTGTTGCAACATGTGGAGGGTTGATTCCTCTGATTGTATTTGAGCTTCTGTAATGTAATAAGTTGTCCAAATCAATAAAAGAAAGTTTTATTTTCTCTATGTAATTTCTGTTGTTGTGTGTTTTATCATTTACCCCCCTTCATCATATGCAAAACACCATTGATTCCCTTCACTCGTCCATAAGGGAATTGAATCAAGACTCTTCCACGGCCAACAATCTTCATGTGAGAATCATCACCCAAGTACACCTTTCCACCATCATATTCTTCATACTTTAAAAACCAACCCCAATGTGAGGTCATATGAAAAGATGCACCAGAGTCAATAAGCTACACATGGTCAGATGCATGTGTTGCCAAGGTAGTAACAAATGCTTCTCCTTCATCCTAAGAGGACTTGTCAGAATCTGAATCATAATTCATCTTCTTTTTCTTCTTCTCCTCCTTGCACTCCTTGTAGAAGTGACTAGGTTTCCCATAGTTCCAACATAGGGCCTTAGACTTTCTAGGAGACTTAGATCTCGCATGGGATTTGGATCTTCCTTTTTCTTCCTTCTTATCCTTTTGCTTTCACTTCTCGTTAGATCTACTATGAACCATAAGAGCCTCCTTAGCTGATTCAGAAGACTTTCTCTGCATCTCTTCAGACATAAGCAAAGAAACCACTTCATCCATCTTAAAGGTTGTAGTGGTACTCCTAATGGCCATAACAAGGTGATCCCATGAATCTAGTAAGGAACACAATAATGTCATACATTGATCCTCCCTTTCCATCTTCACACCAACAAAAGTCAACTGGGCAACAAGCATATTGAATATATTCAGGTGATCAGTGACAAATCCTCCATCTTCCATCCTCAGAGAATACAATTTCTTTCACATGAATAACTCGTTCACCAGGGATTTAACCTAATAAACATCTCCAAGCTTCTTCAAAAGATCCTTTAAAGTCTTCTCTTCATGGATATTCAAGAGCACTTAATCAGCCAAATAGAGTCTTATCAAACCCTTAGCTTCTCAATCTTTGAGATCCCAGTCTTCTTGAGACATTGTCATTGGCTTTGTATCAGATATGGCATCCCATAAATCCTGATCTACAAGCATGTCCTCCATTTTGAGTTTCTGCAACTTGAAATTACTGCCATTAAACTTCTCTATCTCAAACATCCCAGATGTGCTCACCATCTCTTGCCTGCAACAAAGATTTCAAAATCCTCTGCACAAGCTCCTACTCAAACGAAGATCAACTCAAAAAACCTCTACCCAATAACTAGAACCAAAGGTGATCAAGCACTGATACCAACTTAAAGGAAGCAAGGTATGCGGAAACGCTTCCTACACTAATCTATTAAGGAAAGATTTATGCAAATTTTTTATTTTACAATTATAGATTAAGATGTACATTAACAAAAGGATAATAACAACTTCTAAATGCAAACACAAAACTCACAACACAAGATATACATGGGGAAAACCCTTTCAGGGAAAAATCCCCACACTCCAAAGCCACCCAATATATTATTTAGCAATCAAGAATATTACAATATACTTGCAAAGAAACCTTTTACAAGAGTATATCCAACTAGAGACCTAGGAGGTAACTTGACATCTATAAGATTCTTTCATACAATCTCCATCTCTGGCTCCTGATATATAGGAGATACAATATAGTAAACCATTACCAATAATTACAAAACCATGAGCTAAAACCACCCAAAAGTGGAACCCAAATTATCTCCAATCAAATATGCCTTGTGATGTGCCTATTCTCTATTAGGATTGCACCATTATACAAAGATGTGAAACTCTGCAATCTTTCGAAACATTAGATCAAACTCAGGCTGTGGGTGACCTATGGTGAGCTTGAACCTTCAGATGGGCTAGTTCCCTTGATAAAATGATAAATTTGTAGGAAAAGGGTAAAAAAGATCTAATGGAATCACTAAAACTGAAACTGTAAATGCAGTAATGCACCTAATATTGATGGAAAACTTGCAAATCTGACTCACAATAGATCTCATAAATATATCCACACAATCCACTTTTGGTAATGCAATCACAAAAATGTTTCTAAGGAATGCTAGAAATTATCTTCTTTATGAAGGAAAAAGAGTTTTTCACAACATGAAGGAAAAAGACTTCAGTAGTACAACCTAAGACATGTGATATCACTACGCTTAACACTTGCAAGTAAGAATGAGACAATAATTTTAAAGGTTTTGATATTTAAACACAATACAATTTCATCAAATCACTCATATGAGTAGCATTAATGGAAAGGCAAACACTTGATTCCAATGAAAATAAAGGAAAATATTGCATAAAAGACAAGAAAATGGAACCTATAATCTATTGTAATCTCTATAAAATCTATAATCAATGAGTTACAAAACATTCTTTCTCTCTCAAACTATAAAGAGCAAAATGGCAAGAACTAGAAAAACCTAAGATTTTCTTACAATATATAGTTTGCTCTCTCCAAGAGGCATGAAAAAATAACTGCAGCTAACTGCCTCTAAAAATAAGCTCTCCAATTTGATCCACGAGCAAAGAATGAAATCCCTAAAAGTAAGGGTCAAAACTGCTTCAAAATGAGCAAAAATAGCTCCAATAAGCTAGTCTCCATGTGTTTGACCCAAGAGTTGACCAATTTTGTCTATTTTGACCCCCAAGTCATGTAAAAGACCTCAGTTAACTTAACTCCTCCATTTTGCATGATTTTATAATGTGACAAATTATTAAAGTAATCATTTGCATGACTTACTTTATTATGAGTTTCAATTTGACTAATTTCTCCAATTTTACAACTTGTAACAAAATAATAAAGTAATTTATAAAATATTACTTTATTAATTTGTTTACATGATATATAGTTGTAACATGAGAAGGTGGAAGAAAAATAATATACCTTATCTCTCCCTTTACATTTGCCTAATTTGCACAATTTTGCATGATTTTGATGCTAAAATTAGGTCTTAATACATGAGAGAAAAATATTACCCCCTTATGCCTCCCATGCAAAAATTAGGTCACTTACATTAAAAATAATATAATGAACTATCAAAAGTAATGATAATTGCATCGTTATCACCTTATAACTCCATGCAAAAGAAAACCTCTTAGTTGCATTACACATGCACTCAAGGCATAAGAATATATGCTTGTCTTCATAATATACCTTGCAAATATCACCATGCAAAAAATCCCTACCTTATCTTTGTCTTCATGATGTCTTCTTGCCATGGATTTGACTATCACCTTTTATATGAACATGTCTTCATATGATGTTCTTGTTTTGACTTTATATACATCATAATGCATAAGGAAAAAAGAAAATAGACCACTCTTGGTCTCCATGCATGATGAGGAATCTTTGGTTTTCGATATGATTTTGCATTACACATATAAGACATATTCGACAACCATTTTGCCTTGTCAACTAGCATGGATAATGGAGATAAAACGTACTAAAGCATTACCCTATAATGATTTCAACCCTTGACTTAGCAAAATTCAAATGTAACAAGAAATAACTTTTGGCCCACGGCCCCTCCTTGGCATCATCATTAGGATTTATCAAGACTGAGGTCTTGACCCCAATCTAGATTAGATGAATGATTTGATTTTATTTCACAAAGTCAAAATAGATGAGAAAAGGCAAGATACCATCAAACAAAACAAAGGGTAAACCCTAAAAAGTTACTTCATTTCTCATTTTGCTTTCACTTGTAAGCTCTGCAACGTTTCGCAGCCGCCGCTAGGGTTTGGTCCTTGCTGGTTTTCTTTGCTATTTTGATGGTCTTTCTGGTCAATTCTTTTTCATTTACTATGGTATCTTCAATGCAAGAACAAGGTGAGCATGTATTTTTGGGTTTCTACTAGCAATTTCTTTGTTATCTCTATTCCTTCTTCTTGCTCAGGCCGCATCTATATGTTGGGCATACATTATCTATTCTTAACAAACCTTTCTTTGTTCTTGTGTCTTATTTATCTGCAATTGTGATTTCATGCTTTTGAGAAGCTTCACACATAAAAGAAGTTGTGGCCTTTAGCTTTCTCCATATAAAAAAATAAGGTGAGTTTCTCGTTCTTCGACTCTCATGTATCTTCATTTTACACCTTCTTTTCCTTCACAAAATGATGACAAAGATTTCGAGAAAACATGAACAAAAATTGAACCTGTCAACTTGAAAATGTGGAAAGAATACATGCAAAAAAATTTCTCTTTTACTTTTTTCCCCTTTCTAACTGTCATGTGGAATATAACAGGGCTGGCACCTTTCCTTTGCACTTCTCCATTTCATGGCATGAACCTGACATGAAGTATATTTCTCTTAATTAGTTATCTTCTGTATGTTGATTATGGTACTATGACAGTCCATCATTTGTACTGATTCTTGAAGTGTTCACCTGATGTAGATTACCATTCTATGAGGCTTGTTATTTGATCAATTTTATGACAGTCTTGGCATATCCTTCAAAGTTGATTCTTTATTTATCTCAAGACTACTCCTCCTTGCACTTTTTGTATTCTATAACATCTAAGGTTGATCCTTCATGATGTTTCATCTACCTAGATGACTATCATATCTATGGCATAAATATGAACAACAGAAACATACTTCAATCATTGATAGGAAAAGAGAAGAAAACCTTTTCATGGTTGTACCTCTGTATTCTATATATTGACAACTTGATCAGAATCACTGCCTCTCTTAAGTGGGCATAGTTTATAGGAACAACTATTCCTTTTCACTTCTATGACGAGTTCACTCTTTCTGCAAGTTGACTATTCTAATACATAGCATTGTTATGAATGATGCATCTTGTCTTTTACAATCTGATATCCTTTTCAAATAAATAAAAGGGAAAACATGATGGGCTCTACCCTTGTGGTAGCCGCATTTTCTCCACATGTTTTAATGTCTTCAAATCAGCAACATTAATTTTCCTATACATGCATAGTGAACAAACAAGTTAGCATAAAAACATACCTCTTGAAGTTGATTGATCTTTCTCATGATGATCTGATTTATTACACATGTCTGATTTGATCCATTCACATAAAATACAAATTTTTTGCAAGTTGATATGTTTGTTGATAAAAGCATGTGATAATCTTAAATATTCAGAGCTTGTAACAGGGGTTTTCCCCCAATTTTGTAGGTGCACTGGTATGATCTGGAACTGAAGATAAAGACTTGAAGACCAGTTCTCAACTGATGACATCAACATTCTGATAAAAGGCAATGATGGATATTTAATATTCTCATGTGTTCTTTCTCTTTTCCTTTTATCATCAGATGTATAGCTTGCATATGTCTGCATCACTTAGTTTAGTCACTCCCATGGCTTGCGTGGGACACATTTAAACATTTCTTTAAATATGATCAGTTACTTTACCTTATGTAAATGATTTATGTATGTTTACTCTTTTGAATCAAATGCATAGGATAGAATAATTGAAACTGATATGAAATGACAGTTTCATAAATGCCTTTCTTTCACACTGAAATGTGATCACTTGGATAATTGAATCATCTTATAACTGAAAGATAAAACTAGTTAGATTATTTGTCTTTCATTGACTGTCTGATATCTTGCCATTAAATATTCACTTGTCATGATAGTTTGATAGTCCTGATTGGACTGTCATATTATCCTGTCAACTGATCCTTATTTTCTCTTGTCAAGACATCATGCATTCACTGATTGCATAACTTAAAAGTTTTATTTTACTCCTTTTGAAACAATTGCAAATTAGGTCCAACTAAATTAGGTGTGAAAATAATTTAGTAACATTTCTATCAACCTCTCAGGGGTGTTTGCCTGCTAAACAAAATAGAACCAGTAGCCTTGCTCTTCCATTGGGCATATGAGTCTTCTTTCTACCTACTTTGAAAAAACCTCCAGTAACTCAAACTAATAGAAAACTATAGCAGCAAAACTAAACTAAAACTGAAACTATTCTAGCATGTTTAAGACATAGCCAACAAAATGTGCATATGCACTTCTTGGAAAATGAAATACTAAACTAAAAATCTACTCTGCCCTACACTAACCAGCCATTGAAGTTGATCAAACAAATCCATTAACTGGATTTGTGAAATAACTTCCCTATCTGGTTAAGAAAGGATGTTCTGCAAGGTGACTTGCCACTGATAAATTATGATTCATAAGGACATACCTTATACAATGCTGCAAAAGTCTCTGAAGAATGAAAACAACTCACTAATCATCCAAACCTGATCACAGACACTACTATTATGGGGTGAATGGATAATCTCATTCTACTGTTGTAAGGTTAAAAACTGCTATGTGGGTACAACAACAATTTGTACCTACTTTTTTATCTCTTTGACAACCATATCTCTAATTGGGCATCCTCTTGCAATGGTGTATCCTTGGCTGCTACTCTTGATGTCCTGATTTGGAAGAGTTAGTCCACTTGAATGAAATGAATGAAAGTTTGCCTCTTTGACTTGATCCTGTTGATCATATACTGCTAATGCACATGGTATCAAATCATTATCAATGTTAGAACAAAAATCCTCTATAATACCTAAAAACATGCTCTCATCTAAATAAAAATTCTGCACTGAAACTATATGAATTTCATCCCTCTACTATTCCATCTGCACACTTTCCTTGTTGTCTTGAAACTGATCTTCCTCATATTGTTCAAATGCAAAAGGAAAAAGTTTAGAAAGCTGATTTACCTTGTTATACTCATCATTTATTGACTTAGGCTTTCGATCGCTATAAGAATCCAACAGAGTGGCAAGCTCCCTACAAGTTGAACAATTGGGATCTTGACAATCAGATATTGAGTTATCCTGAAAAGATTGAATATCTTCAGTTATTGCACTTGGTTTCTCTAAAAATAAATCAGATGTTTTACTTTTACGGAGAATGTCATTTAATTTAGTTTCATATCCAGTTTGGTATTCAATCCTATATTCATTCAAACCAAGATTGTTAGTCTCCAAAATGGGACTATCCTTTTGCTCTTCTAGCTAAACTCAAGTCTCAACCTCATCCTAGTCTTTATGGACCAGCAGTAGATCATGTTCTGCAATATCATCTGGTTGTCTCAAATTAGCTGGTAATTTGGGTACTTGCATGATGTCTTCATCTTGATCAACAAAATAAGGCAGTTGATCAAATAGAGAAACCACATCTTCCTCTTTGTCTGGTTTGTTCTCCATCAGAATCTGGGCAACCTGTCTTTGCAATTGAAGATTTTTCCCTGCCAATCTTTGTATCCTACTTTCATTTATCTTGTGAATAGCATTAGAGAACTTTTCAAATGATTCAAAATGTAAAGGATTTGGGGCAATAGTGACCTCTTGCTCCACATCATATGCATTATGTTTACTTTTAGATGGGAACACAGAAAAAATAGCAGTACCTTTAGCTACTAGGCTGAAACCTAGAATCTTGATAGGCTTAGATTTGACTACTTCTTCCCTTTCTTGATTTTGGATTGGTATGGAAGGGGTAGCCTTAATAAGATTTGGCATTTTATAATCAGGATGTTTGGTCCAAGAAGGCTGCCATGTATGTTCAAAAGCTTGATGACTTGGTTCAGGCACTTGATGTGACTGATATTGAGGATTAATGGACTGATTTTGAATGCCAACAGATTCCTGAGCAAAATCAAAACTTCTAAAACTTGGAATTTGATAACTACTAACCTCACTTTGAACATGCTGATTTGGAATGAATGTAGCTGTCTGGATTTGATACCTTTGTGTTTGTGCAAGCAAAAACTTCATCTTCTCCTCTTTTGCTGCTATCTCCCTTCTAAGACCTTCTTCAAACTGTATCATTTGTGCCTCCAACTCTTACTCATGAAGATAGGCTTGATAATCCATATCTTCCCGTTGCTGCTCATACTCTTGCTCATAATGATAGGCTTGATTAGCCAACTCTTCCTGCTGTAAGTTATAGTCCAGTTCTCTATTGAACTCTTCTAACTACCTTGTGGAGTCAAGTAACATACTTTTTATGCTTGCAAAATCATCCTTTACACTCACTTGGAGCTGGTTGGGAAGGGTATACTACTAGTTTTGAGGAAAATAGGCTTCTTGAAGCTGTTTTGGCTTATGCATAGGTTGAACTGGGGTGGGTGGGAGGTAAGAGTATTGTGCAAGATGATATACTACTTGGGATAAAACCAGCAATATGGTTGATCTAATATAGCTGATAAGATGGTGGATTAGCAGTATTTTCATGATATGATGGATGATATGACATGTTTCCATGAAGGATAGACATGCTTACTCATTCAAAAATTGAAAAAAATAACACCTGATCTTATGAATCCTTTTCATAGGCTGTAAAATCTAATCTATTAAAACCAGAAAGATAGAGTCACCAAGAATTTTGAAATAACACCTCTAAAAAGGCTATATTAACTGCTCATCATGCCAAAACAATAGCAATAAATAAGTTCTTTTTGAACTAAAAATTAGTTCAAAGTCTCACCGGGCATGCCAAAACCTATTCTCGATTAGGATTGCACCCTTATGCAAAGCTATGAAACTCTGCAATCCTTCAAAACATTGGATCAAACTCAGGCTGTGGGTGACCTATGGTGAGCTTGAACCTCCAGATGGGCTGGTTCCCTTGATAAAATGATAAATTTGCAAGAAAAGGGTAAAAGAGATCTAATGGAATCACTAAAACTGAAACTGTAAATGCGGTGATACACCTAATTTTGATGGAAAACTTGCAAATCTGACTCACAATAGATCTCAGAAATCTATCCACACAATCCACTTTTGGTAATACAATCACAAAAATGTTTCTAAGGAAGGCTAGGAATTATCTTCTTTATGAAGGAAAAAAGGGATTTTCACAACATGAAGGAAAAGGACTTCAGTAGCACAACCTAAGACCTATGATATCACTATGCTTAACACTTGCAAGTAAGAATGAGACAATAATTTTAAAGGTTTTGATATTTAAACATAATAAAATTTCATCAAATCACTCATACAAGTAGCATTAATGGAAACACAAACACTTGATTCCAATGAAAAATAAAGGAAAATATTGCATAAAAGACAAGAAAATGGAACCTATAATCTATTGTAATCTCCATAAAATCTGTAATCAATGAGTTACAAAACCTTCTTTTTCTCTCAAAGTGTAAAGAGCAAAATGGTAAGAACTAGAAAAACCTAAGTTTTTCTTACAATATATAGTTTACTCTCTCCAAGAGGCATGAAAAAATAACTACAACTAACTGCCTCTAAAAATAAGCTCTCCAATTTGATACATGAGCAAACAATAAAATCCCTAAAAATAAGGGTTAAAACTACCTCAAAATGAGCAAAAATAGTTCCAATCTGCTAGTCTCCATGTGTTTGACTCAAGAGTTGACCAATTTTGTCTATTTTGACCCCCAAGTCATGCAGAAGACCTCAGTTAACTTAAATCCTCCATTTTGCATGATTTTGTCATGTGACAAATTAACAAATTAATCATTTGCATGACTTACTTTATTATGAGTTTCAATTTGTCTAATTTCTCCAATTTTACAACTTGTGACAAAATAATAAAGTAATTTATAAAATATTACTTTATTAATTTGTTTACATGATATATAGTTGTAAAATCATGAGAATGTGGAAGAAAAAGAATATACCTTATCTCTCCCTTTACATTTGCCTAATTTGCACAATTTTGCATGATTTTGATGCCAAAATTAGGTCTTAATACATGAGAGAAAAATATTACCCCCTTATGCCTCCCATGCAAAAATTAGGTCACTTACATGCAAAATAATATAATGAACTATCAAAAGTAATGATAATTGCATCATTATCACCTTATAACTCCATGCAAAAGAAAACCTCCTAGTTGCATTACACATGCACTCAAGGCATAAAAATATTCCCTTGTCTTCATAATGTACCTTGCAAATATCACCATGCAAAAATCCTCACCTTATCTTTGTCTTCGTGATGTCTTCTTGCCATGGATTTGACTATCACCTTTTATATGATCATGTCTTCATATGATGTTCTTGTTTTGACTTTATATACATCATAATGCATAAGGAAAAAAGAAAATAGACCACTCTTGGTCTCCATGCATGATGATGAATCTTTGGTTTTCGATTTGATTTTGCATTACAAATATAAGCCATATTCAACCTCCCTTTTGCCTTGTCGACTAGCATGGACAATGGAGATAAAAGGTACTAAATCCTTACCCTATAATTATTTCAACCTTTGACTTAGCAAAATTCAAATGCAACAAGAAATAACTTTTGGCCCACGGCCCCTCCTTGGCATCATCATTAGGATTTATCAAGACTGAGGTCCTAACCCCGATCTGGATTAGATGAATGATTTTATTTTATTTTACAAAGTCAAAATAGATGAGAAAAGGTAAGATACCATCAAACAAAACAAAGGGTAAACCATAAAAAGTTACTTCATTTCTCATTTTGCTTTCACTTGTAAGCTCTGCAACTTTTCTCAGCCGCCGCTAGGGTTTGGTCCTTGCTGGTTTTCTTTGCTATTTTGATGGTCTTTCTGGTCGATTATTTTTCATTTACTATGGCATCTTCGGTGCAGGAACAAGGTGAGCATGTCTTTTTGGGTTTCTAATGGCAATTTCTTTGTTATCTCTATTCCTTCTTCATGCTTAGGCCACATCTATATGTTGATCTTTGTTCTTGTGTCTTATTTATCTGCAATTGTGATTTCATACTTTTGAGAAACTTCACACATAAAAGAAGTCACGACCTGTAGCTTTCTCCATATAAAAAAATAAGGTGAGTTTCTTATTCTTCGGCTCTCATGTATCTTCATTTTACACCTTCTTTTCCTTCACAAAATGATGACAAAGATTTCAAGAAAACATGAACAAAAATTGAACCTGTCAACCTGAAAATGTGGAAATAATACATGCAGAAAATTTTCTCTTTTACTTTTTTCCCCTTTCTAACTGTCATGTAGAATATAACAGGGCTAGTACCTTTCCTTTGCAATTCTCCATTACATGGCATGAACCTAACATGATGTATCTTTCTCTTAATTAGTTATCTTCTGTATGTTGATTATGGTACTATGACAGTCCATCATTTGTACTAATTCTTGTAGTGTTCACCTCACGTAGATTAGCATTCTATGAGGCTTGTTATTTGATCAATTTTATGATAGCCTTGGCATATCCTTCAAAGTTGATTCTTTATTTATCTCAAGACTACTCCTCCTTGCACTTTATGCATTCTATAACATCTAAGGTTGATCCTTCATGATGTTTCATCTACCTAGATGACTGTCATATCTATGGCATAAATATGAACAACAGAAACATACTTCAATCATTGATAGGAAAAAAGAAGAAAACCTTTTCATGGCTGCACCTCTGTATTCTATATATTGACAACTTGATCAAAATCACTGCATCTCTTAAGTGGGAATAGTTTATAGGAATAACTGCTCCTTTTCACTTTTATGATGACTTCACTCTTTTTGCAAGTTGACTGTTCTAATACATAGTATTGTTACGAATGATGCATCCTATCTTTTACAATCTGATATCCTTTTCAAATGAATAAAAGGGAAAACATGTTGGGCTCTACCCTTGTGGGAGCCACATTTTCTCTACATGTTTTAATGTCTTCAAATCAGCAACATTACTTTTCCTATACCTGCACAGTGAACAAACAAGTTAGTATAAAAGCATACCTCTTAAAGTTGATTGATCTTTCTCATGATGATATGATTTATTGCACATGTCTAATTTGATCCATTCACATAAAATGCAAAATGTCTACAAGTTGATATGTCTGTTGATAAAAGCATGTGATAATCTTAAATATCCGAAGCTTCTAATAGTGCTTTTCCCCTAATTTTGCAGGTGCATTGGCATGATCTGGAGCTGAAGATAAAGACAAGAAGACCATCTCTCAACTGATGACATCAACTTTCTGATAAAAGGCAATGATGGATATTTAATATTCTCATGTGTCCTTTCTCTTTTCCTTTTATCATCAGATGTATAGCTTGCATATGTTTACATTGCTCAGTTTAGTCACTCCCACGGCTTGTGTGGGACACATTTAAACATTTCTTTAAATATGATCAGTTACTTTACCTTATGCAAATGATTTATGTATGTTTACTTTTTTGAATCAAATGCATAGGATAGAATAACTAAAATTGATATGAAACATATGTTCAAAACATGATATGAAATGACAGTTTCATAAATACCTTTCTTTCACACTGAAATGTGATCACTTGGATAATTCAATAATCTTATAACTGAAAGATAAAACTAGTTAGATTATTTGTCTTTCATTGACTATATGATATCTTGCCATTAAATATTCCCTTGTCATGATGGTTTGGCAGTCCTAATTGGACTGTCAGATTATCCTGTCAACTGATCCTTATTTTCTCTTGTCAAGACATCATGCATTCATTGATTGCATAACTTAAAAGTTTTCTTTTAGTCCTTTTGAAACAACTGCAAATCAGGTCCAACTAAATTAGGTGTAAACATAATTTAGTAACAGTGCCAAAACACACACCAACACATGTAACTCTCCCATTTACAGCCCTTTTATGTGTCCAACACATTTTTACATTTCCCAAAAATAGGAGATCCAACTTCCAGAGGCCATAACTTTTGATCCGAGTGTCCGATTGACGAACTGTTTGATGTGTCAGAAAGCTTGTGAAGAGATCTATCACCCTGTAACCCACTTGGTTGATTATGAAAATTTTTAGAATGTTTATGGAAGTTTTAATTACAAAAATTGAGTTCAAAACTTTTTTCAGAAGTTTCAAAAAATAGAAACTTTAATATCTCACAATCCAGATATGATCTTGAGTCGAAACTCACCAGAGATGTTTACTTAGTTGTTCTACACATTTTGGAAAAATTTTAGGTCAATCCGAGGTCAAATATAGACTTACTAAAAATAGTAAGTCTTGCCATTTTTAGCCCTTTTGGAAACTTTGAAAGTTCTAGATCAATCTTCAAGATAAAGCGTATTCGAAAAGACCAAAACTAGGAAGAATAGTAACCTTTCGAAGTTGTAAGGTTGAGACACTTTTCTTAACAAAAGGGAAAGGGGAGCTTCATGCCTTGGCCAATTTTTGCTAGTTCAGGAATTTAAAAGTTTGTCAATAAAGGCCAAAAGGGGTGCTTAAAATAAGGTAAAAGCCTCAAATTTTGTGGGTTTTTCTAGGTTTTTTGGAAGGATTCTCCTGATGAATTTTTAGGGATTTTTACAAGGCAAAATAGTAGAATTTGAAGGTTTTTGGGCTTGCAAAGCTAAATTTCAAGGGATTTCAACAAGATTTTTAAGTTGGGCTATTTGACTTTGGGCAGGGGAAAATAGTCAACACTAACCATTCTCATATGTCTCCAAAGTTCTTGGAAAGTGTTCTTGAACACATAGACACTTGAGAGATAAATTATTATTTAATTATGTCACTTGGACATGTTGTAGTTACAATCTATACAGTGGTGGGACCCAATATGGGCACCCACTTTGAAAGTGGAGCCCATGGAGACTTAGAGTTGACTTCTTAAAGTCCATGCTAACTTAGAGATACTTTCTAGGAGGTGGGACCCATCTTGGGTGCCCACTTTTGAGGAGAATCGAATGTGGACTTGGAGTTAGCTTTTTTGTTTGCAAGAGTGGATAATGTTGATATACTTTGCATGAGTATGATGTGGGATTTAATATTGGAGTTAGAGATGCATGATACTTGCATGTTGCTTGCATGAGCCTATATGAGCTTGCATGGACTTGTATGTTGTTGCATGTTACTTGCATGGACTTGCATGTCACTTGTATGAGCTTGCATGGACTTGCATGTTGTTTCATGTCACTTGCATGTACTTGCATGTTGTTGCATGTCACTTGTATGAGATTGCATGGACTTTCATGTTGTTGCATGTCACTTTCATTTACTTGCATGTGAGTTACATGTACTTGCATGTGCCTGCATTTCAATTGCATCTACTTGCATGTTAGTTACATGTACTTATTGAAGTTGTATGTGCCTTGCATGTCACTCTAACTTAGGTTTAGCATTGCATGACTCTTGCATGATGCTATAGGTTGTTGCATGACTCTTGCATGATACAAACAAGTTGTTCCATATTCATATTCGGGATGCCAAGTAATGCATGTTGTTTGCATGACATTGGTGTGAGTTGGAGCACTTCAGTTGATAGAGTTAATTGGGAGTTACTAGGTGCTCATGAAGAGACATTCAATTTAGCATTATTGTTGTCACATAACACTTCAGTTAACTAAGTTTGATTTTGACTTCTTGGGCACCCATGTTGAGACTTTTAGTTGTACATCATTGTTGTCACATAACACTTTAGTTGACTAAGTTTCATTGGGACTTCTTGGTGCCCATGTTTGAGACTTGTAGTTACCAAGTGATTACTACCATGCAGCTTTGGAGTTCACTATATTGGGCACTTGGCTTTTGCATGAGGAATATTCTCATGTTATTGGATATAATTCATTGTATTTTGAGATCCATGGCTTCTATATAATGATGCCTTGAGTTGGTAGAAATTAATGACATGTTTTTGAAGTTGGAGTAATGAAGTGCCACTAGAATTCAAAGAGAATTTCAATGTTAATGTAAACTTGATTACAAAGATTAATACAAGCATAAATAAATCTTTGGATGTGGAGTTTTTTCCTACAAGGGTTTGTCCACGTAAATTTTGTGTCAACTTCCTTCATTAATTTCTTCATACCGTAATGATTAAATTGGATAAACACTAATACATCTAAATTGGATAGTCTTGAAAGTAATTTTTAGATTTGAAAACATTTAAAAGCAACATACCTGTAATTTTACCTTGTACACACTTGCTTTTTCTCAACAAATGATTGATGGCTTATGAAAATTGATTCCAAGTTCAATGGGGATATTCTAAAGCCAAATAGCCCTAGTGGTGGCATTAAAAACTCCTCAATACTCAACCTTAGTTGAAGAAAGAGCAATGGCTTGTTACTTATTTCTTTACCAACAAATGGGACCAGAACCAAGGTGAAAACTATAGTTAGATGTGGACTTATGATCATCAAGATCACGAATCCAATTAGAGCCTATGTATCTAATCAAATCTAAACATGTGCCTACTACATAGTGAATCTCATAACTATGAGTACATTGAATGTAGTCCAGAATGCTTTTAGCTACCTTCCAATGAATCTCATGTGGCTCCATCATGAAGTTTGAAACCATGCCAACTGCAAAGGAAATGTGTAGGAAAGTATGAGTCAAGTAGATGAGACTAGAAACAAGTTGGATATACAAGGTGGCATCAACAAGTGGTGTGGAACACCACACCTCATGCTTGACTCTAGATAGAAAGGGAGTTAGTGAAAGCTTACAATTAGTCATGTGAAACTGAGCAAGAGGATTAAGAGTGTACTTGGGCTATTGAAGAGAGATCCTAGAAGAGTTCTGAATAATCTCAATCCTAAGAAAGTAATGCAAGAGACCTATGTTGGTCATGGAAAATCTATATTGCAAGGTTGTCTTGACTATGGTGATGATGGATGAGGTGCTCCCTATGACAATCAAATCATCAACATAGAGAACCAAGAAAATAAGAGCATCCTTCTATCTTAAGATGTAGACATTTAGATCTAAGTAGCATTTGGAGAACCCAACTAAAAGAAGAAAGGAGTCTATCTTGGCATACCAAGCTCGTGGGGCCTATTTAAGGCCATAGAGAGACTTCCTCAATTGACAAACCAGTGAAGAATCCTGAACAAACCCATATGGTTGTTCCATGTAAATCTCCTCATGTAGATCCCCATGAAGAAATGCACTCTTCACATCCATCTGATGTATAGCCAAACCATGAGTGCAACAATAGCTAGAGTCAAGTGAATGGAATTCATCTTGGTAATGGGGGCAAAGGTCTTAGGGTAGTCAACAAATATAACCTATGAGAAACTTTTTTCCACAAGTCATGCTTTGAACTTGTCAACAGTTCCATCTGCTACAAATTTGGTTTGATATATCCAATTACACCAAACTAGTTTTCTTCCCTTAGGAAGTGAAACTAGCTCTCATGTGTTGTTCTTGATCAATGAGTTATATTCTTCCTCCATTGTTGAGTCCCACTCAATAATTCTTCGTACTTCCTTAAAAGATTGTGGACCTAAAGGACAGGCAATGTATACATGTAGAAGATACCAGTGTTGTGATTAAGTCTTATGAGTGTCTAAAGCAAAATGCCTTTTGACTATAGAGTCTGATGAACCTATCAAGGAAATGTAAAAGATGGGGATGGAGGATGAGAATCCTCAGCCTTAGAATGTAAACCCTTTGAAGATGAAAACCTACAAGTTTGAGGTGAGTCATCTGAGTCACTATTATTTCAATCCACTATGGAGGAAGGATGAGGAGGATGAGAAGCCAACCTATGAAAGCTTTCCTCAAAGTGAACACCCCTATAAATGAATAGTTCATGCATCTCAAGCTCCAAGAGCTAATACTCCTTGACACCATTAGGATATCCAACAAAGATGCAAGGCTATCTTTGAGGTTCCAAAGCCTTGCATTTCTTTGAAGGAATACATGCCCAAGTAGGGGAGCCAAAAACTTGAAAATACCACATAACCAATTTCCTTCCACGACAAGCTTCAAAAGGAGTCGTACCTTTCAAGGCCTTATGGGGAACTTGATTCTAAATGTGAGCAACATAATTAATGGCTTTAGCCCAATGTTTTAGAGTGAGAGAATGAGCATGAATCATGTAACTAGCCATCTCCTTCAGGTTCCTATTATTTTGTTTGACAAAATTGTTCTTCTATGGTGTGTATGCAACTAAATGCTAGAGATCAATCCCTTGAAGAGTGTAGAATTATTCAAAGTGGCGGTTCACATATTTTTGACCATTATATATGGAGAATCTTAATATACATCCCAGATTACTTCTTAGCATGAGCCTTGAAGTATTAAAACCTATCAAGGGCTTCATTCTTCTAGCATAGTAAATAAGCCCAAGTATATCTAGAATAGTCATCAATGAAGGTGAGTACATAGTGAGCCTTGCTAAAAGACAAGGTTGGAAAGGGGCCTAATAGATTACTATTAACCAACTCAAGGACTTGAGAAGCCCTCAAGCACTTCTCTTTATCAAACTTCTCCTCTAGATGCTTGCCCATAGCACACCTTGAACACACACCATCTAAAACACTAATTCAAGGGAGTCATGTGACCATATCCTATGAACTAAGATACTAAAGATAGTAGTAGTTAAGATGGCCAAACCACTCATGTCATAGCTTACTCACCGAGTCTGAAGGAGAGTGAGGCAAAAACATGAGAATGAATATAGTTGAGACTCATGGTCAGCCTTCCCCACAACAAATAAGGCATTATCTTCAAGATCTATAATCACCACCGAATCAAAAGAAAAATTAACTTTCTTACCTATTGATCTCTAAAACTGACAGCAAGAGATACAGCCTATGGGAAGTTCTACAAATGGGGGATTGGGGTGTGCTCTGCAGAACAACTTCTAGGATTTTAGAAGCTGGCTCTTTGGAAGTCACTGGGAGAGAGAAAAGAGGAAGAGGGGAACTAATGAAACAAAACCTACATTAAGGTGATGTGTCGACACTAAAATAGTCCATTTACCAAAAAACATAGTACGGTTATAGTTTTACTAATTTCAAAGAAGTTTGAAAGAGTATTAAACATGATTCAAGACTTCCTTATCATCACATAAACTGAAACTATAAAAGCTTAAAAAGCAACAATAAATGATTGTAACAATCCTTTAACAAACACAGAGCGATATACCTAGTAGTTTTAACAAAAGATAACACAACATAGAGGCAAGAATTTGTACAGTTGATGTATTAGATTTCTATTCACAACTCAAAATGCTAAGGCCTCAGAATTTATATTAAAATCAAAATAACTGCCAAGATCTCCAAAATTATTCCTTTCAAAAAGTGATGAACCCCTTTCTAAACAACAATTCCCCCTCTTATAGAAAACCACAGAGAGAGAGGGAATAACTGAAAAAGATTCCCCCAAGCCAATAGGACACCCATCATGGTTGACATTGTAATGGCCATATGAAAAATAAAAGTGTGCTTGCCTTATCTAACTGCTAGTGCTGCCTATAGAAAATGCCAAGAATCTGTCGAGAAAAAGGGGATACGCAGTATGAAGCTGATAAAACATGTTGGAGTACTACATGCACTTGCTAGCAGCCCACCAAGAAAATGAACCAATAGTGCATTGAGAAGGCCCCCAGAGCCTTGGAAATACTCCAGCCTGCACCTGGTGGACATGTGGCATATTCAGTTACCTCCATGCGTCACCAAAAGAAAGCCAAATGGGGGGATACATGGACATGTGGCATATTCTGCTACCTCCAAACACCGCCAAAAGAAAGCCAAATGGGGGGATACATGGCACGATGGTGCAATTCAAAGAGAGCCGTGCCCCTCCTTTAGATAGAAAATGTGTTGTGGTGACATGTGGCACTGTCTACAGACTATAAAGGATGTAAAGCAAAACCTAGATCCCCCAAAAAGAAATTGCTCAGAGGTGCCGCTACGTGGCACCCTCGCACAAGCCTAAAGGAAAAAAGCTCTGTGAACACTAGAAAGCACGTCGGGTAGACATGTGGCGCAATCTGCCAACAACATAGTCTAGGAAATCTTTAGGGCTACAAAAAAGAAAGAGCAAAAATGAAAGCTACTGAAAAAGAAGTGTATAGCCCTTAGCAACTCTTTGGGGACCTCCGCCTACTAAGGTAAGAACCCAGAAACCATGGTTTCACAAAAAGCAAAAAGCTCAAAACTATAACTTTGAGAGAGTCGATTGCAAAGGCTCCCAGTTGGTCTCTATTGGCTAGGTCTTTTGCTGGAGAGCCTCAAAATCTTGATCAAGATCGATCATTTCCTTGAAAGACAAAATGCCCAACCTGGCTGATGCAACCTCAATGTGGAACTTCAAATGTGCTAGAGGGTATAGAATTGCATCTCCCTCTGGGGTGCTTAGTGAGGAACTCAAGGCCTAGAAAATAGACTGATCTTGCTGTCGGTGCTCTAAAAGTTGTTTGATTTGAACCTCTACCATGACTGACCAATCTAGGAGGAACAGAGAAGGGAGTCCAAGTTGGACCAACTGCTCAATATGCCCTTTCATCTATTTTACTGTTTGTTCCAAGGCATGGTGACATTCCTTGGCTTTCATGGTTTCTTTATTACACTTGATGAACTCATTAGCCTTCTTTACCACTAGCCTCCTGTCATTTATTCCTGGAGCTATCAAAGAATCATTAGAAGTGGTATACAACTTCTAGATAAACAATTGTGACTTGGCCACCTTTGGGGCGCTGGAGTTCAAAATCTACTCAATGGTGGAGTCAGCCTTGACACTTAGCTCCTGAGCATCTGCAATGAAATGCAAAACTAGTTGAAGGGCCATGGCAACTGTCTTGATTTTCTCCCAATAAGAAGAATATAATTCTTGAAGCATTGGGAGAATGTTAAATTTTGTTGCATAGAGTTTGCCAGTGCACTTTACAGCCGTTGGATCTGCAAATCCTTGTCTTTCCCTTCAAGCTGCAGCTTTGTAAACTAGTCCTCCATTTTCTTTCTTTCAACTGAGACCTGGAAGGTGGCATCAGAAAGGTTCTTTTAAACCTGTGCTAGCTCCTACTCCTTGCTTTGTAGCCTTCTATTAAGGCTCTCTTTCTCCTTCTTCTCTGCAGTAGCCTCAGCCTAAACTTGATCCAACTCTAATTGTAGCCTACTCCTTGTAGCTTGTTCAACCTCCAAGACCCTTTTTGAGATTTTATCATCTAATTCCATCTACAGATGGGCAATTTCCACATCTTTTCCTTTGTACTCAGCACTAAGCTGCTCCACAATGGCCTTGACAATTTTTAGTTCCTACTCACGCTTTGCTACTTGTCTGTTGGCCTTCAAGTAATCTGTTACGACAGCCCACTAAGTCTCTTCCATCAACTCTACTCTATCCTGTGGGCAGGCATAGCTAAGGTTGAGACCAACGGCATGGACCATGTAATCATTTGGCTGCATCTAACCTTCTAGCTTACTGATGTTAGGGGTCATAGATGCTATCAGCATAGTCTATTGTGCCTCATCATACACAGTAGTCATTTTTAGGGTTGGTGGCCTTTGAGCATCCTTCTATTTTCTTTTTTCTATCCTCTCCTCTCAAGATTTCTTAGTTGCATCGATTTGACTGTTGTATTGCCCAGGTGATTGAATATATTGGCCAGTGAAAGGGGTACCCATAGGAAGACCAAAAGGAATGGGTACAATAGAAGATGCTTCATGTGTCCCTGTGGAGGCGGATAATGGTAAACTCAGAGTAGAAGGTGAGAAGGGAGGAATACTTTGCAAAGGAACCATAGAGAAATGCAGAGGTGTATGAGAAAATAGGGGGTAGAAGAGTTCAGCAATGTCATGCTGATCTACGTGGAGGATGAAACAAGAGGGGAAGTAGACACAACAAGAGATACCAATGTAGAGATAGGAGATGGGGGTTGCAAAACAGTGGGAGAAACAACTGCAACTGCAGAGACAGCAGTGTACACAGTAGGAGACACCAGAGATTGAGAAGAGAGAGAAAGAGTAAAACATACATGCACTATAGGAGCCACGGAGGTTGACATGGTATCAACTACATTCTCCTCTTCTATCGGGTTGCTTGAGCTAGTCTTTCTTTACTTCTTCTTTTTTCTAGGTTGAGAAGATACCTTGGAAGGAGATCCCTCTACTACAGAACTTGAAGAAATTTTTTTTCTTCATTGCATATGCTCACCTCTTTGAAAATCTATATCATAAGTTGTTGGTCCTTGGGGAGGAGGCGATTCCACAGGCCTCTCTTCCATGCTCACTAATTGGGACTCACCTACTATTCTCGGAGCAATTGGTGCTTCATGTTCTTCATCCAACTTGGTATTGAATACGTCATCAGAATCAAGGGAGTCATAGGTAGAATTTAGGTCATTTATCTCCTACCAGTATATCTAGAAAGTTGCAATCTTCTCATTATCTCAACCCTCATTCTCCAAGCGGTTCTTCAGTCCCTTGTGAATTTTAATTGCAGGGTCAAAATCTCTCTTCAGTTTGTAAAAAGAGAACCACACTGGTTTGGGTTGCTCAGTGGGGATGTATGCCAAATCTACACAAGTGGCAGGGGACTCAATACTCAGGGATCACCGCTCATCCCAATACCTCCTCAGCTCGTGCTCAACCTACGTTGTGACTTTCATCACTACAAAACATCTATCAGGATCAAAATTCCATTGGTCATAGATGATGTCTAGACCAAGCTCAACAAGCTTGAAAGCAAGTAGATTTTCTGAAGCTCTCTTCTTCATGGTTACCCCTACTCTAGTAAGTGGAGTGGAAAACATCACTACTTTCTTCCTTCTGGCGCCCCATTCTCCATCAACAATGCTTATCTCTTGGTCTAGCTCTAAGGCTAGAGTTATGTCAATTAAGTAGGTGGGGAGTCTGAAGGGCTCTCCTCTGAAACCATGCATCCTGGCAAAGGTAAAATTGGTTCCAAAGAACTACTCAGTAGGAGGACTACTTTTTGTCATCCAGGCTTTCTGGTGGTCTGCAATCTGGGCTGGCTTATCTCGGTGGGTTAGGTCTAAGAGTGTCAAAGTCAAAAACTAGTCAGAGAATGAATAATAATTGGAAGAAGCAGATAGGACATGAGTCCATGCAAATATCAGGATGGTCTTTGTAGGGTCAGACTCATCCACCACGTCCAAATCAATGAAAGATGAGAAGAAATCAGCACTTTGGTGCAGTATCAAATGGACCAGGAAAGAAGAATACTTGAAAGAAGATTGGTTGAAGAATTCCATCAATTGAGTATGCATGGCATTGATAATGATGTCTGTGAAATCTATTTTGAACTCCTCCCTTTATTTCCTCAAATAAAAACCTGTTGGAGTTCTTCAACATAAGAGTCAATGTCCATGCCAAAGATGAAAGAAAGCATAGAAAAGACGTCTTGCATTTTGGGATGTCAGAAGTTCACGAGCGCAAGGGGCATGTTTGGCATGGTTGTATCTTCTCTCTCGGATGAGCTCATGATTGAGAAACTTTACCTAATCCCTCCTTCTAGACCAGTAGAACTCCAACTTTTTTTGATCACATATTTCTACTGGTAGGCTAGAAGGAACACACATCATATCTCAAATCGCCTAGGCACTTACAATAACCTTAAGAAGATAACTAGAAATGATCCCAGCATCTAAATCATATGCCTGCGCATAGGAATCTACCAATTCAGAGTAAGGGTGGACTGTTGGGACCATGAACCGAGGGAGGCCACAATTCCATAATTAGAAACTTAATGAATCATAATCTCTTTTTACTGCTTTAGCTAACATCTTCTCATGGGTGCCTGAGTGGAGGCTCCTTGAGCTCCTGTGCAGTCTGGGATCATAGATTTCATCTACATAATCTGCTACAAGAAGTGCATCTTTGGACTTTCCTTTAGGTAGAATTGTTGAATTTGGTAGTTGCAGCTTTAGTGGTACATGAATGAAAGCATATGATTTTCTCTTTGAAACATCAAGGAAGAAGCCTATAGCTCCTACCTCAGTGTTGGAAGATGCTTCGACTGCGTCCATAATCACAAAACCTCTTCTTGAAACCCTGTCGTATTTGATGAATTCACGACATGGCAAACGATTGACACTCTGCTCTAACACACATTCTCAGAGTTCAAAATACCCCTAAAAACTCTGTAAATACCTCGTTATGCACCTTGAAAATACTACTGCACTAAAAAACTACTAGAAAACTACAAAATCTTGGAATGGTGTGAATGGGTTAAGGGAGAAGCATTTAACTGCCAATGTTTAATGCATTCATGTGAATTAAATTCAGTTTCCCTCGGGATGTGCAGATTTATAATGGACAGGTAAGGCACGACTTGTAGCATCATCTTTTTGGGGAAAGGACACATGGCAGGTTGCATTAAGTAACCCAATAGTGGTGTGTGGGACATCTCTCAAGGAAACCTATTTGGCTATAGCTGAGTAGGAAAGACACCTAGCAAAAGGACAAAAGCAGGCGCACAAGGCACTTATTAGAAGGAAACACATGGTGAAAGCAACAAGCAAACTATTTACAAAGGAAACTAAAAGAGAAGCAACATTAATTAAAATGGTTGAGATGGATCCCATTCACTAGAATCCTGAGGGTATTTCCATCCAAATATTCAAGTTCAAACACATTGCTCTCTTTGTAGTTAATGACCCAGAAAGGTCCCTTCCACAATGAATCAAACTTGGCATGTTGTCCTGGCTTAGCAGCTCATTCGTCATATTTTAGAACTAAATCCCCTTCATGAAAACCTAGATCCAATGTCTTTTTGTTGAACCATCTTTTGACTATTTGTTAGCGACTGATTAGGGCATTTTGAGCATTTTCTCTGGCTTCTTGTACATTGAGTAGTTTTGCTAGTCTCATTTCCATAGCATTGTTTTCTTTGGTTTCTAGAGATTTAAGTAACTATAACACCAGGATTTCCATAGAAATTGGTAACACTACCTCCTTCCCATAGACTAAATCATACAGACACCTTTAAGACCTACTTAGGAGTAATTTAGTCAGCCTAGAAAGTCATCCGTAAATGTCTATGCCATTCTCTCTAGTGATTTGAGACTATCCACTTAATCAATCTGATCAAATTCTTGTTCATAGACTCCTCTAGCCCATTACCTTGCGGATAGTTGTTAGACGAAGCTTTGAGAAAGATCCCATTGTTGAATGCAAAGTCTGATATTTTAGAACCTAGAAAATCTCTTGTATTATCTAAAATGATAGCTTTTGGGGGATCGAAATGTGCCACTAAGTCTTCTAGGAAGTTGAGGATCTCATTTTCAGTGGCATGTTTTAGCCAAACTGCTTCTGACCACTTGGTGAAGTAATTTGTTGCTATAAGGATCCATTTATGAACAGAACTAGGCATTGGGTTGATCATCCCAATAAAATTTAAACCCCACTGAGCAAAAGGTTCATCTACCAAGATCAGGCTCAAAGGCATGGTCGAATTCCTGCGTTTGCCAACAAAGAATTGACATTCTCGACATGTCTTGGCATGATTATGGCAATCTAAGAACAGAGTCAGCCAATATTATCCTACGTGCATGATTTTGATTGCGGTTGTTTTTGTTGAGAAATGACCACCTATGGGGCTACTGTGAAACTCGTGTAGGATTCTGATTTCTTGTAGATTATTCACGCATTTATGGAAAACTCCATTGAAGTTCCTTTTGAGCAAGACTCCTTCAATTAAGGTGTACCCAGCTCCCTATAATCTATAGAATCTCTTTTTGCAAGAAGGAAGGCTGTTGGGGTACCTACCTATTTCCATGAATCAGATTCTATTTGCAACCCATGATTGTTCTGGTTCAGATTGATTCATCAGGATCTTCTTTGGAATTTCTTCTTTGGTTGTGGATTCAGCTGCGTGTGCTAGGTATTCATAGAGTCCTTTCCCTCATATCACTTTAGTAGGTCTAACCTCTATATCATATATTCTAGAATCTTTGTGATCCAATTTGCTCTCTTATTAATGATTTCTCCCTCCATGATATACTCCTGGACACTTGAATGTGCAACTTAAATCATCACCTTGCCTCCCACAATAACGTGTCTAGATTTCTTCAGACCCTTCACTATAGAGAATGCTTGCTTTTCCAAAAAATTATATTTAGCCTCATATTCATGCAAGGTCTTCTAATGGAAGGCGATGGGTTGTTCCCCTTTCATCTCTACATCTTTCTGCATTAGTACTACAACAATACTATGTTTACCACCATAAACATACATAATGAAGTCTTTTGAAAAGTCAAGATTAACTAACACTAGGGCTAAAGAAATTGCTTTTTTTCTATCTGCAAAAGCTACTCTACCTTCAAGAGTCCACTTGAAAATTTGATCCTTTTTTAACATGAGGGTGATTAGTCTAACTAGCCTGCAGAAATTAGATATGAATCTGCTGACAAAATTAATCTTTTTGAGGAAAGATTGGACTCCTTTCTGTTGATCATGATGTTCAGTCATTCACAAACATAGAATAAAAGTTACACAACAACCTTTACTCATCTTGAAAGATACGATGAATTCAGAGAATTCATGATCCCAAGTCTCTGTTGATTAGGTCTTAATCTACTGACGTTACTCAGTGGTTGATGTGTGTTGCTGTTTTCCATTCAGGGGCCTTACGTGTTTCTGTAAAGTTCATCATTATTTCTCCAAATATCCTGCTCTGTATGTCTGCTCTGCATAAATCTCCAATAATTCTACCTCTGCACTGTGAATTTAGTCAAATAATGTGCCTACAGGCTGATATTTGCATGATTTCTACCATTATTTGCAATTCTTTGCATGATATTTTCAATACTGCATGCATTTAACTCAAATATGCTAATGATTTTCAGTTACCTACAGGATGTCAGCATATTTCTCTGTTCTGCTTGTTATTTATCATGATTTGCAGTTATGATGATGAATTTATGAAATTAAAAAAAGGAAAAGGGTTAAAGAATGAGATTCCCAAAACTACTTGACTTAGATCACTGATCCACATACAAGCTCCCATACATGCAATGAAAAGAAGGAAACTAGAATCATACTTCACCAGGACATTCCACAAATCCGCATGATCTAGTGCAAATCTTCAAAGGAAAAGTTGACAACAACATGTAATGAAATGAAAGCGCTTCCAGTTGAACACAGCATTCACCAGTACATATCCAGAAATCAACATGAAGATTACGTAAAATTTACAATCAGGATGTAATCTGAAACTTCATATCCATTCAGTATGCTCAAGAACAGGTACATTTATAGTGATCTGAAGAAAGAACCTTGACATTTCAACAATTCTATCCTCATTAGTCTCAGTAATCCGATCTCCTAATTGATTCTATAGTAATCAGCCTTCTTGCCAGATATTTTTTCTTTTTTTGTTCCCCCCTTTGTATATCTCAGGATCTGGCTCTTATATAGAACAAATGCCAGAAAACAGTTACAATGATCCAAGGATCAGGATCCTCTCATAATAATCAACGGTCCAGATGAAAAGCACATGCTTTGCCAGTTGGCAAATGTACAGCTGGCACAGAATATTCCAGCATCTTTGATTTGATTCGGTCTCCAGCTGGCAAACAGCATATTTGACAATATCCTCCTCATTTCTAGTTCATGTTGCCTTCATGTGCAAACATACAATGCTCAGCAACAGCTCTAACAGCATCATGACTTCCTGCAAGTAAACAGACAAACATTAAGTTCATCATCATGTGGATAAACAACAGGAATTTAAACATTTTATTAAACATGCCTCAAAATGTGCAGCTACAGGCAATCGGGCTTCAAATCAATGAAAATTATGCACTAAATGCATAAACAGCTTTAAAACACTCGGGTCAACCATCGTTTCATTTTCCCGCCCATTTCATTGTATATCGGGTTCAAATATGATCATGCATCGCAACATATACAATGATTAAATCGTATTTCATAATATTTTGGGTCTGCCTTTGTATGTGATGCATGTATGTATTTCGGCGTGACCACATACTGTTGGAATGGCAATTTTACATTAGGCCGACGGTTAAACTTATACCGACGCCAAAAATCATGATGATGTCCATCCATCGGGAAGACATGTTCTATCGGCATGATAACTCAAGATAAGGCCGATACCAAGACTTAAAACTTTCGTCTGCATGATATTTTGGAAATATGATGCTCCCCCTTCCGAATGTCCAGATGACGTCACCGTCATGTTTCACTTCTGTATATTGGGGAAAGAATGACATCATCATCATCATCATGTCGAAGGAAAATAGGAGGATATGAAATATGATCCTGCTGCTGAGGAATGGAATATGATGATGATGTCATCGTCATATCCGGGCTTCATTAAAATGCAAAAGATGACGTCACCGTCATGCTTAGTTAAGATCAGGGGATAAATGTAATATCGGGTCACCTAAGGAAGATGATCAGGTGGTGAATGTAATATGACCCCTTTGCGGCCAAGGTAACCCTCTCGAAAGATCAGGATGATGATGATCATCAGGATATCTGGGGCTTTTGTTAAACTTAGAACATGACGTCATCGTCATATTCGCGAACCGGATCATGTTTTGGAAAATATCCTGCCGAAGGGAAATGTGATGATGATGTCATCCTGATATTTGCTTCTTCGTTTTTCAGGTTAGGATGACGTCATCAGGATATTAGCAAAAGGTCATATTTCTCGGCAGGAGGACATTACGAAATATCGGGTAGACAAACAAGATCATGATGATCTTGACAACATGACAGGATGAAAATATGATAATCCTCCTCATCGAATATCATGATGACGTAACCATCATATTCGTCTTCGAAGCATGAGGATGAGTTGAGGCCATCATCAGGTTAGCGCTAGGGTGATATTTAAAATATGATCATGCTAAGGAATGGAATATCACCCTCCCTTGAAAAATAGGGTGATCATCATGATCATGCAAAAGGAGATTAGGAGGATATGATGATGTCATCATCATATTAGCGAATATCAGCAAATATGACCCTCCCTTGAAAGATCAGGATGATGACCCTCCGATAGGATTTTGACGTGCGCATGCAAATATGCAGATAGTGGATTTTCTAAGCAGGGTGATATTATAATATCAGCATGATATTATAATATCAGGTGATGTTGTGATATCATGATGCTCGTATAATTTGAAATATCGGGTTACACTCAAAACATGATGCTCACGATGCGCATAAGGTCATTTGACGGGTAAAGGGCACTATCACCTAAGATTGACGTCCGGATATTTCGACTGCATGATTTTATCAGGTGATAGACCAAGATCAGGATGACCTTGACAACATGACTGAGGATATAAAAATATGATGATCACTTGCGATTATCAGGTTTGACCAAAACTTTGATTGTGCATAACTTCCTCATATGGACGAATTTTCAGGTGATGTAAAAGGGAAACCTGCATGGAATTTCAAGCTCTTTCTAAATATGAGGTCATAGAAACAAAATATGAACTTTGACAAACTGACCTCATGATGATGACCAACCTCATCGAATATCATGATGATGATGCACCTGACTCATTTTTACCAAACCGCCAGAAAACAGACAACACAAGCCAAGCCAAAAGTTGGGTCCCTGTTTTGCCAAGTTAAAATGGGGCGTGTTGTGTAACCACACAACAACTTACCACCAAAGAAAACAACAAAATTCAAATAATTCAAAAGGTGAGGATAAATTAAAACATAAATTTCCAACTCCTATTAAGCATGAGCATCCTAATCCTTTCTAACTGGTATCATGTTCATCAATGTAACAGTGAATTGATAAGGGATCAATTGTGTGCATGTGATTCATATACTCATCTTGAAAGTGAGTTGAATAAGTCAGTGACTGGTGTTAAGCTACGTAGTTTGGTTCATCCCTCATAGCCAACCGGATAGAGCCTTGCTGCCAGCAGGCGTCCATAGCCCCAGCAAGGTTATCGTTGCAATTCTCCTAAGTAGAGCCCCACTGCCAGCAAGCGTCTATAGCTCTGGTAGAGTTACTTAGATGACTTAATCTGGATTTTAGAAAATCCATTTTATTATTTTATTTATTTTATATTTTGAATTTAATTCTTAAGATATAACAGTTGTAGCCTCATGATACAAGGAATGGTCACTTGTTGAAATTAAGTTGAGAATTGCAATGGTAGCAAGGGCAACCTTTAGATTTTTCACTTAACACCTACACTGATATGTTCAACAAACCCAAGGCTGTTAGGTGTGTCATTGTGAGGATCACCTTGACTCAAGAAAAGTAGTACTGATGAATATGATACCACAGACCTGATCAAGAATACCTACACTGATATGAGTTACAACCTATGTAAAAACTTATATCCAACTTTGGAATTCTAACAATTTATGCAGTGTTCTTAAGTAACAAGGTGCACCAGTTTTGCCCAACCAAAACAAAGACTCAACAATGCAAAGCAAAAAGCAACCTGTACAAACAGCTAACCTACAAAGGAAACAACAGAAACAGAACAAGAAAGCAAAACAAGCAAACTGTACAAACAACTAACCTACAAAATTATATACAAACCACTACTAGGCAAACAAAAACCAGCAAAAGACCCAAAGACACCTGTATTTGCATACTTATTTTGATTGTGCAGGAGCATTAGGGTATTAGTTATGGTTCTCAACCTAGCAAATTTATCTTTATATTCTGAAAAATATTCTGATATTCTGAATTCACTGTATTCAACAGAATGACTCTTGATGATCAGCAACTGAGGAAGCTCATCATGTTCATGATTAACCCATATGCATGTCTTATCTCCTGAATTTCCATAATCAAAATAATAATCAACATCATTTACTGTGGAAAGGAGAAATACAACCTGGTGTATTTCTGATTTTGTTGGACATGCTTCTTCATTAGCAGTTGGTCTTCCATTTGTCATTATATTTTCATTGCTTGGCTCAGTGTCTGGTCTCTCTTCAAATTGAAGGATGTATGACTCTTGATGTATTAATTCTTCATCTTTATCCAACTTTATCCCTTCATTCCAGATGTTTAGTTTATCCTCCAGTTTAGGAAACTTCTCAATATTTTCTTCAATTTCCTGCACATCAGCATCTAAATAAGTATCTTTATTATCACAACCTGATATACAGAAATTTATCATTTCTAAATCATGTGACTGTAAAAGAGAAACAACTTTCACTTGATAAGGACACTCCCCTGTTTCATTCTCAAAATATTTCTGGAGTGACATCTGATTATGCACAACAACTCCAAAGTCTTCTACATCTTCATCTTTCAGGAATTGTTCATTGAATAATTCACATCTTCTATCTATTAGAGGATCTGGTTCCATTAACCTGCAACATTCTTGTATTTGATCATTTAATTCAAAGAAGTCAGGTAATAAATCAGCATTTATTTTCTTCTCTATGACTCCCTGAGTTACTATCATAGGAACTTCATCATCAGGAGTGCATTTAAATTGCTCTACTATCTGTTTACACTTCTCTTTACCATAGAATGACTCCAGGAAAGATGTTTCATCTTCTTTATCAAAAGTATTAGGATCAAAATCAAAAATATTATCCTGATGACTGGTTTCATCTCTAAAATTTTCACAAGATTCATACCTGCATACTAACTGATCCTTACTTGTATTAGGAAGTAGAGAACTCCTATCAATCCCACCATAAAATGAATCCAGGAAAGATGTTTCCTCTTTTTTACCTTCTGGAACTGATTCAGCCACTATATTTTTCAGAATCTTTTTCAACATGATCAAGCAGGTGTAACAATCCCTTTCTGAATGCTCTTCATCATGTAATCTGCACCAGCTTTCAATCAAGACATCATCAGTGGATAAACCTAATATTTGACTACACTGTATATTTCTAGACAAGTATAATTCAAAATCTTCAGAGCGATCCACTTCAGTGTCTGGACAATTAATAACTTCTGGTGCTGCATCTGCTTGTTGCTCCAGAATTTCTTTATTTTCCTGCCAGACTTCTTCATTTTCCTGGCAAATTTTGGCCCTGAACACATCCGGGAAGAATATTAGTCCTTTCAAATATAAATCCAACCTTGTAAGGAAAGTTAAACAATTTATTTCGCTGTGTTCCACAGTCTAGTGTATCCTGCAACAGGTGGATAAACCAAAGTTAGACAAACTGTGAGGGTAAAGCTGCCTACTCAAAGTTTCCTGAAATAAAGGAATGTTAACTTGACAATTGCCTTCATATACATCCATCAAAATGAGACTCTATTTTTCAATTTTTTAGTATTTTGAAATTTTAATGAGATCCATCATATCTCAGAATAAAACTTGAAACTCCAGAAAATCAAACTAATCTTTGATGTTTCAAGCTAGATCTTGGCAAAGGTGCAACCAAAACATCTCAGATAAGAGATATTTGCAGATATTTAACTGAAATGCTGAAATATTTATGCAATATTTGTAGAAATCCAGAAATTCACAGCTCAGGCCCTCCTTCTAGCACCAATTTATGTTGCATTAGAAGCGAGGGGCCTGCATAAAATGAATGATGATTGAAGCAGTGGTGTCTTTTCCAGTTCTGCCCTCCTTCTAGCGCCAATTTATGTTGATCATGATGTTGATCATATACAAACATATCACCAGCCCTCCTTCTAGCGCCAATTTATGTTGATCATGATGTTCAGTCATTCACAAACATAGAATAAAAGTTACACAACAACCTTTACTCATCTTGAAAGATATGATGAATTCAGAGAATTCATGATCCCCAGTCTCCGTTGATTAGGTCTTAATCTACTGACGTTACTCAGTGGTCGATGTGTGTTGCTGTTTTCCATTCAGGGGCCTTACATGTTTCTGCAAAGTTCATCATTATTTCTCCAAATATCCTGCTCTGTATGTCTGCTCTGCATAAATCTCCAATAATTCTACCTCTGCATTGTGAATTTAGTCAAATAATGTGCCTACAGGCTGATATTTGCATGATTTCTACCATTATTTGCAATTCTTTGCATGATATTTTCAATACTGCATGCATTTAACTCAAATATGCTAATGATTTTCAGTTACCTACGGGATGTCAGCATATTTCTCTGTTCTGCTTGTTATTTATCATGATTTGCAGTTATGATGATGAATTTATGAAATTAAAAAAAGGAAAAGGGTTAAAGAATGAGATTCCCAAAACTACTTGACTTAGATCACTGATCCACATACAAGCTCCCATACATGCAATGAAAAGAAGGAAACTAGAATCATACTTCACCAGGACATTCCACAAATCCGCATGATCTAGTGCAAATCTTCAAAGGAAAAGTTGACAACAACATGTAATGAAATGAAAGCGCTTCCAGTTAAACATAGCATTCACCAGTACATATCCAGAAATCAACATGAAGATTACATAAAATTTACAATCAGGATGTAATCTGAAACTTCATATCCATTCAGTATGCTCAAGAACAGGTACATTTACAGTGATCTGAAGAAAGAACCTTGACATTTCAACAATTCTATCCTCATTAGTCTCAGTAATCCGATCTCCTAATTGATTCTACAGTAATCGGCCTTCTTGCCAGATATTTTTTCTTTTTTTGTTCCCCCCCTTTGTATATCTCAGGATCTGGCTCTTATATAGAACAAATGCCAGAAAATAGTTACAATGATCCAAGGATCAGGATCCTCTCATAATAATCAATGGTCCAGATGAAAAGCACATGCTTCGCCAGTTGGCAAATGTACAGCTGGCACAGAATATTCCAGCATCTTTGATTTTATTCGGTCTCCAGCTGGCAAACAACATATTTGACAATATCCTCCTCATTTCTGGTTCATGTTGCCTTCATGTGCAACCATACAATGCTCAGCAACAGCTCTAACAGCATCATGACTTCCTGCAAGTAAACAGACAAACATTAAGTTCATCATCATGTGGATAAACAACAGGAATTTAAACATTTTATTAAACATGCCTCAAAATGTGCAGCTACAGGCAATCGGGCTTCAAATCAGTGAAAATTATGCACTAAATGCATAAACAGCGTTAAAACACTCGGGTCAACCATCGTTTCATTTTCCCGCCCATTTCCTTGTATATCGGGTTCAAATATGATCATGCATCGCAACATATACAATGATTAAATCGCATTTCATAATATTTCGGGTCTGCCTTTGTATGTGATGCATGTATGTATTTCGGCGTGACCACATACTGTCGGAATTACAATTTTACATTAGGCCGACGGTTAAACTTATACCGACGCCAAAAATCATGATGATGTCCATCCATCGGGAAGACATGTTCTATCGGCATGATAACTCAAGATAAGGCCGATAGCAAGACTTAAAACTTTTGTCTGCATGATATTTTGGAAATATGATGCTCCCCCTTCCGAATGTCCAGATGACGTCACCGTCATGTTTCGCTTCTGTATATTGGGGAAAGAATGACATCATCATCATCATCATGTCGAAGGAAAATAGGAGGATATGAAATATGATCCTGCTGCTGAGGAATGGAATATGATGATGATGTCATCATCATATCCGGGCTTCATTAAAATGCAAAAGATGACGTCACCATCATGCTTAGTTAAGATCAGGGGATAAATGTAATATCGGGTCACCTAAGGAAGATGATCAAGTGGTGAATGTAATATGACCCCTTTGCGGCCAAGGTAACCCTCTCGAAAGATCAGGATGATGATGATCATCAGGATATCTGGGGCTTTTGTTAAACTTAGAACATGACGTCATCGTCATATTCGTGAACCGGATCATGTTTTGGAAAATATCCTGCCGAAGGGAAATGTGATGATGATGTCATCCTGATATTTGCTTCTTCGTTTTTCAGGTTAGGATGACGTCATCAGGATATTAGCAAAAGGTCATATTTCTCGGCAGGAGGACATTACGAAATATCGGGTAGACAAACAAGATCATGATGATCTTGACAACATGACAGGATGAAAATATGATAATCCTCCTCATCGAATATCATGATGACGTAACCATCATATTCGTCTTCGAAGCATGAGGATGAGTTGAGGCCATCATCAGGTTAGCGCTAGGGTGATATTTAAAATATGATCATGCTAAGGAATGGAATATCACCCTCCCTTGAAAGATAGGGTGATCATCATGATCATGCAAAAGGAGATCAGGAGGATATGATGACGTCATCATCATATTAGCGAATATCAGCAAATATGACCCTCCCTTGAAAGATCAGGATGATGACCCTCTGATAGGATTTTGACGTGCGCATGCAAATATGCAGATAGTGGATTTTCTAAGCAGGGTGATATTATAATATTAGCATGATATTATAATATCAGGTGATGTTGTGATATCATGATGCTCGTATAATTTGAAATATCGGGTTACACTCAAAACATGATGCTCACGATGCGCATAAGGTCATTTGACGGGTAAAGGGCACTATCACCTAAGATTGACGTCCGGATATTTCGACTGCATGATTTTATCAGGTGATAGACCAAGATCAGGATGACCTTGACAACATGACTGAGGATATAAAAATATGATGATCACTTGCGATTATCAGGTTTGACCAAAACTTTGACTGTGCATAACTTCCTCATATGGACGAATTTTTAGGTGATGTAAAAGGGAAACCTGCATGGAATTTCAAGCTCTTTCTAAATATGAGGTCATAGAAACAAAATATGAACATTGACAAACTGACCTCATGATGATGACCAACCTCATCGAATATCATGATGATGATGCACCTGACTCATTTTTACCAAACCGCTAGAAAACAAACAACACAAGCCAAGCCAAAAGTTGGGTCCCTGTTTTGCCAAGTTAAAATGGGACGTGTTGTGTAACCACACAACACTTTCTTATTCACATGCAAGGGTAATCCCTTGATAGCTTGCACTCTTTTGGGGTCTATAAAGATCTTGTCTTTGGATACCACATATCCAAGCAGCTTCCCTTACAGAACTTAGAATACACATTTTTTTGGGTTTAAAGATACCCTGAACTCCTGACATCTTTGGAAAACTTTCTCCAAGTGACCGAAATGATGCTCCTTTGACTTAGAGAAGACTGTAAGGTCATCTAGGTAAATAAGTATAATCACATTGATGAGACATCTGAAGGCAACGTCCATTGCTCGTTGGAAGGTAGCTCCATCGTTTGAAAGGCCAAAGGGCATTTTAGCATATGCAAAGGTTCCCCATTTGGCAATGAATGTGGTTTTGTGATGGTCCTCCTCCTTTACCCAGACCTGGTTGTATTCAGAGAAGCCATCTAATAGAGAAAACATTTCAAAACCTACTATAGTTTGTAAAATTTGTTCCATGGAAGGTAACAGATAATGATCCTTTAAGGATGCCCTATTCAAATCTCTGAAGTCTACACATAACCTGATGTCTCCGTTTTTCTTTCAGACTGGAACCAGGTTGGATACCCAGGTAGAATGCTTGATTAAATATATTATTTTTTAATCAACAAACATTTTTAGCTCCTAAGCCATCAAAGACTCTATCCTAGGATTGACTGGTCTCTGCTTTTGTCGGATAGGTTTGGCCCCTTCAACTAGATCAATGGTATGTTGGATTACGTTGCGATCGTATCCCTTTAGATCATCATAAGACCATGCTACTGCTCTGTCATATTTGTCACAAAAGGATATCAACCTTTCTTTGTCTCTTTGAGAGACGTCTTTCTGAACTTTCATCTTCTTGCCCTCCGATATCAATATCATCATAATTGCCTTTATCTGCAACAAACTTTTTCTTGTCATTCCTAGCATCATCACAATCAAACAGATTTTCTAGCATGATCAAACCTTTTGGGAGCTTATTTGTTCTAAGCTGAATGATCTGGCCTTCGTAGGCTTCTTTGACTTTTAGGTGCAGTTGTTCTGTAAACTTACAAGATTGCTGGATAAACAGGGTAATCTGGTCATCGCTCTCGAAAACTTGCCAATTTTGATCATTGTCAGGGATCGCCAATCTCACAATTACCCACACAAAATGCTTATTATCTTAGAGGTCTGTGACCACGTCAAACTATGACCAATTGTGGCCAATCTATTAGCGTGTATGTTCCAAGATCTTGGGATCGCTTGAATATTCAAGGCCTCAAAACCTTCGATCAGATCCCATACTCTATGGTGGTAGGATCGTATTTGCAAATTTTTTGCTGTTGAAGTCCCTCTTGGTTGTTTTATTACTAGTTCGGAGTCACCAAAAACACTCAACTATTTCACTCCCATTCACTCTGCCAAATTGAGGCCTTGGACTAGGCCTTCATACTCAGCTTCGTTGTTAGTGCAGGTGAATTGGAAGTGGAAAGCCCATAGAGTCTCTTCCCTGATGGGAGATACTAGTCAGATGCTGACTCTCAAACCATTCTTGCATCTTGCACCATCAAAGTGCAGAGTCCATAGACTAGAATGATCATTGAGATCTCCATCATGCCTACCTTGGCTTTTGGTGATGTCAGGAATGATTTGATCTTCATCGTAGATTACATCTAGGTCCTAAGGCCAGTAGCATGGTGTGTATATGGAAAAATGGATTAAATCTAAACTAAATAAAACCAAAGAACCCAATAACATAAAGGAAACGAATCTAAGTAAAATCTATAAATCACAAATCAAAGACAAATGAAAGCTCTTACCAAAACCTGTATTGTTCCCTTTTGGAGATATGTGGATTGCTCAATGTAGCTGCAAAGCCATGGCCGCAACAAGCAAGTATGTGCTCAAGAGATCAATGTCAAAAGATCATTATAGTGCTCAATCCAAAGGGTGATTTATTGCTATGCCAAAGGCGAGCTACAGTGACCAAAAGCGAGCTACTGTTATACCAAGGGCGCTGAAGTAGAGTTTTGCCAGAGGGGGATTACTGCTGACCAACGGCGATCTACTGTATTACCAAAGGCGAGCTGCTGTAATACTAGGGGCGCTGAAGTAGTGTCTGATGTTTTTCAAAGGCAAGATTTTTCTGCTTTCTGATTGGATTGGTTTGGCAAGAGAAAACACAGCAAACAAGTGGTCAAAAAAGGCACAAGGACTGACACAACAGATAGTGTATGTTCAAGGCTCCAAACAAGCCCAATGTTTCCACAGGTCTAATACAGTTGCAATCAATAACAAGCACTTTTTATCCCTAGAGACAAGGTTTCATTGCAGTAGATCAGCTCACAGCTTAATACTCCATCGATAAAAATATCATTCCATAAAGGTGTCGGATATTTAGTATCTTTGCGAGAGACGATAGGTAGGGATATCTCACCCTCCCTTTGGAAAGCTCAAGTAGCTCACAAGAGCTTTAGGTCCAAGGGAATACTATCTCTTCTCAAGGGAGCCAATGGTGAGTATCTTAAGGGTTTAAATCGATTTCCCTTGCATTGATGATTACCTCAATGTTCAGAGGTAGGTCGGGTAGTCTCTATCTAAATTGGTTCTTAGTGACTTTGAGGGACCAACGCTTTACAAGTAATGCGACAAGCTACTAAAAGCTTTAACCAATCCTACTAAGAGTTTCAAACACTTCGCTCAATGTGAAAATTGTTTCCACAAAGAGCTAGTACACCTCTTTTCAGTTTTGCACCACAAGGTAAGGCTGACGTCGGTTAGGACTTGGCTTTCGCCTTATCCCTCTTATATAGCGGTTCAAAGGAAAACTCCGCTTAGGGTCGTCCCTTTTGGATGAATCGCAATCCAAAAGCAGGCCCTTCTAAAGGAAGTATAGAAAAGTAAGAGCAAGCACATCAAACAAAGGTTCAATTGTCCCGTTATAAGAAAAATAAGGTGCCACTAAGCTATGCACACACACGATTGTAGTTGTAAATTGTCCCTTATGAAATGAAGTGTTTGGCATTCATGTCCATTGTCCTTTAGAAAATTGAGGTTTTTGTTCATACATGTTCATTGTCCCTTAAGAAATGCAGTATATTCCTAAGACTTAGATTGCAAGAAAAGATTTGTTCAATTATCCTTTTAAGCATGCAATGTGTTTCTAAGACTTAGTGAGATAAATCAAAAGAGGTCTTCAACGCTCGTCCTGCATGAACATATTAAGAAAACACCTATTGGCTCTGTGTGAGTAATAAGAAGCTGCAACAAGTTAGTTAGTTCCACCAACAATTCACAAGTTAGCGAAAAATAAATCAACTTTGACCAAAAGCGTGTTACTGTCTTACCAGAAGCGATTCACTGTAAACCAAAAGCACTTTAAGACAGATGAGAAGCGCAACAGAATATTACCAGCAGCATTGAACAATAACCAGAAGCATTGTACTGTGATTCCAAAGGCGCTGCGATAAATACCAAAAGCGTGCAACGATAATAACAAAAGCACTGTAAAATATCCAGGAGCACGTCACTGTGTAACCAAAAGCGCGATACTGTGTCGCAAAAAGCGTTGTGCTGTCTCAGATACAGAAAATATTAGTTTTTGTCAAAATAACCAGGCAAAAATGACTTTTCATGGTGGATCTACTGTCTGGACAATGATATCTGATAGATCTGGGTCGTGAAATCTGGAAAACTTAGAAAATGGGGCAACACAATAGATTAGCAGAACTTAAGGATACTCCTAAATAAATCAGCTTAGGAGATATCAAAAATCAGGTTTGGAAGACAAATACACCAGCTTGTGCAAACAAAATCACAGATCTGAAATGAGAAAAACCCTGCAAAAGCACCGTGAATAAAGTCAAAACCTAATTTTAACCAGAAGCGCTTAACAAGGCCACCAATAGCGCTTCTCTGTGTCACCGAAAGCGCTACTCTGTGCGGCCAGAAGCGCGGCCGTGCCACCAGTAGCGCTGAACTGTTCCTACAAGAGCGCTTAGAGATACTACCAGATGCGCTGTGCAATATCGTCTGCGCTGTGCCATACTGTGACTTCAAAAAAACAAATTTCTCAAAGAAACAAAGGGATTAGTGGGTCCCACCGGGCGTGCCAGAATGCGTATATGGAAAAATGGATTAAATCTAAACTAAATAAAACCAAAGAACCCAATAACATAAAGGAAACGAATCTAAGTAAAAGCCATAAATCACAAATCAAAGACAAATGAAAGCTCTTACCAAAACCTGTATTGTTCCCTTTTGGAGATATGTGGATTGCTCAATGTAGCTGCAAAGCCATGGCCGCAACAAGCAAGTATGTGCTCAAGAAATCAATGTCAAAAGATCGTTATAGTGCTCAATCAATGTGTTGTGTATGCTCAAAGCTCTGTTAAGTATGCCTGAGAATACGATCGAAGAGAGAGAGCTCAATGAAGGAGATGAGGGGGGTTTATATAGATTTTCAGGAAGATCGATCAACGGTCCAGATAATTTAGAAGAATCAACGGAGGAGATAAGTTGAGGAATGTGCAACGAATGAGAAGAAGACATGTGTCTTGCTTTCTTTTGCATGAGAGGAGTTATCAAGAATAGAAGAATGAGTTAACTTAAGAGATAAATCAATTAAAAGAATAAAGCAATCAGTTAAGTGATTTAAAACAAGAAGAAGGGATTTGCATGAGAAAAGAAGATATTTTGCTTTATTAAATATAGAAATATTTAATTGATAAGCAAAAAAGCTTGAGTTATATTAGAGATAACTCAAATTAGAAGAAAAAACAATTTAAATAAATAATTGATTTATTTAAATTTAGAGAAGATATTTTTGGAAGAAGTAATTAAATAATTGGAATTATTTAATTTAGAAGATTTAAAAGGCAAATTAAATAAATAAATTTATTTAACTGTTGTGCATGATTTTGGAAGAACAGAAGATTATAAATAAAATATTTGATTTAATTAAATAATTAAGAATTATTTAATTTTAGATAAGAGGGAATTTGTTGAATTAATTAAATAATTGGGATTTATTTAATTAATGTAGACTTAAATTTTTGGAAAGAGGATAATGATCAAATTAAATAATTAAAATTATTTAATTGTGGAAGAATATAAAGGAATTTAATTTAATTAATTAAATAAAGAGGATTTATTTAATTAATGTTGAATTTAGGAGATTTAGAGGAATTTGATGATAATTAATTAAATAATTAGATTATTTAATTAACGTTGAAATGCAGGTGATGAGACAGATAACGAAATGCAAGTAGCATGACAAGTTGGTCATTTTAGGGTGTCTACATTTTGCCCCTCTTTGATGCGATGCAGCTTGCAGCATTGCTTCAAAGAAAATAATTGTTGAAGAGGTGATACCATTTTTATGCCCCAGTGTAGCTAGTTGCCCCAGCGTATGCCCCCTCGAGCGGGAAGACAGGGAAGCGACAGAGGAAAGGTGTTGATGCTCGACTAGAAGATTGCACGACCAGGTAGGAAGAAAAGCAGAAAACGGGGTGGGAAAGAAAACTAAGGGGGGGGACACTATAAATAGGTCCCATGGGGACCACAATCCTCATTTGCACCCATTGAGATTCTAAATTTAGAGAGAAGAGCTTCTAAACTTAGTTGAGAGAGAGGTGAGCAGACAGCGCGGAGAGATGCCGATTCCAATGCATAGACATCGGGCGGAGCTGGTGCGGACCTACGGGAGGCCAGCAGGAGCTCCGGTAGCGGTAAGTGATTGAAAACCCCCTTTGAATTTGTCGATTAGGGGTAGATTAGGGCTAGGTTTAGGTAGTGTCAGCTATGTCAAGCAAAAGCGCTTTAGGAAGTCATAGCGCGTATGGTAGAGGATTGCAGCGCTTTTGGCGCGGCTGGTAGTCGCCTGCAGCGCATGTGGTAAAATTGAATCACTTTTGGTGTTAGATGTCCGCACCGCAGCGAAGTTGGGAAATCCCGCAGCGTACTTGGCTAGGTAGTGTAGCGCGCTTGGTTAAGCAGTGCAGCAGAAATGGGGGGAAGGGGAAGAAAACGCGTCGCGTCAGGTATGACAGAGTGGCGCGGTTGGTATGGCAGAATGGCGCAGTTGGAAAAACAAGGCGCATTTGGTTCAAAAATCAAAGCGCGGCTGGTTGAACAGGAAGGCACGGTTGGGGGAGCGGGACAGCGCGTTTGTATAAAACTAAGCACTGTTGGTTTGAATAGAAGAAAAATTAGGGTGCAAGTAGAAGAGTGAGGCTGCCAAAGAGGAAAGGGCAAGTTGGGGGTTGCATAGCAGAGTCTAGGGGTAGATAGGATTATGAGGATTTGGTTATGGAAGAACTGACACGTGATTTGTGATGGATGCAGAGGATTTTGCCACCACTGATGTCGCGAGAGTGACATCACGCGATAGTGCATGAGGTGGTTCAGCTTACATGGGAGGAGGACGCATTCCTGGAGCATGCGGGACTATGGCACGTGGCACACTTGACACACATTAGGGCGAATCTCGCCCTAGTGACAGCAGTCATGGAGAGGTATCACAGCGAGACCTCGTCATTCCACTTTCCGATAGGGGAGGCGACAGTGACTTTGGAGGATGTATACCACATCCTGAGGATCCGGATAGACAGAGAGATAGTTGACTTTGACCCAGCACGGGGCAAGGCAGGCTTGGAGGAGGTCTTCTGTACAGATGACCTGTGGATAGACGATGGGGAGATCTGATGGGCAGATGTCCCGAGACTCTGTGACAGGATCCGTTGGATAGTTGCATCACTGATTGGCAGCTTCCTGTGCCCAGACTGGAGATCTAGAGGATTATCAGTAGGCTGGGGGACTGTACTATCGGGGATGTTCACTCATGGCAGACAGTACGCATGGGGACCCTGCGTGCTGGGACAGCTATATCATGATATGCATTACTGCATATACAGGAGAGGTAGGAGCCTCTCAGTAGGGGTGACTCTATTACAAGTGTGGGCGTGGGAGCACATTCCAGTTATCTGACCCATGGCACAGCGCCACCGAGACAGAGGGGAGCCATATGCGTTTCTATATGATGGGGTGATGACACACCGGAGGATATGATCTGTCAGCTACTGGAGGCGGCAGATTGACGAGATGGACATATTTATATGGAGGCCATGGTTACTATGCGAGGAGTGGCCGGATGAGCACGAGCAGCTCATGTACTGTAGACAGGCTCACTATCTGTTCGGTAGATGGACAGATATGATAGAGAGATATCTTCCTGAGCGGGTATTTAGACAGTTTGGCCTACCATAGGGGCTACCAGTGGGGGAGGCCACACATGCTAGGATGCGGAGAGAGACGGGAGACTGGGACGCAGTGATCCCAGTGGCAACAGCATTAGCAGAGGTGCGGGGACTTATCCCCGTGAGATGGGATTGGGACTCTGGGCTAGCAGACCCAGGGACACTGCCAGACTATGATCAGTACTGGCAGACACACAGGCCGATGAGATTGACTACACCAGGTGTAGTAGGGGCAGTGGGAGAGGTATTAGTCCTTGGCGGAGAGGCCAGGATGAGGCAGCAGGCCAGGGCAGCTAGGCAGCAGGCAGTGGGCCAGTAGGCAGGCGGAGAGGGCAGCGGCCAGCAGGCCGATGTGGAGATGGTAGAGGCAGTGGGCCCGGTCGTAAAGACTGACTTACAGAGAGCAGAGAGACTGCGGCAGGAGGAGATAGCTCGGAGGACTCGCTTAGAGCTCCGGATGGCTCGGCTGAGGAGAGACAGGGATGCAGCGCAGGCCGAGGCAAGGCAGGCAGAGGCCACAACCCAGGCGCAGACACAGGCGGCCACAACAGCACAAACAGCCCTAGCACAGGTGCAGGCACAGCTACAGGCACAGGTGCAGGCATACAGGCAGCTGCTGGCCCAGATACAGGCACAGGCACCGGCACAGGCACAGCCGCCAGCCGCACCAGCAGCAGATGCAGATGAGATAGCGTAGGCTAGGAGAGAGAGAGACGCAGAGGTGCAGCTGCGTTTGACAGCGAAGGCCACACTATTCAGAGTGAGGCAGGAGAGAGAGGAGGCACGCCATGCACTGGGTGCCGATCAGAGGACACTATACAGCGAGCTCATCCAAGTGCAGGGCGAGCTTGTATCAGCGGGCAGAGAGGCAGAGTATTACAGGGGCCTATACGTGGGTGCGGTGCCGGCAGCTCAGCAAGCACTGAGTTATAGAGACAGGAGCAGGTCAGGGGCATCAGGATCCCGAAGGACAGGGCAGTCAGCGTCCTCAGTTAGAGGGCCACTTTTGTCACCAGGGGGAGGAGGAGGACCATCAGGGGGACCTCCACCGAGCACAGGGGGAGGCCAGGGGCCACAGCAGGAGGGCAGCTCTACCCACTAGGGCACTTTCATTTGTATTGTATCATATTGTATCATTTTGGACAGATGCCTGCGTGCATTCTGATGTATATTTTGAGGGCTCTTGATAGCCTTGATGTACTATATTGGTGTATATTTGGATGTATACACATTTTTGTATTTATTGATGTAGACACCGAGATTTTGTATTATGACGGCCGTTACATGATATATATATATGATGATCTGTTCGACTCACTGTTGTTCATGCTTTTGTGTATGCATTCCTTGATGTCATGGATGTGATGATATGTATGTAAGATTATGGATTCATGTGATGACATATGCTATTTATACGATGCTTATAGATGTATGATGATAGAGATATATGATGATATAGTTGTGATGACTAGTGATATCTGACATGTGGGTTTTGTAGATATGCACCAGAGAGGAGAACAGGAGGAGATGGAGACTGTTGATCGATTACTGTAATGAAAGCGATATAAAGGATGTGGAAATGGATGAATGAGCTTGTTGCAATGGCTTTGCATTTGTATATAAAGAGCAATCCTTAGTTTGATATAGCACGTGGATAGTTCGCCACCAAGGTATAAAAGACCAAGGTGCAGTAATATCCGAGTGCGTGGACGTTGACTCTGCAAGCAAACGGTTTGAACCTAGATCCTCTAGACATAATATAACCTTGTTGGAACATGTGAATAAGCCATAGTCTTGAATATAAAATAAACTTCAATACATGTAAATGCAAGAAGAATTATTAATATGTAAGATGCTAGGGCGTAACACACACAAGATAAATAGAATGCTAAGAAAGATGCTAGAGATCATTCCTCAAACATGGCACACAGAAAGCAATGACTATGCCCCCAATCCATACTGCATCGCAACATACCAAGATTATAGATAAATCAAGGTAGCTTTGAATAGGTATGGGAATAGGGAACAAAAGATAAACCATAACACAAATTGACTGACTTACAAAGTAAACATACAGCCAACATATTCTCTTGCCAAAGAGGTTGCTCAGGATAGATTGGATAGGAAAGATAACAGCCTTATCGTAGGAACTCTATGTCCGTTAAAGGGGGCTATCTACCTAAGAAGACAATGTCTCACTTGCAGGAAATGCCACATGTTGCAGGAGACGCGTGTGTTGGTCTCGACAGTGGAACACTTCGAAGAAGACAAGCTTGTTGATCTAGGGCTTGGATAAGCGGTACTTAGCTGATGTTGGCAATCGGTATGCAGGACAGTAGATGACTCTGGAAGGAAGCTTCTTTGCTTTAGGTTTTGCGAAGGACTATTGCTTTGAAAGGATGCGCTAGCTTGCTGCTTGAGTTAGTCAAGTCGAGGCGAATGGATTTTGAAAAATGGAAGACTAGAAAGGTGACAGTGTTAATGGATTGAAACGGGTGGAGAATGATGGATCGTGTGTGCCTGAGTACTGGATACATCCTTCGTATTCCAGACTGCCTACATACCCTGTATCCACGGGATCAAGGCACACTTACGATGGAAGATGAACGTGATAAATATGTAGTTCTGGATAGAGTGATGAATGGGTCAAGGTGAAAGGAGGGGATCTTATGTACCTGAGTACTGGATACTTCCTTCGTATTCCAGACTGCCTACATACCCATATCCATGGGATCAAGGTACTTTAAGATTGAGAAGAGATGATATGTAGTTCTGGTTAGTGTGATGATGTGGGAAAAGAGCGGAGAAGAGGTGATCTTATGTACCTGAGTACTGGAAACGTCCTTCGTATTCCAGACTTCCTACATACCCATATCCATGGGATCAAGGTACTTTAAGATTGAAAAGATGATATGTAGTTCTAGTTAGATGTGATGATGTGGGAAAAGTGTTGAGAAGATGACAACCTTATCGTAGGAACTCTGTGTCCGTTAAAGGGTGTTACCTGTGGAAATGAGACAAGATTGAAGTATGCGCTGCGAACCACGAATCCTAGACTGAAGCTAAGGAAAGAGTTGCCCCCATTCCGGTAGAGGAAACTGTAGGGGTGACTGCTGAAGCAGACATAGAAAGCTTTGACCTAGGACAAGACAGTGTTAACTGTAGACACAGATCAAGACATGGGAAGACGATGAGGGACATTGACAAATTTCCAAGCTATACTAGATAGGGAGATGGAAATGCAAACAAAGTCAATGGTTTTACTATGGATGGATGGATGAGGCACGTTGCGAACTGGACAAGGAGTGGACAGGACTCGATAGATGATGGATGCTGACTCTACGCATAGCGCCTGTTTGCCAGGTTTTCACTATGGTACTTATCCAAGACGCCTATTTGCCAGGTTTTCACCAGAGGACAAATTTTTTTGGATTTTTTATTTTTTATTTTTAAATTATTTTTTGATTTTTTGCGGGAATACTCTGAGGATCAAGCATGGAACTTCTTGAGATGGACACTGTTAAGTGGCTCATCTAGAGGAATGCCATCAGGGGTAGCTAAAGTATAAGCTCCTGATCCATATGCTGCTATGACAATGAAGGGACCTAACCAATTAGGCTCAAACTTGCCCTTCTTCTCTCGATCTGCTTGATTTCTCTGATTCTCCTTAAGTATAAGATCACCAACTTGAAACCATCTTTCTTTGATCTTTTTGTTGTAATTACGTCGGAGGTGGTTTTGATAGACATGGAGATGATTAAGTGCGGCAAGGCGCCTCTCATCGAGTAGTTCAAGCTCAGCTAATCTAGAAGTACGATACTCATCTCCGCCGATCAGGTCCTGCATGGATACTCTGAGGGATGGGATCTTGACCTCTATAGGTAGGATGGCTTCAGAGCCAAAGACCAAGGCATAGGGTGTGGCACCAGTTAGTGTTCTGATACTAGTGCGGTAGGCCCATAGGGCGGGATTGAGTTGCAAGTGCCAATCACGACCAGCTTCATTGACCGTTTTCTTTAGGATCTTGAGAATGGTTTTATTGGAAGCCTCAGCTTGGCCGTTACTCTACGGATAGTAGGGAGTTGAAAAGTGATGTTGGATATTGTATTGTATGCATAAGGCATGAACATCTTGGTTCTTGAATGGTCTCCCATTATCAGTGACAATGGCTTGGGGAATACCATACTGGCATATGAGGTAGTTTAGGATGAACTTGGCTATTTGCTTACCAGTGATATAGGTCATAGGAATGGCTTCCACCCACTTCATGAAATACTCAGTGGCGGTAATGATAAACTTGTGGCCATTGGAGGAGGAAGGGTGGATTTGTCCTACGAGGTCGAGACCCCATTGAGAAAAAGGCCATGGAGTTGTCACAGGTTGTAACTCATGAGCTGGTGCGTGAATCAAATCTCCATGTTGCTGGCATTGTAGACACTTCTTAGCAAACTGTGCAGCATCTTGCTCTATTGTAGGCCAGTAATAACCTGTTCTGAGTATCTTCTTAGCAAGATTAGGACCGGAAGAATGTGTGCCACAGACACCTTCGTGTATGTCTCGTAAGGTAGCTTCGGCTTCTTCCACGTTAAGACATCGTAAGAGGATACCATCGAGACTCCGGTGATATAGTGTATCACCCAGAATGATGTAACGAGAGGATCGACGGATAAAGGTTTTGCGTTGGGTGGATGATAGGTCAGGGGGAAAGGTTCGGTGTTTAAGGTATTCATAGATATCTTCGTACCATGGGGAATTGGGACCAACAAGTTCGCAGATGATTTCAGTAACAGGAACATCGACGGCTGGTATCAACAATTGCTCGATCAAGAATTCACATTTCTATGTATTTGCAGGCATGTCAATCAGTGACCCTACAGAAGCCATAGAATCCGCAGCTTTGTTATGCTCTCTTGGAATTTGTTCAAATGTGATGGTAGAAAAGTGTGGTTTGTAGGCATCCACTAGTTGTTTGTAGGGGACCAACTTTTCATCCTTTGTTTGGTATTCATCTGTGACTTGGCGAATGACTAGCTGTGAGTCTCCATATACTTGTAATTCCGTGATGTCCCATTGAATTGCTGTATTGAGACCTATGAGGAGTGCTTCATACTCGGCTATGTTGATGGTGCAAGGGAATGCTAGCTGATATGACTTTGGAATGTAGTCATTCTGAGGTGTAATAAATAAGATGCCAACTCCTAATCCATGCTGTGTGTAAGAACCGTCAAAGTACAGCTTCCACATTATGGAGGTAGCCAGAGTGAAGAGATTCTCATCAGGAAAGTCTGCTACCATAGGATGTGTATCTTTCATAGGTGCATCTGCTAGTTGATCCGCAAGGGCTTGTCCTTTGATTGCCTTATGATCTGTGTACTCAATATCAAACTCACTAAGGATCATAACCCATTTAGCTAGTCTGCCTGTGAGAGCTGCTTTTGCTAGTAGATACTTCAAGGGATCAATCTTGGCTATCAGATTTGTATGTTGGTTCAGCATGTAATGCCGCAACTTTTGGGAGGCAAACACTACTGCTAAACAAGCCCTTTCCATTGGTGAATAATTGAGCTCGTATCCCACCAAGGTTCTACTGATGTAATAAATTGCATGCTCCTTTCCTGTGTCATCATTCTGTGCTAGCAGGGCCCCTAGGGCCGAGTTTGTAGTGGAAATGTATAAGATCAATGGTTTGTCCGCAACTGGTGGAACCAATATAGGAGGTGTAGCTAGATACTCTTTAAGTTGATCAAACGTTGCCTGACACTTGTTGTCCCATCGAAATGAGACATCCTTTCGGAGTAAGTGCTAAAAGGGTTGACATTTATCTGCTAGCTATGATATGAAGCGCCGAATGGACTGCAACCTTCCCTATAGGCTCCTTAGTGCTTTAAGGTTCTTGGGTGGAGGCATCTCCACTATAGCCTTTACTTTTGCTGGATCGACTTCGATGCCTCTATGAGATACAATGTATCCCAATAGCTTCCTTGATGTTACACCGAATACACACTTCTTTGGATTGAGTCTTACTTGGTATTTTTCAAGCCTGTCAAAGATCTATCCTAGAACCTATATGTGATCCGCCCTAGAAGATTTAGCCAATATATCATCAATATAGTCTTCCATGATGTGATGAAAGAGATCATGGAAGATCACTGTCATTGCTCTCTGATAGGTTGCTCCTGCATTCTTCAGACCAAACGGCATGACACACCAACAATAATTGCCCCAAGGACAACATTCTTCTACTCTCATCCTCAATCAACCCCAACTGTCGCAAATCACTTCTACCTATGTTCCTCCACCACAACATTCTCCTACTCTCATCTTCAATCAACCCCAACCGTCGCAAATCACTTCTACCTATGTTCCTCCTCCACAACGTTCATCCACGCTCAACTTCTTTCATACATTGCCTAGCCACTCTCAACATTCCCAACATCAGGTTTCCCAAAGCTATGTGCCACCATCACAACCTAATCAAACGCACTTTAGCTTTCCTCCCCCCAATATGTTTCTTCAACCATCGCAAAGCCAACATTCTTACCTAGCACCACCTCCACCTCTGCCTAATCAAGGCCTCCAATTCCAACCCAATCTGAACCAATCATACAATCCATACAATTCCAATCAATCTTACGACCCTTACAATACCAGTGTGCATGGCTTACATTATAATCTTCCATATGGGCAACACCAACCGCTTGTTGGACAACAGGAGATGTTACCAACCCCTCCCACGACTATGGAACTAAAGATTGCGGAGGTGCAACAACAGCTATCTGATCTTACGTTTGGCCACACCAAAAAGACCTTCTCTTTAGAGGAAGTGTGTCCTTATCCTTTTGATCGGTCATTACCAATGATCCCTTTTCCTCAAAATTTCACTATTCCCAAGTTCGATAAGTACAAAGGAAAAGGTGACCCAAAAGACCATCTTAGGGAATTTTATCTTGCTTTCTTCGAGGTCTCTCACAACGACACATATCTTATGCATCTCTTTCCTCGCAGTCTTGGAGGTCAAGCAATAGAATGGTTCTCACACTTACCTACGGGTATTAAGTCCTTCAACGAGCTAGCAGAGAAGTTTGCCACCCATTTTTCTTACAACGCAGAGCATGAGATTTCCATGACGGACCTCTACAACAATAAACAGAAAAATGGGGAAACTTTCATTTCTTTCCTCCAACGATGGAGACAAATGGCTAGTAAATTCCCTTTCAAGATTCCGGAGAAACAGCTTGTTAGCATATTTGTGCAGAACCTCAACCAAGAGTTAGGTTTCCATTTACAAATTCTTAGTGCTACAACCTTCGATGAAATCACATACAAGGGTATCAAAATTGAGAAGGCCCTCATTGCTAAGGGTGTGGTCAAAATCTTTAAGGAGACGAAAGACAGCAATTCTCATCAACAATCGAACGATAAACCCAAATATTGGAACAAGAACAAAAACGTGGTCAACGATGGGGTGGTCGATACTAAGCATGTCCAAACGTTGCAAACACCGCTGCAACTCTCCAAACCAAGTCAAGCTCCACCTCAACAACAGCAGCAACAAAGGCAGCCTTATCAAAATCAACAACGACAACAGGAGCGGCCTCAACAAGATTACCCTCCACGACTTCAATTCACTCCCTTAGGAGTGCCCATCGAATCGGTCTTACAGCAAGCTTTGTAGAAGGGGCTCATAACCTTACCTGATGCTCCTCCTTATGGAGAACCTGTCTACAAAACTGCACGTTACAGAGACAATGAGTATTGTGAGTTCCATAGGAGCAAAGGGCATCAAACTGCATCTTGCATGAAGCTTAAGCACCTCATCCAAAACCTCATCAACGGTAATCAAATCACTTTTGAGAATGAACCACTAGCGCAACACACAAACAAGGATCTCGATATGTACAAGGAACCATTCCCTCATCATGGTCCACCTCCTCCTCAGGATAGGGGTAAAGGTATCAATCACGCTTCCATGTCTTTCGATTCCATTGTAGGTCATTTTGAAGAGAGTCGAGTGTCTACCCTCACCATCAAAGACAAATCTACGGATTGTGCTATTACTACTCGTCGAGGTCATGTCACCATCCGTGCACCTACACCTAGGCTTCCGGTTCAGTCTGATTATAATCTTGTCGAACATCTAGGGAGAACACTAGCACAGATCTCTATTTTGGACCTCCTACGGTCATCACCTGCACATAGAGTGGTGCTAGAAAAAGCCCTCCAAGAGTCCTCGGTTCCTAACAACATAGCGGTCGTGGATTTCCAAGCTATCGTGGGTAATATTGCTTCACCTTACAATGTGGTCTTCTCTGAGAAAGACCTCCCCTCTCACGATCCTTGTCACAACGATGCCCTTCATATTGAAGTTCTCATCCATAAGCACAAAATCAAACGCATCCTCATAGATGGTGGTGCTGGTCTCAACATCTGTTCTTTAAAGTTACTAAAGCAATTGGGATACTCTGAGGATCACGTCAACACTGATCATAGTATTACAATCAAGGGGTATGATGATGCAGAACGCCGTTCAGAAGGTGTTATTCACTTGCCTATACAACTGGGCCCAGTCATGCTTGAAACCAGATGTCAAGTCCTTGATATCGAGCTGCCTTACAACATTATTCTTGGCCGCCCATGGATCCATGCAATGAAAGCTATTCCCTCCATGTACCATCAGTCCCTCAAGTTCCCATACAATGGTACGGAGATCACCATCCCAGGAGATCCTAATCCTTTTGAATTTTGCCGTGTCTTGCAAGGAAGCTATAAGAATTGCAACTAAGTGCCTAAAAATGACAAAGCCCTTGAATCCCCTCTCTATGTTGACCCTGAAACTCTCATGCAAGCCTCTACAAGTGAACCTACACCCCTCCCCAAAATCACAGCTCGTGTCCGAGATATAGGCTTTGGCACTTATGATATCTCAGAATCTTGTTGTGTAGGGCGGATGCCTTTATCTCCAAAATCTTACGGCAAACCACCCCTTGCCAAAGTTACCAAAAAAGCAGCTATTCTTCCCCCAACATTCCTAACCCAATTCCAACATGGACGGTTATTGGAAGAGGAAACTATTGAGGACATCTCTTCTTGGCTCTACAAGGAGAATATTGCTTGACTGGTATCGTGACTGGTTCTTTCTCCTTGTAGAGCCAAGAAGAGATGTCCTCAATAGTTTCCTCTTCCAATAACCGTCCATGTTGGAATTGGGTTAGGAATGTTGGGGGAGGAATAGCTGCTTTTTTGGTAACTTTGGCAAGGGGTGGTTTGCCGTAAGATTTTGGAGATAAAGGCATCCGCCCTACACAACAAGATTCTGAGACATCATAAGTGCCAAAGCCTATATCTCAGACACGAGCTGTGATTTTGGGGAGGGGTGTAGGTTCACTTGTAGAGGCTTGCATGAGAGTTTCAGGGTCAACATAGAGAGGGGATTCAAGGGCTTTGTCATTTTTAGGCACTTGGTTGCAATTCTTATAGCTTCCTTGCAAGACACGGCAAAATTCAAAAGGATTAGGATCTCCTGGGATGGTGATCTCTGTACCATTGTATGGGAACTTGAGGGACTGATGGTACGTGGAGGGAACAACTTTCATTGCATTGATCCATGGGCGGTCAAGAATAATGTTGTAAGGCAGCTCGATATCAAGGACTTGACATCTGGTTTCAAGCATGACTGGGCCCAGTTGTATAGGCAAGTGAATAACACCTTCTGAATGGTGTTCTGCATCATCATACCCCTTGATTGTAATACTATGATCAGTGTTGACATGATCCTCAGAGTATCCCAATTGCTTTAGTAACTTTAAAGAACAAATGTTGAGACCAGCACCACCATCTATGAGGATGCATTTGATTTTGCGCTTATGGATGAGAACTTCAATATGAAGGGCATTGTTGTGACAAGGATCGTGAGAGGGGAGGTCTTTCTCAGAGAAGACCACATTGTAAGGCGAAGCAATATTACCCACGATAGCTTGGAAATCTGCGACCGCTATGTTGTTAGGAACCGAGGACTCTTGGAGGGCTTTTTCTAGCACCACTCTATGTGCAGGTGATGACCGTAGGAGGTCCAAAATAGAGATCTGTGCTGGTGTTCTCCCTAGATGTTCGACAAGATTATAATCAGACTGAACCGGAAGCCTAGGTGTAGGTGCACGGATGGTGACATGACCTCGACGAGTAGTAACAGCACAATCCGTAGATTTGCCTTTGATGGTGAGGGTAGACACTCGACTCTCTTCAAAACGACCTACAATGGAATCGAAAGACGTGGAAGCGTGATTGATACCTTTACCCCTATCCTAAGGAGGAGGTGGACCATGATGAGGGAATGGTTCCTTGTACATATCGAGATCCTTGTTCGTGTGTTGCGCTGGTGGTTCATTCTCAAAAGTGATTTGATTACCGTCAATGAGGTTTTGGATGAGGTGCTTAAGCTTCATGCAAGATGCAGTTCGATGCCCTTTGCTCCTATGGAACTCACAATACTCATTGTCTCTGTAACGTGCAATTTTGTAGACAGGTTCTCCATAAGGAGGAGCATCAGGTAAGGTTATGAGCCCCTTCTGCAAAGCTTGCTGTAAGACCGATTCGATGGGCACTCCTAAGGGAGTGAATTGACGTCGCGGAGGGTAATCTTGTTGAGGCCGCTCCTATTGTCGTTGTTGATTTTGATAAGGCTGCCTTTGTTGCTGCTATTGTTGAGGTGGAGCTTGACTTGGTTTGGAGAGTTGCAGCGGTGTTTGCAACGTTTGGACATGCTTAGTATCGACCACCCCATCGTTGACCACGTTTTTGTTCTTGTTCCAATATTTGGGTTTATCGTTCGATTGTTGATGAGAATTGCTATCTTTCGTCTCCTTAAAGATTTTGACCACACCCTTAGCAATGAGGGCCTTCTCAATGTTGATACCCTTGTATGTGATTTCATCGAAGGTTGTAGCACTAAGAATTTGTAAATGGAAACCTAACTCTTGGTTGAGGTTCTGCACAAATATGCTAACAAGCTGTTTCTCTGGAATCTTGAAAGGGAATTTACTAGCCATTTGTCTCCATCATTGGAGGAAAGAAATGAAAGTTTCCCCATTTTTCTATTTATTGTTGCAGAGGTCCGTCATGGAAATCTCATGCTCTGTGTTGTAAGAAAAATGGGTGGCAAACTTCTCTACTAGCTCATTGAAGGACTTAATACCCGTAGGTAAGTGTGAGAATCATTCTATTGCTTGACCTCCAAGACTGCGAGGAAAGAGACGCATAAGATATGTGTCGTTGTGAGAGACCTCGAAGCAAGGAAGATAGAATTCCCTAAGATGGTCTTTTGGGTCACCTTTTCCTTTGTACTTATCGAACTTGGGAATAGTGAAATTTTGAGGAAAAGGGATCATTGGTAATGACCGATCAAAAGGATAAGGACACACTTCCTCTAAAGAGAAGGTCTTTTTGGTGTGGCCAAATGTAAGATCAGATAGCTGTAGTTGCACCTCCGCAATCTTTAGTTCCATAGTCGTGGGAGGGGTTGGTAACATCTCCTGTTGTCCAACAAGCGGTTGGTGTTGCCCATATGGAAGATTATAATGTAAGCCATACGCACTGGTATTGTAAGGGTTGTAAGATTGATTGGGATTGTATGGATTGTATGATTGGTTCAGATTGGGTTGGAATTGGGGGCCTTGATTAGGCAGAGGTGGAGGTGGTGCTAGGTAAGAATGTTGGCTTTGCGATGGTTGAAGAAACGTATTGGGGGGAGGAAAGCTAAAGTGCGTTTGATTAGGTTGTGATGGTGGCACATAGCTTTGGGAAACCTGATGTTGGGAATGTTGAGAGTGGCTAGGCAATGTATGAAAGAAGTTGAGCGTGGATGAACGTTGTGGAGGAGGAACATAGGTAGAAGTGATTTGCGACGGTTGGGGTTGATTGAAGATGAGAGTAGGATAATGTTGTGGTGGAGGAACATAGGTAGAAGTGATTTGTGACGGTTGGGGTTGATTGAGGATGAGAGTAGAAGAATGTTGTGGTTGGGGCTGCGTGACTCCAATTGGTTGAGAGACATGCAGGTGTGACGATATAGGAGGTGGCATATGTTGAGACCCTTGTTGCATGGCTACATAAGTGTTCCCCGGATTGTAATTGGGTGGGAAACCTACGTGTGATGGGGTAACCAAGATTCCACTTGCGCTTGGGGTGGACACTTTAGGAGGTGGTTGCACATTCGATCGAGCTAAGGTGGCTTGCTTAGCTAACTCTGCTTGACGTTGGAGAGTTTCTTGTTGGTTCTGATAGATCTCCATAGGAGTCAAAAGTGGTGATATGGGCCTCTCCTCTGTTGGATTTTGAAAAAGGGGATTCCTATACTGCGAGCCTTGAGTAGGTAAGGGCGTAGTCACCGTGGACATGGTTTGCACTACTTGTAAGGGTTCTTGGGTGTTGTTGCTCTCCTTGAGAGTGGACACATCAAAATCTTGAGGTAACTTGGCGCCTTGCTTTGCAAGCAAGCGAAAGAAATGATCCTAGTTCTCACTAAGGATTTTATCAAAGGCAGCTATAGCTCTAGGATCTTGTATAAATTCATCAAGATCTTGCCCATCTTCTTGAGAGGATTGACCTATCTCAAAGTGTCACTCTTCTTGAGATGGGGCTTGATCTACGATGTAACCTTGTGGGACAAAATCCGGAGGCAAGCCTGTGGTATACTGCGGTGCATTTAGCAAAGGGGTTCTATCCTCATGAGGATTGCTTGGTTCATCTATGTGCGGCATGTTCGTAGAGCTATTTGATTTTGCCACGGGTGTACTAGGAGTCACCTTGGGAGTAATGTTGAGATGACCTGATTGTGGTGTACGAGGGGGTGACTTGTGCTTCTTAGGGACAACTTGCCTAGATTTCATAGTTTGCTGTAGCCTAGTGGTGACCATGGGATACACTTAGGACACAATGTAATGCTGGGAATCTATGAGATGCTTTGAAGAAACGGACAAACTCTGATGCACAAAGTACTGGACCAAAGGCGCTATACTATTTGACCAGAGGCGCAGGACTGTGCTACCAAAAGTGTGCTACTATGGGCCAGAGGCAACGGACTGAGCTACCAATAGCGAGTTACTGCTATGCCAAAGGCGAGCTACAGTGACCAAAAGCGAGCTACTATTATACCAAGGGTGCTGAAGTAGAGTTTTGCCAGAGGCGGGTTACTGCTAACCAACAGCGATCTACTGTATTACCAAAGGCGAGCTGCTGTAATACCAGGGGCGCTGAAGTAGTGTCTGATGTTTTTCAAAGGCAAGATTTTTCTGCTTTCTGATTGGATTGGTTTGGCAAGAGAAAACACAGCAAACAAGTGGTCAAAAAAGGCACAAGGACTGACACAACAGATAGTGTATGTTTAAGGCTCCAAACAAGCCCAATGTTTCCACAGGTCTAATACAGTTGCAATCAATAACAAGAACTTTTTATCCCTAGAGACAAGGTTTCATTGCAGTAGATCAGCTCACAGCTTAATACTCCGTCGATAAAAATATCATTCCATAAAGGTGTCGGATATTTAGTATCTTTGCGAGAGACGATAGGTAGGGATATCTCACCCTCCCTTTGGAAAGCTCAAGTAGGTCACAAGAGCTTTAGGTCCAAGGGAATACTATCTCTTCTCAAGGGAGCCAATGGTGAGTATCTTAAGGGTTTAAATCGATTTCCCTTGCACTGATGATTACCGCAATGTTCAGAGGTAGGTCGGGTAGTCTCTATCTAAATTGATTCTTAGTGACTTTGAGGGACCAACGCCTTACAAGCAATGCGACAAGCTACTAAAAGCTTTAACCAATCCTACTAAGAGTTTCAAACACTTCGCTCAATGTGAAAATCGTTTCCACAAAGAGCTAGTACACCTCTTTTCAGTTTGGCACCACAAGGTAAGGCTGACGTCGGTTAGGACTTGGCTTTCGCCTTATCCCTCTTATATAGCGGTTCAAAGGAAAACTCCGCTTAGGGTCGTCCCTTTTGGATGAATCGCAATCCAAAAGCAGGCCCTTCTAAAGGAAGTACAAAAAAGTAAGAGCAAGCACGTCAAACAAAGGTTCAATTGTCCCGTTATAAGAAAAATAAGGTGCCACTAAGCTATGCACACACACGATTGTAGTTGTAAATTGTCCCTTATGAAATGAAGTGTTTGGCATTCATGTCCATTGTCCTTTAGAAAATTGAGGTTTTTGTTCATACATGTCCATTGTCCCTTAAGAAATGCAGTATATTCCTAAGACTTAGATTGCAAGAAAAGATTTGTTCAATTATCCTTTTAAGCATGCAATGTGTTTCTAAGACTTAGTGAGATAAATCAAAAGAGGTCTTCAACGCTCGTCCTGCATGAACATATTAAGAAAACACCTATTGGCTCTGTGTGAGTAATAAGAAGCTGCAACAAGTCAATTAGTTCCACCAACAATTCACAAGTTAGCGAAAAATAAATCAACTTTGACCAAAAGCGTGTTACTGTCTTACCAGAAGCGATTCACTGTAAACCAAAAGCGCTATAAGACAGATGAGAAGTGCAATAGAATATTACCAGCAGCGTTGAACAATAACCAGAAGCGTTGTACTGTGATTCCAAAGGCGCTGCGATAAATACCAAAAGCGTGCAACGATAATAACAAAAGCGCTGTAAAATATCCAGGAGCGCGTCACTGTGTAACCGAAAGCGCGATACTGTGTAGCCAAAAGCGCTGTGCTGTCTCAGATACAGAAAATATTAGTTTTTGTCAAAATAACCAGGCAAAAATGACTTTTCATGGTGGATCTACTGTCTAGACAATGATATCTGATAGATCTGGGTCGTGAAATCTAGAAAACTCAGAAAATGGGGCAACACAATAGATTAGCAGAACTTAAGGATACTCCTAAATAAATCAGCTTAGGAGATATCGAAAATCAGGTTTGGAAGACAAATACACCAGCTTGTGCAAACAAAATCACAGATCTGAAATGAGAAAAACCCTGCAAAAGCACCGTGAATAAAGTCAAAACCTAATTTTAACCAGAAGCGCTTAATAAGGCCACCAATAGCACTTCTCTGTGTCACCGAAAGCGCTGCTCTGTGCGGCCAGAAGCGCAGCTGTGCCGCCAGTAGCGCTGAATTGTTCCTACAAGAGCGCTTAGAGGTACTACTAGACGCGCTGTGCAATATCGTTTGCGCTGTGCCGTACTGTGACTTCAAAAAAACAAATTTCTTAAAGAAACAAAGGGATTAGTGGGTCCCACCAGGTGTGCCAGAATGTGTATATGGAAAAATAGATTAAATCTAAACTAAATTAAACCAAAGAACCCAATAACATAAACGAAATGAATCTAAGTAAAAGCCATAAATCACAAATCAAAGACAAATGAAAGCTCTTACCAAAACCTGTATTGTTCCCTTTTGGAGATATGTGGATTGCTCAATGTAGTTGCAAAGCCATGGCCGCAACAAACAAGTATGTGCTCAAGAGATCAATGTCAAAAGATCGTTATAGTGCTCAATCGATGCGTTGTGTATGCTCAAAGCTCTGTTAAGTATGCCTGAGAATACGATCGAAGAGAGAGAGCTCAATGAAGGAGATGAGGGGGGTTTATATAGATTTCCAGGAAGATCGATCAACAGTCCAGATAATTCAGAAGAATCAACGGAGGAGATAAGTTGAGGAATGTGCAATGAATGAGAAGAAGACATGTGTCTTGCTTTCTTTTGCATGAGAGGAGTTATCAAGAATAGAAGAATGAGTTAACTGAAGAGATAAATCAATTAAAAGAATAAAGCAATCGGTTAAGTGATTTAAAACAAGAAGAAGGGATTTGCATGAGAAAAGAAGATATTTTGCTTTATTAAATATAGAAATATTTAATTGATAAGCAAAAAAGCTTGAGTTATATTAGAGATAACTCAAATTAGAAGAAAAAGCAATTTAAATAAATAATTGATTTATTTAAATTTAGAGAAGATATTTTTGGAAGAAGTAATTAAATAATTGGAATTATTTAATTTAGAAGATTTAAAAGGCAAATTAAATAAATAAATTTATTTAATTGTTGTGCATGATTTTGGAAGAACAGAAGATTATAAATAAAATATTTGATTTAATTAAATAATTAAGAATTGTTTAATTTTAGATAAGAGGGAATTTGTTGAATTAATTAAATAATTGAGATTTATATAATTAATGTAGACTTAAATTTTTGGAAAGAGGATAATGATCAAATTAAATAATTAAAATTATTTAATTGTGAAAAAATATAGAGGAATTTAATTTAATTAATTAAATAAAGAGGATTTATTTAATTAATGTTGAATTTAGGAGATTTAGAAGAATTTGATGATAATTAATTAAATAATTAGATTATTTAATTAACGTTGAAATGCAGGTGATGAGACAGATAACGAAATGCAAGTAGCATGACAAGTTGGTCATTTTAGGGTGTCTACACATGGTAATTGCCAAAAGGATCTTCTTGCATGAAGGTATTGATCAGGGTTTTTTCTTCTTCACTTCTTTCTCCTGTCACTTCTTCATCTTCTAGGAGTTCTACTCAGTGCATTTCATCTTGACAAAAGGATGTATGGGTAGCCTCAAAGTTTATCATGACTTGATCGACTATATGCTCTATGTAGCGGTTCAGACAACACCTTCATTTTAGAGCCATATTTGGTCCTTAAGATCATATGTGAGCAATCAAGAGACAGATATCCTCCCATTTTTGCAGTAAAATCTCTAGAAAAGAATATGCCAAAAATAGGGGGAATGTCTATTTTGAGCACTTCCTGAGACACTGTGATACTAGGGCATGAGAATAGGGTCATTGGGAGTTCTTTGATTATATTTAGAGTCTGAACCATCTTTCCATCAAGCTGCATAACTCCTTTATTCAAGGGTTCATATTGTAATTTTAATGCCTCGGCTATCTGCTTAGGCATGACCGTAGTGCTAGCACCTGAGTCAATCATGGAATTATGCAATAACTTGTTTCCTATAATTAGAGTTAGGTAAAAGGGAGTAGGTTTCAGCTTACCTATTTCTTTCTTTGCTTTCTCTTCTCTTGAATTTGTGAAAGTTGTGGCTACTTGTTTCAGCATGTCTCATGTTCTAATAACTGGCTCTTTATCTTTTGTTTGAGTACTTTCCACAATTATCATCATTTGCATGAGCCTTTCACCTCCTTCTAAATCTTCTCATAATAGAGACTTCTGCTCCGAGATGGCCAAAATGTCCTATAGAGATACATTGGTGGGGGCCTTTTTTAATTGTTTGACTACATTGAGTGATCCTAGAGGCTAAAACGTTGGATCCTTCAACTTGTAGGAGAATGCTTCTTTTGGCTTTTGGAAGGGTTGGGTCACCACTGGGGGACCGGAACTCTTTTCAAAAAGTGGTCTAGGTTGTTGTTCCTGAGGTATAGGCTCACCAATGAGTCTTCTCTTAGAGCAGGTGTTGTAATCAGATTGAACCTGCAGGATTCTTGATAGGAGGATCCCATTCACAAACACTGCATGCTCTTCTTCCATCTAGGAGAAAAGAGTGTGGTCCAGGGCAATTTCCCCTTCTTGTTCCAAGGAGATTCCTTGGACCTAAGCTACTAGTGCAACACTTTCTACCCCCAGGGATTGGTAAGAATAAATCCCTACGTCAGGTGCAAACCCCTAGCTTTTTTGCTCCACCACCTTCTATTGTAGGTTGCCTCTAGGGAAGTTGTGAGGCATGTGTAGGGAGTTGCAAGGAAAGAACCATGCATTGACCTTATTCACTACATTGTTCTAGCCTACCATTAGCTCACGGCTTTGATTTGGAGGTATCGCCTGTAGTGGAATCAGGACTAGTACTATTTGGTTTGGGGTTTGAGCTTGATTATATGGGCTCAAACCTCCTTGATAGTGATCTTGATAGTTCTGATAAGGGACCTTCGGGGGCAATGCCTATTACCTTTTGAGGTTGATTATCTCATTGAAAAAATTCTACAGCAAGAATTTCACGTCGTTCATCTCTGCAGTTAGTGAAGATGAAGCAGGGGCATTTGTCTATGTACCGGGGTACACATACATGGAAGGTGGTCTAGTAGACATACTCGAAGAAGCGTCATTAGGTGAATGAGGTGATATTTCAGGGAATATCAACATAGGCAGCCATGGTGGTAACTTTCTAGCATCTATCAGGTTGTTTTCTCATCTAACAACCAAATCATAAGCATCCGGGAGTGTTTGTCCTCCCAGCAACTGAATCATCATGGCTATGTCTAAGTTGAAATCTTTTAAGTAGAAGACAAATGCCATATCCACTGGGGGTTGTGTCGCTATTGAGATTCTTTGCTAGGTCTTATGAAATCTAGTGTTGAAATCAAAGAGCATCTCTTGTGGTGCTCTCTTAATAGTTATTAACTACTGCAGCAAAGAGGATAAATCTCCTTTCTCTATAAAACATGCAAAGAAATGATCTCCTAACTGGTCCCAGATAGTGATAGAATTAGTAGGCAATGATCTGTACCAATCTTGGGCCTTCCCTTTAAAAGAAGCGGTGAGTAGCCTGAGTGCCACATTTTGTTGTGTGACATGGTGAACAATGTAGACATTGCCTATATCTTAAAGATGTTCTGCAGGAGTTTTAGAACCTTCTCTGAAAAATTTAGGGAGTGCCTTTAAAGCATTGGCTAGGATAGGGTCCCATATTGTGGGAGGAACTAGAGGGATGATTGGGCTACCACTATTCCACTAGACAATATTTCTAGGCACCTGAATGGCCATACCTACCTGTGCTGGTGGCACTTGAACATGGGTTTAAGTTTGAGCCTGAGTCACTCCGCCTTTTGTAGTCTTTTATCATCCCACAACCACCAATGGTGGTGCAGTAGATGTACTCGAAGATTTTGTTGCTGATGACCTTGTAACAGGCCTTCGGCTCATAAACTAGCTTCTAGACCAAGATAAGAGTAGGTCCCACTGGATGTGCCAAAAAAGAACTATTAATCTCTAAAACGGATAGCAAGAGATATAGCCTATGGGAAGTTCTACAAATGGGGGACTAGGGTGCACTTTACAGAACAACCTCCTAGATTTTAGAAGCTGACTCTTTGGAAGTCACTGGGAGAGAGAAAAGGGGAAGATGGGAATTGATGAAACAAAACCTACATTAAGGTGATGTGCTAAAACTAAGATAGTCCATTTACCAAAAAGCATAGTACAGTTCCAGTTTTACTAATTTCAAAGAAGTTTGAAAGAGTATTAAACATGATTCAAGACTTCATTTTCATCACATAAACTAAAACTATAAAATCTTAAAAAGCAATAGTAAATGATCGTAACAATCTTTTAACAGACACATAACGATATACTTAGTAGTTTTAACAAAACATAACACAACATAGAGTCAAGAATTTGCATAGTTGATGTATTAGATTTCTATTCATAGCTCAAAATGCTAAGGCCTCAGAATTTATATTACAATCAAAATAACTGCCAAGATCTCCAAAATTATTCCTTTCAAAAAGTGATGAACCCATTTCTAAACAACAATTCCCCCTCTTATAGAAAACCACTGAGAGAGAGAGAGAGGGAATAACTGAAAAACATTCCCCCAAGCCAACAAGACACCCAACATGGTTGTTGTTGCAACAGCCATCTGAAAAATAAAAGTGTGCTCGCCTTATCCAACTGCTAGCGCCACCTGTAGAAAATTCTAGGAATCTGTCGAGAAAAAGGGGTGCATGACATAAAGCTGATAAAACACGTTGTAGCACTGCATGCACCGGCTAGAAGCCCACCAAGAAAAAGAACCAATAGTGTGTTGAGAAGGCCCCTAGAGCCTTAGAAATACTCCAGCCTACACCTAGTGGGCACATGGCATATTCCACTGCCTCCACACACTACCAAAATAAAGCCAAACAGGGGGGAATACGTGGCACGATGCAACTCGGAGAGAGCCTTGCCCCTCCTTTAGATAGAAAATGTGTTGTGTTGACATGTGGCACTGTTTACAGATTGTAAAGGATGTAAAGCAAAACCTGGATCCCCTGAAAAGAAACTACTTAGAGGTGCCGCTACATGGTGCCCTCGCGCAAGCCTAAAGGAAAAAAGCTCCGCAAATGCTAGAAAGTGTGTCATGTAGACACATGGCGCGATCTGTCAACAACATAATCTATGAAATCTTCAAGGCTACAAAAAAGAAAGAGCAAAGCCGAAAGCCAATGAAAAAGAAGTGTGTACTTTACCTTCCCAATATGAGTGATTTGGTAGGCTAAAAGAAGGTTGGCACACAAGTCAAGAACATAGAACATTCTCAAATGATCCATCATCCATGTCAACCAAACCTTTTCCAACAACATCCCCTTGAGTATCATCACCTATGAAGAAAATTGTTCTCAATCAAAACCCGTATGATGCATAGTACTTGAGTCAAGTATCCATTGTTGTGAATATTCTGCCACTACAACAAGTGCTTGTCCTTTACCTTTCCTTGATTTTGAAGAAGTGGAAGGAGATGCTTCCTATGTGTAGGAAGATTGCAAATTGATGTTATTCTTATTAATAATATTTGTCAACTCATCAATTTACTTAGTATGACAATGATGTTCCTCATGACCATGTATTTCTTGCAATATGAAGAAGTTAATATCTCCTTCTTCTATGAATCCCCTTTGTTGGAAGAGGATTATGTTTTATCTTTTGTGGCTTATGTTTTGAGTGCTTCTATTTCTTATTGTCCCCTTTCTCATTATGTGGATGAATAGCCACAAAAGCTTGTGACTTGGATGGCTTGATAATACCCATTGTCATTAGTTTTCCTTCTTCAAGCATCAACATTTTTTAGAATGACTCAAATGATGGCATAATCTAGGCCTTTTTGATAGTCAACCAATGAGTTTAATAACTAGAAACAGATGCTATATGTTCAGAATGAAGCTTGCCTAACACATTGAAGAACAATTGTGCATCCTTCTTCTCAATACCACATTCTTTGAGTTGTACCCTTAGTTCATTAACTTTAGTTACATAGTCTTAGACATTGTCAAAACTTTTTGGATCTAGATTAGTGACATCACTCTCAATTTGATATCCCCTAATCTCATTAGTTTGACCATACAATTGAGCAAGTTTGTCCCAAGCATCCTTAGGTGTTATACACTTATCAATATGAAAAAGAAGGTCAAGAGAGACAAATTTACGTATATATCTAAGTGCCTTAGTATTGTTAATGAACCATTCAATCTTTTCCTTGCATCTTTTGGTTCTACAATAGTTTCCTTGATGTAGTGAGTATATCCTTCTTGCATTAAAGAATTCCAAGAATTTTGTTTCCATGTAGCATAGTTGTATAGAGTTAAATAAGGAAATTTAGTATCACCCATGGAAAAATATGAGAACTCAAAGAGAAAATGAACAAAAGCACTCAACACACCCACCCTAAAAAAATTTCTCAATTAAAGAACCCCCAAAGTAAATATGATTCGACACTTTATAATTAGTGCAATTACAATTGCCACTTGTTGAAAATGCAAACTGGTCTTGACTTCAATGCTTTATAACTTGCCAAAATAAGGACTTATGTTGAAAGTACATTTTTTTATTACAATGAGTACAATCTGACAACACCACTATGAAGTACACAAAAAATTATGCACTTTTAAAAAAATTACACTAGAAAAGGATCTCATATGAGCCCAAATGGAACCTTGGAAGTTCCCAAAATGAGAATTATGTAGCAACACCTATGAAAAATTACAAATTTTATAAAATCCATGCATCAAAATCAGAACACATTTACACTAGCACATAGAGTATGAAAAATTAGCCCAAATAAAAAAAATTACTCAGAAAAAGGAGGTCATGAGCCCAAGTTGGGTCCTACAAAATCAAAAACTATAGTGGAGAAGGGACAATTTTTTTTAAAGGATCCTACTAATGTCATCATGACATCACTACCAATTTTGGCAAAACTACCACCAAATTTGGTGGAACCACTACATGTTGTCACCAAATAAATCTAGATCTCTATCAAATCTAGATACACTACTAAACTTCCTCCAAAGTTCAAAGAGTCGCCATTTTTGGAGGACACACCAAAATAACTGCTAATTTTGGTTTGGTGTTGATAAGTTTGGCAAAATCACCAAATATGTTGGAAGAGCTAAAAATGCTGCTAAAAGTAGCAGATTCACCAAGTTTATCACTGAATGTGGTGGATAAGCCACATAGGTTGAAGGGAATCTACAAATTAAAATATTAAATTATTTTCTTCAGGTTGAATGGGCCTATGAATAGCAGTCTACAAGGGGTTTACCCCTACCACACAAGGGTCCTGCATCCTATGTGTAAAGGGGCCTAGGGCCCAAGCCCTATGGGCTCTTGGTACAGCTAATATAGGGCTGACAAGGCCTACGTAGGCCTATCAATACCCTAAGTACTAAATTATTTTTTTATTTTTTAATAGAATTTGCAAAATATTAAAAACTATGAAAAATAATGATTGTTTTTTTTTAATTCACAAAAGAATTAAATGTACCTGCACAAAATATTTCTACAAGGAATATTCTATGGAATATTCTAATTTCATACAATGGCAAGCCAAAATTTCCTGCATGTCTAGGGCAAAGTGCTCCAAATTTGATGAATTGATAGTTGATATTTAGATTCTTGGGTATTTTGGACATAATGGCAGGGTTAGATTTGACTGAAAATGCTCCAAAAATGTGGCTACCATTAAGATATGGCAACCACCTCCCAACTTCAAACCCTTGTAGGTTTGGCCTCCAATGTCTAACTAGGATGCAACAAAAGGAAAATCTAACTTTCTCAAACACTCTAGATGTAATGGTGAACTCAAATTTTCTTCATCAATCTCCCAAATGTACCTACAATACAAAACCACAATACAAACCCCCATAATTTGGTATTTCTATCACACCTATTTAATTCTCCAAATCATCCAAGGATGCAAGAGAAGAGAATACTCAATGCTTCGAGAAAATATAAGATTTGCACTAAAATATCTCCCAAGAGACTAAGCAAAGACACTCAACTTGCTCTGATACCATGTAATATTTGGCTATGGAGATAGCATCCCAAGATTTAGAGGCCTAACGGAAAGAACAAAGAAATTATAAAATCACTATGAAAAAAATAAACTATATTCCTATCAAAGAATGAAAATAGAATATATGTGATGCAATGAGAAACCCTTGGTTATATAGGCCAAGATGAGACATAGGACAACATAAGATTATGACAAGTGTCTTAATCTTATGACATAAGACATTAAGTGAAAATGCCCTAATAAAGCCCTAAGTAAACTTAAGTGACAAGGTGTGAAAATGACTCAAGATTGAAACTAGCTAGGGAAATAACCTTCATCACACCAACAACTAGAATGTCCCTTTGGTAAATCTCTTTTTAATGCATCATATTCCTTCCTTTATTATGGGACTCCACAAGAATAAACCTAGTTGAGTCAGGCACTTTTGCATGATTTGGGGCTTTCCCTTTTGCATTAGGTTTAGCCATAAAGACTTTTATCAAGGAACGAAGAGCATCTAAGATTTTATTTGGATCATTTCTTTGAATATTCCCATAAGCATGACAAACATGACATCTAAAAGGAAGATCCTCAGAATCTAAATATTAAATCCAATTCATGTTTCCTAATTTAATCTCTATAGAATTAGTAAAAGGATTATTAAAATTAATCTCCACATAGATATGAGCATACATAGTTACCTTTGTCTCCAGAATATGATGAGAAGGGGGCAAAGGTTTTCCAAGGATGGCCACAATAATTTGCAAAATATCTAGTCTCAAAAATTCCATCAAAAAAATGAGGAAGTCAAACCCAAACTAGAATTTTATATGGAAGTTCCTCCACTGGATCAAACCCCACATAACAAGGCTTAATGAACAACCCCCTTGATTGTAAATGTAAATTCATCCCTCAAAATACAAATTCCAATCAGTAATTCTTGAAAATATCATAAATAAAAAACCATTCACCACTTGGGTAACCTCCATATCACCCTCTAACTGCTAGGTATGATGCACCCAATTCTCAAGAGAAGGAAACATGGCTTTAAAACCCATAAATTTACAAATCGAAGTGTGATCTAACCAATAAAGAACATCATCAATTATAACTTCTAGATTGGTGACCAAAATGGGATAATCCATACTTTTCTATAAACATCCATTAGATCAGGGATGATTATCCACCCTTTGATCGAATCTAGCTTCATGCTTAGCTTGCATGAGAAAATTAGCAACATTTTCATGGCTAGAGGTTGTGGCAGGTCATCAACCTGAACAACATCGTTAAATGAAAAAGAAAAGGGATCCCCTAGGCACCCTCTAGATCCTTCTATAGGTGAGCCACCAAGCCCCAATACCATAGAAAAGCTAGCACAACACACAACTAGTAGTAAGGAAACTCATAAAAAAAAATTAAATTAGGAAAAATAAAAACTACAACTAGTAATCTAAACGAGGGTCCTGCATCCTATATGTAAAAGGGTCTAAGGCCCAAGCCCTATGGGCTCTTGGTACAGCTAATATAAGGCTGACAAGGCCTACGTAGGCCTATCAATACCCTAAGTACTAAATTATTTTTTTTATTTTTTTAATAGAATTTGCAAAATATTAAAAACTATGAAAAATAATGATTGATTTATTTTATTTTTTATTCACAAAAGAATTAAATGTACCTGCACAAAATATTTCTACAAGGAATATTCTATGGAATATTCTAATTTCATACAATGGCAAGCCAAAATTTCCTAAGTGCCCAGGGCAAAGTGCTCCAAATTTGATGAATTGATACTTGATATTTAGATTCTTGGGTATTTTGGACATAATGGCAGGGTTAGATTTGACCCAAAATGCTCCAAAAATGTGGCTACCATCAAGATATGGCAACCACCTCCCAACTTCAAACCCTTGTAGGTTTGGCCTCCAATGCCTAACTAGGATGCAACAAAAGGAAAATCTAACTTTCTCAAACACTCTAGATGTAATGGTGAACTCAAATTTGCTTCATCAATCTCCCAAATGTACCTACAATACAAAACCACAATATAAACCCCCATAATTTGGTATTTCTATCACACCTTTTTAATTCTCCAAATCATTCAAGGATGCAAGAGAAGAGAATACTCAATGCTTCAAAAAAATATAAGATTTGCACTAAAACATCTCCCAAGAGACTAAGCAAAGACACTCAACCTTCTCTAATACCATGTAATATTTGACTATGGAGATAGCATCCCAAGATTTAGAGGCCTAACGGAAAGCGAAAGAAATTATAAAATCACTATGAAAAAAATAAACTATATTCCTATCAAAGAATGGAAATAGAATATATGTGATGTAATGAGAAACCCTTGGTTATATAGGCCAAGGTGAGACATAGGGCAACATAAGATTATGACAAGTGTCTTAATCTTATGACATGAGACATAAAGTGAAAATGCCCTAATAAAGCCCTAAGTAAACTTAAGTGACAAGGTGTGAAAAGGACTCAAGATTGAAACTAGCTAGGGAAATAACCTTCTTCACACCAATAACTAGAATGCCCCTTTGGTAAATCTCTTTTTAATGCATCATACTTCTTCCTTTATTATGGGAGGCCCTTCTGCATGATTTGGGGCTTTCCCTTTTGCATTAGGTTTAGCCATAAAGACTTGTATCAAGGAATGAAGAGCATCTAAGATTTTATTTGGGTCATTTCTTTGAAGATTCCCATAAGCATGACAAACATGACATCTAAAAGTAAGATCCTCACAATCTAAATATTAAATCCAATTCATGTTTCCTAATTTAATCTCTATAGAATTAGTAAAAGGATTATTAAAATTAATCTCCACATAGATATGAGCATACATAGTTACCTTTGTCTCTAGAATATGATGAGAAGGGGCCAAAGGTTTTCCAAGGATGGCCACAATAATTTGCAAAATATCTAGTCTCAAAAATTACATCAAAAAAATGAGGAAGTCAAACCCAAAGTAGAATTTTATATGGGAGTTCCTCCACTGGATCAAACCCCATATACCAAGGCTTAATGAACAACCCACCTTGATTGTAAATGTAAATTCCTCCCTCAAAATACAAATTCCAATCAGTAATTCTTGAAAATATCATAAATAAAAAACCATTCACCACTTGGGTAACCTCCATATCACCCTGTAACTGCTAGGTATGACGCACCCAATTCTCAAGAGAAGGAAACATGGCTTTAAAACCCATAAATTTACAAATCAAAGTGTGATCTAACAAATAAAGAACATCATCAATTATAACTTCTAGATTGGTGACCAAAATGGGATAATCCACACTTTTCTATAAACATCCATTAGATCAGGGATGATTATCCACCCTTTGATTGAATCTAGCTTCATGCTTAGCTTGCATGAGAAAATTATCAACATTTTCATGGCTAGAGGTTGTGGCAAGTCATCAACCTGAATAACATCGTTAAATGAAAAAGAAAAGGGATCCCCTAGGCACCCTCTAGATCCTTCTATAGGTGAGCCACCAAGCCCCAATACCATAGAAAAGCTAGCACAACACACAACTAGTAGTAAGGAAAATCATCAAAAAAAATTAAATCAGGAAAAATAAAAACTACAACTAGTAATCTAAACAAGAAAAAAATAGATCAGACCAAAAGACTATGCCATCATAGCCACGATCATGCAATAGAAAAACCATAGAAGATTTGACAATTTTTTCCAACCAAATTTTCCAAAGAATACAAACTAGACCAATGTCCCAGGCCACCAATAGGAAAGAGGTAAAAGTACGAAGATGTCGCAAACTAACCCAAAAATTAGATAGAGAAGTAGCATGAACAAGTGGTTGGTTCTAGATGTTCCACCACTACCTCCAAAGACCCCCAAAAAATGAGCACTAAAAGAAAATATGAGCCACAGACTCCTCATTAACCTCATAGAGATCACATTTAGAAGGACCTTAGAATCCTCTCTTTGTTATGTTGTCCCATTATATTTTTTGGATGATAAATTCCAAGAAGTTTGAAAGTAATTTGAACATTTAAAACAAGAATTTTGTACATGTGAACTACCCTAGTATTCCACTTTGAGACCCTCCTTCTAGCGCCATTTCGATTGATGTAGATTTTGACACACCAATGTTCATGTGGGCTATGGCATGCCATAAGTTGGAATGGAAAAGGTTCCCCTAATTAGAAGGTGGCTTGCCCAAAGAGTCTTGATTGATTGCTTTCACAAGGTTTACCAAAATTCCTCAATTGAAGAGTGCTTTAGATGGTCCATTCAAGGGGCTACAAGGAATATCATGAATCATTCACATGAAAAGGAGATTTTTCTTAGTGTAAATCAATCACTATTAGCCAATGTAAACCTTCTATTTCACATTTAAAATGCATTAATGATTTTTGTTTGAATTTGTTTGACTTCTATCAATAATTTTCAACATTAAATTTGGATTAAAAATGATTAAAATCATTAAAATAGCAATATGTTCTTCAAAATTAGAATTTTGCAAGGTAAAATGTCAAAGGTTATTAATGAAAATTCATTCCATTTTTAACAATTCAGCTCTGATTTTTAGGATAGTGAAATATATGTTAAATTATACAAGTTTTGTCACTTGGAAGTCAAATATTTGTTTCAGTTTTATGCTTTTTATTACTAAAAGTTATCATTAAATCCTAGACTAAACCTAATCTAACGTTGATATAGAAAGAGGCAAAAAGAAGAGGGAAGAAGGAATGGGTTAAAGAGAAAGAAAACAAATCCAAACCTAGATCCTCAATCCTCCTACACACCATTCTATGAATGGACAAATTCAAATTATAACCAATCTCCACTGAACTTGCTACCTACAATCCTAACATAAGATAGTGTGATCTTTGAAGGAAAAGAAACCACATGGGTGATTGTTGTCAAATTTTAGCATGCACAGATGTGTTCATGTGATCATACAGAACATCTCACCATCAATGAAGTAGTAGTAGTGTAAACACATGTTTATTCCATCAACATTCAATAAATTAAATGAATAGAATAATGTGGAAAGAAAACAAATTTAGAGTTTGAAAACATCACAACATGAAAACCCAAAAATATGGAGTACAATTTGAAATATTGTATTTATAGTCAAGTTTCCATGGGCTTCCAACTAGAAATGATTTCCCACTAAGCTACAAATGAGTATATAAAGGAACATTTGGTTATGGAAGACTAACATTCATTCCCTCCAAAAGTCACAAAAGTTAAATTACATTAGAATGTGAAGAGTCATTTTGACTTCTCCTTCACATTCTATTCTTTAATTATATTGTACTCAAAATTTGACATGGCATGTCGAAACACTAGTGCACACTTACCAAGTGAGACAATATGCTACAATTTAGCAAAAAAAAATCACATCCAACACTTGATTTATAGGCATTAGACCATGCATAATTTCACATTTAGCCATCCTAGTCTTGAGTCCTCCATTGCTTTGGATATTTGTGTTTCTTGTTCATAATCCTCATTTGATATTGAATTCTGCCATTATTTTAAACATTTGCATGTTTTTTCTACAATCAACATTTCTAGTATCATGCATTCAATTATAGAAGCATCAAATTCATTTAAATAAAATTAACAACTAATTAAATCAAATAATATTGAACAATTATAAACAATCAATTTCAATCAATGCTTATGCATGTATTTGCATGATATAAAGTCAAATTTCAAAGAATTCTATATTTGTGATATCAAACATGCATAAGTTTCAATATTGATTCAGACAACATTTTTAGTTTACGGTAGTGAATTTTAGAGTTTGGGCCCAGTCTACAAGTTATAGGTCTAAAAAATGGTCAAAATAAGTATTTTATGCAAACCAAAGTTTGGGCCTAGTTTGTAAGTTTCAAATTGGAGTACGAGCCCAGTTTGTACTTTGCAAAACATTTTCAAATTATATTTTTTCTCAAAAGTCTAGATTACAAGTTATAAAATAGAGTTCAAGTCTGATTTACAATTTGCAAATTGAAGTCCAAACCTGGTTTTTAATTTTAATCAAATTACAAATCTACTTTTGTGTATGTTATAAACTAGAGTATGCATCTGATTTGTATTTGCAAAACAATTGTAAATTGTAAATTACATTTTTGGTGTAGACTCTGGATAAAGAGGAAAACTAAGGCATAAGATTAAATTCAAATTGTACATGTTGGAGTGCATGGAAAGTTTACCATTTGCAATCAAATTGTAAATTGTATTCTACAATCATTGTGCAAACTCTAGATAAAAAGAAAAGCTAGGGCACAGATTAGGTTTTTGAAACATAGAGAAGAAAAATTCCCTAGCTAGGTTTTTAAGTGCAAATTCATAAATCTCAAATCTCAATCCCTAACTACATTAAAAATTTATTGTCTATTAAAATGAGAAACAACTGATGGTAAAATACTCCAACAATGAAAACCCTAAACTAATTCGAAAACACAAAATGGGAAAACTAGAAGAAAAGGAAAATTAAAGAAGAAACCTAGTAGAGATGACAAATTGGTGTTAAATACCCTTTGAGCTTGGGGGAACTGAAATTCCATCAATCACAAAGTTGTTGGATCACCAAAATCTATTAAAAGAAAAGTAAATGGGTAGAAAATGAGGTGACATGGGTTTTATACCATCCTTCACATGTACATCATAAATAGCACCCTACCTTGGCCTTCAGAGTTTTGACGAAGCATTATATAAAATAAGACTTTAGTCTTTAGAGTTTCTATGAGACTTTGCATTTCTATGGGCTTGAGGTTTAGACTCTCACTAACATTTTGCATTCCTTTGCAAAAGTCTAACTTGGTAGTCTAGAGGGATTTAACACAGTTTTTCTCCTTAATTTCCTAATACATATTTTTGAATGTTAGTATGCAACATTGGATTCGTTATGGACCATTTTGACACCACATTAGGATAAAGATAAAGATAAATGACACTATCCTAAAGTTGGTAAGATAAAACATAGAATACCACCAGGACCATTTGGAGGACCAAACAAAGTTAAAATCATGAATTTAAAGAATAAGGGTATACAAGTTCAAAAAATTAGGGGCATGTTGTAAAGCTCACAATAGAAATTACCTTAATATGACATCAAGAGAAGTAAGGGCAAACTCACCAACTAAGGAAGTAATAGAGGCCCTCTTATAGATGAGTGTGGAGAAGAAGAAAGGAGGAGATGGCCCATCTAAACCAAGACCAAAACAAAAAGGTCAAAAGAAGTTTGTGCAAATAATATAAGAGGAAGAGGAGGAGGAAGTATAATTTGAAAAATTACTACAGAGGATTACAAAGGCTCGGCTAGATAAATAAAGGTAGTAGAGGAAAATGTGCCTAAAAAGAAAAGGTAGAAATCCCCAAGAAGCAAGCATAGGAAAAAGAATAGCTACTCCATGCACAAGGACTATATAGATCATTTTCTACACCTAGCAAACCATTGGAGGTAGTGTAGGCATATATAATAGATTCTACATAAAATAAGGGGATGATAAGATCCACACATAATAATGGAAATAATATAATGCAGAATATAGATCTCACACAAGAGATGTTCATGGGCCAAGATGCCCCAATATCCAATATATGCAAAAATAGAATAAACCCTTGAGGTAGGGTAACATCATACAATACTCCTTATGGAAGAAGCCACTCTAGGATATATCTCTAAGGGATCCCAAATACAATATCATGCTCAACACATATCCTTACAATGATAATCACCTCCTTTATATAGACCTCCTTCTAATAACATAATGGAGGGGCAATCCTATTTAATGCCTACTCAATACCTAATATAATTACACAAGTTATCTATAAGACCCAATATAACTAACTTAAGGGATGTGTACCACATGTCGATATCTCCATTCATCTAAATACATTATAATATCATATCCTTAGGTACATAATAGGGGATTATTCTCTAGAAGCAAAGTTAGATTATATTGTTGGTATTCCATACTCATTAATGGATATCATAGAGGTTTTTCCAAAATAATTGGAGACAATTAAGGAAAAAAATGAGTAGATAATAGAACCTGTAGAAAATGTTAGAAAGAAAGATATCTCTCCCAATAGCATAGAGAAATAGGTGCAACTATAAACTATAGGGTTAAGATCCAAACAAAGAGTAGATACTCTCTAATCACAATCTATAAAATCTAAGGAGAGAGTAAAAAATGAAACATTAAAGGCCATAAAGAAGGCCTATAACACCTTGTCAATACAAAAAGGTGTAGTAGAGAATGAGAAGTCAAGTCAAACATAGCAACTAGACTATGGTATAGAAGGCACTAGTGCAAAAGAGTTGGTTAAGGATTTACATGAGGACACTGCACATAAAGAATAAGACATAAATATAGGTAAGATAGACTTAGTAGGACCTAGAAGTGAATAATAAATAAGAACAAAAGAAAAGTAGATAGAAAAAGAAAAATAGACCTCACAATAAATGCTACATGATGATTAGATAGGTAAAGGAGAAAAACACATTAAACATCTGCCACATGATACATCATGAGATAGGGAGTTGGATAAACAAAAGGAAGAAGAGGCCCAACAAAGAAAAGAAAAATAAGTGGTTATATAATCTAGTGTAACAAATCCCCTATCGATCAAATCTTGATTACCTCTATCTTATCTCAAATTTTGGACCCTATGGCCAAAATTAAGTTTATTGCCTAATAGAAATAGTTGCAACCCATGGTAACCCTACCACCAATACTATTTACATCTACAATGTTAGGTCCATAGGTTGATTTAACACAAATATACCCTATCCTACAACTTTAAATAGGAGATATCATGGATAGCACTACTAGGGAAAGACTCCTAAATCAATAAATGAATATCAATGAGTCCCTATAGAAAATAATGCCAAATGTTCATGAGCACCTACCATAGATATCTACACATTCCTCCCTACCCTTAGAATAGTAGTTTAGATCAATAATTACTAGTTTTAATGTAGAATTTCAAAATTAGTAGCTAAAAAAAGAAAAATTACAACAAGAATTCTAGGTAGAATAGGAGAAAAAGTAGCTATATGGGATTAGAGTAAAATCTTCTACAATACAAGAAAATCTAAATTTTAAGGTTAATAATATGGAAGAGACTTGCATAATGTAAACACACTGTATCAGTATTGTCTAAGTTGGTGAGCATCCATGAAAGCCTTGAAAATTCAACTAGACAATGTGGAAAGTTAGATTATGCAGGCTTTAACACCATACAATACAATGCAAGATCTAAATGGAAGAAATAGAGTATAGATTTAGAGTATCTATACCTAATTCCACCAAGTGCAGGAATAAAGAGCAAGCCTAGTAGCCTAGATGAAATAATTAAGGGAGGTTGGCACAATCAATAGGTATCCTCATAGATGCATGGCAAATGGCAAGTTCTATCCAGGCTCTTAATTCTACTATATAGGGAGAAGTAGTTCTCATTAAGATGAATGGACATACCCACCTATTACAAGAAGCAATAGTATAATGGAATAATACAACAACTCAATTGGAAGGAATTTATAGGAATATTTCACCATAAATAGTGAGTTTTTTGGATTTGAATAGATGCAGTACAAATTTTGGTATATTTTGAAAACATTAATTATTTTTATGCACTAGCAAATAGAGCTAGCATTTCTTAAGGACAAGACATGGGTTTAGCTAGGGGAGGATTTTGGAAAGATAGAGCCATGTCACTACCAATAGGTAAAGAACCTAAAAGGGTGGCCTAATGAAATCTAATGGTGAAAACCTACAAGGGTGCCAAAGGTTGATAGCATACAAACACATCCCCAAGTAGAACAGAGCAAGCTAAAACTTCCAAGTTTTGAGACAACTATGGAGACACTTGAACCATGAAGAGGATCTTGCGTTTCGACCTTCCCTTCCCTTGACTTTCAACATATGAAAGCATGAATAACTAAGCCTAAAACACAAGAATTAAAGGCTTAAAATAAGCTTGATCAATGAAAACATGGGCATATATAGCATGATAAATCATAAACCATCCAACCCCTAAATACATCTTAAAAACAAGCATATATAGAAATTATAAATTAGTTTCTAAGTCATAAGCACATGTGAAAGAACATGTCATCTTAGTCAATTTACACTATTCTTCACATCAGCACACAATTATAGGAAGAAGAAAAACACTTGTATAAATGAAAAATTATATCTCATATAGGATTTGGTACTTAGGAGTAAGGGAGAAAATCTCCCATGATATTCATGCAAGTCATTAGCTTCAAGTTGCATGTCTACAAGACAAAGGTACTAGGTCATATGACACAAATCACTCTTTACTACCATGCCTTATCCATACTTGTGAAATAAATGTACTAGTCAATGAAACATCACAAATTTGGTATGAAGTAGAGAATGAGGAAGAGGGATGCCTACAATCACCAAATGTGTGAAATAAATGTTTTGAGGAGAAAGGGTGGGATAACAAGTCAAATCCACCATGACTATTATCTTCAACTCCTACATATGACAACTTAATGGTGAAAATCCCATTCATATTACCACCTAGCAGGATTTAAATTTGACAATTGTATAGTGGTATTTAACGATTTTAATTGTAAAATACAATAAAAATAAATATTTGACTGTATTAACATACATGTAATTTATGTTAGAAATTGTACAAAAAACAATTAATATGAAAATCTATATACTTGTATATTATTTTTAAATTCTTTAATAGAAACTTCTATTATTAAAAAAAAATCCCAAATTTCCCAAATTTTTAGATTTTTTAATAAAGTTTTCAATACTCTAAGTTTTTTTATAGAATATTTTTTATTCATTCGAGCTTCGAGCACATCAAACAATTAAATTTTGTTCTCACAGTTATAAAAAATAGAAAGAATTGGAATATATGCATTATTTGAAATATCTTGGTATGAATACATTAAAACCATTTGTAATTTTTTTTAATTTCTTATATAAAATTTGACTTGCATTAAAAAAATTAATTATCATACAAAAGGCAATAATGAAGAATTGATAGACAAAGTGGATTGTCAAATTTAAGCCCTGCCACCCAGTCATCACTTATCATGGACATCTTGATCACTAGTAGTGGGGTCTAAAGTACCAGTAATACCACTCCACAATTTTCACGTGTCTATCACATATTTCCTTGAGCTCCACAAATAATTTAAATAAAACAAGTAAATTGGTCATCAGCTTTATTAGCCAGCAAACATGGGGCGACCACTCAACGAGATAAGATAGGGGAACTAAGGTGCGGATTACACTCGGACTCCAAACCTAACATGAAATGGATGTGACCTAGCATGAAAATTGGGTATATAGTAAGAAGAAAAACACTTGTATAAATGAAAAATATAGCTTATATCTTGCTCAAGTCAACATTATGTAGACATAAACCCAAATATATAGGGATTTTGTGGTCTATGGGAGGATGGGGGAAAAGGTATGAAATGAGTCAAACTATGGATGTGAGAAGCCTTTTAAGTATATAGTTAATTTGAATTCTTGGCAATAAGATATAAGCCTAGAGAAACATAACACTAATTTAATTTAATATGTAGGCACAAGGACATTATACTAAATGCTATGACAAACATGAAACACAGATAGGTGTAAAATCAAGAATCTAACACAAAGGAATGATTTTAGACATAGAGTGAAAATTTTAATGGGGTCCATTAAAAAATAAATTTTGGAGCACTTATTTGAGATAGGATAAAAGAACTTAAGGGTGAATAGAAAGGTACAAATATTACACTTCTTGGAGAGGCCAAATCTACACACAAAATCTCAAAAATCACTAGTTTACATCATCTCCAAATTCTTAGTGGTTTGCTTACTATAAGTAATAGAAAATAAAAATTTGGTTAAAAATGTTGATTTTAGTGGCTCACTCAAGCTAAAAAGTGTAACACACCTTTATAATTCCACCCACACTCATTTGACAAACTCAATACAAAAGCACTTATTGGATCCATAGAAAGTTTATCCCTTGGCAAAATTCACCATTACTGTCACAATGGCTCCATTCATTCTATGCAATAATTGCAATGTGTGGTCTATCATACATAACTCTAACTAGAAAGTGGGTTTGGAAACCCCTTTTCTTTTGAAACCTCCATATCCTTTGCATATTTTGAGGTTTATCTATGTTATCCTTAGGGCCAAAAGTACATCAATCATTGGTTATATATGCATAACACAAGCTAAATATATTAAGTAATATGTCATAAACTAACTAAAAATATGATGTGTTCAAGTTGATTATGTTAAATAGGCAAACCCTTAGTACATCTTGGTAGTGTGCATGGTATAGTTTGCAAATCTTGTCTCTTTGCTATCTAGAAAACCTTCACCTTTCACAAAATTAGTGAGTTTTTCTAGAGGCATTGTAAGACATAAATCCATCTCACCATTTTCTCTAATTCAAGGTCATCACTTGAGAATTTTTTTGGTTGACAATGTCTTGCACATCTAGTTCCATGAGTATTTTCCATTTATTCTTTCTCACCATCCCGTACAACATTAAAAAGGTTAGTAATCCCATATAGAATTGTATTACCAATTGGACATACATTAGCAGTGTACATTTTTTAATATTACATCATTTGAATTTGTGCATCTTAAGATTTTCTAGTAGCATAATTGAGAGATCAAGGACAAACATTTTGAAATAGGCTTAAAGGTATTTCAAATAAAGATATTATTTTAATGGATCATAATAAATTAAGACAAATACATGCCAATTAAATTAGGGTTTGCCTATGGACTCTTCGTTCGTGGGTGAGAGTTCTAAGCTCAAGAAAGTGAATGGCTGTTTGCTACGGAGTCTTGATCGTCTGGTACTAGTTATCTCTCCTGAATTGATATAAGAGGACATATCTTACTGGAGCCATCATGTTCTGATTTGTAAGTTCCTGGGTATTTGTATCCCTCTCTAGGCCTTAGAGGCCTGGATTCATCGATCCTAGCAGGTTGAGGGGGATTTTGATATTCTGGTGGCGGCAAATGGTTACTTCATGGTTGATTTTTCTTGTATTTCAGATCATAATCACGTTTTTGAGGGAGGGCCATATTTTTACAATCATGTTGGTTTGTTCATGAAGCCCTGGTATGGAGGTTTTAACATGATAGAGGATATGCCTGCTCGGGTTCCTGTGTGGGTCTGTCTGCCATGGCTACTGCTGGAGTTTTGGAAGAAGGATATTTTGCTCCAGATTGCTGCTCTGTTAGGGAAGCCGGATGCCATTGCTCAGAATACTCTGGATAAAAAGGTGTTTTCCTATGCTCGTATTTGTGTTGAAATTGACCTAAACAATCCATTACCGGATTCTTTGGAAATTTGCTTTGGCTCTGCTTCGTGGATTCAATGGCTAGACTATGAATCCCTTCCTTTTCAATGTCACTTCTGTCATGAGTATGGGCACCTTCAGCGCCAATGTCCTCGGGCACCCAAAGCTACAGGGGTTTCTTCTCCTCCTTCATCAAAGCCTTCGGTGGAGAAGGGGGATAAAGGCAAGTCACCTGTGGCTAAGGGTGGGACCGATAAGGATGGCTTCATTCCTATTAAGCCGAGGGCTAAAGGTAGGGGATAAAAGCGAGCCTACAAAGATAGACATAGTGATCAGGTACCCAATCATTTTGAGGTCTTGGCTCATCAAGCCTTGGAAGAGGGGATTCCTGTTGAGTCTCCTTCTGGGGCCACTGGTATGGATACAGGGCTGGAGAAGGTGATTGTTGTTAAGGATTTTTCTCTGGCTTTGGATCAGGAGAAATCTGGGCCTCCTAGTGCCTCTGCAGATCTGCGGGATGACATTGTTTTAGCTGATTTAGCCAGGGAGGTGTTGCCTACTAGTAAGGGGCGGGGATCATCTCATGTTCTGGGGGTGTTGCAATGCCCTCTTAAGAGGGGTCATCTAGAGAATTCCTCTAAAGCTGGCCGTAAAAAGGATGTGGACAAGATTAAATCCACTAGGGATTTGTTGGTGGAATCTAAGTCGGTTAAGACCATTGATACCCTTTTCTCTCCACCTTCCTCATGATTATTCTTTCATGGAATGCAAGGGGGTTGAATAGCACCCCCCGTCAAAAGGCTATTCAGGATTTGATTGGGGTTCATTCTCTAGATTTCTTTTGCGTCCAGGAGACTAAGCTTCAGGTGGACTCCATGCTTCATTCTGTTCCTCGTATTTGGGCTTCTGGTCAATGTCAGTGTATTGGTTCTAAGGGAATCTCTAGAGGTCTGGTTTTGTTCTGGGATCCACGTAAGGTTGTTCCTCACTGGTGGATCTCTAGCCATTCCTCTATTTCTATGGTGGCTTCAATCTTGGAGTCTGGTGAGACTATTCTGGTCAGTAATGTTTATGCTCTGACTGACATTCGTGGTAAAATCTAGCTATGGACCCACATCAAGTTTGTTAGGTCTTGTGAGCCTTTTCTTCCTTGGATCTTAGCTGGTGATTTCAATTTTGTGTTGTGTTTGGAGGAGAAATGAGGGGGACTGCCTAGGCTTGGTCCTGCTTCAGATCTTTTTCGGGCAAATGTGGATTCTCTTGCTCTTGTTGATGTTAAAACCTCTAATGGTATTTTCACTTGGAATAATAGACGGAGTGGTCCAGAAGCGATTTCCGAGTGGCTAGACAAATTTCTTGTTTCTAGTTTTTGGATGGGCGGTTGCATGGTCACTTGCTCTAAGATTCTTGATTGGTGTGGCTCTAATCATTGGCCAATTAAGTTTTCTGCTTCTTCTTTTCCTTCCCCAAAGAATCCTCCTTGTATGACCTGGTTGCCTAGTGGTGGCGGGATGGGACCCCTGCATATGGTACAGCTATGTATTGTCTTGTTAAGAAGCTACAATTTATCAAGTATCATCTTAAGCGATGGAATAGGTTGTGTTTTGGCAATCTTTGAGCCAAGAAAAGGGAAGCATAGGATCATCTTGCTATTATTACTCGTCAAATTAGAGATTTGGGTTTTTCAGAGGCTCTAGGACATGCTGAGTCCTAGGCTCTAAAATTGGTGGAGGAATGGGAGCTCCGCGAGGAGATTTTCTGGAAACAAAAGGCAAGGATTGATTGGCTTCAAGAGGGTGACAGGAATACTGCTTTCTTCCATCATTCTGTGCAAGCTCATTGGAATAAGTGTTATATTTCTTCTCTTGTTAATTCTGAGGGTCTTTCAGTTTTCTCACAATAGGCGTTGTCTAGAGAGGCCCGTCAGTTTTACTCTGCTCTATTTACTGAAGACTCACCTCCTGCCGAGGCTGATGAGAATATGATTCTTACTTGCATTCCTTCTTTGATCTCTAATGATTTGAATGCTTCTCTTACTCATCCAATTTCCTTGTCTGAAGTTGAGGATGTTGTGTTTGGGATGAATAAGGGGAAAGCTCCTGGCCCTGATGGTTTTCTAGTTGAATTCTTCCAGGAGTTTTGGGATATTGTGAAGCTGGATTTGTTGGAGGTTGTTCGGGAGTCTCTCCATAGTAAGCAGATGCTCCTGGCCCTGAATGCTACTTTTCTGGTTCTCATTCCTAAAAAGGAAGGTGCTAATAGGCTTGAATTCTTTAGACCTATTGCGCTCTGTAACGTGGTGTACAAGATTATTACAAAATTGATGGCTGAGAGGCTTAAACAGTGCCTTCCCATTGTCATTTCTGAGGAGCAAGGTGGCTTTGTGGCAGGCAGGCAAATTCTGGATGGGGTGGTTGTTGCCTCTGAGATCATTCATTCCATGGTGACTTCTTCAGAACGGTCTATGTTCATCAAGTTGGATATGGCCAAGGCTTATGACAGAGTTAAATGTAGTTTTCTTCAGAAGATTATGTTGGCCTTTGGTTTTTCTTCGGATTGGGTGAGTTGGACTTTGAGTTGTGTGACTTCCTCCTCTTTTTTGGTTATTGTGAATCATGAACCCTCAGAGACTTTTGGTGCTTCTAGGGGCCTTCGTCAGGGGGACCCGCTCTCTCCTTATCTATTTATCATTATGGCGGAGGGATTGAGTCAGTTTCTTAAATGTAAGGTTTCCCAAGGCTTGATTCATGGTTGGCAGTGGGGCTTGGGTCTGCCAACGACTTCCCATCTCCAATTTGTGGATGATACTTCTCTTATGGGGTTGGCTCGTATTCGAGAAGCTGAAGCATTTAGGCAAGCTTTGGATATCTACCTTGCTGCTTCGGGCCAAAAAGTCAATGAGCAAAAGTCTTCTATTTTCTTTTTTAATACACCTCAGGGTATCCAACGACGAATTGCAGCTATTTTGCAGTTTCAAATTGGGTCTCTTCCCTGTGTCTATTTAGGTATTCCTCTGGCTGTTGGGCGTCAGCCTAGACCCTCCTGGCAGCTATTACTTGACAAGCTGAGGCGGAAGGTGACTCATTGGACTCATAGGTGGCTATCTACAGCTACTAGAGTGACTCTTCTCAAGTCAGTTATCCAGGCCCTTCCTATCTATAGATGCTTTGTTCAAGTGGCCCCTATGTATTTCCTTAAGGAATTTGATGCCCTCTCTCGTCAATTCCTTTGGAGTGGGAACTTACTGTCTTCTAAGTGGAGCCTTGTTAAGTGGGATTCTGTGTGTAGACCAAAGCAAGAGGGTGGTCTGGGTTTACGCTCTGCTATTTTAAACAGCCAAGTTCTTGCTGCTAAGCTTTACTAGCGTTGGTGTACCAATCAGCATCAGTTATGGGCTCGTATTCTCACCCATAAATATCTTAGGGGTGTTGCTTCTTGTGATGTCCCGTACTATCCTCTGGAGGGGAGTGGTTCTATGATTTGGCATACTTTAAAAGTTGGGGCTCAGCTGATTAAGCATGCACTTTTTTGGATTTGCCATTCGGGATCACAGGCCCTTTTTTGGTTAGACTCTTGGGATGGCCACCCACCTATTCTCTCTTCTCTTCCTCATCTCCAGTCTCTTTCTGAGGTTTTTATTGCGGCTGGCTGGGATACCGTTGAGCATTATAAGTTTGCACAACATTGTGGTTCAGCTGTAAGATTTCATTGGAAGCTTCCCTTTGAGTGGCCTCCTGGGGGGGCTGAGGAGGATAGGTGTGAGCTTGCTCAGCTTTTGGCTTCCCATGCCTGTAATTCTTTGAAGGGACCCGATGTCTTGGCTTGGGATGGCCCTGATTTATCCAGGAAGTACTCTGTGTCTGCTAGTTATAAGCAGCTTGGTAGGCAGTTGTTTGGGACTATTGAGGTCCCTTGGTGGAAGCATGTCTGGCACAAGTTATCATGGCCCAAGTGCACTTTTTTCTTATGGCTAGTTGCTCAAAAACCGCTACCTTACTTGGGATAATTTGTGTAAGCGTGGGTTCCAAGGCCCTTGTATGTGTGTTTTGTGTCATAACTATAAGGAGAGTGTCTCTCATCTCTTCTTCCAATGTTCCTATGCTAGGCAGATTTGGCATTTTTGGTGGAGAGTGTGGAATATGCCCTGTTGGCATGTCTCCTCCTTGGCTAAGTTTGTGGATCGGTGGAGCAAGGCCCCGGTTTCTACTTCCTTTCTTCAGCCTGCTTGGGCTATTGGCCCTTCCTTTATTATGTGGAACCTTTGGTTGGAGCGGAATCGTCAAATTTTTCAGGAGGTGATGTTGGTGGCCCCTTACTTGTGGTGGAAAATCCTGCATTCTTTGGGGGAAATTGTTACAGCTAAGTGTGATCTTACGGCATCAGTGGACCCTTGTGATGTTGGTTGTTGTCACCGTCTTCATCTTCTGCCTCCGCAACGTTAGCTCATGCGCTACAGATGTAGACATCCTACCCTAAAGATGAATAGGGAGGGAAGATGGTCCCCTCCACCTCAGGGTACTCTAAAAATCAATACGGATGGCTCTTCTTGCAGCAACCCTAGTCATGTTGGCATCGGTGGTGTTGGTTAGGATAGCTCTGGAGATGTTCAGTTTATCTTCTCTGTTTATAAGGGTCTTCATACTAATAATCTTATGGAGACTCAGGCTATTTTAACGGCTGTGGAACGTGGAAGTCAATTGGGGTGGCGAAGGATCATATGTGAGTCTAATTCCCAGGTAGTGGTAAACTTGTTGAATAGGAGGCATTTAGATAATGTCAGTTGGCATTTGGCTTTGATTGTGGGACAGATTCTTAACCTCTGTGATTCGTTGGAGTATGTTACTTTTACTCATATTCATAGAGAATGGAATAGTGTTGCTGATTGTTTGGCTAAATGGGCTTCTGAACATATTCATGATTGGAATTTGATGGACCGAGGTCGTTTACCCCCGGATCTATCTCAACATCTGGCTCACTTAGTGGAGCTTGACAGGGCTTTGTAATTTTCTTTCTTTGTTTTTCTTCTCATTCTAATAAATTTTTACCCCTCTTTTGGTTAAACTACACTAACTACTAATCTTTTGTATATTAAATCAAGAGGTAAATAAGAATAAAGTGATAAATGTTTTGATTGAGTGTGAGAAAATTACTTATATAAAGGTTATCTTTCTTGGTCCTTATTAATCAAATGTTCTTCTCTAACCAAACACTAATGGTGGTTGAAGGATCATTGAATAGTTCATCCCTAAATTTAGCCAAGTGTCCTTCAAAACCTTAATATCTTATCTCAAACACATTCTTATATGCACCATATTGGATCTCAACATTCACTTGTTACTCTCCTTTCTTCCACCCTAGATACACTAATCCACAAGACAAATCAAGTAGAAAAGAGAGAAAATGCATGACCAAATGAACAAGATAGTGAGGAATTCAAATATATTAAATATGCATTGCTATCAAATGAGATTTTTATGCATCCTTTCCCCATGGGCTTTGTCATACCTCGATTTTAATCTTTGATGACAATGGTGGCCTAAACATACATTTGAAATTTTTTGTAGTTGCATGTGTAGATGTCCTATATAAATAAAAACTATTAACTAAGTAATTTCCATGGACATTGAAATATTATGTTATTGAGTGGTTCTTTTCACTTCCTTAAGGATCTTTCCACACATTTAATAATTTGGCTAAAGTGTACTTAAAATAATTCAAAGTTAACATTGGTCTTGGATCTCTTAATCAATACACAAATCAAGTCAAAATCATAGACTCATTCAAGAGTATCTTTAAATATGACAAATGGAATGCTAGTTTTAATATTTTGGGTTGTGTCATCTTACTTCTTGAGTTTGAACCAAAAGAGGTACAAGTCCTATGCATGTTATCCATGCTATAAATAGATTCTCTATATTATTGAGATGCCCATGGATAGAACATTTAAAAGTATTTTCTTCATTGGTGCACAATGCATCAAATATGTTCATAAATGAAGAGTTAAAATTTTAAAGAGATAGATCTAAACCAATTATGGAGTTGAGTCAATTTACTTTAGACACATATGTTTGAACTCCATAAAAAACTCCATACAAAGATGAAGATAAAATTTATAAGACATTTCAAGATATGTTTCAAGTATAACAAAAGCAAAAAAATAAGAAACAACAAACAAAATATAAAGAGTATAAAGTTGAGACTAATGTACCTAAATAGAAAAATGAAGATAAAAAAGACACATCCAACAAGAATAAAAGAAAGAAATGTAAGTAACACAAATATCCAAATTTAACATGCAAAAAAATGTGGGAACTGAAGAAAGAAGTTGTGGTGCACCAAATGCCTACTTTTCCATTACAACAAGTTAATAAATAGGAATGGTTAAGAAAGGAAGTGCCTAATGTTACACTTGTTGATCATGTGTTTATGTTAGCATGAAGAAATATCATTAAGAAGCACATGTATGGAGTACGCATACTCAATGCCCATTTTCAAAGGAACTCATGACCAATTTGCATGGTCATAGATACAGTTTGATATTCAATCTTTATTCTTCCTTCTCCATGCAACCAATTTGCACAAGGACTTTTTTTAGAACAAATCGCATATGCATGATGCATGAAGATACACTTTAGTTTAGAGTTGTTTGATCTCACCGACAACATATTTTTAGATATTTTATTTTTAGTTTTAGACTATTTGAAAACTCTATATGTACTATATTGTATTCATTGTTTGATAAGAGTGAATGAACATCAGATTCAACTTTTTCTTAATATTATTTAATGTGTTTTTTTTGTCAATGAGTAACATTGTGTAATTTTTATTCAGTTCAGTATTTTTCCTTCTATTATTTATCTAATGATAGTATAAGTGTTGTTTTAATTAGCCTTCAATTGGTATCAGAGCAGGTTGTAGGAATTTTATTTTGTAGGTGACAAGTTTCACCTTATCAGTTATCTTCAATGGCTAATGGCAGCAGCTTCCCAATCCAACTTCCGTTGTTTATAGGAGATAACTATGAATACTAGAGTATCAAAATGAAGACCCTACTATTATCCCAAGATCTCTAGGAATTAGTAGAAGTAGGATACACTGAACCTGTAGATCAGAATGCTTTGAATGCTTTGACAGCAAACCAATAAACTCAGTTGAAAAAAGATAGAAGGAAGGACAATCAAGCTCTCTTCACCATTCAATATGCATTGGATATTTCAATATTACCCCATATAGTTGGTATGACAAAATTAGAAGATGCACATGGGAGGCATTGCAAATTGCATACCAAGGATCTGTGGTGCTACCACAATAGTGGGTTACACTTTCTGGGACATGCTGATTTTTACTAAAATCACATATTTTTAGAAAATATAATGATTTAAGCCTTGAAAGGTTCCATTTAAAGGATTTTAATTGAAGAGGGTTTGATCAAACCCCCTTAGATTCAAACCGCCTTGGATAGAACCCCGCTAGTTTTCAACCATACCTATAATGGAATCTCCTCTACACTTATCAAAATGCTGATAAAAAACCACTTTTGATTTACCTTTTGGGGGATCAAATGAATTCATTTAAAATTTATGTTTTGTAAGTATGTAATCCTTATTATAAGCTTCCCAAAAAGTATAATTTTAAATATATTTAATTTGATTATTATATTTATTTTTTATTTCTTGTGAATGTAGATTTTTCAATGAACATCAAGGTCTTTGTTTCACACATACGAAAAAATAGGAAAATAGAGAAAAAAAATTCTAAAAAATACATGTCCTCTAGATATTGATGTCCTATATTCCAACAAAAAAAATTGAATTTTGATAGATACAAAAAAAGTTATGCTGGATAGAATACACCTATGTCTAAATTATAATTGGTTTGACTTCAAAACTTAATTAAAAAAAATATTCAACAAAACGTTATGAAACCAAATGCATCCTCTAGATATCGGTGTCACCAATCTAAATTCAAAAGAATCAAAATTTTATCCTTTCTAGAACAAAAGTTATGTGCGATAGAATACACATCACTTTAAAAAAATGTTGTTTACTATTAAAAACTAGTTATCAAAGGAGATGCAAAAAAAAAATACAATTTAACTCCAATTTTTTTAAAAAAATATATATTTAGAATCTACAAACAAAATCTCACAAATCACTAGTTCGTATCATCTTCAAATTCTTAACAGTTTAGTGGCTACAAGTGTCAGAAAGTGAAGATTTAGTTCAAAATGTTGATTTCAATGTCAAGTTTGGCCAAAAAGTGTAACCCATTATTGTGGGATGATGAGACAAAGTGAAATTGGTAAGACTACAAACTTTTAGAAGGGATTTTAAAAATTTAAGGATAAAAGAAGCTGAGTCCATCCAAGATTTTATTACTAGGACTCAAGGTATTGCGAATCAGCTTGAGACTCAAGGGGAAGCAGTAACAGAACAAAAAAATGTAGAGAAGATCTTGAGATCTCTTCTTCCAAAATTTGATCCAGTGGTGATAGCCATTGAAGAAAGGAAAGATCTAACCACACAAAGTAGTAGAGTTGGTTGGTTCTTTACAATCTCATGAGAAGCGTATGAAACATTCTATGGAGAGTTTGGTACAAGCTTTCCAGCCTACAGTAAGAATTGAAGAAAAATATACAACTCCTTTTTCTCCATCAAATAAGTCTCAAGGGGAGCTTTCTAATAGTAGAGGACATGGTAGAGGAAGAGGAAGAAGCAATAATAGAGGAAGAGGAAGAGGAAGAAGTTCTATGGATCAGAGAAGCATCCAGTGCAGATATTATGAATGGTATGGACATTATGAATCTGAGTGTAGAAAGAAGAAATCTGACTTGAATAAGTCAAGAGCCAACTATACTGAAGAGTCCTTCGAAGATACATAACATAACACCTTCTTCACAACTGACTTGGTAAAGGAGCATTAAAAAGATGTGTGGTTCCTAGATAGTGGTTGCTCAAATCATATGACAGTTAAATCTGGTCTCTTTATCAAATTAGATGAATCTGTAAGAAGTCAAGTACAATTTGGTGATGATAAAGAGGTTGAAGTGATGGGAAAAGGTACCCTTGCAGTAAAGACTAAGCAAGGAGAAACTACTCATGATACTTTGCATGTGCCAAAGTTACAACATAATATTTTAAGTATTGGACAGCTTATAGCAAAAAATTGCAAAGTTGTGTTTGAAGATAACTGCTGCAAAATATTTGACAAATCAACTAATTATCATCTTGTAGCAAAGGCTCCTATGACAGAGAATAGGTTATTTCCTCTCAAATTGTTTTCTACTAATGTGCATGCCCTCAAAGCCACCACATATGATTCGTGGTTATGGCATAAGCATTATGGACATTTGAGTTTTCAAGGTTTGAGTTTGCTTCATAAAAAGAATATGGTGAGAGGACTTCTAGTGATTCAGGCAAAAGAAGAAGTTTGTTTAGGGTGTACACTTGGAAAGCAACATCGAGATAGTTTTTTGGTGAACAAATCATGGAGGGCAAAAGCTCCTCTTGAGCTTGTGCATGCTGATATTTGTGGTGATATGCAAGAGCCATCTTTGGGTAAGAATCTTTAATTTTTTACTTTTATTGATGATTTTTCTTGCCACACATGGATCTATTTTCTTAGGCAGAAATCTGAAGCCTTTGAATGCTTCAAGAAATTTAAGGCTATGGTTGAGAACCGAAGTGGGTATTATCTCAAAATACTCAGAACAGATAGAGGGGGAGAATTCACTTCCAAAGAAGTTTTTGATTTTTGTAACAATTATGGCATCAAGAGACAGCTTACTGCAACCTATACCCCCAACAAAATAGTATTGTAGAAAGAAAGAACCATACCATTATGGAAATGGCACGAAGTATGTTGAAGTCAAAAGAGCTTCCTAATTGTTATTGGGGAGAAGCAATGGCAACAACAGTATACAGCTTGAATCGAAGCCCCACAAAAGTAGTTTAGAACATCATTCCAAAGGAAGCTTGGAGTGGTCACAAGCCTTATATGGTTCATCTCTGTGTATTTGGCTGCCTAGCATATGTTCATATTCTAGTTCAGAAGCAGAAGAAGTTGGATGCAAAATCCTAACTTTGTATCTTTGTGGGATAATCTGATGCAACTAAAGGTTATAGATTTTATAATCCTGACACAAAGCAATGGATTGTGAGTCGGGATGTGGTTTTTGATGAAGGAGGAGTATGGAAATGGCAAAAGGGTGTGCAGAAAAAAACACCATTAATTATGAACATAGAAGATGAAAGTGTTCCTCCCCTCCTCACAAGCTTAAGTGGAAGTTCAAACTCCAAAAATAGCCCAAGTTTGAGTTCTCCAAGATTAGGTTCACCAAGTTCTTCTAATAGCACAAATTTAGGTAATAGTTCAAGTCCAACATCAAGTCCAAGCTCTTCAAGAAAGGTACGAAGTTTAAATGAAATTTATCAGAGGAGTACTAATATAAATCCAGTTGTTAATTTTGCTAAATGCTTAGTCAAATTCAAGTTGAACCCTCTATGTATGAAGAAGCAGTAAAAGAGAAAGTATGGATTGATGCTCTGAATGAAGAGATGGAAGCAATAGATAAAAATAAAACATGGGACTTAGTGCAACTTCCAAAAGATAAACAAGTGATTGCTGTCAAATGGATTTATAAGGTAAAATATCATGTTGATGGTTTTGTGAAATGGCACAAGGCAAGATTAGTTGCCAAGGTATTTGCACAAACACCTGGAGTAGATTTTTTAGAAACCTTCACTCCAGTTGCAAGACTTGATACCATCAAGATTATATTGGCAATTGCTGCACAAAATAAGTGGCCTGTGTATCAGATGGTTGCAAAATCAGCATTCCTTAATGGTTATATAGATGAGGAAGTCTATATGGAACAACCCATAGGCTATGAAATTTAGAGCAAAGAACGGTTGGTTTACAAGTTGAAGAAAGCTCTTTATGGGTTGAAGCAAGCCCCTCGTGCTTGCTAGCAAGGATTGATAGTTATTTCATGAAGAAATGATTCAGTAGAAGCCCCTCAAAGCCAACCTTGTATGTCAAACATCTTGGTAATGATATTCTAATTGTTTGCCTTATGTTGATGATCTTATTTATACAAGTAACAGCAAAAGTCTTTTGGAGGAATTTCAAATAGCAATGAAACAGGAATTTGAAATGTCAAATGTGGGACTCATGCATTATTTTCTTGGTGCGGAAGTGCAACAACTAGAAGGTATCTTTATCTCTCAAACCAAGTATGTTGCTGATTTATTGAAAAGGTTTAGAATGACTTCATGCACAACAGTTGCAACTCCTTTAGCCCTTGATGAAAAATTAACCAAGCAAGATGCAAGTTCTAAGGTAGATGCCACCTTGTACAGAAGTTAGGTTGGGAGCCTTATGTACCTCACTACAACTAGACCTGATATTATGTTTGCTGTGAGCCTCATCTCTCGATTCATGCAGGATCCACATGAGTCTCATTGGCATGCTACAAAGAGAATATTAAGGTATGTGAGTGGAACTCATAATTTTGGCATCCATTATTCTTCTATTAAAAACTTTGAACTAGTTGGTTACACAGATTTTGATTGGGCTGGTCCAATGGATGATACATTTGGTTCTGGAGTTGTATCATGGAGTAGTAAGAAGCAGGCAACAATGGCTCTTTCCTCAGTAGAAGTAGAATATATTACTGTTGCAACAGCAGGTTGTCAATCAATTTGGATTAGACGGATTTTGGAGGATCTACACTTCATACAAGAACATCCAACAACTCTTTTGTGAAAATAGTAGCACTATTGCAATGATTAAAGTCCAGTGTTTCATGCTCGATCAAAACGCATTGAAATCTGACATCATTTTTTTCATGATTTGGTACAAGATAGACAAGTTGAATTGTAGTTCTATCCTACAACTAAGCAAGTTGTTGATATCTTCACCAAAGCTCTTCTTTCTGCTACGTTTGTCACTTTGTGAGATCATTTAGGCCTCATCCCTGTTGATCGTCCAGGGGGAGATTGAAGGAGTATCCATGGTCAACGACCATTTTCAAAGAAACTCATGACCAATTTGCATGGTCATAGATATAGTTTGATATTCAATATTTATTCTTCCTTCTCCATGCAACTAGTTTGCACAAGAACTATTTTTAGAACAGATCACATATGTATGATGCATGAAGATAGACTTTAGTTTAAAGTTGTTTGATCTCAGCGACAACATATTTTTAGATTTTTTATTTTTAGTTTCAGACTGTTTGAAAACACTATATTTACTGTATTGTATTCATTGTTTGATCAGAGGGAATGAACATCAGATTCAGCTTTTTCTGAATATTATTCAGTGTGCTTTTTTTTTTGTGTCAATGAGCAACATTGTGTAATTTTTATTCATTTCAATATTTTTTCTTCTATTATTCATCTCAGTATAGTATAAGTGTTGTTTTTATTAACCTTCAATGTAATTGAAATGTCAAGCAAAGAGGAGTGAAAACAAAGGAATATAAAAATAGATTGATCACTTTTGTTAGAACAACAATGACCTGCTTGATATATATTAGCATAAACCTTTGGAGACAAAGGTTATTCTAAAATATTTGTCCTTTATTTACCTTTACATTTTGATCTTTTTTATTCAACCTTAATTATTTTGATCTTTTTATTCAACCTTATTTATTGTACTTTTCTTACCCATTTTACCTTCTATACCTCCCTAAAAAATATTGATTTTCTTTTTACTTACTTCACACAAATGTTCTCCAGGTTTATCCACATCCTTTTTCATATATTTGCTTTGTATACGTTATGGAAAAAGATTGGGTCTACATAGAGTATTTCTATCTTCAGACACCTAGTATTACACTCTAGGAGAGAGAGAAAGAGTTTGCCAGGGGACATATGCTTACCCGGTCCTCGAAGGATTAGAGCCACCATTCCATTATTTCTGAGCTCGATATACCTTCACTGCACCATTTCACCCGCAAGACACTCTCCTTGAATCTCTCAACTCCATCAAAGATATATTCTTTTAGAATGACAAAGCTTACTACCCAGATTTTTCTTGGGACCCCAGTTTTTCTATTGAGCTCGATTGTCCTTCTTGGTGGGATTCTAGCTTCTGTTTTTAGCCCACTATTGGCATGCAAATTCCTAGGGATTCTCCCTTATAATATGACTTGGAAACCACCCATGCCCTGCTTTCCTGACACCCAGGATAGTTGCATTTGCTCCTCTTAGAAAAGTTCCTCGCTTACTCAAACCCGCTTTCTCGAAACCATCAAAGGAGTTTTGACCCAAAAAACCTTGCCGTCTAGTCCCGCTAGGATCTTCCTGGAGAGGCTAGAATCTGGATGTGTTCCTCTTTGAATTATGCAGGCGACCATTGTTGTACTGAAAGTAGCCGTTATTTCTTGCCATGGGAGCAAGCTTCATTTTTGACCTATTTATATTTTTGGTGTGCTTTATTTTTTACAACCACTAGAACATATACATTTAGATTTAATACTATTTTAATTTGGAACTCAAATGAAACTCTCTTTGTAGGAACCTATGAGCTTGGTATCCAAATCCTTGAGCAACTATAAATAGTCTATGGGACCTTCATTCTAAAGGTTGAGACCCCTTGCATCATGGGTTATGTATCTAAAGAGTGACATCCAATCATATCTATAATAATGCAAAAAGTGTTAAAATATAGCATGGAATGGATCTGTGGATGTGTAAGCTCAACTCAACCTCCTCCAATACCTTACACCTTGGATTCTTATTCACCAAGAGTATAATCGGTTGCTAGATAAAAAATAAAAATTAAATTTCTGTGTCATCCTTTAAGATTCATATCTGCATAGGTGATGAGTTACTAACTTAGAATAAATTACATGAAGTAGAGAATATTACTTGGCAGATGTTAGTATGTGAAACTAATCAATAAATCCATAGTCCATTATATTTTTAACCTATCGAAGAAAATTTAATGAGTTGCGACCTTTCATAAAAGCATTCTTTCGATCGATTGTTTGAAACATACAATGATCAATATAACAATAACTGAGGATGTTCCTACAATGATAACTGTAAAAGTAACAAAATTTCATACGAATTTGTAATATCTTTACTACCTATTTGATCTTAAAATCTCTTCACGAGATATTAATAGAATTTGCATGAGAGCCAAAAAACTAAGGCCGCATTGCAGCGAAGTTCCTACCAAATGCTGGCAGTACAGTTTTGTCCTTGGAAATTTGGTTACAACAATATGTTCAGACGCTTGCATGTCTAGCCTTAGTTGAAGGTATTATCTAGCTATTATAACTGTAAAATACAATAGTACCATGGCAATCCAGCTAGCTAGATAATCAAACTGTGTAGTTCAAGCACAGACTGGCTGTAAAGCACAATAGTACCATGGCAATCCCCTTGGTCCATTATAGTCCTCCTAGTCCTATGTAGAAGTACACACTACAGCTAGAACCAAATCTTTAAGGTAGCTTTTTAAAGAGGCAACAAACTCGCCACTCAGATAAAAGCATGGCCCTTCAAACAATTTTGATTCCTGAGCATCAAGAAGTTAAAATTCAATAAACTCTTAACAATTAATTTTTAGGTATAATTATGTTTCCCTTTATTTCTATGTTTTAGCACAAAGGAAAGTGAAGTTGGTTGTTGATTTTTACCAAGTGCAGGAAAATTTAATGAGGGGGCTCTTCTAAGAGCTCTACCAGAGTTTGATAGTATTGAATAATTGAACATATTAGAACTAACCTGTAGACCACCAACCTCAATGGTTGGCCCATTTGTGGTTTTTAGAATATTCATATTAAAACCAATATAGCATCCGCAAACTAGTAGACAAAAAGCTAGAAGTAGTGTAGCTGTAGTTATTATAATAATGGATCTTTGATAGATGCCTCCGATCATATTGTACTTTTTGGCACCGCAGGCTTGCTCACACACTCTGTACTGCACTTGATATTCCCAACTACAAATTTTGATATGAAACATTAATTAAAGTTGTTGCAGTTTTTAACAAATCATTTTAAGTTTTAATTATACTGAATGAAACACTTAAATATCTCATGGACACTATTTCAAGTTCTGGCACCTGTTTTTTCTACCAGCAATTAATCTACATTGTATACAAGTCACTATGAATGAGCAAAGGACTTGGGGAGAAGTAATATTTGAAAATATTATCGGGGAAATGAATTTGGAGCCATGTTTATTTTGGTCCATGCTTTCTAAATTTTTGTTTTTCAAAAATAGCGAATATATATACTATTTTTGTGCATGAATAAACTGATAGAGAGATAAGCTGTATCTATGGGAGTAGAGATCTTTTACTACTTTCCAATTAAAATGCATGAAGCCACTTTGGAAGTAAAGAGTAAAGAATAAAAAATGTTATCAAAGTTTTATTGTATTTTTTCTAACTAAAAACCATGTGTTGGTTATGCTCAATTCTAAGAGGACATGTAGCTAAATGCAGAGAAGAACAAATATATCATCATATTCTTATTGATATTTGTTTGAAACCACTAAGATGGACAATGTAAAATGATCTTCTAGGACTCGTTCTGATCGTAGGGTCTTTTGCTAGTTATAGAGCCTACAATTTAAAAGTAACAAATGAACCAGATGTCCCACATAAGGGAAAATAATTTGAAAAAGAGACTTGAGAAGTGCAATAATAAGGCAATATGCATAGTATAAGTTCTAAAGGAATTAAAACTCATAATAATAATGCTATTTTTAATTGCATAAAACAAAAAAAATCTAGGATAAAGCAGCCTTTTCTTGGCCCCCTACTGAAGAAATGAGCATTGTGATGTAACATTTGGATGGTTGGATATTGTAAAATTATTTATAACACTATTATACCAACAGTCATCTCTTTTCATGCATATATAGAGATAAATCAACTATTCAGAAGGATAATGCAAGTGCTATTAGGTAGATGAGCATCTCTTTTCATTTGGATGCAATAAAATTGTTGGAAGGGAAGAATAAATCAAACAGAGAGAGAGGGGACACAAAATGGAATGCACAAACAAAGATTTCTATTTATCAACAAAAAACTATTTTACATAAAAAATAATTACAACTCAGAGCTATGGCTCTGTTTCCTTCTATCCTACAACTATTGCTCTCTCTGGAGCTTGTTGGACATTACAACTGTCCTTCTCTGTTTGGAGCTGCTCTTCTCTTTCCTCTAAGTGTCTGATGTGCCTAGAGGGAGTTGTCTGGAGCTCGACCCTCTGCACTCTCTCACTGTTGTATTCTTCCTATTGTTGCTGCAACAAAAAACATTCTCTCTGCTCTGCACTACGGTGCTGTTGTTACTCACAATATTCTCTTCACACAAAAAACTAACAAACTATTCTTCACATTCCTTCCTTTTGTCTTCACCTTGACTTCCAAAAATCTGCTGCTCAAAATTTGAACTCACCTACAACAATAAAGAAACTGACTAGCATTCACAATTTTCTGACGGGCCAGCAAATGACATTAACCATTTGGTCAGAGGTGGCAGGAGGGAGATCTACGGGGATCTCTGACACAGTTGGTGGAGTTAATGTGGGCTCCAGAATAATAAATCCAACACTCCCCCTTAATCTGGAGCCACAAACCACTTTCATTCTGTGTCTCCAGAGCTGTCTATAGCTATTCAGATATGTCGGGAGCTCTCTTTCTAGAGCTGAAATCTGGAGCTGTCTACAATGCCCAAGCTGTCTCTCAGGCATTCAAATCTCTCCTTCGACAGTGCCTTAGTAAATATATTAGCAAGTTGCTACTCAGACCTACAAAACTGTAGTATGATCTCTCCATTCTCCACTAACTCTCTTATGAAATGATAGCAGATTTATATGTGTTTGCTTCGTCCATGGAAGACTGGATTCTTCGTCAAGGCTATGGAGTAAACGTTATCACAAAATATGGTTGTACCATCTTCTTGTTGTTCTTTCAAATCGGCAAGGATTCTCCTCAACCAAATAACCTGACATACTCCTGCATTTGCTGCTATGTATTTAGCCTTTGTTGTGGAGAGAGAAACTATGGGCTACTTCTTTGATGCCCATGAATTGGGTCCTAAACCCATGTGGAACACATATCCTGATGTGCTCTTTCTGTCATCTACACTTCCTGCCCAATCACTATCAATGTAACCAACCAGCTCAAACTCACTTGATGCGATGTACAATATGTCATAGCCTTGCGTGCCCTTAACATACCTCAAAATCCTCTTTCATGCTTGCCAGTGTGTGTCCTTAGGTTTTTCCATGAACCTAGATATCAGGCTTACCACGTACATTAAATCAGGCCTTGTAGAAGTCAAATACATCAAACTTCCAACCATGCTCTTGTAGAGGGTTGGGTTCACTTGATTGTTGCTGTCCTCCTTGATTAGTTTTAGACCTGTAGCTATTGGTGTTGGAGCAGGCTTGTTGTTTAGTATCTTAAATCTTGTGCTGCACCAGGATCAAAGAACATTGTGCAGACATCAGGCATGATCGTGTCTCCAAATCTGCCTTAGCTGAACACTCATACCTTACCAAACACCACATTGGTCTGGAGCATACCCAAGTCCTAGTGAAGGAAGATTGTTTTTATAGGAGAAAACTCCAAGAAGCGATTTTCATTAATAGTCACCCTTCGAACCTAAATCGTGATGTTGGGTGGCAACTTAGCCCTACCTGGCAACCTTTACTAAACTCCCTCCAATCTCACCCCAACCCCTCGTGATCTGCTTGCCCCCACACTTCTCTATCCTCCCTTCCATCGTTGCCCTCCTTTCTTCTCCTTTCTCTCCCCTCCCCCCTTTCCTCTCCTTCTCATAACCTGTTTTTGATCTCATCTTCCCCCTCCCCCCTTGGTGGTTTTTTACCTTTCTCGTTACCTTTTGTCCCCTCTGCACTTAGTGCTTCCGACTCTTTGTCTCCTTGGAGCTCTTGTTGGCATACATCCTTGCTCACACACTTGTGCACTTCCATACCGTCTTGTATGTTCCCCCCTTGCATACATTCATATGCTTTTGTTTCTTGGTATTGCTTTCGCTTTTGTGAATTTTGCTGCTTTTTTCTAGACTTAGTAGTCATTCATATTTTCGTCTATTCTTTTATGGGTAGTGAGGTCCTAGCATTCGTTATATACTTTCACCTTTTCCTTCTTTTTATGTTGGAGTTTGCTTATTCATTTTTGTTCTCTTTCCTACTTGTATTTTTCTTACTTCTTTCTTTTTATATACATTTACACGTTTTATTATTTTTCACGTCTTTTATTTACACTTATTGTTTTATACATACTTGTACTTTGTTTGTATTCGTATGCATCTTGTTTTGCTCATTTTTCCATTCTTATCTTCATTTTGCATAATATTTTATGTTTATTTTTATTCTACGCATACATACATATATATATATATATATATATATATATATATATATATATATATATATATATATATATATATATATATATATATATATTCACTTGTTTACTCTAACCATCTATTTATGTCTTTTTTATGATATTTTAGTGTGTTTTTAATTGATGGTCTTTGTATGTGTTAGTTTTGTGAGTTCCTAGCATATGGTCTTATACATTTTATTTTTATTTTTACTTTTGTTTGCTTGTGGACACACACACACACATAGTTTGTTTATATATAATTTTTGTTTTTGTTTTTAGTGGTGATCTTATTTCTTTTTTTCTTTCTTTCTTTTTTACACTTCCCCTCCTTCCTCTCGTTTTGCATTCCTCACCCTTCCCCTTCTCTTACCTTTTTAAGGACATGCCTGCTATCCAAATCACACTTTCTCCTCTTCCTGATGATGGATCATTGAGCATGATCCGAAACGTTGAAGCAAAAACATACACAGTTTAATCTAGAAACAGTTTACACTTAATTCATGGACTGTGGAAAACTCATGCCTACTATCTTAAATCTTTTCAAAATATGTTTGGCATAGTTGGTTTGTGAAATAAATATGCCAAGCTCAGTTTGTTGCACGTCAATGCCAAGAAAATATCTCAGCAAACCAAGGTTAGTCATTTCAAACTCTTTCTTCATCACCTCTTTGAAATCAACAATGAAGAGATCACTATTACTAGTAAAAATTAGATCATCTAGATACAAAATAGCAATTAAAATCTCACCATTGGCTGCTTTGATGTAGAGCGTGGGCTCATTGCTACTTTTGCTAAAGCCATTACTCAGTAAATAGGAATCTATCCTATTGTACCATGCCCGAGGTGCTTACTTAAGCCCGTAGAGAGCTTTCTAGAGCCTGTATACCTTGTCTTCATGCCCTAGGACTTCATAGCCATGTGGCTACTCCACATACACCTCCTCCTTCAATACTCCATTCAGGAAGGTTGACTTCACATCCATTTGATATACCTTCCACTTATGCTGGGCTGCCATTGTTATGACTGCCTGCACGGTCTCTAACCTTGCAACTAATGCATAGGTCTCATCATAGTGTCTTTCAGGCTACTGTTTATACCCCTTAACAACCAGCCTTGCTTTAAGCCTCTCAATCTTTCCTTAAGTAGTACTTTTGGTCTTTTAGACCCACTTGACTCCAATAACTTGTTTACCCTTAGGTAAGGTTGTTAACTCCCATGTTTCATTCATTTCTATCTCATCCAACTCTTCATCCATGGTCTTACACCATTTTTCTTCCTTCACTGCCTCTTCAAAAACTTTTGGATCACTATGAGAGAACAAAATGAAGTCCATATTTTCATCTAAATCATCATACCTGGTGTCTTCATAAATCTCCCTCATGCTCCTTGTCTTTCTTGGCATTAGAGAAGTGAGCATAGGATCTAAACTAATTTTGGAGTTACTATTGCTTGACTCCAGATTGCTCTAGAGCTAACTATGTTGCTATAGTCCTGAATTGGCTGAATCTGAACTGTACTAGGAATGGCTCCGGAGAGCTCTAGAGTTGGATCCAGAGTGCTCCGGGGCTGAATCTACTTTGCTACTGCAAGTTCCTGCTTTATTTCCACCTTCTTCATCATCTATGGGTATCGTTGTTGAGATACCTGTGGTGGTATCAACTATGCCATCCCATGATTCATTTTCTATGAACTCAACATCCCTGCCAATTATGGCAATCTTTGTAACAGGGTTGTACAGCCTGTAGCCTTTGGATTCTTCACTATACTCAATGAAAATGCACTTTTCTCCTTTATCATCAACCTTTTGTCTTTTCTCCTTTATCATCAAACTTTTGTCTTTTCTCCTTAGGCACAAATGCATATGCCACACTCCCAAAAATTCGTAGGTTCTCCACACTCCATTTGTCATTTGTCCATGCTTCTTGTGGAATTCTATCTCGTATAGCCTTCATGGGACTTCTATTTAGCAGGTATACTATTGTTGTGACTACCTCACCCCAATAATCATTTGACAGTCCTTTTGCCTTCAGCATGCTTGCTGCCATCTCTGTGATGGTTCTATTTTTCCTCTCAGCAACTCCATTTTGTTGTGGAGTGTACCATGTTGTGAACTATTTTTGAATGCCTTCATACTTGCAGAAATTTATAAATTCTTTGGAGACATATTCTCCCCCTCTGTCCATTCTGAGGACCTTGATATACCAGCCACTTTACTTCTCAGCCAAGGCCTTAAACTCTTTGAACTTCTTAAATGCTTTAGATTTATTCTTCAAGAAATAAACCCAAGTCTTTCTACTGTAATCATCTATGAAGGTTATGAAATATACATTCCCACCTAGAATGGGAGTCTTCATGGGGCTACACAAATCTGAATGCACCAACTCCAATGGTGCTCTTGCCCTCCTAGAATGCCCTGATTGAAAGGGTTGCCTATGCCGCTTTCCTAAAATACAGGCTTCACATTTCCTATTGGGTTCAACAATTGTTGGAAGCCCTCTAACCATGTCTTTTTTGGATAAAAGACTTAAACCAGAAAAACTCAAGTGCCCATACCTTAAATGCGAAAGCTTGGATGGGTCTTGGATGACTGTCTTGAAGGCTGACTACTGATTCACTACTGTAGATGCCGTCTGGTTGACTTCGGAGCCATCTAGAACTTGGCAGGTGTAGTTCCAGAGAGTGCTGGAGACTACAACCTAAGGGGGAACATTCTATTTTTCGTCATCTGCACTACTTCAATGACCTTCGTACTGCCATCCCGATCATAGATGATGCACTCCCCTTTCTCCATCAGGATTCTATAACCATTTTGGACCATTTTTCTAATGCTCAATAGGTTATGTTTTATGCCTGGTGCATAATAGACATCATGGATCTGCATTTTCTCACCTTGCTTGGATAGGACTGCGATGATGCCTCTTCCTATGACAGGAACCTTTTGACTATTCCCCATCATGATCTCAAACCTGACACTCTTGTCAATAGAGGCAAACAAATTTACATTCCCACTCATGTGGTTGCTACATCCGCTGTCCAAATACCATACTTTAGGGCTGCTCCGCTTAGCAAGGTTGCACACAATAAAGACCTTAGATTAATTTTTCATTTTCAGCCTTGTTCTCATTTGCCACATTGGAATTTTGACTCCCTTGGTCACGTTGTTTCTTCGTACATTCACTTGCATAGTGACCATACTTGTGATAGTAGTAACACTGCACATTTGATTTATCATACCTCTAGTTGGAGCTGCTACTCTTCTTGTTTTGGAAGTCTGTTTCAGAGGTGCTGGCCTCCTCTTGACTATTAGAGCCTCCTCTTCTGGAGTTGCTTCTACCTCTTCCCCTTTGACCTCTTCCTCTGCCATTTCTTCCTCTTCCCCTGCCTTTCACATTTCCTTGTGCTTTGAATGCTTGCTCTAGGGAAGGAGTGGATCTATTTAGCCGTTGCTCAAGGGTAAGAAGAGAACCCATCAACTCATCAAGTGCCATTTTTGAGAGGTCTTTTGTCTCTTCTATGGTAATAACTATTGGGTCAAATCTAGGGGGTAAACTTCTAAGGTTTTTCTCTATAATCCTTTGTTCATCCGTGGTTTCTCCATTTATCCTCAATTGATTGACCAAGGTGGAAACCCTTGTGTGAAAATCTCAAATAGACTCACTGTCCTTCATATGCAGGGTCTTAAAATCTCTCCTATGCAACTGGAGTTTCACTGATCTCACCTTGTCAGTTCCTTTGAAACTATTTTGCAATATTTCCCATGCTTCTTTTGCATAGTTAGTTGCTTCTATTCTAGGGAAAATAGCCTCTATCAAGGTTGCCTCAATCAAACTAAGGGCTTTTGCATCATTTCTTCTTGTCTCCTTCAGCTGGTTCTTCTGGGCATTGGACAGGGCTACAAAAGCATTTGGGTCAGTCACATCTGTGAACCCACTAACCACAAGTTCCCACAAATCATTTGCAACCAAGATGGTCTTCATATCCTTCGCCCAAACATCATATTTCTTTGCATCAATTACAGGTGGCTGCTGCCAACTCTTGTTGTCTCCTCTAGCCATTTTTTAAAATCAAATCGAGACTGGTACTACCTAGAAAATCTTAGGGCTTTTCCTCTATACCTAAAGAGCTAAAACTCTATTTCAGCCAAGCCTAAGGCACTGATACCACTTTGTTGGAAGGGAAGAATAAATCAAACAGAGAGAGGGGACAAAAAGCAAAATGCACAAACAAAGATTTTTATTTATCAACAATAAACTATTTTACATAAAAACAAATACAACTCAGAGCTACGGCTTTGTTTCCTTCTATCCTACAACTACTGCTCTCTCTAGAGCTTTCTGGACATTACAATTATCCTTCTCTATTTGGAGCTGCTCTGCTCTTTCCTCTAAGTGTCTGATGTGTGTGGCGGGAGCTGTCTGGAGCTCGACCCTCTGCATTTTCTCACTGTTGTATTCTTCCTATTGCTACTGCAACAAAAAACATTCTCTCTGCTCTGCACTACGATGCTGCTGCTGCTCACAATATTCTCTTCACACAAAAAACTAACAAACTATTCTTCACATTCCTTCCTTTTGTCTTCACCTTGACTTCCAAAAATCTGTCATTCAAAATTTGAACTCATCTACAACAATAAAGAAACTAACCAGCATTTACAATTTTCTGACGGGCCAGCAAATGGCATTAAGCATTTGGTTAGAGGCAGCAGGAGGGAGATCTACGGGGATCTCTGACGAGGTTGGTGGAGTTAATGCAGGCTCCAGAATAATAAATCCAACAAAAATGACTTTTAATGGAGACACTTCAGATCTACAGTTGGAAGGGATTGAATTTTCAAAGAAGACTTAGCTGCTCATATTGTGGCTAGATTGGATGTCAATAGAGAAGGTTTCAGTTATTTAAATGTAGGAGCTAAACCTGATATTAGATTCTCCTTGCTTGTCTCTGGAGGGCAGTTAGGAGGCTGATCTGTTATGTTTTACTTTTTTTACTTCAAATTTTGTTGTTTTATGAAGTAACAAAAGATGAAAAGAAAAAAAGGTTGTGCCTACCTCTGAACATTTCTTACTACAAAACCAATTGCCTTCAGGACAAGAGTCTAATTTTGGCATTCCCCTCTCATATAAGCATCCCACATGATCTACAATGAAATTTCATACTCATCATTAAGAATGGTTTAACATTTTAAATGAGATGCATAAGCACAAGAAAAAATAAAATTGGGATGAGATCACATGATATTAAGATCGTATGCATAATCTTACACTGAAACTCGCACTCATCACAAAAGAGAAGTGTCAACTCTGTGAATGACTCAGGATTGCCGTTGAATTTGTTGCTGCCACATATTGCACAGTGACAAGTCAACAGTACCATTTTTCTTATTTAGGAACATTCTGCAGCCAAGAATAATTTTAGATAATTACTTCAAAATTCCATATAATACAACACTAAATAAAAATTGAGAGATTTTTCCAGCCAAATTCTACTTCTTCATTATCAACAGTGAAATATTTGTATGAACATGGCCAGACTATTTAGGTTCAACATTCCACTATAATGGGCACAAAACAGATATATGACAGTTTTAGACTGTCTCTTCAAACTGATTAGACACAATGAAAAAATATAACTTTTACTAGACAATGCTACTCAACATGATCAAACTGGCATTGGGAACATTCTACCATTGAAAGTTCCCCAACAAAGTAGCTCAGTAAACTACAGTGGCTAGAGCTTCAAGGAGGAATGCTGATTTCTTTTATGATTGTGCCACCAGTGCTCACCATTCTAGATATTTTTCTTATGCTCACATTTTCAACTAGTTTGGATATGAACCTCACAACTTTTACTTTGAGAGATATGGTACATGAGTTTCTAATGGTTGTGGCTTTCTCCTCCCTTTTTATATAGTTTTCAGTTATGTAAGTCTGATTCTAAACCATACTCACCCACACAGTCTCCTAATGGGAGTTTCACATCTGGATCTGAGAACTGGCAGAAGTTGATACTACATTCTGCTGATACTTTATCCTAATAAAGCTTGAGCATGCATCATCTGAGGTATAATCTAAGGTGTAACGTGATGTCATAATACCATTTAGATTGCATCTAGGGCAAAGAATAATTTGTACAAGCATTGTTAATTTGTTTGTTTTGATACTATTTACCACTTCCTTTAAACTGAAGAACTGCATTTTCTACCTTAGTAAACCATAGGATTAGCTTGTGTAATTAAATATTGTATTTTACCTGCCATAGGGGTGGATGTAATCATACGAAATAAAATAGTCATATTATTTACATGTTCAAAAGTATAGATGATTTCAGACAGGCAATTGGCAAGAGCTGAAGCATTGGGTGGGCCCAGGCTGTATGAATTAAAACTTCCATTTCGATATTTTGGATTCTGCTTGATTTTCAAGTTGGAATGCACTTTGGAATGGAAAATGTAGGCAGGCACAAATCTAGCAGTCATCTTATTTATTATGTTAATGAGGGCCACTTGTTTAGGAAGTTGAAATGCGACCATCTTTGTACTCAACTTACAATACTCTACAAGCTCACAAAGCCAATACAAGCTCACAAAGCCAAAACAATTTTAAAATATAAGATCAATTAAAAACAGAGAAACTGTCAGTTAACTTCAAGATTTAACAGTTAAAAGGTAAAAGTTTTGCCAATAAAATTAGAATGATTATTTACCACTTTTAAACTTGAAAAAAATAATTGATCTATATTCAAATCCATATGTGACAATTGCAAATTGTAAGTGCATCAATCAACACCATTTACAAGTAAATTGCAAAATAAATGTTATAGAAATAGAAAATCTATAACACAAAAAAAAAAATTGCTCTCCTAAAATACTTTATAAAGGCACTAAAAGTCGAATGAGACAAATAATATCAATGAAGAGGGCCAATGGAATTTTAGCCATAGCGGATCTAAAATTTTAATAATAAAGTAGCCCATGGCTACCAGTTGGGCTAAGATTTCCGCATGGTGATTTTAAATGTGTTGAGGTCTTTTGGATAATCCATTGTTGTTGCATTTAGTATTTTTAAAAACTAGTTGGTATTAAGTAGGCTCTAATGGAGACTCGGTGTTTTGTGGCAAAAGGAAGCAAAAATGGAAGGGAGCAGTCAGGGAAGATTAGCACTTGGATGCAGAAGCATGTCACAACCGGAGTGAATGCTATCCCGCTGGGGGAGAGAAGAGGTCTTGGGATTTTCGGAGAAAACAAGGAGCAGAAAAGAAGCAGGGAAATAGGGCATCCTAATAGCAATGCGATGAAGGAAGGAGGAGTAGCGTCAGGAGTGAAGGAGAGTTCTATAGAGAAGGAGGGAGATATAATTGAGATTATGTCTCGAACAACGTTGACAAGGGTGCACTTGCGCTCAGTCGAATGGGATTAGTTGGGAGGATCATGGGAAAACCTAGAACAAAGGAGCAGATAAAGGGTTGGGTGATGGAGAATTGGAGAGTGGTCGTCGTGGTAAATTTCCTACCTAAACAAATTTTCTTTGTCGATTTTAAGCGTGAAGAAAGTAGGGATGAGATATTGGAAAAGATTCCTTGGAAATTTGACACCGACTACATATACACACAAAAGTGGAGCCCTAATTTTAACCCAAGACAAACCAACCAATATGGAGAGCCGAAATGGATTAGGTTATACAACTTCCATTCGAATACTGGTCTGAGAATTGTCTCTATCAGATTGGAGACAATTTGGGAAATGTGATTGATTTAGCTATGGGGGAAGGAGACTCTCTATTTTATGTAAGGATCAAATTAATAGCCATCTAGAAGATCCCTTCGTAATAAAACTATTGACTTCAGTAGGATCATGGGAACAGAGAATCAAAATCGAGGAGAGTAAATTCTTCTACTTGAAATGCTCAAGTACGAAGCATAAAGAATCGAGCTGCCCTAGGAACCCCCTAAAAGAGATCGTGAAAGAGAGTTAGGCCGCTCAGAAAAGGCAATAGATCCATTGGATAATTCACAACCCAAAAATCTAGTGAATGATGAAAAAGACATTCCCAAGCAGGTGGAATATGTTAAGAATAAGTCAAACAGAATACAGCTGTGCACGTATGTGTCATAGAGTTTTAGTTAGAAACAATAACGAACTGTAGATCTGTTTCTCAGATCCAGTTAACTGTAGTTTGCTGTCAATCTATTTAGCAGACATTTAGGAGTGATAGTTGTTCAATCTGCTGTATAAATATTCTTCTCCTGTTCAATAAAACGATGCACTGAGTTCCATTGTTTTGTCAAGTTCATTTCTATTGTTATCTGCTATTCTATTTATTGTTCTGCTGTTATATTTTCTGTTTTGGTATCAGAGCGCAAGAATCTAAGGGCAGTCTCTCTCTTGCTAAGAACGGGGCAGACTTTTGACTAGTTTGAATGAAAGTATATTTGGTGGCATGAAAAGGAAGTGTTGAGCAGATACATTTTTCACCAGTGTGAAGCAGATTGAAGCCGCTGTTGCAGAAGACCCTCTTCTCCGCATAAGAGTTGCCAGTCTCTTTTAATTCTGTGATTAGTTGTGCCTTCAGGAGGAGATGCTATTGAACAAAAGAGGAGTTGCTGAGGAAGGAGTGGCTACAGTTGTGAGCCTTGTTTTTTGAATGAGCACTTTGTCCTGCTCATACCCACTGTGTTGCATATTGTCAGATATCAGATAGAGGGCAACTCTGCCCACTGGTAATTGCTGATAGAATTATTTTTTTAGAGAAGTTTGTGCTCCTTTCTCTATTAAGTGTAAGTCTATTAAGTGTCTTGTAAAAGTTTTGTTTTAAAATATGGCAAATCTTTCAGATACTTATCTAACTGAATCAAATAAGTTAGATGGTTCCAATTATGTTAATTGGAAGTTCAAGATGTAGACTTTAATGGAAGGTTACAATGTTTGGAGTATTGTAACTGGTACTGAGGCTAAACCAACAGCACCACCTGATACTGTTAAAGATTGGGAGAAAAGAGAATCCAAAGCAAAGATTCTCTTGCGTATGTCAGTAAAGGATTCAGTGATCCCTCATATTAGAGATATCTCTACCTCTAAAGATACATGGACAGCATTGAAAGGTTTGTATGAGATTACAAATACAAATAGAATTTTATTTTTAAAGAGCAAATTGCTTTCTATTAAAATGGAAGTAAATGAAAATATTAGTGATTATTTATCCAGAATTAAGGAGTTAAGGGATAAATTAGCTGATATTGGTGAAAAAGTCTCTAATACTGATCTAGTAATAGTTACTTTGAATGGAATGGTTAGTGATTATCATGTCTTTATTACTAGCTTGGCTGCAAGGGAAAAGCCACCCTCTTTTGAGAGTTTGGCAGGTATCCTCCTACAAGAAGAAGAGAGGAAGAAGCACATGGACAGCAGAATTCAGAGTGCTGATTCAGCTTTGATGGCAAAAGACAAGATGCCATTCAAAGCAAAGCAATGGTCAAAGAACAAAGGAGGAGGTAAATTTGAGAACAAAAGGTATCAAGAAGGAGCATCATCCAAATCAAATGTAAAGAAAAATAGAAATTGTAATTATTGTGGCAAACTTCGTCATTATGCTTATGAGTGTTGGAAAAAGAAGAATAATGAGTCCAAAAACAACAAATATGAGGGTAATTTTGTGAAGGGTGAGAATGAAATAAGTGATAACCTTCATGATTTAAAGTTGTTTATGTCTGATGTTGCTCTTTCAGCTGAAACAAATGAGTCTAATAACTGGTTTATAGATTCAGGGGCATCTATTCATATGTCATGTCATAGAAATTGGTTTACAAATTTTCATGAGAAAAATGATGGTAGTAAGATCTATTTAGGAGATAATAGGTCTCATGATGTAAAAGGATGTGGTGATATAAGTGTGCAGCTACCTAATGGTTATGTAAAGCAACTTTCTAATGTTATGTATGTCCCAGGAATTAAGAAAAATTTGATTTCAGTTTCAGCTATTACTGATCAAGGTCTTAAGGTTGAGTTCTTGAAAACATGTTGCCAAGTAATGGATATGAAAGATAATTGTAATGTGATTGCTGAAGGTATTAGAACATGAGGCTTGTATAAACTTGATGTGAAAGTGGATATCCATCAAACATTGGCTTCTACATGTGTATCCACAGAAGAGCTATGGCATAAAAGGTATGGACATTTAAATATTCAGGATCTTATTACTCTACAAAGAAAAGAGATGGTGCAAGGTCTTCCAGTATTAAAGGATGATCAAATTAGTTGTGAAGGTTGTGCATTGGGTAAACAACATAGAAATGAATTTGCAAAAAGGTCTAATCAAAGGCAAAGGGATATTCTTGAATTAATACATTCAGATGTGTATGGTCCCATGCAAACTCAATCTCTTGGGGGAGCTTCTTACTTTCTTATATTTATTGATGATTGCACAAGATATACTTGGGTGTATTTATTAAGAAATAAGAGTGAAGTGTTTGAATATTTCAAAGAGTTTAAAAGTATGGTGGAAAAACAAACATCTTATGATATTAAGATTTTTAGATCAGATCAAGGGGGGAATATACTTCAGAAACGTTTGTGAACTATTGTAAAACTAATGGTATTCTTAAGCAATACACAGTTGCCTATAGTCTAGAGCAAAATGGTGTTGCTGAAAGGAAAAATAGGACAATTGTTGAGTGTGCTAGGAGTATGCTAAAAGAAAAGAACCTCCCTAATAATTTGTGGGCTGAAGCAGTTAGTACAGCTATTTATTTGTTGAATAGAAGACCTACAAAGTATCTAGCAAATAAAACTCCTTATGAAGCTCTTATTGGTGCTAAACCTATTGTTAGTCATTTGAGAATTTTTGGAAGTAAGGCATTTTGTCATATTCCAAAAGAGAATAGTAGAAAACTTGATGCAAAGTCTATAAAATGTATTTTTATTGGTTATTGTGTTGATCATAAGGCTTACAAGGTGTATGATCCATCTACTCACAGGGTGTTTGCTTGTAGAGATGTTATATTTCATGAGTTTGTTAGTGATGTTCAAGAGGAAGAAAAGGAGGATAAAACTACATCATGGAAACTACTTGAAGAAGACAATGGAAGTTTAGATATTGGTGATCAACAAACCCATGATTAAATTGGACATGAAGTAAGGCAAGCTAAAGCTACTCCTATTAGCAATGAAGCATTAAGAAGATCAACAAGGCAAGTAAAGGCACCAATCAGGTATAATGACTATGCTCTAATGACTCAAGTAATGAGTGTAGATGAACCTCAAAATTTTGAAGAAGCTAAGGATCATAAAGAATGGATGAATGCAATGTAAGAAGAATATGATTCAATTATGGATAATGGTACTTGGGAATTGGTTGAATTACCTGCAAATATAATTCCTATAGGCTCTAAATGGTTATTCAAGACTAAGTTTAAAGCTGATGGTACTTTTGATAAATTCAAAGCTAGATTAGTTGCAAAAGGATATACACAAAAGGAAGGAATAGATTATGAAGATACTTTTGCACCTGTAGCTAAAATGAATACTATTAGACTTATGATTGCACTTGTTATTAAGTTCAATTGGGATCTTCATCAAATGGATGTTAAGTTAGCAGTTTTAAATGGTGATCTAAAGGAAGAAATTTATCTTGTTCAGCCTAAAGGTTTTGTAAAGAAGGGAAAAGAAAATTTGGTATGTAGGTTAAAGAAAGCATTATATGGTCTCAAACAAGCCCCAAGATCTTGGTATGAAAAAATTGATAAATTCTTCTTTCAACAAGGGTTTATCAAGAGTAAAAATGATCCAAATTTGTACATAAAGAATGATGAACATGGGAATTTTGTTTTGATTTCATTGTATGTGGATGACTTAATCATAACAGGAAGTGCTATAAGTTTGATTGATGAAATCAAAGAAGATTTATCACAAGCATTTGAAATGAAGGATCTTGGCAAAATGCATTATTGTTTAGGAATTGAAGTATGGAGACAAGATGGTAAGACTTTGATTACTCAAAGTAAGTATGTAAAGAAGTTGATTCAAAGGTTTAAAATGCAAGATTGTAAAGCAGCATGTACTCCATTAGAACAAAATTTCAAGTTCTCTTACGATAATGTTACTTCAGAAGCCAATGGGACTTTGTATAGACAAATGGTGGGAAGTTTGAACTACTTGACTACTACAAGACCAGATATTTCATATTCTGTCAGCATACTTAGCCAATTCATGGCTAATCCTCTTGAGACTCATTGGATAGCAGCAAAGAAAGTCATTCGATACCTACAGGGTACCATAAACTTTGGCATTGAATATACTAACCATTTGAATGTTGAGTTGACAGGTTATTCAAATTCTGATTGGGCAGGTGATCCAGATGATCATAAGTCAACAACTGGTTATGCATTTAGCATAGGATCAGGTGTTGTTTCTTGGAGCAGCAAAAAGCAACCAACTGTTTCTCTCTCATCTACTGAAGCTGAGTACAAAGCCTTGTGCAGTGCTACCTGTGAATCAGTTTGGCTAAGGAGAATTTTTCAAGATATGGGACAAAAGCAAGGAGGACCAACTCCAATCAAGTGTGACAATCAAAGTACAATCAAGCTTGCAAACAATCCTATTTATCATGCAAGATCAAAGCATATAGAAATTCAACATCATTTTGTAAGAGAGAAAATTCAGTCTCAAGAGATAGAGCTGCATTATTGTAACAACAATGACAATGTGGCTGATATATTCACTAAGTCATTGGGCAAAATAAAATTTGTAACATGTAGAAATCTGTTAGGAGTCAAACAAAATTCTGTTTTCCTTAAGGGGGAGTGTTAGAATAAGTGAAACAGAATACAGTTGTGCACGTATGTGTCATAGAGTTTTAGTTAGAAACAATAACGAACTGTAGATCTGTCTGTCAGATCCAGTTAACTGTAGTTTGCTGTCAATCTATTTAGCAGACATTTAGGAGTGATAGTTGTTCAATCTGCTGTATAAATATTCTTCTCCTGTTCAATAAAACGATGCACTGAGTTCCGTTGTTTTGTCAAGTTCATTTCTGCTGTTATCTGCTATTCTATTTATTGTTCTGCTGTTATATTTTCTGTTTGAATATCTAAATGAAGAGGCAAAGCAGCTGAATAAAATGGAGGAAAAGAAGGAAGATATAGGGAGTTAGGAATCTAATGTGGATAGTAGGGTATGCACTTCAGTAATAAATCAGATGAGCACAAATTTTCCTTTCTTTGGTTCCTTATGGAGACCCAATCTTTTACACATGTTGACTATGCTTTGCTGAGCTGAACGTACAAAGGTTGGAAGAATGAACAATTTTGAACCATTGGAACATTCTGCAAATTTTTAGTGCTGCTGATTAATATTAAACATTTGATCCCAAGATTGCCTGTTAATCACCGAAGGTTCTGTGTTTTATTCCCTGCTTCTGTATCAAAATGAGTGCTTGGAATTGCTGATAAGACTTTGCCCTGGACCTACCACTGGTATATATGTAAAATATCTTCGTGACTTTATCTACAAACACATTTGTGCATTTAAGAAAGAAAAAAAAATGAACTCTTGATAGCCTTTTCAACAACATATTTTGTGAATAACACTTACGTGGACATTAGTGTGGCGTTGCCTGGCTTATGAAGTGGCACGATAAGTATACACATAATTCTTATGGAGTAGGGTATTGCAGAAGAGAGTATGGAACGTGCAAAAATATTTGGTGGACGCACATCATTACATGGTACACACAGAATAATGTTGTGCGCAGACAAAAAAAGAAAAGAAAAAGAAAAAATGCAGTGTCATCGCATGCATCCATTCACGATGGAGTATACCTAACCTAGTGGATAGACGGTGCCTCATTTGCTTATGGAGAATCAGGTTTTACAGGTTATACTTCAATGTCAAGACAATAAATGTTAGAAGCAATAACTATCAGAACAGAGATCTGCAAAGCTGAAGCATACGTACCACCAACAGAAAATTTAACGTACCTTTAAGTACTTCTTTTCCTTATTGTAAGGTTTTCTTTTTGCCTCTTCAACTGCCTAGCATAAATACCAAACGGTTTAATAGTAAAACGTAAAATTTTTGTCAGGGCCGTGATCAGGATGTGTAGTTTACTGTTCTCTGTAGTTTGTTATAATTGTTTTTAATTAGTATATTTATATTTAAAAAATATATTTAAAGTACGCCGAGAGATATCGTTCTCCAAGCGTCTATTTTTTAATCAATTTGCTGCACTCTCTTTTACCTCACCTCAAATCCTACAATTTGATATGTTCGTTCTACATGTGAAAATAATTAAGGAGACAATATAAATAAATTGAATGTGCTGTCTTTTCATATGCCATTTTGTAACGTTTCTTTCTTTCATCTTAGTGCATAGTGATGGCTTCTTTCAAACTGCCATCCACCTTTCTTTACATCCAACATATATTTTCTTTTTTTTAATTCCTTTCACCTTCTTTTTTTTTTGGTTTTTTTAATTTGTGGAGTGACTATTTGTTTTTTTAATAAAGATTCTAGATTGGAATCTTATAAGTTTACATAGAAATTCCAGAATCTTCTTTCAGCTCCCATCCATACTATGAATGTAGGAATCTGGCGTAATTAAAGCTTAATCTAAATAAAAAATTGACAAATCAATTATTTATCATTTTTTTAAATAATTACTCTATCGGAGGTTTATTAAAAAGCTTAATCTAAATAAAAATTTGATAAAACAATTATTTATCATTTTTATAAATAATTACTCTATCAGAGGTTTACTAACAAATCAAATAATTAAACAATTAAAAATATTTATTTACCAATAAAAATAGATTGTTGTTCACTAGTTCTTTAATAGAGATCATCCACAAATTTCTTTTTGCTACTAATAAAGGAAATACCAACTTTAGGTTGAACCTTTTAGACTGGGGGCCAAAGAATATAAAATTTGCATTAACTGTTGAACTGTTACACCAGGTTCTACATTTAAATAAAGCGTTTAGATTTCTGATTTGTTCTTCAAGTACCTGAGAAATACTTATAACAATGTAGAGATTCACTTATGATCTGCAGCGTCGTTTATCTTGTTGCCACTTTTTCCCAGCTCTGCACTGTGAAGAGACTGTTTGTAAAGTACAGTCTGAGAGTTTTAATTATCCCTAACGACACAACGTTGACAGTCCGAGCAGGCATGTGTAGTTAGGCGTGCAAAAGAGAAGGAAGAGGAGGGTTTTCACTCCTTCAAACTCTTGTGCAAAAAACAGAGGCAATTTCAGCGTCAAAACAGAAAAGCGAAGTGGGTTCCACTCCTTGTCCATCACATTTTGGATTGTTGAGTAAAATGTGTACGCCCAACATCGTTATTATGATGATCCCATCACCATGTATATTGTAGGTATACACTGCTCCCATCATCTGCCCATCTCCATAAGTAGGTAATGATAATGCATTATGTGTGGCATGTTGTTGACTAGTAATAAATGGCAGTTGGCACAGTGTTTTAGTGATGTGAGACACTTGTGGACATCATAGACGCAGAGGTGGTAGAACAGACGTGAACGGAAATTGTTGTTGTAACTTAGTGATTTTACTTGCCAAATACAATATTTTATTTGACTTTTTGTTGAGCCTTTCATTAAAGATTTAATTTGATATTTAAGTGGAGAGCTATGTTTTTCAAAATTGATCCATGTTAGTTTCTCTAACATTATTTAATTGTCGTTTCTTAAACATATGATCTAGGATTGTTACATGTTTTGGCTTATCCCAACTTTGAACCAAATTTTGATGTCGCTCTAGTAGGCAATATGATGATGGACTATCATTAGTGGAAAAAACACACACTATGGTGTATAAAAAACTTAAGCAAAAGACCATGGCATCAAACCTTAATTTGTTGTAGCAAGTTTGTAGACTAGTGGGATCTAGTGTTTCCTTAGTTCTTTTGAACTCATGAAGCCAAGTATTAACTATGTACCAAATTCTCAAGTAACACTAGTTTTGTAGAATGACAGAGGTGTTGTTTCTTTCTAATTTATTTATTCCTTCTACTAAGCAATTTTCTAGCTCGCCTCATGGAAACAACTCACTTATGATGGCTAACAGGGACATACATATAGGAACACACACCTATCCCTTTCTCTTACTAATTTTTTACAACTAATCCAACAAGATTTTAAAAGTAATGGGTTTGTTGCATTTAGTGATTTCGAGAAAGATTGAGGTGGGTTTTTCATGGAGAACTCCTCTACAAGAATATCCTTTCTTGAAATGTACAATAACTTAAAGAGACTTAAAAATGTGGTTTGTAAAGGATCTTTGTCAATAGTTTAGAAGAAGTTATACTATTCATTTGCAAGAAATTGTAACTCTATGGTTTTCTTACTTTTGACTTCCTTAAATTGTATTTACTCATTAGAAAAATCATAGTTTTTCAAAACTGTTGGAAGGGGCAATGTGACATTGTTATACTCCTTTAACCATTCCTTGTATTGTTGTTACTTGAATACATGACCCATAAAATGGTGTCATGTGGATTACATGTGATATTTAATTTGATTGTCTGGTCTTGTCAACACTACTAGATTTATAATGATTAGCATCAAATATTTACACTAACTTTTTCCTTTTTCTTGACAAAGTGTCAAATTTGTGCCCCTATTTATCTAACATAGGGAGTGATTGTTTTTTTAGAATTGTCAAAGCACAATTAAAGTTGTTGAAAATTAGAGTTGTGACGTAGCCTACATCATCATGACATCACCTCTATCTTAGCAATGTCATCAAGAGTAGTGTCAACCATATGTCACATTTACATTAGCCTTATTTTGTGGACATAAAAACTCAAAATTGGGTGAAAAAAAAAATAGTATCTCACTTAAATTGTGCCAATAGAGAAAACCACAAGTGAAAATATATTACAAACACATATAGGTTCAATCTAAGTCATATTGGATTGAACTGGTTTAGATCAAATCTACTTGGTACTTGCATGATGCCCCATGGTAGGAGTACCTATGATCTAAGCCAATTTAATATAAGTAGCTTAGATCAAGATGACTTAGATTCTACTTTGGCTATATATATGGGGCCTAGCTATTTTTTTGGCATCTTGTGGAAAACTATTTTTAATCAAACCTACAACACCAACCCCTATACTTAACCCTAACCAACTTTCTAGGTATTTTTCTTTCCTTTTCTCATTTATTTAATTTTTTTAAAAATAATTTATATGTTTTAGTTAATTTTTTAAAATCAATATAAAATTTATAAATTCTTAATTTTCTTAAGTAAATTTATAAATTGTAAAATCATAAAACTAATAATATTATAGAATTATAAACTTATTAAATTTAAAAATTGAATACAATTATTATTAATAATGATTTTTAAAAAATTAAAAATTTAATTAATTAATGAAATTATAAAATTAGAGTTCAATGTTAACAAATCTAGAGGCAATAGTAGTGGCCTACAATGCCTTTAAGATGGCACATCAACTAGAGGTCCAAAAGTTAATTGTAGAAGGAGAATCTCTAAACACCATAAACTACTTTCTTAAGAAGACCCCCCTAGTTGGTCAATAGAGAGAATCATAAATGATTCATTGGACATTATAAATAAAATGTAATCAATTCAAATAAAACATGTTTTCATAGAAGCTAATGGTGTGGCCAACTACCTAGAAACTAGGGTATCAATAGGCAAGGGACCTCAATTTGGTTGATGAACCCCTTTCCTAAGGATCTTGAAATGTTATGCATAAATGATATCAACAATCATTTTTAAAAAGAGTTTACGAAGGGGTAGCTAGTAGTATTGTGCAATTATGATGCATAGAGTTAACTTCAGGTGGGATGCCACCAACATGATGAGAGGTCATGTCAATATGAATGCTAAAATTATGGAGGATTCTTCTTAATTTTTCATAGCTATTGATTTGGAAATATTGAAATGAACTAATGAGATTTAGTAGGGCTAGACTGTTGTGAAATTCAAGTGGGAGATTCAAGAAAGTGAGAGAAATCTTTCAATTATGGGTGGTGATAGGAACAGAGTCGAACCTATTAGTTGAAGGAAGTGGAAGAGTGACATTAGGGTCTAGAATATTTTAAAGAAAGGGAGCTTTTCAACCTTCATGGAACAGTTGGAAGGTCATGACACATCTCTTACAACATAATTTATTAAGAACTAGGGTAATAGAAATGCGGTGGCTAAGGGTTTGGAATTTGAGGCTATAAAAGTATTGGTGGCTAAGGCTACACATCTCTCACTGGAGGGATCCAGAGTCTTCAAAGATAGGAGAGTGGGTGAGGAGGCTCTGGCAACCTTTCTCAACAAAGACAAAGAACCAGATAAGCTACATTTGGGATATGCCAGAAGCACCATCAAGCCATCCTAGAATGAAATTGCCATGTGCATTATGAGGTATGTCACTCTATAAGGGGATTTTATGTCTATCTATTCCTACCATTTTGTCCTCCTTAATCATTTTAGAAGGGATAGGCATGTTTCTTTCCCCTACTATTTGTTGTCTTTCATGGACTAGTTAATGAAGGAATTTAAAAAATCCTTGATGATTGTCCCTCTGCACCAAGGGTTAACTCTTTTGATTCTGAATCATGTTAAGAAACTTAATCCCCCCATAGACTAGTCTATTCACAATAAGAAAGATAAATGAAAGAGAGTGGTTGAATATTTTGTGTCGACTTCTGAGGAATCAATGGAGGGGGAAGTAGCTAGAATAAAATTGGGTCTAGGTTTACCTCAGAGTCAAGCTACCAGTACTCACTAGATACCAATAATACTAATGCAGGTAAGGAAATTAACAAAGGCGATAAAAGAAATATAGAAGAAGAGCATATTATAGGTGGGGATTTACCCTTAGCCTCACATAAGAATAATGACAACCCTTCACATCTTGGAGAAAGGAAAAGCCAAAGCCTTCCCTGAGCTAGCCATGGGGGTTCCTTTTTTGGGAATAGACAACCCTTGCTCCCAAATCCCTGAGGATCCCAATATCCCCCATCATGACCCTTAATCCTTGAAAGAGGTTGCAGACTTTATATTGTCAACCAAAATATAACTAAGTTCTGCACTAGACTTTTGACATACAACATAAACTGATGAAGTGGTTTTACATAGAAATTAGTAGGCTGAATATAAAGATGGAAATCATCATCAAAAAAGTACAATGGAGAAATTCAACTTCTACTGGAGGAGGAGAGGAGAATTTTCCAAAATTGGGAGGCAACTCCTTATGTCAACAAATTATGGATTGATTTGTCTAATCAGAAAGAGAAGATATCAATCATTGAGGAAGAATTTACCAAGAGACAGGATAATCGAGAGGCTAGGATTGTTTCCCTGGAATAGGAGATCAACGAAATTAAAGATACCTTCAACAGATTTGTGAAGGTTAATTTTAGAGAGATTAAAATCATCAAAAAGAAACTAAGAAAATAGAGTGCCAATTTAGCTAATGAGGGTAAGAATATAGAGGATACCAACTCCCAACACAAGAACTAGAAGCAAAAAAAGGTAGAGTAATGAGGGGAACAAGAAGACCTAAGACCTTCAAGTTATGGATGACAATGAAGATCTTGAGGTAATAAACACCCTTAAGAAGATCTAATTAGTCCTTAGTTGATGCTTGGTTTAGTGTTTTAGTCTATTATTATCTAATTTTTTCTAGGTTTTAGCTATGGGTTAGCAGTAGTTTTGTTGATGTTTTTTTGTTTGTAAAGGGTTTCTAGGGCCCCTGCAAAATTTGCTTTTCACCCCCTTTATAAAAAAGCTCTAAAATCCAATTGAAATGAGAACATGAGTTGAACATTAGTGTTTTTGTTGCTAGGGTGTTGTGCTACCTCTCTTGCTACTTCTATCCCCTTGTAGGAGGATGTGTGCCTCCATGACTTTGTGTTCCTTCAAGGATGTCATTTCTTCCCCCCTCTTTGGTGTAGTAAAAGAAGATGTTTTAAAGTGGGTCATTTTTAAAGTTGCTAATCAAAAGTGCATCAATGAATGGACTAAAGTTTAGATGGTCAAGAGGTGGGATGAAGTGCACCTAGTTAAAATTCCTCATGCCTCCATTTCTAATAAATTATTTATTCTCTTTGAGTTCATGCTAGTGGACAAATTTGCAAGCACCTACCTATCCCTTAGAACCCTAGAACAATGGGTTGATAAAGAGCGGAGGTCTAAGACCATAGTAACTTTAATATTGGTATGTGTGGTAGGGTATTTCTTTCTTGCAACTTTCTTTGATAAAGAATTAAAATATCTAATCTTCATGAGTGGCCCTTAGTTTATGGGTCCCTAAGGTCTCTACCTAAACCATTGGAATCTGAACTTCTACCCATTAAAGGAAACACCTTCTAGAATTGATGTGTGGGTAACAATTCCCTTCCTTTGGACCCTAGCATTCTTGGCATGAATAATCCCTCAAGACTATTAGTAATAGAGTAGAAGTTTATAAAACATAGGTTGATTCAATAGAAAAAACTTTTAATTGCTCATATAAGTGAAGAAGTGGATCTAGTTAAATGTCTTTATGAACCCATCAACCTTAAATTAAATATTCTTAGCTAGCATCTTGCTCTCTAAAGTGAGAACATGTTTAGGAACCCATACTACAATTCCCCTTTCTACAAGTCTTGGTCTTATCAGTCCCTTTGTTTCAACTATCAATCTTGTGGCATAGGTGTTGTAGGTACCAAATTTTTGGGTGAGTGTGAGATCATGATGGACCATATAGTGGCAATGGAGAAAAAATTTGCTGGATGAAAAAGTGCTAACATTTAGACTAATATTTGGATTTGGATGGAAATGATGTTAATATTTCTAGCTCAAATATGGATTCCATCCAGAAATGCCTTAGGATTACCTCATATTTAGGCAAGTGGGAGTCCCAAAACTTAACAAAGAAACTTGCAAAACCACCTATTTAGTGCTATCCTAGAATTTTCCACAATTTCATCCTTGAAGGTGACAGACTTTTTTGTAAATAAATTTATTCAAATGAAAAGGGTTTATAGAGGAAGCTATTAAGATTCTAAAAATATAATATATGCCTCATAATAATTTTAATAGGTAATTATTATTAATTTTCTACATACGTTATGTCTGATTTCCTCATATAGATATACATATTGAAAAACATCCATAACTTTCAACATATTAATCCTTTTTAAAATCCAAAAGATGCATCACATTCTAGGATTTATTGGGTATACATTAAAATTTAAATTTTTTGAGTTTCATATATTTTTGACCAAGTTAAGTTGGCTGGAAAATTAATTTTTAATATTTTTAAAAAGTCACAGTAAAAAATTCATAAATAATTATTTATTTACTTAAAAAATTAAAAAAAAAAGCGTCACATCCACTCATGTGTCCTTTACTTAAATCCAAATCATGGAGGAAAAATATTATCTTTTTCTCATAGTTAGGTTGGCCGGAATGACACCTACTTTTTACGTTTTTTCTAAAAATTTTAGTAGTTTTTCATTGAAATATCCAATTTTCACCAAACTATTTTTAAATTTTTTAAAAAAAGTAGTATCCCATAAACTATATTCAATTTATTACTAACTTATTTCTAGATTGTGTGGATAACTAATTCAATTTTTGACATAAAGTTACTCAAGTCTGTTTTTCACATTTACATTGCCACTTAGGGGTAGTGTTTGGCCCATCATGATCCTGTACTCACCCTTTTAGGCTTAGATGTTGCAAGTTCTTTTGTTGTAGGTACTACTAAACTATTACAATAAATGTAGGTGCTAGTATCAAGGTGAAAAAAAGTTCCAACCTGAATTTATTTTTCCAACACCATAAATCTATGAACCATCTTACATCCACCACCATTAAAGACTGCCTACACAAACACATCATTTCTCTTGTTAATAAATAATATGTTTTATATCAAACCCAAGATATGCAAAAAACTTGAAATACCTTTGATCCTCCCATAAGAGAATCTAATCTTGACTTGACCACACCCAACAATACAGTTTAGAAAGGATTTCTCACCAAAGTAGACCTTTCCACCATCAAACTTCTCATAGTTAGAACACTACTCCCTATGGGGAGGCATGTGGAAAGAGGAACCAGAGTCAATCATCCATGCATCCTCACATGCATGTGTCGCAAGGGCTACAACAAATGCATCTAATTCATCCTAAGAAGCTCTAGAGTTTGAATCATCATTTGACTTATTCTTTTCTTTATTCTTTTCTTTGTAGTCCTTCTTGATGTGGCCTTTCCTACCATAGTTCCAACATTTTCCCTTGGACTTATCTAGAGGGTACTTAGATCTCCCCTAAGACATAGATCTACTCTTATTCTTTTTCTTGTCCTTCTTCTTTCCTTTTTCCTTTGACCATCTAGGAAAAACTAATGTTTCCTTGGTGGATTTAGAATCCTTCTACATCATCTCCTCTAAGAGAAGACAAGACACTACCTTATCAAACAAAAAAATTAAAGCACTACTTCCAATGGCCATCACTTGATTATCCCATGAGTTTGGTAAAGAACATATTGGGACCATACATCAATCTTCTTATTCTATCTCAAGTATTCAAATGCTCAACAACTAAGTCCCCATCACCCATCCTCAAAGTATATAACTTCTTTTGTAAAAAATGTTTTCTCACCAGGGATCTAGTCTAGTACAACTTTCCTAACTTTTCCTAGAGGGTTTTAGCACAAGGTTCTTCTACAACATTCAAGAGCATTAAATCTACCAAACAAAGTTAAATGAGGCTTCTAACTTCTGATCTAACACATCCTAGTCTTAATCCATCATACCTATAGGTTTACTTCCAAAGACTATTAACCATAGATCTTTATTTATCAATAGAGCCTCCATCTTGAGTTTCCATAGCTCAAATTTTATGCCATTAAAATGTTCCATCACCAACTATAATGTACTTATAATTTTCCCTGAAAATAAAGACCTTTTGTGGATGGGTCCCACTCAAACCAAGATTAGACTAAAAAATATATTTCCTACCATCTAGGTAATAGAGTTGAATAGGAATTGATACCAAATGGAAGGAAGTTGATAGCAGAAACTCTTCCTACACTAATAAATGAGGAGATAATTGCATACAAAATATGATCTATCAATTTCAAAAGAACATATACACACAAAAGATCATACCATAATGAAACAATGTTTTATCCTAGGAAGACCCTTTCAAGAAAAAACCTAGCCTCTAAATCACAAACCAATATATTCACAGTACCAATCTAATTACAATATATTAATAGGATCAATCCTTCACAAGAGAACAACCAACACAAGTCTAGAGAAATTCCAACAACATAACCCCCTACCAATTATCATCATACTACATCTCCATCATAGGAACCAATATATAGAAGATAGTTATCTAGAAACCACAAATGGTAAACCATAAACCATAAGAGAATACCATTTCTAAAAATGGATCCCAAATCTTCATTAGGAATTTCAATGCCCAACTCCATGATGAATCAACATGCTAATCTTAGAAGATTGTCTTACATTGTCATAATCTATCATAGTTAATTCACCAACTTGGATGCTCTATTTTGGCTCCATTATACCCATTCAAATATGCCTTATGATGTGTCATAATATCCATCATAGAGCTGGTCAAAATGCAAGTCTACTATGTAATCCCCTTCAACCATTATCTTACATGCATCATATAATTTGTCATATGTAACCCCCATAGGTCTTATAATTCCATAATGACATTAGATGCTCTTACAACTTATTAAAAACATTACAAAATATCCAACACATGGACAAAAGTGCCACCTCAAAGTGGGACACCCTCTTTCCCATGTGAGGATAAATAATAAATAAATACAATAAATAATTAAATACAATACATTGGGATGTAGGGTTCAGATAAATTTCCTAACAAAAATTTAGTAAGGAAGGTTTCTAACTTTGGGGTAACATAAATTCTTCTAGATGATGTGCAGTAAGACAACTGGCATTAGGAGGTAAGGAAGATCATTTTCCCTATAGGAATTGAGTGGTTGATTTGAGGCATAAAGAAATCCAAATGGGTCAGTGAGAGGCCAAAATAAGAAGTTATCATTAGTATTAAGTATCAAGGGATAAAAATGATGCTAGAAGGAGATGGATTGGAGGATTGTGATATATAGATTGTTTCCACAAAAGGTCTGGAAGTAATGGTGAAACAATTTTTCATTGATTATAAATTTTTACTACAACAAACTCAGAGAGATTTATTTTTCAAAGTAGACATGTTACTTAAGTTATTGCAAAGTGTTACTTTAGGTAGAGATACTAAGTTCTTGTGTAATTATGGGAACACCTTGAGAGATGGACCCACATAGTGGAATTCTATTTGGTGGCACAAGATAAAATTGAATAGAATAGATATAGTCATAAAACACCATTCCTATTGATGTTTGGGATATTTTCTAAAAGTTTTGGTGGCTTACTCAAGATTTTAGATGGTGAGTGAACTAGTGCAAAGTGTGAATACTTTGTTCAAAAGTAGTTAGTGATGAAAATTGCCAAGTACAAAGTTGATATATTGGTGTATGATAGAGGAAAGGCTTACTAAGAGGTGGAGTTAATCATATTGTACTTGAGGAAGACAGGACTTCCTTGCAATCAAAAAAATGATGTTTGGTGTAGCTTGAGTGGGAGAGAATCTTAAGAATTATGGTTTGTTCTAGGTTGTAGTGAAGTGAAGACATTTGAGATTAGACTCATGTGTGATAGTGTAATGTCCATAAAATAAATTACAGTGAGCCCAAGGATTACAGCTAAGAAGAATTCCTTTAAAGAAAGAATAAGAAGATTTGAGAGTATGTTGATAGCAATGGTGAAGAAGGATTGTGTGAAATCCTTGAATGCAATATGTATTAGTTTAAGGGAGGTAATAGAATGCAATTCAAAAAATGCATTAGGTGAGTACCTTGTATGGGTACTAAAGAGTAGAGTTTATTGGGTGGAAGGTTTCAAGTGGAGGAAGGAATTCAAATTTCACAAAGGTGTTGATGACCTTGAGATTCCAAATGGAAGGGTGTTTACTTAGTGTGTGATAACACTTGTAAGAATAAAAATACTATAGGAAATTCAAAGAGGGTGACACTTGGATGTAGGATGTATCACCCTACAAAGAACAACATCTAAGTGTTTGTGGTTGGTGCATAGTGGATATCAACCCAATAGAGGATGGGATAATAATAGCATGAAATTGAAAGTAGTAATTAAGAATTGCATTAAGGAGAATAAGAATAATGAGATCCAAGAAGTTCATATGCTCGGAAGATTTTATGATGGAAGAGAGATAGTGAACAAAGGTTTCATGAAGAGCATGAGAGAATGGAACATGACAATGCATATCAATGAGTATTAGCACAAAATTTACTTTAAGTCACAATGTGTGGAAGTATTAGAGTACACTTGAGGAAAGTGGAAATGCATCATTGCAAAGATGTGGTGATATCTATGTTGAGGAAGCTAAATACCACAAGAGATAGCGATGCAAAAACACTTGGAGGAGGTGGATGGTACAAGTAAGACTCTTGTCCTCAAGGAGTGGGGAAGAGTGTAGTAGAGGCAGTACTAGATGAAGGAGGGCAAGATATGCCCTAGTTCTTACTTCTAGAACTAAAAGACATGTCTTAGTTCTTACTTCTTTCATATGCCCTAAATATGAAAGAATGTTTTTTTCTAAAACCTACTCAAGTGTTGAGGATACAATGAGGTTTGGATGCCAACTTAAAAGGGTGGTTCTACCATCAAGTCCTTATTTATTATCTTTGATCTCACAATTTTTTTACCTAAGTTGTCTAATGTAGGATCATCCCAAGAGTCATGCAACCTTGCATCACCTAAAAGGATATGTTTTGTTTTCTTATCTTTTACATTCTTTTGGAAAAATTTTGAGTTCTAGTTAGATTTTGGCTTTGTGGTTCAAACAATAGCCTATGTCAACCCTAAGAATATCATTGGTTGAGTTTTGTTTACTGCATTAAGATAGAGTCCAAAACCACAATCTTGAACATGTATAGTAATGTGTGAGGAAGGATTCATTATCTAGAAGTTGTATATGCTAATATCATTTTTATTTATTTACTCATATTTCATGATCTGAGGTGGTACAAAGTTTAATTTATTTAATTTGGAGTTGTTTTCTCGTACATGAAGAATAAGAGAGATACATTACGTGACTTCTAGTAAAGAAAGGGGTTGATATGAATTGTTCTTGAGGTACAAGTGAACATGTTTGGTGATTTGGGGCTATATTGATCCTTAGTAAAGACCTATTTCTTAGCACCAAACAATTAAAAACTTTCTTATGCTTGCCTGAATTGAGCAAAGAGGGTGTAAATGATATTTATGTTTCATAAGGTCATTCTTAATTAGCATAAGGATTATGTAATAATGGTTTTTCATCCTTAGAAAGATGTAACGAGCTTCTTATAGGGATCATTCATATAAACCAAGGGTTTAGACTCATTTAGATAGCGTGGGGCCAAGAAAAAGTTGACAGATTAAATAGCAGAATCAAAGATTTGAGTAAGAGGCCAAATCCAAGTAGCTAAGATTAGAAATCTAGTGGTACATTAGTGAGGATCTGATTGTGCATTGATTATGGTGTAGGGAAAGGACTAAAAATTCATGGTTGCACTTATATTGTAGAACAGATTTGTAATTCTTGTGTGAACTGTGAATGAGTTCATAGTGAAATATGTTATATTAGACTATGAGACCTTTCGTTCTATGATTGTTGTGAACCTTGAAGGTCTGATTGTAATGCTTAATGGCTTGATATAATTATTGTAGATGAATAAAAGACATCATTTTCTCTATACATTTGTTGTATATTTAAAATTTTCTATTGTATGTTATTACATCTTGGTGTTTGATGCTTAAATCTAAGGGTTAGGGCTCTATATGCTTACACAGTCTTTCATTAGACTCTCCATCTATAATTGTATCAAAACAGTAAATTGTATTGATATAATAGTTATATATTAACATTTTAATCTTATAAGAATGAATATAGAGAAATAATTACCTAGTAATGAATTTGTATTCAATAAATCTCAATTATCTTTAATAATATTTTTTTTGATAATAAAACCCTAGTTAAGGGACTAGTGACCCGTTCAAAAAAGGGCATAGCCCAGAAGTCTTCCAAAAATAGATAATGTTTCAAATAACTCCCCATTCTACATAGCTAATAACAAGCAAAGACAAAACAATAGTGTTCACATCCACCCCTTAATACATAACTGAAAGAGAGTGGCAAATTATAGCGACCCACTCTCAGAAAATCATATCATAGCAATCTTAAACAAACTAATAGTACCTATTTGTCACCATCTCCAAACAAGTCTACACTATTGCAAGCACTGTAACACGCACAAGAGTATGCGGGTCAAGCACGTTCTGGGATTGGGATGCCAAGTTTGTCTGCAATTTTGTCCACAATTTCCTTCTGGTCTCAACAACCTCTAACATCATGTAAATGGCCTAACACCACCTCCATGTTTTCCTCATTCTGCTTAGTTGCTTCGATCATATCCTCATGTGTCAATATAGAGGATGCAACAATAGATAACATTGTTGCTACTATGAGCGACTGTGTCGCTCCAAACACATTCCATCTCCCTCTAGTGTTGCTAGGATCTAACAGAAGATTAGCCATTGTCTCCCTCACATTGATGCCCTCCTTACCGTCTACTTCCTTAGCTACCTTAAGTAGCCTTCCCAGCCATTCTTTAAGAATAGGATTCTTAATTTCCCCTTCCAGACCGTTGATAAATCCTACCATTGCCCCTTCACCTGAAAGTTTCTTCAGCCTCTTCCTTGCAGTATACTTTCACTTCATCCTCCCGCCCACCATCGCGCTACTCACACGCCGTCTAGTTTGCCTCCGCGGTGCCTCTCCCACCACCTTCTTGCCCTTATCAACATTCTTCTTATCTAAACCTCCCTGCTCACCTTCCAAACCAGCCCCCAAACCAATGGAAGCCATAAGTTTGCGAGATGAAGAGGAGAAGGAAAAGAACACTGCATCAAAAAGAGAGTCCTCTACCATTCGATATCACTCCACCTCAAACAATAATTACTTTCCTGCCAAACTTACCCTCCCCCTGCCACACTTCGACGATCTTGAAATATCTAATCACTTAAAGAAACTCTTTATTTGACTTGCCCATTATAAGGGGTCTTTAATAATATTATGAAATTAAATTGAAACCAAGTATTTTAAATACATGATAAAAAAATAAAACTATGAAATATACAAACAAGCAATTAAGGATATATAACATATAATCAAGTATTATGAAATAAAAAATTTATACATGCAATACCTAAACTAAAGGGAGCGGAACAATAATTTATTTGATGTGGCCATACATCCACAACTTTTGTACTATTACCTGTCAATTTGGACGCTCCTTACCCGATTTCCACTAGGCTAGTCTAGGTATAGGAGAGGAGTCAGTAGTCTAATATTTAATGTTTGTTTGTTTGCTTTCGTCACACGTACGGGACACCGAACCTCCATCCAATTGGGACCATATATTCTGGTGGACCCTCTTTCTCCCCGTGCTCTCTTGACGCAGACGTGACGTTTGACTTTTTTAATTCTAACGATAGGTTTTATTCCAGATTAATTTTAAAAGTTCAAATTAAAATAATGAATAACGGAGAGTGAAGGCTCGTCGTTTAAACTTATGGATGAGATGAAAAAAAAGAATTAGGTTTGCATGTTAAGAAATATTTGGTGCAACGGCATGACGGCGGCCAATCTTGCCGTCAACGCTTTTTCATTGGCTACGTAAGAAAAGCATCGGGGGTTCGGTTCAAAGTGGTAATGTATCTTATTCAAACAAACAACCTGGGCCGTAAACGATGTCTTTTGTGTGGTATGGGCTGTCGGCTGGTTTGATTTATGATGATACTTTTTTCTGAAAAAGCTGACAGGCCGTGCATGACTGTAATAAAGTTGGACGTGTACAGGGGGAAATGTCATTTCAAAGATAGGGAAAGACAGAATTGAAGATTCCATTTTATTTTCTTAATACAAAACAGAGGACCTCCTTGAGGCTTTGTAATGAAATTGCATTAGGAGTTGAATTTTAGTTAATATCAGTAAAAAAATTGCATACTAAAAAATAGTTTATTTTTTATTCTGTTTGAAAGAAAGTTGGATAAGTGTTGTATATTTATATATGTTACATCATTTACATATATGGAACAATCTTATCTTGATGGTAGTTCTTGGGGAAAAAATTTGGGTGTTATTTTAGATTTCTTCTATTTTTTTTTCACATTTTAAAGCACCCATATTTATCTTTTATATGGTTCATGGCCTGGAATTTGATGGTCTAGAGAATGTTTTTTCAATTTTAGACCATATTTTACAATTTTAAAATTTATTAGACTATATAATTTGACTTGTTATATTTTTATATAATCCTATATATGACAATTTAAATTATTAGTAAATCATAAATATCTATTATAGGAAGTATTCTAATCTACAATATATACCATTTTATAATATATTTTTTTTATAGAAATACATATTAATTTAACATATTTTCAATGATAGAATATAAATTGTTTTTTCTTTCTAGAATGTTTTTAACTCTTAAAATATAAGATTATCAAATTTTAAAATTTTTTAAGTATATCAATTTAAAAAACCAATTTTCTTGTGCATACACAATAAATTCCTCTATAGTCTGTACCTTATACTGAGCTTGCACTTGGCTCGTGTGCACATATCATAAGATAATATGTGTTTGTGTTTATCCTTACTTATTCCCTTGCAATAAGCTAGCACTCTTAAAGTAATCTTATGCACTCTTGAAGTAATCTTATTTGGTAGTTGACAAAAAACTCCTTAGCCAACTTTACAATGCATATTGAATTGATTGGCAGATAAGTTTGATTTTTAGGATTTATTGTCATTATGACCTTGATTATTAGATGCTAGTTCTAGTTTTCTTTAATTGCATAGCTTGTTGTACAACCATCACCATAAGAAAATCCCTTAACAATCCTCTCATCTTTACTCTTCTATTATGCACTACATAATAAATCTAGGTATAAATAAATCTTATTCTCCCTTCAATGTGCCAGCACCATGACACTCTTATGCCATCCAATTTTTTCTTTTACTTTGTGACCATTGGCAGCATCTGAATTCCTACATGTGAATCCCTAACAATTTATGCATATGGACCTGTCAACATTCACAAATTTACTTCCAAATAAGCTAGTTTTATTTTAAAAAGGCTTCCATTTATTTCAACATATTCCAATCTTTGAGGGTAAGCAAAGAGGGTAGTATAAAGGTTTTAAAATGAATTCTACTTATTTAGTTTTTATTGATTTTAATAAATTAAGCAATTTTTTTGACAATTTATGTTTTTCTTAAAACATCAATTGAAAGGTAGTTAAATGATCAAACCATCATAAAATTTTCATACGACAGGTAGAGATTACCATCAAATTCCAACTTAGAACTTCATGCAATGTGTAAAATTGCTTTTCATATGCTTATAAATATCCTTGTGAAGTAAAAATTTCTTATGGTATTAGTGAATGGTTGAATTTTATGCAATAGAAAAAAAAATTATTGTGTTGAATAACTTACCTATAAAGATTTTCCCAAATAAAATATTACATATTATATTTTATTTTTTATTAATTTTATAATTTATATGTACCGTTTACTGTTTCTTTTGAACAGTTTTATCAAACTTATTTCTCTACAAACATATGTAAATAGCTTGAATTTGTTTAATCTTTGTGAGATAAAAATGAATTAAGAAACTTTACTTGGAGAAGAAGATGCATGCATCTATTTTAATTGCAGGAGCTCAAGCTTACTCGACGGGATTATTCAGTTCTTAATCTGCCGGAGTTCAAACCTAGAAGATATATGTAATACTCTTATTCTAATAAGCCTATTAGGGCAAGAAGTGAAGTCCAAATAATAATAATCGGAAGCTGATTTCAGTTGCTAGATGCTATACTTCAAACTGTGTACGTAAATTGCGAAGTGTGAAAGCATGCAGGAGCAGAGATTGTTGAACAGTAAACATTTCAATGGCTTTCAGGAATGCGATGACTGTAGGATATTTAACTACTCTGTTTTCTTATTAAACCAATGCATTTGGTAAATATGAAAATAGTTTTTTCTAATAAAAATAATTATGTACCAAAAAAAGATTGATCCAGACCCTGCTATAAACTTTTCTATCTTCTATGAAGCTCTTGAAAGGAATCATTAACAGAATTTCAAAATAAAGCTGATACCGAAAAAAACTACGAATCTTTCTTATTAGATGTTGAATGCAATGATTGACACATGCTGAATCTGTGTGGTTTTCAAGTCGTTGTCCTTTGTCAACATCAGAGATTTTGTTGTAATAAACCTTTTTAATATAGGGGTAAAAAACAGGTATCCACCATCTCCCTTGTTCAATTGTATTATATAGGAACATATGTTAATGTATTCCCAGTATTTAGGATGATAAGGACATTGGCCTGTTTGTTTAAGAGAGTACATTTAATTTTGATTGTAGAGATTCCTCTCATTTTGCACTTGGTTTAGTATAATTTTTCTGAGACATGTGATTCATCACCGACTGTTTGGAACACTAATTCGCACTTGAACCTATTCTCCACATGTTAAAACTGAGCCCACTTCAGTTAGATTACATCTTCTTGTATCTTGTTCTTGATCAATTGTTTTATTTCGATACTAGCGCACCATGCTCCTGTCTTCCTGAATAGGACTGTAAACGGTAGCATCTTCTGTATTTAAAATATTCTTTTCCATTCAGACTTTTGTCTCTTCTCTACTATAAATCTTAGTCTTATCCCAAGCGGTTAAAAATAGGCAGAATGTGTTTAAAAAGGAAGTTTTTAAAGAAAATGAACAGGAGTTAGACATCAGGAAAGGAGTACAAGTACAATCTAATATTAACATAAACATTCAAAAGTTATTCTGAACATATTAGACCTGCAAAACTTTTATTAGAGTTTTTTTTTTTTGTGTGTGCATTTCTTGCTACACAATTATATTTTCTCATGCACTTATCCTTTATACAAGAAGAAATGTTATTTACTATGTTGGTCTTGTTAGGATTGTGAAACTATCTCTTTTCCACTTTAATAGAAGTTTTTCAAGTCTTCAAGCTCTCCATATAAGTTATTTGTAGAGGATTTTGGAATGTTACGTATAAGCACCTCATGTCTTCTACACATGCTTCCCAACTTTCAATACCTACTCTATCACATCAATTAAATTGTCCCATTTGCCTCTAATACTAAAGTGATATATTGGGTTACATTTTGGTTATTTAAGAACCCCCAAATATACATGCACATGATAAGGTGTTGCTTTACAATTGAATCCCCTAAATGTAAAAATTATCTTTAAAGATAAAAGTTCATTTTAAAGCTTCCTATAGTATCATCATGTGGAGATAAGATTATACATTTAGTTGAAGACAATGAATAAAAATAGAGGAATACAGAGCTGCTACCAATTATTATTAATTGATTTGTTTTTCTATCTACAACTATGATGTTCAATCTTTCTAATTTATATTTCAATATACTGTAAGCACTATTTTTTTTATTTCTTTCAATTGGTATTAGAGTAGGTTGCAAAAAGAAAAATTGTGAAGGTTACAAGAAGTAATAGTGTACATTAGTAGTTCTTTCCAAATAAAATCAATAACAAGGCTAATGGAAATAGCTGCCCATTTTAGCTTCCTCAATTCATAGGAGAGTACAATGAATATTAAACCATCAAAGTGAAGACCCTATTATTGTCCCAATAACTTTAGGAATTGGTGGAAGTAGGATTCAATGAACTTGCATATCAAACTACTCAATTCTTTAATAATGGATCAATAAACTTAACAAAAACATAACAAAAAAATGTGTGGAATGCTTTGCAAACTAGATACCAAGGATATGACAAAGTTAGATTGGTAAGGCTTCAAACCCTTAGAAGAAATTTGAAAATTTAATGATGAAAGAAGTTGAGTCCAGTCAATAGTTTATCACAAGGACTCAAGTAATAGTGAACTAGCTTATGATTTGACAGGGGAAGTTATAACAACTTAGAAAATTATAAAGAATATTTCGAGACCTCTTCTTCCAAAATATGATCCAATGGTGATTGTCATTGAAGAAATTAAAGATCTAACCGCATTCAAAGTGGTGGAGTTAGTATCTTATTTGTAGTAACATGAGGAATGTATGTAGAATTCTATGGAGAGATTAATGCAAGATTTCAATCTACAATGAAAAGTGAAGAAAAATCTAAAACTCCTCTTTCTCATCAAAATAAATCACAAGGGGAGCCTTCTACTAGTAGAGGAAATGGTAGAAGAAGATGAAGAGAAAATTTAGAAGAAGAGGAAGAAGTTCTTTGGATTGTAGAATAATCTAATGTATGTATTGTCAATGTTTTGGGCACACTGACTTTTAGTGTAAGAAGAAGAAATTTAACAACTCAATAAGTCAAGGGAAAACACTATTGAGGATTCTTTTGAACACATAGAACACTCCATGTTATTAACATGTAGTATGGAAAAATAACATCATAAAGATATATGGTTCTTGGACAATGGATGCTCAAACCATATGATAGGTAATTTTACTCTCTTTGACAAGTCAGATGAATATGTGAGAAGCCAAGTGAGATTTGATGATGACAAAGAAGTTGATGTAATGAGAAAAAGGTAGCCTTGATGTAATGATCATGTAAGGAGAAACTACTTATATTCATGATACATTGCATGTGCCAAAATTATAGCATAACATTTTATGTGTGGGGTAACTTATAGCAAAATATTACAAAGTTGTGTTTGAAGATAGCTATTGCAAAATATTTAATAAATCAATCAATTATCATCTTGTAGCAAAGGCTTCAATGACTAGGAATAAGTTATATTCTCTCACTTTACTTTTGAATAAAGTGCATTCCATCAAAGAAAATATAAATGATTCATGGTTATGGAACAAATAGTATGGGCATCTAAGATTTCAAGGATTAAGATTACTTCACAAGAAGAAAATGATGGAAAGAATTCCAACAATTCATGCAACAAAAGACTTGTTTGTTTGGGGTGTGTACTTGACAAGCAACATCAAGAAAGATTTTGAGTGAACAAATCATGGAGGGAAAAAGCTCCTCTTAAGCTTGTGCATGTTGACATCTATGGAGATACGTAAGATCAATCCTTGGTTAACAATCTATGCTTCTTAACTTTTATTGATGATTTATCTTTCCACACATGGATATATTTTCTTAAGAAAATTTTAGCTTAAGTATTTCAAGGCAATAAAAGTAAAGTGAGTACTATCTCAAAGTACTCAAAATAAATAGGGGGAGAATTCACTTTAAGATAGCTCTACTTTTTGTAATAATCATAGCATCAAGAGATAGTTGGCTATAGCCTATACCCCCAACAAAATGGTGTGGTAGAAAGAAAGAACTATACCATTATGGAAATGACATGAAGCATGTTGTAGTTAAAGAACCTTACCAATAGTTATTAGGTAGAAGCAATAGCAAGAAAAATATATATCTTGAATTGTAATCTCACAAAATTAGTGGAAAACTTCACTCTAAAGGAAGTTTGGAGTGGTCATAAGCCTTTTGTAGCCCATTTTTGAGTTTTTAGTTATCTAGCATATGCACATATTCCAAATTGGAAGAAAAAGAAGTTGGATGTAAAATCTTAGACTTGTATTTTTGTGGAATATTCTAACAAACTAAAGGTTGTAAATTATATAACCTAAAAGTTATAAATTATATAACCCTATAACAACGAAATGGATTGTAAGTTGGGTTTTTTTCTTAATGAAGGGGGAGTGTGGTAGTGGTAAGAAGATGTATTGCAAAAAGCACAAGAAGTTATGGTAACAGAAGATGGCAATGTTCCTCCTCTTCTCACAAGCTCAAGTGGAAGCTCAAGCTCTAGCAGTATCTCTAGGTCAAGTCCTCCTAGCTCAAGTTTTCCTAGCAACACAAATTCAAGTGATAGTTTGATTTCTTCCCCAAGAAATTCTTCATCCAATCCTAATGCAAGTCTAGCATCAAGTCTGATTTCTTCAATAAAGGTAAGAATCTTGAGTGAAATTTATCAAAGGAGTACTAATATAAACTAGGTTGTTAATTTTTATTTTCTTAATCAAAATAAAGTTGACAAAATTATGTTTAAAGAAGTGAAAGAGAAAGTATGGATTAATGCTATGAATGAATAGATGGACACAATTTACAAAAATAATACATGGGAATTAGTGCAACTTCAAAAAGATAAATAGGTGATTGGTGTCAAATGAATCTATAAGGTAAAATATCATGCTAATAGTTTTTTTTAAATGACACAAGGCTATATTGGTTGCCAAGGGTTTTCATAGACACTTGGAGTAGATTATTCAAAAACCTTCATTCCACTTGCAAGACTTGATACCTTCAAGATTATATTGTCAATTATTGCACAATATAAGTGGATTTGTATGTTAAATGGATGTGAAATCAACCTTCCTTAATGACTATATAGATGAGGAAACCTATGTGAAAAAACCAATGGGCTATGAAACTCAAGGAAAATAAAATTTGATTTATAAGATGAAAAAAGCCCTATATTGGTTGATGTAAACAACTCTTGCTTAGTATGCAAGGATTGATAGTTATATCTTGAAGAAGGGCTTCAATAAAAGCAATTTAAAGCCAACCGTGTATGTTAAACATGTTGGTAATGGCCTTCTTATTGTTTTCCTTTATGTTGATGCTCTTATATATGTAGGTAGGAGTGAAACTCTAATAGAGAATTTTCAAGAAAAAATGACAGGAATTTTATATGTTAGATCTAAGAAATATGCATTATTTTCTTGGTGTGAAATTGCAACAACAAATAGAATGCATATTCATTTCTCAAACCAAGTATGTAGGATATTTATTAGAGAAGTTTAAAATGAAGACATGCACAATAGTTGCAACTCCTTTAATAATTGGTAAGAAATTGACCAAGGAAGATGGAAGTTCCAAGGTAGATCCTATTTTGTATAGAAGCTTGGTTGGGAGCCTAATGTACCTCAATATAACTAGGTTAAATATTATGTATGCAGTGAGACTAATTTCTAAGTTCATGCAAGATTCACACAAATCCTAGTGGTGTGTTGTAAAAAGAATATTAAGGCATGTGAGTGGCACCCCAAACTTTGGTACAAATTATTCTTCCACTAAAAATTTTAAACTAATGGGTTACATTGACTCTAATTCAGTTGGTTCAATGAATGATCAAAAGTCAACATCTATTTATGTTTTTTGACTTTGATTCAATGTTATGTCTTGGAGTAGCAAGAAGCAAACAACTATTTCTCTCTCATCAATAGAAGCAAAATATTTTGTTGATGCAACAACAAATTATAAAGCCATATGAATTAGAATGATATTGTGAGATCTACACCTGCCACAAGAATATCTAATTACTAGTTACTATGGTAATAGTAGCACCATTGCAATGATAAATAACTCTATGTTTCATGCAAGAATGAAACACAGAGAGATCCAACATCATTTTGTCTGAGATTTGGTTCAAGATGGGCAAGTGGAATTGTAGTTTTATCCTATATTTGAGCAAATTGCTAATATCTTCTACAAAGCTCTTCCAAAAGAACATTTTGCATATATATGAGAAACTTCAAACGAGTTAGAAATCACCCCATTGATTATCAAGTGGGAGAATGAAGGAATTGCTAATTTATGAGTTTAAACATAAGTGTATTAGTAGTAGACAACAATTCATATTCAATTTAGAGAGCATACAAAGTTTATTCATTTATTATTAGTTTGTAATTATCTTAGCTTTATTGTTAATTTGTTTTCTTCAGTACTCGTTTCATGCATAGTGCAACAAATAATGTAAATGCATGTAAAAGCTATTTTTAAAGATAATTTTAAGGCTTGTTGCTACTCCAGTATATGGAGATAAAAATATTAAATATTTAATTGAGGTCAATAAAAACAGAGCAATATAGAGATGCCAGTTACTATTAATTGGTTTACTTTTTTTTATGGGTAAGAGGCTAAGGCTAGAGATATATTTTATTAAATAAAAATTTAAAGTACACCTCTGTTCAGTGCAGGCACCGGTAGGAAAGAACAGAGTGAAGAAAACCTCCAGTCTTGCCCGGGACTCATGGAGTCCAGTACAAAATTTAGTTTACATAGCTTATTGTCAGTATGCAAGAAAGTTCATTTTGAGGAAAATCTTCTTTTTAAAAAGATAAGAATTACAATTGTAGTCCTTGCTCTTCATATGAGCCAATCTTCCTGCTATTCCTTGATGTGCTCTATTCCTCTTGGGATAACCTTAGACATATTCATGTTGTTCACTTTGGGCACCCTCCCATTCAAGTTCTTATAGGTATCTACTCATAAGGGATATGTTTCCTTCATTGCTACTTCAGTATACCTGAGGAATCCTATCACACACACCAGTGTCTTCCCAAGCTATTTCTCATTTTAGCAAAGATTCCTGCATCAAACTTGTTAGCTCTTCTTTTATCAAACTGCTGATAAATAAATCCACTTAAGACTAATTATAGATACTACCACCATTACATCAAAAGTGGTGACTGCATGAGAGTCAAAGCTTAAGAGGGTGATAGTGAATGAACATCTTACCTTTTTCTTCATTTTAAAATATACCCATGCGTATGTATATGAATCTGTATATATTTGTATTTGAGTAGAAAACATGATTCTTCTCTAATTAAGTGTAGCTGGCCATGGGAAAGTGGCTGCTAATTCATTAGCTTACTAAAACCTTTCATTTAAACAAATTCATTAGATAAATCCTTAACCTGTCATATCAGGATAATCAATGAGCGGTGAGTAGCTGTCAGTCAAAGGGAAAAGCTGTTAAAACTTTATAATGTAATAGGTGTTTAATAGCAATGTCAGCTCATATCATAACCTCACGCATGTAGGCATTGATCTCAATGATTTTAAAACATGCCTTTCTGATATTGAACTGCTTCTAGCCCAGAAGAGCAAATCAATATTGAAGATTACTGAAGGATAGGTAATCATAACGCAATCTTCAACTATTAGACATGAAGAGGCATGTGATTGTCCCTTTGCTCTTTACAAATATATCAACCAATCATAGATAGGCTGAGCCTCATGTTGAATTGGAGTGTTAACATGATTGTGATAGCCAGAAGGACTGAGTGAGAAAACTGTGTGTGTGTGTGTGTGTGTGTGTGTGTGTGTCGGTAATTAATAAGAGCTTGTGTAGGTGACACATTTTAGGGCAACCTGGCATAGGTAAAAGGAGCATAAGACCATTAGAATTAAAACCAACACTCAGCAAAGGGTAAGAAGTTGGAGGAGAGTCTAGACTTCCCATCAATTCCAATGCCAGTAAGATTCACAGTGATCTTTACTTCGAAGGCCGTCATTTGTGGGGGAATGGAGACCCTAGTGAGATTGGTCAGCACCAAGCACAGATGTCTTTTCTTGGTCCTTTGACATTGCTTCGTCTGTAACAAATGCTTCGACACTTGGATGAGCTTATTATTAAGAAATGGTGAGCAAACATACACAAAATTAAACCATTATAGAATAATATAGTATTGTCTTCAGATGATTTTACAATGCAGTACATTGGCTTTTAAAAGCCTTGTTATTCCCGTATATAACTTCTTACGGGAAAGTAACTTCCCAAAACCTAACTTATAAACTAACATTTATTTAATATGCATAAACTAACAATGTAATATTATATACTATTATGCCAACATTCCCCCCCTTATTACATTGTTCCCACAAAAGTACCAGGGGACCCCCCCTGAATGCTAACATACTCAACAAAGCTGATTACATAATATGAATACATATTTTATAGAAGATCTTCTCCCAAAGAACAAATCCTAAACCAAGTGAGGCTCCATCATGTTGTCTTGTCTACCCTCAGAAAGGTGTCACTTCGAGTTGTGTTCTTGAGCTCTTTAGTCCCAAGCTCTCAAATCACAGAGTCTTGAATTATTCGACAATGGCCCCTAAGAGATACGACAGATCTCTGCCATGTTGTCTAGTGACTGCGAAAGGGTATAATTCAAGATCATATACTCTTTGAAGTTCGCTGGACAACAATCCATATTGAGCTCAACACCAAACCCCAAACCTGTCTCCAAAACAAAATCTTCACAAAACATACATTCTTCAAATCTGTCAGCTCTGTCAGCAACAACAAAGAAAAACAAAACAACCAAAACCAAAAATGCTTCTCATGCAAAGCATCATCCCAAAGTGAGAAGCTAACTTGAGATGATGGAAAATCCTCCATCTTTCGATGCCACCTGCCTCCAATTTGATGTGGTTACACTTTATCCAACTGATGTTACTTATGAGCCTTTGAAAACTCTCTCAGGTGTAGTATAAATGCCCCCAAGAGCACAACCAATGTTTGATGTAGCCATGATAAAATAACTCCAATGTTTTCCACCGTATTACTCCAAAGGCAAAAAATAAATTCTTTAAATATTTTAAATGCCCTTAAAAAAAAGGAAACTACTTATGTCTCCCTTTCATAAAATTAAATATCTTCATAAAAATTCTACTACTTATGTCTCCCCACTTTTCTTTCTTTTTTAAAATAATACTCTTTAAAAGATGAAAAATCTCTCCCTTTTTAAAAAGTTTTCTTTTTAACTTTCTCCCAAGAAAGGTACAAACTTTTCAATGTTTGTTTTAAACTTCATGAAACATAAACTTATTTTAATTCTCACGTAAGGTAAAAAATTTTCAATATTTGTTTTAACCTTCATGAAACATAAACTTATTTTACTTCTCACGTATGTCTTTTACCCATCAACACATCTTTTTTTTTTTCACATTGGCTCACATTTCATAAAGCATAACATTAATAAATTTCAGTCAATTTTTAAACTCACCCGAGGAATGTCTTCTATATGCTGCAATAATATATTCACAAGATGTTTCTTTCTTTCATATGGGAAAACACTTTAACTACTTTCACCAAACTTCTGTGCTTGGCATTCATGTAAATAAACTTGTTTTAACTCCCTGCGTAGTCTTTCAAAATGCCTCATAATGAATGCCAGACGCCTTTGACAAATGCCTCATCAAATCTTCAAGGCTTCAGAGGAATGTTCAATGCTTGACAACAGTTAATACAGCAATTAAAAAAAATGCTTAAATCTAAAAATTGTAGCGGCCAGCATCAAAATTCAATACTCCATAATTTAAAAATAATGGCACAACTCAGTCAAATTTACTCTTCCAAACATTGGACATCCTTTCAAAAATTCCAATACTTTAATAGTGTGCAGCACTTAGAAGTTCAACACCAAAATAAAATAGCAAACAAAGAGGATAATACTCTCCCCATAAGCAGCCTTCACTTCAATAGTTCTCCTAGTAGACACATCATCCGCAGCAAACATCTCTCTACGTTGCAGACATAACTGTCTTCTTCAAGACCATTTTTCAATCATAGGCACAGAGATATAATCAATGCTCTGATACCATATTAAGAAATGGTGAGCAAACATACACAAAATTAAACCATTATAGAATAATATAGTATTGTCTTTAGATGATTTTATAATGCAGTACATTGGCTTTTAAAAGCCTTGTTATTCCCGTATATAACTTCTTATGGGAAAGTAACTTCCCAAAACCTAACTTATAAACTAACATTTATTTAATATGCATAAACTAACAATGTAATATTATATACTATTATGCCAACACTTATGGTTGGTGCCATCAGGATGATAGTCGGGAGGAAGTTTATGGAGGAGGCAGAAATGTATCGAGTTGACACTAACATAACTTCACGAGTGCTGGCTATGTTATTTGAGTTGGGGGTTGAAAAGGTGCAGATAGAATAGATTATGAGGGGTCTCTTCTATCCTGAGCACCTGTGAGATTTGGAGATAACCCTAGAAGCTACTAGTGAAGGAATTGGGATGCCTAGGCCGCAAGATATGGCTGACCTGAATGATCCAGATGCAATGGTGAAGCTTTACCCGTTCATTCTTGACCTCAAGGGACCGGACCTAATGGTGGCCAAAGAGATGGCAAAGGTAGCTGTGAATTTTATCAAGAGAGTCTTGGGGTTGGTTGTTGAAGAGGGATTTGCATGGGTGGGAGATTTTAACTGCCAGCTGCTTGAATATGACAGAGAGTAAGTCTGAAAAAGTTTGTTTTTTACTAAAATTACTAAAAAAATGCTTATAAGAAGCCACGAAATGGCTTGATTTTGTAGACCCTGCAAGGTCACAAATACTCTGTATAGATATTTTAGTAAAGATCCAATAGGGTCTCATATAGAACTATTCTCCAATGTTAAAGTAGTATGGCTGTAGAAAGTTGTTTTGTAGAATAAACTCTGGTATACTTTTTTAAGAATATGAATATAAGCTGAATGAAGTGATTAAGTATGATCTTGTGAAAGACTGTGATAATATGCATATAAATGACAAAGCATGAAAAATGTTAAAAATGGGAGAAGAATATATAAATATATATACATGTCAGTATATATATATATATACAAAACAAAATGAGCATGTTTAAAATGAATATAAATAAATCGATTTGAAAGCATCCAGAGAAGAAGGAAGATTGGATTGAATCAAGCCTGAGAATACATTAGACTAACTTATTTAACTTCCTTAGCCTGGGGAACCAACAGTTGGGAATTAGAGCTGGTAGTCTTAATTAAGAGTTGTATTTAATGGTTAAGCAAGTGCCATCAACACCTTTATTAGCTAGGTTATCTGCTTTAACATTGCCCTCTGTGAAGATGTGATTAATTATGCATTTTCTGAAAGAGGTAGTGATGTCAATGGCAGTGGAGAGGAGGGAGTTGAGTCTCTAGTTAGGCATGCTGCCTTGTCTTAGGGCATTAATAATAATTGCAGAATCTCCTTCCACTACAAGTTTCTCAATTTTCAAATCTCTGCACAATCTGAGTCCCTCAATCAGTGCCGATAATTCTGCTATGTTATTTGTTGCATTGTTTAGGGGTTTGGTGATAGTTGTAACTTCCTTCATTTCCCAATCATGGATTACATAGCCTATACCTGCAATTCCCGGGTTGCCTCTGGATGCGCCATCAAAATTTAGCTTGAACCATCCTTTTTTAAGGGGTTGCCATTTGCATTCTTTTCTTTTGTTGGAGGTTTTGTGGTTACCTGGTCCCACATAGGGGGCAATTTTAATCCTACCCATCTACCACGCATCTTTTCATCCCAATATGACATTATGGCTTCTTTCCTAGGACTATTGAGAACCTTACTGTTAGCAATTTCTATGATAATAACTTCAATCTTGGAAATGAGTTGTTCAAAAGTCATCTTTTTCTCCTTGAATATTCTTCTATTTCTTTCTTTCCATAGCTCCCAGATCATGACCGAGGGGGTTATTATCCAAAGTATATTATAGATGCTTTGTTTATGAATGTCTGGCTAGCATAGAAACAAGTCTAAAATATTATTAAGAAGGGCTGTTACCTAGCCTAGCTTACTACATAACCAGTTCCAACATTTGATAGAGAATTGACAATTGAGTAGAATGTGGTCTATTGTTTCCTGCTCCTCACATAGGGGGCATTTGCTGGGCCCCTCAAATCCCATTTTAGTAAACCTTTCTATTGTTAGTATTTTCTTCTGTAAGGCTAGCCATGAGAACATACCAGCTTTTGGGAGGTAGTTCTTATCCTAGCATAATCTAAGTGGTAATGTCATTTTAGGTCTGAGCTGTTGTTTGATTAAAATTTTATATCCCTCTCTTGTGTTGTAGACTCCTAATTTGGAGCCATCCCATACCAATGTGTTGGTGCCTTTTAAAAAAGATGCATTCCTCTTGCTGAGTATATCGAGTAATTTCATTTTATCACTATCTAGGATGTTCACATTCTCTAGTGATTTCCAATTCCATCCTTGGTTTTCATCCCTATTGGGGAAATACATGTAATCTCTCACATATTTCTCCCATTGGGATTCAAGGGTTCTTCTTGCATCCTCCAAGTTGACCAGGCTGCTAATCGGCTCAAACCCTCCCTAGGAGTCTTCCCAGAAAAGTGCTTGATTGCCATCACCAAGACTCCAAGTTGGTTTGTCCATGATGAGTTTCCTGCAATCCATCATAAAATTCCAAAGTCGGGACCCTTTGGGGGGTTGGCCATCCTAAAGAGAGAGGCAGATTTATTTCCTCTAAGATATTTACTCCTAAGGATTTTTACCCATTTCAAGTTTGGCTATTTATACATTCTCCATATTACTTTAGCTCCTAAAGCTTTTCTTTGTTCCTTGATATTTTTTAGACCCAAGCCCCCCTCTTCCTTAGGTCTACATATTTTATTAATTGGTTTACTTTTATGCTTGAAACTATAAGATTCAATTTTTCTAATTTATATTTCAATATAGTGTAATTGTTGCCTATTTTATTTCTTTTATCTTATTTTTTACTATTACAAATTTGTAACCTTTAAAATAGACATATTTTTCTCTCCCAACCCTAAAATCTATTTTGTCTTAAAATAAACATAGTCAAGTCTTGTAATTTTCTATTATATAAAATCTAAAAAAATAAAATAAATAATTTAACATTTATTGTTAAATTATATTTGAAATTCTAATTAGAAATTAATGATACACAAAACCCTATTTTTAATTTACAATGACAGACTATAAATCTAAAGCATATCTAAAGAACTAAAACATCACAAATTACATGTAATTTACTTAGCCAATTGAATTTTACTCAATTAATGATTGTCATGTTTTCGTTAGTATAATACTATATCTAAAAATAAATAGAAAACTGAAGGCATGTAAATGAAATTCTTTTGGGAAATGAATCAGTTGGTTTCCTTTGAAGCACAATTAACCTTTAATGACGAGCATAAATGAGAATCTAATGATGTTTTTCTTCTCCAAGTGTGTAGGGGCATGTGAATCCTCGCGAAATAATATGAATGCCCAAAAATATATATGCATATTTTATTTGTAAAAAGATCACAAAGAATTGAATGCCCAAAAATATATATGCATTTTCTATTTGTGAAAAGATCATCACAAAGAATTGAATGCCCAAAAATATATATGCATTTTTTATTTGTAAAAAGATCATCACAAAGAATTTACAGCGAGCAACCTAGCAAGGTGATCCACATTCATTAAATATTGCATTCATTAAAAAAATCCTTGAAAATAAAATAATATAGATTTATTAGCATGCTGCACAAGTCCACAGAAGAACAAATGTCCACGACTAGATTGCTTCAGATCGGAGAAACCAGAGTAACGAGATTCAAAGTTTAAGAAAACAATTTAATAGTTATGAATCAATAGACATTCAAATAAATTCAAAAATATTTGTACAGATTAGTTAAAAAAATAATCTGCCAATACCAATATTTATATTATTTATATTATCCGGCTGTTTCAACTTGAGGACTACCTCCTCTTACTCTAAATGCATAATTTATTTTAAAAAAATATGGAGATAATATAATTTATGATTCAGAGTATTACAGTGAGAGCACAATTCCTTGCTTACTGAGCCAATTATTGGCTTCTCAAAAATTCCTTGTGCAAAGCAAAAGGAATATATAGCAAAAATGAAATTTAATTAAAAGAAATAAATTATTTGATCTTCTACCATTTGTTTAATTATTTCAAATTCATTGACATTAACTTTGATATGTCTTAGGGAAAAAAAATCCAGATCAATGAAGATGTTTGAGATGGGATGATTAAATTATTATAAGATTTTTTTAGTAATTGTAAATTAAAAATATAGGGGAGACCTTGTGGTGAAATGGTGGGGCTTCTTGCCTATAGTGCCAACAACCCAGGTTCAAACCTCGCGGGGTCACCCTCTACTGCGTCAACAATTGAGGGACCTTACCTAGAGGAGATCCTATGGTGAAATAGTGAGGCTTCTTGCCTGTAGTGCTAACAATCCAGGTTCAAACCTCGCAGGTTGCCCTCTACTGTGTCAACAATTGAGGGACATTAGCCCCAATTTTTAAATCAAGCAAAAATGTGTGAGGCATCTCCTAGTGCGGCTCGCGAAGGCAGATCAACTTCTTTGGACGCGCGTGGGGATAGATGCAGGAAAAATGGCATTAGGCAGGCTCCAACGAATGACAATTCCAAGCACTTCCTTGGTATGAAGCATGGTGGTCACACAGCTGCATCAGGTGAGGGATGTAAGAGGTACACCCTTCGCTTTGGGGCATCTCAGGAATTGGCACCATCTTCTCCTCCTACCCCTCAAAGTAGTGACGCGCTGGCTATTAACGATGCGAGGGCTTCTTCTGGTACTGTGCCCTTTGGCTCTGTTGAAGGGTGCAGAAATAGGGCTAACTCATTTCATGTTTGTTCAGATTTTTGCCATAAGCATGCTACACTGGTAAACCCTAATCTACCCTGCCCTCTGGTTCCTCCTGATCCCCCCTCCACCAAAAATGGATAGTGGCTCTCAATCTGGCAACGATCGTTTCTCTTTTGAGGATTCTGTTGTCTCCTTTTTCGATGAGCTTACGAATTTTAGCATTTCTAATGGATGTATTGCAACTATCACTGAGGACTATGGTAACTGCTCAGTGGTGCTGTCATGCTTGCACAAGCATCCTTTGGTTTCTTCCATTCTTGATTAGATCAAATGCTCTTGGAGTAATCTATCTCTCCCTGTTGTTGAATCTTTGGACTTCAATTTTTTCCTTATTACCTTTTGTTCTATGGAGGAATGTAACTTTATTTTACAGAAAGGGTCTTGGTTTTTCGGTAACTTTGGCATTTTATTTCTCCTTGGTCGCCTTTCTCTGATCCAACAATAGTGAAGATCACCCTTATTCCTGTTTGGATCAAGCTTTACAATTTGCCCATGGTTCTACGTAATGCGGACCTGCTTAGCAATATGATCAACTAGGTGGGGTCTTTTGTCAAGCTTGATTCAAACTTGGTGGCTTGGGATTGTAGATTCTATAGGGTTTGTGCAATGGTGGATATTTCTAAACCCTTCTCTCATTCTATTCGGATCCATTCTTCTCATGGTGTTTGGACTCCATTTTTAAACTATGAGGGATTACCTTTCCACTACTTCTACTATAATAAGCTTGGTCACATAATTGAAGCTTGTTCCCTGCAACATTTAGGTGGGGCGAGGAATGTTTTCTTGAAGAACTGGGTCAAAAAGGATGGTGCTCCAGATACAGATTTCATTTGGAGGAATCATGACAAGTTCTTTGAACCTCCCCAGGAGCCAGGGCCGATTTTGGATCAGATGGCAGATCCTTTTTCTCTTTCAATTGTCCATGTCCATGAGAGACATCGTGATTCTCCCTCTGGGATAGAGGAGGATGGCTCCAATTCTGACGACACTTTCCCTTTCATGCAAGACTTGGAAGAGCAAATTCATGATTGTTATGATGATTTTACTCTAGATCTGCCTCAGAAACTTGGGATTTCACAGCATTTAAGCAACAAATTAAAACCTAATTGTGGTTCAAAATGTAAGGTTGGGAGGAATTCTAAAGATGAAAAGCTTCACATTGAAGGTTCAAAAGCGGTGGAAGCTGGCTCTCAGCGGACCTTAGATGCGCTTCTCTTTCGAAACACTTGAAGGGCGTAGTCTTCTTTGGTGCTTGAGCATTACCTTCTCTTCTTGAGTGTCTATGCATCATTACTGAGAACTTGTTTCAGCTCTTTATTCTTCTATACCCCCATTTAGTTTTCCTCTTTCTTCTTTTGTTCTTCCAGAGGTTTACGTAGCTCTCATCTTCTTCTTTGCTATGTGGCAGATATCTATAATTTTTCTATTACTATTTTAATAAAATCCCTCTTATGAAGCAAAAAAAAATTGTAAATTAAAAATATATTTCAAACCTTAAAAAAATTGTAGTAAAATATTGATATTTTTCTTATAACTTTAAAGAAAAATATATCATTGAATTTATTGTGGTTGTGTTATAATACTCTTTCATCTTATCTTTGAAGCCCTTTAATTTTCTTCACTAGTTCAAATTTATATGCATGTCATCTTTGAAATGCTAATAGCTAATCCCTGACTCCAAACCTATAATATCCTAAATACCAAACAATGCATACAAAATCTCTAGCCTAAAGCTTGTATTTATATGAGATGTGTTATGTAAGAAACCACTTGTGCTTTTTAAGAAACCATGGGCTATCGAGAGGGCATACAAGTCATGATAAAAAAAGGCCATTCAAATCCCAGTGCCACCTTTCTTACATTCAAATATAACTCTCATTGTTGGACTAGTCAAATAGTCAAACTAAGTGCTCCACTTGGAAGATATAACTCATCTTCCAAGATGCTCTTACACATTGCTTATAATAGATAGTCCAAGATGCTTTTCCTAGCTCAATATATAACTCTCATTTCAATGCTATCTTACACCCATCATAATATAATTTCCAAGTGGCATAGTATGTTTTCCAAGGAATCTCATTGACTCCTACAACACTAGGACCCAATTCCATAAGGGACCAAAACTTAAACACACTACAAAATTTTAAATAATTATGTTGTTCCAAGGATTTGCAAGGTGTACAACACTTAATCCTAAAAAATTTCCACTTATTGTATATATTGCAAAAGAATATAAGGAATCTAACAATGAAAATTAACAATTAGGGACATAAATGTCCATAGTCAACCCACACCAAGTAAACTTGTCTATGTTCACTTGCTTAGTGAAAGAATCTAGAACAAAGTGAAACTATACATCAATATATTTAATGTGAGCATTAAAAGTATAATTCCTTACCAAACTAATGAGACTCTAACCATCACAACTAATCCTTGTCCTATTCACTCTAAAGGTTTGAGAATCTAAGAATGAAAAGTGTATGACAAGATTAGCAAATTTTTTAAGATCTAAAATTAGTATTATAAACAAATTATCCATGATGACTTTGAGGGTCTAAGAATCCATGATTGTACCTCTTGTCACAATCTTGGGACCTTACAGGAGCAACCTTCCTAGACAAAAGATCTTAAGAGAACTACACTCAAAATGTATTAAGACTAAAGTGATCAATCTTAAGAAGAATATAATCTTGTTTGTGGAATTAAAAAACTATAAGGTATGAGGGTCTCAATATTGATGAGCTCAAGCATTTATGAGACTAGGATTTTGACAAGTGTGGCACTTGTCACAATCTTGGGGTATTGGTATTTTACCTCTCCAAGGAAAAAAAACTTATGTTGTCACTATCAAAACATTTCGAGGAAATTTTAAAGACTAAGAGGGTAGAAGTTGGGGGTCAATTAAAGGAAAAAATTGTGGGGCTAAAATTTTTCAATGAAAAGGATACCCATTTTAGAAAAGAAAGGATATTTGTTTTAGTTCAAACAATCAATCTTAAATGCAAATCATTTTTTATTAAAAAAATTATTTTGCACAAAAATAGATATCCACTATAAACAAAAATGGTTATCCATTTTATCAAAGCCTTTTGAAAGTGTTTCTTTCAAATGGGTATCTACTTCAAATAAAAATATATATCCATTCCAAAAACAAATGGATATTCATTTCAATCAGATATATTTTGCATTTGAATTAAAAAAATCCCCCCAAATTTGCATTGGTTTAAGGCTTGGAAATCCAAACCAAAGGCTTGGACTTACAAGTAAAATGGCATGATACCATTCATTACTAAAATTGACTTTCAATCAGATATATGTTGCATTTGAATTAAAAAAAATTCCCCCCAAATTTGCATTGGTTTTAGGCTTGGAAATCCAAACCAAAGCCTTGGACCTACAATTAAAATGTCATGATACCATTCATTACTAAAATTGACTTCAACAATATGGATGGTGACTTTATTTTTAATATTTTTGAATTAAATTAAAACCCATTATAGATGAGAATGTCTAGTTTTCAAATATGTAATTTTTTTAAACTTTAAACTTAATTTTCTAATTATATTTTAATATTCAAATACAAAGTCTCATAAACTTGAAATGATATGTTTCTATTTTTTTATCTTTTGACTTTGAAATTTAGTTTTTTTTTTTTTTTTAATTATATGAGCTCAAACTAGACATCATGTTATACATACTAAAAAGAATCATGTTACAATTATTTAAAGTCAAATTAAGGTCATTGTACGTGAGGGGTTTGATATTTATACCTTATTCCTACTAAATAATTAATTAAAAAAAATTGATATAAAATTATAAAAAATATCCATCCCAAGTCTCAACATTGATTGCATTTGTCCACAAAAGAATTTTGACAACTACATTTGTTCACTAGTTCTTAGGCACACCATGCATGTGCATATTTTTTCCTCCATAAAAGTTGAAAAAATGTCACTTTTGTAGACCATTTACTCAACCAAATTTTAACATCTTGGTATTAGAATAAATTTCATATTTGAAACTAGAAACAAAATACTTTATTCATATTTTTACACCATGTTAATATTCTATATAGGAGTTCTTCAAATATTTACTTTATAGCCAGCTCTAAATTTTAGGCAAAAAAAATTCAATTTTCATGGTCATTTTAGACCTTGATTACTTTGCATTCACTCAATAATTAACATTGTCTTAAGTAATTCACTTAATAATAATTAATATTTTTTTTGGAACAAGAAAACATTTAGAGTTTAAATGAGGGCACATGGCTCGAAAAAATGTGGCCACATCTTGGGAGTTTGGGAAAGTATACAACTTAAGTCATTTCCAAGGACATTATGAATTTTTGAGACATTGAGATATAATGTTAATGTAGAGAAAACCTTAAGTAAAATGAGATCTTTCCAAGGAAAAATCACTAATATAAAAATAAGTGAAACAATGAACCCATATACTTAGGGTCATCCAAAGCTTGCTTGCATTATTATCACAAAGAATAGATAGGTTTAAACTCTATGTAGTTTTGGACCACTTAAAGAAAACTTTGTAAACACACCTAATCATGATCATGTTGAGGATTAGAGGCCAAAGTGACATTCTATAGGCCTTAAAGGAACTAAAATTTCTCATGGTTTTAAATGGTGATACACAACAAAGTTGTTGAATTACAATAATTAGACTTTACGTGTTTTTCCTTAATGGCATTCAAATAAAACTTGAATATCATTTTCTTCTACAAGATGATTTGAGCCATAAATACTCAAGGAAAACCTAATAGTGATAATCTTAACTTACAACTAACTATTTATAACTAGGGTATTTAAGTGATGAGTACAAAGTCACAAACTTGTCAATTCCAAGTTAACAATATAAGGATGCTTGGAATATAGACTATATACCATGGGAGTAATGATAGTTAGAGATGACCCAATTATCTATTCATATACTCAAAGCTACAATTGATTTAACTCAACAAGCCTTATAGAAGTATAAAATGGGAGACACATGTGTCTAGAGAACTTAAAGAAAATTATTTATTTATCACAACTTTGGACCATCAAATATAAAAATGGAAAACTAATAGCTAATACCTTTAGGGATTACTAAGAATAGAATCTAGACACATTTAATTCATGATATCAAAGTCTATGATGCTTATATAAAAATAATTTCATCCTAATAATCCATTACAAAGGAGAATAAACATATAGTTTATTAAAAATGATAGATATAAAAAGAATTAGATTGCCAAATAGTAACCTCAATTTTTAATGCTCAAGATAAAACTATATAAATATAAATTATAGACTTAATTTCAAACCACTAGGTATGGGATTTATATAAATGTACATTCCTAAGAAGATAATACAAATATCAACTTCTATTAATATTCAAGGCTTTGTTAACAACTTGAACCATCAAGTTGATTCAACCAAGCTAGTAGATACTCTTCTAGAAGGTTGTGACAAGGAAAGATCATCATCTAAGATCCTTAATTTGATCACAACAAAATATATTAAATTCATCATTATCCAATATTAGATAAATTGGTCCCTTATATTCTTAATTATCATCTATAACTGAATAAAAATGGAAGTCTTGAAAGAAGTGCACCTAGCATTCAAGTTTACTAGAGGTGATAAACTAGAACTTATTCCTTTCCAAGAAGAGTAAATAATGTTGTTTTTCCACTCAAACACCCCCACACCAAGTGTATGGGTCCATAAAAGGGTAAAGAGAGGAATATTTATATCTTGTTGATGCCAAAATCTACATTGATTCTAATTGTTGTTGATTTTCATATTTCTCTTATAATTTCATGATCCATTTTTCATGTAATCATCCCACTCAACCATATACTCCTTCCACCAAGGATTAATAAGGTTTTGAGGGTATTTAAAAGGAAACACATGGGTAGATTAATTTTAAGATGTTTCACATAATGAGTTCTCATTACCAACAATGAAGGACCTTCCTATCAAGTAAACAAAAAAACTCAAGCAACATGAACATCAAACTCTCTAAGCATCTAATGGGTAATCCTAAACCCAAACTCCCTAAGCATCTAATGGGGAATCCAATAGGTTTAGAAATTCAAATGTACATAGTATTTCCTTCCCATTCTTAATCAATAGTAAGGTCTAATATCAACTAAAAATTAAGGGCAACATCAAATCAAAGTAATTTGACTCCAATCAAGAAAGATAGCACAAATGTGAGATCTTTAGATCACATTGAGGTGCAACATAATCCAAAACTTAAGTCCTCCTAAAATGGGATGGAATAAGTTCAAAGACTATAATCCTCATAAAATAGCTCAAACTAAAACCTCATTCAATCAATGAAATAATATTAACTCCAATAATCATATAGAAGGGAATAAAATTAACTCCAATAATCATATATAAGGAAATAAAATTAACTCCAATAATCATATAGAAAGATAAAACATTAACTCAATTCCACAATTGTCAAATAAATAGTAGAAGCTTGATTCCTAGACTTAATAGGGTCATAGAGCGTTGCTAAAACAATAGTTTAAATGATAACAAATCACCCATTAGGGCTCTACAAAAAGGGTGCCCCCACATGGGGCATTGCAAAATATAAAAAATAGATAAGAAATTCATATAAATTATATTAAGAATTACACATCTATTGTATCATGATTTTCTATTGTGCATAGAGGAATTTTATTTGAACAAAAATACATGTAATCAAATTTGTAAAAAGAATTTTACTTAAACATAAATTTGTAAAAGGAATTTCATTTGAACATAAATACATGCATTTGAATTTATAATGTGTTATTTTTACTTATTAATTTAAAATATGATAAAATTTTATTTAAATCAAAATATAAATTAATATTTTTTATATAAAATTCAAATTATGGTCTTGGATATCATCTTAAAGAATTTTATTTTGATGTAAGAAAGATATTACATAGAAATATATAATTACAATAATGAGGCAAAATTATATTAGAACAAGTCATTTATATATCAAACCTTCATTACACCTAATTATAATAAAAACTTTTTCACAAATAATTTTAAGATATCTATACTCATATCGTTGAATTCGTGTCATATTGAAGTCAATTTATAGTATATGAAAGATTCGGGGAGATATTGCCAACATCTCTTCGACCAAAAAAGTTCCTTTTGAAAGTATCAATTGCCACATTTAAAGAATTCTCGCAGTTAATAATAAACTAATTTATTACATGAAGAATGAAGTTTTAAATAAAATGTGAGTGAAATTTATACTAAAATTCATGTATTATAATGTAAATTGTTATTATCAATTACAATGTGTACAACGCACTCATAAAATAAAAATAGATTTTAAAGCAACTCGACATAAAAATTTGTTTTAACACAGCAATTTTGGTATATTAAAATATTTTAAAATAATTAAATTTAAAATAAAAAATTTCCCATTAAACCTTTAAAATATAGTAGTTTATCTTTTTTAAATTGGTTTATTTGTGACAAATTTAATATGATTGAGTCACTTCAGGGTAAAGAAGGAATTTTGTTGGTATGTTGGTAAGTATGAGGTTTGGTCTTATTTTAAAAATCATTAAGGATTGCCAAACTCAAAATTTTGGAGGTAGATCACCACATCAAACCCTTAGTTTATGTGGTCTAACCATTGAAATAGTTCATAGAAAGTAATTAAGCCTCTTGACTATGTCATGAATTCTAAGCAACACATTTTCCTCTTCTTTCTCATAATATGTGATTTATGAAAGTACATTCAAAGATCATTATGTCTTATCATAGTCCTATCACTTTTCAACCTGCATAGGATGGTAAGCCTTTGAAAATATTGAGCACATGGTTCATTAAAAACATGTCACCACTTTCTCAAAAAGGTGATATCTATATCATGAAATGGGTGTGCCCTGAGCTATATCCTTTATTGGTTGCCAGTTGAGTCAAATGACCTAAAACTTCTTAGTTGCTACCATTACCACCTTTCTACTACATTTTGGAAAGAAAATGATGATGATCCACAAGAGAGCCAACAATGCCACCCCAAAGGAGTTTGTGAGGGTTTCCATTCAACTAGAAAACAACCCTTTGGATATCTAACTCTAGAATTTGGTTGCTCTTGACTAAAGTATAAGCTTAAGATTATTGAATTCCATTCAGCCAAAGGTGCTCAAATCAAATCTTGCTTTTATTGGCTCAAAGTTGGGTATAGAATTTCCAAGCTTTTTTATAAATCTCTTCACATCAACAATGCAATAAGCCGAATCAAGGCTATCTACTCTACTCATGGATAGCTTAGGATCAACAAGAGATATCTATGACTTTTCTATATTACTCTACGAAGGTTTTTTCAAGCACAAGAGGGACTGGTCATCAAGTGGTTTCAAGATTAATAATAAATCTTAGATGTTGTTCCTAAACAAAGTTGACCCATTATGTTCAAATTGCTTATGACTTGCTACTCACTCTACTCACTCTAGGTGAGCTCCATGTGGCTCTCATGTAGATGGCTAATGAGAAACTGCTTGTCCTTGATAACCTTAATTATGAGTTTTTCAATGCTATATGGCACTTTATTAGTCTTATCCTTCTTCAAATACACTAGGAAGGTCTTAGTAATAAATATTTAGGAATTGTTAACAACTAGGGAAGCGTCAAGATCATTCTTAAACCTATGGGCTTAGAGCTTATCACCATCTAGAAGCCTATTACATTTCTCAACATTTCTTATAATATTTGAGCCAAAGCCTTAGATTTGTACATTTTCCACCTATTATCATCCAAATTGTGTAGCCACAATAGATGGGATTCATCACAATCTACTATCTTATCAATAACATTATCATAGTTTGAGAGTGCATGGAATAGGTCAGAGTATCTCACTAATGGATTCTATTTCTCAATCTTGATTTTGAGAAAGCATCTAACCACATAGAGTGGCCTTTTTTCTTGTTTATGCTTAAAGATCTCTAATTTGAAAATATTATTTCTATTTGTTGCTCATTTAATATTTTCTCTAATGCTTTATCATTCCTCTCCATTAATGGAAAAATTAAGTGGCTAGCTTGGATGCCTTCATACCCATTTGATAAGGTTAAGTGCTTACTCCTCCACTTTATGTGTTAGCCATGGAAGCCTCTAGTTATCTTCAAGTAGCAATATGGATTTGTAGACCTATTAGTATTCAGGGGTTTATCTTCCTTATGCATCAAAGCATCTTATCAATGGAAAGTTCACTAATGATTCTTTCCTTATGGTTGCAGAGGACTAGGGTTCCTTTTAGGAAGCCATGACTTTCCATGGCACTTTCTACAAGGAATTGAGTTCAAGTCATGAGTGTAATAAGCCTCAATGATAGAAACAAATTCCCTTCCACAAAATAACTTAGTGGATTGACAAAGAGGAGATGTTCAAACTTGTGGGCATTCCATTTTCCTTTGAAAGCATTCCCTCCACTCTTTGGCTTGATATTGTCATGCAAAGAGTTCAAAAAAGACCTTTTAGATTTCCCAAACACTTTCTCTAAAGGGTAAATTCTAAATATGCACCAAAGTGTTGGAGGTTACCCATGTTTACTACTATTCTTGTTGAGATCCTTTTAAATATGCCCATGATAATCTTATCAAGCTCTTGCATGATTTCATTTGAGCCAATACCAAGCAAACTAAAGGTTTCCATCAAGTGGCTTGGGACATTTGATATCTTCACAAGGATAAATGTGGTATAAGCATTATTGATGTTCACAAGAAAAGCATTGCACTTTGTGCTATATGTGAGTGGTCTATGCCATTGATGGCTTTAAGGTCTACAAGATTCTTCTCAAGCACATTATTGCCTTAGGCTCACATTATGGCAAGAAATGTTTGTAGGGAGTTGGCATTAAAGATTAAAGGATCCTTTGTGGCTTAGAGAAGCAAGAATGAATTTGAGGCACATAAATTATTTCTCTAATTGACTATCAATTTGGTTTCATGACTAGTCTTTTGCTCAATGAAAACAACCTTTGGTGGTATCCTATCATTAATAATTCTAGTTTTCCCTTAGCAAAAATTACTAGAAAAAATTGCAAAGAATTTCATGCAAATGCATTCATACTATCATATATTAAGTATCTTTTTAAGACTAGACCCCATAGACTGCCTTACAACAATTTTTTTAAGCTAGCTTTTGCTTATTTTCCTTCCATCATTCACACACAATAGATAATTCTAAATGTTATGCCTCACAAGTTAGGGTGTCAGCCTCCTTTGGCTTGGTGGAAAGATTGGTGGTAGAATTTTGACACCACATTTAGAAATTACACTCAGAGCTTCTCTATGAAATGCTTAGTCCTTTCTTGTCAAGCCTTTGTAAGCTCAACAAATGGTGGGGATTGAATTCCTCCCATCACTTGGCTTTGTAGGCTTCAATCGTTAACTTTTTATGATGTTTAGTCTACCAAGGGCTTTCACTCAGAGAAATATTCATCCATGGTGACTTTCTCATCCTAAATGTATAGCCTATGACAGATTACAATCTTTCAAATATCATTTTTGGACTTGCCTTAAAGCCTGGGATGCTTGGAAGTGGATCCATAGTCATTTCTCTCCTTTTAACCTAGTATTTTTCTCCTAGAGGATTGCTCTATTTGGGAATAGGGACTCATGGCCAAGTTATATTGCTAGAATTCAGAGTTTCTTTTAAGATTCTATTTTTTTAAGCTCCGAAAGGCTAGAAATAGTTCTACTTTCAATGTCTATTGATTTATATATCTCTCTTAATGTGAAAATTCTTGTGCTTATCTCTATTTATTTTTGAAATCTAGGCACATGTAAAGAAAGTGGCGCTAAAATTCTATCATCTTTAGGACCCTCTGAATCATTGAGGGAATGCTCCTTGTACAATGAGCAGAGTTCTTCTCAATGTGATTACTTAGAGATTGTTGCTAATAACTCCTAGTTGAAGGCACCAATCACACAACTAAACCTACTTCTTGTCACCTCCTCCTTAATAGAGGGGCTAGACTCCTTCCCCTCAAGGGAAAGATTTTGTTCTAGTACCAAGTGATGTTGAGGCTTTTGTTGTGCATCTACCACTAAGCTACGAAGTGTTAGTGTCACTTGTTGTTTAGGACTCTTAGGATAGTTGTCCCTAAAGTTGGTTCCTCAACACGATGATCTACCTCCCAATTTTTTTGGTATAATGGATTGTACTTAGTGACACTATGTTTTGTGATTTAGCTATTTACCTATAATTTTACATATTTCTTACTTGTCTTTTGATAGACCATATATACGTATGAACCACTTTTTATTATTTAAAGTTTGATATATAATACTAGTAAAAGTGTTTCTAATTTAAATTTAAATTAAAATTAAAACAATAGTTCGATAACAAATCAAATTAATTGACCTTCTCAATATGTAACTTAAAGATTATATAGATATATTTTACCATAGGTGACATAAGCGACAAAATTGTCTCCTACTTACTCAATAGACTCTTAAGAATTTCAATTTTTATAAGAAGTCCCTAAAGAAGCTCAAATAACCCATATCCAAGATCACTCTACTTAAACATCATCCACAATTATCAAACAATCAATAGTAATTTTACACCTCTTCCACACCAAAATGTGGAAAATACTTGTCCTATTTTTATTAGCTAAATTTAACATTTAACCAGTGAAGTAAATGTTGTTTAAGAATAACCGTCAAAGATGGTGTGTATGCATCCGAAGCTCCCTGGCATGCATCTGCACCTGGTTATCTAAGCCCCTTTGATGAAAGCCTTTTTATAACTAGATAATGGCATTGCCGCTACCGAGATGTACTGATGGCGACTCAGGGATGTTCGAATCCCGACATTTGAAGAACATGACTCCCTACTTCAAGAGTGCTTCTACTCATTCCACAAAGAGAAAAAAAAGAGTCGCTCTACGGATTACACTATTTAGTCCTCGGTTAGCAGTGTGACATCTGGCCTATTACTCACATCCACATAGTTTGGTCGGCAATCAAACATGATATTCCATTATTTCAACAATACTCTGTATGTGTCTCTCCACCGCGTAATCTTCCATAGAAACTACAAAACCGTGCAATAAGTGTTCTTTTTTCAATGAATAAAGTTCCACTTTCGATGTGCACAGTGAATGATAAAATGCTTTTCTTTTTAATAGCCGTAGCCTGTATCTGGGCGAATCAACAATTGGGGCTGTCGCCTTTGTGCCTGCATCATTATGATTACATCTTTAGGTGTCCATGTTTGAAAGTTGAAACCCATATCAATACCACTCAAACAACACCAAGTTTTCCAAATGGAAGCCAGCTTTAATAATGCATATTTCGGTGAGTTAAACGCAGCTGGTTAAGTAGAATATCAATTATGTTATCTTCCTTGTTACAAGGACTTTGTTGGCTCTACAGAACCAAAATTATCCAATTTTTTTTTTTTTCATATTTATAGTTCTTTTGGAAGTAGTTCTCAACTTGTCAAAATTATTTTTCAGCCATTTCCTAGTAAACTATCGAATAAGTTGACTGGCTCTATTGTTTGAGTTAAGTGAATATTCCGCATATAAGTTTAAATACATTCTCACCTGCCAATGATAATGGAATGGGTTATTTTTAAAGAATTTTTTTTTGTCAAGAAAAATAATATAATTATTTATATTTTTTATGTGAATGAGTTGTAAAATTATTATTATCTATTTGACCATTGAATCAGATGATATTTAAGTTCAATAGAATTGTAAAAATATTCTAAATTTAATTCTGCACAACATAATAGAAAGCAATTTTTTATTTTCCCCAAAGAAATATATCTCAAAATAACTAAGAGAGACATACTCATAGGGAACAAAATTCTATATTAAATTACAATGATAAAACTTGTTAAACTTATTTAGGAACATGTAGAAGCAAGTAGATTGTATATTGATGCCTCATCAATCTCCAAAAATAATGTGCTATATTATATCCAAGGTGTTATGGTAGTTTTACATATGGCATTCCTTTTTAGAAAAGTATACGTATATACACAATTTTTTTATAGGGATTTTATATTATAATGGTGAAATTTACATGCCATTTTATATTTAGTTTTAAGTTTACCTTAAGATAATGTCTTGATACATGTAAGGAAACAAATAGCATGATCGTGTACGAAGTTGAGCTTATTTCTTTAATCTTTTATTCATCTACATACACACATCTCCATACAACTAACTGAGGGGATTCACTTAATAAAGTAATGGCATAGAGTGGGTGTTCATAGGGTAGTTTAATGAACACTCCTAATTTTATTTCTACACCTCACATTTGTGTTTTTGATACCCCTCTACATACACTAGTATAATTAAAATACCTCCTTATTTTTACCAAGTATTCTATGAACCTATTTTATTGGCTACATTTCTATATCTCCATAGTATTTCTAGCCTATCAACCAATGACACTACCCACATCTAGATATGAAGATCAATACCAATTTTGATTGTCATTCAAACATTAAAGCTTTAGCATAGAAAAACTAGATGAGCTATGACAAATATGTCATCCTACAAAAGTTTTAATTTAAAAGCACTTATACATTTCAATCCCCAAACTCTTATCACACCAACTCTAACGATAGATCCACTTAATAACATATATCTCAATTATAGTATACATATTAATTAAATTATAACAGAAGGGATTTAGATATACCCACTAATTCTTCTAGGTAGGGTTGTGGCGTAACCAAAATGTGTTTGATAAATAGTTTTAGGAAACTTGGGTAGGATTGCACTAAACCTGCATGACCTTGGTGTTACCATTGTTTCCTTTTTTAATTGCATTAAAATTGGGATTAAGCAAGCACCTTTGGGATTATTAGGCTCTGACAAAATACAATATTGTGTGATATAAAAAAATATAGCTTCATGACCTTGGCAAGACCAACATCATGAGTGACATTTTCATGAAATTGACTTGTGCAAGCTGATTTGTAGAGCATTTGGAAGGAAAATTATAAACATCCCACCCCCTTTTGTGCATACTTCCCAACCCCCAATACCTACACATATCATATTAATTAAATTATCTCTTTTCTCTTAATACTAAAGTGATATATTAGGCCACATTTTAGTTATTTAAAAACTCCAATATGCATGCATATGATGAGGCATTTCTTTAGAGGTGAATCCATAGAGACAATTAACCTTACCCCATCATAATATACACCCTCTCCTATACATTCACCTCATCTCTCATTTATCACATTCACCTATACACTTACCTCCATCCATTTGTTTGCTACCTAATTTGATTGATATCCCATTTTGATAATCCACTTTCATTTTAAAATTCAAAATTTATTTTTTTTCCAATTGACCCCACTCACCCTCTCACCTTGAGTCGACTAAACATGTGTGTTTAGTGTAATTTGATGTTATGTGGTAGTATTTAAAGACATTTATTGCATTCATTGTAATCATCCAAGAATCTCCTAATCATCAAGGAATCAAGCAATCATTCAACAACATTGAAATGATTAATATAATTGGTGCAATAAAAGGAGTAACAAATCTACATGCTTACCTAGATCCTTTCTTATTGCTTTCAATTCTTGTTCATTTGCCAAGGATTGATTTAGGAGAACTTGTCTTCTTGCGACAAACTGATATCCCTTTAGGTATTTTATAATATTGTCAAGTCCCTAGATATTCAAGAATAACATAGCAGACTATCATCCATCAAGCAAAGTTGTAGAATAGAACATCACTCTAGCAAGGACAAATCCAAACTCAAAGTATAAATTCAATGTAGATCTACAAACTTGTCCTCTAACATAACATAGATTGAGCATGGACATTGAAACACTTTAATGACATAGAAATAATTTTCTTAGCATACACAATCTAATCATATAATCTTTACTTCAAACATATATTCTTTAGTTATCAAACTAAATACCTCCCATCTTTATATTTACTTTATTTAACTGTTATAAATTATTAAATTATCAATGTCAACTATATTTAATTAATCTACATAATTTATACTTAATAAATTACATTTTACGCAATTAACCTAGATTAACTCCTCTCACTCTCACTCTTATTCTCACTCCCAATAATTCACATTTCATTTAGTGATAATAATTCACATTTCATTTAGTGAAGAAACAGGATCAAAAACATTCATTTGCCTACGAGGAGGAAGAATGATGAGAAAGAAGATTTTATAAGTTTCTAATAACAAGACAACCAACAAAATGTGCTTATGACTAGATTGAACCACTCACAAACTTGTTTTTATTGTTAGAAAAATATTAATAGTTAGTTTTCACACTAATATTTGATTTGTTCGAGGGATTGTTTTTTAAGGACCTACTAAATGAAACGATTTAGAAAAAACTAAAATTGAAACTAAAAATTGCAAAATTGACGAGGGAGAAGCATGTTGAAAAGGAAGTAAAATGAGAAGGATAGAAGCATGCAGATAAAGAAAAATCCTAACGAGTGTGAATTTTGGGGATAAGTCAATATGTTTTGGATCACCATGAATAAAGGGAAAAGAAGAATAAAAAATGATCAGGGAAATTATAAAAAATATTAAGATATATATAAAATGGTTATTCTTAAATATCATTTATTTCAACAGTTAAAAGTTAATTTTGACCAATAAAAATAGGACAAGTATTTACATCTTTTTCTTAAGAACTATGTGTAAAATTGTTATTGAGTGTTTGATCATTAAATAGAAATGGAGCCTTCCAGAGATCATACTCCAGAATGTAGAAGGGAGAGCAAGTTTTTCACTAACAGACCAACTCAGACTGTATAGAATGATATTTAAATAAAATGATAAAGAACATATCTAGAAATAGTCATTTTTAGGTCAAAACCTAAAAGGCGGACACAATTACAAAAATTGGTAAAAAAGGCCCGAAAAATATTGAAAACCCAATAGAAGGAAACCGAGTGCAAGCATGATCTACAGGCCAGGTACAGATGAAGCACAGCAAATGTTTGACAAGACGGTTCATAGAAATTTAAGCACAACGATTGCAAGTTACTTTGACAAGTTTAGAATAGCAGTGTTATACTCGATTCACTCACGCTGATGAGCGTGTTTCCTGCGTCTGCCCATTTAGGCAAGGTGGTGCATTGTTGCATAATCGAATGTTTCTGAAGAAACAGTACTTGTAGATATGTATGGTAAAAATGGGGAGTTATTGAAGACGCACGGCAATGTTTTGCCAAAATGTCTTAACAGAAATGTCATTTCGTGGAATGGTATGATTGTAGGAAATGTTATTTCGTGGAATGGTATGATTGTAGGATATGTTCAAAACGGTGACACAGACGAGGCCATGAGGGTTTTCATCAGATGTAGCTGCAAGATTTAACACTGAACTTGGTTACAATGGTGAGTGTGCTGCCAACATGTGCTCATTTGGCCTACATACCCGATTTCATTTCCGATCAGAAAATCACAACTTGGTTCCATTTCATCTCTTTAACAAATTTAGAGCTAAGCATAGCGGTGTTGTTATTTCAATGGAGAGAAGAACCTATGATTAAAAAAAAAAAAAACTTCCAAACAAACAATTTCAATAAAATATTTTGGTTCCTAATTTTATTATGTTCCACTTAATGTAATAGTGTATCCGTGGAATACATTCAATGTACAAAAATGACTAACAGAGTTTTTGTTACTCATATTAACAGCTACTCTTGGAGGAATGTTTTTATGTGATGCTCATGATTTAGCAACGATCTTGATAGCTTTAGACCAGCGGTAGCAGCCCTTCTGTGGGGGAGTGGTGGCGGATTGATCAGAATATACCCCTTTCGAGTCTGCCCGCCTTTGCTAAGCCCTGCAAAATATAACCAAAAGAACACATCAATCTCTGAAAAAGTTTCAACGCAAAACAAAACAAAACTACAGAATTATAAAGCATGAGACGCAGATCTCTTAAGTTATTTGGCGTAATGAACCAGTTTATATAGGCGCACAGGAATGTCTATATAAGCACACAGTAACCGAGTGTCTGCGGTTGAGGTTGCCACTTGTTGGAACGCAGGTGCTCAGACATGGACAACTATTTTATTGGATATACAGCAGGCAAAATTATTTGGGGAAAATTAGATGATAAAAGACGCCCTTCTATCTGTTGTTTAGTGATTTTTAATGATGTTATAGTTTGGATGTTGGTATAGACTTTAGGATGTGCCTTTCTATCAAAACATTTTTTTCATTTTTCATTTGTTATAGATATATTCAATACATTTATCTAAAATAAGAGATATTACTAGAGACTTCTATATTAAAATTATTATTTACTAAAAATAGATGTTTTATGAATTATAACAACCTGTAAACGTTTTACTTTAATTTTTACTTTAAGAATTATTTTATTTTTCTATATGAATATTATTTCTTGTGAGTAAATGTATTTTTTCACTTATTATTTTATTTATTTTTGATTCGTAATAGGCATTAAGTGAGCCATACCCCATATATAAAAAAGAATAGTAAAAAATGCAGGCCCTTAAACAGGGGTGCCAATGGGAGCTTTAAACCCAAGCTTCTTAAGAACTACAATCTTGCTTAATCATTTTTTCATAAGAGCGCTGAGTCATGTTGCATTTCTCACTTCCAGTAATTTTCTTTTTCTATTTTACCTCTATCCAACTATTATCCTCCCCGAAATCCTCTTTTGGAATTGATGTTTCATCTGAATCCTTCACTATTGAAGGTGAAATAAACTCCTTGTTGCCTGAGGAAACTGCAGTACCTGTTGATTTTGTGGTCTCCAATGGGGAAGGAAGTTTGTTTCCTGATTTAGCATCTTCCCTGTTTGAAATATGAACACTTCTTGCCTCAAGAGGAGGGGTTGAAGGAGTTTTCTTTACCTATGTAGAAGAGTTTTCTTTGCATTCATGGGGCTGTGATGAAGCCTTTTTTTCCACAGAGTAGTGATGATCTGAGGAGTCTTTCCACCAAGATGCATGACTATCAAACTTAGGTTTGAGGCACTTTGCTGCTACGTGGTCAGTGCTGAAGCATCTGCGGCATCTAAAAGGAAGGCCCTCATAATCCAAAATCTAGCTCCAATTGTAATTCATTGTTTTTAAAGAAATCTCAGCTGGAAGGTTTTTGCTGGTATCAATATCCACTAGAATGCGAGCAAAGATAGTGGGGTAGAAATTAGAGGAACTTTTGTCCACAAGTAGAAGTTTCCCCAGCTTGTTGCCTATAGCTTCAAAACATTCTTCAAATTAAAACTGAAGCGAGAGGTTCGGAAGTCGGATCCAGGTAGGAGTAACTGCAAATGATTCAGAATTTGGATGAAATTCGGGGTGCCAAGGTTTGAGCATGAGTAGATGTTCGTTGCAACTCCACTTATAATCACAAAGTGCAGTCTTCCTATCCTGGATATTATCAAAGACAACAATGAAAAACCTCGACTGTAGGGGTAAATTTGTAGATCCTCTTTTAGAATTGAACCCCAGGTATCGATGATCCACTTGTGTAGAACAACTAGGCTAGGCCAGAACTTGACAAATCACCCAATTAAGCCCTTCTCAGCAAAGAATTTTTTATTTTCTTTGACTTCCCTTCCAAGCACATCGCTAAACTCGACGATTGGATTGTCCGCTGCATTTTGTAAGGGTTTGACCAACAAATGAGAGACTGGGTCTTTGGTGTTTGCAGAATTAGGGAAGCATGAATCCTTCCAGCATTCATGGGGGAAACCACATGTTATGTTGCCAATGCTAAGAGAATGTTGAGATATCCCTCCCTTCTCCCAATTCTACTTGTTCTAAGGGCGATGGTATCCATATTCCGGCGGGGGACTTTCATTTTTCTCGATGGGAACCCTAACCTTCATTGAGAAGCCAAGATCTGTCATTGGAGGATTGGGATACTTCTCCAGATCTATCGCAACATTCTTTCCATCCATTCGGGGCTGATTTTTCCCATAGCATCTCCTCCATGGACAAGGAAACCCTTCAGTAGTAGTTGGAGCCCTAATTTTTGCATCCATTCATAGGTGCAATGCTTGGCAGTCCCCAAAATTTGACAGTCCCCTATATTAATCCTCTGGATGTGTATCTTAATATATACTGTAAATTATTTAATATAGTTTCTTTTCACTTATTATTTTTACTATTCTATATTATTCTATATTTTTCTCAAATCTTTTGTTTTGATTTATAAAAAAATATAGACAATATTATATATTTATTTGTGATTTAGTGTTTTCTTTATAAAGTATATTAAATTTACTTACTTAAATACTATGTATTCAATATTCAAGATATCTAATATTTTACTTACTATTTTATTTTTAGCTATATATTTAAATGAATATCTACTTTAGTTTTTAAAATTAAGTTTAAAATAAATTATTTCAAAAATATTATTTAAAGTGCATAGCTATTTATTATTTTATTTACTAAAGTATATAGTTATTTCATTGATTATTTTATTCACTATAGTTAAATGAAAATAACCATGCACATAATACAAAATAGAGTAATTTTATAGAGTTATCAAACTTTTTTATTTTATATATAACTTTTTATTATTAATGTGAGTATTGTAGGCATTACTTTTTATTTGTTTTGTATTTTTATTATTTTAATAATAGTTTATGCTAATACACCTAACCATTACACTCCAACATTTGTTGTAATTGTAGGTTGCACCTCTTAACATAAAGACATAGTCACCTTTGTTAATATGATAGAAAAAATATAATTTAAAAAATGATTTGTCATGGGATGCCTATCATTAAGTTTCTAACTGATAGCATAGAGACCTAGTTGACTATGACTAATAATCAACTCTTTATAGCTTAGACATTTGTATTTTTATGTTACACCATCTAAAACTAGAATATACAATAATTCTCATCTAGCAAGAGGGAGAGCTTTGAAATTTTGATTTCAATTATGGTGCTATTTATCCCTTTGGATATAACATTTTTAATGATGGCTCCCTTCCCCATCCTCCCTCTTTATATATAAATAAAACATCCATCATTAAAAATGATATATCCAAAGGGATAAGTAGCACTACAATTGAAATAACACACAGCCTTGATCATATTAAACCTAATGCGTAAAGGGTGATGTTTCTTTCATTTTATAATATTGATTATGTTCATATATTAAAAATTATAGTCATAGTTATGTTCACAAGATGAGATTTCAATGAGATGTTCTTTGACCTAGAAGGTGCCACAATAATACTCCCTAATGTTATCCTTATTCAAAAACATTATTAGAGACACTTGATGGTTGTCAATAAGAGACTCATCAATCTATACTATTATAATATTTTTAGCTTGGCATGATTCTCCTTTAAGTACATAAACTTATTTTATTAGAAATAGGTTAAAGGGATATCTTTCATTGTATGTAACCAAGATCAACTAAAAACAATGCATTATAAGTGTAGTCCCCTAAATTGCTTAACCTTTTTTGGCTAAGTATGAAAGGATGATAGTTAAGAACATAGTTAGTGGTAAGAACCTCAAAACTAGGCTATGTCAAAGAAAAAGAATAAAAGGTAGAGCACAACCATAATAAAGGTATCAAATTTTTGAGGAATACAATATGCACCAATAAAGTCTTGTACAAAAGCCCATGCCTTTGTACATATTGGAAGATGTGAGCGGTTTGAATTGGTTAATGAAGGATTTGGAATGTGCAAGCATGTGATTAAGTTGATTAAGTGGATTAGTCAACTTAGTCTAAAGTGCACAAATTAAGGAACTAAATAAATAGGAATAAATTATTTAATTTTTGGATGAGGATGAAGGGATATTAGATAAATAAATATTTATCTAATGTTAGACTATGGAAAAGGATTGATTAATTGAATAAATGATTAAATTGTACATTCAATTAATGCTAGGAGATTGTGTGGATGAATAGTGCATGAATAGTGATTTATTATTTAATCATTGTCAAAACAAGGATTGGATAATTAACTATCTAAATGGTTGTTTTTTCAATTAATTATGGAAGAAAATAGTTTAATGATGTCTTGATTGGGGTTGGATGATGAGTGGACAATTTTAGGTGTCTGCATTTTGCCCCTCTTGAGATGGTGTTGCAAAGAAGCATTATTTCAAAGAATGATAAAACATAGTACTTGATTGGATTAGAAGTAGATGGTAGGATTATGGATAATGATGCCCTAACCACCTGAAGCAAGAGTAACAAGAAAGAATGATGGTATGGATGATGCCCCCTCGAGAGGGTAGGTAGGTTCAAAGAACACATGGGTGTGCTCTTGAAATGGTTGAAGATGGTTGGATTAGAATGATGAGAGTGGAATTTAAATAAAGATTTGATTGGGAGAATAGAAGAGATGGGATGCAAGGAATTTGTAGGAAAAGGGGCAATGGGGGATAGATGACTGGATAGAAGAATTGGGGGGAAGATGTATATGGATGAATGGATGAGGAAGGATAGATGGATTTATGTGTTATGTTGCATGAGATGTGAGCAATCTTATTTGATATGGCATGAGACATTATGTACCAAGGTATAAGGAACTAGGGTGACAATGTGTCCCATGGGTAAAATGATGCCCCAACACATCACAAGGTGTTTGATGACCTTGGTGGGTATTGTAATGAGACAACTTGATAATGTCACAAGAAACCCTATACCATATAGCACCATGATATGGATGACCGTGATACCAAGCTGTGGTAGGTAGGTTACAGGGACCAATGTGAATGCAAGATAAAATGGTAATGCACACATACAAGAAAACATGCATGCACAAAATGATACAAAGACAAACATGATGTTGCCCTTCATCAAGATAAAAAGCTAAAGACTAATGGATTGATGATGTTGGATTATGTTGTTGATGATAAAAACAACATGAGGATTCGAAACAATATATCCCAATGATGACGATGGATGTTTTGATCAAGGCTTGCAACAAGGCTAGGAACATGACCAATGAATCTGAATGGATGAATTTTCACAGATTTCTAGCTTGAGATGTGCATTGATTACGATCTTCTAGAAATATTTGGATTTGATGGGAGATTTGGATTACAGGGGGGTTACATTCGATTGCATATGAGTGGCATTTAGCTAGATACCAATGACAAAGGATAATAGGATGATTTGGATTGGGGGATTAAGTGGTTTTGGTGATCAACGGGGGAATGTAGTGCTCAGACCGTACTTATGGATGTCGAAACCATGTCTAAGTTGGGTAGGGGAGGGGGAGAATATGGAGATTGGGATAGGGGTTAGGATAGGTGGATGGAGGAGGTTTAGGTGTGATCTTCAAGGACTATGTCATACAATAATAATATGCCACACTAGATAGGTGTCTCTCATGATGAGGCATTTGGGTGGATGGATGTTTGTAGGATATGCTTGGAAGAGATGTATGCCAATAGGTGTCCAAAGCATGTTTTCAATATTTTTTCTCTGTCCTTATCAAGATTGAAAGTGAGAAAGATATTACTGGATAGATAGGGATATATAGGGGATGGGGTGGATGGGAGACGATAGGATAAGTATGTGTAGACAATGGATGCGAGTGATAGACTAGGCGAGACTTACCCCCAAGTGTAGCATGCAAATGGATGGGGGATTACACATGACACCCATGAGGAATTTTCATCATAGTACTTGACCAAGGAGCCATAAAAATAGTTTGCACCATTGGACAATTTTTTCTCTCTATTTTTTTGCTTTTTTTTGCTTTTTTTAAATTTTTTGACAATTTTCCATTTTTTGGATTTTTGATATTTGGGTGAGATGGGATGTGTATGGATGGATTGGACTCAAGTGCCTATTTCCATAGCAACGTGGTAGTGTCCCATAGTGGATGGTTGTTTCATGTGGACCATGTCGAGTGTTATTATGTGGTAGATGGTTGCATGAGATGTAGATGAAGTGGATGGAATAGATGGAAGATGGATGATGAAGGGATTATGTGAGAGCATGGATAATAGGGATGGAAAGGGGGATATATAATGGATGGTGGGGATGGGATGGTAGGATAGACACATGGGGGAATGTGGGGTCAAGGGGAACCAAGACCAACGTTTGCACACACCATGGTGGATATTGAAGATTTTTATTTTAATGGGGTGTGGAGAGTAATGGGGATTTGGGATTCATGAGGATAGTGGACTTTTTATTATGGGATCGGGATGGAGGTTTGTGAGATTGTCATTTTGGGGAATTAGGGACCCAAATGAACTTAGGATTTTTAAAATTTTTTAATTGGGTCCAGGATGAGGGAGAGGGATTTAGATGCTTCACTTGGATTTATTTCCTTTTTGCATGGGTCCCTACATCATTTTTGTTTTCAATTTTGGAGGTGTGGGCTTTTGTAGCCTCTTAGATGGATTTTTATTTTATTTTGTGTATCAATGCCCTACGACATGATAATATTTAGGCATCTGTGGATTTTTTACTTTATGTGTGGAGGCATCCCATGGGTTTTGTGATAGATTCATCTTTATGAAATGTGTGTGCTTGTTGGTCTTGATTAGGGATTTTAAGGGATAGGGGATCAAGGTGTTGAGGATGGGAGGTGTTATCAGAAAATGTGAACAATAGCATAAACAACTAATTATCTGATAATCTCAATGAAATTGAAACAAATAATATCAAACACAAAGAGCACAATACCTTGCAAACCTTTGTATTCCGTGACTTCCATTGGTCGCCTATCTCGAATTGATCTCATGTATGAATAGAGCCCTTAGAAGGTGCACTTCCTTGCTTTTTTCCAAGATGACAATGAAGAATGGCTATTGATAGGTTTTGCAATGAAGAAGATCTTCACAATACAATGATAATGGTGATAATGGTGTGACAATTGATCTCAAGCTATGGAGTGATTTTGTGCCAAAGGCGCACTGGGATTCCTGCAGAGTAAGTTTCTAAAAAGCTTGGATCCTTCAAATTGAGGAATAGGGGTTGTATTTATAGATTTGTAAGAAAGAAGATCAATGGTGTAGAATGAATAAGAACATCAACGATTGAGAAAATTTGAGAGGATGTGCACAAATAGGGAGAGGACAAGTGTCTTGCTCCTTCATGCATCAGGGGAGTTAATAGAATAGATTGAGGAGTTAATTGAGATGATTGATTAGTTAACTGGGTTGATTGGGGAGATAAGTGGGCTGATTAGGTAGTTAATTGAGATGATTGAATAGTGAACACAAATGACTAATTAGTCAACAGATTTGATTGATGAGTTAACTAATCTGACTGGAGGAGAAATAGGACATGTGGGTGAGGGAATATTAGATAATTAAATATTAAAATATTTAATTACATGTGCAACAAGGTGAGGTGGAAAGGTGATGTGGATTTATGGAATTATGACTTGGGATAGAGGAATTTAGGAATTAATTAAATAATTTAGAATTATTTAATTATGTGAGATATTAGAAGAATTAGGGAATTTAATTAAATAAATTGATTTTATTTAATTATTGGAGGGATGTGAATCATCTAAATAAATTAAGATATTTATTTAATTGATAGGAGAATGAGAATTAAAACAAATATTAAAATATTTATTTAATTCGACTTAGCTATTTTTAGGTGTATACATTTTGCCCCTCTTTGATGCAATGTGTTTTATCACATTGTTTCAAAGAATTAAAAAAATTCTGTGGTTTGATACATGCCCTAGTTTGCCCCTGGTATAGGTTATTGACGATAGGATGCCCCCTCGGGAGATTGGACAGGAAGAATGTGACGACAGGATGACTAACAATCTCACGATGAGATAGGGTGAACGACCAGTTAGGGTGAAGAAATTGGTTGACGTGGAAGAAAAATGGGATGAAGAAAGAGTTGAATGACACATGATGCAAGATAAAATGATAACACACACAAGCAAGCAAGCAAGCAAGAAAGTATGCACAAATGATACAAGAACAAACAAGGTACAACCCCTGTCTACCCATAAACCAATGATTAATTGATAATGATTGATGATAGTGTTTTTCATTTTGGGGAATGATATATCCCTAGATCAATACAAAGACATAGGAAAAATATATCCCACTGATAATTATGATTTATTGACTTGGTTTACGACAAGATTAGGATCAAGACCATTGATTGTGATTGGATAATTTGATAAGATTGACTTTACTCGATTGATATGGATTAAAGATAGACTTGCATTTGGATCATTGCTTGGATTGATTGGAAAAGGATGAATGGATCACATCGATAACTAGAAGATACAATTGGATAAACTGTCAGAAAGGACTTGGATCTTAAGACACTTGGAAAAGGTTTATTATGGAATGAAATACAATTTGATATGTATGGATGTGGATTTTGTCATCTTCGTATACAAGATTTTGAATTACTTTGTTTCATCATTGAGCTTTTATTATGTTGTAAGAAAATACAAGCATCTAGGTATAATTAAACCTAGATGACCTGAGTATCTCTTGCATGGATTTTGATATAGCAAGTTAATACAAGCATCAAGTCAAAATTGAATCTAGATGACCTAAGTATTTCTTGCATGTAAACAGACAAGGATTGCCCCCTTTCATGCTTAGACCCATAATGTCCTCGATGATCTTTTGCCGATCATGTCATTAGACAAAGTTGTCACATTAATAAAGATTGATCCACAAATAGCAAACAAATAAGAATAATTATGCCCCCATCATAGCTCCTCTAGTTTTGGACATCCTTAAGTAGCATAAAAAGACATAATAATAGAAATCAAGACTATACAACTTAACCTTTTTATAAACACAAAATTTCTTTCCATAGTTATGTTTTCTTGCAAGGAAAACAAATACAATCATCATGGTGGTGGTTGAGGCTCATTGTGTGTTTATAGGTCGAGTGCTTACGTCAAGTGTTTTGTTGAAAAAGTGTGTTTACAATGTTGTTTGTTGTCTGGTGATGGTATCACAATCCTTATTGTTATCCTCTGAGGTGCATGACATTCAAGAATCCAATTCTCCAACTAGGTCAAGGATTTTGCCCCTAGTCAAGTAAAGGATTGATTTATTGTGGATGAACTAACAATAGACATGAAGAAACAAGGCCTAAGGGACTGACCTAGTGCCTTGGGGGCCCATTGATGATGGCCTTGCCTACGTGACAACATAGAGGCAACGTAGTTAGGGGTGTGGACCTAGGACCTAGCTGATGGGAATTTGGATGGACAAAGGGATGGGATGGATGGAATGGAATGGATGGGAAAGGAGCCTTAGGGGCTAATTGATGATGGATTTGCCTATGTGACGACACAGAGGCGACATAGTTCGACAATGGTACTAATGATGGGGTTGCAGATGATTTGATGTTTTTGGGATTTTCTAGATTTTGCTAATGTTTTGATGTTTGTGGGATATTTGGATAGAAATTTGGACACCCTAAATGCTGGATACTGATGACAAGGGAACACCATGGATAGGTAAACAGATCGGTGATAATGGATAATGGATGGGTAGGTAGAAGGAAACAAGGATGTGATCTCCAAGGACTATGTTGCATAGGAATAACTCAGGATTTGACATGACAAAGCTTATGACGAAGGAGGATGAAAGGATTGGATTGTTTTGAAAAAGACAAGGTATATCAAGAGTTTTTCCAAAGCATGTTTCAACATTTTTCCCCCATATCTCTATCAAGATTAAAAGAGGAGTGGAGGATGAATGGACTCAATACGATAAGTATATGTAGGATAAGGATGATAGGATGGTATCATAAGATAGGATGGAAAATGATAGGGTCAATGAGATAATGCACTCCCAAGGGTAAATGAAATGGAAGATCAACCTACACATGACACCTGTTTGCCAGGTTTTCATCATGCTACTTATCCAAGACGCCTGTTTACCAGGTTTTCACCAGAGGATGATTTTTTTGTTGTTTTTCTTTTTTTTTTTTAATTTTTTTAATTTTTTTGTTTTGTTTTGTTTTGTTTGCCCCCCTTATATTGGGGTTCTCTAGGTATAGAATCGGCAAAGATGCATACTGTTGATTGGGTCATCAAATAGCTCACCTTCTAATGTAGCTAACTGGTATGCTCCTGATCCATAGGCAGCAATGATTACATAAGGACCAAGCCCGTTGGGTTCAAACTTTCCTTTCTTCTCCTGATCTTGCTGATTGCGGGGATTTTCTTTGAGTACTAGATCACCAACATTAAAGACCCTTGGACAGACTCTGTGATTATAGCTTCTTTCCATTCTTTGTTGGTAGGCTTTGAGATGCTTGAAAGCATTCTATCGTTTCTCCTCCAACAGTTCTAACTCTTGTAGTCTGGAAACTCTGTAGTCCTCATAAGTTATAAGACCTTTTAACGACACCCTCAAAGATGGTAACTCGACCTCAATGGTCAAAATAGCTTCAGAACCATAGATAAGGGCATATGGTGTGGCACCTGTGGGAGTGCGTATGCTAGTTTGATAGGCCCATAAAGAGGGATTTAGTTGCAAGTGCCAATGATGGCAGGTGTCGTTGACAGTTTTCTTGAGGATTTTCAAGATGGTTTTGTTGGATGCCTCTGCCTGACCGTTGCCTTGTGGATAGTATGGGGTGGAGAAGTGGTATTGGATTTGGAATTTATCACAAAGCTCTTGGACATCCTAATTTTTTAAGGGTCTTCCATTATCCATGACTATGGATGACAGAATCCTGTACCAAAAAATAGGTAATTAAGGATGGAGGCAATTTGTTTGCCTGTGACATTGGTGAGTGGGATGACTTCAATCCATTTGGTAAAATACTTCGTGGCAGTGATAATGAACTTGTGGTCATTGGATGATGGAGGGTGGATTTTGCCCACAAGGTCGAGTCCCCACTGACAAAAGGGCCAAGGTGTCGTTAAATGTCACAGTTCCTGAGCTGGTGCATGGATGAGGTTACCATGAATCTGACACTGCTTGCATTTCTTGACAAAATGATATGAGTCCGTCTCCATGTTCAGCCAATAGTATCCCAAATGCATGAGTTTCTTAGCTAAGGTAGGACCACTAGAGTGTGTTCCACAGATTCCTTTGTGTACTTCTCATAAGGCAGTTTGGGATTCATCACGTTTAAGACATCTCAGTAGGGTCCATCTAAACCTCATCAATAGAGGGTGTCAGCAATAATGGTATAATGGGATGTTTGGCGGATAAAGGTTCAGCGTTGGTTGTTGGATAAGTCAGCTAGTAAGGTGTTATCCTTGAGGTAAGTGTAAATTTTACCATACAAGGGTGAATCAGATCCTACTAGGAGGCAAATGGATTGTGTTTCGAGGATATCATAAGCTGGTTGTGCAACTGACTCCACCAAGAACTCAAAATGTGACTCATTCTCTGGTATATCGAGAAGCGAGGTGATGGTTGCCATGGCATCCGCTGCTTTGTTCTCTATGCGAGGAATCTGCTCAAAGGAGATTATCACAAAGTATCCTTTAAAGTCATCTACCATACACTTGTATGGTATTAGCTTGTCATCTTTCATCTGATAGTCATCATTTACTTGATTGATGACGAGTTACGAATCTCCATAGACATGTATCTCTTTCACTTTCCACTCTGCCGCCATCTTAAGACCAGTGACTAAGGCCTCATACTCTATGATGTTGTTTGTGCAAGGAAAAAGTAGATGATAGGACTTAGGTATTGTGTCACCTTGAGGAGTGAATAATAAGATTCCTACCCCCGATCAATGGTTTGTATAAGACCCATCAAAGTAGAGCTTCCATGAATGCGCTGTGATACTAAAAATTGATTCATCAGGAAACTCGAATGTCATTGGAATGGTATCTTGCAATGGTGCCTCTGCCAACTAATCTGCGATGACCTGACCCTTGATAGCTTTCCTTTCCACATATTCTATGTCATACTCACTTAGTAGCATTACCCATTTAGCTAGGCAGCATGTTAGAGCTACTTTGCTTAATAACTATTTGAGTGGATCAATCTTTGCAATTAACTTGATGGAATGGGCAAGCATGTAATGGCGTAGTTTTTGGGAAGAAAAAACCACAGCAAGACAAGATCTTTCAATTTGAGAATATTTCAATTCATACCCAACCAATGTGCAACTAATGTAGTAGATTGCCCGTTCCTTTACTTCATAGTCTTGTTGTGCTAAAAGGGCTCCAAGAGCTATTGGCGTAGCAGATATGTTAAGATATAGTGGCTTGCCTTGGATAGGTGGCATCAAGATAGGTGGATTCATGAGATATTCCTTCAATTTGTGAAATCTATCTTCACACTTCTCATCCCATCTAAATGGGATGTTCTTATGTAAGAGATGAGTGAAAGGTTGACATTTGTCTGCCAGTTGTGAGATAAACTGATGGTTGCCTATAATTTTCCTTGTAAAGACCATAGTTGGGTGATGTTCATTGGTGGTGGCATCTCCATGATAGCTTTGACCTTAGCAGGATCTACCTCAATCCCATTGGCTGATACTATGAAACCCAAGAGTTTGCTGGAGGTGACTCCAATTACACACTTTTTCAGATTCAATCAGACCTTGAAGTGTTCAAGATACTGGAATATTTTCTCTAGGACATCTAAGTGAGATTCCCTTGTAAGTGACTTGGCAAGGATGTCATCCACATAATCTTCCATTGTGACGTACATCATGTCATGGAAAATAGTAGTCATTGCTCGTTGGTACATTGCTCCTACATTCTTCAACCCAAATGGCATGACGTTCCAGCAGAAGGTACCCCATGGACATGTGAATGCCATCTTATGCTGATCCTTTGGTGCTATTATGATTTGGTTGTATCTAGAGAAACCATCCATAAGAGAGAGTATAGTGTGTCCAACTGTCAAGTCTATGATGATGTCAATGTTGGGCAATGGGAAATCATCTTTGCAACAAGCCTTGTTGAGATCTCTAAAGTCATTACACAATCTGACTCTTCCATCAGGTTTTGATACTGGTACAATGTTTGATACCCACTCTGGATAATCAATTGCTTTGTTGAACCCTGAATCCAGTAGCTCCTTTAGTTCCTCTTTGACTAGCAATGTGATATGTGGATGCATTTTCCTGAGTTTTTGTTTAACAGGTTTAACTCCAAGATCTAGTGGTAGATGATGCAAGATCAAGTCTGGATCTAACTCAGGCATATTTACATAGGACCAAGCAAAGTTGACCTATTTCTTTTTGAAGAAGGGAACAAATTTCATTTTTTCTGCCAGAGATAGAGACTTGGTAAAGTGTATGATCTTTGGGTTACCTTCTGTGCCGATGTCAATAGGTTCTGTAGGTTCTACCACAATTTGTGACTTCTTCTGATACATGTTGTTGGGGAGAGTCTCAAGCCTTCCATTGTCTAGCACCTTAGAGAAGTTTTCACCATCAGATGCATCCTTTATTTTTACTTTTTTAGGATCTGACACTGCCGCAGAGCGGTTTTCACCATCAGATCTATGTTTGATTGTTATATTTTTGGGACTAGAAGGCTTGGCACCCTCTCCAAAATAAGCTATGGTATTGAGTTCTATGGTGAAGCCAGCTTTATGATCTCTCATAGGTAGGTGGTCTCTTAGTTCCATGTAATCAATGTAGGCATCATCATTTTGGAACATGTCTAGTTCGGGGCATCCTTGTAGATCCCAATCGATAAGCTCAGGATGTACCAGGGGGAGGGGATCAATAGGTTGATCTGATTCTGTGGATGTGATGGTAAGGATGGATACATGATCAGGATTGGGAGTGATAGGCATAAGATCTATGATAGTACTTTCCTCAAGATTATCTATCTCTTGAGAACTCTGACCTTCCTCGTAAGTTGTTCTCTCTAGAATGTGTGAATCACACTCTACCGGTCTAGGCCTTAGAGTTTGTCCCTCATGGTAGGGGCTATAGGTACGAACGGTATCAATTCCTTTGTCCTCATAGGAATGTTCTGAAAGGTCATCCCATTCATACTTATTAGAATCTGTATCACTATCTTCTTGAAGGTTATGGATCTATTCCACAAAACAAGTAGTAGCCTTAGCTTTGCCTTTGCCGTTGTCTTTTTATCCTATCCATCTTGTGTCTTAGGCTGATGAGGATGAAGAGAGTTGAATGGGTTCAGTTATTCCTTCTTTTCTTAGGCTGATGGGACCCTGTCCTTCGTAGCCCATTCTGTGTAAGATAGATTGACCACACCCATAGATTTATGTTGGGAACTTTGGTTGTTTGTCTTGTGGTGTGTCATCTTCATCTATGTAGAGCCATTGCAGAACGTGTCTTTCCTTGCTCTCATCTGATAGGGTGGCCCATTTGACAAAGGGAGCTTTGGGAGGTTCAAGAGGAGCAGACGGTTTTGGGTAGGGTGTATGTCTCCCAAAGGACTTTAGAGATAAAGGCATTTTGGCTAAACAAAAGGTATGCTCGATGGAGTACTCTCCTACCCCTATTTCTTTAATCTTGACTTTTTGCTCTTTGGCCTTTAATGTGGAAGCTTGGGAGCCAGGATCATGCTAGGAGGTGGAAGATGTGGAAGCTCTATTATTAGGGATGATGAAATCTGGCTCTGATTGGATAGTGTTACAGTGTTGAAAAGGATCAGGGTCACCTTGGATGGTGATCTCTCGGCCGTTGTGAGGGAACTTGATACATTGATATGTGTAAGGCAAAACTTTCATGGCATGTATCCAAGGTCTACCTAGGAGAATGTTATATGTGATCTCTTTGTCAAGGACTTGGAAAACAACCTCTTTCTCCACTATTCCAATTCTTAACAGTAACACCATAGTTCCTTTGGTTGTTCATTGTTCTTCATCATAAGCTTTTATTGTGATCTTCTTTCTTGGATCCACTATAGTTTTTGAGAACCCTAATGTAAGGACTAATTTTAGCGTGCAAATGTTCAAACCTGCTCCTCCATCAATGAGAACCCTTTTGACGTGATGTTTATTAATGAAGGCTTCAATATGTAATGATACGTTATGGGGTTGAGATATGGATAGATCATCCTGTTCAGTGAATGATAGGATGTTAGGTGAGGTAAGATGACCTACCTCTTGGGCCAAGTTGGTGGGCACAGTGGTTTCCACTAGGGCTTTATCAAGAATCTCCTTGTGGGATGGTGACAGATGCAACAAGTCTAATATGGATATATGGGCCAGAGTCTTTCATAGTTGGTCAATGACATTGTACTTGTAGTGGGTAGATGGTGAGGATGGTGACCTTGGAGGGAGTGTGTGCAAGGTGTCTTTCCTGCTACGGGTGGTGAGATTGCAATCAGATTTGGTGTTGGAATTTGATTGTTTGTTAAACATGAGCACATTGATTTGTGGGATATGCTCCGATATACAATTAACGGTGTACTCGAACGACACGTTCATGTAGTTAGCATCATTGTTCTTGTTATTGTGATTTTGCCGGTTGTTGTTGTTGTTGTTGTTATGAGGGTTCTGTCTGTCATGGTTAAGGAGCGGATCCTTGAATGCCACATGTGATTCGTTAGAGGGATGATCTTTTGTGGCCACAAGATTTTGGTCTAGTAAGTCTTGTATGATGTTTTTCAAGTGGATACAGTCACTAGTTTTATGGCCTTTCCCTCTATGGTACTCACATAAATCGGTATCCTTCCACCAAGAAGGTTTGACTTGAGGTTCATAGTCTCTTGCGGTGGGAAGGGTGATCTCATTGTTTGCCACTAACTTTCTCAAAGCAAACTCATATGACTCCCCTAGAGGTGTAAAATTTTGTCTAGGAGGAAAATTGTATGGTTGTCTCAGTTCATTTGACAAAGGTTTGCTCGGTGTTGTGTTGTTTGATGCTCCTTTGATATTTAAAATTGGTTTCTTAGGAGCCGCTATTTTGGCATCAACCACTCCATCGTTGATGATGTTCTTGTTTTTGGTCTAGAATTTTGATTTATCCATGATATAGTTTGAGTTAGGAGTGTCTTTGAATAATTTTATTTGTCCTTTCGTGATCATAGGTTTTTTGATGAATAACCCCATCTCAATGACTTTGGTGAATGAGGTACGGCATTAGATTTGAATTTGATAGCTTAGATTGGGATTGAGATTATGGACAAACATTTCTGTCATCTATTTCTTAGGGGCGTGACATGAGCACTTGCTTGCAAGTTGCCTCCACCTTTGTAAAAAGGCAGCGAAGGATTCACCACTCTTTCATTTTGTGTTGCAAAGGTCAAGCATGGATACCTCATGTTCAATATTCTACGAGAAATGTGTGAAATTTTTTTTTACTAACTCATCAAAGGTACGGATACCTGGGGGGAGTCGAGAGAACCACTCCATGGCTTGCCCTCCTAGAGATCTAGGAAAGAGTCTTATGAGAAAAGTTTCATTGTGGGCAACCTCTAGACATGTGGTGCTGAATTCTCTGATATGGTTTCTAGGGTCACGCTTTCCTCTATACTTGTCAAATTTTGGAACTTCAAATCTAAGGGGAAAGGGGATCATGTTCAAGATTTTATCGAAGGGATATGGCGAGATCTCCTCCAACGAATAGTGTTTAGTGGATGTCCCTGTTTCGAGGTCCACTAATTGTTGTTGTGGGGTTTGAACTTGTTTTGTCAACATGTCTAAAGGTGTGGTTGAGTTTATGGTTTTCTTGCCTTTGTCTATGCCAAGGGTTCTTTCCTCATGTGTGTTGTCTTCATGAATTCTTTCCTCTTCGGTTTCTTTCAATGCTGTGATGTCAAAGTCAGAGGGGAGCTTAACTCCTTGGGTTGCTAGGTGGAGAAATAACTTTGTAGGGTCTTGGTGGAGTACTTTGTCCATCATTCATTGAAATTTTCTGTCTTGGAGAGCTTCTTGTAAGTCCTCATGAGATATCTCCTCGTCACTTTTGTGAGGGGAGGGGACAATTTTGTCAAACATTTCAGCCATTTCAATTTCTATTTTCTTCTGTGATCTAGTTAGTACCATGCAATGTGATTTGGAATGGGGTGGGGTGAAATTTGACCCTTTGGTAAGGTGTGTTTGGAGGTTGTAGTGAATGGGATACTTGTGGTGATAAGATTTGGAAAAGGGTTTTCTTTGATCAATGGTGTCAAACAAGTCGGTCGATACAAAACGGTAGCCAAAAGTAAGGATGATTGAAATCTGATTACTTGATAGAGACTAGCTTTGCACCAAAACAAACTAGTGAAGTTCCGAGATAGAAGGATGATAGATCCTGTTAGTGGAGACTTACTAGCAATGCTTGAGTTTGATATGATCTAAAAATTGCCTTGTGGTAACTTGGTTTTGATAGTTTGATTTGTTCTTGGGAAGTTTTGTGAAATTTTGATGAGATGATTGACGGAAAAGAGGGTACGCTATAGAAATGAATGGCAGAAGTGGTTGCATAGTTAATTTGACCTCAGAAACTGATACAAGATTGAAATGGGTGCTAAAAAAGGTAGGTGTTTTTCTGACAAACTGTACGGAAGTACTCACTATGACAAATGCACGGGAATAGATGCGCAGGAACAAAGTGTATATGCGCAGCAACAAGAAACAAAAATGTAGATCTGGTGGAAAAGTAGATGCACTAGAATAGAGTGTGAATGCGCAACTTCAGGAAGTAAAAGCATAGATCTGGTGAAAAAATAGATGCGTAGCATAACTATGTAAAAGCACAGCAGAACTATGTAAAAGCACATCAGAAAATAGATGCACAGCAGGGTGAGGCAAATGTACAGCAGGATGAAGCAGATGTGTAGATCTATCTGTTTTCCTTGATTTTGACTTGGTAAAGGCATGTTTTTGAATGTTTTTGGGTCCTTTGTTTGGATGTTTCTCTTTTTTGATTTGTTTCTTCGATTATGGCAAGAAAGACACATCACACACAGAATATTTTCATGAATGTTTGATTTTTTGATTTTTTGATTTTTTTTTTACAATGCAAGCACAATCCTAAGGTTGGTAAGGACAGTATTCAATGAGTTCCAACTTGGTTTTTACACCAACCACTTGCATAAAGGCAGACAACTAATAACTTGGTAGCATTGGCTCCCCCCCACGGCGCTCACTTCTCACACATACCAAGTTATAGTTCCTCTAAAGAGTTGAACTTTTATGTCTCTACACTAAATGAGTGTATGACATTGGACAACTTTGGAGAATGTTTTCCTCCTATGTCACCGAATAGGGGATTTTGGCTTACTATAACAAAAGGATTTTAGTCAAGGCATCCATTCAGGTGATTACACATGCAACCATTCGCCTCGATAAGAAGGCTTCCTAGCCTACAAAGGTTACGCTCCATAGGGTTTTGGGGGAAACATTGGTCGGTCTAATACAACAGCACCCATCACTTGTAAATTTCATCACAAATGCAATTTATTTATAGTGACTTGGAGGTACTTGGATTTAGCCATTATCACTTAAGGTTGTCCCACTTGGAAGGAAGGAATTCCAAGGGCATGCCTCTCTAAAGGTAACACATGCAAAATGATGATTCTGGAGTTCTGGTCACCCAGTTAAGGGGAGAGGAGAGTCCTATCATCATTCCAAAATCATGGAAAACACTGGTTCTTTCCTCCTAGTTAAAAAGAGAAAAACTAAATGAGTTACTCTATTAGGCACACAAGATTTGTTAACTTTGAAAAAGATTTTGAAAGCAATTGTTCAATTTTAATCCTCCTAGTTGGGACTATGTTCAAGTTCTAATGCAACAAGTACAAATTACTTCCCTCCTATTTAGATCTAAGTGAAATTTGCATGAACAAGCTCAATTACTTCTTTTGCTATTTAGATCTAGATGAGAGTTAACCATGCAACTATATGCCTGACTAGCTCTTAACCTACAAGGTGGGTCTAAGAATATTCCTACAATGATGTTAACATTAGAAATTTCTTGAGAAATAGCTCAAAAACCCTAGTAGAGTAAATGTACAGATACAGTGAATGAACGCGCAGAAACAGATGCACAGTTATAGAGATTGAATGCACCGTAACAGAGAATAAATGCATAGATTCTAACAGATGCGCAACAACAGAGAGTATATGCGCTGTAATAGTGAATGGATGTGCAGATTTGATAGATGCACAGTAACAGAGAGTAGATGCACCATAACAGTGAGTAGATGCACCAAGTTGATAGATGCACAATAATAGAGAGTAGATGCGCCGTTAAATGTGATGGATGCACATAAACGTCTTCTGTATAGATTCTAAGACAAAAACTCAAATTTGAAGTTAAATTGGGGCAAGGGCCCCATGGTGGGCACCAGAAATGTTATCATAAATTGTGAACAATAGCATAAACAACTAATTATCCGATAACCTCAATGAAATTGAAACAAATAAGATCAAACACAAAGAGCACAATACCTTGCAAACCTTTTTATTCCGTGACTTCCATTGGTCGCCTATCTCGAATTGACCTCATGTATAAATAGGGCCCTCAGAAGGTGCACTTCCTTACTTTTTTCCAAGATGACAATGGAGAATGGTTGTTGATAGGTTTTGCAATGAAGAGGATCTTCACAATACAATGATAATGGTGATAATGGTGTGACAATTGATCTCAAGCTATGGAGTGATTTTGTGCCAAAGGCGCATTGTGATTCCTGTAGAGTAAGTTTATAAAACCCTTGGATCTTTCAAATGGAGGAATAGGGGTTGTATTTATAGATTTGTGAGAAGGAAGATCAATGGTGTAGAATGAATAAGAAGATCAATGGTTGAGGAAATTTGAGAGGATGTGCGCAAATAAGGAGAGGACAAGTGTCTTGCTCCTTCATGCATCAGGGGAGTTAACAGAATAGATTGAGGAGTTAACTGAGATGATTGATCAGTTAACTGGGTTAATTGGGGAGATAAGTGGGCTGATTGGGTAGTTGACTGAGATGATTAAATAGTGAACTCAGATGACTAATTAGTTAACAGATTTGATTGATGAGTTAACTAATCTGACTGGAGGAGAAATAGGACATGTGGGTGAGGGAATATTAGCTAATTAAATATTAAAATATTTAAATACATGTGCAACAAGGTGAGGTGGAAAGGTGATGTGGATTTATGGAATTAGGACTTAGGATAGAGGAATCTAGGAATTAATTAAATAATTTAGAATTATTTAATTATGTGAGACATTAGAAGAATTAGGAAATTTAATTAAATAAATTGATTTTATTTAATTATTGGAGGGATGTGAATCATCTAAATAAATTAAGATATTTAGTTAATTGATAGGAGAATGAGAATTAAAACAAATATTAAAATATTTATTTAATTTGACTTAGCCATTTTTAGGTGTATACAAGAGGACATTGAGATTTATGGATGAGGGTATTAGGGGTTGGAAGGATGGGAGGAAGAGTGGATGTAGGGATGGGAGGATGTTGGGATTTATGGATGGGAGGATGTTTGGATTTATGGATGGAATATGATGGAGGACAGATAGTCGCATGATTTTTGGATTTGTATAATGAGGGAGTGGGAATAGCAACAAATGGTTTGGAGGTATGATAGAGGGCATCTATTTTTAGATTGGGAGAAATTGCCTTAGGAAGAATGAAGGTGGTACCAACATTTTTGGATTGTTTGCCTTGAGATATATAACCAAGTCCATGCAATTGCATGTTGGTTTTGACATGGATGGGCTCCAAAATGCCCTATTCATGAAAGCCTAAATCTTTTCCTTGATAATTCATGTTTTGGAGCATGCGATGGGAAATGGGACATTTTTTTTTTTGTTTTGGAAACAAGACATGGGTCCATTATTAGATGGGGGAGGATGGGTGGTGGATAGAAATTGTTCCTCTCATATGAGAGAACCACCACAGATAAATGTGTTGGGACCAAGAGGATAGGATGATGGAGTTGGGATGGGGTCGATAAGAGGTGGTAAAGGGTCAATGGGAGATGGTAAAGGATTGATAGGGGATGATGGGGGATCAATAGGAGATGGTGTGGGATCAGGAAAGGGACGAGTTTGGATGCTTGGATCTTGATTGGGATGGGGATTGGATGTTTCAACATGCTTTGGACTAGGCTCTTGACATAACTAGATTTGCATGGATGGTGCAGTGGGGTACGAGCATGTAGTTTCAATTGGCATTTGAATATGCTCCTTATATTGGGTAGATGGAGGAATGGGGGATGTTTGGGATAGTATTTTGGATAGGAAGGAGGAAGGGGATGGTGTGGTTTTGATGGGTGTTAGATGGGTGATGGCATCATCAATGACACATTTTGATGGACTTGGATGAGTGGGGTGGCATGACTCCACAAGTTTTTTTTTATGATTTTTTCTAGATCCTTAGCTAAGAGTCCTTAGAGAAAACTCGAGAACATGGATTTTTATTTAGTGGGAGAGTTGGATGGTGGATTGGATGAAGTGGATAGTAGGGTTGGTGGATAATGATATGGAGGATTTGGTTGATAAGGGGATGAAGGATGTGGATAAGAGATGGATGTGATGGGGACATTATATGAAGATGGATGTTGGGATATGGATGGGGATAGAATGGATTTCCCTTTTCGATGGTAGTGTAAGGATGACCATAAGGTATGCAATTAGGCACAGGGGCGTAGCTTGTGCTAGTCAATGCATGGTCATAAGGTGCTTGCATGTACATAGGTGGGTGAATATAATGTATGACAAGCTTGATTTAATGATTTCATCAAGATTTTTTATTTCTTCTTGGTCAATAAGACTATCATCATCATCATCAAAATCCAAGGGATTCATGATTGGGCTTGGATTTGGGATGAGCTTGGATTTGAATGATGTGATTTTGGATAACTTGGTGATTTTAGTTTCTAAGGTTTAGGACTTAAGATTTTCTTCGATATCAAAATGACCTTAGATTTTGATTTTAGATTATAGGGGGTTTGGATTAATTGGTTTTATATTAATCAAAGGTTAATGATATATGACACTTGATCTTGGTTGGATTTGAATTGATTGGAATTGATTTTGATTAGGCATAAGGCCCTTTGATGGTTGGATTGGATTTTATTAGGCCAAGGGCCCTTTTGACATTTGATTTGAGGGATGGGGATGATTTACATTATTCTAAAAAAGGCACCCCAATAGCTTACAAAGGCACTTGTGTGAAACAAAGGTGCTCATGTAGAATAAAGGCACTTGTTTATTTCTAATAGGGCCTTCAACTTGATGTTAGGGCTTGGATTTGATGGGGATTGATTAGGGATTAGGTTTAGGACCCTTAGATGATGGCTTGGATGATGATTGTGAGGGAAGTTATCTATTGGAATTTGGATGAAATTGGATGAGGTTGGTAGAGGTTAAGTCCTTAACCAATTTTTTTATTTTCAAAGGATGATTTTTTATTAAAGATTAGGATTGGATGTTGATTGAGATGGATGGAGGGATAATGGATAATTGATTTTGTATGAGGGATGAATGGATTAAATTAAGATTTTGGTGAAAAAGGATTAGATGGATAAGGGAGATAGGATTTGAATGATGGTAGTGGATGAGATTAGAATGATGGGTTTGATTAGAGGGATGGACTAGATAGATTAGGGATTGAAATGGAATTGGATTAGAGATTATTAGGATGGTAGAGGACTTTATTAAGCTAAATTATGGGATTTGAATAGGATAATGATGGTGATTAGGAAGTGGATTAGGACCTTAATTGGATTTGGCAAATTGATTTGGATTAGGGTCCTAGATGATGGATTAGGATTGGATAAGGATAGATTAGGATGATGTGGATAGGGTAATTAGGAGGATTAGGAGATAATTAGGATGATTTGGAGGAAGTTGGATTGGGATGATTAAGATATGGTCAATAATTTGGATTTGAATGAGGATGAGGTGGATAATTTGGATTTTGATGAGAATGGATTGAATTGACCTTGGGTAACTTTACAAACAATAAATTTCACACATAACATGCACAAGTTTGCAAAGGATTTGGATTTTATTGTATTTAGGAATTGCATGAGTTTCAACAAATGAAAACATGTTAAGCACAATAACACCATAGATTAGTCAAGTGGGAGTGTCAATCCTTGTGGGCCCATAATATACTATTTATCAAGTGATGGATAGCTACAAAATGCAAGGTCATGTACCACATATGGACCCCTTACCTTAGAGTCTAAAGCCTTGCCTAAAGTGAGTTCTATCTCCTAAACTTGAAGTTACAATGTGAGTAGATTCTCAGGCCTAATCAGTATCTGATGTACCACAAGGAAGGATGGTTGAAAGGTCTTAAACTAGGATGAACAAGGATTCTAAGGATGTCCTCGATATAAAGTTCTTGCAAGCTTAGCCCAAAATGACAAATGTCCCCCAATGGGAGAGTCTTTCGATTCTCTCCCAAATTTGTATACCCTATTGGAACATGCGAGTTTGGGTCATCCCCCAAGGTGATCAAATCCTTGGGTAGACTCACTAGAGAAAAGAATCCTAGGTTCTTTTGATCCCTAAGATTGCCTTTCAACTCGAAGTGAGAGCATAAACACACTAGGTTCCTGGGATTAACAATGATAAAAAGATTGATCAAGCCAAATATTTTGATCTCCAAGGTCACCAAATAGTGTGAAGAGAGAGCATACACTTATCACTTGATCAAAAAAAGTATACAAAGTTCATTCACCCCTTACAAATGAAATGTACCTAATGATTAGTGTAAAAAAGATAAGTCCTTGGAAAAGAGTTCTACAAAATGCAAGTTTGTACTTGATTTTCTTGTCTTGGACCAACGATAGCTACACAAAATGATGTTAGATGTCAAGGCACATGGATCAAATGACTAGATTCAAGGGTTTGCAAATTTTAATTCCAAGATAAAATTTTAAATTATTCACTAGATACATAGGTTCTCACATATGAAAATAAGCCCCAAAACATAAAATTTTGATGAAAAAAATAATGAAAACATAGGGTTAGAGTTAGATTTTTCTCAATTTTGGCATTAGGACCCCCTGTAAAAGTTACCCCTATCAAAAAATGAGAGTTAGATGATGCAAAAGTGATGAAAATAATTTTTATACCTCCTAGATATAGAGGCACTCATCTAGATACAAAAACACTCTATTTTTATAGAAACGCTCATCCATGCACTGTTAGGAAATTACAAGTTGATTAAACCAATTCCTACATAACCCTATGAGAGATAATGATGCATACAAGCTTACAAAATAAACATATTACAAAGATCAAATAGACAAGCTACAAGATAAAACAAGATATATCCTAGGAAAACCCTCAAGAGGGAAAAGCCCAACCTCCAAAAGCATCCACACTCAATGTATTGTTCAACTATGGAACATTACAATACACTTACAAAGTTTTATGAATACATATGAAACATCAAGCTCCTCTAATGCATCCTCCATGTGTCCAAGCATGTAACCACACATTCCATGCCATGCTTTACATATGCACTTACAAGAGAAAGACAGTATAATGACAACCCACTCAACAAACCAACCCAAACCACTAACCATGTGCTTGCTTTTATAGACTCAAGCTCACACAAATACAACTTGTGGTATTGGGAAAACCACGTGTCTCAAAACTATGAAACACAAAACCATTGACCCCTTATTTAATTCATGTAACTAAGTTTTCACTTTGTTCTCCAATTAATTATTCTATCTCACACACATAAAATAACTAACCCAATATTACATACAACTTTACAATATATTTTTTAAAGAATAAAATATCTGCATATAGTTTAAAACAATGAAAATTTTTCAAATAATTTTTTTATTTTCAAACTATAGACTACTTTGTGCCAGGGGGTAAAAAAAATTTAATTTATTTTTCAACTCTACACACGATCGTATGATCGAATAGGGCAAAGGGGGGATTTTTTTCTCCAGGCCTGGGTGGCCAAAATAGGTCATGTTATATGTTTTTCTTCTTGTCTCGGGCCTCTTAAATCTAATGGCGAGGTCCATTTTGTCCCATGAGGTCATTTCTACAACCTCCATAATAAAACGCTCATATGAAGCACATCCAAGAAACCCTCTTTGCCAAACATTTTTTTTACTCTAGATTTTCAATAAACCAAACAAATGTACAAATCCCAAAACTCCAAATCTCCAAAATAACAACTTGTACAAAACCTCGTATCTTGAAATGTCTCAAATCTTTCCTACATTGCCATGGCATCAACTTTGCACTAGATCTACATAAACAAGGGTTATACAAAACTAAAGAGATCACACCTCCCTCAACCATAAATATAGCACTGATACCACTTGTTAGGAATTTACAAATTGATCAAATCAATTCCTACATAACTCTATGAAAGATAATGATGCATAGAAGATTAGAAAAGAACCATAATGCAAAGATCAAATAGACAAGCCACACGATAACACAAGATATATCCTAGGAAAACCCTCAAGAGGGATACACCTAGCCTCCAAAAGTATCCACAATCAATGTATTATTCAGCAATAAAACATTAGAATACACTTACATGGTTTCATGAATACTTTTGAAACATCAATATCCTCCAATGCATCCTCTATGTGTCCAATCATATAACCACACATACCATGCCATGCTTCACATATGTACTCACAAGAGAAACTCAATACAATGACAACCCACTCAACCAACTAACCCAAACCACTAACCATGTGCTTGCTTTTATAGACTCAAGCTCACACAAATACAACTTTTGGTATTTGGAAAACCATGTGTCTCAAAACCATGAGTACACAAAACCATTGACCCCTCATTTAATTCTTGCAACAAATTTTTCAATTTATGCTCCAATTAATCATTTAATTATTCTATGTCTCCCACACATAAAATAACTAACCCAATGTTACATACAACTTTACAAGTGGCCCCAAGTAAATATTTAATGTGGCTAAACATATCTCCTAAGATGCACTATAAATAAATATTTATTTTACATAATTAAATTTTTCATTTTATGCAAGTTGTACAACACACCTTTTTCCTAACATGAACAAGACCAAAAAAATGATGATTTGGGCTGCAAAAAAGATGGTTAGGATAAAAAAAATGAAGGGGTTAGATGATATAAAACATGTTAGTAACAAAAAACTACTGTAAATGCATCAAGAATCATCCTAAAATGATGATTTTAAGGCCAAAATGATGATTTTAAGGCCAAAATGAAAGATTGAATGTTTGACTAGTTGGTTGCCCAAGCTTAATATGGAATTGACCTAGTATGGATGAAAGTGCTCAAACAAGTCACAGAGGCAATCAATTGCAATTGAAACGCTCGTTTAGGACTTGCAAGCTAGAAAGAGGCTAAAAGTACCAAAAAGATGTTAGATAATGGCCATAAGGTCCCATCGGGCATTCTAAAATCTGTACATATAAAAACTAACCTATAAGAAACAAGCTAAACTAATGTTAGCCTATTTCATTCATTAACTAATGCAACCCCATGATCAAGCTAAAAGGAATGCATATAAGAAAGGAAGCTAACTAAGTAACTACCATGCAAACCTTGATCATTTTAGATGTGCTCCTTGATGTTGGATATGTTGCTTTCTCCTCAAAATGAAAGAATAAGGTCCTTGCATAACATGGAGACTTGAAAATGGCTTGGGTTGATGGCTATTTATAGATTTTTGGGATGGGAATTGGATGGATATGATTGAATGTGTACTTGGTCACACTGTATTTATCCAAAATAATGTGGTGGTCTAGGCATCATTGATCTGTACATGTAAGGTATTTGTCTTGTGGCTAAAAGGATTGTTAGATTGTTACAAGGAGTAGCTCCTTGGAAGGATATTATCATTTTTTAGGGGTATATAGCAACATTTGATAAATCTTGGACCTTTATTTGGTGGGAAGAAAAAATTCTCATAGCTCCTTATTTCAAAATTCAAGCCTTTGAATAAGTGAAAAGTTTTGGAAGGAATGGCAAGTTGTTCCATCCCTTTTGTGTTGGAAAAACAACACTCTTAGCAATGGTTTGAGTTTCCCAACATACTTAATGTGGTGGAAAATAGTGGTTCAATTAGATGAGAAATTGCTTGTCGCTATCAAATGTTTAGGAAGGAAATGGTTTTTCAAAACAAGTGTGTAGACATTTGAGGACTTATGGGACCTTTCTAGAATGATATTTAACTTAGAATGGGCATGGTTGTAGTCATGCACGATTGGAACTTATAATGTAACTTAGTTGAATGGATCTACTCTATTTAGTCTATGAGAGTTGAACGATGATATAAATCTCAACAAAGAATGATTTATTTATTAAAGTTTAAATGTTATATCTTAGATTATAATAAAATTATATATTTATTTTTTTATATTTTAATAACTTTAAATATATTTGATGTAGCAATACAAATAATTTCTTTATAAATATTGTTATTATTTTTCAATAAATCTTTATATTTTAAGGAAAGTTTATTTATATAAAAAATGATTTATAATATTCTTATTTAAATTAATAAAATGAAATAATATAGAATTATATAGTTGTGTTCAAAATTTTATAGTTAAATGCCGTCCAAAATTATTATATTAAATTTATAATTAAGTTTCGTCCAAAATAATTACATACAAAGATATAAAGATCAATCCTTGTTGTTATTATTATTATTATTATCTTCTTTTTTATTATCATAGTTCCCATACTTTCACACAATATGGAGGGTCCTTCCGTTTAAAATTTAATGATGACATCCAAAAATTTAATCCAAGGAGAATAGACAAAGTAATTATTATCATCACTTCCTTGATGAGATTGAAATAACTATCCATTCCCTAAAGCTCAACAATTGTTGGCCCCCACTAGACTATATGAAATATCTTTCTTTAGCCCGTAGAGTTCACTTTTGATTCAAACGTTAGAATAGGTTACCTTCATAACGTGGTTGCATTAAAAAGATAATAATAATAAAAAGAAAAGGAACAATTGGGTCCCCCAAATTTGTCCTAAGCTTCGGGAGACAACACAAAATATTGAGTGTAGAGGTACTCATAAACTTTAGTTCTTTGTTCGCATATCTTTGGTTAATCCCAAAAAGATTACCTTAAACCTAATTAAAAGCTGTACGTGTTACTTTTATCTCAATTTTATAAAATCGTTTTAATCATCGACTCAAACAGAATTAATCCCAAACTATTCGTCAACTCAAATGCAAAATACTAAAATGTTATATAAAATTAAAGTCGTAGATCATTTAAATAATCCACACATATTATTATACATATATGTATATACATGTACATACATGTGTATATATACATTTTTTCTGGGGTGTCTACGATCTTGTTACAAATTTTTTGAATCAATTAAAGGGGTTTGATTAAAGTATGAGTTGGGAAGTTATTTGACTTCCCTTACTTAACATAGCAAGTTCTAATAGTACTTTTAAGCACCAAATTTCTAGATACATAAAGATGAATAATAATTTGAAGACCTAAACTACACAATTCAAGGCTACATAGAAAGTTCAAGGCCACCGAAAGAGGTTCAGGGTTGGAAATTTCTAGGTCAAGATCATAAGTGTAGTTTTGAACCTTGATAGAGTACATGAAATTTACCAATCTTTCAAAGCTCCTCTATCATAGATTTGATAATAGAAATCCAAGTTTGATCATAGAGTGCACACTATGTATTAAGACATTTAGTATCACATACAAAACTAAGCATGCATATACTTGTTTGTTGATTTTAACATCTATTTTAGTATATTTTAATGCTTGTTTCTAGACTTAGCTCTTATATCTAGGGTTAAATATTGTTTATCTCTCATTAGTTAATTTACGTAAGATATTTATGTATTAGATCTAATATTTCTTATTGCTTTCATCTTTCATTTCAATTCTAATTTACATTGGTTCTAGGGTTTAGATTTTCATGTGCATTCATTGTTAGATCTTTATCATGGATATTTTCCTCCCTCCTAGACAAGCTCACCTCTTATGCTAGTATGATTTATGATCTGATGTCACCTATTTTGTGGCCTATGATAGTGACCTTGCGCTTACTATAGCCCTATATATTCATTTCATACATCTAGGGATGATGACGTGTGACAATGTTACATGTCTGTTGCTTACTCATGACAATATTGTGACTAGCTGGATTTTATTCTTCTTACATTTCATGATAGTTCCATATCATTACCTAGGTTAAGGTTTTTTTGATATTTTATCTTATGTGGAGTCTAGGGATATTGATGAATGTGGTTCAATATTCTCTACATGATATATTGATGAATGTGGTTCAATATTCTCCTCTACATGATATATTGATTATTATTTAAGATTTCATATAGATTCCATGGATAGTCTTGATGATTGATTACTTTGTGATGCATTGTATAGTGATATTTGTATTCTTAGTGTGGAATACATGCTTAATGACTTTGATGTTACTAATAATGCATCTTTAAATTTTAAGTCATTTTTACTTGTATTCTTTGAGCGTATAGATGGTGACGTATTTTTAGTAAATGAATTTAAAAGCACCTTAATTGATGAGGAATTAAATGGTTTGATTTGTATTTTATTGCGTAAATGGTTCATTCACTACATTGGCACATGATTTTATTAAGTATTTTAGTTCTTTCCCTAGAGTGATTGTAGATGATATTGATTTGTCTATGTTTTCTCATTCTAGATACTTGTCTATCCCCTTCACCTAATGATAATATGGCTTATATAGTTTTCACTCCACTAAAGCCATTGGTCTTCCACAAAACCCATCAAAGAGAAGTTTTGTTCCTTCATTTCCACCATCCTCTGAACACCTAAGCATAGATCTATATTACTTCATGTGGAATATACTTCACAGGATTATCATGTTGTTAGGCATATATATTAGAGAATGACTAGAGTGCAAAAAATGTATCACATTTACCAAATTTGCATCCTACAAATCTTATTTTTCTTCCTCCACTATGTTGACAACTAAAGCACACAAAGATTATTATTATTTCAATTAGCTTTAGAATACTCAAGCTAAGATTTCTCTTTGGGATTTATTACATACATTGGCTTCATATATTTTTTCTACAAAGGGTTTTGGAAAAGATTAAAGTTGATTTTGATGCTTATCCTCAAATAATTGATTTTATATTAGGGCCTATTTTGTAATGAAAAGTGTGAAATTTTCTTTGATTCTATAGAATTTCCATATGATAGCATTATTCAAGACCATTTCACCTTCTATGGATCATAATGCTTATGGTGATTTGAATATAAAGCATATATATCTTAAATATATGTGGTGAGGATTGTTTACAAAACCTTGAAGTGCATATGTCAATTTTAGATGGGAAAATTAAGTCACAATAAAAGGGTTTGATAACACTAGTTGATAATCTATGGGTCTTGTTAATCCTCCTATTATTATGAAATTAGTTTCTACGGATACACATTTCATGTAATGTGAAGGTGTTTAGCATATAATGTTTCTTTGGGGTGACCATAGATTCATTCAATGAATGTAGTTCCATCTAGTCTACATCAAAATCTATTGTCTAAGTATGGAAATAAGATTTATAATAAGCATGAAAATGAGCATCAGTTTAGTCATTATTAGATGGTTAAGGAACCAAAAGTATTACACAAAATAAACACCTAAACATGTAGAATAAAGTCATAAAGAAGAACAAAAGGAGGAGTAGAAAGATGAAGATTCCCCACAAGATGGTAACACTAATTATGGAGGTAATTGTGGTACATCAGATTACACACCTTTCAAGGGAGAATATAAGATAAATGACTAGGATTTTCACATTTTCCCTTTATACATGGACCCATATATATATGGTTAGATGCCACCAAAGAAGAAAGATACTACTAAATATTCTAAATAAACTTGTGTGTGTGACAAAGATTAGAGACAATACTTCCAATGTAGATTCTTTTATCTCATCTACATCATTTTAATAGACATATGGTCTTGGGTTGAAAATAATGCAGAAACTCGGATACAAAGTAAAAGCATTTGAACTTCATGATAATGGTATTGTTGAGCTAATTTAGATAAATAAGAAAAAACAAAATGAATGTATTGGATATTTTCTAACACATGTTATTAAAGGAATAAAAAAACACAAAAAAGAGAATTCACTATCTATTCAATATCAATAGATTTGGGCTTTAGTGATACATCTTTTACATACATGGTTATAAATAGTACAACATGTTCTACATCTCATTTAGGGTGTGTGCACAAAGATGAGGGACCAAAAAGTGGCCAAAAACTTTTTTGGTCCAAATAGGTTATAATGTAAATGCATTTTAAGAAAATAAAAGAAAAAAATAAGGTCACTGGCTCATTTGTCCCCATTGATTTCAAAATGTGACAAGGCTGTACTGTGAGTGTAGTTTATGCCAGTTGAAGCAAATTCAACACCAACACCATGTTGCCATGATGTCTGTGAGCACCATGAGGTAAGATTTAAGTGTTTTTAATAATTTGAATATGAAACATTTATTTTTCAATTATTTTGATTCATTTTTTTAATTTTTAACAAATGAACCCCCCTAATGCCTTCAAATTGTGATTCACTAAACTGAGTGCATGATGAAAAATTTTCTAAAAAGTGGGCACAAACTAACTCTCCCCAAACCCCTTTATCAATTTTGTGGCATCCTTGTGAGACACAAGCCAATATATTAGGGCAAATCAATGAAAACACAAAAGAACTTGAAACATTAAAAATCTAAATAAAATGAGCATGCGTTGAAGAGCCCTTGTGCCATCCTTGGAATCTATAATTTCTCACACATATTATATTACTAGCCAAATTAACACATGGTCAAATCATAGGGAGAATGCATGATAATTTTATTTTACAAAATTGTCATATAAACAAGTCAAAGATAAGAAAATATCAAAATCTGATTTATGTGCATTATTTATTGATCCAAGAACCAAGGAGCCCATGCATGTAAGTTGTTAAAGATTGCCTATTCATTGGTGCCAATACCAAGGAATATGGGATAATTTTTGGGATAGGTGGTGGGTGGTTTTTGACCATCCCCCATGCAACAATAATGAGGTACCCCAATATTTCTTGAGGAAACTCCATTGCCAATTTTTCCTCAAAGATATTCTAAATTATTTTGATATGCACAATTTCTAGGATAGAGGTAAAGGCTCTAAATAGGATAGGGAGGGGGCATGTCATGCCCAAGACCACTTAGTGAGACCCCTAGCTGAGCCATCTATTAAGCATGTCATAGTCCCTTCCACTGTGAAGGAGAGTGTTGAGGTGGAGACCCTACAGTCTATTAGTTCCCCCACATAGACCTTATTACAACACAGTAGGCCTCTTTCATAGGCTAATGAGGGTGAGCCTTGTAGGTGTTGATAGTAATCATACATTTTCCATGCCTATGGATCTACTTGTGATTGTGGGTCTGAGGATGTTGATAATACACATGTCAGAGAGGATGATCCATAGTTTTATGAGTATTCCACACAAGGCCAATAATATGATACATCCATATTAGATAGCATGGTAATTATGGATGAGTTGATGGATCTAGCCTTTGGCATTTCTCGATAGGTAATTTTCAATAAGGTTCGACAATTTGTTATATTATCTTTTGAAATTTATAATTAGCTATATTAATATATTATGAATGAAAATTAGTGTAAATAATTATAAGTATTATGAAATTCTAGGGTCAAAGTACTCCTCGTACATCTATCGGCCTTATAGTGCATGGTTATGTGGCCATGCCAAGTCCACAAGTATGTAATTTGTAACAAAATAGTAAATATACTACATTTAATTTTTGTTTATCATATATTAATGGAAATCTTAAAATGACAATTTGGTGATGAATAGGTGGATGTTGGAACTCCAACGTCATGAGGAGTTGGTAGGGATAGCCATATATCATGTTTTATTGAGGTAAATTTTACTATTTTTAATCATTATGTATGTAAATAATGTTATGTAGATTTTGGCTTTAAAATAATGTTGTGCTATTTTTAGTTGATGACATCAATTCAGACTCCTAATATTCATGGTACAATAGAGGTGGGCATTGCTGTAGTTGTTTCGTCTTCGATGCCTTTGACCAAGGTATGAACCAGTAATGTAAATATCATTATGTAATTCGTGTTTTATCTCACATCATTTAATGTAAATAAATGATATTCATCTTTAGTCTAATTTTATTCTTCATGCTTGTCACAAGAGGTCACAACTCTAGTACATTCACTTACCTCTCAGTCGGATGTAGAGAGGTAGCAAATGATTGAGAAGGATTATCAACTTGTGGTAAGTGATTATTTACTATGTCATTGTATCTTTCATGTTTTCTATATTAATGTGTATATTATTTAATTGTATTAATAGGCGGATCTCTAAAAAATTTATGGAGGAGGTCTAGTTAGTGGATTAGAGAGAAAGAGTCATCGATTGCTTTTCTATCTTCTTGATAAAGAAAGGCATGTCAACTATTCCACAACACTCCATAGGAATTTCTATGCTATGAATTTTTGTTGTATGCCTATATAGCTTTGTACACATACATTTTTGTTTTATCAATGTATATCATTCTATGCCTATATGTAACATGTCAACTCATATTACCCAAATTATCAACTCAATTTACCATTAAGTAAATAGTCATGATCAACATAATCATGTTTCTATTTAATGATAATCAATTTCATAATCAATTATTAAAATGCATATCTTATCTGAATAATTTCAAAATTAAAATTCACAACATATTCAAAGATAACATATTATGTGAATCCTTTCACTATACAATCATAATGTTTTGCTCATGGCAATAATGATAAGTTTTACATAAAATTCTTGACTAAAATGTCATATAATAAAATATACTCCATCTAAAGTGTTGATATCTATCTTCATAAGCCTTAGCATGTCTTCTTCTTGGGAAGGAGAGCATCACCTGAGTGCTTTTCCTCCAACCACATACTGACGGTCCCCCACACAACTTCCTACCTGGAAGTGGCCCTACCCTTCATGAAGGGAATAGATATAAGGAACCAATAGGTTTGCCATATGAGTCTCTAGTGTTGTGTCCTTCATAATTCTTCACGGTCATACAACTATAGATCCACTCTAACTATGCATGACAGTACTAAAAGAATTATGCCATCTAGAGCACAGTGAACTGACTAATGCATGCAAAGATGTAGTTGATTGTTCACACACTCTAAGTCATCTTAGAAGCTATCCCATCCTACAAAGGTTTTAGACATAACTTGTCTATTCATCATTTCTTTTAGTTAGTAGATAACTTGGTATCTTTCCTTAAACCAGGATAAATACACATATACATTAACAATACCATTAGGTAATTCTTAGTCCATTTGACTATATTACTAACTCTAATTTTTGGAGTTCAATCCAAGATTTCTTGTTGCAACTGCAACACAAAAACTGTGACTACCTGTCACCCTATTCCTTATTGCAAAAGTTTGTATTCAGAAATAGTTTGATATCTAGTATCAACACAAGAGAGATTTTTAAAAAAATTTAGAAGTTCTCTAAGGAACTTGTCAGGACTGAGGATTCTCATCTAATCCTCCCCAATGATGACTTTACTTGGTTTACTCAAAATTCAAAAATAAAAGAGTTGTACGTTTACAAACATTTGTCCATAAATAGGCTATCCATCTCTAACCCCATAAGATATAACAATCTTGTTCTTTGGAAATAAGAGATTATCACATATTTGACAATAATAACTATTTATATCAACTCCCAATAACTTTCTTCATTTATGAAGGTTAAATAGAGTTCTTGAAAAATAGTTCCATAATATCATTGTATCATTCGACCTCATTGACAAAAGGTTTCTTTGACTACCAATTAACTAGTGGTATTAGCAACATGCATGCATTAAAGAACAATAGTTCTATTTAAGCTACTACAACTCAAGGTTGTCAAGAGCTTCACTATGATACACAGCCTTACTGGCTTAAAGTTTATAAAGAAGTACCTCGACTGGTAGCTTTATTCTCAGCTGACCACCCACGAGGTGCAACAATGAGATAATAACACTTTCTTAATAATGGACAACCATACAATATCCATGGCACACATTAAGCAGTCCATACTGTCTCTCGAATAAGAGAGAGATAATAATAACAATGTAATTATTCAACAGATTAGGGTCGAGTTACAACCCTGTTATCTCCAGTTTTGCCATTCATGTTATTATGACAGTGGACATGGTCAGGGTTCTACATACATGTAGACACAACCAGTCTAGCAATATGTATATGTAAAGAAATATGGTTACATAGACATATACTTTGGCCACCACCTTTCCAATCATATGGCGAGTTGTATGATAATAAAAATGAAACAATAGCATAGCTATCGACATATATCCAGATTTAACAAAGACAAGCTTCAAATAATGTTAGCATAGCTATCGAAGAAGAGTATGGAAATAACAGTAATAAGCTTTAAGAAAATGATAGCATAGCTATTGAGTATAGATTAGAAATATCAGAGACAAGTTTCATCCCAAGAAATAGTTTTAAATCAAACATGAACAATCAACATGCACGGCACAGGGGTTCAGCCCTGGCCGACATGCAACACCACTCAACACAGTGACATCCAAAGGAGAACAAAGATATGTCAAATTACATTTTCTATCATAGTAGAAGCATATATGGGATTACCTAAGCACTTCAGCCTCAATTCATATCAAATTCCTTAAGCTCTTTTGTGAGCTATATCTCACCAATGACTGTGTTCTCCTTCCTTTCATTCCTCCTGCCAGAAGCATACATGCCAAAAAATAAAATAGCTAACAACAATACTATCCACTTCTCTTTCGAGAGTATGGGATTCTCTCAACTCCCCCAAAATCCATGATGCAAAACTATCTCCTCCTAAATCTCCACAAGAGGGCATGACATTGGTCAGCTGCCCCACTCACCCCCGCAGATAAGTGGGTTATTCCCACTCCTTCCCTTGTTTCGAGGATTGTGGAAGAAATGTTCCCCTAAGTGAGCATGAAGATAGCATCTAAATTTAAATTCTAACACGAAGAAATAAATACTAATATTTTAATAAAAACCATTATCTTTATCACTATATCATTACTTAACAAATATATAAACAATATACATATTAACTCAATGGTAACATTACCATTTCAATGAAAGTTGATATTCGACAACAACTGATTTGCTCGAGACCTTCTCCACCATCACCACCTTATGCATATGCCAATTTCAGATACTGAGCAAAGCAGAGAAAGAGATCGTGAAACTCTTTCAACCAAATCGACAAAGGTTGACATTGGAAATGTTGCAAGTATGTGCTTACCGGTGTTGTCATTGATGTCAACATATATATGTTGTCATTGGTGTCAACTGTGCTCTTGTTTTGATGTTTAATTGTGTTGAGTTATCTTCTTTGTATTGGTTTATATAAGTGTTAAAGATAATGAGAAAGTGTTCTTGATAGTGAGTTTCCAAGTGCTTTTGAGAAAATTTGCTCTCCTAGTGGAAATAGTGTGTTACAGAGTTTCTTGGCTTGCTGAAATGTAGTATAGTGTTTTTCTCTGCATATTTTGTATATTTAATATCTTTGTCTATGGATTGGAGGTTATGTTTGAAAGTCTGTAGTTGCTATTTTTCAAGTTTGTGCCTCTGGTATGAAGATTTGAGCGAGTTCTGTTCACCACAGTAAATTGTTTTTCTGTGCATTTAGTGGTGACAGGGAGAATGTATTATGCTTTGCATTTCTCTGCATTTAAGTCTTATAGTCAATAGTTCTAGAATTAATTTTGTAATGATGTTATGTGCCTTTAGTTCAAATGGTTCATGATTTGGTGGTCTGCAAGTGATCTTTTCTTTATGACAGTGGCCAACAGTGATGTTCAAGTGCTCCGGTTTGAAGAATCTCATGGATAATGTGTTTAGAGGTTGTACAGATGTTCTTGGTGTTTGTAACATGCTTGTGGATGTCTCTTGATCGTGTTCCTACCTTTTGATTGGTCCACAAAGTGTATTCCAGATCGTGCATGAAGTGTGTTCAATGTCTTAGTGTTAACACTAGTTTTAGCTGACTTGGTTGTTTTCACTACTTGTGATTATCCTTTGGAGTTTGTGATGGCATGTTGTTGTGTGGAAGATTGCATTTGAGTCCCAGCTAAGGAGTGGTTTGGTCTGCATTCATTCTTTTTCTTTCATTAATTTGTTTAGGTCCAGACCTATTCTAATGTATGTATGTTTTCTGACCTTGGAGATTGTTCCAATGGTTGATGATTGTAATGCCGACCTTAATGATCATTCCAAGGTTGATGAATTGTATAAATACTTGTAATGAAGTTGTGAAAAAAGTATCTATGTGAGAAGATGTGAAGTTAAGTGTGAAGTGAAAAAGTAGAGTAGAGCAGAGGATATTTATTGTGCTTCAATGGAACTGAACCTTGGCATAGTGTAGATGCTACTATCTCAGTTCACCAACACTGGTAGTGAGCCACCCACCAGCAATGAGCCACCCCATTGGTAGTGAGCCTCTTCTTTTGTAGTGAGCAATCTAGGCAGTGAGCCCTAAGGCAGCAAACCTCTGATTTTTGGTATTGTTATTACATATTATATTGTGAGCGAACACTCACTATGGTTTTTCCCTTATTGGGTTTTCCATGTAAAAAATTTGTTGTCTCATGTGTTGAATGTGTGAATGTGTTTAAGTTTCTAATTTCATGCGTTCATGGTTAAAATACAATAACAGTGATTAAGTGGATGATGTGTTAATGGTTTTGAAGTATTGGTTACAACTGATTCACCCCCCCTCTCAGTTGTCTTTCCCTTTTCAACAATTGGTGTCAGAGCACGGGTTCCTTGGCAAAGAACCTAACAGCTCGAGGTAGATCCAGGATGGTGCACAAGGAGTCACCGTAGTTTGATGGAATAGATTATGCTCTATAGAAGGTACGACTGAAAATTCATCTCATTTCTCTTTATGGTGTTTGTAAAATGGTAGAAACCAAGTACACTCTTCCTCCAAATTGTTCATCAGATGAAGATGAAGTCAAACAGTATGAATTAAATGGAAAAGATAGAGATGCTCTGTTAAATGCCTTATCTAACATTGAGTTGGTGAAAGTTATGGATTTGGAGACTGCTCATAAGATCTGAGATAAGTTAAAAAATTTATATGAAGGAGATGATTCTATAAAGAGTGCCAAATTGCAGAACTTGAAGGTGAGGTATGAATCCCTAAAGATGAGTGAGGATGAGAACATAACAATCTACATGCAGAAAGTTGATGAATTTGTCAATGGAATCAAAGGTCTTGTAGGAACTATTAATGAGGATGAGGTTGTGTTGAAGATTCTTAGGTCATTACATAAATCCTATAGTCACAAGGTGGCAACGATTGAAGAGTTTATGAGTGTGAAAAAGATTTCAAAGGATCAGTTGCTTGAGAAGCTTACAGCTTTTGAAATGAGAGAGTTTGGTGATGTCCTGCCGAAGACTGAGATTGCTTTCAAAGCTAGCACATCATAAAAGACTTCAAGAGCTCAAAAATATGCTGTGGAATCTGATGATGACCTTGATGAGATTGAAACCAACTTTGTGGATAGAATGCAAAGAGGTACCGGTAAGTTCAAAGGCAAATTACCATTCAAATGCTTTTCTTGTGGGAAGATTGGCCACTATGCTTCCAGGTGTCCGGAGAGAATTGAGAGAGGTAAGAAGAAATTTGAAAGTAGACCTACAGTCATGAAGAAATGCTATTATGTCAGAGATCTTGATGATGATGGTGTAACAGATGATGAGTCTGATGATGCTAATACTAGTGCAAATGAATGCTTGTTTATTTCTATTAAAGAAGAACTCGTGTCTACTAATCTTGCTAGATGTGTGAAGGAAGAAAAGCTAGTGGAAGAGAGTGCTTTGTCTATTCAAGTTGAGAAGGATAAGGATGAATGGATTATTGATAGTGGATGCTCACATCACATGACCAGTGACAAAAGTAAGTTTATAAGTTTGGAAAAGTATGATGGAGGACTGGTTAGGTTTGGAGATGATGCAGCTGGTAAGATTTGTGGAAAAGGATCTATTTCTTTTGATGGTAAGCATAACACAGATGATGTTCTATATGTGAGGAGTTTGAAGCATAATCTTTTAAGTGTTGGTTAGATGTGTGACAAAGGGTATGATATGAGATTCAAGGATAATGGTTGCAAGATCATGCAAAGCTCTGGAACAGTGATTGCTATTGGTAAGAAGACTAGAGGTAATGTTTATCATTAGAGAGGAACTAATGATTGTTATTTGTTGGCTTAGATAGATGAGAGTTGGTTGTAGCATAGGATGATGTGTCATATCAATTTTTGACAACTTGGTGAAGATAAGTTCACTATAAGCTATGAGAGATTTGCCTAGGCTTGTGAAGCCTGCTAATACTATTTGCAAGGAATGTCAATTGGGAAAATAGACAAGGACAAGTTTCAAAAGTAAAGAATAATTTTCTACTGGACTGCTTGAGTTGGTGCATACAAATTTGTGTGGTCCTACAAGAATAAGAAATTTGAAAGGAGATATATATTTTATGTTGCTTATTGATGATTATTCCAGAATGACTTGGGCTACTTTCGTAAAGGATAAATCAGAAGCCCTAGACAAGTTTAAGGTTTTCAAGGTGATGGTTGAGAATGAGTTAGATTTGAGGATCAAGTGCTTAAGGTCTGATAGAGGAGGAGAGTTTACATCAAATGAATTCAATACCTTCTATGAAGAACATTAGATAAAGAGATAATTGTTTTCTCCTAGAACTCCCTAGCAAAATGGATTTGTTGAAAGAAAGAACAAGACATTTCAAGAGGCTATTAGGTCCATGATGAAGGAGACAAATCTACCAGAAGTATATTGGAGAGAACCTATACATACTGTTGTCTACATTCAAAATAGAGTTCAAGTCAAAGGTAATGGTACTAAAACTCCTTATGAATTGTGGTATGGAAGAGTTCCTACAGTGAAATACTTCAAAGTTTTTGGAAGCAAATGTTATATCAGAAGAGATGAGGAGTTAGGTAAGTTTGATGCTAGGTGTGATGAAGGAATTTTCCTTGGATACTCCACTAAGAGTAAGACCTACCAGTGCTACAATAAGAGAATGAGAAAGATCATTGAGAGTACAAATGTGAAAGTTGATGAAGACTGGGAAAGAATATCAGATCTAAGCGGCTATGAATCAGATGAACCTGATACTACAATGAATGAAGAAAAAGTTGAACAAAAGGACAGTCAAGTTGAAGAAAAAGCTTTGGAAAGTGATGTTAAGACTCCCATGTATGTAAGGATTAATAATTCTGAAGATTAGATTATTGGTGACAAAAGCAAAGGGGTATTGACAAGGAAAGAGTTGTTGAGGAATAGGTGAACTACTATTTACTTTCATATATTGAACCTAAGACTGTCAATGAGGCTTGCAAAGATGAAAGTTGGGTAAAATCCATGGAAGAAGAGTTGATGTAGATAGAGAAAAATCAAACTTGGGAATTGATTCTTAGACCTACTGATAAGAATGTGATTAGAACTAAATGGATGTTCAGAAACAAGATGAATGAAAATGGAGTAGTAAGAAACAAAGCAAGATTGGTATGCAAAGGATATTCTCAGGTTGAAGGCATAGATTTTGAAGAGACTTTTCTCCTGTGGAAAGGATTGAAGCAATAAGAATGTTCCTGGTATTTGTATCACATAAAGACTTCAAAGTGTACTAGATGGATGTCAAGTATGCATTCTTGAATGGAGAGCTAGAAGAAGAGGTTTACATTGAACAACTGGAAGGATTTCATTCATCAGACCAAGGTGACATGGTGTGCAGATTGAAGAAAGCCTTGTATGGACTTAAGCAAGCTTCTAGAGCCTGGTATGCAAGATTGGACAAGTATTTGTTGCAATTAGGGTTCAGTAAAGGTACTGCTAATAGCAATCTCTATTTCAAAATCAATGATGATCAAATTCTGATTGTTGTAGTCTTTGTTGATGACATTATCATTGGAGGCAATGAAGGTATGTGTAAGAGATTTGTAGAGGAAATACAAAAAGAATTTGAGGTGTCTATGTTTGGTGAAATGAATTTCCTTTTAGGACTGTAGATTACTCAATCAAAAAAAGGGAATTTCGTTTCTCAGTCTAAGTATGTGAAAGAATTGTTGAAGAAGTTTGGAATGGAGGATTCTAAGCTAGTATGTACTACTATGGTAACTGGTTGCAAGCTGAGCAAGAATGATGAATCACTTAAGACTAATCAGAAAAAGTATAGGTCTATAATTGGAGGACTACTCTATATAACCCATACCAGACTTGACATAATGCATGTAGTCTGTCTTGTGGCAAGATCTCAAGAAGATCCCAAAGAGGCACATGTGATGGCAGTCAAGAGGATCATGAGCTATTTAAAAGGCACTTCAGATGATGGATTGTGGTATCCCAAAGATACTGATTTCACTCTTAGTACTTATACAGATGCAGATTGGCCTGGAGATGATGATGACAAGAAGAGTGCAAGTGGAGGTACTTTCCTCTTAGGTAACAAATTGGTTTCATGGTTGAGAAAGAAGCAAGAATCAGTTTCTTTTTTTTTCTAAGATAATGCACCTGGTAAACTTTTTAATGTGACTGGTGACGCTGGTACGACACGCCCTCTGGCTCCACGCGAATGCTTTTTCCTAGAGTAATGAACTGGTGAGGCCACAACACAGGGGACCTCATCCCCTAGCAAGAACAGTTCAAACCCGCGAGCTCGTTGGCCTAGCGAAGGCATAAATCCTACGAGCTTGTTGGCCCAATGAGGGTTTGAACTCTAGTGGCTGCCACTACAACTGAGTGACTTAACCATTGAACCATACCCTTATCGGCAAAGCAAGAATCAGTTTCTTTGTCTACTACAGAAGCAGAATATATTGCTACAGCATGTTGTTGTACTCAAGTGCTTTGGATGAAGCAAACATTGAAGGATATAAGAGTTGTATATGAAGAACCAATTTCAATCTTTAGTGACAATACAAGTGCTATAAACATTTTAACGAATCCAATGATAAACTCAAGAACAAAACATATATCTATAAGGTATCACTTTCTGAGAGAAAAGCTAATAGAGAATGAAGTAAAGATGGAATACGTGTCTACAAAGGATCAGATTGTAGATATTTTCACAAATCCTCTACCTAAGGATACTTTTGAGTATCTCAGAGAAAAGTTAGGGGTTATTACCCCTCTTTCTCTAAACTAAGATGCATGGGAAGTGCATCAGTCCAATGGTTCCCAAAGTCTTATTCTTTGATCTGGATTGATGTTTTGAAGGATACCTCTCAGGAGGAGCAGGTAGATATTGCTAATATGAGTTCCTGATAAAGAGAAGTAAGTTTTGTAGAATTAACAAAGTAATTCCAGTTTGATCAGAGCAATAGCTTGCAAGTATGTGTAGAGAAAGAAGAAGTGATGTCCCTTGTCATTGATGTCAAAGGGGGAGAGAAAATCATGTGAAAAACTCAGGAGGAGAAAGAGTTCAGATGTGTAAAGAGAAAAGGGGAGAAAGTAATCAATGTAGAATCTTGTCTTGATGGTTCTTATAGTTTTTCACATCAATGTTGCCATCACTGACAAAGGGGGAGATTGTTGGAAGTATGTGCTTACCAGTGTTGTCATTGATGTTATCTATGTTGTCATTGGTGTCAACTGTGCTCTTGTTTTAATGTTTAATTATGTTGAGTTAGTTGCTTTGTATTAGCTTATATAAGTGTTGAAGATAATGAGAAGTATTCCTGATACTGAGTTTCCAAGTGCTTTTGAGAAAATTTGCTTTCCTAGGGGAAACAGGTTGTTGCAGAGTTTCCTGGCTTACTGAAATGTAGTATAGTGTTTTGCTCCGCATATTCTATATATTGAATATTTTTGTTTGTGGATTAGAGGTTATGTTAAGGAATGTCTGTAGATGTTATGTTTCAAGTTTGAGCCTCCGGTATGAAGATTTGAGCGATTCTGTTCACCAGACTAAAAACTAATTTTCTGTGCATTTAGTGGTGACAAGGAGAATGTATTCTGCTCTGCATATCTCTGCATTTAAGTCTTATAGTCTGTGGTTCTAGAATTAAGTTTGTAATGATGTTAAGTGCCTTAAGTTCAAATGGTTCATGATTTGGTGGCCCGCAACAGATCTTTTCTTTATGATAGAAAGCCAACAGCGATGTTTAAGTGCTCCGGTTTGAAGAATCTTGTGGATAAAGTGTTTAGAGGTTGTGCGGATGTTCTTGGTGATTTTAACATTCTTGTGGATGTCTCTTGATTAGGTTCCTACCTTTTGATTGGTCCACAAAGTTTAATCCAGATCATGCATGAAGCATGTTCTTAAAGGTCTTAGTGTTAACACCAGTTTTAGCCAACTTGGTTGTTTTCACTACCTGTGATTATGCTTTGGAGTTTGTGATGGCATGTTTTTGCATGGAAGATTACATTTGAGTCCCAGCTAAGGAGTGGTTTGGTCCACATTCATTTTTTCTCTTTCATTAATCTGTTTAGGTCTAGATCTATTCTAATGTATGTATGTTTGCCGACCTTGGAGATAGTTCCAATGGTTGATGATTGTAATGCCAGCCTTGATGATCATTCCAAGGTTGATGAATTGTATAACTACTTGTAATGAAGTCATAAAAAAAGTATCTATGTGTAAAGATGAGAAGATAAGTGTGAAGTGAAAAAGTAAAGTAGAGCAAATGATATTTATTGTGCTTCAATGGAACTAAACCTTGGCATAGTGTAGATGCTACTATCTCAGTTCACCAACTCTAGCAGTGAGCCACCCACCAGCAATGAGCCACCCACCGGCAGTGAGCCACCCCATTGGTAGTGAGCCACCCCATTGGTAGTGAGCCTCTTCTTTTGTAGTGAGCAATCTAGGTAGTGAGCCTCTGATTTTCAGTATTGTTATTACATATTATATTGTGAGCTAACACTCACTGTGGTTTTTCCCTTATTGGGTTTTCCACGTAAAAAATCAGGTGTCTCATGTGCTGAATGTGTGAATGTGTTTAAGTTTCTTATTTCATGCTTTCATGGTTAAAATACAATAACAGTGATTAAGTGGATGATGTGTTAATGGTTCTGAAGTATTGGTTACAACTGATTCACCCCCCCCCCTCTCAGTTGTCTTGCCCTTTTCAACAGGAAAACCTTTTTCCCATGTCAAATTCACAATGGTCGAATCTAGGATAATCTTGAGATAACAACTAATAGTCACATGCCTTCTTTCACATGGGTTTACATAATGATCATTTTGAGACTTAAAATGACAAACCAGTCTTTTCAAAATATATATCCCCTTCTCTCTGGTGATATTCTCCTTCCATTCTTGAAGGAAGATTCATTTCCTGGTTACACTCACAATCATACAAACCATGATTAGTATACCATCAATAAATCATAAAACATTATGATAAAATATTCTCAACAACATGTAATCTCATGTCTAATCTAAGCATGAATCATAATCCATATAATCAATGATTTATTTTGATATTTTCCACAAACATCAAATCATTAACCTATGATTATTTATTCATTTTACCACATAAAAATTAAGATTAAACTTAGTCAAGATTGGGGATGTAACATATCTCACCCCATAAGAATCATCATCGCTGATGATTTAATGTTTCCAAAGATCATAACAACATAAAAAGTGTTTGTTCATCATAATGAAAAGTCTTAAAAGAGATGGGGAAATCTTTGATAAATATCATCATAATTCTCCCATGTGGCATTCTCTTTTGCATATTGGTCCCACTGGACCTTGAATTGAGTTAACTCTTTATTATACAAGTGTAACTTATGTGTTTCGAGCACCCTAATTGGATTGATCACTACCACCCCTAGGTCCTTCACCTGTATGTCATTCCAATCAAGAATAGGAACATGATTATCTACTGCAATAAACTTTTTCAAATATGAAATGTATGGAAAACATTATGCATCATGGCAAGAGTTGGCAATAGAGTAATCATGTATCCAACTAGGTTGACCTCTTCAAGAACTTTGAAGGGACCCACATACCTAGGAGCTAGTTTAGATGTCTTTCCAAACTTAATAGAACTCTTTTGGGCTTTGACTCTTAAGAGGACTTTTTCTCCCATTGAGAAATGCCTTGCAATGCATTTAGCATCTGCATAACTTTTTTGCCTATCATTTGCCTCTACTAGCCATTTCTTAATTAGATGGACTTGCTCTTCCATTTCTAGCTTATCCCAGCTTATAGGAGTTTGAAACTTTCTTCCATATAATACTTCAAATGGAGCCATCTTGATCATGGAATGATATGAATTATTATAAGAAAATTCCACAAGAGGAAGATAATCCCCCCATTTATATTGTTGATCCATGCAATATATTCTCAGTAGTTTTTCCAACACTTAGTTTACTCTTTTAGTTTGGCTATTCGTCTTGGGATGATAAGTAGAGGTTATGTTTAAATAAGTTCTAAGTGAGGAGAATAAGGTTTACCAAAACCTTGATGCCATATAGGCATCCTTATCTAAGATAATCTTCTCAAGAATATCGTGCAATCTAAAAATGTCTTGTACAAATTTGCGGGCTATGATTGGTGCCCCATCTATCAAATTCCCAGGTATAAAATGTGTTACCTTGGTGAGTCTATCCACCACAACTAGAATAGCATTGTGCATATTCCTACACATAGGAAGTCCTTGCACTAAATCCATGCTAATGATTTGTCATTTCCATTCCAGAATCTCATGAGGGTATAAAAGTCCTGCTAGGTGATGGTGTCCTACCTTCACCCTCTGGCATTCTAGACATCCAACCATAAAACTTGCAGCATCCTTCTTCATTCCGTTCTAGAAATATAAAGGCTTCACGTCAGCTAGCAACTTCATTACTTGAGGATGTCTTGAATAAGGTGCATAATGAACCTCTTTCCACATGATATTCCTTAACTCCTCAAAGTTTAGAACATACATCATTCCTTTACACCTTAATAACCCATCTGGTTAAACATAAAATCCATCATATATAGGATTCTGAGGATTCTCCATAAGAGCTTGTTTTACCTGCTCATAATACTCATCTCCCTTAGACTTTTGTAATACCTGATTCTTAAAATTAGAATGTGTGGAGATCATTAAGGAGATATGTCTTCTCCTACTTAAGGCATCTGTCACTCAATTTTCCTTGCCTTTAATGTATTTAATTTCAAAATCATAATCTGATATTACCTCTAACCACCTTCTCTGGCAAACATCTAGGTGTGGTTGAGTAAATAGATATTTGAGTCCTTGATGGTCTATTTTTAGTTCAAAATGCTTTCCAGGCAAGTAGTGTCTCCACATTTGCAGTGCATGAATTACTGCTACCAATTCCAAGTCATCAAGGGCATAATTTTGTTCATAAGTTTTCAATTTTCTGGATTCATAAGCAATAACTTGTCCATCCTAGACACATACACCACCTAATCCTTTTCCTGAAGTGTCGATAATGACTACAAAACAATTATCTGGGTTAGGTACCTTAAAATGGGTGCAATAGTCAATTTTTCTATCAATTGGTCAAATGCATCCTAACATTTTTCTAACCAATCAAATATTATGCCCTTTCTTTGCAAAGAAGTAATAGGATAAGTAATTTTTGAGAAATTTGCCACAAATTTTCTGTAATAACCTACTAGGCCCATAAAACTTCAAACCTCATGTACATTTATTGGTGTTGGCCATTCCAAAATAGCTTCAATCTTGGTCAGGTCCACAACTATTCCCTTAGTTGAAATCATATGACCCAAATATTGCACTTCCTTTTGAAAGAAAGTACACTTTGATAGCTTGCCATCCAATTTGTGCTCTCTCAACCTTTGAAGAATAATCCTTAAATGCTGAAGGTGTTCCTCCTCACTCTTAGAGTAAATCAAAATATCATCAAGGAAAACAAGGACAAACATGTCCAAGCAGTCTCTAAACACACTATTCATTAGGTTCATAAATGTTGCAGGTACATTTGTTAATCCAAAGAGTAGGATAGTGAACTCATAGTGTCCATACCTTGTTCTAAAGACTGTCTTGTGAATATCCTCATCTTTTAGCCGCAATTGATGGTATCCATATCGAAGATTGATCTTAGAAAACATAGTCGCCCCTCACATTTGATTAAAGAGATCGTCAATCTAGGGTAATGGATACTTGTTCTTTATCGTTACCTTATTTAGCATATGGTAATCTATGCATAATCACAATGTACCATCCTTCTTTTTAACAGAAATTATTGACCTTCTCCCCAAGGTGAAACACTGGGTCTTATCAATCCTTTATCAAGCAATTCCTGCAGTTGAGCCTTTAGGTCTATTAACTTGGTTGTGGTCATTCTATACGGAGGTTTAGATATAGGTTCTGATCTTGGAATTATATCTATTGAGAAATCAAAAGATCTTATAGGAAGCAATCCTGGTAGTTCATCTGGAAATACATCCTCAAAATCTCTAAGAAAAGGGTATCTATTCATATTTGATCTCTTCTAATCTATGGATTCCCTCTTCTCAACTCCTTAGAGTTTCTGAGATTCATAAAACATCAAATCATCTTGGAAAATAGTTTCCTTGTGATTATTTATTTTCTCCATTTTAATGGAAAAAAGTTGGCATCCTTTTCTTTGGGCTCTTTTCATCTATAGGGCATATATTTGTCTCAGTTTGACCTCTCTAGGGTTACCTTGTAGAAAGACTTTATTCCCAAGGTCATCTAAGCACTCTATTGTTTAAGCAAAACAATCCACTTTAGCTATATGTCTCCATAACCAGTTTATTCTAGGGATGACATCATATGAGCCTAATGGGGATACATAAAGGTTCACTTCAGTGGAGAAACTTAGGAGTTCAACCTTAGCCTCAAACAAACATTTCTCTACTTGAGCTCTAGTCTGATTTGTATATTAAACTGACCAAGTATTTGCCATGTATCCATATTTTCTCAAAATATTACTTAAAACTTTAGGAGAAATTAAACATTCCGTAGCACCAATATCTATCAAAACTAAAATTGGAAAATCAAATAAAATACCTATGGTTTTATTAGGAGTGATTTGATATTCAGCTTGCCTATTATCCAGGATTGCATGTATTCGTTGCTAAAAAGCTGCCTATTGAGAGGGTAAAGGATTTCCTTAAGGTTGAGTTACTTATGACTTATTGGGGAACTGGTTGGCATAATGACCATGGTGACATGAATAACACCCTCCCATGGGTCCTCACCTTTCATAAGGCTTTCCAAATTTATCTCCATTTTTCTTGGAATTGTTATTTCCTTTCTTTTCACCCTTGGATTCATTTTGATTATTCTTGAATTCCTTGTCACCTTTCTTAGTGAAGTCCTGCTTTGGTTATTTATTTTTCCCTTTATTCCTAGGTTTTTCCTACACTTCTATTAATCTCGCTTAGGTTAATAAAGCATGCTTAATTAGGTGAGTGGTTACAAGGTGTCACCTTTCTACATGTGAGCATCCATTTGCTATCTTGGGAAGATACTTTTCTATCTTTAGTCTGATAGATGGTTGCTCCTGATTGGTCGGTGTTGCCACCTCCTCCCTCTCCCTGGTCTATATAAGCATGCTACCTGGCTTGTATTTTGCATGTCTTACTTTTGTATCCTCTTAATGCAATTTTGATACTAGCATTTGCATTACTCTCTTGGAGACTAACTCTGTGTTGCTATTTTGATTTTATATCATTTGCATTCATAGTTTGGATATCTATTCGTTTGTACTAGTTTTTTGGGTTAATAATCTTTTCAAATTCTAACATGGTATTTTATTATGTGAGCTTTTGGCAACACACAGTCAAGCCAAAAGCTCACATAATAAAATATCATGGACTGTAGAAACATCATGTCTTTAATTCTAACATGGTATCAGATCTATTCTATGTGCAAGGATAGATTTTAGTTTCCTTATTTGAGAAATTCAGGGAAGGGGCTAATAAATCTTATTGTAGTTTTTTGAAAAACCCAGTATGCTCTTCTCTTTTATCTTCGGATGATCTGGAGAATTAGAAAGGTTTGATAGAAACATTTTAATGTCTGGAGTTTGCACATGTGTTTTATAAAATTTAGGTGATAGCATCATTTCTGGATATACTAGCAACATTTTTAGCTATTCCAACACATCTAGGAGGCTTGAGAAAATTAGCTTAGGCTTTCGTTTCACCAAAATTAGAGATTGTCAGACACAGTTGCGGAACCAGGGTTTCAAGCCCAAATCTGACAACTAGCTTGCATATTTGGTGTTTTCAATCAATATTGCAGGTTCCAGCATGCCATTGCTTGTCTCAGGTAGTTGATTCACCTGTTGCATGCCATTTTTTGGTTGCTAAGGTCATTTTTTGTTGCTAAAGGTGTTATGTTTACATTGGATCAACATGTTATGTACATCAGCAAGAAACACGCCTTTTGGGTTTTATTCGCAGCTTAGAAAAACCATCTGGGTATGTTTTAGTTTTTGTATGCAACTCATATATTTTGTAGAAATGAACTCAAAAAGCTACAACAGGACCCCTCTCCATTGACAGTTACAAATTTGAAGGCAGTTTTAAAATGCTTTGTTCTTGCTCATATGAATTCCATTTCCTGATAAATTTTTTTTTATTTTGGTTATTTTTTCATTCTCTATGCACTAGTGTAGACGTTTTTTTATTTTGATGTAGAAAATTTCTAGAAATTATAGATTCTCACCCGTGACATTGCATAGTTATCATTTTTGAAACTTCGGAGGATCATAACTTTCACATACGACCTCGTATCAAGGCGATTCTTTTTTTGAAAGTGCATGATTTTTTGAGTAGATCATAGTGGTGTTGTTAGTTTTGCTTGGCTGAGTTCTAGTATTATAATTTCAGCATACACCCAATTTGTGAGGGTTTTATAATGCATGGAGATCAAGACCACTTAGTATTTCTTGCTAGTGGCAGTTGTAAATGCACTAATATAAAGTGCCAAATCATATTTTCTTAGGGGGGTTCTTTGATTGAGTAAAAAGGGGGTGTCTTATGTGCTCTCTTTGAGTTACATCTTTTATGGAGTTATTGTAATCATTTTGGGGGTCATCATGGATTTCAATTATTTCCATCCTTCTGTTGTTAAGCTAACCTCAAAGAACTATTTGTCTTGGAAACAAGGGATAAATAATCATTGCCTTGAGCAAGATCTATTGCCTAATCTCCTTGGACTCATTCTTGAGCCAACTAACTATGAACAAATGAATGCATGGTTTTACAATAACGACACGGTCTATGGACTAATATGTATTACTATTTCTAAAGATATTCTACATCACATAGAGCACACTGAGTGCCCTTTCACTACTTGGACCATCATCCAGTAGTTGTATAAAGACTTTGGATCTTCATCTGATAGTAATGTTTCCTTGGACGACCAGGCTCTTGTGGATGATACTGAGACTTCTATTGCCTCTTTTTGTGTGGACACATCCTTATGGGATAATCAGTCTATTTGGTTGACATACATTAATGCCCCATCTACAGTTGAGGACATTCCTATTTTACCTATTGCTACTTCAAAGTTCAGAGTTGCTTCTTCAAGGGCTTTAGGCGATTCTTTGTAGTAGGATCATATATGTCTTCTGGATTGACTTCATTGGGACCAATTTCTACCAGACATCTCTTGTTTGTTTATAGAGCCTCACATTTTGGATCTAGATGACACTTTTGAGGACATTCAACTCCTCTTTGATGACAGTCATTTCATCACTGTTATCTCATCTTCCTTGTCTTTGGATCTTGTACCTCCTGGTTCTGCACATGGGATTGGATTGCTTCTACCTTCATGCATTGAGGCATCTTTTAATATTCAAATGGGGACACTTGAGTAGAGTTTTGAGACAAGATACATCATGAGGCTTCCTTCCTCACCTTGCTTTTTTGAGTGGGAGTTACTTCAGCATTCATCATTGGAGTTGTTTCTTCCTAAGGGGAGAAATGTCATTTGCCACAAATGGATCATCTTCAGCATTCATATATGGCCATCCTCTTTCGAAATCGAAGCTACTTCATTATGGAGGGATTTCAAAGTCTCTTTCACTCTCTCTACTTGGGGGGTCTCTTCTCTCTCATTTGGGGGGTTTCTTCTCTCTTCTAGGTGGCTACTTCTCTTTTGGGGGGAATTTTATGTACATGGGTACCTCATTAGGCTTGATTTGCTGGGACCCATCTCTACATCCACCTAAGCTTCACTTAAGGGGGAGTGTTAGTGTAGGTTTTTATTTCCTAGTTGGGTTATTTATTTTTCCCTTTATTCCTAGGTTTTCCTACACTTCTATTAATCTCGCTTAGGTTAATAAAGCATGCTTAATTAGGTGAGTGGTTACGAGGTGTCACCTTCCTACATGTGAGCATCCATTATCTATCTTGGGAAGATACTTTGCTATCTTTAGTCTGATAGATGGTTTCTCCTGATTGGTCGGTGTTGCCACCTCCTCCCTCTCCCTAGTCTATATAAGCATGCTACCTGGCTTGTATTTTGCATCTCTTGCTTTTGCATCCTCTTAATGCTATTTTGCTTCTAGCATTTTCATTACTCTCTTAGAGACTAACTATGTGTTGCTATTTTTATTTTGTATCATTTCCATTCATAGTTTAGATATCTATTCATTTGCACTAGTTTTCTAGGTTAATAATCTTTTTAGATTCTAACACTTTTCACCCTTGGATTCATTCTAATTATTCTTGAATTCCTTGTCACCTTTCTTAGTGAAGTTTTGCTTTTTGTCCCTTTTCTTAAATGACTAGGAGGATTGGGACCAATTAAAATTTTTACGGTTCCTTTCCCTATATGCAGACATGGATTTCAATTTTTTTCCTATTTAATAACTTTCTCATAAACTTGGTCCATTTAAGTGGGACCATGCACATCAACTTCCCCTCAAATTTAGGCATTCAAACCCATAATAAACATTCATATGTGAAACCTTTCATCCTGTTGATATTGGGGTACATATTTGAGGAGTCATGTGAACTTTTCCTAGTACTCATTCATCGATGAGTCACCATGTCTTAGATTTGAAAAATCTATAAGTTTCTAATCAAAATACAACTAACACAACCATCTTTGTCTGAAAAGTTACACAAACCTTTCCTAAGTTAGACTCATGGATTGCAGTTTTAACTCTATTTTCTTGTTCATCCACTAGGTGGATGCCTCACCTGCCAATTGGTATGATCCCCATACCACTTTGGTGATTTCTGAATAGTTTCTTATTTCAAAATATTTTTCCATTTCTGTAACCCATGCCTCCATGGCATCTCCACTTACAGTCCCATCAAACTTGGGAGGAGTAACTTTTTTCATATCTCTAGATAATTTTAGAGCCAAATGGCTTCTTTTATCCTCATTTTGTCTTATTTCAGAGTTATTCTCTGCTGGTCCACTTTGGGTGGTGTTTTCATGATGTTCCTCATCATCACCCCTGTGGTAGGCTTCCTTCCTGGGTCCATGCTAATTCCTGACCTCTTGCTCTAAAGTTCCTATTCTTGCCCTCATCTCATGGAGCATAGCAAGGGTCTGGTCAAGTTTTGAATCGGAGTGGCCTGAAGGTTGCCCTTCTTCCTAGCTATCTCCCATATTGGTTCTTGTCTGAACCATGCTGCAATCTACTTCTCTTGAAGTTTGTAGATTAATCATTCAATTAGGTTTTCATACTATTGAATCCATTCATCAACATTAATCCATTCTCTTTTATGCAATCTTAACAAGAAAGGAAAGATTTGCCAAAATTCAAAATTACTTTATAGTTTTCATGGACTACATATAATCCATCAATTGTTACAATTTTTCACATCTTGCAACTGCAAGTCACTTTCAGATTGGGAGATCTTCCCATGTTTATCCTCATCCTTGAGGTTCATCAAATTAGACTTAGGAGGTGGATGTACTCATAGGTACTCATCCGTAACCTCCTGAGTAACAATAGGATTATTAGGATCACTTCCCAATGTTGGTTTCTTAGGTGTATAGGGTTTCACTGATTTATTTCTAGAGATAGGAGTAGTAGCCCTAACTACTTTGTCATTCTCCTACTTAATGTGTTTAATAGCATCAACAAAAGTTTCATCATTAGACAACCATGCACCTTTCAAGTAACCAGTTTGGCCAAGGCTTTTCATTCTTGAGGCTCGCTCCCTCATAGCCTTGAGGTAACCTCCATTTCCTGTTACCTTCTTCCTAGGTGATGTTCTTATTCTTACCATTCTAGAAAAAGAACATCCAAACATTAGCAACTATTAATGTTTGAGGAATATTTCATGTAGTGAGCTCATAGGTCCATGTATTGAACCTAGCTTTGATACCATATCTAACATGTCAACTCATATTAGTATCCAAATTATCAACTCAATTTACCATTAAGTAAATAGTCATTATCAACATAATCATGTTTATGTTTAATGATAATCAATTTCATAATCAATAATTAAAATGCATATCTTTTTTGGATAATTTCAAAATTGAAATTCACAACATATTCAAAGATAACATATTAGTAAATCCTTTCACTATACAATCATAATGTTTTGCACATGGCAATAATGATAAGTTTTACATAAAATTCCTGACTAACAAGTCATATAATAAAATATATTGCATCTAAAGTGTTGATATTTGTCTTCATAAGCCTTGGGATGTCTTCTACTTGGGAAGGAGAGCATGACCCGAGTGCTTTTCCTCCAACCACAGACTTGCAGTCCCCCACACAACTTCCTACCTAGAAGTGGCCCTACCCTTCACGAAGGGAATAGATATAAGGAACCAATAGGTTTTCCATCTGAGTTTTTAGTGTTGTGTCCTTCATAATTCCTCACGGTCATACAACTATAGATCCACTCTAACTATGTATGAAAGTACTAGAAGAATTATACCATTTGGAGCACAATGAACTGACTAATGCATGCAGAGACGGATGCATTACTTTGGCCAAAAATTGAATATACATAGACGTTTAACAATTAATGTAGTTGATTGTTCACACACTCTAAGTCAACTTAGAAGCTATCTCATCCTGCAGAGGTTTTAGACATAACTTGTCTATTCATGATTTATTTTAGTCAGTCTGACTTGGTATCTTTCCTTAAACCAAGATAAGTACACATATACATTAACAATAGCATTAGGTAATTCTTAGACCATCTGACTAGTTTACTAACTCTAATTTTTGGAGTTCAATCAAAGATTTCTTGTTGCAACTGCAACATAGAAACTGTGACTACCTACCACCTTATTCCTTATTGCAAAAGTTTGTATTCATAAATGTTTGATATCTAGTATCAACACAAGAGAGATTTGTTTAAAATTTTAGAATTTCTGTAAGGAACTCATTGGGACCGAGGATTCTCATCTAATCCTTTCCAATGATGACTTTACTTGGTTTACTCAAAAATAAAATATAATAGAGTTGTACGTTTACCAACGTTTGTCCATAAATAGGTTATCTATCTCTAACCCCATAAGATATAACAATCTTGTTCTTGGGAAATAAGAGACTATCACATATTCGACAATAATAACTATTTATATCAAGTACCAATAACTCTCTTCATTCATGAAGGTTAACTAGAGTTCTTGCAAAATAGTTCCATAATATCATTGTATCATTCAACCTCATTGACTAAAGGTTTCTTTGACTACCACTTAATTAGTGGTATTAGCAACATGCATGCATTAAACAACACTAGTTCTATTTTAAGCTACTCCAACTCAAGGTTGTTGAGAGCCTCATTATGACTCACAGCCTTACTGGATTAATGTTTATAAAGAAGTACCTTAACTGGTAGCTTTATTCTCAGCGGACCACCCACGAGGTGCGACAATGTGATAATAACACTATCTTAATAATGGACAGCCATACAATATCCATGGAACACATTAAATAGTCCATACCACCTCACAAATAAGAGAGATAATAATAAAAATGTAAGCATTCAATAGAGTAGGGTTGGGTTATAGCCTTGTTATCTCCAGTTTCACCATTCCTGACATTATGCTAGTGAACATGGTCGGCGTTCTACGTACATGTAGACACATCAAATCTAGCAATATGTATACATAAAGAAATATGAGTACATAGACATATACTTCAGCTGCCACCTTTCCATTCATATGGCGAGCCATATGATAATTAAAAAGAATCAATAACATAGCTATTGACATATAACCAGATTTAACAAAGACAACCTTCAAATAATGGTAGCATAGCTATTGTACTAGAGTATGGAAATAACAATAATAAGCTTTGAGTAAATGACAGCATAGCTATTGAGTATAGCTTAGAAATATCAGAAACAAGTTTCATCCCAAGAAACAATCTTAAATCAAACATGAACAATCAACATGCATGGCACAGGGGTTCGGTCTTGGCCGACATGCAACACCACTCAGCATAGTGGCAGCTAAAGGAGAACAATGATATGTAACACTACATTTTCTATCATAGTAGAAGCATATATGGGATTACCTGAGCACTTCAACCTCAGTTCTTATCGAATCCCTTAAGCTCCTTCGTGAGCTATATCTCGCCAATGACCGTGTTCTCCTTCCTTTCATTCCTCCTACTAGAAGCATACATGCCAAAAATGAAAATAGCTAACAACAATATTATCCACTTCTCTTTCAAGCATATGGGATTCTCTCAACTCCCCCAAACTCCATGATGCAAAACTATCTCCTCCTAAATCTCCACAAGAGGGCATGCCATCAGCCAGCTACCCTAATCACCCCTGTGTTATTCCCACTCCTTCCCTTGTTTTGAGGGTTGTGGGAGAAATGCTCTCCTATGTGGGGATGAAGATATAATCTAAAATTAAATTCTAACATGAAGAAATAAATATTAATATTTTAATAAAAACCATTATCTTTATCGCTATATCATTACTTAACAAATATATAAATAATATACATATCGACTCAATGGTAACATTACCATTTCAATGAAAGTTGATATTCGACAACAACTAAGTGACAAGAATGGATCGAGACCTTCCCCCTCATCACCACCTTATGCTTACATCAACTTCAGATACTGAGCAAAGTAGAGAAAGAGATCGTGAAACTCTTTTGACCAAATCAATGAAGTTAACATTGGAAAACCTTTTCCTCGTGTCAAATCGATAATGGTCAAATCTAGGATAATATTGAGATAGCAACTAACAATCACATGCCTTCTCTCACATGGGTTCACATAATGATCATTTTGAGACTTCAAATGGCAAACCTGTCTTTTCAAAATATCTATCCCCTTCTCTCTGGTGATACTCTCCTTCCATTCTTGAAGGAAGAATCATTTCCTGGTTACACTCATAGTCATACAAACCATGATCAGTGTATCATCAATAAATCAAAAAATATTATGATAAAATAATCTCAACAACATGTAATCTCATGTCTAATCTAAGCATTAATCATAATCCATATAATCAATGATTTATCTTGATATTTTCCACATACATCAAATCATTAACCTATGATTATTTATCCATTTTACCACATAAAAAGTAAGATTAAGCTTATTCAAGATTTGGGATGTAACACTATACATGATTTGTTTATACATTCATCATATTCATGACATTATGTATACACTACATAGCATTTTCATGACATTATGTATATGACACTTCACATTATATATGATGATCAATTATGATTATAAATGTTGTCATATTTATTATTTCTCTATGATGCTATGAAATATTTAGACAAAGATATACAATGATATACCCTAAATCATGTGACTTGTGTTATGCCATATTATCATTTCATATTATTATGATCTTATTTGGGGGAGTGAGCATCGAATCTATTATTTATTGTATATATTTGAGAATCTATTTATATGATGTGATTTGTGAGATGAGATCTATTGAGATAGATTTCATGCATATTAGGAGACTAGAGATGTGGTGTGTATGACATTATAAAATGTGGTTTAATGTGTACAATGAGTTTATGCCATTATATAATGTGGTTTGATCTTCTTCTTGATGTAAATGGAGTTTGAAGCCTTATTCTTATTTTCTCCCTTTGTGCATGTTTATTTTAAAGAATAGAATAATACTATTCTATGCTATAAATAGTGTTATGACTTATTAAGGGTTTTTCATTTGGTCTTAGAATTGTCTTAACATGAGTAGGCTTATTCTTTTGTTAGATGTAAGAGTCTATTGACTCATAACCATGAAGGGTATGAACTTTCCTAAAAAGGGTTTAGTTCTACATAGGATAGATAATGTGTCATGTTTAAAAAGGATATTTCCTAAATATTAGTCAATGTTTCCGTGAACCTCTCTTAAAAATGTACAAGTGTGTGGATCTATGCTTAATCTCTCTTAGCAAGGAGGGGTGATACTTGAAAGCATGAGAATGGTTGGGAGGTAACTATACCCCCATTGGATTGGAGCTTGCACCTACATGGAGATTGAACTTTAATAAGAGATTGTTAATCTTCAATTTCCTTATTTTAATTTATGTTGAAAGTTTATCTACAAGTTGTAAAATGAGATTGTTCCTTAACAACATTCAAATGTTGTAAAAATGTATTGAAGCATGTATTCTATGAAATTATATGTTTAGAATTTGTGAACTACTTCATACCATTTAGTTTTGGAAGAAATGAATAATAATTATTTTAGCTCATGAATGAGTGGTTGGATAGACTCATTTTTTGAACCTATGAATAGGCCCCTAATGTTTTGGTATAAGGTGTTATTAAATAAATAGTTTAAGTTGCTATGGAAATATTAAATTTGTCTTTGAACATTAAATATAAAGTTTCATTCCATTTTATAATAATGGGGATGTGTAGAAATTTACTATATGATATGTTGTTTCAATAGGAAAAATCATCCCTTATCATCTTGGTTGAAATTTTGTAGAAATTATCAATTTTTGCATGCTTGTTGTCTATCTAAAAAATCATCCCTGGATGATTTAAAATAAATTAGGGCTTATCCTTAAATATAAAACCCTAAGACATAAGTTAAGATATTTTTGTGTTAGTTGATTCACAATGCTTAGTTGGAGGAAATCAATGAGGCCCATTTGGCAAGGCATGTATATGCCTAAAAAGGGTGGAGACCACTACTACATAGGTTAGAAACCCTAGGTTCTATCTATTAGGACTTAGGAAGCAAGAAAAGGATTTAGACACAAACCCAACCTATCAAATTTACCATGAAAATTAATGAAGAAAAAAACCTTTTTCTCTTAAGGGTCTTAAGAGACTCTCTTGGTCCAATGTAGCCTAGAATGATTAGGAGACCTATGGAATGAAATGAGGCCTCTATTACCATTCCCTAACCCACCTTGATAGGTTGGCACTGTTAGTTCAACCTCACAAGGTGTGGAAGAAAAATATGACTATTAGAACATTCGCATTGCTCTCAAATGAGACATTTTGGAAGAATACATTCATTATTTGCACAATCAAATAGTCTGGAGTTGATAGAAACTAAGATAATTTATTGTAGATGGACCTAACATCCTCCTTTAGGTGCAAACAAAACATTCCTAGGTGCCATAGATTTAGAGAATCACTGCATCAAAATTTGACAACTTTTTTCTCTTAGAGCTCTTAAGAGACTCTCTTAGTCTAATGTATTTTAGAAGAATTGGGAGACCTAGGGAATGAAATGAGACCTCCACTAGAATTCACCAACCCACCCTAATGTGTTGGCACTATTAGATTAGTCCCATAGATATGTCTATTGGTAATTGGACACTGCTCTCAAATGAGGCATTTTGTAAGAATGCATTCACTATCGACATAGTCAAATAGTATGGAGTTGACAAAATATGAGATAGGCTATTGTAGATAAACCCAACATCCACCTGTAGGTGCCAAAAAGAATTCCTAGGTACCGCACATTTTAAGAATCACTACATCAAAGTTTGACAACTTTTTACTTTTAGGGTTCTTAAGAGACTCTGTTGGTCCAATGTAGCCCAAAAGGATTAGGAGACCTAGGGAATGAAATAAGGCCTCCACTAGAATTCACTCACCCACCCTAACTTGTGGCATTGTTGGTTCAATCCCATGAGATGCAGAAGAAAAAATATGTCTATTGGCAACTTTACATTGCTCTCAAATCAGACATCTCAAATACTCTAGATTTCATAGAACTAAGATGGGCTATTGTAGATGGACCAAAAATCCACCTATAGGTATAAAAAAGGCATTCCTAGGTACCACGATTCTAAGAATTACTGTGTTAAAGTTTGATAAATTTCTACTCTTAGGGTTCTTAAGAGACTCTCTCAATCTAATGTAGCCTAGAAGGATCAAGAGACTTGGGTAATGAAATGAGGCCTCCCCTAGAATTTACTTGTCCATTCTAATGTGTTGGCACTATCAGTTCAGTCCCATGAGGTGTGAAATAAAAAAATGGCTATTGGTACCCTTACATTGCTCTCAAATGAGGCATTTTGTAAGGATTCATTCATTGTCAGCATGGTCAAATGGTCTGGAGTTGACAAAAAATGATGTAGGCTATTGTAGATGGACTCAAAATCCTCCTATAGGTGCAAAGGAAACATTCCTAGGTGCCACAGATCCTGAGAATCATTGCATCGAAGTTTGACAACTTTTTTCTCATAGGGATCTTAAGAGACTCTCTTAAACCAATGTAGCCCAAAAGGATCAAGAGTATTGGGGAATGAAATGAGTCCTCTGATAGAATTCATCTAGCCACCTTGACATGTTGGTACTATCAGTTTAGTCCTATGAGATGAAGAAAAAGTATGTCAATTAGCAATTTTACACTACTCTCAAATGATGCATTTTGCAAGAATGCATTCAACGTCGACATGGTAAAAAAGTATGGATTTGATAGAATCTAAGCTAGATTATTGTAGATGGGCCTAAGATCCATCTATAGGTACAAACAAAAAATCTCTAGCTGCTACAGATTCCAAGAATCATTGCGTCAAAGTTTGATAATGTTTTGCTCTTAGGGCTTTTAAGAGACACTCTTGGTCCAATATAGATAGAAGGATTGAGAGACATAGGGAATGAAACAAGGCCTCCAATAGAATTAATCCACACACTCTAATGTGTTGGCACTATTAGTTCAATCCCATGAGGTGTGGAAGGAAAAATATGGCTATTGGCACCTTTACATTGCTCTAAAATGAGGCATTTTGCAAGAATGCATTCATTGTGGTCACGATCAAATAATTTGGATTTGATAGAAACTAATATAGGATATTATAGACAATCCCAGAATCCTCCTATAGGTATAAAGAAAATGTTCCTAGGTGCCATAGATTCTAAGAATCATTGCATCAAAGTTTGACAACCTTTTGTTCTCAAGGCTCTTAAGAGACTCTATTAGTGCAATGTAGTCTGGAAGGATTGAGAAAATTGGGGAATAAAATGAGGCCTCCACTATAATTAACCTAGCCACTCCAATGTGTTGGCACTGTTGGTTTGGTCCCATGAGATGTGGAATAAAAAATATGGATATTGACAACTTTACACTACTCTCAAATGAGGCATTTTGCAAGAATGCATTCATTGTTAGCATGGTCAAATAGTATAGAGTTGACAAAAACTAAGATAGAATATTGTAGATAGACCTGACATCCTCTTGTAAGTGTAAAAATAATATTCCTAGGTGCCACAGATTCTAAGAATCACTGCATAGAAGTTTGACAATTTTTTTCTCTTAACACTTTTAAGAGACTCTCTCAATCCAATGTAGCCTAAAAGGATTGGGAGACCTGGAGAATGAAACAAGGCCTCCACCAAAATTCCACTACTCATCCTGACATGTTGACACTTCTAGTTTGGTCCTACAATGTGTAAAAGATAAAATATAACTATTGGCACCTTTACACTACTCCTAAATGAAGCATTTAGTAAGAATACATTCATTATTGGCATGGTCAAATAGTCTCAAGTTGATAGAAAATAAGATAGATTATTGTATATAGACCCAACATCCTCTTGTAGGTGGAAATGAAACATTTCTAGGTGCTATAAATTTTGAGAATCACTACATCAAAGTTTGACAAATTTTTGCTCGTAGGCTCTTAAGAGACTCTCTTGGTTGAATGTATCCTAGAAGGATCAGAAGACCTGGGGAATGAAACAATGCCTCCATTAGAATTCATCCACCCACCCTAATGTGTTGCCACTGTTTGTTCATTCCCATGAGGTGTGGAATGTAAAATTTCACTCCTAGCACCTTTTCATTAGATGAAATTAAATCCACATGTTGTGCCTGGCACACACGCCTCATAGTTGCTCAGTAAAAATGGTGACCCCCTTCTGTTGATTTGCATGGTTTTTCTTGTCTCTAACCCATTTTAGTTTTCAATCTAGTCTTGCAAGATTTATGTCCTCATTGATTATCTTCATTTGAGTATGGAGTTTGTTATTGATTGACATGATTTTGGATGGACATGGATGTTCTTGAGGTCCTAGTTGCATGAGCATAAGGAATTCAAGATTTTTAGAGTTCTACAATGATAATGGTGGAATTTTTGGTCAAAATAGATTCATGGTATGAGTGTCTAATAGAGGACCTAGTGTTCGTTTTCCCATGGTAATTCATCAAACCTTAGAAAGAAGGTTTATATTGATGCTACAATGTTGGTACTATTATTATAATAGTGTCGTGGAGCACATTTTACCCTTTATTCCATGAGCATTGTCCATGCCCAAAGAATTATTGCTATAACAGTCTTAGGAGCATTCTTGACTCTTTATTTTACTCCTTTAGATGCATTGCAAAGTTTCATAGGATTGTTACTATGTTTGCCCCTCAAGATCCTTATCTTCCTAGGGTTTTAAGAGCCTTATTTCATATTTTCTTGGATTGACAAGGTTTCATGAAATTTCTAATGGATCTCTCTATGGTTGCAGGTTAGGTGATGTTTCTTCAAGATTTCAACAAGTTAGATGAGGGTTTCATGGAAGATTATTGACATCACAACGATAACAAAGGCCATTATCAATCAAGATATTGTCATGATAAGGTCATTCAAATGGTGTTACAAAAATAGGAAGATTTCATAAGAAGAAGGAAATGTCATCATGGTAGTGAAAAGGGTAGTTGAAAAGGTCTTTTGTTGTCTTATAGAGTCATGAACATATCAAGAAGGGACTTCCATAGTCCAAAATAATCAAAGATTACCCCAACCCATTAAGATAGTCATATAGGAAGGTATCCCAATTTTTTAAATGTCTAAGTGAGGATTGTATGAGCATGGTACAACATTAATAAAGGTCCTAAAACAATTAAGGAAATTACACACATAGTGAGAGGGATTATTATAGTCCAAGTGTTGGACACACTAGGATACTGAGAGGGTGAGTGAATCAGTATCTAATCAAACTTCAAGTTGTCTGGAACAGATTAAAGCTTAAGAATTACAGCATCAACATAAACATGAAGGATTAACACAATGCACATCAACACATAACACGAGATATAGGTGGAAAACCCAAGAAGGGAAAAACCACGGTGAGGATTAACTCACAATATATGAAGCTCAAAATTACAACTTTGTTTTAGGGCTACAACCCAAGGAAGCTACTACTCTCTGAAAACTTTGATTTAGGGTCACTCTTAAGGAAGCTACTACTCCCTGAAGAATTTGTTTTAGGGTCACTCCCAAGGAAGCTACTACTCACTGAATTGAGAACAAACTTACAAAAGATTACAGTATGGCAGTCTTTCTACTACTTAAAAATTGACATTGACACTCATAGCTTTGATGATTGCAATTCTACCTCTTCACACTTCCTTTTGATGATTGGATCAGTTAGACACAATCTACACTTGATCACTTTCACAAATATGTCTTCAAGAAGAATCAGGACAACATCTACAACTTCTTCTCTTTCTCCTTCAGTCGCACATCATAATGCATTTATTATGCTCATTATCTTGTTTGTGAGCCTTATCAATCACTTTGCAATCACACCTCACCTAACTCAATTTGATTTACAATTTATACATGATATTACATTGATTACATTGCTTTTTAGCCAGAGACAATATGAAAAATACATTCACAAGTCAGCTAGACAACATACAACATGAAACATGTAGAGGATAAGTCCTAAACAAGACCACACGTTACACTAGCAGAAGACCCATGCCTTGTGGACACCAACACTTGCTCAAATAGGTCCAAAACATTCTTCACAGCAACAAACACCAAGGAATTACATCCGCACACTCTATTCATTTGAAAATAGGATAGCCTTAAGCAAAAACATGTGAATCTTGAAGCATAACAGCCACAACAACTTGATAACCTTGTGCTTTACTGGAAACAAGAAAGATCTTCATGAACCTCTTCCAGATGAGTCTATAGGAATCATACATCTCTAGAAACTCCTTTACATCCACACATCAAATATTTTGTGCCACACATCTTCAACCATGAACTCTGGGAACAACAATTCGTTTGTAACACTCTACAACATACTGTCATTGAAAAATTGAGCTTGCAGATCACCAATAAACTTGAAACTATAAGGAAGCATGTAATGTGCATCTATAAACATGTACACAAAACTACAAAGTCAACCATTCACTTCTAGAGTAATGTGGAGCATTCCAATAGGCCTTTAACACCAACTCACTCTGTTAGAACACATGTCGGTACTCTATCATGCATAACTTTCATAGCGAAAGGACAGATAATCTAAAACTTTGGAATTATCACCTTCACTAAACCTTAAACATAGTTCTAGAACCACATAACCATAAATGCTAATGTGGAGGAATGCAGAGTAGTCTCCCAAATAGTATTCAAAGGTATTCATCCTATAGCAGAAATTGTCACCAACTTCCAAAGGCCAAACCTTATTTGTATCAACATATGCATTCTTAGGAATAGTAGGAGAGACCATATAATATGCTTGATGCCACCAGTAATATCTTCCAACATCAACAACACATTTGATCTTCTTAGTGCTTCTATTTCCCATTTTAATGTATCTTCTTGATGCTTCTAATTCTCGTCTTAATATAACTTCATACTCAACTCTCCATTGATCAAGGCATGACATCCAATCATGAACTTCAGTAACCTCATTATATTCAACATGACATCCAACCATGAACTAAATCTTCTTTTCTCAATATGAAGTGACATCCAACCATGAACACCATCACACATCCATGATAGTGTTGACATCAATGACAACCTTCTGAACCATATGTGTAACAATGTCCCCCTTTGGCATTGATGGCAAGACATACCTACACATTCTCCCCCTTTGACATCAAGGACAAAGGGCAACTTCTTCTCTCTTAGGGCATAATTTCTTCTTGCAACAAATAGACTCCCCCTATCATCAATAACCACTCCCTGCTCCCCCTGAGAGGTAGCTACCATCAGTCTAGGAAAAAGATATAACCTAAACTCCTCTTGGACAAATGCACCACTATGCATCTAGCAAGAAGGAGGGGCAATTACCCCTAATCTCTGTTAGAGACCCTCAAAAGTGTCCTTTACAAGGGCCTTTGTGAAAATATCTACAATCTGATCCTTTGTTGGAACATATTCCAACCTTACTTCCTATTTTGCCACCTTCTCTCTCAAAAAGTGATACCTGATTACTATATGTTTGGTTCTAGAATGCATCACTAGATTCTTGAAATATTGATAGCACTTGTATTGTCACACAAAATAAGAATAGGCTCATCATACAATACCTTGATATCCTTTAAGGTTTGCTTCATCCACAACACTTGTGTACAATAGGATGCTGCTACAATATACTCTACCTCTGTAGTTGATAAGGACACTGAATCTTGCTTCTTGCTCTTCCATGAAACCAATCCACTTCCTAAAAAGAAAGCACTGCCACTTGTACTCCTTTTGTCATCAACAAAACCAACCCAATTAGCATTAGTGTAGGCACTCAAATAAAAGTCATTACCTCTTGGATACCATAAGCCATAATCTAGAGTTCCTTTCAAGCATCTAAATATCCTTTTCACTACCTTCTCATGTGTTTTCTTGGGATTGGCTTGATATCTACAACCACACATACTGCATGCATAATATCAGGTCTAGAAACAGTCAAGTACAACAATCCTCCAATCATAGATCTATAGATAGTCTAATCCACCTCTGGAGACTCATCATCCTTGCTCAAGTGACATTCAGTGACCATGGGAGTACTTACTAGTTTTGAATCCTCCATACCAAACTTCTTCAACAACTCTTTGACATACTTATCTTGAGAAATAAAGATACCACTATCTAGCTGAGTAATTTGAAGTCCAAGGAAGAAATACATCTCACCAATCATAGACACCTCAAACTCTTTTTGCATCTACTCTACAAACCTCTTACACATATCATCATCTCCAGCAAAGATGATGTCATCAACATATACTGCAACTATGAATATCATGTATCCTTCTTCCTTGGTGTAAAGATTGCTATATGCAGTACCTTTCTTGAGGCCCTGATTAAGTAAGTTCTTGTCTAGCCTAGCATACCAAGCCTTGGGTTCTTGCTTGAGACCATACAAATCCTTCTTGAGTTTGCACACCATGTTTAAATCTTCTAATATCTAGAAACCATCTAGTTGTTCAATATAAACCTCTTCCTCTAGATCACTATTCAAGAAAGCTAACTTAACATCCATTTGATATACCTTGAAGTTATTATGAGTAGCAAGAGCAAGGAACATTATGATTGCCTCCATCCCAGCTACTGGAGCAAAATTATCCTTAAGGTCAATGCCTTCAACTTGTGCGTATCATTTGCATACCAATCTTTCTTTGTTCCTTACAACTTCACCTTCTTCATTCATCTTGTTCTAGAACACTCACTTTGTTCCTATAATATTCTTATTGGCTGGTCTGGGAACCAATTCTCATGTCTGATTCTTCTCAATCTAATCCAATTCTTCTTCCATTGCCTTTATCCATCCATCATCTTTGATGGCATCAACAAAATTTTTGGGTTCTACTTTTGATAACAAACATAAGTTTACTTTCTCATGTATTTTAGCAAGCCTTCTCCTTGTATGTACACCTTCATCCTTATCTCCAATGATCTGATCTACTGAGTGGTTATTCTGAACATACTTTGCTGGAGTCTTAGGCATCTGTTCTGGTTCTTATTCCTTTTCTTCTTTCACTTCTTCTTCTTCATCTTCAATGCATGGAAAGATATTAGATTCAAAGTCCTCTGATTCTTGTAAGATCTGATACAGGTCTTCATCTACTATGACATTTGTGCTTTCAATCATTTTTCCCAACCTCTTGTTGTAGCATATATAAGCCTTTCTTTTGTTTGAGTAACCAAGAAAGATTCCTTCATTACTTCTTGAGTCAAACTTTCCTAGGTCTTCTTCATCTCTTCTGATATAACATTTGTTGCCAAAGATCCTAAAGTATCTGACAGTGTGAGGTCTTCCATGCTATAGCTCATAAGGGGTCTTTGTGTTGTTGAATCTCAGTTACACTTTGTTAATTAGATAGACAACAATGTGAATTACTTCCTTCCAATACATATCAGGTAGGTCTGCATCTTTCAACATTGCTCTTGACATCTCCTACATGGTCCTATTCTTCCTTTCAACTAGCCCATTTTGTTGAGGGGTTCTAGGAGCTGATAGATGTCTCCTAATACCATGATCTTCACAAAACTTTTCAAATTCATTTTAAGTAAACTCATCTCCTCTATCAGACCTCAAACATTCAATCTTAGTATCTGTTGCATTCTCAACCATAGCTTTGAACACCTTAAATTTATGAAGGGCATCTAATTTTTCTCTTAAGAAAGTAACCCAAGTCATTCTAGAATAATCATCAATGAGAAACATAAATTACCTCTCACCTTGTTGACTCTTTACTTTTGTAGGGCCACATAGTTCAGTGTGAATCATCTCTAATGGCTTTGAAGAGGAATACTCCTTGATTTTGAAACTTGTCTTTGTCTGCTTTCCCATCTGACATTCCTTGCATACTATGTTTGCAGGCTTGATTATCTTAGGCATGTCTCTCACTGCATGAGTAGAACTGATCCTTACCATATTATCAAAATTGTTGTGTCCCATTCTCATGTTCCACAACCAACACTCACTGGATTGAGCCAACAAACATGTTTTTCCATTTACCTCTTTTAGATGATAGATATCACCATATGTCTTGATACCTTTTGCAACTAGTTTTCAAGACCCTGCCTTCCTGATTTCACAACCTCTAGCATAAAAGGTGAGATTATAACCATTGATGTGCATCTGACTGACACTAGGAATATTATGCTTTAGCCCTTTGAAATAGAGGACATCCTTAGTCCTATTCTTCCCATCAATGGTTATAGCACCTTTTCCACAGATTTGTGCTGACTCATCACCACCAAACTTGACAACACCACCATCCCACTTCTCAAGGTTGATAAACTTCTCCTTGTGACTAGTCATATGATTTGAGCATCCACTATCAATTACCCAAGCCTTGGCTTCTTCTTTTGCATGAAAGGCAGTCCATACAACCATTGATCTATCATTATTTTGGCCTATTTGCAAGGCATTAGTCTTCTCACATTTTCCAACATCATCCTTTTTGTCACCAACCTTAAGGCCATAAAAAGTGTTTCATCATTTAAATCATCATGATCCTCATCTTCTTTAGAACAACTAGTCTCTATGGAATATAGACTTCTTTTAAACTTGTCTCTTTTGTTACTACCCCTTGATTCTTTAAAAGGACATTTAGAAGCAAAGTGACCAACCTTTCTATAATTGAAACATTTAAAGGGTAACTTACCTTTGTATCTGTCAGTGCCCCTCTTCAGTCTTCTCACAAAATTTGTTTCAACTTCATCAGAGCTGTCATCTTCATCAGCAACTCCATCCTTGTCTTCATACCAACTTTGAAAGCAACTTCTCTCTTTGGAGCATCACTGCCAAATTCTCTCATTTCAAAGGTAATAAGGGAACCAAACAATTTGTCTACAATGCATGTATCCAAGTCTACATTCTCTTCAATAGAAGATACCTTATGACTATAAGATTTGGGAAGAGATCTCAGAACCTTCTTCACAATTTCATTATCTTCAACTTTACCACCAAGACCTGTAATGCCATTCACCACTTCATTCACCCAGAGCATATATCCAACAATGTCTCCATCCTCTATCATTTTTTAGGGTCTCAAATAATTTTCTTTTGAATATTTGCATCTTTGCTTGCTTTACTTTCTTTTCTCCTTCATAAATGGTTTCAAGTTTAATCCAAACTTATTTAGCAGAACTGTAACTCATTACCTTTGAAAGTTCTAAATCATCTAACCCACTCATGATAGAAAACTTTGCCTTGTCACTGTTATCATACAACTTAACTTCATCTGCATTTGTAGGAATAGTAGCAGGAACTTTGTAACTAGTCTTGACAGAGTCCAAAACACCACACCCTAGAGAATTGATAGAGGCCTCCATCCTTAGCTTGCAAAAAGTATAATTTGTTCCATCAAATCTAGGTATCTTGCTGGATCCATTAAGTGTCATCCTGAACCTTCCTCAAGCTGTTAAGCTTCCTTTAGAAGAACTTGGCTCTGATACCAATTGTTGGATACACTAGGATACTAATAAGGGGGTGAATCAATCTCTAATCAGACTTCAAGTCCTCTGGAGTAGATTAAAGTTGTTTAGGGTAAAATTTGGATAATTGGTTTTTTATTAGTTTGTGTGTATCCTCCTTTCACCCTAAGACATTCAAGGACCTTGGGTCAAGTAGGAATCTACCATCAGGCCCTTGATCACTCAAAATGTAGGGAAAAATAGATTTGCGTGATTTGATTTCTTGATTATGCCCAATTGTTGCTCAAAACCCTAATTATGCAAATATGGAAGCAAAAAGACAAATTACCAAAAATGCTGCTATAAAAAGATGTCAAATAACAGACAAATGTGTACCAATTTTTGAAGTTCAAGAACCAGAATAGTCAGGGACTAATGAGTGGGTGCCCTAGTCCAGTGCCTTGATTTTTGTCAGGATCTAGGAACTTTATCTACAACCTATTCCTGGTGTCTCAAAGATTCTTTCGTTGCGGGATCTAGAGGACTAATGAGTGGGTGCCTGATTCCAGGTCCCTATTTTCATCTCTAATCTACAATTCTGACACTCTGTAACCCTTCTCTACAACTCCACTTTTCCTATTTCTTCAACCTGTAACCTGCAATCATGGGAAAATGGGGAGGGGGTTGTGGTGTTTAGAGGCTTGCCTCAGTCAAGCCCCGGAGAGATACAATTCTTTCGAACACTATTGTTAGAGAAAGTGCATGTCCTTGGAGGATAGAGGCAACAACCAAATGATAAATGATCAAAAGCACAATTGATATCACCTTGTAGTGAATATCTCATGGAAGGAAGAAGCTCTTCATGCCATGAGGAGATGGCTGCTCAAATCTGCAAATACAAACACGTAACCAACACAAAATCTGCTTATAAACGTGCTTATATATGCAACTACAAACATTCCCGCTAGGAATTTCATAATTCAAACTTACCGTGTCAGCCTAGGAACCAAATAACAGTCATAAACTGACACTTAAAATTTGGGCATGACCCAAAATAAGGCAGGACTAGGGCGCGGGTGCCCAAGTCCTCCCCCCTATTTTGGGCAGGGTCTGTCTCAAGGGATCCCCCTAGGTCCCATTCATCATGAAACTTAGGGTTTTCTCATCGAGATGCCAAAATATGATGCAAGATGTCCTAAATGCATATTAAAGACTCAAGAGCTAAACCTTAAGAGGGAAAAGCCCCAAGGGGACATAATCTGACGTTTCATTTAGCCCCCACTTTAATGTATGTATAAATGCAAGGCCAATATGTGCAATAAAGTATGGTCAACAAACACACCAAGTACGGAGAAGACATGCCAATCACAGAGAAGACAATAAAAGGTACATAAAACATGGAGAAGACAATTATAGTCATGTAAAATGCAGAGAAGACAGTAAATGCATAATAGACATGAATGATTTCTTATCTTTTTCTTTTTCTCATATATATGAAATGCAGATGCAAATACAAGGAAAGTAAACAAACCTCCCATAATGCAGTAAGTACTCATCACACTAGTCTTTAAACTACATATGAGGCAACACACACGCTAAACATGCTATACAAAGCAAGCATGCCATACAAATCCCAAAGGATAGGAGGAACTCATTGCCACCAGTCTTTAAGACTATGATTAGGAACAAACACATAATACACACACACTTGGAAGATACGGAGAAAACATGACAAATGAGCAATGGAGTGTTCCTATTTCTAGGTTCATCACCATCTGAGGCACATTATAGGCACACACTGACGATTGGGCTTTACCACAACAATCACCGAAGACATGCTAAAGGGTTGAGTTAGTCATAGAACCGATCCTCACCTCTATAGAGGACTTTTGAAAATGACAGGATGTGCACTCTCCATGAGACATACACCATCCCCACCTCCACAGAGGGCTTAAGATGATTGATTGATTGATTGATTGCAAACAAACTTAGAGTGCAGGAAGTACTCATCGCACTAGTCTTTAAACTGCACCTAAGGACAAGCACATAGCTAACATCTAAAACAGACAGCTTACCTTATATATGATATCAGGGATCAATATCAAGCACGTTAACGTAGGAAGAAAACACACAAGGGAACACAGACTCTCACAAAGCCAATGCCCCCTGGAGGTGACATGTACTTTACGATCGCCAAATGTTCCCACAAACACATCCCTGCAAGAAACATCTTAGTGTCCACATAATCATGATAAACAACAATGCATATGCAAGATTCAAGATAAACAAAGTGCACGGAGCAGTAGTATTGTTATATTTTGTAAGTGAGATAAGACACCATCAAGATCACTATGCATAATGCACGGAGTGCTTCAACTAGCCAACCGTCATATAATATATAACAACCCCATCATCATATTAGGAACAAAGTCCAATTTTTTTATTTCTCGCTAAAGGGACGCTAGGTCCGCATCAATATAAATGTTTTCTGTCATCCGCTCGCTAGATAGAAACACTAGAGGAAGGTAAACAATGAAATGAGAGAGGAGAAACAAGTGTCTTAGGGACAATCACATAGGAGGGTGCCCCCAATTCACCAACCGCAATGCTATGTCTGTAAGACACAACACATAACAATGAAAATAGAGAGACAATATAGAAGAATGACAATACAAATAGAAGAAGGTCACAATAGAGGTGGTCTCCTAGTATCCTGGACCTTACAAGAGAATCAAGGGTCATCCCAGGAGGCCTAAACAACACATAACACATCACAGGGGAAACACGTCATGAGAGACAAAGGGTTAAAAAGACTTACATATTTCATCCCAATGTTAAGAGCATACATATCTAGGATATCTGTCATGTCATTTTGGTCTTGTTGATATTGCATTAACATTAAGTTTAGGACGATGAGAGGCTTTCTTTTCTTTAAAAGGATTATATCCAATGCCACTTGAGTAATGTGTTGAAGCAGATTCTATAGGTACTTGAATTCCTTATTGATTTACACCACATCCCTTACCTAGATAGTCACAATTTTTATAAAGGATTTTAAATCCGTGGCCATAGAGGGATGTCATTTCTTTAGGGGATAGTGAAGCCTCATAGGTCTCATAGTTTGTGGTATAAGTGAGATTATTGTTTTCATTTTCTACCAAGGGGACTTTAGGTTTCTTAGGTGCTTCAAAAGATTGATTAGGTGAGATCGATGCTACTTTTGATGTGTCAAGGCTATTAATTTTATATTCCCCTATACTATAAGGATTAAAATCTAATGAGCCCCAATCATCACCAAAGAGTGCATTCGATGCTATAGAATCTTTCACAACATCATTCGTGGATAGAGGCATTGATTAATCAACTCATAAATTGTTTAAGCTCATATGATTGTAAACTAGTTTTTGCATTTCAATATGTAAATAATTATCTGGTTCAGGATCAGCATAAATAGTATGAAGTTTACCTTTGAATATAAATTTGATTGAATGATGTAGGGTGGAAGGAACCACCCCCAATGCATGAATCCAAGGTCTACCAAGAATCATGTTGTAAGATAAAGAACTAGGCAAGACATGAATCAAGGTAGGTACAATCATAGGACCCACCTGTACAAGTAAGGTTATAGTACATAATGATTGACTACTATGATTATCAAAGCCATGAATGTTAAGTTTATCTGATTTGATTTGTGATGTGTCGACCTTGATTTTGTGTAGTAGTTCAATGCTACAAACATTAAGAGCTGATCCATTGTCAATCATAACTCATTTTACCAATGTTATATTTATTGTGACAAAGATCATAAGTGGATCATATTGGTTTTGAACTTCAATCGACAGTAATTCATGTGGTTGAAAGAGAATATCCATTTTTGTCGCATGCATACATCCAATACGGCTACTACATCATTAGGCTTAGCAATAGGTGGGACAATCACCTTTTGTAAAGCTTCTTGGAGCATTCCATGGTATGTAGGTAAAGTTTATATTAAATCCCAAAGAGGGATCTTAGCTAGAGTAGTGTGAAGTTGTTTGACAAGATCATATTCTTGACCACTCTATGAGTAAGACAAGGTGGTGGAGGGAGCATAGGTTGAGAATATGGAAGAGAGACAGGCACATGCAGTGCTTTCTTACTTTGCTTGTTATTATGAGTGTTGTATGTGTGAGCAATCACATTGTGGTGTGGTTTTTGTAACACATTTTGAACACCCAGATTTCTTTGAGTAATTTTCCTTGAATAGTCATAGATGTGATCCAGGGGTTGACCTTGAACAGTAATCACCGACTTTAAGCAAGAGGGTGCACTAGGTACCCCTCAGACAATCATCTTAGGAATATTGCTACAAAGTCTATTAATGGATATTGAATTAACACTGTATCCCTCTTGGTTGCACCCAACATCCATCCCTAAAGGATTTAATGTGAGAGACCTTTTCTCATCCACTAATGCTACATCTTGGCCAGGGACAGTGATGGGATGAGAGGAAGGTACTATATTGTTAAGAAGGCAAACTGTTGTATCATTAATAGAGCTATCCTTAGTCTTATTATCTAAGGTTCTTGAACATTCAATTGTAGGAGAAGTAGGATAATCTATGGAATCATCATCATCATCATCACCATATGTTTTAGCTATTAAATCCAAAGCATTAAGAGAACTTTCACTCTCATCATTCTCAATGTGTTTTGTCAAATCTTCTACTACCCAAGGGTATGTATTCATGAGATATGTGAAGTTGTCAAAATCAGATACATATTCAAGGATTTCAAATGAAGAGCATTTAAATATATCCTTGTGATATATAGCTTGTAAATAAGTGAGAACATGAGGATTCATATTAAGAAATTTGTAGAAACTCTCGAAGTTTTTGATATATGCATGTAAAGATACCAAAGAGCAATGAGATGAAGATGCCATAATGAAATGTCTTGTAACATAAATGTAAAATCATATTTTAAAATCTTTTCAAAATTTATGCAAGAGACAAGTGCAAAACTATGTATGAAAATGACCTAAAATGCTTGATTTTTCAACTTTTTTCAATGCAAATAAGTGAAACAAAAGGTGTTGTAAGGAAATTGATCAGGGGAAGTAAATAATATGTCTAATATCAGTCCAATATAGCAATAATATCCTTCACAACCCACTTTTGATGCAAATCTAGAACGATGACTAGTCAAAATCTAGTGAGAATACACTAAAATATGTGATTTTTTCACCAAATGTTAATGCAAAAGAGCATGACAAAGGGTGTTGTGAGGAAAATGATGATGGAAATAAAATTATATTAGTAATAACAGCTACCTAGTGTCAAAAAATCTATCACAACATGTTTATAGTGCCACTCAAGATCAAACCTTAGTGAAAATATAGCAAAATATGTAATTTTTCACAACTTTTTAATTCCAAGACCTAGCAAAAGGGGTGTTGTAAGGAATTTTAGGAGGTACAGAAAATAATATAAATAATATTAGTCACCTCAAGCCATAAAACTCGTCACAATACGCTTGGAGTGCAAATCTAGGTCAAACCCTAGGGCAAATATAGCAAAAATGTGTAATTTTTCACCAAATTTTCAATACAAGAGCCCAATAAAAAGGTGTTGAGAATATTTTTAGGAGTGGAAGCAAATAAAAACCCTAATAATATCCAATTAGTGCAAAAATATTCTTCACAACATGCCTATGGTACGAATCTAGAGAGTTGTTTAGACCAAATCTAGTGAAAATCAAAATTTTCCAAGCCCTAGGTGTGAGATCTTAATGCAAAATGCTATATGAATGTCTTGAAATCTGATTTATGATAAAAATTAATTCCACTCAGATCTGAAAATGATTTTGAAACCCTACCATGCAAAGTGCAAGTGTAAATCTAATGAGAAATCAATGAAAAATGCTAGTTTTTGTTGAAATTTTCTATGTAAAAATGCAAATTTTTGAGATCTAAATGCAAATTTACACTAAAATGCAGCACTAAATCCAAATAAAAATTTGAATATGTGTCTAAGATTAGTATAAAAATCTGAAACAAGATTTTAACTACAAACCCTAGTTTTTGCAATTACTAGGTTATATGAAAAAATCAAAATTTCCAACAAAACCCTAGCAATTTCATGATGAAAATGCAATGCAAGTGATTGAATTGTTGTAATAGTAGACACTGAAAAATGTCCTCATGTCACAAATGTGATAAGATAATTTCTCCTTCCATTTCTATAATTCATCTAATTCAATTTCATCATTTCTAATCATTTATCCATGTGTCTTCTATAATTAAATAATTAATCCTAATTGATTATTTAATTATTCATAATGTCCCCTTCACTTGATTTATTCAAACAAATAAATCAAATCCCATCACCTAATTATCCCCTTTCATATGCATCCTTTCAATAAATTAAATAAATTATCCAATTTATTTAATTTGAATCCCATTATCCATCTCATCATTTCTTCTAATTTAAAATTGTCTTTTGTCTTCTAGTGGGAAGAAAACCCTAACTCATCTCCACCCTTGATTTGCCTCCAAAGTCAACAATGAATCATGGCCATTCATTCAAGTGGGCTCCTCTATAAAACCACATTTTCCAGCTCATTATGCACTCTCTAAGTTCATTTTTCTTCTCAAATCTGCTCTTTCTCTCCAATATCTTGCAAATCAAATACATGAGCTTCTCATGATGTTGCATGAACTTGCAAATTTGAGAACAGAATGCAAAGATGGAGGAGGACAATAGAAGTTAGTCAATCATAGCTTAGATTTTTACTAGTTTTTATGTTTATTTGATTACCTTATAAGCTTGTTTGCATTCTATTGTAGTTAGGGTTTGATAGTTTATTGTTTTTTACTATAAACCTAGTTTTTCCCTAGCACAAAATGGTGAACCTGACATGAATCAATTAGTTTTAGTCAACTTCTAAAAGAAAAAATTTGCAGGTGGCTTCTTGGACTCAAACGGACCTCACCGTTGAGTTTGGGAGGTCGTTTCGGTGAAAAACGACTATAAATTTGACCCATTTGGACCACTGTGAATTTTTTTGAATTTTTTCAAAAAAAATTAGTATAGCAGTCCATACTGTATGGATCCATACGGATCTGTACCATATGGACATGCCATACCACTATCGTTTGATTGATTTCCTAGTTTTCATTAGATTCTAGTGGCTAATATTGTATGATTTTCATTAGACTTCGTCAGTTGCAGGTGTTTAACATTTATTTTTTAAAGTGTGAACTTTGTTTTAGGCTCAAATCTTTTATGTGCAGGTTAAAAATTTGTTTGTGCTGTAGGTTTGGAATACTCCCCTGTTTCTATTCTCAAAACCCTAATTGCTCCCTGATTAAAAATACTAGTGACCCTTGTCGAGATTCCAGTTGCTATTTTGAGATTCCCTGATCACCTGTCAAAGAAACCTACTGCCTAAAGCTAACCCATAAACATTTCCTACCTAATAAAACCCTAACCATCCATTGGTTTTAATCCCAGTCGCCACCTATATCCTATGTTGTAGCCTCTAGGAATCCCATGTCACCACCAGTGAAAATCCTCTGCCACTAATACAGTCAACGTCCCAAAACTCTTAACCACCTTTATTCATGGTAGCCATCGCATGACATCGACCTCCGCGTACACCACAACTACCCATCGACTTAATCAGTCGACATCTCCTGCATGCCCTCGGTCACCAAAACCCTGTGTTGCAAACTTTCTAAACCTCCACCCGTCTAAATCATAGTCGACATTAAACGGCAACCTCTAGATCTCAGTCACCAACATACAACTCACTGGATCTCACCAGCCTCAGTCCCATTTGTTGATTGTAGAACCATCCATAATAAGTTCCAAGGTGTCAACCTGCAACACTAAGCCTCACATTGGGTACATGTAGTCGGTCACCATTAAAATGAAACCCTATATCTGCCACCAAATTTCAGTGGGTCACCACTGATTACCCCTAACCTTTGTCCAAATTCTTGATCATGGTCGTTAATGACATAGTTAGCGACCCCTGCTAAACCGCCACCATTAAACCTCCACCCGGTTGTCGTTCCCACCACCGTCTTCAACACAGTTGCCACCCCTGCTTGCCAACACTCCCTCACCTCCGCCAAGCATCCTACATAATGCCCACCATTATCTGTAATGTTGACCTTGGTTTTTTGTCAACTTGAAAAGCCTAACTCTAGCGCCATCTTCAGATATGACTATCGCCGCCTGCAGTTACAGGGTCGTCATAATGTTATCCTGCAGCAGGCGCGGTCTCTACTAACAGGGCCATCACCCTTATTTTTCTTGTTGATCCATCTTGCTACAAAACCCTAAACCATGGGTGTGATTCAAATTTTAGCTGCTATTTTTGTGACCCCCAAGGTCACATGGGTGACTAGAACGAGGGACAGGGGGAGGGGGGCTATTGGCTCCCTTCATTTTTATTTTTTTTCCTCCTTGCGGCTCCTGGTCATATAAGTGACTAGGGGCCCTGACCTCTCTGACCACCACATAAACTATGACCACCAGATTTTACCTCTACATGTGAGTAGTTACTGGCAAACTATTAGCGGTTAGACATAGACAACCAAGACCCATTTTGCCCTCATAGACCAAAATAGGCATTTTTTTTTTCAAACAATCATAATTTTTGTGTAGGGTAATGGAGTTGAACAAAATTGGTCGCATTGGAAAGCTGCCTTTGAGAACTTTCCAACAGCATGGGTTTCGACAGGTAATGGTATGAATTTATCAGGTAAATTTATGGTCAAAAGTAGACCTCATTTTAAACTTTGACCGAGCATAACTTGAGTAGATTTTATCGAATTTCGACGAAATTTTTTTTCAAAGTGCTTAAAATTTCCTAAATTTTCTGATTATGCTACTTACTTCACTATATCTGATCAAAATTTTTAGATTTTTAGCAGATTCCTTTTTTTGACCATTTTGACTCTGAGGTTCACAAAACGAGGCATTCACTTAGTATTTCATGTTTTTTGAAAATTCATGGGGATTTTCTGTTACTAATGTCTAATTTGTAGCATGTGGCATTTTCTGGTCAAAGAAATCAAATTGAAACTACTAACACATTTGATGCAAGGATTCAATTTCTTTCATATGCATGTGTGTTGATTATCATAGGCAAATTTGGATTTGGGCTCATAAAATGAACATAACTTGCTATTTTCACACTTGGTTTGGGGGATTAAAATGAATCACTATCTACTTTGCTTGGTGGCTTTTCTTAGGTTTTTGAAGTGTGTATGCTCTTCCCTCGCACTCTAAGCAATCTTGGGAATCAAAAACACATATTGAACACTTGCATTTGTCACACCACACATTTGACTTCTAAGGGTGAATGAACCTTTGTCTAGTGTGGTATAAGTCCAAAAATACGTATGATCTCCCCTCACATTGTCATATGAACTTGGGGATCAAAAGTATTTTGTGCTTAAGTCACTTTTGTTTGAGCCTTAGAGTGGGCCTGCTCTTGAGACACATCCGCAAGGAAATTCATTTGCAACCCCAAGCGGTACTTTCATCCAGTCCACTATATAAATTGACAATAAGGTAAAAGCCAAGTCTAACTAGTATGAGCGCTCACCATACAGTGCTAGCTCGAAAGGAGGCATGCCTTTGTGTATATTAAACTCCTAGTAGGGTTAGTTAGAGCCTTAAGTGGCTTGCTAGATGCTTGTGAGGTGTCAGTCACCTAGATATACACTAGAACCTCTTTGTTTAGTGGTCAAAAACCCTCTACTTGTTGATACAGGAGGTCGGATGATCGATCTCTGATAGCCATCCCACATTTTGCAGCTTATGATAGAGACAACAAAGTATCTTAAGATCTGTGTGTCTTAAGGACTTGGAACTTGGTGTGCTTGAGAAGTGAGTGCACTGTAAGGGGGAGCCTATGCCCCAAGTTCCTAGAGCTATACACCATAAGTAGGCGCGGCTAGATAAAACCAAGTGGGAACTTAACAAGTATTGTCCTTTCCTAGCCTAGGATTGTGCATGTCTACAAGTGTTTGCAAAACATCAAAAAACATTAAAAAACAACCAATCTGATTACCAAGTGTCTTCAATGATTGATGTGTGTGCTTGCCTAATCATCGCCCTTGACATTCTTTCCATACATTCATCCCAAGTCATCATACCTTGATCACATTCATACCATATCCTTATCATTCAACCTTTGTATCCTAGTTACCCCCCTAAGCCAACCAATTTCATCCTAATCATTCCACTTCAACATAATCATTATTCTAATCACATATCATAATCATCATCCTTGTCACCTTGTATATCCTTATCACTATCCTAATCATTATCTCAATCCATCCAAATCACCTAACAACATCATTACACTTAGCTTTCCTCATTCCAAGTCACTTCCATTTCACCTTAATTCATCCTAGTCATTATCCTTGTCTTTCCTCAAACATCCCAATTGTGATTAGGAAATCCAAATCAAAGGTAAAAACACAAACTAAATGCATGCAAACAAGAATTTATACCTCAACAAGAAGACCCAATCTCATCAAAGGGGAAGAAGCTTTGCACCCGAGAGCTCCTAAGATATACCCTAGTTGATGAAGACAAATGTGAAATGCTCTATCCTAATTGCAACTCACAAGCTAGCTCAATAGATATTTTGGCATGGTAACATTACACGAAAATTGGATGCCCAAATGGTTTGGAGGATGTTGTATTTATAGATATTTTGGAGAGGTTTTGATCCAAGGGTTGAGATTGATTTGGGAGATCAATGGTGGAGGATGAAGATGATGTGGAGGGTCTAGATTTCATCTTGGAGGAATGGAGGGCTAGGAATAAATATGAATCTTATATTCATTTTTGGGAAAAGGGTGAATTAAATGAGTATGGGTGAGATGGAATATGTGTGAATTAAAAATTAACACGGGGAAGGGTAAAATGAATTAAAAATTCATTTGGGGATGAGTGGATATAAATGAGGCATGGCATGGGTAAGGGGTGTAAGAGATATTAAATGTGATGTTGGATTTATTTAAATAAAAAATTGACATATGTGGATATATTCCAATTTTTTATTTGGAGGATGTGGGGAAGGGTGTTAAGCTGGATTTGACCATCTTAATGAGAGGTTCAAGATTAATTAAATAAGGTTGTATTTAATTAATCCTAAGGCTAGGATGAGGTAGGATAGGGTAGGCAATTAAATAATAGCTATTTAATTACCTAGGATAGGGATAGGTCAATTAATAGGCTGAATTGATTAGTTAAACATGATTTAGCTAATTAATTAGATTTAGTGAGGAGGGAGAAATTGACCAAATAAATATTGCATATTTATTAAATCAATTGGCTAAAGTTTGAACTATTGAATTAATGGAATTAATTCAATTGTTGGGGATAAAATGATGAAAAATTAGGTGATGAACGGATAATTAATTAAATAAAAAATTTAATTAATTGATTAGAAGGGAAATTGATATGTTTAGGGATGTTGGGAGTCAGTTTGATGATAAAGACATTTTTAGGTGTCTACACCAATCATCCCATTCCTCATCATTCAACCACATCCCTAATCCCATTATCTTTACACATCATCCTATGATATCCAAACAACATCAATCCTAATCATTCCTAATCACATTCTTGTCACATCTTCTTCATTCCACCTCATCATAATTATACCCTAATCATTCATAATCATTACAGCCATTCCACATCATGTCATATTCAACATTCCAACTCATCCTCCTAATCACCCTTCTTGGCCACATCATATCCAAGCCATCCCTAATCATATCCTAATAAAATTCTTATCATTTTCTAATCATTCCACCTCACCCCAATCCATCATATTCCTCATTCCTAATCATTCCACCTCTTCAACATCATATTCTCTTCGTCCTCCCTAATCATTACACATTATCTTAATCATATCCTATTCATCATTCATCATTATTATACCTCATCCTAATCATACCCTATTCATCACTCCTAATCCACTTCATCCTTATCATACCCTCATCATCCTCCTAAGCCCGTCAATTTCATCCTAGACATTCCACATCATATCCTAATCATCATCCTTGTCCTATCCTAATCACATGTTCTAATCATCATTACACTCCATCCAAGTCACCATATCCTAATCATCATTTCACATTTTCAATCATTTTCCTCCTAATCATACCCTAATCACCATTCCTAATCATTTCACTTCATATCCTAACTATCTAATCATCACATTCCTACTCATTACACATCTTCATTCGTCCTAATCATCATTCCTAATCACTACACATCTTCATTCATAATCCAATCACCTTATTCCTAATCATATCCTAATCATCCTAGTCATTGCCCTAGTCAATCCAAGTCACCCAATATTGTCATTCCACATCATTCAACCTCATCTTAATCATCATCCTAATCATCCTTGCTAATCAATCAACTCATCATATCAATCATCCAAATCATCCAATCTTGTCACTAAACATAATCATCTTCATTTGTAATCCAATCAACTTCTTCCTAATCCATCCATGTCATCTACATCTCATCATTATACATCACCATCTTCATTCTCATCTAATTAATCACATCCCAATCATAATCTAGCCATTCATTCCAATCTAATCGATTTCATCTTAATCACAATACACCACAACCATAGGGAAAACTTTGAGTATCTACTCTCCCTTTTGAATCCAATTGCAATCATGTCAAAACATTATAACCTATTGGTTTTATTCACCCACTACATATTCCATTTCACTCCTTTACGATCAAATTTCATCACAAATTTCATTCTCATTCAGCCCTTGACATATATAGAGGACTGTAAACATTAGTCTTCCTAAGGTTGAAACATCTAGGGAGAAACTATCGAAGCTTGACTGTATCACAAGTACAAATTCAGACCAAGAGACCTTTACATCTTTTCACATCAATCACAACTTAGGCTTAATACTCCACGGCTAGTTTAAGTCCATCCTTACAAGTGAATTTTGAAACTCATGGGTTCACTCTAATCAATCATCTCTTACATACCTCAAGGTCTTGACAAAACTAATTTATACTTTGAAAGGTCGTTAGTAGATGATAGTACCCTCTTGGATCTAGACTTTTCGAAGACTAATTTCATTAGCCTCTATCATAGGCCTCATCACATTCCATTGTCATCCCCATAACATCCCACATTTCACAAGTCGCATTTAGTAAAGACACGGTTGCAAAACAAAGACAAAGGGAGTCGATCCTCCTAGTTATCCCTATTCATCCTCATCATTTCGCATCATCCTTGTCATCTTATCAACATCATTCTAATCATATCCCAATCAATTTTCATCCTAATCATTATTCTTGTCATTCGACATCATCATAATCACATCCTACTCATATCTTCATCATTCAACCTTCACATCCTAATCACCCTTTCTAATCACATCATTCAATCAAACTCATCCTAATCACCTCACCCCTAATCTAATCATATCCAAGTCATACTAATCCCAACCCCAATCATCCTTGTCATCTAATCTTGTCATTCCTCAACATCTTATCATCTCTTTCATCTAATCCAATTCACCCTAATCATTATCCTAATCACATTTCATTCATCCTAATCATTCCAAACCATCATTCATCTTAGTCAAGCACTTGTCAACATGGTCCTAATCCCACAAGATGACATACAATGATATGAATACATGCATCATTCCATGCCAATCCTAGAAAACAAGGTTCTAACACCGCAAGCCTCTTCACAAGCCTATCCAAGTCCACCTTGACAACAAGACAAAGTGCCTTCAAAATCAAATGCTACCTTTGACAAGGGGAACATAAGTCTACCTCATCTATCCTATAAGTACATTCTACCACCGCACTCCTAATCCTAATCACGAGTCCACATCATCTACCCTCATTGGTCATCCACTATATTGTCCTTCCAGCCCTCCACCTATAAAGGATTTGATTCAAGGGTTACTAGCAAGGGATCAACTATCGCCATGTCATCCAACACATATGCTTGAACCTACCAAAGAGCCTTCATATACCATGTCCAAACATTCAACCCCTTCATGTGGTCAACAACATATCAAACCTATCCAAGAGTCATCTGCCTCCACTCAAATTCAAAAGCATAATCCTAATCATGAAGAAACATGACCCCCTCATCTACATCAAGATCAAAGTCCTCTTATTGTGCCCATTCATGACACACTTTATCCTTTCCATGATCGAGCTCCCATCTATGATCAAGAAGGCCATGATGACCCACTTAGCCAACTTTATGGATTCCATGGTCAAGAGCTTGCCACCTCACCCATCCATGATCCACAAACATCCACTTGTCATGATGAGACATGTGCCTCCCAAGAACACATAAATATAGAAGATCAAACAAATAAATTGGATCTTAGTGAACACAATGATAATCAAGATCCTAATGATCCTTCCACATCCACCACCAACTCTATTGCAAATCCACCCTCATATCCACTTGGTCTATCCACTCACATTCATGAGTGTTCTTCCTTAGGAACACAACAACCTTTGTCCATTTCACCTTCTCCATCAAATAATGAACTCGTGTCTAGTGTCCATACCACACATAGTCCCATTGTCAATCACATGCTCCAAAACAAGGAATTTTGGAGCCCATCCATGTCAATGTCCATCCATGCTCATGTGGCCTTGGATACACACCCCAAGGTCAACAATCTAAAGATGTTGGTAATTCCTCCATACATCCTAAGTCCACTTTTCATCACAAATCCCATCATATTCCCAAGACATATGTCGTCATTCCACATCCATCATCCTACAAGTGTCAAAAGCATGTGACCATACACCTTCCACCATCCAATTTACCTCTGCTACTTCCAACTCCTAATTTCCCTCCATCCACTTTACCACCATTGCTTCCAACACCTAACATCCCTATCATCCATACATACCCTAAATATCCTAATCATGATCAACAAATGTACACATCATCTAAGCATGAAACTTCCACTCATTCCATCCACCCCATGGGATTCAGGAACAAATATTTGGATGCTTCCCTTCATAAAGACAAAAATCCTAAGGGTCCTAATGCCTTAGGACATTAATCCAAAAATGCAAAGCAAGGTACATTCAAAAATTCATCCAAATCCATACCTCCAAAAGCAAAGTCAAAAACTAAAATGATATAGGTCCCTAAGTAAAAATCAAGAAAGTCAAATGAGGCATACTCTTCCTCTCAAAAATCCCAACCATCATCTTCCATCCATTCTACTCAATAGTTTCAAATTCCTCCAACCCACATGAAAAACAACAATCATAAAAATAATAAGTCTATGTGGGTCCCAAAATACTTACACCATCCATCCACTAAGCAAACATCACCATTGCTTCCTACACCACCATCCAATCACAAGCTTCAATGTTTAACAAGGTGTGTGCAACCGTTGGTCATGATTCCTTTTCACACCTCCATCACCCCATCATTCAACCATTACCCTACATATTTGCCTTATCACCTCCATATGGTCCATGCTTTTGCATAAGTCCTACATAATCCACATCATAATCTACTATCTTACCCTATATAATCCACTGTCTACCTTACCCATCTCACTTTCATACCATCTCCCTTACCAACATTTATGAGCATATTAACTTGACATGGTCCATGTGATGACATCTTTCTCCAATGAGACTATCATATTCATGGCACTAGACACTTGAGTCCCTCCTATCCATACCCACCTTCTTCCATTCAAAAAGTCAAAAAAGCAAAAAAAAAGAGAAAAAGAAAAAAAAGTAAAGAGAAATCCTTTTGTCTAATGGTGAAAACCACCTTTGGTGGCGCCTTGGACAAGTACCATGATGAAAACCTAGGAAATAGGCATCATGTGTAGATTGGTCTTCTATGCAACTTACACTTGGGGGCACATTGTCTCATCCAACCTGTCATTTCCTTCTATACCATTTCCATCCCATCATCCTATCCATTACATACATATACTTAGCCTATTGAGTCCATTCATTTTGCCTTCCTCTTTTGATCTTGATAAAGAAATGGGGGCAAAATGTTGAAACATGTCTTGGGTATCTCTTGGCATACCTCATCCTTTCCAAACAATCATATCATTACCCTATGGTCATAAGCATTACCATGAAAAAACCTGATTATACCACCAATAATGGGGCATGTTATTCCTATGTGACATAGTCCTTGGAGATCACATCCTTGCCCTCTTATGCATGCGTTCCTTCCATCCACTATCGCCCCCCCTCTTATCCATTCATCCAATCCCATTCATTCATCCTTGCACCTAGACTTGGTTTCCCCTTGTCAATGGTATCTAGCATAAAGGCTGTTCAAATTGCAATCCAATGCCATCCCCAAAAATGTTTCAAAAAAACACAAAAAAATCACAACATTCAAAAAATCCAAAAAAAAATCGTAACATTTTCAAAAACACAAAAAATCAAAACATGTCCAAAATCCAAAAAAATCAAAACATTGTCAAAATCCAAAAAAATCAAAACATGTCAAAACACAAAAAAATCAAATATTCCTCAAAACACAAAAAAAAATCACAACACCTAAAAATACCAAAAAAAATTGCAACATTCAAAAATCCAAAAAAATTGAAACATGTCAAAATCCAAAAAAATCAAATATTTCCCAAAATCACAAAAAAAAAATCACATAATCAACCAAAAATCCAAGCAATAAAATTAATCAATTCATCACATCATTCCACCCAAATCAATCAATTCAATTCAAATCAAATCACTTCTTCTAATCAATTCAAATCAATCACATCATCATATCATTCAAATCAGTTCTTCAAACCATCCACAGTTCACATGGTCAAACTACATTGCCTCTAAGCTTTCACATAGGCAAGGCCATCTTCGATGAGCTCCCGAGGCATTAGGTCAGTCCCTTAGGGCCCATTGAGTCAACCATCATAATAAGTCATCCTTTCGTGAAATGCACACTTTGATCAGATAGTCAATCTTTCAAGGAATCCGCACTTCAAACTAATCCCAAAATCAACAAGACAAGCTATCCAATCAGTCAAATCAATCAATTGCCATCAAAATCTCCTTATCAACCATCACATATCTTACATGGAATGGGGAATCATTGAAACCAGGATTCTATTCCTTATATGACATGTGTCATTTATCAAACATCATCAATCAAACCCTGGTGTTGCTCATATGACCAACAACACTAGTGTCAATCAATCATACCACTTGCCTTATACAGGATGTTGCATTGTCGAAACCAGACCAGGTGTCTTATACAACATGCTTCCTTCCTAAAACAAGGCCTCCATCATTCAACCTATCACAATCAATCAAGCACATATCACTTGGCAAAAGGTCCAAATGGATGTTAATCTAGTCTGTCTTATTTTATTGGATTATTTTGCGGTCTCGTTCTTATGCTTCTCAAGGTAGTCCCTAAGTGATGAAGAGAAGTGAGGATAGAGTGAGACCTTTTTCTTTGATTGATGTTTGCATTTTTCCTTGGCAAAATGACTAGGGCAACTTGGTGCCTTGCGTGTGATTGGGATTCCATTGGGTGTGAACCAAAGACATCCTAGGCAATGGAAAGAATAACTGCTTCCTTGTATAAGGACTTGCACACCTCACAATTATCTCATTACATGTTCAGACAAGGTATCACGGTTACTTAGTCTGAGTTAGGCATTCCTTGTCTGTCATGTGCCTATTTCACAAGGGACTACACTTTCCACTTTGGCCTCTGTCATGCCACGGTGATTGTCATCCTTTGACATAATAAGTTCTATGATGATAAGCAAAAAAATTGCAAGTGAGAAGCTCAAAAATCTATCAAAGCAAGATCTCATTCCCATTCTTCTAGCTAATCTTTCATTCCTCCACCATCTCTCTCTCACATCTTCATTCCTCCACCTTCATTTCAGCTCAATGTATCAATCATTTCTTCTATCCAGTCGTCTATCTTTCTTTCTTCACCAATCTCTTTCATTTCGAGAGCCTACCCGTGTTTGTCCAACCCACCTATCCTCTCAAGGGGGCATCATCACCCTATCTTTCTTTCATCTTCTCTTTCCTCTATCCATTTTCTCAAATTCTTTGAAATGATGTTGATCAACATAATTCTCATCATCTCGAACATCATCTCAAAGAGGGGCAAAATATAGACACTGAAAAATGTCCTCATGTCACAAATGTGACAGGGCAATTTCTCCTTCCATTTCCATAATTCATCTAATTCAATTTCATCATTTCTAATCATTTAGCCATGTGTCTTCTATAATTAAATAATTAATCCTAATTGATTATTTAATTATTCATAATGTCCCCTTCACTGGATTTATTCAAACAAATAAATAAAATCCCATCACCTAATTATCCCCTTTCATATGCATCCTTTCAATAAATTAAATAAATTGTCCAATTTATTTAATTTGAATCCCATTATCCATCTCATCATTTCTTCTAATTTAAAATTGTCTTTTGTCTTCTAGTGGGAGAAAACCCTAACTCATCTCCACCCTTCATTTACCTCCAAAGTCAATAATGAATCCTAGCCATTCATTCAAGTGGGCTCCTCTATAAAACCACTTTTTCCAGCTCATTATGCTCTCTTAATTCATTTTTCTTCTCAAATCTGCTCTTTCTCTCCAATATCTTGCAAATCAAATACATGAGCTTCTCATGATGTTGCATAAACTTGCAAATTTGAGAACACAATGCAAAGATGGAGGAGGACAATAGAAGTTAGTCAATCGTAGCTTAGATTTTTACTAGTTTTTGTGTTTATTTGAGTGCTTTCTAAGCTTGTTTGCATTCTATTGTAGTTAGGGTTTGATAGTTTGCTATTTTTGACTGTAAACCTAGCTTTTCTCTAACACAGTAATTTTCTGCAATTTAGATCAGATCTAATGTAAAAATTAGAAATTTTAGAAAATTCAAATTAATTGATGCAAAATAGAAACCCTAGAATGCAATTTTTTTCAAATTTTTCATTTTTTTTGTAATTTTTCCAATGCAATAAGATGAATGATGAAATGACTATAAATCTAAAGCAAAACACTCATTAAGGTGCAAAATTAATGAAAAACAAGGGTTCACCAAAATATTTAGGGTAAAATTTGGATAATTGGTTTTTGATTAGTTTGTGTGTATCCTCCTTTCACCCTAAGACATTCAAGGACCTTGGGTTGAGTAGGAATATACCATTAGGCCCTTGATCACTCAGAATGTAGGAAAAATTGGATTTGTGTGATTTGATTTCTTGATTATGCCCAATTGTTGTTCAAAACCCTAATTATGCAAATACGGAAGCAAATAGACAAATTACAGAAAATGCTGCTACAGAAAGATGTCAAATAACAGACAAATGTGTACCAATTTTTAAAGTTTGGGAAGCAGAATAGTCAGGGACTAATGAGTGGGTGCCCTAGTCCAATGTCCTAATTTTTTTCAAGATTTGGGAACTTTATCTACAACCTATTCCTGTTGTCTAAGAGATTCTTCCATTAGGAGATCCAGAGCACTAATGAGTGGGTGCCCTAGTCCAGGTCTCTGTTTTCAACTCTGATCTGCAATTTTGACACTCAGCAACCCTTCTCTGCAACTCCACTTTTCATGCTTCTTCAAACTATAACCTACAATCACGGGAAAATGGGGAGGGGGTTGTGGTGTTTAGAGGCTTGCCTCAGTCAAGCCCCAAAGAGACATTCAAGTCTTTCAAACACCGTTGTCAGAGAGAGTGTGTGTCCTTGGAGGACAGAGGCAAAAACCAAATGATAAATGATCAAAAGCATAATTGATATCACCTTGTAGTGAAGATCTCATGGAAGGAAGAAGATCTTCATGCCATGAGGAGATGGCTTCTCAAATCTACAAATACAATCACATAAACAACACAAGATCTGCTCTTCCACATAATGAATGCCTTGAATCACTTCTACACAAGCCCATGAATCAAAATTGACATCTAATAGTCATCTAGTTTACAAATGAATGCCTAAACATGTTTATATATGCAACAACAAGCATTCCCGCTAAGAATTTCGTAATTCAAACTTACTGTGTCAACCTAGGAACCAAATAATGGTCATAAACCAACACTTAAAATTTGGGCCTGACCCAAAATAGGACAAGACTAGGGCATGGGCGCCCAAGTCCTTCCCACTATTTTGGGTAGGGTCTATCTCAAGGGAGACCCCTAGGTCCTATTCATCATGAAACTTAGGGGTTTTCTCATCGAGATGCCAAAATATGATGCAAGATGTCCTGAATGTAGATTAAAGACCCAAGAGCTAAACTTTAAGAGCCCTCAAGGGGACATTTTTTGATGTTACAAAAGCTTAAGCATTACAAAATCAACATGAACATGAAGGATTAACATAATGCACATCAACACATAACACCAGATATATGTGGAAAACCCAAGAAGGGAAAAACCACGATGAGGATTAACTCACAATATATGAAGCTCAAAATTACAACTTTGTTTTAGGGCTACAACCCAAGAAAGCTACTACTCCCTAAAAACTTTGATTTAGGGTCACTCCCAAGGAAGCTACTACTCCTCGAAGACTTTGGTTTTGGGTCACTCCCTAAATTGAGAACAAACTTACAAAAGATTATAGTATGACAGTCTTTCTACTACCTGAAAACTGACATTGACACTCGCAACTTTGATGATTGCAATTCTGCCTCTTCACACTTCTAATGATTGGATTAGTTAGGCACACTCTACACTTGATCACTATCACAAATATGTCTTCAAGAAGAATCAAGACAACATCTACAACTTCATCTCTTTCTCCTTTAGTCGCACATCATAATGCATTCATTATGCTCCTTATCTTGCCTGCAAGCCTTATCAATCACTTTGCAATCACACCTCGCCTAACTCAATTTGATTTATAATTTATACATGATATTACATTGATTACATTGCTTGTCAGCCAGAGACAATCTGAAAAATACATTTACAAGTTGGCCAAACAACATACAACATGAAACGTGTAGAGGATAAAATCCTAAACAAGACCACATGTTGCACTAGTAGAAGACCCATGCCTTGTAGACACCAACACTTGCTTAACCAGGTCCAAAACATTCTTCACAACAACAAACACTGGGGAATTACATATGCACACTCTGCTCATTTGAAAATAGGATAGCCTTAAGCAAAAACATGTGAATCTTGAAGCATAACAGCCACAACAACTTGATAACCTTGTGCGGTACTGGAAACAAGAAAGATCTTCATGAACCTCTTCCAAATGAGTCCATAGGACTCATACAACATCTCTAGAAACTCCTTTACCTCCACACATAAGAGATTTTCTGTCGTACATCTTCAACCATGAACTCTAGGAACAATGAGTCATCCAGAACACTCAGCAACATACTATCATTGAAACACTGAGCTTGCGGATCACCAATAAAATTGAAATTGCAAGGAAGCATGTAATGCGCATCCATAAACATGTCCACAAGACTACAAAGGAAACCATTCACTTCCAAAGGAATGTGGACCATTCCAACAGGCCGTTAACACCACCTCACTCTGCTAGAACACATGTTGGTACTTTATCATGCATAAATTTCATAGCGGAAGGACATATGATATGAAACTTTTGAATTATCACCTTCACTACACCTTAAACATAGTTCCAAAACTACATAGCCATAACTGCTAATGTGGAGGAATGCAAAGCAATCTCCCAGACAATCTTCGAAGGCAATCATCTTGTAGAAAAAATTGTCAACAACTTCCAGAGGCCAAACATTCTTTTATCAACACATACATTCTTAGGAATAGTAGGAGAGATCATATAATATGATTTAGGCCACCAGTAACATCTTCTAACATCAGCAACACATCTAATCTTATTAGTGCTTCTAACTCCCATTTTAATGTATTTTCTTGATGCTTCTAATTCCAATCTTAATATAACTTCATACTCAACTCTCCATTGATCAAGGCATGACATCCAACCATGAACTTCAGTAACTTCATTATATTCAACATGACATCCAACCATGAACACCATCACACATCCATGACAGTGTTGACATCAATGACAACCTTGTGACAATGTTGACATCAATGACAACCTTGTGACAGTGTTGACATCAATGACAATGTTAGGAACCATATGTGTAACACCAAGATGGTCAAAAAAGTGCCCTTGACTTCATTAGGATAGCCACACCTAGGAATGTCATAAAAATCATTAAACTAATCTCAATCATCTAGAGTATTGAAAGGTATTCAATCCATCAAGGTAACCACCATCATCTATTAGAAAAGGACAAATAGGAAAACTATTGTTCACTAACTATTATTTAGTAAAACTATCCAAAATAGTCCTAAAACTATCCAACTTGTTGCCATGAAGATTGCATGCCATAAGACCTCAGCCATAGCCATTAGAGACCTCAAACCTCATGAGAAAAATATTAGAAGGTTTCATTCAACCTTATCAACCTTGAAATCATAAAAAATGCATCGAAAATAGCCTGGAAAAATTCTAGAAACACTTTGGGAACATATTGACAATAATTTGGAAACATGTTGCAACTTATTGGAAACATGCAAACAGATAATTAAAATAAAACAGGATTGTTTGGATGATCAAATACAAATCCTAAGAAGGATAAATCAAGTGGTGTTTCCTTTGGCACACTTGATTTTATGAAAAATGATAAAAAAATGCATGGAAACATGAAAAGTTGTCAACTAGTCTTAGAAACATGAGACTGAAACTCCATTGTTTTCTAATTTTTGGATATGAATGCTTATTGAAATCATGATTATTGAATAAAAATGATGATTTTATGATGATTTGATACCAGGTTTCTCTTGTGTGGGTGAAAATAGGTGAAATGAAGGCATGAAGGGTTAAAACAAGGTGGAAACACGATGAATTCGGAGGCTCTTTGACTAAACCAACTACTATACCCATAGATGCATGGATAGAAATGGTTAATGATAATAGAAATTTGATTTTGAAACTAAAACTAGATGAAAAAATGAAGCTTTTACCTAATTTTTGAGCCTCATATGTTTTTGCTACACCATTTGGAGGTCTTAGTTGGCTAGATAAGCAAGAAGAAAGCATGGAAAGGCCCTAAAAATTTTTGAGTGATGAAAGAAATGGAAGATATGATGTAGAATAATAGTTGTGCTAGTGACTCCTAACTCAAGGTTAGCCTTGTTACAATGTCATATTACTATTAACTCTTAGGGTTCTTAAGAGACTATCTCTATCCAATGTATCTTGGAAGGATCGAGACACTTGGCCATCAAAAAGATACCTCCACTAGCATTCACCCACCCACTAAAACATGTTAGCACCATTGGTTTAGTCCCATGAGGTGTAGAATGCAAAATTTCACTCTTAGCACCTTTTCATTGGATGAAACTAAAGCATTTTGGAATATTACGTTCCTCGCCATTATAGGCAAATGAATTTGAGACAACAAAAACTAAGGTAGGCATTTGTAGATGGACCCAACATATACATGTACATGCAAACAAGACATTCTGAGGTACCACAATTTGAGAGAATAATCAGTCCAAAATTTGGAACCTTTTTGGTATTAGGGCTCTTAAGAGACTGCCTTAGTCCAATGTATCCCAGAAGGATTGGGATGCTTGGCCACCAAAAAGAGATCTCCACTAGCATTCACCTGGCTAACTCAATGTGTTGGCATAATCAGTTTAGTCTGAGGAGGTGTGAAATACAAAATTTCGCTTCTAGAAAACATATAGAAGGTGAAATGAGAATAACAAAAGCATGGTAAATTTATAAAAATATTTTTTCTTCTTTGTCTACTTCTCTAAATACTTCTGAAGATGCCATTCTCAGAAATATCCCTTCTCTAGTTTTTGAAGAAGATAATTATCAGCTTCTAAAACCTTTTTCTATGGATGAAATTAGGTATTTTGTTTTCTCTATGGGTTCTAATAAAGCTCCAGGCCCAGATGGCTTTGCCTCACTTTTCTTTCAGAAAACTTGGGACTTCATTGGTAAAGATGTACGACAGGTTGTAGAAGAAGCTAGAAAAACTAAAAATATTCTCAAAGAGCTTAACAACACCTTCTTGGCCTTAATCTGTAAAAAAAGGAACCCCCTCTCTTTCCTCAATTTTAGGCCTATGGCCTTATGTAATACTCTATACAAAATCATTACCAAAGATATTACTTTGAGATTGGTGTCTATTATTCCTAATATTATCTCTGAGGAACAAGGGGGTTTCCTGACAGGTAAAGAGACTTTAGAGGGTCCTATTTTTGCTCCTGAGATTATTCATTCCATTTTTGACAAAAAAATGAAAGCAATTATGATGAAGTTGGATATGCTAAAAGCTTATGACAGGGTGAACTAGAGTTTCCTTTTTGAAAGTCCTTAAAAGATTTAGTTTTTCTAAAGCTTTTTGTAAATGGATTCTTGCTTGTATTTCTGGTCCAAGTTTTTAAGTGATTCTTAATGGTAAAATATGTGGCTTTTTCAAAACATCTCAAGGAATCCATCAAGGGGATCCATTTTCACCTTTCCTGTTCATTATTTTGGCTGAGGCTTTGAGTAGGAGTATTCATGTTGTTGTTGATAAAAATGATTGGGTTGGTTTGAGAAGTCCACATTTCTATTCTCCAGTTTCTCACTCTCTATTTACAAATGATACACTCCTTTTTGGTAGATCTTATTTGGGAGAAGCTAAAGTTATTAAATTTGTTCTGGATGCTTATTTTGATGTTTTGAGCCAACAAGTTAATCTTCTTTTTCTTTTCTGATGTCACTACTCAACAAAGAATTTGTAATCTTTTGGGTTTTAAGTTGGGAACTCTCTCTTCACAACATTTGGGTGTTCCCCTTTTCTCTGGGAAAATAAAAATAGTTTTTGGCTGAAAGTCTTGGATTCCATTAGAACTAAGATATCTACTTGGAAAAATAGATGGCTCACTTTTTCAGGGAAACTCTTTATGATTAGATATGTTTTGACAACCATTCATGTTTATCTTATGTCTATTCTAAATATGCCAAAGGGGATTTTAATGGATTTTCATAAAATCATGAGGAACTTCTTGTGGAAAGGAAATTTGGACACTTCAGGGGAAAAAGCTCTTCCTCTTATTTCTTTAGATAAATGTTGCATTCCAAAAAGGGAAGGAGGTGCTAAGATCTTAAATCTTGAAGCTCATAATCTTACTCTTGGAGCTAAACTATCTTGGCAGATATATGAGAAGCCACATCTTAAATGGTGTAAGATTATGCAAACTAAATATTTGGATAATCAAGAGTCGGAAAGAATCTTCACGGCATCTAATCCTCCTCTAGGCTCTTGCGTTTGGAATTTTATTATAAAAAGGAGAAATTTTATTCTTCCTTATCTTTCATGGACTATGAATAATGGAGAAAGAGCTCAGTTTTGGGAAGACTCCTGGAATGGGATTTCTAAATTAGATTCTTTCCAAGGCTTGGTAGATTCAAAAAGAGTGCTCTCTTCTCTTTAGGGTATATATGTGAAAGACTATTTCATCCATATTGATATTTTTACTGGATATCTAGTTAATTGGAAAGATTTTTCAGATCTTGATTTTCCACAAGATCAAAAGGATTTCCTTTTGGATATTCTCTAGTCTAGAAATTTTTTCTTCTCTCCAAAACCTTATAAGCTGATTTGGTGTCCTTCAAAATCTGGTTGATATTCAGCCAAGCAAGGGTGTTTATCTATCAATTCTACTGTTGATTGTCCTGATAGATTGTTAAAAGCTCTTTGCTAGGGGAAATTAGTTCTTAAACTTGGTGCTTTCTCTTGGCTATCTCTGAAAAACAAAATTTTAACCTGTTGGTAATTTTCCCCGAATCGGCAGAGGGTTTGCCAGTTCCAATGCACGGGTAGATTTGGCCAATAGATATGGGAGGTTGCGTGAGCTGCCTCCCCTTCACTTCTAGTTTTGCCACACCAAGGGGGGTGTCCCTATTTGATAAAGATGTAACATTTACTCTCCAAATGATAGAAAGATTTAACTTTGTGATAATCAGCAGAATACTCTCATGTATGGACCAAGATTTGAATGACAAATCACAAGTTTAGCAACACTCTTGGACATGTGTGTCTAGTTATGGATGAGAGTATGCAGGGGGTTCCTAATCCTACTCCTACAACTAACAGGTTCAAATTATGGAATGGTTTGAAATTATGGTTTAGATGCAAGACAGGGGTTTTGGATCATAACTACTTCACAAGAACAGACCGGTGCCTATCTCAGGGCAAGGAGTCAACTAGACGTATACATAAGAATGGCTTGAAACTGTCATTCGAGTTTCAAGGGATCAGATTTGATGCTTTCCTTACAAGCACCACCCAAGAAAAGGTATTTAACTATCCATACTTATAGACATCCCAATTGACATACAATCTTCTCCATACCTTAACCTAAAACGATTTAATCCACTCCTTGAATGGAAGTTAGAGATTAGGCATGCAATACATAAATCTATATTCTAGAATTTGAGAAACCCTTAGCAACCAAATTCAAAAGAAGAAATGCATACAAGTGGAGACAGACAGCAAAACACATGCAAGAAGCATTTTTCATATAACATTAACACTAAAACTGAACATATGTGCACGATACAACTCAGATGCAACACATAAACTCCACAGAGATAAAATAGATAGGAAATGCTTTGTATTTCATTATTTTTCCCCCAAAATTGCCCAAGTCTTCAACCACACAATGAGGAACACAGCTTGGCTTTTATACCAAAACTGTAAACTTAGCAAAATTAATTACAAGGCCAGACAAAAATCTACCAGATATAATGCATTCAAAAATTGTGCTTAAAATCATCAATGCACTAAGCAGAGGAAGGAGAGGGACCAGGTAGAATCGGGAGATGTGTCGCTGTTTCCAAATTTTCATCTTAAAATTAGTGGTTGGCCTGTCATTCCACCCAATGTACCCCTACAAGTGCTGCCATTAAGATCAACCTACCCGCACCCCTCAGAAATGCATCATTGGATGCATCAGAAGTTTTCTCACTTAAAAAAAATGCGGCCACATACAAAGAAAACCTTCGCTGCTAGACATTAAAACACTGTCGTCGATCACCTCCCCATCGCTAGGATCAACAGTGCCAAAAAATGTTGACCAAGTTGCCGGCCAATCAGATCATGCCACGGAGGCACCTCATGTTTCTATCGCTGGATTTTCCAGTTCTCATTTTGCCTTTTCGCCCTTGTATATGCAAAAACATATGCATATACAAACACCTTATATACAAGTCAAACCTCAAATTTTATTAGAATAATTTGAGAATTGGTTCAAATCTGGCTTGTATGCCCTTCATTGCACATCGGCTTGTATATCAGCATATACAAGCGCTTTATACAACCCACGAACCTGAAATATTTATTCACTGCATTTTATTCCTCCATCACGTCTGAGTTGTATGTCCCTTTGCTTGCATCCATCGCCTCATACATACAAGGCAGATTTCAAACTTTTATCCGCCGCATCTGACTTCTCCTTCGGTTCCGGAATGCATATTTCACTTGTATGCTTTGAATGTACATCGGCATACATACAACTGCCTTTGTATACAACTAGTGGGCCCGACCATTTTCTCTCTCCTTTGCAATGTTCACTTTGCATGTCACAAGCCTTTGTATAATTTTCAATGTACATTCCCTTGCACATACAAACAAGGAATCTTCTCCAGAATATTCTTGCAATGTATCTAACCATTGTATGTGTGCCCAAATGTATATTGCATATACATTCGACCTTGTAAATCCATGGGCCCCACCACATGCATCTCTGCCTCGCCACTGTAGCAAATGTATATTTGCACCTCCTTGTATATTTTGCTTTGTATATGACCTGACATACAAAGTGGGAATATTCTTAGGAATCTGCAAAAGATTCCCCCTTTGTATATGCACCTTTTAGAGCCCGATATACATTCAGAAATGCATCTAACTCAATTTTTTCAAAGGGCAATGGAGATTTTATAGGCCCGCCCATGCACAATTGACCTGCATGTATATACAAACCACCTTGTATATACAAACACTTGCACCTATACTGATTTCTATTATTTTTTCAACTGCAGAGGCCAAGAGTGTTGGAATTTTTTGGATTTTTGAAAAGGGGCCTGCATATACATATTCAGGTACCAACAGGCTCTGTCTGGGGATGCATGCCTCTTGCAAGTATGGCGAGGACCTTAGAATCTTAGGTTTCACAAATTGGTCCTTATCCATTGGGCAACAGAGTCAAACATTGCACCAACCTGCATAACAAATTATATTTTTAGACATTATTTTGGCGGCCTCGGGCAGCCAAAAAGGAAGAACCACAACTTTATCCCATCAAATGCCTAATTCCAAACTAAATAATCCCAACCATAGCTGAAAACATTAAAACAATCTGCCCATAAGCTAATTTGATCAATTACATGCTTTACCATTTTTGAAAACTTGCCCATGTTAATACTGCCTCTGTCACTCTGCACCTTACAACCAGACATATAACCATACACATTATAATATTCTTCAGCATTAGGTAACATATGTATGTTATATTCCATAAATAGTATATCATATTGCTTTTGGCATTCCTTATCATTTACGTGACTGTTACACATAACCAGGCACTCATCCAGCTGATCTAAAAATTGAAAACACTCAGAAAATATGAGAGCCTCAATATCATTTATATCATTCACTGACATTGAAAACAAATCCTGATCTACACACCCATTATTGCTGCACATGTCTGGGACAACTGATGCTGAACATTCACTATACATAGTTTGCAAATCAGTATCATCATTTTAAAACAGAGGGTTAATTCTGCACCAATGAATGTCATAACTCACAATATCGAATGCATCCACAGGCTCATCATAAAGAGGATTCATACTCATTGCAAAGGTCTCTATTTCTTCTTCATGACAATCCATTTCTTTTTCATCATTATCAGACCTAGAGTCATAAGAAGAACAAACCTGATCCATTAACTGGTCATAGATATCATCTTCATCATCTTTAATCTTTGATTACCCCACATACAAAATTTATGCTACTTCAATGCACTCTGAAGTTGAACTATCTGCATCATTTTCCAGTCCTCTAATGCTTCCTGATGAAACTGATATTGACTCTTGATCCATATGATCACAACTTTGCACAACTAGATCATTTAAACATGAATGCTCTTTGTTTAGGACTGGCATGCAAATATTACTTGGGAAATTATTGTTGTCAACTTCATTTGCTGGGCAAAATAGGACATCCTCCTCTATAACAGAAACATCATCAACTTGGAATGATGCAAAAACTGGGACAGCAGGGGTGTGAGTAGTTTGGCATTCATCTCCAACATTTAAACTATATCCCTCATCAACGTTGGAGACTTTAGGGCAGCAAAAACTTTCAGAGAAATAACCTTTTTGTATTCCATACCTCCAATTATTTTCAATGTCTAATGCAAATTGATGTGCCTGATGCAATGTGGTGGGCTCTTTATCCCTCAATCTATAGCTCATTTTCCTATCAAATGCTCCCAAATAGACAACTAGGCATAGTGCATCATTAGGTCTCATGCATTCTAGTATTCTATTCAATGCCCTCATAAATCTGAGATTAAAAGATGGAATCAACTCCCCTTCTTCAATATGGATATACATAAAATCACTAATAACTGCATATTCAGAAATTCTTTCACCATATTGTTCTAGAAATGCTAATTTAAAATCTTGCCAAGAGCTGACAGAGTAAACTGGAAGATAAGAGAACCAGTCCCTTGCATCTTCATCTAGAGATTGAACAAATAATCTAATTACTACATCTTCATGGTCAATCTTGAAATCATCTATCACATTTATAAACTGCTGCAAGTGTCTCTCAGCTGATTCATCCTTCACACCATTGAATTTGGGCAAATACTTTCTGATTTTAGATGGAAAAACATTTGGGTAGCCGCAAATGCCATCAAAATTTATGGGCTTATATCTGTCAATGCTGAAACTTCTTTTATTACATGGTTGGGACTAATTGTTATGCATCATTACATTTGACACCTCACTAGGGTGCAAGGGCTGATAATACATCATTATGTTTTTGCAACCCTCTTTTCAACTCAGATTTTCAATCATAATAATGACCTTAGGCCTTTAAAATACAAACTGTTATTTCAGCTTTCCTAAAGTCCTTCAAATGAGTCTTTTAAACAATATTGCATACTCCTTTTGAAATGCAAACTAAGTCCTCACAAAAGTATGCAATCTAATCACCAATATTTCCCTTTTGACTAGTGCTATTTCACCAAATAGGGAACCTTTCAAAACTTATGAAAACACCTGGATATGTTGCAGCAACTACAAATTCAACACCTCTGGTGTCCTCTTATCAGGTTCTTTATATGCAGAGTCACCACCTCCTTAGCAGAGGAATGAGCTTCTAATAGGTTGAAGCTGAAAATTGATTTCTTTCTTTCTGGGTTCTCCCACAATAGAGTCACACATACAACTTTTTCCTTTGCTGCAACAAAGCACCTCCAGGTCTGATTTTTCAATCTTTCAGACTCAAACTTTCATGGATATGACATTGTCTCCCCAACGGAGTCGCCAATTCTATTGGTAATTTTTCCCAAATCGGCAGAGGGTTTGCCAGTTCCAATGCACGGGCATATTCGGCCAACAGATATGGGAGGTTGCGTGAGCTACCTCCCCTTCACTTCTGGTTCTGCCGCACCAAAGGGGGTGTCCCTATTTGATAAAGATGTAACATTTACTCTCCAAATGATAGAAAGATTTAACTTTGTGATAATAGGCAAAATACTCTCATGTATGGACCAAGATTTGAATGACAAATCACAAGTTTAGCAACACTCTTGGACATGTGTGTCTGGTTATGGATGAGAGTATGTAGGGGGTTCCTAATCCTACTCCTACAACTAATAGGTTCAAATTATGGAATGGTTTGAAATTATGGTTTGGATGCAAGACAGCGGTTTTGGATCATAACTACTTCACAAGAACAAACCGATGCCTATCTCAGGGCAAGGAGTCAACTAGACGTATACATAAGAATGGCTTGCAACTGTCATTCGAGTTTCAAGGGGTCAGATTTGATGGTTGCCTTACAAGCACCACCCAAGAAAAGGTATTTAACTGTCCATACTTACAGACATCCCAATTGACATACAATCTTCTCCATACCTTAACCTAAAATGATTTAATCCACTCCTTGAATGGAAGTTAGAGATTAGGCATGCAATACATAAATCTGTATTCTAGAATTTGAGAAACCCTTAGCAACCAAATTCAGAAGAAGAAATGCATACAAGTGGAGACAGACAACAAAAACATGCAAGAAGCATTTTTCATATAACATTAACACTGAAACTGAACATATGTGCAAGATACAACTCAGATGCAACACATAAACTCCACAGAGATAAAACAAACAGGAAATGCTCTATATTTCATTATTTTTCCCCCAAAATTGCCCAAGTCTTCAACCACACAATGAGTAACACAGCTTGGCTTTTATCCCAAAACTGTAAACTCAGCAAAATTAATTACAAGGCTAGACAAAAATCCACCAGATACAATGCATTCAAAAATGGTGCTTAAAATCATCAATGCACTAAGCAGAGGAAGGAGAGGGAACAGGTAGAATCAAGAGATGTGCCGCCATTTCTAGATTTTCATCTTAAAATTGGTGGTTGGCCTGTCATTCCACCCAACATACCCCTGCAAGCACTACCATTAAGATCAACCTACCCGCACCCCTCAGAAATGTAGCATCGAATGCATCAAAAGTTTTCCCGCTTAAAAAAAATGTGGCCACATACAAAGAAAACCTTCGCTACTGGACGTTAAAACATTGTTGTCGATCACCTCCCCATCACCAGGATCAATGGCACCAAAAAACATTGACCAAGTCACAGGCCAATCAGATCGTGCCACGGAGGCACCTCTTGTTTCTATCGCTAGCTTTTCCAGTTCTCATTTTGCCTTTTCGCCCTTGTATATGCAAAAACATATGCATATACAAACACCTTATATACAAGTCAGAGCTCAAATTTTATTAGAATAATTTGAGAATTGGTTCAAATCCGGCTTGTATGCCCTTCATTGCACATTGGCTTGTATATCAACATATACAAGCGCTTTATACAACCCACGGACCTAAAATATTTATTCACTGCATTTTATTCCTCCATCGCGTCTGGGTTGTATGTCCCTTTGCTTGCATCCATCCCCTCATACATACAAGGCATATTTCAAACTTTTATCCGCCGCATCTGACTTCTCCTTCGGTTCTAGAATGCATATTTCACTTATATGCTTTGAATGTACATCGGCATACATACAACTGCCTTTGTATATAACTGGTGGGCCCGACCATTTTCTCTCTCCTTTGCACTATTCACTTTGCATGTCGCGAGCCTTTGTATAATTTTCAATGTACATTCCCTTGCACATACAAACAAGGAATCTTCTCCAGAATATTCCTGCAATGTATCTAACCATTGTATGTGTGCCCAAATGTATATTGCATATACATTCGACCTTGTATATCCACGGGCCCCACCACATGCATCTCTACCTTGCCACTGTAGCAAATGTATATTTGCACCTCCTTGTATATTTTGCTTTGTATATGACCTAACATAGAAAGCCGAAATATTCTTGGGAATCTACAAAAGATTCCCCCTTTGTATATGCACCTTTTAGAGCCCGATATACATTCAAAAATACATCTAACTCATTTTTTTCAAAGGGTGATGGAGATTTTATAGGCCCGCCCATGCACAATTGACCTGCATGTATATACAAACCACCTTGTATATACAAAGACACTTGCACCTATACTGATTTCTTTTATTTTTTCAACTGTACAGGCCAAGAGTGTTGGAATTTTTTGGATTTTTGAAAAGGGGCCTGCATATACATATTCAGGTACCAACATAACCAATGATAGACTAGTCAAACTGGGTTTTGCTAGTTCTTTCAAATGCATATTATGTGGAACTAAAGATGAATCCATGAATCATTTGCTTTTGCATTGTCCATTTTTTTTGTAGTGCTGGAACTAGCTTTTTCAAAAGCTTCACTGGTATTCTCCTCTTCCTGACACTCTCTTGAATTTGTTTCTAAGTTGACCTATTCTATATATAGAAGCTATGTTTTTAGAACTTTGGGTTATCTCCCCATCTATTGTAATTTGGAATATTTGGAAGAAATAGGCATTTTTTTAGAAAAGAAGCTCTTCATCTGAAGGATGTCATTTTTAAAATTGAAATCTTGATTTTTGAAATTGCTAGTTTTAACTCTAAATGTTCTGATTATTCCCAATGGGATGATGTGATGCTTTCTGAATGGAAAATGATCAAGATTAACAACTCTGGCAGTTTTTCTAATTCACTGTCAAATGCTTCTCATAAAGATCATAAGTCAGTCCTTTGGATTCCACCTTCTCCAAACTGGTTTAAAGTCAACTTTGATGGTGCCTCTAAGGGCAACCCAGGAAGCACAGGGATAGGTTGTGTCATAAGAGATAACTATGGGAATCTTGTTTGTTCTATAGCTGAAAGAATTGCAGATGGCACCAATAATGAAGCAGAAGCCCAAGCTCTTCTGCTTGGTATTAGAACAATAGGGTCATTGGGAATAAAAAATTTAGTTATTGAGGGAGATTCAAAAGTTATTATTCAGATTTTTCAAAATAAAATTGATAGCAATTGGAAGTTCAGTTATATCCTTCAACATGCCTAGAAGTTAATGGAAAAGCTTGAAGATTTCCAAATTTTTCATACCCTAAGATAAGGAAATAAAGTTTCTAATTACATTGCAAATGTGGCATGTTCTCTCTCTTCGGGATCTATTCACTTCGACAAAGATTCTTGCACCAATTTCCCAAAGTTGATGGAATTTTTGAAAGCTGAAGGAAAATTTTGATTTTTCTCTCTTCTTGAGAGAGATTCTCTTAACTTGTTTTGTTTTTGTGTCTTAATAGGGGATTATTCCTTTTTTCTTTGGTAGGGGATTGTATTCAGTGCCAATCCTTATTCGCACATGGCTGATGTCATTTTGCCTTTTGGCATCTTTATGGGATCCTGTTTGGTTTTTAGTTCGTGGCCTTACATCTTTTGGCACGGGTGTTATGGCATCATCCTTTATTTCATTTGTGTGAATTGATTGATATTTTATGAAATCTTGCTGTGAATCATGGAGTTTGTGCAGATTTTATTTCACACATTTGGCAAGGACTATTCTATCAATGCTAGCTCGAGTGAGGTTGTTTTTTTTATCTCTGTAGTGGCTATTTGTTTTGGCATTCCTCATTTGGTATGATTTCAAGTTCATTCTCTTTACACTCTGGAGAGTTTTATGGCTTCACCTCTGTGGAACTCAAGGATTCTTCTACCGGTGCAATTTTGGGAGCAACCTCTTCATGGCCGGGTTGATGCAGGAGGGCTTTCTAGAGCTTTCAATTAACTACACACTGGATACATTGAAGAACCTATCATTGAGGTATGTGGCAAGGAATTTCTTTGATAGTCCAAAGTATGTTTTTCTTCATAGCTTACTCCTGATTTCCTCTTGAATGCCTTCAATTTAATTTAAAATGTGGATTTGGTCAAGGGTTTAGCAACCAATTTCATACTTGACTTTCTAGCTCTTGCTGATAAATTGCACATGGCCTTTGCTGCTTATGATTTCCATTTGGGAACAATGAATGTTGGTGGGCTCTTTAATAGATTGGAAATCATGGAAAGGCCTTTTGCTAATTGTGTTTACTAGGATTTTACTCTTAGTATTTAGAACAATTACAAATCCCTTGAGTGCTCTCTCCTTGCTCACAAAAAACCTAGCAATGCCCATAAGGAAAAGATTGATGATGCTTTCAATGCATGGAGTTTCTTACTTCATTTTCAGCCTCATGCTCCCTATGCTCTGGATAGTGTCAATCTTAATGTTGGAGATGAAGATTCTATGGATTTTCATAGTTTTAAAGTAGCTGATTTAAATGCCATGAATCCTTAAATAATGTTTACAATGGTTACTGGTTTTTATAGCTGGCTCAACTATACTTTTGTCATATCTTGAGCTTTTTTTTTTTTTTGTAGCTCTTTGGCTTTGGTCCCATCTTTTGTAAAAACACTTTTATAATTAATATAATGTTATGATGCTATGCATCCTTACCCATCAAAAAAAATAAAATCATGGTAAATGTATAGAAGGTGAAATGAGGATATGAAAATAATTGAAACCATATAGAAGGTGAAATTAGGATATGAAAATCATGTCAAATGTGTGTGTGTCTCTCTCTCATCCCCTCTTCCTCATTTATTCTCTTTCCCTAACTCTCTCTCTCTCCCCCTAACTAAACATATAATGTCAAACATATAGAAGGTGAAATGAAGGTAAGAAAATAATTTCAAACATATAGAAGGTGAAATTAGGTTATGCTAGACCTATAGAAGGTGAAATGAGGATAAGAAAATCATGTAAAACATGTAGAAGGTGAAATAAGGATATTCAAAGAATGAAAACCATATAAAAAGTGAAATGAGGATAAGAAAATCATACCAAAATGTCTCTCTCACTATCTCTCTTTTCCTCTCTCCTTATGTCTCTCTTTCATCCTTTTTTCCTCATTTGCACTCTTTCCCTAACTCTCTCTCTCTAACTAAACATATAATTTCAAACATATAGAAGGTGAAATGAAGGTAAGAAAATAATGTCAAACATGTACAAGGTGAAATGAGGATAATAAAATCATGTCAAACATATAGAAGGTGAAATGAGGATGAGAAACACATGGAAAACATATAGAAGGTGAAATAAGAATAAGAAAAGCATGGTAAATGTATAGAAGGTGAAATGAGGATATGTAAAGCATGGAAACCATAGAGAAGGTGAAATGAGGATAAGAAAATCATGCCAATCATGTCTCTCTCCCTACATCTCTCTCTCTCTCTCCTTATTGCTATTTTTAAAGCTTCTCTTCAATTTAAGAATATAAATTTATCTACTAATAGTACCAACCACAAGAACGTGGAACCTTGTTTGGCACCACTAACTTACATTAATAGCACTACCAAAAATAAATAAATAAAAGCAAATAAAAATGTACTCAAATCACAACACTTAAGAAGTACATAACATACCTTTGTGTCATTCCACCGATTCAATCCAATGAACCATGTGGAACTTCTCTACTCTTTATGGTGTTGAGTATTGCGTCATTGTCAGACTCATGAAATTTTCACAAGTTCTTATTAAATGGTGGATCACTATAATTGATCAATTTAACATTCTATGTCACAAAAAGGTTAGAATAATGAAGAATTTTTATATGTGTGTCAAAGTCCTTGAACAACCACACATTGGAGTTCTTCACTAGGTATCTTTTAATCCATGTTTCTATAACAACCATTGATCTTGTAGGATACTCAATATCTTCTCCATATATGATGGGGGCTACAAATTTCTCTTTTTCCTCTTCACGAAATGAATAATAGTCCATTCTTTTATCATTATCTTCATCTGTAATAACTACATAAACATACATGCATTAAATTTTATAAGAAATATTAATTCAATAAGTGATACAAAAATACTACAACATAATCTAAAATATCAATTTTCATTAAGTAATGCATCTATAATACATGGTTGAACTAGATCTAAAATATGGTCAAAGTCAACTAATGATTCCATCTCCATGAGTTGTAGTTCTCTAGGAAGTCGATATGTCTCTAGGTGGGCTTAAAGTTCTAGCACACCATTTATTGACCCACTCTTTTGACTCACTAAATCAAAGCAAAATTCGTACATGAGGAATAAAATATTTCTATCTACCTCGTATGAATAGTCCATGAAGCTACATTTGAGCTTCTAAAATAGTGGAACTCACTTGATCATATCACTATATAACAATCTTCATATTTTCCAATGTTATCTTATTCTATCAACCAAAATAATTTATGAAATGTAGAATTACCTTCATTATCTAGACCCATTGTAGAGTTGCACCATTTAATAATGGATGCTACATCTATCAACTTCATACTGTCTTTGTACTTCAACTTTTCTCATGTTAATTCTCTTTTAATAGATGCTCCTGCACCATCATGCTCCCCTTTTCCATGCCCAACCTTAGAAATTCCATATATGTTAAATACCACTCATCATATGCATCCTACTCAACTAGTAGAACATGTGTGAGTTCTTTAATTACGATGTATAATTATATAACCATATGATATGCTAACTAAAAATGATGTTCTTTCAACTCAAATTACCATAAAACATCTAAAGGTAACCTTGCACAAATTGTGTAGAATGTGTGTGATCATCCATAATATAAAATGATACTCCTTCAAGATTTATTTTATCTTCCTCTATATTTTTGGGTGGATGAATTAATGCTATATTCATAGATATAGCATCTTGAGTGGAGTTGTACTATGATTAAACCTCAATTTATGGTTGTAGTGATAATTCTTTATGAAGTCTACAATTGACATAATCATATGAAGAGAAAATGTGTCCTTTCATAACTTGAATTGTAAGTCCAACCATCAAGCTTTGTATGTATACCTTGCATACTCATACACTATCTTTTCTCGAAAAATAGGCACAAATTAAAATACTAAAAATAAGCATATATATATATACACACACACATATGAAGCTAGACATAATGATCTACATATTAAAAAATTATGTTATTATTACTTTAGGTCAAATTAAGGTCAACATATAGGAGGGGTTTGAGAATTATACCTTGATCTTAAAATAATTTATTTAAAAAATATAATTAATAAAAATTACCCATCCCAAACCTCAAAATTAATTGCATTTGTCCACAAGAGGATTTTGAAAATACTTTCATTTACTCATTTTTAAGCCCAACACATATGTGCATGTTTATGGCTCTATCAAAGTTGGAAAAAGGGTCACTTTTATATGTGCTTTACTTAACCAAATTTTTGGTCATTTTTGGTCCTCATTACCTTGCACTCACCCAATTATTTAGTAGTAATTTGGATTATTTGGATTCTTCATGTGAAGTGTTTGATTCATCTTATGATACTAATTCACTTTTTCTTATAGTTTTAATTGATTATTAGCATATGAGTGTGTATTTCTAGTTAGTAAAGATCTATCATTTTCATACACACTTGAGAATAATAGAAAATAAAAAACATACAAAATACTATTGTTACCTCAACAACATTCCCTATCTCTTTAAACCAGGGAACCTCCTTATCCTTGGTAGATGATCCTAGATTGAGCATGCACCTAGTTCTTATCTCGTTAAGTTACTCTACTCTACTTAGTCCTCTAATTTATTGGCTTGCACCATTAGGAATATTTTCCTAATGTCTTCTTTCTTTAAAAGTATTGGTTTCCCTTCACACTAGTTTTTTCACATTTTTTTGTAGGCCTACTTGAACTTTGTTTTGCATTCACCAAATTGCTCTCATTTCCCTAATTCATTAGTGGGTCTTTCCCTATCTAGTTTTCTTGTCTCTTTTCATTCTCCACTTTTTTTATTTCCTAGTTTAGTCAAGTGCTTTTAGACCCAAAATTAATTAAGATTTTATATTGTATTAGATCTATCTATAGAGAACTTTCTATAATAATAGAAATTTCATACCCTACAACTTTTTATTGTATTTTTGAATTCATTTTAGTGCCTATTTATCTAGTATGTTTTAGGACAATTCCACACCTATTTCTAGCCTCTCCAATAATCATAACTAAATAAGGATGGCTTGCCAAATCTTAGTTAGACCCTACAAAACTCTTCAAAAGGTAGGATTTTGTAGCTACAAGTGTCATTGATGCCCCTTAGCACTCTTGGTCCCAAGACCACTTCTACCCCACTAGTGCCACTAGTTTTGTGAAATCATGACACTAAAATTATGCCACCCATTCTTTCCCTAACCATAACTATATCTTCATATGCATTAACTCTAGAACAAATGTTAAACCACTTTTTCTACTTTTCACTCACTAGGCAATTAGATTCCTCATGAAAACTTAGCTTTCTCTCTCCATCTCAAATAAAAAGTACATGAATATTGTGAAGGATGAAGATTGTTCACAAGGATGGGTGTAGATCAAAAATTTTGGGGCTTGGTCCTTGAAATGTTTTATTTATACCCCAATGTTAGGGATAAAAGGAGAGTTTGAGTGAATTTAGTAGGATACGAAAGGTTGTGTTAGGAAACAACATGTGCAAATAATAAAATGAAACAATTAACAACTATGATATTCACCATAAAACATCATAAGAGAGCCCCAATAAATCTACAATGTCTTTGTGTGTGTGTATATATATATATATCTGTGTCTGTGTGTGAGATTACATTCAACTATATTCATTCCTTGTTCTCTCTTAAAATCATGCTCATATGTGTGTGTGTGTATCAGGAGATTACATTCAACTATATTCATTCCTTGTTCTCTCTTAAAATCATGCTCATGTATTGATCTACATCCTATCTTATACATATTACATTTGCATCTAATATATACTATACATGGTATATCTTCCTTTTGTCCCATCTTATTTTCTTACTCTTTCTTTTTCTATCTATCTCTAGTCTCCTTCTATATCTCTCTTCTCTCTCTTCTATCTTTGCAACATCTTTACTTATACCCAAGTATAAGTAAATGATGTGTCTCCTTATGCTTGTGTCTTTTACCTTATTTGGTGGAACATTCTTTCTATAGTGGGTGATTATTGTTATAGTATCATCTCTATCCTGCTAACATCATCCCCCCTTTGAAATGATGGCTTATCATCAAGACATAAGTTGGATTTATCCTGCTAAAGTTAATAAAGTTTTATTTCATAAAATTGTTGAAGGTTTCTATTCTTCAAGGAAGAATATTCTTTTATATCCCCTAAAGTTGAGTATCAATATTTTCCCATTGGAAGATTCATTACTGTAAGATGATAATCTATCCATTGATATTGAGTAATTTTTGTTCTCCTTCTATTGTCTCTAGTATCTATATCTCTGTTGCAATCTTATTTTCTTCAACTAGTAGGATTGTTGGATGGGCAAGGTGGAGATTGATGACCTCCCTTAGTTGTTTTATTTGAGCTCTAAGCACTTCCCTTTGGTCCTTGGCTTACTCATGTTGATTGTGGAGGGTCTCAATGAATGCTCTTTTACTTCCATCTTGATATTGTTGGACATTATATGTTGATTCCTACTGCATAATTTGATTTTCAATTTTCTCAAGTTGTGCTTTCAATGATTTTGTTGTTGCCAACCATGCCAAATGAAATTGGTATAAGGATCTTGCATTGGACTATAATCAACATGTGGTCTACGTATTCCTTAATTCTATTTCTAACTTTATGTGTGTAGTGGCACATTTCTTCCACATTTTTCTAGATACTTCTTGATTTCTTCTATGGGTGATGGAAGAAAGGGTAAGGGAAAGGGTGATGGAAGAAACCAAATTGTTCCTTGATAACTATGAAAATGCTACTTGTAGTGTACTTAGAACATCTTCTATTGTATATACTATATCAACCAATTTTTTTAGTAATTCCTCTCTTGCAATAGATTGTAGTATATCCCCTAGTTAGAATCTTTCTAGTGGTGAGATTTGTGCCAATTTTTTGATTGGAAATTACAAAATTAGAGTAGATGGAGGTGGCTATAATTACTTTTCTTTTCTAGGAACTTCTTGATTTGACTCATCATATGGTGGGATGGAGAGGGTGGCATAGGTGGTGGAGGCACTTGTTGTGTTCCTCCTTGGTCGACTTTTTCTTCCTCTTTTACTGTCTTTTGTTTTTATGCTTGTTTTTATTATTCTTGTATCTCTTTTTGTTGTTGTGTTTCCTTTTCCTTCTACAAGTTAGCTTATTTATATTTTTGTAATATTTTGTCCTTCTCCTTTTTGTAATTTCTCTTCTTTCCATTGCTTATCTTCCTTCTCCTTTCGTAGTATTTCTTTTTCTTTTTGTATTCTTTCATTTTCTTCTTTCTACAACTTTTCTTGTTGTAATTTCTCATTTTTTTATTTCTTCATGTTTTCCTCTTTCTCATTCTATATCTTTTCCTTTTCCCTCTTTCTAGTTGTTCCCCATTTTAAATTTGTTCTTCTTTTTCTTTCTACAACAAAATAGTGTATGTTTTTTGTGTGGTCTCCTTAGTTCCCTTTTGTACTTTTTGTATAGATTCCTTCTCTTGAGATATGACTATAGCTAATCTATTTTTTTTTATCTCAATTCCTCCTATTGTAGTTGTTCCAATTTTATCTTTTTCTCTAGCGATAATTTTATCACAACTACATCTACGGCTTGTTTTCTTATTTCTTCTTTAGCCCTTACTACTTCTTCCCTTTTTTGCTTCAAAATTATTTATAATTCCTTTATAAAATTTTTGAATATCTTCACAAATGTTCATGGTGATGCTAGCATAAACTCTATCAAGTGAGTATGAGATCATGATGGGACAAATAGTGGAAATCGAAAAAAAACTTGTTTGATAAAATAGTGCTAACATTTAGAATGTGCTGGTTTGGGATACCTCTCCATTAGATGTCTTTGGTATTGCTTTAGGCTTCTCCATGTTGTTGGATCAAGGCCCACCTCCCTTTTGGGCTAATCTTTGGTAGCCCTAATTGATTCCTAAAATTAGCGATTCTTAAAATTAACATCTTTTTTTTATTTTTGACCCATAACAAAGACCTAATTGTAGATAACTTATTGAAAAGGGGATTTGCCTTTCCTAATAGATGTTTCTTGTGTGAAAATGTAGAAGAAACTATTTTTTATTTTTTGTTGAGATGTGTCTTCTCTTGGGAAGTCTGGGGTATGATCCTTTATCTCTTCCTTCTTGGCTAGACCCTTCCTAATGACACCTAAAACTTGATAGTTTAATGGAAGCCCCCCTTTAAGAACCCTACATTTAAAGTTTTGTGGGACTTAGTTATTCCTCATGTTGGGTGGGGTCTTTGGAAAGAAACAAACAACCAAATCTTCAGGAATCAAACATCTTCTCCTAAAAGGCATTCCTTTAAAAAAATTTGGGCCATTAAGGAAAATTTATCAGTGATTATTAGATCAAAGACTACCTCCTCCTCCAAAGTCTTCGTATCAAAGATGGAACTTAATATCACCATGGCCTAGAAGCTTGAATTTGATATTTCTTTTACTTTGAAAGGAAAAGAGGTTCACAGACATAATATAACTTGATCTCCCTCCACCCAAACTAGTTTAAGTTAAGCTTTAATGGGATGGAAAAAGGAAACCTAGGACTAGTTGGTGGAGGATGGGTCCTAAGAGATGCTAAGGGTAAGTTGGTTGTATCCAATTCTATCAACTTTTGGATTCAAACTAGTCATTTTGTAGAAAGTGTAGCTGCATATAATGCCTAAAAACTAGCACATTAATTTGAGGTGCAAAATTTAGTTTTGGAAGGTGATCGTTTGAATAGTACTATCTACCTTATAAGGAAATCCACCCCTAGTTGGTCATTTAAGATTATCATAAAAGTATTCTTAGATATTATAAGTAATACTAAATTGGTAAGAAACAAACATGTGTATAAAGAAGCTAATCAGGTGGCTAATTGCTTAGCCAATTAGGGGTGAGTTGACAAGGGACCTTCCTTTGGTCAATGAATTCCTTTCCTAAGGTAATTGTGATAATAATTTTAAATGACATCAATAATCACTTATGTTTTGCCTTGCACACATGCCCCATTTTGCCAAATGGAGACCCCCTCTTTTACTTTTTGGTTTGGTCTCATTGTGATGTTCTTGCTTGAGGGAGAATGAATTTGATGATTTGGGTGATTTTCTTGCATTTGGATAAATTGGTTTGATTGAATATATTTTGGTTATCGTAATTAGAATGATTGAAGTGAGTTGATGTCATTTGGGCCTAAGAATTGGCCTCCTTGAGAAAATGTGCTAAAGACTGGTTCTGCTGTAGTTTGCGCTAATATCTAGTGTTGTCAGATATTAGCATTGAGTCCACTTATCCACTTTTGCACTAAAAAAGCCTCCTTACTAGACTTAGTACTGAAATTAGAGGTTATCAGATATATCCACTAGGCACCAAAAACCCTGTCGGAGACTCAATCGCTAAACACTAAGTGATAGCAGGTTTTTATGATGTCACATGATAAGCACTAAAAGTGGCCATCACTGGAGATGTCCTGTAGGGTCCAAAATCCCCACTTTTTCACCTTCTTGGTGTGGGACACTCTATCCTCTGACAATATTTATGGCAGGTTTGAAAAGGGGTTTAAGTGGCTAAATTTGTCGAAAAGATTATCATTTTTCTTCATACTTTTGAAATTGCTTGACCTTTGCATCTAAGTGACACAAATGCTATTCCTGCGATCAATTTGGCAAACTTTGGGCTAGTTTCAAGCATGGATTTCAACAATTTGTGCTCTTTTACAATAACATTCATATTCATAGATGGGTCCCTTTATCTTTTAGGATTTTCATTGAAGCTGCCTATGTTTTCATGGAGGGATTTTGATGGTTATTTACCTTGCCTTGGTGTTGAGATAAGGTGTCATTAACCTTGTAAATCCCATTATTGTATTATTCCATTTATTATTTGTAATTACCCATAAGGGATGTACTAGTTTCACCGGTAGTGGTAAAAATTATTTACTATCCACGGTAATTATGGAGTTACTCTATCGGTAAGTTCTAAAGTTACCAATGGTAGTTGTGAGATGTCATTTACTATGGTAAATGGTAATTGGTCAAGGTGGGGCACCCATGTGGAGAATCTACTATTTTTCTCTTATATGACACATGTCATAATGTTTGGTGGGTGCATGTAAATAATCTATGACAGCTGCAAGTTATCATAAGATTCTATGACACTATGATGCATATGATGGTTATTAATGAGTTGTAAGTTGCTATGTTTAGCCCCAGGTGCCTATCTTGGGAAGATTCTCTTTTAGTGGTATCTATGATGGTTATGATGCGTCATAAGATGTTGTAAGTGGCTATTTTTGGCCCTAGGCACCCAAGTTTGCCTAGGCATTTTTTTCCAAGTATAGGATGCATGTATGACAACATTTAATGTTTGCATATGGGGGAATCTTGGAGAGAGAAAGTGGACACCTATCTTAAGGATTTGCAAATTCTATATAAACCATGACATAGTAGATGAGTTGCATAACAGTTTACATGTACCCAGGTTCTGTCGGAGTGGAAGTTGAAGCATAGAGGAAGTGAATGTATTTGTAATCTCCTTTTGTGAATATAATACAACTTGGCTTCTTTTCTTGGTGGATTTTTTTTACCCGCAAGGGTTTTCTCCATTGAAAGGAATCTAGGTGTGCAGAAATCATGTCCTAAACTAATTTAATGAGGAGAGATGTATGCAAATTCTTTACAACCTTTACAATTACAGTGATGTTAACAGAACATCATAGATATTGCAGCAATACACACATATATTGTAGACAGAAGAGAGAGAGAGACAAGATATAACGTGGGGAAAACCCTTTCGGGTTAAAAACCCCACACACCAAAACCTGCACAATGTATTATCAAAACAAAGAATGTTTACAACACACTTTTAATGCAAGTCTTTTTAGGAGTCATCGATACACATATCTGGAGATATTCTGGCAGCATAACAGTACCTGTCAATTACACTATGCATCTCCCATCCAAGCACCTATTTAAATAGAGTTTACAAGGCAAAAATGGAACCTTCTTGAGATGGGCATCCATTTTGGCCTCATTGCCCAAAACCCATGCCTAAGGACACTTGTCCAACACTGCAGCATGGTTTTGACACTTGTCATATCACCCCATCCCAATGTGGGCACCTAGTTCCAAGATAGGCTATGACAGATGTTCTTATGCACCTTACAACTATCATAGAATCTATCATAACTGACAACACTTACAACTGTAAGAGAATCTATCATACACTAACTAAAAATAGCATATTCTTCTTACATGTCATAACATCCCTTGGGTGCCCAAAGATGCTCTTTGACACATGTCCTCACCTATCATAGGATCTTCTATTTACGACTCTTATGCGTCATAGAATATGTCATGACCATTACGTGCCATAATTCCTTACACACTGCTCAAGATGTTGACACATGGCAGAAAACCTCTACCATAATATGGTATGCCTATATCCACATGGAGTGAGTTGACCATCCTAGTCACCTTACAAGTGGAGTGACAACTCATCGTTCCACTTCACACTAAATGACAAAATAGGATGTGCAACTTAATTACACCATAGGCTAATAAAATAAATACATTACAAATAATAAATACAAGGAATTACCAAGGTTGAGACACCTTAATTCCCAACATTCTCCCACTTGTTGAACACGTTGTAAGATCCAATAGAAATAACAAGATTTAACTGCTATAGGCCGAGAGGCCCATAGACTCTGAGCACCATCTGAACTTCTCTGTGCCCACTAGTTTTGTCAATCCATTTGCAACATTCTTCAAAGTGTCTACCTTCTCCAATGTCACCTTTCCATCCTCTACCATGTCTCACACAAAATGAAACTGTACATCAATATGCTTTATTCTAGCATGGAAAGTTGGATTCTTAGCTAAGCAATCGCACTCTGACTGTCACAATAGATAGTAATCTGTCCTGCATCAACACCAATATCTGAACACAATCTCTTAAGCCAAATGGATTCCTTGCAAGCATGAGTAGCTGCTATATACTCAGCTTCTATCATGGACAAAGCAACCACAAGTTGCCACTTACTCATCCAACTAATTGCACCACTGAACATAGTGAACACATAAGCACTGGTGTATCTCCTACTATCAATGTCACTTGCCTAATCAGAATCCACGAATACTTACAGAATGTGGAGGTCTTGTAGGATGACCATGATAACATAGGGAATACTCAGAAGTACCCCACAAATATCTGAACACTCTCTTCACTACATCCCAATGAACCCATCCAGGATTAGCCATAAATTGACTAAAGACTCCCACTGATTGAGCAATGTCTGGTCTAGTACAAACCATAGCATACATCAAGCTGCCAATAGCACTAGCATAAGGTACTATTCTCATGTCCTCCATCTCAGAAGGAGACTTTGGACAATCATTAACAGATAACTTTGTCCCTAAAGAAACAGGAACACACAATGGTCTACAATCTGTCATGCTGAATCTATCCAACACGGTCTTCACATACTTACACTAGCTTAACCAAAGTTTTCTATTTGCTCTGTCTCTTCTGATTTCCATTCCCAAAATGTACCTGGCTGCCCCTAAGTTTTTCATCACAAATTGTGCTGACAACTTAGACTTCAAATCAGAAATCATATTCTTACCATTCTCAATTAACAACATATCATCAACATACAATGCAATAATGAGAATTCGATCATTGTCAAACTTGTAATACACACAATGATCTGATTTCAACCTCAGAAATCCAATAGACAACACAAATGCATCAAATTTCATATACCACATCCTAGGAGATTGCTTCAAACAATACAAAGACTTCTTCAGCTTACAAACCAAATTTCTATGTAATGCTCTGGCTATGACATGTAAATCTCTTCCTCCAAGTCACCATGAAGGAATGTTGTCTTCACATCCATTTGTTTCACTTATAAGTCATAAGCTACTACAAGAGATAATAGGAACTAAATAGATGTCAACTTTGCAATGGGAGAGAAAATTTTACCATAATCAATTCCCTCCACTTGAGAGTACCCCTTCACAACCAATCTGGCCTTGTACTTTTCAACACTACCACCTGCACTAAATTTCTTCTTGAACACCCATTTACACCCAATGGGTTTCCATCCTTTGGGAAAAGGTACCAAGTCCCAAGTTTTATTCTTCTCCAAAGAAGCCATCTCATCTTCCATCACCTCCTTCCAAGAACCTGCATCTTTCATGCCCATAGCCTCTGTCACAGTTCTAGGCTCATCAATGTTAGTAAGCAAGGAAAAAGCACAACTAGAATCAAGCAGTGAATAACCAAACCTATCAGGTTGCTTCCTTGTTCATGTAGACCTTCTCAAAGGCTGAGGTTGAGGTTCTGCTTCTTCTTCTGAGATTTCAGAGCTGCTAGATCTCTCCTCATCATCAGGTCTCACAGGGTTTGTCAATTTAGTCTTTTCAGGGGTAGTGGGAAACTGAACCACATCCTCTTTCTTTTCTTTCTCTTCTGGATGAAGAACAATGGAAGAAGGTGTTAGCTCTCTGAAAATAACACTTCTGCTATACAACACTTTTTCAGCCACAGGATCCCAAAGCTTTTATCCTTTCACACCAACAACATAGCCAATGAAGATACATTTAACAGCCTTGTTCTCCAATTTTGACCTCTTCTCTAGGCACATAAGCATATGCCTCAGAACAAAAAACACAAAGATGTCTTATTGAAGGATTCTTACCAGACCACACCTCCATGGGTGTCTTACCAGCAAGAGTTGATGTAGGAGACCTATTTATCAGGTAGCAAGAAGTGGCAATAGCTTCTGCCCATAACTTCTATTCAAGGCTAGCTTCACTAAGCATACTCCTAGCCTTCTCCATCAGTGTCATGTTCATCCTCTCTATAACTCCATTTTACTGCAGGGTGTATTGAGTTGTCTTATGTCTTTCAATTCCATGTTCTTTATAGAACTTATTAAATTATGTGGAATAGAACTCACCACCATTGTTAGTTCTCAAACACTTAATCTTTTTACTAGTCTGATTCTCAACAAAAGTTTTAAACTCTTTGAATCGACTAAAGACTTTAGATTTGGTTCTGAAAAAATAAATCCATGTCCTTCTACTGTAATCATCTATGAAAGATAAAAAATATATAGATTTAGAGATCGAAGGAACATTAACTGGACCAAACACATCAGAATGAATAAGATCCAATACACCAGAAGACTTATGAGAACTCAAGTAAAACTAAACACGGTTTTGCTTTTGTTTAGGGTAAAATTGGATTTTGTTAATCTTTTGTTGTCTAGATGTTTGAATCCTCCTTTCACCCTAACATTGAAGGATCTAGGGTCGAGTGGTGAGCGCTATCATACACTAGGTCACTTGCAAATGAAGGGAAACTTGGATTAGGGAATTAATTATCAATTTTTCCTTCTCTTATGTCCAATTAACCATTAAAACTCTAATTATGCAAGTACAACAACAAATTAATGAATAATAGAAAAAGAGCTTGCAAACGAGAGTAAAATAAGAAATCATACGAATACTTGTTTTCGAGGTTCCGACGCGGAATAGTCAGGGACACTAGAGCGGGCTCCCAAGTCCAAGGTACCTGCTTTTTTGGGGAATCTAGATCTCCTTCTGACACTAATCAGCCCTATAACTTTTGTTTCCTGAGATCTGTCTATAGAGGACACTAGAGTGAGCACCCAAGTCCTGGAAGTGCTCCTTTGTCTAACTTTTCTTCAGATCCTAAATCCTAGATGTTTGTAAAGCCTCCCTACGACTCTACCTTTTCCAGATGCGATACTTGTAACCTGCAATCACAAGACTTAGTTTGGGGGTTGTGGTGTTTAGATGTTTTCCTGAGTCAAACCCCAGAGGACACTTAAGTCTCTGAACATCGTTGTCAGATAAAGAGGGCGTGCCCTTGTGACATAGAGGCCAAAACCAAAGGAATCAATGATAAAAACACAATGATATGTCACCTTATAGTGAAGCTCTCATGGAGGAAGATGCTCTTCATGCCATGAGGAGATTGAAGCTCAAATCTTCAAATATCAACACACAAAACATACAAGTCTGCTCTTGCAACACAATAGAAAGCCTTGAATCACCTTGAGAATGCCTAGACTTCACAATGATTATCTAATTAAAATCTAGTATACAAACAAATGCCTACACATGCTTATATATGCACCTACAAGCATTCCTGCCAAGTTATTAAAAATCAAACTTTACCGTGTGGCAAAATAACCTCCTAATGGTCATAAACCGACACCCAAAAATTGGGGCTACCCCAAAATAGGGTAAGACTAGGGCACCAGTGCCCAAGTCCTCTTCCCTATTTTGGGGAGGGTATAGCTCAAGGGGACCACCTAGGTCCTATTTGTCAGGGAACCTAGGTCTCATTCCATCGGGATGCTAAAATATGAACTAAAATGTCATAAATGCACTCTAAAGACCCGGGAGCTAAACCTTATGAGGGAAAAGCCTCCAAGGGGACATTTTCTGATGTTACATTTAGCCCCCACTTTAATGTATGTATGAATGCAAGGCCCAAACATGCATTAAAATAAGGTCACAAACACAGTAAACACACCAAGCATGGAGAATACACGCCAACTGCATAAAAGATAGTAACAGTCATGTAGAACACAGAGTAGACAGTCAATGCATAGAAGACACATTAATGCCTGGAAGATAGAAATGATATCTTTTCTTTTATTTTTCTCATATATATGAAATGCAAATGCAAGTACTAGAAAGTAAACAAACCTCTCATAATACCGGATGCACTACCTTAAGGTGCAGGTCTTAGTATATATGGGGCAACACACACACACAATACACGCAAAACCTCCCAAAATGCATGAAGCACTACTCAAAGGCATTGGTCTCTGCATATGGGGCAACAAACACGCCACACAAAACAAGCATGCCAAAACAAATACACTTGAAGAAATAGAGAAAACACGATAGACAAGCGATGGTGTGTTCCCTATTTCTAGGCTCATCACCATCTTAGACACATTACAAGCACACACTGACGATAGTGCTTCTCCACAACAATCACTGAAGACATGCTTAAGGGTTGAGTTAGTCACAAAACCACTCCCTGCCTCCACAGAGTACTTTTGAAAATGACAGGATGATGCAATCTGCTCCAAGAAATAAACCATCCCCGCCTCCGTAGAGGGCTTAAGAAAAAGGATATGCTCGATATCCCGCCTTCACAGATGGCTTACATGATTGATTGATTGATTGCAAACAAACTCAAGATGCACGATGCACTACTCTGGGGTACAAGTCTTTGCACCTGAGGTGAAACACATTGCTAAAATCTATAACAGACTGCTTACCTTATATGTCCCCACCTTAAGGTGGTTGATATTAGTTATCGATATCAAGCATGTTAAGGTAGGAAGAAAATACACAAGGGAAAACTAACTTTCGCAAAGCCCATGCCCCCCGAAGGTGACATGTACTTTACAATCACCAAATGTTCCCACAAACACATCCCTGCAAGAAGCATGTTAAACAACAACATCAATGCATATGATTAACCACACAAAGAGCCAAGGTCATACAATAAATTTAGAGTTTGAGGATAACTATGGGGCTATATCACAAGCCTCTCTAAATCAAGTACCACCAAGGCTAGATTCGAAGGCAAACAAACTGCATGGAGCAGCAGTATTATTAAGGTTTGTAAATGTGATAGAAACATCATGAAATTCACTATGCAGAAAGCATGAGTGCTTCCACTATCTAAGCATCAGATAAGATAAACAACCCCATCATCATATTAGGAACTAAGTCCATTTTTGATTGCTCTCGAAAGGGACACTAGGTCCACATTAGTATAAATGCTTGTCATCATCCGCCTGCTAGATGGAAACACTAGAGGAAGGGAAACAATAAATAAGAGAGGAGAAAACAAGTGTCTTAGGGACAGTCATGTAGGAAGGTGTCCCCAAGTCACCAGCCACGACACTATGTCCGTAAGACACAACACTCAACAATGAAATCAGAGAGAGAGCAATATAGAAGAATTATGATACAAATAGAAGAAGGTCACAATAGAGGCAGTCTCCTGGTATCCCGAACCTTATGGGAGAATCTGAAGCCATTCCAGGAGTCCTAAACAACACATAACACATCACGGGGGAAGCACATTACAATAGAAATAAAAGGTTATAGATACTTACCTGTAGGGCCCCTTTCGGGCTAGAAGTTGTCTATAAGCAAATCATCGCCATCATCTTCCCACTCCCTAATGTTGGAGGATAGTGGGACATACAGTACCATAGCCAAACTCATATCTTGTTCATCATTTTGTTCATCATTAGGATCATCTTTGTTTGGTTGAATGTTAGGATCAATGTTTTCTTGTTGAGAGGCAAGGTTTATAGCATATTCTTTTCTTCTTTTTCTTCTTTCTCTTGCTTTTCTATTTCATTTTGTTTTACCGCTTTTCTTTTAGAAGATAGGGCTATCCTCTTTCATAGGCTTTTGCAAATTAGAAGATGAAGCACTAGGATCAAACCTCATTTGTTGCGGTGGAACACTTGGTTGTTCACAATGACCTCCCGATCTTTGTAAGGATTTCAGGGGAGGAACCTCAACATAGGGACCTTGTCCTTTCGGTCTAAAGTTCTCTTCACATGTGGGTTGTTTATCTTTTGTCATTTATTGTGTAGGAGGACTAGGTATTTCAGATTTATCCTAGAAGTACTTCAACTTGTAATGTTTTTTTTCTGAATCAAAGGTTTATACTTGTTTCGAGGGATGGTGATTATACGGCCATCTAGAGGGAATTTCAGACAATGGTGTATTGTTGAAGGGATAGCTTTCATTTCTTTTAGCCACGAATGTCCCAATTTAATGCAAAAGAGGTCAGAAATGAGGACAACATCAAACCATTGTTCGAGATGTTTTCTAGATAATGTTACTAACAAATATATCTTACCCAAAGGCTTGATAAAGGTTCCCTTATGCGTCTGGATCATCATGCTCAAGAGGTCATAAGAACCTTGCATTAATTTATGTGAAAAGAGGAACTCCTTAGTGGAAAAATTAGTCATACAATTAGGATCAATAAGAGTTCCATTCACGGTGTTTCCCATTATTTTCACAGTAATGTAAAGAGGTCCTTCTTTTTCTCCAGTTGTTCTATCATGAGGAGTGAAGACAATTTCAGGTTCAGGAGCCTTTCTTTTTATGTAAGGTCTAGGAGGGAACCTATTGTTGCTGTTATGATTAGAGGCCATGTTTATATTCTCAAACCAATGCCAAATTAGATTTTGAAATCTTTTCAAAATTGGTGCAAAAGACGAGCAAAAATAGCCCACAATGCTTGATTTTTTGATACTTTTTTCAATGCCAACGAATGAAACAAAGGATGTTGTAAGGATTCTGATTGAGGACATAAAGTTATACGTCTGATATCAGTCCAAAATAGAAATATAATCACTCTCAACACACTCTTGATGCAAATCCAAGTTAATGCCAAGTCAAAATATAGTGAAAATATGTCAAAATGAGCACTTTTTTTCACCAAAATTTAATGCAAAAGAGCATAACAAAGGGTGTTGTGAGGAAATTTTGATGGATAGAAAATAAATTCAGCAATAGAGCCACTTGGTGCAAAAATACCCAACACAACACGATTGTAGCGCCACTTAAGGTAAAACCCTAGTGAAAATATAGCAAAATATGCAATTTTTCATGCTTTTTCAATGCCAAGACCTAGCAAAATGGGTTTTGTAAAGAATTTTAGGAATTAAAGTGAAGAATAACAATAATATTAGTCACCTAAATCCATAAAATTGATCACAACATGCTTGGAATGCAAACTAGGTCAAACCCTAGGGACAAAAATAGCCAAAATGTGTAGTTTTTCACTGAATTTTCACTACAAGAGCCCATTAAAAGGGTGTTGTGAATCTTTTTATGAGGGACAGAAAATTATTACCCTAATAATAGAAAAATAATGCAAAAATACCTTTCACAACATGCCTACAGTACAAATTTAGAGAGAGGATAAGGCCAATTTTAGTGAAAATTATTGTTTTTGAAGCCCTAGGTTTTAGATCTTGGAACAGAATTCTATGTGAATTCTTTGAAGTCTGATTTATGATGAAATTGACTTACTCTAAGATCTGAAAATTATTTTCAAGTCTTAACATGCAAAATGCCCATGCAAATTTAATGAAAATGCATCAAAATTGCTAGTTTTTGTTGAAATTTTCTATGTAAAAATGCAAATATTTAAATCTAAATACAAATTCACACTAAAATGCAAGACTACAGCCAAATGAAAATTTGAATGAGCCTCTAAAATCAGTAGAAAAATCTGAGAAAAGATTTTGCCTATAAACCCTAGATTTTGGAATTACTAGGTTATATCAAATTGTCAAAATTTCCACAAAACCCTAGCAATTAAATGATGAAAATGCAAGGTAAATTTCTGATTTTTTAGATTTTTCTATAGTTTATATCAAATCTAATGTAAAAATCATGAATTAGGAAAATTTAGAAAGAATTGATACAATTTAGTAAGCCAAACAATGCAATTTTTTTGTATTGTCCAATTTTTCATTTTTTTTGAATTTTTCTCAATGTAATAAAATAAATGACCAAATGAATGAATGAAACCACACCAAATCTAAAGAGAAACACTCATAAAGTTACAATTTAAGTCCAAAAACATGTGTTCACCAAAATGTTTAGGGTAAAATTGGATTTTGTTAACCTTTTGTTGTTTAGATGTTTGAATCCTCCTTTCACCCTAACATTGAAGGATCTAGGGTCAAGTGGCAAGCACTATCACACCCTAGGTCACTTGCAAATGAAGGGAAACTTGGATTAGGGAATTAATTATCAATTTTTTCTTCTCTTATGTCCAATTAACCATTAAAACCCTAATTATGCAAATGTGACAACAAATTAATGAATAATGGAAAAAGCTCCTGTAGACAGGAGTAAAATAATAAATCACAGAATTCCTATTTCCAAGGTTCTAAGGTGGAACAGTCATGGACATTGTACCTACTTTTTTGGGGAATCTAGATCTCCTTCTGACACTGATCAGCCTTGTAACTTTTGTTTCTCAAGATCTGTCTATGGAGGACACCAGAGAGAGCACCCAAGTCCTGGAAGTTCTCCTTTGTTTGACTTTTCTTCAGATCCTGAATCCCTAATGTCTGCCAAGCCTCCCGACAACTCTACTTTTTCAAGATGCGACACCTGTAACCTGCAATCACAAGACTTGGTTTGGGATTTGTGGTGTTTATAGGTTGCCTCAATCAAACCTCAGAGGACACTTAAGTCTTTGAACACCGTTGTTAGATAAAGAGAGTGTGGCCTTGTGAGGCAGAGGTCAAAACCAAAGAAATCAATGATAAAACACAATGATATGTCACATTGTAGTGAAGCTCTCATGGAGGAAGATGCTCTTCATGCCATGAGGAGATTGAAGCTCAAATTTGTATATATCAACACACAAAACATAAAATTCTTCTCTTGCAACACAATAGAAAGCCTTGAATCACCTTGAAAATGCCTAGAGTTCACAATGATTATCTAATTGAAATCTAGCTTACAAATGAATGCCTACACATGCTTATATATGTACCTACAAGCATTCCCGCCAAGATATTAAAAATCAAACTTTACTGTGTCAGAAAAATAATCTCCTAACAGTCATAAACTGACACCCAAGTCCTCCCCCCTATTTTGGGTAGGGTACAGCTCAAGGGGTCCACCTAGGTCCTATTTGTCATGGAACCTAGGTCTCATTCCAGCGGGATGCTAAAATATGAAATAAATGTCCTAAATGCACTCTAAGGACATGAGAGCTAAACCTTATGAGGGAAAGCCCCAACGGGGACATTTTCTGACATTACAGCTTTCCATATATATAATGTTCACAAAAGTTGAAATTGAGATTACTGTGATAGGTGAAAGTCAGGTGTAGCAGATCAGACATAGTCATGAAACCCCAACCCTACCATCATCAAGGAATCTAATCTAAATTAAATGAAATCAAAGCACAATGCAATTCAAGCATAACATCACCTAGACTGTGCGATTCCTTGTTTGAGAGATGTGGACTGCTTCTTCAACAATGAACAATTGCAATGCTGAAAGCTGCCATGATGGATGATGAAAAGCTCAAATGAATGCTCAGATGCTCAAGATGATAATGTAGGTGCTATATGATTGCTGGATCCCCCCTCTCATATGGAATGAGAGGGTGTTTATATAGGACTCAACCAAGATCAATCAACGGTGGAGATTCAGAGGCTATGTGAATGGCTAGGATTGAAAGATACTAAATTTGGGTTCCATTAGTTGTGCATGTGAAGGATATGAGTGAAAGTTGTCTTACAACACATGATTGACTGGACCAGTGTTGGAATATGATCAAAGATGAGTGTTTAATTCAAATAAAATATTTGAATTAGTTGGGATATGAGTTGGATATTAATTAAATAAATTAAATTTATTTAATTAATAGGATAAATGAATAAAATGGGATAAGATATGATGTGGAAATTAATTAAATAAATAAAATTTATTTAATTAATTGGGATGAGGATAGGATATGATTGGGATATGATGTGGAATTAATTAAATAAATAAAATTTATTTAATTAATTGGCTAAGTAGGATGAGGATGGGATTAAATGGGATTATGATGTGGAATTAATTAAATAAATAAAATTTATTTAATTAATTGGCTAAGTAGGATGAGAATGGGATTTTAATTAAAGTTGGGACAAATTTGGGTGTCTACAATTACAATCATCTAACCCTTCAACAAGGTTTTTATTTTTTAGGGTTCTAAGACCCTTCTCACTAATGTGGCCAAGTCTCTTATGCCATAACATTGTCTTCTCAATAGGAAGCTTGACTTCCAAAGCATGACCACTCTTAGGTACCTAAAATGCACTACCATCAGAATTTGATACAATAGATCTTTTCACTACTAGTTCCAATGGTGCAGATGAAGTGATTACAGCTCTTTTCTTTGAGTCAGAAGAACTATTACATTGTGAAATGTGTGTCTCCAGCTAAAACAAAGTACCTCTCTAAGTACCCTTCGCAAGCACCATAGATCCTCTAGTCATCTTGCATCCTTCTTTCGAAAAGATAAACTGCACACCTGCATCATTCAACTTACTTATAGAGAGCAGGTTTCATGCCAAGCCTGGGATGTGCATGACCCCAGAGATCCCCTTTACTCGTCCATCAAGGAATTGGATTGACACTCTTCCATGACCAACAATCTTTAGATGAGAATCATCACCAAGGTACACTCTTCCACTGTTGAATTCTTCATACTTTGTAAACCAGTCTCGATGCGAGGTCATGTGGAAAGATACACTAGAATCAATCAACCACACATCATCAGATGCATGGGTGGCCAAGGCTGTGATGAAAGCATCACCATCATCTTGTGACTTGTCAGAATCTGAATCTGCAACATTGTTTTTCTTCTTATTTTTCTCCTTTTTGCATTCCTTTTAGAAATGCTAGATTTACCATAGTTACAACAGAGAACATTGGACTTTCTAGGAGATTTAGATCTCCCATGAGATTTGGATCTACCCTTCTCACCTTTCTTGTCCTTCTTTTTCCCTTTCTCCTTGGGTCTTCCACGAACCACAAGAGCCTCTTTGGCTAACTCGAGTGACTTTCTCCACATCTCTTCAAATAACAACTAAGACACAACTTCATCCATTTTGAAAGTGGATGTGGTACTCCCGATCGCCATAACAAGATGATCCCAAAAATTTGGCAAAGAACAAAGCAAGGCTACATCGATCCTTCTCCTCCATCTTCACACCAATGGATGTCAACTGTGCAACTAACATGTTAAAAGCATTCAAATGGTCTGCAATGGGTCCTCCATCTTCCATCCTTAGAGAATATATCTTCTTCCATAGGAATAACTTGTTTACTAGGGATTTGGCCTGATAAACATCACCAAGTTTCTTCCACAGCTCCTTCGCGGTCTTCTCCTCATGGACATTTAACAAGACAGAGTCAACTAAATAGAGTCTCACAAGACCCTTAGCTTTCCGATCCTTGATATCCTAATCATCTTGTGACATTGCCACTAGTTTTACACTAGAAATTGCTTCCCATAGATCTCGATCAACAAGCATGTCTTCCATCTTAACTTTCCACAACTCAAAATTGGTGCCATTATACTTCTCCACCTCTACTCTTCCAGATGTGCCTGCCATCTCCTTCCTACAACAAGATTACAGAATACTCTACATAGACTCCCACTCAATCTAAGATTAGCTCAAAAAACCCCTACCCAACAACTAGGACCAAAGTGATCAAGCTCTGATACCAACTGAAAGGAAGCTAGGTGTGCGGAAATCACTTCCTACACTAATCTAATGAGGATAGATGTATGCAAATTCTTCATAGCCTTTACAATTATAGTGATGTTAACACAACAATAGAGATATTGCAGCAATACACATACACAGAGAATGTAGACAGAAGAGAGAGAGGCAAGATATAATGTGGGGAAAACCCTTTCGAGTGAAAAACCCCACACTCCAAAACCTGCACAATGTATTATCAAAACAAAGAATATTTACAACACACTTGCAATGCAAGTCTTTTTAGGAGTCTTCAACACTCGTATCTAAAGATATTCTAGTAGCATAATAGTACTTGTCAATTACACTATGCATCTCCCATCCAAGCACCTGTTTAAATAGAGTTTACAAGGAAAAAATGAAACCTTCTTGAGATGGGTGTCCATTTCAGCCTCATGGCCCAAAACCCATGCCTAAGGACACTTGTCCAACACTGTAGCATGGTTTTGACACTTGTCATATCACCCCATTCCAATGTGGGTGCCTAGTCCCAATATAGGCTATGATAGATGCTCTTAGGCACCTTGCAACTGTTATAGAATCTGTCATAACTGACAGCACTTATAGCTATAAGAGAATCTGTCATACACTGACTAAAATGTCATATTCCTCCTACAACATGTCATAACCTCCCTTGGGCACCCAAAGATGACTTCCTTAAAGATGCTCTTGGACACATGTCCTCGCATGTGATAGGATCTTCTATTTACGACTCTTACGCGTCATAGAATTTGTCATAAGAATTTTTCATAGGAATCTGTCATGACCGTTATGCATCATAATTCCTTACACACTACTCAAGATGTCGACACATGGCAGAAAACCTCTACCACAATATGGGACACCTATATCCACATGGAGTGGGTTGACCATCCTAGTCACCTTACAAGTGGAGTGACAACTCATCGTGCCACTTCACACTAAATGACAAAATAGAATGTGCAACTTAATTACATCATAGGCTAATAAAATAAATAAATTACAAATAATAAATACAAGGAATTATGAAGGTTGAGACACCTTAATTCCCAACATCCATGATAAACACTTGTGTTATGTGCTTCATTCTGCTTCTGGTATATTTTTGTATTGTGGGTTTATTTTCTGTGTTGCAATCTCCATCTCTACTACTTTGTTAAAGATCATTAAATATACATTTGAATTAGATTTCCGTTGAGTAGTTGTGCTTTCATTTCTAATACTTGGGATTTCATTTGCTTTCTAAACTTCTATGCTTGATTATTAATTGTTTGAGTTCATAATTTTTGACTTAGATGAGGTATTTAGGGTATGATGAATTCCTCAATTAGGGATATGGTAGATTTAAAAAATTGGAAACCCTAAGTTTAAACATTATCCCTATTGACCGTACAATGAAAAAACACTTGGAAATTTTGCTTAAGGGTCTTGGTAGCGATTCATCGCTGATTTGCATGTCTGGCACCCTTAATTTTTCCACCTATCCCTTCATGGCCAATTTTTTTTACTCAAACAAACCTAGGACCTTTTGTGCTAAATCCTTCGAGTACTAAACATGTCTGGCACCCTCAAAAATCTCTGCTAGGTCCGTCTGGGGTTGTTTTTGTCACCTGAGTGAGGTTTACATCTGTAGTGCTAAATTGTCCCCCTACCAGATATGTTCGGTAGCACCAAGAAACTCTGCTATCTAGCATCTGTTTAATTCTCCACTAATTTCTGTAGGACCGAAGTCTTTGACGTTAGCACTAAAATGATACCTTACCAGACATATCCTGTAAAAGCCAAATTCTGCGTAAGTCCGGCAAGGCTCCAAAAGCCCACTTGTCTAGTAGAGGTAGGAAATCTTGCTTTTCCATATAATGAAATCAAAAGCTCATCTCAAAGGGTAAATTTGGTTCAAATGGTATGTTTAAGATTGGTTTCATCTATTGCATTTAAGATATTTGTTCATTATGTATGAAAATGCTTGGAATTTTAACGGGAATATCAAATATTACATTTTCTAAGTACATCTTGCAGTAGGGTAAAAGACTGTTGACTATAGAAATAGCTTTAATTCATGAATTTTAGATCAGAATATCTAAGGGATATGAATAAAATGAGTTATTTATAAGTCGAATGGGTATAGTTAATAGGTCATAAGAGATAAATCATGAATTTTGATTAAGTAATTTCATTGTTTCAATGATATATCATGCAATGGGATGAAACCCCACTTTTGGTTTAGACTCTGCACTTAGGAAAATTATGAAGGAAAATAGTTAGTATATACCACTTGATATCTCATAGGTTGTTTAGCACCTTCAAACTTAGGTCTAGACCAATTGGTTAGTATTTTGAAGAAGTTATTCATTAGAGCTCTGGCCTACAGAATAAATGTCTATCAAGGCTAACACATGAAGTATGAATTCAAGGGGATCCCACCTATTAGAAGGATCACATCAGCTTGGAATAACATTCGAGACACTAATCTAGGTCATATAGACCTAGATGACTTTAGACTGAGGGTCTTTGGATCTAATCCAATAGAAAGGACCAAGATGATTAGGGACAATGGAATTGCCTAAGCTACTACCTTCGCCACCATAGTACAATGCCCTAAACTTATCATAGCTTGTAGAGAAAGGTACCACCCTCAAACAAGAAGAGTGGTAGCCCAAGATGGTAGGATAGTGGTAGACTTCACTACCTTAGCGATTGTTGAAGCATTTAACATTCCCCCTTCCCCAACTTTAATAGTGTTGAAAAACGAGTATACTAAGAATCTGTATGAACAAGGCCCTAATGCATGCAAAAGAATAATCAATGACAAATTGATGAAACAAAGGAGGAAAACACTATCTCAACTTCCTCATGTGCTATATAGAATTGACTTTAAAGAAGAGATAGGAAATATGTTCACCCTTTTGAGTAGGATTATGGGATTGCCTTTGGCCTCAACCTTTGAGGGTTGGATGTTTGCATATATTGAAGAAATCTTGAAAGGAGAAATGAAGATACACTAGGCCCAAATCTTGAGTAACAACATCCATGAGGCTTTTGTGGCCTTAAATCATGACAAAGTGTTCAAATGGACTTCTTATGTTGTGTATATGTTGGTGAGAAACTTTGTCTACCCTAGTCTATCCAAGTTGGGAGAAGTGGGAAATGGAGAAGGGAAAGTCAAGGTATATGAATATTATCCTCAGTTGGAAATCTCCCAGTCCCTTGTACACTACAAACAAGTTAATGATGCATTTAAAATGCACATTACAAGAATGTTGCAAGGGGACATGTCCAGAAGGTTGTCCTTGGAGGCCACCAATGTAGTACAAGCATATGGAAGGTGGTACATTCAGTTCCTAAAGTTCACATATCTCAGGATCCAAGGTTTCACTGGTTCTCCTCACAAACTACCCAAATATCCCATTGACAAGGTAGTGCTCTTAGAGTTGACCATGTTGAATATAAGGAATACCAAGAGGGGGGCATGAATCAGTATTCCACAAAACCACTTCTTAATGAGTTTATTTATCCAATTTCCAAAATCAATAACATGAGAGTAGAATAAGCATAAGAATAGCAACCATAAAGACATAACACATGGAGATTAGGATTTTTATGTGGAAAACCCAAAAAGAGAAAAACCACGGTGAGTGTTAGCTAACAATATATTATGATAGCACCATACTGCATTACAAGAAGGCTCACTGCCCTATGAAGAAGTACTCACTACACAAAGGCTCACTGCCAAGAGAAAAGAAATAAAGAAAGAAGGAGATGGATCACTACCAAAATGAACTACTTAGATTGCATCTACACATGCATGAATGTAGCTTCAATGTATGCTCAAAATACTGTCTCAAAACTTTTCATCTTGACTGCTCTGTTTCACTGCTCTGCTTTTACATTAGATAGGATCTCTCTTCTTCTGCCTTTTATCACCTACTCTACTATTCACATTCTACACACATTCATATCCACACCACACACACCAAATACCAAAATCAATCCCATATATATATCTGCAACAAACAAAATCTTCATATTAGGTCAACCTAATAAAGTGTACCATGTAGTCATGCATTATGCACACTATCAACCAAATTTATTGATGCAGGAGCATTCTTGGTTCAAGAAGAATCTTACATCAACCAAAAACATTTGCATTTTAGTTTGTTTCCTTTTATTTTCTAGTTTAGTTCAGTTAGAAGCAGTTTCTGTATTTTAGTCTACATTCTACCGCAGTTGCATTTCAAACCTTGTGGAGTTGGACTTAGCATCTAGATTCATTCATCTACATCATATCCAGAATTTAGAGCATTTGGATAAAGTACTGAAAAGTTATCGCTATCAGCAGATCGACTATTTTCTCATAGTAGAGCATCTTGACAATCTCTGATAATCAGCTAAAGGAAAAGACTTGCGGAGCATTCCTCAACTTATGGAGCCTAATGGCACATCAATCAATGATCTTTGGTTCATGGCTAACCTTCCCTGAGATCTACACATCATTCTATGTATTTGCAGAGGAGTTCTACATGATTAGATCCAACCTATTCGTATACACATGTTACAGTTCTTTGTTGGAGTTTGTGATCTTCCTTGGCCAATGTAGAGGAATATTTTGTACTAGAGATGATATATAAGGATGTAATAGATCCCTAGAAAAGTATAATTAAATAATTAGGAATTGATTCATAAGTTCATAGTTTGGGTTTATGCAAAGGGACTTCAAAGCTATATCTTGTGCATATTCTGATATTTTGTAATCAGGCCCGTGAGCCTAATTGTAAGCCCGCATTTTGCTAGTCGGTCTGTATTTGAATTCTATAATATACTGAATGGTTGAATCTACATTTATTCTTTATCTTTGATTTGTTTCCATTGTGTTTACTATTGTTGCATGGTCTGGATAGTTCATTCTATGAACGCTCCTACCATGACTGCACCAAGTGGTATCAGAGAAAAAGTTTAAAACTTTGGGAGTGAATTGAGTGAAGTTGGCATAGGAATTCTATAAGATCTTGTGATGGATAGATCATCAAATTGAGGTAGGTTACTTGTGTCACAACTGATCATTGATTGTGAGGCAGTTGTCACCTTGTAGCCTGATCGCCGAACTTGAGGCAGTTTACACTTGATCCTTGGAAGAATGCTGCAAAAGAGAATCCCTACTACTGGAACAATGGCTAGTAGGATGGATGAGATAATGGAAATGATGAAAATGATGCAAATTCAATTGGATGATGTCAAAGAAGATAGGCGAAGAGGATTGACACCTAGACCTAATGTTGAAAGTGACGATGAAGAAGAATTTCAATATGTTAAACAAATTGGTTAAACCCTAGGAGGTGATGAAGAAGAAGAATTAGATCAAGTAAAGATGTTGCGATCTATTTCAAAGATTGGAAAGAGACCTAGAGTTGATGTACCTAATTATACTAGTAATTTGAACCCTAAAGAATTGATCGACTAGGTAAATGACATGGAAGAATACTTTGAGTATGAAGAAGTTGAAGATCTAGAGAAGGTAAAATTTGCAAAGACCAATTTGAAAGGACATGCTCGTATATGGTGGAAGGAAGTTTAGTTGGATAGAAATAGAAGAGGAAAACAAAATATTACAAAGTGGGATAGGATGGTGACAAAATAGAAGAATCAATTCATACCTATTGATTATGAGTTGGAAATATTGAAGAGATTGCAAAACCTGAGACAAAAGGAGAAATATGTGAAGGAGTATACTAGATAATTTCATAAGATGATCATAAGGATAGCACATAGTGAAGCAAACAAGGAGAAAGTGGCTAGATACATCAATGGAATGAGATTGAACATTCAAGAAGAACTAAGTTTGGTAAGGATGACACCACTGGAAGAAGCATATCAGTTTGCCTTGAAAGTTGAAGATAAGTTGAATTAGAGGCATGACTAGAGACAAAGAGGTAGAGGAGGTAAATTTTAGAGAGGAAGAACATTTTCCAGAGGAGACAGATAACATCTGGAGTAGAATAAGTCTGGCAGATCATTCAAGAAGGATGACAAAGATAATAATGCTTACCAGAGAGATGATAGAAACTTTTACCAGAGAGGAAACCCTAGTACATATTGGAATGAAGGATACAGAAGAGAAGGAAGAGGATTTGACAAGAGGACATTCAGAGGCACTTGTTTCAAGTGTGGAGATGAAGGAAAGAGCATTTGAATGTAATCAAGGGAGTACAAGCAAGAAGACAGATAATAGTGCAAGAGCAACCTATGTGGAAGAACCTGTTGGATCACCTAGTTCAGTTGGTAAACCTAAGAAAGAAGAATCACTTGTGATGAGGAGAGCACTATTTCAAGCAGAGACAAATTAGGAACCACCGTAGAGGAAGAGTTTGTTTAGAACTAGATGCAAATCAGGAGGTAAATGTTGCAAAGTTGTAATTGATAGTGGTAGTTCTGATAACCTAGTTTCAAAGGAGATGGTGATTAAGATAAAGTTGGAAAGATTGAAACACCCTAAGCCCTATCAAATAGAATGGATTTAGGATGATCATAAGGTACTAGTGAGTGAACAATGTTTGGTGAAATTTCATATTGGATCTTATCATGATGAAGTCTTGTGTGATATTATGCCTATGGATGTATGTCATATCTTGTTGGGTAGACCTTGGCAGTATGATAGAAAAGCTATACATGATGGGAGAAAGAATACATACACTATAACATCAAATGAGAAGAGAATTACTTTGATTCCTTTGGAAAATGATCCTAAGGGTGAAGAATGTGGGAATGCTAGAATCTGTTTGGTAGATGGGAGGAAGTTCTTCGATGGTTTGAGACATGAGAATATGTGTTATGCTTTGATTCTTAAGAAGCCTGAAACATTGAAGGAGACTAAAGAATCACAACCAAAGGAGATAAAAGATTTGTTGACAAAGTATGAAGACAACATATCAGACAATGTACCTGAAGGATTGCCACCAATCAGGAGTATTAGTCATCACATAGATCTCATACCAGAAGCTAGTTTGCCTAACAAAGTAGCACATAGAATGACACTGATAGAGAATGAAGAATTGAATAGACAGATACAAGAATTGTTGAGAAAAGGTTTGATCAGAGAAAGTTTGAGTCCTTGTGCAGTACCTACAGTATTACCACCGAAGAAATATGGAGAATGGAGAATGTGTACTGGCTCTAGAGAAATAAACAAGATCACAGTTAAGTATAGATTTCCTTTACCTAGGATGGATGATATTAAGGATTGTTTGAGTGGAGCAAAATATTTCACAAAGATAGACTTAAAGAGTGGATACCATCATATTAGAATCAAAGAAGGAGATGAATGGAAGACTGCTTTTAAAACAAATGAAGGATTGTATGAGTGGTTGGTGATGCCTTTTGGATTGACAAATGCACCTAATAAGTTCATGAGATTGATGAATGAAGTCTTGAAGAAATTCTTGGGTAAGTTTGTTATTGTATATTTGGATGATATTCTAATTTTCAATAGGACAAAAGAAAAAGATTTGCAGCACCTTAAACAAGTATTACAAAGGTTGAGAGAAGAGAAATTGCTGATAAACATCAAGAAGTGTAGTTTCATGAAAGAAGAATTGGTATATTTGGGATTTGTGATTTCTGTGAAAGGCTTGAGGATGGACCCTAAGAAAGAGAGAGCAATTGTTGAATGGCCTACACTGAAGAGCATTAGAGAGGTTAGATCATTTCATGGATTGGTTAGTTTCTACCAGAAGTTCATTAGAAATTTTAGTTTAGTTTATAACCCTATGACAGAAACAATGAGAGGTGACAGAAAAAACTTTATGTGGACATCAGGAGCAAATAAAAGTTGAGTTGTTGAAGCAGAAGGTGATATAGCAACTTGTTTTCGCATTATTAGATTTCAATAAGGTATTTCAAGTAGATTGTGATGCAAGTGGGAGTGCAATTGGAGCAGTATTAAGTCAAGAAGGTAGACCTGTAGCATATTTCAATGAGAAGTTGAATGATGCAAGGAGAAGATATTCAATTTATGACCAAGAGTTGTATGCCATAATTCAAGCCTTGAAGAAGTGGAGACATTAGTTGTTGCCTAAGGAATTTGTACTATATACAGATCATCAAGCTTTGCAATATTTGAAGAGTCAAGGTAAGTTGAATCAGAGACATATGAGATGGGTTGAGTTCATGTAGAGTTATACTTTTGTGTTGAATCATAGGAGGAGCAAATCAAACAAAGTTGCAGATGCATTGAGTAGGAGAAGAAACTTGTTGATAGAGATGAGAGTTGAAGTGATGAGATTTGATGAATTGAAGAACATGTATGAGGGAGACACTAATTTTGTAGAACCTGGGAAAGCATGTAAAGAACCTGTTGTGACAGATAAGAGTAAGTGGTTGGATTATTTCATTCAAGAAGATATGTTGTTCAAAGGAAGTCAGTTGTGCATACCTAGAAGTTCAATGAGAGACAATTTGATCAAGGAGAAACATAGTGGTCAATTGGAAAGACATTTTGGCATTGACAAGACAGTGGCTTTGGTGAGTGAAAATTACTTTTGGCCTCAGATACATAAGGATGTTAGGAAGATTGTGCAAAGTTGTAGAGTTTGTCAAGTTGTAAAAGGTAGTAGTCAGAATACTAGATTGTATAACCCTTTGACAGTATCAAAGAAACCTTGGGAAGATATAAGTATGGATTTTGTAATGGGATTACCTAAGACACAGAGAGGACATGATTCTATATTTGTAGTGGTGGACAAATTTTCAAAAATGGTACATTTCATACCTTGTAAGAAGACAACTGATGCAGTGCATGTAGCTAACCTATTTTTTAAGAAGATTGTGAGATTGCATGGATTACCTAAGAGCATAATTTTAGACAGAGATGCTAGATTTCTTGGATATTTTTGGAAGACACTTTGGAAGAAGATGAAGACAGACTTGAAGTTTAGTTTAGCATTTCATCCACAGACTGATGGACAAATAGAGGTAGTGAATAGGAGTTTGGGAAACTTGTTGAGATGTTTGGTTAGAGAGAAGATATGAAGTTGGGATTTGATTCTTTTACAATTAGAGTTTGCATACAATAATTCAATGAATAGGAGTACCAGAAGAACACTTTTTGAGATTGTTATCAGAGTGAATCCTAGATGAGTTGTAGAGTTAAGAGGTATCAGTGTAGAGGAAAAGAGAAGTGCAGAAGTAGAAGAATTTGTAAGACATATGAAGGCAGTGCATGATCAGGTGAAGAAGCATTTGGAAGACATCAATAGCAAATATAAGGAGCAAGCAGATGAGAAGAGAAGACACAAATAATTTGTAGTTGGAGATGAAGTGATGGTATACTTGAGAAAAGAAAGATTTCCAGTTGGAACATATAAAAAGTTGAAGATGAAGAAGTTTGGACCTTGTAGGATACTTAGGAAATTTGATTCAAGAAATGCATATGAAGTAGAACTATCAGAGACATTGGACATTTCACCTATTTTTAACACTGCAGACCTATATCAGTATCATGAAGTAGAGTTCAGTGACAACATGGCAGAGGACTTGAAGAAGTAGTTACCACAACGAGCATTGGAGTAGATTGAAGACATCTTGGATAGCAGAATTGGATGCAGCACCAAAGGAAGACAATACAAAGAATACCTTGTGAAGTGGAAAGGTAGACTGGAAGAAGATTCGTCATGGATTTCTTAGGCTGAGGTGGACCATCTTTGTTCTCCCCTAGCCCCATTAAAGTGAGGGACTCACTTTTTCAATAACCCTAGATGTTTGATGCAAGAGCATCCTTGGTTCAAGAATAATCTTTCATCAACCAAAAACATTTACATTTTAGTTTGTTTCCTTTTATTTTCTAGTTTAGTTCAGTCCGTTTGGTCAAAAGTAGTTTCTATATTTTGGTTCGCATTCTACTGTAGTTGCATTTCAAAACTTGTGGAGATGGACATAGCATCTAGATTTATTCATCTACATCATATCCAGAATTCAGAGCATTTGGATCAAGTACCAGAAAGTTATCGCTATCAGAAGATCAACTGTTTTCTCAAAGCAGAGCATCTTGAAAATCTTTGATAATTAGCTAAAGGAGAAGACTTGTGGAGCATTCCTTGACTTATGGAGCCTAATGACACGTCATTCAATGATCTTTGGTTTGTGGCCAACCTTCCCCGAGATCCGCACATCATTCTATGCATTTGCAGAGGAGTTCTACATGATTAGGTCTAACCTATCCGTGTACACACATTACAGTTCTTTGTTGGAGTTTGTGATCCTCCTTGGCAGATGCAGAGGAATCTTTTGTACAAAAGATGATATATAAGGATGTATTAGATCCCTAGGAAAGTAGGATTAGATAATTAGGAATTGATTCATAAGTTCATAGTTAGGATTTGAGCGAAGGGACTTCAAAGCTATATCTTGTGCATATTCTGATATTCTGTAATCAGGCCTGTGAGCCCAATTGTAATCCTATGTGTTTTCAACTGATCTGTATTTGGATTCTATGATATACTGAATGGATGAATCTACATTTGTTCTATATCTTTGAGTTGTTTTTGTTGTGTTTACTCTTGCCACATGGCTTGGATAGTTCATTCTATGAACCCTCCTACCATGACTGCACCATTTATTTCCCAAACAATATTTGAAACACCATCACACATGTCAGCCTTAACTATTTTACCACTTAGGATTAAGTTTCAAACACCAAAACTTTACTACACACACATCATACTATTATGTCAGCCGTATTCATAGACTGTTTACTAGTTCAGTTCAACTGTCAAACAACATCTTCCACTGTGGACCACAAGACCTGCTCAAATCCATATTAGAGGCTCTTCACTCATCATAGATCATACCTCCAAAACTACAAGACAAATTATGCAACTGCAAAGAAGTATGGACCCTTTTTCTCTAGCACTGTGCACTCTTCCTGTCTTAGTTTTGTTCACCCAGAATTAGACATTTCATAGTATGACTTCCAAAGGAAGTCAGGTCTTGAGCATTGGAACATATCATAATCAAATAGATAAGAACAACATACCTAATCCACATATAATGATCTTCTACTACAGAGGCATACTGATCTAATCTCTGTCACGTACTTTGTATACTGTCCATACTTCGTCATTTTAGCCTTCTGGACCAGAATACTTTTGTGCCTTGTTGCCAAACCTAGTTAGTCTTCCAGAGTAATGTCTCTTTGTCATGCTAGTGAAAACACTTTGCCTTGTTGCCATTAATGACAACATGCAATTCTCCATCAAAGCAATGTCACTTGCTAACAATCTCCCCTTTTGGTATTGATGGCAACACTTAGTGAAAAAAGCTTGTGTCTTCTCCCCCTTACTCTATGTTCCTTCTCTCTCTCTTAGATGTTTTCCCATTTTTCACTGGTCTTCTTCTCCCCCTTTGACATCAATGGCAAAGGTGTATGAACAAAAAGTCAAAATTATGTCAAAACTGCAAATCTGTCATATTCTGCCGCATATGTACATACAATATTCAACTTAATTAGTTGTAGGTGAGAGAATGTCCTTATACACAATCTTTAATTGTGCAATCTCTTCATCCCACTTTTTCTTGGCCCTTTCCAAAATTTGAATGTGACCATTTATCAAAAAGACTATTTTTTTGCCTTTTGCACATTTGAGGGTGTGTCAATTTGTGAAGCTGCTTGTGCTTCTGCTGCAAGATTTTTCATGATCTCAATTTTTAAGCTTAGTACCCTTCTCAACAAACACATTTTGTTTTTGATTTCTTCCTGTCTACTAAGAAAACTTCTTATGTTGTTCTAAATGTTTTCAACATGTGTTTCTATGCAGCTGATTGAGTCAACTGTTGGATCAAAGGTATCAGAAATATTTGTGAGTTAAAGCTCCATGCTTTTGACTTTCTCATCGATTTCCTTAGTGGTTTCAGGTCAAGATAGACAAAATTTATATATTTCACAGGCTTCCTTGATTGCATTTATCATATTCTTGATGTTGCTCTCTAACAGAGTTTTGTCACTGTCTAACTTGGTTTTTGATACTGCTAATCTTTTGTCTTCATATTCCTTTTTAATCTTAATATCAGTAGACTTTTCAATGGATTCAAAATGAGTACTTACAGAATTTATAAGCCCTTTGAGATGAGCAGTTGATGATGCTGATATATCCTTCTAGCATGAGGGGATTAACTTCTCTAGAATGCTTGATGTCTCATTAATGAGTTCATTGTCTTGTAAATATGTTCTTAGCATTTCTTCCTGAGCCTTATCTTGCACTATTGATACTAATTTGAATTTATTCATAGGAGACAAAGAAGCTAGATTTATTGGTCCTTGTAGAGTCTTGGGTGATTCTGGAATCTGTACACTTCTATTTTTCTAAAAACTTTCTAGCATAGTCAATCAGAGTTTGGTCTGCAATAGTGTCTCTTGCCGCATATTCATCACTAAGTGTAACTTGTCTTCTTTTATTTTCTTCTAATGGATTTTCTTCCTCTGCTTTGTTAGTGGCTTCTGTACTGGGTGAGATCCATGTCATTTTCTTGTGATTGGATACATGTTTTTCCTTTTCAGCTTTCTCATCTTTTCTATCTGGAGTGTTTGACTTCCATTTCATTGAAGGTTTTAAGGATCTTGGTTCTTCTGCTTAGGGTTTTTGCCTTGCTTATTTGTTTATCAGAAATTTTCTCTGAATACTCATATTCCATAGATAATTCTTTGAATGTTCCAAACCTATCTTGTTTGAGATATTTTGGTTTCTTCAGTAGTTCATCAGCTAATTCAATCAGGATATCTTCTGCAACTTCATATCCCAATGGAGGGACCCATACAATTCTTGGTTCCACAGCTTCCATGAAGCATTTGTCTTTATTCACCATGAATACAATGTCATTTCAATTTTTCATCACTACCTTTTTAGGTATCTAGACCCTACATATCATTCTCTTTTGAAAGTTCATGAACTATTCCCTTAAAATTTCATTCTGTTTGTCTGCATTTCCCAAACTTTGAAGTTGTTTTCTTATTTGAATTGCTACTGGTGTATGATCAAGCCATACAATGCTTCCCAAGATGGGTAGCTCTATCAGGAAGTAGAAGAGTAAACAGGTAATCAAGGTTATGTATTTAAAGGGATAATTTGTCTCTTTTGTTCTTTTCAGGTTCTCCATTAATTCACTTCAGAGCAATTCACATAGATTATAATCTGTATTATTTTTTACCATATCATAAGCTGAGTATATACCTAATGCAGACATAAAATTTTCCAAGTGAGAAAAGTATATTTTGTATCCAATAATCATTGATGCAAATCTGACAGCCGAATCCTTGATATCATTTATTGTGAGAGCTTTCTTATCAAATTTGGCCCCTATTAGTTGCATTACTAAATTGTTCTTTATTTTCTTTTCACCTGGGATCCTTCCGAAGGAACTCATAGTCAATCAGAGTTTGGTCTGCAATAGTGTCTCTTGCCGCATATTCATCACTAAGTGTAACTTGTATTCTTTTATTTTCTTCTAATGGATTTTCTTCCTCTGCTTTGTTAGTGGCTTCTGTACTGGGTGAGATCCATGTCATTTTCTTGTGATTGGATACATGTTTTTCCTTTTCAGCTTTCTCATCTTTTCTATCTGGAGTGTTTGACTTCCATTTCATTGAAGGTTTTAAGGATCTTAGTTCTTCTGCTTAGGGTTTTTTCCTTGCTTATTTGTTTATTAGAAATTTTCTTTGAATACTCATATTCCATAGATAATTCTTTGAATGTTCCAAACCTATCTTGTTTGAGATCTTTTGGTTTCTTCAGTAGTTCATCAGCTAATTCAATCAGGATATCTTCTGCAACTTCATATCCCAATGGAGGGACCCATACAATTCTTGGTTCCACAGCTTCCATGAAGCATTTATCTTTATTCACCATGAATACAATGTCATTTCAATTTTTCATCACTACCTTTTTAGGTATCCAGACCCTACATAACATTCTCTTTTGAAAGTTCATGAACTATTCCCTTAAAATTTCATTCTGTTTGTCTACATTTCCCAAACTTTGAAGTTGTTTTCTTATTTGAGTTGCTACTGGTGTATGATCAAGCCATACAATGCTTCCCAAGCTGGGTAGCTCTGTCAGGAAGTAGAAGAGTAAATAGGTAATCAAGGTTATGTATTTGAAGGGATAATTTGTCTCTTTTGTTCTTTTCAGGTTCTCCATTAATTCACTTCAGAGCAATTCACATAGATTATAATCTGTATTATTTTTTACCATATCATAAGCTGAGTATATACCTAATGCAGACACAAAATTTTCCAAGTGAGAAAAGTATATTTTGTATCCAATAATCATTGATGCAAATCTGACAGTCGAATCCTTGATATCATTTATTGTGCGAGCTTTCTTATCAAATTTGGCCCCTATTAGTTGCATTACTAAATTGTTCTTTATTTTCTTTTCACCTGGGATCCTTTTGAAGGAACTCATACCAGTTATAGCTTTGATATCTTCTTTGGTTAACATACAAGGTTCATCAAGCCACAAAAACTCATCATGAATCCTACTGAGAATGAACCTAACCCATGTATCATTTGGGATCGCAGGAAAATCCAACCAAGTGTCCAATTTCTTTTCTCCCAGAACTTTATATTCATTCTTCAACTCAACATCAATAGTAGTCAGTTCATCCAAGTATTATTTTCCAAGATTCATGTGATTGTATTCCTCTAGGTTGGTATGAATGTATTCCCTAATGTCCTCCATATGCATAATTCCATGAGAAGTAATTGAAAATGCTCCTATAGAATCATTTTCTGGTGGTTTGAAGAAATATTTCTTGAACTTGGGGCAAGGCTTTTCTAAAATCTTGATTAATTGGGAAGTAAACATTTTCTAAAATATTTTAGACTACACCAAAGGGTTTTCAAGTTGTAAATACCTTTTCCATCAAATTAGGGTTTCCTTCACCTGAGGTCGATTTGACTTGAATCATTTTTGAAAACTCTGAGTTGCTTGGAGTTTTTCTTCAATTTGCCTTAAACACTTGATAGTTTGAATGCAAAGTGATTAATCTTTTACAAATCCAAGCCTTTTAACCCCTTGAAGCCTTAACTTAATCGTCATAAATGTGGTCTTTCAAAAAGCCATCAAACACTTCTCTGTCAGCCATAGTCAATCCAAATTGCTCCGCAATTCTTTTTCTACTATAATTTCTTTCAGGGGATTTTTTATAAAGTGCTTCACAACATACCTTAGTGTTGGATTCCAACACTAACTTTCTAGCTTGGGGTTTTGGATTTTCAACATAGCTCCCCCTGAGCCAAAGCTCTCAATCTACTTCTCAGAGGAAGTATCTACACTAGAAACTGGTGTGGATCCATCCTTGAATTCAATCACATCTTTCTTAATCCAGATCTTGCCCATTTCTTTCTTAGTTTCAACCGGATCAACTTTTTCCTTTCCCTTATCATTCCTCTGGATTGTTTTCCTTTCTTCAGCATAGTAGTTTATTTTCACATTCTTGCTTCTGTAGATTCTTGCATGTCCAAACTTGTTGCAATTGTAGCATACCACATTCCTTTTTTCTTGATTCCTTCTATTGATTGGATTTGATCTGCATTGATTAGCCATATGTCCAAATCTATTGCATTTAAAACATCTTCCATTAAATGATTGAGTATTCCTTGAATTGTGAAAGCCATTTCTTACTAGACTTCTGCATTCATTTGATCTATGACTAATTTTCTTGTAATTGAAACATTGACCAGAGAATGATGGAACATTCTGATTTATTCTACTCCTACACTGAGTAGCTTTATGACCAAACTTTTTGCAATTAAAACAATGGCCATTGAAAGACAGGTACCTTTAAGCATTTGGTTATCTGACTGGAGATCTCCTAGGTCTTCTTCTTTGTTCCTGAATTGGTTCCCTTTGTTTCTCTTCATCTACAAGTTTTCCTGTATTGATTTTGAACTTTCTCCTTTCTCAAATCCTAAGCCTTGCTTGTCATCTGAACTCTTTTGACTAGCAATCATTTCATCAAGTTTTGCAAAACTTATCTTGAACTTTTCTTCATGGCTCTTGGCTTTTTCCAAGTCTATTTTTAGGCTCACAACTTATTTTTCTAGTTTGACACATTCTTCTATTTTACTTTTTACCATCATATTTAGATCTTCTTCTTCTTTAGCTCTTTCTATAACTTCAACTTTCAAATCATCCAAGGTCTCATTTGCTGATATCAATTGTTCACTATCATATCTATATTTTTCTTTAAATTTCTTGACTTGTTCTTTTAGATTTAGAATGCATTCATCAGCTTCTTGAATGTTATCCTTTAGATCTCTGATTTCTGCTTCAGATTTTTCAAGTTCAATAAGAGATGCTTCTAGTTCAACATTGTTTGAGAGATTTCCAAATCTTCTGGTGGCCATGAGTAAACTTTCCCAAATCTTCCTCAAGTTGTTAGGCTTCTTCCAAGGAACCTTTCTCTGATACCAATTGTTGAATATAAGGAATACTGAGAGGGGGGGAGGGGTGAATCAGTATTCCACAAAACCACTTCTTAACAAGTTTATTTATCCAATTTCCAAAATCAATAACATGAGAGCAAAATAAACATATGAACAACAACCATAAAGACATAACACATAGACACCAAGATTTTTACGTGGAAAACCTAAAAAGGGAAAAACCACAGTGAGTGTTAGCTCACAATATATTATGATAGCACAATACCAAATTACAAGAAGGCTCACTGCCCTATGAAGAAGTGCTCACTGCACAAAGGCTCACTACCAAGAGAAAAGAAAGAAAGAAAGAAGGAGATGGCTCACTGCCAAAACGAACTACTTAGATTGCATCTACACATGCATGAATGCAACTTCAATGTATGCTCAAAATATTGTCTCAAAACTTTTCATCTTGACTACTTTGTTTCACTGCTCTGCTTTTACATTAGACAAGATCACTCTTCTTCTGCTTTTGTCCCCTACTCTTCTATTCACATTCTACACACAATCATATCCACACCACACACACACAAAAAATACTAAAATCAATCCCATATATATATCCACAACAAAGAAAATCTTCATATTACGTCGGCCTAATAAAGTGTACCATGTAGTCATGCATTATGTGCTCTGTCAGCCAAATTTATTTCCCAAAATCTATGGCAGACCCAAACAATATTTGAAACACCATCACACATGTTAGCCTCAACTATTTTACCACTTAGGATTAAGTTTCAACCACCAAAACTTTACCACACACACATCATACTATTATGTCGGCCTTATTCATAGACTGTTTACTAGTTCAGTTCAACTGTCAGACAACATCTTTCACTATAGACCACAAGACCTACTCAAATCCATATCAAAGGCTCTTCACTCATCATAGATCATACCTGTAGAACCACAAGACAAATTATGCAACTGTGGAGAAATGCAGACCCTTTTTCTCTAGCACTGTGCACTGTTCCTATCTTAGTTCTGTTCACTCAGACTTGGACATTTCATAGTATGACTTTTGGAGGAAGTCAGGTTTTGAGAACTAGAACATATCATCATCAAATAGCTAAGAACAACATACTTGATCCACATAAAATGATCTTCTACTACAGAGGCATACTGACCTAATCTCTGTCACTTAATCTGTATACTATCCATACTTAGTCATTTTAGCCTTCTGGACCAGAATACTTTTGTGCCTTGTTGCCAAACCCAGTTGGTCTTCTAGATTAATGTCTCTTTGTCATGCTACTGAAAACACTTTGCCTTGTTTCCATCAATGACAACATGCAATTCTCCATCAGAGCAGTGTCTCTTGCCAACAGACTAGGCAACTATGCACTTGCGCTGAGCAATTGAAACACCTATGAAGAGCTTCCATTAAGTTTCCCACAATCTTGGCTAAAGGAATCTTTTCATGTGTAACTGTAGGGTTGGTAGAGTATTTAGGTACAGAGCTTCAAATGATAAATCTAGATTTGTACAAATCTAGGACACATTTTGACCCTTTTGCTATTATGGAAAGGCATGTTAGCAAGAAATTATTTCACAAAGAATATCTAGAAGATTTTTGGGCTAACTACTTGGATGAACATGAGGCGATTAGGAAAAGATGTTCAAGGTTATCCTTGGATTACATAAGATTGTTCAATATTGTGGAAGTTCTAGACCAACTCACAGATGATGACAATATGGTACAGCAAGATGCATGGAGGGCAATCTTTGATCAACCCATTCCACCTCCCAACTGGGTAGAAGTAGAAGAAACTTTTTTGGATGTGGTGATGAGGCAACCACTTAGATATACTAGAAATTGGGTCAAAGACCAAGTGGCTAGATTGACAAGAGTAGAAGTAGTTTTAACATATACACAATAGCCCCAGGAGAGATTCAGTGATGATTAATAGGATGAACCACTTGAAGTAGAGGAAGAGCCAGCACCACAGAGGGAGAAGCCAAAGAGATAGATAGTGAGGCTACAAAAGATGATCTCCCCTCAAAAAGTAAAGCAAAACCTAATGCAGATAAAAATCCTCTAAAGCAATAGAGGAAAGATGTTAAATCTTCAATCAGAACTAGGAGCTTTAAGAAAAAAGATATGCCTAGTGGGCTAGGGGAGTCTTCCAGACCAAAGAAAATGAAAGGGCAACTGCCAAAGCCTTCTTCCACAGATGCATCACCTCCTATTGCTTCCACTACCTCTACCCAAACTATCTATAAGTCCTCAACTTCTCCTACAACAAGTGGTGTACCTAATATTTCTTTTACTGCTCCAACTGTGTCCTTGCCTCCCACATCACTAACAAATGTATCTACCTCTCTTCCTCCGCCCATCCCTTCCATGCTTTCTACCATTACATCCATCTCATCCTCACCTTTTGTATCTTCCATATCCATTTCATCTATCTCCTTCACCTCATCATCTTTCCCTTCCATCTCATCCATCAGTCTTCCCCTTTTCTCTTCATCCTCACTGTGCATTTTACTTTCTCCTTCACTTACCTTTCCACCTCTTATCACCTCTTCTTTACCTCCCATCTCCACTATTCTTTCACCACCTTCCTTTTCCCTAGAAAATATTAGTCTAACCACTCCTCTTTCTATTTCTTCCATGCTCTCATCTCCTTCCATTCCTCCCTCCTTAGGTTTTGCAGTATTTGCAAACCTATCATAGATACATTTGCCTCCATCTACCACTATTTATTTTTCCACCATCAATAACTCATTGGCTTGGCCATTCTATGATTCAAAGCAAGTGTCGATGCCTACCTCACTCCAAGTGCCTTTATTGCCTAGGATTGAGGAAGTGTGTGCTGAGTTAAACATTGTATCTGAAAAGAAAATGGAAATTGAAGACATAACCAACAACCCTCCTACTGACCCCAGCACAATTGAATTTGTAAACTTGGAAGACAATCTATTCAAGGAGGTGGCAGATGATTCTGTGTTGAATATTGTTGAACAAGTGATTGCAAAAAAATTGCAAAAAATAAATCAACCAAAGTCTCATCCCAAGATAGATATAGTAAATGATGAGGATAATCAAAAAGATACAGATCAAGGTCTAGAGGAAGAGGGACATATTCATTCATATTCTTTAAATAAGGATGATAGCCATATTGGCTCTCTAGAACATTCTTTGGCTTCTCCAACAAAGGTTTAATAATCAATCCTCCATGGTGGAATTAGTAGAGCTAGACTTAGACAATTTTTTGGTAGAAATGAGAAACCAAAGAAGAAAAAGAAGGCAAAGATACAATCAAGGATATATAAATATGCTTCTAGTTCTCGTATTGCATATGTTTCTATTCCTCCTGCACAAGCTAATAAAGAGGATGTGAGACCGGAAGATTATACTCTTACAACTCTCAACTTGGGGCCAGTCTCTAAAGCCCAAATTGTCAAGGAATTTAAAAATTTTGCGTCTAGCATTTTGGACAGAATAAAGAAGGATTAGATGACCAAGCAACAACTCAGACAACATAATGAGGAGCTTTGGGCATGTATAAATATCTAATAAATCCCTATCATTGAGAAGATGGACCAACATTTGACCCTTCTTTTCTTTCTAAGGAGGAACTATAAGCTTTCAACAACATCAAAATTACTGCTTTAGCAGCAGAAGAATGGTACCACAAAGTATTAGAGGAAGGATGTGAAGTTATTCATGAAGTTGTTGAGTTGCATAAAGATTTTTGTACTCTGAAATTAGAATGGGACGAAGTTGTTGAGGACTATTCTAGTTATGATGAATATTATTCCCATCTACATCCTTGGGTGCTAGCAATGAGTAAACTCTCAGAAGAAGTTTTGATTGAAGAGAACATTTTGACTAAAGAAAGGTTGCATATGCCAGAGCACTGGTTGGAAATGATCAAGCTAAGGAGAGAAATTTTTGATAAAGCAACGAATATATTAGAGCCAACCAAAGCACAGCTACTAAAAGTAATTTATAGTTTGAATGATATGCTCATGGTTGCAACGAAAATGTATTTGGATGATACAACTCCTATTGGTTTAGAGGAATGCAAGGAGAAATTGCAAATAATTATGTAGGGAAATGCACCACCATGCATAGTGGATTATTTTGATAGAGTTAGTGGCCTCATGACATTATTTAAGGAATTCAAGAAAAACAAGAGGTCAAGAATGGCTATGTATCACAAATTTTCATGGGAGGTTGATACAGTGAAATTTAGGACAACCTTCATAAAAGACCCTCAACCTTCTAATCTCAATCGAGCATTGGAAGCATTTAGAGTCTACAAGAATAGAGAGGCAGAAAGAAATAAGGTCTACATGGATGCAGATGACAAACAGTAGAACGATTCAGCCATCAAATGACTTCTAGCACAACTACGTGACTCCACCAGCTTAGCGCCTCCAAAAGATTAGTGCCAGTGCTTCCATGTTGTCTCCTCTATCTTGGGAAATACATTTGTTGTTATTAATGTCCAATGGAAATTCATTTTGTTTCATTCAATACAATGTAAAGTTGGATTTTTCTATTTTTCTTATAAAGACTAAATTGTTCCTATGAATGTAACAAACTGATGTTTATCATTTAATGCAATGTAATCTTGACCCTTGGTGTTGAGTAAATCTCCACTGTCTATTGAAAAAATCAGTATGGTGGCTTATCTATAAAAGAGCTATCATTTTCTCTCTTTGTAAGTAAGATTTGATGATGAATTGTTAAGACTCTACCGAAATTCTGATCAATATAAAACATGTTTTACAGGTTGCTAGAAAATTGTGTTTATGTGTTGTCTCATTTTGGAATTCATGGTTCATTTCAATATGAAATTAGATACAGTGCAATTGCAATGATGGATAAATGCTTTGATATGTGATGAATGCCCTAGTTCATACCATTTGTGCTTGATGATTGTAAGTTGCTTTGTATGGTTAGTCTAAACCTTGTTAGTGAATTTAGTTTGATTGCATTGCAATTGTTAAACTGCGCCATCAACTGGGTGTTTAATGAATGAATGTGATTTGAAAATTATAAGATTCCTTTTAAGATTGCATCATTTTCTACAATATTGTGGTTTCTTAACCTAGTTAAATAGAATGTGGTCTGTTGAGGGTTTTTTCTCTATTTGCAGCATATTATCTAGTTGTGATTTGTCACATAGGTTCCAATATCTCTCTCTTTACCCTTAACCTTTTGCATTTTCTTTATACATATCTGTTAGGACTAAGTTTCAAGCAACATTCACATTGTTAATCTGCTGGTAATTTTAGAATGAGTAGTCTGCATCATTGAAGGGTTGCTACACACTTTTTTGTCATAGTTTCATAAACCCTACCATTGCATGTAAGTACCCTTGGTTGGAATAGCGAAATACATATCCACTGAGTTATCCTGCAAGCTAAGACCTAGTTGTATAAACGTTGGGGCAGTCCTATTCTATGATTTTGGGATAGGATTCCTTTCAAAAGAGATGAAATACCTTGTGTCTTACCTGTGTTGCTTCATGCTAAAACACCATCAACAAAATTGGTGCTAGAAGGAGGGTTAAACATCCTATTTAATATTTCTTATATAGACAAGGTTGGGGACTAGATAGAAGCACACTCGATCTAGTTTAGCTAGAGAAGAACTGTTATCCTTAACCCAATTGAGAAAAACAAGGAGAGACCAAGGAATACCTAGAATCCCAAGAGCACGGGTCATTCCCAGAAATGCAGTTAATGTCTAGGTTAGTTTCCTCAATATGGCTTTCTTTGTTGCAAACCCTTCCCCTATATAGTTCAACGACTATCATGAGATGCCCAAAAATTGTGATAAATACTATTCAAAGTTTTGGCCTAATGATCTCGGAAGGACTACTGATGAGCATGTAAAGATTTTTAAAGGTAACATGTACATGCTGCAGATTGAACATGAGGATGTAGTATGTAGGTTGTTTTCATACTCATTATAAGATGAAGCATACTATTTGCTTGCTAACCTTGCTTCAACTTCAATCAATTCATGGAAAACCCTAAAGGATTCATTCTTAAATAGATTTCAGATGCCCACAACCTCTACTAATCTTTATCAGTCCTTTGTGGAGATACGTAGAGCTAATGGAGAATTCATAAGTTTGTTCAATAATAGATTCCATAAGGCTTATGGTCATCTTCAAGCACCCTTTAACATTTCTCAAGACGATACTCTGCCCATCTATTATGCAACATTGGATAAGCTGACATCAATGTTCATTAGGAGGGCCAACCTAGCTCCAACAACTTTGGTAGAAGCATATGCTGAGATAGTTAAGGTGAACACAAATTTAGGACAAGCTGCAATAGGCCCATTGAATCACATTGGCCCTGTTGGCATGCCTAATCAGATGCCATTAATCAATCATGCTTTAGCCAACCATACTCCAGTGTTGAACCCCATCCCAGCACCTGTTGTAACACAGGCTTTAGTTAATCATCCTGGAGCACCAATTGTAGAGTTACCTCTTTCACAATTACCTTTCCTCCAGTCAGATGAAACCGTGAAAGCCAAGTATGACAAGGATGACATCAGAGAGTTAGCTGAACAAATGAAAAAACTCATAGATGAAGTGACACATCTTAGAAACCAGAATGCTTACTTGCAGCAAATAAATCAAAATCAGAATCAATACCAAAATTAGAATTACCAAAGGCCAAATAGAACATGGAATACTAGGCCAAACAACGAAGGAGTTCCCTCACCATTGGAGTCCTAGAATGCAGAAAATCATCCTCCGAAATGAGCAATGTTGGCTGAACCAATATTGTCTTCTTGGTGCAGGATTCATAACACAAATGCTCATTCAGGATTAAACTATCACGATTTTCAAATTTCATCCATTATCTTTCAGCAAGAAGTCCAAAATGCTAAAGCACAAGAGACTCCACCTCCTATGGGGTACAAACTGGTGTCTACTCAAAGGTATGGTACTACCTTAGTCTTAAAACATTATGTTTTTCCTTTTCAAGATGATAACCAACCTGAAGAGGAGGAAGTTGATGAGGCTCACGCCTATCCGCAATACAATAGGACCCCATACAATCTATGAAGTAACCAACCTAAGGGACCCTTTACCACTTCCATTCCTCCAAACAACTATCAAGTTCCCCCAGATCCTAAGGACTCTAATAATCCCAACCCTCTTAAGGTTGTGCCTCAAACTATAAGTCAAAACCAACCAGCTGAATCATCCAGGAAATAAGAGGTAGCTAAGTTGGGCTAGTATGTAGTGGATGAATTATAGAAGATGAAGGTTAGCTTGTCAATATTTGAATTGATGAAAGTCCCAGAAGTCAGGACAATCTTCCTCCAAGATATCGAGGTACAAGCCAAAATTGAACCATCCTCAAAAGAAGTTTCACAAAAGGATATTCAAGATATAGGAAAGGATAGATTCTATGTTTTAGATTCAAACCAGCATGTAACCTTGTATAAGGAAAAGAGAGAATCATTTCCTTTCTTTCTAACCCTGAGAATATTTGGGAAGAATCTTCACAACTACTTGGTTGACTCGGGAGCCTCTACAAATGTTATGCCATTATCCATTTGCAAGGCTCTAGGTTTAACCCTTGCTAAGTCCTCTAGGAAAGTCACCCAGCTAGATAAGATAGAGTTAGGAGTTGTGGGAGAATTAAACAAGATTCATATGCAGTTGGCCTCAGACCCACAGATACAACAATATATAGATATACAAGTGGTAGACATTCTTGATACATATGGTATGCTTCTCAGTAGGGATTGGTCCAAGACACTGAATGGCTACATGGGCACTAACTTTTCACATATGTGGCTGCCTTGGAGGGGAATTGATAATCAAATTCATATTGAAAGAGAACCAAAAATGAAACAAATGATAACAGAGTATAACCAGACAAATGAGATCCTGTACTCAGAGGTGGATTTAGGATTTTATCTCCCTCAAATAAATCGGGTAAAAGAAGTACTAATATTGAGTTCCAGTAGGTTCACTGAGACACCACATAACAAATGTCAAGAAAGTAAAGAAGCTTATGTTCAATCAGACCATGGTTCTTCTTCTGATGATTAGCCTAGAATTTTTGAAGGGTTCAAAAGTTTTGTAGCAAAATTCATGTGCGATCAACTAGCCATAGGGAAGAAGATACATATGGAAGAGTTGGTGTTGCCCAACTGGTGTCACATTCATAATGTATCTCATTCAGAGTTTACATGTTCTTTATGCCAAGATCCATTATATCAGGTTCCAAAGCATTTGAACCTATCATCTACCAAAGATGAAGGCAAGACTAAACCAGTACCTGCAACTAATCAACAAGTTGGGTCACTGGGTAGACAGGATATCAATCTCAAAAGGAAGTCTACACATTAAGATTTGATGGATCAAGATCTAAGTAGGGGTCTGGTGCAAGATTTAAGCTGATCAGCCCTACAGGGGAATCTTATTTAGCTGCATATAGGTTACAATTTCCTTGTACTAATAATGTTGCAAAATATGAATCATTAGTGCATGGGCTGCTAACTGCTATTTAGAAGAAAGTTAAGATAATTCAAGTATTTAGTGATTCAGAGTTACTAGTTAAGCAAGTAAGGAAGCAGTATTCTTGCCATGACAAAAAACTAAATCATTACCAAAACTAAGTCTCAGATCTCATTGAATGTTTTTATGGCTTCAATATTCAATTGATTCTGAGAAAACAAAACCATGTTGATGATACATTAGCACAAGATGCAAGCTCATTGGAACCACTTGCCATGTCTGATTTAAAGAAGTTCACTGTAGAATTGGTTCCTACTCTTTCTATGCTAGACAATATTACTCATTTCCAAGATTTTGAAGATGATAAGCATATCATTGATTTCCTCACATGCTCAGATGTGTTTACTTCCCAAATAATTGATGAAGAAGTTGCAAAACTAGCTGAGATGGACGTAGAGGGTGTCTTAAATCTCAAAACAAATACCATTCCTTGAGGGATGGTGGAGCTAGAAAGATTATTTGATCAAGATTAGTTGGGCACTCAAAAGAAGCAGACTGATTCTGTTTGAGGAAAGTGTGACCCACATAACTTGGGGACTTAAGATAATGTCAAAAATGTTTTTATTAGTAAGGTTTGCACCCCTGAAGAAAAGGCTGGAATTATTTGTTCATTGATAGACTATCATGATCTTAATACATGGACTTATGAAGACATTAAGGCTTATGACACTTCCATCATAACTCACACAATACCTTTGAAGCCCAAAGTTAAGTCATTTCGGTAGAGACAAAGGCTAGTCAACACTCACCTAGAGCATTTGATTTTTTAGGAAGTCAAGAAGCTATTGTCGAAAAGAATCATATTTCTGGTGAGACACTCTACCTACGTGGCCAACTTTGTTCCAGTACAGAAAAAGAATGATGAAATCAAACTATGTGTTGATTTTAGGAATCTGAATAGAGCATCTAAAAAAATTTACCTATTGCCATCCCTTGATGAGGTACTGCAAATAGTTAATGGATCATAGATGATGTCATTTCTAGATGGATATTTGGGATACAATTAGGTAATGGTTGAATATGTTGATAGATTGAAGACAGCTTTCTAAGTGGGGTATATATGCAAACCGGAGGATGCCATTTGGTTTGATTAACACCGAGGCAACATTTCAGCGTGCCATGGATATTTATTTTAAAGGATTGGTAAGCAAATGTATCACTATTTACATGGATGATTTAACCATATTCTCAAATAAAAGGGAAGATCATATCTCTAATTTGAGAAAGGCGATGCAATGTTGTAGAGGTTATGGTATTTCGCTGAATCCCAAGTGTATTTTTTGTGTCATGGAGGGGAAATTGTTAGGACATGTGATCTTAGAAGAAGGTGTATCTATAGATCCTGATAGAATCCAAGCCATTCTCAAAATCTAGCCTCCGGTTAGTAAGAAAGAATTAAAGTCTTCTTTTGGTAAGATCAATTTTATTTGAAAGTTTATCACTTGTTTTGCTAAGATTGTCCAGCCACTGAATATAATGTTGAAACAAGATGCTAAGATTGAATAGACACCGGAAGCCAAGGCAGCCTTCAAAGATCAAACAAGCAATAGCTAATTCTCCAGTTCTAGTACGTCCAGATTACACTCTTCTATTCTACATATACACCTTTGCTTTTGAGCATACATGTGTAGCCATGCTAACCCAAAAAAAGTGAGTTGATGATGAATGTCCTATTGTTTTCATGAGTACAAAATTAAAAGATGCATAACTCAGGTATCCAAATATGGAGAAACAAGATTATGCACTAGTCAAGGTAGTCAAGAAATTTTGTCACTACATTCTGAGAAGAAGGGTGACTGCTATAGTCCTAGATGCTGCACTTAAGGCACTATTAATGCAGAATGAGTTGGGTGAATGAAGAGGAAAATGGGTCACAATTTTGTAAGAATTTGATTTAGAGATACAACCTATGAAGTTGGTAAGAGGAAAAGCACTCACCAAAACTATGGCAGAAACTAATCTTGGATTGGTTTCTCAGTAGTATGTGTTGGAGGATATTTCACAAGATGACTGGTATGGGGATATCCTATTCTATCTCCTTAATCAACGATGCCCATCTCATTTGAATTCAGTTCAGAGAAGAGCATTAAGGCTGAAAAGTAGTAGTTTTATGGTCAAAGGATTAGTTCTATAGAAGAATCATGAAGGGATCTATTTGAGATTTCTGGACAAAATAGAAGTAGCACAAGTCTTGGTTAGTTTCCATGAGAAGTTTGGGACATGCCATGGTTCTGGGCATTCTACTACAAATCAGATTGTTCAGGCTGGATATTATTGGCCTACTTTGTTTAGGGATGCTCATGCACATATTCAAACTTCCCATATTTTCTAGACTATTGTGTTAAGAGAGAGAAATGCTGCCATGCCTTTGCATCCAGTGGTAGAGGTACGCTCATTCGCACAATGGGGACTTGACTTCATTGGTATGATCAACCCACCTTCCTTTGTAGGCCACATGTATATTCTAAAAGCTACTGATCATTGCACAAGATGGTTTGAAGGTTAGGCTTGTAAGCAATGCACAACTGAGGTAGTAATTAAATTCATTAAAGAACATATCATCACAAGGTTTGGTTGTCCTTTTTCCCTTATCTGTGATAATGGTCTAGCATTTGCATCTTTATGTTTTTCAAATTGGGCATTTGATTATAGTATTGTACTAAAGTTTTCAACCAATTATTATCCTCAAGGCAATGGAGTTGCCAAATTCACCAATAAAAACTTGCTTGAGGTCATCAAGAGACTACTTAACAAAAACCCTAGAGAATGGCATACCCAACTTAGGTTTGCTTTGTGGGAAGATAGGATCAGACATAATGCTACTTTAGGAACCTCACCTTACCATTTGGTTTATGGGCTAGAACCTGTGTTCCCTATCCACTTGGGGATACCTATACTATAGTTTACGAAAGATTATCTAGGTCCCAGTGATAAAACCTCGGCCTGCTTAACCTAACTGCTGCATTTGGAAGAAAAATGTGATGCTGCAATTGAAAAATTTGCTAAACACCAAGGTATAGTGAAATGATGGTTTGACAAGAGAGCCAAAGTGAAGGCCTTCCATATCTTAGATTTGGTGCTATAGTGGGATAAGGCTCATGAGAAGAAAGGTGAGCATGGAAAGTTTGACAAACTCTGGTTAGGTCCCTACCAAATAGCTAAAATTCTAGGAGACAACACGTATAGATTGAAGACTCTTACCAGTGAGGAACTCCCACTTCCTGTTAATGGGTAGTTCCTAAAGCACCACTTTTAGGCTTAGAGGGCATCTTTGCCTTCTCTTTGTGTACATAGTTCATCTTTTTTGTTCCTACTTACTTTTGTTTTTTTTCAGTTAGGGTAGTTTACTTTGTTTAGGTTAGTTACTTTTTGCTTGCTTTGCTTTTACTTTTTGCTCTTGTTTTTCTGGGGTTCTCCATTTCCTAAATAAGGTGGCAGTTGTGCAGTCCTTCAAAAGGTCCTCTTTGGGCCAAACAATCTAGAAATTTCTTTGAGAAACTTTGGTTTTGCACTTGGGATCTTATTGTGGGTTCTATTGTTGTAACTCGGTGGTATGATGCTTGTTCATAGGAAAAGGGTCACTTGTTTAGTTCACTTGAAGTGTTTTGAAGCCTTATAGTTCTCCCATCTTAAGTAATCCTAAAAGCTTCTAAAGGAATATCAGTGATCTTGGGTTAAGTAGAAAATCTTAAGATCCACCTTTGCCACCACTATGATTCCCAGCCCAACGAAGTTGAACACAAATTCATAGCCGATGTGATATTTATCATGTGCTACAAGGGTATGTGATACTTTCTAGTACTTATATCATAAGTTAAGCAAATTGAATAATTTATCAAGCAAGTTACTCAAAGAGGTACTTCATAGTACTCCCATAAGTTGTTCAATTAAAGCTGGAGGATTCAAGCAACTCTATTAGGGGCTATGGATGTCTAACGAGTAGTAGAGCAATGTTTGAGCGGAATCATAGAGACAACCTCGTTGGGGCTATAGATGCTTGACTGGTAGCGAGGCAATGTCCAAGATAGTTCAAAAGGTGCGTATCATTCATGTAGTTTAATGTAAGTGAGCCTTGATGATCTTAGTTATCGAAGGATGGGAATTAATGCAACTATACACACTTAGACTTTCAGAATGTGGATGGTTCTACAAAGTTAGTAGTCTCTGGTCTTTTGATCCTATATTATGTTGTCTAAGTTTAATAAGTGGGAAATGCAGAGATTCTGGGTTTAAAACTGTTGTTTATCTTAGAAATGATTTGGAGCATTTCCCCAACTAAGTCACCATTTGTTCTACCTTACACACATGCCCCATTTTGCCAAATGGAGACCCCCTCTTTTTCTTTTTGGTTTGGTCTCATTCTGATGCTCTTGCTTGAGGGAGAATGAACTTGATGATTTGGGTGATTTTCTTGCATTTGGATACTTTGTTGTGATTGAATATATTTTGGTTATCATAATTAGAATGATTGAAGTGAGTTGATGTCATTTCGGCCTAAGAATTGGCCTCCTTGAGAAAATGCTCTAAAGACTGCTTTTGTTGTAGTTTACACTAATATTTAGTGTTTCCAGATATTAGTGTTGAGTCCACTTATCCACTTTTGTGCTAAAAAGCCTCCTTACTAGACTTAGCACTGAAATTAGAGGTTACCAGATATATCCACTAGACACCAAAAACCCCGCTAGAGATTCAATCACTAAACACTAAGTGATAGTGGGTTTTGATGACATCACAAGATAAGCACTAAAAGTGGTCATTGCTAGACATGTCCTGCAGGGTCTAAAATCCCTACTTTTTCACCTGCTTGGTGTGCAACACTCTGTCCTCTAACAAGATTTATGGCAGGTTTCAAAATGGGTTTAAGTGGCTAAATTTATTGAAAAGATTATCATTTGTAGTCATACTTTCAAAATTGCTTGAGCTTTGCATCTAAGTGACCCAACTACTATTTGTGTGATCGATTTGGCAAACTTTGGGCCAGTTTCAGGTGTGCATTTCTATAATTTGTGCTCTTTTGCATAGCGTTCATATTCACAAGTTGGTCCTTTTATCTTTAAGGATTTCCATTGAAGTTGCTTATGTTTTCATGGAGGAATTTTGATGGTTATTTACCTTGCCTTGGGATTTCTATTGCTTTCTGAACTTCTGTGCTTAATTATTAATTCTTTAAGTTCATAATTTTTAACTTAGATGAGGTATTTAGGGTATGATGAATTCATCAGTTAGGGATAGGGTAGATTTTGAAAATTGGAAACCCTAAGTTTAAACCTTATCCCTATTGACCATACAATGAAAAAACACTTGGAAAATTTGCTTAACGGTCTTGGGAGTGATTCAACGCTGATTTGCCATGTCCAACACCCTCAATTTTTCTGTTGATCCCTTCATGGCCATTTTTTTTTCCACTCAAACAAACCTAGGACCTTTTGCACTAAATACTTTAGGTGCGGGATGTGTCCAACACCCCCAAAAATCTCTGCTAGGTCCATCTAGGGTTATTTTTTCTGCCTGAGTGAGGTTTACGTCTATAGCACTGAATTGTTCCCCTGCTGAATATGTTTGGCAGGACCGAGAATCTCTGCTATCCAATATCTATTTAATTCTCTGCCAATTTCTATCAGACCTACGTCTTTGACGTGAGTGCTAAAATGATACCTTACTAGACATATCCTACAAAAACCAAATTATGTGCAAGTCTGACAGGGCTCCAAAATCCCGCTTGTCTGGTAGAGGTAGGAAATCTCGCTTTTCCATATAATGAACTCAAAAGCTCATCTCAAAGGGTAAATTTGTTTCAAATGGTATGTTTAAGATTGGTTTCATCTATTGCATTTAAGGTACTTGTTCATTATGCATGAAAATGCTTGGAATTTTAATGGGAATATCAAACATTGCATTTTCTAAATACATCCTACAGCAGGGTAAAAGCCGGTTGATTGCTGAAATAACTTTAATTCATGAATTTTAGATCTGAATATCTAAGGGATATGAATAAAATGAGTTCTTTATAAGTCCTTAGGTTTTCTTTATAGGTCATAAGAGATAAATCATGAATTTTGGGTAAGCAATTTTATTGTTTCTATGATATATCCTGCAAGGGGCTGAAACCTTGCCTTTTGGTTTAGACTCTGTACATAGGAAAATTATGAAGGAAAACAATTAGTATATACCAATTGATATCTCATAGGTTGTTTAGTACGTTCATACTTAGGTCTATTCCAATTGGTTAGTATTTTGAAGAAGTTATTCATTAGAGCTCTAGCCTACAAGATAAATGTCTATTAGGGCTAAAAACATGAAGTATGAATTCAAGGGGCTCCCACCTATTAGCAGGATCACATCAGATTGGAATAACATTGGAGACACTAACTTAGGTCATATAGACCTAGATGACTTTAGACTGATGGTCTTTGGTTCCAATCCAATAGAATGGTCCATGATGATTAGGGACAATGGAATTGCCCAAGCTGTTGCCATCCCCACCATAGTATAATGCCCTGAACTTATCATAGCTTGTGGAGAAAGGTACAACCCTCAAACAAGGATAATGGTAGCCCAAGATGGTAGGATAGTGGTAGACTTCACTGTCGTGGCCATTTCTAAAGCATTTGAACTTCCCCCTACCCCAACTTTAACAGTGTTGAACAAAGTGTGTACTAAGAATCTATATGAATAAGGCCCTGATGCCTGTGGAAGAATAACCAAAGACAAATGGATGAAACAGAGGAGGACAACACTATCTAAACTTCCTCATGTTTGATACAGAAGTGACTTCAAAGAAGAGATAGGAGATATGGTCACCCTTTCGAGTAGGATTATGGGATTGCCTTCAACCTCAACCTTTGAGGGTTGGATGTTTGAATATATTGAAGAAATCTTGAAAGGAGAAATGAAGATACACTAGGCCCAAATCTTGAGTAACAACATCCATGAGGCTTTTGTGGCCTTAAATCAAGACAAAGTGTTCAGATGGACTTCTTACGTTGTGTATATGTTGGCAAGAAACTTTGTCTACTATGGTCTATCCAAGTTGGGAGAAGTGGGCAATGGTGAAGGGCAAGTCAAGGTATATGAATGATATCCTCAGTTGGAAATCTCCCAGTCCCTTGTACACTACAAAAGAGTTAATGATGCATTTACAATGCACCTTACAAGAATGGTGCAATGGGACATGTCTAGAAGGTTGTGCTTGGATGCCACCAATGTACTATAGGCATATGGAAGGTGGCACATCTAGTTCCCAAAGTTCACCTATCTCAGGATCCATGATTTCACTGGTTCTCCTTACAAACTACCCAAATATCCCACTAACAAGGTAGTGCTCTTAGAGTTGACCAAGCAACTATGCACTTGTGCTGAGCAATTTAAATGCCTACAAAGAGCTTCCATTAAGTTTCCCATAATCATGGGTAGAGGACTCTTTTCATGTGTAATTGTAGGGTTGGCAGAGTATTTAGGTACAAAGTTTCAAATGATAAATCTACATTTGTACAAACCCAGGACACATTTTGACACTTTTGGTGCTATGGAAAGGCATGTTAGCAAGAAATTATTTCACAAAGAATATCTAGAAGATTTTTGGGCTAACTACTTGGACGAACATGAGGTGATTAGGAAAAGATGTTCAAGGTTATCCTTGGATTACATAAGATTGTTCAATATTGTGGAAGTTCCATACAAACTCACAAATGATGACAATATGGTGCAACAAGATGTATGGAGGGTAGTCTTTGGCCAACCCATTCCACCTCCCAACTGGGCAGAAGTAGAAGAAACTTCTTTGGATGAGGTGATGAGGCAACCACTTAGATATACTAGAAATTGGGTTAGAGATGAAGTGGCTAGATTGGCAAGAGCAAGGGTAGTTTTAATATGTACCTAACAACCCCAGTAGAGATTTAGTGATGATGAATAGGATGAACCACTTGAAGTAGAGGAAGAGCTAGCATAAGGGGCCATAGACGGATAAGCTAAAGAGGTAGATAGTGAGGCTACAGAAGATGATCCCCCTCCCCCACAAAGTAAAGAAAAATGTAAGGTAGATAAAGAGCCTCTAAAACAATAGAGGAAATATGTTAAATCTTGTTAGAAACAAGGAAGATAACTGAGAGGAGGGGGTGAATTAGTTATCACAAAATTTCCTTAACTTTCTTTTCTTTTGTTATCTTAATATTTAGTGTTATATCAATACATGAAAGCATATGTAATCATAAGAATATAAATAGAATCAACACACATAACACAAGGATTTTTACGTGGAAACCCTGTTAAGGGAAAAACCACAGGGTGACTAACCCAAGATTGTATTCTCTATTAAAAGAATTAAGGAGTAAAAAATGGCACTTGCCAATTAGGACTCACTACCTGAGCACACTGCTCACAAGAGGCACACTGCCTACAAGAGACTCACTGTCTACAAAACTTACAGAAGATAATCAAGTGTTTGAACTGATGAGAAATATCTACAAATGTAAGAGTTTAGTTCCGGTTAGGCACAATATACTGATCTGATGCACTTCATTCTTCCTCTATTCAATGTTGTTGTTCAGTTACATACTGGACTTGAATTGTTGTTCTCACACTTATCCCTACTTTTCTTCACACCTTATTACTTCCCGCCTTCACCACACTCTTACATGCTAGAATCCATCTGGTATATATATCTACATCAAGGATTCTCATCAACTTTCTAGTCAGCAACAAGAACACTCAAGATATTTGCAAGTTACTGATCTGTCAGCTGAATCCATGCTTGATTTGTGATGTGTAAAACATAGGCATAGAAGTCATTAATCATGTCGGCCAACAATGTATAATCCCAAAAATTTCTTGATCAACACCTTTTACTCATCTAGATTGAAGTCTGATACTCTATCAATCAGTTCTTCCTTTATTTGCTCTACCTGATTGGAGCCCAACACTCAGATGCTCATATCTTTTTCATGCTTTATCATCGGAGGCTAAATCTCTGCAATACAGTAGTCATGATACCCCTCTTAACTTGTCTACGTCTGCAACTTACTGAGTTACACAGTCTGAGAGATCGGGACCTGATTGTCAGACCTTATTACATACTATGTTCTTGTTCACCGAACCAAAACAATCTTCAATCTAACTTCCGGCATAGGCATACTATGTACTGTGGATATGTGTGATAGACTTTGTTGCCATCAATGACAACACTTATGAAGCTACACAGTGTCTCTTGCCAACAATTTCAATCAGAACCAGGAGCTCTAAGTGAAAAGATATGCCTGATGGACTAGGGGAATCTTGCGGACCAAATAAAATGAAAGGGCAACTGCTAAAGACTTATTACACAGATGCAACACCTCCTACTACTTCCACTGCCTCTACCCAAATTGTCAATAAGTCCTCAACTTCTGCTCCTACAGCAAGTGTTGTACGTCATGTTTCTTCTACTACTTCTAAAATGTCCTTGCCTCATACATAACTAACAAATGTATCTGCCTCTCTTCATCCACCCATCCCTTCCATGCCTTCTACCATTATATCCATCTCATCCTCACCTTCTATATCTTCCATATCCATTTCATCTATCTCCTTCACCTCATCATCTTTCCCTTCCATCTCATCCATCAGTCTTCCCCTTTTCTCATCATCCTCACTATCCATTTCGCTTTCTCCTTCACTCACCTTTCCACCTATTGTCACATCTTCTTTACCTCACATCTCTACTATTCTTTCACCAACTTCCTTTTCCCTACCAACTCTTAGTCTAACCATTCCTCTTTCTATTTCTTCCATGCTCTCATCTCATTCCATTCCTCCCTCCTTAGGTTTTGTAGCATTTGCAAACCTATCACAAATACATTTGCCTCCATCTTCCACTAATTCTTTTACCACCATCAATAACTCATTAGCCTAGCCATTCTATGATTCAAAACAAGTGTCGATACCTACCTCACTCCAAGTGCCTTTACTGCCTAGGGTTGAGAAAGTGTGTGCAATAAATGATGAGGATAATCAGAAAGATATAGATCAGGGTCCAGAGGTAAAGGGACATATTTATTTAGATTCTTTAAATAAGGAGGAAGGCCATATTGGCTCTCTAGAACATTCTTTGGCTACTCTTGATTGGCTCCTACAAAAGTTTAATAATCAATCCTCGATGGTGGAAGTAGTAGAGCTAGACTTAGATAGTTTTTTGGCTAGAATTGAGAAACCAAAGAAGAAAAAGAAGGTAAAGATACAATCAAGGATATATAAAGATACTTCTTATTCTTGTATTAAAGAGGTTGTTTTTATACTAGCACAAGCTAATAAAAAGGATGTAAGACTGGAATATTATACTCTTACAACTCTCAACTTGGGGCCAGTCTCTAAAGCCCAAGTTGTAGGGGAATTTAAAGATTCCATGTCTAGCATTCTGGATAGAATAAACAAGGATGAGATGACCAAGCAACAACTTAGAGAACAAAATGAGGAGCTTCGGGCATGTATTAAATATCTAATAAAGCCCACTCCTTCAGAAGATGGAACATCATTGGCCCCTTCTATTCTTTCTAAGGAGGAACTAGAAGCTTGTGAATTATTGCTTTAGCAGCAGAAGAATGGTACCAAAAAGTATTCGAGGAAGGATGTGTAGTTATTGATGAAGCTACTGAGTTACATAAATAATTTTGTACTCTAAAAGAAGAATGGGATGAAGTTGTTGTGGACTATTCTAGTTATGATGAATTCTATTCCTATATACATCCTTGTGTACCAGGAATGAGTAAACTCTCAGAAGAAGTTTTGATTGAAGATAACATTTTAACTAAACAAAGGTTGCATATGCCAGAGCACTGGTTGGAAATGGTCAAGATAACGAGAGAAATTTTTGATAAAGCTGGGAATATATAAGAGCCAACCAAAGCATAGCTGCTGGAAGTAATTTACAATTTGAATGATATGCTCAGGGTTGCAACGAAAATGTATCTGGATGATACAACTCCTATTGGTGCAAAGGAATGCAAGGATAAATTGCAAATACTTATGTAAGGAAATGCACCACCATGCACAGTGGATGATTTTGATAGAGTTAGTGACCTCAGGACATTGTTTAAGGAATTCAAGAAAAAGAAGAGGACAACAATGGTTGTGTATCACAAATTTTCATTGGGGGTTGATACAATGAAATTCAACACAGATTTCTTAAAAGACCCTCAACCTTCTGATATCAATCCAATATTAGAAGCATTTACAACCTACAAGAATAGAGAGATAGAAATAAATAAGGTCTACGTGGATGTAGATGACAAACAACAGAGTGATTCGGCTGTCACATGACTTCCAGCATAGCCACGTGACTCCACCAGCTCAACACCTCCAAAGGATTAGTGACAGTATTTCTGTGTTGTCTCCTCAATCTTGGGAAATACATTTGTTGTTATTAATGTCCAATGGAAATTCATTTTATTTCATTCAATGCAATATAAAGTTGGATTTTTGTCTTTTTCTTATAAAGACAATATTGTGCCCATGAATGTAACAAACTGATGTTTATCATTTAATGCAATTTAATCTAGACCCTTGGTGTTGAGTAAATCTCCAACATCAATTAAAAAATATGGTATGGTGGCTGATCTATAAAAGGGCCATCATTTTCTCTCTTTGTAAGTAAGATTTTATGATGAATTGTTGAGACTCTACCAAAATTATGATCAATACAAAATAGGTTTTATAGGTTGTTGGAAAATTATGTTTATGTGTTGTCCCATTTTGGAATTCATGGTTCATTTTGATTTGAAATTAGATATAGTACAATTGCAATGATGGATAAATGCTTTGATATGTGATGACTACCTTGGTTCATACCATTTGTGCTTGTTGATTGTAAGTTGCTTTGTATGGTTAGTCTATACCTTGTTAATGAATTTAGTTCAATTGTATTGTAATAGTTAAACTACACCATCAACTAGGTGTTTAATGAATGAATGTGATTTGAAAATTATAAGATTCATTTGAAGATTACATCATTTTCTGCAATATTGTGGTTTCTTAACCTAGTTAAACAAAAGGTGGTCTATTGAGGGTATTTTTTCTATCTGTAACATATTATCTAGTTGTGATTTGTCACATAGGTTTCAATATCATTCTCTTTACCCTTAACCTTTTGCATTTTCTTTATACACATCTATTAGAACTATGTTTCAAGTAGCATTCACATTGTTAATCTGCTTGTAATTTTACACTGCGTAGTCTGCATCATTGAAGGGTTGCTACACACTTTGCTGTCATAGTTTCTTAAACCCTATCATTGCATGTAAGTCCCCTTGGTTGGAATAGCAAAACACATATCCATTGAGTTATCCTGCGAGCTAAGACCTAGCTGTATAAACCTTGGGGCAATCCTAGTTTTTTTTGCTATAGTATATTCCCTTGCTTGCTACTTATTTATACCCCATGAGGAGTCTCCTTTCTTCTTTTCACTACTTATCTCTAGTAAGGATTCTGTGACTTCTCCTTCTAGTTATTTGTTTTCTTCTACTTGTGTTTGTAGTGATGAAACACTTAGTCTTCTTCTTGTAGTTATCTATGGTGATCTATTTTCTGATTCTTCTTTTGCCAAAGGTTGGTTTGTTTATGAATTTATTATTTCAAACCTTAGAGACCCTAATTTTAGGTGCTATGAGTGCTACAATTTTGATGGACCTACTTTGAATGAAAGTGATGAATCTGCAATTTTTGTGATATTTGGTGAGGTGGGAGCCTCTGATATTCCCCAATTTTTATGTATTTTCTCTTTGTTCTTTTGTAGGTGTTCCTTAGCTCTTTGTTTTGTTTGTTCGTGAATAAACACCTAATATGTGCCAAATATTGCCACATTTTTATCTTTAGGAAGGGCTAGTAGTACCCTAGCATTTACATGATTTTTTTAGAACACACTGATATATTGAGAGGGGGGTGAATCAGTATAAACCAAAACTTAATCCAATTCAACTTTATTAACCAAAACCTTTTATTACCTTAAACAAAAGATAAATAAAATTAAGTAGATCAAATCATAACACATGAGAACACAACCATAACACCAGATTTACGTGGAAACCCTTAGAAGGGAAACCACGGTGACCAAGTTGCTTGCATCTATTATCCAAATCTAGCCTCACAAATAATGTTAAAACTTATTACAACAAGTTTTAGAGCTACAAGACAAGGGAGGACACACTCCTTGAAGTACAATGCAACAACACTTACAGAATGAGGCTACAACCTCTGAACATCTCACTCAGCAAATCTAACTGATCAACTTCCTCCACAACATCAACACACTTAACTCTTACTCAAACCTTCACTTCCTTTGCATAGATGTCACTGTTGTCTTCAACACATCTTCACATCCACACTCACTCACTTTCACACTCATTCACATAACCTCACACACTCTCATTCACTCACGCAATCCACAACAATAAAGTTATTTAATTTATGCCTTCGCAAACAAAAAAATCTTTCTCCTACGTCAGCCAAGATGAAATATGTATATATGAAACGTGCAATGGCCATACCAAGTTGGCATCCAAAAGATGTATAAATCTAATGCAGTTCAAGCCAAGTGATAACCAGGACCTATTCTTCATTAACACATTCTTTGAAGCTGGTGCATACATCCAAACATCTAGCAGGGATCATCAAAATACTTGAGGTCAGCCTAGCAAACACTTTTCCTTCCACAAAATAGCTTCAAACCAAGAGCGGCACCAAAGAGACCAATTAGCATCATGTGGATCATTTCACAAGCAACATAAGACTTCCACAAACCTTCTCAACATTCCTTCCTTTGAAATATATGATTTCTTTCTGGTGCAAGTAAACAGATACTAAACATGGTATCACATACAAACACTAAACACACAGTCTTGAGATAGAACATTGAGAAACCAAATTGTGGTACACTTCAACACCTAAAACATGAAATGATCAAACATACAGACTACCTAAACACGTCCTACAAACATCAAAGCTAAAAGATGAAATGCGGTGGCATTTTCTTTCTTCTCTAGACAACCCTAATCAACAATAAGATATGTCTTTGCTCTGCTAACTTTGGAGAACCTTTGTGGTACAACTTATCATCTAAAACTTGGATATATCATTCTTCTCATATGTATTTGACTATTATTCAAACCACATCATCATAACTTCTAATTCAAAGAAATGTGGAGCATTTCTTTGACTTCTTTGAATGTATCAACATAGGAACACTAGCTTCACTCTATGAGCTCTAGAATCTTCTGCAGTAACTTCCAAGCTCTAAAATTAGGAACATACAACCTTCACACTTGTCTCTAACTCCCAAACCACAAGATCATACCTTCAAATGTGGAGGAATGCAAAGCATTCTCCCGAGTTTCTTCATTGCAAATTCTAATGCCTTAGACTTCCTTAATCTTTCTCTCAAGATTTAAGTAGTGCTTTTCATTAGGAAATAATGAATACAACATTCACTATACCAGAGACTCCATTCACCTTTACTTCACAACTTCTTTGATCCATTTCTTTATTACTCCTTTATCCTCTTCTCTGATTACCTCAGCATATAATTTATCACTTTGCATTACTATCCTTTGGCATCTCTGATCATCACTTCCACTTTCAACCTTAAGCACTGTTGACATCAATGACAACACATATGCAATAATCTCCCCATTTAGCATTAATGGCAACACTTAACCTAATATGCACATAACTATAATAACTACATAAACATACATGCATTAAATTTATAAAAAATATTAATTCAATAAGTGATACAAAAATACTACAACATAATCTAAAATATCAATTTTCATTAAGTAATGCATCTATAATACATGGTTGAACTAGATCTTTAATATGGTCAAAGTCAACTAATGATTCTAGCTCCATGAGTTGTAGTTCTCTAGTAAGTCGATATGTCGCTAGTGGGCTTAAAGTTCTAGCACACCATTCATTGACCCACTCTTTTGACTCACTAAATCAAAGAAAAATCCATACATGAGGAATAAAATCTTGCTATCTGCCTCATATGAATAGTCTATGAATCTACATTTGAGCTTCTAAAATAGTGGAACTCACTTGATCCTATCACTATATAACAATCTTCATATTTTGTAATGTTATCTTATTCTATCAACCAAAACAATATATGAAATGTAGACTTACCTTCATTTCCTAGACCCATTGTAGAGTTACACTATTTGATAATGGATGCTACATCTGTCAACTTCGTACTGTCTTTGTACTTCAACTTTTCTCATGTTAATTCTCTTTTAATAGATGCTCCCTCACCATCATGCTCCCCTTTTCCATGCCTAACCTTAGAAAATCCATATATGTTAAAGACCACTCATCATATGCATCCTACTCAACTAGTAGAACATATGTGAGTTCTTTAATTATGATGTATAGTTATCTAACCATATAGTATGCTAACCCAAAATGATGTTCCTTCAACTCAAATTACCATAAAACATCTAAAAGCAACCTTGTACAAATTGTGTAGAATGTGTGTGATCATCAATAATATAAAATGATACTCCTTCAAGATTTATTTTATCATCCTCTATATTTTTGGGTGGATGAATTAATGCTATATTCATAGATATAGCATCCTGAGTGGAGTTGTACTAACCTCAATTTGTGGTTCTAGTGTATAATTATCTATGAAGTCTACAATTGACATAATTATATGAAGAGAAAATGTGTCCTTTCATAAATTGAATTGTAAGTCCAACCATCAAGCTTTGTATGTATGCCTTGCATACTCATACACTATCTTTTCTCAAAAAATAGGCATAAATTCAAATACTAAAAATAAGCACACATGAATCTAGACATCATGATCTACATATTAAAAAATCATGTTATGATTACTTTAGGTCAAATTAAGGTCAACATATAGGAGGGGTTTGAGAATTATACCTTGATCTTAAAATAATTTATTTAAAAAATATAATTAATAAAAATTACCCATCCCAAACCTCAAAACTAATTGCATTTGTCCACAACAGGATTTTGAAAATACTTTCATTTACTCATTTTTAGGCCCAACACATATGTACATATTTATGGCTCTATCAAAGTTGGAAAAAAGGTCACTTTTATATGTCCTTAACCAATTTTTTGGTCATTTTTGGCCCTCATTACCTTGCACTCACCCAGTTATTTAGTAGTAATGGATTATGGGGATTCTTTATGTGAACTATTTGATTCATCTTATGATACTAATTCACTTTTTCTTATATTTTTAATTGATTATTAGCATATGAGTGTGAATTTCTAGTTAGTAAAGATCTATCATTTTCATACACACTTCAAAATAATAGAAAATAAAAAACATACAAAATACTATTGTTACCTCAACAATATTCCCCATCTCTTTAAACTAGGGAACCTCATTATCCTTGGTAGTTGATCCTACATTGAGCATGCACCTAGATCTTATCTCTCTAAGTTACTCTCCTCTACTTATTCATCTAATTTATTGGTTTGCACCATTAGGAATATTTTCCTAATGTCTTCTTTCTTTAAAAGTATTGGTTGCCCTTCACTCTAGTTTTTTCACACTTTTTTGTAGGCCTACTTGAACTTTGTTTTGCATTCACCAAATTGCTCTCATTTCCCTAATTCATTAGTGGGCCTTTCCCTATCTAGTTTTCTTGTCTCTTTTCATTCTCCACTTTTTTGATTTCCTAGTTTAGTCAAGTGCTTTAAGACCCAAAATTACCAAAGATTTTATAGTGCATTAGATCTATCTATAGAGCTCTTTCTATAATAATAGAAATTTAATACCCTACAACTTTTTATTGTATTTTTGCATTCATTTAGTGCCTATTTATCTAGTATGTTTTAGGATAATTCCACACCTATTTCTAGCCTCTGCAATAATCATAACTAAATAATGATGGCTTGCCAAACCTTATTTAGACCCTACAAAACTCTTCAAAAGGTAGGATTTTGTAGTTGCAAGTGCAATTGATGCCCCTTAGCACTCTTGGTCCCAAGACCACTTCTACCCCACTAGTGCCACTAGTTTTGTGAAATCATGACACTAAATTTAACCCATTCATTCTTTCCCTAACCATAACCAAATCTTCATATCCATGAACCCTAGAAAAATAGTTAAACCACTTTTTCTACTTTTCACTCACTAGGCAATTAGATTCCTCATGAAAACCTAGCTTTCTCTCTCCATCTCAAATCAAATGTACATGAATATTGTGAAGGATGAAGATTTTTTGCAAGGATGGGTGTAGATCAGAGATTCTAGGGCTTGGTCCTTGAAATGTTTTATTTATACCCCAATGTTAGGGATAAAAGGAGAGTTTGAGTGAATTCAGCAAGATACGAAAGGTTGTGTTAGGAAATAACATGTGCAAATAATAAAATGAAACAATTAACAACTATGATATTCACCATAACACATCGTAAGAGAGCCCCAATAATCTACAATGTCTTTGTATATGTGTGTGTGTGAGTGTGTGTGAGTGTGTGTGTGTGTGTCTATATATCAGGAGATTACATTCAACTATATTCATTCCTTGTTCTCTCTTAAAATCATGCTTGTGTGTGTGTGTCTGTATCAGGAGATTACATTCAACTATATTCATTCCTTATTCTCTCTTAAAATCATGCTCATGTATTGATCTACATCCTATCTTATACATAGTACATTTGCATCTAATATATACTATACATGGTATATCTTCCTTTTGTCCCTTCATATTTTCTTAATGTTTCTTTGTCCATCTATCTCTAGTCTCCTTCTATATCTCCCTTCTCTCTCTTCTATCTTTACAACATCTTTACTTATACCCAAGTATAAGTAAATCATGTGTCTCCTTATGCTTGTGTCTTTTACCTTATTTGGTGGCACATTCCTTCTATAGTGGGTGATTATTGTTCTAGTGTCAGCTTTATCCCGCTAACATCATTCCCCCTTTGATTAAATGATGGCTTATCCTCAAGACATAAGTTGACATTAGCCTACTAAAGTTAATAGAGTTTTATTTCATAAAATTGTTGAAGGTTTCTATTCTTCAAGGAAGAATATTCTTTTATATCCCTTAAAGTTGAGTATCAATATTTTCCCATTGGATGATTCCTTACTGTAAGATGATTATCTATCCATTGATATTGAGTAATTTTTGTTCTCCTTCTATTGTCTCTGGTATCTATATCTATGTTGTAATCTTATTTGCTTCAACTAGTAGGGTTGTTAGATGGGCAAGGTGGAGGTTGACAACCTCCCTTAGTTGTTTTATTTGAGCTCTAATCACTTCCCTTTGATCCTTGACTTACTCGTGTTGATTGTGGAGGGCCTCAATGAATCCTCTTTTACTTCCATCTTGATATTGTTGGACATTATATGTTGATGCCTACTGCATAATTTGATTTTCAATTTTCTCAAGTTGTGCTTTCAATGATTTTGTTGTTGCCAACCATGCCAAATGAAATTGGTATAAGGATCTTGCATTGGACTATAATCAACATGTGGTCAACATATTCCTCGATTCTATTTCTAACTTTATGTGTACAACGAAACATTTATTCCACATTTTTCTAGATACTTCTTGATTTATTCTATGGGTGATGGAAGAAAGGGTAAGGGAAAGGGTGATGGAAGAAACCAAACTGTTCGTTGATAACTATGCAAATGCTACTTGTAGTGTACTTAGAACATCTTCTATTGTATATACTATATCAACCAATTTTTTTAGTAACTCCTCTCTTGCAATAGATTGTTGTATATCCCCTAGTTAGAATCTTTCTAGTGGTGAGATTTGTGCCAATTTTTTGATTGGAAGTTGCAAAATTGGAGTAGATGGAGGTGGCTATAATTATTTTTCTTTTCTAGGAACTTCTTGATTTGATTCATCATATGTTGGGATGGAGAGGGTGGCATAGGTGATGGAGACACTTGTTGTGTTCCTCCTTGGTCAACTTTTTCTTCCTCTTTTACTATCTTTTTTTTTTGTGCTTGTTTTTATTATTCTTGTATCTCTTTTTGTTGTTGTGTTTCCTTTTCCTTCTAAAAGTTAGCTTATTTATCTTTTTGTAATCTTTCTTCCTTCTCCTTTTGTAGTCTTTCTTTTTCTTTTTGTATTCTTTCATTTTCTTCTTTATACAACTTTTCTTTTTGTAATCTCTCCTTTTTTTATTTCGTCATGCTTTCCTCTTTCTCATTCTAGATCTTTTCCTTTTTCCCTCTTTCTAGTTGTTCCTCATTCTAAATTTGTTCTTCTTTTTCTTTCTACAACAAAATAGTGTATGTTTTTTGTGTGGTCTCCTTAGTTCCCTTTTGTATTTTTTGTATAGATTCCTTCTCTTGAGATATGACTATATCTACTCTATTTTTATCTCAATTCCTCCTACTATAGTTGTTTCAATTTTATCTTTTTCTCTAGCGATAATTTTATCACAACTACATCTAAGGATTGTTTTCTTATTTCTTCATTAGCCCTTACTACTTCTTCCCTTTTTTGCATCAAAATTATTTATAATTCCTTTATAAAATTTTTTAATATCTTCACAAATGTTCATGGTGATGCTAGGATAAAGTCTATCAGGTGAGTACGAGATCATGATGGAACAAACAATGGAAATGGAAAAAAAAAACTTGTTTGATGAAAAAGTGCTAACATTTAGAATGTGTTGGCTTGGGATACCTCTCCATTAGATGTCTTTACTATTGCTTTAGGCTTCCCCATGTTGTTGGATCAATGCCCACCTCCCTTTTGGGCTAATCTTGGGTAGCCCCAATTGATTCCTAAAATTAGGGATTCTTAAAATTAACATCTTCTTTTGGTTTTTAGCCCATAACAAAGACCTAACTGTAAATAACTTATTGAAAAGGGGATTTGCCTTTCCCAATAGATGTTTCTTGTGTAAAAATGTAGAAGAAACTATTGTTTTATTTTTTTTGGATGTGTCTTCTATTGGGAAGTCTAGGGTATGATCCTTTATCTCTTCCTTCTTGGCTAGACCCTTCCTAATGGCACCTAAAGCTTGATAGTTTAATAGAAGCTCCCCTTTAAGGACCCTACTTTGAAAATTTTGTGGGACTTAGTTATTCCTCATGTTGGGTGGGGTCTTTGGAAAGAAAAAAACAACCAAATATTCAAGAATCAAACATCTCCTAAAAGGGATTCCTTTAAAAACAATTGGGCCATTAAGAAAAATTTCTCTGTGATTATTAGATCAAAGACTACCTCCTCCAAAGTCTTGGTATCAAAGATGGAACTTGATATCACCATGGCCTGGAAGCTTGAATTTGATATTTCTTTTACTTTGAAAGGAAAAGAGGTGCAAAGATAGAATATAACTTAATCTCCCTTCATCCAAACTAGTTTAAGTTAAACTTTAATGGGATGGAAAAAGGAAACCTAGGACTAGATAGCAGAGGATGGGTTCTAAAAGATGCTAAGGGTAAGTTGTTTGTATCCAATTCTATCAACTTTTGGATTCAAACTAGTCATTTTGTAGAAAGTGTAGCTGCATATAATGCCTAAAAACTGGCACATCAATTTGAGGTGCAAAATTTAGTTTAGGAAGGCGATTGTTTGAATAGTACTATCTACCTTATAAGGAAATCCACCCCTAGTTGGTCTTTTAAGATTATCATAAAAGTATTCTTAGATATTATAAGTAATATTAAATTGGTAAGAAACATACATGTATATAAAGAACCTAATTGGGTGGCTAATTACTTAGCCAATTGGGGGTGAGTTGACAAGGGACCTTCCTTTGGTCAATGAATTCCTTTCCTAAGGTAATTGTGATGATAATTTTAAATGACATCAATAATCACTTATGTTTTGCCTTGCACACATGCCCCATTTTGCCAAATGGAGACCCCCTCTTTTTCTTTTTGGTTTGGTCTCATTGTAATGTTCTTGCTTGAGGGAGAATGAATTTGATGATTTGGGTGATTTTCTTGCATTTGGACACTTTGGTCTTATTGAATATCTTTTGGTTATTATAATTAGAATGATTGAAGTGAGTTGATGTCATTTGGGCCTAAGAATTGGCCTCCTTGAGAAAATGCGCTAAAGACTGCTTCTGTTGCAGTTCACCCTAATATCCAATGCTCTTGGATATTAGCGTTGAGTCCACTTATCCACTTTTACACTAAAAACCATCCTTACTGACTTAGCGAGTTGAAATTAGAGGTTATCAAATATATCTGCTAGGCACCAAAAACTCTACTAGAGACTCAATTGCTAAACACTAAGTGATAGCAGGTTTTGATGACATCACAGGATAAGCGCTAAAAGTGGCCATCACCAAACATGTCCTGCAAGGTCCAAAATCCCCACTTTTTCACCTGCTTGGTGTGTGACACTCTGTCCTCTGACAATATTTATGGCAGGTTTGAAAAGGGGTTTAAGTGGCTAAACTTGTCAAAAAGATTATCATTTATATTCATACTTTTGAAATTGCTTGAGCTCTGCATCTAAGTGACCCAACTGTTATTCTTACCATCAATTTGGCAAACTTTGGGCCAGTTTTAGGCATCCATTTCAACAAATTTTGCTCTTTTGCAATAACATTCATATTCATAGATGGATCCCTTTATCTTTTAGGATTTTCATTGAAGCTTTCTATGTTTTCATGGAGGGATTTTGATGGTTATGTACCTTGCCTTGGTGTTGGGATAAGGTGCGATTAACCTTGTAAATCCCATTATTTTATTATTCCATTTATTATTTGTAATTACCCATAAGGGATGTATTAGTTTCACCAGTAATGGTAAAAAGTATTTACTATCCATGGTAATTACAGAGTTACTGTATCAATAAGTTTTAGAGTTACCAGCGGTAGTTGTGAGATGTCATTTACTGTGGTAAATGGTAATTGTTCAAGGTGGGGCATCCATGTGGAGAATCTACTATTTTTAGCATGTATGATGTATGTCATAATGTTTGGTGGGTGCATGTAAAGAATCTATGACAGCTGCAAGTTGTCATAGGTATCTATGATACTATGCGGTATATGACGGTTATTAATGAGTTGTAAGTTGCTATGTTTAGCCCCAAGTGCCTATCTTGGGAAGATTCTCTTTTAGTGGTATCTATAATGGTTATGACACGTCATAAGATGATGTAAGTGGCTATTTTTGGCCCTAGGCACCCAAGTTTGCATGGGCATCTTTTTCCAAGTGTAGGATGCATGTATGATGACATTTAATGCTTGCAGGTGGAAGAATCTTGGAGAGAGAAAGTGGATGCCTATCTTGAGGATTTGCAAATTCTATATAAACCATAGCATAGTAGATGAGTTGCATAATAGTTTACAGGTACCCAGGTTCTACCAGAGTGAACATTGAAGGACAGAGGAAGTGAATGTATTTGTAATCTCCTTTTGTGAAGATAATACAACTTGGTCTCTTTTCTTGGTGGAGTTTTTTACCTGCAAGGGTTTTCTCCATGATAAACACTTATGTTATGTGCTTCATTTTGCTTCTAGTATATTTTTGTATTGTGGGTTTATTTTTTGTGTTACAATCTCCATCTCTAATACTTTGTTAAAGATTGTTAAATATACATTTAAATTAGATTTCTGTTGAGTAGTTGTGCTTTCATTTCTAACATTTTGGTATCAGAGCCTAGCTAGCTTTGACTCTTGGGTGGTAGTGTAGAAGCTGTAGCTACAGTGGGAGATTTGGTTGTGTTTGTTTTGTAGATCTTGAGTTGTTATTATCGCTGCATCCACCATTGCATCAACCTCTCGTTTGGACATTGAGAAATTTAATGGAACGGGGTATGAGTTGTGTAAGCTGAAAATGGAGGATTTGTTGGAAGAAAGAAACTAGTGATTGGCTGTCCAAAAAGAGAAGAAACCTGATGATGTCTCTTCAAATGAATGGGCAAGGTTGGATAAGAAGGCACAAGGAACCATCCATTTGGGTCTTTCTGACTCTGTCATATTGAATGTTGCAAAGGAAGAGACTGCACATAAATTATGGAATCGGTTGGGTGAGATCTATCAAACCAAGAGTATGGTAAATAAACTCTATTTAAAAAGAAAATTATTTTCCATGAAAATGAGAGACGCACCTGATTCAGTTGTAGAGCATTTAAATTCATTTAATTTTTTGTTGAGTCAGCTTGCTTTAGTAGATGTTGATGTTGATGACGAATATAAATGTATCTTGCTTCTTTGTTCTTTACTTGAGTCTTGGGAGAATGTTATCCTTGATATCACTGCTAACCTCACAGATCCCAAGTTGGATGCCCTTATTGCAATTTTACTGTCACAGGAACTAAGGAAGAAGAGTTCAAATAGTTTAGGGGATGCTCTTAGTGTTAGGGGAAGGTCTAAGGAAACATGACCAAAAGGAGATTAGAAACCTGGGATAAGGACAAGTCCAAGGGCCGATCTAAGACTCTTGGGAAGAAGAACAGAGTTAAGTGTTGGAACTGCGGTAAAAGAGGACATGTGAAGGAGTGTAGAAACCCAAAGAAATAGTGGGAGAGTGCTTTTGATAAGTCCTCGAATGCAAGTGAAGATGTTTTACTTTCTACATGCATTATTGTTTCTAATGATCACTGGTTGGTTGACTCGGGATGCTTGTTTCATATGACCTCGCATAAGGAATGCTTCTCCACATGTGAAGAATATGATGGAGGTAATGTGTGCCTTGGGGACAACTCTACATATCCAATAGTTGGGAAAGGTAAGGTACTATTGTGTTTCAATGATGGGAGGATTAAAACCCTCCCTGATGTTTATCATGTTCCTAGGTTAGCTAGAAATTTGATTTCTGTTTCAAAGCTGAATGATTTAGGAATGCATGTGACTTTTGACAAGCATGGCTATAGATTGGTGAGAGGGAACTTGGTGGTAGCAAAGGGGAAGAGATTGGGAAACCTGTTTAAGCTTGAAGCCACTATAGTTTGTAATGCCTCCTATGTATCTAAGGCCAGTACTAAAAATACATGTATGTTGTGGCACCGTAGATTGTGTCACACAAGTAATAATGTTTTGAAAACTATTAAGAATAAAGATTTGTTGGATAATTTCTCTTATTCTGATGAGCACTTTGATTTATGTGAGCATTGTGTGTTTGGTAAACAAAATAGAAAATCATTTCCTTTAGGAAGCAATAGAGAAAAAGAGAAGTTAGAAATTATTCATACAGATGTGTTTGGACCTATGGATAATGATTCTATCATAAAATCTCGTTATCTTGTTACCTTCATTGATGATGTGTCTAGATTTACTTGGATTTTTTTATGAAACACAAATCTGAAGTTTTCACTAAGTTTAAAGAATTCAAAGTCTTAGTAGAGAACCAATTAGGTTTGAAGATAAAAATATTAAGATCTGACAATGCAGGGGAATATTTCTCTAAGGAATTTGATGAGTTTTACAAGCATGTAGGTATTATTAGACAAAAGACAACTCTGTATACACCATAATAGAATGGTGTTGCAAAAAGGATGAACTAGACAATTATGGAAAGGGCTAGAAGTATGCTGAGTGATGCACAGTTGGATAAATGCTTTTGAACAGAGGTTGTGTGTACTGTTTGCTACTTGATTAACAAATCTCCTTATAAAGCTCTTGATACGACACCTTATGAAGTGTGGATAGGTAAGAAACCTTCTGTTTCACATTTAAGGGTTTTTGGTTGTGAGGCTTTTGTTCATGTGCCTATGGAAAAGTGATCTAAGTTGGATCTAAAATCTAAAAAGTGTACATTCATTGGATATGGTGATAATGTCAAAGGATATAAGCTTTGGAGTCAGACACTAACCTGTAAGATTGTCTATTCTAGAGATGTTATTTTCAGGGAACTTAGAGTTATTTCTGAACCTAAGCATCCAAAAGAAAAAGATGAAAAGGTAAAGAGAGTGCACTTTGATTTAGAGTAGCAAGATGCACCTCAGGAAGAACAAAATGATGGATTGGGGGGTGAAGAAGAATAAGAAGAAGATTCGAGTAGTTCTGATGAAGATGAATCTTTTGATACAGAAGAAGTTGGTATAGATGATCATATAGAAGAACAAGTTGAGACTATTACTCCACCCTTGAGGAGATCCACAAGACAACAGAATCCAGTTGGCAGGTATAGCCCACCAGATTTTTGTTGTATATTTTCTTTATTGAGTACTAACAATGAGCCTAGATCCTACAGGGAAGCTATTCTTGCAGATGATAGTAAGTCTTGGCAATTAGCCATGTAGGAGGAGATGATGGCTTTAGACTCTTGTAACACCTGGGATCTTGTTCATTTTCCCAAAGGAAGAAAGGCCATAGGTTGTAAGTGGGTCTTCAAGAAGAAGTTTAGAGTAGACAGTTCATTGAAGAAGTACAAGGCTAGACTGGTAGCTAAGGGCTACTCCTAGAGAGAGGGAGTTGATTTTGGTGATATTTTCTCTCTTATTGCTAAATTGACTTCTATTAGATTTCTATTATCCATTGTTGCATGCTTTGATTGGGAGATTGAGCAAATAGATGTTAAGTTTGTGTTCTTGCATGGAGATCTTGAGGAAGAAATTTAGATGCAACAACCTATAGGTTTTGAGGTAAAAGTAAAATAACAACAATTTGTAGGTTGAAGAGGCCTCTCTATGGTTTGAAATAGTCCCCCAGAATGTGGTATCAAAAGTATGATTCATTTGTGTTGAAATTGGGTTTTGTTAGAAGTGAAGAGGATCACTATGTTTACATTTATTGTGTTGGTGATTCTATATTGATCATTGCATTGTAATTATTCATACAGATATGTTTGGACTTGTGGATAATGATTCTATTAGAAAATCTTGTTTTTTTGTTACATTCATTGATGATGTGTCTAGATTTACTTGGATTTTTTTTATGAAACACAAATCTAAAGTTTTCACTAAGTTTAAAGAATTCAAAGTCTTAGTAGAGAACCAATTAGGTTTGAAGATAAAAAAATATTAAGATCTGACAATGGAGGGGAATATTGCTCTAAGGAATTTGATGAGTTTTGCAAGCATGTAGGTATTATCAGACAAAAGACAACTTTGTATACACCATAATAGAATGGTGTTACAGAAAGGATTAATCAGACAATTATGGAAAGGGCTAGAAGTATGATGAGTGATGCACAATTGGATAAATGCTTTTGAGCAGATATTGTGTGTACTACTTGCTACTTGATTAATAGATCTTGTAAAGCTCTTGATTTGACACCTTATGAAGTGTAAATAGGTAAGAAACCTTCTGTTTCACATTTAAGGGTTTTTGGTTGTGAGGATTTTGTTCATGTGCCTAAGGGAAAGCAATCTAAGTTGGATACAAAAGATGAAAAGTGTACATTCATTGGATATGGTGATAATGTCAAAGGATATAAGCTTTGGAATCAGACACTAACACGTAAGATTATCTATTCTAGAGATGTTATTTTCAAGGAACTTAGAGCTATTTCTGAACCTGAGTAGCCAAAAGAAAAAGATGAAAAGGTAAAGAGAGTGCACTTTGATTTAGAGCAGTAAGATGCACCTCAGGAAGAACAAAATGATGGATTGGGGGTTGAAGAAGGAGAAGAAGATTCGAGTAGTTCTGATGAAGATGAATCTTTTGATACAGAAGAAGTTGGTATAGATGATCATGCAGAAGAACAAGTTGAGACTGTTACTCCACCCTTGAGGAGATCCACAAGATAACAAAATTGAGTTGACAGGTATAGCCCACTAGATTTCTATTGTATATTTGCTTTATTGAGTATTGACGATGAGCTTAGATCCTATAGGGAAGCTATTCTTGCAGATGATAGTGAGTCTTGGCAGTTAGCCATATAGGAGGAGATGATGGCTTTAGACTCTTGTAACACTTAGGATCTTGTTCATTTTCCCAAAGGAAGAAAGGCCATAGGTTGTAAGTGGATCTTCAAGAAGAAGTTTGGAGTAGACGGTTCATTGAAGAAGTACAAAGCTAGACTGGTAGCTAAGGGCTACTCCTAGAGAGAGGGAGTTGATTTTCGTGAGATTTTCTCTCCTGTTGCTAAATTGACTTCTATTAGATTTCTATTATCCATTGCTACAGCCTTTGACTGCGAGATTGAGCAAATGGATGTTAAGATTGTGTTCTTGCATGGAGATCTTGAGGAAGAAATTTATATGCAACAACCTACAAGTTTTGAGGTAAAAGGAAAAGAACATTAGTTTGTAGGTTGAAGAGGCCTCTCTATAGTTTGAAACAGTCCCCCAGAATGTGGTATCAAAAGTATGATTCATTTGTGTTGAAATTGGGTTTTGTTAGAAGTGAGGAGGATCACTATGTTTACATTTATTGTATTGGTGATTCTATATTGATCATTACATTGTAATTATTCATACGGATATGTTTAGATCTGTGGATAATGATTCTATCAAAAAATCTCATTATTTTGTTACCTTCATTGATGATGTGTCTAGATTTACATGGATTTTTTTTACGAAACACAAATCTGAAGTTTTCACTAAGTTTAAAGAATTCAAAGTCTTAGTAGAGAACCAATTAGGTTTGAAGATAGAAATATTAAGATTTGACAATGGAGGGGAATATTGGTCTAAGGAATTTGATGAGTTGTACAAGCATACAAGTATTATCAAATGAAAGACAACTCTGTATACACCACAACATAATGGTGTTGCAAAAAGGATGAACTAGACAATTATGGAAAGGGCTGGAAGTATGTTGAGTGATGCACAATTGGATAAATACTTTTGGGTAGAGGTTGTGTGTACTGCTTGCTACTTGATTAACAGATCTCCTTGTAAAGCTCTTGATTTGACACCTTATGAAGTGTGGATAGGTAAGAAACCTTTTGTTTCACATTTAAGGTTTTTTGGTTATGAGGCTTTTGTTCATGTGCCTCAGAAAAAGTGATCTAAGTTGGATCCAAAAGCTAAAAAGTGTACATTCATTGGATATGGTGATAATGTCAAAGATATAATCTTTGGAATCAGACACTAACCCATAAGATTATCTATTCTAGAGATGTTATTTTCAGGGAACTTAGAGCTATTTCTGAACTTAAGCAGCCAAAATAAAATGATGGAATGGTAAAGAGAGTGCACTTTGATTTAGAGCAGCAAGATGCACCTCAGGAAGAACAAAATGATGGATTAGGGGGTGAAGAAGAAGAAGAAGATGATTCAAGTAGTTCTGATGAAGATGAATATTTTGTTATAGAAGAAGTTGGTACAGATGATCATGCAAAAGAACAAGTTGAGACTCTTACTCCACCCTTGAGGAGATCCACAAGACAATAGAATCTAATTGATAGGTATAGCCCACTAGATTTTTGTTGTATATTTTCTTTATTGAGTACTGACGATGAGCCTAGATCCTACAGGGAAGCTATTCTTGCAGATGATAATGAGTCTTGGCAGTTAGCCATGTAGTAGGAGATGATGGCTTTAGACTCTTGTAACACCTAGGATCTTGTTCATTTGCCCAAAGGAAGAAAGGCCATAGGTTGTAAGTGGGTCTTCAAGAAGAAGTTTAGAGCAAACGGTTCATTAAAGAAGTACAAGGCTAGACTGGTAGCTAAGGGCTACTCCTAGAGAGAGGGAGTTGATTTTGGTGAGATTTTATCTCCTATTGCTAAATTGACTTCTATTAGATTTCTATTATCCATTGCTACAGCCTTTGATTGGGAGATTGAGCAAATGGATGTTAAGACTGTGTTCTTTCATGGAGATCTTGAGGAAGAAATTTATATGCAACAACCTATAGGTTTTGAGGTAAAATGAAAAGAACAACGGTTTGTAGGTTAAAGAGGCCTCTCTATGGTTTGAAACAGTCCCCCATAATGTGGTATCAAAAGTATGATTCATTTGTGTTGAAATTAGGTTTTGTTAGAAGCGAGGAGGATCACTATGTTTACATTTATTGTGTTGGTGATTCTATATTGATTATTGCATTGTATGTTGATGACATGTTATTTTCAGCAATACTAAGGGTATGATCAGTGAGTTAAAAGCTCAAGTTTCAGGTGCATTTGATATGATGGATCTTGGAGCTGCCAGGTATATTGTGGGAATAGAGATCAGGAGGGATAGAGATAACAAAAAACTTTGGTTGTCATAAAGTAAGTATGTGAATACAATTTTGCAGAGATTTAGTATGCAGGATTGTAACCCAATTAGAGTTCCTTTACCCATTGGTACTAAGCTTTATTAGATATATGTCCAAAGAATAAGGATGATTTTGAGGATATGTCTAATGTGTCATATGCTAGTTTTGGAGGGAGTTTGATGTATGCAATGATTTGCACTAGACCAGATATTGCCCAAGCAGTGGGAGTTTTGAGCATATTTATGTCTAACCCTAGTAGATAGAATTGGAATTATGTGAAGAGGGTGTTTAAATATCTTGTAGGTACTCTTGATCATTATTTGGTTTATTCTGGTACTGGTAGTGTTGATAAATCTTTGGACATACAGGGTTTTGTTAATTCAGATTGGGTAGGTGACTTGGATAGTCGAAGGTCCACTAGTGGCTATGTGTTTACTTTGTTTGGAGGAGTAGTGAGTTGGATGAATAAGAGGCAGCCCACAGTTGCTTTGTCCACCACAAAAGTAGAGTATATGGATGCTACTCATGTCACTAAGGAGGTAGTTTGGTTGAGGAGATTGTGTACAGGTATTAGATTTGATTGCAGGATCATTCAGATTGATTGCAATAGCTAGAGTGCTATCTGTTTGGCCAAGAATCCTATGTATCATGATCAGACAAAGCATGTTGATGTTTAGTATCACTTTGATTGAGAGTTGGTTGCAAATGGATAGATTGAGATGAAGAAGATAGACACTCAGGAGAATGTTGTAGATTCTTTGACCAAGCCTCTGAGCACATAGAAGTTCATGTGGTGCAGAGAGGCCATGGGCCTTGTTTCTAGTGCCTAATTATTTTTCATATGGATTTCCTATGGGTTGATTGACAATGTATAATGTCAAGTGGGAGAATGTTGGAATAAGGTGACATTAACCTTGTAAATCCCATTATTGTATTATTCCATTTATTATTTGTAATTACCCATAAGGGATCTACTAATTTCACTGACAATGGTAAAAATTATTTAATGTCCACGATAATTACAAAGTTATTGATCAATAAGTTTCAGAGTTACCAGGGGTAGTTACGAGATGTCATTTACCATGGTAAATGGTAATTGGTTAACGTGGGGCACCCATGTGGAGAATCTACTATTTTTAGCTTGTATGACGCATGTCATAATGTTTGGTGGGTGCATGTAAAGAATCTATGACAGCTGCAAGTTGTCGTAAGATTCTATGACACTATGATGCATATGATGGTTATTAATGAGTTGTAAGTTGATATGTTTAGCCCCAGGCGCCTATCTTGGGAAGATTCTCTTTTAGTGGTATTTATGATGGTTATGACGCATCATAAGATGCTTTAAGTGGCTATTTTTGGCCCTAGGTGCCCAAGTTTGCATGGGCATCTTTTGCCAAGTGTAGGATCCATGTATGACAACATTTAATGCTTGCATGTGGGGGAATCTTGGAGAGAGAAAGTGTTGAGAATTAAAGTGTCTCAACCTTTGCAAATTCCTAGCATTGTTTATTTAATTGTATATTTATTTATTGCCTAATATTGTATTTATTTGTACATTCAGTTTGGTCACTTAGTTGAGGTGGCACAGTGACATGTCATTTTACTTGGAATGTGACTTGGATGGTTAAGTCAAACCTACATGGATTTGGGCATCCCATTTGAGGTGACACTATTATGCCATGTGTTGACATCTTGTGGTGTGTGGAAGAAGATATTCCATATGACAAAATCTATGACATGTAAGAGCCAAGTTTGGAGATTCCTATGACAAGTGGTGACAAGTGTCGATGAGTATCATTGCATGAGGGAAAGGCATCTTTGGGCGCCCAAGTTGAGCTATGACATGTAAGAGGAATATGCTATATTTAGCATTATGTGATGGATTCTCTTAAAACATTTAAGGTTGTTATGTTGGGAAAATCTATGACATCTGTAAGATGCGTAAGAGCATATGTCATAGTCTATTTTTAGCCTTAGAGTGCTCCATGTTGGGAAAGTCAAATCTGTCATGTTTGACAGATGTAAGGGATGTATTTGTAGCAAGGACAAGTGTCTTTTGATGTGGGATAATGGCCATGTGGCCAAGGTGGATGCCTATCCCAAGATACTTCCAGAATATGCCTTGTAATCTCTATATATTGCATAGTTTGGAGTTGTAGTTGCAAAGTATTTTTACTGGTACTGTTATGCTATCAAAATAACTCCAGAATTAACATTTGAAGACTCTTGGAAGAACTTGCATTGCAAGTGTATTGTAAACTATAACTATTTCAGATAATACATTGTTCAAGTTTTAGAGTGTGGGGTTTTTCACTTGAAAAGGTTTTCCCCACGATATATCTTGTGTCTACTTCTCTCTGTCTACATTCTTGTATTATGTTTGCTGCTGTAATATCTCTGATATAAGTTTAATATTTCTGCAATTGTAAGGGTTAAAATGAATTTGTATACCTCTCCCCTCATTAGATTAGTTTAGGAAGCGATTTCTACACACCTAGCTTCCTTTCAGTTGGTATCAGAGCCTGGCTAGTTTTGGTCCTAGCTGCTGTGTAGGGGTTTTTTGTATTGATCTTAGATTGAGTGGGAGTCTATGTAGAGTATTCTGTAATCTTGTTGCAGGAAGGAGATGGCAGGCACATCCATAAGAATAGAGGTGGAAAAGTTTAACGGCAGCAATTTTGAGTTGTGAAAACTCAAAATGGAAGACATGCTCGTTGATAGAGACCTATGGGAAGTAATTTCTGATGTAAAACCAGCGGTAATGTCACAAAATGATTGGGATCTCAAAGATCATAAAGCCAAGGGTTTTGTGAGACTCTATTTATCTTATTTTGTCCTGTTAAATGTTCATGAAGAGAAACTGTGAAGGAGCTGTGGAAGAAACTTGGTGATGTTTATCAGGCTAAGTCCCTAGTAAACAAGTTATTCCTACTGAAGAATCTATATTCTCTAAGGATGGAAGATGAAGGATCTGTTGCTGATGAAATGAATGCCTTTAACATGTTAGTTGCACAATTGACATCTGTTGGTGTGAAGATGGAGGAGGAGGATTGGTGTATGACCCTACTTTGTTCTTTACCAAATTCATGGGATCATCTTGTTATGGCCATCGAGAGTACCACATCCACTTTCAAAATGGATGAAGTGGTGTCTTTGTTGTTATCTGAAGAGATGCAGAGAAAGTCATCTGAGTCGGTTAAAGAGGATCTTGCAGTTCGTGGAAGACCCAAGGAGAAAGGGAAAAAGAAAGACAAGAAAGCTGAGAAGGGTAGATCCAAATCTCCTGAAAAGTCTAAGGCACTATGTTGGAATTGTGGGAAAACTGGGCATTTCCGAAAGGAATGCAAAGAGGAGAAAAAGAAGAATGTCCCAGATTCATATTCTGACAAGTCACAAGATGATGGTGATGCCTTCATTGCAGCCCAGATTCATATTCTGACAAGTCACAAGATGATGGTGATGACTTCATTGTAGCCTTAGCCACCCATGCATCTGATGATGTGTGGCTAATTGATTCTGGTGCCTCTTTCCACATGACCTCACATCAAGACTAGTTTACAAAGTATGAAGAGTTTGATGGTGGAAGAGAGTACTTGGGTGACGATTCTCATCTGAAGATAGTTGACTGTGGAAGAGTCACAATCTGATTCCCTGATGGACGAGTGAAGGGGATCTCTGGGGTTATGCACATCCCAGGCTTGGCATGGAACATGCTTTCTATAAGTAAAATTGAATGATGCAGGTGGGCAAGTTATCTTCTTGAAAGAAGGATGCAAGATGACTAGAGGAGCTACGGTGCTTGTGAAGGGTACTCGAAGAGGTACTCTGTTTCAGCTGGAGACATGCATTTCACAATGCAATAGTTCTTCTGACTTGAAGAAAAGAGTTGTAGTCACTTCATCCCCACCATTAGAACCAACAACTAAAAGATCTATTGTATCAAATTCTGATGGTAGTGTATTTTGGGTACCTAAGGGTGCTCATGCTTTGGAAGTTAAGCTTCCTATTGAGAAGACAATGTTATGGCATAAGAGACTTGGCCACATTGGTGAGAAGGGTTTTAGAACCCTGAAAAATAAAAACCTCACTGAGGGGTTAGATGATTGTAATCTTGATTTTGACTTTTGTTAACATTGTATATATGGAAAGCAAAACTGTGTTCAATTTTACTCGAGTTCTCATAAGTCTTCTGGTGTATTGGATCTTATTCATTCTGATGTGTTTAGTCTAGTTAATGTTCCTTCGATCTTTAAATCTGTATATTTTGTATCTTTCATAGATGATTACAGTAGAAGGACATGGATTTATTTTCTTAGAATCAAATTTGAAGTCTTTAGTCGATTCAAAGAGTTTAAAGCTTTTGTTGAGAATCAGACTAGTAAAAAGATTAAGTGTTTGAGAACTGACAAAGGTGGTGAGTTCTGTTCCATAGAACTTGACAAGTTCTGTAAAGAACATGGGATTGAAAGACATAAGACAACTCCATACACCCCGCAACAAAATGGAGTTGCAGAGAGGATGAACAGGACACTGATGGAGAAGGCTAGGAATATGCTTAGTGGAGTTGGCCTTGAATAGATGTTTTGGGTTGAAGCTATTACCACTGCTTGCTACTTGGTAAAAAGGTTCCTACATCAGCTCTTGTTGGTAAGACACCCATGGAGGTGTGGTCTGGTAAGAAGCCTTCAATAAGACATATTTGTGTTTTGGGTTGTGAGGCATATGCTCATGTGCCTAGGGAAAAGAGGTCAAAATTGGAGAACAAGGCTATCAAGTGTATCTTCATTGGCTATGGTGTCAGTGTGAAAGGATAGAAACTTTGGGATCCTATGGCTAAAAAAATGTTGTATAGAAAAAGTGTTATTTTAAGAGAGATAACACCTTCTTCCACTGTTCTACAGCCAGAAGAGAAAGAAAAGAAAGAGGATGTGGTTCAATTTCCTTCTACCCCTGAGAAGACTAAACCTATAGACCCTGTGAGACCTAATCATGAGGAGAGCTCTAGCAGCTCAGAAAGCTCAGAAGAAGAAGCAGAACCTTAACCTTAGCCCTTGAGGAGGTCTACATGAAACAGAAAGCAACTTGAGAGGTTTATTTATACATTGCTTGATTCTAGTTGTGCTTTTGCTTTGCTTACTAATGTTGATCAGCCTAGAACTATGACAGAGGCTATGGGCATGAAAGATGCAAGTTCCTGGAAGGAGGTCAAGGAAGATGAGATGGCTTCTTTGGAAAATAATAAAAGTTGGGACTTGGTGCCTTTCCCTGATGGAAGGAAACCCGTTGGATACAAATGGGTGTTCAAGAAGAAATTTGGTGTAGATGGTAGTGTTGAGAAGTATAAGGCCAAATTGGTTGTGAAGGGGTACTCACAAGTGGAGGGAATTGATTATGGTGAAATTTTCTCTCCCTTTGCAAAACTGACATCTATTTGGTTCATGTCATCTCTTGCAGCTACTTATGATTTAGAAGTGGAACAAATGGATGTGAAGATAGCTTTCCTTCATGGTGACTTGGAGGAAGAGATTTATATGTCACAGCCAAAACATTACATAGAAAAAGGTAAAGAAAATTTGGTTTGCAAGTTAAAGAAGTCTTTGTATGGTTTGAAGCAATCTCCTAGGATGTGGTACATGAAATTTGATGCCTTTGTGTTGTTGATTGGATTTATAAGGTCAAAATTAGATCATTGTGTGTATTAAAAATTTGAGAATGATCACATTCTCATTATTGCATTGTATGTTGATGATATGGTGTTAATTGGAATGGTAAGAATATGATTTTTGATTTGAAGTCTCAGTTGTCAGCACAGTTTGAGATGAAAAAATTAGGGGCAGCCAAGTACATTATGGGAATAGAAATTAGAAGAGACAAAGCAAATAGAAAACTTTAGTTAAGCTAGAGTAAGTATGTGAAGACCGTGTTGGATAGATTCAACATGGCAAATTGTAGACCATTGTTTGTTCCTGTTTCTCTGGGGACAAAGTTATCTATTAATGATTGTCCAAAGTCTCCTTTTGAGATAGAGGATATGAGCAAAGTACCTTATGCTAGTGTTGTTGGTAGCTTGATGTATGTTATGGTCTGTACAAGACCAGACATTGCCCAAACAGTGGGAGTCCTTAGTCAATTTATGGCTAATCCTGGACGAGTACACTGGGATGCAGTAAAGCAAGTGTTCAGATATTTGTGGGGTACTTTCAAGTATTCCCTTTGTTATCATGGTCATCCTACAGGACCTCCACATTCTGTGTGTATTCATGGATTTGTGGATTCTGATTGGGCAAGTGACATTGACAGAAGGAGATCCACCAGTGTTTATGTGTTTACTATGTTCGGTGGTGCAATTAGTTGGATGAGTAAGTGACAACCTATGGTTGCTTTGTCCACGACAGAAGCTAAGTATATGGCAGCAACTCATGCTTGTAAGGAAGCCATTTGAATTAAGAGGTTGTGTTTAGATATTGGTGTTGATGCAGGATAGATTACTATCTGTTGTGACAGTCAGAGTGCAATTTTCTTAGCAAAGAATCTGACTTTCCATGCCAGAACAAAGCATATTGATATACAATTTCATTTTGTACGAGACATGGTAGAGGATGGGAAGGTGATATTAGAAAAAGTAGACATTTTGAAGACTGTTGCAGATGCATTGACAAAACCAGTGGGTACAAAGAAGTTCAGATGGTGTTCGGAGTCTATGGGTCTTTTGGCCCCTAGCAGTTAAATATTGTCATTTCTTTTGGCTCTTGCAAGGTGTTCAAAAAGTGGGAGAATGTTGAGAATTAATTTGTCTCAACCTTTGCAAATTCCTAGCATTATTCATTTAATTGTATATTTATTTATTGCCTAATATTGTATTTACTTGCACACTCAGTTTGGTCACTTAGTTGAGGTGGCACGGTGACATGTCATCTTACTTGGAATGTGACTTGGATGGTCAAGTCAAACCTACATGGATTTGGGCATCCCACTTGAGGTGGCACTATTATGCCATGTGTCGGCATCTTGTGGTGTGTGCGGTGAGTATCTTTGCATGAGGGAAAGGCATCTTTGGGTGCCCAATTTGGGCTATGACATGTTGTAAGAGGAATATGCTATATTTAGCATTGTGTGATGGATTCTCTTACAACATTTAAGGTTGTTATGTTGGGAAAATCTATGATAGCTGTAAGATATGTAAGAGCATATTTTTAGTCTTAGAGTGCTCCATGTTGGGAAAGTCAAATCTACCATGTATGATAGATGTAAGGGATGCATTTATAGCAAGGACAAGTGTCCTTTGATGCGGGATAATGGCCATGTGGCCAAGGTGGACACCTATCCCAAGATGCTTCTAGAATATGCCTTGTAATCTCTATATATTGCATAGTTTGGAGTTGTAGTTGCATAATGTTTTTACTGGTACTGTTATCCTACCAGAATAACTCCAGAATCGACATTTGAAGACTCTTGGAAGAACTTGCATTGCAAGTGTATTGTAAACTATAATTTTTTTAGATAATACATTCTGCAGGTTTTAGAGTGTGGGGTTTTTCACCTGAAAAGTTTTTCCCCACGATACATCTTGTGTCTACTTCTCTCTATCTACATTCTTGTATTGTGTTTGTTGATGTAATATCTTTGATATAAGTTTAATATTTATATAATTGTAAGGGTTAAAACAAATTTGCATACCTCTCCCCTCATTAGATTAGTTTAGGAAGTGATTTCCGCACACCTAGCTTCCTTTCAAAAAGTGGATGCCTATCTTGAAGATTTGCAAATTCTATATAAACCATGGCATAGTAGATGAGTTGCATAACAGTTTATAGGTACCCAAGTTTTGCTAGAGTGAAGATTGAAGGGCAAAGGAAGTGAATGTATTTGTAATCTCCTTTTGTGAAGATAATACAACTTGGCCTCTTTTCTTGGTGGAGTTTTTTACCCACAAGGGTTTTGTCCATGATAAACACTTGTGCTGTGTGCTTCATTCTTCTGCTGGTATATTTCTATATTGTGGGTTTATTTTCTATGTTGCAATCTCCATCTCTAATACTTTGTTAAAGATCGTTAAATATACATTTGAATCAGACTTTTGTTGAGTAGTTGTGCTTTCATTTCTAACACTCGGGATTTCAATTGCTTTTTGAACTTCTGTGCTTGATTATTAATTCTTTGAGTTCATAATTTTTGACTTAGATGAGGTATTTTAGGGTATGATGAATTCATTAGTTAGGGATATGGTAGATTTAAAAAATTGGAAACCCTAAGTTTAAACGTTATCCCTATTGACCATACAATGAAAAAAAACTTGGAAAATTTGCTTAAGGGTCTTGGGAACAATTCAGCGCTAATTTGCATGTCTAACACCCTCAATTTTTTTCACTCAAACAAACCTAGGACCTTTTGTACTAAATCCTTTGGGTGCTAGACATGTTTGGCACCCCCAAAAATCTCTGCTAGGTCCATCTGGGGCTATTTTTGCTACCTAAGTGAGGTTTACATTCATAGCGCTAAATTGTCCCCCTGTCGGATATGTACGGTAGGACCGAGAAACTTTGATATCTTGGATCTATTTAATTCTCCACCAATTTCTACCAGACCTAAGTCTTTGACATTATCGCTAAAATGATACCTTACCAGACATATCCTGCAAAAGCCAAATTCCACGCAAGTCCGGCAAGTCTCCAAAAGCCCACTTGTCCGGTAGAGGTAGGAAATCCTGCTTTTCCATATAATAAACTTAAAAGCTCATCTCAAAGGGTAAATTTGGTTGAAATGGTATGTTTAAGATTGGTTTCATCTATTGCATTTAAGATATTTGTTCATTATGTATGAAAATGCTTAGAATTTTAATGGGAATATCAAACATTGCATTTTCTAAGTACATCCTGCAGCAGGTTAAAAGCCTGCTGACTGCTAAAATAACTTTAAATCATGAATTTTAGATTAGAATATCTAAGAGATATGAATAAAATGAGTTCTTTATAAGTCCTTAGGTATAATTAATAGGTCATAAGAGATAAATCATGAATTTTGATTAAGTAATTTCACTGTTTCAATGATATATCTTGCAAGGGGCTGAAACCTCACTTTTTGGTTTAGACTCTGCACTTAGGAAAATTATGAAGAAAAATAGTTAGTATATACCACTTGATATCTCATAGGTTGTTTAGCACCTTCAAACTTAGGTCTAGACCAGCTGGTTAGTATTTTGAAGAAGTTATTCATTAGAGCTCTAGCCTACAAGATAAATGTCTATCAGGGCTTACAGCATGAAGTATGAATTCAAGGGGATCCCACCTATTAGCAGGATCACATCTGCTTGGAATAACATTGGAGACACTAACCTAGGTCATATAGACCTATATGACTTCATACTGAGGGTCATTGGATCGAATCCAACAGAATCGGCCAAGATAATTAGGGACAATGTAATTGCCTAAGTTGCTACCTTCTCCACCATAGTACAATGCCCTAAACTTATCATAGCTTGTGGAGAAAGGTGCTACCCTCAAACAAGAAGAGTGGTAGCCCAAGACGGTAGGATAGTAGTAGACTTCACTGCCTTGGCCATTGCTAAAGCATTTGGCATTCCCCCTGCCCAAACTTTAACAGTGTTGAACAAAGAGTATACTAAGAATCTGTATGAACAAGGCCTTGATATCTACAGAAGAATAATCAATGACAAATGGATGAAACAAAGCAGGAAAACACTATCTCGACTTCCTCATATGCTATACAGAAGTGACTTTAATGAAGAGATAGGAGATAAGGTCACCCTTTTGAGTTAGGATTATGGGATTGCCTTTGGCCTCAACCTTTGAAGGTTGGATGTTTGCATATATTGAAGAAATCTTGAAAGGAGAAATGAAGATACACTAGGCCCAAATCTTCAGTAACAACATACATGAGGCTTTTATGGCTTTAAATCATGACAAAGTATTCAGATGGACTTCTTATGTTGTGTATATGTTGGTGAGAAACTTTGTCTGCCCTATTCTATCCAAGTTGGTAGAAGTGGGCAATGGAGAAGGGCAAGTCAAGGTATATGAATGTTATCCTCAGTTGGAAATCTCCCAGTCCCTTGTGATGAAAGTAGATTGTCATTGATGTCAAAAAGGTGTTGGTATTGACATGAGTTATTCATATACTTCAGGTTGATATGTTGCTTCATGGCTAAGTCGGGAAATGCTAACTTGTTTGATCAATTTGTTTACATTCTTGATATTCACAAGAATGTAGGATCAAAATCATCAATCAGGATAAGTGTGATACAATGCATATGTTTTATGATACAAGGTTGCTGATAAAGTTCATCTTGTCATGCTTCATAAGAGTGGGACAAAAATTGATTGGAATTTATTGAAGATGAAAATTATTGAAGCTGAAATAAAATGATAAAAGAATTTGAAGAATATTTATTGATTTTACTACAGGGGAACATGAAATTGAATAGGTGGAACATGTTTTTGAAAAGTTGTTTGTTGCAAATTGAAGAATATTTTGAAGAAGATATTTTTTGAAATAAAAAATATGAAAGAGATTTTTTTAAGAAAATGCAAAATCCCATTTTGCAGATGAATAGATGAAGATTTGTTTTTGTAAGAAGAATTATATGTAGGTGATTGAATTTCTTTTGTAGAGAAAAGAATATGAAAGGTTTTATGCACAGTGAAATTCATTTGTAGGACGAAAAATATGATTTTCTTTATGAATGGAAATGGTCATACAGAGAAAAAAAGTGATTTTATTTTTGCAGGAGTATTGAAAGGAAAGAAGAGAAATATGAAAGGTTCTCTTTATTTCATATATAATGGTTTTCCAGGATCATTGAAGTCGTTGTTGTGTGGATCTGCATGTAGGGTTGAATATATTTTGAATATCCTCTTGAAGAGAAAATACAGATGATAAGCTTTGTATGTGATTTGAGTTGATGAGAAGTATGGTGATATGACAGACACAAGAAGTGACTTGTATTGAAATAGAGAAACCCTCTAAATTCTTGGTTTTAATTTGAGTATGTATTAGGGGTTGGTGCTCCTTGAAGTTGGTGCTTCTAAACATTATTACCAGTGAGGTACAGTATGCCAGTGAGGCTTGTAGGTCAGTGAGACCTCTCAATTGTTAATGAGACATAATATTTAGCCAGTGAGGCTTTGTAAGAAGTTTTGAAAGTTAAGCTAATGAGGCACTTTGTGAGTGGTTTTTCTACCCCTAAGGGTTTTCCACTCGATAAAAAGCTTCTGTCATGCTTCTCATTGATTTCTTCTATGTTTGTGCATATTAATGGTTTGATCATGTTTTTGTTTACATGTTTTATTATAAGTCTTGTGCATATAAACTCAACAAATCATTAATGTCCTCCTCTCTATTTGTCTTGTAAGATAAAGTTTGCAAAAAGTTAAAATTTATACAACACTGATTCACCCCCCCTCTCAGTGTTGTTCTGGACTCCTATACCTTGTACACTACAAACAAGTTAATGATGCATTTACAATATACATTACAAGAATGTTGTAAGGGAACATGTCCAGAAGGTTGTCCTTGGAGGCCACCAATGTAGTACAGGCATATGGAAGGTGGTACATTCAGTTCCCAAAGTTCACCTATCTTAGGATCCAAGGTTTCACTAGTTCTCCTTACAAACTACCCAAATATCCCATTGATAAGGTAGTGCTCTTAGAGTTGACTAGGCAACTATGCACTTTTGTTGAGTAATTGAAATGCCTATGAAGAGCTTCCATTAAGTTTCCCATAATCTTGGATAGAGGACTCTTTTCATGTGTAACTGTAGGGTCGGCAGAGTATTCAGGTATAGAACTTCCAATGATAAATCTAGATTTGTACAAACCTAGGACACATTTTGACACTTTTGGTGTTATGGAAAGGCATGTTAGTAAGAAATTATTTCACATAGAAAATATAGAAGATTTTTGGGCTAACTAATTGGACGAACATGAGGTGATTAGAAAAAGATGTTCAAGGTTATCCTTGGATTACATAAGATTGTTCAATATTGTGGAAGTTCCAGACCAACTCACAAATGATGACAATATGGTACAAAAAGACGCATGGAGGGTAGTCTTTGGTCAACCCATTCCACATCCCAACTAGGTAGAAGTAGAAGAAACTTCTTTGGATGAGGTGATGAGGCAACCACTTAGATATACTAGAAATTGGGTCACAGACCAAGTGGCTAGATTGACAAGAGCAGAAGTAGTTTTAACATATACACAACAACCCCAAGAGAGATTCAGTGATGATGAATAGGATGAACCACTTGAAGCAGAGGAAGAGCCAGCACAAGGCGCCATAGAGGGAGAATCCAAAGAGGTAGATAGTGAGGCTACAGAAGATGATCTCCCCCCACAAATTAAAGCAAAACCTAATGTAGATAAAGAGCCTCTAAAGCAATAAAGGAAAGATGTTAAATCTTCAATCAAAACTAGGAGCTCTAAGAGAAAAGATATGCCTAGTGTGCTAGGGGAGTCTTCTGGACCAAAGAAAATGAAAGAGCAACTGCCAAAGCCTTCTTCCACAGATGCAACACCTCTTGTTGCTTCCACTACCTCTACCCAAACTATCAATAAGTCCTCAACTTCTCCTCCTACAACAAGTGTTGTACCTCCTATTTCTTCTATTGCTCCAACTGTGTCCTTGCCTCCCACATCACTAACAAATGTATCTACCTCTCTTCCTCCACCCATCCCTTCCATGCTTTCTACCATTACATCCATCTCATCCTCACCTTCTATATCTTCCATATCCATTTCATCTATCTCCTCCACCTCATCATCTTTCCCTTCCATCTCATCCATCAGTCTTCCCCTTTTCTATTCATCCTCACTATCCATTTCACTTTCTCCTTCACTCACCTTTCCACCTCTTGTCACCTCTTCTTTACCTCCTATCTCCACTATTCTTTCACCACCTTCCTTTTCCCTATGGGCTCTTAGTCTAACCACACCTCTTGCTATTTCTTCCATGCTCTCATCTCCTTCCATTCCTCCCTCCTTAGGTTTTGTAGCATTTTCAAACCTATCACAAATACATTTGCCTCTATCTACCACCAATTCTTTTGCCACCATCAATAACTCATTGGCTCGGCCATTCTATATTCAAAACAAGTGCCAATGACTACCTCACTCCAAGTGCCTTTACTGCCTAGGATTGAGAAAGTGTGTGCTGAGTTAAACATTGTATTTAAAAGAAAGTGAAAATTGAAGACATAACCAACAACCCTCCTACTGATCCCAACATAATTAAAGTTGTAAACTTGGAAGACAATCCATTCAAGGAGGTAGCAGATGATTTTGTGTTTAATAATACTAAATAAGTGATAGAAGAAAATTTGTAACAAATAAATCAACCAGAGTCTCATCCCAAGATAGATTTAGTAAATGATGAGGATAATTAGAAAGATACAGATCAAGGTCCAGAGGTAGAGGGACATATTCATTCAGATTCTTTAAATAAGGATGACAACAATATTAGCTCTCCAAAACATTCTTTGGCTACTCCAACAAAGGTCTAATAATCAATCCTCCATGGTGGATGGTGGTGTCCACATGGAGTCAAGGTTTCGAGTGGTTTGTTCCTTGCATCGGTGAGATAGTAACCATCGGCATCTCATTTCGTGTTCTCACTGACAGGCCAATGGAGGTTCAAACAAACATACAAAGTGTCATATCGCCAAGACAGTGCGCACCGGCGACCAGGTCCAACATTTCACCTATCACCGATGAAGATAAGGACATATGCAATGTAAGTCATCAGTGAAACAAGCCTCATCAGCAGCCAAGCTAACGCTCTCTCTGACGGGTTGATGAGATATGAGGATGGTCTTCGGTGAGACAGCGATCATCAGCGGCCCAATTCATGCTCGCTCCGATGGGCGATGGGTATACTAAGAAATGGTCTTCGGTAAGACCTTACCTATCGGTAGATAGGTCTGACGTCCTACCGATCACCGATGGGATATATGCAGGGTGGGTCATCAGCTTGACAATATGTATTAGCGTGCTTTGCAAGGGTTGCTCCGACGGTTTGGGGTCACACTGACGGAGGTGTGGTATCGGTGGGAGATGGAGCGATGAATCGCTAGCGGGTAGATCATGGGCCGCGATAGGGAAAAATGTGCAACATTAAGTTTACCTATGGTCTGGTGTATAAAGCGATCAAGGGAGCATTGCAAGGTGAATGTGGGATAAATAGATCTCACAAGTATATGAAAAGTCAGCGAAGGAAAAGGCTTCTTGCGTGGCACAATCTCACTGGTGTAAGGACTTTTCAATGTTTCTAATGTGGATTTTTAAAATGGATGGGCAAATTGTAACCGTCGATCTTGCCTGCATGGAGCCTGAGTCTATGGCTAGGTTTTAAAGCTTCAAACGACTGTCTGTTGGCACCTTTTTGCGTGCTCACTCCACAGTCATCAACTTTGCTGCACGACAACAAGAAAAAACATCACATCTATTTGTATGTTCGAGGTCCAGGTTGCTTGTGCTATCAGATTTCATGGAGGATTTGATAGCTTCAGTGACCAAGAATTTAATAAAGATCTAATTGTTGCATCAAAAATCTAAAGAAGTGATCTCTGCATTGATGAAGTCTATCAGGGTAGGTGGCTAGAAGCTAGTGTGCTCCTTAAAAAAGGAATTCATGGCCATTCTATAGTGGTTGGATGCTTTTGGGTTTTTTCTACTTTGACCTTGAACATAAGGTGTACACATTTTGAAAGGCATTTTTTTCTACAGATTCAGTCCTTGATTTGGTGTATCAGTCTTTCTTCTTTTGTAAATGATAAATTCCTATATGATGACTTTCTATGCAAGTTGAGTTTAAATGAAAAACACATGGTGTGTGTATTGTTTATGATTATCTCCTCTATATTATTTGTTTTCCTTTCAAACAAGGTTGTCAAGGGCTTCCAAGTTTTTCAGTATATACTTGCTATACTATGTGTCTGGTTCTAGCATCTACTCAAGGGGTGGATTAAATAGGCTTTTGATTAGATACAAAGGAAAATGGATTGCATCATAGGATTTGCAAAGTATGATCATAGGTAATACCCTTTTTTGGATATATTGATGTTAGGCAGTAATATTTTACCTAAATCCTCTAGATATGAAGTTGTATTGTCATAGGGAAACATTTACATTCATAGATTTGACTCTGTTGCCCAGATAAGGCACTGGTCTGGGAATCTGTCTGTTCAAAGGGTCTAGGAAAATCCCATAACTCCAAACATAAATACAAATCATTTCAATATTCCAACCTGTTAGCTTGTAGGAGTAGGAATAGGACCCCTGCATACTCTCATCCTCAAATAGTCAGATATGTCCAAGAACAGTGCCAAACTTGTGGTTTATCATTCAAATCTTGGTCCACACATGAGATTATTCTGCCTGTTATTGTAAAGCTAAATCTTTAGCTATAGGGATACCCCCTTGGTGTGGCAGAACTAGAAGTGAAGGGGAGGCACCTCATGCAACCTCCTATATTTGTTGGTCGAATCTGCCTATGCATTGGAACTGGCAAACCCTCTATCGATTTTGATATCAATCCAGCATTGGAAGCATTTATAGCCTACAAGAATAGAGAGGAAGAAATAAATAAGGTCTATGTGGATGCAGATGACAAACAACATGATGATTCGGCCATCGTATGACTTCTAGCACAACCATGTGACTCCACTAGCTTAGCGCCTCCAAAGGATTAGTGTTAGTTATTTCATGTTATCTCCTTAGTCTTGGGAAATACATTTTTTGTTATTAATGTCCAATGGAAATTCATTTTGTTTCATTCAATGCAATGTAAAGTTGGATTTTTATCTTTTTCTTATAAAGACAAAATTGTGCCCATGAATGTAACAAACTAATGTTTATCATTTAATGCAATGTAATATGGACTCTTGGTGTTGAGTAAATCTCCACTGTCAATTGAAAAACTCAGTATTGTGGCTCATCTATAAAAGGTCTATCATTTTCTCTCTTTGTAAGTAAGATTTGATGATGAATTGTTGAGACTTTGTAGAAATTCTGATCAATACAAAACATGTTTTACAGGTTGCTAGAAAATTGTGTTTATGTGTTGTCTCATTTTGGAATTCATGGTTTATTTCAATCTAAAATTAGATACAGTGCAATTGCAATAATGGAAAAATTCTTTGATATGTGATGAATGCCCTAGTTCATACCATTTGTGCTTGCTAATTGTAAGTTGCTTTGTATGGTTAGTTTGAACCTTGTTAATGAATTTAGTTTGATTGCATTGCAATAGCTAAACTGCGCCATCAACTGGGTGTTTAATGAATGAATGTGATTTGAAAATTATAAGATTCCTTTGAAGATTACATCATTTTCTATAATATTGTGGTTTCTTAACCTGGTTAAATAGAAGGTGGTCTATTGAGGGTTTTTTCTCTATCTGCAACATATTATCTAGTTGTGATTTGTCACATAGGTTTCAATATATCTCTCTTTACCCTTAACCTTTTGCATTTTCTTTATACACATATGTTAGGACTAAGTTTCAAGCAACTATCACATTGTTAATCTGCTAGTAATTTTAGACTAAGTAACTTCTGCATCTTTGAAGGGTTGTTACACACTTTGTTGTCATAGTTTCATAATCCCTACCATTGCATGTAAGTACCCTTGGCTGGAATAGAAAAACACATATCCATTGAGTTATCCTGCGAGCTAAGACCTAGCTGTATAAACCTTTGGGAAGTCCTATTCTGTGGTTTTGGGATAGGATTCCTTTCAAGAGAGGTGAGATACCTTGTGTCTTACCTGTGTTGCTTCATGCTAAAAACACTATCAATAGAATTGGTGCTAGAAGGAGGGCTAAACATCTTATTTAAACTTTCCTATATAGACAAGTAAGGCTGGGGACTAGGTAAAAGCACACTCAATCTAGTTCAGCTAGAGAAGAACTTCTATCCTTAACCCAATTTAGAAAAAACAAGCAGATACCAAGGAATACCTAGAACCCCAAGAGCACGGTCCATTCCTAGAAATCTAGTTACTGTCCAAGTTAGTTTCCTCAATATGGATTTCTTTGTTGTGAATCCTTCCCCTATCTTGTTCAACAACTATCATGACATGCCCAAAAATCTTGATAAATACTATTCAAAATTTTGACCTAATGATCTCGAAAGGACTGCTGATGAGCATGTAAATATTTTTAAAGGTAACATGTACATGCTGTGGGTTGAACATGAGGATGTAGTATGCATGTTGTTTCCATACTCATTATAATATGAAGCATATTATTGGTTTGTTAACCTCCCTTCAACTTCAATCAATTCATGGAAAACCCTAAAGGATTCATTCTTAAACAGATTTCAAATGCCCACAACCCCTACTGATCTTTATCGGTCCTTTATGGAGATTCGTAGAGCTGGTGGAGAATTCATAAGTTCATTCAATAATAGATTCCATAAGGCTTATGGGCATCTTCAAACGCCCTTTGACCTTGCTCAAGCGGACGCTCTGCCCATCTATTATGCAACATTGGATAAGTTGACATCAATGTTTGTTAGGAGGGCCAACCCAGCTCCAACAACTTTGGTAGAAGCATATGCTGAGGTAGTTAAGGTGAACATAGATTTAGGAGAAGCTACAATAGGCCCACTAAATCACATTGGCCCTATTAGCATGCCTAATCAAATGCCATTAATCAATCATGCTTTAGCCAACCATACTCCAATGTTGAACCCCATCCCAACACCTACTGCAACACAGGCTTTGGTTATTCATCTTGGAGCACCAATTACAGAGTTACCTCTAGCACAATTACCTTTCCTCTAGTTAGATGAAACTAGGAAAACCAAGTATGACAAGGATGACATCAGAGAGTTAGCTGAACAAATGAAAAAACTCATAGTTGAAGTGACACATCTCAAAAATCAGAATGCTTACCTATAACAGAGAAATCAAAATCAAAATAAATACCAAAATTAGAATTACCAAAGGCTAAATAGAACATGGAATACCAGGCCAAACAACAAAGGAGTTCTCTCACCATTGGAGTCCCAGAATGTAGAAAACCATCCTCCATGATGAGTAATGTTGGCTGAAGCAGCATTGTCTTCTTGGTGCATGATTCACAACACAAATGCTCATTCAGAATTGGACTATCATGATTTTCAAATTTCATCCATTATCTTTCATAGAGAAGTCCAGAATGTTGAAGCACAAGAGACTCCACCTCGTACGGGGTATGAACTAGTGCCTACTCAAAGGTATGGTACTACCTTAGTCTTAGAACGTTATGTTTTTCCTTTGCAAGATGATAACCAACCTGAAGAGGAGGAAGTTGATGAGGTTCATGCCTATCAACAATACAATAGGACCCCATACAATATCAGAAGTAACAAACCTAAGGGACCCTTTACCACTTCCATTCCTCCAAACAACTATCAAGTTCTCCTAGATCTTAAGGCCTCTAATAATCCCAACCCTCCTAAAGTACTGCCTCAAACTATAAGTTAGAACCAACCAGCTGAATCGTCTAGGAAATCAAAGGTAGCTAAGTTGGGCTAGTATGTAGTGGATGAATTAAAGAAGATGAAGGTTAGCTTGTCAATATTTTAGTTGATGAAAGTCCCAAAAGTTAGGACAGCCTTCCTCCAAGATATCAGGGTACAAGCCAGAATTGATCCATCCTTTAAAGAAGTTTCACAAAAGGATAGTCAACATAAAGGAAAGGATAAATTCCATGTTTCAGATTCAGACTAGCATGTAACCTTGTATACATAAAAGAGAGAATCACCTCCTTTCTTGCTAACCCTGAGAATATTTGGGAAGAATCTTCACAACTGCTTGGTTGACTCAGGAGCCTCTACAAATGTTATGCCATTATCCATTTGTAAGGTTCTAGGTTTAACCCTTGCTAAATCCTCTAGGAAAGTCACCCAGCTAGATAAGACAGAGTTAGGAGTTGTGGGCAAATTAAACAAGATTCATATGCAATTGGCCTTAGTTCCACAGGTACAATAGTATATAGATATACAAGTGGTAGACATTCCTGATACATATGGTATGCTTCTCAGTAGTGATTGGTCCAAGACACTGAATGTCTACATGGCCACTGACTTTTCACATATGTGGCTACCTTCAAGGGGAATTGCTAATCAAATTCATATTGAAAGAGAACTGAAAATTAAACACATGATAATAGAGTATAACCAAACAAATGAGATCCTGTACTCAGAGGTGGATTTAGGAGTTTATCTCCCACAAATAAATCAGGTAGAAGAAGTACTAATGTTGAGTTGTAGTGGGTTCCTTGAGCCACCACATAGAAAATGTCAAGAAAGTACAGAAGCCTATGTTCAATTAGACCATGGTTCTTCTTCTGATGATGAGCCTATAATTTTTGAAGGGTTCAAAAGTTTTGTAGCAAAATTCATGTGTGATTAACTGGCCATTGGGAAGAAGATACAGATGGAAGAGTTGTTGTTGCCCAACTGGTGTCGCATTCATAATGCATCCCATTCAGAGTTTACATGTTCTTTATGCCAAGATGTAGTATATCAGGTTCAGAAGCATTTGAACCTATCATCTACCAAAGATGAAGGCAAGACTAAGCCAGTACCTGCAACTAATCAATAGGTTGGGTCACTGGGTAGACATGATATCAATCTCAAAAGGAAGTCTACAGATTATCACATCTAGACATTAAGATTTGATGGATCTAGATCTAAGTAGGAGTCTGGTGTAGGATTTGAACTAATCAGCCCTATAGGGGAATCTTATTTAGCTTCATATAGGTTACAATTTCCTTGTACTAACAATGTTGCATAATACGAATCATTAGTGCATGGGCTGTTGACTACTATTCAGAAGAAAGTTAAGATAATTCAAGTATTTGGTGATTTGGTGTTGGTAGTTAAGCAAGTAAGGAATCAGTATTCTTGCCATGACAAAAGACTGAATCATTACCAAAACTGAGTCTGGGATCTCATTGAATGTTTTGATGGCTTCAATATTCAATTGATTCTGAGAAAACAAGACCATGTTGCTAATGCATTAGCACAAGATGCAAGCTCATTGGAACAACTTGCCATGTCTAATTTGAAGTTCACTGTAGAATTGGTTCCTACTCCTTCTGTATGAGACAATATTATTCATTTCTAGGTTTTTGAAGATGATAAGCATATCATTGATTTCCTCACATGCTCAAATGTGTTTACTGCCCAAATAATTGATGAAGAAGATTCAAATCTAGTTGAGATGGACATAGAGAGTGTCTTAAATCTCAAAACAAATACCATTCCTTGAGGGATGGTGGAGCTAGAAATATTGTTTGATCACAATTAGTTGGGCACTTAAAAGAAGCAGACTGATTATGTTGGAGGAAAGTGTGAACCACATAACTTGGGGACTGAAGATAATGTCAAAAATGTTTTTATTGGTAAGGTCTGCACCCCTGAAGAAAAGGATGGAATTATTCATGCATTGATAGACTATCATAATGTTATTGTACGGACTTATGGAGACCTTAAGACATGACACTTCCATCATAACTCACACAATACCTTTGAAGCCCAGAGTTAAGTTGTTTTGGTAGAGACAAAGGCTAGTCAACGCTCTCCTGGAGCCTTTGATTTTTTAGGAAGTCAAGAAGATGTTGTTAGCAAGAATCATATTTCTGGTGAGACACTCTACTTGGGTGGCCAACTTGGTTCCAGTAGGAAAAAAGAACGGTGAAATCAAACTATGTGTTGATTTTAGGAATCTGAATAGAGCATCTGAAAAAAATAACTACCTACTACCATCCCTTGATGAGGTGCTGCAAATAGTTAATGGATCACAGATTGTGTCATTTCTAGATGGATATTTGGAATACAATCAGGTAATGGTTGAATATGTTGATAGATTGAAGACCGCTTTCACTTGTAAGTGGGGTATATATGCATACCAGAGGATGCCATTTGGTTTGATTAACATTGGGGCAACATTTCAACATGCCACAGATATTGCTTTTAAAGGATTCATAAGCAAATGTATCATTATTTACATGGATGATTTAACCATATTCTCGTTCAGAGAAGGGAAGATCATATCTTTGATTTGAGAAAGGTGTTGTAACATTGTAGAGATTATGGTATTTCCCTGAATCCCAAGAAGTGTATTTTTGGTGTCACAAAGGGGAAATTGTTAGGAGATGTGATCTCAAAAGAAGGTATATCTATAGATCCTGATAGAGTCCAAGCCATTCTCAAAATCCAGCCTCCGGTTAGTAAGAAGGAATTAAAGTCTTCTTTTGGTAAGATCAATTTTGTTCAGAAGTTTATCACTTGTTTTGCTAAGTGTAGACACCCAAATTGGCCACATCTATGTTGTCTAACACATTGTAAAAAATAATCTCATTTTCTCCCATGTCTTCATAATTAATTAAATAAATTTTATTTATTTAATTAATTGTCTTCATTTTCCTATCTTCCATTAATAATTAAATAATCTTAGATTATTTAATTATGTTATCCCCTTTCTTCTATGAAATAAATAAAATCTAAATTTTATTTATTCCCACCCACCATACAAATAAATTAAATAAATTATAATTTATTTAATTTATCCCCTTTTTCCTCATGTCATTAAAATAAATTAAATAAATATAGTTATTTAATTTGTTTGCCCACTTTCAAATAATAAATTAAATAAAAATGTTTATTTAATTTATTTTACCCACCTTCCATTTCCCACTAAACGTGCACATGACTTTCAAATTGGTAATAAATCAAAAATCAAATATTGTGAGATTTTATCAAAATAGAAAAATCAAGTGATCTCCACCAAAAAGATGGAAATAACTAATTTCTAAAAAGCAACCTCATCTTCTCAAGGACACATGTCGCGTACATGTTTATTCCTCATCTCTCATTTCCTCCCGACCATTGATCTCACCTTTTCATCTCCACCATTGATCATTTATCCTCTAAATCTATAAATGCACTCTTGTGCTCTCTTCTTAGTTTCTTCTTTAATTGGTCTTCAATCTTTTTATTCCATCTTCTAAGCATTCATTTTTCTATCATCTACATTCTTATCACTTTGCATATCATCCTTTTGAGCATTTTCTGAGAAAATCATGGCAGCTTCATCATGGTGGTTTGCAATGGAGAAGCAATCCATAATCAAATCAAGAAATCATGAACTCCAAGTGACTTTGTTTCGATTGCATGTCTCTTCTTTTACCTAGGTTTGATTTCTTGAAGATGTTTAGGGTTTGATCTGGTTTTCATTGTTTAATTTGGATTTTTTCCCTAACACAAAATGGCATGCCCAGTGGGACCACTTCGTTTGATCATTTTTTGCAGGGTATAGAGCATTTTGCTTCAGGTAACAATTTTTTTTATTGTAGGTTTCATGTGTTATTTGTTGCATGTTGATTTGTTTGAAACCCTAGTCAGCCTCTTGAGCCCTTGTCAAGCCTTGACAATTTCCTTTTATTATTGTCAACTTATGTTTGGTAGTTGCTTTTGTAATTTTATCACTCTGATGATATATTTCCCCTCACCTCCATTCAAGGGTTTCTGTCGCCATCTACAACTTGTTGTTGTTACCTTATCCTCCCAGGTCACTTTTTAATATTCTCTGTCGTCTCCTAAGATTTTGTGGGGGTGTGTGCAAGAAGTTGAGTCCACTTTTTGGCCACAAAATGGAAGTGTTTTCCCTGATTTTTAGAAATTGTCACATTTGACCTAAAAATTTGAAGCACTTAAAGATGGAATCTTGAAAAAAGTTAGTAAATATGAAATGTAGAACTCGGAGTCTAGTTTCCAAATATGTAATTTTTTAAAATACCCAGATGATACAAATTGATTTTTAACAGGCGTTTCTAAAAACCACTGTTTAAAAGTCACTTTTTTTTACTATACCATGCATGTGTACGTCATCCATATTTTGACCTAAATAATCATATTTTTCTAAATCCTTTTGGGAATAGATTTGTGACTCACTAAAGCATGTTTTCCATATTTTTTTGTAATTTTTTATTGAATTTTTTTTTGGTTAATTTTTTATTGGCCATTTTTGGTGTTTTAAAAAATTGTCGTGTATGTCATGCATAAGATGACCTAAACTTATCATTTTTTTTTAAATCAAATTGAAAAGAATTGTCTGAAGTATGTTTTCATACAATTTTTTTACAAAAAATTATTTTGATAAAAAGTTATTAAAATATTGAAAAACCCTGATAATTCAAGTTTATGGACCTGTTTCATCATAAATTAATTGAAAAATAGAAAAATAATCCAATTGTAAAAAAAAAATACATATTTTGAATCTATGCTGTCTCATCTATAATGGGTTTTAATTTCGTGAAAAAATTCTACAAAAAAGGCCTTCAAACATATGCCTAAAGTCACTATTTTGTTGTGACATTAACAAGACCTTCAACTTGCAGGTCCAAAGCCAACAGTCGGGTTCCCAAGCCTTTTTTCTGACACAAAACCCATAGCAACAATTGGGTCAAAAATTTAAATTTTATAAAATGGGATCCAATTTCTAGAAAACGAGATCCCGCTTTTGGCTCGGGATCCCGAAGCATAACAGGATCCTGTTTCATAAAAAGCGGGATCCCATTTTGGTTTACCCAATTTCAAGTTTTTTTCTAAGTCTAAAACTTCCACCTTAAGTGGACTCATCTTTGTGCATTTACCCATGGTCTCTATTGCTTTTAGTATTCTCTGTCATCTTTAGAGTTCTCCGTCACCACCTTTGGTCATAGCCTGCTCCACTTTGCATTCAAACCCCCTACCAATCCTTACAAAACCTTAATTTATCTCAACTATCCTTGTCGACCACTATGATCCCGTTCTCACTTTGTAGGTAGTCACCAACCCTAAACTCAGATCTTCGACCTGCACTGCTTAAGACTACTATAGCACCATTCTTGATCGCCATTTGACATATTTGACCTACCGTTGTTGTACCCTTAAATTGCAATTTAAGCCGACCACACACTATACCCTTAAGTTGCAACTACCAAGCCTAACATCAATTTCAAGCCATTGACTGTCGCTTATAACAAACATACAGTCATTGACCTCACCTTTGATGCTATTGCCGACCCCTCGACTCTCGACTTCAACTCAAAACTGCCTACCGACTACCATCTTCATGGAAATGTCATCCACTTACCTGTCATAGTCCTTGACATGTCATAGTTCTAACCTCTAGTCATAGTCGTCATAGCTCCCTTAACCATTGACTATCATTGGTACACCCCACAGGCCGGTGTCTTTCTTTTTATGGTCATTGTTTAATTCTTGTGGTTGCTGCCTTATGTCAAATCAGCCTTCAACCCTGCATACTTCTCTGTCGACCTCAAAGCCCTAGTTATTTGCTTTTCAGCCTAATGTCTTAATATTTTTCCTTTAGGTGTCGAATTAAATATTTAGAGTTTTATATTATTATGGGCATTATAGTCTTAGCTTTAGTATTAATTCTTTAAACCTTAGATTTTCTTGAGGGGTTTTTGGTTAGCCTTTTGATATAGCATTTAGTCATTGTAACTTAGTACTCTAATATATCTTTTAAACAATCAACTTGGTATTTATGGCTTCAACACTAGAGGTTAGCATATCATTTGGACTTTTATCTTAGAACTAACGTTTATCGATGTAGCTTATCTTAACCATTTGTTGAAGAATGGAGAAAACAAACTACTGACATATCTTCTGCAGGATTGATCAGTCGAAGGATTCATTTTTATCACTAGAGTAGGCACATTTCAATTTGGTGTTAAAATTAACTCTACTTTCTTTGTGCCTACTTTCATTTCTTTATTTTCTTGTTGAGTCTATGTGTAACCTAAGTTAGCAAGGAGAGTATCCTCTCTCCCTGCCTAACCAATGGATCTGGGGTGCAAGAGAAATTGTTACTAACTCTAGAGGGCCTACCTTCCCATTGTGAGAAGAGGACAACCCAAGCAGAAATAGGATAAAGCCAAGCCCTTCCAAGCCACTATACAAATAATGCATTTGTGTCAAAAGCCGCAAACAATGGGTGTTGTTCTACTATACCAATGAATGTTTCCCCTAAAACCCTGTAGAGCATAACCTCTATAGGCTGGGAAGCCTCCTTATCGGAGTGAATCACTGCATGTATAGCCACCCGAATGGAAGGCACTGCATGTATAGCCACCCGAATGGAAGGCCTCACTAAAAACTATGTTTAGAAGCCAAAAACCCTTTATCTACTGGCATAGGAGGTTGAAGCTCTGAAGCCGTCCCACACTTTCACAGCTTATAATAGAGATGGCAAATTTTTGGAGGTCTTCGGATCTTTAGAAATTTGAAGTATGGTATGCCCAAGAAGTGAGTGCACTGTAAGGGGGAGCCAATGCTACCAGACTTCTAGGCCATCCGCTATAAGTAGGTGTGACTAGAGAAATCCAAGTGGGAACCCAGTAGATATTGTCCTTGCCTAGCCTAGGGTGTACAGTTTTATCATTGTGTTTGGTGTACATGCATGTACATGTGAGATCTTTTGTTTGATATTGCCACATCATCCTGAATCAATTTGTCATAACACATTTCCTAATCATTACACTTCATCCAATCATTCCAAGCCAAATCATCATAGTCATCTGATCAACCACATCCCAATCAATCCAAGTCATCTAACCTCATCATTATACATCATCCTCTCTCTAATCCAATCCACATCATTCTACACCATGTCAATGTTAGAAGACCTAGTGCCTCAATTCCAAGACCTCCTCCAAGCAATTTGTCGAGAACCACAACCCCTAGACCAACAAATCATTCAATGACTGCAAGCCTTCATCTAACAACCTCAACTCCAAGCAAGCCAATCACCTCATATGCAACATCTCATAGCCCAAGCCCAACACCTCATAGCCACTTGTCAATCACAAACCCAACAAGTACGTCATTATCCCTTATCTATTCAACACCAACTAATTCCACCTCATTCATATGTGGCATCCCCCTTTATTCCTTATCAATCTAATCCATCCACATTTCTAATTAATTCCAAACCACCTCATCCCATATCTTTTTATAACAATATCACACCAACTCATCCTGCATCTTTCCAAAATAGTTCCACATCACCTAATCCTACACCTTTTCAAATTAATGCCACATCACCATACCCTACTTCTAATATCAACCATTATCCACAATAACCCATAACCCAAGATCTTTTATCTACACATCCTACCATTTCATCCCTTCATCAAACCCATTCACAAGACTATCAATGGCATCCACAACATGAACATACAAGTCCAAGTGGCCTTTGTACATAAATTAAGTGAACCCAAGTCCACTTTTGTAGCAAGACCTCATAGACTTAAGTCCACCTATGCTATAAGACCTAATAACCTTTGACTCAAGTCTAGGTGACCCTTTGTACATAAATCAAGTATCCTTAAGTTCACCTTTGCTACAAGACTTAATATCCTTTGACGAGGGAGATACCAATCTAGTCACTGCATCCTATGAACATCCTCCATCACCAACTAATCACATGCCAACACATGAGCCTAGTAGTCCCATCTTGACACCATCATGTGATCCCATTCCTAGTCTATTGACCCACCAACCATCCAATCCATCCAAGCACATTATCCCTTCATCCAATCCAAATCCCAATCCATCTAATCACATTATCCCTCCCTCCAATCCTATTCCTACTTCTAAGCCTCCAACACCATCTACCCTTATCATCCATCCACTATATTGTCCATCCACCCATACACTTGCAAAGGATGTGATCCATTGGCTATTAGCAAGGAATAAATCATTGCCATGTCATCAAAGTCCCATTCATGAGCCTATCAAAGAATCTCCCAATACCTTATTCCTCCAACTCCACCATGTGGTCCACAAACCATTGAGCTTATTGAAAAGACTTCTCCCATGAGTCCACATCAAGACCTATCATGCCCTCATGTTGTTGACCAAAATCCTATCCAAGAGTCATCCCCTTCCATGAAACCACAAGAGCTATGTCAAGAGTATACTCCTAAGCATGTGGAAACATCAACCCCCCATCTGAATCAAGGTCAAAGCATCTCTAAGTTCAAACTATCCATGACCTACATATTGTCTATGATCAAGATATTAGCTATGATCATGACCCTATTCATGAGCAACGCAATCCCATTCATAGCCAAATTAATCCTATTTATGCTCACATTTATGATCAAGGTTCTATTTATGATCATGAAAACCACAATGAGCCTCTTAGCCAAACTTTATGCAATTCATGGTCATGAGGTTATCACTCCACCTATCCCTAATCCCATACCCATCCATGAGCAAGATATCCAAATTGCTCCTATACATCCTCCACCTAGCCCTATCCATAATGAGCAAACATCTATTTGCCTTGAGGAGACACATGTCCCCCAAGCAAGCATAGAAGATCAAACAAATACCTCAGATCTTAGTGAGCATAATGCACATAATAACCAAGATCCTAATGATCCTTCCACACCCACAATCAACCTCCACTATCTATCTCATTTCAAATTGACCATCCTATCCTATTGGTCTATCCACCTTTATCCATGACTGTTCCTCCCTAGGAACACAACAACCATTATCCTCTATCTCATCTTCTCCATCCAATAAGGAGCTCATGTCTAATGTTCAAACCACACCTAGTCCTATAGTCAATCGCATGCTCCAAAACATGAACTACCAAGGTAAAGGCTTACGCCTTCATCATCAAGGTATTTTGGAGCCCATCCATGTCAAGGTCTGTCCACACTCATTTGGCCTTGGATACACACATTAAGGACAGTAATCTAACGATGTTGGTACTTCCTCCATTCCTCCTAAATCCACCACTTCCTATCACAAATCCCATCATACCCCCAAATCATATGTTGCCATTCCACCTCCATCATCCTATAAATGTCAAAAGCATGTGACCATACACCTCCCACCATCCACTTTGCCGCCACTTCTCCCAACTCCTAATATCCCTCCATCGAATCTACCTCCACTACTTCCAACACCTTATCCACCTATCCATAGATCCTCTAAAAATCCCAATCATGACCAACAAATGCACATATTGTCTAAACAAGGATCTTCCACCAACCCCACTTCCACCATACCCATGGGATTCAAAAGCAACAATTTGGATGCCTCTACCTATAAAGAAACAAATCCTAAAAATCCTAATGCCTTAGGACACAAAAGCAAAGAATCAAAGAAAAATCCATCACAAAAGCTGTATACACCCACACACCTCAAAGCAAGAATGAAAAAGGTGTGGATCCCCAAGAAACAAGTAATTACTTCAAAAGCTACACAAAAGCTGCATATATCCAAACCCATATCTCCACAAGCAAAGTCAAAAACTAAAATGGTATGGGTCCCTAAGCAACAAGCCATCAAGTCAAATGAGGCATCCACCTCTCAAAAATCCCAACCATCCATTTTCTCCTCTTCCATCCATTCCATCCAAAAGTCTCAAATTCCTCCATCCCACATGAAAGAAAAAATCATAAAAACATTAAATCTGTGTCGGTCCCTAAAACACTTCGTCACCCATCTCCTAAGCCAACAAACCCATTGCTTCCTACAACACCATCCACACAAAAGCTTTAATGTTTATCATGATGTGTGCAACCATTGGTCATGGTTTCCTTCCATCCCACAACATTTCCACATACCTCCATCTCCCTACCTTTCATCCATTATCCTACATATCTTCCTCATCACTTTCCTATGGTCCATGCTTTTGCATAAGCCTTCCATCCATCTTCCATTCATAAGTCCTACATAATCCATATCATAATCCAATCATAATCCACTATCTTTCCTACATAATCCACATCATAATCCATTATCTACCTACCCCATCTCACTTTCATGCAACCTCTCTTACTAACATCTATGAGCACACTTGACATGGTCCATGCAACAACATCGATCTCTAATGGGACTATCACCTTTCATTAGAACTAGACACTTGAGTCTCTCTCCATCCATATCCACCATCTCCCATCCAAATATTAAAAAAAAATGAAAAACAAAAAAAAATGAAAATAGTAAAGAGAAATCCCTTCGTCCAATGATGAAAACCTGGTAAATAGGCGCCTTGGATAAGTACCATGATGAAAACCTGGAAAATAGGCGTCATGTGTAAATTTATCTTCTATGTCACCTATACTTGGGAGCATGTTGTCTCATCCTCCTATCATTTTTCAACTTATCATTTTCCATCCTATCATATCCTATCTTACCATGTCCTTATCACGTCCACATACACATACCTATCATAAGTGCATCCATCCATCCTCCCTTCCTCCTTTTGATCTTGATAAAGATGGGGGCAAAATGTTGAAACATGCTTTGGTTATCTCTTAATGTACTCCATCCTTTCCAAACCAATCCATCCTATCATCCTATCATCATCCCGTTGTCATAAGCCTAATCCTAGCATAAGTCCTATTGCCATAAGCATTATCATGAAAAATCCCAGGCATACTATCTAGAATGGGGCATGTTGTTCTTATGTGGCATAACCTTTGAGATCACATCATTGCTCTCTTACACATACGTCCTTTCCATCCCTTATCGCCCGTCCTTTCATCCATCCAATCCTACTTACCTACCTCCTGGTACCTAGGCTTGGTCCTCCCTTGTCATTGGTATCTAGCACAAAGGCTACCCAAATTGTAAATCCATTGACATCCCAAAACATAACAAAAAAATCCAAAAAAAATTGTAAAAAGTCCTGAAAAAATCCAAAAAAATCATTAAAAAGTCCTAAAAAATACCAAAAAGTCATAAAAAGTCCTAAAAAAATATAAAAAATCATAAAGTGTCCCAAAAAATCTAAAAAAAATCATAAAGTGTCCTGGAAAAATACAAAAAAATCATAAAATGTCCTGAAAAAACTTTAAAAAATCAAATATCCAACAAAAAATCCAAGCAATAAGATCATCATCAAACAATCCATCAAATCAAGTCCATCAACAAAAATCCAACCAAATCATCAAATCAAGCCAATCTATCAATCAATCACATCATTCCACTCATCACTCATCCCACATCATCACCAAACACATCAGAACTACATCTCATCTCTATCGTTAAGTGCCTTGATCCCATGGACATAGGTATGTAGGCAGTCTGGTGTATAAAGGAAATACCTAGATTCAGGCACAAGATGATACGTCTCTTCCATCTTCTATCCTTCTTCTGATCATTCTCATCATCTTCATTTTCTTCTATCATCTATCTCTCACATCATCAATAAATACCTAGAACTACATATCATCATCTCTCATCATCATTGCACGGTGCTTTGATCCCATGGATATAGGGTATGTAGGCAGTCTAGAATATGAAGGAAGTATCTAGTACACAATCACCAACAATTCATTCTTCCATTCCCCGTCCATCTCCACTATCTTCTGTCTTCTTTTCTTTGACTAACTCAAGCAAAACCAAACTATGCAACGTCTCGATAGCTCAAGAACTTCTCAAATCAGGGATTAGCCAAAGACATTTGTTTGCATGCCTTAAGCCAACATCTGCAAAATCATTTCAACATCTTAGCCTTGAACAGGATATATCTTTCCTTTCAACAAGTGCTATCCAATCCACCCAAGAGCACCCTAATTTGGCAAGAGAACATGATGGCAATGTCTTTTGTTTTCTTTTGATTTATCTTTTGTCACTTTTTAATACCTAGTCAAGACTGCCTTGATCTATCATATCTTGGTATGTTGCGATGAAGTATGGACTGGGGCATGGTCATTTTCTTTTGTATGCTGTGTTTGTGGGATGATCTTATTCTCCTACTATTCATTATGTTTAGTGGAAATAAGTTCAAACCTTTGCTTGCAGAGTCAAAGTCCATCTTGAAACAGCTAATATTCATATCTTGTATCTTGACAAGGTTGTATTAGTCTGTGGTACAATGGATACTTGACATCTTGGTCTTTATACCTAGGTGCATAATATCTAGTGCTATATCAAACATAAGGATTGCAAATCTCTAATTTTATATGCAACCATCTAAAGCTGCCTTTCACCATCCACTCGTCATTCGAATGATCAATGGTTTCATCATCATTCTTCTGATCATCATCCTCTTGATCTTCATCATTATCTTCTGCCTCCTGCAAAATAAGTGTGTTAGACATGCATCACCCTAAGTTTTCTTCTGAACCAAACCCTACTTCTTCTATTTCATCCCCTCTTTCACCCACCCAATCCCTATTTTCTTCTCGTCAACCTTAGCTTTTCATCCTTTTGTCATCTTATCGCGAGTCAACCCAGCCTTTTTTGGGTAGTCTGGTTTTCCTCTTGAGGGGGCATCATCCACCAGTTTCACTGGGGCATAGCCTGTTTATCCAACGTATCATATCTTCTTTGAAACAATGCCCTAATGGACATTGTCTCAAAGAGGGGAAAAATGTAGACACCCAAAATTGGCCACATCTATGTCGTCTAACACATTTGTAATAAACAATCTCATTTTCTCCTATGTCTTCATAATTAATTAAATAAATTTTAATTTATTTAATTTATCCCCTTTTTCCTCGTCATTTAAATAAATTAAATAAATATAGTTATTTAATTTATTTGCCCACTTTCAAATAATAAATTAAATAAAAATGTTTATTTAATTTATTTTACCCACCTTCCATTTCCCACTAAACGTGCACGACTTTCAAATTGGCAATAAATCAAAAATTAAATATTGTGAGATTTTATCAAAATAGAAAAATCAAGTGATCTCCACCAAAAAGATGGGAATAACTAATTTCTAAAAAGCAACCTCATCCTCTCAAGGACACATGGCACGTGCACGTTTGTTCCTCATCTCTCATTTCCTCTCGACCATTGATCTCACCTTTTCATCTCTACCATTGATCATTTATCCTCTAAATCTATAAATGCACTCTTGTGCTCTCTTCTTAGTTTCTTCTTCTTCAATTGGTCTTCAATCTTTTTCTTCCATCTTCTAAGCATTCATTTTTCTATCATCTTCATTCTTATCACTTTGCATGTCATCCTTTTGAGCATTTTCTGAGAAAACCATGGCAGCTTCATCATGGTGATTTGCAATGGAGAAGCAATCCATAATCAAATCAAGAAATCGTGAACTCTAGGTGACTTTGTTTTAATTGCATGTCTCTTCTTTTATCTGGGTTTGATTTCTTGAAGATGTTTAGGGTTTGATTTGGTTTTCATTGTTTAATCTAGATTTTTCCCCTAACACGCTAAGATTGTCTAGCCACTGAATGTAATGTTGAAACAAGACGCTAAGATTGAATGGACACCAAAAGCCAAGGTAGTCTTCACAGAGATCAAACAAGCAATAGCTAATGCTCCAGTTCTAGTAAGTCTAGATTACACTCTTCTATTCTAAATATACTCCTTTACTTCTAAACATACATGTGCAGCCATGCTAACCCAAAAGAAGGGAGTTGATGATGAACGTCCTATTGCTTTCATGAGTACACCATTAAAAGATGTAGAATTTAGGTATCCAAATATGGAGAAACAAGATTATGCACTAGTCAAGGCAGTCAAGAAATTTTGTCACTACATTCTAAGAAGTAGGGTGACTACTATAGTGCCAAATGCTGCAGTTAAGGCACTATTAATGCAGAATGAGCTGGGTGAATGAAGAGGAAAATGGGTCATAATTTTGCAAGAATTTGATTTAGAGATACAGTCTATGAAGTTGGTAAGAGGACAAGCACTCACCAGAACTATGGCAAAAATTGATCCTTGATTGGTTTCTCGGCAGTATGTGTTGGAGGATATATCACAAGATGACTGGTATGGGGATATTCTATTCTATCTCCTTAATCAACAATGTCTACATCATTTGAATTCAGTCTAGAGAAGAGCATTAAGGCTGAAAAGTAGTAGTTTTATGGTCAAAGGATCAGTTCTATATAAGAAGAATCATGAAGGGATCCATCTAAGATGTCTAGACAAAACACAAGTAGCACAAGTCTTGGTTAGTTTCCATGAGAAGTTCGGGACATGCCATAGTTCTCGGCATTCTACTGCAAATCAGATTCTTCGGGCTGGATATTATTGGCCTACTTTATTTAAGGATGCCCATGCACATGTTCAAACTTGCCATATTTTCTAGACTGTTGCCTCAAGAGAGAGAAATGATGACATGCCTTTGTAACCAGTGGTAGAGGTATGCCCATTCACACAATGAGGACTTGACTTCATTGGTATGATCAACCCACCTTCCTCAGCAGGCCACAAGTATATTCTAACAACTATTGATTATTGCACAAGATGGTCTAAAGCTCAGTCTTGTAAGCAATGCACAAGTGAGGTAGTAATTAAATTGATTGAAGAACATATTATCACAAGGTTTGGTTGTGCCTTTTCCCTTGTCTGTGATAATGGTCCAACATTTGCATCTTTACGTTTTTCAAATTGGGCATTTGATTATAGTATTGTACTAAAGTTTTCAACCAATTATTACCCTCAAGGCAATGGAGTTGCTGAATCCACCAATAAAAACTTGCTTGAGGTCATCAAGAGACTGCTTGACAAAAACCCTAGAGAATGGCATACCCAACTTAGGTTTGCTTTGTGGGAAGATAGGATCAGACATAAGGCTACTTTAGGAACCTCACCTTACCATTTGGTTTATGGACAAGAACCTATGTTCCCTATCCACTTGAGGATACCTGTACTGTAGTTCATGCAAGATTATCTAGATCCCGATGATAAAACCTTAGCCCATTTAACCCAACTGCTACATTTGGAAGAAAAACATGATGCTGCAATTGAAAACTTTGCTAAACACCAAGGTATAGTGAAACGATGGTTTGACAAGAGAGCCAAAGTGAAGGCCTTCTGTATCTCAGATTTGGTGCTATATTGGGATAAGGCTCATGATAAGAAAGGCGAGCATGGAAAGTTTGACAAACTCTAGTTAGGTCCCTACCAAATAGCTGAAATTCTGGGAGACAACACGTATAGATTGAAGACTCTTACCAGTGAGGAACTCCCACTACCTATTAATGGGCAATTTCTAAAGTAGTACTTTTAGGCTTAGAGGGCATCTTTGCCTTCTCTTTGTGCACATAGTTCATCTTTTTTGTTCCTTCTTGCTTTTGTTTTTGTTTTAGTTAGGGTAGTTTGTTTTGTTTAGGTTAGTTACTTTTTGCTTGCTTTTTTTTCTTTTTACTCTTGTTTGGCTGGGGTCCTCCATTTCCTGAATAAGGTGGTAGTTGTGCATTCCTTCAAAAGGTCCTCTTTGGGCCAAACAATCTAGAAATTTCTTTGAGAAACTTTGGTTTTGCACTTGGGATCTTATTGTGGGTTCTATTGTTGTAACTCGGTGGTATGATGCTTGTTCATAGGAAAAGGGTCACTGGTTTAGTTCACTTGAAGTGATTTGAAGCCTTATGGTTCTCACATCTTAAGTAACCTTGAAAGCTTCTAAACGAATCTCGGTGATCTTGGGTTAGGTGGAAAATCTTATGATCCACCTTTGCCGCCACTATGATTCCCAGTCTAGTGAAGTTGAACACAAATTCATAGCCCATGTGATATTTATCATGTGCTACAAGGGTAGGTGATAATTTCTAGTACTCCTATCATAAGTAAAGTTAACTAAATAACTTATCAAGCAATTTACTCAAAGAGGTACTTCATAGTACTCTCATAACCTATTCAATTAAAGCTGGATGATTCAAGTAACTCTATTAGGGGCTATGGATGTCTACCAGGTAGTAGAGCAATGTTTGAGTAGAAACATAGAGACAACCTCATTGGGGCTATAGATGATTGAATGGTAGCGAGGTAATGTCCAAGGTAGTTCAAATTGTGAGTATCATTTATGTAGCTTAATGTAAGTGAGCCTTGATGATCTTAGTTGCTGAAGGATGGGAATGAATGCAACTATACACACTTAGACTTTCAAAATATGGATGGTTCTACTGAGTTAGTGGTCTCTAGTGTTTTGATCTTGTATTATGTTGTCTGAGTTTAATAAGTGGGAAATGCAGAGATTCTAGGTTCAAAACTATCGTTTATCTTAGAAATGCTATGGAGCATTTCCCCAACCAAGTCGCCATTTGTTGTGCCTTGAACACACACCCCATTTTGCCAAATGGAGACCCCCTCTTTTGCTTTTTGGTTTGGTCTCATTCTGATGTTCTTGCTTGAGGGAGAATGGAATTGATGATTTGGGTGATTTTCTTGCATTTGGACACTTTGGTTTGATTGAATATATTTTGGTTATCATAATTAGAATGATTGAAATGGGTTGATGTCATTTGGGCCTAAGAATTGGCCTCCCTGAGAAAATGCACTAAAGACTGCTTCTGTTGTAGTTTGCACTAATATTCAGTGTTGCCAGATATTAGAGTTGAGTCCACTTATCCACTTTTGCACTAAAAAGCCTCCTTATCAGACTTAGTGTTGAAATTAGAGGTTACTAGATATATCCGCTAGGCACCAAAAACCCCGCCAGAGACTCAATCGCTAAACACTAAGTGACAGCAAGTTTTGATGACATCATGGGATAATCACTAAAAGTGGCCATTGCCAGACATGTCCTGCAGGGTCTAAAATGCCTACTTTTTCACCTGCTTGGTGCGAGACACTCTCTCCTCTAACAAGATTTATGGCAGGTTTCAAAAGGTGTTTAAGTGGCTAAATTTGTTGAAAAGATTATCATTTGTATTCATACTTTCGAAATTACTTGAGCTCTGCATCTAAGCGACCCAACTACTATTTGTGCGATCCATTTGGCCAACTTTGGGCCAGTTTCAAGCGTGGATTTCGACAATTTGTGCTCTTCTACAATAGTGTTCATATTCACAGGTCAGTCCCTTTATCTTTTAGGATTTTCATTGAAGTTGCCTGTGTTTTCATGGAGGGATTTTGATGGTTATTTACCTTGTCTTTGGATTTCTATTTCTTTTTGAACTTTTGTGCTTGATTATTAATTCTTTGAGTTTGTAATTTTTAACTTAGATGACGTATTTAGGGTATGATGAATTCATCAGTTAGGGATATGGTAGATATTGAAAATTGGAAACCCTAAGTTTAAACCTTATTCCTATTGACCGTACAATGAAAAAACACTTGGAAAATTTGCTTAAGGGTCTTGGGAGTGATTTAGTGCTGATTTACCATGTCTGACACCCTCAATTTTTCTATTGATCCCTTCATGGCCATTTTTTTCCACTCAAACAAACCTAGAACCTTTTACGCTAAATCCTTTGGATGCGGGATGTGTCTAGCACCCTCAAAAATCTCTGCTAGGTCCATCTGGGATTATTTTTCCCACCTGAGTGAGGTTTACGTCTATAGTGCTAAATTGTCCCCCTACCGAATATGTTTGGCAGGACTGAGAAACTCCTCTATCCGGCATCTGTCTAATTCTTTTCCAATTTCTATCAAACCTAAGTCTTTGATGTTAGCGCTAAAATAATACCTTACCAGACATATCCTAAAAAAGCCAAATTATGTGCAAGTCTGACATGGCTCCAAAAGCCCGCTTGTCTAGTAAAGGTAGGAAATCTCGCTTTTCCATGTAATGAACTCAAAAGCTCATCTCAAAGGGTAAATTTGTTTCAAATGGTATGTTTAAGATTGGTTTCATCTATTACATTTAAGATACTTGTTCATTATGTATGAAAATGCTTGGAATTTTAATGGGAATATCAAACATTGCATTTTCTAAATACATCTCGCAACAAGGTAAAAGCTCGTTGACTACTGAAATAACATTAACTCATGAATTTTATATCAGAATATCTAAGGGATATGAATAAAATGAGTTCTTTATAAGTCCTTATGTTTTATTTATAGTTCATAAGCGATAAATCATGATATATCCTACAAGTGGCTGAAACCTTGCTTTTTAGTTTAAACTCTACACTAAGGAAAATTATGAAGGAAAATAGTTAGTATATACCACTTGATATCTCATAGGCTGTTAAGCACCTTCAAACTTAGGTCTAGACCAATTGGTTAGTATTTTGAAGAAGTTATTCATTAGAGCTCTAGCCTACAAGATAAATGTCTATTAGGGCTAACAACATGAAGTATGAATTCAAGGGGCTCCCACCTGCTAGCAGAATCACATCGGCTCGAAATAACATCGGAGACACTGACCTAGGTCATATAGACCTAGATGACTTCATATTGATGGTCTTTGGATCCAATCCAATAGAATGGATTAGGATGATTAGGGACAATGGAATTGCCTAAGTTGTTTCCTTCCTCACCATAGTACAATGCCCTAAACTTATCATAGCTTGTGGAGAAAGGTACCACCCTCTAACAAGAATAATGGTAGCCCAATATGGTAGGTTAGTGGTAGACTTCACTACCTTGGCCATTTCTGAAGCATTTGACCTTCCCCTTGCCCCAACTTTAATAGTGTTGAACAAAGAGTGTACTAAGAATTTGTATGAACAAGGCCCTGATGCCTGCAGAATCTAATAATCAATGACAAATGGATGAAACAAAGGAGGACAACACTATCTAAACTTCCTCATGTTCAGTACATAAGTGACTTCAAAGAAGAGATAGGAGATATGGTCACCCTTTTGAGTAGGATTATGGGATTGCCTTCAGCCTCAACCTTTGAGGGTTGGATATTTGCATATATTGAAGAAATTTTGAAAGGAGAAATGAAGATACACTAGGCCCAAATCTTGTGTAACAACATCCATGAGGTTTTTGTGGCCTTAAATCAAGACAAAGTGTTCATATGGACTTCTTATGTTGTGTATATGTTGGTGAGAAACTTTGTTTACCCTGTTCTATCCAAGTTGGGAGAAGTGGGCAATGGAAAATGGCATGTCAAGGTATATGAATGATATCCTCAATTGGAAATCTCCTAGTACATTGTACACTACAAAAGAGTTAATGATGCATTTACAATGCACCTTACAAGAATGTTACAAGGCGACATGTCCAGAAGGTTGTCCTTGGACGCCACCAATGTAGTACATGCATATGGAAGGTGGCACATTCAGTTCCCAAAGTTCACCTATCTCAAGATCCAAGGTTTCACTGGTACTCCTCACAAACTACCCAAATATCTAACTTACAAGGTAGTGCTCTTAGAGTTGACCAAGCAATTATGCACTTGTGCTGAGAAATTGAAACACCTACAAAGAGCTTCCATTATGTTCCCATAATCTTGGGTAGAGGACTCTTTTTCTGTGTAACTGTAGGGTTAGCAATGCATTTAGGTACAAAGCTTCAAATGATAAATCTACATTTGTACAAACCCATGACAAATTTTGACCATTTTGGTGTTATGGAAAGGCATGTTAGCAAGAAATTATTTCACAAAGAACATCTAAAAGATTTTTGGGCTAACTACTTGGATGAACATGGGGTGATTAGGAAAAGATGTTCAAGGTTATCCTTGGATTACATAAGATTGTTCAATATTGTGGAAGTTCCAGACCAACTCACAGATGATGACAATATGATACAACAAGATGCATTAAGGGTAGTGTTTGGTCAACCCATTCCACCTCCCAACTGGGTAGAAGCAGAAGAAACTTCTTTGGATGAGATGATGAGGCAACCACTTAGATGTACTAGAAATTGGGTCAGAGACAAAGTGGCTAGATTGATAAGAGCATGGGTAGTTTTAACATATACACAATAGCCCCAGTAGAGATTCAGTGATGATGAATAGGATGAACCACTTGAAGTAGAGGAAGAGCCAACATAAGGGGCCACAAAGGGAGAAGCTAAAGAGGTAGATAGTGAGGCTACAGAAGATGATCTCCTCCCACAAAGTAAAGAAAAACCTAAGGCAGATAAAGAGCCTCTAAAGCAATAGAGGAAAGATGTTAAATCATCAATCAGAACCAGGAGCTCAAAGAGAAAAGATATGCCTAGTGGGCCAAGGGAGACTTCTAGACTGAAGAAAATGAAAGGGCAACTGCCAAAGACTTGTTTCACAGATGCAACACCTCCTACTGCTTCCATTGCCTTTGCCCAAACTGTCAATAAGTCCTCAACTTCTGCTCCTGCAACAAGTGTTGTATGTCATGTTTCTTCTACTACTCCAAAAATGTCCTTGTCTCTTACATAAATAACAAATGTATACGCCTCTCTTCATCCACCCATCCCTTCCATGTCTTCTACCATTACATCCATTGCATCCTCACCTTCTGTATCTTCCATATCCATTTCATCTATCTCCTCTACCTCATCATCTTTCCCTTCCATCTCATCCATCACTCTTCCCCTTTTCTCTTCATCCTCACTATCCATTTCATTTTCTCCTTCACTCACCTTTCCACTTCTTGTCACCTCTTCTTTACCTCCCATCTCTACTATTCTTTCACCACCTTCCTTTTCCCTACCAACTCTTAGTCTAACCACTCCTCTTGCTATTTCTTCCATGCTCTCATCTCCTTCCATTCCTCCCTCGTTAGGTTCTGCAGCATTTGTAAACCTATCATAGATACATTTGCCTCCATCTGCCACTAATTCTTTTGCCCCCATCAATAACTCATTGGCCCAGCCATTCTATGATTCAAAGAAAGTGTCGATACCTACCTCACTCCAAGTGCCTTTACCGCCTAGGATTGAGAAAGTGTGTGCTATGTTAAACATTGTATCTAAAAAGGAAGTGGAAATTGAAGACATAACCAACAACCCTCCTACTGACCGTAGCACAATTGAAGTTGTAAACATAGAAGATATTCCATTCAAGGAGGTGGTAGATGATTCTATGTTGAATATTGTTGAACAAGTGATAGTAGAAAATTTGCAACAAATAAATCAAACAGAGTCTCATCCCAAGACAGATGCAATAAATGATGACGATAATAAAAAAGATACATATTCAGGTCCAGAGGTAGAGGGACATATTCATTCAGATTCTTTAAATAAGGAGGATGACCATATTGGTTCTCAAGAACATTCTTTAGCTACTCTTGATTGGCTCCTACAAAGGTTTAATAATCAATCCTCGATGTTGGAAGCAGTAGAGCTAGACTTAGATAGTTTTTGGGTCATAAATGAGAAACCAAAGATACAAAAAAGGGTATATAAAGATGCTTCTAGTTCTTGTATTGCACAGGTTGTTGTTCTACCAACACAAGCTAATAAAGAGGATGTGAGACTGGAAGATTATACTCTTACAACTCTCAACTTGGGGCTAGTCTCTAAAGCCCAAGTTGTAGATGAATTTAAAGATTTCATGTCTAACATTCTGGATAGAATAAACATGGATGAGATGATCAAGAAACAACTTAGACAACAAAATGAGGAGCTTCAGGCATGTATTCAATATCTAATAAAGCCAACTCTTTCAAAAGATGGATCATCATTGGCCACTTCTATTCTTTCTAAGGAGGAACTAGAAGCTTGTGATAACATTAGAATTACTACTTTACTAGCAGAAGAACGGTACCATAAAGTATTCGAGGAAGGATGTGAAGTTATTGATGAAGCTAATGAGTTGCATAAAGAATTTTGTACTCTGAAAGCAGAATGGGACAATTTTTTTTGAGGATTGTTCTAGTTATGATGAATATTATTCCTATATACATCCTCAGGTACTAGTAATGAGTAAACTCTCAGAAGAAGTTTTGATTGAAGAGAACATTTTGACTAAAGAAAGGTTGCATATGCTAGAGCATTGGTTGGAAATGATCAAGCTAAGGAGAGAAATTTTTGATAAAGCTGGGAATATATCAGAGCCAGCCAAAGCATATCTGCTGGAAGTAATTTATAGTTTGAATGATATGCTCAGGGCTACAACAAAAATGTATCTAGACGATACATCTCCTATTGGTGCAAAGGAATGCAAGGAGAAATTGCAAATACTTATGCAGGGAAATGTAGTACCATGCACAGTGGAGGATTTTGATAGAGTTAGTGACCTCAAGACATTATTTAAGGAATTCAAGAAAAATAAGAGGTCAAGAATGGTTGTGTATCCCAAATTTTCATGGGAGGTTGATACAATGAAATTTAGGATAGATTTCATAAAAGACCCTCAACCTTCTGATATCAATCCAGTATTAGAAGCATTTCCAACCTACAGGAACAGAGAGATAGAAAGAAATATAGTCTCTGTGGATGTAGATGACAAACAACAAAGTGATTCAGCTATCACATGACTGCCATCACAGCCACGTGAGTCCACCAGGTTAGCACCTCTGAAGGATTAGTGCTAGTACTTCTGTGTTGTCTCCTTGCTCTTGGGAAATACTTCTGTTGTTATTAATGTCCAATGGAAATTCATTTTATTTCATTCAATGCAATGTAAAGTTGGATTTTTGTATTTTTTCTTATAAAGACAAAATTGTGCCTGTGAATGTAACAAACTAATGTTTATCATTTAATGCCATTTAATCTGGACCCTTGGTGTTGAGTAAATCTCCATTGTCAATTGAAAAACTCAGTATGGTGGCTCATCTATAAAAAGGCTTTCATTTTCTCTCTTTGTAAGTAAGATCTGATGATGAATTGTTGAGACTCTGCCAAAATTCTGATCAATACAAAACATGTTTTATAGGTTGTTGGAAAATTATGTTTATGTGTTGTCTCATTTTGGAATTCATGGTTCATTTCGATCTGAAATTAGATATAGTGCAATTGTAATGATGGATAAATACTTTGATATGTGATGAATTCCCTAGTTCATACCATTTGTGCTTGTTGATTGTAAGTTGCTTTGTATGGTTAGTTTGAAACTTGTTAATGAATTTAGTTCGATTGCATTGTAATATAGTTAAGCTACGCCATCAACTAGGTGTTTAATGAATGAATGTGATTTAAAAATTATAAGATTCCTTTGAAGATTGCATCATTTTCTGCAATATTGTGGTTTCTTAACCTAGTTAAATAGAAGGTGGTCTATTGAGGGTATTTTTTCTATCTACAACATATTATCCAGTTGTGATTTGTCACATAGGTTTCAATATCTCTCTCTTTACTCTTAACCTTTTACATTTTCTTTATACACATCTATTAGAACTAAGTGTTAAGTAGCATTCACATTGTTAATCTACTAGTAATTTTAGACTGAGTAGTCTACATCATTGAAGCATTGCTACACACTTTATTGTCATAGTTTCATAAACCCTATCATTGCATGTAAGTCCCCTTGGTTGGAATAGCAAAACACATATCCACTAAGTTATCTTGCAAGCTAAGACCTAGCTGTATAAACCTTGGGGTAGTCCTATTATGAAGTTTTGGGATAGGATTCCTTTCAAGAGAGGTGACATAGCTTGTATGTTACCTACATTGTTGCATGCTAAAAACACCATCAACAACTTAAACAAAGGGGTATACAAGGGTGATGATGTTTGTTCTTGAGAATTCATGATGGATAGATCAAAATTCAAGTGCAACATCAACACTATGATGAGAAGTCACTTCAAAGTAAATGATGATAAAAAAAGGGATGAGACTTCTTGATTTTTCATCGGTGTTGTCATTTTGGAGCTTTATTTGAAAGAAACTAGTAAGATTAGGTGGGGTTGAGTTTCTATTAAAAAATAGTGAGATATTCCAGAAAGAGAAAAAAAATACCTAAGATGAGCGGTGATAGGAACAAGGTTGATCCTATTAGCTATGGTAAATGGAAAAATGTTACGAGTTTGGAAGATCTTAGAGAGAGGGGGTTTTAACACTTATATGGGAATGGATGAGAGGGCATGACACCTTGCTGATCGCTAAATTTGTGTAGAATTGGGACAATAGGAAGGTGGTTGTGAAGGGTATGGATTTTGTTGTATCTAAGGAACTTGTGTCAAAGGCTGCTAGTCTTTCCTTGGAAGGTACTAAAGTCTTCAAGGATAGAAGAATGGGGGATGAGTAAATGTCTATCATCCTAAATAAAGACAAAGAACCTAAAAACTTGCACTCTAGATATGCTAGAAGCACCCTCAAGTCTCCTTGAGATGAAATAGCACTATGCTTAATGAGGTATGTCACTCTTGATGGATGCTTCAAATTAGTGTATTCATACAAATTTTTCCTTCTAAACTATTTTAGGAGGAATAAGTTAGTCTCCTTCCCCTTCTACATATTTTCCTCTCTAGATTTGTCCATAAAACATTGTAAGAAAGCCCTTGCTATAATCCCCCTGTATCGAGGCCTAATGTTGTTGATTGTTAGTAAATTTAAGTAGCTGAATCCCTCCATAGACTGACCTATCCACAAGAAAGTTAGAAAAAAAAGTGTGATGGATTAATTTATCTCTAATTTTGAGGAGTCTAAGGAAAAGGTTAGTAGTTGGAATAAAATTAGGTGTAAATTAGGATTAAATTCTAGCTTTGAGGACTCCTTTGAGAATGAACTTTTAATCAAGGAGATTTGTATTGGTAGTGGTGGTCAAAGAGAAAGTACAAGGAAAATAGAATAACATTCCATCTAGATGAAAAATGTGGAAAAGCCTCCTATCTCTTAGAAGGGTGGTGGAACACCCCGTACTTAGGAAAAAAGAAAAGACAAAAAGCCTTCCTTGGACTGACCATGGGTGATCCATTCCTAGGAATTGATAACCCCTACCCCCAAATTTATAATGAACCTAGTCTCCCCCATCCTAACCCCACATCTCTACAAGAGGTTGTTGATGACCTTTTTATTTTCAGCCAAAGCATTGCTACCCTACACTAGACTTTTGATATGCAACACAAGTTGATAAAATGGTTCTACATTGAGATTAGAAGACTCAACATTAAAATGAAATTATGACTAAAAGTTAGAGTGGGGAGAATCAACTATTGATGGAGAAGTAGAGGAGAATTTTCTAGAATTGGGATGCTAATTGTTGCAAGGTGTGTGCCCTTAGTCTCCTTGTGTTGTGTAGTGCAATGCTTGGGTTCGTGACAAGTCTTAAATACCTCTCGTGGATTCATTAACTCTGGTGGTTGTATTGAGCATTAATAGGTTGATCTTTTGATACAACAACAACCATCTTGCTAACTATTGCAAGGTGTGCACCCTTGGTCTCCTTGTGTCATGCAGCGTAGCGCTTAGGTTCGTGACAAGGCTTAACTGCCTCTCGTGGATTCATTAAGTCTGGTGGTTGTATCAAGCATTAATAGGTCAATCTTTTGGTGCAACGGTAACTGTATTGCTAACAAATTGCTGCAAGGTGTGTGCCCTTGGTCTCCTTGTGTTGTGCAGTGTAGTGCTTAAGTTCGTGACAAGGCTTAACCACCTCCCGTGGATTCATTAACTCTGGCACTTGTATCGGGCATTAACAAGTTGATCTTTTGGTGTAACGGCAACTATCTTTGCAACAATTGGTATTAGAGTTTGGGTCACAGGTTCAAACCAATCGCTTGCACTGGGGGGGATAATTGTTGCAAGGTGTGCACCCTTGGTCTCCTTGTGTTGTACAACATAGCACTTGGGTTCGTGACAAGGCTTAATTGCCTCCCTTGGATTCATTAACTCTGGCAGTTGTATCAAGCATTAATAGGTTGATCTTTTGGTGCAATGGCAACCATCTTGCTAACAATTGGTATCAGAGCCTTGGTCATAGGTTTGAACCCCTTGCTTGTGCTGGGGGGATTGTTGCAAGGTGCCCACCCTTGGTCTCCTTGTGCTATGCAGCACAGTGCTTGGGTTTGTGACAAGGCTTAACCACCTCCCATGGATTCATTAACTCTAGCAGTTGTATCAGGCATTAATAGGTCTATCTTTTGGCGCAATGACAACCGTCTTGCTAATAATCCTACATGTCAACAAGTTACAAGATGATTTGTCTAATTAGGAGAGATCTGATGTTATTGAAGAAGAATTTTTGAAGGGGCAAGATAACTAGGATGTGAGGATTTGGGCTCTAGAATAGGAAATGACTAAAGGTAAGGAGAACTTCAATAGGTTCATGAAGGTTAATATAGTTGAAATCAAAAACATCAATCAGAAGCTAAGAATGATGAGTCGTAGCATTGTAGTTGAAGGAAAGGAAAACGAGGACATTGACCATAGCTTGAAGACCAAAAGCACAGAGAAGAAATACAATGAGGGGGAAAAGAAAAAAGCCCCAAGATCCTTAAGAGATTGATGATAGCCTCTATAAGGAGGAGTTAGAGGTAGTAGACACCCTTAAACAATTCCAATATGTTTTCCTTCTACTATTCTATTTTGTTGTTTTTCTCTATCTTTTGTTAGCTTTTGGCTAGGGTTTCATTGTGGACCATCTTTGGTAATGTTAAAGTTTTGCTAGTTGTAAAGGGTTTCCAAGGCCCATTCAAAACCTATTTTTTACCCCTTCAACAAGAACATTTGAACTTATATTTAGATTTGGATGGGAAAAGTTTTAATATTTCTAGCTCAAATATGGATGACCTTTAAAAATGCCTTAGAATTACCTTAGATTTAGGTGGGTGGGAGTCCTAAAACTTGCCAAAGAAACTTGCAAAACCACCCATTTAGTGTTATTCTAAATTTTTCTATGGCTCCATCCTTGAAGATGATAGACTTTTTGTAAATAAATTTAATAAAACAAAAAGGGTTTGTAGTTGAAACTATTAAGATTCTAAAAATATAATATATGCCTCATTAATTTTTTAATAGGTATTTATTAATAATTTTCTAAATACACTATGTCTAATGTCTTGATAGATATACATATTGAAAAACATTCATAACTTTCAAACTATTTTTTTTTTTAAATCCAAAAGATGTGTCATATTATAGGCTTTATTAGCTATAGGTTATAAAAAATGTTTTAAATTGCATATTTTTTTGACCAAGTTAGGTTGGCTAGAAAATTATTTTTAATATTTTTAAAAGTTCAAAGTAAATAATTGATTAATATTATTTATTTATTAAAATATTGAAAAAAATATGCATCACATTCACTCATGTTTCCTCTAATTAAATCCAAATCTTGGAGGAATTTTTTTTTTCTTTGGTTTATACTTATGTTGGCTAGAATGACACCTATTTCTTACATTTTTCTAAAAAGTTTTAAGTGACCCTCATTGAAATATCTAATTTTCACCAAACTAATTTTAAAATTTTCAAAAAAGGTAGTAGTTCATAAACTACATTCAATTTCCTAAAACTCTTATTACTACCTTATTTTCAAATTGTGTCAATAAATCATTTAATGTTTGACATGAAGTTACTTAAGTCTATTTTTAGCATTTTCATTACCACATAGGGGTATTGTTTGGCCCATCATTATCCTACACTCACCCTATCATCACTTTTATAATTACAGCTTTATTTTGTTTATTTACCAATGGATACATTTGTGTGGTGGTGAGGAGGATGCCTAGAGTGAATAATCTCTCGAATAAATTTTAGCATTTTGTATCTCTTCTTTTTCCTCCATTGTTTCCTTTTTTTTCCTTTTTCTTGTTTCCTATTTCCTACTCTATTTTATTTATTGGTTCCTATGCTTTGTACTGAGAGTCAATGCCTTAGGTTTCTTCGGAGGTAGTTGTTCTGAAGGCACTTCTTCCTCTTCTTCTACTACCTCCATTTCTGTAGTGTTTGTTGTTGTTGTTGCTGTAGTATATTCCCTTGCTTGTTGTACTTCTTTCTACCCCATGAGGAGTCTCCTTTCTTCTTTTCACTACTCATCTCTAGCAAGGCTTCTGTGACTTCTCCCTCTAGTTATTTGTTTTTTTTCTACTTGTGTTTGCAGTGATGAAACACTTAGTCTTCTCCTTGTAGTTATCTATGGTGATATATTTTCTAATTCTTCTTTTTCCAAAGGTTTGTTTGTGTTTAGGGTAAAATTGGGATTGTCTAGTTTTTAAGTGTTTAGATGTTTGAATCCTCCTTTCACCCTATACATTCAAGGATCTAGGGTCGAGTGGCAATTCACTATCATACCCTAGATCACTGTGAGATGTAGGGAAGCTTGGATTAGGGTGTTTAATTATCAAGTTTCCTTCTCTCATGCTCAATTAACCATTAAAACCCTAATTTCACAAATACGACTATAAACAGAAGAATAATAGAAAAGCACTTGTAGACGGAAGCAAAATATCAAATCACAGAGTACTTGTTTTCAGGGTTCCAAGGCAGAAAAGTCAGGGACAAAAGAGTGGGTGCCCAAGTCCAATGCCCTACTTTTTGTCCAGATCTGGAAACTCAGTCTGCAACTCTTCGCTACTGTCTTAGAGATTTTCCTGTCATGGAAGTTGGAGAACTAATGAGTAGGCACCCAAGTCCAGGTGGTTGTTTTTCCTTCTATTCTGTAATTCCAACACTTCAAGATGCCTTCCTGTAACTTCACTTTTCCTAGCTTCGAAACCTATAACCTGCAACCATGAAAACTTTGGGAGGGCGTTGTGGTGTTTTAGAGGCTTACCTCAATCAAGCCTCAGAGGACATTTACATCTCCAAACACCGTTGTCAGATAGAGAGTGTGTGCCCTTGTGAGGCAGAGGCAAAAACCAAAGGAAATGATAATGAAAACATAATATAATGTCACCTTGTAGTGAAGATATCATGGGAGGAAGATGCTCTTCATTCCATGATGAAGTGGATGCTCAAATCTGCAAACACAAACACATAAACCACACAAATCTACTCTTGCAACACAATGAAAGCCTTGAATCACCTTGAGAACACTTGAACATCACAATTGCCATCTAGTTTACAAATGAATGCCTAAACATGCTTTTATATACAACTACAAACACTCCCGCCAAGAAATTCATAATTCAAACTTACCATGTCGGCTTTGGACCCAAATAACAGTCATAAACTAAGACCCCAAAATTGGGGCTGCCCCAAAATAGGGCAAGACTAGGGTGTGGGCACCCAAGTCCTCCCCCTATTTTGGGTAGGCTACAGCTCAAGGGGTCCTCCTAGGTCCCATTTGTCATGTTACCTAGGGCTCATTCCATTGGGATGCCAAATTATGAAGTAAGATGTCCTAAATGCATGCAAAAGACAAGGGAGCTAAACCTTATGAGGGAAAAGCCCCTAAGGGGACATTTTCTGATGTTACAGTTTGTTTATGAATTTCTTATTTCAAACCTTAGAGACTTTGATTTTAGGTGCTATAAGTGTTGCAATTTTGATGGACCTACTTTGAGTGAAAGTGATGAATCTGAGAGTTTTGTGACCTATGGTGCGGTGGGAGCCTTTGATATTCCCCACTTTTTATGTATTTTCTCTTTGTTCTTTTGTAGGTGTTCCTTAGCTCTTTGTTTTGTTTGTTTATGAATAAACTCTTAATATGTGCCAAAACTTGCCACATTTTTATCTTTAGGAAGGGCTAGTAGTGCCCTAGCATTTACATGAATTTGTTAGAACATGTTGATATACTGAGGGGGGATGAATCAGTATAAACCAAAACTTAATCAAATTCAACTTTATTAACTAAAACCTTTTACTACCTTAAACAAAAGATAAAGAAAATTAAGTAGATCAAATCAAACACATGATAACACAACCATAACACCATATTTACGTGGAAAACCCTATAAGGGAAACCACGGTGACCAAGCTACTTGCATCTATTATCCAAATCCAGCCTCACAAATAATGATAAAACTTTAATTACAACAAGTTTTAGGGCTACAACCCAAGGGAGGACACACTGCTTGAAGTACAATGCAACAACACTTACAAAATGAGGCTACAACTTCTAAACATCTCACTCAACAAATCTCACTGATCAACTTCCCCCACAACATCAACACACTTAACTCTGACTCAAACCTTCACTTCCTTTCCACATCTTCACATCCACACTCACTCACTTTCACACTCATTCACATAACCTTGCACACTCTCATTCAGTCACACAATCCACAACAAACAAGTTCTTTAATTTATACCTTTCGCAAACAACAAAATCTTTCTCCTACATCGGCCAAGATGAAACATGTATATATGAAACGTGCAATGACCATACCAAGTTGGCATCCAAAAGATGTATAAATCTAATGCGGTTCAAGCCAAGTGATAACTAGGACCTATTATTCATTAACACATTCTTCGAAGCTAGCACACACATCCAAACATCTAGCAGGGATTGTCAAAACACTTGAGGTCAGCCCAGCAAACACTTTTCCTTCCACAAAATAGCTTCAAACCAAGAGCGGTACTAGAGAGACCAATTAGCATCATGTGGATCATTTCACAAGAAACATAAGACTTCCACAAACCTTCTCAACATTCCTTCCTTTGAAATATATGGTTTCTTTCCGGTGCAAGCAAATAGATACTAAACTTGGTATCACATACAAACACTGAACACACAGTCTTGAGATCTAAAACGTTGAGAAACTAACTTGTAGTGCACTTCAACACCTGAAACTTGAAATGAACAAACATATAGACTATCTGAACACATCCTCCAAACATCAAATCCAAAAGATGAAATGCGGTGGCATTTTCTTTCTCCTCTAGATAACCCTCATCAATAATAAGATATGTCTTTGCTCTGCTAACTCTGGAGAACCTTTGTGGTACACCTTATCATCTGAAACTTGGATGTATCATTCTTCTCATCTGTATTTGACTATTATTCAAACCACATCATCATAACTTCTAATTCGGAGAAATATAGAGCATTTCTTTGACTTCTCTGAATGTATCAACATAGGAACACTGGCTTCACTCTACGAGCTCTAGAATCTTCTGTGATAACTTTCAACCTCTAAAATTAGGAACATACAACCTTCACACTTGTCTCTAACTCCCAAACCGCAAGATCATACCTTCAAATGTGGAGGAATGCAGAGCATTCTCCTGAGCTTCTTCATTGCAACTTCTAATGCCTTATACTTCCTTAATCTTTCTCTCAAGATTTAAGTAGTGCTTTTCATTAAGAAACAATGAATACAACACTTACTATACTAAAGACTCCATTCACCTTTACCTCACAACTTCTCTGATCTATTTCTTTATTACTCCTTTATCCTCTTCTTTGATTACCTCAGCATATAATTTATCACTTTGGATTACTATCCTTTAGCATGTCTGATCATCATCTAATCATCACTTCCACTTCTAACCTTCAGTAATATTGACATCAATGACAACACATATGCAACAATCTCCCTCTTTAGCATTGATGGCAACACTTAACCTAATATGCAAATTTCTCCCCCTTTGACATCAAGGAGAAAGGTCCAGTGGTCTTCCTCTGACTTGATCTTCCTTTAGGTCCCCCTTTCTGTATTAACCTTGAACTACCTTAACTACTTCTTATCTATTAGCTCCCCCTGACTAATCAATCCTTGTCAGCTACTTAACTACCTTCTCCCCTTGAGAGGTAGCCTTCATCAATCTAGGGATAAAGATATGCCTTGAACTACTCCCCCTAGATAGATGCACCATATATGCATCTAGTTAAAAGGAGGGGCAGTCACCCCTAACTTCTGTCTCAGATACTCAAATGTGTCCTTAGAAAGTGCCTTTGTAAATATGTCTACAACTTGATCCTTTGTAGGTACATACTCCAATCTGACTTCTTGATTTGCAAACTTTTCTCTCAAAAAGTGATACCTGATAGATATGTGCTTGGTTCTAGAATGCATTACTAGATTCTTTGAAATATTTATGGCACATGTATTGTCACAAAGAATAGGAATAGACTTATCATATTCTACCTTAATAGCTTTCAATGTTTTCTTCATCCATGATACTTGAGTGCAGGAGGCTGCTACAACTATATACTCTGCCTCTGTTGTTGATAAGGACACTAAATCCTACTTCTTACTAATCCATGAGATCAACCTATCTCCCAAAAAGAAAGATCCTCTGTTGGTACTTCTTCTATCATTAATACTACCAACCAAATCTACATCAGTATAAGCACTCAAAGAAAAATAATCACCCTTCTGATACCACAACCCATGTTTTGGAGTGCTCTTCAAATATCTAAATATTCTCTTGATTGATTTTACATGTGTTTCCTTAGGATCTACTTGAAACCTTGCAACCAAATACACAACTTGCATGATGTCAGGCCTAGATGTTGTTAGGTATAGTAGGCCCCCAATCATAGATCTATACAGAGTTTGATCAGCTTTAGGTGACTCATCATCTTTACTCAGTGTTTAGTGGTAAAAAGAGGGTTTAGGTTTAGTTAGGTTTCAAAGGCAAATCCTCCCTTCACCACCAACATTCAAGGGCATATCAACCAAGTTGAATCTCCACTAGTAGGAGCATTCACCTATTAGGTTAGGCTACCACTTGGAATGATGCAGAAGTTTAGATGTATCAAACAATGTCTCAATTTAATGCACAATTTCACTTAAAACCCTAAATATGCAAAATAGTAAGGAAATTATCAAATTACGACAAATCCTTTCAAACCAAGGTGAAGGACATAGATATTTAACTCACTATTTTTTGAAGTCCAGAAAGCAGAACAGTCAGGGACACAAGGACTAACACCCTAGTCCAAGGTACAGTTTTTGTCGCGGAGTCTGAATCTTCTTACTACACTGATCTACATTATATTCCCTATTTCTACCTCGGGGAAAATGGAGGACACAGGGATTAATACCCTTGTCCCCAAATGTTCACCAGAGTCCTCTGCTTATTAGATCCTAAATTTTTTATGTCTGCAACCTCCTTTCCACAACTCCACTCCGCAAAACTCAGTCCCTATAACCTACAATCATAAAGGAATGTGGGAGGGGGTTGTGGTGTTTAGAGGCTTGTCTCAGTCAAGCCCCGGAGAGACATTCAAGTCTTCCAAACACCGTTGTCAGATAAGAGTGTGTATCCCAACAGGATAGAGGCAAAAAATCTAAATGATAAATAATTGAAAATATAATAGATATCACCTTGAAGTGTAGATCTCATGGAAGGAAGATGCTCTTCATGCCATGAGGAGATGGAGTCAAATATGCAAATACAAACACAATAACAACAAAGTATTGCTTTACAACACAATGAATGCCTTGAATCACTTTCACAAAATCACAATGCTCATCTCCTTTCCATCTCTAGTTTTGCAAATGAACCCTAATCATGCTTATATATGCAACTACAAACATTCCCCCGTAATTCAAACTTGAGATGTCAGCATATGACCTAAATAACGGTCATAAAGCTGACATTTAAATTTAGGGCAGACCTAAAATAGGGCAAGACTAGGGCGCTAGCACCCAAGTCCACCCTCCTGTTTTTGTTTAAGAATCATCAAAATAGCACCCTTAGGTCCTATTTGCCATAATACTTCAGGGTTTTCTCATCGAGAATCAAAATTATCATGCAAGATGCTCTAAATGCAATTTAAGGACCCATGAGCTAAACCTTAAGAGGGAAAAGCCCTTAAGGGGACATTTTCTGACATAACATTTAGCCCCCACTTTAATGTATGTATAAATGCAAAGCCAAAAGATGCATTAAAGTAAGGTCAACAAACATAGCAAACATGCCAAGCACGGTGAAGACATGCCAAGCACATTAAAGATAGTAACAGACACACAAAACACAAAGAAGACAGTTACAGTCACGCAAAACATGGAGAAGACAACATTGAAGGCACACAAAACACAGTGAATACAATGAATGCAGTGATCATTTCTTTTTCTTTTTCTCATATATATATATATATGAAATGCAGATTCAAGTACAAGGAAAGTAAACACACAACCCATAGTGCAAGAGGGACTCATCGCCACCAGTCTTTAAGACTGCACATGGGGCAATAGACACGCAATATAAATCTCAGAGTGCAGGAGGGACTCATCGCCATCAGTCTTTATTAAGGTTGCACTTGAGAACAAACACACCATATAAATCAAGCATGCCATACAAATCCCAAAGCATAGGAGGGACTCATTGCCACCAGTCTTTAAGACTATGCTTGGGAACAAACACGCCATACACACACACATAGAAGACACAGAGAAAACACGACAGACAAGCGATAAAAAGAAAAACTATTGCTAGGTTCGTAGCCATCTCAGACACATTATAGACACACACCGACGATTGGGCTTCGCCACAACAATCACTGAAGACATGCTTAAGGGTTAAGATAGTCTCAGATCTGCTCCCCACCTCTGTAGAGGACTTTTAGAAAATGACAGGATGTGTAATCTCCTCGAGAAATACACCATCCCCACCTTCGCAAAGGGCTTAAGATAAAAAGGATATACACAATATCCCACCTCCGCGGAGGACTTAAATGATTGCAATAGATTCAAGATTTACAAACACACTTTACTAGCATCTAAATTAGACAGCTTACCTTATATATGCCCCCACCTTAAGGTGGTTGATATCGTGTACCGATATCAAGCACGTTCAGGTAGAGATAAAACACACAAGGGAACACGATCTCTCACAAAGCCCATGCCCCCGGAGGTGACATGTACTTTATGATCGCCAAATGTTCCCACAAACACACAATTCCCTACAGGAAAAGGTGTTAGCATCCATATAATCATGATAAATAACAATGCATGTAATCATTCACATAAAGAGCTGAGGAAAACAAGATCCAAGATAGACAAATTGCATGGAGTAGTAGTATTGTTATGTTTTGTAAGTGTGATAAGACAACATCAAGATCACATGGAGTGATTCTACTAGCCAAGCGTCAGATAATGTATAACAACCCCATTGTCATGTATGGACTAGGTCCATTTTTTAATTTCTCACTGAAGGGACACTAGGTCCGCATCAGTATAATATGTTTTTTTGTCATCCACCTACTAGAATCACGAACCCATTTTTGGGTTCGAATGAACACCACTGTTCGAGCGAACCCCTCCAAAACTATTTTTTGGTGCACGGGCAATTTTCCTTCCTCAATGCAATTGTAACCCAGTTATGTGGGATCACCCATTAATAGATTTTAGGGCCCCACTTGCTTCTAGACAAGGTCACTCCCTTTGGTCAATGTTGGCATGGTGGCTATTAGGGTAGGTCAATGTTGTCGTGTTGGTTGTTAAGTCTTGGTTAGCCTTGGCCCTCTTGATCCTAAGACTTCTAAATTTTACAAGCAACATCTAGAGGTGATCTTAAGTATATTCCTATTAGGCAATTTAATTTTGTAGTTGCACCTATGCACAATTTTGCAATAATCTTTAATTTTTATACTTAGTTAATTTCCTAATTTGTTGATTTATGCATCTTGATTGTCCAATTTGAGCATAGTTTGTCAAATACCTTGTCAATTGTCAATCTTAGCTCTAGTGATTGTGAATTAGTGTTAGGCTAGTTGGAGATGTTTTTAGAAAACATTAATGTACACTTTATTTTCACACATATTCATGCTCTAGAAGAACCACTTTTAAAAAGTTAACACACCTTTTTACACGTCACTTTTAATCCCAAAACCTTTTAAAGTTCATTGTTTTGGTTCTTTCATGGAGAAAAGGGAAGAGAGATAAGCCAAAAAAATGAAATTGATCAGAAAACTTCAAAATATTTTCCTTTACCATTTCGACTCCAAAAATCTCTAAACCCTTTAGTGACTCTTTCCTCCATTCACATTCAAACTAGATATTTCCAAAATGGATATTTCACTTTAGATCTTTCACTTAAGATATATCACTTATATTTTTAATAAGTTAATGCATGTAGTATTCCAATAATCATTTTAACCTTATTGAATTTCCCCTTATACCGATAAAAAATGTAAAATTATGCATTAGATTGACAATAATTAAATACCAAATGATGAATTCATCATACAAGTCATTGCTTGCAAAAAGCACACACACCCACACCAATTTAGATTATCAAGTTACAAAGTAAAACAACAATTAACTTGAATATATAAAATTCCTCAACAAACCATACTATGGCGCGGAATATATAACAAACATAAAGATTATGTTGTGTAAAATAATAATGTAGAGGCATGAAACTTAGTATCTTCCTTTGTATGCTATGGAAAATTTAAAATATGAAATAATTAAGAGTGTACTTATATAGTTATACTCTATATTGAAATATAGAAACATTCTTTTTCATAACAACATTAGAGATAGTAAGAATTCTTAAAATTTGTACATTCTAATGCAACACCCCTAAATAATGTAAAGAAGTCACAAAATGCAACATTCTTTTCCATGAATAACAGTATTAGAAATAGTAATATAATTTAAAATTTGTACATTCTAATACAATACTCTCCAATAATACAATGAAGTCACACAATTTGATGAAGTCAAAATAATTATTATTAAAATTATAAATTATATATTATATAAAATGTTAATAATTTTTTTTATTAATGGTAAAAAATTAATAATATCATAACAATAATTTTCTTTTTGTTTAAAGAAATAAGAGTGGTGAATGACTTCATAATTTTGAAGGTGATATTTGTACCAAAGGATAGCTTTTCCTTCTCTTTCTAGGAGAGTGGTGGTGGTAATTTTTACATGGTAAATGACTCTATAGTTTTGTTAAAATAAAATTGTACTAATCAGTAACTTTTCCCTTCGCCCCGAGTGAAGTGGCGACGGTGATTTGAAATGTTGATAGAAATTAATTATTGATCTGAAAAAAAATAAATTAAAAAATTAGTTCCTATGGCATCTTGCATTTACTTATCGGGGCAAAATTCTTGCAAAATCAGTCATTGGTTCGCTTGCGGGAAAAAACCCATACAAATTCTCCCGCCTATTTGCAGTAAGTGTCATATCAAATATATATAATATAATATAAATAGGTCTTGATTTTGACTTAGATTTTGCAATAATAATAATAATAATAATAATAAGTTCAAAGAATCGGAGGCGGGCCCTTATTTAGTCGTCACTGAAGCGTAAGAGTAAAAAATGTAGAGAGATCAGAAACTGTGTTTCCATATGACCAGGGGACTATGAGTCTCCGACATTGCAGTCAACGTGGCGTACAGAGCCCCACTTCCAGCCTTTCCTGTCATAATCATTCACACCACCATCTCATTCATACATGGGATGTTATGTGTGGTGTTCATGGACTTGTATGTATAGATGCATGCATATTCATCCATATTTAGGGATGGACATGCCATGGGATTGCTTACCTACTACCTGGCCTAATCCGCTTTCGCTGTTTCTCATATTCAACTTTCCCACGGGTGGATGGAGAATCGAGATGAGACGGAGATGGAGAATGGGCGTTTCCGAAGATTTTTATCGATTCTTCGATTCCAACGACGGTGAGTGGCTTCAATCCACTCTGAGTTTTTACCTTTCTGCTTTGATTCAGTTAGGTATCTGGTTATTCCTTTTCTTTGCAAATGGGTTTGTCTTTTGTTTTCTGTTAAAGTTTGTATGTAGAGAACAGGAAAGGATTTTTTAAAGAAGAGTCAAAACCCTAGCCCGCATTAGAGGAAATGTTGAGTGTTATCTGTAGTTGTTGTTTTATTGGGTTTTGCTGTCACATTTTGGCTGTTTTCTGAATCGCTGACTCTTACTTTTGAGGATATGACAGTCTATTTTATCTTTGTGTTGATGGGCATCGCCTGTTTTTCCTTTTTAACAACCCAAAGGCTTTTATTTTTGGAAAATCAATCCCTTATTTTGTTCCGCCTTTTTGATGGGATGAAGGCTTTAGTAAAACGCTGCAGCAGCATGTCAAGTGTATATCCAGCGTATCTGAGCCATTCTATTTCAAAATAAATTACCTTGGCAGGTCACAGGAAGCTTGACTCTTGAGCGGTTATCCAAGTTTTTTCGCTCCTGGGTTCTTGTTCTTCAATACATTACCTTGACTTAAATGCAAGCTTTGGAAAAGATAATTTAGTCTCCGCATGTTTTGATCTTTGACAGAAGCCGGGAAGATTAAGGGAAGACAATAGTTACGGCTTATTTTGGTTTTTCTGAGTGTTTTTGGTCACGGGCAGAATTTTCTTCGGATCTTTCTTTGCCAGTTTTGATATTCCTAAAAAGTAGAGATGGACACTGTACCCAATTCGCACGAATGTGCCGCTGGAAATGCTTGGGAATCCCGCAAGAAATCTGATCAGGATTCACAAATGTTGACAAATCCTGCCAATCCATTCGAAGGCTCGATCCTCATTAATACCAGAGTATTTTCCCAAGGTTTCTCTATTCGGTAAGTTGATTGTATACATTTCAAGCCCTATGTTGTTTCCTTCAATATTAATCTATGGATGGTGATAATAAAAGCAGGTTTAATTTGCAGTGAATATGTGGGCAAAGTTAGAAATGTGAACATCAGGAAATCATGGCCTTTCTCGGAGAATCTGCTTGACGATTGTTTGAGAGAAGGTCGAAATGAGGTGCTTCCAGCTCTTGACAGACCGACTTACAGATGGTGGGCATCTCAACATTCCTTCCAAACTGATGGGGAACTCCAACAATTGGGTAAATCGTTTCAGCGTCATGGTGGTCAGCCGGAAAATAATACCGAGGGGATTATTGTATCAGAAGTGGATGCGGCCATTTCAAAGGATCTAGAAGAACAAATTAGAAAACTTAGCACAGTCAAGATTTCTGGACCGGACGACAATACTGCTAACAGAGAAGATGGTATAAAGAGAAAAGAAAGTAAATACGAAAGGCGGTATAACTATGGCCACCGCCATCGTTCTTTAGTAGCCACTTCAACTGCAAAAATTACTTCGCAGTCAGATGGTGAGAAAAAGCTGCCACGGGTACAGGAAAAGGGAAAGGCTGATAGTGATAGTAATGTAGATGTTGCTACAGGAAACCAAAACCAGAACGGAAAACCGGACACTGCTACGCTTAAAGCTCCGGCGACCGAAGGGCAGGTACAAAATTTTGCATTTGATTTTATGAAGGGGGAATCGAAGTCATTCACAGATGCAGGTATCGGAGAGGAAACAGAAAGGCCGAAGAAGGCTAGAAAAATGGCGCGAGATCAGGTACCGGCGGGGTCAATTTTAACTCAGACTGAGAAAAACAAAATTGATAATCTGAATCTTGAGGGAACTAAATCTGAGTCGGTAAACGTTTTTGACATTAGCAGTAATGATGTTTCGGGACTCAAAGTTTGCCCAGTTTGCAAAACATTTACCTCTACCACTGTAACAGCTGTGAATGCTCACATGGATGATTGCCTTGCACAAGCATCTAATGCACAGAAAAAGCATGGTAAAATACAAAGACAGAAATCAAGGGCACAAAAGAAGCGCTCAATAGTTGATATTTGTGCTGCTGCTCCACCAGTTAATGCTACTTCGGATTTGTCAGAAAACTTGGCGACGGATACATCAGCCGGCTCAGGCAAAGCTAATTGCAAGCTAAAGAAAACCATGGTGCTTATGGACACAGGAGTAGGAAACGGAACAACTATCAGTTGCAAACGAAAAAGGACAATTGGCACACATTCACAGGAAATAGGGAAAGCTGGAAGAAGAAAAGCTGAGACAGTAGAAACGAAAAGGAAACGGCAACGGCTTCGTATAATATCCAGTGTTAGCAAAGGAGTTAAGGTATGCCGCATATCTTATTCACATACTTTTCGTTTCGATTTGCTTACTGCTTTGCGATTTTAATTATCGGTTTGCAATATGAAGATTTTTAACTTCAAAAGTAGATATAATTGCCATAGAAAATCAGAGATTTGATTTTGTGTTTCCTTTAATGAGCGAGGATAGACAATATAAATCCTACTGGTCTCATATTCCTAACAGTTCAATGGCATCAAAACTACCACTACCCAGATTGTAACAAACATTGGTAACAAACCAGTAGATGAAATGTTTGACGAAACGAAATGGATTTTTTTTTTCTACTAAAAATTCAGTGGCAAAAACCAGTAGGTACATTGATTTGAAACTTTCTGTCCATAATCGAAAATAATCATTTAACTTTCAGCCACTGCATACGGATGTGACTTGTGAGGACTGGTTGCTGGTCATTTTGCAATGCGTTCTGGCGGAAAACTGTTGTACTATTTATGTGAAGATTCAATTATGTAGTTTTCAGTTAAATTTAGTACACAAGAACTCATTTCTTATGACAACGAATGATTCATGCCACGTTATCCCAAGTTTATATTGATTCATGCCAGTATATTTATTTAGAGCGACAATTAGGAGATTTTTACCCCTACACAACCCTTTTGTTTCGTCCAACTGAATAACAGACATCTCTACAATATTGTTGTGAGCAGTTAGACTAACTACTGTTAAAACATTGTAAATAACAATTTTGCCGACTTTTTTCGGCCATTCAGCAGTTTAATTTAATCATCACGTCATACAGAAATGACTTGTTTATGGTAAGTTTCTGTTAGTGTTAGCTGCAATACGAAGATTTTATATTTTCGGCTCCAATGTAACTTGCCTCATGGCTTCCCTAAATTGACTGAACTTGTAGCCTTCACGCACAGAAGAGCTTAAACAGCTGATAAAAATTCTACGGACTTATCTTATCGAGAACATGGAGGACAGTGAATTGAACCAATAAGAAAAAGAAGTTGAAATATTTGCAGGTCGAAATTCAGAAAAACAGTCCGCACACAAAGTGCCGGCTGTTTAATGCAGAATGATTCGAATATTGGCTTAATATATGGACTTGAAAGAAAATAGATTGAAACGATCGCTTCAGTCACAACCTAATTATTGTCTGTAGAGCGATGTTAAATTGTTATTATCAAAGACCACCCAAATAAATATATGTATTCGTACTCGAACACTTACGTTTTAACGGTTTCAGTTGAAATCTCCTTTGTGAGAACTGAATTCGAATACTTGATAATCAAACATTTTCTACAGAATTAGTTTGTAAAAGGATATATATATAAGCAATTAGACGATAGCACCTTAATAAGAGTACTAAAGTGCTATTTAAAAAAATAAAAATGAAACGACAAATCTGAAACTGTAAGAGAATCTCCTCTTGTTTTGAGGAGCAATAATTTTCCAAGAGGAAAAACGTATGTAGTTGGGCTTGGCAGTAGTGTTTGTTTCTTTCGATAACAGAAAAACTGTGTCTTTGTCTATAAATGGCATGCCATTAATGTGAGAATTACATTGCTTTCTGAGGCAAAGATCATGAAAGTAATTGTGAATACAAGGAGACAGCTATTTTGAATTTTACGATATATGCCTAAATAATAAAAAATACAACTTATATATGAAATTCCATCGATGAGAAGGGATAACTTTAAATTAGAATGCTTCTGGTAAAATTGAGAGTTTTAAAAAAAAATCTAAGTATGGAAATATAATGATTATAATAACATATCATGGACTATGGAAATATAATGTCTATAATAATATTAGTTGTTATTATAGGATAGCTAATATATTTATATTTAAAAAATATATATTTATAATATGGCCATAGATATCTTCTAGAGCTTTACTTTTTGGGTTTTCCATACTTTTTGTGATTTTCTCACCTTTTTTCAATCCTTTTCAATTTCTTTTTTTATTTTTATTTTGATTTTTTCCAATTTCCTTTTTTTTTGTTTTTTTTAATTTTTAATTTTATTTTTTCAATTTCTTTTTTTGGTTCCATATTTTTATATTTTTAATTAAAAAAAAATGAGTGCTCTCATCTGCACCCCAATGTAACTGTAGAATGCCTCGACATAACAATATGGTGAGTCTGTAAAATTCCCAAAATCTAATTTAATACTATAGACTAGGGAAATATAATATCTATAATAACATTGGCTGTTATTGTACGATAACAATATCGTGAGTCTGGAAAGTTTTTTTTTCCCGACGTTGAGTTAATTATAGTCTGTGAGCCACTGAGACATGATCAAAATGAATTAAGGAAAAGAATCTGCAAATTTCAACAATATCTTCAAGAAAACGAATGAGTAATTGAGGGATGCTGTTCCTACACCTATGCCCATTCACAAATTCTGAATTGAATCCTTCCCCAGATTCTGTGGAAGAGATGAAGTCAACAATGTAACGGCATCATTGATTAAATCCAGTGGTGAGAGAAGGTATGGTGGATATTTGATTAATTATATTTATATTCGAAAAGATGGACAGTGTCAGAAACAGCCGTAAGACTCGGAGTGATAGTTTCGAGGCAACAAGTAACGGTACTGCTTTTGTCAGTGTCAATTTGATGTGAACGTAGTGCCAGCCTTTTGCTTTTTATACCTGCTTTTGTCCACTCACAGCTCACAATTAACCCCTTAAAGCTCCTCCACTCTGCGCAATGATGTCAAGTTTGTGCGAAATAATCCATTTCCGTTCCCTGAAAGGAACAACTCCTACTCCTACTCCTTGTTTAGCCCAAACTCCCCGCTGCCGTCCCACGCCCTCTCTCTGTGCGATGTGTACATACACCTAAAACAAGCAACCTGGATGTACATTCCCGTGGTGTAAATCCGTGTTCAAGCCAGCGCATAGTACTGTCGCTGACAGCTGGTCGCCCAAGATTCCCTTTCGGCCACGTCACTAGAACGGGAATGGTCCAGAAAGTCAGGAGTCGTCTACACCGTTCCGTACATCGGCAATTTCAACCACTTAAAGCTCTGGATTTCGCCATTCCGAGCAATAAATTTTTTATTATCGATTTCGCTGATCTTCAAAAAGATTTAATTGTATTTTACTAGCCTTACGACCAAATTGTTTTTTAAAATGTTTTTGTCCCACGCCGTCCCATGCCAGACTGGTTTTGTGTCGAACAGATCGTCAGTGAACTTTTTCCGAACGATTATTATTTTAAATGTTGCCTGCCTTCTTCCTCTTGTCCTTTGTTTTCTTCAGACGATGAATAACGGAAGGGTAGAAATGCTGTGACGGGAACACGATCGTTGCAGCAATGGTTCCTGGTTTGTCCGTCGAATCGTTACAGGATTCACATATTTTCCAGAACAGATCGAGATTTAAACGGCAAAATTGTGTCCGCTCTTACGATTTGGTGTACCGGCAAATAAATTCGTTTAGTTTATTACATGTATACCATGAAAGATGTTTTCTTATTCGTCAAGGTTGAAACGTATCATCGATGAAGGTAAAGCACTCGACGGCAGCTATTAAAATACGTTAGTTGCCTGTCTGTATTATTTGCCAAGCGCGTGGCAGAATAAAAAAATAGGCTATCGAACTTGCAGATTTCAAAAATCAAACAAGTTTAGCAGAAACCTCAAAACGAAATTCTCTCTTTGTATACTTTGAAAATATATTCAGATTTTCAGTTAAATAGTTTTTAATTTATCACTAAATTATTATTAAAGTTGAATGGTTAAAAAAAATCTATCAAAAATTAAGTTCTGTTGAATGAAAACCGCCCAGCGCCTTAAGAAATGAGGCGGAAATAATACCCAGTCAAACTCAACGGAATAGATATACCCCGAGACGTTCCAACTTTCATGACGAATTTAACAAAATAAATGCCCCGGAAAAATGAAGTAGATTCAAGACAGCATTGCTATCTGGAATTAGAGGCGACGTTATTTAGAATTATACAGTCTTCCATTTTTGCGTACAGTGTCTGATGTGGAGTACGGGTCCAAAGAATCTGTAAGGAGAGTGGGGCGAAAGGCTCTAAAGCATTTTTCAAGTAATATTATTCTTTTATTGATAGTGGAATATATTATTTTTTATTTATATTTATGTAGTTAAAGATGAGGATGGGACAACATTCGACAAAATTATATATTTGTATAGATGTTTTCAATATATATTTTCAATATGTATAGATGGGATTACGGTAGCGACGATATTAGCCTCGGGACATCTTGTAGTCTTACAAAGGAAGTTCACTCTTTAGATTTTTCACTTGCTTTCAGTGATTTGGAATACAACAAAAGATCCGTTAGCATAAAATTGTCAATGGCCAGATTATTTTCAATCGTCTTGCACTGTTCTAGGCCATTTTGAACCGTTGATCTTCAAAATTAGCTCCTCCATTTCATTAAGGGAACACTTTCTGTGTAATAATGGAGTAATGAAACAATTATCTAATATATATATCTCATATTTTTTATTAAATAATTATGAGGTTGAAAGTTTGAGCCTTTTTAAATTTGTGTGTATTTGATCTAAGGTTTATATGTATTTATAAAAAATCAGTTCTATAACATAAATATTAGATGAGTTATACATTAATTAGTGAAGCGTCTATTGGGGCCTTCTTCTCTACTAAAGAGAAACAAAGTTATAAAATAATATAACAAGAGAGTATTGAACCTTGAGCATTAGTACATACAAAGTTTCATTTCAAACAAGAAAGACTGCTCAATAAAAAATCATACGAAAGTTTCAAGACACGGTCATCTTAAAAATATAGACTAAAAAAGAGACTCAAGCTTGAAACTATACAAACGTCCTACTATCTTGAAATAAGAGACCTTCTATAGTTAATTATAATCTATCTCTAATCATATCACGAGCTTCCACCTAAAATTTCTCCATCTCCAATGTGATGCTTGTATCGTGGAATTTAGAATGTAAAATTAGATTTACAACGGTGGGTGCAGTTTTCATCATTTGAATGGTCTAACACAGATTACATTCATAAATTATTACTATTTACCAAGGAATTTAGTGAAAGGGCGCTTAATACGGAGGTCGATGAAGGGTTCTTATTGATAGTAATGTTTAAAAAATGTCTCTAAAGATTCCGTCTTTAAACTATTAAATGAAGTGAGAAAGTTTGATTGTCTAGATATGTAGAGTATTTAATCGGTTACTAAAGATTGGTGGGCAAACACTAAATGCCCAAAAAAATCCGAAAGACTATCTAGTAGAGTGATGGAGACATAATGAATGTGAAAATAAAGGGATAATAACAATAGTTTTATTGAAAATATGACCAAGGTTTAATAGTAGAAAAGAAAATTAATAAGATGGGTATCATAATTATGATATTGATACATTATTTTGATTAGATGAGAAATAATATTAGATAAATTTAATGTTTTGTAAAGTCTTGATGTGTAGAAGAATTGAAGGAAGAAGTGCACCCTGTTACAGGGGAAGCTTTGAAAGCAAACACATAAATTGAAAACACAAATTTCATGAAAGGTGTGTTTTGTTTTAATAAATTATGTTATGTTTTAAACTTAATATTAAATCATATTGGATTCATTCTTAAATATGTTGTTTTGAATACAAAAGACGCACATATACAAAATAAACACACACAAAATAATTTATATATTAACAAAAAATTTTATAGTATATTGGTGGACTATAAAGTTGTTGCTAGATATCTTTGTCATACATCCTCTTCATTCATCTTCATAATTGCTATAGCTATATTTTCCAAAAAGGTGGAATATAAAATATATGCTATACACAAAATTTGAGCAACAAGTTTCAACATTGATTGAACACTCTAGAAAGCAATTTTTTTTATATTATGCAATCTACCAACATTAATATTATTGTATAAAAAGAAACATGAGGGGCAAGATTATATATCTAACACCCTTAATCTTGACTTGACCACTACTATGCATTTGATTTCAAATTGATTAATTTGAGATTTTCTCTCAATCTTTTAAAATCTTCTTTTGATAGGGCTTTTGTGAATATCTCTGCAAATTGCTCCTTCAACTTGCAAAATTTCAATTTGATTTTCAACACTCTTTTGTTAATTGTTGCTACAACAATATAAGAGAAGAGTGAGGGTTGGAATTAGAATTTCCAATGAGATTCTCTTTAAAAACTTTTCTTGAGATTTTCTAGTACCCTTTGTTTCAAATTTTGAAAATTTCATAAACTTCTTTAAACACCATACCAATTATGTTGTTGTGCTGCTCAAACCAAGCTTTGTCATTGTTCTAGGTAATGAAATAGAAATTAAAATAGGATTGTTGCCTCTACTATTAGATTTATCTTCTTTAGGACTATCATCATTCCCTTCTACTTTATTTTTAAGATGTACAAAAATTTCATTATCTTCTTCAACATGTTTACAAATTCTCTTCAAATTCTTTATCCCTTTTGGTACTACAATGCTAAGTCACAGAGTTCGTCGAATTTCTAGCATACCATTCGAAATTCGGCGAACTTTGAAACAAGTTAAAAAATTCTAAAAAATTCGTATTAAATTCGTGAAGGTTAAGGGGCGTTTAACGTTTTATTTTTATTAAGCAACTCACCACTTCACTCTCCCGCGATGTCATTTTCTCTTGCGACTCTCGCGATGTCACTTTCTCCTGCGACTTCATTCTATGTGGCGGCAATTGAAGAAAGAGCAACGTCTGAAGCTTAAGCGGCGCCTAAAGCTTGAGTGGCCACTTAATAAAACCTATTTTAAATATATATAATTAACAACATTTTAAGTTTTACTTATATTACTTATAAGTTTTCAAAATATAACTACAAGTATTATATAGTTTTCAAAATATAATATAAGTTTTCAAAATATTTTAACTTAATATATAAGTAATATAACTTTAAAAAGTGTTTTAAGTTCATTTCTAGTTAAGTTTCATTATATATATTTTGTGGATATATCATATATTATTTATATTTTTTTAAAAATCAAATTTATATAGGTGAATTTAATGACGATTTTTTTTCCCCTTGTCAAACTTCATTCGAATTTTATAGTTGTCGAACACGAACACGAACTCGAACCTTGTGACTTAGCTACCATGCTTAAAACAATATTGCTATCTATGCTTACGTTGCTACTTGAAATCAAATTGAACCTTACTTTTGCACTATGCAATAAACTTGATAAAAGTGATAAACCAAAGTTGCTCGGATTCAAAATGCCACTATTAAGAAATAACTTACTATTCTTCCACTTGAATTTTTCAACTCTAATCCTACTGCTATGTTGTAATTTATTCTCCAAATAATGCAAAGACTTCTAAATCTTCATTAATTGTTTTGCTAATGACCTTATCATTTCTAATTTTTATGTTAGACTTACATTTAAATCATCAATGTTTGCGAACAAACTAAACTCACTATGAAAATAGCAATCATCCTTATGACCTTCTTCATTACATTCATCATTGTCATATTCACTCTCATCCTCATTTTTATATTAGTAGTTTGCAATCTCCATAATGTCATCATATTTGAAAGTTCCTTTTATAGTCATGAATATAATGCCCAAATTTATTGCAATATTAACATTGAATATGAGATATATCATACTTTCGATGTTCATGTTCATGGTTGTTGGGCCCCTTTTTTCTTCATTTGCTTCATGGTAATGGCAATTGCTCCTTTTTTCTTCATTGCTTGCTTAATAACTATTGCTACCTTTTCCTCTTCTTGCATAAAATATTCCTTTTCTACCTCTATTGCTCATTGATGCTTGTGTTTGAAAGACTTGTTCCAAGGAGATCATGGTTGTTTGATTTGGCCTTTATTCATAGGCCTGTAATGATCCCATTAACACTTCCACAAATATCCTTAGATCTTTTGATTTTTTTTGTAGCAATCACAATAGAATCAAACCTTTTAGGCAAATTTCTTAAAATTTTCTTCATAATCCTTTTGTGCTTTCACATTCTCTCCAACTATTCCTAACTAACTTATATACAAATCGGGTAAAGAATTTTTTAGTTGATTCATACTCTTCCATTTGGAAGTTCTCAGTCTCTTTTCTCAGTGTCTACAACTTCACTAATTTTACCTTGCTACTACCTTAGTATGCATTTAAAGAATCTCCCATTTTGGACTTTGTTGTTGTTGCAATCCATGGAAAAAATATTTTATACATCCATTGCCATTTGTATAAAATATAATGCTTTAGCATCCTTCTTGTTTTCTTTTAACAAATACTTCTATGCTCGAGTTAAAGCATTGCATACTACTTGATCAACAAGTTATAAGAACCCATTCCCTACAAACTTCCAAAGCTCTTGAGAGGAAAATATTGTCTTCATCATAATGCTCCAATTATCATAATTTTTCCCATCAAAAAAGGTATTTGTGGCCATAGATTGCTAGTGTTAGCCAATACTTGAACTCTTTAAGAGAATATCCCAACATTTTCTTGAAATTTGCCAAATGTTGGCTCCCAAGCTTCCAAAACATGTGGGTTCTACTAAACCAACCATCAACAAATCTCCCTTGCTAAACCCACCAAGCTTTGATACCAATTTGATGGAAGAAGTATGCCTTATTTTACTAAATAAGGGAAGCATTACAAGTATACACACAAACTGGGAACACAAATTTGATGAAATATGTGTGTGCCCTATTTTAATAAATTATGCTTTGTTTTAAACTAAACATTTAATCATGTTGGATTCACCCTTAAATATGTTTTAAATACAAAAGAGGCACATATATAGAGTAAACACAAAAAATAACTTATATATATTAAGAAAAAGACTTTAATAGTATGCTAGTGCTACAAAGTTGTTGATTGATATTTTCTTTGAATACATTCACTTCATCCATGTTCATTACTATTGCAACTATTTTCTAGAAAGGACGAATATAAAACATATGTTATACACAAAACTTGAGCATCAAATTTCAGCATTGACTAAACACTCTAAGAAACTAATCTTTTATATTATACAATTTACCAACATTAATACTACTATATGAAAGGAAACATGAGGGACGAGATTACATTTTTAACAAAAATTACAATCAAATATGTGTGAAAATACATTACTAGTGATTTATTAGGACCAATATAAGCACGTGTTATCAAAAATCCAAAGAAGAGGAAAGTAATTTTATTTAACAAGGACACTATTAGTTGGAAAGTGAGTTCTAGCATTCAATAATCGGAGTATGAATGTTAGCATCATTTGCTCAATAAGATATTAGTAACAATTTGTTTCATTAACTGTAAACAAAAATATTTTGAACTCTCTCTTTGGAAAGAGTTTGGATATCTTTCTATATAAAGAATAATAAAGATTAGTTACCTTAATTGGTGATTGTAGGAGAAGGGGGTTTACGTCCTAAATATATTTGTTAAATGTTAAAAAGGAGTTAAAATTGCAAATTAGTTTTGAGCCAATTTATATTTATTAAGAACTTGTGGGATCTTTAGCACAATTGATTATATCCTTGAAGTTTATCAAAAGTATAAATTGAACCAATTGTACCAACTTTGAATAAAACTTATCCATTCATACGAAATAAAAATTATTTTCTAAACAAATTAGCAAATATTGGATCTCGTTGGAAATATATTAATTATTGTATCTAAATAATAGGTTATGGAGAGAAAAGAACAAAATAAATTGTTCTTTAGAGATGAAACGGAGTCAGGAAATTGTTGTATTAGGTAATGCTTCTTTGAAGAGTCTATATGGTTTGAATAGATAGACCTTTCCATTTTCCACTTTGTAATTTCTTTTATTGATTGGTCCAACCATTTTCTCCCATGCTTGAAGCATGATAAGTTTTTTGCTCTCCCAAAGGATTTGTGTCCATATCAATATTTCCAAGAACCTTGAGAATATTCCATTGGTATTTAGATGGGAAATGCTTTATTTTTAAGTAGTAGTTTACAATAAGCTACTAATGTATGCTATTGTTGTCATTCAATTTCTATTGAATGTAAGATTTAATAGCATCCTCACATGCTATTAGTATAGGCCAAGTGAAGACACCACATGTTTGCAGAAGGAAGAAAATAAGGGATGGATGATTGTGCATTAGGATGTTGCTTTGTTAAAAGGTCTATAGCATGTGAGATTAAAGTGTTCTTGATGTTTAGTTTGTTTTCTTTTTAAATTTACCACAAAATCTTTTTATCCTTAGGATCTGTTTTTACACCATTCTTTAACGTTTATCGATATGTTAGTGTAAAACTGTAAATAAAATTTACTCTTATATGATCACAAGTGATATATACCACCTTGTTAGGGTAGCTCCATCATGTTTTAATGGTGTCCAAAAATGCTACTTAGTCAAGTTTTACATCATCTTAAAGGGCCCTCTTACTCAATAGCTAGCTCTTCACCTCCCATTTACAAATTAATTGTCTCTTGACTCTCAAGTAAATATCTTAACAAAATGGTGGAATTAAAAATTTGAGGTTGATCCATACAATTTTCACTTTCACAATTCCCTGTTGTAGTGAATGCTCCAAAATCCCTCTCTAATGGCATGGGCATGTACTTTACCATTTATCATACCTTTAATTGATGAAATTATCTGAGGGAAGTGAAGGGCAATTCAAAATTCAAAGAGGTGATTTTCTATTGCAAAGGAGAAAGTTGTGCTTCAAATAGGTAATACAACCTTGTGACACTTAATGACTCAAAGAAGATGAAGGAATATACATCTTTTGTTTTGATTAATGAATCTAGTTTCATGAAATGTTCTAGCTCATGTAATAGATTCAATGCAAAAATGTCCTATTAGATCTACTTGTCAATGACTTGGTGCCTACAAAAACTGAAAAATACTTTTTCCTTATATGTGGACATGTACATCATCTTTCACCAACAACCATTTGATATCAATTTCTCCCTTTAGTGATAGGGTCAATGTTGTTGCTTTTATTGCCCAATCACTTGCCACATTTGTGATAGATGGGGGAAAACCCTCATTCATGGTATCAATTATACACTTTTTAATTTGGATATCTTATCACTTGGCATCAAAAACATTTGTATGCCAAATGTTGATGTCCAATGTGAATCACTTTGGGGATGGATTGTTGAAGAGCTTCTTGATGCCCACTAGATTTTTTGTGGAGATTTTAACTTGCAATTGAAATTTACAAATTTAAAGAAGGCATCCTACAAATTCAATGTTATATTGGATAGGAGAAAGGCCTAATCATTTCAAAAAAAAAAAAAATTCTCACTTGCCTTAACTTCAACCATTGCTTTAACACCTCATCTCCCAAGATTGCATGGTCAAAAAATCCAACATTTTTCTTAATTAGGATCTCAAATGTCTTGACTAGATCATTTTAGAATGAAATTATTTATTTTTAAAAAATGCTTGTAGTTTTAATTGACTGCCATGGTTAGCTATAAACATAATCATTTGCCGATTCAATTTCAAGAGTGAAAGTTCAAAGTTGTGTCTTTCTTTAGGACAACTTAATAGTTTCGGGCCAAATGCTTTCAATTAAAAAAAGTTTGATTGAATTTTTTTTAACCAAAATAGCTTCCACTAGCATGGCTCCTACGTGGCCACTAGAGTTTTAAGAAAAAATGTTTTTCCCAAAACAATGTCATAAACCTTAAACTTACATTTTAAAACTTGAATGTAATTCTAACTGAGTAAATTTCGTGCAATGCGATTTTGGGTGAAATAGTTCTAAATTATCTTCTAATAGTAGATGTGGCACTTTTACCCATTTGTTTTCACAAACTTTTAGAACCCTGAACTTTGAGCCACATTTTTTTGAATTACAATTTTAAAAAATCAAAAAATACCTTTTGGTAGATTGAGAGCCTAGATTTAAAAAATATATATTTATTTAATATTTTAATTTTAGTAATCTAAAATAATCACTATTAGTAATCATTATTGTCAAACATAAGATTAATTGAAAATTCAAGAAAGTATATTAAAATTTATTTAAAATATTTTTAAAAAATGATACACTAGAGAAGAAACGTTGTCAAAAATTTCTTCCATGCACTAAAACTTCCAGTTAACTAAAGGGAAAAAAATAAGGAAAAAAAAAGAAATTTAATTAAAAAAAATTATGAAAATAATGGACTTGTATTAAAATTAGACTTTTAAATTAAAAAGCTGGACTTGTATTGTCCATTTTTACAATTTTAAACTTTCCCCTTCAAATTATTTAGGGGATAAATTTCTCTAAGACCATAATCACACATACCTTGTGTATATACAAATCATCTTTTCTTCAACGTGTTGGTACGCTAAAACTGATAGTTTCAAACCTTGTACCTATCCCTCAAAGCTCTAATGGATGGGTTACATGGTAGAATGAGACGATTAACTGTACTTTTTTTTTTTTTTTTTTCACATGATGGTATCTGACGATTAAGTACATACCATATTTTGTTCACTGTAATGCAAAAATAAAAATCACAAAATACAAGAGAGGGCAAAGATTTCCATAGATTTTTCTTTGGTTCTTTGTCGTGTTGAGTCTAGCCTACTAAACCCTACACTTCAATTGGAAGAAACCATACGTCATCACAAAATTTGTAGTGTTGAAGCCAATGTCTTCAACCACACTTGTTTCACTATAAATCTGAATATAATCGGACGTCCCAAAAAAATTCCAGGCTCTTAAAGGCCAAAAGAAAGCTTTCCCACAAGAAGATTATTTCTTCACCTCAAATTGCCCAACTTTTGCTGGCCACTAGAAAATGGTTTTAAAGCCTAACGGATGATTCATGTCCATTAAGAAAATTATATGGATATTATGCCATGAATTCTTTCTCATACCTAGTAGAGAACGAAGTGAGATGCCCCACTTTTTCTCCAGGGGGGAATCAATATTTAGTCATATTGAATCCGCCACCAACAAATTCGTTTATTAACTTTACAAAATTATGTGAAAGGTTAATGTACCAAAAATAAATAGATTACGTCTATAATCTATCATCGTTTACACATCTTAATAATAAATCACGGGTAATATGAAATCCATAATCTTTACAATCTAAGGATCATCACTGGTTGGTGACCTATGGCCTTTTAAAATCTCTATTACTAGATATTTGGCTTTTGACCTTCAGTTGGCTTCCTACCAGTTTTAAACTATAGGCGGCAACATCCATTAAAAGATATATTCTCAATTACATTATTGTCATATATTTGAGGGCATGGAAGCGCTAGAGCGAGCAATTAGGAGATTCTCTTTCTAAAAATCGATAGAAAATATCTTTTGACGGCATTCGCATGTTGGCATGAACCATGGGCATACATAGGGAAAAGTATTTGAGATATTCTTCCATTCATTCATACATAATTTAAGCGTAAGACACAAGTAAATGGATTACACGACATGGTATAAGCCCATGATAAGGTACCATGAGCATACCAAACTTGTCAACCAACTCATACTTGACTTCTTGTATTTACGAGCATTGGGTTACGATCAGGGCTCAAATTTGACAGTTGTATTGGTGTATTTAAAGATTTTAGCTGTAAAATACAATAAAAATAAATATTTGACTGTACTGATATACAAGTAATTTATTTTTAAAACTGTAAAAAAACAATCAATATGAAAATCTGAATATATATATATATATCTTAGATTTGTTTTTTAATAGATTATATCCCAATTTTTTTAGATTTTTTTTTAATAGAATACATCCCAAATTTTTAGATTTGTTTTTATGAATATAATTATATATTCATTTTAAATATATATCTTTTAGATTTGTTTTCTAATACAATATATCCCAAATTTTTAGATTTGTTTTTTATGAATATAATTATATATTCATTCTAAATTATATAATATATATTTTTTCCATTTATTTTTAAATTTTTTAATAGGAATTTCTATTATTTAAGAAAAAATTTCCCAAATAGATTTATTTTTTATAGAATATATTCATTCTAATTTTTTTCTTTTATATTTAAATTTTTTAATAAGAACTTTTATTATTTAAGAAATAGATTTGTTTTTTATAGAATATATTCATTGTGAATTTTTAGTTTTTTACTTTTATTTTTAAAATTTTTAAAATTTTTATTAGAAACTTCTATTATTTAAGAAATAGATTTGTTTTTTATAAAATATATTCATTCTAAACTTCTTATTTTTTGCTTTTATTTTTAAATTTTTTAATAGGAACTTCTATTATTTTAAAAAAAAATTCCTTAGATTTATTTTTTTATAAAATATTTTCTTTATCCTAGGCTTTTTCACTTGATAAAGCATTCACCGATTTGGGTTTTGAATTGAGAAAGCTCCAACTTTATATATAAAATTTTGACTTGCATTTAAAAAAATTAATTGTCACGTGACAGGCAATACTGAAGACTAAACTGTAGGAAAAAAATTCCTTGACAGGCAAGGTGGACTGTCAAATTTAAGCCCTGGTTACGATACTCCAAAGAATCGCAAGGTGATCCAAATACCAACGGTCATTAACTCTTCAATAATAAAAGTCTACCTAATTAGTACTTAATACTAATTATTCCATTTTTTTACATCCTAATATATCGTTTTAATATATTTCTTTGGGATGAATTATATTTCCAATATTTTTAACAACATGCTCAAAGTTTTTGGGTTTGGATTTTTTATTTAAAATAAATTGAAACTTATCTTTTATTTGAAACAAATTTAAACTCTTTATATTTGATGCACCTTCTTGCTTCAATTTCTTTGGGATGAATTATATTTCCAATATTTCCAACAACATGCTCAAAGCTTTAGGGTTTGGATTTTTTATTTAAAATAAATTGAAACTTATCTTTTATTTGAAACAAATTTAAACTCTTTATATTTGATGCACCTTCTTGCTTCACAATTAAATTCAAACATATATTTATAATCACCGAGTTGAGATCTTCCCTTTCATTTGCATGTAGTTTCATATATTATGTTGATGCACCTTCTTGCTTCACAATTAAATTTAAACATATATTTATAATCACCGAGTTGAGATCTTCTCTTTCATTTGCATGTAGTTTTATATGGCATCGTAATTAGAGTATTATTGTCTAGGAGACAAATTAGGCCCTAAAATATTTATTAGGGGAGGAAATGTAAGAACAAAAAATCTTTTTATGATTTTGGAGATGGAAAGGGGATGCCATGTGTGTGCATTGTAAAAAAAAAGAAGAAAATTAGTTTAAACTAAAGAAGCCAAAAACAAATGATGTAACTTCATCATGATCCTTTGACCAACATTGAAATTTTAAATTAAACAATGTTTTAGATGATATGGTTGATTCACCATTGAAATTTGATGTGGTGAAAATAATATTGGTTGATGTATGATTAATAAATTTGATATATTGCTATGAATTGTGACTATATTGGTATGTGTTTCTATTTATAAGCTTTTATAAATATCTTATTAAATTTAAAATTTAGTAAAATAGATAGTACAAAGTAATGAAGAAAATTTGCTTTTTTTAATTGCTAAGAATTTGTGGTGATTAAATAATAAAGAGCCTAGTGTCTTACTTGTAACATAGATTAGTTTCTTAATCTTATCACATCTTTAAACAAAATTTGATGGAAGATAATAATATATTAATTATATGATTTTATAGGCATTACAAATTCAATGTTTTTTGTTTTTTGTTTTTATTTTTACTTTTTATTTGTTGTGTGTTATTATTAAGAGGAAGTCTTCTATTGAGTTTTAACAAGGGGAGAGTCTCAAATTTTATAAAAGGAGACTAAAACTAAGTTTTTCATCCCTATTCTTTGACTGTTTTAAACAATATCTAGACTTAAAAAACATCATTCTTGTAAATTATTATTTAAAGAAAACTCATAATCCAACTTCATCCATTATCATCCTTAATCCAATCTTCTTATCCACCTAATCTCGTTTCAACCACATCCTAATCTAATCCATTGATCCCTCATCCCAAGCCAATCATCCATTATCCATTTTTATCAAGTATCCAATCCTTAATCAAAATTAATCCTTTGAAAATTAAATTTTGGTTAAGGAATTAGCCTCCTTCAAACCCATCCACTATCATCCAAATCCTAATCACAATCCAACCAAATCAATCATCAAAATCCTTCATCTAAAAGATCTCAGCCCTAGTTCACAATCATCGATTTCAAAAATCCACATCCAATCCAAAAGACATATACAAGGTTGCATGGAGACCGGTATTAGTACTGGTACAAGAGATTGGTACAGGTACCGGTACCTCTATTTTTGAAAAATAGGAGACAAGGGTACTTGAAGACGCCATTTTTTAAAATATAATTTAATAATTTTATTAATTTATTAATATGCTAACATTAAAACTGAAAATATCATGACATTGGACTTTCAAAACAAGAGAACTGGTAAAGTTTAAGCATAGTTCCACGGAGTTTTGGGGACGGGGACGGGGGGACGGCAGGGGACGCATTTCAAGGACGGGGGGGCAGGGGGTCTAATTTTGGGGACGGTGGGGGACGGCGGCAGGGGGGCAGTGCGCTGAAATACATATAGTACTTGAAAAATTAGTTATAAAAAGATGTATAATTGTAGAAGTCTATAAGATGTATAGATTAGTTATAAATTAGACATGTATGCAAAATGTGGAAGCATAGACAAGGCATGTGAACTGTTTGACAGAATGCCTCAAAGAAATGTGGTCTCATGGACTGCAATAATTGCAGGATATGCACAAAATGGATTTGTTGAAAAGGCTTTTGAATTTTTAAAGCAAATGCAATTGGCTGGTGTAAAGCCAAATTCCACAACCTTTGCCAGCCCAGCATCTTCCCTGCCTGTGTCAAAATGGGAGCTTTGGAATAGGGTATGGACATCCATCAAAACATAAAGGATAGAGGAATTTTGTCAGATGTTGCAGTTGTAATTGCCCTATTAGACATGTATGCAAAATGTGGAAGCATAGACAAGGCACATGATCTGTTTGACAGAATGCCTCAAAGAAATGTAGCGGCAAAATTGGGGGACGGCGGGGACATTTCCCTGAAGTCTCCCTGTCTCGGAAATGGGGAGTCGTGGGGCATGGCTATATTTCAGGGGGGACGCGTCCCCATGGAACTATGAGTTTAAGTTTATAGCTTACTTGTAACAATTTAATATAGCTTACTATATATATATATATATATATATATATATATATATATATATATATATATATATATATATATATGTATTATAGGCTTATAGCTTACTTGTAACAATTTAATATAGCTTAATGTATATATATTACTGTAGACACTAGTATTGAGGTTTGAAGTATGTAGGAGTAAGAAGTGAACTTGTGTGAAAATAGGGAAAACATAAAACACATAAAACTTTATAAATTAATAGTAATAAAAATAAATAGACCATTATAAAAAATTAAAACAATTTAAAAAAAAACATTTAAAAAACAATAAATTAGCCCTAATTGAAAATCAGAAAAAATAGGAGCTAAGTGAAGCACGGAGGTGAAAACTTGCAAGGGTGGATTCTAGATTGAAATGAAGTAACAGTTACCAATGCAAACGGATATGGAAGAAAAAAAAACAGTAGATTTTTTGTGGCTACATTGGCTGTGAGTATGTTACGAAGAAAGCATCCAAATTTGCAAATTGGTAAGCAAGTGGATGGTGGGTTGTTACAAATCATTTCAAGCTTAAGTTTGATTGTAAAACATATTATGTAGGAGGAAGTAATGATTGGTGGGAAAAATACATCAAATGGTAAGAGAAAAAGAAGATGATGTCACATTATGAAAGAAGATTATTATACAGGAAAAATCAAATAGTAGAAACATTTACTTGGATGAACTGGTGTTAGCTAGAGCATATAGTTGCCTATTTCCTAATAGATATGGGCAGAAATATACAACTATAGAAACTGAAAAAATACTTCATCAAAAGGATTGGAAGGAAGTAAAAATTCAAAATTGTATAGTGAAAGTTCGTGTGTTAAAGATATGTTATAGATTCACAGCATATATAAATTAGTATGGGTTTCACGTTTGCATATGGAATGTTTAACATAGCATCCAAATTAATAGACTTAATTGTTTTTGTTGAGATTTTGCTTTATATTTGAAGTTTTGATAACCGACTTGTCTTTCCATTGTAACCGTACTTATAAGCAGAATTCCAATAAGAATACATTGCTTGCTTGGAGTTTTGGTTCTGCTGCAAATTTGCTCTATTCTAATTTACGTTAATATGGTATCAGAGCCTAGGATTGGTAAGCCTGGTAGATTGTTGAGAGAGAGAGAGCTGTTGTAGAGCGCAACTGTAAATTCATTTGTGAGGATGCAAATTTATATGGACAGGCAAGCGTGATTTGTAGAGTTGGCCAAATACCTTGCCTAATGTTTTTACGAGGGGTTATCGTTCCAGCCTTTGTTAATAAGTTTTATCTTCTAGAAGAATTTGATCTGGTAATGAGGGTTGTCATACGTGCAGCAGTAGAGTTAGATCTTTAAGTGAATGAAATGATTGGAAGGAGTGAAGCAAGTAGGCGACGCATATGAAGGTGCACGACCTTGAGGCATGGGAAATTCCATTAAGGAGCAGTCGCTGCAAATTAATAACTTTGAACACAAAAAAAATTTAGACGACTGAATTTTTAAAATCAGTTTTTATTTTTAAATGTTATAAAAACTTGTTAAATACTTGCTTTAAATGTGGTTAAAAGGGGTCAAATCAATGACTTCTGAAGGAAGCAAAGTGAGAAGCCGAAACTTTGCCACACCATGTGGAATAACGTTATAAGGTTTCCTGTAAACAAAATTTCCTTCAGCACTACAAAGTCTCAGATTTTTTTTTTCGTTATTTTTTTGAAAAGATAGTATTGTTGGAATTAAATCACACCTGACTGACGATGGACTGGCCACAAGGGGCCAATAGCTCAGTTGGTAGAGCACTCCAGCAGCAAATGGAATGTCCTAGGTTTGAGTCCTAGCTGGTCTATATGAGCAATAGTTCAACAATTTGTATCAGAGGAAATTTTAGCAAATTTAAATTCTGCTGGTGACAAACTTAACAGTTATCTCCAAATGGCTAATGGCAACAGCTATCCTTTCCAACTTCTGTTGTTTATAGGAGACAACTATGAATATTGGATTATCAAAATGAAGACCCTACTATTATCCCAAGATCTCTGGGATTTAGTAGAAGTAGGATACAATGAACCTATAGATCGGAATGCTTTGAATGCTTTGACAACAAACCAACGAACTCAATTGAAAGAAGATAGAAAGAAGGACAATCGAGCTCTCTTTAGCATTCAATCTGCATTGGATATTTCAATCTTCGTATAGCTGGTATGACAAAATCAAAGGATGCATGGGAGGCATTGCAAATTGCATACCAAGGATCTAACAAAGTGAGATTGGTACGACTCCAAACTTTTAGAAGGGATTTTGAAAATTTAAGGATGAAAGAAGATGAGTCCATTCAAGATTTTATTACTAGGACTAAAGGTATCGTGAATCAGCTTAAGACTGAAGGGGAATCTCTAATAGAACAAAAAAATTGTAGAGAAGATTTTGAGATCTCTTCTTCCAAAATTTGATCTAGTGGTGATAGCCATTGAAGAAAGCAAAGATCTAACCACATTCAAAGTGGTAGAGTTGGTTGGTTCTTTACAATCTCATGAGGAGCGTATGCAGTGTTCTATGGAGAGTTTGGTTCAAGCTTTCCACTCTACAGTAAGAATTGAAGAAAAATCTACAAACTCCTTTTTCTCCATCAAATAAGTCTCAAGGGGAGCCTTCTAATAGTAGAGGACATGGTAGAGGAAGAGGAAGAGGAAAAAGTTCTATGGATCGGAGAAGCATCTAATGCAGATATTGTGAATGATATGGACACTATGAATTTGAGTACATAGAAAGAAGAAATCTGATTTGAATAAATCAAGAGCCAACTATACTGAAGAGTCCTTCGAAGATGGAAAACACTCCACTTTCTTCACATGTGACTTGACAACGGAGCATCAAAAAGATGTGTAGTTTCTAGATAGTGGTTGCTCAAATCATATGACTGGTAAATCTGATCTCTTTGTCAAATTAGATGAATCTGTAAGAAGTCAAGTAAAATTTGGTGATGATAAAGAGGTTGATGTGATGGGAAAAGGTACCCTTGTAGTAAAGACTAAGCAAGGAGAAACTATTTATATTCATGATAATTTGCATGTGCCAAAATTACAACATAATCTTTTAAGTATTGGACAACTTGTAGCAAAAAATTATAAAGTTGTGTTTGAAGATAATTGCTACAAAATATTTGATGAATCAACTAATTATCATCTTGTAGCAAAGGCTCCTATGACAGAGAATAGGTTATTTCCTCTCACATTGCTTCTACTATTGTGCATGCCCTCAAAGCAACCACAGATGATTCATGGTTATGGCATAAGCATTATGGACATTTGAGTTTGCTTCACAAAAAGAACACAGTTAGAAGACTTGTAGTGATTCAGGCAAAAGGAGAAGTTTGTTCAAGGTGTGCACTTGGCAAGCAACACCGAGATAGTTTTCTGGTGAATAAATCATGTAGGGCAAAAGCTCCTCTTGAGCTTATGCATGTTGATATTTGTGGTGATATGCAAGAGCCATCTTTGGGTAAGAATCTTTATTTTTTGACTTTTATTGATAATTTTCTTCGCTACACATGGATCTATTTTCTTAAGCAAAAATTTGAAGCCTTTGAATGCTTTAAGAAATTTAAGGCTATGGTTGAGAATCAAAGCAGGTATTATCTCAAAATACTTAGAATAGATAGAGGGGGAGAATTCACTTCAAAAGATTTGTCTATTTTTTGCAACAATTATGGCATCAAGAGACAACTTACTGCAACTTATACTCCCCAGCAAAATGGTATTGCAGAAAGAAAAAAGTGTACCATTATGGAAATGGCACGAAGTATGTTGATGTCAAAAAACCTTCCTAATTGTTATTGGGGAGAAGCAGTGGCAACAACAATATACATCTTGAATTGAAGCCTCACAAAAGCAGTTCAGAACATCACTCCAAAGGAAGCTTGGAATGGTCACAAGCCTTTTGTGGCTCATCTATATGTATTTGGTTGTCTAGTATATGTTCATATTCCAGTTCAGAAGCAGAAGAAGTTGGATGCAAAATCCTAAATATGTATCTTTGTGGGATATTCTGATGCAACTAAAGGTTATAGATTTTATAATCCTAACACAAAGCAATGGATTGTGAGTTGGGATGTGGTTTTTGATGAAGGGGGAGTATGGCAATGAAAAAAAGTTGTACAACAAAAAATACCAATAATTATGAACATATAAGATGATAGTGTTCCTCCTCTCCCCACAAGCTCAAGTGGAAGTTCAAGCTCCAACAATAGCCCAAGTTTGAGTTGTCCAAGCTCAGGTTCACCAAGTTCTAATAGCACAAATTTAGGTGATAGTTCAAGTCCAACATCAAGTCCAAGTTCTTCAAGAAAGGTACAAAGTTTAAATGAAATTTATCAGAGTACTAAAATAAATCTAGTTGTTAATTTTTCTTTGCTTAGTCAAATTCAAGTTGAACCCTTTGTGTATGAAGAAGCAGTAAACGAGAAAGTATGGATTGATGCTATGAATGAAGAGATGGAAGCAATAGATAAAAATAATACATTGGAATTAGTGTAGCTTCCAAAAGATAAATAGGTGATTGGTGTCAAATGGATTTATAAGGTGAAATATCATGTTGATGGTACTGTAAACCGACACAAGGCAAAATTGGTTGCCAAGGGATTTGCACAAACACCTGGAGTAGATTATCTAGAAACCTTCACTCTAGTTGCAAGGCTTGATACCATCAAGATTATATTGTCAATTGTTGCACAAAATAAGTGGACTGTATATCAAATGGATGTGAAATCAGCCTTTCTTAATGGATGTATATTTTTGAACCCTTGCACTTGATTGGAGAGACACAAAACACTTGGTTTTGCAATATAGTCCACACCTCTCCTGCAAAAGGAGAGGAGAAGGGATCAAGTAGGAGCATCAACTTCAAAATCTACATAAAGGGCATTCAATGCATGAATGAGATGTGAAGGTAGGCAAAACACTAGAAGTGCATCACATAATTCATCAAGAGGTGGTATCACATATGGAGGATTGAGAGTCTAGAGGTGCTTAAATACAATAATGAACCTGGACACTTTAGAAGGAATTGCCTTAAGAGAGAGCAACTAGAAGAAATCAAAGCATGCAAATGTTGTTGAAAGTGAAGATCATGAAGTAAATGAGCTAGAGGTGAAAGATGGATTCATGTTTATCACATCACATGAACAATCAATATAGTTTATGACCTAGTACTCTGATCTTTGAAGTGCATCTAGACACAACTACATTTTGCAAAGATTGGTATGTTTCTTTTAGAGAGGATGAGAAGTGAATTTATCACTTGGTGGACTCATTTTGTTGAATGGTTTGGCAATGTTTGTGTCACATTGAACAATGTCATTTATACATTCAAGAATGTTTGGTATGTTCCTAACATGAGCACAAATCATCCTTTTATTAGTGAAATTACTAAGAACCATGCTCTTCTTGTCAACTTTCAAGGCACCAAATATATGGTCAAAACTCTCCACAAGGGTACTGATGAGAATTGTATAAGCTTGTTAATCCCATGATGATAGAGACTCATGCTCTAGCAACAATGTAAATAGTAGGATACTTTGGCATGAAACATGTGGGCACTTAAGTTATTAGTATTTATCTATACTAAGCAAGTCTAGTATGCTAAATGGACTTCCATCTAAACAAGCATGTCAGGATCTTTATATAGGATGCCAAATGGAAAACATAGTTGACATCCATTTGATAACAATAAAGCATGGAGGGCCAAAGGAGTCTTGGACCTTGTTCATGTGGATTTGTGTGGCCTAATGAAGACATCAACTATGTATGGAGGCAACTGTTTCTTGTTTATTATTGATTATTTTTCTATGAAGATGTGGGTATACTTATTCAAAAATAATTTTGAATTTTTTTCACATTTCTTAGCATTCAAAGTTGTAGTTGAAAAGAAAGCAGGAAGACCTATCAAGTTAGTGAGGCTTGATAATGGAAAGAAATTTTCCTCCAATTAGTTCAAAGAACTCTAGAAGAATGGTATACATTGATAGTATACTACTCTACACACTACATATCAAAATAGAGATGTGGAGCATATGAATGGAACATTTAAAGAGATGACAAGGTGCATGGTGAACAACATGAACATGCACCATATTGGTACTGGGTACAAGCTATGAATACAATTGTTTACATCCTTAACCAAAGTTCTTGTAAAGTTTATAGAATAACACTCTTGAGAAAGCATGGTCAAGAAGGAGATCATATTTAAGTGCGTTGAGTATTTTTTGTTGTGTTTCTCTTGCACTAATTCCTTAATCTAGAATAGGAGTAAATCACAAAAAGTGAAAAGTATATGTTTTTGGGCTATAATGAGTAGTGAAAGGTATACATGTTACTTGATATCTTTGCGAATAAGACGGCGATCGTAGACATGCGGTTGTAGATGAGATGTTCTTCTTAAATAATGGTGAATCTACAAATAGTAAATTTAATCTAGGTAACTATTATTAATTCTGTATCAAGATCCAATGTTGAAATAAAACAAGAAACATTAGAGGGGTCAAATTCTAGGGGGATCTAGTAGAGAAAAGATTGAGTATTTTCAATATTCACAAAAAGATGAAGGATTTGGTGTAGTAGAGCGGATTTCTTGGTCTTCATCTCAAGATCAAGAGGGCCAATAAAAGAGATTGAAATGGTATTATGCCATGAGGAACAATGTTCAGGAAGATGAATTATCCAAGGCAATCGAAGGATAGTCTATGTGATTAGGAAAACAACTTGTGCAAGGTGGTGACAAGGTAAATTTTTTTCTAATGTCTTATTTTGTATGTCTTTTAACCTTTGCATGTATGATGAGGCTAAGGGTCAACTTGATTGGGGGAGTGCCATGAAGACAAAAATTTACACCTTGATGCAAAATAAGACTTGGGTATTGTTTGAATTACCCCAAGGGAAGAAGCTCATCAATTGTAAATGGGTATACAAAGTCAAATGTGAATCAAATAGTTTTTTAGAAAAGTACAAAGATAGGATTGTTTGTAAATGATGTGCAATAGGAAGGGGTGGACTATGACAAGATATTTGCCCATACTACAAAGATGATAACCTTTGAGCTAGTAATATCTATTGATGCTTAGTTTGGATGGAGAATCTAACAAATAGACATCAAAAGTTCGTTCTTGAACAAAGATTTAGTAGAGGAGATGTACATGGTACAACCACAAAGGCTCCACATTTTAGGAAAAGAACATTATGTTTGTAGGTTGTTTAAGTCCTTATACGAACTTAAGTATGCTCCTAGAGCTTGTTTATGAAAATTGATCAACACCTTTGAGATTATGGATTCAATAACTATTCTGATCCAAATTTCCATATAAAAATAATTGGTGATGACATTGTGGCAGTGGTTGTTTATGTTGATGTTCTTGCAATCATTTGTAGTGGAACCAAGTAAATTCAAATGATGAAATCTAATTTTGTTCTATTTTTCAAAATTGACAATCTTGTGCTATTGCTTTTTAACATTTAGGTGTAGAATTTTGGCAACTTAGGAATGCTATATTTGTATCCTAAATAAAGTATACCAAATCTATTCTAGAAATATGTAAAATGAATGATTGCAATCCATCATCTAAACCTATGGAAGTTCAGTTCAAACTCTTAACAAACATTGATTCATCATTGATCAATGAATTAATCAATCTTCAACTAGTAGGTAGTTTGGTTTATTTTACTACCACTCGGCTAGACTTGTGTTTTACAATAAGTTATCTTTCTAGATTCATGTTAAAGCCTCAAGAAGAATAACATTGGCAAGCTGCAACACATGTTGGCATTCTTTATCAAAAGTCTATCAATTTTAGTTATCTAGGTATACTAACTCTTATTGGGTTGGATCAATTGATTCTTGTTGATCTACAACTAGATACATCTTTACTCTAGAGCAAGAGTTATTTCATGAAAAAGTATATTATGGCATACAATCACCTTATCATCTACTAAAGTAGAATATAAGGTAGTTGTCAATATAGCTTGTGAAATGATGTGTTTGAAATAAATCTTATTTGATCTTCAACTGGGTTCCACTATACCAACTTCACTTGTCTATTATAATTAGGGAGTCTTGAAAATAGTCAAGAATCTAGTCTATCATGCCAAAACCAAACATATTGAAATTCATCACCATTACATCTGCCAATTGGTTGATAATAAAGACATTTGTCTTTTTTATTGGCCAACCAAGTCTAGCAAATTGTAGACATAATGACTAAACCATTTAGTAGAGATAAATATGATGAATTTGGAGACAAGTTTGGATTTGTATATCTACTTTAGTCATTAAGGGAGGGTGTTAAATATATTATAGATTCATAGGATATATAATTTAGTATTGGTTTCATGTTGGCACATTAATTGTTTAGCATAGGACCCAAATTAGGAGATCTAGTTGTTTTGTTGAGATTTTACCTTGATTTGTTTTGAAGTTTGTTTTTGTAGATGGCCAACTTAGCTTTCCGTTGTAATCTTATTTAATAGGCACAATTCCAAAGAGAATACATTGCTTGCTTATGGTTTCGATTTTGCTGCAAATTTACTTGTGAAGTGTAAAAAAAATAAAAGAATGAACATTTAAAACTAAAGCTAAAGATGAACTAATGTCCTAGATTTGAAGTTGAGAAAGTAAGGATAGAAATTTGATATATAATTTTAAATGAACTAATAAAACAATCGAAATAGACAAATGAGCTATTATAAAGATTTTAAGAAGTACAAGCATTTTAAAAAGGTTGAGAAGAATCACACTCTCATGTATAAGAAGCCAACATTGCTAAATAACAATTTCATTAATCTTTTTAGAGTTTTACTTTGTAAAAAAAACAAAGAGCTCTAGATATTTTCATGTAATTAGTTGGGGTTGTTTTGTTGCACCCTTAGAGACACCATGTATGTATTCACCATGTATTCATTTTCATGTAATTAGTTGGGGTTGTTTTGTTACACCCTTAGAGACACCATGTATTCATAAATGAGGTCTTTCCCTTTGCACAAAACATTTGTGCATATTTTATAAGAAACAAGATTAAAAAATACTCATTTGATCATCACATTAAGTAGGATAGCCCATATCATAAAGCTTGTTGTGCTAGATTGGAACTTAAAACTCTTTTACCAGTCATGCTCTAGTTAAAATCAAAGACATGATTACCATCTAGAGATTTTTGAAGGCTTTGAAGATGATTAAATCTCATATCAATGAGAATTGTAGACCTCTGTCATAGTGGCCACTTTTTAATGACCATTTCCTTCAATGGCCCCCCATAATCATCCTCTTTGGCAAGTCTTTATGTGATTTTCCATGTGAAGAGCAAAAAAATGACAAGGAAATACAAAAAGACAATGCAATAAACACAGTACTTTAACCTCAAATCACTCTTACTCCTCCTAGAGCAGAAGTAGTGTGCCCTTGTTCTACTTGATATGCTCTCTTGATATGATGATATTTGCTCAAATGTGGATTGCTCAATAAACCAACATAATCTTGCTCTTTTTGAAATTATAGATCTCCTCATTCAATTCTTCATTCCATTCTTCATTTGTCATTAGTTCAAATGAGTCGATTGAGAGGGATATTTATATGATCTTGGAACGATATGATGGATGGCTAGGATTAGATTAGAGATGAATGGTTGAGATTTAATGAGACATGGATCAACACATGGATCAAGGATGAATGGTTGTGATTAAGTGTAAATGAATGGACGAGATTAAGTGAGGATGCACTATGGGAAGGATAGGACCTATCCTCATGTAGTCGACTAGGATTGAAATGAAGAGTGTGGATGGATTTAGTTATTTTTAGATTTTTGTGCAAGGTAGGTAGAGAATAATTAATTAAATAAATTTATTTAATTAATTATAGGATAAGAGTGATGTAGGAAAAATTAAATTAATTAAATAAATTTAATTTTAATTTAATTAGAGAGAATATTTGGACACAATTAATTAAATAAATATAATTTATTTAATTAATTTAATGATAAGAGGAAAATGGGTTTAATTAATTAATTGGACATAGAAGGTTTCTAAGATGAAAGAGTCGCAAGATGGTGATGTTAGTAGTGTCGTAAAGGCAAGGTCGATTTTAGGTGTCTACATTTTGCCCATCTTTGATATGGCACAATGACTAATAGAAGTGGCATCATGTCAAAGAAATAAATTATGCCCCAATTGAGTGGAGGGATGATAGAGGAATGATAGATGAATGATGCCCCCTCAAGAGGCCATCCAGAAGAAATTTTGAGTGGGCTCTCGAAAAGAAGAAAAAGGGCTAAGTAGAAGTGGACAAGAGACAAATGAAGAAGATAATCAGAATAAAAGCAGATGAATAAGAATGTGGGATGGAGAATGCTAGTAAGCTGGAATGGGAATAGTTAGCGTAGACTAAACATGGAGGATAGGCCTTATGGTATGGTGTAGGTTGGGAGAAATGGTAGATTGGATGGATGGAGGGGTGGATGAGGGAAATGAAGAGAGATGTGTGGGATTTGATTATGCTGGTATGTGGAGTAATCCTATATTTTGATATAATAAAAGATATTATGCACCAATGTATAAGGAACTAGGGTGACAAGGTATCCATTGCATAAAATGATGCCCCAACACATCACAAGGCCCTTGATAACCTTAGTAAGTACTGTGATGAGACAATCAATAAGGTCACAAGCAACCCTATGCCGTATAGCACCATGATATGAAAGACCATGAGATCGTTGTGGTAGGTAGGTTACAAGGATTGATGCGGATGCAAGATAAAATGATAATGCACATAAGCAAACATATGCCATTGGGCACCATGATATGGAATACCATGATGTCATTGTGACAATATGCTGCAAGGACTAAAACAAATGCAAGTAAAATGATAACACACACAAGCAAGCAAGCAAGCATGCACAAATGATAAAAATAAACAAGGTTGTTTCCCTTGCCAAGATGAAAACCGATGATTGATTGATTGATGATTGATTAAGATAATGTTGATGAGGGAAAGACATATCTTGATAATGATGATTGGATAATTGATTAGGTTGACAACAAGGTTGGAAACAAAACCGAGGTATGCTTTTGGATGATTTGACTAGATTGGCATGGATTAAGGATGGTTTGCATTTGGATTTATTCCTTGGATATTTTTTTGATTTATGGGTGATTGCATTGGATTGCATTTGTATATCCTATTTGTTGGATACCAATGACAAGGGAAAACCAAGTCTAAGGGCAAGGATGAAGGTAGGATTGGATGGATGGATAAAAGGATGGGCAATAGTGGATGGGATGGAAGTTGGGTTGATGCTAGATGGATGGGTAAATTGATTACTAATAGTTGATGGAAAAGAAGATGGATGGAAGGTTCATGGTGGATAGATGGAGGAGTTCATGATGTGATCTCCAAGGACTATGTTGCATAGGAATACCATGCACAATGCTAGATATGCCATTTAGGACTTTGCATTACAATGCTTGTGAAGAAAGGGTGATAGGATTGGTTGTAAAAGATTAGGTACATCAAGAGATGTCCAAAGCATTTTTCAACATTTTTCCCCTGTCCTTATCAAGATCAAAAGGAGGAAGGAAAGATGGGTTGGTTCAATGGGATAGGTATGTGGATATAATGGATAAGGATGATAGGATAAGAGTGAAACAATAGGATGGGATAGATGAGACAACTTGCCCCCAAGTGTAAGGTACATAAACAATCAATCTACACATGATGCCCATAAATGGGTTTTCATCATGGTACTTATCCAAGGCACCATGAAATCGTTTTCACCATTGGACGAATGATTTCTCTTTACTATTTTGATTTTGTTTTTATTTTTGATTTTTTGATTTCTTTGGATTTTGATGACATTGATAGATTGATATTCAAAGACTCTTCACATGCCCCTGTCTATTGGATTCAGATGATGTAGATGTGATTGTCATATGATCATATCAATAGTAACCTGCCTGAAGTAACTGCTTCGTCAAGATGTAAGCACTCGTATACAATCCTTTGATGTTGTCATGATCCTCATTGATAATTGAGTTGGCCTTATCCAAATGTTATCCAAATGTTTGCATTTTGATAGGGTACCATCATAGCCCATATGGTGAAGTGTTGCTGCCACAGCATGACGGATTTGGGAGTTGGGATTTTTGGATTTTAGACGTGATTTTGGATTTTGATGCGGGATATGGGATGTGGAATTAAATGATTGCAATGGATTTGATTTGGCTAGAGAGGTTGGTGATGTAGATTTGTTTGATGTACTTTTGACTCACCAAACTTGAGATGGTGGATTATGGAGTTTGGATTTGGCATTAAGAAGTTTGGATGTGGGACTAGGGTGGCTATTAGGACCAACATTCTTGTACAAATTATAAGGTGGTGGATACCTGTTATATGCAAGATTCATTTTTTGATTTTGATAGCTTGTTGCATTAAGATAATTTGTGCCATTTAATCTACTTCATCCATTTTGTTTTGGGACCCATATAGTTTTTATATGCTTTCCTTGACTTTTGGCTTCATATGCTTTTGACATTGGATTTGAAGCTTTTGCTTTGTATGTTTTATGATTTTGTTGGTCATGATCGAGGGATGGAGGATGTGGAGGATAAAGTTTGCGAGTAGAGATGGTAGAAGTGGAAGGATTGTGGGCAGCAAGGTTATTGGAAGGGATATCAATGTTCCCTATCTCGAAGCTCTCATTGGATGAGGTTGCCTCAATAATCATTGAAGTATCACTAACAACATTAGATTGTTGAGATGATTGATATCTGATGCCTTGACCACAATTGATGTAGATTGGGATAGGTTCCAAGATGCCTTGTTCATGAAGGCCCAATCCTTTTCCTCGATAGTTCTTGCTTTGCCATATCTTTTTCACAATATGATATTTGTTTCTTTTAGAGAATGATGCGAGATCATCGTTATGTTGCTGAGAATAATCATAATTTGTTATTGTCATCTCCTTGAGTAGATATGATTTGACAAAGATGGTAGTCTATTGTATGGGATTCATGTGCTTTGTCATTATGTATGTTTGGTGCATCAGGATCATTGTGTACACTCGGCATTTCTTGATCATTGTTTATACCTATCATGTTTTGATCATTGCTTATACTAGTCAATCCTTGATCATCATTTGTGTTTGTCATGTCTTGATCACTTGATTGCTCAATAGTAGCCATTGCGACTTGGTTTTCTTCATGCTTGATGTAAATAGGATGCTCATTAGGATGTGGTGTGATATGATCCAAGTCATTTGTTTGATTGTCTATGTTTTCTTGGGGACTAAGTGTCTCGTCACGGGAAGTGGATGTTGTTGGATGATGGATAAGACTAGTTTGGGTTACTTGATCATGAATGGGAGGAGTGTGGATCTCTTGATCATGAAGGGTAGGGGAATCAACTTGGCTCTCTTGATTAGAAATAGGATCTTAATCATGGACGGGAATGAGTTGGATAGTTTGATCTTGATTAGCTTGGACATGTTGATATTGACTTTGTAAGGGACAAGGTTGATCATGCTTTGGATTGGACTCTTGACATAGCTTTTGGATTTGGATGGAAAGGGAAGATTCTTGGATTGGCTTGATAGTCTTTGGATCATTGATAACATGGCTATATGATGGATCTTGACTTGCACTTATGGTAAGAGAATCTTCAATAGGCTTGATAGGGATTGGAGTACATGATGATGTTGAAGGGATATGTGTGGTAGTAGGAGGCTCTTTGATAGGTTCAAGGATGGGCATTGGATTGCATGTTGGTGTTTGATTCCTTGCTAATAGTCCTTGGGTCACATCCTTCATAGCTTCATGGGTTGATGGATTAGGATGGGCATTAGATGGATAATATAATGGATGGACAATAAGGGCAGATGTTGTAGGATTAGGATTATGATCGGTGGATGGATAATAGGAGTGAATATGGTGGGACTGGGATTGACAATGTACATACTTGTGCTAGAGGGGGATGACATTGGATGGGTGGAATTGGATGACTCCACGACTTGGCTTTTGTAGTGTTGTTCATAGAGTTTGTAGAGTTTAGTTAAGAGGGTTGTGGCAGATGTAGTAGGAGGAGTTGATGGTGGAGTAGATAGTGGGGTGGATTGAGGGGAGGGTAGAGAATAAGATGGTGGATTGGATTGAGGGGATGGTAGAGAATAGGATGGTGGATTGGATTGATAAGAGAATGATGGATTTGGAGAAGAGGAACTAGAGGATGGAGGAATTACATATGAAAATGGTTGTTGGGACATGAATGGAGGTGGATATATGTAGATAGGGGATGAACTTGATTTCCCTTGTCAAGGCTAATAGAAGAATGTCCATAGGGTATGCAATTAGATATAGGCAAGGTCGATTTTAGGTGTCTACACCATGTATAAAAGCTCTAAATTTTTCTCACAACTTAGCAATTGAAACCATATAGGCATTGGCTATTTTGGAGAAAACTTCAATAGGCATCGACTATTTAGGAGAAAACTTCAAATCAGTTAAACTGATTCCTTTAAACTTGTTTAACCTGAAAAAAAAATGGTGCATACTATTATGCAAAATCTCTCCTTATTCCTACATAATAGTGGTGGAGATATTAGAGTTAGAATGATGACACTCCTTTTGTGAGATATACTATGCAAGCCACTACCTATGCTTGGATTTTCCCTATTCATGATTTGCTAGACAAGCTCAATTATTGATAATATGAGTCATTTCCTATGCTTGGATGTCATATATTAAGAGAATGTGGCCAACTCCTATCAAGCCCAAAATTACCCACTTCGTTTAGTGCCTCCTTTGTCAAGGTTTAACCTTAGTTGAAACTCTATAGCGTAGATGGGAGTGTCTAATCTCAAATGTCTTGAATGCAAAAGCTCAGATTTTATGAAACAAATGGTTTGGAAGATGGTTATTTTTTAATTAAACTATGTAGTAATTTCTCATTGATGTTTTGGATCACACTCTGTGATCCATCATCAGTATGTAGAGAGAGAGCAAGATAAGAGAAATTTTCTTTGATAGCTTGATTCTTAGTTTCTCTAGCTATTTGGATTTTTAACATAATTCCCTCGCATGAATGATACCAATTAAAGATATCAAATTTCCATAGTCTATAATATTGTAAGATAACTTTTCTGGATTAAACTAGTAGTAATTTTTCTCATCGACCTTTTGGATCACACTTTGCGATCCATCATCAGGATGTAGAGAGAGAGAGAGCAATATAAGAGAAATTTCTCTTCTAATAAAACATATCCCTTATATTATCTAGTAGGTTATGTCCATGTTATTCTAGTTTGTGTCACCTTTACCTCATTTTCCTATGTTAAACTTTTTATAACCCTCTTGGTTGGAAGGAGGAGATAAAGAAGAAGAGGAAATAGAAGGGAAAGTTTGTATTGTCTTGTGCAAGGAACACATTGATATTAACTTGCTAAAACATAATAGTGAGTCCCACTTCTAGGTCAAATTGATTTTGCCTCAATTTTTAAAGAAAAATGCATGGTTTAAACTTAGGGGGGTTCGATTAAAAGGGCTTAGATCGATCGAAGCCTCTTGAATAGAAACCCCTAAGACTTAAGTCGAATCTTTGGTGGAGTCTCTTCCATGCCTATCAAAATGTTGACAAAAAACAATTTTGCTTTATCTTTTGAGGGATCAAATGAAGTCATGTGAGATGCCATTTTGCATGTACGTAGCCCTTAGTGTTAGCTTTCCAAAAAACATAAAATGTAAATTATATTTTTTTTAATAAATTATAATGAACACAAGTCCATTACGAAAAATGATGATCTCTAGTCAAGACACTAGGAAAACTAACAAACTTGGTCAAAAAAATCTTAAAAATATATAGTGCACTTTATGTTTTTGTTTCAATAACTAATGATAATTTTGACATATATGCTAATAGAAACACGTTATAGTAAACTATACATCTAAAATTTCAATAAGTACCAATTAAAAATTAATATAAAATAATACATTTAATAAAAAAACATAAAAAAAAAATATATACACATTAAACATTAGAATTAATGTTCTAATTCTAAAACATCATATAAATATTTTATTTGTAATAAAAGTTATATATTATATTAAAATTTCATTCAATAAAAATTTGAAAGAAGACAACAAAAAATTAATTGGAGAAAAAAATAGTTAAAAAATTTAAATAAAAATTATAAATTAAATTTAAAAATGCCACAATTCATTTTATTAAAAAAGTGTGTTCATCCCCAAAAGAAAAGAAAAAAATCCAACTATGGTAAGCAAATTTTCCCCGAAACGAAACGGCGGTAAAACTCGTTCTGCCCGAATGCACATCTTTCCGCAATCAATTTTCATAATGAAGAGATATGCTACGATATGACCATCGATTTTTTCTTTGTTTTTTTTTTATCGGTACATTTATGATAGGTTTGCAGATATGGTGAGACTTCAGATTTGTGAGATATCGGGTTTATAATTTGTTTCTAATTATTTTTTTATATTTATTTTTGTTTTCTTTTTAATTTATCGGAGTTGTATTTATACTCCTCATTCTTAATATAAAAAAATTGCCCTATAAATTTACATTTCTAATCCATCTCATTTTAAAAGACATCAAATGTATTGTTGGTAATATAATAGTCTCATTTAAAAAAAAAATAAAGTTCTTTTGGTTTTGTATATTTTGAAATTTAAAAGGTATATCACTTAAAAACTATATATACTAGTATATATATTTTTTAATTTTTTCAAATTTTTTAAAATATTTTTGTGATTTTCTCCACCTTTTTCTCCTTCCAATTGTTTCCAATATCTGGTTTTTATTTTATATTTTTCTAATTTTTTTTTTTTTTTCAAATTTCTTTTTTGGTTCTTGTGATTTTCAACTTTTACTCCTTCAACGGTTTTTAATTTCTTTTTTGATTTTGATTTTTGATTTTTTCAAATTTTATTTTTGGTTTTTATTACTTTATTTTATTTATAAAGATTCCACCTTGGAATCTTATAAGTTTATGGAGAAATTTTGGAATCTTCGAGCTCTTGTTCTCCATCTGTGCTGTGAATGTAGGAACGCCTCTTAGTGTAATAATATAGTGACCAATCATTTAACTTTCAATTTAAAAAAAAAAAGAAAAATAGAAAAGTTCTAACTATTTCACATGCTTTAATTTATTTAAATTTTGAAAACAGTTTCAACCTGTTCTATAGACCATCTACCAAGGTACAAATTCTTACAGACATTGTAAATAATGAAGATCAGGTCCAATCCTTAAGTGACTTTAATAGAATGGATCCCCTAATCATGGTAACTTAGTCAAAGGAGACCTCTTTGAAGCCCTGTGATACGATGAGGGGCAAGTTTGATCCCTAAATTACTTTGACAGAATATATCTCATTAATCATAAAAGCATAGTGAAAAGACACTTCTATATAAATACATAGTTACTCAAGAAAATATAAATATCAATTCTATATAATTCTATTAAATCCATAATTTAAAAAGCCAACTTTAAATCTTATTCATATTCCTCTATTTTCTCATGTTTTATGGATTATATGACCAATACATAATGCTAATAGTTATATATCAAATAAAAATAAAATAATTAGTTATATATTAAATAATTATTATTCCCCTTTATATAATTGGAAAACACCTTTAACCTAGACATGTAACATTTAGTGTTTATAAAACTATATGTGAACAAATTGGAAATCCTTGTAACTTATAGATTGCTAATTCAAAATTGAACCAATGACTCCCCTATTGTCTCACTAAATTTGGGTTGATTGGTTTAATTTCTATTTTATTATTTTTCCAAGAAAATATAGTTAATAAACTTTTTTACATAGTACTTATAAACTTGTTTTATAATATTTTATTATTTTAATTTTTTTTTATATATCATTTTCTAATAAAGTGTAGTTAATTGTTAACTAATGTTTTAAAAGCACTATTAAAACATGTACTTATATTTTATAATTTATTTTTTAATAAGTTATAAGGAATTGTTAGATTATTATTCTTTATAGAGTAATAATCTACTACATCCTCCTATATTTTCTTGTTTTTGTTCCTTAAATTTTAGGTAATTGTTGGGTTATTATTATTTTTATAGAGGACTAATAACCCATCTTTTAATGGGATTTATGGCTTACTTTATTTTCTTTAATAATTTATTTTTAATTGTAATAATTGATTGTATTGTCTTCTTTAAGATATTAAAGAAAATATTAATAATAATCTTAAATTTAGACATAAAAGTTAAGGTTTTATTTTTATATAATTATATTAACATTTAAATGTTAATTAACAACTTTTTGCATCAAATTTCTTGCATTAATATTTAGCAATGTTTTTTGAGGTTGTGTCAGGGTTTATATTAGAGATTAGGCCATAGTTTACATCAGAGATGAATAGGATTGCATGGAGATTGTATTAAGAATTTAAATTTTAGGTTAAGCATTAGGGTTACATAATGGTTCATATTACATTTTTCAAGAAAAAAATTGAATTTAAGTTGGGGATTTTTATTTTTAAAATCATTTCAGATCGAGCGCCACTTTCCAATTTAGAACAAGAATTCATTTTTTTAGGAATGACTATAAATGCTGGTTCTACTAAGTGCAATCAACTTGATGAATGCTTCAAATGTGCCAAACACAGACCAAGATACATTTGAAATAAACCAAAATTATTCTTTGATACACCACTCTTTACACTAGACATTCTACCATGAGCATCTTGCCTATGCTCAAAAAATCTCACTCCATGTTGAAAACTTGAATAGCCCACACAAACCACTTTCAATTTTGCTTTTAAATTTCCATGAATTGATCCTTTGTTAATCTTAGATATACACCAATATAATACACAAACTAATAACATATGACAACAAGATATGAGGATTTAGTGGGCACCTTAAGAGTAAGTGGTTTGGATGAAAGCAAACAAGCTCATGTGTAATACTAAAAAAAACTAGTTGATTACCTATTTGTTTCTTTTGCACCAAACAAATTGAAGTGTTTGAGAGGGTTATTTATTTCCTATTCCCCAAACTTACAAATAAAATTTTAAAGGAATAAATTTGTTTTATTACATTGAATTTTTCGTTCATGTTTACTTTGGATGTAAACCCTAATGCAGGTGTGCATCAAAAATTGCATCAAAGTTTGCATTACGGTTGCATCAAGATTCAAATCTATATTTGTGTCAAGCTTGCATTAGAGTTTGTGTAAGCATTATGTAAGGGTTTGTCTAATTGTTAGGTAAATGTTTGCGTAGGCTTGAGTTTACTTGCTACGTAATATGCATGAATTCGTATTTTGTGCGACTTGGATTTACTTTCTTGTCAAGTTTGCTTTAAAAGCATACTATTTTTGGGAGGTGACTTTTCCATGTATTGCTTTATTGCATGAGTTGGGGCACTCATGTTGCATGGATTGAGTTAGATTTTTTTGGCTATAAATCCAAGGTTGGGTAAGGAGAGTTTAAGATAGTATTTTGGAAGTAGGTACATGCTATCAATTTGCTCTATAAATTGAAGATCTCATTAATAACATAAACTAGATTCTTATTGCATTGTAATATTTTTACTATGAATATAATAAGAATAATTGATGTAGGACCATTCATGGGCATTGTGGCAATCTTGCATCATATCTGGAAGGGTGGAATTTGTGGTTTAATTCAATAGTTTGAGTGTCTACTAGTTTGTGGTTAACAATTTGTGGTGAGGAAAGTTAGTGCATTTCACCACATTGAGGAATTGGCTTTTGTGGTTTTAATAGTAGTTCTATTTGTAGTTGATTATTTTGGGGTTCAAATTTGAGGATAATTGGATGAGTAAAAGTTAGTAAGTTGGCTTGAGAGCGTCTATGGGTTGATAGTTGTGTTCAGTTGAGACTGTTTCTATTTGTAAAAGGTTATTTTGAGTTTGCGCCAAAGGATGAATATTTGAGAAGGTTGTACTGACCATTAAGGATCTGTATGTGGTGCACCATGTGGACATTCTCCATTGTTTAACTATTGGAAATTGTCAGTTTGTTATAACAGGTCAACAACACATTTCATGTGGTTTCAGGGTTTGTGCCATCTTGTAGCCGACACAAATCATTTGGGAAACTTGAGGATGCTATATATACTTGGTTGAGAATTGTTAGAAGGCAAACGAAGAAGACATGGTATGGTAGAAGATTAGAGAGTGAGTTTTCGACAATGAGGGGTGAGGTTTGAGAGGTTGAGTAAAGGGACACGGAGTATGATGTGGAGTACAATCCAAGGAAACACATAGGGGGTTAAGTGGATGTCCTTGTAGTAGAGTAGTGGTAGAATTCTAAAATTATATTGTACTTTTTATCATTATGCATTTTATGCGGCAAGTTTTAGAAGTGTTGTTTCCATAGTTTAGTAGTTGAGTGTATGTAGGAAGCCATTGTGGTGACTGTCTATTTGTGTTCAAATCTTATTGTAATCAAACAATTGTGACTTGGCATGTAAGAGGGCTCATTATGACAAGTTATGTAGTCGTAACACAATGATAATCATGCAAGCTTATATTAATGAGTAGTTTGTGGTGGTTTGTGTGAATTCCTATTATTTGTGGTTGTGAATTCCTATTGTTTGTGGTTGTTTGTTTGTGTGTTGTTGTTGTGTTGGGCTACATGGTTGGACAATCCTTCATTTGACTCTCTTGCCATGACTGCATCACTTGGTATCAAAGCAGAGGTTAGATCACGAAAGATTGTTGGAGTGTGGGTGTGGTTTTGAGTGCACCTGATCTATGCGCTTTCTTAAGAATGAGTTTGATTAAAATTTGAGTTATGGCAATCCATGAAGGTTTGTAGATAGAGCGTCGACTGAGAGGCAGTTTACAAGGGGTAGTTGCGGATAGATTGTAAACCTAGTTTTCATTAAGATGCCGCCAAAGAGAGGGCAAGGTATTATTAATGTTGTAGGAAGAATGGAGGAGATGTATGAGATGTTGAAGGCTATGTAGAACTAGATGGATGCACTATAACAAGACCACCAGAGGAACCCTAACCCTAAGGTTGAGGAGAGTGATGAGAAGTAGGAGACAGGTCCTATAGAATCAAGTGGAAGTGAAGAGGACAAGGAAGAAAGGATGATGAAGGCCATAATTGGCATTGGTAGGTAGACCATAGTAGACATCCTAAACTATTTTGAGAATTTGGATCCTAAGGAGATGATAGATTTGATCACTAATCTAGAGGAGCATTATGGACTGGATAGGGTGAAATTTGTGAAGAGCAAGCTAAAAGGTCATGCGATGATATGGTGGAAGGAAATTTAAATAGAAAGGAATATAAGGGGAAAGCCAAACATTGCAAGTGGGACTGGATGGTGAAAAAGATAAAGTCCAAGTTCATTCTAGTGAAGTATTAGTTGGAACTGTCGAAGGAGCTACACAATTTGTAGTAGAGAAACATGACTATGAAGGACTACATCAAGGAGTACTAATAGTTGACGATTGGGTTAGGGAACCATGAAAAGGGAGCTTAGAAAGTGGCAAAGTATATCAATGGATTGAAGGAATCCATCCAAGGGGAATTGGATCTTTGGAATATCTAGATAGTAGAGGAGGCCTACCAATTAGCACTCATCGTAGAGAGGAAGTTAAACCAAAAGCAGGAGGAAAGACAAAGGCAATAGGGAGAGAAAGAAGAGAGGTGTGACGATAGGACAACAAGATGTAGGGATAGAGGAGAAACCCCAAGGGGTTAAGGAAGAGGTATCCAATATCGCAATGAAGGGAAGCTCAAAATTCCCACCACGGAGAGAAAGAAGATGATATTTTCTATCGCAACAACAAGGGAGATGATAGCAGTGACTATGGAAGAGGTAGAGATGGTAGAGGTTACCGCAAAGATGAAAGAGTAGAAGCTATGTATCGCAGAGAGGACTAACAAAAGCGTGGAGGGTATTCTCAACAGGGTAGAGGAGAATATGAGAGGAAAAGGCATAAATTCTTTAGAGGAACCTATTTCAAGTGTGGAGAAGAGGTAAATAGGGCTTTTGAGTGCCAAGGAAGGAGGACAAAAGGTAGCACACAAGTTTCATTTGGGGATGAGAGGTCACTTACCTCAGAAAGGGATCCAAAATGTGGGAATTCACTTGTTTTGTGAAGAGACTTGAGGTGCTATAGGCGTGGTGAGCTGACATAGAGGAAGAGTTTGTTCATGACTAGATGGAAGGATGACGGTAAGTTTTGTGATGTGGTAGTGGATAGCGACAACACAAACAATTTAGTGTTTGTGGAAATGGTGGACAAGTTGGGGCTGAGGAGGATGAAATCTTTGTGTTGGTACTAGATTGATTAGTTGGGTGAAGTCAACATAGGAGCATTTTATGATGAGGTATTGTGTGATATTATGGTAATGGATGTGTGCCATTTGTTGCTGGGGTGGCCATGGCAATTTGACAGAGAAGCTATGTATGATGGGAGAGCTAACACATGCGTGATTTGGAAGGATGGCCAAAAACATAAGTTGATGCCACTAACGACAAGTGAGACAATTTTACAATAGTGTTGGAGTATGCATTGGGGAGGAGCGATATGCGTTGATTCCAAAGATGTGCGGCATTGTTGGAATGTTGGGCAACATTGAAAATACAAAAGAAACAGCGTGGAGAAGAGAATGTGAGAATGGGTGTAACCAAAAGGAATCCATCTAGAGGGCAGGATAGATGAACAAGAGGATAAGGAGTTGTGTTGAAGAACATGCAACAGTAGAAAGTATAACAAAAGGGTATGAGGTAACCAGGAAGGAGGCTAACAGATGTGAGGGACTAGTTGAAGGAAAGAACAAGTGGGTTGTGACTGAATACAAGCCAAAGATAAGTAACACAGAGGAGAATTGGTGGAACAAAGTAACAAATAACATGGGTGAGAGCAGTACTCAAGGTGGATTGGTTGAGGCATACTTGAGGAGGTGAAAAGAGCAAGTTGAATTGATAGCAAGTTGGAACCTGCAAACAAGGGTGAGCTATCTTAGAAAATAAGGGACTCATTTTTTATTCACCTTGGGTGTCTGATGAAGGAGCATTCCTGGGCATTGTGGCAATCTTGCATTGTATCTAGAAGGGTGGAATTTATGGTTGAACTCAATAGTTTGAGTGTCTGCTAGTTTGTGGTTAACAGTCTATGGTGAGGAAAGTTAACGTACTTCACTGCACTGAGGAATTGGCTCTTGTAGTTTTGATAGTGGTTATGTTTGTAATTGATTATTTTGATGTTCAAATTTGAGGATGATTAGATGAGTAAAAGTAGGTTGGCTCAAGAGCATCTACAGGTTGACAGTTGTGTTCAATTGGGATTGTTTCTATTTACAGAAGATTATTTTGAGTTTGCGCCAAAGGATGAATATTTGAGAAGGTTGTATGAATTGTTGAGGATGTGCAATGGTGCACAACATGGAGATTCTCCATCATCTAATAGTTGGAAATTGTAAGTTTATTATAATAGGTTGACAACACATTTCATGTGGTTTCGGGTTTTGTGCCATCTTGTGGCCGACACAGATCATTTGGGAAACTTGAGGATGCTATATATACTTGGTTAAGAATTGTTAGAAGGCAAGCGAAGAAGGCATGGTATGGTAGAAGGTTAGAGAGAGTTTTTGGCATAGAGGTGTGAGGTCTGAGAGGTTGAGTAAAGGTACAAGGAGTATGATGTTGAGTACAGTCTGAGGAAGCACATAGGGGTTAAGTGGGTGTTCTTGCAGTAGAGTAGTGGTAGAATTCTAAAATTCTATTGTACTTGTTATCATTATGCATCTTATGCGACAAGTTTTGAAAATGGTGTTTCCATAGTTTAGTAGTTGAGTGCATATAGGATGTCATTGTGGCGACTATCCATTTGTGAATCTTATTACAAGTAATCAAATGACTATGGCCTGGCATGTAATAGGGCCCATTGTGGCAAGTTATGTGGTCATAACACGATGATAATCGTGCAAGCTTATATTAATGAGTATTTTGTTGTGGTTTGTGTGATTCTTATTGCTTGTGGTTGTTTGTGTGTGCATTGTTGTGTTGGATTGCATGGCTAGATAGTTAGACCCTCCTACCATAATTGCATCAATAATACTATTATTTACTTGATTTTTTTTTAAATTTGCAAAATTTCTTTTAACTTTTTAAATTTTTTTTTTACAAAATCAATAATATAGTTTTTAGATTACTTTTATTATACCTTTAACTTACAAAACAGTAAGAATAATTATTTAAGATTTAAAAATATTCAATCACATATCAAAATTGATTAATTAAATATAGTTATTGAAATTCTTTAATTATTATTATATAATTATTTTTCATGTTAATATTTTTATTTTTTATTAATAAAAATATTTTTAATGTTAATAGTTATATTAATTTGTTGTATTCTTTATTATTTATTTTTTCTTTAATCTTATCATATTTTTTAATGATTAATTGGAAGTTCTATAGGGGCCCTCACCCTTTAAAAGAGGAGGCTTAAGCCACAACAGCTGAAACATACTTCCACTGAAACAAAAACCCTAACAACACGAGAAACAAGAGAAAAACAAAAACACTTATTTGCATCAATCACCCAGCTGAAACTTGTAAGTTTTTGATGGGCCTGGAGCATAACGACCCTCCTCCTTCGTGTCAAGAAAAGACTGTCGTGTGGCTCTAGACACGCCACTGTTAGAGACGAACAGTAAAGTGAAAAGGCTTGATATTCTTAGACTGCCATTACGAAGAAAAAGCCAAAGGTTTTCCGCGTGCAATGAGAGTCTTGGCAGAAGAACGCCAAGTTTGTATGCATCTTGGAAAGAGAAAAAATGAGTGTTTGAAATTGGCCAACTCCTTAGCCTGTTGCAGGAAAATCACCGCATCCTCAGGTTCGTACAAACCATCCTTAGAGCTTTCTGCAAGAAGATCTTGTCGAACACAAAACCATTGTAGGGCGAGTCGCGAGAGGAGGGACCACGTTTCATATTACCACAGTAGCGGCTCACCTCCAGACACCACCTGGAGAACAACATACAAAACAAGATAGCAAAATCATAGAAGACGAAGGTGCCGGTAAAAAGAGGAGACGTGTAGAAGGCTATGGCAGTGTGCTAGAATGATGGTTGCAGCAGGAGCAAGGCATTCAACAAGCAAGAAGGCGACAACCACAAATAATGTGGCTTCAATCTCTTAAGAAGGTGGTAAGCGAAAATTAGGAGGCTCATACGCTAAAATAGACAAAACATATTACTTGTTTGGAGCCTCACTAGTCTTTTTGGATAACAAAAGTGGAGAGATACCTGCATTAGCAACGCAATTCGTTAATACGATTGCACTCCTTGAAGCAAATTACTAAACGAGATAGCCTCAAGTTGCTACCTGTTTGACACGCTTTATAATTATTTTCAACTTCCTATCCTTTATAGCATTATTAATATACCCTTGAATCACCACTTATGAATCTCCCTTTTACTTTCAAAGATTTACAACCTAGGTCATTAGTTAATTTTAGACTTTCAAACAGCTCTTTTAGTTTATTCAAAGTGAGTTTCTAAGAAGAAAGAAGCTCTTTTAATAAGCGAGATTGAGAGAGATTGGTCACAATCTTAATAATAGTTGGGCTTCGATTATTTAGTAGTTTTATCAAAATTCATTTTTAAAAAGTTTATCTGTAGTTTTTAAGAAAAGGTATTACACCTGGACGTTTTACCATTATTGTATTAATAGAGGATGGTTATTATTGTTGTTAAAGATAGTGAATTAACAATTTCTACAAGTTGTTGATCGTGCATTCGACATCTCTATTGATTTTGTTATCATGTTGCATGATTTCAATTGCCTCTCCTAGGTTCTGTACACAACGGTCTTCTCTTGGCAGCACTTTTGCTTCATTAATGAAAATCTCTCTCTTTTTTTTTTTTTTTCTTTCTAGTGAGTGCTTTGCCAAAATTACTTTTCGACCCTATCATGCTTAACATTGCAGTCATACTCTTGATTTTTGCTTGTATCCTAAACATATAGTCTTCCACTTCAAAGTCTATCATGTACATGTCATTGTTCTTTTTTGGTTAATCACACCGATCCTTTTCCACATTTACCTTTCTTTAGGATATTAATGGGTAGAAAGGTGGCTTCCTAAACATATAGTCTTCCACTTCAACAGTCTATCATGTACATGTCATTGTTCTTTTTGGTTAATCACACCGATCCTTTTCCACACTTACCTTTCTTTAGGATATTAATGGGTAGAAAGGTGGCTTCAAAACTTTTTTACTTGCAATTTTCACCATATATTCATAGTCCTCTTTATGTAGGGTAGATAAGCCTTACATTTCTAATCCTTTCCATCAATTTGTTTTCACATTTGTGCATTGAAAAACCTTGTTAATATGTTTTTCTTTGTACTAATTCTTATTTTGTATCATTGTACTTAAGGTGGTCTTTTTTTCAAATATATAAGTGTTTTTAGTTGAAACCCTTAATGCTCTAGTAGGCAATGTTATCAAAATAGCAAATTGTTTTGTACATGATGATGTGAGTTTACTTGTAGGTACAAGTGTGTCCTTTTTCTATAAACTTTTTACAAAAAAGTTCCTTCTTTTTTCTTTCTACTCAAAACTACCGAAAAAAAGGGATATAACCATTTTCTTGTGATTCAATAGTGAATTGTATCTAAGGTGGAAGACTATTTAGGTGCATGAGAAATTCATTGATGCTAGATCCTTACCATGATGTCAATATATGCATCTATGTTATATAGAAATCTCTTCAACCATTATAATTGTAAAGGATAAGTTCTAAGCACTCTCCTTTCAAAGCTCTCCATGAATTTTTTTTTACCACAATTGTAGATAAAGGAGAACCCAAAGCTATTCCTTAGTTTGCTCATATATTTCACCTTCAATGATAAAGAATGCTGACCAGAGACACAATTTGAGCGATTTTATAGTTTCTTTGTCAACAATTGGAGTAATGATTTTAATTGGAGTAAAGAAACACTATGAGGAGATGAACCCTTTGGACCAAGAGTCACTCCTCATGCCGAATAAGATAAGAAAATTTTCTAAAGGAGACATAAATAGTGAATCCTTTCTTAAGCTAGAAAAAGTGAGAGTAAAAAGTAATTGTCTAAGAGATTTTGAAGAGATATTGGGTAGTGATTTCTCTAATATTTAGTTGCTAATAGATAAAGGTAGAAGAGAGATTAGTGAAACAACGAAATAGTGGATTTGGGCAAAAGAAACCTGTAGAAAAGAAGAAAGGAGAACTAAGAATAGAGAGTAAATTAGGACAAATGATAAGCCTTAAATCACAAAAACAAAAACAAAAATACCTTACCTCCTACAAAAATGGTCGTACATTATAGAACTAAGTTTCTTATGTTTGGAAAAGAAACAAAAGATGCTAGTGAACATCTATTTCTAGATTGGAGTCTTCTTGGAGTAGAATTGGCATTGATGATGATTAGACTAGATTATATGAATTTTTAGAAACACTCAGGGATGAAACACTTAGATGGTACATAAAGGAATGCCCAAAACATGATAAAACATGTGAATATTTGAGTGTCGTATTTTTAGAAAATTTCCACTCTCCAGATATACCAATAACTAAAGTGTAAGCGAAATGAGGGGATGAGACATGATAAAAATGATTTAGTGAAGGAATATGACCAACATTTCAAAAGTGTGGTCAGAAAATTGGAAGAACCTTTAATAGAAAAATTATAAATTGAGTGGTTTATATCAAGGTTGACCCCCTACATTAGGGCAACAATGGATGGAAAAGTGTTCCCTACATACAAAGAAGTAATAGAATTGGCTACTAGAGTGTAATCTCAATCATTGAGGCGAGAGAATGATCCCTTAGGAAAGGATGGAATTGAAAAATTGAAACTGGAATTGGAAAAATTAGGAGTAAAATAAGATTTTTTTGGCAAAAGGTGAGAAGACTGAGACTTCTCCCCTAGCTAGAAGGAACAATATTTGGTGCACTCATTATAGTAGAGAGGGACATTTTAGGAATGGGTGTCCAATGATGGAACACACCAGGAGAGCTGACATAACAAGAGCAAAAATTGAAAAAAAAAACCCAAAAGATAATTGGCATATGCTGTGGAATATGTAGACAATGTGATAAGCACCAAACTAATAATTGCCCTATGCTATTAGAAGAAGAAAATGATTAATATGATCATTGCTATCAAAAGAGAATTAGAGATGACAGAGGAATGGCAAGAGCATACGGATTAGTAGAAGGAGATTTTTATAGAACAAATCATGGATATCACGCACCAAAATAGAAAGAAAACCAAAGGCAAATTAACAATATCCACCATGCAGTACCCCAAATCCAAAATGCAGACCCTTTTACAAGTTATGGTAATGATTATTCACAATGAGATGGTAAGGGAATCTAAGACAACACTAACAAAGGTGGTCCAAGAAAAGGAAGATGCCAAAGACCAACATGGTAATATTGTGGAAAACTAGGACACTATGCTAATGAGTGTAGGAATAGAAAAGAGGAAAAATAAGTTGTGGATTTTGTAGTGACAACTCACATGATGCTTTTAGTTGCCCTAAATATACACAATTCTAGAGAAACAAATTGACACCTACAATAAAAAGTGAGGAATTATTAAGCCTAAATACACCTCACTATGCCCACTTACTCATGAGAATAACAAAAAATGAGAGACAAAGCATCAGACTGTGCAAGAAAATAGATACAAAAAATAAATATGAAATAAGAGAATCTTCATTAACATAAGAATAGAAATTGGAATAGGAATACAAAGAGAAAAAGGAAAAAATAAAAATAAATGTCATCTAGGAGTTCAAGAAAAAGAAAAACAGAGCTTCAATAATCACTCAAGGAGGGATATATACAAACAAAAAAATAGATCATAGAAGGGTATGATGGAAGTGATGACGAAGAAAAATACCCAAATAAACTAGAGCATGATTTAATAATCATGAAATCCAAAGAATTTGTAAGAGTCACACAACAGACTCAAGGATGCCTAGGATCATCTGCAACCAAAATAACCTTCCACAACAAGAGAGAAGCAACATGAATTCTATATTGCCAAAGAATGATAATGATGCATACAAGATATACAAAATTCACAAGAGCTACAATGTATATAATTATATACAATGAGAGCCCTTGCTTATATAGGCAAGGTTATGACCTAGGACATGTGATCATGACAACTGTTTTAACCCTATGACATGAGAAACATATATTAAATGCCCTAAGTAAACTTAACTAGACATGTGTGAATATGACCTAAATGGTAACCAGCTAGGTAATATACCCTATTCACACCAACACACCCCCTAAGTGCAACTTAGGGAGGACAAAACAAATGCAAAGATGGGTCTCAACAACAAGGCCTAATGAGGTACCTATGTACACAAAATCTCTCACAACCAGAGTAAAGGAGAAAATCAAAAAAACATCCTCTCCAAAAGAGAGAAAACATGCAAACAAACATGTACAAGTGATGGAAGAAGAACTCAATAAGAGCCCCCAAGGACTACATCCATCATGAAAATGCAATCAATACCCCCCTTCCCTCCCCCCCCACAAAGAATCCCCTTGGGAAGAAACAAATCCAATGGTGTATGTAGAAGAAACTCTAACTCCAAGAAGAGAGATGAGGGAAGAAGTCTCATGATGTGTGTCTCTAAAAATTGCACAAGTGTCCACATGTCACAATCAGAAGATGCAACAACAAAATCAGGAGCTCCAAGCCTAATCAAAGACTGAAAATCCAAGACAACGTGGAAACTCATGCTCAACAATCACCAAAGACAAAGACGGTGTGATAACAACTGTACTATAACTATCATAAAAGAGGAAATGGATATACTCAAGTGTGTCCTACAAATCTGCAAGATGGGACTCACAAAACAAATTCACAATAGCTATAAAAAGATCATCCCACAAAGTTGAATCTGAAAGACAAGAAGTTTTCTATTGAACTGAATCATTGGAAGAAGTAGGAACAAGAGGAGTCTCAATCAATGAATCCACAGTAGGAATCAAGGAAGGTGAAAGATCAACAAGTGTCTCTATAGTAGGAGGAGAAGAAGCCTCATCATCCTCATCATCCAAACATGCAAGGCTTTCCAAAGAAGCAAACTCCTTATTTGTATCATAGTCATATGGTAAATTATTTGAATCATGAAGAGGTACAAGACAATCTAGAATAGGATCATCTAGGAATGGTTGAGTATTAGGATCTCCAAATATCTCCCAAATTTTGGTCCAAAGAGTGCATGGGCACTCAATATGTTCAATGGAACACATAGTGTCAAAATCAACACTACAACTAGTCACTCCTTTAACATGATCATTTTTGGAATTCCAGACAAACTTTCTCCAAAAAGTGCCTGGTTAAGCAACAAGAGCATATAGATGTGGCAAAATATGAAGCCAACATAAGTGTTCCAAAATTTACCATTCTCCATTGCTTATAACTTTCCCCATTTGCAAGATGATTACAAAATGATTAAATGAAAAACTTATGATGAACTAAGATAGATCTCCAAATTAGAGACATGAAACCTTTAACTAAAATTATAGCCTCCATAATATATCAATACAAAAATTGAATCCCCGGAAGCAAAAATAGCTACCAATTCCAACAATTTTTTCAAGAAATGCGCTAAAGTATATGAAATGACCTCAAACCAAAATTTTGACATCTTAGGAAGAATTTGGAAAAATGACATGGATGGATTTGTAGTACATAGAAACAAATACTGTGGGCACAAGATATGGCTTGTCAAAAAATGCTAGCAAACATGGGCTTCAAATTGAAAAATTAGGCACTTGTAGCGTAATTTGGAAAAAATACCTGTACTAACAAAGTGCTCGAAACTAGCTTTTTGATGGCTATAATTTTGTGAAAATCCAACTCCATATGTGCAAGATAATCCTACCCCTTTTAGGCAGGCAAATTGGGCCAAGTGGTGGCTCGTTGGCGGCTAGAGGGCGGTGCCACTTGCAGAACTGGGTGGAAATGTGGTTTTGGTAGTTGTTGTGTTGCTAATGCTGACAATGGTGAACTGGGTGGCAACACCTGTGAGTTGGGTGGAGCGAAGAGCAGGTGGAGAGAATGAGCTGAGGCAACAGATCACATTGCTCGGGGGCATCGTAATCGCTAGGGTTTTAAGCCCTCGTTGCCTGGTAAAAACTGGGGGCTAGGCCCCCAAAAAGCAAGCACTTAAACCTTCAGGTATACAATATGACCTATGACTCCAAAAAAAACCCATGCGTAGGAATCCACTTGGTATGACATCACCACTAACGACTATCGACCATACCTTGCTGCAACTGTGACTGTACTGGATAACACAACACCCACGTAGACGAAGAAAATTCTAAAAATTTGAACACTTTGTGTTGAATGTATAGCATTTTATGACAAGTACATTTGTACCACAACCATATGGTACGGATCTGTATGATCAGGTCCGGATTTCATATAGAATATTCTATGACAAAAAAATTGCAAACCCCCAAAAATGACAAAAAAATTGGCACCAAATCCTATCGAGTTAGATAGCAATTTATAAGTATTTGGGCCTTATAAACTCAAGGGTGAGGTCCATTTTACACCAAGATGCACCATATGAAATGTCTTGGCAAAAACTAAACAAACAAGGGAAGGGAATTGTAGATCTAAAACACTAATGCCATATAAGAGCTAATAGATAGCTCTAATACCATGCAAGAGTCACACAACAGACTCAAGGATGCCCAGAATCACTTGCAACTATAATAACCTTCCACAACAAGAGAGAAGTAACAGAAATGTTATATTTCGAAAAAATGATAATGATGGCATACAAGATACACGATACACAAGATTCACAAGATCTATAATGTATATAATTATGTACAATGAGAGCCCTTGCTTATGTAGGCAAAGTTGAGACCTAAGACAACATATGATCATGACAAGTGTCTTAATCGTATGACATGAGACACAAATATTAAATGCCCTAACTAAACTTAACTAGACAAGTGTGAATAGGACCTAAATGGTAACTAGTTAGGTAATACACGACAAAATTGATTGAAAAAATGCAAAAACATGAACAAAACAAGAAGGGCTATTTCTTAGAGAAAGAGACACAAAACTTAAAAGGATTAGCTTATCTAATAGAATAAGAGAATTTATTAGAAAAACTCGAAGAATTCTTAAAACACTGGAACAAAAAGAGCCTAGAAAAAAGAACACCTCAAGTTAGGACTCTAATAAAACACAAAAAATATGGAAGAAACAACTAGTTCTACTTGATGTGAAATTAATTGGAAAAATAGTAAGGAAAGCTTTACTAGACTTAGGAGCTGACATGAACATTATGCTAAAGAAAGTATGGGGAGCATTCGGTGAGCTAAAACTTCACAAAACACTCTATGACATTGCTCTAGTCAATGGAAGTCCTGTTGTGACCTCATCACACATCGCCCCATTGCAAATGGGGACCCCCTAATTTTATGCTTAAGTTTAGTTTGGTTTTCAAGTCTTAGCTAAGTCCTGGTTCAAAATACATGCAGAAAGGGACACTAGATAAGTCAGATATATGTCATACCTTAGAATGTCTCATAGAACACTTTGAGTGATCAAGACAGGAGTTAACAAGGTACATCTCCGCGGTCAGAGTCTCCATATGAAAGGGTTGATATCAAAGCTTGTAATGTTTTTGACTTAAGAATGATGAACTTCATGTTAGACTTTATGAGTTTGAATGATTTTGAGGCTTCAAGAGGCAAAATCCAAAGGGTACATCCAAACCTGCCCTACCTGGGCGACCTTGGGAGGGGGTCTTGGACTTTGTCTCCTGCCACATCAATCTATCCACATGCTGCCTCCAAGACCACTCAGGGGTGTAAATGGTACAATTTGCAAGTTTACTTGATCAAGGATGAAAGAAGTGATACTCAGAAGGTGAGATGATCAAGTTGAGATCAATTAAATGTTTCTAAGTATGAAAATCCAAGGGTGGTGTCCTAACCCGCCCAGTCTAGGCGATTTCACAAGTTGTCCATGGATTGTGTCTTGTTCCAGGAGACACTCTCCAGACAATACTCTAAAACCCATTCTAGGAAAGAGTTGCCAAGTTTGTAGTATCCAAGTGCTTAGATGATGATCAAATTACAAGGAGAGTTCATACATTTGCAAGAGTTTGGGTACATTTTAAAGGAGAATCCATGCATTACCTCCCAACCCGCCCAGCCTGGGCAGCCTCATAAGGGAGTGATGGACAATGTCTTCACCAAGAGGATCTCTCCACACACTGCCCTCAAAACTGCCCTAGAAGAAAAATGGTTAAGTATTGAGGTTTTCATGCACAAAACACTGAGGTATGGTGATCTGTAAGTTAGATTTATGAGTTTGAGTGAAGTTAAGTGGATAATAAGCAATATTCCAAGTGTCACTCCCCAACCCGCCCTTCCTAGGCGGCTTTGGCATGTAGACATGGACAATGTCTTCATCACCTCATGGATCTCTCCAAACACTACCTTCCAGCTCGCCTAAGGAGAAAGGGATCAAATTTATCAAGTGTTTCAAGTGCTAAGCATTAGAAGATGATGAAACTCCAATGGAAACATGAAGGTTTCAGAGGATTAAGTGAGCTTTAAATGGAAATCTAAGGATCACCCCTAAAGCCGCCCTAATTGGGCGGCCTCAAGAGGCCCTTGTGGACTATGTCACCTAACACATGAAACACTCCAAGAACCTTCCAAACCGCCCAGGGTGAAGAACAATGCAATTTGCAAGGTTTGTGTGATAAGTATGATCAAGATGACATCACAAGGAAAGGAGATAGTCAAGTTCAAGGGATGAAAAGTTTCTAAGTGTCAAAATCCAAGACTTACTCTCAAACCCGCCCTACTTGGGCAGCCTAGAGAGGTCAGCTTGGAGTTTTGATGTCAAAGCAATGCAGCTACCCTATCTTGGCTCCCTAATTCATCATGATGCTTCACATCCTTGAGAGGATCATTCAAAGGAGGGAAGTTTGAAAATTTGACTAAGCCTTAAGGAAGAAGGAGAGAGACATCTTCATGAGGAGAGGAATGAACCTTAAGTGAAGGAATACTTACACCTCCTCCAAACCCGCCCATAGGCGGCCTTGAGCTCTATGCTTGGACAACTCCACCTCCTGCACATGACACTCTCCAAACATCAACCTCAAACCTGCTCAAGGAGAAAACCTAACAAGTTTGCAATGTTTTGAGTTGAAGTACAATGAGATTATGAAGATTTGATGAAAGTTCATTAGATTGAATGTCTTTTGAGGCATTTTCAGGGATAGTCCAAAGGTAACCTCTAAACCCACCCTACTTGGGCGACCTCAAGAGGTGCCCATGGACTGTCTTTTGTACCACATGAAACATTCCATACACTGCCTCCAAAGTCGCTCAGAGTGAAGACAATGCAATTTGCAAGAAGAGATCAATGAATTGATGAGAATGAAGCACTTCATAGGTATGGCAATCGGGCCTAGAAGGGTGAAAGATGTTCTAAGTTGCAAAATCCAAGTAACACCTCCAATCGCGCCCTTCTTAGGCGGATTTCACCAATGCAGATGGACATCCTCACCTAACATCTCAAAGTTTGCCTTCTCACTTCACAAACACCTCAAAATGGCTAAGTCTTAGGCAAGTTCAAGAAAAGAGTCATCATAAGGAAGAAGCAAGCATCAAACGAAGCTTAGAGTTGAAGGATCTAAGCCTACCATTCAAACCCGCCCTTGCTAGGCGGCCTTCATCTCCCTGCTTGGACTACATGTCCACCACAACACTTCATCCACCTATCACCTCTAAATTTGCCATCCACTTGGAGATATGTAAGTTTACTTAGAAGAAGATGAGATTGTCAAGGACGAAACTAGTTTAAGAGAAAGAATCCACACCTACCTCTCAAACACACCCTACATAGGCGGTCCCAAGAGGGAGTCATGGACTGTATCTTGTCCCACAACAAACATTCCATACATTGCTCCTAAAGCCACTCAGAGTAAAAACCATAAAATTTGCAAAGAAAAGTCAATGAATGGATGAAAATGAAGCATTTCAGAGGTGAAGTAATTAGGTTTAGAAGGGTGTAGAATGCTCTAAGTGACAAAATCCTTACTAGCTCTCCAAGCCCACCTTTGTTAGGCGGACTTCACCAAGACAGATGGACATCACCACCCAACATCTAAGATGTGTTTTACAAAATCCTTACTAGCTCTCCAAGCCCACCTTTGCTAGGCGGACTTCACCAAGGTGAAGCAATCAGGTTTAGAAGGGTGTAGAATGCTCTAAGTGACAAAATCCTTACTAGCTCTCCAAGCCAACCTTTGTTAGGCGGACTTCACCAAGACAGATGGACATCACCACCCAACATCTAAGATGTGTTTTACAACTTCATAAGCATCTCAAGATTTCACTAAGTGTTAAAGTTGATAGAGAAGACTTATTAAATGCAAGGAATGAACATCAAGTGAGGTTAAATCCACACTCTACCTTCCAATCCGCCCATTTAAGGCGGCCCTGAGCCTTCCAAGACGACAACACCAAGTCTTTCACAACATATCCTCCACCTATCATCTCCAAAGCTGCCCTTCTAAGATGGTTTTCATCATGTCACATGGACAAGGATATTAAATATTCTAAATGTGTCATTCAACTTCAAAGTAGGAAATGAACATCAAAATAAATTTTAAGTGATAAAATCCATGCACCTCCTTGAATCTCGCCCTTCCTAGGTGGCTTTAGGCCCTTCACTTGGACAAGGTCATGTCATCACATGACATCCTCCCTGTACCACCCTCAAACCCGCCTTAGAAGGGCGCTTATTGCATGAAGGCATGGAAAATGTTTAAAAAACTTTAGTTTTCTTCTTGCTAGGCCGACCTGCCTTGAGATAGGGCAAAGTTTGATATTTAAGAAGGTTTAAATCTGCATTTTTTATCAAATTCAAAACCAAAATTAATTCTGATTTGCAGCAGAGCAGCAGCTTTCAAGAAGACAAGTCAAAAAATTCAAGAATCTTCAAAAATCAAGTCTTCTAAAATTTTGAGTTTTTTCATAAATTCTAAGGTATGTTGCTTAGAATTCATTATTTTTTTTGTCCCACATGCATGAGGAGATAAGATAATTGGTAAGAAAATCCCTATTTTAAGTGTCACATCAGCCTAGTAACACGTGTCTTCTCTTGTAGGAGGTAGAGGATGAATGCGAAAGAAAGGCAAGCCTTGATCAAGAGTGATAAACAAGGAGTCATGCCGGAGACGAAGATCATGTCCAAGTGGAGGAACGTGAGTGACACCAACTTGGGTCACATTGACATGGAGGAGATCAAGAGAGAGCTTCACAAGCCAACCCACTCAAAGGTCATTCATGAGATGCTCCGTAATGGAATTGTCCAAGCCGCATGCTTTCTGCCTGTCTTGTCGAGTTCCGAGCTTATGTGGGAATGCGCTAGTCATTAAAACCAAGAGACTAGATGCATTGAAACGTCCGATGGAGAAGTCTTAGCTCACTTGAGGAGGGAGGCCATCGCCAAAACATTCAACATCCCAAAGCATAAGAAGGTCACCGTCTACACTCGAGAGCAAACTCAAAGGGTGTTTGAAGGAGCAATAAGTTATTGTAAGCAAGAGATAAATGTCAATTGGGTAAAGCAACCAAGGAGTCATCACAACAAGTTGCCAAAGAAGCTTCATAAATCGGATTTCATCATGGAGTATGGCTACATGGTGATCTTCTTGAACAGAATCATGGGTTGTCAACAATCGTCAACATTCGATGCGTGGATGTTCGTATTCATGCAAGAGATCATCAAGGGTGAGGTGATGATTGATTGGGCTGGTATCATAAGCAACAATATTCATGAGCAGATGATCAAGCTAAAGGAGACTAAGTCCTTCTACATGAGCTCATATGTCATCTATATCCTTGCGATGTGTGGAAAGTATGATGGATTGAATTACAGAGGTGACATAGGATACGGCCCCAGACAATTCAGTGTGTATGATTGCTACCCGCAATTGTAGCTAAAGTCCATAGCCCACTACAAGCGCGTGAATTATGCATTATTCATGTTCATCGTAAGGAAGCTTCAATGAAATATGAATGAGAGGTTATCGAAGCATGCAAAGAGATTGATTGGCAAATTTGGACAGTGGTACATCCAATTTCTAAAGTTCACCTACTTGAGGATCCAAGGATTTTCATCTTATCCTTACCGCTTGCCGAGGTATCCTACTGACAAGATAGTACTACTAGAGGTGACGAGGCAACTGTTGGCTTGGGACAAAATTCAGAAAGATAAGAAGAAAGTTGGAATCAGTTTCCCAATAGGAGTTGGAAAATTGGAGACTTGCCCAACACTGCAAGCTGCACAACATTCAGAATATGAACTCCAAGCTTAGAATCTTGTGCTTCATGACACGAATCGAGATCACTTTGATCCATTCAACACGATTCGGAAGGCATTCAGGAAGAGGTTTAGACACCGAGAGCATCAAGAGGATCACTGTGCAGATGCAGACGATGATGAGCACATCAGAGAGAAGAGGTGTTCGAGAATGACTTGGGATTTGGTGAGATCATGTAATATAATGCCTATTCCTAATCAGTTAGAAGAGAGTGAAAGGTTTCTCGTGCAAAGGATGTTTGACAAGGAAGGACCTATTACTATCAATTGGGCTGAGAGAGAAGTTGGCCATGATGATTGGATATAGCGAGTCATACATATCACAAAGAAGTATGTAGATCGTCAAGTTTAGAAGCTCCAGAATGCAAACAAGGACCTAACATATGACTTGATGGGAGGAGCCGACTCGCAACAATCACAAGAAATGGATGATAGTGAGTCTAGCAGTAAACACGACAGTGAGTCTAGTGGATATAGTGTAAGCTCCGGAGAAGAAGCTCAGCCTGGCAAGAGGAAGCGTCTAGACGACTCACATGGAGAAAGTAGTCGGAAAAAGACAAATTTGAGTTCAAGATCTGAGACTAGCAATTCTTCTAGACAAGGTGGTCCTTCTCTAGATATGAATGTGACATCAGTAGTGGAGAATGAAGAAAGAGAAAACCAAGGAGCTCCAGAGACATTAGATCAAGCAAACATGCATGATGTTCTAGTTGAAGAAGTCCGATCAAGTCCCTCCAAGGATCAAGAAGCTGTTACACATGAAATTGATATGCACATTGAAGTGTCTGACGAAGAAGCATTGTCATCAGAGTTAGAAGCTAGAGGTCAAGAACAGGGTGTTCAAGAAGATTTGTCTGCCTTGCCAGATTGGTTAAGGAAGAGAGTAAAGGAGACTTCAATCGTGGAAATAGTGCCAGAGGTCAACATACAAGAGTTGTTAGGTAGGACAAGGCCAGATAAGGGAAAATAAAAGGTGACTAGACTCTCCAAGATTACGAGAGATAGTTCTGTATCCAGGAAAGTACACATTGCAGTGCCTAAGGTAGACAAAACAATTGATGATATTGTTCCTGAAGAATACGATGTAATCACTATGGATTTGGGACCAACAACAGAAGAGCAAGAGTTTGAAGAGTTGGAGGAATCAGTTTCACTGGTCAAAGAAAGATTGAGGCGTGAAAGGGAAAGAGGAAATCGACTTGAGAAAGAAAACCTTGTCTTCAAGCAATATATCCAACAGTTGATGAATCCAATTCGACAGCGTGAAGGGACATCTACTCCACCTCCCATGCTTTCACAAGAATCTATTGCTCAATTAGAGGGTATGAGATCACAGTCCCAAGAATTGAAAAGTTGGATAGGAAGAGTTATAAATCAAATAGATACATTCATTGATGAATTTATCCAAAAGTATGAAACCGTTGCTCAGTTGTTGGAAAGACTTCAAGCAGTTTCAGTAGCATGTTTCAAGTTCAATGATGTCAAGAGAGAATACATGCCACACTTGGAAGATTTGATGAACACTGCACTGTCAGCATTGATAGAGGAAGAGGTGGTTGAAGAAGGTTCATCGTATGATTTCTCTACTTGGTACTTCACTATGGACATAAGAGAGCAGCTTCTTAACAAAGTTAAAATGGTTTGTGTTCGAGTGGATAGTGTGCTTCAGAGAGCTCATAATAAGATAGTTGGTGTAATGAATGATATTTGTGATCTCTCAGGAGAGGTTACGTTCCATGACGTGAAGAATTACCTCCATTCTCGTTACTTCAACACTATTCACTTCATTTCTGGTGAATAGCTGAACAACATCCACTCCCTGATCTCATTCGTTGGTGGTAAGTGGGTTGGTATAGATGAGTGGGAGAGGACAATTGATGAGCATACACGAGATGTGAAGAAGGCAGAAGGAACCATTCGGAACGCGCCAAGTGTACCAGTTGCTGACATGGCAAAGGTTGTTCCAATGTTCGTGGCATTGGTCGAAAAAAATAAACATAAGAAATAAATGCCACATGGGCAGTCCACATAAGCGCCAAGCTGTCACCTTGGAAAACGTGCCTCTATTGCTTCTTGAGTATTTCTAATAATAAAAGGTTGTTATAACCACTTTTGATGTGGCATGATTTGGGCCATCGAATCCAAATTGATTTTGGCCATTCATTGTATTTTGAGGTCTATATAAGCCTCATTCCTCTTCATTTTGTATAATGAGTTTTGAGCTAATTAGAGCTATTGCTGAGATTAATACAAGTTCATTATTGAGCCATTAATGGTGATAATGTGTTCTCTTTGCAAGTTGCATGGTTGCTAAGTACTCACTCGCATTCAATGTTTTAACTTAGTTTATTTATTTCAAAGTTTGTTAGTTTTAGTTCGTGGGAGTCATTGTCTTCCAATTTCTTGGCGAAATCTTTATATGTTCATACCTTTTATGATTTGTCGCTGGCAAGTTGTAGTGTAAGGTTAGTCTGAACACATCACAAGCTTCACTTCGATTGCTCATAGAGTAATTTGAAAACCTTTAGCATATCCTTAGAAGATTGCATCACCTTTATGGAGTTGTTGTCTCATGGCGAAGCAAAGCGTGGTTGAGATTTCTAGGAATTCATGACGATAGCTTGCACTCAGATTAGATATTCTCTCTAAACCCACATCTTTTGTACTTTTTTGAAAAACATTGTTAGAAGTAGGATCAAGAGATGAATTGCCATATCATAAGCTTATCATAGCATGTAGCCTTGAAGCAATTGTTATCACCTATGCGAGTGTAAACGATATTTTCCTACCGTTAAACACCAAAGTGTAAGTCCCTTTGTATGAAACAACAAATCACATCTTTGCCAAACAAGCTATCCCAAATCAAGAATTGAAGATAAGGAACCTTGGAGTCTACTCAGTTGATCACAAAGTTTAGCATCTGAGTGATTTTGTTCAAGAGAGGATAAAATACGTGAGTATTTTATGCTGCATTGTCTGTGTAAGGAAAACACATCAACAGAATTGGTGCTAGAAGGAGGGCAAGCACTCTATAGGTTGTCATAAAAAGTAAGAAATTTCACGCTGGATCGAATCAGTTCGTTTTCCCCTGACAGGCATAAGAGGATTTTAAGGTCTACACCAGGAGCATCCAAAGATTTGGTTGAGTTGGGGTTTCCAACCAAGTCCAAGAAAGGCAAAAAAGTAGGTTCATCAAGCCAAGGATCTCCAAGCGGAGGACAATTTCAAACGCCTCCATCGTGAAACCCATCCATAAGAGTTGCTCAACCAAACACTACGCAATCAATCTCCCAAACGATTCCAAAAAGAGTCGCCCAAGCAACTCCACTTCAACAAGGAGCTACGCAAGCAATACAAGTTCAGCAACCTAATATTCCAATGGCGGCCTGGCCCCTGGCAAATGTTTCTCCTCTGGGAGCTTTCACAAATTACAATGATATGCCCAAGAATCCTGAACACTTCTGCTCTAAATTTCACATCAACTATGTGAATCGAACAACAGAGGAGCACATCAAGATCTTTGAAGACACTCTGTCAAACAAAAGAATTGAACATGAAGATGTAGCTTGCAAGCTGTTTCCATATACACTTGAAGGAGATGCCACCTTTTGGTATGTCAACTTACCTGCTGGATCTATCACTAGTTGGCAACAGATGAAAGATGCTTTTTTGGAAAAATTCAGAATTCCTATTACTCGAGCAGAGCTTTACAAGAAGTTTATTGAGGTAAGAAGATAGGAGCATGAGCTCATCGCTGCCTTCAATCATAGGTTTCATAAGGCTTATTTAAGACTGCAGGCTCCATATGACATCAATGAACCTATGTCGCTGGAGATTTATTATGCAACTTTGGATCGTCTCACTTCCATGTTCGTGAAAAGAGCAAGGGCACCACCCACTACTTTAATAGGAGCATATGCTGAAGCCGTCAAGGTGAATACTAATTTAGGGATGAATATCCATGGACCTCTCAATCACATAGGGTATCCGGCGATGCAGAATCAAATTCAAGGGATCAACCAAGCATTGGCCCATCACATGCCAGTCATGAATCCAGTTCCTGCTCCTACTAATCAATTGGTATTGCCACCTAGGGCGCCTGTTTTACAAGCTTTGCCTGCCAAATCGGTATATCTGCAAGGGTCATCGTCATCTTCCACCAAGACTCAAGAGGAAAAGGAAGAAATGAGAGAATTGATAGATCAAGTCAAGAAGCTGTCAATGGAAGTCACTCAGTTGAGAAATCAAAGAACTATCTACAAAATATGCAAAGGAACTTTCAAGCAATCCATGGCGGAAATCAAGCTAATCTAGGGAACTATTAGGGATATAATCAAGGGTTCCAAGGAGCAAACCAGGGCTACCCGAGGCAAAACAGGACATGGAATACATCACCTAATAATGGCAATGTCCCTTTGCCTTTGGAGAATAATCCAAATCCAAATCCCAAACCATCTGACAGAGTCCTAGCAGAAGTGGCCTTGTCTAGCTGGTGTCGACTGCATAATACAAATCAGCATTCTGAATTGCAGTGTCCTGAATTTAAGATTGTCGCTGACATCTTCCAGAAAGAAATGCAGAATACATAAGGCTAGGAAGCTCCTCCACCAACCTTCGGATACGAAATCGTCCCCACACCCAGATATGATCAAGCTCTAATGATTGAATATTTTGTATTCCCTCCAATGATGGAATATGACATGAGGGATTATAATGGAAAATTTCCAACAGCTTTGGCAAATGGACCAGCAGAGGATCCGACCTATTATCCTCCATTCAATGGTAACTATCCACATCAAGAAATGGGCGAGGTACAAGCATTCCAACAGACAGTTGGAAATCCACCAACAAGGGTATATCAAAGAAACTATCGAGCATCAGATCCTTTGACTACTTCTACACCTCTGAATAATTTCCAGACACCACCTGATCTGAATGCCAGCAGTAATCCAAGCTATCCAAAAGATTCATCGGAGTATAGACAGAGAGATACTGCTCAAAGAACCCCGCCAAAACACAATGTTTCACAGCCAAATGTTGCACAAATGGTTAGTTCCTCTAGAAACGAAGATTCCAAAAATGACCTCAAGAGGTTAAGTCAATGTGTTTTAGAAGAGGTTAAAAGGGTTAAAATCAGCTTTCCATTGATTGAATTAATGAAAGTATCTGAGATACGAGAGACCTTTTTGGGGAGTCTAAGTGATAATGTTGTTAAAAGTGGAAGTCATAATACTGCAACTCCATCAAGTTCATCCGCAACTAGTTTGCCTCATGCAAATGTTGCTCAGAATACTAATGTAGCCCATTCAGAACCTGCTCAACCTCAAGAACAGCCAAATGCAACCTATGTAGCGCAACATTCGCCAGACTCGAGCAACGAAGTACAAACCAGAGCTTCACCTAAAAAGGAGGAACCAACAAAGGATGTTAGTACAATAAAGAGTCAAGATTCTAAATCCCATTCAAAAATGCCGAAAGATTCAGGTTTCATCGCTCGAAAGAAGAAGTCAGTAGTATTTTATCAAGGAAAGGACGAGCCTGGTCCCTTCCTCCTTTTAGTAAGAATTTTCGGTAAATTGCTCCACAATTGTTTAATGGACTCAAGAGCTTCAAGTAATGTAATGCCACTTGCTATATGCAAGAAACTTGGTGTGATCCCAACACAAAAGACCAGGAAGGTTACGTAATTGGATAAAACTAAGGTTCCAGTTGTTGGTGAGCTACATAACATTTACATGCAGCTGGCAGCTGACCCCAAGGTACAACACTACATTGACATATCAGTTGTGGATATCCTTTAAGGATATGGAATGTTGTTAAGCAGAGATTGGTTGAGGAAACTTCATGGGTATGTATCGATTGACTTTTCACATATGTGGCTATCATGGAAAGGACTACCGAACCAAATTAGAATAGATAGCACTCCTAGATTGAAGTTGACGATCACAAAGTACGGCGAAGATAATGAAATCCTTTTTGTGGAGTCTGACCTTGGTGTATACAAGCCCAAGGTAGAAGAGGTTTTGATGTTACAAAGTTCAACTGAGAGTTTGGTAGAAAATGAGCGTGGCACTTCCTCTGACGAACAAGATGAGGGCATGTTTGAAAATTTTAGGAACTTTGTGTTAAGAAATGTCCAGCAGAGTTTAGAGCTTGGCGGATATGATGGGATACAAGATTTGCTATTACCCAATTGGTGTCGAGTACACAATGCATTTCACTCTGAGTTCACCTGTGAGATGTGTAAAGTAGCCTTGGAACAAATCAAGAAAAGAGTACCAGAAGCAATGAGGCTAGAGATACCCAAAATCCCATAGGTAGAAGAGTTGGCTTCAAGCGAGTCTTCGACAAATGATGGAAATTCCTCGACTTCATATCAAAGCTCTCAAGAAATAGCTATCGAGATGAAGAAAGAAATGGATGATGAGAGGGAACAATGTTCAAAGCAAGAAACTGATCAAGTATGGATGTTAAGGTTTGATGGATCCAAATCCAAGCAAGGATCCGAAGTTGGCTTTGAATTGATCAGTCCAATTGGAGAAGCCTACTTGTCAGCATTGAGGTTGCAGTTCCCTTGTACAAACAATGTTGCTGAATATGAAGCTTTAGTACACGGATTGCTCCTCGTTATTCAAAAGAAAGTAAAGGTTTTACATGTTTTTGGAGATTCCGAGGTCATTGTAAGACAAGTCAGAAAACGGTATGTCTGCCATGATAAGAGATTGAAAAGGCATAGGAACAGAGTGTGAGATCTTATAGAAAGTTTTGATGCTTTCAATATTCAATCCGATTATAGGTCCAGGAATCGAGTAGCAAATGCATTGGCTCAAGCAGCAGGTTCATTGGAACCATTATCAATGGAAGGATTAAAGAAATTTATAGTTGAATTGACATCAGTTCCTTCAGTACCAGACAATATTACAAACTTCCAAGTTTTTGAGGATGATAAGCATATATTAGATTTCCTAACGAATTCTGGTATATTCACAGCTCAAGTCATTGATGAAGGAGAAGTTAGGGAAATGGAGTTTGATCCCGACGGGATAATGAATTTGAAGAACAATACCATCCTGAGAGGAATGATAGAACTAGTGAGGCTTTTTGATACAGACAGATTGAGTGCTCTTCAATCTCGCAGAGAAGAAGGGAATAAGTGTGATACAGTAAATTTAGGAACAGATGGAGATATTAAGAATGTTTTTATAGGGAGAGTATGTACACCTGAAGAACGAGAAAGCATAATCAAAGCTATGAAGGAGTTTCAAGACATAATTGCATGGAGATATGAAGACCTCAAGACATATGACACTTCTATTATCACACATACAATTCCTCTCAAGCCTGAGAGTAAGCTTTTTCAGCAACATCAAAGGTCGGTCAACCCTTTATTAGAACCACTTATCTATCAGGAAGTGAAGCTGTTGCAAGCTAGAATAATTTTCCCAGTACGACACTCCATGTGGGTCGCCAATTTAGTCCCTGTTACAAAAAAGAATGGTGAAATAAGATTGTTCGTGGACTTCAGAAATCTTAATAGAGCATCGGAAAAGGATAACTATCCATTACCATCACTTGATGAAGTCCTGCAAATTGTCAATGGTTCTCAGATGATGTCCTTCTTGGATGGATACTCAGGATACAACCAAGTTATGGTTGAAGAAGAGGACTGTTTGAAAACAACTTTTACCACAAAATGGGGAATCTATGCATACAGGAGAATGCCCTTCGGTCTAATCAACGCTGGTGCTACTTTTTAGAGGGCTATGGATATCGCTTTCAGGGACATTGTTGGAAAATGTATAGTGATATACATGGATGATCTTACAGTCTTTTCAAAGAAGAGAGAAGATCATGTTGGACATTTGAGAAAAGTATTTGAAAGATGCAAACAATATGGTATTTCTCTCAATTCAAAGAAGTGCATTTTTGGAGTCACAGAAGGTAAGTTGCTCGGTCATGTAATTTCTGAAGAAGGTATTTCAATTGATCCTGACAGAGTGGAAGCAATTCAAAAGGTTAGCCTCCCTGCAAGTAAGAAGGAATTGAAGTCTTTCTTCGGGAAGATTAACTTTGTAAGGAAGTTCATTACTGGGTTTGCAGAGATCGTCAAACCACTTAATGAAATGTTAAAGAAAGATGCAAAGATGGATTGGACTCCGCAAGCTAGAAAAGCATTTGAAGAAGTCAAACAATCAATTGCCACTGCTCCAATTCTTATCAGTCCCGATTACACGAAGCCATTTTATTTATATACTTTTGCATCAGATCGTACTTGTGCGGGAATTTTGACACAAAGGACAGATGAAAGGGACGAACATCCCATTGCCTTTATGAGTGCCCCATTCAAAGAGGTTGAGTTGAGATATCCATGTGTAGAGAAGCATGCTTATGCTCTAGTGAAAGCCATCAGAAAATTTAGACATTACATTCTCAGAAGCAAGGTTTACGCAATAGTTCCAGATGTGGCAATCAAAATTTTGTTGATGCAAAATGAGCTTGGCAAGAGAAGAGGCAAGTGGGTCGCCATCATACAAGAATACGACATAGAGATACAACTGATGAAATTAGTGCGAGGACAAGCACTCACGCAAACAATAGTAGCTCAAGGGCCGGGTCTGGTACAGCAAGCCTATGTGTTAGAAGATGTATCACCAGACAAGTGGTATGATGATATTACATACTATTTGCTCACTCAGAAATGCCCTCCACATATGAATCCAACGCAAAGAAGAGCATTAAGGTACAGGTCTTAGCGTTATATGTTGCAAGGAGCAGTTTTGTTTCGGCACAATCATGAAGGAGTTTATCTAAGATGTGTCGAAAAGGAAGAAGCAAGACAGATTATGGAGCAGTTCCATGAGAAGTTTGGCAGTTGTCACGGAGGTGGACTGGCAACAGCCCACCAAATTTTGAGGGCAAGATATTATTGGCCTACCTTGTTCAACGATGCCCACCAGCATGTCAAAACATGTCATACTTGCCAAGTAGCTGCTTCATGCGAGAAGAATCCAACAATGCCACTTCAGCCTGTGATCAAAGTAAGACCTTTTGCTCAATGGGGTCTCGAATTCATTGGTATGATTAATCCACCCTCTTCGACACAACACAGGTATATTCTGACTGCTACAGACTATTGTACCAGATGGTCTGAAGCTTATGCATTAAAACTTTGCACTTCTGATATTGTGATTAAGTTTCTCGAAGAAAACATTATCACAAGGTTTGGGTGTCCACATGCACTCGTTTGCGATAATGGGCCTGCTTTTACTTAGTTAAAATTTTCAAACTGGGCTTTCGAGTATGGTATCATGCTGAAGTTTTCATCCAACTATTATCCGCAGGGGAATGGCCTAGCAAAGTCCACGAACAAAAACTTGTTAAATGCAATAAAGAGACTATTGGACAAGAACCCAAGAGATTGGCACATCCAACTGAAATTTGCCCTTTGGGCAGACAGAACCCGAGTCAAGTCCTCCCTAGGTACTTCTCCATACCACTTAGTCTATGGCCAGGACCCAATCTTTCCTGTACAATTGAGGATCCCAACACTTCAATTCATGCAAGACTACATGAATCAAGATGAGAGAGTTCAGACTAGGCTTTCACAACTTCTACACCTGGAAGAGAAACGAGACACAACCTTAGACAAATTCATGAAACATCAAGGGGTTGTGAAACGTTGGTTTGATCGACAAGCAACAGTAAAGTCTTTCAGGATTTCAGATCTAGTTTTGTATTGGGGTAAAGCACATGAACGAAGAGGAGATCACGATAAGTTTGATTACCTCTAGAAAGGTCCATACCAAATCATGAAAATCTTGGGAGAGAACGTGTTCAAGTTGAAAACTTTGACTGGAGAAGGGATTCCATTGCCCGTCAATGGGCAATACCTGAAACATTATTTCCAAACCTGAGTTCCTGGGGAACTTTTCTTGTATATAGTTAGATTAGGTGTTTCCTGTTTTCCGTAATTTAGTTTTCCTTAGCTTTTTTTTTAGTTTGTTTTAGATTTAGTTGTTTTAGTTTAGTCTGCTTTGTTGTGTTTTATGAGAGTTTGCTTTGCTTTAGGTTTTTTTTTTTGTCGTTCTGGGGGTTTTCATTGCGCATAGGAGTGATTGACCTTTAAACACCTTTTGGTTGACTTCATGAAGTTATGTTAAGTTCATTTCTTGCATAAATGTCCATGAAATTCTTCAAGATCGAAAGGTAACTTTCTTTAGTTTATCTTTTTACTAAGATCTGTACTTGACTCAAGAATGGAATCATATATTGCAACTGGACATGGATATCTTTGATTATGAGTTTAAAATATTTAATCTTAAAATGAACGTTTCATTGATTTCTTTTGATAAACTTGCATTAGATGGATGGATCCATTGTGGATTCCATTGCTAGTGTCAGATAGCATGACTGTTTGTTTTTAGGAGAAGAGTCAATTGTTCAGTATGGCTTGAAGTATTTTGAAATCTTATACCTTACATACTAAGATCCCGAAAGTCACCAGGAGAGTCTAGATGAGCTTGAATTAAGTGAGATAGATCATGGTCTCATCTCACTCCATTACGTTGCATTTATTTGTGTGCTCCATATTCTATCACTCCACCTACAAAATAAAAACCTACATTTTTGTGATAAGCATTCCCGTTTCCTGCCATTCTATTGTATGCATTTCTCCATACCTCCGTCTACTCATCCCATTTGCTTCGCTATGCCATTTCATTTATGCAATAAAGCCTCCATCCATTCCACTCGTTCTATCAAATAATGAGCTTGAATCTGATGTCCAAATCCTCCATATAGTCCTGTTTTGTTTTGCCTCGAACTCCCAGCAATGAGTCGTCAGGATAAAAGTTTGAGTCCTTCATGAACAATACATTTGGAGTCTATCCATGTCAGTATCCGCTCTAATGACCTTAGCCGTTGCATAGAAAGCAAGGTCAAGATGTTGGTATTCCCATCCGTCGTGCTTAAGTACAAGTCCATTGTTTTCATTATCCACCTATTATACATATTGTTTTCCCATTCCACCTTCGTCATTATGCTAAGTCAAAGCATATGATCACATACCTTTCACTATCCATTTCCTTATCCATCTCCATCCATTACAACCTTCATTCCTTCACCCATTTCCTAATCATGATTAATGAATGTAAGTGTCGTCTGAACAAGAAGCTTGCAATTCCTCTAGCCATCCCATAATTCCATAAAACAGATATTTGGATGCTTTTACCCATCAAGCAAGTAAATTCCTAAAAATCTTATAAATCTTCATGCCTCAGAACACAAAATGCTAGAAATTCAAGCAAAGTATATTCAAAGGCTATGTCAGTCCATACCTCCAAAATAAAAGAGCCAAAGTAATAGTCTGGGTATTTAAGTCTAAGAACCTGAATCCAATAGCGGCTTCCACCTCCAAAGCATCCGTCATCACTCATTCCATTCCATCTAAAGTTCTAAGTTACTTCATCCTACGAACCGAAATCAAAAAGGAAATTCTAAGTTCGTAAAGGTCATGAAGGTAACATTACTAGTTATCATCCATTCCCATTCCCCATTATACATCCCTTTCCTATTTGCAAGCTTCGAAGTTTAGTTCGGTGCGTACAGACGTTGATTGTGATTTCACTCCATTCCGTTCATCCCAGTACCTACCATCCGTTTTCATGTCATGTCTCGATATTAAGGCATTGTTTAAATTAAAGATTCAAACATCACGATAAGAGACGGTGGTTGATACGTATAGATATATATTATTTAATAAATAATATTGAATAATATTATTATATGGATATTTTAATATAATTAAAATATAGTATATATTTAATTTTAATTAACAGGGTATATTATTGAATATATTAGAAATCGAATATATTTAATTAAATATTATAAATTACATACTATATAAATTAAAGATCATATTATAAATCAAATGTAAATATTAAATGTCATTATTAAATATAAAATTTAATAAATATTAAATAATCACATTATATAAATGTATATATTATAAATAACAAATATAATATATATACATATATTATTATAATTACCATATGTTAAACTACATATTAGTGTGAATATTAATATAAGTATTAATGATTATATATATTCACGATTATATAATTCAAATATTCTAAGAGAAGTTATTAGTATTAAGATAGCGATTGTTATTATTACCACATTATCCTATATGGCAGCAAACATATAAAAGAAGATACGTTGAATTAGTTATAGCAGCCATTACCTAATACAAATGCTTAAAGATGTGAATCATATATGTTAAATAATGCAGCGATTAGCACATAGACTAAAGTCAACAAACACTAAAAGGTATCACTTGAAAAGCCACGTACCCTTCACAAGGGGCAGGGCTATGGTATTTAAAATGAAATTCAGTATTTCAAAAAGATCAAGGAAGGATAAAAGGAAGATCGGGGGAAAAGGTAGGCAGCGAAAACCTCCAGCAAAGGAATTAAGTTGCAGAAATCACAATCCCCAGAGGCAGCGTATAGGTAAGTTGGAATATAAATATGTTATGATTAATAATAATAAGTATTACATATAGAAAATGGTATAAATATAGGAATGGTAACAGAAGTATATGTATTAAGTGAACAATAAATAATAAAGGATTGGAAATATATTCTTAAATAGGAAGCATGGTTAAATAGAAATCTGAATGAATGGTGTTAGACAATACTCAATAAGATAAATAGCATATACAGGTAATCCACTAAATAACAAACAGAAATATATTAGTTGAACAATGAATAATAAATAAATTGGAAATACAATCTTAAATAAGAAGCATGATCAAGTCATATATGAATATATACAATCTTAAAAGAGAAACCATAACCATCTCGTCCTTCTATCTCTTCCAACTATAGGAGAGGGGTCTTGTTAGGCAAAGGCGGGATAATTCCATTCCCAATTGCATTGGAGAGGGTTCAACGCGCCCTAGACATATAATTTCCCCATCCATGGTTACGGAATAGAAGGAAGATGATATGGGAAGATGAACTTAAAATATTACTTCTATATTTCTCTATTACTTCATCCTTAAAGGAATGTTAGGTCTTGTGGGGAGAGGCGGAGTAATCCCATCCGTAAGAAGGCCCGTAGGCTGGGACAAAGTCTCCCGTAGGCTGGGTCAAGATAAGCCCGTAGGCTGGGACATAGTTTCCCGTAGGCTGGGTTAAGAGATGGTTTCAATGCGCCCTATACATGTAAAACCTAGTTCCATAAGGGGAAGTAATAAAGAATATGAATTATGGAATGGTTAACAATCTATAAGTAACAATTAGGAATCTTTTAATAAGTAACGAAATGAAAGCATCATCATTGATCTTACTTATTTATTGTTCTCTTTGAGTATCATTCTTATGCAGATTCAGGTTTTAGTGTTTCCTATAAGAAGGGGACATTACAATTGGTATCAGAGCAGTCATCCTGCCATCCTGTGTGTGCCTTACATGTATTCAAGTGTATTCAAAGATTTACCTTTCGACTTATGTGTATGCTTTGTAACATATGTTCATGTTTTGTGTGTACTCGCGTGTATGCTTCATACTCGTGTATACTTGATGACCTTGGGATGGCGGATGGGTCCATGGTGTAGTATGGGATGCACCAAATCCCCTTCCCAATTGTCCAACGGTATACTTTATTGGAGTGTACTTGTATTTGAGTGTATACTCTATGAATGTATTTGTATACTCTATGCTTTGTAATTGTATTGAGTGTATACTCTATGATTGAATTTGAGTGAATACTCTATGAATGTATTTGTATACTCTATGCTTTGTAATTGTATTGAGTGTATACTCTATGATTGAATTTGAGTGTATACTCTATGAATGTAGTTGTATACTCTATGCTTTGTAATTGTATTGAGTGTATACTCTATGATTGAATTTGAGTATACTCTATGATTGAATTTGAGTAAATACTCTATGAATGTATTTGTATACTCTATGCTTTGTAATTGTATTGAGTGTATACTCTATGATTGAATTTGAGTGAATACTCTATGAATGTATTTGTATACTCTATGCTTTGTAATTGTATTGAGTGTATACTCTATGATTGAATTTGAGTGAATACTCTATGAATGTATTAGTATTTGTATACTCTATGCTTTGTAATTGTATTTGAATATATAGTCTATGATTGAAATTGAGTGTATGCTCTATGAATGTATGCTTTGAGTGTATACTTTATGATTGTAATTGTATTTGAGTGTATACTCTATGAATGTATTTGTATTTGTATACTCTATAACTTTTCAATTGTATTCAATTGTATGATCTATGACCGTGCAATTGTATTCGAGTGTATGCTCTATGACTTTGCAATTGTATTCGAGTGTATACTCTATGATTGTATTTATATTTGAGTGTATACTCTATGACTTGTGATTGTATTTGTATGCGAGTGTATACTCTATGCCTTTGTATTCAAGTATGATTATGTATTCGAGTGTATACTCTGTGACTTGTATTTGTATGCGAGTGTATACTCTATGACTTTGTATTCAAGTATGATTATGTATTCGAGTGTATACTCTGACTTGTATACTCTATGATTTGTATTTGTCTTCAAGTGTATACTTTGACTTTGTATTTATATTCGTATGTATACTCTATGACTTTGTATTTTTTTACTCTGTGACTTTGTATTCAAGTGTCTACTTCATGACTGTGTATTCGAGTGTATACTCTATGACCTTGTATTTGTATACTCTGTGACTTTGTATTCAAGTGTATACTTCATGACTATGTATTCGAGTGTATACTCTATGACTTTGTATTTGTATGCCCCAAGATTTATGTGTATTCAAGTGTATGCATTGTGGCTTATGTGTATTCAGATGTATACGTGTATTCATGTGTATACGTGTATTCATGTGACTTATGTATTTAAGTATATACTTCACAATTTACATGTATGCTTTGCATATATGCTTCATGCTTCTTGTATATACTCTATTTATACTTCATGTATCACATGTAGTGATGTGTTACTTCATGTATCTTCAACAAGATGTGTTCTTATAATTACTTTATACTTAAAAAAAAAAAAAAAAAACTATGAGAGTGTTTAAGATGTTGTCTTTCCGATGGTCCAGGCTACCCGGCTACTTGCTTGAGCTACTTACCTACTTGCTTGAGCTACTTGCTTACTTGCTTGAGCTACTTGCCTACTTGCTTGAGCTGGTTGCCTACTTGCTTGAGCTACTTGTTTACTTGCTTGAGCTGGTTGCCTACTTGCTTGAGCTGGTTGCCTACTTGCTTGAGCTACTTGCGTACTTGCTTAAGCTGGTTGCCTACTTGCTTGAGCTACTTGTTTACTTGCTTGAGCTGGTTGCCTACTTGCTTGAGCTACTTACCTACTTGTTTGAGCTGGTTGCCTACTTGCTTGAGCTGGTTGCCTACTTGCTTGAGCTACTTGCCTACTTATTTGAGCTACTTGCCTACTTGCTTGAGTTGGTTGCTTGTGTGCTTGAGCTACTTGCTTGTCTACTTGAGCTACTTGTCTACTTGCTTGAGCTAGTTACTTGCGTTCTTGAGCTACTTGGTTGCCCACTTCAATTTTATTATGTAATCAAATGGCAATGCATGTAACCTACGAATTGGTGTATTCACTCCAATAGGAGATCACTCACCACCATTCAACCTTGAGGTGGAAAAGGGAAGAGCATTTCATCAGATCCAAAAACATCATTAAAAATTCAATTGAGATTTAGGACCACTAAGGTATCATATCAACCTAGGAGGATTAATCTCTTAAAATTCAAAACAACAATTATTCGAAGAAATCAGAAGCATCGTAGTTATAATTGCTTGAGGACAAGCAATTTTGGGTGGGGTGGACTGTCATGTCCCGATATTAAGGCATTGTTTAAATTAAAGATTCAAACATCACGATAAGAGACGGTGGTTGATACGTATAGATATATATTATTTAATAAATAATATTGAATAATATTATTATATGGATATTTTAATATAATTAAAATATAGTATATATTTAATTTTAATTAACAGGGTATATTATTGAATATATTAGAAATCGAATATATTTAATTAAATATTATAAATTACATACTATATAAATTAAAGATCATATTATAAATCAAATGTAAATATTAAATGTCATTATTAAATATAAAATTTAATAAATATTAAATAATCACATTATATAAATGTATATATTATAAATAACAAATATAATATATATACATATATTATTATAATTACCATATGTTAAACTACATATTAGTGTGAATATTAATATAAGTATTAATGATTATATATATTCACGATTATATAATTCAAATATTCTAAGAGAAGTTATTAGTATTAAGACAGCGATTGTTATTATTACCACATTATCCTATAGGGCAGCAAACATATAAAAGAAGATACGTTGAATTAGTTATAGCAGCCATTACCTAATACAAATGCTTAAAGATGTGAATCATATATGTTAAATAATGCAGCGATTAGCACATAGACTAAAGTCAACAAACACTAAAAGGTATCACTTGAAAAGCCACGTACCCTTCACAAGGGGCAGGGCTATGGTATTTAAAATGAAATTCAGTATTTCAAAAAGATCAAGGAAGGATAAGAGGAAGATCGGGGGAAAAGGTAGGCAGCGAAAACCTCCAGCAAAGGAATTAAGTTGCAGAAATCACAATCCCTAGAGGCAGCGTACAAGTAAGTTGGAATATAAATATGTTATGATTAATAATAATAAGTATTACATATAGAAAATGGTATAAATATAGGAATGGTAACAGAAGTATATGTATTAAGTGAACAATAAATAATAAAGGATTGGAAATATATTCTTAAATAGGAAGCATGGTTAAATAGAAATCTGAATGAATGGTGTTAGACAATACTCAATAAGATAAATAGCATATAGAGGTAATCCACTAAATAACAAACAGAAATATATTAGTTGAACAATGAATAATAAATAAATTGGAAATACAATCTTAAATAAGAAGCATGATCAAGTCATATATGAATATATACAATCTTAAAAGAGAAACCATAACCATCTCGTCCTTCTATCTCTTCCAACTATAGGAGAGGGGTCTTGTTAGGGAAAGGCGGGATAATTCCATTCCCAATCGCATTGGAGAGGGTTCAACGCGCCCTAGACATATAATTTCCCCATCCATGGTTACGGAATAGAAGGAAGATGATATGGGAAGATGAACTTAAAATATTACTTCTATATTTCTCTATTACTTCATCCTTAAAGGAATGTTAGGTCTTGTGGGGAGAGGCGGAGTAATCCCATCCGTAAGAAGGCCCGTAGGTTGGGACAAAGTCTCCCGTAGGCTGGGTCAAGATAAGCCCGTAGGCTGGGACATAGTTTCCCGTAGGCTGGGTTAAGAGATGGTTTCAACGCGCCCTATACATGTAAAACCTAGTTCCATAAGGGGAAGTAATAAAGAATATGAATTATGGAATGGTTAACAATCTATAAGTAACAATTAGGAATCTTTTAATAAATAACGAAATGAAAGCATCATCATTGATCTTACTTATTTATTGTTCTCTTTGAGTATCATTCTTATGCAGATTCAGGTTTTAGTGTTTCCTATAAGAAGGGGACATTACATTTCACTACATTTCCTGCCATCCAATACACTTCACCACTACTTGGTCTATGGATATGCCCATCTATCCATTTAATCCACATCATAGTACACTGTCTCCACTCACCTCTGTATCATTCGTATCCTATCTGTCATTCCTTACCAACATCAGTGAACATACTGACTCGACTTGGTTTTGTATAGACTATCGTTTTGTTTTTTCATGGAATCAGATTCTCGAATCTTTCCTATCCATTACCATGGTGAAACCCTAGCAAACAGGCACCATGTGTAATTGTCATTATTCATGGTGAAAACCTGGCAAACAAGTACCATGTATAATATTCATGGTAAAAAAAAAATTGATGAAAATAGTGAAGAAAAATCCTTTCGTCCATAGGTGAAAACCACCTCTAGTGGCACCTTGGATAAGTACCATGGCGAAAACATGACAAATAGGTGTCGTGCGTAGAGACACTGTCTCATTTCATTCCACTCCATTCCATATCTTTTTCAACCATTTTATTTGCTCCACTCATGTACCCACTTCTATTCATTTGCCTTCCATGAACTTGCGAGCTGAAGACAGGTGAGATTCTTGGAATATGGATAGTCATGTTGGCTGTCGGTTTTGATTCTGAATCAAGTAGTTGTGTCTACACGACTTAGTTAGTGGGTGTACTCAAGGATTTTTGAAGTTATGATTCTTGTTTATCTTAATAATGCATGAAGAACATTAAATGAAACACTTATCCTATGGAACAACAGAGATGAAATGTCTTGATTCAATTTATGCTTCTATTCTTGTTTTGAGTATGTTTCTTAGTCACTGGACTAACTTGAAGAAGTTATGTTGAAGATTTTGGGTATTGAATGAGCCTTTATTCTTGAAATGTTCAAGAACATTTCTCTCGTGGAGTCGCCAGATGTTGTGACCTCATCACACATCGCCCCATTGCAAATGGGGACCCCCTAAATTTTTGCTTAAGTTTGGTTTGGTTTTCGAGTCGTAGGTAAGTCCTAGTTCAAAATACATGCAGAAAGGGACACTAGATAAGTTAGATATATGTCATACCTTAGAATGTCTCATAGAACACTTTGAGTGATCAAGACAGGAGTTAACAAGGTACATCTCCGCGGTTAGAGTCTCCATATGAAAGGGTTGATATCAAAGCTTGTAATGTTTTTGACTTCAGAATGATGAACTTCATGTTAGACTTTATGAGTTTGAATGATTTTGAGGCTTCAAGAGGCAAAATCCAAAGGGCACATCCAAACCTGCCCTACCTGGGTGACCTTGGGAGGGGGTCTTGGACTTTGTCTCCTGCCACATCAATCTCTCCACATGCTGCCTCCAGGACCACTCAGGGGTGTAAATGGTACAATTTGCAAGTTTATTTGATTAAAGCTGAAAGAAGTGATACTCAAAAGGTGACATGATCAAGTTGAGATCAATTAAATGTTTCTAAGTATGAAAATCCAAGGGTGGTGTCCTAACCCGCCCAGTCTAGGCGCTTTCACAAGGTGTCCATGGATTGTGTCTTGTTCCAGGAGACACTCTCTAGACAATACTCTCAAACCCACTCTAGGAAAGAGTTGTCAAGTTTGTAGTATCCAAGTGCTTAGATGATGATCAAATTACAAGGAGAGTTCATACATTTGAAAGAGTTTAGGTGCATTTTAAAGGAGAATCCATGCATTACCTCTCAACCCGCCCAGCCTGGGCGGCCTCAAAAGGGAGTGATGGACAATGTCTTCACCAGGAGGATCTCTCCACACACTGCCCTCAAAACCGCCCTAGAAGAAAAATGGTTAAGTATTGAGGTTTTCATGCGCAAAACACTAAGGTATGGTGATCTGTAAGTTAGATTTATGAGTTTGAGTGAAGTCAAGTGGATAATAAGCAATATTCCAAGTGTCACGCCCCAACCCGCCCTACCTGGGCGGCTTTGGAATGTAGACATGGACAATGTCTTCATCACTTCATGGATCTCTCCAAACACTACCTTCCAACCCGCCTAAGGAGAAAGGGATCAAATTTATAAAGTGATTCAAGTGCTAAGCATTAGAAGATGATGAAATTCCAATGGAAACTTGAAGGTTTGAGAGGATTAAGTGAGTTTTAAATGGAAATCCAAGGATCACCCCTATCTTGGCTCCCTAATTCATCATGATGCTTCACATCCTTGAGAGAATCATTCAAAAGGAGGGAAGTTTGAAAATTTGACTAAGTCTTAAGGATGAAGGAGGGAGACATCTTCATGAGGAGAGGAATGAACCTTAAGTGAAGGAATCCTTACACCTCCTCCAAACCTGCCCATGCTAGGCGGCCTTGAGCTCTATGCTTGGACAACTCCACCTCCCGCACATGACACTCTCCAAACATCAACCTCAAACCCGCTCAAGAAGAAAACCTAACAAGTTTGCAATGTTTTGAGTTGAAGTACAATGAGATTATGAAGATTTGATGAAAGTTCATTAGATTGAATGTCTTTTGAGGCATTTTGAGGGATAGTCCAAAGGTAACCTCTAAACTCGCCCTACTTGGGCGGCCTCAAGAGGTGCCCATGGACTATATTTTATCCCACATGAAACATTCCATACACTCCCTCCAAAGCCGCTCAGAGTGAAGACAATGCAATTTGCAAGAAGAGATCAATGAATTGATGAGAATGAAGCACTTCATAGGTATGGCAATCAGGCCTAGAAGGGTGAAAGATGTTCTAAGTTGCAAAATCCAAGTAACACCTCCAATCCCGCCCTTCTTAGGCGGATTTCACCAATGCAGATGGACATCCTCACCTAACATCTCAATGTTTGCCTTCTCACTTCACAAACACCTCAAAATGGCTAAGTCTTAGGCAAGTTTAAGAAAAGAGTCATCATAAGGAAGAAGTAAGCATCAAATGAAGCTTAGAGTTGGATCCAAGCCTACCATTCAAACCCGCCCTTGCTAGGCGGCCTTCATCTCCCTGCTTGGACTACATGTCCACTACAACACTTCATCCACCTATCACCTCTAAATCCGCCATCCACTTGGAGATATGTAAGTTTACTTAGAAGAAGGTGAGATTGTCAAGGAGGAAGCTAGTTTAAGAGAAAGAATCCACACCTACCTCTCAAACCCGCCTTGCATAGGTGGTCCCAAGAGGGAGTCATGGATTGTATCTTGTCCCACAACAAACATTCCATACATTGCTCCTAAAGCCGCTCAGAGAGGAAAAGTCAATGAATGGATGAAAATGAAGCATTTCAGAGGTGAAGCAATCAGGTTTAGAAGGGTGTAGAATGCTCTAAGTGACAAAGTCCTTACTAGCTCTCCAAGCCTACCTTTGTTAGGCGGACTTCACCAAGATAGATGGACATCACCACCCAACATCTAAGATGTGGTTTACAACTTCATAAGCATCTCAAGATTTCACTAAGTGTTAAAGTTGATAGAGAAGACTTATTAAATGGGAGGAATGAACATCAAGTGAGGTTAAATCCACACTCTACCTTCCAATCCGCCCGTGCAAGGCGGTCTTGAGCCTTCCAAGAGGACAACACCAAGTCTTTCACAACATATCCTCCACCTATCATCTCCAAAGCTGCCCTTCTCAAATGGTTTTCATCATGTCACATGGACAAGGATATTAAATACTCTAAATGTGTCATTCAATTTCAAAGGAGGAAATGAACATCAAAATAAAGTTTAAGTGATAAAATCCATGCACCTCCTTGAATCCTGCCCTTCCTAGGTGGCTTTAGGCCCTTCACTTGGACAAGGTCATGTCATCACATGACATCCTCCATGCACCACCCTCAAACCCGCCCTAGAAGGGCGCTTATTGCATGAAGGCATGGAAAATGTTTAAAAAACTTTAGTTTTCTTCTTGCTAGGCCGACCTTCCTTGAGATAGGGCAAAGTTTGACATTTAAGAAGGTTTAAATCTGCATTTTTTATCAAATTGAAAACCAAAATTAATTCTGATTTGCAGCAAAGCAGCAAGGAGCAGCAACTTTCAAGAAGACAAGCCAAAAAATTCAACTATCTTCAAAAATCAAGTCTTCTAAAATTCTGATTTTTTTCATAAATTCTAAGGTATGTTGCTTAAAATTCATTATTTTTTTTGTCCCACATGCATGAGGAGATAAGATAATTGGTAAGAAAATCCTTATTTTAAGTGTCGCATCAGCCTAGTAACACGTGTCTTCTCTTGTAGGAGGAGGTAGAGGATGAATGCGAAAGAAAGGCAAGCCTTGATCAAGAGTGATAAACAAGGAGTCATGCCGGAGACGAAGATCATGTCCAAGTGGAGGAACGTGAGTGACACCAACTTGGGTCACATTGACATGGAGGAGATCAAGAGAGAGCTTCACAAGCCAACCCACTCAAAGGTCATTCATGAGATGCTCCGTAATGGAATTCATGCAAGAGATCATCAAGGGGTGAGGTGATGATTGATTGGGCTGGTATCATAAGCAACAATATTCATGAGCAAATGATCAAGCTAAAGGAGACTAAGTCCTTCTACATGAGCTCATATGTCATCTATATCCTCTTGATGTGTGGAAAGTATGATGAATTGAATTGCAAAGGTGACATAGGATACGGCCTTGGACAATTTAGTGTGTATCATTGCTACCCGCAATTGCAGCTAAAGTCCATAGCCCACTACAAGCGCGTGAATGATGCATTCTTCATGTTCATCGTAAGGAAGCTTCAACGAAATAGGAATGAGAGGTTATCAAAGGATGCAAAGAGATTGATTGGCAAATTTGGATGGTGGTACATCCAATTTCCAAAGTTCACCTACTTGAGGATCCATGGATTTTCATTTTATCCTTACCGCTTGCCGAGGTATCCTACTGACAAGATGGTACTACTAGAGGTGACGAGGCAACTGTTGGCTTGGGACAAAATTCAGAAAGATAAAAAGAAAGCCGAAATCAGTTTCCCAATAGGAGTTGGAAAATTGGAGACTTGCCCAACATTGCAAGCTGCACAACATTCAGAATATGAACTCCAAGCTTACAATCTTGTGCTTCATGACACGAATCGAGATCACTTTGATCCATTCAACACGATTCGGAAGGCATTTGGGAAGAGGTTTAGACACCAAGAGCATCAAGAGAATCATTGGGCAGATGCAGACGATGATGAGCACATTAGAGAGAAGAGGTGTTCGAGAATGACTTGGGATTTGGTGAGATCATGTAATATAATGCCTATTCCTAATCAGTTAGAAGAGAGTGAAAGGTTTCTCGTGCAAAGGATGTTTGACAAGGAAGGACCTATCACTATCAATTGGGCTGAGAGAGAAGTTGGCCATGATGATTGGATACAACGAGTCATACATATCACAAAGAAGTATGTAGATCGTCAAGTTCAGAAGCTCTAGAATGCAAACAAGGACCTAACATATGACTTGATGGGAGGAGCCGACTCGCAACAATCACAAGAAGTGGATGATAGTGAGTCTAGCAGTAAACATGACAGTGAGTCTAGTGGATATAGTGTAAGCTCTGGAGAAGAAGCACAGCCTGGCAAGAGGAAGCGTCTGGACGACTCACATGGAGAAAGTAGTCGGAAAAAGACAGTTGAGTTCAAGATCTGAGACTAGCAATTCTTCTAGACAAGGTGGTCCTTCCCAAGACATGAATGTGACATCAGTAGTGGAGAATGAAGAAAGAGAAAACCAAGGAGCTCCATAGACATTAGATCAAGCAAACATGCATGACGTTCCAGCTGAAGAAGTCCGATCAAGTCCCTCCAAGGATCAAGAAGCTGTTACACATGAAATTGATATGCACATTGAAGTGTCTGACGAAGAAGCATTGTCATTAGAGTTAGAAGCTAGAGGTCAAGAACAAGGTGTTCAAGAAGATTTGTCTGCCTTGCCAGATTGGTTAAGGAAGAGAGTAAAGGATACTTCAATCGTGGAAATAGCGCCAGAGGTCAACATACAAGAGTTGTTAGGCAGGACAAGGCCAGATAAGGGAAAAAAAAAGGCAACTAGACTCTCCAAGATTACGAGAGATAGTTCTTGATCCAAGAAAGTACACATTGCAGTGCCTAAGGTAGACAAAACAATTGATGATATTGTTCTTGAAGAATACGATGTAACCACTATGGATTTGGGACCAACAACAGAAGAGCAAGAGTTTGAAGAGTTGGAGGAATCGGTTTCAGTGGTCAAAGAAAGATTGAGGCGTGAAAGGGAAAGAGGAAATCGATTGGAGAAAGAAAACCTCGCCTTCAAGCAATATATCCAGCAGTTGATGAATCCAATTCGACAACGTGAAGGGACATCTACTCCACCTCCCATGCTTTCACAAGAATCTATTGCTCAATTAGAGGGTATGAGATCACAGTCCCAAGAATTGAAAAGATGGATAGGAAGAGTTATAAATCAAATAGATACATTCATTGATGATCTTTATATGTTCACACCTTTTATGATTTGTCGCTAGCAAGTTGTAGTGTAAGGTTAGTCTAAACACATCACAAGCTTCACTTCGATTGCTCATAGAGTAATTTGAAAACCTTTAGCTTATCCTTAGAAGATTGCATCACCTTTGTGGAGTTGTTGTCTCATGTCGAAGCAAAGCGTGGTTGAGATTTCCAGGAATTGATGATGATAGCTTGCACTTAGATTAGATATTCTCTCTAAACCCACATCTTTTGTAGTTTTTTGAAAAACATTGTTAGAAGTAGGATCAAGAGCTGAATTGCCATATCATAAGCTTATCATAGCGTGTAGCCTTGAAGCAATTGTTATCACTTGTGCGAGTGTAAAAATACCGAAGCAATTGTTATCACTTGTGCGAGTGTAAATGGTATTTTTCTGTTGTTGAACACCAAAGTGTAAGTCCCTTTGTATGAAACAACAAATCACATCTTTGCCAAACAAGCTGTCCCAAATCGAGAATTGAAGATAAGGAACCTTGGAGTCTTCTCAGTTGATCACAAAGTTCGGCATCTGAGTGATTTTGTTCAAGAGAGGATAAAATACGCAAGTATTTTATGCTGCGTTGTTTATGCAAGGAAAACACATCAAGTAGTCCCAAATGCCCTATAGGAATATGGAGATCTATGTACAAGTGGATTTCATGGGGATAAAAATGAAAGTAGATTTTGAAGTCATAGACATATATCAAGGGACTCAAGATATATTTAATAACATATTGGATATAGAATGGTTGATAGACAATAATGGGATATTTGATGCAAACATTCTGCAAGTAAATGAAAAAGCAATTCATATGCTTTTCGATGAAGGTATGAAAGGAGTGTATATAAAGGAAATATTACCATACATGATAAAAAAATGAGGATGAAAGGAATAAAATATTATATGTACAATTGGGAGAATACTCAGAAAAGAATATGATGAAGAACCTAATCTAGAAGAAGAAATATTTATAGAAAGTAGTGATTCATCAATTGACACAGAAGATGCGATAGAAGCTTGGTAGTGGGATGAAGCAGGAATGTGTAAAAGAAAGGTACTTGGAATAAGTAAAGCTTTTATGGTTTGGAAAATGTCTAAGGATGTACAAACACTATAGAAGAAGCATCTCCATTGTAGACTAGAAGGAGATTTCTCATATAAAATTACCACACTACTTAGGAGTGGGAGATTTGTTGAATTACCTCTAAACCATGGAAAAATATTTGTGAAGAAAGAATTTAGAATGAAAGCTTTAGATGACACATTAGTGTTAAGCACCACAAGGTGGTGGAATACTCATAGACCAAACATATTTATATGGAAAACTTTAACAATCTTAATAAAAAATAAATATTTAAAAGGAGATATAAATGAGATAACAAAGTATGATGGAACTTAAGACCCACAATATCACATCAATAGTTGTGAACAAGTCTAGGATAGACTAAGAGAAATAGATGAAAGATTAATAACACAACTATTTTATTAGACCTTAGCTCCTATTGCAAAAGTGTGGTATATGCATCAAGAGCAAAGGGTGGAGACTAGATATTGAGACATGATAAAAATTGAATTTTGCAATATCTTTGATTTCTAGGACCCAAACCAAACTATAAATAATGTATTGAGGAAAACTAAAGAGAAATAATAACCTTACTAGAAGAACAGATAAGAAAAAAATTGTAGGAAAAAAAAAACATTGGCAGTACCTCCCAAGGAAGAAGACAATCAAAAAATGACTCAATGAATGTCACAAATGACTATGATACCACATAAAAAATGTTACACAATCAAGAAAGGAGGAAAATATCCTTTAGAACGAGAAAAGGATCCTAAAAATTTAGATGTGCAAATAGGTGAAGATGAGAGAGAGGTAGTGGATAAAAATGAAGATAATTTAGTCTATTTTTACTAGTCTCTAAAAATAAAAGAAGAAAACATAGCCAAGGAAGGAGAACAAAAACCGGTTAAAATTGCAGACTATTGGGGTGAAGAAATATCGGAAATAATAAAGTTACTTATGGACTATGAAGATCTATTTCCTCGAACTTTAATAGAATTAGAAGACATAAAAAAAGTCATAGTGATAAGGATACAACTAAAAGATAACACTAAACCATAAAAGTAGAGATCTTATCAATTAAATCCAAATGTAAAAGTAAAAGTGAAAAGTGAAATAGATAGAATGCTTGTTGAAGGAATTATCAAACTGAAAGAAAATGTAGAATGGACTAGTCTAATGGTGGTATAGAATAAAAAGATTGGAGAAATAAGATTATGGATAGACTTCTGAGAACTCAATAAAGTATACATTTGTGATCTATTTCCAACCCCCTTTATGGAAGAAGTATTGGAAATTGTTGCTTGTAAAGAGGTATAATTATTTACCGATGGATTCTTAGGGTATCACCAAGTGAAGATAAAAGAAGTCCATCTTAAAACTACATTTTCCATTGAATGGAGATCCTTCGTGTACATAGTGATGCAATTCGAATTAAAGAATGCACTTGCATCTTTTAGCAAGATATGGTAATGCATTTAGACTTTATCCACGATTTCCTAGAAGTATACTTAAATGATTAGACAATTTATGGAATGTTGAAAGATCATATCCAGGCATTGAGGTTGATGTTTGAAAGATGTCGGAATCTTAAAATTGCATTAAATTTAAAGAAATGCATATTTGTTATATTAGAATAATTATTTATCCTATTTTTAGTTAATGGTCACTCTTGTAAATTAGCTGTAATTATTTATCTTCTGCAGTTTCTATTTTAGAAACTTGCTCTTTGTAAATCCTGTATATAATTTGTTGAGCGTTTTGCTCTTTGTTAATATCAATCATATTTTACCAATTACTCAGCGTAATATGGTATCAGAGCTAGAAAAAAATTTCGCCTTGCTGTGATTTGCGTTTTTCTTTTGCCTTTTACGGCTTCTACATTTGTGCAGTTTTGGGTCGTCGTTTGCTTCTTGAAGACTTCATTTGTTTTTGGAAGATCACATTTTTTGTTTGCTGTTCCTGATCGGCGTCTAATCTTCTGGCGTTTTGACTAATACCTCGACTAAATCGCAAGTTTTTGGTCGCAGTTTCTGAGAATCATGCCTGAAGGTCGTCATTCCTACTCGTTTTTTTCAGTCTAGTCGCGATTTGATCTTTTTGCCGTGTGGTCGCGTTTCTTCATCTTCTTCAGATGCGTTTTTTTGCTCACCTTTGGACATGTTTTTTTTTGCAGTCGTGGATTCCTATCTGCAAATCTCTGGCCGCATTTTTCTTCGTCATGGCTCTCGCTTTTACCTAGACGCGTTCTGTGCTCTTAAAAGGTCGCGATTTTATGCACTCTTGTTTGGTGCGATCTCTCTATGACTATACCCGCGCGGTTTCCTAATTTCTGGTCGATTTTCTGTAATTTCATGGCTGCCATGGCGGCCTAGGGCTTCTAAAATTTTTGACTAGGGTTTTTACCCTTCATTTTCAGTCGAAATTTTTTTCTGATCATAGATTCTTTCTAGGATTTTTGAGACTATTTCGAGGTACCTGTCGGTTTTTTTTGGGTGTCTTGAAATCTGTGCCTTGAAATTTGTGTCGACGGATTTGTCTCGAGTTTTGTGCCTGTAAACTGCCTTAGCATCCTGTGCATTGGAATTTGCGATTCGAGTTCCGTGCATTCAGCGTCTTCTCAGTACCTCATTTTTTATGCCTCGAAAAGCGTGCAAGATGGCGAGTTTGACCAACATTATGTTGGAAGGCAGTCAGCGATTTAATGGCAAAAATTATAATACCTGGAAGTAGCGAATGATGACCATCTTTGAATATCGCTGCCTCGATCAGATGATTCTAGGCACCTCTACTCGTCCTACAATGGCGGGTAAAGACCAGGACAAGTTTGACGAGCAGAACCGTGAAGTAGTCATGCTCATTAAGCTTTCAATCACAGATGATCAGCTACCTCAGATTCTGGCTGGGAAAACAGCAAAGGAGATATGGGACCATCTGAAGGGTTTGCATGAAACCTCTGACAAGAGCCGTGCGTTCTTCCTGAAAATATACTGTTTTCTATCATGATGGATGAAAAGACATCTTTGCAAGCGCACCTAAACAAGATCCAGGAGATCCAAGATCAGCTGGAGGCGATTGGTCGAAAAATGGAGGAAGAAGACATGGTCGTGATCACTTTGACAAGTCTACTTAAGTCCTATGAACATTTCATTGAGACTCTCAACATTACATCAGCTAATGTTGATCTGAAGTTTCTAGAACTCTGTACTATCCTCTTGCATCAGGATCACTAGAAACAACAGTTTGGTAATAGTGCTTCTTCGTCCTCTTCAGAGCAGGCTTTTGCAGCCAAGTTTCAGGCTCAGAATAAAGGCAAAGGTCAGCCTCCACAGTAGAAAGGCTCAGGTCCACCTTAGGACAACAACAAGAAAAAGAATATTCAGTGTAATTAGTGTCATAAATATGGTCACATCAAAAAGGATTGTCATCAGCGTTTGGCTTCTGAACAGAAGAAGCAAGGAGGGTCTCAGCAGAAAGCAAATATTGCCGAGCACACTGAGCAGAAGGAATCTGCCTTTTACGCTTTTATGGCTAAAAGACCTGCAGATCATGTGAAGTCCTCTGCCTGGTACATTGATTCAGGTGCTTTGCATCACTTCACTCATTGACGTGATTGGTTTACAGACTTTACTCCCTTCAGTGACTCAGTTATTTTTGGTGGAGGAGAAGAATATACAGTTGTCGGTAAGGACACTGTTCAGATTCAGTTTGGTGGGAAGAATCTCATATTCCTCAATGTCTACTATGTTCCTGGCATGGAACTTAATCTTCTCTCTGTCAGTCAGATCATGCGGCACTCTCCTCAGTTGGATGTGGTTTTCAGTACACACCAATGTTCCATTGTTGATCGAGAGACTCGTAGCACTGTGGCTGTTGGTATTGAGGATCATGGTCTATACAGACTTGTGGATATAGGGGATTCTCCAGAGTTAGCCATGGCAGCCCGAAATTCTTCCATCACTAGTCTTTGGCATCAGCGTTATGGGCACTTAAATGTGCACTATCTTTCTCAGCTATCTCGGGAGGGCCTTATAGCCGGTTTACTTGAGATTTAGACCCAGCATCATGGTGTTTGTGGAGCTTGTTAGACTGGGAAGCAGCATCGGACACCGTTCCCGACTGGTGACTCATGGCGAGCCTCGAAGGTACTACAGTTGGTTCACACTGATGTATGTGGGCCAATGAATACACCTTCTGTTACTGGTTGCAGGTATTTCTTACTTTTTGTTGATGATTTCAGTCGTAAAATGTCGGTGTACTTTCTCAGATAGAAATCAGATGTGTTTACTGTATTTTAGAAGTTTAAGGCCTTAGTAGAGAAAGAGTTTGGTTGTTCCATAGTCACTCTTAGGTCAGATAATGGAGGGGAATTTTGTTCTACTGACTTCTCCAACTTCTGTGATATACACGGCATCAAACGCCAGTTAACCACACCCTATACTCCTTAGCAAAACAGTGTTGTAGAGCGGTGCAACCGCACAATCACTAAGATGGCCCGTTCCATGTTAGAACACAGGAGTGTTCCTAAGAAGTACTGGGCAGAAGCAGTCTACACTGCCATCTATCTCCTTAATCGGTCTCCGACTTATGCTGTTAAGGAGAAGATACCTGAAGAAGCTTGGACTGGCCACAAACCTCGGATCAGTCATTTGAAAATATTTGGCTCTTTAGCTTATGTATGGATTCCAAATGCCAAGTGCTCCAAGTTGGATTCCAAGAGTCAAAAGCTTATGTTCACAGGGTACAGTGACAACCATAAGGGTTACCAGTTGATTGATATAGATACTGATCATCTTACCTTCAGCCGGGATGTTGTCTTTGATGAAGAACGAGGACCTTTTTCTTCCTCGTCTGTGCAGCATTCTGAGGATCAGCCTTTGAAGGCTGTTGATTTGGGTGTTCATCTTCTGTTAGGTCCACCTGATGGGAGGGATGATGATGCAAATTCTAATTTTGATGATGCTCAACCCGAATTTCCTCCGGATGATGTTGATCTTCCACCTATTGCACCTGTTCCGGCTCCTCCTGTTACATCCAATGTTGGCACTTCTAATCTCCGGCCTAAATGGTGGGCTAAGACTATAGGAGATCTTCATGACGATGAGCTCATTGAGGGTAGATCATCCAGAAACAAGAGCAAACAACAGCATACAGTTAATTTTGCTCTCATGGCTAACATTCACAGTGTCTATGAGCCTCAGACACATTCAGAGGCTAAAGGAATTCCTGAGTGGGAAAAGGCTATGGAGTCTGAATACCAGTCTTCAGAAAAATCACACTTGGGTCCTTTCTGATCTTCCTCCAGGGAAGAAGCCCATTAGCTGCAAATGGGTGTACAAGGTGAAATACAAAGCTGACGGAACCCTTGACAAGTACAAAGTTCGTCTCGTTGCTAGGGGGTTCTCACAGAAGGAAGGCATTGACTACGAGGAGACTTTTGTTCCTACAGCCAAGATGAGTACAATTCAGCTCATCCTTGCCTTAGCAGCCCAGTTTGGTTGGAAAGTCCATCAGATGGACGTTAAGAGTGCCTTTCTCAACCGTGAGTTGAAGGAAGAAGTCTACATGACGCAGCCTCCAGGGTTCAAGGTTGCTGGTCAAGAACACAAGGTGTGTAGATTGGTCAAAGCACTCTATGGCTTGAAACAGGCTCCTTGAGCTTAGTACGTCAAGATTGATAAGTACCTCACAGATCATGGCTTTCAGAGGAGTCCATCTGACTCTAATTTGTATGTCAAACGCACTGGTAGTGATATTCTGATTCTTGTTGCTATGTGGATGACCTGATCATTACTGGTAGCTCAGCACATTTGATCGCTGAGATCAAATAGGATTTGTGCAGCACATTTGACATGACAGATTTGGGACTCTTGCATTATTGTTTAGGTGTTGAGGTTTGGTAGACTGAGAGTAGTATCTTCATTTCCCAATCCAAGTATGCTCGCAGTCTTCTGGATAAGTTCCGTATGCAGGATTGCAAACCTGCCTCCACACCCATGGAAAAAGGGCTTAAGTTGTCAGCCAAGTCAGACTCACCTGTAGTGGATGAATCATTGTTCAGGCAACTAGTGGGCAGCCTCATCTATCTCACTGCCACTAGACCTGACCTCAGTTTTGCAGTGAGCTACATTTCACGCTTCGTGACAGCCCCCAAGGCTGATCATTGGGTAGCAGAGAAGCGTGTGCTGCGTTATGTGAAGGGCACTTCTGATTATGGACTTCTTTACTCAAGGAGTCACAATCCTAGACTCAGTGGTTTCACAGACTCAGATTGGGTAGGTTCAGTTGATGACAGGAAATCCACCTCTAGGTATGTGTTCAGTTTGGGATCTGGTGCAGTCACATGGACTAGTAAGAAGCAGCAGGCGGTGGCTCTCTCCTCGACAGAAGCAGAGTATCGGGGAGCAGTTAAGGCAGCTTGTGAGGCAGACCTTGTTTTGTGATAATTAGGGAGTTCTCAAACTTGCCAAAAATCCAGTCTTCCATGAAAGAACCAAGCATGTAGAAACTCATTGTCACTTCATCAGAAAGCTTGTTGAAGACGGATCAGTTCAGTTGCTGTATGTTCCGATGGAGGATCAGACAGCTGATATCCTCACCAAGTCCTTTGGTCTAAATAAGTTTGTAAAATTCAGGGGGTCTCTTGGTGTAGTTGATAGATTGACCATTAAGGGAGGGTATTAGAATAATTATTTATCCTATTTTTAGTTAATGGTCACTCCTATAAATTAGCTGTAATTATTTATCTTCTGCAGTTTCTATTTTAGAAACTTGCTCTTTGTAAATCCTATATATAATTTGTTGAGCGTTTTGCTCTTTGTTAATATCAATCATATTTTACCAATTACTCAGCATAATATGTTATTCCATTTGGCATTAGGGCATATTATTTGTAAAGAAGGGATGATGGTGGACCTCCTTAAAATTGCCATAATTTTAAACTTGCCCCTTCCAAAGAATGTATTAGAAATAAAACCAGTTTTGGGATACATCCATTACCACTGCAAATTCATTAAAATAATGCAACCATTTCAAGGCCAAAGAACTATTGAAGAAGTAAAACAATAAGAAAATTGAATGGATAGATAAATGTTTAAAATTATGACATATTGAAAAGCAAAATAGAAAAACTATATTGATATTTGTAGACTCGACATAACCATTTCATGTGCATGTAGATATATCTGATACAACAATAGGTGCAATATTGACACAACCAAGAGGAAGGATCATTTGGTTGCATTTGCAAGTAGGAAACTCATGGTAGTCGACAGAAATTATACTACAATTGAAAGGGAAGCACTAGCAAAGGTATTTTCCCTACAAAAAATTAAAAACTAGTAGGATGATTCCACAATAGTGTGTCCCACTTTTTGGCCTAAGTGGAATGCTCAAAATCAACATTTTTTAGCATTTTTTAATTTGTTTTTTTTTTTTTGAGTGACATTATCTCATATCTCATAACTTTAATTACAATAAAAACGTTTCATGGTTTCTTAGATTTAAATCATTAGCTCTAATGTCTAGTACACAAATTTTTTTTATTAATTTTTGAATTAGTACTAACAAAAATTTCAAACCTATATTATTTCATAACACATTTCTCTTATTAGCATATATATCAAAATTAAATTTGTTTTTTTTTATTGAAACATGGACATCTATGTGGTGTGTAGTGCATTTTTTGAGACTTTTTAAACAATGTTCATTATTTTTTCTAGTATCTTGAATAGAGGTCATTGTTTTTTAATAATTGGCCTACATTCATTATAAAATTAAAAAATAAATAATGTTAAAGAAAACATAATACATATTATAATTTTTGGAAAGTTAATACTAAGGGTTACATACTTACAAAGTGGCATTTTCAAATGACTTCATTTGATCCCACAAAAAGTGAAGCAAAATTACTTCGGTGTCAACATTTTGATATGTGGGGGAGGAGCCTCTATCGAGGGTTTGATTTAAGCTTGGGGGTTCTATCCAAGGGGCTTGGATCTAATCCCCTTCAATCAAAGCCCATTAGATGGAATGCCTTTAGGATTAAATCATTATTTTTTCTTAAAAATATGTTATTTCAAGCAAAAATCAAGATGCTCCACAAATGGAACACACTATTGTAGGATAAAGGTTACTTTCTAGCAACACCATTTGTTTCCTACATTGATCATGAACCGCTTAAGTATCTAATGAAGAGACCAATTATACATGGTCACATATGTTGATGGCTTATGTTATTCCAAGAATTCAATTTCAAAATCATGGTCAAACTAGGACCGTATTATCTATCTAGGATTGAAAATGGAGAAAGGGGAGGTTAAATTGAAAATGAATTTTCAAGAACATACTTATTTAGAATAAATGTGATACCTAAAGAATTCAAAGATGTTGCTAAATTATTAACTACTGGTATGTTCTGAGAGAATTGTAGTAAAGATGAAGAAAATAGGCCCTCTGATACAGTATAATTAGTGCAGAATTGTACATCTTAGGCAAAGATGAAATTTGAGATGAGTAGTGATAGAACATTAAAGAGACCATATCCCTAAAGAAGCTCGTGAAAGCATTTTCGATGGATATTAGTGATGGCACATGAAGGTATTACTAACCAACTTTAGTGTAACAAGTATACTTGGAAGTGTGATGTTTGTCAAAGGATTGACAATCAAATCGCAAGAGATGAAATGCTACTGTGACCAGTCTTAGCTATGACGCCATTTAAAAATGGACTATTGATTTCGTAGGTCCAATCAATCCTTCTACTTAGAAGACCCGTGCACACTTTATCATAACTGGTATTAAATATCTAACCAAGTGAGCAGAAGCAAAACCAACTAAGGATTGCACTGAACGATTTGCATCTAAGTTTATATATGATAATATCATTACATGGTATGGATGCCTCTTGAACAGCACAAGTGATCAACGAAAACACTTTGTCAACGAAACAATCAAGGAGCTTTTTAACACCTTTATGATTAATCATAGCAAAAGTACACCTTACCATCCACAAATGGAGAAAGTGAAGCATTTAACAAATTTTTGTGTAAGACACTTACAAAGGTATGGGATCAGAAGATACATGTTGATGTGGTACATTAGGCCTATTGTACAACATACAAAATGTTAACAAAATTATGCCCATTTCAGCTAATAAATGGATTAGATGCAGCATTATTGGTACAATACATAGTCCCTAATCTAAGATTAGCAATTTGGACAAGATTGAATTAAGAGAAATCCATTAAGGAAAGGTTGATAGAATTGGAGAAGCTAAGTAAACTGGTTAACTGCAGAATACAATCAAATACGAGGAAAGAGAAAACACAAGGCATGGGATGGATGCAATACTAAGACTAAATAATTGGAACTGGGAAATACAGTATTACTCTATGATAGTAATTTTAAGAAACCAGGGAAATTAAAGATGCATTAGTTAGGTCTCTACCGCATAGACCATATACAACCGACAAGTGTGGTGAAACTAAAAACTCTAATAGATGAACTGATTGGTGGTTATGTAAATGGCATCGAGTTGAAACCTTACTATGAGGTCGATAAGGCACTTTATATATACTTGTATTATAGTTGTATTATACCTTAAAGGTATATTGCATAAAAGTAAAAGGATCAAAATGTGAACACTTAAAAGTCGGTAGAAAAAGATAAAAGTTATATTGACATTAGCAATGACGTCAACTGAGTGTCGGAAAAAACTATAATTTAGGACGTGAATGAGTGTTTTCCTCTTTCAAAAACGAAAGTGCGTGCGTGAGGTAAAATGGAAGCTAAGCATCTAGACAAACTAGGTTTTTTGAACCAGGGTAACTTGGTAGGAGTGTGGAAATAGAGCAAACTGATGGAAAGCACATCAGCTCTGCAATTTGTTGATGCCAAGGATGTAACAAGATCGGTTTACAAGTTATTCGCTTAGAAATCAATGGAGAACGACCTAGAAGGGGCATTTCAAACATCCCTGTAGGTATCATGTATGCTGAAGACGTCCTCAAATACATCCATGTCAAACTTATAGAGGTAGACCATGCAGAATTCGAGAAAGAGAACTAAGAGCTTAGAATCCCTATATTAGGTCAGTATTTGAAACCCAACAAGAATATTGGGAAGCTAGAATTGGACATTTGGAATTTTTCCAAAATTTAGCAATGACCACAAATGGATCTCCATAGTTTTGAGCTGCATCCACCAAGAGTTCATGTATTTACATATACCCTTTCTCATTACGAAATATGCAATCAAGAGGGTCACATGGCTATGGGACAAAGGAAAAAGGATCAAAAAGGCAGTAAACAAGTTCATAACTGCATTAAAAAGGACAACATTCATAAGAGGTTTCTCGCAATCAACAAAATTCGTGACCCCAGAGTAAGACACGCCACGAAATGCATTGTATACAAAATTTTCCACACTAGGAGAGAAGATTTTGCTCCAACTACATGGATCTATACCGCATTTGAGATGGTTACCAACGACAAGGAGTACAATCTCTGTGAAACCCTAAGGGAGCAGCTAATGGACAATTTGGAGAAAATGAAGAAAACTCACCACGAATTTAGGTACGGCTCAGTAATAATTTGCTTTGCATTATACTTTCTAAGTGAATTACCTAGAATTAGCAAATGTATATAGAGGTCAAACACCTCCGTGGCAAACCAAATTAAGGAGAATATAGATGGTTTCATGGATACAAAAACCTATAGATATTGGTATGAGTAATTTTTTTAAAAATTCCAAACAAGAATTCGGGGAAGGTAGAGATTGAGTCATAAGGTGGCAAAAAAATTGGAAAATGACATTGTCTTTGTCGTAGACAAAGATTATATCCATCTAGAAGCCATGGAGCCTCATACTTTCTTAGTCCCACCGCTTCCATATGAGGGAAGTGATAATTTTTTGAGAGTACAACACAACTTTTCTTTCCCATCTACAAGATCCTATCACTGAAAGATTTCACACATGGTGGGAGAACATTAATAAAAAGTCAAAAACGACGCTCAAAAGAAATTTGATAAGAAAAAGGAGAAAATCACAAAGCAAGCAAAAGACAAACAACACCCTCCTCCTCCGTACATCATTGATATCACAGAACAACGAGGCATAGAACAAGGAAAAGAGTAAGAAAAAGAACAAGGGAAGTGAAGATTTGAAAGATTTGGATCTACTAGTGGGAGTACCCCACCACAAAAAGGAAAGGCGGAAGTTAAGGAGGCAAAAGCAAAGAAACAAATGGTTCAAAAGAACTGCAAATAGAAACTAGATAATATGAGAAGAAAGGGAAGAGGAGAAAGCAACAAGAAGATGAATATACTCTCTCACAACAAAGAACACCCTAGAAGAAATTGTGGAAACCTTGCTATAAATGAGTTCAAAGAAGAAAAAACAAGGCAGGACAAAATGGCGAAAACAAAAAGCACACTAGCGGTTAGTATAGTATGCCAACTAATTGAAAGAGGACGAAGAAACTGATAAAACCCCTACAAGAGCTACACCCCAAAAGAGGTTAACAAGGTGATAGGTGACAAAGGAGAAAGGCAAATCACAAGAAACTTTGGTAGATGAGCAGACACTATTGAAATCCTTATCTTTAGAAGGAAAACCATTAGAGGTAGCACAATCACATTTTTCTGCTACTGCAACAAATAAACAAATCATAATCCAAGCACTTTTGGGTTTCATTTCTACAAGCCCATATTTCATTGACAAAATCACTGAGCAATTTCCATTACAACTCAGGACTATGCTCCAAGAACAGGTGGTTGTAAAGAGTGAGGCATGAAAAATTGATATCTCACTCAAGAGTCAAGCAATGGATGTGGTAGCTACCGGGATAAATTTATCACCAAAAACAATCAACCAAGTTCAAGCCCTCCAAGATCAAGAACTCTGAACAAAACATAAGGTGGATACATTAATGATTTATTTAAGGAATGAGAAAATGAAGCAAAAATTATATGAAGCAGTATCAACAGCCAAGTAAGCTTACAACACAATAATTTAGGAGAGACAGGCCAAGTCCAAACCCACTACTTCACCACCATCACAACCACCTTTTACAGCCACACCATCCCAAACAATAGAAGAAAAAACAACTCAAGAGGAGAAAGATAAAGAAGATCAAGTAGTACAAACTGAGAAGTCACCAGAAGAAGAAACCCTTGATATTGAGATTATGGATGTTCTTCAAAAAGACGAGGTAGAATAGGTAGAATCTGAAAAAGATGATAGCGATAAGTGGATAGTCACTGTAGAAAAGTAACCAGCCAACAACCCTACAAATGAGATAAGGGAATATATGGCTAGACAAAAACAAATTGCTCTAGTGATCACAATGAGCCCAAACATATTTGTGACTACCCCTACAGGACCACAAGTTGACTTCACCCAAATCTCCCCACTGCATAAAGTAGAGCTAAGTGAAACCTTCAGGAGTAGTGCAAAGCAGGATTTGATAAATAAGTACGTTGCTACAGAGGAAAGTATGGATAATATGCTTAATTTGATACAATAGCAGCAATTGCACCTATAGGTTGATTCTTCTATTGCTATAGCAACCCAGATGGAAAAGGCAATCCAAAGTTCACTTGGGTAAATAAGTAGTTGGGACCAAAAGGGGAAGTTTAAGGATAAAGTAATCATTGCATATGAGGTAGGAAAGCTAAGTCAATTACAACAATAGATAAACAAATTTAGATGTTGGAAGACACTTGCAATGATGTTCAACACTATATCAGTATTGCACCAATCGGCCGCTGACCACTTTACAGCAAAACGTTCAAATTGATACTATAAAAAACAAATTTTGTAGATCTTAGGGAGCTACAATGTTATGCATGATCTAGATGGCTGATACAAGTATAACCTCAAAAACCTTTAGTCCCAACATAGACATTTAATGAATGAGCACAGAGAACAAATAATTACACAAATAAAGGAATTAGGTTTAGAAGTCAATATCTATCTATCCTTGTTATCAAGGCTTCTCACAAATGTTAAACAAATAGTCCCTACTATGTCCACTACTTCAAATTTTGTACAGAGCTCTTATATTGACATTTCAATATGGGTACAAGTATCTAGCAGGCAGTGACAAGTTGGGAAATTTCTTATGGCTAGATCAAGAACACCTACTAAAACCTGCTACCATAATCAAGCATTTTTGTTAATTTGCCAAGTTTTGATAACAGTTTTAGGCCCCTGAAGATTATTTCAGCAAAGATTTAGTAGATAGATGGCTTTCATTTTTAACACAATTGTGGCAAGTTGTCTTGAGAACAAAACAATTTTAGGTTGAAAGAGGATGTTGGCAAACAAGGAACCGGAAGCAGAACAAGACAAACTACAATCACCGCTGGACTCGAGAGGATGTTGGCAAACAAGGAACCAGAAGCAAAACAAGACAAACTACAATCACCACTGGACATAAGAGGACATTGCAGTAGTGCCTTGCAATGTGCGGTACCTTTTGAAGGATGATAAGACACAAAGATAGACAGAAGGACACATCCCTACATCTTTATAAGCTATATTAGCATCCAGCTATCCTGCAAGGAGAAAGATAAGAGAAGGAGAAGAAAATATAGATGTATATAATATCTGTTCTACATCTTTATAAGCTATATTATCAGCTAAGAGAATATAGAAGGAAAGAGAAGGAGAAGAAAATATAGATGTATGTAATATTTTTTTTACTTCTTTATAAGCTATATTAGCATCCAGCTATCCTGTAAGGAGAAAGATAAGAGAATATAGAAGGCAAAAGAAGAAGAAGAAGATATAGATGTATGTAATATCTGTTGGAATGTGAAGTCAGTTTTACTTATTATAGCAATGACGGGCAGTCGACAATGAGTACCACGGTAGTGTCTCAGGTATCCGCCCGGTGGGGCCGAAGGCCAAGGAACTGAAACCGAAGGTTGTTGGACAGGGGGTCGTAGGGGGGCTAGGCGTAGTCCCCCTAACGACCTCGCCGGATTTTTTTTTGGTCATTTGCCACGTGTACACCATGCAAAATTGCATGCGGAGGTGCCACTCACGCTTTTTTGCATGAAAATCTATCTTTAGATTTGATTTGTTTTTTGCATGTGTTTTTTCGTGATTATTTAAGTTAGTCGAGCTTGAATGCCAAGGCATGAGAAATTATTTTTCTTACTGCGAATTTTCTTCTAAGAATAAAATTGAGAGATCTTTGCTCGTGGTTTTTTTCCTGATACATTACCAAGTTTTCCACATAAATCCATGTTGTCTATTTTGTGTTGTTTATTGCTAATTCACTGTTATTTCAATTCTGCACTGCTTATTTTTTTAACAATATCTAGGCTAAGAGATTGGTCACCCAAGCATATGTGGCATATATTTCTATACTTGCAATATGAATGTACATTGTATATGATAACTATCTACGAATATATGAATAAAATAATCTTATGATGTGTGAATGAGTATAGTTTGTCTTTTGGTTACATGTGTATCTACCACAACTATTCTGGTTTCCTTCTTATTCATCATCGTTGGGTTAACTTTCTAACATAATTTGTCTAGACCTTGGGGTTGTATCTATTGTCAACAATTATTATATAGAATTTTGGGGAGGAAGCCCAAAAATTTAGAAAATGAAGAAAAAATGCTCCCATGTCTCTTCCCCTTCTTACATTTTTGGTTTAGGTAAAAATGCTAGTTTACATTAGTCAAAATTGCCTCTATAATTGTGAAACCATCACTTTCAATAGGGGCAATTTCAAAACCACCTATTTCATGTCAAAATCGCCTCTTTGCACCAAGGGCCAAGTCTAAAACTGCCACTTTGCACTAGCATTTGTCCTCCAACTTTCAAAATCCATAACTTTTGTATATGATATTGAAACAACTAACAAGGTGCAATTTTTATTTTAAAAGGCATAACTTTTTGAAGAAAATCCAAAAATGCAATTAAATTCCACTTTTGATGCAATGTAAATACTATTTATGGCCCTGCAACCTAACTGCATTTATGAGCCTAATGGTGACTAGAACCAATCACAAAATCACATTCTCTCTTCCAAAGCTTGAATCAAGATGTCCCATACCTTTCCAAACTTTCTCTAGCATCTATGACCTTTGATTGTGTACTTGAGAACCATTTTTCAAATCAATAATCTTGTCAAAATAAGCCCAAAACAAAGAGTAGAAGTATAGGGTATGCATTTTTTAATATTACATTTTTCCTTCACTTTGATTTGCATGTGAATTACTATGAAAATGCATGTCATTTACTAAAGAAGCAATCAACATGAAGAGTAAAATATTCAAATGCTCATAAAAAGAATACAAATAAGGATATCAATTGAAGACATTCTCCTTACTTTGAGTGTTACATCTTGAGACCTGTGTAATTTTTTTTTCAATGTGTAGCATCTATCAAGCATTTAAAATAGGCACAAACTACAATTTGCTTCAAATGTCAACAATCAATAAGTAAACATAAAAATGGTAAGGAGTTTCACCTAGTATGGAATCAAATTTTGTCTAGAAATTAAAAAAAAATAGGATCCTATCTAAAAATGGAAGTGATTATGAGCTAACCATTACAACTATGCTCAACAAAGAAATATTAGTGACATTATATTCCCTCCCCCTCCAACTGGTTGCATAAAATGGATGCAAGAAATTGGAGGAAAGGAGAAAAATAAGTGATCATATAAGATCACAAGCATGTAAGAATATAAAGATATTAACATGTAATAAACATGAAACAACAAAGTAAAATGTGATCGTGAAAGCATGTGTGAAAGAGGAAGCAATGTGCTCTCGAATGTTGTCCACAATGAGGGCAAATAAAAGGTGCTAAGAGATAATATCATGAGACCATAAGTAAATGTAAGATAGATCATGAAAAGCGTCTAGATGTCTCCCAATTGTTTGGACTTGCATTATGATGCATGCCCTAGCTCCTGGTGCTTTTTCCCTAGGCTTGCTAAAACCCTTGTAAAACCCTAAAGCTTAGAGTCTTATCACATTTACCTTTGTATCCTCTCATTTTAATCCTCTATTGACTGCTCATGGCCCATTCCCGGTCACTTAAGTTGTTACTTAAGTATCCTTTGTCGTTGAATTACTGGCCCTCCGTGCTTAGGGTTACCTTTTTATCCCATGCCATTGAGTTTTATTGAATATCCAATTCATTTAAATTAATGTTCTATCTTTATGATTGGATAGTAGGTATACTGTTGAGCCATGTCCTCTTTGTTCATTCGACCTAGTGCGGCCCCTCTTTTAAAACAACTTTTATGCATGTGTCGAAATTAAGTTTTAAGTCATGCCCAGTTAGCATGCTCCGTGGTTATTGATATATTTCGCTGGAAGAAATGCCTTCGCCAAGCTTCAAGCTAGCTTCCTGCGAGATCGCGAGGGTGTGCATGTCACCTAACGTGTCCCGTATTGCATTCTTTTCCGCTGAAGATTTCTTCCCCGCTAGAGGTTTTAAGTACTCCCTGCGGAGTGGCGAAGATGACGTGGCCACGAGTTCTGTTTCTCAGTGGTGTTTCGCGGAGAGGTTTGTCTCCGCTGGGACCATTCTGAAGTCTCTGCAGGACCACAAAACTCAAATTGTTGTTCGACGTGGCAATGTCCGTGTGGGTGGTGCGTGTTCCAAAAGGTTAAAAGTAAATGCAGACTGCGGAGTCCACGGGGGCATTTCAGATGATGACTTGGCCTTTTGCCGGGATTCATACCTTCGCAGAAGGCAATTAGGGCTCTCGGCGGGATGACGAAAGATATAATGTGGGCCACGGTATGTTCACTTTCCGCCGTGGCAACAAATGGAAGTATTTCACCAGGGCCAGGGATTTCGCCGTAGTCCCGAGTGATTCAGTGTGAGGAAGCAAAATGTCATCGTGGCGGATGGGATCCATGCATTTTTCATGCCAGCTAGTCTTCGATGGGGGAATTTCAAATTTCCGCGGTGACCATTGATTAATGTAAATCCACGGTTGAAGTTCAAAGCTGGTGAATGACTTCCTCTAGGTGTGCCGACTATTTCTAATGGCCGTCGATTTCATTCGCAGAACGGATCTGATGGCTGGGATTGAATGGGTCGACGGAGTGGAAGAATGTGGTAAACAATGAGATCAAGTTGTTAATTCAAAGCATGGGAAGCCAAAGATTAGGCGTGTTCTTAGTCTTGTCCTGCTATTGATTAGAGGGTCTTGGCACCTCCTTTGTGTCGTCGTTGTACAAGATGATTTTTCTACTTAGGCGAGATGTCGTTTTCATAGGGATTTGTCAGGATTACCACTTAATGCTGGAATTGAGCGAAGTATGTGCGGATTGTTTGAGAATGGGAAGGTGTTGAAATCGAGAAACCAACTTTGGCTCTCTCATTGTTGGAAACAGATGTTGTCACTGAGTTTTGTACTTACGGAGCCCAGAGGTGATAAAAATTGATGTAATAGCAGCGTCTCCATTTCCTTTTCGAATAGTTGTGGCAGAATCCCCAAAATTTCCAATTAGGAGCGGGAGTATTGTACTACTGGCAATATTGAAATAACTTGGATATAGCAAGAAATGAAGGAGGCATAGATATTGGCTTTTTGCTATAAATAGATAATCCTCCTTTGCCTTTGGTTACAACTTCTCTTGTTCAGAAAGCCAGACGAATTATGTCCCATCCTATCATGTTGTGTATACTATCCCATATCTTAGGAGATATGTCTCTCTTTTCCTGGTTAATGCTCTGTGGATATAGAGTCAGGGAACAAAGTGCATTTTTCTGAGGTATGGATGGTTCAGGCAAAATTCAAGGGCCAGGCCAACAGGCATTGCGGTGCCTTCATTTCCATGCTATCCTTCAGTTTCATCCGGGTGGGGATTTGGTTTCCTGTCTGGCAACTATAGTGAATCAATGCTACTGTGAATTTCCAGATAGTGCTCGGTGGCAGAGAGGCATCATTGTTCTCTCTTCCCCTCCCCCAGCACTACGAGTTCTAACAGAGCTTAGGCAACAATGGAAGGAGTGTTGTCCTCTTGGGTGAAACAAGCGAAAGTGGAGGGGCAAGTTATGGCTGCTGCTGTTGCCTCTTTGGTTGGGAGTTCGGCACCACCAAGGTTTGTTGTGTGTGGCTTCCACATACAGCCTGAGGATTGATGTGGGAGAAGCCTTCCCATTGAAAGATGGGGAGTTATCTTCCTGTGCCTGGAGTGTGGTGTAGGATGGAGAACGCTGCCGTTTGGGAGCTGTTGAGGATATTGTTCTTTGTAGGTATTCTCTTGTGAAGGGTCGCTGAGCTCGGCATGCATATGGTCTGCCACGCTGGTGGAGGATCATCTTGTTATAACAACCTGTTTTCCATGAGTAGGAATGGGACACGTAAGTGACAAGGTAGTTGGCATTCCCTCTCTAGGAAATGATTTAGTTTTTTGATGTGACCGTCAGGTTGTTTCGGAGTGTAGTGCAGAGGGGAATGTGTTTTTGTCTTTTTGTGCCTTAAAGATGTCTTTTGGCATATTCTGTTAGGACAAGATGAATAAAAATTTGTCAAATGAAAATGTGACATCTGTACATGGCCTGTAGCTTGTTTGTTCCCATGTTTCTATAAATGGGAAATCAAGGCCATTTTGTAAGGGGTTCCTGAGTCTTTAGTTGGAGACAGTGGTGTATTTTGTGTTGTAATCCATTACAAATAGAAGAGAAGTTGTATTTCAGCTTATGTTCAAATCTGTAGAGCAATAAGTTTCTTCAAAGTTGAATACATTTTGCACTGGTTATGGAACTTTCTCCATATTGTATTTGCATGAAGTTAATATGAATACTGAATATCAAGGATATTACAGTTCATCCCTATAGTTTTTTGTATCGTGTATGTTTTTATGGCTTTCTCTAAAGGAGAGGAATAATTTGCTTGGAAGACATTCTGTTAACTTTGTCTGCATTGTGATCTTAAAGGATAGTTCTATAATGTCAAGTGAAGGAGGTATTAATGCAAGGTGTTAATGTTGTTGGTCCATTTTATGATGAAACGATATTGCTTGAATGATACATTTGCTATGTATGACTTTGACTCTGTAGCCCATTGGATTAGGCACCGGTCTCTCATTGACTTTGTATATTAATTTGGATCCATTCTAAACAATCAAAATCATTTCTACTTCTGTTATTCTTTTAAGGATAGATTTGGATAAATACTTGTTCTCAATCATGGTCTGAACTGTATTGCTAGAGGATTAAGCCAATCTAAGTGGAATCAGTCATCTCCTTGGTAAAATGGTATTGAGAACCTTCTGTTTTAATACAAAATCATAAATCACATTATGAAATACCTCTAGGTGTTGTAAAGGGTACACCCGCCTTGGTCTTGCAGAACCAAAAGTGCATAGGATTTTTCAACTCACTGTTGTAATCCTGTTCGTTGGCCACTGGCCTAGAATCCCTGAGTATAAGAAATAGGCTAATCTTTAGGGGATTTGGACAGTCAGTTGGAGGAACCAACACCAATGATGCCCCCACTAAAGGCAACAAGTGATAAGAGCCACAGTGCTAGATAAGATCATGTAAACAATAGGAATCTAGGATGTCATCATGATAAGCATTGATAAAGTGTAATATTCATAAAAATGTAATCATAAGATGTAAACAAGATAATCGTAAACATGTGTAAGCATAAGATCATAAGATAAGCATGTAAGTTCATAAGATAGACATACGAGCATGTTCACATGGTGTAATAAGACATAGCATAATAGTTATAATTGAACATGCAAACATGCGAGCATGTAACCATGATGGTTGTAATGACCGCCCTAGTTTTTTTTTCATACTAACATCATCTGAATTCCAAAGCACAAACAGTGTTCAAAATACTTTCTGATCACCAATATCCCGAGGTGGGCAAGGTGAGAGCATACAGTGTTCGAATTACATTTCTACTCAATCTACTACTGTATTGAATGCAATGCACATGTTTACGTACACACTAGGCATCCACGACAACCACATGCGTCGCTTATTCAACGAAGTGTGTATTGTGCAACACAAGCATGCACTAAGCGGCATAGCCAACCACTTCTATGCTTCTTCAACGGAGTGCATGATAGACAAAATGAGTATGTAAGGTATTGGCATGGTTTAAGTCTCAATCAGACCAAAATGGTCGATAATACCAGACTTGGTCAGTTATGAAATGCTATAGGGATTGGCGGTAAACCGTCCAATCTTACAAAATGAAGCATGCATTAATATCCACTGGTGGTACTACCAGCTGGGGTTACAAACAAGTATTCATTGCAACTATAGAATGTAAATACAAGGCAAATGAAGCTGCAACAACAACTTATATTTTTTATTTTTCAAGATCACTGCTGCAATCAAACTGATATTAGTTCTGTGACATAACCCTACTGCTGCAACACATATTCATGAAATTAAGATGGCAAAATCACTTCAAGTCAACAACAAAGTATACCATTGAATGCTAGACTGTTGTAGAAGCATTGGAGGTTTTGAAACTCAATCGCAAACTGAAAATAACTCTGCCCAGCACTGAAAATTTTGATGTCGCAGGTCTAGTATGAATTTCCTGAACTAAAAAACCTTCAAAACTGCACTTCAACATTCCAAAGATCAACCATAATAATGTAGTTCACTCCCTAACTGGTTTAGGAGTGTGGTAGGCAGCTAGGCGCCTCCCCAACAACCATTAAACACCAAGGATTATGGGTGGTTCAGCTCCAAACCCTTACGCCACATCTGCAGCAAGTACAACCTTGTATAGAATGTACGGCCAGCAAGTCAGCCCTCCAATCACCCTTAAACACTCACTTCAAACTGCTGAGACATCTCCATTGATTGGCCTCCAAGTATGAAGAACCATTTTGAGGATTGGCATGAGTGATTTGATCAAAGAATTCTCCATAAGAGCTTATCTGATGGTATGACTTCTGGTAGAATTGTACGGCCAGCAAAGGGAGCTTCACAATCCTTACAACACTAAAAATGATTAGCAAGGAATCCACAATAACATCAATCCAAAAATCTGAGGTTAGAAAACATCAAAACCTTCCTTCAATAAACTGCTGTAGACAAACTCCATTGAAGCTCTATGTGATTTCAGAGGCACAATCACCCAACAGACTCGCTAGGGTTGATCTTTCACAACCAAAACTAGAGAAGAAATGAGAGTTTCAAACCCATAAAGGCTCTCACAAGAAATTTGATATCAAAATGTATAACCCTCCAAATGAGCTCAGAACCTCACTTTATAGGCACAAATTAGGGCACTTGGGAAATATTTCTTTTTTGAAGATAAATAATTCTTTTTTGCTCACTTTAATTATTCCCTTTATCCCATGCCTAGGCCTTCACTTTTATGCGCTCCATCAAATAATAAATCAAATTACCTTTCCAATGAGCTATTACACTTAATTAAATGGCTTAATAAGTCACCCAACTTACGGAAAATCCCAAAATGAAGCAAATTGCAAATTTAACCATACCAACATGACCCTGAAGATTTGGGATGATGATTGATGACAACTGCGTGACTTACTATAATTAGACGTCTTCTCCAAGATGACAAATGGGTGACTTATTATAATTAGACAACTTCTCCAAGAAGTTTGGAGAGCTTCCAACAAACTCGAAACCATTTCTGAAAGCATCATAGGACTCCACAAGATCAACTGAGCTCATTGCCACAAACCAAACTCGCATTCGACCAAACCAGTGCTCTCCAAGAACTTTGGAGTTCTCCCTTACACATTAATTAGCCTACAGGAAAACTCAGAAATAGGCTAATTGTTCATGACTTGGTTAAGCGCCAATTGGGGACATTACAATGGCATAGGATGTAAACATTGTAAGCATACAATCCATAACATAATCATGAATATACCATCATTATTGTAGAACAAAACAACTGTTATAAGGCAATGCCCAAAGTGGGGAAAACATATGACATGAAAGAGAGATATGAGACATAATATAGAAGGTGAAATGAAATTTACACGCAGAAAAAGACATGAGTAAAATGAAGCTCACAACAAACATGGCATAATGAAAAAGCCAAAGTCAAGGAAATAAGATAATGGGAGACATGAAGGAGGATCACAACTTACACGTCATATAAACAAAAGGATAAAGTATAAAACAAACCAATGGCATAACAAAAAAGGAAACACATACATAACATAGTGATATGAACAGAAACACACATTCCAATTCACTTGTGTCAACATGCATAACTAAGAACATGAAAACAAAAATAATATTTAAGTTAAATACAAATATAAATCAATCAATATATAAATGAAACATAAATCTCTATGTCTCAACCAAAGATGTGGGAAGCCGGAAGATCTTCCCCCGACAAATCACTTTTATCCCAATCATGATGTGCAATATCCACTAGTGTCTCAACAAGTAGGAGCCTCTCATTTGCATGTGAAGTGTTACTCTTAACAAATGTGCTTGAAAGAGGAGGGAACACTAGATTTTCCTTTTTAACCCATTGCTCTTGTTTCTTTGTAGGGGACACCTGTTGGCAAGAGACACTATATGGATTCATGAATGTTGTCATTGATGGCAACAAAGTTCATCCCACACATCCGTAGGACATGGTATGTCTCTACCGGAAGTCAGAGTGAAGAATGTTGTGATCCGGTAAACAAGAACAGAGCATGTGGCGAGGTCCGACAGACAGGTCCGGATCTCTCAGAGGAAGTATCATGGTGAAGTGCGGATTTGGGGAAGTCAAGAGGAGTATCTTGACTGATAGATTCCAAGGTTTGAGCCTCCGGTGTGAAAAGGATAAAGATATATGAATGTTTGAGTGTCGGGTTCTCATGTGACAGTGTGAACAGAGCAAGAACTGACTGGCAGAACATCAGACATTATTCCGGATGTGTTACTGATGTTGGTAAAGGTTATGAAGGCATGAATTATGTTTAGCCGATATGATTAATGATTTCCACAAGTATATCATTGATCCGCATTACTTGGTGTGCAAGGATTCAGCTGACAGATCAAAGTTTGTGAAAAGATTGACTATTTCAGGCGCCGACTAGAAAGGTGATGAAATCACTTGTGCGGATATATATACACAATGGATTTAGTTGTGAGAGGTGTTGTGGTTGGATTTGATGTGCGAATAAAAGCAGAGCAGAGTAGAAGCAGTAAGGAAGGTCCGGTATGTGAAAGGAAAGCAGCATAAGAGAAGAGGAAAGATGAAGTGCAGCAAATCAGTGTACTGAGCTGAAACTGAACTCCAACGTATGCGGATGCTATCAATCAGTTCAAGTATTGTATAACACTCTTTTGTAGATAGTGTGTCTTTTGTAGGCAGTGTGCCTCCTTGTGAGCAGTGTGCTTGGGCAGTGAGCCCTAATTGACAAGTGCCATTTTGTATTTCGATTCTTCTAACAGAGAATACAATCTTGGGTTAATTACCCCGTGGTTTTCTCCCTTAACAGGGTTTCCACGTCAAAAATATTGTGTCATGTGTATTACCATTTCATGATTATGTTTGCTCATTTGGATTAATGTTACATTGATTATTAATAAAGTTCAGAAAGCAGAAATAATTAGGATAACTGATTCACCCCCTCCTCTCAGTTATCAACAATTGGTATCAAAGCTAAGTTCCTCCTAACAGAGCCTAACAGTTTGAGGAAGATCTGGGAATTCAAATGGATGCATATGGTTTAAGGGAGCAACTCAAGACTGCCCTTGATGATCTTGAACAGTCAAACTCTGAAGTCAATGAATTAAAGGAAAGACTCAAACAGGCTGATGATTTCATGAGAGAACTAAAAGACAAATTAAGTCTCTCTATGAAAAAGAGAAAGGCGCTGTTTCAGCAATTGGCAAGACAAGGTGAAGCAAATAAGGCAAATGAAGAGCTGAAGGAAAAAACTGAGTTGTGTGAAAAGTTATCAAAAGAAATCATTATGGCAAGACATGAAATGGAATCAGGAGTCATGAAGTTTACCCAAGAAGTTGAAGAGAAAAAGAAAAACTGAAGATAATCTAAGACAATCTCTCAAGGAGAAATCAGAAGATTGCCACCAGATGGATAGAATTATCAGACATCTTGAATCTGATCTTGAAGATGTTAAAGATAATGAAGAAAAACTTGAGGATCAAATTGTCTCTCTCAAAAGGGATCTTCAAACAGCAAATGAGTATAAAGAGAAATTCAAGATAAGTTTTGCTCAACTTGAAGTTCTTCTTGGAAGTCAAAAGAAGGTAGATGACAAGTGTGGTTTGGGATATGAGAAAGGAGAAAGCTCCGGATCCGGTTAGAAGAATTTTGGATCAAAAAATCCAAGGAACAGGCCTAGAAGACCTCCGGTAAGGCAACCTAATGCTCAAAGATATCCATCCTTCAATGGATACTGCCACAACTGCAATCACTTTGGTCACAAAGCTAATCAGTGCAGAAAGAGAATGAATCAGAGTAATTCATCCTTCTCCGGACAGTGTTTTAACTGCAAAAGGTATGGTCACAAATCTCATGAATGCAGAAATATGCAAATGAACAAATCATTCAATGGTAGATGCTTTGCATGCAATAGAATAGGTCATATGGCTAATCAATGCAGATCAAGAGGATATCAGTCAAATATGCAAAGAAATGTTGTTTGCCAAATCTGCAATAGATCCGGTCATAGTGCAAAATTTTGTAGAAGCAAGAATCAGGACAAAAGAGGTCCGGTATATCATAATCAGAATCAAGATAAGGGTAAACAAAAGGTGAATGCGGATGAAGTTAAAAGTGAGATGAACAAGATTTGGGTGAAGAAAAGTACAGAGAATGTAGAGGTTGGATCCGCACTAGACTCTGGTGCTGATATTCCTTCCAGAAATTAAAAAGTGAGCTCTCGCTCAGGGGGAGACACAAAGTAAACCTTGTTCCCCCAGCCAGTCAACCGGTGCCGGAACTGGCACAAGAAGAGTTGCGGATTGAAGGGTTCATAAGGGAAACATCCAAACAAACTTTGGTTAAGATTTGGAAGATCCGCATGATGTTTAAAGATTAGGACTGATCCGGTTCTTCAAGTTATCCAAACAAGGCCAACCGGAATAACTTAGGTCGAGCATTTATTGCAACCTGACAATAGGGTTTGCGAAGCAATATAAGGGTTTTCTCATTAATCACTTGTTCATTCTGCATTCAAGAAGAAGAGAGAAAAGGAGCTCTGCAAAGATCAAGACGATTCTTCATACAGCTCAATCCGGATTTCATCGTGTGCCCTAAACTGCGTAAAAGGTATTCTTCGTTCTTGATATCTTTCAGTAAGATTCTTTGATGATGGCTACTCCGAATATAGTAAAGATTTCTGATAGACCTCGCCCCACATTTAAGAAACATCCATACAAATCCTTGGAGGTAGATCCCCTAGGAGCATTTTCTAGTGTTCCGCATGGCGTTTTGCACACCGAAGATATTAGGGTTTACATACACGAAATGTTGAAGAGTTTGGGGAATTCAAACTAAGAGATATCTATCACAAACAACTGTTAGATGATTCATTTGAGCTCAAACCCCAATACAAGGGCCTCCGGAATAAGCACTTTGCACAATACATACATTTCCCCTGTTTTACTGAGGATGAATGGGTCAGGTATATTTTGAGCAGAATACATGACAACTTTATGTGGTTAAATGGACCATTCAAAATCACAAAAGATGCCATCAGGGCAGTTACCGGATTACACTCATCCAGTGGGATTCCTGTTCTTAAATCTGTGAAGAATCAAACTGTGAGTGAGGCTACCAGATCCAAGTTTGACAAAAGAGCAATGACAGTAGATGACATCTCTGATCCGAATGTCAAGTATGCCTCCATGATCGTTGGATATAAAATATATCATTCTAGCAGGGAAAATTTAGTACCTGGAACTGCCATCTACACCGCTTATGAAATGCTAAGAAAGGATGCAGACTATGATCTTTGTCAGCTTCTCTTGAACCAACTCTTGGAGAATCTGCAAAAAGTAAAGAAAGATAAAAAGAATTCATTCAAGTATGGTGGATTAATATTGTGCTTATTCTTCTACTTTATGAATGAGCTTCCCGGATCTAGTGGCTGGGTGTGGGAGAATGATAGACCAGTGGCTATCCAAATCAAAGATTATTTGCATGGACTTGGTGATAACAAAGCACAAAATACAGCTCTGTGGGGATACTTCAAGAATTTTCAGAACATGATGCAAGCAAGAGAAAGGATTCCCCAGTCTCTTGTTGAAAAATACAAAGACAGTTTGTTTTATGGTAGAGACTGATCAGTGCCTAATGGAGGTAGTAGAACCAAGAACTATATGGATCATGCCCATGAGGTATGAAGTTGATGAACAAATTGTAGAGCTGCATGTTTAACACATGCTAAGTCAGCCAAAGGATCCAAAGGCAGAAAGGTTTGGAACCTTTGAGGAGCTGAGTATAAAGATTCATGTAGAACTCAGAGAACCTGAAATCAAGATGAAGGTGAGAAAAGAAGTAGAAAATATTGCCCAAGGCCTTGGCATCTCAAAGGAGGCACTTGATGCCCACAAGAAAAAGAGGCAAAGGGCTGAGGAAGAGAAGAAAGAGGCAAAAAAGAAAAGCAAGGAAAGTGCTCCGGTAGAAACCTCAACCCGGACCAGATCATCAAAGAGATCTGCACCTGTCGCAGCCAAAAGCTCAAAAACATCAAAACCGGAAGTCCAGGCATTCGGCAAAGGAGAGAAAAGATCAAAGACAAAAGCCACAAGGGCTTATGCCAGTCAAAGAGACGAAGAGGAAACCGAATCAGATAAGGAGATAAAAAAACTGAAGAAGAAGAAGAAATCATCCGGTGAACACTCTACCGGTCAAGGAGAAGAAGAGAAGGAAGAGGAATTTGTTGAAAAACCCACTCTATCCTTAGATGTTGTAGTAAAAGCAATCACTGTGGATGGAAACCTGCAACCCTTAACAGAATTTTATGATGAATATAATGAAGCAGATAAAAAGATTCTGGAAGAAGCCACAGTTCAGTTCTTGAACACTTACAACAAAGCTTTTATTGAAATTATCTCTCTAATTCCCAAAAGGTTAGAGAAAAGGCTTGAAATGAGGAAGAACAATGCTCAAGCAAAAGATCTCGAGATCTGGGAACAGGTCGCCATTCAGCTCTTCCCTTCAATCACTTCGCAGCAAATGAATATGATCTTTAAAGAGTGCAAGGATGAGTTCCGGAGCAAAGCCAGGATGAATTAGCTCATGCTTGGTGAAACCGACAACGTGGCAAAAGAGACTGAAGAGATCCTCTGAAATACTCTTAAAAAGCTCAACATTCCCATCACAGAGGACTTTGGTAAAGACAAGGGCTCAGAATCCTCTATTCCGGAAGAGGTGGCTCATGAACAAACAAATATCTCTCCTCCGGTTTCCCCTACAACTTCCGGATCTAAAGGAGAAGACAGAATACAGGAGAAAGAAGCAGGAGTGAAGGAAAAAGAAGTTGACAGTACCAAGGTTGCAGAGGGAGAGAAGACCCCAACAGAGAAAACCACAACTGCTAGTGGTAAGAATGTAGGAGAGAAAGCTCCAAGGGACAGCCCTAAGAATGCAGAAGAGAAGAAACATCTGTCTCCGGCAAGAGACATTGCAAAAACTGTCCAAGAATTCCTGAACAAAGAAACAATGGAGATTGATGAACCGGAGCTTCTACAAGGACCATTTAATTTTGATTCACTTTCTCCGGTACAGACAATGAAGATTGCTTCATTTGCTAATGCCAAGGCTAATGAAAAACTCCTAAAGTCTCACATGGAAGATTGTGAGTTGATAGAAGCTGCTTCCGGAGTGCTAGAAAAGATTATGCCATCGTTTCAGAAGGATCCCACAGCCTCCTCGTCCGGTAATCTCAAAACTCTAGTCAATAGTGTTAGCACACATTTTGATTCACTAGAGAAGTCAGCAGAAGATAAGGTCCAGAAGGAATTTCTTGCAAAAAGATTATCAGAGGTACAAGGGTTGATAAGTAATGATAGGAGAAATATGAGTATAGGGATAAAGAGCTTAGAAAATGCTCTTAAAGATGGCGGAGAAATGTACAAATTTTGTTTATCATGGTCCAAAACAACAGTGGAGATTGAGAAGAAAATGAAAGAACAGGAGGATAAACTGACAAATCTTTCTCAAAATTTTGATCCACTTACTGCTTCCATAATAAATCAAGAATGTCAAACGGTTGTAGTCTTGAATGAGATTAAGAAGCTTGAAAAAGAGAAGAAAAACAGAATCAGTAGGTTGAGTGAGCTCAGAGGGATAATTGTCCCTAAGTTAGAGGCCATGCATGAGGCCATAAAAGAAACTCAAATCACAGCCCAAACAAATGATCCAACAGATCTCAAAAGGGCAGATGCGTTTGCATTTCTATTGAGCGGTCATATATCAATTTTGGACAGAATGAAGCAAAGTTGGGCTACAGAATTCATTCAACTGAAAACAACTTTTGCAGACATACTGCAGTATATGTAAGTATTCCATATGTATATACTTATACGGCTAAGTATAGTAAAATTTTTTGAAAATTTTGGAATGCGGACCCTACCCTTTGCCATTTATGTCAAAGGGGGAGTGAAGAGCAGTGAAAAATGAGGAATTTAACTAAGGGGGAGCTCCGGAAAATGTATATAAAAACAGAGCATCAGCCAAGGGGGAGCATAGTATAAACACTTAGTCATTTTTCACTAAGTGTTGCCATCAATGCCAAAGGGGGAGATTGTTGGCAAGAGACACTATATGGATTCATGAATGTTGTCATTGATGGCAACAAAGTTCATCCCACACATCCACAGGACATGGTATGTCTCTACTGGAAGTCAGAGTGAAAAATGTTGTGATCCGGTAAACAAGAACAGAGCATGTGGCGAGGTCCGACAGACAGGTCCGGATCTCTCAGAGGAAGTATCATGGTGAAGTGCGGATTTGGGGAAGTCAAGAGGAGTATCTTGACTGATAGATTCCAAGGTTTGAGCCTCCGGTGTGAAAAGGATAAAGAGATATGAATGTTTGAGTGTCCGGTTCTCATGTGACAGTGTGAACAGAGCAAGAACTGACTGGCAGAACATCAGACATTATTCCGGATGTGTTACTGATGTTGGTAAAGGTTATGAAGGCATGAATTATGTTTAGCCGACATGATTAATGATTTCCACAAGTATATCATTGATCCGCATTACTTGGTGTGCAAGGATTCAGCCGATAGATCAAAGTTTGTGAAAAGATTGACTATTCCGGGTGCCGACTAGAAAGGTGATGAAATCACTTGTGCGGATATATATACACGATGGATTTAGTTGTGAGAGGTGTTGTGGTTGGATTTGATGTGCGAATAAAAACAGAGCAGAGCAAAAGCAGTAAGGAAGGTCCGGTATGTGAAAGGAAAGCAGCATAAGAGAAGAGAAAAGATGAAGTGCAGCAAATCAGTGTACTGAGCCTAACCGGAACTGAACTCTAGCATATGTGGATGCTACCAATCAGTTCAAGTATTGTATAACACTCTTTTGTAGACAGTGTGTCTTTTGTAGGCAGTGTGCCTCCTTGTGAGCAGTGTGCTCGGGCAGTGAGCCCTAATTGGCAAGTGCCATTTTGTATTTCCATTCTTCTAACAGAGAATACAATCTTGGGTTAATCACCCCGTGGTTTTCTCCCTTAACAGGGTTTCCACGTCAAAAATATTGTGTCATGTGTATTTCCATTTCATGATTATGTTTGCTCATTTGGATTAATGTTACATTGATTATTAATAAAGTTCAGAAAGCAGAAATAATTAGGATAACTGATTCAACCCCCCCCCCCCTCCCTCTCAGTTATCAACAACACCATATGTTGAAGATGAAGCAACTTTGTCATCCAAAACTCTTGTAGGTGGAATAATATGTGCCACCATAGGGGCATTAGGTTGTCATTCTTTATTTTCATGTGGCGCTCTAGGTAATGGATATCAATGGAACAAAGTTAGACCAACTTTTATTATGTTGAGAGGCATTCTACAATGGCAGCAAGGAGTCTCATGTTTGACTTGTATGTAAAAACCAAAACACAATCGACATATATTAAAAAAAAAACTAAAACTATAAAATTAAACTTTTAAAAAGTAACATATAAGAATATAATATTTACTAAACTTTTCAAAGTAAAATAAAATAACTCTTAAGTAAATAAAATAACTTTAGATTGATATCTCTCCACATTTTCTAGATAGATGTATTTAAGATATCTATACTACTACTAGAATATGCTACTTATATATTAATCATTATATTAAATATAACCTTATCGTCTATAAGGGCATAGTGCAGTGGTGTGTTCACTCAATTGTCATGATCGCCACCAGGGTTCAAACCCTTGCTAGGCCGATAAGCTTGCAGACCATGGGCCTTTGTTGGGCTGTTGGGCTCGTAGGAGATTTGCTTCGCTAGGCTGGTGTGCTCGCAGGCTAAACCATGGGAAGAGACCCCCCATAAGTGGTCTCTCTGGGTTGGGACCAGGCTAAAAACCCAAGTAACCCAAATTTAAAAAATATTAAATATAACCTTATCAAAATAAACCGAAAACTAAAAAATACAAAATATACATTTTTCACCATTATAATACTATAGAACAATATTAATCTACTCTTTTAGTCCTCTTTCTAAAACAATATTAGATTCCCTCCCATATGCATTTGGAATCATAACTTGATACTAAAAATTTTAAATCAGAAGAATTAAAGAGAATTTTTTCCTAAAATTTAGAAACAACTTTCTATCTAAACTTTTTACCCCAGCTGCATCTTAGGACCTTTCAAACCTTGGCTTTTAGATGAAGGAGGTGATAATTTGTGTACACGATGCCACGGTGTGCTAAATCAGGGATGGTAAGTTGTTTATCCTCCAATTTTGAAAAACATTGCAAGCATAAATATCCCTAATTTTGCCAGTTAAATAAAGCTAAAATAGTTTATTTCAATTTCATATTATGGTGATCTCAATAGTTTCTGTCAAAAACACTTGAACATCACATTCCGTCTCAGAATTTTAAAATTGCATTTATATTTCCAAACTTATCACCAAATTGAGCATCAATCAATTACAAGCAAAAGAGAGAAACATCACCCATGATAACATGAAGGATATAGATGCAGGTGTTTGGGATTTTGCTCTGCCACTTACCATGATGTCTCATGCATTTCAGGCTCTTAAAAATCCATCTGCTGCTATTCGTTCTAAGAAAACTGACCATGGTGTACAACGTCATCAAAAGCCCTCAAGCATGACAGAAGAGACCAGAGATTCAAATGCAGAGCAACAACCAAGCATGGAAGAGAATTCAGTGAAAAACTACTTAGCAAAAAAACAGCAACAGTCTGGTATTCTTATGGACAATGCTCACGCTGCAAGTGTGTTGCCTAAAAAGGATAAGGCCAAGGAGGGTGGCGTTTATAAGAATAATGCACCAGTAGAAGAAAGTAGAATGCTTCCTGGAGAAGAGAACAGGGGACAGTCCCTTTCAATCCTCACAATGGCAAATGCTACTAGTGATGCCTCAAATGAGATGAAAGACAGTGCGACTCCACAGAATCAATCATCTCAGTCTGACTATGACAAGTCTGACATGTTGGTGGACAATGAATGCAGACATCACAAGGCATACAGCACTGATAGTTCCAGATTGCAGTTAGAAGAAACGTCTGAACCACAGGATCCAAATCTGCTAAAAGTTTCTAGCAAGAGCTCTGTATACAAAAATATCAGTCCTGGAGAAAATGGAAAACCAGAACAATTCAATGTCACCGGTTCAGAATCAGAATTCAGTGTCATGCATTCCCTTGAGGAAGAGCGATCTCCAGTTCAGCCAGACATTTCGGACCAGCATCAAGAGCTAGTTAAACCTAGGAATGAATTTGTTGTTATAACAGAATGCAAGAATGACCAACAAGGTAGTGTGAAGCATAATTTGGGTGGCATCAGCACTAGTTCTTGTACACAAGATATTGAATGGGAAAAAGAAAACTCTGAAGTTCAATATTGTCTGAAAAAGGAAAGACTAAATTGGGAAACTAGAAAGGCAACAGAAGAGAGTCACATGAGAAATGCTAGACTGAATCTCAACAAGAAGGTGTGCTTTCTTCCCAGAGACTCTAAAGGACGTTTTCTCAGTTCTCACAGTTCAAATGGAGGTAAAGAAGGTGATATCAATTCTCCTCCGCATAAGAAAAAACACAGCCAGAAATCCACAAAGCCCCTCAAGAATTTTCCCAAAACTTATTCTATGGAGAAGGAAATTAACCATGGAAAAACACATCTATCAGAAAATGCAAATGGGCATGGAAAATTTAACATTCAAGGAAACTACTCTGGTTATAGTTACAGAGGCTTCCCCTTGGATTCACAAGGGGAGCTTCTCAGGTACATTCCAAATACTATACCAGGATTTAATCAACTAAACAAGATTGCAAATTATTCTGCTGGTAATGAGCCTTTAACCTTAGAAGGTACCAAGGCACTTCAAGAGTTCAATTTTGTAGAAAGTATGAAAACATTTCCTGATATTTCACCAATTAACCGGCCTCTTCAAAGAAGTGGTGTAAACTGCTTGCCCCAGCACAACTATTCCATTCCGTATCAACAATCTGACTGTCGACAAGATTACTCTGTATCTAAAACTAACCAGTCAAATCCTGATGGGAGAGGCTCACAGTATTCTTCTCTACTTGATCAAATTCAAAGGGATGGAAATTCAAATGCTAGATGTTCTGGTTCATCAATTGGGACACCAGATGCAATGTCAATGTTGTCTATGCAAGCTGCTATTCAGTTTGGATACAATGAAGAGCAGAAGAAAAAATCTTCTGCGTTGGAGAAAAGTTATCCTGGAGTAGATATCTCAAGAAGGAAACAATCTACTCCCCAACCAGTCATGAGATTGATGGGACAAAGTTTTACTATTGGTAGAGAAAATGAGGCTGGAAACGCTCTAAATGATCCTCAGCAATGCAATAGCAAACACTCTAAAAGCATTTCGGGAGCCATTGTACGTGTCTCTTCCCCTTCGCAGTTGGTGACACATTACAATGACCACTGCACAGCATGCGGTAAAGATCAATTTTATCTACAAAAGCCTAGAGGTAATGCATTGTGCCAGCATTGTAGAGGAAAAGCAAATATATCAAAAAGCCTTCCATATAACTTGAAGGAAACACAAAGACAGGAGATGAGGTGTAGTGAAAGTATTGCAACCCACAAAATTGGCACCTCGAATAACAATGCTCTTAATCTGATAGAAAAGAGGCTCCCCACAGATTATGTGCTTCATGGAGAGCCTTTAAGAGATCGAAGTTATTCTGGTCAAGCATGGATATGCAGCCCACCATTTTCTGCTCCAATTGCTAATATGTTCATTTCTCCCGTCAACTATTTGTGCAACAACACATGCTTGAATGAGGGACAAAAAATGGCATATAAAGATTCTCATGTCAGTAATCAAGGCTACCCCCTACAGCAACAAACTTACAGTCAACTCTTGAAGTCATGTTTAGGGAAGCACGCATTCCAAAAGCAACAGCAGAATGATTGGAAGCACATCAGTAATCCATATTCCCATCCAATCCATTCAGATGCTGTCCAATCATTGCCTAGTACTTTTAACAGCTTGGGGTCCTTGGCTGGCACTCTACAGGCAGTTACATGTGCCCCTGCTCACTCAACTTCTTTCCCAACTGAAACACAAACTCACTGCCAAGCGCCCTCCTCTACATCTATTGCAGATTCTCCCACCCTGATGTTGCAAGGGTGTTGCATGTCATCCTCAATAAATTTAGCTGAACAAGAAAAGCTGCTACAGAAATTGCCCAATAGTATGGCCAAAAATAAATGTGAGGCTTGCTGTGAGAAAGGGGGATTAATTGGAAGCATCAATGTTGACAGGAAGTATGGAAATATTCTAAGGACAAGAGAGGGTGTTCAACAAGCAGAAGGATTGCATGGGAAATTGGTTTCTGAAAAGCATGAAGTCTGTGAAACCGGACCAATGCAGAAATCTGATCCATTCTCAATAATGAAGGACCTGTACAAAGGCAAGAAAGCAATTCATCATCAAATTGGTTCTTCCAGTGTAGCTGCTAAGCATATCAAGAGCAGAGAAATATCAGAAAGTAACATATTGGAAGTCAGTCATGGTAAAATATGCAGAATAAATGACTCGTGGGTTGAATTTGGAATGGATAGAAGAAACTCTTGCAACAAGAAGGCGGAGAATGAACCCATTTTGAATGCTCGTCCTCCCATCGAGCTCCCTCAAAAATGCCCGCAGAGTGAAAGTGGATTATTCTCAAGATCTAATAATAACTTCTTCGAAATGGGAATGAGAACATCAACAAATGGTTTGCATTGCTCAAATGCAGCATCCCCGCTCGAATTGGCAGAACCAATTAAATTAAGTGGAGGTGCAAAGCACATATTGAAACCCTCATCACAAAATGGGAATGGACAGCAATCGTGGCCTATACATTACACTCAACCATTTGGTGAAACAACTGCAGAGGTTAGAGACAGAAATTTGGAAGGTGCAACTGCATACAAATAAAGTGAAAAAGAACAAAGCTCACCTTACGGTTCAAAACTAATGAGGTGGTCTAACACAAGCAACACCCTCTCGAGGGAGCAATAATATATTGGAGGAGGACGGAGAAGGACGATCAGCACATTGACCATAGTTAATAGGCTGGAACCTTTTGCAGAGATGGAAGGCTACATTCAAAGGCAGGGGAGGGGGTCTACTTTATCATCTTACTACCGTATTTTGAATTTTCTTGCATGGATGTTAATTAATATTTTCAGGGACGAAAAGCTAGTGGTTTGATGATACGGAGACAAACATACTTTTAGTACTGTAAATATGAGCTCCTCTGAATGCACACCACTCTAATGTGCATGAGCTACTTTCAATTTAATTGGCTGTTCAATTGAATTTACCATGATAATATCTAATACTGAATTTAGAAATTTGTATTATCGTCTATCAGAGACTGCTGAAATGGATTAAACCCTGTCAGTTATATCCATTTTGGTTATCTTTGCGTTGTAAGAAATAAAATTTAGATCTTATGCATATTTAGATGCGTGTAGCTTGTGATATATAGTCCTTTCACTGTGGCCAAGATCGAGATTCAAAACCCAGTAGCTCCTACTTTCCCATACAAGCATAAAGACAATAAACAATAATGCACGTGTCATAAATATTGTGATTATATGCCATGGTAATTTGACCAGCAGGGATTGTCTATGCAAATTTTAAATTATGTATGAAGGATAATTTAGAATTTTTCTTTATTATAATATAGTAGCTATATCTTAGAGATTGAAAATATGCTGTGAAAAAAGGAGTTGAATTGAAAAAATACCAGACGTCTGCATACATTTCTTTCTCTTCTTTTAAACATTTCCCTTAAATTTTATGTCCATATTTGAACAGACATTTCTTTCTCTCCTTTTAAACATTTCCCTTAAATTTTATGTCCATATCTGAACAGCTGAAAGAGATGATTTATTAAATTTTTATTTTTTAAAACTTTATACAGTTTAACAAAAATAAAATTAAAAAGAGAATTTAAAATAAGAAAAAATTAAAAAAATCATGGGACTACTAGCTCCACAAAAGACTCTTAGAAAATTGAGCAGTAGCTGCTAGCTAAGCAGCCACATGGGACCCTATGTCCGCAGTTTACCAGAACTTGAAATGAAATTGTTCCAAGAATCACTAAGAGTCTAAGACAACACATTCTAATGCTATAACTGGAGTTCAAAAGGAAACTACAATCAACCAGAGGAAGGGAACCTGTGGCGAGCGGGAGATAAAGGCCGAAAGCTTCTGCATGGCAGTAACCACATCAAACATGATCACATACTCTTTCCCAAATTTCCGCAGCTCCCGGAATGGGTTGTTCACAATCCTAATTTTGTGGCAAAAATTAATGAATCTCAATTTGCACCTGTCAATTGTGTTTGATAATGTTTCTCCCAAACTCGTCGATCTGTGAATATCCAGCAGTTATGCATTCCATAGAACCATTATCCTCGATGCATTAGTATGAGGGCTAAACAATACCCATTTCCTTTATTAGTGGCAGGCTCACTATACCCAACGATTTGCTGAAGTTTTCAATTAAACAACACAATATAAACCAATTAAATCAAGTTAACAAAGTTTTTATAATATTTCAATGTAAGATAACAACAAGACACTTTTTTGTTGCCATTATTTCCTTAAATTTTGTGCATATCTTGTGTAAATTTATATTTATCAAGATATTGTAAATTAATTATATGTATACATTTTAATTAATTATTTTACTAAAAAATATACATAACTTTAATATTTATTTTAATACTAAAGGGTTGTAGTTTAGTAGTTTGAGTACAATTAATGAGGGTGTTAGTATGTTCTTTGATTAAGCTATCCACCAAGGTTCAAATCTTTTAGAGGTGCAATAAATAAGGGATGAGGTTAGAATCATGTCCTAGGTAACTTTGGCAGAATGAATACCTTTCAGTCCTTGACTCTCAGCTAAAGAGATATTAGCTCAGACTCGTGCTCTAGCATCAGGGTAAAAAATAAAGAGATATTAGCTCAGACTCGTGCTCTAGCATCAGGTTAAAAAATATATGATTTGACGCACGCGCCCACACACACACACACACACACACACACATGGAATTTATAATTACAAAATTATTGTTATTACAATAAGGTTAAATATAGTAGAGGCGAAAAGTGGAGCCCTTCCCTCTTTTCCTCTTGCTTTACACCACTTTGTGTGGGTATCCTAAGTGCATTGTCCTAGCACATGATTTTGTTTGATTGGCACACTCCCTGACCCAAGACTCAATTTCACACTTAGAAACACCATTTTACCTTTGACAAAAGATCTAAGAGAACTATAATAGAAACATATATTAATGAAGAAGTTTCTTCTAATGATGAACATGTATATTGGAGAAAGGTGAGTCATTGTTGTTGAAAAGAAATTTGTTAAACCCTTCTAAAGACTTGAGTGAACCAATACAAAGAAAAAGTTTGTTTACAATTGTATGTAAACCTAGAGGTAAATGTTGCAAGGTGATTATTGATAGTGGTAGTATTGATACTTTAGTTGCAAGTGAAATGATGGAAAAATTGAATATGAAAAGGCTAGAGTATCCTAATCCTTATAAAGTATCTTTGTTGCAAATTGACCATAGAATTTTGGTTAGTGAACAATGTCTTGTGAAATTTAAGATTGGAATATATGAAGATGAAGTTTTATGTGATATTATGTTGATGGATGCTTGTCATATTTTGTTGGGTAAACCATGGTAGTTTGATAGAAAGGTTATACATGATAGAAGGGAAAATACTTATAAATTGACGAAGGATGGAGTGAAACATGTAATTTTACCATTGAAAGAGGATCTAGTAAATAAATGAATGATATTGCAAGAATAATGTTACTAAATGGTAAGAACATCCTAATGAATGTTAAGAAAAGATTTGTTTTGTTGTTATGAGGAAAGAAGATACCACAAAGGTAGGAAAAGAAAATGTGATAGTGCATCTTGAGATTTCTAAGTAGTTGATAAAGTACAGTGATATTATTTTTGATAATTTTCTTTAAATATTACCACTAGTAAAAAGTATAAGTCATCATATAGATTTGATTCTAGGAGCAAGTTTACTTAATAAGGTAGCACATAGGTTGACACTAGCTGAAAGTGAAGAATTGAAGGGATTGCAGAATTGTTAAAAAAAGGATTGATAAGGAAAACTTTGATTCCATGTGTGGTACCAACAATTTTAGCACCAAATAAAGGAGTAGAATGGAGAATGTGTATAGATTCTAGAGCAATAAACAAGATTACTATCAAGTATAGGTTTCCTTTACTTGGGATGGATGATCATATGCATTGTTTATGTGACACAAAATATTTCAATAAGATAGATTTGAAAAGTGGATATTATCAAATCAAAATAAGAGTAGATGAGTGAAAGATTGCATTTAAGACAAAACAAGGTTTATATGAGTGGTTGGTTATGCTTTTTGGATTAACTAATGCACCTAGTACATTTATGAGGTTCATAAATGAGCTATTGAAACCATATCATGGTAAATTTATTGTTGTATACTTGGATGATATTTTGATTTTTAGTAAAAGTAAAGAACATATGGAGCACATCACATTAGTACTACAAAGGTTGAGAGAAGAAAAGTTACCGATTAATGTAAACAATATATTTTATGAAGAAAGAATTGGTTTATTTGAGTTTTGTTATTTCTACTAATGGGTTGAAGATGGATCTTGATAAAATCAAAGGCGTTGTTGAATGGCCAAAACTAGTAAGCATTTTTAAAGTTATATCTTTTCATGGGTTAGCTACCTTTTACTATAAGTTTATAAAAAAAAATAGTGGAATATGTGCACCAATTAATGAATTCATGAGGAATGATAAGAAAGAATTCAAGTGGACTATTGTCACTTATAGAAGTTTTGAACTCCTAAAGAAAAAGCAATTGAGCAACCTGTATTAACTCTACCTGATTTTGATAAATTATTTTAAGTTGATTGTGATGCAAGTGGAAATGTAATTGGAGTTGTACTAAGTCAAAAGGGAATACTTATTGTTTATTTTAGCGAGAGTTGAATGATGCCAAAAGAAAATATACTATTTATGATTAAGAATTTTATGCAATTATGCAAGCATTGGAGAAGTGGAGACATTATTTGTTATCAAAAGAATTTGTTTGTACATTGACCATTAGGCATTGCAATATTTGAATAACCAAAGTAAGTTGAGTGCTTGACATGTTAAATGGGTTGAATTTTTATAGTTATTCATTTTTGTCAAGGCATAGAATTTAAAAGTCCAATAAAGTAGCATATGCTTAAGCAAAAGACATAATTTATTGATGGAGATGAGAATTCAAATTATTGGAGATGAGTGCTCCTCCTCGAGCTCTCATCCTCACACTTGCACCTCTCTACTCTAGAATTCATTCTCTACTTCACTAATTAATCCTCAAACAATCATAAGAAATATATATATAGCAATCTCAAGCCTCAAAGCGAATCTGTGTCAGCTACAAGGTGGTGCAAAGATCTAGGCCACATGAAACATGTAGTTGGCCAAGTGTAAACAACCTCTAAATCACATGCGGTGATGATAGAAGGAAAAATCCTCATGTGGTGCTCACCATAGGTTCCCTTGGACCTAATATACCTCCATATGAACTCCTTTGTTGGCAGAATCTTCTAGAAAGATGGTGTAAGTGAAAACCATGTAAGTTTGTCAACTTGGGCTAGACTCATAGACCGCACTACACCCTTGCAATGATCCAAATCTTCTAAAACATGAAAATGACATTACCCCATCATTGCACAACATATCCTCCAATTGTGAGACTTGGTAAGCATTTGTAGTAAAATATAACACCTTCTTCTATAACTCTTTGGTGACCTGCAAACAAACAGCATAGTGAAATCCAATAATCAAGATTGTCCTCATACTTCTCGGTGCTCTTGCATAAGAATTATGAGAGTCCCTCACTTGCCACCACTAGTCATCCCCATTCCCTTATGATCACCTCAAAGTACCTTGCTCACACTTTGTGCATACCACTATCAAAGTGTCTCATTATCGGTGCTCTATCTAAAGGACAATCTCTTTTATTCTCACTTAATTATCTTACACAAATTGCCTCATAGTTGACACTCTATTTTCCCTCTCGCACTTTTCAATTTTTTCACTTCATAATACATTGTTGATTGCCTCCAATTTGGCAATCTACTTACAAATCCTTGTGACTACCTCATACTTAGTGGTCTATCCACAAATCATCTTTGCAAGTTACCTCCATTCAGTGATTTGTCAACAAGCATAAACCTCCTTTGACTACCTCAAGTTTGACAATCTTCTTACAAACCCTTGCAATTGCCTCACATTCAGCAATTTGTCCACAAGCTCCCTTTGTAAGCTACCTCAATTTGGCAATTTGTCAGTAGACATAAATTTCCCTTTTCTATAGAATTTAATCTTTGCTTTGTTCTATTGTTGGAGAGATTAGTTGTTAAAATTGTTTATTAGTTTAGAACATTTGATTATGGGAACACATAGTTGGAGTAGGTTATTAAATGCAGTTAGATTAATTAAAATGGAATTTTATTTAGAGTTAAGTAATCAATCAACTTGACTCTTATATAAAGATTACTTGAACAAAAATCGGTTTGTATATTTATTTGCTGATTAAAATTGATATTTTGTTTTATAGTTAGAACGATTGATTTATTGTACTTTGTTGAAGTATGTTATTGAAATGCATTTCAATTTAGTTAGTATTCAATATATTAAACCTTGTGTGTGTTATCAAAATTATTAGAATTTAAGGTCAGACACATTCAATTTATTGAACTTGGTATAACTCAGGGTATGTTATTGAGATTTATTCATTTTAGTTAGAATATTGAATAATGATCTTAAAATACAGATTATTGAAATAAGTAAATCATGTCTTACATATAGTCAAAATGCAAAAGTTGGTTAAAACTATTGAAATATGGTGAGCATAATGCAAATTACACCATTGTACAGGAATAACAAAAACTTAGAATAATATACTCAACTTGATTGATGTTTTATTACAATACAGATGGCTTATAAAGCGTTTGATTTTCCCATAAAAACTTCCTACGAGAATAACCAATTCCCAACTAATTTATTCTAACTTGGGTATGTGCAGGATCATGATGGGCCAAACTATACCTCTAAGTGGCAATGAAAATACAAAAACTTAGACTTTATCAAGTTCATGTGAAAATTTGAATGGATTATCTACACAATTTGAAAAAGATGTAAGAAGAAAATTTGTAGAGAATTGAATCTAGTTTATAGGCTACTTTTTAAAAAAAAAACTAAATTTACTTAGTGAAAATTGAATATTTCAATGAACAACTATTAAATTTTTCAGAAAAAAATAAAAAGTGGGTGTTTGTCCAGCCAACCTAACTATGAGTAAAAATATATATATATATTTTTGAAACTTTCAAAATAAGTAGAGGACTCATGTCCAGATGTGACGCATATTTATTTGAAATTTTTTTCCAATAAAATAATTAGTTATGATTTTTTTACTGTGACTTTTTTAAAAAACTAAAAAGTAATTTTCTAGCCAACCTAACTCGATAAAAAAAATCAAAATTCAAAATTTTTTTTTAACCTATAGCCAGAAAAGCATAGAGTGTGACGCAAGTTTCGGATCTCAAAAAGGTGAAATGGTTTGAAAGTTATGGATCTTTTTCAATCAGTGTGTCCATAAGGATTTTAGAGACACGGTATATAGAAAATTATTAATAATTATTTAATAAAATGATAACCAAACAAATCTTATATTTTTAGAAAGCTAACAATTTTTTCTATAAACCCTTTTCGTTTTATCAATTTTGCATTAAAAAAAAGTCATCAGCATGAAGGGTGAAGTTCAAAGAAAAGACTGAAACATGAAAACACGTTAGAATCCATGAAAAGTCAATAACCAAAACGGATATCTGTTTTCCTTCGGTAAAAGCAACTCAAAACGGATATCCGTTTTGAAAACAGATATCAGTTTCCTTGATCTATGAAAAATTTTGTACCATTGGTTTTGGATGAAGAGAAGCAACATATTTGAAACATCGAGGCAATACTACAAGAAGTTAAAGTTTGTTGGTCATTTATAGGTGTATCTATTGTTTCATATCACATTACACATAGAATTCTAATTAACAATCTAGTTTCCTCATTTGGGGGAACATTTTTTTATCTGTTTCTAATGGAAATATTTAGTTAAAAATTGGTGGCTCCTTGTGAAAAGTATGGGCTCTTATCAAGCACGGATAACCAAGAAGGTTGATATCTATTTTTCTTACATGTTTGTTGATCACATCTTATGAAACAGATGTTGCTTGGTGATAGTTCTAGGTTTAGTGAACAATATTCTCAAGCTTATTGCAATTTTTACACTTGTGACCAAATTTGGTACCAAACCCTTTCACCTTTTCAATTATTCATGATAGTGTCATCTCACTCCATACAAATCAAACCAACATTAGGACCATGTGAATGAGATTAAGGATAGCCTTGAAATATGAATCTTTGTACTGTTGACTATCCTTTTAGCATGACAATCCTTTAGGATCATTGTACCTAGATGCAACAATCCTTCAATCTTCTTTTATTTATATTTCTTTCCTCTTCATACATAAGATTCTCGTGCCTTGTAGTCATGACAATCCACAAATCGCCTAACTGTCCTTAGTGAGACTATATCTTATTTTGACAGTGATAGTCATCGTCCATTCACAACTCTCCTCTTTAACATAGATACCCTTTGCACATGTTTTGACTTCATTATTTTCCTTTTGTATGTTGTATTATGGTATGAAAATACTATGGCCCCTTCTTCATCCTCTTGTATAATGAAATTGAAGGTCGACACTTACGGTTACTCTTCTTTATTACTTGGTGATAATGAATCCCTAAGCTCATTCTTTATTGTCTTGAAGCCAAATTTACTGCTGTTGAGACAGTCAGAGTTGATTCTTGATCATGAATATTGCGAATTACTTCAAATATCCATGGACAATTTCAATTGTGTTTCTTAAGACACCCATGCCTTGACTATCCTTTGATGTTGGTCATGATTGTGCTTGGATGGCACAATAGTTCATAGTTAGATTTTTGCCACTAAAGTTTTCCTTTGACAAAGTCATATTTGTAGTCCACCTTTTGATGATGTTCAAACTTGATATAAATACTTATTCTTAACATAAGCAATACATTTCTCACAAATACCAATGCATTCTACTCATAAGGTTCATGGCACCATGCCTAAAGGTATGATAGTTAGCAGTGTACTATTATGGCAGCCTATGGTTGGTTTGACAATCTATAATAGTGATAGCATTCGTGCCTAACAGTCCTTATCGTTATTGTCATAATATATTTTACATTTGAGGCCTTGTCTACAACATACAAAGTTTACCTTTCTCACCCATACCTTCAGTATATAAAGGACATTGATAGGGAATTTTTAATTTCCACTTAGTCAGTGCAATCTAGGAGAGGATAGATTGTCTAAAGTTGTAATCTATTTCCATTTACACTTGCCATAACTACAAATGCTTAGTGTTTATTCTCAACCCTGGTATATGAATAAAATGTGACCTATTGTTCTAATAGGCCTATAGGGACAAAGAGGTGATAAAGCCTTTAATTTTAAACATGACATGGTTTTGATAACTTCCCATATTGGTAAGGTCCTGGATGACAATCCTTTGATGCACCTAATTGTAATAGGTGTTATGATAGTCCTTGGTATCTTTTCATTTCTTTCTTGAATGGCCTGCAAATAAGACATAAGTCCTATTAGATCCTTCATAAATAAGAATTCTCATACATTACATTTAAACTTAAACTTCCTAAACGTCCATCAATCCATCCATTAATATCAAAATGCCATGAATATCCTATGATCAACCATTCTAATTACTAGGATAGTCATATATTACAATTTTGCTTCTCTATACTAAAATAGCCCAAGGAATATCTACCCTTGAATTTGTATTTTAACAATCTAATGTCTTTACAAATAACATTGAGCCTTCTTTTGGGACAACATTTTTGCCTTTAGAAGCTCCTCATTTGATGATAGCCTAAAATAGAATAAGTGGATAGTCATAACATTTTAACATATAATGGGAAAACCCTAAAGTGTGATAAAGTCTATACATTATCTATTCCCATCCATGTCACAAAGCAACTATTCAAATGCTAGGTCAACATGATTTAAACAATCATAAGGGCCAACAATCCACTCCAAATGCATGGGAAAAGGACAACTCTTGGATCCCATATTAATCATGTTCACATGGCTGCTAGCATCTTCAAGTGAGTCAATACAAAAATTGAAAGCCTCAAACTCATACACTTCAGAAAAATATACCTAATTATAAATTTGATATGCATGAATAAGGAAGTCGTCATGCAATACAAAATAAATTGTGTCATATTTAGACATGTCATCAAGTTGAACTACATCATGTTGAGACTCATGTTTACTTAAGCATTACAAGTCACTTGCCTCTTTGCATGCTTCAAAGTCCCAAAAAAAGGACTCAACTTTAGGTGTAGTAGAGTCCTCATCAATGACTAATTTACATGGCCTTCAACAAACTAAAATTATATATCATCTTTATGCTTATATGGAGGCTATATCATCTTTACAATTGTATGTCCAGGCTCTTTAGGAGTCTTCACAAATGTGTCCAAAGTAAGATTACTCAAATAAAATAATCTCTTATATCCAGAGCTTTATTAAGTTGATACCTAGGTGGATTAGTGTGTAAACATTGAAATTAGATGGTAATTCACAAGTTTATAGAATAATAAAATGAATCCCTAGTCTAGAATCCAAATGTACATAATAAAACGGATATCTGTTTTGTAGTAGCGATATGGATGTTGCAGAGTGTCCGTTGGCAAAGAATTGGGATTTAAGAAATGGATATCCATTTTGTAAATGCAGAAAAAAGACAAAAGGAATATTGTTGGGCCTGACATCCGCAACCAGAGACCCTTTGTTGTCGAAATACTCATGATTTCTAGCTATGACAGTGAAAGGAATATTTTTATGCACTTTTGGAGACACAATTTTCTTGTTACAATCATAAGGGTGATATTTTTGTTCCCCTAATGGGGAGCAACAGTCGTCATAAAGAAAAAAGGATGAAAGTTACATTGGAGGAAATCGAAGCAATTAGGGAAAAAGATAGGGAAAGGAAGAGGATTGGAAGAGTGGGTTTGGCGGATGCTCATCAAGGTGAATCTTCTTCTTTACCATCTAATGACATGCAAATTGAAGATGTTAATTTTGATTATAATGAAATGTTAGATAAGAATGAAATTCACCATGATATTGCAAATGAAAATATTGAAAAATGTTATGAAACACCTATTCATAATAGCAATACCATGGCCAAAGAAGAAGAAGAAAAATGAAGACGTGCACTTGAAGAAAGTGGATATGAACATCATGATGTTGAAATTGCACTCCATAATCCATTTGTTGATAAAATTGATGAGGTTGATAACATGGATGAAGCAAGAACAATCAATGTATCTCCAAATTTCATAAGAAGAGAGGACATTTGTCAAGAAGAGAATAACCGTGATGAAATTGGAAAACACCCAAGAACCCCAAAATGGTTACTTGAAATTGATGAGAACATAATGGAAAAACTTGAAAGCAAGAGGTCATCACGAACGGTTCGGTTGTGGGCTACAAAACTCTTCAATGAATACTTTGAGAAGAAAACATTAACCGAACAATGCCAACTTTTTGTGCAATTGTTAAAGATGTACAAAATAAGACCTTTCCTAAAGAAATTAAAGATTCGGTTAAACAAAGTGTCTGATCGGAATAAAATTATTGTTAGAAGCCTTTTCAATGCACTCAATTCTATTGGAAAGACTAGCAAGGAGAAAGATAAAAGAGCTTCCCATAGAGTAATAACAACCTCAATAGTAAGCAAGCAATTAAGAAATGCTCGATTAATGAGGCAAACTTGTGTTGACTTAATATTGAATCGTAAAACATTTTCAAAAGCACTAGCATTAAGATCAAGGCTAGATAGTCTTGTTGCCAATGATACTTCGGCTTTCAGTGGTAGGCTTCCACAAGTTGACAAGAAGCTAATTGATAGCACAAAGGAAGAAATTGAACAATTTTGGCACACTAACTCTAGGGTATCACCGAATGCAAAAGATGTTGTAAAGTTAAGAATTGGTGATAAAGACCGCACACCACATCCTAAACATTACTTGGAATGTAGCCAAACAACATTGTACAAACAATATTGTGAAACTCACCCAGGTATGACAATCTCACAAAGAGCATTTGAATCTCTTAAGCCATTTTATTGTGTTCCTCTTAAAGTTCGTAATACATGTTGCAAATACCATGTAGAATTTTCTAGGTACCATGAATTATTATGCAATATTCGTTCTACTTTGCACACTAACGAAATGTTATAGGAGTGTGGTGCAATTCAACTACCAAAGTCATCTAGGGACTTATTGGATTTATTTCTATGTATTAGAGATTATGGTTGCATGTTCTACAAGAATGATTGTTTAAATGAAAAGTGTTTACAATGTGGTGGGTTATCAAAGTTTGTATCATGTTTTCATGAGGGCAACATGCATGATTTTGGAAAGAGAATGGTTCAGAAAAAGAGATATGAGACAATGAAATACAATTTGAAAAGTGAAGGTGAAGGTTCTAGATGTGAGTTGATTGTAAGAGAGGTAAGTATTGCTGATTTTATTGATGATTTTAAGAAAAATCTTTTCTACAAGTATGTCAGACATAGCCACAAGTCTCGATTGTTAGATCAATAGTTCAGGATGTGTAAAGACTCTTTCCCAATTGGAACTATTGTCTTTGTAGTTGATTTTGCAAAAAACTATACATTGCAACCCCAAAATGAAGTTCAATCCCAGTACTACAATTCTATTCAGATTGCTATTTTTGTTCACATCACATATAGACATTCCCCCGAGAGTACAGAAGAGAACAGGAAGATTGTCAGAGAATACCATTTTTACATGAGTGATGATCGATCTCATTCAGCAGAGTTTGTGCAATATTGTTTTCAACAATTTTATGGGTTCTTGCAAGAAAAAGATATTAGAATGGATCAACATCTCATTTGGTCAGATAATTGCACTAGTCAATTCAAGAATGCTCGTAATTTCTATTGGTTGAGCAAAATACATGTAGAGAAGGGTATACCTCATATTTGGAATTTTTTTGAAGCTGGGCACGTAAAAGGTGAACATGATGGAGCAGGTGCATGCATGAAGAGAGCTCTTTTTAAAGAATAACTAAAAATTAGAGGTGGTGCTACATTCAGTGATGCAGATTCCATTGTTAAGTGGTGTAACTATGCATTGTCATGAGGAGTGGCTCTTGATTCTGAAGTGCACAGGTTCTTTTGGTTGGTTGATGATGGGATAGTGATAGAGAAATTAGAATGTTAAAGAATCAGTGAATCATCAAAGATGCATTCATTTCAAAGCTTAGATGCAAGTACATGGACAATTTGGACACGAGAATTAGCTTGTTTTTGTCAGAGTTGTATTAAATGTGATTGGAACAATTGGGAGTCAAGTGAGTGGGTAGATGCATGGATTCCACAATATTTAATCCCTTTATATGAAGGTCAATCATCTTCCGTCAATGACATGGAGAGCTCATTTGACTATGAACATCTTTTAGACCTTGTATAGCCAGGTCATGTTTATGCAGTTGTTGCACCACATGGAAATGAAGAGAGGTCAGACTATTGGTTGGCATGATGTGTATAAGGAAAACAAAAGCTAACACAACCTATGACAGATGATGATGGGTTCACGTATCCTACAGGATCAGTTGTTATTGCTGGGACTTGGTTACAGACATATATGATTAAAAAAAATGGCATCCCGACCTTTGAAGACTTTGAGAAGCATAAAACCATATTGATGTATTCTCACCTAGTTGTAACAACAAATGTCAAGTTACTAAAGCATCTTGGAAAACCAAAATCAAAAGAACTATGGACAATTAGTAATGATGATCATGAAGCAATATTGGATACTTTGAAGGTAAGAGATGACCCCTCAGGTATGCTTGACTAGCATTTAAACTTCCAGATGGACAGGTATGACATTTTTTTATCTTAACTTGTTCTTGTTTTTTCTATTTTTTAGAATTGTTTTATTAAAAATCTTGTTACTTTAACTATAATGCATGCTTTTGACTATACAGGACTATGAATAAAGTTATTTTACATGGCATCATAGATTATTTTGCATGGCATCGTAAATTATTTTGTATGGCATCGTAGGTTATTTTGACTATACTCGAGGTATGATTTTTAGTTCTCATTTGTATTTCTTAATATTGCACATTTGTACCTTTTTCTACATAAGGCATTCCATGAGATGACATGTATTTGATGTCTTTTGCTGAATAGTTCATGTGCCTTGTCTATGCTTTCACATATTACATACATGTGTCACATGGCAATTGCAACTACAACATCTGACAAAATTCTCATTTCTTTGAGGTATTCCACCAAATAGTTCGTGTGCCTTGCCTATGCTTCCTTACTTTGCATTCTTATAAAAGTCCTATAACAGTCATAATTAATCTTCATACTAATCTTGATAGTAATCTTGCCATCATTGTATTCCATGAGATGACAGTCCTATAACAGTCCTATACATGTCTACTAGGATAGTTTTAACTACAACAGTCCTACAACAGTCCTAAAATAGTCCTAGAACAGTCCTATAATAAGCGCAACATTTAATGTACATATTTATGATATTCATGTTTACTTAAATTTGCTTGTTCATGCTTCTCACAGGTCGTCACCTCCCCTACGCATCCAGCTCTACAGAAGAAGAGAGACAACAAATGATCAAGAGGGATCACCAATTGGTGGTAAGTGATTGATTACTTATGTCATGTTATATAGTTTGAATATTAAATTCTATATTAATGTGCACGTTGTTTGATTGTATTAATAGGTGGAAGTTCAAAAATCTCTATCGAGGAGGTCTAGTCGATGAGCGATAGAGGATGAGTCATTGACTGGTTCACCATCTTCATGGCCTAGCAAGAGCCATAGATCATTTGATAGCAATCCATAGGAGATTTGATTTTGGGACATTTTGTTACATATGCCTATTTGGCTTTGTAAACATACTTTTGTATGTTATCGATGTATATCATTGTATATACCCATGTGGTTTTATTTGTACATGCCTATATGGCTTGATATATACACTATACATTATTTTCATGACATTGTGTGCATATATGTATATATAAGATCCTAATTTGGCACAAGTAGGGAGAATGCTTGCACAGGTTATGGAATTGGGTTTTAAACGTTCCAATTGTATTTGCTTCAAAGTTTCTAAAGCCTTTTCAAAAAATCCATTTTGTGCATATCTTGCAATCATTGCATTCCATGAGATAGCATCTCTTTGAGGTGTCATGCCAAACTGTTCACATGCCTTGTCTATGCTTCCACACTTTGGATTTACACCCGCCAATTGCATTTTCTTAACATTTCCTTTCAATCCTTATCAAAAATTTTGTTTTGTGCACATATTGCAATCATTGCATTCCTTCATTTACAACACATGATTAAATAAGAAGATGCATATTTACAACACTTAAGACCTTCATGAAATGATACATTGGTTTCTTGATATTCAATCATGCATTGGAGATCTTCAAAGTGTTAAAGATGTTTGAAGTGATGAAGAAACTTGTTATTTTGATGTATTTCAACTCCAAACTTCTGCCTAGAAGTGAAGGCGCTAATCCTTGATCAAACTAACCTAAAAGTGCGCCTTGGTACTTAGGGCGCTAGATTATGATTGATCAACCTAAAATGTGCGCCTAAGGCTAGATAGTGAATTGGAAGGATACAATGCATCATCAAAGGAGTTTATAGTTATTGAAGGCATCAAATGATGATTTGGGTGCACCTCTACCTCTCTACACCATCAAATGTGCACCTAGATTAGTGAGGTGCCACTTCATATCTCTATAACTTTGGATATGCGCCTTGATAATTAATACAAGGCGCCAATTATTGAATAAACAACCTAGAATGAGTGCCTTACTATTTGATGTACTAGTTCATGCTTCTAGAACACCAAAAGTGTGCCTAGATGTTGAGGCGCTAGCTCTTGCTCAAGCAACCTTGAAAGTGTGCTTTCACAAGGAGGTTAAAATGTATTATCAAAGGATTAAGTTGAATCAAGGAATCATCATTGAAGACAAGTAAAACATGACTGTGAATGAGACACACTTTTCATCATCTATAACCTCATAATTGCGCCTTCCATTGGAAGCTCATATTGTGCCTAAAGGAATGGTACTGAGATATCATCCATGTCAATGATTGAGAATGTGTCAACTGGAACAATATTTTTTGTTCTACTCATCGTGGGGCCGAACGACCTACGCCAACACGTCAGGGTGGGTGGATAAATGCCAGTGGAGGTTTCATTTTGTGTGCCAAGAGTCCCAGTCATTTCGGGCAAGAGGCTACCGACAAAGTCCCTTAAGATCCCTGAAACCAAAAAATTGCCAAATTTTGACGGAGTAGTTCTTGGAATTTGTGACAGTTGGGAATGTTTTGTTTGGACCTACAGGTGTACGTGGGGTCCATCCACAATAACCTCTCTCATTTTTGGTCAACTCCATTCTGTTTGACCGTGTCGAAATCAAACGTATTGTTGCAAAATGCTTCAATTTGATGCAGTGGAAAGGTGCTAGGTGTGACATTTTTCATTCTATAGCTCATGGGGTCAAACGGAATGCGCCAACGCGTCAGGGTGGGCAGGTAAATGCTAGTGGAGGTCTCGTTTTGTGCGCCAAGGGTCCCAGTCATTCCGGGCAAGAGGCTACCGGCAAAGTCCCTTAAGATCCCTAAGACCAAAAAATTGCCAAACTTTGACGGAGTAGTTCTAAGAATTCGTGATAGCTGAGAATGTTCTATTTGGACCTATAGGTGCACATGGGGTCCATCCACAATAACCTCTCTCATTTTTGGTTAACTCCATTCCATTTGACCATGCCGAAATCAAACGCATTGTTGCAAAATGCTTCAATTTAATGCAGTGGAAAGGTGCTAGGTGTGACATTTTTCATTCCATAGCTCGTGGGGTCGAATGGACTATGCCAACGCGTCGGGGTGGGCAGGTAAATGCTAGTGGAGGTCTCGTTTTGTGTGCCAAGCGTCCCAGTCATTCCGGGCAAGAGGCTATCGGCAAAGTCCCTTAAGATCCCTGAGACCAAAAAACTGCCAAACTTTGACGGAGCAGTTCTTAGAATTTGTGATAGCTGGGAATGTTTTGTTTGGACCTACAGGTGCACGTGGGGTCCATCCACAATAACCTCTCTTATTTTTGGTCAACTCCATTCTGTTTGACCGTGTCGAAATCAAACGCATTGTTGCAAAATGCTTCAATTTGATGCACTGGAAAGGTGCTAGGTGTGACATTTTTCATTCCATAGCTTGTGGGGTCGAACGGACTATGCCAATGCGTCGGGGTGGGAGGGTAAATGCCATTGGAGGTCTCATTTTGTGCGCCAAGCATCCCAGTCATTACGGGCAAGAGGCTACCGGCAAAGTCCCTTAAGATCCCTGAGACCAAAAAACTGCCAAACTTTGACATTACAGTTCTCAGAATTCATGATAGTTGGGAATGTTCTGTTTGGACCTATAGGTGCACGTGGGGTCCATCCAAGATAACCTCTCTCATTTTTGGTCAACTCCATTCTGTTTGACCATGCCGAAATCAAACGCATTGTTGCAAAATGCTTCAATTTGATGCAGTGGAAAGGTGCTAGGTTCGACCCCACGAGCTATGGAATGAAAAATGTCACACCTAGCACCTTTCCACTACATCAAATTGAAGCATTTTGCAACAATGCATTTGATTTCAGTACAGTCAAACGGAATGGAGTTGACCGAAAATGAGAGGTTATTGTGGACGGATGCCACGTGCACTTGTAGGTCCAAACAAAACATTCTCAGCTATCACAAATTCTGAGAACTGCTCCGTTAATGTTTGGCAGTTTTTTGGTCTCAGGGATCTTAAGGGACTTTGCCAGTAGCCTCTTGCCTGGAATGACTGGGATACTTGGCACACAAAATGAGACCTCCACTAGCATTTACCCACCCACCCCAACGTGTTGGCATAATCCGTTCGGTCCTAGGACCTGTGGAATGCAAAATTTCAATCCTAGCAACTTTTGACTTTGTCGGTAGCTTACAGCTCGGAACGACTGGGATGCTTGGCGCACGAAATGAGACCTTTGATGGCATTTACCCATCCACCCCGACGTGTTAGCGCAGTCTGTTTGACCCCATGAGCTATGGAATGAAAAATGTCACACATAGCACCTTTCCATTGCATCAAATTGAAGCATTTTGTAACAATGCATTTGATTTCGGCACGGTCAAACAGAATGGAGTTGACCAAAAAAGAGAGGTTATTATGGACAGACCCCACGTGCACCTGTAGGTCTAAACAGAACATTTCCAGTTGTCACGAATTCTGAGAACTGCAATGTCAAAGTTTGGCAGTTTTTTGGTCTCAGGGATCTTAAGGGACTTTGTCGGTAGCCTCTTGCCTAGAATGACTGGGACGCTTGGTGCACAAAACAAGACCCCCACTAGCATTTACCCACCCACCCTGACGTGTTGGCACAGTCCGTTCGACCCCACGAGCTATGGAGTGAAAAATGTCACACCTAGCACCTTTCCACTACATCAAATTGAAGCATTTTGCAACAATGTGTTTGATTTCGGTACGGTCAAATGAAATGGAGTTGACCAAAAAAGAGAGAGGTTATTGTGGAAGGATCCCACATGCACCTGTAGGTCCAAACACAACATTCCTTGATGTCACCAATTCCAAGAACTGCTCCGTCAAAGTTTGGCAGTTTTTTAGTCTCAAGGATCTTAAGGGACTTTTCCAGTAGCCTCTTGCCTAGAATGACTAGGATGCTTGGCGCACAAAATGAGACCTCCAATGGCATTTATCCATCCACCCCAATGCGTTGGTGTGGCCCGTTCGACTCCACGACCTATGGAATGAAAAATGTCACACCTAGCACCTTTCGACTGCATCAAATTGAAGCATTTTGCAACAATGCATTTGATTTTGGCACGGTCAAACAGAATGGAGTTGACCAAAAATGAGAGAGGTTATTGTGGACAGAACCCACATGCACCTATAGGTCCAAACAGAACATTCCCAGCTGTCACGAATTTTGAGAACTGCTCCATCAAAGTTTGGCAGTTTTTTGGTCTCAAGGATCTTAAGGGACTTTGCCGGTAGCCTCTTGCCCAGAATGACTGGGATGCTTGGTGCACAAAATGAGACCTCCCCTGGCATTTACCCACCCACCCCGATGTGTTGGCATAGTCCGTTTGGCCCCACGATGAGCAGAACAAAAAATATGGCACCTGGCAAGGTTTTTGCTCTTAGGATCTTAAGTGACTTTGCTCTTACGGAACAATGTATCAGCAAAGACCCTAGTTTTCATAAGAGGAGACATGTGATTTTAAGAGGTTTTTGGGAATGTGACTTTAGCCTTCCACTCCTTATCCAATGATGAGTTTATTCTCAGAGTTTGATGGCTTTTATGAGCATACACACGATGTTGTTTTAAGATAGTCATAAAGGGCAGTTTTTGGACAACCATGTGTATCTTTTTAACAATCATAAAGGGCAAGTTGTACATGGATTGTGACAGTCCCAAAACTCATATAAATCATCCATTTTGGTGTTTGACAACCATATATCCATTAGATCATTTATACAAACCCTAATGCAACTTATAAACCCTCTTTGCATAGTAATTTCATGAATGACTATCTTGTAGGATTTACATACATACATACATACATACATATATATGATCTCGTAGGCATCTAGGTTTCATACACAAATTGCAATAGTTGTAGATCCAACCTCCTATCAACAAGAGTTGAATAATAGTATATAGAGAGCTTCTCGGCCATAAATGGGATTTGCATACACACACACACCCAACTAAAATAGTATCCTTATTGGCCTTATTGGCACCTCCCCCCAAGATGTAAGTTTTTTATGTTTATAATGTGCCCCCAGTGTCCTTATTGGCCTTATTAGCACCTAAAACACAAGAAAGTAGATTCCACCAACTTTCAATTACAATTGCTCTTAGGCCCTAACACATCCATACAGGGCTGTACTAAACAAAGAAATAGCAGGAAAATAGTCAAATCTGCAAAAATAGAGTTTCTTGACATTAATTTCATTCAAACTTGTCTTCAATTCATCTTCAAAATGTTTTCAATACATCTCCAATGCCTTTTCCACGAAGGTTTATGCATATTTATACATGATTTGAGGGAAACCAATAGTCTCCAACTAATTCTTGAGTACTTAACTATTCATCTTCCATACTTTTGCATTTTTTTTACATTTTTCATATGACAACTTTGACATATTTACAAAATTTGACAAGATGAAGACTAAATACATGATGAAATGGTTTATCATGACCTTATTAGATTTCAAGCTACTATGCTTGATTAGGGCATATAAAGAATTTTGTCATATTGATTCTATTGATTCTATTGATCTAAAACCATTCTCTTGATCTAAAACCATTCTCAATGCTAAACATATCATCAATGGACTAAAGAACTATCATCATAATGTATGGCATCATGGGAAGTATCATGACATGCACATAAGGAATTTAAATTATATTGTATATCAAGGTGTATATATAGTAAAATCTAGTCCATAATGGTAGACATATACAAAAAATTGGCAAATATGCCAACTCAAAACATTTTTTACAAAATGTGGCATATTTCATGTCTCAAAATCTATATACAATAAAATACCAAATAGCTACATCAAATACTACAAGTCCACTTGACCCTCAATCTGTGATGGATCCTGAAAAAGTGTCCTCTTTGTACCAAAATGTCTAGTAATTGATGGAGGTGAAGTTTCCTGCATTAACAAGTCAAAACTCAAATTTGATTAATCTCTTCAATGGTAAATAAAAATAAGTTAAAGTTAGTAAATAGATTCTTATCTACTACAATTAAGAACTTTCATTTATTAACATACATCTAAATCACTACAATCAACTATAAGACCGCTAGATAAACTATCAATTATTTAGAAAAATTCAATTCAATTACCTTGACTCTATGTTGTTGTTCAGACAATCATTTTGTAAATGATTTTCTCTTAAGACGATCAGGTGTCCTAGTGAAGCATGATGGCAAAGGTGGCACATCACTCACATTCTCAAGAGAATACATAAAATCAAAGTAACATTGAAACAAATTAATATATAATTATTAAACAAAATAGGAAATGCATACATTTAAAATAGGAAATGCACTACACAAGAACTTATCTACTAGAAAACAAGCACATACCACCATCGAGGCCTCCTGCATCAATTGAGAAGGACTCTGAATTATCAAAATGACAAGAATGTAAGACTTTAAATGACTATAGTCAAATATTTAAGTTTTCTAAATTATCAATTAAAGTACAATTCAATCAAATTACCTCCACCCTTTGTTGGCGTTGAGAAAGTCATTCTACAAATGATAGTCCCTTGGGTCGATCAGGAGTTCGAGAAAAGACTATTGGCAAAGATGCCACATCATTCACATTTTTGATTGACTATAAAATAAAATTAACATCAAGATATAAATTAATATATAATTACTCACAAAGAAATAAATGCATAAAAAAAAAGTTGATATGTAGAACAAATTATACTGGTAAGTCCAAGCCCAATTGGATGGAAGACAAAGTTCCATGATGAACTTTTGTCAACTCCTCCTCTGTCATCAACTGTTATCCCACTTAGATACATTAGTACTAATAATTTTTTTTATATATTCAAATGGAATAGACCATAAAATTTAACTTTAAATTTTACCTACATAAAAGATTGCTCATGCATTTCTCCTTCTCTATGGTTCACTGATTCGGTAGCTTCTACTCTTGTCCCTGACCCCTCAGCTTGAGTTCTAGACCCCATTGCCTCATCTCGTGAATGGAGATCGTACTCTAATGTGTTCAACGGTGGCTCACTACTCTCCATAATAGGACCTAAGCATAAATGATTGCAAGAAATGCAATGATGGGGCACACATACATGTGTGGATGATGATGGTCTAGTAGAACCAAGTGATCCAATATCATCACCTTCATCATGTGCTTGTACAAACTGAGATGTATGTATAATCAAATGCTCAGTCAAAGAGTGTGGCACTAAGGCCCTGTTGTGTTGCATTTGCAACAATATCTGGGTGCTGCATTGGGGGTGGAGAAGGGATAACAGGAGGGGGAATATAGGGACCTTGTACTTGTCTAATTGCCCCAGGTCTATCTTGAGGCATTCCTTTGCCCACTCCTTGAAACTCTCTAAAATCAAAATAATTAACATGTTGACCCATGACGAACTCTGCATAGAGTTTACAAAGGAAATACAAAGGTACATCTAAATTTTTGTTAGGTGGTTTATCAAAAACCATCCACCAATGATCCCAAAAGTTCTGACTAATGCCCTCATGAATACACCATTTGATTGAAAACTTGGGCTTATGGACATCAACATGCAATCTAGTTTTAGGATTGACAAAGTGTTGGGCTAACATAGTTTTTGTAATTTCTATATCTTTGACTTCATCATATGACAAACCGTTAGCATATTTGGCCTTCTTGGCTTCTCACCATTGCCTAAATGATTCGTGTTGGGTTGACAAGGTTTGAACATTATTAATGATTCCCTCTAAATTCGATGTCATTGTAGACAATCGAGGGTGGCGGCGATACATTTCTATGATCCTACTTATATGATCAATATTTCTTTGAATATTCTCTTCTATTGTTGGAGGGGGAGGGTTTGGTGGTGGAGGGTTTGGGTTTTCATTTTGTGCATCCGTTCTACCTAATTAAAATATAAAACATACCCACTTAGCATAAAAAACCAAAAAAATTGCTTGAATATACAAAACAAACAAAAAAAATGCGAAAGATCTTACCTTTTTGGATCGGATATCCGTTCTTCACCTCTGATATCCATTCTTCAAAGATGACACTGCGTTTTGCAAGCCACGGGTTTGCAAAAACGTAGTGTTTTTTTTGCTTTTTATGTTTTCCAAAATGGATATCCATTTTCTTTTTCTCTATTGTTTTCATTATTTTTTATTTTAGTATTTTAGCATTTTTAGCATTTTAGTATTTAGGCATTTTAGCTATAAAATACAATCCAAATTTTAGAAAGACTGTATCATATGAAAGGAGAGGTTTTGGACAAACTATCAAAATTTATATAGGATTATGATGATATATATATTTGATTTTTATATGATTTACTTATACTAAGGTATCTCATAGTATTTTAAAGGCACTTTTGAATAGATAATTGTCATAAAAAATTTGTAAAAGCAAGTAGTTTTGACCTATAAATTCTAACAAATCATTTCATGTTTAACTTACATATTAGATGATATTTGTGTCAACAATTGAGATCAAACTTGTGACACTCGGGATTGACCTCTCATTTTTCTATACCTATTCAAATTCCAAGACAATCATTGGATTGATGTCATTTATTTTCTAAAGGTGACAAATCAATTTAGCACATCCTCAACATCATTGGATTGATGTCGATAGAGAGAGAAAGATAGAGAGAGGGAGATATCTATAGAGAGGTAGATACAGGAGAGAGGTAGATACGGGTTAGGGGTTAGGGATTAGGGCCATTATTTAGGGTTTATAGATTTAGAGAGAGAGACTACTTTTGAAATGCAACCGTAAACCCTAAATAATGCCCCTAAACCCTAAACCCAAGTAACCCTAAATAATTCCCCCAAATCCTAAACCCTAACCCCTAAACCATAAACCCTAAATAATTCCCCTAAGCCCTAAACCCTAAACCTGAGAAAGGGAGTCCTAGTTTTCTTGTTTCCATTTCCTTCGTCGATAAGGGAGAGGGAAAGATAGAGGGGAGAGATAGGATATATAGGAATAATAGGGGGAGAGAGGCAAGAGATAGAGAGATTGGGAGAGATGGCTAGGTACATAGAGATATAGAGGAGACATATAGGAAGAGATAAAGGAGACGAAGGGGAGAGATAGGGAGATTGAGAGTTAGAGAGATGTCCAGAGAGACAAGGAGATAGATGAATGATAGGGGAGAGAGAGGAAAGAGATAGGGAGAGATAGATATAGGTAGAGAGAGAGAGGAGATAGATTGGGAGAGATAGAGGAGACAAAGGGAGAGATAGGGAGATAGAGAGTGAGTGATGTCTAGAGAGATAGGGATAGAGATTGAGACCTGTGGAGGGATGATAGAGAGAGGGAGATAAGGGAGAGATAGGGATATAGAGGTGGAGGGATATTAATTTTAATGACCTCCAAATTTTCCATAAATTCTTCTTCACTAAACCCTAGACCATCACCCAAATCCTTACTTTCCTAATAAAAGCCCTTCCCAAAACATCATTTGATAATGTGACTCCTTCCATCACTAGACAGGTGCCGAGGTACTTTCCATTATTCATCTAATACTGTAATCCCAATGTCAAAGCTCACATTCCAACACCTACATTCATAGACTACATTCCCCCTATTGACACCATCGTTGATAATCATTATATAAGGACACTCCCTTGAATAATAATTAAACCATGGATTATCCCATATCCCCATATTACACTTTCCTCACCTTTGAACCCTTAGAAGATGACATTTAGCTATCCCCACCATTACCAATCACACTTTCTAGCAATCCCACATAAGACACCTTACCCATCACTTCACCTAGGTCATCACCAATTAAATCACCTCATTACTCCATTCAACCATACCCATACCACCCCTTTCTCACTCCACAACCTATATTAACGCATGATTAAACCTAACCCCTAACCCCTAACCCCTATTTCCTAACCCCTAAACCCTAAACTTGAGAAACCATAAACCCCTAAATCCTAAACACTAAACCCAAGAAACCCTAAACCTCTATCTCTCTATCTCCCTATCTCACTATCTCCCCATCACTATCATTCCTCTACCTCTCAATCTCTCTCCCTATGCTTTGACCATGTCCCTCACTCTATATCTCCCTATTGGTCCTCTCTCTCTAAACACTAAACCCTAAACCTATAAACCTTAACCCCTAAACCCTAAACCCCATATGCGAGCAACCCTAAACCCTAACTCCTATCTCTCCCTTATCTCCCTATCTCTATCATCCCTCTACCTTTCAATCCTTCTCCCTATTTCTATGGACATCTCGCTCACTCTCTATTTCCCTATCTCTCCCCTTTGTCACCTCTATCTCTCCCTATCTGTCTCCTCTCTCTTTCTATCTAGCTATCTCCAAAACTGAGAAACCCTAAACCCAGGTACACCCTAAATCCAACCAACTCTAAACCTATATCTCCCTATCTCTCCTCTATCTCCCTATCTCTATCATCCCTCTACCTCTCTTGATCTCTCTCCCTGTGTCCCTGGCCATATGCCTCACTCTCTATCTCCTTATGTCTCTCCTCGGTCTCCTCTCTCTATCTCCCTATCATTCCTCTCTCTATAAACCCTAAATCCAAAAACCTAAACCTCTAAACCTAACCCCTAACCCCTAAACAATTTAAATCCTAAACCCTAAATAATGCCCCTAAACCCTAACCCCTAACCCTAAACTTGAGAAACCCTAAACCCCTAAACTCTAAACCCAAGTAACCCTAAACCACTATCTCCCTATCTCTCCCCTATCTCCCTACCACCTTTGTCCTTCTACCTCTCAATCTCTCTCCCTATGTCTCTAGCCATGTCCCTCACTCTTTATCTCCCTCTCTCCCCTCAGACTCCTCTATATCTCCCTATCATTCCTCTCTCTCTATAATCCCTAAATCCAAAACCCTAAACCTCTAAACCTAACCCCTAACCCCTAAACAATAAATCCTAAACCCTAAATTATAATGCCCCTAAACCCTAACCCCTAAACCTGAGAAACCCTAAACCCCAAACCCCTAAACCCTAAACCCAAGTAACCATAAACCACTATCTCCCTATCTCTCCCCTATCTCCCTATCACCTTTGTCCCTCTACCTCTCAATCTCTCTCGCTATGTCTCTTGCCATGTCCCTCACTCTTTATCTCCCTATCTCTCCTCTCAGACTCCTCTATATCTCCCTATTGGTCCTTTATCTCTCTCTAAACCCTAAACCCTAAACCTCTAAACCTTAACCCCTAACCCCAAAACCATAAACCCTAAACCCTAAATAATGCCCCTAAACCCAAGCAACCCTAAACCTCTATCTCCCTATCTCTATCATCCCTCTACCTCTCAATCTCTCTTTCTATGTCTCTGGACACGTCTCTCACTCTCTATCTCCCTATCTCTCCCCTCTGTCTCCTCTATCTCTCCCAAACACTATTAGTCCCCTCTCTCTATCTCTCTTTAAACTGTAAACCCTAAACCCCTAAACTCGAGCAACCCTAAACCTCTAAACCCTAAATAATTCCCCTAACCAAGGTCTCTAAACCACTTCTCTATATAGGTGCAACTAATACCACTTTTTCATTGTTTTCGACATTTAATTATATTCTTTTCCATTTTCCAAGTCCTACATGTGTCCAAGTTGTATTATTTGTAAAGTTTTTAGTCTAATTGTTAGTCCCAGCTCTCATGGTTATTAAAATGTTAGTATAGTTAGATTTATCCTTCGGTAACATTAATTTACACATTGTTGCACAAACAACCACACTGAAACATAACCTTACCTAATTAAGGTTAACCTTTTAAAAGGTTCTTTCATAAATGGCGAGCTTAACAGATCCAACTAGTTCAATGTTCTTATAGTCCATGCTTACCCTTCCAAGAGAGTTCATGCCATGTTAACTTTGCATTATGTCCTAACATATCACATGAAGGACATCATCATCACAAGGAATAACAATGTCATGAAGGATTAATGAAGGTGTATCTTCACCACATAAAGTATCATTCATAATTTTATCACTAGAGGGTAAGGGTATATCATGTGTATCCTTCTCAAATGATGTATCATGAATCAAATCATATGAAGGATTGGGTAAAGCAATTTAGGGCATGAAATCCAAAACAGCCCAAAACACATCCCCTACTGCCCCACCATTCATATCCCCAAAATATTGGAACATAGTCTAAAAGTGATTATTTCACCTGATGAACAAAACTGAATATTTTATTATTGATTATTTGAGTAATTCATTAGTGATGATTCTTAGTGTTTAACAAATCCTTATGGATCAATGTGTAAAGAAGCTACCAATGTTAATTTGCCCTCCTCCTTCACTAGAAACGGTCTTTAAGGAGGTTCATATATTGATGGGAGATCCAAGATTTAAGAGGTATATTTTCAAAAAGAGTAAAAAGTCTTTTTCCCAAATTTTTTTAGAAAATGGATATCCGTTTTGTATTTCTAGAAACGGATATCCGTTTTTGTTTGGTATCCAAACCAAAACAGATATCCGTTTCAAAGTCAAACTTTGCCAAGTCGCGAATTTGGCTAAGTAAAAATACGATTTTTTTTCCTATTGCCACCGTTTGGCCCGTGATGATCCTGCACATACCCACTTATTATTTACTTACTAACATTTATTTATTTATGAATTAACATCTATATGTTAATTTATGTATCTATTATTTACCTAATGTAAACCTTATTTATTCTAACAAAAATATCTACCTTATTCTCTATAGATCAATTGTACCTATTTGATTTTTTTAAGCAATAGCTAACTTTATATTCTAAACATCTTGAAAACCAAAACAAATCGTAGTGTTTATTATATGCAATGCCTTTGATTTATGTTTATAGGTTAAGTTGTTTCCATTGAACTATTGCATCTAATGCCTAATACATCTATAATAACAACTATGGTTTTGTCCCTGTAAATTGCAAGGGAGAAAAAATGACACCTCATCTTTTGTTAAGTTCTAAGTGAAGTGGGAAATATTCCTCAAAATAATCCTCAAATATCTATTTTATTGTTGAACTAAAACCTATACATAGAGCAAAACTTACAATAAAAATGAGACCTATAAATCTAGGAGATTGTCATTGCTTTATCCAAGTGGGCCCTAGAAAGGCGTACGTACCTCCTCATAGTCATCCCACTCATAGAAACTAAATTTTACTATCTTACCCAAGATCCATCAAATGATTTTCTATTAATTAATGCTCTCAAATTGGAATATTGAAGATTGTATACATATAGTTTTCATGATTGCCAATTAACTCGTTAAACTATACCTTTGCATTTTCTATTCTCAATCCGAGTCATTACATGTCTAGGCTATGGGATTCCTATCCCACTAAGTACTAGTCACATGTATCTATCATTAACTTAAACTATTTCCAACAAATTATTTATATAGGTTAGGATCTTCCCTCTCAAATTGTAATTGTAATTTAACTATTTTATGAAATATAAAAATGGTTTGAAATAACATTATATAAGTGTTAAAGTTTTAAGATTGATCTTTTAAAGATAGTATTAACATGTATTTTGATATAACTGTTGAAAGGATTAACTATTAGTCCATATTGAAATCACAATATAGCACAAATTAGTTATAATAGTCTCACCATTTGATTTGTTGAAGGGCTTCATTATAATCACAATATAGCATTGGTTCAAGTCTGTCTCCTCTCAGGTAATTTAACCAAGGGTTGAATTACAGACAATTTTACTTGTTAAAAATTAAAACTTATGATCCTTATAGTAATTGGATTATAACCTTGTGACTATACTGGTTCTTTATTGAGTTGAATCCATTTATAACTTGCCAAAAATCTTGAAGTAACTATTTGAAAGATAGGTGCATTAGCTAACCCTTCTTGTAATTAAACATAGTAATATTCCTTGTTGTCATAGAGTGATTTTTTTAGTAATCTTTCAAGCTCTTATAATGAAGTTACAAGATCTAATAGATTGTGAAGTATTGAATGAGTTATTGTCTATTTGGATCAAGTCATTTATAACTATAGGTGGTTGAAAATGAAAAATCTTTAGAATAGGAATGATGTAGGAGCATCCGGGCGGATTGGTGATCAACATCAACCAAAAAAATTGTCAGTTTGTTTTCTTTGAGTTTTGATTTGTTTTGGGTCTCTGTTGGCATCTCTCAGCTATCAGAAGTACTTTGTGTGTTCAAATTTGCAAAGTTGAGTTTTCGTCTGGTAACAGTTTCATCACACAACAGAGCTTTCACAAAAACTATTGTTCAGCGAGATCGGTAAGGTTTGATGTCAAACCCTCTTGCAGGTAAATTTTTGAATGAATTTGGGAATTAGTGGTGAAGGTTTTGTGATCAGATCCTTCCTAGTTTTGGAGATATAATTGTTTCACGATTAATGCTGGCAGTTTGGCGAAACATTAAAATTTTGAATTTTGTGAGGTTTGACGCAAAACGACTTGGGGGAAGTCATAATAATACCAATCCACATGTATTTGCAAGTTTTCGGGTGAAACAGAGAAATTTGATTTTTTCCGCCTACCGGCACCCAATTATGCACATCCTGTCGCAACAGTTAATCACAATCATTCTAATGAAGACATGGCACTCTATTGTCATTTGTTTGACAAATACCACCTTTCCAAGAGTTGTGAATTTGTAGTGCACTGATAGAGCACTTTGGTGACAAAGTGAGCCCGATGGAGGTGTGTAGAGGTAAATCTCTTTGAAGCACGGTGTATGGAATATGACTTTTCATTTACTCTCCAATACTTGGCGATATGTTAACACATGAAATCAAAAGAAATAACATTTAAATGTTAAGCTATCTTGGGCTCTTTTTGGTCTTGACTTGGTCTTGGGTGGATTAGTAGAATCCAAATTAAAACATGCTTTTCTTTTACTACCTTTGGAAGGTGACAGTCATATTCCTGCATCAGAGGGATGCACAACTCATCCAATGGTCAAACATTATGATTTTATATCTTAGTTCTAATGCCAAGGCACCAATATTAAAGATAATATCATATGCACACCATGGAAGGAGTCACATTTAAATTAAAATCTAATTAGAATAAACTTCAATGAAATTAAATATTTCAATTGAGTGTTGAGGTGACACCTCAAATATTTCTCTATAAACTTTGAATTGGAAGAGGGAGAGTTGATGGAAAGGGACAACTAAGCTACAAAAAACAAAAAAAATACTTTCAACCACATAAAAGAAGATCAAGGACATTAAATGGGGGATGAATGCAAGAGGAAATTATAGAAGTGTGGTCATTGCCAAAAAGGAGAAATAGAAGAATTGGAAAGAGGTGTTTTGGTTAGAAGAGGTCGCCATCAAGGAAGAGGCAGAGTGAAGGCATGGGGAAGAAAGGAAGTGTCCTAGGTTGGGCATCCAGAAAGAAGGTGAGTTGCCATCATAGAGGTTGGAATATATAAGGTTGAAAACATAATGTAAAAAGTAGAGAGGGAAGATGAAGGAGAGCACCAGCAGAGGGAAGAGGTGCCAGAGGAAGAGTGCCAAAGTAGGAGAAGAATTGGAGAGGATACAACGTGAGGAGGAAAAGAAATCAAGTTATGAGGTTCTGCTGCATAGGACACTAAGAGCGTAGCATGCATTGAGGTTGCAGGTTTGGAAGTAGAGAGGAGTAGCAGAGTAGTGCCCTAGAGGCAAGAGAGGGTAGAATTGTTGTGTCTGTGCAAGAAAGAGGCCATTGAAGGGCCAGATGGTAATTTGGTCACAAAAATATTCTGTTTAATGAACTGAATTAAATAAAATCAAATTTTGTGTTGTAATCTTGACATTGTTGAATACTTAAATTGAGGCAGAGCATTGCCTCTATGTGTGTGATTTTGTGTGTGGAAATCTTGTCTTTTTGCAAGAGGGGAGTGCCCTCTTGCACTAAGTGGTATCAGAGCCACAAGATCTTAAGAATGAAGAGTATGCACCAAGACCTGCGGGTGAAGAGTGATGAAAAGTGAAGCGGTGAAGCCGTGAGAGAGTTGATTCTATGAGAATCATGTTGGCTATCCTCTAGTAGAGATGAAGCTGGGTAGAAGGTGTGCAGACTTGTTCCGCTGAAAGGAAGTGGGTAGAAGAAGTCTTGAAGTGGTGCATCTTCCAGAATCTCATTGGGTAGAGTATAGCTGTGAGAGTTTGTTGCAGGGAGAACCTGTGATTTCCAAGAGCATTGACTCTAAATGTTTATGTGTGCACGTTGAGAGTGTGCCACAATTGTGTGGAAAAATGTCCTGGAGGCATGGAGAGTGTTGATGATGAATAAGGAATATCTAAAGGCACGAAAAGAGAAACAAGAGCCCATCCAAAGGAGTGATTTGTGCTGAACTGTTTGCAAGTCCGGTGGAAAATGTTGCAAGGTGACACTGGACAATGGTAGTAGAGATAATTTGGTTGCATTAGGAATGGTTGAGAAGTTAAACTTGAAGAGGATGAAGCACCCTAGGCCATACTACATTTCTTGGTTGCAAGGAGGTCATGAAATTCAGATAAATGAATAAAACATTGTAATTTTCACATTGGAAGATACAAGGATGAAATTGTATGTGACATAGTACCCATGGATGTTTGTCATGTTTTATTAGGTCAACCTTGGCTTTCAAATTGGGAAGATGTACATAATGGCAGTGATAACACTTATAGCATAATCAAGGATGGTAAGGAATATGTTTTGAATCCATTACAGGATAAATAAGAGGAAGTGGCAAAAGAAATTGCAACAATATGCCCTAACGAGTGTATGAAAGAAGAGAGCAATATCAAAGTTTCAATGGGTGAGAAAGAGAAAGAGAAAAATGAAGAAGTGGCTGAGAATCCTTTGAAGGATGAAGAGAAGAAAGAAAAGATGGCAGAAAATAAGAATAATGAACAAGAAGATGAGGAGATCCTTGTGCAAAATGATCAAGAGGAAAGAGAAGAGATTGCAACCGAGGTTGCAAAGGATGAGAAATGTTGAAAACCTTTGATAGAAGGGGCATGGAAGGAGAAGTGTGTGGGAACAACCCATATAGTCCCAAAAGAAAGAAATCAGAAAATAATAGAAGAAAGGAAATAAAATAATGGAAGAGGAAAGAGTTACTAGTTGTAGCGTGTCCTCTTGAAGGTAGAAAAGAGGTGGAACATGAAGTTGCAGTAGAGAATGATCCATGGGAAGACATGAAATCTTTGGGGCAATTATATGAAGAAGAGGCAATTCATAAAGAATTGAGAAGAGTGGAAACATTCGAGATTGCGGCAAAGGCATGTCTTTTGAAAGACATGGATGAAGGAATTGGAATGGATGTAGCAGCAACGACTACATATCTTTTGGAGGATAAGAAGATAGAAGAAGAAGGTAATGAACTTGTAGCTGAGTATGAAGAGTGGAAAGTTGCAGCAGTTGGAGAATCAGAAATGACAAAGTTAGAAGGCCCTAGATTTGACAAGAAAGTGGGCAAAGAGGAGAATGATCTTCTGTGGAAAGAAGAGATGAATAAAATAAAGAAGTTGTTAGAAGGAGATTGGATAGATTAACCTGAGGAGCTAAATAGTGCGGCAAAAAATTAAAGAAAAGAAGTTGGTTTAAAGAGAAAGAAAATTTGGTAAAACTTGAGCATTTTGAGTCTAGATTGTTTGAAATGATGAATACAATAGAAGATATTCAATTTCCATGCAGATTTGTGTGAGGATGCTGCAGATTTAGTTGTTGTTGAGGTGCATGAATTGCTTGAGGAAGAAAGTGAGAAGATGGAGAAGTTGTTTAGGTTGAGTACACATTTGAAGGAGATAAATGGGGCGGATAAGAGTGAGAAGATGGATGCCGCAACAATGAAGAATCAAGAGGTAACTTTTGATTTTTTTGAATTTTGTGAAGAGGAAGTTGATAGGGATTTGCTTGTTGCTAAAATGAGCAAGAAGTTGCAAGTAGATGGAAGGAAAACAAATGAAGATGTAGATTTGTATGTAGTTGTTGCATGTTTGTGTGTAGATGTTGTAGAAGTGAAAAACTTGTTACAATAGTTGAAGACATGAGGATGATGGTGGGAGTAGATGGTGTAGATGAAAACCTCATAGCGAAGGATGAGAGGATGAAGGTTGCAGTTGATGATGACGAAGAAAATATTATAACAGTGAAGGAAGAGGTAAATTTGTTTGCATTTTGTGTTGATATTGTTTTACATTCTTTTTCCATGTTGAAAGTTGAGGAGTATGGAGAAGAGCATATGGAAATTGTTAATTTCCATGAAGTTGTAGGGGAAGATTTGTATGTATACTTTATAGGTTGTGATGTGAATGATGTGAAATTTTAGTGGAGGTGGTTGGTTTGTGGTGGGTCAAAACCCATGAAAGAGGAGAAGAGTAGTGAGATTGTTTGGTGGAGGTGGCTGGATATAATGGTGGGTTGGATCCCACGAAGGAGGAAAGGAGAAAAGAAAGTCTTGGGAGGAGGAGGATGGTACATGGTGGATGCAAGCCACGAGAGGAGAGAAGAATGGAGTGTAGATTTTTGGAGGAGAGTGAAGTTTGTTTTGATGAGATGCTAGAAAAGGAGGAAAAAGAAATAACTTTTTGTGCACATGTTTTAGCGATGGAGTTCGCTATATATTACTTGCAATGTGAAAGAATGGTTCTACCATTCAACTCCACATTTGTGAGTATATGCGCACAAAATTCCTACCCAACGTATCTGATGTAGGAGCATCCAGGCGAACTAGTGCTCAACATCAACCAAAACAATTGTCAGTTTTTTTTCTTTGAGTTTTGATTTGTTTTTGGTCTTTGTTGACATCTCTTAGCTATTAGAAGTACTTTGTGTGTTCAGATTTGCAAAGTTGAGTTTTCATCTAGTAACAGTTTCATCGCACAACAGATATCTTTTATAGAAACTATTGTTGAACAAGATTAGTGAGGTTTGATGTCAAACCCTCTTACAAACAGATTGTTGAATGAATTTGGGAATTAGTGAGGTTTCATGATCATCTCCTTCTTAGTTTTGGAGATATAATCGTTTCGTGATTAGTGCTGGTAGTTTGGTGAAACATTAAAATTTTGAATTCTGTAGGGTTTGACATAGAAAAACTTGGGGTAAGTCATCATAATACCAATCCACATGTATTTGCAAGTTTTTAGGTGAAATAGAGAACTTTGAGTTTTTCTGCCCACCGGCACTCGATTCCGCACATCTTGTCGCAATGATTAGTCATAGTCATTCTGATGGAGATAGGACACTCTATTTTCATTTGTTTGACAAATACTGCCAAGAAGTGTATGTCCAAGAGTTGTGAATTTGTAGTGTGTTGATAGAGCACTTTGGTGACAAAGTGAGCTTGATGGAGGTGTGTAGAGGTAAATCTCTTTGAAGCATGGTGTATGGAATATGAATTGACGTTTACTCTCAAATGCTTGGCGATATGTTAACACATGAAATCAAAAGAAATAACATTTAAATGTTAAGATACCTTGGGCTCTTGCTAGTCGCGATCTGGTCTTGGGTGGCTTAGTAGAATCAAAATTAAAACATGCTTTTCTTTTACTACCTATGGAAGGTGACAGTCATATTGCTACATCAAAGGGATGCTTGATTCATCCAATGGTCAAATATTGTGATTTGATAGCTTAGTTCTAATGCCGAGGCACCAATACTAAAGATAATATCATACACACACCATGGAAGGAGTCACGTTTAAATTAAAATCTGATTAGAATAAACTTCAACGAAATTAAATATTTCATTTGAGTGTTGAGGCGATGCCTCACATATTTCTCTATAAACTTTGAATTGGAAGAGGGAGAGTCGATGGAAAGGGGCAACTAAGCTACAGAAAACAAAAAAAAATTACATTCAACCACATAAAAGAAGATCAAGGACATTAAATGGGGGACAATTGACATGTTGTCGTGAGGTCCTAACACTTTTGTTGAAATATGTCAATTATGTCAACCAGGTAGTGTCCAAGGCAATTTGCAATAGGGAATGAATTCAGACATCTCATCTTAGCAATGGTTTTTTAAGTTTTTGAACAAGCCTTTAACAAAATGAATCTAAAAATAGAAAGCATACCACTCTTAATCTAGAAACATTTGAATCTTTAATCTAGAGAGCATATAGACTAACTAGGAATCAACACATGCATTTTTAACTATGAATTTTAAAAAGGCAGCTAACTATTAAATGAAAATAGATTAAAACTTGAGCTAACAACAGATAGTAGGTTTATGGATGAAGCAGATGCTCTGGAAACTCTAGCATAACAATACAACTTAAAGATTATTATCTTAAACACAATATCTTGTAGGGACACACAACAATGCTAAAACAGAAAGTTACATTAATCTACACAAAAACATTTACTAAACAAAATTGAACAACACAATTACACAACAATAAAACACTTATCTATCCTATATCCTTCAAGTGACCCACTCTCAGGAGATCTTCTTATCAATTCAAATCACAAGCATTGTCTCAACAACTCCAAACTAACTCCATTTTCATTTGCATTTCCATTTCTCAAAATATATTACTTAGAAATAACTCAGTTGCTTCATTCCATAGAAAACTATCACAGAACATAATAGTTGAACATTACTTATGTATTGTATAATCAGAACATAGCATAACATAACATAGCATACATGTTTTTGAGATTACCCATAATCTATACTACCAAAGTCCTAAATTTTAGGTGATGCATAAATGCCACTTGAAGAAGTCTTCAACAGAAAAAAAAAGTTTTAACTAAACTAGATGTCTATTAGGTTCAACATAGTAAAGGCTCCAAGTGGAGTCATAAAATTTCTTAAGTATTTTTAATAGAAAATAAAGGAACTATCGATAAAGCCTATGATCATGTATTCCTAGATTTTTGATGCCCTAAGATTTCAGTGCTGCTAACTTCAGTTACTTTTAAGTTCCACTAGGCTCTTCATAAAAACCTGCATGAATACACAAACCTTTACACACGATCATGTCAACATTAGTGGAAAACTTCAATCAATTGGAAAACAAGATTTGTACATCATTCTATCAAAAATAAACAAATGTTGTTGCTTATAAAATTAGTAAATTGGCATGGTTTGGGTAATCTGAGTGACACAGAAAGGACTATATGACTTATTATGAAATGAGGTTAATTATACCTCATCAACAACTACAAGAGGAAATTACAGAAGTGCAGTCACTGCCAAAAAGGAGAAATAGAAGAATTGGAAAGAGGCATTTTGGTTAGAAGAGGCCACCATTAGGGAAGTGGCAGATTGAAGACGTAGGGAAGAAAGGAAGCATCCTAGGTTGGGCATCCAAAAAGAAGGTGAGTTGCCTTCATAGAGACTGGAATATATAAGGTTGAAAACATAAGATAAAAAGTAGAGAGGGAATAGGAAGGAGAGCACCAATAGAGGGAAGAGGTATCAGAGGAAGAGCGCCTGAGTAGGAGAATTGGAGAGGTTGCAACATGAGGAGAAAAATAAATTAGGTTATGAGGTTCTGTTGCATATAACACTGAGAGCGTAGCATGTATTGAGGTTGTAGGTTTGGAAGTAGAGAGGAGTGGTAGAGTAGTGCCCTAGAGGCAAGAGAGGGTAGAATTGTTGTGCCTATGTAGGAAAGAGGCCATTGAAGGGCCAGATGGTAATTTGGTCACAAAAATATTTTGTTTACTGAACTGAATTAAATAAAATCAAATTTTATGTTACAATCTTAACATTGTTGAATACTTAAATTGAGGTAGAGCATTGCCTGTGTGTGTGTGATTTTGTGTGGAAATCTTGTGTTTTTGCAAGAGGGGAGTACCCTCTTGCACCAAGGAATCAAACCTATAATCCAGTTTTAGAAGTAATTAATAGATGGCATTGGAGAAATTTTATTCTTATTTCTACTATGGATAAATGATACAAAAAATTGATGATTAAGGCTATTATTCTAATCTATTGTGTAAAATGGGTTAGTCTCTTACGATCAACATTATTAGTGAGGGGTTAAGACTTAAGAGTGATTGACCATGTGATTGCTTGTATTGGAATAGTCATAATTTTAGGTAGATGGAATTAATTGTAAACTTGTTATTGGAATATTATTATGTCATTCACCCATTGGAACAACTAAGTAAGGTTGGAATTCCAAGTTGATGAACTACAATGCCTTTGGTCCCTAATACGTAGACAAGGCTATTTCATATGAGCCCCTAAGGACTAGGTCTAGCCCTTAAGATTTTGTTGTCACTTTCATCTTATAAGGAGTTAATATTTATTGTCATAATTTTTCATTAAAATCTAATACACTTATTTAGTTTTGAAGATTCATGTCATTATATAAACCCTTCAGGTGTTATTAATTATTTATCTATCTTATTAAATTGTCAATATATGTTCTTTTGAGTTGTAAATCTTTTGGTAAACAACTGTATATAGATTTTTTAGCATCTATACATAGTTGTTTACTAGAAGCTTTATGATTCATGACATGGACTATGCAAATATCATGTCTTCAATATGTTCTACTTTTGATCTAGTTGATTAAATGATGGAAGGATGTCTAGTATTTAGGATGCAACTAATTGATTCCTACTAGACATTTTGTAAGAGTAAAGGAAAAATGATTCTCCATGGAATAAACTAGGCCAATGCTTAATAAGGTTTAAGCATCTAGTAAATAGATGACAAATTCCTTTCCTTGAGATATGAAACACTATACTTTAACATTAATAGTTAACTAAATATTAAACAACAAATTTGGTACTTAGAACAATCTAGTGAGTGGATTTATTGGCTCCCTAAGGTGAACTAGGCCATGAATTGAGGTAGGACTCAAGCCTTTTATTATATATATACTCCTACCAATAAGGGAGTGGTTCAGTGGTCAAGTCGCATAATTGTTGTAGCGGTCACCAAGTTTCAAACCCATGTTGAGCCAAAGAGCTCGCATGCCTTGTGCCTTCGCTGGGCTAACGTGCTCGCAGGATAAATGCCTTTGCTGGGCTATCATGCTCGCAGGCTATGGGCCTTTGATGGGCCAATGAGATCATGGGTTTAAACTTGACGATAATCCCTTGGGGACTGAGACCCCCTAGTTGTGGTCTCGATGATAAATCCGTGGGAAGAGATCCCCCGTAAGGGTCTCTCTAGGCTTGGACTAAGATAAAAACCTAAGTTACTCCAACAAAAAATATATATACATATATACTCAATGATGGTGACCTCAATGCACTTCCTTTAGGGAACTATAACGTCAAAGACCAATTTTGTATTTTACTATAGCTACTTGTAAATATGTGTAAATATCATTTTAAACATGTATATGGCTATAATTTTCTATGCTTTGTCTAATATTTAGGATGCAACTAAGTGATTTCTACTTGACATTTTGTAAGATTAAAGGAAAAATGATTCTCCATGGAACAAATTGGGCCAATGCTCAATAAGGTTTAAGCATCTAGTAAATAGATGATAAATTCCTTTCCTTGAGATGTGAAACACTATACTTTAACATTAATAATTAACTAAATATTAAACAACAAATTTGGTACTCAGAATAATCTAGTGAGTGGATTTCTTGGCTCTTTAAGGTGTTAGGCAATGAATTCTAAGGTAGGACTCAAGCCTTTTATTATATATATATACTCATGCTGATAAGGGTGTGGTTCAATGGTCAAGTCACACGGTTGTTGTGGTGGTCACCAAGGTTCAAATCCCCACTGGGCCAAAGAGCTTGCAGACCTTGTGCTTTCACTGGGTTGACGTGCTCGCAGGATATGTGCCTTCGTTGGGCTGACGTGCTTGCAGGATATGTGTCTTCGCTAGGCTATCATGCTCATAGGCTGTGAACCTTTGCTAGGTCAACAAGCTCATGGGTTTGAACTTGGAGATAATGCCTTGGGGACTGAGACCCCCCAGTTGTGGTCTCGACGATAAAGTCATGGGAAGATATCCCTTGTAAGGGTCTCTCTGGGCTTGGACTAGGCTAAAAACTTGAGTTACTCCAACTATATATATATATATACTCCTCAATGATGGTGACCTAAATGCACTTCCTTTAGGGAACTATAACGTCACAACCCAATTTTGTATTTTACATCTACTTGTAAATATGTTTAAATTTATCATTATGAACATGTATATGGTTATAACTTTCTATGTTTGATTAGTTATGATATGGTTAATGGGTTGATCATAAGATGCAATTGATATCATGTGCAGTGGTAAAAGTTTGATTTTATGTTAGCATTATTGTAGAAATTAATGTTGTAAATGATTTGATTATATTTTGGATTTCATTGGAAAAAGACTAACTACAAAATTGTTGTTATGTGAGTGTGACAAGACAAAAGTTGACACTCTCACTAGGAGATAGTATCCTCGAAAAGAAGAGTTTAGCCATCTGAGCATGACATGCATGAACACACCTACACAATCACATAGTCACATATAGTTAGTTTTGCATTGTCATAGTTGAGTGGTGCTTTTGTTAATGAGTGTGTTTTGTGTGCAAAGATTTTTTTATCTATAACAGAAAACTGAACAATGTTGTTAGATATTTTTTTGTTGATTTTCATAAATGAGTATCATAAGCAGTACTTTTGCATTTTAAAGAAATTTTCTTTTTATCCTTCATACTGATTGATTGTTGGAATTGCACAATTTATATTTTTAAAAATTATAATGTTTCCTTCATATTTAAACAAGCATATGTTAATGTCTTTAAATAAGTAATTGTAAAATTAATTATTTAAGCCTTTTCCTTATTTTGTTTTAAATTAATTATTCATTTCCTTAAAATAAAAGCTTCAACAAGATTTTTAGTGAAATAAGGAAAAGGTAGGGTTTCGCTACCTACACACAAAAAATGAGTCCATTTGGTTAAAATTTGATTCTCTCCAAATCTGCCAGCTACCTATAGGAAATGAGAGACATTGGTTTGAGTATTAAAAACAAAAGGAAAGAGAAGAGGGGATTTTTTGGTTTTGGGAGAAATTTTTTGGTTTTCTTGACTTTAAATTTGAAATGTGTTGATGTTGTATGCTGCACAAATAACAAACAAAGTTTTGGTCTCAATTTCAATCTAAAGGTAATTAATTTTCTCCTTTTGCAAAATCAAACAAATGTTCTCTATTAGAAACAAAATCTCTTGTTTGTGCCAGGGAATGATTGGTTCATTATTGCTGAACAAAAACTTTATCTTCTATTTATTTTTTTTTTATGTAAAAGCATTTCTCTTTTTTTTTCTTTCCGAACTCGTGGTTTTTTCTAAAGCCAAGTATAAGCCAATAAAATTGTGGGTAGAAAATAAAACTACTTAATTTAGTTGAATCTAGTGTGTTGGGATGGATAGACAAAATACCAAATAGAATTCTAATGCTCTGTGCATTCTAGGCACATTGTTAAATTGAAAAGTTTAACTTATTCGGTGCAAGGCTGAATAGACAAACACTAGATAACCATTGCCTTATTTTCTAGGTATGTCAATAGCTAACTTTTTCTTTCAATAGTGTTGGGGTGATTGTACAAATACCCAATTAATATTTTGCCTCACAATTGAATTCAGGTGCAATTTATGGACAAATTTTGGTAATTGTTAAAGAATTGCCTCGGGATTGTTGGAAAGAGCTATGTCTATTTGGCTAGAAATAAATCTTTACTTTTGTTAACCTCCTTTACCATAAGTGGTAGTGTTATATATGGAAAAGATGACTGATGAAGACTAGTATGCACACTAAATCAAACCCTCTTCAATAATAACATTCAAGGACAAGGCCAAGCCAAATCACTACCAAATGGAGGTGGACTTAGCTACAAATCTTGTGCTCAAGAGTGCTATGGAAATATCTGATTTAATCAAGCCTTTTGTCAAACCCTAGGTCAATCAATGCATTAAACCTAGATTTGCAAAGATCTGATTATAACAAAAGATGTACAACAGATATTCTGAAACTAATTTCACAAGAATGATTAGAGAGATATCAGAACTTGTATCCCAAAAGCTGGAAAGGCAGAGGACTATTTCAAAGGCACCCATGTCCTCAACTGTGGAAGTTCTGGAAAAAATAGAGAAATGATGTATAGACTTCCTTGATCCCAAATCTAGAGTTATCTAATGTAGAAGGACAGTTTCAAAAGTGCCCAAGTCTTCCGTAGAGGAATATTCTAAAAATACTTTTGGATCCCGAAACCCTTTTCGTTACTCAGTCTTCCTATGTCTTCACTTTTCTGGATCTTGCACTTGTAACCTATTGGAATTAGACATGACAACTGAGAGGGGGGATGAATTAGTTGTCACACAAAATAAACTTTTTCTACTTTTAACCTTCTTTATTAACTTACTATCAAATTAATGATGTAAATATTAAGGCATAGATCAACAACATATGAGCAGAAACATAATCAACACACTTGACACCAAGATTTTGATGTGGAAACCCGGTTAAGGGAAAACCCATGTTGGGGGTTAACCCACAAAGATTTGTACCCTGTTAAAAGTACTTTAGAAAAGTAGAAGGCACATGCCTTCGGGTGCACTGCCTAGAGCTCACTGCTCAAAAGAGAGGCTCACTGCCTACAGAATTTATCTAGAACAGAAAGAATTAACTGAGAAATAACATCTACTTCATGCCTGGTTCAGTTTCAATGAATGCTCACAAAACTTCTTTTTTGCCCCAAATTCTTCTTCACTGACTTTTCACTCTACACTGCTCTCACTCCTTTTCTTCTCTGCTCTGCTTCTGATCCTTTATTCGGATTTAATCTATTTTTCTCAAGGATGATTTTTAACAACTCTTCAACAAGTATTTATACACTTCATCAACCTTGGAATGATCAACAATGTGAGGACCACCTTTTTACTTCTGCTCTTGTGACTATTTACATTACTGTTATTGATACTTTTTATATGTGTGGGATAGTAGTTCCCAGATTTGTCAAACTATTAAACTTTATTTTGTTTACGGAAAAAATAATTGGGTGATGTTTGGATAAGTTTACATTTCAGAAAAGTTAATTAGGTGATGATGGAAAATTGTAATATGATTTCATTTATGCTATTTAGAACTATGTCATGATAATGCATGTTTTTAAGTTGCTTCGGCTATGATGATTATATGTGAAACTGATCTTGCAATTTAGTGTGCAGGAATTTACTAATCAAACCACAGATTTCGGAGATCATTCCGCACCTTGTTATTGTTATTCCCTGTTAAGCCGATCTGTTTCCACAAGGAACCAAGATCACTTTGTGTTTGATATGGTGTTGTAATGTGGTCTTTCATAAGGTTGAATGGGTTGGTCTACCCTCTTGTAACACTGACTTATGATTTGTGTTGTAAAAAGATTGAATTTGAATTTCTTTTCTTTTATTTAAATCTTGGAGGCCTTTTCTTGTGCTTTACCTTGACCATGGTTGTCCAGAATGGGTTAAAGTTGACCCTGGGTTATACCCCATGGGTCCAGGGCCCCATTTGGCATGGGTAACCCTTGGGTAACCTCCATCAGGTCATCTTAACTTCCCCCTGAAGTTAAGTGGCTAAAATTGGAGGTATGGGGGGGACATGATGGGTTGTACCAACACCCAACCCATCCCTCTTCAACCCCCAAGGTAAGAGATGACTACAAACCCATCCATTATAGAGGGATTTACTTGAAGTCACCCTCACCATTAGTGAGATTCCCCATGTGCTGTGGGGTCATCCATGTTGAAGGAAGGGAGAAGAGGCATGGGTCACCTGTCTTTTCCTCCTTTAACTCCTTTTATTTCTCCCATGCGTAAGAGAAATGACATGAGGAGAGGGATAAGGAGTACTCTAGGGATGGGTGAGTGACATAAGCCAACACTCATCCCTTGGGACATAATAGTGGTTTTGGGAAGGGTGAGGAGGTGGCAAGTGTCACCTCCCCATTCCTCTAAACTGGAGGGTTTTGGGTTATTTGAATTCCATTTTTGGAAGGGAAGGGAGTTAGTTGATTTTTTTTGGAGTTTTATTTTTATTGCCAGAATAGGAAAGTTAGCTTGAGGTGAGGAAAGGAAGAAGGAGTTGGCGGCTAAGGTTGGAAGAGATCTCAGTGGAGCTCTACAACAGTTTCATTCCAGAAGGGCTTTGTAAGGTTGGTTTGGTTTTACCTTTCTTTCGTATATCTGAATGTTGTATAAAAAATTGTGTGAAAGATGTTTATTTGTTTGTGTTTTAGATTTGTTTTTGTGGGATTTGTTGTCGGGTTGTTGACAGAGCTTCTCCCACTTGGGAGAAATGCTCATCAAGTTTGGGGTAGGGGAGGAGTGATCCTCCTCGGGTGCATACCTATTTTCTTCTTTTGGGATGTTGAAAGCCTTGAGGGCTTGTATTTGTGACCGGTTCTTTGACTTGAGAGTCAAATACAGATTCCTTGGGAAATTTTGTGATCAAACTTGGTTTGAGGCCAAGAGAATTGTGTTGGTTATAATATCTGTAAGGGTGACACTCTGGAGTCGAGTGTGTCCACTCTCCTGCCCCTTGTAAAGCTCACTATTGTTGAGTTTTCGTGTTGTGTAATTTACCCATGGGTGTTTGTGTGCTTTGGGTTTGTTGTTGTTCCCTGTTGTGAAGTGGATTGCTTGAGTTACCCAGGTGTGAGTATGGTCTCCCTAGCTCGGGGGTGACCCTCTTGCGGGTCTATGGAAGGGAGGAGAGCTAGATGAGTGGTGTTTTCTTCTTTGTTTGTCTTTGATACACAGGTTTCCTTTTGAAGCTCAAGGTCAGAATTGGAGAAGTGCTATATTTAGGGAAGAAAGAATTTCATCCTTGCTATAGAAAGAGTTTGGTTCATTGAACTACATCCTGTTTAAGTTCATCATGGAGGGATTCTCTTCCTCTGAAGTTGTATAATTTATTGTTTGGGGAAAGAGAGAAATTCTTCCCTTCAGTGGTGTTTGTTAGTTATGAGTTTTGACAGTTATGTATAATTGGAGTATCTGTTGCTGAGTAGTGAAATTGTATGTTGATCTTGACAAAGGTGTTTAAGTTTAACTATGGTATTGTTAGGAAGTGTGTGGAAGGAATTATGCATTTTGCTAACTTTTATATATTGTAGGTGTAATTAGTTGTGAGCCAATGCATTTGTAATGATTCTTCCTTTCTCTAATTGAAGCTAATATGCACTAAATTGAAATTTGCAAATGTGAATTAAGGAAAGAAATTATATATAAATAATTATTGATTTTACTAAACTCCTCGTTTAACATTAATTGTATGAAGTCTAATTTCCGTATTTGCTTATATATTTCTTAATTAAATTGTAAATGGCAGTTTAAGAAATTTACGTTTAATTCCCAGTATTTATGATGTTAAGTATTAGTTGATATTAAATGAACTAGGATTGTATATGAGAGTTAGATAGAAATATATATTTAAGTTTTTGTATAAAAAAAATAAAAATAAATAAATAAATAAATAAACAAATAAAATAAAATGCAAATTTTAGAGGAACTGTGATGGTATATGGAAGTTAATAGGATTAGACTTAATTCCCTGTATTTTAGAATGTCAAGTTATTAACTAAATGGTGGACGGATTAATTTTCTAAAAGAACAAAAAAAAAAAAACGTGAACTATATCTATATATATATATATATATAGTGTTCTGTTGCACTCTTTTTTATTTATTTATTTGTCATGTAAATGAGAAACTGTGTTTTACAGTCATGGAGTGTATATATATATATATATATCACTTATATAAATGAATTTGAGAATATTTATTAAATTAAATTTGCACGGATAATACAATTGTTGCTCGCTGTGTTGTTTTGCTGTTCTGTGGTATACACAGCATGGAATTATTATACAGAGAAATAAAAAAAAAATTTGGAGGCAGTGGGGTTTGAAACCCACCGCCGACCCTTACAAAAACAAGGGTGTGGGATGGGGGCGAAGCCCCCACCCACACCCCACCAAGTGGGATGTGGGTGGGGGTTTCTCCCCCATCCCACCCCCGTCACTCCACTTACCCTCGCGGCCGGGGAAAGCACGACCTCCGCCTGCGTTTACCCTGTCCGCCGCTCCCAACATGGCTCCCACGCCCCAGCCATGTTCTGCCTCCCACAGACCTTCAACCCCGCGCCCAACCTTGCTCCCCCTATGGCAGCCATCCCCCATTTCGCCCCCCCTGGATTGACTTCGCCACCCAGCAACCTCTGCCATGGTTGCTCCACCATGCGCCGCCCTCCATTGCTCCTTGCGCCCTCTGTCGCTTCCCCTATCATCTGCCCTACACAAAAAAAATACACACATAAGAATTTCACATTTAGGATTTCTAAGTGTTAAACAAATCAATCAAATAAACTATGTTATATTTTCCATGGTTAGTATAAAGAGGAGAGCCTCTTATATAATATACAATGGATTATAAATGTAAATAAATATATATGTATATATATATATATATATTTTATTAAAAATAAAAGAATAACAATTGAAATAATAACAACAGTAATAACATTAGAATAAATTAATTAAATAAATTAGCAACAGTAAGAATAATATTAGTATTAATAACAATAAAATAAATATATGTGTATATATATTTATATATGTATATATATAATCCATATATATATGTATATAGATACATACATATATTAAATAGGTGATATAAGTTATCAGAGAGGCCGTTTTCTCCTTACAACGACAAGAGAAAATAAAATTATAACTTAAAGAGAGCATAACGGAATATATTATAACACTCCGGGAAGAGTTTCTCGAAAGTTTAACTATCAACGAAATTTAATAACCAGGAAAACGAAGAGGAAAAATTACGCGTCACCTTGTTTAAAAGTTCACTGGAAATAAACTTAAGAAGCCATCACAGACATTCCATGTGAGGCCATTTAAATCTCAACTGTAGTTAGTAAACGCCCAATGGAGAAAATATGAAAGAGAAATAGAAGAAGAAAAACTAACATTGGAAAACTCAGAGGAGAAAATGCGCGGCATTTTCCACCTGGGATAAGAGAACTAAGTAGATGTACCTTCTGCTAATTTTTGCTTAGGAACAAGATTAATTAATACAAACGTAGAGGAGAATCCTGAATGGAGAAACCAAGGGGCTGAGTCTAGTGTAGTAGTAACCCAGCCTGTGTGATCTGGAAAATCTGGAAGTTAGGAACAAGGTTAAAATAGATACAGTGATAACTCTAATTGATGTAGAATATGAAGAAAGGATAGGATAAACATAAAGAAAACGAAGAGACCCAAAAGAGAGAGATCGAAATACAAACAAACCAAAACTTTAGAGAAATAGTTAAGGTGAGTGCGATAGAAATACAATCAAAATTAAGATCCAGAGAAACGGAAGAGAGGGCAAACGAACTGTCTTGTTGAGAATGCTAAGTTTGAAGGAGTATGTTTCAGGAAATAAGAAAAGAGGCAGACAATCGTGCTTTTCTAAAAAAATGTCCCAATAGGGAGATCACGAGTCAGTTTAGCAGGAACAAGGCATCATGGGAAGTTGTTAATCTACCAGGGAACCCTGTTAGTAGTATAGTGTTGAGTAATTCCCACTTACGCCGTAAGGCGTTATGCTGCCGAAATCTGCCAAGACTTAGGGTTAGGAAACCTTGATAATATGAACCTTGTAGCGATGTTAATGGCATCGTAAGAGACCCCCCCTTGTTGATCTGCTTGCGTCTGGTTGCACGCAATTGTACTTGTACCCCGCTGACAACTGTAGTGTTTTCGCCTTGAGCGTACACCACCGAGCATGCTTACGCATGCGAGGGGGTTTCTAGGGATGCGTGAGAAAATTTTTGATAGTTCGTGTCATAACCACATGACAGATGTGGCTATGACACATGTGATGCGTGTTGTGACCACATGGAAAATGTGGGCATGACAAACAAGATCAGCTAAACTTAACACAAATCTTTACACTGTCATCCAAACATAGCCGAGACTTGAATCTTCCTCTACTAACATGTCACACTTCATAAAATGATCGTTAAATCATCTGCAACATGCTAGGAACATCCGGTCGGCCAAGACTGGGAAGAACATCAACTTCAAAGAGGAAATCTTCAATAACAAGCTCAAACTCCAATGCGGACCTCCAACATAGTAGCCACATGATCTAGAGACCTCCACAAGCACATTGAATTCACCAATAACATCTACTCTCAACCAAATTACTAGAATCATTTGTATCTTTCTCTGGAACCTCAAGAACACTATCTACCATGACTGTCAAACTAGAAGGATGGCTTGTAGACCTCCAAACCATGAGCCACTGGAGTTGATGATACACACTGACTTCCCAAACATGCCTTTAGATCTGCAGACCATAATATTTCACTATGGAGCAATTCAGACCAACTTACTGTCACTCTGTCTCTTCTAAATACTACAAAATCTAGTTCTACTCAGATATCCATAACTTCTTCAAATCTTCATGCAGAATTCTCAATTCTTAACTAGAACAACCTATGACAATCCTCTACATAGCCATATAGTCTGCAAATATTGAGTCTTCATTAATTTTCTCAATATTCTCAACATTCCAGTCTCCTGAACATGCAACAAAATAAGGCACAGTTGACACCAATGACAACAAGAATATGTTGACATCAATGACAACACCGCTTAGGCACATATTTGCAACATAACCTACATATAAGAAGAAAAGGGGTTTGGGGGTTATGGTGTTTAGGGACTTGCCTCAGTCAAATCCTGGGATAGCATTCAAGTTTCCCAACACCATTATTTGATAGAGAGTGAGTGCCCTAGTAGGGTAGAGGCTAAACATAAATGATGATAGAATGATTCAAATAACAATGATATCACCTTGGAGGTGAAGCCCTTAGGAGAATGAAGATCCTTCAATTCATAAGGAGATGGATAATGATTCCAAATCTTCAACACACACAATACAAACACAAATCTGCTCTAATAACACAATGAATGCTTTGAATGCTCTTTGCTCCAAGATCATAAGTTTTCTATTTCCATCTAGGTTACAAATGAATTCAAAAACACACTTATATATGCTTTCTCGCTAACATTCATGAAATTAACTAAAAGAGCCGACAAGTAGAGACCCTTTTAAAGGTCCTATGCTGACATGCATTGAAATTTGCCCTGAACAATCAGGGAAGACTTGGGCGCAGGCGTCCAAGTCCCAAGGCACCTTTTTGGTCTGGGGTAAGGAAGAATATGGGCCCCTAGTTCCCAATTTGCATTGGTTTCAGGGGATTTTGCATTGGGATGAATATTTTGCATATAATGTAATCATGGGGACCTAGGAACTAAACAAGAAGGTCAAAAGGCAAGTGTCCACTTTTTACTCCATAACATTTAGTCCCCACTTCAATGTGTGTATGATCTTATGATCAGTACATGCATTAAAGTACGGTCGAAGCATATCAAACACATCAAACACTAGAGTGAAGACACACCCTAAGTTTGAAGGACCATTTCTAGCCCCCAAGCTTAGGCAAACATAAGAAAACACTTGACAATCATGCAAAACACAGTGAATACAGTAAGGAAGCACGCAATACATGGAGAAGATAGTGAATCATGCAATACATGGAGAAGACATGAATACAGTCATGCAATACATAGAGAAGACAAAATTAAGCAATTATATAAATAATCCTAACTAGGCGATGGGGGAGCTCATCGCTACACACCACCATCAAAGGTACACAAAACACACAACATGGGGGGAGCTCATCGCTATGTGCCTTTATACAACTAAAAGCATGCAAGACATGCAAGGAAGACATGGAAAACACATGGAATACATGAGCACTGTATAGTATGTCATTGACACACTATATGTCTTATACACAACAAACATGGGTGATAGGAAGGAGCTCATCGTTACACTCCACTATCTAAGACATGCCAAACACACTTGATGGTTGAGCTATGCTACCACAACTACCAAAGACATGCTTAAGGGTGAATAACTCAAGATCCAACCCCACCTCCACAGAGGACTTTTAAAAGGATGTGCAACTGCTCAAGGGAAGACACAATCCTACCTTCCGCAGAAGGACTTTCAAAATACAACCCCACCCGCATCTGTAGATGCCTTATGGTGAAAAGGAAGCACAAAATATACAACTCCGCATGCATCCATAGATACCTTATAGTGAAAAGGAGGTATACATAAAATAAAGTACACAACCCCACCTGCATCCGCAAACGCCTTACTGTGAAAAGGAAGCATACACAAACACATTTTATCATCAATATCTAAAATAATCAACCACAATATATGCCCCTTGTTAAATATCAAGAACACTGAGAGGGGGGGTGAATCAGTCTTCTAAAAATCTTTTGATGCGCTTTAACTTTCAACCATTTTCCAAAATTAATTAAACAAAGGCACAACATGGATATGAACAGCAACCATAAAAACGTGACACATGGACACCAAGTTTTTTACATGGAAAACCCAAAATGGGAAAAACCATGGAGAGGATTAGCTCTCAAATATATATTGCAATCTTTACATATAATGATGTTTAGGATTGGTCACTCCACGGGCCTGGAACATGCTAGCTCACTGCCATGAAGTACAACTAGGTCTAGCAGGCTCATTGCCTCAACTCTAAACCTAGCAAGATTACACTAAGGGCTATTAAACCCTGAGGGCTGTTAAACCCTAATGGAGGCTCACTACCAAGATCACTGCCTTGATGAAAAAGGGTTGATTCCAAGTACAAAGCAAATTGCACATGAAAACTAAATACTGCATAAGCATCTGTCACTATGCCAGGGTGCAACCATTTAACAACTGAATTCTGAATCCCAAGTCTTCATTCTCACTAATCTGTGTCACTACTCAGCTATTCACATATTCGCATCAATTCACACACATCCACATGTCTTCTCAACTGAAATTCATTGCTCATATATATCCGCATCATGATTTGATCCATAATTAGGTTGGCATCCAAGACGTGAAACGTCTACATAGAAAGGTGTAGCTTGTTGGCTCAATCCAATGCTCTATATGTTATGCGGACCCAAATCTTTGCCCAAACATGTTCAAATAAGTCAGCTCTAATCATTCAATCACTTAAATAGATCCTTCACACACTATCTCTTCTCTGCACAATGATTTATCATATTAGTCGGCCTGTTCCTTAAGAGCATGCTTAATAGGTTCATTTGTAGACTTACAATTTTACTGTGGATCATAAAACACTTCCAAAATCATATCAAGGACTCTTTACACATTCCCAATCTTACCCTTAGAACTGCAAGGCATGATATCATCTTGCAGAGAAATGAGGACCATTACAATGCAGAGTTTGTCTCTGTCAAACACAGTACCGATACTCAGCAGCTTGTAACTATATTTCTAGTGGACTTCAGATCCCACAACTCTGGAATTAGACACTTCATACAAGTGTTCACAACACCTTAAAACTGCATAACAAAATACTCAACTGTGGAGGAATGCGAACCATTACAATGTGCCATGTTCACTGTCTCTGCTATACCCTTGTTCCCTCGGACTTAGATAATTCTTCCAAATGACTTCTGGAGGAAGTCAAGACTTAATCTCTGGAGCATAGCACCATCAAACAATTACTAACATCATTCTTGAACCGCATTACCAGATCATCATCTGCGGAAGCACACTGATCCAATGACTGTCCTTTACTCTGTACATACCCATACTTAGTCACTTCTGCCAACTGGACCTGTCAACCAAATCTAAATTTTAATATGTCCTTTAGGAGTTATCTCTTCCTGTCATGGTGATAAGATCTCTAAGCCTTGTTTCTATCAATGACAACATACAAGTCCATACCAGCGCATTGTCTCTTGCCAACAATCTCCCCCTTTGGCATTGATGACAACACTTAGTAGTGTAAAATGCTTAATTGCTCCCCCTTACTATATACTTTGATTTCCTTCTCCCCCTGAGATGTTTTACCCCATTTTTCACTGATCTTCTTCTCCCCCTTTGACATCAATGGCAAAAGGTGTGATCCAGAACCAAAAATTTGTCAAAATGAAAAAAATTTGATGTACTCTGCCGCATATTTACAAGTACAATCTTCATCTTTATATTACATGTATTTGAGAATGTCATTGAATATGTTCTTAATCTATGTCCACTCAATATCCCAACCATTCTTGGCATTATCCAAAATCTGAATGTGTCCACTGAAGAGAAAAACTAGAGTTTCAGCTATTTGTAGATCTGATGATGTGGCAGTTTGTGCAGCAAGCTATGCTTCAGCTACAAGCTTGGTCATCAAATCTAATTTGGGACTGATCAGTCTTCTCAGTTGTCCCATTCTACTCTTTATTTGATACCTTTAATTTATTAAACCATTCAAGTCATTGTGGATGTTGATGACTTGAGCTTCTTGGTTGCTGGGTGATTCATGCACTCGATCAAAGTTTTTAGACATATTCATTAGTTTTCCTTCCAATTCCTTGATCTTTTCTTCTATCTTCTTTGTAACTTCCAGCCATGATAGACAAAATTTATATACATGACCAACTTCTCCAATAGCACTCTGAACATTCTATATCTTATTATCTAGCTGAGCCTTATCATGGGCTATCAACTTTATCAACTCATCTAACCTTTTCTTATTGAATTCTTGTCTAACTTTTGTTTCAATAGATTTTTCAAAAGATTCAAAATGTTTACTTACTGAACTGATAAGTCCTTTGAGTTGGTTGTTTGGAGGCAAGGAGTTGTCTTTCTGATAAGATGGCATCAGCTTCTCCAAAATGCTGGATGCTTCAACAATGAGCTCACTATCCTCAATGCGAGACTTCAACATTTCTTCTTGAGCCTTGGCCTGAACAACTGTGACCAACTTCAGCTTCTATGCTGGTGACATTGTTTCCAAGTTTATTGGACCATGTAGGAATTCTGACTCATCCAAAACTTACTTTCTTTTCTCTAACATGTCTTTCACAGATTCAACAATGTCTCTTGGTATAGGAGTTTCCTCTTTTTGTTCTGGTGGAGGATTTTCCATTACTGACTCTTCCTAAATCTTTTCCTTTTCGGTAACATCCTCAGTTTGTTGTGCCAATGAGGGTCCCATTTGAGAGTCATCAGCAAGTACTTACTTTTCTTCAGACAATCTGTCATCTTTGTTAGTTTCTTGGCCCAAGTTTACTTCCAGAACAGATGAATTATCAGTGTTGTCACATGAAATTGCACCCTGCTTGCAAGGGTTCCAAGCATTCCAATGACACAATGGGAATGATCTCTAAGTGTGGGACTTTGCTAAATGAGATCAGACCTCTGGAGAAGGTCGGCTTCCTTGCCTGATTATCACCTAAAACTACTGAATTTTAGGGAAAAGGGAGAAGTAAAACTTAAAAAATGAAGATTAAAACTTGGAAACAAAGGGTGATGCGCCAGACAGATTGAAAGAGACTTTCACAACACTGAGAAAATGCACAATATGATCAGATATAGCAAATAAACATACACATATTCAAATGACCCTAGCAGAGGTAAGAAGCAATATGATTGAGAGGAATAAAAGAAATTCACAGACAATCATATGCAGATTTACACAGAACTAGAAAATTAGCAAAGGAGGTAAAATAACTTGCATATATCCAATGAAAGGCAAGGTTATAGTATATGAAAACTTTGTTTGGAAACAGAAAGACCAGAATGCCAAAAATTTCCAACCCTATTTACATCTCATGAATGCATATATATAGCATTCCAAACTAACCTAGGTCGGTTACAAAATTCACTCTAAAAGCTGTCTCAGAAAATATCCGCCCCTGAATGACTGTCTATCTGTAGAAGTTATAGCCTCAAATATCTGGCATTGGGCAGATAGAAGATATTTTTAATCTTTAATGCAAACAACTTATTCACCAATCTTCAGCAATGCATAAGTGGGAGATATTTTGATCATGAATGCGAGTAGCTTCCATTACCTGCAGAAATGAATGCAAAAAATATCTACAACCTGCCCCAAAAGTCGCTGAAACATCCAGTCGCCCAAAATATGCAAAGCCAGATTCAAAACTGAAAGGTGACAAAAACCCCTGAAAACCCTGCCAAATGAAAGAGGGGACAAAAACATGCATCTTTTCCTCTTACAGCATGTTGAAATTCGCCAGGATGGAGGAGATACATGCAGTCAAAGTTTCCGTCAACCGCCTATATATATCGCTTTGCATCTGTGTGTATATCACTTGCATTTGCCCCCTGAATCGACATTCAAAAGTCTTCTCTGCAACTCCTTTGTATATGCATGGCGCTTTATATATCGGGCTTGTACATGACTTGTATTTTCAAATTTGCATATACATACAATTCCCTTGTATGTGCGGGCCCGACCTCTTGTATGTTAACTTGCATCTAGTCTTGCATATGAAAATATACAAGCAAATATACAAGCAAAAGATATATACAAAGTGCTTTTACCTTGGCGGACCCCACCATTTGTATCTTTTCCTCTGAATATGCAAACATACAAGCCGCAGACCCCAAAATGACTATTAGCTGTATTTGATTGTTCTGTCGGGTCCGGCTTGTATCACTTTTCCTTGTACATCTCTTTGTATATGCAAATATACAAAGCACCTATACATACAATCCAGACTTGAGACCTGAATATGCTAGATTTGATGTTTGATTCAAGTCTGCCTTGTATACAACCTTTGTATGTCTGACTTTTATATCACAATATACAATCACCCACATACATGCAAGCCACGGACTCAGTGCTACATTCAACCAAAATACATATCCATTTGAAATCTGGATTGCACATTTACGTTGTATCTTTCACTTGTATGTGCAAAATATACAAGCCGCAAATATACAATGCACTGTTCATGACATACATTGCTCTTTATATATACACACTTGTATGTTTGGCCCCTTGTATATTTTACCCGCATCTTTTCTATGTATGTCACCAATATACAAAGGCCACTATATATTGTGGACCCCACTTCTTGTACATTTGGCCTTGTATATTTCACTTGTATGTTTCAATTGTATGTGCAAACATACAATACGAAATATACACTCCCTTTTATATGTGCACTGATGTACATTCCATTGTAGCCGATGCATATTATCTTTATATATCAGCGTGTATGTGTGGACATACAAGCCTATATACATTCTACTATTCATGCTTACTTGTATCTTAGGTGAAGGTCCCTTGTATATTTCACCGATATACATTGCAAAATGTACATTCACCCTTGTATCTTCCAACATACAATCTGCCTTGCATGTGTGCGGGCCCCATCTCTTGTATCTCGGTGATATATAAACACCGTTGTATGTTTGGCCTTCGTATATCAACTTGTATATCCGAATATACAACCTGATATACATAGGCCAAACATACAAGTAGGAATCTTGAAGGAATATTCCTGCGATGTATAACCCGATATGCATATTTTTCCTTGTATATTTCAATTGTATGTTTAAACATACAACACAACATGCATTTGAAACCCGATATACATTGAGGGAATATTCCTGGAATCTGCGATAGATTCCCTCAATGTATATGCATCTTCTAACCCTGATATGCATCTTTTCCTTGTATATTTTTGTATATTGCCGATATACAAGCAAAAAAACTTTGTATATAGCCTTTCAATATTTCTTTGTATGTACAAAGGCAAATGTATATACAAGTATGCATATAAATACAAGTTTATAAAATATGAGAAATCCTAGCGATAGAAAATACTTGAGGCCAAAAGATTTCTGGGTTTTTTGGGTTTTTTGCAGGGAATATTTAGGCAAGAGCTTGGGAATTTTCAACTAGGCATGCATGAGTACTTGGAAGATTTAAGCTTTGTATGGGCATTCTCCAAAGGATTTTCAAGAAAATGCAAGGTGAACTATTTGGCTCTGTGCAGAGGTAAAATAGGTCAACATTTTTGGCGACCTCTATGGAATGTTTGCCTGCTAAACAAAATAGGACCATTGGCCTTAAATATCCATTGGGCATGGAGTCAAGCCTAAATCATGCTAGAAGATTGAAACCTGCCCTCAAAACACAAAAAGGGAAGAGGCCTGCATTCTCCTAATGACAATGCAGCCTGTGCAGAAGCACTTAGGGAAAACAAAAAATCTAAACTAAGGTGCAACAACACTTATTGCAAGCATAGAGACCTAATTTACTGATTTACAAAGCACTCATACCTCAAAACACCTCTTTAGATGTATCCCATTCACTGGGATAAGTAGATTTTGTCTGTTCATGCTTGATAATTGAAATACATTGTGCTCCCTACATTCAGTAATGATAAATGGGCCACTCCATATGTTGTCAAACTTGGAGTGCTTTCCTAGTCTACTTTTCAATTCATCCCATTTGAGCACCATATCACCCATTCTAAAATTTCTGGGGGTGGCCTTTTTGTCAAAATTTCTTTTTGTTTGAGACTGATGATACTCCATGGTCTTCATGGCTTTATCTCTACTTTCTTCAAGCTCCATTAGTTGAGCATATCTAATAGCCATGGGATCTCCTGCTTCAAACATTTCCAGCTGATTCATAATGTCTAGGGCTGGCAGCTCCATAGATATAGGCAATCTTGCCTCTTTTCCATACACTAGTAGATATGGAGAGCTCCCAATAAACCTTTTAGGAGTTATTCTATCTGCCCATAGGGCAAATTTTAGATTAGTGTGCCAGGTCCTCTGGTTATCCTCCATTGATCTTTTAATAATCCTTATGAGATTTTTATTTGTAGATTCAGCCAAACCATTACCCTGTGGGTAATAATTTGATGAAGTATTTAGATAGATCCCATTCTTAATAGTCCAGTCAGTTATTTTCAATCCTACAAAGGCCAAAGCATTATCTAAGATAATAGACTCAGACACTCCAAATCTAGAAACCAAATCATGATAGAAATTTAAAACAACACTTTCATTGGATTCCTTCAGAGCCACTACTTCAGTCCACCTTATGAAATAATATGTAGCTATAAGTATCCACCTGTGGCCTGCACTTGATGGTGGGTTAATAGGACCTATAAAATCAATGCCCCATCATATAAAGGGCTGCTCTATCTAAATTGGCTGCAAAGGTAAAGCTGGCAGCCTTTCTTTGCTGGCGAAGATGGCACACTTTTTACATTTTCTAGCCCACACATGGGCATCCTTAAATAAGCTGGGCCAATAATAGCTAGCTCTCATTACTTTCCAAGCAGTAGTCCTTGGGGCAAAATGACCCCCTGCTATTCCATCATGAAACTCATGAAGTACTTTATCAATCTGATCATAATCAATGCATCTTAGCAATACACCATTAAAATCCTTTCTGAAAGAGATGCCATTTATTAAAACATATGGAATGGATTGTAGTCTAAAATACCTTCTTCTGGTTCTATTTAGACTTGCTGGACATTTACCAGTTTGCAAAAATTGAGTCATGTCATTTACCCAACTGGTTCCTATTGCTGCTGTATCATTCTGATGCTCCTCTTCAATAGTCAGAAGCACCTCATCTTCTTTTTCTATTTCATTCTCTGAACCGGTAGCAAGTTGTTCACTGAGTCCCCTGCCTCTGACAAGCTTGGTTATCTTGATCTCTATGTCATATTCCATGACTTTGGTGATCCAACCAGCCCTTTTCTCATTCACATCTTTACTCAATAGGAACTCCTTCACACTGGGATGAGCGACCATCAAGTGTATCTTGTTATTAGAAACAAGATGTCTAAACTTCTTAAGGCTCCTTATCACTGCCAGGACATGTTTTTCCATGAAGTTATATCACTGCTCATACTCTTTCAGCCCTTGGCTAAAGAAAGCGGTTGGTTTCTTACAATCCTCACTCTCCTGCTATACCAAAATAGCAAAGGTGGTATCCAGGCCGCCATAAGCATACAAGATAAAGCCTTTGGAGAAGTCAGTGTTTACCAGAGTTGGTGCAGCCACTAATGCCTCCTTTATGGACTGGAAGCTATGTTTGGCCTCCTTCATCCAACTGAAGATTTTGTTCTTCTTCAACATAGACGTCAAAGGCTTCAATAGATTTGCAATATCGGGGATAAATCTCCACAGAAAATTAATTCTGCCAATAAAGCTTTGTAGTCCCCTTTTGTGGCTGGGTAAAGGCAGCTCCAGAATAGCTCTTACCCTTTTAGGATCAATGGTAATGCCTTCCTTTGATACAACGTGCCCTAACAGCTTGCCTTCATGCACAACGAATATGCATTTCCTGGGATTGAGAGATATCCCAAATTCTTTGCATCTTTCAAATACCAACCTCAGATGAGATAAATGCTCAGATGTATTGTTGGAAAAAACTGTGATATCATCAAGATATACCAGTACCAATTTATACATCAAACCCTTAAAGGCCATATCCATGGCTCTCTGAAAAGTAGAACTAGCATTTGAGAGGCCAAAAGGCATCCTTCTATAGGCCATGGTGCCCCACTTGGTGGTGAAAGCAGTCTTGAACTGATCCCCTTCCTTGACTAACCCCTGATTGTAACCAAAAAATCCGTCAAGCAAAGAAAATCTTTCTGAGCCAGCTACCACCTACAAAATTTGCTCCATTGAGGGCAACGGGTAGTGATCTTTTAGGGAGGCTCTGTTGAGGTCTCTAAAGTCAACACATAGCCTAATATCTCAATTCTTTTTCCTCACAAGGACAAGGTTGGAGACCCAAGAAGTATGCTTGATTGGAAAAATGATTCTCCCTTCAATTAACTTGGTCAATTATTTAATCATCAGTGGCTCTAATTTTGGATTTAGAGGCCTTTGCTTCTGCCTCACAGGTTTAGTATCTGGTTCTAACTCTATGGTATGCTGGGCAATATGAGGATCGAATCCCTTCAGGTCTAAATAATCCCAAGAAAACACATCTTCAAATTCTTGATAGAGAGCAATAAAAGCTCTTATGTCCTTAGCTGAGCAGATATTACCAATTTTAAGGAGCTTATCTTTGAAAATTTCTAGCTCCTCGTAATGCTCTTCTTTAACCTGCATGCTAGTCTTGCTTTTCTTCAGTTGATCATCTGTACTAAAAATAGATTCCAAGGTTACCAATCCCTTGGGCAACTTGTTTGTTCTCAACTGGACAATTTGATCATTGCCATATTGTTGTTTGAGCTTATCCTGATTTATCACAGAAAATTCATCTTCTTCTAACAAGAAATGCAGGATCTGTTCATCACTTTCAAAAACTTGCCAATGAATATTATTATCAGGTAAAGAGGGCCTATCAACTATTTTTACATGAGGTTGTGCCTTCTCCCTTTGAATGTCACTGGGGATGTCAAACTGAGTCCCAATTGTAGCTAACCTGTCAGCATGGGAGTTCTAATTTCTTGGAATAGAGATCAGATTAAAAGCATCAAATTCTTCAATCATGTCCCACACCCTATGTTTCTAGCATTTCAAAACATCATTTTTTGTAAGATGCAGTCCTCTTACCTGATTTACAATGAGTTCATGATCCCCATACACCTGCAGACATCTTATTTTCCTCTTTCTTGCCCACTGCAAACCTTGAATCAATCCTTCATATTTAACAGTGTTGTTTGTACACGTAAAGGCAAAATGGAAAGAAGAAAAATATTTTTCACCTTGTGGTGACACCAGCATTCCACCACCACTGGATCCATTTCCACTCCTAGAGCCATCAAAATACATTTTCCACACCCCATTTTGCCAGTCTGTCTGTAGCTTTGCATCCTTCACAAGATTTGGTATTGTTGTTTCAGGTTCATGAAGTATATAAACCCCCATACCAGTTTCTTGGATGTGTCCCTCAGGATCATCTACACCATTTTTTGAGGACCACTCCCTTAAGAGTACCTCTGGTATGCTTTCAGCTTGTAGTTCTTGAGCAACAACTAACTCAGGGTCATCAGAAATAATGCAATTTGTGTTAACAACACTAGGTGTGTAAGGCTCTATGTGATGATTTGAAAGTAACTCAGATTTTAAAGTTACTTTGGTGCCATATCTAGTCCTAAAAAATATGTGGGACCAGTCTGAGGATAAATATCCTCCTATCTTGGCTATAAATTCTCTTGATAAGCACATGGCAAAATAAGGAGGTAAATCTATGATGAACACCTCCTATGAAATGGAAACATTTGGGCAAGTGTGCAGAGTGAGACCTAGGTCTTTTATTACACCCACAGTGTTAACAGCTGTGCCATCTAATTGGAGTACACCCTTCTCAAGAGGTTGGTATTTGAGCCCTAATTGGTCTGCAATTTGTTTAGGCATCATAGAACTGCTTGCTCCACTATCCACCATGAAATTATGTACTAACTTGTCTCCAATTACCAATGATACATAAAATGGGAGTGGTTCGGCAGTTTTGTTTGGCTGTTTGCTGTTATCTTGGGATGAATTGGTAAGGACAACCCTATTTGGGTCAACAATTGGATCCTTGGACACTTTCAAATCAAACAAGGCAGATTGCAATGTCTTTTTTGCCCGAGATGGCTAAAGAATCCCACATAGACATTGTCACATTCATCTTCTTCATATTTTCAATAATATTGAAAGATGGAATGGCACTTACCTTCTGATTTGATTTTGTAGCAGCGACCTCTACTTGCAAATGAGGCATCTCCCTTGCTGTTGCTGGGTTAATTCTTTGTAGAATATGGGGAATATGTGATGTAGAAGCACCAACATGTCCTTTCTCTTTATTTGCTACTTGGTCTAACTCATAACCCCTTTTCTTTGCTCTTGTATTTACTACAACTGAGGTGTTATCGTTGTTTATGCCACATAATTCACCTTCTTGCCAGTTCATGAAATCAGAATCACTCTAGGGTTGTTCTTGTTGTTGCACAACCCCATCATTTGGTGTACTTGGCTGTGAGGCTGATACATTTTGCACCATTAAAGCCTGATTTATCACTCCATTTGAATAGGATGCTTGATTGTGTGGCTGATTGCATGGATAGCACCACTCATATTCAACTGCAAGGTTGTTCTGAGTAGGGACTAAGTCTCTTACTGCATTAATAGGTGCTGGATTATAAGGATGAAAAGGCCTTTGATTCACATTTTTCCTGGCACCTTGATAGTTGCTTTGATAAGGTGGCCTATTAGCTTGATATGGCTAATTTTGGCCTTGATATGGCTGTTGATTTTGCCCTTGAGGTTGTGGCTGATAAGGCTGCCTATGTTGGGATTGCTGCTTCTTGATGTTTACTAACTCATTCCCAAAGGTCTGCAAAATATTCTCTATTTTTTTCTGACTATTTTTAATATCTTTCCACTCTTGAGATGAGCTAGAAGCGGCAGGCTCAGGATTGGCAGTACTTGGTAATGCTGCCATAGTAGGTGAAGGGGCAAAATATGGGAGTGGCAAAGGCATTGAAGCTTGAATCTCAGGAAAAATAGGCATTGTTGGTCTGGGTGCTATTTTTTCAGTCTGAATCAGGTTATTCTCTGCCCTAATGGCTAATTCATAAGCATTAGGTAATCTATTACCTCCTAATGATTGGATCATCACTGAAATGTCACTTTTCAGGGCTTTCAAAAAATACAAGAATGCATGCTCAACTGGAGGTCTTACCATGGCAGGGATTCTGTCCCATGTCTTCTGGAATCTAAAATTAAAATCCATCATTTGCTCTTGAGGAGCTCTCTTTATAGTTGTCATTTGTTCAACCAACGATAGATTATCTGATTTGTCTTGGAATTGCTTATTCAATCTATCACCTAGATCATCCTAGGTTCCTATAGTCTGCACCGGTAGACTCCTAAACCATTGCAACACTTTCCCTTTGAATGAGGCAGCCAGCAACCTGATGGCTACATTTTCCTGGGTGACATGATGTACTCCACATAGAGATGCTATGTCTCTAATATGTTCAATAGGAGTAGTCTGATTTTCCCCTGTGAAATAAGGTAGACTCTTCAAAGCTTCCATGGGTATAACATCATGTACAGTCAAATTTAAAAGGTTGCCCCCATCAAAAGCCACGAATGGCTAATTTCTTGTCATCTGAGCAGCTGGGGTAGATTTACTTGAGTTGCTACAGGGACTATAGAAGCAACTAGTCTAAAATTTGGTGGAGTCGAATGTATCCTTTTAGAAGCTGGAGTCCTTGCTATAGCTCTACTTTGCCTTCTAGGTGGTGACAGCTGCAAATAGTCAAATGAGCTTGAACTCCTAGTTTGAATCTTTCTCATAAAACATGTATCAACAAAACTAATCTTTTTCCTCTTCCTCAGTGTGAGTCGCTAGATATGCAACTTTAACCTCTTATAGGTTTGAAATCACTAGCTGCACATCAAAACCAGCGATAAAATTATATGGTCCCACTGGGCGTGCCAGAAATTGTTGTCACATGAAATTGCACCCTGCTTGGAAGGGTTCCAAGCATTCCAATGACACAATGGGAATGATCTCTAAGTGTGGGAATTTGCTAAATGAGATCAGACCTCCGGAGAAGGCCAGTTTCCTTGCCTGATTATCACCTAAAACTACTAAATTTTGGGGAAAAGGGAGAAGTAAAACTTAAAAAATGAAGATTAAAACTTGGAAACAAAGGGTGATGCACCAGATAGATTAAAAGAGACTTTCACAACACTGAGAAAATGCACAATATGATCAGATATAGAAAATAAACATACACAGATTCAAATGACCCTAGCAGAGGCGAGAAATAATATGATTGAGAGGAATAAAAGAAATTCATAGACAATCATATGCAGATTTACACAGAACTAGAAAATCAGCAAAGGAGGTAAAATAACTTGCATATATCTAATGAAAGGCAAGGTTACAGTATATGAAAACTCTGTTTGGAAATAGAAAGACCAAAATGACAAAAATTCCCAACCCTATTTACATCTCATGAATGCATATATATAGCATTCCAAACTAACCTAGGTCGGTTACAAAATTTTCTCTAAAAGCTATCTTAGAAAATATCTGCCCCTGAATGACTGTCTATTTGCAGAAGTTATGGCCTCAAATATCTGGCACTGGGCAGATAGAAAGATATTTTTAATCTTTAATGCAAACAACTTATTCACTAATCTTCAGCAATGCATAAGTGGGAGATATTTTGATCATGAATGCAAGCAGTTTCCATTACCTGTAGAAATGAATGCAAAAAATATCTACAACCTACCCCAAAAGTCACTGAAACATCCGGTCGCCCAAAATATGCAAAGCCAGATTCAAAACTGAAAGGTGACAAAAACCTTTAAAAACCCTACCAAATGAAAGAGGGGACAAAAACATGCATCTTTTCCTCTTGCAGCATGTTGAAATTCACCAGGATGGAGGAGATACAGGCGGTCAAAGTTTCGATCAACCACCTGTATATATCGTTCTGCATCTGTGTGTATATCGCTTGCATTTGCCGCCTGAATTGGCATTCAAAAGTCTTCTCTGCAACTCCTTTGTATATGCATGGCGCTTTATATATCAGGCTTGTACATGCCTTGTATTTTCAAATTTGCATATACATACAATTCCCTTGTATGTGCGGGCCCCACCTCTTGTATGTTAACTTGCATCTAGTCTTGTATATGAAAATATACAAGAAAACATTCAAGCAGAAGATACATACAAAGTGCTTATACCTTGGTGGACCCCACTATTTGTATCTCCTCCTCTGAATATGCAAACATACAAGCCGCGGACCCCAAAATGACTATTAGTTGTATTTGATTGTTCTGTCAGGTCCAGCTTGTATCACTTTTCCTTGTACATCTCTTTGTATATGCAAATATACAAAGCACCTATACATATAATCTAGACTTGAGACCTGAATATGCTGGATTTGATGTTCGATTCAAGTCCGCCTTGTATACAACCTTTGTATGTCTGACTTGTATATCGCAATATATAATCGCCCACATACATGCAAGCGCGGACTCGGTGCTGCATTCAACCAAAATGTCTATCCATTTGAAATCCGGCTTAAACATTTACTTTGTATCTTTCACTTGTATGTGCAAAATATACAAGCCGCAAATATACAATGCACTATTCATGACATACATTGCTCTTTATATATACGCACTTGTATGTTTGGCCCCTTGTATATTTTACCTGCATCTTTTCTATGTATGTCGCTAATATACAAAGGCCCCTCTATATTGTGGACCCCACTTTTTGTACATTTGGCCTTGTATATTTCACTTGTATGTTTCATTTGTATGCGCAAACATACAATACGAAATATATATTCCCTTTTGTATGTGCGCTGATGTACATTCCACTGTAGCCGATGCATATTATCTTTGTATATTAGCTTGTATGTGCAGACATACAAGCCTATATGCATTCTACTGTTCATGCTTACTTGTATCTTAAGTGAAGGTCCCTTGTATATTCCACCGATATACATTGCAAAATGTACATTCACCCTTGTATCTTCCAACATACAATCTGCCTTGCATGTGTGGGGGCCCCATCTCTTGTATCTCGGCGATATACAAACACGCTTGTATGTTTGGCCTTTGTATATCAACTTGTATATCCGAATATACAACCCGATATACATAGGCCAAACATACAAGCAGGAATCTTGAAGGAATATTCCCACGATGTATAACCCGATATGCATATTTTTCCTTGTATATTTCAATTGTATGTTTAAACATACAACACAACATGCATTTGAAACTGGATATACATTCAGAGAATATTCCTAGAATTTGCGATAGATTCTCTCAATGTATATGCATCTTCTAAGCCCGATATGCATCTTTTCCTTGTATATTTTTGTACATTGCCGATATACAAGAAAAAAAACTTTGTATATAGCCTTTGCATATTTCTTTGTATGTACAAAGGTGAATGTATATACAAGTATGCATACAAATACAAGTTTATAAAATATGAGAAATCCCAGCGATAGAAAATACTTGAGGCCAAAAGATTTCTGGGTTTTTTGCAGGGAATATTTAGCCAAGAGCTTGGGAATTTTCAACTAGGCATGCATGAGTACTTGGAAGATTTAAGCTTTGTATGGGCATTCTCCAAAGGATTTTCAAGAAAATGCAAGGTGAACTATTTGGCTCTCGGCAGAGGTAAAATAGGTCAACAATCAGCAACATCATTCTCTTCATTGACACATGTAGTGGGAAGATTATGTTGCTTAAGAGCTTCCAAAATAATTTCCTCTGTTTCTTTCACCACCTTATCAATCTCACCCATCATTAATAAATTCATCCTCATTTTTTTCTGAACTGGTCCTTGGTCTCCTTGGAGATCAGGTCTTCTTCTTTCAGAGTAATTTCTAGACATAATCTAGTTATCACATGTTTTCTTAGCTCAATATCCTTAGCTCTAGTAGTCTCCTTTCTGATGCTCAGAATATTTGCTAGGCTTTCAGGGAGATCAGAGATGATCTCAATAAGAGCCCTGTTGAAGATGTTTAGATATTTCACAGTGGCTTCTTCCAAGCTTCTTTAATCAACATCACCATATCCATCATAGGGTTCAATCATGGGCTTCAGATTACCATCAACTGTGATATCTTTTATTACATCTGTAGGAGTTAGAGGCTTTTCTTTTCTCTATCTTTTACTAGATTTTTCTTTTCCAAAGGGTTTTTCTTTAATGCTTCCGGAGGCTTTGACTACCTCATCTTTCATCTTCTTGACCTCTTCATCAGACTTTGTTTCTTCTTCATCCTTTCCACCAATACTAACATATAATCTTCTTCCCTTCATCATTTTCCTCTTCATGTCTTTGACAGAGGATTCTTTAGATGTTTTCTCTAGGTTTATTGATGATGTGGCACCAGAGGAGGTAGCAGAGCTCCTAGTGGTCCTTTGGACCTTTTCTGGTTTGTTCTGTTTCATCTAAGATTCTTCCAAAGCTTGTACTGGTTCACTCTTTTGTTTTGCTTCTATTTTCTCCGCCTTTTCCCCAACTTCTTTTAGTTGTTCTTTGGTAATACCATACCTTGCAGCGATTTCTTCTACTTCTCTTCTCACTTTCCTAGTGGATTCTAGTTTTTTGAGTTCAACATACAATTTTACAGATAGTTCTTCATATGTACCAAACCTTTCTTCCTTCATGTCCTTAGGTTTACTTAGCATATGTTGGGCATAGTTGTCCAATACTTGACCATCCACTTCATACCCCATGGGCATGATCCAAACTATTCTGGGCTCAACAGCCTCCATTAAACATTGGTCCTTGGTGACCATGAAACAAATGGTATCTCTATATTTCTCAACAATTTCCCTAGGTATTCTTTCCCTTGACTGCATCATGTTTTGAAAGTTCTTGAAAAACCCCCATAGAACTGCTTTTTGCTCATTGTGACTACCTAGATTGCTAAGAGAATTTCTTATTTGAACATCTACTAGTTGATTAGTTAACCAAATCAAGCCCTTGTGATTAGGGAACTCATTCAGAAAATAGAAGAATAAACAGATAATAAGCATACCAAATTTGAAGGGATAGTTCTTGCTTTCCTTGATCTTTTTCAGGTTGTCCATTAGATGTTGTCAGAGCAATTCATAGATGTCATAATCAACATTCTCCTTAATCATTTGATAGGCTGTGTAAATGGATGTGCCTAAAACAGAGTTTTCTCGGTTGGTGAAATAAACTTTGTATCCCAACACCATTGAGGCAAATCTCACAGCATGATCCTCAATATCATTTATTGTCAATGATCTCTTATCAAATTTTTCTCTGGTAGCTGTACTTACTGTATCATTCTTCATGACTTTCAATAGTGGTATTGATCTGGTAGAGCATAATCCAGTGACTTCCCTAATAGTATATTTTGTAATCTTAAAGGGTTGCCCCTTTCCTAACCACATGAACTCATAATGAATCCTACTTAGCATGTATCGAACCCATTCGTCCTCAGCAAATGCAGGAAACACTGCATATTAGATGAATTTCTTTTCTTCCAAGAATTTGTATTCTTCTTTCAGGTGGAAGTGATCACCACTTAAATGATTTTGAAATAAGTCTGTGAATCTACTGTCACCGTGCTCATCTAGGGCTACATGATTATATGCCCTGACGTCTTCCACATATAAAACTCTATTTGGTATACTCGAGAAAGCACCTATTTGATCAATTTTAGTTGCTTTGCAAGGATTCTTCTTGAATTTGGGTCAAGGACACTCAGAGATATCAACAACTAAAGGATTTGCCATTTCTTTGCAATAAATTCACAGTTAGATGAATACCTTGTTTCACCGAGTTAGGGTTTCCTTTTCTCCAAAATACTTCAAGCTCTTCAAATCTTGGTTGTCATTGCTCAAAGTCTACTCCAATATCTCTAAATACTTGAGGGTTTCAAGTGCAAAGTGATTTTGAAACCAAACAAGTTCCCTTTTATCCTTTGCATGACTTAACCTAAGCTATCATAAATGCTCAGTCCCAAAAAGCTATTAAATCCCTTCACTGTAGAATACAGTCGATTAGGATTACTCTGCAATACGCCGCATTGACCCTTTTTCTTCTAGATTTTCTTTTGAAAGATTTGTCACATCAGATTTCATCATACACTTTTCATGCCTGATTCTGGAACCCACTTTTTGGCTAGGGGATTTGGATTTTCAACACTGCTCCCCCTGAGTTAGAGCTCTCAATTTACTTCTCGGAGGAAGTGTCTACACCAGATGCTAGTGCGGATCCATCCTTAACCTCATTTACATCCTTTTTAATCCAGATCATACTCATCTCATTCTTGGTTCTCATTGGATCAACCTTTTCTTTTCCCTTATCATTCCTCTACTCTATTTTTCTTTCTTCAGCATAGTAATTTCTTTTCATATTCTTGCTTCTATAGAATCTTGCAACATGTCCAAATTTGTTGCAATTGAAGCATACAATGTTTCCTTGTTCTTGATTTCTTCCTCTGAATGAATTCATCCTTGATCTGCAAAGATTAGCCATGTGTCCAAGTCTATTGCATGTGAAACACTTGCCATTGAAGAATTAACCATTTCTAGAATAGTTTGGCATATTTCTTGACATACTTCTGCACTCATTTGCTTTATGACCAATCTTTTTGCAATTGAAACATTTACTAGAGAAAGATGGAACATTTTGATTCATTCTACTTCTACACTGAGTAGCCCTATGACCATGCTTATTACATTTATAATAGTGACCATTGAAGGATAGGTACCTCTGAGCATTTGGTTGTCTAACCAGAGCTCTTCTAGGTTTACTTCTTTAATTTCTGAACTGGTATCCTTTGTTTTACCTTGACTCATTGTTTATTTGACTAGATTTTGAAATTTCTCCTTTCTCAAATTCTAAACCTTGCTTGTCGTCAACACTCTTTTGGCTAGCAATAATTTCATCAGGCTTTGCAGTACTTATATTAAATTTTTCTTCAAAGCTTCTGGCTTTTTCCAAATCTTTTTTTAGACTTACAATTTCATTTTCAAGCATTGCACAATCTTCTGATCTGTTCTTCACAATTAAATTCAGATCATCTTCTGCTCTTGTTCTTTCTATAAATTCTTCCAATTCATTCAAGGCTTTATTTGCTGATATCAATTGGTCATTAACTTCTTTGTATTTGTCTTTAAATTTCTTGACTTGTTCTTTTATCTTTAAGATGCATTCATTAGCTTGTTACAAGTTTTCTTTCAAATCCTCGACTTCTGCTTCAAAATTTTCAAGATCCATAAGAGTTGCTTCTAGTTGCTTGTTTTTTTCATAATTTCTAAATCTTCTTGTTACCATGACCATACTATCCCGAGTCTTCCTTAAGCTGTTAGACTTTTTCCAAGGAACCTTGCTCTGATACCAATTGTTGAATGTCAGGAACACTGAGGGGGGGGTGAATCAGTGTTCTAAAAATCTTTTGATGCGCTTTAACTTTCAACCATTTTCCAAAATTAATTAAACAAAGGCACAACATGCATATGAACAACAACCATAAAAACATGACACATGGACACCAAGATTTTTATGTGGAAAACCCAAAATGGGAAAAACCACGGAGAGGATTAGCTCTCAAATATATATTGCAATCTTTACATATAATGATGTTTAGGCTTGGTCACTCCATGGGCCTGGAACATGCTGGCTCACTGCCATGAAGTACAACTAGGTCTAGCAGGCTCACTGCCTCAACCCTAAACCTAGCAAGATTATAATAAGGGTTGATAAACCCTAATGGAGGCCCACTGCCAGGATCACTGCCTTGATGAACAAGGCTCACTACCAAGTACAAAGCAAATTGCATATGAAAACTAAATACTGCATAGGCATTTGTCACTATGCTAGGGTACAGTCATTTAGCAACTAAATTCTGAATCCCAAGTCTTCATTCTCACTAATCTGTGTCACTGCTCAGCTATTCGCATATTCCCATCAATCCACACACATCCACATGTCTTCTCAACTGAAATTCATCGCTCATATATGTAATGTCAGAAAATGTCCCCTTGGGGGCTTTTCCCTCATAAGGTTTAGCTCCCAGGTCTCTTAGCTACATTTTGGACATCTTAAATCATAATTTGACATCTTGATGGAATGAACCCTAGGCATCATGAAAAATGGGACCTAGGGGGACCCCTTGAACCTAACCCTACCCAAAATAGGGGGGAGGACTTGGGTGCCCATGCCCTAGTCCTGCCCTATTTTGGGTCAGGCCCAAATTTCTAGTGTTGGTTTATGACCATTATTTGGTCCCTTGGCTGACATGGTAAGTTTGAATTTACGAAATCTTGGTGGGAGTGCTTGTAGTTGCATATAAAAGCATGTTTATGCATTCATTTGTAAACTAGGTAATCATTAGATGAGCATTGGCATTCTAGAAGTGATTCAAGGCTTTCATTGTGTTGCAAGAGAAGATTTGTGTTGTCTATGTGTTTGTGTTTGCATATTTGAGCATCCATCTCCTCATGGAATGAAGAGCTTCTTCCTCCCATGAGATTTTTACTACAAGGTGATATATATTGTGATTATTGAGAATTTATCATTTGGTTTTTGCCTCTATCACCCTAGGCACGTACTCTCTATCTGACAATGGTGTTTGGAAGGCTTGAATGTCTCTCTGGGGCTTGACTGAGGCAAGCCTCTAAACACCACAACCCCCCTCCCAAAGTTTTCATGATTGCAAGTTACAGGTTGGAGTTACAGACAAAGTGAAGTTGCAAGAGGGTACAATAGAGTGTTGGGATTGCAAATTAGTGAAGAAAAGGACACCCTAGACTTGGGCACCCGCTCATTAGTCCACAAAGTTCCACAACAAGAAAATCTCTGGTACTACAGATATAAGTTGCAGACCTTGTTTCCAGATCTCGACAAAAAGTAGGGCCTAGGACTTGGACACCCACTCTTTAGTCCCTAACTTTTCTACCTTTGGACCCTAAAAATAGGTGCACAATTATTTGATATTTTACATTTGTCTGTAGCAGCATTTTTTATTATTCATCTGTTTACTGTCGTATTTGCATAATTAAGGTTTTAAGGTGTAATTGAGCATAAGCGAAGGAAATTGACAATCTAATCATAAAAATCCAAGTTTCCCTACATCTCAATAGTGACTTAGGGTATGATAGTACATTGCAACTTGACCCTAGGTCCTTGAATGTAAGGGTGAAAGGAGGATATACAACAAAACTAGTCAAACATCAACTATCCAAAAATCACCCTTTACATTTCGGTGAAACCATGTTATTGGACTTGTTTGTACCTTGTTGAGTGTTGTGCTTCATATTTTCATTGATTTCATTCATTCATATAGTCATTTATCTTATTGCATTGGAAAACTTACAAAAAAATTGAAAAATTGGAAAAAATAGAAAAAATTGCATGCTAGGGTTTCTATTTTGTATCAATTAATTGGAATTTCATCAAATTTTTTATTTTTGCATTAGATATGTGTTATCACCCAGTTTTGCACCCTTGCATACAGTTGTGAAACCTCTGCAAACTGGAATAACATGGGAATGATCTCTAAGTGTGGGACTTTGCTAAATGAGACCAAACCTCTGGAAAAGGTCGGCTTCCTTGTCTTGTTATCACCTAAAACTATTGAATTCTGGGGAAAAAGGTAGAGAGAATGCTTGTAATAAAAATGAATAAAAGCTTGAAAACATAAGAGGGTGATACACCAGACAGATTTAAAGAAACTTCCACAACACTGAGAAGATGCACAATATAATCAAATACAACAAGTAGGTATACACAGGTTAGATGACTCTAGCAGAGGTGAGAAGCAATATGATTGAGAGGAATGAAACATTCACAGACAAACCATATGTAGATTCACACAGAACTAGAAAAATCAGTTAAAGAGGTAAAATTAACTTGCATATATTCAATGGAAAGGCACAGTTACAACATATGAAAACTCTGTTTGGAAACAGAAAAGCCTTAATGCCAAAAAATTTCCAACCTTATTTACAACATTTGAATGCATATATATAGCATTCCAAAGCTATCCTAAGTCAGTTACAAAATTTGCTCCATGAGCTGGAAATGAAAATATCTCTCTCGATGACTGTCCAGCTACAAGAGTTATGGCGTCAAAATCTGGAACTGGGCGGATGGGGAGATATTTTTAGTCTTGAATGCAAGCAGCCTACTCATCGATCTTCAGTAGAAAAGATGAAAATATTTGGAAGAGGAAGGTGGGAAGATATTTCTGACCATCAATGCGAGTTGTATCATCTTTGTGCAGCAATGAATGCCCCAAAAATATCTTCATCTGCTGAAAGTCATTGCTGAAACGTTCAGTTGCCCAAATTATGCATCCTCAGATCTGAAAATTGAAAATTGGAAAATTCCCCAAAAAACCTGCTCAAATGAAAGAGGAGGCAAAAACATGCACTTTTGCCTCTTATAGCAGGTCGAAATTCGCAAAAATGGAGATACAGGCGGTCAAACTTTCGGTCAACTGCCTGTATATACTGCATTTGCATCCCTGTGTATATCGCTGCATCTTGGCGCCTAAATCGGCACTCAAAAATTCATTCTGCAACTCCTTTGCATATGCATGGCGCCTTGCATATCGGGCTCTGTATATGCCTTGTATGTTCGAAATTGTATATACATATAATTTCCCCTTGTATATGTGGTCCCTACCACTTGTATCTCCTCTGCATATGCAAAATACAAGCTGCGGACCTCAAAACACCATTAGCTACTTTTCATTGTTCCGCCAGATCTAGCTTGTATATTTTCTCCTTGTACATTTCTTCTTGTATATTGCGAAATATACAAACACTTATTCATACAAAGCGGACTCCAAACTCTTATGTGCCAAAAATGATCTTTGATTCAAATCTGCCTTGTATATCGCAATGCATCTTTGACTTGTATATCGCAATATACAAGTGCCATATACATACAAATCAGACCCCAACTGACCTTTAAGTATATTTGATTACCGGTCGGGTCCGGCTTGCATCTCCACTCTTTGTATTTTTTCTTGTATCTCGCAATATACAAATGGCCTCATACATACAAAATGGACCCAGAGCCTGAATGAGGCAGAAATGATATCCATTTGAAATCTGGCTTGTACATGCTCTTTTGTATGTCGAGACATACAAACACCTTTTATACAAGGCGGACCCGAGAACAACATAGAATAGATTGAAACTTCTATTCGGGTCCGGATTGTATATGTTTCTTTGTATATCGGCTTGTATGTGTGGACATACAAGTCGATATACATTCCACTGTAGCATTTGAATCTTTGTATGCATATGATATACAAACCTCTTTGTATCTTCACAGGACTCACCATTTGTATCTCTGAGATATACAAACTCCTTTGTATATTTCCCATGGCACTTTTTGCATGCAATTTCATTTGTAAACCTGCGGGCCCCACCTTTTGTATGTTCGGCCTTGTATAATTATTTGCATGTTTGATTGTATGTAGAAGACATACAATGCGAAATATACATCTCCTTTTATCCTTGAGCCGATACATATCTGCTGTAGCAGATGTATGTTTCCTTGTACATTGGCCCTGTATGAAAACATACAATCAAATATACAAACCCCTTTGTATCTTCATGGGAATCTTTGAAGGAATATTCCCGCAATGTATCACTTGTATGTAGGAGACATACAAACCTCTTTGTTGTATCTATGTGGGGCCCACATCAAGCATCTTGGCGATATATAAAAGCTTTTGTATATCTCTTGCAGCAATCTCTTGTATATTCCCCGCGGCACTATAGCAAATGTACATTGGGCTTGTATGACAAATATGCAATGCAATATACAAACCTCTAGACATGCGAACAGGGAATCTTTGAGGAATATTCCCACAATGTATCTTTTCCTTGTATATTTCCTCTTGTATATTGCGAACATACAAAGTAATATACAAGCCTCCTGACATACAGCTGTGGAATATTCTAGGGAATATGCCACAAATGTACATTTGCCTTTGTATATTTAGCGAATGTATATTTGCTTGTATGTGTGAACATACAAAGCAAATATACAAGTGCTAAACATACAAATGGGGAATCTTCAAGGAATATGCCATGAATGCATATTTATACATTGCATGTTTCTCTTGTATCTTTCCTTGCATATCGCCGATATACAAACGGGGAATATTCTCGAGGACCTGTGGAAGATTCCCTGAATGTATATGCATTTCCCTGGCCCGTTATACATTAAAAAATGTATAAAATTAATTTTTTCAACATTTCCTAAGGCCGATAGAGATTTTCAAGCCCACCAAATGCATATTTGAACTGTATGTTGACCAAAACTTTGACCATCAATAACTTCTTTATTTGGCCGAATTTCAGGGTACTGTAAAAAGCAAACCTGCCTATTTTTTCAAGCTCTTTCCAATGGTAAGGTTTTTTTAGGCAATTTGGCACTTTTTATTTTTTTGGCAACATTTTCCAAAGGCTTTTCAAGGAAAATACCAGGCTGACTATTTGGCTCTGGTCAGAGGAAAAAATGGGTCAACAATTTGGCGACCTCTATGGGATGTTTGCCTGCTAAATAGTTGGATCAGTGGCCTATACATCCATTGGGCATAGAGTCACACATAGACTAAAATATAGATATTTCTGACCTTAGCAAAACAAGATAGAAGCAATGGAGAACACTTGGAAGGCCCAACCAAGACAAAATGTTGAAAGCAAACTCTTTCAACTATGCTAGACAACATTTAGGGAAAGCAAAAGAAGATCTAAACTAATGTGCAGCAGCACTTATTGAAAGCATAGAGACCTAATTTCCTGATTTACAAGGCACTCATACCTCAAAACACCTCTTTAGGTGTATCCCATTGACCAGGATAGGCAGATTTTGTCCATCCATATTTGATAACTAAAATGCATTGTGCTCCTTGCATTCAGTAATGAGAAATGGGCCACTCCACATGTTGTCAAATTTGGAGTGCTTTCCAGGCCTACTCTTCAATTCATCCCATTTGAGCACCATATCACCTTCTCTAAAGATCTTGGGGGTGGCCTTCTGATCAAAATTTTTTTTTGTTTGAAGCTGATGATATTCCATAGTCTTCATAGCCTTGTCTCTGATTTCTTCAAGCTCCATAAGCTGAGCATATCTGACAGCCATGGGATCTTCCTCTTCAAACATTTCTAGCTGATTCATGATGTCTAGTGCTGGTAGTTCTATAGAGATAGGCAATCTTGCTTCCTTCCCATATACTAACTTATATGGAGAGTTTCCAATGGACCTCTTAGGAGTTATTTTGTCTGCCCATAAGGCATATTTCAAATTAGTGTGCCAGGTCCTCTGGTTGTCCTCCATCGATCTTTTAATAATCCTTATGAGATTTTTGTTGGTAGACTCAACCAAACCATTACCCTGTGGGTAATAATTAGAAGAAGTATTCAGATAGATTCCATTTTTGACAGCCCAATTAGTTATCTTTAGGCCAACAAAGGCTAAAGCATTGTCAGAAATTATTGACTTAGGCACTCCAAACCTGGAAATCAAGTCATGATAAAAATTTAAAACATCATTTTCATTTGATTCCTTTAGAGCTACTGCTTCAGTCCATCTTGTGAAAAAATCTGTAGCTATAAGAATCCACTTGTGGCTTGCACTTGATGGTGGATTGATGGGTCCTATGAAGTCAACACCCCATCTCATGAAGGGTTGCTCTATTTGAATTGGCCGTAGAAGTAAGGCTGGCAGCCTCTCCTTTCCTGCAAAAACGGCACACTTTACACATTTCCTTGCCCATGCATGGGCATCCTTAAATAAGCTGGGCCAGTAATAGCCAGCTCTCATTACTTTCCAAGCGGTAGTCTTTGGGGCAAAATGACCCCCCGTTGCTCCATCATGAAATTCATGTAGTACCTTGTCAGTCTAATCTTCATCAATGCACCTTAACAATACACCACTAAAGTCCTTTCTAAAAAGGATACCATTTATTAAAGCATAGGGAACTGATTGCAGTCTATAATATCTTCTTTTAGTTCTATCTAGACCTACTAGATATTTGCCAGTTTGCAAAAATTTAGTCATATCAGTAACCCAGCCTGTGTTCACTACTGCTACATTATCTTGAGGTGCATCCTCAATGGTAAAAAGTATCTCATCCTCCTTATTGGAACTAGTAGCGAGCTGCTCGCTGAGTCCTTTGCCTCTGACAAGCTTGGTTACTTGGATATCCACGTCATATTCCATGACCTTGGTGATCCAACTGGCTCTTTTCTCATTTATATCTTTGCTCAATAGGAACTCCTTCACGCTGGAATGAGCCACCATTAAATGTATCTTGTTATTAGAAAAAAGATGCCAAAATTTTTTGAGGCTCTGTATCACTGCAAGGATGTGCTTCTTAATAAAGCTGTATCTTTGCTCATATTCTTCCAGCCCCTGACTAAAAAAAGCAATTGGCTGCTCGAAGCCGCTACTCTGCTTCTGCACTAAAATCGTAGAGATTATATCTAGGCCACCATAAGCATACAAAATAAAATCTTTGGAAAAGTCAGGATGTACCAAGGTTGGCGCAACTAACAATGCTTCTTTTATAGACTCAAAACTGAGTCTGGCCTCTTTTGTCTAATTAAAGGCTATATTCTTTTTCAACATGGATGTCAAAGGTTTCAAAAGGTTTGCGATATCAGGGATGAACCTTTGCAGAAAATTAATTCTGCCAATAAAACTTTGTAATCCCTTCTTATGACTTGGTAAAGGTAGCTCCAAAATGGCCCTTACTCTTTCGGCATCAATAGTAATGCCTTCTTTTGAGACAACGTGCCCTAATAGTTTGCCTTCATGGACAGCAAAAATGCATTTGCTTGGATTAAGGGATATCCCAAACTCTCGGCATCTCTCAAAAATTTGCCTCAAGTGGGATAAATGTTCAAATGCATTCTTGGAAAAAATTGTTATATCATCTAGATACACCAACACCAGTTTGTATAGAAAACCCTTGAATGCCATATCCATGGCTCTTTGAAAGGTCGAGCCAACGTTAGAAAGACCAAAAGGCATCCTCCTGTAGGCCATGGTGCCCCACTTGGTAGTGAAAGCAGTTTTGAACTGATCCTCCTCCTTGACTAACACCTGATTGTAACCAGAAAATCTGTCAAGCAAAGAAAATCTCTCCAAGCCATCCACTACTTGTAAAATCTGCTCCATTGATGGAAGTGGGTAGTGGTCTTTTAGGGAGGCTCTGTTGAGGTCCCTGAAATCAACACACAACCTGATTTTTCCATTCTTCTTCCTCATAGGGACAAGGTTTGAGACCCAAGAAGTATGCTTGATGGGAAAAATGATCTTTCCCTCAATTAGCTGAGTCAATTCTTCAATCATCAGGGGTTCTAGCTTTGGATTTAGGGGCCTCTGCCTCTACCTTATAGGCTTGGCACCTGGTTCCAATTCTATGGTGTGCTAGGCAATATGAGGATCAAATCCCTTTAGGTCTGAATAATCCCAAGAAAATACCTCCTTAAATTCTTGACAAAGAGCAATAAAAGCTCTCCTGTCCTCAGCTGAACAGATTTTACCTATTTGAGGAGTTTTCCCTTAAAAATTTCTAACTCCTCATAATGTTCCTCTTTTATTTGCATACCAGTCTTAGTCTTCTTCATCTGATCATTGGTACCAAAAATAGACTCCAAAGTCACCAATCCCTTGGGCAGCTTATTTGTCTTCAGCTGAATAATCTGATCATTGCCATACTGTTGTTTGAGTTTATCCTGATTCATCATGGAAAACTCATCTTCCTCTAACAAGAATCTCAAAATCTGTTCATCACTATCAAAGACCTGCCAATGAACATTATTGTTGGGGATAGAGGGTCTGTCCACTATTTTTATATGAGGCTGCATTTTCTCCTTTTGAATGTCACTAGGGATGTCAAACTGTGCCCCAATTGCAGTCAATCTATCAGCATGGGAGTTTTGATTTCTTGGAATGGAAATCAGATTAAAAGCACCAAACTCCTCTATCATGTTCCATACCCTATGCTTATAGCACTTCAAGGTATCATTTTTGGTAAGATGCAGTCCTCTTACCTGATTTACAATTAGTTCATTGTCCCCAAATACTTGCAAATAGCCTATTTTCCTCTTTCTCGCCCATTGCAAACCCTGAATTAATCCTTCATATTCAACAGTGTTGTTTGTACATGCAAAGGCAAAACGGAAAGAAGAAAAATATTTTTCACCTTGTGGGGATACAAGCATTACACCACCACCAGATCCATTTATGCTCCTAGAGCCATCAAAAAACATTTTTCATACTTCTCCTTGCTGCCCGGTCTGTTGTTCTACATCCTTTACCATACTTGGAATTGCTGCCTCAGGCTCATGAAGTATATAGACCCCCATACCATTTTCTTGAATATGTGTTTCAGGATCATCTACAACATCTTGTGAGGACCATTCCCTTAATAACACCTCTGGTATACTGTTAGCTTGTAACTCTTGAGCCGCCACAAGTTCAGGATCATCAGAAATAATGTGATTTGCATTAACCACACTTGGTGTATAGGGCTCTATGTGATGATTAGAAAGCAATTCAGATCTTAGGGTCACCTTAGTGCCATATCTGGTCCTAAAAAACATATGGGACCAGTCAGAGGATAGGTATCCTCCTATTTTGGCTATGAATTCTCTTGATAGGCACATGGCAAAATAGGGGGCAAATCAATAATGAAGACCTCTTGGCAAATGGAAACATTGGGGCAGGTATGTAGAGTAAGACCTAGGTCTTTTATTACACCCACAGTACTAATAGCTGTGCCATCTAATTGGAGTACACCCTTCTCAAGAGGCCGGTACTTGAGTCCTAATTGGTCTGCAATTTGTTTAGGCATCACAGAACTGCTTGCTCCACTATCCACCATGCAATTATGAACTAATTTATATCCAATTATCAATGATATATAGAATGGGAGTGGCTTAGTACTTTTGTTAAGCTGTTTGCTGTTATCCTCAAAGGAATTAGTAAGGATAGCCCTATTTGGGTCAACAGTTGTATCTTTGGTCACCTTCAAATCAAACAAGGCAGATTGCAATGTCTTTTTGGCCTGGGATGGCTAAAGAATCCCACATAGACATTGTCACATTCATCATTTTCATATTTTCAATAATATTGAAAGGTGGAATGGCACTCACCTTCTGATTTGATTTTGTAGCAGCGACGTCTGGTTGTAAATGAGGCATCTCCCTTGCTTTTGTTGGGTCATTTCTTTGTAGAATATGGGGAATTTGGGGTGCAGGAACATTAGTAGACGCTTTTCCTTTATTTGTTTCTTGTTCTACCTCATAACCCCTTGTCTTTGCTCTTGTATTTGCTGCAACTGAGGTGTTATCGTTGTTTATGCCACAAAATTCACCCTACTGCCAATTCATGAAGGCAGAATCACTCTGAGGTTGTTCCTGTTGTTACACAGCCCCATCATTTGGTGTACTTGGCTGTGAGGCTGACACATTTTGCACCATTAACACCTAATTTATGACTCCATTTGAGCATGCTGCTTGACTGTGTGGCTGATTGCATGGTAGCACCACTCATATTTAACTGCGAGGTTGTTCTGAGCAGGGACAAGGTCCCTTACGGTGTTAATAGGTGCTGGATTATAAGGCAGAAAAGGCCTTTGATTTACATTTTGTCTGGTACCTTGATAGTTTCTTTGATAAGGTGGCCTATTAGCTTGATACGACTGATTTTGGCCTTGAAATGGTTGATTCTGCCCCTGGCTAGATTGCTGATAAGGCTGATAGGGCCTTTGGGGCTGTTGCTTCTTTATGCTTACTAGTTCATTTCCAAAAGTTTGGAGGATACCCTCAATCTTTTGTTGACTATTTTTAATCTCTCTCAACTCTTGAGATGAACTAGAGACAGCAGGTTCAGAATTAGCAATATTTGGTAATGCTGCGATAGTAGGCCCAGGGGGAAAACATAGAATTGGCAAAGGCATAGAAGCCTAAATCTCAAGAAAGATAGGCACTGGTGGTCTGGGTACTATTTTTCTAGCCTGAATGAGATTATTCTCTGCCCTAATTGTTAATTCATACGCATTTGGTAAATTAATACCTCCTAGTGATTGAATCATTACTGAAATATCACTATTTAGGGCTTTCAAAAAATATAGAAATGCATATTCAGCTGGAGGTCTTACCATGGCAGGGATTCTGTCCCATGTCTTTTGAAATCTAAATTTAAAATCCATCATTTGCTCTTGCGGAGCTTTCTTTATGGTGGTCATTTGTTCGACCAATAATAGATTATCTAATTTTTCTTGAAATTGCTTATTTAATTTCTCTCCTAGCTCATCCCAGGTTCCTATAGTTTGCACTGGTAGACTCCTGAACCATTGCAATGCCTTCCCCGTGAAAGAGGCAGCCAGCAATATGATGGCTACATTCTCCTGAGTGACATGATGAACCCCACACAAAGATTCTGTCTCTAATGTGCTCGATCGGAGTAGTCTAATTTTCCCCTGTGAAATAGGGTAGATTCTTCAAAGTTGCCATTGGTATCACATCATGCACTGTTAGATTCAAAGGACTCCCCCCATCAAAATTCACAAATGGTTGATTTCTTACCATCTGAAGAGTTGTAGGTAGATTCGCTTGAGTTACTGTGGGAACTACAGAAGCAACTGGTCTGAATCCTGGTGGAGTTGACTGTACTCTTTTGGAAACTAGAGTCCTTGCTGCAGCTCTGCTCGGTCTTCTAGGTGGAGAGAGCTGCAAATATTCGAATGATCCTAAACTTGAACTCATGGTTTGTACCTTTCTCATAAAAATGTAATGGCAGAACTGATCCACTTGTCCTTTCCTCAGTCTAAGTCACCAGATGTATAAATTTTAACCTCTTAAAGGTCTGTAATTACTGGTTGCACATCAAAACCAGCAATAATAGCTATTAATTTGATTATTACTCTGATCTCTCAGGTCCCATCGGGCATGCCAAAGTTGTTATCACCCAGTTTTGCACCCTTGCATATAGGTGTGAAACCTCTGCAAACTGGAATAACATGGGAATGATCTCTAAGTGTGGGACTTTGCTAAATGAGACCAAACCTCCGGAGAAGGCTGGCTTCCTTGTCTTGTTATCACCTAAAACTATTGAATTTTGGGGAAAAAGGGAGAGAGAATGCTTGTAATAAAAATGAATAAAAGCTTGAAAACATAAGAGGGTGATACACCAGACAGATTTAAAGAAACTTCCACAACACTGAGAAGATGCAGAATATAATCAAATACAACAAGTAGGTATACACATGTTAGATGACTCTAGTAGAGGTGAGAAGCAATATGATTGAGAGGAATGAAACATTCACAGACAAACCATATGCAGATTCACACAGAACTAGAAAAATCAGTTAAAGAGGTAAAATTAACTTGCATATATTCAATGGAAAGGCACGGTTACAGCATATGAAAACTCTGTTTGGAAACAGAAAAGCCTTAATGCCAAAAAATTTCTAACCTTATTTACAACATTTGAATGCATATATATAGCATTCCAAAGCTATCCTAAGTCAGTTACAAAATTTGCTCCATGAGCTGGAAATGAAAATATCTCTCTCGATGACTGTCCAGCTACAAGAGTTATGGCGTCAAAATCTGGAACTGGGCGGATGGGGAGATATTTTTAGTCTTGAATGCAAGTAGCCTACTCATCGATCTTCAGTAGAAAAGATGAAAATATTTGGAAGAGGAAGGTGGGAAGATATTTCTGACCATCAATGCGAGTTGTATCATCTTTGTGCAGCAATGAATGCCCCAAAAATATCTTCATCTGCTGAAAGTCGTCGCTGAAACGTTTAGTTGCCCAAATTATGTATCCTCAGATCTGAAAATTGAAAATTGGAAAATTCCCCAAAAAAACTTGCTCAAATGAAAGAGGAGACAAAAACATGCACTTTTCCCTCTTACAGCAGGTCAAAATTCACAAAAATGGAGGAGATACAGGCGGTCAAACTTTCGGTCAACTGCCTGTATATACTGCATTTGCATCCCTGTGTATATCGCTGCATCTTGGCACCTAAATCGGCACTCAAAAATTCATTCTGCAACTCCTTTGCATATGCATGGCGCCTTGCATATCGGGCTCTGTATATGCCTTGTATGTTCGAAATTGTATATACATATAATTTCCCCTTGTATATGTGGTCCCTACCACTTGTATCTCCTCTGCATATGCAAAATACAAGCTGCGGACCTCAAAACACCATTAGCTGCTTTTCATTGTTCCGCCAGATCTAGCTTGTATATTTTCTCCTTGTACATTTCTTCTTGTATATTGCGAAATATACAAACACTTATTCATACAAAGAGGACTCCAGACTCTTATGTGCCAAAAATGATCCTTGATTCAAATCCGCCTTGTATATCGCAATGCATCTTTGACTTGTATATCGCAATATACAAGTGCCATATACATACAAATCAGACCCCAACTGACCTTTAAGTATATTTGATTACCGGTCGGGTCCGGCTTGCATCTCCACTCTTTGTATTTTTTCTTGTATATCGCAATATACAAATGGCCTCATACATACAAAATGGACCCAGAGCCTGAATAAGGCAGAAATGATATCCATTTGAAATCCGGCTTGTACATGCTCTTTTGTATGTCAAGACATACAAACACCTTTTATACAAGGTAGACCCAAGAACAACATAGAATAGATTGAAACTTCTATTCGGGTCCGGATTGTATATGTTTCCTTATATATCGGCTTGTATGTGTGGACATACAAGCCGATATACATTCCACTGTAGCACTTGAATCTTTGTATGTATATGATATACAAACCTCTTTGTATCTTCACAGGACCCACCATTTGTATCTCTGAGATATACAAACTCCTTTGTATATTTCCTCGTGGCACTTCTTGCATGCAATTTCATTTGTAAACCTACGGGCCCCACCTTTTGTATGTTCGGCCTGGTATAATTCTTTGCATGTTCGATTGTATGTAGAAGACATACAATGTGAAATATACATCTCCTTTTATCCTTGAGCTGATACATATCTACTGTAGTAGATGTATGTTTCCTTGTACATTGGCCCTGTATGAAAACATACAATCAAATATACAAACCCCTTTGTATCTTCATGGGAATCTTTGAAGGAATATCTGCAATGTATCACTTGTATGTAATGCAGAGGAATATGGGATGCAAGGAAGAGGAATCGATTCAACAAGGCTCAACCACACCTATAGGTCCAAAACCAAGTCCTTCATGGAAAAATGGGAACAGTGGAAAGGAATCTTTGTTTGCCCATGGAAGTATTGTATTGGGGTACCAAATGACTCATCCCACCCATTGGTTAAGGCAGATCACTCCCGGAACATGCACGCACTTCACAAATCCTCTAAATGGCTTGTATCCCTAGAAAAAGAGAACATTCCTCTTATCTTTTTGGATAGACCTTCAAATGTCAACCTAAGACATGCATTAGATACCTATTATGCCTCCCCATAGAATACTTCAAGATGGGTATAGGTTACTTTAGAAAATGTGCTCTAAAAACGGACTGGTAATTCTTCTACAAGGGTTCAAACTCAAAAATTTCATTGTGAAATGCCATGAACAGTCATTCATAACTTCCACATGAACAAAAATGAAGTTGATCGCTTCAGTCAGATTGTAGATAACATAGGTACAGACATTTTCCCCAAGTTACATAAAGATCTAACGGTGGAAACAAAAGTTGACATTTTTCCCAAAACGGGTTACCCTAAATCAGGGTTTTGATAGTTTTTACTAAAAATGCAATAACTAACTTAAAACAAAACCAATCTGCATGAAATGAAAAGGAAATGGAGGGTGATTGTCTGTACTATCACTTACAACACTTGCATGTGCCTATGAGTCCGTACAGATCTGTACAAGGGCTGAAAACAACAAATTTCTGAAGAAAATACAGAAAACAGTGCCTTTTTACTATTCCATTTCATTCCTTCAATCACCCATGAATTTCTAAAGGTAAACAAGGCCTTTTAAAGGCATTACAATGTGTCTTTTCAATTTCCAACTATTGATTTGGGATGAACCAAGAGCCAAATGACTCTTCACATTCTAAGTTTTTACATTGTTTTGAAAGATAACTTTCCTAATTTGCAAATGAAGACAAACCTAGAACATTTAACCTTCCTAATGACTTCATCCTCTGAAATATGACATAATTTATCTTATTACAATATTGAACCATTCAAATTTTATCCAACTCCTATGGAAGTCTCAATTTGTCAAGGTGCTCCTGCACCATACAACCAACCAACAAAATTTCTAAGTCCCTTGGAAATGTAACAGCAACAAAAGTTTTTTTCCTCTGTCTTTATCTTCAATCTTCTCAGCTTCAATCTTCAAATCTTCATATCAAAAGAAAGGTAACCAACCAACCAACAGAACAAACTACCAACATCTTTAGGCTCCTTCTACTCCCTTCAGTGGAGTACTCTTCAGGCTGCAACATCAAGTGCTTCTTCAATCAAGAATCCATCTCTCTCACTGCTTCACAACAAACCAAGTCACCAAACCATTCATCTCACCCAACAGCAGATCTTGGTGATGCACCTACCACTCTCTCCTTAGTGGTTTCTCTATGCACCCTTATCCAGCCTAATCTCCATTGGAGAATGGTCATGACAGATCTCATCTTGTTTGCCCACACACACAACCTCAGAAAACATCCTTCTGCAGTTAGATGGACCAAGCACTTGCAACCAAACAACTTAGCAAATAATGGTCACCAACATATCATATTCTTCACCTTAGAAATAACATCTCCTCCTAGAGATTTTGCTAGCTCTGATACCAATCTAATGCAGAGGAATATGGGATGCAAGGAAGAGGAATCGATTCAACAAGGCTCAACCACACCTATAGGTCCAAAACCAACTCCTTCATGGAAAAGTGGGAACAATGGAAAGGAATCTTTGTTTTCCCATGGAAAGGTTGTATTGGGGTACCAAATGACTCATCCCACCCATTGGTTAAGGCAGATCACTCCCAGAACATGCACTTATTTCACAAATCCTCTAAATGACTTGTATCCCTAGAAAAAGAGAACAGTCCTCTTATCTTTTTGCATAGACCTTCAAATGTCAACCTAAGACATGCATTAGATACCCATTATGCCTCCCCACAGTATACTCCAAGATGGGTATAGGTTACTTTGGAAAATGTGCTCTAAAAATGGACTGGTAATTCTGCTACAAGGGTTCAAACTCAGAAATTTCACTGTGAAATGCCATGAACAGTCATTCATAACTTCCACACGAACAAAAATGAAGTCGATCGCTTCAGTCAAATTGTAGATAACATAGGTATAGACATTTTCCCCAAGTTACATAAAGATCTAACGGTGGAAACAAAAGTTATGACATTTTTCCCAAAACGGGTTACCCTAAATCAGGGTTTTGATAGTTTTTACTAAAAATGCAATAACTAACTTAAAACAAAACCAATCTGCATGAAACGAAAAGGAAATGGAGGGTGATTGTCTATACTATCACTTACATACACTTGCATGTGCCTATGAGTCCATACAGATCTGTACAAGGGCTGAAAATAGCAAATTTCTGAAGAAAATACAGAAAACAGTGCCTTTTTACTATTCCATTTCATTCCTTCAATCACCCACGAATTTCTAAAGGTAAACAAGGCCTTTTAAAGGAATTACAATGTGTCTTTTCAGTTTCCAACTACTGATTTGGGATGAACCAAGAGCCAAATGACTCTTCACATTCCAAATTTTTACATTGTTTTGAAAGATAACTTTCCTAATTTGCAAATGAAGACAAACCTAGAACATTTAACCTTCCTAATGACTTCATCCTCTAAAATATGACATAATTTATCTTATTACAATATTGAACCATTCAAATTTTATCCAACTCCTATGGAAGTCTCAATTTGTCAAGGTGCTCCTGCACCCGTATGTAGGAGACATACAAACCTCTTTGTTGTATCTGCGCGGGCCCCACATCAAGCATCTTGGCGATATACAAAAGCTTTTGTATATCTCTTGCAACAATCTCTTGTATATTCCCCGTGGCACTGTAGCAAATATACATTGGGCTTGTATATCGCAAATATACAAGCGCTAAACATACAAATGGGGAATCTTCGAGGAATATGCCATGAATGCATATTTATACATTGCATGTTTCTCTTGTATCTTTCCTTGCATATCGTTGATATACAAACGGGGAATATTCCCGAGGCCCTGTGGAAGATTTCCTAAATGTATATGCATTTCCCTGGCCCGATATACATTCAAAAATGTATAAAACTTAATTTTTTCAACATTTCCTAAGGCCGATAGAGATTTTCAAGCCCGCCAAATGCATATTTGAACTGTATGTTGACCAAAACTTTGACCGTCAATAACTTCTTTATTTGGCTGAATTTTAGGGTACTGTAAAAAGCAAACCTGCCTATTTTTTCAAGCTCTTTCCAATGGTAAGGTTTTTTTTAAGCAATTTGGCACTTTTTATTTTTTTTGGCAACATTTTCCAAAGGCTTTTCAAGGAAAATACCAGGTTGACTATTTGGCTCTGGTCAGAGGAAAAAATGGGTCAACAATATGATTTAAATTGTAGAAAACTACAAAAAATTCAATAGCTTATATTACATTTTCATCATAAAATTGGTAGGGTTTTGTTGAAAATTGTAAATTTTGCATATAACCTTGTAATTCCAAAATCTAGGGTTTGTGGGTAAAATCTTGTTTCACATTTTTCTACTGATTTTAGAGACTCGTTCAAATTTGCATTTGGATATAGTCTTGCATTTTATAACAAATTTGTATTTAGATTTTAAAAATTTGCATTTTTGCATAGAAAAAGTCAACAAAAACTAGCATTTTCATTGATTTTTCACTAGATTTGCATTAGCATTTTGCATGTTATAGATTGGAAATCACTTTCAGATCTGAGTGTATTTCATTTTCATCATAAATCTTCTTGCAAAACATTCATACATCATTTTGTGTCAAGATCTCAAACCTAGGGCTTCAAAAACATTGATTTTCACTAGATTTGGCCTTATCGACTCTCTAAATTTGCACCATAGGCATGTTGTGAAAGATATTTTTTCACTAATTGGTTGTCATCAGGGTAATAATTTTCTCCGCCTCCTATAAATCTTCACAACACCTTTTTATCGGGCTCTTGTATTGAAAATTTGGTGAAAAACTACACATTTTTGCTATTTTTGCCATAGGGTTTGGCCTAGTTTGCACTCCAAGTGTGTTGTAATAAATTTTATGGATTTAGGTGACTGATATCATTGCTATTATTTTCTTCACGTCCCAAAATTATTTACAACACCCCTTTTGCTAGGTCTTGGAATTGAAAAACCGTGAAAAATTGCCTATTTTTGCTATATTTTCACTAGGGGTTGACCTTGAGTGGCACTAAAAGTGTGTTGTGATAGATATTTTTGCATTAAGAGGCTGTTATTACTATATAATTTTATATCCATCATCATTTTCCTCACAACACCCTTTGTCATGCTCTTTTGCATTGAGATTTGGTGAAAACCCACATATTTTAGTGTATTTTCACTAGGTTTTGGTCTATAATCATCTTAGATTTGCATCAAGAGTGTGTTGTGAAGGATCTTATTGCTATATTGGACTGATATAAGACATATAATTTTCTTCCCCTAATCAAAATCCTTCTAACACCTTTTATTTCATTCATTGGCATTGAAAAAGTATTTAAAAAAAATCAAGCATTTTAAGTCATTCTTGCATATAGTTTTGCACTTGACTTGTGCATAACTTTTGAAAAAACATTTGAAATCTGATTTGGCACTCATGGCCTTATCTTCTCAATTCTATTTGGAATATTTACATGCATTTATCACAAAATTTGAAAATCTCTATAAATTTCTTAGCATGCATCCTCATGTCATTACCTATATACAAGCTATGTACAACAAGGATATATTTGTGTCCTCTTCCTTCGAAATCCTTGACTATGTATCTGATCTTAACAAATTCATGTCTCTTATCAATACATACCCTTGGGTAGTAGAAGAATTGATAAAACACATTTGAAGGAAGAGCATGACACTTCTCTTAATAGTTTGGAATTGACAGCTAAAACAAATGGAGATGATATTCATGTTAAGGTCCACCCTTTGTTGTCCCCTCAGGGATAAGGATGTGATCAAAATACATTAGACAGACAAATATAACAACCTATACCCCTTTCTCGCATTCAAATTTGGGAAGATGGCAACCTCCTTGATGATTTATTTGATGATGAGACTTAGCCCGGAGGACCCTCCAGGTAAGTATCTCTAACCCTTTATCTCTCTCGTGATGTGCTTCTCTTGTGATGTGTTATGTGTTGTTTAGGCCTCCTAGGATGACCCCTGATTCTCTTGTAAGATCCGGGATACTAGGAGACCGCCTCTATTGTGACCTTCTTCTATTTGTATCATCATTCTTCTACATTGCCTCTCTCTCTGATTTCATTGTTGTGTGTTGTGTCTTGTGGACATAGCATCATGGTTGGTGACACTGGGGGCACCCTCCTACGTGATTGTTCCTAAGACACTTATTTCTCCTCTCTTATTTATTGTTTCCCTTCCTATAGTGTTTTTATCTAACGAACGGATAACAAAAATCATTTATACTGATGTAGACCTAGCATCCCTTTCGTGAGAAATAAAAAATTGGACTTAGCTCCTAATATGGCGATGGGGTTGTATATCTTATCTGACGCTTGGCTAGTGGAAGCACTCATGCTTTCTGCGTAGTGATTTTGATGGTGTTCTATCTCATATACAAATCATAACAATACTTTTTCTCTGTACACTTTGTCTATCTTGAATCTTGCATACCTCAGATGTTATATGCATTAATGTTGTTGTTTTTATGTGGACACTAACATGTTTCTTGCAAGGATGTGTTTGTGGGAACATTTGGCGATTGTAACATACATGTCACCTCTGGGGGGCATGGGCTTTGCAAAAGTCCATGTTCCCTTGTGTGTTTTCTTCCTACCTTAAAGTGCTTGATATTGATACCTAATATCAACCACCTTAAGGTGGGGACATATATAAGGTAAGTTGTCTGTTGTAGATGTTAGCAATGTGTTTGTCCTTAGGTGCAGTTTAAAGACCTGCATGATGAGTGCATCCTACATCCTAGGTTTGTTTGCAATCAATCAATGAATCATATAAGCCCTCTGCAGAGGTGGGATATCATGCACATATCCTTTTTAACTTAAGCCCTCTGTGGAGGTGGGGATGGTGTACTTCTCATGCACAGATTACATCATCTTGTCATTTTCAAAAGTCCTCATTGGGAGGCGGGGAGCGGTTCTATGACTAACTCAACCCTTAAGCATGTCTTCAATGATTTTTGTGGCGAAGCCCAATCATCGGTGTGTGCATGTAATGTGCTTGAGATGGTGTTGAACCTAGAAATAGGGACACTCCATCTCTTGTCTACCGTGTTTTCTCCATGTCTTCAAAGTGTGTGTTCGACATGCTTTCTTTGTGTGGCATGTTTTTTGCCCCATATGTAGTTTAAAGACCTGCACGATGAGTGCATCCTACATTTTGGGAGGTTTTGCATGTCTTGTGTGTGTGTTGTCCCATACACAGTTTAAAGACCTATGCAAATGAGTGTATCCTATATTATGGGAGGTTTGTTTACTTTCCTATACTTGCATCTGCATTTCATATATATGAGAAAAAGAAAAGAAAAGAGATCACTCCTATCTTCTATGCATTAATTTGTCTTCCATGCTTTCAATGTTTTCTCCATGTTTTGCATGACTGTAACTGTCTTTTCCATGTTTTGCATGCCTATCATTGTATTCAATGTGTCTGGCATGTCTTCTCCATGCTTGGCGTGTTTTCTATGTTTGTTGACCATACTTAAATGCATGTATTAGCCTCACGTTTATACATACATTAAAGTGGGGGCTAAATGTAATGTCAGAAAATGTCCCCTTGGGGGCTTTTCCCTCATAAGGTTTAGCTCCTGGGTCTCTTAGCTGCATTTAGGACATCTTACATAATAATTTGACATCCCAATGGAATGAACCCTGGGTATCATGACAAATGGGACCTAGGGGGACCCCTTGAACCTAACCCTGCCCAAAATAGGGGGGAGGACTTGGGCACCCGCGCCCTAGTCTTGCCCTATTTTGGGCTAGGGCCAAATTTCTAGTGTCAGTTTATGACCATTATTTGGTCCCTTGGCCGACACGGTAAGTTTGAATTTATGAAATCTTGGCGGGAGTGTTTGTAGTTGCATATAAAAGCATGTTTAGGCATTCATTTGTAAACTAGATAATCATTAGATGAGCATTGGCATTCTAGAAGTGATTCAAGGATTTCATTGTGTTGTAAGAGAAGATTTGTGTTGTCTATGTGTTTGTGTTTACAGATTTGAGCATCATCTCCTCATGGAATGAAGAGCTTCTTCCTCCCATGAGATCTTCACTACAAGGTGATATCTATTATGATTATTGAGCATTTATCATTTGGTTTTTGCCTCTTCTTCCCTAGGCATGCACTCTCTATCTAAAAATGGTGTTTGGAAGGCTTGAATGTCTCTTTGGGGCTTGACTGAGGTAAGCCTCTAAACACTACAACCCCCTCCCAAAGTTTTCACAATTGCAAGTTATAGGTTGGAGTTGCAGATAAAGTGAAGTTACAGGAGGGTACACCAGAGTGTTGGGATTGCATATCAGTGAAGAAAAGGACACCCTAGACTTGGACGCCCACTCATTAGTCCTCAAAGTTCCGCAACGGGAAAATCTCTGGTACTACAGATATAGGTTGCAGACCTTGTTTCCAGATCTCGACAAAAAGTAGGGCCTTGGACTTGGGCACCTGCTCTTTAGTCCCTGACTTTTCTGCCTTCGGACCTCAAAAATAGGTGCACAGTTATTTGATATTTTTACATCTGCCTATAGAAGCATTTTCTGTTATTCATCTGTTTACTATTGTATTTGCATAATTAGGGTTTTAAGGTGTAGCTGAGCATAAGAGAAGGAAATTGACAATCTAATCATAAAAGTCCAAGTTTCTCTACATCTCAATAGTGACCTAGGGTATGATAGTACATTGCAACTTGACCCTAGGTCCTTGAATGTAAGGGTGAAAGGAGGATATACACCAAAACTAGTCAAACATCAACTATCCAAAAATCACCCTTTACAATATATATCTGCATCATGATTTGATCCATAATCAGGTCGGCATCCAAGAAGTGAAACATGTACATAGAAAGGTGTAGCTTGTCAGCTCAATCCAGTGCTCTACATGTTATGCAGACCCAAATCTTTGCCCAAACGTGTTCAAATAGGTTGGCTCTAATCATTCAATCACTTAAATAGATCCTTCACACACTATCTCTTCTTCGCACAATGATTTATCATATTAGTCAGCCTGTTCCTTAAGAGCATGCTTAACAAGTTCATTTGTAGACTTACAATTTTATTGCGGATCACAAAACACTTCCAAATCATATCAAGGAATCTTTACACATTCCTAATCTTACCCTTAGAACTGCAAGGCATGATATCATCTTGCAGAGAAATGTGGACCATTACAACTCAGACTCTATCTCTGTCAAACACTATACCAATACTCAACATCTTGTAACTATCTTTCTGGTGGACTTAAGATCTCACAACTCTGGAATTAGACACTTCATACAAGTGTTCACCAAACCTTAAAACCACATAACAAAATACTCAATTGTGGAGGAATGTAGACCATTACAATGTGCCCTGTTCACTGTCTCTGCTATACCTCTGTTCACCCGGACTTAGATAATTCTTCCAAATGACTTCCGGAGGAAGTCAGGACTTAATCTTTGGAGCATAGTACCATCAAACAATTACTAACATCATTCCTGAACTGCATTACCAGATCATCATCTATGGAAGCACATTGATCCACTAATTGTCCTTTACTTTGTACATACCCATACTTGGTCACTTCTGCCAACTGGACCTATCAACCAGATCTGAATTCCAATATGACCTTCTAGAGTTATCTCTTCCTATCATGGTGATAAGATCTTTGAGCCTTGTTGCCATCAATGACAACATACAAGTCCATACCGGAGCAGTGTCTCTTGCCAACACCCCCACCTTAAAGTGGTTGATCTTTCTTATTGGTATCATCAAACACATTTAAGGTAAAGTGAAAACATGCAAGGGAACAAGAGCTTTCGCAAATCCCATGCCCCAAAGTGACATATACTTGCAATCACCAAATGTTCCCACAAACACACACGTTAGTATCACATTCTAATCATCAACAATATTTATTTATAGAAATAAGGTAACATACCACATAAACAAACCAAGGCTATACTTGTGGGTTTGAATCTGAGTATAGCCATGAGGTTATACTTCAGGTATCTCAGAACCAAGTGTAGCAACAAGGTGAGATACAAAACGATCAAAAGTGTATAGAAGCAGATTAGAGTATTGCAAAGCTTTTGTTACAAGAATCTTCACAACACAACACATGATCATGACATGAGGTGATTCTACTAGTCAAGTGTCAGTAATATATCAACCCCATCTTCATATATGCACTGGGTCCATTTTATTCTTGCTATATGGATGAACAATCCTTATCAGTATTTATTTGTTATCGTCGTCTGCCAACTAGCAGAGTCACTGAAGAATATAAACACTAAAAATGTGAGAGGAGATGAAGGTGACTTAGATTCACAACATGGGAAGATACCCCCAAGACATCCTCCACAACGTTATTCCCCCAAGGCACCACACACAACAATTACAATAAGAGGAAGGGGAGTAGAAGAATAGATAAACAAATAGAAGAAGTGTCACAACAAAGGTGGTCTCCTTGTATCCTTGACCTTATAAAAGTATCAAGGGTCATCCAAAGAGACCTAAACAACATTTAACACAACACGGGGGAACACACACAACACATAAGAGGAGGCCACCCGTGAGAGCCATTCAAAGAGGTGCTACATCAAAGGTGGCTAAAAGGGGGAGAAATACTTACCTATGAGAAGATGCAACCGCGGTTGTCTTTGAGCAAATCATCTTCCTCCCAATCTTGAATACGAGAGGAGATAGGTACATAGGGTACTATGGCCCAATTTGAAACTTCATCTTTTAATTCTTTGTCTTTTAGGTCTTCTTTTGATTCAATTTCTATCGATGAGATGTTTTCTTGTTGAGGTGATACATGTCAGGCTAAATCTTGTCATTTTCTCCTTTCTCTTGCATTTTGATTCATTCTTGTCTTGTTAGTGATATTTGCAAAAGGAGTCTCATGACTTTCCACATTCTTTGACATTTTGGAAGAGGAAGTGATGAGCCAAATATATGACTCATCTATTTCATTATATTTCTTGTTCTAAGAAAATTTATCAAAACACTATGGCATATATATTTACATATTATTATAATTATGTTTATCTTTTGGATGGATTAGGCACATGTTTGGTTTTCATTTCCTTTGATGAAATCTCTTAACTTATTTACTTGAATTACATTTTCAAAATGAATATCTTATGAATTGTGGTAGAAGTGGTTTGTGTTTGCATGGGGATTATTTTAGTAAGACTTCTAGTGGTCTTCGGATCCTCTGGAGCCCCCTTTTTTCTTCTGTGAAGAACCCAAACTCCAAACGGCTCTAAATACCATTACCCTCCAATAGATTCATCCTCCCCTCAAGTTGATGACTATTACTGGTTGATCCTAGGGCTACCCAAAAGGCCTAGCAATGCAAACATGACTCATGACTCAATTAAGGTAGTTGTTATAATCTAAATCCCCACATCACTCCACTTTAGTGACTAATCGAAGTAGTTGCTAATTGGCGTCAGTTCTAACTGAAGTCACTTCCACCAAACACCACACCCTTTTAGGGAATCACTCAAGTTCGCCAATAGCCAAGTCGATACAAATCCTTGATCTTCAGAAACCCACAGTGGAATCATCAATGTAATAAATAAGCAACTAGCTTCAAGTCCAGTTCGTTGTAGTTAGAATTGCTATTAGTTATTTCCTTTCAATAAAGCTCAAATGTATAAATAGGAGCAAATCATCTCTCTAAGTTAGTTCCATTTTTTCATAGATAATTGTTCACCAAATTGTGTTTCCAGCAGTAGGAAAACTCCTTGTTTTCAGGCATGTACTTTCGTCCATTCTTTGGACTATGATTGAATGCAAATGAAGGGGGAATTCTTCTGAAAGAGTTAGTTGAGCAAAGAGGATCATCTCCAGCTAGGAAAGTAGGTCCTGCTTCCCCATTTTAGAGGAGATCTCATGGTATTTTCATGTTTGTTGAATTCTGTTATGTCTTCTGTTTAGTTAGCTTTACACTTGTGTACATGTGATGTGTGTTTCACTTTTGTGTGATTGTTAGTTAAGTTGTTCCCTACAAGATCAGTTTATAAGTTCTAAAATAGACTTGTCATTCAGTAGCACTGTCATATTCAGAGTATTTCATTGTTGTAGCTTAACAAGTAGAGGCAGTTTATTTTTATTTACTTTTCTAGCAAGTGTGTTTATTTTCCAGCAAGCTAGAATAGTTTCTTTCACTACAATTGTGTTTATTTTTAGCAAAGTGTGTTTATTTTCCAGCAAGCTAGAATATTTCCTTTCATTGCATGTGTGTATATTTCCAAAGCAAATAGATAGATTTTCATTTCTGTATGACCTTTCATTTCTGCAAGATCGATAGACCAAGTCCCATCCATGAACCATTCAACCAAACCCCCCATACCAAAGAGTCTTATCGTAGATCACTCTAGACACCTTTGGATTAATAAAATTAAATGATGATGCATTAACAAACACTACTTCGACCCTCATCAATTTTAGCACCATTGCCGGGGATGATCTACAAATCATTTTAGGTTTAAGGTGTTGATAAGACTTTTGATCCATTAGTTTATGAGAAGACCTAGGGATGCCTTAGGTCAATTCATCAAGCAAACTATAGCTAATACATCTCTGGAATCGCGTTTAGAAGAACCTCTAGATCATCTGATCAATCAAGGATCACCTATACTATTAGAGTCTCCCAATTAATCTACTACATCTTCAACAATGGGTGACAATGGTGGTAACCATTAGGAACCAGTTAATAATAAAACATTCTCTTATCCAATCTCCATCATTCCTGAGAGAAACGAACCTTCTATGAAAAATATATCTCCTACATTTCTACCCACATTTAGGGGAAAAACTTCTGAAGATCCAGACCAATTCCTATTTGAATTCAAGGTCCTTTGCCAAACTTATGATTATGCCACAGATAACCAAAAATTAAAACTGTTTCCTTCCACTCTTAAGGAGTCAGCATTATGATGGTTCATGGTTTTGACTACAGACTTTGTCACTACCTGGGATGAAATAGAAACCATTTTTCTTGACAAATATTAGGATTACTGTAGAGTTAGGGACTGAAAAGATGAACTCTTCTGCATGAAACAAATGGAAGATGAAAATTTGGAGGATTATGTGGATAGATTTTTATTTGTCCATAGGAGGTGTGGAAACAATCTAGATGAGGAATTAAGTAAAACTATTTTTCTAAGAGGAATTGATGATGAGATCAGGGAAATCTTAAACCTGATGGGTAAGGGAGATATTAACAAAAAAACTTTTGCAAAAATGGTAGAAGTTTGTAGAAACTATTCTTGCACTAGGACAGGTAAAAGAATACTAAAAAGGGGTAGTACCAATGATGTTACACAAGTAATGGAAGAACTAGCAAACCTCAAAACTAACATCCTACTTCATTTGAATACCACTTTGGATGACATGCAAGCTACTAAAAAGACCACTGAACCCTTGGCTATTTATTGCCCTCATTGTAGAGAAAAGCATCAACTTAGGGAATGTCCCTTAAATCAAACTGAGTTGTGTAAGATATGTGAGAAAAATCACACTACAAATGAGTGTGGCCTGCTTCCTAAAATTAAAAACAGATTGAAAAAAGTTCTGACTGATGAGGAAGAGCTAAATTTTATTGGCCAGAAATAACCTAATTACAGATTTAATCAGTTTCAGAACCAATATGCTCTAAGAGGCCCATCAAATTGGGGTACAAACTCTTATAATGGGCCTTGGAGAGGCCCAATGCAAATGCCAATGCAATGGGGACCTGTATGGCCTCAACAAGATTGGACAAATCAATCTTGGAACAACCCTCAATGGTCAAATGAGCAACAATATTCACAACAGTGGGCACTTCAATATAACCAGAGGAGATTTAGAAACCAACCCCAAGCCTTACTCCACGGACCCTCACAACTTGCAAATTTAAACTCCAATGAACAAGTAAACCAACCATCGATGCCTGCTCAGCCAGTTCTGAATCCTAAGAATAATAGGCCACAACAACAGGTGTACAACATTGACCCAAATATAGCCACCCTAAATGTAGTGGAGATTAATGACATCCAACTTTGATCTAGGAACATTCCTGTAACCATTCCTAATAAGGAAGTCACTAAAGAAGAAGAAGTAATCCCCAAAGTTGATAGACAACAACAAAATGAGAAGGCTGAAGCAAGGGATTCAGAAGAAATTCTGAAGGAGACCTTTGTTCCATTCCCAGAATGATTAAAATAGGTCCCTCTGAAATCTAAAGAAAGCCAACTCTTACATGATGACTCCCAATTAATTAAGGAACTCATAAAGATACACATCGAAGTCCCTTTGTTATAGGCAATAAAAGATATTCTTGAGATAAACCAGACCATTAAGAGTTTGTGTCTAAAACTTCCAGACAGAAAACAAAAATTACCCAATACCATTCAAGTAGATGGGAAACTTGCCGATGTCCTATCAGGCAAGCTAATTCCTCAAAAATATGGAGATCCTGGGAGCCCTGTCATTATAGTGGACATAAAAGGGGTTTTGGTTTCAAATGTTCTGATTGATCTGGGAGTTGCCATTAATGTAATGACATTAGATACTGTAGAAGCATTGGTACTAACACATGTTTAGCCAACATCAACTATGTTACAACTGGCAGACCTATCTATCACAAAACTAGAAGGAATTATGGAGGATATCATAGTTACTATCAATACCTGGGATTACTTAATTGATTTCCTCATCCTTCAGACTAGAAAGAAATGCTCAGGGTACCCAATAATACTGGGTAGACGTTAGTTGGCTACCGCAGCAGCCCTTATTGACTGTCAATTAGGAAACATGACTATTTCAAATGGGAAGAAGCTGAAAGAACTTTCCATGTATCCCCATGCCAAACCATTCTTACAATATGAAAATAAACCATGGATAGATGACCTGATAGATTCTGATGAAGAAGATGCCTCCTCACTAGCAATGGTAACAATTGCAGAACATTTCAAAGAGTGTAATGAGGAATATAAAGAGTTGGAATCAAACAATGAAACCTCTTTATACAGTGTCACCCAGTAAGAGGTCTCCAGATGGTTCTAGAGAGATCTGAGAGGATCTATCAAGGCATTCCACTGTCCCTATTTTGAACAAATTACCTCCCACTTAAGTTATCAACAAGCAAACATGTTACACTAGATTGTGCCTCACCTTTGTCCATTAAATACTCTATTAAGTCCTTACAAAGACCTTCTTTCTATTCATAATGGTACAAAGAAAATCACTATCCAAACCAACAAACAACTCTCTATCAGTAGTTGGTTAACAGAGGCAGAAGAAATTCGGTTGACAAATCTTTTGCAAAATCATACCCAAGATTTTGCATGGGAATACAAGGACATGAAAGGGATACACCCCAATGTATGTACACACCATATTTACATGGAAGATATTTGTCCTGTTAGGCAACCCCAACAGAGAATCAATCCAACCTTGAGAGATATAGTGAAGGAAGAAATAGAGAAACTATTGCAGGTAGGATTCATCTACCCCATTTATGATAGCCAGTGGGTATTGCCATTGGTTATAGTACCAAAATAAATGGCAAGTGGCGAGTATGCATCAACTATAGAGAATTGAACAAAGCCACTAAGAAAGACTATTTCTCACTTCCCTTCATTGACCAGGTGCTGGATAACCTGGCTGGTAGTCGCTATTTTTCCTTCCTGGATGGATTTAGTGGCTACAATTAGATCCAAATGGCTCTGGAAGATTAGGATAAGACTACCTTCACATGTCCATGAGGGACATTTGCTTACAGAGTTTTTCCATTTAGATTATGCAATGCACCAGTCATGTTTCAACATGTTGTGCTGGCAATTTTCACTTCTAGCAAATACGTGCGTGGATGTTTATATGGACGATTTTACAGTGCATGGAAAAACTTTTGATGAAGCCTTGAATAGTCTAAACAAGGCACTTAAAAGATGCGAAGAACATCAGTTGTCCCTAAATCATGAAACATGCTTTCTTATGATGACCGAGGGAATTGTACTTGGTCACCATATCTCACAGGAGGGAATGAAAGTAGATCCAAAAAAGGTTGAAATTATTATTCAAAATCCCCCTCCTCAAACTCAAACAGAGGTAAGAAGCTTTTTGGGACATGCTGGATATTATCGAAGGTTCATTGAAAATTTCAGTTGAAAAGTTGACCCTTTGTTCACCTTACTTAAAAAAGATTATGAATTCAAATGGACACCACAATGCCAACAGTCATTCGAAGCCATCAAAAGTGCCCTCATGATAGCCCCAGTGATTAAAGGACCAAACTAGAATGAGCCATTCCACATTCACATGGATGCTTCCAATCATGCCATTGGAGCAGTGTTAGGACAACTAAATGAATTTGGAGGTATGCATGCAATATATTACATTAGCAAAAACTTAAACCCTGCAGAGAAAAATTATACCACAACTGAAAAAGAATTTCTGGCAGGAGTTTATGCTATCAATAAATTTCACCACTACATCACAGGCTATAAAATTTTTATACATACTAATCATGCAGCTATAAGATATCTAATGAATAAAGTGGTAGTAGGAGGTAGACTTATCAGATGGTTGTTATTATTGCAAGAATTCGATATAAACATTGTTGATAAACTGGGGAAAGATAATGTTGTTGCTAACTTTTTATCCAGATTTACTGTGAAGGGAAATAATGAACCAGTCGATGATGCATTCCTGAATGAATATTTGTTTTCCATATCCATACAATCTCCGTGGTTTGCAGATTTAGAAAACTACTTGGTTTCAGGCAAATGCCCACAACATTTCAATTCCAAAGAAACCAAACGACTGGTTCAAGAGAGCTCTAGATACAAATGGGTAAATGGTCTATTATTTAAAAATTGTCTTGACAATGTATTACGTCGCTATGTGTAGGAAACAGAAGTGTATGACATAATCTGAGCATGCCATGATGAACCTTCTAGTGGACACTTTTCAGCCCTCCAAACGGGACATAACATTTTGGGAGTAGGATATTTTTGGCTAAGAATGACCAAGGATATTCAACATTATGTCAAGCACTGTGATCAATGTTAGTGAATGGGACGTCCAATTCCTACCACAGAGATGCCGCTCCATCCTCAAGTAGTTCTCGATCCATTTGAAAAATGGGGAATAGATTTTGTGGGGCCGATAGATCCACCTTCCAGAGGAAATCACTACATTTTGGTTTGCACTGACTATGCCACTAAATGGGTTGAAGCAAAAGCACTACCAGCAGGAAAGGAAGAGAAGGTTGTAGATTTTCTGTATAAGCATATTTTACAAAGGTTTGGAGCACCTTGAGTCCTTGTTTCTGATCAAGGACCATAGTTCATGTCTACTATGATCAAAGCATTCCTAGAAAGATATCAAATATGTCACAGGAAGTCCTCTCCATATCATCCTCAAATCAATGGTCAAGTAGAAGTAAGAAATAGAGAATTGGAGAACATCCTTACAAAAGCCATTTTAGGTAAAAGAACAAATTGGGCTGAAAGAATGACAGAAGCTGCTTGGGCTTACAACACCACATGGAGAACCACCACTAATTTCACACCATATGGATTAGTTTATGGAAAACACCCAGTGTTGCCCATAGAATATGAGGTGGAAACACTGAGAACAACACTTGAAGTGGGTATAGACTTAACTGAAGCACAACATAGAATGATGCAACTCAATAGATTGGAAGAGATACAGATGGAGGCACTTCAGTACAAAGATTTGATCCAACAATTGAGAAAAGAATGGCACGACAAGCACATTATCAGTAAGTAGTTCAAGCAAGGAGATTGGGCCTTGTTGTATGACTCCAAATATCAAGATTTAAAAGGGAAATTGCACACTAAATGGTTGGGGCCCTATGAGATCAAAGAAACCTTCAACAATGGGGTTGTTCAACTAGTTCCCATTGATGGAGACTACATAATTCTTTTGGTAAATGGACATAAATTCAAGCTATACCACAAACCAGCTTCCAAAGAGGAGTTTTCTGTAGAAATCTAGTCTTGAATAGAGCATTTCACCCTAGAAGATCTCTCTTCCATGGGACTCATGTTCTAAGTGATGACTCTAAAATAAATAAAGTAGTAAAGGTTGAAAACCAAAAATGGTAGCTTTGCCTAGAGGGAAGATTGAAAATCAGCAATGACGATCTTTCCTTTGAATTCCCTATTTCCTTCAATAAAATTCCTTTTTGCAGTTCTGCAGGTTTTTGTGTTGAAATTTTTTGAAGAGCTCTAGATAGATACTGATAGCTCTAGACGGCTATGGATTGCTCTAGATGAACATTGGCGGATGCTTTCTTTCCAAATCATCGTCGGGTGCTAGGTGATGTTGCATTGCGAAAAAGTGATTCTGTAAAAATGTTAAGGTGAAATAATCAAAGGGATGGCTACTTTACAAGGTATATTCCTTCCTTAAAACTTATATAATTATTTTAATATGTTTATGTATGCCACATGTTCCCCAAAGTTACCCGCATGCAGTCCTCATCTTTTACATGCCATGACAGTTGCATAAATGACTGCAGTCCGATAGGTGGCAGCCACAAATTTGTCTGCAGATCTTGCATGCTTCACAATGAAATGTAAGTACTTGGTCATCATGGCACAACATTTCAAATAAATTCCATAAATAGAAATAAATGCTGGATTGAGAAACAATAACAATCAGTATTTATGACCATTTAAAGGAAGTACATTTGAAAAGACATGAGCCCTAGGATTGTTGGCGTCAGCTCCGGATGAGTATGGAAAAGCAGTTAAGGTAGCGGCTGAGAAATTACACTTTGCACACGCCCACTCTAGTTTGAAACTCCAAAGTTCACACCATGATTGTTGAAAAGATGGGCAGAGTAATTGCCATCATGTCCATCTCGCATGCGATTATTCCTTTGCACAAATCCATAATTGACAACTGAAAGTTCACAGTTCCTGTTTGAAACCAGAGATAGAAGGTAGAGAAAAAAATAACCAGAGCTCCATTTTGTTGCAGAATCATACAAATTCAACTGATCAAATGGGTAACAAAAGGAAAGCTGAACCTGAAAACACAATTTTTGATGACGCCAGTGTGCAAATTTTCTAGTAGGCCAGATGGTTGGCATTTTTTTAGAAATTTGAAGTCTTTGAAGCTGACTTGGTTAAGGAGTTTGTTACAAACTTCCACAGGACCTTTACCACTATGAAAGCGGTAAGAATACAAATCAACCCTACCATAATTAGTCAACTTTCTCATATTCTTGTACTAGGTGTTGATTTGTTTGCAAACAAACCATCGTATGAAGAATTAGTTCAAAATGTTTATGTTGCTCCAAAGCCCTTACCCCGATATATTGTAAGGGAGCAACTAAAGGTATTGAAAGGACCAACCTTCTAGACCCATGGAATATTGTGGTCCTGTGGGTCATGAAGTTATTCACATGTGATGGCCAATTTGGTATAGTTTTGGGCCCTGGGATGCAACTAATTACCCACTTGAGGCATGGAGCCAATAACCCCCAATATTTGATAAATATTCCTACTTTTCTACATGCAAATCTTGTCACCATGATGACCAAAAGAAATGGCAAAGTAGGACATATTAGCCACCCAAGTTTGATACATTTTCTTATTAAGCACCACTTCTTGCAACAGGAGGATGGTTAGCAGAAATGGGAAGATTTTCTCGCCCTACAACCCAGAAGGAAAAAGGTGAAACATCATCCTTCCACTGTCTCCATTTCAAGAGACCCTATTGCAATTTCCTCCGCGTCCCTTGAGGTTCATTCTAACGACTCCGGAGAAGAACAAAGCGAAGCAGTCAAGCAGGTGAAGCATCCACCTCTACCAAAATATGCTACCACCGGTTAGTTATCTCTTTAGATGAAGAAGACAGAGGAGGAGCATAACAAAACCCTACTACCCTCTTAGGTGAACACTCATCCCCTGCTGCACATCCTAGAGAAGAGACTAATGAGAAGAGGGGAGTTGAGGAAGTTGGTGCTGAGATTCCTGAGGAAACTGGTGAAAAGGGCACCCCAGAAGAAATAAGGGAGGATATTTTGCAACACAGTCACATGAAAGGAAAAGATACCCTTGAGGAAAGCTCTGATGACACCACAACATAGGAAACTTGACATGCCCTAGCTCTATCCAGAGTCAAATTTGAATTGAAGCAATGCAGGGCACAATTGGAGGCCATAACTCAACAATTGAAGGCCAAAGATGAGGAGCTAGGAAAGCAAAAGGCAAAGGTTGAAAAGGAGAAGGAAGAAAAAGAAAAGGAAATTTTTATTTTCAAGGCAGAGGTAGATAACCACAGGGGGCCATGGTGGCCCAAAGAGACATTCAAATAACTCAACTTAGGCAACGGGTTGCTCAGCAAGTCCCTGCACCCGCCTCATTGAATGTCTATGCTCAGAACTTGCAGCTTACACTGGATAACAGGAAACTCTGAGGAGAGATTATACAACTTTAGAAAGACATTGAGACCCTAAAATGGGAGAAGGTGGTAGTAGAGAACAACCTAGCTTTAGCCTATGAAACAGGAGAAACCCTGTTAGCATAGCGCCCACCATCAGGTGTGTATGCCCTGATCCTCTGGGAATAATTTTTAAGATGGAAATTACTCAGGATAAGATGCAATATTCCATTTGATTTTGACAATGATAAAGAATTTGTTGAATGTTATATGCAAAACCCAAAAGACCTACAAAACTCTTTGTGTGAATTCTTCCAACATGGCCACATTATGGGGCATGTCAATACCTCAATGCTAAATCTATATGTGGGGGAACTCTAAATCTGGAGCTATCTATCTCTGCTCCAGAATAACATATTATGGGAAGAAAGAATGGAAGATTATGATGTTGCAGCAGGATCCATAGGACTACTAATGAGACATGAGTGCCCTAAAACTACATGGTTTTCCAACACTTTCAAAGCAAATGCTTACAGGTAGGGCATCACAGACCAATATGTGAGAAATTTGAATTCCTGTATTTCTAATTTCTTTGTAGTTGCAGATTATCTCCCTAATGCAACAATCTCAAGTTACATATCTAGATTTGAGGAATTGCCTCATATATTCAAAAGAAGGGAACTTGTGTCTCCTGCAAACATCAGGTGGATGACAGACAAGGTAAGAAAAATAATACCCTTGATTCAGCAGAGGCAACAAAACTGGATTGGAATGAGATTCAGACCACCACTAATTCTGATGCCAACCCCTTTCCTAAGTCACCCTCAAGGACAACCAATGAGAGAAGGAAAATTTAATACATGGTTTAGCAGGGTACAGGAGAATGATGGGTTCAAGACAAAAGGGAGAAAGTTGTTCCAATACCGAGATGAGGACTACAACTGTAATACAATCATTGAAGGCAAGAACATACTAGATGAATCAGATGGGGCACAACCATTAGGACATGTCATACACTAAGTTGGGGGAGAATGATGAGCCAAACATATGACTAATCTATTTCATTATATTTCCTATTTTGAGAAACTTTAACAAAACACTATGGAATATATATTTACATATTATTATAATTATGTTTGTCTTTTGGATGGATTATGCACATGTTTGGTTTTCATTTCCTCTGATGTAAGCTCTTAACTTATTTACTTGAATTACATTTTCAAAATGTATATCTTATGAATTGTGGTACAAGTGGTTTGTGTTTGCATGAGGATTATGCTAGTAAGACTTCCAGTGGTCTCTAAGACCCTCCGGAGCCCCCTTTTTTTCTACAAAGAACCCAAACTCCAGACGGCTCTAGATGTCATTACCCTGCAATAGAGTCATCCTCCCCTCGAGTCAATGACTATTACTAGCCAATCCTAGGGCTACCCAAAAGGCCCAGTAATGCAAACATGACTCACAACTCAATTAAGGCAGCTGTTATAATCTAAATCTCCACGTCACTCCATTTTAGTGACTAACCGAAGTAGCTACTAATTAGCGTCAGTTCTAACTGAAGTCATTGCCACCAAGCATCATGCCATTTTAGGGAATCACTCAAGTTTTCCAATAGCCAAGTCGATACAAATCCTTGATCTTTAGTAACTCGTAGTGGAATGATCAATGTAATAAATAAGCAACTGGATTCAAGTTCAGTTCATTGTAGTTAGAATTGTTGTTAGTTATCTCCTTTGAATAAAGCTCAAATGTATAAATAGGAGCAAATAATCTCTCTAAGTTAGTTCTAGTTTTTCATAGATAGTTGTTTGCCAGATTATGTTTCCAGCAGTAGGAAAACTCCTTGTTTTCAGGCATGTACTTTTGTCCATTCTTTGGACTATGATTGAATGCAAATGAAGGGGGAATTCTTCTGAAAGAGTTAGTTGAGTAAAGAGGATCATCTCTAGTTGGGAAAGTAGGGCCTGCTTCCCCATTTTGGAGGAGATCTCTTGGTATTTTCATGCTTGTTCAATTCTGTTATGTCTTCTATTTAGTTATCTTTACACTTGTGTACATGTGATGTGTGTTTCGCTTCTGTGTGATTGTTAGTTAAGTTGTTCCCTGCAGGATCGTTTTATAAGTTCTAAAATAGACTTGTCATTTAGAAACACTATCATATTCAGAGTATTTCATTGTTGTAGCTTAACAAGTAGAGGCAGTTTATTTTTATTTACTTTTCCAGCAAGTGTGTTTATTTTCCAACAAGCTAGAATAGTTTCTTTCACTACAAGTGTGTTTATTTTCAGCAAAGTGTGTTTATTTTCCAACAAGCTAGAATAGTTCCTTTCATTGCATGTGTGTTTATTTCCAAAGAAGATAGATAGATTTTCATTTCTGTATGACCTTTCATTTCCGCAAGATCGATGAACCAAGTCCCATCCATGAACCATTCAACCAAACCTCCCATACCAAAGAGTTTTATCGCAAATCACTCCAGACACCTCCGAATTGATAAAATTAAATGATGATGCATTAAACAAACATGACTTCGACCCTCATTAGGAAGCCACTACAAAATTAATCTTTTGTGATGAAATTCTTCACTCTTTAAGGTTATCTCCCGATCCATTTAAGGATGGTAGAGGAACCTCAGCAAAAATTCCTTTAGCTCTTGGGCGAGGGGATTCCTTCAGCTCAGACTGCTTTTCACTCTCTATTTGTTTAGTAGGAGGAATTGTAGCCTCGGAGGACTGAGAGGGTCTAGAAGCATTATTTCCATGTGATAGTTGAGTTATTAACTTTGCCTTATATTTTTGATATGCCAAGAAAAATTGATCTTCTCTTGGTTGATTTGGTTCAGTAGGTTGCGGCCAAAAGTAGTCCAAGTTGAAGTTTCCATAATTGACCAAAGGTTTCTACTCGCTATGATGTACGACATGCACCTGAACTTGATGAGGGAATTTTAAACACTTATGAATGGTAGAAGGGCCTGCTTTCATGGACTTGACCAAGGGTGGCCTAATTTCACACAAAATAGGTCCGAGGTGGGAATGATGACAAATGGTTGTTCTAAGGCTTTTTCCACCACTTTAATCAAGAGCGTAATCTTTCCAATAACTAGGAGGAAATATCCATTATGTGCGTTGATCATTATATGTGTAGGATCATAATTGTCTTGTGTCAAATCATGCATGTATAAGAACTCTTCAGTTATCACATTCACCATACAATTAGGATTGATAAGGACTCCTCTTATAGGATTTCTGCTTATACGTGCTATAATGTAAAGAGGTCCATCAATATCTCTAATTGTGAGCTCATGTGGTGTGAATGAGATTATGGGTTCAGGAGCCTTCCTTTTCTTATTAACTTGAGAAGGAACCATACCACCCTTGTTTCTATTAGATTCCATGTATGTGAGACCTTTGCACACCAAGGTAGTAGTTTGAGGAAATTGGGTTTTTGAAGATAAAAAACACACTAATTTCACTACAAACTAAGTGAGTTTGATGTGAAGGGTGCTATACAAAAAGGCAATGTAGATGATTTTAAGATTTTGCATGAAGAAATGTGAGAAAGAAGTTAAAGTTCTTAATGTTGAAATACACAATGTGTAATTGCAAAAATTGTGATTTTGAAATGAAAGATGATGTAGCACTTCAATACAAAATCATATATAAATGTTTAATATAGTAGGAAAATCTAAAATGAGATTTTGACTACAAACCCTAGCTTTTGAAATTGACTAGGTTTTAGGAAAAATGCAACTTTTTCAGCAAAACCCTAGCAAATGAGATCTTAAAATGCAAGGTACAATACCATGAAATGATTGTATACTATAATATGGATCAAATATGATGTAAAATAATAAATTTAAATCTTTCTATCATATGAAGTGAAAACAATGCAAAACTATGCCTTTTTCTAGCCTAAAATGCTCAAATTTTCACTTGTTTTGAAGATTATGCAAGATCTTTCAATGAATAATGATAAGTATGGTAGGAATAAATATAATATCTGAATTCAAAACTTAGAAAAATGCAAATGCTCAGAGCTACGGGTTCACCAAAATGTTATATATGAAAAAGATGAAAGATGAAGACTAGTATGCACACTAAATCAAACCCTCTTCCACAATAACATTCAAGGACAAGACCGAGCCAAATCACTACCAAATGGAGGTGGAATCATCTACAGATCTTGTTCTCAAGAGTGCTATAGAAAGATCTGATTTAATCAAGCCTTTTTTCAAACCCTAGGTTAATCAATGCACTAAACCCTAGATTTGCAAAGATCTGATTATAACAGAAGATGTACAACAGATATTCAAAAACTAATTTCAAAAGAATGATCTAAGAGATATGAGAACTTGTATCCCAGAAGCTAGAAAGTTGGAGGACTATTTCAAAGGTGCATGTGTCCTCAACTATGGAATTTCCAGAAACTGTAAATAGGAGAAATGATGTATAGACTACCCTGATTCTAGATCTAGAGTTATCTAATGTAGGACAGTTTCAAAAGCACTGCAATCTTCCACAGAGAAATATTTTGAAAATGCTTTTAGATCCTGAAACCCTTTTCATTACTTAGTCTTCCTATGTATTCACTTTTTCATATCTTGCACCTATAACCTGCACACAAGAAGAAAAGGGGTTTGGGGGTTATGGTGTTTAGGGACTTGCCTCAGTCAAATCTCAGTATACAATTTAACCTTCCCAACACTATTGTTTGATAGAGAGTGCATTCCCTAGCATGATAGAGGCTAAACATAAATGATGATAGAATGATTCAAATAACAATGATATCACCTCAGAGATGAAGCCCTTAGGAGAATGAAGATCCTTCAACTCATAAGGAGATGGATGATGATTCCAAATTTGCAACAACACACATTACAAACACAAATCTTCTCTAATAACACATTGAATGCTTTGAATGCTCTTTTCTCCAAGATCATAAGTTTTCTATCTCTATCTAGGTTACAAATGAATTCAAAAACACACTTATATATGCTTTCTTGCTAACATTCATGAAATTAACCAAAATAGTCAACAAGGGGAGACCCTTTTAAAGGTCCTATGTTGACAAACATTGAAATTTTCCTCGACCAATTAGGGAGGACTTAGGCGCGAGTGCCCAAGTCCCAAGGTACCTTTTTGGTTTAGGGTAAGGAAGAATATGGGCCCCTAGTACCCAATTTACATTGGTTTTGGGGGATTTTGCATTGGGATGAATATTTTGCATGTATAATGTAATCACGTGGACCTAGGAGCTAAACAAGGAGGTCAAAAGGCAAGTGTCCACTTTTTACTCCATAACAGGAAGGGCATGTAAAATTAAGAGTATAGTTAAATTTCAAACCAAAATTTTCTTTCCTTATGCCCAAAATTGGTCGGGCGGCGATGATGAAGGAGCTAAATTTCAGATTTTAATTTGTAGACCTCCATAACTTAATAGTTGGGCACCTAGAAAAGTAATATTTTTGTTATAAAGTTTTTCTTCATAGTCTTGAATGGGCCGGATTATATAGGAAGAAACTAGTTTGCATTAAATTGAAGAAAAAATCTTTTTGCTATTCTGTTACTAGGTGGCTAGGTTAAGAGAATTTTCAATTCATTTTGAAAACAAAAATCTTTAAACTTGCTCTTATAAAGGGGGGCAATCTGATTTACTAGATAAACTAATTCTTTTCTTTAATTTTTTTTTGAAGAGTTGTTTTCACTCTTTAGAGGGGCATCCATTTGGGAGACTGCACCTCATATGAGGAGTTCTTTGTAGAGGAGAAGCGAGCCCTTTTGGGCATGCTTTATTTTTATTTTTTAAATTTGTCATTCTTTTTTTCATTATTACTCCTCCATATTGATCAAATTGTCCAGTTGTTTATTATTCCTCCTTATTGAACAAATTGCCCAACTATTTAAGAAGAAATAAAGAATACAAAAATTGATTATAAATATATAAATTTGAATTGATTACATATAAGAGCTTGAGTCATGTAAAGGTCAAATAAAATTATGAATTATTAATCACTGTGTCTGATATGTTATTAATATTTTGTATGAAATCAAGTTGATGAACACTAAGCTAGGTAAAAGAAATAAATTATATTTATTTGAAACTAATTATATTCTTAGGTTGGCTATGCCTATATGGCTTGTATATTCCTTCTATTAAAACAAATCATTGTTTGATCAGGACATGCTTAGGAGGGTGTTAATGTGGCTTTATTTATATCGAGTTAGACTAATTTGAATGTAAAAATTGCTTTGGCCAAAGATATTAACTCAATAATTATGAAAATGAATTGTTGAGTTTATTTTACCACATCATGTGTTAAGGACATTGCATATCTATAAGTTTGCTTGTTGAGCATTAGATAAGATGCGTAAATGTTAGAACATCATGATAGCACAAGTTTCATGCATGTCAACCATGGTTAGCTAGACATTTCATGATGGGCCTGACTTCTCTTATGGGGTAGCATGGGGAAGCTTATGGCTTTGTGGTAGGTGTAAGTCATTCTGATAATGCTCTCTCTTATTTAGGTTTATGAAGATGGATTATTGGATGAGAGATTCCAGTATGATGAAATACTAAATTGAAAAAGTTAATATGTCCTTTATGATCATGATATGGATCTATGTGTATAGGACTTGGTCCTCTTGTATTGATTAATGAGATATTTGTGTATAAAACTGACAAAGTTTTATGACAACTATGATAGGTTGACATCATATGCTAAGATTCATTATTGTATAGATTTGACATGATATGATTACTTTTAATTCTATAATTATTGATGGAAACTATAATGAAATTATTCATTTCCTTATTACATCACTTGTGTAAAAGTTGATGATTTGTGAAAATTTGGACATCCTTGTTATTGAAGGATATGTGATGATATAGTCATGCCTTTTTTTATTATGTTATTGTGAGATTTATGAAGTTCTTGTTACATGTGGTATCAAAGCCCTAGGTTAGACACTAGGGTCTTGTGTATACTTCGCTTTTAACACATTTCTTTGACCTTTAGGGATATTGATATAGCTAAAAGAGTCTAAATGGATCAGACACATGATGTTGATAATTGGGGATCAAGAAATGAACATAAACAACAAGATATAAGATGGATCACATTTTGGCATTATTAACTAACACTAGGGCTAGGATGGATGTCCTAGAGTAGGAAGTTAGAACAACCCATTCTATGCCAAATCAAAATACAAATCTAGAAACATCTGTTAATAGACATAGTAATGATGAATGGGCTCATGGTGAAGAAGAGGTAAGCCTTGATAATAAGTGAGCCAAGATAGAAACTAAATTTTCAAAAGACCTCAAAAAGATGTCACTACCAAAGTTTGATGGAAACAATTTAGAGGATGGGGCTGAGGCCTGGATCATAGAAATGGAAAAATACTATGAGCTTAGAAATCTTTTTAATGAAACTAAAGTAACTTGAGTAGCCTTCCAGTTAAGGGGTGAGGTAGATGTTGAAAATCAAGGTAAAAGTGTTGCTATAAAAATTTAAATATGTGTTTACAAAGCTGAAAATTAGATTAATTTGTAACAATTATGTGTAAGTGATTTTGCAATTTCAATCCAATGTAGTAGAGAAGAAAAAGCATGATAGAAGTAGACACAAAATTTTACATGGAGAAACCCTTATGGGAGAAAACTCCACAACTAAATATGTTATGCTTGTATTAAATCTTAAGATCAAGATTGCATTCAATACTGAAACCTCTCTAAATTCAAGATGTACTCCTTTTGCTTCTTCAACTTCAAAACCTGTTATGCTTTTTCTAAAAACTCAAGGCATCAATATATAGAGCACATGGAACTCAAAATACAATAAATTGTATCAAAGAACATGCAACAAATCCTCATGCAAAAACCAAGTGCCCCATATAGTGAACTATAAAGCTGCATTGTAGAAATAAGTCTACTAACTGCAAGTTCTAAACATGGGTGCCCAAGTTGTCCCATTCAAACTTAGTCAACTGAAGTATTATGTCACAATAAAAAGCACAAAAGAAAGTCTCAAGATTGGGTGCCCAAGTTGTTCAAATCTATTTCAATTAACTGAAGTGCACCAACACACATCAATGTCATGCAAACAACATGCATGATTGATGTCCCCAATATTATTCTATAACTTGTTATGTAACATACAAGAGTCATGCAAACACCTATAGCACCATGCAAGAGTTATCCAAAACTAATCCTGAGTTAGAGTGTCATGCAAGATATATGCAACATCATATAATTGACATGAAACAACATGCAAGTCCATATAACTAGCATGCAAGTATCATGCAACAACATGCAAGCACATGCAAGCTCATACAAGTGGCATGCAACAACATGCAAGTCCATGCAAGTGACATGCAACAACATGCAAGATTTGGTGAGTTCATGTAACCACATGCAAAAATATGCAAGTCCATGCAAGCTTTTATGAACTCATGCAAGCAATATTCTGATATCATGCCTCTCTAACGGGTCACTAATAACTCCCACATCATAAACATGCAAAGTGTACCAACAATATCCACTCATGCACACAAAAAAGCAAACTCCTAGTCTTCATTGGAAATACCCCCAAAGTGAGTGCCCAAGTTAAGTCCCACTTCCTAGGAGGTATCAACAAGTGAAGATAGACATCAAGGAGTTAACTACAAGTCACCATGGATTTCACTTCGAAAGTGGGTGCCCAAGTTGGGTCCTACCTCATAGGAGTTAACTACAATATGCCAAGTGATATAATTAAATATTATTTTATCTCTCAAGTCCTTATGTGTTGGGGAACACTTTCCAAAAACTTTTGAGACACATGAAATTGGTTAGGATTGCAAAGTTAATGACAACTTATCCTAAAATTCTCCCACTTGACATTATATATTTCAATTACTCTTATGAGATAATAAAATTATTTAATCAAGTACAGTGATCAAGGCCAATGGCCTTCCCACACCAAGAGAACTTAACTATGGTAACTGGCTTCGTAAGGGAATCAACATCATTAACCAAGGTGACAATTTTTTCAATCAAAACCTTACCATTCTCAACCGTTTCTCACACAAAGTGATACTTAACATCAACATGCTTAGTATGAGTATGATACATAGGATTTTTGCTAAACAAATGGTACTTTGACTGTCACATCCAATCACCACTATCCTGCAATCAAAACCAATACATGTTCCAAGTCTCTGTAACCATATTACCTCTTTGGAGGCATGTGTTCTATAGCCATATACTTTGCTTCTATGGTGGACAAAGCAACCATAGGATTCCTTTTACTCATCCAACTTATTGTAGCTCCAAACAAAGTAAAAACATAGCGACTTTTAGACCTTTGACTATCCAAGTCACCTGCCCAATCTGAATCAACAAAACTCTATATGTCCAATGACTAATCCACATTATCAATACCATGATAAATAAAACAATGATCATAAGTTCCTCACAAATATCTAAACACCCTCTTAACATGAGTACATTGTTCTTTACCAGGGTTAGACATAAACCTGCTTAAAACTCCCACTACTTGTATAATATCTGGTCTAGTGCAAACCATTGCATACATCAAAATACCAACAACACTAGCATAAGGAACCTTAGACATCTCTTCAAAACCATCATTAGAAGTAGGACACATGTCTAATCTAAGCTTAGCACTAGCCGAAAAAGGAATGCTTACTGGTTTACAGTCATGCATATTAAATCTTTGCAAAATGGTATCAGCATACTTACTATAACTTAACCATAGCTTTTTGTGTACCCGATCCCTATTGATCTCCATCCCAATAATATATCTAGCAGCCCCCAAGTCCATATCAAATGTGCCAAAAAGATGAGTTTTAAGTTCTCTAATCATCACCTTGTTGTTACCAATAAACAACATGTAATTAACATAGAAGACAATAATTAGTACGTGATCATCAATAATATTAAGATAAACATAATGTTCCTCTTCACTTCTAACAAAACCAATCTTTAATGTAAAAGCATCAAAATTCTAATACCACATCTTGGGTGTCTATTTCAAACCATACAATGATTGTTTTAACCTACAAACGAAGTCTTCTTTCCTGTTTACAACAAAACCATTAGGTTGTCGCATATAAATCTCCTCTTGAAGATCCCCATGTAAGAAAGCTATTTTAACATCCGTTTGTGCTATCTCAAAATCATAAGTAGCAACAATAGATAAAAGGAATCTAATAGAAGTTAATTTAGCAACAGGAGAGAAAATTTCATTAAAATTAACTCCCTCTCTCTAGGAGTAGCCCTTGGCCACCAATTTGGCCTTGTACCAATCTAAATTACCATCTACACCAATTTTCTTTGTATATACCCACTTACAACCAATGGGCTTTCTTCCTTTGGGTAAACTAACAAGATCCCAAGTGTCACAAGTATCTAAGGACATCATTTCCTCATGCATAGCCTACAATCGAGACTTACTATCTTATGAAGATAGAGCCTCCTTGAAAGATCTAGGTTCATCATCAATACTTAACAAAGAAAATACACAATGGAAATCGAGCGGGCTATACCTGTTAACTGGATTCCATTGTCTTGTGGATCTTCTCAAGGTAGGGGTAAGGAGCTCTGCATGTTCTTCTATATGCTCATCCTGCACATCATTATCTGAACCCTCTGAACACTCTTCTTCTTCTCCATCCTCAAATCCATCTAATTGTTCTTTCACATGTGCATCTTCCTACTTTTTTGTATGTGTCTTGAAGTGCACTGTTTTAGTCTTTTCTTTCTCCTTTGGTTGTTCTTCACCTACATAAGCTCTAAACTCCCTGAAAATCACATCTGTAGATAAAACCATTTTTTAGATTGGAGGATTCCAAAGCTTGTAACCTTTTACATTGTCACCATAACCTACAAAGATGCATTTTCTGAGCTTTTGGATCCAATTTAGTACATTTTTCTTCAAGCACATGAACATAATCCTCACAACCAAATATCCTTAAATGTGAAATAGTAGGCTTTATACCTACCCTCATTTCTTAAAGAGTTTTATCTTCAAGAGTTGAACAAGGAAATCTATTAATCAAATAACAAGTACTTACAACCTCAACCCAAAAGCACTGATCTAGCTTAGCACTACTCAACCTGCTCCTAGCTCTTTCCATTAAGGTTTGATTCATTCTTTTTGCTACCCTATTTTTGTTGGGGAGTTTAAGGAGTAGTCTTATGTCAAACAATACCTGCATGCTTACAAAATTCATCAAATTCATTAGAACAATATTCACCACCATTATTTGATCTCAACACCCTTATCTTATAATATGTTTGTTTCTCAACTAAGGATTTAAATTCCTTAAACTTAGTGAAGACCTCAAATTTAGCATTCATAAAATAAATCCAGGTGTATCTTGAGACATCATCAATGAATGTAACATAATATCAAGATTTTCCAAAAGAGTCAATATCCACTGGTCCAAAAACATCCGAATGAATAATCTCTAATAAACTCTTAGCTTTATTTGTTCCAACAGGAAATGATGATCTATTCTATTTTCCAAACACACAATGGTCATAGAAATCAATTTTTCCAACAGAATAATAAGAAATACCTTCAACCAATTTTTTATTAATAATGGTCCTAAGACCTTTTTCACGTATGTGGCCCAATCTATGGTGCCACAACATGCATGCATTTTTAGTGTCAATTACATTGGTTGAATTATTCAAAGTGGAGGCATTAAGCCTAAACAAAGTTCCAATCCGAGATCCTTTAGCAACCATCCAATTCCCTTTTACCAACCTACAACCAAACTTGTCAAATGTCACATTCATTCTAGAATATTTCAACTTTGATACAGAAAGTAAATTTCTTGCAAGTCCTAGAATATGTAAAACATCATTAAGGGTTTCAATCCTTCCATCACTGAACCACAACTTTACCTTTCCCTTGCCAACAATCTATTTAGTACTATTATCACCAAGGAAAACTTCTCCTCCATCATATGCTGAATATTTGGTAAACCACTCCTTGTTGGGAGTCATATGATAAGAGCAACCTAAATCAATAAGCCAAGTATCATTACTCATAGTGTTAGCTAAAATAATCAAAGCATCACTTTAACCATCATCTGAGGATTTTTCTATGGAGGAATCTAGACTCTTTTTCTTTCTTTTACAATCCTTCTTCACATGCCCTCTTTTCCCATAGTTCTAACACTTTTCTCTGCTCTTACTAGGGGTTTTAGAATGTCCTTTAGACTTACCCTTCTTCTTATCCCCTTTAGGTACTTTTTCTTTAGACCTTCCCCTTACATGCAAGGCATCTTGGGATCCACCATTTTTGGACTTTCTTCTCATTTCTTCTGAAAGAAGAGTAGCAATGATATTGTCCATCTTTGGATCTGCACCACTACCACTGATAGCAACAATTAAATTTTCCCAAGATTCTGGTAAAGAATAAAGTAACAAGATGCATTTATCTCCATCTTCTAGATTAACATCTATAGATGTAGGTTGACTTAAAATCAAATTAAAAGAATTTAAATGATTTGCAACACAATCACCATCCTTCATATTTAAAGAATACAACTATCTTTTGAGATATAACTTATTAGTTATACTTTTGGTTTGATAAATATCACCTATCCTCTTCCACAACTTGTATGCGGTAGGTTCATCTGGAACATTCAAGAGAACAACATCTGCAAGACACAACCTTACGATTTCTCATGCTTATCAAGTTTTAACCATTCTTCATCAAGCATAGTTGTGGATGGCTTCTTTTCATTGGAAACAACTAACCACTAATCTCTTTCTTCTAAGAGATCTTCCATCAATTTCCACATCTCGTATCCAGATCCATTGAACTTCTCAATATCTAGATGAGAGGTAGAACCCATTGTAAACAATCTTCTTCACAAATTTGCAAAACCCACAAAGCAAAAGCTCCTATTGCAGCCAAAAAACCTTCAACCCTTTAAGAGAAAGGCATCCCTCACTCAATAGAACCATTAGATTTGATACCAAATGTTGAAAATCAAGGTGAAACTACTGCTATAAAACTTTAAATATGTGTTTACAGATCTGAAAATTAGATTAATTTGTAACAATTATGTGTAAGTGATTTTGTGCTTTCAATCTAGAATGTAGTAGAGAAGAAAAAGCATGATAGTCTAAATAGACACAAAATTTTACGTCCAGAGAAACCATTACAGGAAAAAACTCCATACCCAAAGATGTTATGCTTGTATTAAATCTTAAGATCAAGATTACATTCAATACTGAAACCTCTCTGAATTCTAGATGCACTCCTTTTGCTTCTTAAACTTCAAAACCTATTATTTTTTTCTACAAGTCAAGGGATCAATATATAGAGCCCATGGAACTCAAAATACAATAAACTATATATCAAAGAACATGAGACAAATCCTCATGCAAAACCAAGCACCCCATATAGTGAACTCTAAAGCTGCAGTGTAGAAATCACTCTGTTAACTACAAGTTCTAAACATGGGCACCCAAGTTGTCCCATTAAAACTTAGTCAACTGAAGTATCATGTCACAATAAAAAGCACAAATTAAAGTCTCAAGATTGGTTGCCCAAGTTGTCCCAATCTATTTCAGTTAACTGAAATGCACCAACACACATCAATTTCATGCAAACAACATGCATGATTGATGTCCCCAATATTATTATGTAACAACTTGTTCTATAACATGCAAGAGTCATGCAAACACCTATAGCACCATGCAAGAGTTATCCAAAACTGATCCTGAGTTAGAGTGTCATGCAAGATACATGCAACACCATATAATTGACATGCAAAAACATGCAAGTCCATATAACTGGCATGCAACAACATGCAAGAACATTTAGGTGACATGCAACAACATGTAAGCACATGCAAGTTCATATAATCTACATGCAACAACATGCAAACACATGCAAGCATCTTGCAACAAAATGCAAGCACATGCAAGATCATACAAGTGGCATGCAACAACATGCAAGTCCATGCAAGTGACATGCAAGTCCATGCAAGCTTTAATGAGTTCATGCAACCACATGTAAAATTATGCAAGTCCATGCAAGCTTTTATGAACTCATGCAAGCAATATTCCAATATCATGCATGTCTAACACCATTGATAACTCCCACATCATAAACATGCAAAGTGTACCAACAATATCCATTCATGCACACAAAAAAGCAAACTCCTAGTCTTCATTAGAAACACCTCCAAAGTGAGCACCCAAGTTAAGTCCCACTTCCTAGGAGGTATCAACAAGTCAAGATAGATATCAAGGAGTTAACTACAAGTCACCATGGACTTCACTTCCAAAGTGGGCACCCAAGTTGGGTCCTACCTCATAGGAGTTAACTGCAACATGCCAAGTGATATAATTAAATATTATTTTATCTCTCAAGTTCTTATGTATTTGGGAACACTTTCCAAGAACTTTGGTGACACATGAAATTGGTTAGGATTGCAAAGTTAATGACAACTTATCCCAACAACAGTCACTTGGTGGGAAAATGGGAAAGTTGAGAAGAATTTAACATCTGAAAATATCACTTGGGACTTGTTATTATCCTTGTTTAGGAAGTGATGGTTTCCTCATCTTTACTTTGACTGTAAAATGACAAAATTCTAGAACTTGAGACAAGAAGAGTTATTAGTCACTCAATATTGGAGAAGTTTAGCCAACTTCTCAAATATGTACTTCTTTATCAACATGATGAACGCTTTCGAGTTAGGAAGTTCATTTTGGGATTGAAACCCCAAATTGGGTCTGAAGTGAATCTTCATAGTCCATTAATAATGGATGGTTCATTTGAAAAGGCAATTAAATACGAGCACAAGCTTCTGATTCTTGCAAACTTTAGGAGAGAGAACAAAGAAAAGAATAAAAACTTTTTCAATCAGTCTCCTATAAAGCCTTCTAAACATAAATTCCAGAAGGGTAATCAATCTAGTGACAAACAATTCAAGAACAAGTTTTCCAAAGGAAATTACCAGGGTAAGAAGTTTTCTAAACCCAAAAGCCACAGTGAAGATGGAAATGATAATTTTAATAACAAAGGGAAACTACTTGGGTAAAATGGATCAAAGGATGGATGTTTTATATGTGGAGTAGATCATTGTGTATGCAAAAATATGGAATGAACATATAGGAACAATATGCATCAAAGTACCTTATTCCATTTTCAACATAACTTAAGAGCTAAACTAATGAAATATAAATAACAAATAATATTACCCTAATAGCCCTTGTTGCAATGAAAATGATAGATATTTTGCAATAATATTTGATAATGCTTTGATATGTTGGTTGCTCACATTGACAGCATAACTTTACATTCAGATTGTGGATGATAATGGCTTGGTTGATGTTTGATTTATAGCTACTTAGATAATAGAATGGAGGGCTAGGATTAAGAGGTGCAATGGATGGTTGAGATTAAGAGGTCGAAATAGATGGCTAAGATTAAGAGGTGAAAGATAAAATGGATGGTGGAGATTAGGAGGTGAACGATAAAAGCTTCTAGGGCATACTTATGTGAAAGTTAAGATTGAGAGATGTAGTGTGAAATGAGTGGTGGAGAGGAAAAGTTAATTTGACTTTTGTGCCTCTCATTTATTATTTATGGCAAGGAGATGTGGATGAGGACAAATGGAAAATAAATAATTAAATAATTTTATTATTTAATCAATTATTGGACAAAGATGATGTGGGAGGATAAAATTAATTAAATAAATAAAATTTATTTAATTAAGTGATAGTCATGGATTAATTAATTAAATAAATGTAATTTATTTAATTAATTTGGGTGTTGGAGAAAATGGATTTAATTAATTAAATAATTATAATTTATTTAATTAATCTAGGTGATGGGGAAAATAGATTTAAATTAATTAAATAAATATAATTTATTTATTTAATTTGGGAAATAGGATAAATATGTCACAAGGTGACATAAGTTGGTGTTAGGAGGGTGAATTACTAGGTGATGTGTCATGAGGTGACGCAAGGTTAATTTTAGGTGTCTACAATCATTATGCATACATATGTCCACAAAAACTAGTTGGAAGGAATGAAGGAAGTGAACAACAACCAACTCAGCATTGCATTCATCCAGCGGTGCATAACATACAAGCTGATTTCCAAGCTATTCCAATCTAGTTGACAGGTACACTTTGGGGTTACATAATGAATGTTCTTATTGATACATGAGGTAGAGAATGTTTTATAGATCCTAAAATAGTGGATAAATTGCCTAGAAGGGTTGGTTTTATGGAAAATTTTTGGATGGTATAGAATGGTAACTGAGAAGAGAGGAAGGTGGATCACTATCTAGCCTTCAATGATTTAGAGCTTCCAAGTTTCACCACTCAAGTCAACTTGTATGTGGCCCCATTGGGATCCTATGATCTAATTTTGAGAATTAATTGGTTGGCACATCACAAAGCCATAGTTAACTGCACCAAAAAGGTAGTAACTTGTTTGGATGACTTTGGGAATCCAACTAAGATTTCTAGTTTTAAAAAACCCATAAGTCTTAGAAAAAAATTAGCTATGCAAGTAAATAAGGCCTAGAGGAAAGGATGCACCTTATATGCTATTCATATTGATGACCTTGGCAATGATAATGAACCATTAATTTAGGACCATCACATTCTTCAAGAATTTTGAGATGTATTCCCTGAAGAATTACCAGGGCTACTACCAAGAAGAGAATTTGATTTCTCTATCAATATCTTACCTAGTTTAGAACCATAATCTAAGGCTCCATACAAGATGACCACCATTGAGTTGTATGAGTTGAAAGTTTAGCTTCAAGAGTTGATAGACAAGTGTCTAATTAGACCAAGTGTGTCACCATGGGGAGCACTAGTAATCTTTGTGAAAAAGAAGGATGGTACATGATGTGGAGAAATCTAAAATTCCCAAACTAATGCAACAATTCACCTTTGAAGTTTTGAAACAAACAAACAACTGGTGTTCCTTCACAATTGTCCCCTTTTCCTAGTAGCCCTCAAAACCTAGTTTTTTCATCATATCTTTTGGAGAAGGCCTCAAACCCACAAACCATTTACCATTTTAGATACCCATTTGGCTGTTTGATAACATATCTCTATTTGGAATAGGGTTGTTTTGGAATGACACCTACAATAGTTCACTGGTAATGCTACAACTAGGCTTAATTAACCCTATTTTACAAAGCAAGTCTATGAGATTCAAAACCCACAACACAAAACTCAACTCTAGGGTGCTCCAAACATTACATGGGGTCTATATCCATCAATTTTGTCAATTAGGACAATACCCAGATCACCTTTTTTCAAAACCCTACCTCTAGCTACATAAACAAGCCTAAAACATAGAAATATTAGGCTAGGGTTACTTGAAATTTGCCCAAAACTCTATTTCCTGCAATACCTAATTTCACAATTTTAAAGAACATGCTAAAATCCTCTATTCCACTAAATTTCATAATTTTCCACTGGTGGAATGGCTCAAAATTCCATTTTTTTCCCTTAAAACCCTAGCTAATGAGATTTAACAGGTAGTTTTCACAAAAAGGGCTATAACTCACACACACTCCAATGAAAATCAACCAAACTAGACTTAAATGAAAGGTATTTCATAACCCTACAACATGAAACTAGTTTCAAGCCTTGATCGTACTGTACTAGGTCATACAAGTCACAGGAACAACAGAAAACAATAAAAAAATGCTGCAAACAACATTATATCTTTATTAGTCTTCCTCCAAAATGTCTTCTCCACCTTGTTTCAACCTTATTTAGGTGTATTTACACATTTTTCATCCAACACCAATAGTTTGTATCGACTCTTCATGTACTTGATTCTTCAACTTCCCATTTTTTGCATTTTTACAATATGACAATATTTACAAAATTGACACAAGACTTGACAACTTACTCTAACCAACCCATGTTGACTTTAATCAACTAAAATCATTAGGAATGGTCTCACTAGACCTTATTACATCCAAATACATGACTGCAAACACAAAATCCAAAACTAGACTGTACTTACATGTTGTTAACTAGGTGCCCCTACACCATACACCTGGACAAAAGAAAAAATCAAGTCCCTTTGAGGACTGTGCTGCATCAAACCATGCTTTATCACATCATTTCTTTGATCTCCAAATTCCTTTCCAACTGGTAATCCTTTCCATTGAACCAGGTATTGAAAATTCACATTATTCTTTGCATTAGGGGACTCTTTGCCACCTAGAAATTGTTCCAACTTCATAAACTGACTTGATGGATGTTCTCTGACTTTTCCCTCATCTGGAACTGATGTTAAACCTGCCTTTATACCTGCAAACATACCTTTGCCATCCTTGTCTTGAACTATCTTTTTCTTTACTCTTGATGCATACTTGAACTCACCTATATATCCTTGCCATTCACCTTGAATCACTCCACCTTTTCCCTTCATCTCTTCCCTCTGTGGTTGTGACCTTATGTCTACTGCTTGAGCAGGAATACTAACCTCTGAGATGAAATGACCAACCTTAGGGTTATCAACCTCAAGTTTACCCACTTTTGAATGATCACTATCCTCTTGTGCAAACAATGAATGGAACGCTTCAATTACCATCATAGCAAGATGCTTTTTAAGCCAACCTTGAACTTCCAAAATCAATTCATCCTTGACCTTCTCAATATCATTTTCCTCCAAGATTGAATCATTCTTCAATGCTGCTATCTTAGTACTTTCAAGGTTAGGAGTGGCTACAAACTCCTCATGCTTTTCTTCTTCTAGCTTTATAAGCTCTTTTTCCCCAATCATTACACTAGACTCAACTTGTTCATCTACCCCTTCATCTTGCAATGGAATAAGAGTGAATGATATCCCATCCTTGTCAATCACATAAATATTTTTCTGCCCATCATTTTTAACTTTTCTGTCATACTGCCAGGGTCTTCCTAAGAGAAGATGACATACATCCATAGGGATGATGTCACACAATATTTTGTCTTTATACCCCCTATATTAAACTAAACCCATGTTTGTTCATTAACCAAGACTTGTTGACCCTTATTCAACCAAGAAACCTTGTAAGGTGTGGAATGTGGGATCCTTTTCATCTTTAACTTTTCAACCATCTCTAAAGAAACTAAATTATCAGTAGAACTGGAATCAACAATAACCTTACATACCTTTCCTTGATATTTGCAAGTGGTTTTGAACAATGACTTTCTTTGTGGAGGCTCCTTCACTATAGGGACCTTGAGTAATGTTCTTCTCATCATTAATGTCTCTCCAACTTCTGGAACAATAGGTTGAGATGGAGGTTTGACACTCTTACTATCTTCCTCTTGCACCAATTGATTCCTTCTTTCTCCTCCATGTGAAATAGAGGCTTGATCTTCATTGCACTTCCATGCTTGATGTCCAAACTTATTGCATTGATAGCACCTTCTTGAGAATCCTTGTGAACCTCTTCCTTGACCTCCAAATCTACCTCTAAAGCTTGATCTACCACCTCTAAATCCACCTCTCTAATCAACAACTTGTTCGTTGGCTTTGCTTGTATCTTCTTGGGTTTCATACGGCTGCCTTGTGTTGGAAAATGATCCTCTACCTCTGATATTACTGCCTCTACCCCTATTTGACTTGTCTTGTCTTCTCTTGAGCTTTTCTTCAACCCTTATTGCCATTTGATAGCATTCCTCAACCATTCTTGGATTTGCCACAGTTAACTCATCTTGAAAATTTAAATCTCAATCCACTAAGGTATCTAGCCACCTTCTCCACATCATCCTCTATATGACCCGCTCTTATACTCAACTTATAAAACTCATTAGTATAAGTTTTGACATCCATATCTTTTTGCTTCAAACCTTGAAGTTTCTTGAGCAATTGAACTACATAATCATTTGGAAGAAACTTACCCTTAAGTTTTGCCACCATTCTATCCCAAGAAACAATCTTTGACTTACCTTTCTTCCTCCTTTTAGATTCTTCATAATTCCACCACAATAGTGCATGACCCTTCAATTTTGTCTTTGCTATCTTCACTCTGTGCTCCTCTGGAACATCTTCACACTCAAAATAATTGTCAAGTGCTACAACCCAATCTAAAAGCTCTTTATCATCCAAATTACCTCCATACATAGGTAAATCAATATTTACCTTGTGTTTATCTTCCTTGACTTCTCTTAGTAGCTTGGCAAACTTCTACTCATCAAGATCCAATTCTTCTTCAAGGGGATTCTCCTTTTCCCCTTCCTCTTCACTGTCACTCCCATCACTTATGACCACACCTCTTCTCTGACCTATTTCCATAGCCTCTAGGCTTGCTACCAACCTATCTTTTAGTTCCTTCAACCTTCTAATCTCCCTTTCAATCTTCTCTTTCATCTCTTGCATTTCTCTAGCCACATGGCTACCTTTTGTAGGCATCTTGATTAGTTTTTCTTCACACCTTCCCAAAATCTTATAGCTCTAATACCAATTGATGTAGAGCAATCTAAAATTCCCAAACTAACTCAACAATTCACCTTTGAAGTTTTGAAACAAACAAACAACTGGTATTCCTTCACAACTATCCCCTTTTCCTAGTAGCCCTCAAAACTTGGTTTTTTTTATCATATCTTTTGGAGAAGGCCTCAAACCCACAAACCATTTACCATTTCAGATACCCATTTGGCTGTTTGATAATATATCTCCATTTTGAATAGGGTTGATTTGGAACGACACCCTCAATAATTTGCTGGTAATGCTGCAACTAAGCTTAATTAGCCTTGTTTTGCAAAGCAAGTCTATGAGATTCAAAACTCACAACACAAAACTCAACTCTAGGGTGCTCCACACATTGCATGGGGTCTAAATCCATCAACTTTGTCAATTGGGACAATACCCAGATCACCTTTTTTCAAAATCCTACCTCTAGCTACACAAACAAGCCTAAAACATAGGAATATTAGGCTAGGGCTGCTTGAAATTTGCCCAAATTTCCATTTCCTGCAATACCCAATTTCAAAATCTTAAATAAAATGCTAAAACCCTCCATTCCACCGATTTTCATAATTTTCCACTGGTGGAATGGCTCAAAATTCCATTTTTTTTCCTCAAAACCCTAGCTAATGAGAATTAACAGGCAGTTTTCACAAAAAAGGGCTATAACTCACTCACACTCCAATTAAAATCAACCAAACTAGACTCAAATGAAAGGTATTTCATAACCCTACAACATGCAACCAGTTTCAAGCTTGAGCATACTATTCTAGGCTGTACAAGTCACTAGAACAACAGAAAACAATAAAAAAATGCAGAAAACAACAGTATATCTTTATTAATCTTCCTCCAAAATGTCTTCACCACATTTTTTAGACCTTTGTCAGGTGTATTTACACATTTTTCATCCAACACCAATAGTTTCCATTGACTCTTCATGTACTTGACTCTTCAACTTCCCATTTTTTGCATTTTTGCAATATGACAATATTTACAAAATTGACACAAAACTTGACAACTTACTCTAACCAACCCATGATGACTTTAATCAACTAAAAACATTAGGAATGGTCTCACTAGACCTTATTACATCCAAATACCTGACTGCAAACACAAAATCCAAAACTAGACCCTATTTACATGTTGTTAACTAGGTGCCCCTGCACCAGTACCCTTCGAATGTGCATAGATTACATGATGCTTAATAAGGTGACCGTAAATAATAGGTATCCATTGCCTAGTATTAATGATCTCTTTAATAAGATGAAGGGAGCAGAAATCTTTTCTAAGATTGACCTAAGATTGGGTTATCATCAACTAAGGATTAAGGAAGAGGATATTCATGAAACAACCTTTAGAACTCCTTATGGGCATTATGAGTTCACCATACTTCCTTTTGGGCTTAAAAATGATCCTACAACCTTTATGAACTTAATGAATAGTGTTTTCAAAGATTACCTGGATGAATTCATCATTCTATTCATTGATGCCATTTTGATCTATTCCAAAAGTGAAGAGAATCATGATAAACATTTGAGAATAGTCTTGCAGCGCTTGTGAAAACACCAACTCTTTGGGAAGTTATCCAAATCATCTTTGTATCAAAAGAAAGTACATTACCTAGGTCATATTATGTTAGCTGAAGGGATTTCTGTAGACCTAACTAAAATCAAATCCATCATGGAATGGCCAACCCCAACTAATGTCAAGGAAGTTTTTAGTTTCATGGGCTTAGTAAGATATTATAGGAGGTTCATAGAAGGATTTTCTAAGATTGCAGACCCCATTACCACTATGTAGAAAAAGGGTAAAATATTTGAGTGGACAGATAAATATGAGCAATTCTTTTAGAATTTGAAACATAAGCTCACCACAACACCATAAGCTCACCACAACACCAATTCTAATTACATACCTGATCTGAATGGAAGATTTTCTATTATAACAGATGCTTTAGGTGAATGTTTGGGTGGGGTCCTCATGAAAAATGGACAAGTTGTGGCCTATAAGCCCCAAAAATTGAAATAGTATGAATTGAACTATGCATCCCATGATCTAGAGATAGAAACTATTGTTCATGCTCTACAGATGTGGAGGAACTATCTCATTGGAAAACCTTTTGAACTCATTACTGATCACTTGGGCCTCAAATATATTTTCACCCAACCCAATCTTAATGCTTGACAAAGGTAGTACAACATGAGTTTTTGGGCGAATATGACTTTGATATTGATTATATTAAAGGGAAGGAAAATAGAGTTGTTGATGTACTTAGAAAAAGAAGGATTATTTATGTTATGACAACTCTTCACTCAACCTTGAAGCAATAGGAACTTGATCAGATATAGCTAGATGAGTGTTATATCAAAGTCAAAACAACCCTAGAGGAAAATGCCTATAACCATCAGTTTGAGGGCTATAAGCTTGAGTCAAATGGACTACTAAGATTTCAGGGTAGGATGTATGTATTAGATCAATGTGGACTAAGGACTAAGGTCCTATAGGAGACACATAATTCTTCTTATTTTGAACACCCAAGTGTGACTAAACTTATGGCTGACTTGAGACCATTATATTTTTGGCTTGGACTAAAAAGGGAAGTAATTTTTTTTTTGTCTAGATGCTTTGAATGCTAGTGAGTCAAGATTGAGCATGTGCATCCTATAAGACTTTTGTATCCTCATGACATTCCTAAAATATAAATTATTACATCGTATAATGTGTACACTAGCATTTTACACTTAGTTTACCACGTAATTGGACCTAAAATGTTGTCTTTGTTAATCAGGACCTATTTTAACACCTTTTTGAGCATAAAATGATAAAATCTTTATACCAATGAATATACTTGATAGAATAAACTTAGGACTGGACTAAGCCCATGACATTTGACACTCCCCAGAGTTTGTGGGGCTAAAGGCCCAGGGCACCTGAGTGCCCTGGTCCCAGTTAGGCTTTTAGCCCCTCTCTTGTGATGTTAGCTTAGGACACTTCCCTAGTTTGTATATGTTAGCCCCATTTTGTTTTATTCATTGTTTGTTAGCAGGAATGCATATATAAAGGAGTTTTATAATTCATTTTACACCTAGATGGATAATTGCAAGTTTTCTCTCATAGTTGGATCCTCTATGCTAAAGTATTCTTCATGCATGGAAGTCTATCTACTTATGGATGTTATGAAGTTTGTTTGAAGGTCTTGAAGGAAGTTTCAAGCCTTCTCCATCACTCTCTTTTTTGGTGCATGATCTTAAGCATCTACTCCAACTAGGGTTTATCATCTTGTGTTAATCTTCATCAAATTCATTCATACTTTCATCATTTATTGTAGATCTGGCCTCTGCCCTCCTAGGGAATGCACTCTTGGATCTAATGATCATTGTAGTGAAGGTGGAAACACCAACACAAGGTTTGACTAAGGCAAGCCCTTATACACAACACGACCTTTTCCTCTTTCCTTGTGTGCACATCGGAGAAACAAGCTTCTGAAGATAATTTTCGGGAAGAAGACAGAGATTGTAGGTACAGGTCTGGTGATGCTCAGAGTTTCTATCAAACCCTAATTAGGTTATAGGATGCTTGAGAAACATGGTCTTTGGGTGTTTTACTTCCAGATCCAGGTTTTGATATGCTCCTTGATCTTTGTTGTGTTGTTGGTTTTCTGATATTTGTTTCTGACAGTTAGGTATAAGTTTATCTTGGTCAATTAGGGTTTGGTCATTTGCCCTAGTTTGCTTGCTTGATCTTGGTTGGATTTGGTTGATTCTCATCTATACAACAAAAGGGAAGAACCCTTGTAGTTTGGCTTTCCTTCTTTGGTAGAAGCCAAGCTCAGTTTGTGTCCCAATGTTTATGGAAGAGGGTTTGACCTAGTTTAACCTCTTAGGCTAGATCTCTCCTTTTCCACTAAACATTTTTGTGAACCTAACTTGTCTTGCACTTTTGCATCCTTCTTCTTTCAGATTTGAGTTTGTCACTACCCTAGGTCTGATTAGGATTGATTTCATTAATCATTTTACATTCATACATAGTTAAATTTTTGCATAGTTTCAAAACTAGGGTTTGTAAAAACCTTGCATTTTTAGAAAATCTAGCTAGTTTTGAACCTAGGGTTTATATATTTTAGAGTTGTTTCAGACCTTGTTGCATTGTTAGCCTATTTAAATCATTTGCATTTGTGGTACCTTTTCATTCTTGATGTTCAAAACATTCTTGCATCCTTGCATTTGAAATTTAGAAAAGAAATACTTCATTTTAGAGTTGAAAAAAACATATTTTTGAATTTGTTTGCATCTCATAAAGTTAGATCATTATAGAATGAATTAAATTTCTGATTTTTACATCAGATATGATTGGTATTACAATAGTTATTCATTTCGTAGTGTTACATTATGCATTGGAATCATGTTCATTGCTAGAACTTTTTGAAAAAGTTGCATGTTTTGAAAATCTAGTTAAATGTTGAAAACTAGGATTTGTGATTGATATTTATTTTTAGATTTTTCAGCTCTCATTTGCATTTCAAATCTGATTTTAAATTATTCTACAAAATTATAACTATCATCTTGCATTGAAGTTTGAAAATAGGAACAATTTTGAGTTGTTGCATTTTGAAAAAAGCATTGAAATTAAGGTTTGATTTGAGCAATTACATTATTGATATCTAAGTGGACTTGAGTAGACTTGAATTTGATCAAGGATATATTATGTGCATTATGTTTGTTTACATTTCAACAAAACATTACTTCACTTAAACAAAAACTCAAACCCTTCTTTTGCTTTATCATTCATTTCTTCTATTGGTGCATCTTGTGTGTTACTAAATCTTGTAGCCATTTTATGAGCTTTGTGACTTGGTGCCTTTGTGACCCGGTTCCCTGATTATAATACTCTTGTGCGAAGAAGTCTTCAAATTATGGGTTCTAATTCTTTGCATAACGATGATACCAATACATCGGAACCCCAAATTTCTAGTCTTATCACACAAGAAGGTCATGTTGGCAAGAGCCACTGCTCCGGTATGGACTTGTATGTTGTCATTGATGGCAACAAGGCTTAGAGATCTCATCAACATGACTAGGAGACACAACTCTGGAAGATCACATTAGATTTTAGGTCTGGTTGGCAGAAGTGGCTAAGTATGAGTATGTACAGAATAGAACACAATAAGTGGGTCAGTATGCTTCCGCAGATGATGATTTGGTAATGCGGTTCAGGTATGATGTTAGTAATTGTTTCATGGTGTCATACTTCAGAGATTAAGTCCTGACTTCCTCTAGAAGTCACCTTGAAGAAATGTCTAAGTCGGGGTAAGCAAAGGTATAGCAGGAACAGTGAACAGGGTATAGTGCAGTGGTCTGCATTCCTCCGCAGGTGAGCATTTTGTTATGAGGTTTTGAGGTGTTGTAAAAACTTATATGAAGTGTCTAATTCCAGAGTTGGGAGATCTAAAATCCACCAGAAGGATAGTTACAATCTACTGAGTATCGATAAGTGTTTGATAGAGTCTAACCAAGACAAAGTCTGAGTTCTAATGGTCCGCATTTCTCCGCAAGATGATATCATGCCTTGCAATTCTGAGGGTAAGTTTGGGAAGGTGTAAAGAGTCCTTGATATGGTTTTTGAGGTGTTTGGTGATTCGTCGTAGAGTTATAAGTCAGCAGATGAACCTGTTAAGCATGCTCTTGAGGAACAGGCTGACTAGTATGATAAATCATTGTGTAGAGAAGAGATAATACTTGAAGGATCTATCTAAGTGATTGAATGATTAGAGCTGACCTATATGAACATGTTTGGGAAAGGTTTTGGGTCCGCATAATATATAGTGCATTGGATTAAGCCGACAAGCCATATCTTTCTATGTAATGTTTCATTTCTTGGATGCCGACCTGATTGTGGATCAAATCATGATGTGGATATATAAAGGTGATGTGTTCAATTGTGAGGTGTATGAAGGAGTGTGTGATGTAAGTATGTGAATAGAAAAGTAGAGTTAAAAGATCAGCAGCGATGAAGACTTGGGATTCAGAATTTAGTTGATAAATGACTGCACCTTGGCATAGTGACAGATGCTTATGCAGTATTTAGTTTTCATGTGCATTTGCTTTGTACATGACAGTGAGTCTTCTTCTTCAAGGTAGTGAGCCTGGCAGTGAGCTGCTATTAGGGTTTAATAACCCTCAGGGTTTAACAACCCTTATTGTAATCTTGCTAGGTTTAGGGTTGAGGTAGTAAACCTGCTAGACCTAGTTGTTCTTCATGGCAGTGAGCTAGCATGTTCCAAGCCCATGGAGTGACCAAGCCTGAACATCATTATTTGTAGAGATTGTAATATATATTTGAGAGCTAATCCTCTTCATGGTTTTTCCCATTTTGGGTTTTACACGTAAAAATCTTGGTGTCTATGTGTCATGTTTTATGGTTGTTGTTCATATGCTTGTGGTGCCTTTGTTTAATTAATCTTGGAAAATGGTTGAAATTTAAAGTGCACCAAAAGGTTGTTGGAAGACTGATAACCCCCCCTCTCAGTGTTCTTGATATTCAACAGATCAAACACTTCTTCTTGATATCCCTACTTTGCATCTTCTTGAAGCATCAAATTTCCATGAATCCATCAACATTGATGACCTTGTGGCTCATGTTTCTGAAGCTCAAATTCATAGATTAGACATGGATTTGGCTAATTTCCATAAATTTGTAAGCTTAGAACACATAGCTAAAGAGGTTATCCCTATTGTTGAGATTCTATGAAGTCTTTTGGTCGAAGGTCAAGAAGGATTGGAAATCTTGCATGGCCTTGCTCATATAGTGTATAACAACATTCTATCTACATCTAGTTGCATTAAAATAATTTCTAATGTCACATCTAATCAAATTGGGACTCAAGTGTCAGTACCCATACCAACACTCCCTATTCCTACTTTACTTCTACTATTCTCACCACTACTACATAGCCAAGTAATAGTGCTACCACATGTGTTGGGTTGTCTACTGGGAATCTTGTTTGCCATTATAGTACCATTCCATATAGTTACATAAATTCCACACCTAATGTTACACCACCTACATCTACACCTCCTATAACTTTCCAAAAGGCTACTCATACACCATCACCTACTCCTTCCAATTCATTCCAATATTTATCCGATTCAACTTCCAACCCTATCATAAACCAATTGTTGCAAAATGTGATCTCCATCCAACAACAATTGACCAACACAATCAATAGTCCACCTAAACCATCTATGAAAACACATTATATCCATAGCCCTTTGTCCTATTCCATCCTAAGAACTCAAATGACTGAGAAGTTTGAGACCCCTCTAGATTTGAGAAAAATAATGGGAAGGGAGACCCTAACAACCATGTGGCAGCCTTTACCACTATGTGTAGTGATTTCTTCTTTGAGGATGTGATCTTGGCAAAACTGTTTCCTACATCATTCAAGTACTCAACCTTGGATTGGTTTTACTCACTACCTCCTAATTCTATAACTTCTTTCTCATAATTAGCCAATAAGTTCCTCAAGAATTTTCAAGAAAACATTAGACCTCAAGTCTCTTTGACAGACTTGGTTCATTGTAAACAAGGAACGAAAGAAAAAATAACAAAGTTTATGGGCCGTTATCAAGCCCTATTCTCACAAGTCCAATATTCTATTTCGGATGCTGATGTACAAAGAATCCTTATAGGAAACTTATAACCTCACATCTGTGATAAGATATTGTTGATGTGATATGATTCTTTCACTCATCTTTGCATGACTCTTCATGATTATCAACTTTCGGTTAGTTAGTATGAGAATAATCCCTCATCAGCTCCAGTTGGTCAATCTAAGGCCTCTCATAATCATTCTTTCAAAAGAAAAAACAAAAACTTCATCAAGATAAACAAAATTTCAGCAACATAAGAAAACATGTGGTGGTAGCATCATCTCCTGCTCTTGCCACATATAAATTGAAACCAAAAACAAGAAAATTCACACCATTATCAGAGTCTCTCTACACTATCATGACACAAATTTTGAAAAACAATCTCATCAAGATTCCACCCATTAGACCTCTCGATCCAAGAAATATGCAATCATCTTCCTTTGATTCGAAGGCCTTTTGTTAATTTCACCATTCCATTATCCATGACATTGAAAGATGTATGCATCTTAAACATGAAGTTCAAAACCTCATTGACTCTAATGTCATCTGGGTTGCTGGTGTGAACGATAAAGGGAATAAATTAGTGGCTGCTCCTAATGAAAATATTCAAATATATACTGATCCTTTACCTCATCATGAATCTAACGTTGTTGATATTTGCATGGTGGATGCTCAACCTCACAAAGAGCGAGTGGAATTGGAACCTACTATATCTTTTACTCCACATGATGCTAGCACTATTGAAGCTCCTGATGGACCTCTTTACATTACTATTTGAATCAATGATAAATCTATTCGAGGTGCTTTTATCGACCCTATATGCATGGTAAATGTAGTAGCTGAAGAGTTTCTCTACATGCATGGTTTACATCTAGATACCTATGAGGTATCAGAGATTGCAATTAGAGCACATGATGGGTCTATCGTTCCAACTCTTGGTGTTTTAACTCTTGAATTTAAGGTTGGGTCAAGAGCCTTAGATGTTAATTTTGTCATCATTCCTACATCAAACTTATTTCATGTGAAGTCGGGTCACCCATGGCTTTGCTCCATGAAGGCAGTTCCCTTTATGGATCACAAGTGCTTAAAGTTTCTATTTGAGGGATGTGTGTACACTATACATCATAGTTAGTACCACCCCATTGCTCATAATGGACATTTTACACTTGATTGCTTATGGCAACAACCAGTTGGAGTTGCTCAAGCTAGAGAGGATTTATTCTTCTTATCAAATCAAAAGTTTAAAGAAAAGAAAATAGTAGAGCTATCGCTTAGTAATATTCCTCCTTGTGATGTCCTTGAACCTCTTTGATCTTCTAAGGCTACAACAGTAGTTCCCCCTATCCCACATGTAGTGAATGAAGCTAAACTCGAATCGAAGGTTCTTCCCAATCCCTAAGCATTTGGTAGATATGCTAAGGTTCCCCCTCCACCATCCCTTCAAGGATAGAGAGGCAACCTTTGAGCACAAAATAGACCTCCCCACAATTGCAATGTTACTTTTGTACCACCTGCCTCCATGGAGACTAGTGGAAAGCAATCGGTTACACATGTTCTATTTCATGAGGTTTTTGAACTGCTTGAGCATGCTCATGTACTTCCACCTTTTTCACAAGTTGCGAAGGAAGAGTAGCCCACATTGAGGAACCCTTCCCCTATAGTCTCCCAACCTTTGATGATTCCTCCTATTTCTTCTAATGTTCTTGAAGCAAAGAAAGAAAAGGAACCCATGTTGGAAGATACTACTGTTCCCCTCACAAACATCACAAATAAAGCTAAGTGAAATAAGATTGTGAGAGAAAGAAAGAAGAGTCATCATGCTATGGATCGCCTTGCCATAGGAGAGGAGAATCCCCCTCCTTGCAAGAGTTTATCACTGACAGATGTGAAAGAAATATCTACTGATGCTTCAATTCCTGTAGAGAAAGAGGATGTTTTACCAGTTGTGGTGGAACCTATTGTGCAATATTCTGACAATGAATGCAAAGACAAGGAGGATACATTATGGCTCATGTTCCCTATACCTCACGTGCTATAGTTCCTCTTGCATCTTGTCCACCTTTCCAAATTGGTGATGAGCAAGATTGGGAGGAGGATGATTTGATTTAGATTGACTTGCAAGTGAGGTCTCTTTATGTTATGTTTTGAGTTCATGTGATTGTTTTCCCCCATGATGTGTTGATTGATACTTTATTTATGTTGTTTTTGTTGTTAAGCTCTCTTTGGATGACCCTTGACATCCTTTTAGGTGCAAGGATACAAAGGGACCAAAATTTGTTGTGATATTCTCTCTATTTGTGTCATCATTCTTCTATATGTCATAATTTATATTGTTGTTGTGTCTTTTGGGGACGATGCAAGACATAGGATGTTTTGGCATTCTCCCTTGTTGAACCAAGGGATGTTTATTTTGATTTCATGTGTTACTTCATCCTTTATCTCTGTAGTTCTACTAGCTGGCAGATGATGATAGTTCCATATATATATATATAAAGGTGTCGGGAGTTATTTTTCATTGATCGACATAAAAAACCCTATTTTGTAACCGACATAAGGCTTGATAAAAGCGGCTAAGGGTTAGGGTTTTTTTATTAATGTATTGTAGCATTTTGCAATAGTATTGAGTTGCAGGGATTGCTGGTTGTAATTAGTTTGATTTACTAGATAATAATATTGGACTCTCTGTTTGGTGGATGTAGCCTGAGTTTGGGTGAACCACGTTAAAACTTGTCTCTCGCTATTATTATTTATGTGTATTTTCATTCCTCTGTTTAATCTTTATTTGCATTTAATTGATATCTTCTATCAGCTAAGCCTAACAGTGTCGGCTTAGGACACTTCCCTAGTTTGTACATGTTGGCCCCATTTTGTTTTATTTTATTGTTTGTGAGCAGGAATGCATATATAAAGGAGTTTTGTAATTCATTTTACACCTAGATGGATAATTGCAAGTTTGCTCTCATACTTTGACCTTCTATGCTAAAGTATTCTTCATGCTTGGAAGTCTATCTACTTGTGGATGTTATGAAGTTTGTTTACAGGTCTTGAAGGAAGTTTCAAGCCTTCTCTATCACTCTCTTTGTTGGTGCATGATATTGAGCATCTACTCCAACTAGGGTTTATCATCTTGTGGTAATCTTCATCAAATTCATTCATACTTTCATAATTTATTACACATCTAGCTTCTGCCCTCCTAAGGCACACACTCTTGGATCTAATAATTGCTATAGTGGAGGTGGAAAAACCAACATAGCGTTTGACTAAGGCAAGCTCTTATACACAACACAACCTTTTCCTCTTTCGTTGTGTGTAGGTCGGAGAAATAGGTTTTGAAGATAATTTCTAGGAAGAAGACAAAGATTGTAGGTACAGGTCTGGTGATACTTAGAGTTTCTGCTAAATCATAATTAGGGTCTAGGGTTCCTGAGTACCCTGGTCTTTGGGATTTTTTCTTCCAGATCCAGGTTCTGATCTGCTCCCTGATCTCTATTGTGCTATTGGTTTTCTAATATCTATTTCTGACAATTTGTTATAAGCCATTTTTTATCAATTAGGGTTTGGTCATTTGCCCTAGTTTGCTTTCTTTATCTTGGTTGGATTTGGTTGATTCTTATCTATACAAAAATGGGCAGAACCCCTGTAGTTTGGCTCTCCTTCTTGGGTAGAAGCCAAGCTCAGTTTGTGTCCCAATGTTTGTGGAAGAGGGTTTGACCTAGTTTAACCTCTTAGGATAGATCTCTCCCTTTCACCCTAAACATAAATGACATGTAATAAGCATGGATTTCATTCAAATAGTACCGATGCATAAAGCTAAACATGATGTTATTTGAGTTGTGATAGACAAGCTCACTAAGGTAGCCCAATTTATTCCTAGGAACTTAATGGATGGATCCTTCACTTTGGCAAAGAAGTTTGTCCAAGAGATTTTTGGACTTCACAGAGTACATAAGATGATCATTTTTTTATCATGATGCTCAAATGACTTCTAGATTTTGGAAAACATTGCATGCTAGTTTGGGAAAACACCTAAACTTTAGTACATCATACCATCCCCAAATAGATGGGCAAACAGAGTGAGTGAATCAGAATGTGGAGGATCTACTCAGAATGTATTGCATGGATCAAAAATACAAATGGGAAGAGTACCTTCCTTTAGTTGAGTTCTCCTATAATAAATCTTTCCAATCTTCTCTTGGAATAACACGTTTCGAGGCTCTATATGGAAATAAATGTCGTACTCCTATTAGTTGGGATAGTGTCAAAGATAGAGTGGTCATCGACCTTGATATGCTTAAAGAGATGGATGAGAAGATGAGGGTGATCAAGGGGAGATTAAAGGAATATTATGATAGGAAGAAAAGTTATGCAGATACAAATAGAAGTTTAAAGTAATTTTTTGTTGGAGACAAAGTGTTTTTGAGAGTCAAACCTCAAAAGAGCTTTATCTCGTTTAGCAAGTCAGCAAAACTCGGTCCTAGATATGTGGGGCCCTCTGATGTCTTGGAAGTTATAAATCATGTTGCATATAGATTAGCTTTACCTCCAACTCTATCTTAGATACATAATGTTTTCCATGTTTCTTTTACTAAGCCTTACAATCTAAATGTCACTCACATTCTTGGTTAGTGGGCCTTGCAGGTTCAGGATCTAGGGGTGGTTCTAGTAGAACCCTTGTGAATCCTTGATCACCACAAAATTTAGTTGTACAACAAAGAGGTGGTCCAATGCAAGGTGCAATGGGACCAATTTTTAAAGGATAGTACTACTCGGGAGGATGTTGCATAAATGTAATGCTTATTTCCTCATTTATTCTAGTTTTGTCTACATACATTCAACTATTAGGATGATGCCTATTCCTAGTGGGAAGGGATGTCACAGCTCAATTTTGTATTTTACTACAACTACTTGTAAATATGTGTAAATATTAGTATGAACATGTATATGGCTATAATTTTCTTTGTTTAATCAATTATGATATGGTTAATGGGTTGATCATAAGATGCATTTGATATCATGTGTAGTGGTAAAAGTTTGGTTTTATGCTAGCATTATTGTAGAAATTAATGTTGTAAATGATTTGATTATATTTGGAATTTCATTGAAAAAACTAACTACAAAATTGTTGTTACATAGTGAGTGTGACAGAACAGAAGTAGACACTCTCATCAAGAGAGAGAGTATCATCAAAAAGAAGAGTTTAGTCATCCAAGGGTGATGTGTATAAACACACCTCCACACAATCACATAGTCACATATAGTTAGTTCTACATTGTCATAGTTGAATGGTGCTTCTATTAATGGGTGTGTTTTGTGTGCAACAAATTTTTGTCTATATATAATGGAAAAGTGAATAGTGTTGTTAGATAATCTTTTGTTGATTTTCAGAAATGAGTATCATAAGCATTATTTTCACATTTTAGAGGAAAATTATTTTTTATCCTTCATACTGATTGATTGTTGGAATTGAAGAATTTATATTTTAAAAAATTTATAATGTTTCCTTCATAATAAAATAAACATATGTTAATGTCTTTAAATTGGTAATTGTAAAATTAATTATTTAAGCCTTTTCCTTATTTTGTTTTAAATTAATTATTCATTTCCTTAAAATAAAATATTCAACAAGATTTTTAGTAGAATAAGGAAAATGTAGGGTTTTGCTAGTTACCAACAAAAAATGTGTTCATTTGGTTAAAATTTGATTTTCTCTCCTCCAAATGTACCAGTTACCTATAGGAAATGAGAGACATTGACTTGAGTATTAAAAACAAAAGGAAAGAGAAGAGGGGATTTTTTGGTTTTGTGAGAAATTTTGGGGTTTTTTTTAATGTAAAAGCACTTCTCTTTTTTTTCTAAACTCATGGGTTTTTCTAAAGGCAAGTATATGCCAGTAAAATTGTGGGAAGAAAATAAAACTACTTAATTTAGTTGAATCTATCCTCTATGTACTAGGATGGATAGACAAAATACCCAGTAGTATTCTAATGCTTTGTGCATCCTAGGAACATTGTTGAATTGAAAATTTCACTCATTTGGTGTTGGACTGAATAGACAGACACCAGATAACCATTGCCTTATTTTTTGGGTATGTCAATAGCTAATTTTTCTTTCAACCGTGTTGGGGTGATTGTAGAAATACCTAGTTAATATTTTTCCTCACAATTGAATTCTGGGCACACTTTATGCATAAATTTTGATAATTGCTAAAGAATTGCCTCAGGAATGCTAGAAAGAGATATGTCTATTTTGTTGGAAACAAATATTTAGTTTTGTTAACCCCCTTTATCATTAGTGGAAAGGCATGTAAAATTGAGAGTATAGTTAAATTTCAAACCAAAAAACATTCTTTCCTTATGCCCAAAATTGGTTGGGTGGCCATGATGGATGAGCTAAATTTTAGATTTTAATTCACACACCTACATAACTTAATATTTGTGCAGCTAGCTAAGTAATATTTTTTTTATAAAATTTTTCTTCATAGTTTTGGAAGGGGTGACTTATACAGGAGGAAACCAGTTTGCATTAAACAAAAGAAAAAGTTTTTTTACCATTCTTTTATTGTTATTATATGTGGTGACTAATCATGTTGCAGGACCAGCTGCAAGTACATGTAGCAAGGTAAATTTTGGTGACTTTGTCGCGGTTTTCCCCTAGAATATTTAATAAAGGTGTGGACAGTTAGTTTTTTATTGGTCAACATGTAAAAAATGACTTTTGTTAACCACCAAAGAGGCTTCATAAATAGCGGCTGGAGAAGGCAAAAAGCCAAGAGGCATGAATGAGATTGTAATGTAGCATAGAAATGATATTGAGTTGTGAAGATTGCTAGTTGTAATCAGTTTGTTTTACTGGATAATAATATTGGATGGCTGTGTTTGTGGATGTAGCTCCACATTGGGTGAACCATGTTAAATATTTGTGTTGAATTTGGGTTATTCTTCATTGTTTATTTCTATGTATTGTAATCTGCATATAATTGGTAATGTGTATTGCTCCGATCTACCTAACATAATCCTAACATTTACTGGGTGGCTAGGTTAAGAGATTTATCAATTCATTTTGAAAACAAAAATCTTTAAACTTTTCTCTTATAAAGGGTGGCGATCTGATTTACCTGATAAACTAATTCTTTTTCTTAATTTTTTTTGAAGAGTATGTTTAACTCTTTAGAGGGGTGGCCATTTGGGAGGCTGCGCCTCATATGACAAGTTATCTGTAAAGGAGAAGCGAGCCCTTTTGGGCCTGCTTTTAAAAAAAAGTCATTTTGCTAATTATTACTCCTCCATATTGATCAAATTGTCCAGTTGTTAATTATTCCTCCATATTTGGGTAAGTGCACAAAGATGGGGGACCAAAAGGGGGTCTTAAGATGCTACTTTTTTAAAAAATAAAGAAAGACTGATGTTGGATGAGAAATTGAAGATAGTTACACTCAAAATATGAAGATACAACAAAAACAAGAGTCATAGTGCTCTGAATCTAGTTTCTAAACTACTATTTTTTTCCAAAAATGGTTGAGATTAAGGGGTTCAAAAAAGGGGGTACACAAATTGGTCTTGTATTTTTCAAAAAAGCATAACATAACATTTGATGTGCCCTGTTTATGACGATTGTTAGTCATAACAACATGCATAAAAATTTGCACAACAAACCTTTATTATCTTGAAAAGTATGATCAATTTGGAACAAACTGATGACTCCAAGTCTCTGTTGATCAGGTCATGATCGTCTGACAATACTCAGAGGTTGATATGACATGTTGCTTTCCATTTCAAGGGGTCTTACACTATATGTATGATAAATCGTTGCCTGTATATCTGGTTCTGCATCTGTTTCCTATAAATTTACTTTACAAACACGGTTATCTCTACTATGCTCCACAGATTATGGTTATATTTATAAGTTTGATCAATTCTTCTGAGAATTTACTATTATGAACTTATTTTATGCTTTTGCACTATGTATTTAGTCAAATAATGTGCCTATAAGTAGGTATTTGCATGTATATCATTGATGTACATCTGTATTTGCATGATATTTGTCATTTTTACATGCTTTCACTCAAAATATGCTCTGTGTGTTTAATTATTTATAGGATATAGGCATACTTCATGTTTATTTGCTTTAGATTGTATGTTATTTACAATTATGAAGGTGATTTGTAATGAAATTCAAGAGAATTAAAAGAAATACTTCTAAATTTGGTGAACCTTTAGCTATTGAGTCACATACATTCCAGACACAGTCATGAAGAGAAGAAATCAAACCATAATTTCACCAGGTTGTTCCACAGCTAGGTATGGTTGATGCTAACTTCAAGGGAACAAGGAATGACAACAACATATGCAAACTAACAAGCACTCCAAGGGACGCAGCTAATCAATGCATATATCCAGATCTCATTCACTGACTACTCAAGATTTACAATAATTTGTAATCAACACAACTTCTCTTTCATTAAGTATTCAAAAGACATGTACATTCACAAAAGCCTTGAAATCAGTCTTGAATGTTTCAGCAATCTAACTTCAATTCAGTTTCTAATGATACAGAGAGTGCACTCCATCTCCTTTTATAGAATAAGGAGAGGAGGCGGTTACAAATGACCAACGGTCAAGATTTGTCTATTCAGATCAACAGTCAACATCTTTCATTGACTTAGTCAATATCTGTATATGTGGCACAAGTTGCCAACTGGAAACTATCTAGCAAGACTCATTCGTTTGCAAGTGGATTATGCATATGATTCTATTATCATGCATCTTTACTTACTCTTCATCTCCTTCTTCTTCTTCTTCACTTTCCTCTTCTCCATCATTTTCCACATCATCATCATCTTCATTATCACTGTCACTTCGATGTAGATCATCCCCTATGTGTATCTTTATAGTTACCCTGATGGATTCATATGACTATACTACTCTATCAATCTCACCTCCATCCTGGACCTTGGCCTTTATCACTGCATGCTTGTGGGAATAAAACTTTGCCTGAAGGGAATCCATCTTAGTTTTCCTACTATTCAATGTTTCATTATATGTTTCTACCATGACCTTCATCCTCGTGACCTTGTTTATCACTTCTTCTATCAAATGGTGCAGGGGATCCTCTATAGCTTGCTTAAATTTATCATGGAAAGCCTAAACAACAAAATCAACATCTTGATTTTCTATCTTCCCTTCTACCTTTCCTTCTAGTGTCTCCAGAGTTTCTACTTCTTGTGCCATTAGATTATGCAATTTGACAATTATGTCCCTGAGTTTACTGCTACATCTCTTCAAAATGTCACATTCAAATCTAGTGTCTTCATACCAAATACCAAGCAACTGGGAGGTGTTATTATCCAGTATGTTGTTACTCACAAGTTTTTGTATATCAATTCTCTTCATTTCACTCAAAGCATCTAGGTGCTTCTCTAATTTGAAGGATCTCGTGCCTACTTCATTTTCTAGTTTATCCACCTTTCTTTTCAAAGCACTAAGAGAATTCCACCTCTCTAAGGAGGTCTTCACTACTTCTGTAGCTTCAAAAATAGAAGACATGAACCACTTGTCCATTAGTTGTGCCTTGTGCCTCATCAGATCTAATCCTATAGCCTCTTCTTGTGATATAATGGTTAATGGAATGGCTAGCCTGATAGGTGTATGCTTAGGATCAATTAATCCTTTAATAAAAGAATGTAATTCAGTAATACGCTCTTTATGTTTCTTATTCTTTTCCTTTTTTCTCTTCACTCTTTGTGTCAAAGAATCGATAATGTCTTTACCTTCCTAACCCTTTTGGTCCTCATTTGCAAAACCTAGATCAATATCAGTGATCTGAAATTCTTCAAGGCCTATTTTTCCTCTCTCCTTTTCGACTATAGGTAAAGCTACTTGTGCTATTCTCCTACTTGGTTTAATCATGCTTCCTGCAAACAATGTAGAAACATCAAAATCATGTACCTCATTTACTTGTTGCAAATTGATCTCTTGTTGTAACCAATAAGGTACATCACCCTTCAGCTTTTGATGATCACCCTCCTTATTTCAAGTATCTTGGGGCTATGTATTAGGCCCTACCCCCAATGGTGAATTTTCTTTTCTTATTTCTTCCTCATGTAAATTCTCATGAGGGGGCTTCTGTTGATGTACCTCCTGTTGAGGGATTTCTTTCTGAGGTGGAGGATTTTGTAAAGTATGCATACCTTGATCTTGCACCTCCTCTTGTAGATTCTCCTCAGGAGTTTCTTGAGCTTTTTCCTTTTCCTCATCTTGTGGTACATTAGTCTCTTGAGAAGACTGTGTATTCTGACCTTTGGGATCTCCCAGATCACCCTTGGTCACATTCTCTATTTCTTTCTTTGGGCTTCCATCTTGTGGTGAACTCTGCTCTTTAGCCTTAAATGTGTAACTTCTTCCAAGTTTGATTCCTTTTCACCAGATTTCTCTTCTAATCCAGGATTACCCAGATTATGTCCTTTAGCATGTGGTGATAAAACACTTTGATCCTGCTCAGTAACCTTTTCTAGTATCTCCTGATCACCTCTACTATGTAGTTGTGACCCTTACTTTCCTTGCTTTGTAGGCATATTGCCCTGATCTCTATTTTAATTTGGTATCACCTTACCAGCTTATGTATGTACTGTATTGTCAGCCTTTTCATGTTCCAAAGGTTGATCATTATCCTTGTTCTGATTCATGTCACCTTGGTAAGTTAAATCTATCACTGCAGGACTAGTAACTTGCTCTACCAAATTAGCTAGTCCTATCTGTTGGACTACTTCTTCAAGGTTATCCTGCTCTATTTCATCCATTTCATCTTTCTCTTGGATAGTCACCTTTTGAGCCATTGGGGTCCCATGAGGGGTCATCTTAGTATTAGCAACTAAGGTCTCCATATGCTGAGCAGCCACATCCTAAACTAGTTCATCATCAAACAATTCAACAATGTTATCAAGTGGAAAGGGGGACCCTTTACCAACCATACATGTTTCCTTTTCTATTTGCTCTTCCATCTTTTTAGTCTTAAACTGAATAATGTCAGGAATGGGGACCTCATGCTGGAGTTCTCTCATAAAAGTTAAACCACTAACACCCCATAATAGGATAGGATCATTGTTGACATTTCCTCTCATTAATGCCCTTTGCTCCTTTGGTGGTGGTGTTTGAACAACTTTCTATATTTTCTTACTTGTTATTAGTAGGTCATCATCCCTAGGTCCCTTATCCAACTGCTCTTCTTCCAAAAGGTTTTCTTCCTCTTGTTCATCCTATTGAGGCTCATTCTCCATTTGTCTCTCTATAACCTTAGGAACAGGCTTTATTATCCTCTTGGTTTTTTGGTTATCAGGGGGTGGTTTTGACGTAGATGCATGTGCAGATGTTGATGCCCCATCACCTTTTGATGGAAGCCTTTTAATTATCACCCCCTACTGTTTAGGCTCAACCTTCTTGCCCTTGCTTGGTGGCTTTTGTTCTTTAGTAGATAGTCTCTCTCCATTAGATTTCCTCATTTCAATGAGAAAATCATCATATTCTTCATCTGATATCTCTTGTCTTTTCTTTTTATTATCAACTGTGAGGGCCATACCCTTCTTCTTCAATTTATTAATCTCATTATTTACCCAACTCTAGGTCAATTTGATGACCCCTTGCATTATTTGGTCCAATGAGGTCTCCTCTGGCTGTGTCAGATCAAGAGCTAAAATGGTGTCATTATACACCTTCTTATCTTCATATTCATTTGACATTATTTTCCCATCATCATGTAATTGTGTAGGCACTGGAATGTAGTCAAAAGTCTGGATCCGATTGAGAGTGAGCCTTTGATAAGTTCTTCTTTTGACCTTTGCCTCATCATCACAATCAGTCCAAAAATTTTCAAGATGTTTTTGATGTACTTGTTTTCCTAATAACTTTTGCATTCTGCCATATGGGTCATATGACCTGGCTATAGGAAATGGCTACAAGTACATGAGCTTTAACCCTCCAATAGCATCCTTGGTGCTCTATCTATCAGGGCATATGTACCATCCCATGTATACTGGGAACAACATAGGAGGAATCTTCTTCTGCTCCAGGTGATCTTCAACTAAAGTTGATATTTGTTTAACAAATTCCATTAAGATGATCCTATTAGTGGGGTATCTTGGCAACATGAGGGGCTGCCCCTCAAATCCTTTTATTATTATTTATGAAAAGGTCAGGAATTGGATAAACCAAGCCCCATGCCTATAGATGACTACCTGAGTCTTCATGCTCAATCTCTTGGTTTTGTCCTCCTCCATGGTCCTGACTAAATGCATTGAAAATGAGTCATTTACCAGTTTATAATTTTGGAGGTATGCTCTTCTCTATAATTGTGGGTAATGGTCCCAAATGTTCACCTCACCGAAATTGTTTCCAACTTTCTCCACTATTTGTAAGGCATCAAATGTTCCTCAGAAAGCACATACATATACAACATAGGAGGTCATATAAAATATACAAGCTTTACTACCCAGCTTCCTCATCCCCTCATCTAAGAAATCATTGATGATCTTGGCCCAGAGAGGCTTGTTTTCTGAATATAGTACCATCTAGATGATCCCATACATCCAATTCTCAAAGTTCCCAGCATGCTGTTTGCCGGTCATCCTACTCAATAGGGCAATCATATATTGATATTCCTCATCAAAGTCAAATTTGTACAAATACACCGGTAACTTGGCAGAAGTTGTGTATGTATTGTTCTTGACCCTCCATTGATACATGATCTTCCTGGCCTCTTTCTTATTATTGTTATATTCTTTCTTTAGCTTACTTAAGTTCACACTAACTATCTTATTCCCCATAGGAAGATTGAATGCAACAGTGATGCCCTTGATTGAGAAGTCGGCATACACTCTGCCATGCTTTTCTACTTTTCTGTTCTAAGGGTTATAATTTCTAGCACATTCCACCACTAGCCCAGTGGCATCCATTGCATATGGGAATCCTACAGCATGCCACATACCAGTTGTGAATATCCTATCTAGTATAGGATTAACAGTACCATTGTCTAATCTCCTTGTCCATGTATCTAACTCTATTTTCCCTTGATGTGTGTCACCGATATTACCATATTTGAATCCTACTACCTCAGGCTGTACGAACATGGGTTTCAATAATTCAACGTCGGATCTATTCTTTCTAACCTCCATTAGATTTTGCAATAGAAATATGCATTTCTTACCCTAGAGTGCTTGTATGGGAAGCTCAAAGATATCATGCATATCATAGTCATTATTCAACATTTCAATTTATTCCATGCATTATCATGCAGATTAACTTAATAAAGAACTATTTTACGTAGTAATTTCTAGTAAATGACAATGGAGAGGGTTTTAACTTACTTGATATTCACTTTTCCCCCTTTTTGCTATATGACTGATAACGGGAAAATGCAGATACGCAGCATTGACTATTCCATTCTATTACGTTGAGTGTCACATTTCACTGGTAGATGACTAGGGGTGTTTGACTTTCAGAGCTTTGTAAATTTCAAAAGTCATAGGGTAAATGTAAATAATCCCTAAATTTTAGTTTTAAACCGATCAATGGGACAAATTAGGGCATATGTGTTAGTCTGATTGAATCCGTCGATCATTTGCCTGAAGTTCGTAGATCTTGCCAAGTGTCAAAATTGTATTTGAAATTGATGGGGCTCCATCTACCTTTTGACTTGCATTTAATGCCAGAAGGTGATCTTTCAAAGAACATGGATATTTTAAAATATGACCCCTAACAGAGAATAAGACCCGCTATGCGCGGTTTAATCATTTACTAATGATTAGGGTGATATGGTCAACCTTTAACTACTTAGGAAAGATTGGGTCATAAAGTTAAAGATCAAGGATATTCAAAAATATCCAGGTCTTTTGATAACCACAAATATCCTCCTCACTCGAGAATACATGGGTAACGTCATCATCATATGGACCTCAACAATTATTTGTGAAAGATGATGTTATGGTCATTCTTCTATAGTGAGGGATATTTTGAAATGCGACCTCCTTGGGGATAGATCGTGATGACATCATCATGCCATCTATGTTTTTCAGTTATCAGGTTATGATGACATCATCGTCATATTGAGAAATATGACAAATGTTTGGAAATATGACCCTCCGTGGGTTAGGTGAAATGATTACATCATCATCAAGGTGATTTCTTCCATTCGTTGGAACTAAATGACGTCATAGTCATATTAGTGTAGGGTCATATTTGTGAAGAGGGTGATATTTTGTAAGATCACAGATATTAGGAAATATGACCCCCCCGGCAAATACATGAGGTTTATGATGGGTAGATGCTCGTCCCTATTTAAGTTTGATGTTCTCATATTGGGGATCGAATGGACATCGGGTGATTTTTCTAAGTCAGGTTCATCTAAACAAATATGACTGATATTCAGAAATATGACCCTGTGGGAAATATTTGGGTTGACCTATCTTTGACTTAGCATAACTTTCTACCCTTAAACAATATCACGGTGATCCAAAAGGCAAACCTGTTTAGAATTTTGTGTTCTTTCCAACTATGAGGTTTGTGATATCAAATACTAAATTGGACAACTGACCTCTCCTTGTGATGCACATACCTCAACAAAGGTGACACACATGACTAAATTTTACCAAACCGCCCAAAGCAAGGAAACAAGCAAGAAAAAGCAAAAGAAAGGTTGGGTCCCCGTTTTGCTAAGGCAAAATGGGGTGTGTTGTGTAACCACACAACAACTTGCCACCAAAGAAGATAACCAAATTCAAATGATTCAAGTGATGGGATCACATTCTAACATAGTATTTTAACTCTTTCTGAACATAAGTATTATGATCTTTCTGCATGATATGATTTTCATCATTGCAACAATGCTAGTAAGGAATTCAAGTGTGTGCAAATGATTAATTATCCTCATCTTGAAAGTGAGTTGAAAACATGAGTAACTGGAGTTAAGCTACATATTTTGAGTTCATCCCTCATAGCCAACCTAGATAGAGCCTTGCTGGCATTAGGTGTCTATAGTCCCGACAAGGTTATCTTTACAATCCCCCTAAGTAGAGCCCCACTGCCAGCAGACGTCTATAGCCTCGGTAGAGTTACTTAGATGGCCTAATTTTATCCTTTTTGGATTTTTAATATTTATCCTCTATCCATATGATATCATCATGTAAGCTCAATATGCAAGGTGTGATCACTTGCTGATTTAGGTTGGAGATTGTAATGGTAGCAAGGGTGACCCTTTAGATTTTTCACTTAACACCTATACTGATGTGTTTCACAAACCCAAGGCTGTTAGGTGATTCATTGTGAAAATTTCCTTAATTAAGAAAAGGCACCATGATGAAAAAGATATCACAGACCTGATCAGAGATACTCCTCAAAATGAGTCATAACCTTTATAGGAATTTGTTCTCATCACTTGAATCCTAACAATTTGGTTGGTTTCTTAGGGTGATAAGCTGCATCATCATTACTAACCAAAACAAAGACTCAACAAAACAAACAAACAAACACACAAACAGAAAAAAATTGTACAAACAACTATACAATATGCACGTATGATACAAATGACTCACATGACCTTGTTTAAGCTTGGAAGTAATGTCTGAGGAATTGTCCATTAACTGGTAATGGAACATCCTCACCGGTTAGAGTCTTAAGTCTGTAGGTACTGTCTCCTATGATCTCTAAAATTTGAAAAGGACCTATCCAAAGTTTGTCAAATTTACCATGGTCACCTTTTATTTCATGTGCTTTATCCCACATAAGGACTAGATCTGAAATCCTAAAAGCCTTGATTCTGGCTCTTTTATCAAACCAACGTTTGACAATAGTCTAATGTTTAGCAAACTAATCGATGGCTCTATTTCTTTTCTCTTCTAAATGCATGAGTTGAAGTAACCTAACTTCTTGTTTGTTGTCTATGCCCAGATATTCTTGTGCAAATTGCAATGTGGGGATCTTCAGGTTAACAGGAAGGATAGGATCCACCCCATACACTAACTGATAAGGAGAATTTCCTAATGCAACCTTCATCCTGGTTCTATCCACCCATAAGGCATATTTTAATAGGGTATTCCACTCCCTAGGGTTCTTCTCTATCAATTTCTTTATGATATTCAACAAGTGCTTATTTGTAGACTCTACTAAGCCATTCCCTTGAGGATAATAATTTGAGGAGAACTTCAAGATAACTCCATGATAAAAAGCCCAACTAGATAGTTTTAATGATGCAAAAGTAGGTCCATTATCACATACCAAAGCATAAGGAATTCCATACCTAGTCACTTTGTTGCTTTCCAAGAACTTGATCACATCATCAACATTGCATGTCTTACTGCTAATTGCTTCAGTCCACCTGGTTCAAGAATCAGTGATAGTCAAGACATACCTATGGCCTGAAGATGATGGAGGATTTATAGGTCCTATGAAATCCATGCCCCACTGAGAAAATGGGAACATCTCCATCACTGGTTGCAAGGGTTGAGCAGCATATCTCTCTCTGTTAGCTGCAACTTGACATGTATGACAATATTTAATATGTTCAGTAGTGTCTTTGAAGATAGTAGGCCAATAGTATCCTACTCTTAGGATAGCATGAGCAGTAGCCAAATGTGATCCATGTGCAGTTCCAAACTTATCATGTAACTTTGCTATCACTTTATCTGCTTCTTGCCTTTCTAGGCATCTGAGATATATTCCTTCATAGTTCCTTTTGAAAAAGACTCCTACTTTTATCATATACTTTTGTAACCTTATTTTCAAGGCTGTCCTCTATGAGGCCTGCAATTTTGATGGGCATCTCCCAGTGATCAAGGCGTGCCTGATGTATGAGTACCATTCTTCAGTTTCTCTAGTGTTCACCACATATTTTTGGTTCATGATGTTAGGATCAATTTCTGATATCATCTAGCTCAAAGCTTGTCTTCTTACTAACTTCATGGGTGTTATATCCATATCATATTCTTGGAGAACTATTATCCATTTAGCCCTCTTTTCATTAGGCTCACTTTGCATTAAAAGCATTTTCACTGCTACATTTGGTACTACAACAATTATTTTACTTCTCAAAATGTAGTGTCTAAATTTCTTGACTGCACAGACTAGAGCAAGATCTTGTCTCTCAACATCCATGTACCTAAGCTTTGCATCCTTGAATGGGCAGCTCATGAAATCTATAGGCTTTTCTTCTTTAGCCTCATTCCTTTGTGTCAATACTGCTGCTGATGTGTGCTCTGAAGAAAATGAATATATGTACAAATCTCTTGTATAATCTAGACTAATCAGAACAGGGGCATCAGATATGGCTTTCTTGATGTCCTCAAAAGCTACTCTAGCCTCAGGTGTCTATTCAATTTTGGCATCCTTCTTGAGCATTGCATTTAGTGACCTGACAATCTCTGCAAATCCAATAATGAATTTCCTAACAAAATTTATCTTACCAAAATAAGATTTGAGTTCCTTCTTACTTCCAGGAAGCTGCAGCTTCATGATTGATTCTACTCTTGCAGGGTCAATGATGATCCCATTTTCTATTATTAAATGACCTAGTAACTTACCTGTGGTTACTCTGAATATGCACTTCTTAGGGTTCAGGGATATACCATATTGTTCACACTTTTTGAGCACACTCTTGAGGTTTTCTATGTGATCACCTCTCTTTTTTGAAAAAACTGTCAAGTCATCCATGTATATGACTATGCACTTACCAATCAAACCCCTGAAAACTATATCCATTGCTCGTTGAAAGGTGGATCCAACATTTATCAATCCAAGAGGCATGCGCCTATACACAAATATACCCCACTTGGTGGTGAATGTAGTTTTCAGCCTATCTATTTTATCTACCATCATCTGGTTATAACCTAAGAAACCATCCAAGAATGACATCATCTGTGCACCATTTACTATTTGTAGGACCTCATCCAATGAAGGTAAAGGATAGTTGTCCTTTTCAGAAGCTCTGTTCAGATTTCTGAAGTCTACACATAACCTGATATCACCATTTTTCTTTCTCACTAGAACCAAGTTGGCCACCCATATTGAATGTCTCACTAGGAATATGATCCCGGCATTGAGCAATTTCTTGACTTCTTAAAAAATGATGGGTTCCAATAAGGCATTAACAGGTCTCTATTTTTATCTAAAAGGCTTGACATCTAGTTTCAACGGCATAGTATGGGTTATGATTGAGGTATCATAAGTCTTCAATTCATCATAAGTCCAAGCGATAACATGAATATAATCTTTAAGTGCTTGGGTTATCCCTGCTATTTCTTCTTCTGTACAGACTTTTCCTATTAGGAAATTCCTTTTTTCTTCATTCTGTCCTATATTGACTGGTGAATATTCTCCTCCATTAGTCCTTGGGAGATCTTTCTATTTTAGCATATTGTCTAAATCAAATGCTCTTTCTAATTCTATCATCTCCTTGGGAATTTTATTACTAGGCAAATCCATGATCTCCTCTTCTTCCCAAGTATGATCTTCCACATTTCTTTCATCTATGATCTATGCATCAAACACATCTCTGTTTGATATGAAATCTAAAATGTGCTAGTCATCATCAAACACTTGAAGATTCGTGTTGCCACAATAATGGGTTACACTTTCTGGGACATCCTGATTTTTGCTAAAATCACATATTTTTATAAAATATAATAATTTAAGCCTTGAAATGTTCCATTTAAAGGATTTTAATTGAAGAGAGTTTGATCAAACCCCCTTAGAATCAAACTCCCTTGGATAGAACCCCGCTAGTTTTAAACCATACCTATAATGGAGTCTCCTCTACACCTATCAAAATGCTGATAAAAAACCAATTTTGATTTATATTTTGAGGGATCAAATGAATTCATTTAAAATTTATGCTTTGTATGTATGTAGTCCTTATTATAAGCTTCCCAAAAAATATAATTTTAAATATATTTAATTTGATTATTATATTTATTTTTTATTTCTTGTGAATGTATGTTTTTCATTGAACATCAAGTTCTCTATTCTACACACATGGAAAATTAGTAAATTACTGAAAAAAAATTCTAAAAAATATCTATGCACTAGGTATTGATGTCCTTGTTTGAACAAAAGAAAAAAACAATGAATTTTGATACATACAGAAAAAGTTATGTTTTATGGAATACGCCTATGTCTAAATTATATTTTTTTTGACTTCAAAAATAAATTAAAAAATATATATTCAACAAAACATTATGAAACCAAATGCATACACTATATATCGATGTTATCAATCTAAATTAAAAAGAATCAAAATTTTATCCTTTGTAGAAAAAAAGTTATGTGCTACGGAATACACATCACTTTAAAAAAATGTTGTTTACTATTAAAAACCAGTTATCAAAGGAGATGCAAAAAAATTTACAATTTAACTCCATTTTTTTTTAACAAATATATTTAGAATCTACAAACAAAATCTCACAAATCACTAGTTCGCATCATCTTCAAATTCCTAATGGTTTAGTAGCTATAGGTGTTAGAATGTAAATATTTAGTTCAAAATATTGATTTCAATGTCAAGTTTGGCCAAAAAGTGTAACCCATTATTGTGGGATGACTAGATCCTTCTATTGGTAACATTATCTGGTATAGAAAGTACTGATATTAATTCAAATGAAAACCTCTTCAAACCAGATATAGATAAGGGCTCCAAAGTACTTGCAACTTGAGCCAAAGCATCTACTCTATAATTCTGTTCTCTAGGCACATGTGTAATGTTGAATGCATCAAAGTCTTCTATCAAATCCCATACCCTGTGTCTATAATTAGACAACCTTTTGTAATTACAAGAGTATATGCCTCTTACTTGTCTTACCACCAATTCCGAGGCTCCATAGACATGCAGAATCTTTACTTTTTTCTTGAGTGCAAACAATATCCCATGAATTAAAGCTTCATATTCTGTCACATTATTTGTACATGGGAATTGTAATCTATATGCTGCTAAATAGGATTTTCTAGCTGGATCAATAAGGTCTATCCCTATTCCATCTCCTTGTTTTGACGTAGATCTATCAAACCTAAAGATCCATGGCTTATCTTCAGTTAAAGGTTTGTCAGGACCTTCTCTCTTCTTTTTAGCTCTAGCGGCTACACTACTTGATATCCATTTCAGTTTTGGTGACTCATTCTTGTCCACTTTTACTTTCTCTAACCGATGTGAAGTTGATACTTGTTTTCCTTCCTTATTATCAAGAGAATGATCCTTTGAATGAAGCATCTCCTGGTTTTTCAAAATGTGCAAGCATAATTAGCAAGAAGTGTCTGAATGTGGTGCTTCATGTAATCTACACCAACCTTCAATTAGAGCATTATGTGGAGGAGTATGTTGTAGCAACATCCTCTGAATTTGTTTTGATAAAAACTCCTCAAACTTGGTCAAATTGCTCCCTTTATCTTCATCAGATACTTCATAATCTGACTCAATCAAGTAGTCCATCCCTGGGGTGATATTGTTTTCACCACTGGAAATATTCACATTGCACACCAGGATCTCTTCTAAACTATGACCGTGGCTTTCATCCTGCTATGTACTTTCCTCTATACCTGCAGATGATGAACAAGAATTAGTATCACTATAACTATTTGTATGACTTACCTAAGGTGATGATAATCCTTTCTCACTACATGTCTGTTCCAACTCCATCATGTCTAAACAAGCATCACAGGTTCTTTCAGAATGTGCTTCATCATGCAACCTACACCAGCTTTCAATCAACACATTTTTATTAGACATATCTAGCATTTGACAACGTTGCATCTCTTTGGATAGGTACAATTCAAAGTTCTTAAAATGATCTAATTCCTCATTATTATCTAAACTATGATCAGACTCTATGATTACTCTATCACCTTGGTGATTACCCTTATCAACATGAATGTCATACATGAGGATCTCTTCTATCTTGACCGTTTGAGGTTTGATGGTGTAAACTCTGGGCTCAACATCCACATACATGATCTCATTGGTCTTATTATATTCATTGATCATATGTTTCATGCGAGGTTCAGCATCTATCCTAATCTAATTAGGAATCCCTTTCCAAGGTAGCCACATGTGACTGAAATCAATGGACATATATCCATTAAGTGTCTTTGACCAATCCCTGCTGAGCAGCATTCCATATGTATTAGGGATATCTACTACCACACTAAAACCTTGACATACAGCATGGATGTCCGCAACCCTTCATCATCATCATATTTTTCCTTAACACTGTCAGCATCATCAAATTTACTCTACCGACCGATATCCTCCTGCAGACAAACCTTCGCCCTTTCGCCTGTCAGCAGCATCATCTTATTCGGCTATCGGCAGCATCATCACATTCGACAAGCGCAAACATCCTCCGGATGTTCACTGTTCACCTTACCGCCAACCTCTTTCTTCAGCATCATGATGTTCAACATCATGTTCATCAGCAGGATATAGAACATCCGGTTCCTCCCATATATCCTGATGACGACAACTTCATGCACCCTTCCTTCGATGCTTACGTCACCCCGATATCCTGAGGACAGTTATCCTGATGACGATGATGTCACATGCAGCTCCTTCAATATCCTGCTGCCCCGATATCCTGATGATGATTATCCTGATGACAATGACGTCATATGCAGCTCCTCCAATATCCTGCTATTGGCCAAACTTAACATTATCAGCCCGCGATGGTTTTATCAACCCGATCTTCTACCTTATGCCGATACGCTCCTCCTCGACAACACCTGATGATGATCACACCAATGCACATTCACTTTATGCAATCGAATGCATCATGCTCATCTCCACTTACTTGGATGACACCCGAAGTAACTGCAGGATATACACAGAAATATCCTGATGATGCCGTTGTGATGAATTTTCCAACGTTAGCGAATTTCGATCCGCTGAACCCCCTGAGGTGACCCAATCCGCTTCCTGGACAACTTTCCAGACTCTAACAACCAGCATGACCTAGCACATACCCATGCTAGGGTCCTCAACACCTTTCGACGACGATCCTGCACACCTGCATGCAAACGAACACAAAATGCAGACTAAACCCTAAACTACTGTACATAGCCATTCCACCGATTCGACGAATCAACCGGTGGAATGGATCAGCGAATCCATGAAACCACCAAAACAACAAATCGATTTCACAATGGAGATCAAACAGAAAATGAACACAAATAGGATCTTTATTGATTTCAAAAGATGCAATACAGTACTCTGTCTTACTCTCTGCAATCTAACTCCTCTGCTCAATGCAATACTATCTCTAAAACCAACCGATCCTCATGCATAAATAGGATCTCCTGCGAGTACTACCACTCGATTCCAAGCGGCTGGGAAATCTCTCCAGGTGGCTGGGAGATCCAACCGGACCTACAGCATAACAGCTGTCTTAACAAACTAGCTAAAAATAGTAAAGTATGGTCAACATGACCTTATTACATGCATTGGTCTTATCAGACCTTCTTGGAAACATTAACAAGACTTAAACTAACTAACTGCCTCATGGAGGCCAGCTGTCAGGTAGGTGCTCCTGCACCATACTTCCCAACAGAAAAGAACTCATGTCCCATGAGTTTAGATGTGGAAGTCCTCCACCTTTACACTTTGTCATGTCAGTGTTCTGACTTGTTCCAGCTTTGTCCTCTGCTGGCTCTTGGCTGCTCCCAGACTTCTGAACTGTCTCTTGAACTTCTGCAATGTTCAACTCTATCTTTCTTTCAACCTTTATAGGACAAACAATAGTCCCAACTATGACAACATCCTTGTCATTCCTCTCAACTGGTTGCTGTTTGCAAACCTGTTTCTGCACCTGCTGCTGACCTCTGTCAGTCAAAACTGTAACTTTCTTCAACCTGTTGTCCTTAACAACTTCTTTCCCTGCAGTGTCCTCAATTGCCTTTATGCCTGCTCCTATAGGCATCTGCATAAATTCCTTCTTTCCCACTAAAATGATTTTGGCTGCCCCCTGTGCTGCAACATCTTCCTGCAATGGCATCAACCTAATAGTTTTCCCATCTTTCTTGATGGTGTAGGTATTAGCATACCCATCATACAGTACCCTTCTATCAAATTGCCATGGTCTACCCAACAGTAGGTGATAACATTCCATGGGCAAAATGTCACACAAAACTCTATCCTGATATGCTCCAATCTGAAAATCAACATATGCCTGTTCATAGACAAAAAGTGATTGACTATCACTCACCCAAGATGCCTTGTAAGGGTGATGGTGTGGAATCCTTTCCAAATTCAGTTTATCCACCATTTCCTGAGATACCATGTTGTCTGTTGAACCAGTATCAATGACAACCTTACATACTTTACCTTTGCTCTTGCATGTGGTCTTGAAAAGAGCTCTTCTTTGCATCATATCCTTTGATGCCTGCAAACTAGTTCTCCTAAGCATCAATGCTTCTCCCTCCTCAGGATATGCATAATTTTCAGGAACTCTATCTCCTTGATAAGTGTTTGAACTCTGCACACTTTGCTCTACTTTCTCTTCTTGCACAAGTTGTACTCTCTTGTCATTCGTTCTATCATTTCTGGATGATGAACCCTTGCTTTTGTTGCAAGTATGAGGTGAACCAGTGTTGTCATTGATGTCAACATACTCATATTACATTGACAAGAAGGATTGGATGAGCTGTGTGTTGAGGATATTGAGAAAATTACCCTCAGTCAGGAACAGTGAAGAACAGTGATGAGAAGAAGGCAAATATATTGGATAGGTTGAAAACCGGAGGATGCGGATTAAAGGGTTTGCAGATATGAGTCTTGAGATGCTTTAGTCAAGTTTTCAGAGGTCCGCATGAAGACCTGAAGAAGTTATGGCTGTCTGTGTGAAACCAGTTCCGGCAAGTGCTTAGAGGTGAAAGAGGATCACAGAAAGGTCTGGTGAGGTCTGGAATTGTACAATCCTAATCTGCGGATTGGAAAGAGTATTTGGGATGTCCTTGTGATGTGCCATCTCGAGTTGTGTATGATTTGGAGGTCCGGAAGTACCTCTTGCATTATGACAGTGGCGACAGACTGTGTTCTTGAAGTTCCGGATAAGGAGGATAAGAGATTTCAGTAAGTAAAGGAAATGCGGACGTACCTGGTCATTCAGACAGGCTTGTGAAGGTTCTTGGATCATGTTGAGATTGTGTTATTGGTCCGCATTGATAATGTATGATTTGAAGGTCCGGAAGTACCTTCTACAGTGGCGACAGACTGTGTTCTTGAAGTTCCGGATGAGGAAGACAAGAGATTCCAGCAAGTAAAGGAAGTGCGGATGTATCCGGACATTCAGGCAGGCTTGTGAAGTTTTCTGGATCGTGTTGAGGTTGTGTTGTTGATCCACATTGATAGTAGAGCCCGGAATTGAAGTTATTCTTCCGGATGAAGTTCTTGCTCTGTTTAGCCGACCGGATGAGTTGTTCATCCTACGAATGTTCTTGTGGTGGCCGACCGGATGTGTTATTCATCTTGCGGATACTCTTATGATTGTTTGCCGACTTAGATGTTTGATCCTAAGTCGATGTCTTGTATAAATAACGATCTGTGAGTTCATTTCAAGGTGTGGTGTGTGTGGATGAGTGTGGCATAGCGAAGAGAAGTGCGAAAGGCAGAACAGAGGTTTTTGGGCTTAATTGGAACTGATCCGGACATGGTAGAGATGTCATTCTCCAGTTCAAGACTGTGATTTTTATCACTTTGTAGACAGTGTGTCTCCTTGTAGGCAGTGGGCCTCTTTGTGAGCAGTGTGCTCGGGCAGTGAGCCCTAATTGGCATGTGCCATTCATTTTTCTTTATTCTTCTAACAGAGAATAATTCTTGGGTTAATCACCCTGTGGTTTTTCCCTTAACCAGGTTTTCCACGTCAGAATCTTGGTGTTCAATGTGTTGATACTTATCTGCTCTTGTGTTTATGTATTATGCTTTCATGGATGATTAATTGATATGCTGCTAACTAACAACAAAGAATCAAGTGTTGAAAGAACAAGATTTTTTTATACAACTGATTCACCCCCCCCTCTCAGTTGTATGCCCTAGATCCAACAATTGGTATCAGAGCTAAGTTCCTCTGATAGGAGCTTAACCGCTTGAGGAGATCCAGGATGTCGTCATACAAGAAGGATAGTCTGAAGTTCGATGGAACCAACTTCACTCTCTAGAAAGGTCGCATGAAGTGTCACTTGGAATGTATGGGAAAAGCATACTTGGCTATGGTTTCAAAACCATATGTACCTCCACAAGGTGGTCCGACAACTCTGAATGAAATCACAGAAGCTGAAAACAATCTGCGGACCAAGGAAGCTCTTCTAAGCGCATTGAATGACTCAGATCTCTCGAATGTTATTGACCTACCAACTGCATATGAGATCCTGACTAAACTGGAACTTCTGTATGAAGGAGATGAGTTTGTCAAAAGTGCAAGGTTGCAAAGTCTGAAAGGGAAATTTGAAAGATTGAAAATGAGAGATGATGAAAACATCACTACCTTTATGCCAAGAGTGAATGAGCTGGTATGTGGAATCAGAAATGCTGGTGGAACTTTAGATGAAAATGAGATTGTCTGCAAAATCCTAAGATCCCTTCCTGCTGCCTACAAAATCAAGGTTGCTGCCATTGATGAATTCAGAGCCCACACAACTGTCACAAGAGAACAACTGGCTGGCAAACTAGCTGCATTTGAAATGACCGAGTTTGGAGATGATCCTCCCAAGACTGAATCTGCTTTCAAAGCCAGTGCCTATGTGAAAGGCAAACAGAGATTTGATCCGGGAGAAAACTCATCAAGGAAAATGTTATGGTATGATCAAGCAAGAAGAGACATGGAGGAAGAAGAAGCAGAAACAGCTCAAATTGAAGCCCTCATTGCAAAGAGACTGCCAAGAGGATCCGGTAAGTATGAAGGAAAACTACCCTTTAAGTGTTTCAACTGCAATAAGATTGGTCATTTTGCTTCAAGATGTCCGGAAAGATCTGCAAGATCTAATACTAACAGACAAAGGTTTCAAAAGAATTGCTATTATGTTCACGAAGAAGATGACAATGAAGGAGTAACAGATGATGAATCAGAACTAGGAAGCAAATCCAGAAATGAGTGGGTGTTTATTGCCATCAAGGAAGAAGATTCAATACTCTCTGAATCTGTCAATCACAAAGTTGTTGAAAAAGCTTTGGCTGCTCAAGTGGAAGAAAAGGATGATTGGGTTATTGACAGTGGATGTTCTCACCATATGACTGGTGACAAGAATAAGTTCTTGAATTTGGAAAGGTATGAAGGAGGAATGGTAAAGTTTGGTGACAATTCTGCTGACAGAATCAGAGGCAGGGGAACTATTTCCTTCGATGGAAAGAGCAAAACAGGTAACGTACTGTATGTTGAAGGATTGAAGCACAATCTTCTTAGTGTTGGTCAGTTAGTGGACAAAGGCTATGATCTCCGATTCAAAAATGGAAAATGCAGAATCTTTACAAACTCCGGAACTGAGATTACATCCGGTACTCAGACAAAAGGTAATATCTTTCATCTGGTTGGTTCAAATAAAAGTTGTTTGTTTGCTCAAATTGATCAGAGTTGGTTATGGCATAGAAGAATGTGCCATGTAAATTTTGATAACATCATCAAGATAAGCAGTACTCAGGCCGTAAGAGATCTTCCAAAATTGATGAAACCTACAAATAGTTTGTGCAAAGAATGTCAGCTAGGTAAACAAAGCAGAGTCTCTTTCAAAAGCAAAGATCAGTCTTCTACCGGATTGTTGGAATTAGTACATACTGATCTCTGTGGTCCGACAAGAATCAAGAGTCTGCAAGGTGATAGATATTTCATGTTGTTAATTGATGATCATTCCCGGATGATGTGGGTTACCTTTCTAAAAGAAAAATCAGAAGCATTTGAGAAGTTCAAGATCTTCAAAGCTATGGTAGAGAATCAAACCGGATTGAAACTAAAGTGTCTAAGGTCTGATAGAGGTGGTGAATTTACATCTGGTGAGTTCATTGATTTTTGTGAGAAGTAGGGTATAAGGAGACAGTTGTCTGCTCCTAGGACTCCATAGCAGAATGGAGTGGTTGAGAGAAAGAACCAGACCATTCAGGAAGCTGCCAGGACAATGATGTTGGAAGCAAATGTTCCTCAAATGTTTTGGAAGGAAGCTTTCAGCACTGCAGTCTACACTCTCAATCGAGTTCAAATCAGAAACAACACCGGTAAGACCCCCTATGAACTCTGGTTTGGCATCACTCCTACTGTGAAATATTTTAGAGTATTTGGTAGCAAGTGTTATATTAAAAGAGATGAAGATCTAGGAAAGTTTGATGCTAGAAGTGATGAAGGAATTTTCTTGGGTTACTCCACTCAAAGCAAAGCATACCGATGTTACAATAAGAGATTGAGGAAGATGATAGAAAGCACCAATGTGAAAGTTGATGAAGGAATTGAGAAGCCTTCAAGATTTTATGAGTTTGATGAAGATGACCAAGATAGTGTTCAAGGACCTCAATCCTCTCCGGTGAGACAGAGTCAGCCTGATCCGGTAAATCAGGAAGAAGAGATAGGTTTGAATGAGCCTGATCAAGAAGCAGCAGTGCAGGATACTCCCAAAATTCCAAGGTATGTAAGACTGAACCACTCTGAAGATCAGATCATAGGTGACAAAAGCAAAGGTGTACAAACTAGAAGGAATGTCGCTCAAAATCAGGATGAATGTTGTCTGATTTCAAAGATTGAACCTAAAACAATAAATGAAGCCTGCAATGATGAAAACTGGACCAAAGCAATGGAAGATGAATTGATGCAAATTGAGAAAAATCATACTTGGGATCTTGTTCCCAGACCTAGAGACAGGAATGTAATTGGAACCAAGTGGGTCTTCCGGAACAAACTAAATGAAGCTGGTGAAGTAATCAGAAACAAAGCTAGATTGGTCTGCAAAGGCTACTCTCAAATAGAAGGAATTGACTTTGAAGAGACTTTTGCTCCGGTGGCAAGAATTGAAGCAGTCAGATTACTTCTTGCATTTGCTGCCTTCAAAGACTTCAAGGTATATCAGATGGATGTCAAGTCTGCCTTCCTAAATGGTGATCTGGAAGAAGAAGTCTACATTGAACAACCGGATGGATTTCAATTGTCTGATAATGATGATATGGTCTGCAAGTTGAAGAAAGCTTTGTATGGATTGAAGCAAGCCCCAAGAGCATGGTATGAAAGGTTGGATAAGCATCTTGTGCAGATTGGATTCAACAAAGGTACTGCTGACAGTAACTTATATTTCAAAATTGATCATGAAAACATATTGATTGTTGAAGTGTTTGTGGATGATATCATTTTTGGAGGAAGAGATAGTATGTGCAAAACTTTTGCAAATCAGATGAAAAGTGAGTTTGAAATGTCTATGCTTGGTGAAATGAATTTCTTCTTGGGTCTGCAAATTACTCAAACAAAAGAAGGGATCTTCATTTCTCAGACCAAATATGTTAAAGAATTGTTAAGGAAATTTGGTATGGAAGACTCAAAACCTATGAACACTCCTATGGCAACCGGATGTAAGTTAAGCAAAGATGATGACTCTCCAAAGGCAGATCAGACAAAATATAGATCAATGATTGGTGGATTGTTGTATCTCACTCAAACTAGACCAGATATAATGCAGGCTGTTGGTCTTGTGGCAAGATTCCAGGCTAATCCTAGAGAATCTCATGTTATGGCAATCAAAAGAATTTTTAGGTACTTGAAAGGAACAGTTGAGTATGGTCTATGGTACCCTAGAGATCCGGATTTCTCTCTTCATGCTTACACAGATGCAGATTGGGCAGGAGATGTGGATGACCGGAAGAGCACTAGTGGTGGAGCATTCTTTTTGGGGAAGAGATTGGTTTCTTGGCTAAGCAAGAAACAAGATGCAATATCTCTGTCTACAACTGAAGCAGAATACATTGCAGCAGCAGGTAGTTGCATTCAAATCTTATGGATGAAGCAGATGCTAAGAGACATCAAAGTTGAATATGAGGAGCCTATCACAATTTTCTGTGATAATTCAAGTGCAATTAATATTTCTAAGAATCCGGTATTGCACTCTAAGACTAAGCACATATCTATCAAATTTCACTTTTTGAGAGAACAAGTAAACAAGGAAGAAGTCAGATTGGAGTATGTTCCCTCCAAGGATCAGATTGCAGATATCTTTACAAAACCTCTTCCCAAGGACTCTTTTGAATATCTCCGGGAGAAGTTAGGGGTCATGGCCCCTCCGGTGATAAACTAAGATGCACTGATGTGCATCAGTCCGGTGGATATCACAGTCATATCTTGTGATCCGGATTGATGATGGGGAGCTGCTACTAAGGGGGAGCAGCTGGTATGATTCTAATGTATTAGAATTGCAAGTATGAGCCCTTTGCCATTGATGTCAAAGGGGGAGAGAAGACATGTGAAAAACAAGTGGTTAATGATCAAAGGGGGAGAGAAGACATGTAAAAAGTTGTTGTTGATAGGGGGAGCTGTGACAGAAAGGAGAAGTTCTTGTCTTGATGGTTTTTCACATCATATGTTGCCATCAATGACAAAGGGGGAGATTGTTGCAAGTATGAGGTGAACCAGTGTTGTCATTGATGTCAACATACTCATATTACATTGAAAAGAAGGATTGGATGAGCTGTGTGTTGAGGATATTGAGAAAATTACCCTCAGTCAGGAATAGTGAAGAACAGTGATGAGAAGAAGGCAAATATATTGGATAGGTTGAAAATCGGAGGATGCAGATTAAAGGGTTTGCAGATATGAGTCTTGAGATGCTTCAGTCAAGTTTTCAGAGGTCCGCATGAAGACCTGAAGAAGTTATGGCTGTCTGTGTGAAACCGGTTCCGGCAAGTGCTTAGAGGTGACAGAGGATCACAGAAAGGTCCGGTGAGGTCCGGAATTGTACAATCCTAATTTGCGGATTGGAAAGAGTATTTGGGATGTCCTTGTGATGTGCCATCTCGAGTTGTGTATGATTTGGAGGTCCGGAAGTACCTCTTGCATTATGACAGTGGCGACAGACTGTGTTCTTGAAGTTCCGGATAAGGAGGATAAGAGATTTCAGTAAGTAAAGGAAATGCGGACGTACCTGGTCATTCAGACAGGCTTGTGAAGGTTCTTGGATCATGTTGAGATTGTGTTATTGGTCCGCATTGATAATGTATGATTTGAAGGTCCGGAAGTACCTTCTACAGTGGCGACAGACTGTGTTCTTGAAGTTCCAGATGAGGAAGACAAGAGATTCCAGCAAGTAAAGGAAGTGCGGATGTATCCGGACATTCAGGCAGGCTTGTGAAGTTTTCTGGATCGTGTTGAGGTTGTGTTGTTGATCCGCATTGATAGTAGAGCCCGGAATTGAAGTTATTCTTCCGGATGAAGTTCTTGCTCTGTTTAGCCGACCGGATGAGTTGTTCATCCTGCGAATGTTCTTGTGGTGGCCGATCGGATGTGTTATTCATCTTGCGGATACTCTTATGATTGTTTTCCGACTTAGATGTTTGATCCTAAGTCGATGTCTTGTATAAATAACGGTCTGTGAGTTCATTTCAAGGTGTGGTGTGTGTGGATGAGTGTGGCATAGCGAAGAGAAGTGCGAAAGGCAGAACAGAGGTTTTTGGGCTTAATTGGAACTGATCCGGACATGGTAGAGATGTCATTCTCCAGTTCAAGACTGTGATTTTTATCACTTTGTAGACAGTGTGTCTCCTTGTAGGCAGTGGGCCTCTTTGTGAGCAGTGTGCTTGGGCAGTGAGCCCTAATTGGCATGTGCCATTCATTTTTCTTTATTCTTCTAACAGAGAATAATTCTTGGGTTAATCACCCAGTGGTTTTTCCCTTAACCAGGTTTTCCACGTCAAAATCTTGGTGTTCAATGTGTTGATACTTATCTGCTCTTGTGTTTATGTATTATGCTTTCATGGATGATTAATTGATATGCTGCTAACTAACAACAAAGAATCAAGTGTTGAAAGAACAAGAATTTTTTATACAACTGATTCACCCCCCCCCTCTCAGTTGTATGCCCTAGATCCAACAGCTTTCTGGACATTTGAAAAATGGATGACCAAACTCACCACAGGTATAACATTTTCCTGAAAATGTAGTAGAACCTCTACCACTTCCAAATCTACCTCTATTACCTTTCCATCCACCTCTGAAATCAGACTGTCCCTGTCCTTTACCAGTGTCTTCTTGACCCTCATTGGTTTGCCTTTGTGTAGGGGCTGCTCCTCTTCCCCTCACATTGTTTCCTCTTCCTCTCATGGACTTATCTTGTCCTCTATTCATCTTTTCTTCAATCCTGATTGCCATTTGGTAACAATCCTCCACACTCTTAGGGTTAGCTAAAACTAACTCATCCTGTATGTTCAATCTCAAACCAGCCAAGTACCTAGCCACCTTTTCTACCTCATTCTCATGATGACAGATCTCATACTCAACTTATAAAACTCCTCAGTATATGCCTTCACATCCATTTCCTTCTGCCTTAAAAATTGCAGCTTCTTAAACATCTGAATTTCATAATCCCTAGGCAAGAATTTACCTTTGATCCTTGCTACCATCTTATCCCATGAAGTGATCTTTGACTTCCCTTGTTTCCTTCTCTCAGATTGTACATAATCCCACCATACCAAAGCATGACCTCCTAACTTGGTCTTTGCAATCTTTACCTTCTGATCCTCAGCAATATCTTCACATTCAAAGTGATTATCAAGTGCAGCAATCCAATCCAGTAACTCATCTTCATTCAAACTTCCATTATACTTGGAAACATCAACCTTTACCTTAGGTTTATCACTCTGCACTGCCTTTAACAGTTTTGCAAATCTCTAGTCTTCAGCATCCAGATCTTCAGCTACCTCTTCATACTCTTCAACAGCATCTTCATCTTCTTCAGACTCACTGTCTTCCACTTCCCTCTTTTTGTTCTTTTCCAGGGCTACAAGCCTGGCTTAAAGTGCTTCAGCAAGCTCCTTCATCTTCCTCATCTCTCTGGCATGTTTTTCCTTCATCTCCTGCAATTCCCTTGCAGTACCACTACCTTTCAGAGGCATTTTGTCAACCTCTCACTCCTCTACCTCTGTCCTTTCGGTGACAGAATCAACTCTACCTCTGCCCTTTCGGTGACAGAATCAACACACAACAGCCCAGACCTTTTGCTGAGCTCTGATACCACTATGATGTAGAGGCATCCACACTAAAACCTTGACATACAGCATGGATGTCCGCAACCCTTCATCATCATCATATTTTTCCTTAACACTGTCAGCATCATCAAATTTACTCTGCCGACCGATATCCTCCTGTAGACAAACCTTCGCCCTTTCGCCTGTCAGCAGCATCATCATATTCGGCTATCGGCAGCATCATCACATTCGGCAAGCGCAAACATCCTCCTGATGTTCACTGTTCACCTTACCGCCAACCTCTTTCTTCAGCATCATGATGTTCAACATCATGTTCATCAGCAGGATATAGAACATCCGGTTCCTCCCATATATCCTGATGACGACAACTTCATGCACCCTTCCTTCGATGCTTACGTCACCCCGATATCCTGATGACGATTATCTTGATGACGATGACGTCACATGCAGCTCCTTCAATATCCTGCTGCCCCGATATCCTGATGACGATTATCCTAATGACGATGACGTCATATGCAGCTCCTCCAATATCCTGCTGTCGGCCAAACTTAACATTATCGGCCCGCGATGGTTTTATCAACCTGATCTTCTACCTTATGCCGATACGCTCCTCCTCGGCAACACCTGATGATGATCACCCCAATGCACATTCACTTTATGCAATCGACTGCATCATGCTCATCTCCACTTACTCGGATGACGCCCGAAGTAACTGCAGGATATACACAGAAATATCCTGATGATGCCGTTGTGACGAATTTTCCAACCTTAGCGAATTTCGATCCGCCGAACCCCCTGAGGTGACCCGATCCGCTTCCTGGACAACTTTCCAGACTCTAACAACCAGCACGACCTAGCACATACCCATGCTAGGGTCCTCAACACCTTTTGACGATGATCCTGCACACCTGCATGCAAACGAACACAAAATGCAGACTAAACCCTAAACTACTGTACATAGCCATTCCACCAATTCGACGAATCAACTGGTGGAATGGATCAGCGAATCCATGAAACCACCAAAACAACAAATTGATTTCACAATGGAGATCAAACAGAAAATGAACACAAACAGGATCTTTATTGATTTCAAAAGATGCAATACAGTACTCTGTCTTACTCTCTGCAATCTAACTCCTCTGCTCAATGCAATACTATCTCTAAAACCAACTGATCCTCATGCATAAATAGGATCTCCTGCGAGTACTACCACTCAATTCTAAGCGGCTGGGAAATCTCTCCAGGTGGCTGGGAGATCCAACCGGACCTACAGCATAATAGCTGTCTTAACAAACTAGCTAAAAATAGTAAAGTATGGTCAACATGACCTTATTACATGCATTGGTCTTATCAGACCTTCTTGGAAACATTAACAAGACTTAAACTAACTAACTGCCTCATGGAGGCCAGCTGTCAGGTAGGTGCTCCTGCACCAGTCTTATTATATTCATTGATCATATATTTCATGCGAGGTTCAGCATCTATCCTAATCTAATTAGGAATCCCTTTCCAAGGTAGCCACATGTGACTGAAATCAGTGGACATATATCCATTAAGTGTCTTTGACCAATCCCTGCTGAGCAGCATTCCATATGTATTAGGGATATCTACTACCTGGATGTCAATGTAGTATTGAATCCTTGGATCTAATGCTAATTGCATATGAATGTGAGTTAACTCTCCTACAACTCTTACTTCAGTCTTGTCTAACTGTGTCATCTTCTTTAGTGACTTGGCAGGATGTAACCCTAAAGCATTACATATAGACAATGGCATTACGTTGCTAGATGCACTTGAATCTACTAAGCAGTTATGTAATTTCTTACTGAACATCCTTATGGTAAAGAGAAATGGAGGTGACTTAGTCTTGTCCCTATAAAGAGTCATGTGTGAAGTTTTAGCAACTTGGATAGTAGCTGAAGTTTTATGTTTAACATTATTATCCTTAGCTGTATGATCCCTATTCAAAATCTGATTTGAATTAAGGGGATGGTTATCCTCTTTTGGTGTAGGGTCATCTAAGGATTTCATGAATGCCTTCTTAATAGTTGGGGTTTTAAGTAATTTTGACAATGACAAGATGATTTTGATCTTTTTCATTTCATTTGCTAAGTAGGTAACCAATTTATTAGATTCAGGAGGTTGATTATTAACTTTTGGCACTACATTCTATGGTGCTAAATATTGAGCATTAACCTTAGGAAATCTAGGGTTATTGCTTTCCTTCAGATCAGGAGGAGTGTCAAAATTGTTAGGAGGCAAAGATGTGGTCAAGGGACCAGACGGTCTGCTTGAATTATTCCTGAGGTTGTAATTATGTCGACCCTGATATTGCTGCTGATAGGCATGCACTTCCTCATGTTCAACTGATGGCTCATTCTCATCCTCAAAATGAAAAACATAATTTGTTTCAAAGGCCATGGCTGATTCTTCACATGCTAAGGTGTAATTCTCATGAGGAGAAGCTACTTGATGATGAGGATGATTGACAAAACTTTCCAATACTAGGGCAGAGTCATATCCACAAGGGACAATTTTGTTTCCTTCAACAAAAGGAGGGTTACCCACAGTATTTGATACCTCAGCCTAAAAGATACTAGTTGCTATCCTAAATTGAGGATAGTCTAACTCAACATGAGCATTGGTGTTATGTATCCTACACTAGTTTATAAGGGCTGCCTCTGCTAAGTTCACTCTAGTGGTCTATTTAGGTTCACTAGGAGGCTGATTATCAAGGGTGATGGCAAGGAACCATTGTTCAGCCTAGTGTTCCACACTCTGGGCTGTCTAGGTGCATTATTATTACCAATGTTGTTATTGTTATTGTTGTAGCTCCTATCATTGTTATATCCCCTATCAGGATATCCTGACATGTCATTGTTATAGCCTCTATTTTGATTTGGTTGGGAATAGAAATTCTGACTTGTCAATTTTCTCAATTGTGCTGACATTTCTTTAATTTCTTCCTTCTCTTCTTGATCTTTAGCTACTACATTCTCTATTTGGGGTTTGAAAAAGGAAGAACCATTGTTATTATTCTGTCCTACATCCTGAGGTACTTGTGCATGTCCTGGATATTGTACTATCTAGCCATTTCCATTTGGAGGTGGCAGTATACTAAGTGGAGGTACTTGTAAAGGACCTAGCATTACAAATGGAGGCATCATAGCTCCATTGGTCTGTTGTTGAGTAGAGTATGCAGGATATGTTGGAAATGCTATATTTGGTGTTGGAGTAGGGATCAATTGCTGATTAACTTTTATAGCTTCTTCAAAAGCTCCTGCTAGAGTTGTGACATTAGGATGTGTCCTTATTATGAACATAGAGGTCAGGGGATCTAAGGCTGAATAGTATATACTCCTAGCAGCTTCATCTGCTACAGTATAAGGAGCTACCAGATTTGAAAGCATATTTTGGAATCTAGCATTAAAGTTAGCAATAGGTTCTCCTTTAAATCTCTTGATTGTAGCAAATAGACGATAATTCATTGAAGGATCTATAGGTATTTTAAATCTGTCTTTGAAGGCTTTCTCCAAGGCTACCCATGAACCAACTGAACCTTGACCAAGACTGATATACCAATTATATGCTTCCTCTCCTAAGGAAAATGGAAATAATATGCATACCACATCTTGATGTTCAATCCTTGCTCTACAACAAGCTTCCTTGAATGTTCTGATGTGATCATCAGCATCTTGATATGATATTTCCACAATCCATGATGATAGTGCTATTGTTTTTGGAAAAATTGTGTTTTCTTTTTTGTCTCAACATTTCGGATCACACTCCATGATCCTTTCCTCCTGATGATGGATCATGGAGTGTGATCTCAAACGTTGAGACAAAAAAGCAAACACAGTTTTTCCAGAAACAATAGAACTATCCTAATATGGATGATATTTAGGACAAATCTTATCAGGATTTTTAGGTAAAGGATGATATGCATTGAAGGTCAAAGGTGAGTCTGCAACAAAGAATGACATAGTGACCAGTGGTGGTTGGACTTGAGGGGTACCAGATGGTCCTGTAGGTGTTTACAATTTAGTAGGGGTTATTGGAGTATTTCCTGGTGAAGATTCTGATGTACTGGAACCAGGAGTGTAAAGAATGTCTATAGTTCTAGGTCTAATTCCATGGATAGGTAGTTCCTCAAGAAGTCGACCAGATCTAGACCTGGTATTTGGCCTGTGAGCCAGGATTTTGATAATTTGTGGAAATTTGACTTAGTTTTATGTAAAGATCAACTGAACTGACCAAACAAAGGAGATATTTATAATCAAAATCCAAAACTGACTGGATATTTATGCAATATTTGCATAAAACCTACAAATATGAGCAAGTACAAGACTTCTAGACCTTGATATCAGGATATCCAGTGACACAAGCAAATTACAGTGAAGGCTTTGCAGGAAGACCTGAACAATGACTCAATTTTCAAAGATTGCAATAATTGATTGTAAAGTTCAAGATATCTATGCTCAATTCTGAAATATTTATGATGAACAAATATGAAAGAATACAGAACAAGAAAATCATTGCAAGAACACTCAAAGCATGAACAATTGTGATGAGCTTTGAGAAGATCACCTCACTTCTAATACATGGATATGCATATACAACTGATTCACCTTTTAGACAAGATAAGGCCCTCCTTCTAGCAATAATTTATGTTGATGATGATTGTTAGTCATAACAACATGCATAAAAATTTTCACAACAAACCTTTATTATCTTGAAAAGTACGATCAATTTAGAACAAATTGATGACTCCAAGTCTCCGTTGATCAGGTCATGATCGTCTAACATTACTCAGAGGTTGATGTGACATGATGTTTTCTATTTCAAGGGGTCTTACACTATATGTATGATAAATTGTTGCCTGTATATCTAGTTCTGCATCTGTTTCCTGTAAATTTACTTTACAAACATGATTATCTCTACTATGCACCATAGATTATGGTTATATTTATACGTTTGATCAATTCTTCTGAGCATTTACTATTATGAACTTATTTTATGTTTCTGCACTGTGTATTTAGTCAAATAATGTGCCTATAAGCATGTATTTTCATGTATATCATTGATGTACATCTGTATTTACATGATATTTGTCATTTTTACATGCTTTCACTCAAAATATGCTTTGTGTGTTCAATTATTTATGGAATATAGGAATATTTCATGTTTATTTGCTTCGAATTGTATGTTATTTGCAATTATGAAGGTGTTTTGTAATGAAATTCAAGAAAATTAAAAGAAATACATCTAAATTTGGTGAACCTTTAGCTATTGAGTCACATACATTCTAGATACAGTCACGAAGAGAAGAAATCAAACCATAATTTCACCAGGTTGTTCCACAGCTAGGTATGGTTGATGCTAACTTCAAAGGAATAAGGAATGAAAACAATATATCCAAACTAACAAGCACTCCAAGGGACATAGCTAATCAATGCATATATCTAGATCTCATTCACTAACTACTCAATATTTACAATAATTTGTAATCAACACAACTTCTCTTTCATTAAGTATTCAAAAGACATGTACATTCACAAAAGCCTTGAAATCAGTCCTGAATGTTTCAGTAATCTAACTTCAATTAAGTTTCTAATGATATAGAGAGTGCACTCCATCTCCTTTTATAGAATAAGGAGAGGAGGCAGTTACAAATGACCAACGGTCAAGATTTGTCTATTCAGATCAACAGTCAACATCTTTCATTGACTTAGTCAATATCCGCATATGTGGCACAAGTTGCCAACTGGAAACTATCTAGCAAGACTCATTCGTTTGCAAGTGGATTATGCATATGATTCTATTATCATGCATCTTTACTTACTCTTCATCTCCTTCTTCTTCTTCACTTTCCTCTTCTCCATCATTTTCCACATCATCATCATCTTCATTATCACTGTCACTTCGATGTAGATCATCCCCTATGTGTATCTTTATAGTTACCCTGATGGATTCATATGACTATACTACTCTATCAATCTCACCTCCATCCTGGACCTTGGCCTTTATCACTACATGCATGTGGGAATAAAACTTTGCTTGAAGGGCATCCATCTTAGTTTTCCTACTATTTAATGTTTCATTATATGTTTCTACCATGACCTTCATCCTCATGACCTTGTTTATCACTTCTTCTGTTAAATGGTGTAGGGGATCCTCTACAGCTTGCTTAAAGTTGTCATGGAAAGCCTAAACAACAAAATCAACATCTTGATTTTCTATCTTCCCTTCTACCTTTCCTTCTAGTGTCTCCAGCGTTTCTACTTCTTGTGCCATTAGATTATGCAATTTGACACTTATGTCCCTGAGTTTACCGCTACATCTCTTCAAAATGTGACATTCAAATCTAGTGTCTTCATACCAAATACCAAGTAGCTGGGAGGTGTTATTATCCAGTATGTTGTTTCTCATAAGTATCTATATATCAATTCTCTTCATTTCACTCAAAGCATCTAGGTGCTTCTCTAATTTGAAGGATCTCCTACCTACTTCATTTTGCAGTTTATCCACCTTTCTTTTCAAAGCACTAAGAGAATTCCACCTCTCTAAGGAGGTCTTCACTACTTCGTTAGCTTCAAAAATAAAAGACATGAACCACTTGTCCATTAGTTTTGCCTTATGCTTCATCAGATCTAATCCTGTAGCCTCTTCCTGTGATATAATGGTTAATGAAGTGACTGGACTGACAAGTGTATGCTTAGGATTAATTAATCCTTTAATAAAAGAATGCAATTCAACAATATGCTCTTTATGTTTCTTATTCTTTTCCTTTTCTCTCTTCACTCTTTGTGTCAAAGAATCGATAATGTCTTTACCTTCCTGACCCTCTTGGTCCTCATTTGCAAAACCTAGTTCAACATCAGTGATCTAAAATTCTTCAAGGCCTATTTCACCTTTCTCCTTTTCGACTCTAGGTAAAGCTACTTGTGCTATTCTCCTACCTATAGTAGGGTCTCTTCTTATTGCAGATGTCAGCCTTGCCTTTTTTCTTGGTTTAATCATTCTTCCTACAAACAATGTAGAAACATCCAAATCATGTACCTCATCTATTTGTTGCAAATTGATCTCTTGCTGTAACCAATAAGGTACATCACCCTTGGGCTTTTGATGATCACCCTCCTTATTTTGACTATCTTGGGACTATGTATTAGGCCCTGCCCCCAATGGTGAATTTTCTTTTCTTATTTCTTCCTCATGTAAATTCTCATGAGGGGACTTCTGTTGATGTACCTCATGTTGAGGGATTTCTTTCTGAGGTGGAAGATTTTGTAAAGTATGCATACCTTGATCTTGTACCTCCTCTTGTAGATTCTCCTCAAGATTTTCTTGAGCTTTTTCCTTTTACTCATCTTGTGGTACATTGGTCTCTTGAAAAGACTGTGTATTCTAACCTTGGGGATCACCCAGATCACCCTTGGTTACATTCTCTATTTCTTTCTTTGGACTTGCATCTTGTGGTGAACTTTTCTCTTTAGCCTTAAATGTGCTAACTTCTTCCAAGTTTGATTCCTTTTCACCAGATTTCTCTTCTAATCTAGGATTACCCAGATTACCTCCTTCAACATGTGGTGATAAAACACTTTTATCCTACTCAGCAACCTTATCTAGTATCTCCTCATCACCTTTGCTCTGTGGTTGTGACCCTAACTTTCCTTGCTCTATAGGCATACTGCCCTAATCTCTATTTTGATTTGGTATCACCTTACCAGCTTCTATATGTACTATATTCTCAGCCTTTTTCAGGTTCCAAAGGTTGATCATTATCCTTGTTTTGATTCATGTCACCCTGGTAAGTTAAATCTATCACTGCAGGACTAGTAACCTGCTCTACCAAATTAGCTATCCCTATCTGTTGGGCTACTTCTTTAGGGTTATCCTGCTCTATTTCATCCATTTCATCTTTCTCTTGTCTAGTCACCTTTTGAGCCATTGGGGTTCCATGAGGGGTCATCTTAGTATTAGCAAATAAGGTCTCCATTTGATGAGAAACCACATCCTAAACTACTTCATCATCAGACAATTCAACATTGTTATCAAGTGGAAAGGGGGACCTTTTACCAACCATACGTGTTTCCTTTTCTATTTTCTCTTCCACCTTTTTAGTCTTAAACTAAATAATGTTAGGAATGGGGACCTCATGCTGGAGTTCTCTCATAAAAGTTAAACCACCAGCACCCCTTAACAGGATAGTTTCAATGCTGACATTTCCTCTCATTATTGTCCTTTGCTTCTTTGGTGGTGGTTTTTGCAGCACTTTCTTTCTTTTCTTACTTGTTATTAGCAGGTCATCATCCCTAGGTCCCTTATCCAATTACTCTTTTTCTAGAAGGTTTTCTTCCTCTGGTTCATCTTGCAGAGGCTCATTCTGCATTTGTCTCTTTGTAACCTCAGGAACAGGCTTTATTATCCTCTTGGTTTTCTATTTATCAGGGGGTGGTTGTGACATAGATGCATGTGTAGATGTTGATGCCCCATCACCTTTTGATGGAAGCCTTTTAATAATCACCTCCTGCTATTCAAGCTCAACCTTCTTGCCCTTGCTTGGTGGCTTTTGTTCTTTAGTAGGTAGTCTTTGTCCATTACATTTCCTCTTTTCAATGAGAAAATCATCATGTTCTTCATTTGATATCTCATCTTTTATTTTTATTATCAAATGTGAGGGCTATACCCTTCTTCTTCAATTTATTAATCTCATTATTTACCCAACTTTGGGTTAGTTGGATGACCCCTTGCATTATCTGGTCCAATGAGGTCTCCTCTGGCTGTGTTAGATCGGGAGCTAAATGGTGTCATTATACATCTTCTTATCTTCATATTCATTTGACATTATTTTCCCATCATCATCATGTAATTGTGTAGGCACTGGAATGCAGTCAAAAGTATGGATATGATTGAGAGTGAACCTTTGATAAGTTCTTCCGACCTCTGCCTCATCATCACAATCAGTCCAAAAATCTTCAAGATGTTTTTGATGTACTTGTTTTCCTAATAACTTCTGCATTCAGCCATATGGGTCATATGACCTGGCTATAGGAAATGGCTTCAAGTACATGAGCTTTAACCCTCCAATAGCATCCTTGATGCTCTATCTATTAGGGCATATGTACTAGCCCATGTATACTGGGAACAACATAGGAGGAATCTTCTTTTGCTCTAGGTGAGCTTCAACGAAAGTTGATATTTATCTAATAAATTCCATTAAGATGACCCTATCAGTGGGGTATCTTAGCAACATGAGGGGCTTCCCCTCAAATCCTTCTATTCTTATTTATGAAAAGGTCAGGAATTAGATAAACCAAGCCCCATGCTTATAGATAACTGCCTGAGCCTCCATGCTCAATCTCTTGGTTCTGTCCTCCTCCATGGTCCTGACTAAATGCATTGAAAATGAGTCATTTACCAGTTTATAGTTTTAGAGGTATGCTCTTCTCTATAATTGTAGGTAAGGGTCCCAAATGTTCACCTCACTGGCACTATGTCCAACTTTGGCCACTATTTGTAAGGCATCAAATGTTCCTCAGAAAGCACAGACATATACAACATAGGAAGTCATATAAAATATACAAGCTTTACCACCCAACGTCCTCATACCCTCATCTAAGCAATCACTGATGATCTTGGCCCAGAGAGGCTTGTTTTCTAAATATAGTACCATCTAGACGATCCCATACATCTAATTCTTAAAGTTCCTAGCATGCTGTCTGCCGGTCATTCTGCTAAACAGGGCAATCATATACTGATATTCCTCATCAATGTCAAATTTGTACAAATACACCAGTAACTTGGAAGAAGCTGTGTATGTATTGTTCTTGGCCCTCCATTGATACATGATCTTCCTGGCCTCTTTCTTATTATTGTTATATTCTTTCTCCAGATTAATTAAGTTCACACTAACTATCTTATTCCCCACAGGTAGATTGAATGCATCAGTGATGCCCTTGATTAAGAAGTTGGCATACACTCTGCCATGCTTTTCTACTCTTTTGTTCTCAGAGTTATAATTTCTAGCATATTCCACCACTAGCCCAGTGGCATCCATTGCATATGGGAATCCTGTGGCGTGCCACATACCAGTTGTGAATATCCTGTCCAGTATAGGATTATGAGTATCATTGTCTAATCTCCTTGTCCACGCATCTAATTCTATTTTCCCTTGATGTGTCTCACTGATATCACCATATTTGAATCCTACTCCCTCAGGCTGTATGAACATGGGTTTCAATAATTTAGTGTCAGATCTCTTCTTTCTAACCTCCATTAGATTCTGCAATAGAAATATGTATTTCTTACCCTAGAGTGTTTGTATGGGAAGCTCAAAGATATCAAGCAGTTCATACTCATTATTCAACATTTCAATTTATTCCATCCATCATCATGCAAATTAACCTAATAAAGAACTATTTTACCTGGTAATTTGCAGTAAACAAAAATAGAGAGGGTTTTAACTTACTTGATATTCCCTTTCCCCCTTTTTGCTATATGACTGATAACGGGAAAATGCAGATACTCAGCGTCGACTATTCTGTTCTATTACATTGAGTGTCACATTCCGCTAGTAGATGACTAGGGGGTGTTTAACTTTTAGAGCTCTGTAAATTTCAAATGTCACAGGGTAAATGTAAATAATCCCTAAATTTTACTTTTAAACTGATCAATAGGACAAATTAGGGTGTATGTGTTAGTCTGATTGAATCCATCAATCATTTGCCTGAAGTTCATAGATATTGCCAAGTGTCAGAATTGTATTTGAAATTGACGGGGCTCCATCTACCTTTTGACTTGCATTTAATACTAGAAGGTGATCTTTCAAAGAACAGGGATATTTGAAAATATGACCCCCCTATGTGCAGGATAATCATTTACTAAAGATGAGGATGATATGGTCAACCTTTGACTACTTAGGAAAGATTGGGTCATAAAGTTAAAGATCAGGGATATTCAAAAATATCCAGGTCTTTTGATAACCACAAATATCCTCCTCACTCGAATACATGGGTAACGTCATTATCATATGGCCCTCAACAATTATCTGTGAAAGATGATGTCATGGTCATTTTACTATAGTGAGGGATATTTTGAAATGTGACCTCCTTGGGGATAGATCGTGATGACATCATCATGCCATCTATGTTTTTCAGTTATCAGGTTATGATGACATCATCATCATATTGAGAAATATGACAGATGTTTGGAAATATGACCCTCCGTGGGTTGGGTGAAATTATTACATCATCATCAAGGTGATTTATTTCATTCATTGGAACTAAATGACATCATAGTCATATTTGTGTAGGGTGATATTCATGAAGAGGGTGATATTTTGTAAGATCACAGATATTAGGAAATATGACCTCCCCCGCAAATACATGAGGTTTATGATGGGTAGATACTCCTCCCTATTTAAGTTTGATGTTCACATATCGAGGATTGAATGGACATCGGGTGATTTTTCTAAGTTAGGGTCATCTAAACAAATATGACTGATATTCAGAAATATGACCCTATGGGAAATATCTAGGTTGACCCATCTTTGACTTAGCATAACTTTCTACCCTTAAACAATATTAGGGTGATCCAAAAGGTAGACCTGCTTAGAATTTTGTGTTCTTTCCAACTATGAGGTTTGTGATATCAAATACTAACTTGGACAACTGACCTCTCCTTGTGATGCACATACCTCAACAAAGGTGACACACATGATTGAATTTTACCAAACCGCCCAAAGCAAGGAAACAAGCAAGCAAAAGCAAAAGAAAGGTTGTTGCCCTATTTTTCTAAGGCAAAATGGGGTGTGTTGTGTAACTACACAACATGGCCCCCCTAAAATGTTAAACTTTTTTTTAGTATTTCAAAAATCACTTTGGTGAGAAATTAGCTAACACCATGTAGTTTATCCTTGATTTTTATGATAATTTTTCCTGAATAATTGGTTTTTCACTAATTTTCAAAGTGGACACATCCTGAAAAACAAAAAATTGATCGTGCTTGCCCCTAAAATTTTTTAAAACTAATGAAAAATCCAATTTTTTTTGAATACGTGTAGAATGGAGTCTAGTTTCTAAAAATGCAATTTATTTGAAATTTTGATGAACGGTTTTAAAAGTCAAAAATACCACACACTAGTTTTTGACAAAAAATGGATACACTAACAGAAGAAATTAAAGATGAAATATTTAACATACTCAAAACGTGAAAAAATTATATGGTTAGAAAGCTAAGAGAGAGCTTAAGATTATGGTGGTATTTTTTTGACTTGTCATTGAAACAAGTGCAAACCTGATGGGGAGCATGCTTCAGATTATGTAATTTTTGTTATAATCTATAAAACACATCTTTGGACATCTAAAACATAGTCCATGACTTTGGGTTGGAAGCCCAAGACAAATCCAAGCCAAAGGCTTAGAAATTACCAAAGCAAAGCCTAACATGAGCATGTTATAATGCACTCGCATTATGTGCATTCACATAACGTGAGCACGTTATAATGTGCTCGCATTATGGTGAAATAAAATCATCTCACTCTATCCCTCCTTACCCCTCTCTATTATTCTCTCTCTCCCTCCCTCCTTACCCCTCTCTCTATTATTCTCTCTCCCTCCCTCCCCTCTAGGTCTCTCCCTCCCCTCTTTACCTACTACGCTCTCTCTCTCTCTCTCACCTATCTACCTCCTAGTTTTCCTTTTCCTATCTTTCCCAATTTTCCTTTTCCTTTCCAATTTCCCTTTAGATCCCACCAATTTTTCCCTATTTTACTATTTTCCACCTCTCCTCTCATTATTCTTCCCATCCAATGAACTTTCGTTTTATTTTGTTTCCATTTCATGCTCCCAATTTATATATCCTTATCCCTCTTTGCATGTCCTAGTTTTCTTGTTTCAATTTTCTTTGTTAATAAGGGAGAGGGAGAGGGAGGAAGAGGGAGAGAGGGTGGAGATGGAGGGGAGAGAGAGGGGAGAGATAGGGAGATAGGGAGAGAGAGATAAAGAGAGATAGAAAGAGAGTCCTAGTTTTCTTGTTTCCATTTCCTCCATCAATAAGGGAGAGGGAGAGATAAAGGGGAGAGATAGGGAGATAGAGGAATGATAGGGGAGAGAGAAGAAAGAGATAGGGAGAGATAGATAGGTAGAGAGAGAGGAGACAGATAGGGAGAGATAGATGAGATAGGGGGGAGAGATAGGGAGATAGAGAGTGAACAAGATGTCTAGAGAGATAGGGAGTCTAGATTGAGAGGTAGAGGGACGATATAGATGGGGAGATAAGGGATAGATAGGGCGATAGAGGTTTAGGGTTTCTTTGGTTTAGGGGTTAGGGGTTAGGGTTTAGAGGCATTATTTAGGGTTTAGGGGTTTAGAGAGAGAGAGAGGTTTTAAGAGCATTATTTAGGATTTATGAGTTTAGGGTTTAGGGTTTAGGGTTTAGAGAGAGATAGAGTGAGGGGACCAATAGAGATTAGGAGAGATAGAAGATACAAAGGGGAGAGATAGGGAGATAGAGAGTGAGGGAAATATCCAGAGACATAGGGAGAGAGATTGAGAGGTAGAGGGACGATAGAGATAGGGAGATAGGGGAGAGAGAGGTTTAGGGTTGCTTGGGTTTAGGTGTTTGGGGTTTAGGGTTTCTCAGGTTTAGGGTTTAGGGGTTAGGAGTTAGGGTTTAGGGGCATTATTTAGGGTTTAGGGTTTAGGGGGTAGGGGTTAAGGTTTAGAGGTTTAGGGTTTAGGGTTTAGAGAGAGAGAGAGAGGATTGATATAGAGATATAGAGGAGATTGAGGGGAGAGATAGGGAGATAGAGAGACATGGCTAGAGATATAGGGAGAGAGATTGAGAGGTAGAGGAATGATAGAGATAGGGAGATATGGGAGAGATAGGGAGATAGAGCTTTGAGGTTGCTTAGGTTTAGGGTTTAGGGTTTAGTGATTTAAGGTCTAGGGTTTAGATGTTTAGGGGTTAGGGGTTAAGGTTTAGGGGCATTATTTAGGGATTAACATTTATGGTTTAGGGGTTAAGGGTTAACGTTTAGAGGTATAGGGTTTAGGGTTTAGAGAGAGGGGACTAATAGGGAGATATAAAGGAGACTAAGGGGAGAGATAGGGATATAGATAGTGAGGAACATGGCCACAAACATAGGGAGAGAGATTGAGAGGTAGAGGGATGATAGATATAGGGAGATAGGGGAGAGATAGGGAGATAGAGGTTTAGGGTTGCTTGGGTTTAGGGTTTAGGGTTTATGGGTTTAGGATTGCTTGGGTTTAGGGATTAGGGGTTAGGGGTTAAGGTTTAGAGGCATTATTTAGGGTTTAGGGTTTAGGATTTATGGTTTAGGGGTTAAGGGTTAAGGTTTAGAGGAATAGGGTTTAGGGTTTAGAGAGAGAGAGCACCGATAGGGAGATATAGAGGAGACTTAGGGGAGAGAGGGAGATAGAGAGTGAGGGACATGTCCAAAGACATAGGGAGAGAGATTGAGAGGTAGAGAGATGATAGAGATAGAGAGATAGAGGTCTAGGGTTTAGGGTTTAGGGGTTAGGGTTTAGGGGCATTATTTAGGGTTTATAGGTTTAGGGTTGGTTGGGTTTAGGGTTTAGGGGCATTATTTCAGGTTTAGTAGTTTAGGGTTGCTAAGGTTTAGGGTTTAGGGTTGCATGTCAAAAGTAGTCTCTCTATCTTTACCTCTCTCTCTGATTCATATGGGATCCATGATTTAGACCCACATGCTCTATTATTCCCTTATTTTCATGCACTCTTAGATAATAAAACACTTTTTCATGGTGTTGACATTTTGACAATCATTGTTTGCTTAATCCACCACCTTTTTTGGTTTTTCAATATAGAAGAAGTAAATTGGATGTTTTTAGATAGAATTTGATTATTTAAACTAATAGTTCATATTGTTTCAATGCTAATTTTCATGTATTTAGATTGAATTTGATGATATATGTTTATTTTTTTCATAAACTTCACTAATCCTATTAGAGTTATATAGAATTCAACATTGAATACGAAGGAACTTGCCAAAAAGATTAAATTTTTGAGGATTTTGAAGCCAAAATTTTAAGGATTGGGCAACTTGAATCTTGAAATCTAAGGTATGTTCTTTAGGTATTTGTTTACTTCACTTTATGATTATGTTAAAGCATGAAATCTCATGTTATAGAACAATCATGAGGGAAGTGAGAGGATTAGCATTTTGACAAGTTAAATTATCATGAGAAAGTGAAAATTTATATTTATTTGAGATAATAATCTATGACAACAAGCCATATCACCATGGGAAGGAAATCATCAAGATAGTATTCGTATATATTTATGAAGGGAGTCTTATCAACATTCAAGGATAATCCTAAACTAGAGCAAGGTCATGGAAACACTTTCACTGTGGAGTAGATGTGCAATCACATGTTGCTATTATCCTGATTCAAACACTAACCTAAACAATTAGAAGGATACTAAGGGAAATCATGTTAGTCAATGAATTATCATCATGCTAAAATCAAGCTAAGGATTGTCACTTGAGTATACTCACTTGGAATAACTATCATATCAACCTAAAGACTAAATTATACCGCAATAGCAATCATGCAACCCTAGGAATAGTTATGACCTCTCACCCATGGGTAGGATAGCAACCGATACACAAGGTGGCAATCAAGAATAAATGATAAGTCAATTAATCTCAAATCCATGCAAAAAGGTATCCATGATACTATATAAACATATCTAGGTTGTCTTGAAACGATATTCATATGGTAGGGAAGATTGTTGTCAACTAAAATATAACCATACATGTCATTGGCATAGTTATTAGGACAATTATAATCACAATGAGTTTGTCTTGAATAGATAGTGACTTGTCAAGGAGTTATTAGATAGTTAAGGAAGATAGTGTATTGACATTGGTGGGTGCATAGCCTTTTCATGATTTAATGAAAGAGTCATGCATCATGAAGTAGTAGTCAAGATTAAAAGGACACAAAATTTGGTGAAGCTGTAAAAAGAAACTAAATTTGACACTTGATTATAATTTCACAACCAATTTGACTAGGAATGGGAGAGGGATTAGAGAAGGGATTTGTCCTAAATAGGAATGGATATGTTGCATCTTTAATCTAGATTTTCATCTTTTCAGATCTTTCATTGATCTTGATTAAAATCTTTGTGTTTCATTTTTCGTTTATGACAAAATAAGGAATACTACATGATTTGAAGATCCTTATAGAATAATTTATGCTTGTCAACTAAAGTTGTTACCTTGGAAATTGCATTCCCAATTCACCTAGGTGAAGGAGACAAGCGTGTTTGAGAAGATATGTTAAGAAAATGTGAAATTAACCTAGAGATTGTACCTACCACCATCTGTAAATGTTGGCCATATCTTGGCCATTGAAGTAATTTTAAAAACTTAGTATGGAAAAGTTGATTTCTATATATTGAGAGAGATAAAAGACATTGTAAGTGTTGGAAGAGTTCCTTTGCATTGCTATGATACATTCTTAAATATCATCTGAACGATGAAAGTTACTCCATGAAGTAAAAGAATGGTATGATATATGTCCTCTTGTCTTGTAGTTTGAATGTTATCCTAGCTTAATCTTGATTTATAAAATATTTCTAGTATATGACATGTGTGCGATCTTTATGTTTTGGATTGGACCACCCTAGGAAACTATAAATTTTTAAATTTATAAACATTTATTCACTTTAATTATATGATTATATTTTGAGATTTGTGTATGAGATTACTTTACTCTATTGTACCAAGATGGACTAGTTTATCTATGTCTTACTCATGACGCATATAGAAATCATCATCATGCTGAGGAAATGAGAAAAGACTCTAACACCAGAAGAGCGTGAAGCTAAGAATGCAAAGAAAAAAGAAAGAATGAGGTGACTTCGCTAAAGTAGGAAATTTGTTGTGATGTTCACAACACGCCCCATTATGCTCCTTAGTAAAATGGGGACCCCTGCTGATGTCTTGCTTTTTGCTTCTGCTTGTGTTTTTTTTGCTTCCTGGCGGTCTGGTAAAAATGAAGGTCAGGTGCATCATCATCCTGATATTGCATGAGGTAGGTCATCATCATGAGGTCTGTTTGTCAAAGTTCATATTTTGTTTCTGTGACCTCATATTTTAAAAGAGCTTGAAATTCCATGCAGGTTTGCCTTTTACTTCACTTGAAAATTCGTCCATATGTGGAAGTTATGCACGGTCAAAGTCTTGGTCAAACCTGATATTCGCAGGAGGATCATCATATTTTTATATCCTAAGTCATGTTGACAGGATCATCATGATCTTGGTCTATCACTCGCTAAAAATCATGCAGTCGCAATATCCGGACGTCAATTTTAGGTGGTAGTTCCCTTTACCCGTCAAATGGCCTTAGGTGCATCACCAGCATCATGATTTTCTTAAGAGCGTCATATGTTATAAACTTGGTTTTGCTGTATAAAGACATCATCATCATATTTGAAATGCACCCCCCCGATAATATCCTGAAGCGCGAATATCATGATGATATCAATTTTAAGTCAAGGTAAGTTCCCCCGTCGAAGTGGTCTGTTGTATCGCGAGCATCATCATGATATTTCAACATTACCTGATCTTATAATATCATGCTGATCACCCAGACTTAGAAAAATTCATTATCGGCATATTTGCATGCGCACGTTCAAATCCTATCGCAAGGTCATCATCATGATATTTGCTGAACTTCACGAAGATGATGATGACGACTTCATATCATCCTGGCCTTTCGAGAGGGTCATTCGCTGAAATTCGCTAAGTACTGGAATCATCATCATGATAATTCGAGATAGAGGATCATCATCTTCATATCCTCCTGATCTCCGGTTAGCGAATTATCATGATGATCACCCTGTCTATTTGAAGAAGTCGATATTGCATTCCCCAACAGCATCATCATATTTTACAATATCACCCTGGCGCAAATATCATGATGACCTTAACTCATCCTTGTGCTCCGAAGACGAAATATGATGATGACGTCACCATGATAGTTCGATACTCACATCATCATCATATTTATTTTTTACCCTGTCGTATCATCAAGATCATCATGACCTTGTTTGTTCACCCGACATTTCGCAAGGTCCTCCTACCGATGAAATACAACCTTTTGGAAATATCCTGATCATGATCATCATCATCATATTTTTATCCTGATCATGATCATCATCATCACATTTTCCCTTCGGCAGGATTTTTCTCAAACATGATCCGGTTGGCGAAATATCATGATGACGTCATGTTTTAAGTTTAACGAAGGCCCCGGATATCATGATGACGTCATCCCGATCTAATAAGCAAAGAAGCTAATATCCTGATGATCATCATCATCATTTTTCCTTCAAACAGGATATTTTCAAGCACGATCCGGTTCCCAAATATGATGATGACGTCTTATTCCAAGTTCGACAAAGGCAAATATGATGATGATCATCATCATCCTGATCTTTCGACAGGGTTGCCTTGGCCGCGAAAGGGTCATATTCACTTCATCATCCTGATCATGCTCCTTAGGTGACCCGATATCACAAATATCCCCCTGATCTTAACCGAACATGATGATGACGTCATCCTTAGCATTTCAATGAAGCCCGAATATCATGATGACATCACCATCATCTTCCTTTCCTCAGCAGCATGATTATATTCATATCCTCCTATTCTTCTTCAACATGATGATGATGATGTTGTTGTTCTTTTCTCCAATCTGCAGAAGTGAAACATCATGATGACATTCATCTGGACCTTCAGGAGGGAATGCTATTTCCAGAATATCATGATGATGAGGTATATCGACTAACCTGTTTTTTGATGCACCGACAGGGATGATCATGCCGATGAACGGGAAATGAGGCGGTGGACATTTTAAAGCATTTTTTTTGGCGCCTCTGGCATTTTTCGGTCAGCAATGGTTGACCCGATCAATTTTGAGCAGTCTAAGCGCATTTTTGACGCATTTTGAGAGGATTCTGGATCTGATTTTCTCAATCTTGCGCTGTCACCTGGATTTAAACACTTATTTTAATTTCATGCTGTTTTATGTGATAAATGGAATACTTATTGCTTGTCTTGTCTTGCAGGCTTGCAGTTGAGGAAGCAGCTGGAAAGTCAATACAGTGACCTCATGGAGGCAGAAGATCTGATCTTAGGAGCAAGAAGATAGAGATGAAATGCAAAAGGTCAAGGCCATTCAAGTGAAGAAGAAGGTCGCAGCTGAAGGTATTATCACAAAAGACAAACAGAAGTTATTGCCCAACTGCCGGAACTTCTCAGAAGGGGCAATATTTCACCCAGATTTGACCACTGCTCTGAGATATTTTTGAGAACTGGTTCACCTGCATTTATTGCTGTAACTAGGGGTTTGAACCAGGGGTTCAGTTAGGTTTTTGCTGTAGTGAGGACAATCAAAATGTCTTTATATTGTGCCTCTCTACACTGTAATACTTTACAACAGGGATTTTAGGAAAGCAATAGTGGCTACAACAGAATTTCTTTTTTAGGAACATACAGCAAGTCAGAATAGTTTAGAAGTAGAAGAAGGAGGTCGCCTGTTTGTCTGCAGTAAGGTGCGCGTGGAATGTCTGGCTGCCTTACTGTATCTGTAAAGCTTGTAAGTTCTCTGTAGTATGATCAATGAAACTAAGAGTCATTCTTACATTGTAAATCATGTATGGCTATTCGTTTCTAATGCAATAGAATCTGGAGTTCTGCATCTATCTTCTGAGTGTTCTGCTGCTCTTCTTTGTGTTTTGAAATATCTTCTTTGAGAGCTTGCAATTTTAAATGTATGTTTGTGAAAATGCTCAGAACTTACATTTAGGGTTTTTACTGTGGATTTGATCAGAATACTGTGGTATTTACATAGTGCATAACAGAAACACTTAGATCCTTCGGTAGATTAAGTGAGGTATAGAGTAGATCTTTCTAACTTTTCCCAACCCATCTGAAATATCTAGCTGAAAACGTAGAAATCCAAAGGAAATTTTCTCAAATTTGAAGAAGCATGCATAACAGAGCTATAAGTAGACAGTTTTCATAAACAGATAAAGAAGAAAGCTGCAAAAATCCAAGAAAACCCTCTAAAACTTGTAGCCCAGTATCACTTGTATGCAAATGAACAGAATACTTGTTGAAATCTATGACCTCTTTGCATATTCTTAGTCCAGTAAACCACAAAATAAACCTAAACTACGTAAGGCCCCTTGAACATTACAGCTTCACATTGACCAACTGAACTTGACCAACCGAACCATTGTAGACTTGGGATTAGTTGAATCACCAGGTGATTCCTTCTTGTCTTTCAAGTATAGTTTCAGTTCATTATATGTGAATTTTAACTTATTGTTATGATTGCATCAAAATAGTCATCAACAGTTTTTTGGCGCTAGAAGGAGGGCCTGATTTGGTTTAGGGTTAATTTTCTGAGTTTAAATGCTATATTATGAGATATGTTAGATCTCATAAAATTTCAAAGGCCCAAAAAGTTGAAAGAGGGTCCTATTTTTTAATGGACTCATATAGGGGCAGTTTTCAAGTTGACATTCCTTCATTTCAGAAAGCTTTGAATAACCAGCTTTATCCCAAAAATTTATATAGCTATGGTTTATTTGGAAGGTGTAGGATACATAAGTCCATAGAGCATGGTGAGCTTAATTGTCTATCTTTCCTTACAAGATTAGATTTATATTTGAAAGGACTAATCTCTCTCTCAGATGTGTATAAGGCTGAAAGTTGGCAGGGAAGTGAGGAGATTATTGAGCGACAGAAGGATGTAGCATCAACGGTCATTAAATGTGCAGAGAATACAAAGATGGAACCAATGCTCAGAATAAAGGGTAGTAAGATCTCTTGGCAGGAATCATGTGATGGTAAGAAAAAAAATCTGTCTTTTCGTTAGGATCCGGCTGTGATTAAAGTTACTGAAAAGTATAAATATCCTAAAAAATGCAGAGAAGAAATCACAGCTCCTGTCTCTTTTCTAGATAATAAGCAAAAAGGATTTAATGAAAAAGAAAAGGAAAGTGAGGTTCATCTTGATACATTTGATAAATATATGGAACTACTAAGGAATATTTGTCAAGAAGAAGCCTCTGGGTCTGACTTGAAAAGTTTTAACGAACATGATTTGGCAAAGAAATGTAAACAAGCATTGGCAGAATTAAAATGCACTAAAATTGATAAGATCCCTACTATAGAAACTAATGAAGTCATAGAAAATAAAGTAAATCCTAGTGTTACACCTGACTTCTTTAAATTAAATGATCAAAATCAAGATTGTTGCAGGTCAATAGAATTAGACTCTTCACTGAATGATAAATATGAGTCATCTGATGAACAATCCTTAAAAAAAGAAGATACAGAGGATCATGGAGCTGCTGTACACAGTTAGACATCACCCCCATGCCATGTTGAAAGTAAAACAGGGGAGTATTCCTATCAATCAAAAGATGTCGTCCCACCTTTACTCTCAAGTGATTTAGAAATGATTAATTTCTGTATGTCAGATTATGATGATGAAGATACTTACTTAAGTGCTGATGTGCAGGAAACTAATGAGAACATTGAGAAGTTTGCTAAATTTGAGGATAAACTGAACATCCAGAATGAAGGAACAGAGCTGGATGAAGATGAAGAAATGATACATCTAGAGTCATTCTTCTTTCAACTTGAAGAAGGACTAGACATAGAGCTGGGCAATGAAAATGCAGAGCTAAATGAAGAGCCAGCTATCAATAAACAAGTGTGTTCCACAGAGCTAAAGGCACATCAGGTTGTCTCTTTCCTTTCCTTAGTAAACAATGATAAATGCTATTTTGATTATGGAAATTCAAGAGATAGGACATGCTTATGGATTAATCATAACCCTGATGAGCAGCCTCAGTTACTAGTTAAGAGCTATTCTGATAAACACAATGAATCTAGAATATCAGAATTTTTTTCAGAATTCAAAGATAAATCTGCTAGGATGAGAACCATCACCAGTACCCTGTTACTCCTGCACAACCTAAAGAAATATGCAAGTAGGGGTGTTCTTGGGTCTATTTCCTGGGTTTCTAATTGCCTCGTGGAGGCTTGTATATAGTCTGGTAGGGTAGTTGTTTTTTGTTTTTTTTGTGTTCTTCTTTTGCTGTTTTCTTTTTAGGTTGGTTGTTTGTATAGCTTGTCTTCTTTTTGTTTCTTTCTGTTTGTACAGTTTTTTCTTTTGCTGTGTTGTTTGTACAGCCTGTTTGTCTGGTTTGTTTGCTGTCTCCTCAGCAGGGATCTTTATTTTACTGTAGAGTATTAAGGAGCAGAACTAGCAACCATTCAAAACAGTATATAATTTAGGATATTCAGGTTAACCATTTGCAATTTGCACATAACTTGTCACTGTCATGAATGTAGAGAGTTGTTCATCTTCTGAAGTTTCGTATTCAATAAATGTGATTGAGAATTCGAAGCAGGTTTCTCACGATGACACACCTAAAATCCTTGGGTTTGTTGAACCTACCAGTGTAGATATTAGGTGAAAAATCAGAGGTCACCCTTGCTACCATTACAATTCTCAGCTTAATTTCAGCAAGTGTCCACTCCTTGCATCATCATGAAGTTACAAATTGCTATACCTTATGAAATCTTTCAAAATTAGAAAACAAAAAATAAATAAATAAATGAATAAAGCGGATTATACTGAAAATCCAGATTAAGCCATCTAAGTAACTCTACCGGGGCTATGGACGCTCGCTGGCAGTGGGGCTCTACTTAGGAGAATTGTAACGATAACCTTGCCGGGGCTATAGACGCTCGCTGGCAGCAAGGCTCTATCCGGTCGGCTATGAGGGAATATCCTCACCTACGTAGGCTAATATCAGTCACTGGTTTGTTCAACCGATCTTCAAGATGAGGATAATTAATCACATGCACACAACTAAACTGAAATGGAAATTCATGCATCTTTATTGAACACTTTGAGTCTCAAGCTGAATAGTAATTTGCAAGAAAGATAGTTGGAAGTTATGAGTTCATTTCATCTAGTTTCCTTGAACACTCTGAATTTAATTGTTTTGTTTTGGTTGCTAGTTGTTGTGATGTTCACAACACGCCCCATTATGCTCCTTAGCAAAATGGGGACCCCTGCTGATGTCTTGCTTTTTGCTTCTGCTTGTGTTTTTTTTGCTTCCTGGCGGTCTGGTAAAAATGAAGGTCAGGTGCATCATCATCCTGATATTGCATGAGGTAGGTCATCATCATGAGGTCTGTTTGTCAAAGTTCATATTTTGTTTCTGTGACCTCATATTTTAAAAGAGCTTGAAATTCCATGCAGGTTTGCCTTTTACTTCACTTGAAAATTCATCCATATGTGGAAGTTATGCACGGTCAAAGTCTTGGTCAAACCTGATATTCGCAGGAGGATCATCATATTTTTATATCCTAAGTCATGTTGACAGGATCATCATGATCTTGGTCTATCACCCGCTAAAAATCATGCAGTCGCAATATCCGGACGTCAATTTTAGGTGGTAGTTCCCTTTACCCGTCAAATGGCCTCAGGCGCATCATCAGCATCATGATTTTCTTAAGAGCGTCATATGTTATAAACTTGGTTTTGCTGTATAAAGACATCATCATCATATTTGAAACGCACCCCCCCGATAATATCTTGAAGCGCGAATATCATGATGATATCAATTTTAAGTCAAGGTAAGTTCCCCCGTCGAAGTGGTCTGTTGTATCGCGAGCATCATCATGATATTTCAACATTACCTGATCTTATAATATCATGCTGATCACCCAGACTTAGAAAAATTCATTATCGGCATATTTGCATGCGCACGTTCAAATCCTATCGCAAGGTCATCATCATGATATTTGCTGAACTTCATGAAGATGATGACGACGACTTCATATCATCCTGGCCTTTCGAGAGGGTCATTCGCTGAAATTCGCTAAGTACTGGAATCATCATCATGATAATTCGAGATAGAGGATCATCATCTTCATATCCTCCTGATCTCCGGTTAGCGAATTATCATGATGATCACCCTGTCTATTTGAAGAAGAAGTCGATATTGCATTCCCCAACAGCATCATCATATTTTACAATATCACCCTGGCGCAAATATCATGATGACCTTAACTCATCCTTGTGCTCCGAAGACGAAATATGATGATGATGTCACCATGATAGTTCGATACTCACATCATCATCATATTTATTTTTTATCCTGTCGTATCGTCAAGATCATCATGACCTTGTTTGTTCACCCGACATTTCGCAAGGTCCTCCTGCCGATGAAATACAACCTTTTGGAAGTATCCTGATCATGATCATGATCATCATATTTTTATCCTGATCATGATCATCATCATCACATTTTCCCTTCGGCAGGATTTTTCTCAAACATGATCTGGTTGGCGAAATATCATGATGACGTCATGTTTTAAGTTTAACGAAGGCCCCGGATATCATGATGACGTCATCCCGATCTAATAAGCGAAGAAGCTAATATCCTGATGATCATCATCATCATTTTTCCTTCAAACAGGATATTTTCAAGCACGATCCGGTTCCCAAATATGATGATGACGTCTTATTCCAAGTTCGACAAAGGCAAATATGATGATGATCATCATCATCCTGATCTTTCGACAGGGTTGCCTTGGCCGCGAAAGGGTCATATTCACTTCATCATCCTGATCATGCTCCTTAGGTGACCCGATATCACAAATATCCCCCTGATCTTAACCGAACATGATGATGACGTCATCCTTAGCATTTCAATGAAGCCCAAATATCATGATGACGTCACCATCATCTTCCTTTCCTCAGCAGCATGATTATATTCATATCCTCCTATTCTTCTTCAACATGATGATGATGATGTTGTTGTTCTTTTCTCCAATCTGCAGAAGCGAAACATCATGATGACATTCATCTGGACCTTCAGGAGGGAATGCTATTTCCAGAATATCATGATGATGAGGTATATCGACTAACCTATTTTTTGACGCACCGACAGGGATGATCATGCCGATGAGCGGGAAATGAGGCGGTGGACATTTTAAAGCATTTTTTTTTGGCGCCTCTGGCATTTTTTGGTCAGCGATGGTTGACCCGATCAATTTTGAGCAGTCTAAGCGCATTTTTGACGCATTTTGAGAGGATTCTGGATCTGATTTTCTCAATCTTGCGCTGTCACCTGGATTTAAACGCTTATTTTAATTTCATGCTATTTTATGTGATAAATGGAATACTTATTGCTTGTCTTGTCTTGCAGGCTTGCAGTTGAGGAAGCAGCTGGAAAGTCAATACAGTGACCTCATGGAGGCAGAAGATCTGATCTTAGGAGCAAGAAGATAGAGATGAAATGCAAAAGGTCAAGGCCATTCAAGTGAAGAAGAAGGTCGCAGCTGAAGGTATTATCACAAAAGACAAACAGAAGTTATTGCCCAGCTACCGGAACTTCTCAGAAGGGGCAATATTTCGCCCAGATTTGACCACTACTCTGAGATATTTTTGAGAACTGGTTCACCTGCATTTATTGCTGTAACTAGGGGTTTGAACCAGGGGTTCAGTTAGGTTTTTGCTGTAGTGAGGACAATCAAAATGTCTTTATATTGTGCCTCTCTACACTGTAATACTTTACAACAGGGATTTTAGGAAAGCAATAGTGGCTACAACAGAATTTCTTTTTTAGGAACATACAGCAAGTCAGAATAGTTTAGAAGTAGAAGAAGGAGGTCGCCTGTTTGTCTGCAGTAAGGTGCGCGTGGAATGTCTGGCTGCCTTACTGTATCTGTAAAGCTTGTAAGTTCTCTGTAGTATGATCAATGAAACTAAGAGTCATTCTTACATTGTAAATCATGTATGGCTATTCGTTTCTAATGCAATAGAATCTGGAGTTCTGCATCTATCTTCTAAGTGTTCTCCTGCTCTTCTTTGTGTTTTGAAATATCTTTTTTGAGAGCTTGCAATTTTAAATGTATGTTTGTGAAAATGCTCAGAACTTACATTTAGGGTTTTTATTGTGGATTTGATCAGATTACTGTGGTATTTACATAGTGCATAACAGAAACACTTAGATCCTTCGGTAGATTAAGTGAGGTATAGAGTAGATCTTTCTAACTTTTCCCAACCCATCTGAAATATCTAGCTGAAAACGTAGAAATCCAAAGGAAATTGTCTCAAATTTGAAGAAGCATGCATAACAGAGCTATAAGTAGACAGTTTTCATAAACAGATAAAGAAGAAAGCTGCAAAAATCCAAGAAAACCCTCTAAAACTTGCAGCCCAGTATCACTTGTATGCAAATGAACAGAATACTTGTTGAAATCTATGACCTCTTTGCATATTCTTAGTCCAGTAAACCACAAAATAAACCTAAACTACGTAAGGCCCCTTGAACATTACAGCTTCACATTGACCAACTGAACTTGACCAACTGAACCATTGTAGACTTGGGATTAGTTGAATCACCAGGTGATTCCTTCTTGTCTTTCAAGTATAGTTTCAGTTCATTATATGTGAATTTTAACTTAATGTTATGATTGCATCAAAACAGTCATCAACAAAATTGTCAACCATAGAAGAAGACATACCACCATTACTAATTCAAGAGGAACATGAATCATCTAATCAAGCTAAGAGAGAGATGGAATTGGTAGCACAAAGGCAACGAATGCAAAACCTTCGTTCAACGAGAAATTTGAATCTCAAATTTGGAGGCACTCCATCTTTCATAGGTCAAGTTGAAGTTACACCATCATTCTCTTCTCAAATTGGAGGCACTCCATCTTTCACAGGTCAATTTGAAGCTACATATTATTTCTCTTCTCAAGTTGGAGGCATGCCATCATTCACATGTCAAGTTGAAGGTACACCATATTCTCCATCTCAACTTCAAGGCTTTTCATCTTTTCCATCTCCAATTGAAGGTACACCATCTATCCCATCTAAGGTAAATATTGAAGAAATTCCTAATACTGAGTCAACTTTACCATTGAAAATGCCTCCTAGAATTTTACATAGAATTCCTAAGTTTCTAATTGATATCGATGAGAATGCTTTGAAGCCCATGCAGGATAAGATGTCAAACTTTGGACCAGCTGTTCTGTCAAACTGTGACACCTAGGAACATCTTCTTTGCATGTAGGTGGATGTTGGATCCACCTACAAAAACCTACCTCAGTTTTTTTAAAATTAATTTCATTTGCCTATGGTGGAAAGGAACACATTGTTCCAAAATGCTTTAGTTTCATGTAGTGGAAAGGTCTTAGAAGTGGTATTTTTCATTCCATAGCTTGTGGGGCCAAATCGACCATGCCAATGCATCGGGGTAGGTAGGTAAATGCTAGGGGAGGTCTCGTTTCATACACCAAGTGTCTTAGTCGTTCTCGGCTGTAGGCTACCGACAAAGTGGAAAGGTGCAAGGAGTGAAATTTTGCATTCCACAACCCATTGGGCCAAATCGACTATGCTAACGTGTCAGGGTGGGTGGGTAAATGCTAGGGGAGGTCTTATTTCATGCACCAAGTGTCTCAGTCATTCCCTGCTGCAGGCTACCAACAAAGTGGAAAGGTGCTAGGAGTGAAATTTTGCATTGCACAACTTGTGGAGCCAAACCGACCACATCCACGTGTTAGGGTGGGTGGGTAAATACTAGGGGAGGTCTCATTTTGTGTGCCAAGTGTCTTAGTCATTCGGGGCAGCAGACTACTCGCAAAGTCACTTAAAATCCCTAAGAGCAAAAAATTGCCAAACTTTGACGGAGCAGTTCTCAAAATTTGTGGTAGTTGGGAATGTTCCATTTGGAACTACAGGTGCATGTGGGGTCCACCCACAATAACCTCTCTCAGTTTTGGTCAAATCCAAACCATTTGACTATACCAAAATCAAATGTATTCTTGCAAAATGCTTCAGTTTCATGTAGTGGAAAGGTGCTAGGAGTGATATTTTGCATTCCACAACTTGTGGGGCCAAACTGATTATGCTGATGGATCAGGGTGGGTAGGTAAATGCTAGGGGAGGTCTCATTTCATGTGCCAAGTGTCTCAGTCGTTCGGGGTAGCAGGCTATCGACAAAGTCACTTAAGACCCTAAGAGCAAAAAATTGCCAAACTTTGACAGAGCAGTTCTCATAGTTCATGGTGGCTGGGAATGTTTTGTTTAGATCTACAAGTGCATGTGGGGTCCATTCACAATAAGCTATCTTAGTTTTGGTCAACTCCAATCCATTTGACCATGTCAAAATCAAATGCATTCTTGCAAAATGCTTTAGTTTCATACAACACAACCTTGCCAGGAGCCATATTTTTCATCCTACTCATTGTGGGGCCAAATTGACAAATGCTATGGGAGGTCTCATTTTGTGCACCAAGTGTCTCAGTCATTCAGGGCAACAGGCTACTGACAAAGTCACTTAAGATCCCTGAGAGCAAAAAATTGCCAAACTTTGACAGAGCAATTATCAAAATTTTGGCAGTTAAGAATATTCCATTTGGACCTAAAAGTGTATGTGGGGTCTGTCCACAATAACCTCTCTCAGTTTTGGTTAACTCCAATCCGTTTGACTATTTCAAAATTAAATGCATTCTTGCAAAATGCTTTAGTTTCATGCAATGGAAGGGTGCTATGAGTGAGATTTTGCATTCCAGAGCTCATGGGGCCAAATTGACTATGCCAATGCATTGGGGTGGATGGCTAAATGCTAGGGGAGGTCTCATTTCATGCACCAAGTGTCTTAGTCATTCCCAGTTGCAGGCTACTAGCAAAGTCAAAAGGTACTAGGAGTGAAATTTTGCATTCCATAGTTCGTAGGGCTGAACCAACTATGCCAATGCATTAGGGTGGGTGGGTAAATGCTAGGGGAGGTCTTGTTTCATGCACCAAGTGTCTCAGTCATTCTGAGATGCAAGCTACCAACAAAGTCAAAAGGTGCTAGGAGTGAAAATTTGCATTCCATAGGTCATGGGGCCAAACTGACTATGCCAACGCATCCAAGTGGGTGGGTAAATGCTAGGGGAGGTCTCATTTTGTGTGCCAAGTGTCTCAATCATTCATAGCTGCAGGCTACCAGCAAAGTGGAAAGATGTTAGGAGTGAAATTTTGCATTCCATAGCTCATGGAGCTAAACTGACCACACCAAAACATTGGGATGGGTAGGTAAATGCTAGAGGAGGTCTCATTTCATGCACCACGTGTCTTAGTCATTTCGAGTTGCAAGTTACCGACAAATTCGAAAGGTGCTAGGAGTGAAATTTTGTATTCCATAGGTCATGGGGCTGAACTGACTACACCAACGTATCAAGGTGGATGGGTAAATGTAAGGGGAGGTATTGTTTCATGTGCCAAATGTCCTAGTAGATCTGAACAAAACATTCCCAACTGCCACGAATCCTAAGAACTACTTCTTTAAAGTTTGATAGTTTTTTGCTCTTAGGGATAGTAAGTGACTTTGCTAGTAGCTTGCTACCTTGAATGACTGAGACACTTGGCGTATGAAACAAGACCTCCCCTAACATTTACCCACCCACCCTGACACATTAGCATAGTCGTTTCAGCTCCATGAGTTGTGGAATGCAAAATTTCACTCCTAGCACCTTCCCACTTTGTCGGTAGCCTACAAGTAGGAATGAATGAAGCACTTGGTGCATGAAATGAGACCTCCCCAAGCATTTACCCACCCACCCTAATGCATTGGCGTAGTCAGTTTAGCCCCACAAGCTGTGGAATGCAAAATTTCACTCCTAGAACCTTTCCACTTTGCTAGTAGATTGCAACCGGGAATGACTAAGACACTTGGTGCATGAAATGAGACCTCCCCTAGCATTTACTTGCCCACCCCAATGCATTGGCATGTTTAGTTTGGCCCCACGAGCTATGGAATGCAAAATATCACTCCTAGCATCTTTCCATTGCATGAAACTGAAGCATTTTGCAAGAATGCATTTGATTTCGGGAGGGTCAAATGGATTGGAGTTGACCAAAACTAAGAGTTTATTGTGGATGGATCCCATGTGCACCTATAGGTCTAAACAAAACATTCCCAGTTGCTATGAATTTTGAGAACTGCTCTATCAAAGTTTAGTAGTTTTTTGCTCTTAGGATCTTAAGTGACTTTCTCAGTAGCTTACTGCCCCGAATGACTAATACACTTGGTGCATGAAACTAAATCTCCCCTAACATTACTCACCCACTTTGACACATTGGTGTAGTCAGTTTGCCCCACGAGCTGTGGAATGCAAAATCTCAATCCTAGCACCTTTCCACTACATGAAACTGAAGCATTTTGCAAGAATGCATTTGATTTCGGCATGGTCAAATGGATTGGATTTGATGAAAACTAGGAGAGGTTATTATGGATGGACCCCACACATACTTGTAGGTCCAAATGAAACATTCCCAGCTGCCATGAATTATGAGAACTGCTCCATCAAAGTTTTGCAATTTTTTATTCTTAAGGATCTTAAGTGACTTTGCCGATAGCCTGCTATCCTAAATGACTGAGACACTTGGCATACAAAACAAGACCTCCCCTAGCATTTACCTACCCACCCCAATGTGTTGGTGCAGTCAGTTCAGCCCCATGATGAATAGGATGAAAAATATGGCTCCTGGCAAGGTTGTGTTGTATGAATCTAAAGCATTTTGCATGAATGCACTTGATTTCAACACGGTCAAATGGATTAGAGTTGACAAAAACTGAGACAAGTTATTGTGGATGGACCACACATGCACCTGTAGGTCTGAATGGAAAATTCCCATCTACCATGAATTCTAAGAACTGCTTCATCAAAGTTTGGTAGTTTTTTGCTCTTGGGATCTTAAGTGACTTTATCGGTAGCATGAAACAAGACCTCCCCTAGCATTTACTGGCCCATTTTGATGCATTGATGTAGTCAATTTAGCCCCACGAGCTATGGAATGCAAAATCTCACTCTTAGCAGCTTTCCACTACATGAAATTGAAGCATTTTCCAAGAATGCATTTGATTTCGGCATGGTAAAAAAAAATAGAGTTGACCAAAAATGGGAGAGGTTATTGTGGATAGACCCCATGTACACATGTAGGTATGAATAGAACATTCCCAGCTACCATGAATTCCAAGAACTGCTCCATCAAAGTTTGCTAGTTTTTTGCTCTTAGGGATCTTAAGTGACTTTACTGATAGCCTGCTGCGACGAATGACTGAGACACTTGGTGCACGAAACGATACCTCCCCTAGCATCTATCTACCCACCCCGATGCATTAGTACAGTTGGTTTAGCCCTACGACCTATGGAATGTAAAATCTCACTCCTAGCACCTTTCCATTGCATGAAACTGAAGCATTTTGCATGAATGCATTTGATTTCAGCATGATCAAACATATTGGAGTTGACCAAAACTAGATGTTATTATGTAAGGACCCCATGCACACCTGTAGGTCCAAATTGGACATTCCTTTCTGCCATAAATTCTGAGAACTGCTCCATCAAAGTTTGATAGTTTTTTGCTCTTCGTGATCTTAAGTGACTTTGTTAGTAGCTTGCTGTCCCAAACAACTGTGACACTTGGCACACTAAATGATGTTGGTGTGAACACATGTTAAGTTGACTTAGTGAGTTTTCTAGATGTCTAGTTGAGTCTAGTTGTGTGTTGAGTTGTTGATAGTTAGAGTGAGTTGTCTTATCCTCCACATGTGCAATTAGTTATCATCCTCTAATTGTCAAATGTTGTAGGAATATCTCCACCTTTCACTCCACCTTTCTAGCTCTCACCTTGCCTTTATAAGCAAGGCTCTCTCATTGTATTTTATATGACAGTTGTATAGATTCTTTGCTCCATTACTTTAGCATCTTCTTTGTTATCTTTGTGTGGAAGGTTGTCTTGATTGTAGGGATCCTAGCTTGCTGAGTCACATTGACTCTTACATGGTATCAGAGCCTAATCTACAATTTCTTTCCCTCACTGGAGAGGTTTTGCTAGGATCTATCTTTTAGGAGCATCTTGGAGTGAAACAGACATCACCGTTATGATCAGAAGGCCCAAATCTGTATAGATCAGCTATCCAAACATCAAATTTTGTCATCGAAAAAAAAGGAATTTTTTTTCCCTTGGCCCCTTGGCGAAACATCCGTATTGTATGGTTGACATCATCATATCTACGTAGGCATACTTCAGCCTATGTCATCTGAGCATATTTTTTCTTCAGGGGTGTTGGTATCATCAGATGAAATCAAAAAATTAGGGGTACCTACGTCAACAGGTACAACATCCCCACGCTGACTGCAAGGTATCCGCATTAGAGGCGATGAGGTGGGATCCACAATCATTAGCAGTCATCGGAGGAGATCTGTGTTAAGCTTATCTCAAGCTAGAAAAAACATGGTTAACCAACATTAGTGTTTGTCTCAGTCTGCGATCAAAATCCCTCATCGAAAGCATCATTCAATTGGTGGTATCAAAACTAGCAATTCCCTTGTTTACATCCCTGATGGGCGGTCAACCTTTTGTGACATCTACAGTCGATGACTTGACACCTTTTGATAGCATCTCTCATTCAACCTAAACTTGTTGGATTATTTTGTCGACATTCCATACAAGTTTGGTGTGGTGGTTTTCTATCCATACTTCGGTAGACCCTATACTTTTTGATGGTTTCAACTGCTACTAACCACTGATCCAAATGTCACAGTTGGCTCCAATTCGACAGTCCACTTTAACATTGGGAGGCTTTTTTGCTCGTCGGCTTTAGTCAGCAGTCTTTAAGATCTCTAAACAATAGATCTGCATTGTTTGGTCGGTCAAATGGTTTGTTTCTAAGGCAGATCTCTATTTCTCCACAACACATCCTTTGGCTTTTTCCATTGGTTTTCATCATTTCTAGTCGACAGACACCAACAAACTCTGACAGTGGTCATCGGGTGGTCCTTTACACATAAGGCAGCAGATTTAAAGCTCATAACAGTTTTTCAACAGATTCTTCTAAGATATCTGGAAATCTAAACATTTTCGGTGGGTTCAAATACTTTGCAGCGACCAAAGTATTTTCCATTCAGTGGTCATCACTTATTCAAAGGTGGTTTTGTTTTTATTTCATGGTTTTGGCTTTTAAAACCATAGTCTTAGCTTTGTACAGGTAGCAAAGGTGTTTTGAAATCAACCAAACCGTCGACTAATTCCTGAGTCAGTATTCAATCAATGCTCATCAGTCGGTCTTCCTATATTTAGTGGTTAAAGTTCTTTGGTGAAAGTCTTTTGCTAATACCTGACGGACTTCAGTTTTTTTTTAGTAGGCATAGACTCGGTAGGAGCCAAAGTCTTGGGCACTGCCAGACCGTGTGGAGGCCCCATACTTTTTTAATCACCTTCTAATATTTTTTTTCTATAGTTTTTATTATCAAACAAAAACTATTAATTCCTGATTTGTGGTTTTCAAAAACAAAATAGTGGTTTTATGCCAATATAGGCATTTTTTCCTCAAACTGGTGGTTTTCTGGCACAAACTACGGTTTTGGCCTCTTGCAGGGTGGTTTTGGCCTAGACGAGTTGTTTTTTCCCATTCAGTTGTTTTTTAGCCCAATAGGCAATTGTTTTCTCTCGACAGTGGTTTTCCGGCGACAGAAGTATATTCTAACCAGACAAGGGAATATTCCCGCTAAGGGGGCCTGTTTTGCCCCTCAAAGTCCTAAAGTAGGGTTTTTTTTCCTTTTTTGCAAAACTTTTGCCCATGGTGTCCAAATCAGGCAAACAAGATATCATTGGAAAGCTGACAGAGAGTACTTCATAGTTGTATTAGTCTTTTTCACAGATTTTGCTGTTTGACAATATTTATTGCAAGTTGAAGACAAATCTCTCTTTTTGGCTCCCAAGCTCATAAATTTTTGCCACGATCTCCAATTTTCATGATTCTTTTGGCATTGGAAAGGTATTGACGAGCTCTGCAAAGCCATCCATGTATTTTTCTCAGATTTTTCTCCAAGTGCGTTTTATTTCATTTGTCAGTTTTTTGGCATTTGAGTGATAACTTGGGTATTTTGATACTTGAGAAGGTGAAATTTGTTTTAAGAGGATTTGTTTGCTATAATACATCATTGTGAGTGATTGTAATCTCACTTGGATCTCTTTTTTAAGAGATTTTGTTGTTTTCCCAATTTTGGTCCCTTAAGGACAATTGTAAATCGCACTAAGTATAAAGTGCCACAACAAATTGGGGGGGGGGTCTCTTACATAGTAAAGGGGTGTTGTTGTCTTGTCTCTCTTTTTCATCATGGATGTGCCTCAATTTCCACTTTTAACTCCATATAATTATCTTGAATGGAAGAAAAACATGGAGTATGTATTGTATAAAAAAAGTTACATAGAATAACTTTAGGCATAGATCCTAAACCCACAGGTGCTACTGAGAGAAGAAAATGGTTAGATAGAAGAGATGACGCTTTTGGCACACTTTGTCTTTCTATTTATCCAGATCTTAGATTTCATGTTGAGTCTTGTATGACTCCAAATGAGATATGGACAACATCAGACAATCTCTTTGGCAAGCAAGATAAAATAAGAAGGTTCAAATTGGAGAATGAGCTAATTGCACTTAATCCTCAAGATTTTGAACAAATTGAAGATTTCTTCACCAAGTTTTAAGTCTCTTAGGTTGCAAATCAAACAGTGTGGTCTTGAGAAAGAAGATGAACAATTGATTCTATCCATTCTTGCAAAATTGGGTCCTGCATATTCAGTTTATGTTTCTACCTTTTATGCTACAATGGATGCTTTTGGTAGTAAGTTTACTATGCCTTCACTTGAGGAGTTTTCTACACAACTCACTAGAGAACAAGCCAAGCTACTACACATGGGCACATTGAAGTCTCCTAGAAAACAGGCTCTAGTTGCGACACAAAGCACAAAAGATCCTAAGGCTTCACATAATAAGGGCAAGAAACAAAAGGATTAAAAGTCTAATGAGCAAGAGAAAGAATCAAAGAAAAGGTTCCCCACTCTTCTTCCAAAGAGGAGTCTAATAAGAAGAAACCAAAGTGTTCTTATTGTAAGAAATTGGGTCATGATGAGACTAAATGTTATGAAAAAAAATTGACGAGTTGTCACAACTTCTTCAAACACATAACATTGAGTATTCTTCATCAACAACTATTTTACCCAAGTCTTCTTCTTCGACACCATCATCATCTACATCTATAGGAACAACACGAATTGCTAATGGGTCATACAAAGGAAAAGGACAAGCACTCTTTGCTTCAACAAGTCTACAGTCAGAGAGATGGCTTCTTGATTCTGGAGCTTCTCATCATATGGCATCTTCACAAGGGATGTTCTCTTCATTTCAGTCATGTACTTCACCACCTATCTTGATGGGTAAAAATACATACATGCATGTAACTGGTAAAGGAAATATTAATGTTGGTGAGTGTACATTCAACAATGTGTTGTATGTGCCTTCCTTGACAACCAATCTCCTTTCCATCTACCAGATTACTCATTGCGGTGCAGGGAAGACAATTGAGTTCACTCCTAATTCTATGATCATACGAGACTTGGAGAGTAGAAATATCATTGCTGTTGGGATGGCTAATCATGCATCTCACCTTTATACTTTCTCCCATTTTGTTTCTGATGATATTTCACACTCATGCATCAAGTGTGAATCATGTTCCTAAGGAGAAGTTTGGTCACTTGAACCTTTATGTTCTTGCATCTACTTTAGTTCCTAAGACTAGTTTTGAGCTTCCTCCTTCTCCTGCTTCTTCATAGATTGGCATTGACATAGTTTCATCCACTTCAGTTGAGCAGGATATTCTTTGTCTTCCAGATATAGGTTTTTGGGATGAGTACTTGACAGGTATTTCAGATTTGTTTCGTGAGTCCTATCTTGATGACTTGGAGGACATCATTGATGACATTCATCTCCTCTTTGAAGGAGTTGATTCTTTTACTTTAGATGAGTGGGCACCATCTTCTCCTCTTCACTTGTCACAGTTTGGCATTGAGTTGGAGTGTCTTGACCATCATTTGGAGGATTCTTCATCTTTGGAGATTGATGATCTTGAGTTTTCATTTTGTCTTGGATTGTCACATTCTTTGATCAGGCATGCAACACCTGATTATGTGACATCTTTTGGTTGTGACATGTGGACACTTGAGCAGTTTTTAGAGACATCATATATCATGAGGCTTTTTCCCTCATACCTTGAGATGGAGTTTCTTCATCAACCTTTGGACTTGTTTCTTCCTAAGGGGAAGAATGTTGTTTGTAGGCTTTGGATTCTCTTCAGCGTTCTTCAGGCATTCACCATTGGCATAGGAGCTACTTCATTGTGGGAGGGACCTATAGTCTCACACTTGCTCTCCTATGGGGGGCTAATTGATTGTACACATGTGATAGAAGTTGCCCTTGGGGGGTCATGTTGAGTCCTCCTACTATCACTTCTTCTTTCATTTGTTTTCTGCATTCTCACTTTTGGAGAGAAGTTTTCTCCCATGAGGTTTTCTCCTTTTCTCCACTTGAGATTTGTTGTATATGGGTACCTAACATGGCCTAGTAGCTGGGACCCATCCATCATTGCATCTTTGTTTTAGTCAGCTACTCCCTAAGTTGCACTTAAGGGGGGGTGTTGGTGTGAACACATAATTCACACATGTTAAGTTGACTTAGTGAGTCTTCTAGATGTCTAGTTGAGTCTAGTTGTGTGTTGAGTTGTTGATAGTTGGAGTGAGTTGTCTTATCCTCCACATGTACAATTAGTTATCATCCTCTAATTGTCACATGTTGTAGGAATATCTCCACTTTCCACTCCACCTTTCTATCTCTCACCTTGCATTTATAATCAAGGCTCTCTTATTGTATTTTATATGATAGTTGTATAGATTCTTTGCTCCATTGTTTTAGCATCTTCTCTGTTATCTTTGTGTGGAAGGTTTTCTTGATTGTAGGGATCCTGGCTTGCTGAGTCATATTCACTCTTACAATGAGACCTCTCCTAACATTTAATTGCCCACCCTGATGCATTGGCGAAGTTAGTTAAGCTCCATGAGCCATGGAATGTAGAATCTCACTCCTAGCACCTTTCCATTGCATGAAACTAAAGCATTTTGGAACAATGCATTCCTTGACACCATAGGCAACTGAAATTGATTTAAAAAAAATAAGGTAGGTATTTGTAGGTGGACCTAACATCCATCTATACATGCAAAGAAGATGTTCCTAGGTTTCATGGTTCAACGAAACAGTCAGTCCAAAGTTTGACACCTTTTTTGTCTTAGGGCTCTTAAGAGTTTGTTTGCATTCGATGTAGCTGATAATGATCAGGAGGCTTCACCACCTAAAAGACACCTCCCCTAGCATTCACCCACCCACCTGGATGCATTGGCATAGTCAATTCAACCCCGTGAGGTATGTAATGTGTTCTAATTACATCCATCAAAGCATAAAGGATATGGGAAATTTGTCAGATGTTATAGTTACAATTGGCCTAATAGACATGTATGCAAAGTGGCTGGTGTAAAGAAAATGTAGAAAGGTGAAATGAATATGCAAAGAATAGAAACCATATAGAAGGTGAAATGAGGATATGTGAATCGTGTCAAATGTGTCTCTCTCTCTTACTCTCTTCCTCGTTTTGCAAGAGAAAGACAAATGCATAGTCAACGTAGGTAATGAGAAATTTGCATAAGATCTATAAGAGAGTTGTTATCACATATATTTACATAATTTCTATTTTGAATTCTAGCTAACTTCACTCACTAACTGGTGAGTGTGAGGAAACAAGTCTAATTGAAGGTAATGAAGGACAAGAAGGTAAAGTTTATGAGGCAATGCAACTTCATCCCTCACATTTCTTGAAAATTGTACAAAGAACACATCCATTATCATTGATAGGAAACATGTACACATCTATTATCCATTATAAGATGAAAACATAGTTTATCCATTTGCATGAGAAAGAAAGAGATATATAAACTTTCAAGAAAATTCAATTAGCACGTGTAAAACAAAATTCCATAACCTTTACAAGCATCCTCCCTACCTATGCCAAATTAGGATCTTTGGGACATGGTATGGACAGCCATGAAAGAATAAATGATAAAGAAATTTTGATAGATGTTTTAGTTGCAACTACCCTAGGAGTCATGTATGCAAAGTGTGGAAGCATAGACAAAGCACATGAACTATTTGACATGATGCCCCAAATAAATGTTGTCTCATGGAATGTAATGATTGCAAGATATATGCACAAAATGGATTTTTCAAAAAGGCTTTAGAAACTTTCAAGCAAATGCAATTGGCAGGTGTAAGGCCAAATTCCACAACCTTAGCCAGCATCCTCCTTGTCTATGCCCATATGGGATCTTCAGAATAGGGTATGGACATCCATTAAAGCATAAAGGATATGGGAATTTTGACAGATGTTGTAGTTCCAGCTGCCCTAGGATACATGTATGCAAAGTGTGGAAGCATGGACAAGGCACATAAACTATTTGACATGATGCCTCAAATAAATGTTGTCTCATGGAATGCAATGATTGCAAGATATGCACAAAATGGATTTTTTCAAAAAGGCTCTAAAATTTCAAGAAAATGCACAAAACAAACTTTCAAGCAAATGCAATTGGTGGATGTAAATCCAAATTCCATAACCTTATCCACCATCCTCCTCGCCTATGCCAAAATGGGATCTTTGGAACAAGATATAGACAACCATCAAAGCATAAAGGATATAGGAATTTTTTCACATGTTGTATTTGTAGCTGCCCTTGTAGACATCTATGCAAAGTGTGGATGCATAGACAAGGCATGTGAATAGTTTGGCATGACACCTCAAAGAGATGCCATCTTATGGAATGCAATGATTGCACGATATGTAGAAAATGGATTTTTTGAAAAGGCTTTATAAAATTTCAAGCAAATGTGATTGGCACATGTAAAACCAAATTCCATAACCTTTGCAAGCATTCTCCCTACCTGTGCCAAATTAGGATCTTTGGAACATGGTATGGACCATAGAAGCATATATCTTTAAAATATCCCAATTTATTCTAATATATCCTGATATATTCTGATATATTCCAATACTATTATTGTGATTAGTGATAATCATTTTTGCCTTTGACAACAACAAACACTTATGTCATTATTTATGATTTATGGGCATTGTCATTACTAGACAAAACTATCAAATGATTATGCTATCCTTTGGCTTGTCATTATTATTGCATCACAGATGTTAGTGTTGTCATTTGTACTTTTCAATGGATAGTGTTGTCATTATTTCATTTGTAAAATAGTTGTATTATTGAGGCAATTGTTTGGCAATTTTCATAATTACATAGCAGTTGTTAATAATGTTGTACCAATTGAGATGGTTGTCGTCATCATTGTCTTTGGACATAACTATCCTTTTGTGATTAGTAATCTTCTTATGATCACTAATCAATAGCATTCTATCATTATTGTGACCTATACATTCTTGATCATTATGGTGTTTAGTAGCATCCTTATTAGTACCGTGGTCAATTAATATGGGCATCAATATTGTAGTCAACATTATAGGAAATATTAATGATAAAAATGTTTAATATGAAACATTGTTGAGACAAGACATTGCTGTCATGAAATGCTTGCTGCTGCTATAAAATTAAGAGGTATTTCAAGAGGTTAGGGAGACTGTTGTTGTGAATTGTACTTACTATTTGTTTCTATGGTATGGACAACCATGAAAGAATAAAGGATAAAGGAATTTTGACAGATGTTGTAGTTACAATTGCCCTAGGAGATATGTATGCAAAGTGTGGAAGCATAGATAAGGCAGGTGAATTGTTTGACATGATGCCTCAAAGAAATGTTGTCTCATGGAATGCAATGATTGCAAGGCATGCACAACATGGATTTTTTTCAAAAAGGCTTTAGAAACTTTCAAGCAAATGCAATTGGTGGGTGTCGTTAGGTCTCAAAAATGCAGGTTGTTAACCCTAAGAGGTTGCCAGGCTCTCTTGACATTTTTGGCTAATTGACATGGGGTAGATATGGTTAAACCCCCTTCACTTCAGGCTCTACTAGACCTAGGTGGGTAAATCTCTAATTAATAAAGAAGATAAAAAGATGATCACTACTTTGATCAGAATTAATCTAACTATTGATAATGGCATAAATTATAAAACAAATGAAAAGACAACAAGTCAATTCTAAATGATCTAAATTGTAATGCTAAAACAATAATGCAATCTAATTAAGTAAATCTAAAGTAAATTTGTATAAGTGATGATGAAAACACTAGACCAGTGCCTTATTGAATATAGAGTCAGTATGATCATGAAATAAATAACTATTTGTTTGGTAAAAACTTGAACTATCTGGCATGAAAGAATAGGTATGTAACTTGTACAACCCTGCAACGAAATAGTTAATATTCCATACTTATATATCCAATTGATAAAATTAAGTTACCTAAATTCATCTAAAAGGATTTAATCCTTCTTTGAAGGAACCTATTAGAATAATACTGTAATTGTAACAGATTTATCAAAAACTGGAGATAGAATACAAACCCTAACTATATGACTCTTCTTACGGATCCATGACAATGTCTTCACAGTTACTATGACAGATTTAAAGGATTTAATTTTGAAGGCAGAAACCAATTAATCTTATCATACTATAACAGCAAATGTGTATAGACAACTTGAAGATATACTTGATAACTCAAATTGAATAACAGGGAAAACTTTGAAAGGAGACAATCATATAATTGAATAAATTAAACAGATAGTTGATACCAAAATTTGTAGTTACTACTTCATGTTCACAGACTTGACTTCATCAGAGAATGCTTGCACATGGTCTACCAAAAATAAAATATATTAAAACTGAACTAGCATTGCTGTTCAAATCTAATCTATAGTATCCCCTGTTCTATTCTGTAAAAACTCTCCCTATTCTATCCTATATTCTATCTCTCTTATCCTATCCTTATTCTGGTCTTGGTCATCTCTTATAAAGAGCGGCATACAAGCTTCAGACTAGTTACAATAGTTGTGATGGTTGATAACCGAACAACAATATTTGTTCTAAAACATATTCAAGAAATTTAATACTCGTCTTTAACCACCAAATGGATAACCATTTCAAGGTCAAACAAAGCTCTTTAACTGTAATTCTACTTAATCTCCTTTGAGGGTTTCTTCATTATTCCTGAAAAGACAAGATAAAACACAAATTAATTTCTGATCAAATAATCAAAACAAATTTATTTAAACATATGTATTTACTTAAGTAATTACTTCCCTTATCGATATTTTATTTCGCTCCTCAAGATCCTTTCGTGGGTGTTTATATAACTTGATCCCCGCTGTGCATATCCTACAAAAAACCCATATTTCAAATGTCAAAAGAATATCTTAACAATTCAAATTTAATGTTGTTTTAGGGTTTCTGTGTTTTGTATCGGCATGATTTTCACAGCATGTCCCCGACATTGTTGTGACTATCGTGTCGGCGAGACTCGCAAGCTTTGTTCTGACTTATTCAACTTCGCCGATACAAAGGCTTTTCTATATTGAACTCCTTTTTCACATCCGGTGCTTGTATATCATCTTGCACATCGAGCATATACATTGTAATTGTACATTCCAGATATACAAGCGGTGGGGTCTACATTACCTTTTCATTTGTATCTCCACGATGTATATAACATTTGTATCAACCCTTAGATACAAGTTCGGATACATACAACATCCTTTGTATCACCTTTCGAACTCGTCCTTTTACAAAGCACAGTTCACTCATGCCTCAGTTCCGCAATCAGCATAAAGTGCAACGCTTCATTTGATATACATTAAGTCTGGATACATTGGTTTAACCAAACTTTAATCTTTCTTGGATTCTACGTTGTAGGTAGCCTTGTATATTTTTCTTTGTATGTCCCAAAACATACATACAAGGGGGAAACATACAACAATTACATCTCATTTCATAACTTTTCAGTTCCGCGACTTGCATAAAGTGCAATGTATATTCTGATATACAATGAGTCAGGATGTATCCTATATATCAAATTTTAATCTTCCCTCAGTTCCACAATGTATGTATACTAAAATGTATGTCTCCGAAAGCATACACATACAAAGTGCGATACATACAACAACTTAACTTTATTTCATACTTTTTTGAATCCACAATATGTATATTAGCCTTGTATATTTACTTTACATGTTTATCCTCTGAATCGGGTCCGCGGCATGCATATATCATTGTATATCTCCTTTGCATGTTTAAACATACAAACATAAAGTGCATTCAATGGATTTAAACAACTATTCACTAAAACTTTGAACTTTTTGGGCCCAACTTGTATGTAAGAAAAAAGTGTCATTGAAATGCATACAAGTAAACAATGCATAGAAACCTGATGACTCCTTTATGCGACCATACCACAACCCGATATACAAGGGACTTTGCATATGCATCATACAATGACACAACATACAAACCACTTTGTATATGAGAGACTTTGTATATACAAATGAATTTGTATATACAAACATACAAACCCATACCACAATGCATTTTGCCAAAAACACACATAACTTGCAAAATACAGGGAATTTTAAGATGGTTCAAAAAGCAACCCCTATTCATTTTCGACAAGGAATTCACCCATATTCAGCCCTGGTACTTAATGCCATTTGTCCTTTATTTTCAACAAGGTTTGTAACTTTTCACTTCCTTGTTTATAGTTCATCTTTAATGAGCACTTCAACCATGTTATATTAAGTCTTTAGGAATCAGAATAGATCAAATCCAAATATTTCTATCAACTCAATTGTTAATTTCTACTTGAAAACAACTGTGGATCTTTCCATATATGCTCACATACTGAAATCTTTAGATGATTGAAACTTAATATTTGCCAAAAAGTAGTCTGGGAATTTCAGTCCCAACAGGTGTAAAGCCAAATTCCACAACCATAGCCAACATTCTCCTTGTCTTTGCCCATATGGGATCTTCAGAACATACTATGGACATCCATCAAAGCATAAAGGATATGGCAATTTTGTCAGATGTTGTAGTTGCAACTTCCTTATGAGACATGTATGCAAAGTGATGAAGCATAGACAAGGATGGTGAACTATTTGACATGATGCCTCAAAGAAATGTTGTCTCATGGAATGCAATGATTGCAATATATATGCATAGATGGATTTTTTCAAAAAGGCTTTAGAAACTTTCAAGAAAATGCAATTGGCAGGTGTAAAGCTAAATTTCACAACCTTAGCCAACACCCTCCTTATCTATGCCAAAATGGGATCTTCAGAATAGGGTATGGACATCCATCAAAGCATAAAGGATATGGGAATTTTGACATATGTTGTAGTTGCAACTTCCCTAGGAGACATGTATGTAAAGTGTGGAAGCATAGGAAAGGTAGGTGAACTATTTGACATGATGCCTCAAAGAAATGTTGTCTCACAGAATGCAATGATTGCAAGATATGCACAAAATGGATTTTTTCAATGAGGCTTTAGAAACTTTCAAGAAAATGCACTGTTGGAAACACAGTTAAAGAGACATTGCTCCATTGGTTAATGTAGAATGTTGTCATTGATGGCAACAAGGTTTGGTAAAGGGGATTTCAGTCCAGATGACTACTTACCCAGAATGACTATGGATAGTATACAAATTGATTGAAAGTGATAGGAATGGTATGCCTCTGCAGTTAAGGATCATAGTGTGCAGTTCAATATGTTGTTTGCATTTGTTTGAAGGTGTTATATTCAAGTTTGCAAGTCCTGAAGATCTCCAGAATACATACTATAATATAGCTAAGTTCAAGTGAGAAAACCTAAGTCAGGAACAGTGTATAGTACCAGAGTAAAGGGGTCTGCATTCCTCCGCTGTTGCATATTTTATTTGTTAGTTCTAAGGTAGTTAAGATACCTACTATGGCTACCTAAATCTAGAGTTATAGATTTTGAAGTTCTTTTGATCACATTCTACAAGGTGTTCCTTATCGGCTTACAATCTGACCGTGTTTCATAGTGACTTAGTGACAGTTCTGAGATCCACATTTGTTTGTAGTTGAATATTATGTTCTGCAGTTTTAAAGGTATGATAAGGGATTAGTAATGAATCATTAACAAGGATTTTAGAGTTTCATAATGATCGCATTTGAAGCTATGGGCTGACAGGTAGAGCAATTAAGTATGTTCTTAAGAATAAGGCCAACACAGAAGGTAAATCGGTATGCGGTTGAAATCTATTGATTGGATCAACTTCTTAAGTGGTTCTATAATGTGTTCACATCTAAATGAAGATACTTAAGAGCTTTTATAGGTCCACATTGAATTTTGAGTTAAGATTTGAGACCGACTTGGTATTACTTTTGTATACAAGTACTAATTATTTTAGGCTGGCCTAATTAAGATTCAAATCTGTGTATGGATATATATATTGGATGGATACAATGTGAATTGTTTGAAAGGTTGGTAGTAATGTAATGTGTGAATTAAGTCTTCTTTTGGGATCAGATCAGTGCGAAGAAGAACAAAGTTTTGCAGAATAGGGCTTATGTGAGCAGAATAGAAAAGCAGGGTAGGCAAAGATGAAAAGCTTTGAATCTATATACTAAGCCTCATTGGAACTATATCATAGCATTGGTAGATGCAGTTGTAATAGTTCTCCTTTTGGCAGTGATCCATTTCTTTTCTCTCTTCTATCCTTCTTTCTCAATGGATAGTGAGTCCACTTGGACAGTGAGTCCACTTAGATAGTGAGTCCACCTATAGTGGGCATTTCTTTGGATACTGAGTCCTTGGATAGTGAGCCCTAAGGTAGTGAGCCTTCATGTAATTTAGTTTTGATATCATAATATATTGTGAGCTAACACTCACCATGGTTTTTCCCTTTTTGGGTTTTCCATGTAAAAATCCTGGTGTCTATGTGTTATGTCTTTATGGTTTTTGTTTCTATGTTTATTCTGCTTTCATGTCATTGAATTTGGTAAATGGATTAAAGATCATGCAAAGGAATTGTTTTATAAAATACTGATTCACCCCCCTCTTAGTATTCTTTGTGAACAATAATTGGTATTAGACTTGATGTTCCAAAGGACTTGTCTCAGTTTGATCCTTTTCAGTTGTATCTAGACCACTAGTAGCAAGGGCTTGATCTTTTTTTTCCTTTATCTCTTCATTATTTTTGTCCAGCCCTTGGTCTAGGCTGACATCCAGAGTACATGTGTCATCTCCAACACTTATTTCTTCATTATCATATATGGTTGGAAGATGAAATTTCTTCAACACTCTCAAAGTGATTTCTTTAGTTTCTTTAACTACCTTCTCAATGTCATCTGACATGAGAGTGTTCATTCTTCTCTTTGTTCTAAATTCTCCACTAAGAACTTTGGAGACTTTTGCCTTTTCTTCTTGGGTGATCTCAGGTCATAGTTTTATTAGTGTCTATTCTTTGTAGCTTCTTTTTTTGCAGACATCAAAAGAAACTTTCAAGAAAATGCAATTGGCATGTCTAAAACTAAATTCCACAACATTATCCAACATCCTCCTTACCTATGCCAAAATGGGATCTCCGGAACAGGGTGTGGACAACCATCAAAGCATAAAGGATATAGGAATTTTGCCACATGTTGTATTTGCAGCTGCCCTTGTAGACATGTATTCAAAGTGTGGAAGCATATACAAGGTGCGTGAACTATTTGACATGATGCCTCAAAGAAATGCATAGTCTCATGGAATGCAATGATTGCAAGATATGAACAAAATGGATTTTTTGAAAAGGATTTATAAACTTTCAAGAAAATGAAATTGGCACATGTAGAACCAAATTTTTGTAACGATAATTGATCATCACATTAAATATTTAATGTAAACTATCATATAAATAATGTCATGAACATAACATCTAGTCTATATATAAAGCCATATAGGCATGTACAAACAAAGCCATATAGGCATATATAAAGATATACATTGGTAACATACAAAAGTATGTATACAAAGCCATCTAGAAATACAAAAAATGTCCCAAAATCTAGTTTCTTATGAACTACTATCAAATAATCAGCAACCCTTGTTTGGCCATGAAGATGGAGAGTCAGTCAATGACTCATCCTCTCTCCCCTGTCGACTAGAGCTCCTCGACAGAGATGTTTACAACTCCACCTATTAATACAATCAAACAATATGCACATTAATATAGAAAACATGAAATATATAACATCACATATGTAATCGATCACTTACCGTTAGTTGATGATCCCTCTCGATCATTTTTTCTCCCTCTTTGTCTGTAGCTGGATGGGTTGGAGTTGTGACCTCCTATGAGAAGCATCAAGAAGAAAAATTGACTTAACATAAATATAATTTATGTACATCAAATGACATGAGATAAAACAAGAAATACAAAATGACATTTACATGTTATTGGCTCATACCTCAATGAAAGGATTTGCAGACAACATAGCTACAACAATGCTTGCCTCTGTTGACTGACAAAGATGAGGAGTCTCCATATTCAACATCTAAAAATAGAGTTCAAGGTTATTTGACCAAAATAGATACATAACATTATTTAAATGCATAATGATTACAAATGGTTAAATTTACCTCCGTGAAAGTGGTTCTACATCTAGGGGACCAAGGAAATCATGGACGTGTTGGTGGAGCTCCATGTTGATTATCAAATTGTCACTAAATAAGATTTCCATTGATATATGTACTATATTTATGATCATGTGATAAATTACATACCTACTAATTCAACCTCCTCTCATAACCTGCCACTGGATGGCTAATAGATGCAAGATGAAGACTCTGACCCTAGAATTTAATAGTACAAACAATTACATACATTAATTTTGACTTATAATATAGATAGTCATATAAAATTAATTACAATTTTTAAATACAAATATATTAAATCAAGACAAACCTTTTAAACTATTACCTAGGAGTCAATACCAAACGTACATTGTAAGACATCATCTGTGAGAACAATATCATCCAATACGGATGTGTCCATCACTGGCTACTACCCCTGCGTCGTAGCGTCCTGTCAAGAGTCCTGTATCCCATAATCACACAAGTTCCCACATGAACTGCAAAGATGTGGGGACAATCGACACCTTTTTCTATCACCCTCATCGGCCTGGGTGAGATCATCATTGTACTATGCTAGAGACTAGGTGAGAGAACTCAATGAATACATTGTCTCCACCTCAACACTTTCCTTCAATGTTGGATGGATTGAGACATGTGCTAGCCTAATGAGAGGTCTAGGTACATGTTTTGGTCTCGATGTGCCCCCCCTCTATCTTGGGCAGAGCCGCCACCTATACCCTGGAACTCTTGAATGTTGAAGTAATTAGGAATCTCCTTGAGGATGAACTCACAATAGAGATTCTGCAAGAAATATTTTGGCACCTCATTGTTATTACATGGATGCTCATCAAAGACCATGTATGGTCATTTATCCCAAAATTTTTTGGATATTTTTTCGTTCACACACCAATGAATCAGTAAGTGTTTGCAAGTCTCTTCTAGTGTTTGACTAGTTTTAGGATTGATAAATTGTGAAAATAATGTAGATTTTGTAATTTTTTTGTCTTTAACTTGTTTGTAAGATAATTTGTCAGCATAATATTGTGACTCCTCTCCCTATAGTCATTTCATTCGGTGATTTCATTTTTCATTGATTCAATGTGAGATACAATCACCTCTAATGACTTGGCAAGGGTTCTCCTACAATTGGTGCTTGCACTTGGACTATTTAACATTTCAATTAGGGTTTCAAGATGTATTTTGTTTTCTTCAATTTCTCCTAAATAGTTTTCTTGTGTGTCTCTTTCATGGTGAGGATGTGAAGGTGGGAGGTTTTGAGGGTTCTAAGGGTTTCAGGGGTTGTTTTCAGCCTTCTCTATTGGATTAGTGTTTTGTGGTGCATCATTGACTGTAAATTCAACATAAAAAACCAAGCAAATTGTTGGTGTTTTTTAATTCACAACTTGATCTCAAAAATAACCTATGATTTAGCCATTTTTAATACTTAGTTATTATGAGGGTTGGCCAACGGATAGGTGAAAGTTAAACTAACTTTTCCTCTACACTTCAGGCTCTGCAAAACCTAGGAGGGTGATCTCTGGCAGTATTTAAAATATCATGTGCTAATTATTACAAATACTATGAATAACAGATGTGTTCTATACATATTTGCTTGAGGATTGTGAAAATAAGAAGATCTAGCTTGAATCATTCAAGATTTTGCATTCTCAAGACTATAGAACAAGATGAAACTTCATTTCAACAAACACTTATAATTGAATTTAAAGATTTTTAAAGTATTTTGGGGTGTGTGTTTAATCCTGGGGTTTGAAAACTAGACACAAAGGCAAGAGATCGGTGCCTTAACCTAGGGCAACAGAGTCAATTAAATACAGTTGGCAATCAATAACAACATTCCATCTAAGCACCAAAGAGCTTTATAAGATTGACTTACAATATTATACTCAACCTTAACAAATCATACTTATCAAATCCTCGTATTCATTCACACAAATTTAAATTTCCATTTAAGTATTTAACCTATTCTTTGAATAAGAGCCTTAATTAGAAAGATACATCCATAATATTTTCATGGAGACAAAATAAACATTCCTTGACTTATTTATTCATAATTTGTGCAAACCATACATCAGGAGACAATTTGCTTCAGGATTCTACTATTGTATTCAATCAAGATTCTAATATCGCTATCAGTTTCACAAAAACAAATGATACAAACTCAAATTCCTAGAACAAGACAAGACTTCTATTCTCTACATTTTTGGTACAAAATTTTCCCAAAGATCAACCAACCATCTTTGTAAATGGCCTTGAAATCCCTTTTATAATGCAAGGGAGAAACAAGCATCGGGCCTTTTATACATGTCACTAATTCAATTGACAACTGTCACATCAATTGGAATGCAAATATAACCATTTTTAAGTGGTAAGAGATTCCTTTGTAACAAATTATCTCCTCTAGTAGGCTGAGATAACTATTTTTGTTCTTTATGCTTCTTTATTTTTTGGCGCGAGAGTAGGCAGTGATACCAACAAAAGGCAGTTTGCTAGATGCTCTTTTAGTTCCACAACCTTTTATTTCTAGATACTTGTCAATAAGACAAGAATTCTCTACTTCACCTCTCCATCCTCATGCGCAAACATGGGAATCCCTACCAGGACCGAATAAATGAGGAAATCAGAATTCCCTCCATTATCCCATGCTCTGGGCATAGGAAAGTGGCTCCTAAACTTCTGAGGGGGAGTCTTCAACCATTTCAACCCTCAAGGAACTCAAGGAGGCCACACATAGTAGGCACTGATAGCACCAAAATCCTAGTCAAGGAGGAAAAATCAAAAAGTGTCTATTTAAGTTTGACAAAGAACTAAACGTTCTTGTCAACTCAATTCCCCCCCCAAACTTCCACCTGTTTCATCGAGAGGGGCAACAGTCCCTCAATAGTAACTGAGCCTCTATTAGAACCCATCGTACAAAGAGAAGGGAAGAGGGAAAAATAGGTCCCTGTTTCTTCCAATCCCAATATGGAAACTCACAGTAACAGGGAGTTAGTGGAGTTGGAAGACTGGGATTCAAATCCCCCATCTGGATGAAAGCATAGGGAAACTAGGGGCTGAAAAGAGATTAATGCTTCCTACTTTACTCCTTGCATTTTGCCCAAACCTCCTATACCTTAGAAGAAAACATCTTTAATTCCTTTACTCTATAAGAACACAATATCAACCAAGAAAATAGAGAAGAACTTCTAAAGGAAAGGGGTGGTAAAGGCAACATGTTACATAGAAAACCTTCCATTTCATTCACATGGACAGAAAGACAGACACAAATAGAAGCATAGATAGCCATTTATAGATGAATTGCAAGGCTCCCACATTCTTGGTACTTTTATGATCAATTTAGTTCAACACGTACCAGGGCATATTGATCATAAACAGAAATCCTTTAATAATGTACCAATGTTGCCAGAAGTAGAAAATGGAGGCTGTACTTCATTACCAAATTTATGTCACATAGCCCATGGCACCTGCAAATGTTAATTCCACATGGTGGCTGCCAGACTCAGTTCCTCAATCTTAGGATTTTATCAATTTTGAAAAGCTAACCTCAGCAAATTCTGCCATGACATCCAATAAAACATCCCATCAAGTGTGCACACAAATCTCAAGGACCCATTCCATGTAAAAATGGAGGCGAGGAGATCTCAGTGCACACTTGAAAGAGCCATCACTACACATGTTCATTGTTTATTACGTGCCACCACTCTACCTTTTTTCTTTTCAAAATGAGCCATTGATCACAGCATAGATCACCCAAATCAATGGCGTATATAAGTTCATTGAGATGAAAATCCTCGTCATCATGAAGAAAAGGCACAAACCAATAAGAAACTACCACCTATACTGCCACCTCAGATACACTATTAAAAAGACAAGCCCAAAGAGTCCACAGAGTCCTCATGGTGGGTTCTCACACTTCTGTAAGCATGAAATCAAACTGAAAATGAAAATCTTAGTTACCAGCATGTCCCATAGCAAGGCATGGTTAATAGTGCATCCAACTGACACCTGGCAGGTTCTGCGGCCTTTTCATGCCTTAGAAATGAATCATAGCTTTCCCAAATAGAAGACAGGCTAGGACACGTGGAGTGATGGCACAATGTGAAAGGAAACCTGCTCCTGCTTTTGTTTAGAATTTGCGTCAAGCTACCACATGGAGCGAGGGTGCAATGTGGGGAGAAGTCTTGCTTTAGTTTTTGTTTAGGACCTGCACTAGGCCAGCACATGGAGCGATCCATTGCAAGATGCAAGACACAAAGTAAAAAGGTACATGCATTTAAAACAACATTCACTCTACTAGGTGAGAAGCAGCCATGACTTCATTAAAGGGGCTTGACAAAAGCTTAGGCATATGAGTAAAGATTTAAGCATAGGCATTAAGTGGTGATCCAAAAGGAGGGGACCAGTAAAAGGATGGCACACCTAGACATCAAGTTGTGACTTAAAGGATCCACACGGGCAATAGGCGATCAACTCAGAATTAGAACAAAAGGTATTTCGGCACTTTACATAAGACTCTAGGGTTTAGGGTTTTATACCTTAGGGACAAGATTTTTGCAATATTTTGAATGCTAAACCCTAACCAATGACCTATAAATTTTAATGCTTGGAACGAGGCCAAGAAAATTTATCAAAGTCCTATCAATGGCTCATGTTTGGGGATGTTTGTTTAATATGAACAAAGTGAGATCCGAGAGAAACAATTAGTGAAGCAGACCGAACCAAACACGAAGAGTAGAACCCAACCAAACAAAACATAGAGAACTCGACAAAAGAGACAAACACACTATATACATATGATACATTGTACATGGAATAGAACATACCTCAAGAGAAGTATGTCTTAAGTAATTGCCCATGTACTGGCAATTCCAAAAGTTCTTCTATCAAAGATTGAAAAAAGTATGAGTCTTCTCCATGGGTGTTGCTAACCAAATAAGGGCCTAACCATAAGGCATCAAATTTTCCATGTTTTCCCTTATCCTCAGCCCTGGCATTCCACATTAGGACCATGTTTCCAGTTTCAAACTTCTTGTGAGAAGACTTCCTATCATACAACTTCTTCACCTACAATTGCAACTTTAAATTTGTTTGTTGTGCATCTCTCTTGACTTCATCTAGCTCTATTAGAACATTGATTCTCTGTTGCATTTCATCTGTAATATTTTCATCATACTCCTAGATGAACTTATACACTTGCAACAAGTTGTTAGTTGGCATTCTAGCCTCCATACCATAAACTAATTTAAATGAGGTTGTCCTATTGCCTTCTTGATAGTCATTCTATCAGCCCAAAGGGCTTGTCTCAATTTTGAATCCCAAGCCTTCTTGTTTTTCTCTATCACCCTTTTCATGATCTTAATTAAACTTTTATTACTAGATTCGGCATGTCCATTACCTTGTGGGTGATGGGGGGTTGAGTAAAAGATTTTTATTCCATACTTATTGCAGAAACCTGTGAATTCTTCTAATCTATCGAAGCACATAGAATTATCTGATACTATCTTTTCTGGCACACCAAATTTGATCAGAATGCTATTCATCAAGAAATCAATCACCACCTTACTGGTAGCCTTCCTTGTTGGAATGGTTTCAACCCACTTTGTGAATTAATCAGTGGCTACCAGGATCCAAGAATGTCTACCTCTTGATTTCTCTGTAATTTCTCCTATAAAGTCAATTCCCCACTACTAAAATGGTGCTTGCACTATGATTGGTCTAAGGAAACTTTCTTGAGAACTTCAACTTCTCTAAAAATCTTTGACAAGCATCACAAGTCTTTACTAGTCCATGTGCATCCTTAAATAACATGGGCCACCAAAACCCATCCCTTAATACTTTATGCGTAGTTGTTTTGGACATATAGTGGCCACCATAAGCACCATTGTGCATCTTAGTCAAAATTTCTAAGGCTTTCTCTTCATTAATGCACTTTAACAACACCCCATCTATGTTTCTCCACCACAACTCATTCTCAATTATAACATACTTTATAGCTTGTAGTTTCAATGTTCTCTTTTGATTATCAGTCATCCCTTCATGGCATGACATGTTTTACAGGTAATATACAACATTCCTATACCACCATGCAGTCTACATATCACAAACATGAGATACATCAACATCAACATTGTTTACCTGGTTGGCCTCTAGATTTGTCTCTGCCATCAACTTGGCCAATCCTTGTCCTCTGACCATTTTAGTAATTTGCACATCAATGTTGAATTCTTGAATCCTATTAATCCATCTACATCTCCTTCCAATGACCTCCTATTGTGGAAAAATGTCCTTGACAGCAACACTTGGAACATAAGAAACAATTATCACACCAATGAAGTACAGTCTAAAATTCTTAACTGCCTTCACTAGAGCATAGGCCTATTTTTTAGTCATGTCATACTCCAACTTAGCTACTTGTAAAGACTTACCAAAAAAGGCAATAGGTTGTTCATAGCCTTCATCTTTCTTCTTCAGTAAAACTACAGTAATTGTGTGAAAATAAGCAAAAGAGAAAAGTTGGAATGGTTTTGAAAAGTCCAGAGACTTCAAAACTGGGGCCTCCTTGATGGCCTTATTTATTCCTTTGAATGCTTCACTTGGTTCCTCACTCCAAGATATCATTTCTCATTTCTTTAGCATTTTTGAGATTGGCCTTGTAGTCTCTGCAAAGTTTGTCACAAACCTTCTTAAGAAATTGACCTCTCCAAAAGAATGATTGAATACCTTTGAAAATTTTTGATTGCGGTATTCTATCAATGGCAGCAACTCTTTCAGGGTCAATCCTTACTCCTTCTTTGGACACAATATGTCCTAGCAACTTCCCTTCAGTGACCCCAAAAGCGCACTTCTTTAGATTAAGATATATTCCATATTCTAAGCCTCTGATAAAAATCTTTTCTAGGTGCATACAATGATCCTCCTTCTTGGAGAATGCAGTAAGGTCATCCCGATATACTACCACGATGACATTAATTAGGTTAGAAAAAGCTACATCCATAGCTCTCTGAAATGTAGCACCAGCATTAGTCAAGCCAAAAGACATCCTGAGATAAACATAAGTACCCCAAGGAGTCATAAATGTTGTCTTGAACTGCTTAGACTCCTTGACTTTCACCTAGTTGTACCCTAAAAAACCATCCATCATAGACAACATCTCACAACCAGTGACTCTTTGCAGCATTGCCTCCATATTTGACAATGGGTAATTATCTTTTAGTGATGATATATTGAGATTTCTGAAATCCACACAAAGTCTGATATCACTTTTCTTCTTTCTAACAAATGCAGAGCATCTAGGATAGTAGAAGCATACTTCAAATCTTCAATGCAATGGCTCTCAAGACTCACTATTTTCTATGACAGAGATGAAACCACCCATGGGGAAGAGTTGTAACACAACAATGTACTTGTTCTTGACATATAAAATGAGGGACTTCAGGACACCTATCCCAAGATGCCTAACTCCATTCAGTATTTCATCCAACCCACTGTGCAGGGTCTGTAGGACAACAGTCTTCAACAATGTCTTCTAAAGACAGTCACACAATATCTCTACTTCACAGTCACAGCATCCTCCTTGGGATGATCTCCATCAACACAAACTCAATCTCATTGCTGCATACCAATTCAATAACTTACCAAGCACCTAATGTCTTCATTGACAAACCAATAACATGACAACCAAAACTACTACCTTCTTTGTAGTGACTGTCTCCAAGAGGACTGGCAGAGTCAGCAATCAACAGGCAGAGAGGACTGATTCCTCAGAGGATCTCTCCATATTTCTTGTCATAGGATCATTGCTAGATCCAGAGCCCTTTGTGTTGATCACAATGCATAGCATTCTCTGATTGACCACTGAATATAGTCAAGGGTAAACACCTATCTATTGCTGTCCTTCACTCAATTCCAACACATGGATTTGCAGAGTCATTAACATGACAAACTCACACTAGGCCATTCTCTTACCTCCACAATCCTCACAAGACTTTTCCCTAACTATTATACAACCCATTCCACTGATCAGAAATATAAAAGATCAGTGGAATGAGGAGAAATCCATTAGGTACTCAGAAAAAACCCTAGCTTAGGTTTTAAGATAGCCTAGCACAAAAACGGTGATTTCTCACACCCAGTCTAATGTCAAGATTTCAAACAAGACTCAAATCAAAGCTACTTCAGTCCTCTAACCTTCCATTACAAACATGGGCTATGATTGTTCCGTACAGGTGCTGGTACGAACTGATAACAACAAATAAACATAGAAAAACATAGAAAAGCAGGAAAATGGATGTTCTTTGGTTCTATTTCACCTCCTCCGAATGTCTGATTCACAATACACCTTGGCAGGCTTCAAATAAGCCTCCTACATTTGAATCAAGAAGCATGGGAGTGGTTGGGGTCGATGAAACTGCCCCAACCATCGAGCTTCTTTCTTGTTTCTAACTACAGCACTAATTGCTGTTTAGTAACTGTCCTCATTTAGGATTACATCGATAGTTTTTATGTTTAACAATGCATTTTAACACTTGATTGACCTTTGGACAAGGTTTTAACAACCTCCAAACCTCTGACATGCCTCCAACTAAGAGGATTGCCTCCTACACACATTAGGAGGGCTACAAACCTATATGACTTGCCTTTACAATATGATTGTCCTCCTTTACAATATGAGAGTAGATTTTAGGTATTTGGACATAGTCCCTTACAAGCATGGCTTTCAAGCCTTATTACAACATTAAATGGTCTCAAGGACCTTATTGAACCAAACAAACTATCTAAAGATCAAGTAAAACCTAGATGTCTTGGTGCTCCTGCACCATACTCCCCAACATGATGAAAACTCTTGTCCCAAGAGTTATGGCTTCTTCTCCAAATGTTCTTCAATATTGTTGGAATGTTCCTCTGACTAGGAAACATGAACTCTCCAAGAGTTATCTTCCTCCTTCTCCAGCCTGCATAGCTCCTGTAAATAGTGTTAGGACCATAAAACATGTGATGTCCTTGCCTAGGACCCTGCTGCTGCAATGCTGCTGTTCTTGCCATCTTGAGGTTCTGCTTTATTTCTCCCTGTACTATCTTTTGTTTGCCTTCCTTCTTCTACCTCCTTATAGGGCAGTCAATGTCCCCAATCTTGACATAATTCAAGTCCCAAACCTGCTATTCTTTAGGACTGTCATCCACCTTCCTCTGCTACAACTGTTCTGATTGTTTCCCACCATCCTTAACCTGCACATTCAACTACAATTTCTCTCCAAAACAAATAGTAACATGTTCCTTCTTGTCTTCACAAGGCAAAGGCACTAGTTTGAACTTTTTACCATCTTCGTGCACCAAATAGTTATTAGTATAACCATCATGAATTGTCCTCAAATGCTGCCATGGTCCACCCAAAATGATATGCCCACATGTCATTGAAATGACATCACACAAAACATAATCCTGATATGGACCAATGGAAAAATCAACATATGCCTTCTTACTAACCTTTACTTGTTGTTCTTGACTTACCCAAGTGACATTGTAAGGACTAGGATGATCAAATGTTTTCAATCCCAACTTGTGCACCATTTCCAAAGAAACTAGATTATCATGTGAACCTAAATCTATAATCAACTTGCATATTTTTCCATGGCTTAAACAATTAGTTTTAAAAATGGATATCTATGGTGCTTGCTGCATTTTACCTCTTTCCACCACGAGCATTTCTCCAACCATTACTGGAGAGGCTGATAACATTTCCTGTTCTTCTTGCTTCTCCTCCTCTTGTGCCAAGTGAACTCTTCTATCCTTTCTCTTATCAGCATCATCCTTCTTACGACATTTGAAAGATGTGTGTCCCACTTCATTGCAATGATAACATCTACCTATGAATACTCCTCTACCTGATCCAAACCTACCTCCACCTCTATATCCACCTCTCTGATCTGCAGAAAACTCTTTGCCCTTCTCATTGCTACTCTGTCCTTCATTAGTAGGTTTTCCCCTACCTCTATATCCTCTACCACTACCTCCTTGTCTTTCTTGTTTCCTCTTTACCCTCTCTTTAGCCCTGATGGCTAACTGAAAACATTCTCCAAGTGATTTTGGTATGGTCAAACCAATCTCATCTTGCAAGTTATACCTAAGCCCATTAAGGTATCTTACCACTTTCTCTTCTTCATCTTCTAATCCTCCTCTAATACTAAGCTTATGAAATTGCTCAGTATAGGACATGACATCCATGTCCTTTTGTTTCAAATTCTGCCTCATCCTCTTTGTTTGAATGGAGTAATTGGATGGAAGAAACTGATCCTTCATCATATCCTTCATCCTACCCCAAGAAGTGATTCTTGTTCCACCTCTAGCCACTCTTTCTGTTTGCACACTACTCCACCATGTAAGTGTTGTTCCTCTCAGTTTTGTTTTTGCAAATTTGATCTTCTTCTCATCACTCATCTCCTCATACTCAAAGAAATTTTCTAGGGCATCTATCCACCCTAATACCTCTTCACTATCCATCTTCCCCTGATAGATAGGTAACTCTATGTTTGCCTTTGTTCCCCTACCTTGGACTGCCTTCAGCAATCTCACAAATTTCTTCTCTTCAGGATCCAATTCATCCTCAGGAGGATTCTCATCTACCTTCTCATCTCTTTCTTGATCATCTTGCTCATCCCTTCTAGGATTCTTCTCCAATGCTTCCAATCTTGCCAAGATTTATGCATTCTCTCTTCTCACTTGTCTTAACTCTCTTTCCCTTGCAGCATCCTACTCTCTTCTATCCCTCAACTCCTTTTCTCTAGCCTCTAAGGCTACCCTCAGTTCACTATTCTCGCTAGCCATCTGATTCTTAGGAGGCATCCTTACACTTTCACAAACCCTTACTTTTTCACAAGACCCTACTACACCCTCAAGGATCTACTTGCTTGCTCTGATACCACAAATGATATAGAGCATCTAGGACAATAGAAACATACTTCAAATCTTCAATGCAATGGCTCTCAAGATTCACTATTTTCTATGACAGAGATCAAACCACCCATGGGGAAGAGTTGTAACAAAATAATGTACTTGTTCTTGACATATAAAATGAGGGACTTCAGGACACCTATCCCAAGATTCCTAACTCCATTCAGTATTTCATCCAACCCACTGTGCAGGGTCTACAAGACAACAGTCTTCAACAATGTCTTCTAAAGACAGTCACACAATATCTCTACTTCACAGTCACAACATCCTCCTTGGGATGATCTCCATCAACACAAACTCAATCTCATTGCAGCATACCAATTCAATAACTTACCAAGCACCTAATGTCTTCATTGACAAACCAATGACATGACAACCAAAACTATTACCTTCTTTGTAGTGACTGTCTCCAAGAGGACTGGTAGAGTCAGTAATCAACAGGTAGAGAGGACTGATTCCTCAGAGGATCTCTCCATATTTCTTGTCATAGGATCATTGCTAGATCTAGAGCCCTTTGTGTTGATCACAATGCATAGCATTCTCTGATTGACCACTAAATACAGTCAAGGGTAAACACCTATCTGCTGCTGTCCTTCACTCAATTCCAACACATGGATTTGCAGAGTCATTAACATGACAAACTCACACTAGGCCATTCTCCTGCCTCTACAATCCTCACAAGATTTTGCCCTAACTATTATACAACCCATTCCACTGATTAGAAATAGAAAAGATTAGTGGAATGAGGAGAAATCCATCAGGTACTCAGAAAAAACCCTAGCTTAGGTTTTAAGACAGCCTAGCATAAAAATAGTGATTTCTCATACCCAGTCTAATGTTAAGATTTCAAACAAGACTCAAATCAAAGCTACTTCAGTCCTCTAACCTTCCATTACAACATGGGCTATGACTGTTCCGTATAGGTGCTGGTACAGACTGATAACAACAAATAAACACAGAAAAACACAGAAAAGTAGGAAAATGGATGTTTCTTTGGTTCTATTTCACTTCCTCCGAATGTTTGATTCACAATACACCTTGGCAGGATTCAAATAAGCCTCCTACATTTGAATCAAGAAGCATGGGAGCGGTTGGGGTCGGTGAAACTGCCCCAACCATCGAGCTTCTTTCTTGTTTCTAACTGCAACACTAATTGTTGTTTAGTAACTGTCCTCATTTAGGATTACATCGATGGTTTTTATGTTTAATAATGCATTTTAACACTTGGTTAACCTTTGGACAAGGTTTTAACAATCCTCCAAACCTCTGACATGCCTCCAACTAAGAGGATTGCCTCCTACACACATTAGGAGGGCTACAAACCTATATGACTTGCCTTTACAATATGACTGTCCTCCTTTACAATATGAGAGTAGATTTTAGGTATTTGGACATAGTCCCTTACAAGCATGGCTTTCAAGCCTTATTACAACATTGAATGGTCTCAAGGACCTTATTGAACCAAACAAACTATCTAAAGATCAAGTAAAACCTAGATGTCTTGGTGCTCCTGCACCACTAACAGGCATAAGGTTAGACACCCAAGTCAAATGTCTGATCAGATTTATAATTCCACCCTCTCTTAACTTTGTCAGTTCTTGCATTTTGGGCACCAACGTTGGGTTTATTTGTCTTTGCTTCTACTTGAAGGACTTTGCATTTGGTTTAAGAGGTATCTCATGCTAAAACAAGTCCTCTCTGTATGCCTTCATATCATCATATGTCCAGGCAAACACATGCCTATATTTTCTCAATACAGCAATCAACATTGCTTTAACTTGAGGCTTCATTTTCTTTCTTATATATACTTTATTCAAAGAATTCTTAGTTCCTAGATTTATTTCCTCCAGGTCATTTGGATGTGCTGAATTTTTCTTAACAACACTTTTATCAAGGCCATCAAAAACCCTTTCCAAATCCACAAGACCCCTAGGAATTTTATTAGTCTTGAGCTGGATTACCTCGCATCCAAATACTATTTCTTTTCCATCCTTTTCTTCTACAAATGCTCCAAAATCTATCTCTTGGCTTTCATATTGGTCTACACATTGCATGAATCTCAATATATCCTCATCATTATTGAACACCTACCAATTCTGAATGTTGTTAGGAACAGAAGGCCTTGTCTGCATCTCAACCTTTGAGATACCTACAAAGGTCATATCATTAGGTCTTAATGCTATGTTTTCCAATAGATTTTCCATAGAATTTTTGTTTCTTTCTACCCACTCAATGTTAAAATCATCAAACATTTCTATTGTGTCCCAAACAACATTTCTGTATTGCTTTAATCTGCTATTCTTAGACATGAATACTCTTACCTAAGACAATCAATTCTAAGTCACCTAAGACTCTTAACTTTCTTATTCCATGTTTGTATGCTACTTTCAACCCAAGTAGTAAAGCCTCATATTCAACAACATTGTTTGTTCAAACAAACATTAGTGAAAATGAGAATTTAAAAGTTTTACCACTAGGATAAATAAGGATAACATTTGCACTAGATCCTTCCTTGGATCAAGCACCATCAAAATACATAGTCCATAATTCATCATTAGATGCTTGTTCCTTTACCTCCTTTTCCAAAGGTATAGGTTTTTTGTCTTCTTCTTGCAACTCCTCAACCCTAAAGTTGTCAATGTCTATATCAACAAAACGGACATGCTCCTTGGGTTCACCTTCCACAATCATATATGGGGCCATGGGCTCCCTATGAAGTTTAACATCCTTGCCATCAATAGGGATGGTGGCAAAGGACATATCACACTGCATGCTTCCTGCAATGGCAACAGACCACTTTCTAGATAGAAGCATCCCATAAGTGGGAGGGATGTCCACCACAGTTGCACTCATTACAAACTCTTTATCAGGATATGCTACCAACCTGTAAGGTATTTCCCTTATGATCCCTATGATCGAGATGTCTCTATTATCCATTGCATAGAATTTCCAATAGGCCTTAGTGATTTTCAAACCCAATGTTTGCATGACTCTAACTGGCATGCTATTAGAAGATGCCCCGGAATCAATCATACAATTCTTTATCATCTTGTCATTTATGATTAGGGATATATAAAAAGGGTCCACCTAATTTGGGGATGCAGTAAGTGTGGCACCCAAGAATACTTGAGGGTTATCACTGTTGTTCCCCTCAGCATCCTTTTCCTTTGTCTTCACCTTGCTGTCTTTAGGCTAAATGTTTTCTTTTTTCTCATTGTAGGTTGTACCTACACCATTGATGAAGGCTATTGTCTTATTTTTATGCTCTTCAATTCTTATCATCTAAAGAAGTGGGACTGACACTTTGACTTGTGATAATAATTGAAACATGTCAACAGGGGTATACTTGGGCACATCATGTGCTACCACAAGGTTGTCCTTAGATTATCCTTTATCCATATCAATTGTTCTAACCCCTTGAACCACATTCCCTTTCTTTTCTTCATCAGTCTTCAACTTTTGAGGCTTGATCAGAGTTGATGGAGAAACTAATATTTCATCACTATGTATCCCTCCAGGTTTCTTTTCCCATACTTTGGCATTCTTTTCTTTTGTCTCCTCCTTTTTCTTAATTATTTTATTCTCCTTAATGAACACACTGTCAGCCTTGCCTTGATCATTGTTTACAACTTTATTTCTCAAATGGTAATTACTTTTAAAATTTTCTACAACAACCACAGTAAATTTCCTAATTTCTTCCTCTGATGACCTTCTCAAGGTTATATCAGTTTCCTCAATTTCAAGAGCATTCACATTATAACTCTCTTCATCATCTTCATCAAAGAACACTTGTTGCTGAAATGTACTTGCTGCATGTCTTTGATTATCAACATCAACTTCATTAGCTTCTCCATCAAAAGAACACTCTTCATTAGCAAACAAAATATTAATTAACCCATCATGTTCATGAGGCAAGTCATAGTCACCACATGTGTTTTGGTCTTCTTCCAAAGATTGTGCTACTACACACTGATGTGGTGAATGGGGTAGCTGGCAAGCTAGACACCATGGAGTGTCATCCACAAAATTTGTAGAAATTTTCTTCAATGGATTAGGGGGATCTTTACTCTACAAATTTCTTTGATTATTAAGAACATGCTTACCATTATGTCAATTGGTGTTATATGGCTGATCATGCAACCTTGGTGACCTTTCATTTCTTTGGAAATTGGGCCTCTCATTTTCCAGACCCTTTTCCTATCTAGAAATCTTGTAATTCAAATCCTTTAAGGCATTCGTAACCTTATCCATCTTATCTTCTTGTGCTGGTAACTTTTCCTAACCTCTAGGGTTTTTCAGTAGTTTTATGTCTTCCCTTTCCCCTACTTTCCCTGAGGCCCTTCTATTACTTTCAATGTGTAGAACAGTCTTAAAAGCCTTTGTAAGACTTTGAGGATCTTTTTCTCTTAGACAATAAATCATCTTTGAATCAAATGTATTGCAATATAAGACAAGGCATACTTGTTCACTTGGTCTCAAACCAATAGGTAGCCTGAACATTGCCTTCTAGAACCTTGTATTGAAATCAGAGACCATTTCATTATGTCCCTTGGAGATGTTATCAAACTCATTCAACATAAATTGGGGGTTTGTCTTATCACCATATTATTCTCTGAATACTCTTTTGAATTCCTCTCAAGAACCAATACTAGCCTTAGATAGACCTATTTACCAATCCCTAGCATCCTCAACCAGTGACTATTTAAATAATTTCATAACAACATCCTAATTCTCAACCTCATCATCATCTAACAAGTTCAAGAAGGCCATCAGATGGCCTTCACCAGACAACACATTGTTTCTAGTAAACTTAGTCAATATATTTTTGACATCATTTGGAATAGGATTAGGATAACTAGGTATCCCATCAAAAGACACTTGTCTATACCTCTCCATTTGTAAGGGTCTTCTATGAAACTAATCTCTCTGATTGTCAAGCTACCTATTGGTACCACTTCCCCCTGCACCTAGACTTCCTTGTCATATCATATTATGGCCTTCAGACATGGTAGGTATATGAGAACTGGGGTTGGACTGGCTAGTAAAGGCTAAAACATTTATATTAATGGGTGAAGAAGTTAATGGGTTGTGAGAAAAAAAATACGAGAGTCCCAACAAAAGATTTTAGAAATATAATCTTCCTCTGCATTTCAGCATTTGGAGCCAATATCTCTACTCTCTCCAACTCCTTTTGCAATTTTTCATTTTCCTTCTTCAACTTAAGATCTAATGAGTCAGACCCTTTAGAGGTAGGAATTTTTTGAGGTGACCCACCTTCATTGATACTTATTCCTTTTAAAGGTTTCTTCCCTTTATCACTAGGTTGAAAAGAAGGCTTGGAAGTAGAAGGGGCTGCAATAGTGGTAGTAACGACAAAATTGGTCCAAGTATTTATATGGGTAGTGTTCAGTGGGACATTTATAGTATTTCAGCCAAGTATTTGGGAAACTACTGGGCTAGTGGATATGACAGACATAGGCTCAGGTTCCTCTAGACTCAACAACTTCATTCATTCTAGCCTTATCTTCAACCTATCCCTCTCATCCATAGCATTCCTAATCTTTTCCTCTCTTTCATTAGCCCTTCTCATATTCAACTCCTTAACTCTTTGAGTTTCTCTATGCAAATCATTCATCTCATTCATTAACTCTTCTTCATTAGGCAATGTAGTATCTGAATCAGAAGTTTCCAGAGCACTATCCAAAAGATTTGTAACTTTCATATGGAAAGCATGAGTAGGTGACCTACTAATAGGGTTACCAAGTAGATCATATTCTGTGGGATTAGATGGGCTTGGCACTCTAGGAATCAACTGCTTATTAACCAGGAGATTTGAATGGGCTTGTTCTCCTTCAACAAACTCCCTAAAATTGGAGTTATCCTCATTTGTAGTAGGCATACCAAACTCATATGATTTTTACAAATTTTCATTACTACTAGCAAGAAGACGCCTAGATCCTATTGGAGGAGGGAAAATATCAAACTTACCAGTATCTGCAATCTTCTTCTTCCAAGATTGCCAAGTGTTTTGTGGAAATACACCTTCGAACTTCTGCTTAGGATGACTTTTCATTTGTCCTCTAGTTCTTCTCATATTTCTATAGTCTTCCTCTACTTTCCTTTCTTATCTCTTTGAAATAATCTTTACACTGGCATAGGAGACTCAAATTCACCAACCAAATTATGGGAATATGAAAATATTTAATCAATCTTTTGAGAAATTGTAGATATAGAGAACTTTGACAAGACCTTTGACAAACTGAAGGGCAAGTTACACAACTATGAATAATGGATTCAAGACCTCAAAGATTTAACACTTCTTAACTCTGACTGCTACAAGAGCTTTTGGTATTTTTAAATAGGGGATTATAAGACTCAGGATAAGACATAATTCTACTCAAATACTCCCCAGCAGAGTTGCCAATCTATTGGTGTTTTTTTAATTCCCAACCTGATCTCACAAATAACCTATGATTTAGCCATTTTCAATACTTAGTTATTATGAGGGTTGGCCAATGAATAGGTGAAAGTTAAACTAACTTTCCCTCTGCACTTCAGGCTCTGCAAAACCTAGGAGGGTGATCCCTGATAGTATTTAAAATATCCTGTGCCAATTATTACAAATACTGTGAATAACAGATGTGTTCTATATAGATTTGTTTGAGGATTATGAAAATAAGAAGATCTAGCTTAAATCATTCAAGCTTTTGCATTCTCAAGACCATAGAACAAGATGAAACTTTATTTTGACAAACACTTACAATTGAATTTTAATATTTTAAAAGTGTTTTGGGGTGCATGTTAATACTGGGGTTTGAAACTAGACACAAAGGCAAGAGATTGGTGCTTTAACCTAGGGCAATCGAGTCAATTAATGTAGTTGGAAATCAATAACAACTTTCCACCTAAACACCAAAGAACTTTATAACATTGCCTTACAATATTATACTCAACCTTTTTAACAAATCATACTTATTAGATCCTCGTATTCATTCACATAAATTTAAATTTCCATTAAAACATTTAACCTATTCTTTGAATAAGAGCCTTAATCAGAAAGATACATCTATAAGATTTTCATGGAGACAAAATAAATATTCCTTGACTTATTTATTCATAATTTGTGCAAACCGTACATCAAGAGACAATTTGCTTCAGGATTCTACTACTGTATTCAATCAAGATGCTAGTACCGTTATCAGTTTCACAAAAACAAATAATACAAATTCAAATTCCCACAACAAGACAAGACTTCTAATCTCTGCGCTTTTGCTACAAAATTTTCCCAAAGATCAACCAATTACCTTTGTAAATGGCCTTGAAATCCCTTTTATAATGCAAGGGAGAAACAAGCATTGGGCCATTTACACATGTCACTAATTCATTTAACAACTGTTGCATCAATTAGAATACAAATATAATCATTTTTAACTGGTAAGAGATGCCTTTGTAACAAATTATCTCCTCTAGCAGTCTAAGATAACTATTTTTGTCCTTTATGCTTCTTTATTTTATGGCACGGGAGCAGGTAGTGATACCAACAAAAGGCAATTTACTAGATGCTCTTTCAGTTCCACCACCTTTTATTTCTAAATACTTTTCAATAAGACAAGAATCATCTGCTTCACCTGTCCATCCTCACACGTAAACATGGGAATCCCTGCCAGGACCAAATAAATGAGGAAATCCGAATTCCCTGCATTCTCTCATGCTCTGGGCACAAGAAAGTGGCTCCTCAACTTCTAAGGGAGGGTCTTCAACCATTTCAACCCTGAAGGAACTCAAGGAGGCCACACACAGTGGGTGCTAGCAGTGCCAAAATCCTAGTCAAGGAAGAAAAGGTAGAAAGTGTCTGTTTAAGTTTGACAAAGTAGTAAACATTCTTGTCAACTCAAATTTTCTCCCCAACTTCCACCTATTTCATCCAGAGGGGCTACACTCCCTCAATAGTAGCTGAGCCTCTGTTAGAACCCATCGTGAAAAGGGAGGGGAAGAGGGAAAAATAGGTCCCTATTTCTTCCAATTCCAATCTGGAAACTCATAGTAATAGGGAGTTACTGGATTCGAAAGACTGGGATTCAAATACCCCATCTAGATGAAAGCACAAGGAAACCAGGGGCTAACAAGAGCTTAATGCTTCCTACTTTTCTCCTTGCATTTTGCCCAAACCATCTATACCTTAGAATAAAACATCTCTAATTCCTTTACTCTATAAGAACACAATATCAACTAGGAAAATAGAGAACTTCTAAAGGAAAGGGGCGGTAAAGGCAATATGTTACACATAAACCTTCCATTTCATTCACACAGATAGAAAGATAGACACAAATAGTAGCATAGATAGCTATTTATAAATGAATTGCAAGGCTCCCATATTCTTGGTAACTTTATGATAAATTCAGTTCAACACGTGCTAGCGCATATTGATCATAAATAAAATTCCTTTAATAATGTACCAATACTGCCAAAAGTAGAAAATGGAGGCTGTACTTCATTACCAAATTTATGTCACATAGCCCATGGCACCTACAAATGTCAATTCCACATGGTGGTTGTAAGACTCGGTTCCTCGATCTTAGGATTTTATCAATTTTGAAAAGATAACCTTAGTAGATTCTTCCATGACATCCAACAAGACATCCCATCAAGTGTGCACACAAATCTCAAGGACTCGTTGCATGTAAAAATGGTAGTGAGGAGATCCCAATGCACACTTGAAAAGACCATCACTACATAGGTTTATTGTTTATTATGTGCCACCACTCTACCTTTTTTCTTTTGAAAATGAGTTGTCGATCATAGCACAGATCACCCAGATCAATGGTTTATATAAGTTCATTGAGATGAAATTCCCCGTCATCATGAAGAAAAGGTGCAAACCAATAAGAAAGTACCACCTGGATTGACAACTCATATACACTGTTAAAAAGATGAGCCCAAAGAGTCCATAGAGTCCACATGGCAGGTTCTTGCACTTCTGCAAGCACAAAATCAAACTGAAGATGAAAATCTTAGTTACCGGTGGGTCCCACATCAAGGCACGGTAGAATAGCACATCCACCTAACACATGGCATGTTCTGTGGCCTTTTCATGCCTTAGAAATGAATCATACCTTTCCCAAATAGAAGATAGGCCAAGACACGTGGAGCAATGGTGTAACATAAAAGGAAACCTGCTCCTGCTTTTGTTTAGAATTTGTACCGAACTGCCACATGGAGTGAGGGCACAAAGCGGGGAGAGTCTTGCTATAGTTTTTTTTAGGAGCTACACTAGGCCAACACATGGAGCAATCCGCTGCAAGCTAGAAGACATAGTAAAAAGGTACACGCCTTTAAAACAACATTCACTCTACTAGACGAGAAGGGGCCATGACTTCATTAAAAGGGCTCGACAAAAGATTAGGCATATGAGTAAATATTTAAGCACAAGAATTAAGTAGTGATCCAAAAGGAGTGGTCTTGTAAAAGGACAACACACCTAGACATCAAGTTGTGACATAAAGGATCTGCATGCGAAACAAGTAGTCAACTCAAAATTAGAACAAAAGGTATTTCAAGGCTTTGCATAAGACTCTAGGGTTTAGCGTTTTACAACTTAGGGACAAGATTTTTCTAATATTTTGAAAGCTAAACCCTAACCGAGGACCTACAGATTTTGATGCTTGGAACAAGGTCAGGAAAATTTATCAGAGTCCTATCACAAACATTGCAAAAGTAAAAATTTCTTCCTAAATTCACAAAAATCAATCAAACCCTACCTTGTTCAACTGCTACATCCTCTACACTTCATTCACGACATCCTTAGGAGCGGTGGCATGGTGAAAATGTAAATTCCACTTAGAAATTGATTGAATCCTTCTTCTAATGCACTCACGCTCTAAAACCTATTTTTTGGTTTTTATTTTTGACTTTTAATAGGCAAAACATAAGCACGTTATAATGCGCTTGTGTTTTGCCTTGTATGGGACCAAAAAGTCATGTGGCAAATTTTTGGTCCCACAACTCTTTGCACTTACCCATTCAACAAATTGCCTAGCTATTTAAGAAGAAATAGAGAATATAAAATTTGATTATAAGTATATAAATTTGAATCAATTGCATATAAGAGCTTGAGTCACATAAAGGTCAAATAAAATTATGAATCGTTAATCACTATGTTTGATATGTTATATTGATATATTGTATGAAATCAAGTTTATGAACACTAAGTTGGGTAAAAGAAATAAATTATATTTATATGAAACTGATTATATTCTTAGGTTGGTTGTGCCTATATGGCTTGTATATTCTTGCTATTTGAAAAAAAAAATATCGTTTGATCAGGACATGCTTGGAAGGGTGTTAATGTGTCTTTATTCATATCGAGTTAGACCTATGTGAATGTAAAAATTACTCTGGCCAAGCTATTAACTCAATAATTAAGAAAATGAATTGTTGAATTTATTTTTCCACATCATGTGTTAAGGACATTACATATCTATAAGTTTGCTTGTTGAGCAATAGGATGCATAAATGTTAGAACATCATGATAGAACAAGTTTTATGTATGTCAGCCAGATTGGCTAGACTCTTTGTGATGGGTTGGGATTCTCATGTGGGGTAGCATGGGGAAGCTTATGGCTTTGTGGTAGAGAGGAAGTCATTCCAATGATGCTCTCTCTTCTTTAGGCTTGTGAAGAAGGATTATTGGATGAGAGATTCTAGTATGATGAAATACTAAATTGAGAAAGTTAATATGTGATTTATGATCATGATATGGATTTATGTGTATAGGACTCAGTCCTCTTGTATTGATTAGTGTGATATTTGTAAATATTTAAATTATGTGTATAAAACTAACAAAGTTTTATGACAGCTATGATAGGTTGACATCATATGCTGAGATTCATTATTGTATAGATTTGACATTATATGATTAATTTTAATTATATCATTATTAATGGAAACTATAATGAAATTATTCATTTCCTTATTGCATCACTTGTGTAAAAGTTGATGATTTGTGAAATTTTGGATACCCTTGTGATTGAAGGATATGTGATGATACAATCATGCCTTTATTTATTATGTTATTATGAGATTTATGGAGTGCTTGCTACATGTAGTATCAGAGATCTAGGTTAAACACTATGGCCTTGTGTCTACTTTGATTTTAACATATTTCTTTGACCTTTAAGAGATATTGATATAGCTAAAAGAGTCCAAATGGATCAGACACATGATGCTAATAATTGGGGTTCAAGAAATGAAAATGAGCATCAAGATAAGTTGGATCACATTCTGGCATTAATAACTTACACTAGGGCTAGTATGGATGTCTTGAAGTAGGAAGTTATAACAACCCATTCTATGCCAAATCAAAATGCAAATATAGAAATCTTTGTTAACTAGCAAAGTAATGATGAATGGGCTCATGATAAAGAAGAGGTAAGGCTTGACAATAAGCGAGCCAAGATAGAAACTGAATTGGAAAAATAACCTAAAGTTCAATGGAAAAACTTTAGGGGATGGTTTTGAAGCCTAGATCATAGAAATGGAAAAATACTATGAGCTTAGAAATCTTTCTAATGAAACTAAAGCAATTTGAATAGCCTTCCATTTAAGGGGTGAGTCAACCACTTGTTGGGAAAATAAGAAAGTTGAGAAGCATTTGACAACTTTAAATATCACTTGGGACTTGTTCGTGTCCTTGTTTAGGAAACAATGGCTTCCTCATCTTTACTTTGACCATAAGATGACATAATTCTAGAACTTGAGATGAGGAGAGTTGTTAGTCACTCAATATTGGGAGAAGTTTACCCAACTTCTCAAATATGTACCTCTTTATTAGTAGGATGAGTGCTTCTAGGTTAGGAAGTTCATTTTGGGATTGAAACCCCAAATTGGCTCTGAATTGGATCTTCATAGTCCACAAAAATGGATGGTGCATTTGAAAAGGCAATTAAACAAGAGTAGAACCTTCTGAGTCTTGTAGACTTCAAGAAAGAGAACAAAGAAAAGAATAAAAACTTTTTCAATCAGTCTCCTGTAAACCCTTCTAAATTGAAATTCTAAAAGGGTAAACAATCTAGTGAAAAAAATTTCAAGAACAAGTTTGCCAAAGAAAATTACTAGGGTAAGCAATTTGCTAAACCCAAAAGCCATAGTGAAAGTGGAAATGATAATTTTAATAACAAAGGGATACCTAGAAAAAGCGACCAATGGATGGATTTTTTGTATGTTGAGGAGATCATTATGCAAACAAATGTCCACAAAATCTAGTTGGAAGGAATGAAGGAAGTGAACAACAACCAACTCATCATTGCATTCATGTAGCGGTGCATAAAATACAAGCTAATTTCCAAGCTACTCCAATCCAGTTGATAGGTAAACTTTGGGGTTACAAAATTAATGTTCTTATTGATACAAAAGCTACATAATGTTTTATAGATCCTAAAATAGTGGATAAATTTCCTATAAGGTCTAGTTTTATGGCAAATTCTTGGATGGTATAGTATGGTAATCGAGAAGAGAGGAACATTGATCATTGTCTAGCCTTTAATGATTTAGAGCTTCCATGTTTCACCACTCAAGTCAACTTGTATGTGGCCCCATTCGGATCCATGATGTACAACTTTTGGAATTAAATAGTTGGCACATCACAAAGCCATAGTTAATTGCACAGAAAAGGTAGTAACTTGTTTGGATGACTTTGGGAATCCAACTAAGATTTGTGGTATTCAAAAACCCATAAGTCTTAGACAAATTTTATCTATGAAAGTAAAGATGTCCTAAATGAAAGGATGCACCTTATAGGCTATTCATATTGATGACCTTGGAAATGATAAGGAACTATCAATTCAAGACCATCCCATTCTTCAAGAATTTTGAGATGTATTCCTTGAAGAATTACCAAGGCTACTACTGAGAAGAGAATTTGATCTCTCTATAGATATCTTAGCCAGTTCAGAACCACAATCTAAGGCTCCATACAAGATTACCACCACTAAGTTACATGAGTTGAAATTTTAGCTTTAGGAGTTGATAGACAAGGGTCTAATTAGACCAAGTGTCTCACCATGGGCACCACTAGTAATCTTTGTGAAAAATAAGGATGGTACCCTTTGAATGTGCATAGATTACAAGATGCTTAATAAGGTGACCATAAAGAATAGGCATCCATTGGGTGAGTGCAAGATCATCGTGGGCCAAATAGTGGAAATAGGGAAAAAATGCATTTTTACTTAGCCAAAAATGCAAAACGGATATTTGACTTTTTGTATGGGTTAGATAAAAAGTGAGTTTTGGTTTGATAACTCATATCCTCCATTACTAATGGATATCCATTATAAGGTAACAAATATCTATTTTTAACACCATAATATTGATGATAAGTTACTTTTTAAGTCACTTGTGGGTTTACAAAACATAGAATTGGATAGTAAAATGGATATCCGAGAAGGGGAAGTGGATATTAGATATCTAGAAGCAAAAAATTCACCTAAAAAAAGAACCATCTAAATGTAAGTATTTGGTTTTTTTCTTTTTGACTTTTTTCAAAATTAAATTGACATGTTTGGTATGATTTAGGGTTTTTGATTGTTGATTGTAAGCATTAGTTTTGAACTCATTTTTGAATATAATTTAGTGATTTTCATTATGTTCAAAATGTTTAAAATAAATTGTATATAGTTTAACAAGAAGTTGTTTTAAATCTTAAATTTGTATGTTTTAAATTTGAAATAGGTAATATGGATGAGCAAGTTCAAAACCCAAACCCTCCCCCATTAACCCTCCAACAATTGAAGAGAAAATTGAAATAAATAATAGTGAAATAAATAGGATTATAGAAATTTATCACTGCCACCCTTCACTGACTTCAATTACATCCACCTTAGAGGGAATTATTACTCATGTTTGAACCCTCACAAGCCAACATGAATCATTTCATAAATGCTCAGAAGCTAAGAGGGAAAAATATTCTACTGGCTTATCATATGACCAAGTGAAAGATTTAAACATTACCAAAGCCATGTTAACACAACATTTTGTCAATCCTAAAGCTAGATTGCATGTTGATGTACTTAAGCCTAAGTATTCAATCAAATGGTGCACACATCAGGGTATCACTAATAAGATTTTGGGATCACTGGCCAATGGTTTTTGATAAAGTACCCAACAACAATCTTGATGTACCTTTATATTTCCTCCGTAAACTATATGCAGAGTTTATATTAGGTCACCATGTGAACTACTTTGATTTTAGAGAGTTCTCAGGAGTAGGTAAAGGAATACCTCAAGATAGACATGGGGCAACATTACAACAGGTGCAAGGTCCATTTATTCCCCCTCCTCCTATCCCTTCTCCACCTCTAATTCAACACCCAGTCATTGTTGTCGATATAACACATCAGAGCCTCTCTTCCATACAATCTTTGATTAAGCATTTGATTACACAGACTTCTTATCTAGCACAACCACATGATATTGGTAGTCATAGTGGATCAGTTGAGATTATTGGACCCTCATCCATACATTTTTTTGTGCCTCATCATTGCATTATGTGTAATCAATTGTGTTTAGGTCCTCTTGGAGAGATTAGTGAGCCACCCCTGAAACACATCAGAGTATGATGTCCCTCATATGTCACCTTCACAAGATGAGGCAACAAGGTCTAGAACTCAATCTAAGGTATCAAGTACTAGAACACGAGTAGAGGCATTAGGAGCTAGAGAAGAAGAGGAGCAAGGCCAATTTCTTTCTTTTAGATAAAATTTAAAGTTAAATTTGATGGTGTATTCCATTTGAATTTATTATAAACAAAGTTTAGTACTAAGGTATCTAAGTGGGATAACAGTTGATGACAAAGGAGGAGCTTACATAAGTTCATCATGGTACTCTTTCTGCCATTCAATTTGGCCTAGACTTGCAAGTATAAATTTTCTAAACATCTAAGCTTTTTTATTCTATACATTTAATTTTTTGTGAGTAATTATTTATTAATTTATATCTTGAATGTATTTTACTTTTACAGTCTATTCAAAATGTGAATGATGTGGCACCCTTGCCAATATGCTTTAGTAGAACTCTTAATCATCCTAAGGGACCATCATTCATTGAAAGACTCTAAAAATGACAACAAAGGGAGGGGGTAATTGAATTGAATTTTACTTTAATTGATAATTTAGAGAACGCATAGTTGATTATAGTGATTTAGATTTGTTAATTTCAAAGTTATTGTGATTATATGTATACGTAGAGTCTTACATTCTTTTCATTTTTCATACAAGAAATATTTTTCATTTTGTCCATGATGAGTCCTTCTCAATCGATGCAAGAGGCCTCATTGGTGGTATGTTCTTGTTTTTTCATAGAGATTTTTTTGTTTAGTCTAGTTGGTGGATGGTTTTTGATAAATAACCCAACAACAATCTTGATGTGCCTTTATATTTTCTCTGTAAACTATATGCGGAGTTTATATTAGGCCACCATGTGAACTATTTTGATTTTAGAGAGTTCCAGAAAGTAGGTAAAGGAATGCCTCAAGACAGACCTGGGGAAATGTGATAGATGAAAGGTCCATTTATTCCCCTCCTATCCCTTCTCCACCTCCAATTCAACACCCAGTCATTATTGCAGATGCAACACATTAGAGCCTCTCTACCATACACTCTTTGATTAAGCATTTGATTATACAAACTCCTCAGCTAGCACAACCACTTGATATTGGTGATTGTAGTGGGTCAATTGAGATTACTGGACCCTCCTCATCCACACATGTTTGTTTTCCTCATCGTTGTATGATGTGAAATCAGTTGTGCTTAGGTTTTTTTGGAGAGATTAGTGAGCCATCCATAAAAACATTAGAGTATGATGTCCCTCATATGTCACATTCACAAGATGAGGCAACAGGGTATAGAACTCAAGTTGAGGCATCAGGGACTAGAACACAAGCAAAGGCATTAGGGGCTAGACAAGAAGAGGAGCAAGGCCAATGTTTCTTTCAAGTAAACTTTAAAGTTAAATTTCATGGTGTATTCCATTTGAATTTAATATAAACAAAAGTTATTACTAATGTATCTAAGTGGGATAACGAATGATGATAGAAGAGGAGCTTACATAAGTTCATCATGGTACTCGTTCTGCTATTCAATTTGGCCTAGACTTGTCGCTATAAATTTTTATACACATCTAGCCCTTTTTTATTCTATGCATTTAATTTCTTATGAGTAATTATATATTAATTTATATTTTGATGTTATTTTACTTTTACAATCTATTCAAAATGTGAATGATGTTTTAGTAGAAATCTTGATCATCCTAAGGGACCGTCATTCACTGAAAGACTCTTAGAATGACAACAAAGGGAGGAGGTAATTGAATTGAATTTTACTTTAATTGATAATTTAGAGAACTTATAGTTTATTATAGTGATTTAGATCTATATATCTTAAATTTATTATGATTATATGTATACATAGAGTCTTACATTCTTGTCATTTTTTATACAAGAAATCTTAGTCAGTTTGTCCATGATGAGTCCTTCTCAATCAATGCGGTTCTTGAGACCTTGTTGGTGGTATGTGCTTGTTTTGTAGTAGATAAGTTTTTGTTTAGTCTAGTCTAGATTGTTTATTTACACATCTAACCTATATATTAATTTATATCAATGTTATTTTACTATTATAGTCTATTCCAAAAGTGAGTGATGTGGCACCTCTTCCATCATGCTTCAAGAGGACCCCTGATCATCCTAAGAGGCCATCCTTTACATAAATCCTCTCACAACAAAAACAAATATTTGAGGTAATTGATTTGAAATTTATGAAATAATTGATAGTTTAGAGACCTTATAGTTGATTGTAGTGACAATTTATATGTTAATTTCAAAGTTCTAAATTGTAGTAGATAAGTTTTTGTTTACTAGTTTAACTTATTTATATTTACCATTGAACTAATTAATCAAATTTGTGGTTTGACTTGTTATTGCATTCAAATTTGCATCCATCGACTACTAAGCATTGTGGCATGAAGAGGCCACTTTTTGAGGGTCCACCATAGGTTGAGGATTCACTAGAGACATAGGATCAAGTGGACCTTTAGTATTTGATGTAGCTATTTGACATGTAGATTGTATATATATTTTGAGATGGCATATGTCACATTTTGTAAAAATTGTTTTGAGTTGGCATATATGCCAAATTTTTGTATATCTCTACCATTATCCTAGATTTTTATATATACACCTTGATATACAATATAATTTAAATTCCTTGTGTGCATGTATTCAGGTACTTTGAAACTTAAAAGTTGAATGTATAATCACTTTAGAATGGTTGAGTTATAAACAATAACATGTTATAGATTGATTCCTTGTTATATATGATTGTTTTTCTTGGTAGAAAGATGATATGTAGTTTCCTACCTCAATACATAACATGATCTTAATTGCCATGATGGTAGTTTTAGTTAGATATAGGATTGTCTTAGAATGACATGTGACCATTTGTCCATCAAATGATAATGCATTGTACAAACACCATTAAGAGGACATTCCTGTTGTTTTGATACTAGTGACTATCTTATTACTAGCATAAAACCAAAGATTTGTACATAAGTAGATGTTATGAACTTCACTATCTATTTCTCTATGAACACCATAATTAGTAAGAATTAATAAAAAAGAAGCATAATGGCAATCATATGAAATATATATTTAACATTTCATTTTAATTTATGCTAAATTAGTACATACTTGTTCAATATTTGTTTATGCTAAATTATTACATGGATTCTTAGTGTTAGTTAACATTTTTTTGTACTCTTCTTTTTGTGCATACATCTCATAACAATCATGATATTGACACTACTAGATTTGATATGATAATCATAGATAATTTCTCATCTTGCCTGAAACACATGCAAGATACATGTTAAAAATGAAAAATCTTATGATGTTTTTCATTAAATCAAAGATAATTATTTTTGTATTAATGAACGAATACATGTTCGTGTGTTTACCCATTTCATTATCTAGTTTATGCAAAAAATTTCATCCACAACCCAAATTCACCCTACGTTGCATTTGGAAATGTAAATAGACATATCTTAAATGGAAGAATGTTTTAATATCATATATTCCATGTAAGTTGTACATGCCAACACCCAATTATAGTTTGACAATTATAGAAACTCAAGGAGAGAGACACGTTTGGCATGATTTGCATATCCTCATTTCACCTTCTATATGGTTTCCATGCTTTGCGTATATCCTCATTTAACCTTCACATGTTTGACATGATTTGATTATGTTCATTTCATCTTCTATATGTTTGACATCATTTTCTTACCTTCATCTCACCCTAGATATATGCTTGACATTATATGTTTAGTTAGGGAGAGATTTAGAGAGAGACCAAGAGGGAGATGATATTTGACATTATATCCCTATTTCACCTTCTATATGTTTGACATTATTTGTTTACCTTCATTTCAACTTCTATATTTTTAACATGATTTTCTTATCCTCATTTCACCTTCTATAGGTCTAGCATACCCTCATTTCACCTTCTATATGGGTTACATAAAGAGAAGAATGAGGAAGAGAGAGAGAGAGAGAGAGAGAGAGAGAGAGAGAGAGAGAGAGAGAGAGAGAGAGAGAGAGAGAGAGAGAGAGAGAGATGTTTAGCATGATTCACATATCCTCATTTCACCTTCTATATGGTTTCTGTGCTTTGCATATCCTCATTTCACCTTTCTACATTTGCTTGAATTTTCTAAAGCCTTATCAACAAATACTTTTTGTACATATCTTACATTCATTACATTCCATGAGATGGCATCTCTTTGAGCTTTTCTGTCAAACAACTTACATGCCTTGTCTATGCTTTCACATTTTTCATACATGCCTACCAAGGCAGTTGCAACTATAATATCTAACAAAATCCCCCTTCCTTTATGTTTTGATGGATGTCCATGTACCCTGTTCCAAAGATCCCATTTTGGCACATGCAAGCAGGATCCAGGAAAAGGTTGTGGAATTTGTCTTTACACCTATTGATTGCATTTTCTTGAAAGTTTCTAAAGCCTTATCAAAAAATCCATTTTATGAATATCTTGCAATCATTGCATTCCATGAGATGTTATCTCTTTGAGGTGTTTTGTCAAACAGTTCGCGTACCTTGTCTATGCTTCCACATTTTGCATACATGTCTACCAGAGCAGTTGCAACTATAATATCTAACAAAATGCTCCTTCCTTTATGTTTTGATGGATGTCCATGTACCTTGTTCCAAAGATCCCATTTTGGCATGTAGGCAGGGAAGATGTAGGCAATGGTTGTGAAATTTGGATTTACACTGTCAATTGCATTTGCTTGAAGGTTTGTAAAGCCTTATCAATAAATCCATTTTGTGCATATCTTGCAATCATTACATTCCATAAGATGGCATCTCTTTGAGGTGTTCTATCAAACAATTCACATGCCTTTTCTATGGTTCTACACTTTGCATACATGTCTACCAGAGTAGTTGCAACTATAATATCTAACAAAATCCCCCTTCCTTTATGTTTTGATGGATGTCCATGTACCCTGTTCCAAAGATCCCATTTTGGCACAGGTAGGGAGGATGTAGGAAAAGGTTGTGGAATTTTTCTTTACCCCTGCTAATTGTAGTTTATTGAAAATTTGTAAATCCTTATTAGCAAATCCATTTAGTGCATATCTTGAAATCATTACATTCCATGAGATGGCATCACTTTGAGGTGTTCTATCAAATAGTTCATGTGCCTTGTCTATGCTTCCACACTTTGCATACATGTCTACTAGGGCAGTTACAACTACAATATCTGACAAAATCCCCCTTCCTTTATGTTTTGATGGATGTCCATGTATCTTGTTCCAAACATCTCATTTTGTCATAGGGAGGGAGGATGCAGGAAAGGTTGTGGAATTTGGGTTTACACCCGCGAATTGCATTTGCTTGAAAGTTTCTAAAGCCTTATCAACAAATCCATTTTATGCATATCTTGCAATCATTTCATTCCATGAGATGACATCTCTTTGAGGTGTTCTATCAAATAGTTCATGTGCCTTGTCTATGCTTGCACACATTGTATACATGTCTACTAGGGTAGTTGTAACTATAATATCTAAGAAAATCCCCCTTCCTTTATGTGCTTATGGATGCCCATGTAATATGTTCCAAAGATTACATTTCAACATAAGAGGGGAGGATGCAAGCAAAGGTTGTGGAATTTAGCTTTACACCCACTAATTGCATTTTCTTGAAATATTTTAAAGCCTTATCAACAAATCCATTTTGTGCATATCTTGCAATCATTGCATTCCATGAGATGACATCTCTTTGAGGTGTTCTATCAAATATTTCATGTGCCTTGTCTATGCTTCCACACTTTGCATACCTTTCTACAAGGGTAGTTACAACCATAATATATGACAAAATTCCCCTTCCTTTATGTTTTGATGCATGTCCATGTACCCTATTCCAAAGATCTCATTTTAGCACAAGGAGGGAGGATGCAGGAAAAGGTTCTAGAATTTGGCTTTACACTCATGAATTGCATTTTCTTGAAAGTCTCTAAAGCCTTATCAAGAAATCCAAATTGTGCATATCTTGCAATCATTGCATTCCATGAGATGGCATCTCTTTGAGGTGTTCTATCAAATAGTTCATGTGCCTTGTCTATGCTTTGGAACACTTTGCATACATGTCTACCAGGGATTTCTAACAAAACCCTTCATGTTCCTTTATATTTTGGTGGATGTCCATGTACCCTATTCCAAAGATCTCATTTTAGTACATGCAAGGAGGATGCAGGCAAAGGTTGTCAGATTTGGCTTTACACCTACCAATTGCATTTACTAGAAAGTTTGTAAAGCCTTATCAAAAAATATATTTTGTGCATATCTTGCAATCATTGCATTCCATGAGATGGCATCTCTTTGAAGTGTTCTATCAAATAGTTCATGTGCCTTGTTTATTCTTCCACACTTTGCATACATGTCTACCAGGGTAGTTACAACTAAAATATTGTTATGGAGTAAAAAGTTTCTCTATGCCTTTTTACATCCTATTTTAGCTCCTAGGTCCCTGTGTTTACACTTTACAAGCTTAATACTAATCTTGTAGCAATTTCCCCTAAAACCCATGTCAAATGGGACTTAGGAGCCTATTCTAATCCTTAATCAAGACCAAAATAGGGCCTTGGAACTTGGGCACCTATGCCCAAGTCCAACCTAATTTTTCACGATAAAAATTAAAGTGTGTTGGCTTGGGCCCTCTCAAAAGGTTTCCCTCTATTGGCCTCTTCAATTTAAATTACAAATTTTAGTAGGAAAGCATACATAAGTGATTTTATGATTTCATTTTACACCTAGATGGATAATGTGAACTTTTGATAATGAGAAAAGAGACTTCAAATCTAGGTGATTGTGTTTTAGAGTAGAATTGTGTTGTTATTGTGTTTGTTTGTTGCATCTTTGGCTTCATCAATCCATCTCCTCATGGTGTGAAACATCTTCATCTCCGTGAGGGCTTTGTTGATGTGTGTTTTAGCATGCAACAATGCAGGTGTGATTGCTGGTTTCACACCTCTCTTGAAAAGTATCCTACCCTAGGTAATACTACTCCAAGGATAATACAGCTAGGTCTTAGCTTGCTTGGAATCTCTCAATTGGTATGTTCTAGTTGTGCCTACAAGGAGTCTTACATGCAATCTATGGATCTTCAAGTTGGAATAGCAGATACACATAAACCCTTCAAGATTTTAGTTGATAAACAATGTAAAATGCCGCTGAAATTCCTAATCTAACCAAGGTTTTTTAAGAAAATGCAAAAGGTATAGGGTTTTAGAAGGATCCTAAGTGACATTCACAATGCATAGATTTTACTTTAAGTAGACAAATGCTCTGAAACTTAACCAGCTTTCTGAGTTACCAAACTAAAATGGGTGTTACAGCACTACAGAAAATTGAGCTATCTTCAATAGAAATCTAGAGTTTTCAGATTACATTCATTCATTAAATACCTAATGACTAGTGCAATTTAACTCACAAAATACAATTGAACTAAGCACAACTGATAAGTCCAGACTAACTTTACACAACTATCTACCATCAGTAAATAACCAAAAGTATGGACTAGAGCACTCATCAAATACTTTCAGCAAACCATAAACATTATAAAGCACAACTAACTAAATATGGGAGAGCAAGAAGCGAACCATGAAAACCAAAATGAGCCAATACAAGATACAAATTCTCAAGATAATTACAGAAATTTGCTTTGCGTTACTTTAAATTGCAGAGTGTCAACAATTCGGTATCAAAATCTCTCTTACAAATGGGAGAAAAGGATGACCCTTTTATAGACAAGGCACCCCACAGAGTTTTTCAATGGATGGTGGAGACTAACTTGACATCGACGGTCCAGATTACATGGCATTTAATGAGATACATTAGTTTGTTACATTTTTGGATTTACCTTTGTCTTGTAGGAAAAAGACAAAATACAGCTTGCAAATACATTGAATCTAGACAAAATAGATACCCATTTTGTTATACATGATGAAAAATCAATTTTCAAGGCCTAATAAATCCAAAATAGAGTCGCATGATGCTTGAAAACTTGAGTTGATGTGGATTCTAGGGATTCCAAGTGCTGAATGGACCAAGAGGAGTATGTGGCACATTATTAGTGAAGATATATCCAACTGGATGCTTGCTGGACTGATTCTCGATGACTAGACTGCTGGAATAGCTATATGCATGTCTTAGTGATCTAGTCCATGGTCATTTGAATGTTATTTTCCACATCGTAGTAAATTGCATTTTCAGAGGCCTTCGAAGCGGAATGGGGGCTCAAATGAAGGCTTGAAACTTCTCAGTTGCTTGGTGTTAAGCCTTAGCAGCCAGGTAACTCAAACTAGATAATCAGTTTATCTTTCCAACGAGTCCAAGAAGTTTAAATTTTGATAGAATAGCTAGGAGTTATGACCCCCAGGCTGGATCACTTAGACATTGGATTGGATCTATAGGAACAACAGTGATTTGGCATGATCTTCTATGTCTTTTAGCTCTTGAGACTCATCTTTATCATCTTGGACATTATACTAGCTTACTTTTTGCATGTATAGCAGCAATTTGGTTGATAGAATGTCGATTCTGCATCTCTGGATCAGCAGGGTACCTCTGTATGTTCATCATTCCAAGATGGCTCCAGTTGGCTCTTTTGTGCTCTTAAACCTACAATAAACAAGACCAAGCATCAATTTCATCATAAACAAGTCATTTTCCATCAATTTGGATCAAAACATGTCAATTTGCAGTCATGAATCAGTCAAAAACAACTCATTGTCAATGTCACCTTCTTATAAACAACCTCTTAAATCTAGTGCTTTTCTGTATTTTTCATCATTTGTGAGTACCCATTTGGCCAATATGATGATCAGGGAAGTTTTTGGGGTCAATAGAATCCATTTGTAGACTTTTATTTCATGTTTTTCTAGCATTTTTTGTAAAAAGCAGGATTTTTGGGGGCCACGGACTTTTCATGTGCAGTGGCATTAATTATCGTAAAACATGCCAAAAATCTAAACAAACTTGATACAATGTTCATCATGATGTGAAAAATAGATATGCAATTCAAATCCATCTAGAAAATTCAAATTGTACCTTGAAAAACTCAATTTTTGGGCCAAAATACCAAAAAGTGTTGATTTTGGGGTTTACCGACCTAGCGGGGATTTTGGGGTCTACCGACTAAAAGTCGGTGCAATGCAATTCTAGCATAGGTTGGAGATGTTTATTTTTAGTGCAAAATATTTTTACGCTACTTTTGGGTACCACCGACTTGCGCGAGTTTGGTCTCGGACCGACTAATAGCATCTCATAAGGTCGGTCGGGGTGGATTGTAGTGCAAGTCAGTAAGGTCAATTTTTAGTGCTAAGGTCGGTAGAGGCTACTTTTAGTACTTTTTGTAGTTGGGGTCATTTTTAGCGCTATATTTTGAATTGGCCAGGGTGAAAGTATATTTAAAAGTATATTGAAGTATAAGTTTAGAATACTTTAAATATTTTTAAATATACTTTCAGGATGTTTGAGATAGGTTTTAGATCCATATGATTTCATATGCAGATTCTATAATTTTGTGGTTCCATCAGATTTCAGACTTAGCCATTTTTTAGGATTTTTAGGGTTTCAGACTTAGCCAAATCAGGGCTTAAGGACAATGCGACGAGATGAAAGTATGTAAACCCCTTAGTGAAATCTTGTGGAATTTGACATGATTTTGCAACTCTAAGACCTGGAAACTAAGAATTTCAACATGAAACATCCTGCAGAAGCAATTTCAAGGGTAATATCCAGTGACAGGATTTTTAAACAAAATGCAGTAACATCTAATTCCAATGTAGAAGGCAACAAATGGCTATTTTTTAAGCACAAGACCACTCAAGACACTTCTAAATCAATCATGAAAGACATAAAATCACTCCAAACATGCAAAGTACTCAAGTATGGAACAAATCATGCACTCTAAGCACAAATTCACTTTCTCATCATCATAATCAAGAAAGACTAAGACTCCAAGCCAAAGAAAAAGAAGGGGTCTCCATTTGGAAAAATGGGATGTGTGTGCAAGGCACAACAAATGGCGACTCTACTGGGAAATGATCTAGAGCATTTCTAAGATAAACAATAGTTTGAACCTAGAATCTCTATGTTTCCCACACATTAGATGAGAAAGCATGATGCCTTATCAAAGAATCAAAGACCACTAACCAGTGCAACCATCCATATCTTGAAAACCTGAGTGTGTGCAATTGTATTCATTCCCATCCCTTTTCAACTAAGTTCATCCAAGATCCTTCGTGCTAAGCTATGAAGTTGGGATTATTTTACCACCAAGAGAATGCTTTGATGTTGATATGTGATGAGTCTTAATAGAAGCGAATGACAATTCTTCTAGTAACAACTCTTTTGCAATGATATTCTTTCTTGATAATGCCTTTGATGATCTCTAATGCTAATACTCTTCAAATAACAGTCTTCATGTGAGAGTATTCAAATGATAATCTTCATATTGATACTTTGTAGTGGGTCTAGTGGTGAAAAACACCTTTTATTTTAACCCAATATAGGCTAGCAGTACTTAGTACCGTCTGCCACTCTCATTTGGATCCATAGTACTAGTGTGGGTGGTAAAATGGGAATCTAAAATTTTTCACTTAACACAAGACGACCCAGATTTACATAGCTACTTCAAGATTATTTTAAGTGTGAGAGATATATGGTTAGAAAATACTTCAGGTGCACCAACTAATGACTCATTTCCAATGAACAGACATCATACTCCCTGGTATAACAGTGGAACCCACAGCAAGGCCTAAGCAAAACTTTAGCTTCTCATAGAAAGACTGCAGATTATTTGCCCAATAAAGAAGCATCTGCAGGTCTGCAAAATTGCCATCACATTTGAGAAATGGAGAACCCAAGCAAAGCAAGTGTAGAAGCGAAAAGCAAAGCAAACTACTCTAATGAAAGCAAATAGAAAATAGAAAGAACAACTAACAACTAAGGAAAAGAAGAAAGCAGAAACTAAACTAAACAACAAGAAACTAACTAAAACCTAACTAGAAACAAGCAAGACTAGGTACAAAGATCTTGGACAACAAGTATTTACACTACCTCGTGACTTATTTCTCAGGACATGCAGAAGTAACAGGGTGCAGGTCAGTGTCCTAAGTATGGAAAATTCATCTTTGTACTATGAAAAGTGAGGTAGAGGCATGCTAGGTTCATGTTTAGAGTACCCATTATGCAGGAGCAGCAATTGGGAGAGTTCATTAGGGCCATGATCAATCCAAATGCAAGTTGTCTTACCTAAGTCACCATAATCAAATTGATAATTAGAACTAAGCAGAAAAAGGGAAGATACAACTTGATTTGTAGTACTATTGGTCGGAGACGTGAGTTCAACACCTTATTGCATTGTACCAAATACCTTCTCATCTTCAGGGGGTTTCAGCTTGTGGTTAGCCAAATCCTGTTCTGGAGCACTGAATGTTGCAGCAACTTCCCAAGCAAATAGAAAGTCTAGGCAACCTTCTTTAGAATGTGGATCATCTGGATGAACTCTGCATAAAGTGGCTAAAGCAAAATCTGACATGTGTGGTGAATTCCCATGTAGCAGCATATCCTTGCTCATTGTTGATATCAACTCAATGATGTGATCAAGTGATTGACATGAAAAAGCTTCCAAGCCATCACTTTGTAGGATAGTTTGATTTTAATTCTTTGATTGCGTACTAGTACTCTCATCTATAATTACTAGGCCAACATCAACCATGTGAAGATATCCTTTTATACAAGTATGAACATGATCAGCTTGATGAACATGTGATAAACTTGAATTGTCCTCATCAAAATCAGTCACATGTTCTGAGAAACTTCTTCTATATTAATCAGCAACCTTCCTATTTGGACTGCACATTCATTTTCTGTAGTAGCAACAAGGTCCCTTTCTTCTTGCATAGCTGGATTTATGATGCCAATGTTATCTTGGAGTGGTGTATTTTCTTGCTTTTCTTCATTTGACTCAGCTTGAGACCCTTCTGCAGCGATTATATCAACCTGATATGGCTGATCATGATGATTGACTGGGCTAATATAGTCAAGAACTTGATCATTGTTCTGTGGATAATATGATTGTGGCTCAAATATGTCGACTGGAATGACTTCCTCCATTGCTGTCCGTGACTATTCTTTATATAAAGGACTGATTTCTTCTTGTTCTTACATATTTCTGATTTGAACAACCTATTGTTCTAACTCTGAACTATCAACAATCTGAAATGGATTGCTATTCTCCACCTCTACAGCAACAAATTTAGTCTTAGAACTTGATATTTTTGAAGCATGTGATTGCTGATCTGTATCCTCAACATGACTGCTCATCAAGTCTGATTTATCATTTATCTTGTCAATATTCTTAGCAGTAGAAATCTGATATTGTGTATTGCTTTGTTCATTGTCCTATGACTGAGAATTAGGCTTCAACCATGATGGGACTATATTTTCAAAGTCCAATAGATGAAAAATGGGTTTTAACCAGTCTGGGACTGTATATTCCTTAGTTGGGTGACCTACATACCATAAGCATTGACTACCATCATTAGTTGGATATATGCTTTGATAAACAATTGTAATTTTTTCCATATGCAGACTTCCCTCTTTACTATGATCAACTATGAATGGTGGATTTATAGCCTCAGCAACCTCATCTCTTTGTATGTTCTTAACTGAGACATGATCACATGCACATGCATCTATCCATTTTACAACTCCTTGTGAGGTCTTGCTCTGAATATGAATATGTCTGTTATGCCTATATCCCACTTCAGGTTTGTAAATCTCAAAGATAGGGTGCAATCCTTTTAAATGCAAATCCAACCTTTGGAGGAAGGTCAAATAATCTATTTTGTCATGCAACTCTCTGGGATGTACAATGCAGACCTAAGGTGAACTAAAATCAAGCAATGTAAATGGAGGATACTTCACTGTTATATGCCTATCTAACACTTCTTTGAAAAGTAGGATATCAACTTGGAAGCTCTCTTCATGAAATGACAGCTGAGATGGTCCTCTAAAGAATAAAGGGATTTCATGATTGAAACCCTTATGTGTACCCATTGGATCAGAGTTTTCTGTACGCATTCATTTCATTTAATCATGTGCAGTGAACCAATAAACTAAAAACCTGCATAAAAAATCTTTATCCAGCCCTCCTTCTAGTGCCAATTTTGTTGATGTGTGTTTTAGCATGTAACAACGCAGGTGTGATTGTTGGTTTCACATCTCTCTTGAAAAGTATCCTACCCTAGGTAAGACTACTCCAAGGATAATACAGCTAGGTCTTAGCTTGATTGGAATCTCTCAATTGGTATGTTCTAGCTGTGCCTACAAGGAATCTTACATGCAATCTACAGATCTTCAATTTGAAATAGCAGATACACATAAACCCTTCAAGATTTCAGCTGATAAACAATGTAAAATGCTGCTGAAATTCCTAATCTAACCAGGGTTTTTTAAGAAAATACAAAAGGTATAGGGTTTTAGAAGGATCCTAAGTGACATTCACAATGCATAGATTTTACTTTAAGTAGACAAATGCTCTGAAACTTAACCAGCTTTCTGAGTTACCAAACTAAAATGGGTGTTACAACACTGCACAGAATGGTGCTATCTTCAATGGAAATCTAGAGATTTTCATATTACATTCATTCATTAAATACCCAATGAATGGCACAATTTAAATCATGAAATGCAATTGAACTAAGTACAACTGATAAGTCCAGACTAACTTTACACAGCTATCTACCATCAGCAAATAACCAAAAGTATGGACTAGAGCATTCATCAAATACTTTCAGCAAACCATAAACATTATAAAGCACAACTTACTAAATATGGGAGAGCAAGAAGTGAACCATGAAAACCAAAATGCGCCAATACAAAATACAAATTCTCAAGATAATTGCAGAAATTTGATTTGCATTACTTCAAATGGTAGAGTGTCAACAATTTAGTATCAAAATCTCTCTTACAAATGGGAGAAAATGATGGCCCTTTTATAGACAAGGCACCATACTGAGTTTTTCAATGGATGGTGGAGATTAACTCGACATCGACGGTCCAGATTACATGGCATTTTAATGAGATACATTAGTTTGTTACATTTTCAGATTTACCTTTGTCTTGTAGGAAAAAGACAAAATACAGCTTGCAAATACATTGAATCTGGACAAAATGGATACCCATTTGGTTATACATGATGAAAAATAAATTTTCAATGCCTAATAAAGCTAAAATAGAGTCACATGATGCTTGAAAACTTGAGCTGATGTGGATTCATGGGATTCCAAGTGCTGAATGGACCAAGAGGAGTATGTGACACATTATTAGTGAAGATATATCCAACTGGATGCTTACTGGACTGATTCTCGATGATTAGACTGCTGGAACAGCTGTATGCATGTCTTGGTGATCCAGTCCATGGTCATTTGAGTGGTATTTTTGGGAAAATATAAAAAATATAATTTTTGGTATTTTCTACATCGTAGTAAATTGCATTTTCGGAGGCCTTCGGAGCGGAATGGGGGCTCGAAACTTCTCAGTTTATTGGAATTAAGCCTTAGCAGTTGGGTAGCTCAAACTAGATAATTAGTTTATCTTTCCAACGAGTCCAAGAAGTTTAAATTCTGATAGAATAGCTAGGAGATATGACCCTCGGACTGGATCACTTAGACATTGGATTGGATCTGTAGGAACATCAGTGATTTGGCATGATCTTCTATCTCTTTCAACTTGTGAGACTCATCTTTATCATCTTGGACATTATACTGGCTTCTTTTTTGCATGTGCAGTAGTAATTTGATTGATAGAATGTCGATTTTGCATCTCTGGATCAGCAGGGTACCTCTGTATGTTCATCCTTCCAAGACGGCTCCAGTTGGCTCCTTTGTGCTCTTAGACCTACAATAAACAAGACCAATAATCAATTTCATCATAAACAAGTCATTTTCCATCAATTTGGATCAAAACATGTCCATTTGTAGTTAGGGATCAGTAAAAAACAACTCATTGTCAATGTCACCTTCTTATAAACAACCTCCTAAATATACTGATTTTCACATGATTTTCTACATTTTTCACCATTTTTGAGTACCCATTTGGCCAATATGATGATTAAGAAAGTTTTGGGGTCAATAGAATCCATTTGTAGACTTTTATTTCATGTTTTTCTAGCATTTTCTGTAAAAAAAACATGATTTTTAGGGGCCACAGACTTTTCATGCGCAGTGGCATTAATTATCGTAAAACGTGCCAAAAATCCACACAAACTTGATAAAATATTCATCCTGATGTGAAAAATAGATATACAATTCAAATCCATCAATAAAATCCAAGTTGTACCTTGAAAAACTTAATTTTTGGGCCAAAATACCATAAAGCGCTGATTTTGGGGTTTACCGACCTAGCGGGGATTTTGAGGTCTACTGACTAAAAGTCGATGCAATGCAATTCTAGCACAGGTTAGAGAGGTTCATTTTTAGTGTAAAATGCTTTTGCACTACTTTTGGGTGCCACTGACTTGTGCGAGTTTGGGCTCGGACCGACTAATAACATATCATAAGGTCGGTAGGGGTGGATTGTAGCGCAAGTTGGTAAGGTCAATTTTTAGCGCTAAGGTCGGTAGAGGCTGTTTTTAGCACTTTTTGCAGCTGGGGTCATTTTTAGTGCTAGGTTTTGAATTGGCCAGGGTGAAAGTATATTTAAAAATATATTTAAGTATAGGTTCCAGGATGTTTGAGAAAGGTTCCAGATCCATAGGATTTCATATGTAGATTCTAGAATTTTGTGGTTCCACCAGATTTCAGACTTAGCCATTTTTTAGGATTTTTAGGGTTTCAGACTTAGCCAAATTAAGGCTTTAAGACCATGCGACAGGATTAAAGTATGTAAACCCCTTAGTGAAATCTTGTGGAATTTGACATGATTTTGCAACTCTAAGACCTAGAAACTAGGAATTTCAACATGAAACATCCTGCAGATGCAATTTCAAGGGTAATATCCAGTGACATAGGATTTTTGAGCAAAATGCAGTAACACCTAATTCCAATGTAGAAGGCAACAAATGGCTAGTTTTTAAGCACAAGACCACTCAAAACACTTCTAAATCAATGATGAAAGACATCCAATCACTCCAAATATACAAAGTACTCAAATCTAGAACAAATCATGCACTCTAAGCACAAATTCATTTTCTCATCATCATAATCAAGAAAGATTGAGACTCCAAGCCAAAGAAAAAGAAGGGGCCTCCATTTGGCAAAATGGGGTGTGTGTGCAAGGCACAACAAATGGCGACTTTGTTGGGAAATGCTCTAGAGCATTTCTAAGATAAACGTTAGTTCGAACCTAGAATATTTGTGTTTCCTACACATTAGACGAGAAAGCATGATACCTTATCAAAGAATCAAAGACCACTAACCAGTCCAACCATCCATATACTGAAAACCTGAGTGTGTACAATTGTATTCATTCCCATCCCTTGGAAACTAAGTTCATCCAAGGTCCTTCGTGCTAAGCTATGAAGTTGGGATTATTTTACCACCAAGAGAATGCTCGGATGTTGAGATGTGATGAGTCTTGATAGAAGCGAATGATGATTCTTCTAGTAACAACTCTTCTGCAATGATATTCTTTCTTGATAATGCCTTTGATGATCTCTAATGCTAATACTCTTCAAATAACAATCTTCATGTGTGAGTATTCAAGTGATAATCTTCATATTGATACTTTGTAGTGCATTTGGTGTTGAAAAACACCTTTTATTTTTACCCAGTATAGGCTAGCAGTACTTAGTACCATCTGCCACTCTCATTTGGATCCATAGTACTGGTGTGGGTGGTAAAATGGGAATCTAAACTTTTTCACTAAACACAATATCACCCAGACTTACTTAGCTACTTTTAGATTATTTTAAGTGTGAGAGATATATGGTTAGAAAATACTTCAGGTGCATCAACTAATGACTCATTTCTAATGAACAGACATCATACTCCCTGGTATAACAGTGGATCCCACAGCAAGGCCTAAGCGAAACTTTGGCTTCTTAAAGAAAGACTGCAGATTATTTGCCCAATAAGGAAGCATCTACAGGTCTGCACAATTGCCACCACATTTGAGAAATGGAGAACCTAGGCAAAGCAAGTGTAGAAGCGAAAAGAAAAGAAAACTACTCTAACGAAAGAAAATAGAAAACGGAAAGAACAACTAACAACTAAGGAAAAGCAGAAAGCAAAAACTAAACTAAACAACAAGAAACTAACTAAAACCTAACTAGAAACAACCAAGACTATAAGATCTATATGCACAAGAATCAAAGAGCACATCGCAGATATTAGACATGAAAGGGTCACAAAATCAGCCCTCATTGATCACTCCTCCAACACCAAGCACCACATCCACCTAGAAGACACCCTTGTCCTAGCCAAGGAAGACAATTTCTACAAGAGAAAACTTAAAGAGGCCATTTTCATCAGAAACCACCCTACCAACCTAAATAGAGATGAGGGATGGAATTTAAGCCAAACTTGGAACCCCCTATTAAATTCCCTTAAAATTTGCCATCCCCCGTCTTGACTAACCTTAACCTCCTCATGTGTTTCCTCCCCTTCTTGTCTGTGTCTTTGATTCACCTTTCCCTCCTCTTATTCTTTTCTCCCCCTTGCTCTCTCTTTCCTGTCAACCTATCCTTGAGACATCACTCTTGTCCTTGGCCATAATTTCCCCCCTTCCTTCCCCCTTGTCCTTCCCTCCTATCCTTTCCTTCCCCTTGCCCCTTACCCCTCAGACTTTCTTTCCTTTTTTTCCTTGCCTCCTGTTCTTTCTTTCTTCTTTTTCTCTCCCCTCTTCTTCACCCTTATGTTTCGTTCTCGTTGTCCCTCTACTCTAGGTTTTTGACACTCTTCTTCCTTCCTTCCTTTCTTTCTTTCTCTCTTTCTTGTGAGGCTACCCCTTTTTGTTTTATCCCCCTAAAGTTTTTTCGCCAATTTCTCCTTCTCTCATCTTCTTATCCTCTACTATCTTTGATGTCGTCTGTCTCCCACAAGTTTCTTAGTGGTATACATAAGCATTTATATACATGCATATATATTCTTTGCTTCTTGCCTAGGTACATACCTCCCCATATTTCTTTATTTTCACATATTTTATTTTTATATATATATTTATATTTTTGTATTCCTATTTACTGACATATTCATGTGTAGATTTTAGACTCCTTTATATATATATATATTCTTTTGCATTTATCCTTTACATTTTTTTCTCCCTCTTTACTCTTACCTCTCTTCTCTCTTTGCATTTACATCTCATTTACATTCCCCTCTCTTACATGAGTCTACAATTTCTTATCTATTTTTGACTTTCACCCTCTCTCATTTTTGTACCCTACCTCTCGTTCTTTCTTATCTCTTTTTTGTATTCTCCCTCATCTACACCTACATTCCATTCTCCCCCTCTTATTTGCACTCCCTTTTGCTTTCTACATGTTATCTCACGTTTGCTTTTATTTTCCCAATTTCCCCTCCACACTTCTCTTATTTTGAGATTCTTCTTTTACATACATATATAGGTTCTTTTTCACCTTCAATTTTAGGCACTTTTATTTCTCCATTTATAGTATTATATGCACTTTATTGCTTACATTTATAGAATTATTTTTTATTTTGTTTTAATTGTAGACTTATTCATAGCTATTTAACCTTACTTTTCAATTATCTTTGCTTTATTTAACCTTTTTGTTTTCTTTCTATTTATCTTCTTGTATTTATTTTTGGCTCTTTAATGTTCTTTATTTAAAACTTTCTTAGCTTTTCCTTACTTATCCCCATTTAATAACTCCTCTAATTTTTCTTTCTATCCATGCCAACCTCCTCTCTTTTTTTAAGAAACATCTCTGCAATCCAATTCATTCACATTCTTTCCTTTCCTCCTAATGATGGATCATGGAGTATGATCTAAAACGTTGAGACAAAAAAGAAAACACAGTTTTCTTCCATACGCATTGAAAATTCTATCATTATGGACTGTGGAAATATCATGACTACAAAAGCAAGACTAGGTACAAAGATCACGGACAACAGGTATTTACACTACCTCGTGACTTATTTCTTAGGATATGCAGAAGTAACAAGGCGCAGGTTAGTGTCCTAAGCATGGAAAATTTATCTTTGTACTCTGAAAAGTGAGGTAGAGGCATACTAGGTTCATGTTCAAAGTACCCATTATGCAGGATCAACAATTAGGAGAGTTCATTAGGGCCATGATCAATCCAAATGCAAGTTGTCTTACCTAAGTCACCATAATCAAATTGATAATTGGAACTAAGCAGAGAAAGGGAAGATACAACCTGATTTGTAGTACTATTGATTGGAGATGTGAGTTCAACACCTTATTGCATTGTACCAAATACCTTCTCATCTTCAAGGGGTTTCAGCTTGTGGTTAGCCAAATCCTGTTCTAGAGCACTGAATGTTGTAGCAACTTCCCAACCTTCTTTAGAATGTGGATCATTTGGATGAACTCTACACAAAGTGGCTAAAGCAAAATTTGACATGTGTGGTGATTTCCCATGTAGTAGCATATCTTTGCTCATTGTTGATATCAACTCAATGATGTGATCAAGTGATTGACATGAAACAGCTTCCAAGCCATCACTTTGTAGGACAATTTGATTTTCATTCTTAGATTGCATACTATTGCTCTCATCTATCATTACTAGGCCAACATCAACCATGTGAAGATATCCTTTTATACAAGTATGAACATGATCATCTTGATGAACATGTGATAAACTTGAATTGTCCTCATCAAAATTAGTCACATGTTCTAAGAAAACTTCTTCTGTATTAATCAGCAACCTTCCTATTTGGACTACACATTCATTTTTTGCAACATCAACAAGGTCCCTTTCTTCTTGCATAGCTAGATTTATGATGTCAATGTTATCTTGGAGTGGTGCATTTTCTTGCTTTTCTTCATTTGACTCGGCTTGAGACCCTTCTGCAGTGATGATATCAACCTGAAATGGCTGAGCATGATGATTTACTGGGTTGATACAGTCAAGAACTTGATCATTATTCTGTGGATAATATGATTGTGGCTCAAATATGTCGATTGGAATGACTTCCTGCGTTGCTATCCATGACTATTCTTTATCTAGAGGACTGATTTCTTCTTGTTCTTGCATATTTCTGATTTGAACAACCTATTGTTCTAACTCTGAACTATCAGCAGTCTGAAATGGACTACTATTCTCCACATCTGCAATAGCAAATTTACTCTCAGAACTTGATATTTTTGAAGCATGTGATTGCTGATATGCATCCTCAACATGACTGCTCATCAAGTCTGATTTATCATTTATCTTGTCAATATTCTTAGCAACAGAAATCTGATCTTGTGTATTGCTTTGTTCATTGTCCTGTGACTGAGAATTAGGCCTCAACCATGCTGGGACTATATTTTCAAAGTCCAATAGATGAAAACTAGGTTTTAACCAGTCTGGGACTGTATATTCCTTAGTTGGGTGACCTACAGACCACAATCATTGACTACCATCATCAACTGGATATGTGCTTTGATGAACAACTAGAATTTTTTCCATATACAGACTGCCCTCTTTACTATGATCAACTATGAATGGTGGATTTATAGCCTCAGCAACCTTAGCTCTTTGTATGTTGTTAACTGAGACACGATCACATGCACATGCATCCATCCATTTTACAACTTGTGAGATCTTCCTCTGAATATGAATATATTTGTTATGCCTATATCCCACTTCAGGCTTGTAAATCTCAAAGATAGGGAGCAATCCTTTTAAATGCAGATCCAACCTTTGGAGGAAGGTCAAACAATCTATTTTGTCATGCAGCTCTCTGCGATGTACAATGTAGACCTGAGGTGAACTAAAATCAAGCAATGTAAATGGAGGATACTTTTCTCTTATCTACCTATCTAACACTTCTTTAAAAAGTGGGATATCAACTTGGAAGTTCTCTTCATGATATGATAGCTGAGATGGTCCTCTAAAGAATGAAGGGATTTCATGACTGAAACCCTTATGTGTACGCATTAGATAAGAGTTTTCTGTACGCATTCATTTTATTTCATCATGTGCAATGAACCAGTAAACTGAAAACTTGCAGAAAATCTTTATGCAACCCTCCTTCTAGCGTCAATTCTGTTGATGTGTGTTTTAGCATGCAGCAACGTAGGTGTGATTGTTGGTTTCACACCTCTCCTGAAAAGTATCCTACCCTAGGTAAGACTACTCCAAGGATAATACAACTAGGTCTTAGCTTGCTTGGAATCTCTCAATTGGTATGTTCTAGCTGTGCCTACAAGGAGTCTTACATGCAATCTACATATCTTCAAGTTGAAATAGTAGATACACATAAACCCTTCAAGATTTCAGCTGATAACAATGTAAAATGCTACTGAAATTCCTAATCTAACCAAGGTTTTTTAAGAAAATGCAAAAGGTATAGGGTTTTAGAAGGATCCTAAATGACATTCACAATGCATAGATTTTACTTTAAGTAGATAAATGCTTTGAAACTTAACCAGCTTTCTGAGTTACCAAACTAAAATGGGTGTTACAACACTGCAGAAATGGTGCTATCTTTAATGGAAATCTAGAGATTTTCAGATTACATTCATTTATTAATACCCAATGACTGCCGCAATTTAACTCATGAAATGGAATTGAACTAAGCACAACTAATAAGTCTAGACTAACTTTACATAGCTATCTACCATCAGCAAATAACCAAAAGTATAGACTAGAGCATTCATCAAATACTTTCAACAAACCATAAACATTATAAAGCACAACTAACCAAAATGAGCCAGTACAAGATACAAATTCTCAAGATAATTGTAGAAATTTGCTTTGCATTACTTCAAATAGTAGAGTGTTAATAATTTGATATCAAAATCTCTCTTACAAATGGGAGAAAATTATGGCCCTTTTATAGACAAGGCACCATATCAAGTTTTTCAATGGATGGTGGAGATTAACTCGACATCGATGGTCCAGATTACATGGTATTTAATGAGATACATCAGTTTGTTACATTTTCGGATTTACCTTTGTCTTGTAGGAAAAAGACAAAATACAGCTTGCAAATACATTGAATCTAGATAAAATGGATACCAATTTGGTTATACATGATGAAAAATTAAATTTCAAGGCCTAATAAAGCCAAAATAGAGTCACATGATGCTTGAAAACTTGCGCTGATGTGAATTCACAAGATTCCAAGTGCTGAATGGACCAAGAGGAGTATGTGGCACATTATTAGTGAAGATATATCTAACTAGATGCTTGCTGGACTAATTCTCTATGACTGGATTGCTGGAACAGCTGTATGCATGTCTTGGTGATCCAGTCCATGGTCATTTGAGTGGTATTTTTGGGAAAATATAAAAAATATAATTTTTGGTATTTTTCACATCGTAGTAAATTGCATTTTCAAAGGCCTTCAGAGCAGAATGGGGGCTAAAAACTTCTTGGTTGTTTGGTGTTAAGCCTTAGAAACTAGGTAGCTCAAACTAGATAATCAGTTTATCTTTCCAATGAGTCCAAGAAGTTTAAATTCTGATAGAATAGCTAGGAGTTATGACCCCCAGACTGGATCACTTTGACATTGGACTAGATGTGTAGGAACAACAATGATTTGGCATGATCTTCTATGTCTTTAGCTCCTAAGACTCATCTTTATCAGCTTGGATATTATATTGGCTTCCTTTTTGCATGTGTAGCAGTAATTTGGTTGATAGAATGTCAATTCTGCATCTCTGGATCAGTAGGGTACCTTTGTATGTTCATCCTTCCAAGACGGCTCCAGTTGGCTCCTTTGTGCTCTTAGACCTACAATAAACAAGACCAAGCATCAATTTCATCATAAACAAGTCATTTTCCATCAATTTGGATCAAAACATGTCTATTTGCAATCATGGATTAGTCAAAAATAGCTCATTGTCAATGTCACCTTCTTATAAACAACCTCTTAAATCTAATGATTTTCATATTTTTCATCATTTTTGAGTACCCATTTGGCCAATTTGATGATTAGGGAAGTTTTTGGGGTCAATAGAATCTATTTGCAGACTTCTATTTCATGTTTTTCTAGCATTTTCTGTAAAAAATAGGATTTTTAGGGGCCACAGACTTTTCATGTGCAGTGGCATTAATTATCGTGAAACGTGCCAAAAATCTACACAAACTTGATAAAATGTTTATCATGATGTGAAAAATAGATATGCAATTCAAATCCATCAAGAAAATCTAAGTTGTACCTTAAAAAACTCTATTTTTGGGCTAAAATACCAAAAAGTGATGATTTTGGGGTTTACCGACCTAGCAGGGATTTTTGGGTCTACCAACTAAAAGTTAGTGCAATGCAATTCTAGCGTAGGTCAGAGAGGTTCATTTTTAGCGCAAAATGCTTTTGCACTACTTTTGGGTGCCACCAACTTGTGTGAGTTTGGGCTTGGATTGACTAATAGCATCTCATAAGGTCGGTCATGGTGGATTGTGGCGCAAGTCGGTAAGGTCAATTTTTTAGCGCTAAGGTCGGTAGAGGCTATTTTTAGCGCTTTTTGCAGTTTGGGTCATTTTTAGCACTAGATTTTGAATTGGCCAGGGTGAAAGTATATTTAAAAATATATTTAATTCTTATACTTTAAATATTTTTAAATATACTTTCAGGATGTTTGAGATAGGTTCTAGATCCATTGGATTTCATATGCAGATTCTAGAATTTTGTGGTTCCACCAGATTTCAGACTTAGCCATTTTTTAGGATTTTCAAGGTTTCAGACTTAGCCAAATCAGGGCTTCAGGACCATGCGATGGGATGAAAGTATGTAAACCCCTTAGTGAAATCTTGTGGAATTTGACATGATTTTGCAACTCTAAGACCTGGAAACTAAGAATTTCAACATGAAACATCCTGCAGAAGCAATTTCAAGGGTAATATCCAGTGACATAGGATTTTTGAGCAAAATGCAGTAACACCCAATTCCAATGTAGAAGACAACAAATGGCTATTTTTAAGCACAAGACCACTCAAGACACTTCCAAATCAATCATGAAAGACATCAAATCACTCCAAACATGCAAAGTACTTAAATCTGGAACAAATCATGCACTCTAAGCACAAATTCACTTTCTTATCATCATAATCAAGAAAGATTGAGACTCCAAGCCAAAGAAAAAGAAGAGGTCTCCATTTGGAAAAATGGGGCGTGTGTGCAAGGCAAAATAGGCTTCACCTCTAAGGTGACATCAATTTGTATTTCAATCATTTCATTTTATCACTGGATTTGGCCTCTGCCCTCCTTGGGTATGCACTCTATCTAACAATGGTGTTGAAAGACTTTAATGTCCTTCTGGGGCTTGACCGAGACAAGCTTCTAAACACCACAAACACCAATTCCCTTTCTTTGTGATTGCAGGTTGTAGGTGTGGGAGTTAGAAAAGTACATGTGTAGAGAAGTAGTTTGAAGGATAAGGATTCTAGATCTGGAAGAAACTTGTTGATATTCCTCCCTCCTAAACTAGGGTGCCCGCCTTGTAGTCCTCCCAATAGGCTTGGTCCCAAACTTAGGATCTGGATATAGTCCAACACATCTTTACTCCAGATCTATAGAAAAATTGCTCTATTGGACTTGGGCACCCGCTTCGTAGTCTGCAAAGTTTCCATTTCTAAAAACTCAACTTCTAGTATGTTTTTTGATCATCCCTGAATATCTTCCTGTATGGTTTCCTGTAGTATTATGTCTATTTATACCTGATTCCATTATAATTAGGGTTTGAGGCTTATTTGATCTAGGGTTTGACAAATATCTCAATCTAATCTATCTTTCCATATCATTCCTGAGCACATAAACCTTTAGTTGAGTCCTCATTCATTTGTAGTGAGTTGGCATAGTTTTAAAGGCATAGTTTTTTATTATTTTAATTGCATATCATTGAAAACATTTGATTTTCTGATTTATACATTAGATCTGAAATAAATTACAATAATTAATCATTTCATGATATCACATCTTGCATTTGCATATATCTCATTTGTTAGGGTTTTGTTGAAAACTTGCATCTTTCACATAACCTAGTTTTTGCAAAAGCTAGGGTTTGTAGTCACAATCTTATTTCAAATTTTTCTGCTCTCTTCCAACACTCATTGAAATCTGATTTTGAGTTGTAGTGTTGCTTCATTGTGTGTTCTTACATTAAAAATTCAAATTTTGCAATTACACATTGTGTATTTCAACATTAAGGGATTTAACACACTCTTTATACTTATTTGAGCAAACTTTTAAAATAATTTACAATTCCATTTTGGTGTAGCACTTTTGACATCATACTCACTTTGTTTCTAGTGAAATTAGGGTGTTTTTTAATTTCCAAAACTTGATTCCCTCCAACTAGTGATTTGGTGTGCCAAAGCTCTATCATACTTTCATCATGGATATTTTTTGTTATTCATCTTTGGAAGCTTTATTTACATACGTCATAGATATTGAAAATTTCTCCAAATTCACTATTAAGCATCCTCAAGTATTAAAACAAATAGCATACATCTATGATATTTGTTGAACACACCAAGATACTGAGAGGGGGGGTGAATCAGTATCTAAGTAATTTTTAATTTTAACAATTTCAACTTATCTGTAGAAGATCAAAACTTAATAATTATAGCATAAAAATGAACATGAAAGATTAACACAATGCATATCAACACATAATATCATATATCCATGGAAAACCCTAGAAGGGAAAAACCATGGTGAGGATTAACGCACAATATATGTAGCTCAAATAATAACTTTGTTTTAGGGGCTATAACCTAAGGAAGCTGCTACTCCCTAAGTAACTTTGATTTAGGGTCACTCCCAAGGAAGCTTCTACTCCCTAAAGATTTTGTTTTAGGTTCACTCCCAAGGAAGCTACTACTCCCTGAAATGAGAACACACTTACAAAAGATTATAGTATGATAATCTTTCTACTGTCTGAAAACTAACATTGAAACTCATACTTTTGATGATTGCACTTCTGCCTTTTCACACTTTCCTCTAAAGATCTGATCAGTTAGGGACACTCTATACTTGATCACTGTCACAAATATGTCTTCAAGATGAATCTGGATTGCATCAACAACTTCTTCTCTTTCTCCTTCAATCACACATCAATAATGTATTTATTTTCCTTTTTATCTGCTTGCAAACTTTTCAATCAACTTGCAATCACACCAATCCTCACTCAATTTGATTCACTATTTATACATGATATTACATTGATTACATTGCTTGTCAGCTAGATACTGTTGCAAGTATGAGGTAAGCCAGTGTTGTCATTGATGTCAACATACTCATATTGCATTGACAAGAAGGATTTGATGAGCTGTGTGCTGAGGATATTGAGAAAATTAGCCTCAGTCAGGAACAGTGAAGAACAGTGATGAGAAGAAGGCAAATGTACTGTATAGGATGAGAACCGGAGGATGCGGATTAAAGGGTTAGTAGATATGTGTCTTGAGATGCTTCAGTTAAGATTTCAGAGGTCCGCATGAAGATCTGAAGGAGTTGTGGCTGTCGGTATAGAACTGGTTCCAGCAAGTATCCAGAGGTGACAGAGGATCACAAAAAGGTCCGGTGAGGTCCGGAATTGTATTATCCTAATCTGCGGATTGGACAGAGTGTTTGGGATGTCCTTGTGATGTGTCATCCTGATTTGTGTATGATTTGGAGGTCCGGAAGTACCTCTTACATTATGACAGTGGCGACAGACTGTGTTCTTGAAGTTCCAGATGAGGAAGACAAGAGATCCCAGTAAGTAGAGGAAGTGCGGATGTATCCGGACCTTCAGACAGGCTTGTGAAAGATCTTGGATCATGTTTAGGTTGTGTTGTTGGTCCGCATTGATGGTAGAGCCCGGAATTGAAGTTATTCTTCCGGATGAAGTTCTTGCTCTGTTTAGCCGACCGGATGAGTTGTTCATCCTGCGAATGTTCTTGTGATGGCCGACCGGATGTGTTATTCATCTTGCGGATACTCCTATGGTTGTTTGCCGACTTAGATGTTTGTTCCTAAGTCGATGTCTTGTATAAATAACGGTTTGTGAGTTCATTTCAAAGTGTGGTGTGTGGATGAGTGTGGCATAGTGAAGAAACTTGTGAAAGGCAGAGCAGAGATTTTGGGCTTAATTGGAACTGATCCGGACATGGTAGAGATGTTATTCTCCAGTTCAAGACTGTGATTTTTATCACTTTGTAGACAGTGTGTCTCCTTGTAGGCAGTGGGCCTCTTTGTGAGCAGTGTGCTCGGGCAGTGAGCCCTTATTGGCATGTGCCATTCATTTTTCTTTATTCTTCTAACAGAGAATAATTCTTGGGTTAATCACCCCGTGGTTTTTCCCTTAACCGGGTTTTCCACGTCAAAATCTTGGTGTTCAATGTGTTGATGCTTATCTGCTCTTGTGTTTATGTATTATGCTTCCATGGATGATTATTTGATATGCTGCTAACTAACAACAAAGAATCAAGTGTTTGAAAGAACAAGAAGTTTTATACAACTGATTCACCCCCCCCTCTCAGTTGTATGCCCTAGATCCAATAATTGGTATCAGAGCTAAGTTCCTCTGATAGGAGCTTAACCGCTTGAGGAGATCCAGGATGTCGTCATACGAGAAGGATAGTCCGAAGTTCGATGGAACCAACTTCACTCTCTGGAAAGGTCGCATGAAGTGTCACTTGGAATGTATGGGAAAAGCATACTTGGCTATGATTTCAAAACCATATGTACCTCCACAAGGTGGTCCGACAACTCTGAATGAAATCACAGAAGCTGAAAACAATCTGCGGACCAAGGAAGCTCTTCTAAGCGCATTGAATGACTCAGATCTCTCGAATGTCATTGACCTACCAACTGCATATGAGATCCTAACTAAACTGGAACTTCTGTATGAAGGAGATGAGTTTGTCAAAAGTGCAAGGTTGCAAAGTCTGAAAGGTAAATTTGAAAGATTGAAAATGAGAGATGATGAAAACATCACTACTTTTATGCCAAGAGTAAATGAGCTGGTATGTGGAATCAGAAATGCTGGTGGAACTTTAGATGAAAATGAGATTGTCTGCAAAATCCTAAGATCCCTTCTTGCTGCCTACAAAATCAAAGTTGCTGCCATTGATGAATTCAGAGCCCACACAACTGTCACAAGAGAACAACTGGCTGGCAAACTAGCTGCATTTGAAATGACCGAGTTTGGAGATGATCCTCCCAAGACTGAATCTGCTTTCAAAGCCAGTGCCTATGTGAAAGGCAAACAGAGATTTGATCCGGGTGAAAACTCATCAAGGAAAATGTCATGGTATGATCAAGCAAGAAGAGACATGGAAGAAGAAGAAGCAGAAACAGCTCAACTTGAAGCCCTCATTGCAAAGAGACTGCCAAGAGGATCCGGTAAGTATGAAGGAAAACTACCCTTTAAGTGTTTCAACTGCAATAAGATTGGTCATTTTGCCTCAAGATGTCCGGAGAGATCTGCAAGATCTAATACTCACAGACAAAGGTTTCAAAAGAATTGCTATTATGTTCATGAAGAAGATGACAATGAAGGAGTAACAGATGATGAATCAGAACTAGGAAGCAAATCCAGAAATGAGTGGGTGTTTATAGCCATCAAGGAAGAAGATTCAATACTCTCTGAATCTGTCAATCACAAAGTTGTTGAAAAAGCCTTGGCTGCTCAAGTGGAAGAAAAGGATGATTGGGTTATTGACAGTGGATGTTCTCACCATATGACTGGTGACAAGAATAAGTTCTTAGATTTGGAAAGATATGAAGGAGGAATGGTAAAGTTTGGTGACAATTCTGCTGGCAGAATCAGAGGTAGGGGAACTATTTCCTTTGATGGTAAGAGCAAAACAGGAAATGTACTGTATGTTGAAGGATTGAAGCACAATCTTCTCAGTGTTGGTCAGTTAGTGGACAAAGGCTATGATCTCCGGTTCAAGAATGGAAAATGCAGAATCTTTACAAGCTCCGGAACTGAAATTGCATCCGGTACTCAGACAAAAGGTAATATCTTTCATCTGGTTGGTTCAAATAAAAGTTGTTTGTTTGTCCAAATTGATCAGAGTTGGTTATGGCATAGAAGAATGTGTCATGTAAATTTTGATAACATCATCAAGATAAGGAATACTCAGGCTGTGAGAGATCTTCCAAAATTGATGAAACCTACAAATAGTGTGTGTAAAGAATGTCAGTTAGGTAAACAAAGCAGAGTCTCTTTCAAAAGCAAAGATCAGTCTTCTACCGGATTGTTGGAATTAGTACATACTGATCTATGTGGTCCGACAAGAATCAAGAGTCTGCAGGGTGATAGATATTTCATGTTGTTAATTGATGATCATTCCCAGATGATGTGGGTTACCTTTCTAAAAGAAAAATCAGAAGCTTTTGAGAAGTTCAAAATCTTCAAAGCTATGGTGGAGAATCAAACCGGATTGAAACTAAAGTGTCTAAGGTCTGATAGAGGTGGTGAATTTACATCTGGTGAATTCATTGACTTCTGTGAGAAACAGGGTATAAGGAGACAGTTGTCTGCTCCTAAGACTCCACAGCAGAATGGAGTAGTTGAGAGAAAGAACTGGACCATCCAGGAAGCTGCTAGGACAATGATGTTGGAAGCAAATGTTCCTCAAATGTTTTGGAAAGAAGCTATCAGCACCGCAGTCTACACTCTCAATCGAGTTCAAATCAGAAACAACACCGGTAAGACCCCCTATGAACTCTGGTTTGGCATCACTCCTACTGTGAAATATTTCAGAGTATTTGGTAGCAAGTGTTATATTAAAAGAGATGAAGATCTAGGAAAGTTTGATGCTAGAAGTGATGAAGGAATTTTCTTGGGTTACTCCACTCAAAGCAAAGCATACCGATGTTACAATAAGAGATTGAGGAAGATGATAGAAAGCACCAATGTAAAGGTTGATGAAGGAATTGAGAAGCCTTCAAGATTTTATGAGTTTGATGAAGATGACCAAGACAGTGTTCAAGGACCTCAATCCTCTCCGGTGAGACAGAGTCAGACTGATCCGGTAAATCAGGAAGAAGAGATAGGTTTGAATGAGCCTGATCAAGAAACAGCAGTGCTGGATACTCCCAAAATTCCAAGGTATGTAAGACTGAACCACTCTGAAGATCAGATCATAGGTGACAGAAGCAAAGGTGTACAAACTAGAAGGAATATTGCTCAAAATCAGGATGAATGCTGTCTGATTTCAAAAATTGAACCTAAAACAATAAATGAAGCCTGCAATGATGAAAACTGGACCAAAGCAATGGAAGATGAATTGATGCAAATTGAGAAAAATCATACTTGGGATCTTGTTCCCAGACCTAGAGACAGGAATGTAATTGGAACCAAGTGGGTCTTCCGGAACAAACTAAATGAAGCTGGTGAAGTAATCAGAAACAAAGCTAGATTGGTCTGCAAAGGCTACTCTCAAATAGAAGGAATTGACTTTGAAGAGACTTTTGCTTCGGTGGCAAGAATTGAAGCAGTTAGATTACTTCTTGCATTTGCTGCCTTCAAAGACTTCAAGGTATATCAGATGGATGTCAAGTCTGCCTTCCTAAATGGTGATCTGGAAGAAGAAGTCTACATTGAACAACCGGATGGATTTCAATTATCTGATAATAATGATATGGTCTGCAAGTTGAAGAAAGCTTTGTATGGATTGAAGCAAGCCCCAAGAGCATGGTATGAAAGGTTGGATAAGCATCTTGTGCAGATTGGATTCAACAAAGGTACTGCTGACAGTAACTTATATTTCAAAATTGATCATGAAAATATTTTAATTGTTGAAGTGTTTGTGGATGATATCATTTTTGGAGGAAGAGATAGTATGTGCAAAACTTTTGCAAATCAGATGAAAAGTGAGTTTGAAATGTCTATGCTTGGTGAAATGAATTTCTTCTTGGGTCTGTAAATTACTCAAACAAAAGAAGGGATCTTCATTTCTCAGACCAAATATGTGAAAGAATTGTTAAAGAAATTTGGTATGGAAGACTCAAAGCCTATGAACACTCCTATGGTAACCGGATGTAAGTTAAGCAAAGATGATGATTCTCCAAAGGCAGATCAGACAAAGTATAGATCAATGATTGGTGGATTGTTGTATCTCACTCAAACTAGACCAGATATAATGCAGGCTGTTGGTCTTGTGGCAAGATTCCAGGCTGATCCTAGAGAATCTCATGTTATGGCAATCAAAAGAATTTTTAGGTACTTGAAAGGAACAGTTGAGTATGGTCTATGGTACCCTAGAGATCCAGACTTCTCTCTTCATGCTTACACAGATGCAGATTGGGTAGGAGATGTGGATGACCGGAAGAGCACTAGTGGTGGAGCATTCTTTTTGGGGAAGAGATTGGTTTCTTGGCTAAGCAAGAAACAAGATGCAATATCTCTGTCTACAACTGAAGCAGAATACATTGCAGCAACAGGTAGTTGCACTCAAATCTTATGGATGAAGCAGATGCTAAAAGACATCAAAGTTGAATATGAGAAGCCTATCACAATTTTCTGTGATAATTCAAGTGCAATTAATATCTCCAAGAATCCGGTATTGCATTCTAAGACTAAGCACATATCTATTAAATTTCACTTTTTGAGAGAACAAGTAAACAAGGAAGAAGTCAGATTGGAGTATGTTCCCTCCAAGGATCAGATTGCAGATATCTTTACAAAACCTCTTCCCAAAGACTCTTTTGAATATCTCCGGGAGAAGTTAGGGGTCATGGCCCCTCCGGTGATGAACTAAGATGCACTGATGTGCATCAGTCCGGTGGCTATCACAGTCATATCTTGTGATCCGGACTAATGGGGAGCTGCAACTAAGGGGGAGCAGCTGGTATGATTCTGATGTATGAGAATTGCAAGTATGAGCCCCTTGCCATTGATATCAAAGGGGGAGAGAAGACATGTGAAAAACAAGTGGTTGATGATCAAAGGGGGAGCAGTAAAGGAAGAGAAGACATGTGAAAAGTTGAAGTTCTTGTCTTAATGGTTTTTCACATCATATGTTGCCATCAATGACAAAGGGGGAGATTGTTGCAAGTATGAGGTAAGCCAATGTTGTCATTGATGTCAACATACTCATATTGCATTGACAAGAAGGATTTGATGAGCTGTGTGCTGAGGATATTGAGAAAATTAGCCTCAGTCAGGAACAGTGAAGAACAGTGATGAGAAGAAGGCAAATGTACTGTATAGGATGAGAACCGGAGGATGCGGATTAAAGGGTTAGTAGATATGTGTCTTGAGATGCTTCAGTTAAGATTTCAGAGGTCCGCATGAAGATCTGAAGGAGTTGTGGCTGTCGGTATAGAACTGGTTCCGGCAAGTATCCAGAGGTGACAGAGGATCACAAAAAGGTCCGGTGAGGTCCGGAATTGTATTATCCTAATCTGCGGATTGGACAGAGTGTTTGGGATGTCCTTGTGATGTGTCATCCTGATTTGTGTATGATTTGGAGGTCCGGAAGTACCTCTTGCATTATGACAGTGGCGACAGACTGTGTTCTTGAAGTTCCAGATGAGGAAGACAAGAGATCCCAGTAAGTAGAGGAAGTGCGGATGTATCCGGACCTTCAGACAGGCTTGTGAAAGATCTTGGATCACGTTTAGGTTGTGTTGTTGGTCCGCATTGATGGTAGAGCCCGGAATTGAAGTTATTCTTCCGGATGAAGTTCTTGCTCTGTTTAGCCGACCGGATGAGTTGTTCATCCTGCGAATGTTCTTGTGATGGCTGACCGGATGTGTTATTCATCTTGCGGATACTCCTATGGTTGTTTGCCGACTTAGATGTTTGTTCCTAAGTCGATGTCTTGTATAAATAATGGTTTGTGAGTTCATTTCAAAGTGTGGTGTGTGGATGAGTGTGGCATAGTGAAGAAACTTGTGAAAGGCAGAGCAGAGATTTTGGGCTTAATTGGAACTGATCCAGACATGGTAGAGATGTCATTCTCCAGTTCAAGACTGTGATTTTTATCACTTTGTAGACAGTGTGTCTCCTTGTAGGCAGTGGGCCTCTTTGTGAGCAGTGTGCTCGGGCAGTGAGCCCTTATTGGCATGTGCCATTCATTTTTCTTTATTCTTCTAACAGAGAATAATTCTTGGGTTAATCACCCCGTGGTTTTTCCCTTAACCAGGTTTTCCACGTCAAAATCTTGGTGTTCAATGTGTTGATGCTTATCTGCTCTTGTGTTTATGTATTATGCTTCCATGGATGATTATTTGATATGCTGCTAACTAACAACAAAGAATCAAGTGTTTGAAAGAACAAGAAGTTTTATACAACTGATTCACCCCCCCCCCCTCTCAGTTGTATGCCCTAGATCCAATAGATACAACATGAAAAATACATTTACAAGTCAGCTAGACAACACACAATATGAAAAGTGTAGAAGATAGGTCCTAAGTGAAACCACATGTTACACCAACAAAAGATCCAAGCCTTGTGGACCCCAACACTTGCTTGACCAGGTCCAAAACATCCTCCATAGCTTCAAAAACCAAGGAATTACATCCGCACAGTCCGCTCATTTGGAAATAGGACATCTTTAAGGAAAACACATAAAGACTTGAAGTATAACGACCACATCCACTTGAAAACCTTGTATGGTATTGGAAACAAAAAAGATCTTGAAACTTTTCTAGATGAGTCCACATGACTCATAAAACATCCCCAAACACTCCTTTGCCACTGCACATCAAATAATTGTGCCGCACAACTTCAATCATTAACTCTGAGAACAATCTATCATTTGGAACACATTGCAACATGTCATTTGAAAAACTGAGCTGCGGACCACCAAGAACTTTGAAACTAAAAGGAAGCATGTAATACATGTCCATAAACATGTCTTCAAAACTGCAAGGGCACTAGTAGAAATATGGCAAATAAATGACCAGGTGACTAAAAATTTTAGTCACGTGACCAAAAATTTTAGTCACGTGACCAAACTTTTAGTCACATGACAAACCTTTTGCAACACAGCTATAAATGACTAAATAAATCACTAATTTGGTCATCAGGAAAAAAACACAACTAAAGTGGATAATTAAAAAAAATATTTCGAATTGAGGGAGTGCGTTGTATTATAATATAATATAATAATAATATATTATATTACAATACAATATAATATAATATTATATTTATATTTTATTATTGTTATTATATAATATTATATTATTATTATATAATATGGGCACCAAAATTATAGTTTGGGGTTTAGTGTTTAGGGTTTAGGGTTAAGGGTTAAGGGTTTCGGGTTTTGGGTTTTGGGTTTTGGGTTTAGGGTTTAGGTTTTAGGGTTTAGGGTTTCAGGTTTCAGGTTTCAGGTTTAGGTTTTAGTGTTTAGGGTTTAAGGTTTAAGGTTTAGGGTTTAGGGTGTAGGATGTGTTATGTGCACATGGTTAAAAAAAGTGTCATTTCAACATGTCGCCCCATACATGTGCAACAATGTGCTAGTAACCACTCGCCATCACATTTGTGTACTTGTCTTAATTTCATTGGTTAATTTATTGGAGTTGTGAACATGTATTGGTGCATTTGTGAACATGTACAAATGTTGTGAACATGTATTGGTGCATTTGTGTTAATTTATTAGGTTGGTATTTTACATGTATTGGTTCTTTTTAAAAATTTAATTGGGGGGTCAAGTGCACAAAAACATTCTCCCTTAATTAAAAAAAATATGGGGGCCAAAAATGAAAAGGATGGGCGCCAAAAGTGAAATCCATTTCTTCACCAACCATGCAGGCTGTGAGTGACGAGATTTTGTAGAGCCGAGCATGAAGTGGGCAAAAACAAGGGTGCCCTTGTTGAATCTTATGCACCATGGTCAGTAATTTTATTTTATGTTTTTTAAATGTAATGCCTTGGTTGGATTTTACTTCCACATTTTGCATACATGTCTACCAGAGCATTTCCAAGAAAAGTCTAATCATATAATATAATACTATACATTTATTATTATATAAAATTAACATTCACTAAATATTAAAATAAATGTTTTACCCATTTATCCCTAGAAATTCCTCCCAGGTGACTAAATATTTTGAAAGATTGAAATTCTGGCGCTCAAATTCCTCCCGCGTGACTAAATATTTTGAAAGATTGAAATTATGGCACTCATACATACACCCAAATCAAACTAAATAAACATTTGAAGTCTGCAAAGAGGGAAAAAACAAAACCCTTGATTCATCCACCCAAACACGATAATTTACAAGTGAGAGGAGCAACAGGGAGCATTCGGGCACAGGTAAGTCAGTCACAGTCTTATTGCGCTTATGTTTCAATAAAATCCTATTCTTGTTTCTAGTCTCATAATTCTAAACCCTGTGACGATTATCTCTGCCTTTTCAAAAAATCCATTTTGTGCATATCTTGGAACTATGGAATTCCATGAGACCACATTTCTTTGAGGCATTCTGTCGAACAATTCATGTGCCTTGGCCACTTTTCCACATTTTACATGCATGTCTACAAAAGCATTTCCAACTGTAATATCTGACCCATCTTAGATAATGTAGATTCTAGGGCCAGTTCATCTTAACATTAGTTTTGGCAGTACTAATGAAATTTATAGCAGCTTAATTGTACAATATCATACAATATTTTGGAAGACATTAGGATTTTTTTCTACATCCATATGTTTCAGACTCTACTGACATGTATCGAGAGAAATTATATTGATTTCAATGGCGACTAACTATCCAAGATTTTCATTTTTAGATCAAAGATTTAATTAAATCAACAATCGCAAGAATTTGTTGCAGTGTATGGCTTCCGTTGGCTATTTTTCCACATTTTATAGAATCGTGGGAGTTTAGTAGGGATCCATCTCTCTCTGTCTCTAGGAGATTAACTTTTCAAAAATCTGTGGGATAGTGGTTTTGGGGCCATGAGACATAATACACGTATAGCTCTTGGAATACTCCATCGTCAGCCATTTTCATTTTGCCGGAATCCTAGACTCCGAGATCTTGGGAGACAAAATGGTGGTTTTCGTTTTAGTGCTATCAAACCCTCAGGGAGATTTATGATGCTAATTATTATTATAATCCAGCAAATATGTGGGGCTTCTAGTGCCTTCCAACAAATCTCCTACCTCAAGCAACACTAATTTATTAGTATTGAAGCTGATGAAATGCCATAGACTATTAAAAAATGCTTTAGGTTTATTAGCAGTAGACTGATGATATAAACTCTCTCCATTATCAAAAGACATCAGATGGAATTTGCTTTACCTTCTCTGAATGGACCTCGAATGCTTACCCAGCATCCTACAGCCCACAAACCCTGCCAAATCCTTCCCCCAAACAAAAAAATCTTTAAACCCCATCAACGATCCCTTCCCAAAACCCCCCAAAAATGTTGAAACCCGCTCTCCCGCAGGAAATTCAAGTCATGCCTGCGGTGATGTGGGGCTTTCCCGCATCACTGCAAGCATGACTTGAAGTGCCTGCGGGACAACAAGTGATGCATTTTCAACAAATCCACTTTGTGCATATCTTGCAATCATTGCATTCCATGCGATGACATCTCTTTGAGTGATTCTATCAAAAAATTCATGTGCCTTGTCTATGCTTCCACACTTTGAATACATGTCTACCAGGGAAGTCGCAACTATAATATCTGACAAAAATCCCCCTTCCATTATGCTTTGATGGATCTCCATACCCTATTCCAAAGCTCCCATTTTGTCATAGGTAGGGAGGATACTGGCAAAGGTTATGGAATTCGGCTTTACACTTGCTAACTAAATTTGCTTGAAAATTTCTAAATCTTTTTCAACAAATCCATTTTGTACATATCTTGTAATCATTACATTCCATGACATGACATTTGTCTGAGGCATTCTATCAAATAGTGCACGTGCCTTGTCTATGCTTCCACATTTTGCATACATGTCTACCAGAGCATTTCCATCTATAATATCTAACAAAAATCCCCCTTCCATTATGCTCTGATGGATCTCCATACCCTGTTCCAAAGCTCCCATTTTGGCATAGGTGGGAAGGATGCTGGCAAGGTTGTGGAATTCAGCTTTACACCTGCTAATTGAATTTTCTTGAAAGTTTCTAAAGCTTTTTCAACAAATCCATTTTGTGCATATCCTGTAATCATTGCATTCCATGACATGACATCTGTCTAAGGCATTCTGTCAAACAATTCACGTGCCTTGTCTATGCTTCCACATTTTGCATACATGTCTACTAGAGCATTTCCAACTACAATATCTAAAAAAAATCCCCCTTCCATTATTCTCTAATGGATGTCCATACACTGTTCCAAAGCTCCCATTTTGGCACAAGCAGGGAGGATGCTAGTAAAGGTTGTGGAGTTTGGCTTCACACCTGCCAATTGTATTTTCTTGAAAGTTTCTAAAGCCTTTTCAACAAATCCAATTTGTGCATATCCTGAAATCATTGTATTCCATGACATGACATCTCTTTGAGGCATTCTGTCAAATAGTTCACGTGTCTTATCTATGCTTCCACATTTTTATTGGCCAAAATTGACTTTTGATTGTTGAAATGGATGATGTTTAAGAATAGGGGAGAGTACCCAGTAGTGGTGCACCCTAACTTCACGCCTCTCAAAATCATACGTGGCAATTTTGAATCACTCCAAAAAATTTATAGTATCTTACTTGGCAATGCCCCTACTTATAACTAAGGTTTTAGGGCCACATCATCAAATATGATGCCACATCAGCACACTTTTTGTTGAGGTGTCAAATAGTTCCCCCCAAAAAAGGTTGGACCAATAAGTGTGCATTAAGTCATGCTTTGTTGGTGGGCTGGTGTGGCATCACATGATTGGTTGCTTTTTAAATCTAAAGGGCACATTTAATTCAATTATTAGTACTTATAGTAACACTAACAACCTTAAAATCACAACTACTAGTACTAAAATTTAAAAATATTGGGCCTTAAATGCACATATACTAGTACTAAACTTAAAAAATATTAGGCCTTAAATGCACATCTACTCTCTCAACCATTGGAACTATCTCACCTATTGGATCTTTTCCCCTACCCAATCATCTCTCTACAATTCTACAATACGGCTTGAGAATATGAATAGCTATTGGATTAACATCAATGTATGCATCTTCAATCTCTCTAGGTATATGTAATAGTACGAAAAATTGTTTAGCTTTGCAATATGGAAGACTGATGTCTCTGGGGCTAGATATATTACCAACTCAAATCTACTCAATGCCATGTACTTGTAGACTTGTAGTTGCATTAAGTCACATTACCTTCAACTAAACCAGCCAATTGCATTTGCTTTAAAATTTCTAAAGCCTTTCCAACAAATCCATTTTGTGCATATCCTGCAATCATTGCAGTCCATGAGACCACATTTCTTTGAGGCATTTTGTCAAACAGTTCACGTGCCTTGTCTGTGCTTCCACATTTTGCATACATGTCTAACAGGGCAGTTGCAACTACAACAGCTGACAAAATTCCTCTATCCTTTATGTTTTGATGGATGTCCATACCCTATTCCAAAGCTCCAATTTTGACACAGGCATGGAGGATGCTAGCAAAGGTTGTAGAATTTGGCTTTACACCAGCCAATTGCATTTGCTTTAAAATTTCTAAACCCTTTTCAACAAATCCATTTTGTGTATATCCTGCAATCATTGCATTCCAAGAGATGACATCTCTTTGAGCCATTCCATCAAACTATTCACATGCCTTATCTAGACCTCCACATTTTGTATACATGTCTACTAGAGCATTTCCAACTATAATATCTAACAAAAACCCCCCTTCCATTATGTTATGATGGATGTCCATACCCTATTCCAAAGCTCCCATTTTGGCATAGGCAGGGAGGATGTTGGCAAAGGTTGTTGAATTTGGATTTACACCTGCTAATTACATTTTCTTGAAAGTTTATAAAGCCTTTTAAAAAAATCCATTTTGTGCATATCCCGCAATCATTGCATTCCATGAGATGACATCTCTTTGAGGCATTCTACCAAATAGTTCACATGCCTTGTCAATGCTTCCACATTTTGCATCATTGATTATTAAATCTTACTTCTGGATTTGTTCCTTTTTCTGCAATTAGAAATGCATATTTGATATATTTTCTAGTCTAACTAGTGATGATGCTGTTGGCAAGAGACACATTGTGGCTTCATGAGTGTTGTCATTGATGGCAACAAAGTCCATCCCACACATCCCCAGGACATGGTATGACCATACCGGAAGACAGACTGAAGTGTATCTTGGTCCGGTAAGCAAGAACAGAGCATGTAGTAAGGTCCGACAGTCAGGTCCAGATCTCTCAGAGGAAGTATCTTAGTAAAGTGTGGACTTGGGCAAGTCAAGAGGAGTACCATGACTAATATATTCCAAAGATTGAGCCTCCGGTGATGTAAGAGTGAAAAGATATGAACACCTAAGCGTTGGGTTCCTGTTTGGTAGAGTAGACTGAGGAAGAACTGACTAGTAGAGCTTCAAACATTAATCCGAATGAGATATTGATTGTAATAAAGTTTCTTAAGGGATCATTCATGATTGACTAACATGATTGATGACTTCTATAAGCATCTCTTTGATACGCATCACTTGGTAAGCAAGGATTCAGCCGACAGACCAGAGTTTGAGAAAATATTGAGTATTCCGGATGCCGACTAGAAAGGTGTTGAAATCCTTTGTGCGGATATATATACCAGATGGATTTCGATGAGAAGGTGTGTGTGGTGTATTATGAAGTACGAAGAAAAGCAGAGAGCAGTGTGGAAGCAATAATACCAGTCCGGTATGTGACAAGACAACAGCACCAAAGAAGAGGAAGAATGAAGTGCAGTAGATTAGTGTATTGAGCCTAACCGAAACCGAACTTTAGCATATGTGGATGCTTCTCATCAGTTCAAGTATCTTGTTACTTTCTTGTACCTTGTAGATAGTGAGTCTCTTGTAGGCAGTGAGCCTCTTGTGAGCAGTGTGCTCGGGTAGAGAGCCCTAATTGGCAAGTACCATTTTGTACTATCTTATTCTTTTAATAGAGAATACAATCTTGGGTTAGTCACCCCGTGGTTTTTCCCTTAACAGGGTTTTCCACATCAAAATCATTGTGTTATGTGTATTAATGTTATTTTTTCTTTCATGGTTATGTTTACTTATATGATTTGATGCTACACTAATTGTTAAAGAAGAACAGAAAGTAGAAGTAATTTAGATAACTGATTCACCCCCCCCCTCTTAGTTATCAACAATTGCTATCAGAGCCAAGTTCCTCCAAACAGAGCCTAGTAACTTGAGGAAGATCTGGGAATTCCAATGGATATGTATGGTATGAGGGAACAACTTTAGTTTGCCTTAGATGATCTTGAGCAATCTCACTTTGAAGTCAATAACTTAAGAGAAAGACTCAAACAAGCTAATGATTTCATAAATGAACTAAAGGAGAAACTAAGTATCTCTATGAAAAAGAGAAAGGAACTACTTCAGCAATTAACAAGTCAGAATGAAGCCAATGATGCAAATGAAGATCTAAATGAGAAGAGCAAATTAGGTGAGAAGCTATCAAAAGACGTCATTATGGTAAGACATGAAATTGAATCAGGGGTTATGAAATTCACCCAAGAAATTGAAGAGAAGAGAAAAACTGAAGATAATCTAAAACAATCTCTCAAAGAGAAACCAGAAGACTACCACAAAATGGATAGAATAATCAGGCATTTGGAATCTGATATGGAAGAAGCTAGAGATAATGAAGAACAACTTGAAAATTAGATTGACACTCTAAAAAGAGATCTTCAAACAACAAATGAATACAAAGAGAAATTTAAGATAAGCTCTGCTCAACTTGAAGTTCTTCTTGAAAGCCAAAAGAGAGTAGATGACAAGCAAGGCTTGGGGTATGAGAAAGATGAAAGCTCCGGATCTGGTCAGAAGAACTCTGGATCAGGAAATCTAAGGAACAGGCCTAGAAGACCTTTGGTAAGACAACCAAATGCTCAAAGATATCCATCCTTCAATGGATACTGGCACAATTGCAATAACTTTGGTCATAAAGCAAATCAGTGTAGAAGAAGAATGAATCAGACTAATTCATCCTTCTTCGGACAGTGTTTTAACTGCAAAAGGTATGGTCACAAATCTCATGAGTGCAAAAATATGCAAATGAACAATTCATTTAATGGTATATGCTTTGCATGCAATAGAATGGGACATATGGCTAATCAGTGTAGATCAAGAGGATATTAGTCAAATATGCAAAGAAATATTGTTTACTACAATTGCAATAGATCCGGTCATATTGCCAAATTCTACAGAAGTAAGAATCAGGACAAAAAGGGTCCAGTGCATCATAATCAAAACCAAGACAAAGGAAAAGGAAAAATGAATGCGGATGAAATTCAGAGGGAAATGAACAAGATTTGGGTAAAGAGGAGTACAGAAAATGTTGAGGATGGATTTGCACCAAAATTAGGTGTTGATATTCCTTCCGGAAACTAGATAGATGAGCTCTGGCTCAGGGGGAGTCATAAAAGAAAACAATTTCCCCCAGCCAGTCAATTAGTGCCTAAAATTGACACATGGAAGGTTGCGGATTGAAAGGGCTCTCAGAGAAACATCTAAATAACCCTTGGGAAAAATATGAAAGATCTGTAAGGAATTTGAAGAGGTTAATCATCTGAAATTAATCTGGTTTAACAGTCATTCGGTAAGAATAGGATTTTCACAGTTAGATCTAGTATGATTCAAATTTGAGGTATCTTGATATGTGGATAAGTGGAATGATTTGGTAAAGATAGATAGACAGCTAATAGTGCATACCAGTGATCCTGAAGATCTCTCTCAGAACAAGGAAAACAAGGAAACTCGAATAACTTAGGTTGTGCATTTATTGCAAAATGGAATTAGGGTTTGCGCAGAAATAAAAAGGTTCTTTGGTTCATCATTTGTACATTTGCATTTGAAAAGAAGAGAGAAGGAGCTCTGCAACAATTTATCTCAATCCTCTCAAAGATCAAACCGCAGAAGTTGATTCATCCAAGCAACTCGATCCAGCTCATATCGTGAACCCTAGAAGCATAAGAGGTATTTTCCAATCCTAAAATCTCTCTCTCTGAATCTTTGAAGGATGGCTACTCTGAATGTTGTGAAGATTACTGATAGGCCATGCCCTAAATTCAAGAAACATCCCTATAAATCTCTAGAAGTTAATCCCTAGGCACATTTTCAAGCATTTCACATGGGGTTTTGTATGTAGAAGATGTTAGGGCATATATTCATGCAAACATTGAGGAATTTGGGGAATCCAAGTTAATGGATATCTATCACAATTAGTTAATAGATGATGCTTTTGAACTCAAACCTTAGTATAAGGCTATGTGGGACAAACATTTTGGACATTGCATCCATTTCCCCTATTTTGCAGAAGATGAATGGGTCCGGTATGTTTTGAGTAGAGTGCATGACAACTTGATGTGGTTGAATAGGCTGTTTAAGATCACTAAAGTTGCCATTAGGGCGGTAACTGGATTGCACTCATCCGGTGGGTTGCCTACTCTCAAATCCGTCAAAAACCAAATTGTGAGTGAGGCTACTGAATCAAATTTTGATACGAGAGCAATGACTATAGAAGATATCACTGATCTAGATATCAAGTTTGCATCTATGATAATTGGCTATAAGATATATCACTCCAGCAGGGAGAATTCTATATCCAGAACTGTTGTATATACTGCTTATGAAATGTTAAGAAAGAATGTTGACTATGATCTTTGTGAACTTCTCCTAAACCAACTATTGGAAAATTTGTAGAAAATAAAGAAATATAAAAAGAATTCTTTCAAGTATGGTGGCCTGATACTTTGCCTATTCTTCTACTATATGAATGAGTTACCTAGAACTAATGGCTGGATATGGCAAAATGATAGACCTGTTGCCATACAAATCAGAGATTATTTGCATGTAATAGGTGATGCCAAGGCACAAAATACAACACTATGGGGCTACTTCAAGAACTTTCAGAGTATGATGCAAGCAAGAGAGAGAATCCCCCAATCTCTAGTTGAAAAGTATAAATATATAGTATGATTTATGGTAGAAACTTATCAATGCCTAATGGAGGTAGTAGAGCCAAGGATAGTCTGGATCATGCCAATGGGGTATGAAGTTGATGAGAAAATTCTAGAGCTACATATTCAACACCTGCTAAGTCAGCCCAAGGACCTTAAGGCAGAATGGTTTGGAACCTTTGAAGAATTGAGTGTGAAGATTCATGTAGAGCTAAGACAACCAGAAATGAAAAGAAAAGTGAGGAGGAAAGTAGAAGAATTTGCCAAGAGGCATGGAATTTCAAAGGAGGCACTTGATGCAAACAGAGAAAAGATGGAAAGGGCATAGAAAGAAAGGTAAGAAACTAAAAAAGAAAGTACTCTGGTGTAAGGCACCTCCTAGACTAGATCTTCCAAGAGCTCTGCACCTTCTACCTCTAAGAGCCAAAAGGCATCAAAACTGAAAGTCAGGACATCCGGAAAGGGAGAAAAGAGAACTAAGACAAAGGCCACAAGGTCTTACATTAGTCAGAAGGATGATGAAGAGACTGAGTCAGATGAGGAGGTAAAGAAAATGAAGAAGAAGAAGAAAGTATCTGGTGAATCCTCTACAGGTCAAGACAAGAAAGAAGAGGTAGAAGAATTCATTGAAAAACCTACTCTCCGCATTGATGATATCATCAAATCAATTACTGTGGATGGGAACTTACAACCAATGGTTGAATTTTATGATAAATATAATGAAACTAATCAGAAGATATTGTAGGATGCCACAGTCAGGTATCTAAACATCTACAACAAAGCATTCATTGAAATTATATCTCTGATTCCCAAAAGCTTAGAGAAGGAACTTGAAATAAGGAAGAACAATGCCCAAGCAAACGATCTAGAAATCCAGGAGCAGATTGCTATTCAGCTCTATCCATCCATTACCCCTAAACAAATGAACATTATCTTTAAGGACTGCAAGGACGAGTTCCAGAGCAAAGCTAGAATGAATCAACTTATGCTTGGAGACATTGACAAAGTGGCAAAGGAAATAGAAGATATCCTCCGGAATGCCTTTAAAAGATTCAATCTTCCTATTATAGAGGACTTAAGTGATGAACCCTCTGCCATGGATGACAAAGGAGAATCTACTGAGACAATGGAAGAAGAGGCAAAGAAGACAAGTGAAGAGAAAACTGAGGATCTAGATTCCTCTGCTCTAGAAGAGGAAGTCCTTAAAGAAGCAAACATCTCTCCTCTGGTTTCCCCAGCAAACTCCAAATCTAGAGGAGAAGAAAGAATAGAAGAGAAAATCAGTCAAGAAGAAGAAGTGAAGGAAAGAGAAGAAGGTCAAATAGAGAAGACCACAAGTGACAGTGCTGAGGCTACTGAAGGGAAGAAAACTGTCTCTGGCAAGAGACACTGTAGAAGAAGTCAAAGACTTCTTGACAAAAGAAATGATGGAATTAGATGAACTGGAGCTACTTCAAGGACCATTCAATTTTGATTCCCTCTCCTCGGTTCAAACTATGAAGATAGCATCCTTTGCCCATGCGAAGGCAAAAGAAAAACTTTTGAAGTATCACATGGAAGACTGTGAGCTCATAGAAACTGCATCCGGTGTATTGGAGAAGATCATGCCATCCTTCCAAAATGATCCTTTGGCCTCCACATCCGGTAATCTAAAGTCTCTTATAAATTCTGTTCATACACATTTTGATTCCTTAGAGGAGTCAGCAGAAGAAAAGGTCTGGAAGGAGTTTTTGGGAAAGAGATTCTCTGAAGTATAAGGACTAATAATCAATGATAGGAGAAATATGGATATTGGGATAAAGAGCTTAGAAAATGCTCTTAAAGATGGCGGAGAAATGTATAAATTTTGTCTATCCTGGTCCAAAGTAACAAAGGATATTGAGAAGAAAATGAAAGAGCAAGAGGATAAACTGTCAAGTGTGTCTCAGAATTTTGATCCTCTCACCTCCTCCATAATAAAACAAGAGTGTCAAACTATTGCAGTTTTAAATGAAATTAAGAAGCTTGAGAAGGAGAAGAAAAATAGAATGAGCAGGTTAGTGAACTTAGAGGGATAATTATCCCTAAGTTAGAGGACATGCATGAGGCCCTAACTGATGCTCAGATCACATCCTAGACTAGTGATCCGATAGATCTAAAGAGGGCAGAGGCTTTTGCATTCCTGTTGAGTGGTCACATCTCAATTTTAGACAGGATGAAACAAAGTTGGGCAACAGAATTTGTCCAGTTAAAGACAACTTTTGTAGATATACTTCAATATATGTGAGTATGTTATGTATATATATTTATGCGGCCAAGTATAGATTAATTTTGGAGATTTTGGTATGCGGATCCTACCCTTTGCCATTGATGTCAAAGGGGGAGTGAGGAGTAGTGAAAAATGCAGAGCATAGCTAAGGGGGAGCTCCAGAAAAATGTACATTAGAACAAAGCATCAGCTAAGGGGGACTGTAGTATAACACTTAATCATTTTTCCCTAAGTGTTTCCATCAATGCCAAAGGGGGAGATTGTTGGCAAGAGACACGTTGTGGCTTCATGAGTGTTGTCATTGATGGAAACAAAGTCCATCCCACACATCCGCAAGACATGGTATGACCATACCAGAAGACAGACTAAAGTGTATCTTGGTCCGGTAAGCAAGAACAGAGCATGTAGCAAGGTTTGACAGTCAGGTCTAGATCTCTTAGAGGAAGTATCTCAGTAAAGTACAAACTTGGGGAAGTCAAGAGGAGTACCATGACTAATATATTCCAGAGATTGAGCCTCCGGTGATGTAAGAGTGAAAGATATGAACACCTAAGTGTTGGGTTCCTGTTTGGCAGAGTAGACTAAGGAAGAACTGACCGATAGAGCTTCAGACCTTAATCCAGATGAGATATTGATGGTAATAAAGTTTCTTAAGGGATCATTCATGATTGGCCGACATGATTGATGACTTTTATAAGCATCTCTTTGATACGCATCACTTGGTAAGCAAGGATTCAACCGACAGACCAGAGTTTGAGAAAATATTGAGTATTCCAGATGCCGACTAGAAAGATGTTAAAATCCTTTGTGCGGATATATATACTAGAAGGATTTCGATGAGAAGGTGTGTGTGGTGTATTGTGAAGTGCAAAGAAAAGTAGAGAGTAGTGTGGAATCAGTAATATAGGTCCGGTATGTGACAGGACAACAACACCAAAGAAGAGGAAGAATGAAGTGTAGCAAATCAGTGTATTGAGCCTAACTGGAACTGAACTTCAGCATATGTGGATGCTTCTCATCAGTTCAAGTATCTTTTTACTTTCTTGTAACTTGTAGACAATGAGTCTCTTATAGGCAGTGAGCCTCTTGTGAGCAGTGTGCTCGGGGAATGAGCCCTAATTGGCAAGTGCCATTTTGTACTATCTTATTCTTTTAACAAAGAAGACAATCTTGGGTTAGTCACCCTGTGGTTTTTCCCTTAACAGGGTTTTCCACATCAAAATCATTGTGTTATGTGTATTAATGTTATTTCTGCTTTCATGGTTATGTTTACTTATATGATTTGTTGTTGCACTAATTGTTAAAGAAGAACAGAAAGTAGAAGTAATTTAGATAACTGATTCACCCCCCCTCTCAGTTATCAACAGATGCTTGTGTCATGTTTTGTAAAGAAATTTTATGTCGGTGCTTATGTTTTCTACCAACATTGGCAATTGCTTCCTCTGTTAAATATTGTACTACTCTTATTGGGATGTTAGTGTTTGATATAGATTTGAGATCTCTTGCAAGTATTTACCATAATCAGTATATTGTTTTATAAAAGACTTTCTTCATGATAAATGAATAAAAACTCTTTCTATTTCTATGGCAGACATATTGGATGGACAATCCAAGAAAACAAAATTTGAAGGAAGAAACAAAGGATCAACCCCCTCAAGAAAAGGAAGAGGGTGTTCCATATTATGATCGTGCATGTGCACTGCCCTTGACAATTCAGAATGGGATTACTGATCAAGAATGGTATTCCTAATCTCTCTATCAATTATTTAATCAACATGGTTTATGATATACATTTTTCATTTCAAGTGAAATTAAATATTTGGGTCCTTAATTGTTTGGGCATGGTGGGTACAATCATTTTTTACATACAACAAATTCAGCATCATCATAGATGTCCACAATAGTTAGTTTGGTTCGTGTCATGTTCAAATATGCTTGCTTGATTTACTAACTCATAAGAGTTCCAATGGCTGGGTGCTATTCAACAGCTTATAGTTAATCATTTTTTTTGCAGTAGTGAGGAACTTCTAGCAGAAGCTTCTAGATGCTTTAACTGTGGTTCTTATAGTCATGGTCTCAAACTTCTTGTTTGCCATTCAAGTTTAAACTTTGGTTTGTTGAACATTTTATTTATCGTTAGATGAAAATATTAGTTGTGAATTGGCATAACTATCATTACTATATACTAATATAGTACTATAGTATAACTATATACTGATGTTTGGATATGGTCATAATCTAGCAAGTCTATACCGATTCCTAAAAATATACGAAATTTATTTTGTAACTAATCTTTAGTCATTACAATATGTTAGGCTAGTAGAACCTTATCTCAGACGACCACTTTCATTGTTTACATGAGATGGATTTCAGTCATTTGGATTGAGCTGGATTGAATTTGTGTGTTCTGATTGTTTAAGGGCTAGTTATGAGATTTAGCTTCTGACGAATAAGCGAATAACTAATATTTAGTTGTTACAAATATGTGAGGCTAGTATAACTATAAGTTATAATCTTGTCACGATATTATTTATTTTCTTATTTGCTTTCTGTTACAAAGGGGAAATTTAATTATTGCATTGCTGGGTTCTGTTTGTGTAGACCAAGGCAGGAGATACAGCAAAGAAGAAGTAATGCAGCAATTAGCAATATTAAGTGAGTTTTGATACATTTATTCAGATTTTGAGATGTAAAAGCCCATGATGAAATATTCAGGCTTCATTTTGCAAGTAGTTCTTTCATGTTTTAAAGTTGTATAAGAAAGAAATAGAGCATTGTAACTCAGTTTTCTTAGTCATAGCACCAAGAAACACACTTTTTAACACTTTTTTTAAAGTAAAGACATATTTAAGTCTTGTATCTGCTGTAAAAACACATTTTCTCAATAAAATTTCAGTATTTTGCCTTCTTAATAGTTGTTTCATTATGTGTAAATGAATGATTGGTTATGTTTTTTTGTGTTTTATGTTTAAACCTCAAAAACAATTAAATAAACTACCAATTGACTAAATATACTACCAACTAACAGAAATTGATGACTAAATATACTACCAAATTAATGACTAAATTAATGGCTAAAATTTGTTTAGTCATAAATTTGGTTGTGAGATAAATGACCGGAAATAAACTACCAATGGTCACGTGACTAAATATAATACCAAATTGATGACTAAATATACTACCAAATTTATGACTAAATATACTACCAAATTAATGACTAAATATACTACCAAAATTATGACTAAATATACTACCAAATTAATGACTAAATATACTACCAAATTTTACTACCAAATTAATGACTAAAATTTGTTTCGTCATAAATTTGGTCGCGAGATAAATGACTAGAAATAAACTACCAATGGTCATGTGACCAAACTATTGATCACATGACCAATTTTTGGTAGTTTGTTTAGTCATTTATTTCTATTTTTCTACTAGTGGGGCAATCATTCATTTCTGGAGGAATGTGGAGCATTCCAACAAGCCTTCAATACTAGCATACTCTGCTAGAATACATGTCGAAACTTTATCATGCATAAGTTTCACAACAGAAGGACAAATGATCTAAAAACTTGGAATTATCACCTTCACTGCATCTAGAACACAATTCCAAAACTACATGGCCATATCTGCAAATGCAGAGGAATACAAAGCATTCCATTGTCCTGTACAGAACGTCTTCAGAGAGGTGACACTGTCTTCAAACAATCAATAGTAAAACACTCTTCTGGTAATGCAATCATCATGGAACTTGGATCATACATAGTACATGCCATTAGTAGCATCAACAACACATTTGATCATCTTTGTGCTTCTAATTCCCATCTTAATATGAACTATATCTTCTCCCTTCTTTTGTTGAATGGGACATGACATTCAAACATGAGTTGTATCATCTTTTCTTGTTGGATGGGACATGACATCCAACCATGAACTGTATCTTCTTCTTTTTCTCTTCTTCTCACTGGATCTTCTTCTCTTGCTCTTCTTCTCTTGCTGGATGGGACATGACATCCATCCATGAACACCATCACACCACCATGATAGTGTTGACATTAGTGACAATTTTGACATCAATGACAACCCTCAAAACCATATGTGTAATAATCTCCCCCTTTGGCATTGATGGCAACACATCTCTACATTTCTCCTCCTTTAACATCAAGGACAAAGGGCAATCACTACCTCAATCAGAGACCACATACCTGCACATTCTTTCTTAGGCCATGACTTCTTTATGTAGCAAACAAGCTCCCCCTAACATCAGCAATGACTACTTGCTCCCCTTGAGAGGTAGCCACCATCAGTCCGGGAACAAGATATAGCATGAACTCCCCCTAGACAGATGCACCACTATGCATCTAGCAAGAAGGAGGGGCAATTACCCCTAACTTCTGTCGGAGATCCTAAAAAGTATCCTTTGCAAGTGCCTTTGTGAAAATATCTACTATTTGGTCCTTTGTTGGAACATATTCTAACTTCACTTCCTTATCTGTAACCTTCTCTCTCAAAAAGTGATACTTGATTGCTATATGCTTGGTTCTAGAATGCATCATTGGATTCTTGGAAATATAGATAGCACTTGTATTTTCACACAAGGTAGGAATAGGCTCATCATACAATACCTTGATATCCTTCAAGGTTTGTTTCATCCATAACACTTGTGTATAGTAGGATGCTGTTGCAATGTACTCTACCTTTGCAATAGATAGAGACACTAAATCTTGCTTCTTTGTCTTCCATGAAACCAATCTACTTCCTAGAAAGAAAGTACCACCATTTGTACTTCTTCTATCATCAACAAAACTAGCCTAGTCAACATCAGTGTAAGCACTTAAATCAAAGTCATTACCTCTTGGATACCATAGGCCATAGTCAGAGTTCCTTTCAAGTATCTAAATATCCTTTTCACTTCCTTCTCATGTGTTTTCTTTGGATTGGCTTGATATATGGCAACCACACATACTGCATGCGTAATATCAGGTCTAGAAGCAATTAGGTACAACAGTGCTCTAATCATAGATCTATAGATAGTTTGATCCACCTCCAGAGACTCATCATCTTTGCTCAAGTGACATCCAGTGACCATGGGAGTAGTCACTAGTTTTGAATCCTCCATACCAAATTTCTTCAACAACTCTTTGACATACTTAGCTTGAGAAATAAAGATACCACTATCTAGCTGAGAAATTTGAAGTCCAAGGAAGAAAGACATTTCACCAATCATAGACATGTCAAACTCTTTTTGCATCTCCTCTGCAAACCTCTTACACATATCATCATCTCCACCAAAGATGATGTCATCAAAATATATTGCAACTATTAATATCATGTCTCCTTCTTCCTTGATATAAAGATTTCTATCTATAGTACATTTCTTGAAGCCCTGTTCAAGTAAGTGCTTGTCCAATCTAGCATAAGTACTTATCCAATCTAGCATACCAATCTCTAGGTGCTTGCTTAAGGCCATACAGAGCTTTCTTAAGCCTACACACCATATCTAGATCTTCTGATAGCTGGAAAGCATCAGGTTGTTCAATGTAAACCTCTTCCTCTAGGTCACCATTCAGAAATGTTCACTTAACATCCATCTGATATACCTTGAAGTTCTTATGAGAAGCAAGAGCAAGGAACATTCTGATTGCCTCCATCCTTGCTACTGAAGCCAAAGTATCCTCAAAATCAATACCTTATACTTGTGTGTATCCTTTGCATACCAGTCTTGGCTTATTCCTTACAACTTCACCTTCTTCATTCAATTTGTTCCGGAACACCCATTTTGTTCCTATAGATTCTTGTTTGCTGGTCTAGGAACCAATTCCCATGTCTGATTCTTCTCAATTTGATCCAATTCTTCTTCCATGGCTATTATCCATCCATCATCCTTATTGGCTTCAACAAAGTTTTTAGGTTCCACTTTTGATAACAAACACAACTTTACTTACTCACATACTTTTGCAAAACTTCTCCTGGTTAGAACACCCTTATTCTTGTCTTCAATGATCTAATCTTTTGAGTATTCTTTTGAATATACTTTGCTGGAGTCTTAGGCATCTACTCTGGTACCTTTTCTTCCTTTACTTCTTCTTCATCTACAATGCATGGAAAGATATCAGATTTAGAGTCCTCAGATTCATGTGTGGTCTGATATAGGTCTTCATCTACCTTGACATTTGTTCTTTCAAACATCTTCCCCAGCCTCTTGTTATAGCATCTATAAGCCTTTCTTCTGGTTGAGTTGCCAAGAAAGATTCCTTTATCACTTCTTGAATCAAACTTTCCTAGGTCTTCTTCATCTCTTCTGATATAGTATTTTCTTCCAAAGATCCTGAAGTATCTGACTGTGGGAGGTCTTCCATACCATAGCTCATAAGGGATCTTAGTGTTGTTGACCCTCAATTGCACTCTGTTAATTAGATAGACAACAGTATGAACTTCATCCTTCTAGTACATATCAGGCAGATCTGTATCTTTCAACATTGCCATAGACATCTTTTGCATGGCCCTATTCTTTCTTTCCACTACTCTATTTTACTGAGGGCTCCTAGGAGCTAACAGCTGTCTCCTAATACTATTATCTTCACAAAAAATTTCAAATTCATTTGAAGTAAACTCACCTCCTCTATTAGACCTCAAACATTTAATCTTGGTATCTACTTCATTCTCAATCATAGCTTTGAACACTTTAAATTTATCAAGAGCGTCTGATTTTTCTCTTAAGAAAGTAACCCAAGTCATTCTAGAATAATCATCAATAAGCAACATGAAATACCTCTCACCTTGTTGGCTCTTTACTCTTGTAGGGCCACATAGATCAATGTGAATCAGCTCCAATGGATTTGAAGAAGAATACTCCTTGCTTTTGAAGTTTGTCTTTGTATGCTTTCCCATTTGACATTCTCTACATACTGTATTTGTAGGCTTGATTATCTTAGGCATGTCTCTCACTACATGAGTAGAGCTGATCTTTACCATATTATCAAATTTTTTATGTCCCATTCTCTTGTGCCATAGCCAACATTCATTGGACTGAGCCAAAAAACATGTTCTTCCATTAACCTCCTTCAGGTGATAGATATCACTATATGTCTCGATACCTTATGCCACTAATTTTCTGAATCTTGCCTTCCTGATCTCACAACCTTTGGCATGAAAGGTTAGATCATACCCTTTACTACACATCTAACTGACACTGAGAAGATTGTATTTTAGCCTTGTGACATAGAGGACATCTTCAGTCCTATTCTTCCCATCAATAGTTATAGCACCTTTTCCACTGATCTATGTTGACACATCACCACCAAACTGGACAGCACCACCATCCCACTTCTCAAGGCTAATAAACTTCTCCTTGTCACTAGTCATGTGATTTGAGCATCCACTGTTAATCACCCAAGCCTTGGATTCTTATTTTGAATGAAAGGCAGTCCATACAACCATTGATCTTTCATTGTTTTGATTTGTTTGCAAGGTATCGATCTTCTCACAAGTTCTAGCATCATTCTTTTTGTTACCAACATTCAAGGCCATGAAAAGTGTTTCATCATTTGAATCATCATGATCCTCATCTTCTAAAGAATAATTACTTTCTATGGAACACATACTTCTCTTGAACTTGTCTCTCCTGTTATTACCCCTTGATTCTTTGAAAGGATATTTAGAAGAAAAATGACCAACCTTCCCACATTTAAAACATTTGAAGTGTAACTTACCTTTGTATTTACTAGTACCTTTCTTCAGTCTTCTTAATGAATTAGCTTCAACTTCATCAGAGCTCTCACCTTCATCAACAACTTCTTCTTTGGTCTTCATACTGGTTTTGAAAGTAGCTTTTTTCTTTGGAGCATCATTGCCAAACTCTTGTTATATGGAGCCTAATCTGACTCAGAGGTTAAATTTTCCCCACTTTTATCAGTGCGGTTTCTGCCCAAATCATTTAATGTCATTTATAAAGGCATCAGGAGTTATTTTTCTATTGTTCGACATAAAGAACCCTATTTTGTAACCAACATAAGTCTTGATAAAATGGCTAAGGGTTAGGGTTTTTGTTGATATTGTATTGTAGCATTTGCAGTGGTATTGAGTTGCAAGGATTGTTGGTTGTAATCAGTTTGATTTTCTAGATAATAATATTGGACTCTCTATTGGTGGATGTAGCTCGCATTTGGGTGAACCATGTTAAAAATTGTCTCTTGCTACTATTATTTCTGTGTATTTTCATTCCTCTGTTTAGTCTTTATTTGCATTTAATTGATATTTTTGCATGCAATTCCTAGCAACTCTTTCATTTCAAAGGCCGTAAGGGTACCAAACAATTTGTCTACAATGTAAGTATCCAAGTCTGCAATCTCCTCAATGGCAGATACCTTATGATTGTAAGATTTGGGAAGAGATCTCAGAACCTTTTTCCCAACCTCATCTTCTTTCATTCTTCACCAACACCTTTAATGCCATTGACCACTTCATTCACCTGGAGCATGTATCCAACAATGTCATCATCCTCTAACATTTTTAGGTTCTCAAATTTGCTCTTGAAGATCTGCATCTTGGCTTGCTTTACTTTCTTATCTCCCTCATAAATGGTTTTAATTTTAACCCAAACTTCTTAAGAAGAACTACAACTCATTACCTTTAAATGTTCTAAATTAGCTAACACACTCATGATAGCAAACTTTGCCTTGGCATTGTTATTATACTTCTTAACTTCATCTGCATCTATAGGAATAGTAGTAGGAATAGTGTAACCTGATTTAACATATGGGTGGGTACAAAAAGATGGGGGGCCAAAAAGTGGCCAAATTCTTAAAACTTTTTAAAAAGCCATAACGTGCTCGCGTTATGGCTTGGTGTTGCCGAGCCAAAGGCTCGGCAACACAAAACCATAACATGCTCATGCTATAATGCGAGCATGTTATAACGCGAGCATAACTCACTCGCGTTATAACGCGAGTGCGTTATTGTTTTCTTTGCATTTTTTTCTTTTTTGCAAAAGTTTGCCCAATGTTTAAGGGTCGAGGGTTTAATGGTTGAAGGATTAGGGTTTAAGGCATACTATCGAGGGTAGAGGGTTTAGGGTTGAAGGTTTAATGGATGAGGGTTGAGGATTTAGGGATGAGGTTTAAGGGATTAGGGTTTAAGGTATAGTGTCAAGGGTAGAGGGTTTAGGGTTTAAGGTTTAAGAGTTGAGAGGTGAGGCTTTAGAGATAGGGTTTAGGGTTTAAGTTATAGTGTCGAGGGTTGAGGATTTAGGGATAGGGTTTAGGATTTAAGTTTTAAGGGTTGAGGATTTAGGGATAGGGTTTAGGGTTTAAGGTTAAATGAGAGACCTAGATGGCTAAGGATGGATAAAGAGGTAGATAAGGAGTGACTGAGAAACTTAGAGAGGGGAGAGGTAGAGATGAGGGGGAGATAGAACTGAGAGATAGAGAGGTGAGGGGAGAGACAGAATAAAATGAGAGAGTGAAGTTGACAACTTGAGGGAAAGATGAGTAAGGAGGAGGGAGACAGGTGGAGAGGAAGGGAAATATCTAGAGGGCCCTGAGAGATATACAAGTGAGAGACCTACAACCTAGGGAGAGAGGGGTGAGAGAGATAGAGGAGAGATGGGAGTAAGGCGGATAGGGGAGGAGAGGGGTGGATAAGGGTTGAGGGTTTAAGGGTCAAGGGTTTAGGGTTTAAGGGTTGAGGGTTTAAGGCTTGAGGTATTAAGGGTCTAAGGGTTGAGGGATTAGGGTTTAAGGTATAGTGTCGAGGGTTGAAGCCTAATCCCTCAACCCTCGACACTATACCTTAAACCCCAAGGTTGAGGGATTAGGGTTTTAAGGTATTATGTCGAGGGTTGAGGGATTAGGGTTCAACCCTCGACACTATACCTTAGACCCTTAATACCTCAACCCTTCAACCCTCAACCCTTGACCCTTAAACCCTAAATCCTTAAACCCTTAACCCTTATCCACCCCTCTCCTCCCCTATCTGCCTCACCCCCATCTCTCCCCTATCTCTCTCACCCCTCTCCCTAGGTTGTAGGTCTCTCACTTGTATATCTCTCAGGGCTCTCTAGATATTTCCCTTCCTCTCCACCTCTCTCCCTCCTCCTTACCCATCCTTCCCTCAAGTTGTCAACTTCACTCTCTCATTTTATTCCATCTCTCCCCTCACCTCTCTATCTCTCACCTCTATCTCCCACTCACCTCTCTACCTCTCCCCTCTCTAGGTCTCTCAGTCATTCTTTGTCTGCCTTTACATTTGTCCTTAGTCATCTAGGTGTCTCACTTAACCTAAATACTAAACCCTATCCCTAAGGCCTCAACCCTCAACCCTTAAACCTTAAATCCTAAACCCTATCCCTAAACCCTCTACCCTCGACACTATACCTTATACCCTAATCCCTTAACCCTCAGCCCTAAAGCCTCAACCCTCAACCCTTAAACCTTAAACCATAAACCTTGTGTCTAAACCCTCTACACTCGACACTATGCCTTAAACCCTAATCCCTCAACTCTTAAACCCTTAATCCCTCAAACCTTAAACCCTTAAACCCTATATACCCTTTACACTTAACCTTGGACACTCAACCTTGAACATTATCCCTCAACCTTCAAACCTCTACCCTATACCCTCTACCCTAAACCCTAATCCCTCAACCCTCAATCCTCAACCCTAATCCCTCAACCCTCAACCCTAATTTTGATTTTCTTCCATTGATTCAACATCATTGTTGTTTTCCCCATCAGAAACCAATTTATTAAACAACTTGCTACCCATTGGTTGACTTGAACTACATATTCTGTTAGAAAAAGGGCATCTTTTATTTGTATCAATGTTGGTATTCATAAGCTGAAGAGCATTGATATTTTTCACACACCCTATTCTTTGAAATTTATTAACCTTAAATATGACTTGGATATGTAATTGAACACAACAAAATCTCCAATCTCCAACCCATGATGATTCACAAAATTTTCCCAACCTTGCCTAAATTCTAGTTTATTTATTATATACCCTCAACCCTAATCCCTCAACCCTTAGCCCTCATCCCTAAACCTTAAACACTATCCCTATTCCTAAACCCTCAACTCTCAACATTAAACCCTAATCCATCAACCCTAAACCCTAATCCCTCAACCCTAAACCCTATCCCTAAACCCTCAACCCTCAACACTATCCCTAAACCCTCAACCCTAAACCCTATCCCTAAACCCTCAACCCTAAACCCTATCCCTAAACCCTAAATCTATGTTTCTTGCTGTCCACCCTGCACTTAGGGGATGTATATTGTTATGAAATAGGCAAATAATCTCCCATTGTTTACTGGCTCGCGTTTTGTCCTGCTATAGATTAATCCATTAATATTTGTGCCTATCTCACCTTTGATAGCACCTTTACAATATCTCACCTATAGTTCCATTAGCTCATGTTCTATATCTCACTTATCTCTCCCCCTCACCTCTCTACCTCTCCCCTCTCTATGTCTCTCAGTCGCTCCTTGTCTACCTCAACCCTAAACCCTCGACCCTCAACCCTATCCCTAAACCATCAACCCTCAAACCTCAACCCTCAATGTCAAAACCTAATCCCTCAACCCTTAACTCTGATCCCTCGACCCTCAACCCTATCCCTAAACCCTAAACCTTAAAGTCTCAACCCTCAACCCTCAACGTCAAATCCTAATCCCTTAACCCTTCACTCTAATCCCTCAACCCTAAACCCTATCCCTAAACCCTCAACACTATACCTTAAACCCTAATCCCTCAACCCTCAACCCTAATCCGTCATCCCTCAACTCTAATCCCTCATCCCTAAACCCTAAACGCTATCCCTATTCCTAGACCCTCAACGGGCTCGATACTATACCTTAAACCCTAATCCCTTATCCCTAAACCCTCCAACCCTATCCCTAATCCTTATACCCTTGACCCTCAACCCTGTCCCAAAACCCTTAACCCTCGAACCTCAATGTACTCAACCCTCAATGTCAAACCCTAATCCCTCAACCCCTAACTTTGATCCCTCGACCCTCAATCCTATCCCTAAACCCTAAACCCTAAAGCCTCAACCCTAAAGCCTCAACATCAAATCATAATCCCTCAACCCTTCACTCTAATCCCTCAACCCTAAACCCTATCCCTAAACCCTCAACACTATACCTTAAACCCTAATCCCTCAATCCTCAACCCTAAACCTTATCCCTAAACCCTAATCTCTCAACCCTCAACCCTAATCCATCATCCCTCAACTCTAATCCCTCATCCCTAAACCCTAAATGCTATCCCTATTCCTAGACCCTCAACGGGCTCGATACTATACCTTAAACCCTAATCCCTTATCCCTAAACCCTCCAACCTTATCCCTAATCCGTATACCCTCGACACTCTACTTTAACCCTAATCCCTCAACCCTCAACCCTATCCCGAAACCCTTAACCCTCGAACCTCAATGTACTCAACCCTCAATGTCAAACCCTAATCCCTCAACCCTTAACTTTGATCCCTCGACCCTTAACCCTTAAAACTTGAACCCTAAACCCTAAACCCTCAACCCTCAACTCTCAACCCTCAACTCTCAACATTAAACCCTAATTCATCAACCCTAAACCCTAATCCCTCAAACCTAAACCCTATCCCTAAACCATCAACCCTCAACACTATACCTGAAACCCTAATCCCTATCCCCTAACCCTTAAAACTTTAACCCTATCCCTATACCCTCAACAATTGACACTATATCTTAAGCCTTAAACCCTCATCCCTAAAGCCTCAACCCTCAATCCTTAAACCTTCAACCCTAAACCTTATCCCTCATCTCTCTACCCTCGACACTCTAACCCTAATCTTGACATTAAACACTAATCTGTTAACCCTAAACCCTAATCCATCAACCCTAAACCCTAATTCATCAACCCTAAACCCTCAACCCTCAAAACTATACCTTAAACCCTAATCCATCAACCCTAAAACCTAATCCCTCAACCCTCAACCCTAAACACTATCAATAAACCCTCAACCCTAATCCCTCATCCCTAAACCCTAAATGCTATCCCTATTCCTAAACCCTCAACCCTCGACACTATACCTTAAACCCTAATCCCTTATCCCTAAACCCTAAACAATATCCCTCAACCCTTAACCCTTAAAAATTAAACTCTAAAACCTATCCATAAACCCTCAACGCTCAACACTATATTTTAAACCCCAATCCCTTAACCCTCAGCCCTAAAGCCTCAACCCTCAATTGTTAAACCTTCAACCCTACACCCTATCCCTAATCCCTCTACCCTCAATACTCTACTTTAACCCTAATCCCTTGACCATCAACCCTATCCCTAAACCCTAAACCCTCAACCCTCAACTCTCAACATTAAACCCTAATCCGTCAACCCTAAACCCTAATCCCTCAACCCTAAACCCTAATCCCTCAACCCTCAACCCTCAACACTATACCTTAAACCATAATCCCTCAACCCTAAACCCTAATCTCTCAACCATAAACCCTAAACCCAACAAAACTTCTTTGCCTTATGTTAGGTTGTTAAACCCATCATTTTTGACACTCTTCTCTTAAAGATATTTGAGTTGCAAGAATATGTCAGAAAAATGGCTATGAAATTTTTTAATGTTAGTAATGTTATATGGCATGTTTTTTTGGCCCCTCTGGGGTTCATTATGCCAATAGGTGTACACACTATGAGAAAAGCTTTGCATATGGTACATCCACAGTGATTAATTAATAGTTGAAATCAGAAGGATGATCATTATGAGAAAAGCTTTGCATTGGGGTACATCTATGTTTCTTGCTGCCCATCTCACACTTAGGGGAGGTATATTGTTATGAAATAGGCAAATAATATCCCATTGTTTATTGACTCTATCCCCAAGAACTACTAAACTATACCTTAAACCCTAATCTCTCAACCCTAAACTTTCAACCCTAAACCCTATCCCTAATCCCTCTACCCTCAACACTCTAACTTAACCCTAATCCCTCAACCCTTAACCCTAAACACTATCCCTAAAGCCTCAACCCTAAACCCTAATCCCTCAAGGTCCTAAACTCTAATCCCTTATGCCTAAACTCTAAATCCTATCCCTAAATGCTCAACCCTTATCCTTAAACCTTAATCACTCAATCCTTATCCACCCCTCTCCTCCCCTATCTAGCTCACTCCCATCTCTACCCTCCTCTACCCTCGACACTATACATACATACATATAGGCATACATAGATACATACATACATATAGGCATACATACATACATACATACATACATATAGGCATACATACATACATGATTAATAGCCTTGAACATAAAAAAATTTAAGTTGAACATAACGCGCTCGCGTTATTTCAAACATGAAAAACAACACAAACTTTTGTGGAAAAGGAAAAATGCAAAGAAAACAATAACGCAAGCACGTTATAATGTGAGTGCGTTATGTCTTGCTTTGGGAATCCCAAGCCTTGGGCTTGCGATTTGCTTTGGCTTTCCAATCCAAAGGCTTGGAGTGCCTTTTGAACAGTAACAGACATGTTTTTCCATATTCTTCAAGATTTCAAATAATTTCATTCGTGCTAACCCTTAGATTTGCACGTGTTTCAAGGTCAAACAAATCGAACACCAGGGTAATGTTAGGCTTTCTCTCAGCTATCTGACGATGTAATTTTTTTCACATTTTAACAATGTTAAGCCTTTCATCTTTAATTTCTTTTGTTTGTGTGTCCGTTTTTGGGCAAAAACCACTGTTTGGTCTTTTTTCCATTGTAAATTAACTATTTATTGAAATTTCAAAAAAATTACATATTTAGAAACTAGACTCCATTCTACAAATATTAAAAAAAGAAAAAAATGATTTTCGATTAGTTTTCAAAATTTATAGGGGTAGCACGGCCAAAATTTAGTTTTTTAGGATGTGTCAACTCTGAAGATCAGTAAAAAATCAAATATTCATCAAAAAATTATCAAAAAAATCGGGCATAAACTACATACTATTAGCTAGTTTATCACCAAAGCGATTTTAAAAATACCAAAAAAAAGTTGACCTTTTGAGGGAGCCACAAAACATGCTATGTTATGTTTTTTTGACAGAAACAACACCAATTTTTGTGGCTCCCTCTTTTGAACCCCTTAATCTATGCCATTTTAAAAAAAAATAGTAGTTTAGAAAGTAAACTCGGAGCACTATGAACATTGTTTTGGTTGCATCTCCAAATTTTGAGTGTAACTATGCTCAATTTCTCATCCAAGGCCAGTATTTCCTAATTTCAGAAAAAAAGTGGCCACTTAAGACCCCTTTTTGGCCCCCCATCTTCTTGCACTTACCCATATTCCCAAACACCACACCCTAGATAATTGATATAAGCTTCTATCCTTAGCTTCCAAAAAGCATAATTTGTTCTATTGGTTCCCAAATTTGCATGCATCAAGTCCTAAAGATTTGCCACTTCTTATACTCAGATTCAATGAGAGATTCAGCCAACAGAGTGGGAGATTACCTCCTATCTCCCTTGCACTTCAGGTTCTTCCGTACCTAGGGGTATTCCCTTATTCATAATCCAAAGATATAACTTTTCAATACCAGGTAGAATGTTCTCATGTATGCACCAAGATTTGTAAGATTAACCCTAGACTAGCAATATTATTGGATTATCTCCACTGGTTAAATGTGAGAACATGCATCATCTATACCTAAACAAAATTAAACATAAAATGGTTTGTATGATTTGTTTCTTAAACTATTAGGTTTCTTAGAACTTTGGGCAAATAGATTCTAGATCGGTGCTTTATCTTGTTAGCAAAGTCAGACTCAACAATATAAATGTTTCCTTATGACAACAAAGCTTCATATCCAGAGGACCCAAAATAAAAATATTACTACCTTACACTAACATGCCCAAGAAAGAGAATCATCTATGACCATATTTCACTAATCCCTTGATATTACACACTTTCCTCCATATCTGATCAAAAGAAAATTTAATCTACTCCTTGAGTAAATGCAGAAAATCAGACATGCAACACAACAAATATGCATTGAAGAACCTAAAAACCCTTAGCAATTTTGTTCAAAAGAAAAATGCTAATACCCAAGGAGATAGTCATAAACAATCCACACAGAATGTGATATTCATATAACTCAAGCTGGAAAGAAAAGTTATCATTCAGAAATTGTTCATTTACACAGTGAAATATGCCTCTACAACCCAAAATCCAGTCACCATTTCCTTCAGAAAGTTACTTCCCAAATGTGTGAACACCTTGTATCCATGGCCCAAAAGAATCCCCCCAAAATGGAATAGCATGCTCCTTTTTAAAACATAAGTACCTGTTGCCCTAGAAATTATTACATTATGGTGGTTAGGTGAGTTTTTACATTACAAGCTATCACCAACAAGCCTAGGGAAATTAATTCAAACATTACAAAATAAAAGAGGAGAAGATAGTAAAAATTGGAGCTAACAAAGACCATTGGAGATACTTTTCTAATTTATTTTCCCTTTTGGCATGTCCACCTCTTATTTTGTAGCTACCAGACACCAACTTTTTCTTCAAACCTCTGTTTTCACACTGTCGCAATCACACATTTAGAGGGCTTCTCATCCTCCTGCAAAGTTGTGATATGAGGCCACGTGGCCGCTCAATGGTGCTCCTTCATCACACTCATCCCTTTAAAAGCACAGAGAATAAAATGCAGCAACTTCACAGACCATACTTGTCCAATTCATTTTTTATTACTGGGTCATTTTTTGACAATGTTGGGCATTTTTATGGCTGCAGGCACCCAAAATTCATCCCGGACATGAATAAAATCACCTCCTAGGCATTAGGAATGGTCAGTGGATGAATTCAGACCATGAATCATCAATTCTAAGCTCAAAAAGACCCCCAAAATCTTGCCAAAAAGCCAAAAAAGTGAAGACAACCATTCAGCCAAAACTCTCTGCTCAAATCCAACCAAAAACTCCATAAACGCCTCCATTTGTGAGATAGTAGACCAAATCTGAATGCCCAGGAGTAATTTTGAGCAATAAATTGTGCAAGAAGAGGCTTATCGCACTGTCATAGCCATGAGGAGAGGAGGAAAGGGTTGTGTGCTCATGCGATAAGCTCCAATATACCTCCGTTTTGCCTTTATTAAAACATAAACATTATAAACCAATGTTTATTTTGAAATATTTTCTCATTAAAATATTACTTTTGCCCATTAATATTTCAAAACCTGCACTTTTCAACTTTGGAGAATAACAATTAATTAATTCCTCCTCCCAGGCAAATGGTGCATTTCCATTGTGGGCACACTAGGTATCCAGAGGCCATGAAAATTTGTGTAGCATCATTATCAATTATTTAGAGCATACCCATTTCCTCAAAACTTGCATTTCCAAAAGAATTTCAACACCTCCTTTGTAAACTGGTCTGCCAGACATGTTCGTCACAATCAAAACACATTAAAATACTACATCATATGGACTCTGATTTTGATGAAATTGGAATCTAGAGACATTTTAGACCAAAAGGAGAAATGGGTCGCCTTCAGAATTGTGAAATTTGCAAATTTCTGGAACACCAAATCTAGCCCAGTTGCAGTCAGAAAAGCATTAACTAGCCCATCAAAACTTATCCTGGAAGTACGAAACTGAACAGGCATATTACATGTACCAAGAAACATTGTACCATATGGATTTGAAAGATGACCACCGAGTTGCAAGATTTTAATTGGCGAAGGTGGGCTCCGGTGTATATTGAGCAATATGTTGACCTAGCCTCTGTCGACACATCGAGAAGATATAGACATTTCAAATTTGCAAAATTTGAGGGTGCCATCAGTGGCTCATGTTTGGGGATGCATGCCTCCTACAGGCATGGCAAGATTCTAGTTATATCTGGGATGTGGACCATGTGCCAAATCCACTGGGCTGCTATGTAACTGCTCCATCTTTCATCAAAATTCATACCTTCAATTTTCATTTGGTGGCCCTGGGCCACAAAAAATGAAAAACTAGTATTTGCCTCTATTGAACACCATATTCTCAGTAGGCTACTTCAAGACCAGTCTGAAAACATATTTGCAAATTGCTTGCTCACTAATATTTTTACTAACACTTGTCATCACACCAATGCAATCGTCACTGCTACCATGAAAAATCTACAATTTGAAATCAGAAAGCAAGTGAAAAGCACCATCAAATGGCAAGCACAGATCACTATCATATATTACTGAATATCCCTCCCACTGATCTAAAAAATAAACTGCTTCATAACCTAGTGAATAACAAGCATCACAAGATCTAACTTCATTCCTCATTTCCATATTGAAACTGAAATCTTCATAAAATATCTTTGATGACCCCTGATGTAGGTTAACCCTATCACACATCAACTCCAAATCAGAAAAAAAAAATAAGACTCATACACAACCAATGAATTGACACCTAGAGTTTGCCCTCTTTCAAGCAACAAGTCACCTTCTTTATTGAACATGAAATACTCATACACAGGCAACATCTTCACTTCCTTTGTTGAACACCGACCCTCACATTCATATAAACCTTTCAACCTTTTAGAAACATCTTCATATCCCTCATTATTGTGCTCAACAATTTCATCATTAAACTCCACCTGGAATGCTTCAAAAGAAGGCTTGAGAAATTCAGAATATAGCCCAATGTCAAAAGCTTCATAGTCACCCTTACCATGGATATCAAAGTCAATACTATCCTTTGTTGTATCAATATGAACATCTGAAACTTGTCCATTTACATCGGAATAATGACCCTGATTTTCCTTTTCACCAAAGAATTCATGATTAAAAGTAACATTTCCACTTCTGCATTGTACAAATGATTATCATCATCAAGAAAACATTCATATTCAACATCTACACATATTTCATCACCCAAGGGTTTCACACATGAGTCTATAAATTTTGACAAGTATCAACACATTTTTTGTTATTATGCAAATCAGTATTCTCCTCATTTAAAGTGAAAATTTCCATATCTACTTCATACAAAGAATCATTTACAGTTGGAACATCATCATGTTTATGATAAGTTGAGATATCAAACCTCACACCTGTGCATTCCTGTGGTTCTTTAATGACAACATTACTGCAAGAAGTAACCTCATGTATATCTCTACAATCTATATCTACACATTCTTCTCTTGTGGGCTGATTACAAACTTTATTTTCTTTATTACGGACCTGATCTTCATGTTGTATCATGAGCTCCTCATCTTTATGCATTATGCCACGACTTTGCTCAATAATATGACTACTATCAATATTCTAAGACATAACTCTTCCTACATAATCATCTCTGGCTTTTTCCATAATCCCAATCCAAGCAAATATCTAACCAAGATTTTTAGGCTTCAATTCTTCAGGCAAAGTGCTCAAACCTGATTCATAAACTTCACAGAACAAATCAATACATGAAGAATTCTTAGGTCTACACAATACTCTGGAATTTCCATTAAAATCTTCATGAATCATGTGTACAGAGCATAGGGTGATTCCCCATCCTATTTCTCCAAATCAAGCAATGATTGAACAAAAAACTTAGGATCAATAGTACTTGCATTTTGTTCACTAGTTGTTTGAAACTATCCGTGATTCACATGAGGCAATGATGAACAAACTGGAACAATAGGAATACGCTCACCTTGAAAACTATTATGATTCTTTTTTTACATTACTGATCTGCATAAGATACTTTGCAATAACTAACACTTGCAGACATGTATCCTATTGGCATTCCATATTTTTGATTATTTTCAATGTCCATTGCAATTGCAAAGTCTTGATGAAGTGTAGCAGGTCCCTTATCTCTGAGCAAATAACTCATTTCCTCATAAAATGCAGCCAAATAGATTGCCAAACATAATGCATCATTTGGCCTCATATATTCTGGAATACGTTTGAGTAGTTTTGAAAATCTTAGGTTGAAGGTTGGGACCAACTCATCATCTTCTTTTTGAATGTTCATGAATTGATTAACTAATGAAATCACATTAGTCCTTTCACCAAATTGTTCAAGAAATACAACTTTGAGCTCCACCCATGAAGAAATAGAACATTCAGGCGAGAATGAAATCCATTCTCTAGCATTATCCTTTAATGATTGACCAAAAAGTTTCATGACAACATCTTTAGCCTTAGTCTCAAAATCATCCATTAAGTCACAAAAAACTTGTAGACGCCTATTTGCAGATTCAAAATTATTTCCACTATACTTTGGTAGGCATTTTATGATCTCACTAGGGATAGTATTTTAGTAACCATCAATACCATTGAAATTTAGGGCCTTGTATCTTTCAATAGACAATAACCTTTTTTGAGAACATGGCAAAGATTGTTGTTCTAATCTAACCATTTTGAATGAAAAAGATGAAGTACCTGGGAATATGTTGCAGCTCCAAACAGGTTCAATAACAGAGTCGCTGATTCACCAAAGAGGACAAAACATTGAGAAGGCAATTATATTTTTGGATTCACGTCACCAGCAGAGGACCATACAATCTTCCTTTGATTATGCTGCAACAAAAGTAAGTAGAGATGCCACCCTCCAAAGGGAATGATAAAACATCGTTCATGTGCTAACTCTACACACCTGTGACAAAGGTTAGCACTAGTTCTTCAGAGACTCCATGGTAAGATTTAACAATGTCCCCAATGGAGTCACCAGTTCTATTGGTTCCCAAATCTGCATGCATCAAGTCCTAAAGATTTGCCATTTCTTATACTCAGATTCAATGAGAGATTCAACCAACAGAGTGGGAGATTACCTCCTATCTCCCCTACACTTCAGGTTCTATTGCAGCTAGGGGTTATTCCCTTACTCATAATCCATAGATATAACTTTTCAATACTAGGCAGAATGTTCTCATGTATGCACCAAGATTTGTAAGATTAACTCTAGACTGGCAATATTCTTGGATTATCTCCACTGGTTAAATGTGAGAACATGCAACATCTAGAAACCTAAACAAAATAAAACATAAAATGGTTTGTATGATTTGTTTCTTAAACTATTGGGTTTCCTAGACCTTTGGGCAAACAGATTCTAGATCGGTGCTTTATTTGGGCAGCAGAGTCAGACTCAATAATATAAATGTTTCCTTAACACAACAAAGCTTCATATCCAGAGGACCCAAACTAAAAATATTATTGCCTTACAATAACATGTCTAAGAAAAAGAATCATCTATGACAATACTTCGCTAATCCCTTGATATTACACACTTTCCTCCATATTTGATCAAAAGAAAATTTAATCTACTCCTTGAGTAAATGCAAAAAATCAGACATGCAACACAACAAATGTGCATTGAAGAACCCAGAAACCCTTCGTAATTTTTTTCAAAAGAAAAATGCTAATACGCAAGGAGGCAGTCATAAACAATCCACAAAGAATGTGTTATTCATATAACTCAACCTGGAAAGAAAAGTTATCATTCAGAAATTGTTCATTTACACAACAACCCAAAATCCAGTCACCATTTCCTTTAGAAAGCTACTTCCCAAATGTGTGGACACCTTGTATCCATGGCCCAGAAGAATCCCCCCCCCCAAAAAAATGGAACATCATGCTCCTTTTTAGGACACAAGAACCTGCTGCCCTAGAAATTATTGCATTATGGCAGTTAGGTGAGTTTTTACATTACAAGCTACCGCCAACAAGCCTGGGGAAATTAATTCAAACATTACAAAATAAAAGAGGAGAAGACAATAAAAGTTGGAGCTAACAAAGACCATTGGAGATACTTTTCTAATTTATTTTCCCTTTTGACATGTCCACCTCTTATTTTTTAGCTACCGGACACCAACTTTGTCTTCAAACCTTTGTTTTCACACTGTCACAGTCACACATTTAGAGGGCTTCTCATCCTCTTGCGAAGCTGCGATATAAGGCCACGTGGCCTCTCAATGGCGCTCCTTCATCACACTCAGCCCTTTAAAAACACAAAGAATAAAATGCAGTAACTTTGCAGACCAAACTTGTCCAATTCATTTTTTATTGTTGGGTCATTTTTTGACAATGTTGGCCATTTTTGTGGCTACAGGCACCCAAAATTCATCCCGGACATGAATAAAATCACCTCCCAGGATTTAGGAATGGTCAATGGATGAATTTAGATCATGAATCATCAATTCTAAGCTCAAAAAGACCCCTTTGCCGAAAAACCAAAAACGTGAAGACAACCATTCAGCCAAAACTCTCTACTCAAATCTAACCTAAAACTCTATAAACACCTGCATTTGTGAGATAGCAGACCAAATTTGAATGCTTAGGAGTAATTTTGACCAAGAAATTATGCAGGAAGAGGCTTATTACACTGTCATAGCCATGAGGAGAGGAGGAATGGGCTGTACGCTCATGCGATAAGCCCCAATATACCTCGGTTTTGCCTTTATTAAAACATAAACATTATAAACCAATGTTTGTTTTGAAATATTTCCTCATTAAAATATTACTTTTGCTCATAAATATTTCAAAACCTGCACTTTTCAACTTTGGAGAATAATAATTAATTAATTCCTTGTCCCGAGTAAATGGTGCATTTCCACTGTGGGCACACTGGGTATCCAGAGGCCTTGAAAATTTGTGTAGGGCCATTGTCAATTATTTAGAGCATACCCATTTCCTCAAAACTCGCATTGCTGAAAGAATTTCAAGACCTCCTTTGTAAATTGGCCTACCAGACATGTTCTCCGCAATCAAAACACCTTAAAATACTGCATCATATGGACTCCTATTTTGATGAAACTAGAACTGGAGATGTTTTAGACCAAAATGAGAAATGGGTCACCTTTAGAATTATGAAATTTGCAACTTTCTAGAACACCAAATCTAGCCCGGTTGTAGCCAGAAAAACATTAAATAGCCCATCAAAACTCATCCTAGAAATGCGAAACTAAACATACATATTACCACATGTACCAAGAAACATTTTACCATACAAATTTGCAAGATGACCATTGAGTTTCAATATTTTAATCAGCGAAGGTGGGCTCTGGGGTAGATTGAGCAGTATGTTGACCTAGCCTCTCTCGACACATTGAGAAGAGATAGGCACTTCAAATTTGCAAAATTTGAGAGTGTCATCATGTTCCATCAAACCTAGGAATGTTACTAGATCTATTTTGTGCCATCCCAGACCTTCCTCAAGTAGTTAAGCTTCCCTCAGAGGAACTTGGCTCTGATACCAATTGTTGAACACACCAAGATACTAAGAGGGGGGCGAATCAGTATCTAAGAAATTTTCACTTTTAACAATTTTAACTTATCCAGAGTAGATCAAAACTTAATCATTACAACATCAACATGAAATATTAACACAATGCACATTAACACATAACACCAAATTTACATGGAAAACCCTAGAAGGGAAAAACCACGGTGAGGATTAACTCACAATATATGAAGCTCAAATAATAACTTTGTTTTAGGGGATATAACCCAAGGAAGCTTCTACTCCCTAAGTAACTATGATTTAGGGTCACTCCCAAGGAAACTTCTACTCTTTGAATACTTTTTTTAGGGTCACTCCCAAGGAAGCTACTACTCACTGAAATGAGAACACACTTACAAAAGATTACAGTATGACAGTCTTTCTATTATCTGAAAACTGACATTGAAACTCACACTTTTGATGATTGTACTTCTACCTCTTCACACTTTCCTCTGAAGATATGATCAGAAACGCACACTTTATACTTGATCACTATTACAAATATGTCTTTAAGATGAATCCAATCAACATCAACAACTTCTGCTCTTTCTCCTTCAGTTGCACATCAATAATGCATTTATTTTTCTTTTTATATGCTTGCAAACTTTTCAATCAACTTGCAATCACACCACTCCTCACTCAATTTGATTCACTATTTATACATGATATTACATTGATTACATTGCTTGTCATCCAGATACATGAAAAATACATTTACAAGTCAGCTAGACAACACACAATATGAAATGTGTAGAAGGTAGGTCCTAAGTGAAACCACACGTTACACCAGCAGAAGATCCAAGCCTTGTAGACCCCAACACTTGCTTAACCAGGTCCAAAACATCCTTCATAGCTTCAAAAAGAAAGGAATTACATCCGCACACTCCGTTCATTTGGAAAAAAGTAGTTTTAAGGAAAACAAATGAAGACTTGAAGTATAATGCCCACATCCACTTGAAAACCTTGTACCGTATTGGAAACAAAAAAGATCTTCTTGAAACATTTCCAGATGAGTCCACATGACTCATAAAACATCCCCAAACACTCCTTTGCCACCGCACATCAGATAATTGTGCCAATTAGCTTCAATCATTAACTCTGAGAACAATCTTTCATTCAAAACACACTGCAACATGTTGTCATTTGAAAAACTAAGCTGTGGACCACCAAGAACTTTGAAACTGAAAGGAAGCATGTAATACACATCCATAAACATGTCCTCAAAACTACTAGGGCAATCATTCATTTTCAGAGGAATGCAGAGCATTCCAACAGGCCTTCAATACTAGCATACTCTGCCAGAATACATGTTGGTACTTTATCATGCATAACTTTCACATTGGAAGGACAAATGATCTAAAAACTTGGAATTATCACCTTCACTGCATCTAGAACACAATTCCAAAACTGCATGGCCATATTTGCAAATGTGGAGGAATGCAGAACATTCCATTGTCCTGTACAAAACATCTTCACAAAGGTGACATTGTCTAAAAACAATCAACAACAAAACACTCTTTTGGTAATGCAATCATCATGGAACTTGGATCATACATACTACAGGCCATCAGTAGCATCAACAACACATTTGATTATCTTTGTGCTTCTAAATCCCATCTTAATATGAACTATCTCTTCTCCCTTCTTTTGTTGAATGGGACATGATATTCAACCATGAGTTGTATCATCTTTTCTTGTTGGATGGGACATGACATCCAACCATGAACTCTATCTTCTTCTTTTTCTCTTCTTCTCACCAAATCTTCTTCTTTTTCTCTTCTTCTCTTGTTGGATGGGACATGACATCCAACCATGAACTCTATCTTCTTCTTTTGCTCTTCTTCTCACCAAATCTTCTTCTTTTTCTCTTCTTCTCTTGTTGGATGGGACATGACATCCAACCATGAACTCTATCTTCTTCTTTTGCTCTTCTTCTCACCAAATCTTCTTCTTTTTCTCTTCTTCTCTTGTTGGATGGGACATGACATCCAACCATGAACACCATCACACCACCATGATAGTGTTGACACTAGTAACAGTGTTAACATCAATGACAACCCTAAGAACCATATGTGTAACAATATTGATATTTCCATGTGTTCCACATGTGAAATCCTTTGTTACATATATGATTTTGATAGCTTCACAACTCTCATGGGAATATATCCTTCGATATTAGATGATCTCACTAAATTCATAGATAATAATAAATATGATGCATCATTTAGTACTGATGACTTCAATATGTTAGATGAAGCTCTAGATGAATTTATCTCTATTAGACATTCTATTATGACTCCTATTGCTAAAGGTCAAGATCGTGCCCTAGATCTAGTCTCTAATACAGGTGATGGTAACTTAGTTTTACCTTATGATCTCTCTCCCAAAGTTGTTCCCACTTATGAGGACATTTTGGCGCAAGAGGATGAAATCATTGGCACATCCCTTAACATCACCCTACCCTCTATTCATTCTGATACTCTCCCTTTGAAGGATGAAGCATTAGTGAATGAAGAACCCCCTCTAATGAAGAACACTCCATGGATAGATAATGAGCATTCATCTAAATCTATCCCTACCATAGTGCATGAAGTCTCTATGGATCATCCTATCTATCTTCCTCCTTTAGTTGAATATTCAAGTACCTTGGATATTACTAAGGAAGTGAAGACCCTTAATCTCCCTCAATTTGGATACCTCTCCTTTGGTTGCATGTTCTTTGAACATCACTAAATATACAATCATCAACAATTCCCTTAACAATACCTTACCTTCCCTTTGTTCCAATGCTCTCCCTTTGAAAGATGAAGCATTGGTGGTTGAAGAAATGTCTCTCACATTAAATCCTTTAGGGATGGATGTTGAACTCAATCAAAGTGAAAACAATGTTAATTTAATTATCATTAATAGATTTATTCCACCTACTAATGGGATTGTGAATAAGTGTACTAATGCTAATACAATATCAACAAGTTCAAGACTAAATATGATATATCTTGAGATGATAGACATGGATTATCCACCAAGAAATATCCCATTGTTCACCAGGTAAGTATTTCTCCCTCCTTAAGCCACACTCATTGTAGCACCTATTTTAGTTTCTCTCAAGAGTGGCCTCCTCCTAGATATATATTGATAATGTTGTGTTGTGTTCCCCCGTGTTGTGTTATTTGTTGTTTAGGTCTCTTTGGCTGACCCTTGATACTCTTGTAAGGTCAAGAATGCTAGGAGACCACCTCTATTATTACCATTCTTCTATTTGTTTCTACATTCTTCTACCTCTTCTCTCCTCTATTTTATTGTTGTGTGTTGTGCCTTGGGGACATAGCATTGTGGAAGATGTCTTGGGGGCATCCTCCTACATGGTGCTCCTAAGGCACTTGGTTCTCCTCTCTTATTTTTATTGTTTAAATACTTCAGTCATTCTACCTAGGCAGAGGATGATGAAAACAAACAAATACTGATAAGGACCATGTGTCCCTTTAGCGAGCAAGCAAAAATGGATCTAGTCCATATATGAAGATGGGGTTGATATATATATCTGATGCTTGACTAGTAGAATCACTCTGTGTGATGTATCATGTTGACATATCTCTTGTAACCAACATTTTCAATACACTCAATTTGCTTCAATGCACTTTGGTTGGTTTTGTATCTCACATTGATGTTACACTTAGTTCTAAGATATCTATAGTATAGCCCAATGACTATACTCAGTTCCAAACTTGCAAGTGTAGATTTGGTCTTTGATGTGATCTAATATATGATTTATGCATAGATTTCATTAATTTTGTTATTATATTAGAGTAAGATTTTCTAACCTTATCTCTTGTTGATTATCTTCACAAATAGTATCTATGTGTTTGTGGGAACATTTAGCGATTGTGGCACATGTCACCTTTGAGAGCATGGGCTTTGCAAGAGCTCTTGTTCACTTGCATGTTTTCACTCTACCTTAATGTGCTTGATACCGGCAAGTGCAATCAACCACCTTAAGGTGGGGGCATATATAATGGCATCTGTCTAATTACTTTTACATTGATAAAGCATATTTGAAATCCCTCATCGCAAGGTAGGATGGTGTATCTCTTGAGTTAGTGCACATCCTTTTAAAAAGCAAGAAAAAATCCCTCATCACGAGGCAGGTTTATGTATCTCTTGAGCTAGTGCATATCCTTTTATACAAAGCCCTTCTACGGAAGGCAGGATGGTGTATATCGTGAGCTAGTGCACATCCTTTTATACAAAGTCCTCTGCGGAGGCATTGTGGGTCTTGATTCACTCACCCTTAAGCATGTCTTTAGTAGTTGTGGTAGCATAACTCAACTCTCAGGTGTGTTTGGTATGTTTTAGATGGTGGGACTTAGTAATAAGCTCCTTCCCATCACCCGTGTTTGCCATGTATAAGATGTATAGTATGTAGATGGAATACTATGCGGCGTTCATGTATTCTATGTGTCTTCCTTGCGTGTTTGTTGTGTCTTCCTCCAAGTGTGGTCTAAAGGTGCGTAGCGATGAACTTCCTCCACATTTGGGTTTTTGTTTGGTGTGTCTTCCTCCTAGTGTGGTCTAAAGGCATGTAGTGATGAGCTCCCTCTGCCCCCTAGTTTAGGATTTGTTTTAGTTGATTAAATCAATGTATACTTCATGTATTTCATGACTGCTCTCATGTCTTCTTCATGTATTGGGTGCTTCCACTGTATTCTCTATGTTTTGTGTGCTTCTTATTGTCTTCCTTGTGTCTTACATGTCTTCCATGTGTTTTCCAGTGCTTACCTGAGATTAGGGGTTAGAAATAGTCCCCCAACCTTTGGGTATGCCTTAACTCTATGTGCTTGGCATGTTTAATGTGCTTCGATCATACTTTAATGCATGTATATAATCGTAAGATGATACATACATTAAAGTGGGGGCTAAATGTTATGGAGTAAAAAGTTTCCCTTTGCCTTTTTACCTCCTAGTTTAGCTCCCAAGTCCTTGTGTTTACACTTTGCAAGTTTAATACTAATCCCAGAGCAAATTCCCCTGAAACCCATGTCAAATGGAACTTAGGGGCCTATTCTAATCCTTAATCAAGACCAAATTAGGGCCTTGGGACTTGGGTGCCTAATTTGCTAGGATGAAAATTAAAGTGTGTCAGCTTAGAGTGTGTTAGGTTGGGCCATCTCAAAACGTTTCCCTCTGTCATCCTCTTCAATTTAAATTATGAATGTTAGTAGGAAAGCATATATAAGTGAGTTTATTATTTCATTTTACACCTAGATGGATAATGAAAACTTGTGATATTGAGCAAAGAGATTTCAAGGCCTTCATTGTGTTTCAGAGCAAAATTGTGTTGTTATTGTGTTTGTTTGTTGCAGATTTGGCTTCATCAATCCATCTCCTCATGGTGTGAAAGATATTCATCTCCGTGAGGGATTCACCTCTAAGGTGACATCAATTTGTGTTTCAACTATTTCATTTCATCATTGGATTTGGCCTTTGCCTTCCTTGGGCATCCACACTATTTAACAACAATGTTGGAAGAATTTAATGTCCTTCTCGGGCTTGACCAATGCAATCTCCTAAACACCACAACCCCCAACCCCCTTTCTTTGTGATTTTTGGTTACAAGTGCGGGAGTTGGAAAAGTACACATGTAGAGAAGTAGTTTGAAGGATAAGGATTCAGGATCTAGAAGAAACTTGTTGATATTCCTTCCTCCTAGACTAGGGCTCCTGACCTATAGTCCTCTCAATAGGCTTGGCCCCAAACTTAGGATTTGGATACAATCTGACACATCTCTCTGCTCCAAATCTATAGAAAAACTACCATATTAGACTTGGGTGCCCGCCCTGTTGTCCACAAAATTTCTGTTTCTAAAAACTCAACTTCTGGTATGTTTATGATCATCCCTGAATATCTTCCTGTATGGTTTCCTATAGCATTCAATCTATTTGTACTCGATTACAATATAATTAAGGTTTGAGGCTTATTTGATCTAGGGTTTGACAAATCTCTCAATCTAATCTATCTTTCCATGTCATTCCTAAGCACATAAACCTATAGCTGAGTCATCATTCATCTGTAGTGACTTGGCTTAGTTTCAGTGATAACTTTAAGAAACCCCTCCTAAAAAAAGATATAAAATCCTAATGAATCTTCCATTTTTTTGAAAAAAATATTAATTTCTATTGGAGAATCTTTCCTTTTTTTTGAAAAAAATATTTAATTTTATTGGCGAATTTTTTAAATCACTAGAAATTTGTAGAAAATCTTGGCGAATCTTGACAAAAAATAGGAAAATGCATTAATTACCATGGCAAATCCTTCCTAAAAAAATAAATTAAATTCCTATGGAAAATTAAAGGCTTAAAGGTGGCATTGATTGACTAGTTTAAGGTGTAGTGCTCATGTCTTTAATTCCTTAATATTTTAAATCAGCCCTAAATTATTTTTCACCACCATTGATTTTATTTATAATCTAATGGTTTGGATTCTATTCTGTGGACCAAAATGTACCTATGGAGTTCTAATGCCCATGGGGCTATTTTATTTATAATCTAATGGTTTGGATTCTATTCTGTGGACCAAAATGTACCTATGGAGTTCTAATGCCCATGGGGCCCAAAATTACATTTGGGACATTGATCTTAAGGGAGATCAACAGTCCATATGCAATTTTAGGCCCCATGGACATTGGAGCTCTGTGGGTACATTTTAGCCCATGGAATTTAACCCTACATGTTAGATTATAAATTGAGATCAATGATGCAAATACAATTTTGGGCTCGATGGGCATTGGAGCTCCATGGGTACATTTTAACACATGGAATACAACCATAGTTGTTAGATTATAAATAAAATTAATGATGGTGATTAAAAATTGGTGATATGGTCCTAAAGTAACTAATAATTATATAATATTATTGGTGAATTAATTTCATTTTCTACTAAAACTTATAAAATTTAGGCAAACTTGATCTAATTAGGTATCGAATATTGTGGCAAATTTTTGAGTTTAAAATTTTAATAAAATAAATATTCTGGTGATTTAACTAGGACTAAAATAAAATTTTGTAAAAATGTGGTGATTCAGGTCACCTTATAGCTTGTACTATTAGCCAAATTTTGAATCCCTAATTTCAACTATTAGCCAATTGGCGAATATTAGCCACTAAAAAAATCACTGCTCAGTTTTTGTCCTTGAATGTTATTGTGAAAGGAGGGTTTGATTTGAAATACTTAAACACCATTCATCCATCTTCCCACTTTTCATGCATAACAAATATATGACAAAATCCCCTTTCCTTTATGTTTTTATGGATGTCCATGTATCCTATTCCAAAGATCCCACTTTGGCACAGGTAGAGAAGATGCAAGCAAAGGTTGTGGAATTTGGCTTTACACCAACCAATTGCATTTCCTTGAAAGTTTCCAAAGCCTTATCAACAAATCCATTTTGTGTATATCTTGCAATCATTGCATTCCATGAGATGGCATCTCTTTGAGGTGTTCTGTCAAATAGTTCATGTGCCTTGTCTATGCTTCCACACTTTGCATAGATGTCGACTAGGGTAGTTGCAACTATAGTATTTGACAAAATCCCCCTTCCTTTATGTTTTGATGGATGTCCATGTACCATGTTCCAAAGATCCCATTTTGGCACAGGCAGAGAGGATGTAGACAAAGGTTGTGGAATTTGGATTTACACCTGCCAATTGCATTTGGTTGAAATTTCTAAAGCCTTATTAACAAATCCATTTTGTGCATATCTTGCAATCATTGCATTCCATGAGATGGCATATCTTTGAGGTGTTCTATCAAATAGTTCACGTGACTTGTCTTTGCTTCCACACTTTGCAATAGAAGTGAAATTTTGCATTACACACCTCTTGGGGCCGAACAAACTATGAAAACATTTTGGGGTGGGCACGTGAATGCTAGAGGAGGTGTCTTTTTGGTGGTAAATCTTACTGGTCATTCTCAACTACACCAGATGGAGACAGTCTCTTAAGAGCCCTAAGACAAAAAAGGTGCTAAACTTTGGAGCAACTATTTTCTCAAATTGTGATACCTAAGAATATCTTCTTTGCATGTATAGGTGTATTTCAAGTCCACCTACAAATACCTATCTCAATTTTTTCTAAATCAATTTTGTTTGCCTATGGTGGAAAGGAACACAATGTTCCAAAATGCTTCAGTTTCATCTAGTGGAAAGGTGTTAGGAGTGAAATATTGCATTATGTACCTTCTAGGACCGAACAGACTATGCCAACACATTGGTGTGGGTGGGTGAATGCTAGGGGAGGTTTCATTTTGTACCCCAAGTGTCATAGTCATTCTAGACTACGGGCTTCTGACAAAGTCTCTTAAGATCCCTAAGAGAAAAAAATTTCCAAACTATGACGGAGTAGGTCTCAAAATCTGTGGCACCTGACAATGTTTTGTTTGGACCTACAAGTGCATGTGGGGTCCATCCACAATAACCTCTTTTAGTTTTTGTCAAGTCCAAGCCGTTTGATTGTTCCAAAATTAAATGCATTCTTGCAAAATGCATGAGTAGCATTCAACACAACCTTTCTAGAAGCCATATTTTTCATTCTATGCCTTATGGGGCTGAACAAACTATGCCAACATGTCTGGTGGGTGGGTGAATGCTAAGGGAGGTCGTGTTTCATACCCCAAGTGTCCCAATCATTTTAGGACACTTGGGGTATGAAACACGACCTCCCCTAGCATTCACCCACCCACCCAAACATGTTGGCACAGTTTGTTCAGCCCTAGGAGGTGAAAAAACATAAAAGTATGGCTTCTAGCAAGGTTATGCTAAATGCCACTGATACATTTTGCAAGAATACATTTAATTTCAGTATGGTCAAATGGTTTGGAGTTGAAAAAAATTGAGAGAGGTTATTGTGGATGGATCAGACATGCACTTGTAGGTCTAAATGGAACATTCCCAGGTGCCATGGACTCTGAGAACTACTCTGTCAAATATTGGCAGTTTTTGGCTCTCAGGTCTCTTAAGTGACTTTACCAAAAGTCTATAGTCCAAAATTATTGGGAAACTTGGGGTATGAAATGATACCTCCCATAAAATTCAGCCTCCCACCCTGACATGTTGGTGTAGTCTGTTCAGCCCAGGAGGTGCGGAATGCAAAATCTCACTCCTAGCACCTTTCCACTAGATGAAATTAAAGTATTTTGGAACATTGCATTCATTGCCACCACAAGAAAACAAAATTGACTTATAAAAACTAAGATAGGTATTTGTAGGTGGACTTGACATCCACCTATACATGCAAAGAAGATATTCTTAGGTGTCACGATTTAAGAGAACATTACTCCCTCTTGCTCAAACAAACTCACATCAAATTACAAACTCACAAATTGTAGCTCAAACAATATATGGAACACAAACAGACTTATATTTCATTATTCAATTCAAGATTATATACATAAATCTCTACAATCAAGCTACAATAGTTTTTACCAAAACTCACCTGCTACAGTCTTCATGTCCTCTCACAACTACATAATCTGCCTTGTCATTTCATCATCCCTCAAATAGATGCACACTCTCTACTTTGGCTTCACAACACTCAATATTATTCTATTCTTCTCATGCTAACACCTCCTCAATTCCTTTTTACAATCTCCTCTATCTCCTAGAGTAGCCCTTATAGCAACATCCCATTCCTTTATTCACTCTACCTTCATCTATCTGGATGACCCCTTCACTAGGCTGGCAACACATTCAAATTGGTATTGTTCTCTATTTCCTTCCTTCTACTTGGAAACTCCTACCTCTCCATTCTCCCACACTTTTCCTCAGCTCATGAGGCATCCCACATTCCCTGCTGTCAAAAATATATAAACTTACCACAAAACTTTGTGATCATTTGTTGTTTTTTGTTGATACCTAAAATTGACATGTCTTGTGACATCACCTTGTCGATACATAACTTGAGACACCTTATGACACAATTTTTCCTAGGGCCCTTTCATAATCCCTTTCATCACCTAATTAGTTAAATAAATTATTTTTATTTAACTAATCTCTTTTAATCCCATTGTAATCCTATTTATCTTCCCATTAACCAATTAATTAAATAAATTATATTTATTTAATTAATTCCCACTTATTCCTCCATCCTCCAATTTAAATAAATAAAATATATATTTAAACTAGCCCTCGCCACATAATTTAAATAAGTTTATTATTTAAATTATTTCACCTTTTTAATGGACTTTCTATCCAAATTAATTAAATAAATCAAAGATTTATTTAATTAATGTTTTCCACAACATCCCTCTCCAAAAATTAAATAATTTTATTATTTAATTCCCCATTTGTCTTTATCCTCACATGACTAGAATATTCTAGAAATCCTTATTACAAGGAAGCCTGTAGAAGATTCTTAATCCTTATCCTTGACTTAATTCCTCTCATTCAACCTTCATGTGACACTTGTTACATGACTACAACTCCAAGCCTTGATCCATGTCTCATTTAATCCTAGCCATCTATAACTAATCTAATCCTAGCCATCCATTCATATCCCTCATCTCTTATAAATGAAGCCTCACCCAATCCATTTGGGGGATACATCTTCATACAACATCATGCTGTTGAAATCATTCTAGATCCTCATATTCATCATCCTCATACTATTGTTATGCTGTAGAAATCATGAGCAATCAACATCTCATTCTATCCATCATTTCATAGAGAACATAGCTAGTAGATTAGGGTGCATCTACTCCATCCTATCAAAGTGTGAGGACTTACTTTCAAGGTGAAGGTATCAAGTATATTGCATTTATCTTCTTATTTCCTTTGATCCATTTTTATGCATACATTTTCAGCCTCTATAGAGGCATGGACATTTTGCACAAATGACATTTCATTCCCCTTTCTATAGCACTTCCTATCCTTCTGAGGACAATGGCTCATCCTCCTACACCTTGGTTTGTTTAATAGATGCTAAGATCTTTTCATTGGCATTCATTTGTTTCATATACCTTTACACTTGCAATAGAAAGATAAAACAAAAGGAGGAGTTGAGTTGACGCCCTCTTGAATTTGGCTTATTCAACTTCCTCTAAGCTGTGGCCTCCAACATGGAATCATACCTCATACAATCTGTATATATTTGTCTTTATCTCCCATGAACTTCAAGGGATCCATATATTTGTCATTTGGGCTCATGAAGAGCTAACCAAAGATGTTTCACAAATGAAAGTTTCATTTCACTGAAATACTTCAACAAAGTTACAAGGGTTGTCATTACCATCATCACCCCACCTCAGCAATAGCATTCGATATCTTAGTAGTGCATGTTATCATTACAAACCAGTTGATGGTAGGAATGAAGATCTGACCCATAAACTATTTTGATGTGTGAACTATTTTCTTAGTTTGTGTTTAAGACATGAAAATATGATTGAGATCATTACTAATCATGGTAGCAATAGTAGCTACTCTTCACTTTATAAGACTTCATGTTGTCCTCAAGCAAGCCATTTGACTCAACACACCAAAAACACATACTCTGCATATGGCTTTGTTGCAGCCTTTCATCAAGCAAGTACAACAACACTTGCCTTCTTCACAATGATGAGGATGAATCATCTCCATTCGCAACATCCCAACAAATCCATGGTGACAATCATGAGAAAACACCATCAAGCAACCACCATCAACACAAAAGAGTAATGATGTTCCAACTTATCACCAAAAGTTATACCATTGTTCACACAAGAATCTCAAATGCACAAATTCCAATGTGATCTAACAATATTTTGATATTTTCTCATTGAATGTCTTTGCCACTTCCAAAATGACTGGGACAAGAAGTATGAGAGATGCCCAAACTGAAAACAACTTTTGTTGTAACTTTTCTCCATGAAATTGAAAACTCGCAAAAATGAATAGGGCTAATTGTCTCAGCATTCCTAAGACCTCCACAAAACCATTCAGTCTCAAGTGCTACAGAACTCCATAAATTGCATTTTCACCAAACTGTCAGCACAAGTCATGAAACTTAAAAATATTAGAAACTAGAAGGAATTTGACTGTGAAACCTTCACATATAGTTTTGGCATGCTCTTCAGATTCTTCTTGTCAGAGGGTTTGTCACCAAATTTCATAGATTGCTCCAAATAATTGTTTCACTAAAATTGCCCTGTTATGTACCTGGAGCAAAAATGCAACTCTGCAAATCTGACTGTGCCAATCACATCCTATGTCGAGAAATTCCAAATGAAAACCAAAACTAAAACCCAAACTTGAAATCTATTTTTGGTTGATGCTAATTGCCAGTCTGCCTGGATGCTCCTGCATTAGACACGTCGGATAGGAAAATTTTGTGAGTAGAACTCACAAAATGGAGTTGAGTAGTGGGACTACTCTTTCAGGTTAATTACAACCTACAACGAACTCCATCGCTGATTTAGATAGAAATAATTTCTTCCTCTGCCTCTTCCAACACTTAGCCGAGACACTTGTCATCCTCCTCCATCAAGTGTGCACCTTCTTCCTCCTTCCTCTCGTGGACTCATGTCCACCACAACCTGACCTCCTCCTCCAAATACTCTCTACTCTCCTCTCCTTCATGGGATCCAACCCACCAAAATCTAACCACCTCCACCAAGTCCCACCTGCACCATCCTCTACAACCTCTATACACAAACATGCAACATCTACATACAAATTTGCCCCTACAACTTCATCCTCTAGAATTGCATCCTCTTCTATTCTCACCATAGAAGGTAAATAATCATCATAACTCAATTCAAAATAAAAAAATTACCTCATCCTTCTTTGTTGTGGCGACATATTCTTCTTTACTCTTCGCTACAACATTCCTTTCTTCACCTCCATCAGCAATCTTTGCAAACCACTCCTTTTCTTTGGCCAAAATCAGTGACATTAAATCAACTTCATCTTTGTCATTCACTACAACATCCCCACGCTCCATCGCTGCAACCATAACTACTGTAGACAAACAAAATTGACCTAATTATCATTAGCATTCAAATATCACATTAGCTATCATCTGCATTTGTCTAACACACTTGAGCAATCTCCCTAACACTTATTTCTTCTATTAATTAAATAAAATTATATTTATTTAATTAATTCATTAGCTATTTCCTCTAAGCTATAATTAAACAATCTTTAATTATTTAATTATGTATTTCTATCTATTTTTAATTAAATAAATCTTATTTATTTAATTAAAAATCCATTCACAAACCCACTTTCCAATTAATTAAATAAATTTTATTTATTTAATTAATTTCTCTTATCATTTATCTCAATGAGCCAACATGTGTGCCTCTTTCATTTAAAAAGATAAGTGGTACTACATCTTTTATTTAATATCTTTCACATGTACTTTTTATGTACATGGTCACACATAAGCCTTATCTTCCTTCCACTTGTCATCTACGCATTCACCCATAACTATCCTTTAATCTTGGCCATTCAGATAGCCACCAAATCTCCACCGTTGATTGATTTTGGTTGAGTTCTATATAAACACCCTCTCATTCCATACTACATCTATCTAGCATTCATATAGCATCTACATTATCATCTTGAGCATATCAAGTATTTTAGCATCCATTGAAATTATTATCATTATCATCCATCCATCATGGCAGCTTTGATCTTCATAACTGTTCATTGTTGAAGAAGCAATCCACATCATAAACAACAAATCATCCGATCTAGGTGATATTATTCTTGAATTGCATGCTTTTGATTTCATTTAGATTAGATTCTTTGATGATGGTAGGGTTAGGTTTTCATGGCTATGCTTGATCTTATCAACCCAATTTTTACCTATCACAACTACATCTTCATTCTTTTCATCCTCAGCAACATTTGCTGCAATCTCTTCATTGCTCACTTCTTCATTTTCATCCTTTTTCTCCACACCTTCCTCATAGAATGTTTTCACTGCAACCTCATGCTTACCAACCTCTTCATGTTGCATTGCTTCCAATTTATCCATCCTTGCATTTATAATCACGATCATCAAGGAAATCTTCCTCTTTTGATAATTGCTCTAACCCTCCCATGTCATGGGCTTCCTCACAAATATCCTTATCCTTCTTACTGCTACAATCTCTCACAAATTGCATCACCTCTTCACAATCTTCAATTTCACTTTTCTTCGCGACTCCAGCTCTCATTGCTTAGGACTTCTCTCTCACACCTACAATAGTCCACATGGGCTCTTCTTCACCGTGCTTCCTCTACCTGTAGGTCCTAGTGCATACTCTTCACACTCAGGGTCTTCTAACTCTGAAACCACTTAATGCAAGAGGTACTCCCTCTTGCTCAAACAAACTCACACCAAATTGCAAACTCACAAATTGTAGCTCACATAATATATGGAACACAAACAGACTTATATTTCTTTTTTCAATTCAAAATTATATACATAAATCTCTACAATCAAGCTACAGTGTTTTTTTAGCAAAACTTGCCTTTTACAGTTTTCATGCCCTCACACAACTAAATAATCTGCCCTGTGATTTCATCTTCCCTTAAACAAGTGCACACTCTCTACTTTGGCTTCATAGCAGTTAACATTGTTCCATTCTTCTCATGCTAACGACTCCTTGATTCCTTTTCACAATTTCCTCTATCTCCTAGAGTGGACCTTACAACAACATCACATTCCTCTATTCATTCTATCTTCATCTATCTGGTCAACCCCTTCACCCTGGCAATGCATTCAAATTGGTATTGTTCTATGTTTCCTTCCTTCTACTTGGAAACTCCTACCTCTCCATTCTCCCACACTTTTCCTTAGCTCATGAGGCGTCCCACACTCCTTGCTGTCAAAAATATATAAAATTGCCACAAAACTTTGTGATCATTTGTTGTTTTCAGCCTCTATAGAGGCATGGACATCCTACACAAATGGCATTTCATTCTCCTTTCTCCAACACTACCTATCCTCTTGAGGCTGACACCTCATCCTCCTGACCTTGGCTTGTTTTATAGATGCTAAGATCTTTTCATTGGCATTCATTCATTTCATATATAGGTTTACACTTGCAACAGAAAGACAAAACAAAAGGAGGAGTTGAGTCGACATCCTCTTGATTTTGACTTATTCAACTTCCTCTAATCCGTGGCCTCCAATGTGGAATCACACCTCATACAATCTCCATATTTTGTCTTTATCTCCCACAAACTTCAAGGAACCCATATATTTGTCATTTGGGCTCATGAAGAGCTAACCATTTCACAAACAAAAGTTTCATTTCACTAAAATAATTCAACAAAGTTACAAGGGTTACCATTACCATCATCACCCCACCTTAGCAATACCATTCAATATCTTAGTAGTTCACATTATCATTACAAACCGGTTGATGTCAGGAATGAAGATCTGACCCATAAACCATTTTGATGTGTGAATTATTTTCTTAGTCTATGTTTAACACATGAAAATGTGACTAAGATCATTGCTAATCATGGAAGCAACAACAGCTACCCTTCACTCTATAAGACTTCATGTTGTCCTCAAGCAAGTCATTCGACTCAACACACCAAAAAGATATACTTTGCATACACCTTTGTTACAACCTTTCATCAAACAAGTACAACAACAACACTTGACTTCTTCACAATGATGGGGACGAATCATCTCCATTCACAACATCCCAGCAAATCCATGGTGACAATGATGATCAAACACCATCAAGCAACCACCATCAACACAAAAGAGTAATGATGTGCCAATTGATTGCGAGAACTGCCATTGTTCACACAAGAATATCAAATGCACAAATTCCAATGTGATCTAACAATATTTTGACATTTTCTCATTGAATGCCTTTTCCACTTTCAAAATGATTGGGACAAGACGTACGAGAGCTACCCAGGCTAAAAATGACTTTCACTGTAACTTTTCCCCATTAACTTGAAACCTCACCAAAACGAATAAGGATAAGCATCTTAACATTTCTAAGACCTCCACCAAACGATTCAGTCTCAAGTGCTACAGAACTCTAGAAATTGCATTTTTACCAAATTGCCAGCACAAGTCGTAAAACTTAAAAATCTCAGAAACTAGAAGGAACTCAACTATGAAACCTTCACTTATAATTCTAGAATGTCCTCAAGATTCTTCCTATCTGATGGTTTGTTTCCAAACTTCATAGATTGCTCCAAATAATTGTTTCACTGAAACTACCCTGTTATGCATCGGGAGTGAAACTTTAACTTTGCAATTCTAACTGTTCCAATCACATCCAATGCTGAGAAATACCAAATGAAAATAAAAACACACCAAAAATAAAACCTAAACTTGAAATCTATTTTTAGTTGATGTTGATTGCCAGTCCACTCGGATGCTCTTGAATCAATTCTCCATAAAAAAGACACCTCCCCTAGCATTAACCCGACCAAGCTAGCATTTTGGTGTAGTCCATTTATCCCCAAGATGTGTGGAATGAAAAATTTCACTCCTAGCACCTTTCTATTGGATCTAGTGTTTAATCTAGTGTTGTAGATATTTCACACCTTTGGTGCATATGTAATCTAGTTTTTAATATTCTTTTCATGAGTAATCTAGTTTAGATTACTCAAAAAAATCTAAACTAGGGGGACTCTCAACCACCTCCATATCTAAATTTCTATAAGTCCTACAAAGAAGCCCTAGAAAGTGCCCTATGAATAGACTCCATAAATTATTCATGACATCAAATCACTACATATATAAACTAATAAAGGATCAAAACTCCTATATGCATTAATATTGTTTTGCTACAACTTGGTCATTCCTACAAATATCATGTCTAAGATCAATGAAAGAACAAACCTCCACAAAGGTGTGTTGGGTGAATATTTTGTCATTTAGCTAACTAATGGAAAAATCGTTATATCAACCACAGTGTGATGAGATAAATCTCTCCTCTCAGCAAGGGGAGGTTCCCTTTTAACTATTACAAACTTATGTACACTAAATACTAACTTCGGGGGTGTGTTACATTCATCCCTTTCTCTTCTTTCAGAAAAGATGTTTACAATGTTTCACGGTAATATTCAATAATGCTTCTACACTTCTAATATTAACCTAAACAGTTATCACCAATATTCTTGTGAGTTGAAGCACAAAGTCTTTCAACTCACTTCACAAAATGATTCACGAACCAAGTGAATAATATCAAGCACAAAGTCTTCAAATTATCCCCAAAAAGATTTTAAAAGTAACTGTATCACCAGTTGGAGCACAAAGTCTGTCAACTAACAATACCATTGATCCACACGAATGTGATTGAAAATCATAGCACAAAGTCTAGAAGTTCTCAACACGATTCATATACAAAGTGAACAACTACAAGCTCAAAGTCTTTATAATCCTCCATAACGAAACGCTTTCAACACACATAGATTCAACAAAAAAATATAACACAAATTTTATATAACTTATCTTGAACGTCCTCCAATCATAATAACCAAACACCACTTTATCCAATCAATTAACAAGAGAAATCAGCAAAGATGCCATATGTACATCTCTACTCATACAAAGTTTGATATCAAAGTTTGCCTTTTTTATTGATTGGAATTGATCATACAATTTGAACTGAAAGTCTCAAAGTTGAGTCTCAATTTAGGCAGCACTTTGTTGCATAAGAAAAAGATCAAAATTACAAAAGAGGCCCTCTTTATTTATAGGGACAGACCTAGAGAAAAAATAGGAAAAATCTAACTACTTTGACTTATTCAACAAAAGAGTCTTATTTGACTTGGGACTTCCTTTGTCTCACATGTAATTACATTTTGGAAAAATACATGTGAACATGTCCAAAACAAAATACAAATTGCATATACAAAACTGAAAATAAACTAAGGCATGAAGAAAGATTTTCAGTAGCCACCATCATTCTTCTTTAGGAAATTATGATACATGGCCTTTACTGTTCCCATCTCATAAATGTACGGTCCAATTGTATTGTCTGAAACAACATGAGGTTTGACGATTGTGTCTTTCAACACCTTTACCACCTTTTCATGCTTCCCAAGATTGTCTTTCAAATTATCAAAGGTTGATTGATAATCTTGGAGTTTTATCCATTGAAGCATGAAAATGCTTCATTTTCAAAGTTCTTCTAGATCATCTTTTCAAAGGCATTGACCATCTCTTCTACAGGAAGAAACTTGTGATTTTCTAGCTGTTTCTTGCAGAAACTGCAAAAGTTCATGATCTCGTAGTTAGGTGAAAAATAGGTAAATTAGGGTTACTACGAAATGATGATCATGAACATGGGATCATGCTTGAAAGGGCTACAAAGCGCATAAGTCAAGGAAATGGGCGAAAGCGGGCCAAAGGTATCATTTTCAAGAATTTCCTAGTGTTCAAAAATTTTTAGAGGAAGACATGCACGGGTGGTTATTTTGACCGCTCCTGCATGTGGTGTATTGTATTTTGGTGTATGAGCAGCCAAAATAGCCGCCTCTGCATATGTGAGTCTATTTTCAGGTGTAAGGTCAGTCAGAATGGCCACTTTTGCATGTAGGAAGATAAACTTAGGCGAAGGTTGAAAAGTCGGTCAAAATGACCACTTTTGCATGTTAAAAGGCAAAGCATGGTACGATATGCTCAGGCAGTGGTTATACCCACCCTTACATGTTTGGAAATCACTTAAGGTAAACTTGTATCTTAAATGTATAGGCAGTTGATTTAACTACCATTACTCATGGGAAGTTAAACAAGGTAAAATATATTTAACATGCATGGTTGGTCAAATCCACCGACCTTACATGCCTTTTGCAATGGGTAAGTTATATGCAGGGTTGGGAAAATTCACCGACCATGCATATAGTTTAATAAAACCTCATACATATGCAATGGTAGGAATTTCAAGTGACCATGCATATGGTTTAAAAAGACAAGGTAAATTTTATAGCATCGAACACTCAGAGAAACAAAGACCAAAAATGAAAAAACACAAACCAAATAAAAACAAAACGCAAAGAACTAAAAATAAAATCTTAAGAATAACATGACATAGAGGAGTAACAATGAACTTACCTATAGAAACACGAAGAAGAAAATGAAACGTTTGGTAAAACAAAATCTGTGGAATCCGCTTCAATTCTTCAATGCTTAGGTAAGATAGACAAAACAAAAAAAAAAGAAAAACACAAATCGAAAAAGATTTAAAATAACTTAAAGATTCTCCAAATCTAGAAACTAAAAATGTAATAAATACACACAAGTCTCATAAATATGAAGACGAAGATGCATTGTCAGCCAAAAATGCCGCCTTAACATAAGAAATGAAGGAATGTCAATATGACCGCCCTTACACTTTAAAAGGGAAACTAACATGTTTAGGCAGTCATTTCGACTGCCCTTGCATCTAAAAGGGGAAAAACATAAGAAACATGCATTGGCGGTCAAATTGACCGCCCATGCATGTAAACACGGAAAAATCTCTAACTCCCTAAAAAGGTCAAAATCGATATTTGACAAGCTTGTAACGTAATCAGATTTTCATGAACTTCAAGGACCCAATCTAAAACATGTTACAAGACATTCTTAAGTGTTAGAGGACAACACACAATTTCAAGGAGACTAACCTTGAAAAATAAACTTAGAATGTGTGGAATATGATACGGACAATTTTCGTAGGGGTCGTCCTATAAAATGAGCACAGCTAATTTTGAGGACAACAACTGGCTCTAACTGGGGAACTTCCTTTGATCGTTCTTTGAAATGATCAAAGGGAGAAGACTCTAGTCTCTAAGTGCCTTCATCCATTCCATTGGGCTATAGAGTTAGGCAACAACAAAAAACACAAAAACACAAAAAGACTAAAATGAAAAAGACACAAAAACTATACAAAAAATACATGAACTTATCTATCGCTTTACTTTGAGAAAAAGTTTAGGTATTGTCTGCTGTGAGGCAGAAAAAAAGATATTCCACTTCTTTTTCTTTTACTATTGAAAGAGTAACATTTTCTAGTGCTTGACATTTTGGGATCTTCTTTTGCATCCAGATTGAATTGTCCCATTCTTGCTGATGAATTCGGTCCCAACTGCCATCACTGTTTGACAAAGCAATTATGCTCATCAAAAGGTTTCTCTGGAGAAATCAATCCTTTGGAAATCCTATTTCCTTTCAGCTGCAAAATTCCTTCACTTGAAGGGAATGATCCATCTATTTCTTGACCCTTATTTGAAACATTATCCAATGACTTAGGATCTTCATTAGAGATCAAGAAGTAAGTACCCATATCTAAAAACTCAAACATAATCTGAGCTTTTAAACCCTCAGATTACATCATTATGTACTTGGCTTCCCTTACATGATGAACTTCCTGCATAATACCCTTAACAGGTATTCTTGCCTTAGAAATTTGAATCTTTGTCTCCTCAGCATGATCTATGATATCAACAAGCTGATATAGACTTGTTATAGAAGATGGAAAACTCTCATCTTGAGGTTTCACAATGGGGGTATTGGTCTTAGGAACAAGGGATGAAGGATGTGTTGCAAGTATGGGCCTAACCGGTGTTGTCATTGATGTCAACATACTCATGTTACATTAATGAGAAGGATTGGATGAGCTGTGTGCTGAGGATATTGAGAAAATTAGTCTCAAGCAGGAACAGTGAAGAACAATGATGACACCAAGGTAAAAGTCCAAGATACGTTGAGGATCAGAGGATACAGTTTAAAGGGTTTGTAGATATAAGTCTTCAGATACTCCAGGCAATTTTTTAGAGGTCTACATGAAGATCGGAAGAAATTATGGTCGCTCAAGTAGAACCAGTTCTGGCAGGTGTTCAGAGGTGACAGAGTGACACAGATAGGTCCGGTGAGATCCAGAAATGCATTATCCCATTTTGCGGATTTGAGGAAGTGTTGAGAACATCCTTGTGAAGTGTCAAGTCGATTGGTTCATGGTTTAAAGGTCTGGAAGAACCTATTCCTTTGTGACAGTGATGACAGACTGTGTTCTTGAGGTTCCAGATGAAGGAGAGAAGGATTCCCGTAAGCAGATGAAGTGCGGATGTTCTTGGTGATTCAGGAAAGCTTGTGGTGATCTGTGGATCATTTCCAGTTCATGTTGGTGGTCTGCATTGAAGTTAGAGTGCGCATTTGAAGAATAATCATTGGATGATGGTGTTCTTCTTGAGACTGGCTGACCAGATGTATTACACGTCTTGCGGATGTTCTTGTAGATGTTTGCCAACTTAGATGATCATTCCTAAGTTGATGCCTTGTATAAATAAGGGATTACAAAGTCAGTTTGAACTTGCCTTTTTGTGTGGAGATGAGCATGTGGTAGCGAAGAGGAGAGCGAAAGACAGAGCAAAATTATTGAGCTTAATGGAACTGATTCAAGCATGGTGAAGATGCTATTCTCCAGTTCATGTATGTGATACTTATTTCTTTGTAGACAGTGTGTCTCTTGTAGGTAGTGAGCCATTTGTGAGCAGTGTGCTCAGGTAGTGAGTCCTAATTGGCATGTGCCATTTTGTTCTTTCTATTCTTCTAACAGAGAATACATTCTTGGGTTAATCACGCCGTGGTTTTTCCCTTAACCAGGTTTTCCACGTCAAAATCTTGGTGTCTCATGTGTTGATGAGTTTCTGCTTTTGATTTGAATGCATTATGTCTCATGTTTAATATACTGCTAATCACTAAGAGGATTTAAGTGTAAATTTGAGAAAGCTTTGCACAACTGATTCACCCCCCCTCTCAGTTGTGTGCCCTAAGTCTAACAATTCGTATCAGAGCCAAGTTCCTTTAAAAGGAGCTTAACCGCTTGAGGAGATCCAGGATGTCATCATACAAGAAGGATAGTCTGAAGTTTGATGGAACCAACTTTGCTCTTTGGAAAGGTCACATGAAATGTCACTTGCAGTGTATGGGAATGGCGTACTAGTCCATGGTTACAAAAGCATATGTAACTCCACAGGGTGGTCCGACAACCCTAAATGAAATCACAGATGCTGAAAACAATCTGCGGACCAAAGAAGCTCTTCTAAGTGCATTATTTGACTCAAAGCTCTCAAATGTTATTGACCTACCAACTACTTTTGAGATTTGGAATAAACTAGAACTTTTGCTTGAAGGAGACCAGTATGTTAAATGTGCAAGGTTACAGAGTCTAAAAGGGAAATTTGAAAAACTGAAGATGAGAGATGATGAAAATATTACCACTTTTATGCCAAGAGTGAATGAGCTAGTTTGTGGAATTAGAAATGCTGGTGGAGTCTTGGATGAAAATGAGATTGTTGGTAAAATTTTCAGATCCCTTCCTGCTTCTTACAAAATCAAGGCTGCTGCCATTGAAGAATTCAGAGCCCATACAACTATCACAAGAGATCAATTGGCTGGGAAATTGGCTACATTTGAAATGACAAAGTTTGGAGACGACCCCCCCAAGACTGAATCTGCATTCAAAGCCAGTGCCTCTGTTAAATGTAAACAAAGGTTTGATCCAAGAGATAATTCTTCAAGGAAATTGTCATGGTATGAAAAAGCAAGAAAAGATCTAGAAGAAGAAGAAGTAGAAACTGCACAACTTGAAGCCCTTATTGTAAAGAGGCTGCCAAGAGGATCCGGTAAGTATGAAGGAAAATTACCTTTTAAGTGTTTTAACTGCAATAAGATTGGTCATTTTTCCTTAAGGTATCCGGAAAGATTTTCAAGGCAAAATCCTAACAAGCCAAGGTTCCAAAAGAACTGTTACTATGTACATGAAGATGATGATAATGAACGAGTAACAGATGATGAATCAAAGATAGGAAACCAATCTTGAAATGAATGGGTGTTCATTGCCATCAAGGAAGAAGATCCAATGTCCTCTGCATTTGTCAATCTTAAGACTATGGAAAGAGCTCTGGCTACCCAAATTGAAGAGAAGGATGATTGGGTCATTGATAGTGGATGCTCTCACCATATGATAGGTGACAAAAATAAGTTTTTAGATTTGGAGAGGTATGAAGGAGGAGTAGTAAAGTTTGGTGACAATTCTGTTGGTAGAATCAGAGGAAGAGGAACTATTTCTTTTGATGGAAGGAACAAAACTAGTAATGTTCTATATGTTGAAGGCTTGAAGCACAATCTTCTCAGTGTTGGATAGTTGGTGGATAGAGGCTATGATCTCTGGTTCAAGAATAGAAAATGCAAGATCTTTGAAGGCTCCAGAACAGAGATTGCATCTGGTACCCAAACTAAAGGTAATATCTTCCACTTGGTTGGCACTGATAAAAGTTGCTTATTTGTTCAAGTTGATCAGAGTTGGTTATGGCATAGGAGAATGTGTCATGTGAATTTTGATAATATCATCAAGATAAGCAATACTCAGGTTGTAAGAGATCTTCCAAAATTGGTGAAACCTACTAACAGCTTGTGCAAGGAATGTCAGTTGGGCAAGCTGAGCCGAGTCACATTCAAAAGCAAGAAACTGTCTTCTACCGGATTATTGGACTTAGTTCACACTGATCTTTGTGGTCCGGCAAGATACAAACGTATTCAAGGTGATAGATACTTCATGTTGTTAATTGATGACTATCCCCGGATGATGTGGGTAACCTTTCTAAAAGAGAAATCAGAAGCTCTTGAGAAATTCAAAATATTCAAGGCTATGGTAGAAAATGAAACAGGATTAAAGTTGAAATGTCTGAGATCTGATAGAGGTGGAGTTTTCACATCCGGTGAGTTCATAGAGTTCTATGAGAAACATGGAATTAAGAGACAGTTGTCTGCTCCTAGGACTCCACAGTAGAATGGAGTAGTGAAGAGAAAGAACCGGACCATCCATGAAGCATTTAGAACCATGATGATGGAAGCAAATGTTCCTCAGATCTATTGGAGAGAAGCTGTCAGCACTGCAGTCTATACTCTCAATCGAGTTCAAATTAGAAGCAATACCAGTAAGACCCCTTATGAACTATGGTTTGGAATTACTCCTACTGTAAGATATTTTAGAGTCTTTGGTAGCAAATGTTACATAAAAGGAGATGAAGATCTAGGCAAGTTTGATGCTAGAAGTGATGAAGGAATATTCTTGGGTTACTCTACTCAAAGCAAAGCATACTGGTGTTACAACAAGAGACTAAGAAAGATGATAGAAAGTACAAATGTGAAGGTTGATGAGGGAATAGAGAAACCCTCAAGGTTTTATGAATATGAAAATGATCAGAATGGTGTTCTGGTTCAAGGAGTTCAATCCTTTTCTGAAAGTCAGATTCAAACTGATCCAGTAAATCAAGAAGAAGAGATAGGTCTGAATGAGCCTGATCAAGAAGTAGAAGTGCAAGAAACTCTCAAAGATCCAAGGTATGTAAGACTAAACCACTCTGAAGATCAGATCATAGGTGACAAAAGCAAAGGTGTGCAAACTAGAAGGAAAATTGCTCAAAATTTAAATGAATATTGTCTAATTTCAAAGATTGAACCTAAGACAATAAATGAAGCTTGTAATGATGAAAACTGGACCAAAACAATGGAGGAAGAGTTGATGCAAATTAAGAAAAAACACACTTGGGATCTTCTTCTCAAACCTAGAAACAAGAATGTGATTGGTACCAAATGGGTCTTCCGGAACAAACTAAATGAAGTTGGTGAAGTAATCAGAAATAAAGCCAGATTAGTCTGTAAGGGTTACTCTCAAATAGAAGGAATTGATTTTGAAGAAACTTTTGCTCCGGTGGCAAGAATTGAAGTAGTCAGATTATTTCTTCCATTTGCTTCCTTCAAGGATTTCAAGGTGTATTAGATGGATGTCAAGTCTACTTTCTTGAATGGTGACTTAGAAGAAGAAGTGTACATTGAACAACCAGATGGATTTCAATTATCTGAGCATGGTGATATGGTCTGCAAGTTGAAGAAGGAACTGTATGGACTAAAGCAATCCCCAAGAGCCTGGTATGAAAGATTGGACCAACATCTTTTGAAGATTTGTTTCAACAAAGGTACTGCTAATAGTAACTTATATTTCAAAATTGATCATGAAAACATCTTGATTGTTGAAGTATTTGTTGATGATATCATCTTTGGAGGAAGAGATAGTATGTGTAAAACTTTTGCAAATCAAATGAAAAGTGAGTTTGAGATGTCTATGCTTGGAGAAATGAATTTCTTCTTGGGTCTGCAAATTACTCAAACAAAGAAAGGAATCTTTATTTCTCAGACCAAATATGTGAAAGAATTGTTGAGGAAATTTGGAATGGAAGATTCAAAGCCAATGAACACTCCCATGACAACCAGATGTAAGTTGAGAAAAGATGATGACTCTCCTAAGGCAGATTAGACAAAGTACAAATCAATGATTGGAGGATTGTTGTATCTCACTCAAACTAGACCAGATATAATGCAGGCTGTTGGTCTTGTTGTGAGATTCCAAGCTGTTCCAAGAGAACCTCATGTCATGGCAATCAAAAGGATTTTTAGATATATAAAAGGAATAATTGAGTATGGTTTGTGGTATCCTCGAGATCATGATTTCTCTCTTCATACATATACAGATGCTAATTGGGCAGGAGATGTGGATGACTGGAAGAGTACCAGTGGTGGAGCTTTCTTTTTGGGAAAGAGATTGGTTTCTTGGCTAAGCAAGAAACAAGAGGCAATAGCCCTATCTACAACTGAAGCAAAATACATAGCAACAACAGGTTGTTGCACTCAATTTTTGTGGATGAAGCAGATGCTAAGAGATATTAAAGTAGAGTATGAGGAGCCTATGACAATCCTCTGTAATAATTAAAATGCTATAAGTATATCTAAGAATCTGGTGTTGCATTCAAAGACAAAGCATATATCTATCAAGTTTCACTTTCTGAGAGAGCAAGTGAATAAGAATGAAGTGAAATTGGAGTTTGTGTCATCCAAGGATCAGATTGCAGATATGTTTACTAAACCTCTACCTAAGGACTCTTTTGAGTACCTCAGGGAGAAGTTAGGGGTTATTGCCCCTCTACCGGTGATGAACTAAGGTGCACTAATGTGCATCAGTTTGGTGGGTATCACAGTCACATCTTGTGATCTGGATTGATGTTGGGGAGCTGCTACTCAGGGGGAGCAGTAGGTATGAGTCTGAAGTGGTGAAATTGCAAGTATGTGCCCTTTGCCATTGATGTCAAAGGGGGTGAGAAGACATGTGAAAAACAAGTGGTAGCTAATCAAAGGGGGAACAGTAAAGGCAGAGAAGACATGTGAATGGTTGCTATTGATAGGGGGAGTTGTGACAATAAGGAGAAGTTCTTGTCTTGATGGTTTTTCACATCATATGTTGCCATTAAAGACAAAGGGGGAGATTGTTGCAAGTATGGGCCTAACTGGTGTTGTCATTGATGTCAACATACTCATGTTGCATTAATGAGAAGGATTGGATGAGCTGTGTGCTGAGGATATTGAGAAAATTAGTCTCAAGCAGGAACATTGAAGAACAGTGATGACAACAAGGTAAAAGTCCAAGATAGGTTAAGGATCAGAGGATACGGTTTAAAGGGTTTGTAGATATAAGTCTTGAGATGCTCCAGGCAATTTTTCAAAGGTCTACATGAAGATCAGAAGAAGTTATGGTCGCTCAAGTAGAACTAGTTCCAGTAGGTGTTCAGAGGTGACAAAGTGACACAGATAGGTCCGGTGAGATCCGGAAATGCATTATCCCATTTTGCGGATTTGAGGAAGTGTTGAGAATGTCCTTGTGAAGTGTTAAGTCAATTGGTTCATGGTTTGAAGGTCCAGAAGAACCTATTCCTTTGTGACAGTGATGATAGACTATGTTCTTGAGGTTCTAGATGAAGGAGAGAAGGATTCCAGTAAGTAGATGAAGTGTGGATGTTCTTGGTGATTCAGGAAAGCTTGTGGCGATTTGTGGATCATTTCTAGTTCATGTTGGTGGTCCACATTGAAGTTAGAGTGTGCATTTGAAGAATAATCACTGGATGATGGTGTTCTTCCTGAGACTGGCTGATCGGATTTATTACACGTCTTGTGGATGTTCTTGTAGATGTTTGCCGACTTAGATGATCATTCCTAAGTTGATGCCTTGTATAAATAAGGGATTGCAAAGTCAGTTTGAACTTGCCTTTTTGTGTAGAGATGAGTGTGTGGTAGCGAAGAGGAGAGCGAAAGGTAGAGTAGAAGTATTGAGCTTAATGGAACTGATTCAAGCATGGTGAAGATTCTATTCTCTAGTTCATGTATGTGATACTTATTTCTTTGTAGACAATGTGTCTCTTGTAGGCAGTGAGCCTCTTGTGAGTAGTGTGCTCGGGCAGTGAGCCCTACTTAGCATGTGCCATTTTATTCTTTCTATTCTTCTAATAGAGAATACATTCTTGGGTTAATCACCCCGTGGTTTTTCCCTTTTATCTGGGTTTTCCACGCCAAAATCTTGGTGTCTCATGTGTTGATGAGTTTTTGCTTTTGATTTGAATGCATTATGTCTCATGTTTAATATACTGCTAATCACTAAGAGGATTTAAGTGTGTAAATTTGAGAAAACTTTGTACAATTGATTCACCCCCCCTCTCAGTTGTGTGCCCTAAGTCTAACAGAATGAAGATCTGATGTACTTACTTGGTTGTCACCAGCCACATATTGATGATTAGATTGATTCTGTGACCGTGTGAGAACAACATAAGATTCACTAAAAGTAACTTCTTCTTGCCCCATCTCATCTTCCAAGTTCAAGAACCTGATGGTAGAGTCACTAGCTAACTGCTCTTCACTTTTCATGAATAGATTAGCATCATCTTCTCCCTGATCATATTCTGATTGAAGATTATTGTCTTGCTCCAATTCATAATAGAAGATTGTTGCATTCACAGGTGGTGCTTCCAAAGAAAGTATTCCTCATTATGGAGGAAACCTGTTTTGATTCTGATCCCTTAAAGCATTACCTTAGTAATTTAGAGAATTAGGAAAAGTTCCCCTTGGTATGTCCTTGTAGAGGGGAATGGAAAAACTCTGTGACAACTATTTTTTTAGAGCTAACAACTCATTAGCCAACTTTTGCACTATAGGATCCATGGTACTGGTATAAGGTAAAGCTAAAGGAGGCTGCCCACTAGGCCCAATAAAATCCTTCTTCAACTTTCCCACCAAGATCAAATCATCCTCCACTTCAACTACCAAACTTTGAGCAATTACAAGATCAGTTGGTTCTACTCTTCGTAAAAGAAAACTTACTTCTGGCAATTGTGAATTGATGAAGAAGCATTTTAGGTTCTCAGTTGTGGGTTGAGCAACAATTGTGATCCTATTCTTTAGCTTATTGAACTTTGCTACAAACTCATGCATGGGCTCATACAGTTCCTTTTTCATTTGAGTGAGTTGGGCCAACAAGGCGTAAGCATCTTCTGCTAACTTGAATATCACTTTGAATTGAGTTCGAAGTGTATTCCAACTAGTGACAGTTCCAGGTGCTAGGTGAAAGAACCAATCAGCTGCAACACCTTGGAGTGTTTCTACAAATAGTCTCACATAAACATCTTCATACTCAACTCTGAGAACATCGCATGTAATGTAGAAAGTTGCAATGTGCTCATCCGGATGTTGTTTACCATCCCCGTAGAACTTGGGAAAGTTCTTACGTGAACCCCAAGGTAGTTCATGTAGAGGTTGAGTCAAATTCAAAGGATCAAATGCATTTCCCCATGGACCTGGGACAGCCATATTCTAAACTAACAATAGAGCAAATATAACAAAAAGATATTACAAAAAATGAGGCCGGTATTCTTCAACCAAAGGCAAGAGGCTCTTGGTTGCGCGTTCAATCCCTAGTAAAGTCACCAAAAACTGTTGGGTGAATATTTTGTCGTTTAGCTAACTAATGGCAAAATGGTTATATCAACAATAGTATGATGAGATAAATCTCTCCTCTCAGCAAGGGGAGGTTCCCTTTTAACTATTACAAACTTATTTACACTAAATACTAACTTCGTGGGTGTGTTACATTCATCCTTTTCTCTTCTTTCAGAAAAGATGTTTACAATATTTCATGGTAATATTCAATAATGCTTCTACACTTCTAATATTAACCTAAACAATTTTCACCAATATTCTTGTGAGTTGAAGCACAAAATCTTTCAACTCACTTCACAAAAAGATTCACGAACCAAGTGAATAATCTCAAGCACAAATTCTTCAAATTATCCGCAGAAAGATTTTAAAAGTAACTGTATCACCAATTGGAGCACAAAGTCTGTCAACTAACAACACCACTGATCCATGTGAATGTGATTGAAAATCATAGCACAAAGTCTAGAAGTTCTCAACACGATTCATATACAAAGTGAACAACTACAAGCTCAAAGTCTTTATAATCCTCCACCAAGAAACACTTTCAACACATATAGATTCAAGGAAATAATATAACACAAAGTTTATATAACTTATCTTGAACGTCCTCCAATCATAATAACCAAACACCACTTTATCCAATCAATCAACAAGAGAAATCAGCAAAGATGCCATATGTACATCTCTACTCATACATAGTTTGATATCAAAGTTCGTCTTCTTTATTGATTGGAATTGATCATACAATTTGAACTCAAAGTCTCAAAGTTGAGTCTCAATTTAGGTAGCACTTTGTTGCATAAGAAAAAGATCAAAATTACAAAAGAGGCCCTCTTTATTTATAGGGACAGACCTAGAGAAAAAATAGGAAAAATCTAACTACTTTGACTTATTCAACAAAAGAGTCCTACTTGACTTGGGACTTCCTTTGTCTCACATGTAATTACATTTTGGAAAAATACATGTGAACATGTCCAAAACAAAATACAAATTGCATATACAAAATTGAAAATAAACTAAGGCATGAAGAAAGATTTTCAACTACCACCATCATTCTTCTTTAGGGAATTATGATACATGGCCTTTACTGTTCCCATCTCATAAATGTCTAATCTAACTGTATTGTCTAAAACAACATGAGGTTTGACGATTTTATCTTTCAACACCTTTACTTCCTTTTCATGCTTCCCAAGATTGTCTTTCAAATTATCAAGGGTTGATTGATAATCTTGGAGTTTTGTCCATTGAAGCATGAAAATGCTTCATTTTCAAAGTTCTTCTAGATCTTCTTTTCAAAGGCATTGACCATCTCCTATGCAGGAAGAAACTTGTGATTTTCTAGCTGTTGATTGCAGAAACTGCAAAAGTTCATGATCTCACAGTTAGGGGAAAAATAGGCAAATTAGGGTTACTGCAAATTGATGATCATGAACATGGGATCATGCTTGAAAGGGCTACAGAGCGAACAAGTTGAGGAAATGGGCGAAAGCGGGCCAAAGGCATCATTTTCAAGAATTGCCCAGTGTTAAGAAAATTTTAGAGGAAGACATGAACGGGCGGTCATTTTGACCGCTCTTGCATGTGGTGTATTGCATTTTGGTGTATGCGTGGCCGAAATAGCCACCTCTACATATGTGAGTCTATTTTTAGGTGTAAGGTCAACCAGAATGGCCGCTTTTGCATGTAGGAATATAAACTTAGGCGAAGGTTGAAAAGTCGGTCAAAATGACCGCTTTTACATGTTAAAAGGCAAAGCATGTTATCATATGCATGGACGGTGGTTATACCCGCCCTTACATGTTTAGAAATCACTTAAGGTAAACTTGTATCTTAAATGTATAGGCAGTTGATTTAACCACCCTTACTCATGGGAAGTTAAACAAGGTAAAATATATTTAACACGCATGGTCGGTCAAATCCATCAACCTTGCATGCCTTTTGCAAAGGGTAGGTTATATGCAGGGTCGGGCAAATTCACCAACCATGCATATAGTTTAATAAAACCTCATACATATGCAATGGTGGGCATTTCAAGCGACCATGCATATGGTTTAAAAAGACAAGGTAAATCTTATAGCATCAAAAACTCAGAGAAACAAAGACCAAAAATGAAAACCACAAACCAAATAAAAACAAAACGCGAAGAACTAAAATGAAAATCTTAAGAATAACATGACATAGAGGAGTAAAAATGAACTTACCTATAGAAACACGAAGAAGAAAATGAAACTTTTGGTAAGGTGAATTCTTTGGAATCCACTTCAGTTCTTCAATGCTCAGGTAAGGTAAACAAAACAAAAACAAAGCAAAACACAAATTGAAAAAGATTTAAAATAACTTAAATATTCTCCAAATCTAGAAACTAAAACTGTAATAAATACACACAAGTCTCATAAATATGAAGACGAAGATGCATTGTTGGCCAAAAACGCCGCCTTAGCATAAGAAATGAAGGAAGATGTAGGGACAGTTAATATGACCGCCCTTACACTTTAAAAGGGCAACCAACATGTTTGGGCAGTCATTTCGACCGCCCTTGCATCTAAAAGGGGAAAAACATAAGAAACATGCATTGGTGATCAAATTGACCGCCTATGCATGTAAACATAGAAAAATCTCTAACTCCCTAAAAAGGTCAAAATTGATATTTGACAAGCCTATAACGTAATCAAATTTTCACAAACTTCAAGGAGCCAATCTAAAACATGTTACAAGATGTTCTTAAGTGTTAGTGGACAACACATGATTTTAAGGAGACTAACCTTGAAAAACAAACTTAGAATTTGTGGACTATGATACAGACAATTTCCGTAGGGGTCATCCTATAAAATGAGCGCATCTAATTTTGAGGACAACAAGGTGAAATAAACATTCTTGTCTTGCAATCAAAACAAAATAATAATATAAAATCAGGTCAACATCAAATTTAGCATAAAACATAATGACAAAACACATTTTAAAGAATGTGCTACTAAAATCATCCTTAGCATTAACAAACCACACCATCACTAATGAGCCTAAAGTCCCTTCTAGCATAAACAAAAAATAAAGGCTAATAACTAATACCAACTAATTCAAGGCCTCTACAAGTCATAGTAGAAGGAAATAAACCTCGTCAAGACCATGATAGCACATATGCAATGCTTGTAAACCTCCTAAGAACGTACAATGCAACCTCCAAATTTGAATTAAAAGAAGAGTGGATGGGACCATGACCATGATCTTTTGAGGGGATTGCTTAAGCAATATGAAATAATATCCTCAAAATATAGATTCAATAGATGTTTTTAAATTGTATGTAAATTATATCGAATGCCTCCACGATGAAAGATAAATGCTTTAACCATTAAGCTCAATCCCTTGAATATAATTTCTTTAATCAAATTAAAGCTTGATTGGAAATTTTAAAAGGTATATTAAAATTTATTTTAAAATTTTTAAAAAATATGGTGCACTAGAGTAGAGAATTATCTTCAAAAGGGTTAATTTGTTTCCATTTATGATAAATAGTTAAGGCATAAAGTGGAGGCCCATCGAAATTGTTATATTTTTAATAAAACTGACCTTAAAATTAAATATTTATGAAAAATATTTCTTTGCATTTCCATGCATTCAATATTCAAGTTAGCTATGTGTAAAAAAATCAAGGAGAAAAATAGAATTTACTATATTAAAAGTGGAGGCCCAACTACCTCATTTTTAATACTTTTTTTAGCAATTCAATTATATTGTCAATTTTATAAAAGAAAACTACATGTCCAAATAATTTGAAAAATAAATAAAAAATTACAAACATAAACTACACTAAAAATTCTACATTTCATTAGTTTATACCATTTTTAAAATTTAAAACATATATGTCACTTTTAGGTGCCTCAAGTAAAAAGATTGGATTTGTGTTGGCCATTTCCTTTATAAAAAGGTGACACAATTTTGAACTTTCACCCTATATCATCAAGGATGTACATGCAAAAGAAATTAGCATGTAGATGCAATGGATAGCATCACTTATTTGATGAACATTGATGATATTGTAACTCATTTCACTTTTCTTATATCCATAAATTGAAAACTTCAACCATTCAAGCTAAGGATTCTTATGTATGTGCTACATTTGATGGTGAAGAATGTTTTTTTTAAGTTTACAAATTTGTTGATTAGGGGAAATATCCTAATTTCTCCTAGAATACATGCATAATAACTCATAAGAAACTCATGAGCTATATTTCTCATTTAATTTATCAATGTAGATACAATGTACTTTTACTTATTTGTTTAAATAATGACAAAAATCACATTGCAATCCAAGAATCCCATGGGGACATTTGTGGAGGTACTTTAGTGGGAAAATGTTGGTTCACAAATTACTTTGTATGACATATATTGGAGCACTATGGAGACATATTCTCATGACTATGTTAAAAAATGCTTCATCTGTCAAAGACATAACAATTTAAAGCATGCACTTTCTTAAGAACTTTTATGTTTTACCTTGTGTTGGCCATGATTAGTTTGGGAATTTGATTTGGTGGGGACAATTTACCCCACTTCATCTAATAGACATGCATTCATTATAATTGCTATAAATTATTTTACGAAAAGGGTTGAGATCACCCCATTGAAATCAACAAAGGCCTTCAATGTATGTAGTTTCCTAATGTAGAGCAAGATTTCTCAATTTAATCTTCTCACTACCTTTATCAATCACAATGGAACATCTTTCAAAAATCAAAAAGTGAAGCAATTTATTGAAAAGATTTATATTTAGTAGCATTTTCCTCCCTATATTATTCACAAAGCAATGGTAAGGCAAAGGCTACTAACAAAACTATTGAGCAAATGTCATGAAAGACTGTGGATGAGAATGGTACAATTTGAGATACATAATTGATGCCTACCTTTTGGGCATATTGTATGAGTATTCATACGCCCATAGGTCACCCTCTTCACTCTTTTGGCTATTATTTTTCTAGTTATAGTTACTATTGAATTAGAAATCACTTCATTATAAGTCTCTTTGTGGAATTATTGATGACAATACATACCATGAACATCAATTATATGAATTGGAGGTACTTGACACAAGACATTTAAATTCCTTTGAAAACATTAAGGTCTATTATTAAAAATTAAAACATGGATATAAGGGTTAAGTGAACAGAAATGAAGGAAAAAAATGAGGGTCAAAAGTGGCCACATTATTCCTAAAATTAGATAAACTAGAACTTTGACAAATAATTCAAGATGCTTACCCTCAAAATTTGAAGATGTGGTAAAAATAAGAATTGTAGTACTCTAAATCTAGTTTTTTAAACTACTAAAGACTTTAAAAAGTGGTTAATATTAAGAGGTTGAAACACAAGTGTACCAAAAAGTGTTCACATTTTATTACTAAAATATAACATAGCATCTAATGTGTGCCCCCAATTTTTTTGCTATGTTAAGTATTTTTCAAAAATAATTGGTAGAACTATAGCTAAGAGTGAGTACTATGTGTGTGTGTGTGTGTACACATATATATACATAAATTTTTATTATTTTTGTGATTTTTGTGATGAGTGTGCATGTCACATTACTTCAAAAAAATTTGAAAATGCAATTTTTAATTGTATAGAATGAAGCATAGAACAACCATAAATATTTTTTTAAAACTTGGATAAACAAATTAAAATTTATAAAAAAAATGAAATGAATATATATTTGAGGAATATGAAGACATTATTATTAAAATAAAACAAAAATATATACCTTAATTTATTCAAAATATTAAAAAACATACATCACTAGAAAGATGACAAATAGCTTGATATTTTAATGGTGGTTTTATGAAATTTCATCATAAAACACATAAATTTGACAACCTGCTAAAGTTTGAATATATTATTTTATGTTAAAATACATATTTGTTGGACAAAATGGATGCCCAACCCTTAGACTTGGAAATCTGAACCTAAAGGGAAAGATTAAAAAAAAAACTATAGCAATTATAATAAGTACATGCCATAATACATAGATGTTATAATGTGTATGCATTATGTCTCATGAATTTTTTATAGAGAGTGTATGTAAAACTTCCCTTTTGGCCACTTTTTCATTCCTAAACTTGGTGTACTTATCCATAATAAGCAATTAATACTTAGGGAATTTGAAGTTGTTGACTTGGTTTTAAAAGAGAATCCAAAGAATCCATTTACAAAAGCAAGGTTCAATAAAATTTTACCCTAATTGGCTGGGGCCTTATATTTTTGTACAAAATTATGAATCTAGGACCTATGTATTTTTACTATGGATGGGAAAGCTATTTTGGATCCAATAAATATTATGCACCCTAAATATATGATTTTTTTCACCATTCAACACAATTGAAAAAAATACTTTTTCAAATGCTCATTAGGGATAGTTCTCACTCACTATGACACTTTTAGACTATTCATTTCTACATCCTACCATCATTCTATGAGGCTTACATCTTTTGTTGCATTTTGACACAGTGCTTGATGATGATATATTTTCTTACCTTTATCATCACACAACCATGGTTGGCTTCCCCACAGCATGGAATTTATTGTGTGTACTCTTTCAAGACAACTACACATACCTTCTCTACTCCCTCAAGGAATACACCTTTCATTACATACATTATTCTTATGGGTCAAATTTTAGAACTGACACCTTTTTTATAAAGGAAATGGCCAACACAAATCTAACTTTTTATCTTGAAGCACCTAAAAGTGGCATCATGTTTTAAATTTTAAAATGGTATAAACTATCAAAATGTAGAATTTTTAGTGTATATTTTGTGTTTAGGAAAAAAGAGTGATCTAGCCTAAAGAGCTAAACCAGGTCAAACCCTCTTCTACAACCATTAGGACACAAACCGAGCTTAGCTTCTACCTAAGGAGGAGAGCCAAACTACAGGGGTTTTGCCCTTTTGTTGTATATAGATGGATCAACCAAGTTCAACCAAAGTCAAGCAAGCAAGCTAAGACAAGTGATTAAACCCTAGATAATAAAGAACAAACTATAACTGACTGTCGAAAACATATCACAACAAATAGAAAGTACAACAAAGGTTAGAGAGATTCAAAACCTAGATCTTGCAACAGAAATGCCCAAGACCAGGGTGATTGAGTGCCCTAGGCCTTTTCTAGGGTTTAGCAGAAACTCAGATGTCACTAGACTTGTACCTGTCTTCTCTGTCTTCTTCTCAGAAATTAGCTCCTAAAACCTGTTTCTCCGACCTACACACAAGGAAAGAGGAAAAGGTTGTGTTGTGTTTAAGGGCTTGCCTTAGTCAAACCTTGTGTTGGTGTTCCCACCTCCACTATAGAAATGACTAGATCCAAGAGTGCATGCCCTAGAAGGGCAGAGGCTAGTTCTCTAATAATATGATGAATAATGAATGATAATGATGATGAAAACCACAAAAGATATAACATTAGTTGATGAAGATGACTCAAGATCCTACACCAACAAAGAAGAGTCATGAAGAGGTATTCAAACTTCCTTCAAAGCCTGCAAACAAACTTCAATAGAATCCACAAGTAGATAACACTCCAAGCATGAAGAACAGTTTAGCATAGAACACAATATCACAAGATAATTCCTTCTCATAAGCTAGTGGTCATCTAGGTGTAAAATGAATTACAAAACATACTTAAATATGCATTCTCGCTCACCTACAACAAATAAAACTTAATTATGCTGACAAATATAAACCAAAGAAGGGTCCTAAGCCGACACCACAAAGTGGGGCTAAAATTCCCAAGTGGGACCAAGGTGCTTGGACACATTAGACCTTTAGCCCACAAACTCTAGAAAGTATCCAATATAGCAGGTTTAGTCTAGTCCTAAGTTGATTATGCCAGGTTTATTTACCAAGATAGAGATTTTCATTGTTTTAAGCTCAAAAAGGTGTTAAAATAGGTCCCCATTAACAAAGGAAACAAAATAGGTCTAACTAGGTGCTAAACTAAGTGTAAAATTCTAGTGTGCACATTTTACGACATAACATTTATCCCCCACTTTAGTGTGGGTATGAACTTATGTTCAAACTCATACTAAAGGATGGAAAAAACACACAAACATAGAAGCCCAAAGAATTTTGCCAAGTTGTGGATTACCTGTAGCCCCCAAACATGGGATCCTAAGGTTACAAGCACATAAGAAAAGAGATACTTCAAATACACAAGACATTACAACATTAATTCACACATATGTGGATTACTAAAAACATATATAGGAATACACATGGAAGACACACAATACATAAAGGTAATACATGCCAAACATAAAGCATACACATAAGACACAAAGTATACACATAAGACGCAATGAATATATAGAGAACACATGGAAAGCACAATGAAGACACGTGTAAACATAAGCTAAAATGTAATGCCTAAAGGAAACAAACATAAGAATACACATAGAACAAACACACAAGGCACATGACTCTAATGCTAGCTTGCTCTCTAGCTAGGGGTTATGTAAGAGAAATGCTACCGTGGATCACACACTAGTAAGGACTTTCGAATTACTAGGTGACCATGACAAGTCACATGAAGCACACGGGATAGCGAATTACGTTGCACTAGGTGGCTCATGGACCAAAGGGGAAACATCATAGGCTAGTGAGGATCTCACTGAATCACTAGGTGTCCATGTTGGGAAAATAAGAAAATATGCAACCAAAAGAGAGCATAGCACGATGTATGCCCCCACCTTAAAGTGATTGCTAACTCCTATCAGGGAGCAATTGCTTTAAGGTTAAACAAATCACAAAACAAGCACAAAATCTTTTCGGAAGAACATGCCCATAAGGTATGTGTTTCAACAACTACATTGTACAAAGGGGTTGCCCCAACAAAAGGCAAGCCGAGGTGATGTTACAGGCATGATACACAATGGCTTGTGTAGTCATGGTATGATGCCGAGCATAGAAACAAGGTGCCACATAAAACAAAACATAAAAGAAGTAATAAGTTACATAAAGGAACAACACAAAGGGATCTACTAACTAGCATTAGCATAGGAATGGTTTTATAATAGGAGACATCTCAAGACTATACATACATACATACATATATATATTTAGAACTGTCATCATCTACCAGCTAGGAGAACTATGGAGACAAAGGAAGAAGTATCAGATGAAATCAAAATAAACATCCCTTGGGTCAACAAGGGAAAGTGTAGAAAAATTCTAAGCCTTACATCCTCCCCAAAGGACACAACAACAATACAAATTATGACATATAGAAGAATGATGATACAAATAGAGAGAATGTCACAATCGATTTCAGTCCCTTTGTATCCTTGCACCTACAAGGGTGTCAAGGGTCATCCAAAGAGAACTTAACAACAACAACAATAACAACAAATAATACACAAATAATACACAAATAAAGCATCAAGTAGCACATCACGGGGGAAACACAATCACATGCACTCATAAAATAATAGAAATAAGGTACCTCACTTGCGAGTCAACCTAAAGTAATTCATCCTCTGCCCAATCTAGCTCATCATCCATTTGGATCAATGGAAAAGATGCAAGAGGAACTATAGAACATGAGGTATACAGAACAAGAGCCATACCTGTATTATCTATTATGTAGTAAAAAGTGGACATATGCCTTTTTACCTCCTAGGTCCTATTTATCTCGTTATGCATTATAATCGATCATCCTAAAGAAAATAGCTCGAGACCCATATGAATTTGGGACCTTGGGCCCTTCATTTAACTTATCCTAGACTCAAATTGGGCCAATCAACTTGGGCACCAACTGCCCAAGTCCTCCCCGATTGGTCAGGGTAAATTAATGTTATGTCAGCCTAGGACCTTTAAAAATGTTCCTCTTTATCAGATTATGTGATTTAATTTCACGAATATTAGGGGGAAAGCATATATAAGTGTGTTTTTGAATTCATTTGTAACCTATATGGATATTACGAACTTATGATATTGAAGCAAAGAATATTCAAAGCATTCATTGTGTTATTGTTGCAGATTTGTGTTTGTATTGTGTGTGTTTGTTGTAGATTTGGAATCATCATCCATCTCCTTATGAGTTGAAGAATCTTCATCCTCCTAAGGACTTCACCTTAGAGGTGACATCATTGTTATTTGAATCATTTCATCATTTGGATTATCTTTAGCCTCTGCCCTGTAAAGGCATGCCCTCTCTCTAACAATGGTTGTGGGAAAGATTGAATGCTAACCTAGGATTTGACTGAGGTAAATCCCTAAAAATTGCAACCCCCAAACCCCTTTCTTATCATCTTGTGTGCAGGTTACAGGTGCATGTTTCGGGGAAAGTGAAGTAGGAGGAAGCCAGTGTAGGAATTAAGGTTTTGGGATCCAGTAGAAGTTCCAAAATATTCCTCTGAAAAGACTTGGGCAGTTGGCACCTTAGTCTTTTGGGCTTTCAAGTTCTGGATCTAGCTTTTGAGCATCAGTTTTAACATATTCTCAATTTTGACCTTCGGCAGATTCTCACTTCTAGACTTGGGTAGTTACTGAATTTGTCCTCTGACTTTCCAGCTTCTAGGAAACATGTTCTGATATCTGTCTGATCATCTCTGCACTTTCAAATTTTGGATTACTATTTTTCGTTCGTCTGTTACAAGCTGATTATCTCATAACTAGGGTTTTACTCATGTTTAACCTAGAGTTTGATAAAAGGCTTGGTTAAAACACATATTTCCATAGAAAATAGGAGGACAAGATTTGTAGCTGAGTCCACCTTCTTATTGCTTTGGATTTAGCTCAATCTTGTCCTTGAATGTTATTGTGGAAGAGGGTTTTGATCTTGTTTGTACACATGCATGCATTCAACCCCTTTTCCCTACTTAACATTTTGGTGAACCTATAGCATCAAGCATTTGCATCTTGCTGAGTTTTGAAATCAGATCTTGCATTAATTCATATCATACTTATCATTCTTCATTGAAAAATCTTGCATACATTTGAAAAAGGTGAAAAAATAAGTATTCTAGGCTTGCATAAAGGCATAGTTTTGCATTATTTTCATTGCATATCATTGAAATCATTTGAAAATCTGATTTATGTATATCAAATCTAAGTTATATTATAGTAATTAATCATTTCATGATCTCACATCTTGCATTTGCATTTCTCATTTGTCAGGGTTTCATGGAAAACTTGCATTTTTCATATAACCTTTTTTTTTGGCAAAAGATAGGGTTGGTAGTCAAAATCTTATTTCAAATTTTTCTGATCTCATAAACACTCATTCAAATCTGATTTTGATTTGTAGTGTTGCATCAATTGGCATCCTTGCATTAAAATTTCAAATTTTGCAATTACACAGCACATATATTTTAACATTAAGGGTTTTAAGCACTTTCTTCACAACTATTTGAGTAAACTTTTAAATCATTCACATCACCTTGTTGTGTAGCACTATTTACATCATACTTACTTTGTTTGTAGTGAAACTAGTGTGTTTTTTTATTTTCAAAAACTTGATTTCCTCAAACTAGTGCCTTGGTGTGCAACAGTCTCACATACATGGCCTCTCATCAACATAAGGGTGGTATGGTCCCTCCTTGAGTTTACAGGAAGATGAAGACTCTTGAACCTGAAGTAACCTTTACACCACATGACACCACAATTAGAGACATTGAGGGACCTCTTTACATTACTGCACATATAAGTGGATATCCTACAAGAGGAGTCCTTGTCGATCCTAATTGTATAATGAATGTGATAACTAAAGAGTTCCTCTACATGCATTATTTGATACAGAAAACTTATGCACCTATATAGATGATGGTTAAGACAATAATGGAGATTTACTCCAAGCCATGGGGAAGATTGCATTATTGATTAAAGTAGTTGAGAAATCCCTAGAACAATCGTTTGACATCATTCCTACCTCTGACCTGTTTCGTGTGAAACTAGGCCATCCATGGCTCAGGTCCATGAAAGCGGTCCCCTCTACATTTCATAAATGTTTAAAATTTCCTCATCAAGGTAGAGTGCATGTTATCCACCATAGTGGATGGAAACCTATGGTTACTCATGGCAACTTCAGCCTAGACTACTTTTGGCCATAGCCTACTAAGCCTGCTCAACCTAGAGAAGGTCAATTCTTCTTGGCATACCAAGGATACATGGCAAAGTTAATAATCAAATTAGACAGACCACCTATTGAATAGATAGAGAATGAAAACCAGCTTGAGTTGAAAGAACCCCCTCGACCATGAGGTAAAGGAGTTTTTTCTGAGGTTCCTCCTCCACCATCCTTACAAGGATTAGGAAACAACCGTACAAAGCAAAACATGTCATCCTAAAAGATCAATGTACCAGATTCCTCTTCTAAGATGTCAAAGACTGTAGAGAATCATGAGAAACCTTTTGTAAATATATCACTAATAAAACATGAAGGAATTGGAGTGCAAGAGAAAGAAGGAAGAAAAGACAAGCCTTAGCTCGACAAGAAATGCCTCAACAAGAAAACATTCCACCAATTGATTTTGAATCAAAAAAGGAAGAGATAAAGGATGAAGAGTTAAAGGAAAATATTTCAAGTTGGGAAATAGTACCTTATGTACCTATTTCCTCTAGCATTCGAGATTGGGAGGAAGATGATTTGCTCGATGACAATCGTTAGTGCGATTGTATAACATGTAAGTATTTCTCACCCTTTTTAGCCTCCTTTTATGTAGCACCTCTTTGAGTTGCTCGCTTACGTGGCCTCCTCTTATATGTTGTTGTGTTCCCTCGTGTTGTGTTAAATGTTGTTTAGGTCTCTTTGAATGAACCTTGATACTCTTGTAATGTCAAGGATACAAGGAGACTGCCTCTCTTGTGACCATTCTTCTATTTGTTTCTCTATTCTTCTATTCCTCTCCTCCATTTTATTGTTGTGTGTTGTGCCTTGGGGGCATGACATTATGGAGGATGTCTTGGGGGAATCTTCCCATGTTGTAAACCCAAGTCACTTTTGTCTCCTCTCTCATTTTAATGTTTACATTCTTCATTGACTCTACTAGTCGGTGGACGATGAAAACAAATAAATACTGATAAGGACCATGCGTTCCTACAGTAAGAAAGAAAAAATGGACCTAGTCCATATATGAAGATGAGTTGATATATATTATTGATGCTTGACTAGTAAAATCACTCTGTGTTGTGATTCGTGTTGTGAAATTTGTTGTAGCAAACTATTGCAATACTCTAAATCTGCTTCTATGCACTTTGGATTGTTTTCTCTCACCTTGTGGCTACACTCGGTTCTGATATACCTGAAGTATAACCTCATGACTATACTCAGTTCTGAACCTATAAGTGTATCCTTGGTCTAATATGTGATTTGATAGCTTTCATGAATTGATTTGGTTATTATCTTAGAGTACAATATTCTAACCAAAGCTTATATCTTGTTGATTATCTTAGCAAATGATATCGATGTGTTTGTGGGAACATTCGACGATCATGGTACATGTCACCTTTTGGGGCATGGGCTTTGCGAAAGCTCTTGTTCCCTTGTGTGTTTTCACTTTACCTTAATGTGCTTGATACCAGCAAGTGGGATCAACCACTTTAAGGTGGGGGCATATATAATGGTAACTGCTTGATTACTTTTTACATTGACAAAGTGTGTTTGCATACATTGATCTATTACGTATACCTCCTTTTTATTGTAAGGTGCCTCTATGATGCAGGTGGGGTTGTATACATTGAGAATATGATTCCTTTTCACTATAAGGCATCTCCATGATGTGGGTGGGGTTGCATTTTGAAATCCCTTCTATAGAAGGTGGGATGGTGTATCTCTTGAGCTAGTGCATATCCTTTTAAGAAAAGTCCTCATCATGAGGTGGGGTTGGATCTTGTGTCATTCACCCTAAAGCATGTCTTTGGTGGTTGTGGTAGTGTAGCTCGACCCTCAAGTGTTTTTGGCGTGTTTTAGATAGTGGAGTAGTGATGAGCTCCTCCCTATCACCCGTGTTTGCTGTGTATATATTAAGATGTATAGTGTGTCGATGACATACTATACGTCACTCATGTATTCTCTGTGTTTTATGTGTCTTCTTTGCATGTCTTTGCGTGCTTATGGCATGGCCTAAAGATGTCTGGTGATGAGTCCTCCCCACACTGTATGTGTTTTGTGTATTTTCACATGGTCAAAAGATGTGTGGCGATGAGCCTCCCGACATTGTGTGTTTTATTTAGTTAGAATTATATATGTATATGCATAATTGCTTAATCATGTCTTCTCTATCTCTTGTGTGATTGTATTCATGTATTCTCTATGTATTGCAGGCTTTCACTGTCTTTTCTATGTATTGTGTGCTTCCTTATTGTCTTCACTATGTCTTATGTGACTGTTAAGTGTTTTCTTATGTTTGCCTAATCTTGGGGGCTAGAGATAGTCTTCAAACTTAGGGTGTGTCTTCACTCTTGTGTTTGATGTGTTTGATGTGCTTCAACAGTACTCTAATGCATTAACAAATCATAAGATCATACACACATTAAAGTGGGGGCTAAATGTTATGGAGTAAAAAGTGGACACATGCCTTTTTACCTCCTAGTTTATCTTCCTTATTGTCTTCACTGTGTCTTATGTGACTGTTAAGTGTTTTCTTACGTTTGCCTAAGCTTGGGGGCTAGAGATAGTCTTCAAACTTAGGGTGTGTCTTCGCTCTTGTGTTTGATGTGCTTCAACCATACTTTAATGCATTAACAAATCATAAGATCATACACACATTAAAGTGGGGGCTAAATGTTATGGAGTAAAAAGTGGACACATGCCTTTTTACCTCCTAGTTTAGCTCCTAGGTCCTATTTATCTCATTATGCATTATAATTGATCATCTCAAAGAAAATAGCCTGACACCGATATGAATTTGGGACCTTGGGCCCTTCATTTAACTTATCCCAGACTCAAATTGGGCCCCTGGAATTGGGCACCAACCACCCAAGTCCTCCCTGATTGGTTGGGGTAAATTAATGTTATGTCAGCCTAAGATGTTTAAAAATGTTCCTCTTTGTCAAATTTTGTGATTTAATTTCACGAATGTTAGCGGGAAAGCATATATAAGTGTGTTTTTGAATTCATTTGTAACCTAGATGGATATTGCAAACTTATGATATTGAAGCAAAGAGCATTCAAGGCATTCATTGTGTTATTGTTGCAAATATGTGTTTGTATTGTGTGTTTGTTGCAGATTTGGAATCATCATCCATCTCCTTACAAGTTGAAGAATATTCATCCTCCTAAGGACTTCAGCTCTGAGGTGACATCGTTGCTATTTGAATAATTTCATCATTTGGATAATCTTTAGCCTCTGTCGTGCAAAGGCACTCTCTCTCTAACAACGGTGTTGGGAAATCTTGAATGCTAACCTAGGATTTAACTGAGGCAAATCCCTAAACACCACAACCCCCAAACCCCTTTCTTGTCATCTTGTGTATAGGTTACAGGTATAGTTTTTGAGAAAAGTGAAGTAGGAGGAAGGCAGTGCAGGAATTAAGGTTTTAGGATCTGGTAGAAGTTCTAGAATATTCCTCCAAAAAGACTTGGGCAGTTGGAATCCTAGTCTTCTAGGGTTTTAGGTTTTGGATCTAGCTTTTGAGCATCAGTTACAACATATTCTCAGTTCTAACCTCCGGTTGATTCTCACTTCTGGACTTGGGCAGTTACCGAATTTGTCCTCTAACTTTCCATATTCTAGGAAACAAGTTTTGATATCTCTATGATCATCTCTGCACTTTCAGATTTTGGATTACTATTGTCATTCATCTATTACAAGCTGATTATCTCATAACTAGGGTTTTACTCATGCTTAACCTAGGGTTTGATAAAAGGCTTGGTTAAAACACATATTTCCATAGCAAACATGAGCACAAGATCTGTAGTTGAGTCCACCTTATTATTGGTTGTGATTTAGCTCAATCTTGTCCTTGAATGTTATTGTGGAAAAGGGTTTTGATCTTGTTTGTACACATGAATGCATTCAACTCCTTTCCCTACTTAACATTATCTTCGGCATCACTATCAGAATGTAGTACAATAGGCTCCATAGCGGCTCGCAAAGTTTCTTCTTTTACTATAGGAGACATAATGGTGATAGTTGTCTCTTTGGCATCCATCAATGGTAAACACTTGCAAGGAGGGAAATTCTCTTCTCCTACGGTAAGGTGAGCCATAGATTGATGACGCTTCTTTCTTTCTCTTGCAATCTTATTTCACTTAGCCTTATTCATTATGTTTTTGAGGGGAACTATAGTATCTTCCAACACGGGTTCATTTTCTTCATTTCCTTCAAGAACATTAGAAGAAACAGGAGGAACCACTGAAGGCTAGGAGACTACGGGGGAAGGGTTCCTTTGTTGCAAGTATGGGCCTAACCGGTGTTGTCATTGATGTCAACATACTCATGTTGCATTGATGTTGAGGATTGGATGAGTTGTGTGCTGAGGATATTGAGAAAATTAGTCCTATAAGAAATAGTGAAGATAGTGAAGCTCTATGAAGTGAACATCCCAGCTAGATGAAGATCAGAGAATGTGCATCAAAGGGTTTCTAGATATGTGTCTAAAGATGATCCAGTCAAGATTTGAGAGGTCCGCATGAAGATTTGGAGAAGTTATGGCCATATGAGTAAAACTGGTTCTGGCAGCTATTTAGATGTTCAATAGAGTGACACAAATAGGTCCGGTGAGATCCAAAAATGCAATATCTTGTTCTGTGGATTTGGTGGAATGTTTAGGAAGCCAATGTGAATTAACAACTCAATTGGTTCATGGTTTGGAGGTCCACAAGCATTTATTCTAATGTGACAGTAATGACAGACTATGTTTTTGAGGTTCTAGATGAAGATTTGAATGATTTTAGTAAGCATAAGTGGTGTGGATGTTCTTGGTGATTCAAGCAAGATTGTGGGGGTCTCTAGAATGTGTCTAGTTCGTGTTGGTGGTCTGCATTGAAGATTGAACTCTTAATTAAATATTTACTCTTAGGTGATGGTGTTCTTCCTAATCATGGCCAACCAGATGTTTTACACATCTTGCAGATGATCTTGAAGATGTTCTACGAAGCATGGCATGTTCCTCAAAGAAGATTGAAGTCCCAGATATGTGTGGCCAACAGTGTGGTGATACACATGAAGTCTTCGTAACAAATCAAGTTGTATTTTTGTAACTGCTCTATAATAAAATAAAGTATGTTGTGCCGACTTTTATGATTATCCCAAAGTCAATGTCTTGTATAAATAAGATTTGTGAAGTCATTTCAAAGTATCCTTGGTTGAGATGAAAAAGAGGTAGAGAGGAGAAGCACGAAAAGTAGAGCAGAAGTGTTGAGCTTAAATGGAACTGTCTCAAGCATGGTGAAGATGCTAATCTCCAGTTCAAGTATGTAATATTTATATTATTCTATAGACAGTTTGTCTCCTGCAGGCAATGGGCCTCTGTGAGCAGTGTGCTTCGGCAGTGAGCCCTAATTGGCAAGTGCCATTTTGTTCTTCTTATTCATTTAACAGAGAATACAATCTTGGGTTAGTCACCCTGTGGTTTTTCCCTTAACCAAGTTTTCCATGTTAAAATCTTGGTGTCATATGTGTTAATGTGTTTCTGCTCTTGAGTTATTGCATTATGCTTCCATGATTGAATCATTATTATGCTGTAGAAATATAAGAAGGATTTAAGTGTTTAAAGAAAAAGAAAGTTTTTGTGACAACTGATTCCCCCCTCTCAGTTGTCTGTCCTAAAACCAACAATTGGTATCAGAGATAAGTTCCTCCAAAAGAGCTTAACTACTTGAGGAGATCCGGGATGTCTTCCTACAAAAAGGATAGTCTGAGGTTTGATGGAACAAACTACACTCTTTGGAAAAGCCGCATGGAATGTCACTTGCAATGTATGGGATTTCAATATTGGAACATGACCATAAAGAAGTATATTCCTCCAAAGAATGGTCTGACAACTACAGATGAAATCAGAGATGCTGAAGATAATCTTCGAGCTAAAGAAGCCTTACTAAGTGCCTTATCTGATTCAGAGTTGACAAATGTTATGGATTTAAAAATTGCATATGAAATTTGGTCAAAGTTGGCACTTCTGCATGAAGGAGACAAATATGTTAAATGTACCAAGCTACAAAGTCTGAAAAGAAAATTTGAAAACTTGAAGATGAATGAAGATGAGAATGTCACTACATTTATGCCAAAAGTAAATGAGATTGTTTGTGTCATTAGATGTACTGGTGGAACCTTGGATGAAGATGAGATTGTCGCCAAAGTTCTCAGATCCTTACCTCCTGCTTACAAACACAAAGTTGTTGCTATTAAGGAATTTAGATATTTATCAAATATCACAAGGGATCAATTGGTTGGGAAATTAGCTGCATTTGAATTGGCTGAGTTTGGAGATGCACCTCCCAAGACTGAATCTGCATTCAAAGCTAGTGCCTCTATAAAAGGCAAACAAAGGTATGATCTAGGAGAAAATTCCTCAAAGAAATTATCATGGTATGAAAAAGAAAGAAAAGATCTGGAAGAAGATGAGGTAGAAGCTACTCAATTTGAAGCCCTTATTGCAAAAAGACTACCAAGAGGATCTGGTAAGTATGAAGGAAAATTGCCCTTCAAATGTTTCAACTGCAACAAGATTGGTCACTTTGCCTCAAGGTGTCCAAAAATATTTTCAAGGACAAATCCAAATAGATCAAGATTCCAAAAGAAATGTTGCTATGTTCATGAAGATGATGATGATGAAGGAGTAACAGATGATGAATCAGAGACACGAAACAAATCCGAAAGTGACTAGGTGTTTATTACCATCAAGGAAGAAGATCCAATGCCCATTGAATCTATCAATCATAAAATGATAGAAAGAGCTTTGGCCCTGCTCAAGTTGAAGAAAATGATGAATGGGTCATTGACAGTGGATGCTCCCACCATATGACTAGTGATAAAAATAAGTTCATAGATCTGGAAAGATATGAAGGAGGAGTTGTAAAATTTGGTGATAATTCTGCTGGCAGAATTAGAGGCAAAGGACCTATTTCTTTTGATGGAAAGAACAAAACCAGTGATGTACTATATGTTGAAGGTATGAAGCATAATCTTCTCAGTGTTGGGCAGTTGGTGGACAAAGGCTATGATCTCCGATTCAAAAATAGAAAATGTAAGATCTTTGAAAGTTTTGGAATAGAAATTGCATTTGGGACTTAAACAAAAGGTAACATCTTCCACTTGGTTGGTACTGGGAAAAGTTGTTTATTTGTTCAAATTGATCAGATTTGGTTGTGGCATAGGAGAATGTGTCATGTAAATTTTGATAATATCATCAAGATAAGCAACACTCAGGCTATAAGAGATCTTCCAAGACTAGTGAAACCTACTAACAGTTTGTGCAAAGAATGTCAGTTGGGTAAGCAGAGTAGAGTCACATTTAAAAGTAATGAACAATCTTCTACCAGATTGTTAGACTTAGTACACACTGATCTATGTGGACCGAAAAGAATCAGGAGTCTGCAAGGTGATAGATATTTCATGTTACTGATTGATGACCACTCCTGGATGATGTGGGTGACTTTCCTAAAAGAGAAATCTAAAGCTCTTGGGAAATTCAAAATATTCAAGGCTATGGTAGAAAATGAAACTGGGTTAAACATAAAATATCTTAGGCTTGATAGAGGTGGTGAATTCACATCTGGAGAGTTCATAGAATTCTGTGAGAAACATGGGATAAAGAGATAGTTATCTGCTCCAAGGACTCCACAACAGAATGGAGTAGTGGAAAGAAAGAACCGGACCATCCAAGAAGCATCTAGAACCATGATGATGGAAGCAAATGTCCCTCAGATCTACTGGAGAGAAGCTGTAAGAACAACTGTCTATACTCTTAATCGAGTACAAATTAGAAGCAATACTGGTAAGACCCCTTATGAACTCTGGTATGGCATCACTCCTACTGTGAAGTATTTCAGAGTCTTTGGTAGTAAATGTTACATTAAAAGAGATGAAGACCTTGGCAAATTTGATGATAGAAGTGATGAAGGAATATTCTTGGGTTACTCTACTCAAAGCAAAGCATACCGATGTTATAACAAGAGATTAAGAAAGATTGTAGAAAGTACAAATGTGAAGGTTGATGAAGGCATTGAAAATCCCTCAAGGTTTTATGAATATGAAGCAGATGATTAGAATGATGTTCTAGTCCAGGAAGATCTAACCCCTTCTATTGTTTAGATTCAGACTAATTCAGAGAATCCTGAAATATAGGAAGAAGAGATAAGTTTGAATGAACCTGTCCAAGAAATAGAAGTGCAAGAAATTCCCAAAACTCCCAGGTATGTAAGACTGAATCATTCTGAAGACCAGATCATAGGTGATAGAAGCAAAGGTGTTCAAACAAGAAGAAAGATTTCTCAAGATTCAGAGAAGTATTGTTTGATTTCAAAGATTGAACCAAAAATAGTAAGTGAAGCATGCAATGATGAAAGCTAGGCCAAAGCAATGGAGGAAGAGTTGATGCAGATTGAGAAAAATCACACTTGGGATCTTGTTCCCAGACCTAGAAACAAAATTGTGATTGGGACCAAGTGGGTCTTCTGGAATAAACTGAATGAAGATGGTGAAGTATTCAGAAACAAAGCCATATTGGTCTGTAAGGGTTATTCTCAAGTAGAAGGAGTTGACTTTAAAGAAATTTTTTCTCTGGTGGAAAGAATTGAAGTAGTCAGATTATTTCTTTCTTTTGCTGCCTTTAAGGATTTCAAAGTATATTAGATGGATGTCAAGTCTGCCTTCCTGAATGGTGACTTGGAAGAAGAAGTATACATTGAGCAACCGGATGGATTTCAATTGTCTGATCATGGTCATATGGTCTGCAAGTTGAAGAAAGAATTGTATGGACTCAAACAAGCCCCAAGGGCCTGGTATGAAAGATTGGATAAACATATTTTGAAGATTGGTTTCAACAAAGGTACTACTGACAGTAACTTGTACTTCAAGATTGATCATGAAAATATCTTGATTGTTGAAGTATTTGTTGATGACATCATTTTTGGAGGAAGATATAGTATGTGGAAGACTTTTGCAAATCAAATGAAAAGTGAATTTGAGATGTCTATGTTTGGGGAAATGAATTTATTCTTGGGTCTACAAATCACTCAAACAAAGAAAGGAATCTTCATTTCACAGACCGAATATGTGAAAGAATTGTTGAAGAAATTTGGGATGGAAGATTCGAAGCCAATGAATACTCCCATGGCAACCGGGTGTAAACTGAGCAAAGATGATGAATCTCCTAAGGCTAATTAGAAAAAGTATAGGTCAATGATTGGAGGACTACTATATCTTACTCAAACTAGACTTGACATTATGAATGTTGTTGGTCTTGTTGCCAGATTCCAAGCTGATCCTAGAGAATCTCATGTCATGGCAATCAAGAGAATTCTCAGATATCTAAAGGGAACAGTTGAGTATGGTTTATGGTATCCTAGGGATCATGATTTCTCTCTTCACACATATACAAATGCTGATTGGGTAGAAGATATGGATGACTGGAAGAGTACCAGTGGTGGTGCATTATTTTTGAGGAAAAGATTGGTTTCTTGGCTGAGCAAGAAACAAGAGGCAATATTTCTGTCCACTGCAAAAGCAAAATATATTACAGCAGCAAGTAGTTGCACTCAAGTATTGTGGATGAAGCAAATGCTAAGAGACATCAGAGTGGAGTATGAGGAACCTATCACAATATTCTGTGATAACTTAAGTGCAATAAATATATCAAAAAATTATGTGTTGCATTCAAAGATAAAACATATATCCATCAAGTTTCACTTTTTGAGAGAGCAGGTGGACAAGAATGAAGTTAGATTGGAGTTTGTGCCCTTAAAGGATCAAATTGCAGACATTTTTACTAAACCTCTACCTAAGGACTCTTTTGAGTATCATAGGGAAAAGTTAGGGGTTATTGCCCCTTCGGCTCTGAATTAAGGTGCACTGATGTGCATCAATCTGGTGGATATCACAGTCATATGTTGTGGTCCGGATTGATGATAGGAAGCTGCCACTTAGGGGGAGCAGTCTATATGATTCTGAAGTATTGATGCAAGTATGTGCCCTTTGCCATTGATGTCAAAGGGGGATAGAAGACATGTGAAAAACAAAATTAGTTGTTGATCAAAGGGGGAGGAACAAAGAAAGAGAATACATATGAATGATTGCTATTGATAGGGGGAGCTATGTCAATTAGTGAGGAGAATTTCATGTCTTGATGGTTAAAACAATTTTTCACATCATATGTTGCCATCAATGACAAAGGGGGAGATTGTTGCAAGTATGGGCCTAACCGGTGTTGTCATTGATGTCAACATACTCTTGTTGCATTGATGTCAAGGATTGGATGAGCTGTGTGCTGAGGATATTGAGAAAATTAGTCCTATCAGAAATAGTCAAGACAGTGAATCTCTATGAAGTAAAGATCCTAGCTAGATGAAGATTAGAGAATGCACATCAAAGGGTTTGTAGATATGTGTCTAAATATGATCCAGTCAAGATTTGAGAGGTACGCATGAAGATTTGGAGAAGTTATGGCCATATGAGTAAAACTAGTTCTAGCAGCTGTTCAGAGGTGACAGAGTGACACAAATAGGTCCGGTGAGATTCGGAAATGCAATATCTTGTTCTACGGATTTGGTGGAATGTTTAGGAAGACAATGTGAATTGACAACTCAATTGGTTCATGGTCTGGAGGTCCGCAAGCATTTATTTTAACGTGACAGTAATAACAGACTATGTTCTTGAGGTTTCAGATGAAGGTACAAATGATTTCAGTAAGTAGAAGTGGTGTAGATGTTCTTGGTGATTTAGGAAAACTTGTGGGGGTCTCTAGATTGTGTCCAGTTCATTTTGGCGGTCCGCATTGAAGATTGAGCTTGTAATGAAGATTTATTCTCAGGTGATGGTGTTCTTCCTAATCATGGCTGACCAGATGTTTTACACATCTTACAGATGATCTTGAAGATGTTCTACGAAGCATGGCGTGTTCCTCAAAGAATATTGAAGTCCTAGATATGTGTGGCTGACAGTGTGGTGATACACATGAAGTCTTTGTAACAAATCAAGTTGTATTTTGGTAGTTGCTCTATAATAAAATAAAGTATGTTGTGCTAACTTTGATGATTATCCCAAAGTTAATGTCTTGTATAAATAAGATTTCTGAAGTCATTTCAAAGTATCCTTGGTTGAGATGAAAAAGTGGTAGAGAGGAGAAGAGCGAAAAGCAGAGCAGAAGTGTTGATATTAAATGGAATTGTCTCAAGCATGGTGAAGATGCTAATCTCTAGTTCAAGTATGTAATATTTATATTATTCTGTAGATAGTTTGTCTCTTGTAGGTAGTGGGCCTCTTGTGAGTAATGTGCTCGAGTAGTGAGCCCTAATTGGGAAGTGCCATTTTATTATTCTTATTCTTTTAACAGAGAATACAATCTTGGATTAGTCACCCTATGGTTTTTCCCTTAACCGGGTTTTCCATGTTAAAATCTTGGTGTCATATGTGTTAATGTGTTTCTTCTCTTGAGTTATTGCATTGTGCTTCCATGATTGAATCATTATTATGTTGTAGAAATATAAGAAGGATTTAAGTGTTTTAAGAAAAGAAAGTTTTTGTGACAACTGATTCCCCCCCCTCAAAGTTGTCTGTCCTAAAACCAACATCCTTAATGTAGGTTGTTCTTCCTTTTCAACTTGTGAAATGGGTGGTAGTACAGGAGCATCCTCAAGTAGTTGAGAAACCTCAAAAAATAAAACATGTGCAACCAATTGCTTGCCGCTTGTCTCCACAAAGGCAGGTGGTACAAAAGTAATATTGTGATTATGGGGAGGTCTACTTTGTGCACGAAGGTTGTCTCATTTTCCTTGAAGGGATGGTGGAGGGGAAACCTCGGCATATCTACCAGACACTTGAGGACAAGGAAGAACCTTTGATTTGGGCTTAGCTTCACTCACTACTACATGGTACAAGAGGAATTACAGTCATAGCCTTAGAATATTGAGGAGGTTCAGGAACATCACTAGGGGGAATATTACTAAGTGATAACTCTACTATTTTCTTTGCTTTGAACTTTTGATATGATAAGAAAATATATCTTCTCTAGGTATAGCAACTCCAACTGGTTGTGGCCAGAAGTAGTCAAGTGAAAAATGTCCATTGTGAGCAACGAGGTGATACTGACTATGATGTACATCTTGCACATGTCCCTCAAATGGAAACTTTAAGAACTTGTTAAACATAGAGGGGACCACCTTCATGGAGCAGAGCCATGGGCAGCCCAACTTCACATGAAATAGGTTTGATGTAGGAATGATAACAAAATGAACATCCAAAGCTCTTGGCCCAACCTTAACTTCAGGAGTTAAGGCACCAAGAGTTGGAAGGATAGACCCATCATGTGCTTTAATAGCCATCTCTGATACATCATATGTATCTCAATGTAAACCATGCATGTAGAGAAACTCTTCAGTTACTACATTCACCATGCATATAAGATCTATCATAGTGCCCCAAATAGGTTTATCATTGATTCAAATAGTAATATAAAGAGGCCCATTAGGAGCTTAGATAGTAGCATCATGTGGAGTAAAAGATATAGTAGGTTCCAAATCCACTCGTTCTTTGTGAGGGCAAGCATCCACCATGTAAATATCAACAACATTAGACTCATGATGAGGTAGAGGATCAGTATATATTTGAAGATTTTGAATAGGAGCCACCACCAATTTATTCCCTTTGTCATTCACACCAGCCACTTGGATGACATTTGAGTTGATGAGGTATTGAACTTCATGTTTAAGAAGCATACATCTTTCAATGTCATGACCAACAGAGTGGTGAAATTGACAATAGGCCTTCACATCAAAGGAAGATGATTGCACCTTACTTGGATCTAGGGGTTTGATGGGTGGAAGCTTGATGAGATTGTTTTGTAGAAGTTGTGTCATGATAGCATAAAGAGATTCTAATAATGGTGTGAAGTTTCTTGTTTTTAATTTCAACTTGTAATGGGTGGAGGCAGGAGATGACATTGCCGCCACATGTTTTCTTATGTTATTTTCTAAAATTTCATTTATTTTGATGAAGTTTTTGTTATGTGTTTTGAAAGAATGATTATGAGAGGCTTCAAATTGATCAACCATAGCTGATGAGGGATTATGCTCATACTGACTAACCAAAAGTTGATAATCACAAAGAGCCATGAAAAGATGAGTGAATAAATGATATCACATCAACAATATCTTATTGTGGATGTGAGGTTGTAAGTTTCCTATAAAGATTCTTTACACATCAAAAATTGGAATAGAATATTGGATTTGTGAGAAAAGGGCTTGATAACGGCCCATGAAATCTGTTATTTTCTCTTTCATTCCTTGTTTGCAATGAACCAAGTTTGTCAAAGAGACTTGAGATCCAATGTTCGCTTGAAAATGCTTGAGGAACTTGTTAACTAATTGTGAAAAATAAGTTATAGAATTAGGAGGTAAAGAGCAAAACCAATCCAAGGTTGTGTCCTTGAGTGATCTAGGAAAGAGTCTTGCCAATATTGCATCCTCAAAGAAGAAATCACTACACATAGCAGTAATGGTTGCCACAAGATTGTTAGGGTCTCCCTTCCCATTATATTTCTCAAAGCGAGGGGTCTCAAACTTCTCAGGCATAGGAGTTCTTAGAATGGAATAGGACAAAGGGCTACAGATTTAATGTGTTGTCATACTAGGCTTAGGTGGACTATTACTCATGTTGGCCAATTGTTGTTGGATGGAGGTCATATTTTACAAAAATTGGTTTATGACGGGGTTGAAAGCTAAGTCAGGTAGAGATTGGAATGAAGGACTAGGTGATGGTGTATGAGTAGCCTTTTAAAATGTGATAGGTGGTTTAGAAGTAGGTGGAGTTACATTAGGAGTAGAATTTATTTAGCTATATGGAACATTACTATAATGGCTAACAAGATTCCCAATGGATAACCCAACACATGTGGTAATATTATTACTCGGCTGTGTAGTGGTGGTGAGAATTGTAGAAGTATAAGTGGGAATAGGGAGTGTAGGTATGGGTGCCCACACTTGAGTCCCTATTTGATTAGAAGAAGTGACATTGGTTATGATTCTAACACAACTAGATGCTGATAGAATGTTGTTATGCACTATATGTACAATTTCACACAAGACTTCCAATCCTTCTTGACCTTCGAAAAAAAGACTTCATAGACTCTCAACAATAGGGATGGCCTCCTTATATATGTGCTCTGCACTCACAAATTTCTAGAAATTAGCCAACTCTGTGTCTATTCTCTAAATTTGTGATTCAGGAATATGAGCCACAAGGTCATCAATATTGATGGAACATGTAAGTTTGATGCTTTAAGAAGGTGTGAAGTAGGGATGCTAGGAAGAATTGATGGATCTTCTTGTGTGATAAGATTAGGAATTTTGGGTTATGATATATTGGTATCATCATTATGCATAGCATTTGAACCCATAATTCACCAACTTCTTCACACAATAATATTAGAATCAGGACATCGGGTCACAAATTTCATAAAGCGTCTATAAGCTTTAGTAACACACAAGATGCACCAATAGAAGAGATGATTGAAGCAAGAGAAGGATTTGAGTTTATGTTTAAGTGAAGAAATAATATCCCTTAATCAAATCCAATTCTATTCAAATCCATTTAAATATCAACAATGCCAATGCTTAAATCAACCCAAATTTTAATGCTCATTTCAAAATGCAACAATTCAAAATTGTTCCTATCTTTAATTTTCAATGCAATATGACAAATGAAATGTAGGATGACCATGTAGAATCAGATTTCAAATGTAAATGACATCAGCAAAATCTAAAATTAACTATCTTTCATAAAGACAAATGAAATGTAGGATGACCATGTAGAATCAGATTTCAAATATAAATGACATCAGCAAAATCTGAAATTAAACTATCTTTCATAAAACCCTAGAATGCAACAATTAACTAGGTTTTACCAAATGCAACTTTTTTCAACAATTTCTAGCAATAAAAAGGATTCAAATGCACCATGAAACAATATGAAATGATAAACTACTATAATTCCAACCAGATCTGATACAAAAATTAGAAAATAAGATTATGCTATGATGATATATCCTTTCCAAATGCAACAAAGTGATAACTATGCAATTTTCAAGTCTACAATGCAATTTTTTCTTTTTCAATTTTCAAATGCAAGAATGCAAGGATCTTTTAACTAGAAATAATGAAAAAGTATAGAAAATTCAAATGCTCTAAAAAAACTAATCAATGCAACAAGATCTAAAACAAATCACAAGTCTCTAAACCCTAGGTTTAAAACTAGCAAGATATTCCATAAATGCAAGGTTTCCACAAACCCTAGTTTTGAAACTATGCAAAATTTAACTATGTATGAATGTAAAATGACTAATGAACTCACTTCCAATCAGATCTAGGGTGAAAAAAACTCAATTCTAAAAGAAGAAGGATGCAAAAGTGCGAGAAATGATGGGTTCACCAAAATGTTTAAGAGAAAAGAGTGATCTAGCCTAAAGAGCTAAACTAGGTCAAACCCTCTTCTACAAACATTAGGACACAAACCAAACTTGGCTTCTACCCAAGGAGGAGAGCCAAACTATAGGGGTTCTACCCTTTTGTTGTATATAGATGGATCAACCAAGTTCAATCAAAGTCAAGCAAGCAAGCTAATACAAGTGATCAAACCCTAGAAGATGAAGAATAGACTATAACTGATTGTCAGAAATAGATCACAACAAACAAAATGTACAGGAAAGGTCAAAGAGAGATTCAGAACCTGGATCTTATAGCAGAAATGCCCAAGATCAGGGTGCTTGAGTGCCCGAGGCCTTTTGTATGGTTTAGTAGAAAATCAGATGTCACTAGACCTATACCTATCTGCTCTACCTTCTTCCCATAAATCATCTCCCAAAACCTATTTCTCCTACTTGTACACAAGGAAAGAGGAAAAGGTTGTGTTGTGTTTAAGGGATTGCCTCAGTCAAACCCCATGTCGGTGTTCCCACCTCCACTACAATGATGATTAGATCCAAGAGTGTGTGCCCTAGAAGGGCAGAGGCTAGATCTGTAATAATATGATGAATAATGAATGATAATGATGATGAAAACCACAAAAGATATGACCTTAGTTGATGAAGGTGACTCAAGATCCTACACCAACAAAGGAGAGTGATGAAGAGGGCTTCAAACTTCCTTCAAAGCCTACAAACAAACTTCAATAGCATCCACAAGTAGATAACACTCCAAGAATGAAGAACACTTTAGCATAGAACACAATATCACAAGATAATTCCTTCTCATAAGCTAGTGGTCATCTAGGTGTAAAATGAACAACAACACATACTTAAATATGCATTCTTTCTCACCTACAAAAAATAAAACTTAACTAGGCTGACAAATACAAAACAAAGAAGTATCCTAAGCCAACACCACAAAGTGGGGCTAAAATTCCCAAGTGGAACCAGGGCGCTTGGGTGCCCTGGACCTTTAGCCCACAAACTCTAAAAAGTGTCCAATATAGCGGACTTAGTCTAATCCTAAGTTGATTCTGTTAGGTTTATTTATCGAGATTGAGATTTTTCATCGTTTTAAGCTCAAAAAGGTGTTAAAATAGGTCATAATTAACAAAGGCAACAAACTAGGTCCAACCAAGTGCTAAACGAAGTGTAAAATGCTAGTGTGCACATTTTATGACATAACATTATGTTTGTAATTTTTTTTTTTGATATAGTTTTTTATAAAATTCATAGTAAATTGAATTGTTGAAAAAAGGTTCAAAAAATGAGGTCAATGAGCCTCTACTTTATGTCTTAACTATATATCACAAACAAAAACAAATTACACCCTTTTGGTGAGGATTCTCTTCTTTAGTGCATAATATTTTTCTTAAATTTTTTAAAAAACATAGTAGTGTATTTTTTAAATTTCTAATTATCCTTATGTTTGACTTTAATGACCTACTTGTAGAAAACTTTAAAAAATATTTACTAACAATAATTAAAACATTTTAAAATATATATGTTTTTTCAAAATCTACACTCTTGGATCTTCTAAAGGATAATTTTAGATTTTTAAGAAAATGTATATACTATGACAAATTTTGGAAAGAAGACCAGGGGTTTTTAATTTTTTTGAAAAACCATTAGAAAATTGGTGACACAACATTTCAAGTGAAATAGTTTTTGCTGAAACTGATCTATAGTAGTTTTTGAAAACATGCCTCTATGCATGGCTGGAAGCTAAAGAGTTTTGACTAAAAGTGTTTTGGCCAAAATACTTTGAGGCAAAAGTTTTGAATACATGTAGGAACCATAACATTCACCATCATTTAAGTTGAAAATGTTTTCAAAAAATTATTTTCTTTGGGAGACTATTTAACCCAAAACCCCTAAGTTAGACTAAAGTGAAGCACAACTTTTATCATTACATGACTACATTTTATATCGTATACACTACCAATTACACATACATGATGATATTGCTCTCCCAACTTCTATTTGTATGGTTTTGCATGATGATCATATATCACACACACACATGCTCACTTGTGTTTACATATTCTATTATTTGTATGACCTTGTGTCTTGATGTTTGGGGACACAAACTGGTGGAAATAGATATTGCCCTTATTTTTCATGTGTTTCATGTTGACATCTCTTATTCACATATAGGTTCACCACACTAATTCATGTGGCCATTTTACACTTTACTCCTCTCCTCAAATCATATCTCTTACAATCCAATTGAAGGAGGGGGCATACCCTACTATTTTATTCACAAGTTTATCCATACATAGATTGATGGGGCTAGCTCAATAACTACTCCTTGATAATCCAATGCGTGGGGCTCAATGTTTTATCTTTTACTTGATATATTGTTGTGTAGATTGAGAGGTCCAACTTAGTTACTACTCCATGACAAACCTAGCATCACGATTTCTTATAATTTTATATGGTTCATGGGGCCAACTTAGTCATAATTCCATGAATCTCCCTTTAATCCCATGTGGATTCTTTTCACTTTGAAAGTTGACATGGAAATACATACAATTATAAATGATTCCAATGTTTTTTACATTTATGGGTATGTGTGAAATAGGTGCTACTAATGAATCATTATGTACATGTTTGTAGTTTTGGGGATGGAGCCTTACGAAAAACATGAAGAAAAGAGAATCACCTTCCAAAACATATATTTAAATAATGTGTATCCTTTTCAGACATGATTGCTAATTTATTTACTCTTTCATCTTACTTTAGAATTTATGATAGATGTAGTTCGTGACATGCACACTAGAGTGGGAAAAAAATGTAGAAAAAAGTGTATCCTTCATTATTTTCCCCACTAATTTTGTAGTCACTTTAGCCATGTCTTGGGATATGTTGATTTAACACTCAACTTGGATTATTTATTAACAAAATTGATACAACTTATAAATCCCCTAGCAATCTACCCACTGTGGCTCTCATTCACCCATGCATCAGATGATTGTTATCATGATTTCATCCCTCAAACAAGATTTCTAGTGTGATCATGTCTACCTAATTTCAAGTTCACTTTCTATCATTATGGGCTAACCAAATTAAAAAATTTGACCATTTCCTATCAACTTATGTATTAATTTACTTGAATTGGGACCTACATTTCCATATATAAAGACATTTCCTAGGTCATTAATCATAACAAGGAATAATCATATAGAGAAATAATTAGAGAATCAATTCACACATAATGAAAGCACTAGGTAATCATCATTTAGATTGCACCATCATTATCTAAGGATAGATTCTACACTATTCATCTTATACATTGTGAAAAGAAATAACATGGGGATTGACTAAAGCACTAGAAATCTTCTCAACTTTAAAAAGTTACACAGCACGCCCACAAAGTTGTTTCTCATCACTACTCTATTCTCTAGAAATAGATATTAGGTGAAGGCAAGCACTTTCCATGAGTTTATAGAAAAAAGTATGCAATCATAGAAATAAGAGAAGATTATATGTGTGATCCTATCCAGAAACATAAAGCAATAGAATAACTTCATCAAACTTGTGTACATGTTTTTCTAGTCCCTAATCCATTTCACAACTAACATATTTGAACACATTGATCAACTCTTCACAATGACATAGATGACAAATTAATACAATTATGTTTTACTTCTCTTATAAATATATAAATAATTATTTTAATTATTTTATCAATTTATTAGCATTTAGATATAATAGAGAATAAAATTAGTTTATGTAAAAAATAGAAAGAAAAAAGTATTTGGTGTAGATTTCAAATTTTATATGGACAACATATCAATCTAGCTTAGATTAACATTAGAATTTCTATAAAATATAAAAATATCATAGTGATTTTTTTATGGGAAACTCTTCTATAATGATATTAATGGAAAAAACAACTTTAAAGACTATATAGAGAATGTTTAATATAAAAAAGTGGTTAGTTGGCATGCATAGCTCAAAATATCAAAAGTGATCAAGATATCTTATTAGTATAAAGCATAAGGCTAAGCACAAGAAGAAACACTAGGAGGTGGTGGAGAAGGATCATCTTGCTAAGGAACCACCTATTGATAGTGGCCATTAGGAAAATCTAGAGTCTCCCGCCCATCCTAATTAACCAAAGGATCTTATAGAGCCAAGGGGACCAACATACCCCATCTAAGTGCAAGATTAATAGCTAGCAATGGATTCATAACAAGTGGAAAATTCATCACCGTGAAATCTTATTGAGTACTAGAATATTTCTCATGAGGGTAAGCCAACCATCATCCCTATGAAAGTGGAAAAGAGAAATGACCCTAGCTATGGGAGTGATTCCACCTACGAGCAACAAAATGAGTGATATGAGCAACACCATCAAGAGGAACCCAACTCATGGTGTACAAGGCACTCCCCTAGTGGTTGGGAAAATCCTACAACTATTGAAACTTAAGTGCCACATTTTCATCTTGAGCTTAGATCCAACAGTAAATAGAAGAAACTGCATTCACTCTCTTTGTCAGATGGATGATACAACCAATATCATCAACAACAAAAATAGCTTTATTTCTTGACATACAAATTTAAAAAATAATAAAAGATATGAAAAAATTCCAAAGTCTAGCAGTAAAAGAAAGCTACAAGGTGATATCCCCAAAGACAATAACTCTTTAGGAGAAAAACTTGGGATGGAAAAGTGCAAGCAACCTATGGATCCGCTTTTAGAAAGATTGATCATGGGAGTTGGTCCAAAAGGTATTCTTAAAGGTCTCAAGTTTGTGACAAGTTGGACATCTAGGTTGAACTTTCCCAAGATGCAATAATCTTTAACCTAAACATAACCCCTGGTAATATAAATACCACACAAAAAAAGTTATTTTAGGCTCAAGTCTTGCTTACAAAATTCTCTTAATTCTGAAAAAGTCATTTGCAAGGAGGTCATCAATGAAGACCCCAACACTAATTAAGCTTATTAAGAGCCAAAGAAAAAGGATTGTGCACTTTGGACAATAACTTAGAAATATAATTCCTAAAATTTTTATCATGATTCCACATCGAATCTTTCCACCAAGCACGGTGGGATGAATCCCTAGCTTGTACAAAATAACATCAAAAGTGAACTCTTGAATTTTCAAGACAGAATTCATGTTAGAAATAGGACTTACCTAAATTTAAGCTACAAGGCTAGCCAAGGAGTGCAATCTCTAAAAGAGATAAGATCATGTATAGAATGAATCCCTTAGAAACAAATCTATAGTGCTTTAATCCCATGAGTCTCAATAAAGGATAGACTAGAAATATTAGTGATAAGAGACGACCAAATGTTGTGATCATTGAAAGATACCCAATGCTTTAATCTATTTTCACTAGAAGCCTTCTAAATAAAAAGGCAAGGGAAAAGGACTTTGACTTTGACAGTATGTCTTGTGCCACTGAAGATTGGAGCTAGAAGTAAGGCAAGAAGTGTTGAGTCAAGACATGGTCTCCTAGAAAAAAATCTATTTGTATAGCCAGCGTAAGAAACTTGAATCATTAGGAAAATGTCAGTTAATAAGATGATGGGTGGAGGATTGAAAGGAAATGGCCCTGACTAGGCCAAGCAATGCTTTGTTCCTGAGTAGGTAGCCAAAGGCTTCCACAATAAGGACATATTTAAAGGAGCCAAAGGGCAACTCTATTTAATAAAGCAGAAAAGACGAGCTCTCAAAGACTCTAACATTGACAGTCAAGCAAGCAAAAGTATCAGCAAACAGAGTTTAGATAGCCTAGAGAAAAAATCACTGAAACCTAGAGTTCTTTTGAGCATGGTCAAGATGACTTGGCACTGAATGCAATTGTAAACTTTCTCAAAATCAAACTTTAAAAAAAAAAATGTCATCTAAAGGCCGGGCCCTTTCCATCCCTTCCCAAATGACTGATATTGTCAAAGATATAGCAGCTTTTGATTAAACCAATTTGCTCAGGCCAAACGAGGAAAGGTATATATGTAGAGAAAAAGCCTTGACAAGAATTTTATACAAAACATTGAAGAGTGATAAGTTGCCAACTAGTGATAAGCTCTGGATCCCCAGGCTTAGAAATGAACATAATATTGCCACAGTTGGTTAAAGACCCCAAGGAACGGTTGCTTATTGCTTCCTTATAAACCTGAAGCTAGCCAGGTCCTGTGAAGTGCCAAGTGACCATGTAAAACTCCCAAGGAAAGCCATCCAATCCTTAAAAAACTCATTAGCCATCTCATCAGTGCTTCATGCAGCTCCTCCAAAGCGAGTTAGCATCACAGGCCTTGCAGCGAGGTTGAAATTTAAATAAAACAAATAAAAAGATATATGCGGGCTGAGACTCAAAAGCAAGGGAATTCAGACCACACCTTATATTCTTTTCATATATTTAACAATAAAAACATAGAGGGAGCAAGGAAATTAATAAATATTATGCCAAAGTATCTGTATCATAGTCTAGTAACCTAGTTTAAAAAACAATGAGCAGATCATAATGGCACGGTCACAAACTTTGCTAGCCATATCTCTTCCATCACACGCCACAGGAAAATAAATAATGACATTTCATACACGCCACAGTAAAATATATACTGACATTTCATACAATGGAGACTAAGATATGTTCCCAAGAAACTTGATGCAACCAGCGCTTCAACTTTAGCTGAAAGTACAACAAAGAGAATATCAGAAACAAATGACTACTAATAGCTTATTATACACAAATCCGATGTAAGTTATATACATATGAGAGAGGGGGGCAAATAGCCTGAAAAAAAATCCTACCCCAGTTGAAGGGTTGTCTGCTCCTGACGTGCAAAGTGGTTAGCAGTGGTTATAAGATTACCATGAACGAAATTTTGAGAGGCATAAGCTGGCAATGCATTATATTCGGGTTGGGATAGAAGCATGTTTGTCCTCTGGTAACATTCCCTTTCCATTATCTTCCCAAGACATAAATTGCACACGTGTTGGTACAATAATATGTACTAGCCATTCAAAGTAAATAACTCAATTAAAGTCAAGAAACCATACCCATGAACGAATTTCGTCATTCTCTTGCTTTAGCATGTCTTCCTGAACAAGGCAACCATTCCATGAAAAGTGTTAGAAAATTAAGGTTTTACATGTAATAAGTTAGTCTGTGAGAAGTTATGAGTTTGTTTACTAGAAAATAATGACTTTATAAAGAATAATGACTTCATAAAGCCAATGTACTGAATTGTAATATAAATAGAAGATATCAATATAGTCAAATATTTCTATGTATGCTCTCCATTTTAACAAAAACAACCATAAAACTTGAACTGTTATAGTAGATGAAACTCAAATTAACAACAAATTATAGTATGTGAAATCTCGAAATTGATCCTACTTTTAAAGATAATGTAACTTACGTTTCTTCGTCCCAAGGCGATCTTCTCACACATTACCTCTTCCTAATCCATAAGATAATGGAGGAGTTAGTAAAAAGAGTTTAAGAACATTTTTTTAATATAGCTTTCGGAAGGTGTACACTGTAAAGTAAATCAGAGAGTTGGATGCTTAAAAATTATTGCTTGACCAACCTTTCTCTTTCGTACTTTAGAGAATGCCTTATCAATTTTGTGCTCAAGGTTTTTAAGCTGCTTCTGATTCATATTTTCTATTCTCTCACCCACCAGGTTTCTAACACAGAGCCAAGAGGAACTCAGTCATTTGTCTTGAAGAAAAAGTTGCATAGCAAATACAAACCAGCTAAAATATGCTGTATAAAAGCAAATGATTATACTTATTTGTGATGTCCAAAAGTTCAATATCTTGTCTCAGTTTTGCTACTTCCTCTTCCCAGTTCTGCAATATTTAATACAACCCTGTAATTACTTTCTAGCTCATAAGGAAAGGAAGGCTAGTTTTCTCATGTAGATTGCTAGTTGCATAAATAAATTGTTTAAGATTTTGGATTCTAGAAAGGTTGACAATTTTAAACATAAGCATAGAATGCTAAAGTTGATCAAAGAAATCTCTGTTACCACTCTTGGCTATCTCAATTACTTGTAGAAGTCCATAAAATGGGTTGTAGACAACTGTTATATAATGAGATTTTAAAAACTTGTAGAAGCCCATAAGAAGATTTTTTATAAGGACAATTTTAACTTATACATGAAAGCCAAAGTTGATCAAAGAAAGCTCTGTTCCTTTTCAATTTTATAGAATGCTAATAACATGTAGAATTCCATATAATGCATTATAGAGAATTGCTGTAATCTTATGTAGAAGGAAAATAATATTCAACAGCATACCCGAGTGTTGACCTCTGTAATGGCGCCTCGGTCACTGCTATCAATGGTAGTCTTCCTGTACCTTTGAATAGTTTTATGTAAACTGCATCTATAAAAATAACATTCAGAACTCTAAATGAAGATGAGAAATAAAAGAAGTGTTATGAATTTCAAATGAAAGACATTGATATTTTACAAATATATTGAAGTCTTATAATTAATCCCAAGCTTTATGAATAAGAGATTGGATTCAAACTACTCCGAGAATTCAGGATCAGATATAAAATTATAGCATCTCTCTTATGATGGCCTATATAAACATTATAATAGATAAGGCTTATAATTTATTAAAGGGGATTTCCAGCTCAGAGTTACAGTAGGCAAAGGGATTCCACTAGCACAACTTGATGTAGTATCTTTCTTCAAACAACTAATTTAGAGGAGCATATAATCAATTGGAGCCGAAATCTAACATCGACTTCTAATTTGGAGAGAGAATCCAATACACTATCATGCTTGTTAAATTTCGTACAACCTATTACTACTGTAATTCTTTTTTTAAGTAAAATGTGCAGAGCACCTAAAATATATTTATTAATATATAAACGATTTAAAAAAAAATAAAGTCAAAGTTTGGAACCAAAAGGCTTGCTAATAACAGCAACCAGCAAGCTCAGCAAAGAATAAAATTAGGAAAAAAAAAACCAACAAAACCACGGGGCACCAAAGATAATACAAAGCTTTCAGCCATGAAGGCGCATATCCATGCCAAAAACCCGAGAGTCCAAATCAAAAAACCAGCAAAACAGAACTAAACGAGGGCTGGATCATGTATACAGAAAAGTGACAGCTTCCATCACAGATAAGCAAGGCCGAGCACTACTGTGGTTACTCATTAACATCTATCACTGGAATAAAACGAACTTCTTCAGGCTCATTATCATCCTCTCCAACAGCACCTCCAGGCGGCGGTGGGACTAGAGGTTGATGCTGAATAAGAAAGAGAATAGAGTAAGATACATCCTCAATTAACCTTTGACTGGCGAAGTCGATGATATTTAAGAATAGTTGATTTAGACGGATGGACGATATTTTAGCTAACTTTTTCATATACTTATATCAAACAGTTAAATTCTTTATATAATCAGCACAATATTGAATCTATTTTAACCAGTGCATTAAGGATTCTACTCTACTAGATCTTGTAAGCATTAACATGGATAAACTTCATATGCATAATCTTTTAAATGAAACAATGAATCCTTCTATAAAGGAGATAAATAGGAGTATGAAAGATGAGATTTATAGAACCTACCTACAGGCCAAATGGTTAGAGCTAAAAAAACTTTTTTTCTGGAAGCTTCGGTATCAGTACGCTACATATCTTCACTTTGAGGATGAGATCATCTAACCTCCAAGGTACACTAAGCCTCAACTTCCTTGTTGTTTGAGGGTACCTTTGGCATAGCTCAAAGTGTTGATTTTTGTGTAGCTCGAAAGGTGGACTTGCTTTAAAGCGACTTGAGTTGGATTTTCAGCAACAACAGTTTTTTAATTTAAGAATAGAATGTTTCTGAGTTTGTGAGGTTGAGATAAAACCAAGAGCGATTTTATGTGTGATTTAAAGCTGAATAAATAAAGGAAAGTTTCTTTTCTTGCACATTAAGTAAAGCAACTGGGCTCTATATATGTAAGATTGGAAGCTTCATGATCAAGATCTGCCTTGGTTCTTATGGGAAGAAGCTTGCAATATTTCAAAGCCCGGTTTGTGGCTAAGGGGTTTTCTCAGAAGGAAGGGATTGACTATGACGAGACTTTCACTCTAGTAGCCAGGTATTCATCCATAAGAGCTATCATTTCTATAGCAGCATAGATGGGTTGGAGGATTCACTAGAGGGATGTAAAGACAACCTTCCTCAATGGAGAGATTGAGGAAGAGATTTACATAGAACAACCAAAAGGATTTGAAGCACATGGGAGGGATTCTCATGTATGTAGGTTGAGAAGAGCACTGTATGGGCTAAAGCAGGTTCCTAGGGAGTGGTATTCATGTATTAAGAGTTACTTGCAGAGCGTGGGCTTCATCAAGAGTGAAGTAGATCCAAACCTGTACTATGTTCAGGTGAAGGATGAACTTCTCATATTGGTGTTGTATGTTGATGGCCTATTTCTCATAGGGTCAGAGGAGCTCATAGCCCACTGCAAGCAGGATCTTGCAGGAGAGTTTGAGATGGACTTGGGGTTGATGCACTACTTTCTGGGATTGGAATTGTGGCAAAAAGAGGGAGAGATCTTCTTTGGATAAGGGAAGTACATAATTGATATCCTTGAAGCAATTCAAGATGGAGGAATGTAAGCCCATGTCCATGCCACTTGTGACCAACTGGAAGAAGATTGATGCTTCTAGATCAGAGGCAGTAGACCTGACTTTATATAGATAGTTGATAGGCTCTCTTATGTATCTAGTCAACACTAGGCCAAACATTTGTTTTGCAATGAATTCACTTAGTCCATTTATGGTGGAACCTAAATGTGTGCATTGATAGCTGCGAAGCATGTTTTGAGGTATCTCCGAGGCATAGTTGATTATGGGTTGAAGTATACTCAACAGGATGGAGTGAAACTTAAGGGGTTCACTGATGTAGATTGGGCAGGCAATATAGCTAACCGGAAGAGAACTTCAGGGTGTAGTTTTAGTTTGGGATCAAGAACCATCTCTTGGTACAGCAAGAAATAGAAGTCAGTTGCACTGAGTTCTATAGAGGCCGAGTATATGGCAGCCAGTATGGCTACATGTGAGGCTATTTGGCTTTGAAAACTTCTAGCTGGGATCTTTGATTAGGAGCTAGATCCTACAGTCATTTACTATGATAATCAAAGTTGTATCAGACTCTCTGAGAATCTAGTGTTTCATGACAAGTCAAAGCACATTGAGATCAAGTACCACTTCATCAAAGATTATGTGGAGAAGGGGACAGTGAAGCTCCAGTACATTCCTACAGATGAACAAATAGCAGACATCCTAACCAAGGCCTTGATGAAGAATAAGTTTGTATTCTTCAAGGATAAGTTGGGTATTGTGCAAAACACCTTCCTCGCTAAGAGGGAGTGTTGATTTTTGTGTAGCTCAAAAGGTGGAGTTTCATTAAAGCAACTCGAGTTGGATTTTTAGCAATAATAGTTTTTATTTATTTATTTAAGAATAGAATGTTTATGAGTTTGTGAGGTTGAGATAAAATCAAGAGTGATTTTATATGTGATTTAAAGCTGAATAAAACAAGTTTTTTTTCTTGCATGTTAAGTAAAGAAATTGGGCTCTATATATGTAAGATTGTTGTAGCAAACTTGTATTGTATTTTCGAAGAGAAAATTTATTGTTAGGCTGAATAGAAGATCCAACATTTGCAGATTTTTCCCCACACTAGGGTTTCCTAGGTATTTTTGTGTTATTGTCTATTTGTGATTGGCTTCTTGTTATTTGTACTTCTGCTATTATTAGCTGTTAATTAACCTAGAGTATTGATTGTTATAAATTAGATAGAGGTTCTATTCTGTGAATTTATTGTGTAATTAATCTGTAGCTGGGTTATAAGAAATTAACACAAAGTATGTTCATAGTCCCTCACATAGAAATAAATCACCATATTCCACAGGTGTATTGTATTTATTAAATTTGTTCAATGGAGCCTCAAACCTTCATGGTTTTGAGAATCAAAGATGCTTAGCTCTTTTCTTTCAAGAGATGTTTGTTTTTTGCCAACATCTAGATAGAGACTTTGCTACTACAACTTACATATAGAGGATTGCTTCTTCCATTCACCTTTTGTCTTCTTCAGTAGGAAGCATCCTCATGACATGATTATTGATATGATGAGATTCGTGAGCCATCAAAGGATATAAACTATTTTCATATACATTATTTTTAGTGCACACCTTTTATTTATATCCTCTTTTAGATTTGTTGAAGTTATGCTTGCACTCCATTTTCCTTATTTCTCATTATACCTTTTCAATCTCATAAATTAATTTTAACCTATTGTAAACATTAATATCATTATTATTACTATTATAACATGTAATTAAAAATATTGATACAAAATCTTACATTCAATTTCTTTTTATAAAAATTATTAAATTTTTTAGACTAGTATCATTATTCTTAGAGTACACAATTTTATGTTTTCTCTGCAACTATATCATTATCTATCGAATATTATCAAAAATGAAAAAACAAGCAATTGCATTTGGCACAGAAACATGATTAAAAAATGGAAGAACATAATAATTGATATGTTGTATTTTCAACTTCAATGGACATAATATCAACCAAACATCAATTTAATTTTTGCACGAGTGCATAACAAAACACTATTGAAAAAGAAAGATGATATATAATTAAAACTCAAAAATTTATTTTGTAAGACAACCACCACAACAACGTGCCAGTGATTTAGTCAGTGTTTATACACATATATTTATAAGAATTGGTTAAATAAACAAGTTATGTAATCTAACATCTTCTATAATAAACTATATACACATTTTAAAGCTCCAAACCAGTTTCCAACGGTCATCTGCTTTGTCAAAAGACTGTATTATGTTCAAATGTGCAAATGCGACCAAATGTTGTGTTCCTTACGAGGTTATTTTTTGTACAGTTGCTATCCGTTGTTGCTTCGAAACCGTATAAACGTCTTTACACGTTTTTAGCCTTTGTAAAGGTAATATACTTCGATATTCTTGTTTGCCCCATAAAATATTTAGAAGTGCCTTAAAATTTAAACATTATAATTTAAAAAATAAAAAATAAAATTATTATTTTCTTTATGCCAGAGGCGTTTCTACATTCAGAGCATGGATGGGAGCTGAAAGATTCTGGAATTTCTATGTAAACTTATAAGATTCCAATCTAGAATCTTTATTAAAAACAAAAATAAAAACGAAAAAAGAAATTAGAAATTAGAAAAAATAGAAATTGGAAAAAACAAAAAACTAAAACTAAAAAAGAAATTAGAAACTGAAAAAAAACTAAGATAATCACAAAAAATATGGAACCAAAAAAATGGAAAAAATGAAAAAAAAAATTGTAAAAAAAAAAAAAGAAGAATGAACTAAAAAATTAAAATTTGGTTTTTATTTTTGATTTTGTGCAATTTCTTTTTTTGGTTCCATGATTTTCTTATTTTCAATTTCCTTTTATTTTTATTTTTTATTTTTTCCAATTTCTTTTTTAGTTTTTATTTTTTCCAATTTCTTTTTTTGTTTTTATTTTTTATTTTTTCCAAATTTCTTTTTTGGTTCCATAGGTTTTGTGATTTTCTTATTTTCAAATTTTTTTTGGTTTTTTTTTTAATTTTTTCCGTTTTCTTTTTTAATTTTAATTTTTTTATTTTTTTCCAATTTATTTTTTGGTTTTTATTTTTTATCTTTTCTAATTTCATTTTAAAATAAACTATGGAAAATAGATATACTCGGTGTACTTTAGATATATTTTTTTAAATATAAATATACTAGTTTTATGATGATTAGTGTTTATTTTTATATTAATAAAACAAAAATATATTGTATTATTTATATAAAAAGTGGGTGGAATGCCATCACATCTTAAAAGTTTATGTTGAAGTCATAAAGCAACAAAAAAATGCGGTCACTCCACTAGGTCACCAAGGCTATGAGTAGGAGGGAGATCCTTATCAAGGAGAGGGCCCCAATCATCTCGGAAATCCTAGCCATCTAAAATGGAGTCTCAACTTGTAATGGTATCATCTTTATCTTTTTCTTCTTCTTGAGCAGGATATAGATGCACAGGAGAAATGGCAAGGTCCAAATAGGGAAACTTCCCACTATCAGGCCAGCTAGAATAACCACATTTAGAGGTAGAGTAATAGCCACATGGCAAGGGAGACTAGCCATGGCTTTGGTAATGCGAGAAGCCCTATGAACCATGTGGGCTATGCATGGAGCTATGGCTATGGCCATGAAGATGCCCACATGGTGGAAAGGCATCCTGACTACCAAGAGAAGGCGACTAATGCAAGTGGTACTCCCACTCACTGCTACTACACACATAATTAATCTTGCACAAACAAAGACTCTCCCTGCTCACAAACCATAAAAGATTGCAACAAAACAATATTTCACTTTATTATGCCAAACCCATACATCAATCAAATTCTACAACATTACAAATAGGGTCTTCAATGGCTTTTATCTCTCTCTTTCGAACCTACACACATAGCTCCCATGGCTTCCTTTGCATACAGGTATTCACTCTCACCTCTATGCCCTTCCCATGGCGAAGATTTCCCTCTCTAAAATCTACCTCTGATCTATTGAAACATTTCTTTAAATAACACTTCATCTGCAATGTTTGGCTTTTCATAATCCTAAAAATAGTTTAGTGCCTCTAGAACAACACCACATTTTTAAGAAGAGAATCATGTTTTCGAGAGCCTTTACTTACTTTCATATGCCAATAAAGCACAAAAAATGTTTTTTTTTTTTATAACTTTTGATTGGGCTCATATCTTTGTATGAAAAATGGTCAATTTGAGCATAAAAACCTCTTGAATCTTCCCATAAGAGGATTTCTCTCCATCTTTTAAAAATCTTTAAAATTAATTATTTTTGTAACCTGTTGGAAATTTTATTTTTATTTTAAATTCTCCCAAATGGTAAAAAAATTGGCCACAAGACCTTCACCACATTATGAGAAATACATCTAAGAATATTCCTATAAAAGGATTTCATCCTAGCCTTCATACATTTTTAGAAAGAATTGTTTCCGTAAAACTTCCCTAGAGAGCCTTAAAACAACGATTTGGTGAAAATTGAAATTTTGCAAATCTGAGCTGACTTGAACCTTCCTAATGTTGAGAGATGCCTAAAAATACCAAAGAAAACTAAAACACACACCAAAACTAAAATTAAACTAAAATATTTTTGGGCGATGCAGGATCACCTGTGAACCTGGATGCTCCTGTATTAGACACGCCGAGTAAAAATTTTGTGAGCATGGGCTCGCAAAGGTGGAGTGGAATGGTAGAACCATTATTCTAGATTACAAGTAATCTATAGAGAACTCCATCATTGTGACAGGTGCACACAAAATTATTTCTTTTTCCTTCTCTTCCAACATCTCACTGAAACAATTGTCATCCTTCTCCCGCAACTTTGCTCTACACTCTTCTTCCCTCTTGTGGACTCATGTCTGTCATGAACCATCCTCCTCCACCAAAAAATATATTCACTCTTTTCCTTCTTCGTGATTTTTAACCCACCACAAACCGACCACCTTCACCAAAATATCACACTATCTACATCACAACCTGCAGCGTATACATACAAATCTGCCCCTACAACTTCATCCTCTACAATTGCATCCTCTTCTATTCTTTCCATAGAAGGTAAATAATTATCATAATTGAATTAAAAATAAAAAATTACCTCATCCTTCTTCGCTGTGATATTTTTTTTCTCACCATCAACCACTGCAATCTTCTCCAACCATTCATTTTCCATCGCTAAAATCTGTGACAACAAATCATCTTCTTCATCATCCTTCACTACAACCTCTTCACATTCCATCTCTGCATCTTTTTCCTCCTCTTCAACTACCTCTCTTGCAATCTCTTCACTATTCACTCCATCCTCATCTTCTTTTCTCATGTCTTTTTGTTCACTCATCTATGCCTCCAATTTTTCCAACTTATCCAATCGCTTGTTTATATTTTTGATCATCCTCCATGTCTTATTTTCTTTGTACCATCTCCATGCTTCCCAAATCATAGGTCTCTTCCTTAATAATACCCCCATCTCATCTCATTGCTATAATCTTTCACATACACATCTCATGATCAATCTTTTCACTGCTTCAATCTCTCAATTGCTCAAGACTCCTCACACACTTGCAACAATTCTTTCGAGCTCTTCAACACAACTGCTTCGACCTATAGGTCTTGGTGTAGACTACCTCACCTTTGGTGCTCCGTCCACACACTCAAGACCTCTAGCTTTGATACCATTTGATGCAAGTGGTACTCCCACTCACTGCTGCAACACACAATTAATCTTCCACAAACAAAGACTCTCTCTACTCACAAATTGAACTCACAAACCATATAAGATTACAACAAAACAATATTTCACTTTATTATGCCAAATTCATACATCAATCAAATTCTACAACAACATTACAAATAAGGTCTCTAATGGCTTCTCTCTCTCTTTCAAACCTATACACACATCTCCCATGGCTTCCTTTGCATACAGGTATTCACTCTCACCTCTATGCCCTTCCCACAACAGATATTCCCCTCTCTTAAATCTACCTCTGAGAAATCTGCCTCAGATCTATTGAAACATTTCTTTAAATAACACTTCATCTTCAATGTTTGGCTTTTCATATTCCTCAAAATAGTTTAGTGCCTCTAGAACAATAACACCATGTTTTTAAGAAGAGAATCACATTTTTGAGAGCCTTTACTTACTTTCAGATGTCGAAAAAACACAAAAAGTGTTTTTTTATAACTTTTGATTGGGCTCATATCTTTGCATGAAAACTGGCCAATTTGAGCATAAAAATCTCTTGAAGCTTCTCATAAAAGGATTTCTCTCTAGCTTTTAAAACTATTAAAAATTAACTATTTCCGTAGCCTATTGGGAAAAATTTTCTGATGTTAAATTCTCCCAAACGGTGAAGAATTTGGCCATAAAAACTTCACCACATTATGAGAAATACATCTAAGAATATCTCTATAAAAGTATTTCATCACAACCTTCATATTTTTGGAAATAATTATTTTTGTATAACTACCCTGCAGAGCCTTAAAACAACGATTCGATGAAAATTAAAATTTTACAAATCTGAGCCAACTTGAACTTTCCTAATGTTGAGAGATGCCTGAAAACACCAAAGAAAACCAAAACACACACCAAAACTGAAATTAAATTAAAATATTTTTGGGCGATGTAGGATTGCCTATGGACCTGGATGCTCCTGCATTAGTGACACATGAACAACTATACAACGGGCATTAGCCCAGTGTTCAATGAGTGTCTACAAGCGGGAAACTTCTATAACCACTTTATTTTCTTGGACTTGTATTTGTAACATAGCATTAGAGCATATAATTCCTTTAGTATAACTAGAAACATGAGTGTCTATAGTAGATTCTTTAAAAATGTAGAATTTCTTTCTTTCTATATAGTAAATAGAATCTCCACTTTAAAAGCATGCCAATTTTCATTATGTTTCATTGGCATTTTCAAAAAATTGTCTAAAAGAATCATGTGCTAGGGAAAAGGCTCTCATTGAAAAGGCTTGAAAAAATTAAATGAATCCAACTCCATGTAGCTTGGACCTATGGGTAAAACTAAAATAGATACATGTGAGAGTTTCCATATGTCCACAAAAGGAATAGAGGAAATTAGAAATACCCAAATGGATAAGGTGAGATCTAAGGGGGAGACCCTAATGCAAGAGACACCAAGCAAAATGAGTATTCTTGGGCTCCACAAGAGTGGACCAAACTATTTAAACACATGTCATCATTGAAGAATAATGGACTAGAGGTTCCACCTAGCATTGAGGTTTAGAACAATGGGAAAATAAGGAGAAATCTAAGAATACCCCTTAAAGGGTTTGCAATTCATAAAGGTATGTGGATACCATTTCCAATCCTTCCACTAAGTTTTAATGTTAACATATTTTGACCTTGTGAACCATGTAAGGAGGAACCGATTCCAAAATAGTGTTGTAGACTCCAATACTTGGTTTCTGAGCTTCTATTTGGCTTTGAATTTTAACCAAGAAAACTACATCTTAGTGGCCCTGAAAAGAAGGTATGGAATAGTGCAAATCCCACATTTGTATAGCCTTAAACTATAAATCGAGGGAACTTTATGATAAAAGTAGTTTAACATAACATTTATTATAATTATATAGTTATAATATTTATAATATACATATTTTATAAAGATAAAAAAATATAAGTTATTATATCCATTTTAATTATATTTCTCTTTTTGTTATATTTTGTATTATATTTTATTTTTAAATTTTTTGTTTTGTGTCTTTTCCTTTCTTTTTTATAGATGTAGATCTATAATTTGCATTTAATTTTATTTTTATTCTAATGATGGATCATGCAATTTGAAACATTGAAATAAAAATTTATATATACTTTTCTATCAAAAACTTTGTAATTTCTAATGGACAATGGAAACATCATGTCTTTGATTCATACTTTCATACAAATAATGATCTAAACCTCATGAGGATTTAAGGACAAGCCTGCAAATTAAAGTAATAACCCACTAAATTTGTAAAATATCCATAAGAGACTCTAGACTAGCAAGTGTATGCACATTTAAGAAGAGCAAAAGACTTTGTAATGTCATTGTATTGCATGAAAGAAGATATATGTATATTAATATATATGCAACAACTATTGGTATGAACTTCCCTACCTATACCTTGTATATGATAGCTATTTATAGTGTCAAGCTAGGATGATAGTAATATGCTAACAAATGTCAAAAACATATGGAACACTTTACATGTGAACAAGAGTGTGATAAGTGTTGAACTCGTATAGTGTCAAATGTCAATCCTATATGGTTGCTAAAACATGTGGTGTAGGTGTATCCAAGTGTTGGATGCATATGATGTTGAACTAGATATATTCAAGTGTAAATATGTGCTCCCATGTGTGAGACCAAAATATGTAGGTAGAAAGTGGTGTACACACACGAGTTGTGTGTTGAAGTGTTGTTCAAATATGCATAGGGATTTTGCCTTGAGTAGTGCATGGAAAGGTCCTACATAAAGTTTGTGATATGGTTTCTCAATGCATGTTGAGTATAGACAAGCACACAAAGTGAATAAATGGATGGGACTATAGTAGTGTGGACAACTGTGCTTGGATCATTTTCCCATTCTTAGGAAGTAATGGTCTCCATTTCCTCTAAGCTAAATACAAGGACTATGTATGGAATTGTTTTAAGTTGATACATTTAGCTTGGTTTCCATACTATGCACACTTGACTATACAAAATAGTTAATTAGTGCCTAAGAAAGTACTATTTATATTCATGTCAATGATCGCATCCTTTATAGATCAATTGACATGAGCATGATCCAAGTCTATCAGATGTTGAAACTAGGTTAGCTCCATAAGTGGAGGGAAATATGGTTTGAGTAGAGCTCCATATTGAAAATAAGATGTAGTCCCTAATAATGAGGTATGTTGAAAACAATCAAAGGAAGAAGAGGTGTGGAATAAACTTTCTACACTATTCTATGAGAGGAGGTATGTGCAAAAACTTAACTAATCATATAGTTACAAGGAAGTAAACGCAAAAGCAATATACTATAGCACAATGATTTACAAGGGGGAAAACCCTTTCAAGAAAAAAGTACCACCCTAAAGAAACTCGATCTATTATTCAGTAATCAAAGGCTAAAATACACTTGTAGATTCTAATCTTTTACAAGATTATCACCAACAAGAGATTTGGAGTAATTTTGGTAGCATAACAATATGTATAAAATGTATTATCAAGACCTTCATCTCAAGCACCCAATAAAAAGGAGAGGAAATACATGAAACTATCAAATGGGAAACCATTCATAGCTAAAATCACCCAAAATGTGGTGTCCAAATCCCTAGCTAAAAGTCTAACACCCAAATTCCAAGATGAGTCCACAAGCTAAAAATAGCATATTCCTTCCACCTACCATAAGTTTGTCATATTTCACTAACCAAATTGGGTGACCTATTTTGGCTCCATTGTCTACATTCAAAGATGCCTTATGATGCATCATAACATGCATAATAAGTTGGTCAACAAGTGTTACTCCCTCTTAAAATTCTTTTGTATTCTTACATTTCCAATGTGGGAGGCCCAACTTATGGAGACCATAACATTTGATCTAGGAGGCCATTTGGGCACATTTTTTTAAATTTTAGAGCTAAAAAATATCTACATTCTGAGCATCTGGGAACTATGCTAAATAACCTAGAATATTTATTTTTTGCCAAAAATGACATGTATAGCCCAAAAAATGAGTATTTTTTGTTTTATAGCACAAAAATTGTATTTCTTTGTATTCTTAACATTAGAATCAAGGTTGAGACACCTTTACTAACAAAAAAAACATTTTGACCTATTACACATAGTATAGTGTAAGGACCATACTATACAAAGGTTTGATCTTGCTATGCGTTGTAACAAAAAGTTCCTTCTAAAGATGAATCCATATTTTGTTGTTAGTTTGAAAAGTATGTGGCACATGATGGGCATCATAGTGAGATCTGTATTTCGTTGTTGTCACTAAAGAATTTGTTGGACCTAATAGTGAAGATTTGGATTCATTAGATGAATAGTTGGGCTTTATTTATTTCTCTTATGTGCATGTCTTAGTAATCATCAGTGTGTGGTAGAATATGTCAAGGGATGTTGCTAGTTAGAACCCAAGATATGTTTGGAAATGGTTATTCCATGTAGAGTTGTGTAGTTCTCTATTGTAAACATGTTGGATGAAAGGTATACTATCATCCCATGTATGTAAATGTTCTATTATGAAGTCAAAGAAGACAAATGAGGGTGCAATTCACCACCTTTATCTGCCCATCAGTTTGTGGGTGGAAAGTTATAGACTAGTCTAATTTTTTGTCTAACATGGTGTAGAAAGTTTACCAAAAAGTGCTGACAAATTTGAGGTTGTAGTCAAAAACAATGGAAGTCAAAAGCTGAAAGTGAAGCCAAAAATGGTGGAAGAAGATGCATGTGGTTTTTAACATTATGATGGTCTTCTTACAAGTGACCATGAAGGTCATGTTAGAGAATTTATAAACCACAATAAATATAGTCATTTTGGTGTTTAGTGGTTGGCAGGCTACTAAGAATATCCATGCTAATCAACTCCTAAGGGAATTGAAGTACTATCAAAGGAGTATAAATCCCCAAAGTCCTATTTGAAGGTTATGTAATGAAAAATGGTATGCAAGACTTGATGTGCCACTCCATTTTTGTATGCATATGAGGCTAGTAAAAATGCTACTAAAGTGAAACAAGCATCTTGGAGATGCCAAAGTGACCTACTATTTTGGAATAGTATGCTTTCTAAATCAAGTTTTGTTGGAGTGCACTAGAATGGACACAAAGATGCCTAAGATCATAAATAATTCCATTATAAATATAAAAAACTCCCTTCGATGTACCTTACATAAGCATTTCAAATGCAAAATCCTTGTTTGTTGAGTACAAGGATCATCGGTTAGAAAAATGTGTCCCCATAACTTCAGAATTGTAGTAAATTTATGGATGAATAATTGATTAAGGAATTATGCTACCTTATTGACATCCCTTTCTTATGCTTAATGACCAAATGAAAATGTTGCAGATATGTCATCCACTTCATATGTCACCTATTCTCTAATTTTTCTTTATGTGTAAGAATTTGAGGAGCTAGTGATGAGAGTGGATAACAATTTCTTTGCCAACAATAAATTGGTGCCATTATTTGATACCTTATACTATGGCATATAGTTCCTTCTCATAAGTATAATATTGTTTCATTGTATCATTGATGTTTTCTAAGTGATAAGCAATTGAATGTCCAACATTAGAGTAGCATGACACCTAGTATATAGTCTAATGTGTTTGGTTCCATTGGAATATTTTCTTGGCATGCATAGTCTACTTAATTGTCCAAGTAACATGTTAAAATCCAAGGACGAAGCTTCAATAAAAATTGGTGAGCCCAATGAAGCTGTGCAATTTTGTGAGATTGCATGGAATAGGCTAGTCTTGAATCACCTTGATTTTCTCCATCTCGACATGAATACCAAAGTTACTAATAATTAAACCAAATTATTAAATTTTCATGGATCTAAAAGTTTACATGTTGAGGTTAGCTTGTATCTTGTGTTGATGTAGCGTATCTAGTACTTTTGCAACATGTTGTACATGTATATTCTTCCTAGGTCTTATTAAAGACAATGATGTCATCCAAGTAGATGATAACAAAGAAATTTTAATGAATGCACATAAGACATCATCATTAGGTACATGAATAATGTAGGATCATTCATTAGGCTAAAAGGCATAACAATTGATCTATAGATCCCTTCTTGTATTTTAAATGCAGTTGTTTAAACATCCTCTAATTGGCTTGAATTCACATTAATTTTGGTGAAATAGCATACCCCAAGAAGCTTATCCAAGAGATCATTAATGTGTATAAATGGATACTTATTTTTCACTAAGATATTTGAGTCTACAATAGTTAATGTAGAGTCGCAATTTGCAATCCTTTTTGGGTGCAATCACAATTGGAATACCATAAAGAAATGATCTTGGCCCAACCTTTCCTTGATCACCCAAATCTTATACTTGGCATTAGATTTCATCATTCTCCCAAATGGATCTATGATACAAAGGACTATTTGGAAGTAGAGATTTCTAGGAATCAATTATTTAATCCTTTGTTGAATGGAGTAGTGAGTTAGAAGGCCCATGTGATTAATGAAGGCCTCATACTATCATAGGACAATGTCAAGATGATGTTGCTATAACTTATTGGGCATAAAATTATGTGTTGTGAGAGCATGTTTACTTGGTTTTATAGACACACATGCACAAACCATCATAAGTATGAACTTCTATGTATAAATAATTATATTTTTCTATATTGTTTCATTGCTACCAAGGTTAGTTTAGACTGTTGTGACATTTCTCATAGCTTGAAATATCGATCATCAATGTGAATTCTCTAACATTATGGTATTGCATTGTAAGTACCCTCATGATCATAGACAAATGGCTTGAAAAGAAAAAATATTGCAAACTTATAAAGGTGTGACATCACATGTGACAATGTTTTTCTAGCTAAATCAAGTGAGGGATAAGAGCCATAACCCATTCTATTAGTATATGTAATATTTACAAATAGTTCATGCCCTAAGTATGGGTATAAAAATAAAAAATATTCCTTAATACAAAATGGTCGAATGAGTAATCCAAAAATACTACATACAAAATGGTTGTGGGTAGGCCTTAGCAATAATAGACTATAGATGCTAGTAGTAGGACTAGATAGAAATTAACCTATCCAAACCTATATTATATGCCTATAGAAACTATATTAGACTACATCCAAATGAAACATAACATATTATCAACATTAATAAAATTGGAGTTTTAAGTTTCATCTTGTTGTTTTATTAGAATAACCCTTCATTACAAGAGTTTGATTACTTTGGGTGCCTTGGTAGGGTTGAAGTTCTCTTGGAGTGCTAGAAGGTCCTCATTGGTGCACAAAGCTCAAAAGCATCGATGGTGGGGTTATTAAAGCCCACTCTACCCTTCAAATAGCCTTTAATTTTTGCCTTTTCCTTTTTGAGTGCCAATATCCTTGACTTAATATCCCGAACTATATCAATTTATGTCATTCCTCAAAACTCTAAGCTAATTAATGGGAGAGATGGAATGAAAATCATCATTGTTTGGCTCACTACTTCTTCCAAGTTTACTTTGTTTCTTCCCAAATGTAGTGTCTCCCTAGACCTTTTCTGAGTTATTTGCCACTAGTAATAGCGAATATGTTTGATACAAACATGGATGAAATATCAAAATTAACCCTATGGTGTACCACCCCTTTAACAAAATCTCAATTGAGCACTTACTAAATGGCTTCAAGAAAGTCACCTCAGTAAAAAATAACACCTTCCTTATTCTATCTTCCTTGATTTCCCCCAAGAAGGTAATCTATATTAGCTCCCCTCCTAACACTATGCATGGCTCCATGTGTCCACCTCATTGTGGTCACAAGACTATAGAAAAAAATGATGCAAATGAATTCAATTGTCATGGTATAGAGAGGGAGGAGTATTCAATATCATATAACATGGTCGAGAACAATCTTGGGTGTGTGAAAATAAATGTAGAGTACCCTTCATCTTGTGACCATTTATGCCATGTGATGTTTCCACCTTGTATTTTAATGATTGGCATGGTCCACATAAATTCTCATCATTGGGAGTGACATGGGATTAATTCCAAATTTTTCTTATGTTTGTCTAGCTATTTATATTCTCACTAGTGATCATTTCCTTGTCATTATCTATTGCACAATTTGATAGGTAATCCACCAATATATTCCCTTTAGATAGTAATGGTTGAATATGAATGATGAGAGGTTATTCAATATCACCTAGGATTCACTTCATAAGTTGTTTATTCCTGAATTGGTCAGTTGTTTCTTAAATATACATAGTTTAATTGCCATAGAATCACCTTTAATCATGATCATATAAAGATTTTAGGATTTCACCAACTGGAAACCAAGTAAGAGGAATTCATCCTTAGCTTCATTGTTTGTGTCAATATATATCTTCTTGGAGGATACTTATATCATGTTACCTATAGAGTCTCTCATGCTACAACCTGCATCTGATGTTTCTAGTTTTCCCCTTGAGGCACCATCAATATTTAGATTGAACATGTCAATGTGAGGTGGAACCCATTTGATTTAGTTTCTTTAAGGGGGTGGATGCTTCAACCCAAGAATCTCATTAATAGATGTCACAAGTGATAGTGTTGCATATAAGTTTAAAACATATAAACATATATAATTATACATTGGTGAATTACTTATTTTTCTTGCCATGTTGCAGCAATCACAAAGAGTAGAGAGCTAGATGACCATTGGTGTAGAGCCCAAGGTGTTGCACCACATTTTTTTGATGATGTTATTTTGGTTGTTGTTGTCAATGATGGCATGTGCAAGCTTACCATTGACCTATCACTTCATGTGGACAAACCATTCTCATTATATTGAAGTATCATCTAGTGTACTTGCATTTAGGAACTAAACTTCTTGGGAAGTCTCCTCATCATAAAAAAGATTTGGTGTTGTGTGTACAACTAGAATTTATTGTTCATAACAATTGGAGTCACTAAGAGAGTGAGAGTGATGAGAGTAACACCATTGTGAACTTTACAATCTCTTTCATTTATTATTGGGTGATGAAGATGTCTTGGGAGACATGGGATTAGGTAACGACAATAAAAAGTTATGTTGCAGTCTTTAAGTAGGCATGTTCTTATGTGGTTCAGATAAACAAAAAAATTTCTTATGTGAATTTAATTTTGCATGGAGATAGTTGTTGTTACTTCATCTTTGCCTTTACTTTAATTTAGGATGCATTGTTGAAATGCTTAACCCAAAGTATCTGATGTAAGGGAACCCATTTTAGTGTGGATAAGAGGTCAAAGTCTTCTAATATATTTGAGTACTTAGAAGTGCTTTGGCATTTCACCAAATAACTACATAGAGTAATCATGGAACTCATTAATGTAAGACTCCGTAGTATAATCTCTATGCTGACACAATTGTTGAAACCTTTTGTATTCATCCTCATAATGTCTTTATAGAGGAAAGTACTTATCTTGTAAAGAATTCATGAAGTCATTTAATGTTTGATGGGATCATGCTCTCTATCCTACTATGCACTAGTTACTTTCCACCAATGATGGACTGTGAATGAAATCTTATTGGCATCACTGATATTATTGATGGAGAAGTATGGCTAAAGATAGTGTATCTAATTGTCCAATGTTATGGCATCTATTTTTACCTCAAATACTACAATTTTAAGTTTGATTTGCACCCTAAAAGGATTGTGATTGTGTGGTCTATATCTAATTGTCTAGGATACAATGGTGTTTATCAAAGTTGAGCTATGAAATCACAAAATTGTTTTAAAATATCCTAAGCTCCATTTCCAAGGTTGAATTGAGCATTTGTTGTACCTATGCTAGAACTATAGGTATGCATTCATCTTTCATTATTCATTTCTCTTGGTGTTTTCAAGAGTACTTGAATATTGAACCATGGGTGTCACCCTTCTATTACTATTGTAAGCAAGTTTGAACAAGCATGAAATATTTGAAAAAAATTCAAGAATTAATACCAAATGATCCAAACCCCAGGAGGATCAAAAGATAAACCTTCAAATTAAATTAATGTAATGTAATTGTATGGGTATTACACTAATGATTGTTATGCTATAATGTGTTATTGTTTCTCTATTGACATCCACAAATGCCATGATTTGTTGAGTTTCCTCTTTGTAGGTTTAAAACATCATTTTCAATTGTAAAACCATTATTTGAAGGTTGTCTAATCTAAATTTGATGCTAAAGGTTGATTTTGTAGCATTGGATGAGTTTGTGTCTAAGGATTATGCAATCATACGATTATTCATGTATGTTGGTATACTAGGCTGATTTCCCATTAGGTTATCTTGGTTGGATACACTAACTTGTGAGAATTGATTGGTTATAGGATAGTACACTCAACTATGGGGTTGTAATACTTAAGTAATCAGAGGAAAGTTCATTGCCTAATTGGGTTTCAACATCAGATTATGATTGTAGGGTGCATTTTGAAACTAATTTGTCATTCTTGGAAGTAGATTAAGGACCAATGTATGATGAGAAAGTGATTGATTTGGCATAGGGATTTGGTTATATGTTATTGGTTACCAAGGGTCATACTCCATACCCCAGGGAAACAAGCTATCTATCAACTATCATAGCCTTTGTGTAAACAATTGGCAATATGCGAACTATAGGGAGATGTCCTCTCACAAATATGGCAGTAAGAGGGTCAAGAGACACAAGATACATCTAAATAGTTGGGGCTTCTACAAGTTTCTAAGGGTCTATTAATCTTGAGTACATCTTCTATTAAACATGTTCAAAGGTTCATTTGGTTTCATTCTATAGGTGGTGAATTGATGATACATCACAACAAGATTAGTAGGTAATTAAAATGATTAATAAAAGCATCTTCAAGATCTTTCCATAAAGTGATCAACCCAACAAGTAAGGCCAAATAATAGTTATAAGAAACTTCATCAAGAGTATATGGAAACATGAAACAAGTAACATTCTCTTTATGGATTTGAGCATGAATAAAAGTATCCTTATAATCATTTATGTGCTCTTTAGTTGTTCTACCTCCAATGTATTGAAATTTAGGTATAAACTTGTTAATATTCTTGGGAAGGTCATGTCCTAAACCTATAATGTTGAGTGGATTATTTATTCCAAGATAGGTAGGCAAGTTTACGAGAATAATTTGTGGAAAGTTGTGGACTACTTAACTCAAAAATGGGTTGGTTGAGAGTATAGTGCTTCCAAAAGAATGGATAATAATTAAACCAAGTTTCTCCTCAACCTATAGTTATAAAACTAGAGAAAGAACTAGTGATATCTTTAAAAAGACACTCAACAATAGGGTTTAAGATCATTACACACCATATACATGTGCAATGTAAGGGTTTAAACACTAAAAATTGATCAAATTTGAAATATTTTCTACTATATTGATAAAATGATGAAAGTTCATTACATTTAAGGCATAGAATAAACCCTTGGAACAATAGGGCTCCAAAGAAAAATGAAAAACCTATCCTAAATGTTATAGAGCTAAAAAAATTCTAAGTACTCTCTAATTTCTTAAACTAACTCTAATGCTCTCATCCAAGCCTATTTTCTCTTTTCATTCATTATATTTTCCCCTTGGAGCACAACTCTTCACAAAGATCTAGAACAAACATTTTTTAAATCCAATACCATGTGTGTATCCTCTACTCACTATACTTTCGACCTTGTGAGAATAATCCTAGAGCATGAAAGTGGACCCTGGAATGCATTGAATTATTAGGAGGTCATCAATTCAAATTATAGAATGAACAATCTACCCATACTTGTCATGTTTTGATCTTTAGGTTACCATGAACCCATCTTGCAATAACTTATTCATCTGCTTGATTGTTGAATCATCAGTTCTGAGTAAATATGTAATTAAAATCTTGTAGAACAATGATTTAGGATTCCAAACCATATAATCATTAATTAAATCTAACTCAAAATACATTTTAAAGGCTTCTATATACTTAAACATACACTGGTTAGGTCACAATGGATTTCATTCAAGCTAGAAGGTCAAAATTGTACATATAGGTAGGTCATATGGGCAAAAGAATGGGTGAAAATATCCTAGATATGTATAGGGATGTAATTACTTTGATGGAGACATCATCAAATTTAGTCACATGAAAAATAAGTTTCATGCTTATTTTAGGTGATTGGGCACATGTCATGTGGTGATTAGTCCAAGAAAATGACTAGGTGCCATGTAGGAACATATCACTAGCAGCAGAGGGCATTAGCTTGGAAAGTAAAGAATTGACACATGGTGAGCTCTGATTGGTTGGTGATGCTTAGTGCTCAAGTTGAAAAAAGAACACATTGCATTAGGAATTTAGACTTAGAAGAGGTTTTATGGACAAAGAAATCATAGAAACATCACTTCCAATTCACAATTCATTTGTATGTTTTGAGAAAATATGGAGATTGTCTAGACATCTGGACTTTAAACTAAAGGTCAAAAACTCCAAAGTTCTAGGATAATCCCATAGATGATGCTTTTAATGAAAGTTTAGAACTTGGAAAAGTGTGAGGTCTAGCCAAACATCTAAACTTTGAACTAAAAGTGTGAAATCCATAAGTCCATATGAAACCTATAATTTAGCAAATCCAATTTTAAGTCAAAAAATTACTAAGTTAGCCTTATACAGGAATGTAGAAAAGTGGGAGAGGGAGGAACTTTGTACTAAGTTTGAAACTCCATGGAAATCCCACAAAGAAGATGAGGGAAACAAATATGGAGAATGGTCACAAAGAGGTAGAGAAGGGAAGGATGCAAGAGAATGGAGGATGTCCAAACATCCAAGTGAGGTCTACAAATCTACAAAAATGAATATATATGTAGGGAAGTGAGGGACAATGGTACTTTAGATGAAGTATAGATAGGCATAAAAAAATTACAAATGGAGATTTGTGAAGGTGAAGGGAGGAATGCAAGAAAGCAGTAAGGAAAAGGAATTCAAACTAAAGGTCAAAAGTCTAGGTTGGACCCACAAATCTACAAAGAGAGATTACATGGAAGAAGGAAATAAAAATTAAATTAAAGGGAAGAAGAAGAGAACGTGGAAAGAGGCAAAGGAATGGATTTTGAACCAAAATTCAAAAATCCTGAAGCCCACGTGAATTTTGCATTTCCATATAAGGAAAACTTAGAGCATTTGACTTAGGAAATTTTAACTTTTCTTTAAGTGTAATATTATGCAAAGATAACAAAAGGCTTGAAATTGATGACTATGAGTTTTCACTTGGATTTTTAGTTTGACCAACTTTTGCTTGACCTTTCCAAGGAGCAAAACTAAATAACCAAGCCAAATCAACAAGACACTAGAAAAGCCAAGGCAAAGGCATCACAAAGTAACTATAGGGGCCAAAACATAATCTTTGATTGAATATCCACAAGGGCCCTATGGAAAACTAGACCAAACTGAAAGGCAATAAAGTGCATTGAGTCCCTACACTAAGAGATATACAAGGTATTAAAGTATCAAGAGAACAAACAACAAAAAAGGGGTTCCTTGATTTTACTTGAAATTAGGGATGGTGTTGCAAGGCATAAACAAGAAGAATATCAAATAAGCCTTTAAATGTCTTGATACTAAATTTTGCTTGCCTCAAGATCTAATATTCAATAGGGCAAAACCTAGTGTTGTATGTAATCATCCCTATCGATTCCTACCTAAATTCAATCCTATGCATGGAAACAAATTAATCATTGTGACTTTTCATGTTTTGTATGAAGACAATTTTCCTTCAAATCTTCTCCTTCTTCCTTGTGGTAATAAGTTATTTATGTAATTAGAGAAAAAGATAGTCTACTAGATCTATAGGCTACTCTCTTTGGCCAAAAGATTTTTAGATTTTCTCTAAGGTTCTCTCAACCACCCATGTTTATTAAAATTCATGTTACATTCATTCAAAAGATTCATATAATAAAACAAAACAAAAAAATATTAGGGATTTTATTTGGGCTAATTTTGAGCATGGAAAAGGATTCTATCAAGTTGCATGGCAATTTTATTTCCTTCTAGAGATTCTAGTCAGATCTAGGATTATTAGATGTGCATCAACAAGGCATATCCTTTTACATAGATGGATTATTTTCTAATTGGAGGGGGATGAGGCTTGGAAGGTCCCTCTAAGAAATTTGATCTCCTTATGGACCACTATTTTAGTTGTGGAGCTTGGAGAAATTTGGGTTTCCATTCCCTTTTGATTATTAGAGCCTCTATCAAGAGTGTGGGGATTTTTGTGTCCAAAAGCATCTAGAAGGCTTGGGAGGCTATCAAACTTGATCTTTTATGAACTTTCAATGTTTTTTGAACTCTGGGTAACTAGTTAACCATAATTTTCTTTTATGCTCTATAATTATCATTTTCTAAGGTGTTTCATTGGCTAAGGTTCCTTAGATCAATGCCTAATGTTTTTGATGAAGCATTCAAACTGTATAGGATATTTTATCCAATCCATTTTCTCTCTTCTCTCCTTTCCTCAAGCAAAGGAGAAAATTTAGAAATCATAAGTCATGATCAAGAATCCTTTCAAAATATTCTTGATTTTGTTCCTCCTTATATTTAACACATAATTATTATTTAAACTAATCATCCGAGTAGAAAAATTAAAAATGATATGTTGAAACCCCATTTTGTAATTATAGTCCTAACAAATGATATGAGAGGGTCTCCCCTTACTTTTAAATTATACATAATTTTAATGAGGGAATGTTTGTTCATTCTCTTACCCAATCTTGGAGAAAGAGATTATAGAATATCTATAATACCATTTTTAGAACACAAGATTCACTTTTCCTAGTGTATGTTCTACCAAGGCTTGTAGGTGGGGGTATGTCTGGGCCACTTCGGAATTTCAGTACTAATTGTCCTTTCTATCAATAGATTGACACCATTAAACATGGATTCATGATTTTTCAAAGCATTTTATCCTTAGTATTTTAATTTTCATAATAAAGTATTTTGTTCTATGGAAGAGCTAAATCTACTTAAACATGGATTCATGATTTTCCAAATCATTTTATCCTTAGTATTTTACTTAAATTCATAATATTATTTTGGTAATTGACCTTTGCTTCCTCAAAAACTCACATAGATTTCATATAGTTTCTAAGTAGATATACTCTATAATCCATTTTAAAATAAATATATTATGCTATATTTGCTAACAAATTAGTTGAAAAGCAATGTTTTACTTACAAAAAAGCCATGGTCATCGCTAGTTTTATATATTCGAGTGCAAGAAAACAAGGTAGCTTTGGAGCTAGGACACAAATAGAATCTACTTGATTAAGGAGAAATGAGTCATGCACTATTATTGAAATTCCTCCTAGCTTGTCATGTCATTGTTGACATGATAATCATTCCTCGTGTATGGGCCAAACACAAGGTTCCAACAATATCTCTTGATAATACTCTCATAGTGATGCAAGATGGTCTCTTTCACCTAGCTTCCATCCTTCTTCTATGTCTTCTTAGAAATGTGAATGGTCTTTGTCATATGGGAAAATATAAATATTCTTGCCTCACTTTGGCCATTCCACCACACTAGGAGGATGATCAACAACATATAGGACAAGAGGAATATAATGAAACAAAAAATGCTAATGTAGGTTGACGTCTCATTCCTAATAGTAAGAACTTGCTAGATATTAGATGAGACTCCAATGTAATTGACTAGGATCCACCTCCAAATGTTGGTCTTTTAGCTCTTGTTGCTTGGTTTAGAATGATCGATAATGTTTTGAGTGAATTGGTCTTTTAAATTGCTTGAATATTTTCTCTAGACTTCTGGGTTTCCTAGGAAAGACCTAGTTTATGATACTTTAGAGCATGATCCCATGTTGCCTATACTTTTTAATAGTCTATATATTTTTTAAGTAATATATAGAGTTATTTCAGTAAAAAGTTAATAATAAAAACAAGTTAAATGATATAATATACAAACATAATACAATCTACCCAACACAAGAGATGTTAGTGGGTTGTGATACCCTGATGTCCAATTAAATATAATAAGTACCTTTAACCTAGTTAAACTACAATACTCCTTAAAGAAGGAACTACTCCATGTAATATCTCCAACTTTAGATCCCAACTATACCTAATACTCTTGATATAATGAAATTTAATTTTTATATCTAGATCTTTGATAATAATAGTGGAAGGGTAAACCACTAATACCTAGGATGACTCATTACCTAATAAAACTAATTCCATAATTCATCAATTTGACCCATATATTTGATTCAATATAACTAACTATGTAGTGGGGATGTGTGCCATGTATAACCATTTCCACTACCCCTTTTTTATAATATCACATGCCTAGGTAGGTAGCAGTTCATCTCTCTTTGACTTGTTTCTTCTAAAAAACATGAGAAGAAACACAATAGTGTTACCTCTTTAAATAATTACAAACAAGATGCTATGATTTTTCATCTAACCATTCAAGTGTGATCTTGACAAGCAATATTATCAAACTTGTCTCATATTTGATTATGCTACTTTGATTTCATTCATGCTTAAGAATTTTTCTCTATTACTTTCATCTATATCCATAATGACTAAGTACTTTGATTCCAACTATGTTCATAGTCCTTTCTCCTTTAATTCCATGTATATTCATAATGATTGCCCTATGATTTCATTTTTGTCCATATTTATTTCTTCTTTAATTGCATGCATATACACATAGTGATTTCTCCTTTGGTTCCAATTTCCTTTATGTTAGCCTCCATGATTATTCTCTCATGATGATGTGAATGTACATATATTTTGCATTCTTAGCCTCTTTTTTTTTCAGTTTTCCTCTTCAAACTTTTCTTCCACTAACTTTATCTCTTCAACCCTTTCTTTTAATTGTTACATTAACTCTAAAAGATGAAGTATTTGAGTTTCTTGTATAGGTACACAAGTCCTCATGCTAGTCTTTAAATATTTTTCTTTTTCCTTTGTAACATATTTTCTTCTTTTTCTTATTTTGATTCCCCCTCATTACATTCTTCTTTTCCATTCTTAATATTATCATTGAAAAAGGGGCAGTAACATCTTGATTGATTCGATAATGAAGAAAGATACAAGACACAGTTAAATACTGTGATAATATAGTTATGCAACATCATAACCATCAGACAATTAAAACTGAAGACAGTTAAAACTGAACCAACTGAACAACCACCAAACTGAACAATGTATTATGCTAACATTCCCCCCCTTATTACATTGTTCCTACAATAGTACCAAGGGAACCCCCCCTTAATGCTAAAATACTCACCAAAGCTGATTACATAGTATGAATACATATGTTATAGAAGATCTTCTCCCAAAGGACAAATCCTGAACCAAGCGAGGCTCCATCATGCTGTCTCGTCTACCCTTGAAAAGGAGTCGCTTCGAGCTATGCTCTTGAGCTCTTTAGTCCCAAGCTCTCAAATCACAGAGTCTTGAATTATTCGACAATGGCCCCTAAGAGATACGATAGATCTCTGCCATGTTGTCTAGTGACTGTGAAAGGGTATAATTTAAGATCATATACTCTTTGAAGCTCGCTGGACAACAATCCATATTGAGCTCAACACCAAACCCCAAACCTGTCTCCAAAACAAAATCTTCACAAAACATGCATTCTTCAAATTTGTCAGCTCCGTCAGCATCAATAAATAAAAACAAAACAACTAAAACCAAAAATGCTTCTCATGCAAAGCATCATCTCAAAGTGAGAAGCTAACTTGAGATGATGGAAAATCCTCCATCCTCTGATGCCGCCTGCCTCCAATATGACCCTATTACACTTTAACCAACTGATGTCTTGGATGAGTCTTTGGAGGCCTCATCAGGAATATAAAGGATGGCCCCGAAAGCATAAGTGATCTTTGACATATGTGCATTCATGATTAAAAGATGATAATGTCAATTTGAACCAATGATAGACCCATACACTAATCAACCTTATATCTCCAAGATATTATTAAACATTCATCAAATTAAGCCTTCAACAATTTTACCTTATTACTCCAAATAAAAATATAAAAACTCTAGAATTTCACACTACCATGGTCCTCTGAACTATAATTTTTCTACTATTTCCTTTTATTACCTTCAATGGCTTCTATCATCTACAATTTGGCTTTCTATGCTTTCCTTTTCCTTGACCACACTTTGATTTCCTTCCAAAAGAAATGACTCAAATCTTCTTTTTAAACAATTTTCTTTGATTTGCCTTCAATGATTGGTGTCTTGCTCACTCAAATCTCCCTTTTGGTTTTTGATGGAGATAAAACAATTACAATCTTCCAACAATTCATCCACAGCAAAACAGAAACAATAAAGAACAATTCCTCATAATTAACAGAGACAAATCAAACCAATAATGATGAACAGACTTATGTATGCTGTAATGGCAATATTCCAAGAGACGTTTTCTCATTCTTTCATTTGGTCAAAGACTTCCTTCATGTGTAATGGTTGCATATTCAAATGGTGCTAAACATCTGTGATTCCTTTTAAATTCCAAAAAAAAATAATATAATATGCTTTGAAGATTTAACTTATGTAATAAAATGAACTTTTATAAATGGAGTAAAACTTAAGTCTCCTCTCTTGAAAAGCCCATATAAAACACCCCCAATTTTGTTTCTGTTGGCTTATCTCCTAAAAAAAAATTACCTTCCTCTCTTTACCTCCAAGCATATAATATCAAAAGATCTTCATACTTTTTTTTTAATAGATGTATGCAACCTTCTTGTCTATGTGCCTTGCTATGAATTTTGAAACGGTTCCAAACAGAATATATAAACACAATTCAATGCCAACAATTATTTTCATTTGTTTTCAATGTTTTTATCATATTCACATACCTTTATCAAAAGGTTTAAATTGCTCTTCTACACATATCTAAAACGCCTCCCTCAACAACATTCAAACGACCTTCTTGCAGCAAAGACCATTGACACTCATAGTATTTTAAACGCCCAACAACAATTTAAACAACTAGTAGAAGAGTGTAGGCACCCAACAAGAAATTAGACTGCCCAATGTCCTCATTTCATTACAGATTTTCACAGCACAGAATCATGCAAATGCTCTGATACCAAATGAAAAAGGGGCAGTAACATCTTGATTGATTCGATAATGAAGAAAGATACAAGACACAGTTAAATACTGTGATAATATAGTTATGCAACATCATAACCATCAGACAATTAAAACTGAAGACAGTTAAAACTGAACCAACTGAACAACCACCAAACTGAACAATGTATTATGCTAACATTCCCCCCCTTATTACATTGTTCCTACAATAGTACCAAGAACCCCCCCTTAATGCTAAAATACTCAACAAAGCTGATTACATAGTATGAATACATATGTTATAGAAGATCTTCTCCCAAAGGACAAATCCTGAACCAAGCGAGGCTCCATCATGCTCTCTTGTCTACCCTTGAAAAGGCGTTGCTTCGAGCTGTGCTCTTGAGCTCTTTAGTCCCAAGCTCTCAAATCACAGAGTCTTGAATTATTCGACAATGGCCCCTAAGAGATATGACAGATCTCTGCCATGTTGTCTAGTGACCGCGAAAGGGTATAATTTAAGATCATATACTCTTTGAAGCTCGCTGGACAACAATCCATATTGAGCTCAACACCAAACCCCAAACCTGTCTCCAAAACAAAATCTTCACAAAACATATATTCTTCAAATCTATTAGCTCTGTCAGCATCAATAAAGAAAAATAAAACAACCAAAACCAAAAATGCTTCTCATGCAAAGCATCATCTCAAAGCGAGAAGCTAACTTGAGATGATGGAGAATCCTCCATCCTCCGATGCTGCCTGCCTCCAATATGACCCTATTACACTTTAACCAACTGATGTCTTGGATGAGTCTTTGGAGGCCTCATCAGGAATATAAAGGATGGCCCTGAAAGCATAAGTGATCTTTGACATATGTGCATTCATGATTAAAAGATGATAATGTCAATTTGAACCAATGATAGACCCATACACTAATCAACCTTATATCTCCAAGATATTATTAAACATTCCTCAAATTAAGCCTTCAACAATTTTTACCTTATTACTCCAAATAAAAATATAAAAACTCTAGAATTTCACACTACCATGGTCCTCTGAACTATAATTTTTCTACTATTTCCTTTTATTACCTTCAATGGCTTCTATCATCTACAATTTGGCTTTCTATGCTTTCCTTTTCCTTGACCGCACATTGATTTCCTTCCAAAAGAAATGACTCAAATCTTCTTTTCAAACAATTTTCTTTGATTTGCCTTCAATGATTGGTGTCTTGCTCACTCAAATCTCCCTTTTGATTTTTGATGGAGATAAAACAGTTACAATCTTCCAACAATTCATCCACAGCAAAACAAAAACAATAAAGAACAATTCCTCATAATTAACAGAGACAAATCAAACCAATAATGATGAATAGACTTATGTATTCTATAATGGCAATATTCCAAGAGACGTTTTCTCATTCTTTCATTTGGTCAAAGACTTCCTTCATGTGTAACGGCTACATATTCAGACGACGCTAAACATCTGTGATTCCTTTTAAATTCCAAAAAAAATAATATAATATGCTTTGAAGATTTAACTTCTGCAATAAAATGAAATTTTATAAATGGAGTAAAACTTAAGTCTCCTCTCTTGAAAAGCCCATATAAAACACCCCCAATTTTGTTTCTGTTGGCTTATCTCCTAAAAAAAATTACCTTCCTCTCTTTACCTCCAAGCATATAATATCAAAAGATCTTCATACTTTTTTTTTAATAGATGTATGCAACCTTCTTGTCTATGTGCCTTGCTATGAATTTTGAAACGGTTCCAAACAGAATATATAAACACAATTCAATGCCAACAATTATTTTCATTTGTTTTCAATGTTTTTATCATATTCGCATACCTTTATCAAAAGGTTTAAATTGCTCTTCTACACATATCTAAAATGCCTCCCTCAACAGCATTCAAACGACCTTCTTGCAGCAAAGACCATTGACTCTCATAGTATTTTAAATGCCCAACAGCAATTTAAACAGCCAGCAGAAGAGTGTAGGCACCCAACAGGAAATTACACGGCCCAATGTCCTCATTTCATTGCAGATTTTCATAGCACAGAATCATGCAAATGCTCTGATACCAAATGAAAAAGGAACAGTAACATCTTGATTGATTCGATAATGAAGAAAGATACAAGACATAGTTAAATACTGTGATAATATAGTTATGCAACATCATAACCATCAAACAATTAAAACTAAAGACAGTTAAAACTGAACCAACCGAACAACCACCAGACCAAACAATGTATTATGCTAACAATCATCATGCTCTACTTTGATCTCACTTTTTTTTATCATTGTCTATAATATCCCACAATTTTACCTTCTTTTTTATATAAAAAATCTTTATAAATTCTTTTTATACATTAATATTAATGGATTCAAAATTTTATAGATAAAAATTATTAAAGAAAAAATATCCAAACTTACCCATAGCATAGAAATTTGAATTAAAAACCTTACAAACTCGGGCATTCTTACCATTTATTTGTGTTTTCTTAATTTTCTTTTCCTAAATCCTTATATACCCGTACAATTCTATGTATACAAAGTTAAACATATAGCTAGGTTATTTAAAGGTCTTTTTATTAAAGATAAAATTGTTGAACATTCATCCATCATTTCATCTTCTAATTACTCATTACCCTCATCCTTATCATCATCACCTCTGTCAACTTAATTCTAGTCTTCTTTCGTCCCCCTTAGTCTAGAAAAACAAGCTTCATTTATTTCAATTAAAAATCATATTTAATTTAATCCAAATGAACAAGCTAATTATCTTTTTTTATCGTAAAGGAAAAATAAAAATTCCATTCTTCTTAAATTTGAACCACCATTTTCTACTAATAACATCACTATTATCTCCATGAAAACTATAGATTCTATAAAATTTTGTATTTAATGGATCTCCTTCCTATCATAGATCTAAGAATGAAAAAATAAAATTTATGTACATTTCCTTTCAATTAAAAAAATTAAACTGAATACTCAAGTTAAATGATATGAATATTTTGACCAAGAAGTACATTGAAAAGGTGATAGATCAAAAAATTTCTAAGGTTAAATTTATATTCCCACCACTTCCGAAATACTTCTATATAATTTTACTGTGATCATTTTTCAAAAGCACTCATAAATTTATTTCAAATGGTGTTTTCATGTAAAAATTTAAGGTGGTTAGGATTTTTACTTCAACATTTTTTTTAAGGTACTAGAAATAAAGCTTTATAATTCAATTTATGTTCTTTTTATTATGTAATAAAAATATCAAAAATCATATCTATATGGTCAAATTTTGTTAACCATATCTCATTTAATATTGTTAAGAATATTTATTGTAACCACTTTACACAATCTCTCAAAAAATGATTTGCATTCATCAATAGTTATCTCAAATATATGTACCCATGGATGAGAATGATCCTCTATAAAATATAGGTTTTTTAAAGACAACCAAAATCATTTAATGTATTCAGAAAAACTCTTATGCTTTTCACATCTCATTGCTTTGATATCACTTGATAAGATCGAAACACCCAATAAAAGAATATGCCAAATAATAACAACAATATATAGATATACAATAAATATTATACAACAAAAGATATGCTTATGGCCCAAATGTTGTAATATACAATATACTTATAAATAGAGTGTTCATCTTTGAGGTAGGGAAATGCCATATATTCCTTATATATAAACTACTCCATACATTATCTCTTGCTTAAGATCCTAGCAAACTAAAATATTATCCCTATATTTAACATCCTCACAATAATATTCACCTACCATAATAATAAAGAAGAGGTTGTACTTTACCTAATATAACTCTTTACCTAATATAACTCTTTAATGAGGATGTGTACCACATGCTCACCCACTTTACATAATAGCATATGCCTAGGTACATAAGAGTACAGCCTATAAAATAAATTTGAAAAGGGCAAATGTGAATGATATGGTTGGTATCACTTATGTGTAGGTACATAAGAGTACAACCTATAAATAAACTTAGAAAGGATGAATGTAAATGATATGGTTGGTATCTCTTATATACTCCTATATACATTCTTATGCTTTTTAGAATGTTATGGTTAGTATCTCTTATTTTCTCACATATATCCTTATGCTTTCTAGAATCTATACGTTTCTAAATGCTATGATTATTTTAATATAAGAAGTATTACAATAGAATCAACATGACAAATTATTAACTATCATTCATCTTCTCTATTTTTTTAGTTTTCATGGTATAATTATTTGTTTAAGGTCTAATGTGAAAAAATGAAACTATGATCACATTTTTAGAAATTCAATTTACTTATATAAAATATGAAAATTTTATACTTTTAAATATTAAAATTATCCATCCAATTTAATACAATTTTCTTTATAAAACAATATAAAAAGGAATTTATTTTAATAAAAGAAGGATTAAATATGTCATGAACATTTTTTACTTATTAACCTTAAGTATGATACAAGTTTGTGCTATCAATTGGTACAAGATAATAACTCCTATTTTGAATAATGTGTTGAAACTCACATCCTCTAGTTTGAAAATTTATTTATCAAGTCATAGGCTTTGATAGAATGGATATTCTATAAGAGAAATGAGTAGAAACCAAAGCTATTCTAAGGTGTGCTATTTTCTCTTTTTTAATTTTTTTGGTACTATTGTTTATTTCTAAATTCTATGGAAAATGTGTAAAATCCTCTAGAATTTTCCTATGAATATTTTTAGAAAATGCAAAAAATGAAACGTTCAATTTTCATGGTCTAAATGGCATGTGACATGGAGAAAGGGATTGCTAGTTCATCACTGGAAATTAGGCACCATAAATCCTTTTTTACTTCCACTCTTATTTCACGTATAGAAAAGATTACTAGTGATGGTCCCCCTAAGGATGGAGAAAAGGGTATTCATGCTAAAAATTTGGTGGAATTATGTACCACATTGTATACACACATTGATCATCTTGTTGTACAATCCTATGTGTTTTTTTTTGTGGGACATGAATTGGAAAAGAAATTGAGGGTTATTTCCAAAGATTATATAACTAAAATGATAAAAGATCATAATACTACTTACTAGAAAATAATATTTTAGACATGATTTAAAACATCTTCTCTATCATTATGATGATAATTGTAAGTACCTATTATCAAGTCAATCATGAACATACCTAATACAAGGTACATGAGAATTGAAAAAAAATGTAATGCCTACAAAAATGCGTGAAAAGGATTGTAATTCCCCTCTCTAACTCCTTCCCCAATCGTTAATGTCTCAAATTATAAAGAGAATGTAGGAATGGATGAAATTGGATCTAATCTTTCTAAAAATATTATTAGTTCTTACCATGGAACTATAGTGGTGATGTTATTATAATGGTCAATTAAACAACTATTTTTGCCAATGAGGATTTTTTTCATGTATTAAATTACAAGAGTATGTTTGAAACATGGAGGTACTAAATTTATGGAAAAGAGATTTTAACTATTTCTATTTGGTTGAAAATTTTGTCAACTCAAATTTTGAAGCAAGAGAAGGCACAGAAACCTAGATTTTTACATTTTTGAGAAACTAGCAAAATAACACATATAATCACATGAAATTATGGTAGACACAATGACTAGATAGTAGTTTATGTGCTAATGAATGCACATTCTCCCAAAATATATTTGTTAATCAATCACCAAAAATGTCATTTGGAAGCTTTTAGAATAATAGGGTGTCATAGTTTTTCAAGTTGCACACCCATCTCTCATTGCCTCTCAACCACCTATACTCATCACATCTAATGCAATTTGTTCTTTATCATTACTTTTTCCACAAGATTTCTTTCCTATAGTTGTTGCATGCAACATTTTCCTACCCATCTACAAGTCCTCCTTATTCCTTCACTCTAGAGGGATTCCAAAAAAAATCCTAGAAGAAACAAATGACTAGTGTTATTGTCATTTTGGGACTCCCCCCTCAGTTCAAGAATTGAAATTTTTAAGGAAATTGAACCAAATGATAAACTACCCTCTTGTGGCTTAGGGTTGATTAGGCATGATGGGAAAGAATTACTTCATACCAGTTCTTATGAGACAATTGTAATATTTAAGAGTTGATAGACTTGAAGAATTGTGGAGCATTCCACTAGGTCAAATCATACCCTTATATTTTGTTTTTCTTTGTTGCAAATTAGATCTCCCTCAGGGTATAGTATAAATTTCATAATGGTAGTTTGGTGAAGATTATTTACTATTGAGTTGTTTAATGTGCCATTGAATAGAGAATTTGTTTTCAGTAATAGTAGAAATTCAACTCATTTTTAGTCTTCTACAAACAATTACACGAATAGCCTTTGAAAGATATATATTTTAAAATGTGTAGGTTTTTCAAAGTTGGTAATTTGAAAATAATATCAAGGATATGTTTTCTAACAAGTCTTCAAGTGTTATAAAGGGTTGAAAGAGTTTCCAAGCCTTGCATCTATACATTGGTTGTAATCCCTTAGGATTAACTATTGTGTGGGATTTATGTCAAAGTATTTTCGAAAATAAAATTTTTCATGTTTGATTGATTCAAGATTTTGTTTTGTTAACATTTTTATGTCCATTCAAAGACTATGTATAGGTTTCTTTGTGGTTTCCTATAGATGCATGAATTTATGAGGTGATGACTAACCCTAATGCTTCTAGCCCAAGTGAGCCCAATTTTTGAGAGTGGATCTACTAGTATGCATCATCAACCTATTGTTCAAATCAAATGAGATGGCTTCTAACATCACTTGTATCAAATTTTTAATCCAAATTGCTCTGTAAGACCTATTTTCAAGTGCATATATTTGAGCCAAACATCTATTTTAAAGTGCATATGCTTTCATTTAGGCCAAACTTTTGAGCCAAATTAGTCTATGGGACCTTCTATGAATTGTGTACAAATACCTTCTTTAGATCATTGTTGTAGCATTAAAATAAATTTGTAAAATAGGGTAATATTTTTTAATTATTAATACAATTTTTTGAAGCATTCTCTCTTAAGATTATATACATGTAGAAAATTTTTAGAATTAAAATAAAAATTTCAAGTATTATGTTTAAGAATTTGAAAGATTTTATGTTAGAATTAAGAACAAAATTTTCAATTACATTCTTAAGATTTTATCTAAATGATTGTTGTATTGGAAAAATAAATGTTCTAAATCTAAATATATATGTTTAATTATGTCTCAAATAATTTCATTTGCTACTTCATTTATGACACATGAGTTTTATATGAAAGTTTTTTTAAAAGTGTTTTTGGTTGGCACCATGTACTACGGAGTCTTTTTAGGCTCACACTATCTATTCTAGTCTTTTAGACTAGGGCTATCTATTTTGAATTTTAGAAAATAAATTTCTTTTAGAAGACTATATATTAATTGATCTAATCACATGTGATGTAATTTAGCTCAAGCCATCATATTGTACTTCCCATATTAGAATGCAACAACCTTATATGTGTCAATCATGATTCTTTATAGAAAGTAAAGATAAAGCATTGCTAATATCTATAGGAATCATTTCTTTTTTAAGGCCCTACTCATCAGTACCACCCTAACAATCAAACAAGCCAATTATAAATTGAAACAAAAACACAAGGATCAAAATAAAACTATTTTGACAAAATTTAGCTAGAATTTGAGTGCACTACAACTCTTGTTATATTAAATAGGTTAAGAGATAGTAGGCATGCATGTTTTCCATAGTCCACGAAAATAAAATGAGAGTACTTTTGGTTTTTTGTTCCCTCCATATCCCCCCTCTAGTTCCTTTAAAAGCTCAAGTCTGCTATCTAATCTAATACTCTCCTCTTCCTGATGATGGATCATTGAGCATGATCTAAAACATTGAAGCAAAAACATACACAGTTGTATCCAGAAGCACTCTCATTTTAGGTTAAGAGAATTAAAATCTAAATGTTTAAAAATAGAATCCAATAGGACTTATTTATCTTCTCTCATTTTTTAATATTTGATGTAATGCCTAATCCATCTTAAAAATATATATTTTCCATATGGTGATATCACCATGATAATAATATGAATTTATCTTTTTAGTAAAATATTTATTCTTCTCTTAGTTATTGAGGAGAGAATGAAAGTAAATGGGTTTTGATTAATAAAGTGTCTACTACAAAGAATCTAATTCATATTTTAGAATTGTGTGTCTTTTTTCCACTATGTTATGATTTAACGAATTGAGGAGAGGAATGAGATATGCGAGGATGAGGAAGATAAGGGTTGGTATAAACCATTTTTTTTAGAATTCAACACTCTAGTTTTCACATGGTAATATGTTTTTCTAATATGGCATATTTTTAAGTGTCAGGCTATTCATTTAGCTAGGATGGATGGATGTACAAACATGAATCATATTAGTGGGTCAATCTAAAAACATATTATGATTATAAAATGTGTGTCTCTTACCCTAGATTAAACCCTTTTTCGATTAACCTCTCTTTGTGGATTTGTTGTCATTGTCTCTTGTACTTCTCTCTACATGTTAAGAAAATTAGTTCACATCACATTTTTGAGGGTCAAATAAAGTTATTTCAAAGCAAAATAAACTATAAGTATGTAGCTCTTGGTGTTGGCTTTCCAAAAAGTACATGTATTATGTTTTTATATTACAACTTTTATAATCAACATAGGTCCATTACAAACAAATGACCTCTATTCAAGGCATTGGAAAAATAACACCTATGTAAAATAAATTTCAAAAAATTGCACTGCACTCTGTATGGATGTCTTTATTTCAATGAAGAATAATAATTTTAAAATATACATAAAGAGAAACATGTTATAGTGCTTTATTCATGTGCTTGCTATTGATAACTCCTGAGGGTAGGGTTTCTCCTTCTCTGCGAAATGTAGATTCATCTCTTACCAAGGTTGGACACAATGTCGCAACAAAAATATTAGCCAATGGGATATCTCAACAGGGGGAATCCAAGGGCATCAAGAAAAGAAATATCGCTTGCCCCTCTACAATGGTAGACCTTCACATGAACTCAACCTCACCAAAAGCTAGGCGTCTTGAGCCTATCCCCATCCCCACTCCTCCTATGTCTCCACGTAAGTTTATCCTAGTATTTGTGGTGCAGAAATAGATGCCAAGAAGCTAGATGGTTAGGCCAATATTGGCTCATAGGATTACGGGGGAGCAACCTCTATTGGGAACAAACCCCAATAAAAAACTATGGAGCATAATAGTATATTTGAATGTGGTAAGCCCATCCAATGTTCTAGAAAACCCTTAGAAATAATTTTAGGCATTGATTTCAAGAAAGAAATAGTTGAAAATGTAGAGTTCTTTGCAGAGAATGGGTTGATTGGCAAGTTCAACCATTTATGGCCTAGCCTCCCTAATCTACACTAGTGGATCATTGATTGGTGACAGTGACTCTTGAAAGAAAAACTAGAAATCCTGCACAGGTGGTTTCTTCATTGTGGTTTTTGACAATGTTGAGGATCGAAACACTATCCTCTCCTCTCTCTGGATCTAGAGACAACATTTGCTTATGTTGAAACCATGGCATTCCTCTTTCAATCCTTTCATGAAATCCTTCATTGTTATGCTCATTTAGGTTCATCTACTAAATCTACAACTTCACTTCTTGGTTGATTCATGCTTCGAAGCCATCGGTGATTCACTTGGCAATTTTTTGGCAACAAATAATGATTCTTCTGATTTTATGCACACAACCTTGACTCATGTTTTGGTGGATTTAGATACTTCAAAAGAACTTCCAACAAAAAATAGTTTAAAGGTTCATGGCCGCAGCTAGATCTAGCCATTAGATTATGAGGGATTGTCATTTTAGTGCAAAAGATGCTACAAAACTGGCCACATTACTACAAATTGCCCCAACACCAAAGCTAAAATAGACTGCCCCACCACATGGTGGAGAGATGATGCTCCTCAACACTACATTAGTGATACTTCAGTAGGAGTGTAGGATACTCCATAGGAGCATCCAAATGACATGGATAAACTTTTAGTTCAATAAGATTCATCCCAGGCCAAGAAAAAAGAACAAACACAAATTGCATCTGAAAAATGGCCAATAGCTTTCAATGGACAGGGATGGTAATTCCACAACTTCTAAAACTCTTCGGTCCCATCCTCTCCCATAGAAACACAACAAGGAAGGAAGCAACAAATATTGGAAAGTGGTACAAAAGAAAAAGAAAGTTTCCTATAAAGGCAATGATGTTAATACTTCCAAATTAAATTAGATAGTTGATGACATGATCTAGAAATGTAGGATCCTTAGGAATGCACCCCTATTTAAGGGTCTGATGCATTGAATTAGCTCTCTTCTATGGAGCTGCCAAAAACATGTTTATTTAGATTTTATTTTTGGTTCAAGGGGAGTGACCCCCAAATGGTCACAATTCACTAATAGAAAATGAGAAACATGTTATGGTAAAAGATATGTCTTAAATTGTAATTATTACCAATTAAAAAAGTAATAACAAATAAAATATTATCAAAAAATATGTGTGCACTAGATATTGGAGTTAATGATCTATGTCAAAGAAATCATTATATAATTCTATGTTTCTATACAAGTAGCACATTCATCAGTTAGAAAAAGATTGGGGAAAAGAGGAAACAGGAAGGAGAAAGACATTTTAAAGAGGAAAGGGGAAAGAGAAAGACATTTTTTAAGAAGCTTGCTAATTATTTTTAGAATTTTTAGCCATAGAAGAGGAAAGGAGACACTAAACAAACAAGCATATTCATCCACAACCAATCAACTATTATGTTAGTAAGAGGATCACCTCTACTATTGCATCACCCCCATTAACACAAGAATCATCATAGATTAGAGTATATATGTTGCTGCTAACCAAGCCTTCCAATCAATGTGAAATTATTTTTTAAGAATGTCATTTTTACAATCTTAGAAACAATTCCCATATGCACAATTTTTAAGTGTGTCGGATTTAAGAGGAAAACATTTTTTTTTAAAATTGTAACATTAATTTTTATAAATTTTTAAAGCTACAAAAAAGTAGATGAAGCCAAACAAACATAAATATTCATTCACAACCAGTCAACCATTATATTAGTAGGATGACCACTTCCATTGTAACATCACCTCTATTAATATAAAAACTTGTAACTTAATTCATACATAAAACCTTATACCTTAATATTTATATAAATAATGTTTAACCCTACACGGCTTGGTATTGAACTCGTCACACAAGTATAAATCTTTCAAATTTCTTAAATAAAAGAAAAATATAAGACATACAAAACGATGTTATCCTATCAAACTAGACAAGCTCCAAGAATGGAGTTCATAGTTGTTAGGCAATATTTATTTACAATGTTTCCAAATCTAGCCTCAATAAGAAGTCCAAATTGTGATTCTTCTTCAAAAATGCTTCACTTTAGTGATGATGATATATGTGGATGGTGGTTCTATATAGCGTTGTAGCTTACAAGAGGAAAGAAATTAAAATTTAAAATATTGATGAACTCTGGTATTAGGATGGACATTTCAACTCATTCTCTATCATATTTGAATAATATTGAGTTCTAGTCTAGACTATGATTGTATTTTAATTCATTCAACATTCGGAATCACTAAATCCAAACATAATCATCAATACTAAGATAATCTAATATTTATGTTTTTTTGTTATGTGCCAACACATTATGGATAATGCTTAATCACTTTTGTTAGTTTTAAGACAAACAACTGAGAGGGGGGGTGAATTAGTTGTCCCAAAACTTTTCTTTTATTAACCACTTAAATCCTTCGTGTAATTCAGCAGCATAATAATAAATCAATCATGGAAACACAATGCAATAATTCAAGAGCAGAAACACATATGACACCAAGATTTTAATATGGAAAACCTGGTTAAGGGAAAAACCACGGGGTGACTAACCCAAGATTGTATTCTCTGTTAAAAGAACAAAAGGAACAAAATGGCACATGCCAAATAGGGCTCACTACCTGAGCACACTGCTCACAAGAGGCCCACTGCCTACAGGAGACAGACTGTCTATAGAATAATAAATATTACATACTTGAACTAAAGAATAGCATCTTCACTATGCTTGAGTTAGTTCTATTTAAGCTCAATACTTCTACTTTGCTTTTCACTCTTCTCCTCTTTACAACACTCTCATCTTGGTCAAGATCATTTTGAAATGACTTCACAACTCTTATTTATACAAGACATCGACTTTGGGATAATCATCAAAGTCAGCATACTTCATTTTATTACAGAGCAAATACACAAATACAAATTGACTTATTACAAAAGTCTTCATGTGAATCACCACTCTATTGGCTACACAGACCTGGGACCTCAATCTTCTTTGAGGAACATGCCATGCTTCACAGAACATCTTTAGGATCATCAGCAAGATGTGTAAATCATCCGATCAGCCAAGCTTAGGAAGAACGTCATCATCCAGAAGTAATTCTTCAATTAAGAGCTCAATCTTCAATGCAGACCACCGACACAAACTAGACATAATCTACAGACCTCCACAAGCTTTCCTGATTCACCAAGAACATCCACACCACTTCTGATAACTAAAATCATTCTCTTCTTCATTCGAAATCTCAAGAATGCAGTCTATCATCACTGTCATATTGAAATAGATGCTTGTAGACCTCCAGACCATGAACCAATTGAGTTGTCAATTCACATTGACTTCCTAAACACTCCACCAAATCCACAGAACAAGATATTACATTTTTGGATCTCACCAGACCTATTTGTGTCACTCTGTCACCTCTGAACATCTGCCAGAACTAGTTTTACTCATATGGCCATAACTTCTTCAAATCTTCATGCGGACCTCTCAAATATTTACTAGATCACCTTTAGACACATATCTACAAACCCTTTGATGCGCATCCTTTGATATTCATCTTGGCTAGGATCTTCACTTCATAGAGCTTCACTGTCTTCACTATTCTTCTCTATTTCTGATAGGACTAATTTTCTCAATATCCTTAGCACACAACTCATCCAATCCTTGACATCAATGCAATAGGAGTATGCCTTGACATCAATGACAACACCGGTTAGGCCCATACTTGCAACAATCTCCCCCTTTGTCATTAATTGCAACATATGATGTGAAAAACTATTTTAACCATCAAGACAAGAACTTCTCCTTACTGACTGACATAGCTCCCCCTATCAACAACAACCATTCACATGTCTTCTTTTCCTTCACTGCTCCCCCTTTGATCAACAACCACTTTTTATTTTTCACATCTTCTCTCCCCCTTTGACATCAATGGCAAAGGGCACATGCTTGCATCACTCAGAATCATATAGACTACTCCCCCTGAGTAGCAGCTTCCTATCATAAATCTGGACCACAAGATATTACTGTGAGATCCACCAGACTGATGCACATCAGTGCACCTTAATTCAGAACTAGAGGGGTATTAACCCCTAACTTCTCCCTGAGCTACTCAAAAGAGTCCTTAGGTAGAGGTTTAGTAAAAATGTCTGCAATCTGATCCTTAGAGGGCACAAACTCCAATCTGACTTCATTTTTGTTCACCTGCTCTCTTAAAAAGTGAAACTTGATGGATATATGTTTTGTCTTTGAATGCAACACTAGATTTTTTGATATATTTGTTGCACTTGAATTATCATAGAAGATTGAGATAGGTTCCTCATATTCCACTCTGATGTCTCTTAGCATTTGCTTTATCCACAATACTTGAGTGCAACTGCCTGCTGCTGCAATATATTTTGCTTCTGCAGAGGATAGAGATATTGCCTCTTGTTTCTTGCTCAGCTAAGAAACCAATCTTTTCCCCAAAAAGAATGCACCACCACTGGTACTCTTATGATCATCCACATCTCCTACCCAATCCGCATCTATATATGCATGAAGAGAGAAATCATGATCTCTAGGATACCATAAACCATACTCAACTATTCCTTTTAGATATCTAAGAATCCTCTTGATTGCCATGACATGCGATTCTTTGGGATCAACTTGGAATTTGGAAACAAGACCAACAACATTCATAATGTCAGGTCTAGTTTGAGTAAGATACAGTAGTCCTCCAATCATTGACCTGTACTTTTTCTGATCAGCCTTAGGAGAGTCATCATCTTTGCTCAGTTTACATTCGGTTGCCATGGGAGTATTCATTGGTTTTGAGTCTTCCATCCCAAATTTCTTCAACAATTCTTTCACATATTTAGTTTGTGAAATGAAGATTCCTTTCTTTGTTTGAGTGATTTGTAGACCCAAGAAGAAATTCATTTCCCTAGACATGGACATCTCAAATTCACTTTTCATTTGATTTGTAAAAGTTTTGCACATATTATCTCTTCCTCCAAAAATGATATCATCAACAAATACTTCAACAATCAAGATATTTTCATGATCAATTTTGAAGTACAAGTTACTATCAGCGGTACCTTTGTTGAAACCAATCTTTAAAAGATGCTTATCCAATCTTTCATACTAGGCTCTTGGGACTTGTTTGAGTCCATACAGTGTTTTCTTCAACTTGCAGACCATATCACCATGATTAGACAATTGAAATCCATCTGGTTGCTCAATGTATACTGCTTCTTCCGAGTCACCATTCAGGAAGGTAGACTTGACATCCATCTGATATACTTTAAAATCCTTGAAGGCAGCAAAGGTAAGAAATAATCTGACTACTTCAATTCTTTCCACCGGAACAAAAGTTTCTTCAAAATCAACTCCTTCTACTTTGGGAGTAACCCTTGCAGACCAATCTAGCTTTGTTTCTGACTACTTCACCATCTTCATTTAGTTTATTCCGGAAGACCCATTTGGTTCCAATCACATTTTTGTTTCTAGGTCTGGGAACAAGATCCCAAGTGTGAATTTTTCTCAATCTGCATCAACTCTTCCTTCATTGCTTTAGTCCAACTTTCATCATTGCATGCTTCACTTACTATTTTTGGTTCAATTTTTGAAATTAGACAATACTTTGTTGAGTCTTGAGCAATCTTTCTTCTTGTTTGAACACCTTTGTTTTTATCACCTATGATCTGATCTTCAGAATGATTTAATCTTACATATGTGGGAGTTTTGGGAATTTCTTGCACTTCTATTTCTTGGACAGGTTCATTCAAACTTATCTCTTCTTCCTGTATTTCAGGATTCTCCGGATCAGTCTAGGTCTGAATTTTAGAGGGGGCTTGGACTTCTTGAACCAAAACATCATTCTAATCATCTTCTTCATATTCATAAAATCTTGAGGGTTTTTCAATACCTTTATCAACCTTCACATTTGTACTTTCTATAATCTTTCTCAATCTCTTGTTATAACACCGATATGCTTTTCTTTGAGTAGAATAATCCAAGAATATTCCTTCATCACTTCTAGAATCAAATTTGCCAAGGTCTTCATCTCTTTTAATGTAACATTTGCTACCAAAGACTCTAAAATACTTCACAATGGGAGTGATGCCAAACTAGAGATCATAAGGGGTCTTACCGATATTGCTTCTGATTTGTACTCGATTAAGAGTATAGACAGTAGTACTTACAACTTCTCTCCAGTAGATCTGAGGAACATTTGCTTCCATCATCATGGTTCTAGATGCTTCCTGGACGGTCCAGTTCTTTTTCTCCACTACTCCATCCTGCTGTGGAGTCCTTGGAGCAGATAACTATCTTTTCATCCCATGTTTTTCACAGAATTCTATGAAATCTCCAGATGTGAATTTTCCACCTCTATCAGACCTGAGACATTTTATGTTTAATCTGGTTTCATTCTCTACCATAGCTTTGAATATTTTGAATTTCTCAGGAGCCTCAGATTTTTCTTTCAGAAAAGTCACCCACATCATCTGGGAGTGCTCATAAATTAATAACATGAAGTATCTATCACCTTACAAACTCCTGATTGTTGCCAGTCCACATAGATCAGTATGTACTAAGTCCAACAATCCGGTAGAAGATTGTTCCTTACTTTTGAATGTGACTCTATTATGCTTAAAAAACTGACATTCTTTGCACAAACTATTAGTAGGTTTCACAATCTTGGAAGATCTCTTATAGCCTGAGTGTTGCTTATCTTGATGATATTATCAAAATTCACATGACACATTCTCCTATGCCACAACTAACTCTAATCAATTTGAAAAAATAAACAACTTTTGCTAGTACCAACCAAGTGGAAGATGTTACCTTTTGTTTGAGTACTGGATGCAATCTCTGTTCCAAAACTTTCAAAGATCTTACATTTTCCATTTTTGAATCGGAGATCATAGCCTTTGTCCACCAACTATCCAACACTGAGAAGATTGTGCTTCAGACCTTCAACATATAACACATCACTGGTTTTGTTCTTTCCATCAAAAGAAATAGTTCCTCTACCTCTGATTCTGCCAGCAGAATTATCACTGAATTTTACAACTCCTTGATATCTTTCTAAATCTATGAACTTATTTTTGTCACCTGTCATATGGTGGGAGCATCCACTGTCAATGACCCAACCATCCTTTTCTTCAACTTGGGCAGCCAAAGCTTTTTCTATCATTTTATGATTGACAGATTCAGAGGGCATTGGATCTTCTTCGTTAATGGTAATAAACAGCCAGTCACTTTCGGATTTATTTCATGTCTCTAATTCATCATCTATTACTCCTTCATCATCATCTTCATGAACATAGTAACATTTCTTTTGGAATCTTGATCTATTAAGATTTGACCTAGAAAATCTTTCCGGACACCTTGAGGCAAAATGATCAATCTTGTTGCAGTTAAAACATTTGAAAGACAATTTTCCTTCATATTTACTGGATCCTCTTGGTAGTCTCTTTGCAATCAGGGCCTCAAGTTGTTTAGCTTCTAATTCATCCTCTTCCGGATCTTTTCTTGCTTTCTCATACCAAGATGATTTTCTTGAGGAGCTTTCTTTTGGATCATATCTATGTTTGCCTTTTGTAGAGGCACTAGCTTTGAATGCAGATTCAATTTTGGGAAGTGCATCACTAAACTTACCTAAATCGAATGCAGATATCTTACCAACCAATTGATCCCTTGTGATAGTTGTTAAGGATCTGATTTCCTCAATAGCAGCAACTTTGTGTTTATAAGCAGGAGGTAAGGATCTGAGAACTTTAGCAACAATTTCATCTTCATCTAGTACTCCATCAACACATCTAATGCCACAAACAAGCTCATTTACTTTTTTCATGTAACAAGTGATATTCTCATCTTCACTCATCTTTAAGTTTTCAAACTTTCCTTTCAAACTTTGTATCTTGGCACACTTAACATATTTGTCTCCTTCATATAGATTTTCAAGCTTTGTCCAAATTTCATAGGTAGTCTTCAAACCCATAACATTTGTCAGCTTTGAATCAGACAAGGCACTTAGTAGGGCTTCTTTAGCTCAAAGATTATTCTCTCCATCTCTGATTTCATTTAGAGTTGTAGGGCCATCTGTTGGGGGAACATATTTAATTGAGGTTATGTTCCAATACTGATATCCCATGCATTGTATGTGACATTCCATGCAGCTTTTCCAGGAAGTGAAGTTTGAACCATCAAACCTTGGACTGTCCTTCTTGTAGGTTGACATTCTAGATCTCCTCAAGTAGTTAAGCTTCTTCTAGAGGAACTTCGCTCTAATACCAATTGTTAGTTTCAAGATAGACAACTGAGAGGGGGGGTGAATCAGTTGTCCCAAAACTTTCCTTTTATTAACCACTTAAATCCTTTGTGTAATTCAACAGCATAATAATAAATCAATCATGGAAACACAATGCAATAATTCAAGAGTACAAACACATATGACACCAAGATTTTAACATGGAAAACCCGGTTAAGGGAAAAACCACGGTGTGACTAACCCAAGATTGTATTCTCTGTTAAAAAAAAAGGAACAAAATGGTACATGCCAATTAGGGCTCACTGCCCAAGCACACTGCTCACAAGAGGCCCACTGCCTACAGGAGACACACTGTCTACAGAATAATAAATATTACATACTTGAACTAAAGAATAGCATCTTCACCATGCTTGAGTCAGTTCCATTTAAGCTCAATACTTTTGCTCTACTTTTTGCTCTTCTCCTCTTTACAACACTCTCATCTTCACCAAGATCATTTTGAAATGACTTCACAACTCTTATTTATACAAGGCATTGACTTTGAGACAATCATCAAAGTTGGCACACTTTATTTTATTACAGAGCAAATACACAAATACAACTTGACTTATTACAAAAGTCTTCATGTGAATCAACACTCTATCAGTTACACAGATCTAGGACTTCAATCTTCTTTGAGGAACATGCCATGCTTTGCAAGACATCTTCAAGATCATCCACAAGATGTGTAAATCATCCGGTTGGCCAAGCTTAGGAAGAACTTCATCATTCAGAAGTAATTCTTCAATTAAGAGCTCTATCTTCAATGTGGACCACCAACACAAACTAGACACAATCTATAGAGCCCCACAAGCTTTCTTGATTCACCAAGAACATCCACACCACTTCTGATAATTGAAATCATTCTCTTCTTCATCCAAAATCTCAAGAACATAGTTTGTCATCACTGTCATATTGAAATAGATGCTTGCAGACCTCCAGACCATGAACCAATTGAGTTGTCAATTCACATTGACTTCCTAAACACTCCACCAAATCCGCAGAATAAGAAATTACATTTCCAGATCTCACCAGACCTATTTGTGTCACTTTGTCACCTCTGAACATCTGCCAGAACCGGTTTGACTCATATGGCCATAACTTCTTCAAATCTTTGTGCGAACCTCTCAAATCTTTGCTAGATCACCTTTAAACATATATATGCAAACCCTTTGATGTGTATCCTCTGATCTTCATCTTGGCTGGGATCTTCACTTCATAGAGCTTCACTGTCTTCACTGTTCTTCTTTGTTTCTGATAGGACTAATTTTCTCAATATCCTCAGCACACAACTCATCCAATCCTTGACATCAATGCAACAAGAGTATGTTGACATCAATGACAACACTGGTTAGGCCCATACTTGCAACAGCTTTGTCATACAACTCGTCATCTTTATCTTTAGTAGTATTACCGCTAACTCTTCTTCACCGCTGTAGTTTTTGACTTATCTTGTAGTGTACTCCATCTTCCACTATCTTATCTTCTTCTTCCACCATTTCTTTACTCACCACTACTTTGTGTACCATAAGAGAAAAATGAAGATCTAGAAGAAGAGTTGAAATTGTTTGACAAGGTTAAAAAGATTGAAGATTTGGAAGAAAATTTATAGAGACTAGAAAAGGAAAACAGTTCACAAAAGGATGAAAGATCAAGATTGAAAGAACATATTAATTAGTTAGATAAATCACTTGCAAAATGCATAAAGGAAAATGAATGTCTAAGGTCTAAACCATTACTTTGTGATGTATCATATGAGACAAATGATTGTGTGATATAGTTGAAGTTTCTTTAAAAAATGAATGTAAGGTTGAAAATAAAAAAGTGATTGAATCTACAAAATTTGCTTGTCATGATGATAATGACACAAGATATTCTCCAAAGAATATTAGTTTCAAGATGATGGAAATAATAGATTATGATGGAAAAGGTTTCGGAAAGTATGGACAAAGAATTAGAGAGCCTATTGAACCTAGAATGAGGCCAAAGCATGAAGGTCTTGGATATGGTAGAGGTAAAGAAAAACTAGTAATTTTACAAGTAATATAGGTAAACACAAGTTAGTACAAATAATACAATGTTCTCATTGTCATAGGCAAGGACATAGAAAGGAAATGTGTTGGGATATTTAAATCCTTGTAGTATTTGTGGATTGAAGAATCATTCTAAAAGGATGTGTTGGAATAGAGAGTGGAAAAAAAAATCTATGAAAGATTGTATGCAAATGAATTGTGAATGGATTGATGTATCAAATTGACAAAAGGCCACGAGTATGTTCAAAAAATTTTAGAGGCGTAAATTTTGAAGAAAAAAAGGAATCATCTTTGAGATGTGAGACAATTTGGAGAAAGCTATTTGAAGACTTATAGATAAGATCGGTTAGCAAAAATATTATGAAAATAGATTAGTGAATGCTGAAGCATTTGTGGTTGGTCGAAATTAAAAGAGAGTGAAATTTGACACCATTTTATCAAAAATCTTGTAGTAGGACAGACTGAATTGAGTTTTGCAAAACTAATGATCAGCTTGCTAATTTATTTAGCAAAGCAATATCAAAAGAAAATTTTACAAAGATAAGGCATTGTTAGGAGTTACTGCGTTAAGCATTAAGGGGGAGAGTGTTATGGATAATGCTTAATCACTCTGTCATACAGCTCATCATCTTTATCTTCGACAGTATTACCACCGACTCTTCTTCACCACTGCAGTTTTTGACTTATCTTGCAGCGTACTCCATCTTCAGTCATCTTATCTTCTTCTTCCACCGCTTCTTTAATCAGCACTGTTTTGTGCACCGCCAACAGTTGGCTATAAATAATAATTGTAAAGAATTGATTCGATATACAATAAAAGAAGATTTGTGTGCTGCAGCATATAATGTATTGTTATCTGTCTCCCTGGTTCCTTCTGTTATGTTCATTGGTTGCTGTAATTTTCTTTCTGCATAACCAACATGACAAAAATGTGGTTTAAACTGGACTCTGACGAAGTTGGACGAGTTCAATAAATTCGTGGATTGGACTTTATGCCGAGATATTTTTACAAGAAGTTATTTTGTCTTCCTGGGCATATCCTATACCCGCTAGTCTGTCTTGGTTTCTGAACACGATCACGAGATTATTCAAATGTTGATCTTAGATGAAGGCATACAAAGTTATCTGTCTCCATCTGTTCGATTTGGTCGGGAGTTTCAGAGGGAAAGTCGTTTTGCAATAAATAATAGTTACGGCCTAAAACTGGTTTATTTTTAAACAAATCTGTTAATTGCTTTTATGAGCCTGGTTTCAGCCTTTCAGGTATTGTAACTGTGCAGTTAGGAAACCGAAATGCTTTTATCAGACCAGCGTATATTTTGAAATCCTTTCCTAAAAAGCAGTGGTGGTTGAATATTTTCAGGTTTTTAACATTGTAATTTGTTATAACTTAGAAATACTACTCATTAATCACATAAATTTACAAGTAGAAATGCAGGGAAATTGAGGTCGCCTTCTAGTTTGTTTGATCTATTGACTGACTATATTTGTATGAACAAGACAAATGCATCCATGAGCTTACAGCAGATTTATAATTATTACTAAAACAGTATTTAGTGGACTTTAATGTATAAATCACAGTTAGTGACTTCTTTTCAACGAACTACTTCGCAAGTTCAGAGATGTAGAAAGAAGCAAACAATTTATTAACGGCTCCCTAAATAGCAATGAAGCCTAAATCGTTAAGAAATCCGAAACAAAAATAGAATATAAGGATTCCTCTCGCTGATTTAGTCATCTTAGTTGGTGAAAAACTATAGAGTAATGGAAGATAAGGACATAAATCAGATTATTAAAGAGGATCTGTCTATACTCATAACGATAGAAGCAGAATATAATTATAAAGTATGAGGAAGAAACATGGAAAGATTTCAGAAGAGAAAAAGCTCGAAAATTTCTTTATTACACAACAATTTCACTTCATCAGCATCATATTGTGCCTTCCTCGTCTTGGTATTCTTACTTATATCTAAGAAAAAATGTCACTGTACTAAACAGACTTATTATAACTGCATCGCTAACAAACCCAGAACCAAAACCTTACAAATCTTAGCATCCATGAGAGAAAGTAAAGGAATTTAACTAATGTTTAAAAATAGGAAGAATAGGTTTGAGAGAAGTTAGAGAAGGGTTAGATGGCGGTACTCTTTACTGGAGTACTCGTAGAGCTTTCCTCGATTGTTGAAGACAATGACAGCAACTTCTGCATCGCAGAGGACGGATAATTCGAAGGCCTTCTTCATCAAACCATTTCTTCGTTTACAGAAGGTCACATTGCGGTTTGTAGTGTTCTCTATCTTCTTTATTTCGATCTTTCCACGGCCCATGATTTTGTATTAGCTCATACACTTTGATCCTCACAACTTCACAATTCCCTGAAACGGAACAATACAGTTAAGTCAGGCACCTTAAAATCCTCAGACAGAAAGAAATAAGAAGAGAAATTGCTTCAGTGATCTGCTAAACTCTTGCCCATTTAAGTACCAGAGAATCTTGGGTGCCGCTGGTTCAAAGTGGGAGCATATGCTGAATGATAAAAGAGATTTTTGAAACGAGATTAACAGCAAGACAATTATATTTTATTTTTTGGGGGGTTCGTGATTGTTTCTGCTAGGTGTATGAATATGTTTTCGTAACTGGTCATAATCCCTGTTATGATGATGTACTTACAGAAAAGAGATGCATTGAAGAGACAAGGGAAGGAGTGGTGGAAACCAAGTGGACGATGACCTGCAGAAATGAGTGGAATGAATGGAGTAGAAGAAAAAACTAAGATGCATGAATAGGAATAGGAATAGGGTACCTGATATGAGTGTATGGTCCCACTCCCATGTGAATGCCCACCCCACTTTACAATTTTAGAAACAATACGAAACTGCACCATTACCATTTAAAGCAAACGGGCCCGGGCCTTTTTTAAATATCGGTTTCTTTTAATTACTTTACTCTCTGACTCATCTCTCTAGTCCCATCCCGCGCTCTGCTTCATACGGGAGTATTTACTGGACTTTAAATCACATTTTGTAGCTTCTGCGTATGTTCCATGTTCGTCTCACGTCTAAAATTCCATGTTTTCAATTGGAAGATCTCTTATACATACATGAAAGACACACAAATATTTATCAAATTAACACTATCTAATGGAGTATGTTTTAATTGGAAACCTTTCTGTAGAGGAGAAAATGCATAATCTTCGTCTTTTATTCTTCCCATATATATATATATATATATATATATATATATATATATATATATATATATATATATATATATATATATATATATAATTTTAAAATAAGAATAAAAAAATAAAAAGGAGAAGAAAAAACAAGAAAGAACTAAAATGAGAGAGAGAGGGTGACACAAATTTTATATATATAAAATTTGTGTCACCCTCTCTCTTCTTAGTTCTTCTTTCTTGTTTTTCTTCCCATATATATATATATATATATAATTGGAAAAAAGCATGCAAATAACATAATAAGAGAAATGAGAGAAAAAGAGAGTTATAAAATAATTGGTGAAAAATAATGAGAAACACTAAAGAAAAATAAACAAAAAGTAAAAAATGCTAAGAGAGAAAGAGTACAAAAATAATTACGAGAGGTAGAAAAAGGACAAAATCTCAAAAGGAAAGGGAAGAAACTATGCCAAGGGGTAGAGAAGAGTAGTGGGAGAGGACAAGACGACAAGAACCAAAAGAGAAGAGAAGATAGGGCAAAACATGATGGGGGGTAGGGAAACCTCAAGAAGAGATGGGAAGTGCTTTGTTTTTGAGACAAGCCAATAAGGGTTTCCAAGAAAGACTCCGACTCTGGCCATCATCATGGTTGAGGTTAGTAGAGTGGTTAATAATTTCAATGGCTTCTAAGAGCTTTATTTTGAAAAAATTAGGTTCTTTAGCCAAGATTTGAGAATCCTCTAAGCAAATATGGTGCTTTGAGGAAAAGGAGTGCTCAGCTAGAGCAGACTTTATAACATGGTCATGCTTGTGTCTACTCCATGTTCTTTGCATCTCATTCTGAATGAGCGACTTGTTTCACCAATATAAGAAAAGCCACATGAACATGTAATCTTGTAAACACTTGAGCTAAGGAAAGGGTCAATGGGATCTTTAAGTGAATGGATACGGTTTTGGAGGGGGGCTAAAGGTTTGAATGCACACCTAATGCCTTTTTTGGCTAAAATCTTGGAAACTTTATGAGAGAGACCTTCAATATATGGGAGAATGGCTACTGGGGGAGAAGCAGAAATGAGAGTCTTGGATTTGGGATTGGAGAGCAATTTGACTTGCTTGAATGCTCTCAAAATTTGTTTGTTGTTAAAACCATTAAGTTTGAAAACCTTGGTAAGGTGAGAAAGTTTTTGATCAAGTGAAATATCATCACAAATGTGAAGTGCCCTAGTTATCAAAGTCTTAAGGACACCTAATTTATGGGAAGGGTGGTGGTGGGAAGAAGAATGGAGGTAGAAGTCTGTGTGGGCATAGATTTTCTAAAAACACAACAACCAAGAGAGCCATCCAATTTTTTTATTAGAAAAACATAAAGGAAAGGAAGTTGGTTGTTAGATTTCAACTCTTTGGTCAAAGAAATGCAACTGGAAATATTGTTAAGGTGGGTGTGAATCTTTTCTAAGTTCTCTAGGCCATGTGGCCAACATATGTTTGTATCACCCACATAGCACTTCCACCATTTGGGTTTGAGGAGGAAGAAATGGAGATCAACCTTTTCAAAGTACTACATGAAGAATGATAATGTAGAATGATCTGAAACATTGACTCAAATAAAACTAACACAATTTAATCTGGAAATCTACAATTTATTAACTTTTATTATAATTATTCCACTTCTTTAGATTTGATTATGAACATGGATTTGTCTTTTGGATAGGATTGTTTGTGTGTTTTTTCAAGTCTTAATTCAAACATCTCTTTCAATCATCCCATCCAACTATTCTAGATAATTTAAGTGTTACGTAGTGGCTTATGCACCAAATATTTTGAATTGAGCACCAAGGATCTTGTATTTAAGGACACACCCTAGGTCATTAGTTCATCAATCTATCATCAATCATAGAATTAATAGATCAGATTTTATTTACACACCACATAGACTAAAAGTACTACATCAACACTTTCATACAAAAATTACTACACTACTGATTCATCATTTGAACATCCTATTTATATTATTTCTTAGCATGTCTTTGATTTTGTTCATTGGCAACAAGAATTTACTAGTCACTAAGGAAGCTTCATACTTTGCCTCTATACACTAGCAATCTCCCCAAGGTACTTCTCAACACCAAACTTCTTCAAATGAACAATTAAATAAATACCAAGAGTAGGAGAGCATAAGAAAGATCCATGCCACAAGGATTATTCACACAAGGCTAAAACCATGTGAGGAGGATAAGACCCTGAGAACATCCTAGTCCATGAGCAAAGAAGACATTTTGAGTAGGTCTATGGATGTGTATGCAACACTTTATTCAATTGCATAATTTAGAATCTAATCAACAATAACAATTTACATCAAAAAATCAACAATAAAACTACCCAAGAGTGACAATCAGAGATAAGCACATATTTATCCTCTCCTTATCCTTTATACTTACAATCACATCTCTTAATTTACGTTTGATTTCTTATTTTACTATTTATATCAATTAATTAAAGCAAATTAATTTCATTTTTTCTACATTTTGGTGAATCCCACAATTTTGAATCCACCATGTGCTTTTCCCAAGGCCCCTTTATTCATTACTCTTTCATGTTCCATCATTATTAAGTAGTTTACTCCTTATCCTGAGTATACTTGCATCTAGTGATTATAATCTCTCAAATTCTAGTGGACATTCTTGAGGAGTATTATGCATTCATCTATGCTCTCTAATGATACAATATTTCTAGATGCCCACAAAAAATATACTATGGAACATTAGATACCTTCACATGATGCATCATCTTGTAAGGACCACAATGTACATGATTATCATGTTGTCCACTATGCATTTCTCATTGCCAACAAGAGAAATAAGATAGCATGGAAATAAATGAAAAAGAAGAAATGTATTTTGATATATTTCAATCTCCAATTGGATCCTTTAAGGATGGCATACACTCCATTAATGATCAATCTCTTACATCTTCTTCAACAATGCTTACTCTTACTTAAAACACAATTTTTAATACCACTTATCATGGGCCTTTGTAAGTTAACAATGTTATTTAATACATGTCCATTAATGATCCTACAGACATTCTCAATACTCGTAACATTGAGTTTTTTCTTTAATCCTCTTTTACAAGTATTAATACTTTTCTCATATCGGAATAGATCCAAAGTGATCTAATGGATTTGTTTCAAATAGTGTGAACTTTCCAAATAATCCTTATATATCAGGAAACAAAAGAAAGCAAAGTAAACAAAACATGTGCTACTCACTTCCTACCAGTGACATATATTTGTTCTTAGTTTTGTTTTCTTTGAGTTTCATTGTTTACATGTTTATACTTAACAAGTGGATACATGTTGACACATGTCATTATGATAATTCCCCTTGTTTCATGACCTTGTTTTCCTTTTCTTCTATTTCCATCTGTGTTTCCTTATAGATTTGGAATGAGGCAAAATAATGAAGTGTCCTTACCACACTTTCATCCATGTTGACCAACAAATAACATGTTTTTCTTTCTTGTTTTTAGTGTTTCCCTTTTTATTGAGCCATGATTGGTGTGTTGCTTCTTCTAACTGATCATCTATTTTTTTACATAGCTTACTAAGTCTTTTGATTGAGCCACAATTGTTGTGCTCTTCCATCCCATTAATCATCTCTTTTTGTGTGACCTTCTTTGGTGTTTTTCTTAAGCATTATTTGTTGTGTTTCTCAATCTCCTTGATCCTATCTCTTTGCATGATTTTCCTTTATGTTTTGGGTTACACCTTGTTTGTTGTGATTTTCCCATTTCACCTTCACCCTCATTTTTATATCTTTTTAACTTACAAAACCTTCCATTCATAGAGTCCACATTGCTTTCCTTCTTTACTTGGGGGCATCAATTGACATTATCCTTAAGTGAGGCAATTCCTTACTCTCCCCTAAAAGAGTATATTTACTATCTATTATGAAATATCATACCTGTGCATGCTTACATTTTACATGATATGTTTGCCATTACTATTACATGTTGATATAACTTCTCATGACATTTATTGTTGTCCTTGATGCTATTATCTTACACCACTATGCTTATGTTCACCTTACATGCCATCCCCTTTCCCTTTCCATCAGTAAATAGGGGAGAGGGCCCAATAGTGGTGTGGGTACCAATAGTTGTCATAGTACATGTACATTGAAAGCCTAATATTTTAAAAGTATGATACTAGTAGTTGTAAGAGAGGACCCAGTGATTGAATAAAATATGCTCATTAGATTCAGAAAACAACAAATCGTATGATGTCACATTGATACACTAAAAAACATGACTTAATGCACAACTATTGCTCTAACTTTTTGGGGGTTCTATTATGACACCTCACCAAAAAGCATGCTAATGACACATTTTTTCTGGTTTATGCAAGTGAAACGAAATATTTGAATTGTCCACATTGGTGACTATTTGGGATATAATTTTTTAGGTCAATATTACACGTACATTACTATGTCAACCCATAAAATTAGGATACACCACTATTGGACCCTCTCTCCAACCTGGACATTGCTCCATTAGGTAGCACCCAATATCCTAAAGAATTGCCTAAAGCTTTTCCACTGCCCGCTGGCCCAGTCCCACCATGAAAGCTCCTTCACATATTACCCATATCTTCGCACGACGGCAATTAATTCATCTGTTTTATTGGAATTGGCAATTTAGCAAACAGTTATTTGAAGCCTCCTCAGTAAGAAAACGTGTGCAGCCTCAAACAAGGTTAGTACACTGCGCCCTTAATTTTCCTACGTACGAATCGGAGAAGTCTCATGTTAACCTTAAATATGTACCAGTACACTGTAGGGAGTACCAGGTGTTAAATTTTATGGCCGTATTCCCATTATTAGGCTATTTTACCATAAATTACAGTCAATTTTACGTTTTTCATCATTCTGTTTTTGCATGCGTGGTGAAACGTTGAGCAGACTTTACAGAATTATATGGATTAATGGTGAATATGTTTTATTTAAAAATGTCGTGTTAAATTACAACTAGATTCTTCTACGATGATAGATTCCTATTCCAATACTTTTAAGGTTTTATATTCGACTTTCTAGTTTAATCATGTTTAGGGAAATGTCCAGCAAATAAAATTTGAACCCTAAACTAAAAGATTAGGCCGTCCCAAATTTTCAGTCGCCTGGTTGGAGTGGAGGTCAAGTCTCATGCCTGACTGGACTGCACATGCATATTAAGAAGGTTGTACTACCCACGTACAGCAGGTTCAAATATACTTAATAAGATTCACGAAAGTTTTTGGGAAAATAAAAAGCCGCACTTCTACTTAAAAACCCTACTTGTCATTAGGAATGAGGATGGTTGCTGAAAATTGTTACGAAATAAATCCCATATTTACAAATGCTTTAAGGTAAATAACCAATTACAACATTAATCAGTGACTCTCTGAGGATATAGAGTTTGGACTCATAATGATATCAAAATAAATGTAAAAAAAATTAAATAATAAAATAGTAGTATTTAGTTGTAGACTTACAGTTAATTTGAGTGTATCAAGTGTTATGAATTATTTTGTCTTTGTTTCAGAAAAAAAGATTTGTTGAATGAATGTTTTGAAACTAAGAAACCATTTTGTGAGCATATTCATGAGCATGGTAAGTGGAGAACTAAACCTTGTGCATGGATATGAACTTGATCTATAGATATGAACTTGCTAGTTATAATTCTTATGCACTTGCAAATAGATATTTGCTTGGGTATTTGGATCTCCAATAATAAAATGACAATGTTGACAAACAACTTTAAGGAGTTATCTAGGCTAGGACAATTCTCCTTTCGACAAACCCCTATATATTGATATAATGGCTTGGAACAATGATCGAAGACTATAGGTAGTCAAAATAGTGTAGTGTGTAATGGAGCTTTTCATGTAAGGTCCCTAGGTGTGTGAGACATACACTAGATGATCAAAATGAACTAGGGTTTGTCCTTTTATACAACACCAACATGTAATTCAAATGTTTTCATGTTTTTACTCAACTCATAATGGCTAATTATAAAAGCGAAACACATGCCCCATTTTAAATTTGATTTTTGAATAGCTTGGGTAAAATTTAAGCTCAAGTAGCTCTGAACTAGGTGGTCAATGTATAATTAAAGGTTAAGTCTAGAACTTGGGAATGAGTGGAGATTGAATCTAGCTCAAATCAAGTTACATCATTTTGCATATTAGTCATTGCATTAGGACAAACAAGTCATAGTGAGTCCAAAGTGGAGAAAGTGCAACGTATGCAATTTTTACTATGACATTTTAACCCCCACTTTGGCTTGCATATGAACTACAATAAAGATGCATGCCAAAGTAAAATAAACAACCAACATGAAAGTAAATATTCAAACACTCATAGAAATGATATAGATAAGCATTTCAATTCTACATATTCTCTTTACATTGAGTGCTCCATCTCAAAACCTACAAGCATAGAAGAAAAAGTTTCAATGAGTAGCATTTGTTAAACATTTCGCATAAACATAAACTCAACTATGAAGCTATCTACAAACAAAAAGTAAAGTAAATAGGGTATTGTCATGGGGTTACTATAAGGCACTACTTGGAGCATCCATAATATGGTGCCTTGATAGAAGTAGGATAGTACCTGTGTACCCCAAGCTTATGCTCAAGAAATTAATAAATAAAAACTAGATGACAACTTTTTGCAATAGAAAAGTGGCATTAAGCAACTCACAATACACAACTATGTGTCCAAGGTGTCATAACGACTAGTAATGACACACTTGCATGCACACCAATGCACGATGCAAGGTGACACAAGTACAAGACTTAAAAGCACCATGGAACAAAACACCATGGTCAAGACAGAATATGAGACAAGGAGGAACGTTGGTATTTCCAAGGTCACTAAAAACATATTACAACATCCCTACTAGACCACCCTATAATATCTTGGAGTTATGAAGCAAAAGGCTAAAACTACCAAAAGTTTAGACTTTAAGGAAGAACTTGCACTTGGGTCAAGTTTTAGAATTGGGCTACAAGTTGCAATATACAACACTAGCTTAGATTTGGATTTTGACCTGTAGTTGCATTCTACACCATATTAGGATTTGAGTTTCATTTGCACATCACACTTACAAAAATGACAAAACAATCTTGAACACCAACTAAGGGACTACTTCAGGCTCTAGAAATCATTTATAGTTTGCACATCTACAAAGCACAAAGGAACTCTAATTCTCATCTTAGAACAACATCAAACTTTAATAACCATTTGTAGTTTGCATGTTTGCAAAGTGCACATGAACTGTGAACTCCCAAACCTCTTGTAACCTTAGAATCTAGAAATTAACTATAACTTGCACTATGCAAAGTGCGACAAGATTCTAAACTCTGGACTTCTTGAACTTCAATTTTTATGGACCAACTACAACTAGAAATTCAAACTAGCAAACCTAGTTTGCATGTAGTTCAGACTATGTTTAGATTTGAAAAATAGAGAGTTATAAAGTATCTAAGGCATAAAAACAACAAGGCTTATTTTTGTCACTCAACAAGGCATAAATTCATCAATTTTCATGCTATTAGAAAATAGTTTTGGTCAAATGTTTAAGGGATTGTGGGCTCCAACTTGACCACATGAGGACCTCCTAAAAGGTATGCTTCCTAAGGAGCAAGGAGAAAAGTGATTCTTTCCTTTAAAACTAAGGGAAAGTAATAAGAAAAGCACTTAAACCATCTACTCAAGACACACATCCAACATTACTCATTCATAACATAAATATGACATTTCATGAATTAACCATCATGCCAATATAATGATTAAACATAACAACATGATAACACCCTCAAAAGATGTGGTGTGAAATTATATAAAAAGATATAGATAACTTATTACAATAAATGGGTCTCATCCCAACCATAGATGGATCACAACCCACATAAGAAATTACATCATGTGCCACTATGCACTTATTACAAAGGTCTCATAGACCTAATTTACAATGATTACAATACTACAACAATTAAGAGATACAAATGTAATAATAGCAGAAGAATCCAATGCACTCTCTAATGAGCATCTTCCAAGCTCGCATGTCCCTAATGGTGTTTGATGCCACCCAACCATGTGGTACACTTAGGCCCACCCCACCATCCTAGGAGATAGTTGAATTGGTTATAGCAGACTCATATAAATAGAATGTATGACAACACTCATGCCAACAAAAAACATACAAAATCACATGTGGCAACTCACACTAATCACACACACACACACGCACACGCACCACACACACACGCATGCATGCATGTACAAGCATACTATCAATCTCATGCATGTACAAGCATACTATCAATCTACATGCATGTACAAGCATACTATCAATCTCATAAGCATGTGTAAATAATCAGAATTCACATTGAATACAAAACCTAATGATAAGGAAGGACAAGAATCCTAGAGATAAGACAAGGAGTGTTATGTAATAGCAGGATGGCCATGTAAAATTTATGACATTCACCAACTCCTAGAGTTGTGGCATGCCCTTCACAACTAGATCAAATCTTTTTTGGCATTCAAATCCTAGCATAGAAAATCTTTATTAAACATTTTAGTATCGCAATGCTTATTACATTATCACTTAATTAAAACTCTCCACACCATCTCCAATGATCCCTTTGTATCGTAGAAGTGGTGAGAGCCCTCTCCTTTCTTACTCTATAACTCAATCCTAACAATCCAATGCTCCAAATTTACAATTTGGGTGTGACATGGAAATCAATATAGTAATTTTCATGACATCATGCCAAAAGATGCAAAACTCCAAATCATGAAGGAGAGTAATCTTTCCATAAAATAAATCATTTATTTAAGATCTAAAAGTAATTTTCCTATGTTTTTAAAATGGCTAAAACCATAAAATATCCCCATTTTTTCCATTAATGGAGTTGGGATGCAACCTTAATTTTCTAACTTTTTAATTAAAATAAATTTCTAAATTTTAAGAGTGCCCTTTTGCTTCAAAACACACAAGAAAACTATATTGTGATCAATTTTACCAAATCTTATGAAACAAGGGTTTTAGAAATTTTTTCCATAACTTGGCCTCAAAATGCAAATTTTCATAAGTTAACAAAATATAAAATTAAACTACAAATAAGAATCTAAAATATTTCTATAGAATGGTGTCATATGCCTCACCTAATATGGGCATGGAAAGAAGAAGAGACTTCATTTCAAATGAAAATTTAATTACGAAGATGACCTTCTTTCTCAAGTTCAAAATAATGGTGTGTACGAGGTGTGCTCTAGTGGTTGAGCCACTTGGTTCTCATGATGGAGACTAAAGTTCAAATCCCCTTGAGAAAATGTTACCACTAAATCGTGTGTTGAATGTATATCTTAGCATTGTTGTTTCATGTACCCATTTCATATCTCTAGTCAAAAGTGTTTACCCCAATAGAAAAAAATAAAAACAATGGAGGAGAGGCTCTTTTCATGAGACACACCTCAAGCAATTTTTTCCTCTCATAAGAAATCACAAGCTCAAGCCAAATACACTACAAGAAATCCAAGATTCCACATCACCCATTTGCAATTTTTTTAAAGGAGAGAGAGAGAGAGAGAGAGAGAGAGAGAGAGAATAAGCTTTTTCTTCCCTTTTCATAACTCCCTAAACCCCTTTTACCTTTTTACTCTATTTCTCACTTCCAAGATATTTCAAAGATAATAAAATAGCATAGGTCTTTTTCCACTAAAGCATAATTATTATATTTTTGACACAAGTATTAAATATTTCATAACATAGAAACACACATTTCAAAATAAATTTAAATGTAATGTAAAAGCTAAAATAAACACACATAAATGACTCATACACATTTTATGGGTTTCCACAACACGTGGACTCCAAAATTACCACCGATCTGAATCCATGTTACACAAAGATTCACAAGGCTCATCTCTCACTCAATCTGAGTGAGATAGAGATTGACACACACATTTTTTACCCAAATATGGCCATCTCTAATATAACTAACATTGAAGAAATAATCGTGTACCTACACACTTCAATCAAACATCAGGAATACCTACTCCACATAATAATAGCCAAAGCAACATAATCCATCCAACATGATATAAATCATAACATGATATCAAATCATCACATCTAGATATAGACCATCTATGACTAGCATAATCTAGGAACAAGATGCATAATCAACAATAATTCCATAATGTTAAATAGATATAATAATCACAACTATATCAAATATAGTGAAAATAGTAAATCTAAAACATTGTAATGATCTAAACATTTAAAGACACAACATAAGCATCGATAATACAAATAGAAATCCAATGCTAGTACAAAACTTCATCAAAAACCTACCAATTGTCATACATAACACCTCCACAAAAATATCTAGAATACAAAAACATTGATGGTACAAAAAGCCTCATCAAAAAGTTTAGTGCAATGGCACATAACACATGAATCACACAATACACTGATAAAATACTTGATACAAAAAATATAATATAAATTAAGTTAGTGGGCGTTACATCTTCCTCGACTAAAATTAAGATTACTCCTATAAGCCTACAAAAAGATAAGGATGAGGTACCCATTGCACATCATCCTCTACAAAAACAATAGATCTCAAAAGATCAAACCTCTAGACCATTACTAGGTTCAGATCTCAAACCAATATCTCACGCATCCAAGGTTGCACAAGCTAGGAGAAAACCAACCACTATGCCATCTAACTCCTCTAAAAATGCATCACTCTATCCTCCAATTTCCAGTGCAAGTGAGGACAATATTTGGCTAAATAGCCTAACTAGAGATAACCAACACAAGGTCCTTAAACCTAGGACTACCATCTAGGCATGGCACACACACCAACTAGCAAGATTACTCACAAAAAGTGATCCATATGAACACAAACACAAAACATAGCTTTCTCAAACACTTCACATAATATTCACTTACATTCAACAAAGAAAAAAGAATTCACTACCATAGTTCTAACAACACAAACATCATGAACTAGTACATTCCCCATAATCTACTCCCTATACAACCCACCAGAGGTTCATCATGGACATAATAGAGAACATTACATGATACATACCAGCAATTTAAAACATTCTAGCGTAGCCACCTCAATAATAAAAGGAACACCAAAGTGGAAGAAATATCAATTCCAACAATGAGACATAAAATGAGCTAAATTTCAACAATAAATCAAGTATGACCATAAGAGTCACAAGATAAATAGATATCGAAGTTGAGTGGCTACACTACATATAAATAAGAATAAAATAATGAATCAATGATGACCCTTACAAACATTTAGAGAGTTCATCAATAACCAAAACAAAGTATCAAAATATTGAATGTACTCTTAACAGGCACTACGTGACTAATTCTAGTCACAAGCAATGGAGTAAATGCTACACTGCACCTAGATTTCAACATCCATGGTAAGAGAACATGCTCAAGAAACAAGTAGAACACACAACTGAAAGATCCCAATGCTATAACATGGGCTATGATACCAATTGTAATGCCTCAAAATTACACTCAAGACATTAACAGATAAAAAATGGATGAGCAATTTTTTTATGATACAAAAGTTGCATTAAGAAAGCCACACTACACAACTACATGCCCAAGGTGTCATTACAACTAGTAATGAAACACTTGGCATGCACACAAATGCACAATGTAAGGTGACACAAGTGAAAGATTTAAAAGCACCATGGAACAAAACACCATGGTTGATCTATGTCATACAATACAAGGAGGAGAGTCAAGATTTTCAAGGTTATTGAGAAACTCTTACAACATCCCTACTAGATCATCCCTCTAATATCTCAGAGTTATAGGAAGAAAAAGGCTAAAACTACCAAAAGGTTGGACCTCAAGGAAGAATTTGAACATAGATCAAGTTTCAAAATAAGGCTACAAATCGCAATTTACAACACTATCCTACTTGTTCAAATTTTGGGTTGTAATTACATTCTTAATGTAGTCATGGATGGAGGATCCAACGAAGCATAGTCCTTGAACCATTTAGCAAATAAAACACACACAATTCTCACAAAACGTAATAGAACAGTAACTTGATCCTTTATTGAATACAAACTATAAATGATTACAATTGGCTGTAATGGGCATCTGTAGCCATTTATTCACTAATATGGAAAATACTACATGCAAAAAAACTAATACATTCAATGACATCTGGAACTTCACTCTCAAACTCCATTATGAACTTTCATCCTCCTATTCACACTTGGATCTCAGCCTCCCCATTCATTCCTTTCTAATTCTTCTTGATTGATCTTTAATGAGTGTGAATAACAAATATATAACAATCTCAAATTTACAAAATGATATGGGTTTCCTACAAGGTGGTGCAAACCTCAATATTCCATGAAATGTGTGGTCAGCTAGGAAAAACTAATTCTTCAAATAAAACAAATGAAAATGAAAATAAATTTGTGTGGTGCTTGGTGGATTCTATCTCGGGCCATGTTGGGTACCAAAAATGCAGGTCCAAAATCCTAGAGAATTTCTCCTCCTTCTAGGCCAAGGGTATCGTCAAAATGGTGAGAAAGGGGTTCATACACAGATTAAGGATGTTTAAAGGCCAATGAACGAGAGTGGATTTTCTCTCCTACACTTTGAGCTCAACTTAGACTCAGGAGGGTGTTCCCTAAGGTTAGATAAACTAGATGAACAACTAAAAATTGATGGCTAAACCCAACTCATTGACTTGATTCCAAACATTGTCACTAAACCAATAACAACTAGCCACCCATATACCTCAATATATCTAATTATACATCTTGTATGCACACCCATAAATGAGAGCATTTATATCCCCATAAAATGGATTCATTTGACATTCTTTACACAATGACAAGATGCAGACATGCATTACATGATTCACACAAGATTAAAACATTTTTGTATTGCTTTAGATTTATCCTTGGTTACTATATTGAATCATGAACAACATGCAAAACCTAATCTACTCCTACTCCTACTCCTAACAAGACAAGGGTTTAATTAAATGAGAGTGATTGATCCTTCCCCAAACTAAACTGATGCCTACTCCAATGGGAAACAGAGTCATAAACAATAAAGAGGAAGGAAATGGATCTAATAAGCATCAACAAAAAAAATAAAATATATTCACATACATTTCTCAAATTATATTTCATGCAATGGACATACTTATTAACCCTGAGTAGAACTACAATGATTCACTTGAAACAAAAGAAATGACCCAATACAAAGCTTGTATTGATTTAAATGTTGTCAAAGATTATCATTACAAACACACCAACAAATGTGGTGAAGGTAGAATACATAGTTGTGACCATACACCCCTAAATAACTACAAATGGCCATGGAGATATACCACTACATGAATATGTACATTATAATCCCTTCCTATGCTATACTAGATGCATTCCTCCATTTACTACCCAAACTGGCATGATTTGAAGCCCTAAAATCTTCCCTGAGTACTTGTACTTCTAGAAACTAGTTCAAAGACCAACTCATGAAATATCTCTCTTTCACATGTATATAGCATTACATTTTTTCTTGTTGTTCTAGGTGGGAAAACAAATTAGGGAAACCACCTGCAACAATCAATCTTCACCTACTACCCGCCAACCACAATAAATTCACCAACTCCATCTACCTTCATTCTACATATATAGGGCATTAATGGCACCATTAGAAGGTACAAGGACACATTTCAGTAGAAGGACATGTGAAAACATGTTTTTACATTTTAAAAAGATTTTACAACACTTAAAATTTAACTTTTCCCTTTGTCAACGATTTATGGCTCATCAGGAACTAAATCGGTGGGTTCCTGGTCACTAGGAAGTCTCTGATTTCTCATTATCTTCTCTTTTCCTCTTCATTCCATTTCGTTGGTAATTTCCACCCAACTTGAAACTTGTTGACCTCATTTTATTCCTTCTTCTTTGCCTCTGAAACACTTTTACCTTTGCATGCCTTGGTCAATTTCCACTCTTGAGCCTTGTCAGAGATTTAGTTATGACCAAGAACAGTTCCATTCTATCGATGATTTCCACTTGACTGGGAACTCATTAATTGACCTTGTATTCTTTTCTTTAAGTCCATCATCAGTTAATTCCCAAGAACTAGGAACCCATTGGCAATTCCCAGTCAACTAGGAACAAGTCAATTTTGTTCCAGGCAGGCCCCAAAAGGCTGAAATTCTTCAAGCTTAGTCAAATTTAGGATTTTTTTAGATTTTTAAAGGATGCTAAAGGCATAGGAACTCAGGATTTCACAAGGGGGGACACATAGGATTTTTGAGGGATTTTGGGCATGAATTTGAAGGTTCGGGAACCAAAAAATCTAGGTCCCAACACTAGCTCTGGTTGGGGAAGTGTGCCAAACTTAGCACAATGAGAACCGGCTATCTCCAAATAGACCAAAAAGCAAAAAACATAAAGGAAATAACATATTTATAGGGTTAATACACAACAAGGGCATATATACAACAAGACAACTTACAACCATAGGTAATGAAGGCACAAAAGGAATAATGACTGTAAACAAAATTTTAACAAAAGGCAAGGCAAGCCTACAAAATGAGAATGAGCTACTTGCCTTTGTCAAAGACAAGATTAATGAAGGATCTAATCTTCCTCAAACCAAATATGCACTCATTAGCCAGCTACAACAAAAGATGGTTGCCATGAGCACACACCAATTTGCAACCATTGTCTAGTAAATGAAGACAAGCCTCACTATTGAAAACACTATTGTAAGGCAACCACAAGTAATAAGTGCGTGACCTATTCCACTCCACATCATGCTTGTTCCTAGTAGCAAGGAGTGAGATAATAAAAATCAAGTTAGCATAAAAAAATGTGGAAGAAGACAAACTTCCATCCATATGTGCAATATCAATACCCCTACTAACCTCTTCATGCAAATTGAGGGAAAAGGAGAACGTGGCAAGAAAAAATGTGCCTAGCTACACTAATGATCTAAAAAAGAAGAATTCTTTCAAATCAAATTAAAAAAAACCCAGCTCAGGCATACTTTTAAGCTGGGCTGCCACCTATTAAAGTTTAGGCATAAACATGCCTTACTGCTCATTCACATCCATGTACCATATAAAGGACTCAACGTCTATTACAGCACCAACACCTTCAAGAGTCGGTAAACATCCCACATCAAATTGGAAATATTCATATTCATTTGCATCTCCAACAAGCTCTTGAACATAAATTTCATATGTGCTGTTGCATTCCTCAATTTATGAATCATAATCATGACTCAGGTTGCAATCCAAACCATAAGCACATAAATCAACACCATGAGACACTTCAAGTGAAGAACCAAGTTCTTCCAATTGTCTCACTATATCATGTTCATCTTTGCAATCTGATGTGTCACATATACTGCTGCAATCAAATTGGTGTCACACCTCTTCCTTATTCTTTCAAGTATATAATTTCCTTATGGCTCAATTGAAGTGCATTCTGTATGGGGATGGCAATATACCTTGTACCAAAGAAATAGGTTCTCATATGTGTCCATATGATCATTATCTTACCAAAATTTCATGGAGCCTGCACCAACACCTATCTCTAATCAGTTATCATCATGTGCAGCCACCTCTACCTCATGCAAACAAACACTAACTAATTCATCAATTTCATCAAGGACAAAAAAGGAAACATATCAAATAGAAAACAACTTTTCTTCTCATCCCCTATTTCAAATACATGTGTACACACTTAATAATCATCTTTATCAACTAATTCATTTGACTGCTCATTTGTGCACACAACATCCTCATTGTCCACCGGGCCACATACCTCAACACCAAGTTGGAAGTCATCATTAGTCTCATCATCTTCATTTTCAATGGATGAACAATCCAACTGAAGATAGGTTCATATGTTGTCCTCATCATCTACAACACTATCATATGATGCATCATCTTTAACTTCCACCCTTCTGACTACACAATCATCATATTTTTATGCTACACTCACTCGACTAGCTGCATCCACACTACTACTATTCATTTTAGCATGTTCATTACTAGCAGTACACACTTGTGGATAGAAAACCCTTTATGTAGTCATTCATCATCTTTTCCAAGTAGTCTAGGCATAAATATGCTTGTTGCATACTTGTTAATTTCAAATCTTCTCGCACATAACTCAATCCAACTTCATATGCTTCAAAAAACATATCAGGTCAAGCGGGAGTGTTAGGTCTTAAATCCTAAGGAACATTGGAAAGGGCAACAACAAACCTATGACTAAAGTCCATGCTAGACTTTGCCTCTTGTCTTTTGATTTCTTTCAACTCTATGACAAGATTAGTAGGGTCTAGACCTTTTGCAAACTCATTTTCAAATGCAACCACAAGTTTATTCCACAAAGCAAAGGATTACCTCGGGAAACTATGAATCCATTCTCTTGCCTTTCCACGGAAGGACATAACAAAGAATCTCATCGACATGTCTTCATCTTCAAACTGATGTTCTTCCATGAATTCAGAAAACTCATCAACATGTGTCTCCCCCTCCTAAATATTGTACTCATCAAACTTGGGCAACTAGATGTAGACCTCTGTTGGCATGCCTCGTGTTTTGTAGTCAACCCATGAGAGGTCTAACTGATTATAAACTAGATCTAAGGGAGGATCATGGGACTGAGAAATCTAAATTTTAGGGGAAATAGGGAAAGCATTGGACTACACCCTAGATTCAAGCAACCTAACCTAATTTTCAATTTCTTTTTCTTGCTACCATAAAGATTCTAGCAACTAATTTGTTTTATCAATTTCATATTGTTGCATTGCTAATTCACTTTGATTTTTAATGGGTCAATATAGGTTTGGGTTTGTATAAGGTGTAGAGCCATGACTGGAATATGCATTGATCACAATGGTCACAGGAATGCAATCCAATGTAGTTCGTAGGGTCTGATAAATAGGAAGATGGTTGTGAAGGAATATCCCTAGGGTATCCATGTTCATGTACCAATTGGCCATGACTAAGGCATTCTACAATGCAGGGAAGAGAGCAAAGGCATTACAAATTATGTTCCTTTACCATGACATGAACTAATTCACCAAAATATAGGAATAAAACCATGTGTACATTTAAACACTAGCTATTGCACCTTGAAATGGGGTCTTTGATTCACCAACAACAGATAGTAGCAAACTTATTCATGTTATTTGACAATAGAGTTGCAACCTCTTTCTCAAGAGGAAATCCTAAAAGCATGACAAAACTCCAAGGCTACAAACTGATTCTGGGTTTAGCTCACCAATAGAATCGTCATTTCATTTTAACCCAACAATGCCTTCTTCATGGGTGCCATTCTGTTGGCATAAGTTGGCAGGTTGCCAAATTCAACACATAACAAAATAAAAATAGTAAACTGACTTTTACCAAGGTCTTCAGATTGATCAACCTTTTAATTCATGTCCCCGAAAATGGTGCCAAAATGTTGGAGTAAGTTGATGAGTTGCTAACTTACCCAAGTACAATGCACAAATGCAGGACTATTAAAGGGGTGTTGAAAATATTTTCAGCTACCTAAACTTGACAACAACTAAAGTAACTATATTCACAATAATGGTGCCTAAATGTTAGGACCAAAAACCATAGATCCAAAATCATATAGCATTTCTCCTCCTTCCAAGTCAGGGGTGTCATTAGAAAGGTAAGAAAGGGGCTCATCCATAGATTAAGGATATTTAAAGGCCAACGAATGAGAGTGGGTTTTCTCTCCTACACTTTGAGCTCAACTTAGACTTGGGAGGGTGTTCCTTGAGGTTAGATAAGCTAGATGAACAACTAAAAATCAGTGGCTAAACCCAACTAATTGACTTGATTCGAAACATTGTCACTAAACCAAGAATAACCAACGACCCATATACATCAATATAGCTGGTTATACATCTTGTACATGTGCACCCATAAATGAAAGCATTTATATCCCCATAAAATGGATTCATTTGACATTCTTTACACAATGACAAGATGCAAACATCGATATCATGATTCACACAAAATTAAAATAGTTTTGTATTGCTTCATATTTATCCCTAGTTATTATATTGAATCATGAACATGTAAAACCTAATCTATTCTTACTCCTACACTTAACAGGACAAGGGTTTGATTAAATGAGAATGATTGATCCTTCCCTAAACTAGACTAGTCCCTACTTCAATGGGCAATAGAGTCAAACAATAAAGAGGAAGGAAATGGATCTAATAAGCATCAATAGAAAACTAAAATGCATTCACATACATTTCTCAAATTACATTTCATACAATAGACATACTTATTAATCCCAAACAAAACTACAATGATTCACTTGCAACAAAATAAATAACCCAACAAAAATCTTGTATTGATTGAAATATTACATCACACATTATCAAATCACTATTACAAATACAATAGCAAATGTGGTGAAGGTGGAATAATAGCTATGATGATATATTCTCTTGAATCACTGCAAACAGCCATGGAGAGATACCACTACATGAGGATGTGCATTACAATCTCTTCCTATGTTGTACCAGATGCATTCCTCCATTTACTACCTAGACTAGCATGATTTGAAGCCCTAAAATCCTCCCTGAGTACTTACACTTCCAAAAATTGGTTCAAAGACCAACCCATAAAATATCTCTCTTTCACATTTATATAGCGCTACACTTTTTCTTGTTGTTCTGTGCAAGCAAAAAAATTAGGGCAACCACCTGCAACAATCAATTTTCACCTATTGCCCACCAACCATAATTAATTCACCAACTCCCATATTAAATCCTTCATCTACCTTCAATCTACATATATATAGGGAATTAATGGCATCATTGGGAGGTAGAGGGATTTGTTTCAATAGAAAGACACGTGAAAACACATTTTTTTACATTTTTAACAAGTTTTACAACAATTTAACATTTAATTTTTTTCTTCGTTGACGATTTTTGGCTCATCAAGAACTAAATCGGCAGGTTCCTAGTCACTAGGAACTATCTAATTTCTCATTGCATTATCTTTTCCTCTTCATTCCATTTCATCGATGATTTCCACCCGACTTGGAACTCATTGACCTCATTTTCTTCCTTCTTTTTCACCTCTAAAACACTTTTACTTTGCATGCCTTGGTCAATTTTCCACTCTTGAGCCTTGTCAAAGATGTGGGCATGACCATGAATAGTTCCATTTCATTGATGATTTCCACTTGACTGGGAACTCATCGACCACCCTTCTATTCTTTTATTGAAGTCCCTCATTAGAGAATTCCCAAGGACTAGGAACTCATTGGTGATTTCCAGTCGATCAGGAATAAGTCCATTTTATTCCAGGCAAGCCCCAAAAGGTTGAAATTCTTCAAAATTAGTCAAATTTAGGAATTTTTTAGATTTTCAAAGGATGTGCCTAGGGATTTTGGGCATGAATTCATAGGTTTGAGAATCAAAAAATCTAGGTCCCAATAGGCCTTATGAATCTTCACATGTGCTCCTTAATTACCATGAACCTCAAATGCTTTGGCACCAATGATAAAATTGTAATGTAGTGATAGTCTACTAGTTTAGTGTAAGTCTTCAAACTAAGATAGGATTTTAAATGCATCCAATTTTCCTCAAATGTGGATATGACATATGAATCCCTCTGTAAACTATTATCTTAAAATTACAAGACTCAAAAGTAAAATACAACAAAGTGTAGTGACTTCTTCTATAACTAACTGGTAAATGAAAACTTGCAAATAGACAAATAAAGTGAAAGAAAATATTTTTGGTGATGCAAGATTACTCTATTTCCCAAGGATACTTTTGCATTAGACACCTAAGGTTATTTGAAAAGTGAGCCCCTCACTTTTTAGTGACTAGAGGGAGGCGGAAATAGTCAACCTCGATCCTAGAAATCCAGTTTGATTCTTTTTCTAGCCTTCCTCTCCATTTCACTAAATATTCCTCATATTGCCTATTCCTAATTCCCCTTCTAATTATACCATCAAATATCTCCTCAATATCTTCTTTTGTTTGTGGTGGTATGGGGTTTTTTCCTAGATCATTTATGATTCTTCCTCCTAAGTCCTCCTAATGATACTAGTATAAGTATGCAATATTGAATATTGAAGATATACCTAATCCTTCTAGTAGCTCTTGTTGAAATGCACAGGACAACTGAGGGGGGCGGGTGAATCAGTTGTCACAAAAACTTAACTTCATATGAATATCAAACCATCAACTACTTAATTACTGATAATCAAATTTAATCATGAAAGCATGAAACCATAGACTTAATCACAATCACACATCCAACACAGTAGACACCAGACTTTTACGTGGGAAACCCTAAAAGGAAAAAACCACGATGCTGTTAGCCCACAAAAATATATGAGTTATAATAATACTAAAAAATAGAGGCTCACTGCCTACAGGGATCACTACCCAAATTTCTCACTGTAAAGAATGGCTCACTACCAAGGGGTGGTTCACTACCAAAATGATGAATTGATTAAGTAGCATCTACTCCATGCCTGGGTTCAGTTCCATTGAAGCACAATATAACTTCTCTACTCTACTCTTTTACACCTTCGTACTTATCTATTCATTTTTGCACGCTCTCATGCTTTTTTGCAATTTATTACAAGTCCTTATACGAGTCATCAACCTTGGAATGTACATCAAGGTCGGTAATATATTCATCAATTGTTGGAACAATCTCCAAGGTCAGCATTACAAAAACATACATAGAAATAGGTCTGGACCTAATACAAAAATTTTCTAAGGGAAAGATGTAAAGATGTATGGTGATCATACCATGCCTTAGCTAGGACTCAAACACAATTCTTCATGCCACGATATGCTTCCACAATCTTCAAGGCATCTCCGCAACTAATGAAATCAACCAAGTCAGCCAAGATTGGTGAGAACACTAGGTCTTCTAAGAACATTCTTCATTCATGATCCAACTTTCTATTTGTTGATCAATCCAAGGGTAGGTACATGATTAAGAGACATCCACAAGCACATTGAAATCATTAGGAAACAACCACACAACTTCTAACCACTCTGTCAGAAGATTCTTCAAACTGAAGCACATAAACAGCACAACCAACTACTGTCATAAGGAAAAGATCTCTTGTAGACCACCCAATCATGAACCATTGAAGTTGAAGGCACTTAACATCATCTTAGACTTAACTCTAGAACCGCAGATAGAAATACTTCAATGCGAAGGAATGTAGAGCATAACACTTTCTCCCTGTCAACACCAAACATACAAGAAAAGCACTTTTCACTCTGATGAACATAACTCACTCATATCTTCATACTGGAGGCTCAAACTTGGAATATACATCTTCAGATAGACTTCTAAAATCCACAGACAAAGATATTCATCCTAAAGGAAATGTGAAGCAATCTTCTAGATTGTTCTTCTGTATGCAACACAATGTTTCCAGTGTAACTCACTGTTTTTACCAGAGGAACTAATTTTCTCAATATCCTTAACATCAAGATCACTTACATAAGTAAATACAAAGAATCTCACTTACTACAAGAAAGCAACAAAATAAGAGCATAGTTGACACCAATGACAACACAGATATGTTCATAGCAATGACAACACTGATTAGGCACATACTTGCAACAATCTCCCCCTTTGTCATTGATGGCAACATATGATCTGAAAAACTAAAAAAACCATCAAGACAAGATTCTCCCCCTTTCTCTTTACACATCTGCATTATTTATCCCCTTGAGTTTTTCACATGATTTCTCTCCCCCTTTAACATCAATGACAAAGGTCACATACTTGCATTCTATTGCTTTGATCCAATTGAACTGTTACCAACACATCTAGCTACCCCCCTGAGAGGTAGCTCTGAAAACATCAATCCAAGTCAAGGAATGAGACTTTGGGCACCACTAGACTAATGCATTCCCATGCATCTTAGTTTAGGGTAGGAGGGGTAATGACCCCTAACTTTTCTTTGAGATACTCAAAAGTATCCTTAGGAAGAGGTTTGGTGAAGATATATGCAATCTGATCCTTTGTGGACACATATTCCAACTTTACTGTATTCTCTATCACCTTTTCTCTCAGAAAGTGATACCTTATAGATATATGCTTTGTTCTTGAATGCTTCACTAGATTCTTTGAAATATTTATAGAACTTGTATTGTCACAGAAGATTGCAACTGGATCTTCATACACAACTCTTATGTCTTTCAAGGTCTACTTCATCCATAATACTTGAGTACAACAACATGCTGCAATAATATATTTTGCTTTTGTAGTTGACAAAGAGATTGAATCTTATTTCTTGCTCAGCCATGAAACTAATCTGTTACCCAAAAAGAAAGCACCTCCATTTGTACTCTTCCTATCATCAACATCTCTGGCCCAATTAGCATCTGTATAAGCACTAAGAGTGAAATCATTATCCTTTAGATACCATAAGCCATGATCTGAGGTACCTTTTAAATATCTCAAGATTATCTTTACTACCATCACATGTGATTCTCTTAGATCTGCTTGAAATCTTGCAACAAGATAAACTACAGCATAATATCAGGTCTGGTTTGAGTTAGATAAAGCAATCCTCCAATCATGGATCTGTACTTTTTCTGATCAGTCTTGGGTGATTCATCAGTTTTGCTCAATTTGCAGCTAGTCACCATGGGAGTACATACTAGTTTAGAGTCTTCCATCCCAATCTTCTTTAACAACTCTTTCACATACTTAGACTGAGATATGAAGATTCCTTTATTTGATTGATCGATTTATAGACCTAGAAAGAAATTCATCTTACCAAACATAGACATCTCAAACTCTTTTTGTATTTCACTAGAAAATTTCATACACATACCTTCATTACCTCCAAAGATGATATCATCAACAAAGACTTCAACAATCAAAATTCAATCACCATTAATCTTGAAATAGAGATTACTGTTAGAAGTACCTTTACTGAATCCTAACTACAATAAGTACTTATCCAACCTTGCATACCAGGCCCTAGGAGCTTGCTTGAGTCCATACAATGCTTTCTTCAACCTGCATACCCTATCACCTTGAACTGATAGTTGAAATCCTTCTGATTGCTCAATGTAGACTTCCTCTTCCAACTCACCATTCAGAAATGCAGACTTCACATCCATCTGATACACTTTGAAATCTTTGTGAGCTGCAAATGCTAGAAATATTCTAATTGCTTCAATCTGAGCTATTGGAGCAAAAGTCTCTTCAAAATCTATCCCTTCAATTTGAGAATATCCTTTGCACACAAGCCTTGCTTTATTCCTTACAACTTCTCCATTTTCATTCATCTTATTCCTAAAAATCCATTTGGTTCCAATAATATTTTTGTTAGCAGGTCTAGGAACTAATTCCCAAGTTTCATTCTTCTATATCTGCATTAGTTCTTCCTCCATTGCCTTTACCCAATTTTCATCATTGCAGGGTTCATTCACAGTTTTTGGTTCAACTGTAGAGAGCAAATAATAATTCACTTGTTCTTTTGTAGCTCTTTTCCTTGTTAGTACTCCTTCTTCTTTATCTCCAATAATTTGATCTTTAGAGTGATTGATTCTTACATACCTGGGGGTCTTAGTAGCAATTTCTAGAACCTTTTCTTCTTCATCTTGACTGTCTTCTTTTTCAACTTTTTCATCATAAGTTATAGCAGCAGGTTCATCTGATTCATAGCCACTCTAATATGATGTTCTTCTTTTTCCTTCATCCACCTTCACATTTGCACTCTCAACAATCTTAAATTCAACCTTTTGTTGTAACACTAGTAGGCCTTACTCTTGGTAGAGTATCCAAGGAAGATTCCTTCATCACATCTTGCATCAAATTTCCCTAGGTCTTCATCTCTTCTGACATAGTATTTGATTCCAAATACTTTGAAATATCTTACTATTGGAGTTCTTCCATACCACAATTCATAAGGAGTTTTAGTATCATTTCCTTTCACTTGAACTCTGTTTTGAATGTAGACAACAGTATGTATAGCTTCTTTCCAAAAAACTTCTGGCAGGCTTCCTTCCTTGATCATTGTTCTAGTAGCCTCTTGAACTATCCTATTCTTCCTTTCCACAACTCTATTTTGCCAAGGAGTTCTAGGTGTAGACAACTGTCTCTTTATTCCTTGCTCTTCATAGAAAATGTTGAATTCATTTGATGTGAACTCACCTCCTCTATCAGACCTCAAGCATTCAATTTTTAGTTCTATTTGATTTCAACCATTGCCTTGAATGATTTGAACTTCTCTAGGGCTTCAAATTTGTCCCTTAGAAAAGTAACCCAAGTCATTCTAGAATAATCATCAATAAGCAACATGAAGTCCCTGTCACCTTGTAGACTTCTTATCATTGTAGGACCACATAGATCTGTATGAACTAGATGCAGCAAACTAGTAGAAACTTGCTCTTTACTCAAGTGAAACTTGTTCTTGGCTACTTCCCCAACTGACATTCCTTGCAAATAGTATTGGTGGGTTTCACAAGTTTTGGTAAATCTCTCACAGTCTAACCTAAACTTATCTTTACTAGATTATCAAAGTTTATATGAAACAACCTTCTATGCCACAACCAAATCTCATCTGCTTGGGCTAATTAATAGTAATCATTAGTTCCTCTTAATTGATAGATGTTACCTCTGGTCTTCTTACTGATAGCAATCATAGTTCCAGAGCTTTCCATGATCTTGCATCCACTGTCTTCGAATCTCAAATCATAACCTTTGTCACACATCTAACCAACACTCAAAAGATTATGCTTCAAACCCTTCACATATAGAACATTGTCAGTATTATGCTTTCCATCAAATGAAATAGATCCTTTTCCACAAATCTTACCAGCTGCATTGTCTCCAAACCTAACTAGTCCTCCATCATATTTTTCCAAACTCACAAACTTACTTTTATCATCGGTCATGTGATGTGAGCATCCACTATCAATAATCCATTCATCCTTATCTTTCTCAACCTGAATAGCCAAAGCACTTTCTTCCACTGGTTTTTCTTCCTTCATACAACTAGCATAATTAGTAGACATAGGTTCTTCTTTAATAACAATAAACAAGATTCATTTGCACCAGAACTAGCATAATTAGATTCATCATCAGTCACACCTTCATTATCAAAATCTCTAACATAGTAGCATTTCTTTAGAGCTCTAGGTCTATTCTCAAATCTTTTTCTATTCCTTTCAATTCTTTCAGGACATCTGGAAGCATAATGACCTGCTTTACCACATGAAAAACATTTAAAAGGTAGTTTGTCTTTGAACTTACCAGAACCTCTTTGCAATCTATCAACAAAGTTAGCTTCAATTTCATCAAAGTCATCATCAGGTTCCACCTTATATTTCTCAGCTCTGGAGATCTTTTCTGAAGTATTGGCTTTGAAAGCCGTTTCAACTTTTGGCAGAGCATCACCAAACTCTCTCATCTCAAAGACTTTAAGCTTTCCAAGTAATTGATCTCTATCAATAGTTTTCATAGTCATTAATTCTTCAATTGCAACTATTTTGTGACTATATAACTTTGGTAGTGATATAAGAATTTTCATCACAACTTCCTTATTACCAATAGTACATCCCATACCTTTTATTCCATTGACAAGTTCATCAACCCTTTGCATGAAGGCTATAATGTTTTCATCTTCATTCATCTTTACATTCTCATATTTTTCTTTCAAGCCCTGTGTAGGAGTCTAGGACAAAACTGAGAGGGGGGTGAATCAGTGTTGTGAAAAAATTTTAACTTTTTCAACCTTTTAATTTACAAGACAAAGAAGAAGGAAGACATCAATGAATTGTTAAACATATATGCACAGATATGATAATATATAAACATGAATCAAGATATGTGAGTAAAGCATTATAAAGTACACTCATAAAGACAAATTATGACACAGAGATTTCTAAAGTGGAAAACCCTTCTTGGGTAGAAAAACCACTCAAAATGCCTCACTAGCTTAAGCAAAAAAAAAACTTCACTGGTTACAATGTTTAGAAGCACCAACCCCTAATACATTTAGAAGCACCAACTTCAAGGAGCACCAACCCCTAATTCATACTCAATTTAAAATCAAGAATTTAGAGGGTTTCTCTGTTTCAATACAAATCACTTCTTCTTTTACATATGTCTGTCATATCATCATACTTCTCATCAACTCAAATCAATCTACATACTTGTCTCAATGTCTTTGTTCAATCGATTCATAATTCATTCACCCGGTTATCTCTGCATAACAATTCACCTGATGCAATCAATTGCATATTAGTTTATCTCTGAATAATTAATTTCATATTATCTTCATGTATCACAAGTTGTATTCAATTTGCATATATGTTCTTACTTTCTTATTCACTAAAAATTTCATTTCAATTTGTGCCATTTAAAACCACACACCCCCTCATTTTCATCATCATCATCATCATCATTATATATATATATATATATATATATATATATATATATATATATATATATATATATATATTCATTTCAAACAAAAAGACCTTTCATATCTCTCTTTTTCTCTACTTTTTCAATTTCACTTTCATTTTCTTCTTTTCAAAAATATGTTCCACCTATTCAATTTCATCTTCTACAAATCTTCATCTTCATTAAATTAAATGTCTTCAACAACAATATTTTTAATCTTCCCTTGTAGGAGAAAATAAAATCTCTTTGATCATATGAAAGAAGTCTCTTCATATTCCTTTGAAGAAAATTCATTTCCATGCCCATCATAGGATACTCTTCAACCTGTAAGAATAAAAACATATGCAAATATATTTTCTTCTCTGCATCATTGTTATCATGCAAGATCATCTATGATCATTCTTTTTGAAATTCTTCTCTCTGCAAAATTCATCTCAAAAATATCTTCAATAAAAAAATCACAATGCACTTGCAAAATTTCACCCTTCACTACTCTTCATATTCTCCTCTTGTCAAAAACAATCACTTACATGAAGAAAAAAATTTGCTTCCAAAAAAATAATCTTCACTTCAAAAAATCTCGCCACAAGAGTAGAAATAAATCTCTTAACAATATCCATAAAATTTGCCACCAAAAAGATTCTAAAAAAAACATGCTTTAAAATCTTTTTTTAAAAATAGATCTTTTCAAACTCTAAAATCTCCTAAAAAAGCTTTCAAAACGTTTTTAAAAATTAGAGCTTTTTAAAAACTCTAAAAATATCTTATTTAAAGGAGATTAAAAAGACTTAAAAGAAACTTTTTTGAAAAGCCCACATTATTTGTGAGAGGAAGAAGAGTTTTTTTAAAAAACTTATGATGGGTATTTTCATATAAAACTTCACCTTTTTTTTTTTAATTGTCATAGAGACATAGGCCGATAGAATAGAGTTCCTAATATTCAAAACAGCATATAATAAAAGTCTTAAAAATACTATATGCATCGAGCTCCTCACAAATAATCTAAATCTTACACCACTTCAAATATGGTTCAGGTTCTTCTTAGAATAAAGCAATTTGATGCTTTTTATCAAACACTCAACTTTTAAAAAAAACTTTGAATAATGTTCTTAAATCTTTGAATCTTTTATTACCACCCAATGTACTCATATGTTGATTGATGTAGTATGTAAACCAAGGTCAAGGGGGCCAGTTGACAAATGTGTTAGAACTCCTTAAATAGGTCACCTTAAGTGACATAACTTGTGACAGCAGGTCAATGAGTAAATAAAACAAAAGGTGCAATTTGTACAATATGGGCAGTGAAGAGGATAGAAAATGATTTGATTTAAGTGTTTTAAACTTAATTCAATACCTTTAATCACATACATGTGATTCATCAAAGCCCATATAAAAATAATTCCTTTAAAATGATACTACTCTGTCACAGCATACCTCTGACATGAAGGCTCATACTATTTTGCCACAACACTTGCAGATTTCACATGAAGAACAACTCAACTCTTCAACTTAAATATGAACAAGGAAACTCTTAAACAAGAATGATGTCTTGAACTCCTGAAATGAACATCTGACATTAGGACCATACCAACACAACATCATACCAATCCATATGATCATGTATCTTCAAACTGGCTCCACAAATATGAGATCCATAACATGAGCATAACCCACCAAGGTAACATCTCTTTCATGAACCAAGTGCTAACATTTTGTGTTCAAACTAATCAAACAAGCCCTCTCATAAACATGATGATAAGCAATAAAGTCCTGATCAACTACCACACACAATGTGAACGAAACAAGCCCTCTCATAAACATGATGATAAACAATAAACCTGATTGAAAACCACATTATACTCAACCTGTCATATAATGTCAAATCATAACATTGCATCATACCTCCTCCTAATGGAACCTTATCATTACAACTTTGTCATGATTGAAGATATCCTGATTGAAGACCACATCTTTGAAGATCAAGAATATAAGTCCAACACAAACAAGTCCTCTTGTGAACACAAAAACATAACCTAAGCATCTTGAGAACACACTACACCATGACATCATCCTGCAAACAATATCAAGACATCTTAATCAAGCACATTCTTGATGAACCTTTTTGACATCAATGATAACCTATTTCCATCAATCTCCCCCTTTTTCATTGATGGCAAAACTCCATAAAGCAATTTCTCTTTCTCCCCCTTTTTGACATCTAGTGACAAAGACTGATTTAACTCCCCTTGAGAACAACTCCACTGAAAGATGTTATAGCAAGATCATAACAATTATAATCACATTACATTACGAGCACTTTGAAGACATAAACTCCTATTAAACTTTGAACATTTAATGATTTATGATGATAACAATGACAAACCTTGTTGAACATTATCATCTGCTATTGCTGATTCAAGACATACCTTTAACTTCCTTTGATATGAAATATATGAACTTGAATCTCATGCAAAGACTACACTTTTCACCAATAAAAATTTGCATGAAGAATATACACAAATCACAATCCATGATGACATGAATATCACACAAGAGATGTTCTTGCTAAAGGCTTCCATGAAAGAGACAACATGAGCTATCATCTTGAAACCAATCTACTCTTGCACACCCTTTTTGACATGAAAAAGAATGAAGACCATGTAAAGAAATGAAGACTATTTGATGAATACCATCCTCCTATTTCTGTATCACAGACATACACATTCAAATTATCTCCTTCCTGAAACTTCTTGGGGACAATTGATAGGACATGAACAACTCCCCCTTACTTCATGCTATCTATTATGCAACTGATGAAGTGACTTGTGCAAGATGTACAAGTTTAGACTCTGACATCTCTTTACTTTCTTTCTGCTTCCAAATTTTCACAAGAGCTTTCTTTTGATCATGTTTCTTTATCCAAATCTTTTCAACCTTTTTCTTTTCCCAACTCTTCAAATCAGGTAATGCAAATTCTTTCATACATTCTGCAATTGTGTGCTTTGTGTCCAAGAGTGTTGCAATTATAACAAACTATGTTACAATCATAATCAAATGGCTAATAATATCTTTGAGCACTCATGTTAAGCTTCCATGCAGGATCATTCCTTCTATCCATTTTGTAGTTTCTTTGTAGGTGACCAACATTATTGCACTTGTAACAAACAATATCAGTATTCCTTCTGCAATTAATTGCTTTGTGTCCAAAATGATTACAAGTATAACAAAAACCATTAAATGAATAGTTATACCTGTACATGTATGCTTGTCTTATAGGAGTATTTCTTCTAAAATTTCTTCTCCTTTGATTATGCATTTTAATAAAATCATCTTTGGTATTTATTTCAGCTTCTGACTTCTTTTTTTCTTCAGGAGCACTAGCGTGAAGATCAATTTTCTTTCTAGGAGTTTCTCTAGCTTTTGAACACTCTCCTTCTTCAAATCCTAATCCAGTAGTGTCCTTATGATGCTTCTGTTTAACAAGAAACTCATGTAACTTGCTTTTGCTCTCCTCAAATTTCAAATTCTTTTCAATGTGCTTCTTAACCTCATCAAGATATTTTCTTAAAGAAACTATCTCTCCTTCAAGTTTTTGGCATTCAACTGATTTAGCTTCTAATTCAACCTTTGTTATATCAACAATCCTCTTAGCTTCCTCAACCTCTTCTTTAGATTGATAATTAATTTATCTGATTCACTAACTTGATTCCTCAAATCCATAATCAGACTTCTAGTATCTTCAAGGTTTGATAGTGCTTTGTCTTTTAAATCTCTTTCTTGTTGCAACTGTAATTCTAATTTCTGGTTGTCCTTTTTATATCTCTTGAGTTCACTTAGAGCACACATAAATTCTCCTTCTACATCAATTTCAAAATCTTGTTCATCATACTCCTGATGATACACACTGCACAACTTTACAAGAAACATCATTAGATAAACTAGATAAAATAACCTTCTTGGCTATATGACTGCCTTAAAGAGCCTCTTTGATATTTGCAGAATTAGAATATCCATTCTCAATAGACATCCATACATCATATTCTAAAGAGGATAAATAGACTTGCATTCTCATACACCAAACTGAAAAATCTGAGCCATTAAATAGAGGAACTCTAGAAAACTCTTTCACTAATTCAACTTGTGAAGCATATTTATCAACTGACTTTATATCAACATCTGGATTTGATAAAGATGAAGACTTTTGTGTCTTTTCACCAGAAAGAATTTTGACATTTTTCATGCTCTTATTTCTTCTACACTTACCCATTGAACTCTACACACAGGACCTACCCAAGCTGATTAAGCTTCAAAAGGGAACCTGTGCTCTGATACCAATTGTAGGAGTCTAGCACAACACTGAGAGGGGGGGTGAATCAGTGTTGTGAAAAACTTTTAACTTTTTCAACCTTTTAATTTACAAGACAAAGAAGAAGGAAGACATCAATGAATTGTTAAACATATATGCACAGATATGATAATATATAAACATGAATCAGGATATGTGAGTAAAGCATTATAAAGTACACTCATAAAGACAAATTATGACACAGAGATTTTTGGAGTGGAAAACCCTTCTTGAGTAGAAAAACCACTCAAAATGCCTCACTGGCTTAAGCAAAAAAAAAAAGCTCACTAGTTACAATGTTTAGAAGCACCAACTTCAAGGAGCACCAACCCCTAATTCATACTCAATTTAAAATCAAGAATTAAGAGGGTTTCTCTGTTTCGATACAAATCACTCCTTTTACATATGTCTGTCATATCATCATACTTCTTATGAACTCAAATCAATTTCCATACTAACTTCTCAATGTCTTTGTTCAATCAATTCATAATTCATTCACCTGATTATCTCTGCATAACAATTCACCTAATGCAATCAATTGCATATTGTCTTTCTGATGATCTTATCAATCTCTGTATCTTATTCAGTTTATCTCTGCATAATTAATTTCATATTATCTTCATGTATCACAAGTTGTATTCAATTTACATATATGTTCTTACTTTCTTATTCACTAAAAATTTCATTTCAATTTGTGCCATTTAAAACCACACACCCCCTCATTTTCATCATCTATATATCTATATGGATTTCAAACAAAAAGACCTTTCAAATTCAACTTTTTACCTACAAGGAAAAAATAACATGACCTTTCATATCTCTCTTTTTCTCTACCTTTTCAATTTCACTTTCATTTTCTTCTTTCCAAAAATATGTTCCACCTGTTCAATTTCATCTTCTACAAATCTTCATCTTCATTAAATTGAATGTCTTCAACAACAATATTTTTAATCTTCCCTTGTAGGAGAAAATAAAATCTCTTTGATCATATGAAAGAAGTATCTTCATATTCCTTTAAAGAAAATTCATTTCCATTCCCATCATAAGATATTCTTCAACCTGTAAGAATAAAAACATATGCAAATATATTTTCTTCTCTGCATCATTGTTATCCTGCAAGATCATCTATGATCATTCTTTTTGAAACTCTTCTCTTTGCAAAATTTATCTCAAAAATATCTTCAATAAAAAAATCACAATGCACTTGCAAAATTTCACTCTTCACTACTCTTTATATTCTCCTCTTGTCAAAAACAATCACTTACATGAAGAAAAAAATTTGCTTCCAAAAAAATAATCTTCACTTCAAAAAATCTCTCCACAAGAATAGAAATAAATCTCTTAACAATATCCACAAAATCTGCCACCAAAAAAGATCCTTAAAAAAACATGCTTTAAAATTTTTTTTTAAAAATAGAACCTTTGAAACTCTAAAATCTCCTCAAAAAAGTTTTGAAAACTTTTTTTAAAATTAGAGCTTTTTAAAAACTCTAAAAATATCTTATTTAAAGGAGATTAAAAAGACTTAAAAGAATTTTTTTTGAAAAGCCCACATTATTCATGAGAGGAAGAAGAGTTTTTAAAAAAAATCTTATGATGGGCCTTTTCATATAAAACTTCACTTTTTTTTTTGTAAATTGTCATAGAGACATAGGCCAATAGAATAGAGTACCTAATATTCAAAACCACATATAATAAAAGTCTTTAAAATACTATATGCATCGAGCTCCTCACAAATAATCTAAATCTTACACCACTTCGAATATGGTTCGGGCTCTTCTTAAAATAAAGCAATTTGATGCTTTTTATCAAACACTCAACTTTTTTAAAAAACTTTGAATAATGCTCTTAAATCTTTGAATCCTTTATTACCGCCCAATGTACTCATATGTTGACCAATGTAGTATGTAAACCAAGGTTGAGGGGGCCGGTTGACAGATGTGTTAGAACTCCTTAAACAGGTCACCTTAAGTGACATAACTTTCGACAGTAGGCCAATGAGTAAATAAAACAAAAGGTACAATTTATGCAATATTGGCAATGAAGAACATAGAAAATGATTTGATTTAAGTGTTTTAAACTTAATTCAATACCTTTAATCACATACATGTGATTCATCAAAGCCCATATAAAAATAATGCCCTTGAAATGATACTACTCTATAATAGCATACCTCTGACATGAAGGCTCATACTACTCTGCCACAACACTTGTAGATTTCACATAAAGAACAACTCAACTCTTCAACTCAAATATGAACAAGGAAACTCTTAAACAAGAATGATATCTTGAACTCCTGAAATGAACATCTGACATTAGGACCATACCAACACAACATCATAACAATCCATATGATCATGTATCTTCAAATTGACTCCACAAATCTGATATCCATAACATGAGCATAACCAACCAAGGTAACATCTCTTTCATGAACCAAGTGCTAACATTTTGTGATCAAACTGATCAAACAAGCCCTCTCATAAACATGATGATAAGCAATAAAGTCCTGATCAAATACCACACACAATGTGAACCAAAGAAGCCTTCTCATAAACATGATGATAAACAATAAACCTGATTGAAAACCAAATCATACTCAACCTGTCATATAATGTCAAATCATAACATTGCATCATACCTCCTCCTGATGGAACCTTATCATTACAACTTTGTCATGCTTGAAGATATTCTGATTGAAGACCACATCTATGAAGATCAAGAATATAAGTCCAACACAAACAAGTCCTCTTGTGAACACAAAAACATAACCTAAGCATCTTGAGAACACACTACACCTTGACATCATCCTGCAAACAATATCAAGACATCTTAATCAAGCACATTCTTGATGAACCTTTTTGACATCAATGACAACTTGTTTCCATCACCCCATACCTTGGTTTCTTTTATAGAATCATCTCCTTCATACAGTTTATTCAACTTTTCCCAAACCTCATGTGTAATTTCTAGATCCATGACTTTTATCAATTCAGTGTTAGACAAAGCACTTAACATGGCATCTCTAGATTTTATATTTAACTCATATTCTTTGATTTCATCTTCAGTTGACAAACCATTTTGAAGCATGGTATATTTTGATTCTACATCTTTCCACACTTTATAACCTGGACAAAGGAGATGGCTTTTCATTCATACCTTCCAAAGAACATAATTTGTTCCATCAAACTGTGGTGCTTCCTTTTTAAAAGACATCCTAGCTCTTCCTCAAGCTATTAGGCTTTCTTCCAAGGAACTTGGCTCTGATACCAATTGTTGAAACGCATAGGACAACTAAGAGGGGGGGTGAATCAATTGTCACAAAAACTTAACTTCATATGAATATAAAACCATCAACTACTTAATCACTGATAATCAGATTTAATCATGAAAGCATGAAACCATAGACTTAATCACAATCACACACCCAACATAGTAGACACCAGATTTTTATGTGGAAAACCCTAAAAGGGAAAAACCATGGTGGGTGTTAGCCCACAAAAATATATGAGTTATAACAATACCAAAAAATAGAGGCTCACTGCTTATAGGGCTCACTGCCTAAATTGCTCACTGCAAAGAATAGCTCACTGCCAAGAATGACTCACTACCAAGGAGTGGCTCATTGCCAAAACTATGAACTAATTAAGTAGCATCTACTCCATGCCTAGGTTTAGTTCCATTGAAGCACAATATAACTTCTTTGCTCTACTCTTTTACACCTTCGCACTTATCTATTCATTTTCACACACTCTCATGCTTTTTCACAATTTATTATTTGTCCTTATACAAGTCTTCAACCTTGGAATGTACATCAAGGTTAGAAATACATTCATTAACCATTAGAACAATCTCCAAGGTTAGCATTACAAAAACATACATAGAAATAGGTCTGGACCTAAACTGAAATTTGCTAAGGGAAAGATGTAAAGATGTATGCTGATCATGCCACACCTTAGCTAGGACTCAAACACAATTCTTCATGCCATGACACGCTTCCACAATCTTCAAGGCATCTCCACAATTAGTGAAATCAACCAAGTCAGCCAAGACTGGTGAGAACACTAGGTCTTCTAAGAACATTCTTCATTCACAATCCAACTTTCTCTTTGCAGACCAATCCAAGGGTAGGTACATGATCAAGAGACATCCACAAGCACATTAAAATCATCAAGAAACAACTGCACAACTTTTAACCACTCTGTGAAGAGTATTCTTCAAACTAAAGCACATAAACAAAAAAAACAACTACTGTCATAAGGAAAAGATCACTTGCGGACCACCAAATCATGAACCATTGAAGTTGAAGGCACTTAACATCATCTTAGACTTAACTCTAGAACCACAGATAGAAATACTTCAATGCGGAGGAATGTGGAGCATAACACTTTCTCCCTGTCAACACCAAACATATAGGAAAAGCACTTTTCACTCTGGCGAACATAACTCACTCAAATCTTCATACCAAAGGCTCAAACTTTGAATATAACATCTTCAGATAGACTTCTAAATAACTTCTAATCCGCAGATAAAGATATTCATCCTATAGGAAATGTGGAGCAATCTTCTAGACTATTATTCTGTATGCAATACACTGTTTTCACTATAACTCACTATTTCTACCGGAGGAGCTAATTCTCAATGTGCTCAACATCAAGATCACTTACATAAGTGAATACAAAGCATCTCACTTATTACAAGAAAGAAACAAAATAAGAGCACAATTGACACCAATGACTACACAAATATGTTAACATCAATGACAACACCGATTAGGCACATACTTGCAACAGCTCTATCTCAAATGCATTTCTTGATTCAAACCTCCTTTTAATTTTGCAAGGACCAAACTTCTTCATATTTAGTTTATTATATGGTTTGACTGGAAATATTTCCTTTGTGAGGTAAACCATTACTTCATCTCCCACTATAAAATATTTATGTCTTCTTCTTTGTTAGTTGCTTTCTTATACTTATCATTCATCTCCTCCAAGTGCCTTTGCATGCACCTTCTTCATGTGTTTTGAAAACTCCTCTGCCTCCACACTCCTCTTGTCTTCTTTACTGATGTCCCTTAGCTTAATACATTCTTTAGACTACTACCATTTACAATCTAAAATGTTGTCATTCTAGTACTCCTATTCACTAAATTATTGTATGCAAATTTTGCTTATGATAAGACCCTATCCAAATTCCCTACCTTCTCTCCAACCAAGCATCTTAGTAAGCTTCCTAAGCTCATGTTCACTACTTTCATTTTCCCATTGGTCTACAAATGGTATGCTGAGCTAAACTTTAATTCTATTTTCATTTTCTTCGATAAGGTCCTCCAAAATCACCCCACAAACTTAGTGTCTCTTTCTAAAACTATGCACTTTAGCAAACCATGCAATCTTACCACTTCTCAGAAAACCCAATTAGCTATGTGTATGGCATCTTTGTTTTTCTTACATGGAATGAAATGCACCATATTAGAAAACCTATCCACTACTTAGACCATGATTGAATCATTTCCTCTTTGTGTCCTTGGTAGTCGTAATAAAAAATCCATACTTATGTCCTCCCACATCTTTTGTGACACTAGAAGTGGCTGATATAGCCCAACATTCTAACTATTTCCTTTCGTAACCTAGCAAGTCCTACAACCTTGAATGAATTTTCTCACATCCTTGTATATTTGTGGCCAAAAAATAACTCTCACTAATTGAGGAAACTATCTTATCTATCCCAAAATGTCCATCCAAACCTCTACAATGCTTATCTTTGATTAGATTCTCCCTCATGGAACTTCTTGGTATACATAATTGGCTTCCTTTGAATAACATCTCATTTTGGATCAAATAGGCTTTAACCATTTACTCCTATCCATGCTTACCAGATCTCTATACGCCTTCCATGCCTTTGCAAAATTAGGATCTTCTTCATACAATTTTTTTAGATTCTCAAAACTAACTTGCTCTACTCTCATTTCTGTTAGCAAGTTTTTCCTTCTACTTAATGCATTAGTGACCTTTTTTGACTTCCCGCTCCTATGTTTTAACATAAAAGTGTAACTCTAAATGAATTCTACCCACCACATATCCCTTTGGTTTAATTTGCTTTGATTATTCAAGTATTGCAATGCGTGATGATCAATGTACAAAATAAATTCCTTTAGTAATAGGTAATCCCTCCACTTCTTCAATGCTTGTACTATGGCATAAAATTCTTGGTCATAGACTGAATACTACCTTCTGGCATCATTCAAAATTTCACTAAATTATGCTACTAGCCTCCCTTCTTAGCTCAGTACTGCTGTAATTGCATTCCCACTTGTGTCACAATCAACTTAGAATATCTTATTGAATCAGGTAGGGAAAACACTATTTGTTCTATTACTTTCTTCTTTAGTAATTCAAAGCTCCTATCAGCTCTTCTAGTCCACATGAATTCCTTGTTGTCCCCTCTCATTGTCTTAGTGAATGGTGTACAAATGCTACTAAAATCTTTAATGAGCTTCTTATAGAAACTAGTCAATCCATGAAAAGATCTCACTTCCCCTAAATTTACTAGTGTAGGCCACTCCACAATGGCTTTGACTTTCTCCAGGTCCATCAAACCTTCAGCTAATATCACAAACCCTAAATATAGTAATTCTTCCTTCATAAAGCTACACTATTTCAAATTTATCAGCAACTTTTCTTTTCTCAACCTCTTAGTATGTGTTTGATGTGCTCTAGGTGTTCCTCTTTAGTCTTACTAAAAATTAGAATTTCATCCAAATAAAGTATCACAAACTTACCCAAAAACTTCCTCAACACTTCATTCATCAATTGTATAATTGTACTTAACACATTGGTCTATCCAAAAGGAATAACTAGCCACTCATACAACCCTTCATTGGTTTTGAAAGCTATCTTCCATTCATCCCCTTCTCTTATCCTAATTTGGTGATAACCACTCTTTAAGTCAACCTTGGTGAAGTAATTTGCTCCACTTAGACAGTCCATAATATCATCCATACTCAGTAATGGGAACCTATATCTTACAATGATCTTATTAATTTATTTGTAGTCAATACACGTTCTCCACTCACCATCCTTCTTGGGTGCTAGTACTACTAGTACCACACATGGGCTCAAACTCTCATTGATCAAGCCCTTCCTTAATAACTCTTACACCTTCCTATTTAGTTCCTCATTTTCTATTGGCATCATCCTATGTGATTCTTTATTTGGCATGATTTCTCCCATAATTAGATCCATGTGGTGATTGATACTCCTTTCTGGTGGCAACCCTTCTAGCATGCTGTTTGATATGATGTCCTTGTACTCTGTCAACAATTTTGAGATCCCTTGTAATGCTTCCTTGTCAATTACCGTGGTGTTCTCTACATCTACAATGCTACACACCTTGGGAATTAATGAAAAAAGACATTCTCAGGCCTTAGTACATCCAAGAATTTCCTTCCATCTACCGAACATATCCTGGCAGTAGCATCAATCTATGCCTCTTGCCATCTCTTGTTATATATTATATGTGTTTTCTCTTCCATCATGTATATCATGTCAGTCAAACTGTCATGGCCTCTCCAATAGTAGATGACACACATCCATTGGCATTATGTCACATAATACTTCATCATGTACCCTCCTATCATGAATTTAACCCAACACTTCTCGTTGACTATTACATTATGATCCTTTTGTAACGAAGTGATCATATAAGGGCTTAGATATTTTTGTCTCTTCAAGTTTAAATTTTAACCATTTCCTTTGATACTACATTATTTGGATACTCCCACTATTAATAATAAATTTACAACACTTCTCTCTAGGTTTTCATCTAGTTCTAAACATGTTCTTCCTTTGCACTGATCCTTCTTCCTCATGGCACTTCAACAAATCCCTCCTCATCATTAGTGATTCTCCATGTCTAGGGTCATCATATGACTCATATTCAATCTCTGAGGTTTTTCTTCCCCAAATGTAGCGCTAGGACCACCTTCTAGCCACTTTCCTTGACCTTGAAAACATTCAAACACTCTATGCCCCTTTTCTCTACACTTGAAACATGTTCCCCTAAAAAGGTCTTTTCTCATTCCACCTGTATCATCATCTTCCTCTTTGGTACCCATATCTATGGTATACATCACCTTCTCCTTTTCTTTGTGGTGATAACTACCATCTTCTTGGCTTTTTCTCTTAGTATCACAACTTCTATCTTCATTGTAGTAAGTACCACCATCTCTGTGGTAGAAATTGTTTGTTCTCCTATCTTCTTGGTAGGATCGTCTATCACTACACCATGATCTAGACTAGGGTCTCTCCTCTTTTCCTCTCTATCAATTTTCTTAGTTCTCAAACATCTTGTTCAACTTGTCTTCTACATTCATAAGAAATTGGTATGCTTCCTCTATGGTGTTGAACCTCACCAAACTTAGCTCCTCTTGGATACTTTCTCTCAATCAATTGATTTATCTTGCAACTTTCTATTTTCTTATCTCACTATGCCTTGTCCTAGTAATCAACTTATGAAATTCTTCAGTGTACTCCTTCACAGTCTTATCCCTTTGTCTTAGGCTCTATAACTTCTTCAGTAATTCCAGCTCATAGTCTATTGGTTTGAATTCCCTCTTCAATTTTTCAACCATCCTATCCCATTTTGTTATCATCTCTTTTCCACTCCTATTCATTTCTAGTTTCACTTTCTTCCACCAAATAGTAGCATGTCCCTTTAACTTGGTCTTTGTAAACCTAACCAATTTAGGGTCTTCAATTTTCTCATATTCAAAATACTCATCTAGCTCATTTATATAATCAATCAATTCCTTAAGGTTCAAATTACCACAATAGTTATAAATCTCCATCCAAGGTCTCTTATCAATTATTGAAATAGCCTTTAACACCTTCACCTACTATGATTCTTCTTCTTGGTCCTCCAAATCTTGCACATCTTCTCGAGAATCTTCATCAACATTTCTCTCATCATGTCCCTTAGGCTTTAACCCCTTTTTCTATCCTCCTCCAAAGCTTCCAATCAAATTTCATTATCCCTTACCTCTTTCAACACTTCATCCAACTTTTTGACAATGTTAACAACTCCCTAAGCCCTTTGTGGCAGCATCCTTCCTAGGGTCTAGTGTAAACTACCTCAGGTTGGTGGTCTATTTATAATCATTCCTTGCAACTACCTCTCCTCGATGATCTATTGAAAAGCTTCTTATAGGATGCCTCAATTTTTGTAGTTTGTTCACAAGATAAACAATCAAAACATCAATTATCCTCCTCAAGATTTAAACCTTACACTTTGATACAACTTGATGTAGTCATGGGAAGATGATCCATTGAAGGACAATCCAACCATGCAGCAAACAAAACACACATAGTTCTCACAAAAACACTTACTAGAATAGCAACTTGATCCTTTATTGAATATAAACTATAAATCATTACAATTGGCTATAATGGGTAGCCCTATCTATTTATTCACTAATATGGAAAATACTACATGCAAAAAAACTTAATAGATTTAGTGACATCTAGAACTTCACTTTCAAACTCCATTCTAATTTTTCATCCTCATGTTCATGCTCGAACCTCCAACTCCCCCTTCACTCCTTTTTAATTATTCTTGATTGATCTTGAATGATTGTGAATAAAATATATATAGTGATCTCAAACTTCCAAAATTATTTAAGTTGACTACAAGGTAGTGCAAAGCTCAATATTCTATGAAATGTGTGGTTAGCTAGGAAAACTAATTCTTCAAAAATGCTAAAGGAAACTAAAAGTAAATTTATGGTGCTTGATGGATGCTCTCAGGTAGGGCCTATGAATCTTCACATGTGCTCTTTGATTAGTGCCACAAATGTCAAATGATTTAATGCCAATGATAAATTTGTAATAGTGATAGTCTAATAGTCTAGTGTAAGTCTACGAACTAAGTTGGGATTTTATATGCATCTGATTATCCTCAAACATGGATATAACATCAGAATCCCTCTATAAAGTATTATCTCAAAACCACAACATGTCAAAGTAAAATGTAGAAAAGTGCAATGACTTCTTCTATAAGTAATCAGTAAATGAAAACATGTAAACAAACAAACAAGGTGAAAGAAAATATTTTGGCCATGCAAGGTTTCTCTATTCCCTAGGGATACTCCTACATAGATTTTGCACCATATTAGGATTCAAGTTTCATTTGCACATTGTATTATGTGAAATGAAAAAACAACCCTAGACACTAACCCTAAGGACTACTTTAGGCTTTTAAAATCATTTATAGTTTGCATGTCTACAAAGTGTAAAGGAACCATGGTTCCCAACTTAGAACAAAATCAAACTTTAGAAACCATTTATAGTTTACACATCTACAAAGTGCAAATTAACTCTGAACTCTTAGACCTCTTGTGACCTTAGAATCTAGAAATTGATTACAACTTGCACCATGAAAAGTGCAATGGGATTCTAAATTCTAGACTTTCCATACTTTAGGTTTTGGGGACCGACTACAACTAGAAATTTGGACTGGTAAACCTAATTTGCATGCATTTTGGACTACATTTCTAATTTTAAAAAATAGAGTTAAAAGGCAACTAAGGCATAAATATAGGAAGGTTTTTTTTTCCTCACTCAATGAGGCATAACTTCCTTAAATTTTGTGCTATTAGAAAATGGTTTGGGTCAAATGTTTGTGGGATCATGGGCTCCAACTCAACAACACAAGGACTTCCCAAGAGGCATAATTCCCTAGGAACAAGGAGAAAAGTGATTCTTGCTTATAAAACTAATGGAAAGCAACAAGATAAGTACTTAACCTATCTACTCAAGATGTACATCTAGCATTACTCATTCATAACATAGATACAAAGTTTCATGAATTAAACCAACATTCCTATATAATGATTTAACATAACAACATGATAACACCCTCACAAGATGAGGTGTGAAATTATACAAAATGATACCAATAATTTATTGCAATAAATGGGTCTCATACCAAATATGGATAGATCATAACCCACAAAAATAAATTAAATCAAGTACAACTATGCACTTATTACAAAGGTCTCGTAAACCCAATTTACAATGATTACAATATTACAACAATTAAGAGATACAAATGCAATAATTGTTAGAGTCCAACACACCCTCCAATGAGCATTCTCCAATCTTGACCATCCCTATTAGTGGTTTATCACCACCCAACCATGTAGTACCCTTAAGCCTACCCCAATGTGCTAGGAGATGGTTGAATTGGGTAAAAGCACACTCACATAAATAGAATACATGGCATTACTCATGCTAACAAAAAACATACATCACATGTGACAAATTTTTATAGTTACACATATATAAACTACACCATATCTACATGCATGTACAAGGATACAAGTAATCTCATAAGCATGTGTAAATGATCACAATTCATGTCAAATACAAATTTTGATGATAAGGAAGGATGAGAATTGTAGAGATAAGACACAAAGTGTCAACGTAGTAGCAATATGGCTATACAAATTTTGTGACATTCACCAACTGCTAGAGTTGTTACATGCCCTTCACAACTAGATCAAACCTTTGTGAGAATTCAAATCATTGATTAATATTTTATTATCCCAATGTGTATTATATTATCACTTAATTAAAAACTTTCCTTACCATCTCTAGTGATCCCTTGTATCACAGAAGCAATGAGAACCCTTTCCTTTCCTACTCTATATCCTAATCCTAACAATCCAATGGTCCAAATTTACAATTTGGACATGGCATAAAAATCAATACAACAATTTTCGTGACATCAAGCTAAAAGATGCAAAACTCCAAACCATGAAGGAGACTAATCATACCACAAATTAAAGCATCTACTTAAGATCTAAAATCGAATTTTCCTATTTCAAAATGATAAAAACATAAAATATCCCCAATTTGTCCATTAATGGATTTGGAATTCAACCTTAGTTTTCTAACTTTTGAATTAAAATAATGTTTAAATTTCAAGAGTTCTATTTTGCTTCAAAAATACACAATAACACTATATTGCAATCAATTTTTCCAAATCTTAAGAAACATGGACTTTAGAATTTTTTTTGATAGCTTGGCCTCAAAATACATATTTTCATAATTTAATAAAATACAAAATTAAATTACAAATTAAAATCTAAAATATTTCTATAGAATGATGCCATATGCCTCCACCTAGTTAAGAAAACTACCTTTATTTTAAATACAAATTAATTAAGAAAACTACCTTATTTCTCAATTTCAAGACAATGGAGGAGAGGCTCTTTTCATGACACACACCTCAAGAAATCATTTCCTCTCACAAGCAATCACCAAGCTCAATCCAAATTCATTCTAAGGAATCTAAGATTCCACATCACCCATTTGCAAAATTAACTTTTTAGAATGAAGGAGAGAGATGGCTTTACAAAATTCCCAAGAGCCAGTAACTAAAAAATAAGCCTTTTCTTCCTTTTTCATAATTCCCTAAACCCCTTTTACCTTTTTCCTCCATTCCCCACTTGCATGATATTTCAAAGATGTCTTTTTGAAAATTAGATATTTCCAAAAGTATTTTCCACACCCATTATTTAAAATAAATCTAATGCATTCCAATATCTCAATAAATAATATTTTCCAATAACATTTAAACTATAACACAATTATATTTTCCTTAAGCAAATTATTCAAATTCTAAAAATCAATTAAAAACTCTTTAATTTTTTCACCTAAATTAATAGAATACCATAGGCCTTTTCCCAATAAAGCACAACTATTATTTTTTCGAAGCAAGCATTAAATATTCTACAATACAAAAACACATATTTTTTAAATTCAATGTAAAAGATAAATAAACACACATAAAGGACTCAGACACACTTTATAGGTTTCCACAGTATGTGGACTTCAAAATCACCACTAATTTAAGTCTAGGTTACACAGGGATTCACAAGGCTCATCTCACAATCAAACCAAGTGTGATAGAGGTTGACACACACCTATTTTACCTAAAAATGACCATATCCAATATAACCACCATTGGGGATGTAACTATGTACCTACACACTTAGGTCAAATATTAAGCATACATGCTCCATAGAATAATAGCCCAAGCAACATAATCCACCCGACATGATATGAAATTGTGTTATAATTAAAAAAATCCTTTTCTTCCCTTTACATAATTCTCTAAACCCCTTTTACCTTTTTCCTCCATTTCCCACTTGCATATTTCAAAGATGTATTTTTGAAAATTACATATTTCCAAAAGTATTTTCCACACCCATTATTTAAAATAAAGCTAATGCATTCCAATAGATCAATAATTAATATTCTACAATAACATTTCAACTATAATACAATTTTGTTTTTCTTAAGAAAATTATTCTAATCCCAAAAAGCAAATAAATTATCTTTAATTTTCTTTTCACCTAAAATAATAAAATATCATACGCCTTTTTCCACTAAAGCACAATTATTATCTTTTCGATGTAAGCATTAAGTATTCTAAATACAAAAATCAAATATTTTGAAATAAATTTAAATGCAATGCAAAAGATAAAATAAACACACTAAAAGGAATCATACACACTTTATAGGTTTCCAAAACTTGTGGACTCTAGAATCACCACTAATTCAGATCCAAGTTACACAGGGATTCACAAGTCTCATCTCACACTCAAACCAAGTGAGATAGAGGTTGAGACACACATGTTTTACCCAAATATGACCATCTCCAATATAACCACCATTGGGGAAATAACCATGTACCTAGACACTTAGATCAAATATCAAGTGTACTTGCTCCACAGAATAATAGTCAAAGCAACATAATTGGTGCCTAACATGATATAAATTATAAAATGATATAAAATCATCACATTTAGTTGTAAATCATTGTAAATTATCATAATCTAGAAACAAGATGCACAATAAACAATAATTCCATAATGTTGAATAGATATACTAATCATAATTATATCGAATATGGTGAAAATAGTGAAGTTGAAACACTATAATGATCTAAACATTTAAAGGCACAACATATACATCCCATAATACATAGTTAGAAATCCAATACCAATATAAAACCTCATTGAAAATCCATTGATGATCATACAAAATATTTCCACAAAAGCATCCACAATACACCATCAAAACACCTCAGTGGTACAATTGGCCTCATCAAAAAGTTTGGTGCAATGGATCATAACACATGAATCACATAATACACTGATAAAATACTTGATATAACATATCATAAAATCAAAAAGCACATAAGGAAGACACACTAGTGGGCATTACAGTCTAGAGGAAATTAATAATAGTGTACTACCATGGGGAAACCATAAGGTATACTTCTTGGAGTAATAATGATCATCATGACCATGAGGTAATCCCTACAAACATAGTCATAAAAGAGTATCCTCAAAAGGAGAAAAGATCTATAAAATTATGTGATCTTGTAAAGAACAATATGTAGGAATACAAAAGGCATCATCATGTGACAACCATGTATAATGATAGGAAGCAAAGTAGTCCCTAATGTTTCCCACAATTAGTGTAAAGAACCAATAATAAGAGCGCTAAATGCTAGACAAGGAACCTTGTAAGCATAAAAACATGTAAGATGTTGAATTATGATAAGCATCAATAAAGTAATCATCATAATCATATTAACTAAGAAATAATCACCAGTAGCATAAAAATGTGAGTCATAAGATATATAAATGTGGTACTTAGTAAAGGAAATTATAATCAACATAAGATAAAATCATGTGAATGTAATCATGTTACAAGTATGTAAGTATAGATGGAAAAGGGTGAGGAAGTGCTCCCAATGTTCCCCCCAATGGACAAGGTACCTAAGCAAGAGACATATAGAAATAGATCCCTGGAGTTATAATTGGTTAAATAATCCTTTTTCATCTATACTTGTAAAATAATCTCAATATTTGTGTCAACATTGGAAACTTAGTAACAAAGATGTGAAAATTATATTCATGATAATAGTTTGAACATAAAATTCCCCTATAAGTGAAACCATCAAGAGTAATAATTACACAAATGCATAATATTAACAACTTTTTCTCATCAATGGTGGTCAAACAAAATGCTCATCTAGCATACTTGGAAGTATTAATTAAGGGTCTTAAGTTCCAAGTGGGTTTAAATTTTCCTATTAACTCATCTTTAGCATTTGAATATTTTGGGTTGGCCTAGAGGACCAAATCACCAATTTAAAAATTGATTTGAATGATTCCTTTATTATATGTCCTTTTAACTATCTCTACTATACTTAAAGAGAATATCTAATTATACATGAACTCAAAATTCATCAAGTGTTTCAATCTCCTAATATGATCTATGTAGTATCATCAATAATGCCACAAAGGGATACTCGCGAAGATTAAATCTCTAGTTCAAGATGCATAATGGCCTTGGTACAATAAACTAGAATAAATAAAGAGTGTACCCAATAGGAGTACAAATTCTAGTGTGATAAGCCCATAAAGTAGGTACAAGCTGTGTATGTCAATTCTAGTGCCATGTTTATCCAGTATTTTTCTTAAAATTTGTTCAAGTATTTTCTTCATAGCTTCTACTTCACCATTATACTATGGGTAGTAAAGAGAAACAAATCTTTGTTGAATCTGAAACTTGTTTAAGGACTTCTTTACTTCACTATTTTTAAAATGATGTACAATTATCTATAATAACAGCTAAAGGTAATATGAATATAGAAATGATATTTTCCATAAGAAACACACATATGTTAGAATTTGTGGTGGACTTAAGGGGAACAACCTCAACCCACTTTGTAAAGTGATGTATAGTAATAATAATTAAGTGTGCCAATGTGAATAAGATAGGCAATATTAGCCACCAAATCTAACCCTTGTATAGAAAATGGCTAGGGAGAAGTAAACAAATGGAGCTCATGAGAAAGTGCACATTTTAGATTGCTATGTGTTTGAGGCATAGGAAATTTCTTAACAAAAACATGTATGAATATTTTTCCATTTTGCTTCAACATTTGTAATAATTTTTGAACCAATAATTTAGTTACGTCAACACCACATATGCCTCCATGAGCCTCTTAAAGAGAAATAGATTTTCCATAAACATCTAAGCATCTGAGTAGTAAATCATTATACTGACATCGATAGAGTACCCCCATGATAATTATTTATTTTTAGCAACATCTTTATTCAAATGTAAATGCAAGAATTTATAAAACAATTGAGGGGAAATGCCTTGGAGTCTAAGTGTAAATAACATGGAACCATTGTTAAAGTAACATGAACATGTAAATCACTATCCTAAATAGTTGGTTGTCATAGTCCATGGATTTAAGTAATGTGAAATGAGGAGTACCATCATCAATACTCATAAGTGATGTTACACTAGCCATAGCATTGGTGTGTCTATTATCTTTCTAAGGAATAACATCAAAAGTAAAATGGTCAAAAAACAATAATTTTACTGCTAACTCATGATACTATGCCAATTAAGAATCCTTAGTTTGATAATCACTTGTAATTTATCTAACCACTAATTGTGTGACACCATGGATATCAATATATTTAACATTTAAGGAAAGGATGGCCCAAAGACCTATCATCAACACCTCATATTCAACAATGTTATTAGTGTATGACAAGTCGACATGAAAATACAATGGAATCAAATCTCTCATACGAGGGATTAAAATCACCCCCACTTTGAAACCAATTATGCATCTAGAACAATCAAAGAATGTAGTCCAAGGAGAAGAAGAATCAATATGCAAAATAGGCTCAATAAGAAAAGGTGTATCAATAGTTGCATAAGCATTACACAATACCTCAACTTAATAATGATCAACCACTACTTGACATTTGAAGGAATTGTGTAAGATAATTTTCAAATCAAATTCCATGAGTAACATAACCTATCATGTTGGTCGACAAGAAAGATTAAATTTAGAAAGAATGTATTTTAGATGACCAAATTTAACAATTAAATGTGTCTTAGAATGTAATATAATTTTTTTTGAAAAATAAACCACTACTAAACATGGCTTAGCCATAGGATTATACTTTGTCTCATAATCTAACAATGTATAAATGATATATAAACATGTTATTGAGTAGTACTAGGATGGGTAACCTCCCAGAAAGTCCTGATGCTTCACCCTTGTGAGCTTCACCTAGATGTAATGAGAGTTTAGTGGACCATTAATGGTCATGAGAGATGGGTTCTTGTGAACCACTACTCAAGAAATATGGGTCAATGAGATTGACTCAAAAATATGCATTTAAATCTAGATAAACTATCACATAATAATAAACATGTTCTTTTCCATTCTCATCATTCTTTTCTAGCAAGCCTTCAATATTTAGTTTTGTATTAGAATATATATAAGTAAAGGCTCACCATGTCTAACAAGCATAAGTACTAGTGGAAGCATCAAATATAGTTTCATCTCTTCAAAGGCCTTTTTAAAATCCTCATTCCATTCAAATTTAATATCTTTCTTTGAAATCTTGGTAAAGAGTAAAGTTTCATCCACCAACTATAAAATAAAACATCTTATATTTTGGATCTTATCTTGTAGACTACATAGCTACATAAGACTTTGAGGTTGAGGCATGTGAACAATAGCATCAATATTCTTAACTTCAACCTCAATACTTCACTTTGATGTAATGAAGCCTAATAATTTACCATAATCTACACAAAATATACATTAATTTACATTAAAGAAAAAATGATACTACCTCAAATGCTAAAAAATAATCCTCAAATATTTTAAAGATGATCCTTTATTTTATTAGACTTGCCTAATATATCATCAACATAATCCTCTAAAATATCATTCATCAAATCATAAAAGAAGAGCACCATAGCAAGCTAATAAGTGTAACATATAAAAGAAAACTTTTCTTTGTTTAAGTGTGTGTTTTTTACTAAGCCAAATGAATGAAATTTAACATGTATTATAAATCCCCTAATTAGATGTAATTCAAGCACACTTTGAGTTGGGGCTAACTATTCAACAAGACTAGGAACTTGGAAACACAAGTTTTGGAAATAAGAACAATATATTTTAAACTAGGATCAATTGACAAAGAATAATGAAAATGAGGTTCAAGGTGCACTTGTAGAAGAATATTGTAGCTAGAAACAAGCCTAGAAGGATACATGATCTCATTCATAGATTTTACATGATCTCATGCTTGCATAGATCATGGAGAACACATTGATCCCAACCCCAAAACAACCCTACACATCATGTTTTTATTTTGGCTCATGATTGTATAGATTATGGGAGCCACACTAGTTCTAACTCCATAACAACCCTATACATCATGATTCCTTTCTTTTTATCAATCTTGCATGGTCATATGTTGGAGAGAACTCTATAACAACCCCAAAACTCCATTTCCAAACTCATATTTCACACATTGTTTGCTTTTATGCTTAATGCATTTTATGCTTAGTAAAATGAAAATGTTTGATGATTATGATTTAATAACTAATGTACTTCTACAAGTTCTATTAATGATTTAGCTATGTAAGATTAGAGATATTTCTCTAAAATAATACAAATAAACCATGATGCATCATTCTACCAAGTACCCAGAAATCTGCTTGCTTATTTTAGTTACTTCTTTCATTGCTTTATCATGCATGATTCATGTATCTCACATACATGCCAAAGTGGGGGAAAATATAAAGGATAACAAAACATACCTTACCCTTTTACCCATTTGTTATACACTCACCTTTGGTCTTGTTGTAAATGGAAAGTACAAAGCTCAATTTGTCATAATTTATGCATACATTTACTCAAATCTAATGCCTCAAATGACCCAAAACAACTCTCACTATAGCTATTCATGTGCTCTAGACTTGACTATGAGTGTTGGAAAAGAACATTCCAATAACCTTGTCCTCCTAATTCAAACCTCTTTTTTTGCATTTCTGAATTGACCCTTTCAAATTTAATTTGACTATTACCCATCAACTTGCATGCCAAATACTTTGAGTTTAGTTTTAAGGATGTTGTATTTAAGGACAAGTATTAGTTCATTAGTTCATCCATTCATTATGTATCATTGAATCAATAGTTCAGGTCTCATTCACATTACATAACATAGAGACTACAATCATAACATCATTATTGCAACATAAATAAATAACACACTATTGATTCATTATCTAGGAATCCTTCATTTTTCTTGGCATGTATTTGATTTTGTTCATTAGTAACAAGGATTGACTAGTTACCAAGGATTTAAATGATAATTTCCCTCTACACATTAGAAATCTTCCCAAGGTCCTCAACAACACCCATCTTTAGATATAACGGTGCGTGATGAGTGCACAATTATACTGAGAGGGGGGTGAACTGGTATAATACAATCTTTTACTTTTTCAAACTAACATCCATGATAATATTAATTGCACAACGTCATTCACTTAAGATCTAACAATTATGTAACACAGGATGAACACATGATTTACGTAAAAACCCTTATGAGAGAAAACCACGGAAAAATATTTCTTATACATATACCTCTCTTACACACTTTGTAGGCACCAACCTGTAGGAGACATCAAACCCCTCTTATACAATTTGTGAGCACCAATCCACTAGACACATCAATCCCTACTTGTAGAATTCATGAGCACCAACCCACTAGAGACACGAATCCCCACAACTGAGCACCAACCCAGTACGAGACACCAATCTCTTGTCAAGGCACCAAACTTCTATTGAACAAGATTACTATCTTCTTTTCAATGTCCTTTTTGATGGATGATGAACAATCACACTCAATTCTATAGGTTCTCCTCTTCAAATCTGCCTTTACTCTTCTCTATAAGTTTGTCATAAATCTCTCCTTTATATCTACACAATCTTCTCCTCTACCTCTACACAATCTTCTCCTCTACCTCTGTACTATCTTCTCCTTTATCTCTACACAGTCTTCTCCTTTATCTCTGCACTATCTTCTCCTTTATCTTTGTATGGATTTCTTTTATATCTGCATTAACACCCTCCTTTATATCTGCATAATCTCCTTCTATATCAACATAATCTTCTTCTCTTTTATCTTCCTCTAACTCCACATATGCAGATATGAAAGTGTCTTATTGATATACTCTTTATTATTTACACTTCCACTCACACTATCGACAACACATCACAAATGCCTTTTATATCATCTTGTAGGGCAACGATCCCATTAATGGATGCAATCTTTTGTTAAGAAGACAACCCTTGTTTAAACATGCAACTCTTCACAACAAAACACACTCCATCCAAAGTCACACCTCTCCATAAATACCTTTTAGTAGGACAATTTTTTCCTTTTGTGGGAGTGCTCTCCCTCAACATAGTTAGCCACAACTAAAATAAATTCAAGTTGTCTCTTAATTACCATTTCTCATTCTTTTAATATAGTTACTCCACTAATCTCTTAGTCAGCCACTTCTAAGATATATTTGATGTCCTTTGATCACTCTTCTCAAACTAATCACTCTCACTAAATGCTATTTATTAAACTTTAAAATCCCAATTTTGGAGCTAACAAAGGAGTCAAGAAGGCCTTACTAAAGATAGTTTAAATCTTTAATTTAAACTTATATCTTTGGTGCTTAGGGAAATCATTGGTTTTCATATAATTTTAAATGCTTTCATTTAACCTTCCTTTTATGTCTTTGTCTTCATAAATTCAGCCCATATAATATCATTTTTATTTCTCTTCCATAGTAGGCCTTATTCTCATAAACCATTTTTAAACTTCAATATTCATTAAATTAGTCAGCATAGTATCCATAAATATTCTTTATCAACCTTGTATCTCTACTCAACAGCTGATCCAATTTGCCTTATTAAACCGATTCAACTTACCTTAGATATGCCATTGAATGTAATCCGATGATGATGATTCCATCTTGCATTCAATGATATCTTTGACATCAATGACAACCATTTACTATACTCTCATCTATTCATCAATGATAACGATAATGAATACCTTCTTGACATCAATGACAACATTTCCAACAATCTCCCTCTTTGTCATTGATGGAAACCTCAAATAGAAGTGATATGTGAATACAATAGGATACTCTCTCTTTCTACATTGCTCCCCCTTTCTTCATTGTTCCTCCTTTCTTTATTTCTCCCCCTTTGACATCAATGGCAAAGGGGAGTAGCATACTTCTTTCCCTCATGATGTGATTCTCATTTTTCTATGATGCTCCCCTTGTCTATAGAACTCCCCCTATCTGTAAAGCTCCTTATTGGCATAAACATCATTCTTCCTTTCCCTTGTTGTAACTCTCCACCTTTCTATAAATCTTCCCCTTTTACATAAATGGTAAAAGGATGTTCATTATACTTCCATCCATGTCTTCTATGGTATTATTACATCAATAGGAACCCTTTTAATGTGAATTCAAACATAATCATCAACAAAACTATCCGACTTTCCATTATCAATTTCTTTTGCTTTTGCGAACACATGCTTGTGTGTTCTAGTAAAATTGTCAAATGCAAATATATGAGCATACTCTTCAGGCAAAGAATTATTTGGATCATTCTCATCCTTCTGTCAGGCTTTTGGAAATCTCTCTCATCAAGTTTAGTCTTACAAACATCTCCACCACTTTCTTCTTCATATATTCTCGCACCATAAAAAGTTGAAGCTCTGTGATCCTCATTACTACTCTCTCACCCATAGCATATTTATCTTTTATCATGATTTCTTCCTTCTCTCATTGTCTCAAGGCTTCTAGGCTCTCTATCATATTAACATCAATCCTCCTTCACTTTATTATATGGTAACTTTATAATATGTAGTCTGCTACTACCATATCATTCTCTTTTCTTATCTCCCCCCTTTTAATCAATGACAACAAAATGCTCATATAGAATATGCATCAGCTGATCTCTATCTTGAATTGTCTCCAAGGAGCTAAAAGATATAGCAATGGTTACCTCCCCTTGAATTTGTGCTTCTTTTGACTCAAGAGAATTTCTTTCTCAACTTTTGTGTAGACTAACACCACTTGTACAACTCTGCATGCGACCTCCAAGGTTCAAATTTATCTTCGTGTCCTCTAAGGAACATCCTTCTTAAATGAGTTGTAGTCATCCTCTCTTCTCTAACCTTTGTTTATGTGTCACTTTAGGTGGCATGCTTCTTTGCTATTGTTCAAAGTTCTTTGAATCATCTTCTCTCATCTACCTTGTCTGCTAACTCCATGTGTGAGTGCATTGTATGTATCAACATTGGGCTGAATCCCTCTTACCTTCATTTCTTTTTTCAGTTTGAAAGACTCTTTAATTTGTCCTTCCTTCATGAATTGATAAATCAATGTTGTATAATTAACTTCATTAACCATCAAACCAACCTCTCTTATTTACAATAAGCATGAATCATGGTACTACAAGTATTGGCATCTAATGTCTATGTACCATTAGTATCCTTTATTTTATACATAAAATGTAGTTTAGATAGATTCCTCCTTCTAACTATCTTGGTCTTGCTTTCTTCTCCAAACTTTTGGAATTTTTTTTTTACGTGCGTCCACTTTCTTGTTTTGTCTAGGTTCTACAAGACAACTTCTACAAAATTGGGCTATATGACTAAAATTATTGCAGTTATAGCATGTAACATTGTAATCTTCTAAAAGAGAAAAGGAATTATAGTTCCTTCTTGAGAACCCATAAGTACTTCCATTTTTTTTCCACCCAAAACTTCTTGTATGTGTTCTATAGTCTCTTGCTTTGTGACCAAAGTTGTTGCATTTATAACATATTCTTATTTGACAGCTCATAAGAACTTCTATTCTTGGTCCAACCAAATTTTCTTGCATGTGTCCAACAATATATTGCTTTATGTCTAAAGTTATTACAAGAAGAACAATAACCATAGAAAGCATGTTGAAACTTGGTCATGTGTGGTCACCTTGGAAGTGAAGATCTTTTGAATTTATCATTGTTGTCCTTGAGAGAAGTGGTATTTTTTGCAGAGAATTATTTTCCTTCTTCTTGTTTCTATTAGTAATGGAGCTTTTGAGGGCATATCCGTAACTCTTCAGCTTTACCTCATTTGTCTTCTTTGATGACTTTAGGATTTGAGCTTTGACTTTCTTCATAGTCAATACCACCTTTATTGTAAGTTGGCCTTTGGGGATTGAGATTATTGTCTAACATTTCTGTACTCTTCTCATTCTTCAGGTCTTCATTGAATTGAGCACTTGCTTTCTCCAATTCCTTTCTCAAGGAGACATTTTCATAATCTAACCTTTCACAATTTTCTTCCTTTTCCTCTAATTGGATTCTCATTTCCTCTTTAATCTTGTTTCCTTCTTTGATTTGAATTTTAAGCTCAACAATTATCTTCTCAAATTCTTTGAGGCTTCGTACTAACTTTATATTAGATCATGTTCATTTTGCTCTTGAAGTTGTAGCTTTAGTTTTTGGTTCTTTCTAAGCCTTTTGATCTCATCTAGTCCAAAAATGAGTTCTATTTTTAGATCAACTACTCCTTCATCTTCATCATATTTGTCTTCTTCTAACTCCATCTCTTCTTTTCTTTCACTGGGTATGTGCAGTATCATGATGGGTCAAACTATACCTCTAAGTGGCAATGAAAATACAAAAAATCAGACTTTATCAAGTTCATGTGAAATTTTGAATGGATTATCTATACAATTTGAAAAAGATGTAAGAATGAAATTTGTAGAGAATTGAATCTAGTTTATAGGCTACTAATTTTTTTTTAAAAAAACTAAATTTACTTAGTGAAAATTGAATATTTCAATGAACAGCTATTAAATTTTTCAGGAAAAAAATAAAAAGTGGGTGTCTGTCCAGCCAACCTAACTATGAGTAAAAATATATATATTTTTTTGAAACTTTCAAAATAAGTAGAGGACTCGTGTCCGGATGTGATGCATATTTATTTGAAATTTTTTTCTAATAAAATAATTAGTTATGATTTTTTTACTGTGACTTTTTTTAAAAAATAAAAAGTAATTTTCCAGCCAACCTAACTCGATAAATAAAATTCAAAAAAAAAAAAATTTAACCTATAGCCAGAAAAGCATAGAGTGTGACGCAGGTTTCGGATCTCAAAAAGGTGAAATGGTTTGAAAGTTATGGATGTTTTTCAATTAGTGTGTCCATCAAGATTTCAGAGACATGGTATATTGAAAATTATTAATAATTATTTAATAAAATGATAACCAAATAAATCTTATATTTTTAGAAAGCTAACAATTTTTTCTATAAACCCTTTTCGTTTTATCAATTTTGCATTAAAAAAAAAGTCATCAGCGCGAAGGGTGAAGTTCGAAGAAGAGACTGAAACATTAAAACACATTACAATCCATAAAAAGTCAACAATCAAAATGGATATCCATCTTGCTTTGTACCAAAGCAAGACGGATATCAGTTTTGCTTTGGTAAAAGCAACTCAAAACGGATATGGACATTCTGAAAATGGATATCCGTTCTAAAAACAGATATCCATTTTGTTGATCTATGAAAAATTTTGTACCATTGGTTTTGGATGAAGAGAAGCAACATATTTTGTACCATTGGTATTGTTTCATCGAAGATACAATCCATGGGTATATCATTTATGTATGTGTGGACATTTTGTGTATATCCTGCTATCATTTATCATGGTTGTAAATGGTGAATGTACATGTCAAAGGATACAAAGGTTGACCGGCCATATCGGGAAAATTGGGAAAAGATACGTTAGTCGACCGGTTATAACAAGTCATGTTATGTATAGGCTAAATCAAAGACATCGGACTAACAATAGTTATCGGAGAGACAAAGTTCTATTGAGCCGACAACATTGATCTCACTGATCAAGTCATATCAGGGTGACAATCATTAAGTGTCATCGATGGGTTATTTATCAGCACATCGGAAGAACGGTTGAGAACTACACCGATGAGAGGGAGTCACACCAATAGAAGGAACATCGGAAAGAGATGGACTCTCAGAGGCGAGAAGAAAAGTGTCGCCAATAGAGGCAGTCTGGCCGATGGTGTAGTTTGGTGTTTATTGTTTCGATGTGAGATACGATATCAGAAATTGAAGAGAATGTCTAACTGATGTAGAAGTCTTACCGATGACTAATGGATAGTAAACACATTGGGGAGAGTTATAACACCAGAATGCAAGTAAAAAGTCTCACCGAGGGTATTGGTCTTACCGATAGACAAGGGTGGTGAATCTCACATCGGAGTAAGTGTGTATATATCCTGCAATCATCTTATTCCATGAGACCACATTTCTTTGAGGCATTTTTTCAAACAGTTCATGTGTCTTGTCTATGCTTCCACACTTTCCGTACATGTCTACCAGAGCATTTCCAACTAGAATATCTACAAAAATCCCACTTCCATTATGCTTTGATGAATGTCCATGATACCCTATTCGAAAGCTCCCATTTTGGTAGAGGTAGAGAGGATGCTGACAAAGGTTGTAGAATCTAGCTTTACACTTGCCAATTGCATTTGCTTGAAATTTTCTAAAGCCTTTTCAACAAACCTATTTATGCATATCCTACAATAATAGTAGTCGAGGAGACCACATTTCTCCAACTAGACTTCTACCAATTCAGAAAATTTGTGCTTCTAGACTAGTGTTTGGTACAAGAAACATACCAATAGAGTGGTGGCCATAATTCTCCCTCAATTGGAATTAAAAGGTACCCTTTTTCCATCCAAAGGAGGTCTCTCCTTGTTAGGCACTTTAAATCTCTCTTTTAGTTCTTTCAAGGGAAGGATTCCACCTTGGTTTGACCAGTTGAAAGCATTGAAGATACTTGACTTAAGAAGAAATGGACTAGAGGGTTCTATTCCCAAATCTCTTGCCAATTACTCACAACTTCACTGGAAAAAAATTTCACACAACTTGAAGGGGAGCATACTTGCAGAATTTGGTGGTCTGGGGAAGTTAGAACATCTTTGTTTGTCCTACAATCGCCTGAGCGGAAGCGTTCCAAATTCTCTAGGAAATTGCATGTCTCTACTTGATTTGTCCCTTTACAATAACCATCTCACAAGTGCTCTATACTCATGTCTTTACTTTCAAGGGAGCATGCTAATTACTTTGATCCATCCTCTTATACATACAGAGAACAACGGAGGAGTCACACCGATAGCATAAGCCTAAGTGATGGATTCTACACATCGGCGAGAGGTCCCACATCGGGCTAACAAATTTGAAGGTTACCAATAATGATAAGTTTGGCCAACAATAGAGAAAGGAAGAACATGTGAAGCATAGTTCGATGAGACATTAGAAATGTCTTGCTGATAGTAAAGAAAGAGTGTATTTCGGTCTCGTTTGGACCTTGGGAAGGATATTTTAAAATCTATTTGAGCAATTGGTGGGTTAATGGGTATTTTACACCCTGTTTGTAAGCTTTTGCTGTGTTGCTCTGCATCACTTGTCTACAACATACAAAGTTTACCTTTCTCACCCATACCTTCAGTATATAAAGGACATTAATAAGGATTTTTTAATTTCCACTTAGTCAGTGCAATCTAGGAGAGGATAGATTGTCTAAAGTTGTGATCTATTTCCATTTACACTTGCCATAACTACAAATGCTTAGTGTTTATTCTCAACCCCGATATATGAATAAAATGTGACCTGTTGTTCTAATAGGCCTATAGGGACAAAGAGGTGATAAAGCCTTTAATTTTAAACATGACATGGTTTTGATAACTTCCCATATTGGTAAGGTCCTGGATGACAATCCTTTGATGCACCTAATTATAATAGGTGTTATGATAGTCCTTGGTATCTTTTCATTTCTTTCTTGAATGGCCTGCAAATAAGACATAAGACATATTAGATCCTTCATAAATAAGAATTCTCATACATTACATTTAAACTTAAACTCCTTAAACATCCATCAATCCATCCATTAATATCAAAATGCCATGAATATCCTATGATCAACCATTCTAATTCCTAGGATAGTCATATATTGCAATTTTGCTTCTCTATACTAAAATAGCCCAAGGAATATCTAACCTTGAATTTGTATTTTAACAATCTAATGTCTTTACGAATAACATTGAGCCTTCTTTTGGGACAACATTTTTGCCTTTAGAAGCTCCTCATTTGATGATAACCTAAAATCAAATAATGGCTTATATCCAGAGCTTTATTATGTTGATACCTAAGTGGATTAGTGTGTAAACATTGAAATTAGATGGTAATTCACAAGTTTATTGAATAATACAATGAATCCCTAGTCTAGAATCCAAATGTACATAATAAAACGGATGTCTGTTTTGTAGTAGCCATATGGACGTTGCAAGTGTCTATTGCAAAGAATTGGGCTTTTCCAAAACGGATATCCGTTTCCAAAACGGATATCCGTTTTCAAAATGGATATCCATTTTCAAAATGGATATCCATTTTGTAAAAGCAGAAAAAAGACAAAAGGAATATTGTTGGGCCCGACTTCCGCAACCAGAGACCCTCTGCTGTTGAAATACTCGTGATTTCTGGCTATGACAGTGAAAGGAATATTTTTATGCACTTTTGGAGACATAATTTTCTTGTTACAATCATAAGGGTGATATTTTTGTTCCCCTAATGGGGAGCAACAGTCGTCGTAAAGCAAAAAGGAGGAGGAAAGTTACATTGGAGGAAATTGAAGCAATTAGGAAAAAAGATAGGGAAAGGAAGAGGATTGGAAGGGTGGGTTTGGCGGATGCTCATCAAGGTGAATCTTCTTCTTTACCATATAATGACATGCAAATTGAAGATGTTAATTTTGATTATAATGAAATGTTAGATAAGAATGAAATTCACCATGATATTGCAAATGAAAATATTAAAAAATGTTATGAAACACCTATTCATAATAGCAATACCATGGACAAAGAAGAAGAAGAAAAATGAAGACGTGCACTTGAAGAAAGTGGATATGAACATCATGATGTTGAAATTGCACTCCATAATCCATTTGTTGATAAAATTGATGAGGTTGATAACATGGATGAAACAAGAACAATCAATGTATCTCCAAATTTCATAAGAAGAGAGGACATTTGTCAAGAAGAGAATAACCATGATGAAATTGGAAAACACCCAAAAACCCCAAAATGGTTACTTGAAATTGATGAGAACATAATGGAAAAACTTGAAGGCAAGAGGTCATCACGAACGGTTCGGTTGTGGGCTACAAAACTCTTCAATGAATACTTTGAGAAGAAAACATTAACTAAACAATGCCAACTTTTTGTGCAATTATTAAAGATGTACAAAATGAGACCTTTACTAAAGAAATTAAAGATTCAGTTAAACAAAGTGTCCGATCAGAATAAAATTATTGTAAGAAGCCTTTTCAATGCACTCAATTCTATTGGAAAGACTAGCAAGGAGAAAGATAAAAGAGCTTCCCATAGAGTAATAACAACCTCAATAGTAAGCAAACAATTAAGAAATGCTTGATTAATGAGGCAAACTTGTGTTGACTTAAGATTGAATCGTAAAACATTGTCAAAAGCACTAGCATTAAGATCAAGGCTAGATAGTCCTGTTGCCAATGATACTTGGGCTTTCAGTGGTAGGCTTCCACGAGTTGACAAGAATCTAATTGATAGCACAAAGGAAGAAATTGAACGATTTTGGCACACTAACTCTAGGGTATCACCAATTGCAAAAGATGTTGTAAAGTTAAGAATTGGTGATAAAGACCGCACACCACATCCTAAACATTACTTGGAATGTAGCCAAACAACATTGTACAAACAATATTGGGAAACTCACCCAGGTATGACAATCTCACAAAGAGCATTTGAATCTCTTAAGCCATTTTATTGTGTTCCTCTTAAAGTTCGTAATACATGTTGTTGCAAATACCATGTAGAATTTTCTATGTACCATGAATTATTATGCAATATTCGTTCTACTTTGCACACTAACGAAATGTTACAGGAGTGTGGTGCAATTCAACTACCAAAGTCATCTAGGGACTTATTGGATTTATTTCTATGTATTAGAGATGATGGTTGCATGTTCTACAAGAATGATTGTTTAAATGAAAAGTGTTTACAATGTGGTGGGTTATCAAAGTTTGTATCATGTTTTCATGAGGGCAATGAGCATGATTTTGGAAAGAGAATGGTTGAGAAAAAGAGATATGAGATAGTGAAATACAATTTGAAAAGTGGAGGTGAAGGTTCTAGATGTGAGTTGATTGTAAGAGAGGTAAGTATTGCTGATTTTATTGATGATTTTAAGAAAAATCTTTTCTACAAGTATGTCAGACATAGCCACAGGTCTCGATGGTTAGATCAATAATTTAGGATGTGTAAAGACTCTTTCCCGATTGGAACTATTGTCTTTGTAGTTGATTTTGCAGAAAACTATACATTGCAACCCCAAAATGAAGTTCAATCCTAGTACTACAATTCTATTCAGATTGCTATTTTTGTTCACATCACATACAGACATGCCCCTAAGAGTACAGAAGAGAATAGGAAGATTGTCAGAGAATACCATTTTTACATGAGTGATGATTGATCTCATTCAGCAAAGTTTGTGCAATAATGTTTTCAACAATTTTATGGGTTCTTGCAAGAAAAAGATATTAGAATAGATCAACATCTCATTTGGTCAGATAATTGCACTAGTCAATTCAAGAATGCTCATAATTTCTATGGGTTGAGCAAAATGCATGTAGAGAAGGGTATACCTCATATTTGGAATTTTTTTGAAGCCAGGCACGGAAAAGGTGAACATGATGGAGCAGGTGCATGCATGAAGAGAGCTCTTTTTAAAGAACAACTAAAGATTAGAGGTGGTGCTACATTTAGTGATGCAGATTCCATTGTTAAGTGGTGTAACTATGCATTGTCACGAGGAGTGGCTCTTGATTTTGAAGTGCGCAAGTTCTTTTGGTTGGTTGATGATGGGATAGCGATAGAGAAATTGAAATGTCAGAGAATCAGTGAATCATCAAAGATGCATTCATTTCAAAGCTCAAATGCAAGTACATGGACTATTTGGACATGAGAATTAGCTTGTTTTTGTCAGAGTTGTATCAAATGTGATTGGAACAATTGTGAGTCAAGTGAGTGGGTAGATGCATGGATTCCACAATATTTAATCCCTTTATACGAAGGTCAATCATCTCCCGTCAATGACATGGAGAGCTCATTTGACTATGAACATCTTTTAGACCTTGTACAGCCAGGTCATGTTTATGTAGTTGTTGCACCGCATGGAAATGAAGAGAGGTTAGACTATTGGTTGGCACGATGTGTACAGGGAAAACAAAAGCTAACACAACCTATGACAGATGATGATGGGTTCACATATCCGACAGGATCAGTTGTTATTGCTGGAACTTGGTTATGAACATATATGGCTAAAAAGAATGGCATCCCAGCCTTTGAAGACTTTGAGAAGCATAAAACCATATTGATGTATTCTCACCTAGTTGTAGCAACAAATGTCAAGTTACTAAAACATCGTGGAAAACCAAAATCAAAAGAACTATGGACAATTAGTAATGCTGATCATGAAGCAATATTGGATACTTTGAAGGTAAGAGATGACCCCTCAGGTACGCTTGACTAGCATTTAAACTTCCAGATGGACAGGTATGACATTTTTTTATCTTAACTTGTTCTTGTTTTTTCTATTTTTTAGAATTGTTTTATTAAAAATCTTGTTACTTTAACTATAATGCATGCTTTTGACTATACAGGACTATGAATAAAGTTATTTTACATGGCATCTTATTTTGCATGGCATCATAAATTATTTTGTATGGCATCGTAGGTTATTTTGACTATATTCGAGGTATGATTTTTAGTTCTCATTTGTATTTCTTAATATTGCACATTTGTACCTTTTTCTACATAAGGCATTCCATGAGATGACATGTATTTGATGTCTTTTGCCAAATAGTTCATGTGCCTTGTCTATGCTTTCACATATTACATACATGTGTCACATGGCAATTGCAACTACAACATCTGACAAAATTCTCATTTCTTTGAGGTATTCCACCAAACAGTTCATGTGCCTTGCCTATGCTTCCTTACTTTGCATTCTTATAAAAGTCCTATAATAGTCATAATTAATCTTCATACTAATCTTGATAGTAATCTTGCCATCATTGTATTCCATGAGATGACAGTCCTATACATGTCTACTAGGATAGTTTTAACTACAACAGTCCTAAAATAGTACTAGAACAGTCCTATAATAAGCGCAACATTTAATGTACATATTTATAATATTCATGTTTACTTTTAAATCTGCTTGTTCATGCTTCTCACAGGACGTCACCTCCCCTACCCATCCAGCTCTATAGAAGAAGAGAGACAACAAATGATCAAAAGGGATCACCAATTGGTGGTAAGTGATTGATTACTTATGTCATGTTATATATTTTGAATATTAAATTCTATATTAATGTGCATGTTGTTTGATTGTATTAATAGGTGGAAATTCAAAAATCTCTATCGAGGAGGTCTAGTCGATGAGCGATAAAAGATGAGTCATTGACTGGTTCACCATCTTCATGGCCTAGCAAGAGCCATAGATTATTTGATAGCAATCCATAGGAGATTTGATTTTGGGACATTTTGTTACATATGTGTATTTGGCTTTGTAAACATACTTTTGTATGTTATTGATGTATATCATTGTATATACCCATATGGTTTTATTTGTACATGCCTATATGGCTTGATATATACACTATACATTATTTTCATGACATTATGTGCATATATGTATATATATGATCCTAATTTGGCACAAGTAGGGAGAATGCTTGCACAGGTTATGGAATTTGGTTTTAAATGTTCCAATTGTATTTGCTTCAAAGTTTCTAAAGCCTTTTCAAAAAATCCATTTTGTGCATATCTTGCAATCATTGCATTCCATGAGATAGCATCTCTTTGAGGTGTCATGCCAAACTGTTCACATGCCTTGTCTATGCTTCCATACTTTGGATTTACACCTGCCAATTGCATTTTCTTAACATTTCCTTTCAATCCTTATCAAAAATTCTGTTTTGTGCACATATTGCAATCATTGCATTCCTTCATTTACAACACATGATTAAATAAGAAGATGCATATTTACAAGACTTAAGACCTTCATGAAATGATACATTGGTTTCTTGATATTCAATCATGCATTGGAGATCTTCAAAGTGTTAAATATGTTTGAAGTGATGAAGAAACTTGTTATTTTGATGTATTTCAACTCCAAACTTCTACCTAGAAATGAAGGTGCTAATCCTTTATCAAACTAACCTAAAAGTGCACCTTGGTACTTAGGGCACTAGATTATGATTGATCAACCTAAAATGTGTGCCTAAGGCTAGATAGTGAATTGGAAGGATAAAATGCATCATCAAAGGAGTTTATAGTTATTGAAGGCATCAAATGATGACTTGGGCGCACATCTACCTCTCTACACCATATGTGGCTAGTGCCAATTATTGAATAAACAACCTAGAATGAGTGCCTTACTATTTGAGGTGCTAGTTCATACTTCTAGAACACCAAAAGTGTGCCTCGATGTTGAGGTGCTAGCTCTTGCTCAAGCAACCTTGAAAGTGCACTTTCACAAGGAGGTTAAAATGTATTATCAAAGGATTAAGTTGAATCAAGGAATCATCATTGAAGACAAGTAAAACATGACTGTGAATGAAGCACACTTTTCATCATCTCTAACCTCACAATTGTGCCTTCCATTAGAAGCTCATATTGTGCCTAAAGGACTGGTACTGAGATATCATCCATGTCAATGATTGAGAATGTGTCAACTGGAACAATATTTTTTGTTCTGCTCATCGTGGGGTCAAACAGACTGCACCAACGCGTCGGGGTGGGTGGCTAAATGCTAGTGGAGGTCTCATTTTGTGCGCCAAGCATCCCAGGCATTCCAGGCAAGAGGCTACCGGCAAAGTCCCTTAAGATCCCTGAGACCAAAAAACTGCCAAACTTTGATGGGGCAATTCTCAGAATTCGTGATAGTTGGGATTGTTTTGTTTGGACCTACAGGTGCATGTGACATCCTTCCACAATAACCTCTCTCATTTTTGGTCAACTCCAATCCATTTGACCGTGCTGAAATCAAATGCATTGTTGCAAAATGCTTCAATTTGATGCAGTGGAAAGGTTCTAGGTGTGACATTTTTCATTCCATAGCTCATGGGGTTGAACGAACTACGCCAACACATCGGGGTGGGTGGGTAAATGCTAGGGGGGGTCTCATTTTGTGCGCCAAGCATCCCATTCATTCCGGGCAAGAGGCTACCGGCAAAGTCCCTTAAGATCCCTGACACCAAAAAACTACCAAACTTTGACTGGGTAGTTCTCAGAATTCATGATAGTTGGGAATGCTCTGTTTGGACCTACAGGTGCATGTGACATCCTTCCACAATAACCTCTCTCATTTTTGGTCAACTCCATTCTGTTTGACCGTGCCAAAATCAAACGCATTGTTGCAAAATGCTGCAATTTGATGTAGTGGGAAGGTGCTAGGTGTGACATTTTTCATTCCATAGCTCGTGGGGTCGAACGGACTGTGCCAACGTGTTGGGGTGGGTGGGTAAATGCTAGTGGAGGTCTTGTTTTGTGTGCCAAGCATCCCAGTCATTCTGGGCAAGAGGCTACTGGCAAAGTCCCTTAAGATCCCTGAGACCAAAAAATTACCAAACTTTGACGGGGTAGTTCTCTGAATTCATGACAGTTGGGAATGTTCTGTTTAGACCTACAAGTGCATGTGGCATCCTTCCACAATAACCTCTCTCATTTTTGGTCAACTCCATTCCATTTGACCGTGCCGAAATCAAACGCATTGTTGCAAAATGCTTCAATTTGATGTAGTGGAAAGGTGCTAGGTGTGACATTTTTCATTCCATAGCTCGTGGGGTTGAACGGACTGCACCAACATGTCAGGGTGGGCGAGTAAATGCTAGGGGAGGTCTCGTTTTGTGTGCAAAGCATCCCAGTCCTTCCGAGCTGTAAGCTACTGGCAAAGTGACTTTGCCGGTAGCTTACAGCTCAAAACGACTAGGATGCTTGGCGCATGAAACGAGACCTCCACTAGCATTTACCCACCCACCCTGACTCATTGGCATAGTCCATTCGACCCCACGAGCTATGGAAGCATCAAATTGAAGCATTTTGCAACAATGCGTTTGATTTCGGCACGGTCAAACAGAATGGAGTTGACCAAAAATGAGAGAGGTTATTGTGGAAGGATGCCACATACACCTGTAGGTCCAAACAGAACATTCCCAACTGTTACGAATTCTGAGAACTACCCCATCAAAGTTTGGTATTTTTTGGTCTCAGGGATCTTAAGGGACTTTACCGGTAGCCTCTTGCCCAGAATGACTGGGATGCTTAGTGCACAAAATGAGACCTCCACTAGCATTTACCCTCCCACCCTGATGTGTTGGTGTAGTCCGTTCGACCCCATGAGCTATGGAATGAAAAATGTCACGCCTAGCACCTTTCCACTGCATCAAATTGAAGCATTTTGCAACAATGCGTTTGATTTCAGCACGGTCAAACGGAATGGAGTTGACCAAAAATGAGAGAGGTTATTGTGGAAGGATGCCACATGCACCTGTAGGTCCAAACAGAACATTCCCAACTATCATGAATTCTAAGAACTCCCTTGTCAAAATTTGGCAGTTTTTTGGTCTCAAGGATCTTAAGGGACTTTGCCGGTAGCCTCTTGCCTGGAATGATTGGGATGCTTGGTGCACAAAAAGAGACCTCCACTATCATTTACCCACCCACCCCGACTCATTAGCGTAGTCCGTTCAACCCCACGAGCTATGGAATGAAAAATGTCGCACCTAGCACCTTTCCACTGCATCAAATTGAAGCATTTTGCAACAATGCGTTTGATTTTGGCACGGTCAAACGGAATGGAGTTGACCAAAAACAAGAGAGGTTATTTTGGAAGGATGTCACATACACTTGTAGGTCCAAACAGAGCATTCCCAACTGTCACAAATTCTAAGAACTGCCCCATCAAAGTTTGGCAGTTTTTTAGTCTCAGGGATCTTAAGGGACTTTGCTGGTAGCCTCTTGCCTGAAATGACTGGGATGCTTGGCAAACAAAATGAGACCTCCCCTAGTATTTACCTGCCCACCCCGATGAGTTGGCGTAGTTCGTTCGAGCCCACGATGAGCAGAACAAAAAATATGGCACCTGGCAAGGTTTTGCTCTTAGGATCTTAAGTGACTTTGCTCTTACGGAACAATGTATCAGCAAAGACCCTCGTTTTCATAAGAGGAGACATGTGATTTTAAGAGGTTTTTGGGAATGTGACTTTAGCCTTCCACTCCTTATCTAATGACGAGTTTATTCTCAAAGTTTGATGGCTTTTATGAGCATATACACGATGTTGTTTTAGGATAGTCATAAACCCTAATGCAACTTATAAACCCTCTTTGCATAGTAATTTCATGAATGACTGTCTTGTAGGATTTACATACATACATACATACATACATACACGTATATATATGATCTCGTAGGCATCTAGGTTTCATACACAAATTGCAATAGTTGTAGAGCCAACCTCCTATCAACGAGAGTTGAATAATAGTAAATAGAGAGCTTCTTAGCCATAAATGGGATTTGCATACACACACACACCCAACTAAAAGAGTATCCTTATTGGCCTTATGGGCACCTCCCCCCAATAATAGTAAATAGAGAGCTTCTCGGCCATAAATGGGATTTGCATACACACACACCCCCAACTGAAATAGTATCCTTATTGGCCTTATTGGCACCTCCCCCCAAGATGTAAGTTTTTTATGTTTATAATGTGCCCCCAGTGTCCTTGACATAGAGTTTCTTGACATTAATTTCATTCAAACATGTCTTCAATTCATATTCAAAATGTTTTCAATACATCTCCAATGCCTTTTCCACGAAGGTTTATGCATATTTATACATGATTTGAGGGAAACCAATAGTCTCCAACTGACTCTTGAGTACTTGACTATTCATCTTCCATACTTTTGCATTTTTTTTACATTTTTCATATGACAACTTTGACATATTTACAAAATTTGACAAGATGAAGACTAAATACATGATGAAATGGTTTATCATGACCTTATTTGATTAGGGCATATATAAGGAATTTTTTCATATTGATTCTATTGATCTAAAACCATTCTCTTGATCTAATACCATTCTCAATGCTAAACATATCATCAATGGACTAAAGAACTATCATCATAATGTATGGCATCATGGGAAGTATCATGACTTGCACATAAGGAATTTAAATTATATTGTATATCAAGGTGTATATACATTAAAATCTAGTCCATAATGGTAGACATATACAAAAATTTAGCAAATATGCCAACTCAAAATATTTTTTACAAAATGTGGCATATGCCATGTCTCAAAATCTATATACAATCTACATGCCAAATAGCTACATCAAATACTACAAGTCCACTTGACCCTCAATCTGTGATGGATCCTGAAAAAGTGTCCTCTTTGTACCAAAATGTCTAGTAATTATGGAGGTGAAGTTTCCTGCATTAACAAGTCAAAACACAAATTTGATTAATCTCTTCAATGGTAAATAAAAATAAGTTAAAGTTAGTAAATAGAATCTTATCTACTACAATTAAGAACTTTCATTTATTAACATACATCTAAATCACTACAATCAACTATAAGACCACTAGATAAACTATCAATTATTTAGAAAAATTCAATTCAATTATCTCGACTCTATGTTGTTGTTTGGACAATCGTTCTACAAATGATTTTCTCTTAAGACGATCAGGTGTCCTAGTGAAGCATGATGGCAAAGGTGGCACATCACTCACATTCTCAATAGACTACATAAAAGCAAAGTAACATTGAAATAAATTAATATATAATTATTAAACAAAATAGGAAATGCATACATTTAAAATAGGAAATGCACTACACAAAAACTTATCTACTAGAAAACAAGCACATACCACCATCGAGGCCTCCTATATCAATTAAGAAGGACAAGAATGTAAGACTCTAAATGACTATAATCAAATATTTAAGTTTTCTAAATTATCAATTAAAGTACAATTCAATCAAATTACCTCCACCCTTTGTTGGCATTGAGAAAGTCGTTCTGCAAATGATAGTCCCTTGGGTCGATCAGGAGTTCGAGAAAAGACTATTGGCAAAGATGCCACATCATTCACATTTTCGATTGACTATAAAATAAAATTAACATCAAGATATAAATTAATATATAATTACTCACAAAGAAATAAATGCATAAAAAAAAGTTAACGTGTACAACAAATTATACCGGCAAGTCCAAGCCAAATTGGATGGTAGACAAAGTTCCATGACGTACTTCTGTCAACTCCTCCTCTGTCATCAACTGTTATCCCACTTAGATACATTAGTACTAATAAAGTTGTTTATATATTCAAATGGAATAGACCATAAAATTTAACTTTAAATTTTACCTACATAAAAGATTGCTCATGCATTTCTCCTTCTCTAATGTTTACTGATCTGGTAGCTTCTACTCGTGTCCCTAACCCCTCAGCTTGAGTTTTGGACCCCATTGCCTCATCTCGTGAATGGAGATCATACTCTGATGTGTTCAACGGTGGCTCACTACTCTCCATAATAGGACCCCAGCATAAATGATTGCAAGAAATGCAATGATGGGGCACACATACATGTCTGGATGACGACGGTCTAGTAGTACCAAGTGATCCAATATCATCACCTTCATCATGTGCTTATGCAAACTGAGATGTCTGTATAATCAAATGCTCGGTCAAAGAGTGTATGGCACTAAGGCCCTGTTGTGTTGCATTTGCAACAACATCTGGGTGCTGCATTGGGGGTGGAGAAGGGATAGTAGAAATGGGAATATAGGGACCTTGTACTTGTCTAATTTCCCTAGGTCTATCTTGAGGCATTCCTCTGCCCACTCCTTGAAACTCTCTAAAATCAAAATAATTAACATCTTGACCCATGACGAACTCTGCATAGAGTTTACGGAGGAAATACAAAGGCACATCTAAATTGTTGTTGGGTGGTTTATCAAAAACCATCCACCAACGATCCCAAAAGTTTTGACTAATGCCCTCATGAATACACCATTTGATTGAAAATTTGGGCTTACGGACATCAACATGCAATTCGGTTTTAGGATTGACAAAGTGCTGGGCTAACATAGTTTTTGTAATCTCTAAATCTTTGACTTCGTCATATGACAAACCGTTAGCATATTCGGCCTTCTTGGCTTCTTGCCATTGCCAAAATGATTCATGTTGAGTTGACAAGGTTTGAATATGATTAATGATTCCCTCTAAATTTGATGTCATTATAGACAATCGAGGGTGGCGGTGATACATTTCTATGATCTTGCTTATATGATCAATATTTCTTTGAATATTATCTTCTATTGTTGGAGGGGGAGGGTTTGGTGGTGGAGGGTTTGGGTTTTCATTTTGTGCATCCATTTTACCTAATTAAATTATAAAACATACCCACTTAGCATAAAAACCAAAAAAATTGCTTGAAAATACAAAACAAACAAAAAAAATGCATGAAATCTTACCTCTTTGGATCGGATATCCGTTCCTCAGCTCTGATATCCATTTTTTGAAGATGAGACTATGTTTTGCAAGCTGCGGGTTTGCAAAAACATAGTCTTTTTTTGCTTTTTATGATCTCCAAAACGGATATCCGTTTTCTTTTTCCCTATTGTATTCATTGTTTTTTATTTTATTATTTTAGCATTTTTAGCATTTTAAGTATTTAGGCATTTTAGCTATAAAATACAAGCAAATTTATAAAGGATTATGATGATATTTAAGCATTTTAGCTATAAAATACAAGCAAATTTATAAAGGATTATGATGATATTTAGGCATTTTAGCTATAAAATACACCCAAATTTATAAAGGATTATGATGATATTTAGGCATTTTAGCTATAAAATACTATCAAAATTTATATAGGATTATGATGATATATATATTTGATTTTTATATGATTTACTTATACTAAGGTATCTCATAGTATTTTAAAGGCACTTTTGAATAGATACAGGAGAGAGGTAGATACAGGAGAGAGGTAGATGCGGGTTAAGGGTTAGGGATTAGGGCCATTATTTAGGGTTTATGGATTTAGAGAGAGAGAGACTACTTTTGACATGCAACCATAAACCCTAAATAATGCCCCTAAACCCTAAACCCAAGTAACCCTAAATAATTCCCCTAAGCCCTAAACCCTAAACCTGAGAAAGGGAGTCCTAGTTTTCTTGTTTCCATTTGCTTCGTCGATAAGGGAGAGGGAAAGATAGAGGGGAGAGATAGGATATATAGGAATGATAGGGGAATGACTGGGATGCATGATTAAACCTAACCCCTAACCCCTAACCCCTATTTCCTAACCCCTAAATCCTAAACACTAAACCCAAGAAACCCTAAACCTCTATTGAGCTCTATCTCCCTATCTCACTATCTCCCTATCACTATCATTCCTCTACCTCTCAATCTCTCTCCCTATGCTTTAGCCATGTCCCTCACTCTATATCTCCCTATTGGTCCTCTCTCTCTCTAAACACTAAACCCTAAACCTCTAAACCTTAACCCCTAAACCCTAAACGTGAGCAACCCTAAACTCTATCTCCTATCTCTCCCTTATCTCCCTATCTCTATCATCCTTCTACCTCTCAATCCTTCTCCCTATTTCTCTAGACATATCACTCAGTCTCTATCTCCCTATCTCTCCCCTTTGTCACCTCTATCTCTCCCTATCTGTCTCCTCTCTCTTTTTATCTAGCTATCTCCAAAACTAAGAAACCCTAAACCTAGGTACGCCCTAAATCCAATCAACTCTAAACCTATATCTCCCTATCTCTCCCCTATCTCCCTATCTCTATCATCCCTCTACCTCTCTTGATCTCTCTCCCTATGTCCCTGGCCATGTGCCTCACTCTCTATCTCCTTAAATCTCTCTTCTCCATCTCCTCTCTCTATCTCCCTATAATTCCTCTCTCTATAAACCCTAAATCCAAAACCCTAAAACTCTAAACCTAACCCCTAACCCCTAAACAATTTAAATCCTAAACCCTAAATAATGCCCCTAAACCCTAACCCCTGACCCCTAAACCTGAGAAACCCTAAACCCCTAAACCTTAAACCCCAAACTCCTAAACCCTAAACCCAAGTAACCCTAAACCACTAGCTCCATATCTCTCCCCTATCTCCCTACCACCTGTGTCCCTCTACCTCTCAATCTATCTCCCTATGTCTCTAGCCATGTCCCTCACTCTCTATCTCCCTATCCCTCCCCTCAGACTCCTCTATATCTCCTTATCATTCCTCTCTCTCTATAAACCCTAAATTCAAAACCCTAAACCTCTAAACCTAACCCCTAACCCCTAAACAATAAATCCTAAACCCTAAATTATAATGCCCCTAAACCTTAACCCCTAACCCCTAAACCTAAGAAACCCTAAACCCCAAACCCCTAAACCCTAAACCCAAGTAACCATAAACCACTATCTCCCTATCTCTCCCCTATCTCCCTATCACCTTTGTCCCTCTACCTCTCAATCTCTCTCCCTATGTCTCTTGCCATGTCCCTCACTCTTTATATCCCTATCTCTCCCCTCAGACTCCTCTATATCTCCCTATTGGTCCTTTATCTCTCTCTAAACCCTAAACCCTAAACCTCTAAACCTTAACCCCTAACCCCAAAACCATAAACCCTAAACCCTAAATAATGCCCCTAAACCCAAGCAACCCTAAACCTCTATCTCCCTATCTCCATCATCCCTCTACCTCTCAATCTCTCTCTCTCTCTCTATGTCTTTGGACATGTCTCTCACTCTCTATCTCCTATCTCTCCCCTTTGTCTCCTCTATCTCTCCCAAACTCTATCAGTCCCCTCTCTCTATCTCTCTTTAAACTGTAAACCCTAAACCCCTAAACCTGAGCAACCCTAAACCTCTAAACCCTAAATAATTCCCCTAACCAACCTCTAAACCACTTCTCTATATAGGTGCAACGAATACCACTTTTTCATTATTTTCCACATTTAATTATATTCTTTTCCATTTTCCAAGTCCTACATGTGTCCAAGTTGTATTGTTTGTCAAGTTTTTAATCTAATTGTTAGTCCCATCTCTCATGGTTATAAAATGTTAGTATATTATAGTTAGATTTATCCTTCAGTAACATTAATTTACACATTGTTGCACAAACAACCACACTGAAACATAACCTTACCTAATTAAGGTTAACCTTTTAAAAGGTTCTTTCATAAATGGCGAGCTTAACAGATCCAACTAGTTCAATGTTCTTATAGTCCATGCTTACCCTTCCAAGAGAGTTCATGCCATGTTAACTTTGCATTATGTCCTAACATATCACATGAAGGACATCATCATCACAAGGAATAACAATGTCATGAAGGATTAACGAAGGTGTAGCTTCACCACATAAAGTATCATTCATAATTTTATCACTAGAGGGTAAGGGTATATCATGTGTATCCTTCTCAAACCATGTGTCATGAATCAAATCATATGAAGGATTGCGTAAAGCAATTTAGGGCATGAAATCCAAAACGCCCCAAAACACAACCCCTGCTGCCCCACCATTCCTATCCTCGAAATATTGGAACATAGTCTAGAAAAGTGATTATTTCACCTGATGAACAAAATTGAATATTTTATTATTGATTATTTAAGTAATTCATTAGTGATGATTCTTAGTGTTTAACAAATCCTTATGGATCAATGTGTAAAGAAGCTACCAATGTTAATTTGCCCTCCTCCTTCACTAGAAACAGTCTTTAAGGAGGTTCATATATTGATGGGAGATCCAAGATTTAAGAGGTGTATTTTTAAAAAGAGTAAAAAGCCTCCCCTCTTACCTCATCATTATTTCCTTCACTCTTAGTTGATTTCTCTTCCCCATCCTCCCCTCTTACCCCTCCCCTCTCTTTCCTAACTTGATCTTGTTAGCTCCCCTCTCCCTTCTCCTATCTTTGTCCTTTTTTCCCCTCTTTACTGATTCCTGCCCCCACCCCCCCTCTGTCCCCTCCTTGTCCCCTTTTGTGGGATTGAGTCTTTGCCCCTCCTCTTTTGCCCTCATCTTATCCCCTTTTCCTCTCCCCCCTAGGCTCCTCTCCCCCCTTTCCCTTTTCTCCTTGTCCTCCCTCCTCTTTACCCTCCTTGGCCCGTTCTCACCTTTTTATTTCTCATACTCTTGTCCCCTAGCTTAACCTCCTATCTCCAACCTCTGGATCTCATTGCCCCCTTCTCCCTCCTCTTTAATTTCTAGGTTTTTAACTGTATCCTTCATTTCTTGTTGCCCCCTGGTGCTCCGTTTGTGGCTTGGAGTTTGTTGTGAATATATATTTATATCTATTATTTGGTCATTGTAGCCTGTCTTCCCTTTTATGATTTACTCTTCTCTCTTATGCTTTCTCCCAGTTAGTTTCTTTCCTCCTTTGGATAGTTATTGGCTTACCTTTCTTTTTTGTTAGCCCCCCCTCCTTTGCCTTCGTAGTTCACCCCTCTCTCTCTTTTAACTTAGAGCCCTCTCTTGTTCTTTATATGTAGCTTTTCCCAATCTATCCCTCACATTTTAACCTCTTCAGTTGTCCCCCACTTTTATATTATTTATTTAATTATTTAATTATCTTATCTCTTTCATCCTTGGTTTGTTCTTTATGGTTGATTGTATTACAATTATTCCTCTTTTTGCTTCCTTCTAATTTGTGGCCTTGCTCCTTTGTTTGCTTTTTTAATTTTCTTTACTTGGGTCTTCCTCTCATCCTAGTTAGTCTTTCTTTGTTTGTTTTGTCTTAGTGTGCCTAGATGTTCCCCACTCCTCTTTGTCCCTCACTTCACTAGGTTTGATAGGCAGCTATCCTTCTCCCTTAATTGATCTTGGTTTCCACCTCACATCTCTCTCACTCCTTTTAATGGTCTTAAGTCTGCATATTGTCATTCATGTTCTCTCTTCTCTTGCTTGCTATCTTTCCCCTGATGATGGATCACTGTGTGTGATTCGAAATGTTAAGGAAAATAATAATACACAGTCAAATCTAAAAGCATTTCAAACTCAACATCATGGACTATGGAAAATTGATGACTACCAGTAAAAAGCCTTTTTCCCAATTTTTTTTCAAAAATGGATATCTGTTTCAAAGTCAAACTTTGCCAAGTCGCGAATTTGGCTAAGTAAAAACGCAATTTTTTTCCTATTGCCACTGTTTGGCCCGCGATGATCCTGCACATACCCCACCCACAAAGTTGTCACCATGTGTCATGACATCATGCCTTGTTTTATTGTCATGTGTGTTCCATTTGTCACCCCATCACTTTTACTTGCTTCTATGCAATCACTTGCATTTAGTTTTGGTGGTGTTTGTTGATCAATTCTCTTCTTGATATTTCCTTTTCCCTTATTTCCTTTTCATTTTTCTATATGTGCTCTTAAGATCTTCCTTTCAGTAGTTAAACTTGTTATGGAGTAAATAGTGGACACATGCCTTTTTACCTTGTTTAGCTCCTAGGTCCCTGTGATTACATTATACATTCTAAATATTCATCCCGATGTAAAATTCCTGAAACCAATACAAATTGGGAACTAGGGGCCCATACTTTACCTTACCCCAAACCAAAAAGGTGCACGCACCCAAGTCCTCCCTGATTGGTCAGAGTAAATTTAAATGCATGTTGGCATAAGACCTTTTAAAGGGTTTCTCCTTGTCAACTCTTTTGGTTAATTTAATGAATGTTAGCGGGAAAGCATATATAAGTGTGTTTTTTAATTCATTTGTAACCTAGATAGAGATAGCCAACTTGAAGCATTAGAGTAAAGAGCACTCAAAGCATTCATTGTGATTCTAGAGAAGATTTGTATTGACATTGTATGTGTTGTTGCAAGTTTAAAGTTATCATCTATCTCTCCTTATGAGTTGAAGAGATTTCATCCTCCTAAGGGTTTCATCACATAGGCCATATAATTTGTGTTCATCATCATTTGATTTTGTCATATTGATTTATGTTTAGCCTCTTCCCTACAAGGTTATGCTCTATTTATCAACGGTGTTGGGAATCTTGAATGCTATCCCAGGATTTGACTGGGGCAAGTCCCTAAACACTATAACCCCCAAACCCCTTCTCTTCTTGTGTGTAGGTTACAAGTGCGAGATCTGGAAAATGAAGGTACAGGAAGACTAAGCAAGGATCAGGGTTTCGGGATCTAATAACATTTCGAGAATATTCCTCTATGAAGTGTTAGGGATTGCATGTAGAAGATATCAATTAAATGCAAATAAAGAGTAAAGAGAAGAATGGAAATACACAAAAATAATAACAACAAGAGATAAGTTTTAACATGGTTCACCCAAACCTAGGCTACATCCACCAACAGAGAGTCTAATATTATTATCCAGTAAATCAAACCGATTACAACCAACAATCCTTACAACTCAATACTGCTACAAAATGCTACAATACAATGTCAACGAAAACCCTAACCCTTAGCTGATTTTATCAAGCCTTATGTCGGTTACAAAAATAGGTTTTTTTTTATGTTGGCCAATAGAAAAATAACTCTCGACGCCTTTATAAAATAATAAAAATTGTTGAACCCCACAAGGGGCATTGCCCCTTGACCCCATCTTTTGGGGGGGGGGGGGGGGGGGGCGCTGCCCCGAAACCCCCACAACGGGCACTGTCCCTTGATCTTGTTAAATGATTTGGGGGGAAACCTCACTAATAATTTAAGTGGGGTAAATTTAAATTCTAAGTTTGATTAGGCTCCATATAACAACATGAAGGACTTGGGTACTTTTGAAACTATCCTTCTACCTTAACAAACTTTAGATCTAGCATCAGGGTAGTCTCTATAACATTTCTCCAGTTTACAGTTTCAGGAAATTCTACTTTTCAGGACTTGTGCACCTTTGGAATAGTCCTTTGACATTCCAGCTTCCAGGACATAGGTTTCGATATCTCCCTAATCACTCTTATGAAGTTAGTTTTTGATTATCTGCTATACATTTTTTGTTATAATCAGAACTTTGCAAATCTAGGGTTTGATAAAAGGCTTGATTAAATTAGATCTTTCCATAGCACTCTTGAGTACAAGATCTATAGCTAAGTCCACCTCCATTTGGTAGTGATTTGGCTTGGTCTTGTCCTTGAATGTTATTATGGAAGAGGGTTTGATCTAATGTGCATGCTAGTCTTCTTCATTCTCTTTTTCATACATAACAAAACTATTCGAAGGAACCTACTTTGATACCAATTGATGAGCACACAATTATACTGAGAGGGGGGTGAATCAATATAATACAATCTTTTACTTTTTCAAACTAACATCCACAATAATATCAATTGTGAAACATCATTCACTTAATATCTAACAATTATGCAACATAGGATGAATACATGATTTACATGGAAACCCTTACGGGAGAAAACTATGGAAAAATATTGCTTATAAATATATTTCTCTTACACGCTTTGTAGGCACCAACCTATAGGAGACACCAAGCCCCTCCTGTACAATTTGTGAGCACCAACCCACTAGAGACACAAATCCTTGCTTTTAGAATTCATGATCACCAACCCACTAGGGACACCAATCCCTGCAACTGAGTACCAACCCAGTAAGAGACACCAATCTCTTGTCAAGGCACCAACGTTCTATAGAACATGATTACTATCTTCTTGTGAATGCCCTCTTCAATGGATGATGAACAGTCACAATCAATTCTATAGGTTCTTCTCTTCAAATCTGCCTAAATAATCTTCTCTATAGATCTGTCATAAATATCTCCTTTATATCTTCATAATCTTCTCCTCTATCTCTACACTATCTTCTCCTTTATCTCTGCACAATCTTCTCCTCTATCTCTGCACTATCTTCTCCTTTATCTCTGCATAGATTTCTTTTATACCTGCATTAACACCCTCCTTTATATCTGCATAATCTCCTATATCAACATAATCTTCTTCTCTTTTATCTTCCTCTAACTCCTCATATACATATTTGAAAGTTTCTTTCTGATATACTCTTTATTATTTACACTTCCACTTACACTATCCACAACACATCACAAATGCCTTTTATATCTTCTTGTAGGGCAGTGATCCCATTAATGGATGCAACCTTTTGTTAAGAAGACAACCCTTATTTAAACATGCAACTCTTTACAACAAAACACACTCCATCCAAAATCGCATCTCTCCATAAATACCTTTTAGTGGGACAATTTTGTCCTTTTGTGGGAGCACTCTCCCTCAACATAGTCGGCCACAACTAAGATAAACTTGTTGTCTCTTAATTACCATTTCTTATTCTTTTAATCTTATCACTCCACTTCTCTCTTAGTCGGCCACTTCTAAGATATATTTGTTGTCCTTTCATCACTCTTCTCAAACTAATCTCTCTCACTAAATGTTATTTATTAAACTTTAAACTCCCAATTGTGGCACTAACAGAGGAGTCAACCAGGCTTTACTAAAGATAGTTTAAATCTTTAATTTAAATTTTTATCTTTGGCACTTAAGGAAATTGTTGGTTTGCATATCATTTTAAATGTTTTCATTTAACCTCCCTTTTATGTCTTTGTCTCCATAAAGTCATCCCATATAATATCATTTTTGTTTCTCTTCCATATTCGGCCTCATTCTCATAAACAATTCTTAAACTTCAATATCCATGAAATCAGTCAACATAGTATCCATCAATATTCTTTATCAACCCTGTATCTCTGCTCAACAGCCAATCCAATTTGCCTTATAAAACTGATCCAACTTACCTTAGATATGCCACTGAATGTAATTCAATGATGACAACTCCATCTTGCATTCAATGATAATCATTTACACCTTGCATTCAATGTTATTGCTCCTTTGACATCAATGACAACCATTTTCTATACTCTTGTCTATTCATCAATGATAATGATAATGAATATCTTCTTGACATCAATGACAAGATATCCAACATGTAGATGCCAAAAAATCAAACCATGCAAGGAGGACTAGATCGTGAGTGTAGCCTAGTACACAAGTAGAGAAAACATCTTGGCCAAGTTTGTGATAGTCTATATAGTGTTGACTCAATGATAGAAGTTAAAATTTGATCATCCATCATTGCTTACATTAGAAAGTGAATCATTAACTACCCAAGAGTGATACACAAAGTTAAACTCATCATAACTCTCTTTATCATTTATGTTTATTAGTCTCAACTCTTAATTTAGCTCTAGTTAATTAGTATTTATATCAATTAATTAGACTCTAAATTAATTGTAATGTGCATTTATTTCCCTAACATATATTAATAAAATATAGATTTGCATTGTAATTTCATTACAAACACTTTAATGGGAAATAATTCTCTTTCAACTCACACTAATGGATTTGATTTATCATGGAAGGTTGACATTATGTCTCCAGCAAGTTGCTTTTAATGTGTATAGACCAGTGACTTGGAGGACCACAAATTCTAGTTAATGATGAAAGTAGGAATGGGCAAGGGTTGGTAAAGTTTGAATTTGCAATTTTGAAATCAAGAGATTAGATCTATGGGCACAAGATTGATCCCATACATACAAGATCAACCCAAGATAAGGGAATGATAATATCTATGTGAGAAATGAATGTCCGGACATTGATGACACAATAAATGCCAAGGGTATAGAAAATGTGTAAAAAACCAATAAAATAAAACTAAATGGATGAGTGTGTGTTAAAGAAAAATAATGTGTAAAAAACCAATAAAATAAAACTAAATGGATGAGAATGTGTGTAAAGAAAAATGGGTGATGGATAAAGAAATTACACCTAACTTTGCACAAAATTAGGCCATTTATTAATATGTGATTCTATAATAACATTCTCTCAAAATTGACCCAAAACTAAATTATATATATATATTATTGAACAAAGTAAAAAGATTACAAATAAGGAGATGCAATCAAGAAAACTACCATAAGAATAACACCAACTATACAGAACCAAAAACAAGAAGCCTAAACAAGACTAAACCAAGCTGAACAAAAAATATCCCAAATGAAAATTCGTGGCTACACAAATTCCACCATTACAATATGAAAGTAAAAATGTCTGTCATATCTCATTGTGCTTCGGCTCCTCCTTGTCCCCTCTTGATTCCATTCCCACTCTCTTCCATAGTGGTGGTTGATGGAGTCTCCTTTCCCTTTCCGTCGCATTGCTTGTTTAACATCAATATCATAAAGAATTGCCTTAAGCTTTTCCACCGTCCACTGGCCCAGTCCCACCATGAAAGCTCCCTCAGATATTACACATACCAGAATACTTTTATAACCTCGCACGACGGCACTTTACTCGCCTGTTTACTGGAGAATTAGACAATTTGGCAAACCGTTATTTGGAAGCCTCTGCACTAAGAAAACTTGTGCAGCCTCAAAACTAGGTAAGTACAAAACTTTTTCTATGTAGGAACCACATAAGGCTCGGATTAAACTTTAATCTGGACCCAGGAGACTGTAGTGATTACCAGGTATTAAATTTTATGGCCGTAATTCTCATTATTAGGCCATTTTACCATAATTTACAGTCAATTTTATGTTTTTTTATCAGACTGCTTGCATGCATGGTGAAATGTTGGGGCAGACTCGAGAATTATATAGATTTATGGTGAAAACCATTTTAAACAAATTGTCTGAAATTAGAATTAGATTTTACTACGATTATAGATTCGTATTCCAATATATTTAAGGTTTTCGATTCGATTTTCCTGTGTTAATTATGTTTAGGGGAATGTCCAACAAATAAAAATTTAACCCTAAATGAAAGTTGTTGGGAAAATAAAAAGCGACTGTTATATTGAAAACACTACTTGTCATTATGGGGATGTTTGCTGAGCATTGCTAAGCAATAATTCGCATCTTTACAAATGTGTGAGGGTAAATAATCAAAAATATCTTAGGAGCATAAATTGACTTATTTTGTTTCGTGTCCTTGGTTTTTCTATTGGATCTTGTCTTATCTATTTGGGTGTTTCCGATTCTTGTTGTCTTTTATGTGGACATTTGGAAACTCTCAAGCATCTTCTAATATTCCTTGTAGATCCAAGCTGTATGGAATTGGATACATGATTTCTTCAAGTCTTTTTAGCCAGAATTTTTTTTCTTGGCATAAGATTCTTTTAGGCGACTAGTCTAAGATGCCTACGAGAATTACCCAAATTTGGTAATGGCTTTAGAATGAAAATTCTATTCAATACATGAAAAGATAGAAATATTGCATTATTTTCAAGATTTGTTGTAGATGCTCATTTTTCTATGTTTACTAAAGTCTTATATTTTATATGTTAGAAATCCAAGTCTAGGCCAATAAAGTTGCTCTAGAGATTTCTCTCGCAGACACTTATCGAGCATTGGGTCAATGCCCCATGTACTATTGCTTGCATGCCACCTTCTTTCTCCTCCATGCAAGCGTCATCATGGCCACAACCATAGTGTTTGGTCAAACTGTGGCTCTCATGGCTCTCATGGACCCCCTCAACATTGACATTGTGGCTAGTCTCCCCCACTATGTGGTTAGTCTTCTGCTTCTCAGTGTGATTGTACCCTCCCCAATTGGCATGACAATGGGATGTTCCTCCGATTGGACCTTACTATTTTCCCTATACACATAGCTCCTATTGATCAAGAATTAAAAAAGAAAAAACATAGAGGACACCATCATGGATTTGGAGCCCATTCTTGATGGCGATGATCTCTCAGATAGCTAGAGTAAACCCCAGATAATGACCTTCCTACTCTCACTAGTATAGCTCTTGTTGCATAGTGGTATGACTACATCTTTTATTTTTGGGCCCTAACATTGATTTTGGGGGTGTGATTTCATTCTACTAGTCTTTTATGTGAATTGTGTATCATATTTTTATATTTTTAATATAGAAATGTGCTATTCATCATAGAAATGCCTTAGAATATAGATCTTGGATGGATAATGATACTAAAATAAATGTATAGAAGTTAAATAATAAAATAGTAATATTTTTTCTAGACTTATTGGTAATTTGAATTTGTCAAGTGTCACTAACCAATTTGCCCTTGTATCAGAAAACTAGGATATATCAAATGACTATTTTGAAATTAAGAAATCATTTGTCATAATATCTAGCTCAAGTGTGGAACTAAACCTTGTGCACAGATATGAGTTCATTCCATGGATCTAAACCTACTAGTTATAATCCTCATGCACTTGTAAATAGAGATTCTCTTGGGTATCTAGACCTCTAATAATAAAATGGCATTGTTACCAAACACCTTTACGGAGTCTGCTAGGCTAGGATAATCCTCCTTTAAGCAAACCCATAGATATTGATGTAACAACTAGGAGCTATGATCAAAGATAATAGGTAGTAAAATAGTATGCCCTAGAATGCTTATGTCAATGCTCTTATGATAGTGTAACTTGTGTAATAGAGCTTTTCATGTAAGGTTCTAAGTACATGAGAGATACACTAGATGATCAAAATGAACTAGGTTTTGTTCTTTTATACAACATCCTTATTGAAAGTATGTGCCTAATCGGTATTGTCATTGATGTCAACATATTTGAAGATGCTATGTTCCAATTTTGAGTCTCTGGTATGAAGATTTGAGTGAGTTATGTTCACCAGAGTGAAAACTACTTTTTCTACATGTTTGGTGGTGACAAGGAGAAAGTATTATGCTCCACATTCCTCCGCATTGAAGTATTTTTGTCTACAGTTCTAGAGTTAAGTCTAAGCTGATGTTATGTGCCTTCATGATGTAGGAGCATCCCTGGTTCAAGAACAACCTTGCATCAACCAAAAACAATTGCATTTCAGTTGGTTTGTAGTTCAGTTTGTTTCTTTTCATTTTTCAGTTCAGTTCAGGTAGTTCAGTCAGTAGCAGTTTCTATATTTTTGTCTGTATTCTACCGTAGTTGCATTTCAGATCTTGTGGAGCTGGACTTAGTATCTACATTCATTCATACACAACATATCCAAAATTCAGAGCATTTGGATCAAGTACCAAAAAGTTATCGCTATCAGAAGGTCAACTATTTTCTCAGAATAGAGCATCCTAACAACCTCTAATAAACAGCTAAAGGAGAAGATTGGCAGAGAATTCCTTGACTTGTGGAGCCTAATGACACATCATCCATTGATCTTTGGTTCGTGGCCAACCTCCCTTGAGATCCACACACCATTCCATTCATTTGCAAAGAATTCCTACTCATTTAGCTCTGACCTATTCGTGTACACACGTTACAACTCTTCATTGGAGTTTGTGATCTTCTTTGGCCGATGTGGAGGAATCTTTTGTACTAGATATGATATATATTGATGTAATAGATCCTTAGGAAAGTAGTTTATGATAATAGTGATAGTTGATAGTTTAGATTTTGTGTGAAGGAGCTTCAAAGCTCTATCTTATGCATATTTTGATATTCTGTAATCAGGCCTATGAGCCCTAATTGTAAGCCCGCATGTTGCCAACCAATCTGTATTTGAATTCTATGATATACTAAATGACTAAATGTGTAATTGCTTCAGATCTTTGAGTTGTTTCCATTGTGTTTACTCTTGTTGCACTATCTAGACAATTCATTCTGTGAACCCTCCTACCATGATTAAACCACTTCAACTCTAATGGCTCATGATTTGGTGGTCCGCAAGTGATCTTTTCTTTATGACAGTAGTTGGCAGTGGTGTTTATGTGCCCCAGTTTGAGTAATCTTCTTGACAAAATGGTTATAAGTTGTGTGGTTGTTCTTGATGATTTCAATGTGCTTGTGGATGTCTCCTGATTGTGTTCCTACCCTTGGATTGGTCCATAAAGAGAAATTTGGATCATGGATGAAGAATGTTCTTAGTAGACCTAGTGTTCTCACTAGTCTTGGCTGACTTGGTTGATTTCACTATTTGCAAAGATGTCTTGAAGATTGTAGAAGCATGTCGTGGCGTGAAGGATTGCGTTTGAGTCCCAGCTAAGGTGTGGCATGATTAGCATACATCTTTACATCTTTCCCTTAGCTAATTTTTGTATTAGGTCCAAACCTATTTCTATGTATGTTTTGTAATGCTGACCTTGGAGATTGTTCCAACAGTTGATGAATGTGTTGCCGACCTTGATGTATATTCCAAGGTTGATGACTTGTATAAAGACTTGTAATGTAATTGCGAAAAAGGTATGAGTGTGAAAAAGTGAGAAGATAAGTGCGAAGAGTAAGCAGAGCAGAGCAGAGAAAGAATATTGTGCTTCAATGGAACTGAACTTAGGCATAGAGTAGATACTATCAAATCAGTTCAAAAATCTTTGGTAGTGAGCCACCCCTTGGCAATGAGCCGATCTTTGTAGTGAGCCTCTATTTTTTGGTATTGTTATAACATATATATATATTTCTGTGGGCTAAGACCCACTGTGGTTTTTCTCTTATAGGGTTTTCCATGTAAAAATCTATTGTCTCCTATGTTGAATGTGTGATTGTGATTAAGTCTATGGTTTCATGCTTTCATGGTTAAATATGATTATCAGTAATTAAGTTGATAGTTTGATATTTATATGAGGTTAAGTTTTTGTGACAACTGATTCACCCCCCTTCCCTCTCAGTTTTCCTGTGCATTTCAACAATCCTAACATGCAATTCAAATGTTTTCATGTTTTTAGTTAGCTCATAATGGATAATTGAAAAAGGGGAACATGGGCCCATTTTTAAATTTAATTTTGAAATAACTTGGGTAATTTTCACACCTATGGATTTGAACTAGGGTGGTTGATAGATAAACTAAAGGTTAAGTCGAGACTCTGGAAATGAGTGGAGATGGAATTAGGATCAGATAAAGTTATTTGGTAACTTCCATGCAAAAATACATCATTTTGCATATTAGTCATTGCATTAGGGACAAACAAATCAAAGTGAATCAAAAGCAAAGGGGAAAAGTGCAAGGTATGCAATTTGAATACCATTACATTTTGTCTGCACTTTGACTTGCATATGAACTATTATGAAGATGCATGTCAAAATAAAACAAGCAACCAATATGAAAATAAACATTCAATCAAAACATATAAAGGATATGGATAAGGATTTCAATTTTGCATATTCTCTTTGCATGAGTGCTACGTCTTGAAACCTACAAGTATAGAAGAAAAAGTTCCAATGAATAGCATCTATTAAGCATTTAACATAATCATAAACCCAACTTGTAACATCAAAAATTCCATACCCTTGCAATTTCACACTATGTTTTGCACCCATTTTGGTGTCTGCTCCCCTAGCATGTTCCTAGGTTCATTTTAACTTTGGCTTAGCCTTTTTCCATAACCCACACGTATGTTTTTGTATTATGTTTAACCCTTTATGTTCATTTTCATCAAAATATATTTTAGTGTCATGTTCTTATCATCATCCTATAGTGTTTCACATGGCCAAGAGCTAGAGCCATTGGGATGCTAGCACTTAGCGTGGATATCTGCATATCATGCTAGCATCCTGCACCTATGTGGCACCAAGTGACCATTTCTGGGTGTTACTGGCCACCTTCAGCAACGTCTAAGATTCTTTATAATGCATATGTGCCTCTTAAAACAGACTTCTTTGACCCTCTTCCTCATTTTGTCCCTTGAACTTTTAGATTTTGAACTTACCTCTCATTCTCAAGCAATTTTTGTAGACTCAATATTTGTCTGTCTACTACAACTTGGTGAATATTATGAAGTTTTGCTCTCATTTTTCTCATCTACAACATTCTATTATGTCTTCTCAAGGATCTTTTGTAGCTATGCTATTGCATATGTGCATTCATGTGAGATCTCTTTGTATTTTGTGGCTTCCTTCATGGGGTTTTGTGAGACCATTGTTTGTTGGGTTATTGTACTTCAGCTAGGCAATTTGCACCTCCATTAAATAGGTGATTGGGTTTCATTTACCCTCTTTTATTTTATTTATTATAGTGTAATCCATTGTTTCTTGTTGTATTGTGTGGGTTACCTCTCCATCTTCTTTTCCTTTCAAGCTACTACACTAGTTTGCTCACTTAGGTTTTGAGTAGATTAGTTTTCATTCATTTTATTTGAAAAATATATTGTCACTATTGTTATTCCATTCTATTTCCACATAGAAAGTAGCAACACGCTTTTTTCTCCATTTTCCATCTTGGCTGCTCGTGGAGGTCAAAAGACCAAAATAGGGGCTTGACCTGAAGGCAAGCTCCCAAGAAACCCCAACCAATTTCTCTTTTCTCTTGTAGGTTACAAATTTTGGTGAGGAGTTCCATTCCTTCTTGTTGGTTTTGTGATCTCTCACTCAAACCCTCATATTTCCTTGTTATTTATTTTGCTCATCCCAAGTTATATTTTACATCTTTCTTTGATTTTAGTTCATTTCTTATCACCTAGAAATTACTAGAAATGTATCTTGTTTACTATTGTGTTGTGCAGGTGATTGGAAGTGTGGCAGACCATAGACATTTTATTTTTCATGCATCTTGGACTACAACGTGATGCACAAACATCCCCATAGTGCACTAGCATCCTTGGAAGTGAGCTTCATTTTCTAATACCAAGTTCCTCTGTTTCTTTCCTTTTCTCTTTTGTATCTTAAATTTTCAAATTCTATCTGTAGCAGTTCATTTCTAGCTTTAAAGTAGATTCTCTTTGATTTTCTAGCAATTAGCATAGTTTACATCCATATCTTGTAGTGAAAAAGGAATTTGTAACGTTCGTCTATCTAAACTTAAGTAGATAGTGAAAACTAAAACAAATCTTAGTGTAGCTATAGTGAAAAATTACCTTGGTTGATACATTTGATCAAGGTGTAATTTTTCCTCTACACAACTATTAAACTATCTACAAACAAAAAGTATAGTACATAGGGGCACTGCTATGATGTTACCATAAGGTACTACTTGGATCAACCATAAAATTTTGCCTTGAAGTAGGATATTGCCTAGAGGTAGTTAATAATAAGGTACTACTATGGTTAAACCATAGGCTCCTTCTTGGAGCAACAATAATCATCATGACCATGAGCTAATAACTACAAACATAGTCATCAAAGAGTGAAATTGGTAATATATGCCCCTACAATTGGTTGCATGTAAAGGAGAGAAAGTTCAAAGTTTTTATTTGTTGGTGTGAATAGGGTTATTACCTATCTGGTTTACCCTTTTGTGAATAACTCTTATTATTTAACTACTTATTAGTTAAATAATATTCACACATCACACATAATTCACATGTTAAGTTGACTTAGTGAGTATACTAGATGTTTCTAGTTGTTTCTAGTTGTGTCTAGTTGTGTCTAGTTGTTGATAGTTGTTGATAGTTCTCATCTTATCCTATAGTTGTCACATGTCATAGGATTAAGACACTTGTCACATGACTACAACATCCTATATTTCATCCTTGTCTTTATAAGAAAGGCATATCATGTTGGAATTAAGGAACACTAAGAGGGGGGGAGTGAATCAGTGTTCTACAAAACTTATTATTATGTTCCTTTATTAATTTACCACATACATTCAAAAGAAAGAAACATGAACTCAAGAACAAAAGCAACAAGATCATTACACATGAACACCAAGATTTTTACGTGGAAACCCAGTTAAGGGAAAAACCATGGGGGGGGTTAACCCACAAGATTTTATACTCTGTTAAAAGTATTACAAATGGGAAGACACATGCCTTCGGGCACACTGCCCAGAGCTCATTGCTCAAGGGAGGTTCACTGCCTACAAGATTGATTACAAAGAGTTCATAGGAATACTTGAACTAAAGAATAGCATCTAATAATGCAAGATTATAGTTTCGGTTAGGATCAATATACCGACTTCACACACTTCATCTCTTAGTGCCCTATTTTACTATTCTTCCATAATATGAGCCTCAGATCTCTGCTTCTCACTTGATACTGCCACACTTTGCATCTTTCATCTCATATTCACACAACCATATCATAAAATGCTCACATCCATCGAATATATATATCCACTCTATGAAATTTCATCAACTGCAATCGGCCTCAAGAAAACTTAGAAGCTTTTTCAATATCATTGTTCTATCAGCTAAATCCATGCACAAACATCAATACGGACCACAACATATGAATTCAAGTCACCACACATGTCAGCCAATACCATTGGATCTCATAAATTACTCAACCAACCACTTCTCTTAATCTGCACAAAGATCAAACACCAAGTTGGTCTGTTCTTCACTGGACCAAACTGTCTAACCAAAACCCAATACTCAAAATCTTGTAACTTTCAATCCCTTCATCACCGGAGGCTAAATATATGGATTTAGGTAGCCCTGACACTCCTAAACATTCCCTTAGATCCACAACACAGTATGATTACATATGGAGAAATGTGGACCAAAATTTTGAATCCTGTCATATGCTCTGTTCCTATCTATCCAGACTTGGACAAATCTGCAATCTGACTTCTGGTATGATCAAGTGATACAATGCAGATGTGTAAGATAGATTTAGTTGCCATCAATGACAACACCTAACATGCCTAGCAGTGTCTTCTACCAAAAATCTCCCCCTTTGGCATTGATGGCAACACTTAGTGAAAAATGACTAAGTGTTATCCTAGAACAGTTCCCCCTTACTATGTACACTTGTGATTTCCAATGCTCCCCTTAGCTAAATTCCTCATTTTTCACTGCTTTTCACTTCCCCTTTGACATCAATGGAAAAGGTTGAGATCCGCATACTAAAATTCATGCCAAAACTCTATGTACATACTTCCGCATATGAACACACAGTCCTTAAGCCTTGTTCATCAACAAAAAGATATCACCAAAAATGTTTTTCAACTATGTCAACTCATTGTCCCAGTTCTTCTTTCTGCTGCCCAAAATGGATATATGCCCACTAAACAAAAATGCCTGTGATTATGCCTTTTGAAGATTAGTAGGATCACAAGTAGTGACAGTAGCTTGGGATTCTGCCAATATATCATACATAGTTTCTAACTTAGGGGAAATCAGTCCCCAGAGCTCATCCAATCTGCCCAAAACTTTAACCTTTTCCTTCTCCAAATTACTCAATTCATTTTGCAAACTCACTACTTAACATTCTATATTTGTTATAGACTCAGTTAAAGGACTATAGAACTGAGAGATGTTAGACAAATTAAGTTCTAAATCCTTAATCTTCTTCTCAATATCTTCAACAACTTTGGACCGATTTAGGAAGAACTTATAAATCTCTATACCTTCAGAGAGGACATTTTGAATACTCTTTACACCAGTATCAAGCATTGATCTATCATAACTAATAATTTTCTTTATTTTAGCAAATCTCTTCTCATCAAATTCATTTCGGACTTTAACTTCTGTAGACTTCTCAAAAGTTTCAAATTGGGTACTTATGGAGTTTATCAGACTCTTCAACTAACTAGAGGGGGATGCTGATGAATCCTTCTGAAATGTAGGCATGATTTTCTCCAAAATGTCGGATACAAGACCAAGCAACTCACTGTCGTCTATATGGAACTTTAATATTTCCTCTCTGGCCTTAACTTGTGCAAAAGAGGCCAACTTCATCTTTTGTATCGGTGACAGAGCATCAAAATTGATTAGACTTTGTATTATATCTGGATCTTCTGCAACTTGTTTATCTTTCTCCAAAATTTCTTTCACTACTTCTGCAGTGTCTCTTGTCCAATATGATGTTTCAATTTTATGCTCATTAGGTCCTGCATCTACTCCCTTTTTGGAGTCAACCACATTGTCTTGCTCATCATTTTCATTCTTTTTCTCTGCTTCTGCTCTCTCTGCATCTTCAGTAATGTCTTTTGCATTCTTTTCCAGAGGATTTTGTGTATCCTCAACAGTAACATTATTGTCATTTTTATCAAATTCCTCAACATCTGGAATGGAGGAATCATTTCCATCATTTGTTTCTTCTTCTTGACCTTCCTTGTCCTCAACCTCTTCTATTTTCTGCTCCTTAATCTTCTCAAAATCACCTTTAGTAGGAGTATTTATATTCATTTCTATATTTTCTTCACCAGATTGGTCCGGAGGAATCTGGGTATCCTCTGTACCATCATCATTATCTTCCTTCACCATCTCTTCATCTTCTTTATTCAATATTTCTTCTCCCAGAGCAAAGAAAACATTTGTCTCAGCTTGTTGCTCATCTTCCTTCAACTCATCATCATTTGGAATGGATGTATCATCAACAGGTTCTTTAGTGACAACATAGAACTTATTCCTGTCCAGGGCTTTCCTCAGAATTTGTTCTGTTTCTTTGACAACTTCATCAATGTCTCCAATCATTAGCTTATTCATCCCAATTTTTCTTCTGAATTCAGGTTTAACTTCTTTGAAAATTTTATCTGCTTCCTTCTCAAAGATTACTAGACACAAAGTTGTCAACACGTGTTCTCTTCGCTCCAAATCCTTTGCTTTAGCATCTTTTTTCTCATCTCTGGAATGTCACTTAGACTCTTAGGGAGTTCAAACAAAATTTCCACAAGTGCTTTGTTGAATGTATTTAAGTATTTAACAGTAGCATCCTCCAAAATTCTCTTGTTGGCTTTGTCAAAGTTGTCATAATATTTTTTTATGGGCTTCAAATTCCCATGAACAGTTATTGCATTCACAATATCTTCAACTGACAAGGTAGATTTTTTAGTCTTTAGTCTTTTGCTTACCCTTACACTTCCGGAAGGCTTGTCTTAGGCAACTCGTAAAGCTTCTTCTTTCTTTGACTTTGTGCTTTTGGAGGGCTTCTCCTTAGATACTTTAGCAGCCTTGGTGCCTGAGGCCTTCAATTCTTTAACCACATCATCTGAATTAGTCTCTTCCTCATCCTCTTTCTCCACACTTACATATGACCTTTTTCCCTCCTTACTGACATGTTTTTCTACAATAGGAGAAGGTGATGCACCAGATGTTATACCAAAATTCCTAGTAGTCCTTGATTTAGTAGAGGATTCTACCGGAACACTTTCGTGTTCCCTATTTTGCTTCTCCTTTTCAGCTTTCTCTAAACTTTCCCTATTTTGTTTCACAACTTCCTTTGTTATTCCAATACTTTCAGCATACCTTTTAACTTGCCTTTGGACGTTTCTCTTGATTTCTAGTTTTTAGAGTTCAACACAAAGTTTCAAACTAAGCTCTCTATATGTATCGAATCTCTCAACTGAGGTATCTTTTGGTTTGCTCAGAAGGTGTTGAGCATACATTTCCAGTATTTGTTCATCAACTTCATACCCCATGGGCATGATCCATACAGTCCTTGGTTCAACTACTTCCATCAAGCACTAATATGTTTCCACCATGAAACAAATTGTATCCTTGTATTTTTCTATCATAGAAGTAGGGATTCTTTCCCTTGATTGCATCAGGTTCTAAAAATTCTTGAAATATCCCCAAAGAGCAATCCTTTGGGCATTGGAGTCACCAATACAATGCAAGTGCTCTCTGATTTGTATGGCAATAGGCTTATCACTGGTCCAACACATGCTCTTCTTCTCAGGTAACTCATTCATGAAATAGAAGAATAAACACAATACCAACGTACCATACTTAAATGTATTCTTCTTGTCCTTCTTGATCTTGTTGAGATTTTCCATTAACTGATTTTGTAGCAACTCACACAGGTCATAGTCAGTATTTTCTCTTAACATCTGATAGGCAATATAAATGGTTGTACCGGATATATAGTTTTCCCTGCTAGAGTGGTATATCTTATATCCAATCACCATAGAGGTAAATTTAACATCCGGATCAGTTATATCATTTATTGTCATTGCCCTCTTATCAAACTTTGATTCAGTAGCTTCAGTCAGTATGATTCTTTACTGATTTTAACATTAGTAGTCCACCAGATGAATTCAATCCAGTTACAACATGGCATCCTTGGTGATCTTTAAGGGTTTCATCAACCACATGAATTCAGCATGCATTCGACTCAGTACATACGAAACCCACTCATCCTCACCGAAGGACGGGAACCCAATAACCTGAATGAAATGTTTAACTTGTAGTGCTTTATACTCAGGTTTAAGACCATGAATCTCATCCCTTAGATGATTCTTGAACAAAACTATGAACTTCGAATCCCCAAACTCATCTATGCTAGCATGAATATAAGCCCTAATATCTTCAAGGTGCAACACACCATGCAGAACATTTGAAAAGGTACCTAACGGGTCAACCTCTATAGATTTGTGTGGATGCTTTTTGAATTTAGATCGGGGCCTTTCGGTGATGTCAACAACCAACAGAGTAGCCATATTTAGAGATTGTAGATTCAGAGAGTTTCACAGAGAATACCTTGTTTCACCGGTTAGGGTTAGCTATCGAATTCACTTTTCACACTTCAAATCTTTGAAATCTCAGCTCAGACACTCTTCTCCTTGCTCTCTTCAAATGCAAAATGATTCAAATATTGATTAAATGACATTTATGCTCTGCAAAACCTAATTCACCATTGTAATAAATGCTTTGGCCTAATACATCCGGTTACACTTTTTGCATACAGTCAATCTTCAATTGCTCTACAATCAATCGCATTAGCTTCTTTTCTTCCAGAATTTACTTCAACAAATCTGTAATAGGCTTCTTTATCTTCATTCATCATGCTAGATTCAGGCACCCACTTACTGGTAGGGGGAATTAGATTTTCAATGCACCTCCCCCTAAGCCAGAGCTCCTATTTCAATTCTTTGAGGAATTATCAGCACTGGATTCCGGTGCAGACCCATCACCATCATTCATTGCACCTTTCTTCACCCACGTTTTGTTCATTTCATTTTGGATCTCATTCACATCTACTTTGCCCTTGCCTTTATCTTGTCTCTACACATTCCAATTTCTATTTATTAGACCTTTTCTATCACCATTCCTGCTTTTGCAAAATCTTGCAATATGACCAGATCTATTGCAATTAAAGCACACAACATTTCTTGGCTCATTTACTTGATTTCCTCTTGATCTACACTGATTAGCCATGTATCAAAATCTAGTGCATGCAAACCATTTTCCAATGAAAGAATTGACATTTCCTTTGTTGTTGAAGTTATTCATCATCATACTTCTACATTCACTTGATCTATGACCATACCTTTTACAATTGAAGCATTGACCGGAGAAGGATGGACTACTTTGATTCATTCTACTTCTACACTGAGTAGCTCTATGACCAAATTTATTGCAATTGAAACAATTTCCATTGAAAGATGGATACCTTTGAGCATTAGGTTGTCTGACCAAAGGTCTTCTAGGTCTGTTTCTCTGATTCCTTGATTTAGGATTTCTTTAACCAAATCTAGAGCTTTCACCTTTCTCATATCCCAAACCATGCTTATCATCTGCCATCTTCTGACTATCAAGCAACACTTCAAGTTTAGCTGAGCTTATCTTGAACTTCTCTTTATATTCATTTGCAATTTCTAGGTCATGTTTGAGAATGACAATTTGCCTTTCAAGTTGTTCCTCATTATCCCTGGTTTCTTGTAGATTAGACTCTACATTTCCAATTATTCTATCCAATCTACAACACTCTTCTGTTCTTTCTTTTAGAGATTGATTCAGGTTATCTTTAGTCTTCTTCCTTTCCTCAATTTCCTTGGTTAGCCTCATCACCCTGAATTCCATCTCATGTTTTAGGACAACAACTTCTTTTGCCAGCTTCTCACATTCCTTTGTCTTTTCCTTTAGATCTTCATCCTTGCCATTATCTTCATTCTAATTTGCTAACTGCTGAAGTAGCTCCTTCCTCTTTTCATTAGATTTGCCCAGTTGACTTTTTAAAGTCTGAATGAAATCCTCAGCATCTTTAAGGTTCTCTTGCAGTTCTTTGACTTCTACTCTAGACTAATCAAGATATTCTAAAGCAACTTGAAGTTGTTTACTGATGCCATCAGAATACCTAGATGAACCCATCGAAACACTTTCTTAGATCTTCCTCAAGTTGTTAAACTTCTTCCAAGGAACCTCGCTCTGATACCAATTGTTGGAATTAAGGAACACTGAGAGGGGGGGAAACAGTGTTCTACAAAACTTATTGTTATGTTCCTTTATTAATTTACCACATACATTGAAAAGAAAGAAACATGAACTCAAGAATAGTTGTAACAAGATCATTACACATGAACTCCATGATTTTTACATGGAAACCCGGTTAAGGGAAAAACCACAGAGGGGGTTAAGCCACAAGATCTTATACTCTGTTAAAAGTATTACAAATGGGAAGGCACACTACCTAGAGCTCACTGCTCAAGAGAGGCTCACTACCTACAAGATTGATTACAAAGTGTTCACATGAATACTTGAACTGAAGAATAGCATCTAACAATGCAAGATTTTAGTTCCTGTTAGGATCAATATACTGACTTCACACACTTCATCTCTTACTGCCCTATTTTACTATTCTTCCATAATCTGAGCCTTAGATCTCTGCTTCCTACTTGATACTGCCTCACTTTGCACCTCTCATCTCATATTCACACAACCATATCATAAAATACTCACATGCATCGATTATATATATCCACTCTATGAAATTTCATCAACTACAGTCAGCTTCAAGAAAACTTAGAAGATTTTTGAAGATCACTGTTCTGTCAGGTGAATCCATGCACAAACATCAATGTAGACCACAACTTATGAATTCAAGTCACAACACATGTCAGCCAATACCATTGGATCTCATAAATTACTCAACCAACCACTTCTCTTAATCCGCACAAGGATCAAACACCAAGTCGGCCTGTTCTTCACCAAACCGAGCTATCTAACCAAACCCTGATACTCAGAAGCTTGTAATTTTCAATCCCTTCATCACCAGAGGCTAAATCTCTAGATTTAGGTAGCCCTAAAACTCCTTAACATTCCCTCATATCTGTAGCACAATATGATTACATGTGGAGAAATACGGATGAAAATGTTGAATCCTATCATATGCTCTATTCCTGTCTATCCAAACTTGGACAAATCTACAATCTAACTTCCAGTATGATCAAGTGATATAATGTGGATGTGTAAGATAAATTTATTTGCCATCAATGACAACACTTGACATGCCTAGTGTTGTGATGTTCACAACACTCCCCATTTTACTCCATAGAAAAATGAGGACACTTGCTATGGCTTGCTCCCTTGTTTTTGTGCTCTGGGCGGTAGTGGTAAAAGCAGCTTCATTCAGTGTGTATGTGTATCATGTCGAGTGCATTTGTGATCTTGAGGTCTTAACCCAAAAAATTCAAAGTTTGGATCTTCCCTCAGGAAGCCTGCCATGTGAAAGAGTAAAATTCTAGGCAGGTTTGCCCTTTGCATCACCCTGAAATTTGACCAAGTAAGAGAGTTATGGCAAGTCAAAATTCTGGTTAAACCTAATTTTCCTGGGGGGGTCATATTTCAAATTTCGGTCACCTTATATTAGATCACCCCGATCCTATTTTATCACCCGATAATCATTTGGTCCACAAACTTCAGACGTCAATCTTATGTGGTAACTGTATCTGCTAGTCAAAACAACTTCATATATTTTGTGAGGGTCATATTTCAAATATCACCTGATATTTTGAATATCGCCCAATATTCTGAATATCACCCGATCTTTTTTTAGATCACCCCCTCGCAAAATATCACCCCATGTCGATATGACGATGACATCATCTGAACCCGATGAACAAAGGAGATCAGTATGACGTTGAAGTCATCATCCTTTTACCTCACGGGGGTCATATTCTAAACATCCCTAATCTTAAAACATGACCCAATATACAAAGCTCGACATGACCATGACGTCATCTTTCCTCAGGGTGATATTCTTCAAAGTTCTTTCATTGGGGTTATATTTCTTTGACCCTGATTTCCTTCGGTATGACCATAGCGTCATCCTCTCACATTTGAGATGAAGCTCGTCCACGATGATGACATCATCATCATATCCTGACTTAGTGAGTAAAGTGGTGGTTGAAATGCATGACCAGTTGGGTCCATCAAGTGCTCTTTTTTAGGTTTATATGTTAAGTGCCTGAAAATCTACATGCAGGTGGCGGAACCGAGAAGGTTATCAAAAGGGATTAAGTATTTGTATGCATGTGGATTCTCGCGGATTCATGACCTGATATTTGTTTGCACATTCAAAGCATGATTTAATATAAATGTTTCTCCTCCTGCTAGTTATTTAAGTGATGATGCTCAACTTCTGCATGTTGACTGCAGGTGCATCGGCCAGAAAGATGGGGTCAATGGGACATTTTTGGCTCGCTCCGATGAGGATGGTCATACCGATGATCAGGATGATGTGCGGTCACAATACAAAAAGGCAGGAAAGCGGGGCAGGTGGATTTTGAATCCATTTTAGAACCCGATGGCATGTAGGTGGAGACATGACAGAGCTTTAATGGCGATGACATCCCAAGCGGCGGACTGGATCCCAAGAGGTCACAAACACACTAGAAGGGGACAAAGCTTGCAATGCAGAGGAGAATGCTAGTGGAAACATTATTGAGGGAGCGGCACTCTATCTGGATGCCGCTCAAGATTTGGGTGGGATTTGTTTCCCACCGTCTGATGTTGTATGCATGTGTGTGGACCGTTGATTTGCTAGGGTTTCCTAGGCACTGTGTTGAGGGGAAAATAGAGACATATATTTAGCCCCTTTACTCTGTAAAAGGAGGGAGGTCAATCATTCAAAAAAATTCTGACCTATAACAATTTTGTAGGAGATCAGATTGCTGACACTAGTGAGGATTGAATTGTTGAAACATCAAGGTTCTTTCTTTAGATTACTGTATATGTACTTGTTCTTTAGCATACTGAATGGAGATGAAGCTCCAGATCACATCCTGATTGTAAACTTTATGTAATCTTCATGTTGATTTCTAGATATGTAATGGTGAATCCTATGTTCAACTAGAAGCGCTTTCATTCTATTGCATGTTGTTGTCAACATTCCCTTGAAGATTTGCACTGGATCATGTGGATTTGTGGAATGTCCTGTGAAGTATGATTCTAGTTTTCTTCTCTTCATTTCTGTATGAGAACATGTATGTGGATCAATGATCTCAGTCAAGTAATTTTAGGAATCTCACTCTCTAACCCTTTTTCTCATATTAATTTCATAGAAATCACTTCCATAACTACACATCATGATAAATATTAAGCAGAACAGAGGAATATGCTGACATCTCGTAGATAACTGAATATCATTAGCATATTTTTGAGCTAGATGTATGTACCTTTGAAAATATCATGCAAATATCAGCCTGTAGACACATTATTTGGAGGAATATATTATGTAAGGTAACCTCCCTATGTAGCATGGTTGCAGAGGCAGAATCTACTGATCTACATAAGGCCCTTGAATGGAAAACAACACCACACATCAACCACTGAGTAAAGTCATTAGATTATGAACTAATCAACAGAGATTTGGGATCATGAATTCTTTGAATTCATCGTATCTTTCAAGATGAGTAAAGGTTGTTGTGTAACTTTTATTCTATGTTTGCTTGTGAGTAACATCACCACCAACATAAACTGGCGCTAGAAGGAGGGCCAACAAGGAAACTGTAGATTCCTGCAAACATTGCTTAAACATCTTGTCAGTTTCAAAATCTTGCCATAAATCAGCCAACTTTTTTTCCTGAAAATTTGAGAAATCCTGGCTTTCAGGCCAAATACCAGGTCCAGATCTAGTGGACTCTTTGAGGAACTACCTATCAAGGGATTTAGACCTAGAACTATGGACATTCACCACACTCCTAATTCTAGTGCGTTAGAAGCTTCACCAGAGCATGCTCCTATAACTCCTCTTAGGTTTCAAACACCTACAGGACCACCTGTCACACCCCAGGTCCAACCTCTGCCAGTTGCAATGTCATTTTTCACAACAGAGTCATCTCTGACCTTTAATGCATAAAAATGCTTTGCCTAAGAATCCTGATAAAATTTGTCCTAGGTATCATCCATATCAGGGTGCGGATGATCATGTCAGAATGTTCAAGGAAGCTTGTTGTAGGGCTAGGATTGATTATGAGGATGTGGTATGCCAGTTATTCCCATTTTCCTTAGGGGAAGAGGCCTATAACTGGTATATCAGTCTGGGTCAGGGTTCAGTCAGTTCATGGGATGCCTTGGAAAAGGCTTTCAAGGATAGGTTCAAGGTACCTATAGATCCTTCAATGAACTATCATTTATTTTCCACCATCAAGAGATCTAAAGGAGAACCTATTGCAAACTTCAACGCCAGATTCCAGAAGATACTATCTAGGCTAGTGGCTCCCTATGTTGTAATAGATGAAGCTGCCAGGAGCATTTATTACTCAGCTTTAGATCCCTTAACTTCCATGTTCATCAGGAGAACACATCTTGGTGTAACCACTTTAGCAGAAGCTTTTGAAGAAGCTATCAAAGTTAGTCAGCAATTGGCTCCTACTCCCACACCAAATATTGCCTTCCCTACACTTCCTGGTTATCATGCATATCCTGTCCACCAACAGACCATTGGAGCCATGATACCTCTAGCAGTGATGCCAGCCCCTTTGCAGATACCCCCACTCAGTATCATGCCACCACCAAATGGAAATGGCCAAATGTTGCAATATCCAGGGCAAACACAAATACCCCAGACTGTGGAACAATCCAACAATAACAATGGATCTTCCTTTTTCAAGCCTCAGACAGAGAATGTAGTGGCCAAGGTTTAGGAAGAGAAAGAAGAAATTAAAGAAATATCAGCTCAGTTAAAGAAACTTACTACTGAGGTCACTCATCTGAGAAATCAGAACTTCTACTCTCAACCAAATCAAAACAAAGGTTATGCCAACAATAGACCTAATTATCCAGAAAGGGGGTACAACAACAATAATCCTCCTAGACAACCTAGAGCATGGAACACTAGGCCAAACAATGGTTCCTTGCCATTACCCCTAGACAATCAGCCTCCTAGTGAACCCAAGCAGACCACTAGAGTAAACCTTGCAAAGGTAGCACTTACAAACTAGTGCAGGATACACATCACCAATGCTCATGTAGAGCTAGACTGTCCTCAGTTCAGGATTGCTACCAGTATCTTCCAAGCTGAAGTGTCCAGTACTTCAAGAAATCCACCTTATGTAGAGGGAAATGAAATTTTCCCCTGTGAATATGATTCTGCCTTAGTGCTACAAAGCTTCATGCATCATCCTTATCAACAAACAATTTCATATCATCAGGATTATACCTCAACATGTGAAGAATCAGCCATGGCTTTTGAATCTAACTATGTTTTTCCCTTTCAGGATGAAAATGAGCCATCGATTGAGCATGAGGAAGTCAATACTTATCAACAGCAACCTTAGGGTAGGCATAATTACAACTTGAGGAATAACTCAAGCAGGCCTACTTGTCTTCTAACCACATCCTTGCCTCCAAACAATTCCAATACACCTCTTGATCCTAAGGGAAGTAATAACCCTGGATTCCCCAAGGTTAATGCTCAATATTTGGCACCACAGACCACAGCACCAAAAGCTACAAATCTACTTCCTAAATCTGACAAGTTAGTCACATATCTGACTGATGAAATGAAAAGGGTTAAAATCAACCTACCATTGTCAGAATTGCTTAAAACCCCTGATATCAGGAAGGCTTTCTTGAAATCATTAGATGATCCTACTCCAAAGGAAGATAGTCATACCCCAGGTCCGTCTGGTAGTAAAGATCATGCTACTAGGGATGTTAATGTCAAACCTAAAACCTCAACTACTGTTCAAGCTGCAGAGACTTCCCACATGACCCTATACAAAGACAAGAGTGAGTCACCTCCGTTCCTCCTAACCATAAGGATGTTCAGTAAAAATTTGCACAATTGTTTAGTAGACTTAGGAGCATCTACCAATGTAATGCCCCTATCCATATGCAATGCTTTAGGGTTACATCCTGCTAAATCACTCAAAAAAGTGACGCAATTGGACAAAATAGAGGTGAGCATGGTAGGAGAACTGACTCACATTCACATGCAACTAGCATCAGATCCCATAATCCAACACTATATTGATATCCAGATAGTTGATATACCTGATACATATGGGATGTTACTCAGCAGGGACTGGTTAAAAACCCTTAATGGATACATGTCAACTGATTTTAGTCATATGTGGTTGCCCTAGAGAGGGAAACCAAATCAAATAAGGATTGATGTTGAACCCCGCATGAAACACATGATCACCAAATATAACAAAACCAATGAAATCATGTATGTGGACATGGAACTTGGAGTCTACTCCATTAGACCCCAAACTACCAGCATAGAGGAGATCCTGATGTTTGACGTGCATGATCATGATGATGACCCTTAGGGTGATGAAATAACTTTAGAATCTGAGTGTGACCCTGAAAATGAAGTAGAGGTAGATTGCTTCAAGAGTTTTGAGATGCATTTGCTTAAAGAGGTACAACAATGCCACTTGTTAAATGTACATGTTCATGATATTCTAATCGATGGATGGTGCAGGTTGCATAATGAGGCACATTCTGAAAAGACTTGTGATGCCTATTTAGACATGTTGGAGCTGGAACAAGCATACAATGAGGCGTCTTCTTCATCATCATCCGCGGTGAGTTCTGTAGGTAGTGATGGCAAGACTAATTTTTGTTTGTCTTCTGTAGGAACAAGAGAATGCACATAGCAAGATGAGAGTTCTATTCAGATGCCAGAAGAGATACTGGTATGCAACAGGAGTAATGTAAAAAATAAGAAGAAAATCACCCCTGGGAGTGATTGTTTAGTGGAGTCAGATTATGAGTTATCTAATGAGGATAGGGGCAGCAACTTGTCCAAATTCGAGGAGTTTTTTATCAAAAGAGATTCAAAGAATGACACAGCAGCAAAGACCTCTCACGATGTCTTAATTGAAGGCTGGTGCATGTTACACAAAGCACCTCATTCAGAAACTGCTTGTTCATTGTGTCTGCATATTTTGAAAAGGCAGACGTTGCCCAGTCCCAAGGATGTTTCTTCTGATGGTAAGAGAAAAGAAGAAATATCAGCTTCCCATAAGGCTGATAAGGTGAAGTCTGAGCAAACTGAGATGCTGAAATTAAAGTGGATATCTAGTGGTGCAGCTACCAGGGCCAAAAGGAAGAAAGAAGCCCCAGACAAGCTTTTAGATGAAGATAAGCCATGGATCCTCAGGTTTGATGGATCCAAGTCAAAACAAGGAGTTGGAGTAGGAGTGGATCTCATTGACCCATCCAGAAAATCCTACTTGGCAGCATACAGATTGTAGTTCCCATATACAAACAATGTAACAGAGTATGAAGCTCTAATTCATGGGATACTGTTTGCACTTAGAAAGAAGGTGAGGATTATGCATGTCTATGGAGACTCAGAATTAGTTGTGAGGCAGGTAAGAGGTATATACTCTTGCAATTACAAAAGACTGTCCAATTATAGACATAAGGTGTGGGACTTAATAGAAGATTTTGATGCATTCAATATCACCCATGTACCAAGAGAACAAAACCACAGGGCAAATGCTTTGGCATAGGCTGCCGTTACTCTGGAACCACTGTCCATATCTGGTCTAAAAAGATTCTCAGTTGAATTAGTGTCAGTGCCTTCCATACCTGATAATGTAACTAATCTTCAGGTATTTGATGATGATCATCATATACTGGATTTTATTTCCAACAAAGATGTTTTTGAAGCATAGATCATAGATGAGATAAATATGGAGGACCATGTCTAGGAAGAAGAAAAAATCCTAGAGTTGTCTAGTAACAAGATTTCTAAGGGAATGGTAGAGATAGAAAGAGCATTTGATCTAGACAACATGCTAAAACAGAAGGATCTCCCAAAGGCCGATGAAGGATAGTACTCACAGGTTAATATTGGACAAGGTGATAAAAAAAGAAACATTCTAATTGGGAAGGTCTGCACAAAGGAAGAGTTAGAAGGAATAACCTAGGCTCTCTGAGATTAAATCCATGTCATTGCCTAGACGTATGATGAACTAAAAACATACGACACATCAGTCATCACCCATACAATAGCTTTGAAGCCAGATGCCAAGCCTTTTCGACAAAAGAAAAGACCTGTCAATGCTTTGCTAGAGCCCATCATCTTTGAAGAAGTTAAGAGGCTACTTGATGTCAGGATCATATTTCCTATGAGGTACTCCACATGGGTGGCAAACCTAGTCTCAGTAAGGAAGAAGAACGGTGACATTAGATTGTGCATTGACTTCAAGAACCTAAATAGAGCTTCTGAAAAGGATAATTATCCTTTATCTTCTCTGAATGAAGTCTTGCAAACTGTGAATGGTGCCAAGATGATGTCCTTCTTGGATGGTTTCTTTGGTTACAACCAGGTGATGGTGGACAAAATAGATAGACTAAAGACTGCATTCACCACCAAGTGGGGGATCTTCACCTACAGGCGCATGCTGTTTGGGTTGATAAATGCTGGAGCCACATTTTAGCGAGCAATGGACATAGCCTTTAGAGGCTTGATTGGTAAGTGCATAGTCATATACATGGATGACTTAACAGTTTTCTCTAAGGATAGAGGAAACCATGTAGAGGACCTGAGAAAGGTGCTGAAGAAGTGTGAATAGTATGGGATATCCCTGAACCCTAAGAAGTGCATATTTGGGATGACCACAGGGAAATTACTAGGCCACCTGATAACTAAAAATGGGATTATCATTGATCCTGACAGAGTGGAGTCCATCATGAAGATACAATTTCTTGGAAGTAGGACAGAGCTCAGATATTACTTTGGTAAGATTAATTTTGTTAGGAAATTTATAACCAACTTTGTAGAGATTGTTAGACCCTTGAACGCCATGCTCAAGAAGGATGCTAAAATTGAGTGGACCCCTGAAGCTAGAGCAACTTTTGGAGACATTAAGAAAGCCATATCAAACGCTCCAGTCCTGATAAGTCCATATTATACCAAGGGCTTCTACATCTACTCATTTGATTCAGAGCATACTTCTACAACAGTATTGACATAGAGAAATGAAGAAAAGGAGGAAAAGCCTGTAGCCTTCATGAGATGTCCTTTTAGTGATGCAGAGCTTAGGTACATGGACGTTGAAAGACAGGCACTTGCCCTGGTTCGTGCAGTCAAGAAATTCAGGCATTACATCCTGAGAAGTAAAGTGATTGTTGCAGTACCTGATGCATCAGTAAAGATTTTATTAAGGCAAAGTGAACTAGGAGAAAAGAGAGCCAAATCGATCACTGTCCTCCAAGAGTATGATATGGACATAACACCCATGAAGTTGGTAAGAGGACATGCATTGAGCCAGATGATATCAGAGATTGATCCTAATATCATGAGCCAGTAGTATGTTGTGAATGCAAAGGAGGATGGAGAATGGTATTCAGACATCAGACACATCCTGATCACTGGAAGATGTCCCTCAAGATTGCAGCCCTCACAAAGGAGAGCCTTGAAGATAGGGTCACAGAAGTAATTGATAAAAGGAGGAGTCCTTTTCAAGAAAAACTATGAGGGGATATACCTAAGGTGCCTGGAAAGATCAGAAGTAGATAAGGTGCTAGCAAAGTTGCATGATAAATTTGGGATTGCACATGGATCATCCTTAGCCACCACTCATGCTATCCTCAGGGCAGGGTATTATTGGCCCACAATTTTTAAAGACACTGCTAGACACATCAAATGTTGTCATATGTGTCAGGTTGCTACAAACAGAGAAAAATATGTTGCTCAACCTTGCAGCTAGTGATGGAGGTGCGCTCCTTTGCTCAATGGGCAATGGACTTCATAGGACCTATCAATCCTCCATCATCCTCAGGCCACAGGTATGTTTTAACTATTACTGATTACTGCACCAGGTGGACTGAAGCTGTCAGCAGTAAGACATGTAATGCTGAGGATGTCATTAGTTTTTTGGAAACCAACATAGTGACCAGGTATAGAGTTCCATATGCTTTAGTATGTGATAATGGACCTGCTTTTGCTTTAATTAAACTATCAAGTTGGGCTTTTGATTATGGGATCATCTTTAAATTCTCCTCAAACTACTATCCCCAAGGAAATGGATTAGCAGAATCCACAAATAAGAACCTATTGAACATCATAAAGAAATTAATAGAAAAGAACCCAAGGGAATGGAATACCTTACTGAAATATGCCTTGTGGGTAGATAGAACTAGGAATAAGGCTGCATTAGGAAATTCACCTTTTCACTTAGTATATGGGGTAGATCATATCCTCCCTGTTAACTTGAGGATTCGTACACTACAGTTTGCACAAGAATACCTGGGCATAGATAATAAGCAAGAAGTTAGGTTGCTGCAGTTGATGCACCTAGAGGAAAAAAGAAGTGAAGCAATTAACCAATTTGCTAAACATCAGGCTGTTGTCAAATGTGGTTTGACAAAAGAGCCAAAATTAAGGCTTTTAGAGTCTTAGATCTAGTCCTGATGTGGGACAAAGCACATGAAAGGAAAGGTGATCATGGTAAGTTTGATAAACTCTAGATAGGTCCCTTTCAAATTTCTAAAATTTTAGGAGACAACAGCTACAGGCTTAAGTCCTTAACCGGTGAGGATGTTCCATTACCAGTTAATGGACAGTTCCTCAAACACTATTTTCAAGCCTAAAGTGGCACCATGACAGTCATGTGTATCATAGTGTATATTCTTGTATAGTTGTTTGTACAGTTTGTTTGTTTTGGTTGCTTTGTTGTGTTTCCTCAGCAGGGATGTTTGTTTTGCTTTAGAGTATGAAGGAGTAGACTAACAACCATTGAAAACAATGGAAAATTTAGATCATTTAGGTTAATCATCTGAAATTTATGCATAACTTGTTGTGACTATCATGAATGTAGAAAGTTAGTTGACTTGTGAAATTTTGTATTCAGTAAGAATGGGTTGAGTATTCAAGGAATGTTTCTCACAATGACACACCTAAAATCCTTGGGTTTGTTGAACTTACCAGTGTAGATATTAGGTGAAAAATCAGAGGTCACCCTTGCTACCATTACAATTGTCAGCTTAATTTCAGCAAGTGACCACTCCTTGCATCATGAAGTTACAATTGCAATATCTTATAAAGTTTCTATCAAATGCAAAAAATTATAAAATAATAAAATGGATTTTACTGAAAATCTAGGTTAAGCCATCTAAGTAACTCTAGTGGGGCTATAGATGCTCGCTGGCAATGGGGCTCTACTTAGGAGAATTGTAACGATAACCATGTCGGGGCTATGGACGCCTGCTAGAAGCAAGGCTCTATCCAGTTGGCTATGAGGGAACATCCTCACCTACGTAGGCTAATATCAGTCACTGGTTTGTTCAACCAATCTTCAAGATGAGGATAATTAATCACATCCACCCACTTAAATTGAAAGGAAAATTCATGTACCTTATTGAATACCTTAAGTCTCAAGTCAAATGATGATTTACAGGAAAGATAGTAGGAAGTTATGAGTCTAGTCTATTTCATTCAATTTTCTTTAATGGTTTTAATTTGATTGTTTTGTTTGGTGGCTAGTTGTTGTGATGTTCACAACACACCCCATTTTACTCCTAGCAAAATGAGGACCCTTGTTGTGGCTTGCTCCCTTGTTTTTGTGCTCTGAGCAGTAGTGGTAAAAGCAACTTCATTCAGTGTGTATGTGCATCATGTCGGGTGCATTTGTGATCTTGAGGTCTTAACCCAAAAAATTCAAGGTCTAAATCCTCCCTCAGGAAGCCTGCCATGTGAAAGAGTGTAAAATTCTAGGTAGGTTTGCCCTTTGCATCACCCTAAAATTCGACCAAGTAAAAGAGTTATGGCAAGTCAAAATTCTAGTCAAACCTGATTTTCCTGGGGGGGTCATATTTCAAATTTCAGTCACCTTATGTTAGATCACCCCGATCCTATTTTATCACTTGATAATCATTTGGTCTGCAAACTTCGGACATCAATTTTATGTGGTAATTGTATCTACCAGTCAAAACAACTTCACATATTTTGTGGGGGTCATGTTTCGAATATCACCCGATATTTCGAATATTGCCCGATATTCTGAATATCACCTAATCTTTTTTTAGATCACCCCCTCACAAAATATCACCCCATGTCGATATGATGATGACATCATCTGAACCCGATGAACAAAGGAGATCAATATGATGTTGACGTCATCATCCTTTTACCTCACGAGGGTCATATTCTGAACATCCCCTAATCTTAAAACATGACCCGATATACAAAGCTCGACATGACTGTGACGTCATCTTTCCTCAAGGTGATATTCTTCAAAGTTCTTTCATCAGGGTCATATTTCTTGGACCCCGATTTCCTTCGGTATGACCATAGCATCATCCTCTCACATTTGCGATGAAGCTCGTCCACAATGATGATATCACCATCATATCCTGACTTAGTGAGTAAAGTGGTGGTTGAAATGCATGACCAGTTGGGTCCATCAGGTGCTCTTTTTTCAGGTTTATATGTTAAGTGCCTGAAAATCTACATGCAAGTGGTGAAACCGAGAAGGTTATCAAAAGGGATTAAGTATTCGTATGCATGCAGATTCTCGCGGATTCATGACCCGATATTTGTTTGCACATTCAAAGCATGATTTAATATAAATGTTTCTCCTCTTGCTGGTTATTTAAGTGATGATGGTTAACTTCTGCATGTTGACCGCAAGTGCATCGGTCAGAAAGATGGGCTCGATGGGACATTTTTGGCTCACTCCAATGAGGATGGTCATACCGATGATTAGGATGATGTGTGGTCGAGATACAAAAAGGCGGGAAAGCAAGGCAAGTGGATTTTGAATCCATTTCAGAACCCGATGGCGTGTAGGTGGAGACATGATGGAGCTTTAATGGCGAGGACATTCTAGGCAGCAGACCAGATCCTGAGAGGTCACAAACACACCAGAAGGGGACAAAGCTTTCAATGCAGAGGAGAATGCTGGTGGAAACATTATTGAGGGAGCGGTGCTCTGTCTGGATGCCACTCGAGATTTGGGTAGGATTTTTTTCCCACCGTCTGATACTGTACGCGTGTGTGTGGACCGTTGATTTGCTAGGGTTTCCTAGGCATTGTGTTGAGGGGAAAACAGAGACATATATTCAGCCCCTTTACTCTATAAAAGGAGGGAGGTCAATCATTCAAAAAAAATCTAACCTATAACAATTTTGTAGATCAGATTGCTGAGACTAGTGAGGATTGAATTGTTGAAACATCAAGGTTCTTTCTTTAGATCACTGTATATGTACTTGTTCTTTAGCATATTGAATGGAGATGAAGCTCTAGATTACATCCTAATTGTAAACTTTATGTAATCTTCATGTTGATTTTTGGATATGTAATGGTGAATCTTGTGTTCAACTAGAAGCACTTTCATTCTACTGCATGTTGTTGTCAACATTCCCTTGAAGATTTGCACTGGATCATGCGGATTTGTGGAATGTCCTGGTGAAGTATGATTCTAGTTTTCTTCTCTTCATTTCTGTATGGGAACATGTATGTGGATCAGTGATCTCAGTCAAGTAATTTTAGGAATCTCACTCTCTAACCCTTTTTTCTCATTTTAATTCCATAGAAATCACTTCCATAACTGCACATCATGATAAATATTAAGCAAAACAGAGGAATATACTGACATCTCATAGATAACTGAATATCATTAGCATATTTTTGAGCTAGATGCATGTACCTTTGAAAATATCATGCAAATATCAACCTGTAGACACATTATTTGGAGGAATATACTGTGTAAGGTAACCTCCCTGTGTAGCATGGTTGTAGAGATGGAATGTACTAATCTACGTAAGGCCCCTGAATGGAAAACAACAACACACATCAACCACTGAGTAAAGTCAATAGATTATGAACTAATCAACGGAGACTTGGGATCATGAATTCTTTGAATTCATCACATCTTTCAAGATGAGTAAAGGTTGTTGTGTAACTTTTATTCTATGTTTGCTTGTGAGTAACATCACCACCAACACCTAGCAATGTCTCTTACCAACAAATCATGTACATTGGAACAATCTTTTAACAATTTTTTGCATTCATTGATAAAATAGAATTATTCTCTCATTTGATATCTCTTGTGCTTTCATGAAGTCCTAGATCTTGGGTGGATCCAATCATAACCAACTCTAACATGGTATCAGAGCTCTAGGAAGAATCACTTTGCATTAGTCATTTTTGATAGATCTTGAGTGCAAATCATGGTGGATCTTGATAGTTGAGTATGCTCTTCTCTTGCATCGAATGATGACTTGGAGAATCAGAAAGACTTGATAGTTAACCAAATTTATGAGGGTTTCCTCTTTGTAGTCTTGTATTGTAGGTTCATTTTGGAGTATGTTGGTGCAAATCTGAGCACACCATTGTGCTCAAGAGGTCCAAGATAGTCAAAACCACCTTTTGTTTCATCTAGATCAGACATCGGAGGCCAAATCTATGAGGGTTTGAAGTTGGGAGGTGCATGCAAGATCCAGTAGGTATCTAATCTTTTGGAGTAGTTTGGGAAAAAGCAAACCCCACCATCACACTTAGGAGGCCCAAAAAACCCAAGATAAACTATCAATTAGTTGAAATCAAACAAAGTAGCGAAAGGCAAAAAAAATTTGCCCCTCGACTATATGGAATCTTCACACGGAATATTCCCTATACAGCAGAATATTCTGGATCCTCTGCATCATCAGAATCTTAGCACTTTTATCCGCTGGGTAATTATTTTTTTTCCAGTTAATAAATGTATTTGCTTGTTAAAGTCCAGAATCTGCAAGTCTTTTTAATTTGCTGTAGGGTACAACCCTGTGCAAGGTAGGGTACCCTACACCCATAGCAGAATAGAATCTAGTGTGGGGGCACCATGTGGCACAGGCCTACCACACCTAATCTCCCACATGTTTTAACTATGGATCGTATGCTCATTGGCAGATCATATAACCATCAGCGACCTCTAAATGACATTTCCATAGTGGAGTTAAAACCCCAGCCAACCTTATTTCTGGTGGTTTCAAAGACTACCCGCAGGTATTCATACCATCTATAGGTGGTAGCCTCCCACCTGGTAGTAAGGAAATATAGCCCGCAGGTGAGTTAAACCTACCACCATCCGGCGCCTCTTTCCCATCGGCGGTGATTTCAACCACCAACCAGTGGCGGAATCCATCCACCCCGGTAGTCACTGCTCCAAACCGCTCGATGCTTTTTTCAAAACCTCTAGCACAAAATATTCCATGGGATTCACCCTACCAACACAGTAAAGTAGTTTCCCACTTCAGAAGGTGGTTTTGCACCATGAAACCGATGGTTTTGACATACTAACAGGCGGTTTCACACTTTTTTAGGTAGATTTTAAAATTTCATTAGCAGTTTTGGAACATTTCGATCATCTGCAGCATATACTGGCAATTTTATTTTTCTTATGATAATGTCAAAATGACATCATAAAATGATGTCGTATAAGAATATTTCATCCAAATCTTGATTTGATTGGCAAATGACGTCATCCACCATAAGCCTCCTTATTGGCATCATCAAACCAATTGCTGACATCATTTTTAGGCAAATCTCAGGGCATATGCCAATGAATCTTCAAAGATTTCAGCTGAAGATTTTGCTGACATCAGCAGTCCTTGGCCCAATTTGGCCCCCCTCCATTGAGCTTTTTTATTTCACAGTCAAACTTTGAAGGTCCATATCTTGCTCAAATTTGCTCTGTTTTTCATGCAATTTTTTTATTTGGGCTAGAATTTCATAGGATTTATAGTGGTGGAATCAAATTTTGATTTTGGTGTCTAGTTTGTCCAAAAATTATAGTTTTCCATCATTCTACCTTAATAGTTCCCATTTTCAGAACTCAAAGGCTTCATTTGGGCTCATACGATAACATTTTTTGGTGAATTTTTTTTAAAGTACATGATTTTTCAAGTACTTTCTAGATTTTCTATTAGTTTGATTTAGTTTTACTCAAAAATTGTACTTTCAATTCTAGCCTATTCTTGGCTCTTGCATTGTACCAAAATCAAAGACCACTTTGTTGTTTTGGCTTGTGGTAATTATAACTGGACTGATCATAAAGTCCCACAATCATTTTTTGTTGGGGCTGATCTTATTGATTGAGTAAAAGGGGGGTTGTACTTGTGTTCTCTTTTGTACTCTTGTATCATGGATCCAAACAAACTTCCTCTACTTACACCATATAACTATCATGAGTGGAAAATTAAAATGGAGATTCATTTAAGAAGTTTAAAAAATTATTGAGTAACAATGGGTACAGAAATTGAACTAACAATAGCTACAGAAAAGAGAAAGTGGTACAATAGATGTGATCAAGCTTATGGAACACTATGCTTGTCTATTTCTCCTAATCTTCTTTTCCATATTGACTCTTGTAAAACAACTAATGAAATGTGGACTACCGTAGAGAATCTCTTTGGTAAGAAAGATAATATGAGAGGTTTCAAATTGGAGAATGAACTAATTGGTTTGAATCCAACCAACTTTGCAAGTATCCAGGACTTCTTCACAAAGCTAAATTCACTTAGATTGTAGCTCAAACAATGTGGAATTGAGAAAGAGGAAACTCAATTGATTCTTTCAATCATTGCCAAACTTGGTCATGACTATTTAGTTTTTGTTTCTACCTTATATGCTACTATGGATGCACTTGGGACTTTAGCTTTCACAATGCCTTCACTTGATGAGTTTTCCACATCACTCACAAGGGAGCAAGCTGTTGGGATAGGAAAATTTAAAATTTTCATGTATTCCTACCCACCCATTTCTGACCAAATCTGAAAATATTACGCCCAAAATCATAATAATAACCAGTATATTCCATAAAAATCACATGACTTTCATCACAAATGGATATCTCACCCATCAAACTGCATTGTAATGTAAGGCTCCAATTCCTTAATTTTGGTGAGACCTCACTTTCGTCATACCGATCCATACTCTATATGAGAAATGGGCTGAAATGAGTATCGGCATGAAAGTAACAATTGGGGAGAAGATTTCAAGAACCACCAATGGAGAAAGTAGCACTGATGACCTTTCATCAGAGAGAGAATGTGTGGTCACACCGAGTAAATCAATGATGAGGACTATCGGTATAATAAAAGACTATCAGAGAATACTCCGAAAATCCCCCCGACAGTATAAATCATACCGATGGATGAATTCGGTAAGACTCTCACCGAGCATCCCATGGAACGGAGGGAACTAGTGATCATCAGCAGGAGATGAACATCAGAGTGAAAAACTAAAGAGTTTCCAACATTCTAATGTCTCAGTGACTAATGAAACTATTTCAGCATAAGTCACACCGATGTGTATGAAAGATAAGAACCATCAGGGAAAGTAAACGAGTCAGAACAAAGCTTGCAAATCTAGCTGAAACAATACTCACAACGATGTCAGTGACATGTTGTGAAGATCTCTCCAATGAAGAGTGTAAAAGAAGATATCAGGGAAACAACCACGATCAGGTAACTTGAAATAAGTCATCCCGATGACACATCTTATTCTGATGACAATGATAACCACGTTCATCGACAAGACTCTCATCGATAGTCATAGCAGAGACACTTGAGATATCGGAGAAGAATGTTATTCCTACAGCAATGACGAAAGTCAGGCCGATGATAACCATGCCCTCTTCTATATCAGGTAGATCTTGAAAATATCTTGCCGATACAATCTCACATATAAAAGATGACATTGAGCAGGCAGATGAAAGGTCACAACGATTGATCCATAAGCAAATGTTCGTGCCATAAGAAGATATTAAATCACCCTAACATTACAAAAATCATACTGATGAAGAGAGTTATGACGATGTCACATTTCACAACGATCAAGAAAATTGAAACGCTGGAGCAATTAATTGCAAACGAGGAAGAGATCCTTTGAAATGCCATTTGAAACCACTGCAATCAAGTTTGAAAGAATTGTCTGAAGCGAGTACACAAGCGGAGACTTGGAGGAGAAAACAGGGGAATTTGATTACCGCTTCAGATAACAGGTATATAAATACAAACTTCTTTGCAATAGCCTATAGTTTGAATTTACTGTCCAAGATTGTGATTGAGACTCCAGTGAAAGGAAAGGGCAGAAAACAACAGGGTGGGACTAGTAAACATAAAAAACAAAAGATTATTAAAACTCCTGAGGAGAAAACAAAAGACAGGAAATTGAACCAGGACTTAATTGACCAATTACTTGGATCAACTCCCAAAGCCCGAAGGTTTGCACAACTTAGGGCAGAAGTGGAGAAACTAGAAGACAAGTGCAAATACCTAGGAAATGTCTGGACACCAATTAGAGGTTATGAATTGTTTAAATTCCACTACAATAGAAGAGTCAGGAATTTCCCAGTGTCAAACCCATGGCACTTGAATTTGGGTAAATTGGTCATTTCTGATGTGTTTCTAAATGTTGAAATCCTCCAACTTCTGGCTAGACATTATAATCCAAGCCTCAAGGCCATATGCAACCCGCAAGGGGAGCCTATTATACATTTGTCTAAGAATGTCATTTGTGAAGTTTTTGACTTGGATGATTTATGTACTATCCCTATAGTTTATGAAGATTTTGATAAAGAGTATTGGAGAATGGATACTACATATAATGGATGGAGATTGCCCATTCACAGGCCTAGGGTAGAGGGAGAAATGGTGCCTCTCAATGAGAATGATGGAGCTCCATTTCATGTGTCATTATTTGAACCATACATACAATACACTTACTACTCTATGGGCCAATTCCTAGGATCAAAGGTCCCTGATTTCATGACAATTTCTCTAATGGTGATAGCCACAGACGTCTAGTGCCACAATGCCAGGCAGTTTGATTATGCTACCTATGTTTTTGGTAGAATTGATTCTAGTCTAACAGTAATAAAGAATAATGTCCCATCAGTTTCCTTTGAACATTACTCACTCCTCATGCACATGGTGCTTTATTATGGCTAGGAAATGGGATTATGGCCAACTGAATTCAAAGTTGTTCCAGTAGACCAGAGGGGGCAAAAGTCACCTGTGCAGATGTGGACCAGAATATGGGACAGTAGGTATGCCCATTCTAGCTATGTTCAGTTTGAAGAATACTATGTGAAAGTGTTATATAGATATTTCAGTCATCCTTGTGAGTATTCATTATCAAATGAAATAAAAAGGTTTCTTAGACCTAAAGATTTTGGTGGTCCTCCTATTGTTACCCACAACTGGGGAGACTGGTACTATTTTGAGGATGCTACCATGGTTAGAGTTTATGGTTTTGAGGACACTCCTTTTATATTGCCTAAGATTGTTCCTGAGAGAATTGCCTACTTGGAGTTAGTTAGGCAAATGAATTGTTCTAATGTGATGCACTTGAGCTCCCATGACAGACAATCTTTTATGCCTAGTACTCTGTGCTTTGGAGATTTCACTATGGTATCAAAGGAAGGTTATAGTCTCATTATGGATAAACTGATGCATTACAATATGAGATGTGCTAAGGCAAGAAAAAGATTTGATCCTGAGGGTTTCATTAACCTTGCTTGGAGAAAACAAAACCTCACTGGATACACACATGTCCCATATCCACATGATGATATCATTAGGAATTTCGAAGAGACTGAAGTTGAATTAGTGGTTGAGAAATATAATAGAGACCAAGATGAGAAGAGGAAATAGCTTGCGTAGATTGAGTTGTTATCCTCTGGTGATGAAGGGCCTACAGAAGAACAACCACATCAATAAGAAACTATGATATCTAAAAGAAAAATGCAATGATATCAGTCTCCTGGTATGGAACATGATGAGGAGGGGTCTATTGATGAAGATCCCAGACAAGTAGCATATGATTCTTTCATTTCAGATGACCAATTTATTAATTCTAGGGAATTTAAATCATTCTTGTACAAATGCAAAGGAAAAGAGATCAAGGAGTCAGTGGATAATGTCACAACTGACAATGAAAAATAATTAGTTGACATGTTAAAGACAATAGTGGATAATGAAATGAGAACTATGACTCCTGGTAAAGGTAGACAACTGCTTAGAGAAGCAGGTGTGATGATATTTCCTGGTCTTGACTTGAATTCTGCTTTGGTATTTGATAGCTTTTTGCATAATACAGATGACAGATATAAGCTCACTCTAGAGTGTGTCACAGAAGTGTATATGGGCACCAAATATAACAATGATGATAATTCATTAATGATATGGGCCTTGTATCATCCCCATAAGAAGACAACCATTATAGACACTGAGAAGGCTCTTGGGCATGTCATGACTTTGAAGCCAAGGGAGATTGACCCCTTGATCATTGCAGAAATTGGTATAAATATTGCAAAATTGAACAAAGCACAAGCTCGTATGTTGATTAAAGAAAGGGATGCATATAAACTGAGCTATGCGACATTAACAAAAGAAAATGATTATTTGAAAGATACGGTTAAGAGCACCTTTGGAGGGTCAGTGAAAAGATTAACTCAGGGAGAACGCTCACAAAGCACCCAATCGCCATCTATTGACCAAATAGTTCAAATCCAGATTGACCCACTTGCAACAGTGCTCCAGAATAGGCATGCCAACATGATACATTGGATGAATCAATTTTGGGATATTTATTCTAAAAATTATATATTGACCCAAGAGCATGAGAGGCTTGACAAAAGGATGTAGGAAAAACTCCATGAGATACAGGGCAAGGATGTTTCTGACAATATAGGCATTTCTAGTACAAAATATTTAATTGAGCAACATCAGAAATATTATGATCAGCTTAAGAATGATGCCAAAGAATGTATTGAAGCTTCAAAAGTAGGAGTGCCCATGTTGTTCAAGAATGATAAAGAATTGAAGAGAAAAGAGGAATGGAGTAAAGACTGTCAATTAATGTTGCATGAAGCCTTAGGAGCTCTCAAGGACAAAGACTCTACATCCGAAGAAGCCTGTAAGCATCTGGAGAAGATGGTAACAATGGATGTGATCACAAGAAATGCTATTGAATTCACTGATACACACCACAGCCAGGAGTACTTGGATCACATTGCTCAGTTATACCTATGGTTGAATAGAGCTTAATCATTGTTATGTTAATCATGTTGATTCCCAAAAGACATTTTGAAGAGTTATGTCTCTTCATAAGTATTTATCTATAAGCTAAAACATATGACGCTGAATTATCATCAGCAGTAGGATATAATACATGAAGTTTACAATATTTTAAAAGACCATGTTGCAAGCATATTATTGAAGAAGTAAATTGAAGTTCTCTAATTTTGTGGTTTTATTTGGGCATCAATTGTGTGTTAAAATTATTCAATTATATGATTGTCTCCAGTTCAGTATTTCCTTGTTATTCAAATTAATATATCAAGTATATAGTTAATTTGTCAATACACATTTGATGTATCTATGTGATTGGATTAATTGGTTTCCATTAGAGGAATTAAAATCCTTCTGATCAGTCACAGTAACCTGGAAGTGTTAGTTTGGATTACTAAGAAGAACCATTTAATTAGGATTGCCATTCTGTCTCCAAGTTGATACTATCTATTATTCTTATATATTTCATTTAATTGGTTCCTTCAAGAAAGGATTAAATTTCCTTCTGGTGAATAATAAAGAAGTCTGATCTTATCTATTGGATTATTAAGAAGAGTCTATCTGTCATTTCACTACACGTTTATACAACTTATAAACTAAAGTATTGTGCCAAACAGTTAGAGTTACTGCCCACTATAAGCCACTAGTCTTAGTCTTCCATTTGACTCTATTTACCCAACAAGGCACTGGTCTTATTTCAATTCATCATTTAAAATCCCTTTATTAGTTAAGCATAGTCATAAAATTCACCTTGATATTGCTTATATAATTTATACTAACCATCCATCAGATATTAGATATAGAATTAGTTAGCAAGCTTTCATCTATTCTACACCATTTGCCACTGTAGGTAGATCCATTTACTTAGTCAAAATATTTACATTCAATCTGCTTTAATTTTCAAGGTTCACCTACCTAGGTTTAGCAGGACCTAAAGTGCAGGGAGTCATCAAACCATAAAGGTTGATTCCGTCACGTTAGTTCAAAAATGTTGTGAATCTAAGCATAGAGCCTAGCATCCTCTTAGGATTAGCAACCTACATTTTTTAGACCTAACAAATTGGTGACTCTACTGGGGATAAATAAAGGACCTTAGTAAGAAACCATTCCTTTTATAGAGTCAGAAATGTCAAAAATTCAATTTGGTAACTCTGCTAGCAAGAAGAATTTGGAAAGATAAATTATAAACTTTTTCCTATTTACAAAACAGGTGGTGACTCTAGAAACTATTATAACAGAAAGTTAATACCAAATGGATGGTAGGAGATCCAAGATGGAAGGTAAGAAATTACAATCATCACCACCAATTAGAAACATCTCCAAGAGAAATGGAACATCAAATTATTCTCACCAGAATAATAACTAGCAGGCTCAAGAGGATAACGCTAAGCAAACTATCATAACTCACAATAGTTTTTCACCTCTGCATGAATCAAATGAAAATCTCAATGGGGTAACTGATGACATATTGGCAAAATACAGACCAGATTCTCAAGAATAGCTTGAGTGTGAAGCACAAGCCATGAGGGAAATTGATCAAAGGCAAGATGAATATGATTTTAAAATGTCATTACAATAGGGAGAGGGGATAAAACATGGATTCTCAAATCAAGAAATAAATGAAAGTCCAAAGAATTTAGGAGGTATGAATGAAGCACAACAGGATGTGCTTAGGCTCCAGGAAGAACTTGAAATGATCAAGATAGAGGAAACTAAGAGGTTGTTACAACAAGAGATTCAACAGATAAAGAATAGGACTAAAACAACCCCCCCAAAATATGTACTTCCACATAGGGGAAACACTTTGAGGAATCCACAGCAAAATTTACACCAAAATATAGGTGGTGTTTCAAATTCACAAGCATCCGAAAGTCATCAAAATACCCTTCCTAAAATTCCTAGACCACCTCCCATACACAACACCTCTCAACATATAGCTAATCCATACCCACCCCCTGGCCAACAGTATTATAGACCACAAAATCCTTATATAAATCCCCACATAAACCCACAATAGCAATATGCTTATCATCAGCCTCCAGGTGGATATAATTACTATCCTAACCCGCCACCCATGAATTTCCCACCTCAAAACCTCACAAACATATGTAGCCAATTTGATTTGACTGGATATCAATTATATCCATACCCTATGGATAGTAATTGGAGAAACATAGTTCCCAAGTTCACTGGAAATAGTGCAGTATCAGCTGAAGATCACATTAGAAGCTTCAATGCTTTTGTACAAGATATTGGTATGGACTATGAAGATGTTAGAATGAGGTTATTCATGATGTCCCCGACTGAAGATGCAAGAGACTGGTTCAACAACTTACCTGATGCTTCAATCAGTTCAATAACAAATTTCCATAATCAATTTAAGGAGCAGTATGGCAATTAGTATGCCCCTGAGTTTACATTGCATGAATTGATAAGCATCCAAAAATACCAAAATGAGTCAGTGTATGATTTCAATCTAAAAATTTCCAAGTTACAAAATAAAATACCACATGGATCTAAACTGTTTGATCTAGCAGCATTGAGCATTTATCTGAAAGCATTTGATCCCAAGACAGGGTATGAACTTAGAAATCGGTACCCTATGACCTTAGCTAAAGCACAAAAGGTGGCATTAAATATTGAGAACAACAAGAAAGCTACAGGTATGGTTAGCAAAAGAGATAACCCTAGAAATCCTCAGAACCCAAACATTTAGCAGACTAAACAAGAAGGTCAGCATAGACATGAAAAGCCCAGGTTGCATGATATGCCATATAATACAAATTGGAAAGATAGGAGGCCCATTGAGAACAATAGAAAGCAACATTATGGAAAAGATACCCATGACCCTCTAAAAAGAAATGTGGCACATATGGTAGAAGATAAACCTTGGTGTTTGGTGTGCAATTTGCCACACTCACTTGAATACTGTGTGGTTGCTAAAATAATATAGCAAGAAGAAACATTATACAATTATAACAGAGACAATCACACAATAAACATGATGCAAGATACACCATATTTGCTAAATGAAGACTATTCTTCTAGAGAGGAAGAGGGATATGAATATGATGTGGGAAACCAGAAACATCATATCAATATGGGAAAACAAGAAGTGTTCTCAGATCAGGAGGATGGATATGAGGAACCTACCTATTATAACAATTCGCCATATGATCAGTGGAGAAAGCCTACTGAAAATGAAAGAAAAGCTCTTACAATAGCTATAATAGCTCAAGCTAAAAATGCCTATAACTTAAGGACAGGACAATGAATGTTGAACAAGGAACACCTGGGAGTATTTTTATAAAAGATCAGAATTACAAAAAGAATAATGCAAAGTCATCATTCAAAGAACCAGAAAAAGATGATAAAAATAAAACGAAAGATAAATCACAAAATCAAGAAAAAGAACATATAAAGACAGAAAAGAATGATCAGACTGTGGCCCATTCATTTGGCATTGCTCATGGAATATCTTAGGTAAGGATATCAGTTCCACTTTTGGAAATTATGAAGATAGAAAAATATAGAAATATAGTAGTTAAATTGATTTCAGATATACCAAATCAAAAACATAAAGAATCAGAGAATAGAACAAACAATGTTCACCAAGAAACATTCCAAACTCTTGATGTATACCTAGGTGATACATTGACAAAGAATCCCTCACAGGTGGACCCTTTCTACACTACATTATTAATCAAAAACAAGATAGTAAGGAACTACATGATTGATTCAGGCGTGGCCATGAATATCATGCCAATAGAAGTCATGAAAGAACTAGGAATGTGGGTTGACACTACATTTGGTAAGTGTTATGCAATGGATAATAGATCCATCCCAGTCATTGGCATTATGAGGGATGTGGAAATAAAACTTGATTCATACCCTAAAGCAACCTATAACATTGATATCACCATGGTTGACATTCCACCATATTATGGAATGCTTTTTTTGAAGACAATGGGCTGCAATGGCAAGAGGGAATGTCCAATTAGATTTATCATATGCCACAATACCAGTGGGAGGCAAAGAGATCAAGTTATGTAGGGAGCCAAGATATGAGAACATCATAGAACGCTTGGATCAAAATCAAATAAACTTCTTTTGTGATACAGATTTGGGAGCCTTCAAGGTTGAGAAAAGTCAGCCAGAATTACAGGATACTGATCCAATACATGTCGAATCTAAGAAAGAGGAGAATGATGTGTGGAAGATGTATTTTGATGGTGCACGTAGAAAAATATGAAATGGGGCCAGAGTATTAGTTATCTCACCAGCAGGTAAAACTTTCAAATACTCCTTTGTGCTGACATTTGAATGCATAAACAATGTAGTAGAATACGAGGCTTTGCTCATTGGTTTGAATATAGCCACCAAGCATAAGATAAAAAAGTTGGCTGTATACGGTGATTCAAAATTGGTTACTTCCCAAGTGAGAGAGAAATATTTGTCAAAAAATAAGAGGTTAAAGTAGTATAGAAATGTTGTCTAGGATGATATTGAGTTATTTGATGCCTTTTCAATCAACTGGATTGATAGATCAAAAAACATTATGGCAGATTTCCTAGCAAATATCGCATTAAAAAGGGATGATATCACATTAGGAGGTATTACAGAAGTTGAATTCAAAACTAGACCCACTATCCCAGATAATGTCCATAATTGGCAAGTGTTTGATAATGATGTTGATATAATTAACTTCCTGCATTGTGTTGATCATTATGAAAACCAAGAGATTGATTTTAATGCAATTGTAGAAGAGCATGATGGGAAAGAAACCATTTTTGGTCAAGATATAGTTCAGCTAAAAACAAACAAAATACCTAAGGGACATATAGCTTTGGAAAAGGCATTTGATGGACATGATAGATTTAAAATGAAAGACACACTAGTAGTGTAGAATGACCTTGAAGAGATTAATTTGGAACACAAGCAACCCCAAAGAATGTATACATTGGGAAGAATCTTAACCCCAGAATCAGGAGCATGATCATCAACTTACTTAGGAAGTATAGACATGTATTTGCATGGTCATATGACGATTTAAAAGCATATAGGGAAGATATTTTTCAGCATGAAATACCATTAAAACTAGATGCTAAACCATTCAAGCAAAAACAGAGGCCTATCAATCCTACATTAGCTCCTAAGATGCTTGAAGAATTCACAAAATTAAGAGATGGGGCTATCATTAAACCTATTAGGCATTCTTCTTGGGTTTCTAATTTGGTGCCTGTCAGAAAGAAAAATGGTGATATTAGATTATGTGTGGACTTCAGGAATCTAAACAAACCTTCTCTTAAGGACAACTATCCCCTCCCAAATATGGAAGCAATATTGCAAAAGGTTACCGGATGTGAACTATTGTCAATGATGGATGGCTTCTCAGGATATAATTAGGTGAAAGTCAAAAAACCAAAGCAATATAAGACTGTATTCACCACACCATGGGGAACATATGTATATTTAAGGATGGCATTCGGGCTCACAAATTTTGGAGCAACATTCCAAAGAACAATTGATGTGGCCTTTGCTGAATTGATTAATAAAACCATAATAGTATATCAGGATGACATGATAGCATATTCCAAAAGGGTTGAGGATCATTGTGCACATTTAGAACAAATATTTATTAAAGCCCTAGAATATGGGATTTCATTGAATCCTAAGAAGTGTCATTTCACAGTGACAGAGGGTAAGTTGCTTGGTCACATAGTCTCAAGAGATGGAGTAAGAATAGATCCTGAAAGAGTAAAAGCCATTGACCAAGTTCCCATTCCTAAGAATGTAAAAGCTATATAGTCTTTTTTTGGCCAAATCAACTTTGTCAGGAGTTTCATACCAAATTTTGCAGAAATTGTTAGTCCCATAAGTGGACAATAGAAACAGTGGAGGCATTTGCCACCAATGCAATCAAAGAAGTCCCTGTTCTAATATCCCCTAATTTCAGTAAGTCATTCCGGTTGTTCTCATTTGCCTCTTATCATACAGTTGCAGTAGTACTATTGTAGAAAAATGATGAAGGACATGAACAACCCATTTCATTTTTCAGCAAATCTCTTCAAAATGTAGAATTAAAATATGACATAGTTGAGAAACAGGCATATGCATTGGTGAAGGCAATTAAATCTTTTAGGCCATACTTGGTGGGAGCTGACATAATAGCATATGTGCCTAATGTTGTATTAAAAGATGTATTGGTCCAAATTGAGGTCATAGGTAGAAGATGTAGATGGATAAATAGAATTCATGAGTTTAACATTGAAATCTAGATAACCAAACTAGTGAGAGGACAAGGTCTTGCTAGATTAATGGCTGAAAATAATCTTGAGGCTTCTCAGATATGTAGTGCTAATGATGTTGATAACACAAGTTCTAGCATTGAGCATACTCCATGGTATACTGACATCATATATTATCTAAAGCACATGAAATGTCTTGAAGAGTATGATGATAACAAAAGAAGGACACTTAAATTGCAAGCATCAAAATACGTATTTATTGATGGAGATCTTTACTGGAAGAATAGGGATGGTATTCTACTACTATGCCTAGATAAGCATCAGTCAAAACATATCATGAAAGAGTTACATGAAGGTATGTGTGGAGGACATTTCTCAAAAAAGACTACAGCCCACAAGATCCTAAGGGATGGATACTATTAGCCTAGAGTCTTTAATGATTCATATCATTACACAAGAAAATGTGAAGGATGTCAAAAAATTTTAGGAAAGTTGAAATATCAGGGAGCACTACCCTTGAAACCCATGCAGGTGCCATTCTATTAGTGGGGCATTGACTTCATAGGATAAATTGTAGAGAAGTCAAGTGGTGGACACAAATGGATTTTAGTGGCAACAGATTATTTCACAAAATGGGTGGAAGCAATCCCAACTAAGCAAGCAACAAGCAAGGTAGTGATCAACTTTTTGATGGAGAATATTATTTTCAGATTTGGCTCTCCAGTGAGGTTGATCACAGATAATGAAATGTATTTTAGGTCTAATGAGTTTAAAAATTTTTGTAGTACACATGGTATCACTGTGTCATATTGATGTCAAGGACCAAGGACTGAAAAGAAAACTTCAAGAACTCAACCAAACTAACTCACAAGGCTCACTGTTTTTGACAGAGATCAAATCTTTCATGAGGAAAGGGCTTTAACCCAACAACCATGCTTGATCAAGGCACAAATGTGAGTAGACTTCAGGGCAGACATCACAAGGTTCCCAACCTAATCTAGATACTCTATCAACTCACTATGCAGGGTTTAAAGACAGCGGTTCTACTGAACATCTCATGGGACAGTCATAATACTAACTACCCTATTTAAAAGACAATCACAATGTCCTTTTGTAATGATTTCAACTTGAACAAACTTAGTCTAATTTAGATGCTTCCATGACAAATCAACAACATACCAAAACATAGCTAGTACCTTCCTTGAGATGACTGTCTTTGGTGAGGACTGGTAGAGTTAGAACAAGGCATAATGGACTGGTTTCAAAGAGGAGCTCATCCTATTTCCTATCACATGACTATTATGAGATCTAGAACATCTTTTGTTAGTGAGAATGCCTAACATTTCATAGATTTTCCACTTCCAAAGTCGATGCTTACACCTATTTGCTACTATTCTTCTTCTAGTCCCAACACATGGTTTTGTTGGGTCCTTTACACAACAAACTCAGTCCATTCCATTCCCTTGCTTCCAAAACCTTCATAAGTCATGGAACTGCCTATAATACAATCCATTCCACTTATCATAAATAGAAAAGATCAGTGGAATGAAGGAAAATACATCGAGTTTACTCAAGAAGCCCTAATTCAAGGTTTAAGACAGTTTATGGCAAACCAATGATTTCTTCCACCTAAACTAATTTCAAGCCTTCAATCAATGTTCAAATCAAAGACACTCTGATCCACTATCCATCCAATATGCTAATAGACTATGACAATTCCGTATAGGGCTAGGTATGGGTTGGAAACAGTAAGAAAACATAGAATTTGCAAGGGAACTGATGTTTATTCATTTCTCTTTACTTCCAATCTTCATCTACACCCAAAATGAATAGGTTCAAGGATTTTAAGAAGCCTGTCACGATGCCTTGGAGTAGTTAGAGGGCAGTGGGAATTGATGGAAGGTGTAAAAACTATTTTCCAACCATCAACTACCCTATTTTAGGACTACATCGATTGGTTTATGCTAAATAATGCTTTCAAACATTTGGTAACCTTTGAAAAGGCTTTAACATGCCTTCTAACACTTTCATGTGCTTACAACCATGAGGACTGCCTCCTATATACCTTAGGAAGGCTTACAAATGTGAGGAAACATATGACTGCCCCTAGGACTTCATGACTACCTTTTACATGACAACAATATGTAGATATTTGGACATAGTCCTTGTTACAACATGGCATCATGATTAAAACATAAGAAAATGGTCTTCCTAACCTTATTGGATCAACAAAACAAAAATCAAAACAAGTCATGAAGTTGAATGCCTCATGGAGGCCACCTCGTGTTAGGTGCTCCTGCACCACATATGCTGCCCCTTATCATCCACAAGCAAATGGGCAGGCAGAATCCAGCAATAAAAATCTTTTGAAAATTATAAAGAGAATGTTGGAGGGAAATAAGAAAGCATGGGATTCAAAGTTAAGAATGGCTGTGTGGACTGACAGGATTACTGTGAAGAAAGTAATTGGGAGATCTCCTTTTGAACTAGTGTATGGAACACAAGCAAGAATACCATTAGAAAATCTCTTACCAGTTTATAAATTTGTTCTTTAGGAAGACTTAAACATTCCTGAACCAATAGAGGAAAGATTAGAACATCTTGCAGAACTTGATGAAACAAGGAGACTAGCTCAAAAGTAGAATATCAAGTTGCAATCACAAGTGAAATACCTTTTTGACAAAAAGGCCAAAGATAGGAAATTTGAGATGAATGACTTAGCACTGATGTGGAATGCTAGGTGCCAAGAGAAAGAAAAGCATGGAAAGTTTGAAGCTTTGTGGTTAGGTCCTTTTGTTGTAACTAGCAAAGGAGGTGATGATTCTTATTATTTGCAAAATATGTCTAGAGAAGAGCAGGAACTGCCTGTGCATGGGTAATATCTAAAGCCTTTCTTTTCATAAAATATCAAAATCATGCACAAAGAGAATTAAGTGTTGACAGTGCGTGGACAACCTTTAAATAATTCTAAAAATACTTTTATTCCATGCACAGTAGTCTAGGGAAATCAAAAGAGACTAGGATCTGCCAGTACATGGACAATTCTATGAATCTCTCAAAATATATATATATATATCTTTTCCATGTATAGTAGTATAGGATCATCCCCGTTCCCCATCATTGTCACTTCCATCTCCCATTCTCATACAATTCTGTGAAACCGTCATCCCCAATAAATAAAATATATGGTCTACTCCCCCAAGAGATCTGAATTCTTGTTATACTTGTAAGGAGTATCTGTATTCCTACCCACCCATTTCCAACCAAATCAAAAAATATTACACCCAAAATCATAATAATAACCAGTATATTCCATAAAAATCACATGAATTTCATCACAAATGGATATCTCACCCATCAAACTACATTGTAATGTAGGGTTCCAATTCCTTAATTTTGGCGAGACCTCACTTTCGTCATACCGTTCCATACTTTATATGAGAAATGGGCTTAAATGAGTATCGGCATGAAAGTAATGATCAGGGAGAAGATTTCAAGAACCACCAATGGAGAAAGTAGCACTGATGACTTTTCATCGGAGAGAGAATGTGTAGTCACACTGAGTAAATTAGTGATGAGGACTATCGGTATAAGAAAAGACTATCGAAGAATACTCTGAAAATCCCCCTGACAGTATAAATCATACCGATGGATGAATTTCGTAAGACTCTCACCGAGCATACTGTGGAATGGAGGGAACTAGTGATCATCGACAGGAGATGAACATCGGAGTGAAAAATTAAAGAGTCTCTGACATTCTAATGTCTCAGTGACTAACGAAACTGTTTCGGCATAAGTCATGCCGATATGTATGAAAGATAAGAACCATCGGCGAAAGTAAATGAGTCGGAACAAAGCTTGCAAGTCTGGCTGAAACAATACTCACAACGATGTCGGTGACATGTTGTGAAGATCTCTCCAATGAAGAGTGTAAAAGAATATATCAGGGAAACAACCATGATCAGGTAACTTGAAATAAGTCATCCTGATGACACATCTTATTTCGATGACAACGATAACCATGTTCATCGACAAGACTCTCACCGATAGTCATATCGGAGACACTTGAGATATTAGAGAAGAATGTTATTCCTACAACAATGAAGAAAGCTAGGCCGATGATAACCATGCCCACTTCTATATCGGGTAGATCAATATCTTGCCAATACAATCTCACATATACAAGATGACATTGAGTAGATAGATGAAAGGTCACAGCGATTGATCCATAAGCAAATGTTCATGCCATAAGAAGATATTAAATTGCCCTGACATTACAAAAATCATACCAATGAAGAGAGTTATGAAGATGTGACATTTCACAAATATCAAGAAAATTGAAATGCTGGAACAATTAATTGCAGACAAGGAAGAGATCCTCTGAAATGCCATTTGAAACCACTACAATCAAGTTCGAAAGAATTGTCTAAAGTGAGCACACAAGCAGAGCCTTGGAGGAGAAAATAGGGGAATTCGATCACCGCTTCAGATAACAGGTACACATATACAAACTTCTATGCAATAGCCTATAGTTTGAATTTACTGTCCAAGATTGTGATAAAGACTCCAGTGAAAGGAAAGGGCAAAAAACAACAGGGTGAGACTAGTAAACCTAAAAAATAAAAGATTGAAAAAACTCCTGAGGAGAAAACAAAAGACAGGAAATTGAACTATGACTTAATTTACCAATTACCTGGATCAACTCCCAAAGCCCAAAGGTCAGCACAACTTAGGGCAGAAGTGGATAAAATAGAAGACAAGTACAAATACCTAGGAAATGTCTGGACACCAATTAGAGGTTATGAATTGTTTAAATTCCACTACAATAGAAGAGTCAGGAATTTCCCAGTGTCAAACCCATGGCACTTGAATTTGGGTAAATTGGTCATTCCTGATGTGTTTCTAAATGCTGAACTCCTCCAACTTCTATCTAGGCATTATAATCCAAGCCTCAAGGCCATATGCAACCAGCAAGGGGAGCCTATTATACATTTGTCTAAGAATGCCATTTGTGAAGTTTTTGACTTGGATGATTTATGTACTATCCCTATAGTTTACGAAGATTTGGATAAAGAGTATTGGAGAATGGATACTACATATAATGGATGGAGATTGCCCATTCACAGGCCTAGGGCAGAGGGAGAAATGGTGCCTCTCAATGAGAATGATGGACCTCCATTTCACGTGTCATTATTTGAACCATACATACAATACACTTACTACTCTATGGGCCAAGTCCTAGGATCAGAGGTCCCTGATTTCATGAGAATTCCTCTGATGGTGATAGCCACAGATGTCCAGTACCACAATACCAGGCAATTTGATTATGCTGCCTATGTTTTTGGTAGAATTGGTTCTAGTCTAATAGTAATAAAGAACAATGCCCCATCAGTTTCCTTTGAACATTACTCACTCCTCATGCACATGGTACTTTATTATGGCCAGGAAGTGGGATTATGGCCAACTAAATTCAAAGTTGTTCCAATAGACTAGAGGGGGATAAAGTCACCTATGCAGATGTGGACCAGAATATGAGACAGTAGGTATGCCCATTCTAGCTATGTTCAGTTTGAAGAATACTATGTGAAAGTGTTATATAGATATTTCAGTCATCCCTGTGAGTATCCATTATCAAATGAAATAAAAAGGTTTCTTAGACCTAAAGATTTTGGTAGTCCTCCTACTGTTACCCAAAATTGGGGAGACTGGTACTATTTTGAGGATGCTACCATGGTTAGAGTTTATGGTTTTGAGGACACTCCTTTTATATTGCCTCAGACTGTTCCTGATAGAATTGCCTACTTGGAGATAGTTAGGCAAATGAATTGTTCTAATGTGATGCACTTGAGCTCCCATGACAAATAATCTTTTATGCCTAGTACTTTGTGCTTTGGAGATTTCACTATGGTATCCAAGGAAGGTTATCGTCTCATTATGGATAGACTGATGAATTACAATATGAGATGTGCTAAGGCAAGAAAGGGATTTGATCCTGAGGGTTTCATTGACCTTACTCAGAGAAAACAAAATCTCAGTGGATACACACATGTCCCATATCCACATGATGATATCATCAGGAATTTGGAAGAGACTAAAGTTGAATTAGTGGTTGAGAAATATAATAGAGACTAGATGAGAAGAGGAAATAGCTTGTGGAGATTGAGTTGTTATCCTCTAGTGATGAAGGGCCTACAGAAGAAGAACCACATCAACAAGCAACTATGATATCTAAAAGAAAAATGCAATGCTATCAGTCTCCTGGTATGGAACATGATGAGGAGGGGTCTACTGATGAAGATCCCAGACAAGTAGCATATGATTCTTTCATTTCAGAAGACCAATTTATTAATTCTAGAGAATTTAAATCATTCTTGTACAAATGCAAAGGAAAAGAGATAAGGGAGTCAGTGGATAATGTCACAACTAACAATGATAAATAATTAGTTCACATGTTAAAGACAACAGTGGATAATGAAATGAGAAATATGACTCCTGGTCAAGGTAGACAACTGCTCAAAGAAGCAGGTGTGATGATATTTCCTGGTCTTCACTTGAATTCTGCTTTGGTATTTGATAGCTTTCTACTTAATACAGATGACAGATATAAGCTCACTCTAGAGGGTGTCACAGAAGTGTATATGGGCACCAAATATAACAATGATGAAAAATCATTAATGATATGGGCCCTGTATCCTCCCCATCAGAGGACAGCCATTATAGACACTGAGAAGGCTTTTGGGCATGTCATGACTTTGAAGACAGGGGAGACTGACCCCTTGATCACTGCACAAATTGGTATAAATATTGCAAAATTGAACAAAGCACAAGCTCATATGTTGATTAAAGAAAGGGATGCATATAAACTGAGCTGTGAGAGATTAAAAAAAGAAAATGATTATTTTAAAGATATTGTTAAGAGCACCTTTGGAGGGTCAGTGAAAAGATTAACTCAAGGAGAAAGATCACAAAGCACCCAATCACCATTTATTGACCAAATAGCTCAAATCCAGGTTGACACACTTGTAACGGTGCTCCAGAACAGGCATGCCAACATGATGCATTGGATGAATCAATTTTGGGATATTTATTCTAAAAATTATATAGTGACCCAAGAGCATGAGAGGCTTGACAAAAGGCTATAGGAAAAACTCCATGAGATACAGGGCAAGGATGTTTCTGACAATATAGGCATTTCTAGTACAAAATATTTAATTGAGGATCATCAGAAATATTATGATTAGCTTAAGAATGATGCCAAAGAATGTATTGAAGCTTCAAAAGCAGGAGTCCCCACATTATTCAAGAATGATAAAGAATTGAAGAGCAAAGAGGAATGGAGTAAAGACTGTCAATTGATGTTGCATGAAGCCTTAGAAGCTCTCAAGGACAAAGACTCTGTATCCAGAAAAGCCTGTAAGCATCTAGAGAAGATGGTAACAATGAATGTGATCACAAGAAACACTATTGAATTCACTGATACACACTGCAGCCAGGAGTACTTGAATCACATTGCTCAGTTATACCTATGGTTGAATAGAGCTTAATCATTGTTATGTTAATCATGTTGATTCCCAAAAGACATTTTGAAGAGCTATGTCTCTTCATAAGTATTTCTATATAAGATGAAACATATGATGCTGCATTATCATCAGCAGTAGGATATAATACATGAAGTTTACAATATGTTAAAAGACCATGTTGCAAGCATATTATTGAAGAAGTAAATTGAAGTTCTCTAATTTTGTGGTTTTATTTGAGCATCAATTGTTTGTTAAAATTATTCAATTATATGATTGTCTCTAGTTCAGTATTCCCTTGGTATTCAAATTAATATATCAAGTATATAGTTAATTTGTCAATACATATTTGTTGTATCTATGTGATTGGATTAATTGGTTTCTATTAGAGGAATTAAAATCCTTCTGATCAGTCACAGTAACCTAGAAATGTTAGTTTGGATTACTAAGAAGAACCATATAATTAGGATTGCCATTCTATCTCCAAGTTGATACTATATGTTATTCTTGTATATTTCGTTCAATTGGTTCCTTCAAGAAAGGATTAAATTTCCTTCTGGTGAATAACAAAGAAGTCTGATCTTATCTATTGGATTATTAAGAAGAGTTTGTCAGTCATTTCCCTGCACATTTATACAAGTTATAAACTAAAGTATTGTGCCAAACAGTTAGAGTTACTGCCCACTATAAGCCACTATTCTTAGTCTTCCATTTGACTCTGTTTACCCAACAAGGCATTGGTCTTATTTCAATTCATCATTTAAAACCCCTTTATTAGTTAAGCATAGTCATAAAATTCACCTTGATATTGCTTATACAATTTATACCAACCATCCATCAGATATTAGATATAGAATTAGTTAGCAAGCTTTCATCTATTCTACACCATTTGCCACTGGAGGTAGATCCATTTACTTAGTCAAAATATTTACATTCAATCTATTTTAATTTTCAAGGTTCACCTGCCTAGGTTTAGCAGGACCTAAAGTGTAGGGAGTCATCAAACCCTAAAGGTTGATTCCGTCGCGTTAGTTCAAAAATGTTGCGAATCTAAGCATAGAGCCTGACATCCTCTTAGGATTAGTAACCTATATTTTTGAGACCTAACACAAGCTAAGTTAGTACACATGGGCACATTGAAGTCACCTAAACCTCAATCTCTTCTTGCTAATCAAGGTACAAAGGATGAAAAGGCTTCAACTAGCAAAGGCAAGAAACAAAAAAAAAGGATTTCAAGAACAATGAGCAAGAAAAATAATAAACCAATTCACCTAAGTCCTCATCCTCTCCCAAGGAGGAATCATCTAAGGAGATACCAAAGTGTGCATATTGCAAGAAACTAGGACATGATGAGCATAAGTGTTATGAGAAGAAAATTGATGAGTTGACTCACATTATTCAAAAGCACAATATCAAAATGCCATCATTCATGTCTCCTAGTACATTCTCTTCTTTGACACTCTCATCATCTACGCAGATAGGGACAACATACATTGCTAATGGAACAAACAAGGGAAAAGGACATGCAATCTTTGCTTCTACAAGTCTTCAATCAGAGAGATGGCTTCTTGATTTTGGAGCTTCTCATCATATGGCATCTTCACAAGGGATGTTCTCTTCATTTGAGTCATGTACTTTGCCACCTCTCTTGATGGGTAACAATACATACATGCATGTAACTAGTAAAGGGACTACTGATATTGGTGAGGGCACTTCCAATAATGTGTTGTGTGTACCTTCCTTGTCAACCAATCTCCTTTCCATCTACCAGATTACTCATTGCGGTGTAGGGAAGACAGTTGAGTTCACTCCTGATTCAGTGATCATAAGAGACTTGGAGAGTAGAGATATCATTTCTATTGGGATGGTTGATCATGCATCTCACTTGTATACATTCTCCCATTTTGCTTCTTCTAATGATGTAGATCCATTGATTGATATTCACACTCATGCATGAAGTGTGAATCATTTTTTGAGGAGAAGCTTAGTCACTTAAACCTTGGTGTTCTTTCACCCACTTTGGTCCATGAGACTAGTGCTGAGCTTCCATCACCTCAACCTCCCTCTTCTTCATAGATCGACATCGACATGGTTTCTTCTACTTTAGTTGAGCAAGATCATTTAGGTCTTTTAGACATAGCTTTGTGGGATACTTTCTTGGAAGGTATATCAAAATTATTTTATGGGTCTCATATTGCAGATTTGGAGGACACACTTGAGGGGATATCTCTCCTCTTTCATGACAGTTACAACACAACTATTATCCCATCTACTTCATCTTTGAGATTGTTCTTCATGAGTCTACCTAGGATTTTGGATTGGTCACACCTCATTGAATAGTGCCATCTTTTGATTTTGACATGTGGACATTTCAGTAGTCTTCAGAGATATCCATCATGAGACTACTTCCCTCATCTCTCTTCTTGAGATGGAGTTTCTTCCACATCAACCTTTGAATTGGTTTCTTCCTAAGGGGAGAAATGTTGTTTGTAGATATTGGATTCTCTTCAGCATTTGTCTTCAAGCATTCACCATTGGCACAGGAGCTACTTCATTGTTGGGGGGACCTATAGTCTCACTCTTGCTCTCCTATGGGGGGTATTTGATTGTATATATGTGATATAAGTTGTCCTTGGCAGTCATGTTGAGTCCTCCTACTATCACTTCTTTCACTTTCATTGTTTTATGCATTCTCACTTTTGGATAGGAGTTTTGTCCCATGAGATTTTCTCCTTTTCTCCACTTGATATTTGTTGTACATGGGTGCCTAGCATGGCCTAGTAGCAAGGACCCATCATTGCATTCTTTCTTTAGTCAACTACTCCCTAAGTTGCACTTAAGGGGGGTGTTGGTGTGAATAGGGTTATTACCTATCTGGTTTACCCTTGTGTGAATAATTCATATTATTTAACTATTTATTAGTTAAATAATATTGACACATCACACATAATTCACATGTTAAGTTGACTTAGTGAGTCTACTAGATGTTTCTAGTTGTTTCTAGTTGTTCCTAGTTGTTGATAGTTGTTTATAGTTGGCATCTTATCCTATAGTTGTCACATGTCATAGGATTAAGACACTTGTCACATGACTACAACATCCTACATTTCATCCTTGTCTTTATAAGCAAGGCATATCATGTACATTGGAACAATCTTTTGCATTCATTGATAGAATAGAATTATTCTCTCATTTGATCTCTCTTGTGCTTTCATGAAGTCCTAGATTCTAGGTGGCTCCAATCATAGCCAACTCTAACCTTATTAAAAGGGGGTAAAAATAGGTTATGAAGGGACCTTGGAAACCCTTTACAATAGAAAAATGTCAGTGGAATCATATATGACCCACAAGAGAACCCCAAATAGTAACCTAAAGCATAAAATACAAAAAACAACACAGAGAAAATTACAGGTCCTTTAGGGTGTTTGCAGCTTCAAGATATTCCAATTCATCCTTCAGGATTTAGAGCTCTTGGGCCTTTTGTTCCCATCCTTGTGTTGTTTCTTTGTGCTCCTAGTTTTGGTACTGGGACCTATACTTGCAGTAGCCTTCTCTTCTATGTCCTTGGACCTGTCATTGTTGATCTTGTCATTTAAATGTTTTCCCCCTTGTATTAACCTTCATAAACATGTTGAAGTTCTCTTTCAATTTTTTTATCTCCTATTCCAAGGCCATGATTCTTTCCTTCTGTTGTCCCTAACCTTTGCTCATTTCCCCTTCTAGGATTGTCAATTTTTCTATCTAATTGGACAAGCTCGTCTGAAGGTTATTGACAAAGGGGATGGCTTCCCAATTTTGAAAAAAAAAAATCTTTCTTCCTCCAAAATAACTTGGCTTTCCCCACTACTCTTCTAAAAAATAGTTTGGGCTGAAAATATATTTTGGCTAGATTCATTAATGCTAAAATATATTTAGACCACATTTTTTTTTAAATTGGAAGGGACCACTAGATATCTAAGTAGCATCACTTTGGTGTCAATTTACAAAAAATGAAATTATTTGAAAAACTTATTGTTTCTACCACTTCGACTCACACAAATAATATTTTTTGAAAAATCCCAAAATACCCTTTTGTAGATATAAAAGTGTAGTTTTCTACACACACACACTAAAAGTAAGTCATCAACACTTAAATATAAAGTTGATTGTTTTGTCAAGAAAAAATATTATTTAGTTTATTTAAGATTTTAAAAAATATGGATGCACTAAAAAAGAGACTCCATGTCAAGATGATATGATAATTTTTTATCTCAAATAAATGGTTAAGACAAAATATAAAGACTTCTCAAAATACTTAATTTTTTATTACACGAGACTTGTTGTTTAAAATCGACTTAGACTCAACATGGTGAGTCAGACTCTAACATAGCACATGAACCATATCCTTGTGTCAATACTATTCACTCCTATTCTAGTGGAAAAATCCAATCAAGTGGTAGTGGAACTAAGGGGGTGTTCTCTTCTTGAGGAAGCAGAATATCGTAGATGGTGGTTAGGTTATTCACATTGTTTGTTCGAGTGTGCTATTGAGTTTATGTACCTTATGATAAAATTGAGGGTTTCTTTGTTGTTTTCTACGTTGATCATTTTTAATGTTGAATTTATTGTTTGTCTCATGATATAATCAAGGGATTCCCTTGTTCATTTTTTTTTTCTTTGAGCTTTTTGAATGGTTTGATGAGTTTCTAAATGCAACTATTGCTAAATGAATGCAAATTTTTTAATTCTTTTTATTTTTTTATTTTTAATCTTATGAACTAATTACTATTAAAAGGAAATATGCATGCAAATTATATGGTTTATCTTAATGCAATTTATCTATGTTTTCCCCTTTTATGAACATTTTAGTTTTGGATCTAAGTTATCAAAGAAAGTTTTGTAAGTACTCTAAGAAAATAAGAAATGAAATTAATATTGAAAGAAAATAAATCTAAACTACCAACAAAAAGATAAATATTGATTTACTTCCTCAAGGGCAAGATTGTGAGATAATTACTACAAAAGTAATAAGGGGCCTATAACAAGTGGGTTCTAGTGCTAAGCTTTGTCCTTAGAGATCCTTTGGAAACTATCTTCTCCTCTACTAGAGTAGGGTCCTTCTCTTGATGACCATCAATAGAGATAGGGATATGACGAAACGGATTTGGGCTCTGAAGTAGTAACAAATATAATTAAAAGTAAAAGTAAAAAGCACACAAAGTCTTACACAAGGACAAGAGTGCTATTGGGGTTTCTATACATAAGCTTGGTTAAGATAAGAATACATGAAAACAACCTCTCCTATGGAGAAAGAATCTTTGAAGATTTACAAAACTAAACTAAAATAAAATGCTCTCAAAGTCCTATTTGAAAATCTTTCTTGCTTGCTTCTATGCTATGATATGCTTGATTAGTCATGCAAACAATGGAGAATGGAGGGGTATTTATAGGTGATAAATGAGAAGAGATAAACACACAAGGATTAGACAAGTAAAGATCTTACGTGGGAAATTAGCCAAGAATAGATAAGAGAATAAGAACAAAACAAGAAGAAGATTGAAGAAAACTAAAAGAAAACAAAAAGCTAATTGGGAAACTAGTTTAAGGAGATTAGGATTAAAAAAAAATTGCATTGGAAAGAAAGCAGGAGGAGGATCAGTTAGAACAAAAAAATGTGAAGAAAAATGAGCTAAAAATAAAAATAAAAGATATAACTAAACGAACTCACACACATCCAAAGATGATAGGGTCACCTCTTTCAAGAAGTGGTTCACTCATTTTGCCAAGGTAGATTGCCCCAACAACCCTACAACTAAAGGATGAGTTGCCTAGGTGACCTAGAAGGTCTATGGGGTGACCCTCTGAAGAGGATTTGGAAAGGTTGGTTAGGAAATTAGAAAGTTTGGAAACTCAGTTGGGAAGGGGGTTTAGAAAGAATAGTCAAGGGAGAAAAACATAATGGGACACATCCTCAAGAGTGAAATTGCTAAGAGGAGTATAATTCATGCCTACATGTTTGTGATTAGGACCTCTATATATCATCATCGAACTGTCATGTAGGCCTATGCACCTTTTTCATACTTAGATATTTTCCCTCTCAAGAATGGTAGTCTACATGAAAGGTAGGTACCATTCCCAAGAATGGATCTTCCCTTTTGTCATTGTCTTTTATCCAGACCTATAATAAAAATTAATTCAAGTGTTAGTCCAATATATGATAATCTTAAAGTAATTACTAAAAAGAAGATGAGAGAATGTATCATAGATGCTTGATGTTTCCCTGTGTCACCTTGCCTTGTTGCAACAACCTGTAATGATGATAAAGGCATGTAATACAAGGACAAATCCTAGACTCTAAACATGAAACTACACAAAAGAAACACCATAAATCTCAAACAAAGCTAAGAGTAGAAGAAATATGGAAAAGGAGAAAAAGTTTTGAAATGGTGATGAAGTTGTGCAAAGGGCATATCCCAAAGCTTCTATTGATAGGATCAAAGACAAACTTGATCATTTTGACACTTGAACTTGTTCAATTTGATTGATTAACTTTAAATTCTCCTTTTATCATAATTTTTGAAGAATGTAATTGATTTTTAGGGATTTTTGAAAAAAAATATTAATTGTAGAGTTTTTTCAATTTTTATGATTTTTTTGAAGATTTTGCGATGGTCTAACTCGATATCCCTTTCCTTGCAGGACACCTTGAGGTCTTTGAGTGTCCTATGTTTATTACAAATTGCATACTTAACCCCTTTCATGGGGATACTTTCACGCTTGGGTGCACTCTTTTTCTTTTTGACTCTTGTTGGAGGAGTGACTTGTACTCAAATACTATTGTGCACTTACTATTGCAACTTTGATTGATTGAGATCTATACTTAGTTTCAGTCGACATCTTATACTTTTCTTTCCCTTTTATGTACATGTTTGGCTTAGATTTTTTATTGATGTTATATGATTCTTATGCTTATAGATGTATGATGGATATATACTTATGATATACTTTTGTTTACTGTTTCTATGAAGTGCATGTGATCATAGCATGTGTGAGTATGACAAATGTACACATGGATGGAAATGCAAAATTTCTTACTTACTTTTTATATATTACATTTAGTATGACATGCTTTATTGCTTATTTTTTCTTTTATATGATATGCATATGGAAATAACATTGTGGTTTCTTTTTAATAGTATTTTTAACCTAGGGGATTATAGGTTGACTCAACATAGGATAACCCACTATAGTTTCAAGATAGTATTTATTTAGGGATTCAAGTGGGAATAGGGAATGTGATGGAACATTTTCTATATTAAGTTTCACATAAGGAAAAGCACTAACCCTTATCTAGACAAAACACTTAGACTAGTTTTCAACTTGGACAAGCAACAAAATTTATTGGTACCTTCTAGACTTAGATCAAAAGATGGCCAATAGGTCAGATTTGGGGTAAAGGATTTATCCCTCACCAAGGATGGCCCTAGAAGATAGGTTAGTCTATATCAATTACCTAGTTTGTACATGTGTGTGTGCTTAGTTTATAACTCCTTTTTTACTTTTTAAATGTCACTTATGATTGCTTCAACCTTTTGATTCTCCACTTTGTGAGTATGCATATTATTTTTTTATTTCTATCATCACCCCCATATCCTAACTTCATATAAATAGTAAGATACATGGTCTCATCACCAAAGATTAGACTAGGCAAGTTTGGGCATGGAGTTTTGAATCCCTTAACCTAACTTCACACTACTAGGAAGAAGAGAGGCCTCAACACTAAAGATTAGGCAAGGTGAGTAAGGGACTAGATATAACTTAAAAAGGTAACCAACTCCTAATACTTCCCTCTTAATAAGGATAATTGGGAAGACCTACGTGTTAGCTTCCATTGGGTACTACAAGTTTGAAAACTTGTTTTGTTTATACTTGACTAGATGACAGTTAAGATAGGATCAGTACAAAGCTTTAGAGTTTAACTTTATTTGAAATCGTTGGGAATGTAAAGGGGAATGGATAATGATGATTTGGGAATCTCTAAATTTTAGAAAGAACAACCCATATTAGACGACCTTAAGACTCCTTACTAGGATAAAAATTAAACAAGAGAAAACCACTAATAGATGCAAAGGTGGACAAAATGAAATGCATGCTTTGAAATTTTTAGTTTTTCTTGATTTTATACTTTATTGGGATTTTTTTTTAATTTTTTTAATTTTTTAGATATATTACTTCTTTAGATGAAATTCATTAACCATTTTACTAAATTATTCTTCTATGGTGCACAAGAGATAGGCACCATTTCTGACATCTTCCTTAACTATGTGTGAACATATCCAATTTGGTCTAGATTTTTAGCCTTCACCAGTAATTTTATTAGTTAGATTGTCTATTCTAAGTACAATGTCTCTAACTTGGAATGGTTTAGGAATAACCTTATTATTGTCTTTCTTTTCCATTTTTGTTGACCTGGTTATTTGATATCCTCTATATCTGAATTTTTTACAAGGTCACTCAAAGAATTGGTGTAAAAATGTCTTTGAATTTAGTGAGAAGTTTTGTGTATTTAAATATTTCATTGTTTGATAAATTAGGCCCTAGTTTCATCATTTTCTATTTTTGTAGAGTTCTAATGTTTGTTTCAATAGTTTCATCGGTTGAAAATGGGTGGCTTTCTTCAAATTTCTAAGGGGCAACTTGTGCTGGCCCTAGATAATTTTTTATGACTCTCCTAGTTCTTGTGTGTATTTGGATTCCTCTTTTTCCTTAGTAGTAGTCCCAACCATATGGATGCTCATAGTTGGCTTGACAAGACTAGCTGCTAAGTTTCATAGAGCATAAGACTTTTTTGAGTGAGGATCAAAGGGGAATTCATGTGCTACCCCCTCCCCTTTAGATTTTGATTTCTTAGCAATATTTATGATCTATTTAGATGTCTCTCCTTTTTCAAAAATTTTAATCCTTGGGTAATTAGTAGCTTTGGCTAGATCTTCCTTCTTTTTTTCTTTTTCAATTCTATAAATGATGAAAGGATCAAGCTCCCTTTTGATGATGAGGATTTGATCCATATGAAGGAAATGTATCTCTTGAAGTAATGTGGAGGGTATGGTCCTCATCCTATGAATCCAATGTCTACCTAGAATCATGGTGTAGGTGGTTTTTCATTAATGACATAAAATTTAGTTGGAAGGGTTTTAGGACCCATAATAATAGGAAGACATTTTTTTTCTAGTGGCATGAATGTTGAGATTGTCATGAATTCTAAGGGTTCTAGTATCACAATTAATGTGATATTTATCATAATCCATCCTTTGGAGGAGAGAAATATGGACTATGTTAACTACATTCATGTCATCAATCATAACATGCTTAATAGAATAATCATGAACTTGGACTATTAGGTAGAGGGGGAGATCACCCTATTTAGCTATGTCTTCATCTAAAGGCATTTTTATAAAATTAAATGTGGAAGAAGAGTGCCTTTTGTTTGGAGGATAACATTCTTATGAGTAGGAGAAATTTTGAGGAGAAATTTTGAGAAGTTCTATCATGTGAGAAAATTTTGAATCACTAGGAGTGTCATCTAACTCATGGGTGACACAAATTTCTTGATCTATGTCTAACTCTATGTGATTTAGCACATGTTTTTCTTAAAAATGAGTTAAAGGTTTTTTTGACAACTTTTGGGGCTATTTCCTTCATCTTTTGAGTGTGGGAATGTGTCCATGAATGCTCGCTATTGAGTTTTTGAGAGGCATTGGATGAATTTTTGTATACTTTCTACAAATTGAAGTATCATCCCCCCTAGATTCATAAAATATACAGTAATCTATAGGAATACGTAGTCATATGGTGATTTACTATTTTCATTTTGCCTTTGTCTATGGTTACATTGTCTTGGTTGGAGGAACATATCTACATCCATAGTGTAATGAAATTTATCTTGAGCATGGAGGAACATATCTATAAATAGATGTTTTGGTTCCTCTAGGAGGTTTGATATGAAGTGATAGTACTTCCAACATGATTCAATATGATGCCCCCTTCTCTTGTGAAATGTGTAGTACTTATCAAGATCATTATCTCAAGGATTTTGATAAGGATCACAATGGTTGTTGTATGACTAGTCATTTGTTCTAACTTTTTATCATAAATGATTCTCAAGGGATAGTTAATGGCACTAACACTTTGGTTCCCTAAATTTGTATAATTTTTTCTACCATCATAATTATTATAGTTGCAACTATTATTTTTCTTGGATGGTGGAATGCCTATTGCCCCATACGTATTCTAGTTTCTTTTCAAGATTTTCAATGTCAATGGATTATTATGGATATCATGGTTTACTAAACTTGCATTAGAACCATACTCCCTTCTTCAAAAATCAACAATAGCTTGATCAATTCTAAGAGTGATTTTCAAAGCTTCTTAATAAGATCTATAAGAGAGTTTTTGGACTTCTTCTTGTGTGTCCCTATTAAGAGCATGTAAGAAAAGATCGTAGAGATCCCTATGATTCATTTTTGGTGTGCTAGTTGAAGAATAGAGGACTTACCTCCATCATGTGATAAAATGTACAAATGACTTGTTGGTTTCTTGTTTGATCATTAAAAGTTCTCAAATTCCTATCTTGATTAACTTGTTCATGTCAAAATCTATGATGAACACTATGGAAGGAATGCATTGAGGTCTTAGGGAGGAGATAATACCAATGTAAGGTAATTCCTTCAAGAATTTTGGAGAATATTCTTACTATGACTCCATCCCAAGGAAGGAGTTCTCTCACTATTGTTGTGTCTGCCTTGATTTTTGAGTTTGGGTCACCTTCCCAATTGAATTTTGGAGTTTGGAAGGAGACATGATAACAAGACATTGTGAATGTTGTGATCTAAAGGATCCTTTAAGTATTCCAAATAGGTTCCCAAGAATTGATTTTAGAAGCTAGGGTTGTTCCTAGAAACATGAGTCTAATGGGCAAGGATTGTACTCTACCTTGATTTTGAAAGTTTGTTTGGTATCTAAGTATGATTGGTGTTGGTATGGTATAGGATATTCACTAGAACCTACCACAACTCCCCACAAGTGAAGTGTGAAGGACATGGCTAACATAAAGGATAGTATTTAGGTTGTTTTGTAAGGGACACGTCCCTATTACAACATATATGTAATAGATAGCATGGAAAAAAGTTAATGTAAAAGAAGATATAGAAGTATAATATAGAACAAAGACTTAGACATGTCTTATATATATATGGAGATATAAGTATTATAACTAATAAACTATGCATATGAATGTGAATGACTTGTATGTATGATCTAACCAAGGTTACTGCACTATGAGATTTCTTATTGTTGTTATCTACTATTCTATCACCTTCATGTCTGGGGTATAAATAGACTTAGATACTTGACGTAGGCTCAAATCTATGGATTTTGTCTTGTCTTTTCTTTCCAACATTTGGTTCCATTGCCAGGACCCAAGATAGAACAATGAAGATCAAATAAAGATAAAAAAGTAAAAGAAAAGTGTGGAATAGGGAAAAGAATTGGAAAGGTGACATGAATTTTTGTTTTGAACTGTAGTAAATCCTCTTAGGACCTACCCTTGTGAGAGGGGGCAAGAACCTAAGGGGATTCACAAATGGGAAGGGGGAAGGATCTGAAAAGATCCATGAAAAGATGTAACCATTCAAATTAAGCCAACCATGGGATACATAAGGATTAATGAAATACCATACATAAAACACCCATGGAAAAAGGGGAAAACATGAAATTAAGAGAAATTAGTGAAGCAATACAAACTAGAATGGAAATGAACATGAAAGAAAGGAGACTAAAACAAACTGAGGAAAGACAAAAGATATCATAGAAGGATGGAAAAAGTAGAAGAGATAGGGAGAGAACACACCATAAAGGTTGCGGAGGAAAAGAAAGAAGATGAACATGCCAATTAGGGTGTTGCTAAGCATGCCAAGGTGGGTGCAACTGGACAAAAAGATGTAACAAATTTGGTGATAGTAGAAGAGCACACCATAGGGGTTGTCACAAATATAAGAGAGACTGATATAGATAAGAATCTAGGACTGATAACAATACATTTTGCTATGGCCAAAGAAATGCTCAGGAATCTACAAGGAAGCATTACTGCTTATGATGATTCCAAGAGGAGATGGGAAGAAGACTATACTAAGACCCTAACCCTACCAAAATAAATATTATTACAACTTGTAATACATGTAAATATTAAATATCCATTGTAAATATCAACAATCATTTATATCAAAACTTTATTAAGTCATGTTAAGTCAAATATTGAAATGTTCAATCAAATATATCAACATTCATGTCAAATTTATAAACGTCGTTACAATATAAATGGACCAAATATATAAACATTGATCTATCAAATATCTCAAACATAAACACATCCATACATATACATGCATAAATTTCCATACATGTCAAATATAAACATAAATGTCTATCTCAAACATAAACATGTCCATACATAGATGCATAAATGTCCACACATAGATGCATAAATGTCCATACATCATGTCAAATATAAACATAAATGTCCATACATGATGTCAAATATAAACATATTTACATAAACATAAATGTCCATCTCTCAAATAGGTAAACTAGTTGGTTTGACGCTCAACTCAGCTCCTAGTCAAGAAACCTTCAGAATGAGAATCCTACATTGATAGATGCATAGAACCCTACAAAAATGTAATTAAAAAGGAATAATATACATGTTTCATGTACATAAATATAGACACATGAGATATTTATATATATGAACTTTGATTTGATAATTATCTCACATGTCCACTACCATCAAGTGAAGCACACGTGCATACATGCTCTGCCCTCAAACTAGGAGTATCACCTACTACCTCAAGCTATACATACATGTAAAAAGAAATTTAATTTAAAATATAATTTAATTGTGTAGGACTTCAAGCATATGATTTAAATTTTATAGTATAAATTTAACTTAAAAACTTAAGAAATATATAGGTCTATGTTGTAACAAGAGCTTAAATATCACCATCTCTAGCAATGATGGAATCTACTAACTCTTCCAAAGATCTCTCATCCAATAGTGCAATGGATTGTAAAGGCGAGATGGCATCGACCTTGAAGAAAGCATCTCTACAAAACCCATACCCCATGCAAGCTACTTGAATGAATCATGTGACATAGCTTGAGCCTATGGAGTGGTACAATGATTAATAGATGGTACTATTTCTCTAATATGTGACTCCTACGGGCCACTAGAGGATCTAACTCTAGGATTTGTATCATAACACTATAATTAAACTACTAGAATCTTAGAATCTACAAGGATGTGATACACATATGAACTAACACCTAACAAAGGGATCCCAAGTATGATTATATCACTAAATATGTGCTCATCAAGTCCTCAAACAAAAAAATGCTGACCTCTAAATCTAATCATCAACTGTAATGTGGCCAAGATCCTCTAGAGATGGGATGCCTGCAACATGATAGGTATCTGAGTGAGTAGATGACTTGTGTGGATGCCTTATCAAGTACTATCCAACATGATCTAAAGATATTGTCTAAGTTTGCACAACAATCTCAGCAATACTATCAATTGCTTCCCTTTGGGAAAAAATGACCACATGATCACCAATATCACTAAGGGATGGAGATTGCAGCCATCCTCTCACCAACCAAGATCCTCTAAGAAGGAGGTTGTTGAGCAACATGATGATATACATCCACCACGCCCCTACCCCAAATGTGGAGCTAAATAGACCTTGAAGTGTATAACTTCTATGCAAAATATAATGGAATTTGGTTGTTATTAGGATAACGACCATGGGAAGCAAGAAATCTAGGGTAAATCAATGGTTCCACATGAGGGCACACACACCTTGTCACCTGATATGCCCTAAAACTAGTTTTGGGGGCATACTGAGGAAAACAGTCTCTTTTAATAATTTATTTTAGCATATTTAGTTGGACTATACTCAATGAAATGTCACTAGAAACCTTTTCCTATATTTGGGAAAGAATAGCTAGTAAAGTCTCATTGGAAAAAGGACTAACACCTTCTAATGGAAATTTTTGTAATGCAAACAAAACTTTCCAATATCCTCTCATGGTTTGATCTATAAACCCCTATGGTTTATGGGTCCTCCAAAATTAACCATAATCTAGCAATCTCCCTATCTATATGTCCAAAATGATCATCCATATTCGTGTTGCACAAAATAAATTATTGAAAATTCAAATTTGCACATGCACATATATACTTGTGTTCAATTTTAATTTTATTAACCAATAATTTGTTTAGAGATGCATATGATACATATGTGTTGAACAATGTCAATCCTATCAAGAATTTATTTAGGAAGGCCAAATCTCATCACATAATCTCTTAATAGCATAATGATTGACACTTCATTTTAGTTTAATCTGAAAACAACACTAACATTTTTTGCATTAAAATAATTGCAACAACTATGATGCAATATGCATGAACACCCTAGTGTTGTCATCATGTTGACAATACTACACTCAAATTATACTCTACACATGGGAAAGATATGTGTAGACACATATAAGTAGAGAGGTGTAGTCACCTTTATCTATGAAAGTTGGTGTGCATCACAATGTGAGGCACTTATACAAACACAAGTGGAAGACTTATAAAGTGGAAAAGTAAAAAAAAGAGTACGCATAAGGATATTGATCCAATTCATGCTAAACTCTAAGCTAACAAGATAGGGGAGATATTATCTCACCCTAATCTCACTAATAAACAATCATGCTTACCACCAAGTAAAATAAGAAGTAGATGCAACTAGAATAAATGATTCATTGACCTTAATTAACATTTCAACTAATAATACAAGTAAATTTAATAAGAAATTGGCATGGTTTATTTATTTTCTACATTAAAAGCAAATACATGAAATTAACATAGTCATTTAATAGGATAAAAGATTAATACACAAGCAAATTTCCACTCACAAGTTCTAAAGTACAAGGCAATATCATAATGAAAAATGAAGTCTATTTCATTATCAGATACTTACAAATTTGAGTGTGATCAATTAGAATAAATTTAATCTTTTAAACATATAATTAAAAACATAATTAACTTTACATTAAAAAAACATGTCAAAACCCAACTAAACCCTTAGGTCAAACATAGGAATAAGTTTCACTTTCAATTTATTTGGGGAATCAACTTCATCAATACTCTAAATCCATGCTTGAAAAAAGATCATAACTATATAAATAGTGCAAAATATTATCTCATGAAATATCTATTGAGTTTAGTCAAGTCAAAATGGATACAAGTCTAAGGTTATATGATAAATTTTAAACTTTCCTTGAATGTTTTCACTAATGATGCTACACACTTTTCCACATTTAAATAATTGTTGGAGTATTGTTTTGAATATGGTATTACATTGGTTGAGATTAGCAAAATCTATGGAAGATCCCAAAAGTAGATAAATCTTCTAGAAAAGAGAAGACCTAACCTAGAACCACCATCATCTCTTTGCTACAACATGACCTTGTCATTAAAAAATCTCTGTTAACTTAGTTGTTGATAAGACATCTACCACTATGGTTGCAATAGTAGTTGTTTATTACTAGATTAATAAAAATATTTAAATTATCAACATAAATTATAAAACTACTTATGAACATAATAGATACCTAATTTATGAAAATTCAAGGAATATAAAGTGCTTGCAAGAGTGTACATGAACTATATTATTCCTACTCTTTCCATTCATATGCAAGAGTATTCATTTAAGGGTCCCTACTGATTAATCTTTGGTCATTGTTTGATTTATATGTCGAATAATTATTGACAATATATAGTATTAATATGTTGCAAGACTACATCTTATAACCACAAGTACTATATCAATAATTGGACATGCCACTAAACTATTGGCTCCTATTGTTGATATAGTACTCATGGTTATTGTTGATATAAAGGTTAGATCTATAAAAGGATACATGGTTACCTGTCATGAGGTTTCTTCTACCATTATTGCACTTGATACATATGGTTAAGACTAGTGATATTATTCCTTCTATGTATGTCATGATGTTCTTGTTCATATTGCCTATACATCACAATGTCCTACTTTTCATGGTAGGCTGCCTTTATCTACTCCCATACCTACTTTTCATGCATTTACTAGAACACATACTCAAAATGCACCTAAGGGGTATGATGTGATTGATCAGCTTACAAATACCCAATAAGATCTAGATTTGGGACCTAATGTTTTAATCTTAAATCTATAGAGATGTATTGAAACAAGCTCTCAAACTAAGATAATAGTACCATTTGATGTAATTTCTTATGAGGTTAGCATTATCTTTAAACTAATTCACCAAGAAAAATTTAAAATTTCTTTTACAAATTTCATGAGTTACCTCCTCCCCATTTTTTTCAAGAGCATGGACCATTATAAATGTCATAGTTAAATATGGTGACATAAAAATTAAAGAGAGATCTAGTTAACAAAAAATTTGGATTAAATATTTGTAACAAACTTTTTGGATATCTAGGTAAGGTTGATTTTAGTAGCTTTCCAAAATACAAGGCCATGATAAAGGATTTGATATTAATATATATTCTAAGTTTCTTGAGATGTTATATCACTCTACCCATCACTTTAGGCCTCATCGCACTTGAACTACAACACATGTTCCATGTGATGCCTTGCACTTTAGTATAAGGTTTACTTAATGAATTTACTCTTATGTTTCCACAAAAACTTCTATCAACTAGGAGAAAGAGATGGATATTACCATGTACATTGGGAATTGATCTCTTTTCATTTATCAATAATACACAATAGGAGGAGAATAATAATATTATCATGCACACATGAGTAATTCCATTCTCTTTTCCTAAGTAAGATAGCATTCTAGAGAGATGTCAATTACATTAATTTTCCTTATCTAATCACATAAGCATAGAAATAATCTCCTTTCTATTTAAATGGTTTAATATCAAGAAATATAAAGTAATTATGATACACACATTTATAGATCTTTAATCTACATAAGAAACTATTCAATTATAAAGAGGTAGGAAGAGAACAGTTTTCACTAACATAGTGATAAGACAATTCCTTTCTCAAGGCCATTGTTAATCATAAACATGCACACACATATTAGATTACTATGCAAACATAAGTAACTTAATGTCTGACTTGTAAACAAGATACCATAAGGTAAAAATGAACACTAGTCAACATTTTATTTTATATTTCTAAACATGCATAAGTATATAACATCATCTTAAGTCATCCATGGATACATGCAATCATGGGTGTTGTACTCTCAACACTCCATCAAAATTTAAAGTTCATTAACAATAATAAGTGACATGACATGTCATGAAAGTTTTTGGTAACTTAGGTATCTATTTTTCCATGTTACAAAAAAATCTTAGACATATTGTAGTAACCCCTAATCAATTAACCACATCTTCTTCATTCAAAGAAGACACTCCTATCTCTCATTTACAACTCTTTCTAATCTTCAGGATGATTAGGGATCCTTAGATTTTATGACACTGTATAAGGAAGAATATGACAAAGTTGATAGACATTCTACTGTTACTCCTCTACACATGGTTCACTTGCTACACATGAACAACCACCTTTGGCTTTTATGAAGATACTTCTCACAATGAAGGTGTCTCTACTCATGGTTCCCAAACTAGTGTTGACTTCATTCCTAATTTATCATCTTAGATATACTAACTAACTTAAATACACTAAAGAATTTTCTATCTTATATAAATTGTGATATAATGAGGCATTTATTGATTACTTAGAGTATTTCGTGTTCAACTATTTGGTGATTTGTGTTGGATAAAAAGGTTAGAGATAACAAGATTCATGGTTACCAAAAGCTATTGAGATCGTTAAGGTTGCATCTAAGTTAAATATTTTAAATAAGAATATGATGTTGTTCTAACAAGTGATATTTTTTTGTTCAACTACTAGGGATTTCATTATAAAGTTTTAGGCGAACCTTTAAAATTTTATTTTAAGGACACTTCAAACTATATGCATTGATGTAGAAAGTTGCATGATGAGTGAAAACTCCAAACCTTAGTTGTAGATAGATAAGAATCCATACTACATTTCTCAAAAAAATGGAGGTCCTATGATATTCCATGTAACTACTACATGGTTACAAAGTTAGCTACTATAGACATTTCAAAAGACATTTCTAATTTAGAAATTAGGGTTTAAAATAGACATTTTAGGGTTTAAAATTTACATTTTAGGGTTTGACAACCATATTTTAGGGTTTCAAAATAGACATTTAGGGTTTCAAAAATATTTTTTAGGGTTTCAAATTAGACATTCTAGGGTTTCAAATTGACATTCCATGGTTTCAAATTGACACTCCAGGGTTTCAAAATAGACATTTTAGGGTTTCAAATTAGACATTCTAGGGTTTCAAATCGACATTATAGGGTTTCAAATTAATATTTAGGGGTTTCAAAATTGACATTTTAGGGTTTAATTTCTAGGGATTTTAGGGTATAAACATTCCATGTATCTAGAAAATTTACCATATTACAATTTTTTGATTAAATTACTGCAAATGAAGTTAAAATATATGAGAAAATAGTTGTTTGTTTTTCATAATTACCTAGTAAAAATGGCAAATTTATTTTTTATTCTTGGTTTGGTTATTTTGACATCACCAACAACCCTCTAGAGAGCTCTGTTTGAATCATTGTGGCACAATGTGGGAGAATAAGGGTTGGTTTCAGCGATTAGTCATCCTTCGTGCTATGTGGGGTGAAAAGGAACCTGTTTCTCTTCATTTCACTTCAATTAAAATCTTTTTTTATTTGTAAATCAATAAAATAATACCTTTGTTTGAAGAAATATCTTCAAACAAAATCATTTGTTAATGTTCTCACACATTCCATATGAAAAATTTAATGTCCCAAGTTTGGGACTCACTATTGTGTCTTCACCATCTTAGAAGATTGTTCTTAGGTATTTCATTTATTATATCCTATCATATGGTCATGTTGTGTGGAAAACATAGGATTTTCTTTTGGATTATGGTTATGAAAATGCCTATCAAGATTCAAGACACTTTTATGTTTAAGAGTATTTGAAAGGCTTGGGAAAATATCAAGCCTTGGGTTCTATACAATGTGGATGGTTTGAATGATGGACTTTCAATCAACCAACATTGCCTTTGGCAATTTTGAGTCATCACTTTCATGATGTGCATTGCAAAAGTGCTTTGGATTCATGCTCTCAAATTCTCTTAATCAAGCATCAAGACCATAGTTGATCTTTTTTCCAAAGCCACTTGATCCAAGCTTTCATGGCCTAATCCAAGACTAAGTATAAATTATGCAAATAAGATTAAGAATACCCTTTCAAGTAATCCTATAGGAAGTTCCTCCTCACTTGCATCACAAAACTAGCATATGTTAAACTAAACCTTGGTGGAAGGATTACAAGTGGTATCCTAGTGTTAGCTGTCGTTGCACCAAAAGATCAACCTTTTAATGCTTGATACAACCACTTGACTTAACAAGCACAGGAGGCAGTTAAGCCCTTGTCACAAACCACCACAGCGATGTACTGAACAAGGAGACCAAAGGCCACACCTTGCAACAATCCCCCCCAATGCAAGCACAGGGTTTGAACCCGTGACCTCGGCTCTAATACCAATTGTTAGCTATCGTTACACCAAAAGATCAACCTTTTAATGCCTGATACAACCACTTGACTTAACAAGCATGGGAGGTAGTTAAGCCCTTGTCGCAAACCACTGCAGCACTGTGCTGAACAAGGAGACCAAGGGCCACACCTTGCACAACCTAGGTCATGCCTTTTCACAACCACACTCCTTGCAAAGGTTATACTTATCTTGATACAAGAGCAACCCTAGTTCAAGAGTAATCTTACATTAACCAAAATATTTGCATTTCAGTTTGTTTTCTTTCATTTTCTAGTTTAGTTCAGTTAGTTCAGTTAGTAGCAGTTTTAGTATTTTGGTCTACATTCTATTGTAGTTTCATTTTAGACCTTATGGAGGTAGACTTAGCATCTAGACACATTCATGCACATCATATCCAAAATTAAAATCATTTAGTTCAAGTACCGAAAAGATATCACTATTAGAAGATTGATTGTTTTCTCATAACAGATCATCCTAACAGTCTCAAATAATTAGCTAAAGGAGAAGACTTGCAGAGTACTTTCACGACTTGCAGAGCTAAAAAACACATCATTCAATGTTGTTTGGATCATGGCCAACCTTCCTTCAGATCCATACGCTATTCCATTCATTTGCAGAGGAGTTCTATATGATTAGGTCCAACCTATCCATGTACACACATTACAGCTCTTCATTGGAGTTTATGATCTTCCTTGGCCAATGTGGAGGAATCTTGTGTTCTGGAGATGATATATATATTCATGTAATAGATGCATAGGAAATTAGTCATTGATAGTGAATCACATAGAGATAGTTTGATAGTTTAAATTATTTGTGAAGGCACTTCAAAGCTATATCTTGTGCATATTCTATAATTGAGGAATTAGGCCTATGAACCCTAATTGTAAGCTCGCATGTTGCCGACTAGTTTGTATTTTGAATCTATGATATACTAAATGAATGAATCTATATTTACATTCTATCTTTGAGTTGTTTCTATTGTGTTTACTCTTGTTGCACGGTCTAGGCTGTTCACTTTGTGGACCCTCCTAACCATGACTACACCAAGTGGTATCAGAGAAAAGTTTGAATCTTTAGGAGCAAATTGAGAAAAATTGGTGAAGGAATTCTATAAGATCTTACTGTGAATAGATCTTTGAATCTAAGGCAGACTGGTTGTGTTGTCAACTGATCACTGATTGTGAGGCAATTGTCATCTTGTAACTTGATCATTGAATTTGAGGTAGTTACACTTGATCTTAGGAAGAGATGTCACCGAGGAGAATACCTGTTGTTGGTACTATGGATGGAAGAATGGATGAGATGATGGGATGATGAAAACAATGCGAGTTCACCTAGATACTATTGAAGAAGATAGGCGAAGAGGACTTACACCTCGACCTAATGTTGAAAGCAATGATGATGAAGAATTTCAATCTGCTAATCAGAATGAAGTAACCCAAGGAGATGAAGAAGAAGAATCAGATAATGTGAAGATGTTGTGAGCTATTTCAAAGATCAAGAAAAGACCTAGAGTTGATGTACCAAACTATACTAGCAATTTGAATCCTGAAGAGCTGATTGATTGGATAAACGACCTCGAAGAATACTTTGAGTATGAAGAAATTGAAGATCTAGAGAAGGTGAAATTTGCAAAGACTAAATTGAAGGGATGTGTTGCTATATGGTGGAAAGAAGTTCAATTGGATAGAAATAGAAGAGGAAAAGAGAAGATTACAAAGTGGGATAGAATGGTGACAAAATTGAAGAATCAATTTATACTTGCTGACTATGAGTTTGAACTATTGAAGAGATTGCAAAACCTGAGACAAAAGGAGAAATCTATGAAGGAGTACACTGAAGAATTTCATAAGATGATCATAAGGATGGGAAATAGTGAAGCAAGCAAAGAGAAAGTGGCTAGATACATCAATGGACTAAGATTGAACATTCAAGAAGAACTAAGTTTGGTAAGGATGAATACAATGGAAGAAGCATATTAGTTTTCCTTAAAAGTTGAAGAAAAGTTGAACAAGAAGCATGATCAGAGATAGAGAGGTAGAACATTTTCCAGAGGAGAGAGATCATATGCAAATCATAACAGAGAAGAGAACACATTCAAGAAGGAGAACAGAGATAACAATGCATACCAGAGAGATGACAAAATTTTCTACCATAGAGGAAACCCTAGTCCATTCCAGAGTGAGGACATAGAAGAGAAGGAAGAGGACCTGATATGAGAAAATTTAGAGGAACCTATTTTAAGTGTGGAGGTGAAGGGCATATAGCATTTGAATGTGATCAAGGAAGTACAAGCAAGAAGACGGAGAACAATGGAAGAGCAACCTATGTAGAAGAACTTGTTGGATCACCCAGTTCAGTTGGTAAACCTGAGAAAGGAGAATCACTAGTCATGAGGAGAGCACTATTTCAAGTAGAGACAAATGAGGAACCACCATAGAGGAAGAGTTTGTTCAAAACCAGATGTAAATCAGGAGGTAAATGTTGCAAAGTTGTAATTGATAGTGGTAGTTAAGATAACTTAGTTTCAGAGGAGATGGTGACTAAGATAAAATTGGAAAGATTGAAATACCCTAAGCCATATCAGATAGCATGGATTTAGGAAAATAATAAGGTACTGGTGAGTGAACAATGTTTGGTAAAATTTCATATTGGATCTTATCATGATGAAGTTTTGTGTGATATTATGCCTATGGATGTATGTCATATATTGTTGGGTAGACCATGGCAGTATGATAGGAAAGTTGTATATGATGGAAGAAAGGATACATATACTATAGCATCAAATGGAAAGAGAATTAATTTGATACCTTTGGAATATGATCCTAAGAATGAAGTATGTGGGAATGCTAGAATCTATTTGGTAAATGGAAGGAAATTTCTAGATGGTTTAAGACATGAAAATATGTGTTATGCTTTGATTCCTAAGAACCTGAAACACTGAAGACAGAGACTGAAGAATCACAACTGGAGGAGATAACTGAGTTGTTGATAGAGTATGAAGACATCATATTAGATAATGTACTTGAAGGATTGCCACCAATTAGGAGTATCAGTTATCACATGGATCTTATACCTGGAGCTAGTTTTCCTAAGAAAGTAGCACATAGAATGACACCGGCAGAGAATGAAGAACTAAATAGGTAGATACATGAGTTGTTGAGGAAAGGCTTGATCAGAGAAAGTTTGAGTCCTTGTGTAGTACCTATAGTGTTAGCACAGAAGAAGGGTTGAGAATGGAGAATGTGTACAGACTCTAGAGCAATAAACAAGATCACAGTTAAGTATAGATTTCCTTTACCTAGGATGGATGATATTATGGATTGTTTGAGTGGAGCAAAATATTATACAAAGATAGATTTGAAGAGTGGATACCATTAGCTCAGAATCAGAGAAGGAAATGAATGGAAGACTACTTTTAAGGAAAATGAAGGATTGTATGAGTGGTTAGTAATGCCCTTTGGATTGACAAATGCACCAAGTACTTTCATGAGATTGATGAATGAAGTCTTGAAGAAATTCTTGGGTAAGCTTGTTATTGTATATTTCAATGATATTCTGATTTTCAGTAAGACAAAAGAAGAACATTTGTGGCACCTGAGACAAGTATTGCAGATATTGAGAGAAAAGAAATTGCTGATAAACATCAAGAAGTGTAGTTTCATGAAGGAAGAATTGGTATACTTGGGATCTGTGATTTCTGTGAAAGGATTGAAGATGGACCCTAATAAAGTGAGAGCAATTGTTGAATGGTCTACACCTAAGAGCATTGGAGAAGTCAGATCATTTCATGGATTAGCTAGTTTCTACCGAACATTCATCATAAATTTCAATTCAATGTGTAACCCTATGACAAAGACCATGAGAGGTGGTAGAAAGGACTTTAAGTGGACATCAAGAGTAGATAGAATTTTTGAATTGTTGAAGTAGAAAGTGACAGAGCAACCTGTGTTGGCATTACCAGATTTCAATAAGGTATTTCAAGTAGATTGTGATGCAAGTGGAAATGCAATAGGAGCAGTGTTAAGTCAAGAAGGTAGACTCGTAGCATATTTCAGTGAGAAGTTGAATGATGCAAGGAGAAGATATTCAATTTATGATCAAGAGTTCTATGACGTAATTCAAGCCTTGAAGAAGTGGAGACATTACTTGTTGCCTAAAGAGTTTGTGTTGTATACAGATCATCAAGCTTTGCAGTATTTGAACAGTCAAGGGAACTTAAATCAGAGACATATGAGATGGGTAGAGTTCATGCAGAGTTACACTTTTGTATTGAAGCATAGGAGTGGGAAATCAAACAAAGTTGCAAATGCATTGAGTAGAAGAAGGAACTTGCTAACAGAAATGAGAGTTGAAGTGTTAGGATTTGAAGAATTGAAGAACATGTATGAGGAAGATCTTGATTTTGTAGAACCTTGGTAAGTATGTAAGGAGCTTGTTGTGATAGATAGAAGTAAGTGGTTGGATTATTTCATTCAAAAGGATATGTTGTTCAAAGGAAATCACTTGTGCATACCTAGGAGTTCAATGAAAGACGATTTGATCAAATAGAAGCATAGTGGTGGATTAGTAGGATATTTTGGTGTTGATAAGATAGTGGCTTTGGTAAGTGAAATTTACTTTTAGCCTCAGATACATAAGGATGTTAGAAAATTTGTGCAGAGCTATAGAGTTTGTCAAGTTGCAAAAGGAAATAGTCAGAATACTAGATTGTAAAAACCTTTGACAGTACCAAAGAGACCTTGGGAAGACATAAGCATGGATTTCATAATGGGATTACCGAAGACATAGAGAGGACATGATTCTATATTTGTAGTGGTGGATAGATTTTCAAAGATGGCACATTTCATACCTTGTAAGAAGAAAACTAATGCAGTTCGTGTGGTTGACCTATTTTTCATGGAGATTGTGAGATTGCATGGATTACCTAAGAGCATAATTTTAGATAGAGATACAAGATTTCTTGGATACTTTTGGAAGACACTTTGGAAGAAGATGAAGATAGATTTGAAGTTCAGTTCAACATTTCATCCATAGACTGATGGATAGATAGAAGTAGTAAATAGGAGTCTAGGAAACTTGTTGAGATGTTTGATTGGAGAGAAAGCAGGAAATTAGGATTTGATTCTATCACAAGCAAAGTTTGCATATAATAATTCAGTAAATAGGAGTACCAAAAGAACACCATTTGAGATTGTGATAGGATCTAACCCTAGAGGAGTAGCAGAGTTGATAGACATCAGTATGGAAGATAAGAGGAGTGCAGAAGCAGAGGAATTTGAAGGACACATGGAGACAGTGCATAATTAGGTTAAGAAACATTTGGAGGAGATGAACAGTAAGTATAAAGAGAAAACAGATGAGAAAAGAAGACAAAGAATTTTTCAGTGTGAGATGAAGTGATGGTATATCTAAGAAAAGAGATATTTCCAGTTGGGACATAACAAGTTGAAGATGAAGAAGTTTGGACCATGTAGGATACTCAAAAAATTTGATTTAGGAAATGCATATGAAGTGGAGCTACCAGAGACATTGGGGATATCACCTATTTTTAATATTGTAGACCTATATCAGTATCATGAAGTAGAGTTCAGTGATAGCATTGAAGAAGACTTGAAGAAGCAGTTAGTACAACAAGCACCAGAGTAGATTGAAGACATCTTGGACAACAAAATTGAACGCTACACCAGAGGAAGACAATACAATGAATATCTTGTGAAATGGAAAGGTAGACTAGAAGAAGATTCATCCTGGATTTCTCAGGCTAAGGTAGACTGTCTTGGTTTTTCTCTAGCCCCAGCAAAGTGAGGGACTCACTTTTTTTTAACAACTTTGGATGTCTGATGTAGGAGCATCCCTGGTTCAAGAGAAATCTTGCATCAACCAAAAACATTTGCATTTCAGTTTGTTTTCTTTTATTTTCTAGTTTAGTTCAGTCAGTAGCAGTTTCAGTATTTTGGTCTGCATTTTGCCGTAGTTTCATTTCAGACCTTGCGGAGCTAGGCTTAGCATCTAGACACATGCATGCACATCATATCCAAAATTTAGATCATTTGGAGTAGGTACCGGAAAGATATCACTATCAAAAGATTGATTGTTTTCTCAAAACAGAGCATCTTGACAGTCTCAGATAATCAGCTAAAGGAGAAGACTTGTAGAGCTAAATGACACATCATTCAATGTTGTTTGGATCATGGTTGACCTTCTCTAAGATCTATATGCTATTCTATTCATTTGTGGATAAGTTCTATATGATTAGGTTCAACCTATCTATGTACACATGTTACAGCTCTTCATTGGAGTTTGTGATCTTCCTTAGCAGACATGGAGGAATCTTGTGTTCCAGAGATGATCTATATTCATGTAATAGATGCATAGGAAAGTAGTCATTGACAGTGAATCACATAGAGATAGTTTGATAGTTTGAATTATTTACGAAGGCACTTCAAAGCTATATCTTGTTCATATTCTATAATTGAGGAATCAGGCCTGTGAGCCCTAATTGTAAGCCCGCATGCTGCTGACTAGTTTGTATTTTGAATCTATGATATCCTGAATGACTAAATATGCATTTGCATTCTATCTTTGAGTTGTTTCCGTTGTGTTTACTCTTGCTACATGGTCTAGACTATTCACTTTGTGGACCCTCCTAACCATGATTGCACCATATCTCTCTCCCAAATTTCCTATGGTGAAAAAGCTAAATGAGAGATGGTCTCTTCACTCCACTCCATAAACATAGAGTTGTATGTTGAAGATAGTTTGCAAAGGTATTATTGAGCCTATATTGGCTTATTTTACTTGGTGCATTTTTATCAATGGTTTCCATTAAGATCTTGGCTAGTGCACATATGGGTTTCAATTTCCAAGTTCCCATTCTATGGGAATTTAGAAACCCTTAATCATTTATTTTGGTTTTTTCCAAGAGCCTAGGCTATTTAGGTTTGGATTCATGATTTATTCAAACCCTTTTCCTAAGTTTATTTCTTGACATAAAGTACTTTTAGGGGATTGGCTAGGATTATGTTCCAAGTTCACCCAGCTTTAGCATGCTTTTTGAGTGTAAATCTTGTTCTTAGTTTGGAAAGGTTAAAATTTATCTTTTTTTAAATTCTTTGGTTGATTATCATTTCTTTTTGTATACTAAGTCAAATACCATTTCCAATGTTCTTTTATAGATTCAAGTCTATGCCAACAAGGTAGCACTAGAAGTTGCACATTTATAGGTGGTTCTTGTTCACTAGGCTAATGCTCCTTGCACTATGACTAGGGTTCCACCGACCCCATCTTTGAGTGCTCAAATGTAGAATCCACCACAAGGCTAGAAGAGAGGGCATAGTTAAAGCATATGTTGGCACTCATGAGGCATTGTTGGGGATCTCCACCAGCCCTGTTGGACACACTAGTTGTTCTTCACCTCCTATAAGAATTTGTTCCTCCTTGACATTCTCTTAGTGACATGGATTGGGACCTCTTATAGGGAATGATGATAAATCTTTATAGTTGGCACTTACTATGATTCATAAATTAAAATGAGTATTTCATTGACTTAGTCATCGACTTACAAAATTAAAGGAATATAATTTAAGAGGAAAATATAACTATAAATATTTACAAGATTAATTTAAATGAGATAAATATAAATTATAGGGATATAACACCATAAGAATGCAAAGACAAATAGATTAATGTGGAGAAATCCTTTTTGCCAATGAAAACTCCACCAAAAAGTGAGTAGACACTCACTTACATATTCCACTTAGAATATGTGAGGCCTACTTTTTCATTCCCTTATATTTGACTATTTATTTTACTATTGGAGATACATTTAGACTTATGGGACTGTTGATCCCGAATTTCTGGACTATTAGACTTTATGATGTATGTGGATTTGTTATGCTTAGCATGTTTACGATGTGTTTAGACCTGGATATTGATTCACTGATGTTGACATATGGTTTATATTATGCTGTTATTGGGATACTAATCATGTGATGTTAGTTAGAAATTTATTTTTTGATTCAATCTTGGGAATAGATGTTTGAAATGCAGAATTTAGAATTTAATTATAATGTGATTTCCTTGATGCTTATATGAACATGTGATGTTGTATGAGCTTGTTCACTTTGCTTCGACTATCATATACATGTCAGATTAACATTTCATTTCAATGCATAGGTGTTTCTAATGAAGCCACAGAAATTTAGAGATCATCCCACACACTGTATTATTTTCCCTTGTGAAGCCAATCTAGTTCCAAGAGGAACCAAGATCATCTATGTATTGCATGATGAATTTTCATAATGTTTGCATATGGTGTCCTTTGGGCTAGGTCTACCCTTTTTCAGTTGATTGTATTATGGTGTTGTAAATGTGTAATGTTTACTTGACTCAATCTTTATTTTAATTTTCTTGGGAGCCCTTTTCATGTGATTTTCTACATCCTAAGGTGCTAAATTTGGGTTAAACTTGACCCTAGGTTGTACCCCTAGGGTCTAGGGGTCATTTAAGCTTGTGTAACCCTAGGTAAACTTCCATTTGCTCACGTTAACTTCACCCTGGAGTAAAGTGACGAAAATGGAAGCTTGGGAGGGAGAGGATGAGTGGGTCAAACACTCAACCTCTTCCTTTCCTCTTCCCTAGGTTGGGGGAGTCTCCAAGACCCCTCAATTGTGGAGGAATTTACTCCAAGTCTCTCTCACAATTGGTGAGGGTACCTTGGGGTTGTGTGGTCCTTCTTAGGAGGAGAAGATAGGGGTACATCTGTCACAGTGGTCGTATAGGGGTTCACAGGGGTCCACAGGATGGACTGGGCAGCAACATGGTGCTAGGACTCAATCAGGGCATATATAGGCTAGGGGCCCATGTTATGTTTGTGGTGAGGCAAGACATTTGGCAAGAGAGTGTCCCCAGGGCTTTACAGCAGGGGGATAGCCCCATTCAGGAGGGTCAAAGTAGACTGTAGGAGATGTGGATAAGTCCCACCGCATGTTCACAGCGGTTGATAACCACCAAGCTGACTATCAGGCATTCGTGATTGAGACATCAAGTACGATTGGGGGAGCTCCCATCTCTATTTTTTTAACTCTGGAGCTACTAATTCTTTTTTGTCTACATTGTTAGTGGAACGTTGCAGGCTGGTGGTTTCTAGGCAGGACATTAGGTAGGAGGTTGAGTTGGCCTCTGGGGCTAGGATGTTAGTAGATACCTTGGTTTGGGATTGTGAGATTTATTTGGGTTCCTTCACTACATCTTGTGACCTTAGAGTTATGCCATTAGGATCCTACGGTGTGGTTTTGGGTATGGATTGGCTTGCAGCTCATAGAGCCAAGATATATTGTCGCCGAAGGGCAATTAGCTGCTTAGATGATCATGGTGTACCAGTTGAGATAGTGGGCATTCAGAATCCCATGGCAGTTCGTATGATTTCCTCTCAACAGCTTAAGTGCTACATGCAGAAGGGATGTTAGATGTTTGCTATCACAGTTAGTGACAGATCAGAAGACGAGCCTGAGGCATCACTAGATGATCACCCTATTTTGAGAGAGTTTTCTAACGTGTTTCCGCTAGAACTAAAAGGTATGCCTCCATGCAGAGAGGTAGATTTCTACATTGATCTACTGCCAGGTGTAGAGCTAATGTCTCGTGCACCCTACAGGATGACTACACATGAGCTCATGGAGCTCAAACTGTAGTTAGAGGAGTTACTTGAGAAGGGGCACATCTGACCTAGCATTTCACCATGGGGCACACCGGTTATCTTCGTGAAGAAGAAGGATGGGTCTCTTTGCTTATGCATAGGTTATAGGTAGTTGAATAAGGTGACAATGAAGAATCATTATCCTCTACCTAGGATTGATGACCTTTTTGACCAGATGCAGGGAGCCAGAGTGTTCTCAAAAATTGAACTAAAATCTAGGTATCACCAATTATGCATCACAGAGGCAGATATTCATAAGACTCCTTTCTGAACTAGGTATGGCCATTATGAGTTCACAGTGGTACCCTTCAGTTTGACGAACGCCACTGCAGTGTTCATGAGTCTCATGAATGGGGTGTTCTGCACTTACTTGGATCAGTTTGTGATCATCTTTCTTGATGATATTTTGATCTATTCGTGGACCGAGGAGGAACATGTGGATCATTTACATTAGGTTTTGCACTACTTGCGAGAGCAGCAACTTTATGGCAACTTGGCAAAGTGTGCCTTCTTCAGGACAGAGATATAGTACTTGGGACACATCCTATCAGGTGATGGCATCTCTGTAGATCCATCAAAGATCAGAGCTATCCAAGATTGGCCAGTACCCACTAGTGTGACAGAGGTTAGGAGTTTCATGGGATTAGTTGGTTACTACAGCAGATTCGTAGAGGGCTTTTCCAGGATAGCGCACCCCATCACTTCCCTTCAGCGGAAAGGGAAGAGTTTCACTTGGACCGAGCAGTGCGAGAGGACCTTTGGGGTCCTCAACGAGCATCTTATCAGCACTCCCATCTTAGCAGTTCTAGATCCTACAGAGGATTTTGTAGTTTGCACAAATGCATCACTTGAGGGTTTGGGAGCCATGCTTATGTAGGGTGGTAGAGTGATTGCATATGAGTCGTGTAAGCTCAAGACACATGAGCTGAACTACCCTACTCACGATTTAGAGCTCATAGCAGTGGTACATGCTCTTGTTCATTGGAGACACTTTCTTTTGGGTCATCACTTTGAACTTCATTTGGATCACCATAGTTTGCAGTACATATTCACACAACTGAATTTGAACATCCGCCAGCGGTGTTGAATGGAGTTTCTATACGAGTATGACTTTGATGTCCACTACATCAAAGGGAAGGAGAACATGGTCACTAACGCCTTGAGTCGGAGGCACCATGAGATCCTGACCTTGACATTGAGTGTGGACTTGAGAGAGCGCATCATTCAGTATCTGCTTAAGGATGAGTGGTTTCTTGAGGTGCAGTAGGAGATCCAGTCTCAGAGGGACCTTAAGGGCACATTTGTAGGATATTCCCTTGAGTCAGATGGGTTGCTTAGACATCGACAGCGCATCTATGTACCCCGTATAGGTGATCTTCGTGCAGTGATTCTTTCAGAGGCTCATAGAGCACCTTATGCAACACATCCAGGGGTGAAAAAGATGCATGCTGACTTGTGGTAGTTATACCATTGGGCAGGTATGAGATGGGATATTGCAGAATATGTTTCTCGTTGCCTTGAGTACCAGAGGGTCAAGGCCGAGCATCAACATCTAGCGGGTCTTTTATACCCTCATGAGATACCTGAGTGAAAATGGGACACCATTTTCATGGATTTTATTGTTGGTCTTCCTATGTCATCATGCCGCCATGATGCCATCATGGTGATGGTTGACAAGTTGACCAAGGTGACGCATTTCTCACCTGTACGCACAACGTACAATGTACCATCTGTGGTGAGAGTATTCTTGGATTAGATTGTTAGATTACATGGGGTACCTCACCATATCATTTCTAGCAGGGATTTAGTATTCACTTCGGCCTTTTGGAGAGCCTTATAGCAGGCGTTGGGCACACAGCTCAACTTTAGTTCCACTTATCATCTTGAGACCAATGGATAGACAGAGAGAGGTAATCAAGTTCTTGAGGATATGCTCTGTATGTATGTCATGGATCATTAGAGTAGATGGGAGGAGTATCTGTATCTAGTTAAATTTGCCTACAACAATGGGCATCATAGCTCATTGAGTATGCCTCCTTTTCAGGCCTTGTATGGGAGACCTTGCAGGACACCTTTGAGTTGGGACCATATTGAGGACAGAGTTGTGATAGGGCCAGAGTTGGTTAAGGATATGGAGAAGTAGGTGACATTGATTATGTAGAGACTTTAGGAGGCACAGGATCGACAGAAGAAGTATGTCGATGCTAAGAGGGTAGATTAGAGCTTCTCAATTGGGGATAGAGTATTCTTGAGAGTACAACCGCACAAGAGTCCAATCCATTATGGAAAGGGCTCTAAGCTCACACCTCATTTTGTTGGATCTTTTAAGATCTTGGAGTGGATAGGACCTATAGCCTATCATCTAGCCTTACCACCTAGCATGTCGCGTTTCCACGATGTTTTTCATGTTTTAGATTTATGGCGTTACATATCTGATTTATCTCATGTATTGGATTGGAGTGCTCTCTTCAGGTAGAGGCAGATGGTCAGCTAGTTTTGGAGCCAATTCACATATTGGCTCGTCAGACACTGGGCCTTCGAGGTCGAGAGCTGGACCAGGTTAGGGTCCAGTGGGACATGTACGATGAGGTCACGGTGACATGGGAGGATGTAGCGAGATTGAGGGCCCTTTATCCTCACTTCTTTGACGACTTCCAGGAGGAAGTATAGTCTTAGAGGGGGAGGATGTGAGGCCTACTTTTTCATTCCCTTATATTTGACTATCTATTTTACTGTTAGAGATACATTTAGACTTATGGGACTGTTGATCCTGAATTTTTGGACTATTAGACTTTATGTTGTATGTGGATTTATTATGCTTAGCATGTTTACGATGTGTTTAGACCTGGATATTGATTCACTGAAGTTGACATGTGGTTTATATTATGCTATTATTGGGATACTATTCATGTGATGTTAGTTAGAAATTTGTTTTGTGATTCAATCTTGGGAATGGATGTTTGAAATGTAGAATTTAGAATTTAACTATAATGTGATTTCCTTTATGCTTATATGAACATGTGATGTTTGATGTGCTTGTTCACTTTGCTTTTGCTATCATATACATGTCGGATTAACATTTCATTTGAGTGCATAGGTGTTTCTAATGAAGCCACAAAAATTTAGAGATCATCCCATACACTGTATTGTTTTCTGTTGTGAAGCTGATCTAATTCCAAGAGGAACCAAGATCATCTATGTATTGCATGATAAATTTTTGTAATGTTTGTGTATGGTGTCCTTTGGGCTAGGTCTACCCTTTTACAGTTGATTGTATTATGGTGTTGTAAATGTGTAATGTTTATTTGACTCAATTTTTATTTTAATTTTCTTGGGACCCCTTTTCATGTGATTTTCTACATCCTAAGGTGCTAAATTTGGTTTAAACTTGACCCTAGGTTGTACCCCTAGGGTCTAGGGGTCATTTGGGCTTATGTAACCCTAGGTAAACTTCCATTTGGTCACTTTAACTTCACCCTAAAGTAAAGTGACGAAAATGGAAGCTTGGGAGGGAGAGGATGAGTGGGTCAAACACTCAACCTCTTCCTTTCCTCTTCCCTAGGTTGGGGGAGTCTCCAAGACCCTTCAATTGTGGAGGACTTTACTCCAAGTCTCTCTCACAATTGGTGAGGGTACCTTGAGGTTGTGTGGGCCTACTTAGGAGGAGAGGATAGGGGCACATGTGTCACCCACTCCCTCTTAAGCTCCATTTTTCTCTCCCACATGTTTTAGAGAAGAAAAGTGGAAGAGAGAGAGACTTGGTGGATGGGTGAGTGACATGTGTCACCACCCATTCCAAGGGCCTTGCTTGTAGTTGAGAGGAGGAGTGAGGAGGTGACATGTGTCACCTCCCCATTCCTCAAGGCTCTTGATAAAAGCCTATTTTAATCCCACTTGGAGAGGGGTATGGGGTTGTTGAATTTTTGACAAATTTTATTGATTTTAATTACTTTGGGGAAAAAGTTGGGGAATATTTGGTGGCTCATTTTGGAGGAGGAGTTGGAGAAGCTCTACTCAACCATCTACCAATTGGGCTTTTTAAGGTAGGTTTCAAGGCTAAGGCCTTCCCTTATGTATTTTATTTACCTGTGTGATGCTATGTGTGAGTTTCCATTTTGAGTTTTTACTTGTTGTTGTGGGAAAAATTTGTAAGGGAGTTGTAAGATCCTTTCATACTTGGGAGAAGATGCTCAACAAGTGTGGGGTGGGGGAGGAGTGAACCTCCTTAGGGTCATTTCCTTGATTTTGTGGAGTTGTAGCGTTGAGGGCAATATGTGAATATGTGCAATATGTGAAATGGCTTGAGAGCCAAATATAAGCTTTGTGAAATTATGTTTAAAAGTGTTGGCTTGAGGCCTTGAGAGGTATTTGTATTGGGATGTTTTAGGAGTGGCACTCTTGAGTTGAGTGTTGTCCACTCCCCTACCCCACTGAACTCACCCTGAGTGAGTTCTTGTGTTGTGTTAGCCATGGGAGTAATTTTGTGTTTGGTTGTTGAATGCATTCTTGTGTTGTGGTTTGAATTTCCTAGTGTGAGGATGACCTCCCTAGCTCAGGGGTGACCCACTAGCGGGTCTATGGTGGGGAGGAGAGGAATTTGTTATGGCTTCTTTCCCTTTTTTGTGTTATTGCAGGATATTGGGAGCTTTGTGAAGTTGAAGAAAACACCATTGTTCTTGGAGTTGTTATCCTATTTATTTTTAGCTCTTGAGAGAGAGCATGGCTAAGATAGGATTTTGTATCATTTGTTAGTTTTCAAAGAGATGAACATTGTTCTCTCTCTCTTCTTGTAAAAGTATATTTTTACTTGTGTGTATAAGCTATTTACATTTGAAATAGAAATTTTAAATTTTCCTAATTTTAATGCTTATCATTCAAAAAAAATAGTGTTGAAAGAAAAATTTGGTCTTAATGCTATTTCATTTGTATATTTATTTTTCTTTAAATAATAAATAGGAAAGTTGTTTTATTGTTGAGAGACAAAAATAAAATTTTATATTTTTCTTATGAAAGAGAAATTTAGTTCATGTTATATATTAGAAGTATTCAATTAAATGCATTTGTTCTTCTTTTTTTTAAAAAAAAAAAAAGAAAATAATAATAATACAATGAATATATTTTTTTTAAAAAGAAATGTTCATTTGCTTATATAAATTTGATATAACAAAAAGAAAAAAATATATCTTTGCTTATTTGTAAAAAAAAAAGAAATCTGTGAGTTTTTTTTTAAGGAATTATGTATTGGAAATATATATATATATATTAATATGCAATAAACTATATTTGAATTAAAACTATGATTTTAAATTTAATTGTGTTTTTGCCGTATATATATATATGAAAATGAATGTTGTGAATAGAGAAGAGACTGTGGTTTTCAACGAACAAAGGTCGTAGTTTATGTTTTTTTTTTTAAATATATATGTGGTGGGGGGGTTCGAACCCCCCCACAGTTTCCTTTACATATGGGTGTGCGGAGGGGGCAAAGCCCCCACCCACACCCCACATAGTGGGATGTGGGCGGGGGCTCCACCCCCGCCCCATACCCCCATCTCCCATAGACCCCCGCGTATCTCCTCGTAATCCGCCGCCGTAGCTAACTCCCATCCGCCGGTTCAAAACCACCGCCGGCCCTTTCACCTCTACTGCCTCCATAGCCCGTCCCTCCTTCAACGCCACTCTATAGTCTGTTTCCTCCCCCACAGTCCGCCGCTGGACTCCACCCTACAGCACATAAGATATTTACAGTTAATATATATATATAGCATACTCAACACTTGGTGTGGCCATGTATGGCCTCCATTAAACCTACAAACAGAACTAAAAACAAAAAAAAATGAGAGAAGAAAAGAAAATGAGTTTAAAAAAAATAGGGTTAGGGCTTTATGCCCTTAAGGAAATTATTTTTTTATAGAGTGGGTTTTAGGGCTTGCATTTAAAATGGCCTTATTTTCTTTATTCACACTCTTTTATTATTCTCTTCACTTGTTTTAAAACTTTATTTTTAGAATGGGGTTTTGTGATAATATAAAATGGGTAAACCTTATTCCTTTTTGGAGTGTTATTTTTATTTGTTAGTGGCATGATAATATATAGGTTAGTTTATGAATAGAGGGAGTTTACACTTTTATTGATTTTTTTATTTGGTTATTTCAAAAAAGGGATTTTATTGTTTTAATTAATTCTTCCACCTATCTAATTATTGAGATGTATTTATTTTAACCCTTGTCTTCAAACCTAAAACGACGAGGACGATTTAAACTACATCATTATTAATTAAAGTTTAATATTCTTTTTAATCATTTTGGAGCAATTTAGTCAACGAAATTAAATTAGACATTGTTTTAAAACCAACTTGGAAACCTAGTAAACAATTTAAGCGAAGTTAGTTTAACATGTTTCCGTGATCTGATCTACCAAGAAATTAGGAATAATGTAAAGGATGCAGTGATAACTTTGATTGATAGAAAATGTGAAGAAGAACAAATTGATTGAGCTTTGTTTAAAAATGTTTTAAATTATAGAAAATGTGAAGGAGAACAGATTGATCGAGCTTTGTTGAAAAATGTGTTGAATTATAGAAAATGTGAAGGAGAACAAATTGATCGAGCTTTGTTCAAAAATGTACAAATTAATCTATTTGACTGGTCTACCAATTTAACTAGTGTAACGTAGGTAATTTAAAACCAATCCAGGAAACTTTCAATCAAATTTAGTTTTATTTCAATAAACCCTAATCACGCTCGTGAGGCATTATGCTGCCAAATTTTTCTAGAATTTAGGGTTTAGCTAGGTTAGTCAAATTTAACCTTGTTTAGGACTATATTATTGTTTTTGTCGATTATCGACATTAGATTCTTGTATTAAATTATATCTTTCTCATGCACTTGAATTTGGCTTTTGATTTTGACTTACGTCAAAATCCCATCTTTCACATAGGATAACTTAGGGTTTCAATCATTGATCCTAACCCTACTGGTGACGTTAACCACGTTGCATCGACCCCCTAGTTGGCCTTCATTGGGAATGGTATGCACAAGTGAACGCATTACCCCGCATTCAACTGTCATTTTTATGCCTTATGCGTAACGCCACCGAGCACGCTTGTGCATGCAAGGGGGTTTCTAGGGAAGCGTGGTAAATTTTTTGATATTTCATGTCATGACCACATGACAAATGTGGACATGACACGTGTGATGCGTGTTGTGACCGCATCAAAAATGTGGGCATGACAGAATATTACAATGAATCTTTACTCCTTAGACTTTCTCAAGAGTTCTGAACACTCTAAAATATTCTCCCAAGATCAATTGCAAGTCTCTACTATAATTTCCTATCGATCTAGTCTAAAACAATCACATTTGTGAGGACAAACTCTCACAAAATGCTCTTAACCCTTGAGCTACAAGAGTCAATTGACTCCATACAATTCTTAGTTAAACCCAAACATGGTACTTATAAAACTCCAAAGCCTATTAGAAGCTAAAATGACCATCAAGAAGAAGAGGAAATTGAAAATATCATATTCTAGAACTTGAAAAGACACTCTCAGTTGTACTCACAATGCATTTGATACTTTTCTTCGAGAAGAGTTCTCCATGGAAACCTAAATTTATCACTTCACATGATGAATTCATTGGGGCAAACATGAATTCACAACTTCACATGACAAGAGTGCCCCTTAATAGCCTTCTTTAACCTAACCTTTTTGGAAGCCATAACTTTTGCATACAGACTCAAAACAAGGTGTTATTTTTTTGAAATTACATATTTTTTTAGAGGAATCTAAATATACAATAATATTAAAATTTTGATTTCATTTACACACTAATTTCCCCTACAAAAAAACTACAATTTTGAGGCCAATAGTGAAGAGAAAGAAACCTTAAAAGATGTATCTTCTACCAAAGAATATTCCAAGATGTCAAATACCATTCCCCAACCCTCTCAATAGTTAAATAACTAGGCCACTATCTAGAAACATGGCATCAAGTATAAAATCTAGATCCATTTTTGGATCACATATCCCTAGTTAGGGGGATTTTGGTCCCCAAAAGCTAGGAACTCAATGGACAAGGATAGTAGAGCCCCTCAATGAGTGACATGTGTGCCACTTCAATTTATATCAAAAAATAAAAAATAGAGCAAAACTTAGTACAACTCTTTATTGATATGTCTAAATGATACAAAATGCAAGTGCTTGAACTAAGATCTATATTATCACATTAGTTTTCTCAATCAAAAGGTTAAAAGTGCTACCACCCGTCTTCCCATGAAGATTTAGGATCTCAAAAGATTTATTTCCACCATGAGAAGCATATAGCATGAAGTTTTAGCCATATTTGATGACCTTGTGTTTGTTCCCTCTCCTATAAAAGACCACTTTCCTATCATACAAATATGAACTACCAACTACAACTCCATAAACATCTATAAGAGAAACATCTACCAAAACTTCATCAACAAACTTACCAACAACAAATTTTCATTTTCATTTCTTATCAACAAATTTGTCTTCCTTGCTTAATCTAACCCAACCATATGGTTTAGGGTGCTAAAATTTCTTTAAATTAAAATTCTCAACCAATCTCTTTATGCAATCAAGTTAGTCTATGATCTTGAATCAAATAAAGTATCAATCATAACATCATTGAACAAAATCTTAGTGATGAATGAACTTCTTTAGCTACCAAAGAAACCTTCTTAGTAGTGCAAGACAACTTAGAATCAATCTTGGAATTATATTCAACTTCCTTAACTATTTATCCTTGTTAATGGAGAGACAAGAACTTTTTACCCTTTTTGTGTACGTTCTTTTTCAAATGCAACTTGCAACATGAAGACTCTACATTACCATTAGGTTACCACAATGATATAATGTGCAAATTTATTTTTAGTGGTAGTGGAACTGATTACCTTCTTGTTATTTTTATTGGCCTTAACTTCATTAGATTTGGAGAAAGAAGAGCAAAAATATTTTCAAGATAATGAGCATGTGAGCATGCCTCATCTATATCAACTATTTTAGACAGAAACATGGATCTACAAATATTATTATACAAACCTCCTATTTATTTCAGTAGTATTTCAACACCAAGCACATGTCTTTACACATTTGAATTAGTCTTCTACAGAATTCACTAGTATATTATTGTACACTTTGATTTTCTTTTTACTTAAGAAATTATCATTCCATAGTTTCTTTCTCCTTATGAAATATTGGATAGAAATTCTTCCTAATTAATTTCTTAAAATGATCTCAAGAATTTATTGATGTACTCTTTAAGGCCATGGAAAATAAGAGACTTTTCAAGCTTGTAAGGGCATGTTTAGCTAATTGTAGTCTAGCTAAGAAGATCTTTTTTTCAAGAGTTAGAGTATGCATACTAAAATGTACCTCAAGTTGGGTTAACCAATTGTATGATTTTTTTTGTGTGGACATGTCACCTTCAAATGGTTGTATCTCAATCTAAGCCTCTCTTTGAATAGGGGTTTATTTGGAAGACACTTTTCTACCTTAGGATCTTCCTCTTGTTCATTAGAACCCTTGTCTTTGCCCTATCTTTCCAAGAGAAATTGCATAAGGTCTTGCATGGACTCTAGGGATTGAGAAATGATTTGAATAGCACTCTCCATCTTAAGGAACCTTGTTTCCATATCAAACTCCTCCTCTCCCTAGATGCCTCTTAACTCTTTTTTCCACATACAAGATTTAATATCTCTCTCCAAAGGTAATGGCTTCTTTCCTCTTGAATGTGTTGTGAACCTAAATATGGAAAATACCCACAACACCTAAACACTCCAAATAAGGACAAACAACCTTGATACAAATTTCATAAACTAAGATCATTGATATTCTTGTCACTTAGTTATCAACTTATCAAATTTAAAGAGATAGAATTCAAGAGCAACAAATGACTATAAAAACTTACATGATTAATTTGAATAGGCAATTTAAAAAATTAGAGAGAGAGAGAGAGAGAGAGAGAGAGAGAGAGAGAGAGAGAGAGAGAGAGAGAGAGAGAGAGAGATAATAGCATAATAAAGGAGACACAAATAAATTAATGTGGATAAACCCTTTGTGGATAAAAATCCACCAAAATGTGAGCAAACAATCACTTATGTACTCCAAATAATAAATTACAACCATTCTTTAATCCTTAGACCTCCTCAAGAGCTCTTAACACTCTAAAACACTCTCCCAAGATTAGTTACAACTATATGCTACAATTTCCTAGCCCTCTATTCTAAAAAAACAACACATATGAGAACAAAATCCAACAAAATGATCCCAATCCTTGAGTTGCAAAACTTAATTCAATTTATGCCATGCTTAATTCAATTTATGCCATGCTTAATTCAACTCAAACATAGTATAAAAATATTCCCAGGCTCATTGGAAGTAGTAACAACAATCAAGAAGAAGATGAAACTAAAAAATATTAAATTTTGAAACTTGAAAAGACACTCACAACCATACAGAATACATTCACCACTCTTCTCACGAGAAGAATTTGTCAAAGTGATCATGAAGTCACCACTTTACATAATGAATTTCCTAGGGTGAACACAAAGCTGCCACTTCACATGGCAAGGTCACCACTTCAATAATCTTCTTTGACCTAATTCTTTGGAAAGCCATAAGTTTTGCATACGAACTCAAAACGATGTGTTGTTTTTTTGAAATTGCACAAATCTTTTAGAGGAATCCAAATCTAAAACAATGTTCAAATTTTAATTTCAGCTACACATTGATTTGTTCCCTTGCAACACAATTGCATTTATGAGGCCAATAGTGCATAGAACCAAACCTAGAAATATGTCTCATCTGCCAAAGAATGTTCCAAGATGTCCCATACCATCCTCAAACCTTCTCAAGCAATGAAGAAGTATGCCACTATTCAAAAACATGCCTTGAAGTACAAAAAAACAGATACATTTCTAGATCATGTCATCTCTTATTCTCGCCAAAACATCATTACTCCCTATATTGAATAACAACCTACAAAAAATAACACTAATTAAGAGCCACTTCCAAATAGCCAAGACCTTCCAAATGGTGGTTGGAGATCCAAACCTGATGATGAGAATCCCCACCTACTATGAGTTTTATTACTTCAAACATTTTATATAGTTATGTAATTATAGTTACATCTACTATGACTCGTTTTTAATTTCCTAAACATTTTAGTCTAATATAATACTTTTTTCAAGCCTCATGGCATAACATACCACCAATTTTTTTGAATAGACTGTAAATTATTATTGTTTAAGTAAAATATATAGAACGTATTTCATTATTAAAGCGAGATATTCTACCATCCTATTGCCAGAGCCAAACTGCAATTATTAAATAGTCATCCGTTCCATTGCTATACTTGGAAAAAGTTTCTTCTCCACCATGGCCCGCGTGCTCTGTACCATTTCAAACCAAACAAGGCAAGATGATCGTGGCTTAAATAAAAACGTCGTCTGCACAATTTACTTTCAGTCAGATGCTCAAGACTGTACACACAGCAGCACAATCACGGACCAAATAAATCTTTTGAACGATTCTATCGTTTAAGTTTTAAATCTTTTACTTAATTAATCGATCTGATCGATCTTCAAGTCTGTATCCTCTGAAAATCTGAATCAGCAGCCAGTCTCATTAACCAGTTATTGCTCTGTAAATTATTAACGGCAGAGGCAAAATTGATTTTTACCTTTTATTAGAAGCACTCAATTCAAACTGTACCATTTCAAACCTCAGAAGTCCAGATGATGCTTAAATAAGAATACCGTCAGCGCAATTTACTTTCAGTCAGATGCGCATAACTGTACACACTGCTGTAGAATCACGGACCAACCAAATCTTTTGAGCGATTCGATCGTTTATCTTTTAAAGCTTTTACTTAACTAATCAATCTTTTAAGTGTGCATTCTTTGGAAATCTGAATCAGTAGCCCGTCTGATTAACCTGTTATTGCTCTTTCAATAATTAACGGAAGAGGCAAACTTAGAGTTTTACCTTTTCTCTGATTCAAACTGTCCAGATTGCAGAATCCAGCCTGAACTTTCAGGTCTACATCTTTCAAATGTAAACCTTGCAGTTTCATATCAGATGCAAGTTAAAGAAAAATTAAAAATAGCATTTAAATTCGTATGGTTCATGGCTGGATTAATAAGATGAAGAAAAACTTGTACAAGTTTTCTGCTCCACCCATTTTAAATCCCCTCTAAGCGGCATATTCGTTTGATTATTGTAAAACAAATAATAATAATAAAATTACATCTATCATTTATGTTGGAATTTTATTTTATAAATGAAATGTTATTACAGCGATTTAAAAAAAACAAATTCTATAAATTCGCTTCTATCTATTAGTAGTCTCATTTTTTTACCTATATTCGTGCATTTCATCTTTACGCGACTTTATTCCTTCATCACAAGTAAAAGGACCAAATGGGTTGCCAAACAATTAACTTTGATTGGGTTAGTTTATATGCAAGGACTAATATGTGGTATATTTTCATAATAAGAGTTAAAGACATTTTTTTTTTTTTTAGCTTAGTTTGATCTTGCCTTTGCATGTCTTTAGGAATTTGTTTCTAAAATTTTCTGCATATTCATTTATCTACTTAGTTTGATTTTGCAGCATGAAATTAACCTCTATTTATTTTAGATTTAAATTTTAAATTGGGCACGTGTTATCCCTCTTCAACTAGTCATTATTTGTCCACTTGAATCGCATAATGTTTTAAATTGTGTTCTATGGTGTTGTATAAAAGGATAGACCCTAATTCATTTAAGCACATATATAGATCAATAACATCTAGAGCTCTCCCTATTGGCATTATAACTTAAGGAGCACATTTGAGCATTCACTGTCACATCAGCATCTACAGAATTAGTGACAAATATACATATTGTATGTCTTCCTTGTTATCTTCGATCTTTATTTACAAGCCATTAAATTGGTTCACCCAGGGTTTTGACTAATAAGAACTGGCCCTCGCTTGGTGAACTCCCCAAAGGTGTTTTTAAATATTGTTAATCTATTTTTAGATATCAAAAGGTAAGGTGAATAATTTTCATTTCACAAAATCTATTATATTGTTTTTGCACACAAAAGGTTGATTCTATGCATGGAGCAATTCTATGTCGCACAATTGACCCACTCAATTTCACATCATGATTTCATCCTAGATCAAAGAAAAATATAGTTTGTTATCTATTTTGAGAATTATAGTTTGCCACCTTCTAATACCAAAGCATCATTTTGCATAGTTGAGCAACAATTTCTAATTCAACATTAGCAAATCACACCTAGAACTAAGTAACCCTAATCCATCTTTGTCATTTTAAAAAGTGTGCTTGTCTATTTATAATTAATTGGCTTAGCTCTTAAACCTAGGCTATCTATATTCATTTAATTTCTTCATTTAATTTAATAGCGTAGATTTTTAGAAAAGGAATATGTTGGCAAGAGACACTACTACGCATGACAGGTGTTGTCATTGATGGCAACTAAGTCTATCCTACACATCCACATTACATAATTTGTTCATACCGGAAGTCAGAGTGAGGAATTGTCTAAGTCCGGGAGTCAGAAACAGAGCATGTGACAGGGTCCAGTATCTTAGTCTGGATCTCTCCGGTAGTAAATCACAGTGTGCTACGGATCTGAGGGAGTGATAAGGATTGCTCAAAATATCTAAATCAAGGATTTTAGCCTCCGGTGGTCAAGGATTCAAAAGTTACAAGCATCTGAGTATTAGGTTCCAGTTAGTCTGCACAGTCAGAAGAAGAACAGGCTGATCTAGTATCTTATCTTGGTCCAGATGAATAAAAGTTGTTGGTTAAGCAGTTTGTGATAATCAGTGGTATTGGCCGACATGATTGATGATTTGAGAACACGGGTTTTTGGTCTGCATTGTTATTTGTGCATGGATCTAGCTGACAGAGCAGAGTCCTTAATAAAAGTTCTAAGTCTTCTTGAAGCCGACTGCAGTTGATTGAATTTCTTAATGCGGATGTATATAGCTGATGGATTCAAGTCTTGTGGTGTACAAGAATGATGTGGTGATGGATTAAGTGCGAAAAGGGCAGAAGAAGTGCAAAAGAAAAGATCTAAGCCCAGATTATGGCAAAAGAGTAAAACAGGGTAGAATAAGGATGAAATGTGTAAGATCAGTATTCTGTGCTTAACTAGAACTAAATTTTTACATTAATAGATGTTATTCATCAGTTCAAACATTTTGTTATCTTCTTATAATCATTTATGTAGGTAGTGAGGCTCTTGGAGCAGTGAGCTCTAGGCAGTGAGCCCTGAAGGCATGTGCCTTCTCCATTTGTAATACTTTTAACAGAGTATAATTTTTTGTCGATTAACCCCCACCGTAGTTTTTCCCTTAACCAGTTTTCCATGTCAAAAATCTCGGTGTCAAGTGTGTTAATTGTGCTTCTGCTAATGTGTCTTTGATTCATGCTTTCATGGTTATATCTTTAATCTATTAAAGAAGAATTAATTGCAGCAAGTAACAAAGTTTTTCAAACAACTGATTCACCCCCCCTCTCAATTGTCAGCCCTTATTTCAACAATAAGGTTCCTTTATTTTTCCTTTCCATTTTGGTGAACCCAATCAATCCTACACCCCTTTAGATTTCACCCTTAGGGTTTGTTTCTAATTTTTTAAATTTATTTTACAATTTGAGACTTTCTAAATTTCTAATATCTATATCAATACCCTTTTCCTTGTTTATCTTTTGTTATCTTTTAGGGTTTGTGTATTGTGTTTATATGTTAAACTTTTAGTGATATCATCATTCCCCTTTAAGAAGAAGTTCTTGTCTCAATCCTAATATGGCCTCTCATTTAGTTGATTAGGATATTCATGTTGATTCTATGGATGATTTTCATCATGAGAATAATGATGTTGATCATGAGGCACATCTTGATAAGCAAGAGATTTTGTCACTTCACAAATTATTTTTCAAGAGCTTACCAATGCTATATCTCCTACAAAATTAGTCGATTCTTTACATAATTTACTCCTTGGTGCACCATTTTGGTTCAAATATTCTCCAAAGCGTTAGGGCTAAGCTTACTTCTAGTTCTTTGCATAGTGCATCTTCCCCTTCTTCAATCAAACATTCACCTACTATTGTCACTCATCCCACTTCTAAGGTTCCTCATACACCTTTTAGACTAACACCTACAACTCATGTTCCTACTAGTGTCTCATCTCCCTCCTCTTGTCTCATACCTTTTATATATCCTTCTAGTGTTTCACCCACTTCCTACCCCACTAGTATTAGCTATCTCATGAGTGATATCCCTACATCTCATCCTATTAGTATCACACCTTCCTTCTTGCCTTATAACATTGATTCAACTTCTTATTATATATATTTTCCTATTATCCCCATCCTCTTTATACTCCATCTATTGTTTCCCATTCTCTTCTCACAACCACTTATCATACCTCCACCCTTGATGAACTATTGCAAAAGATAGATAGACTTGAATCTAAGGTTGACACTATGCCTACTAGATAACACATAGTTGATTTTACTCCTCATCTTACTTTTCTTGCACTTGGCATATTGACATATCCACTATGAGTTGGATTTATGGCACCTCACTTTGAGTTATAGTATTATGGAAAAGGTGACGCCACCTAGGAGATTCACTTAGTAAATTTATCATATATCATCTACAATCGTGAAATCTTAAATAACACCCAATTTTATTTCTACCCCTACATCTTGAATACCCTTATTTTACCATATATTTTAATTACCGATTTTCTTAATGACATTTTTTATATCCCTATTTATTTATACCCCTCATACATGAAACTAAGAATTTCATTGGCACCATAATCACACCCAACTCTAAATGAAAAGTCTTAAATTATTTTTGATAGGTGAGTATGAAAATAAAATACTTGAAAAAATTCTTATACTATAATAATTGTACATTGATCCCTAGAATGGAAAATATAATTAAAACTAATTATTTGATGTGAATATGTGGTCATTTTAAACTTCCTCTCCATGTTTGGATCAAGAAAATAAATTAATACTTGTGCATAGGGTAAACCATAAGGAACTAAAAATATAATTGTTCACCCATCTCATATCTATGACATCAAAATTGAAAATTTTATCTTTGGTGTTATCATGTTACAATTGTTTAGACAAGGTATCTATTAATCTCTCCAAAAAAATATAAAATGGGGAAAAAGATAAAGATTTTTTCTTATCATTGTTAAGTGGGACTTAAATTTGATGTATGAGACTCACAAGTGGTGGATGCCCACAAGGAGAGTCATTTCCCATTTATTTTATATGTTGTCTGACAAAGTGTACATATGCCAAATCCCTTTTTTTGAATCCAACATGTATCTCTTGTATGATATAAAAACACCTTCATCATTTAAACCACTTAAGAATAAACAAATCTATATGTAGACTCTACATAAATAGCATAACCAATTCCTCTTTTTGGCCTTATGAAAGCCAAAAGTAAAGGGATACAAATTTGTATTTTTTGTCAAAGTTCTTATCCCTTAGGCGTAACCCCCAACCCACTTGACACCCTAACTAACAATATCTAATAAAGAAATATTTATATAATTAACCTCTATACCCCTAATACCTAGCAATATATCTATCTATTTTTTCAAATATTAAATACCCCATTATGTACTCATGTGCTATGATATTGCCTATCTAGTGATGCCTTTAAGTGACCCTAACATAAATTTGCTTCGATTTTGTATGCAACATGATAGTTATTGGCTAATTTATTCCCAAAAACTTTGAGGGACAATATTGTTCAGCGATTTTGATATTTATCTCCATGGTCCATTAATTATTTGGTTAGTTAACCACAAGTTTTCTTAGTTATTATCATGTGAATTGGGTTTGAAGGTCATGGTTCTAGATCTATTTGAGTGTGTATAAGGATCATATGAAAGGATTAATGATTATGTGATTATATTCCAATCATTACATGCCAATATGAGACATCACCTCCCTGATGATGAGATGCAAAGTGTCTTTGTTAAGGGATTTTTGTCACCTATTAGATGAAATGTATAGATGAATAATTATGCATCTATATTGGATTTATGTTTCCATATGAAGAATGTGGAAACCAAATTTTTGGCTTCTAATGTTTTGAAATATTATTTTTCTTATGTTTCTTCTTCATCCTTCTATTCGTCAAAGTTTCAAAAGTGAAGTAATTTTCAAAAGGGTAGTGATAAATAAGAGAACAAACCTAGTTGCTCAATATATTGCTAATTCATCTAATGTTAGTACATTTAAGTCTAAATAATTCAAAAATCTCTCTAATTTGAGTGAGCCCTTAGAGAAAGTTCTTCAAGCTTTGATTGATGATAACATGATTACTCTTCCTCCTATTTGATTATTGGATACTTCTAAGGGTGTGCCTATTGGATATGATGAGCACGTTTTTTGTCAATAGCATAGAATTTTAATGGACTTATGTAACATTGTATTGATCTTAAAAATAAGGTGCAAGATCTAATTTACAATGATATGATACATGTAGAATGTATTAATGATGGAGGTAGTTATTCAATAGCTTCCCCTAATAAAAATTTGAAAATCTACACTAATACTTTTCCGCCTCGTGACCAAGTTAACAATATACATTTTCATATGAATATTCATGAGGTTCATGCACATAACCAAGTCATAATGAGATATATGAGGATATAAATGGTATGTATGATATTGAATATGAATTTCCTTGTTACAAAAATGAACAAGATTCTTTTATTGGTATGGTCCACACTACATATGCTTATTCTTCTTCCTCTTCTTTATCATTGATTACATTTGTAAATGACATGATATTCCACATAATAATTGTTATGGTCCATTACATGTTAGTGGTTATGTGGATGTTTTTTATTAAAGGTAAAGTGGGATTTTAAAGGGCCAAAACCCTTGTATAAACACAAAATGAAGGAACACCAAGAAACAACCAAAGAGGAAACAAGGAACAATACTATGACATCACAACACACCAACAACATCATAAAACAAAGAGTTCAAAGAACTACACAATGCCTAACCTTGACCTAGCAACCCACACAACCTTGACCTGAGTGTACGATTCAAAAATAGACTTTGGAAGACCTTTCTTCCTCCTTTGAATGACTTTCTAAGACATGCAATTATCCATATCCTCAAAGCACAAGGAAAGAGGAGGAGAGTTTTCCTCAACTGCCCCAACTTGGAGCACCACATGAGAAGGGGATAACTAAAGGTGCCTAACCAAAGAAGCCAACTATAGAACAAATTCAAGGATCATCAACATACCTAGAGTAGGAACCCTAGCAGCACCAGCCACAAGGGGGTGGAGTCCAACATAGGAGCATTGGGAGCTAGAACTAGGTAAGATATCTTTATAGGTACAATAGTATCCATAACATCAACATAGTCTATTGACTAAGGTTTAAGAGGAGTTGAACCCTGTATAAGAGAGGTAGAATAAACAAGATCCATGGTAAGATGGTGGGGACAAACACTCTACCACCAAGAGGCTAAGCCCAAAATTTTGTAGCTAGAGTAAGGGAATATGGAAGATAAATGACCAATAGTGAAGCAGTATCTATCGCAGAAGGGGAGACCCTCACAATCAATATACTAAGTCCAAGGCCTATCCTCCACCTACAAGACTACATCCCCAAGAAGAGCCTTGGATTTATGTCAATTTCCACCAAAATACGAGCACATGTAGTTTGGGAGAAGTACAAAGAAGTAGAGTCAACCTTCAAAAATGTCCAAGTGCATTGTTAATGGCTTCAAAACAAGATTCACACCAAAACTAGAGGGAAAGATTAGGCAATCTAATCCAAGTTGGCATGATATTAAGAGGTTTAGTTAGAGGATTGAAATAAGTAAACCAATGCTTGAGTGAGAGATAATTTTTACCCTAAAGCCACAACCTTCCATCCAACACAACATCCCTATCATGTGAGCCAATTCAAAGGTCATGATGAAGAGCCCTCTATCATAGGGATAAATCTCAATTATACTGTTAATGAGGGCTTCTAGTGCTTTGAAATCCAAAAATGCAAGTCAAGAAGAAAAGGCCATAAATGATTAAATCTATATATCAAACCTCTTTTAGCATATAATTCCTCATTATCAATCACATTCTGACCAAGGACCAAAATAGGGGAGGATTAGGGACATGGAAGAGGCACTATTTTCCCACATAAAGGAGGATGAGAGGCTTTTGAGGGGAATGAGAAATCTTTTCCAATAACCACTACAAAATAATATGGGACAATATTGCCCAAATGACTAGGAGCCAGCGTAAAGACCAATGAAAGAATAGGGCACTGAGTCTATGCCAACAACCACATTCAATAGGTTTCTAATGCCAACCATAGACAAAGAACACCGAGAATAATCTCAAGCCACGAATTGAGAACCACTACCATCTAAAAAATCTAACACAATCCTACAAGAAGGTGTTAGTGTAGGTTTTTATTTCCTAGTTGGGATATTTATTTTCCTATATTCCTAGGTTTTTCTTACACCTTTTATTAATCTTGCTTAGGTTCATAAAACACATTTAATTAAGTGAGTGGGTTATGAGGTGTCACCATCCTACAAGGTTGCACCCATTAGCTACCATGAGAAGATGTTAGATTCAAGACAGACAACTGAGAGGGGGGGTGAATCAGTTGTCCAAAACTTTCTTCCAATTAGACACTTAAATCCACTTTGTAATTTAGCAGCATAATAATAAATCAATCATGGAAACATAATGCATTAAATCAAGAGCAGAAACACATCAACACATAATACACCAAGATTTTGACGTGGAAAACTTGGTTAAGGGAAAAACCACGGGGTGATTAACCCAAGATTGCATTCTCTGTTAGAAGAATAGAAAGAAAAAAATGGCACATGCCAATTAGGGTTCACTGCCCAAGCACACTGCTCACAAGAGGCCCACTACCTACAGGAGACACACTGTCTATAGAATAATAAGTATCACATACTTGAACTGGAGAATAGCATCTTTACCATGCTTGAATCAGTTCCATTTAAGCCCAATACTTCTGCTCTGCCTTTCGCTCCTCTGCTCTTTACCACACTCTCATCCCCACAAAAGATGATCTTTGGAATGACTTTACAATTCCTTATTTATACAAGACATCGACTTAGGAATGATTATCTAAGTCGACAAACATTTCAGAGCAAATACATAAATACATGACTAATTACAAAAGACTTCACGCGGATCAACACACTATCGGCCACACAGATCTGAGACTTCAATCTTCTTCTAGGAACACACCAATCTTTACATTACATCTTCAAGATCATCCGTAGGATGTGTAACTCATCTGGTCTGCCAGAGTTAGGAAGAACACCATTATCCAGAAGTTATTCTTCAGTTGCGAGCCCAAAATCTAATGCGGACTACCAACACAAACTGGACACAATCCAAAGACCTTCACAAGCTTGTCTAAAACACCAAGAACATCCACACTACATCTGCTTACTGAAATCCTTATCTCCTTCATCCAGAACCTCAAGAACATAGTCTGTCATCACTATTACAATGGAATAGATGCTTGCAGACCTCCAGACCACGAACCAATTGAGTTGTCAATTCACATTGACTTTCTAAACACTTCACCAAATCTACAGAACAAGATATTTCATTTCTGGATCTCACCGGACCTATCTGTGTCACTCTATCACCTCTAAACATCTGCCAGAACTGGTTTTACTTGAGTAGCCACAACTTCTTCAAATCTTCATGCGGACCTTTGAAATCTTTACTGGATCATCTTAAGACACATATCTATAAACCCTTTGATGTGTATCCTCTGATCTTTATCTTAGCTAGGACCTTTAGCTCACTGTCTTCACTGTTCTTCTCTGTTCCTAATTAGGACTAATTTTCTCAATATCCTTAGTACACAGCTCATCCAATCCTTATCATCAATGCAACAGGAGTATGTTGACATCAATGACAACACCAGTTAGGCCCATACTTGCAACAATCTCCCCCTTTGTCATTGATGGCAACATATGATGTGAAAAACTATTTTAACCATCAAGACAAGAATTTCTCCTCACAGTCACAACTTCTCTTCCTTTCCTGCTCCCCCTTTGATCAGAAACCACTTGTTTTTCACATGTCTTCTCTCCCCCTTTGATCAGCAACCACTTCTGAATCATACCAGCTACTCCCCCTGAGTAGCAGCTCCCCATCATCAATCTGGACCACAAGATATGACTGTAATATCCATCGGACTGAGGCACACCAGTGCACCTTAGTTCATCATCAGAGGGGTAATAACCCCTAACTTCTCACTGAGATACTCAAAAGAGTCCTTAGGTAGAGGTTTGGTAAAGATATCTGCAATCTGATCCTTGGAAGGCACAAACTCCAATCTGACTTCATTCTTGTTCACTTGCTCTCTCAAAAAGTGAAACTTGATGGATATATGTTTGGTCTTTGAATGCAACACTGGATTCTTAGATATATTTATTGCATTTGAATTATCACAGAAGATTGTGATAGGCTCCTCATACTCCACTCTTATGTCTCTTAGCATTTGCTTCATCCACAAAACTTGAGTGCAACTACCTGCTGTTGCAATATATTTTGCTTCTACAGTGGATAGAGATATTGCCTCTTGTTTCTTTCTCAGCCAAGAAACCAATCTCTTTCCCAAAAAGAATGCTCCACCACTGGTACTCTTCTAGTCATCCACATCTCCTGCCCAATCCACATCTGTATATGCATGAAGAGAGAAATTATGATCTCTAGGATACCACAAACCATACTCAACTGTCCCTTTTAGATACCTAAAAATCCTCTTGATTGCCATGACATGAGATTCTCTAGGATCATCTTGGAATCTGGCAACAAGACCAACAACATTCGTAATATCATTGACCTGTACTTTTTCTGATCAAACTTAGGAGAGTCATCATCTTTTCTCAACTTACATCCAGTTGCCATGGGAGTACTCATTGGTTTTGACTCTTCCATCCCAAATTTCTTCAACAGTTCTTTCACATATTTGGTCTGAGAAATGAAGATTCCTTTCTTAGTTTGAATGATTTGCAGACCCAAGAAGAAACTCATTTCCCCAAGCATGGACATCTGAAATTCACTTTTCATTTGATTTGCAAAGGTTTTGCACATACTATCTCTTCCTCCAAAAATGATATCATCAACAAATACTTCAACAATCAAGATATTTTCATGATCAATTTTGAAGTACAAATTACTATCAGTAGTACCTTTGTTAAAACTAATCTTCAAAAGATGCTTATCCAATCTTTCATACTAGGCTCTTGGGGCTTGCTTGAGTCCATACAGTGCTTTCTTCAACTTGCAGACCATATCACCATGATCAGGTAATTGAAATCCATCCAGTTGCTCAATGTATAATTCTTCTTCCAAGTCACCATTCAAGAAGGCAAACTTGACATCCATCTAATATACTTTGAAATCCTTGAAGGCAGCAAAAGAAGGAAATAGTTTAACTGCTTCAATTCTTGCCATCGAAGCAAAAGTTTCTTCAAAATCAACTCTTATTTGAGAGTAACCCTTGCAGACCAATCTCGCTTTATTTCTGATTACTTCACCAACTTCATTCAGTTTATTCTGGAAGACCCATTTGGTTCCAATCACATTCTTATTTTTAGGTCTGGAAACAAGATCCCATGTGTGATTCTTCTCAATTTGCATTAGTTCTTCCTTCATTGCCTTACTCTAATTTTCATCATTGCAAGCTTCATTCACTGTCCTAGGTTTAACTTTTGAAATCAAATAATACTCTTCTGAATCTTGAGCAATCCTTCTTCTTGTTTGTACACCTTTGCTTTTATCACCTATAATCTAATCTTCAGAGTGATTCAGTCTTATATACCTGGGAACTTTGGGAGTTTCTTGCACTTCTAATTCTTGAACAAGTTCATTCAAACTTATCTCTTCTTCCTAATTTATCGGATCAGTTTGAATCTAAATTTCAAAGGGAGCTTGGACTTCTTAAAAAAAACATCATTTTGATCATCTTCATCATATTCATAAAACCTTGAGGGTTTTTCAATTCCTTCATCAACCTTCACATTTGTACTTTCCACAATCTTCCTTAATCTCTTGTTATAACACCGGTATGCTTTACTTTGAGTAGAATAACCCAACAATATTCCTTCATCACTTCTAGCATCAAATTTTCCTAGATCTTCATCTCTTTTAATGTAACATTTGCTACCAAAGACTCTGAAATACCTCACAGTAGGAGTGATGCCAAACCAAAGTTCATAAGGAGTCTTACTGGTATTGCTTCTGATTTGTACTCGATTGAGAGTATAGACTGCAGTGCTGATAGCTTCTCTCCAATAGATCTGAGGAACATTTGCATCCATCATCATGGTCCTAGATGCTTCCTAGATGGTCTGGTTCTTTCTCTCCACTACTCCATTCTATTGTGGAGTCCTAGGAGCAGACAACTATCTCTTTATTCCATATTTCTCACAGAATTCTATGAACTCACTGGATGTGAATTCTCTACCTCTATCAGACCTCAGACATTTTAATTTTAATCCGGTTTCATTCTCTACCATAGCCTTGAATATTTTGAATTTCTCAAGAGCTTCTGATTTCTCTTTCAGAAAAGTAACCCACGTCATTTGGGAATGGTCATCAATTAATAACATGAAGTATCTATCACCTTGCACACTTCTGATTCTTGCCGAACCACATAGATCAGTATGAACTAAGTCTAATAATCAGGTAGAAGATTGTTCCTTACTTTTGAATGAGACTCTACTTTGTTTCCCCAACTAACATTCTATGCACAAACTATTTGTAGGCTTCACCAATTTTGGAAGATCTCTTACAGCCTAAGTGTTGCTTATCTTGATGATATTATCAAAATTCACATGACACATCCTCCTATGCCATAGCCAACTCTGATCAATTTGCACAAATAGACAACTTTTACCAGTACCAACTAAATGGAAGATATTACCTTTTGTTTGAGTACCGGATGCAATTTCTGTTCTAAAACTTTCAAAGATCTTGCATTTTCCATTCTTGAATCAGAGATCATAGCCTTTGTCCACCAACTGTCCAACACTAAGAAGATTGTGCTTCAATCCTTCAACATATAGTACATTATCGGTTTTGTTCTTTCCATCAAAAGAAATAGTTCCTCTATCTCTGATTCTACCAGCAGAATTATCACCAAACTTTACCACTCCTCCTTCATACCTTTCCAAATCTATGAACTTATTTTTGTCACCTGTCATATGGTGAGAGCATCCACTGTCAATAACCCAATCATCCTTTTCTTCAACTTGGGCAGCCAGAGCTCTTTCTACAACTTTATGATTGACAGATTCAGAGGGCATTGGATCTTCTTCCTTGATGGCAATAAACACCCAATCACTTCTGGATTTGTTTCCTATCTCTAATTCATCATCTGTTACTCCTTCATTATCATCCTCTTCATGAACATAGTAACAATTCTTTTGGAACCTTGATCTATTAGGATTTGGCCTTGAAAATCTTTCTAGACACCTTGAGGCAAAATGACCAATCTTATTGCAGTTAAAACACTTAAAAGGCAATTTCCCTTCATACTTATCAGATCCTCTTGGTAGTCTTTTTGTAATAAGGGCTTCAAGTTGAGCAGTTTCTTCTTCTTCTTCTTCTTCCAAGTATTTTCTTACTTTTTCATACCATGATAGTTTCCTTGATGAGTTCTCTCCCAGATCAAACCTTTGTTTACCTTTTATAGAGGAACTAGCTTTGAATGCAGATTCAGTCTTGGGGGGGCATCTCCAAACTCGGTCAATTCAAATGTAGCCAATTTACAAACCAATTGATCTCTCGTGACACCTGAATGGGCTCTAAATTCTTCAATGGCATCAACCTTGTATTTATAAGAAGCAGGAAGGGATCTGAGAACTTTGCTAACAATCTCATCTTCATCCAAGACTCCACCAACACATCTAATGCCACAAACAAGCTCATTTACTTTTGGCATAAAAGTAGTGATATTTTCATCTTCTCTCATCTTCAGATTTTTGAATTTTCCTTTCAGACTCTGTAACCTTGCACATTTAACATACTTGTCTCCTTCATGTAAAAGTTCCAGTTTTTCCTAAATCTCAAAAGTAGTTTGTAGGTCAACAACATTTGTCAGCTCTGAATCAGACAAGGCATTTAGAAGAGCTTCTTTAGTCCGTAGATTATTTTCAGCATCTGTGATTTCATTTGCGGTTTTCAGACCATTCTGTGGAGGAGTATACTTTGTTGAAGCCATGGTCTAGTACTGCATTCCCATACATTGTAAGTGACATTGCATACAACTTTTCCAAAGATTAAAATTGGTTGCATCAAACTTCAAACTATCCTTCTTGTAGGACGACATGCTAGATCTCCTCAAGCGGTTAAGCTCCTTTTAGAGGAACTTGGCTCTGATACCAATTGTTAGATTCAGGACAGACAAATGAGAGGGGGCGGGGGTGAATCAGTTGTCCAAAACTTTCTTCCAATTAGACATTGAAATCCACTTTGTAATTCAGTAGCATAATAATAAATCAATCAAACATAATGCATTAAATCAAGAGTAGAAACACATCAACACATAAGACACCAAGATTTTTGACGTGAAAAACCCAGTTAAGGGAAAAACCACGGGGTGATTAACCCAAGATTGTATTCTCTGTTAGAAGAATAGAAAGAACAAAATGGCACATGCCAATTAGGGGTCACTACCCGAGCACACTGCTCATAAGAGGCCCACTACCTACAAGAGACACACTGTCTACAAAATAAGTATCACATACTTGAACCGGAGAATAGCATCTTTACCATGCTTGAATCAGTTCCATTTAAGACCAATACTTTTGCTCTGCCTTTCGCTCCTCTGCTCTTTACCACACTCTCATCCCCACAAAAGATGATCTTTGGAATGACTTTACAATTCCTTATTTATACAAGACATCGACTTAGGAATGATTATCTAAGTTGGCAAACGTTTCAGAGCAAATACATAAATACACCATGACTAATTACAAAAGACGTCACGTGGATCAACACAATGTTGGCCACACAGATCTGAGACTTCAATCTTCTTCTAGGAACACACCAATCTTCACATTACATCTTCAAGATCATCTGTGGGATGTGTAACTCATCCGGTCAGCCAGAGTTAGGAAGAACACCATTATCTGGAAGTTATTCTTCAGTTGCGACCCCAAACTCTAATGCGGACTACCAACACGAACTGGACACGATCCGAAGACCTCCACAAGATTGTCTAAAACACCAAGAACATCCACACTACATCTGCTTACTGAAATCCTTATCTCCTTCATCTGGAACCTCAAGAACATAGTCTGTCATCACTATTACAATGGAATAGATGCTTGTGAACCTCTAGACCATGAACCAATTGAGTTGTGTTGGCTAACAGATTTGTCCTTATTCTGAAAATGGTTTATTTTGATTCTATACCCCTCTTTGAAGAACAAATGATTTAGGCAACAAATGGGTGAACTCTTTAAATTAGTTCCCCTCTAAATTTAGGTATAGCTCCCTTTAAGATTTTCAATGAATTAAATCAATTCGACTATCAAATGCACTTTTAACTAGAAAATGCTTAAGGCAAACTGACATTCATACATAACTATGTTATGAATGCGGTAAATTTATACAGCAATAGTGTGTAATAGAATGCACAAATTCTACTTTTGATACATTCAAATACATGAACACATACATATGAATTTGTTGAACCAATAAATAATAGAACACATATGAGGAATTGTCCAATAAAAGAGCAATTACTAGATGAAAGGAGATTTCACATAGAAAATCTAACTCCAAACACTCAGACGCACAGATCCAAGTAAGCAGTAATTGTTTCTTCTTTCCATTCATAGATGAAACATTTCTCAGACAATTATCACATAATGTAAAACTATCAAATGGTTTAGCTAAAATTCCCTTACTTCTTTCTTTCCCTAACTTTTTATGTCCTTACAAAGATTTTAAAACCCCTATATATGAATGTCTTAATCATGTCTTTGAGTAAATCAAACCCAAAGTTAACATAACTCTGACCCATAAGGGATTTAGTTTATAACAACTGATTTTAAAGATCAAGATTTGTCAAAAATTCCATAAAAGAGAAACAGAAATAAAGAAAGTGAGCCAACCAAATCATGACTGGGACGAAGGATTTGCATCTCTAGATTTGTCATCGATGGCCTGGGGAGCACATTGGGACTTCCACTCTTGAAAAGCTACAACGAATTCCTGAATCTTCAGGAAGTTGGGAATGCCTATATGTTTCATTCTTGACTTCCAAACTTCCTTTTCCCTTCGCATTTTCCCAAATTTTTCTGTGTTCTGGAAGTGCGTCGATGTAGAGGTAAAGTAGTGACTCAACTTTAGAAATCCTGGAGAAGTCCTCAATTAAAATATTGTCATTTTCCTTGACGAAGCCGATTTTATCTTTGAAAGATTGGACCACTGCATCGACATCTTCCACTGGTTTTCCATCATCTTTAATGTATTTAACATCAATACATTGCAAGTCATGTTGCAACAATTGAGTGAATTCTGTTATCTCCTTAATTAACTTTGAAAGTTCAAAACATCCTTGCTAGGATATGGAATTCCTCCATTCAATATTTTTCTTGTTCACATATAATAGATCCTCGTCTAAACCAGTCACGCTTTTTTCTGTCAAAAACTTTGCCAGCCCATATTTCTGAACTTCATCTATTTGGTTTATTACATTCATCCACTTACCTTCATCTTTCACGCAAACAGCAACCTGTGCTTTAAGATCCTTAATGGTGGTAGCAGTCAGATCATATATGCTCTTGAGCTCATTAATGTATTCAGTTCCTTTTTGTTCAATGTTATCCAACCAACTGTCAAATGTTTTTGCCACCATTTTGCTTCTATGAACTTGATCCAATAACTTCTAGTTAACAGGTGATTTCAGGTCAAAAGATAGGGAGAGCTGTGAGATTGGCTGTGGGTTAGGGTTGTGAATAGCATCAATGTACTCTGCCATTGAACGCAGAGTTTACTTTAACTCCCTCTTGTCCTTTTCATCTTTCCAGGTTCGACTAACCATTCTCTTAGTAGATGCTTCAAGATGGTGGACATCAACAGCTCTGGAAGCAGCACCGACATCCACTTTCTCCACAGTGAAATCGTGCACTGTTGGATCCTGCACTTCTTCCTCTGTCACTGGTTTATCTATTTCAGCACTCCAATTACTAGTGTTTGTATCGATGTTTATTCTAGATGTCGTCTTGACTTTCTTGGACTTGGGGGTTTTCCCCAAACATTTGCTTACCATGTCCTCTAAAGGGATGACAAAAGGAATTACGTTTTTCTTGTCAGAGATAGAACTCTCTAGCCACTTTGGTGCAGGGGCTGAGGTTGTCTTCTCAACGTTTAATCCATCAGAGGATACATTCGAAATCATCAATATTTCAAGGGTCTCTAGAACGGTCCCTGACTGTGACCCAGAGTCAACTTCCTCTGTTCTGTGTGGACTTAGCTCCTTGTCACCCATAGGTTCTTCTGAATCTTCCTCTGAATTCAAATCAACAACTATTGTTTTAGAAGCATGCTTCTTTCTTTTCCCTTTAGTCCTCAACCTTGTAACACGAGAGGGTTAGATATCTATGAGGACTCTTCTGGACCTCTTAGTGGCAGGGCTTCTTTCAGTTGATGGCTTGGAAGCACCTGCACATAGGTTGGTTAGAAGAGTCTATAGGAAGTGAGGATCCAATCATTGAAGTGATTTGTTGGGCATTTCTATCTTGAAGCCCTTCCTGTCTCTTTTCCCTCAACCATTTCTCAGTTCTCCTTATCACTAGAAGAGTTTTAACTTCAATTCTGTCTTCCTCCTTTTTGCTCCAGTCAACTTCTAGAATGGGTAAGTGTTTCACTTTTTCAAACTGTGGGTCAACCACCTGTTCTTCATTATCAATAATTCCAGAAATATCCATGTTTAAATTGAGGGTAATTATCTGTCCCAAAGAAAACCTACACCACAGCCTTCTCCTGACCTCAAATTCATCTAGACAGTCTTCCCAGTAGTCCTCTAGTTTAGGAATATGTGAAAGCCCTGTTCCAGGGTCTAGGTTATCTCTGACAAATCCTTTACTGTTGAATTGAGTCCTGGCAGTGAAGAACTAAAAATTGAACCTTTTAAGGTTCACCTCCAAATTCAAGGCATCAGATTTTGATTGGCATGAATAATGCCCAAGTTCAATAGGAAAAGAAATACCAAAACCCTTTTTTAATGAGAATTTCTTATCAACATGTGCCAGCTGCCTACATACCTCCATCAGCACGAAACGATCAAACACATATCTAGGTAACTTCACAGGTTCACCATCAAATCCTCCAACTCTGATGTAAGTGAACTCAGAAAATTGAGTGAAGAAACTACCATAGATGCTAATCAGTTGCATTGCTTCACTGGACATTCTTTTACCCAGATTTCCTGCCAATTCATAAGTCATTTTCCCAGTGAAGACATCATTAACCCTTTTATAATTTTCATAGCAATTCCTTCTTTGCAACTGTGAATAATATTCATAAATCTTACTATTCTCAGCTATGGGTGCATGGGGTAGGTCAAACCACTCTCTTATAGATGCTAGACAATAGAACAAGTATGAAGACATATAGAAATCTTTGTTACCCAGACAATTACTCAAACCCTGATGTAGACAATCAGCCACTATTTTGGCCCAATCTAAATATTGTTCCCCTTGAAGGATGACTTGTATGAAAAAGTACATCCAATCCTCCCAATAATAGGCATGCTGACTACCCCTTAGTCTGTGTAACAATACCACAATATCCCTCACTTCTTTAATCAAATGATCCCTAGTGAGTGGCCTAGGCAACCTTGAACCGCCCTTCTGAAATTTCAGCAGCCAGTTCCTCGCTATTACACTTTTGTAAGTTGGTTTCTTCTTTGAGAAATACCCATTGGAGGAAGTAATGTCAAGGCTAGAATACGCCTCTTTAGGCGGTATCTTCATCACAGACATGAGGGTTTGTCTGTTGACATGAAATAACACATCACCACTTGCATTTCTGATGCACTTGTCCTGGGGGTCATACCTATTCATACACTCTTGAACCAATTTTGGGCACAGTATAGCCTGAGGAAAAGCTGTGGCTTCAACTAAGCCGCTATCTACAATTTTCTTCATCGTAGGGGTTTGAACAGGGTTTCTAGTTCTTTCTTTGAATTCTTCTAAATCGTATTGAACCAATGCAGTATCTCCAAATTCAGAGTGAGAATAAATAAGACCAGGACCATGTTCATTCCCCAACAATGTAGATTTTAAAGCCATACTTGGAGGATTACAATGAAAAACACTTCAAATTTTGAAAATAATGACAGAGACTCAAGAGATTCTTCTTTCCAGTTAAGAAATAGGAATAGCACATAGGGGGAACAAAACTCACCTTCAAGATATCTGAATTCACTATGAAATTTGAGTAATAAGAACCCTATACTTCCTGCATTATTCTCCTCTGCATTGCACAGTTTGTTTACTCGCTGAATCCGGCTTGTTCTTAATTAACAATGACATTAACCAGATTGAATAATTATCACTCGGAGCAATACATGCTGGAAATATTTGAAAAGACATAAATTCTGACCTTTTCATTAATAGCAAGTATTATTCACATGCCATCATGATGTATAATGATTATCCATAACCTCTGCCAAATTAGAACTCTCGGTTTCATAATGAGTTTCTGACATATTTTCCTCCAACTTTCTGACTAAATTTGACTTAGAAAGCCATGAGAACAAACGGGACCAAAATCACCAAAACTTTGAACTATTGAACCATTGAACCTTAAGGATGTGGTTCAATGTCGTGGTTCAATGCAGTGGTTCGACCATACCAATTGGACCATATAGATGAGCAAAGGATTCACTTAAGGAAATAGGAACTTGAGCTTATGAACCGTTGAACTTGTAAAGCTATGGTTCAATACAAAGGTTCAAAGATGCAAAGGTTATGTAGACCAACAAACAGTTACACGACTTTGGTAAAAGACTTCTGACTATGAAACAGTGAACTGTTGAACCTTGAACCATTGAACCCCGCTATAGAGTACGAGCAGAAGGTTCAACGATACATTAATTACACAAGGTAACTGCGTGACCCGACTTATAAGAAGGCAATGAATGTTGAACTTTAGACCGTTGAACCATTGAACCTTGAACAAAAGGTTCAAGTTCAACCGGGAAGTTCAAAGATGCATAAAACATATAGAACCATTTGAACTTTGAAAATGGTTTAGGTTCAAAGGTTCAAACTTTAAGTAACCTTGTCTACAAAGATGATAAACGGGTCAAATTTGAAGGATCAAGAGCTGATTTTAGAAACAAAGGTATGACCCAAAATACAATACAGCATATCGGCTCTTGATCAAGAAATATTACCAATAAATAAATAATGGCGACTTAAAAGGTAACATTGGCTCTGACTGGGGACTGCATTTTATGGAAAAATGTAGAGAACTTAGAAGCTCTGGTTTCGCAGAAAAAGGAAAATAGAGAAGAAAGGAAACGGAATGGGACAAAACAAAAACGGGAAAAGAAAAACAAAAAAACAAACAAAAGGGAAGACTATGTACAAAACAAGGGACCCTGTTTTACAGATGATACAACTTGAGGTCCTGTCCATTATAGGACAGGGGTAAAGTAACTCCATCAGGATACTTCAATGTAAAAGAATTTGGACCCAATACCTAATGAATTCTAAATGGTCCTTTCCAAAGAGAGTCAAATTTGCTATGTGCACCCTTTGGTTCTCTTCTTCTATCCCACAGTAATACTTCGTCTCCTTCCATAAATTTCCTAGGCCTTGTTTTCCTGTCAAAAATTTCTTTAACCCTGGCCTGATGTACAGTAATTCGGTCAACCAACTCATTTCTCTCTTCTTTAATCTGAGTTAAATACATAATCCTCTTCTCTAGGGAATCTTGGAAATATTGATCCTCAATTACACTTTGCAACTTGGCAGTAGATAGCTCCAGAGGTAAAGATAATTGAGCACCTATTACATAAACTAATTCAAAAGGAGCCATTCCAATTGCTCTTTTTGAAGTTATTCTGTCGGCCCAGAGTGCTTCGTACAACTTCTTATGCCAATCTCTGGGGTTGTCATTCACCAATTTCTTCATGATAGCAATCAGATTCTTATTACTGGACTCAGCTTGTCCATTCCCTTGGGGGTAGTAATCTGATGAATGGGAGAGAGATATACTATGTTCATAACAAAAAGAAGTCATTTCAACTGAAGAGAAACTAGTAGCATTATCTGCTACAATCTTCTGGGGGACACCAAAACGTACCATAATATTTTCTTTGAGAAAATTACAAACCACCTCCGAAGTCGTTCTTTTTACAGGGGCTGCCTCAACCCATTTTGTGAAATAATCTATTGTTGTTAAGATGTGGGTATGCCCTGCACTTGATGGGGGTGAGATAGGCCCAATAAAATCCAATCCACATTGTTTAAAGTGTTCTTCAATAACAACAGGCCTCAAAGGTAGAGCTACAAGTTGTGGCCTTCCTAAAAACATCTTACATTTTTCATAGTTAGCCACCCATCTATATGCATCTTTAAACATTCTTGGTCAATAGTAACAATTTCTGAGGATTTTGAAAGCTGTAACTGAAGAAGAAAAATGCCCACCACAAGCTTCATTATGGAAAACTTCCAAGAGCTTATCCTGCTGCTCTTTATCTACACATCTTAGGAAAGTTCCATCTAATCCTTTCTTATAAAGGACATCCCCCCAAATAACATATTTCACCGCCTTTAGCTTCAGATTTCTTTTCTCTTTAGGAGATAAGTGATTAGGACAATCTCCATATGTAAGATAATATGCTACATCTAAAAACCAAGGGTCCTGTAAGCTTACCAATAAAACTATGGGGAGTCCTTCTCCTTCTTGTTCTTTGTTCTCAGCAATCAACTTACATAAGCCTTGACCTCTGATTAGCTTAGTAGGTTTAACTTCTAGATCATATTCTTAATTTTTAGCAACCCACATTGCTCTATTGTTTAATCCCACTTCTTACTGAGTCAAAATACTTTTCACAGCTGAATTTGGAACAAATACAACTAAATGGGAATGAAGTATATAATATCTGAATTGTTTAACATATTTAACCACAGCAAAAGCTTATTTTTCAACCAAAGAATATTTCAGCTCATACTTTTTAAGGGGAACGCTCATGAAAGCTATGGGAACCTCTTCATCCAATTCATTTTTCTGTAACAAAATACCTGACATGGTGTGTTCCGAAGCATAGCAGTAAATAATAAAATCCTTTTGAAAATTAGGATTTACCAAAGTGGGAGTGTTTGCAATCACTTCCTTGATATCCTCAAATGCCTTCTTAGCAACTTCACTCCACTTAAATGGTTGTTTCTCACTCATCATTCCAACAATGTGTTTTGTAATCTCAGCAAAGTCAGAAATGAACCTTCTAAGAAAATTGATTTGACCGAAGAATTGACCGAAGAAGGACTTGACTCCAGTCCTATTTAAAGGGAGACTAAGCTGTTGAATTACCCTGACCCTCTTTGGATCAATTCTGATTCCGTCTTTTGAGACTAGGTGTCCCAACAATTTTCCCTCAGTCACACAGAAAACTGACTTCTTGGGATTGAGTGAGATGCCATGGCTTCAACATCTTTGTAAGACAGACTCCAAATCTCTCAAGTGATCCTCTCTATTCTTGGAGAAAATAGTCAAATCATCCAGGTAAATAACAATAATTCTGTTCTTCAGATCTCTAAAAGATGAATCCATTGCCCGCTGAAAAGTTGCTCCTGCATTAATCAAACCAAAGGGCATTCGATTATAGGCAAAGGTTCCTCAAGGTGTGGTGAAAGTAGTCTTATGTTGATCTTCTGTAGCCACGCCTATCTGATTGTAACCTAAGAAACTATCCAGCATAGACATCATTTCAGACCTGGCAACTGTCTGCAAGATGTGGTCCATCACAGGCAAGGGATAGTTATCTTTCAGGCTGGCCTGGTTCAATTTCCTAAAGTCAACGCAGATTCTTATTTCTCCATTCTTCTTTTGTACTGGAACAATATTTGTCACCCAAGTGGAGTGATGGATTGGATAGATAATTCTAGCTTTCAACATCTTATCAATCTCTTTAAAAATTCCAACAACTTTTGGGTTATAATTCCTCAGCTTCTGTTTGAATGGAGCTGCATTTGCTTTTAATGGAATATGGTGTTGAAACTGTCCATGTCTAAAATTTTTAAGATCATCATAGCACCAAGCGAAAACATCCTTATACTTGATTAACAATTTGATCAGTTTGTTTTTCTCCTCTGAAGAATAGGATTTACCAATGGATATCCATTTAGGATCAGCTTCGTTCCCAATGTTTATTTTCTCATAATCCTCTACTTTATCAGGAACACTGGGAGGTTTACCTTTAATATATTCATCTCTTCAAGAAAACAAATGTTCTAAAGAAACCAATCCCTTAGGGGTTTTGTTTACTTTTAACTGAATCATGTCATCTTTTGGATTAATCCCAAGATCAGGACTGAATTCTTTACACTCCGTTTCGGAACCTTCAAAATAGGTCCCCAGAAATATTTCAGCATTTTCTAAAAACTTTCTGATCTGATTATCACTCTCAAAAACTTGCCAGTTCTCAGCATTGTCGGGGACATTAGGACGATATACCATTTCTATTCTATAAGAATCTTTTTTGAAATCTGGATGTGGCAAAAGGAGAGAAGCTGATATTGCTAAAGAATCCGCTCGGGAGTTTTGATCTCTGGGAATTGTTTCGATAGAGAAGGCATCAAAATATTCGATCTCGTCCCATACCCTATTTCTGTAATGCTTTAGTCTTTCATTCTTAACAGAAAAGATCCCCCTTACCTATTTCACAATTAATTCAGCATCACCCTTCACCTTAAGTATCTTCACACCCCTTCCTTTGGCTTCAAAAAGCCCAAGCAGTAAAGCTTCATATTCTACAATATTGTTGGTGTTTTTGAACTCCAGCTTAAAAGAATGAGAAACAATTTCACCTTTAGGTGAGATCAACACAACCCCAGCCCCTGAACCAGCAGTAGCACAACTGCCATCAAACTCCATAACCCATAGGTCATCAGAATGTACAGACCTTTGCATTAATTCTTCTTTGGGGTCTACCTCACAGCTCTCTTCAGAGGAGAGAAAATAGTTGCCAAATTCACATTCCTCAAATAAAATCTAGGCCTTGGGATCATCAGAGGGGTAGACAGTGAACTTACACTTGGGCTCAGGTTCCAGCTTCACTTTCTGCTTCCCCACTAGGATTGTGGCCTCTGACCAATCCAATTTGATTTGTCCACCCAAATCCTTGCAAAATGTCCTACTCAAAAGCATTCCATAACTAGCAGGAATATCTGCTACCAAAATAGTTAATTTCACCTTTTTGTCAGGGTAGGCTACAAGAGCAACTCGCGCATCTTTAATCTACCCAAGCAAGGAAACTTGTTTTCCATCCATAGAATAACATCTACCAAATGTTTTTGTGAGTGATAACCCTAAGGCTTTAGCCACAGAGGAAGGCATAATGTTGTCAGAGGCTCCTGAATCTATAATACAATTACTAAGTTTATGACCATTGATAAACAAAGACACATAGAAAGGATTGGGTTTCAAATCAGTATAAGGAGCATTGGTTGATGAATTGGGAGTCATTTTAGGGGCAGTCATGGCTGACTCAGATGAGGAAGCAAATAGTCAAGCAATGGGAGATTCAACATCAACCTCTAATTGACTCTCAGATTTGGTTTGTGTAGGACTACCTTTAACATGTTTAACCAACTTGTCAAGTTCAACAGGTTTCAACTTGAGATACTCAATGGGAGAGATTTGAATTTTTGCAGACTTACAGAAATCTACAATATCGAAAGAAGCATCTGAATCATTTTTATGCAACAGTTTAGTTTCTTGAACCTTCAAATTAGCATCATGGGTTCTAGTTAAAGGTTCCTTACCTTTGCCAGGTACTTCTTGAGTATTAGAGGATCTCACATTCCTTTGACTCCTGGTGAGCACGACGCATGAAGGATCTTCAAGGGTAACCAATATTTCACCCCCCCTTTCTGAATCAGACTCATATTCAAGGAAGTGTATTTCAGAGCCGCTAGGTTCCTCAAAGTTCCTTTCTTCTTCTGTGGATTCCCCTAGCATATCTTGAGTAGCAGTCATCTGAGTGTACATGAGCATTTCTGGGCAAGAATTTCCATCATGGTCGGTAGTCAAGTGAAAAATACACATATTTCCCCTTCCAGGAGGAGCTTCAATAGCCAGTCTTGGTTGTGGTAATGTCAGGGGTAAAGCTCTACCAGTATTTGCTTGTTGATTCAAATTCCTTCTACTTATATCTTGATACGGTTGTTGGAAGGGGGCACCAATTTTAGGTAGCTGCCTCTTTAAGGCAATCATATCATTAACCAACCTTTGCACTATAGGATCTGTAGATGATGAGGGCTGGGCATTTGGCACCTGGACCTCTCTCTTCCATTTACCAGCCATAATGAGATCATCCTCCAGTCCGATGGCTAAGGCTTGTGCAGCTGGTAAATTGGCAATTACTCCTCTCCTGAGATGGAAACTAATATCAAGAGGCATGGAATTAATAAAAAAATATTTTTGATTTTCGCCAAATGGTCTTTTAGTAGTAGGGATTTTGTTCACAATTCTATTAAATTTAGCCATGAATTCCCTCATAGGTTCATGAATCTCTTTCTTAAGCTAAGTCAGCTGTGCAAGGAGGTAATGCTCATCCTCTGCACTTTTGAACCTATTTTCAAAAGCAGTCTTCATGTCATTCCAATTTGAAATTGAGGAATTGGTTAAGTGGTAGAACCATTGTGCCGCAGTGTCAGTCAAAGTCTGCACAAAGAGCCTTATGGCAACATCTTGGTGTTGTACACCTAACACACTACATGCTGCTGCAAAGGCACACAAATGTTCTTCTGGTGATTGTTTGCCATCTCTGTTGAACCTAGGCAAATTTTCTCTTGCATTTTTAGGTAAAGGATTTAGGCTAGCCCCTAGGTTCAAAGGCCCTATGGCTGCTCCCCAAGGTTGGGCCATGGGTAGAAAATTTATAGCTGAGGGGATAACAGTGCCTGAAAGAGTTAAAACTTGGCAGACAGGGGAAGTAGAAGGTTTAGGAGGGCTCGAAGGTCTACTTTTAGCTTTTCTTGCACGTGTAGGGATAAAAGGAAAATTAAAATTTTGCAGTGCTTCAAAGGTAGAATCTTCAACTCCCTCTCTCCTCAAAGACCTAGTATACGGTCTAGAATCCAGCTTAAAATGTTGTGGCTAAATAGGTAATTATTGATTTCTGTGTTGATCTTGATTTCTTTGCACTTCAAGGACTTGATTTCTTGCTGTGTTTCGTGCCGTTCCTGCCTTCTTCTCTGCCTGAGTAACAGCAATCTCAAGTTATCAGCCAATTCCTCTTCTTGTTCTAATACTCTGCTTGCTCTTCTGTAATCTTCACTATTCCGACAAGTACGCCAAGCAAGGGTATTCAACTGGCCAATAATGTCTTCCTGCTCGTCTTGAAATCCAAGATTAGGTTGCAGAACAGGAATTATGTTTTCATGTGGAAGCACCATTGTTGCTTCATATTCAGGCGACCAATCTTTTAATTAATGATTTTATCCCCAGCAGAGTCGCTAAAAACTGTTGGCTAACAGATTTGTCCTTATTCTGAAAATGGTTTATTTTGACTCTATACCCCTCTTTGAAGAACAAACAAGTTAGGCACCAAATGGGTGAACTCTTTAAATTAGTTCCCCTCTGAATTTAGGTACAGCTCCCTTTAAGATTTTCAATGAATTAAATCAATTCAACTATCAAATGCACTTTTAACCAGAAAATGCTTAAGGCAAACTGACATTCATACATAACTATGTTATGAATGCGGTAAATTTATACAGCAACAGTGTGTAATAGAATGCACAGATTCTACTTTTGATAAATTCAAATACATGAACACATACATATGAATTTGTTGAACCAATAAATAATAGAACACATATGAGGAATTGTCCAATAAAAGAGCAATTACTAGATGAAAGGAGATTTCACACAGAAAATCTAACTCCAAACACTCAGATGCACAGATCCAAGTAAGCAGTAATTGTTTCTTCTTTCCATTCACAGATGAAAAATTTCTTAGACAATTATCACATAATGTAAAACTATCAAATGGTTTAGCTAAAATTCCCTTACTTCTTTCTTTCCCTAACTTTTTCTGTCCTTACAAAGATTTTAAAAACCCCTATATATGAATGTATTAATCATGTCTTTGAGTAAATCAAACCCAGAGTTAACATAACTCTGACCCGTAAGGGATTTAGTTTATAACAACTGATTTTAAAGATCAAGATTTGCCAAAAATAACATAAAAGAGAAACAGAAATAAAGAAAGTGATGCAGAGGCATCCACACTATAACCTTAGCATATAGCATGGATGTCTGCAGCCCAACCTCATCATCATCATCTTCGCCATCATCATCATATTCCGCTTTACACTGTCCGCATCATCATCATATTTCGGACAATCACGATTATCCTCCTGCCGACTACTGTTCACCTCCTCCGTCTTCCGCCTATCATCATCATCATGATGTGCAACTAACGCAAACATCCTCCTGTTGCACTGTTCATCGGGCGCCAAGCTCCATCGGCGTCATCATGATATGCGACAACTCCTTCGTCAGCAGGATATCCAACATCCGGTTGCCCCAAAGATCCTGATGACGATCACCTTCAGCACCTTCCCTTCGATGCCCCGCTAGCCGACGACACAAGCAACAGCATCATGATATGGTTTATCCGGTTCTCTCGAAACCTCCTGATGATGTTAATACAACCTTCTGCCGATACCCAAGCACTTAACAACGGCAGGATAAACTCGCATAGGGGGATATCTCAATATCCTGATGACGATGACGTCATATCCTGATGACGATGACGTCATATCCTGATGACGATGATGTCACCCAATATCCTGATGACCTCTTCAACACTTAGTCAAAAAAAACAAACTTTCACTCTCACATCTACTCGCGATACGCGGATGATGGGTACTCCCGAGAGATGATCCTGACAGCGATATATACACTTAGTATATGTCCGACTTAAAACATCCTGATGCACTCGCAACATGCAAACTCCAACAGTTTCATGACCCGATCTTCTACCTGATGCCGATGCACTCCTCCTTGGCTCCTCCAGATGATGATCACCCCGACGCACTTGCACTTCATGCAATCGAAAGCATCATGCTCTCCACTTATCCGGATGACGATATCCGAACTGACTGCAGGATATTTGCCGAAATATCCTGATGATGCCGTTTTAGCGAACTTCTTCACTTAGCGAAATTTCACTTCGCCGATCCTCCAGGGATGACCTGATCCAACCTCAGGGTGATCTTCCACACTCTGTCTTATCAGCTTGACCTAGCACATACCCATGCTAGGGTCTTCAACATCTGTCGACCACGATCCTGCACACCTGCATGCAAACAGAAAACAAACTACCTCCTACTCTACTGTACATCGCCATTCCACCGATCAGACGGATCAACCGGTGGAATGGATCAGCAAATCCATGAAGCCACCCAAACCAGCAAATCGATTACACAAAGGGATCAAACAGGAAACCGAAAATAGGATCTTTATTGATTTCAAAGATGCAATACAATATGATGTTCCTCACACAGCACACTCAAGCTCCTCTGCGCAATACAATACTATACTACCGATCGATGATATCTCTCTGTCTATGCAATATCAACCGATCTCAGGCTTAAATAGATTTGCCTGCAAGTACTACTGACCCGACTCCAAGCCGCTGGGAACTCTCCAAGCGGCTGGGAGAGCCAACCGGACCCTACAGCATGACATCTGTTATAACCAACTAACTAAAAATAGCAAAAGCCTGGTCAGCATGATCTTATCATGATCAGCGTGACCTTATTACATGCATTTGGTCTATCAGACCTTCTTGGAAACATAAACAAGACCTAAAACAACTAACTGCCTTATGAAGGCCAGCTGTCAGGTAGGTGCCTCTGCACCATACTCCCCAACAGAAAAGAACTCATGTCCCATGAGTTTAGTATGTGGAAGTCCTCCACCTTTACACCTTGCCTGTGCAATATGCTGATCAGCTCCAGCTTTGTCCTCTGCTGGCTCTTGGCTGCTCCAAGTCTTCTGCACTGTAACTTGCTTTCTGGCAAGTAAATCCTCATGCCTGTTGATGTAGGCCTGTTTCTCACATACCCTGTGTTTGTCAGGTTGCCTGACCAGAACCTCTGTCTGAACTGCCTCTTGAACTGCTGAAATGTTCAACTCTATCTTCCTGTCAATCTTTATAGGACAAGCAATAGTCCCAACTATGACAACATCCCTGTCATTCTTCTGAACTGGTTGCTGTGTGCAAACCTGTTTCTGCACCTGCTGCTGACCTCTGTCAGTCACAACTGAAACTTTCTTCATCTTGTTGTCTTGAACAACTCCTTTCCCTGCAGTGTCCTGAACTGCCTTTATGCCTGCTCCTCTAGGCATCTGCACAAATTCCTTCTTTCCCATTAAAATGATTTGGGCTGCCTTCTGTACTGCAGTTTTTGCCTGCAATGGCATCAACTTAATAATCTTCCCATCCTTCTTGATGGTATAGGTATTAGCATACCCATCATACAGTACCCTTCTGTCAAATTGCCATGGTCTACCCAACAGTAGGTGACAACATTCCATAGGCAAAATATCACACAAAATTCTATCATGATATGCTCCAATCTGAAAATCCACATATGCCTGTTCAGAGACAAAAAGTGATTGACTATCACTCACCCAAGATGTCTTGTAAGGGTGTGGATGTGGAATCCTTTCCAAATGCAGTTTATCCACCATTTCCTGAGATACCATGTTGTCTGTTGAACCAGTATCAATGACAACTTTACATACCTTACCTTTGCTCTTGCATGTGGTCTTGAAAAGAGCTCTTCTTTGCATCATATCCTTTGATGCCTGCAAACTAATTCTCCTTAACATCAATGATTCTCCACTCTTTGGATATCCAACATTATCAGGATCTCTGTTTGAACTCTGTGCACTTTCTTCTACTTTCTCTTCTTGTACCAGTTGTACTCTCTTGTCACTAGTTCTATCATTTCTGGATGATGAACCTTTGTTTTCTGGACATTTGAAAGATGGATGACCAAACTCACCACAGGTGTAACACTTTCCTGAAAATGTAGTAGAACCTCTACCACCTCCAAATCTTCCTCTATTACCTTTCCATCCTCCTCTGAAATCAGACTGTCCCTGTCCTTTACCAGTGTCTTCTTGACCCTCATTGGTTTGCTTTTGTGTAGGGGTTGTTCCTCTTCCCCTATGGTTTCCTCTTCCTCTCATGGACTTATCATGTCCTCTATTCATCTTTTCTTCAATCCTGATTGCCATTTGATAACAATCCTCCACATTCTTAGGGTTAGCTAAAACTAACTCATCCTGTATGTTAAATCTCAAACCAGCCAAGTACCTAGCCACCTTTTCTACCTCATTCTCATGATGACCAGATCTCATACTTAACAGATAAAATTCCTCAGTATATGCTTTCACATCCCTGTCTTTCTGCTTTAAAAATTGCAGCTTCTTAAACATCTGGATTTCATAATCCCTTGGCAAGAATTTACCCTTGATCCTTGCTACCATCTTATCCCATGAAGTGATCTTTGACTTCCCTTGTTTCCTTCTCTCGGATTGTACATAATCCCACCATACCAAAGCATGACCTCCTAACTTGGTCTTTGCAATCTTTACCTTCTGATCTTCAGCAACATCTTCACATTCAAAGTGATTATCAAGTGCAGCAATCCAATCCAACAACTCATCTTCATTCAAGCTTCCAGTATACTTGGTAACATCAACCTTTACCTTAGGTTTTTCACTCTGCACTGCCTTTAACAGTTTGACAAATTTCTGGTCTTCAGCATCCAGACCTTCAGCTACCTCTTCATACTCTTCAACAGTATCTTCATCTTCTTCAGACTCACTGTCTTCTACCTCCCTCTTTTTGTTCTTTTCCAGGGCTGTCAGCCTGGCTTGAAGTGCTTCAGCAAGCTCCTTCATCTTCCTCATCTCTCTAGCATGTTTTTCCTTCATCTCCTGCAATTCCCTTGCAGTACCACTACCTTTAGGAGGCATTTTGTCAACCTCTTAATCAACACACAACACACAATTCAACTCTACCTCTGCCCTTTCGGTGACAGAATCAACACACAACAGCCCAGACCTTTTGCTGAGCTCTGATACCACTATGATGCAGAGGCATCCACACTATAACCTTAGCATATAGCATGGATGTCTGCAGCCCAACCTCATCATCATCATCTTCGCCATCATCATCATATTCCGCTTTACACTGTCCGCATCATCATCATATTTCGGACAATCATGATTATCCTCCTGCCGACTACTGTTCACCTCCTCCGTCTTCCGCCTATCATCATCATCATGATGTGCAACTAACGCAAACATCCTCCTGTTGCACTGTTCATCGGGCGCCAAGCTCCATCGGCGTCATCATGATATGCGACAACTCCTTCGTCAGCAGGATATCCAACATCCGGTTGCCCCAAAGATCCTGATGACGATCACCTTCAGCACCTTCCCTTCGATGCCCCGCTAGCCGACGACACAAGCAACAGCATCATGATATGGTTTATCCGGTTCTCTCGAAACCTCCTGATGATGTTAATACAACCTTCTGCCGATACCCAAGCACTTAACAACAGCAGGATAAACTCGCATAGGGGGATATCTCAATATCCTGATGACGATGACGTCATATCCTGATGACGATGACGTCATATCCTGATGACGATGACGTCACCCAATATCCTGATGACCTCTTCAACACTTAGTCAAAAAAAACAAACTTTCACTCTCGCATCTACTCGTGATACGCGGATGATGGGTACTCCCGAGAGATGATCCTGACAGCGATATATACACTTAGTATATGTCCGACTTAAAACATCCTGATGCACTCGCAACATGCAAACTCCAACAGTTTCATGACCCGATCTTCTACCTGATGCCGATGCACTCCTCCTCGGCTCCTCCAGATGATGATCACCCCGACGCACTTGCACTTCATGCAATCGAAAGCATCATGCTCTCCTCCACTTATCCGGATGACGATATCTGAACTGACTGCAGGATATTTGCCGAAATATCCTGATGATGCCGTTTTAGCGAACTTCTTCACTTAGCGAAATTTCACTTCGCCGATCCTCCAGGGATGACCTGATCCAACCTCAAGGTGATCTTCCACACTCTGTCTTATCAGCTTGACCTAGCACATACCCATGCTAGGGTCTTCAACATCTGTCGACCGCGATCCTGCACACCTGCATGCAAACAGAAAACAAACTACCTCCTACTCTACTGTACATCACTATTCCACCGATCAGACGGATCAACCGGTGGAATGGATCAGCAAATCCATGAAGCCACCCAAACCAGCAAATCGATTACACAAAGGGATCAAACAGGAAACCGAAAACAGGATCTTTATTGATTTCAAAGATGCAATACAATATGATGTTCCTCACACAGCACACTCAAGCTCCTCTGCGCAATACAATACTATACTACCGATCGATGATATCTCTCTGTCTATGCAATATCAACCGATCTCAAGCTTAAATAGATTTGCCTGCGAGTACTACTGACCTGACTCCAAGCGGCTGGGAACTCTCCAAGCGGCTGGGAGAGCCAACCGGACCCTACAGCATGACAGTTGTTATAACCAACTAACTAAAAATAGCAAAAGCCTGGTCAGCATGATCTTATCATGATCAGCGTGACCTTATTACATGCATTTGGTCTATCAGACCTTCTTGGAAACATAAACAAGACCTAAAATAACTAACTGCCTTATGAAGGCCAGCTGTCAGGTAGGTGCCTCTGCACCAGAAAGTGAGCCAACGAAATCATGACTGGGACGAAGGATTTGCATCTCCAGATTTGTCAATGGTGGCCTAGGGAGCACGTTGGGACTTCCATTCCTAAAAAGCTGCAATGAATTCCTGAATCTTCAGGAAGTTGGGAATGCCTATATGTTTCATTCTTGACTTCCAAACTTCCTTTTCCCTTCACATTTTCCCAAATTTTTCTTTGTGTTCTGGAAGTGCGTCGATGCAGAGGTAAAGTAGTGACTCAACTTTAGAAATCCTGGAGAAGTCCTTAATTAAAATATTGTCATTTTCTCTGACGAAGCCGATTTTATCTTTGAAAGATTGGACCACTGCATCGACATCTTCCACTAGTTTTCCATCATCTTTAATGTATTTAACATCAATACATTGCAAGTCATGTTGCAATGATTGAGTGAATTCTATTATCTCCTTAATTAACTTTGAAAGTTCAAAACGTCCTTGCCGGGATATGGAATTCCTCCATTCAATATTTTTCTTGTTCACATATAACAGATCCTCGTCCAAACCAGTCAAGCTTTTTTCTGTCAAAAACTTTGCCAGCGCATATTTCTGAACTTCATCTATTTGGTTTATTACATTCATCCACATACCTTCATCTTTCACCCAAACAGCAACCTATGCTTTAAGATCCTCAATGGTGGTAGCAGTCAGATCATATATGTTCTTGATCTCATGAATGTATTCAGTTCCTTTTTGTTCAATGTTATCCAACCAACTGTCAATTGTTTTTGCCACCATTTTGCTACTGTGAACTTGATCCAATAACTTCTTGTTAATAGGTGATTTCAGGTCAAAAGACAGGGAGAGCTGTGAGATTGGCTGCGGGTTAGGGTTGTGAATAGCATCAATGTACTCTGCCATTGAACACAGAATTTACTTTAACTCCCTCTTGTCCTTTTCATCTTTCCAAGTTCGACTAACCATTCTCTTAGTAGATGCTTCAAGATGGTGGACATCTATAGCTCTGGAAGCAGCACCGATATCCACTTTCTCCACAGTGAAATTGTGCACTGTTGGATCCTGCACTTCTTCCTTTGTCACTGGTTTAGCTATTTTAGCACTCCAGTTACCAGTGTTTGGATCAATGTTTATTCTGGATGTCATCTAGAGTTTCTTGGACTTGGGGGTTTTCCCCAAACATTTGCTTACCATGTCCTCTAAAGGGACGACAAAAGGAATTACCTTTTTCTTGTCGAAGATAGAACTCTCTAGCCACTTTGGTGTAGGGGCTGAGGTTGTCTTCTCATGGTTTAATCCATCAGAGGATACATTTGAAATCATCAATATTTTAGGGGTCTCTAGAACGGTCCTTGACTATGACCCGGTGCCAACTTCCTCTATTCTGTGTCGACTTAGCTCCTTGTCACCCATAGGTTCTCCTGAATCTTCCTCTGAATTCAAATCAACAACTATTGTTTCAGAAGTCTGCTTCTTTCTTTTCCCTTTAGTCCTCAACCTTGTAACACAAGAGGGTAAGATATCTGTGAGGACTCTTCTGGACCTCTTAGTGGCAGGGCTTCTTTCAGTTGATGGCTTGGAAGCACCTGCACCAAAGATAGCAATAGGTTGGTTAGAAGAGTCTATAGGAAGTGAGGATCCAATCATTGAAATGATTTGTTGGGCATTTCTATCTTGAAGCCCTTCCTGTCTCTTTTCCCTGAACCATTTCTCAGTTCTCCTTATCACTGGAAGAGTTTTAACTTCAATTCTGTCTTCCTCCTTTTTGCTCCAGTCAACTTCCGGAATGGGTAAGTGTTTCACTTTTTCAAACTGTGGGTCAACCACCTGTTCTTCATTATCAATAATTCCAGAAATATCCATGTTTAAATTGAGGGTAATTATCTGTCCCAAAGAAAACCTACACCACAGCCTTCTCTTGACCTCAAATTCGTCTGGACAGTCTTCCCAGTAGTCCTCTAGTTTAGGAATATGTGAAAGCCCTATTCTAGGGTCTAGGTTATCTCTGACAAATCCTTTACTATCGAATTGAGTCCTGGTAGTGAAGAACTAAAAATTGAACCTTTTAAGGTTCACCTCCAAATTCAAGGCATCAGATTTTGATTAGCATGAGTAATGCCCAAGTTCAATAGGAAAAGAAATACCAAAACCCTTTTTTGATGAGAATTTCTTATCAACATGTGCCAGCTGCCTACATACCTCCATCAGCACGAAACGATCAAACACATATCTAGGTAACTTCACAGGTTCACCATCAAATCCTCCAACTCTGATGTAAGTGAACTCAAAAAATTGAATGAAGAAACTACCATAGATGCTAATCAGTTGCATTGCTTCACTAGACATTCTTTTACCCAAATTTCCTGCCAGTTCATAAGTCATTTTCCCATTGAAGACATCATTAACCCTTTTATAATTTTCATAGCAATTCCTTCTTTGCAACTATGAATAATATTCATAAATCTTACTATTCTCAACTATGGGTGCATGGGGTAGGTCAAACCACTCTCTTGTAGATGCTAGACAATAGAACAGGTACGAAGACATATAGAAATCTCTATTACCCAGACAATTACTCAAACCCTGATGTAGACAATCAGCCACTATTTCGGCCCAATCTAAATATTGTTCCCCTTGAAGGATGACTTGTATGAAAAAGTACATCCAATCCTCCCAATAATAGGCATGCTGACTGCCCCTCAGTCTGTGTAACAATACCACAATATCCCTCACTTCTTTAATCAAATGATCCCTATTGAGTGACCTGGGCAACCTTGAACCACCCTTCTGAAATTGCAGCAGCCAGTTCCTCGCTATTACACTTTTGTAAGTTGGTTTCTTTTCTAAGAAATACCCATTGGAGGAAGTAATGTCAAGGCTGGAATACGCCTCTTTAGGCGGTATCTTCATCACAGACATGAGGGTTTGTCTATTGACATGAAATAACACATCACCGCTTGCATTTCTGATGCACCTGTCCTGGGGGTCGTACCTATTCATACACTCTTGAACCAATTCTAGGCACAGTATAGCCTGAGGAAAAGCTGTGGCTTCAACTAAGCCGTTGTCTACAATTTTCTTCATCGTAGGGGTTTGAACAGGGTTTCTAGTTCTTTCTTTGAATTCTTCTAAATCGTATTAAACCAATGCAGTATCTCCAAATTCGGAGTGAGAATAAATAAGACCAGGACCATGTTCATTCCCCAACGATGTAGATTTTAAAGCCATACTTGGAGGATTACAATGAAAAACACTTCAAATTTTGAAAATAATGATAGAGACTCAAGAGATTCTTCTTTCTAGTTAAGAAATAGGAATAGCACATAGGGGGAACAAAACTCACCTTCAAGATATCTGAATTCACTATGAAATTTGAGTAATAAGAACCCTATACTTCCTGCGTTATTCTCCTCTGCGTTGCATAGTTTGTTTACTCGCTGAATCCGGCTTGTTCTTAATTAACAATGGCATTAACCAGAGTGAATAATTATCACTCGGAGCAATACGTGCTAGAAATATTTAAAAAGACATAAATTCTAACCTTTTCATTAATAGCAAGTATTATTCACGTGCCATCATGATGTATAATGATTATCTGTAACCTCTGCCAAATTAGAACTCTTGGTTTCATAATGAGTTTCTGACATATTTTCCTCCAACTTTCCCGCTAAATTTGACTTAGAAAGCCATGAGAACAAACGGGACCAAAATCACCAAAACTTTGAACTATTGAACCATTGAACCTTAAGGATGTGGTTCAATGCCATGGTTCAATGCGGTGGTTTGACCATACCAATTGGACCATATAGATGAGCAAAGGATTCACTTACGGAAATAGGAACTTGAGCTTAGGAACCGTTGAACTTGTAAAGCTATGGTTCAATACGAAGGTTCAAAGACGCAAAGGTTATGTAGACCAACAAATAGTTATGCGACTTTGGTAAAAGGCTTCTGACTATGAAATAGTGAACTGTTGAACCTTGAACCGTTGAACCCCGCTATAGAGTACGAGCAGAAGGTTCAACGATACATTAATTACACAAGGTAACTGCGTGACCCGACTTATAAGAAGGCAATGAATGTTGAACTTTAGATCGTTGAACCATTGAACCTTGAACAAAAGGTTCAAGTTCAACCCGGAAGTTCAAAGACACATAAAACATATAGAACCATTTGAACTTTGAAAATGGTTCAGGTTCAAAGGTTCAAACTTTAAGTAACCTTGTCTACAAAGATGATAAACGGGTCAAATTTGAAGGATCATGAGCTGATTTTAGAAACAAAGGTATGACCCAAAATACAATACAACAAACCGGCTCTTGATCAGGAAATATTACCAATAAATAAATAATGGCGACTTAAAAGGTAACAAGTTGTCAATTCACATTGACTTCCTAAACACTTCACCAAATCTGCAGAACAAGATATTTCATTTCCGGATCTCACCAGACCTATCTATGTCACTCTGTCACCTCTGAACATCTGCTTGAACATGTTTTACTTGAGTGGCCACAACTTCTTCAGATCTTGATGGGGACCTCTGAAATCTTTACTGGATCATCTTAAGACACATATCTATAAAACCTTTGATGCACATCTTCTGATCTTTATCTTAGCTAGGACCTTTAGCTCACTGCCTTCATTGTTCCTAATTAGGACTAATCTTCTCAATATCCTCAGCACACAACTCATCCAATCCTTATCATCAATGCAACAGGAGTATGTTGACATCAATGACAACACCAGTTAGGCCCATACTTGCAATAGAAGATACTTTGCTATCTTTAGTTGTTGTTGCCACCTCCACCCTCTCCCTTTTCTATATAAACATGCTACCTAGCTTGTATTAGGCATCTTTTCTTTGCATCCTCATAATGCTATTTTGCTTCTAGAATTTGCAATACCCTCATGGAGACTAACTTTGTGTTGTTATATTGATCTTGTATCATTTGCTTTCACAGTTTAATATCTATTCGTTTGCACAAGTTTTCTGGGTTATTCATCTTTTCATATTCTAACATGGTATTAGAGCTTTTCTAGTGTAGAATAGATTGTATTTTCCTTATTTGAGAGATTCAGGGGGGGCTAATAAGATTTGTTGCAGGTTTTCCCAAAAACTTAGTATGCTCTTCTCTTGCATCTTCAGATGATTTAGAAAATCAGAAAAGTTTGATGGAAACATTTTAACCTCTGGATTAAATGCATGTGTGTTTTGTGAGATCTATTTGATTACAACATTTCTAGTTATACTGGTAGCATTTTTGGCTATTCCAACATTTCCAGGAGGCTCAAGAAAGTCAATTTTAGCTTTCGTTTCACCAAAATCAGAGATCATTTAACACAGTTGCAAAACGTGGGTTTTAAGCTTGGATCTGGAGCTCAGCTTTAGTTTGGAGCATTTTCAAGCCAAAAGGACCTTGCCATTGCGTCCATGAGGCCTCGCAAATAAATTTTGACATATTACATGTTTTTTGTTGTTGGAGACATTATTTTGCATTAGATCCACATCTTAGGCATGTCAAAAAGGAAAAATCTTTCTAGGTTTTGTTCGCCGCATCAAAAAGCTATTTGGGTATCTATTTTTTTTGCATGTAACAAACAGATCATGCGCAAAATTAATCAGAAAGTTTCAACAGACCCCCTCTCCATTGACAGCTACAGGTTTGAAGGTAGTTTTCAAAAGCTCTGTTCTAGCTCATACTGGCTCCATTTCTCAAGAAATTTGTTTTGATTTGGGCTATTTTTGTGCTCTTTAAACTTGTGCAGATGTTTTTTGTTTAATTTTGATGCAGAGTTTTTCCATAAATTATAGATTCTCACTCGTGACACTGCACACTTCTCATTTTGGGAAGTTCAGATAAGGATAACTATTGCATGACATCGAATCAAGGTGATTCTTTTTTGAAAGTGCATTTTTTTATGTACTTTGCAGTGGTGTTGTTAGTTTCACTTGGTTTCATTTTAGTATTGTACTTTCAGCATACACCTATTGTTGAGGATTTTCCAAGCATTGAGATCAAGACTACCAAGTAATTCTTGCTAGTGGTCATTGTAAACACACTAAATTATAAAGTATCAGATCATATTTTCTTGGGGAGTTCTTTGATTGAGTGAAAAGGGGGGCTTGTCCTGTGTGTGTTCTCTTCTTTTTCAGCACTTCTTTCTGCATTTATTCATCATGGATCAAACTACATTACCCATATTAACTCCTTAGAACTATTTTGAGTGGAAATCACGTATGACAATCTACTTAAGGAAAGATAGATTACATAGGATAACAATGAGACTTGAAACTAAACCTGCTAAAGATGAAGATAAGACTAAGTGATTTAATAAATGTGATGAGGCCTATGGAACATTGTGTTTGTCTATTTCTCCTAATTTTCTCTACCACATTGAGTCTTTGAATTCACCAAATGAAATCTGAACAAAGCTAGAAACACTATTTGGCACACAAGATTCAATGAGAGGTCATATGTTAGAAAATGAACTAATTAGTTTAAGTCCAGGCAACTTCAACACAATTCAAGATTTTTTCACTAAATTGAAATTACTAAGGTTGTAGTTAAAATAATGTGGAACTGAAAAGAGAGATGAACAACTGATTCTTAGCATTCTCTCTAAGTTAAGTTTAGAATATTCTGTATTTGTTTCTACCTTTTATGCTACTAAGGGTGCACTTGGGACATAGTTCACTATGCTATCTTTGGATGATTTTGCTATCTTTCTCACACAGGAGTAGGATAAGATAATCCAGATGGGCACTTTTAAATCCTCTAAGTCACATGCCCTGGCTGCCAACCAAGGTACAAAAAAACAAAAAGGACAAAGTAGTAACAATAACGATAAGAAACAAAAGAATAACAAGGAGAAGAAGGATCAGAAACCAGTTGCTTCAAAAGCATCTAATGAGAGCCAATCTTCTAAGGATGACAAGCCTAAGAAAGAGAAGGTCCAATATGCCTATTGTAAAAGACCTGGTCATGATGAACATATGTGTTTGAAGAAACAAATTGATCACTTGACACACATTCTTGAGAAGAATAATATCAGTGTTCCTGATTCTATAAAACATAGTTTTAATGAGGGGTCTAACAAGGCAAAGGATAACAGCAAGGGGAAAGGGAAAAGTAAAGCCCTTGTAGCAGTTGCTTCACAACAATCCACCTGGGTTCTTGATTCGGGTGCTTCGTACCACATGGCTTCATCTAAGGAAGAGATTGCATCTTTGGAGTTGTATACTATGCCTTCTATTTTGATAGGTGATGACACTCCTATTAAGGTGTGTGGGAGAGGATCTATTGATGTGGAGGATGGCACATTCCATACATTGTTCTTTGTGTTCCCTTATTATCAACTAATCTCCTATCAGTATATCAAATCACTCACACAGGTTCAGGCAAGTGGATTGAGTTCACTCCTAATTCAGTGGAGATTCATGAGTTGCATAGTGGTTCTATAGTTTCAGTTGGGAGAGTCGATCATCAGTCACGACTATATTTGTTTTCTCACTTTGTTCCTGATCCTCCTTCGTTTGATTTTCTCACTCATTTAGATGATGTGAGTAAGTTATGGCATGAGCGATTTGGCCGTCTTAACTTCCGCTACTTGCAGTAGCTCAACCAGCAGAGCATGGTCACAGGGTTGCCTTCAATTCAATTTTCAAGTGGTGTTTGCCAAGGTTGCATTCTGCGTAAACATCCTAAGAAAAATTTTGACAAAGGTAAGGCATGGAGAGATTTACAGATACTGGAGTTAGTTCACAATGACTTGGCTAGACCATTTCCTCGTCCATCCTTCAGCAAAACCAGCTATGTTCTAACCTTCATTGATGACTTTTCTCACTATACTTGGGTGTGCTTTCTCAAATAGAAGTCTAAGGTATTTGATCACTTTTAGGACTTCAAAAATTTTGTAGAGAAGCAACCCGAGAAAGCCATCAAAGTTTTGTGCACTAACAATGGTGGTGAATATGTCAATCATCATTTTGAGCGGTTTTGCACTTAAGAGGGGATTGATTTGCAGCATTCAGTTCCATACAATCCTCAGCAGAATGGTGTTGCAAAATGGAAGAATAGGTCCTTGAAGGAAATGGTGAACTGCATGATTCACTCTAGATCTCTTGCACCATAGTATTTGGCAGAGGCCATTAACTATGCTTGTTATATCTAGAATTGTGTTCCTCACCAATCCTTGAAGGGAGTCACTCCTTTTGAAGCTTGGAATGATCAGAAACCATCAATTAAGAACTTTCAAGTTTTTGGTTCTCCTGCATGGGCCCACATTCCTACAGAGAAACGTAAGGCCTTGGATCTATAGAGTAAGCCTTGCATATTTGTAGGCTATCTTGATGGTGTGAAGGGTTATCGGTTGTTCCACTCTAATACACATGAGTTGTTTATTAAGAGTCCGATGTTCATTTGAGGAGGGCTCTTCAAGCTCAATTCCTATCACTTCTCCACCTCCTACTTTGGCATTGGAGTCACTTGGGCTACATGACAAATCTTCTGATGAGTCAGATTCACCTGAGTAGATTCGTGATGATGAGGAGTCTTCTACCTCCACTTTCTATACTGAGAACAATTCAGAGGATTCACCTCCTTCTTCTCCTAGTCATCCTTCAGAGGTTGATGATTCTCCTCCACATTCTCTGACTTCTGGTCCACTTCAAGCTAGACAAACCTTGCATTATGCAAGCGATTGGGTTGGGGATCCATTAGACACTAGGTGGACTCATTCACAATTCTAGGATGCTCCACATGGCTTTATTGCTACTACCTCTGATCCATAGTCCTTTCGAGAGGCTTCTAGTATTCATTAGTGGGATACAACTATGTAGGAGGAGTATAGTTCCTTGATGAGGAACCACACTTGGGATCTTGTCCCTCCTCCTAAGGGAAGAAGACTTGTTTGATGTAAGTGGATCTATCAGACAAAGTTTGCAACAGATGGGTCGGTCAATAAGCATAAGGCTCACCTAGTCACAAAATGATTCTCCCAAGTTCTTAAGATTGACTGCTCTAATACTTTTGCACTAGTTTCCAGAATGAACTCCATCTGACTTATTCTTTCCATTGTTGTAGCCAATCATTGGGAAGTACACCAAATGGATGTGAAGAGTGCTTTTCTTCACGATGACCTTTAGGAGATCTACATGGAGCAGCCACAGGGTTTCATTCAAGATTTTTCACTTATGTGCCACCTTCGGAAGTCTCTATGGCCTCAAAGAGGCTCCTCATGCCTGGTATGTCAAAATGGACTCCTTCCTTCTGTCAGTTGGGTTCACTTGGTGCCATTATGATCGCAATGTCTATATTTTGCAGCAAGATGATTCACTCCTATTTCTAGTTCTATATGTTGATGACTTTTTGATCATGGGGAGTTCTTCATTCGCCATTGGGGTAGTCAAAACTACCCTTCATGATAGGTTTTTTATTATTGACTTGGGCTTTTTACATTTTTGTCTCAGGATTGAGATCTACCAGTCCACTTCTAGGATCGCCATCACACAGTCCAAGTATTCTCTAGATTTGCTCTTGCAGTTTCATATGGCTTACTATTAGCCTGCTCTGACTCCCTTTCTTTCTGGACTCAAAATTGAGGCTTAGTGTTCTTCACCACTTATTGATGGCACTTTGTACTAACAACTTGTTGGGAGTCTCATTTATCTGACTCATACAAGACCCAACATTTCATATGTTGTAGGCATGGTTTCTCAATTCATGCAAGAACCCATGAGCTGCACTGAAAAGAAGCCAAGAGAATCCTTCACTACATTTACGGTACTCATAGTTTTGGGATTCACTACGCAGTGGGCATTGATCGTGACTTGGTGGGCTACACAAATTTAGATTGGGCAAGGGATTCTTAGGATCGCAAGTCTATTTTAGGTTATAGCTTCTCACTTGGTTCAGGTCCTGTTTGTTGGTCGAGCAAGAAGCAGTCTGCTATTTCTCTATCTTCTACTAAGGTTGAGTATTGGGGGACTGTGAATGCTGCCACTGAGGCCATATGGCTTCAAAATCTTCTCATTGAGTTTGGTATCCAAATCAGACGTCCATCCATCATATTTTGTGACAACCAGAGTGCCATTCAAATCTCACAAAATTCGGTCCATCCTTAATGGACCAAACACATTGAGGTCCACATGCACTACATCTAGGAGCTCATCCATGGCCACATCATTGATGTAACCTTCACTATTGTCCAACTTCCAAAAAGGTTGTTGATATCTTCACCAAACCCTTTACTAAGAGAAAGTTCCTTCATTTGTGAGCTTTGTTGGGGGTGTGGGAGGCTTCATCTTCTAGGGGGACTTCATCCTCTCACTCGAAGGCCTGACTCTCTACTCTAGGGGGTCTCTTCTCTCTCTATTTGGGGAGATATTCTCTCTTTTCTAGGGGAACTTCTTCTCTTTGAGGGGATTTTTATGTACATGGGTACCTCATCAGGCTTGATTTGTTGGGACCCATGTTTTTACCCACCTAAGCTATGCTTAAGGGGGGGTGTTAGTGTAGGTTTTTATTTCCTAGTTGGGATATTTATTTTCCTATATTCCTATGTTTTTCATACACCTTTTATTAATCTTGCTTAGGTTCATAAAGCATGTTTAATTAAGTGAGTGGGCTATGAGGTGTCACCATCCTACAAGGGAGCACTCATTACCTATCTTGGGAAGGTAGTTTTCTATCTTTAGACCAAAAGATGGTTGCTTCCTATTGGTTGGTGTTACTACCTCCACCCTCTCCCTTTTCTATATAAACATGCTACCTAGCTTTTATTAGGCATCTTTGCTTTTTCATCCTTATAATGCTATTTTTCTTCTAGCATTTGCATTACTCTCGTGGCGACTAACTTTGTGTTGTTATTTTGATCTTGTATCATTTGCTTTCATAGTTTAATATCTATTTGTTTGCACTAGTTTTATGGGTTATTCATCTTTTTAGATTCTAACATAAGGTAGAGGAGAAAGGATAGGATTGTAGGCAATTGAACCACCACAAATGGGCATAGGAAAGTCACCATACATGTCCACACCACCAATAGGAGACCTCAACCTACCAAAATAGCACCAAACATTGATGAACTAAGTTTGGCGATTGGTTATGTGGATGTTGAATCATGTAATGGTGTGATTATTGATCCATCTTGTCAATTTAATATTTGCACTAAATAATTCTTGTTTAAGAATCATATTCAACAACATGACTATGCAAATTCAAATGTTTCTATGAGGATAATGATATATTGATTAAAACTATGGCATGCGTTATTTTTCCTTTAGAGGTTAGTCCAAAACAAGTACAGATTTTATGTCATATTATTCCTACTTTTCATAGATTTAATATTTTCTTGGTAGACCATGGATAGAACAATGTAGTTTAGTTCATTCTATGTTGTATCAATGTGTTAAATATGCTCGTGAGGGTGGAATGATTGAAATTAATAAAGATCCATATAAGCCTTTATCTATATGGAAACATTTTACTATGATTATTTTTGTTAAGATATCTCAAGAAGATCAAATGTTATGAAACTAAAAATGATTTGCATGGTATGCACATGTGGTGTAAAGAAGATCAATAGCATGAGAATAAAGAAAAAACTCAACAATTTATTAGACCTAGTGAGCCTACAATGGTTAAATCAGAACTATTTTATACACACCTTACTTTAGAGTTCAATAAAGATAAAAGACCTAAGGCACCTCAAGTTACAAAATATATAGTTAATTTACATGGAATAGGGTATGTGTGAACTTTTAGGAGATCCTTATGAGCATCCTATTATGCATGTGCGATAGAAAAATAAAATAATAAAGGTATTATAATAGATAAGGAAAAACATGTTTCTTCTTCTATAGGTATTTCTTCTACATGGATTCCAATGAAAATTTTAAAGTTAAAAAAGAGAAAATTTCACATATTGAGCCACCTCCAAAGGAGAAAGAATAGTGGGTAAAGAAAGAAAAATTAGCTAAATTCCATCTCTCTATAACACATTTGTCAAAGGTTCTACTCAACACAGTGATGAGTGTTTGGTTTTGAGACAATTATAGTACATATCATTTGGATGAGGATAATTTGTTAGTGGAGGATCCTCCTCACATTATTTATTGAGACTTTGAGCATTTGAGCCTTTATTGATATATCTTTCTATTTGTGATTTTATTTTGTGTTTGTGTTTTCCCTATGGGTTTGGGATAATGCAAAGTATGGAGTGCTTGGAAACCATTCTCATCATGTTGACCAAAATTATATTTTTATTTGATTTTATTCTCCTTATTGATTAAGACATGTATTTTGTACTCTTCCTTCATATCTTATATTTCTCATGATTGTCCTTTAGTTTTGTTGAAATACAAGGTAAACAACATGATAACAATATTAATAATGTAGAGTTATAAATTTGATAAAGAATGTGATTAAGACAATAAAATGATAGAGAAGCAAGTAGAAATCAGCAAACTTATAAAATTATAAATGTAAAATTAGGTATATGTGGAGAAACTTTTGTGAGAAAAAATCCACCACAAAAGAGACCCAATCTTGTATTGATCCTCAAAGAAAGAAGTGCATCAATATAATTTGCTTATCCATCCAGTCTAATAGTAATCTAACAACATACGTGTACCTACAAAAGACCATACAAATCCACTATCCCATGCCTCAATATATAGGAAAATAGTGTTGAAAATTAGGGTAAACTACTATAGTGAAAACTTAAGAAAATGGTGAACAATTCTAAAATACCAATAAAATTATTATGTAACTAACCATTCAATTATGTAAGGAGAAGCATTCAATCAACAATAACAACAATAAAATTAGTAAACTCATAAAATCAAGCACATAACATTTAATGCATTTGGAGAAACCCTTTCAAGAAAAAACTCCACCACCAAGTAGGGCACAATTTCGTATTAATCACAATATCATTGTTACACCAGTACATTAACTCCAACTCTTTAGTCTAACAACATTGCATCAATGGGAGTGTGCCAAAAGACGGGGGACCAAAAAGTGGCCAAAACACTTTTTGGTCCAAGAAAGTTAAAACACGAGTGCACTATAACCTGCTTGCGTTATAACATGCTCACGCTTTAGGCTTGGTAATAACGTGAGTGGGTTATAATTTTCTCATGTTTTAACCTGCTATACATTAAAAAAATAGACTCGTGAGTCATTGTTTTCATTCACAATTTTAGTGTGAGGGATAAACATGACTAGGGTTATTATGTGAGTGCGTATTGAAGAAATTAGAGGAGAAGCACACAAACACTATGTCACCATGCCATTCCCACTCTTGAGGATGTTGTGCATGAGCTCCATAGAAACCACAAGCTGAACAAGATAGGGATTGCATGTATTTTTCTAAATTTGAAAATTATAAATCATTTTTTTTTCAATGTTTTGATTGAATTTTTATTTTTAAGTTTCAGCCAATGAACCCCATGAAACACCCCCAAACCCTAATCCACCAAATAGAGAGGATGATGAGATTTGTGGTGAAGAGGATCAAAACAACCCTCCTCAGACTCCTCCTTTAACTCCTTGACATCCCCATGACACACAAGAAAACTTTATAGGGAAAATTAAGCAAAACAAAAGACAACTTGAAAGCCTTATTAAAACATTAAAAAATCCAAATGCAAGCAATTCTCACTAGAGATCCCTTGCTACATCCTTAGATTTGATTATTTCTCATATCGATTTTGTTATAAGACAAATCAACAAGTGGGCCGATTATAGGGAGAGTTGCCAGCAATACTATACAAATAAATTATCATATAAATAGGTGAAGGACAAGAAAATTTTGAAATTTGATCTATATGCCCTATTTGTTGATCCTAGAAGTAATGAGCCATTGCACAGGAGTTGTAAAAGATTCCCCATTCACTGGTGTGTACATGAAAAAATATCTAAAAACTTTTGGGATAGGTGGTGGATGGTTTTTGATGATCCACCATGTAACAATAATGAAGTCTTGTAGTATTTTTTGAGGAAACACTATTGCAAGTTTATCCTCAATGACATTCCAAACTATTTTGACATGTGGGATTTCCAGGATAGAGGCAATGGCTCTACACAAGATAGGGAGGGGGCACATCATTCCTAGGACCATCCAGCTAGACCCTTAGTGAGGCCATCATTTCAGCATATCACACTCCCTTCTACTTTGAAGGAGAGTTTTGAGGTGGAGACACTACATTCTATTAGTTCCCTCACTCAGTCTTTATTACAACATGGGAGCCATCTTTCACAGCCTAATGAGGGTGAGATTAGTAGGCATCGTCGGTCCCTACATCTTTGTTGTTCATGTGGAGCTTTATGTGATTACAGGTTCAAGGATGCTCCTAATACATACATTGATTCAGATGCTCCACACTTTTAGGACTATGCCACACAGGGGCAGGATTAGGTGCAGGACACATCCATATTGGATAATATTGTAATAATAGATGAGTTGTTGAATAGGAACTTTCGTATTGATACACAAGTAATTTTTTATAAGGTTCTTCAATTTATTATATTTGTATTTGAAATCTCTAATTAATTATTTAATTGATATTATAATTCAAAAATAATGTAGGTAATTGTATGCATTATGAAATTCTAGGGTCAAAGTACTTATCATGTGTCTGTTAGCCATCCACTGCAAGCTTATGAGAGCAGGTTGAGTCGACAGGTATGTAATTTGTAATAAGATAGTAAATATAATACATGTAAACTTTTTTTCATATATCAATGGTAATCTTATTTAGTGACAATTTGATGATGAATAGGTGGATGTTGGACCTTCAACATCAGGAGGAGTTGGTGGGGTTGATTATAGAGGTAATTTCACTAAGGTATATTTTACTATTTCTAATCATTATGCTTTTAAATAATGTTATGTATATTTTCGTCAAATAACCTTATTCTATTTTCAATCGATGACATCTTTTTAGACTCCTTATATTTGTCAATCAATGGAGGTGGACATTGTTGCATCTATTTTATCTTCAATGCCTTTGACTGAGGTATGAGCCAGTAATATGTGAATATCATTATGTATTTTTTTTGTTATCTCATGTCATTTAATGTACATAAATGATAATCATCTTTACTCAAATTTTCTTGTTCATGCTTCTCACAGGAGGTCACAACTCTAACCCATCCATCTACAAATGAAGAGAGACAACAAATGATTGAGTGGGATCACCATCTTGTGGTAAGTGATTGATTACTTATATCATATTGTATATTTCATGTTTTCTATATTAATGTGGATATTGTTCAATTGTATTAACAGGTGGAGCTTCAAAAATCTCTATTGAGGAGGTCTAGTCAGTGGATGAGAGAGCATGAGTCGTCGATTGATTCTCCATCTTCACAGCTAAGCAAGGGTTGTCGATTATTTGATAACACTCCATGGGAATTTTGATGTTGGGATATTTTTTTATATGCCTATATAGCTTTGTAAACATACTTTTATATTTTACCAATGTATATCATTGTACATGCCTAGATGGATTTGTTTGTACATGCCTATATGGCTTTATTTATACACTATATGTTATTTTCATGACATTATGTATATGAGATTTGACAATATATATATGATGATCAATTATGGTTATGGGATAGATAATGTATCATGCTTAAAAGTTTTAATATTATGCACTTGTTCTTCAATGTTTCCATGAAATGATATGATGATCAATTATGGTTACAAGATAGATAATGTATCATACTTAAATGTGACATGACTAAAATTGTATGACAAGATCCCTTAAAAAATTCATAATAGTCATGGAGACATCTGATCATTAATTTACAATAAGAGTTACACATATGATTGAAGTATGTACAACACTCATCCACTAAACTTGCATTGTTGCATGCAAATAGAACACAAGAAAAGCTTACAATGTTAGGATATGTTCTAGAGTGCTTGATTAATTCAAAGATTTTCATAGCATCCTTGCAAAATACATTTTGTGCATATCCTACAATCATGGTATTCCATGAGACCACATTTATTTGAGGCATCATGTCAAATAGTTCATGCGCCTTGTCTATGCTTCCACATTTTGCATACATGTCTCCAAGGGTAGTTACAACTACAACATCTAACAAAATTCCCATATCCTTTATGATTTGATGGATGTCTATACTATGTTCCAAAGATCCCATTTTGGCATAGGCATGGAAGATGTTGGCAAAGGTTTTAGAATTTGGATTTACACCTACCAATTACATTTGCATGAAATTTTTTAAATCCTTATCAACAAATCCATTTTGTGCATATCTTGCAATCATTGCATTGCATGAGACGGTATCTCTATGAGGTGTTCTATCAAATAGTTCATGTTCCTTGTCTATGCTTCTACATTTTGCATACATGTCTACCAAGGTAGTTACAACTATAATATCTGACAAAATCCCCCTTCCTTTATGTTTTAATGGATGTCCATGTACCCTATTCCAAAGATCCCATTTTCACACAGGCATGGAGGATGTAGGCAAAGGTTGTGGAATTTATATTTACACTTGCCAATTGCATTTTCTTGAAAGTTTCTAAAGCCTTATCAACAACTCCCTTTTGTGCATATCTTGCAATCATTGCATTCCATGAGATAGAATCTCTTTGAGATGTTTTGTCAAATAGTTCACGTGCCTTGTCTATGCTTCCACATTTTGCATACATGTCTGCCAGGGCAGTTGCAACTACATCTGACAAAATTCCCATATTCTTAATGCTTTGATGGATGTTCATACCATGTTCTAATGATCCCATTTTGGCATAGGTAGGGAGGATGTTGGCAAAGGTTGTGGAATTTGGCTCTACACCTTCCAATTGCATTTTCTTGTAAGTTTCTAAAGCCTTATCAATAAATCCATTTTGTGCATATCTTGCAATCATTATATTCCATGAGATGACATCTCTTTGAGGTGTTCTATCAAATAATTCACATTCCTTGTCTATGCTTCTACACTTTGCATACATGTCTACCAAGGAAGTTGCAACTACAGTTCATCTGAACAAATTCCTATATCCTTAATGCTTTGATGGATGTCCATACCCTATTCCAAAGATCTCATTTTGGCACAAGAGGGGAGGATGCTTGCAAAGGTTGTGGAATTTAGCTTTACATCCGCCAATTGCATTTGCTTGAAAGTTTCTAATTCCTTATCAACAAATCCATTTTGTGCATATATTGCAATCATTGCATTCCATGAGACAACATCTCTTTGAGGTCTTCTATCAAACAGTTCATGTGCCTTGTCTATGCTTCCACACTTTGCATACATATCTATCAGGGTAGTTGCAACTACAACATCTAACAAAATGCCCCTGCCTTTTATGTTTTGATGGATGTCCATGTACCCTGTTACAAAGATCCCATTTTGGCACATGTAGGGAGGATGCTGGAAAAGGTTGTCAAATTTGCCTTTACACCCACCAATTGAATTTGCTTGAAATTTTCTAAATCCTTATCAACAAATCCATTTTGTGCATATCTTGCAATCATTGCATTCCATGAGATGGCATCTCTTTGAGGTGTCTTGTCAAATAGTTCACATGCCTTCTCTATGCTTTTCCACTTTTCATACATGCCTACTAGGGCAGTTGCAACTACAACAATTGACAAAATCCTTCTTTCTTTATGTTTTGATGGATGTCCATGTACCTTGTACCAAAGATCCCATTTTGGCACAGGTAGGGAGGATGCTGGAAAAGGTTGTGGAATTTGTCTCTACACCTACCAATTGAATTTCTTGAATGTTTTTAAAGCCTTATCAACAAATCCATTTTGTGCATATCTTGTAATCGTTACATTCCATGAGATGGCATCTCTTTGAGGTGTTCTGTCAAATAGTTGATGTGCCTTGTTTATGCTTCCACACTTTGCATACATGTCTACCAGGGCAATTGCAAGTACAATATCTGACAAAATTCCCATAACCTTTATGCTTTGAAGGATGTCCATGTACCCTATTCCAAAGATCCCATTTTGGCATAGGCTGGGAGGATGTTGGCAAAGGTTGTGAAATTTGGCTTTACACCCGCCAATTGCATTTTCTTGAAAGTTTCTAAAGCCTTTTCAACAATAAGAGGCACACATGTGATTGAAGTATGTACAACCCTCATCCACTAAACCTGCATGGTTGCATGCAAATAGAACAATAGACAAATAGACAAATTATGTGAGCAATCTTTGTAATGTTAAGGGTTTTTAGATTATGATGGTTTTAGATTATGTAATTTTAAGGGCATTTGACTATGTTGTTTGTCTTCTTCCTGCAATATTTATTCCCCTATCTATTATCATATTTTTGCATATAGTGTTGAGTGTTGAATTACAAGAACAAGGCATAAATTGGAGAAGTAACTTGTAGGTTTAGAGATAAATTTGCATCGGTTCTTCAACCATGTCATATCTCATAGCTCTTTTCACTTATCCACATTTATTATATCACACTTGTTTCTCACCTACATAACACTTATCTTATGCTTAAATGATTACTATTGGGGGAAACATTGGGTAACATCTCATTGCACTTTGATACATGTGCTTACAAGATTATATCTTGTTGTTTTAGATGATGTTATCTATGTCATTATTACATTTTTCTTGTGCTAACATGATCATATCTTTTACATTTCACTTTTTCTCTTCTCCTCCAATTCTTTATATTGTTCGCATGTAACCCGTTGGAGGGGGGTGCATATAATATCACTAACATCCTTTGGTGTTTATGATTACAGTGATTGTCTCATGGTTATAATGATTCCTTCATATACCAACATTGTTATATCATGATGGCTCCTTCACAACTGCATATATCAATTTTTATTATAGGCTCCTTAATAGACACACATCAATTTGCTTTGCAAGCCACTTCATAGCCACACATTAATTTCTTAGCCATGATCCTTTACAACCACATACAATAGTCTTATGTAGTCTCCTTCGAAACCACATATATTGGTTTCCTTTGCAAGCTCCTCTGAAACCACATACATTAGTTTCTTGGGTAGGTTCCTTCACAATGAAATATAATCATTGCTTTTGCAGGCTTGTTTGTAGTTAGGTCACATATTAGTTTTCTTTGCAAGCTCCTTCAAATCCCTACATTTATGATGGCTCCTCACAACCCCCATCTTTTTCTACTTTTTGCACATTGTTTGTTCACATTGTTAAGTAGTTTCTCATGCCTATTTTATATTTTTTCAAATACAACTCATGGAATTTTGTCCTTACAGGTTTGAACACAAACTTATTAGGACATACTAGGTATTTATATTGTTTCTTTTTTCAATAGAAGTGAAATTTTGCATTATGTATCTCCTGGGGTTGAACCAACTACGCCAACAAGTTAGGGTGGGAAATTGAATGCTAGGGGAGGTGTCTTTTCAATAGAGAAGCCTCCTAGTAGTTCTCGGCTACATCATACAGAGATGGTCTATTAAGAGCCCTAAGACAAAAAAAGGTGCCAAACATTGGACCGACTATTCTCTCAAACCATGACACCTACAAATGTCTTCTTTGCATGTATAAGTGGATGTCAAGTCCACCTACAAAGACCTACCTCATTTTTTTAAATCAATTTTGTTTTTCTATGGTGGTAAGGAACACAATGTTCCAAAATGCTTCAGTTTCATCCAGTGGAAAGGTGCTAGGAGTGAAATTTTGCATTCCACACCTCGTGGGGTCGAACCAACTATGCCAACACATCGGGGTGGGAAATTCAATGCTAGGGAAGGTCTTTTTTCATACCCCAAGTGTCCCAGTCATTCCAGACTATAGGATTCCAGTAAAGTCACTTATGAGCCCTAAGAGCAGAAAACTACCAAAATCTAACAGAGCAATTCTTAGAATCTGTGGAACCTGTGAATGTTCTGTTCTGACTTATAGGTGCACATGGGGTCCATCCACAATAACCTCTCCTAGTTTTTGCCAACTCCAAACTATTTGACCGTGCCAAAATTAAATGCATTCTTGCAAAATGCATCGGTGGCATTCAACATAACCTTGCCAGAAGCCATATTTTTCAACATATCGAGATGGGTGGGTGAATGTGAGGGGAGGTCTTGTTTCATACCCCAAGTGTCCCATTCATTCCAGACTACAAGCTTCCGATAAAGTCGCTTAAGAGCCCTAAGAGAAAAAAACTACCAAACTTTGACGAAGTAGTTCTTAGAATCTGTGACACCTGGTAATGTTCTATTTGGACCTACAAATGCATGTGGGGTCCATCCACAATAACCTCTCTTAGTTTTTGTCAACTCCAAATTGCTTTACCTACCGAAATTAAATGCATTCTTGCAAAATGCATCATATATGGGTGGATGGGTGAATTCTAGGGGAAGTCTCATTTTGTACCCCAAGTGTCTCAGTCATTCTAGACTATAGGCATTTGGAAAATTCACCCAGCCACCCAGATGTCTTGGCACAGTTAGTTCAGCCCCACGAGCCATAGAATGAAAAATATGGCTTTTGGTAAGGTTATGTTGAAGGCTATTGATGCATTTTGCAAAAATGCGTTTAATTTCGACATGGTCAGATGGTTTGGAGTTGACAAAAACTAAGAGAGGTTATTGTGGATGGACCCCACATGCACCTGTAGGTCTAAATGGAACATTACCAAGTGTCATGGATTCTGAGAACTACTCTATCAAAGTTTCATAGTCTTAGTTCTTGGGGCTCTTAAGTGACTTTACCGGAAGCCTATAGTCTGGAATGACTAGGACACTTGGGGTATAAAATGAGACCTCCCCTAGCATTCACCCACCCACCTAGATGTTTTTCCAAAGTTGGTTCATCCCCATGAGGCGCAGAATAAAAAATATGGCTTCTGACAAGGTTATGTTGAATGCCACTAATGCATTTTACAAGAATGCACTTAATTTCGGCATGGTTAAATGGTTTGGATTTGAAAAAAACTAAGAGAGGTTATTGTGGATGGACCCCACATTCACTTGTAGGTCTAAATAGAACATTCCCACGTTCCATATATTCCAAGAGCTACTCTGTCAAAATTTGGAAGTTCTTTGCTCTTAGGGCTCTTAAGTGACTTTGATGGAAGCCTTTAATTTGGAACGACTAGGACACTGGGGTACAAAACAAGACCTACCCTAGCATTCACCCACCCACCCTGACATGTTGGCATAGCCAATTTAGCCCCACAAAGTGCGGAATGTAAAATTTCACTCCTAGCACCTTTCCACTGGATGAAACTGAAGCATTTTGGAACATTGTGTTCCTTGCCACCACAGGAAAATGAAATTGATTTAAAAAAATTGAGGTAGGTATTTGTAGGTGGACCTGACATCCACCTATACATGCAAAGAAGACATTCACAGGTGTCATGGTTTGAGATAACAATCGGTCCAAAGTTTGGCACCTTTTTGTCTTAGGGATCTTAAGAGACTGTCTCTGTCTGATGTAGCTGAGAATGACTAGAAGGCTTTGCCACCAAAAATAAACCTCCCCTATCATTAACTCACCCACCCCAACTTTTTGGCACAATCAGTTCGGTCCCAAGAGATGCAAAATGTAAAATTTCACTCCTAGCAAGTTTGTAAGTTTGTTGATAGTTGGTTCTTTGGCATGACCCTACTATAAAGGTGTTCTCACTTGATCCAATGTTTTCTAGGGCATCAATCAATAAATGTAGGTCATTGAAAGTAGATGTGTCCTCATAATGTCATATGCAATCTAGTGTTTAATCTAGTGTTTAAGTAGATATTTCACACCTTTAGTGCATATGCAATCTACTATTTAATCTTATTTTCATGAGTAATCTAGTTTAGATTACTCAACATAATCTAAACTAGGGGGCCTCTCAACCACCTCTATATCTAAATTTATACATATCCTACAAATAATCCCTAGAAGGTGTCCTATGAATTGATCAATCCACTATTGATAGTGAAAGGAGAATGATGATGATGCCAATTTAGGCCCAAAACGAGACATGGATGATTCCCCTAGCTAGCTAGTGGAATAGGTTGATTACCCCATAAATAGGCAAAGTAGTGCTCAAGATAAGTCTTTTTTTGTCCAAATCTATAGGTTGCTAGCAATGCAAATGCACAAAGGTTTTATTAATCCCTTACCTCTCTTGTCATTTCATGATTTCACTACATTTAAATAGATTTAGATGTTTTTTTATCAATTTTGTGGTATCTACAAAACAAAACTTTTCTACCTCACACAATGAAACATTCCTCCATTTTGTTTGAAATCTCCACCATGAGAAACATTCCAAGGGCATAGAGTCTTGTTTGAAAGAGAATTTTCACCAAATGAAGGGGAGATCTTTGCCAAATCCTTAATAATCCTAAACTAAATTTCAATTTGAAAGTTAAATCTACTATTGCAAGGTTTAAAAAAGGCAAGCATTAATATTGTTTTGTATTAAAAAAGGCAAACATTCATGACATCAAATCACTACATATAAACTAATAAAGGATCAAAACTCCTATATGCATTAATATTGTTTTTCTACAACTAGGTCATTCCTACAATTATCATGTCTAAGATCAATGAAAGAACAAACCTCCACTAAGGTGAAACAAGCATTCTTGTCTTGCAATCAAAACAAAATATTAACATAAAACCCTCACCATCAAATTTATCATAAAACATAAATACAAAACACACCTTAAAGAATGTACTACTAAAATCACATGAAATGATTATCAATCTAGGTCTCTTAATCCAAGGGTGACAACTCAAACCTATAACTAATGCCAAATGATTCAAAGCCTCTACAACTCATACTAGAAAGAAACAAACCTCCTCAAGACCATGATAAAAATATGCAATGCTTGTAAACCTCCTAATTTAAATAGACAACCTCCAAATTTGAATTAAAAGAAGACTGGATGAGACCATGACCATGATCTTTTGAGGGGATTGCTTAAGCAATAGGAAATAATACAACATTTAAATTGAGATTGTCAAGGAAGGAAAAACCTAAAGAACCAAAAAGAATGATCATTAGGACCACAAAAAAATCAAATTGATAGTATAAAGAAAGAACAATGATGGAGTTTGATTGTTAGCATTATGATGGTAGGTTGTCCTCTAATTTTCATCTTACTTATAATTGTTATGGCTGCATTTAGACCATGATAATCATCAACTTGATAATGGAACTAGTACCGATGAGTTTTCTAACAAATGGACCAGTGCTTCTTCTTGGGATAATGGTCCATTATTAGTTCACATTATTGTTCATAACAAACATAATGCAGTTTGATAGTCCACATGCTTTTTGTAGTCCTCTTGGTTTTGACTATCTTCTTCACCATTTTGCATCATATTTTCCAATACCCATGACTTCTATAGTACTTATCACATGAATATATTCAAAAAATTTAATAGTTAAGATATCCTTTGTTTGACCTCACACTCCTATGACATGATAGTCCCAGCTGCCCTCTTCATTTATTTATTTCATTTTTATTGTTACTCACTAGGTACTAGGGATCTCTCATATCTTTGTGACACTCCTTGAAGAATGGAATAGACACCAAATGATGTAATGGTTGGATGAAAATATTGTAGGTGGTTGCGATATGAAATAATAATGAAATAGAAGTAGGATTGTTGTATGGACTGTGACAATTGGGCTCTTCAAATTCATGGGTACTAGTATCATGTGAATGTTGGCAGTGGCCCCTTAGAAGATGGTGTATGTTAGGGTAAAATTGCAAATTAGGGTAAATATATAATCAGCAATGATAAAAACCCTAGCAATGCACAATGAAGCACAAGACAACATGAAAATTAAAATAACAAATGTAAATGCAAACTGATCTCCACACTATACTTGATTTATCTCCATTGCTCTTCTCCACCTCGCATGAGCATGCAAGATTTTGAAGGATTATTGTTGGAAGAATGTTGGGTGCTCATTTCTGCAGCATAACATTAAGATGAAGATGACATGAGGATGATAGTTGAAGGATGCAAAGGCTCTAATGATATTTCGACAGAATAATGGTACTTGAAGCTCGATGCATGCTAATGGCTTGTGAGGGGTTTGGTTTATAGGAAAGGCTTGGTTCAAATGAATGGTTGAGATTAAAAAGCTAATTGATTGATGTGGATGGCTAGGATTGATTAGGTATTCCCACTCTTCAAGGGAGTTGTAGTCATTTGACAAGTGTCAAGGAGAATAGGGCTCATGTGTACATAAAAAGTACTACATATAAAAGATATTAAATAAAAGGCTGTAGTACCACTTATCTTTTTAAATGAAAGAAGCACACATGTCGGCTAAATGATAAGATAAATTAATTAAATAAATAAAATTTATTTAATTAATTGGAAAGTCGGCTTATAATGAAATGTGAGAACTTAATTCAAATAAAATATTTGAATTAGTTGGGATATGAGTTGGATATTAATTAAATAAATAAAATTTATTTAATTAATTGGATAGTGGGGAACTTAATTCAAATAAAATATTTGAATTAATTGGGATATGATGTGGAAATTAATTAAATAAATAAAATTTATTTAATTAATTGGCTAAGTAGGATAAGGATGGGATTAAGATGGGATTCTAATTAAATAAATAAAATTTATTTAATTATTTGGCTAATGGATTAGTGGGATTAAGAGTGGGATTAAGACAAAATGCTACATGATGTCTAAGTGATGTTTTTATCAAGGTGTTGCAAGACATGAACAAAGTTGGGACAATTTTGGGTGTCTACATTTTGCCCCTCTTTGAGATGATGTTCGAGATGATAAGCTTTATGTTGAGTAACATCATTTCAAAGAAGATAAGGTATGGATAGAGAAAAATGATATGGGATAATGATCTAAGGATATGATGAAGATGATGATGATGATGGAAAGATAGGATGATGATGCCCCCTCGAGAGGATAGGCGGGTTGGACAAACGCGGGTATGCTCTCGAAAAGAAACAAAAGAAAGATAAGGGAATGGATAAAAGAAATGATGATGCGTTATGCTGCAATGGAAGGTGAGCAACCATGATGTTTGATATAGCACTAGACGTTATGCACCAAGGTATAAGGACCAGGGTGACGATGTGTCTCATGCCCCAGCATAATACAACCTTGTCTGGATACAAGATATGAATATTAGCTAGATTGATACTGAGATGATGCAAATGCAAGATAAAATGATGACACACACAAGCAAGCAAGCAAGCATGCACAAATGATTCAAAAACAAACAAGGTATTGCCCCTGTCAAGCTGTAAACCAATGATTAATTGATTGTTTTGTTGATGATAGTTGAGAGTGTTGTCATTGCGGGGAAAGCTATATCCCTAGATCAACACAAGGTTGTTTGCTAAGTTGGTTGGTTGGTTGATTGATTTGGCTTACAACAAGGCTAGGAGCAAGACCATTGATTGTGATTGGATAATGTGGCTTGATTGGTATGGATTAAGGATTGACTTGCAATTGGATCATTGTTTGGAATGGTTGGAAGATGATGAAATGCTGATTAGATTGATTTGATGAAGGATGGATGATTTGTGGTGGATTGAGCTGCTTTTGATTTGTTGAAGTGATTGGATTTGTTTTGATGGTTGGCTTGATGTGATTGAATTGATTTGCTTTGGTGTTGAAGCTGATGATTGATAGGATTTGGTTTTTTATGGTTGGCTTTATGTGCTTTGGTGGTGATGTTTGCTATTGCTGGGTTGATTGTTGATGATTGGTTGGATTGTGTGATGATTAGAGTGTCCACTCAATCTAAGCAGAAGCAATTGTTCTCAGTGTTCTCAACAAAACAAACAAGGTATTGCCCTTGTCAAGTCATAAACCAATGATTGATTTTTTGATTTGTTGATGATAATAATAGTGTTGTCATTGCGGGGAAAGCTATATCCCTAGATCAACACAAGGATGTGGGAACGCTATATCCCATTGATGATGATTGATGATGATTGATTGGGCTTATGACAAGATTTGGATCAAAACTTGTTGATTTGATTGGATAATGTTCCTTGATTGATTGGCTTGCTTGATACAGATTAATGTGGCTTGGATTTAAGATCATTGCTTAGATTGATTGAAATGGATGAAGAAATGTTATTGATAGGAAGAATTGATTATTATGATTTGATTTTGATTGAATGTTGATGGAGTGGATTGATTTGGACGATGTGATTGGTTTTATTGCTTGGATTTTTCGTTGGATATTTGAGTTTTTGGATTTTTTGACATATTTTGATTTTTTTTGTTGGAGTTTTTGAAATATTTTGATTTTTTTGAATTTTTTTTTTTTTTTGAGATGTCAATGGATTTACAATGTGGGTAGCCTTTGTGCTTGATACCAATGACAAGGGAGAAAACCAAGTCTAGGTGCAAGGATGGATGAATGGATTGGATGGATAAAAGGATGGATGATAGTGGATAAGATGAAAGACTGATGATAGTTGGATGGGATGGAAGGTTCATGAGAGTTGGATGGATAGATAAGAGGATAGGCCATAAAAAGAATGGATGCATGCCTTATGAGAAATGGATAGGTAGGCTATAGTGGAAAGCTCATGATAAATAGATGGGGATAAGCTATAAGATGGAAAGCTCGTGATAAGGATACGCCATAGTGGATGGATCATAAGGGAGCTAGGATGTGATCTCCAAAGGCTATGTTGCATAGGAAGAACTTGCCCCATTCTAGGTGGTAATGCTTAGGATTCTTTGCATGACAAAGCTTCATGACCATGGGATGACATGATAGGTTTTACATGACAAGGTGTATGATAGGTGGATAATGATAATATGGATTGATGAGGAAGGTATGAGGTATACCAAGAGATATCCACAGCATGTTTCAAGATTTTGCCCCTATGTCTTCATCAAAATTAAAAGGCAGAAGGATGGATGAATGGATAAATGGGTTCAATAGGATAGGCTTGTTTATGTAATGGCTAAGGATGGTAGGATGGTATGGTAAAAGTTTGGAAATGGATAGGTTGGATGAGACAATGTGCCCCCAAGTGTAAGTGACATAGAAGATCAACCTACACGTGACGCCTGTTTGCCAGGTTTTCATCATGGTACTTATCCAAGGCGCCTATTTACCAGGTTTTCACCATTGGACGAAGGGATTTCTCTTTACTTTTTTGATTTCTCTTTTTTTTTTTTTTTGGCTTTTAGATGTGTTGACAATTACACATGGTGCCCGTTTGCCAGGTTTTCACCATGGTAATGGATAGGAGGGACTCAAGTGGCTAGTGCTATGAGAGGTGCTATTGTCCCATTAGAGATGGATGATGTCTTCGCATGGACCATGTCAAGTGTGCTCATTGATGTTGATAGGGATTGCATGGATGGGAGATGGATTAGGTAGATAGTGGATGATGATGTGGAATTATGGTAGGGTAGGCTAGTGGCTTATGGTGTGGATTTATATAGGCTTATGGAATGAAGATGGACGAAAGTTTTATGCCAAAGCATGGACCATAGGGATAGCATGGGGGAGATATGTAAGATAATGGATGGAAGATGGGGAGATGTAGTTGTGTGGAGATGCTGCGAAGTGGAAGGGAACCATGACCAACGGCTGCACACAGCGTGATAAACATTGAAGCTTTTGATTGGATGGTGGTGTAGGAAGCAATGGGGATGTTTGCTTAGGAGATGGTTGATGAAGTGATTTAAGAACCCACATAGATTTAGTATTTTTAGTGCTTTTGCTTTGCTTGTGGGATTTTTGAAAGGAATGGAAGTTTTGGATGGAAATAGGCTTTTGGATGGAGGTAGGTGATTGGGATTCTTGAGATGTGGAGGAGGATGCCTCATTTGACTTGCTAGCTATTTGCTTAGGAACCCAAACCATTTTACTTTGGGGCTTTGCTTTTGGAGGTATGGGCTTGGATAGCTTTTTGGATTGCTTTGATTTGTTTCTTTGCATTGATTTTTCATGTTTGTGCCCTAAGGCATGATAGTTCTTTGGATTTTTGGTAGGACTTTTAGCTTTATAGGTAGAGGCATCAAAATTTTTGCTTTTGAATTCCATGGCATGGGTGGAGTGGATGAAATGATTGGAAGCTTTATGCTTAGGTGATGTGTGCTTTTGTTGGCCATGATTAGGGATGTAAGGATACTTATGAATGATATGTATGTTAGGTGTTGGAAGCAATGGTGGCAAGGTGGATGGAGGGATATTTGGAGTTGGTAAAAGTGGAGGCAAAGTTGATGGTGGAAGGTGTATGGTCACATGCTTTTGACATTTATAGGATGATGGAGGTGGAATGGCTACATATGTTTTGGGTAGATGATGGGGTTTGTGATGAAAAGTGGACTTAGGATGGATGGAAGAATTACCAACATCTTGGCCTTGTTTGTCCTGGGGTGTGTATCCAAGGCCATATGGGCATGGAGGGATCTTGACATGGTTCGGCTCCAAAATACCTTGTTCATAAAGGCCTAGACTTTTGCCTTGGTAGTTCATGTTTTGGAGGATGCGATTGACTATGGGACTAGATGTGTTTTGAGAACTAGACTTGAGCTCTTTATTGGATGTAGAAGGTGAAGTGGATAAAGGTTGTTGTTGTCCTGAGGAAGAACATTCATGGACAAAGGTTGTAAGACCAATAGGACATGATGGTGGACTTGAAGTGGAATCGATGGTGGATGTGGAAGGAGGATCATTAGGATCTTGATTAGCATCATGTTCATGTAGATCCAAGTTATTTGTTTGATCTTCTATGCTTATGTGTTCTTGAGAGGCACATGTCTCATTATGACAAGTGGAAGTTTGCTTATTATGGATAGGGCTAGATAGCGGATGACTAGGAGCAATGTGGATATCTTGCTCATGGATAGATATAGGTTTATGGATAGGATCAATGTACTCATGGATAGCTTCTTCATAGGTATCATCTTGATCATAAAGAAGGTAAATGTTATGGATGGGTTGCATGAAAGTGTCTTGGTCTTGAGTTGGACTAGGGCTTAATGTTTCCACATGTTTAGGATTAAACCTTTGACATACCTCTTGGGTTGCTTGAATGGAGGTAGATGACTCTTGGTCAACAACATGAGAACATGATGACTCTTGACTTGGATTCACAATAAGAGACTCTTGAATAGGCTTGATGTCTTGTAGGTCACATGATGGGCTTGAAGGGCTAGGTATGTTAATGGAAGGCTCTTGGATAGGCTCAAGGATAGGTGGACCACATGATGGGATTATATGATTGGACATGACCTTTGGAAGATCTTTAGTAGGCTCATGAATGGGTGTTTGACATGGAGATAGTTTATTCCTAGCTAGTAGCCAATGGATCACATCCTTCGCAAGGGTATGAGTGGATGGGAAATATAATGGATGAGCAATAATAGCGGATGATGTTGTAGGCTTAGGACTAGGATTAGGTTGGGAGCTAATTGGATTGGATGGATTAGGATTTGGACTAGATGGGGGTGATGATGTGGCACGATTTCCCATTATAGGTGGGTACACCTTGTAAACAATTGAGACAAATATTGGACATTGATTTGTATTATGGCCTTTGGTCCTATGGTATGCACAATAATCATGTTCATCATATGGACTTTCTTCACATGGTTTGACTTTAGGAAGTTCAATGAGTTTTGTTTCAAGCATCCTTTGTAAAACTCTCTCAGCCGCATCCTTAGGTGAAGGATTAGAATGACATGGTGATGAAGGTAATGAAGGGCTTGGTGGTTTGGAAGGTTGATGGATTAATGGACTAGGAATGGGATCACATGATGGTGTTGGGATAGGACTTGTTGGCTCATGTGTTTGCATGTGATTGGATGGTGGAGGCCACTCTAGATTGGTATCTCCCTTGTCAAAGGTTATTAGATCTTGCATAGGATAACTTGGTCTTGTTTGATTTATGTACAAGGGACCATTGGGATTTGGATATTGTTCTTGTTGGAAAGGTGGACTTAGGTCTATCAATGGTTCTTGATGGTCTTGTTGAAAATGTGTACTTGGACTTGCTTGATTTATGTACAAAGGACTATTGGGACTTGCATGTTGTTCTTGTGATATCACTTGATTACTTTCTGGATGGGCTTGGTAGTGCATTGGAATGATGGCATGAGGGATTGGATAAACTTGAGGTGGATGTTCATATGTTGATGTGATATTGACTTGGTGGATAGGTGGATTAAGTTGATAGGAGGTGGATGGATATGACATGTGGCTATGAGGTGGATTAGGTTGGTATGGAACGGCTAAGGATTGTTGTACTTGTTGAGTTTGACTAGTGGCTAAAAGGTGTTGGACTTGGGCTATGAAGTGTTGTAGTTGAGGTGATTGACTTGCATGGGGTTGAGCTCTTTCGATGAAGAAGTGTAATGTTTCAATGGCATCTTGGTTTAGGGGTTGTGATCCTTGATAAAGATTTTGGAGGAATCTTTGGAATTTGATTTCTGGGTCCTCTAGTGTAGACATGTTGTCACCACGTGTTTGTCTTAAGTCCTTTTAGCAAGTGCTTGTTTAGGGATTTAGATGATGATGTGGATTGTTTGGATGACGGTGATTGGATTTAGATGTTGTTGGAAGAATGTGTAGGATGACTTGTCTTTATGTGTTTGGGTGTTTAGAGCTTGATGTGGCAATATTCAAACAAATGATTATGCATATACACACATGAATCACTCACACAAGACACATAAACAAGTTTTTAGTTTGAAAGAATGTGATGATTGTTAAGCAAACACGTGAAGACAATTCAACAAGTCCTAGTCAAGGCAAGGCCACTATCACAAGGAGGTTCTAATGAAAATCTGGGGGACCGGCACTCCACGAGCATCCAGCAAGCCACTTAAGACTTTAACTAACCCTACTAGGAGTTTTAATATACACAAAGGTACACCTCCTTTCGAGTTAGCACTGTATGGTGAGCACTAATACCGATTAGACTTGGCTTTCGCCTTATCCTCTAATTTTTATAGCGGACCAGATGAAAGTACTGCTTGAGGTCATTCCCTTGGGGTGGATACCAAGGCAGGCCTCTCTAAGGCTAAACAAAAGCAACACAAGTAAATGTTTTTGATCTCCAAGTTCGTGTTGGGACGCGAGGAGAGAGCATACACATTTACTTGGTCACACTCGCATGGGGTTCATTAACCTTAGAAATTCCATGTGTGGAAGACAATGCAAGCACTTGTTTGTTTTAAAACCCAAATCCAAATGTGATGAAAGACAATGGTTCGTTTTAGCCCAATGTTTTGATGTGAATTTGCAAACAATTGTTCGTTTTATGCCCAAAGTCCAAATGTGTTTGCAAACAATGATTAGGATGAAAGAGATGAAAGATTAGAATGAGTGCACCTGATACAATCACTTTCCAATTTGCTGTAGATGTTGATGCCAATGCTGCTCCAGCTCCTTAGATGCCCTTACAAGTCACCAAATTCCAAAAAGAAACAAGTAAACTTGCAAAGAAGATGATTACATGAAAAAGATGAAATCTGAAAATTCTGATGAAAATGATCTGATACAGAAAAATGGATTGCATAAACAGAAAGTTCAGGAGATTCTAAGCAATTTGAAAAAAAGTTTCGCTGAAAAACGATCAAAATTGCTCAAGTTATGCTCAAATGAAGTTTGAAATGAAGCTGGACTTTGACTGATAAAAAATCTTGAAAAACAGTACAGTCACCTGATAAAAGTGGTACAGTTGTGAAGCTTTTCCTCCCAGCTTTCCAATGAGTCCTCGTTTGTGCGATTTGGCCTCCGTATGTGAAAGTTATGCAAGTTTGAAAAAAATAGCTTCCTTTGGCATGCAGGAGGTACGGGTGAACCTTGGCGGTTAAGAAAAGTGTAGAGGCGATTTACTGTTAATCATAAGTGATCTCCTCTTAGCTATATGCGAACCCTTGTAGATTAAATGCGATCTGGAAAAGCACTAGATGCGAGCAGTGTAGGCTTGTAAGCGATGCGAAAGATGCAGAGGCGATCACTGCGTGTCCAGAAGCGATCTCATATTCTAACACAGACGAACCCTTGAAGATCAAATGCGATCGAAAGAACACCAGATGTGAACTCTATACACTTATAAGTGATGCAAAAAATCTGAAAGCGACCAATTTTGGCCTACAAGCGACCTGTATCTGCAAAATGAAAGATGCAACAGAAACCCTAGTTCTGCAGAAGGCGATTACTGTCAGACCAAAAGCGATTAGGTTAAAGACAAAAGTGATTACTATTTAGATAAAAGTGATCAAAATATGAGCAAAAGTGATTAGTATTTGACTAAAAGCGATCAAAATATGTGAAAAAGTGATTACTATTAGCCCAAAAGCAATCTGGAAAGTTTCAGGAGACGGAATACAAATATTAACCATATGCGACCAAGTTTACCAGATGCTATCAGTTTTTGTTCAAAAGCGAGCACTGTTTGTTCAAAAGCGAACCAAATTTGACCATAAGCGACTGCTGTTTGCCCAAAGGCGAGCTGATTTAGCCCAGGCGACTGTTGTTTGATCAGAAGCGACCTGAATTACCAGAAGCACATTGTTGCAGTCCGATTGTTGTTTTCTTCACCAAACGCTCCATTTTTCATCAAATTTAGGCAAATTTGTACTCAAAGTTTATGGAAACGTCCTCCCGGACGCAATGGTGAGGTTATATTTGGGATAAGAGATCATCTACATACATTTTTAGCCAAATCTTTGCAAACTAGGGTTAGAAAAATGCAAATTTTTGCTACAAAAGCTTGCAAAAATGAAACATTGGCGCTCCAAGAGATCTAAACTTCATAAAAACAACTCAAACAAGAGGGTTAATCAGGGACGTGAGTCCCACCGGGCATGCCAAATGTATGTTAGGGTAAAATTGCAAATTAGGGTAAATATATAATCAGCAATGATAAAAACCCTAGCAATGCACAATGAAGCACAAGACAACATGAAAATTAAAATAACAAATGTAAATGCAAACTGATCTCCACGCTATGCTTGATTTATCTCCATTGCTCTTCTCCACCTCGCATGAGCATGCAAGATTTTGAAGGATTATTGTTGGAAGAATGTTGGGTGCTCATTTCTACAGCATAACATTAAGATGAAGATGACATGAGGATGATAGTTGAAGGATGCAAAGGCTCTAATGATATTTCGACAGAATAATGGTACTTGAAGCTCGATGCATGCTAATGGCTTGTGAGGGGTTTGGTTTATAGGAAAGGCTTGGTTCAAATGAATGGTTGAGATTAAAAAGCTAATTGATTGATGTGGACGGCTAGGATTGATTAGGTATTCCCACTCTTCAAGGGAGTTGTAGTCATTTGACAAGTGTCAAGGAGAATAGGGCTCATGTGTACATAAAAAGTACTACATATAAAAGATATTAAATAAAAGGCTGTAGTACCACTTATCTTTTTAAATGAAAGAAGCACACATGTCGGCTAAATGATAAGATAAATTAATTAAATAAATAAAATTTATTTAATTAATTGGAAAGTCGGCTTATAATGAAATGTGAGAACTTAATTCAAATAAAATATTTGAATTAGTTGGGATATGAGTTGGATATTAATTAAATAAATAAAATTTATTTAATTAATTGGATAGTGGGGAACTTAATTCAAATAAAATATTTGAATTAATTGGGATATGATGTGGAAATTAATTAAATAAATAAAATTTATTTAATTAATTGGCTAAGTAGGATAAGGATGGGATTAAGATGGGATTCTAATTAAATAAATAAAATTTATTTAATTATTTGGCTAATGGATTAGTGGGATTAAGAGTGGGATTAAGACAAAATGCTACATGATGTCTAAGTGATGTTTTTATCAAGGTGTTGCAAGACATGAACAAAGTTGGGACAATTTTGGGTGTCTACAGATGGTAGTCATGAATGATGGTAATTTGATACCCTACTAAGACCACAAGCTTAAGGTTTTAGTTTATAACATAAAACAATGCTCCTAAATGGATTATTGTAGCTTCTTACTATGACAACACAATCATGAAGGGTTGGGACAGTCATACTTGCCCTCTCAAATCCTAGCAATAATATTCAAATGATCTTTCAACATAAACCCCTAGGAGGCTTGACCTAAACCAAAGACACATCACACCCTTTTGCCAACCTTGGAGTGACAAAGTAGCCATTAAAACTCATAGTAACATGATGATATTATGGTCATAATCTCCTCATAGGATATGACAAAGCCAGTTTAATAAGATCCCTCTATGATTTTATGATGAAAAGATAAGTTTGATAAACCTTCAAAACATCATGGCATGCAAGAAAAATGAGAACATCAGTGATTTTGTTAAGAAATCAAGCATTTTCAAACAAGATTAGGGCTTTCAAAGATTTTGTTAAGAAATCAAGCATTCTCAAACAAGATTAAGGACTTGAACAATTAAGGATTAAACACATCATCATGGAAGACTTGTCAAAATGACTACACCAACATGATGAAATGAGATAATACCATTGAAATCTCCCCACACAAGCCAAGAAACTAGGTGAAAACATGAATACAACCTCAATCCAAAGAAGACCCTTCAAACAAACATAATGCCATAACCTATCAAGTGAATGAAAAATCATCAAATTGACTCCAAAGGACATATCATATCAAATTAAAGCATTAAAAGCATCACTCAACCAAGACTTAGTTTGACCAAACCAACTCACCAATCAAGATCCTCAGGAATATCCAAATGCATCAACAACCATGCCAATTAGTCACAAGCTCTATAATCAAACCAAGATGATTAACCAAGACCAAGGAGCACATATAATAGGCTAAAAACTAGAAAAGATAGGAAACTCATTGACCTAGGATGGTGTCTTTAAATGTACAACACTAGACACAATTAAAAATATTTGGCATGCATGTCAATGGGTAGTGGTCATATTTTAAGATTGTCGGCTTTGGAAACTACAAATTTTGAATTTCAAACTAGAGGGACAAGACTATACACTTGGTCAAGTCCAAAGGATGAGAGTAAATATCGTAAGGAACATCTAATGATCATGCTATGATATGAGGACTAAAATTTTATCAACGACAAGGGGATGGGTAGAAAACTAGTAATAGAAAAAGTAAGAATGCAAGAAGGGAGGCAAGATGGGATGTCAAACATATAGAAGATGAAATTAATGTAAGAAAAAATGTCAAAAATATAGAAGGTGAAATGAGGATATGTACTAGTTTATTGCTAGTTTTTAAAGCTTCCCTTTGCTTCAAGAATATATAACTCTCTACTAATAGTACCAACCATGAGAAGGTGGAAGCTTGATTGGTACCACTAATCTACATTAATAACACTAATAGAAATAAATAAATAGAAGAAAAGAAAATGTAATCAAATCACAAAACTTTAGAAGTGTACATAACATACCTTTGTGTCATTCCACTAATTCACTCTAATGAACCATGTGGATCTACTCTGCTCTTTATGGTGTCAAGTATTGCTTCATGGTCAGATTTGTGAACTTTCCACAAGTTTTTATTCAACGATCTACCCCCATATTTTATCAATTAAACATTTGATGCCACAACATGGTTAGAATAATGAAGAATTTTTTGATGTGTGTCAAAGTCCTTGAACAACTACACATTGGACTTCATTGGATACCTTCTAAGCCATGTTTCAGTAATGACCACCGATCCTATAAGATACTCAATGTTTTCTCAATCTATGACAAGGGTTGTCAATTTCTTTTTTTTGCCTCAACATGACATAAATAATAATTTGTTCCTTCATCATTATCCTCATCCGCAATAGCTACATAAACATGCCCTACATTAAATTACATAAAAAATATTAATTCAATAAATGATACAAAAATACTACATCATAATCTAAAATATACTAATTTTTATTTTAAGTAATGTGTCTATAATACCTGGTTCAACTAGATCTAAAATATGGTCAAAGTCAATTGTTGATTCCATCTGCATGAGTTGTAGTTCTCCTAGAAGTTGATACGTCTAAAGTGGGCTTAAAGTTTTAGCACACCATTCATCGACCCATTCTTTTGACTCACATTCATTCCAAGAAAATATGTACATGATGAACAAAAACACACCATCTTCCTTGAATGAATAGTCCATGAAGCTTCATTTGAGCTTTTAAAAGAGTGGAACTCACACAATCTTGTCGTTATACAACAATCTTCATATTTTGCAATGTTAGCTTCTTCTATCAACCAAAAAATCTACGAACTATAAACATACCTTCATTACCTAGAGCCATTGTAGAGCTACACCATTCAATGATGGATTTTGTATTTTCAACTTTGCACTATCTTTGTACTTCAACTCTTCTCATGCTAAGGCCCTTTTAATACATGCTCCAACATAATCATGTTCCCCTTTTCCATGCCCAGCCTCAAAGAAATTTCATATATGTTGAAAACCACTCAATATATGCATCATACTCAACTAATAGAACATATGTGAATCCTTAAATTATGATGCACAATTATCTTACCATATGATATGTTGACCAAACTATTGAAGTTGATAAACCAACCTCGCAGATCCCAATGAACACATGCAAGCAAATAACCTGTCACACAAAGAAGACCAAGAGGCACAATAATGGTGCTATGCAAACCTGAAGTAAAATGCATAAAGAATGAATAATTACAATAAGATCAATCCTTATAAAAGGAGATTGAAACCCTAAAAGTGAGAACCCTAGGATTAATAATAAATTATTAAAGTGCCTAAGTTTAGCTTAAGTGAAATAAAGTAAAGGTGACTTAATTAATTAATCAATATGATTAAATTAATTAAGTAATTAACCTATTGCTCTAACACCCCCCCTTAAGTTGAACTTAGGGAGAAGCTAAAAAACTAAGGACAAATGCGTGAAAGCAAAGATGGGTCCCGCCAACTCAGCCTGATGAGGTACCCATGTACAAAAGAGTCTCTCACAAATAAAGAAAAAGGAGAAAACCACGTGGGAAAAACCCCTCCCCAAAAGAGAGAACAAGCCTCCCTATAAGAGAGAGAGAGAAAGAGTGAAGGACTAAGAAGCCTCCACAAAAGATGTCCCAAAAGAATAGGAACATGAAGAAATCCACTGAAGCATAAAGAAGTTGTAAACACTGTCGAAGACTGACTACTATAGTGTTGAAAGAAGAACCTCCTCCAAAACAAGATGAAGATCAGGATCAAGAAGATAAGAATCTGCATGAGTGCCCCAATGACACTACTTGAATCAGATGGTAAACAAAGGCAAAACATCTGGAACTCGAAGATACAAATGGCACGGGTATCAAAAGTCTGAAGAACTGATCAAGTGAAAATAGAAGGTCGCCTCCACAAAAGTAATGCAAGAGTGTCCATATGGTATATGCTCCATCTCACTGAAATGCATGGGCAACCAGCCACTAATGTACTATTGCATCCACCTGGTACATAGGAACAAATACTAGATACATATAACTCACTCCAACATGAAACTAAGGAAGCATTAGCACCAACAGTAGAAACCCCCCATAATGTGGACAAGGGAGAGCCATGACAGGTACACTAAAACTGTGTGAAAGCAAGAAGTGCATGTAGAAGAAAAAAAACATCTAAATGTACAAACATGAAAGTACCAGCAAATAAAAGGGTGTACAAACCAAGGCACACACGCATGACAATGGTGTGATGGCAAAACAAAATGCAAACATCAAACCCCCCATGGCACTTTATATCATAGTGTGAGTACAATAAGACACAAAATTATGTCCAAGATCTCAAGAATACATGTACAATGCTAAGGCATTTTATTTCAGTGCATTTCCATATGAAAAGTGCATACAATGGAAGCTCACAATGTCATATGTGCCTTCCAAATGTGATAATTATGTAGGCTAAGACAATCAACTGATGAGGTCCACCATGATATTTGAGTTTTTCAAAATGTGTTTAAGGGAAGATTTTTCTGTTCTCTGATGTGTATATACAGAAAGCAAGAAAAAAAACACCCCCCACAACACAAAAAACCAAACCCCAATGCAAATCTGAAAGCTGGAAAGTGGAAAAAAGAAAAAATCACTTCAGACAATTCTTTGTGTACCTAGTAAAATTTTATGATGAAAAAATCTAAATATCTAGAAAGAGCATTGGAAGACCTTTCCGATGCCTATTTGTTTTTGAAAAATGGAGTCTGTATGCAAAAGTTATGCCCCAGGGAGCACAGAAATGAAGATCTAACTTTGACTGGCATTAAATACAAAAAAAAATGAAAAATCAGAAAAGAATACCTACACCACTAGATCGGGCTCAAAACCAACTTTCTGACAATATTTTGTTTTCAAAAATCTGAGTTCGGATGCAAAAGTTATGGCCAAAATACCAAAACTGCTCCAAAAAAGGTTTGGGGTGAAGCCTGGCAATTATGCTAGTTGCTAGCATTAACTGCTAGTGGCTAACTGACAGCGACATAGGTTAGCTCTATGTTTTTTTTTTTTTTTTTTTCTTAGATTTCATGCCATACCAGGCCATATGGCCCAGAAATGAAAAAATTGGCCACCCAGAGTCATTGTGTCCAATTTTGACGATTTGACAATTGATATTAGGGTTTTTGGGTGCTCTAAATGCGATGGTGAGGTCCATTTGGGCTGAAAATTCTCCAAAATTGCAGGTACCCTCTAGATCTGGAAACCCTCTAAAACTTCAAACCCTTGTAGATCAGGCACTGTATAAACAAAATTGACAAAACAAAGGTCAATCTTGACTATTTCAAACCTTCTAGACGTAATGGTAAGGTCCAAATTGACTCAAGATGCACTGAAATGTCTCTTTAAGGAAAGATCCCTCAAAAATGAATACGAAGCTACAGATCTAGAGCTCTAATACCATGTTGAAGTTGATAAACCAACCTCATAAATCCCAATGAACACCTGCAAGTAAATAACCTGTCACACAAAGGAGACCAAGAGGCACAATAATGGTGCTCTGTAACCCTGAAGCAAAATGCATAAAGAACGAATAATTACAATAAGATCAATCCTTATAAAAGGAGATCAAAACTCTATAAGTGAGAACCCTAGGATTAATGATAAATTATTAAAGTGCCTAAGTTTAGTTTAAGTGAAATAAAGTAAAGGTGACTTAATTAATTAATCAATATGACTAAATTAATTAAGCTATTACTCTAACACAAACATGATGTTCTTTCTACTCAAATGACCATAGAACATCTTAAAGCAACCTTACACAAACTCTATAAAATATGTGTGATCATCACTAATATAAAAATGATACTCCCTCAAAATATTTCTATCTTCCTCTATAATGTCAGGTGCATGAATGAATGTTATATGCACAAATATAGAAACATGAGTGGAGTTGTAGTACTATGATTGAACCTCATTCTATGGTTGTAGTGTATAATTCTCTTCAAAGTCTACAATTGACACAATCTTATGAAGAGGAAATGTGTCTTTGCATAACTTGAATTGCAAGTCCAACCATCAAGCTCTGTGTGTATGCCTTGCATACTCATAAATTATCTTTTTCTCAAAAAATAGGCATAATTACAGATACTGGTATTTCTTTACTCACCAATTCACACCTATTTGCTTCTTTACCATCTTTTAGACTTTATGCCACTATCTTATATTTCCCAAAAGTGTTACATCCCTAATTTTGGTTTTGTTTTTACTTTTTACTTTTACGTGGATAGAAGTGAATCTATGGATAAATATTGATGTTGGGTTAAATGTCATTGGAAAACATTGATTTTATTGAATATCAATAATGTGATTAAATGCAATGCATATGATGTAATGATTTAGTAATTTATGTTATGAGAATTTAATTTGTTATTCATAGGGTTTATGAATGGACTAACGATGGATTGATCATGATCTAGTAATTGCAAGTTATATGTAGGAAAATAGGTTTTTGATGACTCTCTGAGAAAGAGAGAGAGTATCTTGTGAGGAGAGGAGAATAGACCTTGGGTTATAAACAGTCATTTGCCAAATGAGTATAGTGTTCTTCAGTTAGTTAACTCTAGCGATAGAGGTAAGTCACATTTTAATGGTTAATTTGTGGATTGACTCGACAGGTTGTTGATGTCTTATATAATCCTTTTTGAGTTAGTTTTGCATCGATCTTGTCATTTTGTGAAAATGATGTTGTCAAAAAAGAATGTTAGTAATTTCCAACTAACATGATCTTTTATTAACCATGTCGTAAATGGTTTTGGTTTGCATCTTCGTGGCATAGTTGGTTAAATTGTTGACATGGTTATAGTTTTTAACATCGCATGTTTCATTCATGACAAAATGAAATCGACGAGAATCAGTGTGTGTTCGTGAAGGGGAGATGAACTCGACCCTATCATGATTATACATAAGTCTTACATCACATTATTATAACAATCCCAATTGAGGTTATTCATTTGATCTTAGACTATTATTATTATGTTTATTATTTTGGAAAAATTTGTTAGTCTGGGTTGCTTGTGGTTTTAAATGTTAACCACCTACTCTATTAGTGGAGTTGTCATCTTTTAACCAATTTCTACAAGTATTGTATATCCTTTTAGGGAGTCATTGGTGGTGTGTGGAGTGGCAATTAATACCACATTATCCTTTTAACTCCACATGCTCGAGCTAAGCGCCCATAAGCAAGATAAGTGGAGAGTCTAACGACTTAGGTGTAGTGGTTTAAACAAACTCTTAGTGATGACTTAATGTTAATCTTGAATCATGAATTTTTAGGTGTTGGCCTTTATGAGAGGATGTGATGTTTGATACTACGTATTCCCTCACGTCGGCATGCTCGAGTCCATAAGTTCTCTTAAGTAGAGTTTCCTCAAATTAAAAGGAAGTTGTTTCAACTATACCATAGTGGTGCCATAATGACTGTTAGTCATGGAGGATACGGAATGACTCATAGCTGATTCGTGTAGATGTTTTAAAGGGGATGACCCTTATAGAGTTGCATAAAAGAAGAGAATGGGGGAGAAAAAACAAGGAAGGAAATCTTGAAGCTAATAGCTATCAGGAAAGGTGAAGAGAGAATCATAAAGAGGAAAAAAGTAATGAGTGGAGGAGCAAACTAGAGGCTATGGTAGATGAGCACAATCAATATTAGAAGTTTCCAAAGCTTGTCTAACCAGGTTCTTTTCCTTTCGTGAAGTTCTGCAAAGACTTTACTATACTGGTTTTTAATGTTATTGTTATCTTTCAACTTTAAATTGCTACTTTATTCCTGTAAAGCCAATGTTTTTAGATGACAAAAGGCTGAATGTTGTTAAGACAAGTATATTTTGATATCCTTGGATAACGATTATCACTGTGTGTAGAGCCACTATTTTTGAATAGAAAGAATTACCCTTATCGATTATTTTGGCAGATGGTATAGCCCGATAGCATATTTAATGTACCTTTAGTATGATTGTTGAAGCCAAGAGTATATCTACTAATTATTATATACATGTTCTTAAACCTATATATGTTATAATTTGAAGACTCTATTCTTTATGTAATAGAAACATCTCCATTCTCATTATTTAATCAATGACCTTCCTAGAGACAGCGGATTCATTTCATAATCGCACTTGCATAAGGTTCTTTCATTAATTGAATTCATCAAATCTGTTAAGCTTGAGTTTAATATACTTGTACCATGACTAAGTCACCTCATGTTTGGAGAAATCATGTAGTGAATACTCTAGAACAACTAATGAAATTATAGATTGTTTGAGAAAAAAGGCACCAGATAATAAATAGTGAGTTTATGGCTACATTTGATTTATATTTTAGGTATGTGGAAAACAACTTAGACATTAAACCTAGGTTGGCTAAATTTTGAACTAGTCTTTGTATATTATTGTTATCAAATCAAATCTTAGTCAATAATCTAGACTCGATTGGAACCATAGGGTTTGTTATTATTAAGATTTCTTTTGGAAAGGGGAAAATAACCTTGTTGAAAAAGATTATACTTATTTTTTTATTTGAAATAATATTAAGGAATCAAGTTACATCAAGTAATCATAATTACTTTCTAAAATATCCAACATGTGACAAATTACAATACTATCATTTTGTCTTTTCAATTACAATAAGCTGAAATAGATAAAGTTTTACATAGTTTAAGTAACACAAGTCACATATATGATGGACATGTTGCATTTGAAATTCTGGTATCCTTATCGTAAGCCTCGGCATGTCTTCTTCTAGAGAGAGAGCATCTTCTAAGTGTTTTTCCTCCAACCACAGACTGGTAGTCTCCCACACACCTTCCAACTGGAAGTGGCCCTACCCTTCACAAAGAGTATAGACAAAATGTGACCAATGGTAATTTTCCATTTGAGTACTGGTGTTGTATCCTACATAACACTATCAATCATACAACCCTAGATACCCTCTAGCTAAGTATGATCATTCCAATAGGTTATGCAATCCAGATACGGTGAACCGATAATGCACACAGAGGCATGCATTACTTTGGCCAAAGATTCAATATAAATAGATATTCGCAATGAACGTAGTCATAATGTCCGTCCACCCTCAAACTTGACTTGGATACTATCATATTCCTACACTTTGACTTGGTCAACTATGTTTTACTATATAGTCTTATCAACTTCAATTTAGTCTTCCTAACTTAGACAGGTTTTTAAAAACAATTTTATTATTCCATATACCTTATGGATTAATTTTCTATACAAGGATACTCATTGCATCTTTGCAAAACCTGAGAGCCCAAAACTTATCGACACTTAAAGAACTTTAAGTAGATTTATAAACAACTAAGATGGTTACCTTACCCAGGTTAAGCATCATAGTCTAGGAAATTATTTTCTTTCTTACAAGTAAGAATAAATAAACATAGTTAGGGTACTTGTCCCTTCATTCACAATCTATATAATGATCACAAAGATTTAATATATATATATATATACATATATATATATTTACCCTATTTGGTCAAGTTAAGGTTTTGTCCTCCCTATCGGACCATCATAATGGAATAACAAACCTATAAAATCATAAAGGTACATTAAATATTATTAACCCAACCGGGTCTAAACTTAGGTTTAGTCAGATTCCCTATTTTTCATAAACATTTTATTTCAAGTTCGAAAAGGGGTTTTAAGTATCGATTATCCCCTAGTCTTCTTTTGACTAAAACAAAAAATTGTTTCAAACTTTCAAAACAAGACTATTTCTCATTTACAAGAAAACCTTAGTTAGAGCCAACCAAAAGGTTCCAATCAAGTCTATACATCGACTATGATCGATTTAATATCAAAAGGTGGATAAGTCATTTTTCACATTTGCTATCCATTATTAATCAATGTTGAAAGGTTACTCTTTCAACCATATTCTATGTAGTCAATGAACCTTGCTATCTAGTTGAGCAGTTCAAGGAAATTATAATATAAGTCCTTAAGCTTGACAAATGTTTAGACAATGTCTTATACACTAAATTTCTTTGAGCATAGTTTTATTTACCCTATTCCAACTCAATGTAATAATAAACATACTTATTATTGAAAGTAAAAATATCGTAAAAAAGAGATTAACCTCTAGTCATATTCCAACTACGAGGCCATTTAAATCTCACAAACATTGACTAGATTATAATATATGAGTATACTTCAGTTCAATAAAGCTAAAGGTTCAAGTTTAAAGTTCTCCTAAGTTTACTTTGAATTCCAAAAAGATGATGGACTAAATTCTGTTTTCTCTCCACATGTTTTCAATGTTTGAGTCTCAAGCTCTCTTACAAATAAGCTAAGTTGAAGCAACAATATACAAGTATTTTCATCCAAACTTGATGTAGTAAAACCATCTCACTTGATGCATCCTTAAAAAGACTTATTTTATATTTCCATCAATTTTAGTTTACTATCTAAGTTGTTCTACTTATATAAATATAACCAATGAAGTCATTGGAACAATATCAATATCTAAAACCTCTCGAGTAACTCAAAGACAATAATATATATTCCACTAGCTGTTTGGCATTACTCTGTTTGATTACTCAAAATAACATGATAACTCTATCACATAGTGAGTATAATAGTCTCGTGGCTTTACAAGAACATAAGAATGCAATATCAAAGAATCATAGGACTTGCAAAATCTATATCATTTGCTTGCACTATTCCATACTGGGATCTTCAGCATGAATGAGTAAAAAGGCGTAAATAATCTAAATAAATAGTGTCATACGTAATTGAATATGTATGAGCAAACGTCTATGTAACAACACAAGCACTTGTTGACATAAACATCCTTTAAATCACCGACTATAATAATAGTTCAGCCATGCATAAATATATATATATATATATATATATATATATATATATATGTTTAAGTTCTCTACCATAGATATAGAGTTTTCAACTCAGAACTCTCTCAAAGAAATAAATAAGACTACATATATTTCCTATATCAAATAAGACTTCATATTCTCCTAATGATATCTTACATCCTCAAAGAGGATGAACTTCTAATAAAGAAGAATTTCATTGCACTTGATATGTAAATGATGTCATAATGAAGACTAGGAAAGAAACTTGGCTCACACCTAAGTACCAATGCAGTTTCGGTGAGGATTAGCTTGTATACTAACATCTCAACTCATATCCTTCTATCGACCCAAGCTTAAACTCTCATTTGCTACCCCTCTATCTTTAACTATGACTAGAATACTTTCTTCTTATCCACAAATATCCTATATGTATTCCTCATGGCTCAAGACTCCACAGTTTGTGCCATCATGACATAACCAAACTCTCCCTCTATGATGACTAACCTTCGTTCTTTGTATCAGCTCTAGCTAAGTCAAGCAAATAGACTCACACTGATTATATTGTGACAACTTCACTAATATGTGTTTATTTTCTCTTGACTATGTTGATACTAATCTAATCCTTGCTAAAACAAACTTTTCCCTGAAAGACAACAAAACTCATTCTCCTCCTACTGGATGACCACCCCCTTCTCTCATGATTCTATGCCTATATCACCCTCCATCAACTTATCCTTAAGTTATTCCTGACTCCACTCAAAAGGTTGTTTAAGATAACCTCTCACTAGGCCGCAGATATTTCCACAAGTTTAGCCTTCAAATGCTCTTAGATCAAGAATGCAGAAGGTGGGGACGTGGGTAATTAAATACCACTCACTCAACAATCCATGATTCTCAAAGAGGAATTCAATGTTACCAAAAATTTGTTATAAATGGATGCTTCATCATGCAATGAGAGGGGGAATACATGGTATAAAACACCACTCCCTCTCATAAAGGTCGACACCTAAAAATCCACGACTCAAGATTAACATTATTTCATCACTAAGAGTTTGTTTAAATCACTACACCTAAGTCATTAGACTCTCCACTTATCTTTCTTACAGGTGCTTAACTCGAGCATGTGGAGTTAAAAGGATAATGTGGTATTAATTACCACTCCACACACCACCAACGACTCCCTAAAAGGATAAACAATACTTATAGAAATTGGTTAAAAGATGACAACTCCACTAATAGAGTAGGTGGTTAACATTTAAAACTAACAACCTTGACTAACAAAATATCCCAAAATAATAAACATAATAATAATAGTCTAAGATCAAATGAATAACCTCAATAGGGATTGTTATAATAATGTGACGTAAGACTTATGTATAAGCGTGATAGGGTTGAGTTCATCTCCCCTTCATGAACACACGCTGATTCTCATCGATTTTGTTTTGTCATGAACTAAACATGCGATGTAAAAACTATAATCATGTCAACAATTTAACCAACTATGCCATGAAGACGCAAACAAAAACTATTTACAACATGATCGACGAAAGATCATGTTAGTCGTAGATGACTAACGTTCTTTCTTGACAATGTTGTTTTCACAAAATGATAAGATTGATGCAAAACTAACTCAAAAAGGATTCTATAAGACATCGACAACCTATTGAGTCAATCCACAAATAACCATTAAAAAGTGACTTACCTCAATCGACTAGTTGTTAACTAACTGAAGAACCTATACTCATTTGGCAAATGACTGTTTATAACTCAATGTCTATTCTCATCTCCTCAGAATATACTCTCTCTTTCTCAGAGAGTCATCAAAAACTTATTTTCATGCATATAACTTGCAATCACTAGATCATGATCAGTGCATCATTAGTCCATTCATAAACCCTATGAATAACAAATCAAATTCTCATAACATAAATTGCTAAATCATTACATCATATGCATTGCATTTAATCACATTACTAATATTCAATAAAATCAATGTTTTCCAATGACATTTAACCCAACGCCAAAATATTTATCCATAGATCCACTTCTATCCACGTAAAAGTAAAAAGTAAAACAAATCCAAAATTAGGGATGTAACATATCTCTCCCCTAAAGATTCATCATCCTCAATGATTCAAAGTATCAAAATATAATTTAAAAACAAGTTTTTGTTTAACTACTAAAACCATGAAATAAATGAGGAAGTTTCTAGTAAATATCTGATTTTAGTCTTGTTTAAGATTTTGGATGTTACATATAGAGGTTCCTATGAGTAGATAGTCATTTCATAAGGTCTATGGTACAATGACAGTGTCTTGAGAATCTGTCTAAGTCAGAAAGACTAGATTTGAGTTAGACATGACTCTATTGTTAAACCAAGAATAGATTTAAACCTTGAAACAAGGAATAGAATGTTGGGGAGTCATAGACTCCATGTTGCAGTTGCAACAAGAGGTTCTTTTTGAAAGACTAACACCTAGAATGTTGATAACTATATTAAGGACCCACATGATCAAGGAAACAACTGATTAAGTCTTAAGTAAGTATCTATGTTGAAGAGTAATTTGGGAGACAAAATTGACTACTCCTATGTTTTGAAGATTGAATCTAGTAAACCAACTCAAGGGAATAGGTATACCAGGGGATGGAAAATTATAGTTCTTTATGTATGTTCAATTGAACTTATTTCAATGTCGATTGAATAAAAGACAAAATTTACCTAGTGTGGGGTATTCCTGATATGATATGTTCTAAGTTGGGTATGTTGGGAGATTTGAATCTCAACTCCACATGATTGTTGTATTTAAGATTATTGATATAGGTTTATTGACATGTATTTGAAGGATTAATATACATATGAGTCCGTACCCTGTCATAATGGAAAGTCAATAGACTTAAGTAAACTAGAAGGTTGAAAGCACTATGTTATCCTTACGACTCAAACCTATTTGGGTTGATATAATGAACTTAGTCAAAGACTAGTTGCAAAAAAAAAGTGTAAGTGTCCATTAAGGTGTTGTATAGATGAGGTTATACCTCGCATACTATCTATTTACATGCTAAGTGAAATGTGTGGTCGAACAATGCCAAGAGGTCTAGGGAAAACGAGAGGTATTTGTTCTTTTATTTTGTTATAATTATGTTATTATCTTTGGAAAAAAAGGATGATTGGTATTTCCATGTATTGGGTTAGAGAAGTTAAACCCTAGTATTAAAACTAGAAGGGTTTAGGAAACCTATAGCTCTTATGTCCGATATGACATTGTTTATATATATATATATTGGTTGATAGTAAAAGGACAAGAATACCATATTGGTTGATAGTGAAAGGTCGAGAAAACCATATTGGTCGACAGTGAAAGGTCAAGAAAACCATAGAGCAAGACAGGAAGAGTCTTAGTAGTACTTTATCAAATTTAAGTGATTCTATGATAGAGTCGAAACTTATTTTAATGCACCAAAGTTGTTTGATATTTGAGTCAGAAAGTAGAATGATAGAAGTTCATAGACCCTAGATATTGCAAGTATGCAAAGAGGGAATCTCTAAAAGGTTAGAAATAGCTATATATATATAGCGTGTATATTCTAGGTTAAGGAATATTTCTAAGTTAGATTGACCAGAATGGATTTACAGTACATACAATTTTGTGTCTAGACTTACCCAAAGAAAAAAGTTAAACTGTAGGATGAGACAGTCTTCAAGTCAAGTCAGAGGTGTGTGAACTCACAACCATGTTCATTGTGAACATCTATTTATATTGAATCTTTGGCCAAAGTAGTGCATCCGTCTCTACATGCATTAGTCAGTTCACTATGCTCTAGATTTTCATAACCATCCAGTAGTGTCATACTCAGTTAGAAGGAGTCTATAGTTGTATGACCGTGTTGGTTATGTAGGACACAACACTAGAAACTTAGATGGAAAAAACCTATTGGTTCCATATATCTATACTCTTCATGAAGGGTAGGGCCACTTCCAAGAAGGAAGGTGTGCGGGGGACCACCAGTCTATAGTTGGAGGTAAAGCAGTCGGATGATGCTCTCCCTCTATAGAAAATGACTCACCAAGGCTTGTAAAGATAGATATCAATATTTCAGATGCAGTGTACTCCATGTAATTGGTGCAGGAGCACCAAGGGTTTGGAGCCCATGTATATACCTTCACATTTTTGGTGTGATGTTTTTGATTTTCAAATAGGAAAGAGCGGGAACATGCATTCGGTTCAATAGAGTGGTGACCAACAGTGGCAGTGAGAGGAACCGGTGGTAAGGAGTCAACCAATGCATATGAGAAGACATCGGTGTGATCAGGTGTATCGGTAGACAGGACCAGAGTTCTGCCAAAGTAGTAAGTCTAGCTGATAGGTGCATAAGACATTGCGGGCCCCACCAATGACATGTCAAACTATACTCAAAGTGGATCCATCAAAGTGAGAGAGCTCATCGAGAGAAACGTTGGAAGTTATGCCAATCGACAGAGTCACACCAACAGTTTATGCATATCGGCGTGAGGTGCATATCAGGAGATGGAGAGAATGTTACACTAATGTAAGAAGTCTTACCGACAGCTAGTTAATGATAGGCACATCAGTGTGAGATATGACATCAGTAGAGAAGGTTGGAGTTTGGCTGAAGAGTAAAGTCACACCGACAGTTCAATGCTCATCGGAGTAAGTTGTATTATCGGCGAACAGAGGAAAAGTTACTCTGATGATACAAAGTCTGAGCGATGGATTCTATCCATCGGAGAGAGATGGCATGTCAGTGAAAGAAACTAAGAAGTGGCCAATAAGGGAGGTCAAGCCGATAGGAAAGTGAAATGAAGGATCGATGAGCGAAGAACCTGTTCCACCAATGATAACCGAACAGACAGGAAACCCTAACTGTTCAATAACAAAAAAAGGATGAAGAGTATAAGAACTATTTTTGGCTTTGTAGATCAGTTAGAGAGAAGGTGGAAAAACATGGAAGATTGAAGAACATACATTGAATGTAATAGAGAAACGTCTGATAATAGAAACATTGACAGCTTGAATCCATTTGTATATTGTCTATAGAGTACTTGTATAATCTAGTTTGCAGTAGAGTAGACAGTTTAATTTATGTTCTTTTGTTTCTGTTTGTACAAGATGTCTCTATCTTGATGCCCCTGCATTTTCCTTGTACAGTTATGGAGGGCCATCAAGCAGAGACCTTGTCTCTTTCGTTTCTATTTGTGTTAGTGATTGGATTGTCAATGGGAGACAATGAGAACTTGTCCTAGGCGAGCTCTGCTATAGCTTGGATAGGCATGCAAGTTGCAGTCTAAGAAGACAGGGGTGAAAAATAGAGTAGGGAGAATTGAGCACCAAGCAATCAAAACCCTGGACCTAGAGAGGAGGGTTGATAATGGGCTCAAGCAGGCTAGAAGCCTTGGAGATTGGGAATCTTGGAAGCAGTGAGGATAAGGAAGAGTACCTCACACCAAGAAAATAGAGTCTATATTGGAAACAACAGGAAAATAGCTCTTTCACCTCTGTAATAGATTGTGTAGGTTGGATTAGGCATGTTGGGAAGGAAATGTCTTTAAGCACTTGAATTGGTAGGGAGACTTGGGTTTGATTTAGGTCTTGAAGTGTTGGTTCAAGATAGGTTTTTGAAACCCATAGGCCTCCCCATCAAATTGGTATCAGAGCAAGTTAAAGATTTGGGCTATTCCTAGATTGGAATAGAAGAAGTTGTATGTCATTACCAAGTTCAAGTGAGTCTGTAGGTTCATCCAAGAAGATGGTGACTAATGCAGAATTGGCAAAGAAGGTTGATGATCAAGAAGAGGAGAATAGGCTCCTACAAGAAAGACTAGCTGAAATGGAAAGTAAGCTAGGTGCAATGATAATAAAGACTGAAGAAGTTAGTCTAAGAATGAAAGATTCTGAAGGTAAGGAAAAAGTGTGTCTATAGAAGATGAAGAGCCCACACCCGATCCTAAGATGGAAGAAGAACCTTTCTTGAAGGCTTTGAAATGCATGAGTGGCAAGTCATTGGAAGGAGTTCCTCTTTTTAGTGGAAAGATGGAACTTGATTTGGTTATGGAATGGATAGAAGGTATAGAAAATCACTTTGAATGTGATGGAGTGACTGAAGCACAAAAGGTGAAGGTGGCTAAATCTAGACTCAGAGAAGCTGCCTTGACATGGTGGAAATTTGTTCAAACAGAAAGAGAAAAAGAAGGCAAGAAACCTATAGCTTCTTGGAAAGGTATGGTGGCTAAAATCAAAGAAGTCTACATGCCTGGGGATTATGAAGTTTAGTTGCATGAGAAAAGACAAAATTTGAGACAAAGAGAATTAGATGTCAATGCATACACTGAGGAATTTTAAAAACTATGCTTTAGGTCTAAGGTTATGGAAGATGAAAATGTAAAGGTAGCAAGATACCTAAATGGTTTGAGGTGGAGTATTCAAGAGGAAATTAGCTTGTTTATCTCTACAACAGTACAACAAAGCTATCAGCTAGCACTCAAGGTAGAGGAGAAGGGCAAGAAGAAACAAGAATCAAATAGCAGATCAAGAGGAAGAGGTAGAGACAGCAGAGGAAGAGGAAGTTATAGTGGTAGTCACACTAATCGAAGACCCCAAGGAGAATCCAAACTCACAGAGCAGAGTGGGAAGACTAGTAGTAGAGGAAACTATAGAGGAAGGGGATCTAACAGAGGAAGATTAGGAGGATCAGGCAGAGGATCCTACTTTACCACTATGAAATGCTACAATTGTGGACAATTAGGCCATCCAACATATAGGTGTCCTGATAAGGGCACACCTTCTTCTCAAAGAGTTGATAAAAGAAATCATTATGTACAAGATGATGCTTCAAGTAGCAAATCACCTGAAGTCAGTCTATCCTCAGAAGTGGGAGAGAACATCATGGTAAGGAGAACCTTGATCAAAGAACCAGTGAAAGCTGAACCAAGCCAGAGGAGAGCATTATTTAGAATCAGATGCAAGATTATGAATAAGGTATGTCAAGTAATTATAGACTCAGGGTCTACTGATAATATAGTGTCTGATGAAGCAGTTAGGAAATTAAATTTGCAAAGAATACCTCATTCAAATCTATATAGAGTTACATGGTTAAATAAAGGTCAGCATGTGATAGTCAATGAGCAAACTTGGGTAGAGTTTGGTATAGGTGGATACAAAGACAAGGTACTCTGTGATATCCTACCTATGGATGCATGTCATCTACTATTGAGTAGACCATGGCAGTTTGACCGGAAGGCCATACATGATGGTGAGAAGAATGCATATTCTTTTCAAAAAGATGGTGTCACCTATAAAATTCAGTCATTGGAAGATGAAGAAGCAAATAAGACAAAAAGTCCTAGTGTCTTAATTGTGAGTGGTAAAGAGTTTTTGAACACTCTGAAGGAGGATGGTATTGGCTATGCTATCATAGTAAAGCCTAAGGAAGAGCAGAAAGACAAAAAGGTAGTGATCCCAAAAGAGGTACAAACTATACTGGAACAGTATAAGGACATAATTAGTGATGGAACATCAGCAACACTACCTCCAAAAAGAACTATAAGCCATCAGATAGATATGATCCCAGGGGCATCTTTGCCAAACAAAGCCCCTTACAAGATCACTCCAGAACAACATAAGGAGATAGCTAGACAAGTGCAAGAGTTACTTGACCAAGGATTGGTTAGAAAAAGCATAAGTCCTTGTGCAATGCCTACAGTGTTGGCACCAAAGAAAGGAGGAACATGGAGATTGTGCACAGACTCCAAAGCTATTAATAAGATCACCATAAGGTATTGGTTTCCAATTCCCAGAATTGAAGATCTTATGGACTGTTTAGGAGGAGCTAAGTATTTCACCAAGATAGACTTGAAAAGTGGTTACCACCAGATCAGAATCAAGGAAGGTGATGAGTGGAAAATAGCCTTCAAGACTACAGAAGAACTGTATGAATGGCTTGTTATGCCATTTGGTTTATCAAATGCTCCCAGCACATTCATGAGGCTCATGAATGAAGTCCTCAAGGACTATGTGGGTAAATTTGTAGTTGTTTATTTAGATGACATCTTGATTTTTAGTCAAACTAAAGAAGAGCATATTGAACATGTAAATACTATTTTGAAAAAGTTACATGATGAACAACTAACCATAAATTTGGAGAAGTGTGAATTTATGAAGCAGGAATTGGTATACCTTGGTTTTGTGTTGTCCAAAGGAGAATTAAAGATGGATAAGTCAAAGGAAGAAGCCATATTGAATTGGCCTACTCCCAGAGCAGCAACTGAGGTGAGAAGTTTTCATGGCTTAGCTCAGTTTTATAGAAAGTTCATAAGGAATTTCAGTGCTATTTGTGCACCCATGCTTGATATAATAAAAGGTGGAATGAAAACAAAGTTTCAATGGACATAAGCAGCTGATAAGAGTTTTGAGTTATTGAAGAAAGAAGTAGCCACACAGCAAGTGTTAGTGCTACCAAATTTTGATAAGTTATTCACTTTAGAATGTGATGCTAGTCATGTTGCAGTAGGTGCAGTACTCAACCAAGAGAATAGGCCAGTAGCCTTTTTCAGTGAGAGGCTGAATGAAGCAAAGAGCAGATACTCTTCATATGACTTGGAGCTCTATGCTCTAGTCCAAGCACTTAGAAAATGGAGACATTATCTCCTACCGAAGGAATTTATTGTATATACAGACAATCAAGCTTTGAGTTTTCTGAACTCACAAGATAAGTTGAGCCATAGACATGTCAAGTCGATGGAGTATTTATAGTCCTACACATTCACCATTAAGCATAAGAAGGGAGAACTCAACAAGGTAGCAGATGCCTTAAGCAGGAGGTTGCTTACAGTACAAGAGATGCATTTAAGAAGCATAGGGATGGAAGAGTTCACAGCCCTCTACAAAGAGGATGACGATTTTGTTGAAGTATACAAGGTCTGTCAAGACTTTGAAAATCACTTTCATAGTGAGTTTGCAGATTACACATTGCAGCAAGGATTGTTGTTCAAAGGTGGACAGTTGTGTGTACCAAAAGGATCCATGAGGGAAAATCTCATACAGGAGAAGCATAATGGCAGTTTGAGTGGACATTTTGGTCAGAATAAAATATTGGAGTTAGTCCAGAGGTTCTACTATTGGCCGAAGATGCACAAAGACATCAGAAAGTATGTGGAGCAGTGTATCATTAGTCAAAAGGCTAAGGGAACTTCTTCAAATGCTGGACTATATCAACCATTACCCATACCTTCCAGACCATGGGATTGTGTAAGTATGGATTTTGTAGTTGGTCTACCAAAGACTAAGACTGGTTTTGATAGTATTTTTGTAGTTGTTGATAGATTCAGCAAGATGAGTCATTTCATTCCCTGTAAGGTGACTCATGATACCAGTCATATAGCTCATTTGTTTTTCAAAGAGGTCATAAGGATTGATGGACTTCTAGCAAGCATTGTGTCTAATAGAGATGCTAAGTTTATGGGACACTTCTGGAAAACTTTATGGCAGAGGGTAGGAACAAATCTGTCTTTTGGATCAGCATATCATCCACAGACAGATGGCCAAATAGAAGTGGTGAACAGGACATTGGGCAACCTGTTAAGGTGTTTGACAAAAGAATATGGATAGAGTTGGGATCAGGTTATTTATCAGGTAGAATTTGCCTATAATGACAGTGTGAATAGGACTACTGGAAAAAGTCCATTTGAGATAGTGTATGGAATGCATCCTAGAGGTGTATATGAACTCTGAGATCTTGGAGACATGGAACATAGAAGTGGTCATGCAGAGGATTTTGCACAGTCTATGAAGGAGATTCATGACCAAGTGAAGCAGCAATTGATGGAAAACACCCTAAAGATCAAAGATAGGGTAGATGCACACAAGAAGGATATTTAATTTGCAGTTGGTGATTTAGTCATGGTTCATTTGAACAAAGCCAGATTGCAGAAAGGGATGCCAACCAAATTATAGATGAGACAGATTAGTCCTTGCAGAATTCTGAACAAGTATGGCAACAATGCTTATAGGATTGATTTACTAGCAGACTTGGCAATTTCACCAGTGTTCAATGTTCAGGACCTAGTACCTTATAAAGGTCCTCATCTAGTAGCAAGGGGATCTAGTTCAGAAGCTACACAGACCGTAAGTGATGTGACCTTGCCTCCAAAAACCCAACCACAGGCTGAGAAAATTTTGGATTCTCGCATGTAGAAACAAACCAGACATGGTGTATATATGGAGCATCTGATCAAGTGGAAACAGTTGCCTAAAGCAGAGGCTACTTGGGTTGCAAAGTCAGAGTTCAAGAAACGGGGCATTGATTTTTCCTTGTTGTCACCGGAGGTGACTTGACTTCTTCTGCGCAGGGGGAGTATGGTGCACGAGTACCAAGGGTTTGGAGCCCATGTATATACCTTCACATTTTTGGTGTGATGTTTTTGATTTTCAAATAGGAAAGAGCGGGAACATGCATTCAGTTCAATAGAGTGGTGACCGACAGTGGCGGTGAGAGGAACCAGCAATAAGGAGTCAACCAATGCATATGAGAAGACATCGGTGTGATCGGGTGTATCGGTAGACAGGACTGGAGTTCCGTCGAAGTAGTAAGTCTGGCTGATAGGTGCATAAGACATTGCGGGCCCCACTGATGACATGTCAAACTATGTATACTCAAAGTGGATCCATCGAAGTGAGAGAGCTCATCGAGAGAAACGTTGGAATTTATGCCGATTGAGGGAGTCATGCCAACAGTTCATGCATATCGGCATGAGGTGCATATCAGGAGATGGAGAGAATGTTAGGCCGATGTAAGAAGTCTTACCGATGGCTAGTTAATGATAGGCACATCGGTGTGAGATATGACATCGGTAGAGAAGGTTGGAGTTTGGCCGAAGAGTAAAGTCGCGCCGACGGTTCAATGCTCATCGGAGTAAGTTGTATTATCGGTGAACAGAGGAAAAGTTACTCTGATGATACAAAGTCTGAGTGATGGATTCTATCCATCGGAGAGAGATGGCATGTCAGTGAAAGAAACTAAGAAGTGGCCGATAAGGGAGGTCAAGCTGATAGGAAAGTGAAATGAAGGATTGGTGAATGAAGAACCTGTTCCACTGATGATAACCGAACAGATAGGAAACCCTAATCGTCTGATAACAGAAAAAGGACGAAGAGTATAAGAACTATTTTTGGCTTTGTAGATCAGTTAGAGAGAAGGTCGAAAAACATGGAAGATTGAAGAACATACATTGAATGTAATAGAGAAACTTCTGATAATAGAAACATTGACAGTTTGAATCCATTTGTATATTGTCTGTAGAGTACTTGTATAATCTAGTTTGCAGTAGAGTAGACAGTTTAATTTATGTTCTTTTGTTTCTATTTGTACAAGATGTCTCTATCTTGATGCCCCTGCATTTTCCTTGTACAGTCATGGAGGGCCATCAAGCAGAGACCTTGTCTCTTTTGTTTCTGTTTGTGTTAGTGATTGGATTGTCAATGGGAGACAATAAGAACTTGTCCTAGGCAAGCTCTACTATAGCCCGGCTAGGCATGCAAGTTGTAGTCTAAGAAGACAGGGGTGAAAAACAAAGTAGGGAGAATTGAGCACCAAGCAATCAGAACCCTAGACCCAGAGAGGAGGGCTGATAACAGGCTCAAAAAGGCTAGAAGCCTTGGAGATTGGGAATATTGGAAGCAGTGAGGATAAGGAAGAGTACCTCACACCAAGAAAGTAGAGTCTATACTGGAAACAACAGGCAAATAGGTCTTTCACCTCTATAATAGATTGTGTAGGTTGGATTAGGCATGTTGGGAAGGAAATGTCTTTAAGCACTTGAATTGGTAGGGAGACTTGGGTCTGATTTAGGTCTTGAAGTGTTGGTTTAAGATAGGTTTTTGAAACCCATAGGCCTCCCCATCAGTTATGACTTATGACAGTCAAATTTATGAGCTAAAACTATTTTTTATGCCAAGTGTAGTTTATGTATTGTAAATGAAAAGTGAAAGGATTTCACTATGATACTATCTTCGACTATGTTATGATTTGAAGGTTGAAATTATATAGAAAGTTGTACTTTATTTCTTGTGATTATGCAAATGATATTTAGTTAAAAAAAATTATCACTCATGCTTACCATGATTATTTACTTTCTTGTAAATTCTTAAGTTTCTTCGAGTAATATGAGAAGACATGTTGGATATGGTATTAGAGCCAAGTTTTGATCTTGGGACCTATGGGTTGTGGGCCCACCATGCTTCCATTGCACAACTCTGATACCATATGGAACAAACAAAATTATTAAACAAGACTAAACACAAATATTTACCATGAGATAAAATACATAAGGTGAAAAAGATAGAATTTATTTTTTTTATTTAACTTGAAATCAAATTACAATAGTTTACATAATTTATTTTCTGAAATATACATGATATAATATACAAAGACAACATTTTGTCCTTTCAATTACAAACATCTGTAATAAATAATGTTTTACATAGTCTTAAGATTCACAAGTCACATAACCCAAAGGTATACTGCATCTGGAATTCTGACATACTTATCGCAATCCTTGGCATGTCTTCTGCTAGAGAGAGGGAGAGAGAGAGCATCTTCCCAGTGGTTTTCCTCCAACCACAAACCGGCGGTCTCCCACACATCTTCCAATTGGAAGTGGCGCTACCCTTCATGAAGAGTATAGACCAAAGGTGACCAATGGTAATTTGCCATCTGAGTACTGGTGTTGTATCCTACATAACACTATCGATCATACAACCCTAGATACCCTCTAGCTAAGTATGATCTTTCCAATAGGTTATGCAATCCAGATACGGTGAACCGACAATGCACATAGAGACATATGCATTACTTTGGCCAAAGATTCAATATGAATAAATGTTTGTAATAAATGCAGTTGTTATGTCCACCCTCCCCAACTTGACTTGGATACTATCATAATCCTACAGTTTGACTTGGTCAACTATGTTTAACTATATAGTCTTGAAAACTTTAATTTAGTCTTCTCGACTTAGACAGGTTATCAAAACATTGTCATTGTTCCATAGACGTTATGGATTATCTTTCTATACAAGGATTCTCTTTGCATCTTTGCAATACCTAATATCCAAAACTTAACAGCACTCAAGAACTTAAGTCGATATATAACAACTAAGATGGTTACCTTACCAAGGTTAAGCATTATTGGTTAGGAAAATATTTCCTTTCTAACTAGTAAGAATAAACAATCAAAGTTAGGGTACTTACCCCTTCATTGTCGATCTATTTAATGATCACGAAGGTTTAGTATATAAAATTACCCTACTAGGTCAATTTTAGGTTTTGTCCTCCCTATTCCACCATAATGGAATAACAAACATATATATACATAAAGTAGTAATTTAATAAGAAAAAGGGTTAACCTCTTGGTCTACAAGGCCATTCTAACTTTCATTGTTGCCTTGTATTGGAATCGCTGCTCCTTCTAATCTCATTGCATTTCTTACAAGTATCATCACTGCCATTATATATATTAATATAAGTCTCTTATTAATTTATTCATCTCTTAACCATTTGCTGATGAAGGTCAACCAGCATACATGTTTCTCTTTATATAATTCAGCTAACAATAATAACTCTTAATATTATTGCTTTGATCGGTTATAAAGGAGGTGGAAAGCATGTACATCGGCCCAAACAAACAAGTTTAAATCTTTAATTTAAACTTCATCACCCATTGAGGAGAGTCAGCCCACTTAACATCAATTAAACTTTATCTTAATCCTCCTCATTTCCACGCTTTCATATGGGAGTCGTCCATCATCAGTTATATGTAGATTTAACTTTGACTTTGCATAGTATGGAGCACCGGTCAAGGGAGAAGTCAGCCAGATGTATAGTGGACATTAATTCAATCCTCTATGGATTCTCATTCTATTTTGCATTCTTCATAAAGGTGCTCTACTTCAAAACACTCTCTCCAAGCAAGGAACATCTCCACTATTACTATCTCCCCATGTGGTATTATTATATCATCTTTGGCAGTGTCTTTATCAAAATCTCTATTGCTATAATACCTTTTTGTCAATTATTCTTTGGCTGATGTAACTAGAGTATAAATCATTGTCATACCAATATTCTCCAAGGCCTCTTGCTCAAGCTTTTCTTTCAACAATCTCAAGTCATTAGTTCTCGTGGTTTGCAAGATTACATTAAGTTACTGACTCCATAATCTATGTGAGGTCTAGAATGCTTTGACGATCATCACATGGTTCATCATGTCTTCCAATAATATGTCTTTTGACATCAATGACAACAAACTTAAACAATGAATTCCTCTTTACATGACTTTGACATCAATGACAACATTTGCAAGAGTAAAGTGGTCAATCATGCTTTGGAATTGGGTTTCCTTTCATCACTTGATATCTGTTATTTGTAATCATTGAGCCAAGGATTAAAATTCAAAGTAGTTGGCCTTGTGTTTGATCCTTCTTGTTTTATAGGTTCCTTGATTGCACTTTAATGATTTGTAGGGCTTGAAATTGGCAAGGAGAGTTGTGGCCATCAATCTTATTTGATCCAATGATACGCACAATCACAAACATGGTCTAGTGTCAATATTGAGGTGTCCCAGCCATTCAATCATCATTAATCCTACAGTTTGCATAGCCTCTAAGTGGCCCTTGAATTATGTTAGGGAACTCTTGTGCTATTGGTCGACTGAGTTTGACTCATTGTTGTGGTGGGCCCCATATTTTTGGATGCTTGACCATGTATATGTCAACAATGAAAGCACCAGCCTTCATACATGGCAGTCTTGAGCAACTTGCAAGAGTCATTAGTATTTTATGCTCTTGTGTGGCACCAACCATCTGATTAGAATTTAATCTAATGGCTTGCATAGTCGTATGAATTCCTTTTGTTGTTTTTTAGAATAATGTTGTGTTATTCCCCTAGTAATCCAAGAAAGTGATGGTGGGCCCTCTCCCATTAGTTCTCTAATGTTACATCCCTAATTTTGGCTTTATTTTTATGTTTTACTTTTATGTGAATAGAAGTGAATCTATGGATAAATAATTTGACATTGGGTTAAATGTCATTAGAAAATATTGATTTTATTGAATATCAGTTATGTGATTAAATGCAATGCATATGATGTAATGATTTAGCAAATTATGTTATGAGAATTTGATTTGTTATTCATAAGGTTTATGAATGGACTAATGATACACTGATCATGATCTAGTGATTGCAAGTATATGTAGGAAAATAGGTTTTTTATGACTGAGAAAGAGAAAGACTATCTTCTGAGGAGAGGAGAATAGACCTTCAGTTATAAATGGTCATTTGCCAAATGAGTATAGTGTTCTTAAGTTAGTTAACTCTAGTCAATTGAGGTAAGTCACATTTTAATGGTTAATTTGTTGATCGACTTGACAGGTTGTCGATGTCTTATAGAATCCTATTTGAGTTAGTTTTGCATCGATCTTGTTATTTTGTGAAAACAATGTTGTCGAGAAAGAACGTTAGTCATCTGCGACTAACGTGACCTGTCGTCGATCATGTCGTAAATAGTTTTCATTTGTGTCTTCAAGGCGTAGTTGGTTAAATTGTTGGCATGATTATAGTTTTTAATCGTCACATGTTTCATTCATGGCAAAACAAAATCAACAAGAAATAGCATGTTTTCATGAAGGGGAGATGAACTCGACCCTATCACGTTTTATGTAAGTCATTCATCACATTATTATATTACTCTCTATTGAAGTTAAATATATATAGTCTAAGACTATTATTCTTTTGATTATTGATTTTTTTGGAAAATTTGTTTGACGGGAATTACTTGTGGTTCTAAATGTTAACCACCTACTCTATTAGATGAAAGTACCTATTTACTATTGCTTTGACTTAGCTTATTTGTAAGAGAGAGACTCAGACATTGAAGACATGTGGAGAGAAAATGGAATTTAGTCCATCATATTTTTGGAATTCAAAGTAAACTTAGGCAAAGTTTAAACTTGAACCTTTAGCTTTATTGAACTGAAGTATACTCATATATTATAATCTAGTCAAGGTTTGTGAGATTTAAATGACCTCGTAATCAGAATACGACTAGAAGTTAATCTCTTTTTACAATATTCTTACTTTCAAGAATAAGAATGTTTATTATTCCATTGAGTTGGAATAGGGTAAATAAACCTATGCTCAAAGAAATTTAGTGTATAAGACATTGTCTAAACATTTGTCAAGCTTAAGGACTTATATTATAATTTCCTTGAACTTCTCAACTAGATAGCAAGGTTCATTGACTACATAGAATATGGTTGAAAGAGTAACCTTTTGACATTGATTAATAATGGATATAAAACTTGAAAAAAGACTTATCCACCTTTTGGTATTAAATCAGTCATAGTCGATGTATAAACTTTATTGTAACCTTTTGGTTGGCTCTAGCTAAGGTTTTCTTGTAAATGAGAAATGGTCTTGTTTAGAAAGTTTGAAATGACTTTTTGTTTTAGTTGAAAGAAGACTAGGGGATAATCGATACTTAAAACCCCTTTTTGAACTTGAAATAGAATGTTTTAGTCGAAAGATGCAATGAGTATCCTTGTATAGAAAATTAATCCATAAGGTATATGGAATAATAACAATGTTTTTGAAAACCTGTCTAAGTCGGGAAGACTAAATTCAAGTTGATAAGACTATATAGAAAAACATAGTTGACCAAGTCAAACTGTAGGAATATGATAGTATCCAAGTCAAGTTGGAGGGTGGGTGGACATTAGGACTACATTCATTACGAATGTCTATTTATATTGAATCGTTGGCCAAAGTAATGCATTTGTCTCTGTGTGCATTGTCGATTCACCGTATCTGGATTGCATAACCTATTGGAATGATCATACTTAACTAGAGGGTATCTAGGGTTGTATGATCAATAGTGTTATGTAGGATACAACACCAGTACTCGGATGGTAAATTACCATTGGTCACCTTTTTTCTATACTCTTTGTGAAGGGTAGGACCACTTCCAGTTGGAAGGTGTATGGGAGACCGTCAATCTGTGATTGAAGGAAAAACACTCAGAAGATGCTCTCTCTCTAGTAGAAGACATGCCAAGGCTTGCAATAAGGATGTTAGAATTCTAGATGTAGCATGTCCATATGTGACTTGTGTCACTTAAACTATGTAAAACTTTATCTATTTCAGCTTATTGTAATTGAAAAGATGGAATGATAATATTGTAATTTGTCACATGTTGGATATTTCAGAAAGTAATTATGATTACTTGATGTAACTTGATTCATTAGTATTATTTCAAATAAAAAAAGAAGTATAATCTTTTTCACCTTATGTGTTTTTATCTCATAGTAAATATTTGATCTAGTCTTGTTGGAGAATTTGGTTCTTACAAAAAGTTACTAATTCATTTCCATTTGCATGTGTATTCTCCATGTGTACACAATTTCTCAAATGTTGCAAACCACCACAACTATCACATGTTCCATCCAAACATGATTTCTTATAAAACATTTCTCCATCTACTCTTTCACAAAAAATACTTGAATTGAAATCTCTTTCTGATTTAGGTGGAGCTTCTATCATACACTCCTGCAAAATATTGTTACTATGTAAAGATACACATATTTATCAATAAACATCATAATACATAGAAAATTCCATGTGAACTCTACAACAACAAGTTGTGCATGTGTGATTTATTTTGACGTAAAATGTTTTTACATTTCAAAATACCTTTGACTAATTTGAATTTGAGGATAACTCTCTACAAATTTAGAAAAAAATTGTGTTTGAGTCATATCTAAAAAATGCTTTGGATTTGGCTCATAGTTTTGACAACCAATTCTCATTTTTACAACATCCCTTTGATTAGGAGACACTCTTGTGTTATTTCTCCAAAAATCCTCAATTAGGGATTTTAAGGCTTCAACTATGGCTTTATCTTTTCATGGGAGTCTACCAAAAAATGCCCATATTTCATTGCTATTCAAGTCTTCAACTCTTTCATGCCTCCCAATAGCTTTCATCAATTTTTTTCTACTTATCTTTAGTGCTTGACTTGTTTTTCTTATGAAGCGAGATTTTTTTGTTAAATTTCTCACAATAATTGATGTAATGATAGGTTGATGCTCTTAGGCCGAGAATCTTCATGATTGGCCTAAACTTAAGGTTTTTCATCATCTCAACAAATAATTGACATCTTTCAGTTTCACTTATGTTTTCAAAAAACATATTTCATATCTTATTCACATTTCTTCTACAAGTACGTTTAGGAATCTTATCACCCATTCATTTTAGAATATTCTCATCAATTTCAATCAAAAACTTAGGCTTTTTACATAAAATTCTAGGAGGTGTTCTCAATGGAAAACTTGAATCATTAGACACAATTTTCTCATTCAACACTTGATCAATAGGTGTAACATCTATATTCGCATTTGCAAATGCATCATCAATTTCAATTGGTGATTGAACATTTTCTACAATATCAATTTGATATGGCAAAGATAGCATACCTTCAACTCTCGCATTCAATTTCTTACTTGTACAAAGTTTTTGCATTTGTTCCCTTTGTTTCTCCAAATTCTTCTCTGATGGATGCTTCATGATCCAACTCAATTGGAAAATATGGCCGATCTTCATTTCTGGACTTCAGTTTCTTATTTTCATGAAGTTGCCTCATTCGTTCTCTTTTCTTTGTATTCTCAAATTCACGCTCCTCCAATGTTTGATTTTTTGGTCATTTCCTTGGCATGGTGTTAAATTCTATATCAATCTAAAATAATTGTCACAAGAACACAAAAATATTTGATAATTTATCAAATTATAATACAAAACATGCACAACTAGAATGTTTTTTGTCAATGTAACAAAAACTAGTTACTTTGTTCAATCAAGTGTTGCAATTCCTCAAAACATGTAAACAATGATTTGCAATATCAAATTTGATTTAAAATTATGTAATTGAAATCTTCTATATCAATACAAGAACAAAAAATGAACTAGTTTTTTCAACCAATCATTAGAGAACCTCAAAAGCATAAAAAGTGTCTTTGCATGTCAAAAAAATCATAGAACAGAGGAATAAAACAAAGAATATGGGCCAAGAATCACATGATATGCCTTTTCGCATTTCTTAAAGCTTTTGGTCTGCTCTCTCGCAAACTCTCTTTCTCTCTCCCCAACTAAAATCCTACTGTAAAATGTGTTGCAAATATGTGCCTAATTGGTGTTGTCATTGATGTCAACATATCCTTCTTGTCATTAGTGTTAACTGTATCTTGTTTAGAAGACTTGTATGTTGAGGATATTGAGAAAATTAGCCTCTCCAGAAGAAACAAATGAGTTACATATCTCTCTGCTAGAGACAGTGAAGACAGTGCAGTTCAGTGAAGTAGATTGCTCCGCATTCCTAGTAAGATGAAGATCAAAGTCTGCGGATTAAAGGGTTTGTAGAGTATGATCTGAAGTTGCTCCAGTCAAGATTTCAGAGGTCTACATGGAGAATTGGTGAAGTTATGGCCATCTGAGAGGAACCAGGTTTTGTAGTTGTTTAGAGGTGACAAAGTGACAAATATCTGATCCAGATTGATCCACATTGGAATACTATGATATGTGGATCTAGGGGTGTGTTTGGGATGTTGGTGTGTGTCCTCAACTCAAGAAGTTTGTGGTTTGGAGGTCCACAAGCAATCTTTCTAGTGTGACAGTCATGACAATTGGTGTTCTTGAGTTCCCGAATGAAGGTGCAAGTGTTTCTAGTGATCGAAGGTGGTGCAATTGTTCTTGTTAATTTCATTGTGCTTGTGGTGGTCTCTGAATCGAGTTCCTATTGTGTTGGTGGTCTGCATTGAGGATTGAGCTCGTGGTTGAAGATTTATCCTTGGGTGTTGATGTTCTTTCCAGTCTTGGATGACCGGATGCTTTGTGCATGTTACAGATGATCTAAGAGAGATTCTATGAAGTGTGGCATGTTGTTTGAAGAAGATTTAAGTCCCAGCTATGTTTGGTTGTATTCACATTAAGTTAGATGTTTGTAGTGCTGACCTTGATGTTTATTCCAAGGTTGAGGAAGCATATAAATATGTGTGGTTGAGTTGTGGAAAATTATCCTTGTGTGAAAATGAAAATATCCCAAGAAAGGAAGAAAGGCAAAGCAGAGAAGAGCAAGAGCAGAAGAGGAAGAGTAGTAAAGGATGAGGAGATAGCAAAGAAGTGTTTGGTGGCAGAATAGAAGTATTGTGCGCTTAAATGGAACTGACCTTGGCATGAAGAAGATGTTGTTTTCCAGTTCAATCTTTCTATGATAAATTTATAAATGTTTTTGTAGGCAGTGAGCCTCTTTTGAGTAGTGAGCTCTAGGCAGTGCACCCGAAGGCAAGTACCTTCCCATTTTCTATTCTTTTAACAGAGAATAAATCTTGTGGGTTAACCCCCACCATGGTGTTTCCCTTAACCAGGTTTCCACGTAAAAATCTTGGTGTCATATGTGTTGATTATGTTTCTGCTTATGTGTTGTTGATTTATGCTTTCATGGTTATATCATTAATCTTTTAATAAGTGTGGAAGAAGATTAGATACAACAAAAGATAAAGTTTTTGAGATAACTAATTCACCCCCCCTCTCATTTATCTGCCCTTATTTCAACAAAATGTATATAGAAGGTGAAACTAAGGTAAGGAAAATGTCAAACATATGTCTCTCTCTTCCTCTCTCCCTATGTCTCTCTTCCTCTCTCCTCGAGTATCTCTCTCTTTCACTGAGCCTCTTTCTCTCTCTCTCCCTAAGGATATGGTAGATCCATAGAAGATGAAATGAGGATAACCAATCTATATAGTTTGTCCAATTAAATCTAAGTGTGCTTTACATTCCTCATTTCCCCTATGTGTTTATAATATGTCATTGATTTTCCATGCTATGTTAGTTATACTTATAATTTGCACCATGACTAACTTGGTTGAGGGGGAACTATAGAACTCCTTGACATATGACCAAGCATCTTCAATTATTGGAGAGAGGGTGGTCTCCACCATATCAATCTCTTTCTTCACCATATCACTTAGATTCTACACCATATGGTCAAGCAACAAGATAGAGATAAAGCAAAAAGGTATTAATATTGTCAAGAAACAAAGAGAGAGGGGGAGAGGGAGAGATAGAGATAGAGAGAGGGGAAAGAGAGGGAGAGGGAGAGAAAAAGATTGAGATAGAGAGAGATAGGAATAAGGGGGGATATATCTAGATAGAAGGAGGGAGAGATGGGGGAGAGGGAAAATAGAGAGACAGGGATAGAGAAGGAGAGATAGAGAGGGGGAGATATATATATATATACAGAGAGAGAGATGGAGGAGATGGGAGATAGAGATATAGGGATAGAGAGGGAGAGATATAGAGGGGGATAGAGAGAGAGGGAGAGAGTGGGGAGAGGGGAGATAGAGACATATGGATAGAGAAGGAGAGATGGGGAGGGGAAAGAGACAGGTGAGAGAGAGATAGGGGGAAGATTGAGAGATATAAAGAGAGGGAGAGATGGAGAGAGGGAGAGAGGGAGAGATAGAGAGAGATAAAGGGGGGGAGAGATGGGGATATAGAGTGAGAGATAGATAGAGGGAGAGCTAGATAGATATAGAGAGATGTGGAGAGAGAGAGAGAGAGATGGAGAGGGGTGTTGGGATAAGTTGCCATTAACTTGCAATCCTAACCAATTCATGTATCTCCAAAGTTCTTGGAATCTGTTCACCAACACATTAAGACTTTGAGAGATTAATTACATCACTTTGACTTTTGCAATTAAGTTCTAAATGGATAATGTCAAACTTGGGTGCCCACTTTGAGATGGGAGCCATGAAGAGTTTGTTGACTTCTCCTAAGTCTATTTTAAGAGTTTGATAACTCCTAGTAAGTGGGATTTAAACTTGGGTGTTCCCTTTTCATGGGGACTTATATTTAAACTTGGAGTTGTGCTTTTTTATGTACATGAGTGGATAATGTTGAGACACCGTGCATGGATATAATGTTGGAGTTAACTACAATGTTAGAGATGCATGAATTGGATATTGCTTGCATGTGGTCAGAATAGCTTGCATGGACTTGCATGTAGCTTGCATGTTGTTGCATGTTTCTTGCATGTACTTGCATGTTGTTGCATATCACTTGCATGTGCTTGCATGTTGTTGCATGTCATTCCTATGGACTTGTATGACCTTGCATGTAGTTGCATGTCAATTTTGTGAGATTACTTACAGAACACTCCAACTCCAAAAACTTGTAGGATGGTACATCTTAGTGATTCAGGAAATGGGTATCAGTTGCATGTTGTTGAAAATGCTTGCATGTTAGTTGCATGTCAGTTTTAAAATATTACTTGCAGGACACTCCAACTCCTGAAAGTTGCAGGATGGTACATCTCAATGTTTCAGGTAATGGGTATTAGTTGCATGTTGGATATGGTGTTTGCATGTCACTTGCATGTACAGAACAAGGTAATTCAAAATAACATTGGGGACATCATTTGTGCAAGTTTTTGCATGAGAATTGGTGTGTGTTGATCACTTCAATTGACTAAAATAGATTGGGCTAACTTGAGCACCCAATCTTGGGACTTTCAGTTGTTGCTTTTATTTGGAAATATGTTTGATGTTGGCAAAGCTAATTTTGGCATACTTGTGTGCACACATCATGAAGGGGCAGTTAACTCAAAGTTTGGACTTTGTTTGAGTTCAGTCTTCTCAATTTAAGTGAGCTTGATTTTTGCATGAGCTTTGGAAGCTATGTTATCAATTACAATTTATTGTAATTTGAGTTTCAAGCTTTTGAATTAAGAAGTTGTTGAATTAAAAGAAGCTTTTTGATTTAATTGTAAACCCTATACATTTTCTAGAGAGTTGAAAGAGTAAAAAGACTTAGAAGAAAAAAACAAGAAGCTTTTTTTACTTAGAAGAAAAAAGCAAGAAGTTTTTTTTTTATCGAAGAAGCTTTTGAAGAAAAAAGCAAGAAGCTTTTTTGAAGTATATTACAGGTTTAAAAATTGAAGTTTTTGTGAAGTACATCAAGGACTTAGAGAAATTTTAGTATTGAATGTAATCTTTTCCAAAGAGATTTAATACAAGTAGGAAACATCTTTGAGTGCGAAGTTTTTCCCCGAAAGGGTTTCTCCACATAAATACTGTGCAAGTTTTTTCTCTTCTCTTCTCTTCTACATTGGTTTGAAAGTGCAGAAGCACTTGTTCATTGATTGTTACAAATTAATCTTAATTTCAGCTTTGCATACACAAAGTTTTAAAGTTTATATCAGCAATTCTACCTTCATTTTCAACATTTGGTATCAGAGCTAATGGTTGTGTAGAGTGAGGGATGCCTTTCTCTTAAAGTGTTGAAGGTTTTTTGGCTGCAGTGGGAGCTTTGTTTTGTAGGTTTTGCAGATCTATGAGTTTGGAAGCCATTGTATTTACCTCTCAGATGGATATTGTCAAAAGAATCTTTATTGGGCACTTGAGGCTCAAGGTTGTGGATCTTTATGGAGTTGATCCTGTGATAGTGATTTGGAGCTCCATTTTGACAATATGTGTATATTCTCTTGTTTGGTGGTTTTATTATTTTACCTTGTGGTCATGTGAGGGTGTTTATGTTGGATAGTTACTTCTGGTACCTTAATCACATGGAAAAACACTCATCTCTTGGACTACCGTTTGGAGTGCTTATGTTGGGTTCATGGTTTCAGTCCATGGTTACATGAAAGCACATGATGATTTATCACTGGTTGTATGGAGGTTGTGGAGTTGGTATTTTTTATGATATGGACACTCCTGAACAACTTGGTTTCTCCTTTCTCATATTCATGCTATTTTGAATATGTAGGTTTTCACAATTTTCTTGTTTCAAAAGATTGTGGGGTTTGTAGATCTGTGATATTCCATTATTTCAGATGACATATTTGATGGTGTTCATTGGTGTGAATGTTTGGATGTTTAAGTGGTTTCAAATTTACTGAAATATGGTTTTGCAGGTTTTACATCTTAACCAAAATCTGTGGTTTGTAGATTTGTGGAAGATTGTGTTCAGACACTTTTTGGATGGAAACAATTTCAGATTTGCAAGGCTGCTTGTTGGGTTTTTGTGATCTATGGTTTCTCCTATATGGATTTATTTGGGAAATCAGATCTAGAGTTGATTTTGGTGTTTAAGTCTTGGAAATCTACATGCTATACCCAGTTACATTTGTTTTACATATTACTGATGTGGGGTTGAATCTATTTTTTAGTTATTAAAGGTTGAAGCACTAATCATGTTCTTTTCTCCCATGAGATGTTGTATGTGTGCAGATCTTGTGAATAAGCAGATGTGGGTTCTATTTGGTAGGCCTCTTCTTGGTCACCTTAATTTCATTAGTATTTTTTCTGTATTGAGACAAAAGGGTAGTTTGGACTACCTGATTTAGTTATTCATTGGAATTTAGAGCAGTAAAGTTATGTTGCATAAGAAGCTTTTTTCACTTTTAGTGGAGTTTTGCTAATGATGTTGATCATGATACCATGCATAACTTGGTATCACTTTTAGTGGGAGTTTTGGCAGCTACATAATGTGTTCTATCTTCTTTGTTTAAAGATATCGGTTCTAAACTATTGAAGTTGCAGTATTGCATGAGCCATGCAAAATCTTTGATTAGAAGATGGATGATCTTTTGCAATGGTTGTCAATGTCATAAGAAGCTCTTGGATTATGCCTTTAGTTTGTAGTAAGGGTTCATTGACATTTTTGGTTCTATTGACAGAGGATGCTAGATCTTCATGTTTTTTGAAGAGGTGTTGACATCTTGGTTTTCCATGGAGGACTCTTGAAGTTTTTGGTGAGGTGTTGAGTTTATAACTTATCATTTTTTGATAAATGATCCTTGGTTTAGAGGAGGTATAGTATTATGTCATGATGCACTCTTGATCATGAGTTAGAATTTTTTAACATAATACAGGTGCTCTTGGGAGCAAGACATGTTCATTGGAGCATATGATCTTCTTTTGACAAGATGTTAGATCATGATTTCATGATATATTCCTGATTCTAGAGTTGAAATTTTGACAATGGTTTGGTTAGTTCTCTTTTTAGTTTTAAAGTATTATTCATTTGCTTGGAGCTTCATGATTGTGTAGATTGCATTTAAAGTTGGTATGGATTGATTTCTAAAAACTCATGGATACTAGAGAGACTTGGGTGAGGCTTGATATCTCTTGAACTTAGAGATATGTGTTGGAAAGATTTCTCATTATGAGACGTCAACAAAAGGACCGAGAAGCCTACACTTGGAAATGGATGTAAGTCCATTATAGACCTTATGAGAAGGTTGTCTTTATTATAAGCTTTTATTGCTTCGTGTTATATGCAAGGACAATCTTGTATCCCACTCTTGGTCTACTTGGTAGGTAAATGATCTAATAGGTGTTGCCCACTTGATTATTAGATGCATTCTTTATATGTATCTTGTCTTCTCTTTTACACTAGTCTTCAAAAGGATTGTTGAGAATTAGATGCATGGGTTTATGGATTTCTGTTGTTCTCATTATTATTTGATCTTGAGCTATGGAACTAGTTATGATGATTTATTTTGGAGAGGTACAGAAATGGTTTGTGGTTTTTGGACTTTTTCCCTTTGTTGTGGGAATGCTTGGCTAGTTTGATCTACTTTCAGTAAGAGGTTAACATCTATTATTGCCATGTTTTCATCATAATTTGGATGTTATATGTTGATACCTTTTTAGTTTGGGAGTGTTGAAAGAGATCTTACTTTACACAGTTTGGCACAGGTTAGTGTGGTATAAAGACATGGTATGATTTTGCAGGTTCTCTCTTTCCTAGTATATTATCTTCTTCATAAAGGTTCTCATGTTTATGGAGTTGAGGTTTGTATTGGAGTCAAGTGTTATAGTTCTTAACAATAATTTGGTAGCTCCTTGATCTTTTTCTTCATTGGTTAAGAGGACTTGGGAGAGTTATTCAAAGATTGGTAAAGGGAGATGTATTATGCATATCATTATATGTTTTGACACTATATGGTAGAGGAGTTAGCCACTTCCTCTAAGACAAGTGCTATAGGAGGATTTGTTAATGCCTTAATCTTATTTTCAAATTTGACATTACCCATGCAATGGGAGTTCCTAGATATGTATGTTCTTTATTGTCACGATATCTTCTTGGTTGTCTTAGTTTGCAGGTTATTGATGTGAAGATGATTTTGCATGTTTCACTATTTGGATATACAAGTTGTGCAAGTTTAGTGGGTTGTCTTTACCCATTGGTTACATTGAAGACTTGGATGTGGACTGTCAATATCCACAGATCCATTCAGTCTTATTGCAGATTTTGTTTGTTGACATTGTCTTTGGTCATTTATACATTGGTATGTTGCATTGAGATGGGAGGATGGATGATTAACAAGATTGTTTTAAAGGGACTTGCTTGCAGTTTTGGGTTGGTATGTTGATGACATGGATTTCTACCTATGATGGTTTGTTTACCTTGGTTTTTTAAGGTGTGGATATTTTGGATGAGCTAGCAACTTGTTGTGGTTGCTTTTCCATTTGGTATAAGTGTGGCAGACACTCAAAGTCTTATGTTATCATATGATTTGATGCTTGTGTTCATGTTGAGATTGGTGTAGGTTTCAGTGACAATTGATATGTTTCACCTTGGCTTTATTCTTGTTTAACATGGGTGACATGATGTGAGGAGTTCTTGTTTGATATGATGGTTATCATGGTTATTTTAGCAGGTATCTTATTGGAGCACAAAAGCATGTTGAAGAATCAATGGTACATTGATGGCTAGGGATGTTTTTCCCTGTGATTTAATGTTTGAATTATATCATTTAGAGTTATTGCAATGTATAATGTCAAGTGGGAGAATGTTGGGATAAGTTGCCATTAACTTGCAATCCTAACCAATTCATGTATCTCCAAAGTTCTTCGAATGTGTTCCCCAACACATTAAGACTTTGAGAGATTAATTACATCACTTTAACTTTGTAATTAAGTTCTAAATGGATAATGTCAAACTTGGGCGCCCACTTTGAGATGGGAACCATGAAGACTTTGTTGACTTCTCCTAAGTCTATTTTGAGATTTTGATAACTCCTAGTAAATGGGAGTTAAACTTCGGCATCCCCTTTTCATGGGGACTTATATTTAGACTTGGAGTTGTTCTTTTTTATGTACATGAATGGATAATGTTGAGACACTTTGCATGGATATAATGTTGGAGTTAACTACAGTGTTAGAGATGCATGAATTAGATATTGCTTGCATATGGTCAGAATAGCTTGCATGGACTTGCATGTACCTTGCATGTACTTGCATGTTGTTGCATGTTGTTGCATGTTGCTCATATGGACTTGCATGTTGTTGCATGTCACTTGCATGTGCTTGCATGTTGTTGCATGTCACTTGCATGTGCTTGCATGTTGTTGCATGTCACTCCTATGGACTTGTATGACCTTGCATGTTGTTGCATGTCACTTGTATGTGCTTGCATGTTGTTGCATGTCATTCCTATGGACTTGTATGACCTTGCATGTTCTTTCATGTCAGTTATATGACCTTGCATGTAGTTGCATGTCAATTTTGTAAGATTACGTACAGAACACTCCAACTCTAGAAACTTGTAGGATGGTACATCTCAGTGATTCAAGAAATGGGTATCAGTTGCATGTTGTTGAAAATGATTGCATGTTAGTTTTAAGATATTACTTGCAGGACACTCCAACTCCTGAAAGTTGCAGGATGGTACTATTGATAACTGAGAGGGGGGTTGAATCAGTTATCTTAATTATTTGACTTTCTTTTCTTCTTTAAGAATTAGTGCAATATCAAATCATATAAGCAAACATAACCATGGAAGCAGAAATAAACTCAACACACATGACATAATATTTTGACGTGGAAAACCCTGTTAAGGAAAAAAACCACAGGATAATTAACCCAAGATTGTATTCTTTGTTAAAATAATAAGGTAGTACAAAATGGTACTTGCCAATTAGGGCTCACTGCCCGAGCACACTGCTCACAAGAGGCTCACTGCCTACAATAGTTTATAGAAGGAAACTAGGTACTTGAACTGATGAGAAGCATCCATATATGCTTAGGTTCAGTTTCGGTTAAGCTCAATATACTAATCTATTGTACTTTATTTTTCCTCTGCCTTAGTGCTATTGTTCTATCACATACCGAACCTCTATCTCTATTTCCACACTATTCTCTGCTCTTCTTCACACTTCTCAACACACCACACACTTCTTCATACCAAAATCAATCTGGTATATATATCTACATCAATTATTTCAATCATCTTTCTAGTCAGCATCCAAAAAACTCAAGATATTGCCAAACTCTGGTCTGTCGATTGAATCCATGCTTACTAAGTGATGCGTATCAAAAAGATAGTTATAGAAGTCATCAATCATGTCGACCAATCATGAATGATACCTTAAGAACCTTGATCATCATCAATATCTCATCTGGATTAAGGTCTGATGCTCTGCCAGTCAGTTCTTCCTCTGTCTACTCTACCAAACAAGAACCCAGTACTTAGGTGCTCATATCTCTTCACTCTTTCATCACCAGAGGCTCAATCCCTGGGATCTATCAGTCAAGGTACTCCTCTTGACTTCCCCAAGTCCATACTTTACAGAGATACTTCTTCTGAGAGATCTAGACCTGATTGTCAGACCTTGTTGCATGCTCTATTCTTGGTCACCAGACCAAAATACTCTTTAATCTAACTTCCAGTATAGACACACCATGTCCTACAAATGTGTGGGATGGTGTTTGTTGCCATTAATGACAACACCCATGAAGCCACACAGTGTCTCTTGCCAACAATCTCCCCCTTTGGCATTGATGGAAACACTTAGTGAAAAATGACTAAGTGTCACACTACACTCCCCCTTGGCTGATGCTCTGTTCTAATGTACATTTTACCAGAGCTCCCCCTTAGCTAGCTTCCACATTTTCCACTGCTACTCACTCCCCCTTTGACATCAATGGCAAAGGGTAGAATCTGCACATCAAAATTTCCAAAAATCCAACTATACTTAGCTGCATAAGTATATATACATGTTATACTTATATATACTGAAGTATATCTGCAAATGTGACCACTCAATAGGAATGCAAAAGCTTCTGCCCTCTTTAGATCTGTCAGATCACTGGTCCAGGCTATGGTCTGAGCATCAATTAGGGCCTCATGCATGGCCTCTAATTTAGGGATAATCATCCCTCTAAGTTCACCCATCCTACTTATTATGTTCTTCCTCTCCTTCTCAAGATTCTTTATCTCATTTATGACTGCAATAGTCTAACATTCCTAGATTATTATGGATATGGTGAGAGGATCAAAATTCTGAGAGAAGTTTGATAGTTTATCCTCTTGTTCTTTCACTTTCTTCTCTATATCCTTTGTCACTTTAGACCAAGATAAACAAAATTTATATACTTCTCTGCCATCTTTAAGAGCATTTTCTAAGCTCTTTATCCCAATATCCACATTTCTCCTATCATTGGTTATAAATCCTTGCATCTCAAAGAATCTTTTTCCCAAAAACTCCTTCCGGACCTTTTCTTCAGCTGACTTCTCTAAGGAATCAAAATGTGTATTCACAGAATTTACAAGAGATTTTAGATTACCAGATGAGGAGGCTGAGAGATCCTTCTAGAAGGATGGTATGATCTTCTCCAATACACCAGATGTAATTTCTATCAGCTCAAAGTCTTCCATATGAGACTTTAGAAGTTTTTCTTTTACCCTTGCTTGAGTAAAGGATGCTATCTTCATGGTTTGAACCGGGGAGAGAGAATCAAAATTGAATGGTCCTTGAAGTAGCTCCGGTTCATCAATCTCCATCATTTCTTTAGTCAAGAAATCTTAAACAGTTTCTTCAGTGTCTCTTGCCAAAGACAGAGTCTTCTTTCCTTCTGCAGCCTTAGCACTGTCACTTGTGGTCTTCTCAGTTTTACCTTCTTCTCTTCCCTTCACTTCTTCTCCTTGACTGATGCTCTCTTCTTTTCTTTCTTTTCCTTCAATTCTGGAGTCTGCAAGGGGATCCGGAAGAGAGGTGTCTACTTCTCCATGAACTTCCTCTTTCAGAATAAAGGAATCTAAGTCCTTAGCTTTCTCTTTACTTGTCTCTTATGCGATTGACTCAGTAGATTCTCCTTTGTCATCCATGGCAGAGGGTTCATCACCTAAGTCCTCTATAACATGAATATTGAATCTTTTATAGGCATTCTGGAGGATCTCTTCAGTCTCTTTAGCGACCTGATCAGTCTCTCTAAGCATAAGCTTATTCATTCTGGCTTTGCTCCGAAACTCATCCTTGCAATCTTTGAAGATCATGTTTATTTTCTTTGGAGTGATGGAGGGATAGAGTTGGATAGCAATCTACTCCTAGATTTCTAGGTCTTTTGCTTGAGCATTGTTCTTTCTTATTTCAAGTTCCTTCTCTAAGCTTTTGGGAATCAGAGATATAATTTCAATGAATGCCTTATTGTAGATGTTTAGATACCTGACTGTGGCATCTTGCAATATCTTCTGATCAGCTTCACTATATTCATCATAAAATTCAACCATTGGTTGCAGGTTCCCATCCACAGTAACTGATTTGATGATGTCATCAATGCAGAGAGTAGGCCTTTCAATGAATTCTTCTGCCTTTTCTTCCTTGCCTTGACCTGTAGAGAGTTCACCAAATGTTTTCTTCTTCTTCTTCATTTTCCTGACTTCCTCATCAGCTTCAGTTTCTTCATCATCTTTCTGACTTGTATAGGATCTTGTTGCCTTTTTCTTTGTCCTCTTCACTCCCTTTCCGGATGTCTGGGCTTCTGGTTTTGATGCCTTTTGGCTCTTAGAGGTGGCAGGTGCAGAGCTCTTGGAAGATCTGGTCTGAGAAGGGGCTTGTACTGGATCACTTTCCTTTTCTACACTTTGTTTCTCTTTCTCTGCCTTTTCTAGTTTTTCTCTATTTGCATCAAGTGCTTCTTTTGAAATGCCATACCTTTTGGCAACAGCCTCACTTCTTTTCTTACTTTTCTTTTTATCTCTGGTTGTATTAGCTCTACATGAATCTTTACACTCAACTCTTCAAAGGTTCTAAACCTTTCTGCCTCAAGGTCCTTGGACTGACTCAGCAGGTGTTGAATATGTAGCTCTAGAATTTTCTCATCAACTTCATACCCCATTGGCATGATCTAGACTATCCTTGGCTCTACTGCCTCTATTAGGCATTGATCAGTTTCTACCATAAAGCATATTGCATCCTTATACTTTTCAACTAGAGATTAGGGGATTCTCTCTCTAGTTTGCATCATACTCTGAAAGTTCTTGAAGTAGCCCCAGAGTGTTGTATTATGTGCCTTGGCATCACCAATTCCATGCAAATAATCTCTAATTTGTATGTCTACTGGTCTATTATTTTGCCATATCCAACCATTGGATCCAAGAAGCTCATTCATAAAGTAAAAGAACAAGCACAGTATTAGTCCACCATACTTAAATGAGTTCTTTTTATCTTTCTTTATTTTCTGCAAATTTTCTAACAGTTGGTTTAGGAGAAGCTCACAAAGATCATAGTCAACATTTTCTCTTAGCATCTGATAGGTAGTGTAAATTGCAATTCCTGGTACTGAATTTTCTCTACTGGAGTGATATATCTTGTACCCAATTATCATGGAGGCAAACTTGATATCTGGATCAGTGATATCTTCTATTGTCATTACTCTTTTGTCAAATTTTGATCTGGTGGCCTCACTCACAGTTTGGTTTTTGACCGATTTGAGAATAGGTAACCCTCTGGATGAGTGCAAACTAATTACCACCCTAATAGCATCTTTTGTGATCTTAAATGGTCTATTCAATCATATGAAGTTATCATGCACTCTGCTCAAAATATACCAGACCCACTCATCTTCTATAAAACAGGGGAAGTGGATGCACTAACTGAAACGCTTGTCCCGGATAGCCTTGTACTAAGGTTTGAGTTCAAAAGAATCATCTATTAACTAATTGTGATAGATATCCATTAGCTTGTATTCCCCAAATTCCTTAATGTTTGCATGAATATATGCCCTAACATCTTCTACATGTAAAACCCCATGTAGAATGCTTGAAAAGGCGCCTAGGGGATCAACTTCTAGGGATTTGTAGGAATGTTTCTTGAATTTAGGATGCGGCCTATTGGTGATCTTCACAACATTTAGAGTAGCTATCTTTCAAAAGATTCAGAGAGAGGTTTTCAAGAGCAGAAAATACCTTTTACACTTCTAGGGTTCACGATATGATCTGGATCAGATTGCTGGAAGAATCGACTTCTGTGGTTAAACTTTGATGGGCTTCAGACAATTTCATTGTAGAGCTCCTTCTCTCTTCTTCATGAATGTAAATGTGTAAATGTTCAATAAGAGAACCCTTATATCTCTGTGCAAACCCTAATTCCTCATTGCAATAAATGCGCAACTTAAGTCATTCTGGTTGCCTTGTCATGAGAGAGATTTTTTCAGATCACTAAGATGTACTTAGAGCTATTTTTAGTGATGAATTTCAATGTCTCTACTTTCCCTGAATCATCTATTGGCAAGAGACACTATATGGATTCATGAATGTTGTCATTGATGGCAACAAAGATCATCCCACACATCCGCAGGACATGGTATGTCTATACCGAAAGTCAGAGTGAAGAATGTTGTGGTCTGGTAAACAAGAACAGAGTAGTCAGTAAGGTCCAACAGACAGGTCCGGATCTCTCAGCAGAAGTATCTCAGTGAAGTGCGGATTTGGGGAAGTCAAGAGGAGTATCTTGACTGATAGATTCCAAGGTTTGAGCCTCCAGTGTGGAAAGGATAAAGAGATATGAATGCTTGAGTGTCGGGTTCCCAGGTGACAGTGTGAATAGAGGAAGAACTGACTGGCAGAACATCAGACATTATTTCGGATGTGTTTCTGATGTTGGTAAAGGTTATGAAGGCATGAATTATGTTTGGCCAACATGATTAATGATTTTCACAAGTATATCCTTGATCCGCATTACTTGGTGTGCAAGGATTCAGCTGATAGATCAAAGTTTTTGAAAAGATTGACTATTCCGAGTGCCAACTAGAAAGGTGATGAAATCACTTATGTGGATATATATACAAGATGGATTTAGTTATGAAAGGTGTAGGAGTTGGAAGTGATGTGCGAACAAAAGTAGAAGAGCCGAATAAAAGCAGAAACGAAGATCAAGTATGTGAAAGAAGAGCAGCATAAAAGAAGAAAGATGAAGTGCAGCAGATCAATATACAGAGCCTAAACCAGAACTGAACTCTAGCATATGTTGATGCTCCTTATCAGTTCAAGTATTGGATTACACTCTTTATAAATTGTAGACAGTGTGTCTCTTGTAGGCAGTGTGCCTCTTGTGAGCAGTGTGCTCGGGCAGTGAGCCCTAATTGGCAAGTGCCATTTTGTACTTCCATTCTTCTAACAGAGAATACAATCTTGGGTTAATCACCTTGTGGTTTTCTCCCTTAATAGGGTTTCCACGTCAAAAATATTGTGTCATGTGTAATTCTATTTCATGCTTATGTTTGCTTGTTTGAATTGATACTGCACTAATTATTAAGAAAGTTTAGAAAGCTGAAATAATTAAGATAACTGATTCACCCCCCTCTCAGTTATCAACAATTGGTATCAGAGCTAAGTTCCTCCTAAACAGAGTCTAACAGCTTAAGGAAGATCTGGGAATCCAAATGGATGCATATGGTTTAAGGGAGCAACTCAAGACTACCCTTGATGATCTTGAGCAGTCAAACTCTAAAGTCAATGAATTAAAGGAAAGACTCAAACAGGCTAATGATTTTATGAGAGAACTAAAAGACAAATTAAGTCTCTCTATGAAAAAGAGAAAGGAGCTACTTCAAAAATTGGCAAGTCAAGGTGAAGCAAATGATGCAAATGAAGATCTGAAGGAGAAAACCAAGTTATGTGAAAAGCTATCAAAAGAAATCATTATGGTAAGACATGAAATGGAATCAGGAGTTATAAAGTTTACCCAAGAGATTGAAGAGAAAAGAAAAACTGAAGATAATCTAAGACAATCTCTCAAGGAGAAATCAAAAGATTGCCACAAGATGGATAGAATTATTAGACATCTTGAATCTGATCTTGAAGATGCTAAAGATAATGAAGAAAAACTTGAGGATCAAATTGTCTCTCTCAAAAGGGATCTTCAAATAGCAAATGAATATAAAGAGAAATTCAAGATAAGTTCTGCCCAACTTGAAGTTCTTCTTCAAAGCCAAAAGAGGGTAGATAACAAGTGTGGTTTTGGATATGAGAAAGGAGAAACCTTCAGATCCGGTCAAAAGAATTTCAGATCAGAAAATCCAAGGAACAGGCCTAGAAGTCCTCCGGTAAGGCATCCTAATGCTCAAAGATATCCATCCTTCAATGGATACTGCCACAACTACAATAACTTTGGTCATAAAGCTAATCAGTGCAGAAGGAGAATGAATCAGACTAATACATCCTTCTCCGGACAGTGCTTCAACTGCAAAAGGTATGGTCACAAATCTCATGAATGCATAAATATGCAAAAAAACAATTCATTCAATGGTAGATGCTTTGCATGCAATAGAATGGGTCATATGGCTAATCAATGCAGATCAAAAGGATATCAATCAAATATGCAAAGAAATGTTGTTTGCCAAATTTGCAATAGATCCAGTCATACAGCAAAATTTTGCAGAAGCAAGAATCAGGATAAAAGAGGTCCGGTATATTATCAAAATCAAGATAAAGGGAAACAAAAAGTAAATGCGGATGAAGTTCAAAGTGAGATGAACAAGATTTGGGTGAAGAAAAGTATAGAGAATATAGGGGATGGATCCACACCAGACTATGCTACTGATATTCCTTCTAGAAATTAAAAAAATGAGCTCTGGCTCAAGGGGAGACACAAAGAAAACCTTGTTCCCCCAGCCAGTCAATTGGTGCCAGAACTGGCACAAGGAGAGCTGCAGATTAAAAGGGTCATACAAGAAACATCTAAAAGGGGTATGGCAAAGATTTGAGAGATCCGCAAGAAGATTTGAAGAATCTAATCCTACCAAAATCAATCTGGTAAAACAATCTTCCGGTAAAAATAGATTCCTTACAAGTTTGGTCTGGTATGATTCAAACTATGGTGTCTTGATCTGCAAATAGATCAAATGACTAATGAAAGGAAGATAGATTATCACCACACTCCTAGAATAACTTCAAAATCTGTCTCAGTGATCCGGAAAGGTTGTCTCTGAATAAGACAAACAAGGCAGACCGGAATGAATTAGGTTGCGCTTTTATTATCGAATGAAAATTAGGGCTTCTCAGAAAGAAAAGAGTTCATTCACTCATCATTTGTACACTCACATGCGAAGAAGAGAGAAAAGGAGCTCTGCAACAACTTCTCCCAAAGATCAAGATGATTCTTCATACAGCTCAATCTAGATTTCATCGTGTGTGCCCTAAACAGCGTAAAAGGTATTCTTCATTCTTGATATCTCTCTGTAAGATTCCTTGATGATGGGTACTCTGAATATAGTAAAGATTTTTGATTGACCTTGCCCCATATTGAAGAAGCATCCATAAAAATGCTTGGAGGTAGATCCCCTAGGAGCATTCTCTAGTGTTCCGCATGGTGTTATGCACACAGAAGATATTAGGGTTTACATACATGCAAATGTTGAAGGGTTTGGGGAATTCAAACTAAGAGATATATATCACAAACAATTGATAGACGATGCTTTTGAGCTTAAACCAGAATATAAGGGCATCCAGGAGAAACATTTTGATCAGTTCATTCATTTCTCCTGCTTTGAAGAAGATGAATGGGTCCGGTATGTGTTGAGTAGGGTACATGACAACTTTTTATCGCTTAACAGACCTTGCAAGATCACCAAGGAAGCAATTAGGGCAGTAACTGGTTTACACTCCTCCAGAGGAATTCCTGTCCTCAAATTTGTCAAAAACAACATTGTAACTAAGGCCACCGGATCAAAATTTGATAAGAGGGCAATGACTATTGAAGATATTACTGACCCAGATATCAAGTATGCATCTATGATAATAGGATACAAGATATATCATTCCAGTAGGGAGAATTCAATATCCGAAACTGCAGTATACACTGCCTATGAGATGCTGAGAAAGAATGCAGAATATGATCTCTATGAACTTCTTTTGAGCTAATTAATGGAAAACATACAGAAGATCAAAAAGGACAAGAAAAACTCCTTTAAATGTGGTGGACTAATAATATGCCTATTTTTCTACTTCACGAATGAGCTACCCGGATCAAATGGATGGGTATGGCAAAATGACAAACTGGTAGCAATTCAGATCAGAGATTACTTGCATGAACTTGGGGATGCTAAAGCAAGAAATACAGCCCTATGGGGATATTTCAAGAATTTCCAGAACATGATGCAAGTAAGAGAAAGGATTCCCCAGTCTCTTGTTGAGAAATACAAAGACACAGTATGTTTTATGGTAGAGACTGATCAGTGCCTAATGGAGGCAGTAGAACCAAGAACTGTATGGATCATGCCCATGGGGTATGAAGTTGATAAACAAATTGTGGAGCTGCATGTTCAACACATGCTAAGTCAGCCAAAGGATCTAAAGGCAGAAAGGTTTGGAACCTTTGAAGAGCTGAGTGTAAAGATTCATGTGGAACTCAGAGAACCAGAGATCAAGAGGAAGGTGAGAAAAGAAGTAGAAAATGTTGCCTAAGGCCTTGGTATCTCAAAGGAGGCACTTGATGCCCATAGGAAAAAGATGGAAAGGGCTGAGGAAGAGAAGAAGAAGGCAAAAAAGAAAAATGAGGAAAGTGCTCCAGCAAAACCTTCCACCCGGACCAAATCATCAAAGAGATCTGCACCTACCACTACCAAAGGCTCAAGGACATCAGAACCGGAAGCACAATCATCTAGCAAAGCAGAGAAAAGAACAAAGACAAAAGCTACAAGAGCCGATGCCAGTCAAAGGGATGAAGAGGAAACTGAATCTGATGAAGAAATCAGGAAAATGAAGAAAAAGAAGAAAACATCTGGCCAACCCTCTACCGGACAGAAGGAAGAAGAAAAGACAAAGGAATATGTTGAAAAACCCACTATTCACATTGATGACATAATCAAATTAGTCACAATGGATGAAAATCTTCAGCCTATGGTTGAGTTCTATGATGATTATGGTGAAGCAGATCAGAAGATATTACAAGATGCCACAGTCAGGTATCTAAATATCTACAACAAAGCATTCATTGAAATTATATCTCTGATCCCCAAAATCTTGGAGAAGGAACTAGAAATAAGAAAGAACAATGCCCAAGCCAAAGACCTAGAAATTCGGGAACAGTTAGCAATTCAGCTATATCCTTCAATCGACCCCAAGACAATGAATATGGTATTCAAAGATTGTAAGGATGAGTTCAGAAGCAAAGCAAGAATGAATCAACTTATGCTTGGTGAGACTGACAAGGTAGCCAAGGACACAAAAGAGATCATTTGGAAGGCCTTCAAAACATTTAATCTGCCTATTATAGAGGACTTGGGTACTGATCCCTCGACTACAAGTGTTGTAGAAGAATCTACTGAGAAAATGACAGAAGAGGTGGGCCTTGAACAAGCTAACATTTCTCCTCCAATTTCCCCTACAGTCTCCAGATCTAAAGGAGAAGAAAGAATACAGGAGAAAGAAGTAGAGGTGAAGGAAAAAGAAGATGACAATACCAAGGTTGCAGAAGGAGAGAATACTTCAATAGAGAAAACCACAACTACTAGTCGTAAGAATGCAGAAGAGAAGAAACATCTATCTCCGGCAAGAAACATTACAAAAACTATCCAAGAATTCATGAACAAAGAAACAATGGAGATTGATGAACCGGAGCTTCTACAAGGACCATTTAATTTTGATTCTCTTTCTCCGGTACAGACAATGAAGATAGCTTCATTTGCTAATGCAAAGGCTAAAGAAAAACTACTAAAGTCTCACATGGAAGACTGTGAGCTTATAGAGGCAGCCTCCGAAATGTTGGAAAAGATCATGCCATCTTTTCAGAAAGATCCCACAGCCTCCACATCTGGTAATCTCAAAACTCTAGTCAACAGTGTTAGCACACATTTTGATTCTCTAGAGAAGTCAGCTGAAGAAAAGGTCTAGAAGGAGTTTTTGGATAAGAGACTCTCCGTAGTACAGGGTCTGATAACAAATGATAGGAAAGTTATGGATATTGGGATAAAGAGCTTGGAAAATGCTCTTAAAGATGGCGGAAATATGTACAAATTTTGCTTATCTTGGCCCACAGTGACCAAAGATATTGAGAGAAAAGTAAAAGAACAAGAGGATAAACTATTAAGTCTGTCTCAAAGTTTTGATCCTCTCTCATCCTCCATAGTAAATCAAGAGTGTCAGACTATTGCAATCACAAATGCAATAAAGAATTTTGAGAAGGAAAGGAAGAACATAATCAGCCAGATGGGTGAACTTAGAAGGATCATCATCCCTAAGTTAGAGGCCATGCATGAGGCCATAAGTGAAGCTCAAATCACAACCCAGAACAATGATCCAACAGATCTAAAAAGGGCAGATGCTTTTGTGTTCCTGTTGAGAGGTCATATTTCAATTTTGGACAGAATGAAGCAAAGTTGGGCTACAAAACTTATTCAATTAAAGACAACTTTTGCAAACATACTTCAGTATATGTAAGTATGCCATATGTATATACTTATGCAGCTAAGTATAGTTGAATTTTTTAAAGTTTTGATATGCAGACCCTACCCTTTGCCATTGATGTCAAAGGGGGAGTGAAGAGCAGTGAAAATGAGGAATCCAACTAAGGAGGAGCTCCAGAAAATGTATATAAAAATAGAGCATCAGCCAAGGGGGAGCATAGTGTAAACACTTAGTCATTTTTCACTAAGTGTTGCCATCAATGCCAAAGGGGGAGATTGTTGGCAAGAGACACTATATGGATTCATGAATGTTGTCATTGATGGCAACAAAGATCATCCCACACATCCGCAGGACATGGTATGTCTATACCAGAAGTCAGAGTGAAGAATGTTGTGGTTCGGTAAACAAGAACAGAGCAGTCAGTAAGGTCCGACAGACAGGTCCAGATCTCTCAGTGAAGTGCAGATTTGGGGAAGTCAAGAGGAGTATCTTGAATGATAGATTCCAAGGTTTGAGCCTCTGATGTGGAAAGGATAAAGAGATATGAATGCTTGAGTGTCAGGTTCCCAGGTGATAGTGTGAACAGAGGAAGAACTGACTAGAAGAACATTAGACATTATTCTGGATGTGTTTCTGATGTTGGTAAAGGTTATGAAGGCATGAATTATGTTTGGCCAACATGATTAATGATTTTCACAAGTATATCCTTGATCTGCATTACTTGGTGTGCAAGGATTCAGCCGACAGATCAGAGTTTGTGAAAAGATTGACTATTCCAGGTGCTGACTAGAAAGGTGATGAAATCACTTATGCGGATATATATACAAGATGGATTTAGTTATGAGAGGTGTAGGAGTTGGAAGTGATGTGCGAACAAAAGTAGAAGAGCCGAATAAAAGTAGAAAGGAAGATCAAGTATGTGAAAGAAGAGCAGCATAAAAGAAGAAAGATGAAGTGCAGCAGATCAGTATATAGAGCCTAAACCAGAACTGAACTCTAGCATATGTTGATGCTCCTTATTAGTTCAAGTACTGTATTACACTCTTTATAAATTGTAGACAGTGTGTCTCTTGTAGGCAGTGTGCCTCTTGTGAGCAGTGTGCTCGGGTAGTGGGCCCTAATTGGCAAGTGCCATTTTGTACTTCCATTCTTCTAACAGAGAATACAATCTTGGGTTAATCACCCCGTGGTTTTCTCCCTTAACAAGGTTTCCACGTCAAAAATATTGTGTCATGTGTAATTCTATTTCATGCTTATGTTTGCTTGTTTGAATTGATGCTGCACTAATTATTAAGAAAGTTCAGAAAGCTGAAATAATTAAGATAACTGATTCACCCCCCCTCTCAATTATCAACATCATCCTCTTTATCTGCAGATCAAGATGTTTCAATTTAGAATCACACCGGATCAAACTGTGAAAATCCTACTTTTACCGAAAAACTGTCAAATCGGATCAATCTCGGAAGATTAGACTCTTCAAATCTTCTTGCGGATCTTCCATATCTTTACCAAGGCTTCTTTAGATATTTATATGAGAACCCTTTAATCCGCAGCATTCCATGTGCCAAATTTAGGCACCAATTAACTAGTTGGGGGAAAATGTTTTCCTTGAGACTCTCCTTGAGCTAGAGTTCATCTATTTAGTTTCCGGAAGGAATATCAACACTAGATTCTAGTGCGGATCCATCCCCAACATTTTCAGTACTTCTCTTTACCCAAATCTTGTTCATCTCCCTTTGAATTTCATCCGCATTCACTTTTCCTTTTCCTTTGTCTTGATTTTGATTATGAAGTGTCAGACCCCTTTTATCTTGATTCTTACTTCTGCAGAATTTGGCAATATGACCGGATTTATTGCAATTGTAGAAAACAACATTTTCTTTGTAGATTTGACTGATATCCTCTTGATCTACATTGATTAGCCATATGTCCCATTCTATTACATGCAAAGCATCTACCGTTGAATGAATTGTTTATTTGCATATTTCTACATTCTTGAGATTTGTGACCATACCTTTTGCAGTTAAAACACTGTTTGGAGAAGGATGAATTAGTCTAATTCATTCTTCTTCTACACTGATTTGCTTTATGACCAAAGTTATTGCAATTGTGGAAGTATCCATTGAAGGATGGATATCTTTGAGCATTTGGTTGCCTTACCGGAGGTCTTCTAGGCATATTCCTTGGATTTCCTAATCCAGAGTTCTTCTGACCGAATCTGGAGCTTTCCCCTTTCTCATATCCCAAGCCTTGCTTGTCATCTACCCTCTTTTGGCTTTCAAGAAAAACTTCAAGTTGAGCAGAGCTTATCTTGAATTTCTCTTTGTATTCATTTGTTGTTTGAAGATCCCTTTTAAGAGTGTCTATCTGATTCTCAAGTTGTTCTTCATTGTCTCTAGCTTCTTCAAGATCAGATTCTAAATGCCTGATTATTCTATCCATTTTGTGGCAGTCTTCTGACTTCTCCTTGAGAGATTGTTTTAGATTATCATCACTTTTTCTTTTCTCTTCAATTTTTTGGGTGAATTTCATAACTCCTGATTCCATTTCATGTCTTACCATAATGACCTCTTTTGGTAACTTCTCACATAACTTGGTTTTCTCATTCAGATCTTCATTAGTATCATTGGCTTCATTTTGACTTGCTAATTGTTGAAGAAGTTCCTTTCTTTTCTTCATTGAGATACTTAGTTTTTCTTTGAGTTCATTTATGAAATCATCATCTTGTCTGAGTCTTTCCCTTAGTTCATTGACTTCAGAGTGAGATTGATCAAGATCATCTAGGGCAGACTGAAGTTGTTCCCTCATACCACACATATCCATTAAGATTCCTAGATCTTCCACAAGCTGTTAGGCTCTGTTAGAAGGAACTTGGCTCTGATACCAATTGTTGATAATTGAGAGGGGGTGAATCAGTTATCTTAATTATTTGACTTTATTTTCTTCTTTAACAATTAGTACAATATCAAATCATATAAGCAAACATAACCATGGAAGCAGAAATAAACTCAACACACATGACACAATATTTTGACGTGGAAAACCCTGTTAAGGGAAAAAAACATGGGGTGATTAACCCAAGATTGTATTCTCTGTTAAAAGAATAAGTGTTGTGTGGTTACACAACACGCCCCATTTTGACTTGGCAAAACAGGGACCCAACTTTTGTTTTGGCTTGTGTTGTCTGTTTCTGGCGGTTTGGTAAAAATAGGTCAGGTGCATCATCATCATGAAGGTCAGGATGAGGTAGGTCATCATCATGAGGTTAGTTTCTCAAAGTTCATATTTTGTTTCTATGACTTCATAGTTAGAAAGAGCTTGAAATTCCATGCAGGTTTGCCTTTTACATCACTTGAAAATTCGTCCATATGAGAGAGTTATGAGCAGTCAAAGTTTTGGTCAAACCTGATAATTGCTGTATGATGAACATCATCATCATGATATTTGAAAAGCTCTCCGATAATATCCTGAGGTTGAAACATCCGGACGTCAAGTTTAAGTCGTAGTATCCTTTCCCGTCAGGCGGTCTTTTGTATCGCCAAAGGTCATCATCATGATCTTACTCTATCACCTGATAAAAATCATGCAGTCCCGAAACATCCGGACGTCAATCTTAAATGCTAGTGTGTTTTACCCGTCAAGCGAGCATCATGATATTCTAACCTAGCGAGCATCATGATATTCTAACATCATCTTCATCATGATATTCTCACATCGCGAGCATCATGATATTCCAACATCGCGAGCATATTATAATATCATGCTGATGAATCATCATCACCTTGCTTAAGAAACCCGCCATCTGCATAATTTGCGCGCGCACGACCAAGTCCTGGTGATCATCATCATCAGGATCTTTCAAGGCAGGATCGCATTCCGAAACATCCTCCTGATCTCCTTTTGCGTGATCATGATGATCACCTTATCTTCCGAAGCGGAGGGTGTTATTTCATTCCTGCCTTGTTAACAAGATCATCATCATCATGATCTTTCTCTACCCGACATTTCGCAATATCCTCCTGCCGAGATGCATAAACTTTTGCGGATATGATGATGACGATGACGTCATCATCACCTTCTCCTTCGGCAGGATATTTTCCAGGGTATGATCCTGTTCGCCAATATGATGATGACGATAACGTCATCTTCGAAGATTAACACAAGCCACGGATATCCTGGTGATCATCATCATCAGGATCTTTCAAGGCAGGATCATATTTTGGATTACCCAGTGCGGACATGATGATGATGATGTTCATCATCCTGATCTTTCGAGCGGATAGCCTTGGCCGAAAAGGGTCATATTGCAATTCATCCACGCGGTCATCTTCCTTGGAGGTGACCCGATATTCCATTTATCTCCTGCTCTTAACGAAACATGACGGTGACGTCATCCCTTTGCATTTTATTGAAGCCTGATGATGACGATGACGTCATCATGATTTTCCCCAACGGCAGGATCATTTTCCGGGTCCTCCTGTTTGTCAATATCATGATGATGATGACGATGTCTTTCTTTCCCAGTATGCAGAAGTGAACATCCTGATGTGCTTTTCATAAGAGCATTAGGAAAGGAGGATCATCATATTTCAAATATCCTGCGGACAGACAGAAGGCATATAGTTGGTCATCCTCATGATGTTTGGCGTCGGTATAACTGTTGCCGTCGGCCTAAGGTAAATTTGTCAACCTGATCATGTGTGTTCGCACCCAGTGCGAACATGATGATGATGACCCGAAACATACATGCAGGGCATGCGAACCGGTTTCAAAGGATGGTTGAAGGGCGATTATTTCCTTGTATAATTTGAGGTCATCATGATCATATTTCGAACCCGATACACATGAAAATGGGCGGGAAAGCATGAAGCGATGAAATTTTGAAGACCCGATTGCCTGTTGCTGCGCATTTTTGGGGGTTTGTTTAATTAAGCGTTTTACTTCCTGTTGTTTATCATCATGATGATGAACTTAATGTTTGTCTGTTTACTTGCAGGAAGAAATGATGATGCTGCTGAAGCTGAACATTGAAGTCATGATGCGGTTAGAGCTGCTGCTGAAGCTGATGATTACAAGGTTGCGCATGGAGTCAGCATGAGCCAGAAATGAAGAGGGTATTGTCAAATATGCTGTTCGCCAGCTGGAGACCGAATCAAGTTGAAGATACTGGAATATTATGTGCCAGCTGTGCATTTGCCAACTGGCGAAACATGTGCTTTTCATCTGGATCGCTAATTGCTATGAGGCGATCCTGATCCTTGGATCATTGTAACCGTTTCTGGCATTTGCTCTATATAAAGGCCAGAGCCTGAAGCATTAAAAAAAAAAAGAAATACATTAGAATACACAGACGCATCTGGCGCAAAAAGTCAATTACTGTAGAATAGATTAGGAGATCGGATTACTGAGACTAATGAGGATAGAATTGTTGAAATGTCAAGGTTCTTTCTTCAGATCACTGTAAATGTACCTGTTCTTGAGCATACTGAATGAATATGAAGTTCCAGATTACATCCTGATGGTAAATTTTACGTAATCTTCTTGTTGATTTCTGGATATGTACTGGTGAATGCTGTGTTCAACTGGAAGCGCTTTCATTTCATTACATGTTGTTGTCAACTTTCCTTTGAAGCTTTGCACTAGATCATGCGGATTTGTGGAATGTCCTGGTGAAGTATGATTTCTAGTTTTCCTTCTTTTCATTGCAAGTATGGGAGCTTGTATGTGAATCAGTGATCTAAGTCCAGTAATTTTAGGAATCTCACTCTCTAACCCTTTTCCTTTTTTTCAATTTCATTAATTCATCACCATAACTGCAAATCATGATAAATAACAAGCAAAAACAGTGAAATATGCTGAAATCCCGTAGGTAACTGAAGATCATTAGCATATTTGAGTTAAATGCATGTAGTATTGGAAATATCATGCAAAGAATCATAAATAATGATAGAAATCATGCAAATATCAGCCTGTATGCACATTATTTGACTAAATTTACAGTGCAGAGGTAGAATTATTGGAGGCTTATGCAGAGCGAACATCCAGAGCAGGATATTTGAAGATGATGATGATGAACAGTGCAGAAACACGTAAGGCCCCTGAATGGAAAACAGCAACACACATCAACCACTGAGTAACGTCAGTAGATTAAGACCTAATCAACGGAGACTTGGGATCATGAATTCTTTGAATTCATCGTATCTTTCAAGATGAGTAAAGGTTGTTGTGTAACTTTTATTCTATGTTTGCGAATGACTAACATCATGACCAACAATAAGGTAGTACAAAATGGCACTTGCCAATTAGGGCTCACTACCTAAGCACACTACTCATAAGAGGCTCACTAGCTACAATAGTTTATAGAAGGAAACTAGGTACTTGAACTAATGAGAAGCATCCATACATGCTTAGGTTCAATTCTGGTTAAGCTCAATATACTGATCTACTACACTTCGTTCTTCCTCTGCCTTAGTGCTGCTATTCTATCACATACCGGACCTCTATCTCTATTTCCACACTGTTCTCTGCTCTTCTTCACACTTCTCAACACACCACACACTTCATACTGAAATCAATCTGGTATATATATCTGCATCAATGATTTCAATCATCTTTCTAGTCGGTATCCAGAAAACTCAAGATATTTCCAAACTCTGGTCTGTCAGTTGAATCCATGCTTACTAAGTGATGCGTATCAAAAAGATAGTTATAGAAGTCATCAATCATGTCGGCCAATTATGAATGATACCTTAAGAACCTTGATCATCATCAATATCTCATCCGGATTAAGGTCTAATGCTCTGCCAGTCAGTTCTTCCTCTGTCTACTCTGCAAAATAGGAACCCAATACTTAGGTGCTCATATCTCTTCACTCTTTCATCACCGAAGGCTCAATCCCTGGGATCTATCAATCAAGGTACTTCTCTTGACTTCTCCAAGTCCGCACTTTATAGAGATACTTCTTCTAAGAGATCCGGACCTAATTGTCGGACCTTGTTGCATGCTCTATTCTTGGTCATCGGACCAAAATACTCTTCAATCTGACTTCCGGTATAGACACACCATGTCTTGTGGATGTGTGGGATGGTCTTTGTTGCCATCAATGACAACACCCATGAAGCCACACATTGTCTCTTGCCAACAGGTACATCTCAGTGTTTCAGGTAATGGGTATTAGTTACATGTTGGATCTAGTGTTTGTATGTCACTTGGATATACAGAACAAGGCAATTTAAAATAACATTGGGGACATCAATTATGCAAGTTTTTGCATGAGAATTGGTGTGTGTTGATCACTTCAATTGACTAAAATAGATTGGGGTAAATTGAACACCTAATCTTGGGACTTTCAGTTGTTGTTTTTATTTGGAAATATGTTTGATGTTGGCAAAGCTAATTTTGGCATACTTGTGTGCACACATCACGAAGGGGCAGTTAGCTCAAAGTTTGGACTTTGTTTGAGTTCAGTCTTCTCAATTTAAGTGAGCTTGATTTTTGCATGAGCTTTGGAAGCTATGTTATCAATTACAATTTATTGTAATTTGAGTTTCAAGTTTTTGAATTAAGAAGTTGAATTAAAAGAATCTTTTTGATTTAATTGTAAACCCCATACATTTTCCAGAGAGTTGAAGAGTAAAAAGACTTAGAAGAAAAAAACAAGAAGCTTTTTTGACTTAGAAGAAAAAAGAAAGAAGTTTTTTTATTGAAGAAGCTTTTGAAGAAAAAAGCAAGAAGCTTTTTTGAAGTTTTTTATAGGTTTGAAGATTGAAGAAGTTTTTGTGAAGTGCATCAAGGACTTAGAGAAATTTCAGTATTGAATGTAATCTTTTCCAAAGAGATTTAATACAAGCAAGAAACATCTTTCAGTGTGGATTTTTTTCTTGAAAGGATTTCTCCACGTAAATACTGTGCAAGATTTTTCTCTTCTCTTCTCTTCTACATTGGTTTGAAAGTGCATAAGCACTTGTTCATTAATTGTTACAGATTAATCTTAATTTCAGCTTTGCATACATAAAATTTTTAAGTTTATAGCAGCAGTTCTACCTTCATTTTCAACAAGGGGGGAGAGATAGGAGAGAGAGAGGGGGGGAGATTGAGAGATATATAGAGAGAGAGGGAGAGATAGAGAGAGATAGAGGGGAGAGATGGGGGAGAGGGGAGATAGAGGGAGAGATGGTGGAGAGGGGAGATGAAGAGATAGGGATAGAGAGGGAGAGATAGAGATAGAGATAGAGATAGAGATAGAGAGAGGAAATGAGATATAGAGTGAGAGAGAGATGGGGGAGAGGGGAGATAGAGAAATATGGATAGAGAGGGAGAGATAGAGAGGGGGAGAAAGAGAGGGAGAGATGGGGGAGAGGGGAGATAGAGATATAGGGATAGAGAGGAGATAGAGAGGGGGGAGAGAAAGGGAGAGATGGGGGAGAGGGGAGATAGAGAGATAGGTATGGAGAGGGAGAGATGGGGAGAGGGGAGATAGAGAGATAGTGATAGAGAGGGAGAGACAGAGAGGGGGAGAGAGACAAGGGAGAGAGAGAGAGGGGGGAGAGAGAGAGAAGGAGAGAAAGGTGGAGATTGAGAGATATAGAGAGAGGGAGAGATAGAGATAGAGGGGGGAGAGAGGTGGGGATATAGAGAGGGAGAGATGGATATAGCTAGAGAGAGAGGGAGAGAGGGATAGGGAGAGAAGGTTATGGCATTTTTAAAAAAAATAGGAATTTTGGCCACTTTTTGGCCCCCCATCTTTTTGCACCCACCCTGCCACTTTCAAATGTTTCAAGTTAAAAACATAGATTTGTGTTGGCCATTTCCTTTATAAAAATTTTATATAGTTCTAAAATTTCACCCATAGATTATGTCATAATTTTCAAATTGAACAAGATTCCAATCCTAGGTAGTCTATGAGAAGTCAACAAAGTCTTCATGGCTCCCATCTCAAAGTGGGCGTCCAAGTTTGAAATTATTTGAACTACAGTAGAATCTACCTAAATATTCAATACTCTAATGAAAATAAGATAAATGCAATAAACCAAAGTTATACCTTGCTGAACCAATTTACCTCGTGTCTTCCATTGTTACCTATCTCTTCAATGATCTTGTAGATTATGATTGACCTCTCAGAAGTATACTTCCTTGTTTTAAGATGACAAAGAGAGAATGGATTTGTGGAGGATTATGCAAAGTGAATGGTTTCTACAATTGTAAAGCTAAGATGAATGATGGATATTGTGATATGAAGCCATGATATTGATATTGATATGCAGCTAGATGAGATTATGATGCTAATGGATGCAATGACAAATGAGAGTATAAGCCAAAGGCACACTAGAATGATTTTGGAAGCATAAGTTTTCTAAAGCTTGAGATGTATGAAATAGAGGAATTAGAGGTGCTTTTATACGCTTGAGAAGGCCAAGATCCAAGTGTCACAATCTCAACGGTGGAGAATGTCATATGAGGTGTACGGTAGAGATTTGATTAATTGGGATGAGGGAGATAAAGGTGGAGAATGTTCCTCCAATGATGACAAGGTGGAGAGAAAGGTGTGAGCAAGAGGCCACTTGTCACAATGCTCTCAAAGACCAAAGAACATGGGTCAAAGAAGGAGTCCTTTGTAGGGAGGTTGGAAGGAATTTAGGAACTAATGAGACATGTGTCTCTAAGTCTCCTTTGACTAAGATGACATGGAGGAACCAAGTTCTTGAGAATAGGGATGGTTAGAGGATAAATAGGACATGTGGGTGAGGATAATTAGCTAATTAAATATTAAAAATATTCAATTATGTGTGCAACATGATGAGGTGTAAAGTGAGGTGGAAATGATGATGTGGATTTATAGACTTAGGAATTTGGAATAGATGATTAATTAAATAATTTGGGATTATTCAATTAAGGATGATTTAGAGGAATATGGATGATTTAATTAAATAAATTAATTTTTTTATTTAATTTTCAGAAGATCAAGATGAATTTGAATCAAATAAATAAATTAGAATATTTATTTATTGATAGAAGAATAGGAATAAAATAAATATTAAAATATGTATTTAATTCAACTCAAGCCATGTTTAGGTGTATATATTTTGCCCCTCTTTGAGACAATGTGTTTTATCACATTGTTTCAAAGAATAATTTTTTTTTGGTTATGATGCATGTCCCAGTTTGCCCCTGGTACAAGTTTGATTATGGTAGGATGCCCCCTCGGGAGATTGGTCAGGTTGGATTTGTTAAAAGGATGTCAAATGATCTCACGATAAAGAAGAATGAATGACACGATCGACAAGTGAAACAGTTGGGTGACGGAGAATGAGAAATGATGTAAAAACATGGTAGGCATGTGTAAGGTCAAACACCTCCAATTAGGGTTCATTTGGCTGTAAATAGGGATGTGGGTTCACTTCTCTATTCATTTGCATACTTGTCTTTTGTGGAGAGATTATAGGAGCCCTAATGTTTAGCAGAGTAGAGCAGTCGATGAAGATGGATTAGATTCTGATAGAGAGCCACATATTCGAGAGGATCCAGCGATTTAGGCAGCCAGCAGACTATGGACCCCTGGTACGTACACTTTTACATTTGGTCAAAGTGCATTAATGATGGCCAAATTTTAGGATCAAAGTTCTAGGTTTTGAATGCGTGGCTTAGCTAGTTCTGCACAAATGATAATTAAAGCTATGCAAATGTTCTGATTCTACACATATGAGCCAAGAATCAGTGCATTTGCGTTATTTTTTGATGAGGAGCCAAAAAGAAAATAAATATTCTTACTCTTTCAACTTAGGAGAGGATGGGTAAATATTTTATGTCTTTCATATAGTTCTATTAGAACTTCCTTCTTATTGCCATCGGCAACAGATTAGACTATTCACGGCCTTTGGAACGGTTTTGCCAAACACCAAGTCTGTCTGATACCTCCTATCGGCAAGGCTTGACTTCTTTTCACCCTGATGTGACTAAGACAAATTAGCATTTTTCGTCACGGTTTTAGAAAGACAACGCCTATCGGTGGAGCTAAATATTATCAACCTGATACTCTGATAACATCCTCTCTTTGCTATCGGTGGAAGTCGATGCTGTCATTGGAACCTGACTCTGCGACACAATGATACGCCGATAGGGTTGTCAACTCTCACACAGTCTGATCTACACTCTATGCCTAGCACATAGAGATGCTAGGACATCCTACTGTGCACACTCCTCAGTCTAGAACATCTACCCTGTCAAATAGGTAAATGAAAGGAAAAAAAATAGAAATATGTATAGACCAATGCCATTTCACTGATTTCTTTGGAAATCCACCAGTGGAATGGTTATCGACTCATCTTCGACAATTTAGACTAAACTATTTCAATTGCAAAGAACAAAAACCTATTATGAACAGTTAGGAAATATTTACAACACAAATCAAACATAGGAAATGATGGGCAGAAGTTATTATTGCTCAGATGATTTCTGAATCACAATCTCTGAATCTAGAGAGCCCTCTTCTTGGTTGCTCCCCTATGCTTTTATTAAGCCAGAGTTGGAAGATCAACGGTTGCTCAACAGTTAGGGAAGGCCAACTACCCTGAATCCCAACTGACTCCTGTTGACCTTTTCAGATTCTATTCGATACAAAATGTGTCCATTATTTGCCAAATGGAATACAAAAACTTCTAGGTTTTTAGAAAACAAAACATGAAAAAGATGACATGGCCAAATAGGCATTATTTCAACATAGTAGATTTTACTATGGTGCCCCTGCACCATACTCCCCAGAAGAAAAATGTCTCAAGTCCTCTTAGAGACCAATTCTTGTACATCTCTGCCTTGCTTTAGAATGTCTTCCTCCAGCATCCATGCAACTTCTGAATCTGGAAGCCCTTGCCACTTAACCAAATGTTCAAAGTATGTTTTGTGCCTTGTCTTCCTGGCTTCTCTGCTTTCCAAAATGTACTCCATTTTTGGCGGCTCCCTAGAAGGGAAGTGCTTCAGCCAATCTTCATTTTCCTAGACAGGGTCTTCTGCATTCTCCCCTATATTAGGACTTCTGTACAATGTGAAATCAGCAATGTTGAATATGGGTGAAATGGCAATATCATCAGGAAGCTCAATCTTGTAAGCATTTGGACCGTACTTCTCTAGAATATGACAGGTTCCAATCTTCCTCATCATCAGTTTGATGTGGCCTCCTTTTGGCAACCTATTTTTGTTCAGATGAACCATGACCAAGTTGCCTACCTGATACTGCACATCCCTCCTCCTTTGATCCATGCGAGCCTTCATCTTCTGACTATTCTGGTGTAAAGTATCTCTGACCTGTTGGTGTATTTCTTTCATGGCTTTTGCAAATACATCAGCATGACCACTCCTTTTGTCCAACTTTTGGACGTCTCTCAATTCAAAAATACCCCTAGGGTGACTGCCACATACAATTTCAAAGGGACTCAGACCTGTGCTCCTATTTGTTGAGTCATTATAAGCATATTCTTCTTGTGGGAGTATCACATCCCAACTGATGCCATGTTCTTTTGTTAAGCATCTAAGGAGATTACCCAAAGATCTATTGACCACCTCAGTTTGCCCATCAGTCTGAGGATGATAGGCTGAACTGAAACACAAATGTGTTCTCAATCTTTTCCACAAAGTCCTCCAAAAATGTCCTACAAATTTGCTATCCCTATCAGACACAATGCTCAAGGGTAGCCCATGAATCCTGACAATTTCTTTAAAAAACAAACCTGCAATGTAGTTAGCATCATTAGTGGTCATGCAAGGAATGAAATGAGCCATCTTGCTAAATCAGTCTACCACTACAAACACACTATCACAACCTGCCCTTATTTTGAGTAACCCCATCACAAAATCCAAACTCAAACATTCCCAAGGCCTGTTGGGTATTGGCAAAGGTGGATACAATCCTGCATTGGTCGAGACTCCTTTTGCTCTTTAGCATACTATACAACTTTCAAGAAATTTTCTGATGTCAAACTGCATTCTTGGCTAGAAATAAAATCTCGTTACCAGATCTAAAGTCTTATTCAACCCAAAATGTCTGCCCAGTCCACCACTATGTTTCTCCTTCACAATATTATCCCTCATTGAGCATTTAGGGATACACAACTGACATCCTTTGAACAATAGTCCATTTTGTAATGTAAAATCTAAAAACTCACTATGAAAAGTATTAGCAAATTCATTGCATACCTTGTAGATTTCTTTGAAATCCTGATCTTCTTCATACAATTCCTTGAGTGACTCAACACCCATGCTTTGCAACTGCACTTCTTGGACTATCAACACCCTCCTGCTGAGAGCATCTACCACCTTATTTGTGACTCCTTTCTTATGCTTAATGGTGAAAGTGTATGCTTGCAAACTTTCCACCCATTTCATATGTCTGTGGCTGAGTTTGTCTTGCCCATTTAGAAAACTGAGAGCATGGTTATTTGTATACACAATAAATTCCTTGGGAAGTAGGTAATGTCTCCACTTTTTCAGAGCTTGTACCATAGCATACAACTCTAAGTCATAAGAGGAGTATTTCCTCTTGGCTTCATTTAACTTTTCACTAAAAAAGGCCACTAGTCTCTGTTCTTGGCTCAACACTACTCCAATGGCCAGTCCACTTGCATCACATTCAATTATGAAAACCTTATTGAAATCAGGTAATACTAAGACAGGGAATTTAGCAACTTTTTGTTGCAGACTCTCAAAGCTCCTATCTGCTTCTCTCATCCACAAAAACTTCACCTTGTAACCACCCTTTATGGTTTCCAACATAGGTGCACAGATGTCACTGTAGTTCTTAATGAATTTCCTATAGAATGTGGCCAAAGCATGGAAACTCCTTACCTCCCCTGTTGTCTTAGGTGTGGGCCAATTCAGAATAGCCTCCACCTTTGAAGGATCCATCTTTAGATCACCTTTGGAAATGACAAAACCCAAGTAGATCAACTCTTGTTTCATGAAATCACATTTGTCCAAGTTTATCAACAGCTTCTGGTCTTTCAGCCTCTTCAAGACTATCTCTATATGTTTCAAATGCTCTTCTTTGCTTTTACTAAATATCAAAATGTCATCTAGGTATACTACCAAAAACTTACCTATGAAATCCTACAATACTTCATTCATTAGCCTCATGAAAGTACTAGGAGCATTAGACAGACCAAAAGGCAATACAAGCCATTCATATAACCCTTCATTGGTTTTGAATGTTGTTTTCCATTCATCACCTTCTCTTATCCTTATCTGATGGTACTCTTCAAGTCTATCTTAGAGAAATAGGTAGAACCCCCCAAATAGTCCATTAGGTCTTCAATTCTAGGAATAGGGAACCTATATCTGATGGTTATCCTATTTATTGCCCTGGAATCAGTACACAGTCTCCATTTCCCATCTTTCTTTGGTGCCAAAATAGTGGGGACTACACATGGACTCAAGCTCTTTCTTATTAACCCTTTGTCTAAAAGTTCTTGAACCTACCTGGCTATCTCCTCATTCTACTGAGGGGTCATCTTATAGGCTTCCTTGTTGGGAAGTACAACTCCTGGTATGAGATCAATCTGATGGCTAATATCTCTAATAGGTGGTAGGGAGTCTAGTATATCTGCAGCAATTACTTCCTTATAACTCTCAATTAGTTCTCTGACCTCCCTAGGTCCTACCTCTCTCATATTTTCTCTTTTCTTCTCCTTAGGTTTCACAACCAGAGAAAAACCTACTCCACCTAATTCTTCTAGTGTTTCAAGGAATTCCTTCTCTCCTCCCATCATTATACTAGACCCTACCTACTGTGGGTTTTCCTCAATCAATGATTGTATCCTATAGGTTACTCCATCTTTCTTGAAAGAAAAAGAATTTTTTTCTCCATCATGGCAAGCTTTGGTGTCAAACTGCCATGGTCTTCCTAACAACAGATGACAAGCATCCATTGGAAGGATGTCACATAGGATCTTATCCTTATATCCCCCTATGCTGAACTCTACCCATGTCTGCTCATTTATGAGAATATGTTGACCCTTGTTTAACCAATTGACTTTGAAAGGGCAGCTATGGGGTATTCTTTCCAATTTAAATTTATTTATAGCCTCTAGAGCTATGATATTGTCAGTAGAACTAGAATCAATGATTACTTTACAGACCTTACCTTGTATTTTACAGTTGATTCTAAATAGAGCCCTTCTCTAGGATGGTTCAGTCTGCACTGGTTCCTTGAGCAACGTCCTTCTTATCATTAGGTTATCTCCCATCTCCGATGTCAGATTTACTTCAGGAGAAGTCACACTCCTGGCATCATCTTATGTCAAGGTGGCTCTTCTCTCACCTCCATGTGAAATTGAGGCCTTCTCAGGACACTTGAAATCTAGGTGCCCCATCTGGTTGCAATTGTAACATCTCATTGTAGAGAATTTGGATCCTCTGCCAGACCCATTCATCCCTCCTCTACCATTAGACCTCCTCCCTTTGTAGCCTCCTCTGCTACTTAAATCTGCACTTTGCTCTGTGTGGCTAGATTCAGCATTAGGCCTTTGGTTGGGACTTCTTCCTACAAAACTGCCCCTGCCTCTGAAACTTCTACCTCTAGTACCCCCATTATTCTGTTCACTCTTCCTCTTGAGCTTTTCTTCCACCCTTAGGGCCAATTGGAAACACTTGTTCACTGTTTCTGGTGCTAAGATGTTGATCTCATATTGGATGTTCATCCTTAGGCCATTCAGATACCTTTCCACCTTCTCTAACTCTTCTTCTTGTCTCTTTGATCTGAGACTGAGTTTATGAAACTCTTGTGTGTATGCATTCACATCAAGGTCTCTCTATCTGAGGTTCTACAATTTCTTATACATCTGCATGTTATAGTCCAGAGGTAAGAATTGTGCCTTGATTTTGGTTTTCATCCTTTCCTAGGAGGTTATCATATTCTTCCCCTCCTTGACTCTCTCTCCTTGCTCATAATTCCACCATGCAAGAGCAAACCCCTTCAACCTTGCCTTTGCCAACTTAACCCTCCTATCATCAGGGACTTCTTTGTACTCAAAATGATTGTTCAATGCCTCAATCCAATCAATCACCTCTTTAGCTTCCATATGTCCACCATACATAGGTAACCCATCCATGGTGTCCCTATTGACTGACTTCAAAGCATCTACAAATGCCCTCTGGTCTGCTAGTATCTCCTCTATCCTCTTATTGGTTCCATTAATTTCTGTATCTCCTTCATTGCTGTCACTTTCATCTTCCATGTCTTTTCCTTTGGGCTGCTTGAACTCTCCCAACTTGGATTCAAGCATCTCCTCGATCAGCTTCTTAATGGCATCCTATGACATACTTTTGGGAGGCATCCTCTCTGCCTTTATCTCGCTTTCTTTGTCTAACATACACTATTCACAGACAGCACCCAAACGCCAACACTCCTAAAAATTCTCAATTCGACTTGCCACCCAAATCTTTTCGAGCTCTGATACCAATATGATGAGGAGCCAAAAAGAAAATAAATATTCTTACTCTTTCAACTTAGGAGAGGATGGGTAAATATTTTATGTCTTTCATATAGTTCTATTAGAACTTCCTTCTTATTGCCATCGGCAACAGAGTAGACTATCGACAGCCTTTGGAACGGTTTTGCCGAACACCAAGTCTATCTGATACCTCCTATCGGTGAGGCTTGACTTCTTTTCACCCTGACATGACTAAGACAAATTAGCATTTGCCGTCACGATTTCAGAAAGATAATAACTATTGGTGGAGCCAAATATTATCAACCTGATACTCCGATAACATCCTCTCTTTGCTATCGGTGGAAGTCGATTCCGTCATTGGAACCTGGCTCTGCCACACAATGATACGCCGATAGGGTTGTCAACTCTCACACAGTCTGATCTACACTCTATGCCTAGCACATAGAGATGCTAGGACATGCTACTGTGCACACTCCTCAGTCTGAAACATCTACCTCATCAAATAGGTAAATGAAAGGAAAAACAAACAGAAATATGTACAGACCGATGCCATTCCACTGATTTCTTTGGAAATCCACCAGTGGAAGGGTTATCGACTCATCTTTGACAATTTAGACTAAACTATTTCAATTGCAAAGAATAGAAAGTTATTATGAATAGTTAGGAAATATTTACGACATAGATCAAACACAAAAAATGATGGACAAAAGTTATTATTGCTCAGATGATTTCTGAATCACAATCTTCGAATCTAGAGAGCCCTCTTCTCAGTTGCTCCCCTGTGCTTTTATTAAGCCAGAGTTGGAAGATCAATGGTTGCTCAATAGTTAGGGAAGGCCAACTGCCCTGAATCCCAACCAACTCCTGTTGACCTTTTCAAATTCTATTAGATACAAAATGTGTCCATTATTTGCCAAATGGAATACAAAAACTTCTAGGTTTTTAGAAAACAAAACATGAACAAGATGACATGGCCAAATAGGCCTTATTTCAACATAGTAGATTTTACTATGGTGTCCCTGCACCATTTTTGCATTTGATAAATGTTTGTGCGCAATTAACTAGGGTTTCAGTGCTTTTATATGAAAACGTACATTTAGATAATAGTACTACGCATATGAGATAGATACGCACATTCAAAAGGAAAACGTGCATATAATTAGGTATTCAGCGCATACATTATGAAGCTGCGCATTTGATTTAAAAATGTGCTTTTGTCTCCTAATTCCACGCATATGGATAACTTTGCACTTCTGATAAGGGATTCTGTGTATCTAGTTCAAAGTCATGCATCTGATTAACAGAGCTACGCATCTGAGAAAATTGGTCAAATTACTTAGCTAATTGAGTTAAGTTGGCATCTCAATCGATGTTGGTCAACTGATAGGTCATATTTGAGATTAATAGAATCTCAGAAGAGATGATAGGATAGGTTACTGATAGGATAGCTAAGGTAATCATTTTGATAGATGATGTAGATATGCAGCTTAGGTGATTTGTTAACACACTTTGTTATTGATTGCAGGAGACTCTAGATCATGCTCTGATGTCGCGAAAGAGATTCCCAGTTACTAAGCTTCTTCGACCCTATAGACTGATACTGATCACTTGGTCCTTGGATCAATCAGATTGTGGGTTGTCTACTTTATGCCCAAGGTGCAGGCAAATCTAGGACTGTTGACTACACTTGGTGAGATATACCATAGTGAGATAGGCACTTTTCACTTGCTGATAGGGGAGATGGTAGTGACACTAGAGGACGTGCATCAAATTCTTTAGATTTTGATTTAGGGTGAGCTAGTTGAGTATGAGTCACACTCAGGAGCCATATTGGTAGAGTGTAGACAAGTTTTTGATGATGCAGAGCTTGAGGGGATGGAGATCAACTAGGTTGATATGGTGGATTACTATGAGCCCCTACCAGCCATACTAGCAAGTTTGATTGGAGGAGTAGTTTGTCCCGATAGGAGATTGCGGGGGTTCTAGGTTGGATGGGGGCAGACATTAGAGAGGATGATATCTGAGGGGACACGCTTCACCTGGGGTCCATGCATACTTGTACATCTATACCATGATCTACATCATTTTGTGTATGGTGGAGTGGCCAGTATATCTACAGGAGTTTCACTATTATAGATTTGGGCATGGCTACACATAGCGGTCACACGACCAATAGGTATGGGAGTGAGGGGACATGACATACCTTATTTATACAGGTTTTAGGAGACTCTTTCCCAACCCAAGCTGGGAAAGCTGGAGTACTGGCAACACACATTAGATAATGTGGATGAGGTTGAGTGGCAGTCATACCTAGATTACGAGGTGTGGGAGGAGGATGCAGTAGAGTTGCCATATTGCTTCCAGACATGATGGTTGATAGGGAAGACTCCCTATATCTTAGAGTGCCACATTGTTATCCATGTGCTTTGACAGTTTGGCAGGGTCCAGGGGATACCCCAAGGAGCATCTATTGCAGGGTTCGGTGGCGTCCTATGAGACTGCGAGGACAAACTTCCTACAAATTCCATATCAAGCATGGGATCTGCGGTGACATATAGTTGATGCAGGCATGATAGTTGATTTTGTGGCACACTTCACCACCCATTCTAAGATACTCTACTCCTGGAGAGCGAGCTCCAAGATTGGAGGATGTAGATGAGGAGGATGATGATGCTCCTCGTCAGAGGAGGAGGTGACGACAAGGTGAGAGGGGTGGCCAAGTTGGCCGAGGGGGAGGGGATGATGGTGGCAGGGTGGTGGAGATGGCTAAGGCCAAGGTGATGATGGAGATGATGGGGATGATGGTGGGGATTATGGTGGACAGAGGAGGGTGAGACAAAGGGTGCCCCAAATACATGTACAGCCTCAGGGTCAGCCACAAGCACAAATTTAGGTGCAGGCTCATGTGTAGGCCTAGGTTTAGGTATAGGGATAGGATGATGGATAGGTGGCTACCTTACGAGCCCAGGTGGCTCAAATACAAGGGGAGGTTAGCCAGATGTGGCAGCAAATTACACAGCTGCAGGGGAATGTTTAGACTGCTGTCTTAGAGTGTGACACTGCGATCCAGAGATATATGAGAGCAGAGACTCTATTACAGCAAGTACAGTAGACCACAACTCAAGGTCCACATGGGCAGATAGTGATAGACATAGTTCAAGATGGACATGAGATCTTTTATTGGAGATCTTTGTATGAGCAGGTAGTGCCCCTAGAGCAGAGGGTGAGTAGCTTCCACCCGAGCTTGCACAGCAGGTCTAGGCACACACAAACAGAGAGTGGGGGAGTTATGGGATCACCACCTCCTTGTTTGACAGGTCCTACAAGTCTACAGCCTTAGCCCCAGCCTCAGCCTTAGCAGCCAGCACCATCTCGTGGCAGTACCACTTAGGCATTTTTGGAGACATGTATCATGTTATACCATTTTGTATACACACTATTATTGACAGCTCAAGATAGACACTTTTATGATATCATTGTATACTTGGACATTATTATAATTTTTTATGATGATCTACATGAGTTCGATGGACTACATGCATGTGTTCTTATGGATGGATGTTATTTATATGATGGATGTAATCCTTTATGCTTACATTGTGATGATTCTAACATGTTGATCTTATGATGTACATGACACTTATGATATGACTTATGGTTCACATGATGACTGCTATCTATGTGTTAATGCTATGTGCAATGATCCTGTATGCTTATAGTTTATGATGACCTAATGCATATGTTGATGAGTTTTACATGCAATACTTGATGTTTGACATTTTTCTATGTATGTTGATCTAATGTACTATGACAATGATATCTATGTCTTTCTGAGTTTTTGATGATAAATGTTATGCATTAGATCTATATGGATAAATGAAATCACTATGATGATCTAAATGTTTAATACAACTAATGCACCTAAATGATAATGAACTAATGATGGATATGTTTAGACTATGCAACATGATATCACTATATGAAGCAATTCCTAAAAATAATGAGTTAAATGTTTAAATGCAACTAATGAACTGAAATGATATGAACTAATGATGGACATGCTTATAATATGCAAACATGGTAATGATTTATTTTTTTGGTTAATTTCAAGTATACTCAATCATAAATGAAAGAACACTTAGAAGATTTAGACAAAAGATTTGCATATGATGAACAACCTAGAAGAATAATTTGGATGAATGAAAGAAAATGTTTTGGATAAATGGACAATATGGATAAATGAAAGAAACAACTTGGATCTTAAGCCACTTGGTAAATGATGATTTATGGAATGCTTATAAATGAAATGAAATGCAAACCTAAAATGCACAAATGAGACTTTGTCATCTTGTATGCAAGTATTTGAAGTACATTTTTCATCATAGAGATTTTAAAATGTAAGAAAATACAAGCATCTAGGTATAATTAAACCATGATGACCTAAGTATCTCTTACATGGATTTTGATTTAGCAAATTAATACAAGCATCTAGTCAAAATTGAACCTAGATGACCTGAGTATTTCTTTTATGTATCAACAGACAAGGATTGTACTCTTTCATGCTAAGACCCATAATGTCCTCGATGATCTTTTGTTGATCATGTCATTAGACAAGTCACCACATTACTAAAAACACATGAAAATAAATCATGCCCCCATCATAGCCCCTCTAGTTTTTGACATCCTCAAGTAGCATACGAAACATGATAACAAAAATCAAGACCTAAGACTTAAACATATAATAAGCATCAAATCTTCTTGCCACATATATGTTTTCTTGCAACGAAAACAGATATAATCATCATGATAGTTTAGACTCATTGTTATCTGATATAAGTTGATGTCTTGTGTCAAGTGTTTTGTTGCAAAGGTTTGTTTGTAGTGTTACATGTTGTCTAGAGATAATATTGTGATTTGGTTTGCTATCCTCTAAGATTTTGCAACATTCAAGAATCCAATTCCCAACTAGGTTGAGGATTTGCCCCCAGTCAAGTAAAGGATTGATTTATTATGGATGGAACATGTAGACTAAATGGATGGTAAACTTGATAGGACGGGCCCTAAGGGACTGACCTAGTGCCTCGAGGGCTCATCGATGATGGCCTTGCCTACATGACGACACAGAGGCAACGTAGTTAAGGGTGTGGACTATGTGGACCTAAGACCTAGGGGATGGAAAGCAAGTGGGATTGGATGGATAAAAGGATGGGTGATAAGGGATGGAATGGATGGGAAGCCTCTGAGGCTCATCAATGATGGCCTTGCCTATGTGATAGCTCAGAGATGACATAGTTTGACAATGATACTAATGATGGGGTCATAACGGATGATAAGATGTATGAAGGATTTGGATGGACAACCTGATGTGACAAGGCGATAAGGGCGAGTGAACAACAAGCCATGATAGGTATCCTTATGTGATTTGATGGATATGGTAAAAGATGGACCAGGATTGAAATCCTAAAAGATGGAGGAAGCAGTTCATCACAAATAGCACCTATTTCCAGGTTTTCACTACTTGCTTTTATTTGCACAATTTTTTTTAAGTCCCTTGAAATAGGGTTTAGGTGTAGAACTTGCGAAGATGCATACTGTTGATGGGATCATCAAACAGTTCACCTTCTAATGTTGCTAGTTGATAGGCTTCTAATCCATAGGTAGTAATGATTACATACAGACCAAGCCAGTTGGGTTCAAACTTGCCTTTCTTCTCCCTATCCTATTGATTTCTAGAGTTTTCCTTGAGCACTAGTTCACCAACTTGAAAGACTCTGGGTTTTACTCTGTGGTTGTAACTCCTTGACATCCTTTGTTGATAGGCATTCAGATGATTAAAGGCATGTTGTCTTCATTCATCCAACAGTTCTAACTCTTGAAGTCTAGAAACCTGGTATTCTTCATCAGATATTAGCCCTTTTAACGATACTCACAAGTATGGTAACTCGACTTTAATGGGCAAGATGGCTTCAGAGCCATAGACTAGGGAATATGATGTTGCACCTATGGGTGTTCATATACTTGTATGGTAGGCCCACAGAGTGGGATTCAGTTGGATATGCCAATCACGGCCGGCATCATTGACAGTCTTTTTTAGGATTTTCAAGATAGTTTTATTAGATGCCTCCACCTAACCGTTTCCTTGGGGTAATACGGGGTGGAAAAATGGTGTTGGATATGGAATTTATCATAGAGCTCTTTGACATCCTAATTTTTAAAGGGTCTTCCATTATCAGTGATAATGGATAGGGGAATGCCATAACGGAAAATGATGTAAATCAGGATGAATGAGGCAATTTGTTTACATGTGACATTGGCTAGGGGTACGGCTTCAATCCACTTTGTAAAGTACTCAGTGGCAATGATTATGAATGTATGGTCATTGGATGATGGGGGGTGTGTCTTGCCCACTAAGTTGAGTCCCTATTGATAGAAAAGCCAAGGAGTCATTAAAGGTTGTAGCTCTTGAGCCGGTGCATGTATTAAGTTCCCATGAATTTGGCATTTCTTGTACCTTTTCACAAAATGATAGGAGTCTATTTCCATAGTTGGCCAATAGTATCCCATACACATGAGCTTCTTAGCCAAAGTAGGACCACTAGAGTGAGTTCCACAAATTCCTTCGTGAACTAGAGCGGGAGGCTTGAAGGATGAAAGTTTGTCGTTGATTATTGGATTATCCTAGTGGTAAGGTATTCTCTTTCAGATAGGTATAGATTTTTCTGTACAAGGGAGAATCGGATCCTACTATGTGACATATGATTCTAGTTTCAAGGATATCATAAGTTGGATGGCACACTAGCTTTACCAAGAACTCATAACATGACTAATTTTCAAGTATATCCAGTAGTGATGCAATAGTTGCCATGGCATCTACTGCTTTGTTCTCCAATCTTGGTATTTGTTCAAAGGAAATCACAACAAAATATTCTTTAAATTCATCTACCATACGCTTGTAGGGTATTAACTTTTCACCCTTGGTTTGATAGTCATCATTTGCCTAATTGATAACTAGTTGTGAATCTCCAAACACATGAAGCTCATGGACTTTCCACTCTACAACTAGTTTAAGACCAATGACTAGTGCTTCATACTCTACCACATTGTTAGTACATGGTCTGTACGACTTTGGAATTGTGTCTTCATGAGGTGTGACCAACAAAATGCTTGCTCCTGACCCGTGCTAAGTATAGGATCCATCAAAATAGAGTTTTTATGCTTGGGTTGTTATGTTGAAAATGGATTCATCTAGAAACTCGAAGCTTAATGGATTCTCATCTGTCAATGGTGCATCTACCAACTGATCCACAATGACTTGACCTTTTATAGTTCTTATGCCCACATATTCAATGTTGAACTTGCTGAGGATCATTACCCACTTTGATAACCTTCCTGTTAGAGTATCCTTATTGAGGAAATACTTAAATGGATCTATCTTTACTACCAACTTGATGGAATGTGTGAGCATAGAATGTCTTAGTTTTTGGGAAGCAAAAACTACGGCAAGGCATGCCTGTTCAATGGGTGTGTATTGCAGCTCATAGCCAACCAATGTTCGACTAATGTAGTAAATGGCATGTTCCTTTCCTTCATAGTCTTGATGTGCCAATAAAGCTCCTAAAGTAGTTGGTGTAGCTGAGATATAAAGAAAAAGTGGTTTGCCTTGTATTGGCGGCATCAAGAGTGGAGGATTCATTAGGTACTCTTTCAAGAGGTTACAAGCTTGTTCACAACCCTCATCCCATCTAAAAGGAATGTTCTTGTGAAGGAGGTGGGTAAATGGATGACATTTGTCAGCTAATTGTGATATAAACCAATAGATAGATTGTAGTTTGCCTTGCAATGACCTTAGCTGACTGATGTTTCTAGGTGGTGGCATGTCCATTATTGCTTTCACTTTGCCTGGATCCACCTCAATTCCTTTGGCTAAAACTATATATCCTAGGAGTTTGCCGGATGTGACTCTGAATACACACTTCTGTGGATTTAGACATACATTAAATTGCTCCAGTCTTTGAAATATCTTATCTAATACTTCCAAGTGTCCTTCTCTTGTGAGTGATTTGGCTAGAATATCATCTACATAATCTTCCATGATAGTGTGCATCATATCATGAAAAATTGTTCTCATGGCCCTTTGGTATGTTGCTCCTACATTTTTCAGGCCAAATGGCATCACACACCAGCAATATGTTCCCCAAGGACATGTAAAAGTAGTCTTGTTTTGATCTTTTGGTGCTATTTTGATTTGATTATAGCCAGAAAATCCATCCATTAGTGACAGCATAGTGTGCCCTGCTATTAGATCTATAATGATATCGATGTTGGGCAGAGGAAAGTCATCCTTGGGACAAGCCTTGTTCAAATCTTTGAATTCATTACACAACCTAATCCTTCCATCTAGTTTTGAGATATGAACTATATTGGAAATCCATTCCGGATAGTCAATTGGTCTGATAAACCCAACATCCAGTAGTTTCTTCAATTCTTCTTTCACTAGCAGTGCGATATGTGGATGCATCTTCCTTAGTTTTTGTTTGACTAGTTTAGCTCCTGGAGCTAGTGACAAATGATGCATTATGAGATCTAGATCTAGTCCGTGCATATCTACATATGACCAGGCAAAGTTAATATGTCTCTTCTTGAAGAAGTTGATGAATTCTAGCTTTTCACATGTTCAGATAAAGATTCTGCCATATGGATTGTCATCTGTGCTGATGCTGATAGGTTCTACTGGTTCTATCGAAATTGAGGACCTCTCCTGATGTGTGAGATTGGGGAGAGTGTCAAGCCTTTCATCCTTTGGCACCTCAAAGAGGTTTTCACCATCGGATTCATCTTTTATTTTTTACTTTTTTCACGATCTAACACTGTCGCAAAGCAGTTTTCACCATTAGATCTATCTTTTATTTTTACATTTTTATGACTAAAAGGCTTGGCACTCTCTCCAAAATAAGCCTTGTCATTAAGTTTTATAGTGAAGTCAGATTTGTAATCCCCTGCAGGTAAATGGTCCCTTACTTCTAGATAATCTATGATAGCATCATCATTTTGGAAAGTATCTAGCTTAGGGGGTTCTTGTAAATCTTAGTCTATAAGTTTAGGATACACTAATGGTAATGGGTCATCTGGTTGGTCTGATTTAAGGCTAGTGATGGTTAAGATGGAGGAGTTGCCTAGGTTAGTGGAAGTAATTACAAAGTCTATAATGGTACTCTCCTCAAGTTGATCTGTCAAGTGTGACATCATACCTTCCTTGCGAAACTCACTGTCGGTATTTTGCAGATCTAACTCTAGAGGTCTAGACATAGAGCTTTGTCCTTCATGAGTTGTATGGGTAGATCTATATTGTTGAACCACATCAACACCTTTGTCTTCACAAGATAATTCAGAAAGACTATCCCATTCATATTCATTTGATCCTATCTCACTCCCTTCTTGTAATCGATGAATCTACTCTACTAAGTTAGTAGTAGTTGTGTCCCTTTCTTTTCCTTTATGCTTTTTTCTACCTTTGATCTTTTCTTTGCCTTTGTACCCTAGCCCTGTAGTGTCTCAGGATGTTAAAGAAAAAGGTTGAATTGGTTCGATGATACCTTCTTTTCTTAATCCTATAGAACTATGACCATCATATCCCATTCTTTGTAAGATAGAGACCCCTTGACCATATTTTTTGGTTTGCAATTGGGGTTGATGGTCTTGTGGTTTGGATTCATTATCTTCATCTTTATATAGCCATTGTAGAATATCCTTCTCATCACTTTCATCGGGTAGGTTTCCTCATTTGACAAAAGGACCCTTAGAAGTCTCCAACAACTTTTGTTTGTTCATGTATGGTTTTCCATCGGACTTGGGAGATATGGGTAGTTGTGCTAGGAAGAAGGTTTGTTCAATGGTATACTCTCCTACACCCTTGTCTTTGATCTTGAATTTGAGTTTGGATGTCTTAGATTTAGAAGGTATGGAGGCTAGGTCAATACAAGTTGAAGAGGAGGAAGTTGGATAGTTGGTGGGAATTACAACTTCGGGCTTGGATTGGATAGAATTACAATATTGAAATGGATCAGGATCACCTTGGATAGTGATTTCTTGGCCCTTATGAGGAAACTTGATACACTGATGCTAAGTGGATGGTATGACCTTCATTGCATGTATCTAAGGTCGACCAAGAAGAATATTATATGCTAGTTCCATGCCTAGCACTTGGCAAACTCCATCTTTCTCCACTGGCCCAATTTGTATCGGTAAGACCACAGTACCTTTTGATGTTCTTTCTTCTTCATCATATGCCTTGATTGTAATTTTCTTCTTAGGATCAATGACATTCTCTAGAAACCACAATGCAAGGATTAGTTTTAATGTACAGATATTTAAACCTGCCCCTCCATCTATTAGGACCCATTTTATTCTATGTTTACGGATGAAGGCTTCAATATGGAGGGATGCATTGTGTGGTTGGGTGATAGACATATCATCTTTTTCTATGAATGATAGGAAATGGGGTGTAGTTAGATGCCCCACCATGGCCTAAATTTGTTCTCAGGCTAGATTGGTTAGCACGGTAGTTTCCAAGAGAGCTTTTTCTAGGATGGCTTTGTGAGATGGGGAGAGATGCAAAAGCTCCAAAATGGATATATGTGCAGGTGTTTTTCAGAATTGGTCAAGGATGTTATATTGGTTAGATGCGGAGGATGGTTTGGATGGAGCCCCTTGGAGAGTAACATTTCTACGACGAGTGGTTACATTACAGTCGGGCTTATTATTTATAGTGATCACATTCACGTGCGAATCACTTTTGGATATATTGTTAACAGTGTACTCATAGGATGCCTTCATGTAGTTAGCATTGTTACCACCGTTATTGTTTTGATTAGAGCATCCTCCCTTCTCATAATTAGGGACCGGATTCTTGAATGCCAAATGGTCATCATTTAAACATGTCCATCAATTGATATTACTTTTTGATCAATCAAGTCTTGGATGGTATTCTTTAGTCTTTGGAAATCATTGGTTTTGTGACCCTTGCTTCTATGAAATTCACAAAACTCTGACTCTTTCCACCAAGAATGTTTAAATTTGGGTTCATAATTTTGCACCACTGGAAGTGTTATGAAGTTGTTTGATATAAGCTTCCTTAGGGCAGATTCGAGTGATTCACCTAGTGGTGTGAATTTTCTATGAGGCGGAAAGTTTGTGGGTCTTGGATCATTGTTTTGAGGTTTGTTTGATTGTGTGTTATTTTGTGGATTTGATAGATTAAAGATTGGTTGTTTTGGTACCACACGTTTAGCATCAACAACTCCATCATTCACAATATTTTTGTTCTTTGTCCAGAACCTCAATTTGTCTGTGTTATTACATGAAATAGGGATGTCTTTGTAGAGTTTGATTTGTCCCTTTGCTATCAAGGCTTTCTCAATGAGTAATCCCATTTCAATGACCTTACTAAAGGAAGTAGGACATTATACTTGTATTTAATAGCTCAAGTCAGTATTTAAGTTGTGAACAAACATCTCAATCATTTATTTCTCTAAGATATGGTATGGACACTTGCTAGCAAGTTGTCTCCATATTTGTAAAAAGGAGGTGAAGGATTCTCCACCCTTTTGTTTGATGTTACAAAGGTCCAACATTGAAATTTCATGTTCAATGTTGTATGAGAAGTGGGTCACAAACTTATCCACTAGTTCATTAAAAGTTCAGATGTCAGGAGGTAGACGGGAGAACCATTCCATTGTTTGTCCTCCTAAGCTGCGGGGAAATAGTCACATAAGGTATGTTTCATTGTGGGTGACTTCTAGGTATGCAGTGCTAAATTCCCTTATGTGGTCATGCAGGTCACCTTTTCCTCTATATTTATCAAATTTTGGGACCTCAAATCTCGAGGGGAATGGTATCATGACCAAACTTTTGTCAAAAGGATATGGTGAGATATCCTCAAGTGAGTAGTGCTTTGTGGATGTTCCTGTTTAAAGGTCCACAAATTGCTGTTGTAAGGCTTGGATTTGTAGCATTAGTGTGTCCAATGGGTTTGACATATCTTTAGCCTTATCATGTTTGGGAGCATCGGTGTCATTTGGTGAGCTTGTTGTTCTCAATTGTGAGATATCAAAATCAGCGGGTAATTTAGCTCCTTGTTGTGCTAGCATAAGAAAATACTTTTGGGGGTCCATGGTTATGACCTTATCCATCATTCTTTGGAATTTAGGATCTTCTATAGCACTAACAAGTTCTTCATGTGGGATTTCTTCCTCTTCATTGCTAGAAGAAGAGGAGTGTACACTATGGTGTGAGGTATCCATTTCTTTATTTTTGTTGGTTTGGGATCTAGTTTGAACCATAAGATTTTTGGAGATGGGTGAAGTTGGATGAAATATCTTTGTGAATGCAAGTGAATGTTTTTGGTTAGATGTGGTTGAGGTAAGTTGATTAGATTTGAAATCTTTTATGATAAGATTTTTTGAGGTTTTCTCTTGATCTATTTGTTCAAACAAAAATAGTCTTGAGCTATGATGGTATAACTATCAAAGTGATGATATAAAGGAAGTGAAATAGGGATAATTGGTAACCGCTATTGATGTAGACTAGACCTTTATCAAGATGCTCTAGTGTAGTTTCAAGGTAAAGGATGGTTGATCCTGATAGGAAACTACCTAGGTTATTTGATTTAGAGGGTCTCAATAATACCTTAATGGAAATCTTGATTTTGGTTTGATTTTGGATGGCTAAGTATGATATGGTAACTGAAATGTTTTGGAAATGGATATGGAATGAATTTTATGGTTTATCTAACCTCACAAATCGAATCTAGGTAGAAATGGGTACCTAAAAATGATTTTGTTTTTCTCTCAAAATTTTGGGAACTGGTCACTATTATAGATGTACAGGTTTATTTGCACTGAAACAGGGTTTAAATGCGTGGTTCTATTGACTGAATGCATAGCTTTGTATGCGTAGCACTGTTGTTTTGAAAGTGCATGTTTATGTATGCACTAAAAGAATGATCAAATGCATAGCAGAAAGGTTTAAATGCATAGCAGGAATTAAATGCACTGAAAGAAGTATCAAATGGACAGGTATAAGTTGCAGATGCACAGTTCTGTCTTGCAGCAATGTTTGATCAATGTTGTTTTGTTCTAAGCATGTTTTTCAAAGCAACCTAAGTGTTTTTGCTGATGATTTTGTTTTAGTATGTTGCAAGAAAACACAACAGACAAGAAGATCTCAAGGTTTTATACAAATTTTTGATAAACATTTTGCAAACAAGTACAATTCCTATGGTTGGCAAGGACAATATTTATTGAATCCCAACTTGGATTTCTCCAGCCACATAAATCAAGGCAGATAGTTAGCAACTTGGTACCACTGGCTCCCCCTTTCTCAGCACTCACTTCTCCAGCATACCAAGTTATAATTCCTCCGAAGAGTTAAATTTTCTATTTCTACACATGATTAGTGAATACATTAGGTGGCTTCAGAGATCTGACCTCTTGCGTCAACAAATAGAAGGATTCTGGCTTCTAAAAATAGTTGGTTCTTAGTAAGGGCATTTGTTAGGTGGTTATACGTGCGATAATTCGCTCCGTTTAGGAGGCTTCCCAATCTGTAGAGGTTAAGCTCTACAGGTTTTAACGCACCACAAAGGTACTATAGGAAATATTCGTCGATATAACACAGCAACACTTGTTGTTTATGACTTTCGTCACAAACACTTTTATTTTTAGCGGATCAAATTAGCTTGGATTTAGCTTGTTACTGCTCAAGGTTGTCCCACTTGGAAGAAACACAATCCCAAGGGAAGGCCTTTTCTAAAGGTTAAACAAATGAAACGATGGGTCTGCATTTTGGTCACCCAAGATGGGGAGAGCATATGCCTATCACCATTTTACAAACACAATAGACACTGGTTCATTAACCTTCTAGAGTTAATCTAAATGTGATTTAATCTACCAAGCACCAAAAAAATGACATGATAGCATAACATGAAAAGATGGTTGATTTTAACCTCCTAGTTTGGGACTATGTGAAATTCGTATGCAAAGATGTAAGTTTACTCCTCCTAATTAAGAACTAGATGAAGATTTGTATGCAAGCTACATGATATGATTTACTCCTAATTAAAAACTAGATGAAGATTTGTATGTAAATTGCATGATATGATTTACTCCTAATTAAAAACTAGATGAAGATTTGTATGCAAGTTGCAACTAAAAATGTCTAAACCAACTCTTAAACCTACCAAAACATTCTATTAATAGCCTCCATTGATGATTGATAATACCTACAACACAAGTTAGTACTAAAAATTTTGCAAAAATCAATACTACTCTTTGACAAGAATTAGATGCGCTAAAATAGACAATGGATGCGCGGAAAGATGAAGTATATGCACAAAAATACAAATGCACAGAAAGATCTTGCAAATGTGTAGAAAGAAGTTTTAAATGCATAGGAAGAATGAAAGCATAGAAAGAATTGTCAGATGCGCAGAAAGAAGTCTCATATACATAGGACTACACTTTTCTTCCCGAATGTGCAAGACTAGAAATTGAATGCGCTAGAATGACCTGTCACGACTGTAAGTTCACCAAAAACTCAAAATGGAGATTAAAAATGGGGTAGTGGCCCCACGGTAGGCACCAAAATGTGATTAATTATTTGAACTATAGTAGAATCTACCTAAATATTCAATACTCCAATGAAAATAAGATAAATGCAATAAACCAAAGTTATACCTTGCTGAACCGATTTACCTCGTCTTTTCCATTGTTACCTATCTCTTCAATGATCTTGTAGATTATGATTGAGCTCTCAGAAGTATACTTCCTTGTTGTTTTAAGATGACAAAGAGAGAATGGCTTTGTGGAGGATTATGCAAAGTGAATGGTTTCTACAATTGCAAAGCTAAGATGAATGATGGATATTGATATTGATATGTAGCTAGATGAGATTATGATCCTAATGGATGCAATGACAAATGAGAGTCTAAGCCAAAGGCACGCTAGAATGATTTTGGCAGCATAAGTTTTCTAAAGCTTGAGATGTATGAAATGGAAGAATGAGAGGTGCTTTTATAGGCTTGAGAAGGCCAAGATCCAAGTGTCACAATCTCAACGGTGGAGAATAAGTCATATGAGGTGTATGGTGGAGATTTGATTAGTTGGGATGAAGGAGATAAAGGTGGAGAATGTTCCTCCAATGATGACAAGCTAGAGAGAAAGGTGTGAGCAAGAGGCCACTTGTCACAATGCTCTCAAAGACCAAAGAACATAGCTCAAAGAAGGAGTCCTTCTTTGTAGGGAGGTTGGAAGGAATCTAGGAACTAATGAGACATGTGTCTCTAAGTCTCCTTTGAAAGGAAGCAAGGTATGCAGAAACACTTCCTACACTGATCTATTGAGGAAAGACTTATGCAAATTTTTATTTTTACAGTTACAGATTAAGATGCACATTAACAGAAAGATAATAGCAACTTCCAAATGCAAACACAAAACTCACAACACAAGATATACATGGGGAAAACCCTTTCAGATAAAAAGACCCCACACTCCAAAGCTGCCCAATATATTATTCAAGAATCAAGAAGATTGCAATATACTTGCAGAGCAAGCTTTTATAGGAGTATATCCAACTAGAGATCCAGGAGATAACTCGACATCTATATGATTATTTCATACAACCTCTATCTCTAGCTCCTGATATAAAGGAGATACAATACAGTACATCGCCAATGGTAATTACAGAACCATGAGCTAAAACCACCCAAAAGTGGCACCCAAATTATCTCCAATCAAAGATGCCCTGTGATGTGCCAAACCACACACCAACACATGTAACTCTCCCCTTTATAGCTCTTTTATGTGTCCAACACGTTTTTACATTTCCCAAAATAGAAGGTCCAACTTCCGGAGGCCATAACTTTTGATCCAGATGTCCGATCGACGAACCGTTTAATGAGTCAGAAAGCTCATGAAGAGATATATCACCCTATAACCCACTATGTCAGTTATGACAATTTTTAGGATGTTTAGAGAAGTTTCAATTTTGGTTATTTAGTTCAAAACTTTTTTTAGTAGTTTCAAAAAATAGAAACTGTAATATCTCGCAATCCTAATATGATCTTGAGATGAAACTCACCTGAGATGTTCACTTAGCTATTTTGCACCTTCTAGGAAAAAATTTAGGTCAATCTGAGCTCAATCGAAGGACTTACTAAAAATAGTAAGTCTCTCTATTTTTAGCTCGTTTGGAAACTTTTGGAAACATTGAAGGTTCCAGACCATTCTCCAAGATAAAGGGTATTCAAAAAGACCAAAACTGGGAAGAATAGTAATCTTTCAAAGTTGTAAGGTTGAGACACTTTTATTAACATTCTCCCACTTGTCAAACACCTTGCAAGAGAAAAGAGAGTATCAATACCATGATTTAATTGCTAGGGGCCGTGAGGCCCATAGACTTTGAACACCATCTAAACTTCTTTGTGCTCACAAGTTTTGTCAAGGAATCTGCAACATTCATCAAAGTTTCAACTTTTTCCAAGTTTACCTTCCCATCCTCTACCATGTCACGAACAAAATGGTACTGGACATCAATATGCTTAGTCCTTGTGTGGAAAGTAGGATTCTTCACCAAACATATGGCACTCTAACTATCACAACAAATAGTAATCTTCCTTGCATCAAACCCAACATCAGAACATAATCTCTTAAGCCAAATTGCTTCTTTACAAGCATGAGTTGCTGCCATGTACTCAGCTTTAGTAGTGGACAAAGTGACCACAGGTTGCCTCTTACTCATCCAACTAATAGCACCACCAAACATAGTGAACACATAAGCACTGGTGGATCTCCTGCTGTCAATGTCGCCTACCCAATCTGAATCCACAAATCCATGAATACAAAGTGAATGCTGAGGTCCTGTAGGATAACCATGATAACATAAGGAATACTCAGAAGTACCCTACAAATATCTGAACACTCTCTTCACTACATCTCAATGTACCCATCCAGGATTAACCATAAATCAACTAAGGACTCCCACTGCTTGGGCAATGTCTGGTCTTGTGCAGACCATCACATACATCAAACTGCCAACCGCACTAGCATAAGGAACTCTGCTCATATCCTTTGTCTCAGAAGGAGACTTTGGATAATCTTCAATAGATAACTTTGTCTCCATTGTAATAGGAATAGTCAAAGGTCTACAATCCATCATGATGAATCTCTCCAACATAGTGTTAACATACTTACTCTGGCCTAACCAAAGTTTTTTGTTTTCTCTGTCTCTTCTGATTTCCATTCCCAGAATGTACTGAGCTGCCCCTAGATTTTTCATCTCAAACTATGCTGACAACTGAGACTTTAAATCAGAAATCAAACTTTTACCATTCCCAATGAGTAACATATCATCAACATACAATGCAATAATGAGAATGTGATCATTGTCAAACTTGTAATAAACACAATGACCTGATTTTGATCTTTGAAATCCAATACTCAATACAAAGGCATCAAACTTCTGGTACCACATCCTAGGAGACTGTTTCAAACCATACAAAGACTTTTTCAACTTGCAAACCAGATTTTCTTTACCTTTCACCACATAGTGCTCTAGCTGTGACATATAGATTTCCTCCTCCAAGTCACCATCAAGGAATGATGTCTTCACATCCATCTATTTCACTTCTAGAGCATGTACTGCTGCAAGAGATAATAGGAACCGAATAGATGTCATCTTTGCAATGACAGAGAAAATCTCACCATAGTCAATTCCCTCCACCTGAGAATACCTCTTCAAAACCAATCTAGCCTTATATTTCTCAACACTGTCATCTACATCGCATTTCTTTTTAAACACCCATTTGCATTCAACATGTTTTTGTCCTTCAGGCAAAGGCACTAAGTCCCAAGTATTATTCTTTTCCAAAGAAGCCATCTCCTCTTCCATGACCTCCTTCCAAGAACCTACATCTTTCATACCCATAGCCTCTTTCACAATTCTAGGCTCATCTATGTTAGAAATCAAAGAAAAAATACAACTGGTATCGTGCAATGAATAACCAAACCTATCAGGGTGCTACCTTATTTTTGTGGACCTCCTCAAAGGTTGAGGTTGAGGTTCTTCATCTTCTTTTGAACTTTCAGAGCTACTAGAGCTCTCCTCATTATCAGGTCCAATAGATGTTTTTGCTTCAACTTTCTCAGGGGTGAAAGGAAGATGAACCACATAGTCTTTCTTCTCTTCTTTTTCTAGCTACAAGACAACAGAAGAAGGATTGAGCTCTCTGAAGATCACACTTTTTCTATATAGAACTCTCTTAGCTATTGGATCCCAAAGCTTGTACCCTTTCACACCGATGCCATAACTGATGAAGATACACTTTACAGCCTTGTTCTCCAACTTAGACCTCTTCTCCTTAGGCACATGTGCATATGCGTCACAACCAAATACTCAAATGTGTCTTAATGAAGGCTTTTTACTAGACCATACCTCCATAGGTGTCTTATCAATGAGCGCTGATGTAGGAGACCTGTTAACCAGGTAACAAGTGGTAGCAACAACTTCAGCCCAAAAATTTTGTTCAAGACCAGCTCCACTTAGCATACTCCTTTCCCTCTCCATCAACATTCTATTCATCCTCTCTACAACTCCATTCTGCTAAGGGGTATACGGAGTTGTCTGGTGCCTCTCAATCCCCTGTTCTTTACAAAACTTGTTGAAATCTATTGAACAAAACTCACCACAGTTGTCAGTCCTCAAACACTTAATCTTTCTATTCTTTTGATTCTCTACAAGAGCTTTGAACTCGTGGAATCTATTAAAGACTTCAAGTTTACTTCTAAGGAAATACATCCATGTCCTTCTACTGTAATCGTCAATGAATGAAACAAAGAACAAATTTTGAAATCGAAGGAACATTAATAGGACCAAACACATTAGAATGAATCAAGTCCAACACCTCAAAAGATTTGTGAGAACTAGAACAAAACTGAACATGGTTTTATTTTCCATAAATGCAATGTTCACAAAAATTGAACTCAAGGTTACAATCATTCATACCCTCAACAAGATTTTTATTCTTCAGGGTCCTCAAACCCTTTTCACCAATGTGACCAAGCCTTTGGTGCCATAACATTGTCTTCTCAGCTGGAAGTTTCATCTCCATAGAATGAGCACCCTTAGGTACCCAAAAAGCACGACCATTAGAATTAGATGCAAGTCTTTTTCGTTGCCAGTTCCAATGGTGAGGATGAAGAATCTAAAGCTCTCTTCTTTGAATCAGAGGCACTATTGCACTGAACTACGCATGCATCAAGCTGAAATAGAGTGCCAATTCGAACACCCTTATCCAACACCATAAATCCTCTAGTCATCTTGCATCCTCCATTGGCAAAAACAACTTGCACACCCACATCATTCAATTTACTTACAGAAAGAAGGTTTTGTGTCAAACTAGGGATATGCAGAACACTATTGATTCCCTTTACTCGTCCATCAGGGAATCAAATCAAGACTCTTCCACGGCCAATAATATCCAGGTGAGAATCATCACCCAAGTACACCTTTCCACCATCGTATTCTTCATACTTCAAAAACCAGCCCCGATGCGAGGTCATGTGAAAAGATGCACCAAAGTCAATAAGACACACATCCTCAGATGCATGCATTGCCAAGGCAGCAACAAATGCTTCTTCTTCATCCTAAGAGGACTTGTCAGAATCTGAATCATAATTCTTCTTCTTTTTCTTTTTCTCCTCCTTGCACTCCTTGTGGAAGTGACCAGGTTTGTTGTAGTTCCAACACAGGTCCTTGGACTTTATGGGAGACTTAGACCTCCCACAAGATTTGGATCTTCCTTTTTCTTCCTTCTTCTTATCCTTTTTCTTTCCCTTCTCTTTAGATCTACCATGAACCACAAGAGCCTCCTTAGCTGATTTGAAAGACTTTCTCAACATCTCTTCAGACAATAACGAAGAAACCACTTCATCCATCTTGAAGTTGGTAGTGGTACTCCCAATGGCCATAACAAGGTGGTCCCATGAATCTGGTAAGGAACATAGTAATGTCATACATTGATTCTCCTCCTCCATCTTCACACCAACAAAAGTCAACTGAGCAATAAGCATATTGAATGTATTTAGGTGATCAGCAACAGATCCTCTATCTTCCATCATCAGAGAATACAATTTCTATCACAGGAATAACTTGTTCAGCAGGGATTTAGCCTAATAAACATATCCAAGCTTCTTCCAAAGTTCCTTTGCAGTCTTCTCTTCATGGATATTCAGGAGCACTGAATCAGCCAAACAGAGTCTTATCAAACCCTTAGCTCTTTGATCTTTGAGATCCCAGTCTTCTTGAGACATTGCCATTGGTTTTGTACCAGATACAGCTTCCCATAAATCCTCATCTACAAGCATGTCCTCCATTTTGAGTTTCCACAACTTGAAATTACTACCATTAAACTTCTCTATCTCAAACCTCCCAGATGTGTTCACCATCTCTTACCTGCAACAAAGATTTCAAAATCCTCTACACAAGCTCCCACTCAAACGAAGATCAGCTCAAAAAACCCTCTACCCAACAACTAGAACCAAAGGTGATCAGACTCTGATACCAACTGAAAGGAAGCAAGGTATGCAAAAATGCTTCCTACACTGATCTACTGAGGAAAGACTTATGCAAATTTTTACTTTTATAGTTACAGATTAAGATGCACATTAATAGAAAGATAATAACAACTTCCAAATGCAAACACAAAACTCACAACACAAGATATACGTGGGGAAAACCCTTTCAGGTAAAAAAACCCCACACTCCAAAACTACCCAATATATTATTCAGGAATCAAGAAGATTACAATATACTTGCAGAGCAAACTTTTATAGGAGTATATCCAACCAGAGATCTAGGAGATAACTCAACATCTATATGATTCTTTCATACAGCCTCCATCTCCAGCTCCTGATATATAGGAGATACAATACAGTACACCACCAATGGTAATTACAAAACCATGAGCCAAAACCACCCAAAAGTGGAGCCTAAATTATCTCTAATAAAAGATGCCTTGTGATGTGCCAACCCACACACCAACACATGTAACTCTCCCCTTTACAGCTATTTTATGTGTGTAACACGTTTTTACATTTCCCAAAACAGAAGGCCTAACTTCCAAAGGCCATAACTTTTGATCTGTGTCTGATCGACAAACCGTTTAATGCGTCAGAAAGATCATTAAGAGATCTATCACCCTATAACTCACTACACTAGTTATGCCATTTTTTGGGATGTTTAGAGAAGTTTTGATTCTGGTAATTGAGTTCAAAGATATTTTTTGACAGTTTCAAAAAATAGAAACTTTAATATCTTGCAATCCTGATATGATCTTAGGATGAAACTCACCTGAGATGTTCACTTAGTTGTTCCGCACCTTCTGGGAAAAATCTTAGGTCAATCCAAGCTCAATCGAAGGACTTACTAAAAATAGTAGTCTCACTATTTTTAGCTCGTTTGGAAACTTTGAAGGTTCCAGACCATTCTCCAAGATAAAGGGTATTCAAAAAGACCAAAACTGTGAAGAATAGTAATCTTTCAAAGTTGCAAGGTTGAGACACTTTTCTTAACATCCTTTGACTAAGATGACATGGAGGAACCATGTTGTTGAGAATAGGGATGGTTAGAGGATAAATAGGACATGTGGGTGAGGATAATTAGCTAATTAAATATTAAAAATATTCAATTATGTGTGCAACATGATGTGTAAAGCTAGGTGGAAATGATGATGTGGATTTATAGACTTAGGACTTTGGAATAGATGATTAATTAAATAATTTGGGATTATTCAATTAAGGATGATTTAGAGGAATTTGGATGATTTAATAAATAAATTGATTTTTTTATTTAATTTTTGGAAGATCAAGATGAATGTGAATCAGATAAATAAATTAGAATATTTATTTATTGATAGAAGAATAGGAATAAAATAAATATTAAAATATTTATTTAATTCAACTCAAGCCATTTTTAGGTGTATACAGTAAATATCTTGTACCCTTCCTTAGTTTTTAACCTACTCACCAGGTACTATAAGCACAAAAATCACACAAAGCCTCCACGATTACCCCTATGATGATTTAAATCCTTGTCACGTACATGTAATATTGAAATATTGTTCTCTAAGCAAAAAACCTCTTGACGACGTGTCTTCTTTCTTGTCTTGTGTTGTTTCTTCTTTTTCATTTTCCCTCTCTCTTTGTCGTCGACACTTTTTGACATTTTTGTGACACTTGTCGATTTGTGTTTTCTAAGCTTTCGGCCCTATTCCTAAGCCTTGTGAGCATCTTGAATGTGATTTTTTACCTTTCCCTATGGTTTTCATCCTTTGCATGCCCTAGAAGCCTTCTAGAGGTCCCCCCTATCCATCTCCTACTTTCAGTTTTCAGTTTCACTCAACCAATCCAAATCTCCGCCTATTATTTCTAGATCTCCCCCCCCGAAGATCATGTGGTGAAAGTGGAGATTTCAATTCTTGCACATGATTGACCTGTTTCCAGAGGTAGATCACCTCCTTTTCATCTTCTCTTCCATCTCCCATCATGCATTTTCTCTCAGACCCATTTCTTTCCAGATCTCCTACTGGGTGACCCGACCCTCATTTTGAAGGATCTCCCCTCAGGTGACCCAGGGTTGCTCCCTGGACAACCCTACTGGTGAAAGGGGTGACCCTGTCGTGTTTCCAGCCATAGAAAACCTCAAGTTTCTCACTCAAAATTGCTTTATTTTTTCCTTTTTTTCTTTCAGTTCGCATGGTTTTGATGCCTAATAAGGAGTTGACTATTTCATGCACCCACACATGCATAATTAACTCCATTTGATCTAAAATTAACAATCCATTCTTCCTCATGCATTCTTCCAATTCCAATTCCTCTTTAGTGATAAGCTATTATTGATTTATCACTTGCTAATAAACTAAGTTTACTAGGTAATCAATCTAGTTCACTCCCTAATCAATCCTTGTTAACTCATCAATTAATTGAGTTAACTTCTCAATCAATTCCCTTCTTCCAACCTATAAACACCCCCTCCCTCAAGCACAAATGGAGGCAAATTCATTGTGCACATAGCTCTTGCTAAGTTTATACTCTCCAATTAGCATTCTCATGCTCACACAGGACGAAGGTGCCTTTTATTTATTCATTGTTCATCAAGCTTTCAGATAAATCTCTTCAAGCATCGTTACGCTGCTTCAATCAATGCCATTGTGCTCATCAAAAGCTCCCATTAAGCTTTCTTAAGCTTCTTTTTCTTCTTTGTGTTGTCTTGTCGTTAAGAGGTCTTCTCGCTACTTCGAGAGAATATGAGTTTTCCATCAAGGATTTCTGAGGGTAGTGGAGTCACAAAAATCTTCTCTATTTTCAGGTTCCTCTATTCTTTTATTCAATTAGTAGTAATTAGAAAATCAAAAATTGCTCTTGGGATTAGTAACATGTTGCTTTTTCCTTGATAGATAGATCTTGCATGTTAGAGTAATTTGTTTTCAAATTCCTAGATCTAGTTTATTTAGAAAAAAATTTCCTTTTCTAGATGAGATTGTTTCAAAATATTTGAAAACCCAATAACATAGAGTAATTACATTAGGTAAACCTCATTTTAGTTGCATTCATATTTCCTTTCTTAGATTAAAAAGCACTTTTCATTTCCAAAATATTCAAGAAAGTACAAAAACAAGTTTGCATTTCATATAGCTTTGCATGCATAAAAATATAGAAAAAAAAAACATTAGTCACATAGATAACTTGAAAACCCTTGATATTATCACAAGGTCAACCATGGTCAACAAAATTCAAACCCTTGATAATGTCACAAGGTCAACAAAAGTCAACGCACAACTAAACCCTAGGTCAAAACCCTAAGTCTAGTTAAGGTTAGTCCACATACACCTATCCCTTGTCTTGGCTCACACATGTGCCCAAGATTAAGAGGTGAGTGGGTGAGGGCCATCCTCGGTGAGATTGAGGAAAATAATCCAAGACCTTAACAAGATCCACTTGTCTTACAACAACTAGAGGCATTTAGACAACTTCAAATACAACATGCAATCATCCAACAGATTGAAAGACGAGAAGCCATCAATGAAAGTAACCACTTACCCACACAGAGGTGGAAAAGTAGAAACCCAAATAGATGAAGAGTAACTAGTGACCCTTCAGGTCATAGGGTTGTCTCTACAACAATAGTCATCGAATGAAACATTCAAATTAGCACACAACAACTAAGGCCACAAAACGTGTCGGCCCCTCTCCGCAAAGTCTAGCTCTCCAACTTGCTAGACCCCCATCGTGTCTCACCTCCTCTCGACTAGCTACTTCCATGAGAGTGAGAGTGATGTGGCAGATTGCCCCATGGCAAGGAGGGAAGGGTCCATGTGTGTGCCTAAATCTGACCCGACAGCCCCAGGCAACTGAGGTAGTAATTTTGAGCATACATATTTTGGTGAACCCGACATGAATTATAGAATTTTTTAGTTTTATAGTTTATGTTCCCATCATTTAGATCTCAAAAACATTCAATGATTCAAAACACTTAGCAAAGCTTCAAAACATTTTCACTTTATTCTACATTGTCGCTTCCGCCGCTTCAGCTTCTATTGCCTTCACCATCATCCATTCCATTTATTCTATGGTGTCTATGGCACCCCTGAATATGACAGAACCTAATTTAAACCAAGGGAATATTCCCTCAAGAGAACTAGAAACTCCTTCCTTCTATAGGTATGTGTCACCGCATCCAGATGCACTAATCACCAACTACTATGACTATGAAGATTCATATTATGAGCAGGATCAAAGAGACCAGAGAGAATCCAGATGTTCTCTATATTTCAACAACCCAGCTTGGGAAAATGATCCAGCCATACAAATGCGCCACATAAATCCAAGAGGGTAAGATCGGAGATACATCGACCTGATCAACCTTCCACAAGCACATCAAGTACTCATCTCAATGAGGAAGTCAAGCAATTAGAAAAATACTTGCAAGAAGCAAAAGATGCTCAAGAGGCATTAAGGGTAGCCTTGCAAGAAGAAAAAAGGGAAAATGTTGCATGAGAAGAAGCATATCACCATGACAATACTCAGAGAGAAAATCCTAGAAACAAGGAAACACCTAGAGCTGTCACTCCCGCAGACTTAGTCGCAACTCTAGTGCAAAGGATTAGAGTCTTGGAAGTAGAACAAGCTACTCCTGAAAGAAGGCAAAAGTCCCATGAACAAGACCAAGGGGCATCTCAAAATCCCCCCTACCTCCACTACTATTCTCAAAATGCCAGTAATGACACGTGTCTGAATGGGAACCCTCCTGTTTAGAACAATCCAACAAATCCAATAGTGGGTTATCAAAACCCACCTATAGGGTTATTTCAATCAACGCCGCAATCTCAAAGTGCCTTTTCTTGGAACATACCTCAAGTATTTTAAAGAACCTCTTGATCAAAACATAAGGAACATGTAGTTACCTCAACCATTGCCAGATCTCCTGAAATTCAAAGAAGGAGATCCAAACTCCCACATTAAAGCCTACACTACAATGATAAGAGAAATCCTCACCAAAATCTTCCTAAATTTTCTTGAAGGAATAGCTCTGGATTGGTATTATCATTTGCTAGAGGCTTCAATTCACTCATTCAAACAACTAATTAGAGAGTTTGTCATGGCATTTGACATGAACAAACTCGTCAAAACAAGGATCAGAGAATTCCTCACCATGAAGCAAGAACCAAATGAATCCATAGCCCATTTTGTTACTAGATGGAGGCAAGTCCTCTATTCCTCAACCAGTGCCCCAAATATGGACCATCGTGAACTCTGTGATCTTTTATTACATGCCTTAAACAAGGATATGAGAGAAGTCATTCAAAAATTGCCATATAAATCCTATGAAGAAGCATTGTAAAGTGCTTTAAGGATTGATCGAGCTGCCATTGACAGTGGTAGAAAGGTCTATGGGTCAAATGAAAAGATAACAAAAGAACACGCATGGAGTAACACTCCTGTGATCAAAATTCTTAAGAACAATAGAAATGCAACCACAGATGGGGTAACAGATCAACCCCCAATCAAGAAAGTAAGAGATGATTACAATGGGAGAGACTATTATCCTCCTAATGTCAATGTGGTTGACCGACCTAGGAACAATGGGTACTACCCTAGAGACAATTACCAAAACTAGAATCGCAATGAAAAATGGAAACATAAATGATGGAAGATATGAGAGACCCCCATATGAGTTCAATCAGTTTTGTTCCTTTCATAGGACAAGGGGGCATACCACAAAATCTTGTAGACAATATAACCGGTTCATAGCAAGGTTACCGAAGACCAACAACAGTTGTTCATATAAATGTTCTTGAACCCACAGGAATTTATGTTGGATAACAAGGGCACAAAACAAACCCAAGCCCCAATAGCCCCACAAAACGCAGACATGAGAATCTATCAAGACAAGTTTCCCATGCATAAGGATGCAGAGACATCAAATCAAAATAAAATAGCCCAAAGTAACAACACTAGCATCCCACCACAACTGGGACAGAAAGGTGAAACTAGGATGATGGGAGTAGTCGAGATTCTACAAAACGAAGAAGAGGAAGATCGTGAAAATGAAAATGAACAAATTGAAGTATACGAAGGTACCATTTTGGTAGTGGAACCAATACCTACTCCATTCAGACCTTATGAACTCATTGAGGACCTAAAGAAGACATGCTCACATTTCATTCATTCACTTACTCCATAATTCCCCTTCACATCGCTCAACATTACTAAATTCCAAAGGGTTAAAGTACCTCGACCAAATTACACTACCAACTAGTGAGCAGATCAACCATGTGGACTATGACATCAGCCCACCAAACTCAAAACTCAAGGATCCAGGGTTCTTCTTCGACCTAAATCAAATGCCTTCCGCGACCGAGCTAACCAAGAAAGGAGACCCTGCATTGTACTTACAAGTTTGGATCTATGATACTTGCATTAAACAAACTTTAATTGATGATGGAGCCACAATGAACATAGTTATGTTCTCTCTCCTAGAGAGGATGGGTTATGGACACACCAATATCATTGCTTCATGGGATACTTTGAGCGGGTACAATAATCTAAAGGCTGCCACAATAGGTAAGATTATCTTTCTAGTGACTTTGGGACCTAAAACCATTCCTACCACATTCTACATCATTGACAAGGATACAAGATACAATTTGCTCCTTGGCAGGCCATGGATCCATAGGATGAAAGCAGTGCCATCCACATTATTTCAAGAGGCTTGATTTTTATAGTTGGGGAAGGTATGTGTTGCAAAAGGGGACCTAGAACCCTTTACCATGTTGAAGTCAAACACAATAAATAAGTATATAGGCATCCCCATAGATTACGAACTCCCCACCAACAAGTTGACTGCCCCTAGTCCTACACCCCAGTCAATATGCATCAAGCGAATAGAAACTCTAGAGAAAACCATAAATGCCGTAGAAATGAAAACTCTAGAAGATGAGGTACCATCGAAACCAAAGTAAATTGTTCCCAAGGAAAAATAATTAAGATCATGGAATGGATAAAGCAAGACAGGCCTCTCCAATTTCCTCTAGAAGTGCTCATGATCAATTTTCAACCTGCCTACAAACTCTTCCCTTGAATAGGGGAGAAACCTCACAGAACTAAGGGATCAGTATTCCAAACCTCTACGTTAGATTTGAGAAATGCAAACCTGAATGCTTCCTTAGATCCTGAGGAAGACATGACAAAAAGTTACACTCCTTTATCTCCCTTAAGTGAAACAAGTAGCCCCAACACACTAGAAGAAATGAAATCTTATGAGCCTCTCACACCAATAGAGGATTCATATAAACCATTGACACCCATGGAGGAGGTGCATTATATTGACAATGAGTCAACTAATGCAATAGGAATGCTACCTAGGATGTTCATGGTGTCTCAGTCGTAAGAGAAGCCAATCACCTCTACTTCGGTTCAATCAAATGAACTCGGTGAATGGGAAGCACCTTTAGTACAAATCAAAATGGTTGAAATACCTCCTGATGAAGATGACGAAAGTGAGGGAACATTTCACAAAGAGTGGAAAATGAGAGTGTCAGTCGACACTGATGACCATGTCATTTTTGAGTTGCCAAGGAGTTATATCAGATATGCCATGGACTTAAGACTAGAACCCAATGGGAGGACAAGTATAAGCTTTGCCCCTCCTGATGAGCAAAGGGAGCCACAAACTCCCCTAGAGTTGTTCCAATTTTTGCAAAGAATTCAAGAGAGACAAGATGTGAAAAATCTACATACAAGAATAGTTTGACTTGCTAACAGAGTTATTAAATTATGATGGAGTCCTGTATTGGACCACTTCCCATCAACAAGCCTTTCAAGACTTACTCTGTCTCATACTGCCAAGGGAAACCACGGAGTTGGAAACAATAGAATCAAATGACAAACCCTACAGAATAGGAGAACTTGTCCTGAGAAGAGGTAGCACAAAGAATAAGAAGAGAAGAGGAAAAAGAGCTTTTTCAGAAGACTGGAAAGGACCTTATATGGTTAAAGAAGATGTTGGAAATGGTGTTTGTCTCTTGTGCACAATGGAGGGAGAGGAATTTGAAAAAATAGTCAATACCTTTCACCTCAAGAAATATTATGTCTAAAAACCAAAAAAAATATAAAATATAAAAACACAAAAAAAAAATTATAAAAATCAAAAATGTCAAAAATAATTTGTTTCTTGCTTTTTAGCATCATTATGTTCATCTTGCATTACTATTAGTGACTTGCTCTTGTATTATTTTCATTTTAGTAAGGAGTTTAATGTTGCTTAGATATACGACATCCTTTCAAGACCTGGAGATTCCCTGTTTTCACAATCGCCATTATCCCCCTTCATTCCCAGTGATTCTAATCAAAACCTAGCTCTTAGCTTTACACTGATCCCAATCTTAATGAGTCAAGATGTTAGGTCTAAACAAAGTTAGTATTCAAACCTACAATGTTCAAAGGAAGCTTGCAAGTAGACCTTCCCAATTCTTCCCTAGTAGAAGAGAAGTCTGACCAGATTACAAAAACTTTAGGTGGCATTCAGCCCCTTATCTTTCCTGGCCAAAAACATCAGGAGGATCAAAACTCTGAAGGAAGCAATCTAAAATACAAGTGAATAAAAAAATGAGTGATCAAAATAAGAGTGATTGAGAAAAGTGAGAATTGAGATATCAAGCTTGCATATCAAAAGTTCCAAAAAGCATTCATTTTCATAAAAAGTTAAAATCTAAAAAAATGAGAAAAATCAAGTGAGGAAATACAAAAAAATGAAAAAAGAAAAAAAAGAAAGATACAAAAAAAGAGTGAAAGAGAGAAGATTGTTGAATGTTCGTACTCTTGGGTTGAGATTAGTCTAAGCTCGAAACCTTAAGGGTGACATTCTAACAGAGAAAGAAAGGTACAAAGCACACACATGCACTAGTTGAGAAAAGCTGAGGGTCTAGTAATCTCTAGGATCATCTTCTATCTAGGGACCCTTGTTCTTTCCCATTTATCCTTTACCTTGGGTCTATCTTGCTTGCCATCTATGATCTAAGTATAGCAAACATCAAAATTTGTTACTTGTCTAAGTTGAAATCTTGTCAGCTTGTCTCATCTAGATAAGGATCAATGTTTAGCATTTAGGAAAGCCTTAATTCAAAAGCACTCCATTTCACTCCCACTCCCCACTTGAGTTCTAAATCCTATCTCACAGCCTTGAATAGGTCTTTTATGTCAGGACAACTTACAATCCCCTAGATTGAAAATCATACTAAAGAGCAGTCACAATGTTTGTTCCACTTTCCATTCATACCAAAATCAGAAAAAAGTCTCAAAGTAATAAAATCAATGTCATATCTCATACATCTAGTAGAAGTAAATGTTCCATTTCAGAATTTCTTGTGTTTTTGCATTATCATATCATTTTAAATTGCACCTCATATATATGCCACAAAAAATATACAAAAACATGTCATCGTTATCATACTTGCATTGTTAAAAGAGTTGAAAGGTCAAAACATAATCAAAAAGTTCTTAAACTTCCTAAAATGCATAAGAGATGAGTACAAATCCAATAGTCAAAAACCATAAAAAGATGAACTTTCATAGATATATCCAAAGTTAACATATACAAGAATATCAAAGAGCTAGGAAACAATGCTCTCAAGGGAAATAGAGGCTCCCCATGCAAGGGGGGACGATTTCAAAAAGAAGAGAAAGTAATATCAAGGTTGGTTCCCTCCAATAGAACCTTAGGACTTCTACTCCTCTATCTATAAGTGTGTCTTGTCACTCCATGAGACCTATGGGAGTGAGGCATCCTGCTATGAGCGTGTGATTGTGAAAGCCCCATCGTACTAGAATCTCGTCATCCAAAACTAAGATGATCCATCTCCTGGAGCACCTAATTCTCACCCTTAAGGGTGTGAATCTCAGCCTTCAAGTCTGCACTCACCTAACATCCATGATAGATAGGAGCAAAAATATTGGTGTGTCATCGGTAGCAGGGGGCATATCAGGATCAGCCAAGAGACTCTCTTTAGTCATCCTAGTGAAGGGGGCAATCAAGCCAAAATTAATGTCATGAACAAAAGCCCTCCACTCTTCAAAATTACTTGCAAAGTGAACCAAAGGAGAAAGATATGTTAGTTCCTCATGAAAAGGAAGAAAAGAGAGAAAGGACAAAAGTGCAAAAAATGATAAACAAAAGTAGACTCACGTGGATCACCAGGATGCTAGGCAGGGTCAAACTATCGCATCACCTCATTAGAATGAGGAGGTCTAGGAACCACAGACTGACCCTCAGGGATGTTAGGTGCATCATCCACATCATCTGTACCATCAAGACCATCATCTTGTGCATCCTTGGGTAGGCCCTCATCTTACGTATCATCACCATTAGGAATATAGTCCTCGTTAATAGACTCTAAATCCCCAATCACAATGAGTGATCGGGAAGAGGTCCCTCTCCCTCCCCTCTATCCTCCTCATGAAGATCTAGGAACTCTAGAAATGAAGACTCCAGGAGTTAAGGGAGTCCAAGCAACTATCCTCTGACCTGCCTCACCCATCTCTTGAATGGACCTATAACAAGTAGACACTGGGGGTAACTCCTCAGGGAAGTCCTCGCCAAACTAATGTAAGTCACGCTCAATGCAATGAGCCTCGACCTGACCATTACAATTTGAAACCTCAGACACCCCACGACAGTACTCTCGGATCTCGCCATCCCGGACACAAGATCCCTCCATATCAAGATAAGGATCAAAGATCATATCCTCATCCATAAGAGTAGCCATAGTGTGCAAAGAAGTGTCAAAATGAGCCATCTACATCCATCTAGCTACTCTCGGTAGTCGTCTGTCAGGAATCAGAACAAGCTTCTGGTAGGGCCTGATGTGCTAAAAAATCCAAGTCATATTCAAGGAAGAGTGACTAAAAGTTAGAGCCCCTCATCGTGTAATGCGAAATAAATCCCTATATACCATGGCCAAAATGTCTAGCCCCCAGGCATAGATCTTGCTCTCCTCATGACCACGTATGATGGGTGCCCAACACCATCTCAAGCAAGCTGAGGCCTTGTCTCCAGAAAACCTTGATGCAATCAAACCAATCAAGAACCACCTCAAGAGAGGAATGCAAAGTTGTGGCACTGAAGTAAGTTGGACTCCTATCTAGTCCTTGGGATGATTAACCCCATGAACTCTTCCCAAGATGCCTTGTCCTCAAAGGACTCGCTAGCAGGAAGGATGAGAGGATTTCCTCTCATAGGAACTCCTAGAATATGGTAGACATTAAATAGAGTGATAGTCCACTCTCCTGAAACCTATGGGAACCTAAAAGTGTTCCTATCTATATCCCAATAAGTCAGAACGTCACAACATATGTGCGATACAAGGTGAACAACTGGCACATGATAGACTCTAGCCAGGCCTGCTCTCCTCAAAATAGCATGGTCCTCATCACTCAATGAAGCAAACATCTCTAAGAGCCACACCTGCTCTTTGTAGGCATTCCATTGGATGTGCATGTCCTACAAATCAAGAACTTTAGATTAGATCTCATAAACTCGCAAAAATCCCTAAAAATGTTAAAACTTGCAAAAAATCTCACACAAAAAAGCATATAACCATCAAAAATTGCAATAAACAGGCAAATACAGTAGTCACATCAAGTTAGATCATAGTGAAATGAATGTTAGAAAACACCAAAATTCAAGTAGAATCTACCCAACAAGGTCACCCCCTGGGCGACCCAGATGTCAACAGGATCTCCCCTCGAGTGACCCTGTTGTCTGCAAGATCTCCCCCCAAGTGACCCTGTTGCCAAACAAATCTCCCCCCGAGCGACCTACCTAACAGAAGGGGTGACCTTAGGTGGAGATCCCTCAAACTAAAAATGCCTTAAAATCTCTATTTTCAGTCGATTTCAGAAAATGAAAGACCTATCCTACTCTAAACGACAAAACAAGGACAATGCAACATTAAAAATTGCCAAAAATAGACAAATTCAAAAGATTTTTCATAAATTTTAACCTAGCGTTTAGAGAAGGGTTTTTCACTATTTGCATACCTGATTTTCCGCAGCTGATGAAGAGGCGGTCATTTTTTTATCTCCTCAACGATATCTTTCCAACGACTACTCACATGATTGATTCCATCACCAACTCACCCTGATCTCACAAATTTGCTTGCTTTGCTTGCCCTTGGCTTAGTTTCTTTTATGCTTTCTTAGATTAGTTTTTTCTTTTATGCATCTTCGGTGCGTCATTTTGCATACATTCATTCCTACAAGTCTCACTAACAAAGACAAACAACTAGTTGAACTCTCATGATCTATGGTAAGTTCGTCATTTTAGTATTCACTATTCGTTTTAATATGATTAAATGTCAAACTAATACTAGTTATTGTAGGTACAATTGCAAGAAAATTGACAACAGGTAAGGCCTAGTTCAAGAACAGTACCTGAGGGGGCAAATATGTAAGCACAAAAATCACGCACAGCCTCCATGAGGACCCCTATGATGATTTCAATCCTAGTTGTCACATACATGTAAGTGTGAAATATTATTCTCTAAGAAGCAGACCTCTTGATGGCATGTCTTCTTTCTTGTCTTGTGTTGTTTCTTCTTTGTCATTTTCCCTCTCTCTTTGTCATCGATGCTTTTTGACATTTTTGCGACACTTGTTGATTTGCATTTTCTGAGCTTTTGACCCTGTTCCTAAGCCTTGTGAGCGTCTTGAAGGTGAATTTTCACCTTTCCCCTATGTTTTTCATCCTCTCCACCCCCTAGAAGCCTTCTAGAGGTCCCCCCTATCCATCTCCCACTTTCAGTTTTTAGTTTCACTCAACCAATCAAAATCTCCCCCTATTATTTTCAGATCTCCCCATGAGAGATCCTACAGTGCAAGTGGAGATTTGGATTCCTGCACATGATTGACCTATTTCTAGAGGTAGATCACCTCCTTTTCATCTTCTCTTCCATCTCCCATCATGCATTTCCTCTCAGACCCCTTTCTTTCTAGATCTCCCACTGGGCGACCCTCATTTTATAGGATTTCCCCCGGGCGACCCTATTAGTGAAAGCGGCAACCCTGTCGCATTTCCAGTCGTGGAAAAATTTGAGTTTCTCACTAAAAATAGCTCCGTTTTCACCCATTTTTCTTTCAGTTCGCATGGTTTTTGATGCCTAATATGGAGTTCACTATTTCATGCACCCACACATGCATAATTAACTCCATTTGATCTAAAATTAACAATCTATTCTTCCTCATGCATTCTTCCAACTCCAATTTCTCTTTAGTGATAAGCTATTATTGATTTATCACTCACTAATTAACTGAGTTTACTAGGTAATAAATCTAGTTCACTCCCTAATCAATCCTTGCTAATTCAACAATCAATTAAGTTAACTTCTCAATCAATTCCCTTCTTCCAACCTAGAAATACCCCCCTCCCTCAAGCACAAAGAGAGGCAAATTTATTGTGCACACAGCTGTTGTTAAGTTTATGCTCTCCAATTAGCATTCTCATGCTCACACAGGATGAAGGTGCCTTTTATTTATTCATTGTTCATCAAGCTTTCACATAAATCTCTTCAAGCATTGTTACGCTAATTCAATCAATGCCATTGTGCTCATCAAAAGCTCCCATTGAGCTTTCTTAAGCTTCTACAAGCTTCTTTTCCTTCTTTGTGTTGTCTTGTCGTCAAGAGGTCTTCCCGCTGCTTCAAGAGGATATGAGGTTGCCATCAAGGATTTTTGAGGGTAGTGGAGTCACACAAACCTTCTCTATTTTAAAGTTCCTCTATGCTTTTATTCAATTAGTAGTAATTAGAAAATCAAAAATTGCTCTTGGGATTAGTAACATGTTGCTTTTTCCTTGATAGATAGATCTTGCATGTTAGAGTAATTTATTTTCAAATTCCTAGATCTAGTTTATTTAGAAAGCAATTTCCTTTTCTAGATTAGATTGTTTCAAAATATTTGAAAACCCAAAAACATAGAGTAATTGCATTAGGTAAAGTTCATTCTAATTGCATTCATATTTCCTTTCTTAGATTAAAAAGCACTTTTCATTTCCAAAATATTCAAGAAAGTACAAAAATGAGTTTGCATTTCATATAGCTTTGCATGCATAAAAATATAGAAAAGAACAAAAACATTAGTCACATAGATAACTTGCAAACCCTTGATATCATCACAAGCTCAACCACGGTCAACAAAAGTCAAACCCTTGATAATGTCACAAGGTCAACAAAAGTCAATGCACAACTAAACCCTAGGTCAACCAAAACCCTAGGTCATAACCCTAAGTCTAGTCAAAGTTAGTCCACATGCACCTATCCCTTGTCTTGGCTCACGCATGTGCCCAAGAGTAAAAGGTGAGTGGGTGAGGGTTGTCCTTGATGAGATTGAGGAAAATAATCCAAGACCTCAACAAGATCCACTTGTCTTACAACAACTTGAGGCATTTAGACAACTTCAAATACAACATGCAGTCATCCAATAGTTTGAAATACGAGAAGCCATCAATGAAAGTAACCGCTTACCCACACAGTGGTGGAACAGTAGAAACCCAAACAGATGAAGAGTAACTAGTGATCCTTCGGGTCATAGGGTTATCTCTACAACAACAGTCATCAAATGAAACATTCAAATTAGTACACAACAACTAAGGCCACAGAACATGCTGACCCATTTCCATGAAGTCCAACTCTCCAACAAGCTAGACCCCCATCATGTCTCGCCTCCTCTCGACTAGCTACTTCCACGAGAGCGAGAGTGACATGGCGGATCACCCCATGGAAAAGAGGGAAGGGTCCGTGTGGGTGTCAAAATCTGACCTGACAGCCCCAGGCAATTGAGGTCATGATTTTGAGCGTACAGGTACAAGCAATCCACCTTGGGGATTCTTTTGAGTATCAATAATATTCTTATTTTATCTTTAGTTATAAATGTTGGAAGTGTGTCATTGAAGGTTATGTGTTGGCAATATGAGCTAAATGGAGAAACTGATGGATATAGCAGAACATGATAGTATATGGTGTTGTCATTGATGGAAACCCATTTCAGGGAAGTGGTAGTGTTGGTTTGGAGAAGACCATAGTACCAATTATTCTGTAGATTTGTCTACATCCCAAAGTACTATCTTCAGTGTTCAGGGAACTAGCTATTTGGTCTGCATTGCTCTGCTATGAAGAATATTGTCATGTGATTGTAAGGTAATCTTCATACATACTAAAGAAGTCTATATCCAAAGTTTCAGGTCTTGAAGTCCTCCACAGTAGAAGATAGAGTTGATAGAGTATCAAACTCTGTAATCACGGTGTAATGGCAGTATTAGTGGTTTGTTGTAATGCTTCACATTCCACCACAGATGAGTATTGTGCTATGTAGTTTTGAGAATAAGCTTATAGATGTCAGAGATGTGTTCTCTAAGTGGTAAGCATTTTGGTGGTCTGTGCATTGAGTTCTAAACAAACAATTGGTTCATTCTATTGTTACTTCACCAATGGTGCCGACCCAAAAGTTTTGAGGTTGTGAGGAGTTGAATTATGTATGGAGAAGGATTATGGGAATAATTTTACGTTATGCCAACCTATCTTAATGTGTTACACACTTTGATTTTCTCCACAAAGCACATGGGATTGAATTTTGTGTCGATAGGTCAAGGAGTCACACAGTATTTATCTATCATGCTAACCTATTTAATATTTTGTTTGATTATGATATATAAACAAGATTGATTTCTTGTGTCAAGTGTGAGTTTATGCGAAAGAACTAAGTGTGTGTGTGTGTAAGTGAAATCTAATGCAGAGAAGGATAAGATAATATTGCGGTGAAGATGAAGTGTGTTAATTCAGTATTCTGAGCTCTAGTGGAACTGTATCTTTAGCATAAGTCAGATGCATTACTAACAATTCATATTTGGTAGTGAGCCACCCCTTCTATGTCTTTCTATTCAGGACAGTGAGTCCTTTGGCAGTGAGCCACCTACAATGAGCACTTCTCGTTTGGACAGTGAGTCCACCCTTTTGTAACTAGTTACATTATAATATATTATGATCTAATCCTCACCGTGGTTTTCCCTTTTTGGGTTTTCCATGTAAAAATCTGGTGTTCATGTGTTATGTGTTTTGATGGTTTCTTTCATGCTTCGTTTCTTACTATAAATTAAATATGCTTTATGGAATGAATGTTTAAATGCTTAAGTAGTTTTAGAGAATATTGATTCACCCCCCCTCTTAGTATTTTAGTAGTTCAACAATTGGTATCAGAGCCTGGTTCCTTGGAAGAAGCTTAACCGCTTGAGGAAGATCTTGAAGTGTGAACACATGGCGACTAAGAGATATCCTATCCCTCCAGAAGAAATTCCTGTTGTTGGATTTACTGAAGAAGATTGCATAGTTGACATGAATGGAGAACTTGTTGAATGCACAATACAACTGAGAGGTAGGGGTGAATCAGTTGTAACTTATAATTCCAAAACCCTAACACACATTCAGATCCACATTAATTCAATTAACCCTTAAACTATTAAGATGATTAAGCATGAAAGCAAATAATAGAAACTAAAACAAATCAACATCATACATAAAAGAACACTAGATTTACGTGGAACACCCAAGAAGGAAAAACCACGGTGAGGATTAGCTTACAATATAAAGTAATATCAACACCGAATACAATAGGGCTCACTGCCAAAGGGCTCACTACACAAAAGAAAGAAAGACTCACTGCCAGAATAGAAAATAAGATAGAGAAGAATGTTACAATGAGAAAACCATCTCAATGCAATAGAGAAGTCCACCACAACATCACCATCACCTTCACAGTCTAACTAATGAATTGTAGACACCTTCTGCACACTGTATCTAGTAATCTAACACATGAAAGATTGCACTACATTTTACAAAACTCACACTTTATCACTTTGTAATTCACATCTCACTTATCACACACATCTATCTTCTCATCCTTCAACAACTCAACACTTATTTATACTATCTTCAACCTTGAAAACATTCTCCAAGGTTGGAAATGCTCCTTAACCATGCCAATTCAAATTAGGTTGGCACCAAAACATTCCCGCAGTGGAAAGGAATGAAGGATAACCACAACACACCTTAGCTTGGACCTAAATCCACTCATACATGCCATGCCACACTTCCACAACCACCGAAGCAAATCCGCAATTAGTGTAAACACCCGAGGTCGGCTAAACCTATGTTAACACCATAATCATTTAAGTACACAATTCTTCAAAACCAAAGATGACTCACAAACCACAAACCATGCTTGAACACAATCTAGAATATCCCACAAACATCCTAAAATCTAACAAATTCCTTTGCAACAACTTTCACCTGAAGAAAGTACACACCCAGTATACTCAAACATCTCTGGCATACACTACAACTCAAGAAATCAACTTGTAAAGCACCAAACCATGAACAACTTTAATTGTAGATAGATATGAACCTTATAAACACACTTCTAGAACTGCATGACCTTAAACCACTCTGTGGAAATGTATGGAGAAAAAACATTTCTCCCAGACATCTCTATAATACACAGTTCACACGCTGGTGAACACACCTTCCTCTACACATTAATCCAACACACTAAATTCTAAATGTAGCACCTCTGAACACCTCTAATGAATATATCCAAACTGCACAAGTAGATCTTCAACATAGAAGAAATGCAGAGCAAAACTAGAACACCTCTATGTATGCTATAACACCTTTACAACACATTGTTCCCTCTTTTATTCAATTTTTTTGAAAAGCACTTGGAAACCAAGCACCAAAAACATATCATCAACATCTTCAACACTTCCTCATCATCAAAGATAACATCAACTCAATACCAATTGCTCACACTCTTGCAATAATCTCTTACTCATATAGTTGACACCAATGACAACACAAACTTGCTGACATCAATGATAACACTAACTGTAAATACTTGCAACAGAACTCAAATCAGCCCTTGAAGATTTGGAAAAAGCTCAATCTAAGAATAGAGATCTGGAAGAAAATATTAAGGAAGTAGATGAATGCATTAAGTGTTGGAAACAAGGTAGATAACTGAGAGGGGGCCTGAATCAGTTATCTTAAATATTTTAACTTTATGTTCTACTTTAACAATTAGTGCAACATCAAAACATATAAGCATACATAACCATGAGAGCAAAAATAAAATCAACACACATAACACAATGATTTTGACATGGAAAACCCTGTTAAGGGAAAAACCACAAGGTGACTAACCCAAGATTGTATTCTCTGTTAAAAGAATAAGAAGTACAAAATGGCACTTGCCAATTAGGGCTCACTGCCTGAGCACACTGCTCACAAGAGGCACACTGCTTACAAGAGAATCACTATCTACAATGTTTTATGGAAGGTAACCAAGTGTTTGAACTAAGAAGAGACATCCACATATGCTGAGGTTTAGTTCCGGTTAGGCTCAATATACTGATCTACTGCACTTCATTCTTCCTCTGATTTAGTACTGTTGTTTTATCACATACTGGACTTGTATTCCTACTTCCACTCTACTCTCTGCCTTTCTTCACACACTATTTCAACACACACACACCTTCATACCGAAATCCATCTGGTATATATATCCGCACTAAGGATTTCAACATCTTTCTAGTCGGCAACCGGAATACTCAAGATATTTACTAAACACTGATTTGTCGGCTGTATCCATGCTTAATATGTGATGCGTATCAAGAACATAGATATAGAAGTCATCAATCATGTTGGCCAACCATGTATGATTCCTTAAATAGCTTGACCATCATCAATTTCTCATCCAGATTAAGGTCTAATGCTCTGCTGGTCAGTTCTTCCTCATTCTGCTCTGCCTGTCAGGAGCTCAACACTTAGATGCTCATATCATTTCACTCTTTCATCTCCAGAGGCTCAATATCTGGAATGTAGTATTAATGGTACTCCTCTTGACTTCCCCAAATATGTACTTTACCGAGATACATCCTCTGAGAGATCCGGACCTGATTATCAAACCTTGCTACATGCCCTGTTCTTGTTCACCGGACCAAACACTCTTCAATCTATCTTCTGGTATAGACATAATATGTGTTGCGGATGTGTGGGATAAGATTTGTTGCCATCAATGACAACCATCATGAAGCCACACAGTGTCTCTTGCCAACAATCTCCCCCTTTGGCATTGATGGCAACACTTAGTGAAAAATGACTAAGTGTCGTAGCAAACTCCCCCTTGGCTGATGCTCTATCTTATGTACACTTTTACCGGAGCTCCCCCTTAGCTAGATTCTACATTTTTCACTACTCCTCACACCCCCTTTGACATCAATGGAAAAGGGTGGAATCTGCACACCAAAATTTGCAAAAACCAACCTATATATAGCCGCATAAGTATATATATACATGTTATACTTACATATACTTAAGTATATCCGCAAAGGTAGTCTTCAACTGTACAACTTTTGTCGCCCAACTCTGCTTCATTCTATCCAAAATTGAAATGTGGCCACTCAACAAAAATGCAAAAGCTTCTGCCCTCTTTAAGTCTGTCAGATCACTGGTCCGGGCTGTGGTCTGAGCATCAGTTAGGGCCTCATGCATGGCCTCTAACTTAGGGATAATTATCCCTCTAAGTTCACTCATTCTTCTTATTCTATTCTTCTTCTCCTTCTCAAGCCTCTTTATCTCATTTATATTGGCAATAAACTGGCACTCTTGATTCATTATGGATGAGGTGAGAGGATCAAAATTCTGAGATAAACTTGACAGTTTACCCTCTTGTTCTTCCACCTTCTTTGCAATGTCTGTTGTCACTGTGGACCAGGATAAGCAAAATTTGTATAATTCTTTGCCATCTTTAAGAGCATTTTCTAGGATCTTTATCCCAATATTCAGATTTCTCCTATCATTTGCTATTAGTCCTTACACTTCAGAGAATCTCTTTCCCAAAAACTCTTTCCGGACTTTCTCTTCTGCTGATTTCTCCAAAGAATCAAAATGTGTGCTAACAAAAGTAACAAGAGATTTCAGATTACCAGATGAAGAGGCTGAAAGATCCTTTTGGAAGGATGGCATGATTTTCTCTAGCACACTGGATGTAATCTCTATTAGCTCACAGTCTTCCATGTCAGACTTCAGAAGCTTCTCTTTTGCTTTAGCTTGAGAAAAAGATGCTACTTTCATTGTCTGAACCGGAGAGAGGGAGTCAAAATTGAGTGGTCCTTGAAATAATTCTAGTTCATCTATCTCTAACATTTCTTTATTCAAGAAGCTCTTTATTGCCTCAGTAGTGTCTCTTGCCAGAGACAGACTCTTCTTTCCTTTTCCCACCTCAAAACTATCATCTGAGATTTTCTCTGTTTGAACTTCTTCTCTTCCCTTTACCTCTTCTTCTTGGCTAATTTTCTCTTCTATTCTTTCTTCTCCTTCAGTTCCGGAGTCTGCTGGGGGATTTGGAAGAGAGATGTTTACTTCTTCATGGACTTCCTCTTCTGGAATAGAGGAATCCAAGTTCATAGTCTTCTCCTCACTTATCTCCTTTGGCTTTTCTGCATTTTTCTCAATAGGTTCATCATCTAAGTCTTCTATAATAGGAAGATTGAATCTTTTAAATGCATTCCAGAGGATGTCCTCTATTTCTATGGCAACTTGATTTGTCTCTCCAAGCATAAGTTTATTTATTCTTGCTTTTCCCTGGAACTCATCCTTGCAGTCCTTAAAGATCATGTTCATTTATTTTGGGGTAATGGAAGGATAGAGTTGGATTGCAATCTGTTCCTAGATCTCAAGGTCCTTTGCCTTAGCATTTTCTTTTCTCATTTCAAGTACTTTCTCTAGGCTTTTGGGAATTAGTGAGATGATTTCAATGAATGCTTTATTATAGATATTCAAATACTTAATTGTGGCATCCTCCAAAATTCTTTTGTCAGTGTCATTATAATCATCATAAAATTCTGTTATGGGCTACAGATTCCCATCTACAGTGACTGCCTTGATGACATCATCAATAGAAAGAGTAGGCCTTTCAACAAATTCTTCTGCTTCTTCTTCCTTGTTTTCTCTGGCAGAGGATTTCCTGGAAGTTTTCCTTTTCTTCTTCATTTTCTTAACCTCATCATCAGTCTTTGTCTCTTCATCATCCTTCTGGCTTGTGTATGACCTTGTGGCCTTTGTCTTTGTTCTCTTCTCTCCTTTTCTGGATGTCTTTGCTTCCAGTTTTGAGGCTTTTGGGTTCTTGGAGGTGGCAGATGCAGAGCTCTTTGAGGATCTAGTCTGGGAGGGGGCTTGCACCGGAACACTTTCTTTTTCTGCTTCTTGTCTCTCTTTCTCTGTTCTTTCTACTTTCTCTCTATTGGCATCAACTGCCTCCTTTGATATGCCATATTTCTTGGCAATTTCTTCTACTTCCTTCCTGACTCTTCTCTTTATTTCAGGTTGCTTTAGTTCAACGTGAATTTTCACACTTAATTCTTGAAAGGTTCCAAACCTTTCTGCCTCAGGGTCCTTAAGCTGACTCAACAGGTGTTAGACATGCAGCTCCAGAATTTTCTCATCTGCCTCATACCCCATTGGCATAATCCAGACTGTTCTGGGTGCCACTGCCTCCATTAGGAATTTGAGAGAGCAAAATAAAAAAGTTCAAGGAAATATTCAAGGAAGTAAATGAACAGATTAATCAATCAAATGAGACAATCATCGGTCTGAAAATACAAATTAAGGAAGGAAAAAAGATTGAAGAATGCCTAAACACAAAGCTAAAAGACAAAGTTGAAGAATGTTCAAGGCTTGACCAAGAAATTGTGGTCTTAAAAACAGAGTTGGAGAAAGCAAAGAATCAAGAAGACAAATTCAAGAAGATCTCCATCTTGCTTGGTGAAATGATTGAAAATCAAAAGCCTCCTAAGGATAAAGAAGGATTAAGATTTGAAAAAGGGTAAAAGTTTAAAGGAAAATCAGACTCCAAATAATGTTGAAAAGAAGAACAATAACCAAAGGAAGATTGAAGATAAGAAGAGTAATAACAGATAGGTCCAAAACCAAAAGAAAAAATTCAAAAGGCCACATATCAGGCAACTGGTTGCACAAAGGTACTCTAGTTACTGTTACTCATGCAATAAATTTGGACATAAGGCTAGGGAATGTAGAAGCGAAATGAATTAGAATGTTCAATCATTTTTAGGTCAATGTTTTACATGCCAAAGATTTGGTCATAGAGCTAGTGAATGTAGAAATCAGATGATGAATGGTTACAAAAATGGTATGATGTTTCAATCTTTCAATGGTTACTATTATACATGCAATGGATTTGGGCATAAGGCTAATCAATGCAGATCCAGAATGAATGGAAGTAAGCTTGTTCAAAATGTCAGATGTTACAAATGCAACAAATTAGGACACACTACTAAATCTTGTAGAAGTAAGAATTTGAAAGTTGATTTGGCAAAGAAGAGTGATCCAGTAAAGAATGTGGATCCAGTAGAGATGAAGAAAGAAATGGACAAGGTTTGGAAAAAGAAAGAAGAAAATAAAGTGAAGGATAAGGTTGTGCTAGCCTCTGGTGTAGATGTTTCCTCTAGAAACTAAGTAGAAATCTTTGGCTTAGGGGGAGTTTTAATAGACAAACTTTAAGCCCCTACCAAAGATATAGTGTTGATGCTCTCAGCACGTAGATATGAGGTGTAGTTTGATATGCAATACCTATTAAAGAGAATACCAGTGAAAAATGTCTTGTTTCAAAAGTTTGTAGAGCAATTAAAGATGACTATGTATTAGAGTTGGGGGTTTTGACAACTTTATCAATTTGAGCATTGAATGTGATTTAGGTTTTACAAAAGGGGTTATAAGCAATTTCACTTAACAAAAGATCATTTGCAATCAAACATTTGAAGAGAGAAGAGCAGTGAAAGAACAAGGCTAAGCTATTTAGAATTCTTGCACACGAAGCCCTAACTAGAAGTGATCAAAAGGTATTTATAGACTTCTAGCTTGCCCTAAGTTTTTCAAAAGTATCCTTGAAAATGTTTACCCCACAAGTTGTAGAGGTTGAGGACTAACTTAGAGGAAATAGTGTCACCAAAGAGTCCTGCAGAGAAATTCAAAGGCATATCTATTCTTCCAGAAGGGTCTCCCAACACAAGAAGGTTAGTTAGGACCTCTACCTCTGCTCCTACTGCTCCAAAAGCCTCTGGAGCCACACCTTTAGTAAGTTCAAAGAAGAAAGCAGCATCATGCTTCTGTACATCAACAACCTCCCAAGAAGAGAAGGGTAAAAGAAAAGGCTACAAGAGAAAAATACATCAATCATGATGATGATGAGGAAGAAGAGGAAGAGGAAGGACCTAAGTGGGTCCAAAAGAGGAAAGGAGTGCCTCAAGCCTTCGGATAAGAGACAAGTACCAAGAAAGCAAAAATTAACATTATCAACACAAAAAGTGAAGAAGAAGTCAAGAAGGAAAGAAAGGATTTATCCTTAAGAAAAGAGAAACAAAATCCAATGAAGGAGAAAAGTCTCCCAAGGGTAAAGGAAAGGGGAATAAGAAAGATAAATCCCCTCTGGTAAGGGAACATAACCCTCTAAAGTTAGATGCTTTGTTTAATAATATTTCAGAACATGATTGTTTAAAGGAGACAACAGAAATGTACACTAAATCAAATAATGAGGATAAAGCTACTATTGAGGAAGCTGTTGTAAAGTATATGATTATATATAATACTAGTTTAAGTGACATTGAGAGTCAGCTTCCAGATGACTTAAAAGAAGTTCTGAGTGCTAGAAGACTAAAAGCAGTTGAGGAAGATGCAAAAATTAGAACTTTTATCTTGGAGAAAGTTGGTTCCACTCTTACTAATGGAGATAGAACCAAATTGGCTCAAATCTATAATAGAGAATTCAAAACAAAACAAAGAGTCAGTACTCTAATGAGAAAGGACAAGGATGACATAGAATGACTTAAGGATGAAACAATGCAAAAAGTTGTTGATCTGGCTCTAGATTTGATTAAAGAAAATGAAATGATGCATGATGTATCAGTTCTGGAAGTTAATATGCCTGTTGTTGGAGGTAATATTCAAGAAAAATTTATTACAGACAACCTCCCTCCTCTAGAACCAAAGAACAATGTTGAATAAGAGGTTGTACAAGGTAACCCACAGATACATAAGGCACAAAACACAGAAAATATGCCTCCTCCAAATAACACAGACAAACCTGTCGGTGATGAGAAGAAAGATGAATCTAGAAAAACTAAGAAGGAAGATGAAAAGGCAGAGGACATCATTGGTGACAAGGAAAAAGATCAAACTGAACAAGGGTTGCTTCCTCTGGAAGATAAAAAGGATGCAGAGAAAGAGAAAGCTATTCAAGATAGTGGAGAGAAAGAAAAATCTTCTGGTGCATTTGGAGATTCTTTGAAAAATCTATTGGATATGCAATTTTAGTTTCAACCTATAGTGTCAACACAGTGCTACAAGTTCCCATACAACAAGGACAAGTTGACATGGATAAAATTACTCTTTTGCATAAACTACAACTTGGTGATACATTTCATGCCTCCACTAGAAAGGAGATTATACAAACTCACCAAAAGAGTGTGGAATTGATTGATGTAGCAGTAAAGGAATTGCAAGATAGCCTTCCTAATGTAAAAATTGATAACTCCTTGTCCGGTGTGGAACAGTTGAGGTTATTAATTAATTCCTTTAAGGAATATTCTACTGGATTAGAGGAGAAGTTGGAAAAAGAAGTAAATCAAAAGATAAATGACAAGAGGTTGGTAGATGTCTCCAACAAATGCACTACTTCACATGATAAGTTGAAGAGAAACTTAAAAGATATTTAGGATTGTTAGGAGAAGCAAAAGCATTGTTCCAATTTTGTTTGACATGGCATGTTTCCACCAAGAGCATAAAAAACCACATGGACTCAATTGAGTCTCAGATTTCTCATACCTTTGGTGTTTATGATCCGATGGGAGATGCAGATGGAACAACAAGGCTAATAATTTAGAATCTGCATGGATAGTTCTTTCAACTACAGGAACAAAAAGAGAAGATAATAATGAAGTATTGTAATCTCTGAGACATTGTAAGTGCAAGGCTTACATCTTTGACTAGAATTTTGACAAATGCATAGAAGATGTTACAACAAAATCTGGTACCCAATTCTCTGAAAGAAGGTGAAGAATTATATGTGAAGCTTGAGAACCAATGCGGAATACTTGCCTTTGCTAAGAAGGAATGGGAAATAGCAAAGAAGGATCTAGAGGCACACCTTACAAAATTAAAGGACTCCAATCAAGGCAGTTTGGTCTCCTCAAGCTAAGTTGTACATTTTTGTTCTACGTACAAATAACTTTTCTTACTACAATGTACATATGTGAAATATATATATATATATATATATATATTGATAACTTTGTTAAAAAGAGTCTCTCAAAAGTAAATTGTTGAGTATAAGGTGAAGTAGTAAGGGGGAGTCAATCTCATGAACATATAGATATATCTTCATAAGGGGGAACTATACTTGTCACCTAGGAAGTTTGATATTCAGGGCCCCTTTGCCCTTGATGTCAAAGGAGGAGAAGATTGGAGAAGCTTAAATAGTGTTGCCATCAATGAAAAAGGGGGAGATTGTTGGAAGTGTGTCATTGAAGGTTATGTGTTGGCAACATGAGATAAATGGAGAGACTAATGGATATAGCAGAACATGATAGTATATGGTGTTGTCATTGATGGAAACCCATTTCAGGGAAGCAATAGTGTTGGTCCAAAGAAGACCATAGTGCCAATTATTCTACAGATTGGTCTATGTCATGGAGTACTATCTTCAGTGTTCAGGGAACTAGCTTTTTGGTCCGCATTGCTCCACTATGAAGAATCTTGTCATGCAGTTGTAAGTTAATCTTGGTACATACTGAAGAAGTCTATATCCAAATTTTCAATTTTTGAAGTCCTCTGTAGTAGAAGATAGAGTTGATAGAGTATCGAACTCTATAATGACACTATAATGGCAGTATTAGTGGTTTGTTGTAATGCTCTGCATTCCACAGCAGATGATTATTATGCTACATGGTTTTGAGAATAATCTTATAGATGTCAGAGATATGTGTTCTCCAAGTGGTAAGCATTTTGATGGTGCATGCGTTGAGTTCTGAACAAACAGTTGGTTCATTCTATTGTTACTTCACCAGTGGTGCCAACCCAAAAGTTTTGAAGTTGTGCAGAGTTGAAAATATGTATGGAGAAGGATTATGGGAATAATTTTAGGTTATGCCAACCTATCTTAATGTGTTACATGCTTTGATTTTCTTTGCAAAGAGCATAGGATTGAGTTTTGTGCCGACAAGTCAAGGAGTCACACAGTATGTATCTATCATGCCGACCTGTTTAATATTTTGTTTGATTGTGGTATATAAACAAGATTCATTTCTTGTGTGAAGTGTGATTTTATGTGAAAGAACTAAGTGTGTGTGTGTGTAAGCTAAATCTGATGCAGAGAAGGATAAGATAATATTATGCTGAAGATGATGTGTGTTAATTCAGTATTCTGAGCTCCAGTGGAACTGCATCTTCATCATAAGACAAATGCATTACTAACAGTTCATATTTGGTAGTGAGCCACCCCTTCATCTATGTCTTTCTATTCAGGACAGTGAGTCCTTTGGTAGTGAGCCACCTACAGTGAGCACTTCTCTTTTGGATAGTGAGTCCACCCTTTTGTAACCAGTTACATTATAATATATTGTGAGCTAATCCTCACCGTGGTTTTTCCCTTTTTGGTTTTCCACGTAAAAATCTGGTGTTCATGTGTTATGTGTTTTGATGGTTGCTTTCATGCTTTCCTTTCTTACTACAAATTAAATATACTTTGTGGAATGAATTTTTAAATGCTTAAGTAGTTTCAGAGAATACTGATTCACCCCCTATTAGTATTCCAAGTTTTCAACAATAAATTTGATTTAAGGATAGGTTACAGGAGCTCACAATGCTCTTCATACCTGAGTACTAGTGTTGGGTCTCAAAAATGCAGGTTTCAAGCCTTAAGAGGATGCCAAGCTCTATGATCAGACTTGCAACATTTTTGAACCAACTAACGAAGTTAACCTAAATGGTTGATGACTCCCTGCACTTTAGGCCCTGCTAAACCTAGGAGGGTGAACCTTGAAAGCTGAAGCAGATAAAAGGAAGGTATGAATCAAATGAATTTAGGGATCTACCCACAATGGTATAAAGTGTGGAATAGATGAAATCTTGCAAACTACTTCTACTCCTAATACTAAGATTCTAAGATGTAATTGTTTGAATAAGATGTTATGGAATCCTAGAGTGGAATTGGTATGACCAGTGCCTATTTCTATTGGGCTAATGGAGTCAAGGTGTATATGATATATGATTTACTTAATGGTTACAATTCTAATTGTTTGGCACTTGTGTTTGTTTATAGCTTGTATAAACGTGCAAGAATGTAATTGACAGACTCTACTTATTGATCCACTCGATCCTACCAGGTTACTATGACTTATTGAAAGGATTTTAATCCTTTCTTGAAGAAACCAATCAATAGAATCACACAATGACAGCAAGTGTGTATTGACAAATGGAGTAGATCCTCAATTTGAATAACAAGACAATATCGAATTGGAGACAGTATGGCAATCTTGTCAATTATACGGCTCTTCTTACTTATCCAAATGTTACTACCAAGTTACTGTAATCAATCAAAAGGATTTTAATTCTTTAATGGAAACCAATTAATTTGATTACATGAAAACATCAAGTGTGTCTCGATGAAACTGAAATATCAACTTGGAAACTCAAGTGCAAATAACAGAGAAATAACAATCTGGAGACAGCCAAATAATTGTTCAGCTCAACAAACAATAGACACCAATATTAAATCACCAATTTATGCATTCTTCTCCATTATACAATTTCAAAAGGTTTTACAATGTACAACATAATGTTTTATTTTGGCAACTGGTCAATCCATCCAGTTATCTAACTCCTACTTCTGATCATGATGTTTTTTTTTAATCTACTGATGATTCTTTCATATATACATTGCACTTTCAAGGGTTGTGACCCTTGAGATAACCCCTCGATTCAACTCTTCACTTAATTAATTATCTTCAACAGATTAAAACATTTTAATTTTAACCTTCTTTGTCTTTGAAATGTTCTGTCATCTCTATTTGAGGATAACAGTATTCTAAATTTGCACCGGATGCATTTGTATATGTCTATTATATAAATTTGGACCCCGTCAGTTTTATAAAATAGCCTTCTGAATTACCTTTAAGTTCGGCTTTTCATCACCTTCATGTATATCGAATACATATCTTTCATATACAAGCATAGACTTTATTGGGTTTATGAAATAAATTGAAATTATTTTCGGATCCGCCTTTGTATATATCCTGTTGTATTAATTTCTTGCATATTGTATACATATATCTCCAACATACATATGTGGTCCCCACCTGATGTATTTAATGTTCAAATCTCCAATTATGTCAGGTTTTGTATATTATTCTCTTGCATATTTTCTTTGTATATTGCCATTTGTATGTTATTTTGTATAAGCGCACATACAAAGCATCTTATACAAACCCTCTCTTTACCTTTTATCCCCAGTGATGCTTTTTATTCCTTTGTATATCAGGTATGTATATTATAAACATACAAGCACCCCAAACATACAAAGACTTTTCAGTATTCAACTTTCTTTTTGCATCCAGTTTGTATCTCTTATTTGCATCCTTTTAATTTGTATATCGGCTTGTATATCGAAGATATACATTGTTATTTATACAAGCCTAATATGCAAATGGTGGAGCCCATATCACTTTTCTGATTGTATCTTCCAAAATGCAACAATACTTGTATCCAATTTTTAGATACAAAGCTAAATACATGCAAACTCCTTTGTATCACCTCTTCGGACTTATCATTTTTATAAATTATAGTTTACTTACTTTTTGGCTTCGCGATGTATATAAAGTGTAATGCATCTTCCAATATACTTTAAGTCATGATGCATCATTTTAACCAAATTTCAACCTTTCTTGAGTTCCGCATTGTATGTATATTGAAATGTATAACCTGAAACATACATACAATGCATGAAACATACAACAATAAAACCTCATTTAATAATCTTTTCAGTTCCACTAGATGCTCAGTGAGAATCCTACCGACTTCACCTGATTTATACTATCGGGAGGGTTTGTAAAATACTACCCGATAGTGTTTCCTTATGCTGATCGACGTGACCATCCATTTTCTCCCTGATGAAAGGTCATCAGTGCCACTTTCTCCATCAGTGATTCTTGAAATCTTCTCGCCAATGCTTATTCTTATGCCGATAGCTATTTCAACAAGTTCTTCGTAGAACATGGATCGGTATGACAAAAGGGGATGTCTTGCCAAAACTTAGGAATTGAAGCCCTTCATTTTAGTGTAATTTAGCGAGTGATACACTCACTTGTGGTGAAAGCTTGTGATTTTAATGGAATACACCAGTTATCATCATGACTTTTGGGCATAATGTTTTCTAATTTGGTCAGATATGGATGAGTAAGATTACAAGAAAATTTTAAATTTTCCTGTCCCAACAGTGGCTCTGTCTAGGATGTATACTCCTTGTGAGTATAATAGGAATTCAGATCTCTGGGGAGAAAACCAGTGCCTACTCCATTGGGCAACAAAGTACAACTTCTTCTTTTTCCTTAATCTAATGTAGTTTAAAAAACCACCCCATAGTAGACGGTTCAATGCCCTCAGAAAGACCATGTTTTCCCCTGTCAAAAATCTGATTCTCATCACGATGTAATGAAACCCACCTGGAGACATTATTAAAATTTATCTAATTGAAGGCATTCATATCTTTGACCAGTTTTCCATGCTCAATTTTTCTAGTATATTTTTCTTCATTGTGCAGCTGAAAATCAAATATAATCTGAACAATCTCATTTCTATGTGATATATTTTTGCTATATGAAGAGTATCCCTCTTCAATGTAACATTTTTCATTATTCTTCTTACTATCATGCATTGTGAATTGACATCCTGGCTGATCTGAAAACTGGGGGTGCTCATTGTTCTCTTTATCATCATCATAATAATCAACTGTGGTCATTTCATCATATGACTTCTCTTCATTTATGGACTCATCATCAGCATTATCAACATATTCATTTTCCTGACTATCTGGAAGCATTTCATCCTCTTCATAGAACAGGTTTGTATACACATGAAATTCATGTTTCAGCACACGTTGGCAAAATGTCATCTGATCTTCTTTTACTTCTTCATCATACAATGGGTTTGAAGAAATATGAAAATCATTTTCAGATATGTGCATTTCCTCCTCATCATGAGTTTGCCCTATTTGTTGAAAATAATTATCCTCTTCCTTTCCAAACTGCTGATTCATACACTGCGGTGGGTGGGCTAGGATAAAAGGAACATCCGCATTTTGAAGACTATTCTCATTTTTTGGAATATGATGGGGCTCCAAGTCTTGTGCAAGATGCTCATGATTGTCATCAAAATCTAGATTTTTAATGGACTCTTCATAACATTCATAGTTATAATCTGTTATGCAGGAAAAACATTTTATATCTTCATCCTTATCATGAAGGTTGTCATAACAATCATTTTCACTTGCACACTCATCCTTTACAAACTAATCAAAATCATTGCCTTCTTTATTGTTGTAAGGAGAACCGTTTATTTTTGTTCCAGTATTTAATGCATCATTGTCAATGCTATGGTAATGAAAACTTGGTTGCATCTCCATACCATCTAAATCACGGCTGATAAAATCCTTAGGCAGTGTATTTTTAGTAACATCTTCAATACTGCAGTCATCCTCCAAGGTGGAAAATTTATCTTCAATAACTTCATCTTCATTTAAGTTTGAAAAAACTTCATTTGCATATGTCTCGTTTACTAGCTGCATTGCCTGATCAGATTCTCCATATTCATCTTCATAATAGTCATTGTAGCAGCTAAGGAATAGTCTTTTGAGATCTTCCCATGAAGAGATACTTTGCATAGGTAAGTCTATAAACCAATCCCTTGTGTCATCCCTTAAAGGTTGTGAAAAACACCTCATAATGACATCTTCTGGAAAAATCTGAAAGTCCAAAATGAAATCCTAGAATCGTTGTACATGCTTGTGAGCTAATTCACACCATTCTCCATGAAATTTAGGGAAATGCTTTAGTATTTATATGAGCTTGCAGGGATAAGGATTTGGGTAGCCCTGGATATTATTGCAGTTAAATGGTTTATCAATGGCTGAGATAAATTTTGGAGGGCCATATGGGTTTTGATAGATGATTGATCTTTGGTTAGGGAATACGGGATAAGCATTTATTTGGTATGAGGCTTGCGGTAAATAATTGTTTTGTTGTGCATGGTATGCACTATATCCATTGCCTGAATCATGGAACACTTGTGAGTTCAAAGGATCATTATACCCATTCTCATTAGACGTTGGTATATGTTGTAATGAACTTGAAGCTTGTTTGGATTTTAATCATTGTATTTCTTGAATCAGCTTTTTTTCTCCTTAACAACACCAACAGTCCCTCTTCTTCTGACATATCCATTTTAACTACAAATGGTGCTATTTACAAGTTGTATTTTATATTCTTCATTGAATTCCTTTTCAGAGTCGCCACCTCTTATCAAAAGAGGAATGATTTTTTCTTTTCCGGGTCCTTCTCGCCAGCAGAGTTACCAATTCGTGTCAGAATTCAAAAGTTTACTGACTCTGTAATGAGATGATCTTTAACCAGATTCTGGATTACTCCCTAGCAGAGTCGCCATTTTGTTGGGTCTCCAAAATGCAGGTTTCAAGTCCTAAGAGGATACCAAACTCTATGATTAGACTTGCAACATTTTTGAACCAACTAACGGAGTTAACCTAAATGGTTGATGACTCCCTGCACTTTAGGCCTTGCTAAACCTAGGTGGGTGAACCTTGAAAGCTGAAGCAAATAAAAGGAAGGTATGAATCAAATGAATTTAGGGATCTACCCACAATGGCATAAAGTGTGGAATAGATGAAAGCTTGTAAACTACTTCTACTCCTAATACTAAGATTCTAAGACGTAATTGTTTGAATAAGATTTTATGGAATCCTAGAGTGGAATTGGTATGACCAGTGCCTATTTCTATTGGGCTAATGGAGTCAAGGTGTATATGATATATGATTTACTTACTGGTTACAATTCTAATTGTTCGGCACTTGTGTTTGTTTATAGCTTGTATAAATGTGCAAGAATGTGATTGACAGACTCTACTTATTGATCCACTCAATCCTACCAGGTTACTGTGACTTATTTAAAGGATTTTAATCCTTTCTTGAAGGAACCAATCAACAGAATCACACAATGACAACAAGTGTGTATTAACAAATGGAGTAGATCCTCGATTTGAATAACAAGACAATATCAAATTGGAGACAGTATGGCAATCTTGTCAATTATACGACTCTTCTTACTGATCCAAATGTTACTACCAAGTTACTATAATCAATCAAAAGGATTTTATTTCTTTAATGGAAACTAATTAATTCAATTACACGAAAATAGCAAGTGTGTCTCGATGAAACTGAAATATCAACTTGGAAAGTTAGGTTCAAATAACAGAGAAATAATAATGTGGAGACAGCCAAATAATTGTTCAGCTCAACAAATAATAGACACCAATATTAAATCACCAATTTATGCATTCTTCTCCATTATACAATTTCAAAAGATTTTACAATGTATAGCATAATGTTTTATTTTGGCAACTGGTCAATCCATACAGTTATCTAACTCCTACTTCTAATCATGATGTTTTTTTTTATCTACTGATAATTCTTTCATATATACATTGCACTTTCAAGGGTTGTGACCCTTGAGATAACCACTCGATGCAACTCTTCACTTAATTAATTATCTTCAACAGATTAAAACATTTTAATTTTAACCTTCTTTGTCTTTGAAATGTTATGTCATCTCTATTTGAGGATAACAGTATTCTGAATTGGCACTGGATGCATTTGTATATGTCTATTATATAAATTTGGACCCCATCAGTTTTATAAAACAATCTTCTGAATTACCTTTAAGTTCGGCTTTTCATCACCTTCATGTATATCGAATACATATCTTTCATATACAAGCGCAGACTTTATTGTGTTTATGAAATAAATTGAAATTATTTTCGGATCCGCCTTTGTATATATCATGTTGTATTAATTTCTTGCATATCGTATACATATATCTCCAACATACATATATGGTCCCCACCCGATGTATATAATGTTCAAATCTCCAATTATGTCGGGTTTTGTATATTATTCTCTTGTATATTTTCTTTGTATATTGCCGTTTGTATGTTATTTTGTATAAGCGCACATACAAAGCATCTTATACAAACCCTCTCTTTACCTTTTATCCCCAGCGATGCTTTTATTCATATGTATATCAGGTATGTATATTATAAACATACAAGCACCCTGAACATACAAAGACTTTTCAGTATTCAACTTTCTTTTCGCATCCAGTTTGTATCTCTTATTTGCATCCTTTTAATTTGTATATCGGCTTGTATATCGAAGATATACATTGTTATTTATACAAGCCTGATATGCAAATGGTGGAGCCCACATCACTTTTCTGATTGTATCTCCCGAAATGCAACAATACTTGTATCCAATTTTTAGATACAAATTCAAATACATACAAACTCCTTTGTATCACCTCTTCGGACTTATCATTTTTATAAACTACAGTTTACTTACTTTTCAGCTCCGTGATGTATATAAAGTACAATGCATCTTCCGATATACTTTAAGTCATGATGCATCATTTTAACCAAATTTCAACCTTTCTTGAGTTCCGCATTGTATGTATATTGAAATGTATAACCTGAAACATACATACAATGCATGAAACATACAACAATAAAACCTCATTTCATAATCTTTTCAGTTCCAATGGATGCTCAGTGAGAGTCCTACCGACTTCACCATCGGCATGACTTATACTATCCGGAGGGTTTGTAAAATACTACCTGATAGTGTTTCCTTATGCCGATCGGCGTGACCATGCATTTTCTCCCCGATGAAAGGTCATCAGTGCCACTTTCTCCATCGGTGATTCTTGAAATCTTCTCGTCGATGCTTATTCTTATGCTGATAGCTATTTCAACAAGTTCCTCGTAGAACATGGATCGGTATGACAAAAGGGGATGTCTTGCCGAAACTTAGGAATTGAAGCCCTTCATTTTAGTGTAATTTAGCAAGTGATACACTCACTTGTGGTGAAAGCTTGTGATTTTAATGGAATACACCAGTTATCATCATGACTTTTGGGCATAATGTTTTCTGATTTGGTCAGATATGGATGAGTAAGATTACAAGAAAATTTTAAATTTTCCTGTCCCAACAATTGGGAACATTCTTCATTCACTAAACTACCTACATACCTTGTATCCATGAAATCAAGGTACAAGAGAACTAGGTAGACGTAATATGTAGTTTTGTTTTAGTTTTTGTTTTATGTAACTGTACAAGTGGGTATGCAACCCTTTCTGGGGTCCAGTTTCCTTAGATAGTTCTTCATCGACTACCACCCACTCAAATGAAATAGGGATAGATTCCTAAAATAACTAATTTGCAAACACACTCAAGGAGGTATTTGATATTTAGATTTTTTTTAATTGGAAAGTTTCAAGTTTACCTAATCATAAGTTTGATTTGAAAAAGTTTCCCACTTGCTAAACAATAATGTCATGATTAAGAATAGAATACTTATTACTTTTTTATCACCAAGGTCCAAGATCCTTATTGGGCAAGATGAGAGCATATGAAAAATAAGTACTCTATGCCTATACAAAGCATTTCGATACTAATTTATACATGAAACGTTAATAATGCTAAAGAATAATCTTACTCTAACACATGAATTGAAAAGAATATTAGTACAAATCCACAATTCCATCACAAATATTATATATACAATCTAAAACATGACATTCCAATAAAAGAGTGATAGGTAGTTAAGGTATATTCCATGTGATTGATTGTAATAGTGTATACTTGAAACTAAAGACTATTTATTGTTTTTTAATCACCAAGATCCATATTGGGCAAGGTGAGACCATACGACAGTATCTAGTCCTACATAAATCTTTTAAATATTCCCAAAAAATTGTTAAATAGAAGCATGTGTTCAAATTACTTAAGAATATATAGCATTATAAGATAACTATAAATAGACAAAAATCTTGTAAAAAGTACTAACTATAAAGTGTCAATCTAACTATTACAAATAAATACATAAATTAAGTTACCCAATAGATACCATTCTCAACATAAAGAAGAAAGGATACAAGGAGGTATTCGCTAACTAACAAATATTTCTCAAGCATGTAATAACTAAGTGCACAAAACAGTACTAGAATTAATTACCAAACAAATTCTTCACCCTTAAGTAATCAAGAATTTCTCATATACTAATAAACTAAGAATACATATTTCCCATTATCAAATTATAGTTGAAAGAACTAATATTATGAATTATTCAAAGAAAATCCCTAAACTTCAAAGTCACTTTTCTTATAAAAGTAAATATTTTACAACAGATATTTTCATTTCTCCAAATACGTAATAACATTCCAATGATTCATGATTAAATGCATTTTTATTTCAATGACTAATGAATAGTTTTTAAATGAAACTTTTTAATCTTACAAAATTTATTAACAATAAGATAATTTATTAAAATTTCACAACACTAATTTACTAATGTGTTTGATAAGAAAATTCTCTTTCGAAAACATAATATTTAAATTCCAAAGACCTTTCTACTAAGGTATTAAGCAATAAAATTATTTTATCTGAACAACATAATAGATGTTTCCAAAGCACTTAAGCAAGAATTTTCAAGAACAAATAAATATGAGTGCAATAATAGCTAAATAAACTCATGGAAATTAATAACATTCTTTAAAAGTTAATGGAGGACAAAAGAATCTAAAATAAACATCATTATTTATCTATTGTACCAAGGGTAAATGCAAGAAGTTGGATCCACTTTTAGTGGAATGTTTGGGACAAAATATTTTCAAAGGAATGGATTTTGGCAATATAGCTAACAATTTTTGGATGAAATTAAAACCCATTTTAAATGACAATTTCTAATTTTAAAACATATAATTTTTTTTAGTGTTGAACATATTTTTCTATTTATTATTTATTCTTTAAATAAAAAGCCTCAAATGTTTTGGAAGGAATGGACTTTGGAATATGGTTGACGACTTTTTTAGATGAAATTAAAACCCATTAGAGATGACAATGTCAGTTTTTAAACATGTAAATTTTTTAGTGTTGAACATACTTTTCTATTTATTAATTATTTTTTAAACAAAAAACATCATAAACTTGAAATAACATATATTACAATTTTTTAAATAACTTTTAATTTTGAATTTTTTTTGAAAAAAAATTATGTCTGATCAATCTAGACATTATTTTATACATTAAAAAATCATCTTACGATTACTATAGCTCAAATTATGTTGGTCATATGCAAGGGGTTTTAAAAAACACAAATTAGAAGAAATAAAATATTAATAAAAAAATTATTAATCAAAAAATTACAAAAAATATCCTAACCAAACTTCAACATCATATGCATCTTTCCAGAAAAAGAATTAGAAAAATACCTTCATGTAGGTTAAATTATTGTGGTTGTACACTTGCATGTTTGGGCCCAAACACCTTTAAAGAGCCATTTTTTGTACATCCTATAGAAGCATCTAAATATTAGAATAAATTACATATTTTAAAACTAGAAAAAAATTGTACATTTCATATTTTTACATCATATTAATATTCTATGTGTAAGTGCTTCAAATTTTTACTCCAACTATATGGCAAACTTTGATTTTTAGGACAAAGACTTTTACTTTTTGACCAAAAAGTGGACCCAACTTCTTGCACTTACCCCTACCCTAAAGATATTTTATTTGACATGTCACTAGATCTACTATTTTAGTTTTCAAATCAATGGAATCATCCCTATGTAGGGACTTCTACTTTCTAACCCAAGGAATCCATTATGAATCTCCATTACTATTTTATAAATCATAATGGCCTCGAACATCTAGTCTTCTTGTTGGGAATTAAGGTGTCTCAACCTTGGCAATTCCTTGTATTTTTACATTGTATTTATTTATTATTTGCCTATTGTATTAATTGGATGCAAATCCTATGTTGTCATATTGTGGGAGTTGGCACGGTGATGTGTTGTCATGCCCACATTTTCCATGTGGTCACAACACACATCGCACATGTCATAGCCACATCTGTCATGTGGTTATGACACGAGATATGAAAAACTTTTCTCACACTGTCCTAAAAACCCCTTCGCATGCATACGCATGCTCGACGGTGTTCTCTCATGGCGAAACACTACAATTTTCGGCAGGATATAAGTACAATTGCGTGCAACCAGACGCATACAGATCAACAAGAGGGTCTTTACGACGCCGCTAACGTCATTGCAAGAGTGAGATTACCAAAGTTCCTAAATCTAAACCTCGGCAATTTCCGGCAGCATAACGCCTTACGGCGTTAGTGGGAATTACGCTGCACTCATTTACGCACGTGGTTCGCTGATAGACTAACAACTTCCCACGACGCCTTGTTCCGACTAAACCGGCTACTGATCTCCCTATTTAGTCATTTTTCAGCCAGGCACGGTTGTCTGTCTCCTCTCTTGTTTCCTGAAACATACTCCTCCTACGACTTAGCATTTTCAACAAGGCGGTTCGTTTGCTCTCTCTTCCCTTTTCACTGGTTCTTAATTTTGGTTGTATTTTTATCGCCCTTACCTTAACTATTTCTCTGTTAATTTAGTGTGTTTATATTTCGGTCTCTCTCTCTTTCGTTTTCTATGCTTTCTTTATGTGTATCCGGTCCTTCATGATTTACGTAAATCAGGGTTATCACTGCAGCTATTGTTGATATTAAACCTAACTTCAGGATGGTCTAGGTCACATAGACTGGTTTACTACTTCGCTGGACTCGGTCTCCTAGTCTTCTCCGATCACGGTATCTCCTCTTCGTTTGTATTAATTAAACTTGTTCCTAAGCAGATTTAGCAGTAGGGTCCGTCAACTTAGTTCTCTTATCCCATGTGGGAAATGTCACGCATTTTCTCCTCTGTGTTTTCCAATGTTAGTTTTTCTTCTTCGGACTCTCTTACAGGTTTACTTATGAGGTTGTTTACTACAGTTGGGATTAAAATGGCCACATGGAATGTCTGTGATGGCTTCTTAAGTTTATTTCCAGTGTTCTTTTAAGCAAGGTGACGTGTAATTTTTCCTCTTCATTTTCTGGGTGATTGAAATTACGTTGATAGTTGAAACTTCCGAGAAACTCTTTCCGCAGTATTACGGGATATTCCTTTACACTCTCTTTACATTATAATTTTATTTTCTCTTGTTTATAATTACTGTTGTTATTATTACTAATCATGACTATTAATACTCTGATTGTGACTCGTATAACATTGTAAATAGATGTAGGAGGCTCTCCATTTTATAAAACCCTTACCATGGAACATAAATTCTTTGGTTGTTTTGTTCAACACTTAAGAAAACCTAACTGTGGAAATATCACAAAATCCCTGTTTAATTACGTTTGTACTCCTCTAAAGACGAAAACATAATTCCCATATTTGAAACCCCCCCTTTTTTTTTTGACTTAATTTTGCACATCCCCTTATTATGAATGATAGAGAGGGCCTCATAAAATGGCTCATAAAACTACTCCTATATATATATATATATATATATATATATATATATATATATATATATATATATATATATATTTTAATATACATGTAGTTTACCAAAAATGATCTTTTAACTTTGTTAACAAACTCCACGTAATCCCTTACTTTATATATATATATATATAATTTAACGATATATATCTTGTTATAGAAAATCCACCAAAGGCCTTATATATATAGATATATAGCCAATATATATATATATATACACATAGCTATATATATATGTGTCTATATATAATCTTCATTTTAAAATAGTGGAAAGACCACTTACATAAATACCATTGTTTATTATATCCAACACATGCTCTAGGGTTAGCTAACCCTAAGTTTTAATGAAGAGCTGAGTGTTGATATTATTTATTTTTTTTTTTTTTAATGTTTTTTTTTTTTTGGTTGAATGCAGATCGAAGCATGGAGCGGCGGCGGATTTCACAGAGGGGACTGTGCGTGGGGTGGAGAGTGCTAAAGGGGAGGCCGAAGGCAGTGTCGGCAACGGGCTCGACACAGTGGGCCGCGAGGGAGGTGGACGAAGGGGAAGGCGGAGATTGAGGTCGCGGGCGGCGGGAAGGCTGCGCCGCGGGGGCAGCAGAGGAGTTGTGCGCAGCACGCGGCGGCGGTATAAACAGCGGGGGAGGTATGTGGGATGGGGTGGAGCCCCACCCACATCCCAAGGGGTGCGGGTGGGGCTCCGCCCCATCCCACCCCAAAATAAAGGAGTTCGGTGGGGGTTAATCCCCCACCACCATTATTCAAAAGACTGCACAAAACAAAAAAAATACGCGATTCCTTCATCGCGGTTCAGTGCTATTTGGATTTTCATTAAATGTTAATATAATATATATATATATATATATATATTTCCTCATTTTAAAATACAATTTACTTCTGATATATATTTATATATTTATTTACTCAATTTTATTATCTAATATAAAACAGAATATGTATTTATACATATAAATATCTCAGATTGCTATATATATATAAATATATATATATATTTATTCCAGTTTCATTTATTCGGTAACAATGGTAAATAGATAACAACTTATTATATATATATATATATATATATATATTGATCTATATTCCATTTTCATAAAACATTTAAGTTTCTCAAATTAACAAACAGAAATATATACATACTAGATTTCCTCTAATCCTTTCAAATTAACTGAAACCACTATAGATGAAGAATAAACTTAAACATTGAAAATTGTCTTTTCCATTAGAACAATGAACTACAAATCTAACCTCCAACTAGTTAAGCAATTCCAAACTTTCAATTACATAAACAAACTCGGATTAGATTGCAATTAAATAATGAACTCTTCCTTTCAGTAATACTTGAAACACAAATGAAGTGCTACCTAACAAGGTTTACAAGCAACAAACTTGAAGATTTAAGTACATTCATATTACAGAATTTAAACCATGGATACAAACCACTAACTTCCCAGTTATGAACTTCCCTCTCCCAACCAATATACAACTAATAGCTTGTGACAACCAAGAAAAATTCCATTAATAACAAGATCAGGGAGGTGATTTCCCTCACACCCAGAGTAAGAATAAATTACAACAATAACAAGAGAGGTGCTCTCTCTTCAACTCTTCTAAAATGAACCAGGCCCAATTCTCATGACAAAGAAGAATAATTGTTTCTTCACAAATATAACTCCTCCCAAGCCAACCAGAAGCTCCAAGAGAAAACCTGTGTATCAAAGACAAACAAAGAAGAAAACACCACTCATCTAGCTCTCCTCCCTTCCGTAGACCCGCAAGTGGGTCACCCCCGAGCTAGGGAGACCATACTCACACCTGGGTAACTCAAACACTCCACTTCACAACAGTAACAACAACAATCCCAAAGCACCCAAACACCCGTGGGTACTTTACACAACACGGAAACTCAACTACAGTGAGTTTCATAAGGGGCAGGAGAGTGGACACACTCAACTCCAGAGTGTCACCCTAACAGATAAGTTAACCAATATAATTTCTCTTGGTCTCAAACCAAGTTTGATCACAAATTTTAAGAAATCTGTATATGACTCTCAAGTCAAAGATACAGATACAGATACATGCCCTCAAGGCTTTCAACATCCCAAAAGATGGAAACAGGTATGCACCTGAGGAGGATCTCTCCTCCCCTACCCTAAACTTGATGAGCATTTCTCCCAAGTGGGAGAAGCTCTGTCAAACAACCCGACAACAAACCCCACAGAAAACAAATCTAACACAAAATCACACACATTACATACACAATCAGCTATACGAAACAATGGTAAAAAAAAATCAAACCAACCTTGCAAAGCCCTCCTGGAATGAAGCTATTGCAGGGTCCACAGAGTTCTCTTCCAACCTTAGCCACCAACTCCCTCTCCCTTCTCTATCCTGCAAGCTAACCTTTCTATATTTGGTAAGGCAAAAATGAAAGTTTCCCCAAAATTCAACTAACTCCCTCTCATCCCAAAATTGGGAACAAATAACCAAATTCTTTTCCGTTTTGAGGAATGGGGAGGTGACACTTGTCATCTCCTCACTCTCCCCCAAAACCACTATTCTGTCCTGGTGGCTTATGTCACTCTCCATTCCCAAGAGTACTCCTTATTCCTCTCCTCATGTGATTCCTCTTACGCATGGGAGAAATAAAAGGAGTTAATGGGGAAGAAGACAGGTGACCCATGCCCCTTCTTCCCTTCTTCACATGGGTGTCCCCACAGCACATGGGGGAATCTCACTATGGAAGGGGTGACTTTAAGTCAATCCTTCAATAATGGATGGCATCTCTTACCTTGGGGAATGTAGAGGGGATGGGTTGGGTGTTGGTACAACCCATCATGTCCCCTCCTACCTCCAATTTTCGCCACTTAACTTCAGGGGAAGGTTAAGTTGACTAGATGGAGGTTACTCAAGGGTTACCCATGCCAAATGGGTCCCTGGACCCATGGGGTATAACCCAGGGTCAACTTTAACCCATACAAGACACCCCTGGTCAAGGTAAAGCACAAGAAAAGGCCTCATAAATTTAAATAAAATAAGAAATTTCAAATTCAATCTCTTTACAACACAAATTATAAAATAATGTTACATGAGGGTAACCTAACCCACTCGACCATACAAAAGACCACATTACATCATTACATCAAACACAAAAAGATCTTGGTTCCTCGTGGAACCAGATCGGCTTAACAGGGAATAACAAATAACAAGGTGTGGAATGATCTCCGGAATCTGTGGTTCGATTAGTAATTCCTGTACACTAAATTACAAGATCAGTAACCACATAAAATCATCATAGCCGAAGCAACTTAAAAAAAAAAACATGCATTATCATGACATAGTACAATTTAACATAAATAAAATCATATTACAATTTTCCATCATCACCTAATTCATTTTTTTGAAATGTAAACTTATCCAAACATCACCCAATTAGTTTTTCTGAAAACATAATAAAGTTTAATAGTTTGACAATTCCGGGAACTGCTATCCCACAAATATAAAAAGTAACAATAACAGTACTGTACATAGTCATAACAACAGAAGTAAAAAGGGCGGTCCTCACATCCTCTCCCCCTAAGACGGTACTTCCTCCTGGAAGTCGTCAAAAAGGTGAGGATAAAGGGTCTTCAGTCTCTCTGCATCTTCCCATGTTGCAGTGACTTCGTCGTATAGGTCCCACTGGACTCTAACCTGGTCCAGCTCTCGACCTCGAAGGGCCAGCGTCCGACGAGCCAATATGCGAATTGGCTCCAACGCCAGCTGTCCGTCTACCTCTACCTGAAGAGCACTCCAATCCAACACATGAGATAAGTCAGAAATATATTGACGTAAAACTGATACATGAAATACATCGTGGATACGTGACAGGCTAGGTGGCAAGGCTAGACGGTAGGCTACTGGTCCTATCCGTTCCAAGATTTCGAAAGGTCCTACAAATCGAGGTGTGAGCTTAGAGCCTTTTCCGTAACGGATTGGACTCTTGTGCGGCCGCACTCTCAAAAATACTCTTTCCCCCACAGAGAAGCTTCGGTCGGTCCTCTTAGCATCGGCATACTTTTTCTGCCTGTCCTGTGCTTCCTGGAGCCTCTGTCTAATCTGTTTGACTTGCAGTTCCATATTCTGAACTATCTCTAGACCGATGACTGTTCTGTCCTCTATCCGATCCCAACTCAAAGGTGTTCTGCATGGTCTGCCATATAACGCCTGGAAAGGAGGCATACCCAACGAGCTATGATGCCCATTATTGTAGGTGAACTCAACTAGATACAGGTACTCCTCCCATCTAGACTGATGGTCCATCACATACATGCGAAGCATGTCTTCTAACACCTGGTTAACTCTCTCTGTCTGTCCGTCGGTTTCCGGATGATATGCTGAACTGAAGTTGAGCTGTGTGCCCAACGCCTGATGTAAGGCTTTCCAGAACGATGAAGTGAATACGGAGTCTCTGTCAGATATAATGCGGCAAGGTACCCCATGAAGTCTAACAATCTGATCAAGAAACACCTTTGCCACTGATGGTGCATTGTATGTTGTGCATATTGGTAAAAAATGCGCCACTTTGGTCAGCTTGTCAACTGTCACCATAATAGCATCATGGCGACGTGATGACATAGGTAAACCAACGATAAAATCCATAGAAATGGTGTCCCATTTCCATTCAGGTATCTTGTGAGGGTACAACAGTCCCGCTGGATGCTGATGTTCGGCCTTGACCCTCTGACATTCCAGGCAACGAGCAACAAATTCGGCAATGTCACGCCTCATCCCGGCCCAATGATAAAGCTGTCGTAAGTCAGCATGCATCTTCTTTACTCCTGGGTGTGCTGCATAGGGTGCTCTATGAGCCTCTGATAGGATTACTATGCGAAGATTACCCGCATGGGGTACATAGATGCGCTGCCGATGTCGAAGCATACCATCAGACTCAAGGGTATATCCTGTAAATTTGCCCTCAAGGGCCTTCTGATTTAGTAATGCCTGCTGCACTTCAAGAAACCATTCGTCCTCCGGCAGATGCTGTAAGATGCGATCCTTCAAGTCCACCTTCAAGGTCAGGGTCTGGATCTCGTGGCGTCTTCGACTCAAAGCATCAGCGACCACGTTCTCCTTCCCTTTGATATAGTGGACATCGAAGTCATATTCGCATAGGAATTCCATCCAACGCCATTGGCGGGCGTTCAAATTAGGCTGTGTAAAAATATACTGCAAACTATGATGATCCGAATGGAGTTCAAAGCGTCGACCTAAGAGAAAGTGTCTCCAGCGAACCAATGCATGAACAACAGCTGCGAGCTCTAAGTCATGCGTAGGATAGTTTAACTCATGTGTCTTTAGTTTCTGCAATTCGTATGCGATCGCTCGACCATCCTGCATAAGCACGGCTCCCAAACCTTCTAATGATGCATCTGTGCAAACTACAAACTCCTCTATAGGATCTGGGACTGATAAAATAGGAGCACTAGTAAGACGCTCCTTGAGGACTCCAAAAGCCTTTTCACACTGCTCGGTCCAAGTGAAACCCTTCCCTTTTCGCTGAAGGGAAGTAATGGGATGTGCTATCCTGGAGAAACCTTCGACAAACTGACGATAATACCCGGCTAACCCCATAAAGCTTCTGACCTCTGTCACGTTAGTGGGTGTCGGCCACTCCTGAATTGCTCTGATTTTAGATGGATCTATGGAGATGCCATCGCCTGATAAAATGTGTCCCAAATACTGCACCTCTGTCCTGAAGAAGGCACACTTCGCCAAGTTGCCATAAAGCTGCTGCCCTCGTAATTGCTGCAAAACTTGACGCAAGTGCTCTACATGCTCCTCCTCAGTCCGTGAATAAATCAAAATGTCATCTAGAAATATGATCACGAACCGATCTAGGTAAGTACGGAACACCCCGTTCATGAGACTCATGAATACTGCAGGAGCGTTCGTCAGCCTGAAAGGTACCACTGTGAATTCGTAATGGCCATATCTGGTTCGAAAAGCAGTTTTATGAATATCTGACTCCGTGATGCGCAATTGGTGATACCCAGATTTTAGATCAATTTTCGAGAACACTCTGGCTCCCTGCATCTAATCAAAAAGGTCGTCAATCCTAGGCAGAGGATAATGGTTCTTCACCGTCACCTTGTTCAACTGCCTGTAGTCCATACATAGACGAAGAGACCCATCCTTCTTCTTCACGAAGATAACTGGTGCGCCCCATGGTGAAACGCTAGGTCGGATGTGTCCCTTCTCAAGTAATTCCTCTAACTGCAGTTTAAGTTCAGTGAGTTCATGTGTAGTCATCCTATAGGGTGCACGGGATATCGGTTCTGCACCTGGCACCAAGTCGATGTGGAAGTCCACTTCTCTGCGTGGAGGCATACCTGGTAATTCTGGCAGAAATACATCGGCAAACTCTCTAAGGACAGGGTGATCATTTAAAGTAGCCTCAGGGTCATCCTCTGCTCTATCACTGACCGTGATGGCAAACATTTGACATCCCTTCCGCATATAGCGCTTAAGCTGCTGAGCGGATATCATACGAGCAGCCATGGGCTTTTGAATGCCCACTATCTCAACTGATGAACCATGATCGTCTAAACAGCTAATCATCCTCTGGCGACAATCAAGCTTGGCTCTATGTGCCGCAAGCCAATCCATACCCAGAACTACTCCGTAGGATCCTAATGGCATAATCCTAAGGTCACATGTTGTGGTGAATGACCCCAATGTGATCTCACAATCTCTAACCAAGGAATCTACTGACATCCTGGCCCCTGAGGCCAACTCAACTTCCCACCTAATGTCTTGCCTAGAAGCCACCAGCCTGCAACGCTCCACTAACGATGTAGACAAAAAAGAGTCAGTAGCTCCTGAGTCAAAAAGGATTGAAATGGAAAAGTCTCCAATCGTACCTGCTGCCTCGATGACAGAAGCCTGGAAATCAGCCTGGCGGTTATCAACCGCTGCAAACATGTGGTGGGTTCTGCCCACGTCACCTATGGTCTGCTCAGATCCTCCTGATCGGGGCTGTCCCCCTGCAGTAAATCCCTGCGGGCACTCTCTAGCCAGATGCCCTGCCCCACCACACACATAACATGGTCCTCGAACCTGTAACTTCCCTGACTGTGTTCTACCCGATTGTTGTTGCCCAGTCCGTCCAGTGGATCCCTGTGAGCCTCTGTAAGACTGCTGGGACCTCGCAGGTCCTGCCGATGAACCCTGCTGTCTCTGATCTCTGCGTGAACCCTGCTGCTGCCATCCACAGTTCTGTCCTCCCTGTCCCCTCTATTGAAATTTGGATTTTTGCTGATGTTGCTGCTGCTGTGGTGGCCTAGGAGGTAATGATGAAGGATTATATCCTCCTCTCTGTGTTGTATTTTGAGGCCTTCGAAAGTTTTGCTGTTGTTGGGAATTACGTTCCTGGTACTGCGGGCGTGAATTCTGCCCTCGTCCCTGAATTTCCTCTGATATAAGGGCCTTTTCAACAGCCTCACTCATGGTCTGGGGATTTGCCATACGAACTGGTCCTGCTATCCTGTGATTTAGCCCTCTGATGAATTTGTGTATTAAGATTTTCTCATCATGGAGGTATTCTGCGTAACGAGAAAGCTCTATAAATCAGCTCTCATACTGAGTAACGGTGAGTCCCCTCTGCTGTAAATCATGGAACTCATCGATCCTGCGCTGTCTATAATGTTCAGACAAATATCACGCATTAAAGCACTCAATGAAGATGTCCCATGTGAGTGTATCCACGGATAGTCGGCGCTTGCACTCCTCTGTGCGCCACCAGGTGGCTGCTGCATCCCTAAGAAGATGGACTGCCACTCGTGCTTTCGTGTTGCTCCCATATGGTCGCAACGCGAAACACCTGTCTAAGCTAATCAGCTAAGCCTCGGCCACAGCTCCCTCTGTAGCACCTGTGAAAGTGGGTGGGTTGAGCCTCAGTAGATCTCTGATGGGGTCCCCTCTGTCTCTAAGCCTCACAAGTGGCTCTTCCACACCATCCTCATATAATCCATGCTGAACATGTTCTTGTCTCAAAAGTCTCGGAGGACTCCTGCTCCGTGCTCGGAAGGCTGACCCTACCTCCTCTACTGTTGTGTCGGGAATCTCAACGAAGGGCTCCACACGTGGCACCTCTAGTGGATCAACGCGGGGCTCCATACGTGGCTCAATACGTGACTCGGCACGTGGCTCCTCTCGCGGATCAACACGAGGCTCTATACGTGGCTCAGGAATCACTGGTGGTAACCTGTCTAACATAGTCTGTAGTGCCTATAAAATCTATGGACCTATATCCAATACTGGTGTCGCCTGTGGTACTAGTGGTGCTTGTGGTACAGGTGGTGCAGGTGGTGCTGCTGTAACTACTGGTGTCGCCTGTGGTACTAGTAGTGCTTGTGGTACAGGTGGTGCAGGTGGTGTTGCTGTAACTACGGGTGTCAGTCCCTCGGCTGAGGAATCGCTGTGCACCTCGACTGACACTGTGTGGCGTGATCGCGCTCGTCGAACACGTCGGGGAGGCATCCTACAAAACAAGGTAGAAACTAATTAGCCAAAGTTGCGGAATAATAACGTGCCCAAATACGCCCAGTGTTTAAAACCTGGCTCTGATACCAAATGTCATGCCCACATTTTCCATGTGGTCACAACACACATCGCACGTGTCATAGCCACATCTGTCATGTGGTTATGACACGAGATATGAAAAACTTTTCTCACACTGTCCTAAAAACCCCTTCGCATGCGTACGCATGCTCGACGGTGTTCTCTCATGGCGAAACACTACAATTTTCGGCAGGATATAAGTACAATTGCGTGCAACCAGACGCATACAGATCAACAAGAGGGTCTTTACGACGCCGCTAACGTCATTGCAAGAGTGAGATTACCAAAGTTCCTAAATCTAAACCTCGGCAATTTTCGGCAGCATAACGCCTTACGGCGTTAGTGGGAATTATGCTGCACTCATTTACGCACGTGGTTCGCTGATAGACTAACAACTTCCCACGACGCCTTGTTCTGACTAAACCAGCTAGTGATCTCCCTATTTAGTCATTTTTCAGCCAGGCACGGTTGTCTGTCTCCTCTCTTGTTTCCTAAAACATACTCCTCCTACGACTTAGCATTTTCAACAAGGCGGTTCGTTTGCTCTCTCTTCCCTTTTCACTGGTTCTTAATTTTGATTGTATTTTTATTGCCCTTACCTTAACTATTTCTCTGTTAATTTAGTGTGTTTATATTTCGGTCTCTCTCTCTTTCGTTTTCTATGCTTTCTTTATGTGTATCCGGTCCTTTCTTCATGATTTACGTAAATTAGGGTTATCACTGCAGCTATTGTTGATATTAAACCTAACTTCAGGATGGTCTAGGTCACATAGACTGGTTTACTACTTCGCTGGACTCGGTCTCCTAGTCTTCTCCGATCACGGTATCTCCTCTTCGTTTGTATTAATTAAACTTGTTCCTAAGCAGATTTAGCAGAAGGGTCCGTCAACTTAGTTCTCTTATCCCATGTGGGAAATGTCGCGCATTTTCTCCTCTGTGTTTTCCAATGTTAGTTTTTCTTCTTCGGACTCTCTTACAGGTTTACTTATGAGGTTGTTTACTACAGTTGGGATTAAAATGGCCACATGGAATGTCTGTGATGGCTTCTTAAGTTTATTTCCAGTGTTCTTTTAAGCAAGGTGACGTGTAATTTTTCCTCTTCATTTTCCGGGTGATTGAAATTACGTTGATAGTTGAAACTTCCGAGAAACTCTTTCCGGAGTATTACGGGATATTCCTTTACACTCTCTTTACATTATAATTTTATTTTCTCTTGTTTATAATTACTGTTGTTATTATTACTAATCATGACTATTAATACTCTGATTGTGACTCGTATAACATTGTAAATAGATGTAGGAGGCTCTCCATTTTATAAAACCCTTACCATGGAACATAAATTCTTTGGTTGTTTTGTTCAACACTTAAGAAAACCTAACTGTGGAAATATCACAAAATCCCTGTTTAATTACGTTTGTACTCCTCTAAAGACGAAAACATAATTCCCATATTTGAAACCCCCTTTTTTTTTTTACTTAATTTTGCACATCCCCTTATTATGAATGATAGAGAGGGCCTCATAAAATGGCTCATAAAACTACTCCTATATATATATATATATATATATATATATATATATATATATATATATATATATATATATATATATATATATATATATATATATATATATATATATATATATATATTTTAATATACATGTAGTTTACCAAAAATGATCTTTTAACTTTGTTAACAAACTCCACGTAATCCCTTACTTTATATATATATATATATATATATATATATATATATATATATATATATATATATATATAATTTAACGATATATATCTTGTTATAGAAAATCCACCAAAGGCCTTATATATATATATAGCCAAAAAAAAAAAAAATATATATATATATATATATATATATATATACACATAGCTATATATATATATATGTGTCTATATATAATCTTCATTTTAAAATAGTGGAAAGACCACTTACATAAATACCATTGTTTATTATATCCAACACATGCTCTAGGGTTAGCTAACCCTAAGTTTTAATGAAGAGCTGAGTGTTGATATTATTTATTTATTTTTTTTTTATATGTTTTTTTTTTTTTGGTTGAATGCAGATCGAAGCATGGAGCGGCGGCGGATTTCACAGAGGGGACTGTGCGTGGGGTGGAGAGTGCTAAAGGGGAGGCCGAAGGCAGTGTTGGCAGCGGGCTCGACACAGTGGGCCGCGAGGGAGGTGGACGAAGGGGAAGGCAGAGATTGAGGTCGCGGGCGGCGGGAAGGCTGCACCGCGGGGGCAGCAGAGGAGCTGTGCGCAGCATGCGGCGGCGGTATAAACAGCGAGAGAGGTATGTGGGATGGGGCGGAGCCCCACCCACATCCCAAGGGGTGCGGGTGGGGCTCCGCCCCATCCCACCCCAAAATAAAGGAGTTCGGTGGGGGTTAATCCCCCACCACCATTATTCAAAAGACTGCGCAAAACAAAAAAAATATGCGATTCCTTCATCGCGGTTCAGTGCTATTTGGATTTTCATTAAATGTTAATATAATATATATATATATATATTTCCTCATTTTAAAATACAATTTACTTCTGATATATATTTATATACTTATTTACTCGATTTTATTATCTAATATAAAACAGAATATGTATTTATACATATAAATATCTCAGATTGCTATATATATATAAATATATATATATATATAAATATATATATATATATATAAATATATATATATATAAATATATATATCTATTTATTCCAGTTTCACTTATTCGGTAACAATGGTAAATAGATAACAACTTATTATATATATATATATATTGATCTATATTCCATTTTCATAAAACATTTAAGTTTCTCAAATTAACAAACAGAAATATATACATACTAGATTTCCTCTAATCCTTTCAAATTAACTGAAACCACTATAGATGAAGAATAAACTTAACCATTGAAAATTGTCTTTTCCATTAGAACAATGAACTACAAATCTAACCTCCAACTAGTTAAGCAATTCCAAACTTTTAATTACATAAACAAACTCGGATTAGATTGCAATTAAATAATGAACTCTTCCTTTCAGTAATACTTGAAACACAAATGAAGTGCTACCTAACAAGGTTTACAAGCAACAAACTTGAAGATTTAAGTACATTCATATTACAGAATTTAAACCATGGATACAAACCACTAACTTCCCAGTTATGAACTTCCCTCTCCCAACCAATATACAACTAATAGCTTGTGACAACCAAGAAAAAGTCCATTAATAACAAGATCAGGGAGGTGATTTCCCTCACACCCAGAGTAAGAATAAATTACAACAATAACAAGAGAGGTGCTCTCTCTTCAACTCTTTTAAAATGAACCAGGCCCAATTCTCATGACAAAGAAGAATAACTGTTTCTTCACAAATATAACTCCTCCCAAGCCAACCAGAAGCTCCAAGAGAAAACCTGCGTATCAAAGACAAACAAAGAAGAAAACACCACTCATCTAGCTCTCCTCCCTTCCGTAGACCCACAAGTGGGTCACCCCCGAGCTAGGGAGACCATACTCACACCTGGGTAACTCAAACACTCCACTTCACAACAGTAACAACAACAATCCCAAAGCACACAAACACCCGTGGGTACTTTACACAACACGGAAACTCAACTACAGTGAGTTTCATAAGGGGCAAGAGAGTGGACACACTCGACTCCAGAGTGTCACCCTGACAGATAAGTTAACCAATATAATTTCTCTTGGTCTCAAACCAAGTTTGATCACAAATTTTAAGAAATCTGTATATGACTCTCAAGTCAAAGATACAGACACAGATACATGCCCTCAAGGCTTTCAACATCCCAAAAGATGGAAACAGGTATGCACCCGAGGAGGATCTCTCCTCCCCTACCCCAAACTTGATGAGCATTTCTCCCAAGTGGGAGAAGCTCTGTCAAACAACCCGACAACAAACCCCACAGAAAACAAATCTAACACAAAATCACACACATTACATACACAATCAGCTATACGAAACAATGGTAAAAAAAATCAAACCAACCTTGCAAAGCCCTCCTGGAATGAAGCTGTTGCAGAGTCCACAGAGTTCTCTTCCAACCTTAGCCACCAACTCCCTCTCCCTTCTCTATCCTGCAAGCTAACCTTTCTATATTTGGTAAGGCAAAAATGAAAGTTTCCCCAAAATTCAACTAACTCCCTCTCATCCCAAAATTGGGAACAAATAACCAAATTCTTTTCCGTTTTGAGGAATGGGGAGGTGACACTTGTCATCTCCTCACTCTCCCCCAAAACCACTATTCTGTCCTGGTGGCTTATGTCACTCTCCATTCCCAAGAGTACTCCTTATTCCTCTCCTCATGTGATTCCTCTTACGCATGGGAGAAATAAAAGGAGTTAATGGGGAAGAAGACAGGTGACCCATGCCCCTTCTTCCCTTCTTCACATGGGTGTCCCCACAGCACATGGGGGAATCTCACTATGGAAGGGGTGACTTTAAGTCAATCCTTCAATAATGGATGGCATCTCTTACCTTGGGGAATGTAGAGGGGATGGGTTGGGTGTTGGTACAACCCATCATGTCCCCTCCTACCTCCAATTTTCGCCACTTAACTTCAGGGGAAGGTTAAGTTGACTAGATGGAGGTTACTCAAGGGTTACCCATGCCAAATGGGCCCCTGGACCCATGGGGTATAACCCAGGGTCAACTTTAACCCATACAAGACACCCCTGGTCAAGGTAAAGCACAAGAAAAGGCCTCATAAATTTAAATAAAATAAGAAATTTCAAATTCAATCTCTTTACAACACAAATTATAAAATAATGTTACATGAGGGTAACCTAACCCACTTGACCATACGAAAGACCACATTACATCATTACATCAAACACAAAGAGATCTTGGTTCCTCGTGGAACCAGATCGGCTTAACAGGGAATAACAAATAACAAGGTGTGGAATGATCTCCGGAATCTGTGGTTCGATTAGTAATTCCTGCACACTAAATTACAAGATCAGTAACCACATAAAATCATCATAGCCGAAGCAACTTAAAAAAAAAAAAACATGCATTATCATGACATAGTACAATTTAACATAAATAAAATCATATTACAATTTTCCATCATCACCTAATTCATTTTTCTGAAATGTAAACTTATCCAAACATCACCCAATTAGTTTTTCCGAAAACATAATAAAGTTTAATAGTTTGACAATTCCGGGAACTGCTATCCCACAAATATAAAAAGTAACAATAACAGTACTGTACATAGTCATAACAACAGAAGTAAAAAGGGCGGTCCTCACATGTGTCATCCTACATGCAATATGGCCACATGTATTTTTGTCCTCACATGAGGAGATAGGCATCCCACTTACTGGTAGGAATATTTTGCCATGTGTTGGCATCTTAGATGTTGTGTAAGGGAATATTGACTGTAACAATCATGACAGATTGCTATGACAAAGTTATGACATGTAAGAGTCAGAAATAGGAGATTCTATGACAGGTGCATCTTTGAAAAAGGCATCTTTGGGCACCCCAAGGTGGACTATGACATGTTGTAAGAGTATATGCTATTTATAGCCTGTGTATGATAGATTCTCTTACAGCTGTAAGTTATGATAGCTATGACAGATTCTATGACGATTGTAAGAGTCGTAAGAGCATTTGTCATAGCCCATTTCAGAAATAGGTGACCTCTTTGGGATGGGGTGACCTGAAAAGTGTCAAGAACATTCTACAAGGTTGGACAAGTGTCCATAGGCATGGGTTTTGGGCCATGAGGCCATGTTGGACGCCCATTCCAAGATAGAGTCAAAATTGCCTTGTATATTCTATATAAACAAGTGCTTTGAGGAGGTGATGAATTACAGGTTTGACAGTTACTGTTATGCTGCTGGATCATCTCCAGATAAGAGTGTCGAAGACTCCTACAAGAGCATTGGCTCTGTGTTGTATTGTAACCTTCATTGTTTACGTAATACATTTGAGCTATGTTTTAGAGTGTGGGGTTTTTCACCCGTAAGGGTTTTCCCCACATATATCTTGTGTCTCTCTTCTTCTGTCATACTTTCTTGTTTATGTGTTTTCTACAATATCTCTATTAGTGGGTTTAACATTGCTATAATAGTAAGGATAAAATTGAATTTTCACTCTCCTCCCCTCATTAGATTAGTGTAGGAAGAGTTTTTCGCACACCTAGCTTCCATTCAGTTGGTATCAGAGCCTGGCTAGTTTTGGTTCTAGCTACTGGGTAGGGATTTTTTGAGCTAATCTTAGGTTGAGTGGGAGTGTTGTGCAAAGTATTTTGTATCTTGTTGTAGCAAGGAGATGGTAACCACATCTAGAAGGTTAGAGGTTGAGAAATTCAATGGCACCAATTTTGAGTTGTGGAAACTCAAGATGGAGGACCTACTTGTTGATTGTGACATATGGAAAATGGTATCTGGTGTGAAATCTACAACAATGTCACAAGCTTATTGGGACCTCAAAGATTAGAAGGCTAAGGGTCTCATAAGACTCTGTTTAGCTAACTTTGTCCTACTGAATGTCCATGAGGAGAAGAGCACGAAAGATCTTTGGAAGAAGTTGGGTGATGTTTATCAGGCCAAGTCCTTGGTAAATAAACTTTTTTTGAAAAAGAAGTTGTTTTCTCTGAAGATGGAAGACGGAGGATCTGTTTTGGACCACATGAATTATTTCAACATGATTGTTGCACAGTTGACATCTGTGGGTGTAAAAATGGAGGAGGATCATTGCATGACCCTATTTTGTTCTTTGCCAGATTTGTGGGATCATCTTGTCATGGCTATCGAAAGTACCACTACCACTTCAAGATGGAAGATGTGGTGTCCTCACTGTTATCTGAGGAAATGTGGAGGAAGACATATGAATCAGCCAAAGAGGCTATTGTGGTTCGTGGAAGACCCAAGGAGAAAGGGAAGAAGGAGGACAAGAAAGCTGAGAAGGGCAGATCCAAATCCTGTGGGAGATCCAAATCTCCTAGAAAGTCCAAGGCTCTCTGTTGGAACTATGGAAAGTTTGGGCATTTCTGAAAGGAATGCAAAGAAGAGAAGAAAAAGAAAAAGAAATCAGCCCCAGATTCAGATTCTGACAAGTCACAAGATGATGGTGATGCCTTTATCACATCCCTGGCCACCCATGCATCTGATGATGTGTGGTTGATTGATTTTGGTGCATCATTCCACATGACCTTGCATCGAAGCTGGTTCACGAAGTATGAAGAGTTTGATGGTGGAAGAGTGTACCTGGGTGACAACTCTCATCTGAAGATTGTTGGTCGTGGAAGAGTCTCAATCTGATTCCCTGATGGACAAGTGAAGGGGATCACTAGAGTTATGCACATTCCAGGCCTTGCACAGAACTTGCTTTCTGTAAGTATGTTGAATGATGCAGGTGTGTAAATTGTCTTTTCGAAGGATGGATGCAAGATGACTAGAGGATCTATGGTGCTTGCGAAGGGTACTCAGAGGGGTACTATGTTTCAGCTAGAGCCATGCACTTCACAATGCAATAGTTCTTCTGACTCAAAGAAAAGAGTTGCAGTCACTTCATCCCCACCATCTGAATGTGTAGTGAAGAAATCTATTGTAACTAGTTCTGATGGTAGTGCACATGCTATGGAAGCTAAGCTTCCTACTGAAAAGACTATGTTATGGCATTTGAGATATGGCCACATTGGTGAGAAGGGTCTGCATACCCTGAAAAATAAAAATCTCGTTGAGGGATTAAATGATTGTAATCTCAAGTTTGACTTTTGTGAACATTGCATTTATGGAAAGCAAAATCATGTTCATTTTTACTCTAGTTCTCACAAGTCTTCTGGTGTATTGGATCTTATTCATTCTGATGTGTTTGGTCCTATTAATGTTCCTTCAATTTCAAAATCTGTATATTTTGTATCTTTCATAGATGATTACAGTAGAAGGACATGGGTTTATTTTATTAGAAGAAAGATTGAAGTCTTTAGTTGGTTTAAGGAGTTTAAAGCCTTTGCTGAAAATTAGACTAGTAAAAAGATTAAGTTTTGAGAACTGACAACGGTGGTGAGTTTTGTTCGGCAGAGTTTGATAAGTTCTATAAAGAGCAATGGATTGAAAGGCATAAGATAACTCCATATACCCCACAACAAAATGGAGTTGTAGAGAGGATGAATAGGACACTGATGGAGAAGGCTAGGAGTATGCTTAGTGGACCAAGCCTCGAACAAAAGTTTTGGGTTGAAGTTGTTGCCACTGCTTGCTATCTGGTAAACAAATCTCCTACATTAGCTCTTGTTGGTAAGACACCTATGGAGGTGTGGTCTGGTACGAAGCCTTTAGTTACACATCTTCATGTTTTTGGTTGTAAGGCATATGCACATGTGCCTAGGGAGAAACGGTCTAAATTGGAGAACAAGGCTGTTAAATGTAATTTCATTGGCTATGGTGTTGGTGTGAAAGGATACAAACTTTGGGATCCTGTGGCTGAAAAAGTGTTGTATAGCAAAAGTGTTATCTTCAGAGAGCTAATACCTTCTTCCATTGTTCTATAGCCAGAACAGACAGAAAAGAAAGAAGATGCATTTTAATTTCCTTCTATCCCTGAGAAGACTGAACAAATAGACCCTGTGAGACCTAATGATGAGGAGAGCTCTAGCAGCTCTGAAAGCTCAGAAGAAGAAGTAGAACCTCAACCTCAGCTATTGAGGAGGTCTACATGAACAAGAAAGAAACCTGATAGGTTTGGTTATTCATTACTTGATTCTAGTTGTGCTTTTGCTTTACTTACTAACACTGATGAGCCTAGAACTGTGAAAGAGGCTATGGGCATGAAAGATGTAGGTTCCTAGAAGGAGGCCATGGAGGATGAGATGGCTTCTTTGGAAAAGAACAAAACATGGGACTTGGTGCCTTTGCTTGATGGACGGAAACCCGTTGGTTGCAAATGGGTGTTCAAGAAGAAATTCAGTGCAGATGGCAATGTTGAAAAGTACAAGGCTAGATTGGTTGCGAAGGGGTACTCACAAGTGGAGGGAATTGATTATGGTGAAATTTTCTCTCCCGTTGCAAAGCTAACATCCATTCAATTTCTATTATCTCTTGTAGCTACTTATGACTTAGAGGTAGAACAGATGGATGTGAAAATAACTTTCCTTCATGGTGATTTGGAGGAAGAAATCTACATGTCACAACCAAAGCATTACATAGAGAAAGGTAAAGAAAATTTTGTTTGCGAGCTTAAGAAGTCTTTGTATGGTTTGAAGCAGTCTCCTAGGATGTGGTACTTGAAGTTTGATGCCTTTGTGTTGTCGATTGGATATCTGAGATCAAAATCAGATCATTGTGTGTATTACAAATTTGACAATGATCACATTCTCATTATTGCATTGTATGTTGATGATATGTTGTTGATTGGGAATGGTAAGAATATGATTTATGATTTAAAGTCTCAGTTTCCAGCACAGTTTGAGATGAAAAATCTTGGGGCAGCCAGGTACATTCTAGGAATGGAAATCAGAAGAGACAGAGCTAACAGAAAACTTTGGTTAAGCCAGAGTAAGTATGTGAAGACTGTGTTAGATAGGTTCAGCATGGCAGATTGTAGACCGTTGTGTGTTCTTGTTTCATTGGGGACAAAGTTGTATGTTAATGATTGTCCAAAATCTCCTAGTGAGGTGGAGGACATGAGCAGAGTACCTTATACTAGTGTTATTGGCAATTTGACGTATGCTATGGTCTGCACAAGACCAGACAGTTCCCAAGCAGTGGGAGTCCTTAGTTAATTTATGGCTAATCCTAGATGGGTACATTGGGATGCAGTTAAGAGAGTGTTTCAATATTTGAGGGATACTTCCAAGTATTCCATATGCTATCATGGTAATGCTACAGGACCTCCGCATTCAGTTTGTATTCGTGGATTTGTGGATTCTGATTGGGTAGTTGACATTAACAGCAGGAGATCCACCAATGCCTATGTGTTCACTATGTTTGGTGGTGCAATTAGTTGGATGAGTAAGTGACAACCTATGGTTGCTTTGTCCACTACTGAAGCTGAGTGTATGGCTGCAACTGATGCTTGTAAGGAAGCCATTTGGCTTAAGAGATTGTGTTCAGATATTGGTGTTGATGCAGGTCAGATTACGATCAGTTGTGATAGTCAGAGTGCAATTTGCCTTGCGAAGAATCTAACTTTCCATGCCAAAACAAAGCATATTGATGTACAGTTTCACTTCATGCGAGACATGGTAGAGGATGGGATGGTAAATTTGGAGAAGGTAGATACTTTGAAGAATGTTACAGATGCATTGATGAAACTAGTGGGCACTGTTTGGAGTCTATGGGCCTCTCGACATATAGCAGTTAAATCATGTTAAATCTATTGGCTCTTACAAGGTGTTCAACAAGTGGGAGAATGTTGGGAATTAAGGTGTCTCAACCTTGGTAATTCCTTGTATTTTTATATTGTATTTATTTATTATTTGCCTATTGTATTAATTGGATGCAAATCCTATGTTGTCATATTGTGGGAGTTGGCACGGTGATGTGTCATCCTACATGGCATATGACCACATGTATTTTTGTCCGCAAATGAGGAGATAGGCATCCCACTTAGAGGTAGGAATATTTTTCCATGTGTCAGCATCTTGGATATTGTGTAAGGGAATATTGACCATAACAGTCATGACAGATTCCTATGACAAAGTTATGACACGTAAGAGTCAGAAATAGGAGATTCTATGACAGGTGAAGACATGTGTCGAAAAGCATCTTTGAAAAAGGCATCTTTGGGCACCCCAAGGTGTACTATGACATGTTGTAAGAGAATATGCTATTTATAGCCTATGTATGATAGATTCTCTTACAGCTATAAGTTATGACAATTATGACAGATTCTATGATGGTTGTAAGACTCGTAAGAGCATCTGTCATAGCCCATTTTGGAAATAGGCAACCTCTTTGGGATGGGGTGACCTAAAAAGTGTCAGGAACATTCTACAAGGTTGGACAAGTGTCCATAGGCGTGGGTTTTGGGCCATGAGGCCATGTTGGACGCCCATTCCAAGATAGAGCTAAAATTGCCTTGTATATTCTATATAAATAGGTGCTTTGAGGAGGTGATGAATTATAGGTGTAACATTGTTAAATGCTCCCTTGGGGGCTTTTCCCTAATAAGGTTTAGCTCTAGGGTCTTTAGCATGCATTTAGGACATCTTAGTTCATATTTTGGCATCCTGATGGAATGAGACCTAGGTTTCATGGCAAAGTGAACCTAGGAGGACCCCTTGAGTTGTACCCCGCCCAAAATAGGGGGGGAGGACTTGGATGCCCACGCCCTAGTCCTGCCCTATTTTGGGGCAGCCCTAATTTCTGGGTGTCAGTTTATGACCGTTACTTGGGTCATTTGCTGACACGGTAAGTTTGAATTATGAAAATCTTGGCTGGAGTGTTTGTAGTTGCATATAAAAGCATGTTTAGGCATTCATTTGAAAACTAGATGATTACTAGCAAGCTATTGTGTTTTCAAGGTGATTCAAGGCTTTCATTGTGTTGCAAGAGTAGACTTGTGTGGTTTATATGTTTGTTTGTAGATTTGGGCATCAATTTCCTCATGGAATGAAGAGCATCTTCCTCCCATGAGAGCTTCACTACAAGGTAACATTATATTGTGTTTTCATCATTGATTCCTTTGGTTTTTGCCTCTGCCTCACAAGGGCATGCACTCTTTATCTAACAACGGTGTTCAAAGACTTAAGTGTCCTTCGGGGCTTGATCGAGGCAAGCCCCTAAACACCACAACCCCCAAACTAAGTCTTGTGATTCCAGGTTACAGGTGTCACATTTGGGAAAAGTGAAATTGAAAGGAGTGGTAGGCATCAAGGATTCATGATCTAAAGAAAAGAAGGACACCAGAGCACTTCCAGGACTTGGGCACTCGCTCTGGTGTCCTCTGCAACTGAGTTTCTGGAAACAAAAGTTACAAGGTTGATCAGTGTTGGAAGGAGGTCCAGATCTCGTAAAGAAACTGGTACCTTGAACTTGGGTGCCCGCTCCAGTTTCCCTGACTATTCCACCTTGGAACCCTAAAAATAGATATTCTGTGATTTGCCATTTTACTTCTGTCTGTAAGAGCATTTTCCATTATTCATCAGTTTATTGCCATATTTGCATAATTAAGGTTTTAATGGTCAATTGAGTATAAGAGAAGAGAAATTGATAATTAAATTCCCTAATCCAAATTTTCCTACATCTCACAAGTGATCTAGGGTATGATAGTGCTCTCCACTCGACCCTAGATCCTTGAATGTAAAGTGGAGAGGAGGATTTAAACATCAAAACACTAAACATTAGCGAATCTAATTTTCCACCTAAACATTTTGGTGAACCCATGTTTTGGACTTAAATTACAACTTGTTGAGTGTGTGTCTTCATATTTGGATTGATTTCATTCATTCATATAGTCTTTCATTTTATTGCATTGAGAAAAATTCAAAAAAATTGAAAATTTTGAAAAATTCAAAAAAATTGCATTGTTTGGCTTACTAAATTGCATCAATTCTTTCTGAAGTTTCTTAATTTATGATTTTTGTATTAGATCTAATATAAACTACAGAAACACACAAAAATTTAGAAATTTGCATTGCATTTGTATCATTTAATTGCTAAGGCTTTGTGGAAATTTTGACAATTTTGATATAACCTAGTAATTTCAAAATCTAGGGTTAGTAGGAAAAATCTATTCTCAGATTTTTCTACTGATTTTAGAGGCTCATTCAAATTTACATTTGGCTGTAGTCTTGCATTTTAGTGTTTAAATTTAAAATATTTGCAATTTTGCATAGAAAATTTCAACAAAAACTAGCAATTTTGATGCATTTTCATTAAATTTACATGGGCATTTTGCATGATCAAAGCTTGAAAATCATTTTCAGATCTGAGAGTAAGTCAATTTCATCATAAATCAGACTTCAAAACATTCACATAGCATTTTGTCCCAAGATCTCAAACCTAGGGCTTCAAAAACAACATTTTTTGCTAAATTTGACCTTATCGACTCTCTAAACTTGGACCATAGGCATGTTGTGAAGAGTATTTTTGCATTAATTTTCTGTTATCAAGGTAATAATTTTCTTCCCCTCCTAAAAAGCTTCACAACACCCTTTTATCGGGCTCTTGTAGTGAAATTTTGGTGAAAAACTACACATTTTGGCTATTTTTGCCCTAGAGTTTGACCTAGTTTGCACTCCAAGCGTGTTGTGATCAATTTTATGGATTGAGGGGACTGATATCATTGATATTATTTTCTATACCTCCTGAGATTAATTACAACACCTCCTTTGCTAGGTCTTGGAATTGAAAAACTGTGAAAAATTGCATATTTTGCTATATTTTCACTAGGGTCTTACCTTGAGTGGCACTAAAAGTGTGTTGTGATAGATATTTTGACATTAAGTGGATGTTATTACTGATATATTTTTTTTTCCATCATCATTTTCCTTACAACACCCTTTGTCATGCCTCTTTGTATCGAGATTTGGTGAAAAAATTGCACATTTTCACTATATTTTGATTTATCGTCATCTTAGATTTGCATCAAGAGTGTGTTGTGAAGGATCTTATTGTTGTTTTGGACTGATATTAGACATATACATTTCTTCCCTTGATCAAAATCCTTACAACACTCTTTGTTCCATTCATTTGCATTGGAAAAAGTACAAAAAATCAAGCATTTTAGGTCATTTTTGGCATATAGTTTGCATTGGTCTTTTGCATACTTTTGGAAAAATTTTAAATCTGATTTTACATTCATTTGGAGGCATATATACTTCTTTGGAAGAATTGTTTGCATACATTACAGACATGGATCATTTCTCTAAATTCACCGATAAATATCCTCAAGTTCTGGAACAAATAGCACACATTAATGATGTTGATCTCTCTATGTGCTCCACATATGAAATCCTTTGTTATAAATCAGATTTTGATAGCTTCACAAACTTCATGGTAATATACCATTGGATATTGGATGATCTCACTAAATTCATGATCAATAGAATATATACTAGTGATGACCTCAAAATGTTAAATGAAGCCTTAGATGACTTTATGGAACATTCCACTACGACACCTATTGTTAAAACATGTGATGGTAACTTAGTGGTATCCTATGATCCCTCTCTTAAGGTTGTTCCTCCTCATGAGGACACTTTGATGCAAGAGGATGATTTCATTGGCATATCTCTTAACATCATACCACCAAATCTTCATTCTAATTCTCACTCTGACCAAGATGAAGCATTAGCAAATAAAGAGCCATCAACACTTTGCCATTCCAATGCTCTCCCTGGCCAAGAGGAAGCATTAGTGAATGAAAATCTCCCTTTAAAAAAGAACATTCTAGGGGTAGACAATGAACTTTCATCTAACAACAATCAAAACTCTATCATAATGCATGAAACCTCTATAGATCATCCTACCAACCTTATTCCTTTAGTTGAATGTTCACACACCTTGGATTTCACTAAGGAAGAGAAGACCTTTAATGTCCCTCCTTTGTTTGAATATTCAAGTCATTTGGACATCACTAAGGATGTAGCCCTAGTGAATGAGGAGAAGTCTCTCACATTAAATCCCTCAAGGATGGATGTTAATATCACTCAAAATAATTTTCTTCTCCCACCACCTAACAGGATAGCAAATATGTGTACTAATGAACTTCAACAAGAAAACATTCCACCTAACATTGAGTCAAACCAAGAAGCATCTGAGAATTAAAAAAAAGAATAATTACAAAGACTTGGCAATAGTACCTTATGTTTGCAAATGGAAAGAGAATGATTTAATTGTTGATGACAACTAGCCCGGAAGGGGCCCTACCAGGTAAGTATTTCTAACCCTTTATTTCTCTCATGATGTGTCATGTGTTGTTTAGGCCTCCTGGGATAACCCTTGATTCTCTTGTAAGGTCTAGGATACTAGGAGACCGCCTCTGTTGTGACCTTCTATTTGTATCATCATTCTTATATATTGCCTCTCTCTCTGATTTCATTGTTGTGTGTTGTGTCTTACGGACATAGCATTGCGATTGGTGACCTGGGGGCACCCTCCTAGGTGATTGTCCCTAAGACACTTACATCTCCTATCTTATTTATTCTTTCCCTTCCTCTAGTGTTTCCACCTAGTGGGTGGATGACGACAAACATTTATATTGATGCGAACCTAGTGTCCCTTTTGAGAGCAATCAAAAAATGGACTTAGTTCCTAATATGACAATGGGGTTGTATATTTTATCTAATGCTTGGCTAGTGGAAGCACTCGTGCTTTTTGCATAGAGAATTTGATGATGTTTCTATTGCATTTACAAACCTTAACAATACTGCTACTCTATGCACCTTTGTTTGTCTTTGAATCTGGCCTCATCGGTACTCGATTCAGAGAACTTCGTGATATATCCCTACGGTTATCCTCAAACTCTGAATTCGTTATATAACCTTGGCTCTTTGTGTGGTTAATCATATAAATTGATGTTATTGTTTGTCATGATTTCGTAGACACTAACATGTTTCTTTCAGGGATGTGTTTGTGGGAACTTTTGGTGATTGTAAAGTACATGTCACCTCTGAGGGGCATGGGCTTTACGAAAGTCGGTGTTCCCTTGTGTGTTTTCTTCCTACCTTAATGTGCTTGATATCGATAATTGATATCAACCACCTTAAGGTGGGTGCATATATAGGGTAAGTTGTCTGTTATAGATGTTAGCAATGTGTTTGACCTCATATGCAAAGACCTGTGCCTTAGGGTAGTGCATCATGTATCCTGAGTTTGTTTGCAATCAATCAATCAATCATGTAATCCCTCTACGTAGGCGGGATATCGTGTATATCTTTTTTATCTTAAGCCCTCTGCAGAGGTGGGGATGGTGTATTTCTCGGAGTAGATTGCACATCCTGTCATTTTCAAAAGTCCTCTACAGAGGTGGGGAGTAGTTCTATGACTAACTCAACCCTTAAGCGTGTCTTTGGTGATTGTTGTGGCGAAGCCCAATCGTCAGTGTGTGCCTGTAATGTGTCTGAGATGGTGTTGGACCTAGAATTAGGTACACTCCATCGCTTGTCTACCATGTTTTCTCCATGTCTTCAAGTGTGTGTGTTTTGGTGTGCTTGTTTTGTGTGGCATGTTTGTTGCCCCATATGTAGAGACCAGCACCTTTGAGTAGTGCTTCCTACATTTTGGGAGGTTTTACGTGTCTTACGTGTGTGTTGCCCCATATATACAGAGACTTGCACCCTAGGGTAGTGCATCCTGTATTATGGGAGGTTTGTTTACTTTCTAGTACTTGCATCTACATTTCATATATATGAAAAAAATAAAAGAAAAGAAATCATGCATGTCTTCCATGAATTAATATGTCTTCTATGCATTGACTGTCTTCTCCATGTTTTGCGTGACTATTACCATCTTCTCCGTATTTTACGTGCCTGTTACTATCTTCTATGTGATTGGCATGTCTTCTCCGTGCTTGGCATGTTTGTTGTGTTTGCGACCTTACTTTAATGCATGTATTGGACTCATGTTTATACATACATTAAAGTGGGGGCTAAATGTAATGTCAAAAAATGACCCCTTGGGGGCTTTTCCCTCATAAGGTTTAGCTCTTGGGTCTTTAGCATGCATTTAGGACATCTTAGTTGATATTTTGGCATCCCGATAGAATAAGCCCTAGGTAACATGACAAATGGGACCTAGGAGGACCCCTTGAGTTGTACCCTGCCTAAAATAGGGGGGGAGGACTTGGATGCCCGTGCCCTAGTCCTTCCCTATTTTGGGGCAGCCCCAATTTCTAGGTGTTAGTTTATGACCATTATTTGGGTCCTTTACCGACACGGTAAGTTTGAATTATGAAAATCTTGGTGGGAGTGTTTGTAGTTGCATATAAAAGCATGTTTAGGCATTCATTTGTAAACTACAACATTATTAGATAATTACTCGCAAGCTATTGTGTTCTCAAGGTGGTTCAAGGCTTTCATTGTGTTGCAAGAGCAAACTTGTGTGGTTTATGTGTTTGTTTGCATATTTGAGCATCAATTTCCTCATGGAATGAAGAGCATCTTCCTCCCATGAGAGCTTCAATACAAGGTGATATTATATTGTGATTTCATCATTGATTCCTTTGGTTTTTACCTTAGCCTTACAATGGCATGCACTCTTTAGCTGACAATGGTGTTCAGAGACTTAAGTGTCCTCCAAGGCTTGACCGAGGCAAGCCTCAAAACACCACAACCCCAAAACCAAGTCTTGTGATTGCAAGTTATAGGTGTCGCATTTGGGAAAAGTGAAGTTGCAGGAAGGAGTGGCAAGCATCAAGGATTCAGGATCTGAAGAAAAGTAGGACACCAGAGCACTTCCAGGACTTGGGCGCTCGCTCTAGTGTCCTCCAGAGATGGGATTTTGGAAACAGAAGTTACAGGGCTAATCAGTGTCAGAAGGAGGTCCAGATCCCACAAAGAAACTAGTACCTTCAACTTGGGCGCCTACTCCAGTGTCCCTGATTGTTCCACCTCAGAACCCCTAAAACAGGTATTCTATGATTTGCCATTTTACTTCCATTTGTAAGAGCATTTTCTATTATTCATCAGTTTATTGTCGTATTTGCATAATTAGGGTTTTAATGGTCAATTGAGCATAAGAGAAGAGAAATTGATATTTAAATTCCCTAATCCAAATTTCCCTACATCTCACAAGTGATCTAGGGTATGATAGTGCTCGCCATTCGACCCTAGGTCTTTGAATGTAAAGTGGAGAGGAGGATTTAAACATCAAAACACTAAACATTAACAAATCCAATTTTCCACCTAAACATTTTGGTGAACCCATGTTTTTGGACTTAAATTGCAACTTGTTGAGTGTGTGTCTTCGGATTTGGATTGATTTCATTCATTCATATAGTCATTCATTTTATTGCATTGAGAAAAATTCAAAAAAATTGAAAATTTTGAAAAATTCAAAAAAATTACATTGTTTGGCTTACTAAATTGCATCAATTCTTTCTAAATTTTCCTAATTCATTATTTTTGCATCAAATCTGATATAAACTACAAAAAAACACAAAAATTTAGAAATTTGCATTGCATTTTTATCATTTAATTGCTAAGGTTTTGTGGAAAATTTGACAATTTTGATATAACCTAGTAATTCCAAAATCTAGGGTTGGTAGGAAAAATCTTTTCTTAGAAATTTTCATTTGGCTGTATTCTTGCATTTTAGTGCAAATTTGCATTTAGATTTAAAATATTTGCATTTTTGCATAGAAAATTTCAACAAAAACTAACAACTTTCATGCATTTTCATTAGATTTGCATTGACATTTTGCATATTAAAGATTGAAAATCATTTTCAAATCTGAGAATAAGTCAATTTCATCATAAATTAGACTTCAAAACATTCACATAGCATTTTGTCCCAAGATCTCAAACCTAGGGCTTCAAAAATAACGATTTTCCCTAAATTTGACCTTATCGACTCTATAAACTTGCACCATAGGCGTGTTGTGAAAAGTATTTTTGCATTACTTTTCTATTATTAGGGTAATAATTTTGTGTCCCTCATTAAAACCTTCACAACACCCTTTTATCGGGCTCTTGTAGTGAACATTTTGCAAAAAACTACACATTTTGGCTGTTTTTGCCATAGGGTTTGACCTAGTTTGCACTCCAAGAGTGTTGTGATCAATTTTATGGATTGAGGTGACTAATATTATTGATATTATTTGGTTTACCTCCTAAAATTCATTACAACACCCCCTTTGCTAGGTCCTGGAGTTGAAAAACCGTGAAAAATAGCCTATTTTTGCTATATTTTCACTAGGGTTTTACCTTAAGTGGCATTAAAAGTGTGTTGTGTTGGATATTTTGGCATTAAGTGGCTGTTATTACTGATATTATTTTCTGTCCATCATAATCTTCCTCACAACACCCTTTGCTATGCTCTTTTGCATTGAGTTTTGGTGAAAAAAATGCCTATTTTGACATATTTAACCTGCATTTTGACTTGGCATTATCTTGAATTTGCATCAAGGGTGTGTTGAGAAGGATGATTTTGCTGTTTTGGACTGATATCAGACATATAACTTGCTTCCCTTTAATGAAATCCTTACAACACCCTTTGGTTCATTCATTTGCATTAAAAAAGTACAAAATTCCAAGCATTTTTAGCTGTTAATCATATCCTTCTCCTAGGATTTGTTCTCTTAGTTTGTGCATTGTGTGTTGTATGCTTTTGCATAAGCTTTATGACATGTTGTCCTAAAAACAATATCCCTTTGAGAAGAAGTAAAAGGTTAATGGGATCTAATGCTCTTGAAGAAATTGGTACTTTGGACACCTTCTTTACAAAGGGAGAAACTCAAATTGTGCAAGATATTATACATCCTCCAACCACAATGGAAGAACAAACTTTTCACGATGTTGATAGTACTATTGAGGCAACAGGTTATGTATCTAATGAGTAAATAGAAAAATTGGATAAAGGGTTAGCTGAATTTCAATCATTTATAGAAAATGAGAGAATAGCTGAAGAAGTTGTCCCTACAATTCATAATATAAGAGAATTGATAAAAGAGGGACAAGATGGTGTAAATGCAATTCATGGTCTAGCACACATTGTACAAACAAATATCATGTCAGTGATCGAATGTGCACAAGTAATAAATAACACTTTATTACCATCTCATACTCAAGTATCTATACCCATACCTACTACGGGAATATCAACTTTTACATCAACAATCTTAACAACTAATGCAAATGCTTGTAGTAATGCTACCACTAGTATTGGAGTATCTAATGGCACTACTTACAAAGCTATGGGATTTGATTATCAAAATTTGGTTCCTAAAGGGACCTCCTCTATGCATAATTGTTCTCAACCACCTATCTATTCCACTCATTTCCAACCACCTATCTATTCCACTCATTTCCAACCACCTATCTATTCCACTCATTTCCAACCACCTATTACCTACTCACAACCATATTCTACCTATCACTATGTCCAACCATCGTTGACATATTCTTAGCCTCCACATATCATATCTCAAGTTCATTCACCTCCTCACTTTGGTTCCAATTCCTCACAACAAACCGCATCTCCAAATGATGCCATCCTAAACCAACTTTTACAGGGTATGAATGCTTTACAACAAAAGGTAACAAATTTGATAAACTCTTCACAGCCTAGTCTACCAACATATCATGCCTGTAATCCCCTTTCCTATGCAATCTTGAGAACTCCTATGCTTGAGAGGTTTGAAACTCCCCGCTTTGAAAAATATGGTGGAAAAGGTGATCCTAATATTCATGTGGCAGCATTTACAGCTATGTGTAGTGATTTTTATTTTGAAGAGGATTTGTTAGAAAAACTTTTCCCACGATCTCTCAAAGATACTACTTTAGAATGCTTTTGCTCTTTGCCTCCAAGTTCAATACACTCCTTTTCATAGTTGATTGATCAATTTTTACAACATTTTCAAGCAAATATCGGACCCCAAGTCACTCTTATTGATTTGGTTCAATGTAAACAAGGTCCCAAAGAAAAGTTGACTGAATTCATTAGTCAGTATCAAGGACTTTATGCACACATTCAATATCAGATGAAAGATGAGGATGTTCAAAAGATATTTATTACAAATCTACAACCTAATATTCATGATAAGATCCTCTTGATGAAGTACAACTCCTTTCAACATTTATGCACCGCCCTTCGTGATTATCAACTTTTGTCTAGTCAGTATGAAAACCAAAACTCATCAGCTCAAGTTGGTCAATCCACGGGTGGATTATCAAAAAACAACTTTAAGAGAAACAATAATAACAGGAACTTCATCAAGATTAATGGACCAAATATGAACAACTTTTTGAATGTTTCAGCTATATCAAATCCGAAGAAAGCATCATACCAACCAAGAAAGTTTACTCTGATATCTAAATCTTATCATTCTATCATGAATCAAGCTATGAGTAATAACATTCTAAAGCTTCCCTCGATCAAGCCTATTGATCCTAATAAACAAGGACCTTACTTTGATGCTAATGCCTTTTGTCATTATCATCAAACACAAGGATATGACACTGAACGATGTATGCATCATAAACATGAGATACAGGACCTTATTGATTCAAATGTCATCTAGGTATCAGGTGTGAATGATAATAGAAATAAGTCAGTTGCTTCGTTGAATCAAAAATTACAAATCTTCACTAATCCTTTCCCTAAACATACTGAAAATAATATGGTGGAATGGGGTTTAGTGGAAGCAGACGAGGATGATTACTTGGACTATGATACTATCATTGGAATCATTGAAGTAGATAAGAAACAAGTGGATAATTCACCTCGTCCACGAAGAAATGGAATTTATGCTAAGGTTCCTCCTTCGTTATCCTTATATGGATTAGGAGATAATCAAAATGCATTAAAAAAGTAAGAACAACAACCAATACAAACGAGTAAGATGGTACAGGATGATTCCCGTTACCATTCTAGAAAGATTCAACAATGAAAACTTGCTAAAAATTAGAAGACAACAATCAATAATCAGAAATAATAGTGGTTCTCCCCCTCATAAGCAACAAAAAGTCTCATTTAAACAAGGATTTAAGGAACAAGCATCATATGATAACAAACAAGACCTTCATAAGAACCACTCAAATTTTGCATTAAACATGATCGAGTACCTCTCCAAGAGGAACTTCGCGAGCTCCAAGATATAATACGAAGACCCTACAGGTAAGTATCTCTAACCCTTTATCTCTCTCATGATGTGCTTCCCCCGTGATGTGTTATGTGTTGTTTAGGCCTCCTAGGATGACCCCTGATTCTCTTGTAATGTCCGGGATACCAGGAGACCGCATCTGTTGTGACCTTCTTCTATTTGTATCATTATTCTTCTATATTATCTCTCTCTAATTTCATTGGTGTGTGTTGTGTCTTACAAACATAGCATTGCGGTTGGTAACTTGGAGGCACCCTCCTATGTGACTGTCCCTAAGACACTTGTTTCTCCTCTCTTATTTATTGTTTCCCTTGCTCTAGTGTTTCCACCTAGCGGGCGGATGACAAAAAACATTTATACTGATGCAGACCTAGTGTCCCTTTCAAGAGCAATCAAAAATTGGACTTAGTTCCTAATATGACAATGGGGTTGTATATTTTATCTAACACTTGGCTAGTGGAAGCACTCGTGCTTTCCGTGTAGTGAATTTCATGATGTTTCTATCTCATTTACAAACCTTAACAATACTGCTACTCTGTGCACCCTTGTTTGTCTTTGAATCTGGCCTTGGTGGTACTCAATTCAGAGAGCTTTGTGATATAGCCCCATGGTTATCCTCAAACTCTAAATTCGTTGTATAACCTTGGCTCTTTGTGTGGTTAATCATATGCATTGATGTTCTTGTTTATCATGATTTTGTAGACACTAACATGTTTCTTGCAAGAATGTTTGTGGGAACATTTGGCGATCGTAAAGTACATGTCACCTCCGGGGGGCATGGGCTTTGCAAAAGTCAGTATTCCCTTGTGCGTTTTCTTCCTATCTTAACGTGCTTGATATCGATAACTGATATCAACCTCCTTAAGGTGGGGTCATATATAAGGTAAGCTGTCTATTATAGATGTTAGCAATGTGTTTGACCTCATATACAAAGACCTGCACCTTAGGGTAGTGCATCATGCATCCTAAGTTTGTTTGCAATCAATCATGTAAGCCCTCTACAGAGGTGGGATATCAAGCATATCCATTTTCTTAAGCTCTCTGCAGAGGCAGGGATGGTGTATTTATCAAAGAAGATTGCACATCCTGTCATTTTCAAAAGTCCTCTGCAGAGGTGGGGAGCAGTTATGTGACTAACTTAACAATTAAGTGTGTCTTTGGTGATTGTTGTGGCAAAGCCCAATCGTCGATGTGTGCCTGTAATGTGCCTGAGATGGTGTTGGACCTAGAAATAGATACACTCCATCGCTTGTCTGCCGTGTTTTCTCTGTGTCTTCAAGTGTGTGTGTTTTGGCGTGCTTATTTTGTGTGGCATGTTTGTTGCCCCATATGCAGAAGCCAGTGCCTACGGGTAATGCTTCCTGCATTTTGGGAGGTTTTGCATGTCTTACATCTGTGTTGCCCCATATATACAGAGACCTGCGCCCTAGGGTAGTGCATCCTGTATTATGGGAGGTTTGTTTAGTTTCCAGTGCTTGCATCTGCATTTCATATATATGAGAAAAAGAAAAGAAAATAAAATCATGCTTGTCTTCCATGCATTAATATGTCTTCAATGCATTGATTGTCTTCTCCATGTTCTACATGATTGTAACTGTCTTCTTCATGTTTTGCGTGCCTGTTACTGTCTTCTATGTGATTGGTGTGTTCGCTGTGTTTGTGACCTTACTTTAATGCATGTACTGGCCTCGTGTTTATACATACATTAAAGTGGGGGCTAAATGTAACGTCAGAAAATGTCCCCTTGGGGGCTTTTCCCTCATAAGGTTTAGCTCCTGGGTCTTTAGCATACATTTAGGACAGTTCATATTTTGGTATCCCAATGGAATGAACCCTAGGTAACATGACAAATGGGACCTAGGAGGACTCCTTGAGCTGTACTCTACCCAAAATAAAAGGGGAGGACTTGGTCACCCGTGCCCTAGTCCTGCCCTATTTTGGGGCAGCCCCAATTTTTGGGTGTCAATTTATGACCGTTATTTGGGTCCTTTACTGACACGGTAAGTTTGAATTATGAAAATCTTGGCGGGAGTGTTTGTATTTGCATATAAAAGAATGTTTAGGCATTCATTTGTAAACTAGAGAATTATTAGATAATTACTAGTAAGCTATTGTGTTCTCAAAGTGGTTCAAGGATTTCATTGTGTTGCAAGAGCAGACTTGTGTGGTTTATGTATTTGTTTACATATTTGAGCATCAATTTCCTCATGGAATGAAGAGCATCTTCCTCCCATGAGAGCTTCACTACAAGGTGACATTATATTATGTTTTCATCATTGATTCCTTTGGTTTTTGCCTCGGCCTCACAAGGGCACGCACTCTTTATCTGACAATGGTGTTCAGAGACTTAAGTGTCCTCTAGGGCTTGACTGAGGAAAGCCTCTAAACACCACAATCCCCAAACCAAGTCTTGTGATTGCAGGTTACAGGTGTCACATTTGGAAAAAGTGAAGTTGCAAGGAGTGGCAGGCATCAAGGATTCAGGATCTGAAGAAAAGCAAGACACCGGAGCACTTCTAGGACTTGGGTGCTCTCTCTAGTGTCCTTCACAGCTGAGTTTCTGGAAATAGAAGTTACAGGACTGATCAGTGTCAGAAGGAGGTCCAAATCCTGCAAAGAAATTGGTACCTTGGACTTGGGCACCCACTCCAGTGTCCCTGACTGTTCCACCTCAAAACACCAAAAATAGGTATTCTGTGATTTGCCATTTTACTTCTGTCTGCAAGAGCATTTTTTGTTATTCATCAGTTTATTGCCGTATTTGCATAATTAGGGTTTTAATGGTCAATTGAGCATAATAGAAGAGAAATTGATAATTAAATTCCCTAATCCAAATTTACCTACATCTCACAAGCGATCTAGGGTATGATAGTGCTCACCACTCGACCCTAGATCCTTGAATGTAAAGTGGAGAGGAGGATTTAAACATCAAAACACTAAACATTAACAAATCCAATTTTCCACTGAAACAATAGGTTTGACAGGTACTGTTATGTTGCCAGATCATCTCCAGATACGAGTGTCAAAGACTCCTACAAGAGCGTTGGCTCTGTGTTGTATTGTAACCTTCATTGTTTACGTAATACATTTGAGCTGTGTTTTGGAGTGTGGGGTTTTTCACCCATAAGGGTTTTCCCTGTGTATATCTTGTGTCTCTCTTCTTCTGTCATACTTTCTTGTTTATGTGTTCGCTGCAATATCTTTGTTAGTGGGTTTAACATTGCTGTAATAGTAAGGATAAAATTGAATTTGCACTCTCCTCCCCTCATTAGATTAGTGTAGGAATCATTTTCCGCACACCTAGCTTCCTTTCACTTCTAAAAAATAATAAAGACTTAGATTAATAAATCATTACATTAGAGACTTATATTAATAAATACGTAGAAGGAATAACTAAAATTATACTTGATAATCAATGACCAAAGGAAGATGGCAATGCCAAATTGTTGAAAAGGTTTTAGAAACTTTCAAGCGAAAACAAATGCATAATATAGATGGAAAACAAGAGAGAATTAAATATGCATGTGGGAGTATAGACAAGGCACACGAGTGTTTGACAACCCCAAGAAATAAAATAATTGCAATGATACAAAAGGCTTTAGAATTCTTTCAAGTGAATTCAATTAGCAGCAGTAAAGCCAAAGTCTACAACCTTTGATGACATACTCCTAGCCTGTGCCAGAATGGATGTATTGGATCAACGTATGGACATCCATCAAAGTTTAATGGTTGGTGAATTTTTGTCAGATATTATAGTTGGAAATGCTCTAGTGGGCATATACAAAATGTGGAATCAAAAGCCATCATGTGAATTGTTTGATAGCATGCCTCAAAAGGAGATCATCTCATGGAATACAATGATTACAGGGTATGCACCAAATGGATATGTTGAAAATGCTAAAGAAGAAGAGAAAATTTTCAAAAAAATACAACAAGAAGATATAAAGCTAGATTATATGGCTTCTATTAGCATCCCCTTTTCGATGCAAGGGTCACAGGATATGCACAAAATAGTTTTAAAAATGTTTCAATTTCAAACAAATGCAATTTGATAGATGTAAGACTAGATCACATGTTCTCTACCAGTAGTGATTGTTTTTGTTGAAAATGCCTTCAAATCTTCCAAGCATGTGAAATTTTCCCACTCCCATTATGGTTACAAATCATTGACAAAATGTGAAATCATAGACAAAATACAAGAGTTGTTTTGCTAAATGCCTCAATAAATAAAATAGACAATATATATCCACAAATAAAAATAACAATTTAAAATTTCTCACACACACTAAAGTTTTGATACGCAATTTTTGTGCGGGAACCAGATCACATTCATTACACAAAAGTATTACACAAAATTGATGAAAGTAATTCTAAAAATGAAAGTAAAAGGATATTTTCCATATTCAAGGTATTTACTTAATATGGTGAAAAGAATTATTTCTCATTTATACCTGAAACACTTTCCTCTCTGCACTATACCTTGGTCTCTGAATTCCTACTATCCATCCTTGCCAATTTCTTCCTCTACTTTCCACACACCTTTTAAAAATACATAATTACATCAATAAGAAACCTTCTAATTCCCCGCCCCAGTCGATTTGTAGTTTCTTTTTCCAACGCCAGGTAAGTGAATTATCCAAATCGTAACTCCACCAGCCACTTTCTGTCATTATTGGAAATATGCAAATTTTCAATTTTATATTAGGAATTTTTAAGTTAGATATTTTAAACATTTATATTTTCTTCCTTTCTTTTTTATTTCTTTTATATATATTTATATATTTTTTTTAAATATCATTTAATTGAATCTAGTTTGTAAATAAATACTTGAAATAAACATAAAAGAGTACACAAATCAAAAATTTATGGGAACAAATGAATAATAACAATTAACATAATTCATGCAACCATATAATGCAAAATTCAAAGCATAGGTCTAATATAATTCAAATTTTTATTAAATCCTCAAAATATGTCTAAACAAAAAGACATTAAATTGGGATGTGACAAACACAATGATCATATTCACTCCTAATAAACCTAAGTTCTAATGCAAAAACATCAAACTTTAGATACAACATTCAAGGTGACTACTTTAGACCATACAATAACCATTTCAACATGTAAACCATGTTCTCATTCCTCTTTCCACAAAACCATCAGATTATTTCCTACATATTTCTTCTTCAAGATCACCATGCAAGAAAGTAGTTTTATATTCATTTTCTCTACTTCTAAATCATGAGTAGCAACAATAGAAAGTATGAATCTAATAGAAGCTAGTTTTACAACAAGTGATAAAATGCTACCAAAATCCACTCCCTCAACTTGGGAGTAACCTTTTTCCACTGGTCTTGCCTTTTAACTTTCCAACTATCCATCTACTCTAAAATTTTTTTTTAATACCCACTTACAACCAATAGGTTTCCTTCCCTTAGGTAACTCAACTAAATCTCAAGTCTCACACATATCTAAGGTCATCGTCTCATCCTCCATAGCCTTCATCTAAAACTCATGCTCCTTCAAAGAAAGAGTTTCCTTCACAAATCTAGGTTCAATGACATGAGTACATGATAAGACAAATACACAGTGAAAATCTAGTCAGCTAGTATAAGTGCAAAAATTCTCTAATACCATGTAATATTTAATGCATGCGTTGAGTTAAATCTAATTCATGGAATAAAATAAAATTAAAAAAAACTATCTAGTGTGCAAAAATAAAGAATAATACAAACATGAAAGAATGATTTATCAGAGCACTATCGTATTCATAAAATAGGGGCTAAATTGAGCTTCAATAAAATGCAATGAAGAAAGTACAATAGATGAGACAACTCAATCTCCTAAAAATAGTATGATTTTTTCAAAGTCTATTTAGAGAAAATCAAGAAACAAAACAAGATTTACTCAAAAGCTTACCTAGATAAAATAGAAAATAAAGCAAAATCGTAATCATTATTATCTAAAATATATTATAAATAATAATCATGGATAATCTAAGTAATATCCACATTATCCAATGAAGTAAGATGAATATAACCTAAGGTGTAATAACACTATTTACACCAAAATTTTGGGATACTAGAAATTTCCATGGTTGAGTTCACATCCATCCCTAAGTATAGCTCCTGTGAAAGAGAATCAAACTACATTTGAAGTAATGTATCTAGTGTTTTGGAAATTTATTGCTTTTGTTCCAACTTGGTGGTCTAGTTTTGAATATTCTTGACTTGTTGACCTTAAAAGAATACTACAAGAGATGAGATAGATTTTCCTTTAGAAAATCAATGTTAGAGTAAATCCTTTTGAACAGATAACACCATGAGGGGCCAAATATTGTTAAAAATAGAAATGCATATATATTTTTCCATATGTGATTTATGATTATCTATCTAAAATTTCCAGTCACCCTATTATTAGAAATATTGGGACTTAAAATGCTTGTTTCTGGTAAAGTTTTTTTACAAATAATAGCAAGTAAATCATCATGCACAGCTGCCCGAATGTATTTGTTAGCTTTCTAATCCTATAATATATGCTTGATGGAATCCATTTTTTTGTAGGAAGTACATTTGATGGGATTGATGTTGAGTAAGTTAATCCACTCACCCATAGGCAATTTGTAGTGGAGTACATATCCGGGAACTCCCACTACATGGGTAATGTCAAATCTGAAAATAGATCAAGGTATACCAAGTCTACCAATCAACACTCAAACCAAGGTGTGACTAATGATAAAAACCATGTAGTACCATAAACAATCATAATGATCCATGCATGCAACACAAATCATTGCCTTCTCTCTCACAACATGTCATTATAACTCTCCCAAGTCTACCATAACAAACCATATGAACATGAACCTCTAGGAAGTAGCCATAGAAAAAAGAGAGAATACTTGTAAATAATATCATTTCCTTGTACCAACACCTCAAAGTGTTAATTTGTGTCAAGTATGATCTCCTTTACAACCCTAAATGAGAAGTCTTAAAAACACCCAACCATTCAATATCATAGATCAAACAAAACATATGCATCATGAAAAACCAACATGGATGTAAGCCTCTCTAACCAAAGATGATCAAACTCATAACCATTCCATAACTAGGAATAATCCCAATAACATCTCCTAAATCCTCATAATTGACATCATAAATCAAACTCATATGCACAAGGAGATACCCATGCCAAACACCCCTAAAATTAACCCTTCAGAACCAATAACTATAGCTTAATATCCATATCCATGAGAAGATAAAGCATAAAACAAAATACATCTAAAAATAGGATGGGTAATACCTATCAGAAGATAATCCTCCGAGTAGACCAAGATTGGGGAATGAGAATGCTCTTCTAGGATACACCAAGTCACAATGACTCTCTCCAAGAACAATATTCTCTTAGGTCCATGAACTCACATCCATATCCAAGTGAAAGGCTCCTCGATCTTCCTACTAAAACCTCCAAAAAGTAATCATCTCAACAAATATCTCTAATCCCAAGAGAATTCTAACTGATCAATTCATGTTAAACTCCAAAAGAAACACTGCACTATCATGAAGCTCCCAAGCACATGACCAATATACTCAATACCAAGAGAACTATTCATACCACTATCAAATCTCTAACTGTAGAATGAAGAACCCAACATGACCTCATGATCTAACATATCCTCCCAATTTATCACATGCTCCAATGAACACATCCTGATCTCAAGAGAACCTGTATCATGCCAAAACTCAAACTGGTATCTAAAGTAAACTAAGAAAATACCAACCATACTCTAAACCAATGATCAACATCTCTAATCACATGAAGGCAACTATCTCCTAACAATAGAACTCAAGATATCAAAGCACTCTCACTGCAATAAGAATCACATGATCCAAGATAATGTCCATGACACCCAACCACTATACAAGATCATACATCACTAGATGATGAATACACATCACTACTAAAGCTCCCACTGAACTGTGATATGAGCTATCCATGGCATCATGATAACCATCTCCTAATTTAGGATCACCCATGGTCCACACACACTCAAATATAATACCAATAGCTCTAAAGTAGAACCAAGATCTCTAAGCCAAGAAGATAAATCATCACTATCAAAAGATCACACTAAACCATGTAACCAAGCTATCCATGACATCATGATAAAAATTCTAGAAGTCCCAATAATTGACTATTCAAGAACTCTAAATATCCATCCTCTCATCCCAATGCAACATACCAATGCACAAATGACCATAGACAAGGATAACTAACAAAGTCTACATTAACACTGAATCAATCTCATGGATATAGATAGTCCAATGTCTGAATCATCCCGTTGCAGCCAATGGGTAGCTAATCCACAAAACTATATAACTCATAGATCCAAAACTAATGTAATATGCAAAATCATCATCACATTAGTAACCTACAAATTGAGATAATAAAGAAAATAACCTATGGACCTCAAGACTTAAACACCAAATCAACCCTAGATCCAATTTTCCAAACAAGTCCACAAACGAGTAGCCATGGTCAAGGAACCAATAAAGCATCTAGGAGATAAGAACAACCTCCTAAAACTAAACCACACCACCACCTATAATTATAAGTCAAACATCATAACCCAATCCTATCAACCACATACATGATCATGTAATGTCAATGCTCAACATGTACCTGCATATCCATCATCATTGTACTTGTACTGAACGCCCATTGAATCGAGACTCCTAGACTCACATGTGTATAATCTAGTGTACTCAAACCAGAAGATAATCGTGTACCTATCACCATCAAAGTACATAATCTAAAATCACATGTAAACCTATATCAAGAAGTACAAATTTAAAAAATTATTGTACCATCATGTTGGTCTCATAAAAACATGTATTCCTACAAATTTGTGCGCAAAAGTTCATCTAAATGTTCACACAATCACACCCCAAATCTCAGGCTCCCACAAGTGCTCAAACAAGTACAAAACTCTCTCTCTCTACATATCCAAATTAAAATATACTTGTTCTACTATGTAGTACACTACAAATGCTCTCTAATGCCTATTCAAAATCTAAAATCCAATTTCATATGCAAAAGTTATGACCAATAAACCATCCTAGAGAAATATCAGGCTTTAAACACCAAATTCTTACACAAACAACAAAATATGATGACCAAACCTGTACTACTACATAGTCCTCACAGAGATCTTTTTAACACCTATAAGAAGTCAAAAAAACTGATACCATGGGTGAAAGTTATGCCCCTGGAAGAAAAGACACTTTGAGGGATAAAAGATGCCCTTTGAGGGACTTGTTCATACAAACATGCAGCCTACTAATGTAATCATCTATATGGATGACATCATCATTGGTGTCATCAATGCATAGGTAGATTACAAGGTGGTGACACTCAGGCTGAGGTGGCATTGGGCCAAACTTCAAGCGATAGACTCCAAAACTATCTTAACTCCAATTTTATTTTTTCAAATTTCAACTCTGAGGCTCAGACTCAAAAGGGATTTTAAATCTTGTTTAATTTTATTTGAAGTCCTTTTTTCCCCACCGTTGGAGGAGTCTCTAGCCAAGCTAATCCCAATCCGGGCCTGTGACTGAGGGCCAAGGCTTGTCGACCGACTAGGAGCTGATATCCTCTGTCACCTGTACCTATCACTATTAAGGAGTACGAGGTCTACAGACCCCATATGACCCCTGTTTAATTTATTTTGTTTTTCTTTTCTATAGTTTAAAAACTCAAAAATTTTGTTTTTTTAAATAATTTTTTTTTCCCAAAACTATTGAACTTTTGCACATGATTATTTTATTTTGATTTGTAATTTTTTTTCATTCTATAAATTTGTATGGCCGTACAGCTGAATAAGGAGGAGAGAATTTTTCACTTCGAGGAACTAGGGGCCAAAATAGGTCATATTTTATGTCATTTTCATGTCTCGGGCCTCTGGATCTAATGGTGAGATCTTTTTTGTCCCATGAGGTTATTTATGCAAATTTCTCCATAAAACCATCATATTAAATACACCTAAGAAACCCTTTTTGCCAAATATCTTTTAAACCCCAGATCTGTAATAAACACTACAAATTCGCAAGCCCCAAAACCCCAAATCTGTAAAACCAAAAACTGCACAAAACTCTCATACCTTCAAATGTCTCAAATCTTTCTAGCATTTCCATGGATTCAATTTTGCATCACTAAGGTGATCCCACAATAATGTGTCTCACTTGTGGGATATTCTAATTTTTTCCTAAAATCACATATTTTTTAGAAAAATTAATGATTTAAGCCTAGATGAGTTCCATCTAAGGGGGTTTGATTGAAGGGGATTAGATCAAATCCCCTTGGATAGAACCCCTTAGGCTTAAATCAAATCCTTGATAGTCTCCTCTATATCTATCAAAATGCTGACAAAAAAACCAATTTTTCTTCACTTTTTGAGGGATCAAATGAAGTCATTTGGAAATTTCATTTTGTAAGTATGTAGCCGTTAGTATTATCTTTCCAAAAATTATAATATTTAGTATGTTTTCTTTAATATTATATTTTTTTTTAAATTATAATGGATGTAGGTCTATTATGAAAAAACAATGACCTGTATTCAAAACACTTGGAAAAATAACAAACATTATTAGAACAATCAAAAATTTTGATATATATGCTAAGAGAAATAAATTGTGGAATAAAATATGTCCAAAATTTTTGTTAGTATTAAATCAAAAATTAATAATAAATAACATATTTGATAAATAATTACCAAAAAATATCCGTGCACTAGATAGTAGAGTTAATGGTCTAATTCCAATAAATCATATAAAAAATTAAATTTGCAATGAAAGTTATGTTATGGAATAATGTTCTTGGGACAAGACTGTGGATCAGAATTAGGGTAAAACTATCCTTGTAATTGGCTTAAATCAATCTTTGGGAATTTTACATTGACTTCCTCAGTTTGTTCCTTAATGTCAATCCATGGATCGTAAGCTCATGAAAGATGTTGGGGCTATATACCTAAGGGATAAAGATAATGAGCTAAGTGAGAATGATATGCAACTGAATATGCAGAATGGCTAAAAATGGAAATCTGGTTTAATAACTTTGTTTCTACTCTGTGACAGGAACTGTGCTAGGAAGTGTGACAGGAACTATCGCAGAGTATAAAATAAAGTAGCAAATCTTTATCTAAATTTAGAATAAACTCACTTTCACACTTTGATTAACAAACCATTGTTGATAGATATTAAGACTAACATAGAATGAGAATCAATTTTTAACTAGATCAAAAATACTCTTAAAATAATTACACACATAGAATGGGAAATGCTACAGAAATGAAATCACACATTACCAAATTAAATAAACTAACAGAATCAGCGAGTGACCCAAGCAGTGGGCCCTTGCTCCTAGTTCACCTGGTGATAAAATGGAAATACTTGTACTTCGCTAAGCTAACCATACACGCACAACATACCATTTGAATTAAAGTGGAGCAAAAGTTCATTCGTATATTAATCACTATATGTTCCAATCTAGATCCACACACACACACAGATATATATATATATACTAATTGTTATGCCAAAAATCAATATCGTTTGGGTTTGTTTTATCCTATGGCCAACAAACCAAATTGTTTGACAGAAATAGGCTATCGGCCGCTTGCCACAATTACATAACAACCTGAAAGTATTTCTAGACAAAATGACTCATCAATCGTTATTCTTTTAACATCTCCATTCTCCATCGATTCTCCACCCTCCATGTACTCAGCAGCTGCAACAACTCCTTTAGTTATTCCCTGTCATTTTAATCATGGAACAATTAGCATCATTACAGATTTCGGTATCTTTTAGTAGTTTTAATCTTCTTCTACAATTCATCAAATATCTATATTTCCTACAACAAATGTTACAGGAAGGTAGAAGAAATGAGGGTAAAAAGGTAAATAGAGGGTAAAAACAAAAGGACTTCCCCATCCTCATCACTCCCCCTAGCTGAGGCATTTGCATGTCCTCATGCAAAAGGAGAAAGATTACAAACCAGCTAGTCTCTGTAGTGTGCTATTAATTTCTTTGGTCCAGAGCTGCTTCAACACCTGTACTTGCTGCTTATGCTCCTTGATAAGCATATGAAGTTCTTTATATTGAGTTACCTGATCAAGTTCTACTTTAATTTTATTGATTTCTACTACTTGTGACTGATTAATTGAGTGTGCCTCTTGTAACTAAGTTTGGAGAATGCAATTTTCATCTTTTAGTTTGGCAACTAAATCCTTTAGAGTCTAGATTTCTTCTTTGTTTTAGCATGGATTCTTGTTCTTCATATTCTTTCTTTGTTTCCTATTTGTTTTGATAAGGTGACTTGTTATCGTCTTGTTCCTTAGTATTTACACAAATATCTGTATTGTCCTCTTGTTCCATTTCCATCTGAATTTTTGGATTGGCCTCCCCTAATTGTTCCCCAATATTCTCATTCCTCAAAGATGGACATGTCCCTTCCAGTATAGGGTTTTCTGTAGGCTGAGATGTAGCATTTTCTTTTGTTCATTCAAGTTTTCTTTTGTAGGTGGATTGTCAGAAGTTGGAATTATGTGCTCTTGATCAAAATTAGGTTCAAGGGAACCAAGTGAACTATCAATAGTTGTTGTATCAAGGATTGTGGACTCATTTTCCTTTGTCTTATTTTCCTTTGTTCTCCTCCCTTTAGCCTGCCTATGTTCCCTACTAGCCCGACCTTGTTTCTTCAAAACCTCAGCCAAAACTTGTAAATCTGAGTCAAAATCCTTGTCTCTAGGGCTAACAATACAACTAGCTACATTAGCCAGATCTTCTAATTTGCTCATAGAGCTAGTTGAAATCCCTTGCTTCTTTGTACCCTTCCTATCATAGGATCATTGAGTAACTGGTTTTTCAGTTAAGGGTGGTTTAGGGGACAACTTTCTTTTACAACTAGAATCAGGAGTTTGTTCACTTGGCCCTTCAACTAGTTTAACAGATAAACCTTTTGTCCTTGTAACATCTAAACCTTTGGAGGGTTTAACATTTGAGCTTCTAATAATTGAACCCAGGGTTTACTTAGATGACTTTTCAAGAGCTTTTCCTTTTGAAGGTCTATGGCTTTTACTAGGGTTTGCTTCAAGACATTTTTCATGCCCACTAGAAGGATTTCCATTGTCTGAAGAGGTTTCATCTTTTGAAGAATTGTCTTCCTCCAAATAATCACCTCCATCTGAAGATTCTTCAAGTTTTCTGAGGGTTCAAGGCTAGTGTTATCACTTTAGTTAACAAATGAGTCCCAGTCACCCAGGGGAGAGAGTAATTTTAATTCCTAGATGATCAACAGCCTAATTAGCCCATGGTGAGCTAAAGAGTTATAATTTCCTTTTTGAACTGCTTTGCACATGTGTTGCAGAGAGCAATGCAGGAAATATAGGATATTAACTAACAGACCTCTCCTCAAATGTGTTAGGAAAAGTGTCTCAACCTTGCAACTTCGAAAGATTACTGTTCTTCCTAGTTTTGGTCTTTTTGAATACCCTTTATCCTAGAGAATGGTCTGGAACTTTTAAAGTTTCCAAAAGAGATAAAAATAGTGAGACTTACTATTTTTAGTAAGTCCTTCGATTGAGCTTGAATTGATGTAAAATTTTCCTAGAAGGTGCAGAACAGCTAAGTGAACATCTCGGGTGAGTTTCGTCTCAATCATATCTGGATCGTGAGATATTAAAGTTTCTATTTTTTGAAACTACCAGAAAAAATTTTTGAACTCAATCACCAGAATCAAAACTTCTCTAAATGTCCCAAAAACTATCATAACCAATGTAGCGGATTATAGGGTGATAGATCTCTTTATGAGCTTTCCGACGCATTAAACAATTCATCAATCGGACACCCAGATCAAAAGTTATGGCCTTCAGAAGTTGGACCTTCTATTTTTGGGAAATGTAAAAATGTGTTGGATACATAAAAGAGCTATAAAGGGGAGAGTTATACGTGTTGGTGTGTGGTTTGGCACATCACAAGGTATCTTTGATTGGAGATAATTTGGGTGCCACTTTTTGGTTGTTTTGGCTCATGGTTTTGTAATTACCATTGGCGGTGTACTGTATTGTATCTCCTATATATCAGGAACTTGAGATGGAGATTGTATGTAAGAATCATATAGATGTCGAATTACCTCCTAGATCTCTAGTTGGATATACTCTTGTAAAAGATTGCTCTGCAAGTATATTGTAATCTTCGTGATTCCTAAATAATATATTGGGCTTCTTTGGAGTGGGGTTTTTTACCTGAAAGGGTTTTCCCCACGTATATATTGTGTTGTGAGTTTTGTGTTTGCATTTGAAAGTTGTTATTATCTTTCTGTTAATGTGCATCTTAATCTGTAACTGTAAAAGTTGAAATTTGCATAAATCTTTCCTTAGTAGATCAATGTAGGAAGCATTTTCCACGTACCTTGCTTCCTTTCAGTTGGTATCAGAGCCTGATCACCTTTGGTTCTAGTTGTTGGGTAAAGGGTTTTGTGATCTGATCTTTGTTTGAGTGGGAGCTTGTGCAGAGGATTTTGAAATCTTTGTTGTAGGTAAGAGATGGTGAGCACATCTGGGAGGTTTGAGATAGAGAAGTTTAATGGCAATAATTTCGAGTTGTGGAAACTCAATATGGAGGACATTGATGCAGAGGAAAAAGCACAACTCAACTTCATGCTAGATTTTGCATAACACAACATGACCAACACATGGTCTCTGACCCAATAACTTCATTCTACACCTCTCACCAAGACTCCTAACTCCAACCAAGACTCCATCTAAACTTCTATTCAACCCACTATACAGGGTCTGCAGGATAGTAGCCTCCTAGACTGTCACCATGTCCACCTTGGAATGTTCTCAATCACTACAAACTCCACCTCTTTGCAATATACCAAACCAATCACATGCCTAACTCCCTAATGCCTTCAAGACAAAGCAAACAAACTCTCCAAACTTACCTTTTCCTTCTTGGTTAAGACTGCTATCCTTCTCTGAACTCCTAACACTAATTCTACAGAGGTTTTTCACACTTACCCACACTCACCCTACACCATCCTCTTGCCTCTGCAACCTTCACAAGGATATGGGCCAACTACCATACATCCCATTCCATTAATCACCAATAGGAAAGATCAGTGAAAAGAAGGAATACCCATTGGACTACTCAGAGATACCCTGATTCAGGTTTTTAGGACAGTTAAGAGAAAACTAGTTGTTTCTTCCTCCTAATGTAGTGTCAAAAGCTCAAACAAGATGCACAAGATAGGTAACTCAACCCTCTAACTTTCCATTATAAACTTGGTCTTTGACTATTCCGTACGGGTACGGTTCCCTCAGAAAAATAGCGAATTCTTTGACTGTAATAGCAGGATTAGAGGGCAGTTTGGAAATCTACATGCATAGTATATTCTTCTTCAGTTTCAAGGGCACAAATTCACAACAATAGATAGATAACTCCCCAAGATTCACTTTCAAACATTCAACATCCCATGACAGGACCCTACTGTATAGTGGTATGGCTCCAAATTCACATAAACTCAGAAAACCGCAAGAAAAGGCAAGAAACAATGGTTTTTCTATTATATCTTTCAAATCCCTTGAGTGGTCTACATACAATGAATCATCTTTGGCTTCAAATAGCCTTCAACAATGCATGGAGTGGTTGGGGGTCGATACAACTGCCCAACCATCGGGCTTCTTCTTGCTTTTTTAACTTCAACACTAAAGATAGATTAAGAAACTATCCATTCTTGGACTGCACCAGCTGTTTTTGTCTTTGACAATGCTTTTTAACCTTTGAACAAGGTTTATCACTCATCTACACACCTTTGACATGCCTCTAAAGGCTTACAACATTTAAAACTTAAATGACTTCCTATGACTACCTTTTTGACACAAGACTGTCATCTTGAGGACTACAACATGGAATAGATTCATTTCGACATTTGGACATAGTCCAACCACAAGCATGACTACAAGCCTTATTACAACATTTAATGGTCTCAAGAACCTCATTAAACTACTTGAAGATTAAATAAAACCCTGATGTCTTGGTTCTCCTGCACCATACAACCAACCAACAAAGATTTCCAAGTCCCTTGGAAATGTATCGACAACAAAAATCTCTTTCTACATCTCCTTTGTCTTTATCTTCAGTCTTCTCAGCTACAATCTTCCAATCTATAGAAATGGTGACCAACCAACCAACAGAACAAACTGCCATCTTCATAGAGCATCCTCAGGCTCCTACTCCCATCAGTGGAGTATTCTTCAAGCTACAACATCAAGTGCTTCTTCAGTCAGGTATCCATCTCTCTCACTGCTTCACAACACCAACCAAACCATTCATCTCACCCAACAGCAGATCCTAGTGATGCACCTACCACTCTCTCCTTAGTGGTTTCTCTCTGCATCCTTCTCCAACCAAATCTCTATTGGAGAATGGTCATGACAGACCTTCTCTTGTCTGCCCTCACACACAACCTTAGAAACTTCTTTCTCGCAGCTAGATGGACCAAGTACCTGCAACCAAACAACTTAGCAAACAAAATAACGGTCACCAACACAATCTTTCCTTCAGTTCTTCACCTGCCTTCTCAGTGACAGGAACAAATACAACATCTCCTCCCAGAGCTTTTGCTAGCTCTAATACCAATTTGATGCAGAGGAAAAAGAACAACTCAACTTCATGCTAGATTTTGCATAACACAACATGACTAACACATGGTCTCTGACCCAATAACTTCTTTCTACACCTCTCACCAAGACTCCTAACTCCAACCAAGACTCCATCTAAACTTCTATTCAACCCACTATACAAGGTCTAAAGGACAGCAGCCTCCTAGACTGTCACCATGTCAACCTTGGAATGTTCTCAATCAATACAAACTCCACCTCTTTGCAATATACCAAACCAATCACATGCCTAACTCCCTAATGCCTTCAAGACAAAGCAAACAAACTCTCCAAACTTACCTTTTCTTTCTTGGTTAAGACTGTTGTCCTTCTCTGAACTCCTAACACTAATTCTGCAGAGGTTTTTCACACTTGCCCACACTCACCCTACACCATCCTCTTGCCTCTACAACCTTCACAAGGCTGTGGGCCAACTACCATACATCCCATTCCATTGATCACTAATAGGAAAGATCAGTGAAAAGAAGGAATACCCATCAGACTACTCAGAGATACCCTGATTCAGGTTTTTAGGACAGTCAAGAGAAAACTAGTTGTTTCTTCCTCCTAATGCAGTGTCACAAGCTCAAACAAGATGCACAGGATAGGTAACTCAACCCTCTAACTTTCCATTATAAACTTGGTCTTTGACTATTCCGTATAGGTATGGTTCCCTCAGAAAAATAGCAAATTCTTTGACTGTAATAGCAGGATTAGAGGGCAGTTTGGAAATCTACATGCATAGTATATTCTTCTTCAGTTTCAAGGGCACAAATTCACAAAAATAGATAGTTAACTCCCCAAGCTTCACTTTCAAACATTCAACATCCCATGACAGGACCGTACTGTATAGTGGTACGGCTCAAAATTCACATAAACTCAGAAAACTGCAGGAAAAGGCAGGAAACAATGGTTTTTCTATTATATCTTTCAAATCCCTCGAGTGGTCTGCATACAATGAATCATCTTTGGCTTCAAATAGCCTTCAACAATGCATGGAGTGGTTGGGGGTCGATACAACTGCCCAACCATCGGGCTTCTTCTTTCTTTTTTAACTGCAACACTAAAGATAGATTAAGAAACTGTCCATTCTTGGACTGCACCGACTGTTTTTGTCTTTGGCAATGCATTTTAACCTTTGAACAAGGTTTATCACTCATCTACACACCTTTGACATGCCTCTAAAGACTTACAACATTTAAAACCTAAATGACTTCCTATGACTGCCTTTTTGACACAAGACTGTCCTCTTGAGGACTACAACATGGAATAGATTCATTTCGACATTTGGACATAGTCCAACCAAAAGCATGACTACATGCCTTATTACAACATTTAATGGTCTCAAAGACCTCATTAAACTACTTGAAGATTAAATAAAACCCTAATGTCTTGGTGCTCCTGCACCAGACATGCTTGTAGATCAAGATTTATGGGAAGTCATATCTAGTACAAAACCAACGACAATGTCTCAAGAAGACTGGGATCTCAAAGATTGAAAAGCTAAGGGTTTGATAAGACTATGTTTGGCTAATTCAGTGCTCCTGAATATCCATGAAGAGAAGACTACAAAGGAACTTTGGAAGAAGCTTGGAGATGTTTATCAGGCTAAATCCCTGGTGAACAAGTTATTCTTGTGAAAGAAATTGTATTCTCTGAGGATAGAAGATGGAGGATCTATCACGGATCACCTGAATACATTCAATATGCTTATTGCCTAGTTGACCTCTGTTGGTGTGAAGATGAAGGAGGAGGAGGATCGATGTATGACATTACTATGTTCCTTACCAGATTTGTAGGACCACCTTGTTATGACCATTGGGAGTACCACTACCACCTTCAAGATGGATGAAGTGGTTTCTTCACTATTGTCTGAAGAGATGCGAAGAAAGTCTTCTGAATCGGCTAAGGAAGCTTTTGTAGTTCATGGTAGATCTAAAGAGAAGGGAAAGAAAAAGGATAAGAAGACGGAAGAAAAAGGAAGATCTAAATCCCGTGGGAGATCTAAGTCTCCCAGAAAGTCCAAGGCCCTGTGTTGGAACTGCGGCAAACTTGGTCACTTCTGCAAGGAGTACAAGGAGGAGAAAAAGAAAAAGAAGAAGAATTATGATTCAGATTCTGACAAGTCCTCTCAGGATGAAGGAGAAGCATTTGTCTCTGCCTTGGCAATGCATGCATTTGAGGATATGTGGCTTATTGATTTTGGTGCATCTTTTCACATGACCTGGCATCGGGGCTAGTTTTTGAAGTATGAAGAATACGATGGTGGAAAGGTGTACTTGGGTGACGATTCTCACCTGAAGATTATTGGCCATGGAAGAGTCTTGATTCGATTCCCTGATGGATGATTAAAGGGAATCAATGGTGTTCTGCATATCCCTGGTTTGAAACGGAACCTTTTTTCTATAAGCAAAATAAATGATGTGGGTGTGCAAGTTTTTTTCTCGGATGGAGGATGCAAGATGACTAGAGGATCTATGGTGTTGGCTAAGGGTGTTTGGATTGGCACTCTATTTCAGCTTGATGCATGTGCAGTTCAATGCAATAGTGCCTCTGTTTCGAAGAAGAGAGCTTCAGAGTCTTCATCCTCACCATTGGAACCAGCAGCGAAGAAGACTGTTACATCTACTTCCGATGGTCATGCTTTTTGGGTACCTAAGGGTGCTCATTCTATGGAGATGAAACTTCCAACTGAGAAGACAATGTTATGGCACCAAAGGCTTGGTCACATTGGTGAAAAGGGTTTGAGGACCCTAAAGAATAAAAATCTTATTGAGGGTATGAATGATTGTAACCTTGAGTTTGATTTCTGTGGACATTGCATTTATGGAAAACAAAACCATGTTCAGTTTTATTCCAGTTCTCACAAATCTTCTAAGGTGTTGGACTGGATTCATTTTGATGTGTTTGGTCCTATTAATGTTCCTTCGATTTCAAAATTTGTTTACTTTGTTTCATTCATTAACAATTATAGTAGAAGGACATGGGTGTATTTCCTTAGAAGTAAATCTGAAGTCTTTAATAGATTCAAAGAATTCAAAGCTCTTGTAGAGAATCAAAAGGATAGAAAGATTAAGTGTTTGAGGACTGACAATGGTGGTGAGTTTTGTTCAGTAGATTTTGACAAGTTCTGTAAAGAATAGGGGATTGAGAGGCACAAGACAACTCCATATACCCCTCAATAGAAGGGATTTGTACAAAGGATGAATAGAATGTAGATGGAGAGGGCAAGGAGTATACTAAGTGGAGCTGGTCTTAAACAAAAGTTCTGGGCTGAAGCTATTGCTACCGCTTGTTACCTGGTTAACAGGTCTCCTACATTAGCGCTCGTTGATAAGACACCTATGGAGGTATGGTCTGGTAAAAATCCTTCATTAAGACACATTCGAGTATTTGGTTGTGAGGCATATGCACATGTGCCTAAGGAGAAGAGGTCTAAGTTGGAGAATAAGTTTATAAAGTGTATCTTCATTGGTTATGGCATCGGTGTGAAAGAGTACAAGCTTTGGGATCCAGTAGCTGAGAGAGTTCTATATAGCAGAAGCATGATCGTTAGAGATCTCAATCCTTATTCTGGTGTCTCGCAACTAGAGAAAGAAGAGAAGAAAGATTATGTGGTTTAGCTTCCTTCCACCCCTAAGAAAGTTGAACCAAAAACATCTATTGGACTTGATAATGAGGAGAGCTCTTGTAGCTCTAAAATTTTAGAAGAAGATGAAGAACCTCAACCTTTAAGGAGGTCCATGCGGATAAGGCAGCAACTTGATAGGTTTGGTTATTCATTGCATGATTCCAGATGTATTTTTGCTTTGATTTCTAACACTGATGAGACTAGAACTATGAAAGAGGCTAAGGGTATGAAAGGTGTGGATTCCTGGAAGGAGGTCATGGAAGAGGAGATGTCCTCTTTGGAAAAGAATAATACTTGGGACTTGGTACCTTTGCCTGAAAGATGAAACCCTGTTGGATGCAAATGGGTGTTCAAAAAGAAATCCGGTGTAGATGGCAGTGTTGGGAAATATAAGGCTAGATTGGTTGCGAAGGGGTATTCTTAGGTGGAGAGAATTGACTATGGTGAAATTTTCTCTCCCGTTGCAAAGATAACATCTATTCAGTTCTTGTTATCTCTTGTAGTAGCGTATGATCTAGAAGTGGAATAGATGGATGTGAAGACAACATTCCTTCATGGTGACTTGCAGGAGGAAATCTATATGTCACAGCTAGAGCACTACGTGGTGAAAGGTAAAGAAAATCTAGTTTGCAAGTTAAAAAAGTCTTTGTATGGTTTGAAACAGTCTCCTAGGATGTGGTACTAGAAGTTTGATTCCTTTGTGTTGAGTATTGGATTTTCGGGATCAAAATCAGATCATTGTGTTTACTACAAGTTTGACAATGATTGCATTCTCATTATTACATTGTATGTCGATGATATGTTACTCATTGGAAATGGTGAAAGTTTGATTTCTGATTTGAAGTCTCAGTTGTCAGCATAGTTTGAGATGAAAAATCTAGGGTCAACTCAATACATTCTGGGAATGGAAATCAAAAGAGACAGAGCAAACAAAAAACTTTGGTTAGGCCAGAGTAAGTAAGTTAACACTGTGTTGGAGAGATTCAGCATGATGGATTGTAGACCTTTGACTATTCCTATTACAATGGGGACAAAGTTATCTATTAAATATTGTCCAAAGTCTCCTTCTAAGATAGAGGATATAAGCAGAGTTCCTTATGCTAGTGCGATTGGCAGTTTGATGTATGTGATGGTCTACACAAGACCAGACATTGCCCAAGTAGTGGGAGTCCTTAGTCAATTTATGGCTAATCCTAGACGGGTACATTGGGATGCAGTGAAGAGACTGTTCAGATATTTGTGGGGTACTTCTGAGTATTCCTTATGTTATCATGGTTATCCTACAGAACCTCAACATTCACTTTGTATTTGTGGATTTGTGGATTCAGATTAGGTAGGTGACATTGATAGCAGGAGATCCACCATTGCGTATGTGTTCACTATGTTTAGTGGTGCTATTATTTGGATGAGTAAGCAGCAACCTGCGGTCACTTTGTCCACTACTGAAACTGAGTACATGGCAGCAACTCATGCTTGTAAAGAAGCCATTTGACTTAAGAGATTGTGTTCTGATGTTGGGTTTGATGCAGGGAAGATTACTATTTGTTGTGACAGTCAGAGTCCCATATGTTTGGCGAAGAATCCTACTTTCCATGCGAGGACTAAGCATATTGATGTCTAGTACCATTTTGTTCGTGACATGGTAGAGGATGGGAATGTAAACTTGGAGAAAGTTGAAACTTTGATGAATGTTGCAGATTCCTTGACAAAACCTTTGAGCATAGAGAAGTTTAGATGGTGTTCAAAGTCTATGGGCCTCTCAGCCCCTAGCAATTAAGTCATGGTGTTGATACTCCCTTTTCTCTTGCAAGGTCTTCGACAAGTGGGAGAATGTTAGGGAAAGTGTCTCAACCTTGCAACTTCAAAAGATTACTATTCTTCCTAGTTTTGGTCTTTTCAAATACCCTTTATCTTGGAGAATGGTCTGAAACTTTCAAAGTTTCCAAAAGAGCTAAAAATAGAAAGATTTACTATTTTTAGTAAGTCCTTTGATTGAGCTCAAATTGACCTAAAATTTTTTCCATAAGGTGCAGAATAGCTAAGTGAACATCTCAGGTGAGTTTCATCTCAAGATCATATCTGGATCATGAGATATTAAAGTTTCTATTTTTTGAAACTGCTAGAAAAAGTTTTGAACTCAATTACTGGAATCAAAACTTCTCTAAACATCCTAAAAAATGTCATAACTAGCATAGTGGGTTATAGGGTGATAGATCTCTTCACAAGCTTTCTGATGCATTAAACAGTTCGTCAATCGGACACCCGGATCAAAAGTTATGGCCTCCAGAAGTTGGACCTTCTATTTATGGTAAATATAAAAACATGTTGGACACATAAAAGAGCTGTAAAGGGGAGAGTTACATGTGTTGGTGTGTGGTTTAGCACATCACAAGGCATCTTTGATTGGATATAATTTCAGCGCTACTTTTTAGTGGTTTTGGCTTATGGTTTTGTAATTACCGTTGGTGGTGTACTGTATTTTATCTCCTATATATCAGGAACTTGAGATGAAGTTTGTATGTAAGAATCATATAGATGTCGAATTACCTCCTGGATCTCTAGTTGGATATACTCCTGTAAAATCTTTCTCTACAAGTATATTGTAATCTTCGTGATTCTTGAATAATATATTGGGCGGCTTTGGAGTGTGGGGTTTTTTACTTGAAAGGGTTTTCCCCATGTATATCTTGTGTTGTGAGTTTTGTGTTTGCATTTGGAAGTTGTTATTATCTTTTTGTTAATGTGCATCTTAATCTGTAACTATAAAAATTGAAATTTGCATAAATTTTTCCTCAGTAGATCAGTGTAGGAAGCATTTTCCGCATACCTTGCTTCCTTTCAAAATGTAGCATTAGTCGAAAGTGTTGAGCAAAAACATATACATACGTCCCTTCACATGTAAAGTACTGAATTATGAACTTAGCCACATCTTTCCAATGGTTTGGAAGTGAAGCTAGTTTTGTGCCTTGCCCATGAACCATTTCAACCGATTACCCCCTCTGCAGAAAATTATTTCCTCATTGATCGTAGGTCCTCAATCTTCTTGGAATTGGTAGGAAAATACTTTTCTCCTATTGATGGCAATCTGGTCACCTCTACAATTTTTCTGACTATTACTGGAAATGTCAAGCCTTGGGCAGATGCTTGGTTCTTGTGGAAACTCAATGCAAACTCTTGAGCAACCTTTTTATCATACCCCTGTAGTTTCTTAAAGTAGACATCCCATTGTGCCTATTTAAATTCCTCATAAACCTTTTTATTTTTATGATCCCGTAATTCTTCCATGGAAGTTGGTTCATAGCGAGGTGTTAGGGTTAGTCGAAAGAAGATATAAATTAAATGCAAATAAAGATTAAACAGAGGAATGAAAATACATAGAAACAATAACAATGAGAGACAAGTTTTAACGTGGTTCACCCAAACTCGGGCTACATCCACCAATAGAGAGTCCAATATTATTATCCAGTAAATCAAACCGATTACAACTAGCAATCCTTGCAACTCAATACTACTGCAAAAATGCTACAATACTTCAACGAAACAATAACCCTTAGCCGTTTTTATCAAGCCTTATGTTGGTTACAAAAATAGGGTTTTTTTATGTCGACCAATAGAAAAAATAACTCCCAATGCCCTAATAAAATAATAAAATATTGGTGGAGGTTTCGGGGACGCTGCCCCCGAGCCCCCATGAGGGTGTCACCCCTCGACCCCACCCTGTATCACGACATGGAGTGTGCCAGGGGCACTTCCCCTGGACCCCACAAGGGGCACTACCCCTTGACCCTGTCTTAGGGGCACTGCCCCCAAACCCCCACAAGGGGCGCTGCTCCTTAACCCCGTAGGAATTTGGGGGAAACCACGCTGATAGAAGTGGGGTAAATTTAACCTCTGAGTCTGATTAGGCTCCATATAACAACAATCTCCCACTTGGAGACTGATCAGACTCCACACCATATCATCTCCCACTTGGAGACTGATCATAACACCACTGACCTTGTAGCTCCCACTAGAAATAAGCACCCTAGACTCTGTTGTTCTATTTTTGTTGTTTTCAGTCTAGAAGACCAACTAAAGCTGAAGAGGAGCTCAGCTTCTCCCTTGTTATTGCCTTTGTAAACATATTCGCTGGATTTTCATCTTTATATATCTCTTCCAGCCATAACTATCCATCATCCAACACCGATCGAATGAAGTGATACCTCAATAGTATGTGTTTGGTCTTTGAATGCAAGGTAGAATTCTTTGCAAGATGTATGGCACTCTAGCTATCTGTAAACAAATAACTGTTAGCCTGTTGTTTTCCCAATTCTTCCATGAAAGATTGCAGCCATATCATCTCCTTTCTTGCCTATGTTGCAGCTACATATTATGCCTCTGTGGTGGATAAAGCAACCACCTTTTGCAACCTAGAAATCCAACTCACTGTTGTCCCACCTACAGTAAAGACATAACCTGTAGTACTCCGCCTGGTATCAATATCCCTTGCCAAATCTAAGTCTACATAACCTACTAAATCGATATTAGAGCCCCCAAAACATAAGTGTTTATTGGATGTACCTCTCAAATATATGAGAATCCATTTTACTGCATTCCAATGCTCCAATCCAGGATCACTCATATACCTGCTTATGACCCCTATAGCATGTGCAATATCTAGTCTCATGCATACCACGGCGTACATTAAACTTCCTACAGCTAAAGCATACGGTACCTTGGACATTTTTTCTTCCTCTTTTGGTGTCTTAGGACACATCTCCTTATTCAATTTCAAATGACTAGGCAAAGGTGTGCTAACAACTTTTGCATTCTCCATATGGAATCTCTGCAACACCTTTTCAACATAATCAGCATGAGATAGAGTCAATTTTCTATTCTTCCTATCTCTACAAATTTTCATACCAAAGATTTGTTTTGCTGCCCCCAAATCCTTCATATCAAATGACTGTGCTAATTGTTATTTTAACTCTCTTATGTGATCCATGTTAGACCTAGCTACAAGCATGTCATCAACATATAAACATAAAATAATGTAGTTGTCATTATCCAACCTCTTAAAATAAACACAATGGTCAGAATTACACCGGTTGTAGCCTTGCTCAGCCATAAAACTATCAAATTTCAAATACCATTGCCGAGGTGCTTGTTTCAGGCCATACAAACTCTTCTTCAATCTGCACACCAGTTTCTCCTTACCTTTGACCTCAAATCCTTGAGGCTGTTCCATATATATCTCCTCCAAATCACCATGGAGAAAGGTGGTTTTCACATCTAGTTGTTCCAAATGCAAATCTTCAGCAGCCACAATACTTAAAATAGTATGAATAGAAGTCATCTTGACAACCGGAGAAAATATCTCATCAAAATCAATGCCCTTTTTCTATGCAAATCCTTTTACAACTAACCTGGGTTTAAATCTTTTCTTACCTCCATCTTCCTCTTTCAGCCGATCAACCTATTTGTTTGGTAAAGCCTTTTTACCTACAGGCAACTTACATAATACCCAAGTCTAATTTTTTGTGAAGGGGTCCATTTCTTCTTTCATTGCAAGCTCCCATTGAACCTGTGTATCCACCTGCATAGCTTCATCATACCCTTTTGGTTCACCAGCATCTATTAACAAAATAGAATACAAAGAGGGAGAAAACCTTTCAGGAGGTCTACTTAGCCTTGTTGACCATCTAACATTCATTGGAGTTTGTGGTATCTTTGGTTGTTGTTGCGGAGCATGAGGAACCACTAGAACATCACTATTTGGAGTATCATCTAGTACCACATAATCCTTTTCTTTCTTCTCATGCTGCTGCAACTAATCTTTATACAACACCTTCTCATTAAATACAACATCCCTGCTTCTCACAATTTTCTGATTTTCAAAATCCCAAAGCTTATAACCAAATTCATAAATGCCATTTCCAATGAAAGTACATTTTTTTGATTTTGCATCCAGCTTGGTTCTATTTTTAGAATCTACATGTGCAAATGCTTCACATCCAAAGGTTTTGAGAAAAGAATAACTCACCTTCTTACCTGTCCATGCTTCCTCTGGAATACTGCAGCCCAAAGGAACTTAAGGACCTCTATTAATTAAATATATAGCAATGTTGACAGCCTCTATCCACATGTTTAAGGGTAACCCAACATGCAATCTCATGGTCCTTGCACGCTCCATTATTGTCCTATTCATGCGTTCAGCCACTCCATTTTCCTGTGGAGTCCCTGGAACCATTTTCTGCCTATGGATTCCATTAAAGGAACAATAATCCTCAAATTCTTTGCTACAATACTCACCACCATTATGAGATCTGAGACATTTTGGTCTTTTACTCATCTCCTTCTCAACCAAGCTTCTCCATTTCTTAAATATTTCAAATACATCAGATTTCTGCCTAAGGAAATAAATCCAAACCTTCCTAGTTGCATCATCTATGAATGTAACATAATATTGAGAGCCACCAAGAGAAGATACCTAAGCTAGTCCCCATACATTTGTATGCATAAGCTCCAACTTTTCATCTTTCTTTTGCTTCCCATCCTTGAGAAAATTAACTCTCTTTTGTTTTCCATACACACAACTTTCGCAGAAATCTATATTAATACATTTTAGACCTGGTAAAACTTTCTTAGAATGAAGTACCTTCATACCTTTTTCACTCATATGCCCAAGTTTGTTATGCCACAATGTTGTCTCAGAACCTGCAGCATCTATTTCAGTCTTTTCCTATGAACCTGCAGCAACTATTCCTGAACCTGTTTGGTTTTTCTCTGCAACAACTAAAGTAGAAGGAACAATATGACCTGTACAAATATATAAGGTGCCTACTTTCACACCTTTTTCTACTATTAAGGCACCTCTTGAAACCTTCCAATTTTTATCACTAAAAGTAACTATACAACCTTCATCAACTAGCTGCCCTGCTAAAATTAAATTTCTACTCAGCCTTGGAGTGTGCCTTACCTCTTGTAGTAGCCAATGATTCCCATTCTGCAACTTAATCTTGATTCTTCCCTTTCCAACAATCTGACAAGGTTCGTTATCTCCCAAATAAACTAGCCCAAAATCCCCTTGGACATAATCAAGAAAATAACTTCTATGGGGCGTAGCATGAAATGAGGCCTCTGAATCTAAAACCCATTAATCATCAACATTATCTAGGGAAAGAATCAAAGCATCATCTTTAGATTTACTACTTACCACATTTGCCTCCTTATTACCTTCTTGTTTGTCTCCTTTATTCTTCTGAGACTAGCAATCTTTCTTTAGATGACCTAGTTTCCCACAGTACCAGCAATCCTTTTGTCCTCTGGATTGGGATCTCTTGTCCTTTGATTTTTCTGATGACTTCCCATGACCTCCAGAACCTTTTCCTCTCTCCTTTGATCTACCCTTGCTTTCTGCATTCAAAACACTACCTGATGTGGACCCTCCTGAGCTTTTCTGTCGCATTTCCTCGCTAAGGATAACACCAACAACATCATCAAATTTTAAAGTGTTTGAACCAGAGACAAAGTTACTTATAGCCATTACCAAGCTATTCCAGCTTTCTAGCAAAGAACATAAAACCAAGAGAGCCCTCACCTCTTCATCAAATTTCACTTTTACAGAAGTTAACTATCTGACAATCATATTAAACTGATTTAAATGATCTATCACAGATCCACCTTCAATCATTTTCAGATTAAACAAGTGCTTCATGAGAAATACCTTATTTGAGGCTGAGGGTTTTTCATACAATTTAGCCAAAGCTTTCATTAGTTCACTTGTTGTCTTCGTTTCTTTTATATTGAATGCCACAGATGGTGCTAGGCACAACCGAATGGTTCCCAGTGCCTTTTTGTCTAGAAGTTCCCAATCTTCATCTGTTATTCCTGTCAGTCTCTTGGATACTCCTTCCAATGGTCTCCATAAATCCTTCTGATAGAGGTAATCCTCCATCTGCATCTTCCATAATTGATAGTTCTGCCCATTGAATTTATCGACCTTCAATTTACCCTCATCTGCCATTGCTCCCACTCAACCGTGAGACCTTCCTGCAGACGATAATCGAACACAACCTGCTCTGATACCACTTATTAGGGTTAGCCGATAGAAGATATCAATTAAATGCAAATAAAGATTAAATAAAGGAATGAAAATACACACAAATAATAACAACGAGAGACAAGTTTTAACATGGTTCACCCAAACTTAGGCTACATCCACCAACAGAGAGTCCAATATTATTATCCAGTAAATCAAACCGATTACAACCAGCAATCCTTGCAACTCAATATCGCTGCAAAAATGCTACAATACATCAATGAAACCCTAACCCTTAGCCACTTTTATCAAGCCTTATGTTAGTTACAAAAATATAGTTTTTTTATGTCGACCAATAGAAAAAATAACTCCCGACGCCTTAATAAAATAATAAAAAAATGGTGGAGGTTTCGGGGGTGCTGCCTCCGAGCCCCTGCGAGGACGCTGCCCCTCAACCCCACCCTGTATCACGATAGGGAGCGCACCAAGGGCACTTCCCCTGGACCCCACAAGGGGCGCTACCCCCAAACCCCTGCAAGGGGCGCTGCTCCTTGACCCTATAGGAATTTGGGGGAAACTGCGCTGATAAAAGTAGGATAAATTTAACCTCTGAGTCTGATTAGGATCCATATAACAACATGAGGACGATGGTCTCCTGTCATGAGTATACTAGGAAGTCACTATAGGAACAAAACTAGAGTAGTACAGGAGTTGCCATAGGAGGAAAACCAGTAACAGAGAATGACCGGTAAAAATAAGAGTTAAAATGGTTATGGTTAAAATGGTGTGAGAAAAGGAAAATTATGGTGATGTGATAGGCAAGTAGTAGGTTGAAATGATGGATAAGAGTGAAAATTTACTATGGAGTATGGTGAGGATAAGGCGCATCAAGCAGTCATAATGACAAGGTAATAATATGACAGCATATTTCCCCCAGCTAAGTGAGGACCTGTCCATGGGGCATGTCACCATTTGTCAAAAGAAATAAAGATAGAGAATAAATGTAAAAGAAAATTAAAATGGAAAATATACCAAATACCGTTGATGCGTGGAACATAGGAAAATGTTGATGGAGACCGAGCACCAGAAAATGATAAGGCAAGGTACACGATCTCGGCAAAGCAAGCAGTGTGTACTGATAGATCAGAATGATATGACATGAGGAGGATGTATCGCTGAATGGGAATGACAAGACCATCTGCATGCTCCGCGTGGTTGAGGTAATATGGAGAAGCTGTACAGACCACCAAGTTAATAGGAACCCGCAATAAGAGTACAAATATATCCACATCAGCAAATGGTCATGAACAATATGGAAGAAGAGGGGCACCAGAATGATGTGACATCAAAGACCATGCATAAAAATGATGAAGCTAGATAGGAGTCAAGCTTGATAGAACACTCATAGGAGAATAATTACCTGAGGTGGTCAGACAATGGGCATACCTGGTACTGATGTGGAAACTCCAGCCTGGCAACATCCTATGATAAAGCCATTTGTGATAGTTGCAATCATGGATGGTGACATCAGCTCTAAGAATTGGAACACAACATGTAGGAGACCGAGACATGGAATAGCCAAGAGGTTCCTATCCTGAAGGTGATAGGAAGTGTCGATCACTAAACTAAAATGGAATACTGATGAGATTAGCACCATCGGATCTAGATGACCATCAGTGATGAGGCACAAAGAGGTGCTAACTACAGGAGCAGAAAGTAGGTGGAAACAACAATGATAGAGATCAACGAACAGTTTGTTAGAAGAATGTAATCATGTCGAACCACAAAATGAGTAGCAATAGGAAGTTAATCAATATGCATAAATTATTGTTTCCTGGTTTGTTTGTTTTTTACTTTTGATAATGACATTAGGCCACCAATTGCTCAGTTTTCAACCCAATACCATCTAGAGGTGTTAGCTAAACTAATTTTCACATCTAGGATTATTATGCAGTTAAAACCTGCTGGAAACCTAGTTTTCAGGACCAACAATGCCTGAAGGTTTTCATTGTTGGATCTTTTATTGCATTTTTTTATATGTACCTAAGAGGTACTTGGTGAGGTGACAGAAACTTTATCTAAGACATTGAGCTCCTTTTTCAAACTAGAAATGAAGTTGTCTTTTGTGATAGGATGCTTATACAACTTGAGATGATGATCATTGACAACTAGGGTTGTGCGATCAAAGTCCACGGTGCAAAGTTTGATTGCACCATTGTCATAGACAACCTTGATCTCATGAGGTCCTAGCCATCAAATATGGAATTTTCCTTTGAAATCTTGAAATCTGGAATCATTCAAAAGTGCCCAATCTCCTTGCTGAAATGATCAATTGCAAATGAATGATCATGCCAAAGAGCATGTTGTTGTTGAACTACTTCTATATGAAAGAGAGTCTACTGAGGCATTTCATCTAAAGAATGAAGTTGCTTAATTCTTACCTTTTGAGCATCAGTAAGATTCAGACCCAATTCCAAAGTAGTACGTAAAGTTTTGATTTCAAACTCAATAGGTAACACAACCTTCTTACCATAGATAAGCTCATAGGGTGTAAGACTAGTAGTGGTCTTCCATGTTGTCTGGTAAGCCCATACTACTTCTAGAAGATGAGCTGCCCAATCTTTTCGATGAAGTGCAACTATTTTGGTAAGGATGTTCTCAAGTTCCCTATTGGTAACCTCTACCTAACCATTGGCTTGTAGATGATATGGAGAAGACTTATAATGCCGAATCTCATATTCTTGAACCAAAGCAGAAATCAACTCAGACATGAATTGAGGACCCTGATAAGTCACAATTTCCTTGGGTACACCAAATCTTGTGAAGATTTCAGTATATAGAAAATCAATGACCTTCATATCTTATGTATGCTTCAGTGCCACTACTTCGACCCATTTAGTAACATAATATGTGCAAAGCAAGATGTACTCTTTGTTTCTGGATGGAGGATTGATTAGCCCCACAAAATCTAGACCCCATTTTTCAAAGTGTTCAATAGATAACTGGGCTTGTAGAGGCATTTCATCAGAACACGTAGATCAGCCCATGCATTGACACTTGTCACAATGTTGGACATACCGCTTGCAATCCTTGTGAAGCATGGGCCAATAATACCCATTAGTAAGAATCTTGTTGGTGGTCCTTTGAGCTGCAAAATGTCTACCCCATGGCTCAGTATGACATGTGTAAAGTATGTCGAAGACATCATCTTCAGCCACACATTGATGCATGACATTATCAATGCCAATGCAAAATAGAAGTCCATTAATCCATGTGTACTAAGGTCACTTAGTCCAACAAGTTTCCTACGATCTCTAGGAGAGAAGTGCGGGGAAAAATTGCAAGTGACCAACTAGTTAGCAATTTCAGTGAACCAAGGGCTTTTGACAGAGATGGAGAAAAGGTGCTTATCTAGAAAGGCATCATCAACTGGAATAGGTTCATCCTTGCTTTGTAACCTGGATAAGAAATCTGCAACCACATGCTCACGACCAGGCTTATCTAGTATAGTAATGTCAAATTCTTGTAACAATAATAACCATCTAATAACTCTTCCAGCAACAACAAGATTATTCATTAAAAATCAAAGTGTAAAATGATCAATATGAATAAACACTTTATAACTAGTGATGTAATGACGAATTTATTAACTGCATAGACGACGGCCAAAAATTATTTTTCACTTACCATATAATTTACCTCTGCACCAGTGAAGTTTTTGCTTATATAATAAATGGAATAGAAGAGTGTTCCATCTTTTTATCCTAGCACAGCTCCCATGGAAGTATCAGAGGCATCTGTGTGAATGTGGAATGGTAGCTCCCAGTTGGGTCCACGTAAAACTGGTTTAGAAATGAGTTTTTGTTTAATGGTGTCAAAGGCATATTGACAATCTGCATTCCAAGAGAAAGTATTGTGATTTCCTAACAAAACAAAAAGTGGTGAGGCAAGCTTACTGAAATCCTGGATAAATCTTCTATAATACCCTGCATGTCCTAGGAAACAATGCACATCTTTTTCACAAGTAGGTATAGGTAAATCTTGTATAATTTATAATTTCTTCAGATCAACCTCAATAGCTTTGGAGGAAATGTAATGACCTAATACTGTACCCTCAATCATTAAAATGTGGCATTTTTCATGGTTGAGGGAAAGAATAGTATCTTCACATCTCTGAAGAACTTTTTCAAGATTGTTTTTAGCTTCCTCATACGTATTACCATACACAGTGAAGTCATCCATATATAATATTGTCACATAGATTTGCACCTAGTGATGAAGTCTTTTAGGGCTCCAAAAATCTAGTGAAACATTGAGATGATCTCCAGGTGTGGGACCCTATAGGGAGATCAAATCTCCAGAGAGAGGCTAGTTCCTTTGTTGAATAAGAGATTTAGCTATCCTAAGACTAAACCTAATCTATCCACCGTTGAGGAAAAGAGGAAGAGGGAGAAAAATTGAAATTAATGGAGGTGATACACTATGTTTGAATATAAAACTCTTACAGAACTAAATATACACAAAACAATCAGATATAGCTGATAAATTTACACAGATCTAGTAGATTCTAACAGAGGTAAAGAAAAAGAAAGGATTGATAGGAACTAATCATTCACAGACAAACCATTCTTATATTACACAGAGCTAAAAAACAACATAAAAAGGTAAAACAACCAGCATGTATTCAACTAAGAAGGCAAGGTTACAGTAGAGGAGAGTTCTCTTTGAATACAGAATGAAAAAAGTATCCAACCCTCAATACATCTTACAAGTATGCATATATAGCATTTGATTACCATTGACCTAAGTCATCTGTTACAATTAATTCGCCCCCATGGGCTGTCAAAAAATATCTTTGCTAGAAGGGATGTCTACTTGTGAGGAATAACTACATAAAATATCTAAATCATGGAGCAGTTAGAAGATATTTTCTCTTCTTCAATGTGAATAGCTGATTCATCAACCTGCAATAATTAATGCAAAAATATCTAAAATTGGGCAACTGAGCAGATATTTAGCCTTAATGGTAGATGAGGAGGACAAATTAATCCTTCCAAAGTCCCTGCATACAAAGCTTTTACAACACTTCAAATATTCACATCCAGATATTTGAAGCCTCTTAGAATTCATTACAACTCTGTGTCTTTCTTTGATTTCTAGATTTTTTGAATAATTCAGCCTCTATCATGCCTTGTCGGCCATATCTGCATATCCAGATGTGCATCCGAATCAAAAATTCAAAGTGTGGATATCCCCCATAAGGCCTACCAAATGATAGAAGATGAAATTCTAAGCAGGTTCATCTTTTGGATCATGTGGAAATTCCACGAAATGCAAAAGATATTCAAGGTCAAAGTTGTGGTCAACAGTCATATGGATATCCATGTTCATACTTAAGGTCCTCATATTTGTAAATATCCGGATAAAATATCTCAACCAAAAGCCTTGATAAATACTAAGTAAAGGGATAAACATGAGTCTCAGTATCCTGATATCTGGATGTCCACCTGTCAAATTTACCCCGGTAGTATATTGAAGCTGCCATATGCATCAGATATTCATAGTCTGGATATTAGACTCACAAAATATCCCCATGTTAAAATGTCCTGATGATGTCACCTCCTTTAAAGTGATCCTTGGTCATGAGAAAACTGACGTCATCAGCATATTGGGAAGGTCGGGACATAAGATTTGTCAAATATCCTTTGCCGAAATGTCCTGATGACGTCATCATCTTTGAGTGCTTCTTTGGAAAGGGATCTAGATGATGTCATCAAGATGTGCATATTGAAAGATCCAGACACTTAGAAAAGATTTGGATATTGGAAAAGATCTTGATATTAGCTAAGGTCCAAATATCCAAAAAGATCTGGATATTAGCTAAGGTCCAGATATTAACTAAGATCCAGATATTGGAAAAGATCCGGATATCCAAACAATAAATGTCCATGCCAAAAACCAACTATAAAGATAGAAATTTCCGCAAGGCAAACCTTGAAGCTTTTAGGTTTCTGGGTTTTTTTGGGTATTTTGCAAGGATTCTCCAAATGGATTTTCAGGGATTTTTACAAGGCAGAACACTGGAATTTGAAGGTCTTAGGCCTGTAGAGATATTTTTCAAAAGGATTTCAAGGAGATTTTGAAGGTGAACTATTTGACTCTGGGCAGAGGAAAATAGGTCAATATTTTGGTGACCTCTCAGGGATGTTTGTCTGCTAAACAAATAGACCAGTGGCCTTAAGAATCCATTGGGTATGGAGTCAAAAATGGGGACTGCAATAGGTCAAAACAACTGAAACCTACCTTCCAAAACACACCAAAAGGGAAAGAGGCTTGCATTCTCCTAATGACAATGCAGCGTGTGCAAAAGCACTTATTGAAGGGAAAACTAAAGTAGAAGGTAAAACTAAAACAATATGTGTAAAATCTTAGACCAACCTTAATGGTAAGGTTTGAGATGGATCCCATTGACCGAGATCGGTAGAACTTCACCATCCAGCCTTGAAAGAATGAAAGCATTAGTTTGCTTGTAGCTGATGATGATATAAGGCCCACTCCACAGTGCATAAAACTTGGTGTGGCCTTCAAGTTTAGCTTGGTAAGCATCCCATTTCATAACAAGATCACCTTTCTTGAAGGTTTGAACCTTTGCCTTCTTATCAAAATACTTTTTGGTTTGTTTTTTATTCTCTTCTAATGTAGTCATGGTTGATTGTCTTGTTGGCAAGAGACACTGCTCTAATGAATGATTGAATGTTGTCATTGATGGCAATAAGGCAAAGAGACTTTACTCCAATAAATCAATTTGGTTTGACAACAAGGCATAAAAGGATTCTGGTCTGGAAGCCTAAAATGACTATGGGCAATATACAGAGTAAGTGACATAGATTGGGTCAATATGCCTCCACAATTGAAGATCATTACATGCCATTCAGATATGTTAATCATAGCTATTTAGTGATGATATGTTCCAGTGTTCAAGTCCTGACTTCCTCCAGAAGTCATATGGCGAAATGCCTAAGTCCGAGTGAACAGAGTTAAGACAGTAACAATGCATAGTACCAAAGTAAAAGGGTCCGCATTCCTCCGCTATTACATATTTTGTTTTGTAGTTCTAAGGCAACAAAGATACTTATTATGACTACCTAAATCTAGAGTTATAGCTTCTGAAGTTCCTTTGATCACTTTCTACAAGTTGTTCTTCATCGGCTTACAGTCTGACAATGTTTCACAGTGACTGAGTGACAATTTAGAGATCCACATTTGTTTGTAGTTGGATACTATGTTCTATGATTCTAAAGGTATGACAAGAAAGCTATAATGGATATTGGATATGATTTTCAGAGTCTCATATGGTCCGCATTGGAAGTTATGATGTGACAGTTGAACTGGTCAAGTGTGTACCTAAGGGATAAGCTAACAAGCATGTTAGATCTATATGCGGTGAAGATATATTATTTGGTCAATCAATCTAAGTGGTTGAATGATTGGTCCCGACCTATATGAAGACTATTGTAAGTTTGCTTGGGTCTACATTTTTGTTTGTGCACAAGATCAAGCTGACAATGTATAACATTTGTATACATGTTTCATGTTTGGCTTGCCAACTTGATTGTGAGATGAATCTTGTTACAGATATATATACTCGATGGATTTCAGTGTTGGAGTGATGGATAAGTGTGAAGAAAGTGTGAATAAAATGTATGTGTGATCTAAGGTAGTTTTGTGATCAGAAAAGGATAGTAAAAGCAGACTCATGGCAGCCAGAAGGTATCCTGCTCCAGGCAGTGTCACAATTGATCAAGAATTAAAAATAGCTCTTGAAAATCTTGATAAGCATGAAGCATAAATCCATGATCTGAAGGAAAATTTCAAAGAAGTAGATGAATGCATCCTGAAGCTAAGAGAGCAAGTTAATAGATCAAAGGATAAAAATAGAGAGCTAAGTGAACAGTTGATTGAAGCAAATGAAACTCTAAGTAATTTATCAAGGTTGGTTGAAGAGAAAGAAAAACCTGAGGAACATTTGAATCAAATGTTGAAAGTTAAGTCTAAGGAATGTGAAAATTTGGGAAAAGAGGTGTTACTTCTGAAATATGATCTGGAAGAAGCTAATAGATAGATAAAGAAAAATTCAAAATAAGTTCTGCAAAGCTTGAGGAGTTGATTGAAAGTCAGAAGAGTTCAGATGACAAGAAAGGCTTGGGATTTGAAAAAGGAGAAAGTTCTAGATCAGGTCAAGAAAACATTGTGATGAAGAAAAACAAAGGAAACCAGTTCTAGAATTAAAGAAGAAGACCTAGAAGACCTCCGGTCAGGCAACCAAATGCTCAAAGGTACCCATCTTTCAATGGCTATTATTTTAATTGCAATAAGTTTGGTCACAAGGCTACTCAGTGTAGGATTAGAATAAATTAGAATGTTCCATCATTCTCTGGTCAATGTTACAATTGCAAGAAAATTGGTCATAGATCAAATGAATGTAGAAGTTTAGTTAGGAATGGTTTTAACAATGCAAGGAATACTTAATCCTTCAATGGAAAGTGTTTTGCATGCAATAGATTTGGGCATATGGCTAACCCATGCAGAACAAGAATGAATCCAATCAATAGAAGCAATCAGGGACAGAGAAATGTGGTATGCTACAATTGCAATAAGTTTGGACATGTTGCAAAATTTTGTAGATCCAAGAATGAGAAAAGAGACTATCCTACAGAGAAGAGGAAAACAGAGCAGAGAGAGGATAAAGGTAAGAACAAGATTGATCTAGTGGAAATCAAGAAGGAAATGAGCATGGTCTGGATGAAGAAGGATGTTAATGATGTCAGGGATGGATCCGCACCAGTCTTTGGTGTAGATACTTCCTCTGAAAAGTAAATTGGGAGCTCTAGCTCAGGGGGAGCTATATTAAAAATCTAAATCCCCTAGCCAGATATTCAGTGCTGGGATCTAGCATGAAGATATGATGAAAATATTTTTATGACAGATCTTTTGAAAAAAATTCTGAAAGAAACAGATCAAATGTGGAACATTGCAGAACAATCTTGATTGACTGGGCTTAACAGAGAAGTGTTTGACAGCTTTTTGAAGGACTACATTTATGATGATTAGGTTAAGGCAATCAAAGGTTAAAAGGATCAAATTCAAAAGGTTAATCACTTTGCATTTGAACTATCAAGTGTCTAAGAAGAACTCAAGCAAAATTCCAAGCAACTATAGCAATTTCCAAAGTGATTCAAAGCAAGCCAAATCGATCTCAAGTGAAGAAACCCTAGCTTGGCAGAAAAAGGTATTTCCAGTTGAAACCCTATTGTGAATTTGTTTGAGTCTTTACAGAAATGGAAACACCACAAGTGATTGATATAAAGCTGAGAGAGCCCAACAAAAATTCAAGAAGCATCCATTCAAATCAATAGAGGTTGATCCAAATGGTGCATTTTTAGAAATACCATACGGTGTAATGCACGCGGAGGATGTTAGGGCTTACATTCATGTTGCCCTAGAAGAACATGGTGACAGTAAATTCACAGACTTATATCTGAAACATTTAAGTGGTGACCAATTTGAGTTGAAGGAAGAATATAAGGCTTTGGAAGTGAATAAATTCATTCAGTACAAAGACTTCCCAACATTCGCAGAGGATGAATGGGTCTGATATGTTTTGAGCAGGATCCATGATGAATTCATGTGGATGGAGAAACCATTCATGATCACAAATGAGGCAATAAGAGTTGTGATTGGATTAAGCTCCACTGGTACAATACCAGTTTTAAAATCTATAAAGAATGAAACAGTGATAACAGCCACTAGAGCCAAAATCTCAAACCAAGCTTAATGGTAAGGTTTGAGATGGATCCCATTGACCGAGATCAATAGAACTTCACCATCCAGCCTTGAAACAATGAAAGCATTAGTTTGCTTGTAGCCGATGATGATATAAGGCCTACTCCAAAGTACATAAAACTTGGTGTGGCCTTTAGGTTTAGCTCAGTAAGCATCCCATTTCAAAACAAGATCACATTCCTTGAAGGTATGAACCTTTGCCTTCTTATCAAAGTACTTTTTGGTTTGTTTTTTATTCTCTTCTAATGTAGTCATGGTTGATTGTATTGTTGGCAAGAGACACTGGTTTGATGAATGATTGAATGTTGTCATTGATGGCAACAAGGCAAAGAGATTCTACCAATAGGGAAAAGAGACTTTACTCTGGTAGATCAATTTAGTTTGACAACAAGGCATAAAAGGATTCTGGGCCAGAAGCCTAAAATGACTAAGTATGGGCAATATACAGAGTAAGTGATAGAGATTGGGTCAATATGCCTCCGCAGTTGAAGATCATTACATGTGGTTCAGATATGTTAATCATAGCTATCTAGTGATGATATGTTCTAGTTTTCAAGTCCTGACTTCCTCTGGAAGTCATATGGCGAAATGCCTAAGTCCGGGTGAACAGAGTTAAGATAGGAACAGTGCATAGTACCAAAGTAAAAGGGTATGCATTCCTCCGTTGTTACATATTTTGTCTTGCAGTTCTAAGGAAACAAAGATACTTATTATGACTACCTAAATCCAAATTTATAGCTTTGAAAGTTCCTTTGATCATTTACTACAAGTTGTTCTTCATCGGCTTACAGTCTGACAATGTTTCACAGTGACTGAGTGACAGTTCAGAGATCCGCACTTGTTTGTAGTTGGATACTATGTTCTATGCTTCTAAAGGTATGACAAGAAAGCTATAATGGATATTGGATATGATTTTCAGAGTCTCATATGGTCTGCATTGGAAGTTATGATGTGACAGTTGAACTGGTCAAGTGTGTACTTAAGGGATAAGCTGACAAGCATGTTAGATCTATATGCGGTGAAGATATTGTTGATAACTGAGAGGGGGGGTGAATCAGTTATCCTAATTATTTCTTCTTTTGAACTTTCTTATTAATCAATGCAGCATTAATTCAAACAAGCAAACATAACCATGAAATGAAAAACACATGACATAGTATTTTTGACGTGGAAACCCTGTTAAGGGAGAAAACCATGGGGTGATTAACCCAAAGATTATTCTCTGTTAGAAGAATAAGGAATTACAAAATGGCACTTGCCAATTAGGGCTCACTACCCGAGCACACTACTCACAAAGGAGGCACACTGCCTACAAGGAGACACACTGTCTACAAAAGAATGTTAAACAATACTTGAACTGATTGGAAGCATCCACATATGCTAGAGTTCAGTTCCGATTAGGCTTAGTACACTGATCTGCTGCACTTCATCTTTCCTCTTCTCTTTATTCTACTTTCCTTTCATATACCGGATCTTTCTTACTGCTTCTGGTCTACTCTGCACTTATTCGCATGTATCATCACACAACAACACCTCTCACAACTAAATCCATTGTGCATATATATCCGCACAAGTAATTTCATCACCTTTCTAGTTGGCACCCAGAATAGTCAATCTTTTCACTAATTCTGATCTGTCGGCTGAATCCTACCACATCAAGTAATGCGGATCAAGCATATACTTGTAGAAATCATTAATCATGTTGGCCAAGTATGATTCATGCCTTCATAGCCTTTAACACCATCAGTAGCCCATCCGGAAGGTAGTCTGATATTCTGTCAGTCAGTTCTTCCTCTGTTCACACTGTCACTCAGGAATCTAGTACTCAACTATTCATATTTTTTTCCTCATCTATCACCAGAGGCTAAATCCTTGGAATATACCACTCAAGGTAGTCCTCTTGACTTCCCCAAATCCACACTGCACCAAGATACTTCTTCTGAGAGATCCAGACCGGTCTGTCGGACCTTGCCACATGCTCTGTTCTTGTTCACCGGACCACAATAATCTTCATTCTGACTTCCGGTAGAGACACACCATGACTTGCAGATATGTGGGATGACCTTTGTTGCCATCAATGACAACAACCATGAATCCATATAGTGTCTTGTGCCAACAATCTCCCCCTTTGGCATTGATGGCAACACTTAGTGAAAATTGACTAAGTGTTTACACTATGCTCCCCCTTGACTGATGCTCTATTTTTATATACATTTTCTGGAGCTCCCCCTTAGTTGGATTCCTTATTTTTCACTGCTCCTCACTCCCCCTTTGACATCAATGGCAAAGGGTAGGGTCTGCATACCAAAATTTTCAAGAATTTTTACTAAACTTGGTTGTATTATTCACAAAAACTGAAGAATGTCTGCAAAGGATGTCTTCAATTGGATGAGTTCTGTAGCCCAACTTTGCTTCATTCTATCCAAAATTGAAATGTGACCACTCAACAAAAATGCAAAAGCTTCTGCCCTCTTAAGATCTGTCGGGTCATTGGTTTGGGCGGTAGTCGTAGCATCACTTATGGCTTCATGCATGGTCTCTAACTTAGGGATAATAATCCTTCTAAGTTCTCCCATCCGGTTAATTATATTCTTCCTTTCCTTTTCAAAGTTCTTTATTGCATTTGTGATTGCAATAGTTTGACATTCTTGATTTACTATGGAGGAAGAGAGAGGATCAAAACTTTGAGACAAACTCAGTAGTTTGTCCTATTCCTCTTTTATTTTCCTTTCAATTTCTACTATTGCTTTTGACCAGGAGATACAAAATTTGTAAATGTCACCGCCATCCTTAAGAGCATTTTCTAAGCTCTTTATTCCAATACTCATATTTCTCCTATCGTTAGAGATTAATCCTAGTACCTCTGAGAATCTCTTATCCAAAAACTCCTTCCGAACCTTTTCTTCAGCTAATTTTTCTAGGGATTCAAAATGTGTACCAACACTGCTGACTAAGGTTTTGAGATTATCGGAAGAGGAGGCTGTGGGATCTTTCTGGACCGATGGCATAATCTTCTCAAGCACTCCGGAAGCAGCTTCTATTAGCTCACAGTCTTCCATATGAGACTTTAGGAGTTTTTCATTTGCCTTAGCATTTGCAAATGAAGCTATCTTCATTGTCTGTACCGGAGAGAGGGAATCAAAATTGAATGGACCTTGTAGAAGCTCCGGTTCGTCAATCTCTATTGTTTCTTTGCTCAGAAATTTTTGGATAGTTTGTGCAGTGTCTCTTGCTGGAGACAGATGTTTCTTCTCTTCTGCAGTCTTGGAGCTATCCTTTGGAGTTTTCTCTCCTTCCACATTCTTACCACTATCAGTTGTGGTTTTCTCTGTTGGAGTCTTCTCTTTCTCTGCACCCTTGGTACTATCAACTTCTTTTTCTTTTACCGCTGCTTCTTTCTCCTGTAATTTCTCTTCTTCTTTGGATCCGGAGACTGTAGGGGAAATCAGAGGAGAAATGTTGGTTTGTTCAGGGCCCATCTCTTCTGTTGCTTTCTCAAAAGTTTCTTCTACAGCACTTGTGGATGAGGGATTAGTACCCAAGTCCTCTACAACAGGAAGATTAAACCTTTTGAAGGCCTTCTGAAGGATCTCTTCTGTATCCATGGCCACCTTGTCAATCTCACCAAGCATGAGTTGATTCATCCTTGCTTTACTCCTGAACTCATCTTTGCAGTCTTTGAATATTATGTTCATTGTCTTGGGATCAATTTGAGGATATAGCTGAATAACTATCTGCTCCCGGATCTCAAGATCTTTTGCCTGGGCATTGTTCTTTCTTATTTCTAACTCCTTTTCTAGGCTTTTAGGAATTAGAGATATAATCTCAATGAAAGCCTTGTTGTAGATGTTCAGATACCTGATTGTAGCTTCCTACAGGATCTTTTGGTCAGCCTCATTATAGTCATCATAGAATTCGGCCATTGGTTGAAGGTTTCCATCCACAGTGACTGATTTGATTACACTGTCTAGAGACAGGGTGGGCTTTTCAACAAATTTCTCTACCAATTCTTCCTTGTCTTGGCCTGTGGAGGGTTTACCGGATCCTTTCTTCTTCTACTTCTTTATTTCTTTTACTCCCTCATCTGATTCAGTTTCCTCTTCATCTCTTTGACTTTCATAAGCCCTTGTGGCTTTTGTCTTGGATCTTTTGCCGGATGCCTAGACTTCCGGTTTTGAGCTTTTGGCTATGGTAGGTGCAGATCTTTTTGATGATCTGGTCTAGGTGGAGGTTTCTACCAGAACACTTTCTTCACTTTTCTTTTCTGCCCTCTTCTTCTCTTTCTCATCCCCTTCCTTCTTCTTCCTGTGAGCATTAAGTGCCTCCATTGAGATCCCAAGGCCTTGTGCTATATGTTCTACTTCTTTTCTAACCTTCCTCTTGATCTCTGGTTCTCTGAGTTCAACATGGATTTTTATACTCAGTTCCTCAAATGTTCTGAACCTTTCTGCCTTTGGATCTTTAGGCTGACTTAGCATGTGTTGAACATGTAGCTCCACAATCTGTTCATCCACTTCATACCCCATGGGCATGATCCACACAGTTCTTGGTTCTACTGCCTCCATTAGGCACTGATCTATTTCTACCATAAAGCATACTGTGTCTTTGTACTTTTCAACAAGAGACTGGGGAATTCTTTCTCTTGCATGCATCATGCTCTGAAAGTTCTTGAAATATCCCCACAGGGCTGTTTTTCTTGCTTTAGCATCCCCAAGTCCATGCAAATAATCTCTAATTTGGATGGCAACTGGTCTGTCATTCTGCCATATCCATCCACTGGATCCGAGAAGCTCATTCATGTAATAAAAGAATAGACAAAGGATTAAACTACCATACTTGAAGGAGTTCTTCTTGTCCTTCTTGATCTTCTGCAGATTTTCCAAAAGTTGGTTTAGAAGAAGCTCACACAAATCATAGTCTGCATTCTCCTTTAGTATTTGATAGGCTGTGTAAATTGCAGTTCTCGGTACTGAATTTTCCCTACTGGAGTGATAGATCTTGTAACCAATTATCATAGATGCAAATTTGACATTCGGTTCAGTGATGTCTTCAATTGTCATAGCTCTCTTGCAAAATTTAGATCTGGTTGCATCACTAACTGTCTGATTTTTGACAGACTTGAGAATAGGTAATCCACCGGATGAGTGCAGACCGGTTACAGCCCTAATTGCATCTTTGGTGATTTTGAAAGGCTTGTTCAACCATAGGAAATTGTCATGCACTCTACTTAGTACGTACCGGACCCATTCATCTTCTTCAAAACAGGGGAAATGAATGCACTGTGCAAAGTGCTTATCCCGGATGGCTTTGTACTGAGGTTTAATCTCAAAGGAATCATCTATCAACTGTTTGTGATAGATATCCATCAATTTTGATTCTCCAAAGTCTTCAAAATTCGCATGTATGTAAACCCTAATGTCCTCCGTATGTAATACACCATGCAGAACACTAGAGAAGGCTCCTAGGGGATCTACCTCCAAAGATTTGTATGGATGTTTCTTGAATGTGGGGCGAGGTCTATCAGAGATCTTAACTATATTCGGAGTAGCCATTTTTCAAAGATTTGTAGTGAGATATTGAAAAACGGAAAATACCTTATGCGCCTTTGGTTATACAGAGTGGTTGGATTGATTTCTGTGTGTAATAACCTCTACAAGTGATCTTCGGTGAACTTGATGAATTTTGTTGCAGAGCTCCACTTTTTGCTTCTTCTTGAGTGTAGAATGAGCAAGTGATTTATGAGAAATCCCTTATATTGCTTCGCAAACCCTAATATCTATTTGCAATAAATGCTCGACCTACATTATTCTGATTTGCCTTATTTGAATGACTTGAAGAACCGGATTAGTCCTGATCTATGAACATCATGCGGATCTTTCAATTATGAATAAATCAAGATGACACATCACAAGGACATCCCAAACACTCTGTCCAATCCACAGAATAAGACAATTCACTTCTGGATCTCTCCAGACCTTTTTGTAATCCTCTGTCATTCCGGAGCATCTCCCAGAACAGGTTCTACTTGATCGATCACAACTTCTTCACATCTTTATGCGGACCTCTGAAATCTTAGCTGGATCATTTTAAGACTCATATCTACAAACCCTTTACTCCGCATCTTGTGCCAAATCCGGCACCACTTGATTGGCCGGGGGAACAGGGTTTTCTTTGTGTCTCCCCCTGAGCCAGAGCTCATCTTTTAATTTTTGGAAGGAATATCAGCACCAGAGTCTGGTGCGGATCCAACCTCTACATTCTCTAAACTTTTCTTCACCCAAATCTTGTTCATTTCATTCCTAACTTCATCTGTATTCATCTTTTCTTTGCCCTTGTCTTGATTCTGATTATATATCGGACCTCTTTTGTCCTGATTCTTGCTTCTGCAGACTTTTGCATTATGACCGGACCTATTACAGATTTGGCAAACAACATTTCTTTGCATATTTGACTGATAACCTCTTGATCTGCATTGATTAGCCATATGACCTACTCTATTGCATGCAAAGCATCTACCATTGAATGATTTGTCCATTTGCATATTTCTACATTCATGAGACTTGTGTCCATACCTTTTACAGTTGAAGCACTGTCCAGAGAAGGTTGAATTAGTCTGATTCATTCTCTTTTTGCACTGATTAGCTTTGTGACCAAAGTGATTGCAGCTTTGGCAGTATCCATTGAAAGATGGATATCTTTGAGCATTGGGTTGTCTTACCGGAGGTCTTCTAGGCCTATTCCTTAGAATTTCTAATCCATAATTCTTCTAACCGGATCCAGAGCTTTCTCCTTTCTCATATCCCAAACCATACTTGTCATCTACTCTCTTTTGACTTCCAAGAAGAACTTCAAGTTGAGCAGAACTTATCTTGAATTTTTCTTTATATTCATTTTCTATTTGAAGATCCCTTTTGAGAGAGATAATTTGATCCTCAAGTTTTTCTTCATTATCTTTAGCATCTTCAAGATCAGATTCAAGATGTCTGATAATCCTATCCATCTGGTGGCAATCTTCTAATTTCTCCTTGAGAGATTGTCTTAGATTGTCTTCAGTTTTTCTTTTCTCTTCAATCTCTTGAGTAAACTTTATAACTCCTGATTCCATTTCATGTCTTACCATAATGACTTCTTTTGATAACTTTTCACATAACTTAGTTTTCTCAGTTAACTCTTCATTTGCATTAATTTCTTCACTTTGTCTTGCCAATTGCTGGAGTAGCTCCTTTCTCTTTTTCATAGAGAGACTTAATTTGTCTTTTAGTTCTCTCATGAATTCATCAGCCTGTTTGAGTCTTTCCTTTAATTCATTGACTTCAGAGTTTGACTGTTCAAGATCCTCAAGGGTAGTCTTGAGTTGCTCCCTTAAACCATATGCATCCATTTTAGCTCCCAGATCTTCCTCAAGCTGTTAGGCTCTTATTAGAAGGAACTTAGCTCTGATACCAATTGTTGATAACTGAGAGGGGGGGTGAATCAGTTATCCTAATTATTTCTTCTTTTGAACTTTCTTATTAATCAATGCAACATTAATTCAAACAAGCAAACATAACCATGAAATGAAAAACACATGACACAGTATTTTTGACATGGAAACCCTATTAAGGGAGAAAACCATGAGGTGATTAACCCAAAGATTATTCTCTGTTAGAATAATAAGGAATTACAAAATGGCACTTGCCAATTAGGGCTCACTGCCCGAGCACACTGCTCACAAAGGAGGCACACTACCTACAAGGAGACACACTGTCTACCAAAGAATGTTAAACAATACTTGAACTGATTGGAAGCATCCACATATGCTAGAGTTTAGTTCCAGTTAGGCTCAGTACACTAATCTGCTGCACTTCATCTTTCCTCTTCTCTTTATTCTACTTTCCTTTCACATACCAGATCTTTCTTACTGCTTCTGGTCTACTCTGCACTTATTCGCATGTATCATCACACAACAACACCTCTCACAACTAAATCCATTGTGCATATATATCCGCACAAGTAATTTCATCACCTTTCTAGTCAACACCTGGAATAGTCAATCTTTTCACTAATTCTAATCTGTCAGCTGAATCCTACCACATCAAGTAATGCGGATCAAGCATATACTTGTAGAAATCATTAATCATGTCGGCCAAGTATGATTCATGCCTTCATAGCCTTTAACACCATCAGTAGCCCATCCGGAAGGTAGTCTGATATTCTGTCAGTCAGTTCTTCCTCTGTTCACACTGTCACTCAGGAATCTGGTACTTAACTATTCATATCTTTTTCCTCATCTATCACTGGAGGCTAAATCCTTGGAATATACCACTCAAGGTAGTCCTCTTGACTTCCCCAAATCTGCACTGCACCAAGATACTTCTTCTGAGAGATTCGGACCAGTCTGTTGGACCTTGCCACATGCTCTGTTCTTGTTTACCGGACCACAATAATCTTCATTCTAACTTCCGGTAGAGACACACCATGACTTGCGGATATGTGGGATGACCTTTGTTGCCATCAATGACAACAACCATGAATCCATATAGTGTCTTGTGCCAACAGATATATTGTTTGGTCAATAAATATAAGTGGTTGAATGATTGGTCCTGACCTATATGAAGACTATTTTATGTTTGTTTAGGTCTATATTGTTGTTTGTGCACAAGATCAAGATGATAAGGTATAACATTTGTATACACATTTCATGCTTGGCTTGTCGACCTGATTGTGAGATGAATCTTGTTGCGGATATATATACTCAATGGATTTTGGTGTTGGAGTGATGGATAAGTGTGAAGAATGTGCAAATAAAATGTATGTGCAATCTAAGACAGTTTTGTGATCAGAAAAGGATAGTAAAAGCAGAAAGGCAAAGCATATGTGAAGTAGAGCAGAAAAGCAGGGCAGACATTATGAAGACATTTGAGTCTGTATACTGAGCTATTAATGGAACTGCATTTCAGCATTCTGTAGATGCATTTGGAGCAATCATCTCTTGGCAATGAACCAATCCTTCTTCTATCTTCTCTTCTATTTGGCAGTGAGCCTATTGTAGTGAGCACTTCTTTTAGACAGTGAGTCCTTGGGCAGTGAGCCTTCTTGTAATTTGGTATTGTTATCATAATATATTGTGAGCTAACACTCACGGTGATTTTTCCCTTTCTGTGTTTTCCACCTAAAAATCCTGGTGTCTATGTGTTATGTCTTTATGGTTGTTGTTCTTATGTTTATTCTTCTTTCATGTTAGTAAATTTGGTAATTGGATTAATGGACATGTAAAGAAGTGGTTTTATGGAATATTGATTCACCCCCCCTCTCAGTATTCCTTGTATTCAACATGTCTTTGTTCTTCTAGTTCAGTCAATTTAGCCATTCTGACAGAGCTTGCATCTTCTCCTTCTAATTCCAAATGATGAGCCAATGCTAATGCAGGAAGCTCTAAGAATATAGGAAATCTAGCCTCTCTTCCATACACAAGAATAAAAGGAGAGTTCCCAATAGCTCTCTTGTATGTGATCCTATTAGCCCAAAGGGCTACTTTGATTTTATTGTGTCGTTGCCTCTAGTTTGTCTCCATGGTCCTCTTCAAAATCCTGATCAGGTTCTTGTTGGTGGATTCAGCCAACCCATTACCTTGGGGATAATAGTTGGATGAAGTCTTCAAGAACACATTGTATTTAAGAGCCCAATCAGCAATCTTAAAACCAGTGAATGCTTTTGTATTATCAAAAATAATAGTATGAGGAGCTCCAAACCTTGTCATGATTTCCTCCAATAAATCCATGATAGATGACTCAGTGGCCTCTTTAAGTGGGACTTCTTCAACCCACCTAGTGAAGTAGTCTGTTGCAGTCAAAACCCATTTGTGACTAGCACTGGATGTGGGATTGATCATGCCAATGAAATCCAATTCTCACTATGAGAAGGGTTGATCAACCTGAATAGGGTGGAGTGGAAGTGTTGCCAATCTTTTCTTTCCTGCAAAGAGTGCACACTCTTTGCACTTTCTTATCCACACATGGGCATCATTGAATAATGTGGGCCAAAAGTAACTTGCCCTCATTATTTTCATTCACGTAGCTCTAGCAAAGAAATGGCCACCAGCTAGGCCAGTATGAAACTCACTGAGTAGTCTATCAATTTGATCCTCTTCTCTGCATCTCAGTAAGACTCCATCCAATTTTCTATTGAAGAGAACACCATCCACCAAGGCATAATGGATAGACTGTAGACTGAAATGCCTTCTTTTGGTTTTGTCCAATCCATAGGGATACTCACCAGTGGATAGGAACTTAGTCATATCTCTTATCCAAGAACTCACATCTGATGGCTCAACTGTAGGTTCTTCGTCATTCAAAACGTAAGATGAACTCACTTCATCTATAGAAGTCTAAGCTAGCTATTCACACAACCCTTTGCCTCTAATCAACTTAGTGGCCTTGATGATCACATCATACTCTGGGATCTTAGTAACCCAGTTAGCTCTCTTTTCACTAATCTCAATCCCTATTATATAATCTCTCACACTAGGATGAGAGACTAGAACCTTAATATGATTATTTTCCAACATATATCTAAAAATTTTTAAATCTCTAACAATGGAAAATACATGTTTATCCATGGGGTTTTATCTGACTGCATAGTCCTTCAAGGTCTAACTAAAGAAGGCCAGGGGTTGCTCCATTCCTTGTTCATTATGTTGCATCAAAACAACAACAATATTGTTCTCTCCTCCATGTGCATAAAGGACAAAGTCCTCATAATTTGGCTTCATGAGGGTAGGTACCTGGGCAATCTCTTCCTTGATCTTCTCAAAACCATCCTTCCCTTCCTTTGTCCATCTGAAGATTGTATCTTTCTTGAGCATAAGGGTTAGAGGCTTTATCAAGCCAGAACAGTTAGGAATGAACTTCCTAACAAAACTGATCTACCCTAAAAATGATAATAAGGCTTTTTTGTAAGTGGGAAGAGGAAGAGAAAGGAGAACATATGTCCTTTAAAGGTCTATGGAGATCCCATCCTCAAACACTATATGGCCTAGAAGTTTACCTTGGGCAATAGAAAAAATACATTTCCTAGGGTTCAGAGATACCCCAAACTTTCTCCAGATGCTCCATATGATTTTCTCCCTTCTTGGAGAAGACAGTAATGTCATCTAGATAAATCAGGATGAACCTATTTATAAATCCTTTGAAGGCAATATCCATTGCCCTCTAAAATGTGGCACCAGCATTAGACAGACCAAATAGAATTTTTGCATATGCCATGGTTCCCCATTTGGTTGTAAATGTTGTCTTAAATCTATCCTCCTCTCTGACAAAGATCTGATTATGGCTAGAAAAGCCATCTAATAATGAAAACCTCTATGCTCCTACAACAGTTTGCAAAATTTGATCCATAGAGGGCAGAGGGTAATGATCCTTCAAAGAGGCCTGATTCAAGTCCCTGAAGTTGACATAGAGCCTTATTTCTCTATTTTTCTTTCTCACGAGCACTAGATTAGCTACCCAAGTGGAATAATTGATGGGGAAGATGATCCTTGCATGTATGAGCTTGGCAAGATCTTTTCTCGTGAGTGGCTCAATCTTAGGGTTTATGGGTCATTGCCTTTGGCAGACTAGCTTGCAATTTGGATCCAGATCAATGGAGTGTTGGGCAACATCTAGGTTAAAGCCTTTCAAATCTTCATATGTCCATTCCAGTATGTCACTATATTTCTGGGCAAGCTTTATGAATTCATGTCGTTCAGCATCACCACATACCTTTCCCAGCAATAAGTCTTTGCCTTGGGCGACAATAACCTTCTGGTAATCCTCTTTTTGGAATGTCATATTCTTTCTCTCACCCCTGAACTCATCATCTAGGCTGAAAATAACATCAAGAGTAACTAAACCCTTGGGCAGCTTGTTGGTTTTGAACTGGATAATCTGTTCACCATAGCTCTCCTACAACCTAGGCTATGCCATGGAAGAAAACTCTGCTTCATTTTGAATGAAGCTTGCAATCTTCTCATTGTTGTCAAAGACTTGGCAATGAGTATCATTATTAGGAATAGAGGGCCTGATTACTATTTTCACATGTTGATCATGACCATGAAACAAATCTGTAGGTGGAGAAAATTGAGCCCCCACCATTTCTAATTGATCAACCTCTAAATTTAGTTGCCTTGGTATTACCTATAAGTTGAGAGCATCAAAACTCTCAAGGAGGTCCCAAACTCTATGTCTATAAGCTCTTAGGAGCTGATTTTTTGTTGTACACCTCTCTCTGACTTTGTGGACCACCAACTCAGTGTCCCCAAAAATCTTTAGATCCTTGATATTTTTCTTCTTAGCAATTAGCAAACCATGAACTAATGCCTCATACTCTGCTACATTATTTGTATAAGAAAAATGTAGCCTATGAGAAAAATGCAACTTCTTACCAGTTGGAGAGACTAGTAAAACACCTGCACCAACTCTATTTCTACTCTTTACACCATCAAAAAACATCCTCCATGGACCATTGGAGTCATCATCTGGCTTAAGTGCAGAAGGGACTAAAGAATCCCCTTCATGGATCATGTAGTTTCCCAAGTTAGTTGTCTTAGTGGTATCATACGGATCAAAATTACAATGATCCCCTTTCCCACTCATCAAGAAACAAATCAGGGATAGAAGAGGTGAAGATTTTGCCTCAATAGACTCTGATTCATGCATTTCCTCACCCTAAATCATAACATGTGGGTTCACCAGGCTATGGTCATAGTTCTCCACATGATAATTTGAAATTGGTTCAGCCTTGATGGTGAACCTTGTACCATATCTAGTCCTCAAAAGCATATGAGACCAATTAGAAGAAAGGTAGCCACCTACCTTGGTTGTGAAGTCTCTTGACAAACAAATGGCAAAGAATGGAGGTAGATCAATGACTGAAATGTCTTATTTGAAAGTCAGGTTTGGACATGAATGTAGAGTCAAATCCAGTCCCTTGATCACTCCCATAGTGTTTACAGAGGTGCCATCCAATTGTAATACTCCTGATGAAATAGGGGTATATTTGATGCCTAATGCATTTGTTATCTTCTTGGGTATAACCGAAACACTAGCCCCTGAATCAATCATATAGTTGTGCACTAAAAATTTTCCAATGATCAAAGACAAGTAGAAAGGAGATGGTTTCTTAGTTGCACCTACTTGTTCTTCTCTTGGTTGCACAAGACTAATCGGGCTCTTTTCTTTCTATTTTGCTAATGAGTTTGTTGTTGCTGATTAAGCTGATGGGAAGTGCCTCAAGGCTTCTTGTAACAAATCCCTCTAAGAAGGATTGACATTACTTCACACATTGATACATTGATATTTGTATTCTTCAATTGTTCCACAATATTTAGTGGAACAGTGGTTGCCTTATACATTGAGGGAACCCATGTTCCCTTTTTTGACTGTTTAGGCACTTTTGAGCTTGATGGAATCTCTTTTGTAGAGCAAATTTGCTACTCTGAATTGGAATTGTGGCACTGGCTACTTTTGCCTTTGGAATAGGCTCTTTTTGTAATATAGTAAGCATAGGGCTAGCTACCAACTACCTCTTTTTTGACCTAATGTTGTCTAAAATTAGCATAACAACACTGTCCATGGGCTGATTGACAACACAAAAGTCTTCGGATGTCCATAGCATCAGAGGTAGCCTCATTTAATACCTCAGGGTTGTTATTGACTACATCTGATAATGATGTATGTTGGGTATGAAAGTTCTACACCATTAAAGCTCTTTCTTGTGCTCCAAAAGCACAAGTGAGTTGATTATGAGGTTGGTTGCAGGGGTAGCACCATTCTGCCTCCTGAGCAAGATTATTTTGAGTAGGGACTAAAGCCCTAACTGGATTCACAGCTAGTATCTGTTGGATAAGTTGGATTGTTTGTAAAGGCTGAGCAGGGTTAGGGTTTTGGTATCTATTTTGTTGGTAACCCTAATTCTAGTTCTAATTTCTATTAGGATTGTAACCTTGATTCCAACTTTGGTTAGATGACTACCCCTTATTATAATTCTAATGGGTTTTGGGGGCATTTTGAATAGCTATATTATTCACCTTGTTGGTCAGATTAGACATTAGGATTTTAAGATCACTCTCTTCTTAAGAAAGAGAGGATGTTGAAGCTTTAGGCTCAGGGATGGGAGAAAAAATGGGCTACTGGGATGATGAAGGCAACTCTGGAAAAAGGGGTACAGGTGGTCTGGGAGCAATTTTTCCAGCCTGAATTAGGCAATTTTTAGCTTTTAGAGTTGTCTCATAACCAGTTGGTAAGGTTTCAGCACCCATAGATAGCATCATTGCTGTACTATCATAATTTAAAGCTCTTAAAAAGTACAAGAAAGCACCTTGAGGAGATGGCATGAGGGTAGCTGGAATCCTTTCCCATGTCCTCTAGAATCTGAAGTTAAAGTCTGCTAGCATCTCACTTGGGGTTCTCTTGATTGCTGTCAATTGCTCCAGCAATGAAACATTATCTGCCCTTTCTCTAAACTGTTTGTAGAGGGCCTGACCTAGCTCATCCCAGTCATGTATTGAAGCATGGGTCAAGCTCATAAACCATTGAAGAGCTCTCCAAATGAAAGATGAGACCAAGAGTCTAATTGCAATGTCCTCATGTTGGATATGATGGACTGAGCATATGCTGGATATGTGTTTGATCTGCTCAGCAGATGTTATAGAACCATCACCCGTAAAGGGTGTAACACTCTATAGGGCTACAACTAGTATGTCATCATATGCAGACAAATCTAAAGGATTGGCTCCATTAAAGGTCACAAAAGGCAAATTCCTTGCCATGGTGGGGATATGCAAATTATAAATAGGAATATGCAAGCCTCTACTTGTGAGTTGAGACCTAATAGAAGGAGGTGTATATTGAGCTCTTAGATGGGGTAAAATAGGGCTTCTATTCTTTCTCACAGGAGACCTAGATAACCTAGATCTTCTCATAGAAGCAGCAGCAAATAATTTTGTAAATTGAAAATTACCTCTTGAAGATGTCCTAGTTTACACAGGCATAAAAGATGGCACTGATCAGAGTCAAAATCTAGTAGAGTCACCAGGTGCATGAAGAGTCTGCCAAGGTGTAGAGTACTAAGAAGAACACTAGATTCTCGGCTTAATTCTTTGATTTAGATTGTTTATTTTTCCATTAGGCATGCCAAAAATTGTTGTCACATAGATTTGCACCTAGTGTTGAAGGATTTTAGGGCTCCAACAATATAGTGAAACATTGAGATGATCTCTAGGTGTGGGACCATGCAAGGAGCTCAAATCTCTAGAGAGAGGCTAGTTTCATTGTTGAATAAGAGATTCATCTATCCTAATACTAAACCTAATCTATCCACCGTTGAGGAAAAGAGGAAGAGGGAGAAAAACTTAAATTAATGCAGGCGATACACCAGGTTTGAATATAAAACTCTCACAGAACTAAATATGCACAAAACAATCAGGTATAGCTAATAAATTTACATAGATCCAGCAGATTCTAATAGAGGTAAAAAAGTATTGAGAGGAACTAATCATTCACAAACAAACTATTCTTATATTACACAGAGCTAAAAACCAACATAAAAAGGTAAAACAACCATCATGCATTCAATTAAGAAGGCAAGGTTACAGCATAGGAGAGTTCTATTTGAATACAGAATGAAAAAAAATCCAACCCTCAATACATCTTACAAGTATGCATATATATCATTTGATTACCGTTGACCTAAGTCATCTGTTACAATTAATTCACCCCCATGGGTTGTCAAAAAATATCTCTGCTAGAAGGGATGTCTACCTGTGAGATATAATTGCATAAAATATCTAAATCATGGAGCAGTTGGAAGATATTTTATCTTCTTCAATGTGAATAGTTGATTCATCAACGTGCAACAATTAATGCAAAAATATCTTAAATTGGGCAGCTGAGCAGATATTTCGCCTTAATGGTAGATGAGGAGGACAAATGAATCCTTCCAAAGTCCTTGCGTACAAAGCTTTTACAACACTTCAAATATCCGCATCCAGATATTTGAAGCCTCTTACAATTCATTACAACTCTGCGTCTTTCTTTGATTTCTAGATTTTCTGATTAATTCAGCCTCTATCATGCCTTGTCAGCCATATTTGCATATCTGGATGTGCATCCAGATCAAAACTTCAAAGTGTGGATATCCCCCATAAGGCCTGCCAAATGATAGAAGATGAATTTCTAAGCAGGTTCATCTTTTGGATCATGTGGAAATTCCATGAAATGCAAAAGATATTCAAGGTCAAAGTTGTGGTCAACGGTCATATGGATATCCATGTTCATACTTAAGCTCCTCATGTTTGCAAATATCTAGATATCCTGACTAAAAACCTTAAGAAATACTAAGTAAAGGGATAAATATGAGTCTCAGTATCCTGACATCCGGATGTCCACCCATCAAATTTACCCTGCTAGTATAGCAAATATCCCTATGTTAAAATGTCCTGAAGATGTCACCTCCTTTAAAGTGATCCTTGGTCATGAGAAAACTAATAGCATCAACATATTAGGAAGTTCAAGACATAAGACTAGTCAAATATCCTGTGCCAAAATGTCCTGATGATGTCATCATCTTTGAGCGCTTCTTTGGAAAGGGATCTGGATGACGTCATCAAGATGTGCATATTGAAAGATTCGGACACTTGGAAAAGATCTAGATATTAGCTAAGGTCTGGATATCCAAAAATATTTGGATATTAGCTAAGGTCCGGATATTAACTAAGATCCAGATATTGGAAAAGATCCAAATATCTAGACAATAAATGTCCTTGCCAAAAACCAAGTATAAAGATAGAAATTTTCGTGAAGGTAAACCTTGAAGATTTTAGGTTTCTGGGTTTTTTTGGGTGTTTTGCAAGGATTCTCTAGATGGATTTTCAAGGATTTTTACATGGTAGAACACTAGAATTTGAAGGTCTTAGGCCTATAGAGATATTTTTCAAAAGGATTTCAAGGAGATTTTGAAGGTGGACTATTTAACTCTGGGAAGAGGAAAATAGGTCAACGTATACCTCAACATATTCATGAACTAAATCAGCAAAAATACTCAAAACATCTCTTTGAAACATTGTTGGGGCATTACATAAACCAAATGGTAAAACATTATAAACAAATGTCCCCCAAGGATAGGTGAACGTGGTTTTATCTTGATCTTCAAGTGTTATCTGAATCTGGTTGTATCCGCTGAAACCATCCAAAAAGGAAAAGAACTTTTTACATGTAAGAGTATCAAGCACTTGATTAATAAATGGCAATGGAAAAAGATCTTTCTTAGTAGCTTTATTTAGAGCCCTATAGTCAACATAGATATTGTTGGTGTGAACAGGGTTATCACCTAACCAGTTTACCCTAGTGTGGATAATTCATCTTATTTAACTATTTACTAGTTAAATAATATTCACACATCACACATCATTCACACATATTAAGTTGACTTAGTGAGTCTACTAGTTGTGTCTAGTTGAGTCTAGTTGTGTGTTGAGTTGTTGATAGCTGGAGTGAGTTGTCTTATCGTCCACATGTGCAATTAGTTATCATCCTCTAATTGGCACATGTTGTAGGAATATTTCCACTTTCCACTCCACCTTCCTCTCCACCTTCTAGCTCTCACCTTGCCTTTATAAGCAAGGCTCTCTTCATGTATTATGTAATCCAAATATCATCTTTCTTTTGCATTCAATGATAGAATAGCATCATTCTTTCATTTGATCTCTCTTGTGCTTTCATGAAGTCCTAGATCCTGGGTGGCTCCAATCATAGCCAACTCTAACAGATATGCCATTTACCATTCTTCTTAGGAACTACAACTAATGGTGAAACCCATTAACTGTCTGAAATTGGGTAAATGAAACATTAAGTAACTTTTGTAGCTCTTCTTTTACAATCTCACATAAGATGGGGTTCAATCTACAATGTGGGTGTCTCACTGGACAACTTTCTTCTTCCATATAAATGTGGTGAGTACAAATGGCAGGATGTATACCACGCATATCTTGATACTTCCATGCAAATGTGGCTTTATGAGTTCTTAACATAGAAATTAGATCATCTATCTATGTTGTGGTTAATTGCAGATTAATATTAAGTGTTTTTCTTGGCAAAACTTCTATAGCCTATGACTTAGCAAGTGTAGGTAAATCTATAGCTATTGATCGTGATGTGGATGGCATAAATGGATGATTTGGATGGATGTTTCATTGAATAAAAATGAACTATATAGACAATCATGTGGTAACAAATGATGTAGTGTCATAAAATGTTGTATGGATTGTGAATCACCAATTAAAGGAAAATTTCTAAAAGGGCAATTATCATCTACACAAGAATGAAAAAGTAACCTTTCTAATACATCACTTGAAGAATACTTGTTTTGGAAGAAATTAGCAATTATGGTATCTTTTGTAGGTTCTTGTAAGCTAAGACTCTGGTCAATGGTTAGAACCGAAAATGGTTCTTCAATGTCACTATCAACCCAAAATGGATCATCTATTTCCAATAAAACCATATTACTTGAATGACAGTTGATGAAGGCATCTACAATTGCTAACCAAGGTCTTCCCAAGATCAAAGGGTATCCCCCCAGCTTTATTTTAGGCTGTAAAACCATAAAGTCAGTTGGGTACTCCCATGAATCAATAGAAATTATGACATCTTCTATTATACCTTTAGGTTTTACTAAAGAATGATCAGCCATCTGAAGAACTGCGGGTGTAGGCCTCAGTCCTTGAAGGCATAACTTTTCTTTAGTTTCACTAGTCATAACATTTATAGTAGCACACAAATCGATAAGTGTATTTGGAATAGAAACTTGACCAATACATACCTGTATCATTGGACTCCCTAGATTGGAATACTTAGGAATTGAAATATTACCTAGCATAATATCTACAAGTTGTCCAATGACTTGTACAGTCTTTGGATCTTGTTTATTTTTCTATTTTTGTGTACACAATTCCCGAACTATTTTGGTATAGATAGGAATATCCTTGATTGCATGTAACAAGGGAATTTTGACACATACATTTGGTAATTCATTAAAAAGATCAAATTTAATTATAAACTTCCTTTTGAACAGGTTGCGAATGAAATTGATCTCGCTATGGAGGTGCTGTTAGTTGTGCCAGAGTTCTATCATTACTAGGTTGAGTTTCTTCCAATTCCTCTTGTGATTCATCAAGTTTATTAATTACATGTGGCTTAGGTCCTCGAAGAGTCTTTCCTGACCTAAGTTGAAGATCATTGATATCTAATGTGTTGACAGGCTAAGTTGGAAATCCATCCACCTCATTATTATAAACTAGTTGAGCCACCTTATTATTTGGATTGGGTGTTGGTTGTGCAGGCATTGGTGTAGCCCGTGGTGGTTGGGATGGATTAGATGGTGGATTATTGGATGTAGATGGTATAGGTGGTAGAAGTTGTTGTTGCGATTGTTGATATGGAGCAATAGTGGGTAGTATGGGATATGATGGATATTGTGGATAAAGTGGTGGTGTTGCCCTCCATGGTTGTTGACATGGTTGTGGAGAGGCCTGTTGTTGTGGGTATTGATTTGGGCACAAAAGATAGGATGGAGGTTGTTGCCAACCTCTGTACTACCCAGGTTAAGTATGATATTGAAAAGGAGCAGGCTAACCACTTGGTTGTCCCATAGAATTATAGGGTGCATTATAGTTATTAATCATGCTTGGTGGCATAGCCCTTGGCTACCATGGTCTCCTTTGAGCCATGTAATAGACAAGTTCTTCAAGATATTCTACTTCTACCATATCCACAGGTAATGGTCACAAGGACGTGTTTTTACTAACATCTTCTAAGGATGAGATCTTTGTCCTATTATAAGGGCATTCTTCACTAGTATGTTTCTTGCAACATGTGGGACAAAAGATGGCTAGGGATTTTTCAGCTGCTTCTTGCTTTTTACATGTATACAAAGTGTCTATTTATTTACCCATATGATTTAAAAGATCAATTTTTAGGTCATCAAGTAGAATACCTAAAACTCATTTGGTAATACTAGATGTGCCACCTTGAGAAACTTGTCTTCCAGAATAGTCTCGTACTGACCGATGAAATCTCAAGTAATTCCTACAAATTTCACAAATCTCATCAAAGGATAATTTAGAAATATCTCCTGCACATATAAGATTCAAAGTATCAATGCAATCATCAATAATTCCTCTTAAGAAAAGCATTTTGACAGTTTTAGGTAATAATCTTGTTTGTCATGATCTTTGAAGACTGAACAAAAATCATTCAAGAAAATCCTTGAGTGTTTCATCTTCTCATTGAGACATCCTGAAGATCTCATCCCAAACTTATTTTGTCTTCCAATAATCCTAATACTTTGTCAAAAATCGTTCCTTCATGTTATCCCACATGTGAATTGTATGTCATCCGAATCCCATGAACCATCATAATGTAGCATCTTTTAGTGTAGCTGAAAATAACTTGAGTTTTTGCACATCACTCTAATAATCATAACTATGACACAACACATCAAATTCAAATAACATGTCAGGAACATCAACAGAGATACCTCTAAAAATTGGTAAGGCTGAGTGAGGTATATTTTTCATAGGTGCCTCTTCATCAGGACTCACAATGGGAAACTCAAAAGTTATTGGTTCATTATTGACTAAAGCTCATTCATTATTAATTCGAATACCTTCATGATTATATTTATCACCCATGTTGTCTGATGACCATGGTGCCCAATGGACAAGATGAAGAACGTGGTAGATATTTCCTTGGTATTTCCTTTCCACCACTTCTCAATGCATATGAAGCTTTGAATTGTTCAACAACATCAGGAGCAATAGGACTAAGAGGTCTTCTTATTGGTGCTACTGGTGACTCAGGCTTATTTAAATTTTCTGATGTAGGAAGGATAGTCGAGGATGAGCCAACATCTACTTCAGTTTGTTCACTTGAAGTTTGTGGTTGACTTAATAACACACCTCTCTAAGTCAAGTTCAGCTTGCTTCTTTTTCACTTGTTTTTTATAGGTTGTGGCTTAATCACACATGTAGGATTCTTTTGTTTTGATCTACTACTCATAGCCAATCATTTTACAAATCTACCTTTATCATCTCTAGCTCGACTCATGCATCTATATGTTCTAAACAATGCAAACCAAGGTTAATTGCCTAGGCAAGGTCGACAATTGCGTGGACTTTCACCTTGATGCACTGGTCCTAACTCAACTCACTATATTTTTAGGCCTTTAACACCTTTTCCCGACATTGGTGCCAAAACATTGGGACAAGACTATGGATTAGAATTGGGGCAAAACTATCCTTGTAATTGGATTAAGTCAATATTTGGGAATTATACATTGACTTCCTCAGTTTGTTCCTTAATGTCAATTCGAGGATCGTAAGCTCATGGAAGATGTTTGGGCTATATACCTAAGGGCTGAAGATAATGAGCTAAGTGAGAATGATATGCAGCTGAATATGTAGAATGGCTAAAAATAGAAATCTGATTTAATAACTATGTTTCTACTCTGTGACAGGAACTGTGCAAGGAAGTGTGACAGGAAGTGTGATAGAAACTATCGCAGAGTATAAAATAATAGTAGCAAATCTTTATCTAAATTCAAAATAACCTCACTTTCACACTTTGATTAACAAACCATTGTTGATAGATATTAAGACTAACATAGAATGAGAATCAATTTTTAACTAGATCACAAATACTCATAAAATAATTACACACACAGAATGGGAAATGCTACAGAAAAGAAATCACACATTACCAAAGAAAATAAACTAACAAAATCACCTAGTGACCCAAGCAGTGGGCCCTTGCTCCCTGGTTAACCTGGTGATAAAATGGAAATATTTGTTCTACGCCGAGCTAACCATACACGGACAAAATACCATTTGAATTAAAGTGGAGCAGAAGTTCATTCGTATATTAATCACTATATGTTCTAGTCTAGATACACACACATATATATACTAATTGCTATGCTAAAAATTGATATAGTTTGGGTTTGTTTTGGCCTACCTCCAACAAACCAAATTATTTGACAGAAATAGACTATCGGTCGCTTGCCACAATTACATTTAACATTCCAAAAGTATTTCTAGACAAAATGACTCATCAATCATTATACTTTTAAGAGCTCCATTCTCCATCGATTATCCACCCTCCACATACTCAACAGCTGCAACCACTCCTTTATTTATTCCCTGTCATTTTAATCATGGAACAATTAGCATCATTACAGACTTTGGTATCTTTTAGTAGTTTTAATCTTCTTCTACAATTCATCAAATATCTATATTTCCTATGACAAATGTGACAGGAGGGTAGGAGATGTTGAAGGCACAAGATAACTAAGAGGGGGGTGAATCAGTTGTATCAAAAACTTCAAACCCTCATAAACATAATCACATCCACATTAGTTCACTTAAACCCTTAATTTTTTATGAATTTTAAACATGAAAAGTAGATAATAGAAACATAAACACATCAACACCATGCACAAGAGAACACCAGATTTTTATGTGGAAAACCCTAAAAGGGAAAAACCACAATGAGGATTAGCACACAATATAATGTAGTAACAATACTGAATTACAAAGGCTCACTGCCATAGAGAGAATACTCACTACAGGGGACTCACTGTCCAAGTAGACTCACTACCCACTTAGAAAGAAAGAAAGAAGAAAAGAATGGCTCACTGCTAGACTTTGAACTGATATAGTTGCATCTAACCTATGCATGGAGTTTAGTTACAATGAATCTCATTATACACCACAGCACATACAACACCTTCGCAGCATCACTGAAAATTGTAGACACCTTCTACTCACTACATCTGGTAGCCTAACACATTAAATCCCTCGTTGCCCTAATCAAATTCACATCACAACATCATATCCCTCATTCACCCACACACACACAAACTCTTGACACTTATTTATACCATCATTACCCTTGAAACAATCTTCAAGGTCGGCAGCACAATCTTCAATCCTTGAAATAATCTCCAAGGTCAGGAAACACACAATGTTTGAATTAGGTCTGGACCTAAACATTCCATGGCACAAGGGAATGAAGTAAAACCACTCTATTTCTTATCTCAGACCCAAATCTATCCAGGCATGCTACACAACACTCACATAATCACCAAATCAACTCCACAAACATTGAAGGTCGGTCAAACAGTGTAAACATAAGGAATTTTTTATCACATGCTTCCACAATCACAACCATAACTTGTGGACCATACACATGGCTTTAACACAATCTAGAAGCACCCAAGAACATCTTGAAGTTACTTGGAAACCAACAAATTCAGCCACAACAACTTTCACCTAAACACAACTTTCACCTTAACACAACTTTCACCTGAAAACAACAACACTGTCGAACTCTGCCACATAATAAATTTTTTTCTGAAGCACCAAATCACCAACCTTTTGGATGGAAGATAGGTAAGATCCTTATGAACACATATCTAGAACCATAGCACCTAAAGCCCTTTTGTGGAGGAATCCGGAACAAAATACTTTCTCCCAGACGCCTCTGCAAAACTCAGAAACATTATCAAATACTGTTCTCACACTGGTGAACATAACTTTCATTGTACAGCAATCCAGAGCACCAAATTATGGATTTAGCATCTTCAAACACTTCTCAACAACATAGCCAAACCGTACACTCATATCTCCACCATAGAAGAAATGCAGAGCAAAAACTCAAACAGTATTCTGTAATCCAGAAGACTCCTTCAACACACTATTTCCAATATTAATCAAATTTTCTCAAAAGCACTTGGAAACTCTATATCAGAAGCATATCCTTAACATCTTTAGAACTTCAACACAGCAACCAAACCACCTTTAGCAAGACAACTTAATGAAACAACAACTTCATCAGAAGTCACAGTTGACACTAATGACATCAAAAGCATGTTGACATCAATGACAACACCAATTAGCACATACTTGCAACAGGAGAAATGAGGGTAAAAAGGTAAATAGAGGGTAAAAGCAATAAGACTTCCCCATCCTCATCAAATGTCACTCAATAAAAAATAATAGAAAAATAAAAATTAATTAAATAAAAAAAATGATAGAAATGATTCTTTTAAAAATATGAAAAAATTAAAGTTTGAATCTACATAGAAAATTCCACAACACATTCGTTTATATCATCCTTAAAGTCTTGACCATTTGCTCCTTATAACTGACATAATTTGAAAAATGTTGAAAATGTTGATTTTGAGTGTCCCACTTTGGCCAAAAAAGTGGGACACACTATTATCTGTCGCCCTCTACTCAAACAAGGGTTAAACAAAACTAGGGAGCTCACACCTCAACCATAAATATAGCTCTAATACCACTTTTTAGGAAATTACCAGGTTGATCAAACTATTTTCTACATAACCCTATGAGATAAAATGATGCATACAAGCTTACAGAATAACCATAATGCAAATATCAAAAGATATATCACAAGATAACACAATATATATCATGGTAAAACCCTCAAGTGTAAAAAACCTAGCCTCCAAAAGTATCTACACTCAATGTATTATTTAGCAATAAAACATTACAATAAACTTACAGAGTCTTATGAATACTTTTGAAACATCAAGCTCCTTCAATGTATCCTCCATGTGTCCAAGCATGTAACCACACATCCCATGGCATGATTCAAATATGCACTCACAAGAGAAAATTAATACGATGATAGCCCACTCAACCAGTCAACCCAAATCACTAACCATATGCTTGCTTTTATAGACTCAAGCTCACACAAATACAACTTGTGGTATTGGGAAAACCATGTGTCTCAAAACCATGAGCATAAAACCATTGACCCTTCACTTAATTCTTGATACTAAGTTTTCACTTTATGCACTAGTAGAAAAACAGAAATAAATGACTAAAAAAACTACCAAAAATTGGTCATGTGACCAGTAGTTTGGTCACGTGACCATTGGTAGTTTATTGCCAGTCATTTATCTTATGAGCAAATTTATGACTAAACAAATTTTAGTCATCAATTTGGTAGTAGATTTAGTCATTAATTTGGTAGTATATTTAGTCATCAATTTGGTAGTATATTTAGTCATCAATTTAGTAGTATATTTGGTAATTTGGTAGTATATTTAGTCATTGATTGTTGTTAATTGGTCATTTATTTAGTTATTGTAATCATTAATTTGGTAGTATATTTAGTCATCAATTTAGTAGTATATTTGGTAATTTGGTAGTATATTTAGTCATCAATTTGGTAATATATTTAGTAATTAATTTAGTCATTGATTGTTGTTAACTGGTCATTTATTTAGTCATGGTAGTCATTTTTATTTATTGGTTTCCATTAATTGGTAGTAAATTTAGTCATGATATGAATAATTTATTAAATACCATAAATTTTATAATGCAGAAAAAAAATATTATTAAATTTGAATTAAAACATAAAAGCAAATAAATTTGGAAAACTATATATTTTATGATGCTGCCAAGTAAAGATTGATAAATTTGAGCAAACACTTTCTATTTGAGAATTGGCCAATAAGAAAATGAAACAAGACAAAGCAAAGTGGCAATAAACATTTTTTTTGTATTGGAACAATGTAGGAAAAGAATTACAAATAATAAAAAAGCAGCACAAGGCTGCCATAAGAAAAAACCAATTCAACTTTGTCATGTACACCAAACTACAAGGATTGGCTGAAGAAAAAACCAATTCAGCAGCCACATTAGATACAATAGCAAAACAATGGAAAGGCAGGTTGAACCAATGAAGCCCTTCACATCTTTTGACACTTAGAAAAGAGATGTTGCCACTGAGCATTCCATGAGACATCATTTCTTTTGGTATTCTATTAACCAGTTCAGGTGCTTTGACTACAGCCTTGGTGCATTCCATATTCTCCTTCACACAAGCCATTGAGGTGTTACCTGTGTATTCAAACAACCCTGAACCACTGTGAACAATATCTGAATAACAACCTGAGAATGCTACTTAGAGGCCCCTGTAGCAATAACCCTGCAACAACAAGAAAACACACCATTCCCTGTAACCTTCCATAACATGGTCCCAAACAGCTGAAGCAAAAGCAACACTTGAAATAGTGAAATCCAGCTAGTCAACAACATGCTGCAGATGACATGGAAATGTTTTTGGTTTCGTACAATTGCAGTAAAATATGAATTTATTTAAAACAACATTTTCATGATATTTTCTTCATTACCTCAAGAAATCATAAAATAGATCATTACACAAAATCTCTACTCTTGGAATCAATCTCTTCCCTTTCTCACATGGCAATACTGCACTTACCCGTTCAGACTATTAAATTTTTAAAAATGACCTAAACAGCAGACATTCAAATAACCTCTTGCATAGATAGGATTTGAAGTTCACTATTGTCTTATTGTAGCCAGAGGTGCAGCACGTACACCACATAGAAAAACATATAGAAGAAGCTTATGATGCAAAAGCTACTGTCCTGGTATCAACAAAGTTCACCATTTGTTATCCTGATTGTGGTGTTTGTAATGTTGCAGGGTGCATTTTCCCATTTTCATCAGAAGGTTTTGCTCCAATCTAAAGTTCCATTGCACAATGCATCATTAGTAGTAGCTCAAGGAATTTTTAACAGCTTTTTCAATTTCACCACAAGTTTCCAATCATCATTGGACAAATCATCCTGAAAATATAAGAAGAATATTCCATTTTAGACATTAAAAAGTTGTTTTATCAGCCAAAAATGAAAAGTACAAATGTTCAATTAGTATAAAATGCATAATAGTAAATACACTATAAATTACGTAATGTGGATATCAAATAGCCTTACCCTGTAGTTTTCTTTTAATATATCTATGGATCTTCTAGTGAGATGACTCACAAATTCATCCTCCATTTCAAAATGCCTACCAAACATTTTATGTGCTTCATCAGCGTTGCTCCCAACAATCTATAAAGTTCGTATGATAATTCATTAACAAAAACATTTTAAAAAATAACATCCAAAATCATATAAAACTATTAACAACAAAGACAGCTTCTCAAAATACCTTCATGGCCACTTTTTCACCCTTCTTAGCCATTTCAACAACTTTATGATTGATCTCAATTGAGGTTATTTTGTCAATATCTATGAAATCTTTTGTGAGAACACATAATGGCGTGCCAATCTGTAGATGCAATCACAACATATGGCTTTATACAAACCAAAAATGATACAACAATCTTTAATATGCATAAGTCATAACACCGAAAAGACTAGGTTTAGATATTGACCCTTGCAATGCCTTCAAGAATATCAACACCAACAATTATAGGATCCTTCTTGTTAAAAATACAATTTGGCAAAATGCTCAGTACACAAGGGAAAACAACATCTTCTGCAGCCTCCTTTTTCCTTTCTTCCTTAAGATTGTCCATATATGCTTTGAACTGGTCAAACAGATGATAAATAATAATGTATTTACAACAATGGGACCCTAATAATAATGTATTTACAACAAACGTTAGATAACCACTCAAGCACCAAATATGTATGCTAACTCCAACTCTTAACAAGGCAAGTATTTATTAGACTTGCTCACTTGCATTCCACAGACCACAATCTGATCGCCTTCATTTAGCACACCATTTATCAATATATCATCAATTGTAGTTCCCAATCCTTCTACACTATTCTGCAGGAACAACTAAAATGAAGGCTTTGTTTTCCCAACTCCGATCAACTTACCTATTAGCATACATTATGAATTTGGGAAACTAGCAAGCCTGAAGAGATCATATAGAATTGATTGATCTCTACTAATTAGAAAATCCATCTCATCAATAATCAGCAGCCTTTTCATAAGAAAACATAGAAAAGTTTAGTGAGAAGCCCCATTTTAAAAAGATATTGAATCCCAACAATTACAATGACTAATGTACATATCATCCGCAAGCTTGTTGGAAACTGATAGAAATGAATGAAGTCTTGTAAAGAAGATTGATATATCATCACATATTGATATTTCTATTGTCAAGGTTCAGAAGACAAGTTGCACAAGTGGAAACAATGAAACTGAACCAATGCATGGAAAAAGAAATGCTTTGAATAGGTGGTAACAACATTACTCACATCATCTTTATTACATTTGATTTTTTCTTCTGGCATAATATATTTCATAACTAATAAGATTAATAATTTAGGGTCCTGGGCATGATCCCCCAAGCCACCATTCTATGTTGTTTCTTTCTATCATGACACATTAAGTTAAACAATCCCAATCTGCATGGACATGTTTGATTTATTGCATTTACACCTGTAATGTTCAAGATGGGATTTGCTCCAAAAATTAGAATAAATACCTATAGAATGCCAAGAACTTCACCAATTACCAATGCTAAGGAAACTCATGGAAGAACTCTCTTTTTGATACTTGATTCAGTTACTGTTGAACCTAAGGTTGTGTTCACCTTTGGAGTGTTTCCCTTTGATTCCAAGTTATAATTAGTTGAAATTTGTACTTCTTTTCCATCGACAGTTAGAGATTCCTCTGTAGACTTCTCAATATCTGACCTTGAAACAAACATCTCAATAGTAGCATCATAAGAAAGCATAGAATCATAGTCAAGCACAGTTACCACCTGACATCAATCCTTAGAGAGAATTCATTATGGAATAAGCAAGGAATGGATCTTTATACTTAAATATAATTTTATATTACTACACTTCCAATCGATTTTTTTTGTTTTAAAACCTACTTTGATTAACCAAAAGTATATTTATTGAAAGACATGTTTCTAATTTCTGGCACCAAGATAATTATCAAAATAATAGAGTTAAGTTATTGGCATAATGTTAGTTCATGAAAATAGAAAGGTAGCTGTAAAAAATGATTTTCTAAAGAAATTGGGAGATTCTAAAAGGGAAAAAGATGTTACAGAACATAAATCATGAGCATTAAAAAGAAAGTAAGGAGACATATGGACATCTACAAATGAACAAGATGGATCACAACATTGCAGTTATTTACAATAGCAAGAAAGACAAGGGTTACGGTGACTAAAATTTACAAAAGGCTATAAGATTATTTATGACAATGCAGAAGGGAAGATTCTCATAATGCGACACTATAACAAACAGAGAACGCACACAGTTTGAGATCATCATACCTTTCACGTAGATACCAGAGAGGGTGATCTGTCTAACTATAGAGGTTTGATTCCAGTTGTGAAATGCTCAAATCGAGGCTATAATGATTTTAGGATAACCACAAATGGATCAATTGAAAGCTATGTACCTCTTAGACAGTGCATAGAATGTGTATCACATGTGTGCTAAAATGTGAAAGCATAGACAAAGCACGTAAACTATTTGATAGAATACCTTAGAAATGGAATATATACAAAATGATTCAACGTCTCAGTAGATGGTATATATGTAGCCATAGTGAAACCAATTCAAAATATCATGCGATGGGGTAACAATAAAAACATACCTTTCTCTTTTTGCTCATCTGGGTCACCATGGCTTAACAACAAATTGAGAGCTTAATCTCACACACATTCTTTGTTTTACCAACTCTTTTTGTCTCTAGAGAAGTCATCTCCAGAAATGCATTGATTTCGGGTGAAAGACTGTTGTTGATAGGCTCAGTATAGCAGCATAACAATTTATGCAACATTTCCATAATGACGCCAACACTAAGATTAACCACGACTTTTCTGAGAAATGATTGATCACTCGAGCCACTTGCCATTTCCCTCCCCTTTTAGACTTACCCTTCAAATTTCTTAAATAAACATGGGAGATTAAAATGCCTTTTGAAGTACAAGTTATGAATTAGATAGGCATAAAATGCATAATGATATATATAACGCCTCTGATAGAATGCCCCCTCCTCCATTTCTTCCCACCAAGAAGCGAACTAGCAAGAAGACTAGTCAAAGATCTCCATGTCAAATGGATAGTGTTTTAGCTTCCATAGATAAGTTTAAGTCACACCGAACTGAAGACATCGAGGAATCAAAGAGACCCCAAATTTAGTCACTCCGAAGTTGCACGGTCCTGCCGATAAGATGGACCCGCCACAACTTCATCGCCAAGGGTTCAAATGAGCTAGCAGTCAGGAGACAAATGGTATCAGCAAGTCAAAGAGACTTCCAACCTAGTCACAACGATATCACCAGGTCCCATCGATAAGGGTTTAACACTCTTATCACTATGTCGAAGAGACCATATTCAAAGTTAGGCCGATATGGCAAGGTCCCACTGATTGAGGATATCAGGATATCGAGGGGACACCAAATGGACTCCCACCGATATGTAAATCTCCTACCAATGTCGATTCCTTCCCACTATTGAACTTCAAAGCACATCCATTAATGTTTTAAGTTAATGTAATTGGCAGGTGCTGAGCCAGACTTTAGGATCTTGGCTAGCATCTCCCATCTTGAGCTTTGGTGCCTTGGAATAGGTTTTTAATCCATAGAATAATATAAAATAAATCAATTCATAAAATAAATTCAAATATAAATTCATAAAACAAATTTATAAAAAATTCATAATAAAATGATTGCAGGATATGCACAAAATGGATTTGTTGAAAAGGCTTTAGAAATTTTAAAGCAAATGCAATTCGCTGGTGTAAAGCAAAATTCTACAATCTTTTCCAACATCCTCCTTTCTTGTGTCAAAATGGGAGCTTTGGAATAGGGTATGGACATCCATCAAAACATAAAGGATAGAGGAATTTTGTCAAATGTTGTAGTTGCAACTGCCCTGTTAGACATGTATACAAAATGTGGAAGCATAGACAAGGCACATGAACTATTTGACAGAATGCCTCAAATAAATGTGGTCTCATGGACTACAATGACTGCAAGATATGCACAAAATGGATTTGTTGAAAAGGCTTTAGAAATTTTAAAGAAAATGCAATTAGCTGGTGTAAATCCAAATTCCACAACCTTTGCCAGCATCCTCCCTTCCTGTGTCAAAATGGGAGCTTTGGAATAGGGTATGGACATCCATCAAAACATAAAGGATAGAGGAATTTTATCAGATGTTGTAGTTGCAACTGCCCTGTTAGACATGTATATAAAATGTGGAAGCATAGACAAGGCACGTGAACTGTTTGATAGAATGCCTCAAAGAAATGTGGTCTCATGGACTGCAATGATTGCAGGATATGCACAAAATGGATTTATTGAAAAGGCTTTAGAAATTTTAAAGCAAATGCATTTGGCTGGTGTAAAGCCAAATTCCACAACCTTTGCCAGCATCCTCGCTGCCTGTGTCAAGATGGGAGCTTTGGAATAGGGTATGGACATCCATCAAAACATAAAGGATAGAGGAATTTTGTCAGATGTTGTAGTTGGAACTGCCCTGTTAGACATGCATGCAAAATGTGGAAGCATAGACAAGGCACGTGAACTATTTGATAGAATGCCTCAAAGAAATGTGGTCTCATGGACTGCAATAATTGCAGGATATGCACAAAATGGATTTGTTGAAAAGGATTTAGAAATTTTAAAGCAAATGCAATTGGTTGGTGTAAAGCTGGAAACATGAAAGAAAATAAATGCATGTTTCCAACTTTTGTGTGAATAAATGTAACATCTAGAAAAGTTAAGGTGGGTATCCATGGAATAAATGTTAATCCTAAATCTTAGGAATTTAGATCCTATGTAACATTTAAAGAAATACTAGACATGCAATCATCTAGTTCAAGGCTAAGAACTAAGAGCAAGGTTATTAGCAGTCAGATCAATTAGAATAAAGTGAATAGAACCAAACAATAAGCACCACATGTCAATGTCTAAGATCATTTGGCTGAAGGTATTGCTTGATCATTAATGGCGATTTCTGAAACATCAAAATACAGTTGCAGACTGTAGCTCCAATATAGACACTATGTTTAGTTGAAACATAACTAAACTAAGCATGCCTGTACACATAAATGCAATATGGCCCCCTCTGTGGATTTGAACTCAAACCCAAAAAATACCATACTTACCTGGCTGTGGATCAAAGTGTGTGACTCTTAATTTAGGTAATCTAAATAAAAGCTTTAACATAAATAGAACATTACCCTAAACATTTGGCAAACACAAATGAAATGCAGAGTTTTTACATAGTGGAAATCTTTAAATCCAAAGATACAGTACTACCTTACAAACCCTAGCATCTTTAGATGCCAAAATCCAATTTAAACCAAGTCAAAGAAACCTAAATCTGTACATAGAATTGATTGATCCATGCTAGGATCTCAGAATTTGAGACTGGGGACATTATAGCCATTGCCATAACTACAATTTGTTATATAGATAAAATACAACTGACAAACAAACTAATATTTATCTATAGTTACGTCATCGATAGAAAATAGATAAAACTCATGTCGAAAGCATGAGTTGGACTAAAGCCAAGAATGCCAATGCAAATACAAGTGAAAAGAAACTAAGACTTAAGCATGCCAAAGCAAATACAAATCTGCAAGTAAAAAGAATGTAAAGATTTGTACTTTTACATGTTTGATGAAAATATATTTTGAAAGAAATCATGCAATTATAAAGTTAATGTGTCTATTATGGTGGTGTTTAATGGTTAAGCGTTATATAGTCTTTCCTTACATGTCTTCACGCTAAAGAAGAGAGAAAGAGAAGTTTAATATAAAACTTAATATTGGAGATTTAAGAAAGCTTATAAAACAAAGAGAAGGCTTGTAAGAGAAAGAGAAGGATTTATAACAGAAGGGGTTTAAGAAAATAAAAGATGAAAAGGTTGTAAATCAATTAATCCAGATTATCTTTCTCAAATCAAATCATCGGTGGCTGTATGAGTACAGTTAAAACCACAGATCCACAGATCTTTCATCAGGCTCCATGAATTTCAAATCACAAATCAAAACAAATAAAATTATAATTATAATTGTCTCTATTACTATGGTGTTTAATAATTAAGCATTATATAGTTTGAGTTTCTCTTAAATGTCTAAAGACAGAGAAGACTTAATAAGAGAAGGAGAAGGTTTAATATAAATGATCAGAAAATTAAAAAGAGATTGGCAATCGATGAAATCAAAGCAAGCATCCTTTGGAAAATAAAGAATTGAGACCTAACAATCCACCTACTGCTCCATCTTAAACACATCCATTTTTGGTGACACCATATGCAGATGAAGAGAACTCATCTCTTTCTCAAAAAAGAACAGAAGGTGCAAACACATTGGAAAGGTTATTTCAAAATGAGTAGTAGATCATATCATTGGACACTGTATTTACACCAAGGAGATGTCATGCACACCTTGTTGGCCAAAGAAAGAAAATAGGTAGATGATTCATTGCAGCTAATTAGGGATTCCTTGATCAAAATAGGGGCATCCCTCATTTCTGATGGATAGAAAGATGTAGCTCATGGGCCAATGACTAATATGGTTGCAGTGTGCTCAAAAGAAGCAATGTTTTTGAAAGTCATTGATTGTGAAGAGGAGGTGAAGGAAGCACATTCATCATCAACATCCTCATAAAGTCCATTGAGAAAGTGGGGACTCAATACATGTCCAACTCATAATGGACAATGCTAAAAATTGCAAAGCCATGGGAATGTATATTTGAGGCAAGGTACAAATACATATTTTGGACACCTTGTTCAGTTCATTCCATGCCTTTGCCTTGACTGTAGAATACTAGAAGGAGATCCTTTCTTGGCCTAGGAAGGCCCCACCATACAAGGATGTGAAGTTAGTGATGCATAAAAGCTAGCATTCACTAGACTCCTCCCCGATCGAGATGTAGAAGACACAATTGTGGGTGAGTTTGGGAATTTCATCACCTCCACAGGTCACAATGTTGGCGCTCTTTGAGACAAGTGAAAGAAGGATGTTCATAAATGTTGGTGAATCCATGGGCAAGGATCTATGCACCTGCAGCTTTTTGAAACCTAAATCCCATTGTAGTTGTGATTTTTGAGTCTGTAACATTCTTTTAGTTTCAATTTTGTAGGCATTTAGTTTTAATTTTCTTTTAAAATTTGTAAATTTTAATTTTGCATTGATTTTGAGTCTTGATTCAATAAGTTGTGAATTCCTCTTCAACTTTGCAGAATTGGGGTCCATTCTCCTTTATCCACTCAAATAAGCACAACCAATTGGCAGCAAAGAAGGTGGAATTGATTTACATGCATTCCAACTTGCGCCTTCTATCACATGAGTAGGATGAGTACGAACAATAGGATTTATTGCAAGAGCATCCTATCTTTAGATACTTCCATTGCCCATCTTTCATTACTCTATAGACAACGAAAAGAGAGTCCTTCAATGGAACCACATGGCACAATTAGTGGGACTGGCACTACTATTGCTTTTGGTTCAAATCAACCACATGATGATGTTGATGCTCTCAACAAAAAATAGTACGATGATTTATATTGAGTTTATATTTTATACTATTAATTGTAGTTCTACCACTGACTATTAATTCATTTGGATTAATCATGATATTTGGCATTTAATTGTCAATTATCAGTTATTATTTCAGTCCATACTTGGACCCCATACCCATATTAGTACCAAGATCGGCAACTTAGGCCTTTTTGGCAATTTCCAATGAGTTTCTGAGTAAAAAGAGAAAAATTGCAGTGTGAAGCAGAGAACCAAGGTTCTAAGCTCTACAGAGAGCCATTCCATTGTGTAAACACTGTATTGAGTATTTCAGATGAAAGAACAAAGCATAGCCTTTTCTTGTGGTGCATTTCTTATAACCCATGGAGGTTACCTTCTACCATGTGGTTTGCCATCCTATTTTGGGTTCCCTAATTCCTTGCCATTCATTATTGCAACCTCAGAGTAATGTTTATTAAAGCATCTGTCGATATATTTCCAGTTATTTTATGTTGAATTTCAGTAGCATGGTCTTATCATCAATATGAAAGTGGATAAATCTATTTTGGAGTTTATAGTACAGATCGCAGATCAGTGTGTGGAAAGAAAGTACACTCAGGAAAGTATAAAAACAATCAGAATTGAATAAAGGGGGGCATATTCTATCTAATGGAAACCACCATTCCTTTTGGACTTGGCAAAGAAAGTTGTGGAAATGGCAGATTCGGGGAGATAAGGGAAATATAAAGGACCTTTTTCAGACAAATGCATATAAAAATATAGCAAAAGAAGGCAACTACAAACAATACTCGACTCAAAAATGATCTTTTGATGATGGAAAAAATTAGGATCACCAAGGATGAGAGATCAATAGTTTTGTTATATGAATGTGTGCACACATATATACATGCATATATTTTGTGGGTGCACACATGTCACATCATTAGAAGGCTCAGCTACTTATTCAGTTCAAAATCATTGTCTAGTAGCTTGTCCAATCTTAGGTCAGCACCAATGGCATCGAAAGAGCTGTCTCACCAAAAGGAAATAAGAAAAATCAACAATAAAGTGGCCTAAATATATGTTGTTTAATCAACTCAATAGCGCAAAAATAATCCTCTTAAATGGTTTTCAAAAGAGTTGCACATCCGTCTTTTAACTTGCATACAATGGTAAGGGGGCAGGCCTTGCCCTCAACTGGGGAGCTAACAAACAAGATGCACTAGGAAAGGGTTAAGATTCTTTTGAATATACCACACTAAATCTGATAGTTACAAATAATATCATTTGTAAAATATTATTTTGCAGAGAAACCTCTCTAAACTGTCATGAAATGATAAATGCCAAATATCTTTTGTCGTTTCAAGGGTTTAGATAAAAAACAATTGTGAAATAAATTAAACATATTAACAAATTCTAAAGAATCACTAGACAATTACCATTTCTTGATTTTATTAGTGTTTTTTTATGGTCAGGCTTGGTGCTCCAAGACTACCACTTACTTTCTAGGATGCCAAATTTCAACACTCATGCAGATAAATTATGTGGTAGAAGATAAGAGTTGTTTCACAAAGGTAAAGTGGTCATAGTGACCCAGGGATTATCATATAATAGAAGGCCAAGTAAGAAAACCCTTTTACCCTCTAAGGATTGACATTGAAAACTGAAGCTAGAAACCCATGCCATTTCTAAGTTCTAACATATGCCTAGCATTCTGCAGACTCAAAACTGGTTGTTAGGAAAATCAAACCACAGTAAGCCCAACTAAGCTAGTAGGTGATAAAAGAACACGAAATCCATTCTTTAGCATTAAAAATCGCATAGAGTGCATAATTCATAACTCCATGGAAGAGATTTTTTTATCACTCAGAATCTATCAAGAAAAAACCCACTTCAAATTTTAAGTATCTTCTTGATTTGTTAACCACCCAATACGTGTTAAGTGATAACACCTTTAAAACTAACAGTACCCAATATAGCATTGACCTTACGGTTACAACACATGGAGATATAATTTGAATTGGGGACTACCCAATAAACATAGCACCAGATCCCTTTTAAATTTTCCACAACCCAGATTTACAATTCAGCTCAAGTTTATCAGACATGTAGCTGATTAGATACTATTATCATTAGAATTCAGAGGGAAAAATTAGCTATAGGGTTGGAGAATGAAAGTTTGGCTTTTCAACCAGAAACATTAAAGAGAAAGCACTGAGAAAAATAGCTCACCTATGACAAATGTGTGGCTGCCCCTGCCAATGCGTCGGTGAACTAGAGATTTTTTTCTCCTCCTCACAAAGGGTAAGTGCAAGAATATGGGGGGCCAAAAAGGGGTCTTAAGTGGCCACTTTTTTTCTAAAATCAGGAAATGCTAGCCTTGGATGAGAAATTGAGCATAGTTACACTCAGAATTTGGAGATGCAACCAAAACAATGTTCATAGTGCTCCGAGTCTACTTTCTAAACTATTTTTTTTTAAATGGTATAGATTAAGGGGTTCAGAAGAGGGAGCCACAGAAATTGGTGTTGTTTCTATCAAAAAAACATAACATAGCATGTTTTGTGGCTCCCTCAAAATGTCAACTTTTTTTTGGTATTTTTAAAATCGCTTAAGTGAGAAATTAGCTAACAGCATGTAGTTTATGCCTAATTTTCTAATAATTTTTTTATGAATATTTTATTTTTTACTAATTTTCAAAGTGGACACATCCTAAAAAATAGAATTTTGGCCATGCTACCCCTATAAATTTTGAAAACTAATTGACAATCATTTTTTTTAATATGTGTAGAATGGAGTCTAGTTTCTAAAAATGTAATTTTTTTGAAATTTCAATGAACAGTTAATTTACAATGAAAAAAAGACCAAACACTAGTTTTTGCCCAAAAATGGACACACAAACAAAAGAAATTAAAGATGAAAGGCTTAACATTGTCAAAATGTGAAAAAAATTACATCGTTCAATAGCTAAGAGAAAGCCTAACATTACCCAGGTGTTCAATTTGTTCAACCTTGAAATATGTGCAAATCTGAGGGTTAGAACAAACGAAATTAGGTGAGATCCTATAGAATTTGCAAAAACACATCTGTGGACATTGGGAAGGCACTCCAAGCTTTTGGGTTAGAAATCCAAAACAAATCCGAAGCCTAAGGATTGGGATTCCCAAAGCAAAATATAACGCGAGCGCGTTATAACGCGGGTGCATTATAATGCGCTCACGTTATGTTTTGTTTTGCACTTTTTCCTTTTTCACAAAAGTTTTCCTGATGTTTGTCATGTTCGACATAATGCAAGCATGTTATAATGCGCTCGCATTATGTCTCCCTTGGAATGTTTTATTTTCAAGGTTATTTATCATGTATGTATGTATGTATGTATGTATGTATGTATGTATTCCTATATGTATGTATGTATACTTATATGTATGTATGTATGTATGTATGTATGTATGCCTATATGTATGTATGTATGCATAGTGTCTAACATAGAGGAGGGTAGAGATGTGGGTGAGGCAGATAGGGGAGGAGAGGGGTGGATAAGGGTTGAGGGTTTAAGGGTCAAGGGTTTAGGGTTTAAGGGTTGAGGGTTTAAGGTCAAGAGGGATTAGGGTTTAGGGTTGAGGGTTTAGGGATAGGATTTAGAGTTTAGGGATAAGGGATTAGGTTTTAGGACCTTAAGGGATTAGGGTTTAGGGTTGAGGCTTTAGGGATAGCGTTTAGGGTTGAGGGATTAGGGTTGAGGGTCGAGGGATTAGGGTTAAGGTAGAGTGTTGAGGATAGAGGGATTAGGGATAGGGTTTAGGGTTAGCAGTTTAGGGTTGAGGGATTAGGGTTTAGGTTTGAGGGCTTAGGGATAAGGGATTAGGGTTTAAGGTATAGTGTCAAGGGTTGAGGGTTTAGGAATAGCGATAGCGTTTAGGGTTTACGGTTGATGGATGTAAGGGTTTAGGGTTTAGGGATAAGGAATTAGGGTTGAGGGTTGATGGATTAAGGTTTAGGGTTGAGGGATTAAGGTTGAGGGTTGAGGGTTTAGGGATAGGGTTTAGAGTTTAGGGATAAGGGATTAGGGTTTAGGACCTTGAGGGATTAGGTTTTAGGGTTGAGGCTTTAGGGATAGCATTTAGGGTTGATGGATTAGGGTTGATGGTCGATGGATTAGGGTTAAGGTAGAGTGTTGAGGGTAGAGGGATTAGGGATAGGGTTTAGGGTTGAAGGTTTGGGGTTTAGGGATAAGGGATTAGGGATAAAGCCTTTCTTTAAAGAACCCTGGACATTATGGACCCTATCATCTAGAAAATCAAATGACAGTGAAATCTACCCCACCTTTCAAATCAGATAAATATTTTTATTCAATGAAAATGAAGTCACGAAATGTAAACCGACCATGCATACTAGTAAGATCAAATTATCTGCCTTATATTCTTATTACTCTTACTTTATTAAGAGAAGAGTATCAAAAAGAATGGGTTTAACAAGATAACATAAGGCAAAGTAGTTTTGTTATTACATTTTTGTGAGGGATCTCTAATAGTCCAATATAATGCAGTCTTCTATAATATGAACATTTGCATTTGTGTGAATGCTAAGCTTTAGTGTATTAAATCAATGCAATCAACTATTTATTGGGTTAAAATAACTTAGTTTTTGTAATGGTTTGGGAATACAGGAGTTGCCAAAAATAGGTGAATGTCCTCTACAATTACCAAGAGAAAAAAGTTTAGTAGTTCTTGTGGATAGAGCCAGTAAACAATGGGAGATTATTTGCCTGTTTCATAACAATAGACCTTCCCTAAGTGCGGGGTGGGCATATTTTGTACATCATAATAATATCAGGGAAGGAGATGTTTGCATCTTTGAGTAGGTGGATAGAAAGAAAAATAGATTTATGTTTAGAATTCATAAAGATCAAAAGATAAAATAAGGATCCTTCTGAAAGAGAGGAGGGAAAAGACAGGCCAAAGATAAAAGGAGACAATTATACAAGAAAAGATCTTCATGAGAATTGTAATATTTTGTCTAAAACAAACAAAAATTAGTTAATTAAAAATAGAAAATCAAGAAAGAAACAATACTATAATGTATAGTTACTGATATCTAAAATGTATAGTTACTAATATCTATTTTTAAAAGACTGATTGATTTTTATGGCTAAAGTTGTTTATTTTACCTAGTTGATTGTTTTAATTACACCCAGACCTTGTCTAATGGGAGCAAACGTGTGCACATTTTTAAGGCCCCAATTTAAATTCAAGAAAATAGGTGGAGAGAGTATGCTGATCTTTTAAAAAAATATTAATAAAAAAATGTTCACTTAATGTTGACCAAGGGTTCTAATTTCAACCATTCATTGCCCACTATGGATGTACCCCAATGGAAATCTTTTCTCATAATGATCATCCTTCTAATTTCAGCTGTTAATTACTCATTGTGGATGTACCAGACGCAAATCTTTTCTCATAGTGGGTACACCTATTGGCATAATGAACCCCAGATGGGCTAGAAAAAGATGCCATATAGTTTGAATATTCACTTCAGCTAGAAAGTTTTACTGATGGAGCTAGAAACTCAAAGAATTGACAGGGCACAATATGGCCCAAGATGTGAGATGCAAGCAAGGACATCTCATGAATCTAAAGAGTTAAGGTGCACTTGGATCTTTCTTGATTTCAATGGATGACATTTGCTCTTGCTAGTTGATGGTAAATACTGCAGTTTTGCAGACTTTATTTTCATTATTCAAGAGAGAAGCATATACCATAACACCAGTCTTGGATAGTATACTTGGTCTTCATGCCATCTTTTTTTTCAAGACAAATAGGTTCCCATGTGCCAGGGATAGAATTCATTGTAAACAATTTTTAATAGCATTGTATAAAAACCTGCCATTGGGTTCTTTGTAGTCAATCAAGTCTGATTTACTAACCTTCTTTACTAATTAGCTACCCCTGAAAACTCAAAAAATATCCTCATGGAAACCACTTAAAATACACATAATTATAATAAATATGGTCTAAAATCAACTATAAATTACATAAATAAATAAGATCAAAAATTCATCATGGGCTGGAGATTGGAGATTTTGTTGTGTTTAAGTACATATCCAAGTCATATTTTAAGGTTAAGATATTTCAAAGAATAGGGTGTGTGAAAAATATCAATGCTCTTCAGCTTATGAATACCAACATTGATACAGATAAAAGATGCCCTTCTTCTAACAGAGTATGCAGTTCAAGTCAACCAATGGGCAACAAGTTGTTGAATAAATTGGTTTCTAATGGGGAAAACAACAATGATGTTGAAACAATGGAAGAAAATCAAAATTAGGGTTGAGGGTTGAGGGATTAGGGTTGAGGGTTGAGGGATTAGGGTTTAAGGTATAGTGTTGAGGGTTTAGGGATAGGGTTTAGAGTTGAGGGATTAGGGTTTAAGGTATAGTGTCGAGGGTCGAGGTTTTAGGGATAGGTTTTAGGGTTTAAGGTTTAAGGGTTAAGGGTTGATGGATAAGGTTTAGGGTTTAGGGATAAGGGATTAGGGTTTAAGGTATAGTGTTCAGGGTTGAGGGTTTAGGAATAGGGATAGCATTTAGGGTTTAGGGATGATGGATTAGGGTTGAGGGTTAAGGGATTAGGGTTGAGGGTTGAGGGTTAAGGGGTTAGGGTTTAAGGTATAGTGTCGAGGGTTGAGGGTTGAGGGTTTAGGGTTTAGGGTTGAGGGATTAGGGTTGAGCGTTGAGAGATTAGGGTTTAAGGTATAGTGTTGAGGATTGAGGGTTTAGGGATAGGGTTTAGGGTTGGGGGATTAGGGTTTAGGGTTGACAGATTAGGGTTTAATGTTGAGAGTTGAGGGTTGAGGGTTTAGGGATAGGTTTGATCATCAAGGGATTAGAGTTAAAGTAGAGTGTCGAGGGTAGAGGGATTCGGGATAGGGTTTAGGGTTTAAGGTTTAAGGATTGAGGGTTGAGGCTTTAGGGATTAGGTTTAAGGGATTAGGGTTTAAGATATAGTGTCAAGTGTCGAGGGTTTAGGGATAGGTTTTAGGGTTTAAGTTTTAAGGGTTAAGGGTTGAGGGATAGGGTTTAGGGTTTAGGGATAAAGGATTAGGGTTTAAGGTATAGTGTCGAGGGTTGAGAATTTAGGAATAGGGATAGCATTTAGGGTTGAGGTATTAGGGTTGAGGGATTAGGGTTTAAGGTATATTGTCGAGGGTTGAGGGTTTAGGGATAGGGTTGAGGGTTGAGGGTTGAGGGATTAAGTTTTAGGGTTTAGGGTTGAGGGATTATGGTTTAGGGTTGAGGGATTAGGGTTAAGGGTTGAAAGATTAGGGTTGAGGGTTGGGGGATTAGTGTTTAGGGATAGGGTTTAGGGTTTAGGGTTTAGGGATTAGGGTTTAAGGTATAGTGTTGAGGGTTTAGGGATAGGGTTTAGGGTTGAGGGATTAGGGTTAAGGCTTGAGGGATTAGGGTTTGACGTTGAGGGTTGAGGGTTGAGGTTTGAGGGTTGAGGGTTTAGGGATAGGGTTGAGGGTCAAGGGATTAGGGTTAAAGGTTTAAGGATTGAGGGTTGAGACTTTAGGGTTGAGGGTTAAGGGTTTATGGTTTAAGATATAGTGTCGAGGGTCGAGGTTTTAGGGATAGGTTTTAGGGTTTAAGGTTTAAGGGTTTAGGGTTGAGGGATAAGGGATTAGCGTTTAATGTAAAGTGTCAAGGGTTTAGGGTTTAGGGATAGGGATAGTGTTTAGGGTTTAGGGATGAGGGATTAGGGTTGAGGGTTGAGGGATTACGGTTGAGGGTTGATGGTCAAGGGATCAGGGTTAAGGTAGAGTGTTGAGGGTTTAGTGATAGGGTGTAGGGTTTAGGGTTGAGGGATTAGGGTTTATGGTTGAGGAAATAGGGTTTAAGGTAAAGTGTTGAGGGTTTAGGGATAGGGTTTAGGATTTAAGGTTTAAGGGTTGAGGGTTAAGGCTTTAGGGTTTAGGGTTAAGTGAGACCTAGATGGCTAAGGATGGATGGAGAGGTAGACAAGGAGTGATTGAGACATAGAGAGGGGAGAGGTAGAGAGGTAGAGAGGTGAGGGGGAGAGATAAGTGAGATATAGAGAGGTGAGAAACAAAACATGAGCTGATGGAACTAGAGGTGAGAGATATTGCAAAGGTGCTATCAAAGGTGAGATAGGCACAAATATTTATGGATCAATCTATAGCAGGACAAAACGCAAGCGCGTTATAATGTCGAGGGTTTAGGGATAGGTTTTAGGGTTTAAGGTTTAAGGGTTAAGGGTTGAGGGATAGGGTTTAGGGTTAAGGGATAAAGGATTAGGGTTTAAGGTATAGTGTCGAGGGTTGAGGGTTTAGGAATAGGGATCGTGTTTAGGGTTTAGGGATGAGGGATTAGGGTTGAGGGTTGAGGTATTAGGGTTGAGGGTTGAGGGTTGAGGGATTAGGGTTTAAGGTATAGTGTCGAGGGTTGAGGGTTTAGGGATAGGGTTTAGGGTTGAGGGTTGAGGGATTAGGTTTTAGGGTTTAGGGTTGAGGGATTATGGTTTAGGGTTGAGGGATTAGGGTTGAGGATTGAAAGATTAGGGTTGAGGGTCAGGGGATCAGGGTTGAGGGATTAGGATTTAAGGTATAATGTTGAGGGTTTAGGGATAGGGTTTAGGTTTGAGGGATTAGGGTTAAGGGTTGAGGGATTAGGGTTTGATGTTGAGGGTTGAGGGTTGAGGTTTGAGGGTTGAGGGTTTAGGGATAGGGTTGAGGGTCAAGGGATTAGGGTTAAAGTAGAGTGTCGAGGGTATATGGATTAGGGATAGGGTTTAGGGTTGAAGGTTTAAGGATTGAGGGTTGAGACTTTAGGGTTGAGGGTTAAGGGTTTATGGTTTAAGATATAGTGTCGAGGGTCAAGGTTTTAGGGATAGGTTTTAGGGTTTAAGGTTTAAGGGTTAAGGGTTGAGAGATAGGGTTTAGGGTTTAGGGATAAGGGATTAGGGTTTAACGTAAAGTGTCAAGGGTTTAGGGTTTAGGTATAGGGATAGAGTTTAGGGTTTAGGGATGAGGGATTAGGGTTGAGGGTTGAGGGATTAGGGTTGAGGGTTGATGGTCAAGGGATCAGGGTTAAGGTAGAGTGTTGAGGGTTTAGTGATAGGGTGTAGGGTTTAGTGATAAGGTGTAGGGTTTAGGGTTGAGGGATTAAGGTTTATGGTTGAGGAAATAAGGTTTAAGGTAAAGTGTTAAGGGTTTAGGGATAGGGTTTAGGATTTAAGGTTTAAGGGTTGAGGATTGAGGCTTTAGGGTTTAGGGTTAAGTGAGACCTAGATGGATAAGGATGGATGGAGAGGTAGACAAGGAGTGATTGAGAGACATAGGGAGGGGAGAGGTAGAGAGGTAGAGAGGTGAGGGGGAGAGATAAGTGAGATATAGAGAGGTGAGAGATAAAACATGAGCTAATGGAACTAGAGGTGAGAGATATTGCAAAGGTGCTATCAAAGGTGAGATAGGAAGAAATATTTATGGATCAATCTATAGCAGGACAAAATGTGAGCGCATTATAACGCGCTCACATTTTGTCCTGCTACACAAATGGTAAAAAGGCATGGACCCCCATGATCTAGGCCCACATGCTATGTTTTCATGTTGTTTATGTGCATGTTCCAACAAAAAAAAGTGTTTTCATATTGTTGGGAAGTTCACATGCACATTTTTCACATTCTACCACCTTTACATGATCTTTCCACCACCTTTTCTGCTTTGCCAACTTGAGAAGGAGGAAATAACATAGTTTTCACATCGAATTTGATATATATCTATTCAAGTTTCAATTTTTGTAGTGTTGCAATGTTAATTGTGATTGAATTTTAGGAATTTAACATTATAGATTGATTAATAGTATTTTTGTTACTAATTCTATTTGAGTGTTATTCAATTTAACATTGAAAAGGAAGCAAGTGGTGAAAAATTCAAATTGTTGAGGAGTTTGATGCAAGAAGAAAAAAAACACTACATAATTTAGTACTCTCTCCATTCAAATCTCTATTTTTTAGGTCTGTCAAGTCTTTACATGCATGTTCTTTACATTTTCCTTAATTCTATTTGAATTACTTTATTATTCTTTATCATACATGTTTATATCAATTCTATCTAGTATGCATAATAAAAGACTATGTATACATATTTTGTGTTTATATAATAGACTATGTTTTAAATTAGTTCATGGTATGCATAATAAAAGATATATCAAAGGTCAACATTAATTAAAATAGACACAATCACGATCAAGACAGCAACCTACAATCTCACATGGTGCCATGTATATTTTCTACACTTGGTCTCTTTAATAATTATGTGTAATAATGAATTAAATAGACCTTAACATATCGTGATGTCAAACTATACAAGAATAAATCCTTTCAACATCTAAATATACAATCCCTTAAGCATAATGAAATACTATTATCATATCATATTAACAAGTTAAAATACAAATGAATAGGTGCTAAGATCATAAAAGTATGCACATGACATGATGATTTGTATGCACATATCTTGGCTAGGACATTCCTTATGCACCTATTCATGATGATATGTATGCACATGACACAACAATATTTCAAAATTTCCTAATTGTCCTTTGTTAGTACATGATGGTGGTTACCTTGATTGACTATATACCATTCAATACCCTAAATTATAGAGATTAGCTAATGATTTTTATGATAGTCCTAGGTATGTCTCCAAATATTCATGTTTCCAAGCTAATGTCCACTTGTTTCCAACTTCTTAGACGTGCAAGAAACAATTCTGAGCATTATATTCATCATAAATAAGTCAATTTTAGTCAATAGAAGCCAAAATACATCCATTTGCAATCATGGATTAGTTAAGGACAGCTAGGTGGTAAATTTGTTGTCATTGGCAACTTCACAAATTTGGTGTCTTATCTTGTCCTCCTTGGTTTTCTCCATGGATCTCCATCATTGTCTTCATGAATCATATAATTCATCATGTCATAGTGGCTTCATCATTCCATAATTATCTTCCATTTACCTTGTAGGATAGCAAACAGGGTTTTTGTGGTATATCTTGCAAAAAACAACTCCAACCCACAATCCAAAAGCTGTTTAGGATACCCTTTTGGGAGTTTTAAAACATATCCAAAATTTAAGGGTGGTTGTTTTGTAATACAAGACCTTAAAATTGACTATCCCACTTGACAAGAGGCCTAATTAGGCTTGTACAAATAGGTCACTACAGGTTTTTTGATCTCCAAGATTACAATCTTCAAACCAAGACTCCAAACATGTCAAATTGGGTCTGCTTCAACCTTTTCAAGCATTACAAACACCTTCCAAAGAGTTTCTCTACAATCCCTAACCCTTATGCAACTTAATTGCCTAAAAACATGAGTTTTTATCCTGGAATAATTTGCCTCTAAAATGCACATGATTATCTACTTGAGTTTGGTATTACCATATTAATGAGCTTTGACTTTAATAATTGTCTCTTGATATCCCTTCACCCTCTACACTAATCCAAAGCACGCCCTAGTGTGATGGTTGCAATATATTTTAGTTATTTGTATGGATTCATTTCTTAGGAACTAATATTGGTCTCTTTATCATGCTACAGATAAATTATCCATCATGCTGAGGAAATGATCAAGAATTAAACCAAACAGGAAGAGATAGAAGCTAAGAATGCAAAGAAAGCAATGGCTATGAGGGAACTTTGTGAGAAGAGAAAATTAGACACGATAAATGAAGACATGCCAATTGAAGAGGAATTGTAACCATCACAAAGAGATATGGTATTGGTGGCACAAAGAGAACGAATGCAAAAACTCCGTGCTATGAGAGATTTGAATACCGTAGTTGGAGACACATCCTCTACCGCAAGTCAACATGTGGGGACACCATCTACCACACCGTAAGTTGAGAGTACATCATCACTCACATGTGATGAAGGAGGTACGCCATCATTCCCACCTCAACCTCAAGGTATGTCATCTATTCCATCTTCGATCAAAGGTATGCCATCTAGCCCATCTCATTTAAATATTGATGAAATTCTTAATGTTGAGATGAATTTACCTATCTTAACACCACCTAGAATTTTGCATAGAAAGCCAAAGTGTTTGATTGATATTGATGAGAATATTTTGCAACCAATGGAAGGTAAGATTCCAAAATGCACTTGTAGAAGATATGCTCATAAGATTTGGAGATTGTTTTTTGAAAAGTTAAATGAGACCACAAGACATGTCAACTATTCATTGAAATGATGCGAAGTATAAAGTATAGGTCCATCATGAAGATTCTTAGGTTGAGAACATCAGAGGCTTCAAGTGAACAATCTATTTTCAAGAATCTTATGAGTGCATATGATAGTGTGGGTAACAAATCATGCACAAAATATACTAATGCAACACGGCGTGTGATTACATCAACTATAGTAAGTAGTCAAACAAAGTAAGTTTTTCTCATTAGAAATATGAGTCAAGCATTGAGAATTAATAGGAAAACTTTATCAAGAGCCGTTGGAAGGTGCCAAAGAATTAAGGACACCAATACCAATGAATTATGGGCATTCTCGAGGAGACTACCACGAGAAAATAAACCAATTGTTGAAGCATTGAGTTCACTAATTCAAGACTTTTAGAAGAATTACACAAGGGTATCTCCGAATCAAAGGGATGTGGTAAGAAGGAGAATAGATAGTTGAAACCGTGAGCCACATCCAAAGCATTTTTTGGATATGACTCAGACACAGTTTTTTGGTAAATTTCTAGAGATGTATCCTCAAATTAAATTTTGTCAAAGATATTTTGAAATGCTAAAACCTTTCTATGTCAAGATAAATCACACACGCACTACTTGTTGTTGTAGATTACATATTGAATTTTCTAACCATTTTGATATTTATCAGTCTATATATTTAGATTTGCATACTAATAATGTTTTGCAGGATTGTGGCATACGTGCCCCACCAACATCTTCAAGAGACTTCATATCAAGAATTTTATGTGATAGAGAGGAAGGTCAAATATTCTATAGGAAATTATGCTTGGATGGCATATGTCAGCATTGCAGTGGCTTGCAATGTATGTCAATATGTGAACATATGGAAAGAACACATGCAGTTGGAAATGAACTAGTAGAGTTTGGCAAGTATAAAATAGTGGCATACAGTACAAAAGATGGTAAAGAACCAAAGAGGTGTGAATTGGTTACTGAAAAGATTCTAATGTATCAGTTTATGGCTATATTTCATGATAGTATAGTGTATGAGTATGCAAGACATGCCCATAGAGCTCGATGGTTGGTCTTGCAATTCAAGTTATGCAAGGACACATTTCCAGTTGGTAGCATTGTTTTAGTCATCGACTTTGCAAAGAACTATAGTCTACAACTACAGTGTGAGGTGCAATCACAATACTACAACTCGACATAGGTTTCTATATTTGTGCACATCGCATTCATGCATGTGAATGATAGTATAGAGGATGACAGAAAGATCATAAGGGAGTATCATTTCTATATTAGTGATGATCGTACGCAATCTACAGAGTTCGTACAAGGTTGCTTTCAGGTGTTCTACAATGATTTGACTAGAAGGGGCATATCGTTCAATCAGCATATCATATGGTCGGATAACTATGTATCACAATTCAAGAACTCACGGGATTTCTATTGGTTGAGCAGGAGGCATAATTTTACAGGTGTTCAGCATATGTGGAACTTTTGTGAGGCCGGGAATGGAAAGGAAGAGCATGATGGTGCAAGAGCATGTATCAAAAGAGCCATAGCATGAGAAGAGTTAAAGTATAAAGACAATGCAAAGTTGACAGATGCAAAATCAATCATCAAGTGGTGTAATGCTTCCATGGGTCCGAGTAATGAAGGTAAGTCTTCAATTCGTAGATTTTTTTGGTTGATAGATGATACTAACATTGCACCATATGAGGACTGTTGTACACTGACAAGATCAAGTGAGATGCACTCTTTCATAAGCTCAATTGCATGTTCATGGAGTATCCATACGCGAAAGATGGCATGCTTTTGTTCTTCATGTACAATTCATGCCTGGGATGAGTGCGAGTCAAAGGAGTGGGTTGACGAATGGCAGTTAAGCTATCTTAGCCCACTTGACACATATCAACCCCTGACGACACTGGAACTAATAGAGATGGAATCATCAGTTGACTTTGACCTGATTTCAGATCTAGTTCAACCAGGTAATATATCTATTTGCATAGTTTTTGAAATTCCTAATGTTATCTTACTTTGTAGTGTTTTTGTAATGTTGACTAATTTCATCTAATTTGCTACACATATCAATGTAGGGCATGTATATGCAGTTATTGTAGATGAAGATAATGAAGAGGGAACAGATTATTACTTGTGTCGTTGTGTTGAGGCCAAAAAGAAATTGGAGGACCCAGTTACAAATGGAGAAAACATCGAATACCCTACAGGCTCAGTGGTTGTTACTAGAACATGGCTTAGAAGGTTCCCACATAAGAGTGTTAATGTTTGGTTGTTTCAAGATTTTGACACGCATCAAAAGATTCTTCATTACTTGAACCTTGTCATGGCATCCAATGTTCATTTGATACAATATTGGGGTAGACCTTTGAACGAGACCTTGTGGAAGGTGCATGAGTCTGACCATGAGGCAATACTTGACACAATAAAGAGTAGAGCAGACCCAGATGGTTCGTTGGATTAATTTGTAAGTATTCACATTGATTTTGTTCATGTTACATTGACTTGTAAGTATGCACATTAATTTGTAAGTTTACATAGGTTTATCTTTTTTTATTTGCTGCTGCATTTTTACACATATACATATTTTTACATCATCATGTTATGCTTCATGGGGTTAGACCTAAGTGATGGATGAAGTTGATCCTAAGAGTAATGTATAAAATCTAGGTAATGTATAAAATATAGGTGTCTCTAGGTGTCTTAGTTTCTAACTAGATAATAGGTGTCTCTACTTGTGTCTTAGGTATATACTATATGTCAACTAGGTAGATAGAGACTAGAAAAAAGGTATTCAATCTAATCTAGGTGTCTTAGATAGTTACTATATATCAACGACCTGTCTAGAGACTAGAATAAGGTATAATCTAGAATGATCTAGGTGTGTTCTAAGTAGATACTATATATCAACTACCTATCTAGAGACTAGGATAAGGTATAATTTAATCTAGGTGTCTTAGGTAGGTACTATATGTCAACTAGGTCTACCATAATAGGTGTATTAGGTAGAACTATAATCTAGGTGTCTAGGTGACTTAGGTCTAGACTACGATAAGGTATAAAGACTAGGTGTCTTAGGTCTACTATGTCTATAAAATCTAGATACATACTATACAATAGGTGTCTTAGGTGTCCTACGTCTACTAGAATACATGTGTCTTAGGTCTTAGGTGACGCCACATGAGCTTCCACCTTCATGTGGTTGGCCTTGTCAGTATAGAATATTTATATTTCTTGAATTATAGGGAAGCTCTTTTTCTTAATAGGAAAACTTTATCGACTTCAGTGTCCTCATGGTGCAGGGGCACCCAGGTTGTCATGCCTCCAAGAGGGGTCAAAAAATAAAATTTTGTTTTGATTGAGTCAATTGTATGTAATAAGGTCTTCTAAGACCACTTCATATGTTTTTGAGTCGGTTTGAGTCATTTGGGGTCAGTTTGAGTCTTTGAGTCTTGTTGCAAAAAAGTGTCAATGTTGTCAAGTTGCACAAAGCAATTTTTGCATTTTTGCAATTTTGGTATCCTGCTCCTGATGCGACCAAACTAACAGTTCCTACGCATCTGTATGGGTATGTTTAGGCTAGGCATGGTCCTATTTCACACCCTAACATGTAGAAACAGTTTGAGCTACATTGTACTGGTGATATCCCTGAAGAGTCCAAAGTAAAAAGGCAGCAATCTTTGATGAGCTCTTACTCAGAAACCATGTCACTTAAAAACATTCCATCTAAGGAAACATGATCACCTAGGGCCCCTTTATAATAACCTCTCATTTTTTTATATTTCTAAGGCATTTTCCCATGGTGAAAGGTTTTCTGTTGCCCCAAAAATCATCAGAAGGAGGTAGTGTAAAGTTGCAAAGGGGTGTAAATTTTGTTCTTCCCCTTGTGCGGCCAAACCAACAATTCCAATGCTTATAGATGGGTATGTTTAGGCTAGGCATGGTCCTTTTTTGTACCAAAACATGTTGAAACAGTTGAGCTACATTGTACCGGCGATATCCCTGAAGAGTCTAAAGTGCAAAAAGGCAGCAATCTTTCACGAGCTGTTACTCAGAAACTGTGTCACTTAGAAACATTCCATCTAAGGCAATGCAATCACGTAGGGTTCATCTACAATAACCTCTCTCAATTTTTTATATCTCTGAGGTATTTTCCCATGGTGAAAGGTTTTCTGCTGCCCCAAAAATTGTCAGGAGGCAATGTAAAGTTACAAAGGGGTGTAACTTGTGTCCTGCTCCTGATGTGACCAAACTAATTATTCCAATAAATCTGGATGGATATATTTAGGCTAGGCATGGTCCTATTTTTCAACCAAACCTGCTGAAATAGTCTGAGCTACATTGTACCAGCGATATCCCTGAAGAGTCCAAAGTGCAAAAAGGCAGCGATCTTTGACAAGATGTTACTTAGAAATTGTGTCACTTAGAGACATTTCATCTGAGAAAACATGATTATATAGGGTCCCTCTACAATAAATTCTCTTGGTTTTTTACATCTCTGAGGTGTTTGTTTGTGGTGAAAGGTTTTCTGCTACCCTAAAAATCATCAAAAGGAGATAGTGTAAAGTTGCAAATGGGTGTAACTTTCGTCTTGCTCCTGATGCAGCCAAACTAACTATTCCAATGCATCCAGATGGGTACATTTAAGCTAGGCATGGTCCTATTTCAGACCCAAATATGCCGAAACAGTCTGATCTACATTGTACTGGCGATATCCCTGAAGAGTCCAAAGTGTAAAAAGGTAGCAATCTTCGACAAGATGTTACTTAGAAACTGTGCTACTTAGAAACATTCTGTCTGAGGCCACACAATCATGTAGGGTCCCTCTACAATAACCTCTCTCATTTTTTTATATCTCTGAGGCGTTTGTCCGTGGTGAAAGGTTTTATGCTGCCTCAAAAATTATCAGAAGGAGATAGTGCAAAGTTGCAAAGGGGTGTAACTTTCATCTTCCTCTTGATGCAGCCAAACCAACTATTCCAACACATCCAGATGGGTACGTTTAGGCTAGGTATGGTCCTTTTTCACACCCAAACATGCCGAAACAGTCTGAGCTACATTGTACTGGCGATATCCCTGAAGAGTCCAAAGTGCAAAAAGGTAGCAATCTTTGACGAGCTGTTACTTGAAAATCATGTCACTTAGAGACATTACGTCTAAGGAAACACAATCACCTAGGGTCCCTCTACAATAACCTCTCTCAGTTTTTTATATCTTTGAAGTGTTTGCTCGTGGTGAAAGGTTTTCTGCTGACCCAAAAATCACCAAAAGGAGGCAGTGTAAAGTTGCAAAGGGGTGTAACCTTTGTTCTTCTCCTTGTGCGGCCAAACCAATAGTTCCAACGTGTCTGGATGGGTACGTTTAGGCTAGGCACAGTCATGTTTTGCACCCAAACATGTTGAAACAGTCCGAGCTAAAAACACTAACTAGTATTCAATCTTCAAACACCACAAATACCATGATATCCTGCATAAAACTGATCAATCCTCATGTAGACATGTAGATATTTCTTCCAAAAACTCATATCAATGACGAAAATCTTGAAACATGTCGTATAGATCTCATTCTGAAATTTACTGGCCCTCTGCATCATATTACAAGCCTTATATGATAAAATTCCTTCACAATTTCTTTGCAATTTCCTTGAAAGACACCATTCAATCATCAGTTATTCTTCACTATTCTTTTCATGTTACACATCATCACTTAGGTATATCTCTGTATGCACTCAAGCTTATGAGAGTTTATCGGAGAGACCAGTTGAGTTAGGTTGAGGTTCGGTGAACTAATGACTTAAAGACCCCTTAGTAGGTTGACATAAGTGAGAGTAACATGTGATTATAAGTCAATATTAAATTAAAACAAAAGTGCACTTTACACACGACAGGCAATTGAGGATTTTAAAGTCTTAAGAAAAGTAGATTCTTTTTAGGGTTTAATGCCCAATATGCAAACCCTAACTATCAATAAGAAAGACTTAAACATTCTAACTTTCATCAAGAGATATCCAGGACATTTCAGAGACCTCAGGGACATCAAAAGAAAGGCATTAGAGTATGACACTTATCATAGGCTTAGGGTTCTAAGACATGAACAACTTCACATTTGAATCAAACTCATGACTGCCCTTGATAAATATAACTCTCCTTGATGATGACACTGAAGTATGATTATGAAAGCTTATGTCTTCTCTGACTTCTTATTGCATGAACAAAACCACATCCACCATGAACATGAACCTTGCATCATATCAACCTTACAAGATAGACCTTATCATGAAAACCACAGTCACAACAAAATCTTGCATGAAAAAAACCACATCCACCATGAACATGAACCTTGCATCATATGAACCATGTTTGTCTTGTGCAACATCAACATGAACTAAGAGACCTTATCTTGAAAACCATATTCACATCATCATGCACCTCATGACCATCACCTACCTTGAATCAATGTATCACCTTATCAATATCATGGCATCAACCTTGACATCAATGACAAATAACCTTGACCCTTTGACATCAATGACAAACAACCTTGACCCTTTGACATCAATGACAAACAACCTTGACCCTTTGACATCAATGACAAACAATCTACAAATTACTTTATGGAATTAGAGTCAAATTGGTAAATGTGATGACATGATACATATTAACATGGTGAGATGCAAAGTATACATTTATAATATTAACCACATTCTCAAATGGATTGTTGATGACTTGTGGAAGCCTATAGCCCCAATGTTATGTTGCATACTCAAATTAGGTAAGACTCAATATACTCTCATAACATCACCTTATATGCAAGAGGAATTACATTTAATAACCACAATGGTAATCAGGTGCTCATAAGCATATGATTTTGACTATCTTATTCAAGACAACAAACATACTCTTTGCATCCCAATATGATATAATAACAAGAAATTAAGAAATATTTTCAATTGAGCAACTCATAAAGAATATGGATCAGCATACTCATTTGAATATTTTCAATTGAGCAACTCATAAAGAATATGAATATTTTCTATTCAACATGATGATTCATTTTTATTTTAAATACAACTTTTATCTTTTAGTTCTAGAATGAGGTTTAGGTGATACTTGAATAACAATAGTTGGCTTATTGAATCAACAAACATCTTATGTAATACAATTGGACTTTAAATATTTGAAGTAACCATCTACAAATATCTATTGAAATGTGGATTTATAATGCAAATATGGACGCCATCAATAAAAAAGATTTGTATTAACCAAATATCCATATAGGCATACATCAATATCTGTCGATATAAGTATAACATATATACAAAAAAGCCATATAGACTTACAAGAATGCCATATAGGCATACAATGTCTCCTATATGCAATACAAAATATATGTCCACAAATACCATATATGCATACAACAAAGGACCCCAATAAGCATTCATTCCCCTATGTTCGGTGAAGGGAATAGATCGCGAGAAGCCTTTGATCTTTGGGAGGATGAAGACTGAAAGGAATCTAGGTGTGCAGAAAATGCTTCCTACTTTAATCTAATGAGGGGAGGAGAATGTAAATTCAATTTTATCCTTACTATTATAGTAATGTTAAACCCACTAATAGAGATATTGCAGCAAACACATAAACAAGAAAGTATGACAGAAGAAGAGAGACACAAGATATACATGGGTAAAACCCTTATGGGTGAAAAACCCCACACTCCAAAACATAGCTCAAATGTATTATGTAAACAATGAAGGTTACAATACAACACAGAGCCAATGCTCTTATAGGAGTCTTCGACACTCGTATATGGAGATGATCTAGTAGCATAATAGTACCTATAAAATTTGTAGTACATCACCTCCTCAAAGCACTTGTTTATATAGCGTATACAAGGCAAAATTGGCTCTATCTTGGAATGGGCATCCTACATGGCCTCATGGCCCAAAACCCACACCTATGGACATTTGTCCAACCTTGTAGAATGTTCCTAACACTTGTTAGGTCACCCCATCCCAAAGAGGTCACCTATTCCCAAAATGGGTAATGACAGATGCTTCTACGACTCTTACAACCGTCATAGAATCTGTCATAGCTGTCATAATTTACAGTTGTAAGAGAATCTGTCATACATAGTCTATTAATAGCATATTCTCTTACAACATGTCATAGTCCACCTTGGGGCACCCAAAGATGCCTTTTTCAAAGATGCTCTTCGACACGTCTTCACCTATCATAGAATCACCTATTTCTAACTCTTACATGTCATAACTTTGCCATAGGAATCTGTCATGACTGTTTCGATCAATATTCCCTTACACAACATCCAAGATGTCGACACATGGCAAAATATTCCTACCACTAAGTGGGACGTCTATCTCCTCATGTGAGGACAAAAATGCATGTGGTCATAAGCCATGTAGGATGACACATCACCGTGCCAACTCCCACAATATGACAACATAGGATTTGCATCCAATTAATACAATAGGCAAATAATAAATAAATACAATGTAAAAATACAAGGAATTACCAAGGTTGAGACACCTTAATTCCCAACATTCTCCCACTTGTCGAACACCTTGTAAGAGCCAATAAAATTAACAGGATTTAACTGCTATAGGCCGAAAGGCCCATAGACTCTGAACACCATCTAAACTTCTCTGTGCCCACTGGTTTCATCAATGCATCTATAACATTCTTCAAAGTATCTACCTTCTCCAAATTTACCTTCCCATCATCTACCATGTCTCGCACAAAGTGAAACTATACATCAATATGTTTTGTTCTGGCATGGAAAGTTGGATTCTTCGCAAGGCAAATCATACTCTAACTGTCACAACTAATCATAATCTAACCTGCATCAACACCAATATCTGAACACAATCTCTTAAGCCAAATGGCTTCCTTGCAAGCATGAGTTGCAGCCATATACTCAGCTTTAGTAGTGGACAAAGCAACCATAGGTTGTCGCTTACTCATCCAACTAATTGCACCACCAAACATAGTGAACACATAGGCACTAGTGGATCTCCTACTGTCAATGTCACCTGCCCAATCAGAATCCACAAATCCACGAATACAAACTAAATGTGGAGGTCCTGTAGCATTACCATGATAGCATATGGAATACTCAGAAGTACCCCTCAAATATTAGAACACTCGCTTAGCTGCATCCCAATGTACCCGTCCAAGATTAGGCATAAATTGACTAAGGACTCCCACTGCTTGGGCAATGTCTGATCTTGTGCAGACCATAGCATACATCAAACTGCCAACAGCACTAGCATAAGGTACTCTACTCATGTCCTCCACCTCACTAGGAGATTTTGGACAATCATTAATAGATAACTTTGTCCCCAATGAAACAGGAACACACAATGGTCTACAATCTGCCATGTTGAACCTATCCAGCATGATCTTCACATACTTACTCTAGCTTAACCAAAGTTTTCTGTTAGCTCTGTCTCTTATGATTTCCATTCCCAGAATATATCTGGCTGCCCTGAGATTTTTCATCTCAAACTATGCTAACAACTAAGACTTCAAATCAGAAATCATATTCTTACCATTCCCAATCAATAGCATATTGTCAACATACAATGCAATAATGAGAATGCGATCACTGTCAAACTTGTAATACACACAATGATTTAATTTCAATCTCAGATATCCAATTGAGAACACAAAGGCATCAAACTTCAAGTACCACATCCTAGGAGACTACTTTAAACTATACAAAGACTTCTTAAGCTTGCAAACCAAATTTTCTTTACCTTTCGCTATGTAATGCTCTGGCTATGTCATGTAGATTTCTTTCTCCAAATCACCATGAAGAAAAGTTGTTTTCACATCCATCTGTTCTACCTCCAAGTCATAAGCAGTTGTAAGAGATAATAGAAATCGAATGGATGTCATCTTTGCAACGGGAGAAAAAATTTCACCATAATTAATTCCCTTCACTTGTGAGTACCCCTTCACAACCAATCTAGCCTTGTACTTTTCAACACTGCCATCTGCACCAAATTTCTTCTTGAACACCCATTTGCAACCAACGGGTTTCCATCCACCAGGCAATGGCACCAAGTCCCATGTTTTGTTCTTTTCCAAAGAAGCCATCTCATCTTCCATGGCCTCCTTCCAGGAACCTGCATCTTTCATTCCCATAGCCTCTTTCATAGTTCTAGGCTCATCAGTATTAGTAAGTAAAGCAAAAGCACAACTAGAATCAAGTAATGAATAACCAAACCTATCAGGTTGCTTTCTTGTTCGTGTAGACCTCCTTAATGGCTAAGGTTGAGGTTCTACTTCTTCTTCTTTTGAGCTCTCAGAGCTACTAGAGCTCTCCTCATCATCAGGTCTCACTGGGTCTATCAGTTCAGTCTTCTCAGGGGTAGAAGGGAACTGAACCGCATCTTCTTTCTTTTCTGTTTATTCTGGCTGTAGAACAACGGAAGGTGTTAGCTCTCTTAAGATAACACTTCTGCCATACAACACTTTTTCAACCAAAGGATCCCAAATCTTGTATCATTTCACACCGACACCATAGCCAATGAAAATACATTTAACAACCTTGTTCTCCAATTTAGACCATTTCTCCCTAGGACATGTACATATGCCTCACAACCAAAAAAATGAAGATGCCTAACTAAAGGCTTCTTACCAGACCACATCTCCATAGGTGTTTTACCAACAAGAGCTGATGTCAGAGATCTGTTTACCAGATAGCAAGTAGTGGCTATAGCTTCGGCCTAAAACTTTAGTTTGAGGCTTGCTCCACTAAGCATACTCCTAGCCTTCTCCATCAGTGTCATGTTCCTCCTCTCTGCAACTCTGTTTTGTTGCGGGGTGTATGGAGTTGTCTTATGCCTTTCAATCCCTTACTCTTTGCATAACTTATCAAACTCTGTCGAACAAAACTCACCACAGTTGTCAATTCTTAAACACTTAATCTTTTTACTAGTCTAATTTTGAGCAAAGGCTTTAAACTCCTTAAACTGACTAAAGACTTCAGTCTTGCTTCTGATAAAATAAACCCATGTCCTTCTATTGTAGTCATCTATGAAAGATACAAAATATACAGATTTTGAAATTGAAGGAACATTAACAGGACCAAACACATCAGAATGAATAAGGTCCAATACACCAAAAGACTTTCGAGAACTAGAGTAAAACTGAACATGGTTTTGTTTTCCATAAATGCAACGTTCACAAAAGTCAAACTCGAGATTACAATCATCTAACCCCTCAACAAGGTTTTTATTTTTTAGGGTACGCAGACCCTTCTCACCAATGTGGCCATATCTCAAATGCCATAACATAGTCTTTTCGATAGGAAGCTTAGCTTCCATAGCATGTGCACTACCATCGAAACTAGTTACAATAGATTTCCTCACTGCTCGTTCAAATGGTGGGGATGAAGTGATTGCAGCTTGTTTCTTTGAGTCAGAAGAACTATTGCACTGTGTAGTGCATGCCTCCAGCTAAAACAGAGTACCTCTCTGAGTACCCTTCGTAAGCACCATAGATCCTCTAGTCATCTTACATCCATCCTTCGAAAAGACAACCTGCACACCTACATCATTTAACATACTTACAGAAAGCATGTTCTGTGAAAGGCCTGGAATGTGTATAACTCTAGTGATCTCATTCACTCGTCCATCAGGGAATCAGATTGAGACTCTTCCATGACCAACAATCTTCAGATGAGAGTCATCACCTAGGTACACTCTTCCACCATCGAACTCTTCATATTTCATGAACCAGCTTTGATGCGAGGTCATGTGGAATGATGCACCAAAATCAATCAACCACACATCATCAGATGCATGGGTGGCTAGGGCTGCGATGAAGGCATCACCATCATCTTGTGACTTGTCAGAATCTAAATTTGGGGCTAATTTCTTTTTCTTTTTCTTCCCTTCTTTGCATTCCTTTTGGAAATGCCCAGACTTTCCATAGTTCCAACAAAGAGCCTTAGACTTTTTAAGAGATTTGGATCTCCCACAGGATTTGGATCTGCCCTTCTCATCTTTCTTGTCCTTCTTCTTCCCTTTCTCCTTGGGTCTTCCACAAACTACAAGAGCCTCTTTGGCTGATTCAGATGTCTTCCTTTGCATTTCTTCAGATAAAAGAAAGGACACCACATCTTCAATCTTGAAGGTGCTAGTGGTGCTTCTGATAGCCATGACAAGATGATCCCACGAATATGGCAAAGAACAAAGCAGGGTCATGCAACGATCCTCCTCCTCCATTTTCACACCCACAAATGTCAACTGTGCAATGATCATGTTGAAAGCATTCATGTGGTCTGCAACGGATCCTCCATCTTCCATCTTTAGAGTGAACAACTTCTTTTTCAGGAAAAGTTTGTTTACCAAGGACTTGGCCTGATAAACATCACCCAACTTCTTCCAAAGATCTTCCATGCTCTTCTCCTCATGGACATTCAACAAGATAGAGTCAGCTAAACAAAGTCTTATGAGACACTTAGCCTTCCTATCTTTAAGGTCCCAATCAGCTTGTCACATTGTTGTAGGTTTCACACTGGATACAGTTTCCCATAGGTCACGATCAAAAAGTAGGTCCTCCATCTTGAGTTTCCACAACTCAAAATTAGTGCCATTAAATTTCTCAACCTCTAACCTTCTGGATGTGGTTGTCATCTTCTTGCTACAATAAGATACAGAATACTCTACACAATACTCCCACTTATCCTAAGATTAGCTCAAAAAACCCCTACCCAGTAGCTAGAACGAAAACTAGCCAGGCTCTAATACCAACTGAAAGGAAGCTAGGTGTGCGGAAAACGCTTCCTACACTAATCTATTCAGGGGAGGAGAGTGCAAATTCAATTTTATCCTTACTATTACAGCAATGTTAAACCCACTAATAGACATATTGTAGCAAACACATAAACAAGAAAGTATGACAGAAGAAGAGAGACACAAGATATACGTGGGGAAAACCCTTACAGGTGAAAAACCCCACACTCCAAAACACAGCTCAAATGTATTACGTAAACAATGAAGGTTACAATACAACACAGAGCCAATGCTCTTACAAGAGTCTTTGACACTCATATCTGGAGATGATCCGGCAGTATAATAGTACCTGTAAAACCTGTAGTACATCACCTCCTCAAAGCACCTGTTTATATAGAGTATACAAGGTAAAATTGGCTCTATCTTGGAATGGGCATTAATGGCCCAAAACCCACACCTATAGACACTTGTCCAACCTTGTAGAATGTTCCTGACACTTGTCAAGTCACCCCATCTCAAAGAGGTCACCTATTCCCAAAATGGGTAATGACAGATGCTTCTACGACTCTTACAACCGTCGTAGAATCTGTCATATTTGTCATAACTTATAGTTGTAAGAGAATCTGTCATATACAGGCTATAAATATCATATTCTCTTACAACATGTCATAGTCCACCTTGGGATGCCCAAAGATGCCTTTTTCAAAGATGGTCTTCGACACATGTCTTCACCTGTCATATAATCACCTATGTCCGACTCTTACATGTCATAAATTTGTCATAGGAATCGCTAATGACCATTTCGGTCAATATTCCCTTACACAACATCCAAGATTCTGACACATGGAAAAATATTCCTACCACTAAGTGGGATGCCTATCTCCTCATGTGAGAACAAAAATACATGTGGTCATAAGCCATGTAGGATGACACATCACCGTGCCAACTCCCACAATATGACAACATAGGATTTGTATCCAATTAATACAATAGGCAAATAATAAATAAATACAATGTAAAAATACAAGGAATTACCAAGGTTGAGACACCTTAATTCCCAACAGAGACGTGTATGAGGGTGCTCTACTACGAACTCGAGGGTTTCTCCTCATATTTAGTTCTTCTTGGATTTGTAGTTGTTACAATAAAAAGTATAGACATTAATATATAGAAATTACATGTTATAAAAAATGAAACATTTAACAAAATAATTACTTACCGCTACCATATAATATGTCTCCTCATTTTCCTTAGTAGCAGGATTAGGTTGTGGTGATGTCATGTCCTATAGAAACCATTCAGATAGAAATTAAACTTCAAATCAATAATCATTTGATTTTTCAAAAATAAACAACTATAACAATGAATGTAATTTAAAATTTACTAATCTGCCTCATACCCCCGTCAAAGGCATGGAGCTATGAATCATAGTGGACACACCATGCTCCATTGCCCTATGAACTTCGGGAGGTGTCTCTGCAGCCTGTATCATCTAAATATAAAACAACATTATTCAATTACGAAACTAGAATAGTGATGCAAGTCATGGCTCCTAACATACACACACATTCACCTAAACATGGAAGTACACACAATAAAGCACACAATGATATTCATTGTCACCACTGCATCACTATGAGACAAGTAGACACATAATCATAGTGAAGATTTTGCTCTCTTGGTGATATAATATAGCTCTTTCTTATGCTTTCTCAAGTCTCCATTGTTGTTGTGCTCTTTTGGTACATGTTTATGTGAGTTCTTGGAGGATTTTGTGCTCTTTTTCATCTCAAAGAATATGGTAGTATTAAATGAAGGGTACTCATTAGACTTAGGTAGGTTATATGTAGGATCAAATGTAGGGATGGAAGAAATTGAGCCAATTGGATTGACATAAGTTTGTAGAGGAAAGGGTTAGTGTAAATTTGAAGATTTTGGTTAGGGATGACTTGTTGCCCCCATAATTAATACTTAAAACCTAGATGATGTTCGAATCAATCATATGCTATATACGATGTCATAGGCTGATGCCCCTCTCTGATGTCATGTCTTGGGGTCTAATTGGTGGTAATTGGATGAGATTATTAGAGAGAATTTGTCGAAGAATAGTGTGGAGGGGATCAACAAGCTTTGGTAGACATGAATGGAAAATGTGGTAGCATAGACAAGGTAGTGAGCTGTTTGAAAAGATGCCTCAAAGAAAAGTGGTCTCATGGTGATGTCCTTGTCTATGCATCTGCTTCTCATGGCATTCCATGAGAGCACATTTCTTTGAGGCATTTTTTCAAATTTAACTATATTGTAATTAAAATTTTGTCATTTATCAACATCTAGCTATTAGTTATGCAATGTCTAATAATGCTTTAAGTTTGAAAGATGTGCAATGCAATGTAATCAATGATATGAATATAAAAGACAAAAATCTAGTAAGTACAATTCATTAGTTAAACTATTTATTTTATTACCTCAGTGAAGCTTTGAACTACACCACCACTGGCAGGTGTTGCCGTGAAATCTCCAAGATTAACCTATTCAACATCCAAAATTAGATATTAGAATACCATTCATATAACAATGCTATTCACATGTAATATTTATAATTGTTTACTAGTTACATACCCCAGTAGTAGATGTTGTAGTGTAAAATGTAGGTGGACTACTGCTAAGAACTGTATCAATGCTATGTCCCTGAAATTTCATCAAAATCATCAAACTAAATTAGTTAATCTTGCATTTCAAAAATAAAATTTAATAAATTAAATTCAATGAACTTGCTAACATTTACCTAAGTATCAAGACCGAAAGTCTCACTCAAGAGGATATCTTTCATCACCATCTGCTCAGCTTCAAATGTAGCCTGCGCACCTACATCCTGACTATCCATGGGGTCATAACCACAGGCTGACTCGCAAGTCTGACAAGTATGGGGTAGGACCCTACTCCTCGTACTCTCCCCCAACCCATGATGTGTTGCAGGACTAGCATGCTCTATGATGCTCTGGGTCAAGGCACTAATGGACTGAAGTGTCTCCACCTCAACACTCTCCTTCACAATGGAAGGGATAGACAGATGCTCATGGGCTGGTCTGCTAACTACTCGTCTCACTGGCCGCTGTGGGTCATCATCAAGAGATATCTAGGACATTTTAGAGACCTCAGGGACATCAAAAGAAAGGCATTAGAGTATGAAACTTATCATAGGCTTAGGGTTCTAAGACATGAGCAACTTCACATTCAAATCAAACTCACGACTCCCCTTGATAAATATAACTCTCCTTGATGATGACATTGAAATATAATTATGAAAGCTTGTGTCTTCTCTAACTTCTTATTGCATGAACAAAACCACATCCACCATGAACATGAACCTTGCATCATATCAACCTTCCAAGATAGACCTTATCATGAAAACAATATTAACAACAAAACCTTGCATGAACAAAACCACATCCACCATGAACATGAACCTTGCATCATATGAACCATGTGTGTCTTGTGCAGCATCAACATGAACTGAGAGACCTTATCATGAAAACCATATTCACAACATCATGCACCTCATGACCATTACCTACCTTGAATCAATGTATCACCTTATCAACATCATGGCATCAATGTTGATATCAATGACAAACAACCTTGACCCTTTGACATCAATGACAAACAATCTAGAAATTGCTTTATGGAATTAGAGTCAAATTGGTAAATGTGATGACATGATACATATTAACATGGTGAGATGCAAAGTATACATTTATAATATTAACCACATTCTCAAAGGGATTGTTGATGACTTATGGAAGCCTATAGCCCCAATGTTATGTTGCATACTCAAATTAGGTAAGACTTAATGAACTCTCATAACCTTGCCTTATATGCAAGAGGAATTACATTTAATAACCACAATGGTCATCAGGTGCTCATAAGCATATGATTTTGACTATCTTATTCAAGACAACAAACATACTCTTTGCATCCCAAAATGGTATAAGAACAAGAAATTAAGAAATATTTTCAATTGAGCAACTCATAAAAAATATGGATCAGCATACTCATTTGAATATTTTCAATTGAGAAACTCATAAAGAATATGAATATTTTCTATTCAACATGATGATTCATTTTTATTTTAAATACAACTTTTATCTTTTAGTTCCAGAATGAGGTTTAGGTGATACTTGAATAATAGTAGATGGCTTATTGGATCAACAAACATCCTATGTAATACAATTGGACTTTAAATATTTGAAGTAACCATCTACAAATATCTATTGAAACATGGATTTATAATGCAAATATGGATGCCATCAATAAAAAAGATTTGTATTAACCATATATCCATATAGGCATACATCAATATCTATTGATATAAGTATAACATATATACAAGAATGCCATATAGGCTTACAAGAATGCCATATAGGCATACAATGTCTCCTATATGCAATACAAAATATATGTCCACAAATGCCATATATGCATTCAACAACTTAGGCCCCCAATAAGCATCCATTCCCTTATGTTCGGTGAAGGGAATAGATCACGAGCAGCCTTTGATCTTTGGGAGGACTGAGACATCTATGAGGGTGGTCTACTATGAACCTGAGGGCTGCTCCTTCTATTTAGTTCTTTGTGGATCTGTAGTTGTTACAATAAAATGTATAGACATTAATATATAGAAATTACATGTTATAAAAAATGAAACATTTAACAAAATAATCACTTACCACTACCACATAATATGTCTCCTCATTTGCCTTAGTAGTAGGATTAGGCTATGGTGATGTCATGTCCTATAGAAACCATCCAGATAGAAATTAAACTTCAAATCAATAATCATTTAATTTTTCAAAAATAAACAACTATAACAATGAATGTAATTTAAAATTTACTAATCTACCCCATACCCCCGTCAAAGGCATGGAGCTATGAATTGTAGTGGACACACCATGCTCCATTGCCCTATGAACTTCTGGAGGTGTCACTGCAGCCTGCATCATCTAAAAATAAAACAACATTATTCAATTATGAAACTAGAATAGTGATGCAAGTCATGGCTCCTAACATACACACACGTTCACCTAAACATGGAAGTACACACAATAAAGCACATTATAATATTCATTGTCACCACTACATCACTATGAGACAACTAGACACATAATACACATAATCACAGTGAATATTTTTCTCTCTTGGTGATATACTATAGCTCTTTCTTATGCTTCCTCAAGTCTCCATTGTTGTTGTGCTCTTTTGGTACATGTTTATGTGAGTTCTTGGAGGATTTTGTGCTCTCTTTCATCTCAAAGAATATAGTAGTATTAAATGAAGGGTACTTATTAGACTTAAGCGGGTTATATGTAGGATCAAATGTAGGGATGGAAGAAATTGAGCCAATAGGATTGACATAAGTTTGTAGGGGAAAGGGTTAGTGTAGATTTGAAGATTTTGGTTAGGGATGACTTGTTGCCCCCATAATTAATACCTAAAACCTAGATGATGTTCGAGTCAATCATATGCTATATACGATGTCATAGGCTGATGCCCCTCTCTGATGTCATGTCCTGGGGTCTAATTGGTGGTAATTGGATGAGATTATTAGAGAGAATTTGTCGAAGAATAGTGTGGAGGGGATCAACAAGCTTTGGTAGACATGCATGGAAAATGTGGTAGCATAGACAAGGTAGTGACCTATTTGAAAAGATGCCTCAAAGAAAAGTGGTCTCATGGTGATGTCCTTGTCTATGCATCTGCTTCTCATGGCATTCCATGAGAGCACATTTCTTTGAGGCATTTTTTCAAATTTAACTATATTGTAATTGAAATTTTGTCATCTATCAACATCTAGCTATTAGTTATGCAATGTCTAATAATGTTTTGAGTTTGAAAGATGTACAATGCAATGTAATCAACGATATGAATATAAAAGACAAAAATCTAGTAAGTACAATTCATTAGTTAAATTGTTTATTTTATTACCTCAGTGAAGCTTTGAACTACACCATCACTGGCAGGTGTTGCCGTGAAATCTCCAAGATTAACCTATTCAACATCCAAAATCAAATATTAGAATACCATTCATATAACAATGCTATTCACATGTAATATTTATAATTTTTTACTAGTTACATACCCCGGTAGTAGATGTCGTAGTGTAAAATGTAGGTGGACTACTGCTGAGAACTGCATCAATGCTATGTCCCTGAAATTTCATCAAAATCATCAAACTAAATTAGTTAATCTTGCATTTCAAAAATAAAATTTAATAAATTAAATTCCATGAACTTGCTAACATTTACCTGAGTATCAAGGCTGAAAGTCTCACTCAGGAGGGTATCTGTCATCACCATCTGCTCAGCTGCAAATGTAGCTTGCGCACTTGCATCCTGACTATCCATGGGGTCATAACCACAAGATGACTCGCAAGTCTGACAAGTATGGGATGGGACCCTACTCCTCGTACTCTCCCCTGACCCACGCTGTGCTGCAGGACTCTCATGCTCTATGATGCTATGGGTCAAGGCACTAATGGACTAAAGTGTCTCGACCTCAACACTCTCCTTCATAATGGAAGGGATAGACACATGATCATGGGCTGGTCTACTGACTACTCATCTCATTGGCCACTGTGGGTCAACACGTACCCCTGGTCTATCTTGTCCTAACCCCCCACCTCTACCCTGAAACTCCTGCATATCAAAATAGTTTGGCACTTTATTGAGGACAAACTCGCAGTAGAGTTTGCTCAAAAAGTATTGTGGGACCTCATTATTTTTGCATGGAGGATGGTCAAAAACCATCCACCACCTCTACCCAAAATTGTCCCTTATCACTTGGTTGTTCCACCAATAGATAGGGAACCTCTTGCATGAAATGGGTGGAGTTTGATTTGTTCGTGGGTTTGTGAAAATGGAACACAAGTCCAATTTTGTAATTTGTAACTTTTCTACTTCTTCATACGATAGCTTGTCTGCATAATACTCTCTAAATTCTCTCCTCTTTTTCAACCAATAGATATTTGCTTGCTAATTGAATCTATATTTGATAACATAGATTCAAGAGATTGAGCAAGCATGCATCTATGCAAGGTTGAAGTTGAAGGATCCTTCAACCTTGCAATTATGTCTTCAGTTTCTTTTTTTATTATTTTCAATTTGCCCCATTAGATTTTCTTGTGTTCCAGGGGCATGTCGAGGAATGGATGGAGGAGTTTGTTGTTCGGGTTGTTCTTCAGTAGGTATTTCCTATTCAGGTGATTCAAGATTTTGTGGATTTTCAGGAGGAGGAAGAGGAGGTACATTAACATTTCATGTCAATTAAGGAAATTTACATCAAAAATTAACTTAAACCTACCTATTTAGAAATAAATTCACACAAATAAATAAATAAAACTCACTCCTTTGGCCTGCTCAACGTCGTGGCGGCATTTTGGCGATGAATCGACGAGATTTTGGTGTCAAATTTGGTCTTCAAAAATGTGAGCATGCTCCTTAGGGTTTGCAGGCCACAGGTGTGGAGAAAACAAAAGGAATGAATGAGCAAAAATGCTCTTTTTTTTATATAGTTAAACATAACGCGCTCACATTATAACGCGCTCACGTTATAACACGAGCGCGTTATGGCTTGGTTTTGCCAAGCCTTAGGCTCGTCATCACCAAACCATAATGCAAGCGCATTATAACGCGCTCGCGTTATGGCTTAAATTTTTTTGAAAAAAAGTTGGCCACTTTTTGGCCCCCCAACTTTTTGCACCTGCCCCGAATTGAAACCCTTTTTTTTCTTTTTAATTGTAAATTGCAATTTAATGCACATTCCCTCCATTAATTCCCTCCAAAACTAAAGTGAACTAAACTCATGCAAGGCAAAAACTTATATTATAATTTTAATTATAAAATTATGAAATTATATTACAATATAATTATTCATTATTATAATATTTAAATAATATGAAATATTATTAAATTATATTTAACTTAAATTAAATAATTACTTTGTTATATAAGTTATAAATTATTCAACTTAAGTTATTAAATTATATAATTTAAATTAATTTAACTTAAATTATACTTGTGCATACTGGACTTGCAAAATTAAATAATTTATCAATATTATAGTATATTTAAAAGTTTTATAATTAATAATTTTGTCTTTATTTTATTTGTATCTATCCAGTTTGTCTATTTTCTTGTCTTATTTTTAATTTTTTTTGTATTTTTCCTATTGTAGGATTTGTCTTTTTTCTTCTTAACCCTTTGTTCAATCCTTTCTCTCCCTTTATTCCTTTAGTCTAAGCGGACATTTATTGCCTTGCCTTGTATTGTCTTTGAATTCATGGATTATAATCAAATTGGAAAGAAAAAAGAATAGAGGAGTAATAGTCATTTATTTAGTCATTTTTATTTGTCTGACCAATTATTTAGTTGTGTTTTTTCCCCGATGACCAAATTAGTCATTTATTTGGTCATTTATTTAGTCATTTCAACCGATGACCAAATTAGTCATTTATAGTTGTGTTACAAAAAAAATTGGTCATGTGACTAAAAGTTTTAGTCACCTGGTCATTTATTTGCCATATTTCTAGTGATGGTACTAAGTTTTCCACATAATAATTAATTATTATATCTCCCACACATAAAATAACTAACCAATATTACAATACAACTTTACAAGTGGACCCAAATAAATATTTAATGTGGCTAAATCCATCTCCTAGATGAACCACAAATAAATATTTATTTTACATAATTAAAATATTTCATTCATGTGCAAAGTGTAAAACACCCTTTTCCTAATAATTATGTAATATCCAAAGTTATAATAACTCTAAAATCCAATTTTACCATGAAGTAAAATTTGAAGAGGTAAAAGGTTGATAAAAAAAAATTCACTTTTTCAAACATTGAAGTTTAAAACAACTTATTTAATAATCATGTTGGTACTATGATACACAAATGGTCTATTCATTTTCAATGAATCAACAACATGATATATATATTATTCATAAGGAAAAATTACAAAATAAAACTTACCAAGGGATCACTGCATCTCGATTGTTGACCTCCATATCACAAGCCTCTGCTAGCCTCTGGTTGAAGAGAGAGAAAGCATCTTCGGAGAGCATTACCTCCATCCACAAACTGTCGGTCTCCCGCACACCTTCCTAACCGGAAGTGGCCCTACCCTACTCAAGGAGGATAGACTTAAGATGACCAATGGTGTTTGCCATCAAAGTATTGGTGGCGTATCCTGCGTAACACTATTGATCATACAACCCTAGATACCCTCTAGCTAAGTATGATCATCACAATAGGCTACGTCATCCCAAATATGGTGAACTATGTTTATATCTATGGTTTATCAATTCTAATTCAATCTTTCTGTCTTCAACAGGTTTCCCAATATCGTCCAGGTTCTATAATCCTTACAAATTAACTTTCCATACAAGGTTTCTCATTGCAACTTTGCAATACCTGAGATCCAAGTCTTTTCAACACTTAAAGGGGTTTAAGTCGATTCATTACAGCTAAAATGGCTACCTTACCTAGGTTAAGCATCATAGTCATGGCCATTATCTCTTTTCACAAATAAGATCGAATAAACATAACTAGGGTCCTTACCCCTTCATTTAGTTATACTAGACACAAACTTGTCTATACAGTAAATCCATTCAAGTCAATCTGACTCAGATCAATCCTTAATCTAGAATATATTTGCAATATGAGTCCATCTTTGTGTACTTGCAATCTCTAGGTTCTATGATCTCTTGTCCCTTTATTATCTATCCTCATACTAGCATCCTTGAACAATTTACTAAGTTTTGACTTTTATCCAAGATTCACTTTAGGATTTATATAAATACTACTAGACTCTTTATGTCTGACTCCATGGTTACTCAGCCATATACTGTCGACCAAGGGCAATGTCATATTTGACAAACAAGAATAAATTTCTAAATTATTCCAGTTATAATTCTAAGGTTTAGCTCCTCTACCTGAAGTATAGAAATGCCTTGTTTTCTTAGGATAATAGAAAAGCATGGAAAACCAATACTTCTCGACTTCCTTAGACCTCTCAGCATTGTTTGAATCCCAAATTCACATGACAAGAATAAGTATAACATACGAGGTATAATTCCTCTCATATCTTCAAGAGTACTATCATTTCCCAAATTTGGTCTTTGACTAAGTTCAATCCTTCAACCATAAAAGATTTGAACCATTAAAGAAAATTAAATACAATTGACCAACTGGTCTTCTAAGTCTATTGACTTTCCATTATGACTGAATACAAATGCCTATGCACATATATATATATATATATATATATATATATATATATATATATCCTTAGAAAATATGTCAATACACCTTTATCAACAATCATGAATACAATATTCAAGTGGGGTTGAGTCTCAAATCTCCCAACATACTCAACTTGGTATAAATCTTAACAGAAATACCTAACACTGGATTAAGTTTTGTATTTAAGTCAATCGATACTAAAATAAGTTCATATGATTATACATTGAGTTGGTTAATCGTTTCAAACTTAACAACATGGGAGTGGACAATCATGTCTCCCAAATTAGTCTTAAGACTTAATCAATCCTTTCCTTGGAAGTATGGGTCCTTAATATAGTTATCAACACTCTAGGTTTTTGTAATAACCATAACGATTCCTTAAAGCTTCCATGCAAAGACATGAAATCAAGATTTGTATTTCAATTCGGGATGAAACTTTTCCCCTCTTAGCCTATTAGGGTTTATTCATCAAATGAATTTTCTTATCATTGAGAAATAGCATTATATTATCAAGCTTGGTCTTCAATTGACATCTACTATTCTCAATTTTGAGGTTTAATATAACCCTTGACATGAGACTAATAAGACTATTTCCTATGATTTAACATAAACATCTCGGGTCAAGAACCCTATACCAGGTTTACTCTAAATTCATATGTTTTCAAGTCCATCTATTCAAGCTATTGATCCTCATTTAATTTTCATAAGATCTAGTGTTTTGCATGAAAATATAGTATTATATTTAATAGGCTGGCAGCCTAGGCAAGATTTTCAGTTATTCATGATAAAATCTTTATCTGATTCCTTGGCCTTTATAATAGGAAGGTTTATCCTAATTGTTCATACTTCCAAAAGACTTCTATATATATCCTTGGGTTGGCGTTATTGTTTTATAATATATATTACCCATCTCATAGAGTTGAGGATGGTAGTTAACGAAATTATTTCCAAACTTTAATTTAATAGTGATACACTATGCTAAAGCTAGTACGATTGATAGCCCTGTGATCTCGACCACCTATCTTTAGTTATACACGAGTCGACCTCTATTATTAACATCAATGCTAAGATAATAACAACTTACTTGTCTTAAGCATAATGATAGAGAATAATATCTCATGGCATCGTTAACAATAATTAAAAGATTATGGCATTCATAAGTTCCAGATGTGGGCATTAGTTGAATATCCCAAAAGAAGGGAGTGGAGCTTAGGGGTATAAGGTCCTCAAGACTTCTTGATCATCAATCAGCAAAGTAGAGAAATACCACCAACAAGAATAATTGTCTTTTAGAGCTTACTCTATGCCCATCTATCTTTAAGACTTTAACAACTAAACCGCCTTCTATTAGTTTTGGTTCTATAGAAGTATGATTAACCAAGGTGGCATCCAGCTTAATATAGAATGAACTTACGGCCTAAACCTCTTAATGCAATAACATTATAGTCTTACCATATTATCAGTTCACTCTAAAATGTCGCACAAGACTTCAATCTTGTTGTAATACAATAATATACAGTTTGAAACGAAGCCTAAACAAGATATCTGACGGCATCCCAAATATAGGAACGGCATAGGTTTATCTTTTCTATAAACATCATGACTTGAAATATTTACTCGCAGATAATCAAATATGGCTTGTATAAATGTTTAAAACAATGGTCAATAATTAAAGACTTGTTACACAGATAATATGGCTTATTTGACATTACAGACTTTGCGTAATGGTGATGATTTCCACCGATATCAGTAGTCAGTTAACACATAAATTGTGTGAAAAGAAGACATCAGGTATAATTTGTTTTGAATGGAGAATATGGCATAAAACAAGACTTTCATTTATAATCCAGATTGATTGTTAATCATATTATATCAGCAAATGATACTCAGACTTTGGCTCGTTTCAATAACAACATATATAAATGATAGCAGATTAAAATAGAAGAGAATGGGAACCTAATGGTTAAACTTCTCATTGTAGCTTCCTGCTTGGTTCTTGTGCCCTCACCAACTCTTGAATCACATTTCTTCTTATGCTTCTATGTGCTCCTTCAAACTAATCTCCCTTGTCTCAAGACTCCCGAATGCTCTTAAGGTTGGCGAGTGGGAAGATAACTGTTATTTTACTAACCCTAACTACCTGTGGCTTATCCTTTTCGATAAGATTAAAACATACTTAACTATCGATTGCCTCCACGTCAATCCACTCACGATGGCATCTATTTTCTATCTTACAATCCATCGTGGTTTTTGGTTAAATGATGAAATGGTCAGCGGGGTGGCAAAATAGTTATTGGCTTTATGCCACTCCACTGAAATTGAGTTTACGAGATGAAGACAAATATTGCTATCGCGAAAAGGCTTTCTATCAACTCTCGGTCTTATTGACCTCCATCAAAGTTTAGAAAGATTACAATATTATGGTATATAGTGACATTAAGAAGTAATGATTAATAACATAGTCCAAGGAGCTAATACACAATCGTAACAATAAAGTGTACGATTGACATTTCAGGGTCAAATTTTATCTCCCCCTCTACGAACCACTGTTGACGTTTTACGTCGAGCAAACTTAACAAGACATAACATATGACACATTCCCGACATTTATATCTGTCATCCATAATTGGCGACATGAACTCATGATATTACGACGTAATTTTTGATCAATCTTACTCGTCACGACAACAACATTTTGACAAACAACGTTGTTCTTCCAAAACAATGTAACAAAGAGTGACTTACCCTTACAACTCATAACGACTTCATCAATAACCTTGACTTAACTAAAAATTGAGACTTACCTCGAGGCAACTAGGTTGATCTGTCTGATGTGTACTCGGTGGCAAATACCCATTGATATTCCAGGGTCTATTCTCCCCTTCCCCAAAGATACCTTCTCTCCTCTTTGTTTCACAGAGAGCCTGCTCCACCTGTTCCTGTCAAAACATTCTCACATATAATTTGTGGTCAAAGTAGCGGTATCCCAGTCAAAACATATTAACATCACATCATTTCATTTTTTTTCCATATTGAAAAGGCATTTTAATTCATAACATCAAATTGATCATACTCAAGTGATAAAACCATGATTTCATAAAATTAATCTCTTCTAACCATAACATTGTTTCTCATAGCATATAACGTATTCACATGTCTATTTCTATTCATGAAACAAGTAAAAGTAAATAGTAAAAATTAGTCCAAAAGGGGGATGTAACATATCTCTCCCCTAAAGAATCATCATCCCCGATGATTTAGTGTATCCAAAAACGTGATAAGATAGAATTTTGTTTAAACTGCAAAAGTGTAAACAATAGATAAAATCTTTGCTATTAAATCATGGTAAAATTTTCTAGGTCATATTACCCTTTGCACGTTGTCCCACCGGACCTTGCAATGAGTGATTTTTTTTTCTTTTATTTCGCAAGCAAAGCTTGTGATCCTCAAACATTTATAATCCCAATCATGACCTCTCTTGGGTCCTGTTCCTGTATAACATTCTAGGAATATAATGGTCATTTGTTATATACCTTTCAAATACAATCATAAGAGCATGTGCCTCCTGGCAAAATAAATTAATTTTGTAATCAACCAAATGAATAACTTTGAGGGCTTTGAGGAATCTCTCATATCTAGGAACTTATTTAGTATACATTCCATACTTATGAAACTCTTCTTCCCTAACCGATAATTGTATTAGTGTATGGTTGGTATTTACTTATGATTTCTATCTATTATTAGCTTCTACCAATATTTCCCGATTGGTTTATTTTGTTTAACCATTTCTAACACATTTCTGGACTAATGCTAATCCTATCTTTTAGCTTACCCAGCTTATAGGAGTTTGGCATCTTCTTCTGTCCAATGTTTCAAATGGAATCATCATGATAACAGAATTATAGGAGTTGTTGAAACAAACTCTATAGAAGGTGGATACTCTTTTCACATGTAGTAACTGTCCACTTCAATCATAGGTTTATCGAGAAAATTTTTACCAAAGTTTAATAACATCATGTAGGTATGGTATTGTCATAAGATACAAGGAGAAAGGATCAAAACTCTTTATCTAGTTCATCTGTCCCCCAAGACTCGGCATGCCACTGATGAGAGGGAAAAGTATCACTTAGTTGTTTTTACCTCAACCATGGACTTAAGCGGTTTCCCCGCATCTTCCTACCCAAAAGCAGTCCTACCCTTCAACGAAAGGTTGTGTTGGAAACCCTCTCAGTTTCCATCTGAGCTCTGGTGTGTACTCCCATTTAACTAACTTTGTCACACTACCATGGATACCCTCCAACCAATTACAACAACTCTGGTTAGCTAAATGTCCAGAGTACTATGAACTGACGAGTGCACGTGGTGGCAATGTCACTCACTATGGCCATAGTTTTTATGTAAATATATGTTTCATAATGAACGTAGTCATGGTTCACCACCCTACTCGACTTGGAGAGACTATTAATCTGGGCTTACTGGACTACCCATCCGCCCACATACAATAATACAAGATTCAAAAGATGATATCAATGTAAGACCTTCTTCTGGTAGCTTCAATATTAAATATATATTTCTATAACCCTAAAAGGGTTTGAAACATATTTCTTTCCACACAAAGTGTCTTTCTTCTGTAACGTTAAGGACATATTAGGTGCATTTTCTACAATTTACTTCCTTACACAATCCATTAGAGGCCCATCTAGGACATGATAGTGATGACCATTACATAAAACATAGTGAACAACCAAAATGTTATTGTATAACCACCACAATAACTTAAATCAATATCAAATTATTAACAATTTCAATTTCGGTAATAAGTCAAAAGAATTAAACTCATTCCAACAATAAATCAAATTTTAACCAACTAGTCATAAATAAGCAATCTTCAAAATTAGGTGGATAGACCATTTCAAAATAAAGAAAATTAGAAAATATGTAAATCCTTGCATGTATTAAAAGGAATTTTACCAAAAATCCAAAGAAGTGTCAAAATTTAGAGACTCACTTATTATGCTCTATGTGGCTGACTAAGTCGCTAACAAGGGAGTAGATTGCTACACTGCACTTGATTTTCCAAAAACTTATAGTGAATTAGAGTTTGACAAATAAATAAGCCTTTTAAGACTTTCATCATGCTCACAGATTTACAAATAAAAAGGTTATATCATATTCACTCCTTTTTCCTAGAGTATCTATTGTTCATCACTCAGATTATAAGATTGTAATATAGCAATACACAGAGATTATAGTTGGAACACAAGCTTCTTCTATTATGAGTTATTTTGCAAAACAGATACATTTCCAAATCTTGTACTATTTTTCTCAACATTTTATGCCAATATATCACTACTTGTCCTTTAATGACTCTTTTATTCCACTTGGCTCATGCCAACCATCAAGGAGTTAAACTAGAACCCATCTAATCTTATATCTATGATATAGTTCTAGGATCTTCCCATCCTTAAGTTCTTGAGAAAAAAAAAATATATATATATAAGAGTGATCTTGATTTCATACAGACCCCGTTCTACCCGAGCTCTTAGTCTGATCTGCAACTAACCAAGGTTTTACCTTTCTAGTCAAAGTCTCCAAAATCTTCCCACTATAAAACATTAGTAGAATTATTTTGCTCTTGGAGTTTTTTTTTAATTCCTCAATAGGTTCTTTCTTAAACACTAACTTGGTTAAGTGTTGGGAAAATAGTCTTCCTAATAGTTTCTTTGGTTTTTCCCTATGTCGTTCTAGCATTAAACCAATTATCAAACATTAGCAATTATGTTAGATGTTAACGAGTTTTCTTGTAATGAGCTCATAGGTCCATGTATTGAACCTAGCCCGCTCTGATACCATATGTAATATCCAAAGTTATAATAACTCTAAAATCCAGTTTTACCATGAAGTAAAATTCGAAGAGGTAAAAGGTTGATAAAAAAATTCACTTTTTCAAACATTGAAGTTTAATCAACAACTTATTTAATAATCATGTCAGTACTATGATACACAAAGGTTCTATTCATTTTCAATGAATCAACAATATGATATATCTATTATTCATAGGAAAAATTACAAAATAAAATTTACCAAGGGATCACTACATCTCGATTGTCGACCTCCATATCACAAGCCTCAGCTAGCCTCTGGTTGAAGAGAGAGAAAGCATCTTCAGAGAGCATTACCTCCATCCACAGACCATCGGTCTCCCGCACACCTTCCTAACCAGAAGTGGCCCTACCCAACTAGAGGAGGATTGACTTAGGATGACCAATGGTGTTTGCCATCAAAGTACTAGTGGTGTATCCTACATAACACTATTGATCATACAACCCTAGATACCCTCTAGCTAAGTATGATCATCCCAATAGGCTACGTCATCTCGGATATGGTGAACTATGTTTATATCTATGGTTTATCAATTCTAATTTAGTCTTTTCATCTTCAACAGGTTTCCAAATATTGTCCAAGTTCTATAATCCTTACAGATTAACTTTCCATACAAGGTTTCTCATTACAACTTTGCAATACCCGAGATCTAAGTCTTTTTGACACTTAAAGGGGTTTAAGTCAATTCATTACAGTTAAAATGGCTACCTTACCTAGGTTGAGTATCATAGTCAAGGCCATTATCTCTTTTCACAAATAAGATTGAATAAACATAACTAGGGTCCTTACCCCTTCATTTAGTTATACTAGACACAAACTTGTCTATACGGTAAATCCATTCCAGTCAATCTGACTCAGATCAATGCTTAATCTAGAATATATTTGCAATATGAGTCCATCTTTGCATACTTGCAATCTCTAGGTTCTATGATCTCTTGTCCCTTTATTATCTGTTCTTATACTAGCACCCTTGAACAATTTACTAAGTTTTGACTTTTATCCAAGATTCACTTTAGGATTTATATAAGTACTACCAAACTCTTTATGTCTGACTCCATGGTTACTCAGCCATATACTGTCAACCAAGGGCAATGTCATATTTGACAAACAAGCATAAATTTCTAAATCCTTCCATTTATAATTATAAGGTTTAGCTCCTCTACCCCGAAGTATAGAAATGCCTTGTTTTCTCAGGATAATAGAAAAGCATGGAAAACAAATACTTCTCGACTTCCTTAGACCTCTAGGCATTGTTTGAATCCCAAATTCACATGATAAGAATAAGTATAACATACGAGGTATAATTCCTATCATATCTTCAGGAGTGCTATCATTTCCCAAATTTGGTCTTTGACTAAGTTCAATCCTTCAACCATAAAAGATTTGAACCATTAAAGAAAATTAAATACAATCAACTAACTAGTCTTCTAAGACTACTAACTTTCCATTATGACTGAATATGAATACCTATGCACATATATATATATATATATATATATATATTTGTAGAAAATATGTCAATAAACCTTTATCAATAATCTTGAATACAATGTTCAAGTGGGGTTGAGTCTCAAATCTCCCAACATACTCAACTTGGTATAAATCTTAACAGAAATACCCAACACCGGGTTAAGTTTTGTCTTTAAGTCAATCGATACTAAAATAAGATCATATGATTATACATTGAGTTGGTTAATCATTTCAAACTTAACAACATGGGAGTGGACAATCATGTCTCCCAAATTAGTCTTAAGACTTAATCAGTCCTTTCCTTGGAAGTATGGGTCCTTAATATAGTTATCAACACTCTAGGTTTTTGTAATAACCATAACGAGTCCTTAAATCTTCCATGCCAAGACATGAAATCAAGATTTGTAATTCAATTCGGAATGAAAAATTCCCCTCTTAGCCTATTAGGGTTTATTCATCAAATGAATTTTCTTATCATTGAGAAATAGCATTATATTATCAAGCTTGGTCTTCAATTGACATCTACTATTCTCAATTTCAAAGTTTGATATAACCCTTGACATGAGACTAATAAGACTATTTCCTATGATTTAACATAAACATCTCGGTTCAAGAACCCTAAACCAGGTTGACTCTAAATTCATATGTTTTCAAGTCCATCTATTCAAGCTATTGATCCTCATTTAATTTTCATAAGATCTGGTGATTTGCATGAAAATATAGTATTATATTTAATAGGATGGTAGCCTAGGCAAGATTTTCAGTTATTCATGATAAAATATTTATCCGATTCCTTGGTCTTTATAATAGGAAGGCTTATCTTAATTGTTCATACTTCCAAAAGACTTCTATATATATATATATATATATATATATATATATATATATATATATATATATATATATATATATATATATATATATATATATATATCCTTAGGTTGGCATTATTATTTTATAATATATATTACCCATCTCATAGGGTCGAGGATGATAGTTAACCAAGTTATTTTCAAACTTTAATTTAACAATGATACACTATGCTAAAGCTAGTATGGTTGATAGGCTCGTGATCTCGACCACCTATCTTTAGTTATACACGAGTTGACCCCTATTATTAACATCAATGCTAAAATAATAACTTACCTATCTTAAGCATAATGATAGAGAATAATATCTCATGGCATCGTTAACAATAATTAAAAGATTATGGCATTCATAAGTTTTAGATGTGGGCATTAGTTGAATATCCCAAAAGGAGGGAGCGGAGCTTAGGGGTATAAAGGTACTCGAGACTTCTTAATCATCAATCAGTGAAGCAGAGAAACACCACCAGCAAGAATAATTGTCTTTTAGAGCTTACTCTATGCCCATCTATATTTAAGACTTTAACAACTAAACCAGCTTCTATGTGTTTTGGTTCTGTAGAAGTATGATTAACCAAGCTAGCATCCGGCTTAATACAGAATGAACTTACGGCCTAAACCTCTTAATGTAATAACATTATAGTCTTACCATATTATCAGTTCGCTCTAAAATGTCGCACAAGACTCCAATCTTGTTGTAATACAATAATATATGGTTTGCAACGAAGCCTAAACAAGATATCTGATGGCATCCCAAACATAGGAATGGCATAGGTTTCTCTTTTCTATAAACATCATGACTTGAAATCTTTACTCACAGATAATCGAATATGGCTTGTATAAACGTTTAAAACAATGGTCAATAATTAAAGACTTGTTACACAGATAATACGGCCTTTTAGGCCTTGATTTGACGTTACAGACTTTGCGTAATGGTGATGATTTCCACAGATATCTATAGTCAGTTAACACATAAATCATCATGTGAAAAGAAGACATCAGCTATAATTTGTTTTGAATGGAGAATATGGCATAAAACAAGACTCTTGTTTATACTCCAGATTGATTGTTAATCATATTACATCAGCAAATGATACTCAGACTTTGGCTCATTTCATTAACAACATATATAAATGATAGCAAATTAAAATAGAAGAGAATGGGAACCTGATGGTTAAACTTCTCACTGTAGATTCCCACTTGGTTCTTGCGCGCTTACCAGCTCTTGAATCACGTTTCTCCTTATGCTTCTACATGCTCCTTCAAACTAATCTCCCTTGTCTCAAGACTCCCGAATGCTCTTAAGGTTGGCAAGTGGGAAGATAACTATTTTTTTACTAAGCCTAACCACCCGCAGCGTATCCTTTTCCATAAGCTTAAAACATACTCAACTATGGATTGCCTCCACGTCAGTCCACTCACGATGGCGTCTGTTTTCTATCTTACAAGCCATCATGGTTTTTGGTTAAATGATGAAATGGTTAGCGGGGTGGCAAAACGGTTATTGGCTTTATGCCACTCCACTTAAATCAAATTTATGAGCTGAAGACAAATATTGCTATTGCGAAAAGGCTTGCTATCGACTCTTGGTCTTATCAACCTCCATCAAAGTTTAGAAAGATTACAATATTATGGTATATAGTGACATTAAGAAGTAATGATTAATAACATAGTCCAAGGAGCTAATACGCGATCGCAACGACAAAGCGTACGATCGACATTTCAGGGTCAAATTTTATCTCCCCCTCTACGAACCACTATCGACATTTTACATCGAGCAAACTTAACAAGACATAACATACGATGCATTCCTGACATTTATATCTATCATCCATAATTGGAGACATGAACTCATGATATTATGACGCAATTGTTGATCAATCTTACTCGTTGCGACGACGTTTGGACAGACAATGTTGTTCTTCCACAATGACATAACAAAGAGTGACTTACCCTTACAACTCATAACGACTTCATTGATAACCTTGACTTAACTAAAAATTGAGTCTTACCTTGAGTCAACTAGGTTGATCTGTTTGATGTGTACTCAGTGGAAAATACCCATTGATATTCCAAGGTCTATTCTCCCCTTCCCCGAAGATACCTTCTCTCCTCTTTATTTCACAGAGAGCCTGCTCCACCTGTTCCTGTCAAAACATTCTCACATACAATTTGTGGTCAAAGTACTGGTATCCCAGTCAAACCATATTAACATCACATCATTTCATTTTTTTTCATATTGAAAAGGCATTTTAATTCATAACATCAAATTGATCATACTCAAGTGATAAAACCATGATTTCATAAAATTAATTTCTTCTAACCATAACATTGTTTCTCATGAGCATATAACGTATTCACATGTCTATTTCTATTCATGAAACAAGTAAAAGTAAATAGTAAAAATTAGTCCAAAAGGGGGATGTAACAAATTCTATGCCTAATTGTAACCTTACAAGGTTCATTGCCATTTTAAGGCACATAATGCCCACTTAGCTAGGCATATGCCATGTGTTCTAGGGTCCATGATGCCCAAACCACCTTTGTCTTTGAGTTGAATTAAGTGCAACTAGGAGGAAAGTAAACCTTTGTTTCCATTTCATTTGGCCCCTAAAAATTCATGGCTACATTTAGTGACCGCGTCATAGCATTTTTTAGAGGGGAGCCAACATATTGAATAATAGATGTGAGTGGCTATGAAGATCATATTAGCCACCTATAATATTCTATAAGAGATAGAAACTTGTTCTCCCATAGTTGGATTTTATTTTCAAATTTCATATGTACCAATTCCACATTTTAGATAGTAAGATTTCTCGATGAAATGGTATCTTGAGGTATCTTATTATCTCTCAAATACTAACTTATCTCCATCATGTGAGGATCCAAGAGGGGAGAGGGTTGTCCCTTGTCATAATGGATTCAATTTTCCACATGGAAATTTTGGAATTAGAAACATCACAATATAACAAGGACATCAAGAGTATCAATAGTTTTGTCCTTGTTAATGAAGAGCATATTATAATTAGTAAAGTGGGAGTTTAAAGCATATGTGTTTTGTAGTAAGTTAACAACTTCAATAAGTTGTTGGTTATGAGCTCTTTTGAGTAGATACCCAAACATTTGTTGCTAGGACATACAAGAACGAGGCTAAAGGGTAGCCCTATCATATTGAACATTGCAAAACAAAGGATGATGTAAGAGTACCATTGATTGTGAAACAATCATTTAGAATTTGGAAAAAAAATTGAATATGTTGAACTTGTAAAGGGTAAAATTTGGATGTTTGAGTTATTGGTAGTTTTGTATGTGTATCCTCCTTTCACCCTTTCATTCAAGGACCTAGGGTCGAGTTGCAATGTACTATCATACACTAGGTCACTATGAGATATAGGGAAAATTGGGTTTGTATGATTGGATTGTCAATTATGTTCACTTATGCTCAATTATACATCAAAACCCTAATTATGCAAATATGACAGCAAACAGATGAATATCAGAAAATGTTGCTATAGAAAGATGTAAAATGACAAATAATTGTGCACCTATTTTTCAGGGTTCGAAAGTGAAATAGTTGGGGACTAATGACTAGGCACCCAAGTACAATGCCTAGGTTTTTGTTGGGATCTAGAAGATTAGTCTGCAACCTATTCCTATTGCATCAGAGATTTTCCCGTCAAGGAATCCGGAGGACTAAAGAGCGGGCACCCAAGTCTAGGGTGTTGTTTTCAACTCTGATTTGTGAATCTGACACTCTATAATGCCCTCCTACAACTCCACTTTTCCTCTATCTTCAACCTATAACCTGCAATCATAGAAACTTTGGGAGGGGGTTGTGGTGTTTATAGGCTTGCCTCAGTCAAGCCCCAGAGAGACATTCAAGTCTTCCAAACACTATTTTCAGATAGAGATTGCGTGCCCTTGAGAGGCAGATGTAAAAACCAGATGATAAATGCTCAAATAAACAAATCATGTCACCTTGTAGTGAAGATCTCATGGGAGGAAGAAGCTCTTCATGCCATGAGGAGATGTTTGCTCAAATCAGCAAATACAAACACATAGACAACACAAATTTGTTCTTGCTACATAATGAATGCCTTGAATCACCTTCACATAAGCTTGAGAATCCAAATTGCTATCTAGTAATCATCTAGTTTACAAATGAATGCCTAAACATGCTTTTATATGCAACTGCAAACACTCCTGCCAAGAATTTCGTAATTCAAACTTACTGTGTCGGCATAGGACCCAAATAACAGTCACAAGCTGACACTTAAAATTTGGGACTCACCTAAAATAGGGCAGGACTAGGGTACGGGCGCCCAAGTCCTCCCCCCTATTTTGGTCAAGTTAGGTTCAAGGGATCCCCCTAGGTCCCATTTGTCATGAAACCCAAGGTTCATTTCATCAGGATGTCAAAATATGATGCAAGATGTCCTAAATGCAGATAAAAGACCCGGGAGCTAAACCTTGTGAGGGAAAAGCCCCCAAGAGGACATTTTCTGATGTTACATTTAACCCCCACTTTAATGTATGTATAAACACGAGGCCAATACATACATTAAAGTACGGTCAACAAACATAGCAAACACACCAAGCACAGAGAAGACACGTCAAACACATTGAAGACAATGACAAGCATGCAAAACATGGAGAAGATAGTTACAGTCACGCAAAACATGGAGAATACAGCAGATGCATAGAAGACAGTTAAAGCATGGAAGACAAGAATGATTTCTTTTCTTTTATTTTTCTCATATATATGAAAAGTAGATGCAAGTACAAGAAAGTATACACACATCCCATACTGCAGGAAGCACTCATCGCGCTGGTCTTTAAACTACATATATGGGGCAACACACGCAAGACACACAAAACCTCCCAAAATGCAGGAAGCACTCATCGCGCTGGTCTTTAGACTGCATATGGGGCAACAAACATGCCAAACAAAGCAAGCATGCCAAACACACACACTTTGAAGACACGGAGAAATCACGGCAGACAAGCAATGGAGTGTTCCTATTTCTAGGCTCATCACCATCTCAAGCACATTACAGGCACACACCTACGATTGGGCTTCACCACAACAATCGTTGAAGACACGCTTAAGGGTTGAGTTAGTCACATAACCACTCCTCGCCTTCGTAGAGGACTTTTGAAAATGATAGGATGGGCACTCTCTGTAAGAGATACACCACCCCCACCTCTGCAGAGGGCTTAAGATGATTGATTGATTGATTGATTGATTGATTGCAAACAAACTCAGAGTGCAAGAAGTACTCATCGCACTAGACTTTAAACTGCACCTGAGGACAAGCACATTGCTAACATCTATAACAGGCAGCTTACCTTATATATGCCCCCACCTTAAGGTGGCTGTTATCACACATCGATATCAAGCACGTTAAGGTAGGAAGAAAACACATAAGGGAACACGAACTTTTGCAAAGCCCATGCCCCACGGAGGTGACATGTACTTTACGATTGCCAAATGTTCCCACAAACACATCCCTGCAAGAAACATGTTAGTGTCTACATAATCATGATAAGCAATAACATCAATGCATATTATTAATCGCACAAAGAGCCAAGGTTATACCACGGATTTAGAGATCGAGGATAACCATGGGGCTATATCATGAAAATCTCTGAATCGAGCGTCACCAAGGTGAGATTTAAAGACAAACAAAGGTGCACAGAGCAGCAGTATTGTTAAGGTTTGTAAGTGAGATAAAGATCATCAAAATCATTATGTAGAAAGCATGAGTGCTTCTACTAGCCAAGCATCAGATAAGATATTACAACCCCATCATCATATTAGGAACAAAGTCCAATTTTTTATTTCTCGCTAAAGGGACGCTAGATCTGCATCAGTATAAATGTTTTTCGTCATCCACCCACTAGATAGAAACACTAGAGGAAGGGAAATAATAAATAAGAGAGGAGAAACAAGTGTCTTAGGGACAGTCACATAGGAGGGTGCCCCCAAGTCACCAACCGCAAGGCTATGTCCGTAAGACACAACACACAACAATAAAATCAGAGAGAGAGGTAATATAGAGGAATGATGATACAAATAGAAGAAGGTCACAACAGAGGCAGTCTCCTGGTATCCCAAACCTTACAAGAGAATCAGGGGTCATCCCAGGAGTCCTAAACAACACATAACACATCACGGGGGAAACACATCACGAGAGATAAAGGGTTAGAGATACTTACCTGTAGCACCATCGTTAAGAACATACATATATAGGATATCTCTCATGTTGATTTAGTCTTGTTGATATTGTATTAATATTAAGTTTAGGATGACAAGAGGCTTTCTTTTCTTTAAAAGGATTATATCCAATGTCGCTTGAGTAATGTGTTGAAGTGGATTCTATAGGTACTCGAATTCCTTGTTGATTTAGACCACATCCCTTACCTACATATTCACAATTGTTATAAAGGATTTTAAATCCTCAACCATAAAGGGATGTCATTTCCTTAGAAGATGGTGAAGCCTCATAGGTCTCATAATTTGTGGTATAAGTGAGAGTATTATTTTTATTTTCTACCGAGGGGACATTAGGTTTCTTAAGTGCTTCAAAAGATTGCTTAGGTGAGATTGATGCTACTTTTGATGTGTCAAGGCTATTAATTTTATATTCCCCTATACTGCAAGAATTAAAATCTAATGAACCCCAATCATCACCAGCTGCATTCGATGGTTGAGAGTCTTGCACAACATTATTCATGGCTAGAGGCATTGATGAATCAGCTCGTAAACTGTTTAAGCTTATATGATTGTAAATTGGTTTTTGCTTTTCAATGTGTAAGCAGTTATCTGGATCAGGATCGACATGAATAGTATGAAGTTTACCTTTGAATATAAATTTGATTGAATGATGCAAGGTGGAAATTAAGGGACTACCCCCAATGCATGAATCCAAGGTCTACCAAGAATCATGTTGTAAGATAAAGAACAAGGCATGACATGAATCAGGGTAGGCACAATCACAGGTCCTACTTGCACAAGTAGAGTTATAGTGCCCACGAATTGTCATCCAACATTGTCAAAGCCACGAATGCTAATGCCATCTAGTTTGATTTGTGATGTGTCAACCTTGATTTTGTGTAGTAGTTCAATGCTACAAACATTAAGAGCCGATCCATTGTCAATCATAACTCGTTTTACCAACATTTTATTTATTGTGAGAAAGATTTTAAGAGGATCATATTGGTTTTAAATTTCAGTCGATGGTAATTCATGTGGTTGAAAGAGAATATATGTTTTTATCACATGCATACAATCTAATAGAGATGCTACATCATTTGGCTTAACAGCAGGCGGTACAATCACCTTTTGTAAAGCTTCTTGTAGCATTCCATGGTATGTAGGCGATGTTTATATTAAATCCGAAAGAGAGATCTTAGCCAGAGTAGCACGAATATGTTTGAAAAGATCATACTCTTGACCACTTTTATGAGTAAGACGGGGTGGTGGAGGGAGCATAGGTTGAGAACATGGAAGAGAGACAGGTACATGCTGTGTTTGCTTACTTTGCTTTTTATCATGAGTGTTCATGTATGAGCAATCAAATTGTGGTGTGGTTGTTGTAACACATTTTGAACACCTTGAACCGTAATCACCCGCTTTAAGCAAGAAGGTGCACTAGGTGTCCCCCACACAACTATCTTAGGAATATTGCTATAAAATCTATTAATGACTTTTGAATTGACACTATTTCCCTCTTGATTTCACCCAACATCCATCCCTAAAGGATTTAATGTGAGAGACCTTTTCTCATCCACTAATGCTACATCTTGGCCAAGAAGAGTAATGGGATGAGAGGAAGGTACTGTATAGTTAGGTAGACTAGAGCTATCCATAGTCTTCTCATCTAAGGTTCTTGAGTTCTCAATCAAAGGTGGAAGGTCTAGTGAATTATCCGTAGAGGTCTCATGCACCAAATGATCATTAGGTGAATAGTATTTTTCCAACCATGAAGAATCCTTCTTGAGAGGGAGCCCTTTATCCACTAATGTTTCATTTTCCAAGAAAGGTAGGGTGATGTTCAAGAATGTGTCAATGATTTCATCCTCTTGTGCTAGTATATCCTCATAGAGGAATCATTTTTTATGTCATCATCACATGTTTTAGCCATTAAATCCAAAGCATTAAAAGAACTTGCACTCTCATCATTCTCAATTTGTTTCGTCAAATCTTCTACTACCCAAGGGTATGTATTCATGAGAGATGTGAAGTTGTCAAAATTAGATACATAGTCAAGGATCTCAAATGAAGAGCACTTAAATATATACTTGTGATACATAGCTTGTAAATAAGTGAGAACATGAGGATTCATATTAAGAAATTTGTAGAAACTCTTGAAGTTTTTGATATATACATGTAAAGATACCAAAGAGAAATGAGATAAATATGCCATATAGAAATGTTTTTTAACATCAGATTTTAAAAGCTTTCCCAAAAGTTATGCAAAAGACAAGCGTAAAGCTATGTGCAAAAATGACCTAAAATGCTTGATTTTTTTGTACTTTTTTAATGCAAATATATGAAAGAAAAGGTGTTGTAAGGATTTTTATCAGGGGAAGCGAATAATATGTCTATTTTCAGTCCAATACAGCAGTAAAATCCTTCACAACACTCTTTTGATGCAAATCTAGGATGATGATAAGTTAAAACCTAGTGAAAATACACTAAAATTTGTGATTTTTTCACCAAATATTAATGCAAAAGAGCATGAAAAAAGGTGTTGTGAGGAAAATTATGATGGAAATAAAATTATATCAGTAATAAAATCCACCTAATTCCAAAAAATCCGTCACAACACACTTATAGTGCAACTCAAGATCAAACCCTAGTGAAAATATAGCAAAAATATGTGATTTTTCATGATTTTTCAATTCCAAGACCTAGCAAAAGGGGTGTTGTAAATAATTTTAGGAGGTGCATCAAATAATAGAAATTATATAAGTCACCTCAATCCATAAAATTTGTCACAACACGCTTGGAGTGCAATCTAGGTCAAACCCTAGGGCAAATATAGCAAAAATGTGCAATTTTCTGCCAAATTTTCAATACAAGAGCCCAATAAAAAGGTGTTGTGAATATTTTTAGGAGGGGAATAAGATAATTACCCTGATAACAGATAATTAGTGCAAAAATATTCTTCACAACATGCCTATGGTGCAAATTTAGAAAGTCGATAAGGCCAAATCTAGTGAAAATCAAGGTTTTTTGAGCCCTAGTTTTGAGATATTGATGAAAAATGCTATATGAATGTCTTGAAATCTGTTTTATGATTAAAATTAAGTCCACTTAGATCTGAAAATAATTTTCACATCTTACCATGCAAAATTCAAGTGCCAATCTAAGGGAAAATCAATGAAAATGCTAGTTTTTGTTAAAATTTTCTATGTAAAACTGCAAATTTTTTAGATCTAAATGCAAATTTAAACTAAAGTGCAACACTACAGCCAAATGAAAATTTGAATGAGTTTATTATATTAGTATAAAAAATCTTAAACAAGATTTTACCTACAAACCCTAGATTTTGGAATTACTAGGTTATATGCAAAATTCACAATTTTTAACAAAACCCTAGCAATTTTATGATAAAAATGAAATGCAAGCTATTGATTTTTTGTAATTTTCTACAATTTAGCTCAGATCTAATGTAAAAATAATAAATTTCATGAAATTCAAATTAATTGATACAACATGCAAACCCTAAAATGCCATTTTTTTCCCATTTTTTAATTTTTTTGTAAGTTTTCCAATGCAATAAGATGAATGATACTATGAATGAATGAAATCAATGTAAATATGAAGCACAACACTTAGCAAGGTGCAAACAAGTCCAACAACATGGGTTCACCAAAATGTAAAGGTTAAAATTTGGATGTTTGAGTTTTTGGTAGTTTTGTATGTGTATCCTCCTTTCACCCTTTCATTCAAGGACCTAGGGTCAAGTTGCAATGTACTATCATACCCTAGGTCACTATGAGATGTAGAGAAATTTGGATTTGTATGATTTGATTGTCAATTATGTTCACTTATGCTCAATTATACATCAAAACCCTAATTATGCAAATACGATAGCAAACAAACGAATGTCAAAAAATGCTGCTACAGAAAGATGTAAAATGACAAATAATTGTGTACCTATTTTTGGGGTTCAGAAGAGGAATAGTCAGGGACTAATGAGCGGGTGCCCAAGTCCAATGCCTAGGTTTTTGTCGAGATCTAGAAGCTCGGTCTGCAACATGTTCCTGTTGCATTAGAGATTTTCCCATCACAGAATCTGGGGGACTAAAGAGTGGGTGCCCAAGTCTAGGGTGTTGTTTTCAACTCTGATCTATGAATCTAACACTCTATAATTCCCTCCTGCAACTCCACTTTTCCTATATCTTCATCCTGTAACCTGCAATCACAGAAACTTTGGGAGGGGGTTGTGGTGTTTAGAGGCTTGCCTCAGTCAAGCCCTAGAGAGACATTCAAGTCTTCCGAACACCCTTGTCACATAGAGAGTGCGTGCCCTTGAGAGGCAGAGGCAAAAACCAAATGATAAATACTCAAAAACACAAATGATGTCACCTTGTAGTGAAGATCTCATGGGAGGAAGAAACTCTTCATGCCATGAGGAGATGATTGCTCAAATCTACAAATACAGACACATAGACAACACGAATCTGCTCTTGCTACATAATGAATGCCTTGAATCACCTTCACATAAGCTTCAGAATCCAAATTTCTAGCTAGTAATCATCTAATTTACAAATGAATCCCTAAACATACTTTTATATGCAACTACAAACACTCACGCCAAGAATTTTGTAATTCAAACTTACCGTGTGAGCATAGGACCCAAATAACGGTCACAAGCTGACACTTAAAATTTGGGACTGACCCAAATTTGGATAGGACTAGGGCGCAGGTGCCCAAGTCCTCCCCCCTATTTTGGTCAAGGTTAGGTTCAAGGGATCCCCCTAGGTCCCATTTGTCATGAAACCCAAGGTTCATTTCATCGAGATGTTAAAATATGATGCAAGATGTCATAAATGCAGATAAAAGACCTGGGAGCTAAACCTTATGAAGGAAAAGCCCCCAAGGGGACATTTTCCAACATTATAGACCTAACTTGGGACTATAAGTACAAAAAGATGCATAGGCCTACATGGCAGTCTGATGATGATCTAGAGTCCTAATCATGTACATGTAAGCATGAATTACATATACCTCTCAACAACTTCTCTCTTGATGACATGTTTACAAATGGTTTTCTCATTTTTTGTGCCTCCATAACCATCTAATTGACCTCCCAAAGTCCTGCATACCTCCTAACCACTCCCTTTGTCCATTCTAGTTGGATCACCCCTATGACCTATAGGATCTCCTAGGGAGATCCTACAACTTAAGTGGGATCTCCCAAAGAGATTTACCCTGCTAAAATGGGCAACCCACTTTGCATGAGTGTTTTTCCTCGTTTGAAGTCCCCAAAACCACTTTTCCACCTTCTAACCACCTGTCCAAACCATTTGGCATGGTCACCCTATTATCTTCAAGATCGCCCTGGGTGACCCTACAACTTAAGAAGGATCTCTAGGGGCGATTTTCCCTACTAAAAGGGGCAAACCATTTCCCAAAAAGGTCGACCCTATCATCTTTTCCATGTATGATTTCTTCCAGTGTTAGCCTAGTTTGTCTCCATTTTTAGCTCTTGATTGTGATCTTCCTCATGCATAACTATTTGTTCACTTCCCCTAACTATTTTTAGACTTCCAATCAATCTATTCTTATCTCCCAATCAATCTCTCAATCAATCCATTGTTATCTCCATTCATTCTTCTGTGACCTCTCCAACCATTATTCACTTCCAACCAGAGCTAGATCACTCTTCAATCAATCTCTCTTAACTCTTCAATCACCACTACCTTTGTTGTAGATTTCAAGCCTATAAATACCCCCCTCCTCTATGCATTTGAGGTGGAAAATTCATTATTGCATTATTGGTTTGCTCAATTTTTTGCAAATAGTTGCCCCTTAGAATATTTATGCTCATTGCAAGACCTCTGTGTCTTTTATTTTCAGGCATAGCTTCAAATCTCAGGACACTCACTTTTCATAGCATACATGTGCTTAATTCAATTGCTTTTTGATTTCCATAACTTCAAAGTGCATAGACATTTTCTTTTTATATCTTCATTTTGTCCCTATTTCCAAGAGGACCCTACTATTATAGAGGAAGAGACAGTTGCCAAAAAGGACCTGTAAGGACTCACGCCAAGCATTGCCACCCTATTCAACTAGGTTTTCATGCTTTTGTAGTAATTAGAAAGTTGAATCTTGCTCTTGGGAGAGTAAAACTTCATTTTTATTTCTATTAATAGGTAGTTTTTGCTAGATTAATTTGTTTTTTAATTGCTTAGTATAGATTTACCTACTTTCCTAAATAAATTTCATTTTTATTGTTCTTAGATTTAATTACAAATTTCATTTTATTAGATTACATTCCAAAAATTGATCCACAAAAACATAGTTTATATTGCATACAAAAATCATATAGTTTGCATACATTTTTCCTTTCTAGTAATTAAATCATTTTTAAATTCATAAAAGGAACCAAAAATTGTTTTGCAATCATAAAAATACCAAAAACATTAGAAAATGTAAAAAGAAAGTCAAGAGATCAAGCAAACCCTCAATTTCATCACGAGGTCAACAAAGTCAACACATTCAAGCATACAAGAAAACAAATCAAACTTCCCCCCTCTTATCTAGCATTCGATGTGCCCATGCATTAGGGAAGATTGGGTAAAATCTGTCTTAGACAAGATTGGGGAGAACTTCCCTCAACCAATTATCATTCAACAAAACACAGAACAAATAAGAGAAGTTGAAGAACACCAACAAAGAATCGTTGATCACCAAGAACTTATACAATGATGCATTCAAAATGAACAAAGGAGGCTAGATCGCCTTATCATAAACGAGCAAAATAATCTTCAAGCTAGGCTTAGAATGAGTGACCTTCAAGTCATACTATAATCACAACCACAACATCCATTGAACATTTTCATCAACATTACAACATTCATAACAATTTCCACCAAATGTACACAAATACACATCACATGATCAACCCAACCATGATCCATTATGTTCTACTCCCTCACAAATAGAACAAAACCCTAGTTATACCTCCATTCAACTGGCTCTTTCCATAAGAGCAGGAGTGACTAGGTGGTCGCCCATTGTAAGGATATGGTTCATGTGTCACATTGGAGTCTAACTCACTCACGTTGTGTTTGAATCACATTCTAAATAACACATATTTTGATGAACCTGATGTGATAAATAAATCCTTTTTAGGGTGATTTTTTCACATTTCCATTCATATACCATTTCATTCATACACCCTTCACATTATCATCTCACTTTTCATTATCACCTTGCTCTCTCTCTCTAATCCATTTATTTTGCGGTGTCCATGACACCCCTGAATATGATGGAATTGGTTGAAAACCTAGGGAACATTCCATCAGGATAACTAGAAACACCTTCATTTGATAGGTACATTTCACCTGATCCTTTGGAACCCATCACAAATCATTTTGATCCAATGTCCTAACTATGAGAATGATAGGTGATAAACTTGTCATTCTTTGACATTCAACAATCCCACACAAGAACAAGGTACAACAATACAACCTAGTCATTCTAGTCAAGGAAAAGTACGTTGAGTGCTCGTTCGATTAGAAATACACCAAGTGGACCACCCTTCAACAAGTTACATAGGAATAACCACTCAATTAGACAATGAGGTAAGACGTTTAGAAATACACCTACAAGAAGCTAGAGAGGCTCAAGAGGCTTTGCATGTCGCATATCAAGTTGAACAACTAGAAAGCAGCTCAAGAGGGAACAAATAAGCAGAAGAAATCATGAAAACTCACCACAAGATAAAGAAGCTTAAAGAACAGAGGCTACAACTCGTATAGATCTTCTAGCCACTTTAGTCCAATAGATCACAATGCTAGGAGCCGCAAGAGTGTAACAACCTCATCAAAGCAAAAATGACCAAAGAATTAGAACACAAGTAAGTCCACATAGCACTAGGGTTGAACAAAACTAGGGGAAACCCAAAACCCCCCTTAATTGAATTTATATTCACAAAATGCTTCTAATGACACCGTACAATAGTTTCCACAACCTAACAAAGCCTATCCAACACAAAATTATCAGACTCCCCAAAGTTACCAACATATTCAGCCATGTTGAGATATCAAGTATCAAACCAACAAGTCCCATATGTGGGGCTTATGCTTTAAATGCCGATGTCTCAAAGCACATTTTTGAGAATTTATCTCAAATATCTAAAGAATCCCCTTGACTACAACATATGCAACATTTTATTATCGCGTCCTCTCCTGGATCTACCAAAATTCAAAGGATTGGGAGACCCAAATTCGCACATCAAAGCCTATAACACAGCTATAAGAGAACTCCTTCCTTGGGATAGAGTTGTAGCAAGAATATTTCTATATTGGTATTATCACCTCCTCGAGGCTTCAATTCATTTCTTTCATCAACTCATTGATGAGTTCATAATAGTGTTTGACATGAACAAATTGATCAAGACATGAATACAGGAATTCCTAACCATGAAGCAAGATGCAAATGAATTAGTGACACACTTTGTCACATGATGGAGACAAGTCCTTTATTCATCGACTAGCACATTGAACATGGATCATAGAGTGTTGTGTGACATATTCTTGCATGCCCTTAATATGGACACTAGAGAGAAAGTGCAAAAGTTACCATATTCATCCTATGAAGAAGAATTAAAGAGTGCATTAAGAATTGTTCAAGCTGCAGTTGATAGTGGGTGAAGTACTTATAGTTCAAATGGGCGGTTGGTCACTCAATTTAATGATAACAATGGAAGCAACCCTTCCATGATCCAAATCCTGAAAAAAAAATCAAAATGCAACTACATATGAGGTAATGGATCAACCCCCCATGAGGAATAGGGTAAAAGACACTTACAATGGAAGGGATTATTTCCCTCAGAACATCAATGTCATGGATTACCCTTGAAACAATAATTATCACCAAAGGGACAATCAACAATCAAGGAATCAAAATTGGAATGAAAACTAATACATATTAGCCATATCATCAACCCTTTGAATACAATTAGTTTTTCTCCTTCCATAGAACAAGGGGGCATAACACCTAGTCATATCATGACTATAATAGGTTCATAACAAGATTATCAGAAGACCAACAACATTTATTCATTGAGATGTTTCTTAATAATAAATATAAGAAAACACCTATTGCACCACAAAATGTAGACATGAAAATCTTTCAAGTTCCATTCCATGTCCATCGTAGTGGCGAAGAAAATAACCAAAATCCAATAGTCCTAGGATCAACTAGTGCACCGAAAATATTTGAATCAAATGTCCCTGCTCAATTAGGACTGAAAGGAGAAACGAGAATGTTGGGGTTGGTAGAGATAGTGCATGACAAAGAAGGCATAGAACCTAACATCAAATAAGAAATTGAGTTCCATGGTAAAGCAATCTCAGTGATGGAACCTACACCAACCCCCATCAAACCATATAATCTGATAGAAGATCTCAAAAAGACTTATGCTAAAATCTCTTTCATATATCTTCTTAGATATTCGATATTGCAACATTCTGCTCTCCTACAGGGAATAGGATTAAAGTACCTAGATCAAATCACCCATCCTCCAAACAAACAAATCCATCAAGTAGATCTTGACATGAACCCACCTAATGTAAAATTTCAAGATCATGGCTTCTTTTTTAATTTAAAGCAGATGTTGTCATGTCCCCTTCTCAAGCGTAAGTATAACAAAGACCCTTAGCCTCTGTCTTTATTTTTTCCCTAGGCTAAAGGGGTGGAATCAAGGAAATATTTTAATAATTAAACTTAAGTTATCTAAAAAGTAACTTTAAGTTATATTTTAAAAGGGCAACTTCTATTTTATTATTAAAAAGGTTTTTTTTAAAGTGAGTTTATAAAGTGTCATTAGGAATGGGGTGAAAAAAGGTGATGATACTTTCAAACACTTAAGTTGAGGGGAAAAGGGATGAGTAGCTATAAATAATTTATTTTCTCTCAAAAGGCCCTATAAAAAGGGAACTTGTGCACAGAGGAACTTCTTCTAGCTAATTCATTTCTACTTGCTTTGAGAATGAATGTGAGTTATTATGTTTACCTGAGGATGAAAACCCTTTGGTGAATCCAATTTCCAGGACAAAACCCCTCCTAGCTAGTTTGTGAGATTTTACCCAAAAATCACCTATGTGCTAAATAGTTGAAATATTTTTAGTTTCTGGTTATCATGGAGGTTTTTTATGTATTTTAAGTGTTGTTGAATCTAATCTTATAATATTGACTAAAATTTATTCTAGCTGCAGTTATTAGTGTTCAGAAGAGGTCGTACATCGCCTAATCCCTAGTCATACCTACTGAAGAGATTAGGATGGGTGCAATAATATAATTTTTGTGTATGGGTACAGGTTGTACACATTACCTGGTGCATTTTATGTTTGGACAATCATACAAGAGTTATTGGAGGTGTAAAGGAAGTTCTAAGTCGTCATTTTGTTGGGTGCAAAAACTTCATTCCTAGTTTGCCGTACTACTCTCCCTTGGGATCGTACCACAAGTTGACCATGCCACATTGTTTTGGTACATAGATTTGGGGTATGCTAGATGGGTCATACAATCCTTACTCTAGTTGTTCATCTATGCTTTAGCCTATATTATCTTACAACCACATTCAATAGATCACACTTCCTCTTATTTGAGTCGTACAAGTCTAATTTGGGTTTTATGCAATGTTTTTCAGTGTTGGTTCAGTTTGGGTCAGTTTATAGTCTTCTATTGTAGCCTTCTTCAGCTTACAAAGTGGTGTTTCAATGCATTCCAATCTGGCTCAACCCATGTGAATTGAAACTTACTTTATTTCTAATTTTTATGGACTAATCTAGGTGTTGTGGCAATGATATTTGTGATGTTTTTAGATATGTTTAGTAGTGTGTTATAGTTGTTTCTAAACTAATATATCAACAATGCATTTGTCATATTTATTATAACTCTGGATGGTAGTACCTCCGGAACATGTTTGCATATCATGCTCATCATATTGTAAAAACTAGATGGTATACAACCAATTATGTGCATTTCAACATTGAATGTCTTGGTTGGTTCATCGCTAGACAGCCCACTTGCTTTTACATAACCTGTTTTGGCATTGATCAAATCTACATAGCAATTAGTCATTTGGCTTGATCAGACTTGTAATTTTCTACTTGTCTCTTGCATTTCAAAGTACATACTTGTCCACCTAAGAGGTGTAAATTTGGGTCAACTCTACTACCTATATGCTTCTGGTCAGCTTGTCACCTCTTACATTTTAATAGTGCATCATTCAATTAGAGTGTGTTATCTGAACATTGTATGTCCTCAGCTTGCCCACCTCAAGATCTGGGGTGATCAAAAAGTGCGAGGACTTGCATTGGCATCATTATATTGTAAAAATTTCAAAAATTAGTGTGGATCAATACATATGCCTACAAAAGTTGTTCAAATTAACTAAAAAAGGAGATCCAACCTTATATTTACAAGTATGGATCTATGATACTTGCATCAAAAGAACATTAATTGATGATGGAGAGGTAATGAACATAGTCCCATTCTCCCTCCTTGAAAGGATGGTATATGGGCACACAAACATAACGGGATGTCAAGATACCTTGAGGAGCTATGATAATTTGAAAGTGGCAACAATTGGAAAAATCATGCTCCCAGACTCCTTAGGATCTAAGACAATCCCTACTATATTCTACATCATCAACAAAGATATTGGCTACAACTTATTGCTCTGGAGGCCATGGATTCATAGAATGAAGGCAGTGCATTCAACCTTATTTCAAGAAGTTTTTTTTTTACACCTTAGAAAAATTATGTTGCGAAAGGAAACCCTGAACTATTTTAGCATGATCAAAATTGGTGCAAATAAGAAGAAGATAGGGATCCCAATTAGTTATGAGTTGTCCATGAACAAAATTGTCATACAAGATCCAACCCCCCAATCCACATGTCTAAAAAAGAAAGAACATCCAATTGAAATAATCAACAATACAGAAATAAGAACATTTGAAAGGGGGGAATCATCAAAACAAGGACAAGTTGTTTCAAAAGAGAGGATAGCTAAGATCATGGAGCTATTAGAAAGAGATGGCCCTATATAATTTCCCCTAGATGTTTACACCATCAATGTATTTTTTGATGCAGAGGAAGAAATAGGTCAACCTGTCATAACAAGACCAAACGTAAGAAAAATTCCTCCTATTCCAAAGTTGCTTAGACCTAAAAATCAATTTCAAATTAGAATGATTGATCTAAAAGAAATAGATACATTTTCCTTTGTCGGCGTCGAAGAAAAATTGTCAAAGAGTTATACTCCTTTAACGCCACCAAGGGAAACCTCATCAAGTGAATCGTATACACCTCTAACCCCGACAATAGGTGATCCTTATATACCACTTTCACCCCCTGAAGAAACTTATACTCCTTGGACACTCCCAATGCAAGTTCACTTTGCAAGCCATGGATACACTTGTCCAATTGACAACGAGTCTATGAATGACCTTGAAGCTTCATCCAAAGCTTTTATAGCTCCTAATTCCCACGAACCTCTTTTGGTTTCAACTTCGATACAATAAAGCAACACATGGGAAGCCCCACAAGTCCAAATCGAGATAATCAATCCCAATGAAGATGAGGTCAGTGAAGGAGAATTTCAAAAAGAAAGGAGGTTACAAATAACTATTAGAATAGAAGACCCTATCATTCTTGATTTACCAAAAAAGTACATAAGGTATTCCATGGACCTTCGACCTGAACCAAATGGAAAAACAAATATAAGTTTTGTCCCTCCATAAGAGCAAAGGGGGCCTGAAACTCCCTTCAAATTATTCCACTTCTTATAAAGTATCCAAGAATGAGTCAAGGTTAAGGTCTACATGCAAGGTGAGTTTGACTTACTTACAGAGTTATTAAATAGTGACGAAACTTTGTATTGGACCCCCTCTCACCAACAGAGATACAAATCCTTACCTTATATCACCTTACCCCCAAGATGACACAAACATACCACTAGAATAAGAAACCCCAACATGTCCTTACAAAGTAGGAGAGATAGTCCTCAGAAAAGGCAACACTAAGAATAAGAATCATAGAAGGAAAAGAAAATTTCAAGAGAATTGGAAAAGTCCGTATATGATTAAGGAAGATGTCAAAAATGGCACTTACCTCTTGTGCACAATGGAAGGTGAAGAATTCGATGAAATAGATAATGCCTTTCATCTGAAAAAATATTATATCTGAAAAGTCCAAAAAAAGCATAAAAGCATAAAAATTTTCAAAAATACAAAAATAAAATAAAATTTATGAAAAACCAAAAAAGAGGAACATGCATTTTTTATTTTGTTCACCATGCATTTGTTAGTGATATGTTATCATTTAATTTTTTTCTTAGTAAAGAGTCTAAGGTTGCCTAAGTATGGGTTAGATCTTCTAAGCCTTTGAGATTTTCCAAAATCATTTTTACCATCTATCATTCCCCTTTACATTCCTAACAAGTTCAAAATAAAGGCAATCTCTTAGCTTTATATTGATCTCAATCTTAATAATTCATGATGTCAAGTCTAAGCAAAGTAAGTATCCAAACCTACAGTACTCAATAGAATCTTGCAAGTAGACCTTCCCTAATCCTCATTAGCAAGAGGGAAGTATGACGGGATAGTGAAAGCTCTTGGTGGCACCCAACCCCTTATATTCCCTGTCCAAAAATGTCAGGGGGATCAGAACTCCACAAAACAATAAAAAAAGAAGAGTGCAAAAGAGAAAAAAAATAAAAAGAGTACAAAAAATGAGAATCGGGAAAAATTATTGCAAAATACCAAAAAAACAAGAAACAAAAAAATAGAAATAGAGGATTGTTGATGTTCATGCTCTTAGGTGGAGATAAATCTAAGCTCGAAGCTATGAAGGTGGCATTTATCAAAAAAGAGAGAGAGAGAGAGAGTACAAAGCACACACACGCACTAGTTGGGTAAAGCCAAGAGTCTAGTTGTCTTTAGGGCCATATTTTTCTCTGAAGTCTTTCCTTTACCCCAGGTCTATCTTATTGGCCATCTCTGATCTAAGTTTAGAAAGTGTAACGTCAGAAAATGTCCCCTTGGGGGCTTTTCCCTCATAAGGTTTAGCTCCCGGGTCTTTTGCATGCATTTAGGACATCTTAGTTCATAATTTGGCATCTCAATGGAATGAGCCCTAGGTAACATGACAAATGGGACCTAGGAGGACCCCTTGAGCTATACCCTACCCAAAATAGGGGGGAGGACTTCGGCACCCATGCCCTAGTCCTGTCCTATTTTGGGGCAGCCCTAATTTTTAGGTGTCGGTTTATGACCGTTGTTTGGGTCCTTTGCTGACACGGTAAGTTTGAATTACGAAAATCTTGGCGGGAGTGTTTGTAGTTGCATATAAAAGCATGTTTAGGCATTCATTTGTAAACTAGAGCATTACTAGATGATTACTAGCAAGTTATTGTGTTCTCAAGGTGATTCAAGGCTTTCATTGTGTTGCAAGAGCATACTTGTGTGGTTTATGTGTTTGTTTGCATATTTGAGCATCCATTTCATCATGGAATGAAAAGCATCTTCCTCCCATGATATCTTCACTACAAGGTGACATTATATTGTGTTTTCATTATCAATTCCTTTGGTTTTTGCCTCTGCCTCACAAGGGCACACACTCTTCATCTGACAATGGTGTTTAGAGACTTAAGTGTCCTCTGAGGCTTGACTGAGGCAAGCCTCTAAACACCACAACCTCCAAACCAAGTCTTGTGATTGCAAGTTACAAGTGTCTTATTTAGGAGAAATAAAGTTGTAGGAAAGATTGGTAGGTATCAAGGATTCAAGATCTGAAGAGAAGCAGGACACCGAAGCATTTCCAGGACTTGGGCGCTCACTCTAGTGTCCTCTGTAGCTAAATTCTCAGAAACAGAAGTTACAGGGTTGATCAGTGTCAAAAGGAGGTCAGGATCCCACAAAGAAACTGGTACCTTGGACTTGGGCACCCGCTCTAGTGTCCCCAACTGTTCTGCCTCGAAACCCCGAAAATAGGTATTCTGTGATTTGCTATTTTACTTCCATCTGCAAGAGCATTTTCTGTTATTCATCAATTTATTGTCATATTGCATAATTAGGGTTTTAATGGTCAATTGAGCATAAGACAAGAGAAATTGATAATTAATTTCCCTAATCCAAGTTTCCCTACATTTCACAGCGATCTAGGGTATGATAATGCTCATCACTCGACCCTAGGTCCTTGAATGTAAAGTGGAGAGGAGGATTTAAACATCAAAACACTAAACATTAACAAATCCATTTTTCCACTAAACATTTTGGTGAACCCATGTTTTTGGACTTAAATTGCAACTTGTTGAGTGTGTGTCTTCAGATTTGGATTGATTTCATTCATTCATATAGTCGTTCATTTTATTGCATTGAGAAAAATTCAAAAAAATTAAATTGTTTGGCTTACTAAATGGCATCAATTCTTTCTAAATTTTCCTAATTCATGATTTTTGCATCAGATCTAATATAAACTATAGAAAAACAAAAAAATTCAAAAATTTGCATTGCATTTTCATCATTAAGTTGTTAGGCTTTTGTAGAGATTTTGACAATTTTCATATAACCTAGTAATTCCAAAATCTAGGGTTAGTAGGCAAAATCTTCTCTCAGATTTTTCTACTAATTTTAGAGGCTCAATAAAATTTACATTTGGCCTTAGTCTTGCATTTTAGTGTAAATTTGCATCTAGATTTAAAATATTTGTAATTTTGCATAGAAAATTTCAACAAAAACTAGCAATTTTGATGCATTTTCATTAAATTTGCATGGGCATTTTGCATGTTCAAGCTTGAAAATTATTTTCAGATCTGAAATTATTTAATTTTCATCATAAATCATACCTCAAAACATTCACATAGCTTTTTGTGTCAACATCTCAAACCTAGGGCTTCAAAAACACCAATCTTCACTAAAATTGGCCCTCTTGACTCTCCAAACTTGCACCATAGGCATGTTGTGAAGAGTATTTTTGAATTAATTTGTTGTTATCAGGGTAATAATTTTCTAAACCTCCTAAAAATCTTCACAACACCCTTTTATCGGGCTCTTGTAGTGAAAATTTGGTGAAAAACTACACATTTTGACCATTTTTGCCCTAGGGTTTGACCTAGTTTGCACTCCAAGCGTGTTGTGATCAATTTTATGGATTGAGGTGACTGATACCATCACTTTTATTTTCTACACCTCCTAAAATTCATTACAACACCTCTTTTGCTTGGTCTTGGAATTGAAAAACCATGAAAAATAGCCTATTTTTGCTATATTTTCACTAGGGTTTTACATTAAGTGACACTAAAAGCGTGTTGTGTTGGGTATTTTGACATTAAGTGGCTGTCATTTCTGATATAATTTGTTTTCCATCATCATTTTCCTCACAACACCCTTTGTTATGCCCTTTTGCATTGAATTTTGGTGAAGAAAGTGCCTATTTCGACATATTTTCACTATATTTTGACTTGGCATTAACTTGAAATCGCATCAAGAGTGTGTTGAGAAGGATATGTTTTCTTTTTTGGACTGATATTAGACATATAACTTTCTTCCCTTGACTTAAACCCTTACAACACCCTCGGTTCATTCATTTGCATTAAAAAAGTACAAAATTCCAAGCATTTTTGGCTTTCAAACATATCATTCTCTTAGGGTTTGTCATCTTAGTTTGTGCATTGAGTGTCATGTGCTTTTGCATAAACTTTATGACCTGCTGTCCTAAAAACAATATCCCTTTGAGAAGAAGTAAAATATTAATGGGTATAGTGCTCTTAACGAAAATAATATCCCTACCTCCTACAATCCTTTGCACACCTTTTTTACAAAGGGAAAAACTCAAATTGTGCAAGATATCATACATCCTCCAACCATTATGGAAGACCAAATATTTCATGATGTTGAGGATGCTATTGAGGTAGTAGGACATGTACCTATGGAACAAGTTAATAAGCTTGATAAAGACCTTGCCGAATTTCAAGAATATGTGCAAACTGATAGAATAGCCAAAGAAGCCTTACTCGTGATTCACCAAGAGAATTGATAAAAGAAGGATAAGATGGAATTAATGTTATTCATGGCTTAACACATATTGTGCAAACTAATGTGATGCCGGTGAGTGAATGTGCAAAAGTTATTAAGAACAAGTTTTGGCACCAATACTGACTACAGGAATATCAACCTTCACATCAACAATCTTAACAACTGATGCAAATATTTGTAGTAATGCTACCACTGATATTGGAGTATCTAATGGCACCAATTACAAAGCTGTGGGATTTGATTATCAGAACTTGGTCCATAATGTGACAGTTCCTATGAATAGTTGTTCTCAACCTCCCATCACACATAGTTATTCCCAACCATCTTCAACCTACCAATATGTCCAACAACTGTTGACCTATTCCTAGCCTCTACCTGTCACATCGCAATATCAATCACCTCCTCACTTTGGTTCCAATTCATCTCAACAAATAGCATCTCCAAATGATGCCATCCTAAACCAACTTTTACAGGGTATGAATGCTTTACAACAAAAGGTAACAAATTTGACAAACTCTTCGCAGCCTAGTCTACCAACATATCATGCCCGTAATCCATTATCCTATGCAATATTGAGAACCCCTATGCCTGAGAGGTTTGAGACTCCTCACTTTAAAAAATATGGTGGAAAGAAGATCCCAATATTCATGTGGCAGCATTCATAGCTATGTGTAGTGATTTCTATTTTGAAGAGGATTTGTTGGCAAAACTTTTCCCGCAATCTCTCAAAGATACTATTTTAGAATGGTTTTGCTCTTTGCCTCCGAATTCAATACACTCCTTTTCGCAGTTAATTGATCAATTTTTACAACATTTTCAAGGAAATATCAGACCCCAAGTCACTCTAATTGACTTGGTTTAGTGCAAACAAGGTCTGAAAGAGAAGTTGATAGAATTTATTAGTCAGTACCAAGGGCTTTATGCATAGATTCAATATCAGATGAAAGATGAAGATGTTCAAAAGATATTCACTACAAATCTACAACCTAATATTCGTGATAAGATCATCTTGATGAAGTACAACTCCTTTCAACATTTATGCACCGCCCTTCATGATTATCAACTTTTGTCTAGTCAGTATGAAAACCAAAACTCATCAACTCAAGTTGGTCAATCCATGGGTGGATCATCACAAACCAACTTTAAGAGAAACAATAATAACAAGAACTACATCAAGATTAATGGACCGAATATGCACAACTTTTTTAATGTTTCAGCTATATCAAATCTGAAGAAAGCATCATACCAACCAAGAAAGTTTACTCCGATATCTGAATCCTACCATTTCATTATGAACCAAGCTGTGAGTAATAACATTCTAAAGCTTCCCCCGATCAAGCCTATTGATCCTAGTAAACAAGGACCTTACTTCGATGCTAATGCCTTTTGTCATTATCATCAGACTCAAGGACATGACACTGAACGATGTATGCGTCTTAAACATGAAATACAGGACCTTATTGATTCAAATGTCATCCAGGTATCGGGTGTGAATGATAATGGAAACAAATCAGTTGCTTCGACGAATCAAAACTTACAAATCTTCACTAATCCTTTCCCTAAACATACTAAAAACAATATGGTGGAAAAGGGTTTAGTGGAAGCAGATGAGGATGATTACTTAGACTATGATAGCATCGTGGTAATGATTGAAGTGGATAAGAAACAAATAAACAATCCACCTCGTCCTCGAAGAAATGAAATTTATGCTGAGGTTCCTCCTCTGTTATCCTTATATGGATCGGGAGATAATCAAGATACATCTAAAAAACAAGAACAACAACCAATACAAATGAGTAAGATGGTACAGGATGATTCTCGTCGCTGTGCTAAAAAGATTCAACAACAAAAACTTGATAAAAATCGAAAAAGAGTTATACGACTGTCAAAAATTGGAGAAAATAGTGATTCCCCTCATAAGGAACAAAAAGTTATATTTACACAAGGAGTAACAAATCAAGCATCACACGACAATCAACAAAAATTTCATAAGAACCACTCAAACTTTGCACTCAACATGATCAAGTACCTCTCCAAGAGGTTTGCAAGTTCCCAAATCTGATACAAAAATCAAACAGGTAAGTATCTCTAACCCTTTATCTCTCTCATGATGTGCTTCCCTCGTGATGTGTTTTGTGTTGTTTAGGCCTCCTAGGATGACCTCAGATTCTCCCGTAAGGTTCAGGATACCAGGAGATTGCCTCTGTTGTGACCTTCTGATATTTGTATCATCGTTCTTCTATATTTCCTCTCTCTGATTTCATTGTTGTGTGTTGTGTCTTACGAACATAGCATCGCGGTTGGTGACTTGGGGGCACCCTCCTACATGACTGTCCCTAAGACACTTGTTTATCCTCTCTTATTTATTGTTTCCCTTCCTCTAGTGTTTCTATCTAGCGGGCGGATGACGACAAACATTTATACTAATGTGGACCTAGCATCCCTTTCGAGAGCAATCAAAAAATGGACTTAGTTCCTAATATGATGATGGGGTTGTATATCTTATCCAACACTTGGCTAGTGGAAGAACTCATGCTTTCCGTGTAGTGAATTTGATGATGTTTCTGTCGCATTTACAAACCTTAACAATACTACTGCTCTATGCACCTTTGTTTGTCTTTGAATCTGGCCTTGGCGGTACTCAATTTGGAGAGCTTCGTGATATAGCCCCATGGTTATCCTCGAACTCTGAATTCGTTGTATAACCTTGGCTCTTTGTGTGGTTAATCATATGCATTGATGTTGTTGTTTATCATGATGTTGTAGACACTGACATGTTTTTTGCAGGGATGTGTTTGTGGGAACATTTGGCGATCGTAAAGTACATGTCACCTCCAAGGGGCATGGGCTTTGCCAAAGTCGGTGTTCCCTTATGTGTTTTCTTCCTACCTTAACGTGCTTGATATCGATAACTGATATCAACCACCTTAAGGTGGGGACATATATAAGGTAAGTTGTATGTTGTAGATGTTAGCTATGTGCTTATCCTCAGGTGCAGTCTAAAGAATTGCTCGATGAGTGCATCCTGCATCCTGAGTTTGTTTGCAATCAATCAATCAATCATATAAGCCCTCTACGGAGGTGGGATATCACGTATATCCTTTTTATCTTAAGCCCTTTGAGGAGGTAGGGATGGTGTATTTCTTAGAGCAGATTGTATCATCCTGTCATTTTCAAAAGTCCTCTGCGGAGGCAAGGAGCGGTTTTGTGACTAACTCAACCCTTAAGCATGTCTTCAGCGATTGTTGTGGTGAAGCCCAATCGTCGGTGTGTGCCTGTAATGTGCCTGAGATGGTGATGAGCCTATCAATAGGGAACACACCATCGCTTGTCTGCCGTGTTTTCTCCGTGTCTTCAAATGTGTGTGTTTGGCATGCTTGTTTTGTGTGGCGTGTTTGTTGCCCCATATGCAACCTAAAGACTTGCTCGATGAGTGCATCCTGCATTTTGGGAGGTTTTGCATGTCTTGCATGTGTGTTGCCCCATATATACAGTCTAAAGACTTGCTCGATGAGTGCATCATGTATTATGGGAGGTTTGTTTACTTTCTAGTCCTTGCATCTGCATTTCATATATATGAAAAAAAGAAAAGAAAATATATAATTTCTATCTTCCATGCATTAATGTGTCTTCTATGCATTGATTGTCTTCTCCATGTTCTGCGTGACTGTAACTGTCTTCTCTGTGTTTTGCATACCTGTTGCTGTCTTCTATGTGATTGGCGTGTCTTCTCTGTGCTTGATGTGTTTGCTATGTTTTTTACCATACTTTAATGCATGTATTGGCCTTGCGTTTATACATACATTAAAGTGGGGGCTAAATGTAACGTTGGAAAATGTCCCCTTGGGGGCTTTTCCCTCAAGGTTTAGCTCCCGAGACTTTTGCATGCATTTAGGACATCTTAGTTCATAATTTGGCATTCCGATGGAATGAGCCCTAGGTAACATGACAATGAGACCTAGGAGAACCCCTTAAGTTGTACCCTACCCAAAATAGGGGGGACTTGGGCACCCACGCCCTAGTCCTTCCCTATTTTGGGGTAGCTCTAATTTCCAGGTGTTGGTTTATGACCGTTATTTGGGTCCTTTGCCGACACGGTAAGTTTGAATTGCAAAAATTTTGGCGGGAGTGTTTGTAGTTGCATATAAAAGCATGTTTAGGCATTCATTTGTAAACTAGAGCATTAGTAGATGATTACTAGCAAGCTATTGTGTTCTCAAGGTGATTCAAGGCTTTCATTGTGTTGCAAGAGTAGACTTGTGTGGTTTATGTGTTTATTTTCAGATTTGAGCATCTATTTCATCATGGAATGAAGAGCATATTCCTCCCATGATATCTTCACTACAAGGTGACATTATATTATGTTTTCATTATCAATTCCTTTGGTTTTTGCCTCTGCCTCACAAGGGCACGCACTCTTCATATGACAACGGTGTTCGGAGACTTAAGTGTCCTCTGAGGCTTGACTGAAGCAAGCCTCTAAACACCACAACCCCCAAACCAAGTCTTGTGATTGCAGGTTGCAGGTGTCTTATTCGAGAGAAGTGAAGTTGCAGGAAGGATTGGCAAGCATCAAGGATTCGGGATCTAAAGAGAAGCAGAACACCGGAGCATTTCTAGGACTTGGGCACTCACTCTAGTGTCCTCCATAGCTGAGTTCCTGGAAACAAAAGTTACAGGGCTGATTAGTGTCGAAAGGAGGTCAGGATCCCACAAAGAAACTGGTACCTTGGACTTGGGCTCCCACTCCAGTGTCCCCGACTGTTCCACCTTAGAACCCCAAAAATAAGTATTCTGTGATTTGTTATTTTACTTCCATCTGCAAGAGCATTTTTTGTTATTCATCAATTTATTGTCGTATTTGCATAATTAAGGTTTTAATGGTCAATTGAGCATAAGAGAAGAGAAATTGATAATTAATTTCCCTAATCCAAGTTTCCCTACATCTCACAGCGATCTAGGGTATGATAGTGCTCGTCACTTGACCCTAGGTCCTTGAATGTAAAGTGGAGAGGAGGATTTCAACATCAAAACACTAAACATTAACAAATCCAATTTTCCATTAAACAAAAAGTACTAATAAAATTTGTTACTTATCTATGTTGAAAACAGGTCAAAGTGTTTTGTCTAAACAAGGATCAGTATTTAACCTTTTGCAAAGCTAAGTTTAGAAATTGTTCCATCTCCCTTCCATCCCCACTTAAGTCCTAAATAAAATTATTTCCCAAGGTTTAGTAGCTCTTCCTATGCTAGGTTGAGTTGCAATCTCCTAGTTCAAAAATCCCACTAAAGAGCAGTCATAGTGTTTGTTCCATTTACATACATATTATCAAAATCAAACAATAATTCATGTCATGACTCATGGCATGTGTAGAAGTAGAAACTAGAAAAATATATTACATTTGCATCCACGTGTGTTTTGCATCCATACATCTTATATTGCATCTCATTTATTCCAAAAAAAAGACAAAAACATAGCATAATCATAGTGCTGTCATCTATACGTGAATCATAGAGTAAAAAAAATAAAAATTTTGAGTTATCCATGTGCACAATAGATAAACACAGCAAGAAACATTGAATGCAACCATATAGAACTTAACCAATCAAAGTCATCATATACAATGCACATCAATGTATGAGTACATATCACTCCACCAACTGAATTTGAAAAACTAAAGACAATGCACCCAAGCATGTGAATCTCCCCATGCAAGGGGGTAAACCAAAACTCAACAAAAAGATAGGTCTCTCTAAGACCTCAAGGATGACTATGACCTATAGAACCCTCTGGGCTCCTGCTCTAAGGTCTTCTCTGGCTATCTGTTGCATCTAAAACTTTGTGAGTCTTGTGAGTATGATATGGGATCCAACTAGGAATTTCTGAGTGTGATGGACCTATTTCTGAGTCTGAGGAAGAGTAGAATGTTGCCTATGAACCCCTAAGTTAGCTATCTCTAGAAGCAAGTGAAAGGAAGCAAGGTACACAGAAACAACTTCCTACACTAATCTAATGAGGAAATTTATGCAATTTTTTATCTTTTACAGTTACAGATTATGACATGCACATTAATAGAAAGGTAGCAATACATCAAAAACAAGTACAATGCTCACAAAACAAGATATACGGGGGGAAAACCATTTCAGGTGAAAAACCCCACACTCCAAAACCTACACAATGTATTATCAAATCAAAGGATGATTACAACACACTTGCAATGCAAGTTCTTTCAGGAGTTCACAAATGTCAATTCTGGAGTAATTCTAGCAGCATAACAGTACCTACAAATGAACCATACATACACTACTCCAAGCACCTATATTTATAGAGTTACAAGGCCAACATAGGAAGCTTCTAGAGGTGGGCATCCAACTTGGCCTCATGGCCCATTCAACACCTTTATCCCTATAGTGACACTTGTCCAACATGCACTTGACCCTCTTACATCTGTCATAACCTATAAGTTTGGCTTTCCCAAGCTGGGGTGCTCCATCCAAGAATAGACTATGACAGATGCTCTTGCACATCTTACAACTATCATAGAATCTATCATATATGACAACACTTATAGTTGTAAAAGAATATGTCATAACTGACTAATAATAACATATTCCTCTTACAACTTGTCATTGTCAAACTTGGGCGCCTAGGATTGCCTTCTCACATGCAAAAGATGCTTCATGACACTTGTCTCGCCTGTCATAGGAATTTCTATTTCCGGCTCTTACATGTCATAGATTCTGTCATATGCCATAACCTCTTACACAAGCCACAAGATGCCGACATATGGCATATTTGTGCCACCTCAAATGGGATGCCTACATTCTCAAGTGTTGACTTGTCCATCCAAGTCATCTTCTAAGTGGGATGATATCTCAACATGCCACCTCACACTAAATGAAAAATTCAAATGAGCAAAATTAAATACAACATAGGCAAAAAAATAAATACATAAAATGCTAGGAATTTGCAAAGGTTGAGACACATTAATTCCCAACAGTAAGGCATTACTCTAGTGCACTAATCTTGGCTCTCTAGGAAGCAATCTCCTAGCCAACGTGATAAGTAGGAGCCATGAAATCTATGTGATGACTTGTTGAAGAGGGTGTTTACCCTTCTATCTGATAAATGAATACTGCAATAATGAACACAATTACCAATGCATATCAGATAGAGGAGTAAAAGTATATCTTTATTCGCACATGAAAGTATTACAGAAGTAGACCAAAGATGGTCGACCAAGGATCAGAGTTGATAAGACTAGATCATTCAGTTTTTCCTGATCGTATAAATACTATTTAAAAGACCCAATAGTTTCCAAGAGGAACACAACCGTCAACTAACTGACTCTGACTAATTGACTCTTATAACTACTCGAGAGCCAACAAACAATTAATACATAGTCAGATAACCCGCATTATCAAATATAATATTCGGCATTGTACACTGACTACATTCCCCCAAAAATAAAAAAATCTTCCAAACAAGGAAAATATGTAAGCATCAAGTAACATTACGTAAGGTGTTCCAAATTGGTGACAACGTTGTAGACGAAGAACTTGTATGTATACCTGGAAGAACACACGGAGTAGAAGTAGAACCAACATCTCCAGAACATATGCTCGTAAATGAAATGTACTAAGGACCAACCAACCAAGGGTCCCTATTCAATTGCACACGAGGGGCTGAGAATGTTGTACCCAATCGATCATTGAACCTAGATAGTACTGCAAGCATCTTAGAAGCATTATAATCATGAAAAGATTGTTTAGTATCCCCATATGCCATGAATGTACATTCATTTAATTCACCAACCAACAAAAATGATTCTCTGTTTCTATCTGCAAGAGTTAATGATAGAAGGTCAAGTATATGATAAAATCCATTGATTACCGTAGCAAGATTACTTAGCAAAAGTCATGCAAATGAATCATTTGAATCCTGAACCTCAAAAATGAGTTTGGTGGAGGTCTGGGGGCAATGCCCCCAGCGGGGTCGAGGGGCAGCACCCCTAGCATGTTCCCTGTCGCAATACAAGGCGGGATCAAGGGTTGGAGCCCTCACCACCAATCCCAAATGAAGACCTTCAAAACCATGTAGACCTCCATGGCGCACACCATTTTTCTCTCCAATACCATACTATTAGCTGTAAAAAAGGTATTCCTGAACTTGTATGATTGGCAATAGAGGTTGTTCTGTCACTCGAGAATTAAATCGTAAACAAGTATATTCCTTGATGGTGTACGACAGGCATGGAAAAAATAGGTTGTACATGCTAGAGTCTATGTTAGTACGGAAGGAAAACCAGTAGAGGGTAAGGATTGTATGATGCAAGAAAAAAGGATTGGTGGTACAAATGCAACAAGTACGATAGAATATGTGCGGTCAAATTTTTTTAAGAAGTCATACACTATGTGAGGGCTTTTGTACGATAAAGGAAATTAGATGAATAGAAGGTAGGTCATACGGTAAGAAGTATAGAAGGTTGTACGTTTGAAATGAAAACAACAATGGGGAGCCGTATGGTACAAAAAAATCATACGGTAGGAACAGAAACAAGATTCTGTACGGCATGTAAAGAGAAGGCTTTGGTTGTACAGGTGCAAGGAAAATTACATAGTGTATGGAAGTCCATGACAATCTTATTAAAATCATGTGGTATGATTAATGAATTATTTGGATATGGTTGTACCATTTTAAAATATATATATTTAGTATTTGTTGTGTTTCTTCCATGTGGGACCCACGTAGGAATTTCAATTTTTTTCTCTTTAGCTTCATAATTAAAAACTTGATAATTTAATTTTTTTAATTTTTAGTTTTTCCACCCAACACAAACTGAAGCATTTTTTTCATTTTTCTCTAATAAGATCCACCTATTATTTGTTTCTTCAACTACAAAAATTTCATGTCCCGCAATATTTTTCCCTTCTCCGTAATTTTCCTATATGATATTTTCCCCTCTTCCATAATTTTGATGTGAAGTTGATTTGACTATACAACAAGTATCTATACGTTCCAAATTAAATATTTGAATATTATTACTCGAACACGTACCAGCATGAATTTTGCATTCTTCAGTAAAGTTAGATGCCTTTACTAGAACTGGAGCTACTATCTTTTGTGAATCGTGTCTTGCATCCCGCACACATAAATTGTCCAACTTTTCAAAATCATTTTTCATTTGTTGCTCTTCACTAAGAGTCGTAGCTTTGAGAAAATTACAAGTCGACAGAAATGCCACATAGTCCTCCATTTGCCAGTGAAATAGGTCATGAAGATAATTTGTTTCATCCTCTGAGCATGACCGTAATTCCAGAATCCCTTCATTGTTCGGCTCTATTGAACCCAAATCATGCTTCTTTGTCCATTCTTCTTCAGAGTCTAAATCTGACGAATCAAAGAAAGTTGCTTCCTCATTGACTGCTTGATATTGATTGTATACTTCCGACCCTTGTTTTCAATGGAGATTGTGTTCTTTTTCCAATTGTGGTCGGCTTTGGTTGCTACTAGCCATACCTCACCCAACAATGTGTCGTACGCTTTCTGTCGTAATGAAATAACCATAAAATTTAGCAGAAGTACTTGGGTTCCAATAATTACCATTTGGCCCATTAAAACACCAAGTACCTTAATACCTTGTTGGTCTACACCCACCAGTTGAAAAGTTGAGTGCCAGAGAGTCTGCTTACCTAGACTTCTTCAGGTAGTTTATGGAAGTACGTTCACACTAGACTCGCCATCAACAATTTTATTAGTGAGATTCCTTCCAAGGATATCCATATTTACCACTATTGGTTTCTTTGTCGTGCTAACTGTTAATAACATGGAATCAATTACTTGGTCACCTGACAACAGAGGTTCAGTTATTCGGTCTTCATTCTCTCTAGATTCCAAATGGGTCATAGCATGCATTGCTACATTCTTCACTTTAAACAGTACGGTAGCTTGAAGTACTTGTCATGCAATATTTTCTCAGATTGTAATTGGTTTGTTACAGTACTTGCATTGGCATTTGAGTGGTCTCATTTGTTATTCGTAGATTGCTCTACTTCGGCTCTTGCTTCACGACATCTTGCTTGTTCTATACGTAGGTCTAGGTACACAACCTTTTTTTCTTGGTTTTGAGTAACGTCCAATACTTCATTTTACCTTTCAACATCAATCAGGTTGATGTTGGCCTTTTGATTCAGACATCTAGTGTCTTCATGGTCTCCAAGTCCACACCATTTGCACAATAATTGTACTTTGTCTTGCTTGTTCTGCCAGTCTCTCACAAAGTGTCCCAATTCATTACATTGTCGGCACTATATGATCAGACGTCCTTTGGGGTCATATTGTATATGACTTCAACCTCCTCTCTAATTTCAATAACCGCCTGAAAATGTGTTATGTGGCTTTGATGGAGTGGACTACTCTCCCTGTGTAAAGAGTACTTGTGTACTCCTAATCTTCAAGTTATACAGGCACTCTTTTATCAAATGACCCATAACCTGGAAAATCTCACATTATAATTTTTTAGGAAAGTTACCTTTTGTGTGACCTTGACGTTTGCATTTAGTACACCAGATTTCAATGGATTCTTTGTTTTTTTTTTCTCTGCTTTTAATTCTTTCATTATCTGAAGCATGTCCCTCTGGAGTGCTTGTACTGTTCTTCATTCACTCACTGTTGTCATATGAAGTTCCATCTTCCTTTGTTTTTATTTTTCTATGGGAGGACATTTTGTCTTCACTCTCTATGTCCATCGCTCGATTGGAGGCTTCTACATAAGAAGAGGGTGGTACTACCTTCATCTTTTTTCTTAATGATGAAATTAGACCTTCGATGAACCACATTTTCTTGAGATCGTCAACAGGCTTTTTTTCTAACTTCACAAGCAGTTATTTAAGTCTATGATTGTAAGCTCATACGTTCTCATGCTTACCTTGCCTAGTATTGTAAATTTTGGAGATATTATTTCATTATCATCTTGCATCAACTTAAACTCTTCTTCAAAGGCCTTCTTTAATTTCTCTGATGTGTTTCGAGATGCTTGGTCAAGTTTAGTATACCAGTCAATTGCAACACCTCACAAAGTGGATGGGAAAGACCATAGACAAATTGCTCTATCATCTTACCCATTTGTTGTCTAGATTGTTTCACAAGTCTTACAGTGTCTGACGAGATCCTCTAATCATTGCATGCAAACTTGGGCAACTTCTACTTTTCTCCACTAGGGCTTACCATGGTTTTGTTCTGATGCAAACCTAGCCCCTAGAACCTGCTTGCTAGGGAGTTTTGATTCAGTCATTCCAGTGCTACTCTTGCATTCTCGAGCACATGAGAATCCTCCACTCTTCCTACAACTTCAGCATTCCACACACTTTTTTCTCCTTCAGACTTTCTTTTATACACTCTTGGCTCAACTTCTCTTTCTATTGTCAACCCTTTGATGTCTCTAAGGTTTCTCTCATACACTCCTATTGACAACCCTTCGATGTCTCGAAGGTTTCTCTCATACACCTCCTTTTATACACTCTTGGCTCAACTTCTCTTTCTATTGTCAACCCTTCGATGTCTCTAAGGTTGCTCTCATACACTCCTATTGACAACCCTTCGATGCCTCGAAGGTTGCTCTCATATGCTTCTATGAAGGAATCTGACTCTGAATCCCAACTACTCTTGTCCAGAGAAGATTGTCTTGACTTTTCAGGATGATTAGAAAGATCAATCCACACTTCTTCTAGCAGTGGAAGGTGCCTTGCAATTTGCTCCAACTCTACCCTTGTGTGATTATTTGTAGTGGAAATGTGTTCCCTCTCTCGACTACAACTCCTACTCACGCTCTGACTCTGATTTTACTTTGGGATGGACTTCAGCTTCGGACTTCAACGATCTCTTTTAATCATCTTCTACATTCTCTTTGTTCTACCATCCTAAGAGATTGTTTGATCTCTTGGTCCTGACCACATGGTCTCTTCCCGCCTTTATTAGGGTCTAAGGGCATTAATATCTTATATCAGACCCGATTTCTTTTAAGGCAACAATGCCAATGTTTACCCTTCTATCTGATAAATGAATACTTGCAATAATGACCAAAATTAACAATGCATACCAAATAGAGGAGTAAAAGTATATCTTTAAATCCGCACATGAAAGTATTACAAAAGTAGACAAGAGATGGTCAACCAAGGATCAAAGTCAATCAAACTAGATCATTTTGCTTTTCCTAATGATACAAATACTATTTAAAAGACCCAACCATTGCCAAGAGGAACACAACCATCAACTAACCAACTCCGACTAACTCTTATAACTACCCAGGAGCCGACAAACAATTAATATATAGTTAGATAACCCATATTATCAAATATAATAATTGGCATTGTACACTGACTATAGATGGTATGTGAGCATCAACTAGAAGAATTTCTCTAGTTCGTCCAATGACGGGGATAATACATCTAATGAAGCATTTTGAAATAGATACCTCCATCCAATGACAGTACCTACGAAAGAATTATGGAGAAAAGAGTATTAATTCAAGAGTAAAATCTGAACCATTTCCAAGGAAGCAAGTATGACAAAGAAAAGAGTAGATTAGTGTAGCACTCACTAGAATCGTATGGATGTCATGATGAAGCACCAAGTCTCATATCCTCCTCCACTAGGTCTAAGAAAGGAGCATAACCATGTCTAGGTGGGGCCTCCGTTCATGCTACATCCTCATCCTCAAGAATCTCATCTCCTCCTAATGCTAGCTCCCCAAGCTTCTCCTTAGGATCAAAATCCATGTCTGTAGAATCATCAATCTCCACCTCAACTACAACAAGTCTCTATGATTAGTGTGCTCTCACCCGTTTGTAGTCAACCTCTCAAACTGGTCTTGTAATCGAGACCCCAGAAACTAATTGAACCCAAAGAAGAGACCTATGTTGTGCATCGACCATCTCTTGCACAGATCTATAACAAGTAGGTACTGGAGGCAAGTCCTCTGGGAAATACTCTCCCAACTATTGGAGCACTCGTGTAATATAGTGAACCTCAACCAAGTCATTTATGTCAGTCAAATGGCTCACCTCCAACAATAAGCTCAAACTGTCATGTCACCTGGCCATAACCCCTCCATATCAATATAGGAGTCTGAAATAAAGTCTACATTTGTAAGCGTGGAAACAGCTTGTATAGAGGCATCGAAGTAACCAATCCATTCCCATCGCATAGCTCTCAATGACTTGGGATCTGAAGGGGGCATCTCTATATGAAATGGAATAATATGCTCAAGAATCCAAGTCATGATAAGTGAAGAGTGGTTGAAATCAGATGCTCCTCGTGAAATCTAATACAAATCCAAGTAAACCAAGGCAAGAATATCAACTCCTCAAGCCAAAATTGTCCCTTGCTTGAGCCGCTAAATGATTGGTGCCCACCATCACCTAAGCATTCTTTTCTCCTGACAAGCGAGAGGCAATCGAGGCAATGAATACCTTCCGCATGGGTGGAATAGCAAGCATAGGAAACAAAGTAAGATGAACCCCTTGCCAATCTCTAGGATGAGTAACTCCCATAGTCACAGCCCAGGACAATCTCTCTCTCATATTCGATCTCAAGAAGCGCAAGTCTCTCTCCTCTAACAAGAACTTCCAAAGCATGATAGACATCATATAGAGTGATGGTCCACTCAGAAATAGAAGGAAATCGAAATGTGTTCTAATTAGCATCCCAATAAGTCAAAATATCACAACATATATGGGACGAGGGGTGAACAATAGGAATTCAAGCCACTCTATCCAACCCCGTCCTCTATAGAATCGGATGATCCCCAACTGATAGTGCCTCAAGGGCCTCCATATACCAGAACTGCTCGTGAGTAGAATTCAAATGAATGTGGGTATCCCACTAATGCGAAAACACTAAGTCGAATCGTTGAAAACTCAGAAAATTACCAAAAAAAAAAAATTGGAAATAAAAAAATCGTAAAACTTTCAAAATCCTAAAAATTGAATGTACTTTCTAGAAAAATTGCAATAAATAGAGAAGTTGGTGTTAAAATTAGAGACAAATGAGCAATCGAAAACATCATTTTGCCTTAGTTTCCGCCTGAAACACTTTCGGCTGGGTCGCTCCTTCTACCAGGTCTGATCTTTAGGGGCAACCCTACCCCACACCTAAGTACACCCCAAAGGGTCTGAATAATAAGAAAAACAGTTGAAATCAACTAAACAAACACTCAATAAATGACAAATGCATAAAACCTAGACAAATGCAATGATGAAACACAAGAATGACAAACTTTTTCAAGCCAAATCGACAAAAGAAAATCTAGGGTTTTAGGAGAAGGTTTTCTCATTTCTTGTACCCAGTGATCCACATGAGGAAGGTTAGTAGCCATATTGTCTCTCTCCTCGTCGATTTCTCCCCGTCGACAGCTCACTTGCACAAATCCATTATTGTTTGCTCACTCTCTTGATTTGCCTCGTCTTTTTTTATTAACTTGGCTTTCATTAATAAAGTTTGTTTGTCTAGTTTAACTTTTGTAATGCTTGTCATATCCACATTTTGTGTGTCATCATCCTTATAGGTCTTCACATCAAGGCAAGGTGACTCACGTATATTCCAAACCCGCACATTGATGGTATGTTTCCTCGTTCTGTTTTCAGTGCTTACTTTGAAATATATCATAAAGTCGAACTAATACTTATTATTCGAGTTCAAATGTGGGACAATGACAAAGGTAAGGCCAAGTTCAAGAATGATACCTACCTTTCATGTAAACTATTATCCCCAAGGGGCCAAATATGTAAGTACAAAAAGGCGCACAGGCCTACATGGCAGTCCAATGATGATTTGGAGTCCTAATCATGTACATGTAACCATGAATTATATATACCTTTCAATAGCTTCTCTCTTGGTGACATGTTTTTGAATGTTTTTCTCTTTATTTGTGCCTCCACCATCCAATTGACCTCCCAAGGTCCTATATACCTCTTAACCACTCCCTCGGTCCGCTCTAGTTTGATCACCCCTATGACCTAGCAGCTGAAGTGGGATCTCCTAGGGAGATTTTCCCTACTAAAAGGGGTGAGCAATTTTGCATGAGTGATTTTCCTCGTTTTAAGTCCCAAAAACCATTTTAACCCTCCAAAATCACTTTTCCACTTTCTAACCACTTGTCCAAACCATTTGACCTCAGTTGCCCCTATTGTCTTCAAGATCTCCCTGGGCGACCCTCTTCTCGAAAGGGGTGACCCTATCGTATTTTCCCTACATGATTTCTTTTAGTTTTAGCCCACTTTGGCTCCATTTTTAACTCTTGATTGCGAGTTTCCTCATGCATAACTGCGAGTTTCCTCATGCATAACTATTTGTTCACTTCCCCTAATGATTTCTAGACTTCCAATTAGTCTATTCTTATCTCCCAATCAATCTGTTCTTATCTCTCAAGTACTCTATTGTTATCTCTATTCATTCTATTGTGATCTCTCCAACCATTGTTCACTTCCAATCAAAGTTAGATCACTCTTCAATCAAACCCTATTAACTTCCCAATCACTACCACCTTTGTTGTGGATTTCAAGCCTATAAATACCCCCCTCTATGCGTTTGAGGAGGCAAATTCATTATTGCATTCTTGGTTTGCTTAAGTTTTTGCAAACAGTTGCCCACATAGCATTTTTATACTCATTGCAAGACCTCGTGTTCCTTTTTATTTTCAGCCATAGCTTCAAAGCTCAAGGCATTTTCTTTTCGTAGAATACATATGCTCTATTCAATTGTTTTTCAATTTCCATACCTTCAAAGCTTAGTCATTTGTTTTTCATATCTTCGTTTTTTTCTTGTTGCCAAGAGGACCCCGCAGCTACAAAGGAAGAGACGGTTGCCAAAATGAATCTCTAAGAACTCACGACAAGCATTGCCACCCAATTCAACCAAGTTTTTCATGTTTTTGTAGTAACTAGAAAATCAAATCTTTCTCTTGGGAGAGTAAAACTTCGTTTTTCTTTCTCTTAATAGGTAGTTTCTACTTTCATAGATTAGATTTGCTTTTTAATTACTTAATGTAGCTTTACCTACTTTTCTAGATAAATTTCATTTTCATTGTTCTTAGATTTAAATGCAAATTTCATTTCATTAGATTACATTCCAAAATTCAACCCACAAAAACATAGTTTAGATTGCATACAAAAATCATATAGTTTGCATACATTTTTCCTTTCTAATAATTAAATCATTTTGAAATTCAAAAAAAGGAACAAAAAATTGTTTTGCATTCATAAAAATACCAAAAACATTAGAAATAAAAAAATAAAATCAAGAGATCAAGCAAACCCTCAATTTCATCATGAGGTCAACAAAGTCAACACGTTCAAACATTCAACAAAACAAATCAAACTTTCCCCCCACTTGTCTAGCATTCAATGTGCCCAGGCATTACGGAAGATGGGTAAAATCCATCTTAGACGAGATTAGGGAGAATTTCCCTCAATTGTTTCTCATTCAACAAAACATAGAACAAAGAAGAGAAGTCAAAGAACACCAACAAAGAATCACTGATCACCAAGAACTCATACAACAACGCATTCAAAACAGCCAAAGGAGGCAAGATCACCTCTGCATCATAAACAAGCAAAACAGTCTTCCAATTAGGCTTAAACGAGTGACCCTTCAGGTCATACTATAATCACAACCACAACGGCCATTGAACGTTTTTATCAACATCACAACATTCATAACAATTTCCACCAAACATACACAATTACACATCACACGATCAACCCAACCGAGATTCATGACATTCTACTCCCTCACGTATAGAACCACCCCCTAGTTATACCTCCTAGCTCTTGCCACAAAAGCAAGAGTGACTAGGCACTCGCCCATAGCAAGGATACGGTTCATGTGTCGTGTTGGAGTCTGACTCTCTCGTGTTGTGTCTAAATCACATTCTAAACAACACAGGGACCAAATCCAATCCATCCCAACATTTTGATTATGAAGGGCCACTAAATCCTGTCATAAGCTTTATCATTATCTAGTTTGAGAATATGGGTATCTTGGGCAGCTTGTTGGGCCCATTGAACAAATTCCCAATGAAGCACAAAGTTATCTAGGATAAATATCTCATCAAGGTAGTCAATTTTCTTAGGTATCACAATGTCTTGGACCACAAGCTTGATATGTTAAGGGATGACTTTAGCTATGATTTTGTAGGAGGTATTGAGCAAGGTAATGTTCCTCCAACCTATAATAGAATCTTCATGCCTAGCTTTATTTATTTATTTAATGAGGCCTTGGTTGATGAGAGAACCCAAGAAGCCTTTTTTGTTCAACTCCAATATAACCCTAATAAAAAACCTCTTTGATATATGGCCACATCGTTTAGAAGTAACCAATTGTCAATCCATCCATCCCTCGACTTTTTTTCATTGGCCATTGCAAAAAGGGCTTTGTCAAATTCCTCATAGTGAAGAGGGGGTACAAGAGGTGTCAGAGTTTGCTATCAATTTTAGTGGGGATGTAATTGCACACTACTTTCTCAAATTCTTCCTATTAGATGGCATAGTCAAGATTAATTGTGAACAAATCTTTCTATTGTGAATAAAAGGCATTCAAGAATGCCATGATTGCCAAATATTGAAAAGATTCTCTTTTTTATGCTAGTGTTTAAGATATTGGAAGAAGAATTTGGACTATCTATCTCCCTTTTTAATCTAATTTAATTGAGATTGCATAAAACCCCTTAACCCTTGTAAAGATCAAGTTCTCAGGTTGATTCTCAATAAAAACCACAACATTTTAGAGAGAATTTCATCAATGGAGTTCAAAAGAAGCATCATTCTGCCTTTCTCAAGATGCCCTCAAAGTGTTATTTAACATACTTCCGCAGGGTTTGAGAAAAGTGGTGCATCAATTAATCGTTCTTTTCCGACAAGTAATCCATCGTTCCCCTATTGTGGTCTTGGTTTCAGCAACCCAAGCAACCAGAAGAGCATTGAGGTGTTCTTCATGATAAAGGTAGGTTGTACATAACTTTAAGGTAGGTTACACAAGATGTCTTTAGCTAGACATAAAGAAATATTGGTCAAGATAAGTAAGCGATTAGACAAAGTAGCTGAGAGATCAAGTTAAAGCAACATGCCTTGACGTGGGGGGTTAATACTTATGTTTTGGGAGATATAGAAACAATCCAACCTATGAAGTTTTCTATCAAACCCAATTCTGCAATTAGGCCAAATGAACTAGTGGGTGGAGTGACTATCTTGTTTGACGTGAAGCAAGTCAAAGATGCCTAAAGAGTTTCTATGATAGAGCCAAACATCGAATCCATCTTGGGAAAGTTTATAATTGCTAAACCAGCTAAGGTCAACATTATGGTCAACCATATTGAAGTTTCCTCCCGCAATCCAACCAATAATGGAGTGGTTTTTGTTAGAAATTAAGATCTTAGGATACTAATCATTATAAACAAAAAATAAATATAAATATAAATAAGAATTATACAAGCATAGATTTAACACATTACACAAGATATACATGGGAAAAACCCTTTCAAGTAAAAAATCTCATAAAACATTATTTTATTAAAACACTTACCAAAAAAATAGTCTATTAAAAAATAGATTGAACCTGAGGATACACTCCTCTACATGCTTTCACATAGCCAATATTACCTCCTATGCATAGTGATATAATTCACTATCTCCAAATTTTCTTACCTCTCAAATGAAAGAGAACCTCCTTAAATATAGGAGAAGGGGTGGCAAAATACCTGAAGAGGTATTAGTCACACCCATTCAAAACAACTATTTGTAAATAATTAATAATCTAATAGTTATTATATTATTAATTATTAAATGGTATATGCTTTATAACATAAGGTTTTATAACCTTATATTAAAACAATATATAAATGTTATAAAGGTATGACCCCTAATAACATTATGTTCTAACAGTTTTCACTCATCTAATGCCAAAAGTAGGTTTGCTCCTTGTAATTTAGAACACGAACTAAGCAAAAACACATGGTATGGTTTTGGACAAGAACCATTATCTAGGTGCAACGATCTGAAAGGTCTTCTCCCTATTGCACATGTTTTTCAAGTCCTAGAGCCACACCAAGCACCAGTCCTCTACTAACATTAGAGTGATGACCAAAGGAAAGATTCTTCCAAATGGTGGAGAGGGCACATTTAAGCCTTCAACACCTCGTTTAACTTCCTAGAGGAAGATAACATCCAATTTCCACGTCTACAACCTTTTTGACATAATAATTTCAAGCAAGAATAGACATACCCCTCACATTCCAAGAGAACATTTTGCACTTCATTACCTAGATGGAACACAGACATCCTATTTGGCAATCAAAACTAGGAATCATTTACTGAGTGCAACCAATTGGTTGTCTTAGACATGGTATTATATTGCAATCTCCAATTAGTGGACAAGACCTTTCATGGGCACCTAAGTTTCGATCCCTCGTAAGATCTCTAAAAGGATCTATGTCTCTTAAGGATAGGATTAGCACAATGGCCACAAGGGGTGAGGACTTCCAAAGTGTTTCTCGAGGAGGAACTTAGCTCTATTCTCATTTTAATCATGTGTCAATCATCCTCTAAGATAGCATCTCAATGGGGGTAGGAGAGGGTTGGGAAGAGTCTATGTTTGAAAGGGGCAATGCAAAGGTTGATGTTGTCCATTGCGAGTAGGGGGTGGTTTTGAAGAGTGCGATTTGATTGGTGAGGGCTATCAAGAGTTTGGAGGTTATCGAGTTCAATCATAGTTAATGCAGCTAGGGTTTGGCTTGAAGAGCTCAAGTCTTGTGAAGTGAGCTATTTGGCTTTCTAGCTATGTTGTGAAGCATTTCCTTTGGGTTGACAATTATTGGCATTGGTCTAGCAATGGGAGCTAAGGAAAGGGTCTTGTCTTTCTCCATTACCTAGTTCTAAGGGGGTACTTTTGACTTGCAGAATGGACAAATCTCTAATAAGATGACCTTTTTATACAGTTAATCCAAGCATTAGGTTTGATGAGGAACATCATTGGTTGGTCAACTTCAAACCCTAGTCCAAAGAGCTTACCCAATTTAGGTAGGGGAAGGGTTGAGATCTAGTTTGATACATACACCAAGCTAGGCTCTCATGTTAACAATTTTATCTACATTAGTCTTGCACCATATAACTATTCTTAGTTGTCTCACAATATTGTCAAGAAAGGGATGAAATGCAAGATTAAAGACAACAAATTCTACCCACGAGGCATTGGGTCTAAATGAAACTAAGTTTCAAGCTTGAAGGTGGCATGCCTAACTCCAAATAATCCAAGTACCATACTAAGACACCCTAAGCATAGTACGAAGACCCAAACATGTGTGAAATATAGCCTTTACCGAACCCTCTAAAATAGATTATAACCCTCTAACATAGATTATATCTCCCATCCTCTATATTCTGAATTGAATTTAGCCAATCTATAAAAAATCTTGCTATTAAGGTACGCCTCTAAAGAAAAAAAGAATAACATATTGTTACCTACATTCCGCTATGACATCTAAAATCTCATCATGGAGATGACAATTCAAAAACCTTACGTCTGTTGTTGCTTTCCAAAGCAAGCTATTTGTCGTATGTCTCACATTGGGTGCATCATCTAAGAGGAACCCTTTTCAATGGTCATTAATCTCAATCTGCACAAGGAGAGCATTATCAGAGGGGTGATTAGCCCATGCTTGAGAGATGGGAGGTCTCCATAACAGGGAAGAGAGTGATGCTTGGCCCTAGGGAAGCATCAAACCCTGTGGGTTTCTGACAAGGTCAGAAGAGCAGCAAGAGGCAGCTTTTGCACAAAAGGTCAGCAGGGTGAAGCATCAAAACACTTAAAATTAAAAAATAGTCCAAACTTGGAAGAGTGATTCTAGCTATGGATGTTTCAAGGTCTATAAAAGTTCATTTAAATTTTAGAAGAATACCGAAAGGCAATTACTATGCCATCTAAAATAATTCTTTCAAGCTTCCCAACATAAAGCATCAAGGACAAGGGAAATGTCCAAAACTGATTATGATGAGCTCCTGTTTTTTAGACAAATGCTTGGAATCATGTGCTAAAATGTCAAATAGAACTATCCATGACCCTAAAGCTCAATCTCTATCATCAATAAGCACAAAAGTTTCAAACCTGAAGAACACAATGGAAACTGAAAGAACATTACATATTTCATAAATCAATCAATGTATTTCACAATATAATTACAAGAAAATCAAACTGTATGTTTTGCTAGTCTACCAAGAACATATGCAAAAATATATTTAGCATTATAAGAAGATAAAAGTAAAACATCACCAGATTACAGAATATCACAAATTTTCCAGTGACCAAAAGCACAGATGAGGGAAAATGACTGCTCTGAAGTCATCATTTAACATATGCACAATATTTTTCTTCTCATCTCTCACATTTATACAGCACATTAAAAAATATCATGAGGACTGTCTTAGCTGCAGCAGCTGCTCGTCTGCTGAAGTGAATTCTGCTGAAGAGGTTCTCCTTTGATTTGAACAGTGTTTCTTTGGCTGTTCTTTGTTGTTGATTGGCTTCCTACCCTGTCAAAATCCAGAAAAGCGATTTAAAACTCTATTAAGCTGGTCTAAAGATTAATGTTCTTCTGCAAAGAAGTGTTAAAAAGGTAAGTCAACATAAGATTTAAATCTCACAAGACTTGTTGCTAATCAAAGAGGGACTCGTTAATGAGAAACAATGGAAAAATGACTCTCCAGCAAGTCTTACCTCTTTTTAATTTCCCTGGCCATAGTAAGAAATGCTTGTTCAACATTTGTTGCATCTTTGGCACTCGTCTCCAGGAATGGAATTCCAATTTCACTGGCAAAGTCCTGAAATCCTAAAACATATCAAAGAAGGAACCTAGGATGGGAAAACACAAAAAGGATGGGATATGATTCTTCTAGGCAGATGCACAACTAATACCGGACCTCATTATGGACTCGAGACCGATTTCTAACATTGAATGAACATGGGACATACAGCTAAATATGAAAAGATTACTTAAAATTAATAATAATGGTGCAACTGGTATGTCCGAAGCCAAATTGAATCTACTCGGGTTGAAAAATATCGAAGGAGAAAAGATCTTAATGCAATTTTCTACAATTCCAAAGGTCCACTGCAACAATAAATTATATACCTTAGCCATTTCTTGATCTACCGCTCTCTTTTCAGTTAAATCACATTTGTTTCCAACCAGAATCTTGTTTACACTGTCATTTGTATACCTTTCAATCTCACTCAACCAGTGTTTGACATGATCAAAACTATCCACATCTGTAATGTCATAAACAATCTGTAACAAATGAAACTTTTTCATTAGTACAATAATAATAAGTGACCAACTATTAAAACTTTCAAGTCGTGCATTTAGGTAGGCGAATATGAACTATGATAATGATAACTATTAAACTTCATACGTGTATGAGCTTTGAACAAAGTAAATAAATTTTTTTTAGAAAAAAATAGCTGAAAATGATTATGGCCATTACAAGATTGTAACTTTTTTAGCTAATCAGATGTATTAAAAAATTAGAATTATTAGAAGGATAAAAAAAGTTATGCCAACCTCTTAGCACTCTGACATGACTTTGATGCAATAAAATTAGTGAACAAAGAAATTCAACAGCTCTAATTCTAAAAAATTTGTTGTAGATTTATTCAATTCCTCTTCATAACATAGCACCATCATTTATATGAATAGAAGCGATTCAATTCTTTTTAACCCTACTCATCCACTAAAAGTGTAATACGGAATACCTATTTAGAAATCCATGAAACACAAAAGCCGTTCACAACAGCTCAGTGGGCACTGCAATTGCCAATAGTAATATAACCAATCACGAGGAGAATGTTAATCCCATTTTGTGCTTTTTTTGGAGACTTGAAAAGCACAAACACTTTACTATAGTACCTACAACGTTTTTTTTTAATAAATTGCCACTTATTTTCTTTTTACTTGCACTAACCCATCTTAACATTGATCTGATATGTTTTGAGAGGTTCAACAGACTTGAGGTGTTAATCAGTACATTTGTGCACTTATATTTTGGTGGGATTGGGCACCCTATTTTGGATAACTCTCAGCACATATCAGATCCATTTAACATGGATCTGTGCTAGTTTTACTAAAGTTTACCACAAGCAGGGGCATCAAGCCGTCTTTCTAAACCATCTGTAGATTGAACGAGGAGGACATCATCAACAAAAAAGTATATAACAACCAAAAAATGATGTAATATACATATTACAAACATCATCAACGAGTATGTCGATACAAAAATTCATCAAACTCATCATTATGTAAATACCAAAAAAGAGTTGATGAGAGAAGCACTTCTGCTTGACTTCAAGGATACTTTTTAACAAAGTAAGAGATCTGAGAAACCATGGGCTGGTGGAATCGGCCAACCACCATCTCATAGAGCCTCAAGATAGCAGTCACGAAAGAATCAGAAACACTGGTTGAGTGAGATTGTAAGATATACAAATAACAGTTTATGCCATGATAGCAAGTGTTCAAGACATCAAGCCCTTATGAGTTAAGTGGGCCATTACTGGAGGCTGCAATAAAAACACAAATCTTCTAGTTGATAAAACAAAAAGAAATTTATTAAGGGAGGGCTGCAACATTTTATCCAACAGGTGGACAGATGACAAAAATCGCATTTTAATCAACTTCCATGTGGCTTCAGGAGGACTACTAGTGTTTTGAGGTCAATTGATGCCTCCAATGAAATCAAAAATGCCAAGACCTTGTGCAACTTGTTGTATGAGATCTGTAATATATGGAGGTAGGAGTGGAGAATGTTGTCCAAGTGTGGCAGCTAGTAGACCTCTTGAGGCAAGGCACCCTACACTATTTTGGAGCCCTTGCGCTGCCCACTACATTGACCTTTCTTTTTTAGACAGATAAACTTGGATAGATGAAGAACGTGGTGGAAGAGGTGAGGAATGTGACAAGTCGCAAAATACATCTACAACCACCCATGAGTCATAAATCTCATGAGAGAGCACACAAACAATAAGGAGCTCGTGCAGTCAAGAGTCACACAGTTCATGACTAATTTCATCAAATTGTAGAGTATCACAACCCCATTGCTATCACACTAAGTGGATGGAGAGTTCTTCCTCTAGGAAGGTCTAAGGGGGGAATTGTGAAAACCATTTTTAATGATTCAACTGCCAAGTACATTGAGGAGATCATCAAAGTAAGTTCTCAATAAATAAATACAGATCTTTTTTTTTAATGTTAGAATTTGCTGGTTTTTTAGATTTTGAAACTTTAATTTGCTGATTTTCTGTTCCTTTTTTTAACTTATGATTTAGCTTAATTTTCAGATTTCAATTTTATATGCTCTCTTGTTTTAGGTGTCAAAACCATTCGTTAGGATTCTATGGTTGGTGGATGGAAATGAAAACCCTATGGAGTATCTATATAAGGTCGTGGACAAGGCCAAAAAGATGATCCAACATTTGTATGGGTCAAATAAAAACAAATTTAAACCCATCTGATGCATTATTGATCGGCGGTGGAATCGACAACTCCAACATATTCATGTTGTTGCCTACTACTTGAACCCTAAGTTTTTCTTCTTCTTCTTAAGTTCATTCAGAGCAGATGAAGAGGTTATAAATGGCCTCAACACATGCATGATGACAATGGCCCCCAGTGAAAACCTTAAGAGATATCATCCATGATGAGTTGCCAAATTATAAGAGTTTGGAAGCGAGATTGTTTTCTCACCTCTATGCATTCATCGAAGATCAAATTTGTAGCTAGGTACAAAAACATGTGTTTAGTAACAATTAAGTTTTATGATTAATTTTAGTTTACCTTAAGTTTATTAAGTTTCTTACTAAGCCCTATAGTATTTCTGGGTGTGAGCGCAATTGGAGTGTTTCTAAGCCATTCACACAAAGAAATGCAACAAGTTGACTCAAATGTGCTTGAATGTCCTTGTCTTTATGTGGTACAACCTTTGATTGCATGCAAAGGTGGAGGGGCAGGAGACACATGAGATGATTGACTTCAATGAGATCGATTCAAATTCAAATTAGATTGCTAAGGGTGTGGATCCCATATTTAGTGCTGATAATATAGCTGATTTGGAGAGAGAGGCAACAGATGTAGCAGCAAATGAGTAGCCGGAAGGCAAGGTGTTAGCGGGGGTCCATCACGTTCACATCATGATCATATGCTTGAGGCTCCTATTGAAGATGATATTGTTCCTCAACAGAAGGCTGTAGCATTATCATCTAGTTCAAGGACGCCTACACAACCATTTAGAGGCTTTAGTCATAAAAAAAAATTATAGATTATGAACGTTGAAATTATACCTTATAATTTTTATTTATATTGAAACTTGAAGTTGATATTACTGAAGCAATTCTAGTGATGGGGAGTTTTCAAGATATTAGTTAATATAAATATTAACTTCAAATTTCGATATAAATAAAAATTACGAAGTATAGTTTCAATGTACATAATTTATAAATTATTTCTACGACCAAAGCTCCTAAACAATATCATCCTCAAAAGAGCCTCAAGCATATGATAATGATGTGAATACGATGATGCCTTCACTAACACCTCACTTTCTACCTCCTCATTTACTGCTACATTTTCTGCCCATCCCACTACATTCCTCTCCAAATTAGCTATATCATCAACACTTAACATGGATCCACATCCTAAGCAAGCCAATCTAAAAATATGAGTTGATGTCATCGAGGTCACGCAACTCATGTGGCTCCTACCCCTCCACCTTTGCATGCAACCAAAAGTTGCATCACACAAAGGCAACGTAATTCAAGTGCTTTTATGTCAACCTATTGTGCTTTTTTGTGTAAATGGCCTCAAAAACACTCCAATTGTGCTCACACCCAAAAGTGCTATAGGGTTGGGACAAAATGTGGATGGCAAATTTTGGAGTTTAGGTGTTGTAGCAACAAAATCTTCCCACCACAAATCTACTAAACATATTTATTTTTTTTACCTGGCTCTAGAATTGTTTTCCTATGAACGCATAAAGGTGAAGAAAATAACCTCCTTCCTAGCCCTATTAAACATGCAACTCATCATGGATGATGTCTCTAAGGTTCTCATCAAGAACCATCCTCACCATGCATGTGTTGAAGCTATCCAGAACCTCATTATCTTCTCCAAATGGATAGGAGAAAAAAATCTTTGGGTTCAAGTACTAGGCAGCAACATGAACATATTGGCGGAGTTGTCAATTCCACTTCCGATAAATAATGTGCCAGATAGGTTCATATTTGTTTTTATTTAACCCATACAAATGTTGGATTGCCTCTTTGGCCTTGTCCATAGCCTCATATAGATACCCCATGAGATTTTTATCCCCATCCACCAACCATAGAACCCTAGACAACGGTTCTAACACCTAAAACAAGAGAGCATATAAAATTAAAATCCAAAAATTAAACTAAATTAAAAAATATAGAAAATCAACTAATTGTAACATCATAAAAATATATAAAAATAAAAAATTTAACAAAATTTTTCAATAAAAACTTACCTTGATGATCTCTTCCATGTACTTGGCAAATGATTCATCAAAATTAGTTTTCACAACCCTCTCCCCTTCAATCTTCTTGGAGGACGGACTCTCCATCCACCTAGCGCTCACCAACATGCACTTATAAAATGGCAATGTGGCTACAATACTATGCAATGTGATGAAATTAGTCAGAAATGTGTGAATCCCACCTGGACGAGCTCCTTACAACTCGTGCTCTCTCATGAGATTCAACACCCATGGGTGGTTGTAGATGTATTTTGTCACATTCCCCATCTCTTCCACCACTTTCTTCACCCATCCAAATTTCCCTATATTCTCAAGAAAAAGATCAATACAATGGGTAGTGCAAAGGTTTCAAAACAATGTAGAGTGTCTTGCCTCAAGAAGTCTACCAATTGCCACATATACAATTGCATTGTCCATCACTACTTGTACAACATTCTCCACCTCCACCTCCATCACAAACCTCATCCAACAAGTAGCACAAAGTCAAGGCATTTTTTATTTCACTACCTCAAAAACACAATCATCTTAAAGCTCAAGGAAGTTGATTAGGGTGTGGTATCTACCATCTATTCATTTGTCAAATAAAATGTCCCAGCCCTTCTTTTTCCAAATTTATTTTTGTTCATCAACTAAAAGATTTGTGTTTCCTCCAATAATAGCCCACTCAACCCATAAGAGCTTGACATCTTAAACCCTTTACCTTCTACACTCATGCAATGATCAATCCCTCCCAATAGAGGCTCCTCACAACATTAAATTGTATGTGGTTGTACCAAAAATTGGCGCATGCTAACTTGGCCTCATGATGTATTTCCTAGTTCCATGCAGTATCTTCTAACAAAGATTACACACTAAGAGTGTCAAGAGAAACAAAAGGAACTTGAACTACAACTTCCTGGAGATCAAGATCCCCATAATCGTAGCCCAATGCAAGATTAAGAGCCCCCTAAAATCTCCCTTTGACCCTCTATAACTCATGACAACTATCAATGGCTTTGTTGTCCAACTTTTTCACCACTTTCTTCTGATCATAAGACAAAAAAAGAGCATTAACCTCTCATTGAACCTCCTCAGGCACTGCATTACATATTGCAACATCTCGTCTATAGATCCATGGAAGGTGATATTTGAGGTGATTTATGCCTCCTCTCATATGCATCCCACAATAGTTGCATATCACCATTCTTGACCATGTACTTGTTGCGTTGTGTTTCCAAGTAGGGTCCTTACGCTTGCTGCCACTTGTCTCTTGCCTACAAATGCCATTTGTTTTTGGAAAAATAAAATGAAATCTTAGCAAAGTGGAAAAAGCAAAAAACTTGAACAAAAACCCTAGTAGCTATAAAAAAATAACTGAAAATTAAAAATAAAATACATAAAATGTAAACCCCAATAGCTAGAAATTTACAATGAAGGCAAAAAACAAAAATAATGTTACATTCGTATCAAATGTGACTCATAAGTTTGCTAAACTTGATCAATGCTCACTCTAAATCACTTGCAAACAAATGCTCAATGCTCAAATATGTCAAAAAAGTCGAAAGTTCAAAAAGAACGGCATGAAAAATAAATTTGATTGTTTTATATGAGCGGATTAATAGTTTCATAAGTCGGTCAAGTTTTTCTTCCAAATTCTCGAGTTATTGGCAAGTTTTTTAGCGAGTTACTCATCAAGCTTGTACTAGTCGCGAGTACTTGTGAGTTAGCAAGTACTCATCCAAGTTTTTGAACTATGGTATCCTAATCCTACAATATGAACCCATCCAATCCCATATGTACCTCATGTTCCTTATCAACTTGTTGCAGCTCCTCGAGCTCTCCATCCCACCATGTCGCTAAGCTCTATCTATACTCAACTGTCTTGCAATCAATGAGATGCAAGGCACTATGCACAAGAAGTTTTTCTGCTCTAATAAGAGGTAAGTTTGTTCCTCTTCAGAGAGTAAATAAAGCCATATGTGGACCAGTTCCTCTCAACAAGGGAACTAGAAACCTATGAAAGAGGACGAATGACAAGTGTGTGCAACAATCCTAGAAGTCCATAGATTCACCATCAAGTGGCTAGACATTTGCCAAAGTATGCCTACCAATTCTTATTCAAGTCTTGTAGCCATCTAGTTCGTAAAATTTATCCACTCAACTCTGATCAATGAAGCTTCTTCTAGACTATATATTTTCTTGAAGGCCTTCATGAGGCCATTCCTCACATCATGGTAACCAATGGGAATAACTATATCAAGTCTATCCACATCCCACTTTGGATTCAAAGCCTATGCATCCATGTATGGAGGGATGTTAAGCTTCTCCCACCTTTTCTAGATGATAGGATGAATATGCTTACTGTAGAACTCTAGGGTGGGGTTTGTCTCATGAATGGTGGCCTTCATCTAGCCAAGCATGCTATCAACGCACCCATAAATCTCCCAAGACTAGGGCTTTTAAAATCCTCAAATCTAATGACAATGAAAACAAGGGATACAAAAGATATGATGTATCTCACATTCAACCAAAAAGTCTCACTAACCATAGTCTCCTCCACCCTCTTCTCCTACTCCATCTTTGACTCCTTCCACCTATTTCATTTGTGTGTCATAATCATAAGTTTCAAGGGCTCTTGCAACTCAAGCATCCTATGTAGTAGAATAAAGTAGGAAGCAAATCAGGTCTCAACTAGTTTGAAGAATTTCTTCCTCACAAGAGTCCAAAACAATGTCAATGAGGTGGGGTGGTTGCAAATGAACATTTGCTCCTCCCTTGCATCCACCATACTCACTTGACCCACTCTATTTGTCCAATGTCTTTGAGTGCATTGTTCATGGCATGCACATAACAAGGAGTCTAGTAGATATGCATGTATGTGGATTGAATTAATTTGCCTACTATCCTACACACATGTTGTATCTATAATCACCTACACTAGATTTTGAAGACCAACCTCCTCTCAGAATTTGAAACTGAAACTCAGCATCCTTGTGTTTTCCTAAAAAATCAATTGCTCTCAGAAAGTAAGATTCATCAATACATAAAACTATAATGTTGATAAGTGGGTGATGTCTAATGTCCGTCCATCCATCCATGATTATGTTGCAGCCATGTGTTATCCTTTGGCCTTCTCCTCCATGAATAGGTTAACCTTAAAATAACCTTGGAAGAGTGTGGTCCTCAATTTAGTCTCACTAGGACCAACATAATCCACCACACTTAATTGATTCTCTCTATTGTTCATAGCATGCACGTAACAAGGGGTTGTGTCTATATGTGGATTGAATTAATTTGTCTGCTGCCTTACAAACATATGTTGTATCTATAATTCCCTGCACCACATTTTGAGGACCAATCTCCTCAATGGCTTCTCTCGAGATCTAAAACTGAAACTCAACACCCTTGTGTTTTCCTAGGCAATAAATTGCTCTAAGACAGTAAGGTTCATCAATACATAAAACTATAAGGTTGATGAGTGGATGGTGTCTAATGTGCATCCATCCATCCATGATTATGTTGCAGCCACGTGTTATCCTTTGGCTTGCTCCTCCATCAATAGGTTAACATTGGAATTACTTTTTTCCAAGAGTGTTGTCCTCAATCTAACCTCACTAGGACCCACATACTCCACCACACCTATTTGACCCACACTATTTTTTCCATGTCTAACTGCATTGTACATAGCAGGCACATAACTACCCTGCACACATATGCTATATCTGCAATCACCTACACCACATTTTGAGAACCAACTTCCTCAATGGCTTCCATCAAGATCTAAAACTAAAACTCAACATCCTTGTATTTTCCAGAGCAATCAATTGCTCTCAGAAAGTTAGGTTGCTCAATACATAAAACTATAATGTTGATGAGTGGGCAGTCTATTGTCCTTCCATGATTATGTTGCAACCATGTGTTATCCTTTGGCCTTCTTCTCCATCAATAGATTAACCTTGGAATATCTTTTTCCCAAGAGTGTGGTCCTCAATCTAGTCTTGCTAGGACCCCACATAACCATTACCAGATTTGGCTACCTTGGCTGTCATGTCCCTATCTTAATAATTTATAATTGAATAGGTTATGTATTATTCATTCAAATTAAAGATATGAATGACATTAAAATCTATTACTATAAATCATAAATTGAATATATTTAAATTAAATATTATAAATTGAATATATTTACATTAAATAATATAAAATTAAATATATTTAAATAGAATATACTTAAATTAAATATTATATAAATCAAATAGATTTTAATTAAATATTATAAACTAAATACTATAAATTAAATATTATAAATATATTTAATATTAATAAGGAGGCCGATCCCATGGCCGACCCCCCTTAAAGAAAGCGCCAAAAGTATTAAATAAAAGCGATTAGTATTATATAGGCTGCGCTTTGCAAAAGGCAGCGATTTCATTAATATTCATTAAAATTGTACGAATATGGGCCACGACTTGTATAAGACAAATCAGGCAGCGAGCTAAGTGATTGCAATTATGATAAAGTAGTAAAGATAAAAGAGCCCGATTTATCATATAATGGAAGTGTGCGGTTTATGTTATACAAAGAGACAAATATTATTTATTAAATGGTACGATCAGCATAAGTACTCAACAAAAAGACACATTCATTCGATGAAGACATATCCCTTAAGGGATGAATAAAAGGGAAGGTAAGAAGAGTATGTGAGGCAGAAACGAATACAAAATTAAGTTCTATTGAGCAGTCTAAGCAAGACAAGAAGTACGAATTGAATTCTAATTCAGCAGTCCAAGCAATAAAAGTGCAGCGATCCCATATTTGCATATCCAGCCATATTTGTTGGATAATATCATTAAACAAACTTAGTTCCTATTATAGAAACAGCAGCAATAAAAGAGAAATTTCAGATTCTTTATAACAGCCTTGTGAGAGACAAGGATATGTACAAAGTAATATATTAGTGATCATAGGATCACTTGTGCATCTCCAAATCATCTAAGGAGAAAGAATCACGTATTGGTATGATATTTCTAACCTATATGTTTGTCTATGCTTTAAATAGTTATACTTGGTTTAACTCATGATATACGAGGGATGAGCGTGTCTTGCCGAGTCTACTCATGATATACAAGGGATGAGCATGTCTTGTTGAGTCTTTAATCTTTCTCTATTGCCCCTATGAGGATTGTTTGGGTTGTTAGGGAAGGGCGGTTTTGTTATTAAATGTTTCACACGATAAGTGACTCCCAAGTGGTGGTATTGACAGGCGTTCATGAAACCGTTGGGCCAAGTGGTGGTATTGACTGGCGTTTATGAAACCCTTGGGCCTACGGTAGTGGAGAATAGTTATCCAGCACCTTAACGTAATGTTTTCCCCTCCTCTGCTAGGGTTGATGATTAGGTTAGATTAAGGACCGGGCTCGATGTTCGCCATTCCCAAAGTATAGCATGAGGCATAAGACATGTTAAAGTATAAGTATTTTAAAGTATGTGGAAATAGTAAATACATTTGAATATATGTACGCACAAATAACATTCTATTCTTGTTCATTATTATTGATTATGATCATGATGCAACTAACCCTAATGATTATAGATGAATATATATGTATTTTGTATATGTTGTTACTGTGTTTGATTGAAGGATTCCAATTCAGAATTACACTATTCAAAGAAATATTTATATTGGAAAGTGGTAACCCTAACCCTAAGTTTCGCGATCATAATTCTAGGGCACATTCGGGAAGGGGACATCACATTGGCAATAGCCTCCTTGTACTACATAGACCAAGCAACATGGAAAGGAATACCATTACCAAAAAAGAATTTGGCAATGGCCTCATCTGCATCATCCATAGCCTACACTTGAAACATATTTGTAATTGGGTTAAATGATATTCTTATGACACTCCACTTCCCCCTTGATTCCACCCCTCACCTCAAATGTCCAAACCATGGGTGGTCTATCTCCCTGTGTACAGGAAATTGTTGGTGCAATGATGTCCCCATGAAATAACTTGATCATCTTAGCCCTCTCCTCAAGTGTTTGCTTGGCACAAGGGTCAACCCCTTTAGCAAGGCTATGTAACAAGTGTGCATTAGCCCTTGTTATGTTGCCCTTCCACTCCTCTAGACAAATGTTGTATTTCCAATGTTGACTCCCAACTAAATTAGTTGTCTTGTCAATGTCAAGGTTGCATACTGGTGCAAAGAGGTTTTCTTAATAAACGAGCCTTTGGCATATGACACCAACAATTGGGAATAGCAATCTATTTGTATTGCACTCCCAACTGAACTGCTCGTACCTACAGCTGAGGTTTCGCACGCCTCAGCTAATTCCCACACGGTGCCCTCAAATTGATCACCCAAATCAAGGTTGTCATTGCCACTGAATGAACTCATCTTGACCCTAAAAAGTGATACAATAAAAAAAAAACAATATGAACATAAAAACAGCAAACTTTTTTACACATATCAGTTTTAAAAAACAACAGATCTTGCATGCCAAAAAACAAAACAAAAAAGCAACTTTGAAGGTTTGAACAAGTTAATGTCTGTATGTTACTAAAGTTTCAAGGTTTGAATAACTTAAAAACTGAGGTATGTAAGTTTGTACCAGCAGGTTTGAACGTCTGAAAACAAAACATGATAGCATATATGATATGCAGCTACAGCCAAGTATTTGACATTTAAAAAAGAAAAGAACAAAAAAAAATTAAAAATCTAAGAACATGTTCTATACCTTCTTCTTCCTTTTCCTCTTCTTTCTTCTTCCTCCGTCCTCCTTCATTTTCCTTCACCTATCTTCAGTTTTCAGTTTCTTAGAACTCTCTTCTTGCTTGCAAAACCAAAATTCTGAAAATGCAAATGAAAACACAAAAATGACAGTGCACTAAGGCAAACAAGAACAGGATAGTATTTTTTTTTTTATGTTAGGGGGGGCCTTGTGGGCCATCCACAATGCTTTGCAGTTTTTTGTGTTTTTTAAGGCGAGTCTTTTAATTTTTTTGCAGACTTTAATTTGACACCTCCAGGGGAAATCAAAACATCATGGGGATGTCGTTGCCATCAGGGATACCCTAACGTCCCCCATATTGAGGGGTCATCCCTGAGACATCCCCATTTTTGAAAAAAAAGGGCAAGGGTGGGGACGCTCTTTCGCTGTCCCCTATCCTCAAAAGTTCAAAACCCCAGGGACACATCCCCAGGGAACACCAGTTTAAACTAAGTGAAAACAAAATCTAGAAAAATAGCCAAACAGAATCTTCATTTAAGTGGAAGTAACATTTTAGAGTATGTGGCAAAAAAAAAAACCTTTCCAAATAAGGTGTGGTAGGAAACTCATGCTCATTAAACTCCAAGATAAGTATAGATGTTGCACTTGGTGAAAGGTATGATCCTTCACAAACTACCCACAAATACACTCCCATAAAATATATTTTTCTTTAATTTCCTTCTATATATAATGCACATCAGGTTATAAAAAACCATTCCTACTTGTCAATAGTCCTAAATCTAGCTACCTTCAAAATTAGTGGCTTCATGTAATTGAATTGTACAAAAACCCCTCACTACAATTAAAAAACTACCTAAAATAGGACTCTAAAACTAGGTTAGTTAAAAGGTAATGGTAAAGGTAGCTTTTTTAGGTCACTTCCAAGCAAGACACGAATTTGGTGTATGAGACCCCATTTTTGGAAGCCCAAAAGGGAAATGTTTTCCCATTTACCTTATATATCATTCAACAAGGTGTACAACACTATTCCTTTTCGAATTCAAACCTATGACCTCCAACATGGGGTACAAATGCCTTCAACATCAAGTGCACTCATACTAGACTCCCAAAATAAATTCCCTCAATATAGCCTTTTCAAAGCTTAAATTAAAACTTTAACAAAAAGATATACTTGGATAGAATTGAGCATTAATGGTTACCTTGCTTTCAACTAGAATTACTCTTTAGATACCACAACCCTATCAAAACCAGTTAAGCTTCATTTTTTATGAAGGTTTTATTCTGTAATGGTAACTACGTGGTCTTTAAGTGTGTCATTAGTTATTTCAATTTGATTTGATATACAATTTTACTACTTGGACTCAGGTTTAGGGTTGAAGTTCAGTTTATAGTATATTCATTGTCAAACCTTCACTTGGTTATCACAAAAAAATATCAAGAGCAAGTTTATTGAGACAATGGCAGAATTTAAATATCTGTTACAGATTGAACTGGATGTGCCCAATTTGAAAGGCAGTCATCTCTCACTGAACCAAGCCATCATTATGTCGATTTTTTATGGTTTGAAAAAAGGTACTCTTAAGGTTACATTCTTAAAATCAATCCGGATTTTTTCACCCTAATTCGTAGTTTACCATGTTCATATCCAAGAGTCTAGAGTCTTGTAGAAACTGTTCAATTATTTTAAAATTGTGGAAATTTGCATAATACATCATCATGGAATCATGGCTCTTTCAAAGTAAAAAAAAACATGCATGGATGCAAGCTGCTTGATGCAAGAACATCCCTGGACAGATAATATGATCCTGCATTTTTGCCATCATTATGTGGTCTCGCAGAGGCAACACCATTTTGAAAACCATATTTTTAGTTTTGAGAGAACCATGTTTGAAATATTCTTGTGATGACCATGTTGGAGATCACTTTTTGGTCTCATGGAAATGACACCTTATTAAAGACTTCAGAATTGAGTGCCATTTCTTAAATCATATGATTTTTGAAGAGGAATCCAATGGTACCATAGGAAATGATATTGGATGTGTTATTACCTAAGCGGCACATAGCATACCTCAGCAATTGAAAATTAACTTGTCGAAGTGTTCAAGAAATGGCTGTTATGAAGGGTTAATTGGTGAGTCACATATGACATTATTATCACTTTGACGTGTGTCTATCCTATCATGCCTAGGCATTCAATATGGTATCACTGCAGCAATACCACAATGTAGTTATAATTTATTCTATCAACCATATGACATGTTACATTTTGAACCATAATTTTAGCCATGCAAAGTACTATTGTTGCTAGACCATTCAGTGACCACACCACATGCACAGAGTGATGTTATTATTACATTCCCCTTGAAAATTCATGTGGTTTCCAAAAACAGGACTGATTTTGTAGTTTGTCTAAAGTTATGATCTCTGGGCATGATACCATATGACATTATGAAAATTAACTTGTCGAAGTGTTCAAGAAATGGCTGTTATGAAGGGTTAATTGGTGAGTCACATATGACATTATTATCACTTTGACGTGTGTCTATCCTATCATGCCTAGGCATTCAATATGGTATCACTGCAGCAATACCACAATGTAGTTATAATTTATTCTATCAACCATATGACATGTTACATTTTGAACCATAATTTTAGCCATGCAAAGTACTATTGTTGCTAGACCATTCAGTGACCACACCACATGCACAGAGTGATGTTATTATTACATTCCCCTTGAAAATTCATGTGGTTTCCAAAAACAGGACTGATTTTGTAGTTTGTCTAAAGTTATGATCTCTGGGCATGATACCATACTGTATGCTTCAATATTGTGTTGTGTAGGTGGCACCCAATGTCAAAGTTGATGGAACCATTGGATTCCTCTTACAAAGTTATGTGATTTTTTTAAAAAAGAAGTCAACTTAGAGTCAATATGAAGAATGTATGGTCTCTATAAGTTATTGTTCCCACAATACACTGTTTTCTTCAACATTTCATCTATCTGTAGTTGTATATGTTTCATCTCTGCATCCACGATCTTGAACAGTTGTAAGTTGAACCCTTTCCTCTTCCCCACCTATTATTCTTCCCTCTTATAACAGACAAGAACCATAAAGATAAATATTCTATCTGAATTAGAGATGGGGGCTTTTGGGATTTTGGAGCTTTGGAATTAGGAAGAGTGAAGTTGGCAAAGGGAGGGAAGCTTGCAAGGAAGTGAGTGGTACAACTTGGAAGTGAAATGCCAAAATGTACATAAGTCAAGATAGGAGTAGACTGCCTGGTGTAGTTTGAGTTTGCAAATAGTGTAGAACAGCAGTGTGCTTACGTATTTCTGCCAAATACTTAGCGTAATGAACAGTTGCTAAAAGCTTATGGATCTGTTTGGCTCTCCCTACCAGAGCCATCATTAGGGTAAAAAGATTCCAAGCCAGTGCATTATAAGTGTATTGAATCTTTCTAAAGCATTGGCTTAAAAACACTCTCAAAGCAAAGTATTGGATCTTTCTGAGAAGTGAGAATTAATGAAGAATGTCACGATCTCTATTTTGAACATATTCATGATTTAGCTGCCATATTGCGTTTGTCCACTCTGATTGACCAAGTGATTGATGGTTGTTTATATGACCCTTTAACATCCCACCATCATTGCTCCTAACAGAAAAGTTGTATATAAGCTACTATTTGACAAAATTGTTCATCTTTACATAAAAATATCATCACCATGTAATCAAGGCCCTTCTTCAAAAGTAAACAAGGCACTACAGAACATTCAAAACAAGCATGGATACATGCTGTTCCTAACAGCAGAGTTGTTTATAAGCTCTTATTTGATAAATGGTACATCTTTACAAAAAATATATAATGCAAATAATTTGCATATCTTCTCTATGACATTTAAAATTTAAAGTACCAAATTTGAATTATAAAATAATACATAGATAATGCAAGTTAGGCCACGGAATAAATTGCTTACAATGATACCATGAGCTCCACGGTAATAACTGCTAGTTACCGTCTTGAAGCGTTCCTGCCCTGCAGTATCCCACTGAGGGAACAATGAAAATAAAACTCTGCATTAGCAACAAAATTGTATGCCTAAAGTTGTAAGTTCAAATCATTTATATAAAACAGTAATGGTAAAAATGCCATTAATTTACACACTGACAACAAGCTTAAGAATTTTGTGTCAGTATTTGTTCTTATTTCATCGAGTCAATGAACAATACTCCTAAAATCAGATTTCATAAAAGAATCAAATATTCCTATACATTTTCATGAACTCAACAAATCATTTTCTGCAGTTTGCAACTACTGTTTTTCTTTAGTTCTGCATCATCAAGCTGAATTTTAAGATTCTTTTAAGGCTGCACATGTCTTATAGCAGGCAGAAGTAACCCTGCACTTTTCTATTAAATTTTAGCTTCCATTGTAATATTGCTTTTTATGATGTTCTTTTACATTCAAAGTATGTAGATAAGATTAAGATAGCTAAGACTTCACAGTTGACTGGTCACATAAAGGCCCTTTCCCTAAACATGACAGCCTTATCATGTATGTAATAACATTCAGACCCATCCCAGAAAGACAGACTGATTCATTGCAACCACTTTTGGATGCAATAGACCGATTAGCAACTTCATGCTCCAAGCATAAGCAGAACAGACTAATTCACAACCAAGAGGGTCTCAACCGATAGAGAGAGCAATGTACAGTGAGCAGCTGTTTATGGTCTGTTAGCATAGTAGCATCTATATGCAGATATGCAAGTTTGCAGTCATATTTATTCTTTCTTTTGATCAGCTGCAAATAGATTTTTCTTGACTAGGATCACTCTAAAGTAAAGAGTCCTTGTAGTTGATTATCAGTGCAGAATCTAGATGCATGTCTGGAGTTTTTTCAGTCATTTTATATTTTTTTTTTATCGGCACAGCAAATAATTTTTCTTGGTCTTCTAGAATTTGCTGCTCCATAAGGAGGCTATGGCCTTCTCCAATGGTACTCCTCCAGTCTTGACAGCTCTTTTCAGCCCTCAAGTGAGGAACATTTTGGAGTTTCTACATCAACACGTCAGCAGGTCAATCTTGTAGCCCAAAACTTTAGGCATATTTATCTAATGATTGCTATCAAATATCCAATACATTTCCTTGGGCAGCTATTCAACTTAAAAAGATGAAATGGCAACTCTTGCAGCTTAAGTTAATGGGTTTGATGTGCGAATTTATGGGTCTTGACTCTTCACCCTGATCCTAGAAAGTTGAACAAGTGGATTGCCTATAACTGTAAACTCCCCACTCCAATTCAGTGTATAGTTGGGAAAAACAAGGATGCTATTTTCCAAGGAACCCATGACTTACATATAATGCAAGCCTCTTCACAAAGCATTGGATTCCTGCTTTCATTCCAACAGAGTACCTTCTTACAGTTATTCCAATTTAGTATCAATCATACTCCTCTTCAGGAAAAATTATGGCAAAGTCCTCATTAAGGAAAACTGGAAATGTAATTAGACCCTCAGAATTCACTTTTCAGTAGTCCATCATGGACTATGCACATGTCTGTGTCGACATTGACCTTAATAAATCTCTACCTTCCTGTTAAAGGGGCAAGAGATAAAAGTTAGCTAGAAAAATGTATCTTGGATGAGACCCCTAGATAGTTTTTTTAAAATGAATTTTGATGGTGCCTCTAGGGTTAATCCTAGGCCAGCTGGAGCTGGTTTGATCATTAGAAATGATAGTGGTGCTTTTGTCCATGGGGGTTCACTTTTCCTTAGGTATCAAACAAATAATAAAGCAGAATGGGAGGCAGCTGTTTCCTGGATGGCCTTAGCTTCTTCTCTAGGATGTAAGTGGTTGGTGGTGGAGGGCGATTCTTTAATCATGAATAATGGTCTTCACATAGGTTTTTGTCCAAATTGGAAAAAATCAGCATTTTTTGGAGGCTTTGGTGCTTAGGAATTTGTTTGAGGAAGTGGTGTAGAACACACTCCTTCAGAGAAGCTAACTTGGTAATGGATTTCTTGGCTAACACTAGAATAGACCAGGAGCCCTTCTCAACTCTCTGCAATGAGTTAAGTGCATTTTGGTCAAGATTGGACAAAATCTTGGCTTTTAAACCCCTTTAAATCATTTAAGTGTGTTTTTTCTTAGGGTCTTGTGGAGACTGTTAAGTTGGTGATTGAGGGTAATTATTATAGCAAGTTATGGATTTACTAGACACAGGGGTGGTGTCTTCGGTTTTGTGAGAATGATAGCTTGATTTAATATCACATACGTTGCCAAATTTGGCATGTATCACCCTCCTCCGCTTATGTTTTAGCTTCTTTAAATGATGTGAAGCCTATTCCATGTTACATCACTAGCATTTTTCTTCCTCTGGGTTTGCATTTGATTGCAAGTGTCATGTGTTAGCGTGGTGACTAGTGTTGGCAGTGTCATTATATGATTGGCCTTAGCCAAGGTGCAATGTACAACTGGGCAGCAGTTCTCTCCGACAGGATTCACGAGTTCATGAAAATGACTCACAAGTCATTCTACATGACTCAGCAGGCCATTGCGCTATTCCTGGACGCCATCTGCACTCACGTCCCCTCATTGGCGCAAGCTCCATTTCAACCAGATGAGCAGTACGACCCCACATGGCCGATCATCTTCAGATGGACAAACCTGAAGGCTCCTGCACAAGGTGGGAAGGGAGAGGAGTCACGGAGCAGCAAAAAGAGAAAGCAACGGGAGTTACCTGAGACTTCGTCGGAAGCTTCGTATAGTGCACAAGGTGCCGAGGAGGATTGCATTGAGGCCTCGTTAGCCTCAGCCACTCCTGGCAACCAGTCCTATAGTACCAGTAGGGGAGAACAGATGGGATTTTTCACTAGCAAAGAAGCATGCACACTTGCACTTAGACACACGCACCTAAGCAGAAATTCCAGTTCGGCCTAGTACCATGCACGTCTCTTGGGGTCAAGTCATGAGGATGAAGGGAGATAACACCGTACCAGTTCCTCTCCCATCAAGGCAGATTACTCCATTCGAGAGTAGATCTCCAGAGAGCATAGCACATGCAAACAGCTCATTACAGGTAGATGCTTGGCTTCAGCGACTAGGCATGCCTTCAGAGTTGGCAGTCATTCCTCCTCTAAGCCCCGCTAGATCTCTTTTACCGCCACCTGCACTTGAAGGTGAGATGGTACAGTCAGAGGAGGAGAAAGCAGTTGATGTTGCCATAACGATTAGTGACTCGGAAGCAAAGGAGGAAGGCACAGCCACAGGAAGCTCAAAGGAGGAAGGCACGAGTAAGACAGATAGTGCTGATGATACAGAGGATACTTCTCGCTCGGTTGAGCCAGCTGGGTTGACAGTACACATGGGTGCGCCAGATGAGAGTGACCCACTCGGCACCATTCTCAGGTATGCACAGGATTTAGGGTCTATGGGAACCATCCTTCAGAGGGTATCTGATATTGCTGCCAGGGTCAACCCCCAATACTCTTCGCCAGTAATACGTGCAGAGGTACAAAGAATTGAACATTTTGTCAAGAATGCTGAGACGGAGTTTGTACGGGTATTTTGGAATAAGGGTTGGCCAGAAGTAATTACCGAGGAGATGCAGAGGACATAGAAACCAGAGAGACCAGACTTGGGAGTGGGAGATGCCGACAGTGAGCTACTGGCAGCGCTTCATAGCATTGAGGACCAATTCAGAGCATTATATTATGCTCGACAGGAGGATTTTCAAAAGACAGAATGGTGCAACAAACGACTGGAGGAGGCCGCAGTTATGAGTAAGCAACTGAGGGAAACAATTGATGAGCAATAGATGCACTTCCAACGGCAGTTGGCACAGGAAGCCGAGCTCACACACTTAGAAAGGAATAAGGCCGAGGCACTCAGAGTAGAACTAGAAACCACAAGGAAGGAGTTGGCCGAATCTCAGGCGACACAAGAGAAAACAAAACAGCAGTTGGCCGAGGCTGTCCAAATGGTACGTCTCACCAGAGACAAGCATATCGTTGCCTCAACACATCTGAAACAAAGGACTGAGGAGGTTTACAGGCTTCGGCGGTTAGTTCAACCTCAGCAGGGGACTCCTGGATCAGCACGGACGGCATCCACACCTCCAAGGACGTCCACTGACCCTCCTACTTCCTAGTTAATTTGGGCTCTTGTTTGTAGTCGTCTAGAAGACGACATGTTTTTGGGGGGGATGATGTTAGGCGTACTTTACATAGTTTATTACTTTTGGCAAAATATGTTTTGTTAGTGATTTCGGGAAGTATGTTTATGTTTTAGTTTCGGCGAGTAGTTACTCCCGATCGGTACGATGGTTGGCAACCGTCGGACAAACTATATATGTACTTGTTACGCCATTGTATGGGCATGATGTTTTTGGATTGTTATTGTACTTGCTGTTCTGAGTTAATATATGCAGTTGATCCTTTGAGTACCAATTCTGGTTGTTATTGTCGTACAATGTAATTTATTTCAGTACACTGTGATAATGCAAATATCTTTCTCGATTACGCTGTATGAAACCAATTAGACCACTTAGGCAGTAAACAGTGGTGTGCTCTCCTGGAATGGCTTGTTGCCATAGCTTTTGGAAACCTAGGGACTCCTTCAAAGGGAAGGTTTCTAACAATAGGCTTTGCATTGTTTTTAACTGTAGGGATCACCCAACTCTCAGCTTTGTCAAAGTTGTGTTGGGCAAAACAATTGTAGGTGGTGATGGTCCTCCCCAGTCAAAATCATTCATTTGGGAGAACTTTGTTTAGAGGCTAGTGTCGATTTTGTCGTCTGGAGAGCATAAGGTCTAGTGCTTCATTTGTCGCTACCCTCTTTGTTTAAGGATAGGCTTGTGTTGTGAGGTGTTGAATGATGTTTAGCCTCTGATTGAAGGTTTGAATACCCCAATTTCTCAGGAGGATGTTAGCCTTGTGAGTAAGGAAATTTTAACTATGTACACAAAATACAAAGAGTTTAAGGTGTACTGTCTTGACTTAGGCCAAGTGGCAAATAATTTAATGGTTACTAATAATCATGGATGTTTGGAAGTGTCAAGTGCTTTCTCGATGCTCTCTGGATGCAAGTAGTCTTGTACAGGCCAACAAAAGAGTGGGAGGTGAGTTTCATGGCCTGGCTACTAGGTGTGATGGTTCTGTGTCGAAAGGTGTTGTCGGAACGAAGGAGTAAGTAATGATGGTGGATATGGCAGGCTAGTGTGTTGATCTTGCTAGTGGAGTGGACAGGCAGGGATCATGTGTTTAAGTTTGTGGCTTTGTATTTTGTCAATTGGTATTTCAGGTGGTAGTCTATTCATTTTGATCATTTTAGTTCTTTTGTTGTAAGTGTTTCTTTTTGTGGGTAGGGGGGCCCTATAGATCCCCCACTAATTAATCAAAAAAAAATCTCTATCAAACAAGATTCAACTCATGCTAGAAGGCACTGTTTGGAACAACCAATTGACTATGAGAATATGTTGTTAAGTGTAAACATTTAATATTATCATCAATATAGGCATTTGATCTGATCATGTTCTTCTGTTCAGCCCATAGTTTAAAAACTCAAACTCAACTGGGCTAAAATTTGACTTTCACTCGGGAATTGGCAAAAACATTGACAAAATATCCAAACTTTATATTTCCCAAATAATCTTTAAAAACATGCATAAAACTGAATTTAGAGAGAACTAATAAGTAGTTTTTCATTCATTTAAACATTAAAAAAGAAGTTCAGTACACATCATAGTGTCTACAATCATATGATCATAAATCTCAAAATTTCAAACACCACAGTGTCCATTGTCATGTCATATGCAATCAGATTCATAATAACATCTTGTGCTACATCTACCACCACCCGTTATGTTGCTTCTCCTCATATGATAAAAGAAGAGCAATAACCTCTCATATAGAATCGGGCTCTACTTTATCACAACGCAAAACATCTCTTCCATGGATACATGCAAGATGATATTTGAAGTAGTTGATGCCTCTGATCTTCATCCCACAATCATTTCACACTACCCGTCGTCTTTCCCACTCTGGAGTTCCATGCTTCAAAGCAAGGTCCCAAGTATCGCCACCCGATGCCATATCTCAAACAAAAAATTGAATTTGAAACCCTAGCATAAACAAAAAATAAAAAATAAAGATTATAAAATGTAAACCCTAGCAGCTAGCTAAATAACAGCACAAAAAAAAAATACAAAATCACAAAATCCTAGAATGAGAGGAAAAAACAAAACAAAAATCTAAAAATAAAAAACACAAGCGGGGACATTGTTACATACTTTGCAAATGCTACCAAAAAACTCATCAAATCAGTCCAAGATCACACAAAATCAATTGAAATCACTTGGAAATGCACTGAATGTTGTAAACATGTTGGAGTTAGAGCTGGAAGAAGAAATTGTGAAAAATGATGGGTTTTGATACTTTTTTTGCCATTGACTATCATTATGTGATTGTAGGCGAGTTTTCCCCAGTCTTGCAAGTTTCAATGAGTAACTCACTAAGAACTCCCCAAAAACTCGCCGGTGAATTTTGAAGCGAGTTACAAGTTTTTCCTTGCAAGTGCTTGCAAATTAGCAAGTTTTTCCGCGAGTTTTTGAACTGGTTCAGCCAAAGGAGTCTCCAGATGCTGACACATGAGATTCCTAAATACCAACCTCATTTTGTTTACTGTTAACAAGAAAATTGCCAAGGCAATTGTCCACCTATTGAAGCCTATTTCTCAACATAAATTCTTCCTCACAAGCACAATTTCTTGAGGGCACACAGTTTTGATGGTATTATTGTTGCTCGAAAGAAACATAGAGATAATCAAGGGAAAATGCCCAGCTTGATAATCAAGCTAGACATGTCAAAAGCTTTTGACAGAAGCAGCTAGGCTTTATTATTAAAGTAAAACAAAATTTTGGATTTTCATTTTTGTTTGTTATGGAGTTACAGTTGTATTTGAATAACAGATTTCTTTATTCAAACAAATGGCATTCAGGGCCTTTGTTTGAGTTGACCAAGGGTATTCCTGAAAGAGATATTTTCTTGCCAATTTTGTTATTCTCATAGTAAAGGGACTTATGTGGGCTCTTATGGTGCATTGTCTCATCAAATTCATGGTTTACAGACTGGACCTTGTGGCGAGCTCTTATGAGCATTAAATTTTTTATGATATAATATGTAAGGCCACTAAATTACCTTAAGGAGTCTTACCTATGGTACAGTTTGGAATTTTTTCAGAGAGCATCTGCAGAACAAGTAAATGCAAGAAAAGTCTAAAATGTTCTTTAAGAAAATTTACGAAATTGTTGTAGAGCAGCAAGTTAAAACCCCAGCTCTCGAGGAAAGGGAAAACACTTAATCTGTATCATAAAATCCGAAAAGCTAAAAGTTTTAAATGCTCACAAGTAATCCTTTCCCTCTTCTGATTAAGATTAGAAAAATTAAACTTTCTATGAATGATCTACTTGCTTGGGAGCAAAAAAACAGTAGCAATACCCAGCATCACAATTTATGTGATACATAGAAAGAAATTATATCATCGCCCACACCAAAGAACTTTCCTATAGAAATTATAAGAGTACCATCAAAAAGATCACTTCCCTGAGGATGGGTCGGCACCAACTCCTGTCAAACTATTTTGCAACCAAAATATGGTCATTGCACTTGACCAATACACAATTGCCATAGACCTGTGCACAAAGAACCATTTCCCAGACATGCCCTGATCCAACACCTAAGAGCTTATTTATAGATAGTTTCCCACTTCAGCACTTTTATCTTTAGACTTTTGCATGTGAAGATAATTTAAAAATTTATAAGCTATGCTGACATTACTAAAATCCATAAATGACTAAAAAATTCCTAGGATACCCAAAAAACCTGTCCCAATGGATTCAGAAAATTCTGAACGGACAAATGTTTTACTGATAACTAATACTTAAAATTAATTACCATCAAGCACCATAATAATCCCCTCCTTGAATTGCTTTGTCCCATAGCAATTTTACCATCAAGCACCATAATAGTCCCCTCCTTGAATTGCTTTGTCCCATAGGAATTTTACCATTTGGTTTTGCAACGTTTTAGGGCCTTCACATGTGGCATCCTATAATAGGAAATCCTTCATCTAAATATAACATTTCAGCAATACCTTATAAGGTCCTCAACTTTTCTCACAAGTTCCCAAAATGCAACTTGGAATGAAAAGAAAATGTGCAACATCTAAGAGAGATGAGGAATCTTAAATTTTAACCTCCTTCTGTACCACTTTCCTCAAGCATGACAAATGAAAGGTATTATGTATACGCACTTGTAACCTGCTTGTAATTCAAGAGTAAAATGCAATCTGTTTTGCTATTTCTAAAAGAATGAATGGTTCATAACATCTTTGTCCAAGCTCCTCCACCACTTTACCTTTGAGAGACTTCTGCTAATAAGGTTTTAAGTTCAAGAAGACCCACTCCCAGTTTAAATCCCCAGTTACTACAGTGCTGGTCTTGTTCGGACATCATCCCAGCTTTAGCATGAATTGAGGTTCTCAATTAGTGGAAATACTGATTAAAATTTTAAACACATGCTCTGAGCTCTGCCGGCACCCATGTGCTTCACCCATAAAAATTTTAAACTCATGCTCTGAGCTCTGCCCACACCCATGTGCTTCACCCATCATGTTTCCTTCACTCATCCCAATTACTGCTCCAATGTCCTGTTGGACCTGTAGGAACCAGGAGAGCTGGTAGGCATTAGGAGCCTCCAAGAAGAGGTCATAGCCATCTCTCCAGGCCCTTGATCTCCTAATTTCAGGTCAGCTATCTCACAAGAAACTAATCCTATCTCTAGGGAGAATTTTGTCATGTTTATGCATATCATGCACAGAAAACCATCCTTAAGCCAAGCTTTCTTACACTGAAGGAAAATGGATGCTATATGAGGATGGAAATCCATCCAAGATGCAATTTTCTCTAGAAGATATGGCAAATAGGATGTGATTGCTAAAGGAGGAGGAGCCGATCTATAGATTCATGGGAGCTTTCCCAGGACCCAAAGCACTGCTACATGGGTACAAGAAATCTGGAAGCTCTCAGGCTCAATTTATCTCCTAATGAGGTTACTATCGTATCCTCCACATGATATGAGAAAGATAAAGATTTTCAAGGAGGACCATGCTTAATGAAGAAATCGAGTCTATTCAGGAAACCCTAGTCTAGCCAATTTTTAACCTCATAAAAGATCTTCCTAACATTGTCCTGGTTTGGGTTAGATTTTTGTTGCTAATTAGTCAATACTGGCAAGAACCTTTACTTCAAAGGATAGTTAATGTAATTGGAGAATACACTATGGCCTCCAAAGTCCAAACTCACCAGGCAACCAAGTGTGCTCAATTATGCATAAATTTGTGTTAGTATAGACCTGGAAAAACTGCTCCCATACCTCAAATTGCTAGAATATATCATGAACATGGATACATAGTAAAGGTATGCCCAACTCAAAAACCTCAAAAGACCACTGAGAGAAGAACAACTAAAGGACCCAACAAGCTGAATGAGGAGATCAAATTCAGCCCAACAAATCAGCAGCCCAATGAACCATGAAGATATGATAGAAAGTATCAACTCAAGTGACTACTCAACAACCAAGGAAAATCTTCTCAGAAAGAAGTAACTTTTAAAGAGGCTACACCTGGAAGAGGGAAGCCAGTAGACAGAACACAGAGTAAATAAGAATAATGGATCCTTTCCAAGTCATTGAAACACAAGTGCATATGCCAAATCGAAATATGATAATTGATCAGCATCAGAAGGGCAAAGACACACCTCAGACTAAACCGGACACAAAAAACATGGAGGTACCTCAACCAATAAAATGTTCACCACAACAAAACACCAAGAAAGTCTTGTTAGCCTCTACTGCAGATGCATCTAGAACAGGCCCTTCAAGCAGAAATGCCAAAGGTAACAACAAATTTCAGATTTATAATGAGATTTTTAGTTTCAGCCAAAACCCTCAACTTAGAAAAAGGGAAACCTGTACAAGAAGTGCTCAAGGAAAATACCAACACGGGAGAAGATAGGTGTGCCTGAAGGATGGAATCAGAGGAAACCCTCCAACAGATCATAGGAGTCACACCACACCCACAATCTAGGTAATGTCAATCCTATCATGAAATATAAGGGATCTCAGTGCCTCAAGGATAAAATTCTCAAGGTAAACACAGACCCTGTCCTCTCACAGTAAGTTACCAAAAAACTCCTTCTGCAGCACTCCAAAACCATAGGATCTTGGGACCCCAAACACATACTCATACATCTGCATGGAAGAACAGCAAATCACTGGAATCGTACAAGATATTCTGCACATTCTCATCAGCATTATAAATGAGGGCTTAGTGCTGATTTTCTCATATAAATTTCAAAAAAAGTTGTTAGTATACTGTGTTTATATTACCCCTTATGGGAACACTAGAGTTAAATAATTGGATGAGATGTCAGCTTGGATTCAAAATCAAAGCCACTGAAATCTTATTCTAGATGGAATCCTCAACACAGTCCCAAAACCAGCAGACAAGAAAGGTGGTAATGGTTTCAATATATACGCTGCAGATGAATTGAATCAAATGATAATTGTTCAATAATTGATTCATGTTGAACTGGCCCAAGGTTTTCACATTTGGTGCAATCACAGGAAAGTGAAGAGATAAATAGCAGAAAAAAATTGAAAGATTTCTGATCTCCAATTAATGGTTGTCCCCATCAAAAAGTGTTATGGCCCATATGTCTATGATTCAACTCTCTCGGATCATTGGCCCATTCAGCTAGAAATATCAAACGTAAGGACAATCCCAACTCATTTTTTTAATTTGAAAACATGAGGATGCAGCCTCTGAACTTCTCACCTCAAATAGTTATATGGTGGAACAAGGCCACCCATATAAGGCCATGCCGTGTTCCAATTCACGGTAATATAAACTACCTCAAAGGAAAAATAATCATCGAATTGAAAAAAATGCATCTTTGGAAATATCTTCAAAAAATCTTAACACCTACAGGCCCAACTCTGCAACATGCAGAAAAAAATCTGAAAGAACGAATTCCATGACACATTGCTTAAACAAGAACAGCAACTAATAGAACTTGTTAGGACCTATGAGATTTCCTAATATTAAGTTACCGGCCCTTTCTGTTTGCTTCAGAGGTTAGTCATTTCATCTTTCTTAAGTAAAGTGTCGTGGCGCCAAGTGTCGGTATTGTGATCCACAGGCAGGCTCAAGGTGTTCAACGAAAGAACTGCGCGGAGATGAGACATTTGGCGTGCCCGCGATCATTTTGAAAGTGCCATATCTTGGCATTCGGAGAGGAGTGCCATGTTGCCACCTGGACATGGGACCAGCAGGGTTATGCGCAGGAAGAGGTCATTTGGAAGCGTCGATCACCTACATTAAAAGCAGTCCATAATAAAATGAGGGTCCCGCTCATCAACCGTGTGATAGAATTGCATGCAACTTCACTGCAGGGCCTCTTTTAAAAACCACTAGGGTGCAATATGTTGACATGTATCCTCCGCGCAGAATGAACCTAGCAGTAAATACTTAATGAGGACAGAGACAAATGTCACTCCCAGGATTCTGCTCGATCTTCTTTTGCAATCAGTTGACAGGACATTTTTAAGACTTTGGCGCTGGAGATTTTATACGGGCCAGATGATTGATCTTAGCTTCACAACAATTCGGCAGCGGGTATTCATGGTATTTTGCAATTCACGGCATGTTGAGCAGGATTCAACCCACCTGAGCATTAATTGCTCCAGGTGACATTACATTAAATCATGATCTGACTGCAGTTATGCCTGAGGGTCCAAGTGAGCCGTCAGAAGTGTGCGACTGACGGGAATGATGAGCCGGATGGACAAATTTCTTAAATAGGACTCAAGCATGAAAATTTTCGCAAGGAGCTTTTAGGTACTCTATAGTGCCAGGTGTGCATTCGGCCTTGGTCAAATGGCAGGAATTAATGAACATAAGCGGCCTACAAGGGAAAAGCGTACTGTGTGGGTACAGGATTACATGATGATGCGAATTTTTCACATCACCTAGGCTCACGTCAGTTTTAATGTATATGTGTTGTTATTTCAAGGTGCTGCAAACCATCAAATGGCACAATTCTTAGATACAAATAATCATGATAATCCAGCCGGAATTGGGAACTCAACCAAGGGCCAAAACTACCCAGGTTCTTCTTATAAAAGGAAGGAGTGGACTGCTTTCTACATCCAATTTGGGCCGACACCTTCCTTTGAGCTCCTTTTCAGTTGGAAATAGGGATATCTTTTCTGAAGATGGTTGTGAGGTTGGAGCAGTTAGGCCGGTATAGGTACTTGCAGGGACCCAATCATTGTAAAATGAAGAACAAGATTCCCACTACCTTGATGGTATGGGGGGCTCTGGCAAAATAACAACCAGCTCTCGTGAGCAGAACTTTCGCTACAGCTGATTTTTCTCAATGTAGTGAAGGCAGCAAGGAGGTTCCTGCTAAATGCTATTGCTAAGAAGGAACGGCAACTCTTCTTGCTGGAAGAACATAGAAGATGGAGAATGATGCCTTCTCGCATCTTTTTCTTTTGTTTGCAACTTGCAGTTCATCATTCCCAGCTAGCATAGCAAGATATCAGGCTCTTGTCTGGGGTCTTTCGAGCAGCATAACACATTCTCGTGTGTCCATTTAAGGGATCGGGTATCGTGTTCTCTCCCAATCCACAAACCTTCCTCTCTTTCAGGCCTGTTGCGCATATTTGTTCTCTCCCTGCCTCTGTATCAAGTTCTGACTCACATGCTCACTCTGCAGTGAGGTTGCCGCTTGACGTGTTAGTGGTAGCAGGAAGGAACAATTTTCATCCCAGCTAGACAGGTTGGTTTGTTGGAAACTTCTCAGCCAAAGGTACGGGGCTCCATATTCATCTCAGTTCCTACAAGGGGTAGCCTGATCCACGTCAGCAAAAGTGGTTGAGAAACAATTTTCCTTTTGCTTACTATTCGAAACTCTTGGTAGCTCTTGGTAGTGGGGAAACTCCTCCCAAGTGAATCCATGTGGTGGTATGATTGAAAACTGTAAAAGGTTAATACTAGAAAGTGAAAAGGTTGTTGTGAAAGTTGTTGTAAAGTGACAAATGTCACTCATCTAAAGAATCTTTGTCTATAGCCTTTTCTATAAGGACCTAGTCACAGTAATTGTAAGGGTGAGAGAAAAGGGGAGAGCGAGGGAAAAACTCTCTGAGAATTGTTCCTAGTTGGGAACACTTCGTTAATTTTGTATCAAGTTTGTGATCTGTAATTTCTTTCTTGATAATGAAATATATGGATGAATGCTCACCGGTTCTCATTGTCTCCATCTGAGTATCTCTTATTTTCTTGGATAAAATTGCCAAGGGTTGCTCTATTCTTTGAGTACATTTGCTATTTCAAACCATCAACTGTGTTAGTAACTGTTCAAGGAACAGTGTAAGTCTTTCACTGATAATAGTGGAAAATCTGGTATACAATAGGGATATCTAAGTGTGATGATGAATCACCGAATCACCCATGTGGGCTGTGTTGTTGTAAGGCAGTAACCATTTGAACAATCGACAGGAGATAATGTTATTTACAAGATTATAGATAAAGTGCATTGTGACTCTGTAAACCCTCCTAAGGCACCGATCTTTGAGGATTTCGCTTTCCTACTCCACCAATTCCATAAAAAAACCAAGTATGCAAGTAACTTAACTGTATAAGTTATAACTTTCCCCATTCATATTGAATATTAAAGGATTTGAGGAATATGGTCAGAAAAGTGCACAACTCTAGACATCCTCACTTTATTGTATGAATTTTCTATCTGCATAGATGCTGTCTATATTTACTTTGAGTATCCTAAGCCAGCATAATTTCCTAGGGACACCCACCCTTGTCTTGCAGAGCCTCCTCACTTTATTGTATGGATTTTTCTATCTGCATAGATGCTGTCTATATTTACTTTGAGTATCCTAAGCCGGCATAATTTCCTATGGACACCCACCTTGGTCTTGCAGAGACTAAAGTGCAGAAGAGAGTAATCCTTTTACCTCTCGTTCGTTGGCCAACCATCCATCAACCTCGAGCATAGAGTTTCACAACTTCTTAGAGATTGTTGGTTGCAGGTTGGAGCACCAACAGATTGGCGACTCTACTGGGGAATGCTCAGTTGCTGCTTTTCCAGAGTTATTTGAGATAGAGGACTCTGCTGGAGTTTTGAACCCTAAATATTGTTTTGTCTTTGAAAAGCAATGATATACTCAAAATCATGTCCTCTTTGGGAGGTGGCAACTCTGCAATCAAATATTAAAGAAAGGTTTCGTAGTACACAAAGTTTGGTGGAGATATGCAGTATATTCTGTCAAAATGAGCATTCGCGTGGAGTTTGCAGTATTTTCCATGTATTCTGCTTTTCTTTCTTTTTTATCCTCAAAGGAGGAAAGCTTTGTATATGGAGATCACTTATAAGGTATCTGGAAGATATGTATTGTTCTCAGGCTAAGTATAATCTTATTTGAAAAGAAGGGAATTAAAGTAAACAGGGTACAATTGCATATTTTTGTGATAGGGTCCCGCTAACAACATATTCAAAGATAAAGGGTGACCAAGCATATAGATGCATAGCTTGTAGAAATATATGGGATCTTTATAGATTTATAAGTCTTATGCATGAGAAGGTAATACGTATCAGTATTTCGAGTGTTAAGAGAATAATCCAGAATAGGAAAGGGGGTGAGAGGTTTAGTTGTACTTTTCTGAAACCCTGATAAGATGAAAAGACTTGTGAGCAGCTAGTGATTTGGAAAGTTGGCCCTTATTAAGGGTTTGTGTGAAGTGGATTATCATTCTAGAGTTCCCCCCTCACATTTAGATGTTATGATGCGCGATACAAAACAGCACAAGTCATGTCCGCAGAAAAAGGCCTTCTCTGTCGGAAGATACAAGCCACTTAGCTTTGTTGGTATCCTGAATCAACCGAATCCTATCCCTAATGAAGTCAGAGACCATTTGCCCAAGTTCAGTGGAAAAGGTTCTGAATCAACGAGCAAACACCTGCAAGCATTCAGTGATTTAATGGGAGACTATGAAATCAAAAATGAAGATGTCATAATGAAGCTATTTGTGCAATCCTTGAAAGAAGATGCAAGAGACTGGTTCTTTGATTTGCCAGCGCTTTTTATTTCTCCATGGTAAGGTTTTAAAGCAGTGTTTATGGATCAATTTGGTGAGAGAATAGATGTCAACCAATTAATAAGTGAGCTCACTCAAATGCAGAAGAACGAAAAGGAATTGGTTCCTGTTTTTAATATGAGGTTTGCAAAAGCTATAAGAAACATCCCAGAAAATGTGCGGCCTAATGACACAATGTGTCTGGTTTTTTATTTAGGGGCATTCGATGAAGAAATGGGTTTTTTATTAAGAGATAAAAATCCTATGCCGCTCCGGCAAGCATATGCTATGGCTAGAGGCATTGAAAATAATCACAATCTTTCAATAGTAAAGGGTGTTGATGATCACACTATATCCCTTCCTGGTAGAAGACATACAGATGATCCTGAGACCAAGGGTATCTTATATCAAGCAGAGAAGTATGGTAAAGAATCAGGAACAGATGACGGGATGCATGAAAGTGAAGTTGAGGATGAGTTCATCTGCATCTTGTTTGGATTTGAAGAAATACATCATGAAAATGAATCGGTCGTAGGAGGTCGAGAGGGGTATCATAATTCAAAAGGAACTCATATTTTTGACTTCTATGGCAAGGATGCTTCAAGATCCAAATTACCATTCACCGTTTGCAACAATCAATCTGTATATGATACAAATCAAACATGTTTTACTCAAGTGCCGGTTGATATTAATAGAGGTGAAAGAGAAACATTGCATGATTTCTATACTAGGTTTGTGGATGCCCTGTCCGTAATCCCTGAATGTTACAGACCTGAAAACTTTGTATGCATCGACTTGTTTTGTGCTTATGGACTGGATAGTGATGGACAATGTAGCTATGTATGTGGCAACTGATAGACTTCTTAGAAGTGAGGCACCCTACGTTATTTTGGAGCCCTTGTGTCACCCACTACCTTGACCTTCTCTTTGAGGACATAAAGAAACTAAGTTGGGTGAAGAACATGGTGGCAAATGCAAGAAATGTCACAAAATACATCTACACGAGTCATGAATCTCATGAGAGAGCACTGTGATGCCAAGGAGCTCATGCGGTCAAGAGTCACACACTTTGCCACTAATTTCATCACCTTGCAGAGAGTATCACAACCACATTGCCCAACCTTAAGCACATGTTTGTGAGTAAAAAGTAGTTAGAGAATCCTTACTATAAGAAGGCCAAAGCGGAGAAATTCGTGAAGACCATTTTTGATGATACATTTACCAAGGGCATGGAAGGGGTCATTAAGGTAAATTTTCAATCAAAATTTTTGTTCCTTTTTTTTTAATTTTATAATGTTACAATTTGTTGATTTTGTAAAATTCTGATATTTTAATTTGTTGATTTAATTTTTTTTTAATTTCTAATTTCATTTTCATACACTCTTGTTTTAGGTGTCAAAACCAATGGTTAAGATTCTATAGTTGGTGGATTGGGATAAAAACCTCATGAGATATCTATATGAGACCATGGATTGGGCCAAAAAGGTGATTCAACATTTGTATGGGTCGAATAGAAACAAATATGAACCCATATAGCACACTATTGATCGGAGGTGGAACCAACAACTCCAACATATTCATGTTGTTTCCTACTATTTGAACCCTAATTTTTTCTTCTCCATTTCATTCAAAGCAGATGAAGAGGTTATGGATGGCCTCAACAAGTGTATAGAGAGAATGGTCGTAGATGAGAACCTTAGAGATATCATACATGATGAGCTACAAAAAAAAAAAAAAATTTTGGGGGGGAGGTTGTTTTCTTCACCTCTATGCATTTGAAGGAGAGCCACTCTGTCGTCAAGTAAAAAAACATATATGTTTAATTTTAGTTCCTTGTTTACTTAAATTTTTAGTTTTAAGTTTACTGAAATCCTTACAAAGTTATAAATGTTGTCCTTGCAAATTTGTGGTGAGAAGATTTTGGTGCAACAACACCTAATTTTTAAAATCTTGTCATCCGCATTTTGTCCCAACCCTATAGCGCTTCTAGTTGTGAGTGTAATTGGAGTGCTTTTTAGGCCATTCACACAAAAAAATACAACAAGTTGACTTAAAAGCACTTGAATGGCCTTGTCTTTGTGTACTACAAGTCTACAACCTTCGGTTGCATGAAAAGAAACTAGAGGGGAAGAGACACATCATATGCTTGACCCCAATGGCATTGATCCATATTCAAACAGAGTTGCAAAGGTGGCAGCATTTGACAAGGCAGAAGGTGAAGATGGCAAGTCAATGAGTCATCAATGGGGGGTTGATCACATTCACATCATGATCCTATGGCTGAGGCTTCTCAAGGCTCTTCTTGAGAATGATGCAGCTATACCATCCATTTTGAGGACACCCACACAACAGCAACAACTTTTATGAGCTTTAGTCATAGAAGAAATTTATAATTGTAATTTTTATCATTATTGAAACTTGAAGTTGATATATATTGAACTTCTTTTTGGTCTATGATGTGCATTGAGCTCTAATTTTGATCTATATATTAAGGAAATCAGTAACATGTTCCCTAAATTCAATAATATGCATGTTTTTGAAGTATATTTTTACAAATTTATGTTTTTTAAAAATTTGAAAAATTTACCGAGTTGTTGCTGAGTTTTTTACTGAGTTTTAAAAAAATTGGGTCAACCAAGTTATTGCCCAGTTCGAGTTTTTCTACTATGCTACAACCAAGAGATAAACACCATAAGCAGACGTATTCCAAAGAAGTACCTAAAGCTTTATCACCGAAAGGTTCTTGAGATTGAATATGCTCACTTGTTATACCAGTTCCAGACTGCACAAGGTTTTCATGAGAACCACAAAGTTAGGTCACTTAAGTTCAAATTCTATCACAGCTTGCAAATTCAAGACTGGTATATTTGGATTAGATCAGAGAGGATAAGTTTATGAAAGTTCAATTTATAAGATCTCATATTTTAGGAGAAAACAAGCACACTTGTTAGACCAGTTCCAGATTGCACAAGGTTAATTAGAACCACAAAGCGAGTCCACTTAAGTTCAAATTCTATCACAGCTTGCAATTTCACAACTGGTATATTTGGATAAGATCAGAGAGGATAAGTTTATGAATGTTTAATTTATAAGATCTCATATTTCTGGAGAAAACAAGCACATAACTAGAATTTCAAGTCAAACACATTCTCAAATATGGCTTTCTTTTGGCACATCCACACATCCAAGGCTTAATGGAAAAAATGAAAAACATGATTAACATCAACATAAATATGCAAAGGCAGAATGTCAAAACTCAAACATGCCAAATATAGGCCCCCCAAGCCCAGGTGGAGCTTATTTATTTTGCTTTCAAGTGAATTTCTAAAGTGGAAAGAAGAACTGAAAGTCTCAAAGGACATTTTGGGCTTGAAAAAGATCCTCCTGAAGAATCTCAAGTAATTAGAAGATTAATTGTTGTCTGCCAAAACCTGAATGCTAGTAATGAACTAGAAAAACTGAGAGAAATTTGAAATATCTGAAATTTCTTTTTTTCAAAGTTAGAAATCTGAAAAAATAAGAAATCTAGACTATTCTAGACTAAGAGAAATACTGAAATTCTGAAAAAAGACCTGACACAAAGCAACATTGTCAAGACACTATCTTTTCCAAACACTGCATCAAAAAAAAGAATCCAGAAAAGTTACGAATGCCAACTACAACCTAGAAGACTTCCAAAATGCAGCATGGACACTACACTTGGCCAAAGCTTTGTTTTCACACTCTTTGCATAGCACTAGAAAACATACACACTCCTTCCTGAAAGGCTTGAAGGCCCTTTTGTTTACTTGTTTTATTTTTACATGTTCGATTGTAAATACTTGTAACTCCCTCATTATAACAACATTCTTTGTACCTCCATATGACACCTAATATACCCTTCTAATTGCCTCCTTGTCACAATATGTTTTATAACCCTTATGAAAAGATTCCTTGTAAGTTGTAACTCCCACATTATGACCTCCATGACAAGATCCTTTATAACTTCCATCTTCTAGGACACACATTTGAACAAACCTTCCAATATAAAAATAAATAATTTTAATTTGCACCCTAAATATAACTTAGGCTCATAACAATGTCCCTCCTTGAATATCTTTTTCCCCATAGCAACTGAAGCACTAGATTTTGAAGCATTTGCTTGCTCTATCTGGAATTTTTATTTTGCGTTCTTCAATTTTTAACCATTTTGATGTTACACTACTCAAGGCGAATGTATATCAAGCTACATTACCAAGTTCTCCTATTCTAGGTCCCGTTGCCAAACAAATGGGAGCAGGAGCAAGAGTGGGGTCAGGCCCACAAATGTGATAGCTAGCGCATAGCCCTGCCGCCCCAAGTACCCTGTGGATACGTTGCTCTGGCTGAATCCCATGGAATTTAAAAAAAAAAAACTCCAAAACAAAGAAAAAAACGTCAAAACAATAGTCCATTTGCTGCAGCGGCGTCATTATCCTTTGTTGCAACACAAAGGAGCCTTTCTTTACTGCTGCCACAACAATACCTACCATTGAATGTTTAATTTGAATGACAAATGATGGCCATATGAGGAAGGCCAAGGCAAATAATTCATTCATTGGGGTGCTCGAGCTTCAATGAAAAAGGCCCATTGTTCAATAGGGCAGATAGCCCCTCCAAACTTGAATTCTAGTCAATGAAGAGAGCACTGGAGTGCCTAAAAAGGCAGCTAGACAGCTTTCAATCCTGCCTACACTTACTTCTAATAATCTAGATCTCCTTCTCATTCACTTCAAAAAAAAAAATTATTTATATAATATATTTATTTTATATTTAATATTAATTAATTTGATAAATAAAAACATTTATTAAATTATTATTATATATTTATTATTAATTAATCTATTATATATATCTAATAAGGGGCCAGGCTGGCAATGTTTATTTCGTCAAGTAGTAATGGTGACAGGACAGTCCTACAGGTGGAAAGTGGCATTAGAGAAGGTTCTACTTAAACATCATCCACTTTAATGTTCAAACAATCAATAGTAATTTTACATCTCATTCACAACAAAAAGTGTTAAATATTTGTTCTATTTTTTATTGGCGAAAATTGACTTTTGATTGTTGAAGTGGATGATGTTTAAAAACACCCACTCAGCCACCTAGTTTCTCTTGGCCAACACAGTGGCATGAAATAAAGATGGCGTCAGGAAGTGTGTCTAGGAATGTAGAAAGGTATAGAAGGGCAAGAAAAAATTAAGAGCAGAGGTGGACTAGGAAACATTAAATATCCTAAATGCTAGTAGACTCAATGCAGCAAGGGTGAAGAAAAGATTTGCAGATTATATTGCCAAGGAACTAGTGAACTTAGAACTCAAGATTTGGATGTTAAGACCATGGGGGCTGGCGAAGGAAATGGATGGAGAGAACTGTGTTGCAATTCAAGAGGCCATGATCAAGATGATGCTGGACCATGGATAGTCCATTGGTCGCCATAACATCTTTGACATTGCCCAATCCTTGAGCAATGCAACTATGTTGTCTATGGCAACGGGGATATTCATGCTTCATGAGGATGCAAAAAGTGTGAACCCTCGACCAGATGTGCATTTGGACTGCCTCGTGGAGCACCTCCACACTATCATGAGGAACCAAGGTTCTATTTTCAACTAACTTAAGCTTTTGGAAAATGTTCTACATGTTAGATTCCCGCATGATGCTAAAGTAGAGAATGTGACATGTTGCGATGAAGATCTCGTGGAGAAGCCAAATTCGGCTTTAGCTGAGGATAAAAATGTATAAACTTGTTTTGGGAGGGTCGGCCTGTGTAAATTGCAGGCGCTTCTTGATGTCCGGATCACTTGGTTTGTCCTTTGAACTCTAAATATATATAAGTATAATCTATTTTGTTTGTCATGCATGCCCTAAGTGCTCCAAGGATGTAAGTTGCTATGGCAAGGCACAAGTCAAAAGAACTCCTCATTTTTGTTTGTGTTAATGGTAATGGCCATTCCTCATAATGTTGGGTATTTTGAGTATCTGTGGGAGGGGGAAAGAACTCGAAGGCTTCCCTTAAAAAATGTAATAAGGCAGTTTATGAATATAATACAATATAATACTAGTTCCGTTGTAGAACTCAAGATGTGAAGGTAGATAATAATTTTGGACAATATCAGATATGTTTTTTATTCTAAGTTGTGCAAGAAATAGTTTGTTTCAGCAGAGCTGTAGATTTTGTTTCCGTCATAGTACAACGAGGAAGAGAGGTTGATAAGAAAAAGATGGATAAATTCATAAGATTGATCTCTTGAACTCAATGTTACAAGAATCCGAGTTTTAATGCTCTTTTTTGCGGCCCCTGGGTGCCTAACCCAAATTTACTAGCAAAAAATAATCTATTATATATATTTATCATTAATAAAACTATAAATTATTTATTTATTTTAATATATTTATATATATTAAATATATAATATTATGAAAGCGAAAAAATGCAGGAAAGTGAAAGAGGCGAAAATGCAGTTCTAGGGGAGGCGCAAAGGACTGAAAATCAGGCTGAGCAAGGAGACCAAGCGAAAGGGTGTATTGCAGAAAGGAAGGAGTCGGGGCTTCATCCTGGGCCAAAGATGCGGAAAGTGAAATTCCATTGGAAACCCTACAAGAAAGAGCGCGCAAGGAAGTATGGAAATCTAAAGCGGTAGAAGAAAGGAAAAGAAAACAAGGAGTCTTCTATGATCAAGGCGATCGATAAAACTGTAATAGGGACTTCTGCACCCAAAAGCATCTCAATCAAAGATTCCAAGGTCCAAATTTAAATTTTAGAAGGCCGCTCACGAACAGGTGGAGAAGTCTAGGGCAGATGGAAAGGGCGGTTTTGGTCACAAGATCAATGCAATTTGGGGGAATGAATGGAGGAGAGGTAACAAAATTACCATGGTAATGTCTCCCAATCTATTAGGCCCTTCAATAGAGCATATGAAAAAACTAGGGTTGATTGGTAAATGGTTCGGGACAAATCTAGATTGGAAAGGTTTAGTCCAGTGGTGGCAAGAGCAATTGGGGCAGGATCTAAAAATGAAAGCTTTAGCGAATGGATTCTTTGTGGTTGTCTGCCCTTCAACAAAAATCAAAGCTGAAATTTTGGAAGAATTTGGATTCTGGATGGCTATGGCTTTTACTTAAAGAACTGGGAGATAGGATTTGACCCAACCAAACATAAATTAGAGTATGTTCAAGATTGGTACAAATTGCCAAATTTTCCATTAGAATTCTGGCACCCTGCGATATTGGAAGAAGTGGGCAAATTCCTGGGTAAATATATCTGTGTTGAAGAGTGGTCCGAAAAGGACAGGATCAGGTCATATGTCAGGCTATGTGTGGAGAACAAGCCCAATACCCCGCGATGGAGAGAAATAGAAATCTTTACAGAATGGAGGAAATTAAAACAAGCGCTGGTCTACGAACATAAACCGGAGGAGGACTAGTGGAAACACTAGGGTGGCGCTCATGGGAAATAAGTCAAGAACAAAAAGGCGAGGGTGAAAGGATCTCTGGAATCCCCAGTGGAAAAGAAACCAGGATGGAGGTCGACCTCAGCAAATCGGCTCCAAGACAAATTGAAGAGGAAGAGATTGAACCCCCAAAGGAACCCTCAAAAAAGGATGACAGGCAAGTGCTAAAGGAGCAGGGTATTAACTAAGATGAGAAAAGGCCGATACATTGAAGACTTCGTGTGCAAAAGTGAAGAGTCTGGATAAGAAAATTTCGAATACCCTGGATAGGATTCATCCAAAGGTGCAAAGAGAATATATCAATTCCATAATTGAAGTAGGCAAGGAATTGGTAGAGTTGGCTGAAGCAGCAAAGGAGGGATCCATTTTGATAGGAGAAGAAGGGATAGAAGAGAACTGGATGGGTTTAGGTGAAGAGGAAAACCAGGATATGGACTCAGAAGATGATTTACCTTCCCCGAAGCATATGTAGGCCCAAAATCAATTGAAAGAGACTGGGGCTGGAATGGCACTAAATAAAGGATCCTTAAGAATTGGTCAGAGGGACTCAACCAAATTAGTGCCAAACTGTGGGGAATCAAAAGGAAGAGGGCACACTCCAAACAAGGAGAAGTTGAAATTGGACAGAGAAGCTAATGGGCAGCTAAAAATCAAAGATTTGTTGAAAGTAGGGAGGGGGTCAACCCTTCCTGAAAAACAATGAAAATCATATCGTGAAATATTAGAGTCTTAAACGCCCCTAATCAAAGATGCATGTTTAGGCATTTTTTGGAGACCTCACAGTCAGATATATGCATTATCCAGGAAACCAAACTGAGTTAGGAGGAAAGAGATAAGCTCTGCAAGAGAATTTGTAGATGGAAGTCTTTGGGGGTCAACTCCAATGGTGCTTCTGGAGGCCTTATCACTCTGTGGCATCCTCAATCGGTGTTGATAGAAGAGGTAGCCAATGTCATAGATCAATAAGTTTCCAATTAAAGATTGGAAACCGTTCATATAAAGATAAAGATTAAATCAAGACTAAAAGACAAATCAGCTCAAGATTCCGATTGTAAAGTAACAATGAACATGGACAATGAAGTCATAAGCAATAAGAATCATCAAAATTTATATTATAAAAGGAACGGTGATCATGATATGGCTGCATCGATGGTTAAGAGGAATTGTTATCTCCTTAATATTCGCATTACTACCAAGACATTGACGCAAACAAGAGGATCGCGATTCATAAAAAGGAAATCAAGCATATAAAGATGAGATTAATCAATCATATAAATATAGTTCACATAACTATTGGAATTTCAAGTATTAAAAATCAGCGATATTCATGATAATGGCGGCGTCAATGATCATAAGAAACTAGTATTTGCGTTGATGGAAGCAAAGGTTATATTAATGCTAAGGCATCGACGTCAACAGGATAATCGCAATTCATAAGGCATTAAATATTATTCTTTTTAAAAGATATAATGGCTATAAACCAAAGGTGGCAGCATCCTCATATTAAGGATAACATATTGTTAGTTAACAATAATGAATGGACGAAGCCTTCAAGCATCGCATCCTCTCCAATATGCGTCCCTCCAAGTCTTTAAAAGGGACCTTGTGGTAAGCAAGAGGGGCATCGAATCAATTCACTCAAGCATCCAAGAAAATATATACATCGATCAGGAAGAACTCAGTCTGCATAACAGCAAGTATCATCCATTGAAGACATTATAATTGATCAAAGACTTGCAGAAATCTCTACCCAGGAATTGCAACAGCATATAAGCATCTCAACTTTATTATTCTCTCAATTATTCTGATCGAACTATCATGATCAGGTATGTAGATTTATTTATAGTTCTTTGTCATTCATTCAAGAATTTATCCTTATGATAGTCATATGCATTTATTCATAAATATATCAATTATGATAGCTTTGATTTATAGACAGTCATCCTTAACAATATAATGTGTACATTCCATTATTCATGATGATAAGATTTATACGTAGTCATCACTGATAATGAATATGTAGACAGTCATATAGAATGATCTTTTATAATGTATCTAGTATGCAATGATGATATATCTTTTAAGCAATTATTCATATTGTTATGTGATTTGTTAACCTCGTATAAGAAATAAATGGAAAAGTACCAAGAGGCCACTCATGGGTATTATAGAGGCCTTTGTCACATGAGGTATAAGGTACCCATAATGCAAAGGATGTGTATCACATAGAGGCCTTGTCACATGAGATATAAGGTACCCATAGTGCGAGGATAGTGATGTATAGGCCTTGGTTATTTGATGTAAGGCATCATAAGAGTACCAAAGAGTCTTATAGAGATACCGCATTGAGTCTAAGGATAGAGACATTAGAGCCCCATGGTGGATAACAGTAACTCTCCTCTAATCTCCCATAGGTTGTTAACAAATGACATATAGATAAATAGATTGCAATTTGTATTGATGAAGATCATAGATCATATGAAATGTCATAATAAGAATATGCAAGACATATTGATGATGATCATGAAAGTATCATGTGAAATGTTAAAGATATGCAAGGCATAGTGATCATAAGAATAGCATGTGAATTATGAAAACAATCACAAGATTAATAATAATATGCATAGAAAGTGATCATAGATTTATAATAGTGATTTGCATCTGAAAGTAATCATAGCATTGATCATAGCAATGTGTATTGATAGTAATCTATGATTAACTAAGTTATGAGTTGATATTTGATCATAGAAAGAATAAAGGCAATGTTATTATGTAAATTATATATGGCTTTAAATGAAAAATGTACTAATGTTCTCTTGTTGCAAGTTGAAATTTGTGAACGAGATAAAAGGATTTTGATTTGTGACAAGGGACATTACAGCCAAAAGCAGAGCATGGATAGCAAGCAAGGTAAGGAGTTTAGCCTCCAACTTAAGTTTTTTGTTAATCAATATTTATGGTTCCAACTCTTGTTTGGAAAAGAAAGAAATTTGGAAAGAGCTAGACATCATATGCAATGGCCAAGCCTTTGATTTCTTTCACCTGGGTGGGGATTTTAATGCTATTCTGAAATCAAAGGATAAAAGAGGGGGGGTGGGAAGGAAGCTGCAATCACAACTTGATTTTGAAGATTTTGTGGATAGGAACTTATTATTTGAAATCCCTATGGGAAATGGCTCTTTCACGTGGACAAATAGAAGATTAGGCTTTAGCAATATTGCAGAAAAATTAGACAGATTTTTATTTAAAGGGGATATGAGCAATTTCCCCTTTAGTATGGAATGCAAGATTCTGCCAGTATCGGGATCAGACCATTATCCCATTTGTCTAGATATAATTGGGGAAAGGAAACCAGTAAGATGCCCCTTTAAGTTCAAAAATATGTGGTTCAAAGATACAAATTTCTTGGATCTAGTGAAGCAGTGGTGGACAGAGACTAATCCAAGGGGAAACAAACTCTTCAACATCGTCACCAAGTTAAAATTAGTTAAACAAAACATCAAACAGTGCAACAAGGAATGTTTTAAAAATATTTTTGAGGAAAAGAGGAAAACAAAAACAGAACTTGAGGCTCTTAATGAAAAAGTTCTAAGAGAAGGGATGGATGCAAACAACTTTCAGCTAGAAAAGGCTCTGCTAGGGAAGTTGGGGGATTTGATTTCAAAAGAGGAAATTTTCTGGAGGCAAAAATCCAGAGAAATTTGGCTGAGGGCAAGAGATAAAAATACAAAATTCTTTCACAATTCCACAAAGGTCAGGAGAGAAACAAATAGAATATCTTCAATCAAATCAATAGATGGAAGAGTGGTTGACAAAATGGAAGAGATCAGTAAAGTGACAATAGACTTCTTCCAGAATGTACTAAACGACTAGGAAGGGTCAAAAATGGATAGCCAACAGCAGCTTCTAAGAAACATCCCCAAACTTGTCTCGGAAGAGCAAAACAAGATGTTGACAAAAAATTTCTCAGAAGCAGAAATTAAGGTGTTACATCCCCTTCTTCTGAACAATGAAATATTAGTTATGTTGTTAGTTGTGTACAACTACTTTCATGTGAATATGAAAAATTATTTGTTGAATAATGTGTATAATTATGTGAGAATGATTTTCTTTTATATGCGAATATTTTTCAATTGTATGTGAAAATGGATGTATGAATATAATATATATTATTTTTCGGATCGAGAAAATGATTTAACCTTCATTATTTCTCGAAGTGGTTGTAGAACAAATCAAATGACAAGGAAAAAGGGATATCAACAGGGAGAGGGTGATTACAGGAATCGAAAAACAATAATAATGTCTAAGCCTAGGTCTTCGTAGCCTTGGCCAAGGCACATGCATATAAGTATAAATATATTTCTAATTGGTGAGAATTATTTTTCCTTATGTCTATTAAATAAAATATAAATTGTGTCTTACCTTTTGAGGAGTGCTTGGTAGTGTGCGAGCTGGAGTCTTGTTTTGTAACTCCCACTCTGCCCGCACGCAAGAAGGGAACGCTCCTTCTTGCATGCGGACAGGGTAGGAGGAGCGCGCATATAATTATTGGCGTTCATTCTTTCTTTGTCATTCATTCTTTTTACTCGATCTTGGATAGAAAATAGCATTCACACCATTTCTAAAAGCATTCGCAAGAATTGTAAGCTATGCATTGATCAATATTTTTGCATTCCGCTAAAGTGTTTCGTCTCTACAATACTGAAACCTGAATCACATATTCTGGAGCATAGTTTTGCATTCTTCGGAAGTATTTTCTACTCTGCATTTCAGTAATCCGAATCATACATTCCTTGGTGTATCAACTGCGTACTTGCTAACTCTGTCAAGTTATTATCATCAAAGCGGCCGCAAGAACAAATCGGCAGTCCAGTCTTGTCTTGCTCGGCACTTCCTTCAGTTTTTGATCAGTAAAAGAATCGTCCAGGCAAGACCATAGTTCCTTCATCATACTATTTGTCATGCAATAGAAATACATCATTGGGATAGCCATAGTTATCAAATCATTCTATCTTTTTGTAATCTTTGTTTTGTGATTCATGATCGGTCTTCTGAATCAGTATATGTTGTTCATCTATCAAGTCTTTCGAATCTGCAGAAATATTGTCCTTCCTTACACCTTATATATATATAAATAAAACAATTATATCTGCTCATATATTTATAGTTTCCTTGAGATATATGACTTCGGTCACTAAGTAAGAACAGATATTTTTCTGTCTATATGTTTTTATGCTGTATCTCTTGTGAATCTATAAGTATGTCAAGTGGATCATACATGATTTTCTTTCAAACCTGAAACCAAAAAGAAACATATGAAATAATGTAAATGTCGAGCAAGGGTGAATGCTAACGACACAGTAGTGTCAGATAAATATATTAGAAATCCTTGGCCAAGGTCACAATGCAGTATAGGCATCTGTCAGCTATCAAGTTCCAAATATACCACTGATCAGAGTGATCTTTCCAGTAGGAGGTACCTTAGGGAAAAGATCGATCAAGAGGTATAGGATCTTGACACCAGGCTCAGAGGCATATTGTTGTTATTTGATTCCTCGTTAATCACCCTTGTGAAGGGTCAGGTTTCTTCAGTTGAAGAAGCACGGGAGACCAGTTTGTCTTGGTTGGGTGGATAAAGCCCTTGTTGATATTTCTTTTTCCAGAATCCAAAGAAGGATCTACAAACAAATCAACAGTGAACTGTTCAAGTTGTACTTTCCTTATCCTCTCTTCCTATTTTAATATTTGAGTTTGTTGAAAAGAAAAATAGTTAATTAAAGTTAGTTAGATTACTTTGGTTTACATGTATGCTGATTAGAAAAGATTATTTCAGCTGAAAATGAAAGTTTGTTGAAATTCGAATTTTATTGTATTCGTTACTTCTTTCATAAAAGTTAGTTAATCTTTCTGCTGAAATTCTATTATTAGATAAGTTTCTATTCTGTTAAATTAGAGTGGGTGTTACATAAGGAAGCAGTTTTTGGGCTACACCCGAACAAAGCTCCTGGACCCGATGGGTTCCCAGCAGCCTTTTTCCAAAAATGTTGGGATTTCTTGGGTAAGGAAGTGACAGAAGCAATAGAAGATTCTAGAAAGATAGGGAAGATTCTAAGGGAAGTGAATAACACCTTTATAGCACTCATTCCTAAAAAAGAAAAGCCTGAAGCTTTAGAGGATTTTAGCCTAATATCGTTGTGCAATACTTTGTATAAAATCTTAGCGAAAGCAGTAGCTAATAGATTGAAGTTAATTTTGCCAGAAATAATAGCAAAAGAACACACTGGATTTGTACCTGGAAGGTTAATTTTCGATGGAGTAATTATTGCTCAAGAAGCAATTCATTCAGTCCAGAGGACGAAGAAAGAGGTGATGTTCATCAAACTAGATATCAAGAAAGCCTACGATAAGATAAATTGGAGATTCCTTTTCAAGGCACTAGAAGCTTTTGGCTTTGATAAACTTTGGCTAAATTGGATCTTCGAATGGGTAGCTAGCCCAAGGTTCTCAGTGTTATTCAATGGATCCCCAGAAGGCTTCTTCACTGCGTCAAGAGGCCTCAAACAGGGGGATCCACTGTCCCCCTTTTTATTTATCATAATGGCAGACGTGTTAGGGAGATCTTGTCTCAAAGCAAGGGCAGAAGGGCAGCTGGAAGGGGTTTAGATCACAAGTGGAGCTCAGGAAGTAACCCATCAGCAATTTGCTGATGATACTGTTTTTTGGAGTAGCTAAAGAAAGAGAAGCTAAGATTTTCAAATTTATTCTGGATCAATACTCTGCAACATCGGGTCAGGAGGTTAGCCAACAAAAATCGGAGGTGTTCTTTTTTAACACCACCCAAGCAAAAGAAAATCGCATCCTCAGAATCTTGAACTTCAAAAAAGGGGATCTATCTTGCAAATATTTGGGACTGCCACTAGCGAAAGGAGTCAGACCCGGGAAGTTATGGGAAGCCTTAATAGAAAGGATCAAGGTCAAATTAGCCTCATGGAAAAGCAAATGGCTTTTGTGGGCAGGTCAATTGACTTTGCTTAAGGCTATTATTTCCGCCATTCCGACCTACACAATGTCTTGCTTTCCTCTCTCAAAATCAGCCTTTCGAGATTTAAACCAGAAGATAAAAACTTTCTTTTGGCAAGGAAACTCAGAACAGCACAAGTATCCTTTGATCAAGTGGACTCAGGTTTGTGAGCCAAAAGAAGCAGATGGAACGGGCTTAAAGGATTTGCTGTCTCAAAACTTAGCTTTAGGTGCAAAACTGGTCTGGGCTATCCATTCAAAGCCGGAACTAAAATGGGTAAAAATTGTTAAAGCAAAGTATTTAGAGGAAGATGAAAACAGTATTTTTACATCTAGACAACTGCCAAAGGGGTCGAGAATTTGGAATTTTATAGAAAGTTGCAGAAATCTGATCTTAAGCCAATTAACTTGAGAAATTAGAGATGGGAGCAAAGCCCTCTTCTGGGAGAATTCATGGGATGGACACACTTCTTTAGCTGCAAGAGAGGAATTAGAACAAGTCAGAATTATCACAAAGCAAAGATGGGGAGACAATGTTAGAAATTATGCCTCAAATCCCTCGTCATCTATTGGAGTAGCTATAAAGTGGAAGGATGTTAGGGCTATCGGAGTAGAGGACAGAGCAGCAGAAGCTTTTGAAGAAGCTATGAGGAATCGCAAATTAATTTTCAGAGAAGGGGCAGATGTGTTGAGATGGAATGCCTCCCCTTCAGGGCAATACAGTGTTAGGGAAGGCTACAGAGTTTTAAAAGGGGATCAAGGGGTGGATTCTAGTTTGCCAATCAAGCTGTGCTGGAATAAGTTTTGCCTTCCTAAGGCAGGGCTCTTCACTTGGGTAGCTTTGAGAGGAAGAGTTCTCACAGCAGATAGATTTAGGAAGATGGGCTTTGCAGGTCCTTCTAGGTGCGTACTTTGTAAGCAAGCAGAGGAATCAGGGGACCATCTTTTTCTCAACTGTGAATTTGCATATGGGAGTTGGATTTGGGTAAGTGCTAAACTTCAATGGTTAGCTACCTATCCAGTTAGGCTGTTAGACTTCCTTATCTCCTGGCCAGTGCTAAAGCAGGAGTCCTTGTATGGGGGATTGTGGAGCATTTGTCCTTCCATGATAATTTGGGAAATTTGGAAGGTGAGAAACTGAAGAATCTTTCAAGAAAAGAAAAGGCCCTTTCACTCTTTTCTGAACAAGGTAGAGGCAAATATTGTAGAGGTCATGAATGCAAGGATAGAGGAAGGAGGGCATAAGAACAAAAAGTTCACTTTGTGGGACGCTAAGATGGGAAAATCCTGGAGAGGTTTGAAGATTCCTGCAATAGAAGTAGCGGATCAAAGGAGCGCAAGGGAAGGAAGACAAACAATACAGTGGTGCCCTCCTGAAGTCGGCTGGTATAAGTTGAATTTTGACGAGGCTTCAAGAGGGAACCCAGGAATCTCAGGTGTTGGTTGCATCATTCAAGATTGGGAAGGCAAAACAGTTGGAAGATTGGTTGAGAGATTGGAGGATGGAACCAACAATTTAGCAGAGATGCAGGCATTAATACTTGGTCTAAGATTCAGCCAGGAACTCAGTATAAAAAAATTGGAGATAGAAGGGGACTCATTGCTGACAATTAATGGACTTAGAACTAGGAGGATGGTGAACTAGAGACTGAATGCGATGTTAGAACAAGCACTTTCACTGATAGACTCCTTTGAACTGGTTCAAATGAAACACATCCTGAGGGAAGGTAATTCAGAAGCGGATGTCCTATCTAACTTGGCAGCTGATGGAAGGTAGTTAAAGGAAATAAATGATAGGGGTGGAACACTCTAAGACTCAATCTCTCAAATGTGGGTGGTAGGGCGCGAGTCCTTCCACACAAAGGGGTGTGGAAGGACCAGGGGCTTCGATTCTGCCAGTGTGGGAAAAGACCGTTGGACACGGTGGCATCCTTTGGACACGGTGGCATTCGATGGTTAAACTTTAAAAAAAAAAGGACATACATATCATTTTTAGGTGCAGCTAAATCAAACAATCATGGCTCATTAATTCCCGTCAAGACAAGTAGTCCCTAGCCAGTGTGATTCGACGAACGGAATGTTTCTCACACTCAGCCGAATTTGTAGAGGTTTGGCGACAGGCTGGATTTGACAGTGATTAGGACACTGCCATCAATAGAAAGTATGTATCCAGACCAACGATTGCTTCTCGACTCCCTTTATAGCATTCATTTCCTATTGAATCTCAATACAACGATAATGTCTACAAAGCCAAAGGTGTTGTTGTTCTCGGCAGACTAGTTCACGTGTGGTGGGATGGATACCCCCATTCGCTTGGTGTGTTCCAAGAGGCAAATGGCCTTCTTGGGAGGGATTACAGACCTGCGTCTCAAATCCATTCTCAAAATTCCGGATGAGCTAGTTTTAGGGGCGGTCAAAATGGTTTTGGGGAAGGAATTTGTGGAGGGGAGTGAGCGATACCGGGTCGACACAGACATCAGCTCTCGGTTGTTGCATCACTGCTGGACTCAAATTTGGCAAAGACTTGGGTGGAGTCGATGCCTCGTAGGCTTTTCATTCCCAATGTACTCGGCGGGTTGGATGAATCGTTGGAGGTGGCGACCTTTGAAGCAGGATTGCCTCGGCCCAGAGATATCCATCTTCTACAGCAACCAGGTGCAACCAGGGAGTGTGGTCAAATATTTTCCTTTTATTTTGGATCTGAAAGGTGAAGACTTGGTGTGGTATAGGCAACATGCTCGGAATGGGGCAAATTATCTGTTAAGGGTTTGTCAGATTCTGGAGGCGCAGGGATTGAGTGGTAACTAGTCTAGCAGTTGGAAGATAGTTTCTGTGTTTTGTTAGTATATAGTTCAGTGTTTCGATGGCATAAAGCAATCTATGTATATACTCTATTTTGTCCTGGTCTGAGTCACAGACATTTTCCTTTCTATCTGTGTAATGTTCTGGTCCTGTGCGACCGATAAACAGGGGTATAGGTTTGTCCAGGGGTTGGTGGGTTGCAGCCAGTAAGCTGCTTTTATGAAATCTCAGAAACTATAAAACTTTTTTTGATATCAATATATAGAATTATCATTACGTAGCAATATATATATATATATATAATATTATGAATTATATTTTTTTTGGTAAAGTATGGATATTTTAATATATTTTTAATATTACATAATAATACAGACTATTACGATTTTTTTTTGGGGTAAATTATGGGTATTTTAATATATTTTTAATATATATATATATATACACAACAATAACCATACCCGAGAAGAGAAAAAATTTGTCATACCTACATACCTAGACCTCAAACCCGTACCCATTCCCGTACCAAAACCAACAACTTAGATATCAAGAGTAGCAATAACTATATTTGAGAGCTTATCAAGTTGGAAACCAAGACCGATGAGTTCTCCAATGAAATGGTATTATTGGTTGCAATAAACTCAAAATCTCTTCAATTGATGTAGTACCATTCAGGTTTAATTCATGTTCTTGGTTTGTTGAAACATTCTTTATCAAGATATCTCCAAGGCTTCAACAAAACAAAGATTTGAAACCTAATCTATATCTTTGAGAATACCCTCCACTTTTTTCATCAAATCATGTGCTTGCATCTTTTTTGTATATTGTCTTCCAAGTTTAGCAAGAGGCGTTGAAAATGATGCCTCAAATCCATTACAAACTACCAGAGTTATCGGATACTTCCCCTCCCCTGTTTGGATACACATATCTACATATCAAATACCAAATATGCTTATGATACTCCTAGATACATCATGGATACTCCTACATTCAACATGGATACTGTATCCAAGCATATCCATATATGAGCCTATATTTTGGTCGTATCTAATACTCTTGGATACAACACCACACCATCTAGCACCATATCTAGTTTTGGGTTTATGAAAAACATATAAAAATTACACACACATGCATATACATATTTAAATCACTACAGACACAATCACAGTATAACAAAATAAATATTATAAACTAAAATATAAAAACCAATATATATATATATATATATATATATATATATATATATATATATATATATATATATATTTGAAGTTATGTTCTATAACCTTGGACGTATAAATAATTTAATATTTCTATATTTTTATAATTGGCATATCTAGGCATATCTGTATCAGGGGATGTTGAAAATTCGCCATATCCATATCCAATACCATATCTGTTTCCACGCAGCTTTGCAAGCTACCACTTCAATTATGATACCAGCTTGGCCATGATCTCCAACATCATGTTCTATATGCAAGTCAGCAATCTTTGAGGATTCAATAGAACCCTTGTCGCCATTACAAACAAAATCTAAAGATAACACTAATAAAGCATTCTTAATTTTTAGGTCAACCAAACTGTGAACTTGATCTTGATGGTCCTCAATATGAATTGCATATGCCATGTTCTTCTTTTTGCATTGAGTACTGAGATTGTTTTTGTTATATCCTCATTTCATTTCCAACATCTGGCTCCTATGTCATCCAGGTACTGACCTCCAAGTTGTACTCTCTTTGGGTATAATATGAGGAAAATTCTTAAATCTATGTGTTTCCATTCAAGGAAACTTTAACGGAATCCATCAAGTGTTCAGCAGTGCCCTCTCTATAATGTCAGTGTCTGCCCACAAGGTCAAGAAAGTGGACTTTAAAGGCATTGTATACAAAATCTGAAAACTGATAATAAATGGGAAAAACAACAGCTGGAATTGGGAGTCTAAAACGCAAGTCTCAAATCTGTTTTTTGTTTTACCTTTTCATTGACTCTCTCATTTTTCTTTGTAACTTTTCTATAAATTTTTTTATAACGTTGTCATGACCTCTATGACAAGATTTTTTCAAACTCCTATGATAGTGTCATATACATATATTTTCTTACATATTTGAATATATCTTCTAATACAACAAACAACTTTATTTTTCACCGCAAATAACTCCTACAATCATTTCCACACCGCTCTCATTTTCTTTCTATTCTTTAACTTAATACTCAGTTTGGGTTCTCTAAATGATTTCACAGAGTACTAGTACTTTAAGTGCACCCTTATAGCTATCAATGAGAGCTTGACTTATTTTTCTCTTCTCTAGAATTTACAATATAATGTAAATATTTCTTTCTTGACATTTACAAATGGCTTTCAATTGAGAAATAGAAACATGAAAGATAATAATCCATTTAATGAGTGGTGTTAACAGTAGTAATCAATGTCATAACTTCTAGAAATTGTCATTCTCGCAAACGAAAGTGAAAATCATTCATACAATTTGAAACTTAATTGTCTTCCCATCCAGCTCCACAGTTTTGATTTTCTGTCAACCATGTGACAAGATTGAAGTCAGTTTATAACAAAACAAAAAAATTGTTTGCCAGCAAATTAACAGTAACTGTATTGTAATAGAAAATACCATTAAGCCTAAAAGGCATCCTAAGAAGCAGAACCTAACTTAATAAACATTCTAATCAAACAAAAATACTCTTAGAAGAAGGATCACTTACAAAATCTACACCAATTGTACTGATATAACTCTCCATATATGAATCTTCCTGAAAGCAAAATTTATGTCAAAATGTACAAATGAATCCAGTAAAACTTATAGCTTGGGCCAGAAAATTCAACACACTCTAACACATGAACATTATAAACACATTACTAAAGAAAATCAACATTAAAATACAGAGAAAAGAAACATGAACAACTAAATGCATGATAAAAAAGAAAATTTCCAAATGTCAAATATTTTATACTATTGCCAAGTCACGTTTTTGTCTGTATTTGGCATTTCCCAACAACTTTTGATATTATTTATTAATAATTTAATACCTTTCTGTCTCTCTCCTATCATATGATGGGGATGTGTGTAATACTTCACCCATTGATTGGGAGTCAAGGAAGGTTTGTGAGTCACTCCATGCATGAAAAATCTTTGTCATTCTAGAAGCAAGCTTCAGACCACAAGTCCCTAGGTGGTTATGTTAGTAATATCCTCTTTTCTGCTATGAGCATCGCTTAATGGCGCTTTCTATGTACACATCAATTTGCATTTCCAATTTCCAAGTTTTTTAGCACGCGTAGAGCATATTGTAATATGCATCTATTGATATGATGTTTCATGTTTCCAAAATTTCACACATACATGGTACACATCGTGCTGCCATTGATATGAAGTTTCCCACAGACACACGAGATATTTTCCAGTCCAAAGTTTCACATATGGCATTTTGAGTTTTCCAGTGCTTATGCACACAGATGCATGAGAATGACCATCCAGGAAAAAAAATTGCAACATCTCAACTGTACCAAATTAAACCCGCATGTTTGAAGTAAGTTTGGAGTCTGGACAATTGATATGGTGCAAGTTTCCCCATGTTGTCTCTTCCTATCCAGGGCATTTCTGTTCCCATAATTTTGAGAAGTGTCATTTACATTCTGCGAGCCTTTCCCTTTACTGTTTCTAGCAACTTAGCATAAAGGGGCACACTGCTACTGACAACAAGCAGCATTTATCCATGACAAGAAGCCCAATCAACTTGAACTTATCGTGTACATATATAATACATGGTTCAACATGAGGAGCTGCAGAGACAGGATTATGAAGACCCATGTGCCAAAAACAATATCAGTTCCATGGCCACCGTACTCCTAGAATAACCCAGGTGGTCATGTGGGCTCGATATGCTGAACCTGGAGTCAACAGTTGGCAATCCTAAATGAGTGATAACGAGGCATAAGCAATGCAGTTGAGGGGAACTGACTATGGTTAAAGACAGATCAGGGATCAAAGCCAACTACCTACTATGAAGAGTTGAAGGTACCTGATTGTGAAAACCCATGTGCCAAAGTAAAAAACAAATACAAACAGGCTTCACTGTTGAGACAACTGTACTCTTAGAATAACCCAGGTGGTCATATGGGCTTGATATGCTGGACCCAATGTCAAAGGTTGACAGTCCTAGAGGGGTGATAATGAAAACACAAATAATGCAGTTGGCAGTAGCCAGGACTAGTCCAGATAAAGCTCAGAAACAGGCGCCACTACCAAAAGTTCTAAAGATAAGGATCAGTTTTACAACTTTACGGTTTACGGCTCAGAGACAACTATCCACTACACTATTGTATGCAGTTCCGAGTTCCCATAAGCACTGCCGAGCCCTCTACCATTGAGTCACCAGTCCCTTGCAGGTTCAGGGTTTGGCAAAGGGCGAATTGAATCTCCAACAACCCTTTTAAGCAGGACACAACAACCTAGTTCTAAAACCATTTAGGAAAGCATGGGCCACCTAAGATTCAAATCTAAGACCACCAATATGAAATGTTGAAGCTCCAACATCCCCTTGGATTATCGCAGAAGTTCAAGTAACCACCCTACATTGTTGTAGTAACATTGAGTCTCTAAATAAAACCTTAGCTTAATCGCAAGTAGTGTATCTTAGACATTTCGTATGTACTAGAAAAAGTAAACTTACCGTGAATCTCAGAAGAAGACATGACTTTCCCACAGCAGAATCCCCCACAAGCAACACCTTGAACAGGTAATCACTGCAAGTTCATACCACCAAAAATTCTTGACTAGAGCTGCTAGATCATGGAATTATATTGAAAAATCTAGTGCAAAACAAAAAAAACAACTGAACTTGCAGTAAAACAAGACGTGTATCAATCTTACTACTCAGCACCCATCTTGAATGGTCCAATCCGCAGAACCAGGTGATCTCGTACTGCAGTCTGGTAAACGGGGAAAAAGCCGGTAGAATGAGATGAGATAAGGCATGTGGGAATGTAAACACCTCACATGTAATCATTATGAATGAGACAGGGCTGAGAGAATCCAAAATGGCGACAGAATAACAAAAGTGTCATATCAGACTTTTTTTTTATGACAAAGTAAAAAGAAAGTATATGCGACAGTAGTCCAGATTTTAAGAGCATATATTATAGGAAGCAAAACGGGCCCTCCCGTACAGTCCTTGCAGCGCCCTCTGCCATACAATGTCTCATACAGCTGTTACCTCAGTTATTTCAAACTTCAGAAATATTAGATTTAGAGTGGAGTGTTACTGTGTATGGGCTCGCATATAAGGAGGAATTGAGTAATAACATCGCAACGCTCGAAATGACGCTTTATGTTAGAAAACATCGTGATATAACATGCAAAATTAGAATTAAGTGAGGATTCCGTACAAATGTTATGCTGTTTAATTCTCGAGTGGCACAAGGATGAAAACGAGTTCTCAAGAGCATAGAGATTTACCCAATGAGATAGTAATGAGTTCCAATCCTTCTCTCCAAATCACTGATTTATGCCATATTCAAATTTTTTATTAAGTTTGACGAATTATTTTATTTTATTGCATATTTTGTTCTAGTCCTTGCAAAAAAATATGAATTGGTTGTGAGACTTTATCTCTTATTTATGACTTCAAGTTAATCAATCCATGCAAGCATTAAATGCAACAATGACTTTAGCCCATACCTAAAATCAAATGAATTAAATATCCTCGTACTCAAAAATCAAATAAATTCAAAATCAAAATTGTTAAAGTCAATATAAAAATCAAATCTAAGAAAAACTACCCATACCTAAGATGAAATGAAATGGTACAAGTCAATAAATATTTATTACAATAGTATGGCATTCTAAAGTGTAGAAAAGACATGTATTGTAGCAAATCTTATCTTGAACATTGCATTGATTTTTTTTTTTTTTTGGCTTTTTCTTCCTTCCTCCAAGGATGACCAATTCTTACTCCATCATTATTTTCTGTCTTTATGTAGATCTACAATAAAAGATGACAAATATTTCTCTCCCCTATTTGAACTTAATGTTGCAAATGTTGTTGGGCTTTATTGTGTTGCACCTACCAATTTACTTTTGATGTAATTTGCTCTTGACAATTTTTGTTTTGTATTGTTCAAACTTCGTAGTATATATGAGCAAAGAATTGCATTTTTTTGAAAATTTCTAAAGTCTTTTCAACATATCCTTAAGACGATCACATATCTCTTAGGCATTATATCGAACACGTGACTTGTTTGTGTTGAGATTGTTATTTTTATTAAGACTGACTACCAACCATTTCCTTGTCTATGCATGTGTTGTAGCAATCTCACTCCGTTCATCCTATGTCTAGATCTATTGTGTTTTGTTTATTAGAAAGGGTAAAGCCTATGAAAACACATTGGTTCACATGGAATAAAAAGTTGTCATAAATATTTTTCCTTCCAAAGAAATGGTCATTGTCTACTTAACTAAAGTTAGTTTGGACATGCAAGCATCAAGTCTCACTAATACCATGTTCAAAGGACAATCAAAGCTCCTTGCCTTACAAGAGTAGGAACTAGTAGACGAAGAAATATTTTAGTGCTACAAATCGAGGGTAACTCAATTTTGGAACATAATAGAAACTAATGGTACTTACACTCTATAATGGCGGATAAATGACTCTCTAATGGAATCTATTCTATTCAGCTTGTTGGTAGGAATCTCATGGATTTGTGCATGGTGTTTCCTCAGAAGCAGTAATATTTTTCCAAGATCTCTTTTCCAACTGAGGTGTTGAGGTAACCAATACTTCTACAACATTGGTGGCAGATATTCCTAAAGTTTTACATGAATTGGATGATTTAATAAGCTTTCCTCTTTATCGATGACTGAAATCTATGGAACTTTATTTACTCTCACAAGTGATAGAGGTCCTGATCTGGATGGTGTATGAGCTACTCTCTTTCAATCCTTTAAGTATAAACTTAGTTCGTATCTCCTATATGTATTGTAGCTATTGTTTGCTCACTTTTTGTCATTATATTGTTGTTTCTTCAGAGAGGCGTTTGCTACTTGCAATGAATAGACAGTGCCATTCTATCATATAATATCAAAGTTTTGAATACTTACATGACTAAAATTGTTGCCACTACCACAAACTTACCTCTAACCAATCACTGTTTCACTACCTACTTCAAGAATATTAATAGGTCGTGAAGACTATCCCAACATACATAGAAATAGCCCTTTGAAAAAATTATATTTCGGAGTGATTATAAGTAACTGTATGTTTTACTAAGAATGAAATTACTTATGTACATTACACAATACTATTAATGTTCGATATATACATGATTGTAAGATTTTTTTTTCAATTGACATGATTTACTGCATCCATGAATTTGATGGTCGCTCCTACCTTTTAAATGGAAATTCCATGATTAGAACCTTTACATGTATTTCAATTTAAGTCTGGCAATATAGATCATTTATGTAAATTTTCTTTAACTTTTTACATGTCCTTCAATTTAGGTATGGCGAAATATCTTTTAGTAAAATTTACACTTTTACATGTCTTTCAATTTAAGTTTGACAATATAGATCCTTTAGATACAAATTATAAAGGCGCTACAAAGACACTTTAAGTTAATCAATGCAATGAACCATGTCTTAATTCTTAAGCCTATCATGTAAAAGATAAAGCAGTAACCAAGTATGTTGTCGTTCTATACTTCAACAATGCTTTGGATATTATTTGTAGGCACATATTGTTTACAAGGCTTCTATATGTAAGATTTTTGGAGGTCTTCAAATTTCGTTATGACTTTATATGAGAGGGCCTTTGAGAAAAACCCAAACTAGAATAAGTTCCATATGTGACAATTATCACATTATATGTTTGTTCCTCAGATCTCCAGTTGTTAGACCAAGCTTCAATCCCATGGATCCTCCACATAGCTCAAAATGCACTCCAATGCCTCCTCCAAAATTATGTCCTTCACAACATTTTTCACCAACTTGTAGTTGTCCTATTCAATTGCCACACTTCACCTTCTTTACTGGATTTTCTCTCATAGAGGCATTCTGGGAGATTATTTAATAATTTAAATTTGAAGTTGAACTACTTGTGAAAGACTTTATACTCTAGGATGGACCTTAAAAATTACATTGACTAAAATATTGCATTTGCTTTGTATATATATATTTTCTATCTCAATTACAATTTCAAAAAGATTTTATGTTCATGGCAATATCATTGTAGATGTTTGTTTGCTCACTCTTTCTCTACTTCATGAGACTTATGCATTTCTATTTGACACTTGCAATAGATAATATGATGGTTGACCCTGTTTACAATGATGTCATGCTTTGGAGCTTCACCTTTGTAATTTTTAAACTATTCATAATCCTTGTAGCTTTCCACTACATTTATAATACCATTCATTTTTCTATATTCATCATTTACATTGTCATGCCCACCTGTATGTTAACCATACAAGTGGACATAAACGATGGAAATATTTTTTTTTCTAAAGAATTTGAATTAAATTTAAAACTAAATTACAATTTTACCTATAGTTTTACTTGAATGTCATGTTCACTAACAAGGTTGTTGATGTTTCTCTCTTCCCAACAAATACTTTAATGTACAAAAGTGTATAGTTAAGACCTAGATAGTTAAATAAATTCATTACACAATTCAATCTTCTAACTACTGGTTTGCTCAACTAACTTAGTCAATAAATTAAAACAACATCATCCCATTATTTTCACTACAATATTCCAATTACTACCTTAATTTATTTTAACAACTATAATGTCTTTTCCAAATAAAGCAAATATAAAAATAAGAACAATAGTCTAAACAATGGTATGACAACTTTTCCATACATAACATAGTTTAACAATTTTTATTTCTTTAATTAATAATTAATCTCTAATACTAAATAAATACTTTGTAGTTTAACAAATTTTATTTCTTTAATTTTTAAGTCTTTAATACTAAATAAATATTTTTATTAATAGAATAAAATTTACAACTAAATATTGTTATTAATTATCAATTTATTTATTTATTTGATTTTTATTTTCATTTCTTTTAAAGGGATAATTCCTTATTTTATTTCCCATTTGAAATTAAAACAATATAGATATGCATACCATCTTTTTACCCAGATTTTAAAGCATAAAGCAAAACCCTTCTATATTTTTCTATTCTTTTATTTTGATTTATCTAAAAATATCCCTTTTTTTGGAAGTAAATCAAATTTCATTTATATGGTGTTATTATATTGTTTCCAGTATATTGTGTGTGCAGGAAGATGAATTTAAATTAAAACTAGAAGGCCATCTATAATATTGGTTGCAAGTACAATGGCAGAATTTATATATACACACAAGAAGGATAACATCGTTCAACATTCATACAGCCGAAGGTGAAATTAAGGCAACAGAGAGAAATTGATTTAATTATATGTAAGGTTATTGAAAGGTTTTAAGGAGTACAGGTTTTACTTTACAAGGACACAGCCCTTTAAGGAGGAACTACGGCCTGTGAGGCCAACAGCCTCCCTTGGGGAGCGTTGTGGGAGCCCCCATGGCTCCCATAGGCCGCACCCTTCCGAAGGCTTGTAAATCATAAACATAAATAAAATGTTGCTAAAGTAAATTGCCTTGTATAAATTTTGTTTTACTTTGCTACCATTTCATTATAAAATACAATGTGTAACTATTTCATACTTGGTCTGCACAATAGCGATTATATATATAAGTGAATTCTCAGGTTTACAACAACAATAAAGTATATTAAAATAGCAATGATATATACATGAATAATTTCTAATTAAAATTATGTAAACCATAAATTAATTTCACACATAGATTTTGATGAAACGACAAATTTATTCTCATATACATAACATACTGTGCATACTCAGATTTACCCAGATAACTATACAGATTTTTAAAAATAATTAAAACTAGACAGATGCAACCACATCTGTTTCAGCAACATAGACTGGAATGATTTTACATAATGGCCACTTGGCAACAATTCACAATTTTCATATTACATCCATCTTTTAAATCCTCACAATACAGAGAGAGCATAGAAAGCTCTTCATTTGAACAACACAGTAAATTTCTTTGACCTGCTGAGTCTTCATGTAGACTTCAAGTTTTTCCTACAATACATCTACCAAACTGAGTGACCAAAACCTACTCTCCACCCTACCGTAGGGTTTGTAACACAAACCCACCCCCGAGAAGTAGACTTCCAAGAACCAGGAACTTTCATGCAAAATACAAAATACACATAAACACAATTTTTATTTTACACATAAGCAAACCACATAGGCTAACTCACAAACTTGGTATCTAATCTAGAACCCACAAAGGGGGAGAGAGGGGATAATCCTCCCACTTGGGGAATAAAAATTCTCCATAAATATTTCAACATCACAAAGCCCCAAAAACCTCCTTTCACCAAAAACTAATTATACCTCCCAATACCAGAATATCTCCACAAAATCTGAACAATATTAATCACCAACTCCACCATTTTACCACATAACACAACAACTTTCCCCAAGAGAGGCTCTATTCCTCTCTCTACCCCAACACTTGGGAGGCTCTCACCCCTCAGTGGAGATTCGCTCCCTACACAACCTGATTCCCACAACAATCATGAAATACATAGAAAACAAATCCAACATACAACAAATTTTACACACCCACAACATTTATACATAATACAGAAACTTTCAAAAAGATCCAAGACCTACCATAGCTCCCCAAGTTAGGGAGAGCCCAAAAACTGGAATGCAAATCCCTTGAAACCAAAACCGCCTAAGAGAATTTCTTCTTCGAATTTCCAAGCAAATCCTCCCAATTCTTTTCACAATTTTATTCTTCTTTTCTTCCACACACTTCTCACAGAAATTCTTCCCCAAAAACAATGAAAATCCAAAGCCTGAGCCCCAAAAAGACAACTTCCTCCCATAAATAACAAAAAAACTAAAAAAAAAGAAAGGAAACTTCTTTCTTTTTTCCCCCTCCAACCTCACATTTTTAAAAACAATAAATAAACTTCCCTTATCCTCATCGAAAAGATAAAACAATAAATTAATTAAAAATGAGATTAAAAATCACACAATTATCAATTTAATTTTAATAAAATATAAATGGACCCAACTATAGACTAAATATAAAACAAACAATTAATTAATTCACACAACAAATTAGTCTTCACCCCTTCCATGGGTTAGACTAGGCTAACAGGTTATCACAAAAGAAGTTCTTGAAAGTCTTCAAACTAATTGATCTTGGCCACCCACCTGCATACTCCATTTCTGAATATCAGTATATCAAGAAATATATAGCCAAAGCAACATAAATAATGCATAAAGTAACTTAGATATTCTAACTCATTCATGATTACATAATTAAATAATTTATTTAATTGCTATAATTCAGGCATCTAGCTCATCCAATAAATTCTTTTAACACATGAATAATAATCTTAATCCATAACAATTCGTGCCATCATCCAATTGTTGAACATAATCCATTACACATCTAATCATGAGTTCAAATATAATGTCCATAGAGTTCAAATATAATATCTATAACATAATGTCCATAGAGTTCAAATATAATGTTTATAACATAATGTCCACGGCATAGTAGCATAAAAACTCACACGCATAAAGCATATAAGTAAAACAACATAGTCAAGTAGTCCAAAATGAAGTAACTAAAGCAACTAAAAAAGTTGGGCCTCACATCCTCCCCCTCTTAGTATTAGGCTTCCTCTTGGAAGCCCTCAAAGAGGTGAGGGTATAAGGTCCTCATCTGAGCAGTATCCTCCCATGTAGCTGTACTCTCATCGAAGTGGTCCCATTGGACCCTGACCTAGTCCAGCACTCATCCTCACAAGGCTAAGGTTCGACGATCCAATATGCGAACGGGCTCCAATGATAGTTATCCGTCCTGCGTCGCCTGTAAGGCATCCCAATCCAAAACATGAGATAAATCTGGCATGTACTTCCTAAGAACTTAATCATGGAAAACATCATGAATGTGAGATAGGTTGGGTGGCAACGCGAAGCGATAAGCAAGTAGGCCAATCCTCTCTAGGATATCAAAAGGGCCTACAAATCTAGGTGCCAACTTGGAGTCTTTCCCATAACGAATTAGGCTCTTATGAGGGTGATGTGAGGCCTAGCTAATATTAGCTTAGATATTTTGACTTGATTTTATATTTTGGTGTGTGTGTGTATTGGACTTGGTTTATGTTGAGATTATGGACTATGAATTTATTATTATGGAAATAAATGTTTTATATTCATGTTAGATATTTGTTTGTTTGTTTGTTTAAAATGAAATAATATGTTTATTTTGTAAAATAACTTATTATAAAATATTAATGGTTGTATGTTTAATTTCTGCAGAATAAATATTATTATTTGATATCTTGGATTTTGTAATTATTGATGTTAGCAATGTTAAAATTAAATGTTTAATTGCTTCGGCTATAAGTTTTAAAATATGTTGATGTTTCAATGAGATTTTTGCAAGTAGAGTGCCCCAGGTTCCTTAAGAAATTGGAGACAAAATCCATATGCTCAAATCTTGACTATTGTTTAATTATTTACTAATTATTTATTATTATTTTGTAAGGGGCATTTGTGTTGAAAGTATGTGATATTTTATTATGTTTATTTGAATTAAAAAGAAGTACTTATTTTAATTTGTGTGAAGGGAATGTAAAGAGTTGGGTAAAAGATTTTATTTTAAAGGAGGAAATGTGAATCACTTTCCTCATTCTTGAAAATAGAAGTGCTGTAGCTTTCTTGGGAGTAGTGATCTTTCTTAGTTTTCCTGTTGTGAATACTTCTTGGATGGTAAAAAGAAGAGGATTTTGGGGTGGAATTGAAGGCTTGATCATGGATTGTTGGCTGGAAACAGGTTATGCAACTTTTTGGTGTAATTAGTGGGGCTGATCCTAACTTGGACAACCACGAAATGATTGATTCCTTATGATATTTATGTGTTTTGTTGATTTTCTGAGAATGATGAGTCAAGGGAATGTGGAAATTGTTGTCAAAATCTATTTTTGTGTGATGTTTTTCTTGAATGTCAATGGGGGTTTGGGTGTGCAAAAGGGAACTGCCCTCCGTGTCAGATGAGAGCTTCCCTTGTGTGGGATTAAGAAGGGTGTGGAGCCTCTCTTGGGGTTTTGTGATGTATATAAAGAAATTGGGAGTTGATTTGTGTTGGGAGAAGTGGAGAATGGGAGAATGTGTTGGTGGGAGAATGTGAAGGGAGAATGATTGTTGAGAGGATGTTTGGGTGACTAGTGATGAAGGGAGATGAATGGGAGTGCAATTGTGAAGTTATTTGAAGAAAAGGGAGTTAAATGGTGCCCCAAGAGGGAAGGGAATCACCCTTCTTCCCCTTTACTGGAATTCTGTGTGCGGATTCCATGTGTGTGAGTCCATTGTCAATAGTTTATTTTTTGATTTTTGTGTTATTGTTATTTGTTTAAGTAATGGGTTTTGTTTCCCACTCGGGGGTGGACTGGAATCATCAGTCCTACGAATGGGTGGAGAGCAGGACTGGGCTACTCTATTTTGTTGCATGCAGGTTTATGGATATTGTTGAAGAAAGATGGATGTGTATGAGTTCTTAGTGTAATAATTTTCCAGATCGTTGATCTATTATGAATGCAGATTATCTAAAGTTACATTTTGTAAGGATTCTCAAGGAAATTCAATAATCAGATATAAAACTCAAGTAATTGATCTCTCTAATTTGTATTCAATGCAATATTTTTTTTATGGCTGTATAGTTCAATTTACACTGTGATAGCATATCTGATATAATTGTAGTTTGAAATTCTTTGATTATCAAATTCTGGTAGAGAGAGAAATTATTTTCTGTTGTAGTGAATTCTCTCTGTTACACATCAAAGGCAAATATAGTTATCATCAAATTACTGTATAAAAATTTATTAATGAACCTCTGTTTTAGAGTTTATATGAATAACGTTTGGTAGCCATGGCTACCACGGCTACCCACAACATAGTTGTGGGCACCATGGGAGCCATGGCTCCCACAAGTAGGAACACGACCGGCTGTGGGCAGCTTAAAGTCACCACAGACCGACGCCCCTTCTTCATTTATTAAAATGTGTAGATCATAATTCCTTTAATGTATGTGTTATGTAATATATCAGTTATGCTCCTTTATTTCTAATGTTGTTTCTTAATATTGAACACTTTGATTATATATATATATATAAACATTGTTTGTAATAAGTTTATACAATTGTATGCTCAGTTCAATAACACCTCGGATAGATAAAATCACTATAGAAGTAGATTTCAAGCAAGTTCTGAGTTTTTATTGAAAACATACAAATTGTAATATGAAAATACTTTGGATTATGTCACAGAAATCATAATGTTTTCCAAGTTAAATGTTAAATGAAAGTATTGAAAGATATATGTGTTTATTTGATGATTAGATATAATCATTATTTATATATTATTTCTTCGTTACAACGAGTAACATTTTATTATAATAGCAATAATGAGCTGTAGTTAAATGTGAATAGATTCAGCTTGATATTTCTAATGTACAATTTTGTTTGGACGCTGTGTATTATATAGTATCGACAAGTAATTTCATTATCCTATTAGTATCTTTGTTAAATTGTATGATGAAGAATCTTATAATGTTTGCAATTTTTTAGAATTTATGATCACCTGACACTATGTGTTTATCCAAGTGAATGTAATTTACTATGGTTGAAGTTTTATTGAGATATGTAACAAAATACTCTTTCAGATATTTATTTTCTTTATGAAGTTTTGATAGGAGATTAATAAATTAATGGTTAACTAATTACGTACCTTTTGTTCAAATCTATCGGGAAAGTTTTCAACAACAATATATATAATGATAGCAATAAATTCTCTTTGATTATAGATTAAGTTGATAGTCTCTAATATCGCATTAATTATTACTTTACATTAATTTTGTTAAATATATTAGTTTAACTTATCTTATTTTTTATATTTTGGGTGGGCATTACATAGGTATCAGAGCACTAGGTTGCAACACTTGGGAGCTTTGGGGTAAAATGTATTAGTAATGTAAACCCATTTCTTGTGTGTAGCATGTTTCCTCAACGAAGGCACAACCATTTTGTGTCATTTGAATCAGTCCATTCCAGGGAACCGTTAGATCATGGTCCTCAAATTCTTTAGGCCTTGCAAAACTTGGTAGATGTCATATAGGGAGAGACTTCCTTTACCCAATCAACAAGAGCAACATCATTCAGAAGGGCAACATTCTATTCCATGGGAGCACAGTAGAAGTCCATTCAGGGGAGGTGCAGAGCATTCGAAGGAAGGAGAATTAGGGTATTATACACCTCATCCTCGTAACACTCAAGTAGAGAAGGAGGCTTTCGTTGATGTTGACAAGTTGATCTGAGAATTCCTTTGACTTCAACCAAAACACTTTTTTGGTTCTACTAATGGATCAGAGGCAAAATCTTGGTTGATTAGTCTTGAAAAATGTTTTGCACTCAAAACCTATGGGAGTAATCTTAAGGCTAGACTGGCAATACATCTACTCAAAGATAATGTGAATACCTGGTGGCAATAGGAGGAGAGGAAAAGGCATTTGACTCCGAAGAATATTACTTGGGAAGTTTTCTTGGATATATTCAAGAAGAGATATTTTTGATCATTTTCGGTAGTGGAAAATAGATGAATTTCATGATCTTCAACAGAGGGGACTTACCGTAGCTCAGTATGAGAATAAATTCTTTGAGTTATCATAGTATGTTGACCACATTCAGGATGAAAAGCTGATGGTAAATCATTTCATCAGAGGGATTAATCATAGCATCATAGGACCGGTATGGTTATCTAAGCCTACTACTGTGAGACAAGTAGTGGAGAAAGCACTTATTACAGAGGAGATCCAGCTGAAGCATCATGATCATCATCGGTATCCGCCTCAACATCAAAACTGCAATCAATTATGCTATTTTGCAATTCCTAGAGGTGGGAGTAGGGCAAACTCTTTTCCTTCTAGATCGACACCACAAGAGTCATAACAGAGTCAAAAAGCAAAGTCAGCTCAGGGAGGTTCGATCAGGTCTTGGCAAGTTCCATCACAGAGAGGAGATCAAAGAACTCAGACATAGTTTGTTGAATCAGCTCGCCCTCAATAGAGTTCTTGTGGTAGTCAGGCTAGCTCCAGTAGATTAGTTTTTTTAGTTTCTCGCACCACCTAAGGGTCCCTATTATAACTACAAAGGTAGAGGACACATTGCTTGAGAATGTTTTCAGAACAATACAGCTTCAGGGATTCAGCAGGCGACAACATCGGAACCTACAATGGGACATGTGGGTAGATCTCATCAAGTTTTTGCAGCTATTAATAATTGGCAAGCAAATCATCAGTCATCAATCATAGAGGTCCTTGGAAAAATTGGTAAGGTTGATGTCTCTGTACTTTTTGATTCTGGAGCTATAGATTCTTTTATTTCCCCATTAATAGTGAAGAAGTGTGGGCTGGTGGCTACTACGCAAGATGTTAATTAGGATGTTGAGTTAGCTTCTGGTGCTAGGATGTCTATCAATTCTTTGGTTAGGGATTGCCAACTAGAGCTTAGCTCATTTTCTACTAAAGCAGATTTTAGGGTGATACCATTGGGATCATATGATATTATTTTGGGGATGGATTGGATGAATGCTCATGAGGCCAAATTAGATTGTCGTCACAAGTCTATAGAGTGTTTAGATGATATTGGTGGAAGGGTGGTAGTCTCACGAATTAAGAGACTTGTGTCTCTTAGGATGATTTCAGCTATGCAACTTAAGCGATGTATGAGAAAAGGATGCCAATTCTTTGCCATTTCCATTAGTGGCAGGTAAGAGGACAAGCTAGATACTTCTTTAGATGATCATCCTATTCTTCAAGAATTTGCCGATGTTTTTCCTTCTCAAATTTCTGGGATGTTGCCACGTAGAGAGATTGATTTTCATATTGAATTGGTTCTAGGAGCACAACTTATTTTTAAGGCCCCTTATAGAATGACAACACAAGAACTTCAAAAGCTTAAGCTACAGTTGGAGGAACTTTTAGAGAAAGGTCATATTCATCCCAGTGTATCTCCTTGGGGTGCACCTGTGATTTTCGTGAAGAAGAAAGATGGGACTCTTCGACTTTGTATAAATTATAGAAAGTTAAATAAGCTCACCATAAAGAATTGTTACCCTCTACCAAGGATAGATGATCTATTTGACCAAATTCAAGGAGTAAAGATTTTCTCAAAAATTGATCTCAAGTCCGGGTATCATCAGTTAAGGATTGCTGAAGCCGACATCCATAAGACAATGTTCCGCACACGGTATGGTCATTATGAGTTTACTATCGTCCCTTTTGGCTTGACTAATGCCCCAATAGTTTTTATGTGTTTGATGAATGGTGTCTTTCACACTTTTCTGGATTGATTTGTGGTAATCTTTCTTAATGACATTCCAATCTATTCTCGCACCATGGAGGAGCACAAGGAGCATTTGCGGCAGGTGTTGCAATGTCTAAGAGAGAATCAATTATATGCAAACATCTCTAAGTGTGAATTCCTCCAGATAGAAATCGTTCTTGATGAATGGTGTCTTCTGCACTTTTTTGGATCAATTTGTGGTAATCTTTCTTGATGACATTTCGATTTATTCTCACACCGTGGAGGACCACAAGGAGCATTTGCGGTAGGTGTTGCAATGTCTAAGAGAGAATCAATTATATGCAAACATCTCTAAGTGTGAATTCTTCCAGAAAGAAATCTAGTATCTAGGTCATATTATATCAGGGGACGGAATATTTGTGGATACCTCTAAGATGTAGGCAACAGTTTGATGAATGGTGTCTTCCGCACTTTTCTAGATCAATTTGTGGTAATCTTTATTGATGACATTCTGATCTATTCTCGCACCATGGAGGAGCACAAGGTGCATTTGCAGCAGGTGTTGCAATGTCTAAGAGAGAATAAATTATATGTAAACATCTCTAAGTGTGAATTCTTCCAGACAAAAATCTAGTATCTAGGGCATATTATATCAGGGGATGGAATATTTGTGGATCTGTCTAAGATTCAGGCTGTTTTGGAATGGCTTGCTTCCACTAATGTGGCTGAGGTAAGGAGTTTCATGGGACTAGCTGGTTACTACAGAAGGTTTGTGAAAGGCTTCTCCAAGATTGCTCATCTGATTACTTCTCTCCAGAGGCAAGGCAAAAGATTTGTTTGGTCTAAATAGTGTGAAAGAGCTTTTTAGATTCTAAAAGAGAAACTCACCAGTGCACCTATTTTAGCTATTCCAGATCCTACCGGTAATTTTGTTGTTTACACTGATGCATTGATCGAGTGTATTAGAGCTATTCTTATGCAAGAGGGTTACGTGACAGCCTTCAAGTCTCGCAAGTTGAGGAATCATGAGCTTAACTACCTGACACATGATTTGGAGTTAGCTACAGTGGTTCATGCTTTGACCAAATGGTGACATTTTCTTCTCAGGCATAGATTCAAGTTGCATTCTGATCATAGGAGCTTACAATACATCTTCTCTCAGCCTAATTTGAATGCTCGACAATGCAGATGGATGGAATTCTTGCGTGAGTATGATTCTGAGATTCATTACATTAAGGGGAAGTTAAATGTTGTAGCTGATGCCCTTAGTAGGTGAAGACATGAGTTGCTAGCTTTGACAGTTAAGATAGATCTTAGAGGACATATTCTTGAGTTGTTGCCTTAGGATGCATTATACCGTGAGATTATTCAATTCCAGGGTCCTTTAAAGGACAAGTTTGAGGGATGTTCAATTGATGTTGATGGGTTGCTTCGTCATCATGGGCATATCTATGTTCCTCCTTATGGTGACCTTAGAGGATTGATTTTAGCTGAGGCTCACAGAGCACCTTATGCGGCTCATCCTGGTGTTAAGAAAATGTATGCGGATCTTCGGAAGCTGTACTTTTGGGCAGGGATGCATCAGGATATTGCAAAGTTTGTCACTCGTTGTCTCGAGTGCCAAAGACTAAAAGTAGAACATCAACATCTAGCTAGTTTATTGTACCCTCATGCTATTCCTGAGTGGAAATGGGATGTGATATCTATGGATTTAATTATGGGTTTACTTTTGACTGCACGTCGCCATGATGTGATTATGGTGACGGTGGACAAATTAACCAAGGTGGTGCACTTTTCTCTAATGTGTTCTTATAATGTCGCTTCAGTAGCCAAAGTTTTTCTGCATGATATAGTTCAACTTCACAGAGTTCTGAGGAGGTTTATCTCTGATAGAGATCCAGTCTTCACTTCATCCTTTTGGACTGCTCTTTAGCAAGCTTTAGGTACTCAACTCAATTTCAGCACCACTTATCAATCAAAGATAGATAGTCAGACTAAGAGAGTGAACCAGGTTTTGGAGGATATGCTCAGGATGTATGTTATGGATCAGCAGTCTCATTGGGAGGACTATTTGTATCTAGTAGAATTACAATAATGGACATCACAGTTTGCTTGGGATGGAACCTTTGAGGCTCTCTATGATATACCTCGTAGAACTCCTTTAAGTTCGGACTGGCTAGAGGATCGAGTTGCTATTAGACCTAAGCTTATTTGGGATATGGAGCAGCAGATGATTTGGATTCATGAGCGGTTGCAAATAGCTCATGATCGACAAAAGCAGTATGCTGACACCAGAAGTTGATCAAGAGTTCCAAGTTGGGGAGAGAGTTTTCTTACATGTGTGACTTCATAAGAGTTCTATCCATTATGGAAAAGGCTCTAAGTTGTCACCTGTAACGCCCTCGCGAAGGAACCCCAGAGGACAACAGTAAACTAGGTCAAATTAATGGAATAATTTTTTTTCCTTTTTTTAAAGAAAATAACAATAGAATGCATAACATAACATACTAATCTAAACCTAGGTCCTCTGAGGTTCCTCGATTGCATTAATCACAAATCAAGATTACAAGAAACAAAGTTTACGTAAAGAGATACAAACGAAGATACATCCCAATTTACAAATACATGATAAGAGATCTTTTCAAATAGGAACAAGACATCTCTCATGCATTTACAAACAATTATAATAAGAACCATAAGGTTGTCCTTAGCATAGTGGAAAAACATATTCTTTGCTCTAGTAATTTGCTCAGTTAATAGACCTGTATCTGTGCATCTAAAAGTGAACATTAGTTCCATAAAGATTATCAATAAACATAAAAGAGAACTATATAAACTAGTCTAAGGCCCTAAGGGGCCGACCTAATGTCTTGGGGCTCATGATGGCCTTGCCTACGTACGCATAGCACAGAGACTTCGTAGTTCAAAACAACTAATTTTTTAACCATAAAGCCGACTTGGATAAAATATCTCAAAATGGATCATATATTAATTTCTAGAGTATCATTCAAGATCTAGAAAGCACAATAACTTCATTCACTGAGGCATTCGCGATCGAATGAAAGATAATCATCATTTCAAGGAAACATTAATCAAACTTAATTCCATTATTCACCAAGTATTGTTTTGTTATTCCATCAAGGTGAAACCACTTCCCATTAGTCAATAAATCTCTAACCAGAACAATAATGAATTTTATCTTTTTACTACCTAGAACCATTTCCTTGCACCACATTAATTTCAATATTCATATCAATAAATATTTAATATCATAATATTGAAAAGGAGGCCACGATTCGTAAAACAACTGAGTGTAGAAAGTAAAAACATCTTATTTTAAATATCTACTAGAGAATTGAAATTGATAATATAATCCTTACTAAGTCACTTACTTAAGGTGGAAGGCTAAGATAAAGATCTATATCATGCAACCTCTTTCCTTTCTGCACCATATCCCACATGATTAAGCTAGTTACATATACTTAGATCTACTGTGCTATGGACATACACACAAGCAGATCAAATGGTGCAGGAGCACCCTTAGGACCTGATGCCTATATGAGGCAAAGTTTGAGTTTTTATCTTATTTTGTGTTGTTCAATGTTAATAAGATCATTTTAGGCCAATATAAGTCATTTGGAGTCATTGATGAAGGTTTGGTGTCATTTAGTTGAAAAAATGAAAAACATTGTCAAAAGTTGTCAAGTGTTGTCATAACAACTTTTCTTGTCAAATGACAACTTTTTAAAAGTTTGTTAAATTTTGTTAAATGGTAGTTGTAGGTTGGCTGGGGGGGCATAACTTGATTATAAAAGTATAAATATGAGCCTCCAAGTCGAATGGAGAGTTGGTGGTTGGATTTTGGAAGTTGAAGCAATAAAAATACCTTATTTTCTGTAGTTTCTAAACATTTTCTGTTGTTATCTAACATGGTACAGATCTGTACAACCCAATACTAGTCTGAGACTGATTGGGGATGAAGTACAGTGAATCTACTTTCCATTTCTTTTTGTTTCATCTAATTTCATGGAAATTTGAATAAGTTATGGCATTTTTATTGAGGGTAGGTCTATAAAGTTTAATTTTCTAAAATGCATTCTAAAAACATGCATGGTACGACCTAGTACGACCTCATATTAGGGAATGTAATAGATGGATGGAAATATATTTATTTCTAATTTACAATATGTTTGGTTTCATATGATTTCATTAGGTTTTGAGTGAGTTATGACATTTTTACTAACAGCAGGTCTGAACTCTACCTAGGGTTCCCAGTTTGGAACAACCTTGTTTTGCCCTATTCCATACAAAACAACCCTAGCCCATTTTGACATATGTTTAGTAAGGGCCAAAAGGGTATCTCAAACAAGTATTAGATTTTGAATATTATGTATGCAATGAAAGTTATGTTCAAAAAGGTCTAAATTGTTGCAACCATATTTTAGGCTTTAAGAGCAAGTTGTCAAAAATGAACAAGAATGCATATTTGCATCATTTGTATTGAAACCCTATTTGGAATGTGTCAAGTTAGTCTTGTTTGAGTCCTTTCTCTACATCATCAAAGTATTATAATTGAACTGCATAAATTTAATTTGTAAATTACTTATTATCCCAAAGCATATAGAAAAGAATCTAATATAGAAAATGTAATATTAATGTCATTGGTAATCTTCTGAAAGAAGAGGACAATAAAAACAACAATATGGCCACAAGCTCTCCTCCCAACCATAGGATTGATGTTCAATCCACCCCCTAGTTATAAGGGTCACATAGCTCTTCCCCAATTTACATGGCTTACATTTCCAAACACGACACAAATCAACCATTCATTCACATAACTCAAGCTTAACTTTAACACACAAAAATGGCTATTCATGTTCAACTCAACAAGATGGAACTCCTACCCACACAAACTCCAACACACACAACATCCTCACAAGGAAACCAATATTAACTCTTCACATAGATTTTAATCACAAATACCCATTTAAACAAGGATCAACAAAGATATACATAGACCAAAGAAAACTCCAATCATTCATTTTCATATCAACAAAACTCAAATCCAAAATGGTAGATCTTACCAAGAGAATTGGCAACCCAAATATTGTAGAAACCCTCACTTTCTCCAAGCCCTTTCCTCCATTCTTCCTCACCCATCATTTCCTTTTCTTTCCATCAAGAAATCTTCTCCTAAATGAGGAAAAACAAGAACAACGAAGAGCAAGTGAGAGAAGCCAAGGCAAAAGAGAAAAGCTCCCTCTCCTTTCAAAGAGAAGGAATATATATAAAAGGAAAAAGGTAACCAACTCCCCATAACTTCCCAACCACCCAACCAACTCCAATTTTCCCCACTTTTCATAAGTGGGTAATTAGAGTGGGTTTTAGACTTTATTTAAGGGGTTTTATGGAATAAAAGGACCCCTAACCCATATACGTACCACCTAGGAAACTTTTTGTACAATTAAAACCACATAAAGATTTCATAAAACATACAATAAGTAATCACATTTAAAAAGGTGACTCAAGGGTCTAATAAAACAACCTCCTACATTCACAACCCTTATAAACAAGGTTAAAACACATTCACAAGAATAACTTAAGGGAAGTAGTTATGTGAACCCTTCATCAACATTGGCCATTTGTTTTACCTATATACTCAACCAAAAGTGTCAGTACTTCTCATAATTAATAGTAATTGAAACAAATGGCATATGAAAAATAACCTTCCAAGAATAATAATCGAATAGAGGATTAAATCTACACAAGTATAATTTAAATCTCCCTACTTGCATAATATATTTTAGAGTCAACCATTGATTGATCATACTATTTAATATCAAAATATTACTACTTAACATGTAACAAATACTACTACAAGCAAATATTTAATATCAATCATTACCTTTATATTCACACTTACACCCATAATATAAAATCACCTAACATGATGCAATCTATTTGATATACATAATAATATTACCAACAACAAAACATCTCGATCATTGCATACTTACATAGATAAGGAATATAACTCATCTGGCTATCACACGAAATCACAACAATCACTAGTTAGTTAGTTAATAATCAAAGTATAAGCAACTTGATGTATAGGAACAATAATTACTAATGTATATTGTTCAATATAAAAATCATAAACTATAGGACATAAACCATCGATGATTAGTAGGATCAATAAGGCCACAAGGGAAGAGTCTTACATTCTCCCCCCTAGGATTAGGCTTCCTCCTGGAAGTCCCTAGAAATGAAGGTAAACACAAACACTTGTCAATAATATTTTATGCAAAAATTCCCAAGTATGGGAATAGAAAATTTTATCTTCCAAGGCATTCTAAAGTACTAGGCAACTTACATTTTAACTGTCTACTCAAAATATCATCCATCCATGTTGCACAACAATATTGTAGTTGTCAATTTCAAACATCAACTGCTTAACATCATTAGCACATACATTTAAATATCTCTTTTATTTTACCTTCATCTCTAAATTCCAAAGCCAACTACCCTCATATCCACGGTGAGAATGGAGGGGCACTACATCCTCCACTCCTAAAACTTGAATTAGTCCTGGAAGTCACAAACTAGGGTGGGAACATAACACATTAGTACTGCAAATTTTTGTTACCAACATCAAAGTTGATTCACTACATCAAAATAATATACAATAGTTTTGCCTATGAAGATAATTCATCTCACAAGAATATATACTTATATAGTCCATTTCAAACATGACCTATCCTTTTAGTTTTCAATGTCACAATAATAACACAATATTTCAAAGATGGTTCCATAGTACATAAACCACTCAAAATCCTTACATATTAGCATTAACACCCATCAATTTCTTTCAGAACAAAGAAAACATTGCACCCTATTAGTCCTAGCTAGCAGAATTTCTCATAACAGAAACATATAAAAATATTCAATTTCAAATACATTACCATTTCATTTTCTTTACCCTTAAATTATAATTCCTCTTCTAATACATTGTCAAGCAACCAATCTTTAGAATGCTACACTTCCATAAAACAAAACATAATTATACACACCAAGCACACATTCTTCCTTAAATATCCATCAAGACATTCCACTTTATTCATTTTACAACACTAAATCTCGTAACATATTCAACAAAGATCATGATTTTACACCTTTTTAGAAGTATGGAAACACAATTTATCATTTCATAAGTACTATATTCATGATTTAACATATATTCTCCACACACACACAATTTCACATGATCGAGAATCACATCACAAGGCTACATAAGGGTCCATCTGGACACCAGATGCATGATACATAATCTATGAGCCAAGATCCAAAATCCATCTCACATAATCCATACCCCACACTAACTGGCTTGTTGGTGTTAGGCCACACACGCAGGGTGAGACCATCCAAACAAGATCACAATGGCCTCTCTCTTCTGTATAAGGTGGTTAGCTTCCAAGAGATAGTCATTACACATAGGTGGGTAGTGGTCCTAGCTGTATAACAGCCTCACATACCTCCTTCCTCAAGGTTCCCTATGTCTGCTTCTTCATATACACTCACCAAGTCTGCCTCATACATTCTTGGAGAGGAATCACAATACAACACATGGCCAACATAAAAAATAATAAGGATAACTAGTTTAGCCACCAAAGTCATAAAGAAAGATCAAATAAAAATTTAATTTCAACAATAAAGCAAGAAATGCGTGCAATTTCAACACTAAATCAAATGTAACCACGAGGGCTACATGTAAATAAAATCACAGGGTGTGGCTAAACCATCGCAATCAAACATAAACAAAATGTCGGCTTTTATAGTCAATAGAAAATCATCAATACCATAAAGAAAATACACAATCTTCGAAATTGCACTGTACAACACTGTGTGACTAGATACTAGCCACCAAATGAGGAAGGAGAGAACAATGTCAAGCTATGGCAGTAGCCATAATGTGGTGCGGAGTGAGCACACCATCCACATGACTCAGAGTGTACTCTTTGGCTACACCTTGCATCGCATCCCCACGCACTCTTTGGCTATCCGCATGGAATGTGTACCTCAACCACATTCTGCATCGTGTCTTAGCGTGACATGGTCATACGCTAACTGAAGAAGGCACGTATTGGTCATATATCGCATGGCAGTGTGTCTATGGCTCCATGAAAGTAGGCATGTGTAGAACACACCCCGCATAGTGACACCTTGTGGAGAAGGCACACGCAGGTACTCACTATAGCTAGAGGTATACATGGCTAGGACATACCCATATGCTAACCGACCCAAACACCGTCAAAAGCAAATATGAGTATCCGTCTACAAGTGTACGAGGCACCATTATGCTCATCACACAAGTAGGCTATCATCTCATAGTGCACCTTCACATGTCTATGCATGTGGCATCATGTCCTTGAGCCCAACTCTCTACCATCAACAACATGACATCATCACCAGCTCTATGTCAGAACATTAGTGGGGTGTGGCATCATATCCATTGCATCATTTCAGAACACGTGCAGATATGGTATATATGATGCATATATGAGTATATCAATATGGGGCTCCTCGAGCTTCACCTCTCATACGGACGAGGTTGACTTGCTAATGCTAGCTCAATGCCCCTACAGGTGGCCAGGCAATGCCAGTTCAACGTCCCTATGGATGACCAAGCATATATTAACAAACCAATGTTGTTGTACTCAAAACTGTGGGGATTAGGCTAGCACATATGGATCAAGTACCTTGATCCATCATAAGGGGAAGTAGTGAGTACTTTCCTCAGGATCAGTTGAGCTAAGACTGCTCTGCGCCGCAATATGCGTACATTGCACACTCTGCCCAAGAAACTTTGTGGTTGCTACTACCCCTTCATAGACTGGGGGATTGGAGAACCAAAAGAAGAGAATCTACGAAACCAACTTTTGGCTACTCTCATATATATATAAATTTCAACCACACATGGGTTGGCCCTCAATCAGGTAACTAACATGCACACACATAATGGTATGGTTAATCCCACACCTAAAATACAACATATTCCCCATGGATGGGTACACATTATCACCATCCCATGGGCACACAAAGCAAGTACGGGGTATTCACAACACTCAACCAATGCACAGTTACTGGTTTCTCACATTTACAGGGGGATTACATTTACATACTCAATTCCATTACTTTTCAAAAGATCACATACCATAAGTACATTTATTTCCATAACCAATCATATCATTACCTATTATCCATAATCCCTTTATGGTATAACATTCTATAACATATGCATATGCAGACTAACTTTTCTTCCACACAATAAGAATTTTACATAAGTACCATGAATCCCTAAATGCATCCAAGAATCATTAATACTTCCACATCAACATTCATGCATCCAAAGTTACACAAGTTCCATATTCACAAAAGAACAATAATGATCCTCTACTTAACTCTTACTACTTGATGTAGGTCTTTCCTAAACACAAACAACTCTTACTTCATCACAAGTTATTCAAATTTTCACAGAACAAAAGGATTCACATATTTGTTCCCAAAACACAATCCCACATTCTCTCAAACTTTATCCCAAGCCAGTACAAGAAACACTAAATCTTTACACAGTGATTATGCTTACTCAAACATCCCTGTTCCATACCTAGGCTTAATTTCTTCACATGTTACCCCTTCATAACAATTCAACATGCAAGACATCCAATGCATAAATCCTTACTATTTATACGATAGTAAGAAAAGAAAAATACATTACATCATAAGTTTCAGCTACACATAGCAACCAGGATGTTCAAATAACAACACAATCATTATAATTTCTCAAAATAGAAACCTAATTCTATACACCAGCATCTCATTTATTCCACAAAGGTAGCCCTTCCAATAAAAATATATCACATCATGTAATGCAAAAATTAATCACATAATTTTTACTTCCAAATGCATAGATTAAATACCCAGCAACTACACTCCGTCTCATTTGTAATCTATCTTTTATGCATAACCAAAAGTAAGGAGTGCAATTTCAGGAGAACATAAGATCTGTCACTCAAGTAATTTCAGACATAATTCTTTGATTCACAGTCAAGGTTTAAGCATACAATTTTAAGGCCTAAATGATTTCTTATTATAATGTGGTTTAAGACTATTTCTATTTATTGACTATATGTGGGTTAAGAGAAAGAGGAAGCAAAATAATTTAATTCGATGCAAGTAACTTGCAAACACAACCTTTCCAAACAAAGCATCCATATAAAAGAAAATTAAGTCACACTTCCTAACCAAATCTTAACTACCCCCCACAGGCAAATTTTCCATTTCTAAACACAAGGTCAGGATTCCATTACATCACTCTACATGCATTAGAGCAATCACAAAAGATAGGCAATAATTCATTTATAAACTACCTACATACTTTTTTCTTAGTATATTCTAACAACCCTTTTACATGTAGTATATTCTTAATATTATGAAATACACTGAACAACATCTGGGTGTTTAGATTAAAACATGGTATCTAACACAAGGGTCCCTATGACCTTCTAGCCATACATCAGATATCTGAGAACACATGTATAGAGAAAGTTACTATAACTAGACATGGGTGATAATGTTAACCAAAGATCCCAGTGTTGCAACCATGGCTCTGATACCAGGTGTAACGCCACTGCCAAGGAACCCCAGAGGACAACACTAAACTAGGTCAAATTAATGGAATAAGTTTTTTTTCTATTTTTTTAAAGAAAATAACAATAGAATGCATAACATAACATAATAATCTAAACCTAGGTCCTCTAAGGTTCCTCGACTGCATTACCCACAAATCGAGATTACAAGAAATAAAGATTACGTAAAGAGATACAAACAGAGATACATCCCAATTTACAAATACATGATAAGAGATCTTTTCAAATAGGAACAAGACATTTATCATGCATTTACAAATAATTATAGTAAGAACCATAAGGTCGTCCTTAGCATAGTAGAAAAACATATTCTTTGCTCCAGTAGTCTGCTTAGTTAACAGACCTATATCTGTGCATCTAAAAGTGAACATTAGTTCCACAAATATTATCAATAAACATAAAAGAGAACTATATACTAGCCTAAGGCCCTAAGTTACCGACCTAATGTCTCGGGGCTCATGATGGCCTTGCCTACGTACGTGTAGTGCAGAGACTTTGTAGTTTGAAACAATTAATTTTTTAACCATAAAGTCGACTTAGATACAATATCTCAAAAAGGGATCATATATTAATTTCTAGAGTATCATTCAAGATCTAGAAAGCACAATAACTTCATTTATTGAGGCATTCACGATAGATTGAAAGATAATCATCATTTCAAGGAAACATTAATCAAACTTAATTCCATTATTCACCAAGTATTGTTTTGTTATTCCATCAAGGTGAAACCACTTCCCATTAATCAATAAATCTCTAACCAGAACAATAATGAATTTTATCTTTTTACTACCTAGAACCATTTCCTTGCACTATATTAATTTCAATATTCATATCAATAAATCTTTAATATCATAATATTGAAAAGGAGGCCACGATTCGTAAAACAACTAAGTGTAGAAAGTAAAAACATCTTATTTTAAATATCTACTAGAGGATTGAAATTGCTAATTTAATCCTTACTAAGTCACTTACTTGAGTTGGAAGGCTAAGATAAAGATCTATGTCATGCAACCTCTTTCCTTTCTGCACCATATCCCACATGATTAAGCTACTTACATATACCTAGATCCATTGTGCTTTGGACATACACACAAGCAGAGCAAATGGTGCAGGAGCACCCTTAGGACCTGATGCCTATATGAGGCAAAGTTTGAGTTCTTGTCTTATTTTGTGTTGTTTAATATTAATAAGATCATTTTAGGCCAATATAAGTCATTTGGAGTCATTGATGAAGGTTTGGTGTCATTTAATTGAAAAAATAAAACATTGTCAAGTGTTGTCATAACAACTTTTCTTGTCAAATGACAACTTTTTAAAAGTTTGTTAAAAGTTGTTAAATGGTAGTTGTAGGTTAGTTAGGGCGCATAAATTGATTGTACAAGCATAAATATGAGCCTCCAAGTTGAATGGAGGGTTGGTGGTTGGATTTTGGAAGTTGAAGCAATAAAAATACCCTATTTTCTGTAATTTCCAAACATTTTCTACTGTTATCTAGTATGGTATGGATCTATACAAGCCAATACTGGTCTAAGACTAATTGGGAATGAAAGTATAGTGAATCTACTTTCCATTTTTTTTTTTTTCATCTAATTTCATGGATATTTGAATAAGTTATGGCATTTTTATTGAGGGTAGGTCTGTAAAGTTCAATTTTCTGAAAATGTAGTCTAAAAACATATATGGTACGGTTTGGTATGACATTATATCAAGGAATGTAATATATAGATAAAAAAATATTTGTTTCTAGTTTACAATGCTTTATGTTGTATATGATGTCATTAGGTTTTGAGTGAGTTATGACATTTTCACTAACAACAGGTCTAAACTTTGCCTAGGGTTTCTAGTTTGGAACAACATTGTTTTGCCATATTCCATACAAAACAACCCTCACCCATTTTGACATATGTTTAGTAAGGGTCAAAAGAGTATCTCAAACAAGTCTTAGATTTTAAATATCAGGTCTGCAATGAAAGTTATGCTCAAAAAAGTCTAAATTGTTGCACCCATTTTTAGGCTTTAAGAGCAAGTTGCCAAGAATGAACAAGAATGCATACTTGCATCATTTGTATTGAAACCCTATTTGGAATGTGTCAAGTTAGTCTTGTTTGAGTCCTTTCTCTACATCATCAAAGTATTATAGTTGAACTACATCAATTTAATTTGCAAATGACATATTATCCCAAAGCATATAGAAAAGAACCTAATATAGAAAATGTAATATTAATGTCTTTAGTAATCTCCTGAAAGAAGAAGACAACAAAAACAACAATATGGCTACAAACTCTCCTCCCAACCATAGGATTGATGCGTAATCCACCCCCAAGCTCTAAGAGTCACATATCCCTAATTTACATGGCCTGCATTTCTAAACATGACACAAATCAACCATTCATTCACATAACTCAAGCTTAGCTTTAACACACAAAAATGGCTATTCATGCTCAACTCAACAAGATGGAACTCCTACCCACACAAACCCCAACACACACAACATCCTCAGAAGGAAACCAACATTAAATCTTCACATAGATTTCAATCACAAATACCCATTTAAACAAGGATCAATAAAGATATACATAGACTAACGAAAACTCCAATCATTCATTTTCATATCAACAAAACTCAAATCCAAAAGGGTAGATCTTACTAGGAGAATTGGCAACCCAAATATTGTAGACACCCTCACTTTCTCCAAGCCCTTTCCTCCATTCTTCCTCACCCATCATTTTCTTTTCTTTCCATCAAGAAATCTCCTCCCAAATGAGGAAAAACAAGAACAACGAAGAGCAAGTGAGAGAAGCCAAGGCAAAAGAGAAAAGACCCCTCTCCTTACAAAGAGAAGGAATATATATAGAAGGAAAAAGGTAACCAACTCCCCATAACTTCCCAATCACCCAACCAACTCCAATTTTTGCCAATTTTCATAAGTGGGTAATTAGAGTGGGTTTTAGACTTTATTTAAGGGGTTTTATGGAATAAAAGGACCCCTAACCCATAGACCTACCACGTAGGAAACTTTTTATACAATTAAAACCACATAAAGACTTCATAAAACATATAATAAGTAATCACATTTAAAAAGGTGACTCAAGGGTTTAATAAAACAACCTCCCACACATTCACAACCCTTATAAACAAGGTTAAAACACATTCACAAGAATAACTTAAGGGAAGTAGCTATGTGAACCCTTCATCAACATTGGCCATTTTTTTTTACCTATATACTCAACCAAAAGTGTCAGTACTTCTCATAATTAATAGTAATTGAAACAAATGGTATATGAAAAATAACCTTCCAAGAATAATAATCGGATAGAGGATTAAATCTACACAAGTATAATTTAACTCTTCCTACTTGCATAATATCTTTTAGAGTTAACCATTGATTGATCATACTATTTAATATCAAAATATCACCACTTAACATGTAACAAATACTATTACAAGCAAATATTTAATATCAATCATTACCTTTATATTCACACTTACTCACACACATAATATAAATTCACCTAACATGATGCAATTTATTTGATATACATAATAATATTACTAACAACGAAACATCTCGATCATTGCATACTTACGTAGATAAGGAATATAACTCATCTAGCTATCACACGAAATCACAACAATCACTAGTTAGTTAGTTAATAATCAAAGTATAAGCAACTTGATGTATAGGAACAATAATCACTAATGTATATTGTTCAACATAAAAGATCATAAAATATAGGACATAAACCATCGATGACTAGCAGGATCAATAAGGCCACAAGGGGTGGGGTATTACACTCCCCCCCAGGATTAGGTTTCCTCCTGGAAGTCCCTAGAAATGAAGGTAAACACAAACACTTGTTAGTAATATTTTATGCAAAAATTCTCAAGTATGAGAATAGAAAATTTAATCTTCCAAGGCATTCTAAAGTACTAGGCAACTTACATTTTAACTGTCTACTCAAAATATCATCCGTCCATGTTGCACAACAATATTACAGCTGTCAATTTCAAACATCAACTACTTAACATCATTAGCACATACCTTTAAATATTCCTTTTATTTTACCTTCATATCCAAGTTCTAAAGCCAACTACCTGCACATCGACAGTGAGAATGGAGGGGCACCACATCACCCAAATTTTGTTTGCCCTTTTGAGATCCTAGAGAGGATAGGCCCAGTTGCATATCGCTTAGCCTTGCCACCCAGCTTGTCTCGTATCCACAATGTTTTTCATGTAACTCTGCTTAAGAAATATGTACGAGATTCTTCTCATATATTGGAGTGGGATTTATAGGTGGCACACGATGGACAACTAACATTGGAACCAGTTCGTATCTTGGATCAATGAATGCTGGCCCTGCGAGGACGACAGCTGGATCAGGTCAGGGTCCAGTGGGACCCCTATGATGAGTCTTCTGCTACATGGGAGGATACAGTCAAGATGAAATCTTTATTTCCTTATCTTTTTGATAGCTTCTAGGAGGAAGCCTGATTCTAGAGGGGGAGAATGTGAGGCATAGCTAGTATTATCTTAGAAATTTTAACTTGATTTTATATTTTATCTTTCTTAGTTTTCCTGTTGTGAATACTTCTTGGATGGTAAAAAGAAGAGGATTTTGGGGTGGAATTGAAGGCTTGATCATGGATTGTTGGCTGGAAATAGGTTATGCAACTTTCTGGTGTAATTAGTGGGGCTGATCCTAACTTGGACAGCCAAGGAATGATTGATTCCTTATGATATCTATGTGTTTTGTTGATTTTCTGAGAATGATGAGTCAAGGGAATGTGGAAATTGTTGTCAAAATCTATTTTTGTGTGATGTTTTTCTTGAATGTCAATGGGGGTTTGGGTGTGCAAAAGGGAACTGCCCTCCATGTCAGATGAGAGCTTCCCTCGTGTGGGATTAAGAAGGGTGTGGAGCCTCTCTTTGGGTTTTGTGCTGTATGTAAAGAAATTGGGAGTTGATTTGTGTTGGGAGAAGTGGAGAATGGGAGAATGTGTTGGTGGGAGAATGTGAAGGGAGAATGATTGTTGAGAGGATGTTTGGGTGATTGGTGATGAAGGGAGATGAATGGGAGTATAATTGTGAAGTTATTTGAAGAAGAGGGAGTTAAATGGTTCCCCAAGAGGGAAGGGAATCCCCCTTCTTCCCCTTTACTAGAATTATATGTGCAGATTCCATGTGTTTAAGTCCATTGTGAATAGTTTATTTTCTGATTTCTGTGTTATTTTTATTTGTTTAAGCAATGGGTTTTGTATCCTGCTCAGGGGTGGACTGGAATAATTAGTTCTACGGATGGGTGGAGAACAGGACTAGGTTGCTCTATTTTTTTGCATGCAGGTTTATGGATATTGTTGAAGAAAGATGAATGTGTATGAGTTCTTAGTGTAATAATTTTTTAGATCATTGATCTATTATGAATGTAGATTATCTAAAGTTATAGTTTGTAAGGATTCTCAAGGAAATTCAGTAATCATATATAAAACTCAAGTAATTGATCTCTCCAATTTGTATTCAATGCAATATTTTGTTTATGGCTATACAGTTCAATTTACACTGTGATATCATATTTGATATAATTCTAGTTTGAAATTCAATTTGTATTCAATGCAATATTTTGTTTATGGCTATATAGTTCAATTTACACTGTGATATCATATTTGATATAATTCTAGTTTGAAATTCTTTGATTATCAAATTCTGGTAGAGAGAGAAATTATTTTCTGTTGTAGTGAATTCTCTCCGTTACACATCAAAGGAAAATATAGTTATCATCGAATTATTGTATAAAAAATTATTAATGAACCTCTATTCCTTAGAGTTTATATGAATAACGTTTGGTAACCGTGGCTACCACAACTACCCATAGCATAGATGTGGGCACCGTGGGAGCCATGGCTACCCACAACATAGTTGCGGGCACTGTGGGAGCCACATCTCCCACAAGTAGGAACATGACCGGTTGTGGGTGGCTTAAAGCCACTACAGACCGATGCCCCTTCTCTGTTTATTGAAATGTGTAGATCATAATTCCTTTAATGTATGCGTTATGTAATATATCAGTTATGCTTCTTTATTTCTAATGTAGTTTCTTAATGTTGAACTCTTTGATAATATATATATAAACATTGTTTCTAATAAGTTTATACAATTGTATGCTCAGTTTGATAACGCCTCAGATAGATAAAATCATTGTAGAAGTAGTTTTCAAGCAAGTTCTAAGTTTTTACTGGAAACATACAAATTGTAATATGAAAATACTCTGGATTATGTCGTAGAAATGATAATGTTTTCCAAGTTAAATGTTAAATGAAAGTATTTAAAGATATATTCATTTATTTGATGATTAGATATAATCGTTGTTTATGTATTATTTCTTCGTTACAACGAGTAATAGTTTATTATAATAGCAATAATGAGTTGTAGTTAAATGTGAATAGATTCAGTCTGATATTTATAACGTACAATTTTGTTTGGAAGCTGTATATTATATAATATTGACAAATAATTTCATTATCCTATTAGTATCTTTGTTAAATCGTATGATGAAGAATCTTATAATGTTTGCAAATTTTTAGAATTTGTGATCAGTTGAGACTATGTGTTTATCCAAGTGAATGTAATTTACTATGTTTTAAGTTTTATTGAGATATATGTAACAAAATACTCTTTCAGATGTTTATTTTCTTTATGAAGTTTTGATAGGAGAATAATAAATTAATGGTTAACTAATTACATAACTTTTGTTCAGATCTATCGGGAAAGTTTTCAACAATAATATATAATAATAGCAACAAATTCTCTTTGATTATAGAGTAAGTTGATAGTCTCTCATATCGTATTAATTATTACTTTACATTAATTTATGTAACTATTCTCGTATCTGAATCACATGTTTCTCCATCTCTTGAACTAAATTGGGTCCCACTGCAACTCTGTCCTCTTGATGATCCCAACTCAAGGGTGTCTTGCAAGGCCTACCATATAAAGCCTCATACAGAACCATGCCTAAGGAGCTATGATGACCATTATTGTAATCAAACTCTACTAGGTACAAATAGTCTTCCCACTTAGTCTGCTGGTCCATAACATACATTCTCAACATGTCCTCTAATACTTGATTCACCCTCTCTGGTTTGCATCTATTTCAAGGTGATATGATGTACTAAAATTTATCTAAGTACCTAGGCCTATTGTAGAGCAGTCCAAAAAGACGCTGTAAAAACTGGATCCCTATCTGAAATAATCTTACGAGGGATACCATGGAGTCTAACAATATCATTCAGAAAAACCCTCGCTATTGAAGTTGCGTTATAAGAAAATCTCATGGGTGAAAAATGAGTTACTTTTGTTAACTTGTCCATGATGACCATTATGGCATCATGCCTCTGAGCTGACAATGGGAGACCTACAATAAAATCCATTGAAATGACAACCTACTTCCATTTCGGAATAGCGTGAGGATACAACATTCCTGCTGGATACTGATGTTTAGCCACACTCTCTGACATTTGAGGCATCTTGATACAAAATTAGCTATGTCCTTTTGCATACTAGCCCAAAAGTACAATTTTTGAAGGTCCGTATGCATCTTCTTGACCCCTAGGTGAGATGCATAAGGGGCTCTGTGGGCCTCTACTAAAACAAAAGATCTAAGATCCCCCAAAGGAGGAATATAAATATGTCCACATTGCCTAAGTAAACCATCTGAATCTAGAGAATAACCCTCAAACTTGTCCTTCAAGGAACCATGGAGTTGAAACTCTTGTACTACTTCACTGTACCAAGGATCTTGAGGCAAAAGTTCTAGAACACACCCTCGCAAATCTATCTGCAAAACTAAAGAGGATAATCCATGCTTTCTTCTACTCAAAGCATCTACTACCACATTCTCTTTTCCCTTAATATATTGTACATCAAAATCGTACTCACAAAGGAATTCCATCCATCACCATTGATAGACATTAAGATTTGGCTGTGTTAAAAAATGTACTATAAACTATGATGATCTAAATGAATTTCAAAGCAATGCCCTAGGAGAAATTGTCACTATCTCACCAATGCATGAACAACAACAACTAGCTCCAAATCATGTGTCAAATAATTGAGCTCAGGTACTTTCAACTTACGGGACTCATAGGCAATCACACATCATTCCTACATAAGGATTGCACCTAAACCCTCAATCGAAGCATCAGTGCACACCACAAAATTAGTTGTAGGGTAAGGTATATCTAAAATAGGAGAACTAGTGAGTTTCTCCTTCAAGATTTGAAAAGTTCTCTCACATTGCTCTGTCCACACAAACTTTTTCCCTTGCTTCTAAAGTGATGTGATCAGGTGAGTAATCCTAGAGAAACCTTTGACAAACCTTTGGTAATAATCGGCCAGACTCATAAAGCTTCTAACCTCAGATGTACATTAGTCAAAACAGGCCATTCTAAGATAGCCTTAATCTTGGATGGATCCACTGCAATCCCATCCCCTAAAATAATGTGGCACAAGTATTGGATTTCTATTTGAAAGAAGTCACATTTGGATAAATTTGCATATAATTGATTTTCTCTCAAACATTGCAAAACCATCTGCAAATGTTTCTCATGCTCTTCCTTTGTATGAGAGTATATCAAAATATCATCAAGGAAGATGACCACAAACCAATCGAGGAAAGTGAAAAAAACTCCATTCATTATACTTATGAATACCGCTAGGGAATTAGTTAGCCCAAAGGGAACTACAGTAAACTCATAGTGGCCATAGCGAGTGCGAAAAGTTGTTTTGTGAATATCTGCTTCTGCAATCCTCAACTGATGGTATCTTGATCTGAGATCAAATTTTTAGAATACCTTTGCTACCTAACTTTGGTCAAATAAGTCATCAATTATAGGCAGAGGGTAACGATTCTTCACGCTGAGTTTATTCAACTGCCTGTAATCTATACAAAGATGAAGTGAACCATCCTTCTTCTTGATGAAGATAACAGGTGCACCCCAAGGAGAAACACTAGGGCGTATGTGGCCCTTCTCCAAAAGTTCCTATAACTGAATCTTAAGCTCCTGAAGTTCATGAGTGGTCATTTGGTAAGGAGCCCTAGAAATAGGTTCCGCCCTTGGCACTAAATCTATATGGAAATCAATCTCTCGGCAAAGTGGCATCCTAGAAAGCTATGAAGGAAACACATTAGTGAATTACTAGAGAATAGGATGATCATCTAAGGATGTCTTGGGTCCTTCTTCTGATCTATCACTAATGGAAATAACAAAGAGTTGGCAACCCTTACGCATGCTATACTTAAGCTGTTGCGGAAATCATTCTTAGTGACACTGGTCTCTGAACTCCTAAAACTTTCACTGGATTACCCACACTGTCAAGGCACTCAATTATTTTGTTTTAGCAAACTAACTTAGCCTCATGGGCATTCAACCAATCCATGCCTAAAACTATGACATAGGATCCTAAGGGAAGATCTCAAAGGTCCACTGAAGTGGTGAAAACCCCAAGTTCTAGCCGATAATCCCTTACCAAAGAGTTAACTAACATATTAGCTCCTGTGACTAATTCTACATCCCAATCAATTTCCTGCCTAGATGCCACCAACCTGCATTGCTTCACTATAGACGAGGATATGAACGAATCCGTAGCCTCAGAATCAAAAAGTATAGACACTAAAACATCACCAATTTTACCTGGAGTCTCTATGACTATAGCCTGATGATATGCCTGATGGTTATCAATAGCCATCAAAACCCTGTGGGTCTTTCCCACATCCCTAACTATAGGCTCTAAATATGTTGGTTGCTAACCTCCTGCTACTGAAAAATTTTGAGGGCATTCTCGAACAATAAGTCCAACACCCCCACAAGTATAACAAGGACCTCTAGGGGGTGTCTGAGTCTACTGCTGAATAGATGGTGTGCTAGAACTCACCTGGCTACCCCTAAAAGTTTGCTATGAACAAGCGGGCCCCACATTCTATGTATGTGGTCTCTGATCTCTACATTGAGATTGTGCCTGCCAAGCCCTAGAAGGTGCCCCCTAAACAGTCCTAGGTCTCTGACCCTGCTGTTGTTGCTGTGGAGCTGGTCTAAGTGGGAGTGCATTTGTCCTAAATCCACCTCTCTGAGGTAAGGGTGGTCTAGAGAAATTTTGGTTCTGCTAGGGTTGATCACGGTTCCTAAAATGTTAACGGGTCTCCTATTTTTTAGGGTGTATTTCCTTTGCAATTAAGGCCTTTTCTACTACATCCTGTAAAGTCCAATGCTCTACTAATTGTACTAGTCCATCTATCCCATGATTTAGTCCCCTAATGAATCAATTGACCATCAAGTTTTCCTCTTGTATATAGTCCACGTACTACAACAATTCCAGAAACTTATTTTCGGTACTGTGCTACCATGAGTCCCCTCTATTGAAGGTCATAGAACTCATCAATCTTTCTCTGTCTAAAGTGTTCTGAAATATACCTTTTTTCTGAACTGTTCAAAGAAAGTTTCCCAAGTCAATGTGTCTACTACAATATGGCTTTTTCTCTCCTCCTAATGCCACCAAGTGGTTGCAGCTCCTCTGAGTAAATGAATAGCTAACCTTGCCTTGAGATTGCTTTTGTATGGTTTGAGTTTGAAGCAACCCTCAAGGTTCAGTTGTAACAAGCCAATTCTCATTACTCTAAATTAACCAACTTAATTATCATTTAGTAAAAGGTCATGATTAACATAATCATAGTTAAGCAAGGTAATAATCAATTTCATAATCAAGATCAATATGCATATCTTTTTTGGATATTTCAAAACTGAAATTTACAACAATTCCAAAGATAACATACTAGTGATTTCCTTTCACTATACATTTACAATGTTTAGCTCATAGCATCAATGATAAGTTTACACATAATAGTTGACTATCAAGCCATATAAAAGAATGTAGTGCATCTAGAATTTTGAGATCTGTCTTCATAAGTCTCGGCTTGTCTTATGCTTGGGAAGGAGAGCATCACCCAGTGCTTTTCCTCCAACCACAGACTGACGATCCCCTGCACAACTTTATTCTTGGAAGCGGCCCTACCCTTCACGAAGGGAATAGATATAAGGAATCATTAGGTTTTTCATCTAAGTATCTAGTGTTGTGTCTTTCATAATACTTCACAGTCATACAACTATAGATCCACTCTAACTATGTATGACACTACTAGAAGCATTATGCCATTTGGAGCACAGTGAACCGACTAATGCATGTAGAGATAGATGCATTACTTTGGCCAAATTTTTATATACATAAATGTTTCACAATGAACATAGTCGAATGTTCGCACACCTCGACTCGACTTAGAAGTTGTCTCATCCTACAATATTCATAATTTGACCTCTCTAGGTCATAGAAAAGATGGGTTCAATTTACCCTTAGTCCATCTTTCTTGGACTTTTGACTCTGATTCTAGGAGTGCATTCACTAATTATCTTATTGCCTAAGAAACAAGGAATCTGTGACTCCACGTCATTCTATTTACAAGTTTACATGTTCATGGCTTCAGTATTTATGACCATCCCCAATCTAAGTCTCTATGTTTACCCTGTTTCAAGGTTTTCATCAAATTCCCATTGACTTTAACACATACCATTATAGTCGATAATACTAATAAGTTGATAATATTAAAAAGACGTTTAGTCAAAAGAGTTCAAAAAGGATTCTTAATACTCTAGGCTTCATCCACAAAGCATTGCCAAAAAGAAATAAATAATATCCAAATACTTTTAAACAAATGAGTTATAATACTTGTTATCATTTTCTTTCTATAAGAAAATTAAATATCAGTCAAGGGTTTACTCCCTCGATAATCAGGGTTTGGCATACACTTAATGCAGCCTATGCAATGTTATCAAATTACCAACTGGTTATTCTCCATCAATATTAAAGATTCATCACTCTTTCTTACACAAAGGTTACACTGAAGGTAAAAAAATCTTCTATTATGAACAATCAAGTATCATAATTCACATTACACGTGCCTTGACAGTCTTAGTGCCTTTGGCACTGTCAACAGAAATATTTTTCAAGACAGACTTATCATTTTTTAGTGTAAGGCTCTTGGCCTACTCTAACAACATCTTCTTACTCATAAGACAATCATTGTCTTTTGATAGTACACCAGTCTAGAGACATAATAGTCTCAAATAAAGGATAAAGAAGATATCAAAAGAATATACTAAATGTTTAAGATCCTCAGCCTTAATGGCTTTGAGGAGCTCATGCATGCTACAACAACACCTTTTTACATTCGACCTCAAGGCCTCGACTGGGTTGTTTAACTATAACAAATGCTTTCAAAAGAAACAAACATAGTGTTATCAAGCATATGGCCTCAAAGGCCTCATCATTATTTCAAACAGCACAAGGGTTATCATAAAATATAACACATTCGTTGATAATTTGATAAATAGATCACAACAGGGATGTCTATGTTTATATTGCATAGTTTGGAGCACACGACAGTGTCTCATATTCATACCTATGAATGAATGGTATTGCAGTCAAGTTATGACTTGCTAAAGATGATCTCTATCTCAATGATAGCAACTCTATCCTGTGAGCTCACAATCTCAAAGCCTGCTACTCCTGTAGCCTTTCCTTTTCCGCTATCCCCTAAAAATAGTGATGATAACAATAACCAAAAATAAAAGACTATGATTCTTTTTCCCTTGCATGCTTCTTACCGCACACCCCACAAAACTGCCACCTATCCATAAGAATGTGGGTAAAATAGTTGGCACCTACCTCCACCACCTCACGGGTTTCTAGACTCCATAAGGACCCTATCTCCCATTTGGGAGTAAGCTACATTGATTAAGCTTATGATAAACTTCACTGCAGTTTCCACTCTCTCCACTCATCATGGATAGTGGTATGGTTGGCTACAAAAGACATATAATTTTATTATTTGAAGGTGCTTGACCACTACAAATATAATAGATAATTAAATCACACATAGTATCTTTTACATCTAAATGATGTTATAAGATTATCAAAATAATCCAAGGTATCGTTAAATTGTAATATCATCATTAGGGTGGCATCATTAATATACGAATATGGGGTCGAGTCTCACTCCCCCTCTTTGCCATATTAGACCATAGATAAAATATTTAAACGATAATCACAAAATTTAATAAAGAAATAGATAAGTAAATAAAGAAAAACTCGACATCCAAACAAGGTTACTATCAACTATATGAACGTTCTGAGAACATTATCTAGTCAAATCGACATAGACGACATCGAGAGATCTTAAGTCATCTTGCTGACATTGGTCAAATTGAAATTGAATTAACAAGGAAAAGACTTATACTCACCTTATCTTGCTTGGGTTCACGAAAGATTAACTTCGATACTTAGACGGCAATCTAACCCTTTTCCCAACATCTATCTCCTTCTCCCAAGTGATACTCTCCTTCCATCCTTGGAGAAAGATTCTTTTCCTGATTACACTCACAACCATATAACCATGATTAGTGTATCATCATTTAATTCATAAAACATTATAATAAAATAATCTTATCAGCATGTAATCTCATGTCTAAACTAAACATCAATTGATATCCATATAATCAATTATTCTACTTGATATTTTCCACAAACATCAAATCATTAATCTATGATTAATTATCCTGTTTACCACATAAAAGTAGGATTAAGCTAAATCAAAAGTTGGGGATGTAACATCAGTAGCCAAGATTCTGTCTCCACACCCTCGGAAGTTCTAGAAAAGTTCAGGGGTTGAAGACAGAGAAATTCTCTGATTTGTTTATCTATGTATGGTGGTCCTCAAAGTTATCTAACCAACTGAACCATGGAGGAACATGGTGCCCTGACTCACCTACCCCTTCCTCATTATGCTTTGCTCTATCATGGGGAGGACTCCTACTACACTCACGATGCACTGAAGCATGCTCCTCAGAATGGGGCTAAGACGGAACCCTAGGTGGTGTCTGAGATGGAGGTGGAAGCCTAGCCTAAATTACATCAACCAGTTGTTGTAATACTTGCCAAACCTGAGGACATTGATCTATAGGTTCTTCCTGATGAATGGACTTTGAGTGAGTAGGCTGAGAGTGAGAGTGAGTGCGTCTACGTCTGGGAGGCATCCTAATAAACACAGTCAATTTCTAAAGTTTAGTCGTATACAGTTTAATCCCCAGAGGACCCAATGTGTTGGAAACCCAGGGCTCTGATACCAAATGTCATGCCTACCTGTATGTTAACCATACAAGTGGACATAAAAGGCGGAAATAATTTTTTTTCTAAAGAATTTGAATTAAATTTAAAACTAAATTACAATTTTACTATAGTTTTACTTGAATGTCACATTCACTAACAAGGTTGTTGATGTTTCTCTCTTCCTGGCAAATACTTTAATGTACAAAAGTGTATAGTTAAGACCTAGATAGTTAAATAAATTCATTACATAATTTGATCTTCTAACTACTGGTTTGCTCAACTAACTTAGTCAATAATTTAAAACAACATCATCCCATTATTTTCACTACAATATTCCAATTACTACCTTAATTTATTTTAACAACTATAATGTCTTTTCCAAATGAAGCAAATATAAAAATAAGAACAATAGTCTAAACAATGGTATGACAACTTTTCCATACATAACATAGTTTAAAATTTTTTATTTGTTTAATGTTTAAGTCTTTAATACCAAATAAATACTTTTATTAATAGAATAAAATTAACAACTAAATATTGTTATTAATTATCAATTTATTTATTTATTTGATTTTTATTTTCATTTATTTTTAAAGGGATAATTCCTTATTTTATTTCCCATTTGAAATTAAAACAATACAGATATACATACCAGCTTTTTACCCATCTTTTATAGCATAAAGCAAAACCCTTCTATATTTTTCTATTCTTTTATTTTCATTTATCTGAAAATATCCCTTTTTTGGAAGTAAATCAAATTTCATTTATATGGTGTTATTATATTGTTTCCAGTATATTGTGTGTAGGAAGACTGATTTAAATGAAAACTAGAAGGCCATCTATAATACTAGTTGCAGGGACAACGACAATATATATATACACACACACACGTATAAGAAGGATAACAAGGTTCAACATTCATACATCTGAAGGCGAAATTAAGGTGACAGAGAGAAATTGATTTAATTACATGTAAGGTTATTGAAAGGTTTTAAGGAGTGCAGGTTTTACTTTACAAGGGCGCCACCCTTTAAGGAGGAACCACGACTTGTGAGGTCGACGACCTCCCTTGGGGAGCACCGTGGAAGCCCCAATGGCTCCCACAAGTTGTGGCCTGTGGGAAGCTGTGGGCTGCCCACGGCCTTCCCAAGGCTTGTAAATCAAAAACATAAATAAAACATTGCCAAAGTAAATTGCCTTGTATAAATTTTGCTTTACTTTGCTACCATTTCATTATAAAATACGGTCTGTAACTATTTCATACTTGGTCTGCATAATATAAGTGAATTCTTAGGTTTACAACAACAGTAAAGTATATTAAAATAACAATGATATATACATGAATAATTTCTTATAAAAATTATGCAAACCAGAAATTAATTTCATACACATATTTTGATGAAATGACAGATTTATTCTCAGATACATAACATATTGTGCATACTCAGATTTACCCAAATAATTATACAGATTTTTATAAACAATTAAAACCAGAGAGATGCAACCACATCTATTTCAACAACACATAATAGAATGATTTTACATAATGGCCACTTGGCAACAATTCATAATTTTCATATTAGATCCATATTTTAAATCCTCACAATATAGAGAGAACATAGAAAGCTCTTCATTTGAACAACATAGTAAATTTCTTTGACCTGCTGAGTCTTCATGTAGACTTTAAGTTTTTCCTGCAATATATCTACCAAATTGAGTGACCAAGCCCTTCTCTCCACCCTATCGCAAGGTTTGTAACACAAACCCACCCCTGAGCAAGAGACTTCTAAGAACCAAGAACTTTCATGCAAAACACAAAATACACATCAACACAATTTTTATTTTACACACAAGCAAACCCCATAGGCTACTCACAAACTTGGTATCCAATCTGGATCCCACAAAGGGGGAGAGAGGGGATAATACTCCCTCTTGGGGAATAAATATTCTCCATAAATATTTTAACATCACAAAACCCCAAAAACCTCATTTCACCAAAAACTACTTATACCTCCCAATACCAGAAAATCTCCACAAAATCCCAACAATATCAATCACCAAATCCACCATTTTACCATATAACACAAAAAATTTCCCCAAGAGAGACTCCACACCTCTCTCTACCCCAACACTTGGGAGGCTCTCACCCCTCAGGGGAGATCCGCTCCCTACACAACCCGATTTCCACAACAATCATGAAATACACATAAAACAAATCCAACATACAACAAATTTTACACACCTACAACATTTATACATAATACAAAAATTTTCAAAAAGATCCAAGGCCTACCTCAGCTCCCCAAGTTAGGGAGAGCCCAAAAAACTGGAATGCAAATCCCTTAAAACCAAAACCACCTGAGAGAATTTCTTCTTCGAATTTCCAAGCAAATCCTCCAAATTCTTTTCATAATTTTATTCTTCTTTTCTTCCACACACTTCTCACATAAATTCTTCCCCAAAAACAATGAAAATCCAAAGCCTCTCTAAAAAGACAACTTCCACCCATAAATAACAAAAAAACTTAAAAAAAAAGAAAAAAAGAAAGGAAACTTCTTTCTTTTTCCTTTCCCTCTAACCCCACATTTTAAAAAACAATAAATAAACTTCCCTTATCCTCATCGAAAAGATAAAACAATAAATTAATTAAAAAATAAGATTAAAACTCATATAATTATCGATTTAATTTTAATAAAATATAAATGGACCCAACTATAGACCAAGTATAAAACAAACAATTAATTAATTTACACAACAAATTAGTCTTCACCCCTTCCATGGGTTAGACTAGGCCAACAGGTTATCACAAAAAGGGGTTCTTGAAATTCTCTGAACTAATTGATCTTGGCCACCCACCTGCACACTCCATTTCTAAATATCAGTACATCAAGAAATATATAGCCGAAGCAACATAAATAATGCAAAATGAAGTAGCTTAGATATTCTAACTCATTCGTGATCTTACATAATTAAATAATTTATTTAATGACTATGATTCAGGCATCTAGCTCATCCAATGAATTCTTTTAACACATGAATAATAATCCTAATTCATAACAATTCGAGCCATCATTCAATTGTTGAACATAATACATTACACATCTAATCATGAGTTCAAATATAATGTCCATAGAGTTCAAATATAATATCTATAACATAATGTCCATAGAGTTCAAATATAATGTCTATAACATAATGTCCATAGCATAGTAGCATAAAAACTCACGCACATAAAGCATATAATTAAAATAACATAGTCAAATAGTCCTAAATGAAGTAACTAAAGAAACTGAAAAAGTTGGGCCTCACATGCATCCTCCTTGTCTTGTTTTGTTGTTCCATAATTAACTGACTCGGGAAGACATATCGTCTCTCATACCTCCAAATTAGATTCAATTTATGTTCAGTCCAACAAGATCGTGAAGGCTTGTGCATCAATGCTATGAAGTTCAAACATTATATGGACATAAGGATATATAGAGGTGTTAGATGACACCCATGGAGTTGTCATGCTATAGAAATAAGAGACCCCAAGTTGAAGCAATGTTGATGACTTGGAACATTTGATACAGTAGAGCGGGTTGCTTATGCTTATGATATGGCAACAATTTCCATAAGAGGCAACAAGGCAATAACAAATTTCCTCTATATCAATTCAAAGCCATCTAAGTTCCTCTCCAACCAACCTCTTGTGTTAGAAAGTATAATCTACAACAACTTCGGGGGCATGGTTATGAATAATTCCATGCAATCTTCAACGAATATAATGGAGAAGAATCATCATGTGCTTGCAAGTGCTTCCAACAACTTCCACATTCCAATCTCTTTTCCTACATATCCTACCACCACCAGTACTAGCATGGCCATTGTAATGCCTCCATGGGAATATGACATGGGTAATCATGAACCTAATTTTCAAATTTATCCTTCATCTACACTAGAATTGGACAATCCCAAAATGTGTAAATTGAAGTGTCGCTACTAATGAATTGATCATTCCATGCTCATTTCAATGTCACCAACTTTCCTCCAACTCTATTGTTTAGTCTTCTTTTCAAACAACCTACATTACCAATAGAATCCCTTCTAGAAATCCTATTACACCCTCTTTGCAAAACCAAGTTGGAAACCAACATCTTCTCTGTTTGTTGGAATAGTCTATGACTGCACCCTCATTTGAGATTTCTAACCCATTATCACCAAAACCATTCAATTCCAACACTGAAAATGCTAGTACTAAGAATTCCTATACAAATCTTGGATTGTTGGATCAAATAATGAACAATTTCCTTCCTCCATAAAATCCCACAAGCAACAAAAATAAAAGTACTATAGTTAATCACATTGACTATGATATTAGCCCTCCATATATGGCTAGTAGTACTATTCCCACATTTCACACTCATAATGTGACATCTAATCTTTGCATGAACTTGAATCAGGACCACCAACCACAATTGGAAAAATATGGCATGAACAATAGGCTCATCACTAATGAATTCCTAGCTACTCATCAATGTTGCAGTTCTACTGATGTTAGAATTCTTACTAAATGCATTCCATAAATACAAATTTCAAATTTTTTGTTCCAATGCATTCATGTATGCTATTCTCAATACAATACAAAAACAAATGAAAACACAAGGCAAGTGCTAGCCACTACGTGGGACTTGTTAGAGTATGTTATTTTTAAAATAAAAGAGTTATTTTGGAATTTGATTTAATTGGAGATGAAGCTTGGTTTTGTTAAGTTTTATTATCTGGATTAGTTTACATGTTTTTGAGTAGGAAATTATTTAGTTTTTCCATATATTATTGTGTCTTTTTGTTTTTCTTTCTTTTAAGTGGTTTTTTTAATAAATGGCTTCAAATTCCAACACTCCATCAGTTGATGCTAGAGTTGTTGGTTTAAAAGTGTAAGAGAATGTCCCTCCCTCAAAAGCATCCTTAGAAGTTCATATTGAAGGTGTTTCACAAGGTATGTCTTATGAAACCTCAATCAATGTGATATTTGCATATTTCAAAATTTCATAGCACCTACAAATGGCTAGAAAAATTTACTTTAATTAGTTATTTTGTTGGGAAGATCCCCTCTAAAAGCAATCCCTCGGAATGGGTTAACAAAGCTTGGGTCCCTCATCTTGAAGTTATCCAAAACCTCACTATGGGGTTTCTCCTTTTTAGGTTTGCAAAAGTAAGCCATGTTGAAGCTATTCTCAACATGGTCCTTGGTATGTGCATAGTTATTTGTTAGTTTTTACACCAGATACCTAAGACTTTGTTGTCTCATAGAAGTAAGCTCTTCACATCCCTATTTGGGTTGAATTTCCTAGTTTACCCTTGCCTTATTGTCATTTATTAGATCTAATTGTTGCCTCTTTAGGCCATGCCATTTATGTTGCACCTGACAAGTTCTTTTATGCTCATCTACAAAAGTGAATTTACATTGAGATAGATCTTTCTAACGATCTAAAGGAGCCAATTGACATTCAAATTGGGCAAATGTACCATAGTCAAAGAGTCATTTATCTCAACCACCTAACACCTACTATAGGGATCAATCCTTTAAGCACAAGATCAAGGATTATCCCTGTAATGACCCAAATTTGATATTTGGACAACTTGACAAATTAGTCGATAATAATGCACAAATTCCAACACTTTTTGATCACTAAGATCCTAGAATGGGTAGGGTGAGAGCATACGATGACTAGAATTAGAATCATGGGAGCATGCGAGTAGCAAGCCAAAACTACTAATGCAACATGCAAATAGCAAACATGAATGATTATGTGGGTCTTGGTGGTAATGCCTCCTGGCTCCATTATAATTTCAATCCAATATCAAAGAGTTCTAGTGGCTATGTCTTCCAAATCATAAATTAGTACTAGTTTTGGTAGAGAACCACACACTTTACATATTTCACTAATGTCTTCAATATGATCAACAAATAAGGATTTACTCTATCAAACTATTGTTGTTCTGAAGTATGAAATGATACTTCTTACTATGGCAATGACTCCTAATATCACAGAGTCAGAATGCTATTATAGTTGTATATTACTTACAAGAAAGACTTTCAGATGGATCAACACCTAGAGATGATTGTACAATACTTAAAAATGATGGTCCAACACCCAGAAATGATTGTACAACACTAAAAAATGATTGTACAATATTTATAAATGATGGAACAACACCTAAAATGATTGTACAACACTCATAAATAATTACTAGCTTAATATCACAATAATACCATGTAATATGCAGTTGACCCTTATTGGCGAACAACAAATTAATTGTAACTATTTGAACAACAATATATGACTATGATGATTTCTTATAACTGAAATCCACATGTACAACACCCAATAATGTGTATACCAGGCAAATTTGAATTATACAACAAATATCACCAATGCTTACTTATATTAATAAATCCAATAACCCACAAGTATATGCTTGCATACATAAGTCTCCCAAAAAGATGACTATAATCTAATAAAGCTAATAAAACCCAAAAGCTACAATTCATATTTCTAAAGATAAGGTAGCTTCCATTTTGGACATGACTCAACAATTTGATCTGTATAGAATCCTTGAAGACTTTACCTACTATAATAAATCTTCAAACATTAGTCTACAACATTATTTAATATGAAAGACTAAAAGATACATGTGTCATATTATGTCCCCCTAAAAGGGTGCAATCAGACTTTTATCATTTGTACAACCCCTTCCAAGCTATTAATACTTGTTGTAATAGCTAGTAAGTGGTACAGAAAGGTTGACCACTCTTAGGAAAATGGTGCAACCATCAATATTATGCATAGTAGATAATAAACTTTACATAAAAAAATTATGATGTGCAAACTAAAACCCAAAACAAATCACCACAAAACTAGAAAATCTCACACAACACACCAAACCAACTAAAACTAGAAATACTTATGTAACTTTTCAGCACACTGGCACAAGCAATCCCTAGATGGAATTACTCATATGGACAAGAGGGTTTTCATCCTCAAATATATTTGTCAAAAGGATTTTTATCCTTAAACAGAAAGATGAACACACAAGCTTAATCTCATAATAAGGGTTTGATTTCAAAATGACATATTCCTTCTCTTTGATCCTTGACTCCCTTTTTGTAGACTCTTTTGAGGAGAATATTTGAATAATATTTTCCTTTTCCATTTTTCCCCACAACTTATTCCAAAAGTGTCCAAAAACACTTTTAATTAAACATTGCTTTTGTCCCCTTTTTTAACAACACTTTATTAGGTCTACTTTTTAATATTACATTGGACCTTTCTTTTTTAATATAATAATATTGAGTTGCCCTTTTATAAAATAAAGTCATTGGAACAACTTAAGATATTAATTTGACTACTTTCTTAGCCTAATAAAAAAAGGGGACATGACAATCCACCCTTCTTGAAATTACTTGTCCTCAAGCAATGTTGATCCAAATACTTTGCTTCTCTCTAACTAAAAATCTCTATAATACTAGGATCCCAAATCATCCTTGGAAATTTCTTAGGCATGCTCAACTTGGTTGTGCATATTTTTTTTGCAAATTTTGACTTTTGCAGGGTTGCCTAAATTGTTGAAAATGCACTCACCACCATGTTTCCACTATGCCACTCTAGTATAACTAGGAGCTAAATGTTGGAGTAGCTAAGATCTAAATGCAAAATCTAAGATAGCTTCCACAAATGAATATTGAGCACAATAAGAAAATATCTGTTAGGTTTAAGGTGCCATTAACCTTGTAAATCCTTGTAATTATTATTTATAACATTGTTTGTAAATTACCCATAAGGGATGTACAAGTTTCACCAACAGTGGTAGAAGTTATTTACCGAGGACGGTAATTACGGAGTTACTACATCGGTAAGTTCTGAGGTTACTAGTGGTAGTTACATGGAGTAACATTTACTGATGGTAATTGTAAAAATCAAGAGTAATTGAAGGTAGGTGCCACCTTGGAGGAATTATCTATTTTTGGAAGTTATGACACACGTCATAAAGTTTTAAGTGGTTGTAAGAGAATCTATGACAACTGTAAGTTGTCATAAGATTCTATGACAATATGACAACTTATGACAGATACTTATTACTTGTAAGTTGCTATACTCAGCACTAGATTCCCAAATTTGAGAGATTCTATTTAGGGATTGTTATGACAGAATCTATGATGATTATGACAACATTTATTACCCAGTAAATGCCTATTCTTGTCCATGGGTGCCCAAGTTTGCATGGTTGACTATTGACAAGTGGCATGAGCTTGTAAGAGGTCACTTAATGTTGCATGTTGGAGTATCCAAGGAGAGAAAAAGTGGATACCTAGTTTGGGGAGTGTAATGTTGGGAATTAAGGTGTCTCAACCTTTGCAATTTCCTAGCATTTATTATTTAATTGTATATTTATTTTTACCTATTATTGTAATTTGTATGCAAATCTTATTGTGTCACTTTGTGGGAGTTGGCACGATGATGTGTCATCCTACATGGAAGGTGACTAAGTGTATTTTTGTCCTCATATGAGGAGATAGGTGTCCCACTTTGTGGTAGAAGATTTTTACCATGTGTCGACATCTTTTGGGTGTTGTAAGAGATTTATGATGCGTAAGAGTTATGATAGATTCCTATGACAGAATCTATGACATGTAAGAGCCAGAAATAGAAGATCCTATGATAGGTGAAGACAAGTGTCAGAAAACATCTTGCATGGAGGAAGTAGGTGCCCAAGTTTGACTATGACAAGTTGTAAAAGAATCTGCTATTAATAGTCAGTTATGATAGATTCTCTTACAGTTGTAAGAGTTGTCATATATGACAGATTTTATGACATTGTAAAAGCATCTGTCATACCTTAATTGGACAAATTTGGGGTGCCCAATTTGGGGGGTTGTAAGGGATGAAAGAGAATCTCTTACAAGTGTCATACATATGTTTTATGGCCTTAGAAATTGGGCCACATGGATTTGGACGAGTTCCTTGTGTGACTTTCTCTAGAAGCTACCTCCATTCGTACTACTCTATATATACAGGTGCTTGGAGTTGGAGTTGTATGGTTCATTTGTAGGTATCGTTATACTATGGGAATTACTCCATATTTGACATTGTGACAACTAGAAGAACTTGCATTGCAAAGTGTGTTGTAATCTCCTTCAGATTTGATAATACATTGTGCAGGTTTTGGAGTGTGAGGTTTTTCACTTGAAAGGATTTTCCCCACATATATCTTGTGTCATTACATTTATACATGTTTGTGAATGTGTGTTAATCTTTCTGTTAATGTGAAACATAACTATAACTGTAAAGATCTAAGAAAAAATTGCACTATTTCCCCTCATTAGATTGGTGTAGGAAGTTGTTTCTGCTTACCTTGCTTCCTTTCATGTAAAACCTCTATAAATACAATGCCTTGTATTGTTGGCACTGAGCCAACATCTCTTACGGGATTCGTGACATGGCTTAACCACCTCCCGTGGATTCATTAACTCTAGCGGTTGTATCAGGCATTAACAGGGTCAACCTTTTGGTGCAACGACAACTGTGTTTCCAACAATTGGTATCAGAGCCAAAGGTTCCAGGTTCGAATCTCCCCCACAAGTGACGCTGGGGGGATTGTTGGCAGTGAGCTAGCATCTCTCGCGGGATTTGTGACATGGCTTAACCGCCTCCTGTGGATTCATTAACTCTGGCAGTTGTATCGGGCATTAATAGGGTCGACGTTTTGGTACAATGACAAACGTGTTTCCAACATGTATGTGTTTTTTATATCATAGTTTTCTTGTACACAAGTTCTACCAGATTGAAGGTTGGAGAGACAGAGAAAGTGCATGTATTATGTATTTCAGATTTTGAATATAATACAACTTGAGCCTCTTTTCTTGGTGGATTTTTTTACTCAGAAGGGTTTTCTCCATGTTATATATGGTGTTCATATGGTTTATTCTTCTATGGTGTTTATTCATGTGTTGTGATTTTATTTCCATATGCAATCTATGTTCATATTACACTGCTTTAAAATCATACACATATTGTAATCAGATTTCCATTTGGGTAGTTGTTACCTTCTTTTCTAACATTTAGTATCAAAGCCTGGCCAATTTTGATTCTTGGGTGGTAGTGAGAAGGCTGTTTAGCTGCATTGGGAGATTTGGTTATTTTGTTTTGTTTTGTAGATCTTGTGTAGTATTCATGGCTTGATCCACTACCTCAACCTCTTGTTTGGACATTGAGAAGTTCAACGGTACAGGGTGTGAATTGTGGAAGCTAAAGATGGAGGATTTTCTTGAGGAAAGAAACCAGTGGTTGGTTGTTACGAAAGTGAAGAATCCCGATGATGTGAGTGTCGAAGGATGTGAAAGGTTGGATAAGAAGGCACATGGAACCATCTGATTGTATATTGTTGATTATGTCCTATTTAATGTCTTGAAGAAGGAGATTTCATTCAATCTCTACAAGAGATTAGGTGAGATGTTACATCCCCATTTTTTTATTAAGCTTAATCTTACTTTTATGTGGTAATAAGGGATAAATAATCTTAGATTAATGATTTGATGTTTGTGGAAAATATCAAGTTGAATCATTGATTATATGGATTACGATTAATGCTTAGCTTAGACGTGAGATTAAATGTTGTTGAGATTATCTTATCAGAATGTTATATGATTTAATGATGATACACTGATCACGGTTACATGGTTGTGAGTGTAACCAGGAAAAGAATCTTCCTTCGAGAATGGAAGGAGAGTATCACCAGAAAGAAGAGAATAGACACTATGGAAAAGACTGGGTTGCCATCTGAAGTCTCAATATGATCATTATATGAACCATGTGAGAGAAGGTATGTGTCCTTAGTTGCTATCTCAATTTGTCCTAGAAGTGACCATTATCAACTTGACGTGGAAAAAGAATTTTCCAACTTCCACTTCTGTCGAGTTGGTCAAAAACATTTTCCTATATTTTGTTTCGGCTCTACAGTGTCAATAGTTGATGAAAGCAGAAGGTGGCAACAAGGGAGAAAGACTCGACCCTCGTTCACACCTTAGCCGTCATCGATCATCGACTTGATTTAATTGGTGAGGTCACCTTTGAGTCGATTTATGTGTTTATTTTCAATGTTGATATATATATTTGATAATTAGTTGATATAGGGATAAAGATGTCACCCTTATCATTTATAACCTATTTGCTTAATATATTATTGGGAGATAATATTTTGTTTGAGTTGGTATTATTGTTTTGTATGGGAGCATTCTTCTCTCCCTCGACCTTGAATGTAGGGGAGTGGGAGGAGTGCCCCATGGCGACAAGGTGACTGGAGGGATAGGTGGCCCTCAGTCCGCCACTTAGATCCATTGCCCGAGAGAAATGGACATCATGGAAAAGAAGTTTCTTTCTCTCAAAAGAGAGAAAGACAGTGGGAAAAAAGGGTTAGTTTGATTATGTTTTTTGTGGAGAGCATAGGGAAGGTTCACTGGGAAAAGAAGTATGAATGCCTGTAGAAGCTTTTTGGAAGGAAGCTTGAAACTTTGTCTCATTGATTAAGTGAATTTGCATCGATACTTGCTTTCAGTTTTATCATATTAATACTATGGATGGATATAGAGCCGACTAGGGCGAGACCCTGAGCCATGCTCACTATCATTTTCATGATATAAACCATAATTGTCGAAAGGGAGAAATCCCTACTGTTTGAGCTATTCCATAGCTTGTTGTTGACAACCACTACTATCATTCTTGAATTCTCTGTGTTGGCTTTATAACTACAAGCAATTATTATTACTGTGAGTTCTTGATTTATATTTATATGCTTTTGGCTCAACAACAAAGCTGTCATCTATTGAGCCACACTATACTATCTTAACTTTTACAGAGTTTGATAGCCTTGCTATCATTACTATAGCCTACTAATTAACATGCAATAGAGGGTTCGGTAGCTATGCTATCGTAGTAAGTGTTTTTGGGCTCACGAAGAAAGAAAGGTGGCAACTGACTGTGTTGGCTATGAACAAATCTTTTAATAACTGTGTTATCTTTATACTTGGCCGAATGGCCATTAGTGTATGACTGTGATCATTATCATGCATGGTTGAAGGGCAATTGTTTTATAGTTGTGTTATCATCATGAGTGGTCGAAAGGCCATTGCTTCATAACTGTGATAATAACTTATTAGGCTAAATGGCTATTATTTATAACTATATTATGATCTTGCATGGCCGTATGGCCAATACTTTACAGCTGTGTTATTATCTTACATGGTTGTATGGCCAATGCTTTACAGTTGGGTTATTATCTTGCATGGCTAAATGGTCATGGCTATATAACTATGTTATTATCCTACATGACCAAATGGCCATTGTATTATAACTGAGTTATTATCTTGCATGGTCGAATGGTCGACTCTCTACAAATGTAATAGATCATTGAAATCTAAGGCTGAGTCAGGTGGACGAAGGTCTATGATATAATCTGTTCTTTTATAATGTAATGATGATGCATGTTGGGCTTTTTAAACCTAACTTATACTGATATATTGTAATGGATTATAGTCTCTCTCTTTTAATCAAGAGGTATGATAATGTAGTCTGCCAATGCCATAGTCAAGAATGGCTATACATGACCAAATGTTATGGTATCACCTAGATGTGATAAGGGTCAACTGAATGAGTTCACTAAATACATACCTTCATATTGACTGTATGCCCATGGGGCTATGAAAGTAAAGGAAATCTATGGGTTACTTGAGTAGTGTAACTCAAGATAGCCCCAATGATTCTTGGTGTATGCATTGTATCTAAACCACTAGTCAATTGGAATACCTTGAAGACGCTCGGTCACTAAGGCTGAAAGTATATCTATTTTATGATTTTATATTGTAAAACTCTAGAAAACCTTGAGGAAGGTAGGAGTTCATGACACATGATTATATATCTATAATAGTTTTTATGTTGATTCTGTTTAATCAAAAGAGGCCATTAATGGGAAGGGATTACAAGAGTATCCTCGATCCAATATAGTTCTTGGAAGAGCCTATTGGGTTCCTTGTATCTATTCCCTTTGTGAAGGGTAGGGCCACTTCCAGGCAGGAAGTTTGGTGGGGGACTGCCGGTCTGTGGTTGGAGGAAATGCACTCGGGTGATGCTATCCTTCCCAAGCAGATGGCATGCTGAGGCTTAGGAAGATAGATATCAAGATTTTCAGATGTAGCATAATTCTCTTTATATGACTTATTAGTCAAACATTATGTGTAAACTTATCATTGTTGCTATAAGAAAAACATTGTAATTGTAAAGTGAAAGAAATTCACTAGTGTGCTATTTTTGGAAATGATGAAATTTCAGTTTTGAAATTATCCTGAAAAGAAACTCATTTGATTAATGTCAATGATTTTGATTATCTATATAAGCATAATTATGATTATGTTAATCATGACATCATACTTAATGGTAACTAAGTTGATTAATTTTTGGGTATTATGAGTTGACATGTTACACGAGATCTATCAAGCCAAGAGCATGGTAAACAAGCTTTATTTAAAGCAAAAATTATTTTTAGTTAAAATGAAAGAGGGCGATTCTATTGTAGAGCATTTGAATAATTCTAATTAACTTTTGAGTCAACTTGATTTCATAGATGCTACAGTTGAAGAGGAAGATAATACATATACTTCTACTTTGTTCTTTACTCAAATCTTGGGAGAATGTTATCCTTGCTATTACTGCTAACCTTGAAGATCCAAAGATGGATCGCCTTGTTGCAACTTTGTTGGCATAGGAGATGAGGAAGAAGATATCTAAGGGTAACACTGAGTCTCTCAATGTGAGGGTAAGGTCCAAGGAAAGAGGACCAAAATGAGATCAGAGGGGGTCTAAAGACAAGTCTAAGGGTTGTTCTAAGACTCTTGGAAAGAAGAATAGAGTTAAGTCTAGGAATTGTGGAAAAAGAGGGCATGTGCAAAAGGAATGTAGAAACAAGAAGAAATAGTGGGATTCCGCTACTGATAAGTCCTTGAATAAGATGTTTTAATTTCTGCATGCAATGTTGTTTCTAATGATCATTGATCAAGGTTGACTCGAGATGCTCATATCATATGACCCCGCATAAATAATGGTTTTCCACATACAAAGAGTATGATGGAGGTAAAGTTTACCTTGGGGATAAATCTACATATTCAATAGTTGGGAAAGGCAAGGTAATATTGCATTTCAGTGATGGGAGAATTAAAACTCTCCTTGGTGTTTTGCATGTTTCTAGATTGGCTAGAAATCATATTTTAGTTTCAAAGTTGAATGATTTGGGAATGCATGTAACATTTGATAAGCATGGTTGCATACTGGTGAGAGGAAACTTGGTGGTAGTGAAGGGGAAAACATCAGGAACCTTATTTAGGCTAGATGCCACTACAGTTTGTAATTCCTCTTATATTTATGAGGCTTTTGAAAGAACTTGTATGTTGTGGCACTATAGATTGGGGATCACACAAGTAATAATGTTTTAAAAAAAATCAATAATAAAGAATTGTTGGATGGTTTCTCTTATTCTGATGAGCACTTTGATTTATGTGAGCATTGTGTGTTTGATAAACAAAATAGAACATCATTTCCTTTAGGAAGTACTAGAGAAAAAGAGAAGTTAGAGATTATTCATTCAAATGTGTTTGGACCTGTGGATAATAAATCTATCGAAAATCTCGTTATTTTTCCACCTTCATTGATTATATATCCAGATTTACATGGATTTATTTTATAAAACACAAATATGAAGTTTTCACTAAGTTTAAGGATTTTAAAGTCTTAGTTGAAAATCAATCAGGATTAAAGATAAAAATATTAAGATTTGACAATGGAGGGGAATATTGCTCTAAGGAATTTGATGAGGTTTGTAAGCATGCAGGTATAATTAAACAAAAGACAACTCCGTATACACCACAATAGAATGGTATTGCAGAAAGGATGAACTGAACAATCATGGAAAGAGCCAAAAGTATGTTGAGTGATTCATAGTTGGAGAAATGCTTTTGGGCAGAGGCTATGTGTACCACTTGTTACTTGATTAACAAAACTCCTTGTAAGGCTCTTGATTTGACACCTTATGAAGTGTGGACAGGTAAGAAACCTTCTGTTTCACATTTAAGGGTTTTTGGCTATAAGGATTTTATTCATGTGCCTAAGAAAAAGTGATCTAAGTTGGATCCAAAAGCACAAAATTGCATCTTCATTGGATATGGTGAGAATGTTAAAGGTTATAAGCTTTGGGTTCCTCTAACCAGAAAAATTTGTTTTCTCTAGAGATGTTATTTTCAGAGAACTTAGAGCTATTTCTGAACCTATACAACCAAAAGAGAAAGAAAGGTCAAAGGTAGTGCATTTTGATTTATAGCAGGAAGATGCATAGCTAGAAGAACAAAATGATGGATTGGGGGGTCAAGAAGAAAAAGAAGATTCAAGTGGAAGTAGTTCTAATGAGGAAGACTTTGTTGTTACCGAAGAAGTTGAGCATCCAGAAGAACCAAAAGAGTCTCTTACTCCACTCTTAAGGAGATCCATAAGACAATGGAACCCAGTTGATAGGTATAGCCCACTATATTTTTGTTATGTATTTTCTTTATTGAGTATTGACGATGAGCCTAGATCCTACAGGGAAGCTATTCATGCAGATGATAGTGAGTCTTGGTAGTTAGCCATGCAGGAGGATATGATAGCTTTAGACACCTGGGATCTTGTTCATTTTCCCAAAGAAAGAAAAGTCATAGGTTACAAGTGGGTCTTCAAGAAGATGTTTGGAGCAGATGGTTCATTGGAGAGTACAAGGCTAGACTGGTAGCTAAGGGCTACTCCCAGAGAGAGGGAGTTGATTTTGGTTAAATATTCTCTCCTGTTGCTAAATTATCTTCTATTAGATTTCTCTTATCCATTGCTGCAACTTTTGATTTTGAGGTTGAACAAATGAATGTTAAGACTGTGTTCTTGCATGGAGATCTTGAGGAAAAAATTTACATGCAACAACCTACAGGGTTTGAGGTAAAAGGGAAAGAACATTGGGTTTACAGATTGAAGAGGTACCTCTTTATTGTTTGAAACAATCCCCTAGAATGTGGTACTAGAAGTTTGATTCATTTGTTTTGAAATTGGGTTTTGTTAGAAGTGAGGAGGATCATTGTGTGTAAATTCATTGTATTGATGATTCTATACTAATCATTGCATTGTATGTTGATGACATGTTATTTTTCAACAATACTAAGGGTATGATTAGTGAATTGAAAGCACAACTTTTAGGTGCATTCGATATGAAGGATCTTGGAGCAGCCAGGTATATTCTAGGAATAGAGATCAAAAGGGATAGCGGTAACAGAAAGCTTTGGTTATCTCAAAGTAAGTATGCGAATACCATTTTGCAGAGATTTAACATGTAGGATTATAGCCCAATTATAATTCATTTACCCATTGATTCTAAGCTTTCATTGGACATGTGTCCAAAGAATGAGGATGATTTTGAGGATATGACTAATGTGCTATATTCTAGTGTTGTAGGGAGTTTGATGTTTGCAATGGTTTGTACTAGGCCATATATTACCCAAGCAATGGGAGTTTTGAGTAGGTTTATGTCTAACCCTGGTATACAACATTATAATTATGTAAAGAGGGAATTTAGATATTTAGCTGGTACTTTTTATTAATGTTTGGTTTATTCTGGTACTAACAGTGTGGAAAAGACATTGGGCATACACAGTTTTGTTGATGCAGATTGGGCAGGTGACATGGATAGTCGAAGGTCCACTAGTTGTAACACCCAATCTAATCTAACAAAATTATAAACTTACATCTAACAACAGAATTTCAGCAGAAAGATTAACTAACTATTATGAAAATAGTATTAAATGCAATAGAATTCAAATTTGAACTAACTTTTATTTTCAGCTGAAATAATCTTTTCTAACAAAATACATATAACCAAGAATAAACTAACTTTTGATTAACTATCTTTCTCCAATAAAATTAAAATATTAAGATAGGAAGAGAGATTAAGAAAAGTACAACTTGAATAGTTTCTTGTTGATTTGTTGGTAAGATCCTCCTCTGGATTCTGGAAAAAGGAATATCAACAAGGGCTTTATCCACCCAACCAAGACCAACTGGTCTCCTATGCTTCTTCAACTAAAGAAACCCAACCCTTCACGAGGGTGATTAGCGAGGAATCTAATAACAACAATATGCCTCTAAGCCTAGTGTCAAGAACCTATACCTCCTGATCGATCTTTTCCCTAAAGGTACCTCCTAACTGGAAAGATCACTCTGACCAGTGGTATATCTGGTACTTGATAGCTAACAGATGCCTATATTGCATCGTAACCATGGCCAAGGATTTCTAATAATTATCTAACACTACTGTGTCGTTAGTATTCTCACCCTTGCTCGGCATTGACATTATTTCATATGTTTCTTTTTGGTTACAAGTTTGGATGAAAATCATGTATAATCCACTTGACATACTTACATATTCATAAGAGATACAACATAAGAACATTTAGACAAAAAGGTATCCTTTAACTCAGTGACCGAAGTCAAAGTTCTCAATGAGACTATAAATATATAAGTAGACGTAAGTGTATATATATATAAACATTCATATATATATATATATATAGGTATAAAGAAAAATACTTTTGCAGATTCAAATGATTTGGTATTTGAAAGACACATACTGATTTAGGAGGTTGTTCATGAATCACAGAATAGAAAATACAGAATGACAAAATTAATTGGTAATCTTGGTCAGCTACGACTATCCAAAATAATGTATTTCTATCCATTGCATGATGAACTATAGTATAACGAAAGGAACTATTGTCTTGCCTGAAAAAGTTTTTACAAGTTGAGGCAGAGGTATATGTGACTGCAAAGACAAATCTTGATTGACGGATTGGTTCTTATGACCGCTCCTATGATATTGATTCTTACTTGCGACAAAGTAAGAAAAGAAATGTAGCTCACACACAAGAATTAGATGGTTCAAATTTCTAAGTTACAGTGATGAGGACAGTCAAAAGAATGTTAATCAATGTTCATAGAATAGCTTACTAATCCTGCGAATGCTTTTGGAAAGAGGGTGCGAATGTTGCTTCCAAAAATTTGAGTAAAGAATGACAATGAAAAGGATGAACACCAACAAATATGGGCATGCCCCCTCCTTTCCCCATCTGCATGCAAGAAGGAACGTTTCCTTCTTGCGTGCGGGCCGAGTGGAGGAGTTACACATCAAGACTCTAGCTCGCACACCACCAAGCGCTCCTCATGAGGTGAGTGAAATATATTTTATCTAATATACATAAGGAAAATAATTCTTACCAACTTGAAATATATATGTATATGTGTGTGCCTTGGCCAATGCTACGATGATATAGTTGTCTAGACTTAGACTTAGGCAATATTGTTGTTTTTCGATTCTCGTAACCACACCTCTCCCTGTTGATATCCCTTTTTCCTTGTCAATTGATTTATCCTGCAAACACTTTGACAATTAATGGAGGTTAAATCATTTCCTTGATACGAACATTAATATATATATTATATCCATGCATACATTCATTCTCACATATAAGTGAAAATATTCGTATATAAAAGAAAATCATTCTCACATAATTATACACATTATCCAATGAATAAATTTCATATTCACATGAAAGCAGTTATACACAACTAACAACATAACCAACGTTTCATTGTTCAGAAGAATGGGATGTAACATATTCTTCCCCTTAAGAATCATCGTCCTCGATGATTATTTATCAAAATTTAACAACATAGTCTCATATAAGTCTTAATTGTTTTGGAATAGATAAGGAAACTTTTGATGAATCTCATCATAATCTTCCCAGATGGCATTCTCTTCTAAATACTAGTCCCACTGGACCTTACATTGTACCACGTCGTGATTATGTAAGTGCAACTTACGTATCTTGAGTACTCGAAGTGGCTCTATTGTGATCACCCCAGGGTCCCGTACCTGCAATGATTTCCAATCAATCATATGTTTAGAGTCTGCATAATATTTCTTGAGATAGGAAACATGAAATACATTGTGAATTCTGGCAAGAGTCAGGGGTAGAGCAATTTTGTATGACACATGATTGATAATTTCTAGAACTTCAAAAGGTCCCATGTATCTTGGGGTTAACTTAGAGGCTTTCCCAAATTTTATAGAGCTTTTATGTGGTTTTACCTGCAAAAGAACTTTTTCTCCCATTACAAACTATCTAGGAATACATTTTGCATTAGCATAACTCTTTTGCCAGTCATTGGCCTCTTTCAGTCTCTGCCTGATTAATCTTACTTGCTCTTCCATTTCTTGAAGCATTTCAGGTCCTAGAATGATCTTGTCTTCCCACCTATTCCAACTTATAGGGGTTCTACATTTCCTGCCATACAGTGCTTCAAAGGGTGCCATTTTTATTGCTGATTGATATGAGTTGTTATAATAAAATTCTACCAAGGGTAAATATTCCTCCCATCTGTATTGTTGATCCATATAGTACATTCTAAGTAGATCTTCTAAAATTTGATTTACCCTTTCCGTTTGACTATCTGTCTCAGGATGATAAGCTGTACTAATATTTAACTGAGTCCCCAAGGCTGAAAATAAGGTCTGCCAAAATCTGGATGTCATCCTAGCATCTCTATCTGATATGATCTTTTCTAGTATTACATGGAGACGAAAAATTTCCTGTACAAATTTTCTTGCGATCACTAGTGCCCCATCTGTCAAATTCCCTGGTATGAAATGTGCCACTTTGGTGAGTTTGTCCACTACCACCAATATGGCATTATGCCTGTTCCTAGTCATAGATAAACCTTGTACAAAATCCATGCTAATAATTTGCCATTTCCAATCAGGTACGCTATGAGGCTGAAGTAATCCTACTAGATGCTGATGTTCTACCTTGACCTTTTGACATTTGAAACATCCTGCCACAAATCTTGCTGTGTCCTTTTTCATTCCTTTCCAAAAATATAACGGTTTGACGTCGGCCATCATCTTGGTTACTCTTGGGTGTCCTAAATATGGTGCGGTGTGTACTTCTTTCCATATTGTTTTCCTTAACTCAGAAGATTTTGGAATATACATCCTACCTTTAAATCTCAAAAGCCCATCTGCTTCAATGTGAAAACCTTCATATTTAGGCTCCTGTGGATTTGACTAAAGAGCTTCTCGAACTCGCAAATAATATTCATCTTCATTTAATTTTTGAATCACTTGTGTTCTAAAATCAGTGTTAATTGACACCATTGCTGTTATATGCTTCCGTCAACTCAATGCATCAGCTACTCTATTTTCCTTGCCCTTAATGTAACTGATCTTGAAATCATAATTTGAGATTAACTCCATCCATCTTCTTTGGTGAGCATTTAGATTGGGCTGTGTAAATATATACTTCAACCCTTGATGATCTGACTTAAGTTCAAAAGTTTTTCCTAATAAATAATGTCACCACATTTGCAGGGCATGAACAATAGTTGCTAACTCTAAATCATGGGGTGCATAATTTTGCTCATATTGTTTCAATTTCTGAGATTCATAAGCCACTACCTTCCCTTCTTGCATTAACACTCCACCTAATCCATCTCCTGATGCATCTGTTATAACTACAAAATGACCATTAGGATCTGGTACTATCAATATTGGGGCAGTTGTTAATTTTTCCTTTAATAGGTTAAACGCCTCTTGACATTTTTTAGTCCATTCGAATCTTTTTCCTTTTCTTTGAAGAGAGGTAATGGGATGAGCAATTCTAGAAAAATCTTTGACAAACCTTCTGTAATACCTAGCTAATCCCATGAAACTTCTAACCTCAGGAACATTTTTCAGTACTGACCAATCCACTATAGCTTTTATCTTAGCAGGATCCATTGCAATTCCTTTAGCTGATATTATATGCCCCAAATATTGTATCTCTTTCTGGAAAAAGGTACATTTTGACAATTTTCCATATAGTTTATGTTCCCTCAACCGTTGAAGAACTATTTGAAAGTGTTGAAGGTGCTCTTCCTCATTTTTGGAGTAGATAAGAATGTCATCTAAGAATACCAATACAAACTTGTCCAGGCAATCTCTGAAAACATTGTTCATTAAATTCATGAATGCGGCTGGGGCATTGGGGAGTCCAAATGGTAGAACTGTGAACTCATAGTGTCCATATCTAGTTCTGAATGTTGTCTTATGAATGCCTTCCTCTTTTAACCTGAGCTGATGATATCCTGACCTCAAATCTATTTTTGAGAATATTGCAGCCCCTTTCATTTGATCAAAAAGATCATCTATTCGAGGTAAGAGATATTTGTTCTTGATGGTGAGCTTATTTAGCATTCAGTAATCTATACATAAATGAAGAGTCCCATCCTTCTTTTTAACAAAAATCACTGGGGCACCCCATGGTGAAACACTCGGTCGTATCAAATCCTTATCTAGTAATTCTTGTAATTGTGCCTTTAGCTCCACCATCTCTAATGTGGTCATACGACAAGGTACTTTTGAAATAGGTTTGGCCCTTTGTACTAGATCAATGGAAAAATCAAATATTCTTAACCCAGGTAGTTCCTCGGGAAATACATCTTGATATTCTTAAAAATAAGGGTATTTTCCAATGAAGGTCTCTTCCTTATCTTCAATTCCCATTTTCCTCTTCCTATTTTGGGAATTCTCTGTCCCATCTTTGATTGCTTCCATATTGACCACAAACAATTTACATCCTTTCCTTCTATTTCTTTTCAGATGCATAGCCAAAATTTGTCACACCTTAACTTCTTGTTGTTTCCCTTGAATCCTCACCGGGTTCCTTGAATCATCCATACATTCTACTATCTTAGCATAACAGTCGACCTTAGCCTTATGTTCTTTTAACCAATTCATTCCAATGATCACATCATAGGAACCTAGAGGTGCTATGTAAAGGTTGACCTCTGTAGTGAAATCTAGAAATTCAATCTTGGCTTCAAACAGACATTGCTCTACCCAAGCTCTCGTCTGATTAGCATATTCAACCATCCATGATTTGGTCATATACCTAGTTCTTTTAGGGAACTTTCCTGGTAACTTAGGTGATATAAAACATTCAGTGGCTCCAATGTCTATTAAAATAGTTATTGGGTTTCCATAAGGCATACCTAGAGTTTCTATGGGAGCAACCTGGTACTCTGCTTGTCTATTGTCAACTGCTGCATAAATTCTTTGCTGGAAAATGGTTTGTTGAGGTGGTAGAGGCTTCCTTTACTACTATCCTTGCTAGTTCTTAGAGGGACACTAATTTGCGTAGTGCTCACCTCCACAATTGAAACATCATCCAGGCAGTCCCTTCTTTCTAGTACTTTTACTAGTGTGGTTTTCATCCTTCCGGGGGTTGTAATTATTCTTTTTAAATTGATTATTCTTGTACCCCTTCTTTTTGAAATTTTGCTGTGACTGCTCCCACTTACTTTTGTTATGCTTCATGTCCCTAAAGGAATCATCTTTCTTCAATCTCTATTTTTGCCAAACAGCTTTCTCGTAAGCCTCATCCATAGTCTGAGGCACCAAAACATCTACTGGTCCTCCAATACGATTGTTTAACCCCATTATGAACTTTTGTACTCAAAATTTTTCATCCTATTGGTACTATGGAACATATTTGAGTAAATGGGTATATTTCTCCCAGTACTCATTGATAGTTAGGGGTCCCTACCTGAGGTTTTCAAAATATAACAGTTTTTTATCATAAAATAATTGTGGAAGCCATCTTTGGCAGAATATCCTCACAAATTGATCCCATGACACATCAGCCACTGCCAATCCCATTTCAGCCCTTTCGTTTTCCCACCATGTGGTAGCTTCTCTTGCCAATTGGTAGGTTGCCCATGTTGCTTTAGAGTTATCCAAATAATCTCGAAGCTCAAAATACTTTTCCATTTCCGTCAGCCATGCCTCTACGTCCCGAAGTAGAGCCTTCGAACTTAGGAGGTTTTATCTTTTTTCATATCTTTGGCTAACTCATCGGCCAATCTACTTCTCTTGTATCCTATACTTAATGTTTATGAGTTATTTTCATGCTGGTCACTTTGATTTTCAGACCTCTCATCTCTAGATTCAGATTGCCCTTCTACCTTTTTCTCTAGGTGGGCTAATCTAGCCTGAGTTTCTTTCATCACACTCAATATCTAATCTAGTTTATCCATGGAGCTATTGTCCTAATCTTCTTTGAACTCATTTCCATAATTTTCCATTCCAATGAAGTTCCTAAAGAAATTAAGAGTTTTAATTAGTTTTTGGTTATTGTTTGTTGTCATTTAGTAGTTTTCACAATGAATTAAGGAGTCTTCCTTTTTGCATAAAATTATTTTTAAACTCAAGTCAAATACAAATAGCTCACAAAATTTTTAATTTATTTGTAGAAAAAGACTATCACTCCCTATGATAGATTCATTAATAATTACAAAATTTCTATCACTTCATGTGATAGATTTAATGCATATTACAAAATTTCCATCACTCCCTATGATAGATTTATTTCAATTCAATACAAAATGGTCATCACTTTCTGTGATTAATTTTTGAATCTTTTTCATTATCAATGATAGGTTCCTCCTGATCACTAAATTCTAAAAATGGGATAAGTCTATATCCTGGAGTCAGAACTCGATCTCCTTCAGATGTTTCTGGATTAGTGTGGTCTTTAGATTTGGTCTTGTTTGTGTCTGCAATTATGGCAGACTTCACCTTCTCTTTTCCAGAGGTTGTCCATTCTCTTCTTTCCTTTTGAAGTCTTTTCAGAGCTTCAACTATCGTTTCTGAATCTGTTGGAGGAGAACAACTTGAATAATCATAACGATGCCTAATCTTCCATAGTCGAATAGATAGAGGGCCACGAATATTTTTTTGGGGTGTTTTTCTTATCAATAACATCTTGAAGAAAACATCAATAACTATTTTCAATGTTCTAAGCATGATGAGCCCCAAGGTTCAGTGTGGAACCTGGTATCTCTGATACCATATGTAACACCCAATCTAATCTAACAAAATTATAAACTTACATCTAACAACATAATTTTAGCGGAAAGATTAACTAACTATTATGAAAATAGTATTGAATGCAATAGAATTCAAATTTCAACTAACTTTCATTTTCAACTGAAATAATATTTTCTAACAGAATACATATAACCAAGAATAAACTAACTAACTTTTGATTAACTATCTTTCTCTAATTAAATTCAAATATTAAGATAGGAAGAAAGATTAAGAAAAGTACAACTTGAATAGTTTCCTGCTGATTTGTTTGTAAGATCCTCCTTTGGATTCTGGAAAAAGGAATATCAACAAGGGCTTTATCTACCCAACCAAGACCAATTGGTCTCCCATGATTCTTCAACTGAAGAAACCCAACCCTTCATGAGGTTGATTAGTGAGAAATCTAATAACAATAATATGCCTTTGAGCCTGGTGTCAAGAACCTATACCTCCTGATCGATCTTTTCCCTAAAGGTACCTCCTAACTAGAAAGATCACTCTGACTAGTGGTATATCTAGTACTTGATAGCTAACAGATGCCTATACTGCATCGTAACCCTGGCCAAGGATTGCTAATAATTGTTTGACACTACTGTGTCGTCAGCATTCTCACCCTTACTTGGCATTAACATTATTTCATAGGTTTCTTTTTGGTTACAGGTTTGGATGAAAATCATGTATAATCCACTTGACATACTTACAAATTCATAAGAGATACGACATAAGAAATATATATATATATATATATAGGTATAAAGAAAAATACTTCTATAGATTCAAAAGATTTGGTATTTGAAAGACACATACTGATTCAGGAGGTTGTTCATGAATCACAGAATAGAAAATACAGAATGACAAAATTAATTGGTAATCTTGGTCAGCTATGGCTATCCAAAATAATGTATTTCTATCCATTGCATGATGAACTATAGTATAATGAAAGGAACTATTGTCTTGCCTGAAAAAGCTTTTACAAGTCGAGGTAGAGGAATATGCGACTACAAAGACAAATCTTGATTAACGGACTGGTTCTTACGGCCGCTCCTATGATATTGATTCTTACTTGCGACAGAGTAAGAAAAGAAATGTTGCTCACACACAAGAATTAAATGGTTCAAAATTCTAAGTTGCAGTGACGAGGACACTCAAAAGAATGCCAATCAATGTTCATAGAATAGCTTACTAATCCTGCGAATGCTTTTGGAAAGAGGGTGCGAATACTACTTCCAAAAGATTGAGTAAAGAATGACGATGAAAAGGATGAACGCTAACAAATATAGGCATGCCCCCTCCTTCCCCCATTCGCATGCAAGAAGGAACGTTTCCTTCTTGCGAGTGGAGGAGTTACACATCAAGACTCCAGCTCGCACACCACCAAGCGCTCCTCATGAGGTGAGCGAAATATATTTTATTTAATATACATAAGGAAAATAATTCTTACCAACTTGAAATATATATGTATATGTATGTGCCTTGGCCAAGGCTACAATGATATAGTTGTCTAGACTTAGACTTAGGCAATATTATTGTTTTTCGATTCTCATAACCACACCTCTTCCCATTGATATCCCTTTTTCCTTGTCAATTGATTTATCCTGTTAACACTTTGACAATTAATGGAGGTTAAATCATTTCCTTGATACAAACATTAATATATATATATATATATATATATATATATATATATATATTATATCCATGCATACATTCATTCTCGCATATAAGTGAAAAATATTCATATATAAAAGAAAATCATTCTCACATAATTATACACATTATCCAACAAATAAATTTCATATTCACATGAAAGCAGTTATACACAACTAACAACATAACCAATGTTTCATTGTTCAGAAGAAGGGGATGTAACACTAGTGGCTATGTGTTTACTTTGTTTGGAGGAGCAGTGAGTTGGATGAGCAAAAGGCAACCCATGGTTGCTTTGTCCACCACCGAAGCAGAGTATACGACTGCTACCCATGTCTCTAAGGAGGCAGTTTGGTTGAGGAGATTGTGTACAGGTATTGGTTATGACTGCTGATGAGGTATAAACAACCTCATTCTTATGATGAGTTAAATACCCCTTTTTGTTCTTGCCAACCACCTCAGCCATGCCAATTCATTTAATTTTAGAAGTAATAATTGTCTACTTTTTATAAAATGGTGTATAAATCTTTGTTTCTCAAATTGATTGGAATTTGCTAACGAATGTTGATATAATGGTATATACTTTGAGTAATTGTGCAGGACTTATGCATAGCCTATGAAAGGAGTGGACTTCAAGCGGTTGAATTCAGAGCGCCGGAAGTTGGGGTACCAAAAATTTAGGCGTGCATAGTGGAAGATTTCTTTTAAGGCATTCTGTTATTTTCTGTTAAAGACTATTTAAGACTTTACGACTCCACTCAGAGCCTTTATTATGTTTTATGTCATGAACATCAGTTAGTTGTAATTTTGTTAAGACTTTTTCAATGGTATTTTCCCGCCATCTGCAAATTAGGATTTTGTAGTAATGCAGTATATAGATGGATAGCTACTAAAAAAACAAGGATATGTTGTTATGATAATATTCTGAATACTATTCGGTTATGTTCTCTGTGCTGTTACACTTTTATGAGATGAATGAATGAATATCACCAGATTGTTCTGAGTAATGGAAGTGCTATGAATGGATTTACTTTGAAGCTGCAAAAGTACTATATATGATTTGAGCTATTAGTAGGAACACCCAAGAGCTGGCCACTCGAGGGATCTCGTAGTGTAGATAAGTATTTGGTGCAGGAGCACCTGGTTGAGTTCATGCCTCCATGAGGCAACTTTGGATTTTTTATTTAAGTTTGATGTTTTGTTCTTGTAATAAGGTCTTTAGACCATTTTGAACTTGTTTGAGTCTAGTTTAAGTCCTAGGAGTTCATTTTGGAATCATATTGCAAATATTGTAAATGTTGTCATTGTTGAAAAATGCAAAAATGTGCAAAAAATGGGAATATGAAGAGTCATTGGTGGATTAGAAGGCATTTGAATGGTTGAAAAATCAAAAAGCTAGTTGGGAATGGTTGTAAATAGTTAGAAAATGCTTTGCAAAGTTGAAGAAGTGGTTGAAAGTTGATTTTTGGTGAAAAAGACAATAAAAATACCCTGCTTCTGCACTTTCTATGTTTTTTCGTTGTTCCAGCTAGTTGTACAACCCTGTACGACATTTTCATGACCCAAAATCAATTGCATGTGTTAGAGTAGAGAATCTACTTTCATTTGGTCTTTGTTGCATCAAATTGGTATCAAAGCCCACAAAGATTTGGGCAAGGAATTTTTTGGAGTTTATGTGTTGTCTTTTTGCAGGTTGAAGCAAGAACCTAGATGCCAAAAGACTAGGTCGTGAAGAAAGGAGGAAACCTAGGCGAGGTATCACAAAGACAAGAAGAAGAAAGGTGAAAGAGACTTTCTTGAGAAAGAAGAATGGAAGTGTTGAGAAGGTTAGTCTGTGGAGACTTGTAGAGTAAGGAGGTACCAAGCAAGAAACAAGGGATGGGAAAAGGGAAAAGTGAGACAAAGAAGAAGGATGAGAAGGTGAACCAAATTGATATTGAGCAATAGATATCATATTTGAGGCAAGCCTTGGAGCAGATGAAAGAAATTCAACAAGAAATGGAAAAAATAATGGAACTTGAAATGCAGCAGCTTCTTGAGAGAGCAAAGCAAGAAAATAGTTAGCACTTTCCAATAAGAAAGAGGCTCAAATGGCCTATCAAGCAGATTATTTTGAAGAGAAGAAGGCAAGAGGAGACATATAATCTTTGTTGATGGAGGAAGATAATGAACAAATCAATCAAGTTAAGGTGATGATGGTTGGTAGGGAAGAGTTCATCAAAGTAGTAGAAGAAAAGCACATGGAGGTTACAACCATTTTAGAACTTGAAGGTACCAAGACAACAAACCTGAAGAATGATTTGATTTTGGAAGGAAATGACATTGAGTTGGTGTCGAGATTTGATTTATTGCAGGTCAAGGATGAATTGATTTTGGAGATTCAAGGTTGGCTTCATAGGTATGTTGGTATGGTAATGAAAAGGATGTTTTCTTCATTGTTTTCAGAGGAGGATAGTGGTCATTCAGTTTTTGTCACATTAGAGGTTAGTGAACCTGATAAAGCAGCAACCATAGGGGTAGAGCATCAGATGGGAGAGGTGAAAAATAGAGGTGAAGAGATCACAATTACACTACAAAGGAAAAAGAATAAGGAAGGAATACACAAATTTCTTGGGGAGATTGCAAGGAGCGATAGACCCAAGTTCAAGATGAAGCAGGATATGGAAGGAGAACAAGGTGTTGTGGTAGATTATGTAGTCCATTAGGGCAAAAAGGATCAGTTACAAGGTACCAAGACAGATGGGAAACAAGTTTGCATTGACAAGATGAAACACCTTTGCCAAGTGTTCAAGAAACCCAAGGTGAAAATGAAGACAACGTGGAATTGTTCCAAGGAAGACAAAGTGTAGAGGATAGAAGGAATTAAGAAAAAGAGTTTAAAGGTGGATCCTTGTTACTACTCTTAATTCAAGAGGGGCTTGAATTTTGCTTTCTCCAGGAGTATGGTGTAGGAGCACCTGGTTGAGTTCATGCCTCCATGAGGCAACTTTGGCTTTTTGATTTAAGTTTGATGTTTTGTTCTTTAAATAAGGTATTTAGACCATTTTTAACTTGTTTGAGTCTAGTTGAAGTCCTAGGAGTACATTTTGGAATCATATTGCAAATATTGTAAATGTTGTCATTGTTGAAAAATATAAAAAAATGCAAAAAATGGGAATATGAAGAGTCATCGGTGGATTAGAAGGCATTTGAATGGTTGGAAAATCAAAAAGTCAGTTGGGAATGGTTGTAAACAGTTAGAAAATGCTTTTTAAAGTTGAAGAAGTGGTTGAAAGTTGATTTTTAGTGAAAAAGACAATAAAAATACCCTGTTTCTGCACTTTCTCTATGTTTTTTCGTTGTTCTAGCTAGTTGTATGCCTCTATACGACATTTTCATGACCCAAAATCAATTTCATGTGTTAGAGAAAAGAATCTACTTTCATTTGGTCTTTGTTGAATCAAATTTTATCAGGTTTGAAGTATTTTAGAGCCATTTTTCTGAAAATAGTCAGAAATCCTAGTTGTGAGGGTTTGATTGAAAGAAAATGAATTATTGACCTATTCCATTGATAAAAAGGTCTGATAATTAGTGGAATGGGAATATATAGGATGTGTTTTGTGTTTGTGAAGTTTGCAGGAGCAGGGAATGAGGATTTCGGCAATTTGGTTGATGTCCTAGTTGATTAAAGTCATGTTTTTAGGCAAATATGATGCATAAGCGTTAGGGTTTGATAAAAATCTCTTGGGAATTGGTTTGTAGTGGTTGGAAATGAGTGGGAAGACCTTATTTGACATGACTAAGCCATTCCATTAAGATTTGAGACCTGGGATTTAAAATCCCTGTTGTGAGCCATCAAGCAAGCCTAATTTGTCTTTTGTCAAAATGGGACAGTCAAATTTAGGACCTTGTGTTACAAAAGATCCCCATATTCTTTTGAGATATGTTGTGTAAGAGGGAAAAGGGTATCCATAACTATAATTATATTTTGGGTATGAGCCTCAGTTTGGAAATTATGTCAAAAAAACCTCTTTTGCTGTCTTAATTAGGCCTAGTTGAAACAATAACAGTCAAAATTTGAAGGTTGTGTTCCAAAGTGACCCCACCTACACTCTTGATATGTTATCAAATGGAAAAAAGGATACTTGTAATGATAATTTGTTTCTGAGTTTGAGGCCTTCTACAAAAGATATGTTAAATAAACCTTGTTTGGAGGGCTACAAGGCATGATGAAGGTTTGTGTGAGAAACCACCAAAGTTAGGGTTTGAAACTTGCAAAGTTGGTTCATAGTGGTTGTGTTGACAATTCCACCCCTGCTCTGCATCAGTATTTTTTTATCATTAATGTTGTTATTTCTGTTTTGTGCATGTTATGTTTAAATAGATGTTATTCTGTGTTTAGTTTTGATGCGTGTTCCTGCAGGTTGTATTTTAAGTTACTAATCTCTGAGTTTTGTTTACTTGAAATTTTTCTGAGCATCCACTTAGTTTTTAAAACTATTGTTAGATATTGATTAAAAGATGTTAAGTATACTTTCAGTTAGTAGTTAGTTGCCTTTGTTCAATTTCATAGTTAAACTGCAAGTGTTGAATTCTTAGATAGTTTACATGTTTTATAGAATAGGAATTTGAATGCTTTCTAGCTTAGATAATTTCATGCTTTGTAGTTTAATTTCTATTTTCAACCATTCCAAGAATTCTGAAAATCTTACTAAGAGAGATGGCCAAAACATCCCCTATTGCATACAACCTTTGGACACTACCCGGTCGACATAATTGACATATTTGTAACTAAAGTGTTAGGACCTTACGATAACCTGTCAACTGCAGGGTCATTCAGATTGGTTGTGATAGCCAGAGTACTATTTGTTTGGCCAAGAATCCTATGTATCATGCTAGACTAAGCATATTAATGTTCAGTATCACTTTGTTCGAGAAATGGTTTCAAGTGGACAGATTGAGCTGAATAAGGTAGACACTCAAGAGAATGCATCCAGATGATTTGACCAAACCTGTGGGCACAAAGAAGTTTACTTGGTGCTGGGAGGCCATGGACCTGGTTTCTTGTACTTAGTTGTTTTATGTTTTCATATGGGTATTTACAATGTATAATGTTAAGTGGGAGAATGTTAGGATTAAGGTGCCATTAACCTTGTAAATCCTTGTAATTATTATTCCTAATATTATTTGTAAATCACCCATAATGGATGTACAAGTTTCACCGGTAGTGGTAAAAATTATTTACCAGGGACGGTATCTACGGAGTTACTGCATCGGTAAGTTACGGAGTTACCGACGGTAGTTATGGAGTAACATTTACTAATGGTAATTGTAAAAATCAAGAGTAATTGAGGGTAGGTGTCACCTTGGAGGAATCATCTATTTTTGGGAGTTATGACACACATCATAAAGTTGGTAAGTGGTTGTAATAGAATCTATGACAATTGTAAGTTGTCATAAGATTCTATGACAATATGACAACTTATGACTGATACTTATTGCTTGTAAGTTTCTATACTTGGCACTAGGCACCCAAATTGGAGAGATGCTATTTTGAGGTTGTTATGATGGAATCTATGATGGTTATGACAACATTTATTACCCCGTAAGTGCCTATTCTTGTCTATGGGCGGCTAAGTTGTCATAGATTCTATGACAATATGACAACTTATGACCGATACTTATTGCTTGTAAGTTCTATGCTTAGCACTAGGCACCCAAACTGGAGAGATGCTATTTTGAGGTTGTTATGATGGAATCTATGATGATTATGACAGCATTTATTACCCCGTAAGTGCCTATTCTTGTCTATGGGCGGCCAAGTTTGCATGGTTGACTATTGACAAGTGGCATGAGCTTGTAAGAGGTCATTTAATGTTGCATGTTGGAGTATCCAAGGAGAGAGAAAGTGGACACCTAGTTTGGGGAGTGTAAAACCTCTATAAATACAATGTCTTGTATGTGTTGTTTATATCATAGTTTTCTTGTACACAAGTTCTTCAGATTGAAGGTTGGAGAGATAGAGGAAGTGTATGTATTATGTATTTCATATTTTGAAGATAATTCAACTTCAGCCTCGTTTCTTGGTGGAATTTTTTACCTAAAAGGATTTTCTCCATGTTATATCTGGTGTTCATATAGTTTATTCTTCTATGGTGTTTATTCATGTGTTGTGATTTAATTTCCGTATGCAATCTCTGTTCATATTACACTACTTTAAGATCATAAACATATTGTAATCAAATTTCCATTTGGGTAGTTGCTGCCTTCATTTCTAATAATAGCTATCATAAAAAGTGAATCAAATGTGAAGCTTACAATTTATAATGAGGCTCATTGTATAAGTAGGACAAGGAGGTAGGAAGGTAGGAGTAAACAACTTAATAACCCTCCAAGAGTGTGACACATGTTAGGACACTTGAGACAAGTGTGAGGACATGTGTAAAGTCCCTATGAAGTGAGACAAAAAAGTAAAAGTCCCTAAGTGTGGACTTAAGAAGTGTGAATAGGATTATCCTAGATAGGCTAAAACCTAACTAGTTGTATAATGTCCTCATTTACACTAACACCCCCTTTAAGTGAAACTTAGGGAGACTAGATAAATAAAGATGGGTCTCAACTACAAAGCCATGTTAGGTATACATGTACAAACATTTTTCTCACAAATGGAGTAAAGGATAAATCCTAGTGGGAAACAAAACTCCCCTCCAAAAGAGAAAATATGTATGAAAATGTAGAAGTGAAGAAAAGAGAAGGAGGACTAATCATGTCCCCCCAAGGGCTACTTCTATTGTACAATAAATGTTCCCCCATATGAGAGAAAAAGAGAGAAGGTCTCAGTGAGACCCCAAAAGTGAGAAGGAAAGAACTCCATGCCAAGAAATGCTTCCTCCCAAAAATGAGATAAGAAGAGAAACCATGCAACTTCCCCTCAAATTGCCTCTCGTAGTGCTAGTACATGCTAAATATTGGATGTTGAAGATGATCCATGATCAGTGAATAACATTTCTCCCTTTGGGAAGAAACAAAACTACAAAAATGTGTAAGATATCTTCCCATTCCGCATAGGAATATGCAGGAAGAAGTATGAATGTCTCTAAATTCTACACATGATCCGAAGACAATGATGTAGCCCAAGATGATGTCTTTGAATGCTTCTCAAATATCTCCAAACCAATTCTAAACTATGACAAATGCTGATATGATGAATTATGTACCATAAAAGATTTGGGTACAATAACCATAGATGTATGAAGCTCACCATAGGCAAGACAACTGAACTGATAAGAATCTAGTACTTCTACAAAGGATGTCAAAATGGATGATGACTAAGTCAGACATGTGGACTCATGTATATATCTATAGAATTTGTCACTATAGAAGAAAATGTAGGTGGAGAAAGAACAATCATATATGAAGAAGATGATGGTGATGCAACTTCATCGAAGTGTCACCAAATAGAAGATAAATGTCCTCATTTGTGTCCTCCAAATCTGCAATGTGGGACTCTATAAACAAGGATGATATGTCTAGTAGAAATAAGTCCCATTGAGGTGGATCTAGAAAATTGATATCAATATCCTGCTACAAATAATCATTGGAAGAAAACAAGTCAACACTAGATTCAGATGTAGAAACAGGTGATGATGGAGGATATAAGATCTCAATACAAATAATAAAATTACATTATTCATATCTAAATGACGTGGTTCTCTCATAAGATGTTTGAGTGAGACCATATGATGATTCTGCAGGTTTACGATCAGGTAAAGCATTTTTATGATCTAGAATAAGTTGCTTCAATTCATCATTTTTTCTTTAAATACAATCTTCTTTAGTATGTCTTTTCTTCCCACAATAACCACATTTGATTTTCTATTTATTAGGAGGATTATGAAGAATACTTAAATGAAAAGGATTTAGTGTGAGAGACATGATCTCAAAACCAACAAATGAAAATGCAAAATCAAAAGATTACGCCCTTGATTCAATCAATGAACCCCTAAGCAATTTGAAGTTATGTGGCACTTTATATTTAGTGCATTTACAATTTCCACAAAGTGGATTTGATGACATGATTACAAAATCTCAAAATATGGGCATATGTTGAAAGTATAATTCTAAAACACTGTCAAGAAAAACTAATAGCACCAATGCATGGTGCTTGAAAATTTAGGTAGTTTAAAAAAAAAATTAACTAAAAAAGGACTTTGTATGTGCCTGAATGAGCCCTCTAAAATTCTAAAAAGGGAACCATGGAAGGTTACCCTTGAGAATCTATGATTTTAGAAAAAAATGTACATCAAATTTACAAATTGATCACACCCCACTTTAGAGCATGAAAAATTACCCTAAAAAGATGCACGAAAAAATATTTTTGTATGGCCTAAAACAAGGCTCGTGAAGTTGAGCCAAAAATTCAGACTAGCCAATGAAGAGGGGTGAAGACTTTGGGGGAAGAATGGATGACGTTGGCATGACATGAGCAACACAATATGCTTTGATGGTTAGCATAAAATAATGGTGGTCATGCTAAAATAGCTAGCAGTTAACATTAAATGTTAGGGTTATAAAATATGCTAGCATAAAATGTGACTATCACAAAAATACTATGGTTTAAAAATTTAATTGCTAGTGGTTAGAATCCTAACATTAAACATAAAATGCTAGATATCAATAACCACATGGTTATTGAATCTAGTGGTCAATGAACTCATGACCACTTGATGAATGTGACAACAAGAAAATAAATCGTGTCTGGGCAGTTGGAGATTTGATGGTATGAAGAAAATGCTGGTGGTGAAACCAAAAGTGGCGAATCAGTGGAAGAGTCCATAGAGGAGAGACGCCCAAGAGGAGGGGTTGTGGAAGCCAGTAGTGATGTCAATGAACCCAAAAGCCAACTCAATTTAAACTTGCAACCCCACGGATCAAAGCAATAGACTAGGGATTAAAGCCATGATTACTGGTGGTTTGGAGCTTTAGTGGTGAATAGAGGAAAGACCACCGATAGACGGTGCAGAGGGACAAAAACCCTCGACTCAAACCAAAACCAAACTTGATCCATGCTATTACAAACTATTACAAAATGGTTGCAAACAAATGAGACTAGCTCAAAACCCTCGACACCAAAATCACCAAAAACAAACCTGTGATGATCGGATCCAAACGACAAAAATCTTCAAAAGTCACCAAACTCACCTAGATAAATTTTTTTGAAAATTCCAATTTAAAAAAAAATACTTTTCAAATGGAAAAAATTGTATAGGTATAGAATTCCATATGTCATACAGTCATACGACCATACAATACAGGGGTACTAGGGGCCAATTTTTTTTAAAAAATGCCTATGTCAAAATTTGATGAAACGACAAGCTATTTTAGCTTTCTTGGGCTTTCTAGACTCAATGGTAAGGTCCATTTGGCTCCACAACACACTTTTGATAGGGATATGTGTAGGATTCACTCAAAAATGGAAGAGATTTACAATTCATGGCTCTGATATAATGTTGGAGCAGCCAAGATTTGAATGCAAAATCCAAGCTAGCTTCCACAAATGAATATTGAGCATAATAAGAAAACATTTATTATAAAAAGTGAATCAAATGTGAAGCTTATAATTTAAAATGAGGCTCCTTGGATAAGTAGGACAAGGAGGAGATAGGAAGGTAGGAGTAAACAACTGACTAACCCTCAAGAGTGTGACACATGTTAGGACACTTGAGACAAGTGTGAGGACATGTGTAAAGTCCTTATGAAGTGAGACAAAAAGGTAAAATTCCCTAAGTGTGGGCTTCACAAGTGTGAATAGGACTCTTCTAGATAGGAAAAAAGCTAACTAGTTGTATAATGTCCTTATTTACACTAACACTGAAAACTTTGCCATGAATATTTTATGCACAACATCCACTACTTCATTAAAGTTCATCATCCTAGGGAAATCCTGAATCATTATCCTTTGGTATGCTTCCAAAGGAGACTGCACTACTTGGGAGTTCACTACTTTCGAAGAATCATATATTTGGCCATCAGCCATCTCCCTCAAAAGATCCTCATTCACATTCTTGAGAGCTCCAACGGGAACAAGCACACTATGAATGCCTTGAGGAGTTGGGATGACAATACCAAAAACAAGAAATGAACTAACAAGATACAACATTAGGTAGAAACCCATTATTGGTTCAACTTTAGACTTCAATATTGAGTATCTCAAAGAACCACCCAAGTCCCATACACTTCTATATAAACATATTTGAACTCTTTCACCTTTCTTATGATGCTTTCCCTAATGACAACAAATTTGTGTAGTATGGAAGGACTGCAATGAACATATTCTATCTTTCTGGAGCAGGGGCACCATGAGAGTTCAAATTTGCAAATTTTGTAAATAAGGAATTGTGGTAAATTTTGGTGTGTTAAGTCTTTTTTCAAGTAAATAAGGTCACTATAGACCATTTTTAATGTTGAAGTCATCTAGGGGGTCATTTGAGTTCATATTTTGTAATGTGGTCAATTGTTGTCATGAAAAGATAAAAAGTGCAAAGTGTGGAAGCCCAACAGTCATGGGAATTCAAGAGTTAGTTGTAGTCAATGGGTTTGGTGGAAAATGTTTAAATAGGCTTGAAAACTTCAATGTACAGGTTCAGAGATTGGTATGGAAGTTGAAACAACAATAAAACACTGTTTTCTCTGCAATTTTCTGAAAATCTGCTGCTCTAGAGCTCTGTACGGTACCGTACAACAGAGTAATGTTCTAAAAGATTTTGAATTTATCAAAGACATGTGTTATATTTAATTTGGTTGTGATTTGGAATAATGTCATAAAGTTTTAAGAGTTTTATTAGCAATTTTTTGAGGACTCGTCTGCAACCTTGTTTTAAGGGTTTGAGGGTCAAAAAATGGATACCTAGGCCATTCCACTTTGTGAAAAGTGATGTGAGTTGGTGGAATGGCACATGCAGGAGTAGATTACCCTTTGGTATGGTTGGCATGAGAAGGGGTGTGTATTTGATGCATGTGTGGTGATGTCCTAGGCTGGCAGAGCCTTCATTTTTTAGCAAATTTGTTGGTTAGAAGGTAGGGTTTGGAAAAATAACATTGGAGAACCATTCCAATTGATAGATTAAGCATGTGTAGGTCCAATACAAGGTGTTTGAACCATTGGAAAGGTGTGGTAGGGTGTGGTAGGGTGTGGAGGTCATATTTTCAATATACCCTCATTGAAGCAAGCCTAAAACAGGCCTAGAGCAAGTGTATAGTGGCTAGGTGAAGTGGGAGTCTTTTCATTGGCCAAAAACTATTGATTATGTCTATTGGTGACCTAAGAAGAGTGATGGAATAGGTTATGGTAGTTTGGGTGAAGGATTTTATAGATTTGCTTTGGAAAAGTGGGCTAATTAGGCCTAGAAAATAGGGGACAGACAATTTTTGGGAATTGATGTTTCAAAACAAGTGTATGAGAAAGTTGGATATGTTGAACAAAATCCATGATGGGTATCTAGAATACCAATCCTTTTGTGGTTTGGAGGAATATTTTGAAAGATATGCTAGAAAAATTGAGTTTGAAGGGCTACTAAGAAAGGGAGCAATTTGTGAAGGATGACCCATGATTTGATGTGTCAAGACTTTCTAGATGTTTTGAGTGAGTTTGTCTTGGCGTATTAACCCCTGATCTGTATAAAGTAGTATCATAGCTTAGGCTGTAGATCTTCTGAGGGTAAAGAGTTGAACATTGAAGAAGAGAACAGTTGGAAGTTGAAAAGACAAGATGCATCCAAAAGATAACATGGCAAAGGAAAACAAAAAGTTGAAGGAGAAGGAAGCAAAACAAAGGAGAGCACTTTTCAAGACCACCTATAAGTGCAATGGAAAGGTATGTAAGGTTGTAGTAGACTCTGGTAGCACATATAATATAGTGTCAAAAGAAATGGTTAATAAACTGAATTTGGAAAAGATGCCTCATGATACTCATTATAGTGTTTCTTGGTTAAATGATGATCAATCTGTCTTAGTGGATGAACAATCTTGGGTTGAGTTTCATATTGGTGGATATAAGGTTAGGATATTATGTGATGTGTTGCCTATGAGTGTGTGTCACTTATTACTAGGAAGGCCATGACAATTTGAGATGTGCCTTATATGATGGGAGACATAACACTTATCAGATTGAGAAAGATGGAACCAATTTCACTTTAACTCTATTGGTGGAAGATGATAATGAAAGGAAGCTAGGTGTGCAGAAATTGCTTCCTACACTAATCTAATGAGGGGAGGAGAGTGCAAATTTAATTTAATCTTTACAGTTACAACTATGTTAACCCACGAACAGAGATTTTGTAGCAAACACATACACAAGAATGTAAGAGAGAAGAAGAGAGACACAAGATATACGTGGGGAAAACCCTTACGGGTGAAAAACCCCACACTCCAAAACACAGCTCAAATGTATTCCGTAAACAATGAAGGTTACAATACAGTCACAGAGCCAATGCTCTTGTAGGAGTCTTCGACACTCATATCTGGAGATGATCTGGCAACATAACAGTACCTGTCAATCACATAATGCATCACCTCTCCAAAACACCTATTTATATAGAATATACAAGGCAAAAATGGCTCCACATTGAGATGGGTGTCCAACATGGCCTCATGGCCCAAAACCCATGCCTATGGACACTTGTCCAACACTATAGGATGTTCCTGACACTTGCCAAGTCACCCCATCCCAAAGAGGTCACCTATTCCCAAAATAGGTAATGACAGATGCTCCTACGACTCTTACAACCGTCATAGAATCTGTCATAGTTGTCATAACTTAAAGCTGTAGGAGAATATGTCATACATAGGCTATAAATAGCATATTCTCTTACAACATGTCATAACCCACCTTGGGGCACCCAAAGATGCCTTCCTCAAAGATGCTTCTCGACATATGTCCTCACCTGCCATAGAATCTGCTATTTTTGACTCTTACATGTCGTAACTTTGTCATAGGAATTTGTCATGACTGTTTCGGTCAATATTCCCTTACACACTATCCAAGATGCCAACACATGGCAAAATATTCCTACCACTAAGTGGGATGCCTATCTCCTCATGCGAAGACAAATTTACATGTGGTCATATGCCATGTAGGATGGCACACCACTGTGCCAACTCCCACAAGATGACAATATAGGATTTGCATCCTAATTATACAATAGGCAATAAATAAATAAATACAATGAAATAATATAAGGAATTAGCAAGTTTGAGACACCTTAATTCCCAACATTCTCCCACTTGTTGAACACCTTGTAAGAGCCAATAGAATTAACAAGATTTAACTCCTATAGGTCGAGAGGCCCATAGACTCCGAACACCATCTAAACTTCTCTATGCCCACTGGCTTCGTCAATGCATCTACAACATTCTTCAAAGTATCTACCTTCTCCAAATTCACCTTCCCATCCTCTACCATGTCTCGCATAAAGTGAAACTGTACATCAATATGCTTTGTTCTGGCATGGAAGGTTGGATTCTTCGCAAGGCAAATTGTACTCTGATTGTCACAACAAATCCTAATCTGTCCTGCATCAACACCAATATCTGAACACAATCTCTTAAGCCAAATGGATTCCTTGCAAGCATGAGTTGCTGCCATGTACTCAGCTTCTGTCGTGGACAAAGTAACCACAAGTTGTTGCTTACTCACCCAACTAATTGCACCACCAAACATAGTGAACACATAGGCACTGGTGGATCTCCTGCTATCAATGTCACCTGCCCAATCAGAATCCACAAATCCACAAATACAAACTGAATGCGGAGGTCCTGTAACATTACCATGATAGCATATGGAATACTCAGAAGTACCCCTCAAATATATGAACACTCGCTTAACTGCATCCCAATGTACCCGTCCAGGATTACCCATAAATCGACTAAGGACTCCCACTACTTGGGCAATGTCTGGTCTTGTGCAGACCATAGCATACATTAAACTGCCAACAACACTAGCATAAGGTACTCTGCTCATGTCCTCCACCTCACTAGGAGATTTTGGACAATCACTAATAGACAACTTTGTCCCCAATGAAACGGGAACACACAATGGTCTACAATCTGTCATGCTGAACCTGTCCAACACAGTCTTCACATACTTACTCTGGCTTAACCAAAGTTTTCTGTTTACTTTGTCTCTTTTGATTTCCATTCCCAGAATGTACCTGGCTGCCCATAGATTTTTCATCTCAAACTGTGCTGACAACTGAGACTTCAAATCAGAAATCATATTCTTACCATTCCAAATCAACAACATATCATCAACATACAATGCAATAATGAGAATGCGATCATTGTCAAACTTGTAATACACACAATGATCAGATTTTGATCTTAGAAATCTAATGGACAACACAAAGGCATCAAATTTCATATACCACATCCTAGGAGATTGCTTCAAACCATACAAAGACTTCTTCAACTTACAAACCAAATTTTCTTTACCTTTCTCTATGTAATGCTCTGGCTGTGACATGTAAATCTCTTCCTCCAAATCACCATGAAGGAAAGTTGTCTTCACATCCATCTGTTCTACCTCTAAGTCATAAGCAGCTGCAAGAGATAACAAGAATCAAATGGATGTCAGCTTTGCAATGGGAGAGAAAATTTCACCATAATCAATTCCCCCCACTTGTGAGCACCCCTTCGCAACCAATCTAGTCTTGTACTTTTCAACACTGCCATCTGCACCAAATTTCTTCTTGAACACCCATTTGCATCCAACAGATTTCCATCCTTTAGGCAAAGGCACCAAGTCCCATGTTTTATTCTTCTCCAAGGAAGCCATCTCATCTTCCATGGCTTCCTTCTAGAAACCTACATTTTTCATGCCCATAGCCTCTTTCACAGTTCTAGGCTCATCAGTGTTAGTAAGTAAAGCAAAAGCACAACTAGAATAAGTAATGAATAACAAACCTATCAAGTTGCTTTCTTGTTCGTGTAGACCTCCTCAATGGCTAAGGTTGAGGCTCTGCTTTTTCTTCTGAGCTTTTAGAGTTGCTAGAGCTCTCCTCATCATCAGGTCTCACAGGGTCTATCAGTTCAGTCTTCTCAAGGGTAGAAGGAAACTGAACTGCATCTTTTTTTTTTGGTCTATTCTGACTGTAGAACAATGGAAGAAGGTGTTAGCTCTCTGAAGATAACACTTCTGCTATACAACATTTTTTCAACCACAGGATCCCAAAGCTTGTATCCTTTCACACCAACACCATAGCCAATGAAAATAAACTTAATAGCCTTGTTTTACAATTTAGACCGTTTCTCCCTAGGCACATGTGCATATGCCTCACAACCAAAAACATGAAGATAACTAACTGAAGGTTTCTTACCAGACCACACCTCCATATGTATCTTACCAACAAGAGCTGATGTAGGAGACCTATTTACCAGGTAGCAAGCAGTGGCAACAACTTTAGCCCAAAACTTTTGTTCAAGGTTTTCTCCACTAAGCATACTCCTAGCCTTCTCCATCAGTGTCCTGTTCATCCTTTCTGCAACTCTGTTTTACTGCGGGGTGTATGGAGTTGTCTTATGTCTTTCAATCCCTTACTCTTTACAGAACTTATCAAACTCTGCCGAACAAAACTCACCACCATTGTCAGTTCTCAAACACTTAATATTTTTACTAGTCCAATTTTCAACAAAGGATTTAAACTCTAAACCAACTAAAGACTTCAATCTTGCTTCTGGTAAAATAAACCCATGTCCTTCTACTGTAATCATCTATGAAAGATACAAAATATACAGATTTAGAAATTGAAGGAACATTAACAAGACCAAACACATCAGAATGAATAAGATCCAATACACTAGAAGACTTGTGAGAACTAGAGTAAAACTGAACACGGTTTTGCTTTCCATATACACAATGTTTGCAAAAGTTAAACTCAAGATTACAATCATTTAACCCCTCAATGAGGTTTTTATTTTTTAGGGTTCTAAGACCCTTCTCACCAATGTGGCCATATCTCAAATGCCATAACATAGTCTTTTCAGCAGGAAGTTTAGCTTCCATAGCATGTGCACTACCATCAGAACTAGTTACAATAGATTTCTTCACTACTCGTTTAGATGGTGTGGATGAAGTGACTGCAACTCTTTTCTTCGAGTCAGAAGAACTATTGCACTATGAAGTGCATGCCTCTAGCTGAAACAAAGTATCTCTCTGAGTACCCTTCGCAAGCACCATAGATCCTCTTGTCATCTTGCATCTATCCTTCGAAAAGACAACCTGCACACCTGCATCATTCAACATACTTACAGAAATCAGGTTCCGTGCTAGGCTTGGGATGTGCATAACCCCAGTGATCCCCTTCACTCGTCCATCAGGGAATTGGATTGAGATTCTTCCACGACCAACAATCTTCAGATGAGAGTCGTCACCCAGGTACACTCTTCCACCATCAAATTCTTCATACTTCGTGAACCATCTTCGATACAAGGTCATGTGGAATGATGCACTAGAATCAATCAACCACACATCATCAGATGCATGGGTGGCCATGGCTGCGATGAAGGCATCACCATCATCAAGTGACTTGTCAGAATCAGAATCTAGGGCTATCTTCTTTTTCTTTTTCTTTTCCTCTTTGCATTCCTTTCAGAAATGCTTCGTTTTCCCACAGTTCCAACAAAGAGCCTTGGACTTTCCAGGAGATTTGGATCTCCCACAGGATTTGGATCTGCCCTTTTCACCTTTCTTATCCTTCTTCTTCCCTTTCTCTTTGGGTCTTCCACGAACTGCAAGAGCTTCTTTGGCCGACTCGGATGTCTTTCTCCGCATTTCTTTAGATAACAGCGAAGACACCACATCTTCCATCTTGAAGGTTGTAGTGGTGCTTCCAATGGCCATGGCAAGATGATCCCACGAATCTGGCAAAGAACAAAGTAGGGTTATACACCGATCCTCCTCCTCCATTTTCACACCCATAGATGTCCACTATACAACAATCATGTTGAAAGTATTCATATGGTCCACAATAGATCCTCCGTATTCCATCTTTAGAGCAAACAACTTATTTTTCAGAAAAAGCTTGTTCACCAAGGACTTGGCCTGATAAACATCACCCAGCTTCTTCCAAAGGTATTTCATGCTCTTCTCCTCATGGACATTCAATATGATAGAGTCAGCTAGACAGAGTCTTATGAGACCCTTACCCTTCCGATCTTTGAGGTCCCAATCAGCTTGTGACATTGCTATAGGTTTCACACCAGATATAGTTTCCCATAGGTCACGATCAATAAGTAGGTCTTCCATCTTGAGTTTCCACAACTCAAAATTAATGCCATTAAATTTCTCCACCTCTAATCTTTTGGATGTGGTTGCCATCTCCTTCCTGCAATAAGATACAAAATATTTGTATACAAACTCCCACTCAACCTAAGATTAGCTCAAAAAACCCCTACCCAATAGCTAGAACCCAAACTGGCCAGGCTCTGATACTAATTGAAAGGAAGCTAGGTGTGCAGAAATCACTTCCTACACTAATCTAATGAGGGGAGGAGAGTGCAAATTCAATGTAATATTTACAGTTACATCTATGTTAACCCACTAACAAAGATATTATAGTAAACACATACACAAGAATGTAAGATAGAAGAAGAGAGACACAAGATATAAGTGGGGAAAACCCTTACGGGTGAAAAACCCCACACTCCAAAACATAGCTTAAATGTATTCCATAAATAATGAAGGTTACAATACAGTCACAGAGCCAATGCTCTTGTAGGAGTCTTTGACACTTGTATCTGGAGATGATTCAGCAGCATAACAGTACCTGTCAATCACATAATGCATCACCTCTCCAAAGCACCTATTTATATAGAATATACAAGGCAAAAATGGCTCCACATTGAGATGGGCGTCCAACATGGCCTCATGGCCCAAAACCCATGCCTATGGACACTTGTCCAACACTGTAGGATGTTCTTGACACTTGTCAAGTCACCCCATCCCAAAGAGGCTGCCTATTCCCAAAATGGGTAATGACATATGCTCCTATGACTCTTACAACTGTCATAGAATCTGTCATAGCTATCATAACTTACAGTTGTAAGAGAATATGTCATACACAGGCTATAGATAGCATATTCTCTTACAACATGTCATAACCCACCTTGGGGCACCCAAAGATGCCTTCCTCAAAGATGCTTCTCGACACAGGTCCTCACCTGTTATAGAATCTTCTATTTCTGACTCTTACATGTCATAACTTTGTCATAGGAATCTATCATGATCGTTTCGGTCAATATTCCCTTACACACTATCCAAGATGCCGACACATGGCAAAATATTCCTACCACTAAGTGGGACACTTATCTCCTCATGTGAGGACAAATTTAAATGTGGTCATATGCCATGTAGGATGACACATCACTGTGCCAACTCCCACAAGATGACAACATAGGATTTGCAACCTAATTATACAATAGGCAATAAATAAATAAATACAATGAAATAATATAAGGAATTACCAAGGTTGAGACACCTTAATTCCCAACAAATAAGGGATAGAGTAAGGCAACAAGAGTGATTATGTGTGGTAAGAACGAGTTTGTGAAAGTAGGGGAGGAAAAGAAGATGGAGGTTGCAGCCACTACAAAGGAAGAAGATGCAAAGACAACAAGTGTAAAGAATGATTCAAAGTTGAAAGGAAAAGATGATATGCTAGTGTCAAAGTCTGAGACAGAGAAGGTCGAGGTTGAATTGACCTTGAAGGTTCAAGACAAGCTTGAAAAGCATGATGAAGTCATGATAGGGACATAGTTTTATCCATTGAAAGAAAAAAAGGTTAAAAGACAATTAAATACTATCATAATAGTGGGTTGTAAGTCTAATAAGACAGTGGAAGTAGAGGTAGAGACTCTGATGACAGAGATAAGAGGAAAAGATGAAGTGAGTAAGAGTGAATTGACTGTGGAAAGGCAAGATGGGCTTGTGAAGCAAGTTGAGATCATGGTGGGTAAGATACCTTGTCCATTGATTGGAAAGGAGAATGCTGAGACAATGAGTTTGGGAAAAGGTTCAATTTTGATGAGAAAAGATGGTGGGTTGGTAACAAAAGCAGACCAAGAGAAGACCAAAGAGGGATTGTTTGTGAAGACTCCAAATGGTTTGGAGAAGAGTGATGATATTGTGGTAGGGGCAATGATTTGTCCATTGATGTCAAAAGAGGTTGGTAGGCAATCATATTCTGCCATGACAAAGGTCTGTAGACCTGATTACATAGGGGTTCTAAGAGCAGAGAACCTGAGAGAGCAGATGAAGGCAAAAAGAGAAGTGAAGAGGAAGGTTACATGGCCCATTAATAAAATTGTCCAAAGAAGAATGAGACAAGCAAGGATAGCAGCAATAGAGGAAGAACAAAAGAAATCTCAGACAGAGGAAGAGGTAAGCAATGAAATGGTGAGTACATCTATGACTGTTTTGACATCAAGCATTGAAGAAATACAGAAAGACAAGGTAGACATAGTTGTGGATGAGTCTTCATACCATTTTCAGTTGTTTGAGTCTAATGAGCAAGATGACCAGGTAGAGATGGATGTTGATAAAGTTGGTGTTGATACTCAAGTTGTTAATGAAGAGTTGTAGACTAAGATGCTTCAGTTAGATGTCATATTGCAGGTGTTACTAAGAGAATGTGAGAAGTAGTGTAAAGAATGCATGGGTGGTAATGGTACTAACCAAGTTGTTTTGGTGAATGAAGTTGTCATTGCTATATTTCAAGTGCAGGTATCTAAGAGATGTAGATAAGAAGAAGGTTATGCCATTTGATGGGCCTAAACATCTTAGAAAACAGTTGGGGAAGCCTAAGGTGAAGATGAAGCAAATATTGAATTGTTTTAAGGACTCTATCAAGCCAAAGAACAATGCAAAGTTTCAATACTTAACACATTGGAAAGGAAAACCAGATGAAAGAGCTTTTGGAGGTCAGAGACATGAAGTCTTCAAATGTGGACAAGTTGCAATTCAATTTCCAAGGGACTTGGAATCTTTTTTTAGTCCGGGTGTATGGTGCAGGGGCACCGTGAGAGTTCAAATTTGCAAATTTTGTAAATAAGGTCTTTTGGTACATTTTGGTGTGTTAAGTCTTTTGTCAAGTAAATAAGGTCACTATAGACCATTTGTAATGTTGAAGTCATCTAGGGGGTCATTTGAGTTCATATTTTGTAATGTGGTCAATTGTTGTCATGAAAAGATACAAAAAAAAGTGCAAAGTATGGAAGCCCAACAGTCATGGGCATTCAAGATTAGTTGTAGTTCATGGGTTTGGTGGAAAATGTTTAAATAGGCTTGAAAACTTTGATGTATGGGTTCAGAGATTGGTATGGAAGTTGAAACAACAATAAAACACTATTTTCTCTGCAATTTTCTAAAAATCTGTTGCTCCAGAGCTCTGTACGGTTCCATACAGTAGAGTATGTTCTAAAAGCTTTTGAATTTAACAAATACATGTGTTAGCTTTAATTTAGTTGTGATTTGGAAGGATTTTATAGAGTTTTAAGAGTTTTATTGGCAATTTTCTGAGTACTGGTCTGCAACCTATTAGACTTAGGGCACACAACTAAGAGGGGGGGTGAATCAGTTATGCAAAACTTTCTCCAATTTACACACTTAAATCCTCTTAGTGATTAGCAGTATATTAAACATAAAACATAATGCATTCAAATCAAAAGCAGAAACTCATCAACACATGAGACACCAAGATTTTGACGTGGAAAACCTGGTTAAGGGAAAAACCACGAAGTGATTAACCCAAGAATGTATTCTCTGTTAGAAGAATAGAAAGAACAAAATGGCACATGCCAATTAGGGCTCACTGCCCGAGCACACTGCTCACAAGAGGCTCACTGCCTACAAGAGACACACTGTCTACAAAGAAATAAGTATCACATACCTGAACTAGAGAATAGCATCTTCACCATGCTTGAATTAGTTCCATTAAGCTCAATACTTCTGCTTTGCCTTTTGCTCTCTTCTTTGCTACCACTCGCTCATCTCCACAAGACACACTTCAAAATAAATTCACAATCCCTTATTTATACAAGGCATTGACTTAGGAACAATCATCTAAGTCGGCAAACACCTACAAGAACATCCGCAAGACGTGTAATACATCCGGTCGACTAGTCTCAAGAGGAACACCAATATTTGGTGGTTATTCTTCAAATGCAAACTCTAACTTCAATGCAGACCACCAACATGAACTGGACATGATCCAACGATCATCATAACCTTCCCTGAATCACCAAGAACATCCGCACTTCATCAGCCTTCTGGAATTCTTCTTTCCTTCATCCGAAGCTTCAAGAACACAGTCTGTCATCACTGTCACAAAGGAATAGGCTCTTCCGGACCTTCAAACCATGAACCAATCTAGTTGATACTTCACAGGGACGTCCTCAACACTCCCTCAAATCCACAGAACAGGATAATGAATTTCTAGATCTCATCGGACCTATCTGTGATACTCTGTTACCTCTGAACACCTACCGAAACTGGTTCTACTTGAGCAACCATAACTTCTTTAGATCTTCATGCGGACCTCTAAAAACTTTACTGGAGCATCTCAGGACTTATATCTACAAATCCTTTAAACTGCATCCTTTGATCCTCAACCTATTGAGGACTTTTACCTTCTTGTCATCACTGTTCTTCACTATTCCTGATTGAGACTAATTTTCTCAATATCCTCAGCACACAGCTCATCTAATCCTTCTCATTAATGCAACATGAGTATGTTGACATCAATGACAACACCGGTTAGGCCCATACTTGCAACAATCTCCCCCTTTGTCATTGATGGCAACATATAATATGAAAAACCATCAAGACAAGAACTTCTCCTAACTGTCACAACTCCCCCTAATAGCAACAACTATTCACATGTCTTCTCTTCCTTTATTGCTCCCCTTTGATCAGCAACCACTTGTTTTTCACATGTCTTTTCTCCCCCTTTGACATCAATGGCAAAGGGCTCATACTTGCAACTCCATCACTTCATAACATACCAGCTACTCCCCCTGAGTAGTAGCTCCCTATCATCAATCTAGATCACAAGATATGACTGTGATATCCACCAGATTGATGCACATCAGTGCATCCTAGTTCATCACCGGAGGGGCAATAACCCCTAACTTCTCCCTGAGATACTCAAAAGAGTCCTTGGGAAGAGGTTTAGTAAAGATATCTGCAATCTGATCCTTGGAGGGCACATACTCCAATCTGACTTCATCCTTGTTCACTTGCTCTCTCAGAAAGTGAAACTTGATAGATATACGCTTAGTCTTAGAATGCAACACCGGATTCTTAGAAATATTTATTGCACTTGAATTATCACAGAAAATTGTGATAGGCTCCTCATATTCTACTTTAATATCTCTTAGCATCTGCTTCATCCACAAAACTTGAGTGCAACTATCTGCTGCTGCAATGTATTCTGCTTCAGTTGTAGACAGGGATATTGCCTCTTATTTTTTGCTTAGCCAAGAAACCAATCTTTTTCCCAAAAAGAATGCTCCACCACTGGTACTCTTCCTGTCATCCACATCTCCTACCTAATCTGCATCTGTATATGCATGAAGAGAGAAATTATGATATCTAGGATACCACAAACCATACTCAACTGTTCCTATTAGGTACCTAAAAATCCTTTTGATTGCCATGACATGAGATTTTCTAGGATCAGCCTGGAATCTCACAACAAGCCCAACAACCTGCATTATATCTGGTCTAGTTTGAGTGAGATACAATAATCCTCCAATCATTGATCTGTACTTTGTCTGATCTGCCTTAGGGGAGTCATCATCTTTGCTCAACTTACATCCGGTTGCCATGGGAGTGTTCATTGGCTTTGAATCTTCCATTTCAAATTTCCTTAACAATTCTTTCACATATTTGGTCTGAGAAATAAAGATTCCTTTCTTTGTCTGAGTAATTTGCAGACCCAAGAAGAAATTCATTTCACTGAGCATTGACATCTCAAACTCACTTTTCATTTGATTTGCAAAAGTTTTACACATACTGTCTTTTCCTCCAAAGATGATATCATCAACAAATACTTCAATAATCAAGATGTTTTCATGGTCAATTTTGAAATATAAGTTACTGTCAGCAGTACCTTTGTTGAAACCAATCTTCAAAAGATGTTTGTCCAATCTTTCATACCATGCTCTTGGGGCTTGCTTTAGTCCATACAGTGCCTTATTTAATTTGCAGATCATATCACCATGCTTAGATAATTGAAATCCATCCAGTTGTTCAATGTACACTTCTTCTTCTAAGTCACCATTCAGGAAGGCAGATTTGACATCCATCTGATACACCTTGAAATCCTTGAAGGTAGAAAATGCAAGAAATAATCTAACTGCTTCAATGCTTGCCATCGGAGAAAATGTTTCTTCAAAATCAATTCCTTCTATTTGAGAGTAGCCTTTGCAGACCAATCTGGCTTTATTTCTAATTACTTCACCAACTTCATTTAGTTTGTTCTAGAAAACCCATTTGGTTCCAATCACATTCTTGTTTCTAGGTCTGAGAACAAGATCCCAAGTGTGATTTTTCTCAATTTGCATCAACTCTTCCTCCATTGCTTTGGTCTAGTTTTCATCATTGCAGGCTTCATTTATTGTCTTAGGTTTAATATTTGAAATTAGACAATATTCATCTAAGTTTTGAGCAATTTTCCTTCTAGTTTGTACACCTTTGCTTTTGTCACCTATGATCTGATCTTCAGAGTGGTTCAGTCTTACATACCTTGGAACTTTGGGAGTTTCTTACATTTTTGCTTCTTGATCAGGCTCATTCAGACCTATCTCTTCTTCCTGATTTACCAGGTCAGTCTGAATCTGACTTTCAGAGGAGGATTGAATTCCTTGAACCAAAACACCATTATGATCATCTTCATCATATTCATAAAACCTTAAGGGTTTCTCTATTCCCTCATCAACCTTCACATTTGTACTTTCTATCATCCTTCTTAGTCTCTTGTTATAACACCGGTATGCTTTGCTTTGAGTAGAGTAACCCAAGAATATTCCTTCATCACTTCTAGCATCAAACTTGCTTAAGTCTTCATCTCTTTTGATGTAACATTTGCTACTAAAGACTGAAATATCTTACAGTAGGAGTAATGCCAAACCAAATTTCATAAGGGGTCTTACCGGTATTGTTTCTGATTTGAACTCGATTAAGAGTATAGACTGCAGTGCTGACATCTTCTCTCCAATAGATCTGAGGAACATTTGCTTCCATCATCATGGTCCTAGATGCTTCCTGGATGGTCTGGTTCTTTCTCTCCACTACTCCATTTTGCTGTGGAGTCCTAGGAGCAGACAACTGTCTCTTTATTCCATGTTTTTCATAGAACTCTATGAAATCACCGGATGTGAATTCTCCATCTCTATCAGACCTCAGACATTTCAACTTCAATCCTGTATCATTCTCTACCATAGCCTTGAATATTTTGAATTTCTCAAAAGCTTCTAATTTTTCTTTCAGAAAAGTTACCCACATCATCCGGGAATAATCATCTATTAACAGCATGAAGTATCTATCACCTTGAATACTCCTGGTTCTTGCCGGACCACAAAGATTAGTGTGAACTAAGTCTAATAATCGGGTAGAAGATAGTTCCTTTCTTTTGAATGTGACTCTGCTCAGTTTACCCAACTGACATTCCTTGCAAAAGCTGTTAGTAGGTTTCACCAATTTTGGAAGATCTCTTACAGCCTGAGTATTGCTTATCTTGATGATATTATCAAAATTCACATGACACATCCTTCTATGCCATAACCAACTCTGATCAACTTGAGTAAATAAGCAGCTTTTACTAGTACCAACCAAGTGGAAGATATTACCTTTAGTTTGAGCACCGGATGCAATCTCTGTTCTGGAACTTTCAAAGATTTTGTATTTTCCATCCTTGAATTGGAGATCATAGCCTTTGTCCACCAACTGTCCAACACTGAGAAGATTGTGCTTCAAACCTTCAACATATAGTACATTACTAGCTTTGTTTCTTCCATCAAAAGAAATAGTTCCTCTTCCTCTGATTTTACCAGCAGAATTATCACCAAACTTCACCACTCCTCCTTCATACCTTTCCAAATCTATGAACTTATTTTTGTCACCTGTCATGTGGTGAGAGCAACCACTGTCAATGACCCAATCATTCTTTTCTTCAACTTGGGCAGCCAGAGCTCTTTCTATAACTTTACAATTGATAGATACAGAGGATATTGGTTCTTCTTCCTTGATGGCAATAAACACCCATTCACTTCCGGATTTGTTTCCTGTCTCTGATTCATCATCTGTTACTCCTTCATTATCATCTTCTTCATGAACATAGTAACAATTCTTTTGGAACCTTGATCTGTTAGGGTTTGGCTTTGAAAATCTTTCCAGACATCTTGAGGCAAAATGACCAATCTTATTGCAGTTGAAACACTTAAAAGGCAATTTTCCTTCATACTTACCGGATCCTCTTGGCAGTCTTTTTGCAATGAGGGCTTCAAGTTGAGCAGTTTCTACTTCTTCTTCCAGGTCTTTTCTTGCTTTTTCTTACCATGATAGATTCCTTGATGAGTTCTCTCCCAGATCAAATCTTTGTTTACCTTTCACAGAGGCACTGGCTTTGAATGCAGATTTAGTCTTGGGGGGATCATCTTCAAACTCGGTCATTTCAAAAGTAGCCAGTTCGCCAGCCAATTGGTCTCTTGTGACAGTTGTATGGGCTCTAAATTCATCAATGGCAGCAACCTTGATTTTGTAAGAGGCAGGAAGGGATCTGAGAATTTTACCAACAATCTCATTTTCATCCAGGACTTCACTAGCATTTCTAATTCCACAAACTAGCTCATTCACTCTTGGCATGAAAGTGGTAATATTCTCATCATCTCTCATCTTCAATCTTTCAAATTTCCCTTTTAGACTCTGTAACCTTGCACATTTAACATACTGATCTCCTTCATGCAAAAGTTCCAGTTTATTCCAAATCTCAAAGGCAGTTGGTAGGTCAATAACATTTGAGAGCTTTGAGTCAAATAATGTGCTTAGAAGAGCCTCTTTGGTCTGCAGATTGTTTTTAGCATCTGTGATTTCATTTAGGGTTGTCGGACCACCCTGTGGAGGTACATACACTTTTGTAACCATGGACCAGTACGCCATTCCCATACACTGGAAGTCACATTTCATGCGACCTTTCCAAAGAGCAAAGTTGGTTCCATCAAACTTCAGACTATCCTTCTTGTATGATGACATTCTGGATCTCCTCAAGTGGTTAATCTCCTTTTAGAGGAACTTGGCTCTGATACCAATTGTTAGACTTAGGGCACACAACTGAGAGGGGGGGTGAATTAGTTGTGCAAAACTTTCTCCAATTTACACACTTAAATCCTCTTAGTGATTAGCAGTATATTAAACATGAAACATAATGCATTCAAATCAAAAGCAGAAACTCATCAACACATGAGACACCAAGATTTTGACGTGGAAAACCCGGTTAAGGGAAAAACCACGGGGTGATTAACCCAAGAATGTATTCTCTGTTAGAAGAATAGAAAGAACAAAATGACACATGCCAATTAGGGCTCACTGCCCGAGCACACTACTCATAAGAGGCTCACTGCCTACAAGAGACACACTATCTACAAAGAAATAAGTATCACATACATGAACTGGAGAATAGCATCTTCACCATGCTTGAATCAGTTCCATTAAGCTCAATACTTCTACTCTGCGTTTCGCTCTCTTCTTCGCTACCACTCGCTCATCTCCACAAGACACACTTCAAAATGACTTCACAATCCCTTATTTATACAAGGCATCGACTTAGGAACAATCATCTAAGTTGGCAAACACCTACAAGAACATCCGCAAGACGTGTAATACATCCGGTCAGCCAGTCTCAAGAAGAACACCAATATCCGGTGGTTATTCTTCAAATGAAAACTCTAACTTCAATGCGGACCACCAACATGAATTGGACATGATCCAATGATCATCATAACCTTCCTTGAATCACCAAGAACATCCGCACTTCATCAGCCTTCTAGAATTCTTCTTTCCTTCATCCGGAGCTTGAAGAACACAGTCTGTCATCACTGTTAGAAAGGAATAGGCTCTTCCGGACCTTCAAACCATGAACCAATCTAGTTGATACTTCACAGGGGCATCCTCAACACTCCCTCAAATCTGCAGAACGGGATAATGAATTTTCGGATCTCACCGGACCTATCTATGATACTCTGTTACCTCTAAACACCTACCGGAACCAGTTCTACTTGAGCGATCATAACTTCTTCAGATCTTCATGCGGACCTCTGAAAACTTTAGTGGAGCATCTCAGGAGTTATATCTACAAACCCTTTAAACCACATCCTTTAATCCTCAACCTATTAAGGACTTTTACCTTCTTGTCATCACTGTTCTTCACCGTTCCTGATTGAGACTAATCTTCTCAATATTCTCAGCACATAGCTCATCTAATCCTTCTCATTAATGCAACATGAGTATGTTGACATCAATGACAACACCGGTTAGGCCCATACTTGCAACACAACCTTGTTTTAAGGGTTTGAGGGTCAAAAAAATGGATACCTAGGCCATTCCACCTTGTGAAAAGTGATGTGAGTTGGTGGAATGGAACATGTAGGAGTAGATTACCCTTTGGTATGGTTGGCATGAGCAGGGTTGTGGATTTGATGCATGTGTGGTGATGTCCTAGGCTGGCAGAGCCTTCATTTTTGAGCAAATTTGATGGTTAGAAGGTAGGGTTTGGAAAAATAACATTGTAGAACCATTCCAATTGATATCTTGAGCATGTGTAGGTCCAATACAAGATGTTTGAACCATTGGCAAGGTGTGGCAGGGTGTGGAGCTCATATTTTCAATAAACCCTCATTGAAGCAAGTCTAAATCAGGCCTAGAGCAAGTGTATAGTGGTTAGGTGAAGTGGGAGGATTTTCATTGGCCAAAAACTATTGATTATGTCTATTGGTGACCTGAGAAGAGTGATGGAATAGGTTTTGGTAGTTTGAGTGAAGGATTTTATAGATTTGCTTTGGAAAAGTGGGCTAATTAGGCCTAGAAAATAGGGGACAGTCAATTTTAGGGAATTGATGTTTCAAAACAAGTGTATGAGCAAGTTGGATATGTTGAAGAACTCCATGATGGGTATCTAGAATACCAATCCTTTTGTGGTTTGGAGGAATATTTTGAAAGATATGCTAGAAAAACCGAGTTTGAAGGGCTACTAGGAAAGGGAGCAGTTTGTGAAGGATGACCCATGATTTGATATGTCAAGACTTTCTAGGTGTTTTGAGTGAGTTTTTTTGAGGTATTAACCCCTGCTCTACATCACTTTCCCATGCCTTGAGATATTATTACAAAAATAGCCAAAGTGCTTACCATTATTTGTTGATTTGGAATTTTTTGTGAGCTCAACACCAACTTTCTTCTCAAGTGCATGTCTCTCAACAAAGTCTTTCTATAAATCAATCTCATATGTTTCTTGGTTCAAAAAATTCATTTAATATTCTGATCTGAAATCACAAGAATGTTTATCTTCTTCCATTGATGCTTCAAAGAGATTTGCATCAACACCAATATTCTGGTGACTTAGGAATTTACCAAAATATTCTTCTCAATTTAATTTTCACAACTATTTTGAAAATCACTCTTCTCTAAAACTAACTCAATATTTTGAATATTGATGGATGATTCTTTAAAAGGAACATCTTTCTCAACTGTGCATTCAACAAGTGATATTTGTTCCTCCTTGACTTCTCAAAATAAGCTTTCGTTGACATTCAATCTCAAAAGTCAATAAGATATCATTTTCTAAATAAAGATCCATACCTTCCACCTACATGGTGGATTCTTCCATGATCTACTTTGTCTCACTTTCTTGCAGCGTAGATTGATCTTCTTTCTTTGGCTCATGCTCTATTGTCATAATTTTTGGTTCCTCTATCTTCTTTTCTGGATCTTTATTTGACTTCTCTGAGTCTTCATCTAATTCCACCACTTCTTTGCTCCAACATATGTGACTTAGTTCCCAGGTTTCTTTGCATTCGAAGCAAAGTTTCTTTCTTTGGATTTCATTTTGGGTACCATCCTCCTTATTTGTGACAGGGGCATTTTTCTCCTTCAAGAATATTTTCTTTGTCTTTGGCTCCTTAATAACTTCTCAAGGCTTTATTTATTCTTTCTCTTCCATCTCACCAATCCTTGTTGCACCTAAGTGGTTGTGCTCAAAAAGATTATTGTTGTTGAGAGAAGATGTTATGTGCTCAAAATGGCAACATAACATTGCATTCAAGAATTGTGTTGAAAATGGCTTGTGAGAGGTCTAATTTATAGATTTTTGGATGGAAGAATCAAAGGCTAGGATTTAATGGAGAGATCAATGATTGAGGATGCTTGAGAGGATTGGAGGCATGAGAGACCTCCAAGTGGCACCTTATAGTAGGTGCATAAGTGGAGGTCCAAGATTTAAGGAAAATCAAAGGTGGAGGATTGTCTTGGAGAAAGTGGATGGTGGAGATCCAAAAAGTAGATTTTTGGAGTGATGTGCAAACCTTGCCTATGCCCATGTACAAAACATGTACAAATCAAATCTTTGACCCATGTACACTTTTGAACCTTATGCAAGATTTACCTTGATTAATCAGGCTTTAGAATGTGCAAATGATTAGCTCATTTAGTTAACTAATGATTGGGTGGATAAAATAGGAATTAAACAAATAGGATATATTTATTTAATTTTTGGGATGGGGTTGGTGAACCTAGTTAAATAAATATTTGAATTTATTTAATTAAGGTTGGACTATAGATGAGATGAAAAGATTGATTAATTAAATAAATAGTTCTAATTTATTTAATTAATACTAGGAGGAATAGTCAATTTATTAATTAAATAATAAAAAATATTTAATTAATATTGGTAGGAAAATTAAAATAATTAATTAAATAAATAGAGTTTATTTAATTAACTATATAGTAGAATGATTAAGGGATGAATTGGTGATGGAAAAAAAGGTGTGAGATGATTTTCGTTGTCTACACTCAGATATGGATAGGGCCCAACTCTTGAATTTTGTATCTCCACTTAATTAATATAGGTAGATGCCCTAGGTCCTACTTTCTATAACTAATAGGGCTTTGAACTCTAAAGGGCAGGAATTGATTGATGCCCTACCTATATAGCCGAGAGAAAGAAATGATCATCCCACTGAATTATATAGGTAGAGGCGTGATAAACTATTTCTCCAAGCCCACCTCTTTGTGTCCTTCCCACCCATGTATATAGTGATTCTTTCCTTCAAGGAGTTGGCAAATATGGATAGATAGGGACCCTTATATATATAACTCTATTGGTAGATGTGGATAGAGCCCACTAAGGAAGGACTTTGCATCACAACCAAAAGGTCATCCTACAAAAATAGATGAGTTTTAACCCCCATCTCTCTGTGCCCTTCCCACTCAATCTTTGATTCATAATTCATTAGTTGTAGGAGAGTAGAGGTTCATCAACCAATAGAGAAGGGATCTATGGTGGCTATATAGGTAGAGGGTGAGAAAGAAACGATCATAGATATAACTTCTTTCTTTAAGAAGGCCCAAGTTTTTGTGCTATCTATTAAAAGGTGTGTGCACCACCTTACTATACTATAACTTAGGAAATAACTCAAGATGGAAGGCCCCAAGCTATTGTGCTATACCAACTATATAGCTACTATAGAGGTAGGGGTAGAGGAATAACAAGTTCTATAGATGCTTCCCTTGCTATAGATAGTAAGGAAGGCTCAAGAATAGTTTTAATAACTCTAATTATTAATGTCCTTTCCTTAAGGAGAGCCCTCACTCCTATCTAGTAATCATCATAATCTGCACTCATCACCCCCTTGATCATAATTAATAATATGGGCAGATTAATCCCTACCCCTACTTTTTAGCTTGGAGAAGGGGTCAAGGAAATAGTCTATCACCCTATTCCCAAATGTTAATTAGTTGTGTTTATTTCATACTGCCCAGTAATTGCTAACCTTCTAAGACAAGGAAGGCTATTGAGTTTCCAATCAACTCAAGCAAATGTAATTCCCTTCCACCCATTGATGATCAATTTTCTAGCCAACTCAAGCTTGGTTGGGAATTGGTGATCAATCGAGAGTCATCAAAGTCCTAGCTATATCTTTTGCCTTATTCTATGACCATATCTCTACCTCATTGTTGGTATATAGCATGAGTGACAATATCTCCACCTCATTGTTGGTAACAAACTTCTACCTCCCACCCAATCTAGTGAAAGGCCAAGCCTCATATTTAATGTTTGTTCTTAAATATGACTTAGTGTTAGTAGTGTGGGTGTAATAGAGTAGGCCTTTTATTCTATGCTTATTTCTAAGGAGATCCCTAGCCCTAGCCCAAGCCTTTGGATACCCCACTTGATCCAGCCTAGGGTCTAGTGGGTGTATTTTATATCCCTGTCTATTCCTAACGGTCTAGCAATAGGACCCTCCTATATATTATCCAATAGCCTCACATCATCGTGTATTCTTCTATTCTCATTTTACTCTTCCATCTTTGTTTCTCTCTTATATTCCTATTTCACTCTTCTATGCTTGTTTCACAAGTTTTTGATTTGCCTTAGGATTGGGAAGGCTAGTTGAATATATAGGGTAGTTGGGAGTTTTAGATGATGTCAGTTCAACCTAGACCATGATCCAATGACCTATTGCACAGATTAAACTTTCTGGAACCATGACATCCAACCAACATCTTAGGATAGGAGGGGTTGTCTCTTCTACTTTTTTTGTAGAGTACACATCTTGCCCTATTTTCAATTTTTTTTATGCTAGTCATCAAAGCAATTCATCTCCTTATGGATGAAACTTCCTTCCTTTGTTGGCCAATTATCAATCTTCTTAGCATTCACTTGGGCCCTTCCTTCTTTCTAAAGTTCTCTATTAGTATTTATCTCTTAGGATGGATGCCCATTGTTGATAAAGATTCTCCTCTCCCTGACTGATAGATGTTTATTTTGGAATGAGCTACAGGGTTGGGGAGGATAAATTAACTCCCAAAGGTATCAAAATGTGGGGGGGGTGGTGTATTATGGATTCTTTGGTTGGTTGGATAGTTGGATAGGTGGATGTTGTAAAGGGAAATCCCATCTATGATTCAACCTTATTTCTCCTCATTATTCCCAATTCAACCTAGACACCTTTATAGATAAGACAATATTGTTATTCCAAATGCTTGATCTGCTATTTTGTTCTGATCCAACCCACCTTGATGTAGATACACTTGCTACATTGATTAACTAATTTCTCAAAAAGTATCCATACATTCCCATTGATCCCCTACCTCAAAAGGCATGCTTACTCCATAATACTATAGTAAGAGGGATCTCCTCAACTCCATTGGACATTTACTTGATGATTCTTTTAAAGGGGAGCACATCTCCAAAACTAACATCATATTTAGGGGTCACTCAACATCATATACAAGGTTAGATAAAACTTATTTTATGAGAGTGAGTCTAGTTTGGTGAGCTGAGCCCAACTATCATACCGTGGACTAATTTTTCAAGGCCTTGAGTTGAGGTAGTCGATCTCATATATGTAGAAGTAAGATCATTGGGCCCTACTCTATAATGGGGCTAGGGGGCCAAAGAGGGGCGAGGGTCTCAACTATAAGGGAGTGGGAGATAGATGGATATGATAGTTGAGTGTGACTCAAAAAAACTAACAAAAGTAATTGAAAAGTGATTTCCCAGTCACCATCGTGCATACAGAATGGAGTGAGTGCAGAGAGCGACAGTTGCCCCCCTCTCCCTATTGCCTACTCAATAGTGATAGTAAGAGTTGATAGTCCCTATTTATTTCCTTATTGATAGTAAGAGCCCTCCTTCCTTGAATTTAAATGTCTAATAGACTATCCCTCCTCTTGTGCGTAAATGTCATTCCTCTTCTAGGTTCAAAGGTCATTTATACTAATGGGACTTCCTCATGGTGGATGTAGTATTCACTAATAAGATTTCTTACAATTGAGTATTTCGAACCCAAACTAGCCCCTACCTATATAGTGGGTTGATTCTCAAACCAATACACTTTTCTTTGTCCAATGAATGTGACCTAGGAGGGTGGGAGTTGTTTAGATGGATCAAACAAAAATAAGGTAGGGTTGGGCCACAATAATGACTCAATCTAGCCTTAACCCTTAGCCCAAGGCTCCCAATGGCTCAGGCTTGGACTTAGGGTAGTTATCAATTGATTTAGAATGACCTATATGTACACACCTTCATCATCCCCATCATGCATAGAACAATGATTACATAGAGGATTTGAGGGAAATCAATGCCCACCCCTACCTAGTTATATAGGTAGGGCTACCCAAATGACATTTCAGGGAACAACATCTTGAAGAGTTTCTATAAATTAGTATTAGGTGGGGTCAAATATAACTAAACTACCTTGGAATTAGAAATGGTTATTGGCTAAATGATTATCGTGATGCAATGGAGTGGCATCTAGTTTAGGCATATTACATGGGTAATAATGAAGAATAATGAAATAGTGGTTAGCATTTACTCTCAACTGGTTTCCCAAATAGTTTGAGTCAAATGCTAAGTGCTGACATCTCTTAGGAGGAGGTCCTTTTTGCGCCATTGAATCTCTCCAAACTATGTGCCATCATGAATGCCCTATTGAATAATGGGCCCCTAGGAGAAGGGAAAGTTGTGTGGTTGGCCTTGTGGAAAAAATTAGTAGATCACTTAGCTAGTCTTTCCATGAACAATTTTCCTTGGGGAATTGATCTAGATATCAATAAGAAGTGTTGCCTTAATGCCAAGCATAATGGATTCCTACTTGGAATGATTCCACCCTTCTTTCTCTTCCATCAGTCCAAGGCCCTTCTTTCTCGTCTAGCACTAATATGACGCCATGTATCATTAGCACTCGATGTGACTAGTGCATTTTACTTCATTCATTCATCCCTTTCTGACCTTTCTAATTATGATTATGAGTGACCTATCTACAGATTCCTATTTGAAGTACCTTCCCCTTTCTCCTAGTTTTTTCCTAATTTGTATTCTAGTTCTTATCCAATGTTATCCATGTAATGTCATATACCTTTACCGTACCTCCAATTTGCTAAAACATGGGGGTCGTGACCTAGGAAGCTTGATCCATTGATCAACAAATGAATTCTTGAAACTGCCAACAATATTCCAAGGTCAAGGAGCCATCCCTATCCAAACTGCTATAAATGTGATGGGGGCCTCCACCTACTATATATTGATTGGCTATTTGAGAATGAGAGCATCAGATAGGACTAGATTAGAGAGTGATATGACTAGATTAGAGAGCATTAGATTTTAGTGCATTGATAGATTAGAGGCAGGATCGATTTTAGTGCATCGATATATCAGAGGGAAGATTAACTTAAGGCCCCCACCCCTTTATAATAGTTATATAATAGGGTAGAGATGCATCATTAGAGAGGATTGGTAGAGATAGCGGACCATACCGCCTATATAGAAGAGATGCCCAAGTAGTTTAGTGATTGATTTGACTAATTGGTTTTACTTATCCAATGATGATTAGACCATTTGTTCTACTAGAAACTAGTAGTAATGGGATCCCTCGAAGTGTACTAAAGGCATTGATAGAGATAGATACAAGATAATGGATTGGGTAAGACAAGTGTGGAGTACACAATATAATGGAGTAAAGGTAGATATCCTTGACACGTGTTAGCCAAATGGTGGAAGCCCCTATCTTTGTTTAGGGATCAAAGCCCTCCTTCCTCACCACGGGATCAAGTTTCTCATCACCCTCTAGATATATAGATAGGCATGCCTTCCTAAAGCATTAAAGGTTTCTAAGGGCCCTCTAAACATATAGAAGGGGTGCCCTCTTAAAGCACCCTACTATCTATAGGGAGTAGATCTTCTCATCTGATCTCATCAACCTATCTAGCTAAAGGAAAGAAAGCCCTGAGCTAAAGGGAAGCAAGGTTTGAGATAAAGGAAAGAAAGGTTTTCCTAAAGGCAGGTAGTGGTTAGTGTTTGTTTGAAAGGTAGTACCAAATAGGTATAGTAGGTAGGATAGTTCATTCAAGTGACTAAATATTCAATTCTTCATAGGACTAGCAAGCAAGTAAGGATTCAAATCCTAGTAGCGACTGCCACCTCGGGCCTTCTTTTAGTTTCTATGCCTAAAGAGGAACTAAAGCATCCACCCCTACCTACTATCCCGACCACAATTCCCCCACACTCGGGGCCCCCATTCTTCCCACCCACCTAGCTTTCCAAAGTAGGGCTCAACCTCTAACAAAAATCATGAAGGTTGATCCCCTTCCTATCCCCTCGACCGACAAACAATGCAATCGACGAGGAGAGTAATTCTACTAACTTTCCTCAACTAGTTGATCAAGTGCATAGCATAAAGTGTCATGTAGATGTATGTATTTTGGATCAACTACCTCAACTCAAGGCCCTAAAATCGATCCAAAGTCAATCTCATATATACATATGAGGGAGGGGGGGTATGCTATGTATAATATAGTACATAATTCTTTCTCAACCTAGGTGGTTGGCTCTACTCACCCACCTCCCACCCTTAAGCAAAGTTCACTAAGGGACATGCCTACACTAAATGACTTCACGACTTCTACTAAACTCAATTTCTTAATGAAACTTATGACCCACTAACTCACCCTCAACAAAGTCCATTGGGGGATGCTTATTCTGAATTCAATTTCTACTAGATTCTAGGATAGGCATTTGTACTAAACTCGACAAGTGGTTGACCATTGGGTTATTCCATTCATTAAGGCAGCATGTGATCATAACCCCCATGCCTACATATTATAGCACACATCTATAAAAAAATATACTAAACATTTTAATCAAATAGATGTTCAATTGGTTCTAGAACCGTGACATCTAATGTCTCGAGGTGGATGCCCCCATGAACCAATTATGTCAAAGTCTCTAAATACATGATTTGAAAAGGTTTTCAGGAGGTAGTTTCCCACCTTGTGAGAGAGGGGATCATCAAAAGGTAGAGCAAATGGTTCCTTCATAATTATTGTATGAAGTAAAGGGGTGAAGTAACAATTTAGTTGCCTTTCGTTATCCAAGAAACCATGCACTCCTCCCGTGCCTAGGCTCTAGGTTATAACAATTGGCATATTCACCAATATGTGAAAATGGGGACTGTACTCGCATGGGAGGATACATTTTATTCCGGATAACATTTTGACCCAGTGACCCCAATTATTCTCATGAACCACATCTCCTTTGTCTAAATCGACGAAGAGGAATAGATCGTAATTGTTGCTGGCATCATCAAATGAGAAAGCATGCCCAGGTAAATTAATACAAATACGTGCAATTTTATCAAGATGGTAGAACAATTGAGTCTCTCCAGTAAGCAAACCTTCCCTTGGGATGAGAAGTTGTTTGCGACCAATACCACGGGGAAATATGGTGAGCTCTCTCGCGAGCCATCGGATAACTAGGTGGAGACACCACCCACTATCATGGGGTTGGTAGGAAAGAGTAGGCCACCCTTCAGAAATGGACATACGTTCTAGGAAGACCTCTAGCTTGGGAACAAGGAGACCGATGGAAGGTAGATGTTCGGCCCGCTTAACATCATGATAGAATTGTCAGATGTTGGAGTGATTGGTACAATAGAGTGAAGCCAATTCTGGGTTTGCAAGGACATCATCCCAGGAGGGATTCGATCGGTAGTTCAGTGATGAGCTTTGTCCTTTCATGGCTTCCTACGATGGAATTATCATAGACAAGAGGCTGAGGATCCTATTTGTGGGTATATCTCGTAGGGGAGAACCAGCTCTAGTGAAAAGTTACATGGAATTGACTTGATTTAGACTCGGGAAATGCTTGCTAGATGTGTCGAACAATAGTGTTCTTACTCACATCGGAACAGTGGATATCCACATGAAAGTGATGGCCATTACTTCTGTAGTGTACTTCTTGGGACACTACTATGTGAATATAGTTGAACAACATGCATACTCTTTCTAAGATGACTTCCTTTACAACAAGCTTTTTCCCAAGTTTTTCTCCATGGGAGAGCGTGATGATTAAATATCACCAAACATGGGGGTAGTTCTGCAAATTTGTTAGTGACCTATCGTCAGGAGTCAAAAGTGCAGAACCTCTCCTTCCTTCTGGATTATTTATTAGTTTGGAATACCTTTGAATACTCTCTTTTGCATAATTCCACAAAAAAATTGTATTACTCATTTTGAAATGTCCATCGAGACTAAACATCACATCCAGAGTAAAAAAATAAAGTAGTGGAAAACCACCCTTCCATATAGAGCATCATGTGATGAACTTAGTCCATCTCCCTACTACCGTTCAAAATCCAACGGGCTCTTGCCTCTCCAAAAAAATAGGCCCTTATAGCATTGTAGCTTTCAGGAATCCAACCATATTGACTCAACAGAACTAGCTAGATTATATAGATAACATGATGGGGCCTAATTGTGTATGTAACCTAATGGAGAAAGAGCTGCAAGAACCAATGCCCCGAGCTAGATAGTAGGGCCTTTCTCTACTTTCCCCAAGGCTAAACACACCAATCACAATGCTATCCACCGTACCCCTACCAATAGAATAGAATTGAAAGAGGGGGTAGACATGTTACATATAGAATCTAATCGCCAACTATAAAGGTTTTGGCTGCAACTTGTTTACGAGATTCGATAGTGTGTTACTGGACTATGATCCAGTGGCTAGGTGTATTTGTTGGTCCTCATGACGGAGTGTTGTGTGGTTACACAACACGCCCCATTTTGCCTTAGCAAAACAGGGACCCAACCTCTTTGCTTTGCTTTTGCTTGTTTTGTCTCTCCTTGGGCGGTAATGGTAAAAGCAACATCAGTCAGTATGTATATGTCTTGTCTCAGGCATGTCTGGATCTTAAAGTATGAGGTTAGATTTCTAAAGTGTGTGTCTTCCCTCAAAAATCTTGCCAAATGAAAGAGTGCAAAATTCTAAGTAGGTTTGCCTTTTGGATCACCCCAAAATTTGCTAAAATAGGGAGTTATGCCTGGTCAAAGTTTGGTCAAAGGTCACAAAGGGAAGGGTTGTCACATTCCTTAATATCCCTGATATTCACGAATATCCCTGATATATGTTTTAATTTAGAGAAACTTGATATCTGCATATTCGCTAATATGCAGATGTCAAATTTAAACATGATATCATTTACCCGTCAAGTACCCGCGTACATTCAAGGAGGGTCATATTTCTCAATATCCCTCATATTTGCTAATATGCGGATCACCTTCAGAAATAAAGTAAATACTTAGCATCGGGTTATTTCTCAATATCTGTCATATTGGTTAAGATCCCTGATCTTCCTCAATATGATGATGACGTCATCCTAACCTGATATAAAGGAGACCCGATATGACGATGACGTCATCAATATGCCTGACTCTTAGAGGGTCATATTTTTCAATATCCATCATATTGATTAAGATCCCTGATCTTCCTCAATATGATGATGACATCACCCGATATCCACACGTCCCGATCGGATGGTAGCGCACCCTTGCGGGGGAATCTTGTCAGCACGAAAGATTCTCCGCGCTGCTGTGAGATTGAGACACATGTCCACATGGACATCCTAACTTATTAAGGACAAATTTGGAACTCGATAACATATTTTCGGTCAACGATGACTGACCCGGTCGTCATGCTGACGTCATCATATCCGGATATTTATATTTTGCATATCTGAGGCATCCTATTCATGACCCGATACTCATTGCTGAAGACATATCCCGAGCTCGATATTGATTATTATGAGGGATATTCGGAGCCAAACATTCACATCCTAGATATCCATATCCGGACCTCCTCTCACTATTGATGTTATGTATAATTTCCTGCAAGATTATCAAATGATTAAAATCTGTATGTTGTTGCAAGGTATTGGAGCTGATTAAAAATTGAAGATAATGTTATGCAAGTCATGCAAGAGAAGAAGAAGGTTGTATAATGAAGCAGAGAAGGCTAACCAGATAGAGTTGCAGACAAAGAGAAGACTTGAACCAAAATTAGAAGATATCACTGAGAATGCTGTTTGCCAACTAGAAGGTGAACTCGGTTAAAGATGCGGGGAATATTCTCCTATGCCAGTTGTTTCCAGCTGTGATTGCCAACTGGCAATCACGTGCCTCCATTCTTGATCATTGGATCATCATGATTGGATCCTAACTATTGGATCGATGTAACTGTTTCCTATCATTGTTCTATATAAGGATGTGGATTGCCATTTGAAAACTATGGGAAGCTTAATCGAGTTTGGAATGTTGAATGTCATGGCCAACACTCGAGGTCAAATGTAAATGTATACTCCTTTTGCATGCTTAATGAAGATGAAGACTGGTGATTACAACTACATTGTAAATTCTGTGTAATCTGTGGATGAATTCTGGACATGTACTGTGATTTACTGCATCCCTTGGAGTGCATTTCAATTTGTGCATGTTGTATTCATTTCTTTCCTTTGAAGATTTGCATCAATCATATCTAGCTGTGGAATGACCTGGTGAACATATGGTTTGATTTTCTTCTCTTCATGACAGTGTCAAGGATATATGTGGACCAATAACTGAAGATTCATTTAATTTCAGTAAATTTAGAATGTTAAGTTTCAATTTCTTTAAATTTCATTTGAACCATCATCAGAGCTGCAAATAATGATAAATAACAAGTAGATATAGATAGAATATGCTGAATTAATAGGGATAATTGAATATCTTTAGCATATTTGAGCAAACAGCATGTCATATTGAAAATATCATGCAAATAATGAGAAATAATGATGAATCATAAGCAAATACAATAAATATATGCTAAATAGTGATAAATTTGAAGCATATACAGTGAATTAGAGAAAATACTAATGCATTTCATGCAAATTATCATAAGTATCAGTAAAATATGTGTTGCAAAGTACATTATTTGAGCAAATTTGAAGTGCAGCAACAAATATTAGTTCAGACAAGGATAATATCAAAAGGAACTAATTGAATCTGGAAATACATGCAAAATCAATCCAATAAGGGACAAATTCTAGTGAATTAATACATGTTAGGATCAGATTTATGGTTATTTGTTTAAATCCTAACTTGATAAAGTAAGATTTGACAGTATTGTTGGAGATTTGTGTAGAGCAGGCATAAAGGAGAGGATATTTGGAGGAATATTGAAGAGCTTTGCAGAAATTACTAGAGTACATAAGCCCCTAATGGAAAACAACATATCACATCAGCCTCTGAGCAACATCAGTGGAGACTTGGGATCATGAATTCTTTGAATTCATCATATCTTTCAAGATAATAAAGGTTTGTTGTGTAAACTTTTATTCATGTTGTAATAACTAACAATCACCATCAACATAGAGTTGTATGACATGAGAGTGTCACGTACCATTTCTTTGAGAAGGGTGTGATACCACCACCTATTAGGTTGGATGACTAGTCCACGAAGCTACATATTTACTCACTACGTGCATTGCTCTTTCCAGAGTCTGGCTACCTATCCTAGATCTTCCCATATTCAAGAAGATCTCGAGCTTGATTTGGTCTAATCCCAAGGTGATATTCTCTTTGTTTTTGTAGCATTTCCATGTTATTGTTATGATCAATCAATGGGACTCATCTAGAATGAGTTTTTGCTTATGTCATTAACTTGAGTAGTCTTTGTTTCCTATGTTCTAGTGACCTTCAAAAGGCTCACTCAATGAAATCCTGATTGGCTCTCAACATGGTTATTCCTAGAAAATGTTAATTACAATTGGGGATCCCCCTATCTAGCACCATACCAACATGAGGGGGCACAAGGAAGATGAGGAGGGAGAGACATAGGGGGGACTTATCCTCTATGGTGGGGCGTGTTACATCTATAACCCTCCATCTCCAATATCAACACAACTATAGAAAGGAGGCCCCCCCACCTTTCTTTCAATAGATTTATGGAGGATGAGTGCTTAGAAATGTTGAGGGCAAAGAGAGAGGCTAGTTGAGTGCCCAACTGGACCAAACTAGACTCATCCCCACCCCCTCTGCCCCACTATAGAGGTAGGGAGCTAATCTATAGCTATACTCCCCTCCTACCCCAACCCCCACTATAGATAGGTAGAGATAGGGGTGGGAGGGTGACGATAGAGAGGTTTATTCTCCTCATTGATATAAGCTCCACCAAAGCTAATTAAACATAAGATCAAGTCCTTCTAGTTGACATCAATCAATCTTTGAAAATGTGGGTTATTCACAGGTAGCCAAGAACATGCCCTACTATGTAGGGTCGGGGATTGCTCCAAGTATTGACCCATTGAATGTTGGATTTGTTTTAGGCGAACCCCTCATTCTAGCTAGTATTTTAATGTTGATCACATTGACTAAGTGGGTAGGAAGAATAACTATTTTACCTCTTATTCCTTTTTTCCTGGGAAGAAAAAATAATGATAAGATCCAGCCCAAGGAGCTTGTTATCAAAGTATCACTAGCTAGATGTAGCCCAGATGATTAGGTAGGGAAATTTTGACCATTGGCTACACATGCACATGACCATAGGTACATACTTTGAATGGTTCTAGATCAAGGTGCCAATAGCTAACTTGAATTGCAAGAACCATTGCATTGAGAATGATCAGGGGGAAAACACACACTACAAATATCCCTATAGGGTCGTTTTGTATTCTTCCTCTGTAATAAAAAATCATGAGGAAACCTAACTCTATTTTCCTAAGCTACTCGATAGGTGGGGAAGCCTGAATAATAGATGCTTTGAATTTGTGGAGTTAGATTGGCAAGTGATATCAATAGTAGAAGATCTACTAGTGGTTACATTTGCACTATATTTGGTGGTACTATTAGTTGGATTAGCAAGTGAAAGGCTATGGTTGCTTTGTCCACTATAGAAGCTTAGTACATGGTAGCTATTCATGTTTGTAAAGAATCCATTTGGATTAATCTATATTGTGTTAAGATGTGAGGTTGAGTCAAGGAGCTATTATAGTTCTATGTGATAGTTAAAGTGTCATATGTTTGGCAAAGAACCCAACCTTTCATGTGAGGACTTAGAATATTGATGTCTAGTACATTTTTTTTGTGACATGGTAGAGGATGGGAGGGTGGTGCTAGAGAAAGTTGAAACTTTGAAGAATGTTGCAAATGCATTGACAAAGCCAATGGATAGAGAGAGTTTCAGGTGGTGTTGTGAGTATATGGGCCTCTCAACCCCTAGGAATTAGTTCATAGTGTTAGTACTCCATTTTCTCTTACAAGGTGTTTGACAAGTGGGAGAATGTTAGGAAATGTGACTCAACCTTGCATCCTAATGTTAGGAGCATAAAAATGTAATTTTTGGGCTATAGAGGTTGTTTTTGGACCTTAAAATGTTACAATGGGCCATAATTGGGTCCTTGATTATGGGGACATAGATCCCTTCAAGCTCTAGAATTTTAAAAAGGGGTCTTAATTGGCTTCTCGGATCAAAAGTTATGGCCTCTAGAATTTGGGCCTCCCACATTTGAAATGTAAGAGAACCTATGATGCATAAGAGAGTTGTAAGAGGGAGTTACACTTGTTGAACAACTTATGATGCATGTTATGACACACCAAAAGGCATCTTTGAATGGAGATAATGGAGCCAAAATGGAGTTCCCAAATTGGTGAGTGTATTATGACAAGCTTATGGTAGATGTAAGGATATGCTATTTTTGGCCCATGGACTCATCTTGGGATTTGGGCATGTTGGACTTTTAAACAGGGATTTGATTCCACTTTTTGGGTGGTTCTAGCTTGTGGTTTCCTAATTGCCATTTGATGGTTTCATGTATTGTTGCTCCTATTTTTTGGGTGCTTGAGATGGAGGTTAGATAGTGAGTATTGTAGGTACTATTATGCTGCCAAACTTGCTTAAGATCCCTTGTTGGTGATACTTTTGTAAGGGATTAGACATGTTACAAGTGTATTGTAACCATTGATTATTGAATAATAAATTGAGTTTCTTGAGAGTGTGGGGTTTTTCTTCCAAAAGGGTTTTCCCCATGTAAATCATTTTGCTTTTTTGTTTATTTCCTTGCAAAATTATATGATTAATTTAAAATTTTTGCACATACCTCCTCTCATAGATTAGTGTAGGAAGTGTATTCAACACCTCTACTTCCTCTCACATGTCACATTTGATAGGAATGATTGTAATTTGGTTAAAAGGAATCTAGTGTTGGCTAAAAGATCCTAGTGTGATACCTTATTTAAGGTAGAAGCATCTACATATTATAACTCCACCTATTTAACTAGGAATTCTAATTCATGTATGTTGTGGCACCACAAGTTGCTCTACATTAGTGAAAAAGGACTTAAGACCCTAATTAATAAAAATATCATAGATGGTAAATCTAAATATTTTGTAGATTTTGACTTTTGTGATCATTGTGTGTTTGGAAAATGTAGTAGAGTTAAGTTTAATTTTGGTAGCACCTGAAGGAACAAAAAATAGACAAGAAAAATAACATAAAATGATAAAACAAATCAATGCAATACCTTCAGCCTTGACTACTCCTTTCCCATAGATAGAGCTGATTGGAACGCATCCTTCTTCCAATGGTTATGCTCAATGATAAGGGTAGGTATGAATGTTGAATACTTACAATTTCTGTAGCATAACAGTACTTGAAATGGAGATATCATGGATTTAGGATGAGGGTTTGTTTTGTAGAGGCTTGATAAGGATGGACGACTAGGATTAAAAGTATAGATCAATGGCTAGAATTTGACGATACAGAATTAGGGCTTGGATAAGGATTTCTAGGGTTTCCTTTTGAATGAATGGTCAAGATTAAAAGATGAGATTTTGAAATAGAGGGTGAAGATTAAGTTGTAGGTTCGACTTTTGATTTTTGTCCTTTAGTGGGAAATTTTACTTTTGTTTTATTTGTGAGATGAGTGAGGATGAGGACATGTGGCAAGACAATTAATTAAATAATGGAAATTATTTAATTAATTGTTGGAGAGGGATTATGTGTGAGGTTAAATTAATTAAATAAATTAGATTTATTTAATTAATTTGGCTAGGAGGAATAAATGGATAAATTAATTAAATAAACACGATCTATTTAATTAATTAGGAATAAAGGATTAATTAATTAAATAAATTTGATTTATTTAATTAATTTGAGATAAAGGGATAGTCCTAGGATGGAGGATGTCAAAAGGTGTTGAAAGTGCCGCAAAATGATGTCGACAAGGGGATTAGGTGTCGCAAGATGAGGTTAGGTGTTGAAAGTGATATGTCAATGGGATATGGTCAATTTCAGGTGTCTACATTTTGCCCTTCTTTGAAGTGGTGTTGCAACCAAGGGAAGTAACATTATTTCAAAGAAGCTTAAAACATAGTGTTGGGTTAGAAAGGGATGATGATGCCCAAGACATTTACATGAGTGACGAGTAGGAATGATGGAGGGATGATATGCCCCCTCGAGAGGGTAAGTGGGTTAGAAGAACACAGGTATGTTCTTGAAATGGATGAAATAGATTGGTTAAGGATATGGAAGAAAAGATAAGGGATGGATAAACTAGATGAATGATAGGTTATGCTGCATTGGGTGAGCAATCATATAGTTTGATATAGCATTAGACATTATGCACCAAGGTATAAAGACCAGGGTGACGATGTGTCATGTGCATGAAAGAATGACTCAAAAAGATAAAGGTCACAATCAAACATATGCCATTGGGCACCATGATATGGAAGACCATGATGTTGGGGTGACAATATGTTGCAAGGACTAATACAAATGCAAGATAAAAATGATAATATACACAAGAAAGCAAGCAAGAATAAATGATAAAAAGATAAACAAGGTTATTGCCCCCGTCAAGCTAGAAATTGATGACATATTGATTGGATGATTGGCTAGTGTTGTTGGCCATGTGAGCAACACCAAGATTGATTGATAGATCTCTATACTTAAGATAGTGTTATGTTCTTAAGCAATAATTGATTGATTGGATTGATTATGATGATTAGATTTGCAACTAAGCTGAGAACAAAACCATTGGATGCTTTTGGATGATTGACTATATTACTTGGATAGATCAATATGGATTTAGGATGGCTTGCATTTGGATTTATTGCTTGGATTTTTTTGGATATTTGATTTTTTTGGATTTTTGGTAGGTTTTATGATTTTTTTGGATTTTTGGATTTTTTGAGGAAATGGGGAAGGTTGCATTGGATTGCATTTGGATATCCTTTGTGCTAGATACCAATGAAAAGGGAACCCCAAGTCTATGGACAAGGATGAAGGTAGGATTGAATGGATGGATACAAGGATGGGTGATAGTAGATAAGATGGAAGATTCATACTGGATAGAGGGATAAGCAGATAGGCAATAGTGGATGGGATGGATGAGAGGTTTATGATGGATGGGTGAAGGGGTTTAGGATGTGATCTCCAAAGACTATGTCACATAGGAATAACATGCCCCCACTCTAGATATGTGTCACTTATGAGAAGGTGAGGTGATGCTTATTAGGATGCATGATAGGGAGAATGCTTGGAAGGAATAATTAGTGAGATGTTTGCTTAAATTATGTTTTAGGATATCTAATATTCTAGTTGGGATGTTACATTGTGAAGGACAAGATTCAATACGACCCAAAATTAAGTCATATGAAGGGGAGGAATTGACTTTGATAGTGGTATTAGAATTTTTTTAGAGGAATTGCCTTGACCATGGTGAGGGAATGGATCTTGATACACTCCCAATTTATCATTTGATGATTTTGGAGGAGGTTCATCTATAGTAATATCTCCTCGATCTATAAGATCTTGGATATAGTTCTTAAGTCTCATGCAATTGTTTGTTTTGTGACCTTTGATCCTATGGTATTCACAATATTTGTTGTCATTGTACCAATGGTGCTTAACAAGATTTTCCTCATAAGGTTTGATTTCAGGAAGTTTGATGAGGTTTTCTTGTAAAAGTTTTCAAAAAACAGATTCCATAGGTTCTCCCAAGTTTGTAAATTTGTGTCTAGGTCTTAGTCCTTGTTAGGATTTCTCTTGGGAATGGTAACATTTATGCTTGATGATGATTATTTAAGTGTGAATGGAGTATTTTGGACATTTTGCACATGCTTAGAATCCGTTACACCGTCATTGGTGATGTTCTTGTTTTTAGCCCAAAAGCATGGTTTTTCATTGGATTGATTAAATTAGAGTCTTTGTTGTCCTTAAAGATCGTGACAAATCCCTTGGTTAGTAGGGATTTTTTGATGGTTGTACCTTTATCAATCATTTCCTCAAAAGTATTGGCATATTAGACTTGAAGGTGAAAGTCCATTTCCTGATTTAAGTTTTGGATGAAAATGTTGACAATTTGTTTCACAGGAATAGACCAAGGAAGTTTACTAGCAAGGTTTCTCCAACATTGCAAGAAGGTATCGAATGATTCCCCATTCCTTTGTTTAGTGTTGCAACGATTGGTCATAGACATTTCATGTTCAATGTTGTAGGAAAAGTGAACTATAAACTTGGCGGAAAGCTCTTGGAAAGTCTTGATTCCATGCGGGAGATGGGAAAACCATTCAATGGCTTGACCTCCTAAGCTACGAGGTAAAAGTCTCATTAAATAGGTATCATCATATGTGACATCCATGCATGTTATGAAAAATTCTCTAAGATGGCCTCTAGGATCACCCTTCCCTTTGTATTTACAGGTCAAATTTTGGAAATTCAAAGTTTGGAGGAAAACAATTCATGACTAGAGATAATTTGTCAAATGGATAGGGACAAATTTCTTCAAAGGTGTATCAATTCTTTTGGTTTCCATTTTTCATATCGGCTATCATTTGTTTCATAAGTTGCATTTCTGACAACTCATTTGGTGAGGATGTGGCAGATGTGTTGGATGAAGGTTGTGGTTGTGGTTGTGTTTTTGCTTGTTGGGTGGCTAGGAGTTGTTGAAAAAGGGCTTGTTGTTGTTGAAGGAGGGATTTTTGTTGTTGTTGTTGTTGTTGGAGGATGAGTTGTTGGAGGACAGATGTAGTGGAGTTTTGAATATGTGAGGATGAAGATTGGGTAGGAACTTGGACTTGTGAGGTTTGAGGCATGGATACATTGGCTTGAGTGTTTATACGGTGTATGAATGATGATATGTAGATGGGGTTGGATGCTTGAGTATTGGATAGTGGAATGTTTAGGCCACTAGAAGGTCAAAAAATGGTGGAAACTTGAGGAATTGACATGGGAATACTAGGAATGGGTTGATTCATGTGGATATGCTGATGTGAGGAATAGATGATGTCATAGGAATAGATGATGGTGTAGGGATGGATGATGATGTAGGGATGGATGATGATGGACTGGAAGGTGGAATGGTTTGACCATTATATGGGGGTATGGTGGTGGTTGCAACTTGAGGTATTGACATGGCCATGATAGGAATAGGTTGTGACAGTCCTATAGAAGAAATAGACTGATTCATGGATGTGTTGATGTAAAGGTTTGACATAGGATTTATGGTTAAATCATCAACATGTGGTTGTTTCAATCCTCGTAATGGATTATCATTTTGATGAGGAGAATCTTGGTGTATCAAAGTAGAGGCATCAAAATATTTAGGCAACTTGACTCCTAGTTGTAGTAGCTTTTGGAAATAACTTTGGGCATTTTTGGCAACAATATGATCTACAAGTGTTTGGTTATCGGGTTCCTCTAAAAAATCTTAGACTCTAGGTTCATAATCAAGGGACTCTTGGGTATAGCTACTTGGACTTTGAGATCTTGTGGATATCAAGAATTTGATGATGGTTGAACACTATCTTTATAGCCCTTAGGTATGAACATGTTGGTTGGCATTCCGGTCTCAGGGACAAATGGTGGACCCACTCTTCTTCTAAAATTGGAAGTAGACTCTTGGTTGAATGGTTGATTAGAATCCATGATTTTCTTATCTTGAGACCTTGTGATAGACATTAGTGAGATGACTTTGGTATGAAATGAAAATATGATAGGTGTTTTAAATGGATAGTGATGGATTAATTTTGGACTTGGGAATTGGTTATGTGTTGATTAAGGCCTTAAATGACAAGATTTTGGACCAAAGGATGACAAGGATGTGATGATGATATGGATAAGGATATGATATGGATAAGGATATGTTAATGACAAAGATATTATAATGACAAAGATGCAATGTGGATAAAGATATGGCAAAGATGTGAGGGTGGCCAAGATATTAATGATAAGGATATGATGACAACAAAGATATGACAATGACAAGGATATGATGACAACCAATATATGATGGTGAAAAGGATATGATGACAACCAATATATGATGGTGACAAGGATATGATACTGACAAGGATATGATAATGACAAGGATGTGATATGATAATGATGATAAAACTAAAATTAGCTCAAGATTTCACCTAGATCTTTTGTTATGGATGAGGATGTGATTCCTTTCACTACTTAGGGTTGACAAATGCCTAAGCAAGAAAAGAAATTTGGATGACTTTTATACTTGGGGTAGACAAGATCACAATGTAAAAAATAAGATATGATGAGGACCCACTAACTTAAGAGTAGTCAAGGCTCTGAAGTCAATAGATCTCAAAGATAAAATGATGAAAAGATCTAGGCTAAAATTTTGAGAGTTTTAGATTTTGTTGATGGTTTGGTTGATTGATAGATGAATTGGTTGAGAAATGGATTGGTTGGTAAAATGGATGATTTGGTTGACAAAATTCAGGTCCAAAGGATAAATGGTTGGCCAAAAGATTGATGGGAACTGACAAGTCCAAATTCAAGGTGATGGGAATGCAATGATGTTTGGTTATGGATGAAAAAGGAAATCTTGGAAGGTAGGATGACAATATGGACTAGCTGGACTAGAACATAGTTCTATTTTAGGTCATTGTTTGAGCCTATAGTCGGATCTACAAGCTAAAAATTTGGATCTGAGTTCCTACAATGGCGCGGAGTTGCAATTAGTGGCACACTGACAGAGAGCACAAGGACACCAACTAACAACATAGGCATGGCGATAGTGATCAAATGTGCATAACTACAGTCATAGGCACGTTTATGTTCTATTTTAGTGTTTTAAGACAAGTTTTTGGAATTTGGTAAGAGATTTACAAGCACAAAAACACAATGGCTGACTTGTGACTTATCAAGGTGACCGGTACAAATTGCTTCACAACTGAAAATGACTTTACTGGTATAACACAAAGAAAACATGCCAAACACATTAACAAGCCTATAATTATTCAAGCAAGAGTGTTGAATCTTGTGGGCTCACTAGGTGCAACTTCCATCTCCACTAATTAGATAATGGTGACATCCATCCCCTTCATACCATCTACCATGTAATTAGATAGCTAGGGAATGTATGGTCATAGACCACCATACACCCCTTACCTTGGAGAATAAACCTTGACCAAAGTGAGCTCTATCTCAACACATGGAGGCACATGTGAGCACTTCTCCTACTACAATGATGCACCACAAGATAAAACAACCGAAATGTATTAAATAGGATTTACAAGCTTCTAGGGGAGTCCTCAAAATACACAAGGTATGGTGAGGCCCAAGTTTGTGAACACTAGTTCGTTGAAGGGATATGACAAGTCACTTCACCTTGTGTCCGTATTTACCTGGGGCCCTAAGGCTGTCCCAATGACTACATGACTAGATTGAGGTACAACTTTCATTCTCCCTCCTTTGATATACCCTACTAGAACATGTGGTTGAGGTTGCCCCTTTAGAGTGGGTGTGTCTCTCAAGGCAGGCCTCCTAGGGGAAAAATTATACTTGGTGTTTTTGATCTCCAAGATCACACAAAGCGCGAGGAGAGAGCTTACACACAAACAAGCAAATCTTGGGATAACAAAGAAAAGAAATGTGAGGTTTTTGATCTTCAAGATCACACAAAGTGCAAGGAGAGAGCATACACCTTCACACAACTTCAAAAACACAGAAAATAATGTTCATTAACCCACTAATCTACTTTAGTGCCTAATTTAGTGGAAACAGCTAAGTCTTCTACCAAAGAAAGTTTCAAGAAATAGATTAGTCTAGTTTCAGATTTGATCTTTGACAAGATCAACAAGTTGCACAAATATGTTAGTGCCACCCACAACCCAAAATGTTAGCTGCAAAATGATAATCAGACAAAAGCATGGAAATACAACCAAAAGCGTAGAAACAGAGATAAACCAAATCAAAAAATTGGACTGTTATACCTGATTTACCTGTCTAGCAAAGGCATGTTGACAGAGAGGAAAGGCACGGTGATAGAGAGCGTAGGCACGCCAGAAACTAGCATAGGTGATTATCTACTAGGCACAAATCTATAAGGTGTAGGCATGAAGATTTGGACCGAGGCTTGACGTTGTGAAGCACATGCATTGATTCGTAACTGTGAGTTGAAACCTACCAAAAATAGATAGTCAGGTTTGATAGTAAACAAAAAACAAGTGACAGAGGTAGATCTACAAATTCCCAGTTATCATAGATGGTGAACCAAGCTACACCAAAATCACACACAGCAAAGGCACACTTTTGCAGGCATAGGAGTGGATTTGGAAATGATGTTAAAAAACCTGCAACAAAATTGTGATAAAACCCTACAAAACTAATAGTTAGCTAATCAATAGGTCAGATTTGAGGGTTAGAAACATGAATAAGCTGAAATCTTGCAGAAAAACTAAAATAAAATAGTTGTTAGGGATCAACAAACACAAAAATTTCAAAATCAAGCAAAGGCGCTGAGACAGGTCATGTAGGCATGGCGATTTCAGGTGCAGGCACACCGCCTACAGATGAAGGCATGCCGAACAAAAGCACGGGCATGCTGTGATAGTCAGAGGTGTGGATATCTAACCTGCAGCAAAAAAATTATGATTTTTTTAATGAAAAAACTTAATAAAGGGATGTGGGTCCCACCGGGTGGGCCAAAAATGTGTATGCAGAAAATGACTAAAGGTAAATAATAGAAGATAATGTAATACAACTCAATACCTTCACCTTCAATCACACCTTCACACTTGATAGAATGGAGTAGAGTGCACCCTAGCTCTATTACCTTTATTCTTTTGATATCTTATGCATTGTGGACTGCTCACAAAACCAACATAACCTAGGTATGAATGAAGGCAAATGATAATGATAATGATATGGAATTTGATAGCATGTTCTTGCATATGAAAGATGTGATGTGGTAATGGTGTGAGAGGCTCAATTTATAGAGGTTGGATATGATGGATGAAGGGCTCGGATTAAAAGCTAAAATGGATGGCTAAGATTAGATGAGAGGATTATAGGTCATGGATAAGGATTTTTTTGGAGCATTCTTTTATGTGAATGATTGAGATTAAAAGATGTAGTATAATAATGGATGGTTGAGATGAAAAGTGAATTTAATTTTGGAACAATTATTTAATAATTGTGACCAATTATTTAATAATTGTGACCAATTACTTAATAATTGTGACTAATTATTTAATAACTGTGGTAAGTGATAAGGATGGACATGTGAGTGGGTAAATTAATTAAATAATAAAATTATATAATTAATTTATGGAGAGGAAGTTGTAGAAATGATAAATTATTTAAATAAATGGAATTTATTAATTAATTTAAGAGGAAATGGTAAATTAAATAAATAAATAAAATTTATTTATTTAATATGGAAAATGGAATAATGAAAGAGGGATAAATTAATTAAATAATAAAATTATTTAATTAATTTTAGAAGACATGTTAGGATGAAAGATGGTGTTAGAACTATGCCAAAAATTATGGTGAATGCATGGTCATTTTTAGGTGTCTACATTAACCATATTAACTGGTAATGATATCTATTATACTATTTCTATTTTTCTATTATCCTTCCACATGGGAATGTTATTCGCTGAATTATTATTGTAAGAGTTGTTTGCACTTACCTTTAAGATTTTGTTGTGAACTATCTTCATTTCGTACTGGATGCTATACTTCCTTCTAGCTTCTACGCCACTACTAGCAGCAAGTCACATCCAAAACAATGGGTAGAGATTTTGATATGTCAATATGGTAGAATGTAATAATATTGAGTAAGCCAACATGAGGGAGGGGCCCCCGGTCTTTCTTCCTTGAGCCACTGATAATCAAGGGGGTGAATAAGACCTCCCTCCAGATCGACACCATACACAGAGGAAAATTGTCTCCCCCTTTGTCTTTGTTTCCTTTCGTATCCTTAGTTCCTTTCCTTCCACAACTCCTTACACTCCTTGTTTAATCTACCATCCTCTCCCTTTTCTTTAGCCTCCAATCCATGATTCATTAAAAGAGTCTAGTTTCCAATGCCACCCTAGACAATTAATTTACTCCACCTCATGCATGCACCTTCATGGCCCATGTTCTCCCTATTAACTAACTCTATTATTATAATTTATTAATCTTATCCATTATCTTAACCTCCACTAAGAGTGAGATGCTAGTTGGCATAACTACCCATAAACCACTCAACTTCCCCATGGAGATAATAATACTCATAATATTAATAAATAGACATAAAATAAAAAAATAGCTATAATATTTGTATTGTCATAAACATGATAAACAAGATATAGTTATTTTTAGTCCTCAATACATAAAGACTTATATACGATATTATTATAGAATAATATTAGTTGAGTCCAAAAAAAAAACAAAATTTCATAACTGGCATTTACCATTTACTGCAATTTTTGCAAGTACACAAAAATATAAAAGTGTATGTACACCTATCGGTACAATGACCATCAACTCGAGAATAATCATCATAACATTAACTAAAATGAAAATAATAATAATCAATATTAAATATTTGAAAAGTAGAATAACTTAATGAATCTTACCTATGACAACACTTAATATGTGCGATTACGACACAAGACCCCATCTACAAATGAGACTCAACATTGTCAAATGCAAATACCTTATATGCAAGCAAGACCATGACGAAAGAAAATACACATATTGATATGACTTTAATGAATTCAAGATATTAAGTCAATGATGCAAACAAACCTGACATAACATCATCCGACTACCAATGCAGACAACGGAGTTGGTGTGTGGTTCTTAGGCATTCTGCTTCCACTACCAACTTGTCGTCGTCTATCATCCTTTCTTGGATGATACTCTCACTTAGCCTTTTAAAGGAAATACACTACCCTACATCCACCTCAGACTAGTAGAATAATAGTTAGTCTGTTAATTGGAATCAATTGTAATAGCAAGTAAAAATTCTAAAATATTCACTTCCAAATCATTGCACATAATTTAAAATATCTGTTTTGCTCTCCCTGAGAAACTATTTAATCTTTTTAAATATTTTAATATATGTGACTAAAAATGGGTTGTGATAGTGTCTACTTAACCTCCATAGACAAAAGGGAATTATTTATGTTTCTACACCTAGATAGATTTGCATAAAGAAAGTTTCTTGGCAACTCCACCACAAACATCTTTTTGTTCACAAATAAGGATTAGTTGTCTATGTAAGGGAGGTTTGTATAATCACTCTTTTGGTGCCTCATCACCCATCATTTTTATTTTCTTTCTCTAACCTTATCTCTTTATAAGCTTATGCCTCATTTAACCCCTTTTCACTACAAGCATTTGATTATCATGAGTTTAATTTTGAGATTAGACAAGAAGTTGAAACCTTCTCTATAGGTTTCTTTAAGAGCTATATGTGTGAGCATCCCAAACTATGTTGCCCTCAAATTATCATCTCTAGCCTTCCTAAAATTGGGTGTATCCATTTGGAACAACCAACAACTAGTATGAAAACTAGTATTTTTTTTTTTAGATATAAAAACTAGTATTCTTGTTTTTTATGATCTAAATGACAATTTACCAACATTCATGAATCTATTTACAAGCTTTATCTTGAATAATTTGAAAACTATATTCTCTAGAATAATCTCTACCATAACAGTTGAAATCCTTGGCCCACTTGATTCTTTACCTTGTTGTGGAGGGATTTCTTCTACCCTAACTATTGCTAGTAAATATGAGTATTGAAAATTGATAAAGCATTCACTAAAGGAGCTCAAATGAATCTATATGAGTTTTTGAGTCTATATGAGTATTGTAGATTGACAAGGCATTCACTAAAGGAGCTCAAATAAGAAAAATGTGTAAAGTGTAGATTCATTCCCAATAGCTTGGATTGCATGTACCCCATCCCATACAAGAGATATTTAGCCACTTTAGGTAATTCAAATTGATAAATAAGAATGAACTAAAAAATGATGTGTAATAGTTATATCTTGATGTCTAGTGTGAATTATTATGGAAAATAACCCTTTCTTACTACTTTTGATTATAAAATTGATGGCCATTTTACTCATTTTAAAGGTTTTAATTTTGTCTTTGAGTTAGATTATCCAACTTTCACCAATAAAACATAGCCAACCATTTTTGTCTAAAACCGTGTAATTGATATGAACAATATACTATACATATTAAAGCTTATTTTTTTATATGCTTAAACATTGTATTACCTTAGTTGATTCATTCATTAGTTTTACTAATCTTTGAGCTACGATGGTCAGATCACCTAACAAGAAACAAGTAAACATTTAACATTATATCTACATGTAGTACCCAAAAACAATCATTTGGAACTTTAGTTTCCCTTTCTTTCATTTTCTAAACTCTACAATATAATTTATCGTTCACCTTCTTGTTGTCTCATGGCCATAGATATCATAACAAAGAAATACACATCATTGATCATGGTGCCCAGACTTAACAAGTCATTGCTAGGGTGATTTATTCTATCCTCCATGGAGCTTATTTGTCAAAACCTTGTTGGTCATAGGTACATGTGCTAATATTTATGTGGTTGAGTGTCATAAATGGTTGATAGTCATCTACCACATGTCCTATTGATTGCATTAATGATGGATTCATTCTTTTATTTATGTCTGGGCATGTTGAATTCTCTAAGGCTATTTGTGTGTAACATGACCAATTCTAGTTGGCCATGACTCATCGATTAAGTTAGTAGCTTGTACCTTGCCACTCTTCCTATTATCTTGATATTGTAGATCTTAATGCAATGGAATGAGTCATTGATCATGGAAGGGAATTAAAAAGTTAATGCTAATGTAGTTCATTTGATTATCCATGGAGCTTATTTGTTGACCTTGTTAGTCATATATACATGCACTAATGCTTATGTGGTGAAGTGTCATTGAGGGTTGATTATCATTTGCTCAGTGTCCTATTAATTGCATTAATGATGGGCTCATTCTTTTATTTGTATTTAGGCATGTTAATGCAGGTCAAGGTTTAAGAGCCTTATCAGACAGTTAAACCAAGCAACAACAACGAATCACAATAAACAACAATAGATCCACAAGAACACTCTTTTATTCATATGCGAGAGATAATTACAGCAAGAGTACAGATTGCATTACAAAATATTGGCCTTAGCCTTACAATGCTACAAGATGCAGATCAAACTAATCGTGCATTCAAGAGAAATCTTCAGGAAGACTCCAAAAACGTACTACGATCTTGAGTAAGGAGAAGCTCTCATTGAAGAACAAATCCCATGAATTTATAGACTTTTTTGGCTGCCACTGACCTTCATTAATGATCTTGACATGTGTCATGCCCTGACTTGCCCTTGGAATGGTCGTACAGGCTGTCGAAATTGACTTTTTGATGTTTCTGGTTTGTTGGTCGGAAAGTTGGTCCAATAGGATTTTAGTGCAAGGAAAAAGTGTTGGATTTGACCTCAGCCGACCTTCGCAGAGAAAAGCGCTGAAAATGACCTCTGTCGACTAGCGCGGGATTCGACCTCATCCGACTAGCTCAGATTTCGTCCTCAACCGAGTTTTGTCAGTGAAGCTCCATTTTAGCGCAAAGTCAGTGAGCAAGATTTTTAGCATTAAGTCGCAAAGCAGTGATTTTTCGTCCGTTCAACCTGTATGAATTTTGGCATCGACAGACTTAGGTAGTAGAACCAATTTTTAGCGCAAGTCAGTGACGAAGACTTTTAGCACAGACAACATGAAATTGCTCAGCGGGGAATGAAGACATCACCGACTTAGCGGAGGATTCGAAGGTGACGGACATGGTCGGTAAGAGCTATTTTTAGCACAAGTCCAAATCTTAGGATTTTAATGCAGATTTTCCCTTGGATCGTCAGCGCGGATTTCTAGTGTGATTGGATTTTAGCACCAGGTTGGTAGGTATCAAAAGTCACGCTGGAGCATAACTTCACCAATTTTGACTAGATCTTCACCAAAATTAAGGTACAGATACCCATTTGGACCTTCTTCAAGATCAATCCCTTACTTGGCTAACTTCCTTAGGAAAATTCTCCAAATTTGATCAACTCACCCTTGCAGCAACCCCTACAACCAAAACAGACACAAGAAAGTAAAAACAAATCTGTTTGGTTGATGAGGATTGCACGTGAACCCGGATGCTCCTGCATCACATGTTGAATGTTCTAAGGTTATTGAAGTATGACTTGGCTAGTTCTAATTGGCCATGACTCATTTTTCAAGTTAGCAACTTACACCTTGACATCCTTCTAATTATTTTGCAACTATATATCTGAATACCATGTAATGAGAATTGTTGATCATGGTAGAATAATAATGTATTCGTCTATTATGCCTTATTGAGTCATATGTGGGCATGTGTGTGGATGTACATTATGGAAGTATTGACTTGGATGCATCCATATGTCCCATTGGTTGGGCTCAAACCTTTTTTCTTTAATCTTTAATGTGCCTCCACCAAGACTTAAGGTGACATGTCGTTGTTCATTTGTCATGACCCATCAACTAGGTTGTTACCTTGCACTAGTGCTTATGTGGTTGAGTGTTGTTGAGGGATGATAGTCATCCACCACATGTCCTATTGACTATGCCAATGGTGGACACGTTTCAGTTGGCCTATCCTTTGAGTATTCTTATAAACTTTCCTTAAAATAAGTTTATTACATTATTAAAGTGGTAAAAAACTCATTACAAACTAATAGTATATCACTTTTACCTGTACTTAATCCCTATGTATGTTCAATGGTCAATATTCATTTCAACTTTAAGTCTATAGTAGTAGGCCATTGGGAATGGAGCAAAGTAGAGGGAGGCTCACTCACTAGTTAGGCCAAAGTGAATAAGATAATGACACATAGGCAACTCAAGTGACCGCATTGACATAATACATGGGCTCACAAGCCTTTCTATTCTATCTTTCTTTAACTTGTTACAATGCTTGTGGTTGTCCATATTCATGCCATGTTTAGATAGGTGCCAAGATGTATCATGCATGCATTTATACATAACAAATAGTATGAAGAATGCATCACCAAGTATCATGTTTGGAACTTGTATGATATGTGTCAACAACAATCTAGACATGTCACATTTTTGAATTTCTACATTTATATGTAGAGCAATATTTACCCCTATTTTTTTCCGTCATTTTCATTACTAAGAAAACAAGATTATCTAAGGTGAATTGTTTTGGTAAATTTATTTCCAAGGTAAAGTGTTTCACTAAATTTTTTAGTTGCATTCTTACATTTTACAAATTTATGCCATGATGTAGATATTTTGACTTTTCAATATTTATGTTTGGAAGAGCCTCTGCATTTTTGGATTAACTAAATTTCTTTGTTAACCTTTTTGAATGTAGCATGTTTTTCCTAATTTAGTTTACATCTAATCAAAACCTTCACTTATTTCACATAGAAAATTGTAAAATGGATGTTTGTAAGTCAACTGTTCTTTTTTTAAAAAATCTTATATTTACATCATGTGATAATGATATCATGGCTAGCTTCTTTTGTGCTATAAGACCATGGTAAAACATTATTTTTTTCATAGCTAGTAGGATTGATATACTTTTGATCAAGTTAATGTTCAATTTATTTTAAAATGTACATTATGTTGTAGTGAATCTTTATTTTTAAAGGATATAAGTTTTTGTATCTTTTTAAACAAAAGCATGTCGCAATGTCCTAATGTATGGGTGTGTATATGTGTGAGGCCTTAAAATGAACTTGGGCTATTTGTTACTCTATTCAAGAGTGCTTAGTGTTTGGTGTTATTTGGGATACAAATATGTATGTTGAATAAAAATTTCTCTAGTACGTAATGTTAATTTCTAGCTATTTGTATGTAAATAGGAGCTAAATTTATGGCCAATGGTAACATCTATTGACTAGAAATTGTAATATGAAATTTGTGAGGCTTTACTTTCTAGTTAATGCCATCGATGTTGTTCATTTGCAAGGTTTGTAGAATAAAAAATTCAACAAACATTCATTAGACATATATCATAATAGGTAAGAGGCTCTCCTTGTATTTGTGCATTACATAGTTTCTATTATGTTTGAAACAAGATGAAAAGGAAAAGAGACTTAAGAAATTTAGTATCAAGCATTGGGCTAACAAGTCTTGCTAATCTTTCTTTAACTTGTTACAATGCTTGTGGTTGTCCATATTCATTCCATGTTTAGATAGGTGCTAAGATGTATCATGTATGCATTTATACATAACAAATAGTATGAAGAATGCATCACCAATTATCATGTTTGGCACTTGTATGATCTGTGTCAACAACAATCTAGACATGTCACATTTTTGAATTTCTACATTTATATGTAGAGCAATAGTTGCCCCTATTTTTTTCCGTCATTTTCATTACTAAGAAAACAAGATTATCTAAGTTGAATTATTTTGATAAATTTATTTACGAGGTAAAGTGTTTCACTAAATTTTTTAGCCCCATTTTTACATTTTACAAATTTATGCCATGATGTAGATATTTTGACTTTTCAATATTTGTGTTTGGAAGGGCCTAGAGCTGCATTTTTGGATTAACTAAATTTCTTTGTTAACCTTTTTCCATATAACATGGTTATCCTATTGTAGTTTACACCTAATCAAAACCTTCACTTATTTCACATAGAAAATTGTAAACTGGATGTTTGTAAGTCAACCGTTCATTTTTTTAATCTTGTATTCACATCATGTGATAATGATATCATGGCTAGCCTCCTCTATGCTATAAGATCATGGTAGAACATTGTTTATTTCATAGCTAGTAGGATTGATATGCTTTTGATCAAAGTTAATGTTCAATTTATTTAAAAATGTACATTTTATGTTGTAGTGAATCAAGTCATTTTTAAAGGATATAAGTTTTTGTATCTTTTTAAACAAAAGCATGTTGCAATGTCCTAATGTATGGGTGTGTATATGTGTGAGGCCTTAAAATGAACTTGGGCCATTTGTTACTCTATTCAAGAGTGCCAAGGTATTATTGCAGTATTTAGTGTTATTTGGGATACAAAAATATGTATGTTGAATGCAAATTTCTCTAGTACGTAATGTTAATTTCTAGCTATTTGTATGTAAATATGGGCTAAATTTATGGCCAATGGTAACATCTATTCACTAGAAATTGTTATAGGAAATTCGTGAGGCTTTACTTTGTAGTTAATGCCATTAATGTTGTTCATTTACAAGGTTTGTAGAACAAAAATTTCAACAAACATTAGCTAGACATATATCATAATAGGTAAGACCTACTCTCCTTGTATTTGTGCATTGCATAGTTTCTATTATGTTGGAAACAAGATGAAAAGGAAAAGAGACTTAAGAAATTTAGTATTAAGCATTGTGGATGTCGATAACTACAAGTCACTAAATGAACATGTAATTTACAATATTGATGTAATGTTGCAAAACAATGATGTGTTCAAAATAAAACCATTTAGATACAATGTAGGAGACTAACTTTATGACTCATTACAACTATTATTACATTTCATAAACACTTGTATTGAATCGTGCCATGGAACTATTAACCATTGGCTGTGTAAGAAAGGCTCCCCCACCCTTTGTTTTTGTCCATTCAGAAATGCTTTAGAAAAAGGAAGGGGAGGAGGGAGGGGAGAGGGGAGAGAACTCAACCCTATTTTCTTTTAAAGTGTCTTGCAAGAGATGATCGAGATGTAATATTCTGCTATAAGTATAAGCTTGGTGCATAAACACTCTATAAATTACATAAAATATACGATGCCAATACATATCTATGTCAAATGCATCAATCTACAATTTACCATACTCAAATTATAAAAAAAACAAACTAATGAAACATGTTTTGTATCTAATGAGTAGCAAGATGACTAGGCATATACATATGCATTTCATCTTTAAAAAAAAAATTACTAACATTTCAATTGCATTTCAAAGAGATTGATAAGATCCTTCACACTCTATCTTAATTCACATCATCCTTAGGATCCTTCATACTCTATCTTATTTTGTGATCAAAACCTTATTAATGAAGATTTTGAGGCATTTGTTTATAAAAGTATGAGTGCATATAGAAGACAACTTATGCAATATGAATTGATTCAATCAAAGCCCGGTTTTCAAAACTATTACATTGGAACTAGTTCAATAGGGACATTGTTTAGAATTGGATTGTAGTGACATCTTTTTCAATGCTATTGCTATTGTCTTTATAGTTATTTCATCAAGAGCGGATCAAATAATACAGAGAGAGCCCGCCATGACTAAAACAAAAACATCAAAAGAAAATTATGGGCGGAACAGAACTGCCATTGCAGTCTTAGGCAGGCTGCGCTGCAGCTCTTGTTAAAAATATGGCAGAAAGATAAAGAGGAAGAGGGCTCAACTTACGTTTCTACACTCCTCCTTCAAACAATCCTCCTGGAAAGTGCTCTGAGATATAACGTCGTAGATTGATGGTGTAATTCAATAGCCAGTCAGAGTGAGGAACAGAAGCTATCACGTTTGGATTTTCCCGCATGGCGGCCAGCCAGCGGTGCATACGACCGCACTGCTTCTCATCAGGGAATTTAAAGTCTCCGAGAGCCTCAAAAGAGGCTATCCATGGAACCAGGGGCACCAGGGCAACATCCGCCAAGCTCATCATGCCGCCCAAGAAAAAGGGGCCCTCGCCGATCATACCCTTTTCCAGAGTCACAAACTGCAAAACAATATCTTTCCGCGCGGTTTCATACTCTTCCCCGAATCTCTTCATCAATTTCATCCCGGTTTCTAAAAACTGCAAAACAAGAATGTAATCCAAGCGATTGGGGATGTCGGAGACCATTGAAGCAAAACAGAGTGCAAGGAAAAGAAAGGAAGAGGGAAAAAATTACCTTGCTGTTAATGTAGTCGGCCCAGAATCGAGCTAGAGCCCTTTCGTAGGGCAATTGCGGGAGCAGAGACGGATTGGGCCAGGCTTCCTCTATGTATTCCATTATCACCACCGACTGAGAAATGGGTTTTCCGTTGTGGAGAAGAACGGGGACCTGCTTATATACGGGATTCGCTTGGAGAAGGAGCTCACTTTTATTGCGCAAATTCTCCTCCACAACCTCGAATTTGATCCCCTTGTGATTGAGAGCAAGGGCGCAGCTCATTGCAAACGGACTCGGTCTTATGAGCAAGAGCTTCACTTGGTCTTCCGACGCCACGTTTCAGATTCAGATAAATCTTCTTTGGTTTCCCCACCCCCAGTTCTGTTTTTTTTATAGCGTTGGTCCTCGACGCATTGAAGTTTTCGTTAGGGTCCCCCCTACTTAACGTGCCGCCTGGTATTTTTATAGCTCGTTCTTATCTATTGAATCGACCAGTAAGCGTATAGGCTACAAATACCTGCCTGATGTCTATAGTGACAAAAACCTTTTTAATAGGTCGTGGAGTTTTTAAGGAGTGTTATTTGTCAATAAATAAATAGAGTTCTTTACTAAATTATGTGTAATGAATTAATTTAGAGCTACGCTACATCATGCCATCGAATTTAGAAAATTGGGAATTAAAAAAAAAAAAATTTAGTTGACTTTGGTGATTGATAAACATTGTTTGAATTGTATATATATTATTAGATATGTTAGAAGTAGAATGATGCAATATGAACTAGGTTATTTTTAGAATTTGGATTTGCAAAATTGAGTTCACATGTTTTATGAACTCTAGTGCCTATAAAATATAGTTTTACTTTCATATCTATTTAGATTTATAATGATTGAATAATTGTGTTGATAAATGATTTTCTAGAGCTTACTAGGCAGGGTGGTTCTACCTTAGTCAAATGTCTAGACAAGTTGATTTAAAATATTTTGAACAAAGGTTGAAGACAACTCAAGTAGCCATGTAAATTGGTGAATAGATTTGCTATGTCAAATCCCAACAATTTTTGGGGTAAACTCCTCTCCTCAATTTATTGAAAACCAAAATTGTGGACAACAAATAAACTATATATTTTACAAAATAATTATGTGAGATGATTTTGGAAATAGAACTCCTATAAGTCTATAGGATACATAGATTTGCCAAATAGAGAATAGAGTTTGACAAACATGTGCAGTAATACGATTTTGAAGAAGATGAAATGTGTAGATTTAACAAATAAAAAGTAGAGTTTGGTAAACCCACACACAATCGGTAACACAAGTTTAATGAATAAACTCACAACAAATCTGAAAGTTGCAAAGAGGAATTCTAGGAAATAAAAGGTAGATGCATTTGACATAAGGAAAGACACAATTGCCATTACATAGATAACATAAGAAAAGACACAATCATAAAATCACATAAGACTTGAAATTCTAATACAAAGTTACTTATTTGTCAAAAAACCCAAAAGGACAAAGTCTTTTGTTTTTAAGTACAACTTTACAAAAATTTACTTCAAGTTCAATACCATTATCATTTCCAAGGGACATAGTAATAGCTTGGTATCAATAATTGTTGAGTGGCTACAAGAAATAATAAACATAATGTTTCAAAATAATACGTGAACTTCAAAGTCACTTTTTGAAATAATAAAGTTTAAACACCATAATATAAAGCATATATTTAACTAGTACATTCAATCTTAAAATTGACACTCAAATGATTGCCATGTGTCTCTATGCTTCTCATTCCCTATTTGAATCTTCTTCCATGTTAAAATCTTCACTGATAACTATTTCTTGTTTCACCTTCTCGAACATTCTGTATTGATATTCTCTAAACTCTTCCAACGTCTCATTGATTCCATCCAAATTAGCCTTCTCTATATTGCTAAAATAAAATTGATATGTGGTATAAGTATTTGCAACTTGATTAGCTTCTATGCACTTTTTCTTCATTTTCTTTTTGAACTCTTTGAATAGGAATTTTATTTTCATCAACTTGACTCAAGATGCATAAACAAAATTGAGTGATTGATTCAATCCTTAATTAACTTCTTTAGTCAAGTGTCTCTTTAGAGTATCAATAGAGTCAACCATTTGATCTTCATTGTAGAAGTGCCCTATTGTTTTATCAATTAAATAATGAACATTCATTGTTATATCCATGGCTATAACATGAGCATTCTCAAACTTCTTCATTCCTTCTTCAAGCAAATCAACACTCAATTTTATTATTTTGAACCACTCCAATAACATATATTAATCTGTTCTATCTAGAATGCCTTTAGATACAAGAATTTTGAAAATTTAACCGTGAGCATCTCCTTAATTTGAGGGAGATTAGTCACGTGGATGTATAATTCTTCATGTCAAATTGAGTTAACAATGCTTTAATGAAGTCAAGATCTTTATTGACTCTTTTATGTATATTCATAGCATCCTCAATAATTTTTGGATCCACAGGTTAACAATTTGCTCAACAACTACTTCATTGAATTATAAATGCATCTCATCTCATCGATTATCGAGGTGTCCTCATGGGAGATTACAACAGGTGTAATAACTAGCACCTGAGAAGATTGGAGAGGTCCAACTAGGTGTTTGACATAAGAAGTCAATTATTGCAATTGTTCTTTCAATTGTTTCTTAGTTCGATAATCTTTATTCATCCTGGACATGGTGGTTGTAACAATAGACTAGATGTTCTCAATCTTTGGTTTCCTAGTTTGCACTCCTAGATTTTCCTTTCACACCTAATGGTAAAAATGTTGAAGGTCTCTCATCTCTATCTACAATTAGGGTAGCGACTTCTACTATCCTTGACCCCTATGCATCAATATAATTGAAGAGATGATCTTGGCCTTCTTCGCTTGAGGTGGCTATCTAACAATGTTAAAATTGTTGACAAGTCATTCACTAAAGGTTTGGAGACCCTCTTTCTCTTCTTGATGGTGATGCAAATCAATGTAGGGACATCAACATGAGATGAATCAATTTCTTTAGACATTTGGTCTTGTTTTTGGGTATTCTAGCTATCTTGGACATGAATTGGTGGAGGAGAAATAGGTGGAGGCAATTGCTAAGATAACATTCTTTTGAAATAAATAGGGGAAATTTGAACTTCAAGCATGGGATCTTCAATAGCTTGTTCCCCTTGGGCTGTATAAAATTTTTCAATGGGAGGATCATGTGGTGAGTTGGGATTGACTACTTCAAGTACAAGACTAACAAGAGGTGACATTGGTGGAGACAAAGAGGGAGGTGGAACAAAATCTTAGCCTTGGAGGTCAAGGGCATAAGGGAACTCTTTCTCAACATCATTTTTAGATTGATCTCCAAATTAAAAAGTATCCTTAGTGTAACGTCAGAAATATTCCCCTTGGGGGCTTTTCCCTCATACGATTTAGCTCCCGGGTCTTTAGAGTGCATTTAGGACATTTTAGTTCGTATTTTGGCATCCCGATGGGATGAGACCTAGGTTCCATGGAAAATTGGACCTAGGTGGACCCCTTGAGCTGTACCCTACCCAAAATAGGGGGAGGACTTGGGCACCCACACCCTAGTCCTGCCCTATTTTGGGGCAGCCCTAATTTTTGGGTGTCGGTTTATGACCGTTATTTGGTTATTTTGCCGTCACAGTAAAGTTTGATTTTTAAAATCTTGGCAGGAGTGCTTGTAGTTGCATATATAAGCAAGCTTAGGCATTCATTTGTAAACTAGATTTCAATTAGATAGCAATTGTGATGTTCACGTGTTTTCAAGGTGATTCAAGGCTTCTATTGTGTTGCAAGAGCAGACTTGTGTGTTTTGTGTGTTGATATTTATATATTTGAGCATCAATCTCCTCATGGCATGAAGAGCATCTTCCTCCATGAGAGCTTCACTACAAGGTGACATAATATTGTGTTTTCATCATTGATTCCTTTGGTTTTTGCCTTTGCCTCACAAGGGCATGCACTCTTTTATCTGACAACGGTATTCAAAGACTTACATGTCCTCCAAGGTTTGACTAAGGTAAGCCTCTAAACACCACAACCCCCAAACCAAGTCTTGTGATTGCAGGTTACAGGTGTCGCATTTGGGAAAAGTGGAGTTGTAGGAAGGATTGGCAGGCATCAAGGATTCAGGATCTGAAAAAAAGTTATACAAAGGAGCACTTCCAAGACTTGGGCGCTCGCTCCAGTGTCCTCTACAGATAGATCTTTAAAAATAGAAGTTACAGGGCTGATCAGTGTCGGAAGGAGGTCCAGATTCTGCGAAAAAGTAGGTACCTTGGACTTGGGCACCCGCTCCAGTGTCCCCGACTGTTCCGCTTCGGAACCCCAAAAAAATTTATTCTGTGATTTGATATTTTGTTCCTGTCTGCAAGAGCTTTTTCTATCTTTCGTCAATTTGTTGTCGTATTTGCATAATTAGGGTTTTAATGGTTAATTAGACATAAGTGAAAGAAAATTAATAATTAAATTCCCTAATCTAAGTTTCCCTACATCTACAAGTGGACTAGGGTATGATAGTGCTCGCCACTTGACCCTAGATCCTTGAATGTAAGGCGGAAAGGAGGATTTAAACATCTAAAATCTAGAACATTAACAAATCCAATTTTTCCCTAAACATTTTGGTGAACCTGTGTTGTTGGACTTAAATTGCAATTTGCTGAGTGTTTGTCTTCAAATTTGGATTGATTCCATTCATTCATTTGGTCATTCATTTCATTGCATTAAGAAAAATTAAAAAAAAAATCAAAAAGTTTGAAAAATACAAAAAAATTGCATTGTTTGGCTTACTAAATTGCATCAATTCTTCCTAAATTTTCCTAATTCATGATTTTTGCATTAGATCTGATATAAACTACATAAAAATCCAAAAATTCAAAATTTTGCATTGCATTTTCATCATTTAATTGCTAGGGTTTTTTGGAAATTTTGACAATTTTATATAACCTAGTAATTCCAAAATCTAGGGTTAGTAGGCGAAATCTTTTATCATATTTTTCTACTGATTTTAGAGGCTCATTCAAATTTGTATTTGGATTTAGTCTTGCATTTTAGTGTTAATTTGCATTTAGATTTAAAATAATTGCATTTTTACATAGAAAATTTCAACAAAAACTAGTAATTTTGATGCATTTTCATTAAATTTGCATGGGTATTTTGCATGTTAAGGTTTGAAAATTATTTTCAGATCTAAGAGTAAGTCAATTTCATCATAAATCAAACTTCAAAACATTCACATAGAATTTTATCCCAAGATCTCAAACCTAGGGCTTCAAAAACAATAATTTTCACTAAAATTGGCCTTATCGACTTTGTAAACTTGCACTGTAGGCGTGTTGTGAAAGCTATTTTTTGCATTATTTTTTTGTTATCAGGGTAATCATTTTCTTCACCTCATAAAAAGCTTCACAACACCCTTTTATTGGGTTCTTGTAGTGAAAATTCGGTAAAAAACTACACATTTTGGCTATTTTGGCCCTAGGGTTTGACCTAGTTTGCACTCCAAGCATGTTGCGATCAATTTTATGGATTGAGGTGACTGATATTATTTATATTATTTTCTGTACCTCCTAAAATTCCTTACAACACCCCTTTTGCTAGGTCTTGGAGTCAAAAAACTGTGCTAGGGTTTTACCTTAAGTGGCACTAAAAACGTGTTGTGTTGGGTATTTTTGAATCAAGTGGCTATTATTACTGATATTATTTGCTTTCCATCATCATTTTCCTCACAACACCCTTTGTTATGCTCTTTTACATTGAGTTTTGGTGAAAAAAGTGCCTAGTTTGACATATTTTCACTATATTTTGACTTGGCATTATCTTGGATTTGCATCAAGAGTGTGTTGAGAGTGATTATATTGTTTTTTTGGACTGATATCAGACATATAACTTGCTTCCCTTGAATTAAATCCTTACAACATCCTTTGTTTCATTCATTGGCATTGAAAAGAGTACAAAAAAACAAGCATTTTGGTCGTCAATCATATCCTTCTCCTAGGATTTGTTCTCTTAGTTTGTGTGTTGTATGATTTGGTATAAGATTTATGACACGTTGTCCTAAAAAAAATATCCCTTTGAGAATAAGTGAAAGATTAATGGGATCTAGTGCTTTTGAAGAAGTTGGTACTTTGGACACCTTCTTTACAAAGGGAGAAACTCAAATTGTGCAAGATAGTATACATCCTCCAACCACAATGGAAGAACAAACTTTTCATGATGTTGATAACACTATTGAGGCAACAGGATATGTATCTGATGAGAAAATAGAAAAATTGGATAAAGAGCTCGCTGAATTTCAATCATTCATGGAAAATGAGAGAATAGTTGAGGAAGTTACTTATTTGTTAGAAAACTCAAAATCTTTTATTTTCAAGTACAACTTTGCAAAAAATTACTCCGAATTAAATACCATTAGCATTACCAAGGCACATATTAATAGCTTGGTCTCAATAATTGTTGATTAGCTACAAGAAATAATAAACATAATGTTTCAGAATAATACACTTCAAAGTCACTTTTTGAAATAATAAAGTTTGAACATGTCATAATATAAAGCATATATTTAACCACTACATTTAGTCTTAAAATTGACACTTAGGTGACTATCATGTGTTTCTATTCTTTTGATTCCCTATTTGAATCTTCTTCTATGTTAACATCTAATATAAATATTTCTTCTTTCTCCTTCTTAGAAATTCTATATTGATATTCTCTAAACTCTTCCAACGTCTCATTGATTGCATCCAAATTAGCCTTCTATATATTGCTAAAACAAAAATGATAGGTGGTATAGTATTTGCAACTTGATTATCTTATAGGCACTTTTTTGCATTTTCTTTTTGAATTTTTTGAATAGGAATTTCATTTTCATCAACTTGTCTAGAGATGCATAATCAAAATTGAGTGATTGATTCAATCCTTAGTTAAGTTCTTCAATCAAGTGGCTCTTAAGAGTATTGATAGAGTAAACCATTTTATCTTCATTATAGAAGTGCCTTCTTGTTTTATCAATTAAATCATGAACATCCATTGGTATATCTATTATATATCATGAGCATTCTCCAACTTTTTTTATTCCTTCTTCAAGCAAATCAACTATTGTTTTATTATTTATGACCACTCCATTGTCATAACTTGATCTACTCTATCTAGAATGTCTTTAGATATAAGAATTTCAAATTCAACCTTAAGAATCTCCTTAATCTAAGGAAGATTTCTCATGTGAATCTATAATTCTTCATCAAACTGATTTAACAATGTTTTAATGAAGTTGAGACCTTCATTGACTCTTTCATGTATATTCATAGCATCTTTAATAATTTTGGGATCTGTAGGTTAATAATTCACTTAGCCATTGCATCACCAGATTATAAATGCATCTCATCTCATCAATTGCTGAGGTGTCAGGTCATGGGAGATTACATTAGGTGTAGTAACTGTCACTTGAGAAGATTGGAGAGGTCCAATTAGGTGTTTGACATAAGGAGTCAATTGTTGCATAGTGTGAATATTTATTCATCTTGGCCATGATGGTTGCCTTGTTTACACTCCTAGATTTTTCTTTGACATCTGATGGTAAAAAGGTTTAAGGTCTCTCTCATGTTTGCCTATAATTAGGGTAGAAATTTACACTCTCCTTGACCCCTATACATCAATATTGTAGACATCTAAAATTGACTAACACATTTATATGTCATCACACTTCATCTACATCATTTTCCTAATCCATCAATTATTATATGTCTTCTAAATCAAATAACATTTCCTCTATCTATTAATTAGATAAATGCAATTTATTTAATTAATCAATTTCCATTTTCTTAACAAGTAAATGAAATTTATATTTTATTTATTTTTCCAAATTATTCATTATCAATGAATTTAATTTCTTTATTTTCTAAATTATTCATAAATCACTCTCCTAATTTCTCTCCACTAATCACTCCCCTAATCCTCTCCACTAATCACTCCCATGATTCTCTCCACTAATTTCTCTCAATCTAATGATGTAAATGACGCATACTAATGATGCAAATGACACATACAAATTTATCAAATGATGCAAAAGAGTTAACTATGGAATCAATTCTAATCAATTTTTGTTAACTTCCCAAATCAATTTCTCTCAACTAATTCTAGCCATCGATATTTTAATCCATTCTCCATCGTTGATCATCATGTGAGAAAATCTATAAACTGATCCTCATCCAAATCTATCATCCTACCTCACAAAATCTATCTTTTCTACAAACTTACTTTGTCAATTTGTCCTCATAAATCCATTATCATATAATTGTTATGTTGAATTGTTGAGCAATCCACATACAACATCAAGAGCAACATATCATTGGAGAAATAAGAATCATTGTGGTAATATTGTTTATCATTTGCATTTGATTTCTTTACCATCTGATTATCCTTGAGGTTGTGTAGAATTTGGAATATGAGCTTTGTTGTTTCTTGTTTTAATTCCAATTCTGCATATACATTTTGGCACGCCCAGTGGGACCCATGTCCCTGAATTTAACATTTTGTTGGTGAAGTTTTGTTTTTCCTTAGATATTTCCTCATATCTTTCAAATGGCCAGGAATTTTTCTACAATTTTTTTATAGAAGTTTGTGGATCTTCTAAGAAAGCTACAGAAGAAAAATCAAGTTTATATCATCAATATTTTATGAGTTTCCATAAATCTATAATTCAGGGCACAAATCAAAGATTTTTTTGGATATATTATACATTTCTAGAAAGCTCTCAGAAATTTAGTAGGGGTCTATTCTTTTCATTTTTATTTTTGAGTTAAAAAATGTTACGAAATCATTAGATCTAAGTCAACTATGGATTTTTCATAAATCTTCTCTTTAGGCCGCAAATCAAAGAATTTTTTGGATATTTTTACATTTCTTGAAATCTCTCAAAAAAATTAGTAGGGGTTTGTTCTTTGCATTTTTTATTTTGAGGTAAAAAATGTTACAAAATAATTAGGTTTAGTTTAACCATGTAAAAAACAATTTATTAAAAAAAAAGAAAAAAAACAACAATATCACAAATATAAAAAAAAAAAAATTAAAAAAAAAACAATAAAAAAACTAAAAAATCACAAAAAAAAATCTAAGTTTCTTGCATTTCTAGATCTTACAATCTTTTATAGCACTTTCAATTTTAGTTTTATAGCTCACTTGTGTTTTGATTGTTCTCCATAGTTCTCCAATTGGAGGACATTCAATATTTTTGAAGATATATCATCAAATCAAGCAAGATTTCTTTTGGGAAGGGCTTAAAGGTGATGTTCAAAAATTTGTGGCAGAATGTTTGGTATGTCAAAGAAATAAAGGGGTGTGAAAGTTCAAATATGTGTCAAACTTTTATAAAGAAAATGGCCAACACTGATCTAACTTTTTAACGTGAATCACTACAAAATGGCATATATGTTTTGAATTTTAAAATGATGTAAACTAATAAGATATAGATTTTTTTAATGTGTTTTATGTTTGTATTTTAAAAATAAAAAATAATTTGAATATAATAAAATTGACACTCTAATTTAGTTGTTGATAAAATGTTGAAAAATAAGGTTAAGTGGGACATAACACTTTATATAGTAAGTTTCATTTTTTTCTTTCAATTTTTTTTGGGTGTTCATAACTTGAAACTTTATTACATAGATTTTTTTCTCCATTTTGATAAATATATTTTTTTAAATAAATCTCATAATTTGCATGTAATGAAAACACAACTATTTTGATGGGACGTAACCATTTGTCTTAACTATTTATCCAAAATAGGAAAAAAAAAATCTTGACATGGAATCTCTCCTCTACATCACACTTTTTTTTAGTATTTTTCCTCAGAGGACAATCAACATTATATTTTGGTGTTGATGACCTACTTTTAGTAAAAGAAAAAAAAGAAAATATAAACACTAATTGAAATGTTTAAAAATTTATATTTTTTACAAACTACACTTATAGATCTACAAAAGGGTATTTTTTAGATTTTTTAAAAATAATTATTTATACAAGTAGGAGTTGTTAGAACTTCAAAATTTAATAATTTCATTTTTTTGGTAAATTAGCCCCAAAGTGATGCTACATATGTATTTAGTGGATGATTCCAATTGAAAAAGTTGTGGCCTAGATCTAATTTAACTAAAATGAATCCAGCTAGAACATATGTTTCACCAAAATTGACTTATAGTTGGAAATACTTAAATTCATTTATATTGATAAGTTGGCCTGAAGTAAGACACAACTTTGAACTTTTACTTAGGGAGATAGTTAAGACACCCATCTTTTACAGCCTTTAGTTATTCCTAACTAGTGGTAGGAAGAGGTCTCCATGGATTTCATCATAAGCCATCCAAGATCTAAAGGTAAGAGTGTCATCATGGCAGTGGTGGATCGCCTCACTAAATATGTCCATTCTATTGCATTATCCCATCTTTCTACAACAACTATAGTGGAAAAAAAATTATGGAGAATATAGAAAAGTTACATGATACCCCAAGGGTTATTATTAGAGATCATGATCCTATCTTTACTAGTAACTTCTGGATGGATTTATTCTTTTGTTTGGGTACTCAATTGGCTTGTAGCTCTTCATATCATCCTTAGTAAAATGGGCAAACTAAGGTTGTCAATAAGTTCTAGAAGGGTATCTATGGTGTTTCACTTGAGACAAGCAATCTCAATGGATGGCTTGGCTACCACTAGCAGAATGGTGCTATAACACTTGCTTCCATATTTCTTCAAAAATGTCCTCAGAATTTATAGCATTATGTGGATATCATTCTCCATCAATCACATCATCATTGAAGGTGACACTAAGATTTTAGGCTATGGAAGAACACATGAATCATCAACAATAGGTACTTTTAAGACTCAAAAAGAATTTGTCCATGACATAGAATCGAATGAAACAATATGCTAACCAACATCATAGTGAAAGGAGTTTTGAAGTAGGTGATTGGGTTTTCTTGAGAATGCAACCTTATAAGAAAATGTTCCTAAAGAAACAAACAAAGAATAATAAGTTGTCACCAAAAAATTATGGTCTATACTAGATTGTGCAAAAGATTGGTAGTGTAGCAACAAACTTGAGTTACCTCTACCAACAAAGATACATCCATGTTTTCATGTTTTATGTTTAAAGAAGGTGATTGGTCAATAGATTCCTACACTGATAGTGTTACCAGAGGTAGATGAAGAAAGAAGAATTCTTGGATCCAAAGTTAATTCTCCAAACACACACAAATAAGTTGAGGACTAGGAGAATTACAGAGTATCTCATTTAGTGGAAGAATTTATCTATTGAAGATGCCATGTGGGAAGATGAAGATTTTGTTTAGAAGCATCCACTATTAATCAACATTAAGGCCAATGCTTCTTTGAAGAGGGGGCAGACTATGCCCTTAATTCTATAGTGTGCATAGGGTTTTAAGTAGTTGATTTGTGGCTACCTTAACTCTTAATTAAGTTATATGATCATTATTATATAGTCTTATTTAGGTAATTGAGTCATCCTAGGTGTTAAATTTAGGTATCCAAGTTAGCCTGGGAGATATCCAAAGCATACGTAGGGTATATATAGGAGGTAGTGAGTATTATTTGTTCATCACATTGCAAATTATGTTCTTATTTGAGATATTTGGAGATTTTCCTCCTCAAAGTAGCTTATTATTCTCAACTATTATGAAGTATTTGCATCATATTTCCTATTATATTCTTCTCTTGTGCAAGTTATTTCATTACACAACAACAACCTAAACATGTCATTTTTTTGAACTTCTACATTTATATGTACCCCTATTTTTTGCCATCATTTTCTTTACTAAGAAAACAAGATTATCTAAGGTGAATTGTTTTAGTAAATTTATTTCTAAAGTAAAGTGTTTCACTAAATTTTTTGGCTACATTTTTGCATTTCACAAATTTATGCCATGATGTAGATATTTTGAATTTTAAATTTTTGTGTTTGGAAGATCCTCTACATTTTTGGATTAACTAAATTTATTTGTTAACCTTTTTCCTTATAGAATATTTGTCCTATTGTAGTTTACAGGCCTAGTCAAAACCTTCACTTATTTCACATAGAAAATTATAAAATAGATGTTCTTATTTTTGTATCTTGTATTTACATCACGTGATTATGTTATTGTTACTAGCTTCTTTTGTGCTATAGCATCATGGTAGAACATTATTTTTTCATAGCGTAGGATTGATATAATTTGTATCAAGTCAATGTTTATTTTACTTTCAAATGTACATTATGTTGTAGTGAATCTTCATATTTAAAGGAGATAAGTTTTTGTATTTTTTTAAACAAAAGCACGTTGCAACATCTTAATGTATGGGTGTGTATATGTGTGAGGCCTTAAAATGAATTTGGGTCATTTGTAAAAGTACCAAGCTATTATTGCAACATTTAGTGTTATTTGGGGTACAAATATGTACTGAATGCAAATTTCTCTAGGATGTAATGTTATTTTTTTAGTTATTTGTATGTAAATAGGGGCTAAGTGTATAACCAATGGTAACGTTTATTTAGTAGCAATTATAATAGGATTTTTTGAGGCTTTGCTTTCTAGTTAATGTCATTGATGGTATTCATATGTAGGGTGTGTAGAACAAAAAATCAACAAACATTAGCTATACATATACCATAACAAGTAAGAGGCTCTCCTTGTATTTGTACATTGCATAGTTTCTATGATGTTGGCAACAAGATGAAAAGGAAAAGAGACTTAAGAAATTTAGTACCAAGCATTGTGGATGTAGATAACTACAAGTCCCCAAATGAACATGTAGTTTACAATATTGATGCAATGTTGCAAAACAATGACATGCTCAAGATAAAATCATTTACATATAATGTATGGGACTATCTTTTTGACTCATTACAGCTATTGTTACATTTCATAAACACTTCTATTGAATTTTGCAATGGAACTATTAACCAATGGCCATGTAAGAAAGGGCCCCCACCCTTTATTCTTGTCCATTTGGAAATGCTTTGGAAAAAAGAAGGGGAGGGGGGAGGAGATGGGGTAGAGAACTCAACCCTGTTTCTTTTTAAAGTGTATTGCAAGAGATGATCTAGATGCACTATTTTCCTACAAGTATGAGCTTGGCCCACAAACACTCTATGAATTACATAAAATACATAATGCAAATACATATCTATGTCAAATGTGACTATCTACAATGCTAGGCTCAAATTATAAAGAAAAAAAACTATAAAGAAACATGTTTTGTATCTAATGGGTAGCCAAATGCCTAGGCATACACATATGCACTTGTTTTTCAATGAGATGTCACATGATCCTTCATACTCTATCTTATTTTATGATGAAAATCTTATTAATAGAGATTTTGAGCCGCCTGTTTACATGAGAATGAGTGCATATAGAAGACAACTTATCCAATATGAATAGATTGAATGAAACCCTTGTTTTCAAAACTATTACATTGAAACTAGTTCAAGAGGGACATTGTTTAGAATTGGATTGTAGGGACATCTTTTTCAATGCTATTGCTATTGTCTTTATAGTTATTTCATCAAGAGCGGGATCAAATAATTCTTAATATAACCAGAGAGAGCCCGCCATGACTAAAACAAAAACATGAAAAGAAAATTATGACCGGAACAGAGCTGCTTTTGCAGTCTGCACCGCAGCTATTTATAAAAGTATGGCAGAAAGATAAAGAGGAGAAGGGCTCAACCTACGTTTCTACACTCCTCCTGGATAGTGCTCTGAGATATACTTTCGTAGATTGATGGTGTAGTTCAATAGCCAGTCAGAGTCAGGAACAGAAGCTATGACGTTTGGATTTTCCCGCATGGCGGCCAGCCAGCGGTGCATACGACCGCACTGCTGCGCATCGGGGAATTTAAAGTCTCCGAGAGTCTCAAAAGAGGCCATCCATGGAACCAGGGGCACCAGGGCAACGTCCGCCAAGCTCATCATGCTGCCCAAGAAAAAGGGGCCATCGCCGATCATACCCTTTTCCAGAGTCTCAAACTGCTGCACAATATCTTTCCGCGCGGTTTCATGCTCTTGCCCGAATTTCTTCATCAACTTCAGCCCGGTCTCTACAAACTGCAAAACAAGAATGCAATCCAAGTGATTGGGGATGTCAGAGACCATTGAAGCAAAACACAGAGCAAGGAGAAGAAAGAAAGAGGGAAAAAATGACCTTGTTGTTAATGTAGTCGGCCCAGAATCGAGCGAGAGCCCTTTCGTAGGGCGATTGCGGGAGATGAGACGGATTGGGCCAGGCTTCCTCTATGTATTCCATTATTATCAACGACTGAGAAATGGGCCTTCCATTGTGGACAAGAACAGGGACCTGTTTGTATACTGGATTTGTTTGGAGAAGGAGCTCGCTTTTATTGGGCATTTTCTCCTCCACAACCTCGAATTTGACCCCCTTCTCATTGAGAGCAAGGACACAGCTCATTGCAAACGGACTCGATCTTATGAGCAAGAGCTTCACTTGGTCTTCCGACGCCATTTTTCAGATTCAGACAAATCTTCTTTGGTTACCCCACTCCCAGTTATGCTTTTTTTATAGCATTGGTCCTCAACGCATATGCAGTTTTGGGTGCCGGCTGGCTACGGCAGGCGGTATTTTTATTATAAGTGGGTCTAACTTCTTATCCTTTGAATCGACCAGCAAGCGTATAGCCTACACACACCTTTTTAATAGACAGTGCCTTTGTTTGTGGTCGTGGAGTTTTTAAGGAGTAGTGTATTTGTCGTTGTTCAATATCTAACTTTTAGGGCATGTCCCCACGCCGCTGCTTAGTTTATTTTGGTTAGTTTATAGGAGATATTTGTGTAACCAGTGACCCCATGAATATTTTATTTTTCTGCAGTTATCTTAATTTGTAGTTTTTACTATATAACAAAAAAAAAATTAATTATCTTAATTTAAAAGAAAATAAGGGTGGGGGCCCTGGTTCGATTGGCTAAGTAATTCTGTTGCGGTAAAGATGGTCACGAGGTCCAGTCTCCCCCCGTCCCCGTGGTACCGGAGGGCGTGTCGTGCCAGCGTCACCTATCACGTGAAAAAAGTTTACCTAGCACAATAAAAAAAAAATAGAAGAAAATAAAAAAAATAAAGAGGGAAGGAAATATATGCAGCCACATGACATATTTTTCATTATGCAGTGGCTACTTATTTCTAGTCCCCACTTTTTTTCCACAACTTATTTGCAATTCCTAAATAGTAGCTGCTCCACAAAAATAGGGAAAGATTCTATAATATCCCTTTCCCATAACTGTAAATCTCCATGGGGCCACTTTAACTGTTAGTAAAATAACTTAAGCAGTTGCATGGGGACATGGGGATATAATAATCGAATCTCGAGAGAATTTTTAACATTAGTGGCATTTGTAAATAAATAAATAAAGAGTTCTTTACTAAATTATGTCTAATGAGTTAATTTAGAGCTATGGTACATCATGTCATCGAATTTAGAAAATTGGGAATTAAAAATAAAAATACAAAATTAAGATTTTGGTGATGGATAAACAAGTTTATTGTTTTGATTATAATTTTTGAATTGTAATTTAGAATTACATATTATTAGATATGTTAGAAGTAGAATGATGGAATATGAACTAGGTTATTTTTAGAATTTGGAGTTTGCAAAATTGACTTCAAATTTCATGAACTCCTGTACCTATAAAATAGAGCTTTGCCTTGATATTTGTCTAGATCTATAATGAGTGAATAATTGTGTTGATAAATGCTTTTTGGGGGCTTTCTAGGTAGGGTGGTTCTACCTTAGTCAAACGTCTAGACAAGTTGATTTAACAAATTTTGAACAAAGATTGAATACAACTCAAGGAGCCATGTGTTGAATAGATTTGCTATGTCAAATCCCAACAGAAACACCTCTCTTCAAGATGGTGAGGTTCTCTTTATTGAAAACCAAAATTGTGGACAACAAATAGATTGTCCATTTTACAAAATAACTTTCTAGGATGATTCTAGAAATAAAACTCCTATAAGATACATAGATTTGCCAAATAGAGAATAAAGTTTGAAAAACATGTACAATAATAAGATTTTGAAGATGATGAAATGTATAGATTTATCAAATAAAAACCAAAGTTTGGTAAACCAACATGTGATTGGTAACACAAGTTTAATGAATAAACTCACAACAAATCTAAAAGTTGCAAAAAGGAATTCTAGGAAATAAAAAGGAGATGCATCTAACATAAGGAAAGATACAATTGAGATTACATTTAACATAAGAAAAGACACAATCATAAAATCACATAAGACTTGAAATTCTAATATGAAGTTACTTATTTATTGGAAAACCCAAAAGCTCAAAGTCTTTTGTTTTTAAGTACAACTTTACAAAAATTTAGTCCAAGTTCAATACCATTATCATTACCAAGGCACATATTAAAATCTTGGTCTCAATAATTGTTGAGTGCCTAAAAGAAATAATAACCATTTAATGTTTTAGAATAATACGTGAACTTCAAAGTCACTTTTTAAATGATAAACATTGAACATCATAATATAAAGCATATATTTAACCAGTACATTCAGTCTTAAAATTGACACTTGGATGACTATCGTGTGTTTCTATGCTTTTGATTCCCTATTTGAATCTTCTTCCATGTTAACATCTTCAATGATAACTATTTCTTCTTTTGGCTTCTCAGACATTCTTTATTGATATTCTCTAAACTCTTCTGACGTGTCATTGATTGCATCCAAATTAGCCTTCTCTATATTGTTAAAATAAAAATGATAAGTGGTATAAGTATTTGCAACTTGATTAGCTTATATACACTTTTTTTCATTTGCTTTTTGAATTTTTTGAATAGGAATTTCATTTTCATCAACCTATCTAGAGATGCATAATCAAAACTGAGTGATTGATTTAATCCCCCATTAACTTCTTCAGTCCAGTGGCTCTTAAGAGTATCGATAGAGTCGACCATTTGATCTTCATTGTAGAAGTGCCCTATTGTTTTATCAATTAAATCATGAACATCCATTGTTATATCTATGAATGTAACACGAGCATTCTCCAAATTCTTCATTCCTTCTTCAAGCAAATCAACTCTTAGTTTTATTATTTCTAACCTCTCCATTAACACATCTTGATTTGTTCTAGCTAGAATGCCTCTGGATACATGAATTTTCAAGTCAACCTTAAGCATCTCCTTAATTTGAGGAAGATTAGTTATGTGAATCTGTAATTCTTCATCAAATTAAGTTAACAATTTTTTAATAAAGTTAAGATCTTTATTTCTGAGGTAAAGTGTTTCACTAAATTTTTTGGTTGCATTCTTACATTTCACAAATTTATGCCATGATGTAGATATTTTGAATTTTTGTGTTTGGAAGAGCCCCTACATTTTTAGATTAACTAAATTTCTTTGTTAACCTTTATCCATATAGCATGTTTTCCCTATAGTAGTTTACACCTAGTCAAAACCTTCACTTATTTCACATAGAAAGCTATAAAATGAATGTTTGTAAGTCAATTGTTCTTATTTTTGTATCTTGTATTTACATCATGTGATTATGATATTGTGACTAGATTCTTATGTGCTATAAGATCATGGTAGAACATTGTTTTTTTCATAGCTAGTAAGATTGATATATTTTTTATCAAGTCAATCTTCAATTTATTTTCAAATGTACAATATGCTATAGTGAATCTTCATTTTTAAAGGAGATAAGTTTTTGTATCTTTTTAAACAAAAGCATGGTGCAATGTCTTAACATATGGGTGTGTATATGTGTGAGGCCTTAAAATGAACTTGGGCCATTTGTAACTCTATTCAAGAGTACAAGGCATTATTGCAATGTTTAGTGTTATTTGGGATACAAATGTACTGGGTGCAATATGTAATGTTTAATTTTAGTTATTTGTATGTAAATAGGGGCTAAATTTATTACCAATGGTAACATCTATTCACTAGCAATTATAATAGGAAATTTGTGAGGCTTTGCTTTCTAGTTAATGTCATTGATGTTATTATAAATTTGTAAGGTGTGTAGAACAAAAAATCAACAAACATTAGCTATACATATATCATAATAGGTAAGAGGCTCTTCTTGTATTTGTGCATTGCATAGTTTCTATTATGTTGACAACAAGATGAAAATGAAAAGAGACTTTAGAAATTTAGCACCAAGCATTGTGGATGTAGATAACTACAAGTCACTAAATGAACATGTAATTTACAATATTGATGCAATGTTGGAAAACAATGACATGTTCAAGATTAAATCATTTACATACAATGTAGGAGACTCTCTTTTTCATTCATTACAACTATTGTTACATTTCATATACACTTCTATTGAATTGTGCTGTGGAACTATTAACCAGGACATTTGTAAGAAATGAACCCCGACCCTTTATTTTTGTGCGAGAGCCCTTTCGTAGGGCGTTTGCGGGAGCAGAGACGGATTGGGCCAGGCTTCCTCTATGTATTCCATTATCACCACCGACTGAGAAATCGGTCTTCCATTATCACCTCTCTCCCAGTTAAGCTTCTATAGCGTCAGTCCTCAACGCATACACCATTTATTGGTATTTTTATAACTCGTCCTTATCCATTGAATCGACCAGCAACAATAATAGCCTGGGCACACCTGCCTGGTGTCAATAGTGACAAAAATGGTACATTCATACAGCATTTGACAATCGACAGAATCTTTTAAGAGTCGTAGCATTTGTAAATAAATGTATAAAGAGTTCTTTATTAAATTATGTCTAATGAATTAATTTAGAGCTACGCTACATCATGTCATCGAATTATGTTCACTATCGTGATTGATAATAATTGTTTATTGTTTTGATTATAATTTTTGAATTGTATAATTTTTAGTAGGGAGGCTTTTTTTTTATCAAACCCACAAAATCTTTTAGCTACGAGAGCATGAGCTTTAGGCTGAAACCTCTATAGTTGAGAGCCAAGAACTGAGGGGTATGCATTTTGTGAAAGTCGCCCAAGGCATGATCCCAGCCTCGTCCCTTATTTATTGCACCTCTGGGAGTTTGAACCTTGGTGGAAGGCATAATCAAGAAACATACCATCACCCTCACCAGTTTGCCCAACTAATTGAGCTACAACCCTTTAGTTGAATTGTAATTTAAAATTGCATGTTATTAAATATGTTAGAAGTGGAATGATGAAATATGAACAAGGTCATTTTTAGAATTTGGAGAGGGTCAAATTAATAGTAGAAAATCAACCTAAATCGAATATGATGCATAATTAAACATAGTTTGTAGAATCAACCTAATAAATTTCATGATCTCATGTATCTATAAAATAGAGCTTTGCCTTGATATCTGTTTAGACCTATAATGAGTGACTAATTGTGTTGATAAACGCTTTTTTGGAGCTTCTCGGAAGGGTTTCTTCCTTAGTCAAACCTTTAGACATGTTGATTTAACTAATTTTAAACAAAGATTGAAGACAATTCAAGTAGCCATGTATTATACTTATTTGTTGCTTAATATACAAACATTGATGAAACAATGAATGCTCACATGTTCTTCTTGAATGATGTAAAAAGTAGTTAGTGAGAGCTCTTAGATGTCTAGATGATTACTACATGATCATAATGAATTAGGGGTGGGGCTTATCCTTTTGTATAACACTCTAGAATCTTGTGTGTTTACCTCACTCCCAGTTATGCTTTTATAGCATTAGTCCTAGTTATGCTTTTATAGTGTTAGCGTTAGTCCAAGGTCCAAGTCATGGGTTCAACATTTGAAATCCAAGATCAAAGGGTCTAGTGTCCACAGTCATATGTTCAGGGTCATGGATTTACAGTTTAGTGTAAGGGTCTTGGGTTCAAGATTCAAGATCCAAGGGTTCAAGGTAAAGGTTTATTGGTCTAGGGTCCATAATCAATGGTTATTGAATACAATGTCTATGATTCTAAGTATAGATTCCAAGGTCTAGGGTCCAAGGGTCAAATGCAAGGTCTCCATTACACAATCCCTAAGAGGGGCAATGACATGTAAAGCATAGGGAAAAACAAAACAATAGATGTAGACTAGACCAATCCCACCACCACCACAATGACAAAAAGCATATAGTAGATTAATAGATGTAGAGGTAATAAAGGGAGAAGTGATAAAAGAGAGAGGTGGTGAGATTAAGGAGATGGACTCCTCTAATAGAGTAGAGATGGGGGCTATAAGAACCAATCTAAGTTGTTAGTACAATGATTCTTGTAACTTGTATTTGATTATTTTAATTCCTTTTATAGAAACTCACATAGATTTTGTAGACTAATTAGGCTTCTATGTGCATGTAGATTTTAGTTACTTGTATTTGTAGACTAATTAGGTATTCACCAAGCATAAATGTGATTGAATTATGGCCATTTAAACATAACATGAGCGCATTATTGCTAAAATTGCTCATTTTTTATACCAACTTGATGCACTTCTCTCTCTCTCTCTCTCTCTCTCTCTCTCTCTCTCTCTCTCTCTCTCTCTCTCTCTCTCTCTCTCTCTCCAACAGTTCAAGTGACAACCACTCCACATTCCACACCTCAAATCAACACCATAGTCTACCACTGGGAACTCCTTCCTTGTGAAGTGACTGGACTTGGTGACATGACTCTCATTCCACACCATTCCACACAACCATATCACTACCATCTATGAGATCCTCTTTCCATGAGACGAGAGTGATTAACCGAATTCTCCTTTGCTTAGCTAGATTTTTTTGGAAGAGCGAGAGTAATTCAATCCATACCATCAATATAGGTGTAGCACATATTGCATGTTCTATTTTGAGTCCACCTCATTCACTTTTTGTGATGAGAAGATTTAGAATATCACATATTTTGGTGAAACTAACATGAAAGGAAAATCCTTCTGGACAAGCCCTCTCATTTTCTTTCTTCCACCTTTCACCCACCTTGTCTTCCCATTTTTTGTGGTACTTATGGTACCCTTGAATATGTCTAGACCAATAACACAATAGGGACAAGGTCCCTTAGACCTAGCTAGCCCTCCTTCATTCAAATGGTACATCCTTCCCAATCCATTAGCACCTATCTCAAATAGGTATGATTATAAAAATGTTAAGTCAAATGGTGGACAACAATGACTGCATAACTTCATCACTTTTGATAACCTAGTTTGGAACCAAGATACTATGATTCAACCAAAACTAGATCAAATTAGAGCACTCAAGTGCTCATCTGATAAAAAAGCCATCATTAGGGTCATCCCATCACAAATTACAAAGACACTACCACTTGAATCGACAATGAGGTGAGAATCTTAGGACATGGAAGAATCTTGTATAGCATGAAAGGCTCCCCATATGGCTTATCAACATGGATGAGATCTATGAAGCATGCCAAGGGGTACTAGAAAGCTTCCTTGTGGAAAGAACCAACATGACTACTCAACTGGATTGCTTACTAAACAAAAAACCCCCCTCATGATGGAGAAATACAAAACATAGGAGATGCTACTTCGGGAGCTCTCATAGCCACCATGATCCAATAGATCAAGATACTTGAAGCTATAATCCTTGAAGAGAGAGGTGGGGAGATAGAGAGGGAAACATAGATAGAGATAGAGAGGGGAAGAGAAGGGGAGAGAGAGGGGGGATTAAGAGATATATATAAAGAGAGGGAGAGGGAGGAAGGGAGGGAGGGAGGGAGGGAGGGAGGGAGAGAGGGATGGAGGGAGAGGGACTAATACAGAGAAATGGAAGATAGAGACATTGAGATCAGGAGAGAGATGGGTCAGATAGAGAGATATATATAGAGAGAGGGGATACATAGGGGGGATTGAGGGATATAGATAGATAGTGGGAGAGACGAGGGAGATTGAGGGATATGGATAGAGAGGGGAGAGAGAGGCAAAAGAGATGGAGGATAGAGACAACGAGGGAGAGGAGGGAGATAGAGGGGAGATTGAGGTACATATGTTCCATCCAAAGTTTGTGTCCCATAGGGTTATGAGTAGATAGCTTGTGGCTACCTTTTAATTAGGTTATATGATTATTATTATAGTATTGTTTAGATAATTAAGCCAATCTAGTTGTTATATAATTTAGGTATCCAAGTTAGCCTAGGTTATATCCAAGTTATAGGTAGGGTATATGTAGGAGGTAGTGAGTGTTATTTGTTCATCATATTGCAAACTGTGTTCTTATTAGAGATATTTGGAGGTTTGTCCCCTCAAAGTGGCTTATTATTCTCAAGTATTATCAAGTATTTACAACATATTTCTTATCATATTCTTTTTTGTAAGCTATTTCATTGCAAGTGGTATTAGAGCATGATCTTGGCAACTAGAGAGAAAGAAAAAAGGCTATTTTTTTATGTTGGAGGGCAAGTTGTGAAGTGCATATCTCTCTCAAATTGGTAATTTTTTTCTTGATTTTTAAAAGTTTCTCAAGGATATATTGAATCTATTATATTCTAGATTTGAGGTCATTTGGAGTAGATTTGAGGAATTTATTATGAAATAGGGTTTCCACCAAATTTTCTCTCAAGGCTGCAAATTAGCAAATTTTTTAGAGATTTTTGCTGGAAGGTGAGATCTAGGTCCAAGTAAGTTATAGTAAAAGTTTAGATCATTTGGATTGGTTTTGTGTAATTTATTGCAACTTAGATAGTTTTCTCCATCATGGTGAGGCCTGCAACAAGAGGCAAAAATAATTTTGTCACACCTAGGCAATTATGATGTGGGAATTGAGGAGATTGGTCCCATAGATAATGAATTTATAAGGGAATAAATAAGGGAAGAAACCAACAAGATGAAGAATGAAATCAAGTCAAAATTGATGGAGAAAATGAAATGGTTCATGAAGAGGGACAAGATCTAGGTGATAATGAAAATATTTGATTCTCTTGAGAGTTCTATGAACTCTAAGAAAATGTATTTACATCATAATATTTGGGAAGAAGATGATTATTCTAAAGGATGTGATGCTTTTGGGTTTGAATAAGATCCTAAGATAGATTGTCCCCCAAATAATCTTATGCCTAGGAATTTCACACCAAAGATCAATATGAGAAAGTTTGATGGTAAGGCTCCAACCAATTGGCTTTGCCAAATGGAGTAGTTATTTGATCTTCATCATGTTCCATGTCAACAAAAGGTGGCAATGGAATATTTATACTTGGAATCAAACCAATTCATTTGGTATCATTGGTTATGTGAAGAGAAGAAAAATAAGGGTTGTGTGACCTCACATGGTTAGTTTCTCAAGAGGAACTCAATACATATTATGGAGTCAATTTTATGGATGGCTAGTTTAGCCAACTCACCAAATTGAAGCAAACAGGTATGGTCAAGGACTATACTCAATAATTCTGAACTTTGTATTTAAGAGTAGAGAATGTTATAGGAGAAAATTTTAAGGAATTATTTTTAGGGGGTTTAAAGGACCGCATCAAATATGAGGTACATATGTTCCATCCAAATATTGTGTCCCAAGCAATACTTATGGCAAGGCAAGTAGAGGAAAATCTTATGTCCAATAGGCAACAAGGGTTTGTAAACATAAGAGATAGAAGCTCTCCTACATAATCATTGCCCCAATCTACCAAATTGACTTTGCAACAAATTGAAGAGAATAGAGCCAAAGGGTTATGTTTTAATTGTGATATAAAATATAGTTGAGGTCATAAATTTTTTGAAAAGAAATTGGTCTACATTGAAGGTCCAAATGAGGAAGAAGAGGAGGAAGAAGTAACATTAGATGGAAGTAATGAGACAGATGAGGAATGAGGAGATATCCAACCATCTCTTGTCATGCACTTTTTGGATTCAACACCCCACAAACTGTCAAGGTGGTGGGTTGATAATAGAAAGAGATAGTAATAATGTTGATAGACTTGGGAAGCACTCACAACTTCATCGACAAGAAGTTAGTTGGTCATCTAAATTGTTTTATATATCCAACCCCAAAATTTTAGGTCTTGCTTGCAAATGGGGTACTGTTAGTTGTTCAAGGAAATGTTGTAGCAAATAGGGGTATTGTTAGTTGTTCAAGGAAATGTTGTAGCATTAAACTATCCATGGGATATTATCGTCTTGATTGTCTAATGTTTGCTATCTCCATGGGTGCAATAGATAATATTTTGGGAGTACAATGGCTTACTACATTGGGGATGATTGAGATGAACTTCTAGGAACTAATCGTGCACTTTCACTTAGAGGGAAGGATAGTAGAATTGAGAGGGTTGCATGCAAATTCTCCACAAATGGTAATCTCTCATCAAATGAAAAATATGATTAACAATGGGGGAGATGAGTTTGTGGCCTAATAGAAGCATATCAATCAAAGTTTTCTACACCACAAGATCTAAAAGCAGTTCTAGATAAGTATTTAGTAGTTTTTAGAGAGATACATGAGGGATTAACTCCTAAAAGGGATCATTATCATGCCATTCAACTAGTACTAGGGATCCAACCACCCGACATTAGGCCTAGTACAAGTATCCTTATGTACAAAAAAGTGAGATTAAGAAGATGGTTCAAGAGATGCTAGAGTTAGGTGTTATCAGACATAGCCAAAGTGCTTACTCTTCTCTAGTGGTGATGGTACATAAGAAGTATGACACTTAGTGCATGTGTCTAGAATATAGAGAACTCAACAAGTGCACCAACAAAGATATAAGTTTCCTATTCCGGTCATTGATGATTTACTATACATGGACTAAATGGAGTTATATTTTTTACAAAACTTGATCTTAGATCAGGTTATCACCAAATTAAAATTAAGGAAGAAGATATTCCCAAGATTGCATTTAGGACTCATGAGGACCATTATGTGTTTCTAGTAATGCAATCTGGGCTTACTAATGATCCTTCTACATTTAAAATTTTGATGAACTCCATCTTTAAGCCATTTACAAGGAAGTTTGTATTAGTGTTCTTTGATCATATATTAATTTATAACAAGACATGGGAAGAGAAATGTCCTCATAACCCTTCGACATCCCCTAGACATTCATCTTGCAACACATTGTCCCTTAATTCCTTTCCCATAATTAATCTATTTCCTCCATCACTTAAATTAAATAAATAAATTATACTTATTTAATTTATGTATTTATCCATTTTAACCAAAATTAATTGAATAAATCTTATTTATTTAATTAATTTATCCTCCCATTATCCCCTCTCCAATAATTAAATAATTATATTATTTAATTTAATTATTGAGTCACATGACTAGCTTGTCCTCATCCTCATCCACTTGCCACAAATAATAAATGAGTGTCTCAAAAGTCAAACTAAGTTTTCATCCTCTAGCCACTCATCTCATACTACATCTCTCAATCCTAGACATTCACATAAGGATAAACCCTAGAAATCCTTATCCTTGCCCTAATGTTCTCTCAACCAATTCTAGTGATTGATCTAATATTTTAATCCTAACCCTTCATTCATCATATTCAACCTCTATAAATCAAGCCTCAACCAAGCTATCCTCATCCACAATCTTCATGCAACATTATGCTACCAAAATCCTCATAGATCTCTCAATATCATATCTATTATTTTATCTAATGTTATGCTACTAGTTTGAGCAACCAGCATATCAAAATCATTATCAAATATCATAGGATTGTTTAGTTATTTTCATTATGTTTCTTAGTCCTTTGATCATTAGATGAGGTGATGTTAAATATGGAATAGGTTCTTTGATGCATTTGTTCCTTGTTTGATTTCCATATTTCTACATCCACAAGCATTTACACCATATCAATTAGACATTACAATTCTCAAACAACATCAGCTTTATGTTAAACCTTCCAAGTGTGCTTTTGGTCTCAAAGAGGTGGAATACTTGGGTCAAATAGTGTCTCATGAAGGAGTAAAATTTGATCCAAATAAAATAAAGGCTATGATGGAGCACTTGGCCAATTATTAAAACCATTAAGAACTTGAGGGGTTTTCTAGGACTCACTGGATACCATAGAAGATTTGTAAAGAACTATGGCTACATAGTAGCACCCCTCACAAATTTGTTGAAGAATGATGCTTTTTCAATGGAATGAGTTAGCTAATATAACATTTGAGAGACTAAAGGAGGCTATGTGTACCACTCTAGTTCTAGCAACTCCAGACTTCACCAAGGATTTTATTGTCGTCTCATGCAAGAATGTAAGTTGATTGCTTTTGAAAGTCATTAATTGAAGGGTAAGAATACAATCAAACCCATTTTTGAGAAGGAAATGCTAGCTATTCTTCATGCAATGAAACAATAGAGTCCATATCTGATGGGTAGACACTTTAACGTTAAGACAGATCATGACAACTGAAAATATTTTTTGGAGCAATGGTTATCCTTAGAAGAACAACAAAAATGGGCTACTAAGATGTTCGGTTATGACTTTGAGATAGTTTATAAGAAAGGGAAGGAGAATATAGTGGTTGATGCACTATCTAGGAAGGATGACAAGGATGAGGCATTATTGTGTCATTTCAATACTACAAGTAGATTAGGTTGAAGAAGCCAAAACCAAGTGGCAAAATGATGTTACTACAAGGAATTTCACTGAATAGTTGCAAAATGATCTCAGTAATTTAGATATTTTTTGTTGGAAGGGAGATTCTTTGTGGTATAAAGAGTGATTGTCCCTGTGCAAGAATTCTACCCTCAAACATAAGATTCTGGAGGAGTTCCACAATTCTCTAATTGGAGGACATTCAAGATTTTTGAAGACATGTCATCAAATCAAGTAGGATTTCTTTTGAGAAGGAATTAAAAGTGATGTTCAAAAATTTATGGTAGAATGTTGGGTATGTCAAAGAAATAAAGTGGAGATAGTTAAGACACCTGGTCTTTTCCAGCCCTTAGTTTTTCCTAGCTAGTGGTAGGAAGAGGACTCCATGGATTTCATCATAGGACTTCCAAGACATAAAGGTAAGAGTGTCATCATGACAGTAGTAGATCGCCTCACCAAATATGCCCATTTTATTACATTATTCCATCCTTTTTACAAGTACAACAGCAAAAGCATTTATGAAGAATATACAGAAGTTACATTGTACCCCAAGAGTTATTATTTGTGACATGATCCTATATCTACTAGTAACTTTTGGATGGATTTAGTCTCTTGTTTGAGTACACAATTGACTCACAACTCTTCATATCATCCTTAGTTAGATGGGTAAACTAAGGTTGTCAATAAGTGCTTGGAAGGGTATCTATGTTGTTTCACTTCAAACAAGAAATCTCAATGGGTGGCTTGGCTACCACTAGAAGAATGGTGCTATAACACTTGCTTCCATAGTTCTTAAAAAATGTCCCCATTTATGAAATTATGTTGATACCATCCCCCATCCATCACATCATCATTGAAGGTGACAACAAGAGTTCAAGTTGTGGAAGAACATATGAATCATCAATAACAAGTACTTTTAGGACTCAAAGAGAATTTTTTAATGGCACAAAATTGAATGAAACAATAGGCTAACCAACATTGTAGTGAAATGAGTTTTTAAGTAGGCGTTCAAGTTTTCTTGAGATTCCAACCTTATAAGCAAATGTCCCTAAAGCAACAAATAAAGACTATCAAGTTTTCACCAAAATATTATGGTCCATAGCATATTGTGCAGTAGATTGGTAGTATAGCCCACAAGCTTGAGTTACCTCCACCAACAAAGATATGCCCAACTTTTCATGTTTCATGTTTAAAGAAGGTGATTGGTTGACAAATTCCTACACAGATAGTGTTATCGAAGCTGGATGAAGGAAAAATCATCTTGGATCTAGAGTTAATTCTTGAGACACACAAAAAGAACTTGAGGACTAGGACAATCACAAAGTTTCTTATTCAGTGAAATAATTTGCTAGTTGAAGATGCCTCATGGGAAGATGAATATTTTGTTTAGAAGCATGCATAGTTGATTAGCATCGAGGACAACACTTCTCTGAAGAGGGGGCATGCTACACACTTAATCCTATAGTGTGCATAGGGTTATGAGTAGTTGGTTTGTGGCTACCTTAACTCGTAATTAAGTTATATGATCATTATTATAGTCTAATTTAGATAATTAAGTCATCCTAGGTGTTATATTTAGGTATCTAAGTCGGCCTGGGTGAAATCAAAGCCATAAATAGGGTATATATATGAGGTGGTGAGTGTTATTGTTCATCATATTACAAATTGTGTTCTTATTGGAGATATTTGGAGCTTTTCCTCCTCAAAGTAACTAATTATTCTCAAGTATTTGCAACATATTTTCTATTATATTCTTCTCTTGTGTAGGTTATTTCATTACACAGCGACAAGCTAGACATGTCACATTTTTTAATTTCTACATTTATATATAGAACAATATTTACCCCCCTATTTTTTTACCATCATTTTCATTACTAAGCAAACAAGATTATCTAAGGTGAATTGTTTTGGTAAATTTATTTCTGAGGTGAAGTGTTTCACTAATCTTTTTGGTTGCATTCTTACATTTCACAAATTTATGCCATGATGTAAGTATTTTGAATTTTGAATTTTTGTGTTTGGAAGAGCCCCTGCATTTTTGGATTAACTAAATTTCTTTGTTAACCTTTTTTCCATATAGCATGTTTGTCCTATCGTAGAATTTTTGTAGGTCAATTTTTCTTATTTTTGTATCTTGTATTTACATCATGTGATTATGATATTGTGACTACCTTCATATGTGCTATAAGATCATGGAAGAACATTGTTTCTTTCATAGATAGTAGGATTGATATATTTTTTATCAAGTTAATGTTCTATTTATTTTCAAATATACAATATGTTGTAGTGATTTTTAAAAACAAGCATGGTGCAATGTCTTACCGTTGTGAGGCCTTAAAATGAACTTGGGCCATTTGTAACTCTATTCTTGAGCATACCAAGGTATTATTGTAGTGTTTAGTGTTATTTGGGATATAAATATGTACTAAATACAAATTTCTCTAGTATGCAATGTTAATTTTTAGCTATTTGTATGTAAATAGGGGCTAAGTTTATGACCAATGGTAACATCTATTTAGTAGCAATTATGATAGGAAATTTGTGAGGCTTTTCTTTCTAGTTAATGTCATTGATGTTATTCATTTGCAAGGTGTGTAGAACAAAAAATTAATGAACATTAGCTATACATATATCATAACAAGTAAGAGGCTCTCCTTGTATTTGTGCATTGCATAGTTTCTATTATGTTGGAAACAAGATGAAAAGGAAAAGAGACCTAAGAAATTTAGTACCAAGCATTGTGGATGTAGATAACTACAAGTCACTAAATGAACATGTAATTTACAATATTGATGCAATGTTGCATAACAATGACACATTCAAGATAAAATCATTTATGTACACTATCTTTTTGGTTCGTTACAACTATTGTTACATTTCATATACACTTATATTGAAAAGTACAATGGAACTATTAACCAATAGCTATGTAAGAAAGGCCCCCTGCCCTTTATTTTTGTCCATTCAGAAATGCTTTGGAAATAAGAAGAGGAGGGGGGAGGAGAGGGAGTAGAGAACTCAACCGTATTTCAATTTAAAGTGTATTGCAAGAGATGATCTAGATGTACTATTCTCCTACAAGTATGAGCTTGGCCCACAAACACTCTATGAATTACATAAAATACACAGTATCAATACATATCTATGTGAAATACGACTATCTATAATGCCAAACTCAAATTATAAATAAAACAAATTATAAAAAGACATGTTTTGTATCTAATAGGTAGCCAAGTGACTAGGCATAGTCATATGCATTCGATCTTTAAAAAAAAAACTTACATGTCACATAATCCTTCATACTCTATCTAATTTCATGATTAATGGAGATTTTGAGCCACTTGATTATAAAAGAATGTCTGCATATAGAAGACAACTTACCCGATATGAATTGATTGAATCAAATCCTGATTTTCAAAACCATTACATTGAAACTAGATCAAGAGGGACATTGTTTAGAATTGGATTGTAGGGACATCTTTTTCAATGTTATTGCTATTGTCTTCATTGTTATTTCATCAAGAGCGGGATCAAATAATTCTTAATATAACACAAGAGAGCCCACCATGACAAACAAAAACATGAAAAGAAAATTATGACCGGAACAGAACTGCTTTTGCAGTCAGCACTGCAGCTCTTTATAAAAGTATGGCAGAAAGATAAAGAGGAAAAGGGCTCACCTACGTTTCTACAATCCTCCTGGATAGTTCTCTGAGATATACCGTCGGAAATTGATGGTGTAATTCAACAGCCAGTCAGAGTGAGGAACAGAAGCTACCACGTTTGGATTTTCCCGCATGGCGGCCAGCCAGCGGTGCATACGACCGCACTGCTTCTCATCGGGGAATTTAAAGTCTCCGAGAGCCTCAAAAGAGGCCATCCATGGAACCAGGGGCGCAAGGGCAACGTCCGCCAAGAAAAAGGGGCCATCGCCGATCATACCCTTTTCCAGAGTCACAAACTGCAAAACAATATCTTTCCGCGCGGTTTCATGCTCTTCCCCGAATCTCTTCATCAACTTCAGCCCTGTTTCTAAGAACTGCATAACAAGAATGTAATCCAAGGGATTGGGGATGTCAGAGTCCATTGAAGCAAAACAGAGTGCAAGGAGAAGAAAGGAAGAGGGAAAAAATGACCTTGCTGTTAATGTAGTCGGCCCAGAATCGAGCGAGAGCCCTTTCGTAGGGCGTTTGTGGGAGCAGAGACGGATTGGGCCAGGCTTCCTCTATGTATTCCATTATCACCACCGACTGAGAAATGGGTTTTCCGTTGTGGAGAAGAACGGGGACCTGCTTGTATACTGGATTTGTTTGGAGAAGGAGCTCACTTTTATTGCGCAAGTTCTCCTCCACAACCTCGAATTTGACCCCCTTCTCATGGAGAGCAAGGGCGCAACTCATTGCAAACGGACTCGATCTTATGATCAACAGCTTCACTTGGTCTTCCGATGCCATGTTTCAGATTCAGATGTTTACTTTACTCCCAGTTATGCTTTTATAGCGTTAGTCCTCAACGCATTCACCATTTATTGCTATTTTTATAAGTCGTCCTTATCCGTTGAATCGACCAGCAAGCGAATAACCTGCGCACACCTATCTGGTGTCGGTAGTGACAAAAACGGTACATTCATACAGCATTTGACAATCGAGAGAATCTTTTAAGAGTCGTAGCATTTGTAAATAAATGTATAAAGAGTTCTTTACTAAATTATGTCTAATGAATAAATCATGTCATCGAATTTAGAAAATTGTGAAATAGGGAATTTTTTTTTAAAAATAATTAAGTATCGTGATTGATAATGAGGTATTTATTGCATCTCTAGAGTTTGAATCTTGGTGGAGGCATAATCAAGAAACATACCATCACCCTTAATAATTGTGCCTAAATAATTGTGCCCAACCAACCTAGCTACAACCCTTTGGTTGAATTATAACTTAAAATTATATGTTATTAGATATGCTAGAAGTAGAATGATGAAATATGAACTAGGTCATTTTTAGAATTTGAAGAGAGTCAAATTAATAGTAGAAAATCAACCTAAATCAAATATGACGCATAATTGAACTTAGTTTGTAGAATCAACCTAATAAAGTTCATGATCTCATGTATCTATAAAATAGAGCTTTGCCTTGATATATGTTTAGACCTATAATGAGAGATTAATTGTGTTGATAAACACTTTTTTGGAGCTTGCTCAGTAGGGTTTCTTCCTTAGTCAAACCTTTAGATGTATGTTGATTTAACAGATTTTGAACAAGGATTGAAGACAATTCAAGCATCCACATGTGTATTATACTTATTTATTGCTCAATATACAAACATTGATGAAACAATGAATGCTCACATGTTCTACTTGAATAATGTAAAAAGTAGTTAGTGAGAGCTCTTAGATGTCTAGATGATTACTAAATGATCATAATGAATTAGGGGCAGGGCTTATCCTTTCGTACAACACCCTAGAATATAATTTGAAATATTTCACACTCAAATTAGTAGGTAACAACTAGTTAGAACAATCTATAGCATGGGCCAAATTTTAGAATTTCAACTTAAAAAATATAGATGGTTTAATTTAACTATGGAAAATCGAACCAAGTTCAATTTTGCATTGCATAATTTATCTAAGGTGAAAAATGGGTAATCTATAACTCAAATCCATATTCTTGGGATGTGGGAGTTAGGATTGGTGAATTCTTGGGAAACAATGCACCACTTTAATATAAAGATTAGGTGTACTGGATTCACCTTGCAAATCCTAAGTCTTGATTAATTGTAATCATTCATGTAGATGATAAATAATGTATGATCTCCAAACATCATGTAGTGGGTAAAATAGGACACTCATGTGAGGGTGAGGACATTATTTATTTATTAATTATCCTTTGAGATACTTGGAATATTGTGTAAGAAGGCACTAGATACGGAGGTTACTTGGAAAAGGTTAAAATTGAGAGTTAGAGAGCATCTTCTCAAGATAGATGTTATGATAGACATTGATTTCCCTCATAGAGCACCTAAAATTGGGAAAGCAATTAAGATGATGGTTATAATAAAATCTATGATGCATCAATGTGTAAGAGGAGTTACATACTATTCCAGGATGCTTGACCATGACTATAAGATGTTAGATTTTTCCATGTAGACTTGGGTACCTAGTTTTTGGCCCATGGTATTAACTACTTAATTTTCTAATTTTCTATATAACGGAGGCATGGGATAGTGGATTCATGTGTTCTTTTGTAGGTACTATTATGTTGTTGAATTAGTGTTAGTTGAGGGATATGTTGTGCCAGTTGTTGGAACAATTATAGTCTATAGTAAAAGGAATATTCTCATTATATTTTATGCCTACGTCAACTCTTCACAGGTATGGTATCACTGCATGGTATGGTCTATAAATTAGTTTTTAAAGAAAAATGTATTGGCAGATGATGTCATCAAGACATGGAGAGTACATAGGCATGAGCAGGGTATGATTGAGTCAGCAATGCACAAAGTGATGTAGAGGAAGGATTAGCTAACTCAAACAGACCCAAGAGGTAGAATAGGGTTTGGCTCAAAACTCAACTCCATTGTTGCTCCTAGATTCAGCTTCATGACTACTAACAAAAGGCTTCATAAACAGACTTGGTTCAACAACTTGAGGCAGCATACATGCATGGTAGACCTATCATGGGTCTTACAACCTTGAATCACAAACAAAATGAGATGACAAACAAACCACCATCAAAGGAACTACAACTTCTGCAACGTTCAACCTAGGAAAGATGGTTCCAATATAATAAAAGCAACCCTTGAAGAACATTCAAACCTCAATGCAGACTTGGGAGACCTTTCATCAGTATCTTAGACATCTTTCCAATGAGTGTTCCAATGCATAGATGCAATCTAGACTCCTACATGCTTGTGCAACAACATTTCCTTAACTGTCTTGACATAATTCCTTTGGGACAGTCAAAATAAGACTCAAAACCAATCCTTCAAGGCATTCAAAACATTTGATATAGGTATGCACATACTCCTAAAACACTAATCAACACTCACCACTTCCAAACTTTGAGAAATAATGCATGGGTTTTAGCTAACAAGCACACAATGAGGGTTTTACATTGTTTTCATGCTTAACTTGGAATGGACTGGTGAAGATTCCTTCCAAACACGAGCATATTAGGACCTCCCACCTTGAAAATCTTGAAGAACAAGCAAAAACATAATTTTGGGTGAGTTTTTACCATTTTTGGATGGTGGAATCAAAAGATATGACATTTTGAAGGCCCACGGGTTACCTTGGCTAGGGTTTTGGCAACTTCTAGTAAAAATTCAATAAACTTAACAAAGCCTAATGAAATTTGATGAAACCAAAAACAAAATGCAGTAGATTCATGGGGCTATCAAATACAATTGATTCCAGATTGATCCATGGACCGTACAGTCTGTACAAGAAGACAGAAATTGCTGCAACTCAAAAAAAATCACAAAAAAAACTTGCTTCAATTCACTCAAAGTTTCAAAAATCACTACCATAATGCTTCCATTCGACCATTCCAGCTTATTCATGCCTTTTCCCATCATTTACAATTCATTCCCACGTTCCTACCCTTGCATGCAACTAAAATCTACTTTTTGGACAACTTGCTAAAGTTGCCATGCCACATTTTTAGCAACTTTCACAATTTTAGCAATTTTACAACTTTTCCTACCAACGACCAAACCCACTACAAAAATGAATTGAATACAATAGAAAATGGTCATAAATGACCTTATGAACCACTAAAACCCATTTTCAACCCAAAATTACAAAAATACCAAAAATGAGCAATAATGAAGCACCTAGTGCCCCTGCACCACAAAGGTGAACAAGTAACAAATTGTGGTCACATGGAAACTATCTACTAAGGTTTAATAAGCTAGGGAACTAACCCAGGTAGTTACAGGGAGCCTAGCCCCTGAATGCGGTAAACCCACAAGGGCCCAACCAGTGGCTGCCACTTTCCCATTTCCTTGCTTAGGGTGTCATTGCCACCATCGAGCCCCTTTGCTGAGACCCTACTTAGCTAGCTCACAATCATCACCTAGTGGAACCACTAGCTAGGGATACCTATGTACCATTGATAGTGTCACCTAGTCTCAAACCTGTAACCATCAGATATGTTTTGAATGCACTTAAAGGGGTAATTTTTTCAAGAGGGCATAACTTTCACCCAATATGTTAGATTTTTAACTTCTTATAGTTGACAAAAATCTATTTTTGAGCACTACACAGTGGTACTAGTGGCTTTTATAGATTTTTATGTTTATGATATATAATACTAGTTGGAAGTTGGTTTAGCTCTGCTTGATTCAACATGTCATATAGTGTACCCACAATGTTTGATTTTGGACTTCTGATAGGCAATGAAGAGCATTTTCTAAGTACTTCATAGTGGATCAAGTTTGAAATTGTTGATATTTGATTTGCTCACTTAAATTTATATAGATTTATTTGTTGGGTTCTTTCACTAAGGTACTTTGTGGATTTACAAAAAAAATGAATCTAGAGGTGATTTGGTTTTTGAGTCATGGATAATCAACATGTTTATCTCTAGTTAACCATCAAACTAAAATAAAACATGAAAAAACACTATACAAATCAATAATCCATATAAATACCAAATATATGTGGAGAAACCCTTGTAGGAAAAAACTCCACCACCAAAGAACTCAAGCTTGTATTATTCTCAAATAACAAAGTACAACAATATAATCTACTTATCCCTCTGATTGACAATAATCCAACAACCTAACAATACCCACAAAAAAACATGAATTTGTTATCACATGCCTCCATTATGTAGTAAATTGGAAAATTAGAAACCATAAATGGTTTACAAAACAATTAGCTACTACCATGAGCCCACAACTAGGTGCCCAAGTCTACTTGCAAAGATCCAATGCCCCATAGTCATGCTGAAGCATCTTGGAATAGTATGCAACTCCTCTTATGCACCAATGCATCACATATTTTGACCTAACCATTAACTTGACCACTTTCCCAATCCTAGATGCTCCATGAGGGCTATCAATGTTTATCATAACACCTGTCTTGGGAAGATACTTTATAACTCCCAATGTTGACCTTTTCTGAGTAACCTCCCTAGTTAATGCCTTCTTACACAATATTCCAAGTATCTTAGAGAATTAATAATAAATAAATAATGTCCCCACTTTTACGTGGACATCCCATTTTGTGCAATCCATTAGTTTGGAGATCATATATCATTTATCATCTACATGAATAATTTAATCAAAACAAGATTTCCAAGGTGAATGACACACATAATCCTTACATACTCCCACTTAATGTTTATGTTGCAAAGAAATAATACAAAACAAAAATGAATGAATCAGGTGTTAGAAGAGGTAAGGCCCATATCTTTTTGTACCAAAAAAACTTATTGCAAGGAAATTCACAGCAATATAAACCATTTCCACATAACCCTCATGAGAGAAAAATGCAAAACAAGTATTCTGAAACCACCATGCAAAAGAATAACAAAGCATACCATCAAGAACACCAGATGTACCCTTAGAAAACCCTCTCAAGGAAAAAACCTAGCCTCCAAAAGCACTCACACACTCAATACATTATCTACATGAAAAGATTACAATAAACTTACAAAGTCTCCATCAAGGCCTCTGAAACATCAAGCACTCTAGTTCCACTCTCCATGTGAACAAGCAAATAAGAACCATGTAGCCACACATCATGATCCATGCTTCCACATATGCAACCTATGTAAGAGATTCTCAATCCAATTTTAACCAACAAGCCAAAGGTTACACACGCTAACCTCAACAACTACTCGTGCTTGCTTTTATAAAGACAAGCTTGCACAAAACACTAAGTGGTATTACATAAACCATGTTCCCTAAAACCATGAACTCACTAAACCATGACCCCAAATTAAATATTCCCCAATGTCACATACAACATACAAGTGTCCCCAAGAATGTCTAACCCATTGTGATTTCCACATCTCTGGGATGCAACATAATTAAATATTCATTTTTACATTAGGCAAGGTATACAACACATTTTTCCCAACATTCTCCCACTTGTTGTAAACATTGCATAAGAGGTCAAAAGTAAACTCAAATATCAAGGGAACAATCCCTATAGCCAACATATACCATCAAAACATCCACATGCTCCATGCGCTCCATCAAGATACTTGCAACAACAACCAAGGTGACCACCATTTCAAACAAGAACTCTCTCATCCTCCATCATGCCAATGCACAAAAGATAAGATTCTATCCAAAATAGATGCCACACTAATTGCCACATAGAGGCATGAATCCGACCTCAACCTAATAATCAAACACAAGTTCACCAAACCTAATGGTAATAATTAGGCTAGAGTAGCTATCAAGAACTCATCAACATAGTTGGAATAGAAACATAGCTCGTACCTATTATTTAGCACCTTGCATGTATCAATTTTCTTGGAAAAACTACTATATGAATTTGCTTAAATATTTCTTAATCCAACTTATAAAATAATTGACAACTAGTTCATCTATTCAGATGATGATTAATAAATTAGAGTTATCAAGTTCTCACAAAAGTATTTAGCACCTTGCATGTATCAATCTTTTAGCCTAGCTAACATACAAGGAAGTGAGTTATCTAAAAAAATATTTATGATCGTAAATAAACATAAGATGATATCATTCAATTATTTTACTAATTAAATTGTAATAAATCTTGATCTCTTCTTCACCTCTAATATTTCAATCCGGTTTAATTTTTAAATAATTTTTTTGATTAATTAAAAAGTCTCACAAAAGAAAATTAAATTTGCAAGAGCATAATTGAGACTTATTTAAATTTAAATTCATACTTAATCACATTTGATTATTTATTTATCATATTGTCTATTTAATTATCTTATAATAAAGTCATAAAATAAAACTGAATGGATTCGTCGATTATTAAAAATATTGAAAAAATCGATTATTAAAGGCTGAATTTTCGCTACAACCAGATCATTGTTCATTGTTCTTTATGATTCTTCTCATCTTTGGTGTAAAGATGTTTCATTTCTATTGGTAGCAGTGCAAAGAAAATGTGGGGGATATGAGCATGAGCATATATTGATATTGAGGCGCTAACCCATTTTATTTACTGCGGTCCCACCACAACATATTCAGGAAGATATTTTTTCAAATTTATCTCATATGACAAATGGCTTGATACTTGGCCCTCTGATCCAATAGACACATTCAACAAATTTTCTTGGCTACGGTAATCTATCCTAGCATCCCATATCTTGTCATTATTCAATCTTCAATCTAGAGGAACATAGGCTTTAGCTACAAGTCCGTTGGATAAATTACCATTATTTTGGGGACTAAAAAGGTCGAGCCATCCGTCCTCTCCTCTATACGAGAGGTGATAACCAGATTCCAGAGATGCCACAAAGAAAGCAAGTCCATCGCCACCATTATCAGTATACTGAGAGTCACCATTGGGAGTCCAGTTGATTTGGAAAAGAAAATGAGTGGTGAAGTTGGCAAATGATAAATAGTAGAAGCATTCCATAGAGGAATTGGATTCTTGTAAACTACTCTACCCGCACTCCCACCTCTCTAAATCTTTTGCCAAAATTGACTTTACTGCTTGTCGTCCACGCCTTCATAAATGACTTCAACACACTTGTACACCATCCAATCCATAACCTCTAAAATCATTTTGAACACAAAACCTTGACAAAATTGAAACCAGACTGATCCAAACTTTTTAATGCACAAACTTGGAAGCCGAAAGCACTGCAATAAACCCACTGCCATGAATGCAAACTACCTATTGCCACTTTCCACTATACATTGGGTTGACTCTCTAACACTATTCTTATTGGAAACATAAACTAAAAATAAGAATTATTGTTGTGACTGCAACTTATTTTGAAAAATTGAAAACTAAACTATTATATATACAAACAAAAATCAACAAAACATGCTCGTTCATAGGGACCAAGAAGTAGCCGCCCCATTTAATGATTGTTCTCCATGTGATCATGATAGACTACATAAAGAAAAATAGGAGAAATGGGTACCGCTTTTCCATTTGCCCTGATATAAGTGCTCGAGAACATAAGTGTAAGGTGGTTAGGTGCATTCTTTCTGGTCAGTGTAAATAGTTTTGCTTAAGCTGTTGATCATCATACCTTGTGGCAAATAGGATACTAATGAAGCGAAAAGAAGGGAAGTTTAAGGCATATATTTCATCCGTTGAGTTTGTCAAATTTCAGCATACATCTCATCCACTGAGATTTCCAAATTTTATGAACTCTTCCAAATGGAGTCTCTAGGGCATACATCTCATCCATTGAGATTGCACAAATTACCATACATCTCTCCCACGAGATTGCCCAAATTATTTAGGGCATACATCTCTTTCACGAGATTGCTCAAATTCCATGATGAATGAGCTATCACCACATACCCAGAAGGAGGTAGACAAGGCATCCAAGTTTGTTGACAAGATTCACCAACTTCAAGAACAAGTTCATGAGATACTTTATATCATCAATATTTTATGAGTTATGATGATTTTAGGAGTTTCCATAAATCTATATTTTAGGGCACAAATCAAAGAATTTTTTGGATATATTATACATTTCTAGAGAGCTCTCAGAAATTTAGTAGGGGTCTATTCTTTTTATTTTTATTTTTTAGTTAAAAAATGTTACGAAATCATTAGATCTAAGTCAACTACGGATTTTTCATAAATCTTTTCTCTAGGCCGCAAATCAAAGAATTTTTTTGGATATTTTTACATTTCTTGAAATCTCTCAAAAAAATTAGTAGGGGTTTGTTCTTTGTATTTTTTATTTTGAGGTAAAAAAATGTTACAAAATAATTAGGTTGAGTTTAACCATGTAAAAAACAATTTATAAAAAAAGAAAAAAAAACAACAATATCACAAATACAATAAAAAATAATAAATAATTAAAATAATTAAAAAAAACTAAAAAATCACAAAAAAAAAATCTAAGTTTCTTGCATTTCTAGATCTTACAATATTTCATAGCACTTTCAATTTTAGTTTTATAGCTCACTTGTGTTTTGATTGTTCTCCATAGTTCTCCAATTGGAGGACATTCAATATTTTTGAAGATATATCATCAAATCAAGCAAGATTTCTTTTGGGAAGGGCTTAAAGGTGATGTTCAAAAATTTGTGGCAGAATGTTTGGTATGTCAAAGAAATAAAGGGGTGTGAAAGTTCAAATATGTGTCAAACTTTTATAAAGGAAATGGCCAACACTGATCTAACTTTTTAACTTGAATCACTACAAAATGGCATATATGTTTTGAATTTTAAAATGATGTAAACTAATAAGATATAGATTTTTTTAATGTATTTTATGTTTGTATTTTAAAAATAAAAAAATAAAAAATAATTTGAATGTAATAAAATTGACACTCTAATTTAGTTGTTTATAAAATGTTGAAAAATAAGGTTAAGTGGGACATTACACTTTATATAGTAAATTTCATTTTTTTCTTTCAATTTTTTTTAGGTGTTCATAACTTGAAACTTTACTACATAGATTTTTTTCTCCGTTTTGATAAATATATGTTTTAAAATAAATCTCATAATTTGCATGTAATGAAAACACAACTATTTTGATGGGACGTAACCATTTGTCTTAACTATTTATCCAAAATAGGAAAAAAAATCTTGACATGGAATCTCTCCTCTACACCACACTTTTTTTTAAGTATTTTTCCTCAAAGGACAATCAACATTATATTTTGGTGTTGATGACCTACTTTTAGTAAACTAATAAAAAAGAAAATATAAACACACTAATTGTGTATGATGAAAAATTTAGATTTATAAATGGAAATGATCAAACAATTGAAATGCATAACCTAAACCCAAATAATTCAATACCTCAAAGATGCAAGATGAGCTTGATTGATTGATCGCTTTGTTGTGTTGATTGTCAAGTCATAAACCAATGATTGATTGTTTGATTGAAGATTATAGATAGTATTGTCATTACGGGGAAAGCTATATCCCTAGATCAACACAAGGATGTGGGAACGCTATATCCCATTGATGATGATTGATGATTGATTGATTGGGCTCATGACAAGATTAGGAGCAAAACCTGTTGATTTGATTGGATAATGTTCCTTGATTGATTGGCTTGCTTGATATGGATTAGTGTGACTTGGATTTAAGATCATTGCTTAGATTGATTTGATTGATATGACTGGAAGAAGTGATTGATTGAAATAGATTGATTGAATGTTATTGATAGGAGGAATTGATGATGATGATTTTGATTGGATGTTGATGGAGTTGATTGTTTTGGATTTATTGCTTGGATTTTTCGTTGGATATTTAATTTTTTAGATTTTTTGAGAATATTTGATTTTTTTGAATTTTTGGGAAATATTTTAATTTTTTTGGAGTTTTTTTTTTGAAATGTTTTAGAAAATGCCAATAGATTTACAATTTGGGTAGCCTTTGTGCTAGATACCAATGACAAGGGAAGACCAAGTCTAGGTGCAAGGATGGATGAATGGGATTGGATGGATAAAAGGATGGGTGATAGTAAATGAGATGGAAGGCTCATGATATATGGGTGGATAAAGGGATAGGCCATATAAGGGATGGATGTATGCCTCATGATTAAATGGATTGGTAGGCTATAGTGGAAAGCTCATGCTAGACAGATGGGGATAAGCTATAAGATGGAAAGCTCGTGATAAGGATACACCATATTGGATGGATCATAAGGGAGCTAGGATGTGATCTCCAAAGGCTATGTTGCATAGGAAGAACTTGCCCCATTCTAGGTGGTAATGCTTAGGATTTTTCATGACAAGGCTCATGATAGGTGGATAATGATAGGATTGGGTTTTACATGATGCTTATGATGATAGGATGACATGATGGATTGGTTTGAATGGGATGGATGAATGGTCAATGGATAAGACTTTGTTTGGAAAGAGGTATGTCAAGAAATATCCAAACATGTTTCAACATTTTGCCCCTATGTCTTCATCAAAATCAAAAGGTGGAAGGATGGATAAATGGGTTCAGTGGATAGGCATGTTTATGTAATGGCTAAGGATGGTAGGATGGTATGGTAATTGTAGGACATGATAAGATAGAAAATGATATAATGGGATAGATAGTTTGGAAATGGATAGGTTGGATGAGACAATGTGCCCCCAAGTGTAATTGGCATAGAAGATCAACCTACACATGATGCCTGTTTGCCAGGTTTTCATCATGGTACTTATCCAAGGCGCCTGTTTAACAGGTTTTCACTGTTGGACGAAGGGATTTCTCTTTACTTTTTTGATTTTTTTTTCTTTTTTGCTTTTAGATAGGTTGACAATTACACATGGCGCCTGTTTGCCAGGTTTTCACCATGGTAATGGATAGGAGGGACTCAAGTGTCTAGTTCGATGGATGTTGTTAGTCCCATTGGATATGGATGTCATCGCATGGACCATGTTGTTATGCTCATAGATGTTGATAAGGGATTGCATGGATGGGAGATGGATTAGGTAGATAGTGGATGATGAAAGATTCATGCAAGGATAGGTGGATGGGGATAGTGGACTATGATGTGGATTATATTGGCTTATGGAATGAAGATGGATGAAAAGTTTATGCCAAAGCATGGACCATAGGGATAGCATGGGGGAGATATGTAGGATAATGGATGGAAGATGGGGAGATGTAGTTATGTGGAGGTGCTGCAGAGTGGAAGGGAACCATGACCAACAGTTGCACACACCATGATAAACATTGAAGCTTTTGATGAGATGGTGGTGTAGGAAGCAATGGAGATGTTTGCTTAGGGGATGGTTGATGAAGTGATTTAGGGACCCACATAGATTTAGTATTTTTAGTACTTTTGTTTTTCTTGTGGGATTTTTGAAGGGAATGGAAGTCTTGGATGGAAGTAGGCTTTTGGATGGATATAGGTGGTTGGGATTCTTGAGATGTGGATGAGGATGCCTCATTTGACTTGCTAGTTATTTGCTTAGGAACCCAAACCATTTTGCTTTTGGGATTTGCATTTGGAGGTGTGGGCTTGGATATCTTTGTGAATATTCTTTGCTTAGAAGATGGATGATTTAGAGACTTTTCACATTGATTCCCTAAGGCATGAGGGTCCTTAGGAGTTTTAGTTGGATTTTTGGCTTTATAGATAAAGGCATCCAAATGTTTATTTTGGAATCCCATGGGTTTGGTGGAAGCGGGGTTGGTGGAATGATTGGAAGCTTTATGTTTAAACGATGTGTGCTTTAGTTGGCCATGCTTAGGGATGTAAGGATACTTATGAATGATAGGTGGATAATTAGGTGTTGGAAGCAATGGTGGCAAGGTGGATGGAGGGATATTTGGAGTTGGTAAAAGTGGAGGCAAGGTGGATGGCAGAAGGTGTACGGTCACATGCTTTTGACATTTATAGAATGATGGAGGTGGAATGGCAACATATGTTTTTGGAACATGATGTGGTTTATGATGGAAAGTGGTAGGTTTAGGATGCACGAAGGGAGTACCAACATCTTGGCCTTGTTTACCTTGGGGTGTGTATCCAAGGCCATATGAGCATGGAGGGATCTTGACATGGTTTGGCTCCAAAATACCTTATTCATAAAGGCTTAGACCTTTGCCTTGGTAGCTCATGTTTTGGAGGATGCGATGGATAATGGGACTAGGTGTGGTTTGAACACTAGACTTGAGTTCATTATTGGATGTAGAAGATGAAGTGGAGGACAAAGGTTGTTGTTGTCCTAAAGAGGAACACTCATGTATAAGGGTAGTAAGACCAAGTGGACATGATGGTGGATTTGAAGTGGAATCGATGGTGGATGTGGAAGGATGATCATTAGGATCTTGATTATGTTCGCTAAGATCCAAGCTATTTGTTTGATCTTTTATGCTTACTTGGGGGACAAGTGTCTCATCATGACAAGTGGATGTTTGTTTATTATGGATAGGGCTATATGGAGGATAACTAGGAGCAATGTGGATATCTTGCTCATGGATGGACATAGGATTATGGATAGGATCAAGGTGCTCACAGATAGCTTCTTCATAGGTATCATCTTGATCATAAAGAAGGTAGATGTTATGGATGGGTTGCATAAAAGTGTTTTGATCTTGAGTTGGACTAGGGCTTAATGTTTCCACATGCTTAGGATTAAACCTTTGACATACCTCTTGGGTTGCTTGAATGGAAGTAGATGACTCTTGGATAGGCTCTTGGTCAACAACATGAGAACATGATGACTCTTGACTTGGATTAATGATAGAAGGTTCACAAATAGGCTTGATGGCTTGTAGGTCACATGATGGGCTTGAAGGGCTAGGTATGTTAATTGAGGACTCTTGGATAGGCTCAAGGATAGGTGGACCACATGATGGGATTATAGGATTGGACATGACCTTTGGAAGTTCTTTGGTAGGCTCATGAATGGGTGTTTGATATGGAGGTAGTTTATTCCTTGCTAGTAGCCAATGCATCACATCCTTTGCAAGGGTATGAGTGGATGGAAAATATAATGGATGAGAAATAATAGAGGATGATGTTGTAAGCGCAGGACTAAGATTTTGATTAGATGGAAGGATAATGGAGTTTGATGGATTAGGATGTGGACTAGATGGGTGTGACACATGGGATTTGAATGATGTGGCATGATTTCTTATTGTAGGTAGATACACCTTGTAAACAATTGAGACAAATATTGGGCATTGATTTGTATTATGGCCTTTGGTCCTATGGTATGCACAATAATCATGTTCATCATATGGACTTTCTTCACATGGGTTGATGGGGGGAAGTTCAATGAGTTTTGCTTCAAGAATTCTTTGTAAAACTATCTCAGCCGCATCCTTTGGTGAAGGATTAGAATGACATGGTGATGAAGGCAATGGAGGACTTGGTGGTTTGGAAGATTGATGGACTAATGGACTAGGAGTAGGATCACATGGTGGTGTTGGGATAGGATTAGTTGGCTCATGTGTCGGCGTGTGATTGGATGATGGAGGCCATTCTAGATTGGTATCTCCCTTGTCAAAGGTAATTAAGTCTTGCATAGGATAACTTGGACTCATTTGATTTATGTACAAGGGGCCATTGGGATTTGGATATGATTCTTGTTGGAAAGGTGGATTTAGATCTATCAATGGTGCTTGGTGGTCTTGTTGAAAAGGTGTACTTGGACTTACTTGATTTATGTACAAAGAGCCATTGGGACTTGGATGTTGTTCTTGTAATATCACTTGATTGCTTTGTGGATGGGCTTGGTAGTGCATTGGAATGGTGGCATGAGGGATTGGATAAACTTGAGGTGGATGTTCATAGGTTTGAGGTGGAATTTGTTGAGGTTGGGATGGTATTTGGGCTTCTTGTTGTGATATGATTTGTTGTTGATGTTGGTAAATGTGTTGATGTGATGATGATGGAGAGGTTGCATAGGATAATGATTGTTGTGATATGGATTGATATGGATAAGGGTTGTGATAGGTTGATAAAGGGTTGATATGACATGTGGATGAATTTGGTTGAGATGAAGTGGGATAAGTTGATGCAGAATTGATTTGATGTGTGGATGGATTAGATTGGTATGAAGTGGGATAAGTTGATGTGGAATTGATTTGATATGTGGATGGATTGGGTTTTGGACTTGTCTCATCCTCATCAATAAAGATATATCCTCCTTGAAGTATAAACTTGGTCTTAGGAGGAGAGGCTCCTTTAATTGTGATCTTGAGCTTTGGTTCACTTTCATGATTTGGATTAGGAGGATAGCCACCTTTAATTGTGATTGGTTTCTTCTCATGATTTGGGTTAGGAAGATAGCCACCTTTAATTGTGATTGGTTTCTTCTCATGATTTGGATTAGGAAGATAGCCACCTTTAATTGTGATTGGTTTCTTCTCATGATTTGGATTAGGAAGGAGGGCTCCTCTAATTGTGACCTTGGGATTTAGTTTTATTTCATTATTTGAATTAGAGGGGTAGCCTCCTTGAATTGTGATTATAGGCTTAGGTCTTGTCTCATGATTATAAGGATAACCCCCTTGAATTGTCACCTTAGGTTTGGGATTTGTCTCATGATTCGAGGGATAACCCCCTTGAATTGTCACCTTAGGCTTGGGATTTATCTCATGATTCGAGGGATAGCCTCCTTGAATTGTTACCTTAGGCTTGTGATTTGTCTCATGATATACATTCTCATGCCTATCATGCCATATTTATCTCATGTTACTCGACAATGCAAGATGAGCTTGATTGATTGATCGCTTTGTTGTGTTGATTGCTCAATTCCGCAGCATAACATTGATAGAGAGATAGGTGATGGTGATTGATAGATGATAGATACAAGCTAGATGGATTGAAGATGATGGATAATGGCTTGAGATGAAAATTCAACAGAGTGAGGTTGCATGAAGAAGAATCCTGAATTCCCCATTCTCTATTATCGAACTCCTAATCTCTTCTCTAATGTCCCAAATGGCTCAAAAGAGGCTTGCTTTATAGGATTGGCTTGGTTCCAATGGATGCCTAGGATCAATTAGGGCTTTAGATGAAATGGATGGATAGGATTAAGTTAGGTTTTCTTGCACATCAAGAAATTGTAGTCAATTGACATGTGGCAAGGGAAGATAAGGCTTAGGTGTGCTTGTGTAGATAAATACTAAAATTAGGTCCCATTAGTTGTGCATGTGAAAGATAAAAGTTGTACTACAACACATGATTGATTAGAAATGGACAAATGTCAAGGTGAGATGAAAGGTCATGTGACTTCATTCAAATAAAATATTTGAATTAGTTGGGATATAGTTGGAAATTAATTAAATAAATAAAATTTATTTAATTAATTGGGTAGATGAATAGGATGGGATAAGATATGATGTGCAAATTAATTAAATAAATAAAATTTATTTAATTAATTGGGATGGGGATAGGATAAATGGGATTATGCATGTGAAATTAATTAAATAAATAAAATTTATTTAATTAATTGGCTAAGTGGGATAAGGATGGGATTGAATGGGATTTAATTAATTAAATAAAATTTATTTAATTAATTGGCTTAATGGATTAGGAAAATTAGGACAAAATGCTACAAGATGTCTAGGATAATGTTTTTAACTAGGTGTTGCTAGACATAGACAAAATTGGGACAATTTTGGGTGTCTACAAATTGAAATGTTTAAAATTTTATATTTTTTACAAACTACACTTATAGATCTACAAAGGGGTATTTTTTTAGATTTTTTAAAAATAATTATTTATACAAGTAGGAGTTGTTAGAACTTCTAAATTTAATAATTTCATTTTTTTGGTAAATTAGCCCCAAAGTGATGCTACATATGTATTTAGTGGATGATTCTAATTAGAAAAGTTGTGGCCTAGATCTAATTTAACTAAAATGAATCCAACTAGAACATATGTTTCACCAAAATTGACTTATAGTTGGAAATACTTAAATTTATTTATGTTGATAAGTTGGCCTGAAGAAAGACACAACTTTGAACTTTTACTTAGGGAGATAGTTAAGACACCCATCTTTTGCAGCCTTTAGTTATTCCTAACTAGTGGTAGGAAGAGGTCTCCATGGATTTCATCATAGGCCATCCAAGATCTAAAGGTAAGAGTGTCATCATGGTAGTGGTGGATCGCCTCACTAAATATGTCCATTCTATTGCATTATCCCATCCTTCTACAACAAGTATAGTGGAAAAAGCATTTATGGATATTATAGAAAAGTTACATGATACCCCAAGGGTTATTATTAGTGATCATGATCCTATCTTTACTAATAACTTTTGGATGGATTTATTCTTTTGTTTGGGTGCTCAATTGGCTTGAATATCTTCATATCATCCTTAGTCAAATGGGCAAACTAAGGTTGCCAATAAGTTATGGAAGGGTATATATGGTGTTTCACTTGAGATAAGCAATCTCAATGGGTGGCTTGGCTACCACTAGCAGAATGGTGCTATAACACTTGCTTCCATATTTCTTCAAAAATGTCCTTGGAATTTATAGCATTATGTGGATATCATTCTCCATCCATCACATCATCATTGAAGGTGACACTAAGATTTTAGGCTATGAAAGAACACATGAATCATCAACAATAGGTACTTTTAACACTCAAAAAGAATTTGTCCATGACACAGAATCGAATGAAACAATATGCTAACCAACATCATAGTGAAAGGAGTTTTGAAGTATGTGATTGGGTTTTCTTGAGAATGCAACCTTATATAAGAAAATGTCCCTAAAGAAACAAACAAAGAATAATAAGTTATCACCAAAAAATTATGGTCTATACCAGATTGTGCAAAAGATTGGTAGTGTAGCTACAAACTTGAGTTATCTCTACCAACAAAGATACATCCATGTTTTCATGTTTTATGTTTAAAGAAGGTGATTGGTCAACAGATTCCTACACTGATAGTGTCACCAGAGGTAGATGAAGAAAGAAGAATTCTTGGATCCAAAGTTAATTCTCCAAACACACAAATAAGTTGAGGACTGGGAAAATTATAGAGTATCTCATTCAGTGGAAGAATTTATCTATTGAAGATGCCATGTGGGAAGATGAAGATTTTGTTTAGAAGCATCCACTATTAATCAACATTAAGGACAATGCTTCTTTGAAGAGGGGGCAGGCTATGCCCTTAATTCTATAGTGTGCATAGGGTTTTAAGTAGTTGACTTGTGGCTACCTTAACTCTTAATTAAGTTATATGATCATTATTATATAGTCTTATTTAGGTAATTGAGTCATCCTAGGTGTTAAATTTAGGTATCCAAGTTAGCTTGGGAGATATCCAAAGTATACGTAGGGTATATATAGGAGGTAGTGAGTGTTATTTGTTCATCATATTGAAAATTATGTTCTTATTGGAGATATTTGGAGATTTTCCTCCTCAAAGTGGCTTATTATTCTCAACTATTATCAAGTATTTGCATCATATTTCCTATTATGTTCTTCTCTTGTGCAAGTTATTTCATTACACAACAACAATCTAAACATGTCATTTTTTTGAACTTCTACATTTATATGTACCCCTATTTTTTGCCATCATTTTCTTTACTAAGAAAACAAGATTATCTAAGGTGAATTGTTTTAGTAAATTTATTTCTAGAGTAAAGTGTTTCACTAAATTTTTTGGCTACATTCTTGCATTTCACAAATTTATGCCATGATGTAGATATTTTGAATTTTAAATTCTTGTGTTTGGAAGAGCCTCTACATTTTTGGATTAACTAAATTTATTTGTTAACCTTTTTCCTTATAGAATATTTTTCCTATTGTAGTTTACAGGCCTAGTCAAAACCTTCACTTATTTCACATAGAAAATTATAAAATAGATGTTCTTATTTTTGTATCTTGTATTTACATCATGTGATTATGATATTGTTACTAGCTTCTTTTGTGCTATAGCATCATGGTAGAACATTATTTTTTCATAGCGTAGGATTGATATATTTTGTATCAAGTTAGTGTTTATTTTACTTTCGAATGTACATTATGTTGTAGTGAATCTTCATATTTAAAGGAGATAGGTTTTTGTATCTTTTTAAACAAAAGCATGTTGCAACATCTTAATGTATGGGTGTGTATATGTGTGAGGCCTTAAAATGAAATTGGGTCATTTGTAAAAGTACCAAGGTATTATTGCTACATTTAGTGTTATTTGGGGTACAAATATGTACTGAATGCAAATTTCTCTAGGATGTAATGTTATTTTTTTAGCTATTTGTATGTAAATAGGGGCTAAGTGTATAACCAATGGTAACATCTATTCAGTAGCAATTATAATAGGATTTTTTGAGGTTTTGCTTTCTAGTTAATGTCATTGATGCTATTCATATGGAGGGTGTGTAGAACAAAAAATCAACATACATTAGCTATACATATACCATAACAAGTAAGAGGCTCTCCTTGTATTTGTGCATTGCATAGTTTCTATTATGTTGGCAACAAGATGAAAAGGAAAAGAGACTTAAGAAATTTAGTACCAAGCATTGTGGATGTAGATAACTACAAGTCCCTAAATGAACATGTAGTTTACAATATTGATGCACTGTTGCAAAACAATGACATGCTCAAGATAAAATCATTTACATATAATGTAGGAGACTATCTTTTTGACTCATTACAACTATTGTTACATTTCATATACACTTCTATTGAATTGTGCAATGGAACTATTAACCAACGACCATGTAAGAAAGGGCCCCCACCCTTTATTCTTGTCCATTTGGAAATGCTTTGGAAAAAAGAAGGCGAGGGGGGAGGAGATGGGGTAGAGAACTCAACCCTGTTTCTTTTTAAAGCGTGTTGCAAGAGATGATCTAGATGCACTATTTTCCTACAAGTATGAGCTTGGCCCACAAACACTCTATGAATTACATAAAATACATAATGCAAATACATATCTATGTCAAATGTGACTATCTACAATGCTAGGCTCAAATTATAAAGAAAAAAAACTATAAAGAAACATGTTTTGTATCTAATGGGTAACCAAATGGCTAGGCATACACATATGCATTTGATTTTAAATTTAAAAAAAAAAAAAAACTACTTGTTTTTCAATGAGATGTCACATGATCCTTCATACTCTATCTTATTTCATGATGAAAATCTTATTAATAGAGATTTTGAGCCCCCTGTTTACAAGAGAATGAGTGCATATAGAAGACAACTTATCCAATATGAATTGATTGAATGAAACCCTTGTTTTCAAAGCTATTACATTGAAACTAGTTCAACAGGGACATTGTTTAGAATTGGATTGTAGGGACATCTTTTTCAATGCTATTGCTATTGTCTTTATAGTTATTTCATCAAGAGCGGGATCAAATAATTCTTAATATAACCAGAGAGAGTCCGCCATGACTAAAACAAAAACATGAAAAGAAAATTATGACCGGAACAGAACTGCTTTTGCAATCTTAGGCAGGCTGCACTACAGCTCTTTACAAAAGTATTGCAGAAAGATAAAGAGGAAAAGGGCTCAACCTACGTTTCTACACTCCTCCTGGATAGTGCTCTGAGATATACTTTCGTAGATTGATAGTGTAATTCAATAGCCAGTCAGAGTCAGGAACAGAGGCTATCACATTTTGATTTTCCCGCATGGCGGCCATCCAGCGGTGCATACGACCGCACTGCTGCGCATCGGGGAATTTAAAGTCTCCGAGAGCCTCAAAAGAAGCCATCCATGGAACCAGGGGCGCAAGGGCAACGTCCGCCAAGCTCATCATGCCGCCCAAGAAAAAGGGGCCATCGCCGATCATACCCTTTTCCAGAGTCACAAACTGCAAAACAATATCTTTCCGCGCGGTTTCATGCTCTTCCCCGAATCTCTTCATCAACTTCAGCCCTGTTTCTAAGAACTGCATAACAAGAATGTAATCCAAGGGATTGGGGATGTCAGAGTCCATTGAAGCAAAACAGAGTGCAAGGAGAAGAAAGGAAGAGGGAAAAAATGACCTTGCTGTTAATGTAGTCGGCCCAGAATCGAGCGAGAGCCCTTTCGTAGGGCGTTTGTGGGAGCAGAGACGGATTGGGCCAGGCTTCCTCTATGTATTCCATTATCACCACCGACTGAGAAATGGGTTTTCCGTTGTGGAGAAGAACGGGGACCTGCTTGTATACTGGATTTGTTTGGAGAAGGAGCTCACTTTTATTGCGCAAGTTCTCCTCCACAACCTCGAACTTGACCCCCTTCTCATGGAGAGCAAGGGCGCAACTCATTGCAAACGGACTCGATCTTATGATCAACAGCTTCACTTGGTCTTCCGATGCCATGTTTCAGATTCAGATGTTTACCTTACTCCCAGTTATGCTTTTATAGCGTTAGTCCTCAACGCATACACCATTTATTGCTATTTTTATAAGTCGTCCTTATCCGTTGAATCGACCAGCAAGCGAATAACCTGCGCACACCTATCTGGTGTCGGTAGTGACAAAAACGGTACATTCATACAGCATTTGACAATCGAGAGAATCTTTTAAGAGTCGTAGCATTTGTAAATAAATGTATAAAGAGTTCTTTACTAAATTATGTCTAATGAATAAGTCATGTCATCGAATTTAGAAAATTGTAAAATAGGGATTTTTTTTTTTAAATAATTCAGTATCGTGATTGATAATGAGGTATTTATTGCATCTCTAGAGTTTGAATTTTGGTGGATGGCATAATCAAGAAACATACCATCACCCTTAATAATTGTGCCCAAATAATTGTGCCCAACCCACTGAGCTACAACCCTTTGGTTTATAACTTAAAATTACATGTTATTAGATATGCTAGAAGTAGAATGATGAAATATGAACTAGGTCATTTTTAGAATTTGAAGAGAGTCAAATTAATAGTAGAAAATCAACCTAAATCAAATATGACGCGTAATTGAACTTAGTTTGTAGAATCAACCTAATAAAGTTCATGATCTCTCTATAAAATAGAGCTTTACCTTGATATATGTTTAGACCTATAATGAGAGATTAATTGTGTTGATAAACACTTTTTTGGAGCTTGCTCGGTAGGGTTTCTTCCTTAGTCAAACAATTAGATGTATGTTGATTTAACAGATTTTGAACAAGGATTGAAGACAATTCAAGCATCCACATGTGTATTATACTTATTTGTTGCTCAATATACAAGCATTGATGAAACAACGAATGCTCGCATGTTCTACTTGAATAATGTAAAAAGTAGTTAGTGAGAGCTCTTAGATGTCTAGATGATTACTAGATGATCATAACGAATTAGGGGTAGGGCTTATCCTTTCGTACAACACCCTAGAATATAATTTGAAATATTTCACACTCAAATTAGTAGGTAACAACTAGTTAGAACAATCTATAGCATGGGCCATATTTTAGAATTTCAACTTAAAAAATATACATGGTTTAATTTCACTATGCAAAATCGAACCAAGTTCAATTTTGCATTGCAAAATTTATCTAAGGCGGAGAACGGGTAATCTATAACTCATCCATATTCTTGGGATATGGGAGTTAGGATTGGTGAATTCTTGGGCAATAATGCACCACTTTAATATAAAGATTAGGCATATTGGATTCACCTTGCAAATCCTAAGTCTTGATTAATTGTAATCATTCATGTAGATGATAAATAATGTATGATCCCCAAACATCATGGAGTGGGTAAAATAGGACACTCATGTGAGGGTGAGGACATTATTTATTTATTAATTATCCTTTGAGATACTTGGAATATTGTGTAAGAAGGCACTAGATAGGGAGGTTACTTGGAAAAGGTCAAAATTGAGAGTTATAGAGCATCTTCTCGAGATAGATGTTATAATAGACATTGATTGCCCCCATGGATCACCTAAAATTGGGAAAGCAATTAAGATGGTGGTTATAATAGAATCTATGATGCATCGATGTGTAAGAGGAGTTACATATTATTCTAGGATGCTTGACCATGACTATAAGATGTTAGATTTTTCCATGTAGACTTGGGCGCCTAGTTTTTGGCCCATGGTATTAACTACTTGATTTGGAAACTATTTATGGTTTCTATTTTTCTAATTTTCTATATAATGGAGACATGGGATAGTGGATTCATGTGTTCTTTTGTAGGTACTATTATGTTGTTGAATTATTGTTAGTTGAGGGATATGTTGCGCCAGTTGTTGGTACGATTATAGTCTATAGTACAAGGAATATTATCATTATATTCTATGCCTACGTCAACTCTTTGCAGGTGTGGCATCACTCCATGGTATGGTCTATAAATTAATTTTAAAATAAAAAATGTATTGGTCAGCTGATTTCATCAAGACATAGAGGGTACATAGACACGGGTAGGGTACAATTGAATCAGCAGTGCACAAAGGTGAACAAGTGACAAACTGTGGTCACATGGAAACTATCTACTAAGGTTTAATAAGCTAGGGAACTAACCCCTAGTTACAGCCTGAGCCTAGCCCCTGATTGTAGCCAACCCACAAGGGCCCAACCAACGGTTAACACTTTCCCAATTCCTACTTAGAGTGTCACTATCGCCACTGAGTCCCTTTGCTGAGACCCTGCTTAGCTAGGTCACCATCATCACCTAGTGGTGCCACGAGCTAGGGCTACCTATGTACCACTGATGGTGTCACCTAGTTTCAACCTTGTAACCATCAAATAGGTTTTGAATGCACTTAAAGAGGCAATTTTTTTGAGAGGGCATAACTTTCACCTAATATGTTAGATTTTTAACTTCTTATCATTGACAAAAATCTCTTTTTGAGCACTACACAGTGGTACTAGTGGCTTTTATAGATTTTTATGATTATGATATAAAATACTAGTTGGAAGTTGGTTTAGTTCTGCTTGAGTCAACAAGTCATATCTTGTGCCCACAATGTTCGATTTTGGACTTCTAATAGGCAATGAAGAGCATTTTCTAAGTACTTCATAGTGGATCAAATTTGAAAGTGTTGATATTTGATTTGTTCACTTGAATTTATATAGTTATTTTTTGGGTTCGTTGACTATGGTACTTTGTGGATTTACAAAAAAAAGAATCTAGAGGTGATTTGGTTTTTGAGTCATGGATAATATACACGTTCATCTCTAGTTGTCTTTGTTTGACATAGTTATTGATGTAATGTTGAACCTATATGTTGCACTTTGAGATCTATGAGTTGTGTAGTTTTGTACATAAGATATCTATACTTATAGGTTGCATAGATAACTCAGGTTTGGGCCATCTATACCCTTAGAATTTTTAGTGTTGATATAGATTCTACTTGGTTGGCCTTGTTTGATCACTTGGTGTATTAGTATGTTTGTCATTATGAGGCAAATAGATGGTGTTCCCTGAGACGGGTTTTTTAGCACCTATACTTGTTGGCTATGGTTCAAGCGTGTGAGATTGAGTGAAAGTTTGATGCAAGTACATTAGGTGGTAATCATGGTGTCATGGAGGTTCTTGTATGCATGGAGATTTCGAACATGGTTTTTATACAGATATATTATTAGTGGTTATGGATTGACTCTTGGGTTGTAGGTGGTGGTTTATATTCTTGGTTTAAAGATCATGGTTCTACTTTGTCCTCTAGAGCTACTAGCATTGTAGTTGAGTGCTTTGATTATGTGAGGGGCATGGGAGATCTTTAGTTAGGAGATGGTTATCACAATGTCATCTGTATCTTGGTATCATGATTTAAAGGAGCTTTGGCAATGATATGGATCACCAGTTGGTGATGGATGATCTTCTACAATAGTTGTTGGTGTATGGAGGATATCAAGGATTCCTTTTCTAGTATACAATGAGAGTTCTTTGACATCTTTAGTTCTATTGATATGGGATGCTTATCTTCATGTGTTTTGGAGATGTTGACATCTTACTGCCATGGAGTACTCTTGGAGTCTTTGATTGAGGTGTCATTTATGATTTTTTAGTTTGACAAATAATCCTTGATTTCAAGGATGGATGTCATTGTGCCATGGTGGACTCTTGATTACCAATTAGAGTTTTGGCACGATACAGGTGCTCTTGAGAGAAAATATGTTCATTAGAGACATATGATCTTCTTTTGAGGAGATGTAGATCATGTTGAATCATTGTGGTGAGTTCCTAATAATGCATTTGGAGAGCTTTAGTGGTGATTTGTTGTAGTCTTCTAGTATTAAGTGTAGTGATCATTTTGCCTTAGAGCTTCTAGGTATTATAGTGATACAATTGGAGTTTAGTTGGCATGGGATGGTCAATTGGGTGCTCATGGATATTAGATGGACTTGGGTGAGGCTAATATCTCCTATTTATTAGATATCATGTGTTGAGACAATTACTCCCTGATGAGGTTTTAGTAAAAAGACTGAGGACACTACACTTTGAGTTGAACATGATTTCAACATGGACCTATTAAGTAGATTATTCATGGAGAGAGTCATTGTGGCTTGGAGTATCCTAGGAGGAGCAATCTCATTCCCCACTCTTTATCTTCTCAATGGTGAATCATTTGATAGGTATTGCCCACCTTGTTTTCAGATGTATTTTGTTTGGTGCTTTGTCTTCTCATGGAATGAGTCTTGAGCTATGGATGTTAGCTATGGAGGGTTTATTTGAGGATTAACTGGAATGGTTTATTTTTATCTTATCTCCTTATTCACATGAGCTTGTTATGAAGACAATTTTGAGGAGTGTAGAGGATGGTTTTGGGTATATTCCCTATTTTTACAAATGGATGTTTTGTTTGATCTTCCTCTAGTTGGAGAGGCTAATAGATTTATTTATTGATGTGATGTTATGTTTGATCTTGGGGTTGAATGGTTGGATGTTGTGGAGTCTTTTATATTTGGGGTTTTGTGAAGGAGATATTACTTATCACAACTTTTAGCACATTGGTGTTGGTAGAAAGACATGCTACATGGTTTTGATTTGTAGGTTTTCTCTCTTGATGGTCTTGTATTTCTTCTTGGAGGTTCATGTTCACATGACATTGTCTTTGAGATTTGCATGGAGTTATTGTGGTCACTTTTTTGATTTTTTACAGTTATTGTACTTCATTATTTTTAGTAACAATATGTAGCATCTTTAATCTCTTTGTATATGATGTGGAAAACTTGGGAGAGCTATGGAGACTAATGGTGAGAGAGTATGCAATGGTTTAGTTTGCAAGTTTGTAGATCGTCATTTATGTTCTTTAGTACTAGATGATATTGATGACATTACCCACACTATTCTATGTGAGAGTTCTATTGGTGGTATTTTGGATGCTTTGATCATTTTTAGATTTGACTTTGCCCATGCAGTGGGAGTTCTAGGATGTATACATGTGTCCTTTGTTGAATGTTCTCATTATATTGTGGTGTTGAAGGTCTTCAAGGATTTTTGTCACATGTTTATGTGTTGTTACCTTAGAGGACTTCTTGGTGCAAGATTGTGTGTATACAAAGACTTGTGACCATGGATTGGTTTGGACGTGTTTATAGCATAAGGTCTACATATGATGATGAGTATACATTGGTTTGGAGGTACATGGTTAGTTGAATGTGTTAGCAACTAGCTATGTTTCTATATTCCAACTATGCTGATGAGTTCTTGATAGCTACTCCAGCGTATTTATTACCATTAGGTTTGGTGAACTTGTGTTTGATTATTAGGTTGAGGTCGGATTAATACTTCTATGTGGCAATTAGTGTGGCATCTATTTTTGATAGGATCTTATCTTTTGTGCATTAGCATGATGGAGGATGAGAGGGTTCTTGTTTGATATGGTGGTCACATTGGTTGTTGTTGCAGGTATCTTGATGGAGCGCATGGAGCATGTGGATGTTTTGATGGTATATGTTGGCTATAGGGATTGTTCCCTTGATATTTGAGTTTACTTTTGACCTCTTATGCAATGTTTACAACAAGTGGGAGAATGTTGGGAAAAGTGTGTTGTACACCTTGCCTAATAAAATAATAATGTTAAAATGTAAAAATAAATATTTAATTATGGTGCATCCTAGAGATGTGGAAATCACAATGGGTTAGACATTACTGGGTCCAATTGTATGTTGTATGTGACATTGGGAAATATTTAATTTGGGGTCATGGTTTAGTGAGTTCATGGTTTTGGGGTACATGGTTTATTGTAATACCACTTAGTGTTTTTGTGCAAGCTTGTCTTTATAAAAGCAAGCACATGAGTAGTTGTTTAGGTTAGCTTGTGTAACCTTTGGCTTGTTGGCTAAAATTGGGTTGAGAATTTCTTGTAGGTTGCATATGTTGAAGCATGGATTAGGATGTGTGGCTACATGGTTCTTATTTGCTTGTTCACATGGAGAGTGCAACTAGAGTGCTTGATGCTTCAGAGGCCTTGATGGAGACTTTGTAAGTGTATTGTAATCTTTTCATGTAGATAATGTATTGAGTGTGTGAGTGCTTTTGGAGGCTAGGTTTTTTCCTTGAGATAGTTTTCCAAGGGTACATTTGGTGTTCTTGATGGTATGCTTTGTTATTCTTTTGCATGGTGGTTTCTGAATACTTGTTTTGCATTTTTCTCTTATGAGGGTTATGTGGAAATGGTTTATATTGCTGTAAATTTCATTTCAAGAAGTTTTTTGGTATGAAAAGCTATGGGCCTTACCTCTTCTAACACCCGATTCATTCATTTTTGTTTTGTATTATTTCTTTGCAACATAAACATTAAGTGGGAGAATTTAAGGATGATGTCTGTCATTCCCATTGAAAATCGTGTTTTGATTAATTATAATTATTCATGTAGATGATAAATAATATATGATCTCCAAACTAATGGAGTGCACAAAATGGGATGCCCATGTAAAGGTGGGGACATTATTTATTTATTATCAATTCTCTAAGATACTTGGAACATTGTGTAAGAAGGCATTAACTAGGGAGATTACTTGGAAAAGGTCAACATTGGTAGTTATAAAGCATCTTCCCAAGATAGATAGGTGTTATGACAAACATTGATAGCCCTCATGGAGCACCTACGATTGGGAAAGTGGTCAAGATAATGATTAGTCCAAAATATGTGATGCATTGGTGCATAAGAGTCCAGTTGCAGCATACTATTCCAAGATGCTTCACCATGACTATGGGGCATTGGATTTTTGCATGTAGGCTTGGGCACCTAGTTGTGGGCTCGTGGTAGTAGCTAATTGTTTTGTAAACCATTTATGGTTTCTAATTTTCCAATTTACTACATAATTGAGGCATTTGATAACAGATTCATGTGTTTTTTGTGGGTACTATTATGTTGTTGGATTATTGTCAATCAAAGGGATAAATAGATTATATTGTTGTATTTTGTTATTTGAGAATAATACAAGCTTGAGTTCTTTTGTGGTAGAGTCTTTTCCTACAAGGGTTTCTTCACATATATTTGGTGTTTATATGGATTATTGATTTGTATACTTCTTTTTCATGTTTTATTTTAGTTTGATGGTTTAATCACATGGTTTAATTAGATTAAAATACTATTTAGTTAACATTTCTATTGTGTTTTGTACCTTGTCTTTTCCAAATTTATGCTAGTTATTGCATAAAGGATAACCTGGTCAAAGTGAGTCCAAAAAGGACAAAAGTTCAAGGTATGTAGTTTTCACCATTACATTTTATCTTCACTTTGACTTTGCATGTGAACTAATATGAAGACACGTGTCAAAATAAAGCAAGTTGTCAACATGAAAGTAAAATGTTTCAAAGGCTCATAAAAAGAATATAGATAAGGATGTCTCTTCAATATATTCTCTTTGTAATAAAAATTCCATTAAAAAATGTAAAAAATAGAATTCAATGAGTATTATTTGACAATCATTCAAAATATAGACACTTAAACATTATTTGTTAACAATGCCAACAATATCAAAGTACAAAGAGTCAATGTAAAGGGTGGCATGAAGCTAACTTTACTATAATTAGAAAAGGAGGATGTGCAAGATCACTCAATGCACCATTGGAACTTTTCTTCAACTATAAAAATGATGGTGTACAAGACTTTCAACAAGTCACTATAACCAACTAAGCTCAATGTAGGATATCCCTTGTGTAATGCCCAACCTTGTTGATACCTTGTGATGTTATATGCAAACTTAATCCTAACTTTGATACATGTGCTATATAATAAAACTATACATGGAAAGTTTCCTAAGATGTGCTTAATTGTTGCGATATGGAACTAAGGTGAAATTGTGGTAATGTTGGGGTTAGCGTTTTTGTTACTTACCTTGTAAATTAGTATATGTCAATCTTCCTTGGGAGTATTTGGGTAGATTGCATCAGATAGATTGTCTTAAGGAATTTGGATTTTTATTTGGGAGTATTTTCTATTTCAAAAAATAGTAAAATTTGATGAACCTTTTGCATTAAAAAAACTAGACAATAATATAGTTGATGTTAGTTGAGACTAGATGCTTAGAAATATCAAAGTTAATTGATTTCAATTGCTTAGATAATAGATTTTCTTACATTATGAAATGTACATTTATATTATGTTTCGACTCCATATTCCCATGGATGTATTTGATATATGGTTAAGTGTGTTGATCATAGTTTGAGTCAAACTAGATAGGAGAGAACAACTTGTTTTGAACCACATAGCTCTTTATAAACATTAAAGAGAAAATTTAAGCCTTATGAAAACCTTGTAAAATGAGCTATCCATAGGATGGCTATAACATTATTCACTAACACTAGATCAACATAGGTATGTTGTGGATATAGTTTATTTTAGGATACCTTTTAAGTGTAAGTATTTAATTTGTAATTCTATGTTATCTCCCTTGTGTAAATGACTGGTGTGTGGTGTTAGTATGTTTGTGAGTATTAGGTTATGTGATACCTTTTAAAGGTTAAATTGAATACTTAATTAATTCAAAAAGTTAAATAAAACTATATGTGGAACAAAGGGAATTGGGCATGTATCTCTACCTTTTGGGAAGAGGGTTAACAAATACTTTATCAACATCAAATCTAGGTGGTGTGTGACGATGTCATGTGCTCATGAGCATGAAAATTGACACCAATGTTTTTCTTAAAATAACATCTCTACTATGACTTCACCGTGCACTTAACATGGTGGTGCAGGAGCACCTTGACAAACTGAGACTTCCATAGGAGTTTGATTAAAATATTATTTTTTCTCATTCCATGCTCAAATCTTCAACCACCCACGAATTCCTCATGGTTACAAGGCCTTTTAAAGGCATTAAAACATGTCTCTTCAGTTCATAACTGATTTGGAGAAAACCAAGAGCCAAATGACTCTTCACCTTCCAACTTTGCATCTTTTTTCTAATTTTACATTGACAACCTTTACATGGTTTGCAATATTTTGCATTTTTGAAACTCCTAATGACCTAAACACATAAAAATGACTTGACGGACCTCAATACAATGATGAATCATTACAATATTGGATCATTTTAATCAAACTCCTATGGAAGTCTCAGTTTGTCAAGGTGCTCCTGCACCACATGGTAGCACAATGTTGACTCTCAATCTCATTGCATATACACACAATGATGTGTAAATTGCATCACATGAGAGAAGGACCCACAAAGTTTACATTGTGATAAGGAATCCACTCTATTCACAAACCAATGAATTAATTTTTTAATCTGGTTAAAACTACTATATGAATTTGCTTAAATATTTCTTAATCAAACTTATAAAATAATTGATAACTAGTTCATCTATTTAGATGATGATTAATAAATTAGAGTTATCAAGCTGTGACAAAAGTATTTAGCACCTTACATGTATCAATCTTTTAGCCTAGCTAACATACAAGGAAGTCAGTTATCTAAAAATAAATTTATGGTCCTAAATAAACATAAGATGACATCATTTAATTATTTTACTAATTAATGTTGGTGTTGGAAATAAGCCACACCCAGACCGGTGATGGACTGGTCCAAGAGGGGCCAGTAGCTCAGTGGTAGAGCACTCCAGCAGCGAATGGAAGGTCCTAGGTTTGAGTCCTAGCTGGTCCATGTCTCAACATGGTATTAGAGCCAAGCCCAGGCTAGGAGCCCCAAGCACACGAGAGGTGTGGCTTAAGGGACCCGGGTGTTGGTGTTGGAAATAAGCCACACCCGGACCGACGATGGACTGGTCCAAGAGGGGCCAATAGCTCAGTGGTAGAGCACTCCAACAGCGAATGGAAGGTCCTAGGTTCGAGTCCTAGCTGGTCCATGTCTCAACAATTAAATCATAATAAATCTTGATCTCTTCTTCACCTCTAATATTGCAATCCGATTTAATTTTCAAATAATTTTTTGATTAATTAAAAAGTTTCACAAAAGAACATCAAATTTGCAAGAGCATAATTGAGGCTTATTTAAATTTAAATTCATACTTAATCACATTTGATTATTTATTTATCATCTTGTCTATTTAATTATCTTATAATAAAGTTGTAAAATAAAAATGAATTAATTCGTCGATTAGTAAAAATATTGACAAAATCAATTATTAAAGTTCGAATCTTTTGCTCCAACCATATCATTGTTCGTTGTTGTTTGTGATTCTTCTCATCTTTCGTGTAAATATGTTTCATTTCTATTGGTAGCAGCGCAAAGACAACCCTAAAAGTGTAAAATGTGGGGAAATGAGCATGAGCATAGGTTGGTAATCAGGCGCCAACCCATTTTATTTATTGCGGTCCCACCACAACATATTCAAGAAGATATTTTGTCAAATTTATCTCGTATGACAAATGGCCTGATACTTGGCCCTCTGATCCAGCAGACACATTCAACAAATTTTCTTGGTTGCCGTAATCTATCCTAGCATCCCATATCTTATCGTTATTCAATCTTCAATCTAGAGGAAAAAACGCTTTAGCTACAAGTCTGTTGGATAAATTACCATTATTTTGGGGACTAAAAAGGCCGAGCCATCCATCCTCTCCTCTGTACGAGAGGTGATAACCAGATTTCAGAGATGCCACAAAGAAAGCAAGTCCATCGCCACCATTATTAGTATATTGAGAGTCACCATTGGGAGTCCAGTTGATTTGGAAAAGAAAATGAGTGGTGAAGTTGGCAAATGATAAATAGTAGAAGCATTCCATAGAGGAATTGGATTCTTGTAAACTACTCTGCCCGTACTTCCACCTCTCTAAATCTTTTGCCAAAATCGACTTTACTGCCTTCATAAACAACTTTAACACACTTGCACACCATCCAATCCATAACCTCTAAACTCATATTGAACATAAAACCTTGTCAAAATTGAAACCAGACTGATCCAAACTTTGTAATGCACAAACTTGGAAGCCGAAAGCACTACAATAAACTCACTGCCATGAATGCAAACTACGTACTGCCACTTTCCACTATACATAGTGTTGACACTCTAACATTATGCTTATTGAAAACATAAACTAAAAATAAGAATTATTGTTGTGACTGCAATTTATTTTGAAAAATTGAAAACTAAACTATTATATATACAAACAAAAATCAACAGAACATGCTCGTTCAAGGGACCAAGAAGTAGCCACCCCATCTAATGATTGTTCTCCATGTGATCAACTTTGAATCATGATAGCCTACATAAAGAAAAATAGGAGAAATGGGTATCGCTTTTCCATTTTCCCTGATATAAGTGCTCGAGAACATAAGTGTAAGGTGGTTAGGTGCATTCTTTCTGGCCAGTGTAAATAGTTTTGCTTAAGCTATTGATCATCATACCTTGTGGCAAACAGGATACTAATGAAGAGAAAAGAAGGGAAGTTCGAGGCATACATCTCATCCGTTGAGTTTGCCAAATTTCGGCATACATCTCATCCACTGAGATTGCTGAATTTTATGAACTCTCCCAAATGGAGTCTCTAGGGCATACATCTCATCCATTGAGATTGCCCAAATTAGCATACATCTCTCCCACGAGATTGCCTAAATTATTTAGGGCATACATCTCTTCCACGAGATTGCCTAAATTATTTAGGGCATACATCTCTTCCACGAGATTGCCCAAATTCCATGATGAATGAGCTATCACCACATGTCGAGAAGGAGGTAGACAAGGTATCCAAGTTTGTTGACAAGATTCACCATCTTCAACAACAAGTTCATGAGATACTTTAGCACACCAACCAAAAGTACTAGGAGTGACATGACCACCATCATATGCCTCATCAGGACAAGTGGTTTACTAGGGTGCACATTGCCCAACACTTTTCTCATTGTTATAGACCATCGATGCAATGGGGCCCATTGCCTCTCAGGGGGGGGGATGATCAGAAATAAATTGGTTATTTGTTAATTAATTATTTTCTTCACGAGAGGTGGTGACTATTGTTGTTTATGCCTTTTGAACATGCATAAATACCCCCTTCTTTCAAATGGATAAGACAAGCAAAATCAGGCATACATCTCTCAACAAGATTGCCAAAATACTCCAACCAATTGCTATTGATTCCTACAATACTGTAGGTGACCTGCTCACCAGGGGTTGTCCTCTGAATCTCCAACTAAATTCAGATCATACAAATATGAGCTTAGCCCAAACAATCTATAAATTACATAAAATACACGATGTCAATATATAACTATGTCAAATACAACTATCTACAATGTCAGGCTCAAATTATAAAGAAAACAAACTATAAGGAGACATGTTTTGTATCTAATGGGTAGCCAAGGCTAGGCATACACATAGATTTGGTCTTTATAAAAATAAAAAAAAAGAGAAGCAAAAACAAAAACGAAAAAAACTACTTACAATTCAATAAGATGTCACATGATCCTTCATACTCCATCTTATTTTATGATCAAAATCTTATTAATAGAGATTTTGAGCCACTTGTTTGTTTATAAAAGAATGAGTGCATAGACAAAACTTATCCAATATGAATTGATTGAATCAAACCCTGGTTTTCAAAACTATTAACATTGAAACTAGTTCAACAGGGACATTGTTTAGAATTGGATTGTAGGGACGTTTCTACACTCGTCCTGGATAGTGCTCTGAGATATACCGTTGTAGATTGATGGTGTAATTCAATAGCCAGTCAGAGTCAGGAACAGAAGCTGCCACGTTTGGATTTTCCGGCATGGCGGCCAGCCAGCGGTGCATACGACCGCACTGCTGCGCATCTGGGAATTTGAAGTCTCCGAGAGACTCAAAAGAGGCCATCCATGGAACCAGGGGCACCAGGGCAACGTCAGCCAAGCTCATCATGCCGCCCAAGAAAAAGGGGCCCTCGCCGATCATACCCTTTTCCAGAGTCACAAACTGCAAAACAATATCTTTCCGCGCGGTTTCATACTCTTCCCCGAATCTCTTCATCAGCTTCAGTCCCGTTTCTAAGAACTGCAAAACAAGAATGTAATCCAAGTGATTGGGGATGTCAGAGGCCGTTGAAGCAAAACACAGAGCAAGGAAAAGAAAGGAAGAGGGAAAAACATGACCTTGCTGTTAATGTAGTCGGCCCAGAATCGAGCGAGAGCCCGTTCGCTTAATATCTTAGTTGATCCTAATAAAGGGTTGACCTAGGAGAACTTAACCCTAGTGATCAAATAAACTCCCCTAGGGTGTTTATAAACATGGCCTTGATGAATTCGTACTAAAAGAATGTGTAGGTGTAAAGATTTACATGTAAACTATTTGCTAGATCGTTATCACTATTGACAACTTAGTCTAGCACATGAGGTCATACCCACAAAGCTAAGGTTCAATCTGAAGGGACTCAAGTATGACCCTCAAATATTTCTAATTATATGGAACCCAAGACATTCATCAAATGATAAGGATTAATTTCTATACCTTGGCAACACAACATCATCATCAAATCATCATCATTCTTCCCAAAGCTAAGTATCCTTATCTATTAAATTTAATTCTTAAAAATAGGATTTTAGTTTATCGATCCAACTTCTAAGTAATCTAGGTTAATTGTTTTTAATTATTGCATTTGATTCATTGGCCTAAATTATTTATGTAAAGTAATTTATTTCTGTACATTTTTGTGACCCTGTCCACTCTTACACAACCCTAGGGTTTATCCTTCATTGCAATTAGGTTTTTTAGATCTAACTAGAGTTGGATTCCCCTTTTACAAAATTTGTGTTTCACATTTAAGGGATTGACATAGGATAAAATGATAATGATTTTACCGAACAACATATATATGAAATATATTTTAAATACAAGAATTTTAAATTTAAATTTTTAAATTTTAAATACAACATATATAATAGTTTTATTAGATTTATTATGAAATTATTGTAAACATGTTAACAATGAATAATTTTAGATGGTATTTCATAAGTAACATTGGACAACAAAACCAAAATGATTTGAAATAGATATTTAGTAGTTTGGTTTGTAGGGATTTTCTGTAGAGATTTTTTTGAGATGGTCCACCTCTTGCTTACGCAGGATTACATACATATTTTTTCCATATGTTTATATCTTTGAAATAAAAATGCAAGGAATATTCGTAGATTTGACAAACTTTTTACTCTTGACATTATTGTGAAGATGAGTTATTGTCGTTCATTGTTTCCAATGTCTATTGTTGCTTTGTTTATAGTTAGACCTTGTGCTTTATGGATTTTAAGTGCCTAAGCCATTTTCAATGGGATTTGTCGACGTCAACCTCATGTTACTGGAATAGTTGGAACCATTTTTTCATTTATGTTCCATGTAGGTCCAATGTACCGGTGAAAGTTAACAACAAATAGAGATAGATTTGGTGGGTTGCTTTAATTTTTGTAGACAATAGAAATTACTTCATCAAGTGCACCATTAGCAAGTCTAGTTGCAACACACAAATTTGTATTTAGCATAACTTGTTGTCCAATGCACAATAACACCTTTGTTTGTAGTTGTTCATCCTCTGAATGTGAATTTACTATGCTCTTTTTTTTGTTCAACAATGCAGCATGCTACTAGTTTGTCCAATGCTTTTAACATTTTTTGTTATGTGTTTCAACCAAATCATTTGTTGTAAACAAATGTATAGATGAAGAAAATGTATCTTGTTTGCTAGAAGATAGGTTGTCAAATGCTTTTAACATTTTTTTGTTATGTGTTTCAACCAAATCATTTCTGCAAACAAATGTATAGATGAAGAAAATGTATCTTGTTTGCTAGAAGATATGTTACTATTGTTGCGTGACATGAACAATTGCTAATCTACTTGTGTTGCCTCAACATTCCTCATATTATGAAGGAGGTTGTAAAATATTATTTGGGTAGGTTCATCCCCTTCTTGTCAAAAAATTGTGTTCAATGTGACTACTATCTGGAAGCTTCTCCAAAGTGTTGTCCCATACGATGATCCAACATACATTGGAATGTCAAGTATTGGTGGCAATTGCCCTAGGGCACCAATAAGCACAATAGAGCATCCACCAAATGATCTTTAATTGCACGGTATGGGAATGCTTCACGTAGTCTATTGTTAATGTGTTCTAACAACCTTGCTCCGATGAAGCTCATTTTATCAATTAGAATATATCGAATGAAATACATGCTTTCTTGGAAAGTTGATAGAGCTTGACCTTGAAGAGGGGTCATCTCTTTTATTGGTATATGAAGTGTTGAATGAATGGTTGATGCATTGATATTGAAAGTAGCAACACCTGTTGGGGCAAGCAAAAATAGTTTCTTTTGTTTTGTGGGTATATTTATAGAGATTGCATTTTGAATGTTATTAATCAAGTATGATAAATCCCTATTCCTGCAGTACCTTGTATGATCATTAGAAGTGGTGGTTTCCTTCCAGTCTGATTAGAATGGTTCACAATAATATTTAATGCATTTTGTTGCTCTAAAAAAAGATTTCCCTTTTTAATAGTTGAGTTTGATTCAATTTGCTCAGATTGTTCTGTTGAACAACTAGAGTCAATAAATGTGACAACATTCTCCATCAAGGAGGGGGCAATTGTAGTGGCAACCCAATTGTAGGATGTGTCAAATTCTCGATAGCCAAGCATGTCTAGTTCATCAATAGGAAGATCAATTCCTGGTTGGAGCGAGGATAGAAGTTCCTACTCCTCTACATCAAGGTGTTCTATATCTTCTAGTCCATCTAACTCAAGTTCATCATCACTTTTGTTATTTGATGTTTATGGTGTGCGATTAACATGCCATCATGGTAACTGGTAGCCATTCCTTCCCATTGAGTGATTATATCTTCCCTACATCAGCCTATTTCTTGACTAATGTTGTGAACATGAAAGTATAGTAGAAGCTCACTCCAACAAAAGGACTCAAACATGTCACTATCTTTAGAAGGAATTGAAGTATAACATGGAGATACTCAAACAATGTTTGGAATATCTCTTTTTGTCCAGTTGTAGAACTTGTGTGGGGCTTTGAACAATTATAGTTTCTCCTTACTTCAATCAATGACAATGATTCCAAAGCTATTGATCATAATGACTAGTAATATAGACTGATTTAATTGATATCAAAAGTGAACCCCACAATAAGTAAACCAGATCCCTTTAGACATTTGAAGCAAAAAACGAGGCATTACTACAACTTTTAAAGAGGGTCAACTCTATATTTGCTAAATTAGCTTAGGGAATTTAGCTTGGCATTTATGGTTAGTTAGTACAATCTTTTTTTGGGGAAACTCCCACACTGATGGACGTAGGGGAGAGGACCCAATAGTTGAGCACCCTAACTTCATGCCTCTCAAAATCATACATGTCAATTTCGAATCACTCTAAATTTTTTATAGCAACCTACTTGGCAAGGCCCCTACTTATTGCAGATCCACATCATCAAATATGATGCCACATCAGCATGTTTTTTGTTGAGGTATCCAAAAAGACCCAAAAAAAAGGGGTGGACCAATAGTTGTGTATTAAGTCATGTTTTGTTGGTGCATTGATGTGGCATCACATTATTGGTTGCTTTTTAGATCTAAAGAGCACATTTCATTCAATTATAAGTACTTATAGTCAACACTATCAACCTTAAAGTCACAACTACTAGTGTTAAACTTTTAAAAATATTGGGCCTTAAATCCATAAATACTATCATAACTATTGGATCATGCTCAACAATTGGGTCCTCACCCCTAAACCCTCTCCAAGATAAGTGGATCACAAGGTAGGAAACTCCACTTGCTCAAGCCCAAAGAATTTGGATATTAGGAATGTTATACAATGATTTAAAAAAATTTAAGAACATCAATGAGACCTAGGAGAGAGGACCCAATAGTTGAGCATGTTCCAATAGTTGTAATAGTATTTGTGGATTTAAGGCCCAAATTTTTAAAAGTTTGGCACTAGTAGTTGTGACTTTAAGGTTGTTAATGTCAACTATAAGTACTTATAATTGAATGAAATGTGTTCTTTAGATCTAAAAAATAACAAATCATGTGATGCCACATTAACACACCAACAAAACATGACTTAATGCACAATTGTTGGTCTACCCTTTTTTGGGGGGGTCTTTTTAGACACCTCAACAAAAAGCATGTTGATGTGGCATCATAATTGATGATGTGGCCCTAAAACCTTAGTTATAAGTAGAGGCCTTACCAAGTAAGCTACTATAAAATTTTGGGAATGATTCAAAATTACCACGTATGATTTTGAGAGGCATGAAGTTAGGGTTCTCAACTACCGGATCTTCTCCCCTACATGTGATAAGTTTTTAAGAATTAAAGAGTAGAGGAGAGAAAGAATGAGACATGTCTGGATAAAGAGGGAAATATAGGAATTGCGGCACTAGTTAAAGGTGCTGAGACTTATCTGAGCATAAAGGAGGAGAAGGAAATCTACTTGAGGACTCCAACGAAGGAGGTGGTGCTTCCCTCTCTCACAAACCCCACCACTCCTCCAATCGCAACTAGTGCCCCATACAGAAATGTAAAGAAAAATCTATGCATCCTATCTACCTATCCTTTACTCCTTCCTTGAATTCGTCTACCTTTTTTGACATTTAGATCTTTTATATATAGCCCATGCATCTTTCCTGTAGTTGACAGACAAAAGTCAGCATCATTTATGGATTACATTGATTCTACATAAATGCAACTAATTGTTTAAAAAAGAGTAAGGAATTGACAACAGATTTTAGCCACTTTACGCTATTCTCTTATGATTTCTAGTGACATCTATTTAAATCCTAAAGGCTATATAAGTTGTCGTCAAGGCTAACTGTTGTCACCTTGGTTGTGGCATTCACATTATCCATTGTCGCCACAATACATAATGGCAACAGTTTCGTTTCTCGAGAGGTTTTATTTTATTTTATTGTCTTCTATCATTTATTACTTTTTATGAGTGGTTTTAATTTTTTTGTCTTTTATCATTTATTATTTCTTTTTATAAATCAATGGTTCAGATTTATTCTATAGTAGTCCTTTTAATCTGGACCATTTGTTTGTCTATTTCATGTAGTGTTGCTCACTAAGGGAACGCTTATCGGCGTAATAAAGAGTTCTTTACTAAATTATGTCTAATGAATTAATTTAGAGCTACACTCATCATGTCATTGAATTTAGAAAATTGGGAATTTAAAAAAAATTAAAAATAGTTTACTTTGATGATTGATAAATAATTGTTTATTGTTTTGATTATAATTTTTCAATTGTATATTTTTTAGTGGGAAGGTCTTATATCAAACCCACAAAATCTTTTACTTATCTGATAGAGAGCATGAGCCTTAGGCTGAAACCTCTTTAGCTAAGAGCCAAGAACTGAGAGGTATACATTCTGTGAAAGTCACCCAACACATGATCTTGGCCTCATCCCTTATTTATTCCACCTCCGGGAGTTTCAACCTCGATGGATGGTGTAATCAAGAAACATACCATCACCCTCACCAGTTGTGCCCAACTAATTGAGCTACAACCCTTTAGTTGAATTGTAATTTAAAATTGCATACATTATTAGATATGTTAGAAGTAAAATGATGAAATATGAACTAGATCATTTTTAGAATTTGGAGAGGGTCAAATTAATAGTAGAAAATCAACCTAAATCGAATATGATGCATAATTAAACCTAGTTTATGGAATCGATCTAATAAATTTCATGATCTCATGTATCTATATAATAGAGCTTTGTCATGATATCTATCTAGACCTATAGTGAGTGACTAATTGTTGATAAACACTTTTTTGGAGCTTTCTAGGTAGGGTTTCTTCCTTAGTCAAACATGTATTATGCTTATTTGTTGTTGTTACATCGTAAAATGTCCCCCTAGGACTTTTACCTCCTAAGTTTAGCTCTCGGGTCCCTTGTTTTTGGTCTTACATGCTTAATTTAACTCCCAGAATAAAATGCCTTCAAACCCATGTCAAAATGGACTTAGGGGACATTGCAGAGATTAACCCTACCCCAAAATAGGTCCCAAGGCTTAGACGCTCGCACCCTTGTCCTACCCTATTTTGGCGGGGTCCCAAACTTTTATGATGGTTTATGACCCTTATAAGATGTTCCTTGTCGGCATCTTAAGTTTGAATTACAAAATTGTAGTGGGAATGCATATATAAACATGTTTAGGACTTCATTTGTAAACTAGAAGATGATTGTGAACTTTAGGCAAATCTATGATCATTGAGCAAAGAGCATTCAAGGCATTCATTGTGTTGTAGAGCAGATTTATGTTGTATTTGTGTTGTTATTGCATATTTGGCATCATCTTCTCATGTGGTGTGAAAGATCTTCATCTCCTTCAGAGCTATACCTCCAAGGTGATATCTATTTGTGCTTTTATCATTTTATTCCATCATTGTTTTTACCTCTGTCCACCAAGGACATGCACTGTCTATCTAACAATGATGTTGGAAGGCTTGAATGCCATTCCAAGGCTTGACTGAGGCAAGCTCCTAAACACCACAACCCCCAACCCCTCTCTTGTGATTGCAGGTGATAGGTGCAGGATCCGACAAAGTGGAGTTGCAGAGGAGTGTTGCAGGGCATAAGGATTCCATATCTGATGGAAAAAGGAAGAGAAGAGCACTTCCAGGGCTTGGGCACTAGTCCCTTTGCCCTCTAGGTTTGCAAAGCCTGAAATCTCCAGAACAGTGGTGATCAGTGGCAGAAGGAGTCTGGAAATCCCTGAAGAAAACACCACCTTGGGCTTGGGCACGAGTCCCTTTGCCCCTGACATTTCAGGATCCCAAACTTCAAAATCTAGTGTGTATCTAATCTTCATTTAGCATCTCTATGTGTGAGCTTTTGTCAGGATTCATCGGTTTATTTACGATTTTGCATAAATAGGGTTTTGAACATAATTGGGCTTAAATTAACACATCAATAATCAATTTCCAAATTTCCTTATCATTCCAAGTGACAGAAAAACCTGATAGCTGAGTCCTCTTGCAAAAGTTGAGACTTGGCTCGGTTCTATGTCCTTGAATGTATGTAGTGAAAGGAGGATCTAATCAAACCCTTAACTAAACCATTCTTCCCCCTTTTTCTACATAAAAGTTGCTCAATATGCAAACATTCATGTAACAATGAATGCTCACATGTTCTTCTTGAATTATGTAACAAGTAGTTAGTGAGAGAGCTCTCTTAGATGTTTAGATGATTACTATATGATCATAATGAATTAGGGCTTATCCTTTCATACAACACCCTAGAATACAATTTGAAATATTTCACACTCAAGTTAGTAGGCAATGTGCTAGTTAGAACAAGATAGCATGGGCCATATTTTAAAATTTCAACTTAAAAAATATACACATGTGGTTTAATTTCACTATGCAAAATCGAACCAAGTTCAATTTTCCATTACAAAATTTATCTAAGGTGGAGAACGGGTAATCTATAACTCAAATCCATATTCTTGGGATGTGGGAGTTAGTATTGGTGAATTCTTGGGTGATAATGCACCACTTTAATATAAAGATTAGGTGTACCATTCACCTTGCAAATCCTAAGTCTTGATTAATTGTAATTATTCATGTAGATGATAAATAATGTATGATCTCCAAACATCATGGAGTGGGTAAAATAGGACATTCATGTGAGGGTGAGGACATTATTTATTAATTATCCTTTGAGATACTTGGAATTTTGTGTAAGAAGGCACTAGATAGGGAGGTTACTTGGAAAAGGTCAAAATTGAGAGTTATAGAGCATCTTCTCAAGATAAATGTTATGATAGACATTGATTGCCCTCATGGAGCACCTAAGATTGGGAAAGCAATTAAGATGATGGTTATAGTAGAATCTATGATGCATTGATGTGTAAGAGGAGTTACATAATATTCGAGGATGCTTGACCATTACTATAAGATGTTATATTTTGCCATGTAGACTTGGGTGCCTAGTTTTTGGCCCATGGTATTAACTACTTGATTTGGAAACTATTTATGGTTTCTAGTTTTCTAATTTTCTATATAATAGAGGCATGAGATAGTGGATTCATGTGTTCTTTTGTAGGTACTATTATGTTGTTGAATTATTGTCGGTTGAGGGATATGTTGTGCCAATTGTTGATACAATTGTAGTCTATAGTACAAGGAATATTCTCATTATATTCTATGCTTATGTCAACTCTTTGCAAGTGTGGCATGACTCCATGGTATGGTCTATAAATTAATTTTAAAATAAAAATGTATTGGTTAGTCGATGTCATCAAGACATAGAAGATACATAGGCATGGGCAGGGTACGGTTAAGTCAACAGTGCACAAAGGTGAACAAGCAACAATAGTATGGTCACACATGGAAATTATCTACTAAGGTTTAATAGCTAGGGAACTAGGCCCTAGTTATTGGGAGCCTAGCCCCTGATTGCAGCCAACCCACAAGGGCCCAACTAGTGGCTGCCACTTTCCCATTTCCTTTCTTAGAGTGTTGTTGTTGCCAGCGAGTCCCTTTGCTAAGACCCTGCTTAGCTAGCTCACCATCATCACCTAGTGGTGCTACTAGCTAGGGCTACCTACCTACCACTGATGATGTCACCTAGTCTCAACCTTGTACCCAGTAAATAGGTTTTGAATGCACTTAAAGAGGCAATTTCTTCGAGAGTGCATAACTTTCACCCAGATTTAACTTCTTATAGTTGAAAAAAAATCTCTTTTTGAGTACTACACAATGGTACTAGTGGCTTTTATAGATTTTTATGTTTGTGATATATAAAATACTAGTTGAAAGTTGGTTTTGTTTTAATTGATTCAACATGTCATATCTTGTGCCCACAATGTTCAATTTTGGACTTCTGATAGGCAATGAAGAGAATTTTCTAAGTACTTCATAGTGGATCAAGTTTGGAAATGTTGATATTTGATATGTTCACTTGAATTTATATAGAGTTGTTTTATGGGTTCTTTGACTATGGTACTTTGTGTATTTACAACAAATTAAATCTAGAGGTAATATGGTTTTTGAGTCATGGATAATCTACATGTTTATCTCTAGTTGTCTTTGTTTGACATGGTTATTAGTGCAATGTTGAACCTATATGTTGCATTGTGAGATCTAGATGAGTTGTGTAGTTTTGTAGGCTATCTATACTTATAGGTTGCATAGATAACTCATATTTGGGCTGTCTATACCCATAAAACTTTTAGTGTTGATGTAGATTCTATTTGGTTGGCCTTGTTTGGTGACTTGGTGTATTAGTATGTTTGTCATTATGGGGCAAAGAGATGGTGTTACTTGAGATAGGTTTTTTTGGGACCTATACTTGTTGACATGATTCACCACATGATGAGAAGGAGGTAGACAAGGCATCCAAGTTTATTGGCAAGATTCACCATCTTCAATAAGTTCATGATGTACTACAACACACCAACCAAAAGTACTGGGAGTGACATGACCACCCTCGTATGCCTCATCAGGACAAGTGGTTTACTAGGGCGCACATTACCCGACACATTCCTCATTGTTACAGACCATTAATGCAATGGGGCCTATTGACTCTCAAGGGGGGAGGAATGATCAACATGAAGGAATCGGCCAACATGAAAAAAATTTTCAACTTTGACCACATAAAAGTGGTCTTTATGTTTTGAATTTCAAAATGATGTAAACTATTAAAATGTAGAACTCTTGTTGAAGTTTATTCTTGTAATTTTTCAGATTTTTTAAAAATTGTTTTGATAATTTTTTTATCAATTTAAGAGCAGATTTTGTAATGCTGAAAATTTCAAGAAAAAGTGACATTTAGTTGACGTCAAGAAACAAATAGAAAAAAAACTTCATTTTCTCCAACATGGCCTAAATTGACAATTTTTTCCAACAAAAGGTGAACATACATAGGAACTACATAAGTGTCAATTTTAAGTAGCTTTAATTAAAAGTATTTCATTTTAAATGTATCTTCAATCAAATGTCCTTCATTTAAAATGTATCTTTAAGAAAATGTCCTTCTAATGAAGGTCAATATCAGTAAAAGGTTAAGTGGTGAAATATAATATAAAGGAAGTTGAAACCATGTAACAAATTATCCATACCCACTCATTCAAAAACAACCATTGTAAAGCCCTGATTATTCAACCCACCATTCCCAACTACCTTATTGAACCAAAAATCATTAAATTAACTCAATTTTTTATAGATTAAAAGTGAGCAAGAATATTATTAGTTTCCCAACTCAAAACCCTAATTAGCTTCAAGAATTTATATATTACTGTATCCAAAAATGAGACCAAAAATGTTAGATTTTAATTAGAGAGATCATTAAAGAAATCATATGCAAACCATAATGTGACAAATCACAATTTAAGAACCCTAATATGAAACCATAATGTAAAATGTATATACTGTAAAACATAATAAGATGAACCATAATGTACAATGTATATAATGTGAAGATCGTGATCTACGAACCATAATGTGACAAACCACATTATAAAATGTATAACAAATCATGTGTCTGCACGTGAAAAAAGTCAAAGAGGATGATGTCTAATATGACTATGGATAGATCTCTCTCCCGATCCCTATGTTGATCCATGTCCCAATCTCTCTCAATCCCTATCCTGATCCCTGTCTCAGTCCCTGTCTCGGTCCATGTCCTGATCCGCCTCCTTGCACAAGAAAGTACATAATTTAATTTAAAATGTACATGTGTATATGTAAAGTCATCCTAAAGTTTTGTACTTTCAATGTCTGAATTTATCTTGGTAATTTAAATATTATAAATGTACCTCAAATGTACCATGCACAGGATCGTCTGCATGCTCCAAATCTCCAAAGCGTGACAAATCCACGTATTGCTAGAAATTTTCAAATACCAGATTTCAATGAAGAGTGAGAACTACTTTAAAGTCAATTTTATTTAATATACATGTGAATTTTTAGAATGCAAAATATATAAATTATTTAAGTACCTGTGTTGCATCCTGGAGCACTCTACCAATCCCACTGATGTCACAAGAATGTATGGTCACATCAGGGACACTTGTATCAGGTAGAGGACCAGTGTCAAAGAGAAGTGTGTTGTATGTGCCATGTACATCAGGTGCAGTAACCTCAACCCAATGTTGTGCGGGGGCTGTAGGCTGGTATGGAATATGCTGGTCCTATGAAGCCGCCTCACCCCGACCCGGTTGTCTACCATAATGTCATCTAATATGAGTTGGTACAACATCTAAAGGAATCCCATACTTGTCACTGATATACTGGTATGCTGATAGTAAATCAATGATGGAAGCTGAACACACATTACGCACAGTGTCATCACTCATTTGGGCCACATCTGACGGTGATGGTAGCTCTGCACGAATGTAGGGATCATAATTGGCAGATGTAGCCTCAGTGGGAGGAAGGCTAATCTGCAAACATAATAAATATCTGCCTACATGATCAGATGACATCTAATCGACCTGAGTAGCAATCGTGACAATATTGTCAAAAAGGTTGGATCTAGTAGGTGCTACTCCTATACCTCCTGCTTCTAGTTCCAAATGTTTTGGATGAACCAAAAGGTTTGAACCAACTAATGCCCTCTTATTGACGAGCGGTGGCAAATCTACACGTCTAAATTGAGGTTTGTCGGCAAACCTCCCTTTGCCTTGTCCAGCATGTCTGGGCATAGATGTGTAATCCACATCTAATCCTAAATGGAACTCGGCATATAATTGTTTGCAAAAATAAAGTGGCAACTCGTCATTATGTGGCCATTTGTGATTAGCTGCCAACCATCTGGGATATATAAATGGAGCAACAAGCTCATCTGTACACCTAGTAACAGTATATCCTCTAACTTTTTCTCGTCCCATATAATGAGGGAACATGCTATGCACATTATGTAGTGAAACTTTATGAGAAACAGATTGAATTTTCTCAGTGCCAGTAACACTCCTGGCAAGGGACCTATAAAACTCCTTAGTGCTAACATCATCATATGGATTGTATGATCGAATCGTGCCAATCATATCTGTAATCTCCTACTGAATATTAACTAATTTATCTCTATTAGCCAAATTAGGGGAGTTTTGTATTGTTTGGTCCAAACATCTCAAAGCATTCTATAATCTCCTAATGCTATCATTATAAAAATTAGACCTAGCCTCAGCTTCCTCCTAAGACTGAGTGGAATGATGAGAACCCTGATCATCAACCATATCTATATAAATACAAAGATCTTCATTTAATTAAAACAAAAAAATTAGATTACAAATATGTACTTATTTTATTTTAGTAAAAGTAAATATGCAATAACCACTTTTCTAGTAAGATGCTCCATAGGAAATTACAAAGTATAGGAAATATGTGAATTGAGTAGCTTTCATCATGAAGTAAAAATAAGAACAATTTTAAGTTGATGAACAACTATCTATGAAAAAGAGGGAGAAAGGGAGAGAACTTAGGATTATGAAATTTTACCTATAAAAAAAGTGGTACACTAAAATATCTTAATGAAACATTCACAAGTAAAAGTAATGTAAGCATATAAATACATAAATCATGTGTATTTAAGTAATGTGTCATATGTGATAAGAAGGTATAACATATCAAATAATAATATTGAGAAAGAATATAGATTAGATCTAATTGTCAAGGCATACACATGTACATTTTTCTTAAGTATAGGAAAATATAAAAATGCAAGGTATCTCTAAATTCCAAATAACAATCATACAAGTGTGTTATAAGTATAAGAAAGAAGCATTTACGCAATGTGGCTCTAGAAATGTGATAAGGCATGTGGTCAAATGATGGTATATGTAACTAAGGTATTTCATTGGGCTAAATTAAAGATAGAGATCTAAAATTATGAAAGAGAAATGAAAGGGCATGCACCATGTAATAGTATATTTAAGCAATAAGAATAGGAACATAGGTTCAAACTAGGCATAAGATATTTATGATTATTCATTTTAAAGATAGAATAGACATCATAAAATTTTGATTAAGGTATGGAAAGGATTATAATAATGTGATAAGAATTATAATTTTTACACTACATAAGCATGTAGGAAAACAAATACAAATCCATGTTAATAGTTATAAATCAATAATATGATATGTATTATGGAGCAACGAAGATATATGGACACATCATAAGATTTCATCCCATGTGTAAAGATTCTTTGAGTGACATTCATAGAATATGCACAATAGTTTAATTTATATGATATATGTTTCCATTTAGTTGTAGATGGAATGATGTATAGAATATTTGTTTTGTTTCTCATGGACCATATTTTTGACAAAAAATATTTTTTTCTTTATCTGAAATTTAATAGTTTGTGTTAGGAAAAAAATAACCCACACATCTCTAAAGAAGACATCACAATTCTCTTCTATAGAGGCCCCTTTCTTACTAAGTATCATGATTGTATCTTTAAAAACCTCTTGACTACAACACATTCACAATTGTAATGATGTTTGATAATGGTAATCCCTAAAATAAAATGTGTAGAGGATGAAGGCATACATATACAATTTAGGAAGAGTGTGTCAACAACTTATGATCAACAATGAATAATAATGGTTTAATATGTGCAATAATTATCCATATGAAGGGGCCCTACATGATCTCGTTACCCTTTTCTTATTCATCCAATGTAGGACATGTTTTATTTTCCTACATTTTGGTGGACCCCTAATTTAAAACCTATTCTAGTTCTTGACTCTAGGATTTCATATTCTATATTTTTTAATTTCAATATATTTTTTTTTGTTCGATTCACCTCTTTTTTAGATTTGAAATTTAATTTATTTTCATTATCTTAACTGTTCATTTCGTCAATCTTTCATACTAATATTTGTGTGTTGAAGAACCTACAAAGGCTTCAGCTTCCCATTAAGCATAGCCCAAGACTTAAAGGTTCACATAATTAAAAATCTAAATTTGTATGGGTGACATAATTAAAAATCTAAATTTGTATGGGTGTCTTAATGAAGAAGACTTTGATCATGAAACAAGTAATATATCTTTGATCATTGTTGGGGGTAGATTAGATAGGCAAATCATCTCAAGGCAAATGATGCGCTAATAGAGGTTTCTCAAGTGTGCTCAAACTTTGTTAATGCTATGATTTTTTGCATCACTTTTGCCAACTCAACCAATCCATATCTATAGGTTTCTATCATCCTAGACTATATTTATGGGAAATGTTTGCTCCTTAAACAAGACCAAACTTGCAGATTGCTCCTCCTAATTCAAAATGTTTATTTCTTTTCAAATATCTTTCAAATAATGTGTATGTTACCTTTCATCTTGTATGCCAAAACACTTTAAATTGGGATATATGGATCTTTAAATATATAAGGATAAAACTAATGTATTTATTTTATCAAATGGATTAATCTAATCCAAGCATTAGAGTTCCACTTGTATTGTATTAGCAACTACATACATATATAGCACACAATTGACTTATTTCCTAGGACTCCTTTTATTTTTTCTTGGAATGTATTCAAATTTATTCATCAACAATGAGGATTGACTAGTTATTAAATAAGTTTCCACTTTTTTTCTCTAAAAATAACAATCTCTATATACACCAAAATGAGAACACTAAAAAGTAGCATAGGCACACATGGCTTCTTGAGATTGGGTTAGAGATTTAGCTACTAAGGTTTTCTTGGAATCTCAAACAAGATACCCAAGACCAAATATCAAAGGATAAATAAAATATATTTTTAAAGGAGAACTCACAATGAGACCCTATGATGGCCAAAAAATTCACTTGGACAAGAAGTTGATAGATTTTGCAATATTCTCATGTTATCTAAAAATGTTGAAAATTTGTTTATTAAGATTTTCTTGGAACTATTTCTAAGAATTTTAATGATTGTTCATAATGTATATTGTTGCATAGTATAATTTGTTTGAATGTTGTGAGCTTATAGACATTGAATTCCTTCAAGTTGTAGTGTTTAGTGTGTAAGGTCAATATTGATTGCAATGGTCAAATTAATTGATTTTTTTTTAAGATATCTCTCATATAAGCAAGCCTATCGTGAAAGGATCTTCTTCGTTACTTGATAAATAGATGTGCATATGTTAAAACCAAATTTGTGTTGTATTATATTGTCAAGTTGTTTGAATTAATTTGTAATGTTTCTATAAATAAAATGGGATGTCAAGACAACACGAACATGACCAAAGTGACAAAGACCAAATCCTAATCTAATGAGAAAGTTTATGAAAATGATGTTTTAAGACAAAAATAGGGAGATGAATAGAGAGACATGTACATGTGCAATCTTTCCTTAACTTATTTTCTGGTTTTCAAGAAATTAAAAATACATGGTATTAATATACATCAAAACCTAATAAAAAGAGTATTTTATCATATATTAGAATTGCAGCCACCTTAGTAGAAATGCATACAAATTTTGGGAACAGAGACAATGCACATGAACTGTTTGACAGTCGGCCTCAAAGAAATGCAAACTTCTTCGTGCACAACCTGTGTCAAAATGGGAACTTTAGATCAGGGTATGGGCACTCATAAAGTATAATGGAAGGAGGATTTTTATCAGATATTATATCATATGCATAGGGCTACGTGGTGGGCATGGGGGGAGGCAGTTGCCACTTGTTGACTCCACGATCATTTACTCACTAAAATAAAAAAATATAGTATATTAAGCTTTTGACCTTAGCTAAGGTAAGTCTTCTAAGCCAATCTAAGGTGACTACATTGCAGCAGCTAGATTTGAAGCGTAGTTGAGAGAGAGGCTCCACGTGGATGGGTCCCATTGGGGGATGGGTGGAGGGCAACCATATTTTGTCAGTATTAGAGATTAGAACAAAAACGGGTTGAGAGAAGTTAGTACTGAGTCCACAACATGCCAGTCTGATTCAAACCCGAGGGCCTCTTCCTTCTTATGACCTAAAAATACAGATACAAAAACAAAAATTGCTGCCATATATATCAATCAATCAGTTACTCCCATGGAATAATTTGTATGATTTTAGCATTATGTAGCACATTCTGTGGACATCTACTATTTATTTTGTTTATATCTCTATGAATGCTCAACTGTCTGGGTTTAATTTTTTTTAAAGTTTTGGAAAGGCTTTTTCTAAACTGTCTCAAGTCCTGGTTAGAAAATGAAATCAAATTACGCCATACAAAATAACTTTTCGAGGGATTCGAAACTTAAAACCCTAAAAATTGACTTATTCATCATTCTATTTTTAAAACCCCTAAAATCCATCTCAATACATGCACTAAAATGATAGGTGGGGATCAGAATGAAAAACCATTGTTCTATACAGACCTTAGGGTTTTCATTTCCTTGGATTTTTTTTAGGATAGCCTAGTAATGGCATATCGCAATTTTTTTCTTTGTACAGGAACATTATAATTCATATTTTACCAAGACATGCTAAGTCTATCTTTTCTATCTCTATTTTTTCTCTGTTTTGGCAGGCCCCTATTTTTTGTTGCCTCTTTACAGTCCCTGTTTTTCCTGGAAACGAAAGCATCGACAGTGCATTGAAAGGTATAAAACACAAAACCCTGTGATGTAAATATATGCAAGAAAGAATGCCGAATGAAGATCTTACCCGGGGTCCGATAGTGATTTGTAAGCCCAGTCGTCCGTGGAGCACTCTTCAATCACAACAAATTCAGCCGAATAAGCAAAATACTCGCCCTTTTTTAATTATTTATTTGAGCAATTCGACCGAAACCTACTCACCTGAAATTTATTTGGCCGACACTGTCGACCGAATATTTGTGGCCACATCGGTGCCAATGGGGCGCCACATGGTTTCGATCAAAACAAACTCGATCGGAAATCACTCGGTCGAAACATACTCGGCCGAAATTATTTAGTTGGTCCAAAGTGTGACACAGGGTTGTACTTTTACACATTAGTTATTTGTTAATTAATTTCTTTCTTCACGAGAGGTGGTGACTGTTATTGTTTGTCCCTTTTGAACATGCATAAATACCCCCTTCTTTCAAATGGATAAGACTGGCAAAATCAGGCATACATCTCTCAACAAGATTACCATAATACTCCAACCAATTGCTATTGAATCCTACAATACTGCGAGTGACCCGCTCACCAGGTGTTGTCAACTGAATCTCTAGGCAAATTCAGATCATACAAGTATGAGCTTGGCCCACAAACAATCTATGAATTACATAAAATACACGATGACAATATAGATCTATGTCAAATGCAACTATCTACAATGCCAAGCTCAAATTATAAAGAAAACAAACTATAAGGAGACATGTTTTGTATCTAATGGGTAGCCAAGTGGCTAGGCATACACCTATGGATTTGGTCTTTAAAAAAAAAAAAAAAAAAAACTACTTACATTTCAATTGCATTTCAATATGATGTCACATGATCCTTCATACTCTATCTTATTTTATGATCAAAATCTTATTAATAGAGGTTTTGAGCCACTTGTTTATAAAAGAATGAGTGCATAGAGACAACTTATCCAATATGACTTGATTGAATCTAACCATGGCTTTCAAAACTATTACATTGAAACTAGTTCAACAGGGACATTGTTTAGAATTGGATTGTAGGGACACCTTTTTCATTTCTATTGTTATTGTCTTTATAGTTATTAGTTCATGCCATGGAACTATAGCAGACAGGCTGAGCTTAACAAGTGATTAAATTTTGTTGTCTGTGCCAATCAAAATCTTAAAATTTTTTGTGCCAAGTCACTGTGTAAAGTTTAATAAATAAAAGTTGCTAAATTGTTAATTACACAGAGTTTAAATTTGGTTTTGTCAACTTCACATTGGTAGAAAATAAAGTGGATGCAATCTCCAAAGTGAGAAGGCTCGACAATCTAGGATTTATTTTTCTACCAGGTTGATCTGGGATTCTTGACAAACTGTCCTGCAATAGACGAGATGTGGATTTAGTGACAACTGTCCCTATAGCAGACGAGATGTGGATATGCAGTGTAGACAATTGTTGAACAAGTGATTGTCTCATGATCATGAGGAGGGATTATTGTGGGAGAAAGATTGGATAAAGGCTCCCCCATGCTAGACATCTAATGTCACCTTTCAACACTATTCGAGATATGTAACAGTTGATTCATACAAAGGAAAATCACTCTTCTACCACTTTGTGGAGGCCACTCATGACCATTCCACCAGGCCTTTGCTTCTCTGGCTTAATGGAGGTATGTAACTGCAGTGCCCAAAGTGCCTACATTAATCAGTACAATTTATAAAGATAATTCACACTCATGTTGAAAATCAGGCCTGGGATGTTCATCGCTGGGATATGGAGCGATGCTGGAAATAGGACAGTTTTGTGTTAACCCAGATTGCAAAACTCTTTCTGTCAATCCTTATGCTTGGAATCAAGGCCTGTTAATTAATTTTACTTTAGCAATTTCTTCTTCTCTCTTCTTCTCCTTCAAAATGATTACATCCTATTCATCACAAGTCATAGGTTTGTCCTTAGGAATCATATCTGAAGCTACAACAATTTCATATTCGTATGTATTGCTTGGCTTTGTAGACACTTTACCCTTGCCAGACCCAATTATTTGATTATTTTCTTTACAATCTCCATTTGAGTTAGGAAAGCCATGTTCTGCCAAATTTTTTGGTTTCTTTGAAATCGCGGTTTCTTTCTTTTGATTCTCCCTACCAAAATTTGATGCCAGACCCTCCCCTCCATCGGGAAATGCAAACTTTTCGTTAGGGTTTGGTGTCCTGACATCTTTGCTTCGCTGTCAATTGTAAAGAAAGGGAGAACTTTCCTTTATATAATCTTCCCTAAATGAGTTGTTCTAGAGAGACATACACTTCTCAACCTCTAGATGCATCATTCAGCTTGCATTAAGTGAAAATAGTTGGCAGTATTCAATCTCAATTATGAATCTATGAAATTAAATTTCTACCTCATTCTAAGAAAATTCCTCTAGTCCTGCACTGTCCTTAGAAGCCAAATCTTTGCCAATGGTCAGCACAACACAATATTGAAAATATGATGCATCCTGAAAGTCCAGAAAAGATAAAAAGCTATTAAGAAAGAGTTTATGTTGGTTTAATAAGACATTTATTACTTAAATTTGTAACACCTATAACAAAAATTGCAATGACCAATAGATTAATTGAATTTTTAGATGTTGAAGCTGCAAACAAATATAACTACTATACTTACAGAAAGAAGACAAATAAGAAGAGATTTAAATAAAAAATACATCTGAGCCCCTAACATTCTATAAATCCAACTTTGAAGAAACCAATGTTTCTTTGAGTTTCTAGGATCGAGGGGTGGCAGCACAAGGACAGTTTCAAGCAAGGTTAAAAGCTTTCCTAGATTTTGGTTGTGGTGAGGGCACGACTATTAAAATAACTTAAACAAACCATAAAAGGCTAAAATTTTCAAAAGAAATACAATGAGATAATTTACAATTATAATCCTCTCCCTTGTAGATGTTTTTTTTGGGCTTTTAGAAAAAAAAAAAATTAAAAGTTATCTTTTTCTATATTTATGCACCAAATGGGGCAGGCTATCCCAATTCTAAAAAGGGGGCGTCCCGTTCTCGGAAAATTGCATAGACCCTAGGGACACGGCCCCGTGCAACACTGGATAAAAAATGTGCTTGAGACCACTAAGGAATGCCATACTTAAATCTAACACCCTTGAAAGCACCAATCTAAAATTATGACATTAAAAAAGATAAGATCAAACTGCTCAATTAATGTGAGAATACTTGGCTAGATTTTTTACACCTAACATACCACAGCATCACGTTCTTTATTCAGTTGAAAAAATGTTACAAAAGCCTTCTCTCTTTTCAATTGTCACAATTGTAATGGGTTTTACATCATTCATCTCCAAATCTTTCTCAAGGGGTTTAATCCTATTCGAGACACCTTGTTGCTCCTTCGTGGATGCATCTAGATCCTCTCCCTAAAGCTACAAATAAAAAAAAGTTAATCTAGTGTTTTATTGTTCTGATTTATAATATAGGAAATCAAAAACCACTGTTTATAAACCCATAACAAAAACAGCCTAAAACAAAACAACATGCAATCCTTGTCTAAATCAAACATTTCAAGTGCGAAAGGATAGACAGGACACATACTTTAAAATGGTCCTGAAGTCTTGAAGTTTAGTGTGCATCGCTTCATGTGCTATATACTATATAACCTTCTCTCTTGTATTTTCAAGTTGTTTTATTTCTCTAATCATCTACTTATCCTTGGCAATGTATTGTTATCATGCTCTATTTCAAACTGTAAATTTTGAATCGTTTCTTCCATATAGAAGATCCTATTGGATTAAAAAAAAAATTACAATTAAATTTACACAATGTTTTTAAGTAACAGAGTCTAATTTAGTGTTGATAGGTTTCTGAAATCTATTTGTTTCTTAGGGAAATAAATGTTTTGCTACAAATTTCCTTTTGCATAATTTGCCTAAAGTTAAGGCGCAGTGACAAATTTGCCTCTTTCTTTTTGCATACGAAGAGTGTTTTAGCTCAAATTTCTTGTTTCACTTTCACCATAACTGATATTTGTTTTAGTCCAAAGACTCCAAACTATCTCAGTTCTTCAGCTAAATTAATGCTTTGTGGCAGATTTGCCTCTTCTGTAGGAAGAAATTTGTTGAAATTTTTTGTTTCATTCTGAATTTTACAGAACAATAACATAAATATTGTTTTTGTAATAATTGATAGAATTTTTTAAGCATAAATATTCTATGTTTTCTATTGCAAAATAAATTCGCCTCTATATTTGCATAAGGATTGACTTTACTGCAACTTTTTCGTACCACCGTGGAAGTTTTGCAGAACAGTAAGTTGATGTAGCTTTTTGTACTTACTTTTAATTCAACATTTCGTTGTTTTTTTGGTAAAATAGACCTTCAGTCTCAGATTTGCCTCTTTCTAATTCATGATTTTAAAGCTGGCTGTATTTTTTTCATCTAGATTTTAAGCAAATCGTTTCTTTGTGCCATGACAGGATTCCAAGAGAAGAAAATGATAGAAGTGATTTTGATCTTAGCGATAATGATAAATTATCCAGCTCATTAATGATCAATACAAGTGACAGATCACACCATGTCAAACTCCTTATTTGCATTTTGCACTTTGATAGATGTCGAAACCCTATTCCAAAGTTCTCCAAAACTGCCCTGCCAGCATTTGGCAGGAAAATCGCTGCAGCGCAGCCTTGTTTCATCAAGAGCGGGATCAAATAATTCTTAATATAACCAGAGGGAGCCCGCCATGATTAAAACGAAAACATGAAAAGAAAATTATGAGAGGAACAGAACTGCTTTTGCAGTCTTAGGCAGGCTGCAGTGCAGCTCTTTATAAAAGTAAGGCAGAAAGATAAAGAGGAAAAGGGCTCAACCTACGTTTCTACACTCTCTGACATATACTTTCGTAGATTGATGCTGTAGCCAGTCAGAGTGAGGAACAGAAGCTATCACATTTGGATTTTCCCGCATGGCGGCCAGCCAGCGGTGCATACGACCGCACTGCTGCGCATGGGGGAATTTGAAGTCTCCGAGAGTCTCAAAAGAGGCCATCCATGAAACCAGGGGCACCAGGGCAACATCCGCCAAGCTCATCATGCCGCCCAAGAAAAAGGGGCCTTCACCGATCATACCCTTTTCCAGAGTCACAAACTGCAAAACAATATCTTTCCGCGCGGTTTCATGCTCTTCCCCGGATTTCTTCATCAACTTCAGCCCAGTTTCTAAGAACTGGAAAACAAGAATGTAATCCAAGTGATTGGGGATGTCAGAGGCTATTGAAGCAAAACAGAGTGTAAGGAGAAGAAAGGAAGAGGGGAAAAATGACCTTGTTATTAGTGTAGTCGGCCCAGAATCGAACGAGAGCCCGTTCGTAGGGCGATTGCGGGAGCAGAGGCGGATTGGGCCAGGCTTCCTCAATGTATTCCATTATCACCACCGACTGAGAAATGGGCTTTCCGTTGTGGAGAAGAACGGGGACCTGCTTATATACGGGATTCGCTTGGAGAAGGAGCTCACTTTTATCGCGCAAATTCTCCTCCACAACCTCGAATTTGACCCCTTTCTCATGGAGAGCAAGGGCGCAGCTCATTGCAAACGGACTCGGTCTTATGAGCAATAGCTTCACTTGCTCTTCCGATGCCATGTTTCAGATTCACACAAATCTTATGTGTTTACCTTACTCCCAGTTATGCTATTATAGTGTCAGTCCTCAACGCATACAGCACTTATTGGTTTTTTTATAAGTCGTCCTTATCCATTGAATCGACCAGCAAGCAAATAGCCTGGTGTTGGTAGTGACAAAAACGGTACATTCATACATCATTTGACAATGGAGAGAATCTTTTAAGAGTCGTACCATTTGTAAATAAATATATAAAGATAGAAATAGTGCTTTGGGTAAAATTGTGTATTGCTTTTTTGTCTCAACGTTTCAGATCACACTCCATGATCCATCATTAGGGAGAAAATAAAGTAGAGTAAGTGAATTGAAATTGTAGGAGTTTCTTAAAAAGATACATAAGGGTTGGGTGTGGATTACAATACTAGTCTAGGGTACGGAGACCAGACTTAGGGTGGCTAAAAAATAGTTAGGAGAGAAAAAAAGGAACAATAATAAAATGAAAAAGAAAAAGAAAAAAGTGAGAATAAAAGAGTCAAAAGACAAGTGAGCAAACCCCTAAAAGACCAATAAAATTATTTACAAATTAGAACCTTACAAGAGGAAACTATATATATTTATGTACAAAATATGTATATACGATAGGGGTCAATATAATATATGTATAAAATATTACCATAATAGATGGAACCTAAAGAAAGAAAGCAAAGAGTAAAGATATAAATATATATGAGTATGTACATTAATACAAAGAGATACGCAAATAAAAAGAAAAAGAAAATTATGTATGCGTATATATATCAAAGAATAAACTATAAAACTAAAGAAAGAATAAATAAACAAAAATTATAGACAAATAAAAAGCAATGAGCTTGGATATAGATATATATCAAAAGAAAGAAAAAATAAAAACAAGGAGCAAAGATAGGAAAATAGACGTACATAAGAAGAAAGAATAACTAAGAGGCAAACCGAATGCAAGAAAATCTAAGAAGCAATAAGTATAGGTCAATATGTATGTGTAAATATATATGGACGGAAAATATCTAAAAACCAAAGAATATGATTAAGGGCATAAATGTTAAAGAGAAAATTAATATAAGTTTGGGATACTAGATGGATAGCCACAAGAGAGTAAGCGGTAAAAAATAGAAAGATATAAAATATATGTACTTATAAAGAGAGAGTATATAGGAGGCAATAGGTATAGATATCAATATACAACAAAAAGATAGAAAGTCTAGAAGGTAATAAGTATAGATATAAATAGATATATGGAGGCGGAAAATATGTAAAAATAAAGAATCTAAATGCAAGCATAAAGGTAATAGAAAAAGATTAAAAGCATGAGACACGAGATGGATAAACACAAGAGAACCAAAGGCAAAAAATCACGTTTCTATATATCTTTGGCATAAAGATATGCAAATATATATATATATATATATATATATATATATATATATATATATATATATATCTTAGGCACAAAGATTATATATATCTTAGGCATAAAAATCTTTGTGCATTAATGCATTTAAATCTATCTAAATGCGTTAATGCGAAAGATGATCCCAAAGGACAAACCATGGGGGACAACCACACATAAGAAAGAGACCAAGGGTTAAAGGAATAGAGACCAAGGAAAAAGGATGATTGAACAACCAAGATGGGGCCCCGGAAGAAAGAGAAGCAACAAGAGGACCAAAAAAGGCACAGGGGGAGGCAAGGGAGCAGGGGGGAGAAAAGGGGGGCAGGAGGGAGGTCACGTGGAGAGGTAAAAGGTGAGGTGCGAGATAGGATGAAGGGAAAAGAGAGGAAAGGATGGAAAAGAGGGGGAGAGAGGATTGGCAGAAATACAACTGAAGGGTAGGCACGAGAGGGGTAGGAGATCAAGGAGGAAGATGGTGATTATGAAGAGAGTTTAGAAGAGGATTCCAGCTTTGACTAAGGGTCCAACCATCATCTCTATTCAAGTTGGAGGGGTGGTTATGAATGAAAATAGCTTCTTTAAGTTTTCTCTTAAAGAAATTATCTTCCTTGGCTAGGACAAGGGTGTCCTCTAGGCGAATGTGGTGTTTAGTGCTAGAGGAGTGGTCCACTAGGGCCGATTTGGTAACTCTTTCATGACGAATATCTGTGCAATGTTCTTTGATTCTCATGTAGATAGATCTCCCCATCTCACCAATGTAGGGGGTGCCGCAAGAGCAATCTATTTTGTAGACCCTAGAGTTTGAAAGGGTGTCAGTGCGGTCTTTGGTGGATGGGATAAGGTTTCGGATGGTGGAAAGAGGTTTGAAGGCACACTTGAGGCCTTTCTTGTGGAGGATTATGGCAATTTTATTGGAGATGCCTTCAATGAAAGGCAGGGTGGAACTAAATGCAATCTCAGAGTCTTTCTTGTTAGGATTGGCATTAAGGTGGCTTTGGGCTTTTAAAAGCTCTTTTGATGTACTTGTTGCGGTATCTGTTAAGTTTGAAAACTTTGGTGAGGTGGGGCAACTCTTGACTAATGTGTTCATTATTGCAAATGTGGAAGGTTCTGGTTGCAAGAGTTTTGAGGACGCTAGCCTTATGGATGGGGTGGTGGTGTGAGGAAGCGTGAAGATAGAGGTCAGTGTGGGTGGATTTCCTAAAGACACGACGACCAAGGGTACCATCATCTTTTCTAATGAGGAGAATGTCTAGGAAAGGTAGTTGGTTGTCCGTTTCAAGCTCTTTGGTAAACTTGATACAGGGGGCAATGTTGTTAAGGTGATTGTGGAAGATTTCCAGTTGTTCTAATCCATGAGGCCAACAAATGTTGGTGTCATCCACATAGTGTTTCCACCATGTTGGTTTCAGAGGGAAGGAGTTCAGGGCAAGATCTTTGAAATGCTCCATGTATAAGTTGGCAATGACCGGGGATAAGGGTGATCCCATGGCGACCCCATCGGATTGCTCATAGACCACACCTTGGAAGGTGAAGAACGTGGATTTTAAGCATAATTCAATGATGGATGTAATTTCATCATTGGTTTTCTGCCTGACTAGAAAAATAGAGTCTTGAAGAGGGACCTTGGTGAAGAGGGAAACTACATCGAAGCTAACAAGGATGTCATTGGCATTAATCTTTTTGTCTTTGATGAAGTCAACAAAGTGGGTAGAGTCTTTGATGTAGGAAGAAGACTGACCTATAAGAGGAGAAATAAGCTTGGCCAAGTGGGCAGCAAGTTTGTAAGTGGGGGAAAAAGAGGTGTCTACAATTGGTCACAAAGGAATGTTAGACTTGTGAATTTTTAGTACACCGTAGATGTGCGGTGTGACTTCTTTGTGAGGAAGGAGAGGTTTTTTGGTACCGTCATCCAAGGAGGAGTGAGAGATAGCATTCCTCACTTGTTTAAAAATTTTAGAAATGGGATTGCGTGCGAGGACTTTGTAGCTCCCTCAAGTGTGCCTTCAAACCTCTTTCCACTTGTAAATTAGAGAAATGCAATAAGGTAAAAGCAAAACCAAATGTAAACAAAACACAAGATTATACCTCATGCAAAACCTAATCCCATCAAGGGAAAGAGGAGCCCTTGCACCCAAGAGAGGCTCCCAAGACCAAGATTGTCCCTAGACTATTGATTCAAATGTGAAATGCCTTCTCAAATGTGCAACTCACTATAAGCTCAAGTGTGATTTTGGCATGGTAACTTTGCATGAAAATGGATGATGAAAATGACTTGTGAGAGGTTGTATTTATAGACTTTTGAAGAGGATTTTGATCCAAGGGTGAAGATTGATTGGAGAGATCAATGGTGGAGGATAAAAGTGAGGTGGAGGGCCTAGATTTGATCTTGGAAGATGAAGGGCTAGGAATAAAAGTAAATCTTTTATTCATTTTTGGGAAAGGGGTGAATAAATGAGGTTTGGTGAGATGGATTATTTGTGAATTAAAAATTCACAAAGGGAGGGGTAAAATGACATTTTAGGGAAGAGAGTTATGACATGTGTAAGAGGAGTAAATGTGATGTGTGATTTATTTGAATTTTAAATTTGAGGAATGTGGAGAGAAGTGCTAATGGGGATTTGACTTTCTTAATTAGGGTGATTAACCTAATTAATATGGCTGGAATAAATTAGTAGAGGGATTAGAGGGGGGATAAGATTAATTAATTAGTGATTTAATTAATTAATCCTAAGGCTAGGATGGGATAGGCTAGAGTAGGCAATTAAATAATAGCTATTTAATTGTCTAGGGTAGGGATAGACTAATTAGTAGGCTGGATTAATTAGTTAACATGATTTTAACTAATTAATTGGATTTAGGGAAAATGGGGATTTGATTTAATAAATTTTGCATATTTTTTAAATCATTTGGCTAAGGTTTGGACTATTGAATTAATAAAATTAATTCAATTTTGGGATAAAATGGTGTGGATTTGGAAAATGAACGGGGTGATTAATTAAATGAAAATTTAATTAATTAGTTGGAAAGGGAATTGGTAAGTGTCGGGAATCAGTTTGGTGGTCGAGACATTTTTAGGTGTCTACATTTGCCCCTCTTTGACGTGGCGTCAGGACCTAGGAGGGAAGTGGCATCAGGTCGAAGAAGAAAAATATGCCCCAGTTGCCGGGAAGGAGTGAGATGGATAAGGGATGCCCCCTCGAGAGGTTGGCGGGAAAAATGTCGATTTTACAGGTAAAGTCTCAAAAGGACGTGACGAAAGCGAAGGTGATGGAAAAAAAAGATGGTGGGAAGAAAAACGGAGGAAAAAGGCTGGGATCTGCACCCTGGAGGGAGAAGAAAGGGATGGAGGGAGGACATGGCCCACTATATTAGGAAAAGTGGGCCCAAAGAGTGCCATATTTGCACACTTTGACCTTCTAGAAGAAAAAGACAAAGGAGAGATGGGCGAGCACAACCCACAGTTCCCGCGACTTCATCACATCTCAGAGCGATTCCGAGAGGTCGGGCGGTCTCCCGAGGCTGGACCCCAGGTAGGGCCTAACCCGGACTTTGTGATTTTTTATTTTACGTACTTATTTTTGGGTTTCGGGAAATGGGATAAGAGCGCGTGGCGCCATAGACAAGGCGGATTAGCGCAATCTTGCGGATTAGCGCTATTCGCCAGGGTAGGTTAAGGCGATTTTGTCGCCATTTTAGACGAATGTTGGCGCTATCCTCTGGATTGGCGCCAAAACTAAGGGTAAGCAAATATGGCATTTTGACGCCATATTATGGGTAGAATGGCGCTATCGTCTGGAATAGCGCCATGATGTGAAATAGCGCTAAGATTAGTTTTAGTGCTAAAATTTTGATGGACGTGAAAATGGGGAACTGCGCCATCGTCTGGATTGGCGCGATATAGGGCATGCAGTGGCGCCAATGTCTGGATTGGCGCGATACGGTGAGGGCAGTGGCGCCAATGTCTAGATTGGCGCAATAGGCAGGGGAAAGTAGCGCTATTTTCTGAATAGCACTTAGGGATTTGTCTGTATGGGGCCGCATGGTCTGGGCCTTTGAGACATCTAGAAGAAAAAGATGTAGGGGGACAGTAATTTTGTATCTAATGAAGAAGTGGTGGATGCAGGATACGCAGCGGTTTATACTGCAGTCGCGAGAGCGACGAGTATGATCCGTGATGCCATTATTTGACGAGGCATGGCGACCTCGGCTTGCGACACTGGGGCTTTGGACGGTGGCATCGATGCCTGTGCTGCGAGCTCATAGAGCTCTGATGACGGCTGCAGTGGAGCGATACCGCAGCGAGACCTCCAGCTTTTTGCTGCCGACAGGAGAGATGACCATCACACTTGAGGATGTTTATCGCATCCTCAAGCTATCGATTCATGGTCGACGTGTGAGGTATGACACGAGGAGGGGGCGGACTGCGTTGATCAGAGTGTTCGGAGCAGAGCACGTGGTGCTTTCCGCAGACGGGAGGGAGATGGATTACGACAGGACGCTGGCGGCGGGTGCAGATCCCTTTGCCTTATATTTGTGTGCGCTGATTGGAGGTGTAGTGCTGCCGGATAGGCGAGGCAGGGGTTTTCCTGTGGGCTGGGGTGGGATGATAGAGGGGATGGTGAGACATGAGACTGTCTACGCATGGGGGCCGGTGATGCTAGCACAACTGCTACATGAGATGCACACGGTTGCCTATCTTCATGACAGGGCTTTATCGGCTAGGGTTACACTGCTGCATGTATGGCTTTGGGAGCATATCCCCTTGACTCGGCCGATATGCAGTTATTATCGACGGCTGTTTGAGGCATTTGTGTTCTTGTATCGGGATGCCGTGTATACTTATACTGGACAGGTCCGCCACTGGCGGAGGATATTGGATGATGTGATTAGCGTGGTTTATCGTCCGTATATTGATTGTGAGGATTGGCCTGATGATGTTATCCAGCTCCCGTACACCTTTCAGCAGAGATTTCTTATGGGTCGTGCGGATCGGACCATAGAGATGTACCTACCTTCACGGGTGATGCGGCAGTTTGGACGGGTACAGGATGTGCCCCAGCAGATGGCCATATATGCACGGACACCGCGGGATACAGCTTATTGGCCCACAGCATTACAGCCACAGGTTGCGCTGAATGACTGGGCAGCACTACGACCAGTTCAGTGGGATTGGGGGAGCACCGTGGTAGATGCAGGTACTACACCTGCCTATGATGCATGGTGGCAGACACATCGGCCCACCCGATTTACTGATCCGGCAGTGGAGCTATCAGAGGATGAGGGGGATGGAGACGATCCAGATGTGGATGGGGGTGTTGGTTCAGTGGGAGGGGCAGTGCGGATTGAGACACGGCCTCGACGGGTTGTGACGGCGCAATCGGGTGCTTGTGCCCGAATGGTTATTGTGTTGACAGAGTGGGATGAGGGTTCAATGCGGCCGACAATGGAATCATAGTGTGTGGGTGGTGGAGTGACGTTGTACGCTTGATTGGATGATGAAGCTTTGTTATGGTTGGGTAAGGGGTCCTTGTAAGCTCCAAGATTGGCATTTGGTGATGGCTGTGTACTGTGCTCAAGGTTGACAAGATTTTGATCTATTAGGTCTTGGATACAATGTTTTAATTGCATGCAGTCTGTTGTTTTATGACCTGCCACGCGGTGGTATTCGCAATAATCATTTTCATTGTACCATGCTGCCTTGAGGTCATTGTCTTGGCGTGGTCTGACAGGTGGAAGTGTGATTTCTCCTTGCTTGAGACATCGATCGAGAATGTCCTCAATAGGTTCTGCTAATGGCGTGAAATTTTGGCGAGGTTTACGAAGTTTGTTTGGTCCTCGTTGGTTATTGGTGTTTGCTGCATATGTGTGTGCCGGTGTGTGATTTTGGATGTGTTGGACGGCCTTTATATCAGTGACGCCGTCGTTCAAATTATTCTTGTTCTTCCCCCAATAACGTGATTTATCATTAGATTGCGTGTTGGTATTGTTGTTGTTGTTGGGGGTGTTATGATTGGATTTGTGGTTATTATTGTTGTTGTTATTGTTGGACTTGGGATCGTAAAGTTTGATAGAACCTTTGGCAATGAGGGCTCGTTCCACAGTGGTGCCTTTGTCGATAACCTCTTCAAAGGTAGATGCGCACAGAATCTGTAAGTGAAAGCCTAATTCCTGATTAAGATTGGCCACGAACATGGTGACAAGTTGTTTTTCAGGAATAGGCCATGGGAGCTTGCTTGCTAGACCCCTCCACCTTTGTAGGAAAGAAGTGAAAGCTTCGCCGTTCTTTTGTTTGGTGTTACAAAGGTCGGTCATTGACACCTCATGTTCAAAGTTGTAGGAAAAGTGATTGACAAACTTTTCTGCAAGCTCGGGAAATGTTCGAATTCCTGGTGGCAGATGGGCAAACCATTTAGCGGCTTGGCCGCCAAGACTTCTTGGGAAGAGTCTCATAAGATACGTGTCATTGTGAGAGACTTCGAGGCAAGCAATATAGAATTCCCTTAGGTGGTCCCTGGGGTCTCCCTTTCCCTTGTATTTGTCAAATTTTGGCGTTTCAAAGTTTTTAGGGAAAGGGGGCATGTACAAGGTGCGATCAAACGGATAGGGACAAATATCCTCAAAAGAATAGTATTTGCGTTTGCCCCCAGTTTGTAAGTCATCCACCTTTTGGATTAGGCTTTGCAGCGTGGTGTTGAAATCCTGTGGTTGTTGTGGTTGAAACACGTAGGGTTGTTGATTGGTGAGATATTGGAGGTGGGGTGGGAGTTGGTGTTGGGGATTGGTTTGGATGAGATGTTGATGTTGCGGGTTGGAGTTTGGATTGAGATTTTGGTGTTGGGGATTGGTTTGGATGAGATGTTGGTATTGCGGGTTGGGGTTTGGATTGAGATGTTGGTGTTGGGGATTGGTTTGGATGAGATGTTGGTATTGCGGGTTGGGGTTTGGATTGATTGGTGTCTGTTGTTGTTGGTATGCGTATAGCTGTGGGAGAACATGTGGTGGTATTTGGGGGTTGGGATTGTGTTGACTTGTGAGATTGACGTTGGGTATGTGGACATTGGATGGGTTGGTCGTGTTGTGGGATTGTTGTGCGAACAGTTGTCGTAGGTATGCAAGGGTGTGAGGGTTTGGTGGGGGCACACTTGTGGAGGTATTAGCTTGTGTGATGTTGCCTTGTATAGCCGTTGTGTTTGAAGCGGAGGGGTTGACGGTAGTCGTGGTAGTGGAGGTGATGACAGGTTGGGAGATGTTAGCAGTGGATGTGGAAGTAGTAGATGTGGTAGCGGTTGAGGTTGTGGATGTGGTAGATACGTTAGGTGTTGACGTTTGAGAGATGGTGGGTTGGGTATGTGACGTAGATGCTTGGGTATTTGATGGGGTTGGGACAACTGTAGAAGTGGATGGTTGTGATGATGTTGTGACGGGGGGAAGTTGAGCGCCAAGTTTGAGAAGATGGTCAAGATATCTCTTTGGATCCGATCTTAGGACTTTATCAAGTAGGTCCATATTATCGGCATCTTGCGTGAAAGTCAAGACATCTAGATCATCTTGGGGTATGATGGGGACATTTTGTGGTGGGAGTGGGGTTGGTGTTGGTGCTTGTGGTAGGAAGTGAAAAGGGTCATTGGCGCCAAATGGGGGATGAAGGAATATGTAGGTGGATTGTATGTCTGATAGATGGGTATGTTGGTAGTGTCGGTGTTAGACATGCCAAAGGGCCATCGTTCCGCCATTTCTTGATTTCTTTTGTGTTGTGATCTTGTGGTGGGCATACATGTATGGATTTGATTTCTAGATGTGGGATGAGGTGGAGACCTTAGAGAATCGAATTGATTGTGTTGGACCCAAAGATGGATGTGGTTGTGAGATGTAGTAGAGGGATATGATGAAGATCGATATGTTTTCCAAAGGTTTTTGCCCTAAGGGTGATATGAATGGGTGATATTGATTTTTGCACAAATTTTTGGACCAAAGATGTATGATAAGAAAGGGATTTGATGTTTTTTGATTTTTGATTGGTTTAGGATGATGAGGATGATATTGTTGATGTTTAAGCTTTTGGATAAGATCTAGATTTTGTTTTGACACACAAAGGATGACGATTTTCTTTGTTTGGGGTAGACTAATGACCTTACACAAAGAGAGGTGATTTGTTTTTCTTGAAGTGTAGACTAATGATTTTTCAAGGAAAACGTGATGTTAATGATAGGATCTAGATCTATCTTTGGCTCAAAAGGGTGACAAGATTTGATGAGTGATTTGATGAGGTTTTGATGTGAATTTTTTGAAATGATTTTATATTGGTCCAAGGAGATATGCAAAAAAAGGAAATGAATGGGATGGATAGATACGTATTTGGATTGATTATGATATATCAAAGTGGTCCAACAAGGGTGGTGAGTGATTCTCTAAGGTCAAAATAGAAGGTGTAATTTTGGAAGACTTTTGAAGAAAGTGGCTGGATTGCTGGCGTATTTCTGTGAAATGGATATGGATTACGGCAGAACAGAAGGTGTAGATCACAACAGAGTGGGTCTTTGCTACAGGCAAGTCAATCTTATAATAGCGCCAATCCACGGGTGAAAAGGCGCTACAATCAGACTGATATGGCGCTGAAACAATTTACACAGATTTCTGATGGCAAAATTTTGGATTCTTGGTGGGAAAATTCTTGGATTTGTCTGCTTTGAATATGACCGACTAGTTTGTTCTGTCCCAGGCACGTCAGTCTAAAAATAACGCCAATCCACGGGTGAAAAGGCGCTACAATCAGACTGATATGGCGCTGAAACCGGAAAAATAGATATCTGAAGGCAAATTTTTGGATCTGTGTGTTTGGGATACTAAAAACTGATTTTATTTTGTCTCAGGCACGTCAATCTCAAAATAGCGCCAATCCACGGGTGAAAAGGCGCTACAGTCAGACAGATATGGCGCTGAAACAGGGTTTTGACAGATGTCTGACGGCAAATTGTTGGATTTCTTGGACTGTGATCAACTGATTTGTTTTGTCTCTTGGCAATTTGTTTGTGAAAAAATCAAAGCACTTTAACACACATTTGAACGCATAACAAGCAATGATTTTTGTTTGTGAAATGATATGACTTTGTTTAGATCAAGCACATTTTTTACAACCTATGGTGAGATTGGGACAGTATTTGTTGAATCCCCTAGCTGCGCCTATTCAAAGCGGGTAGCTCCAGGATCTTGGTAGCACCGGCTCCTCCTTACATTTGCACACACTTCTCACGCATACCAAGATCCGGGTTTCTTATAAGGCTTGACCCTCTCCAAACCTTTAGATTATCCCTGCTACCTCGGCTAAGAACCGCATGAATCGGGGCCGCTTCAAGGGTTTTGCCCTCTGCGTCAACAAATAGAAGGATTTTGGCTTTCTAAACAATGGCTCTTAGTAAGGGCATCCGTTCAGGTGGTTATACGTGCGGCAGCGCTACTCTCCCTTATGGAGTCTCCCAGCCTCCAAGGGTTGCGCCTTGGAGGGTTTATGGGGAGGTTGGCTGTCGGTATAACAAAACAACACCTGTCGCTTGAGACTTTCATCCCAAACGCCTTATTTTATATAGCGGCTCGGAAGAGCTTGGCTTTAGCTCGTTGCCGCTTGGGTCGTTCCCACCTTTCGAAGCGGGGTGGCAGGCCCTCTAGGGATTACAAAAGCGATACAATCATGAAAACACTTTTGATCCCCAAGTTCATACAAAGATGCGAGGGGAGAGCATACGTGTTCCCTATGATTATACCACACTCAACATGGTTCAATTTTAGATCTTTGGACTAGATGGGGGGTGATTAATGCAAAGTGTTGTGAGAAGTTTTTGATTCCCAAGATCACCAAAAGGTGCGAGGGAAGAGCATACACCTCTCACTCTACTTGACACAATCACGAAAACACTTCACACAAATATTAAATGGTCTTGATTAGATGCGTGAAAATGCAATTTTGTTGTTCTTTTTATCCAATGAAGTATGCAATTTGTTTGTTCTTTTTATAGCCCAAATTGAAGTGTTTTGATTGTTTGTTAGTTTGCACACAAAAAGAAGTATATTTTAGAGCACCAAAGATAAATGTTATCACACACACTTCAATCAAAAGAGTTCTGGTTAATTTTAGAACACCAAATTGAAATGACAAAGTAAACAAGGGTTCTTTTTAGTTTCCAAATTGAAGTGTTTTGCTAACTAATTAACAAACCATCCTGCAAAAAGATTTCGTTAGTACCCGCAGTACATGCAATGAACAGAAAAGAAAAAAAATAGTGCTAAAACAGATATATACAGGCGCCACTGCGGGCAGAACAACCCGACTTACGTGAAAATAGCGCCAAACTGGAAGATGGCGCTAATTAAAAATTAGGATAGCGCTAATAAAACAAAAGGCGTAAATACAGAGGATAGCGTTAACAAACGCTAGTTTAGGCGCTAATTGATATCATGGCGATAATACTGCGAATTTATGGCGCCACTGCGCGGTGTTTTCTGAATCTTGAGGAGACCATCGATGGCGCTAATCTGAAGGATGGCGCCAAAACGCGGGTCCGTATCTATTTGGTTGATTCTCTCAAAATTTTGCCATAACCTTCCCCTGTAATTCCTGTTTTTCCTGCAAAACAGAGGACAGACAACACAGAAAACAATCCGGAAAAGCAGAAAACAGACGTGAGTATGGTTAGTATGCCAAATGAACACACGCAGAAATAGCGCTAAAACAGAGATAGCGCTGAAATACGGCAGTGATGGCGCCGCTGCGACGGATGAATAGTGCTGTACCTGCAAACAGTCGAATACTAACACAGCAACTCACCAACAAAGATTAGATTGGACCTTGTGGGTCCCACCGGGCGTGCCAATGTAGATTAGAGAAATGCAATAAGGTAAAAGCAAAACCAAATGTAAACAAAACACAAGATTATACCTCATGCAAAACCTAATCCCATCAAGGGAAAGAGGAGCCCTTGCACCCAAGAGAGGCTCCCAAGACCAAGATTGTCCCTAGACTATTGATTCAAATGTGAAATGCCTTCTCAAATGTGCAACTCACTATAAGCTCAAGTGTGATTTTGGCATGGTAACTTTGCATGAAAATGGATGATGAAAATGACTTGTGAGAGGTTGTATTTATAGACTTTTGAAGAGGATTTTGATCCAAGGGTGGAGATTGATTGGAGAGATCAATGGTGGAGGATAAAAGTGAGGTGGAGGGCCTAGATTTGATCTTGGAATATGGAGGGCTAGGAATAAAAGTAAATCTTTTATTCATTTTTGGGAAAGGGGTGAATAAATGAGGTTTGGTGAGATGGATTATTTGTGAATTAAAAATTCACAAAGGGAGGGGTAAAATGAATTAAAAATTCATTTTGGGGAAGAGAGTTATGACATGTGTAAGAGGAGTAAATGTGATGTGTGATTTATTTGAATTTTAAATTTGAGGAATGTGGAGAGAAGTGCTAATGGGGATTTGACTTTCTTAATTAGGGTGATTAACCTAATTAATATGGCTGGAATAAATTAGTAGAGGGATTAGAGGGGGGATAAGATTAATTAATTAGTGATTTAATTAATTAATCCTAAGGCTAGGATGGGATAGGCTAGAGTAGGCAATTAAATAATAGCTATTTAATTGTCTAGGGTAGGGATAGACTAATTAGTAGGCTGGATTAATTAGTTAACATGATTTTAACTAATTAATTGGATTTAGGGAAAATGGGGATTTGATTTAATAAATTTTGCATATTTTTTAAATCATTTGGCTAAGGTTTGGACTATTGAATTAATAAAATTAATTCAATTTTGGGATAAAATGGTGTGGATTTGGAAAATGAACGGGGTGATTAATTAAATGAAAATTTAATTAATTAGTTGGAAAGGGAATTGGTAAGTGTCGGGAATCAGTTTGGTGGTCGAGACATTTTTAGGTGTCTACACCACCATCCGAAACCTTATCCCGTCCACCAAAGATCGCACTGACGTCCTTTCAAAGTCTGGGGTCTACAAAATAGATTGCTCTTACGACACCCCCTACATTGGTGAGACGGGGAGATCTATCTACCGAGAATCAAAGAGCACTGCGCAAATATTCGTCATGAAAGAGTTACCAAATTGGCCCTAGCGGACCACTCCTATAGCACTAAACACCACATTCACCTAGAGGACACCCTTGTCCTAGCCAAGGAAGATAATTTCTTTAAGAGAAAACTTAAAGAAGCTATTTTCATTCATAACCACCCCTCCAACTTGAATAGAGATGATGGTTGGACCCTTAGTCAAAGCTGGAATCCTCTTCTAAACTCTCTTCATAATCACCATCTTCCTCCTTGATCTCCTACCCCTCTCGCGCCTACCCTTTAGTTGTATTTCTGCCAATCCTCTCTCCCCCCCTTTTCCATCCTTTCCTCTCTTTTCCCTTCATCCTATCCCGCACCTCACCTTTTACCTCTCCGCATTACCTCCCTCCTGCCCCCCTTTTCTCTCCCCCGCTCCCTTGCCTCCCCCTGTGCCTTTTCTGGTCCTCTTGTTGCTTCTCTTTCTTCAGGGGCCTCGTACTGGTCGTTTAGTCATCCTTTTTCCTTGGTCTCTATTCCTTTAACCCTTGGTTTCTTTCTTCTGTGTGGTTGTCCCCCGTGGTTTGTCCTACGGGATCATCTTTTGCATTAACGCATTTAGATAGATTTAAATACATTAATGCACACAGATTTTTATGCCTAAGATATATATATATATATATATATATTTGCATATCTTTATGCCAAAGATATATAGAAACGTGAATTTTGCCTTTGGTTCTCTTGTGTTTATCCTTCTTGTATCTCATGCTTTTAATCTTTTTCTATTGCCTTTATGCTTGCATTTAGATTCTTTAGTTTTTACATATTTTCCACCTCCATATATCTATTTATATCTATACTTATTACCTTCTAGACTTTCTATCTTTTGTTGTATATTGATATCTATACCTATTGCCTCCTATATACTCTCTTTATAAGTACATCTATTTTATGCCTTTCTATTTTTTACCACTTACTCCCTTGTGGCTATCCATCTAGTATCCCAAACTTATATTAATTTTCTCTTTAACATTTATGCCCTTAATCATATTCTTTGGTTTTTAGATATTTTCCGTCCATATATATTTACACATACATATTGACCTATACTTATTGCTTCTTAGATTTTCTTGCGTTTGGTTTGCCTCTTAGTTATTCTTTCTTCTTATGTACGTCTATTTTCCTGTCTTTGCTCCTTGTTTTTATTTTTTCTTTCTTTTGATATATATCTATATCCATGCTCATTGCTTTTTATTTTTCTATAATTTTTGTTTATGTATTCTTTCTTTAGTTTTATAGTTTATTCTTCTGATATACATACACATACATAATTTTCTTTTTCTTTTTATTTGCGTATCTCTTTGTATTAATGTACATACTCATATATATTTATATCTTTACTCTTTTCTTTCTTTCTTTACTGTCCCTCTTTCTTTAGGTTCCATCTATCATGGTAATATTGTATACATATATTATATAGACTCCTGTCATATATACATATTTTGTACATAAATATATATAGTTTCCTCTTGTAAGGTTCTAATTTGTAAATAATTTTATTGGTCTTTTAGGGGTTTGCTCACTTGTCTTTTGACTCTTTTATTCTCTCACTTTTTTATTTTTCTTTTTCATTTTATTATTGTTCCTTTTTTTCTCTCCTAGCTACTTTTTAGCCACCCTAAGTCTGGTCTCCTTACCCTAGACTAGTATTGTAATCCGCACCCAACCCTTATATATCTTTTTAAGAAACTCCTTCTGCAATTTCAATTCAGTTACTCTCCTTTCTTTTCTTCCTGATGATGGATCATGGAGTGCGATCTGAAACGTTGAGGCAAAAAAGCAACACACAATTTTACCAGAAGCACTATTTCTATCAATATGGATTGTGGAAATATCATGACTGCTAAAATATATAAAGAGTTCTTTACTAAATTATGTCTAGTGAGTTGATTTAGAGCTACGCTACATCATGTCATCAATTTTAGAAAATTGTGAAATAGGGAATTGTTTTTTTTTTTAAAATAGTTCCCTATGGTGATTGATAATGAGACATTTATTGTACTTTGGAGAGTTACAATCTTGGTGGATGGCATAATCAAGAAACATACCATCACCCTTACCAATTGTGCCTAACCAATTGAGCGGCTCTACTTAAACATCATCCACTTCAATGGTCAAACAATCAATAGCAATTTACACCTCATTTACAATAAAAAGTGGTAAATATTTGTCTTATTTTTATTGGCCAAAATTGACTTTTGACTATTGAAGTGGATGATGTTTAAAAACAGCCCCAATTGAGCTACCACTCTACTTAAATATCATCCACTTCAATGGTCAAACAATCAATAGCGATTTTACACCTCATTCACAACAAAAAGTGGTAAATGTCTGTCCTATTTTTATTGGCCCAAATTAACCTTTGACTGTTGAAGTGGATGATATTTAAGAATAGCCTTGAGCTACAACCCTTTGGTTGAATTATAACTTAAAATTACATGGTATTAGATATGTTAGAAGTAGAATGATGAAATATGAACTAGGTCATTTTTTAGAATTTAGAGAGGGTCAAATTAATAGTAGAAAATCAACCTAAATCGAATATATGATGCATAATTAAACCTAGTTTGTAGAATTGACCTAGCAGATTTCATGAGCTAATGTATCTATAAAATAGAGCTTTGCCTTGATATCTATCTAGACCTATAATGAGTGACTAATTATGTTGATAAACTCTTTTTTGGAGCTTGCTAGGTAGGGTTTCTCCTTAGTCAAACCTCTAGACATGTTGATTTAATAGATTTTGAACAAATATTGAAGACAATTCAAGTAGCCATGTATTATGCTTATTTGTTGTTGAGTATGCAAACATTAATGTAACATGAATGCTCACATGTTCTACTTGAATGATGCAACAAGTAGTTAGTGAGAGCTCTTAGATGTCTAGATGATTACTACATGATCATCATGAATTAGGGCTTATCCTTTCATACAACATCCTAGAATACAATTTGAAATATTTCACACTCAAGTTAGTAGGCAACAACTAGTTAGGACAAGATAGCATGGGCCATAGTTTAAAATTGAACAACTTAAAAAATATAGTTGGTTTAATTTCACTATTCAAAATCAAACCAAGTTCAATTTTGCATTGCAGAATTTACCTAAGGTGGAGAATGGGTAATCTATAACTTGAATCCATATTCTTGGGATGTGGGAGTCAAGATTGATGAAGGCTTGGGCAATTTTCCAAATTCTACACAAATATACATCACTTTAATATAAAGATTAGGTGTACCATTCACCTTGCAAATCCTAAGTCTTGATTAATTGTAATTATTCATGTAGATGATAAATAATGTATGATCTCCAAACATCATGGAGTGGGTATTTTTAAATAGGACATTCATGTGAGGGTGAGGACATTATTTATTAATTAGTTATCCTCTGAGATACTCAAAATATTGTGTAAGAAGGCACTAGATAGGGAGGCTACTTGGAAAGGTCAAAACTGAGAGTTATAAAGCATCTTCTCAAAATAGATGTTAAATGATAGACATTGATTGTCCTCATGGAGCACCTAAGATTGGGAAAGCAATTAAGATGATGGTTATAATAGAATCTATGATGCATCAATGTGTAAGAGGAGTTACATAATATTCTAGGATGCTTGACCTTGACTATTGGTGTAGGAGCACCTAACACAAGGTGGCCTCCGTGAGGCATTTAAGTTCATGTTCTGTTTTGAAAACATGTTTTCTGTTGTAATAAGGTCTATTTGACAAATGCATTTTCATTTCTGTTTGTAAGTCCCAAGTGTCTTAGGTCACTTTTGTCAAATTGTTAGTTTTTAGACGGTTGGTCTCCCAGCCGCTTGAAATCGGTTGGTTTTTTTCTCCCAGCTGCTTGGAGTCGTTTGGTTTTCCTCAAGGTGAGTTTATAAACCCAGAGGAATGAACCAAATGGGTACTGGTAATCAAATCGAAGAGAAAAGATTGAATGTAATTGTGCATCATGTTAAGGAGAAATCAAACTATTATGTTTCATCAATTTATTTTCTGCTCTTTGTAATTACAAATTGCATAGCTGTAGTTTTCCTTTCCTTTCTGTACTTCTATTGTTGCAAAATGTCGATGTGAAGCATTCCACTGGTGAGATTTTTGTCGAAATTAGTGGAATGGCTTCGTTGTACAATATTCATTTGTTTTCTTTTTTGTTTCATTGTTTGGCGGTGCAGCGGATCCAGACAGTGCGAGGTACACAGTAGGTTGACCTAGCATCTTCATGTGCTAGGGTTCAGGAGAATGTAGACTGTGTAACGGCGTATCAGTGAAGTAAACCCTAGTATGGCCGATAGTAATTGTGATGCCGACTAGAGAAGGTCAAGGGTGACATCGGAGTGATCAGCGTATCGGCAGCTCCGGAGTAAGTCCCACTGACGGAGCAAGTCTCGCCGAGGGTGTTGGTTCATCAGCACATCGGCCAAAGATTGCAAGGGTTCGCCAACGGAACAAGTCTCACCGAAGGGAAGTGCCATCGGTGCATCGGGAGACAAGTTGGGAGTTTCATCGACGGGAAGGGTCTTGCCGATAAGGTCATGTCCAACCAGTGTGGAAGTCGTCACGGTTGAGACGAGGTGGAACTTGACCATCATCGGGCATCGGTAGGAGGATGGAAGACTTGGCCGATAGAAGATGTCTCGCTGGAGCTAAAGTTGGTTGAGCTATCGGTGTGAGTTTGGTCATGAAGAGACTTAGGAGAGTCCTTCCAACGATGGTTGTCCGGCCGATGGTGATGGATCGGTGGCTCATTTGTTTAGTCTTACCAACTGTAGGGAAATAGTGACCTGTTCTACATTTCCCGTTGTGTACTCTCCATCAACTATGGGATGTTAGATTTTTCTAGGTAGACTCGAGTGCCTAGTTTTTGGCCTATGGTATTAACTACTTGATTTGGAAACCATTTATGGTTTCTAGTTTTCTAATTTTTATATAATCGAGGCATGGGATAGTGGATTCATGTGTTCTTTGGTAGGTACTATTATGTTGTTGAATTATTGTTAGTCAAGGGATATGTTACACCAGTTGTTGGTACAATTGTAGTCTGTAGTATAAAGAATAGTCTCATTATATTCTATATCTACGTCAACTCTCTGCAGGTGTGGCATCACTCCATGATATGGTCTATAGATTATTTTTAAAATAAAAATATATTGGTTAGCTAACGTCATCAAGCCATAGAGGGTATGTAGGAATGGGTAGGGTATGGTCAAGTTGGCAGTGCATAGAGGTGAATAGGCTATAGATTATGGTCACATGGTGATTATCTGCTAAGGTTTAATAGATAGGAAACTAGCCCCTAGTTGTAGGGATCCTAGCCCCCAATTATAACCAGCCCACAAGGGCCCAACAAATTACCGCCACTTTGTCATTTCCCTGCTCAAAGCACTACCATCGCCACTAAGTCCCTTCACTAAGACCCTACTTAGCCATCCCACCACCATCACCGAGTGTTGCCACTAGCCAGGGATTCTTGTGCACCACCACTGTTGGCCAAGCACTAATGGTGTCACCTAGTCTCAACCCTGTAACCATCAAACACGTTTTGAATGCACTTAAAGAGGCAATTATTTCTAGAGGGCTTAACTTTCACCTAATATGTTAGGTTTTCAACTTCTTATAGTCAACAAAAACTTTTTTTGAGCACTACATAGTGCACTAGTAGTTATTGTAGATTTTTATTTTTGTGATATAAAATACTAGTTGGAAGCTGGTTTTGTTCTGCTTGTTTCGATGGGTCATATCTTGTGCTCATGGTGTCTGATTTAGACTTCTTATAGGAAACAAAGAGCATTTTCTAAGTACTTCATAGTGGATCAAGTTTGGAAGTGTTGATATTTGATTTGTTCACTTACATTTATATAGAGTTGATTTTTGGGATCTTTGACTACATGGTACTTTGTGGATTTATGACAAATCAAATCTAGAGGTGATTTGGTGTTTGAGTCATGGATAATCTACATGTTTATCTCTAGTTTTTATTTGTTTGAAATGGTTATTGATGTAATATTGAACCTGTATGTTGCATTGTGAGATCTATGAGTTGTACAGTATTGTAGACTATCTATACTTATAGGTTGCATAGATAACTCAGATTTGGGTCATCTATACCCATAGACCTTTTAGTGTTGATGTAGATTCTATTTGGTTGGCCTTGTTTGGTCACTTGGTACATTAGTATGTTTGACATTTTGAGGCAGAGAGATGGTGTTACTTGAGACAGTTATTTTTTTGGGACCTGTACTTGTTGGTTATGGTACAAATATGTGAGATTGAGTGAAAGTTTGATGCAAGTACATTGGGTGATATTCATGGTGTCATAGAGGTTCTTTTATGCATGGAGATTTGGCACATGGTTTTTCTACATATACGTTATTGGTGGTGATGGATTGACTCTTGGGTTATAGGTGGTGTTTTATAATCTTGGTTTGGAGATCATGGTTCTACTTTATCCTCTGGATCTATTGGCATTGCAGTTGAGTGTTTTGATTATGTGAGGGCCATGGGAGATCTTTGGTTAGGAGATGGTTATCACAATGCCATGTGTATCTTGATATCACGATTCAGTGGAGCTATGGCGGTGATATGGATTCATGATGGATGATCTTCTATAGTGGTTGTTGGCATATGGAGGAGCTCTTGGATTCTTTTTCTAGTATATAGTGAGAGTTATTTAACATATTCAATTCTATTGACAAGGGATGCTTATCTTCATGTGTTTTGGAGATGTTGATATCTTATTACCATGGACGACTCTTGGAGTCTTTGGTTGAGGTGTCATTTATGATTTTTTAGTTTGACAAATGATCCTTAATTTCAAGGATGGATGTCATTGTGCCATGGTGGACTCTTGATTACTAGTTAGAGTTTTGGCATGATACAAATGCTTCTTGGGAGCAAATATGTTCATTAGAGACATATGATCTTCTTTTGAGGAGATGTAGATCACATCATTGTGGTCAATCTTGATTATGCATTTGGAGCTTTGGTGGTGATTTGTGGTAGTCTTCTAGTATTACGTGCAATGATCATTTTTCCTTGGAGCTTCTAGGTATTGCAGTAATGCAATTGGAGTTTAGTTGGCATGGGATGGTTAATTGAGTGCTCATGGCTATTGGATAGAATTGGGTGAGGTTGAGATCTTCTATTTCTTAGAGATCATGTGTTGAGATGGTTATTCCTTGATGATGTTTTAGCAAAAATATCAAGGAGCCTACACCTAGAGTTGGACATGAGTTCAACATGGATGTATTAAGGACATTATTCATGGAGAGAGTCATTGTGTCTTTGTGTATCCTAGGAGGAGAAATCTCATTCCCCACTCTTGGTGCTCTCAGTGGTGAATCATATGATAGGTATTACCCAGCTTGTTTTCAAATGCATTTTGTTTAGTGCTTTATCTTCTCATGGAATGAGTCTTGAGCTATGGATGTTAGTTATGGAGGGAATATTTGAGGATTACTTGGCATGGTTTATTTTTCTCTTATCTTCTTATGCATACGAGCCTGTTATGAAGATAATTTTGAGGAGTGTAGAGGATGGTTTTGGGTATATTCTCGAGTACAAAAAGTGGCCAAATGGCCAATTTTATCAATAACACGATCATGTTATTTTTAAATTCACATAACACGATCGCGGTATGGCTTGGTAAATACCAAGCCATAACATGATCGTGTTTTGTGTTTTAAAAAAAGTGATCGCATTTTATAACTACAAAACATGATCACATTTTGTAGTTAAAAATGCAATCACATTTTTTAATTAATTAAAAAAAGAAATATTTCTTAAAATTAATTTTTTCATTTTTTTATTTCTTAAAACAAAACGTGATTATGTTTTAGGGTATGTGTAGGATCATCGCGGGCCAAATAGTGGCAATGGGAAAAAAATCGCGTCTTGTCTTAGCCAAATTCGTGAATTGGCCAACTTTGACTTTCATAGGTATGTTTAAAATATCCGTTCCAAAAATGATATCTGTTTTAGGGGTCCCAAAATGGATATCTATTTTCTAGAAACAGATATCTGTTTTGTGGAACTATAAAAAATGTTTTTTTTTTCTTTTCATTTTTTTTTCTTAGAACTTACAATTCAACTTGCAAATTTCTATTGTTACATGGTTAACATCTTTTCAATTAATCAACAAAGTTGCATCTCTTTAAAATTTGAACCTCTCTCTCTCTCTAGTAATCCCTAGTGAGTCTTGTTTGCAATGTGTGAGATGCACTAAGAAAACCTTAGGCTTGATGTTGAATTGGTAGTGGTTGGTAGAGCTATGCATGAGATCTAAATTGAATTCATAGAACCAAGTAGTAATGTGTCAAACCATACAAGGGCATATTATATCAATGTGGAGGGAATATTCTTAGCAAGGACATAATCATCAATGGTGACAATTGCAGCTTGGACAAAGAAGTGTCTCATATGTGCAATGACATCACCTTGGATATTATATTATCAAATTTAAGAAAGACCATTTTATGAGGAGATGGTTGTAAGATGATGTCAATTGATAGTGGTGATATAATCCATCCTATTGATGAGGAAGGAGAGGAGGAGGGTTAAGGTCTTCTAATTGCACTTACAACACCTTGAGTTTTCTATAGATATAATTATAATTGGGAATATGTGTTAGATAAATGTCACATGGTGGAGAGATGGTGTCAGGATGAGTGATGATTGTTATGGCAATGTTATGGTCAAATGTGTTATGAAAAGGAGGTGGCATGGGTAGTGGGCTATCAATGTTGGGAAAGGGTTAGGGAGGATGTAATGGAGGAAGGTATGTGTGTCATGGTATGATGTCTCAAGGAATGGGAAGAAAGGATGGCGATTCATAAGATAACATGAAGATTGATGGTAGAGTGAATTGGCATTATGGTAATTGTAGCATGTCATGGGGTGAATCATGCATTAATACAGGTTGTGGAGTGAGAAAGAGGTGGTATAGGTATATGTTTGAATGGATTAATGAGGTGATTTAATTGGTGATGACCTAGGTGAAGTGATCTGGGTAAGGTGTCTTATGTGGAATTGCTAGAAAGTGTGATTGGTAATGGTGGGGATAGCTAAATGTCATCTTCTAAGGGTTCAAAGGTGAGGAAAGTGTAAGATGGGGATATGGGATAATCCATGGTTTAATGATTATTGAAGGGAGACACCTTAAAATGATTATCAATGATGGTGTTGATAGGGGGAATGGAGTCTATGAATGTAGGTGTGGGAATGTGAGCTATGACATTGGGATTGTATTGGATGAATAATGGAAAGTAGGGGCACCTATCTAGTGATGGAAGGAGCCACATGATCAAATGATATTTGGGGAAGGGATTTTCTTAGGAAAGTAAGGATTTGGGTGAGGGTCTAGGGTTTGGTGGAGAAGAATTTATGGAAAATTTGGAGGTCATTAAAATTGACATGAATAGAAGAAGTAAAATACATGGCTAAGGATAAATGGTAGGCTCAAAATAGGATAACTAAGACTATGATGATGAAGATGGAAAGAAAAGTCAACAACAATAGTATGATATAGGGATAGGATTAGAAAAAAAGAGTACTACAGCTAGAAAGAGGAAAGTGAGACATAATGTAAAGTTAACATGGCATGAACTCTCTTGGAAGGATAAGCATGGACTATAAGAAGATTGCACTAGTTGGATCTGTTAGGCTCACCAAATGAAAGAAACTTAAAGGTTAACCTTAATTAGGTAAGGTTATTTTTAAGTGTGGTTATTTGTGCAACAATGTGTAAATTAATGTTACTTAAGGATAAATCTAAATATATTAACATTTTAATAACCATGAGAGCTAGGACTAACAATTAGACTAAAAACTTGACAAACAATACAACTTGGACACATGTAGGACTTGGAAAATGGAAAAGAATAAGTATTAAATGTGGAAAACAATGAAAAAGTGGTATTAGTTGCACCTATGTAGAGAAGTGGTCTTTATGAAAGATGCTTAGAATTATGCTCTATATCTATTTGTGAAGTTGGGAGGTGATTGGACCTAAAGGATATGACCACCATATGCAAAATAGCCTACCTAATGGGAATGTGCATGGAAATGGGGAGAGAGAGAGAGAGAGAGAGAGTCCTAGTTTTCTTGTTTTCAATTCCTTCATCGATAAGGGAGAGGGAGAGATAGAGGGGAGAGATAGGGAGATATAGCAGTGATAGGGGGAGAGAGGCAAGGGAGAGATAGGGAGTGATAGCTAGGTAGAGAGAGATAGAGAGAAGATAGATAGGGAGAGATAGAGGAGACAAAGGGGAGAGATAGGGAGATAGAGAGTGAGCGAGATGTCTAGAGAGATAGGGAGATAGAGGAATGATAGGGGAGAGAGAGGCAAGAGATAGGGAGAGATAGGTAGAGAGAGGAGATAGATTGGGAGAGATAGAGGAGACAGAGGGAAAGATAGGGAGATAGAGAGTGAGTGAGATGTCCAGAGAGATAGGGAGAGAGATTGAGAGGTAGAGAGATGATAGAGAGAGGGAGATAAGGGAGAGATACCTGGAGATAGAGGTTTAGGGTTGCTTAGGTTTAAGATATAGGGGTTACGGTTTAGGGGCATTATGTAGCGTTTAGGAATTTAGAGAGAGAGAGAGAGGTTTAGGGTTGCTCAGGGTTAGGGGTCAGTGTTTAGGGGCATTATTTAGGGTTTATGTGTTTAGTGTTGCTCAAGTTTAGGGTTTAGGGTTTAGAGAGAGATAGAGAGAGGGGACTGATAGAGATTGGAAGAGATAGATGAGACATAGGGGAGAGATAGGGAGATAGAGAGTGAGAGACATGTATAGAGACATAGAGATAGAGATTAAGAGGTAGAGGGATGATAGAGATAGGGAGATAGGGAGAGATAGGGAGATAAAGGTTTAGGGTTGCTTGGGTTAATGGTTTAGGGGTTAGGGATTAGGGTTTAGGGGCATTATTTAAGGTTTATGGTTTTGGGGTTAGGGGTTAAGGTTTAGAGGTTTAGGGTTTAGGGTTTATAGAGAGATGGAGGACTAATAGGGAGATATAAAGGAGACCGAGGGGAGAGATAGGGAGATATAGAGTGAGGGGCATGGACAGAGACATGGGGATAGAGATTGAGAGGTAGAGGGACAAAGGTGATAGGGAGATATGGAGATAGGGAGATAGAGGTTTAGGCTTACTTGGGTTTAGGGTTTAGGGTTTAGGGGTTTAGGGTTGCTCAGGTTTAGGGGTTAGGGGTTAGGGTTTAAGGGCATTATTTAGGGTTTAGGGTTTGAGGTTTAGAGGTTTAGGGTTTAGTGTTTAGAGAGAGGATGATATGGAGATATAGAGAGTGAGGGACATGGCCAGAGACATAGGGAGAGAGATTGATAGGTAGAGGAATAATAGAGATAGGGAGATAGGGGAGAGATAGGGAGATAGAGGTTTAGAGTTGCTTAGATTTAGGGTTTAGGGGTTTAGGGGTTAGGGGTTAAGGTTTAGGGGCATTATTTAGGGTTTAGGGTTTAGGGTTTAGGGGTTGAGGTTTAGAGGTTTAGGGTTTAGTGTTTAGAGAGAAAGGACGATATGGAGATATAGAGAGTGAGGGACATGGCCATAGACATAGGGAGAGATGGGGATATAGAGAGTGAGGGCCATGGCCAGAGACATAGGGAGAGAGATTTATAGGTAGAGGAATAATAGAGATAGGTAGATAGAGGTTTAGGGTTGCTTGGGTTTAGTGTTTAGGGTTTGGGGTTTAGGATTTAGGGGTTTAGGGTTTCTTAGGTTTAGGATTTAGGGGTTAGGGCTTAGGGGCATTATTTAGGGTTCATGGTTTATGGGTTAGGGGTTAGGGTTTAGGGGCATTATTTAGGGTTTAGAGGTTTAGGGTTTAGGGGCATTATTTAGGGTTTATGGTTGCATGTCAAAAGCAATCTCTCTGTCTCTAAATCCCTAAACCCTAAATAATGCCCCTAATCCCTAACCCCTAACTCGTAACCCCTAAACCCTAAACCTCTATCTCCCTATCTCTCCCTTATCTCCCTCTCCCTATCATCCCTCTACCTCTCAATCTATCTCCCTATCTCTTTGGACATCTCACTCACTCTCTATCTCCCTATCTCTCCCTCTATCTCCTCTATCTCTCCCAATATATCTCCTCTCTCTCTACCTATCTATCTCTCCCTATCTCTTGCCTCTCTCTCCCCTATCATTCCTCTATCTCCCTATCTCTCTGGACATCTCTCTCATTCTCTATCTCCTTATCTCTCCCATTTGTCTCCTCTATCTCTATATAGTGTGTGTTTGAAATCTTGATGGACACATTGATTGAAAAACATCCATAACTTTTAAACCGTTTCACCTTTTTCAGATCTAAAAGATGTGTCACACTCTATGCTTCGTTGGCTATAGGTTTAAAAAAAAATTGAATTCCAATTTTTTTTATCGAGTTAGGTTGGCTAGAAAATTACTTTTTAGTTTTTAAAAAAAGTCACAGTAAACAAAATCATAACTAATTATTTTATTGGAAAAAAATTTCAAAAAAATTATGTGTCACATCCGGGCATGAGTCCTCTACTTATTTTAAAAGTTTCAAAAAAATATTTTTTTTTGCTCATAGTTAGGTTGGCTGGAATGACACCCACTTTTTTTTTCTAAAAAATTTAATAGTTGTTCATTGAAATATTCATTTTTCACTAAGTAAATTTAGTTTAAAAAAAAAAATAGTAGCCCATAAACTAGATTCAATTCTCTACAAATTTTATTCTTACATCTTTTTCAAATTGTGCAGATAATTCATTCAAATTTTCACATGAACTTGATTAAGTCTGATTTTTTGTATTTTCATTGCCACTTAGAGGTATAGTTTGGCCCATCATGATCCTGCACATACCCTTTATATTTTTAAAAAAAATTAAGACCACCGTTTTAGGCTTGGACAACCAAGCCTAAGGTTTGGGCCTCTATGATACCTCCAAAGACATGTTTTTATAGTCAAGAATATTTTTGAACTTCAACGTCGTCAGATTTATTCGTTTTATTAAAAAAATTGATGAAAACTCCACTAAAATGATGAGCTAATTCTTAGCTTTCTAACCATATAATTTTTTTAATATTTTAAATAAGTTAAAGTATTTATTTTTTATTTTCTTTGAACAGTGTTCATATTTCTCAATCACATATGTATTGATTTTTCTTTATAACTTTTGATCTGCATACTAATTTTTTTTAAAAATTACATAAGATTGTTATACACTTCATTCTTTACACATTCAAAAACAAATTACATTTTTGATTATTTTTGTGCAAGTTATGTGACGTGCATGCTCAGTGATGCAATTTTTAGGAGATATCCACTTTGAGAAATCACAAAAAAATATTCAATAAAAAATAGGAAAAATGCACAACTTGTAGTACTCACTCTTAACTATATTTCTACCAACTAGTTTTTAAAAATACTAAAAGCAAAAAAAATATGGGGGCGCACACCAGACACTATGCTAAATTTTCATGAGAAAAACAAGAACACTTTTGTGTGCACACAACATTTCACCCTCTTAATCTTAACTATTTTTTAAAAACCTTAGTAAAATTTAGAGTACTACAATTCTTGTTCTTGTCATATCTTCAAAGTTTGAGTGCATGCATCTCAAATTACTCATCCAATTTCAAGTTTAGCTAATTTAAAAAAAAAGTGGCCACTTTTGACCCCCTTTTTGTCCCCCATTTCCATGTACTTACCCTCCCTAGTTTTGGAAATGGATATTTTGTTTGATCTTCCTCTAGTTTGAGAGGCTAACAGGTTTATTTATTGATATGATGTTATGTTTGACCTTGGGGTTGAACGATTGGATGTTGATGAGTCTTTTCTATTTGGGGTTTTGGAAAGGGGATCTTATTTATCACAACTTTAGCACATTGGTGTTGGTAGAAAGGCATGCTACATGGTTTTGATTTGTAGGTTTTCTCTCTTGATGGTCGTGTGTTTCTTCTTGGGGGTTCGTGTTCACATGACATTGGATTTGAGGTTTGCATGGAGCTATTGTGGTCATTTATTATTATTGTACTTCATTATTTTTTAGTAACAGTATGTAGGCTCTTTAATCTCTTTCTTCTATGATGTGGAAAACTTGGGAGCGCTATGGAGACTAGTGGTGAGAGAGTAGGCAATGGTTTAGTTTGCAGGGTTGTAGATCATTGTTTATGTTCTTTAGTACTAGATGATATTGATGACATTAGCCACATGATTCTATGTGAGACTGCTATTGGTGGTCTTTTGGATGCTTTGATCATTTTTTAGATTTGACATTACCCATGTAGTGGGAGTTCCAAGTTGTATATGTGTCCTTTGTTGGATGCTCTCATTATACTCTGGTGTTGAAGGTCTTCAAGGTTTTTTGTCACATGTTTATGTGTTGTTACTTCAGAGGACTTCTTGGAGCAAGATAGTGTATATACAAAGACTTGTGATCATGGATTGGTTTGGAGATGTTGATAGAAAAAGGTCTACCTATGATGATGAGTATAACTTGGTTTGGAGGTACATGTTTAGTTGAATGTGTTAGCAACTAGCTATAGTTGCTATTCCAACTATGTTGATGACTTCTTGATAGCTACTCGGGCCTATTTGTTACCATCAGGTTTGGTGTTTGTGTTTGAGTATCAAGTTGAGGTAGGATTCATGCTTCTATGTGGCAATTAGTTTGGCATCTCCTTTGGATAGGATCTTATCTTTTGTGCATTATCATGATGGAGGATGAGAGGGTTCTTGTTGTAGATGGTGGTCACCTTGGTTGTTGTTGCAGGTATCTTGATGGAGCACATGGAGCACGTGGATGTTTTGATGGTACATGTTGGCAATAGGGTTTGTTCCCTTGATGTTTGAGTTTACTTTTGACCTCTTATGCAATGTTTACAACAAGTGGGAGAATGTTAGGAAAGGTGTGTTGTTAAGCTTACATAATATAATAATAATGCTAAAAATTTAAAATTAAATATTTAATAATGGTGCATCCTAGAAGTGTGGAAATCACAATGGGTTAGACATTCTTGGGGCCACTTGTATGATGTATGTGACATTGAGGAAATATTTAATTTAGCGTTATGGTTTAGTGAGATCATGGTTTGAGGAACACGGTTTATGTAATACCACTTAATGGTTTTGTGCAAGCTTGTCTTTATAAAAGCAAGCACATGAGTAGTTGTTGAGGTTATCTTGTGTAACCTTTGGCTTGTTGGCTAAGGTTTAATTGACCATCTCTTGTAGGTTGCATATGTGGAAGTATGGATTGGGATGTGTGGCTACATGGTTCTCATTTGCTTTCTCACATGGAGAGTGCAACTAGAGTGTTTGATACTTCGAGGCCTTGCATGGAGACTTTGTACGTATATTGTAATCTTTTCACAAAAATAATGCATTGAGTGTGTGAGTTCTTTTGGAGGCTAGTCCCTTGACAGGGTTTTTCCAAGGGTACATCTAGTGTTCTTGATGGTATGCTTTGTTATTCTTTTGCATGGTGTTTTCTGAATGCTTGTTTTGCATTTTCTCTCTCATGAGGGTTATGTGGAAATGGTTTATGTTGTTGCAAATTTCCTTGCAATAAGTTTTTTTGGTACAAAGAGCTATGGGTCTTACCTCTTTTGGCACCTGATTCATTCATTTTTTTTGTATTATTTTTTTACAATGTAAACGTTAAATGAGAGAATATATGGATTATGTATGTCACCTTGAATATCTTGTTTTGATTAACTGTAATTATTCATGTAAATGATAAATAATGTATGATCTCCAAACTAATGGAGTGCACAAAATGGGATGCCCACGTAAAGGTGGGAAAATTATTTATTTATTATTAATTCTCTAAGATACTTGGAATATTGTGTAAGAAGGCATTAACTAGGGAAGTTACTTGGAAAAGGTCAACATTGGGAGTTATAAAGCATCTTCCCAAGATAGGTGTTATGACAAACATTGATAGCCCTCATGGAGCACCTATGATTGGGAAAGTGGTCAAGATAATGGTTATGCCAAAATATACGATGCATTGGTGCATAAGAAGAGTTGCATATCATTCCAAGATGCTTGACTATGACTATGGGGCATTAGATTTTTGCATGTAGACTTGGGCACCTATTTGTGGGCTCATGGTATTAGCTAATCATTTTGTAAACCATTTATGGTTTCTAGTTTTCCAGTTTACTACATAATGGAGGCATGTGATAATGGATTCATGTGTTTTTTGTAGGTGTTGTTATGTTGTTGGATTATTGTAAATTAGAGGGATAAGTAGATTGCATTGTTGTACTCTATTATTTGAGAATAATACAAGCTTGAGCCTCTTTAGTGGTGGAGTTTTTTCCTACAAGGGTTTCTCCACATATATTTGGTGTTCATACAGATTGTTGATTTGTATAGTTTCCTTTTCATGTTTTATTTTAGTTTGATAGTTTAATCACATGGTTAATTAGATTAAAATGCTATTTGGTTAATATTTCTATTGTGTTGTCTACTTGTTTTTTCAAATTTATGCTAATTATTGCATAAAGGATAACTTGGTCAAAATGAGTCCAAAAAGGACAAAAGTGCAAGGTATGTAGTTTTCACCATTATATTTTATCTTCATTTTGACTTTCATGTGAACTAATATAAAGACACATGTCAAAATAAAACAATTTGTCAACATGAAAGTAAAATGTTTCAAAGTCTTATAAAAAGAATATAGAGAAGGATATATCTTCAATATATTCTCTTTGCAATCAAAATTCCATCAAAAAATTGTAAAAAACAAAAAGAATGCAATGAGTATTATTTGACAATCATTTAAAATATAGACAAACATTATTTGTTAACAATGCCAACAATCTCAAAGTACAAAGAGTAAATGTAAAGGGTGGAAGGAAGCTAGTTACTATAATTAGCAAAGGAGGATGTGCAATATCACTCAATGCACCATTGGAACTTTTCTTAAACTATAGAAAAGATGGTGTGCAATACTTTCAACAAGTCACTATAACCAACCAAGCTCAATGTAGGATATCCCTTGTGTAATGCCCAACCTTGTTGATACCTTGTGATGCTATATGCAAACTTGATCCTAACTTTGATACATGTGCTGTATAATAAAACTACACATGAAAAGTTTGTTAATGTGGACTTAATTGTTGCAATATGGAACTAAGGTGAAATTGTGGTAATGTTGGGGGTAGCCTTGTTGTTACTTATGTTGTATTAGTATATGTCAATCTTCCTTGGGAGTATTTGGGTAGATTGCATCACATAGATTGTCTTAAGGAATTTGGACTTTTATTTGGGAGTATCTGCACTTTATATTTTCTATTTCAAAAATAGTAAAATATGATGAACCTTTTGCATTAAAAAAATTAGACAATTATATAGTTGATGTCAATAGAGACTAGATGCTTAGAAATATCAAAGTTAGTTGATTTCAATTTCTTACATAATGGATTTTCTTACATTATGAAATGTATATTTATATTATGTTTCAAATCTATATTCCCATGGATGTATTTGATATATGGTTGAGTGTGTTGATCATAGTTTGAGTCAAACTAGATAGGAAAGAAAAACTTGTATTGAACCACTCAACTCTTTATAAGCGTTAAAGAGCAAATTTAAGCCTTATGAAAACCCCATAAAATGAGCTATCTAGATAGGGTGGCTATAACATTATTCACTAACACCAGATCAAGATAGGTATGTTGTGAACATGGTTTATTTTAGGATACCTTTTAAGTGTAAGTATTTAATTTGTAAACCTATGTTATCTCCCTTGTGTAAATGACTTGTGTGTGGTGTTAGTATGTGTGTGAGTATTAGGGTATATATTTCTTTTTAAAGGTTAAGTTGAATATTTAATTAATTCAAAAAGTTAAATAAAACTATCTTTGGAACAAAGGGAACTAGGAATGCATTTCTACCTTTTTGGAAAAGGGTTAACAAATACTTTATCAACATTAAATCTAGGCAATGTGTGATGATGTCATACCCACACTTGCTCATGAGAATGAACACTAACACCAATTTTTTTCCTTAAAATAACAACTCTACTATGACTTCACTACACTACACATGGTGGCACAACATGCACTCTCAATCTCATAGCATATACACATAACTATGTGCATGTTGCATCACACGTGAGAAGGATCCTCAAAGTTTATGGTGATAAGGAATCCACTTTATTCACAAATCAATGAATTGATTTTCTTAATCTTGTTAAAATTACTATATGAATTTTCTTAAATATTATTTAATCAAACTTATAAAATAATTGACAACTAGTTTATCTATTCAAATAATAATTAATAAATCAAGAGTTATCAAGTTATCACAAGAGCATTTGTCACCTTGCATGTATCAATATTTCACCCTAGCTAACATACAAGGAAGTCAATTATCTAAAAATAAATTTATGACCAAATAAATATAAGATGACATCATTTAATTATTTTACTAATTAAATCGTAATAAATTTTGGTCTCTTCTTCACCTCTAATATTTCGATCCGATTTAATTTTCAAATAATTTTTTTATTAATTAGAAAGTTTCACAAAAGAAAATTAAATTTGCAAGAGCGTAATTGGGCTTATTTAAATTTGTGTTCATACTTAATCTCATTTGATTATTTATTTATCATCTTATCTATTTAGTTATCTTACAATAAAGTTGCAAAATAAAAATGAATTAATTCATCGGTTATTAAAAATATTGACAACATCAATTACCTCATATCCAAAACTATTTCTTTTAAACTAGACACCTCATTTGGGTTAAATTGAAATAAATAAAAAACTCCAACTCATTTTAATTGTTAAAATTCACTATAAAATTTTAACACCAAAGACTTAAATGATATTAACTAGCCTACAATTTTATAAGAAATCTTTGATTAATTATTATTTATTTATATGTTTAACTATTTTCCAACAAAGTCATATTACAATTTAATTTAAATTAATTAATTAAATTATCAGCAAAATTTATTAAACTCTACCAACCCTATGTGTCACAATTTAAGCATCCTTCTTAAAAAATATATTTTTTAAATAACTTAACACTCAACTAAATTTTCTAAAAAACATTAATTAAACTAAAATTATATTAAAACTCTCAAAACTTAATTTGATTTAATCCCACAATTAATATAATTAAAATCTAATTTATACATAATAAAAATAAAATCAGATTGAAGAGAGCAGGATGCAAAAATTTGATTCGACAACAAAGGCATGCGAAGGATGGGAGGTGGAAGTATGCAAGGAAAGTGACCACCCAACTATGAAAATCTTTGCAAGGCCGAAAGAAGGAAATGCTTTGGTTAATATACGAATTGATATATCATAAGAGAGCAAGAAAGAGAGTAAAACCCTATTTGAGATGTCATTAATTTGCTACTTCATTGGACCAAGGCTTACCTAGAATCAAATCAAAACCTGGGTGGAGGGGATTTGGCAAGTACAATGCATTCTTAAATTCCTTCCCAAAGGATTTTTCCTCGTTGCTTTTGTTTCCCCCACTGACAGGGATCTGATACTCCAAGGGAAAAACTGGTCTAGGAATAGGTCACCTCTCTACATGAGGAAATGGATACCTAACTTTGATCCAACTTCATGCGATTCATATGAGGAACCGAAGTGGATCCGACTATACAATCTTCCACCAGAATGTTGGACAGAGGATTGTCTACTTAAAATTGGGTGCACTTTAGGTATGGTGCTAGCCATAGATGAAGAATTATTTAGCAGTTATTCATTTTTGTTCTCCAGAATTCCAGTAGTGGTCATTTATAGGATCTCAACCGAAATTATTCTACACACCCATGATTACCAAAGAGTACAGAGACTGGAAATTGAAGAAAAATGGTTTTTTTGCTTAAACTGCCATAGCTGTAGGAATTCTCAAGAAAAATGCCCTAAGCTAAGGTTTGACGATGCAAATAATGGAGGGCACACAGTAGGAAGGACCGAGCCTTATCAGGATGTCCCTGCAGTTACAGAAGCTAAAGGTTCACAAGGACAAATGGATCTCCCACTTCAGGAAGATACAATGGATGTTACTACTCAAGCACTGACTTTGGTAGGTGTACTAAACACTGAAAGACCACACAAATCACTAAACATCACTCCTGATTTGGTCTTGTCAAATGCTAACTCCCAAGCCAATTTACCCATTTCTGATAAAACTCTGGAAAGACACGATGTTAGATCCCTAATGGGATCAAAAATGAGAACAGGCACAAAAAAGCACAAGATCACAGGGAGTCCTTCAGAGACAAGCAATCATCTAATTAATATGAAGATATCTAATTTCCTTAAGAGTGTCTGTGGTGGGGTGCCGAAAGCACCTCAATATCAAAGAAGTAAGGGGCTATTAGCCCCACCTTTGGCATCCTTGGGTGCCAAGTTGTCGTCGGGAATCTAAACTTAGGTGGTTTGGCCAGTTAAAAACTGTGAGCATTCCAAAGAAACATATGATGAGATTTAGTGCTTCCCACAAAAGATCATTTTAGAAGCCTGACAACCCGATCAATTTAGGTCTAGGAAAAGACAATCACAGGCAGAAGTCAATACTGAAGTTCCAGAGAAGATTAGTGTAGCACAAGTCAAAATGAAACTATATCTTTCTTATGATGTGTGAAGGACATGGCTTTGGATTTCCCATTGTCCTTCCCTGATTACATTTTAAGACTAATAGTTGAGATGGTGTGGAGAATTGGTAAGGTGTAAGGTGTGTACAAGATTGGATCCGATTCAGATTTCTGGCAGGAGAGAGATAGTTTCAGATGCTATTACTGGATTCATTTCCCTATTCATCTTAAATAGGGATAGTAATGGGCAAATTTCTTAAGGGAAGTAATGGCTAGTCGCAGACACTTTAGAGTGAAATGCAGGTGCGAAGAGGGCAATCTAGATCAACATTTGGGGTGCCTTTTCAAGATAAAGGAGGATGGGCTAAGAAATGCCATCAAGAACATACTAAGAATCTAGTCTTCTCAGAGCTCCCATGTTCATGATGGGGTGCTAATGGAAAGATTTTTTAGCAATGTCGCTCAGGGCATGGGTGATGTGCATCAAGCGTCAAGATTCATTGGGTTTCTGGCAAAAGATGAGATTCAGGACAGGATTCTAGAGGCAGGCCAGCACACTAATCCAAATCCAAAGAAGGCCTTCATCTACGAGGTTTTTGACGCAGAGGTGGTGAAGAAGAAGGGGAAGGTGGCCAAGGGTCTGAATCTTTTTAGGGAGGGATTAGAGAAATGTGACATGGATGCCTTTGCAAATTTTGTTAGTGTCTATGGGGATCTCCTCTCTGCTCAGTAGCTGGAGAGGGCTAATGAACTAGCTGATGGTATTAACACCATCTCTAATGCAATGCAATATTTTTCTTTTTAAGCAATATAGGGAGCTACCCCCTCTGGTAGCACTCACCAAAAAAATAAAAATAAAAATAAAAATTAAAAACTAAATCACTCAACTATCTTAATTAAATTCTAAATAGTAATTAAATATTAAAAATTAAAACATCACCAATAAATCCAAAAAATATAGTATGATATAAAATATTAATTATAATAACCCGCCACATAACTAAATATTAAATCTTGTCCCATCCATAAATAATTAAATAAATTTAAAAGTCACATGACTAACTAAAAATAAATAAAAGACAAAGAACGAATCAATCTCCATCATCTATTTTTCTATTACATCTTTTAATACTATCCATTCATATAATGATAGCCCTAAAAGTGCCCTAATTCTCCTCATTCGATCCTAGCCATCCATTTTAATTAAATCTCAACCCTTTATTCTATCATCTACACATCTATAAATTGACCCTCATCTTCAACTATTTTGAGAGAAGAATTTACAAGTACATGTTGAAATCTTGAATAACTCCATGAACAACCATATCAATTTCATCCAAAGCACATCTACAACAACAAAGAATGACTATTAGCGCTTTCCCGATGGATGGTTCTTCCCAGGAGGGTTAGCTTTCCTAGGCGGGCAATTCTTCCCAGGAGCATGATTCCTAGGATTCTTTATTGGCCGCTCCCCTGTGGAGCCTATGGTGATTAGGATTGTTGCTAATCTTGCTAGGTCTGCCTGACCCTCGTCACCTCCGGCTACCCCTGTTGGGCCTTTGGCTCCCTTATTGGCCCTATCTTCAGTGGGTCATATTACTCATGTTCCTGCTTCTTTTGTTGCGCTATCAGCTTCTGCCCCAATGCGAGAATCGTCTTTGGCTATGGTTTTTGTTGAGATCCCCTCCTCTCGCCTCACTCTAAGGATTTAGACTTAGAGTTGTCCTAGACTGTTGTTCAAAGAAAGAAGAAAGGACTCCCCAAATTTGTCCCTGCTTCATGACCAAGGGTTAAGGGAGTTAGATTTATGCCCTTGGGATCTGGTGTTGCTTAGATCCCTTGTTTTGGTTTGCAGCTTGGCTACTCTTTTTCTGTTGTTTCTGGCTTGTTTGTGGCATGTTTTGTTCTGCCCTTGGGGCCTTTGTATAAAGGGATCAACACCCTAGTTTACTAATTATCTTAATAAAAAACAACAAAGAATGATTGAATTTCTCGCAGAGTCATGTGTCTCATACAAGTATTCAAACAAAGAGATTTTGGATACATTAGAAAAAGTAAGTATTTGAGAGCTTTCTGAAAAGTGGTTACATTAAATATTTGGATCAGTATTAAGGGAGATATGATGATTTGAAGTTGACACAGAAATGTTATTTTTCATAAATTTTCACGTGTGCTTATTATAAAAAAAATCATATCTTGCAATCTAAGAGAGGAAATTACATTATGTTTTTCCAAATAGATAAAAATATTTAAATCTATTTTTTAATAGTATTTTGTCTTCAAATTTGCAATAAAAATTTTAAGAGAAGATTTTTTCCCTGCAACATTTTAAATTAATTCACACATATATTTATATGTATATAATATATGTAATATATATTTTTGATCCGTAAGATGTGGAGTGAGGGCCCACTCCCATGTATAGCAACATAATCAAAAGTAATAAAAAGCTTCAGACCCATGCATTGGGGAGCAAAAAATAATAGAACTGGAGAGGGAAAACAAACTCTAGAAAAAACTGGAAGTACCCAAAGAGGATGATCAAAGAAAAGAGCCTCAAGCTAAATTCTAACCAATCCAAACTACTCTTCTAATAAAGAAACTCATCAAGGAGTGTTGACACAGTATCATCATATTTTTGTTTCCTTTTACTCTTGGTGAGGAGAGCCTCCATGGTCCATTGTGTGCCCTCATCCACAAAATCTTGAGCTTTTAATCTTAGTAATTTTGCCTCAATTTTCTTACCTCTCTGCTTGCTAGAATGACCAATGTTGGGCTTTGATGATGTGTTTGCAGTCTTTTTGGTAGAAGCTAAACCATTTTCAGGCTTAAGGAGATCATCTATGAGAGCATGAAGGAGAGGATCCTCAATTGTAGGCGCATGCTTGTGATGACACTGAAAATCTTGTGAGTCGATCTTCTTTTTATCCTGTGACACCTTCACAAAAACATCTCCATTGAGAAGATTTGTATGGGCAGATCCAACCGCCATGTCAGTAGATGGCTAGGAGCTACCCATGAAGATCCCATGATTCCACCATACAAAGTCATCATTAGGGTTGCCTTCTTTACGAATCCACCTTTTGAGATTGATGGCCCAAAACCCTGAGGCAGACTTGGTATTGCATCCAACAATTTTATGACCAAATTGATTACATCTGAAGCAATGCTCCATGAGGCCTTTAAAATTGATGTATTGCATCCACGCACCATGAGAGGAAATCAATCTGATCTTATGTGTAACAGGATTGGAAATGTTAATCATAGCATAGACTCTTGTGAATCTTCTTGTTTTGTCTGGGGGGCCCTCATCCAACTTGACAAAATTCCCAATTTGGTGAACCAATTTTTGAATGAGTCTAGAGTTCCTCATAAATAGAGGGAGATTGTATAAACGTAGCCAGATTGGGATGTGAGAAATGCGCATGTTGGCTGGATTGAAGAAAGGAGTCCATGATGTCATAAACAAACTTGATTTACCAAAGAACCATGGGCTATGATCCAAGACAAAACTGCAGTCTTCTAAAGATTGAAAGGTAACCAAAAAAACTATGATCTAGAAGATCCGCCACAGGAGTCTTCAAGTTGCTCCGCATCACTTTTCTCCAATCCAAAAAGTCTTCCACACTTGGTTGCTTCCCCATATTTTGAAAGACAATGGATTTGGTTTCCAAATCCTCATAAGTTTCATTAATATAATCATAAAAAACATGGAAATCTTTAGGGTTGTCCTCTAGTGTGACCGCAGAGTCTCCAATGGTTAGGGCAACAAGAGATTTCAGATTGGAGGAGTGAGGAGGAGGCTCAGGAATGAGTGAAGTATTCTCCCCTTGTGCACTTGATAGTGTCTTTCCCTATACCTCCATGCACTTCTCTTTGAACCTCTTATCTAAAGGAGTTTTTACATTCATTGAATACCATGAGCAATGGATCCTGCAATAGATAGTTTAAGGGCATCGAAATTCCTTCCACTGCTAGGGTAGGTTTCTCCCCAATGCCTTCATCCAAGCTACCATATTCTGCAAGGCTCCGTTCTTGGGCGAGTCACAAGGTATCATTGTCATAGGAGGGGCATGATCCTTATGTTGATCTCCATCTACCACTGCTAGTTGCTCCTTTCCGTTCACCTGCAACACACCTCTGTACTCAACGGCCCTCTGTGCTCCCTGCCATTGGTTTTGTAGGTCTTTCAAACCTACCATCACCAGCCAAATCCTGATCTTGTACAGAATGGATATGTATATATAATATATATACATATATATACATATACATTATATATATTCAAAAATTAAAAAAAACACTTCAAAACATATATGTATGTATAATTTTCTTTAATATCTAAAACAACATTTCAAGTGAATTATAGTTTTATTTTCTTTAACAATAAATATATTTTCAAATAAACCTCCTTGTTTACTACAAGAATACACTTCTATTTTTCAATATACATACAATTATGGTTGCACAAAAGAAAATCTTCTAAATGCAATATAATTTTTCTTGTACAATGATTTATATTAAGAAATCTATTTTTCATACAATAGACATATAAGTAGATCTCTCATTTGACAACCCTCACATGCATAAGAAAGAAAGAATTTTTTTTTATAAACAAATCTAGATTGTCATATGCACAAATGTGAAAACAATCACACCCTCTAAAAAAAGAGTTTACAATAGTCTAATGACTTCAAAAGAGGGTTTCAAAATCCATATAAGAACTTCATCACATACAAATTTGTCATCTTTTAATTCATCTCAAATCTGTAAAAAAAAGCTTCACATCCAAGCAATGGAGATTTGTTTACCTCCCAACAATAGGACTTGCTCACAAGTCCACCCCTGAGCTAGGAGGCCTCAAGAAACTAGGTTTCATATAAAAAAAGAATACATAAACACATAAATCTATAAATTACCCCAAGGGCTAACACAACACATATGAATATCCTCAAGATTCATAGCAAATGAGGAGTCAAGGGGACACACTAACCTCTTGGGAAAAATAGAATGACATCAAATCTCTTTTATTTTCCAATACCCGCATACATCAAAACACGTAATAATACTCTATTTCAAATTCACACCTCCCACAACATCATGGTCATAAATCCACAAAGTATTTTCACACATCCGATGATATCACACATCAAATACAAAGGCACTCAATGTCTTGAAAATACTACAACCCCCACATGAATACTCCTTATATCACCAAGAAAAATAGTTCACACAAATATGCAAAGGCACTCATGACTTAAAATAAATATAGATTGAGTATGTTTTTTCCCAAGAGAGGGTCCACACCTCTCCCAACCCTATTATGTGGGTGGCTCTTAACCCAATTGGGAAGATCCACACCTAAAACACATAACACCCATCCCAAATGAGTTTCAACACTAATACCAACACAACAAGAGAGATTTCCTATAATAACAAGAATATTCATAGAAGAAATCCACAAGATTTCAAGCATCATTTCAATAATAAGAAACAACAATATACACTCTAAAATGGCTTAAGAGCCTACCTCAATACTTCAACAAAATTCAAAAATCTCTTGATCCAATCTCTTGAATCCCTCTTCTCCAAAGCTTTCCATCTCTTTCCATTCTTCTTTTCTCCAAGAAATTTGAAAATAAAATGTGATAATCCAATAATAAAAAATCTAACCATAAACAAAACTTCAAGAAAAGTTTAAATAAAGAACAATTGTCTAAATGCAATGAATTTAGGAAAAAGTTTGACTTTGCCACCTAATTCAGATTTACCTCCAAATCTCATCACTTATCTTCCAAGACACTTTTCAAGGCTCTAGACTCTTCTAAAACACATTTTAAACACTCCAACATGGACCCATCTCATAGGTAATCATTTTAGGGGTTTAATTTGACTCAAATAATAAGAAAAATAATATTAAAGACCTCTAAAATTCTCTCTTAAGTTCAAATTTGAGATTTGACACTTAAGGGGACTTAACCAAATCCCAACTTAACAATAATAAAAATAATCATAAATTAAAAATTAACAAAATTTCACACAACACATTTACACAAGAAGACCTTAATCCCCTCTTAAAATAAGGCCTAGGTATGCTAGGGAATCACAATAGTGGTTTCTTGAAAATCTCCACAATTTTCTATTGGTCATGAAGATTAACCTACTCACTTGCACCCAAACATTAATATATCCAAGATAATAGTTGAAGTAAAGTTTACAATTAAATCAATATACATACCATTGATAAATCATAATTAACTAACATTATCATAATTCAATGAAAATCTAACGATAAGTTTAATCCACTATCAAAATCACATTTACACACAATCACATAAAGCACATAGTATCTATCTAATTACATTGAGATTAATCATTGCACAATTAAATCCATTCTAAAATTGATCTAGATTGATAAGATAAATATGAATTCTATACTTGGATATAGCTAATGTAAACAAGTCCATAATCATTATTTAACCAATTCATTATCTAAGCAGATAATCAACTATTATTCTAAACCTAGTATCAATGCCTGTAAGCACAAAAATCATGCATTGCCTCCATGAGGACCCCTATGATGATTCAAATCCTTGTCATGTACATGTAAGCATGAAATAAAGTCCTTTAAGTAGTAGGCCTCTTGATGACGTGTCCTCCTTTCTTGTCCTGTGTTGCTTCTTCATTGTCGATTTCCCTCTCTCCCAGTTTGCGACACTTGTTGCGATACTTGTTGACTTGCATTTTTTGGCTTTCGACCTTGATCCTAAGCCTTTTGAGTATCTTGTAGTTGAGTTTTCACCTCTCCCCTTTGTTTTTCCTCTAGTGCACCTCCTAGAAGCCTTCTAGAGGTCTCCTTATCCATCTCCCGCTTTTGGTTTTTAGTTTCATCGAACCAATCCAAATCTCCCCCTATTATTTCTAGATCTCCCCCGGGAGATCCTACTAACGCAAGTGGAGATTTGGATTCTTCCACATGACTGACCTGTTATTTGATGCAGAACCTTTCCTTTTTCTCTCTTCTACCATCTCCCAGCCTATTTTTCTGCATCTGACCCTATCCAGCCCAGATCTCCCCCGGGCGATCCATGGTTGCCCAAGGGTGACCCTATTGTTTTTGAAGCTGTGGAAAAACTCGAGTTTCTCTCTTGTTTCTACTATGTTTTCACCCATTTTTCTTTCTATTTGCATGATTTTTGATCCCTGATATAGAGTTAACTATTTCATGCACCCACACATGCATAATTAGCTCTATTTGATCTCAAATTAACTCTTTAATCAATCTCATGCATTCCCTCACCTCCATTTTCTCTCCTGTGATAAGCTATCTTTGCTTCATCACTCTCCAATCGGACGAGTTCACTGGGTAATCAACCTTGTTAACTCCCCAATCTATTCTTGTTAACTCATCAATCAAATGAGTTAACTCTCCAATCAATTCCTTCTTCTAAACCTATAAACACCCCCTCCCTCAAGCACAAAGGGAGGCAAATTCATTGTGCACATAGCTCTTGAAAAATTTTGCTCTCCAACTTAATATTCAAATGCTCTTACAAGATGAAGGTGCCTTTTGCTTTATTTGTTCAACCAAGTAGTGTCACGCTGCTTCGTTCTATGCCATTATGCTCAATCAAAGCTCTCACTGAGCTCATACAAGCTTCATCAAAGCTTCTTTCTTCTTCTTTGGGTCATTTTGTTGTCAAGAGGATCACTTGCTGCCACAAAAGGATTTGAGGTTGCCTATTACAAGGATTGTTGAGGGTAGTGGAGTCAACAAATCTTTGTTTCTCTCAGGTTCCTTCATTGTTTTCATTCAATTAATAGTAATTAGAGAATCAAATTTACTCTTGGGAATAGTAAAACATTGCTTTTTCCTTGATAGTTAGATCTTGCATGTTATATTAATCGCTTTCATATTTCTAGATCTAGATTGTTAGAAAAAGCATTTTCCCTTTTCTTAGATTAAATTGCATTAAAAACATCGAAAACACAAAAAACATAGGTTAACATTGCATTGGAAAAGTCATATAGAATTGCATACATATTTCCTTTTCATAGATTAAAAGCACTTTTATTTCCAAAATACTCTAAAAAATACCAAAAAAGCGTTTTGCATATCATTTAGTTTGCATGCATTTAGATACCCTAGAATAGACAAAATTGTAAACCCTCGATTCTATCATGAGGTAATCATGGTTCAAATGATTCCAAACAAACCCTTGATTTCATCAAAAGGTAAAAACAAAGTCAAACCCTAGGTCAACAAAACCCTAGGTCAAAACCCTAGATCTGGTTAAGGTTAGCAATTACACAATTTCCTCTATCCTGATTCACGATGTGCTTAGGAGTGAGAGGAGAGTTGGTGCAGGAGCACCTACCTGACAGCTGGCCTCCATGAGGCAATTAGTTAGTTATAGGTCTTGTTAATGTTTCCAAGAAGGTCTTAGAAGACCAATGCATGTAATAAGGTCATGTTGACCATACTTTACTATTTTTAGATAGTTTGTTTGGACAGCTATTTAGTTTGTTCGTTCGGTTGGATTTCCCAGCCGCTTGGAAGCTCCCAGCCGCTGGGAATCGAGTTGGTAGTACTCGCGAGGAGTTCCTATTTATGCATTAGGATCGGTTGGTTTTAGGCAGTATTGCAGATGATTGATCAGACATTGCAGAGAGTGAGACAGAGGGGAGAGAGACTGAGTATTGTACTTGCAGCTTTTGAAATCAATAAAGAGATCCTATTTGGGTTAATTCTCTATTTGGATTCCACTGTGTAATCTATTTGTTGTTTTGGTGGTTGCATGGATTCACTGATCCATTCCACCGGTTGATTCGTCAAATCGGTGGAATGGCTATGTACAATAGTTTAGGATTTAGTTTGCATTTTCTGTTTGTTCGCATGTATGTTTGTAGGATCGCAGTCGAGAGGTGTTGAGAACCCTAGCATGGGTATGTGCTAGGTCGTGCTGGTTGTTAGAGTCTGGAAGATCATCCAGGAAGCGGATCGGGTCACCTCAGGAGGTTCGGTGAATCAGAATCCGCTAAGGTTTCGCATCTGCATCATCAGGATATTTCTGTGTATATCCTGCAGTTACATCGGGCATTGTCTGAGTAGATGGAGGTGAACATGATGCAGTAAGGTTGTAAAAGGTGAATGCGCATTGGGGTGATGATCGCAGGGTGTTGCCGAAGAAGAGCATATCGGCATAAGTTTGTCGATCGGGTTGACAATTCCGTCGCGGGCCGATGATGTTATGTTTGGCCGATGAGCAGGATATTGGAGGGAATGCATGTGACATCATCGTCATCAGGATAATCGTCATCAGGACATTCCGAAATATCACCCGATAAAGATTTATCCTGCTGACAACAAGTGTTTTGGCATAGGCGTAAGGCATCAGGGAGTTAAGTGGATCGTGAGAGGAATATTCGACAGAATATTCGTCCTCTGCATAAAGTTGGGTATCATCATCAGGATGTTTCAATATGACCGGATAAGTCATATCCTGATGCTGTTGTTTAAGTAGTCAGATATCGAGGTGACGTAAGCATCGAAGGAAAGGTGCTTGAAGTTGTCGTCATCAGGATATATGGGAGGAACCGGATATTTTATATCCTGCTGATGAAGATGATGTCGAACATCATGATGCTGCAGATAGAGGTTGGCGGTAAGATGAACAGTGATCGTCAGGAGGATGATTGCGCTTGCCGAATATGATGATGTTGCCGATAGCCGGATATGATGATGCTGCTGACAGGTGAAAGGTCGAAGGTTTGTCTGCAGGAGGATATCGGTCGGTAAGAGAAAATATGATGATGATGATGGGTTGTAGACATACATGCTGTATGTCAAGGTTTTAGCCTGGATGCCTCTGCATCAAGAGTGGGTGAGTGCTATTCGTGACAAGATCCAAGAGATCCATCCAAGACAATAAGAACCACTTGTTCAACCATAAGGAGACCCATTTGTCCTCTTGTTGTTAGAAGAAACTAGACAATGCCAGATACAACAAGAACTCTTACAACACATACAAAGACAAGAGGACATCAATGAGAACAATCACTTACCCACGCAGAGGTGGAATCTAAGAAATGCAGACAGAAGAAGAGAAACTAGTGAATCTTCGGGTCATGGGGTTATCTCAACCACAACAACAATCAAACGAAACATACAACAAAGGCGGTAGTACTTGTCGACCCCTCTCTGTGAAGTCTAGCTCTCCAACGAGCCAGATCCCCACCATGTCTTGCCTCCTCTTGACTGGCTAATTCCACATGAACGAGAGTGACGTGGCAGATCACCCCATGGCAATGAGGGAAAGGGTCTATGTGCATACTGAAATCTGACCTGACAACCCTAGGCAACTAGAGTCACGATTTTGAGTGTACATATTTTGGTGAACCTGATGTGAAATTGTAGATCCTTCTAGGACGAGTAGTTTTACGTTCCAACTTTAGAAATTCATTCATTACCATATGTCGTTAGCTCCACCACATATTTTGGTGAACCTGACGTGAAGGGAAGAGCCTCTTGGTTATGTTGTTTGTGTTCCAATTTCAAACACCTCAAAATAATTAACAAAAACTTCAAACATTCTTTCATTGCTTTTCATAGCCGCTTTGACTTCCATCACCTACGCCATCATCTATTCCATTTATTCTGTGGTGTCTATGGCACCCCTAAATATGACGGAACCTGACTTAAACCAAGGGAACATTCCCTCAAGAGAACTAGAAACTCCCTCATTTGATAGGTATGTGCCACCACATCTTGACACACCAATCACCAACTATTATGATTACGAGGATTCTTACTATGAGCAAGATCAAAGAGAATCTAGGCGCTCTCTATCTTTCAACAACCCAGCTTTGGAGAACAATCAGACCATACCAAATGCATCGTATAAAGCAAGAAGGGTGAGGTCAAAAATACATTGACCAGAACAACCTTCCACAAGTACATCGAATACCCACCTTGATGAAGAGGTCAGAAGGATGGAAAAACATCTACAAGAAACCAAAGATGCTCAAGAGGCATTGAGGATTATCTTACAAGAAGAACAAAAAGAAAATGCTGCACGTGAGGAAGCCCTTCACCATGAAAATATTTGAAGAGAACATCCTAGAAATGAAGAAACCCCTAGAGCTACAACTCCTACAAATTTAATCGCAACTCTACTACAAAGAATCAAAATCTTGGAGGTAGAGCAAGCTTCTCTAGAAAGAAGACTCAAGTCCCATGAACAGGACCAGGGGGCATCTTAAAATCCTCCCTACCTCATTTACTATTTGCGGAATGCTAGCAATGACACGTGTCTGAATGGGAATCCTCCTGTTTAGAATAATCAAACAAATCTAATAATGGGTTATCAAAACCCACCCACAAGGTTGTTATTGTCAACCCTGCAATCTCAAAGTGCCTTCTTAGGAATGCATCTTGAATATTTGAAAGAACCTTTGGACCAAAATATAAGAAGTGTGCAATTACCTCGACCATTGCGTGATCTCTTGAAGTTCAAAGGAGAAGGAGATCCGAACTCACACATTAAAGCCTACACTACAGCCATCAGAGAACTCCTCCCTTGGGATGGGGTTGTGGCAAAGATCTTCTCAAAAATGCTTGAAGGCATCGCTTTGGATTGGTACTATCGTCTTCCAGAAGCATCAATCCATTCATTCAGACAACTCATCAGAGAGTTTGTCATGGCATTCGATATGAACAAACTCGTTAAAATGGGGATTAGAGAATTCCTCACAATGAAACAAGAGCCAAACAAATCTATAGCACATTTCATCACTCAATCAAGGCAAGTCTTCTATTCTTCAACTAGTGCTCTGAACATGGATCATTGAGAATTATGCAACCTCTTCTTGCATGCCCTTAATAAAGACATGAGAGAAGATGTCCAAAAATTGCCATATAAGGCCTATGAAGAGGCATTGGAAAGTGCTTTAAGAATTGATGAAGCTGCCATTGATAGTGGTCAGAAGACTTATGATACCAACAAAAAGCTTCGAATGTCCAAAGGAGCAGAAAAGACTACAACTAATGTGCCTTAGGAAAAAGATGTCAATATATAATCCAAGTAATGACAAATGGCGACAAAAAGACAATCAAGGATCAAAACAACCTTCATATGACCCCAATACTTATTGTTGGTTCCATGGAACAAAGGGTCATGAAACAAAGACTTGTTATGGTTACAATAAATCCATCTCCAAACTTACTCTGGATCAACAAAAGAAATTCCTTTATCTTCTCCAATCCTAGAGAAAGGAGAAAGAACCTCAAATCAAGAAAGGAAAGGCCAACCAAAACCATACCAATAACATAGAACTAGACCAAGAAGTGTTCATGATCCATGAAGAGGAACAGACAGACCAAATGGAGAACATTTTCTCACAAGTGATAAACTTGCTAAGAGCACCTCCCTCGCATCACAAGACATTCCTAGAAGTATTGGAAGTAGGATGTTCCTCACAGGAGGAATCACCTCCTCTTACATTCGATGTTTCCAAACTACCCCAAAGCGAAGGAAGTAAGAAAAAGTATTCACCCCTATACATACAAATTCAAGTTGAAGAAGTCACTATAAAAAGAGTGGTGGTGGATGAAGGATTGACAGTCAATCTTTTGCCAATGTCCTTTCTACGAAGGATGGGATACAACAAGATAGGGATCAAGTAACAAACTGCCACATTGAGAATTTACAACAGTCATGATATCCAAACAGTCGGGAAAATCATCCTATCATTCAATATGATGGGAAAGACTATCTCTATCGATTTATATGTTATTAATTGAGAGACCAATTACAACATGATCCTCGGGAGACCTTGGATTCACTCCATGAAAGACATTTCCTCCACTTTATTCCAAGAAATACATTTCAATCATTTGGGAAAGGTGATCATAATCAAAGCAGACCCTGATCCTTTCAGTGTTTATAGAAAGGAACAGGAAGAAAAAGACAAGAAATTGAAAATGCAAGAGAAATAGAAAGAGGAAACTCGGGACGTTCAAATGAGTGCAAGCGCTCACAACATATCCTACCAAAGAATGTATGATCTTAGGGAATTTCCTTTCAATCCACATACCATTAAATCCCATGCACCATTTGGCTTAGCGGCCATCCCGTGTGTCAATGAATGGGATATCAAAAACCTCTTGGTTGGAACAATTGAGATCATTGAAGAAGGAGACGAAAAAGAAGAAAAATGAACTTCCACTTATGAATTTGGAGAAACATCTCATTCGCAAAACCATGAAAGATTATGGACCCTACATTTTAATAGAGCCAATTGCAAAACATGGGTAGGAATGGGGATAATCTTAACATCTCCCGAAGGAAAAGTCCTCCCCTTCGCCTTTAGACTAGACTTCTTTTGCACCAACAACATCGCTGAGCACAAATCCCTGTCCCTAGAAATCATGGTAGCCATGAGAATGGGAGTCAAAAAAATCTCTGCCTTCAGAGATTCTCAGTTGATAATCAATCAGGTTGTGGACAATTATGAAATAAAGTCTAAACTATTGCGACCTTATAAAGAGACCATCAGGAAGTTAGTTCAATTCTTTGATTTCTTCTCTATGAAAGCCATACCCAGAGAAGAAAATCAAGTAGCGAACTCAATGGCCATGTCAGCCACATTATTTTCGCCACATGCTTAGTTGCAAAATATAGAATATATTGTCTCAGTACGTGAAGAGCCATTGTTGGAAAGCGAAGAACTACCAAACATCCTGAATTACACCATGGGTTAGGGAGAAAGACCAACTTGAGATTACGCCAAGAACGATGAAGCTATCTAGGAATATTTGCATGCTTGTGATGGACTTCCAAGAGTGCACCACAAAAAAGGATGCATGCCCCTCCCTCATCCAGAGGACTATTTTGGGAATGAGAAAGAAATCGTTAAGATTGAAGCAAACTTAGATTTACTGCATGCACCTCAAAAGTTTGAGGAAGGCATCCATCCCTAACTGGAGATACCATCGATGTCAATGTTGGAACACCTGAAAAGCCTAGGATGTTAAAACTAGGAGGAGAACTAAACGAGGAATTAGAGGAGTACACATAGTTCCTCACTGAGTATTCAGATATATTTGCATGGGCATATTTAGACATGCTAGGGTTAGATCCCAAGGTTGTGGTGCATAATTTAGTAACAAAACCATATGCAAAACTTGTGAAACAAAAACCAAGGCCCATAAAACCACAACTAACTGAAATGGTGAAGGAAGAACTAAAAAAACTATTAAATGTTGGTTTCATCAAACCAGTGGATTATTCTAATTTGGGGTGTCTAACATTGTCCCAGTTTTGAAGAACGAAAAAATTCAGATATGTCTCGACTTTAGAGACATCAATCAAGCTTTCCCAAAAGATGACTTCCTTTTACCATCCATCGATCAAATTATTGATTCAATGGTGGGATACGAAGCCCTTTCCTCATGAATGGATTTTCAGGATATAACCAGATCAAAATCGTAGAAGTTGATCAAAACAAAATGCCATTCACTACCCCCTGGGGAACTTTTTGCTAGGTAGTCATGCCATTCGGATTGAAGAACGTAGGAGCTACCTATCAAGGGGCAATGACACATTTTTCACGATTACATTCACAAGATAGTTGAAACTTACGTTGATGACCTTCTGGCTAAATTAGAACAATGATCAAAACATGTGGAGGACCTACACAAAATCTTCATAGGCTTCAAGAATATAAAGTAAGGTTAAACCTCAAAAAATATGTTTTTGGAGTCACGACAGAAAAGTTCCTTGGATTCATTGTCTCGCGAAGAGGCATAGATGTAAGCCCAACTAAGGTCAAAGTAGTTTTGAATGCAACCCCACTGACAAGTGAGAGGGTAGTAAGAGCTTTCTTAGGATAGTTGGGTGTAATTAGACGGTTCATACTAGACATGACTTTCAAAATTCATCCAATTAATCAGTTGTTAAAAAAACAAGTTGGCGTAACATGGACTGTGGACTGTCAAAACACATTTGAGCAAGTAAAGAAATTCCTATTAACGCCACCCACATTGATGCCACCTAAACATGATAAACCCTTCATCTTATACTTCAGAGCAACTAATATTTTTGTAGCATGCATGCTATCTCAAGAAGATGAGGGTGGAAGAGAAAGAGCCATCTATTTCATAAGTCAGACCTTGTTGGAATATGAGAAGAACTATACCCAAGCTGAGAAAGAATGTCTTGCCATAATCTTCGCAACTCGAAGGCTACGACACTATATGTTGAATCAAGAAACTAAAGTGATGATACGATCCAAGCAATTGAGGACTTTTTTAAATCAACCCATGCTCTCAAGAAGAGCCAGCTGATTCATAACCTTGTTGAGTGAATTTGAACTAACCTACGTCAACCAAAAAGAAGTTAAGGGACAAATAAGAGTAGATTGGTTAGTAGATAACCCAGTTCCCCAAGAGGAACCCGTCAATGAATATTTCCCTGATGAAGAGATTTGTGCGGTCAATCTCGAGAAGTATGCAGCCTCATATTGGTACAAAGATATTGTGAATTATCTCGCAAACAAGACTTACCTAGAGAACATGACCCCTTTGGGAAAAAGACAATTATGAGTCCTCATCGCGAGATATGTTTTAATAGACGACGTGCTCTATCGAAGGGCACTATATGGAATGTTGCTTCGATGCATTGACAAAGAAGAATCATGCACAATATTAGAAGAATGTCACGGTGGAATTTGTAGAGGACATTTTGGTGGCCACACCATGACAAGAAAAATACACAAAATGGGATACTTCTAGTCCTGTTTACAAGGGGATGCGATTAAGTTTGTAAAGAGGTGTCTAAAATGTCAGGCTTATGCTCACATTCACCATACACCAACAAGATATTTACAACCGATCATTACTCCTTGGCCCTTTTCCACATGGGGATTATATTTGGTGGGGAAGATATCTCCCCCATCAACAGATGGACACTTGTTCATCATTACCGCAACACAATATTTCACAAAATGGGTGGGAGGCATGCCTCTTACCATAGTATCAAGTGCTATAATTGCTAAATTTATATTGAAACAAATCATTTGTCAGTTTAGAATCCCTCAAGTGATAGTGACAGATAATGCCTCATCCTTCAAAAACCCACAAGTAAGGGAGTTATACGAGAGATTTCACATCAATCGCAACTCTCCCTCAGTCTATTACCCTCAAGGAAATGGACAAGCAGAGGCTACCAATAAGACTTTGAAATCCATTTTGGTCAAAATCGTAAAAGATTCTAAGATAGATTGGCATTTACAACTATATCCATCTCTATGGACTTACAGAACAAGCGTCAGGACTCCAATTGGAACCACCCCTTATACCCTCACTTTTAGGTCAGAGGCGGTATTACCATTGGAAGTGGAGCTACCTAGCCTAAGAGTGTCATTACAAGGATTATTGGACAATGAAGAATATAGAGCGGTAAGGTTAGCTGAATTAGAGATGATGGATGAAACACGCTTGAGATTTGTTCAAAGACATGATTCCTATCTAGCAAGAATGAAAAAGCAATATAACAAAAAGGTCATCCCAAGACCCTTTCAAGTGGGAGACCTAGTGCTCAGGATAGACAATTTAATTGATAAGAGAGCTGGTGAAGGACAAAAATTCAGACCTAATTGGATAGGTCCTTACATGGTTAAAGAAGACATCGGAAATGGTGCCTATCTCTTGTGCACAATGGAGGGAGAGGAATTTGGCAAAACAATCAATGCCTTTCACCTCAAGAAATATTATGTCTAAAACACCAAAAAATCATAAAACATAAAAATACAAAAACAAATATAAAAAAATATAAAAATGTCAAAAATAATTTTGTTTCTTGCATTTTTGTATCATTCTGTTCATATTGCATTACAGTTCATGACTTTCTCTTGTACTATTTTCCCTTTAGTAAGGAGTCTAATGTTGCCCAGATATACGTTATCCTTTCAGGACCTAGAGATCCCCAGTTTTCACAATCGCCATTATCTCCCTTCATTCCCAATGATTCTAATCGAAACCTAGCTCTTAGCTTTACGCTAATCCCCGTATTACCGAGTCAAGATGTTAGGTCTAAACAATGTCAGTATTCAAACCTACAGTGTTCAAAGGAAGCTTGCAAGTAGACCTTCCCAATTCTTCCCTAGTAGAGGAGAAGTCCAAATAGATTACAAAAACTTTAGGTGGCGCTCACCCCCTTATCTTTCTTGGCCAAAAACGTCAAGAAGATCAAAACTCTGAAGGAAGCAATCTAAGATATGAGTGAATAAAAAATGAGTGGTCAAAAGGTGAGAATTGAGAGATCAAAGTGTTGCATATCAAAGTTCCAAAAAGCTTTCATTTCTTGAAAAGTCAAAAATCCAAAAAAATGAGAAAGTCAAGTAAGGAAAATACAAAAAAAAAGCAAAAAAAAGAGTGAAAGAGAGAAGATTGTTGAATGTTCATACTCTTGGGTGGAGATCAGTCTAAGCTCGAAACCCCAAGGGTGACATTCTAGCAAAGAAAGAGAGGTACAAAGCACACACACACACTAGCTGAGTAAAACCAAAGAGTCTAGTAGTCTCTAGGATCATCTTCTATCTAGGGACCCTTGTTCTTTCCCATTTATCCTTTACCCCGGGTCTATTTTGCTTGCCATCTATGATCTAAGTCTAGTGAACACCTATAAAATTTGATACTTGTCTAAAGTTGAAAGCTTATCAGTTCGTCTTATCTAGATAAGGATTAGTGTTTAGCCTTTAGCGAAGTCTATAAATTAGAAACGCTCCATTTTCATTTCCACTCCCCACTTGAGTTTCCCCGAATCCTATCTCACAGCCTTGGATAGATTTCTTATGTTAGGACAACTCACAATCCCCTAAATTGAAAATCGTATTTAAGAGTAGTCAATTGTTCATTCCACATTGCATTCATACCAAAAATCAGAAAAAGAGTCTCAAAAGCAATAAAGTCAAATGTCATATCTCATGACATTCAGTAGAAGTAATAGTCTCATTTACAACATTTCTTCTATTCCAGCATTATCATATCGTGAACTGCATATCATATATATGTCATAAAAACTACAAAAATATGTCATCATTGTCATACTTGCATTTGTTAAAAGAGTTGAAAAAGGTCAAACATAATCAAAAAGTTTCTCAGAACTTCCAAACATGCACAAGAGATGAGTACATATTTCGATAAGAGAAAACTATGAAAAGATAGACTTCCATAGATATATCTGAAGTTTGCATACACAAGGGTATCAAAGAGCTAAGACAAAATGCTCTCAAGAAAGTAGAGGCCCCCCATGCAAGGGGACACAAGCTTCAAGAAAAGGAAGTTAGGGGCAGTTCCCTCCAATAGAGCCCTTAGGACCTTGGCTCCTCCGTCTACGAGTACCACTAGTCGCTCCCTAAAATCTATGAGAATGAGGTGCTCTACTGTGAGCATGAGACTGTGAAGGCCCATCCATGCTAGCATCACGTCATCCAAAATTAAGACGGGCCATCTCTTAGAGTACCTAGTTCTCACCCTTAAGCATGTCAACTTGGGTCTTCAACTCTATAGTTACCTGGCACCCATGGTAAACAGGAGAAAAAATGTCAGTTTGTCACCCTGCAGCTGGGGGCACACCAGGATCATCCAAAATATGATCCCAAGTCATCTTAGTGAAGGGAGAAGCTAATCCAACATTGACCTCACGAACGAAGTCCCTCCACTCTCTGACATTGCCTGAAATAGTAAACCGAAACAAGACCAAGTCAATTCGACACAAAAAGAGAAAGGGACAAAGAGTATGAAGAGCAAGTAAATGAAAACTTACGTGGATTGCTAGGCTACCAATCAAGGTCAAGCTGACACATCACCTCATTTGAATGAGGAGGTCAGGGAACAATAGGAGGACCCTTAGGGGTGTCAAGAATATCATCTGAATCATTAATATCATTGAAATCCTCATCCTCAGGAGCGGCCTCATCTGATGAATCATTACTATCTGGAACCTAGTCCTTGTCAGTGGACTCTGAATCAACAGTCACAATCAGAGATTGGGAAGGAGTCCCTCTACCTCCCCTTCATCCTCCTCTAGAGACCCTAGTAATGAAGATGCCTAGAGTTAAAGGAGTCCAAACAATGTTTCTCTGTCCAATCTCCCCCATCTCCTGAATGGTCCTGTAACAAGTGGACACTGGGGGCAAGTCCTCAGGGACATCCTCACCAAACTGTTGTGAAACACAGTCAACCTGATGAGCCTCAACCAGACCATTACAGTATGTGATCTCTGAGACATTGCAAAAATACTCTCTAATCTCACCATCTCAGGCCCAAGCCCCTTCCATGTCATGATAAGGATCAAAAATCATATCCTCATCAGTAAGAGTAGCAATAGTAGGTAAAGTAGCATCAAAATGACCAACATGCGTCAACCTCACTACTCTTGGTAGCCGTCTATATGGAAGAGGAATAAGCTTTTGGTAAGGCTTCATGTGCTCAAATATCCATGCCATAATCAAAGAAGAGTGGCTAAAGGCCAACGCCCCTCACTGCGAACTCTGATAGAAGTCTTTGTAAGCCATAGCTAGGATGTTCGGTCCCTAAGCAAAAACTGTGCCCTCCTCAATCTCATAAATGATGGGTGCCCAACACCATCTCAGACGAGCTGAGGCCTTGTCTCTTGATAGACTCGAGGCAATCAAACCAATCAGGAACCTCCTCAAGAGTGGGATGCGGAGTCAAGGCACAGATATAAGCTGAACTCCTGTCTAGTCCCCAAGGTGATTAACCCCCATAAATGTAGCCCAAGAAGCCTTGTCCTCACAAGACTCGCTAATAGGAAGAGATAAGGGATGTCCACTCACAGGTACTCCAAGAATGTGATATACATCATATAGAGTGATAGTCCACTCTCCATAAATCTGTGGGAACTTGAATGTGTTTCTATCTGCATCCCAGTAAGTCAAGATGTCGCAGCATATGCGAGATACAGGATGAATCACAAGCACATGACAAACTCTAGCTAGCCCTACCCTCTTTAGAATAGCACGATCCTTAGTACTCAATGAAGCAAACATGCCTGAGAGCCATCCTTACTCTCGGTAGGCATTCCATCAGATACGCATGTCCTGCAAAATTAGAAGAGAACTTTAGATTAGAGCTCGTAAACTCATAAAATCCCTAAAAATCGTAAAACTACAGAAAACTTTACACAAAAAAAATCACATATACCTTCAAAATTTTCAATAAACATGTAGATTTAGTGACTAAATCGTGTCAGATCGAAGCAAAAAAAGTGTTAAACAACATCATGTGCAGTCAGAAATCAATCCAATAGGGTCGCCCCTGGGCGACCCAAGTGTTTTTTAGGATCTCCCCCGGGTGACCCCGTTGCTTTTCAGGATCTCCCCTGGGTGACCCTGCTGTTAGACAGGATCTCCCCTGGGTGACCCTACCTAACAAAAGGGGTGACCCTAGGAGTGAATCCCTCAAGCAAAAATCACTCTAAAAACCTCATTTTCCAACTGATTTCAGAAAATGAAAAACCAATCTTGCTCTAAACAACGAGACGAACACAATGCAACAGAGAAAATCACCAAAGATAGACAATTTTAAGATATTTTTCACAAAATTCAAGATAGGGTTTAGAGAAGAGTTTTTCACTGACTGCATACCTGATTCTCCGTGGCTAAAGAAGAGGTAGCCATCTTTATGATCTCCTCGATGATACCTCTCTATCAACTGCTCACACGAATGATTTTGTCGTCGTTTCGCTCCAATCTCACAATTTGGCTTACTTTGTTTGCCCTTAGCTTAGTTCATTTATGCATTTTAGATTAGTTCTTTTCTTTTATGCATCTATTTTGTGCATTGTTTTGCGTGCTCTCATCCCTATAGGTCCAAACTGACAAAGGCAAGCAACTAGTCAAACCTGAGCAATCTATGGTAAGTTCATCATTTTAGTTATCATTATTTACTTTGATATACTTAAATGTTAGACTAATACTAGTTATTGCAGGTACCAATTGCAAGAAAATTGACAACAGGTAAGGCCTAGTTCAGGAATGGTACCTACCTTTCATGTAGACTACCGTCCCCTTGGGGGCAAATATGTAAGCACAAAAATCATGCACTACCTTAACGAGGACCCCTATGATGATTCAAATCCTTGTCATGTACATGTAAGTGTGAAATAAAGTCCTTTAAGAAGTAGACCTCTTGATGACGTGTCCTCCTTTCTTATCTTGTGTTGCTTCTTCCTTGTCGATTTCCCTCTCTCCCCGTTTGCGACGCTTTTCGACACTTGTTGCGACACTTGTCAACTTGTAATTTTTGGCTTTCAACCTTGATCCTAAGGCTTGTGAGTGTCTTGTAGGTGAGTTTTCACCTCTCCCTTTTGTTTTTCCTCTAGTGCACCTCCTAGAAGCCTTCTAGAGGTCTCCTTATCCATCTGCCACTTTCAATTTTTAGTTTCGTCAAACCAATCCAAATCTCCCACGGGAGATCTTGCTAACACAAGTGGATATTTGGATTCTTCCACATGACTGACCTGTTTCTTGATGAAAAACCTTTCCTTTTCCTCTCTTCTACCATCTCCCAGCCTATTTTTCTACATTTGACGTTGTCCAGCTCGGATCTCCCTCAGGTGACCCTACTGGCAAAAGGGGTGACCTTGCCGTTTTTGAAGCCGAGGAAAAACTCTAGTTTCTCTCTCATTTTTGCTTCATTTTCACCCATTTTTATTTTTGTTTGCATGGTTTTTGATCCCTGATATAGAGTTAACTATTTCATGCACCCACACATGCATAATTAGCTCTATTTGATCTCAAATTAACTCTTCAATCAATCTCATGCATTCCCTCACCTCCATTTTCTCTCCAATGATAAGCTATCTTTGCTTCATCACTCTCCAATCAGCTGAGTTCACGGGGTAATCAACCTTGTTAACTCCCCAATCTATTCTTGTTAACTCATCAATTAAATGAGTTAACTCTCCAATCAATTCCTTCTTCTAAACCTATAAATATCCCCCTCCCTCAAGCACAATGGGAGGCAAATTCATTGTGCACACAGCTCTTGCCAAATTTTTCTCTCCAACTTAGCATTCAAATGCTCTTATAGGATGAAGGTGCCTTTTGCTTTATTTGTTCAACCAAGTAGCATCACACTGCTTCATTCTATGCCATTGTGCTCAATCCAAGCTCTCATTGAGCTCATACAAGCTTCATCAAAGCTTCTTTCTACTTCTTTGGGTCATTTTGTTGTCAAGAGGATCACTTGCTGCCACAAAAGGATTTGAGGTTGCCTATTACAAGGATTGCTGAGGGTAGTGGAGTCAACAAATCTTCGTTTCTCTCAAGTTCCTTCATTGTTTTCATTCAATTAATAGTAATTAGAGAATCAAATTTGTTCTTGGGAACAACAAAACATTGCTTTTTCCTTGATAGTTAGATCTTGCATGTTAGATTAATAGCTTTCATATTTCTAGATCTAGATTGTTAGAAGAAGCATTTTCCCTTTTCTTAGATTAAATTGCATTAAAAACATCAAAAGTACAAAAAACATAGGTTAACATTGCATTGGAAAAGTCATATAGAATTGCATACATATTTATTTTTCATAGATTAAAAGCACTTTTATTTCCAAAATACTCTAAAAAAATACCAAAAAAATGTTTTGCATATCATTTAGTTTGCATGCATTTAGATACCCTAGAATAGACAAAATTGCAAACCCTTGATTCCATCATGAGGTAATCACAGTTCAAATGATTCCAAACAAACCCTTGATTTTATCACAAGGTAAAAACAAAGTCAAAACACAAGTCAAACCCTAGGTTAAAACCCCAGATCTGGTTAAGGTTAGCAATTACACAATTTCCTCTATCCTGATTCATGAATGTGCTTAGGATTGAGAGGAGAGTGGGTGAGGGCTATCCATAACAAGATCTAAGAGATCCATCCAAGACCTCAACAAGAAACACTTGTTCAACCACAAGGAGACCCATTTGTCCTCTTGGTGTTAGAAGAAACTAGACAATGCCAGATACAACAAGAACTCTTACAATGCATACAAAGACAAGAGGACATCAATGAGAACAATTGCTTACCCACGCAGAGGTGGAATCTAAGAAATCCAAACAGAAGAAGAGAAACTAGTGACCCTTCGGGTCATAGGGTTATCTCAACCACAACAACAATCAAATGAAACATACAACAAAACACACAACAACAAAGGCCGCAGTACTTGCCAACCCCTCTCCGCAAAGTCTAGCTATCCAACGAGCTAGACCCCTGTCGTGTCTCACCTCCTCTCGACTGGCTAATTCCACGTGAGCGAGAGTGATGTGGCAGATCACTCTATGGCAAGGAGGGAAAGGGTCCATGTGCATGCCGAAATCCAACTAAACAGTCCCAGGCAACTGGAGTCACAATTTTGAGCGTACAGTGCCCACATTGTTTATGATCATAACAAATTATAATGCATATCCATGAGTGTCATAAGAATAACAAGTGTTATCAAAATAAAATGTGATTGTGAGGAGGAGAAGTGGGCCTCACAGACAAGTCATTAAGGTTCTTGCCACTTGAAGCTTTTAGTCAATTGTTGTCATTTTGATATTGCAACCACCAATTGAAGTACTAAGTGTTTCCTATATTCATGTTAGGAAGGGAGCACAATAACATGAAGTCTTGAAAATGAATGACACTGAGACACAGGATGACCTCTAGGATTAAAAAGATGGCTCCTTGTAATATATTCAATAAGTTCTTATTAGTTGACCTATAAAGAGAAGGGGAAAGTGAGGAACACTTGAAATAAAGTCCTAATCTATAAGGGTGATGCACTAATATTAAGGGAACCTTTCTAGTGGCATAGGAGTTGCAAACACATGGTCTAATAGTCATGAGGGTGAAAAAGACACATTTACTTCAATGAGAAGCAAGCAATAGTTATTTGCATGATTAGTAGTCTAGAGAAGGTTAGAAAGTACTCACAAGAGATCAGTAAATCTTGGACACATATAAGCCAAGGCTACCTAAATGCAAGGATATCCTAATATGGCCTCATCATTTTTTGCATAGTCCCATGTGAAGGGATCTACTTTATTCTCTACATAACTAAGGATGCATGGTAGGTCAACCCTTTCTACTAACATCCCACCTCAAACTATTATGACAAACTTCAAGTTTTGTAACTATGTGTGAGGTGAAAACATTGTAGAGGAAGTAGCTATATAGTCTACCATTCAATTATCTTCTCTTGGGATGACTTGTATGGAAAATAATCAAATTGTTGAATTAAACTCTGGATGATGTATTTGTAACGTCATAATCATTATGATATTGTCTCATATTTTTTAAAAACTTGATTTATCACCAATCGAGAATCACCAAAAACTATTTTTTTTGAAACCCAATTTTAGAGCCAACACAACTTCTAAAGAAAGATACTCAACAACATTGTTGGTGTAGAAGAAGTTGAGTCAAAAGGAAAATGAGAGAACTTTCCTCTCTAGAGAGGCTACAAATACTTCAGCCCTAGCTCCATCAAAATGGAGGATTCAAAGATTTTATGGTAACAAGATGACTTTTGATGTCATTTCTAGTTCTTGTATGAGCTTAGATTCTTCTCCTTCATCTTCAACTACAAGTTTGACCACCATATGGATGTTAATATCTTCTTGTTCTTCTTCCCTAACAAGTTCAACTATATAAATGTTAGTATCTTCTTCAAAGGGGATGGTTGCCAGATTAAAAGAAGCACAAGATTACATTGAGCAAGTGTCAAAAAGAAATTTTTGTGGCTATTGAGATTATAATGAATTTACTATCTATGTGGTTTTTTTAAAAACAATAGTGACTCATTTTGAACTCTCCCCTTTTTCAAATGCAGAAGTTCCTAGATCCTTAACTAGCTTCTTTTTTTAATTCTCTTAGGTGAATGGTCTATGGTGTAAGCTCTAGATTTACAACTTTGTTAAAGGAAAACTCATAGTGATGAGTATTTCAACTCTCTTCTTGGTCATATCATTTTTAAGCACATTGAATGGTTTAGGGTCTGTCTTGGCAACATAGATCTTTGTTACATGTGTTGGGATAAGTTGTCATTAACTTTGCAATCCTAACCAATTTCATGTGTCTCCAAAGTCCTTGGAAAGTGTTCTCCAACACATAGGGACTTGAGACATAAAATAATATTTAATTATATCACTATGACATGTAGTTCACTCTTATGAGGTAGGACCAAATTTGGGTGCCCACTTTGGAAATGGAGTCCATGGCACTGACTTGTAGTTAACTCCTTGATGTCTATCTTGACATTTTAATACCTCCTAGGAAGTGGGAGTTAACTTGGGTACTCACTTTTGAGGTGTTTCCAATGAAGACTAAGAGTTTGCTTTTTTGTGTGCATGAGTGGATATTATTGGTACACTTTGCATGATTATGATGTGGGAGTTATTAGTGGTGTTAGAGATGCATGATATTGGAATATTGCTTGCATGAGTTCATAAAAGCTTGCATGGACGTGCATATTTTTGCATGTGGTTTCGTGAACTCATAAAAGCTTGCATGGAATTGCATGTTTTTGCATGTCACTTGCATGGCCTTGCATGGCATTGCATGTTGTTGCATGTCACTTGTATGAGCTTGCATGTGCTTGCATGTTGTTTCATGTCTCTTAAATGAACTTTCATGTACATGCATGTTGTTGCATGTCACTTGCATGTGCTTGCTTGTTGTTGTATGCCAATTATATGGACTTGCATGTTGTTGCATGTCAATTATATGGTGTTGCATGTATCTTGCATGACACTTTAACTTAGGATTAGTTTTGGATAACTCTTACATGGTGATACAGGTGTTTGCATGACTCTTGCATGTTATAGAATAGGTTGTTACAAAATAATATTGGGGACATCAATCATGCATGTTGTTTGCATGACATTGGTGTGAGTTGGAGCACTTCAGTTGATAGAGTTAATTGGGAGTTACTACGTGCTCATGAAGAGACATTTAGTTCAACTTTGTCGTTGTCACATAACACTTTAGTTGACTGAATTTTGAGTTTTACTTCTTGGGTGCCCATGTTGAGACTTTCAATTGTGCCTTGTTATTGTCACATAACACTTCAATGACTAAGTTTGAATGGGATAACTTGGGCGCCCATGTTTGAGACTTGTAGTTAATAGTTGATTTCTACTATGCAATTTTGGAGTTCACTATATTGGGTGCTTGGATTTTGCATGAGGATTTGTCTCATGTTATTGGATACAATTTATTGTACTTTGAGATCCATGGTTTCTATATAATGATGCCTTGATTTGGTAGAAATGATGAGAAATTAATTACATGTAATGAGAGGCTTTTACAGGTTGAAGGAGTAACGAAGTGCTGCTAAAATCCAGAGAGGAATTATTGTATTATTCAAACCATTTCAAAGTTAATAGAATCATTGGATCTCTTTGGGTGTAGATTTTTTTCCACAAGGGCTTCTCCACGTAAATCTTGTGTCACATGTTATGCATAATTTCTTCATACCTTATTGATTAAATTGGATAAACACTAATGCATCTAAATTGGATAATCTTGAAAGTAATTTTCAGATTTGCAACACCACACATGATTAATTTTTCAGATTTGAAAACAAATAAAAGCAACATAGCTGCAATTTTACCTTGTTTACACTTACGTTTTCTCAACAAGATGTAGGAATCTAATCTCCTAGAATAACTTAGAAGGAATGACCTTCATCTTGTGAATATAGGGTCTTCCTAATAATATATTGTAAACCATGTCCTTGTCAATAATGTAGAACATGGTGGGGACCATCTTGGGTCCAAGAGTGTCTAAGAGTGATTTTTTCAATGGCGGTAGCCTTTAGGTTATCATATCCACATAGAGTATCCCTACAAGAGGTGATGTTGGTCTCACCATATCCCATTCTCTAGAAGAGGGAGAAGTGAACAATGTTTACTACAACTCCATTGTCAACTAGAGTTCTTTTAATGTAAGTGTCATAGATCCAAACCTATAAGAACAAGGCATGGTCTCTTCTTCTAGTCAACTAAAGCTTTATAAGAATTTGGTTGAGATAAAAGCATCTTGGATCTTATAGCTTAAAATTCAAAGGGTTAAGGTCCAAGTTGATTTGATTGATTTGTTCCTCTATAGGGGTGGTTATGTGATTAAGATATTTTAGCCAAATGGCCTCCACAAGAGCCACCTAATGAGACAAAGAGTTTCTTAGGAGGTTTATAAATGAAATATTTGTGGATTTTTTCTCAAGATCCTTTATAAGATCATAAAAATAGATTATCTCTGGGGGAGCTTAAATACAAAAAATGGTATGCCCATTATGTTCAATTAGTTGAGTTGTATGAGATTCTTAGATTTCATCAACTTGAACTAGCTCAACTAACCCTAACATTTTGGTTTGTCCTTTATATCCAAGTGGGTGGTGAAAATTGATTCTTCTAGGTTGGAGATGACTATCAACCCAAATGTAGAGGGGTTAGAAGAACCAGGTTTGCATCATTGTTGCATTAATGTGGAGGGAAGGGGTTTTAATAGATTTGTAAGTTTAAATTTTGAGAGGTGATGGGCCCCTAATTGTTACCATAGTTTCGACCATCCTAAGGATAGAGGAACATGTCTATGAAAAGGTATTGTTATTCCTTTTAGAGTTTCGAGATGAACCAATTATAATCTCAACAAGTTTCCCTGGTGTGCCCCTTAGTTTTGTGGAAGGGGCAAGCTTTTTTGGGATCATAATCCCTAGGCTTATGGTAAGGTTTGTATCAGTTGTTGTTGAAAGTGTGGTTCTTTTGTTGTCTATTTTCCCTTTTATAGTAGTTGTTCCTTTGAGGATAGTCATTTCTAGGAGGATAATCAATGGTATTAGCCACTGTGTGAACATTCTAGTTTCTTGGGTTTAGATAATTATTGCTTCGACTACAATTATTGTCATTATAATTATGATTGTTATTATTGCTATTGTTATTCTTTATAGGTGGAGCATCTATGACTCCATCTATCATGGCACTCTTCTTGCTTGTTAAGACCTTGGGTGAAAAAGGGTGGTTGTTGTTATTGTCGTTCAAGTTTTGATTATTGTTTTGGTTTCGGTTAACCAACCTTCCATTGCTTCCATATATTTTTCTTCCACTGTCAATTACAACTTGATTGATTCATAGGGTACTCTTTAGGGCCTCTTCATAGGACTTATATAGGAGCTTCTAGATCTCCTCTCATGTATCCTTATTTAGGGAATGCAAAAAGTGATCACATTGCTTATAATGCTCTATGTGTGGTGCACTTGTCAAAGAATAGAGAACTTGTCTCCATCAAGTTAAGAAGTGGGCTACCAACTCATTGTTGTCTTGTTTAACATTTAAGAACTCTCAAATCCTAGTCTTAACAAGTTTATCCATATCAAAGGATGTGATGAACTCATTGATAAGCTATCATAAGAATTGGATCGAACCCTCAGGCAACTACTAATACCAACCTAGGGTGATCCCTTCAATTTTTTTTGAAAAGATTCAAGCAATTATTGTATCCCATGGCAAGAGTTCTTAAGCATTAATAGTGTAAGACTTAATGTGCACATTGGAATCTCCCTCTCCCTTAAATTTAGGAAGATCAAGGTAATAACATGTTTTGAGTGGCATCATATAAGGGTTCCTTTAGATACTCAAGATATGTCCCTAAAAAGGGATCATGGGTGGGGAAGGCAATCCTCCAAAAATGGGTCCTACTAGTGGAGATTGATAGCTCAATTGCAATTGGAAGCCTAGTTGTGATTGTTGAAACCCAAAAGAGGTTGGACAACTTTATTACATGGGGTTGGTTGGTTGGAACCTAGGTGGAGTTTTGTTTTAGGTTTGATTCATAGGTATCCCACTAGGTTGGTACATGTTGGTTGTATTGTAAGATGAAAGAGGAGGAGGTATGAAAGCTTCATTACTTACATTCCACAAATAGAAATTGAAATTTATATGGGTGATTAAGGGGAGCCTTGATTTGGGTCATTGTGTGTTGTGATGAAAGGGTTCAGATAGTTTTGTCATCTTGGAGATAGTGGTTTCACATTTTCTTGCATCAAGTTTTGATGAGGTTGTTTAGCACCCCCTACTTGTAATGCCCTGATTCATTGCACTAATGCAGCAATAAGATCTTCTAGGGTTACTTTGTTTGATTGGTTGGTTTTTTGTGCTTCACCACTTTGGGGAGGGTTCAATTGATTACTATGACATGGTTCATGTGGTGGAGGTTGGACCAACCTATTTGTTGTCACTTCTAGTTGATTTTATAGTTGCATGTATTGTGAGGAGGCTTGATAATTTTGATAGTCCACCTCAAGGGTTCCATGCACATTTTCTAAATCCATTTCTAAAAAATCCATCTTGTTATCAATGTGGGTTATTATATCTTTATAGGCCACGGAACTAGGGTCTTGTTTGTAGATCTCAAACTAAACTAGCATTAGTTGAACTCTTTAATGACTCAACTTTAGTTGAATAGCAATTCCCTAACATTATCCTCATGTGTGGTTGTCAAAGGTGGTGTAATTTGATTAGGTATTACATTTTTCTTTTGTCATTGAATAGTATCATTGGAATCAATGTCTTTGTAGTCATATATGTTTGATATTAGAGTTAGAGAAACAAGTGGAATGTAGCAATCAAAAGTAGGGGTAAGTGATTCATTGGAAGGGAGTTTCCCTTAAGCTCTCATCTATCCTGACATATTCGAGTGTACAACAAGTATCCTAGAATAAATAAATGAAGAGGGAGATAGGTAAAGAAAATGGTATGGAATGAAGGAAAATGTGAGAAAACTCATTTGAAAAAAGATTTGTTCTTCACATCAACTTCACCAAAATATGTACCCACCAAATTTGGCTCACCACTACTATGCATGAATCACAAATGGTAGGCACATATGTGATTCACATTGATTAAATAGGTGGTAGACTATTATTATTCATGAGGCAATAATAGGTGTAATAGTGGGGAATCTGATAGACCACCCTCTTCATGAGGAAGGAATGCACTATGAAAAACAAGGATATTGGTCAAAGTGTGGTGATGGTGGTACAAGTATTTATTATTGTGCACAAGATGTTGACTTCTTGACGAAGGTCATTGAGGTTTTATTAGACTAATTCAAAGAAAGTATCAATATGGGCAGTCTCTTGTTTAAATAATTCATTCAAGTGAGCTATCTCAATCACTTGCAATAAATTATTTTTTGCCTTAAATCCATTCTATACCTCAAGCTTGCTCTTTTGCTTTGGTGGTTGTATGAGTTGGCACCTAAATTCTCCCTTAGCTCTCTTAAGGTAACTTCCATCCAATCCTCTCACTCTTGAACACATAGCCCTAATACACCAAATGTGATCAAAGGGAAACAAAACAATGTAAAACTACTTAGATGCCTTGTTTGACTTGTTTGATCATTTGTTCATCTATTGAGATGTTCAATTTGAAATGTTTTAGCATTCCAATGTTTGTTTGTGATTGAATGTGTAGAGTTTGTGAATCAATTATTTGAAATTTTGATGTTGTTTGTAATATTTGAATGTTTCAATGTAGATGTTTGAACTAAGTTTGGATCTTGGAGCTCTTCTCAAATAAAAAGGTCATAATTGTTTACCTTGTTTTTTATTTTGTGTTGTTTTTGTTTATGTTTTAGGATGTGCTTAGGTGTTAAATAATGAAACTAAATTACCCTTTTTTATGTTTTTGTATGTTATAATATGAATGCATCCAACAAAATAAAGCTACTATGTGCTAGAAATATAAACCTATACATGCTAAAATTAGTAAATTAACATATTATATTCCCTTTTAGAATTGAATGTGATAACATACAAATTTTAAAACAAAACCAAAAAAACTTGCAACTAATTAATTAAAGATTTTCCTTTTACTTGCAATTGGAATAATTGTTTTCACAAGCTATAATCAATAAGGAACACTTGATTTTTTTGATACAATGTTGTTTTTTCAATACAATGGTGGTAATGAATAAATTTTTAACTAGTTTGTACACTTGGTGGTTTGATTTGTCTGATGGTTGCTTAATTTTTTGTTGAAGTTTGTTTGTTTGTTTTGATTTTTTTGAAAGGAAGATAGTATTGTTTTGGAATGATTGCTTGTAATATAATGATCTAATCTAACAAAAATAAAATTATTCTATCCTAAATCTAAAATTTGATATGAAATGTAACAAATTTATAGCAATAAAATTACTACTCTATAATTAATTTAATCTAATCTACTGAAAGTAAACTAATCTAAATAAAATAAATTAATTAGAATTCTGACAATTGGGATACAAACAATCCAAAGTGTAAGAAGAGTCAATGGAGATAGTATTGTCCTCAAGGACCCAACTTATTACCTCCTTTGCTCTTCTTTCTAACTAAGGGTTTTCTTTCTAATGGTGGAAAAATCATAAGAAAACAAAGCAAGAGGATACTAAAAGACTTGAATAAAAAGAGCTTGGTGGTTGTCTAGAGCAATGATCCTAAAATGGTGACTATATGAGGAGCCTAAAGGTTGTAACGAACCAATATATTGTAGTAAAATGTTGTAGAAGCTACAAATAGCTTAAAACTAGTAGTGCACCTCTCTGTTGACACTAAACAAAAAGAATGAAACATGTTATAGTTTGTGTAGAATTGGGAATTCCAACAAAGAAGAAACCCCTAAAAATGCCAAGAAAAAATCTAAAAATAAAATTGAATCTATAATTAGAGGAGTGTTATGCCCACATTCACCATGTGGTTATGACATGATAACCACATGTCATGTCCACATTTGCCATGTGGTCATGACACAAATTACCAAAAAATTTCCCACCCGACTCTGCAATGCTTCACCTTGAGACAGATGGGCAGACTGAGAGGGTGAATCAGGTGTTAGAGGACATGCTTCGCATGTATGTTATGGATCACCAGTCTAGATGGGAGGACTACCTATATCTAGTTGAGTTTGCCTACAATAATGGGCATCACAGTTCGTTAGGTATGCCTCCCTATCAGGCCTTGTAGGACTCCTTTGAGTTGGGATTGTATTGGACAGAGTGGCTATTGGACCTGAGTTGGTACAGGATATGGAGCAGCAAGTCACCTTGATTAGGCAGAGATTGCAGGATGTACAAGATCGCCAGAAAAAGTATGTCGATGCCAAGAGATTGGATCAGAGCTTCTCAGTTGGTGACAAGGTGTTCTTGAGAGTGCGGCCGCATAAGAGTCTAATCCGTTATGGAAAGGTCTCTAAGATTGCACCTTATTTTGTTGGACCTTTTGAGATATTGGAGCAGATAGGACCCATAGCTTACCGTCTTGCCTTGCCACCTAGTCTGTTGCGCATCCATGATGTGTTTCATATTTTTGTATTGAGGCATTATATTTCTGACATTACTCATGTTTTGGATTGGGATGCCTTACAGGTAGAGTCAGATGGGCATCTGGCTTTGGAGCCAGTTCACATCTTGGCTCATCAGACGCTAGGCCTTCAAGGTCGAGAGCTGGACTGGGTCAGAGTTCAGTGGGACCATTATGATGAGGTCTCGGCTACATGGGAGGATGCTACTAGTTTGAAGACTCTTTATCCTCACCTCTTTGCTGACTTCAGGAGGAAGTATAGTCTTAGGGGGGAAGGATGTGAGGCCTACCTTTACCTTACCATATATTTTTGCTTATGATACATATGTGATGGATTTTATTATGGACATATGGATATTGGGGATTGTTGATCCCGTACTTAGACCTTCTTTACTATATCTTATGTTGTTTAGATAGATGGTTTATGCTTTGTGGATGATTAGATCTCTTGTTAGATTTCATTTGATGTTTAGATGCTATGATTTCATTTGATGATTATTGGTATGTGTATTGATGGTGAATTCAATTATTTATCTTACATTATGAGATCTTGATTATACTTGTGAATAGGAATGACTTGAGAGACATATCTATATATATATATATGTTAACATGTTATTATTGATGTTATATGCGATCATGTGTGTAATATATGTAGTTCACTTCGATTCAGCTATTTTACCATGTGCTATTAATGGGTTTGTGGAAGTGTGCAGGTAACTTTCCATGTCCATGAAAAATTAGAGGTCGGACAATAACCATATGTTATATCCTTGTTAAGCCGACCTAGTCCTAAGTTGGGCTAAGGTCACTTGTGTTTGAGAATGTTGATTATGTTGTATTGGATTTATGTTATTTTGTAAGGTTTACCCTTTTTAATTTATCTCTTGATGTGTTGTAAAAATTTGTAATGTTGGGTTTGCACAATTTTTAGTGCTAAATGTTTGAAGCCCTTTTCAAGTGATTTTATGTGTTTCCTAGTGTTATTAATGGTCAAATATTGACCCTAGGTCATTCCCCTAGGGTCTAGGACCATTCCTAACATGCTTAAACTTGATTTGAACCATATATGGTCACCCAAACTTGGCCCTTAAGTCAAGTAACGAGTTTGGGAAGTGTGAGAGGTGGTTGGAAGGTCACCATCTCACTTAACCTTACCTCACCCACTTGGGTAAGGTTACCCTTGCCTCAAGTGCTTTAGAAGCTTCTTGAAGCTTCGCACATTTGTGAGACCTCTTCCCTATGATCTCACACATGTATGAGAGCACTTGTGGGGAAGAGTGTAGCTTAGTTGAATGAGAAGGTGACAAGTGTCACCTCCTCATTCATGAGAAGCTTTCCTTGTGTGCTCACATCTCCCTATGTGTGAGAGCATTTGTGGGAGAGTGTGTAGCTTTGTGAAATGGGGAGATGACAAGTGTCACCTCCTCATTCTTATGGGGTTGTGAGGAGGGTTATGTGGATGGAGGAGAGGGTGACAAGTGTCACCTTCTCATCCATTAGGGTTTGAGAGCCTTGCCTATTTATCTCTCATTTAGATGAGATGAGGGTTCTTTTGTTCTTTTCTTTTCGAAAATTTTATGCTTGTGTTGGGAGGAGAGAAGGACTTGTAGATGTTGGAAGGAATTTGGGGGGACTTGTGGAAAAAAAAAAACTCTTCACCAACATCCTCCATCCTTGAAGCTTGAGAGGTATTCCTCAAAGCTTCAAGCCTTTTATTTTACTTGCTTTTGCTTATGCAATATGTATGTTTCTAAATGTTGTGCTTATGTTCTTTTTAGTTGTGTGTGTGGGTGTTTAAGGGTTGTTGGGTGAGCTCTCCATATGAGAGAGCTCACCTTTGTCTTGGGTGAGAGAGGATGAGAACCTCCTCGGTTTCCCCTCTTTGTTTTGGTATAGTTTTATGGCCAAGGGCCCTTTATTGAAGTTTTGAGAAATGGTATTATGGCATGAGTGTCTTTTTGAGAAATGAGAAGTTATGGCAAGAGGCCAAGTGATTATGAGCATTTTGAGTATTATGAGTGTGGGTCTCCTTGAGTTGAGAGTAGTCCACTCTCTCACCCTTCAAACTCATTTTCAAAATGAGTTAATTTTGTGTTTTGCCTTGGATGGGTGTTAATGTGCCTGGTGTGTGTGTTTTGTCTCCTTTGTAGTTTAAACCTTGGTTATTGGAAGGCCTCCTAGCTTGGGGGTGGCCTATTAGTAGGCCTAGTTTGGGAGGAGAGCTTCCCATGGGTATTGTGAACTCTTTTGTGTATCTTGTAGGATCATTTGGTGGCTATGGAGGAGTTTTGGCTTGGAGAGGGAATATGGTGTTTAATGGCTTTTGTAACTTTGTAAGAAGAGAGCATTGAGATGCCTCATCCTTATCCCTTGTTAGGCTTGTAATAAGTTGTTTTGTGTGAAGGTAGAGTTCTCATAAGGATTATAGTTTTCCTTACTACCCTTGTGAATATTGTATTCAAATGTTCTAAATGTTTAATGGCAATGATTTTATCTTCACTTGTTATGGAAGAAATAATACTCTCTCCCTCTATTCTATCTCTCTATATCCTATGTGTTTATGCAAAGAAGGAAAATGTATGTTTAGTTGGTAGTGAAAATAAATCATACTTGTTGTTAAAGAAAGGAAATATAGTTTTGTGTTTATTTAAAAGGAAAATAAGTTTTTCTTGAGCCCTTGTGAAATAGAAAACAATATGCTAATATGTTTGTTTTGTTTTAAATTGTTTTGTGAAAGTAGTTATATATATATATATATAAATGTTATTTATATTGTGTTTAAGCAAGGGAAATATATATATGTGTGTGTGTGTGCTGCTGTATTTATTTAGGGCTCGCTATTTATTTTTTTTACAGTGGCCTCTTTTTTTACTAGAGTATGTTATATATATATATATACACACACCATAGTGATTTTCATTTTATAATAGATGGATGGAAGTATGATTTATATCTCTTTTTGCTGCGGACAGTATAACTTTTATTTAGGGTTATACTTTTATCAGAGGGAAAAATGTGTAATGGTGGTCGCAAGGGGCCGAAACCCCTGCGCCGCACCTTGTATTGTTTACAGTGTTTGGGGGGAAGGGGGACCCCGTCCCCCATCCCCGCCCCCGTCTTTTGTGTTGTTTAAAACCTGCGTGTAGTATAAAATGTAGGCCGCAAGCATAAAACTCAGGCCGCCGACCTTGAACTTGGGGCTCGGCCCTACCTTGTATCACATCTATTATTTTTTATTGTATATTTTAACCTGCATTTAAAACTTAGATTCGGCCCTAAATACTTTTTAAGATCTAGTTTTGGTTCTTGATAACCAGTATATATATATACACGCACACATACTGTGTGATATATACATATTGGTTTGAAATTATTCTCTGTTGTGTATTATATTATTTTTGTATTATTTTATTTGGCATATGCAATAATATGATATATATATATATATATATATATATATATATATTATATTATCATGAATTTTTAATCTCTGTGTGAAATATAATTCTGGTTTCAAAATAAAACCAGAGAGCTAAAGCAAAATGGAAAACTTAGTATATCAATGTTTTTTTAACTATTTTAGAAAGATTGAAATAATAACTAGGAAACTTGTAAATTTTATTAGTAAACATAGATCTCATTATTTTCCTTTTTAAACTATTTTTTTCTTCAACCTGTGCATGGAGAAATTGAAAACATAGAAAATGATCTTAGTAAACAAAACAAAATAAATGTTAGAAAATAAAAGAACAACTTGTAGGAGCAGCAAGTTAGCAAAATTTAAACAAATAGACTAGTTAAATAACTCCTATTGGGAAGATACCTTCCACTTGGGAAGGTACCTTCCCACTTGCTCCTCCTTGAAAACCTACACCCAACTAGAAAGTAAACCACTTGTGAATGTGAACAAATGAGGAGTTTGAGTGAATTTATAATGCATGTCTAGGGTTTGGTGCCCTAAGTCTTAATTCTGGTTTAACTTAATTAATCTAGTTTTGTTTGTGCAACCCCACTTGGGTTTGAGAGACTTTTTGTCTTATGTGAGTGTGTGAGCATTTTAATTTCTTTTATTTAATTAATGAATTTATTTTTTTAGTGTGTATTTCTTTTATTGTGAACATGTTTAATTTACCCTAGTGATGAATGTAATAAGCCAATCCCCTTGCACATTTAATTGCTTTAATTTTTTATTATCATGTTGAAAAGGAAACTATTGGTATAGTTATTTTATTTATTTAATTTAAATTTAGCTTAAAACCTTGGGAAGGGATATTGATTTTTAGATGCATTTAAAATTTACTAATTTTGTTAGGGGATGGAGTGTAGATTTTATTTTAATTTAATTTAGTAAACCTCCTATAGTTGATGAGATGGCGTTATGCTGTCGAAATCGCTATAGGATTTATTTCATTTTGACTTGTTATGCTGTCAAAATTTATCTAGATTTAAATGAGTTAATTGCTTACTATTAGTTCGATTAATTTATACATTTTTACATTAAATGTTAGATTATTATATAGGTTAGAATCTTGTTATTATATTATTAAAATGTTTAGATCCTTAAGTCTTTAGTGGAGCTAAGGTTAGATTTTGATTTATATCGGAATCGACTCACTTCATTTTGGTAACCCTAGGGTTGGAATCCAAAACAAAATCTAACCCTCTTAGTGTCACTCCTTGTGACACACACCCCCTTAGTGGCTTAGGTAACGTAGGGATGGCGAAGTGAGTGTCGCATCATCCCGTTGTGATTGACCTTCCCCGCCTTCGGGTGATGCACATGACGTAAGTTGTTGAGACAACTACGTGATGTGCATGTGTCACCGAGTGTGCATGTTGCGCGCGAGGGGGTTTGTAGAGTCGAGTGGAAATTTTTTTAGTAATTCGTGTCATGACTACATAGCAAATGTGGACATGACATGTGGTTATCGTGTCATAACCACATGGCGAATGTGGGCATGACAAGGAGATTGAAGTTTGAGTATGTTGGGCACACTATCCTAACAATAGAACTAGAGTTCAAAGACAAAAAAAACATAAAAATGAATGCATGCAATAAAATCACAAGCACAAAACTAACATGCACATTTATTAGTTTTACCAATAATAAATCCATTGGAGCAAACTAAATTCACTAGGGCAGATTCAAATTTGGCAAAGGGGTGAATCGATTTAAAACAAGCGAATTTATTAATTAACAATCAACAAATAAGTTTTCAACAAATGACAAAGTGTAGATGCTTAACAAATGACTAATAAACACAAAAAAAAGGGAAAGAGAGGTCCTAAGAGTTAACTTAATACTTCCATTAGGTTAAGATCAATTGGGAGAGAGTTTTATTCATGCCATATAGGTTGTGTGCTGGGTCATTGAATCATCATTGGACTTGCTATGTATCTCTATTCATTTTTTGGTACATGGAAGTAAATTGGTGTGTGGAAGCATAAATGTACGTAAAAATAGAGTGGTATAAGAAAGTAGAGTGGCACCAAGAGACATGGTACTGAAAGGTCTCATGTCTATCGAAGGCATAGGTACTAGAGTAATAGTACTCATCACATTACTAGACCTTTTGTAAGGAATCTAGCTTAACCAATAATGACAAATCATCAAAAGAAGGAAGAGGTTACTAAAGAAATCACCAAGGTAAAATTTTAGAAGAGAGAAAACGTCGAGAAAAATAATGTTAGGAACATGTTTTTGTGACATTCATTCCAACCTCTATAACCCTCAAATATATATCTAGGTCATCACTTCATAGAATACAAAAGAGTAATCTCATTGAATATTGTGTTTGTTGCACTATAGAGGGGGCTTAAGAAGAAAAACTTTATGTATTAAAGACCACATACAAGTTATAATATATCTAAAAAAAACAAAAAAAAATCCATGTATATCAAAAAATAATTAGTTTTTATATGCCAAAATTTAATTTGATATTAAATCTAATATACATAAGTCAAGTACATTTTGTTTTCTAAGAACAATGAAATTATGCAAAATTTATATAACTTCTCTCCACATTTAATATTTTAAGAAAATTTTAAAATTTGTATTAGAACATATATATATATATATATATATATATATATATATATATACACAAAATAACTACACCATTAAGTAGGGAATTTAAAAATGTATATTATTTTCCACTTCCATATTTTTAATTTCTTTATATATTCAATTTAATTTATTTTCTATAAGATATGGTCGTTGAGTTTTATTTCATCAATTTTTTTTGTTTCTAGTCTCTTGTTCTTTGTATTCATTTGTTGCTTTTAGGCACAATTCTAATTTTTTTGCAAATGCAAATGAAGTTTCATTTGTGGTTTTATAGAGTTGTTAGGGGTTCCAATGATCTACCCTTAATCTAAGGGGGGTTCAATCGAACACTCCTTCAATTTAGAAGGAGGCATTGATCGAACTCCCCTTCGATCATATATACATGCGGCACCTCTATATTGCCCTCTTCCCTCCTATCCACATGAAGCAATTTTAGTGGACTACATCATAATTTTGGGGGGTCAAATGAAATCATATGAACACAAAATTCTATAGTAGCCCTTATTGTTAGCCTTCAAAAAAAATATAATACATTTTAAAAAAATTATAATCAACATATATAAGTTAAAAAAATATTGACCTCTATTCAACACACTAAGACCCTAGTTTCATGCTTACTTAATCAAAAACACACTAAGAAAATTAGAAAACTATGTCAAAAAATAAAAAATAAATCATGTTGAACACCTTAATAATGTTCTTGCTTAAATGGAACAAATTAATTTTGATATATATGCAAAGAGAAACACATTAAGAGAAAATATGTCTAAATTTCAATTATTATCAATTAAAAAATTAATAATAAAAAAATATTAAATAAAAAATATCAAAAAAATCCATGTACTAAATATTGATGTTAATGATTTATATCCCAAAAAAACATGAAAAGACTTCATTTGTGATTCAAATTATGTTAAAATGTTACTCAGTAAAAATATAATAAACATTTTATTAAAAACTAACTAAATGTGATATAAATTATTCTTTATAAAATTTAAAAAGATATATAAACTTAATCTAAATTTTAAAAGTTCACAAATCAATACTTTAAATCTTTAAATTCTCCATAATTTTTTGTTGTCACTGAGAAAATGTGATGAATGCTTAAAAAACCTAATTTCAATAATCCAAAAATGTAAAAAGTAGGACACACCCAATGCATATTCAACATAAAACATTGTTTCCTTCTTTTTCCACCTTTCCACTAATCCTCCTCTCATTGTACAATTTGTTTTTCATATACTTAGCTCCAATATCTTGTCGCTCTCATATTTCCAACTACAAATTTTAAAGTGCATTTTTGTTTTCATTCTCCACCAATTCTATGGATAAGTACTAATCAATCTCCTCTCATTGTACAATTTATTTTTCATATACTTAGCTCCAATATCTTGTTGCTCTCATATTTCCAACTACAAATTTTAAAGTGCATTTTTGTTTTCATTCTCCACCATATCTATGGATAAGTACTAATCAATCTGAAAAAAATTTAGACATTCCCACTACATCCAATTTTTTAAGTTATTTTTCATTTCTATTTACTTTTGTCAACACTTTGTGAGATTAATTTGAGATTGATTTGCCTTTTGTTTGTATTGTGAACTTCATTGTCTCATCTTCCTTATTGTACAAGTGTCCGGACCCTTTCAAAATCCCTGTTTACCTTAATCTTTGTGAGATTAATTTGATCCGAGGACGACTCCAAAAATAATATCATTTCTGACATTGTCATCCACCTAATTACAATCTTGATCTACAATATTTCCTCGTTTGTCAACAAATGGTGAAATCTGCTTGCGTGTACATATCAATGAGCACCTCTGGCTTCTTCGAGGAACCATGCTCAACATCTCTCACCATAAAACGGATCCACTAAACACTCGCAATACAATGCACTGGCGTTTCCTCACAGCTAATTTTCTCCATCAAAATTTAGTCAGGCATAACAGAAGTCATTGGATACAACGGTAAACGAATACCGGAGCAATTAATCAATCTTGTTGTCAAATAAAAAATTGGAAGTCATCGATATAATCAGCACAATAGTATGCCCGGGCATGTATCATATTCAGTGACCATTCAACTTTTCTTATTTAAGCAAAATAGAAAAAAATTATATTAACGTCCAATGCAGACCAAAACACCAAAAATATAGGTCCAACACAGGCATATTAAGGTGTAAAATACAATTATAAGGGGCAAAGGTTCCTCAGGCTCAAACCAACTTTATATTAATATCAAAGCTTGAAGAATAACCACCACATAAACTTACAAATACAAAAATAACTTCCTTGCTTAACACCCAAGCACTCTGCCTCCTTAAGCCTTAATTTTCATATAATGTAATTCTTTTCTTTGGGTTAGCGAGTTATTAATATTGAAAGTTCTGTTTCAATAGTAGCCAGTAGCACCCACCCTAACTTTGCGCACCTTAAGCTCGTAGCTAGGTATATCGGATTTTGAGGATTTTTTTTGGGTTTCCCCCTATGCCACTACTGGGCAGCTACTGGCCCCTTCTTCACTAAATAAAGTCTGAAATCCAAAGTTATCAAATGCTCATGCCTGTAAGTATAACAGTAAAAAATAACATGGTAGCAAGGGGTAGGGAATAATGAATGCTGAGAGGTCTTCCAATTCTAAACAATATTTTGCATAACTTGAATGGGATCCACTCTTGATACAGAAGAATTTTTCTGAACAAGAAGTAAGTAAATGGTACTCCAAAAGTAAATTGTACTGTTTGGTAAATATTAATTCAAACCAAGTGTAGCTTTCTAGATAACAAAAATAGTGATTCAGTGAATAATGACATGGGATGAGGTGCTCTGAATTTATTCCTTGATGAGAGCATCCTTAATAATAAATATCAACAATTACGATCAACAATCACACTGCCATATGCCAAACTAAACTCGGCACTTTGAGATTCTTTGCTGTATGTACAAGCTCAAGCTTCAAACTCAAATCAGGGATCTCTTACAGAAGTTCCCACTCAGAATCAGAGTTTTCAGCATCGGGCCATCTACATGAATCTGTAATATCTACAAAGGAATTAGAGGATGACATATCAATACCCTTGCAGGCCTGAATGTGCGGATTTCCATACCAGCGAGCAACTTGCTCCTTTTCTTTAACTGCTAAATACAGAGACTTCTTAAAATTCCCTTTCTGGAGCACAAAAGTAAATTCAAAAAAAAATATTAGACTTCTAAACAAGTATACAAACTATGAAAGGAGAAAAAAATGATAAGGAATCATATACCTTAGAGCAAGTAGGGGGAATTGCAGTATAAGGCTCAGCAACTGAAAGGACTCTTTCTACATCTTCGTCTGGAAGATTTTGTTCAACATTCTCATACTCCTTCAAAATTACCTCCAATGTCCCATTTTCTAAGAGCAATTTTTCTCCAGGACTAGGATGGTCATCCAACTTTATCCTTCCAGCAAGACCCATAATTCCATTTTTTTCCTGCTCTGTAACATCCACAACTCCTGCATCATAAAGAAATACTAATATTAGGCTTTGTCATTTTCAGTATCGTACTTTTTGCTTTTCTTCCAAACAAAACAAAAGGAAAACAGCAGCATTACCTAAAGAAAACTTACAGGTACCCAGTTTTTTTAAAAACCAGGGTACATGGTAGACAAAAATATCACAAGATTTGTATATAAAAACTCAAATTTGAAAATGTTAACCAAACATTTTATTATAGTAATACAGCAGTTTTAATTTTTTAAATGTTTTACTATCCAGAAGTTGACACCACTCTATATTTTCCATTCTTATATTTGAAATTTGATGACTCTTCTAGGTGTCATGCCTACTTGTGTGCACATTTACAGTTTCAGATGTTTGAATCCATAATCTGACCAGCATTTTAAAGCAGCCCGTTTAATAGTTTCAGCTAGCAAGAACTCTTTGTCAAAGTCACTAGAAATCTGATTTCTATAAATAAGGTTTCCAAAGTGTTCAACTGAAATTGATGTTGTTTGGGAGCCACAACAACACATGGCTGAGAAGCAAAATGCTATTAGTATTAGTTTCTGAATCCTATGCCATACTTTAAAGGGTGTGAATTATTAATCATTTAGTATAAAAATTAATACAGGTGGATTGACCTATAATATGATTTGAAACAACATGTCACCTAATTAAATATAATGAAATAACAATCAGCTAACTTTTGGAACCCATAATCCTTACAAAAAAAGGAAGCATTAAACATAGCACGATGCAAGGAAAACATCAAAATTGATGAATTCACTCTCAAAGTCTTCCGTTTTTCCAGTTTGTTCATTGGGAAAATTTTTTCCTTTTCTGAGAAGTCTCCCTTATACGGTATTTTGCAGAGGTTTCCTAGAGAGACACCTACTCTTTTCAAGTGGCAATCCAGAGACTCATTGAAATATTGGGAGATGTCAGGGGACATAGACATGTCAGTGCACCTCCAGGTTTCTGAGATCTCCAATGATGAAGGTCATCCCTATCCCAAAGACATATCAGGAGGAGGAGATGAATCTCCCTGTTTCCCTGGAACATAACAAAACGTTGTAGGGGCTTCTATCATAAACTCAAAGTGATGCATAATCATACAATATTGAATACAGAATTGCTAAAAATTCTTCAGTAGAACTTGAACCATCTCTTTATCCTCTATGCCAATGATAATCCTATGCGGTACGTTCTTAAACATGGACTAATGTTACAGATACTCAGACTCTGGCCTCTGACTTTTTTTATATTTTTGAAATGATATTTCCATGCTTTCAAGTTGGAAAAATAGACAAATAAGAAAAGGTTTTCTTGAAGAGTTCATTGCCAACTCAAAATGTCATGAGAGAAAAGTCTTACTAGATGAGATCAATAAAAATGTGTTTCATCAAAATCCACCAAGTTGATTCTACTACACGGAGTCTTTCCAATTAAATGACTAATTGCAAGGCTTAAGGAACCAACAATGCAACCAACAACTCCCTCCCGGTGGATCAATCAAGAACGAGAAACCATATATGCAATGCGAACAGATTGCAGAAAGCAAATCTATATGAATAAATAATTACACCAATACGTTACCAAAATTAGCTTTTATAGATTGAATTTTTGAAACATGAGAAGATAGGAATGAAAATGAATTCTCCTCCAGAAGATTAAAGCTGAAGAGTGAAGCATAGATACACTATGGTCCTAATTAGCAGGCTTGCAGGTATGTCAGTAAGAAAAGGTCCAATGTATCTTCTTGATCTGTTGAAACGTGAAACAAATCTTTATGTTAAGGAAGCATAGTCATCCCTTGCAGCTATGAATTATAACTCCTCTAAACTCTCAACTGTGACTAATGATCATAGTAGCAAAACTCTGCAAATAATCACAATAACTCGCAAGTAACCAGCACTCAGCAGGTTCAGTAATCTGATCTGAATCTGATTGCCATTTTTTCCCATAATAGGAAAGGAGTCCCAGGCACCAAAAAACCAGTTAAAACTCATAATTTTAATTGCAATTTTATCAAAAATCGCAATTAAAACCCAATTTTATCTTAAAATTTGCAATTCAATCCTGATTTGGTATAAAATTTAAAAACAGCATTTTTTTCTATTTTTATGAATTTTTCAGCATTTTTTAATTTCCCAATTAATTGAAAAAATATTTATCTACGATAGACATCAAATTTCCACAGGCCATAATGAAAATATTTATCTTTTCATTTCCAAGTAAATCATGATAAAGATTTTGCCACTATGCTAATGATAACCTTTAGTCTAGAGAACGAAAATGATCCATATGGATCATGAAAATTGTAATAAAAATGTATACAAAGATGTTCTGTTTTTCTGTAAACAGTAAAATGAATTCATCAAACAGACAGATAAAAAAAATGTTGATCAGAAAACAGGCCAGGAAAAATGTCTAGGACAGGACTGTGAACACAATAATGTCCAGGATAGAACTGCAACCATGGTAGTGACCCTTGACCGTACAGGCAAAAAAATTGGAATGTGAACCAAATGGGCACCAGTTTGGTTCAACTTCTATTGTGTGCGGGGAAAATTCCAGGGCCTGGGAGAACCTTCCTGTTCACATAAATCTATAAAAGGAGGTAGAAACTAGCATTTGAAATCAATGGGAGGAAATGTAAAGTTGTATTGAGCAAAGGAAAGAGGATTCAGCTGTTCATACTTCATAGTATGATAGAAGGGCTGAGACAATAGAATCCACCATTAAAGAGCAAGGGACACCTTGCATCCAGGCAATCTATTGTACTTGGTAAATTTTACTACTTTGAATATAGGGCCACTACCAAAGTCTGGTTTCTCTCTCTTTGGATGGTTTCCAAGATAAAAAACTGAGTTCTTACATGAAATTCTTTATTGCAGCATGTTTTCTTCTTACTTTGATCAACAATTCTCTATCTAACACTGTCATTTGAATTACAAGTAGAATAGCATGTTAGCATTAATTTCTGATCCAAAGATTCTACTTATTTAGAGAGTTTATGGATCCGAAAACTACTTGTGTAAGTTCTATTATGTATATTGCTGTTTCCATGTTAGACCTTAAACATGTTCACTTGAGATGTATGGACATAATATAATCATTACAACAAAATGAAAAACACATAGTAAAGTTGAGATGGATCCTAGTCTCAGTCAACTCAATAACCACTTCACAAAAAGCTAGAAGACATTAAGAAAATTCACTCTTCTTGACGAGGAAAGTTAAGATTCAATTACAGTGGACCACACAAGTTTGAAAGTGTCCTCTTTGTTCAATTTCCAAGGCCAGAATATGATGTAAGATAATAACAGGTGGTTAAATTTTGTTCCAGATCCACAATGTCTGTTAAAGGCTTACTATGGGTCATTAATAATCTAGTTGAATACAAAATCTTGCTAGAAACGATTTCATCTCATTCTCTGAATACATCACATCTGGGTACAACAAGTTCAATCTGGAATGTTTGAGATATCCGGTGCTACCTCAAATCTACATCTAAAAATAATTTAGCTTGCCATTAATGCAATGCATCCTATAATAGAGCATGTCAGACTACCTTTTCTTTGATATCCAACCAACTCACTACTTTTGAACAGTTTCTACAGCACTCAACACTGTCATGGGTTCTTTTGGCTACTAGACCTACATTAATTATGCCATGTGCTCTCATACAATGTACGACAATAATTGTATGTTGGCAATTACTAAGAATTATTGCTCTGATTATTCATCCAAATTTAAGAATTCCTTTGTGTTGTTGGGAAGGGGAATGTGTGTGCTGCAACTATGGTTCATGTGCTTACTTTAATCTATAGTTCTTATTAAGAACTGAAGCTTCTCTCACACATGCAAAAGCCTTCCAAGCACATGGTGTTGGTGTTGGTGTTGGAATTAAACCACACCCGGACCGACGATGGACTGGTCCAAGAGGGGCCAGTAGCATAGTGGAAGAGCACTCCAGCAGCGAATGGAAGGTCCTAGGTTCAAGTCCTAGCTGGTCCATGTCTCAACATGGTATCAGAGCTTGCTTTGACTTCGAAAACATTATTTCATTCGAAATTATTCAAGTTTTTTTTTGAAATCTCGAATTTGTTTTGGGCTCTTTGGTTGGTTCTTGTTTTTTTCGGTGAGGCCGGATTTTTTTTTTCTGCAGACTACCTGTTTTTCGAATTTGCACGAAAATTTTTCGTCTAGGGTTTTGACCCTCAAAAATTTGATGAAATTTTTTTCGAAGACATTCTTGGTGGGTTTTCAAGCAGATTTCTGGGTCTTCGTCCGAATTTTTTTCTGGTTTCTGAACTTTCTGAATGCCTAGGGCACGAAATTTTTTCGTCTAGGGTTTTGACCCTTAAAAATTTGACGAAATTTTTTTTCGAAGACATTCCTGGTGGGTTTTTCGAGCAGATTTCTGGGTCTTCATCCGTTTTTTTTTGGGTGCATCGTTTTCTGTGCACCATTTTTCGTGCAGCGTACCTGTTCTGAAATATGTGCCAGTTCAGTTCTGTTCGGCCTACCTGCAGTGTTCTGTCCAGAATTTCAGTTCGCATCCACTTCTGTTCGTCATTTTTCGTGCCTCGAAAAGCGTGTGGAATGGCGAGCTTGTCCAATATTATGTTGGAAGGCAGTCAGCGGTTCAACGACTGCAACTACAACACTTGGAAGCAGCGAATGATGACCATCTTTGAATATCGCTGCCTCGCTCAGATCATTCTAGGCACTACCACTCCTCCAGCAACGACAGGTAAAGACCAGGATAAGTTTGATGAACAAACCCGTGAAGCAGTCATGCTCATTAAGCTATCAGTCACAAATGATCAGCTACCTTAGATTCCGGCTGGAAAGATAGCAAAGGAGATTTGGGACCATCTGAAGGGTTTGCATGAAACCTTCAACAAGAGCCGTGCGTTCTTCCTGAAAAATATACTGTTTTCTATCATGATGGATGAGAAGACATCTTTGCACATGCACCTGAACAAGATCCAGGAGATCAGAGATCAACTGGAGGCTATTGGTCGAAAAATGGAGAAAGAAGACCTAGTTGTGATCACTTTGAAAAGTCTACCTAAGTCCTATGAACATTTCATTGAGACTCAACATTACATCAGCTAATGTTGATCTGAAGTTTCCAGAACTCTGTACTATCCTCTTGCAATAGGATCGCTGGAAACAACAGTTTGGTAGTAGTGCTTCTTCATCCTCTTCAGAGCAGGCTTTTGCAGCCAAGTTTCAGGCTCAGAATAAAGGCAAAAGTTAGCCTCCACAGTAGAATCAGCCAGCGCCATCTCAGGACAGCGGTAAGAAGAACATTCAGTGTAACTACTGTCACAAGTTTGGACACATCAAGAAAGATTGTCGCGCACGTATCGCTTCTGAACAGAAGAAGCAAGGAGAGTCTCAGCAGAAGGCCAACAATGCGGAGCACACTGAGCAGAAGGAGTTTGCGTTTTACACCTTCATGGCTAAAAGACCTGCAGACCATGCAAAATCCTTTGCCTGGTACATTGATTCCGGTGCTTCGCGTCACTTCACTCATTGTCGTGACTGGTTTACAGAACTCTCCCCTTTCAGTGATTCAGTGGTCTTCGATGGTGGAAAAGTGTACACAGTTGCCGGTAAGGGCACTATTCAGCTTCAGTCTAGTGGGAGGAAAATCATATTCCTCAACGTATATTATGTTCCTGGTATGGAACTTAACTTGCTTTCAGTCAGCCAGATCATAAAACACTCCACAACTTGATGTGGTGTTCAGCGCTCACAAGTGCACGATCATCGACCGGGAAACCAAATGCACTGTAGCTGTTGGCATTGAGGACCATGGTCTTTATCGACTTGTGGATTCGGATGGTCCTCCTGAATCAGCCCTAGCAACTCGACACTCTTCGGTTACCAGTCTCTGGCATCAGCGGTATGGGCACCTGAACGTGCACTACCTGTCTCAGCTCTCCCTACAGCCCCTGGTAGATGGGCTCCCTAAGATTCAGGCTTAGAACTTCGGTGTCTGCGGATCGTGTCAAGCTAGGAAACAACACCGCACGCCATTCCTGACTGGCGACTCCTGGCGCGCATCCAAGGTACTTCAGTTGGTTCATGTTGATGTTTGTGGCCCTATGAATACTCTTTCAGTTACTGGATGCAAATACTTTTTACTGTTTGTTGATGATTTCAGTAGGAAAATGTGGGTTTACTTTCTTAGACAGAAATCAAATGTGTTTTCAATTTTTTAGAAGTTTAAGGCCTTAGTAGAAAAAGAGTCTGGTTGTTCCATTGTAACTCTTAGGTCAGATAATGGGGGGGAATTTTGTTCAAATGCGTTCTCCAACTTCTGTGATACACATGGCATCAAATGCCAATTGACCACACCCTACACTCCTCAACAGAACAGTGTTGTAGAGAGGCGCAACCGCACTATAACTGAGTTAGCCCGTTCCATGATGGAGCACAGATGTGTTCCTAAGAAATTTTGGGTAGAAGCATTTTTCACTGCAGTTTACCTTCTTAACGGGTCTCTGACCTATGCAGTTAAGGATAAAACTCTAGAAGAAGTCTGGACTGGCTACAAGCCGCGGGTCAGTCATCTAAAATTTTTTGGCTCTCTTGCCTATGTTTGGATTCCCGATGCCAAGCGCTCTAAACTGGACTCCAAGAGTCAAAAATTAATGTTCACAGGATACAGTGATAACCACAAGGCCTATCGGCTCATTAACATTGAGACAGACAGTCTCATCTTTAGTCGTGATGTGGTTTTTGATGAAGAGCGGGGGGCCCTTCTTCTCTCCCTCTTCTGTGCAGCAATCTGAAGATCAGCCTTTGAAGGCTCCTGACTTGGGTGTCCGTCTTCCATTAGGTCCACCTTATGGGAGGGATGCTGATAATTCTTCAGATTCCAATGATTCTCAGTTTGACATCCCTGAGGATGATCCTGAGTATCCTCCTGATGCACCTATTCTATATGATGCACCTGTTCTACCTGTTGCACCTGTTCCAGAACCTCCTGCTGAACCTGACGTTGGCCCATCTACCCATTGCCCCAAATGGTGGTCTCAGACGATTGCCGATCTTCATGATGATGAACTTGTTGAGGGTAGATCCTCCCGGAATAAGAGCAAACAACAGCATACAGTAAACTTTGCTCTCATGGCCAACCTGCACAGTGTCTATGAGCCTCAGACTCATTCAGAGGCTAAAGGTATTCCAGAGTGGGATACGGCGATGGAATCAGAACTCCAGAGCCTTCAGAAGAACCACACCTAGGTCCTTTCAGACCTTCCTCCAGGGAAGAAACCCATTAGCTGCAAATGGGTGTATAAAGTTAAGTACAAGGCTGACGGAACCCTGGACAAGTACAAAGCACGGCTTGTTGCTCGGGGTTTCTCACAGAAAGAAGGCATCGACTATGAGGAGACTTTTGCTCCTACAGCCAAGATGAGTACCATACAGCTTGCCCTTGCCTTAGCAGCCCAGTTTGGATGGAAAGTCCATCAGATGGACGTCAAAAGTGCCTTTCTCAACGGTGAGTTGCAGGAAGAAGTCTATATGACGCAGCCTCCTGGTTTCAAGGTTGCCGGACAAGAACAGAAAGTCTGTAGACTGGTCAAAGCACTTTATGGCTTGAAGCAGGCTCCAAGAGCATGGTACATCAAAATCGACAAGTACCTCACAGATCATGGCTTTAAGCGGAGTCCATCTAACCCCAATTTGTACATCAAACATTCTAGTAATGATATATTGTTGCTCGTTGTCTATGTGGATGACTTGCTCATTACTGGTAGCTCGGCACACCTAATCGATAAGATCAAACAGGACCTGTGCAAATCCTTTGATATGACAGATTTGAGACTTTCACACTATTGTCTAGGTGTTGAGGTTTGGAAAACTCAGAACAGCATCTTCATCTCTCAGTCGAAGTATGCTCACAGTCTTCTGGATAGGTTCCGCATGCAGGACTGCAAACCAGCCTCCACCCCGATGGAAAAAGGACTTAAGCTATCTGCTAAGTTTGCCTCACCAGTGGTTGATGAGTCTCTGTTTAGACAGCTAGTAGGCAGTCTTATCTACCTGACTACTACTAGACCCGACATCAGTTTTGCAATCAGCTACATTTCACGATTTTTGACAGCTCCTAAGACTATTCATTGGGTAGCGGCTAAGCATGTGCTGCGGTACGTGAAAGGCACTTCTGACTTTGGAATTCTTTACACAAGGAATTCTGATCCCAACCTTAGAGGCTTCACAGATTCAGATTGGGCAGGTTCAGTTGATGACAGAAAATCAACTTCTGGGTATGTGTTCAGTTTGGGATCCGGTGTCATCACATGGACCAGTAAGAAGCAGCAGGTTGTAGCACTCTCCTCCATAGAAGTTGAGTATCGAGGTGCAGTGAAGGCAGCTTGTGAGGTAGTTTGGCTTCGCCGGATGCTTGCAGATATGCGACTATCTCAAGCAGGTCTGACTCCCCTGTTTTGTGACAATCAGGGAGTTCTCAAACTTGCCAAGAATCCGGTCTTCCATGAAAAAACCAAGCATGTAGAGATGCATTGTCACTTCATCAGATCATTGGTTGAAGATGGTTCAGTTCAGTTGCTGTATGTTCCGACTGAGGATCAGACAATTGATATTCTCACCAAGTCCCTTAGTCCTGACAAGTTTGTAAAATTCAGAAGGTCTCTTGGTGTAGTGAATAGGTTGACCATTAAGGGAGGGTATTAAGATATTCTTTTATACTTAGAATCTCCTATTTTTAGTTAATGGTCAGTTTCTTGTAACGGTATGTAATTATGACAAGATCGTGTGTCGATCTCTGGCAATCTTTGGCAGTTTCTAAATATAGAAACTTGCTTTCTTTGTAATTACTTGTAACCTATTTAAGAGCCTTTGCTCTATGTGAATATCATCCAGCATTCTGCCATTTACCTGTGTAACATGGTATCAGAGCCAGGCCTAGGCTAGGAGCCCCAAGCACACGAGAGGTGTGGCTTAAGGGGGGGTGTTGGTGTTGGAATTAAACCACACCCGGACCGACGATGGACTGGTCCAAGAGGGGCCAGTAGCTTAGTGGTAGAGCACTCCAGCAGCGAATGGAAGGTCCTAGGTTCGAGTCCTAGCTGGTCCATGTCTCAACACATGGCAACTCTCTTTTCCCTTATGAAGTAACTCAAAATATTTGAATATCATCAAAAATAGATATCCTTTGTTTTGTATGAAAGAATATGTAGTGTGTGCTATGGTAGACATTATAGCCTTCATTTAACTGAATTCAAAACCTCTCTGGTGAAAGAAGGGCATTTGACTGAGGTTAATAACAAATAGAACACATCATACAATTTGAGGTGGTTAGCACAGATATGTGCAGCTTTGCAACTATGAAAAAATAAATAAAACTCATAAAGAGCAGTATAATTACTATTATGTCTACAGTTGAGGTTTTGGAACCAGAGCGTTATACATGGTATGTTGTCTTCATGCTCTGTTGTCTACAGAAGATAGTTGTGGATCAGTAAAACATGCATACAAAATGATACCCATAGGACAGTATGCAACAGCTAAATGTGTATAACAGAAAAGTTCACAGATAATATATCCAAAGACACTCATTGCCAAATGTACACTTAAATACAAATTAATATGAGTCTGAAAGCATCAAACATACTAGTGGGGACATCAGATGTGAACTAACAAAAGCAGTTAGCAAGTTCTGATTGTTTCATCCTTTTTTCTTCATGTGCTACTACAAAAATCCTTGTCTGCAACTTAATGATTTGTTTAACCAGATTACCTCCTGTTGGTGATCTTTTGACATCTTTTATCCAAATACTTATGATCTAAGCTCTGTCTCTGATAATGCTTACTTCCGGGATGCTTTGACATCTTTTACGGTTTACCTGAATATTGTTATAAAGTAAGTGCTGCCTCTGATAACCATTATGTCATTTGTATAACTGTTCTTTACTCAGATTCCAAATTTCCATGATGTGGACCAAGAAGGGACATACAGGTTTGGTTATTTAAAGTTGACTTCCACAACACAGTAAAGCTACAAAACTGAATACCAAGGACACTGTGAGCCTCTAAACATTTTCAAAGACAAGATTATCTTAAATTGCACTTTCATTAAACTCCAGCAAAAATAGGCAAAATAGCAGAGTGAAGCCTGTAAAACATAAATAGCAAAGAACCAAGCTCTACATACAAAAACCAAACACATGGATGTAAATTATCATCACATTAGACTGTTAGCAACAAATAAGGTAACTGATCCTGTCTATTGTCCTACCGACAAACAGGTTGCAGAAATTTTCACTAAATTGCTGGACAAAGTCAAATTCAGTGTTTCTCCAAGTTTCCAGGGCAGGAGAATGCAGGGACTGTATTTTGGGGACAGAAAAAAATTTCCTAGATTTGGGGGACTACAGTTGATAGCTAATAAAATAATTAATATTTAAAATTAATAACTAAAAATAGATTAAAATAAGTAAAAATTATAAATCTTCCTCTTCCTTCTTCTTCTCTTTTTCATCTTCCCTCCTCTTCTTGCTTGCATAAGTAAATTGTTACTGCAAAGGGAAAACGATGAAATTTTAAAATGAATGTGGGCTAGGGTTTTTGCCATTTGGGTGTTTTAAGTGCAAATCTTTAGGTTGGGAAGCCTTGTGGGCCCTCCATAAAGGCTCTAAGTTTTTGTTTTTGTTTTAAGTTCTTCTGACAAACAGGGGGCAGCCTGACAACCCCAGGACATCAGAGGGATGTCGGAGATGAAAAGCCATCCCCAGTCAGTGGCTCCCAAAGGGGGATGCGGAGAAGACATTCTGTCCGTCCCCATGCCCCCAAATGGAGGGGCATCTAAATAGCCTCAGGGACACCTCCCCAATGTAAACTGGTCCAATTCAAGAAATTCAGTCATCTTCTTGGAGTGAGACTTTGGATCACAAGAGGATATGTCGGATATTTGTGGGTAGAGTTAGATTTAGTTGTAGACTTTACAAGCATTTAATAAAGTGTTAAGTGAGGCATTATCTCATTTGACACACCCTCGTATTTAGAAATTAGAAAATTAGAGAAATAGGAAAAATACAACGGTTATCCGAATTTTCAGAAAGAAGCAAGGACATAGGGACATGATTTGAAGAAGGTAAAAGATTTCCCAAATTCTGGGGACAGCAGGGGGATGGCTATTAAAATAACTTGAAACAAACTAAAAGAAGCTGAATTTTAAAAAGTAGATATAATGTCCTGATTTTGCAACAACAATTCTCTCCTTTTTAGCTTTTTTGGGGTTTTTTAGCAATTCTTTACTTCAAAATTACCTTTTATATTTTTATGCAAAAAAATGATGCAGGAGGCTGTCCAGTCCTGAGAAAACGGGATATCCCATCTAAGTCCCCAAATCCCTGGGATGTTCAGGATGTAAAGAACATCACCCAGGCCATGTCCCTGTGGAACACTGGAAAAATGAATCTTTAGAATGGATTGAGGAATGTGAAAGGTTGTGAAAGGAATGTGAATGGATTTCTACAGGTTGCCATCCTCTTGCAATGTAATATTAAAAAATGGGTAAACAACCTAAGGACGCCAACTGTAATGTTTCTTCTTCTGACCAGATGTGGGGAGACTGCCTGCATTTCATTCATTTTCCTCTTTTCTACATCCAGAACTTATAGTGGTGGGTTACATCAACACTCTAGAAATTTGCTACAAATCCCCATGCCAAAGAGAGTAGTTTCTACTATTCTAGCATCTTATCAATGAAGAAAATGATGACTTAGGTGGATCCAATTAGAAGCTTTTATAGCCCAATATAGAAGCCAAAATTCTTTCAAGTACATCTAAATTTCAAATCCTCTACTTTGTTGAAAACTAAAACTACTATAAGGCAGAAGGAAGAAAAATGCTTATAGAATTTCATGGTATCCCACTATAAATGTGATAGAAATTAATTCAAATATGTAGAAGACCAAAGGCCATGAAGTTATGTGCCAAAAACTAGAGAATTGAAAGTATAACTGTATATCTATCAAAGATAACCGGAACTAGCAGTAGTTTATGTTTCCAAATATTGCAGGGCATTATGGCATTTTCATACCTTTCTCTTAGAGAGAAGGCATTACTTGGCAGACTCATCAGCATGTGACTCACTCTAGCAAACCATCAGATGTGGATTACAAATAATTAAGAATAGCAAGGGTCTTTTAGGATGATCTTGCTTTAAACAAATTAATTCTTTGTTAAATGCCTTAGATTTTCATGATAATCAAAATTGAGAATGAAAGAAAAAAATTATATTAATGTCCACAAATGGCCAAGAATAGGTCAAAGAGGATAGAATGTACATCAGGTACAATAGCAATGAACTAGGGCAAAAGGGGCCCTAGCCTCTAAGTAAATACAACAAATCAAGAAAAATTAAAAAACAAAGAAATAGACAAAAAAGGGTTAACCCAAAAATAGTAACCCACAAACTAGTACAAGTATGAACATTGAATAGAAGTGTGAGAGGAACCCACAGAGTAGTGGACACAGATGCAGACCACCCAGGCAGGGAACCAAAAACCCCAGTTACCAGTAGTCTGGGATGCATTGGAGGAGCGAATGATATTATCATCGATCACTGTAGGAATACCATCACAAAGTCTGAGAATGTCGTCAAGGAAAGTTAGGACCACAGGGACCGGGCTGGACAATCTTAGGAGGCAGTCAATTCCACATAGAACCTCTCCTAACACTCAAAGCCAAAGAACTGTTGGTGGTAGAGAAGAAAGTGGTAATGTGAACCTGCCCCCAAGATCTATGCCTTGAAAGAAGGGTGTTAGAGGGTCCACTACATCAACAAGAGATGGGAGCCACAACCATTACCATGAGAGTTGGGGTGCTCAGGAGTCTTAGCCTTAGTAGATTGCAAGGATGAGCAATGTCTAACTGATCTGTCTCCATCTGTACGTGAATCAATAGTATCCAAAGGGCACTTAAATGTTCGAAGAGAATGTTTGATTCTTAGAACCTAGCTACAAATGTAATCTGTGATGTTCCAATTTTATGACAGATGACAACAAAGCTCTCACCATGGATAAAATGTAACAGACCAAAAAGAAACTTCAATGGAGATAGCAGAGAATGCATAGCACATAACAAGGACAGAAGGAATGGAAGTACAACTCGAAATCAAGCACTAGAAAAACAAATTTGAAATTGAAAATAATTTACTATTTGTGTTATTTCCAGTTTCAAATGCTACAGACACATCCAATTAAAAATACAGAAATTACCAGTTCTATTGGACAGAAGTTCACCATCCAACTGAAGGGGTATATCAATCTGGCTTAAGAGAAGCTCTGCATCTTCCCGTAAACAACTTCTGTCTTGCAGACTGCCTTTATCTTCAAAGACACTTTCAGAAGCATCTGCTCCAGAATAACACTCTATAGTTACTATTTGTGTTATTTTCAGTTTCAAATGCTACAACACATCCAATTAAAAATACAGAAATTACCAGTTCTATTGGACAGAAGTTCACCATCCAACTGAAGGGGTATATCGATCTGGCTTAAGTGAAGCTCTCCATCTTCCCATAAACAACTTCTTTCTTGCAGACTCCCTTTATCTTCAAAGACCCTTTCAGAAGCATCTTCTCCAGAATAACACTCTATGGTCTTCGCTTGAGACAGGTCTTCTCCTGTTGATTTAACAGAAACATTTTCTTCATGAATGCATGAAGCATCAAGTTGGTCTATCACATCTAACACTTGTATTTCAATGGCTGCGTCCTGGTCAACATCAGGAGAGTCTACAGATTTACAATTCAAAGTTTCATCCATTCCCTTTTCTGGGTCAGAGCTTTTCAAATCTTCTTCAGCATTAGCAGACAACTTTGAAGATAAGCACTTATCATCAATGTTTTTAACCAGTGCAAGCATATCTTCCATTAAGTCAGAAGAAAATTTCTGCACATTTTCACCAGCCGTGATCATTCGATCTCCAATAGACATTGTTGTTTCCTGCAATCCAAAATATTCTTGATTAGATAGTAAGAAAACATGTCTATATCATGGAAATGTTTACCATGGCCATGTAATGCTGATTTCTAATAAATGCTATACTGAAACAAATAGAAATCAAATATGGACACACCTAACATTTCTGAAGTGCAACCTTCTCAGAGTCTATCATGAAGAAGATATAAAGAAAGTAGTCTCCGGCTAAAGAAAATTCTAGACTCGAATAAAAATATCAAATCCAAAAACCCCTATAATTTCTTGAGTGCAACTTTCTCAGAGTCTATTGAGGTGAAGGTGTTCATGAGGTTATGTTCCAGCTAAAGGAAGATAATAAAAAACCCCAACATGCTCTTTTCATAAACAGAAAATAACAAATATTAAAAGGAATTGTATTGTGAAACGAAAATCAGAATCACAGGCATTGATGGACATTTATAAGCTCCAAATAGCATGTGTTTGCAGTTCATAAAGTATAACATTCCTACCTGTACTAAAGCAGAGGAATTTTTATCCACTTCCTCACAAAAAGAAAATTCCATGGTATCCTCTTCTTGATCTGACTTTTCAGTCAAGTTCAAATCTTCTTCAGATTTAGTAGAAAACTTATAACACAAGAACTTATCATCAACTTCTGTTAACGGTGGAATTATATCATCCATAAAATCAGAACAAAGTTTCTGCATATTTGCACCAACTGTGCTTATTTGATCAATTAGCCTTGTTGTTTCCTGCCATCAAAAATGTTCTTGATTACTCATTGAGAAATCTGAAATCGTTTCTAAAATGAAAAGTTAACTATATGCACATATCGATGATTTATTATACATGATAAACTTAAACAAAACAAATCTAAACACCCTAACATATCTAGAGAGCAACCTTCCCAGAGTCATTATGGTGGACATATTATGGAGGTAATGCCTCTAGCTAAAGAAAGAATAACAATGAAATCTCCCAACACATGATTTTCATAAATAGTACAATGTTATAAAGAATTTTATTATGAAACACAAATTAGACTTACGATATTCAAGGATATTTATAAACTCCAAAAAGCATCTCTGAGAAGTTAAGAAAGTCTGATATTCCTACCTGTATTATAGCAGGAGGACTTTTGTCCACTCCCTCGCAAATTGCCTCAAACTTTTGACACATGAGGTCAACCCAAGATAATCCTTTTGATGAAATCTTCAAGTCTAATGGAAAAGAACCCTTGGGCACCATTGCGTACAACTATGTCTTTGTACTGGGCAGTAAAATAACTGAGCCTAAAATATGTCAACTTGTATTTGCCTCTGTTTCTTCCTTTATTGTCCTTGACTAACTGCAAGCACAAACATTAATCATGAAAATAAGAATTCTATTGTTGACAACTACTTATCATCAATATATTTGAGTCGTTCTTTTCCAGGCAACAAAGTATCACTTCTGCAATGAGTGTTTGCTTAAACCTTACACAGTCCTACTCCTAACCTCTCCTAAAGAAAATTATACAGGAACCCAAAAGAGCTTACCAATTAAATGTTTTAAAAAAAAAATTAAGCATCCATGAGCTATCCGCATTCATGAAAAGAATTAAGCTATAAGAAAAATTATAGCTCCAGGAAGAAAACATACAACCCTACAGTATGTTGGACGCCTTCAAAAGTAATTGATAAATTAACTTGTTATATGACTTCAATAACATAATATCTTTGCAAACATACAACTAGGCTTATCCTTGTGCATAGACTGAATAAAGAGAGAAATTTCTATCTTATCGCCACATATGCTTTCCATAAGCTTTGAACTGAAATTTATAATGTGATGCTAAATATGCATCAGATAATTGAACGAAAAGTAGGTTTGTAATTCATAACTCAACAAAAAGTTGCACATGGTCCTTAATGGGCAAAAAATTCTTTTCTTGTAGTCTACCAAAAAAAGAAAAGAAAAGTGGAAACGAATGAAAACAAGCAAAAACTGTTGGGAACTTGTGCCTAGCTTTACCAAGCTATGCACCAGATGGTCAATCCTAAAGCTTGAAAATAGTGCCAACCTTGATTAAACACGGCAGAAGACAAACATAGCTGTAGTATGCCGCTTAATAAATTTTATCCACATCAAACTCTAAGAATCAAGATAAATTTCCAAGAAAAAAAAAAAGATAATTCTGTTTTGTTCTAAGGTAATTGACTACAATCAAAGGGCTGTGACTAACTGATGAGTTCTACAGAATTTCATGATATCTATCAGGTTTCCCCTCTACCTGCAATCTGCCACACTCTAAAGGCATGTGAATGATAGAGATGAAGCCTAATGCAAGTCCCTGGAAACTTTGGCAAAGTGGATACCCCTAAGAAATGGCATTTAGGCTAAAAAAGGGAGTTCTTCTAGGGAAGATAGACCCTCAAGAGTATGTTTGAAACCTTCCTAACAAAAAACAGAAAAATACTACACCCTTACAAAATAAAACCTGTTCTGTATGATTAAGTGGTAAATTTAAGGGGCTTGGTACAACTAGACCCAGGTTCCAATTCTGTTGACATGTTGCATGGAAAAGTAGAATATGATCATGAACTTTTACGAAACAAGGCAGTGACAGTTTCAGGATGAACTTGAACCTAATAACCTATCCAAAAGTCCAACTTGAAGAGTAATTCTCTTTACAGGACCGAACCGAGAAGCAACCCCAAAAATATATTCGCCCAGAAATTTCAAAAACAAAGAAGCTCAGAAGTAGAGTAATATTTTTTGAAGGGCAATGAGAAGTCTGCATAACGCTAGGATGGGCAGAGTGTCTGTATCTACTTTAAACTACAATTGAACACCCCTTTAAAATCTGAGGTTGTTATCAAGGTATCCAGGCTATTCCGGCGCAGTTGCTTATCACATAAAGTCCCTCCTTTTTTGCTACAGGCACAGGCTATGATTGAGTTCTAAGGATAGATTACTTACCGAAACCCGACCCAGATTATAATTTCCATTTTGCGCACGTTGCCCCTAATTATATCGAATAGGAAGATGAACTATTAAAGACATGGTATTTCCACAGTCCATTAGAATTGATTAGAAAGCTTCTGGCTATCAATGTCAATTTGCTAGGTGAAACTCTGGCTATCATGTAATAGCTAATTTTGTGCTCAAGAAAATTATCCTCAGAAGACGAAAAACAACAAAAACAGAATCAAAGAAAACGAAAATCATAGGATAGCAGGGTGAGGTCGTCTTCTGAATACAATGTTATCTAGAAACAACTGCAATAATCATCAGGAGATACCATTAACAGGGAAAAACCCATACCAATAAGAAAACCATTCCTTCAAATTCAACCAATAAACCGGAGAAAAAACTATATGGGTACCATGTTAACATCAACGAACTCCTTTCAAGGAAACCCACAATCAAAAAAGCAATAGACAATTATCAAAACTTACCAGACTGCCAAAAAACCGATCATTCACAAAAATCTCTGCCACTCAGAAACGATTAATTGAAGGAATTTCCGAAGTGCGTGCTACGGAAAGCAATAGAAGACGTGGGAATAAGAACAAACAGGATTACACAACTGAGAGATATGCTCTATTTTTGTACGAAACCTCTCCAAGTTAGTCTTGCCTCCAGAATACCCGCTAAAACGGTACACGTACATTAGAAATTTAGATGGGTGTACTCACAAGTGTGACAGTTATTGAGTGCGTACGTTCCCAGTGGATACGGTTAGCAATGATGGAGCGCCGTTTGTTAGACGCACGGTCAAGCCATTTTCAAAGGTACAGATGGTGGGCCCTCGGTATGGCAGCGTGGCGCCGTCAATAATCTGAACGTTTATTATAGATGCTGTTTTGTGCGAGTAATCGAAAAATACCAGTAGGAATCTACGATGTTTTTAATGCTTTTTATTATGTGATGTTTTTAAATACAAGGTTAACTTGTGCTTTAATTTTTAGACCACGCCTTAATTTAGTTGTTTTTTTTTTTTGTTTTTTTTTTTTTTCCTATAAACTACTTACGAAGTGGGGTAATGCTTTCCACGGCTATAATTCAACATCTCTTCAAAAAGTGGGGAATCCTCCTCCCCGTTCAATTAGTGAGTGAATAGTTTTGTTTTTAATATATGATGGATTTGGGCAGAATTACTCCCTAGCAAGTTTGTTAAAATGTATTGCTTCAACATATAAATCTAATAGATTCGTTCATGTTGTTTATTATTTTATTTTTTGGGGATATGTTTCCCCTTCCAGAAGGAAAGAGATATTTAAGATAGTGGGTGTATATGAAATATATGCATTGACTTGCTTTAAAAAATTATAGAAAAGCATATTGAATGACATCTTTCAGTAAAAAGGTTGATTAACATACAAAGATAGTAGGTATATATCAAATATATGCATTGACTTTTTTAAAAATTATAGAAAAGTATATTGAAGAGGAATAAAATAGAAAGCATGAGTTTTCCATAGTCCATGTCAGTATTATGAAACTTTGATAAAAACGTTGATTGATATATATGAAACTTTTAACTAATATATATGAGGAGTTTTTGATGTAATAAGCAAAATGTAAAATTAAATAAGAGGCTAGGGATTGTTTAGTTCTTTGACAATAAGAGGACTAGATATGAATGAAAGTAGTAGATTACTTTCCAAATGAAGAATTTAGATTTGAAGGAATGTTTATGAAGTATATAACTCTATGATTCATGTGTTGTAGTTGGACATAATCGTTGTTGTGGCTCTAACTTCCTCTTCTATGATTGTCCACTTTATCGCATCATGTCTTTGTTAGTCGCTTACTCCCAAATCCTTCACGTCCGATGCAACAACTAAAATGTGATCAAGGTGTTGTTAAAGAACAACTTTGGGGTTACTTTGCTAGGATCAAAGTGTTAGACTTCCTTGACTCTAAATCATTGAGAGTTTGCTAATAGAAGATTCTTTTGTGTAACCAATCTGAACATGTTTGTGTAGTCTTAAACATGAAACATATATCTTGCACAATGACTATGGGATTGATACATGCAACTTGTGCCTAGGATAGGATGGATGCCAACTATTTCTCTTATGGTTCTCATTTCCTTAAAAGATGGACCTTCTTTCATATTGTATGTGAGTTATCGGGGCAAATGAAGGAGTGGTTATGAATCAAATTTGTCTACTTACCAAGTGTTGTTTGAAGGACAAGATTGATAGGTTCATCCTCCTTGTTTTCTTGCTCATCTTTCTTTTGCAATTTTTTTTTATCATGTGTTAGTGTAGGATAGTCTTTATCTTTATTTGTTTATTGTGGATTATTCCTACACTTACATGGATTATTCCTACACTTGCATGGATTATTCCTACACTTAGAGTTATGCTTGCTTAGGTGTGCTAGTTTTGTGGAGTTTGCATGCCACCAATCTTAGTTAGTGGGAGTTATGTGCCTATTCTTAGGCTCCTTCACCATTATTCTAGGTGGCAGTTGCACTTCCTTTCTCCTATATGCACATTTTCATTTGTGAGCAAATTCATTCATGCTATTGGATTTGTGTTCATTCTCTATTTATGCATTTGCTTTGCATTCTGTATGTTTTAATCTAGCTTACAACAAAGAGCGTGTGTGAGCTTGACTCATGTGGCTCAAACTGGTACAGGAAATTGATCCAAAAGATCTTGCCACACTCCTATATGTTATTAGATCCAATCTGGTATTCTATTGCTTGTTTCGGTAACTATTGAGTTTTTTCTTAAAACACTATTTGTATTGCATTAGAATTGGATTTATAGTGTGTGGTGGCATTTTTGTATAAGCGTTTGCACAAGAGGTTTTCACACGAAGCTTTTTTTGTGCAAAATGTATACGTCGTTGGATCTAAAAGACAACAAAACTTATGAATCTATTATAAACTCAACCATATTCTAAGACAATCAATTTTGGGGGGTGTTTTTTTGTTGCAGGGATAACATATCACATTCAAATTTGTGCCAGAGAAAAAAGTAGCCACATAAATCCTTTTCTAGGTTTTTCTGGGTATTTTCTAGGTCTTTATAGGTTCTTAGTTGATAATTAAAGGTTGTTGGAACCTATGTGTAGATTAGTGCATGCAATCTGACCCTGTTGGAACCTATGCATAGATCAGTGCATGCAATCCAACCCTATTAGAACCCGTGCACAGATTTGTGCATGCAAAGGCATGACGAATAGGAAGTCACCATACACCTTAGCCCCCTGGTCATATGGTACGGTCACATGGGGGGACTTAAATCCAAGTTGTCTACTAGTGGGTGCTTAAGTTCAGCCCCTCTTCAATTATGTATTTGGGAGTAAATTTATTTTTTGCAGTGCAAGTCAAATAGATTAAAAGGCAAAAATTAAAACCCTTGTAACTTTTGAAAGGCAACTCAGATTTGAGTGTCATTTTTTAAGGGGGGACTTAAATCCAAGTTGTCTACTAGTGGGTGCTTAAGTTCAACCCCTCTTCAAGTATGTATTTGGGAATAAAATTATTTTTTGTAGTGCAAATCAAATAGATTAAAAGCCAAAAATTAAAACCCTTGTAACTTTTGAAAGGCAACTCAGATTTGAGTGTCATTTTTAAAAAAATGGTTATTTTTTCATGCTTGTTCCATTGGAACATCTATGCACTAAAATTATAAAGTGTCATTTTCATGCTTGTTCCATTGAGAACATCTATGCACTAAAACTATAAAGTGCCAAAATCTGGGGGGTTCAAAATATTGGATTAAGGAGGGTGTTTTGTGCACTTCCTACTTTCCTTCTACATTTATATTTCCCTTCTATTTTTGCAACAACATTTACTTTAATCAATGGATTCACTTCAATCAATCACGCCTCTAACACCCTTCAACTATCATGATTAGAAACTTAAAGTACAACTGCTAAAGAACAACGATCTGTATAGGGTAACAATGGGCACTGAGACTGAAACAACAAATGATGATGCTAAAGTAAATTGGTATCACAAGTATGATCAATCTTTCAATTTTTTATGTCTTACTCTATCTCTGGAACTCCTCTTTCATATAGAAGCATTGAAAATAACTAATGAAGTTTGTCTTGCATTAGAAAATTTTTTTTGGGAAGCTGGATGAAATGAGAAGTCATGATTTAGAGAATGAGCTCATAAGTTTGAGACCAAGTACCTTTGACACCCTAGAGGACTTTTCACTAAGTTTAAATCACTAAGGTTGTAGTTAAAAGAATGTGGAATAGACAAAAAGGACAATCAACTTGTTCTTTATGTACTCTCCAAATTAGGTCCTAATTATTCTATTTTTGTTTCTACCTTCTACTCCACCAAAAGTGCTCTTGGAGCCACGTGGCAAATGCCTTCTCTAGATGACTCTATTGCCAACTTGACTAGGGAGAAAGACACGTTAATACAGATGGGCACACTAAAGTCCTTGAGCCCTCATTGACAGGAATGGGAAACAATATGCTTCAAACAACAAAGGGAAGAAGCAAAATAATCAAAAGGACGAGGAGACCAAGTAAGATCAGAAAAATGAGTCCTCCAATGATAACACTCAAAATTCTTCAAATCAAGGGAAACCTAAGAAAGAAAAAGTTAAGTGTGCCTATTACGAGAAAATTGGACATGCTAAGCACAAATGTATGAAAAAATAGATTGACCACCTCTCACATCTTCTTGAGAAGAACAACATAGGGGTCCTTGAATCTATCAAACAATCTTCATTAACCCAAGAATCTACTAAGGCAAAGGAAAAAGGTAAAGAGAAATCTAAGGGCAAGGCTCTAGTTGCAGTTGCATCTTCATCAGGGATCATTGACTTGGGTGCCTCACACCACATGGGTTCTTCACAAGTTGAATTGTATTCCTTAGAGCCTTATAGCCTGTCTTCTATGACTTTGGGTGATCACACTCCAATAGCAGTTGAAGGGAGAGGGTTTGTTGAAATTGAAGGTGGAACATTCACAAATGTTCTAAGTGTACCTTCTATTTTAGCTAATCTCCTATCAATGTATCAGATCACCCACATAGGGAGGGACATGAGAGTGCATTTCTCTCTAGACTCAGTTGGGATTAGAGAGTTGCACAACAACAATCTAGTAGCTTTGGGAAGGTTAGATCACCAAGCTAGGTTATACACCTTCTCTTTGAACCTAATATTTCTCCTACAGTATTGCTTGCTTATTTAGATGGAGTTAGCAAACTATGGCATGAGCAGTTTGGCCACCTTAACAATCACTACCTTGAGCAACTAGGTTAGCAGGATATGGTCATAGGGTACACCGTAGTATTGGGCAGAAGCAATCAACTGTGCTTGTTACATTCAAAACTGAGTTCCTCACAAAGCCTTAAAGGGAATCACTTCCTTTGAAGCTTGGATGGGTCAAAAACCATCAGTTGAGCACTTCAGGGTCTTTGGATCTTCAACCATGGCACGTATACCAAAGTAGAATTGCAAGGCAATGGAAGCTTAATCTAAACCTTACATCTTTGTAGGTTATCCAGATGGTGTAAAAGGTTATCACCTACTCCACCTAGCTACACATCAGTTGTTCAATAAGAGGAGTGTTAAGTTTCAAGAGAGTCATGCCGACTCTACACTTGACATTTCTCCTTCTACTTTGGACTCACTTGGATTTGATGATTCTTCTTATGACTCAGACCATCCACAACAGATTCATGAGGAAGAGTCTTCTTCTTCTTCTTCTAGTTTTGACAACAAGGATAGTGATGGGGAGTTATCTCCATCCACTTATAGACATGTTTGGAGTCTAAGGATTCAACACCTGAGTCACCCACATCAGTCCCTCTTTGGGCTAGGCAGACACTCTAGAGTGCAAGCACTTGGGTAGGGGATCCAGCAGATGACAAATGTACTCGATCAGACAATCAGAGTGGACTACATGCCTTCTATGCTTCAGCCTCTGATCTATAGACATTCTAAGAGGCATACCTGAGTGGGATAATGCTCTGCATGAGGAATATGATTCCTTAATCATAAATCACACTTGGGACTTGACTTCTCTTCCTAAGGGAAGGAAAATGGTTTGATGTAGGTGGATATATCAGACCAAGTTTACAGTAGATTGGTCGGTTCAAACAAGTTTAAGGCACGATTGGTTTCTAAGGGTTTTTTCACAAGTTGCTAGCATCGACTACATAGATACCTTTGCACCCATGGCCAAAACGACTTTGATCTAACTTACACTTGCAGTTGTGGTAGCACATGATTGGTATGTGCACTAGATGGATGTGAAGAGTGCTTTCCTTCACGGAGACCTTGAGGAGGAGATCTACATGGAGAAACCATTGTGGTTTGTTCAAGATTCATCCTTACTTTGTAGACTCAGGAAATCCATCTATGGCCTCAAATAGGCCCCTCGGGCTTGGTACACCAAGATGGATTCCTTCCTCCTAGCTTCAAGTTTCACTCGATGTCATTCAAATCCTAATGTATATTTCTTGCAGCAAGATGATTCTCTATTGATATTGGTTCTTTATGTCGATGCTCTTTTGATCACTGGGAGCTCTTCATCCACTATTGTAGCAGTGATATCAACTCTAGAGGATAGATTTGACATGACAGACTTAGGTTTATTGCATTACATTCTTGGCATTAAGATGTCACAATATGACTCAGGGATCACTCTTGCACAACCCAAGTATACTCTTGATCTACTTGCTCGGTTTCACATGACTGATTGTAAGCCATGTTTGACTCCCTTTCTATCTAGAGCCAGGATTGAGGCTGATTGTACTACACCATTAATCGATGCAACCTTGTATTTACAACTTATTTCTAGTCTTATCTATTTGATTCATACCAAGCCTAATATTTCATATGTTGTAGGCATGGTTTCAAGATTCATGTTGGAGCCTCATGAGCTACACTAGAAAGCAGCTAAGAGGATCCTTCACTACCTTCAAAGCACTCTCAGATTTAGGATTCATTACAAAGTTGCCACAAAGGTTGACTTGGTTGGATACATAGATTCATATTGGGTTGGTGATACTCAAAATCACAAGTCCACTTCAGGTTACAGTTTCTCACTAGGTTTTGGTCCTATCAGTTGGTATAGCCAAAAAAATGCTATTGCTTTTTCATCCATAGAGGCAGAGTATAAAGAGATATCAACACAACTACTGAGGCTATTTGGCTTCAAGGCATTCTCACTAAGTTTGGCATTCCATTCAAGCAGCCCATAGTCATCTATTGTGAAAACCAGAGTACCATCTAGATATGTAGGGATTCAATCTAGCGTCAACAAACCAAACACATAGAGATTCACATGCATTTTATTCAAGATCTTATTCATGGGTAGATCATTGACTTGACATTTTTTCTAGTCTTCAAAGTAGGTTGTTGATATCTTCACCAAGCCATTAACTGAGAGTAATTTCATTCATCTACAAGCTCTTCTTAGGGTGCAGTCTACTTCAACATCAACACCATCTTTGGGGGCCTTCTAGCCCTCTTCACTTTCTTCTCTCTCTTTTGGGGTGGAGTTTTTTCACACTTGGTTTTCTCCTTTTCTCCACTTTATGAGAGATATCATTGTACCTGGGTACCTCATCAGGCCTAGTTGTTAGGACCCAGTTTCTTTGTACCCACCTAAGCTATGCTTAAAGGGGGGTGTTAGTGTAGGATAGTCTTTATCTTTATTTTTTTACTGTGAATTATTCCTATGCATGGACTATTCCTACACTTGCATGGATTATTCCTACACTTGGAGTTATACTTGCTTAGGTGTGCTAGTCTTGTGGAGTTTGCATGCCACAAGTCTTAGTTAGTGGGAGTTACATGCCTATTCTTAGGCTCCTTCACCACTATTCTAGGTGGTAGTTGCACTTCCTTTCTCCTATATGTACATCTTCATTTCATGAGCTAACTCATTCATGCTATTGGATCCATTTTGTGTTCATTCTCTATTTTTGTAGTTGCTTTGCATTCTATATTTTTCAATCTAGCTTGCAGCAAAGAGCGTGTGTGCTTGACTCACGTGGCTTGAACCGATATAGGAATTCAATCCAAAAGATCTTGGCATGCTCCTATTTCATGTTGATTAGATTAGGATTAGTTTAGAGTTAATTTAGGTTTTAAATTTAGATTTTATGTTAGCTTTTTGGTATAAATGGTGAACCAATTTTAATTGACAAATCTAAAATATGGAATGTTATGATTAATTGACAATTACAAATGAGATTTTATTAATTACATGATTCCTTTAACATGTGATGAATATCTTTTTCAATTACTGGAATGAAAACCTTGTGCAAATGACAAATTATCTTTAAATTATAATTTGAAATCTAAATTTATTATTTTATGTGATTTTAAAAATGAAAATGTATATAATTATACACACTTTTTAGATAGCTAATGAATATCTTCATGACCACAAATGGTTAGCAACCTCATAGTTGTCTCTTGAGATTCCACTAGAACCCCTTGAATGGAACCATTGAAAATTTGCTTACTAGGTTATTTAAATGCTCTCAAATCTATAATAAGAATCTTGGGGATAACATCCTTTCAAGCAAGGGAAAAATTCTATTCCATATGTTATTTTGTCAAAACACACATCAACAAGTCAATTAGAGAAAAATGAAACTAAGTTTTAAATGGCAATTGTGTCTATAAGGCAAAATTGTAGACATGTTTTTGACCTATATGCACATAAAATTGGCACACATGACTTCTTGGGGGTGTGCCAATTCAAATCAATATATCAATGATGTGTTGGTATTTATTGTTGAACTAGATGAAGTTGAGATGGATTGCTAAGTTGAATTTATTTTTTTGGGAAACTTGGTGGATCCTTTAAAGAAAGGGGTATGGTTAACTAAGATTGAGAGACAACTGAGTGTGATTTGTCTATGCCTTTTCCTTAGACTAACAAACACCCTAAGAAACTACTAACCTTTTATGATTCTCTTGTGTTCCTTAAGAATGTTTATTTAATTGATAATGAGAAGTGAGATAGGAGTAAAAGTGAATGCCTCATGTAATCTCTAGGTGATGTCTAATTGAGAGCATCAAACCCCAAGATGTTCTATAATAGGAAAGTCCTAAAGGTTTTGCACAGGTTGGCATTAAGATGTGTTAATAGATTGTAGTTAATGTGTTGGGTTTTGAAACTGCAATTCCTTAATCCTAAAGTATATTCTTACCTTTAAGGATAGGGGTTGTCATTAAGAGGGTAAAATAGGGGCTCATCAATAGATTGGAGATGGTTGAAGGCTAATTGATGAGAGTGGATAAGCTCTACTATACTTCTAACTCAGATAGACTCAATAGGGTATTCCTACAGGTATCCTTACTAGGGTTTGAAACCAATTAAAATGCAACATGATTGCAACAATGACAACTATACCCAATGTACGCTTGACCCCAATATTTTTCACTAGGTTAAAAACTAACTAGCTACATACAAAACCTCTAATTGAGATTAAACTACACCTTGCATATGTGCTTATAGATGATAATAGTATTATAATTCCCACAAATGAATCCACTTAATAATTCATACACAAAATGCAAGGTGTGGGCATGCAAGAATATGATTCTCTAATTATTTCAATTACTTGAGATCACTTAGGATTTTCCCTGGTTTGTAATAATGCATCATAAATAGAATGTGAAACTCTAATCTACTCCTATAGCTAATAGGATAGAGGATTGATAAAATAAAGAGTGGTTGATCCCTCACTAATTAGGACCGGTGCCTACTCCATTTTGTAACAGAGTCATGAATAGTAAGGAGGAAGGAGATAGATCTAGAAAAACATCAATAGAACTAGATGTGTATTTACATACAAATCAAAGATTATGACTCATACAATGGACATACTTAATAATCAAAAATTGAATTACAATAACCCATATGTAACAAAGGAATGACCATTATAAAAACTTTGCAATGTATTAGATGTTGTCACACATACATTAAACCCTCATTACATTCATGCCAACAAATGTGGCAAGTTAAAAGACATAATTGTGATCACATAATCCCTTGAATCACTACAAACTACCATGGAGACATACCATTACATGAATATGTTCATTACAAAATCCTTCCTACAATTTACAAGAAGTATTGATGCCCCTTACAAACTAGATTTTCAATGTTTGATGCCCTAGAACTAGCACAAGTCACTTGTAGGCCATACAATTGGCTTAGTGACCAACCCCTTCAGTGAGAGACAAATCTATATTTATAGAAATTCATTTTTTCATGCCCTAGGTCACTTGCAAGAATTTGATACACAATTGGAGGATGAGCCATGAATGCAATATGTGTCAAACCCTACGAAATCCATGATTGAGGTTGAATCCCACTCAAAATGAATATTCTAGATCTTGTGCAAGGACAACTAGTAGCTAGGAATCCACTTACCATAGTCATGATGATTGTACCTCCTTTTATGGCAACCTAGGAAGTTAATGGAGTGTACTAGAGTGGTTAAAACATTTGGAAACATGAATTCCTTAGTCATTTGAATGCAGGGCCCATGAAAACCCTTTTAAACAATTTATTTCATTTATTTTCAGCACCTTTTGAAAACCTTAAACCATTGAAAGTTATGCCCCTTTCAAGCTTTACAAAGATTTTGGCTTGCTCTAAACCATGTCGGTGCTTCATGAAGTTCTTGAACCTTAGGAAATGTCACTCACATTTTCAATCTCCTTGTCGATGAATCAAAGAGTTCATGAACCATTGAACCTTGTTGAAGGTTCAAGAGGTTCATGAACCTCAGAAAGGGCTAACATTTCATCTTCTTCCTTCTTTGTTGTCTTTTCTTGTTGGCACTTTGAGCCTACATTAAAATTGCCAGTGAATTGGTGAGTTCAAGTACCTATGAACTAATTAACAAGCCACCCATCTCTCTTCTCTCTTTTCTCTATGTTCCTTCATGTTAGAAGTTCAGTGACATTTTAAACCATGTTGGAGGTTCAGAAAGTTCAAGAACTCGTGAACCCTCTGACATCTCTTTTATCTCATCTCTTACTTCTTTGTTGCTTTGTGTCAGGGATTTGAACTTGTTTTGAACCTTATCATAGGTTTAAGAGGTTCTTGAACCTCTTGAACTGCTGACACACTTTACTTGTTCCATTCTCTCTTCTTTTCTCGAACCTTGAAAAGCACTGACATTCTACTTGGAAAAGCACATAAGGCCCCATACTTCAAAATATTTGAGGAGTTTCAACCTAGGTAAATCATTGAAGTGTAAAGGGGAAGTAGACACAACACCAAGGACATATTTCAAACAAAAGCGCTCATTAAAGATCTCTCGGATCGGGTATAATTGATGGGCAAAATAGGGCAAGACAAGGAAAGGGGGCATAGGATAGGGTTTTTACAAAATTTGAATTGGGTCCCAACAAATTGTGTGAGTTTTGATGTGTTATTGAAATGTATCTAAACCTTGAACTATTGAATGTTAGAAATGTTGAATGTTGTGTCTCATTTTTGTATTTTTTAAGTTTTCAAATAAATCCTTACTTTGGAAATTAATAACTAATAAATACCTAGTTCTTAATAATTAAAATATAAATGAAAACTAGTCTAACTAGAAAGAAATAAATAATAAAAATAATTTAATCCTTTTGTTAGAAATGGTAAACTAATAAATTATTGCTCTTTTTTATATTTATTAAAACATATTCATGTAACTAAATAAATAAAACTATTTAATGCTCTTTTGTTATTTTTTAAAACTCTTTATTTTTGTTATTTAATGCTTCAATTAATGGCGCAACGCCTAGCACTTGTTGTCTCTAACACTATCTCAATGATGTGTGAACCATTGGATATCTTCAACTTATGATCGATGGTTTGCAGCCTTTGATGTCTTACAGAGAAAAATAGGACCCACTACCTGTGACTTGGCATTAAAAAAGCAATGGCGTAACATTTAGAATGTGTCAAGCATGTCTTCATTGAACTTTTGTGTGGTTGCACCAAGTGTCTCCTCCATACGGCTTCCTCATATTCTCTCTTATTTAATGAAGTTAGACCCACCTACTCGCCAAGTCATCATCATCAACCACTGGCACAATACCTAGAGAGTGTTAGCGTTGAAGCTTTAAAATTGTGTGCGGTGCTACCACCCATCCTAGAAAAGGCCCCAATGCATTGTTTTTTTCCTTTTACTTATAGAGGGCCCACTTTGTTGTGACTCATACATTTCAACCAATGGCACAACGAGAAGACTGTGTCAGTTCTACTATCCTAAAAAGGCACACAATGTTGTTGTTGGTAATTTTGCCAGACTGGATGCTTATTCCCAGTTATCCCTACAAGGTAGCCGTCATTGATCAAGAGGATTCCCGGGCCAGGGGCCAACAGTACAAGAGATAGACTCTATAAATATCTCCTCTTCTTCTTTAGGCTCTGTAGAACCAAGGGGGGTATTCCCTATTCAACATCCATGAAATGCATCTACAAATTAGCTGGGATGTTGACACAAAGCAGATAAATCCTTCTTTATGCAAACCAAAACTGTGAGATAAGTGCAAAGGGGATAGCTTTGGGCCTATATTCAGTTGTGAGACAAAGGATTCTGGTCCTAAAACTACTTCTAGTGTCCTAAAAGGTTTGTATATGAAGTTTGAGTTTGAGTTTTTGTTTGGATGCAAAACTGAGACTTTGGGTTGCAACCAAAATACAAGACCAGATCGGTGCCTATCTAGGGCTCGAAGTCAATAGACATATATATGTGAGTGTTTATCATAGACCTGAAACAACAATCAGATTTCAAGGGGATTATGCAATATCTGCCTTACAGACAATACCCAAAATAAAGTATTTAGTTATTTCTACTTACAAATATCCTTACTACAATGTATCCTTCCCAATACTTAACCCAAAACATTTAATCTACTCCTTGAGCAAAAGTAAAAGACTAAGCATTCAACATAGGAAACCCATATCCTAGAATCTCTCACACCCCTTAGCTGTTTAGATTCAGGAGAAGCACACATTCAATTTGGAGACAAATAACTGAATACATGCTATGAAGCATTACTCATTTAAATCAACATGAAACTGATGAATTTTGTATATAAGACATTCAACATACAATTCATAAACTCACAAAAATACCCGGAACAGAGCCACCAATGAGATTAAATCTAATCACAGCACCAAAAGTTGTCTAGTTTTCAACAACCACAAAAGAGTAACACAACTTGCTTTTATACCAAGACTGTAAAACTCAGCAAAATTAATTACAAGGCAAATCAAAAATCTGCTAAATACAGTGCACCAGAAATGGCACCCAAAATTGAAGGCAGCTCAGGAAAACAGAGGAGAGGGCAGGTGAGCTCGAGATCTGCACTGCCATTCAAAGATCTTCATCATAAACCTAGTAGTTGGCCATTCAACCATCGGCCCATGCCTCTGTACGTTGCCATTAATGGCACAACTACCCGCAGTTCCCCTTGGAAATCGCAGCAGTGCACCCATGGAGTTTTCCTGCTCAAAAATTGACTGCAGACACAAGGAAAATCCATTGCGGAAGGTTTAAAACCTGACCATCGATCTATATTCCATCGCTGAGCTCTGACAGCCCAAAAACCTATAGAAAAGCTAAGAACCAATGATTACATGCCACGTAGGCACTCCATGTTCCTATCGCTGACTTTTCGCTTTCTCCATTTTGCCATTTCGCCCTTGTATATGCAAGAATGGATGTGTATACAATCGCCACTGTTCCCCTATCAAAATCCCTTGTATATGCAAAGTGCATATACATGCAACAGCTCCCAGCCACGTGGCAGCTTGTGATTCATCCTCCGTCGCTGTGCATTTGATCTCCATTGGCCATCGGAATGACCCAAGAAAGGCTGGTCAATACATATGGTCCTGGTGATAATCTCTTTGCATATCAGCCATTGCACAAGCATACAATTGCTTATCATATAAGGCAGACCCCGAATATTTATGAGGTAGATTGGAAACCTATTTGGGTCCGGCTTGTACCTCTCCCCTTTGTAGATCCGCGATATACAACACACATACATACATACAAGCCGCGAACTTTAAATCATTATGCATCAGAATGAATCTCCTTTTGAAGTCTGGATTATATCCTTTCATTGCACATCAGCTTGTATATTAGCATATACAATTGCCTTATACAACCCATGGACCTCAAATTATTATTCGCTGTATTCGACTCCGCCTTCACATCCAGGCTGTATGTCTCTACCTTTACATTTCCTTGCATATCGCATCATACAAATGCGATATACATACAACGCGTACCTCAAAGCATTATAAAACAAAATGAAGACTAAATCAGGCCCGTGTTGCACTTAGGAATGTATATTTGATTGTATATCAAAAATACAACCGCAAATATACAAGTGGTGGGCCCCAGCTTCACAACTTGCCTTACATGTATTCTCTTGTATATCTCTGCTGATGCATCTTTCCAACATACAATTCACCTTTTCATACAAACAAAGAATCTTTTCTAGAATATTCCACCTTTGTATATTTTTCATTGTATTTATATAATGCATGTAGCTGATGTATACTCGGACAGACAACGAAACACATACAAGCAAACCCTATATACAACAGCGGCATATTCCAGGAATCTATGAAAGATTCTCCCAATGTACATGCATTCCTTTTAGCCCGATATGCATTTGGAAATGCATACAACTACAAAATATTCCTGAGAATCTGTGAAAGATTACCCCTTTGTACATGCATTCCTAATATGCATATAACTCAATTCTTTATGATTTTTGGAAGCCGATTGAAATTTCACAAGCCCGCCAACATACATGACCACTTGAACATACAAAACTTAGCATTTTCAAGAAGCGCGACAAGAAAAAGTAATAAAACATTGCATGGGGCCGGTCAACCTTCAAACACTAAAGCATGAGGGTGAGGCTTAACAACCAGGAACCCACCACAGAAGGCCAACATCAGAATAGACAAAACAATGCAAGATCCCATGACTCAGAAAATTTAGGGTTTGAATGAGAAAACCTGCAAACGTTCAAGCTTAAAACCCTAAACATAAATGATTACAACACAGGTTTTGATTGGGGACGTGCAGGCTCAAAACTGTAGTGAGGACCAGACTACTCTGGGGCAGACCAAACAAAATGTAAAACTCAAAACACGACCGACTATACAAGGCATGTACAAAATAATTACACCTAATTTACAGTGTGCACATAAGGTACTCATTTATGAGAAAAAAGATTTAAGGAATTTACCATGCACAGGCAATTCCAGTAGTTCACCATTGAGGGCCTGGAGAAAATAAGAATCATTTTCATGGATATTGCTAATTTGATATGGGCCAATCCACAAGGGCTCAAATTTACCGTGCTTACCCCTATCTCTTGCATTCCACATAAGGACCAAGTCACCTATCTAAAACCTTCTCTCCGTAGCCCTTCTATCAAACAGATATTTCACTTTTTGCTATTTATTGATGTTTGTTTTGTGTGCATCTCTTCTGATTTCATCTAATGCAACCAGTTGATTTATTCTTTCGGTCATTAGGTCCTCAACCTCTTCATCATTTTATTATATGAATTTGTACACTGGCAAGAGATTGTTCATAGGCAACTTAGCTGCTGCACCATATACTAATTCAAAAGGCGACCTTCCAATTGCTCTTTTCACTGTCACCCTGTCAGCCCATAATGCCAACTTCAACTTAGAATCTCAAGTTTTCTTGTTTTTATCTATCAGCCTTTTGATGATTTTCATGAGACTTTTGTTGCTTGACTCTGCTTGACCATTTCCTTGTGGATGGTATGGTGATGTATGAGACAAATCAATTCCATAGTTATTGCAAAAATCAATAAATTCGCCAGACCTGAAGCACATAGCATTGTCTGTGACCAATTTGGCTGGTACTCCAAATCTGATAATAATATTTTCTAGAATAAAATCCATCACCACTTTGCTTGTAGCCCTTTTAGTTGGAATGGCTTCAATCCATTTAGTGAAGTAGTCAGTAGCCACTAAAATCCAACTATGTCCTCCACTTGATTTTTCTAAGATTTCCCCTATAAAATCAATCCCCCATTGCTGAAATGGAGCTTCTATAGTTACAATCTTAAGGGGCAATGCACCTTCATATTTCAACTTTCTTGAGAACCTTTGGCAAGACTCACATTTTCTTACCATTCTGTGTGCGTCTGAGAAGAGAGTTGGCCACCAATAGCCCACTCTGAGAATTTTGTGGGTTGTTGTATGGGCAACATAGTGTCCACCACACACTCCATTGTGCATGTCACTTAGAATATCCTTAGCCTGATCTTTATTCACACATATGAGTAATACACCATCAAGATTTTTTCAATACAACTCTCCTTGAACAATGATGTATTTAATAGCATATAGCTTCAAGGTCCTCTTCTGATCATCACTGAGATGAGAAGGACAATTCAAATTCTGCAAATAATGTACTATGTCCTTATACCATTCAGATTCTGACACATTTATAATTTCATTATGCACTACATTCACTTGGCATGCCTCTAGGTTTGACTGTGTCATCAATTTTGTCAAACCTTGTCCTCTTACCAATTTTGTGATCTGTATTTCAATATTGAACTCCTGCAATTTGTTTATCCATCTACAACTTCTTCCAGTTACCTCCTACTGAGTAAAGATATCTTTAACTGCTGCATGAGGTACATATGCAAATATTTGAGAGCCTACCAAATATGGCCTGAAGCTCTTGACTACTCTAACTAGTGCATATGCCTGCTTTTCCATGATGTCATACTTTAACTCAGCAGCTTGCAATGATCTGCTAAAGAAAGCTATAGGTTGTTCAAAACCTTCTGCATTTTTTTGCAATAAGCATGCAACAATAGTATGGAAAGAAGCAAATGAGAACAGCTGAAAGGGCTTAGAAAAATTAGGAGATTTTAACACAGGAGCCATCTTTATGGCCTCTTCGATGTTCTAGAATGATTTAGTTGCTTCATCCTCCCATTTGATAGTTGCACCTTTCTTCAACATTTTAGAGATATCTTTTGTGGTCTCTGCAAAGTTGGGAACAAATCTTCTAACAAAATTAATTTGTCCAAAAAAGGACTGAACACCTTTCATTGTTCTAGGGATCTAAATTTTGCCACCCTTTCAGGGTCAATCCTGACTCCTTCCTTGGAAATAATGTGTCCAAGCAATTTTCCTTCCACCACTCCAAAAGCACATTTCTTTGGGTTGAGTGAGATGCCATATTCCAATGCTCTAATAAAGATTTGTTCCAAGTGCATATAGTGTTGCTCCTCCTTTTTTGAAAAGGTAGTCAAACCATCTTGATACACAACCAAGATTGAGTCAATCAATCATGCAAAGGCAACGTCCATTGCCCTTTGAAATGTGGCACTTGCATTTGTCAATCCAAATGGCATTCTCACATATACATAGGTTCCCCATGGGGTAGTGAAGGCAGTTTTGAACTGTTCAGATCCCTTTACTTTCACTTGATTGTACCCTAAAAATCCATCCATCATGGATAAAAGTTCACAGCCAGTCACCTTCTGCAACATAGCTTCCATGTTTGGCAATGGATAATTGTCCTTCAAAGAAGATACATTTAGATTTCTAAAGTCCACACACAGTCTTATGTCACCATTCTTTTTTCTAACTAGGACAAGGTTAGACACCCAAGTTGAGTGTTTGATAGGCATAATTATTCCAGCCTCCCTAAGCTTCATGAGTTCTTCTTGCATTTTAGGAGCTAAAGTTGGGTTGATAGGTCTTTGTTTTTGTTTAAATGGTTTAGCTCTAGGCTTCAAAGGGATTTCATGCTGGAATAAATCCTCTCTATAAGCTTTCAGGTCCTCATATGACTAGGCAAAGACATGCTTATATTTTCTCAGTAGTGCAATCAACATAGTTCTGATATGTGGCTTGAGCTGTTTGCCAATATATACCTTTTTAGGGGCATGAGATGTCCCCAAGTTTATCTCCTCCAAGTCATTCTTATTTGTTGGAGATGCCTTTGTAACAACTTGGTCCCTATTGTCAAACGCTCTCTCTAAAGCAACCAGCCCTCTAGGGATTTTATTTGTCTTGAGTTGAATTACCTCCTTCCCTAAGAGGGTTGCTTTCCCATCTACAACTTCTACAAAGTTCTGAAAATCCATTTCCTGGTTCTCATATTCATCAATGCAATGTAGAAATCTCAACAAATCCTTATCATCATCAAACACTTGCCAGCTGCATACATTATCTAGTACTGCAGGTCTAAGTTTGACTTCAACACTTGTGACATCTGACAGAGTAATGTCATCTAGCCTTATGGCTACATTAGCTAGAAAATCTGCCCTAACATTTTTTGATCTCTCAATCCAGTTTATTGAAAAAGCATCAAGTAATTCAATTGTATCCCAAACAGCATGCTTATACTGTTTTAACCTCTTATTTTTTGATGCATACTTATCTCTGACTTGGGAAACAACTAACTTTGAATCCCCAAATACTTTGAGCATCCTGATTCCATGCTTCAAAGCAACATTCAATCCTAACAACAGAGCTTCATACTCTACAATATTATTTGTACAGGCAAACTTCAGCAAGAATGAGAATTTTAGAAGCTTACCAGTTGGAGACAGAAAAACAATTCCAGCACCAGATCCTTCCTTTGAACAAGCTCCATCAAAATACATGGTCCATAGACCCTATTGGTCAAGCTCTTGAATGCATATATCTCCTTCTTTACCCCCTTTATCATTTGAGACAACCCTGAAATTGTCACAGTCAGTGTCCACAAAACAAATATGCTCCTCTGACTCTTGATCCTCAACTGTATTTGGTGACCTTTCTTCTCTAATCAATTTGACATCCTTGCCATTCATTGGAATCATAGCGTATGATAGGTCTAATTGCATACTCCCACCAATCAATGCTGCCCATCTTCTTGACAACAACATGCCATATTGTGGCTTGATATCAACAAATGATATGTTCATTTTGTAAGTTTTTTCTGGATATGCTGCCAGTCTGAAGTCCATATCTTTCATAATTCCAATGACAGGCACTTCTCTAGCATCCATGGCATAGCATTTCCCACATGCCTTATCTATCTTCAACCCAGCTTGCTGCATGATAGCCAGGGGCATGATATTCGTTGATGCTCCTGAGTCAAGCATACAATTCTTAATCACTTTTCCATTTATGACAAGAGAGACATAAAATGGTTCAACCTGTGAAGGGCACTTTGTCATGGTCATCCCTAGATATACTCAGGAATCTCATCTTCTTCAATACATAGGGCTTGTTTCTGACCCTGAGTCTCAATATTCTGATTAGCTTGATAGGGTACTCCCGAAATCAGGGACAATGTTTTATTTCTGAACTCTTCAACTTTCATCAACTCCATCAATGGAACAAAGACCTTTACCTGGGACAAGACCTGAGTTATGTCAAATGAAACATAATTTTGTATAACAGTTGTGGCCTGGTCCATGGTCTTATTTTTATCCTGAGATAATCTAGCCTTAATTTTTATGGCTCCTTGACTGCCATTTTTGATCTAATTTTTTTTTTTTTGATCCTCAACCTGGGGAACTCTATTTTCTGGTCCTTGAGAATCATGACCTATTTTTTGCTTAAAATTTTGCTTATTATTGCTCCATTGCTTCTTTTGTGTCTCAGCCCCTTTATAAATATGAATTGGTTGGCTCGCAAAAGTATCCTCTAGTTGGTGTGAGTTGCTTACCTGAGCTTTACCCCTAAGGTTATAATTGCTTTTGACTTGAGCCACTGCTGCAGCTATGAGGGCTCTAATTTCTTCATCAGAAGGCCTCAAGTTATTCAGAAAATTGTGTGAATCCTGAGCATAGGCATAGTTGTTATCATCATCTTCATCACAGGAAAACTGCTGGCAGGCCTGAACCTCATTATTCGTGCTTACATCAGCATCATGGGAAGGATACTCCCTGTTTGTAGACAACATATTTACACTATCATCTTCCATGCAATGCGGCTCATTGCACTCATCGCAGACAACAACATTGTTGTATAAGGACTAAGCGATCAGACATTGTGACTGTGAATGAGGAATTTGACATATTATGCACTATGGGGTGTCATTAACCATATTGACAACCTTCTTCAAAGGATTAGGTGTTTCCTTAATATTTTGAGTCCTTTGACTTGGGTTGTTGTTTGGGAGACCAGTTAGTATTATATGGCATATCATGTAATGATGGTCTTCTTTCTTGCCTTTGGTAAACCTGTCTGTTAGGACCTATCTCCTTTTCATTTTTAGCCATTCTATAGCTCAAGTCCTTGACAATAGTTGTCAACTTATCTAATTTATCCTCAGAAGTAGATGCATTGCCTTGAACACTCTAAGATTTAATATTTGGATTTTGCAAGATTTTTACATCATCTCTTCTGTTTGTCTTACCAGACGTTTTTCTATTATTTTCAATATTTGTTGCAATTTTGAAAGCATCTCTGAGGCTGTGAGGACCCTTATCCCTCAATCCATAGGTTGTTTTGGCATCAAAAGCATTTATGTATAACACTATGCACATAGGTTCATTAGGTCTCAGGTGATGTGGCAGTTTGTTTAATACCTTCATGAATCTAGCATTGAAATTAGCAACCTATTCATTTGATCCTTTAGTAATGCTAGTGAATTCATTAACGAAGAAACTTGGATCAGTTTTGTCACCATATTGTTCTTTGAATATTCTCCTGAAGTCCTCCCATGATGAAACACTTCTATCAGGGAGACCTTTGTACCATTCTCTGGCCTCATCAACTAAGGATTGCATAAACAATTTCATAAAAACATCCTCATGCTCAGCCTCAAAGTTGTCCATGATATTCTGAAAAGATTTTAAATGGTCTTCCCCTAACACAGTATTATTTCTTGAAAATTTAGGCACTTGCGGCCTCACATGTTTGTCAATAGGATTGGGGTAACCAGGAATACCATAAAAAACAAGTTGTCTGAATCTGTCCAGCTGCATCGGCTGTCTACCAAACTGATTAACATTGGCATTTCTATTTGCATTCTGATTTCTTACATTATTTAATGGTATTCTAGCATTATTTGCATTATGTCTTTGATCATTATGTTGATCCTGGACTTCATTTCTTTGTTGATTTCTCTGCATATTTGCATTTTCAAGGGTAGGAATTGAATCATTCTGAGCAACTCTCAGAGCTTGCACTTTCTATCTCATGTCATCTCTGATTTTTACTACCTACAGATATTCTAATTCTGCCCTTAAGCTCTTGATTTCTTCAGCTAATTTCTCCTCGCTAGGCATAGAAGAGGATGGTTTTATTACATTCTGATCATCATTATCATCCCTTGGGGATTCAGCTTCCTCAAATCTATCAGGGGAATCATGGAAAGGGCATTCTTGAAATACCTCTGATCTCATTCTCAATCCACCACCCTGCTGTCTTTCATATACGTTCTGGACTTCAGCCTCAGTGTTTGAAAAATAAGGTATTGTTTGCTCTGAAGATGCAGGATTATCTTGAATATTATCATTACTTCTGGGAGAACCCTCTTGACTGGCTTGAGCAGTCCCCTTTTTTCTGTACATCATTTTTTTGGGTAATTCTTCAGACAGAGAATTATGCAAGGATCTTCTCCCTAGCATACAAATTTGTACTTTACTGGTTGGGAGATTGGTTCGGAGTCACCACCTATAACTAGGAATTGTTTTCTTTTAAAATCAGGGTTCTTTCACAAAGTATCCCCAGCAGAGTCACCAAATCTGTTGGTAATTTTCCCAGACTGGATGCTTATTCCCAGTTATCCCTACAAGGTAGCCATCATTGATCAAGAGGATTCCCGGGCCAGGGGCCAACAATACAGGAGATAGACTCTATAAATATCTCCTCTTCTTCTTTAGGCTCTGTAGAACCAAGGGGGGTATTCCCTATTCAACATCCATGAAATGCATCTACAAATTAGCTGGGATGTTGACACAAAGTAGATAAATCCTCCTTTATGCAGACCAAAACTGTGAGATAAGTGCAAAGGGGCTAGCTTTGGGCCTATATTCAGTTGTGAGATAGAGGATTCTGGTCCTAAAACTACTTCTAGTGTCCTAAAAGGTTTGTATATGAAGTTTGAGTTTGAGTTTTTGTTTGGATGCAAAATTGAGACTTTGGGTTGCAACCAAAATACAAGACCAGATTGGTGCCTATCTAGGGCTCGGAGTCAATAGACATATATATGTGAGTGTTTATCATAGACCTGAAACAACAATCAGATTTCAAGGGAATTATGCAATATCTGCCTTACAGACAATACCAAAATAAAGTATTTAGTTATTTCTGCTTACAAATATCCTTACTGCAATGTATCCTTCCCAATACTTAACCCAAAACATTTAATCTACTCCTTGAACAGAAGTAAAAGACTAAGCATTCAACATAGGAAACCCATATCCTAGAATCTCTCACACCCCTTAGTTGTTTAGATTCAGGAGAAGCACACATTCAATTTAGAGACAAATAATTGAATACATGCTATGAAGCATTACTCATTTAAATCAACATGAAACTGATGAATTCTGTATATAAGACATTTAACATACAATTCATAAACTCACAAAAATACCCAGAACAGAGCCACCAATGAGATTATATCTAATCACAACACCAAAAGTTATCCAGTTTTCAACAACCACAAAAGAGTAACACAACTTGTTTTTATACCAAGACTGTAAAACTCAGCAAAGTTAATTACAAGGCAAATCAAAAATCTGCCAGATACAATGCACCAGACAATGGCACCCAAAATTGAAGGCAGCTCAGGAAAATAGAGGAGAGGGCAGGTGAGCTCGGGATCTGCACTGCCATTCAAAGATCTTTGTCATAAACCTGGTAGTTGGTCATTCAACCATCGGCCCATGCCTCTGTACGTTGCCATTAATGGCACAACTACCCATAGCTCCCCTTGGAAATCGCAGTAGCACACCCATGGAGTTTTCCCACTCAAAAATTAGCTATAGACATAAGGAAAATCCATCGCTGAAGGTTTAAAACCTGATCGTCGATCTATATTCCATCGCTGAGGTCTAATGGCCCAAAAACCTGCAGAAAAGCCAAGAACCAATGATTACGTGCCACGTAGGCACTCCATGTTCCTATTGCTGACTTTTCACTTTCTCCATTTTGCCATTTCACCCTTGTATATGCAAGAATGGATGTGTATACAATCGCCACTGTTCCCTTATCAAAATCCCTTGTATATGCAAAATGCATATACATGCAACAGTTCCTAGGCACGTGGCAGCTTGTGATTCGTCCTCCATCATTGTGCATTTGATCTCCATCGGCCATCAGAATGACCCAAGAAAGGCTGGCTGATACATATGGTCCTGGCGATAATCTCTTTGCATATCGGCCATTGCACAAGCATACAATTGCTTATCATACAAGGCGGACCCCAAATATTTAAGAGGTAGATTGGAAACCTATTTGGGTCTGGCTTGTACCTCTCCCCTTTGTATATCCACAATATACAACACACATACATACATACAAGCCGCGGACTTTAAATCATTATGCATCAGAATGAACCTCCTTTTGAAGTCTGGCTTGTATCCTTTCATTGCACATCAGCTTGTATATCAGCATATACAAGCGCCTTATACAACCCACGGACCTCAAATTATTATTCATTGTATTTGACTCCGCCTTCGCGTCTGGGTTGTATGTCTCTACTTGTACATTTCCTTGCATATCGCATCATACAAATGTGATATACATACAACGCGGACCTCAAAGCATTATAAAACAAAATGAAGACTGAATCAGGCCCGTGTTGTACTTAGGAATGTATATTTGATTATATATCAAAAATACAACCGCAAATATACAAGTGGTGGGCCCCAGCTTCGCAACTTGCCTTACATGTATTCTCTTGTATATCTCCACCGATGCATCTTTCCAACATACAATTCACCTTTTCATACAAACAAAGAATCTTTTCTGGAATATTCCACCTTTGTATATTTTTCATTGTATTTATATAATGCATGTAGCTGATGTATACTCGGACAGACAATGAAACACATACAAGCAAACCCGATATACAACAATGGCATATTCCAGGAATCTACGAAAGATTCTCCCAATGTACATGCATTCCTTTTAGCCCGATATGCATTTGGAAATGCATACAACTGCAGAATATTCTTGAGAATCTACGAAAGATTCCCCCTTTGTACATGCATTCCTAATATGCATATAAAATGCATATAACTCAATTCTTTATGATTTTTGGAAGCCAATTGAAATTTCACAAGGCCGCCAACATACATGACCACTTGAACATACAAAACTTAGCATTTTCAAGAAGTGTGACAGGAAAAAGCAGTAAAACATTGCATGGGGCTGGTCAACCTTCAAACATTAAAGCATGAGGATGAGGCTTAACAACTAGGAACCCACCATAGAAGGCCAACATCAGAATAGACAAAACAATGCAAGATCCCATGACTCAGAAAATTCAAGGTTTGAATGAGAAAACCTGCAAACATTCAAGCTTAAAACCCTAAACATAAGTGATTACCAACAGTTGTCACGTTGCATTAAGAAAGTATCGAAGATTAAAACTTAAATAAAGAAGGGGCCCACCTCAAAAATGACTTAACTCTACAACAACCAATGGCACAATGATTAGAAGTTGTCAGAACTGACAACTTAAAACTTGTGTGGTGCATCTATGTGGGAACATTGCATTAAGTGCATCTATGATTCCAGAGTCTCATTTTCTTTGTTCTTCGACATTTCAATGATTTTGAGAACTGACAAACCAATTTTTGGTAGGTTCGCAGGTTTGCAAACTTGCTAAAACATATCACTTCTCCTTGTCTTTTTCTTCACTTTTTTGGCCTTTCAACCAAATGGGGAACTCACGAACCTGTCGAACCACCGAAAGCAAAGATTTTTGGTGTTTTTGGCAAGTTTGCAAACCTGTGAACTTGCTGAAAGGCTTTGACAATTAGAATTTTGAGGATTCACTAGGACTTAAAGGATTTTTTGAGGATTTCCATGTATAAGCAAACCCATGGGGGAAATAGGAGGGGAAAAAAACTCAGGATTTCACAAATTTTAGCACAAGGATGGGATTGGAAATTGAGGGTCCCAACATGTCCTATGCACCAAAAGCACAACCAATTACACCCTTCAATGTGGTTGATCAAATGAAGAAAGTGTGACATAAATATTAACCTACCTCTACATGTAAAAATAAATTAAATTTACACCATATTAAATGATAAGAATAAAGTAGTGATCCTATTTACCATAAATAAATGAACAACATGAAGGTAAATGAAACACAAAGAATAAATAGGAAAAATGACATAGATTCCTATATTCTTTTCTCCTTTATTTTATAGTGTCTTAGTTAAACTATTTTCAGAAAACCAACTCAATTAAGACAACTTTAATGCTAGTGCTAATGTTTTAATATTTTTAAGTTTATAAGAAAGGGAAATACAAAGGAACAATAGAAATAAAATCCTGATAAATTAACTATTTACAAAATATCAAATGAATATTACAAACATAAATGTTGTAAAGAAATAGGAATAAAAGATACATAATGGAGTCATGGTTGCACTAGAGTTTGTACAATTGCGAAAATGTCTAGAGTAGATAAAAATAAAATGGGTTGTACAATGGCCAAACACCTACAAAATGGAGATAAAACACAAAAGGGTAACAAGGAATAATAGGATAATACAAACTAAACATAAACTAATCAAATGACATAATGGACAATAGAGATTAAGAAATATGAAATCATTAAAAGAACTATTGAATCTAAAGAGGATAGTCACTAAACCACCTATGTATGGGATAGGGGACTACATAGGAGCTTGCCAAAATGGTCAAGCCCATACTTTGGTCTTTCAACCTCCATGAGTAATCCAAATAAAAATGGATCATTATTGTGTGTGCTCTTAATCTTGGGTATGTTTAAAATTAAAAGAATACTAACATAAATATATGTGAATAACAATAAATCAAGACTATAGAGATATTATTATCCTATTGCGTATGGAGAGGAAAACTAGGAAGTGTAATATCTAGTAGTGTAAAGAAGGAGATTTATAAATAATATAGAATGGATAGAGGGTTTTAGCATTAATTCTTCAAGAAGAGGAAAAACGTAATAGAATCCCAAAAAGATTCCCAAATATGTAAGAACACGATGTAATATAGATTTGACAATATAAAAGAGATATGTCAAAGTTACATACAAATGCCAAAAATAAAAGGAAATTTTATAATAAAAAAGGCATTGTCACCTATTTTAAAACATCATGAAGATAAGTCTCCAAAAATTGGTGAAGAGGAGTTTCCCCTCTTCAAGATGAGTATCTCAAGAAAGTAACCAATCAACAATGGATATTCTCATAAAACCTACAAGATCAAGGATTTCTATAATAAAAGATAGAGAAAATACAAGGGAGATCAAATAAATGCTTCACATAACAATGGTGTTGTAGTTAGAGTGTTATAGAGTTCAATATTTGCATTAGAATATAGAAGCTAAAAAAAACTAGTCAAGTGACAAAAATTCAAAGATAATTTGAAATCTCCAAATCATGAATTGCTATTTTGGGAAAGAGAATCAAGGAAAGGTTGTTGAGAACCTAGTAGGACTTGGGTGGATGGCAATTACATCCAACAAGAATTTGAAAAACTCTATTTTTGCCATTGAGTAGTGTCTATATATGATTACACAATCATAGAATGAATATATGACCAAATTGACATCTACACAACCATAATTTCATCCTAAATGAACAAAATGATAAATTACAAAATAGACATAAAACATCAGAGAAACACAATTAAAAAACAACATAAAACTTGGAATCTAAATTAGGAAAAGGCTAAAAGATGGGATAAAATGAGTTCTAAAACATGTTAGGAATGAATGCTAAAATAGGTTCAATTTGTAGTGTCAAAATTGTAGGATATGCAAATTTTGACATTACATTTTTCCTACACTTTAGTGGGCTTGTGCCACTAGGTGATAAAGCTACGCTAAAGTACATAAATAAAAATACAAAAAAGAAAAACATCTAGAGGTTACACAAAAGGATGCACATTAGAGTCTTCAAGTGAGGAATTCATGCCCCTAATGTAAGATATGCAAAACAAACATGTTAAACAACCCATAACCTAGAACACAAATGTATGTTGGCATAATCTTGATGTGCTTTTTTGTTAGGAAAAAGTAAATATTAATGTTGGTTTAGAATTCTCTATTGCGAGGTATCATATGATGATGTCATGAATCATGTACTAGTGTGATTTATTGCTAGGTGACTCATATGTAAATATAGTAGCAAGGATTACATGTGCTAGCATACTCTATTTCTAGGTAATTCTAATATGTGTGGTCATGTCCAAGCATTTTCTATACTTGGGACCACACATAGTTGATGCTAGGAAAGCATGCCAAAATATGTAAAGTGTATAAGGATTGCATTACCCCCTTTAAAGTAATTACATAAATCAAATGTATGCAAGTAATTTAATGCAGAAGAAAGATATACAACAGAACCAAAGGCAATCATAGTTAAAAGAGTATGCCCCCAAGATTAAGGATTTTGCCCCTAGAAATTGGCAAAATAAAGAGATGTTAATCACAAAAGGATGCTACACTTGAAATCATGTCCATAGCCTGAGGACATAAAAAAAGTGAAATGATGTCATTTAGGACAACAACATCATAGAAGAATAGCACAACATGGTGATCCTCCTATATCCATGTACTTATAAGAGTATCATGGGTCCTCTAGGGGGTATTTACACATATAGACCCACACATGGATAGATACATAAAAAATATCCACACACATAATATAAACAAAGATGCATGCATAGATTTATATATTATATACACAAAACTGGACATGCACACCTAGTCATCAAGATCCTCACCTAGCATGCCATCATCATCCAAATTAGGCTCATTTGATGACTTGAGATTATCAAGTTGTATAGGAGTTAAAGGAGGAGACAAAGTAGTAATAGGAGAAATAAAATGTAGATATGTTGCACATGCACAAGGATTAGCATCCCCTAAAATATCCAAAGAAGGAAAAATGGTCAACACATCAGTAAATATCACTAATAAAGTAAGAACCTCTATGACTAAGAAAAAGAGAGGCCTACTATCTATAGGGGCGACAAGATCAAGTGGAGAAGAATCCATCAACCTAAGATCCCCATGAATGTTAGTAGTCATGATCATGCCAAGACTTAAAGACTACTAAATAGAAACCATAAGATCTTGAGAAAGAATAGATGCTAATGGTTCAAAAAAATCAAAAGAAACCATGAGTTTGGGTCGAGGATGGTGGTAGGGAGGGGTGGGGCAATGCTCAAGATTATTCTATTATAAGTGGGGGAGATGGAACTATGTCAAGATTAGATGGCTTAAGGACATCAGGGAAGGAAAAATTATGAGCACAAGTGGGTGGGGTGAGAGTTGCAAGGATAGATCTAGAGATGAAGGTGAGATAAGTAATGTTCATAAACTCTATAAAGGATGAGATGTTTGGAAGGTTATAGATGATGGGAGGAAATTAGGTGGACTGAATAAGAAATATCTCAATTCTTTTAAATTTTTCTCTTTTATTTTTCCATGATATGGTCCATTAGATTGCACTAGGGTATTGGATTAGGAGTACATTGGGAAGAAGGATAGTAAACAAGTGGAGGTGTTGGTTGAGAATTGGGTTAGGTTGTATGTTAGTTGTGGCATTCATGGAGGTCTAGGTGGATGATAATGCTTAGGCTAGTGTAGGTGTTAGATGGGGTTGGGTCCTAGAATTTTTATTTTTTCTTGTCTTTACTTTGGGAAGGTCTAGGGATACTAGAGAGTAATGGAGGGGAACTAACAACAGGCATGGATAATGGGGTAGTGGAAGGAAGATGTAAGTCAAGAGTAGTGATCCTCTAAGTGAAATATTCTAGTAAATATGAAATAAAGTGTCTTTACAAGGATTAAGTAGAGGAGAGGTGGTTGGCCAAAAATAGTGAAGGGAGAAATTTCCCAAATAAAAAATAGTTAATAGGGACTATGGGGAATGGTAATAATAGCTCTTTCATGGGGAAATTTTAAATAGTAGTAGACAATAGAAGGAATAGACTACATCACATTGAACTAAGGATGCCCTAGGAGAATGTGATAACAATCAAAAGTAGGAATGACATGGCAAATGATACCTAGGCATTTAGGTCCTACCTAGATAGCAAAGATAAGAAACCCAAAGTATCAATCTACATCCCATTATAAGTATAATGAAACCCTAGAAGTAGGATAAGAATCCATATCCATTACAACATTGAAGAGATTCATAGGGTCAAAAATAATGCCTAAAATAGAATTACGGTTCACACACCCCTCAATGTGTAAAGGATCAAGATATCCATTGCTAGGTATCTCGTTAGGAGAAAATGTAATGACAAGTGTGGGAGGAAGTTCAAAGTTAGAAAGGGAAGGGCCAATCTCCATACCACTTGTTATCTCAGAGAACTAAGAGGTATCATTGGGAGTAGCATCACAAGTTAGGATAGAAGGCATTGATATCGTAGGATCATCACAATACATTATCAAATTTTGGGGAAATGGGTCAATAAATATCTACAAGTTGGCATACAAATGTGCCACTAAATTTTTACCTTAATCATTCACATTCGAAACATGATGATATGAAAAAAATGCCTTTAGTAAATAGGTCTTGGGAAGGGGAAATTTGGTATCTAAGGGTCTGATAGGGGGAAGATGAACATGGTTAGTGGACAACAATTGTTGAATAAAACCTAAAGATCAACCAATATATTGAATCTTTGGTTATGTTGTGGATGCAAGGATATATCTAGTGTTGAGGAAGAAAGCAACATTACTATATTAGCCTAATTCACAACAAGCTTAGGTTCAAATCTACAATAAAATAAAATTATTATTTTTTATATTTAGAAGAATATGATATGAGGGGGTTGATGAAGTAGTAAGAGAAAATGAGACAATCGAAGGAATTTCCTCAAACTAACTATTTGTCTACTCATGGTCCTAAATAGTAGTACATAAATGAGGATAGGAAGAATATCTCATTAGAAGAAATTTCTCCCAACTATTCTTTACAAGGTTTCAAATGAATACACACCTAACATCATAATCAAGAAGCATATAATACATCTAAGATAAAAGGGAAAAAATATCAAAAAATAAAATCATTGACTTTTTCATCCATGTGTTGCCTACAATGGACAAGGTTGGTAGACCTAACTTGCAAGCCAATGTTGACTTGAAAGTGATGTAAGAATAGATGTACCAACTCTTTAAAAGTAGAGATAGAGTGGTTTGGAAGAGAACAAAACCAATCAAGAATTATCTCCTTAAGAGATCTAGGAAAGAGTTTAGCAAACAACTTATCATCAAAGAAGAAGTCAATGTAGATCACTGTAAAGTTAGAAACATGTGTTTAAGGGTTCCCTTTGCCATTATACTTTTCAAAATTGAGGATCACAAATTGTAGTGGGAAGGGATGAGCAAGAATGTCCAAGGACAATAGATTATGTTGAAACTACATAGTGGCTACCTACAAGATCAAAAATTGCATATCCTACAATTTTAGAAATACAAGTTGTTCTCACTTTGGTGTCTACCTCCCTAGCACATTTTAGGATACACTAAGCTAATAATCCTAACCTCTCCCAATCACCAATTTGTCAAATTCTACATCATATATTTTTATGTCTCACTAACACTTGGCATTCTAGCTTCATTTATCAAATTTTCTCTAGGATGACAACATGGGTGCATAGATGTCTGCAAAAGCATGCTAGCATCCCATGAGTTCAAATTTTGGAATGTTGGTTGTCCACCTAGGTAGTTGTTGGAACCTATTGTAAAACTTACCTAATGCAAAAAATTTCTTGAAATCTCAAATTCAACCCTTCCTCTCCCTCTCAAGCCTCTTGCAAACTCACTTTTTGAAAAAAAATATTGAATATGCATGCAACTCGTCTTCCCCCTATTCTTGCTACTTGTTGTTGGTTATTCATCCATTGTTGTGACTTTTCATGGGTAGATGGTGCTAAACATTTTGGTGATTCCCTTGGATTCTTGTTCTACTACACTCTCTCTTACTAATAAAACCTTTTTGTATAGTTTTCTAAATGTTATTTTCATTTCATTAACAAATTGTATGCAACTTCTCCTTCCCATTATTTCTTCTTCTTATCTGCGTGGTAATGTTTTCCTCTTCTTTCTATTGGTGAGAATATCTATTATTTCTTGTTGTTCTTATCTTTCTCTCTCCTTATATTGTTTATTTCATTCTTGTCATTGACAAAGTTATTGGTGACCATCACCTCCTATTATCCAACCATATGAACACTAGAGTATTATATATTTGTAGACCTAAGATCTTAGTACTTATAAATTGGTTATTTTATTAAATCCTAGATGGACTTTGGACTAAGAGCATGTTGGTCCTCCAAATTTCTGAACATTTAACCCTAAAGATGTGCCATGTCTTATGCTCAGATTCAAAGAGAAATTTGGCCAACGAACAAGAGAATGATCTCACAATTTTCTCCCTTGCACTTTAGGCTCTGCGAAACCTAGGCCGGTCTCCCTATATGGTTCTGAAAATGGATATGAAATAAGGTTTTATTTTAGCACCTAGTAGATAAACTTCATACAAATAGAAAGGGTTCAGATATATGCAAAATGGAAGGCACTATCCTTGTTGTCATTAAGAACTAGGTATGAAGTATGCAAATAATTTAGGAATAAATATTGCAGAAAGTAAATCATGGTTTTTGTTTAGTGGGAAATTTGATAGTTTGTTTAAACTAGGTTAAATATCACAATCTCCCCACTAAGCATTGGGAGGACAAGGACTGAGCTCATGTACAAGCTTCTAATCACTTTATCTGTCCCTTATGCTCGCATGGTTATGAAACCTAAGACCCTAACTAAGGTTTAATCAAGTGTTTTCCTTTTAACCAAGTAAAACCCTAATTATGCCTTAAATTAGAAATATTTAGAATCTGATGAAACAACTGGAGAAACTGATCACAGAAGTGCAAAGAGAAGGTTTTAGAGACTGTGCACCTAGATTTTGAGGACCACTTGGACTAGGGTGTCCGCTCCAGTGTCCTGCAAGTTCCTGAAAAATCTTCTGTAAAGGGTGTCTAAGACTACTAAATGGCTTCCAGATCCTGGAAATAACCCCTGGTTGGACTAGGGTGCCCGCTCCAGTGTCTCGCAAGTGTTGGAATCTGAAAATCTGAAAGTCCATCGTGACTGTATCCACAATATCCTCCTTTATGTAGCTTCTTCCTGTTGGAACCTACAAAACACGATCTGCACCTACAAAAGAAGGAAAATGTTGTGGCTATATAGGAGCTTGCCTCAGTCAAGCCCCGTCTTTGGTATTTCTACCTCAACAATAGCCAGAGATAAAGATTTGTAGAAGTGTGTGCAAACCTAACAATATGTATGCAGAAATATCAAACCCTAGATGTCTCAATCAAGGGAAGATCAATAACTTTCTTTGCATCAATAAACACATACAACTTCACCTCAAGGAGATGAAACAAAATGAAGACTTACATGAACAAGAAGGCGAATCAGTAATGTCCGCGGAGGATCTCCAAGCTTGCTGTTGGAGGCTTCAACCCTTCTCCCGATCATGCAAAGGTGTACAAACCCTAGGAAGAGCAAGATAGACTCAAGATCTTGATTTCTAATCTCCATCCATTGTCTCCATGATGGCAAATACAAAAATACTTTCGAAGAGCTTCAACAAGTCACTGATCTTCAATAGCAATTGTAGTAGAGTTTTGGCATCAAGCTTGCATAAGAATTGTGTGTGATAAAATGATTTTCAAATGTCTTTTTATATCTAGCTTTAGGGAAATTCAAATTCTGAAATAACATCTCGATATCACACGGAAATTGAGAATTTGAAAATGGAATCCTAAGGCACTCGGCGAGAGCCGACACCCCGCCAAAATTCAAAATCCTGGGAAACAGGGGTGGACTAGGGTGCGGGCACCCAAGTCCAAGCCCCCATTTCCACATAGATCTGCATTTTTGGGGGTCTTAGGGACCCAAATCTCAAATCCCCTTTTCGGGTTCTATCAACAGGTTACCTCAAAAAGTGAATAGTTTGCTCCTAGACTTAGTCAATCAGGGTTTCAGGAAGGCTAGAAAAAGAAAAGGTTGAAAGGTCAGCTAAGTGAGGGGCTAAACTAAGGGAAATTGTACCATTCCATATAGGAGGACAATTTCTGATGTTACATTTAGCCCTCATTTTAGTGGCCATATGACACTACGTGCATATGCAACTAAAGGAAAGTAAAATGCATCAATCATGAAAAGGATACCCAAAAGGATATTGTAGAGGAAGCCGAAGTGTTGTCACCGAGAAGGAAGGAGCCCCCAAGTCTGCAATCCTGCAAGACCACAAAGTTAGGAACCACATCCTGCAAAGGAACACTTGTTAGAAAATCAAAACCAAATCAACCTACAACCACCACCAATAAGTCAATACAAAAATGCCAAGGGGGTTGAGTGATGGGAAGGGAGGAAATCGAGGGAGATATATGCCCCTTTGTTTCTGCTTACTTAGTCTGAGAGTAGAAACAAGGAGATATCCACGCATGTCGATTTCAAGGGAAATATGTTATGAGGGTCTTTTGAATAAACAATGCTTAAACATAACACATTGGGAAAGGACGAGAGTGGAACCAGGATTCCAATGCAATAAACGACACTGAAATCAGAGTTTGACAGCTCAAGAAAAAGGGCTCAAGAGTGAAAGAGTACACTTTTGCACCTAATTAGGGATAGGAATTCTCACTCACTTACTTTATGTAAAAGGGAGTTGTCACTTATCACTAAGTCATTCTTGTTTCTTATCATTGCAGAGAAAGAGAAAGAGAAATAGGAAAATGACCATGCTGAGCTGACGTCCATATCATCCACCACGACTGGAGATTCTTCGAGCTTGGGTAGTAGAGAGACGTTTCGAGGCTGAGGTAGGGTCCTGATCCAACTCTTCTGTCATCTTTCGTTGTACTTTTGCTTTTACATTTATTGATGTCTATGCCAACGGGGGAAGGTGGACAAGGGTCCCAGACAAGGGCGCCCGGGTCCACCTAGGGCTCCAGGGTCCCATAGGGGTGCCAGTGTCCCTCTGGAGTGCCCTAGTCTTCTTGGGGTGCCCTAGTCCACAGAGGACACAGGCCCTAGGCACAAGCATTTTGTTCAGTTCTTGATAGCTTATTTTGGTTTCTAGAGGGGATTCTAATGCTCTTGCTTGCTTTCTGATCTACAAGATGTCCTTGAGATGCGTGAGCACACAGGCGGTCGTCTAATGACACTTCTATGAGAGCGCACTACACTTCTATGAGAGCGCACTAGCGCCTTTACTATCACAATGAGAGAGCATTTACAGACGGTGGGCCTATGGTGAGTGTTTGATATGCCCACAATCAAATTCCATTACGCGTGCTTATGGAACTGATGGAGACGTGGGATGCAAATACATCCACATTCCACTTACCGACAGGGGAGATCACCATCACACTGGAGGATGTATTTAGGATCCTTCAACTACCGATCCGAGGAGAGACAGTGAGGGTTGTTGGACATCGTTCAGTGGGGTATACTTTTGAGAGTCAGCTATACTGCTTGGGTCACATTGTTTCATAGGCAGAGCGAGGACATATTCAGCTCCATTTGCTAGAGTAGGGATGTGGAGACATTCCCTTACTACGGAGGATCATGATATTCACAGTCGCACTAGCCATCGCATCAGATGGACGAGGCACTCACCTTCATGGGGGTCTCGTTCATACCATTAGAGCGATAGAGGAGCAGCAAACTATTTATGCATGGGGGCGCAGTATGCTTGTGCACCTTTATCATGACCTAGGGTGATATGTCCATTATGAGATGCATAGTCTGATGGTCTGCACACTACTACAGGTCTGGGCCTTCGAGCACATCAGGTGGACACGACCAGTGGGTTATCCCATAGAGGAAGCATTCACCCATCCGCGTGTCTATGCCTATCCATTGGTTAGGTGTTGGAGGCACGACAATCTTCTATACTGTAGAGTAGTATTCGATAGATTACACCCTAGTGACATCATTTGGAGATCGTATCATGGCTACATCAGATGGTCTAGCCAGTAGAGATAGTTAGCAAGGATGCAGAGGGATCAGCTGATGGTCGGTTGCCTCGATCATATCGTGTCTTGGTTTTATTTTGACAGGGTGACACGACAGTTCGGACAGATATAGGATTTTCCTGTAGTTCGTCTGAGCTACACACGAGATGCTCGCAACACAGTCAGGGTAAATACCATCTGACGACCAACAATAGCATACATGCCACTTAGCGATGGTGAGGGTCCTACAAATGTAGAGTAGGTGTCAGACATAGATGATGTTAGATGTACCTGAGCATATTGGACCTCATGGCATACAGCACGACCTGCACCTAGCTTTCCACCTGGGCACCCTACAAGGGATGCCTGACCTTGGGCCGGTCACATTAGTGACACAGGGGTGGAGGATGACGTCAGTGATTTCGCAGGATACTACGATCTTGAGGAGGATGTGGAGGAGGACGACGATGAGTCTGAGGAGGTCCCATCATAGTACATCTTTAGAGCGAGATCGCGACAGAGCCAGCAGGAGGCAAGCACTGACAAGAAGACCAAGTCGAGACCGCAGTCAAAGGCTCATGGTCCTTCTCTTGCAGATGATGTAAGGCCTAGTCAGAGAGAGAAGGGGGAGAGTAGTAGGTTTGTGCCCCCAGCTGCAGATCAGATTGCAGATCTCATCACACCGTCGGTGATCCGAGATCCATCCTAGTGGGATGGAGATCTAGGTTAAGTTTGGTTTATTATTTGATGTTTTGTATAGTTTATTATTTGTAATATTTATATGGGAGTCTAACATCTATCTCATCCTCTGTTTTGCAGTTGGGACTGATGCATGGCGAGACTTTGTGAGTCACATCATAGGAGACATAGTACCTACAGATGCCTTAGAGCAGCAATTGCGGGTAGGTTATTCACCACAATCATCCGCTGGGTGGCATGCTGAGATATTTATGCCCATTGTCAAATATAGGACTGCTACAGAGGCCATGCTAGAGCAGTCTACATGAGAGAGTGGAGTTTCAATAGAGAGCTGAGCATGCCAAGGCTAAGCTCAGGGCACAGCGAGAGCAGACGGTAGCAGTTCCTACATCGGAGGGAGAGCCTGTTAGGGATTAGCCGACAGAAGATATCAATTAAATGCAAATAAAGATTAAACAGAGGAATGAAAATACACAGAAATAATAACAGTGAGAGACAAGTTTTAATGTGGTTCACCCAAACTTGAGCTACATCCACCAACAGAGAGTCCAATATTATTATCCAAAAAATCAAACCGATTACAACCAATAATCCTTGCAACTCAATACCGCTACAAAATGCTACAATACATCCACAGAAACCCTAACCCTTAGCCGCTTTTATCAAGCCTTATGTCAATTACAAAAATAGGGTTTTTTATGTTGGCCAATAGAAAAATAACTCCTGACGCCTTAATAAAATAATAAAAAATCATTGGAGGTTTCGGGGGCGCTGCCCCCGAGCCCCCGTGAGGGCACTACCCCTCGACCCCGCCCTATATCACGACAGGGAGCATGCTAGGGGCTCTCCCCTGGACCCCACAAGGGGCACTACCCCTTGACCCCATTAAATAATTTGGGGGGAAACCACGTCAATAAAAGTGGGGTAAATTTAACCTCCAAGTCTAATTAGGCTCCATATAACAACAGAGCCAAGTGTCAGTGAGTTCTTACTGCAGGAGGTCTAGTAGGCTAGAGCTGACAGAGACAGGGTTCAGGCTGAGAGAGACCAGTACCAGAGGATGTATCAGGAGGCACATGAGAAGATGATAGAGATGAGAGGCGAGATCAGGGGGTTACGATCACAAAGTGTCTCTAGGAGTCATTCATGATCCGTAGCCACACATGGCCAGGCTTCTCTCACTCATACACCACAAGGGCCTGAGGGTACTGGCGATCGCGGCTCAGCTATGTGATGTATAGACTTTAGGCACTACGACATCCCATTTTGTTTTGAGGGATAGTCGACTTGGATGGATACATGAAACTGAGATATATATATAATTATTTCTTTTGATCTATGTGTAATGGCTTTTGATCTATCACATGTGTTTTTTGTAAAAATGTAACTAGTGATGATGTCTAAATGCTATAATAAATGCTATTGTGATATACTAACAATTCTAAAAAGAACATTTAGTAACAAACACAATGATAAATTATTTTACACATAATTTTAATTTCCATGTTACATTCAGTTAATACAAAAGTGATCTAAGCAATTACTACTTAAACACGATACAACAATGATCAACTGAACAAAGATGTAATGCCAAATGAATTAAGACAAAAGTAGTAATATCTTGTCAAAATTGAAGCTAATCTATGTACTAAATTAACTTAGGAACATTTAGCATTAGTCCTTTAAGCATAAAATCTTTTGAGGTGCGCATCATTAATAGGTTCTTTAAGCGGCATACCTTGCTCATCAGCTAATTTATACACTCCAGATCCGAAGGTTTCAGTGATTATGTACGGTCCAAGCCAATTAGGGCTGAACTTACCTTTTTCACTAGGCGGTGCATTTACATTGCGTTGATTTTCATAAAGAACTAAGTCCCTAACGTTAAATGAATGTTGTATGACTTGCGCATTATAGGCTCATTGTACTCCTTTTGGATAAGCCTTGAGATGTTCAAGAGTGTTAATACGTCTTTCATCAAGCATCTCAAGTTCTTGTAATCTTTTCTCTCATTCTATGTCATCATCCATGATATCTCTTAGGGAAATTCGTAGAGAAGGAATTTCTAACTCCAAGGGCATTATCGCATCTGCGCCATAGACAAGATTATATGGTGTGTTACAAGTAGCTATTCGAATACTTGTTCTGTAAGCCCATAATGCATAGGATAATTGCATGTGCCAATCTTTTTTATGTTTATTAACAGTTTTTGGTAGAATCTGTCCAATAACCTTGTTTGAAGCTTCTACTTGGCCATTTGATTAAGGATAATAAGGCGTAGAGAAGCGATGTTGTATATGATATTTTTTGAGGAACTTTTTCACATCCTTGTTCTTAAATGGTGTACCATTGTCCAAAGCCAAGGAGAAAGGTATTCCAAACCAAGAAATTGTGTTATCTTGTATGAATTGACAGATTACATCGGCGGTCGTGGATCGTAAAGGGACCACTTCGACCCATTTTGTAAAATAATTAGTGGCGGTAATGATAAACGTATGTCCTTGAGAGGAGGGTGGGGAAATTTTACCAATTAGATCCAAGCCCTAGATAGAGAATGGCCATGGTGACACCTGGGCATGAAGCTCTTGAGCGGGAGCATTGATTAGTGTTTATGTTGTTGACATTATGGGCATCTCTTGACGTAAGCATAGGAATCTTGTTCCATATGCTGCCAATAGTATCTCATACGTAACAATTTTTGCACCAATGATTTTTGACCAAAATACCCCCCACAGGCACCAGATTGGCTTCTTCTAAAGCTATTGGAATCTCTGAATTACTTAAACATTGGAGTAAAACACCATTATAACTTTATCGATACAAGACATTCGATAATATAATGTATCGCGCTGCTAGTTTGCATAGACGGAGTCATGCATTCTTAGATGTTGAATCAAGAATGGTTCCATTGCGTAAATAGTTGAATATGTAGGAGAACCATTCATCCATGTATGTATTACCACAGAGTTTCAAATTCGCAACTATAGGGTCATCAATTATCGGTGTCTTAAGATTACGAATGACAAAAGTAAATTCCTTAGGAGAACCATCAGGGGATATAAGGGAAGTTGCGCTTGCCATTGCATCCACATGCCAGTTATCTTTCCTAGGAATGTTGTTGATTGAATATGATGTGAATTGTTTTAAGAAAGATAACGCCAACTCACGGTACTGAGATAGCTTGTCATGCTTAGTTTGATACAATCCTGTTATTTGTTTAACAATTAATTGAGAATCTCCATATATTGTAATGTTTTTGATGTTAAGAGCCAGGGCTACATGAAGTCCAGCGATAAGAGCTTCATATTAAGCTATATTGTTTGTGCATAAGAAATCTAAGCAGTAAGATAAGGGAATCAACTTACCAACTAGAGGTATCAATATAACACCAGCCCCGGAGCCAATTTGACATTTTGATCCATCAAAGTATAATTCCCATTTTTCATCCGCACAGATTGTTAAAATCTGTTTGTCAGGAAAAGTATCGACATTTTGTATAGAAAAGGGTGAGGGAGCTTCAGCTAACTAATCCGCTATCACTTGCCCTTTAATTGATTTTTGTGAAATAAATTTAATATTGAATTTTGTTAATAGCTTAACCCATTTAGCAAGATGACCTGATAAATTTGTTCTTGCGAAGAGATGTTTGAAAGGGTCTAATTTTACCATTACATGCACTTCAGCATTTAAAAGATAATGTCTAAGCTTTTAAGTGGAAAACACTAAAGCTAAGAAATGATTCTCTATAATTGTGTATCACACTTCATAATTGAGCAAAGCACGACTGATGTAATAGACAACACATTCTTTGCCTTCAATATTATGCTGTGCTAACAAAGCTACTAGGGCATTGTTAGATGCTGAGATGTACAATAGAAATGGTTTATCAGAAACAGCAGGTTGCAAAATAGGCAGATTAGCTAAGTAATCCTTTAAATCATCAAAAGTTTTTTGACATTCAAGATTCCATTGAAAGTGAGAATCTTTCTTCAGTAGTTGCGTAAAGGGGTGAGTCCTATCCGAGATTTGTGAAACAAATCGGCAGATGGCCTGTATCTTTCCCTACAAACTATGAAGTTGAGATATGTTCTTAGGTATTGGCATATTAACAATTGCATCTATCTTTTTCGTATCAACTTCTATACCTCGATTTGAAACAATAAACCCAAGTAACTTTCCACTGTCCATGCCAAAAACACACTTACGGGGATTCAATCGCATATTATACTTTCGTATGCATTCAAATATTTGTCAAAGATTTGTAACATGATCCTTATGATGGATAGACTTCGCTAGGATGTCGTCAACATAATCTTCTAAAATATTGTGCATATAGTCATGAAATATAAGAGTCATTGCACGCTAGTAAGTAGCTCCTACATTCTTAAGTCTGAACGGCATGACTACCAAACAAAATGTACCCCAAGGTGTTATAAAGGTTGTTTTATACTAATTGAGAGGATTTATAAGGATTTGATTATATCCTAAAAATCCATCCATGAAGGATAGAAACTCATGTCCAGCTATGGAATCAACAATCATATCAATATTAGGGAGCAAAAAATCATCTTTCAAAGATGCCACATTTAAGTCTCAAAAATCTGTGCACATTCTTCTACGACCATCGGGTTTAGTGATGGCAACAATATTTGAGATCCATGGAGAGTAATCAATAGGTCAGATTAAACTAGCTTGTAAAAGTTTTTCTATTTCAGTTTTAACAAGTAAAGCAATCTTAGGATTCATCTTACAAATCTTTTGTTTGAATGGCTTAACATTTGATTTCAACACAATATTATGCGTTACAATCTGAGGATCTATACCAGGCATGTCTGAATAATTCCAAGCAAATAAGTCTGAGAATTCATTCAACAGTTTAGTCATTCCTTCTTTTTCTTCCATATTTAAACAATCACAAATAGGGATAACTTTTTTAGGGTTATCCTTGTCCATAATGACATCAATAATCTTTCCATTAAGGAGAGTACTATGGTCCGAGGGATTGTAGGATTGTAATTGTTCTTCAAGTTCTTCATTATGCTCTACTGTAGCAGTTATTGTGCTAGTAGTCTTTCCAAAATATGCATCATTGTTTAAACAATAGGGTAGGCTATGTTTATGGTGATAACAAGGAATACCATCATAAGCACCTAAGAATTCCATTATTGCTTCATCCACAGTAAACATTTCCAAAGGAAGTGATCCTGGAGGACAATTGATGTCAATCATCTCAAGGAATATCAAACTAAGTGTTGATATTGTATTCACATTTAGAGTAGGGCATTTGTGGGCTTTGGATTCCCTAAAGGATTATATCCAATGCCATTTGAGCAATGTCGCTTAGCGGATTCTCTAGGGACTTTGATTCCTTGTTGATTTATGCCACAACCCTTACCTACATAGTCACAATTTTTGTAAAGGATTCAGAATCCTCTGCCATAGAGAGAGACCATTTCTTTGGAGGAAGGTGGAGCATCATAAGTTTCATAGTCAGTAGTATAACTAAGAGTATTATCCTTATTTGTCACCAAAGAAGTCTTATGTTTATCATTTGAAGCACGCAATGTGATCGATGCAATATTTGATGTTTCGGGGATAGGATTTTTAAGTTTATACTCTCCTGTGGAGGAAGATGCAAAATCTAACTAACCCCAGTCGTCACCAACAAATGCATTTGATTGTTTAGACTCTTGCGTAACATTTTTAAAGGCAAGAGGAGCTGACAACTCAGCTTTCAAATTGTTTAAACTCTTAGGACCAACAACAAGCTTATGCACTTCCATTTGCAAACAATTATCAGGTTTAGGATCTGAATGGATAGTATGCAGTTTACCTTTAAATATAAACTTAATCGAACGGTGTAAGGTAGAAGGAACTGCTCCTAATGCATGTATCCAAGGTCTACTCAGAATCATGATATAGGATAGAGAACAAGGCATGACATGAATCAAGGTAGGCACCATCATAGGTCCCACTTGTATAGGTACAATTATAGTGCCCACGGATTGTCATCCCACATTATCAAAGCCACGAATACTTAATGATTTTGATTTGATGGTAGATATATCAATTTTAACCTTATGCAATAAATCAATGCCACAAACATTTAGGGTTGATCCATTATCAATCATAACTCTTTTAACCAATGTTTTGTTTATTGTAATAAAGATAACCAAAGGATCATATTGATTCTGAACCTCAAGAGATGGTAATTCATGTTGTTGAAACAAAATATTTGTTTTTGTTGCATGCATATAGTCTAGTAAAGTGGCAACATCATTTGGTTTAATAGTAGGAGGAACAATCACCTTTTGTAAAGCTTCTTGTAGCATTCCATGGTAAGTAGGTGAATTTTGTATAAGCTCTCAAAGAGATATCTTTGTAGGAGTAGCGCGAAGCTGCTCTATAAGATCATAGTCTTTACCACCTTTATATGTTAAATGAGGTGCTTGAGGAAGCATAGGTTGAGAAGCTAGTAAAGATATTGGAACACTCGTGTGTTGTGTACTTTGTTTGTTATTTCAAGTGTTATATGCATGAGTGACCACATCATGATTTTTGTTGTGAGTCTTGTTTCGCTATTTGTTTAGCATAATCATAAATGTGATCAGGAGGTCAAGAAGGAGATGAAAGACCTTTAGCAACAAGCACAGGTTTAGAGGGTGGTTGAACCACATTTGCACATAGAGTGACCACAATTTTTGGTTTTTCAATCTCTTCTTTAGGTTTAGGGACATAAATAGCATTTACAAATCTTTGAAATAATGATGGCTTAGAGGCCGTAGTGGAATGTTCAATCGAGATAAAGTCCTCAAGGGCTTCATCTAACATATCGAAGTCATCACAACTAAATGGCTCATCATAAGCATGAAAATCTTGCAAAAAATAATTCGACATTTTAACATGCTCTATTTAACACAAGATTTAAATGCACAATGATGGCCATTGCAAATGAAATACAATATCCAACAATGAATGATAATTTCCAACTCTTTTAGTGAAAGGATAAAGAATGTAATCCACAATTTAACATATGCAATTTCACTAAAGAGGTTTTTCAATCCAATTATGCTCTAGAACAACAAATTATTTCAGATCTAAAGTTTAAAAGGATGCAAATTCTTTTAAAGGTCAGGTTCACCAAAATGTTTAGTGGGAAATTTGATAGTTTGTTTAAACTAGGTTAAATATCACAATCTCCCCACTAAGCATTGGGAGGACAAGGACTGAGCTCATGAACAAGATTCTAATCACTTTGTCTGTCCCTTATGCTCACGTGGTTATGAAACCTAAGACCCTAACTAAGGTTTTATCAAGTGTTTTCCTTTTAACCAAGTAAAACCCTAATTATGCCTTAAATAAGAAATATTCAGAAACTGATGAAACAACTGGAAAAACTGATCACAAAAGTGCAGAGAGAAGATTTTAGAGACTGTGCACCTAGATTTTGAGGACCACTTGGACTAGGGCACCCGCTTCAGTGTCCTACAAGTTCTCAAACTGGAAAATCTTCTGTACAGGGTGTCTGAGATTGCTAAATGGCTTCCAGATCCCAGAAATAACCCCTGGTTGGACTAGGGCATCCGCTGTAGTGTCTCGCAAGTGTCAGAAACTAAAAATTTAAAAGTCTGTCATGACTGTATCCACAATATCCTCCTTTCTATAGCTTATTTCTGTCAAAACCTGCAAAACACGATCTGCACCTACAAAAGAAGGAAAATGTTGTGGCTATATAGGAGCTTGCCTCAGTCAAGCCTCGTCTTTGGTATTTCTACCTCAACAATAGCCAGAGATAAAGATTTGCAAAAGTGTGTGCAAACCTAACAATGTGTATGCAGAAATATCAAACCCTAGATGTCTCAATCAAGGGAAGATCAATAACTTGCTTTGCATCACTAAACACATACAACTTCACCTCAAGCAAATGAAACAAAATGAAGACTTGCATGAACAAGAAGGTGAATCAGTAATATTCGCGGAGGATCTCCAAGCTTGCTGTTGGAGGTTTCAACCCTTCTCCCGATCATGCAAAGGTGTACAAACCCTAGGAAGAGTAAGATAGACTCAAGATCTTGATTCCTAATCTCCATCCATTGTCTCCATGATGGTAAATACAAAAATACTTTCGAAGAGCTTCAACAAGTCACTGATCTTCAATAGCAATTGTAGTCGAGTTTTGGCATCAAGCTTGCATAAGAATTGTGTGTGATAAAATGATTTTCAAATGTCTTTTTATATCCAGCTCTAGGGAAATTCAAATTTTGAAATAACGTCTTGATATCACACGAAAACTGAGAATTTGAAAATGGAATCCCGAGGCACTTGGCGGGAGTCGACACCCCACCAAAATTCAAAATCTTGGGAAACAGGGGAGGACTAGGGCGCGGGTGCCCAAGTCCAAGCCCCCATTTCCACTCAGATTTGCATTTTTGGGGGTCTTAGGGATGCAAATCTCAAATCCCCTTTTGGGGTTCTATCAACAAGTTACCTCAAAAAGTGAATAGTTTTCTCCTAGACTTAGTCAATTAGGGTTTCGGGAAGGCCAGAAAAAGAAAAAGTTGAAAGGTCACCCAAGTGAGGAGCTAAACGGAGGGAAATTGTACCATTCCATATAGGAGGACAATTTCTGACGTTACAATTTTATATTTGAAATACGTTTCTGGGTTTGAAGGAAAACCATTCAAAATAAACTAGTGCCTATCCAGGGCTACAGAGTCAGAATGCTTATACACATCTTTCATCACATTCTAAACATTTCTTGATGATCACTTAGCCATTAACACCTTATGTTAATGAGATCAACTAATAACTAACAATGCAACTCATACTTAATAATCCAACCTATAACAAAATACTCTCATCATTTTCATTGAAAGAATTTATATTGCTCCTTAAGCAAACACTAACCCTGAAAATAATCCAAGTGCAACAAATGTGCATGGAAAGGCTTACAACCCTTGATTGTATTACTGAAAGAAACACTTCATTACAGATTGGAGACAAGAGACACTGAGTGTATGCATAAACATGCATTCATTTATGTTGCAATCAAGAAATAAAATGCAACTATAGGAATATTTACAAAGCATTTTTCTCTATTTCCCTACACAAAACCAAAAGCCTACCCCTTACAGCTTCTTCAAAATCTCAGATCCCTTACAATGAATACAATTTCACACTTAATAGAAAAGAGAGAACAACAGAGAAGCCCTAGAAATCAATCCATGGTGACACATGGCACATCTCTGCACTCTTGATTCTGCAACTGATTTGCTTCTAGAAGACGCCCCTTCATTTTCCCTCTTTAATCTGCCCACTTCCCTTTTGCAACTGAAATTGATTTGGCTCAAATCTATTTTGCATTCCAGTGCAAATTGTTCAGCTGGGTGTAAAAACTCACTAACTGCCTCCTTTTTCACTTTTGAGTAAATACCCATTTGGTAAATAATTACAATTTGTCTTTACCCTGCACTTTAACCCTTGCAACCAAACATTTTCCTCACAATTGACTTATGCATTCTCAGGAAATAATTTCAATTTCTCGGGCACATTTTACCTCCATGTAAAATAATTTGAGAGGTTTCATTTCACTTGCCAGTTAAAAATTTCTAACACCAAACAAATTTTCGTCTCACTGGCATTGAAGAATAATCTTTAGCAAGAATAATACCCACCAACATTATCAAAAATAAAAATTGCAGAGGCATCATTTGATTGCTGTCCCGTTTTTGCAAATGCTGGGTCATTTTTGGGCTTACCGACACTTCAAAATCACCCATAGCAATGTTAAAGTGGCCTCCAAGGCAAGGTAAATGATCTGGGCACTCAATGGAAGGCAAAAACCATTGTTTACAGCTCGTGAGAGGCTCCAAAACACAACCACAAACCAAAAAATGTGATTCTATTTTCCTCCAGCAATGCTTTGTAAATTTTCTACAATTTCGCATAACTACTATGCCTCTCCATTTTTCCTTCAACGGAATTGCGGAGAAGATTTAAAAAATGCAGACCATAGACTTATTAACTTTTATTTAAAGTTTTCATTAATTTTTCACTGCCAAAAATTTGAAGGAATAAAATATTATTTCAAAACTGCCTTCTGCACATCCGCATAACTACTATGTGCTTGCCTTATTTCATATGTGGAATGGTGGAATAAAGTTTAATAAAACTTTGAATAGTTTTCACTTGAATATTTACCATTGGCAGAAAAATTTAAATGTTTTCATGCTCTTTCCGCAGTTCCGTTGATGTATTTTTCTTCATTATTTTTTCCTTGGCAGAATAGCGGAAAGCTTAATAAAGCTTTATAAAACTTAAATTAAAGTTTTATACTTCCTCTTCTAACTTCTCACTTATTTTAAAACATTTAAATGTTTTATTTTGGCAAAGGTAAAACATTAGAAAATAGGAGAAAATTTAATTTCGCCTGTTGGAAAAATTCACTGCGCGCAAACACGAACACCTGGAGCTGTGAAAACTTGCAAGCAGGCATAATCAATTATTTAAAACATGGGTTTGTTGACAGATCTCACCTAGCTCACCAAATTTATATACCTCCTTTGTAAACTGGCTCGTAAAACATGTTTGCTACAACCAAGATGCATACAAATAATGAATCATATGAACTCTAATTTTGTTGAAAATCGAACTAAAGATGTTTTAGGCCAAAATGAGAAATGGGTTGCCTTCAGATTTGTGAAATTCACAACTTTTTGGAACACCAAATTTACCCTGGTTGCAGTCAGAAAATAATTAAATAACCCATCAGAGCTCATCCTCGAAGTGCAAAACTACATAGGCACACTACCATATGTACCAAGAAACATTGTACCATATAGAATTGTAAAATCACTTCTGAGTTGTAAAATTTTAATTGGTGAAGATGGCCCTTGGGGTAGATTGAGCAGTATGTCGACTTAGCCTTTGTCGACACATTGGAAGGACATATGCACTCAAAATTTGCAAAATTTGAGGGTTCCATCAGAGCACACACTTGGAATCTATTTGTCCTTGTTCCATTCACTTCTTGTGGAGGTCGAAAGACCAAAATAGGGGATTCATCTAAAGGTAAGCTCCTAAGTAGTCAAACATTTTCTTTTTCCTAGAAATAGGTACTTCATGGATCTACATCTGCATGAAGGTTTGTGTCATTTTATTATTTATCATTATTTCATTTAAAATAGTTGATTTAGATTGATTTCTTGTATTTTTGTGTCTTTATGTACCCTTTTAGGGTATTCTATTGTATGCCTCTATCTCCTAGTGTGAAGGAAAAACAAGTTTTGAAAATAGACTTTCATTTTCTACCATATTGGGATGTCAGTGTAGGAGATGGATGATAGTGCAAAAGATGGATGACAGTATGACTTTCAGATGATAGCATGGGTGTACTAGTGTCTAAGCTCAAGAGTTAATCAGGACATTTTCTAGGTTTCATATTTGATGTATTTCACTAATTTGTAGTTATTTGTTAAATTATTTTATTTCTTGGTTCCATTTATTTCAAATTCTCTCTTCCCATATCTATATTCTTGCTTAGGTAACATAGCTTAACTAGGCATGAATAAATCTAAGATAGGACCAAAAGACATTTACTGATTTCTACAACAAAACAACAAAACAAAACTTTATTTCTCAAGTCTTATCTCATAAGGTTGGATAGTTGAAAGACTAAGAATCATCTAGTTGAACCAACTTTTCACTTACATTTTTGGTGAACCCTTACAATTCATTCCAACATGTTAGATTTATTTCTTCAATCTTTTACTACATTTGGTAACATGTTTTTTGATGAAAACTTCACCATGTTAGAAAATGCATTAGAAGACTTCAATTGTTCTTCATTATATTATTCTCATAATGAATGCTCTACACCTCATAGTACTAACCTAGTCAACACTACACCTAGTTACGACTCATTTTTTCTTCACCAAACAAATATTTCAACCTATAATGCAACAAATGTACATAAAATTATTGTTTGTGGGGTGCCTAATTCAACTTCTCCTTCTAGTCCAATTATTATTGTTTGAGGTATTCCTGATTACCCCTAACCTTGTAATTTGTATACTCATATTGCTCAATCACTTCCATTTCAACTCTCTTCCACTACTGCCTTTCATGCAATAGCTCATATGTATAACACTAGATGAAATTGGAAAGCTAATCCATTACCTATTTCTCTTCCTACTTTAGTACATATTCTTATTTTAGCTTCTACTCTTCCTTCAACTACCTGTGTTCCTACTAGGAGCACTAAAGAGTATGATCTTATTGAATAGCTACAGGCTACTCAAGCTAAGATTTCTCTCTAGGATTTAACTCAAGCTTCTCCAACCTATCACGAAATAGTTCAAAAAGCCTTACAAAATATTTATGTTTCCTGTTTTGTGAATCTTAATGAAGTAGTTTCTCTTATCATTGCATCTATTCTAATACCATGGATATTGCCTTTCTTCTTTCCAAGCTTCCCTCTTATGAGGTGTAACTACAAAATCCTTCACTTCTCATTATTGTTGGAATAAAATCTATGGGAATTAAGTAAACATTAATTGATAATGGTTCTAGGCTTAATGTCTATAGTATGGAATTTCTAAAACATATTTATCCCAATAATACCTCCCTCTCCTCTTCTGACATTTCCATTAAAGGGTTTGACAATGTTAGACAAGATCCATTGGGTACTATCATTTTGCCTATCACATTGGGCCATGTCACCCTTCCCACATTAGTTCATGTGATGTTGAGGAGTCTCTATTATAATATCCATTTGGTTAGACCATGGATTCATGACATGGGAGTTGTTCCTTATACACTTCAATAATCTATCAAATTTATATGTGGTGAAAAACATTCATGATAAAAGTAGATAATGATCCCTTCCACTACTATCAAATCATTGATTCTACCTTCATCACACCTAATAATTCTTATACTCTTTATAATGTTACACATTTCTCTTCAACAAAAGTGGTTACAACATCATTACCCTTTGTTTCCAATGTTGTGCCTCTTAATAATAATTCTTCCAATGCATGTCTTGGTGATGACCAGGGCTCCTTAGATTTCACTCCTTATTTCTCTAATGAACACAAGGTTGATCCCACTTACTTTGACATACCTAATGTAGATTCAATTTCTCTTGCACCACATTCTCCTAAATATCCTAAAGATCGCCCTTCTCCTTCTCAATCCCATGACTATACTACACATTTTAACCATGTCAGTGACAAAGACCCTCCATTCTTGAAGTTAGAAAATAATTATGGCCTCAGATTAAAAATTCCATCTAAATATGGATATAAATGAAATGTATTGGGACATATGGAACAAGGAATTAAGGTATTGTTGGATCCTACACCACATATTTCTATTGCAGGCCTTGGTTACCATCCTCCTCATCCCTCCAAATCCTTTTTTCATAATTTCATTGATGTTGGTATGATTTATTCTTCCACTTCTTCCCTTTCTTTACAACATCCTAATTTAATTTCTAACTCATCTCATTTAGCTAAGCCATCTTTGGATTTCTTGTCTACTAAAAAGGCCCTTGCTAAAATTTTAGGTGTCAATGTTGACACCCCCTCTTACCATCATGATCACGGATTCCCCTACCATCTTAATGCATGAGCATATTTTGGTGAATTCATTACGTTAACTGATCATCATGTCCCTTCTCCTAAGATTCATGCAAAACTTCCTATGATTACTAATAACAAGGATCATAGTTCCCTCTTAGTTGGTGACACTATTGATGTTCCTATGGATCCTAACAATTCTAACAATATTCTTAAAGTTCATGAATGTCTTTCTTCTAAAAATGTTCCACACGTTCTAAACTTCTACATGACTTTTCTAATTTATTTTCTTGGACATATGAAAATATGCATAGAATAGATCAAGAGGTTGTGGTTCATAACATTGTTCTCTAACCTAGTGCTAAACCTGTTAAACAAAAGATTCACAAAATGCACCCTAAGGTAGCTCAACTAGTTAAGGAAAAAATTTAAAAGATTTCAAAAGTTCAATTTATTCACCCAATTAACTATTACCCTTGGATTTTTAACATCGTTGCTTTGGCATAACCTGATGGTTGCATTTGTATCTACACCAATTTTCATGATTTGAATAAAGCTTCTCCAAAATATGACTTTCATCTTCCCAACATCAATATGATTGTTGACTCGACTACCAAACATGCTCTTCTCTCTTTCATGGACAATTTTTTAGGTTACAACCAAATTCTTCATAATCCTCTAGACCCATATAAAACCATTTTCACCACCCCTTAGGGGACCTTCTACTATGTAGTCATGTCTTTTGGTTTAAATAATGTTAGTGCTACCTACCCATCGGCCATGACCCTTCTCTTTCATGATTTCATACACAATATCTTAGAGGATTATGTTGATGACATTCTAGCTAAATATGTTCTTCACCAGAATCATCTACATAATCTTCATCTTATCTTCAAATGACTTCACAAAAATTGATGATATCATATTCATGCCACCTTATTGCAATATCTCCCAACTTCATAGTCTTCAAGGTAAGATTCAATCTATTCGTTATTTCATTTCACAATTATCATATAGTACCCTTCCTTTCACCCATCTACTCAAGAAGGGTTTTTCATTTCTCTTAGAATTTGGATTGCCAAAAGTTATTTGGCTAATCCTCCTATATTATTATGCCTTCTATTCTTGGGTGTCCTTTAATTCTCTATACCTCGATTTCATCTCATGCATGGGGTGCCCTTCTTGCCTAACTTGATGACAAAAGTAACAAGTATCCTATCTATTACGTCTGTTGCATTCTAATACACTATGAAGCTTGATACACTACACTTGAGAAACAATGTATAGATTTTTATTGTTCATGACACAAAATCTTTAGAATTATCTTCTCCATGTTGAAACTCATGTTGTCATAAAATCTAATCCTCTTAAGCATCTAATTTCTAAAATAGACTTATAGGGATGTTTAGTGAAGTGGGTTATTCTTCTCGTTGAATCTAACTTAAAATTTATCTCTCAAGAATAAATTAAAGGATAATATTTGGTTGAACATTTGGTTGATGTGCCTTCTCCATCCTTTCAACCTAATTTTGAAACTTTTCCTAACAATCACATCCTCACTAAAGACGTGGATCACCCATGGGAAATGTTTTTCAATGGTTCACAATGCCAAGCTAGTTTATGAGCAGGGGTTATCTTGATCCCTCCTATAAAACCTAACCCTCTTTCTTTTCATTTAAACTTTCCATTTACAAATAATATCATTGACTATGAGGCTCTCATTGCTAGATTGTGTGTTGACTTGTCCCTCAACATTAATTCTATTCACATATTTGGTGATTCTCAACTCATTATATGACAAGTCACTAGTACATACCAAATCAATAAAAATAATATTTCTTAGTACTATGACCTTGTCTTATCTCTTCTTCATCATTTTTCTTCATATACTATCAACATCCTCAAAGATAATTGTCATGCTGACACAATGGCTAGTGCAACTTCCTTGTGTCTCTTGGTGATTCATTGAAGATTTCTAATCTTATCCATACTCTAACTACTGCTATCGCATACGAGTGTCCTTCCTTCAACATCATTTCTTGTTGTACCATCAATTAAATAGTGAATGGTATGCTCACATATATACTTATTTGAAATATGGTACCTTTTCCCTAATTACTCCAAGAATGCATGTATTCACATCCGTAAAAAATTTAAACACATACTCTACTTTCTAATGTGTTCTATCATCAAGGTTACAACGACCTCCTTCTCCATTGTGTAAACAAAGCTAAAGCTCCTATTGCTCTCTAGGAAACACACTCCAGTACTTGTGGAGGTCATTTTAATGTAAATGTTCTAGTCCAAAAGCTTCTTCAAATGGAATACTATTAGAAAAATATGGAACAAGATTCCCGTGACTTTGTTAAGAGATGTTTGCAATTTCAACAACACAGTCAACTCATCCATACTCCTATGCAAGAACTACAATCTTACACTTCTCCATGGCCCCTCTCTATTGGATCCTATACTTCACCGGAAAAGTTTAGCTTCCTTCTTCTCAAGGACACATCTTCCTTATTACCACTACAGATTACTTCACTAAGTGGGTTGAGGCTATTCCTCTTTGCTCTACCACCATTGGGGTCATCTATAGATTCCTACTTGATTATATCATATCTCACTTCAACATTCCTTCTGACTTTGTTTCTGATAATGGATCCTCGTTTAAGAACAAGGATATGAAGAAGTTTCTTAACAAATTTCATATTCAACATCACTTCTCTACACCATACTATCCTCAATCTAATGGCCAAGTTAAGGCTTCTAATAAGACAATTAAGAAAATCTTGCATAAAACTATTAATAAGCATGAAAAAGATTATCATTCTCAACTTCCTTGTTCCTTATGGGCATATTGTATGAGCATTCATACTCCCATAGACACTACTCCATATAATCTCATAAATGGGTCTAATGCAATTATGCCTTAGGAACTTGAGATACCTTCTCTTTGTGTCTCACTCCAAGAGCTTACAAACGATAATACTTATCTGAAGCATCACCTACAAGAACTTGAAATGCCTAATGAGCATCGAATCAACACTTTGGATCATCTACAGTCTTACCCAAAGTAGCTTCAATGTACTTACAATCAATGTGTTCTTCATTGTTATTTTCAAGTTGATGATCTTGTTCTCTATGAAAACTAATGAAACATAAATACCCCAGCCGATGTTACAAGAAAATTCAACCCTAACTAGTCAAGACCTTATATTATTTCTTCTATTTATAATTCTAGGGCTTTTGGCCTATCTACATTAGATGGACAACCTCTCAAAGAATCGGTCAATACTATTCACCTTTGCCAATTTTATGTCTAACTTTTTCCTCTTCATGTCTTTTACCACATTTCTTCTTAATCATATGTGGCACAAGCATGACATTTAATTATTTCCCTTTTGGTCATGACATGTCTTATGTCATTTTCCTATGCACAATAACAAGTGCTATAATTTTTTAAGTATCTTACATATTTTTTCGAATGTATGATACTTTCTTCTACATACAACATCTATGTCTTATAGGCATTTTCTTCATTTCACCTATGGACATATAGTGTTGTATATGGTGGTACCCCCCACAATTTTCTTGCTCTCTAGTCTACAACTCTTGCAAATGGCTAAGTTTATGCTTAACAAGCTTAAACCCTAAACCCTTAAGCCTTTTGTGTGAGCTTGCATTATAATTTTGCATTGACTTGTTATAGGCAGTCACCCCACATTTAAGTTACAACCTTATGCCCTTTGTTACATCTGAAATTGGCCCCTTAGGCCTAGTAATCAGCTCCCCTCTTACATCAAATATTTCCTAAGTCTGAGTGCATGTCCCTTAAAGATAGATTGATGATTGTCGTGGCATCGTGAGCTCCAAATCTGCCAGAGCCATGCTGATGCATTGGTCGTAGATTTCTAAATGGGTGGGTTTGAAGTCTTATCAGTTGAGTTCCAACTCACTCCTTATTGGATCGGTGCAACACGCTAACAGAAAGATACGAGGAATATTCCTTGCGGTGTTGCGATGGTGTGCCAAGTGGTATGTGGGTCCCTATCTAATCCAAGAAAGCTAAAGATAGTGCCTAGCACATGAGCACGAGGGCGGTGGTGTGGGTCCCTCTTGGGCCTGCACTGCTGCGATGACTTAACACTTGGATCCAAATGGACAAATACATGTTGAACTGGTGGAATTTGATTGGTTCATTCTATTCCAAAGCGTGTGAATTGCTTTTCAAAGGTCCAACTTCAAATGTGAACTGTAGATTCTCCAATGGGCTAATCGCATCAATGGTCAAGATTCAAACATAAGGAACAACTATCTGCTAGTTTAATGGCTGATTACATGTAGCAGTAATGGTGATATGATGGAAATCAGCCCAAATCTTGCATGATCATTATGATGAATATATCAATTGAATTGTCTTGGTAATCATAATTTATTCCAATCATGCATCTTGTGAGAATTGAGCAGCCCATAACAACAACTGAAGAAATAGGGTTCTCGGCTACAAAGAACAAGTGTGAAAAACATCAAATTCTCAACCAATTTGCTTGCAAATCTTATTGATTCTCTTTTAAATCGATTGTAGAAGCTGAATTCATAAGCATACTAGGGTGAATTGTCGCGTTTGTTTGATTTCCAAAAAGCCCTAGCTTGTAGTTTAAACCTTGCACATACAAACATGGTCAGTCCTTCAGAAACAAAAAAAGGGGTTTTGAACATGATTTGCTTATTCAATGTCTTGGCTCGTCTAAGAAGGCTATAAACCTTATATGGAGGAATAAGGATGATAAATTTGTAGATAGCCTCGTTAGAATTAGAGATGTAATCACTCCTATTCATGGGTGGTCATTATTTGAGCGATGGTATAGAAAAAGGGATGCTAGGGGCCCCTTGAAGAATGGATGGATTTTGGACATGGGAAAGGTTGTAGTCCTAAATGTGTTTGTCGATGCAGACTTTGTCTAATTGATTGCAAGCAGATATGATGCTGGCACAAGGAGAGTATAAGAAGCAAATGGAGATACCATCATTGCATTCACCAGGCCTTACATTGCTGAAGTATTTAATTTGAACAGGGCTACAAACAAAGCCGTAGATTTTTACAAATTTAGAAAGACATATGAGACACACAAAGTATTGTATAGATCTGTCAAAATCCCTAGGCACAAAATTAAGTCTTCTGGTGGAAGAGGATTGGAAGTTTTTGAGAAGGAGCCACTCAACATAAGGGGTTTTGAGGATTATTTTATAAAAACCTATTACTCACTGTGTCAAATAGTTGGTGAAGATGCAGAAGAGAAGATGCCTGTGCATCTGATGTTCATGGCCATTGACATTCAGGATGATATTGTGAATGTAGAGTTTTACTTTGCTTCTTTCTTGGCAGATAAAATGCATAGACAGATGGTAGCCCTGAAGGCTAAAAAAACATCAGAATTCAAATAATACTCTCACATGTACCATATGTTTTTATATGCTGGCAAAAAGGTATGAGACTAGACTTTAAGAGTAAGATAGTTTGATGATAAGGAGAATTCCCTGCCAGTACAATGCTAGACCTATTTATGGGATAGGGATTGTGATAATTCAAATTTCATTATTTTTCAGGAATTCTTTGTGAGGAAGTTGATGTCATACATGGGAGAACATGTAGATAGAATACCATAGGAAATAAAGGATTTCCTTAGACCATATGAGGAGACTCCTGGGTTAGGAATAAAGCACAATTGGGGAGATTGGTTTTTAGATGAATATTCTACATATTTCAGAGTTTATGGTTTTACTATGACACCTCATTTGCTTCATGTGTATGTGCCTAAGAGACTGGCCTACTTGGAGATTATTTGGCAATTGAATGAAGTAGACAAATTCCATCTCAGGGGTCAAAAGAAAGGTTCATTTTTCCCTACTACTCTAAAATGGTCATACTTCCAAGTAGTGAATAAGGAGGGCCTAGATCAAATATATCCTATCTTGAACATTTATAGAGTGAAATGTGTTGCTTTTAGAGCTCAATTTGAGCCAAAAGATTTCATAAATTCAATTAGATTAAGTGTGAAGAAGTCTGCCTTTCCACATCAAATCAAATTTGTTGAGGATGTAGTAAGAAATTGTCTATTATTTGCAGAGGTGGAAGAGAAGACTAAGAAGTGGAAAAGGATTGTAGACGCAGAGAATGAAAAACAAAGAAGAATCCTGGGTTTCCTAGATCATATGCTAAGGAAAAGAATATGGTCATCAGAGTCAAAAAATGATGGAAAATGCAGAGAAGCTCATGGCTCTTGAGGAGCAAAGACCTCTTGAATTACAAAGGGATCCTGGGGTAAGGATAAAGACATATGTCAGGCCAAGAAGTGAAGACACTAAGGAGGGAGCATCCTAGGGTGTTGAGGAGGTTGATAGTAAACAAGCTAAGAGGCAAAAGACCTCAGAGAATAAAAAAGAAGAAAATTTGGAGACCTCTGAAGATAAAATATCCTCCCAAGACAAAGGAAAAGCCCCCATGGAGATTGTAGATGTTGAAGATACTCTAGAGGAGGTAGGAGCCACTGATGAACAAACTGGCATGATTGTCCCTCCCATGTCACACAATAGGAGTATTAATTATTTGAAAATTGTAAATGATTAAACTGGGGATGTGAGGGCATTAGTTTTCCAGCAATCTTTGGCAGATGAGCAATTCATTAAGACCCAAGAGTTTAAAGATTTTGTGTTAAGAAGAAAACAAGCTACATATCAAAATAGGCTTGAGGAGGAAAGAAGAAAAGTTTCTCCATCAGAGCAAAAGGATTTGGCTACTAAGGTTTTGGTAGAATTTGACTTGAAGTTAAACAACATCACTCCTAAAGAAGGTAGGTAGACGGTGATGGAGAGTGGCATGTTTTTACTACCAAACTAGAATTTGGCGAATGCCTTAACATTTGAAACCATTAGAAAGCAAAATGAAGTAGTCTACTCCACTAAGGAGCAGGTAGAGGAAGTGTTTGGATGTGGTTTCAATCCATCATTCGAGACACTAGCTATATGGACTTTCACACCCAGTATAGCTAGGCTAGATGCTGTTGAGGGGTAATCTAATTGTGAAGAGAGTTACAAACACTCTAGCCCTATATGCAGTAGCCTTAGCGGTTGACACTGCAATGTTTAGTCAAGCTACAATCCTAAAATTGCAAAAGCACTACAATAATTTGCAAAAGAGATATGTAGATGATTTGGTGAAGTTAAGAGCCTTAGAGGAGAAAGAGTTGGCATCTTCTAGCACCCCTGTGCCTATTATTTCAAGTCCATCAGGTGAAGTTTTTCCATCTGATAGATATGCTTTTCTTGCTGAGGTTGCAGAATTGAAACAAACAATAGAATCTCTGAAAGGAGATAGAATGCAAGCATATAGCAGGGTTGTGTCTGATATAGTTAACCACTAGTTAACTAAAATCAATGGAAAAGTTGATGATGCATATAAGGGAATTGTAGATTTGAATCAGGCTTTGGTTAAGCATGAAAGAAATTTAGCTAATCTATAAGAAATTATGAGTAGATGTGGTGCAGGAGCACCTAATGGACTTTATGCCTCCATGAGGCCATTTTGTAAATATTTGATTTATGTTGTGTTTTGAGTCTTTTTTCATGTAATAAGGTCATAATAGACCATTTGTGATGTAATTGGAGTCTTTTGAGTCATTAGGGATCAAACTTGTAAAAATTGTCAAATTATCAAAAAGTTGTCATTAAGAAAGTTGTCAAAAAGTGCATTAAAGTAGGAAGTTAGTTGTGGGTGGTTGGTAGTTGGAAAATGATTGGGAAAACATAAATACATGTTGTAAATATGAATCCCAAGGGGGGAGAAGGTTCGAGAAAGTTATGATCATTTTTGTGACTGTAATTTCTAGATTTCTCCTGTAATAGTCCTGTTGTAGTGCATGGTATGGTCATTGTATGGCCTGTAAGGGTATGAATCTTAGTTTTTTGGAAAGAGGAATGAAGTATCTTTCATTTGCAGTTGGTTTCATAAATTGTCATTGGGTTTAGCAAAAGTTATAGCTATTTTTGTAAAAATTGTCCTGAGAAACCCTAGTTGAGGGTTTGAATACAAAAATAATATTTTAGGCCACATTCCACCAGTAGAATTTGCCCATTTTTGGTCAAATGGGAGGGAATAGGATGTACTTTGAGATCCCATTTTTGAGGTGATTTTTATGATGCCCTAGTTAGAAATTGCATTGTTTCTAAGCAAGAAATGGTGGTTAGAAGTTGGTGTATGATGAAATTATAATGACAAATGTTGGGAGATGATTTGGATAGTGTGTACAGACCCTAGGGAATGTGTCTAAGTGGTTGTTAGAGTTTGGGAAGGTTTGGAGTGAGGACTTTCAATAAACCCTCCTTGGTGCATGCCTAAACAGGTCTAAAACAATGGTTTCATGGTTGGGCATTTAGAAATGAGTGTAGAGAACTAAAACCTAGTGATTTGGAAGTTTGGAGACATACTCTAAGACTGTTTGAAGGTATTTTGTGTTGGTAGTAAGTTTAAGGAGTAGTCCCTTTGTAAAATAGGGTTAATTGGGCTCTTTAGGAAACAGGTACAATCCATTTTTGAGGGTTTTGGTCTGAAGTAACCCATACTCATCTTTTGATATGTCAATAATGGGCCAAATGGGTACTCAGAACTATCCTTGTCTTCCCAAGTTGATGCCCCATATGAAAGATATCTTCTGACAAACCTAAAAAGAGGGCTACAAGGCTAGAGGCCTAATTGTGAAGAAAGTACTAATAATTCTTGGTTTTGGTGAAAGGTGAGTGTTTGATTGGGTAGGTTGGAAGGCATTGACATCCCATACTTCATCAATACTCCCAGAGGAAAGAAAATTCAAGTCCCATTGAATGCTGGTCTGCTCCTTCTTCCTAGTCTTCCAATTCTTTTGCAATTTGTCCTTCATCTTTGCAACTGTTCCTAGGTCCTTCTTTCTCTTCTTTTTCTTATACCATCTCTCATCCAACATCCTCTCAGCTTTCAGGTTCCAAAATTCTATTTCTTGTGTATATACCTCAGTAGTATCATCCATATCTTTATCCTCATCATTGGAACACCACATGACATCATATTCACCATTAGTGTAACCTGCATCATACTCTTGCAAACCTTCATATACCTCATTAGAAAACAAATCTGAAACATCCTTATTAGCAATTTCATTATCAAAACTTGATCATGAATATCAACACCAACATTATGAACAACCTTATCATCAGCAACTTGAGTATTAATACCAAATTTATCAGCAACCTCAACAACCTTCTCTATTTGTTCATCTTGCTCATTTGATTCAAACCACTACAAATGGTATAAAGACTCATCCACAACTATGTCTACCTTGTCCTCTTGAACTTTCTCAATGCTAGATGTCAAAACAATCATAGGTGTACTTACCATTTCATTGCTTACCTCTTCTATTGTTGTTGTCCTTGCTTATCTTTTTCTTCTTTGAACAATCCTCTTAATAGGCCACCTAACCTTCTTTCTTGGTGATAAATGCCAACTTTGCTCTTGCTGTGCTCTCTCTTCAAGTGCCATTATTATTTTCATGTTAAGTTCCATACTTTTGTTCATTCCTTCCAAGGCTTGCCTTATCTCTCTTATCTCTTGTTCAACTCCATTTGTCTTGCCCTTTCCTTTTCCTTCTTTCTCATCTCTTTTTCCTCTCTTTTCATCTTCTCACTTTCCCTTTTCTTCTCTTGCTTTATATTTTGTGAACTCCTAGCCTGCAAATACCTCTTCAAAAAATCCATTTTTCCTTTAAGCAAGTCCCTTTAACCTTGCTTCTCTTTGCCTTTGCCTCACCTAGGTCTCCTCTCTTCTTCTCTACCTAGTCTTTTGGCAACCAGGTTCTTTCTGCAACCTGCACAAACACAAACACACAAAAACCAAACTCTCTTGCCTAGACCTTTTGAGCTCTAATACTAATTTATGTAGAGCATGAGGGTTCCATTAAACAAATAGACTTCAAACAAATGACTTCTTCTCACAAACTTCCACTATGCTTTGATGAGAGCAACAAATAAGGTAATTTTGACATAATTTTTAGAATACAACTCAAAACCACGATCTAAAAACTGATTTGGATACCCATTAAGCCTTTATATAACATATATTGAAATGGGGTATGGTTACTTTGGAAGGAAAGGTTCAAAAATAAGATTGTTCCTGTGCAAACCCTAGGATTGTTACAGAACCGCTTTCACCAAAAATGACATAACTCACCCAAAACATAATGCAATTACATGAAACCAAAATAATTGTAAACTATAAACACATATATTTCCATCCATCTATTATATGTATCAATGTGAGGCCGTACCAGGTCATACCATGCATGTTTTCAGACTACATTTTTAGAAAATTAAACTCTGTAGACCTACCCTCAATAATAATGCCATAACTTATTCAAATCTTAATGAAATTTGATGAAAAAATAAATAAATGGAAAGTAAAATCAATAATATTTCCATCCATACCACATTCAAGTCATATACATGCCGTACAAATCCATACCAAACTCTGAGACAATAATTTAACATTCAGAAATGCAGAAACAAGGGTATCTTTTATTGATATCACATCAAAATGTAACAACCCACCTTCTCCAACCTTCTCCCCCCTTGGGATTCATGTTTACAAAATGTATTTATGCTTTCCCAATCATTTTTCAACTACCAACCACCCACAACTAACTTCCTAATCAAGCTTGTAACTTTAATGCATTTTTTGACAACTTTCATAATGACAACTTTTTGACAATTTGACAATTTTTACAAGTTTGATCCCTAATGACTCAAATGACTCAAATTACATCACAAATGGTCTATTATGACCTTATTACATGACAAAAGACTCAAAACACAACATAAATCAAATATTTACAAAATGGCCTCATGGAGACATAAAGTCCATTAGGTGCTCCTGCACCAAGATGGATGCCAAGGAACACTACTATCAAGCAAATGGTCAGGACAGCCAGGTTTGATCCAAACAAACCCCTTGGATTGAAAGGTGTATTAGATACCATGTCTATTCTGCATGAGTTTGCCTCATACATCATAAAATTAGGGAAATAGTTGAAGGAGAAGGTGACATCATTTGATCAGATAAAGATGAAGGTATTGCCCAACTTCAAAGATGATTAGGTCAGGCCAAAACATTGGATCAATGAAAGGCCGAATTTAGTGTTGTGGGGCCAAGGGTGGTTGCTTTGGTTTGTGTGGATGGTAAGCTGCAAACGAGTCCCCTCAATTCAGTTTTGGATAAGCTCATTCCATTGGAGAAGCTGTGTGACTATATTGGCAGGGAGTCAAAATCCATCCTGGACACCCGATATGCTGCTCATAATGAAAGGGTAGTCAAATTTTTAGAGTTCCAATGGACTAAAGATAGAGAGTTTGGAGCTTGGGAGGAGAATTATGAAGGTGATTGATGCTTGAGTCAGCTTTCATTCGGTCATCAGTTTTCAAAGATGACCTATTTTGGTATTCTTCAAATGACACTACATTTTTGGCCTATGCAAATGGACCAAGCACCATCATTGGAAGATTATGTCAGCACACATGTGGTTGTAATTGAATTGTAATATAAAATTTTGAATGAGCACAATCTCCCAAAACTATTCTTGTATTGTAATGTTACATTTTCTAAAAATAGTCAATCTAAGGGCTTAGTCGACATACTTTTGTATTTCTCCAATATAAGGAGAATTCATCCTATGCTCTATATCATCTAAGTTTGAATTGTAATAGCAGATCAGTAAGAAGAAACATATTGTAAACCTTTGTGATTTTGACAGATTCCAATAAGAAAGGAGTTCTGGATTGTAGATTATATATTTTGCATATGAGATTACTTGTTTTTACATGGTAATTTTCTATTCAGATTGAACTATTTGAGAAACATTGTATGTGTGTTATTTGTGATTATCTCCTTGGATATGAATTCTTTTCTTTTCAGTGAAGTTGCTAAGGGTTTCTAAGCTCATCAATATACATTTGCTACATTATATGTCTGATTTGTTGCATCTGTTCAAGGAATGGATTAAATTGATTTAGATCATATATAAGGAGAAGTGTGTTGTATCAAGGGATTAGTGAAGAAGAATCACAAGTAATACTCTTTCTTGGGCCCATTGCTATAAGGCAATAGTGATTTTGTTTACCCTCTGAGTATGAAGTTTTGTTGTCATGAAAGGAACACTTGCATGTGGGGTTTAACTTTGTTACCCTGAATAGACACCAATATGAGGATATCTTTCAAGTCTAAGCACATAATACTCTAAAAATCAAGAAGATAAAACCATTTTTCCACTTTTTTCGTATAATGTGTTCAAGTTGTCCCATGTTCTCAGAGTTTTGAAATAGATATATGTTGAGGATTAAGCTAATCTAAAATAGGATCTTTTAGACCTCGATACAAAAGTGAGAACAATCTGCTTAAACAATATCTCACTGTGCTTAGGAGAAACTGTTAGATATTGTCATAAGGGAATACCCCTAGGTCTAGTAGAGCCTAAAGTGCAGAGGAGAACAAGTAATTGTCTCATGTTCGTTGACCACTGATCTGAGAGTCTTGAGCATTGAGGATAGCTACCTTATAGAGATAATCAGATGATCAGTTGGGAACACCAACAATATATGCTAGACATGATCTTAGGTGTCTTGATCCATTTCTTCTATACCTTTAGGTCAATCTTTTATAACCTCAAGGTATCTCTCTATAGTTTATTCCTATTTTCTCTTTTAGGATATGAAGAAGGGGAAATATAAACTACTAAATGTAAATTATGAGTATAAAATTCTGCTTCAACTTTGGATGAGAACCTAAAGGTAACACAAAGCAATACAAGCTAAGACTAATCTTATACCTTCAATTGATGTTGGATTGCTCCAAAATGAGGATTCTAGTGTAAAGAATGAATGTGGTTGCTCTTCAAACCTATAGCATGCCTTTGCTTCCACCTTGATGATGCAATGTGATTAGGAGAGGATTGATTTAAAGGCTTGGAGGACGGAGGATCCAAGAATAAGATTGAATACTGAGATCAAGGGATATGGTTGAATGAGAGGTAAGGATGCATGAGAGGACTCCGAGTGGTATATTTTGGTTAGTGTGCATGATGAGGGTTTGGATTGAGAAGATATGGAGGGTAGAGTTTTGTTAGATTTGAAATGGAGGGTGAGGATCAAAAGGTCCTTTTTTGGAGCCTTATGTAATCTTGAGCCATATGCAAGGTTGACTTTGCTGATCATGATTGGGAATTTGCAAGCTCTTAATTAGTTGCTTAAGTGGGATCATTTGATAAATTAATTGGTGGAGGAGAAGATAGGATAAATTAAATAAATATTTGTGTATTTATTTAATTTTTGAGAATGTTGGAATGGGAATGATGAACTTAATTAAATAAATGAATTTATTTAATTAAGGTTGAACATTACAAAAGGATGTTAAATGATTAATTAATTAAATAAATTATTGAAATTTATTTAATTAATGTTGGGGGATGATTGTATTGGTTAATTAAATAAGTAATTTATTTAATTAACTTTGGAAGGGAAGATATGTGGGATGAATCAAGTGATGGTAGGACGTGGTCAAATTTAGGTGTCTACATTTTGTACCTCTTTGAGATAGTGTTACGACTAAGAGAAGTAATATCATTTCAAAGAAGATAAAAATATAGTGATTTTGGAAGAGATGAGACTAGTGGCAAGATGCCCCAAATGTTGGAAGGAAGGGAGTGACAAAGAGGAATGAGGTAGGGATGCCCCCTCAAGAGGATAGGCAGGTTTGAAGAACACATGTGTGCTCTCAAAATGGATGAAAAAGATGTTGGGAAAGAAAGATGAGGATATATGATTGGATGGAAAAGAAAGATGGGGATAGAAGTGAATGCTAATGATGGATGAGAGGGATTGGAGGATAATAGATAGAAGTAGGTATAGGATGAATGGTGAGGATGAGAAGATTTGATGAGAAATGGAGGGGAGGGAGATGTGAATGGATGGAGTGAATGATAGGAATGCTATTCAGTTGAGCAAACTAGTGTTTGATGTAACACTTGATGTTATGTACTAGGGTATAAAGAACATGGTGACAATGTGTCTCATGCATAAAGGACTGACTTGAAAGAAAAGGTCACAAGCAAGTATATGTCATATGGAACCATGATATAAAAAACCATGATGTCATCATGGCGATATGTTGCAAGGAGCATCACAAATGCAAAAAAAATGATAACACACACAAGAAAAAATGCACAAATGATAAAAAGACAAACATGATTTTCCCATGGTCAAGCTAAAATCCAAAGATTGACTGATGATGATGTTAGTGTTGTTGATGTGGGAATGATATATCTTGAGAACGCAAGGATTGGGAATGATATATCTTGACGATAAGATTTTGCTTATATTGAACAAGGTTTGTAACGAAGCTAGGAACAAAAGCAATAGGTTCTTTTGGGATGATGTACTAGATTTATTGGCAAGCTTTGTATGGATTAGGGATTGTTTGTGCTTGGATGGATTGATTTGGGATTGCTTGGTATGTTTGCATTGGATTGTGTTTGGATAGCCTTTTCCTTGGAACAAATGACAAGGGAAAACCAAGTCTAGGGACAAGGATGAACGGAGAAAGGGATTGTTAATAAGGGATGGGATGAATGGGAGATTTATGATGGATGGATGGAGGGGTTTGGGATGTGATCTCCAAGGACTATGTCACATAGGAATAGCATGCCTTGCTCTAGATATGCCACTGATGGCATTGCACCACAATACTTAGGATAATAGATGGTAGGATTTGTTGTGAAAGATGGGGTATACTAAGAGGTGTCCAAAGCATGTTTCAACATTATGCCCCTGTCCTTATCAAGGTTGAAACTAGGAATGGAGGAGGTGTTGGGAGTTAGGATAGATATACAGATATAATGGATGGGTATGAAAGGAGAGTTGGATAAGATGGGTGAGGCTTGCCCCATGGTGTAGGGTTCTCATAGATAGAATATTTATGCATAATGATAAAGAATGGGTTTTCATCATGGTACTTGTGTTAGGGTTAGTCAACAGAAGATATCAATTAAATGCAGATAAAGATTAAACAAAGGAATGAAAAATACACAGAAATAATAACAGCAAGAGACAAGTTTTAACGTGGTTCACC